>OY728160.1:909558321-919558321 GCA_963277665.1 Viscum album | reverse complement strand
AAAAATGGTATTTTTAGTTTATATTAAACTAAGAAATCTATTTTGATGAATTAATGGATTTTTGTATTAAATAATATTTTAATAAAGTATTATTATTATTAAATTTCCTTCTATTATATATAAATTATCATATAATTTTATAAATGCAATTGTAATTTTTATTTCAAAGTTGTTTTTGTCAAAACCCATGAATTTTCAATAAATGTCAGTTTTTATTTTAAATGTAAAAAATCACATATTTATAAAATTATTTAGATAAAATTAATATTATTTTTGGAATCAGGACATTGAAATTATCCAATGGTTAATTTTTCATAATTTTTTGAGACAGTTGAATTTTTGGGTAAAAATTAAATATTATTTAAATATATAATGTGTTTTATGACAGCATAATGACCCAATAGTGATGTAGTAAAATAATATAAACATTATGTTCTTCAAATATATGTTTTAGAATTAAAATAATGTGATTTTATATTTGTTTGATTTATTTTACAAAGCTTTGGTGGACCCTCCATGATTTATAAAACATTTTGTCTTTTTAAATTGTTTTCCTTTAGAGTGTGACTCAACTCCACATAATAAACCCTATTATTTTAAGAAGTTTTTCCATTGGAATTATAAAATATTTTTTTCCACTCCCCTCTAGAAAAAATCATGGGCAAAAACCATGGTCTGGTTTGTGGTATTGATTATTTTAATGTGAGGTGTCCCAAACCTAAATAATAAAGAATTCCCTCTCCTTTCCTATATAAACCCATCCAAGCTCCCACTTAATCTTCACTAAAATCCTTTGGAGTTCGAACAACCCATGATCTACTCTCTCTATATTCCTAACAAGGTTACCCAAGCTCCTAATAAGCCTCTCTCAAGCCTCTCCCAGACCATTGGGATCACACTTCCAAGTAAGGGATTTCTTCTTTTCTCATTTTTGTCCAATTTTCTTTAAGTTGTTATGCCCTTTTGTTTTCAATTACAAATGTTGGGGTATGATTTAACACCTCCCCCATACTGAAATCTTTATTTTTTGATGATGGGAGACCCCTTTTTCTCTCATTAATTCCTTCCATGTAGACCTGTTACCGTGTCGAAATTCCGTGAGGGATTTCTCTCTCCTCTTTTACATCCAAGTAATTATTTTGAATTATGAATATAAATTCCATTAAGTTTGTTGTTAAATGTATCTATATGACCCCTTACTTTCAATTTCATGTAAATATGATGAGACACCCCTTTATCTCCCATCAACCATTTTTTATGAGTTCTTATTTCACGTCGTTATGCTGCCGAAATTGCACTACGATTTTCCAAGCCAATGTCATTGTGTAGTGAATACCATGCCCATTTCTCTATCAAGGGTATTCACCTTTATGAAAATTTACTTATTGATTATAAATATTCATGTATGTATTCCAAATCCCTTTATCATGTAATAAATGATGATGATTGATTCCATGTTATATGATCTATGTGGCACACTTATGCATGAAATAAAATGTTTAAGAAGGGTGTTCCCTGATAGCACTCCAATGCATTGGGTAATGTATAGTATCATGATACGTCATGTGCAATGGGTGTTGACTCATTCTAATTCAAGTGAAACAAGGTTCTACTCGTGATTCATGTGCAATAAGGGTTTACTCATGCTCCATGTGCAATGAGCCTTGGATCATGCTAATTCCATGTTAAGTGTTGTTGCCACATTTCCATGTTATGATTATCATAATTTATCATACCTTTATGTTCATGTTTCTATTGTGCTCCATTGATATTCATATTTTCTAACATGTATTTTATTCCTCATTTTATTCCATTTTTATTCCCTTACTGGTATTTATAGCTCACCCTTTTCTTATGCATGTCCTCAGGTTATCCAGTGAAATGTTAAGTACGAGGGAATGTAGTGGTCATGTAAAGGATGTTTTCAATAAATATGTTGTGTGTTTTATGTTTTAAGCTATTATTTAATGATCCTAATCCCAAAAGACACTATACCTCTCAATTTTACATGTTATATCAAGTGAATATTTTATGTAATAAATCATGTTTAAGTTTTTAATAAAGAGCAGGGTTGTTATAAAACTCATCTTGGTTCATGACAAAATGGTATCATAGGAGGTTAGCTCTTTTGGGTCATGTCCCTTGAGGAAGAGTCAATATAGACTAGATCTAGGATTATCGGAATTTGATGTTCTAGCTTTGAGTTAATTGACAGGCCAGCACACCTCATAGAGGGACTTGAGCTACCAAGGAAATTTTAGGTTTGTCAGAGTCTTTGGTCCTTGTGGTTAATATTTTTTTAGGGGAAATGAAAAGGGTATAGTGTCAATGGTCTCATCAAGCTCTTAGGTCCTAGAAAGCCATGAGTATTTGGGGAAATTTTCCAAGAATACTCTCCATGATGGTGGAGTGATTGGCATATACCGCCAACCATATGTCTCAGTCACCCTTCGACACTAGTTTCCTCTTGTACTGTATTATGCCTTCTTCGGTTCTGAAAATTATTTTGAAAAACTTTGATTGAAAATTTATGAAATTTGGATTTTAAAGTGGGAATGGATTGATTTTTTAAAGGGTGGAAAATGGGTTTTTTAGAATAGTTTTTAATGAGATTTCGGAAAGGTGGATTTTCATGAAATGGTTTTTGTGTAGAATGAGATTGAATTTTTATAATCACAATTTTTGGATTTAAAAACTTGATGGTTTGGAAAACTTGGATGATTTTAAAGTGGGTTTTGAAATTCCATTTTTAATAGAATTTATTAAACCAGTGAAAGGTATTTTGAATGGGTTGAAACATTTGAAATTTGAAATGTAAGGATTGAAAATGAATTATTGTTTGGATGATTTCTGTTTTTCTAAAATGTTTGTGAGATTCAAAATGGGTTCAATTTTGTGACTAGTGCTCTTGAAAAGAGGAGGTGTGGGTCTATGGTTGTTTTGGAAAAAATAAAAGGAATTTCTCTCTAACCATTGGCAATTTCATGGGTGAACATATTCATGGGATATGTGTGATAGGTGAATTGGTTCCTGATTGGAACGAGATCATGCATGTGTAAGGACCACGAATTACCATTGGTGAGCGTGCATCCCACCCTCTCAATTTTAGTTTTGGAAGTTTTTTTTAAACAAAGTATGGAGTGTTTGATGTTCCATAGTTATGTGGTGTGTCTTTTTTTGTGTTTTGGGAATCTTACAGTGGGATGTTTTGATTTTTGGAAACATTTCTTGTTTTTATGATGTTCCATGTTTTTATTTCATTGGTAAGTTGATTTGAATGTTGGTTAGTGGTCTTTCCTGAGAAGTGTTTTGTGCGGCCTTTTTAATAGTTTCCCTATTCTTTCAGTATTTTCTCATGGTATGTTTGACCAATATACCATTTTTTTGGGTTCATAGTTTTTATGCTTGGATAGTGTACGCCCCCATAAAGAGTTAACATGTTATTAAAGTATGCCCATAGGAAATTCTCCATTAGTCAGCCCTCTATTTGATCAAAGTAAGGACTTTCCCTTTTTGAGTGTTAGTGCTAAGACTATCCCTTTTACCTTTTTGGTTAATTGAATCCTCTCACAATGGGATGGAATATGCGAGAGGATTTGAAGGGGGTTTTGGTCTCTTTTATTTGTTTGATTCATCGGGTATGAAGTTTGAAACTATTGTGTCTGAAGGTAGCACCTAGAAATGGTGAAAGTAATTCTAGCGTGGAAGGGTGAAGGAGGTTCAGAATTATTGGTGTTTACTAGTGTATTGAAAGGATTTTTAGTTCTTAAATTGTCTGCAATGGCCTATTTTTTTGTGAAATCTCAAAGCATGTTTTCTCTTCGATGTGAAAGGGTGGATTTTGTAGAATCCTCCCTTGTTTTCATAGGAGTGTGTAGTCCTCTTAGTTAGTTCTAACCTTTATGTTCAAAGGGTAGTGTTTGTCATGCATCTTTCCTTTTGATGTTTCTTGGTGAATGTGAAGAGGTGATACATGTGCAACATCTAAACCCCTGTTTTGGTGGATGTGTCGTGAGGGGGTAGTTGTATTTCAGGGTGTGTTGTGTTTGTTGGTGTTGTATCAGTTGCAGTGTGGTTCTGTGCGACAACAAAAAGAAAAGCTATGTTCGAGAGTCTTTAATTCTTGACTGCGCGACAGGAGATTCTTCAAACATAAAGGATCTATCCATAGGACTCGAAGTGAAGTCAGTATGTAGTCAGGGATAAACTAGGGTTGTGAAAGGCTCGGGCATAATTCCTATTCTCAGGGTGGAAGATAGGGATAGTTTAAACCTCCAGCGTCGTTAACTTGTTTCAGTTGTTCCCTTTCGGTGGAAAGTGGTGGGAGGACCTCGTTTCCACATGTGAACTATTTGATCATAGGGATTATCCCTTGGGTATGTGAAGGTTTAGTCTTTACACTTCTTAAGAACCTGGTGGTTGTCTCACCAGGTGCATGCCTCTAGTTAACAGACCTTACAGGTTCTTTTTGGGTGAATCAGTATTAATTTTGTTTTGGGGGTCATCTAAGGATGTGAAGTGGTTAGTTTTTCTTCGGCCATGGTTTTTACACTCTATTAGTTGGTACCTTCCATCTCCTCCCCTTATGATGGGTGTGTTTTGTAACTCTGGAGAAATTTTTAAGTTTGTGTATCTTCTGTCAGTTCTAATGCTAGGGAGACCCACAGTGGGTCTCGCTCACTTGTCTCTGGAATGAATCAGTGTTGGCCTTTTTAATAATGGTAGGAAGTCCATTTGGGCCACCCTGTGTTAGTCAGTTGGTTATTATCTTAGGGGTTGGTTGGTTTCTAATGGTGGGGAGTCTTTTCGGGCCTCCCGATGTCGATCCTTTGGTTTTGTTCCTAGAAATGGTTTGGTTCTACTTGTTTACTTTGGTCAAGTGGTTTGATTTCCATTTAGCAGTGCTTGACGTGTTTCAGTTTGAAGGATTTTATTTTGTGGATATGAAAATTTTGATCCTTAATTGATAAGTTGGAGGTATTATATCTCTTTTGGGGGTGACACTTAGCAGAAAGTCTTTTTATAGGTTTCTTGAGGTTTTCATTTAGGTCACTTTCTCTAAGAATGGTGTGTTTGCCTCTTTTTACTTGTTTTTCGTGGGGATCCTATTTAAACCTTAAGGGAGTATCGGCTTGTTTGGTCTAAGTATTTTTGTGGATTCTTGGGGGTAAAAAGATGTATGGTGGGGAGAATTGTCACACTCTAACTTTTGATATAATTTTATTTTATTATTTTATTTATATTTGAAATATTCTGTCGAGGTACGGGATGAGTCTCGGAAGAATTTTGTGTTCTTTGTCAATGAATGAGTTTTTAGGGGCTTGACAACATATAGAGAATGGGAGAATCACGATTTGGAAAATTTGCAGCTTCGCCTAGGCCACCGTGTGTCCTGTCCAATGTTCAATTAATTAAATAAAATTAATTAATAAAAATTAAATATAATTAAAAGAGTGATAAAAAATAAAACAAGAAAAGTGTGATGAAAATTTAATGAATTGTTTTAATGATACTAATATTATTATTATTTGAGGATATTATTATTATTATTGTAGTTATAACTTTTTATTTTATTTTATTACTATCAATTTATTATTATTAATATTATTATTATTATTATTATTATTATTATTTGTATCTTTATTCTTTTGTTTTGTTTAAAGTTGATTCGCCCTCTTTTTTGTGTGCGTCCAACCCGTCACCCCTCCTACCCCATGTGCCACAATGATGCCCCCCTCTTACCCAGGTCACACCCCCTCTCCCCCCATGTCTAGAAACCTCACTGTAAAACCCCTCTGCTTCCCTCGGTCAAACGCCGTTGTGCCCCATCTCCCTCTCCCTGGTTGTGTCACTCCTTCCCTCATTCGGTTGTGTACCATGCTGCCTCCCTCCTTCATCCTCCCTATAGCATGATCTGTATCCCCCCTTACCATCTGGTCCACTTCTGGCGACCAAAACTCCCTGGTGAGCTCCTGTAGCATCTCCACTCTCTCTCACCTTGGGTAGACCCTTCTTCCCCCTCGTTTTGGTTCTTATTTTTTGGGGGGCTTAGGGTTTTCCAGCAGGTATGGGGTCTGATTTTGGGGTTTAATATTTTGATTTTTCATTTGATATCCATGGTTAGGGATCCTCCTTGCATCTTCGTAGTTATAATAAGTTGCGGGTGTGTTTTTACACTATTTTCTGGAATGATCTTCTTGTGAGGTAGGTGGTTCTATGCCCTAGCATCTTTAGGTAGTTTAATTTACTGCTTAAATAATTTTTAACATGTTATAATGATAAATTGTGTGGTGTGAATTCTATTTTGGATATGATTTGACATGAATACATGATGAATTTTATTTTTCTAAAGGAAATTATTATGTATTCTATATGCATTTTTTGTGGAAATTTTTAGACATGTTTAATCAATTGGTTATGGTATGAAAATCGTGTTTTCAAAAATTATTAACTTGTGAGTGTGATTAAAGTGGGTTTTTCAAAAGAAGATAAACTATTTTGACATGTTTATTTTTTTATTGTGAAACTTGAAGTACGTTTTAGGGGTGATAATGGGGTTTTATAAGGGTTGGGATGTGAATTTTTTTTTAAATGTTCTTTTTTTCATGTGAAATTGTTGTGTTTTAAAGTGAGGCCTTGGGGTATGCATGTGAGATGTTTTATAAATTGAGAAATTATTTATTTAAGTGGTTTTTGAAATTCATAACATGGTTAGAAAGGTTTTGGGGTTTTTTTTCTCGGTGTGAAATACATTTTTAAGGGCATTTGATTTGTATATGTCTATATGGGTATTTTAATTGGAAAATGAATCATTTTGGAGAATATTATCCTTTTTGTGCATTTGAATATAAATCATGAAATGTTTGGATGGTTTGAAGTGCATTTTCAAGGTATTTTAGGTGTGTTTATATTTAAATGGATATTTTAAAGGTAAATGAATCACTTTGGGCATGTTTTCCTTATTGTTCATTTTATGTATAATTTGTGAAATGTTTGAAAAGGTGAAAATCTTATTTTAAAAATAGTTCAAAGTATGAGTAGTTTTACTAAGGGGCTTGGATGTTGTTTTGGTTGGTCTTAATTGGGTGTTTTCTTATGTTATAAAAATGGGGAATTGAGAATTAATTTTAAGTGATGAAAAAAGTATTGAAAGTCGCTTTTCAATGGTGTGTGTGAATGGAAATGAGTACTTTTGAAAGTAATGATGTTTTATTTGAAATGGTTGGTCTTTGATATGAAATATGTGGTGTGTGTTTAGGTGAAATTTAATTAGATCACAAGGGGAAACCTCGGGTATCTAGTTGGGAACACTAGGATAAGTATGCTAGATGATATGTAAGTGGTTCATCCTGGTTTTGTCTAGCAGGATTGACGCTACAACACTAACTAAACATTTCTGATGATCGGAGACCACTAGGTTATGGGTGTGTTCCCTACTATTGGATTCTGTATGAGAACATAGATCATTGTAGTTCCTATGTGACATTTACACTAAGATACGATGTCTCTAGGGCCCACTCAAGCTAGATGAACCTTAGGGGATTTACCCACAGTGCTCTATTATTCATGATGTGGTGCATTTTGTCGGTATACAGAGGACCACTTGAGTGTATGTGTGTATCTGTCTTCTTTATGAATTTTCTCTTTCACTTTAAAGTAGTGTTTTTGAAATGGCTTTTTTCAAGTGTTCCTTTTTAACATTTAGCTTGTAAATTCTTTCCTTAAAAATGTTTTAGAAGCACTAATTTGAATAAGCATGTTAATTTCTCTCTTGATGATGTGGCATAGAATATTCTTATTGGGTGGAATCCTACTAGGCTCTTGGGTCATACACTACATACACCTTTAGGTGTATGTAAACCTTGTTCTTTGTGTATCCCAGGTTGAGTCATCATGCTTAGCGATGGCGGTTCTGTTTATTGATGGTCTTCTCATGCAGGTTGGTGTTTTTAGCTTGGAGATGTGGCTTCTCATGTCGCCTGGAGGTTTTTGTTGCAGTTTTAGTTTTATTTATTTGTTGTAGTTCCCTTTGGGTTTTAGTTGAGTTGTAAACTTTAAATCTGATCATAGTTTAAGGTCTTGTTTGGTTGTCTATTTTCAGTTTTAGTTTATTTATCTTGTTAGTTGTTTTGTGTTTATTATTTCGGGTAAATCATTCTCGAACATTACATTTTGATACTTCGGCACATATGCCAGCCTGTGGGGATTGAAAACACCCTTTGGGCCTTGTCGTGGACCGAGTCAGGTGTCGTGTTGGATGATGACCCGACCTGGTTCTTGAAACATACATGAGTCTTATATTATAAATGAATACACTAATTACAACATAATTGTTTTTCTTCGATGATTACTTTATTCACACTTACCATATCCTTTCATATATTTCTCATTAAATTTCTTGGATTCCTAGAGAAAGGAAAAACATAAGGGTGATCTAAAATTCTCAGTCATGGTTAATTACAGTGGAAGTAATAATGAATCAATTAGCATAATCAATATGGTAAGGTAAATAACTAAACACACATGCCATGAAATCAGAAAACTAAGAAGGAAATGCATAAAAAATATGAAAATATAAATTACTGAACACACATTCCATATAATCAATAAACTGAGAGGGAGTGTGTAAACAATATAGAAAGGTAAATAACTAAACACACATTACATTTAAATAACTGGATAAGGAATAATCAATAATAAAAGGTAAATAACTAAACATACATTCCATTTAATCAATAAACTGATAATTAAATGCATCAATAAATTTTTTCATAGTGAAAATCTCATGGATAATAATAACTGAATCTAAATGAAGTCAATTCTTAATTATTTGATTCCATTTTTCCTGACTACATGATACCTTTACCTTCAATACCTTTCATAAGATAGATTAAAACATAGTAGGAGAAAAACCAAAAAGGCTATACAAATAACTCATCCCATAAGACTACTAATGCATCGAGGAGCTATCAATAATTGGTCCCCACCCATGTAATACATTTAAAAATAATTCCTCATATAACTAATAATCGATTTAATTCAATAAAAATGTTCCTTATAAAATATCCTTATTGATTAAAAGATGTGGATTTATCAATATTTCCCCAGTTAATAAAATAACTATCAAGTATACACCATATGTGAAAATGGTATATGGTTAAGGAAATATATCCATGATAAATTAAATTGATATTTAGGGTATATTTAATGTTCAATGAGCATAGGGAAGTGAATAATTCAAGGGGATTATAAAAATGAATCAATGATGTGAATTTTAATACTATCCTTGGAAAAATAAATCCTAAACCATCTAAAGGAAGAATAAATATGGTATCAATACAACATACATAAATTGGATTAAAAATAAATGGTTGCTTTCATTGATGAATAAAAATATCTTTTAAAAACATTCTTGATGAAAATAATATTTAAGCATTCCAAAGTGTCTCACACCACTTTGAAGCATTTGAATCATAAGCCCCATGATAGAATAACATTAATTTAAACATATAATATCATGATAATAAGTATTTTCATGATATTACATGTAAAAGGATAAGTATATTCACCTCATAAAATAATATAGGTTTATAACATAACAAATGTCATAAAGGAGGAAAATTATGACAAAAACTCATTACCGTTTTTGTAACATTGAAACCATAAACCCCATGAAAGAGAGATCATAAAATGGATATTTAAATTCACATAACATAAATTATAAGAATCATATAATAAATATATGGGAATTATATACACCACACAATAAAAATAAGTGGTGAATATATAATAAGCCTCACAGAAATAAAATAGAGACTAGAAATCCCCTTACAACTGTGGTAACATATAAATCAGAAGACCCAAAATTAATAATAATAAAATAAAACATTTAAATAATGTGAATATAAAATAATTCATAATATAATATATCAAAATGTTTAGTATTTACACCACAAAAAATAAGTAGGTGGTGAATATGACATTTATCTCACAGATGTAAAAGGTGAGATGAAAATATCTTACCTTGCATTTCCTTTTGGTTGAAAATACTTTAACCTCAGGTATAATGGTTTTAAGCATGTTATTAAATCATAATATAACCATATTCATGTTTATAATATAATAAATTATCTTATTATAATATCTTAGTACCTCATTGTTAATAATCATTCATTATTTTCAATATTTCAGGAGTTAATTGCCCAGTTTTTCGAGTATGCTTTGACATATTGTTTTTGTTCCTATTACTTAGATCATGATTTAATCATATAAATAATGTAAACTGTGATGTAAATATTATATATATTAAGTAAAATTTTATTTATTATAATCCATAATGGTTGGATATAGAAAATAAAATATATTGTTTATGGAGATAGTAGGTCATACATACACATAAACATTATTTCCATTTTATTATCATACTAAAAGAATAAAAGGTAAATAGTATGTATTTATATTATAATTATTGTATAATATTTTTATTATATATATCACATATTTTTATTAAAACCATCCTTTATACATTCCATGTAAATTGTGAATGAATCGCGTCACTTTGAGGAGGTGGTAGTCCACACGTCCACAAACGATGTTATTGTATTCCCACAAAATGGAAAGCATGAAGGTATGTGTTATGAAATAATTACAGAAGAATAAATAAATTATAAATATAATATATATATATATATAATATAAACTATAAATTCATCATTATTATTAACCTTGAAAGGTGGTAATGGAAGAACAAACGACATCGGTTCGCTAGGCGGTAGTCCATCATATACATGAACGATGATTGTGTATCCCATTTGATGGAAGTGTGTGTGAGTTTAGGTAGTAAAATTAGCATAAAAACATATCATTATATTTATGTAAATTATTTTACTATATAATAATTATATAAAAATAATGTAATGGGTGTATATAGAAATAAAACAAAAGTGTTTCGTTGAAGAACGTTATCTCTTCTTCGGGTAACTCCTTTTGGTTTATACCAAAAGCCTTACTTGGTGTTCTTTTTTCCAAAGTGAGGCTTATATTATTATTTTAGGTTTTTTGGTATAATATTTTGGTGTGTTTTTAATGATAAAAATGTATTGATATGTGTGAATAAGTGGGAGGCGTGAGTGTCTTTTTATAGTGGAGGAGTGGCATTCTTGTAAATTTTTTAAAGAGGGAATTCCACCCACATTTTATCCATGTCAAGTGTCTCTGATAATAAAATATATTATATAAAATATATTATGTGGTGTAAATATGTCCATAAAATAGTTTTTTGAAAAGTTTCTAGGTAATTTTTTCCCTTAAGATTAAATTTTAACTACTAAGTAAACTCATTTTCACCTTAATCGTTGTAATTAATTTTAATTGATTTCACTGATATTTTTGGTAAAAATTAATTTTATATATTTATAAATTATAAATTATTATTATTAAAAATATTTATTCTATTTTTTAATATTCCAATAACATAAATGGAAGAAATTAATTTAAAATTAATCATGTGGATGGGACGACAAAGCAGGTTTTTAAAGTGAAAATGGTCAAAAGATTGAAATGTTTTTATATCCAATATCAATGTGAAATTGATTAAAATGACCTCAATTGGAATAATTTATGTATAAATGAAATAATTATTCTTTAAATCCAATTTAAAATATAATTTAACACTATTAATTATTTTGATGAAAAAATAGTTTTCAATTAAAATTCATTTTTTTAACTATTCATCAAAAAATGAAACTTCTTAGAAAAATACCAAAAAATCACTCTAATATAATTTTGAAATTATTATTTAAAAAATAAAGTTTATTTTTTTCTATTAAATTTATAAAAGTTTCAAAATTTATATTTAAATTTGTTGTGTCATTAAAAGGCAGCAAAACTATCTTTATAAAAATATAGATTTTATGCATAAAATTTGGTTTGTTCTTATCTTATGCATATAAAATCTATTCGATGAATGTAAAAAAATATTTTATTGAATATATAATTTATATATTTAATCAAAATAATTCTCTAATATTAATTAATTTTATTTATTAATACAAAAAGCCTTTGGGGTCATAAAAATTGTTTTTTATAAAAAACATTTCCTTTATATTCAATTGTATTTTATTTTAATTTCTAATTAAAGAGTAACCAATTAATTAATTTTATATTTGTGTATACTATATATTTTCATAATTTATTTAATCCTATTAATAACCACCAATTTAATGGTTAGGAGTTAATTTTCATTTTATTTAATAATATTAATAGTATTCAGTAAAACTCATTCTTGCATGTAACACAAGCCATTGAAGAAAGTCATTATTGCTTACGACACAAGATAGCTAAGTATTGTGTGCATTGAACACATTATAATATATTAAATTTATTTAAAATTTTAAATACATTATAAATTCTATATAGGTAATATTCCTTTCTATTCTTGGTGTTGCGTGTCATACACACTATCAAATAAAAGATTCTCTTTTATAATTTTCAGGGTGTTACATTCTTCCCACCCTAAATAAATTGTGTCCTAGAAATTTAAACTTGATCTAGGTAATCTATGGTTTTATATTTGAAAATTACCTTGTTGAAAAACTCATTTCATAAAAGATTTTATTAGATATCCTCTTAATAATAGATGATGATAAGTACAAAGGTTGCATGGAATAACATATAACTAGGTTTCTATGAAGGAGAACATTAGTGGAAAGTGAAAATATAGACTTTGAGGAAAAGTGTAAATAATTATAGGGAGTTATTGAGTTCATTGATCAAAAATAGGTGAATTATCAATGGAAATTTGAGGGCCTCAAATCCATAAATCTATGATGATTTAAAATACCATCGGTTCAATAAAAATGAATGTATTTGGATAACTTATTTGTTTTAATATCCTTTTCCTAATTATGAGGAATTATTTTATTAACTAAATATATAAAGAAATATATTTACTTAAAATATTTATATAAACATAATTTATATCATTTTTTTATTTTATCAATTTTTAATTAATCCATTACTTCAATAAATGGATATCTAAAAATTAAATTTGATTCCCAAAGCACTAAAATACACATTTAACGGATCGTAAGGCCCATAAAAGAGTGAAAAGTCTTTCCATTTTTCTCTAACTATTCTCCAAATTCAATATGGTTAATACATTAATCTCTAAACCTAAAAAATAACACTATTGAGCCATCATTAATATTTATTCATCTAATTTTTTAACTAAGGACATGAAATATTTACAATACATTGCATAGGTCAGTGGTTTGCGTTAAACCCTTATCATCCTTCGATCATGGGTTCATGTCTTGCGGACTTTCCAGGCATGATGGGGTTTCCCCAACATGTAGGTTGTATTTTTATAAAAACATATTAAAATAATTACTATAACATTTGAAAAGAGTATGATGATCATTATTGAAATTAAATTAATCATTAAACAACCTTTTTAATACTATTTTTAATACAACTATTTTTTTTACAAAGTTAAATAATATTATTTGGAAATTATTACAATGCCATTAATGATCATTTTAACCCTAATGGTTATTAATACCTTTAAACTTATGTCTATAAAATTTAAATACATTATTCCTCAAACAACTTTTCCACTAGAACATATGCTTTCCATTAGTTTCTCAAAAAGTTCCTTAATATTTCCAGACTCTTATCACATAAAACCTAAAAAGAGATGTTTAAGACTTAGAACTTATGATCAAAATTAATTGCATAATCCTATGATGGTATCCATTACTCTTAAGTTCATTAATACATATGCACTTCTATGAAAATACTCAATGTCTATATTATATTTATGTTCATTAATCTATGTTTTCATAAATCTAGTTCCCAAGGATTCTACTATACCTCCCTTTCATACCAACTTTAACACCCCAACCCCAGAAGCCCTAAGCCTGTGTCTACTACCATTACATTGTCATGATTACAAGGAATCTACTCCCAAATGACCGAAGATTTTAGTAGTATTGTTAAACCAGATACATACATAAGTATTGTATTACAAATGAATACACTAATTAAAACACAATTTTTTATTCAAGGATAGATTTATTCCAACTTAGAATATCCTTTCATATATTTATTAATACACCTATTGGATTCTTAGATAAAGGAAACAAAATAATGGTGAGCACAAATGATTGGTAAGGGTTAAGTAGAGTGAAATTAATAATAAATCAATGTTCATAATCAATATGCAAAGGTAAATAATTGAACACACATGCCATGAAATAAAAAAAAACTAAGAATGAAAAGTATAAAAAAATATGGTAAGGTAAATAACTGAACAAATAATCAATTGAATAAATAAACTAATATGGAGTTCATAAATAATATTTAAAGGTAAATAATTAAACACACATGACATTTAAATAACTAGATAAGGAATAATCAATATTCCAAGGTAAATAACTAAACACACATTTAATTTAATCTATAAATTGATAATGGAATGCATCCATAATTTTTTTTTCATAGTAAAAATCTCATGGATAATAATAACTGATTTTGAAATAAGGAAATGCTTAATTATTGGACACCATGTTTTCTAGGTACATGATACATTTACCATCAAGGCCTTTCACAAGATAGTTTAAAACATAATAGGTGAAAACCCCACTAAGGATATCCAACTGAATAATCCCATGATACTATCGATGCATCGAGGTGATATCTATAATCGGGCCCCAACCATGTTGTACTATCACGACCCACCTTCACCCAGATGAGGGAAGGGGTAGCATATTGTTAGTCTTGTCCTTATTCAAGTTAAAGGAGAGACAATGACCCCCAAGACCCACCTTCAATAGGTCCCATAGTGGCGACTGGAACCAAGGGTATATATCCACATGCAAAAATGGAAGGCATTACCCTTTTTATTTAGTAGGATCATGAGATAATATAGTAAATCCCAAACAACACCAAAACTTGAAGTAAAAGTAAATCCAAAACAAATCATTCTTTCATGCATGTTTCAAATAATAAGTGCTACAATACAAGAAAACTCCAAGGATAAATACCGAAGAAAAGAAAAACAGCAACAGAAACCATCCCAACGTCCGAACTAGTATGGTCCCGCACGGTCCTCGAAGTCTTCCTGGAAACCTAAAAGTAGTTTTATATATGTAGGGTGAGTATAAAAGTATACTCAGTAGGGAAAAACAAAAGCTTTGGTGCACAAGTGGGGAGGAATTCTAATGCCCCGTGAGAAAAAGAGATAACCAAGCACCTAATAAGGAAACTATTCACCCAAACCTCTCCAAGGAACACTCCCCAAATAACACAAGTCAAGTAAGGAAATAGTAATAACACATTGCGGTTTGGGTACCCCACACCACTTTCCCATTGGTTATTGAATACATCCTACATGTCATACCTTCCTCGCCATTTTCACTGTGGTCCCACTACCATACCCTTCCCGCCCACACCTAGACTACCACAACCACAACATCCCACCCACAAACACCTGGGCCACAACCACATGTAACCATTCCCAAAGACACCTGGTCTAGAACAACTACCTACATGCCCGAAGACACCTATGCCTCATCCTAAAGACACTTGGGAAACAACCTTCCCACACACACCTAGGCTAACCACCACAACATTCCCTTCCCCAAGAATCTTGGGCAATAATGGACCTCAATTAATTATAGCCTACTTGAAGAGTCTTGGGCTACTCAGTAAATGCAGCAGAGATGTAGATAATAACCATCAACTCATAGGAGTGTTGGGAAAAAACACCCCCCCCCCCATTTAAATGGTGGTGTTAGTCATGAAATGCTCAACTTGGGTGGGGAACGAATAAGAAACATAAGAAATAAATTATACATATATGTAATCAAGTACTCTTCCCAACCTAGGGGTTCCAAAAACCATCCCATACACAAACACCCTCATTACTATTTATTCATAAGAAGCACCACAGCCGCAACCACGCCACAACTCATTCCCAGAAAACAATTCCCCATTGAACCCATTATTGTTTTCATATTCAAGTGATTTCATTTAAATAATTTTTCACCACCGAGAAACTAACAGGCATAGCCAGAATCCAAAGAAGGAAAAACATCCAAGCAGTAATTTAAGCATTCACACCTGGTTCTCTTGTAAAGTCACAACAAAAAAAGCGATACGTGAGATCCATCAAAGTACTAGAACCAAACCAAGCCACACCATATGGCCCCACACGGCCTTAAATCCACAAACCAATAACTACATCACAATAGGGGATACCATCCCTACCCATGTCACCCCAAAATCATCAAGTAGATTAACCACACACATGTCACCAAAACAAAGAAATGAGGTTTCCAGATTCAATCACACCATTCATTAAGTTCCTTATTTCTTTTTGGTTAACTAGGGTGATAACGCAAGGATTGTTGTTCACTAGACATCCATTTAACCAACCGAGTTTACGTGATTAACCAATTTCCATGTTACTGTCTTTTAATCATCACAGAAGATAGGGGTCCATTAGTGTGCAAGGAAGGACCACCAACCAATATTTTCAGTGGACATAATCCCATACAAATCACAACATATAGAGGATGTAACAACCTGAACTTTTTAATTATATTTGTTTCCTAATTTTGTGTGTTATTTTATTTTATACTCAAAAAAACTATATCTTTTAATAAATGAAGTGGGTATAATTAAAATGAGACCATTGGGTTTTGACTGTTATATGTCCATTGGTCAATATGACCATTGGAAACTGTAATCTTAATGTTTTGTTTTTATAAATACAGTTATCTTGGTTAATTAATACCAAAAGAAGATTGAATGGCCTCATCCAGTAGACTTGGGCCAAATGAATCCCATCTGTTAGAGCTTGAGAAGGAGGTAGCATCACTGGGCTTTGCTCTGGACCAAGCCTAAGCTGAACTTAAACATATAAAGCTTGAACAGAATCACCTAAGGGAGAAGTTCAAGCTGATAGAAATTACCACTCGGGCAATATTTTCCAAGCCACCCCAAGATTCTATCACCATAGCACACCTTACACTTAGGTCCTATGCTGGTGTTATAAGGGGCTATGTAACGACACCTTAGTTACTTTTTGTAATCCTTTTATATAAATAAAATTGTAATTTATTATTATGTAAAAGTTTGTGAATTTCAAATATCTAGATAAATATAGGATGTGTATTATGATGAATTTAAGAAAAAAGGGGTATTTTAAAATATTTTTGTATTTTTAAATAATTAATAATGTGAAATGATTTTCAAAAAATGGTATTCTACAGTTGTGATCAGTGGGAAATTTAGAGTCTAATAAGATCAACTTATTTTTTTAGTGAATAGTAAAGTATGAATAGTAACATAACCGTATGAATAGTAATGAACAGTAAATTGGCCAAAAAATAGAAACTTCACCCATGAATGTATAAATACAATTTAAACATCTAAAAAGTGAAAAATGATCATAGTATAAGTTTTGGTATTTTTGTATGTCATAAATATTTTATTTACAATTTTATAATTAATATAATAATTTTAAATGGAAATATATTTTCATAAAATGTAATATTAAATTTTTACTTTATTGTATTATGGTTATATGATAATTTTATGGGACCTTGATTACTTTTTTAAGGTGTTACAAAATGAGTTATAGTTTTAAAGTTGTATTTTTGGAATAAATAATGATTTTATTTAGAAATTAAATTAAAAATATTTAGAATATTATTTTCATAAATTGGATTTTATTTTTGAATTCAGAGCATCAATATTAGGTTAGGGTGAATTTTTGGGATTTTTCTGAAACAGTTGATTTTTTTGGTGAATAGTAAAAATAAAGTTTTTGAGTTTCAGGTGTTTAATGACATCATTAATGATGTAATAATGATGTAAGATTTCTTGTTGAGTTATGAATAGTTATATATTCTATGATTTGTCCTAATTGGACAATACTATGGGCAAATTCCATGGTAAAGCCCATGGTTTTGTAAATACCACCAATGAGGTGTCCCTTGGAAATTAATAATTTATTCTCTCACTTTTCCTATAAATACCAAGCCATTTCCCTTATTAATTTCATTAAAAAATCCTTTTCAATGAAGTTATGGTCTCCTTACCTCCCAAGGAGTCCTCCCAAGGTTCCTTCAAGCCTCCCAAGGTCCCGACCTTCAAGCTTTCGAAGTTACTCTTCAAGGTAAGGGAACCTTTCACCCTCCTCTTTTAAGTCATGACTTCCTTTATGTTATGTATTATAGTTCCATTTTATTATGAGGGGGATTGTTATTATATATATTTACTACTTTCCATTTCATTTCCAAATTATGGGAGATCTTTTTCTCTCTCATCAATTGATTTTCTGAATTTTTATGTGACGTCGTTAGGCTGCCAAATTTTCGTAAAAGAAATCATGCTTTCTCTTGCCTTTCAAGTTTCCTTTTCATGTGGTGTGTCATTCAAATTCCTCCCCCATGATATTATTTCTTTTTATTATTTTCCTATACTTAAAAATGTTTCATTTATGGATGGGATACCCTTGTCCCCTCTGATTTTATTATTTTCTAAAACCATGATATATAGTTGTTATGCTGCAGAAATTTCTCCTCAAAATTTCTCTCTCTTTCTCTCTTGTTTTATTTATGTGAATACCCAGACCTATTATGTTTCTATGGGTGTTCATAAATATACCAAAAAAGATATATTTGATTCTGCAATTTACATACATATAACCCTCACTCCATTTCCATGGGTTATAAATGACATAATGACCTTTTTAACTTTTAAAACATTACGATTTTGAAATGAAACCCATTTCTTTTGTTCTCTATGGGTTATTTATGAAATGTTTTATTATGATCTATGTGTATGACATGTAAATAAGTACATATTAATGGTTCTCCATAATAGCACTCTAATTCATTGGGTAAGTAAATTAATCTCTAGATATGACAAGTTTCACGATACCTTGGTGAATAACCTTGGTAATTTTTATGACACCTCTGGGATAAACCTTGGTTATATGTTCATGAATGTATAAATGAAATTTTTTAGCCACATATTCAAGTTATGATTCATGTTATTTTTATTATTATATTCCTATTATTCCATTTCTCATGCCTTTATGACTTTTATCATGTTCTTATTAATATTGATCACGATCACATGTCAATTGTTTCACTTATTTTCCTTACTGAGCCTTATGATCACCCTTTCCTTTGATGTATATCTACAGGATATGAGATACAGTAATTGTAAATTTGATGAACCTATGATTAAGCCTTATGAGTGGTTTAGAAAAATGTTTTTTGTTGTTTTCATGTATTTTGTTCCTGATTTCCAAGACACTTGACTTTAAAGATCCTCTGTTTGTAAAATGTAATGAAAATTTATGTAATAAAAAGGCCAGATGTCATAGTTGGTATCATAGTATAGTTTAGTTATTTTTTGAAATTATGCTATTAAAAAATTTGGAATAATCCTATATAAAATTTTAAATATAGGAAAACTTTATGGTATTTTTGTGAGTATTGAGTAAGTGGTTTATCAAGAAAATACATCCCTGTCTGGATATAAGCAGTTAGAGGCGACTCTGGAATAGAGGTACCTAGGAGTGAAAAATCTGACAAGGAGTTTTAGGCTTGACCAGGGGTATCCTGGTACATGACAACGGGCCTTTCTGCACTCTTGGTTACGACACTCCTGAGGGATATGTTTGGTTAATCATAAGATTTTTATGAATCATTATGAAGGATTTATAGAGAAATGTAATTTTTTAAATAAGTTTTAAGACATAAAATCCTTTATTGTTAAAAAATTCATAAATGAAATAAGTTTCTCACTATGGTTTATTATTTTAGAAATTGTGGGAAATAGGAGGAACTGTGCAAATGGTGACCATAATGGACCATGTGCTGACGACCCTCCGATGGAAGCCAGAATGGAAACATTCATGAGAATGATGAACCAACTGACTCAAGTTGTGGGAAATAACTTGAATCAAGCTGAGAGACCGATCTCACCGCAATGGGAACAAAATTCTATTGAGTCCTTCATGCATCAATGACCACCAACCTTCATTGAATCGACCAACCCATTGATTTTTTGAATAGTGGATCGGCTCTATAGAGAAGATCTTTTCTGTGCTCCGCTGTTCAGAGAAAGAGAAGGTCACCCTGGATATCTATCGCTTAGAGGTAGAGTCTGATCAGTTGTGGGAAATGATTAAAAACACAAGGCAAAGATTGAAGGTTGAAGCTAGGGAGTGGTAATAGTTCATAGGGATCTTCTTTGGTAAGTATTTTCCTCATTTCATGAGAACAAGAATGGATAAGGATTTCCTCGAGCTGAAACAGAAGGAGAATGAATCTGTGGGAAGCTATGAGATGAACTTTACAAGTCTTCCCTATTATACTTAAAGGTTTATCATGGATCCTAATGGTAAGGTTGATAGATTCTTTGGTGTACTGAGACCTCATCTGCAGAAGAATCTATCCAAATGAGACTATGACAGGTATGAGGAGATCATACGGAGTGCAATGAAATTCAAACTGGAGTTCGGTGAGACGTAGTGGTCTCATAAATCCAATGACAAGAAGAGATCGATGGAGCCAAGCTTAGGGAGGAGATTTGATCAAGGAATAGGAGGCATGAAAGTGAAACATCCCATGTGTAATAAATGTGGGAATAAGCATTCGGGGAACTATCTGCTCTAAAGCGAAAAATGATACAAGTGTGGAAGAGATGTCCATATTGCGAGGAATTGTCGTAGTGAGGTAAAACCTCAACTTACAAACACTAACAACAAGGGGAAGATGGTGCATTCCCACCTGATGTCCAGTGATTTAGGTGTGGACAACTTGGGCACTTTTCCAATCACTGTCCAAATCCAACGGCAGTGGAGGGGAACCACCATCAACCTCAGCAAAGGCCAAGGGAGAAAGGTCGTGCTTTTTCTATCATGATAGCTAAATTTGAAGCTCCAAATGATGTGGTAGTAGGTACTCTTATTTTTCTCTCAAATCTATCAAGTAATTTTTTTTATTCTAGTTCTACACATTATTTTATTTCCTCCAAGTTTTCAAAGAATTTAGAATGAACCCTCGACTTGATAAAAAGTAAATTTATCAGTCAAGACTCCTGGTGATATTATCATAGATTCATCGGTGTTTTGAAACTATAGTATTTACTTTGGTGAGCACAATCCTATCAAAAATCCAGTAGTCATTCCCATGAAGGAATTTGACATTATATTAGGGATAGACTAGATCTCAAAGTATAATTCTAAGATCAAAAGCAGAAGTAAGGAAATATCAGTGCTCTTGAATGGAAAACCTACATTCATCGTCCAAGGAGAGATATCTCAACCTGATCTTTGTCTAGAAGAACCTCCTATGTCCTTATTTATGGAATTTATCGGTGAAAAAGAAGAAGGAAATGAGAGTTTGAGGATAGAAAATGTCCCCATCATCTAGTAATACATTGTTGTATTTCCTGAGGAGTTTCCTAGACCTCCCCCAGAAAGAAAGGTAAAGTTTTCTATTGAACTCATACTTGAATCTCATCCAATATCAAAGACCCCGTATAGGATAGAAAATGTGGAGCTGGATGAATTAAAGAAACAACTCCAAGATCATTAGGATAAGGGGTTTATCCGACCGAATGTGTCTCCTTGGGGAGCACCTGTTCTTTTTGTGAAGAAGAAGGATCGATCTATGCGGCTATGCATTGATTATAGAGAACAGAATAGGATCATAGTAAAGAACAAATACCCTCTTCCAAGAATTGATGACTTATTTGACCAGCTTAGTGGTGCTTAATTCTTCTCTAATAATTATCTTCGATTTGGTTATCATCAATTGAGGGTGAAGAAAAAAGATATTCCAAAAACTGCCTTCCGATCAAGATATGAGCATTATGAGTTTGTTGTTATTCCTTTTGTACTGACTAATTCACCTTCTATTTTTATGGATTTTATGAATAGAGTTTTTAAGTACTACCTTGATAACTTTTTGGCAGTTTTTATTGATGATATTATGATATATTCCAAAATTTGTGAGGAGAATGAGGAACATCTCAGGGTTATTTTACAGACTCTACAGAAGGAGAGGCTTTTTAAAAGTTCAGTAAATGTGAATTCTGGTTACAAAAAGTTGATTTCTTGGGGAACATTATAACCAATGAAAGAATCAAAGTTGACCCTACAAAGACAAAAGTTGTAGAGGAGTAGCCTCATTCAACAACAATAATTGAGTTTCATAGTTTCCTTAGATTAGTGGGATATTATAGGAGGTTTGTGAAAAAAAAATCACAACATTCTAATCCATTAACCAAGTTAACTTGAAAAGGGGTCAAGTTCATCTAGACAAAGGAGTGTAAGGAAAGTTTCTAAGAGCTGAAGAAGAGATTGAATACTAAACCCATGTTAACTCTGCCCTCAAGTGGAGAAAGATTCGTTATTTTTAGAGATGCATCTCTAAAAGGGCTTGGGTGTGTCCTAATGAAAAATTACAAGGTCATTGCTTATGCATCTCGACAGTTAAAGAATCATGAGCAGAACTATCCTATGCATGATCTGGAGCTGGTTGTAGTTTTTTTTGCTATGAAGATATGGAGGCACTATCTTTATGGGGAGAAATGTGATATATACACAGACCATCAAAGTTTGAAGTATATTTTTACAAAAAATTAATTGAATATGAGAAAAAGGAGATGGTTGGAACTTATTAAATACTATGATTGTTCAATTTATTATCATCCCGGAAGAGCAAACAAAGTCATTGATGCATTCAGCAGGAAAGACCCATTTGTTCTATCCATTATGAGGATTCAAAGAGATCCTATGATCAATGACCTAGTAAAGCTGTACATGGGAATTATAACGGAAGGGACATCATCAAACATAACCCAAATGATTTCTTAACCATAATTACTAGAGAAGATCAAGAAAACATAGAAATAAGATCCTTTGTTACAGAATAAGTTTGAGGCTGTGAAGGATGGGAAGTTTCCTAAGTTCAATATTGATCAAGAAGGTGTACTAAAATTTCGTACAAGACTATGTGTTCCATCTATTCTGGAAATAAAGAAGGAGTTGATGGATGAAGCTCATAGCTCACCTTTCTCTATACATCTTGGTAGCACAAAAATGTTTAGGGACCTTCGTGATCATTATTGGTGGGATAATATGAAAAGGGAGATTACTGACAACACATCAAGGTGCTTGGTATGTCAACAAGTGAAGGCGGAGTGACAACTTCCTAAAGGGGTATTTCAACCACTACCCATACCAAGATAGAAGTGGGACAATACCACTATGGACTTTGTCACTAGTCTCCTGAGAACTTCCAAAGGAAACAATGCGATATGGGTTATTATGGACTATCTCACCAAGATTTCCCATTTTATCTCCATTCAGGAAGATTTCTCTCTTGATCAAATTGACAGGATTTACATGAAGGAAGTGGTAAGGCTTCATGGAGTTCCACTTTCTATCATATCTAATCATGATCCAAGGTTCACATCAAAATTATGGATAAGTATTCAATAAGATCTGAGCACTGAATTGAATTTCAATACGACCTATCGCCCCCAAACTGATGTCCAATTTGAAAGGACCATTCAAACACTCGAGGAAATGATAAGAACATGCTCAATGGAATTTAATGGTGGATTGGATAAACATATCCCTTTAGTTGAGTTCTCTTAAAACAACAGATTCCACTCAAGCATTCAAATGGCACCCTATTAAGCTCTATATGGGAATAACTATATAACTTCTACTTGTTGGGATGAAACTAGTGAGAGAAAGATTCTTGGGCCTGGTCTTGTGTAGAGATGACAGAAAAAGTCCATGTCATCCAGCAACACATTAAGACTGCTCAAATTCAGCAAAAGAGCTATGCCAACAACCACCAAAGGGACTTGGATTTTGATGTTGGTGACAAAGTATTTCTTTATATTTCACCTTGGAAGAGAGTCATGAGTTTTGGGAAGAAAGGGAAGCTTACCCCTAGGTATATTTTCCCCTATGAAATCCTTGATCACGTTGGAGTAGTGGCCTATCGGCTTGCACTTCCTCCAAATATAGCACAAGTTCATGATGTCTTACATGTATCCCTCTTGAGAAAGTACATACCTAACCCTTCACATGTACTAAATCCAAAGGTGGTACAACTGGAACATGACCTCTCTTATGAGGAGCAGCCGGTGGAGATCTTGGATCGTAGAGACAAGGTTCTATGCAATAAGACTACCACCTTGTTAAGGTGTTGTGGAGGAACCACAAATGCGAAGAATCCACGTGGGAACCGGAGGATTCTATGAGACAGAAGTACCCACACCTTTTCTCATTAGAGGGTACAAGATAAAATTTCGGGGATGGAATTTCTTAATGGGGAAAGAATGTAACAACCTGAACTTTTTAATTATATTTGTTTCCAAATTTTGTGTGTTATTTTATTTTATACTCAACAAAACTATATCCTTTAATTAATGAAGTGGGTATAATTAAAATGCAACTGTTGGGTTCCAACTGTTATATGATCGTTGTTCAATATGACTATTAGAAACTGTAATCTTAACGTTGTGTTTTTATAAATACAGTTATCTTGGTTAATTAATACAGAAAGAAGATTGAATGGCCTCATCCAATAGACTCGGTCCATATGAAGCCCATCTGTCAGATCTTGGGAAGGAGGTAGCATCACTGGGCTTTGCTCTAGACCATGCCCAAGACGAACTTCAACATATGTAGCTTGAACAGATTTTCCTGAGGGAGAAGTTCAAGATGATATAAATTACCACTCTGGAAATGTTGTCTAAGCCACCCCAAGATTCTATCACCATAGCACACCTTACACTTAGGTCCTATGCTGGTTTTATAGGAGGCTATGTAACAAGACCTTAGCTACATTGTGTAATCATTTTATATAAATAAAATTGTTATTTCTTATTATGGAGATGTTTTTGAATTTCAAATATCCAGGTAAATATAGGATGTGTATTATTAATGAATTCAGAAATAAAGGGGTATTTTAAAATATTTTTTTTATTCTTTAAATAATTAATAATGTGAAATGATTTTTAAAAAATGGTCTTCTACAATTGTGATCAGTGAGAAATTTAGAGTCTAATAAGATCAAATTTTTTTAGTGAATAGTAAAGTATGAATAGTAACATACCCATATGAATAGTAATGAATAGTAAATTGGCCAAAAATATAGAAACTTCACCCAAGAATGTATAAATACAATTTAAACATCTTAAAAGTGAAAAAACGATCATAGTAAAAGTTTTGGTATTTTTGTATGTCATAAATATTTTATTTAAAATTTTATAATTAATCTAATAATTTAAAATAGAAATATATTTTTCATAAAATTTAATCATAAATTTTTACTTTATTTTATTATGGTTATACGATAATTTTATGGGACCTTGATTACTTTTTAAGGTTTTACAAAATGAGTTATAGTTTTAAAGTTGTATTTTTTGAATAAATAATGATTTCATTTAAAAATTAAATTAAAAATATTTATAAAATTATATTCATAAAATGGAGTTCATTTTTTAATTCATATAATCGATATTAGGTTAGGGTGAATTTTTGGTATTTTTCTGAAACAGTTGAATTTTTTGTGAATAGTAAAAATACAGTTTTGAGTTTCGGGTGTTTAATGACATCATTAATGATGTAATAATGATTTGAGCTTTTTGGTAGAATTATTAATAGTGATATATGCTATTATTTTTCCCAATTGTCCAATACCATGGTAAAATACCATGGGCAAGCCCATGGTTTTGCAAATATCACCGATGAGGTGCCCCTTGGAAATTAATAATTTATACCCTCACTTTTCCTATAAATAACAAGCCATTTACCTCATTAATTTCATTCCAAAATCCTCCTAAATGAATTTATGGTCTTCTTACCTCCCAAGGATTCCTCCCAAGGTTCCCTAAAGCCTCCCAAGGTACCGACCTCCATGCTTTCAAAGTTACTTTTCAAGGTAAGGGAACCTTTCACCCTCCTCTTTTAAGTCATGACTTCCTTTATGTTATGTCCTATAGTTCCATTTTATTATGAGGGGGATGGTTCTTATATATATTTACTACTACAAATTTCATTTCCAAATTATGATAGAACCTTTTCACTCTCATCAATTGATTTTCTGAATTTTTATGTGAGGCCGTTAGGCTGCCGAATTTTCGAAGAAATTGTGTTTTCTCTTTCCTTTAAAGTTTCTTTTTCATGTGGTGTGTCATTCAAATGTATGCACCATGATATTTTTCTTTTTATTATTTTCCTATACTTCAAAATGGTTCATTTACAGATGGTAGACCCTTGTTCCCTATCTTTTTATTATTTTCTAAAACCATGATATATAGTTGTTATGCTGCAGAAATTTGGCCTCAAAATTTCTCTCTCTTTCTCTCTTGGTTTATTTATGTGAATACCCAGACCAATTTTGATTCTATGGGTGTTCATAAATATACCAAAAAATATATATTTTATTCTGGAATTGACATACATATAACCCTCACTCCCTTTCCATGGGTTATAAATGACATAATGACCTTTTTTAACTTTTAAAACGTCACAATTTTGAAATAAAACCCATTTCTTTTGTTCTATATGGGTTATTTATGAAATGTTTTATTATGATCTATGTGGCTCACGTGTAAATAAATACATATTAAGGGTTCATCCTAATATCTCTCCAATGCATTGGGTAAATAAATTAATCTCAAGAGATGACAAGTTTCACGATACCTTTGTGAATAACCTTGGTAATTTTTATGACACCTCGGGGATAAACCTTAGTGATATGTTCATGAATGTCTAAATGAAATTTTGTAGCCACATATTCAAGTTATGATTCATGTTATTTTCATTATGATATTCCTATTATTCCATTTCTAATTCCTTTATGAATTTTATCATGTTCTTATTAATATTTCCCAAGATCACATGTCAACTGTTTCACTTGTTTTCCTTACTGAGCCTTCTTCTCACCCTTTCCTTTGATGTATGTCTCCAGGATATGAGATGTAGTAATCGTACATATTATGAACCTATTATGAAGCCTTAGGAATGGTTTAGAATAATTTTTTATGTTGTTTTTATGTATTATGTTCCTGATTTCCAAGACACTGGACTTTAAAGATCCTCTGTTTGTAAAATATAATGAAAAGTTATGTAATAAAAAGGTGGGATGTCATAGTTGGTATCAGAGGATAGTTTAGTTATTTATAGAAATTATTCTATTAAAACTTTAGGAATAATCCTATAGAAAATTTTAAATATTGGAAAACTTCCTGGTATTTTGGTGAGTATTGAGTAATTGGTTTATCAAGAAAATACATCCCTATCTGGATACGATCAGGTAAGGGCGACTCTGGCATAGAGGTACCTAGGAGTGAAAAATCTGAAAAAGAGTTTTGGGCTTGACCTGGGGTATCTTGGTACATGACAATGGGTCTTGATTCACTCTTGGTTACGACACTCCTAGGGGATATGTTTGGTTAATCATAATCTTTTTATGAATCATTATGAAGGATTTATAGAGAAATGTAATTGTTTAAAGAAGTTTTAAGACATAAAATCCTTTATTGTTAAAAGATTCATAAATTAAATAAGTTTCTCACTAAGGTTTTATTATTTTAGAAATGGCGGGAAATCGTAGGAACCATTCAAATGGTGAATGTAATGGACCATGCGCAAACGGCCCTCCGATGGAAGCCAGAATGGAAACATTCATGCGAATGATGAACCAACTGACTCACGTTATGGGAAATAACTTGAATCAAGATGAGACACCGATATCACCATGAAGGGAACAACATTATTTTTAGTCCTTTTTGCGTCAATGACCACCAATCTTCAGTGGATTGACCAACCCATTAATTGATGAACAGTGGATTTGCTCTATAGAGAAGATCTTTTCTATGCTCACTGTTCAAAGTAAAGAGAAGGTCACCCTGGATGTCAATCTCTTAGAGGGAGAAGATGATCAGTGGTGGGAACTAATTAAAAACATGAGGCAAAGAGTGAAGGTTGAAGCTATGGAGTGGGAATAGTTTAGAGGGATCTTCTTCAGTAAGTATTTCCCTCGTTCCATGAGAACAAGAATGGATAAGGAGTTCCTCGAGCTGAAATAGAAGGAGAATGAATCTGTGGGAAGCTAGGAGATGAAATTTACAATACTTTCATGTTATACCTCAAGCTTTGTCATAGATCCTAATGGTAAGGTTGATATATTCTTTAGTGGACTGAGACCTCATCTGTGGAAGAATGTATCCAACCGGGACTATGATAGTTATGAGGAGATCGTACGGAGTGCAATGAAAGTTGAACTGGAGTTTGGTGAGACGCAGTGGTCTCATAAATCCAATGACAAGAATAGATCAATGGAGCCAAGATTAGGGAATAGATTTGATCAAGTAAGATTAGGCAAGCAAGTGCAACGTCCCATGTGTAATAAATGTTGGAAGAATCATTCGGGGAACTTCCTTCTCGGGAGCGGGAAATGCTACAATTGTGGAAGAGATGTCCATATTGTGAGGAATTGTCCTAGTGAGGTGAAACCTCAACTTCCAAACACTAACAATAGGGTGAAGATGGTTCATGCCCTACCTGATGCCCAGTTATTTAAGTGTGGAAAACTTGGGAACTTTTCTAATCAATGTCCAAATCCGAGGGCAGTGGAGGGTAACCACCATCAGCCTTAGAAAAATCCAAGGGAGGAAGGTCGTCCGTTTTCTATCACGACAGATGAAGTTGATGCTCCAAATGATGTGGTAGCAGGTAATCTTGTTGTTCTATCTAAGCTAGAAATTACTTTGTTTCATTCTGGTTCTACGCATTCCTTTATTTCCTCTAATTTTTCATAGAATTTAGAATCAACCCTCGACTTGCTAAAAGTAGAGTTATCAGTCAAGACTCCTAGTGGGATTGTCCAAGAATCATCAGTGTTTAGAAAATATAGTATTTACTTTGGTTAGCACAATATTATCTCAAATCTAGTAGCCATTCCCATTCTAGAATTTGACATTAGACTAGGGATGGACTGGCTCTCAAAGTATAATTCTAAGATCAAATGCAGAAGTAAGGAAATCTTAGTAGTCTTGAATGGAAAACCTACAGTTATCTTTCTAGGAGCGATATCTCAACCTGATCTTTGTCTAGAAAAACCTCTTATATCCTTCTATATGGAATTTATTGGTGAATAAGAAGAAGGAAATGAGAGTTTGAGGATAGAAAATTTCCCCATCGTCCAGGAATACGTTAACGTATTTCCTGAGGAGTTGTCTGGACCTCCCCCAGAAATAGAGGTAGAGTTATCTATTGAACTCATAACTGGATCTCATCCAATATCAATGACCCCATATAGGATGTAAAATTTGGAGCTGGAGGAATTAAATAAACAACTCCAAGATATTTTGGAGAAGGGGTTTATCCGACCGAGTGTGTCTCCTTGGGGAGAACTTGTTCTCTTCATGAAGAAAAGGATGGATCGATGCATCTATGAATTGATTATAGAGAACTGAATGGGATCACAGTAAAGAACAGATACCCTATTCCAAGAATTGATGAATTATTTGACCAACTTCGTGGTGCTCAATTCATCTCTAATATTGATCTTCAATCTGGTTATCATCAATTGAGGGTGAAGAAAGAAGATATTGCAAAAACTGCCTTTTGATTAAGATATTGAAATTATGAGTTTGTTTTTATGCCTTTGGACTGACTAATGCACCTTCTATTTTTATGGATTTTATGAATAGAGTCTTTAAGGACTACCTTGATAATTTTTTGGTAGTTTTTATTGATGATATTCTGATATATTCCAAAAGTTGCAAGGAGGATGAGGAACATCTAAGGGTTATTTTACAAACTCTATGAAAGGATAGGATTTTGGAATGTTCAGTAAATGTGAATTCTGGTTACAACAAGTTGCTTTCTTGGGTAACATTGTTACCAATAAAGGAATCACAGTTGACCCTATAAAGACAAAAGTACTAGAGGAGTGGCCTCAGCCAACAAAAATAACTGAGAATCGTAGTTTCCTTGGATTAGTGGGATATTATAGGAGGTTTGTGAAAAAAAATTCCTGACTTTCTAATCCATTAACCAAGTTAACTCTAAAAGGGTTCAAGTTTATCTGGACAAAAGAGTGTGAGGAAAGTTTCCAAGAGATGAATAAGAGATTGGTTACTACACCCATGTTAACTTTTCCATTAAGTTGAGAACGATTCATTATTTTTAGCGATGCATCTCTGAAATGGCTTGGGTGAGTCCTCATTGAAAATGACAAGGTAATTGCTTGTGTATCTCGACAGTTGAAGACTCATGAGAAGAACTGTCTTATGCATGATCTGGAGCTGGATGCGGTCTTTTTTGCTCTGAAGATATGGAGGAACTATCTTTATGGGGAGAAATGTGATATATACAGAGACCATCAAAGTTGGAAGTATATTTTCACACAAAATGAATTGAACATGAGACAAAGGAGATGGTTTGAACTTATTAAAAACTACGATTGTTCAATTCATTATCATCCTAGAAGAGAAAACAAAGTCGCTGATGCATTCAGCATGAAAGAGCTAGTTGTTCTATCCATTAATAGGATTCAAAGAGATCCTTTGATCAATGACCTAGTAAATCTTAACATGGGAATTATAAAGGAAGGGAAATCATCAACCCTAACCCAAATGATTTCTCAACCATCATTACTAGAGAAGATCAAGAAAACTCAAAAAGGAGATCCTTTGTTATAGAATAAGTATGAGGCTGTGAAGGATGGGAAGTTTCCTTATTTCAATACTGATCAAGAAGGTGTATTGAAATTTTGTACAAGACTATGTGTTTCATCTATTCCAGAAATAAAGAAGGAGATGATGGATGAAGCTCATAGCTCTACTTTCTCTATACATCCTTGTAGCATGAAAATGTATAGGGACCCTCATGATCATTATTGGAGGGATAATATGAAAAAAAATATTGTTGAATACATGTCAAGGTGACTGGTATGTTAGCAAGTGAAGGCGGAGCGACAAATTCCTAAAGAGGTGTTGTAACCACTACCCACACTAGCATGGAAGTGGGACAATTTCACTATGGACTTTGTCACTGGTCTCATGAGAACTTCCAAAGGAAACAATGTGATATGGGTTATTATGGACTGTCTCACCAAGATGTCCCATTTTATCTTCATTTGGGAAGATTTATCTCTTGATCAACTTGTCAGGATTTATGTGAAGGAAGTGCTAAGGCTGCATGGAGTTCCACTTTCTATCGTATCTGATCGTGATCCATGGTTCACATCAAAATTATATAGAAGTCTTCAACAATCTATGAGCATTGAATTGAATTTCATTATGGCCTATCACCGCCAAACTGATGACCAATTTGAAAGGACTATTCAAACACTCGGGGATATGCTGAGAACATGCTCAATGGAATTTAAAGGTGGATGGGATCAACATCTCCCTTTAGTTGAGTTCTCTTACAACAATAGCTTCCACTCGAGCATTCAAATGGAACCCTATGAAGCTCTATATGGTAAGCAATGTAGAACTTCTACTTTTTAGGGTGAAGCTTGTGAGAGAAAGATTCTTGGGCCTGATCTTGTGCAAGAGATGATAGAAAAAGTCCATGCCATCCAGCAACACAATAAGACTGCTCAAAGTTAGAAAAAGAGCTATGTCGACAACCGTTGAAGGGAATTTGAGTTTGATGTTGGTGACAAAGTCTTTCCTCGGATTTCACCTTGGAAGAGATTCATGAGTTTTGGGATGAAAGGGAAGCTTACTCCTAGGTATATTGGCCCCTATGAAATCCTTGATCACGTGGGAGTAGTACCCTATCGGCTTACACTTCCTCCAAATCATGCACAAGTTCATGATGTCTTCAACGTATCCCTCTTGAGAAATTACATACCCTACCCTTAACATGTACTAAATCTAGAGGTGGTACAACTGGAACATGACCTCTATTATGAGGAGAAGTCGGTGGAGATCTTGGATCGTAGATACAAGGTTCTACGCAACAAGACTACCCACCTTGTTAAGGTGTTGTGGAGGAACCACAAATGCGAAGAAGACACATGGGAACCGGAGGAGTCTATGAGATAGAAGTACCCACACCTTTTCTCATCAGAGGGTACAAGATAAAATTTCAGGGATTAAATTTCTTAAGGGGGGAGAATGTAACGACCTAAACTTTTTAATTATATTTGTTTCCTAATTTTATGTGTTATTTTTTTTATACTCAACAAAACTATATCCTTTAATTAATGAAGTGGGTATAACTAAAATGAGACTATTGGGTTTCGACTGTTAGTCAATATGACCATTGGAAACTATAATCTTAACGTTGTGTTTTTATAAATACAGTTATCTTGGTTAATTAATATTGAAAGAAGATTGAATGGCCTCATCCAATAGACTCGGGCAATATGAAGCCCATCTGTCAGAGATTAGGAAGGAGGTATCATCACTGGGCTTTACACTAGACCAAGCCCAAGCTGAACTTCAATATATGAAGCTTGAACAGAATCGCCTAAGGGAGAAGTTCAATCTGATAGAAATTGCCACTCGGTCAATGTTGTCCGAGCCACCCCAAGATTATATCACCATAGCACACCTTACACTTAGGTCCTATTCTGGTGTTATAAGGGGATATGTAACGAGACCTTATCTGCTATGTTTAATCCTTTTATATAACTAAAATTGTTGTTTCTTATTATGGAAAAGTTTGTGAATTTCAAATATCCAGATAAATATAGGATGTGTATTATTGATGAATTTAGGAAAAAAGGGGTATTTTAAAATATTTTTTTATTTATTAAATAATTAATAATGTGAAATGATTATCAAAAAATGTTCATCTATAGTTGTGATCAGTGAAAAATTTAGAGTCTAATAAGATTAACTTGTTTTTTAGTGAATAGTAAAATATGAATAGTAACATACTCGTATGAATAGTAATGAATATTAAATTGGCTAAAAAAATAGAAACTTCACCCATGAATGTATAAATACGATTTAAACATCCTAAAAGTGAAAAAATTATCATAGTATAAGTTTTTGTATTTTTGTATGTCATAAATATTTTATTTACAATTTTATAATTAATTTCATAATTTAAAATGGAAATATATTTTCATTAAATGTAATCATAAATTTTTACTTTATTGTATTATGGTTATACGATAATTTTATGGGACCTTGATTACTTTTTTAAGGTGTTACAAAATGAGTTATAGTTTTAAAGTTGTATTTTTGGAATAAATAATGATTTTATTTAAAAATTAAATTAAAATTATTTATAAAATTATTTTCATAAAATGGATTTCATTTTTCAATTCAGAGCATCGATATTAGTTTAGGGTGAATCTTTGGTATTTTTCTGAAATAGTTGAATTTTTAGTGGATAGTAAAAATACAGTTTTGAGTTTCGGGTGTTTAATGACATCATTAATGATGTAATAATGATTTAAGATTTTTGGTCGACTTATGAATAGTGATATATTTTATTATGTTTTACAAGTGGCCAATACCATGGGAAAATACCATGGGAAAGCCCATGGTTTTACAAATACCACCGATGAGGTGTCCCTTAGAAATTAATAATTTATTCCCTCACTTTTCCTATAAATAGCAAGACATTTCCCTCATTTATTTCATTAAAAAATACTCCTTAACAAATTTCTGGTCTCCTTACATTACAAGGAGTCCTCCCAATGTGCCCTCAAGCCTCCCAAGGTCCCAACCTTCAAGCTTTCGATGTTACTCTTCAAGGTAAGGGAACCTTTCACCCTCCTCTTTTAAGTCATGACTTACTTTATGTTATATCTTATAGTACCATTTTATTATGAGGGGGATTGTTCTTATATATCTTCACTACTTTCCATTTCATTTCCAAATTATTAAAGACCCTTTCTGCTCTCATCAATTAATTTTCTAGATTTTTATGTGACGCCGTTAAGCTACCGTATTTTCGTAAAATAAATCACGCTTTCTTTTTCCTTTAAAGTTTCCTTTTCATGTGGTGTGTCATTCAAATGTCCACACCATGATCTTATTTCTTTTTATTATTTCCCTATACCTCATTTATGGTATACCCTTGTCCCCTCTCTTTTTATTATTTTCTAAAACCATGATATATAGTCGTTATACTGTAGAAATTTCACCTCAAAATTTCTCTCTCTTTCTATCTTGTTTTATTTATGTGAATACCCAGACCTATTTTGTTTCTATGGGTGTTCATAAATATACCAAAAAATATATATTTTATTCTGGAATTGATATACATATAACCCTCACTCCCTTTCCATGGGTTATAAATGACATAATTACCTTTTTTAACTTTTAAAACGTCACAATTTTGAAATGAAACCCATTTATTTTATTCCCTATGGGTTATTTATGAAATGTTTTATTATGATCTATGTGTATCACATGTAAATAAATACATATTAATGTTTTTCCCTGATATCACTCCAATTCATTTGGTAAGGAAATAAATCTCTAGAGATGACAAGTTTTACGATACCTTGGTGAATAACCTTGGTAATTTTTATGACACCTCGAGGATAAAACTTGGTGATATGTTCCTGAATGTCTACATGAAATGTTGTAGCCACATATTCAAGTTATTATTCATGTTATTTTTATTATGATATTCCTATTCTTCCATTCCTCATGCCTTTATGACTTTTATCATGTTCTTTTTAATATTTCTCAAGATCAGATGTCTACTGTTTCACTAGTTTCCCATATGAAGCCTTATGCTCACCTTTCCTTTGATGTATATCTCTAGGATATGAGATGTAGTAATTTTACATAGGATGAACCTATGATGAAGCCTTACAATTGGTTTAGAAGAATTTTTTATGTTGTTTTCATGCATTATGTTCCTGATTTCCAAGACACTAGACTTTAAAGATCCTCTATTTGTAAAATGTAATGAAAAGTTATGTAATAAAAAGGCAGGATGTCATAGAAGAAGTTGAAAGAGTATAGAAGAATCATCAAACACACCCCTTAATTCATTAAAATTCCATTCATTATCTTTTTTAAGGTTTTGTTTCAACCATTCTAGAAGGAATCATTATCATACCCACCCTGCGTGATACACAGTAGAGAGAGACGAATGAAAATCCCTACCTAGATGATCGACGATTGAAGTTTTTTCCATGCGCCAAAAACTGGGGATGCGTGACTTGTAGGGGAGGAACTTTGGGAACTCCAAGGGTGATTAGGAAAGCTCAAGCACAGGTGCACCACTTACCTCAATAAGGGGGGACTCCAAACGCACTAAGGAGAAGAAGGAAACCAGCCAAGAAGAAGAAGGAAATAAATCTAGTACGATAAAAATGAGAGATCCTGTAGTTATGGGATATGAAAATCTTGAACAGATTAAAAGGCGGATTTTGGTTTCACCATGCAGTTGGACGGTTACACATGATGGAATTAATTTTCATTTAATAATTCTCATTGGAGAGGTGACCATAACGGATGTGATTCAAAGGGTTTCCTTTAAAGAGAGGAAAATGCGTAACAGGTGTGGGATTGGAAAGTACGAAAAAAATTGTGTGACACCGAGGAAAATCCACATGTTTTCGTTAGTCAAGGGTCAACCGGCTCTTAGGGGATTTTAGATATCATTTATGGGCTTTTAAATGGATTTTAAAGGGGTATTAATACATTTTTATGTCAAAAGATATGTTGCAGAAGCGAAAAAAGTCAAAAACTGGAAAAGAAGGAAGAAGGGTGGGACACCGTTCGGTGAGACACCATAATGGTTCCACAGTCATGGTTCCACCATTTCAGTGTGCGACCATGATGGTGCAACCGTGATGGTGCGACCGTCATGGTGCCCCGTCATGGTGCCACCGTCACGGTGCCACCGTTTCGGTGTGCGATAGTGACTGGTGCCACCATTTCGGTGAAACCGTTTGATGGAACCTAGTTTTAGGAAAAGTCCTTAATGAGCCATTTCCTGAGCTGTTACATCAGATACCTCCCAAAGTATTCTCACCCTCGATAATTAAACTAGACCCGAAGAGAAGAGAGGGGTCCGAACAACCACCTCGAAAGATACCTCTCCGAAGTAAACCACATCGACATCTGGGTACACTTCCCCCTCAAGTAACCACAAAAACATATAAAGGTGTCATTGTCGAAACATATGGATTAGGAAGTCCTTTCACCCATGTCAAGGTATTATCTGCTTTGGACAACACTGACTCACCTGCATGGGTTTAATCACATCCACTCTAATGCATCTTGATTAGGGATCAGGTCCTTCCTTCCCCAGAGTCAGGACTCTTCTCACACATTAAGAGAACAAGTATATTGACACATTCATAGTTAAAAAGGCTAAGCACTACATCACGAACAAGAATGAAACAAAACAGAACAAAACTCAAAACAGCTTTTGGTACTGGGCGCGCATCTGTGCCTCCCATTCCCAAGTACTCCCCTTGAGGCCACCATGCCTCCAGAACCCACCGACCAAGGTAATGGTTTGTTCATGAAGCACCTTCTCCTCACGACCTTCAATCCACAATGGTCTCTATATGAACATCACATCATTCTCAATTGTAATAACACGGTTCTTATTCTTGAGGTACGAGTTTCTTCCTTTCTCTTTTCCTTAAGTGTTTTTGAGAAAATAAAGAAAATGGGGAAAGATCACTTTTTGGTGGGTACACGCCGTGTACTTTTCCACACATCGTGTACTTTGGCCGTGTGGGATGAGTACATATGGTGTGTAGCCATTTTGGTGATGAGAGGTGTAAAAACCAACTACACGCCGTCTAGTGGGTATGTACACGCTGTGTAGTCAGTCAGTAGGCAAATAGTAAGGTTGTGAAGGCAGTCGCCAGCTGAGCATCAGTACACACCGTGTACTCATCGATTAAACGCCATGTACTCATGTCGACTGATGAACAGTGTTGTGGTGGAAAGAATCCGCCGAAGGAACAGTTAAAAAATGGTCGTGTACTCAATAGTACACGCCGTGTAGTTTTCTTTTTTCGCTTAAAATGGGCAGTAGCCTCCCCTATTCACAGAATTGGCTTAGAACTAGAGGAGGGATTTGGAGAGATGGACGAAACTTTGGAGATCACTCGATCGAGCACCAGGAATCCGATTCGGCCTCCGTCGATCTCATTGGAACCGTACAGGTAAGCCCTTCCTTCTCCTTAATCCGTTCTTAACAATTATTTCTAGAGGGGAATTTATTTATGTTTGAATGGGATTTTTTGTTACCTCATATCTACATCGTTTTTGGATGATTTGAGGAGCATTGTTCACATATACCAATCAGGGGCGATAGAGGTAGGTGGCTTGGTGTTTAAAATTACAACTGTTGTGCGTTAGTGTGTACCATTGAGCTACGAACCCACGTTGGGGTGTCGTGTGGCTGAGGCCTTTTCTATTTTGAATACCTAGAATTGTATGGATAATTAAATGTGATAATAAACTGTTGTTTGGGATCGCTGCTTGGATCCAAGACCACCTCGGGGGTGCGTTCCTCTGTTTAGCCATTTGGCTAGGATACCCGAGGGTATTCCATGTTTATTTTGTACATTACTTTTGCCTTGAGAGGAATTGTATATAATCTGCATGTTTGTGCTATGGGCTCGGCCCGGTTACTTAATCCTGAGGGAAAGGTTATTATATACCCTGAGGGAAAGCCTGAGGGTGTGGTTATTATATAGCCCGAGCGCAAGCCTGAGGGCGTGGTTATTATATAGCCTGAGGGAAAGCCTGAGGGCATGGTTATTATATAGCCTGAGGGAAATCTTGAGGGAGTCATTTTACTATATTAGCCTAAGGGAAAGGTTCTGATTGTCTTGAGGACTTGGTTCTTATGAGCACAGAATGTTATTAAATTAAATGGTTAAAAAAATGTCAAGGAAACTGGTAGGTATAGTTACTTTTGAGTACTTACTAGTTTACTGCATTTACTTTTCCACACTGTAGTAGCATATTTTCACACAGTTGGGAATGGGCCTTTGGTGGGTGCCTACTGGGATTTATTTCTCACACCCTATTTGGGTCATGTCTTTGGCCCAAACAGATTACATTTCTGCAGGTTTGGATAAGGGAAAGGGTCCTTATAGAGGTACTTGATTGTTGCTAAGGAGTAGGTGAGCATGGGACCGATCTTAGTCTTGTGATGCTGCCGACTTTTCTGTTTTGTTCTGTTGTACTTGTACATTCTGTTGTATTGTATTGTACTATTGTGTAACATGTTCTGGCTGTTTTCATAGAACTAGATACATGATGCACCATTATCTATATAACTGTTGGTTATCTTTTACTGCAGTTGTTCATTGTAGTTGTGTATGGTTTATTGCTTCCACTGTTGTTGTATGCTATTTATCTTTTCTGTTGTGCTACACTTTGACAAATTAGGTCATAGTTTCCCCACTATCAGACCTGGGCCCTCGCTGCTAGTCAGCAGCCTCTGGTGTTTGGGGAAATGCGCTTGAGGTCGTGTGACCAACCGGGTCTGGGGCACCCGGATCCGGGATGTTACAAAGTGGTATCAGAGGTTTCTTTTCTTTGACTTATGGTTTTGAGCCTTAGTTAGGGATAGGATGAAAACATTAGTTAGTAATAAGCTATGCTCGGGAGTAGCTAACCTATGTACAGGGAAAATCCAGTCTACCTTATATTTTTGCAATTATTCTGATTTTGCAAATTTTACAGTTGATTTGATTTTCGTCGTTGGGTGAAGCACTTGTGATTGTGATATTAATATGTTATCCATGGGTTTTATTTAGTTGAAACCTAATGAGATGAGGTATTCCATCTCATGCATCATTTAGGCATATGCTAGAAATCACATGCCATGCATAGTTCCATGCCATGTAGGCACATTAGAAATTGCATGTTGTTGTGATAGTTGTTGTGCTAGAAAAGCATGCTGTTGTGATAGCTGCTTTGATAAATACCTGCTATGTGATAGGATATTTTTTTGTGAGCCTATTGATAGGATGGAAGCAAAACTTTGGTTTTTGGGGAGTATGGGCCCTCAATGACTGGAATTTGGTGGATCATTGACTTGTTTACTTGTGTATAGCATGTATAAGATGGAAAACTTTGATTTTAGGGGAGTATGGGCCCTCAAGGATCAGAATTTGGCACTTAGGTGTTGTTTCTCAGTATTTACTGGGTTCTGGAGTAGTTTCAGAGGCTTACTGTCTGGGAAACCCAGGATATTCGCCTTGTAGTTCTATGGACACACGCCGTGTGTTCTTCTGTTCGGGAAGAAAAGAAAAAAAATTGAGTACACACCATGTAGTCTCTTCCCATTTCATAGACCATGTGGGCTAGGACACAGGGAAAGGAAAGGCTTGGGAAAAACAGGTCGTGTACTGGATGTACACGCTGTGTAGTGATTGACCTGGAGTCCTCATGTGTAACTAACAACACGGATGGAGGAGACCTTAAGACATACACGCTGTGTCCATTGTGGCACATGTCGTGTAGTCTGGCCTGGGGACCCGGCCGTGTAGCTAACAAACATGGATCGGTGTTTAACACGTCGTGTACCTAAGGGACACGCCGTATAGTCCTTACCTGTGGGAGACCATGTGTACTTAGCCGTGTGGCTAGGGAAATGGGGTGGTGCACATGCCATTTGTGGGTGTAACATGCCGTGTAGTTTTAGCTGAGTAGTCGGTCATGTCATGAATGACATGGGCAGTTGGAAATTAAACCATACACGCCGTGTAGATGACATACACGTCGTGTAGTCTTGTTCAAAGGAATTCGTGTGGCTAAGCCGTGTAGAAGGACCCGTGTAGGGGAAGAAAAGTCAGGTACACTCTGTGTAGTCAATATACACACTATGTAGTCTTGTTTTGCAAATTTTGAAATGTCTTCTTCCTCTTGTTCCCTTTTTGGTGCCCTAGTTTTTCAGTCCTTGATAGACTTAAACCTAAGGCGTGTTTTTGACCTTGTAGATTCATGCCACCGAGACGAACATGTGTTGTTCTCCAAGATAGTGGAAATGATTATACTCCAGAGATGGTAGGCCACGAGCTACCAGTGGATCCTCCCGTAGATCCAGATTTGGTACCAGCCGCTATACCAGAAACAGGCGCAGAGGTGCAGTTCCGTGAATGCTTTATGTGGTTTATGCAGACCTTTCAGGGAGCACCGTCGGCTACCACATCTATGGTAGAGCTGACTCGTATCTTCCAGTAGCAGCATCCACCTACATTTTCAGGGGATGGTGGACCATAGGCTGTAGAGTCTTGGCTGGGGTCTATGCAGACTATTTTCGAGCACTTTGTGATGCCTCCAGGATGGAGGGTCAAGCTCGCTACTTACATGTTGCGTGATTCTGCCAAGAGGTGGTGGGATGTTACCACACAGTCAGAGCATCACAGGGATATGGCATGGGAATATTTTCAGGAAGTCTTCTATGACTTCTTCTTTCCAGAGATACTGAGGGAAGATAGAGCTCGAGAGTTCATGAATCTGCAATAGGGCGCTATGTCGGTGATGGATTATTCTGCTCATTTCACAAAGCTTCAGCATTTTTTACCTGTTCTGGTGGGTGATGAGACGTTGAGGGCCAGACGCTTTGAGGATGGTCTTCGATAGGACATCCAAACACTGTTGAATGTTTTCAGGCTAGCTATAGTACATGCAATTGTGAACCAAGTGCTGATTATAGAGAGGAACCATCAGGAGGATAGTGGTGTCGGCCAGGGCGGTTCGACACCAGTTTATGGTACTATTTTTACCGGGAAGAAGAAGTGACAGATGAGTTTCTCTCACGGTGGCAGTACTAGCCAGGAAATTACTTCAGGTGGCCCGATCATGTGCTACCATTGTGGTAAAGAGGGGCACAAGAGACCACAGTGTCCACGTGACCCAGTGGAGTGTCGAGCTTTCAGAAAGATGGGTCATTTGTAGGACCTTTTCAGGGCATTTCTACCAGTGGCTAGTGAGAGGGGTTCTATACAGACTCCGCGAGCGGGAGCAGGACCAGCAGCTTCTTACCAATCAGGAAACTGGAATATGTCTGGACCTACAGGCCGAGATTGTTGTTGTGGTTGTGGTATCTAGAAACTAGGATCTCAGAGGTAGTAGGGCGGGACGGCTTAGGGTAGCCGGGCTATGTCGCAGGGCCATGACACTGGGCAGGCATATGTAGTGCAACAAACCCAGCAGTAGTAGGATCTCGGACCTTCTACTGTCAGAGGTACGATTCTAGTAGCTTCTGTCTTATCTTCTGTACTTTTCGATATGGGTGCTACACATAGCTTTGTATCTGTTCCATTTTTGGATAGCCTTGGTATCTGTGTTTCTTCTTCTTCTACTATTATGAAGCTATACACTCCGTTGGGAATGAGAACGACATGTGTGCCTCAGTGCAAGGAGTTCCCCCTTGAGGTTGGGGGGTGTCACTTTCTATGGACATCAATGTCTTAGAGATGACAGCTTATGATTTCATTCTCAGGATGGACTAGTTGGTTCCCTTTTGAGCCTTTGTGGATTTCTATCATCACAGGGAGATTTTCACGTCACGAGAGGGTGGAGAGTTTCTATACAAGGGTGAATGGGATGTTCAGGCGAGTCGAGATAGACCCAAGCATCGTGGGCGCAGTGGAGTCACAACCTAGATTTCGAGTTTATATCTAGATGATTAGGGGACTTTTCAAAAGGATTTCCCTTCAGTGGTTGATCGTTTCAGGGATGTCTTCCTGGATGAATTTTTAGGTCTACCTCCAGAGCGTGAGGTGGATTTCTCTATTGATCTTGTGCCAGGGGCAGCACTGATGTCCATTCCTCCTTGTATGATGGCTACACCTGATTTGCCGGAGCTCAAGAGGTAGTTAGAGGAGTTACGGTCAAAGGGTTTTATCCGACCCAGTACTTCTCCTGGGGGTTCTTCTGTCCTTTTTGCGAAGAAGGCGGACGTTACCCTCAGACTCTGTGTGGATTATTGGAAGTTGAACCAGTTGACGGTTAAGAACTGATATCCCTTGTTGAGGATTGATGATCTTTTTGATCAACTTCGAGGTGCACGAGTGTTGTCGAAGATTTACTTGAGATCCGAGTATCATCAGTTACGCGTTAGACCATCAGATATACCGCTTATAGCTTTTCGGAGCAGATATGGTCTATAAGAGTACTTGGTTATGCTGTTTGGAATCACGAACGCGCCATCAGTTTTCATGGGTCTAATGAATCATGTGTTCTAACCTTATCTATATTCTTTTGTGGTAGTATTCATGGATGACATCTTGGTGTACTCCCACAATCGACATGACCATTCCACCCATCTTGAGATCATTTTTAGTACACTAAGAGAGCATCAGATATATGCTAAGCTCTCAAAGTGTCACTTTTGGATGGACCAGATACACTTCCTAGGTCATATCATCCCAGAGGCAGGAGTTGCAGTAGACCCAGAGAAGGTGAGAGCAATAGTTTCCTGGGAGCAGCCTAAGAAAGTGTTTGAAATATGGAGTTTCTTGGGGCTAGTTGGTTACTACAGGCGTTTTATAGAGGACTTCTCTCGCTTAGCAGTGCTGTTGACAGGTTTGACCAAGAAGGGTGTGAATTTCGTTTGGACAGAAACTTGTAAGACAGTCTTCCAGGAGCTAAAGGGAAGGTTGACATTAGCACCAATCCTGATACTTCTAGAGCAGGGAAAGAGCTATACAGTATACTATGATGCATCAGGTATTGGGTTGGGAGCTGTGTTGATGCAGGGTGATTGAGTTGTTGCATACAGATCTCGGTACTTGAGGCCACATGAGAGGAATTACCCAATGCATGAGCTCAAGTTAGCTAAAGTAGTTCATGCAATGCGCTGTTAGAGACACTATATCTTGGGAGAGCATTTTGTGGTTTTCACCGACCACAAAAGTCTCAAGTATATCTTTACTCAGCGTGACTTGAATCTGAGGTAGCGAAGGTGGGTCAAATACCTTCAGTCCTTTGATTTTGAGCTTGCCTATACACCTGGTAAGGGAAATGCAGTTGTTGATGCACTGAGCTGGAAGACTCAGACACAGGCAGTTCAAGAGGCCAGTGGTGAGTGGCAGTTTATGGCTTTGTTCTATGAGATGCATTTGGAGGTGCTTGATAGTCAGGGGAAAACATATCTTTCAACTTTAACTATGACTTCTACCCTCCTGTATAGGTTGAGTATGAGATAGCTATCTGATTCGGAAGGCCTAGTCTTACAGGAGTCGGTGGCAAGTGAGGACCCTCCTCCTTGATAGGAGATAGGTGATGATGAGGTACTACATTTCCATGGATGAGTGTGGGTTCTAGGGGATATATGTGAGGAGATGATGTGGGAGTTTCATGCTTCAGCTTGGGAAGTTCATCCTGGAGTTAGAAAAATTTACCGTGACTTGAGACATCAGTATTGGTGGCCGTGTATGAAGAGGGAGATAGCTGGTTTTTTTACGAGATGTTCCACCTATCATCAGGTGAAGGCGGAGCATCAGAGGCTAGCCGGACTGTTACAATAGTTACCAATTCCAGAGTGGAAATGGGATGATGTTTCGATGGACTTCGTGACTGGGTTGCTGAGGTCACCTCAGGGCAATGATGTCATGTGGGTTGTTGTGGATAGACTCACAAAGGTAGATCAATTTTTGCCGATCAAGAAGACCTTTGGAGTTGACGAGCTCAGAAAGTTTTATATATGAGATATCATATGTCTTCATGGGGTCCCTCATTCTATCATTTTATATAGGGATGCCCATTTTACGTCTTGTTTCTGGCAGAGTTTTCAGAAGGCACTAGGTACACAGGTGCTTCTGAGCACAGCTTACCACCCTCAGACCGACGGTCAGTCAGAGCGTATGATACAGGTGCTAGAGGAAATGCTTTGGGCATGTGTCCTAGACTTTGGGGGCTCTTGGGAGAAGCATATACCCCTATTCATGTTTTCCTATAATAATATTTTTCACGCAACTATTGATATGTAACCTTATGAGGATTTATATAGTAGGTCGTGTCAGTCACCTTTGTGTTGGATAGAGGCAGGTGAGGCAGCTTTACTAGGACCGCGTCTCATACAGGAGACTTCTGAGCAGGTCTAGTTGATTCAGAAGCGGATGACTACCACACAGTCTCGTCAGAAATCTTATGTTGATTGCCGAAGATGACCCATGGAGATCGTGGTCGAGGATCAGGTTTTCTTACGTGTTTCACCGAGGTTGGGACACAGGCGGATCGGGGGACAGGGTAAACTTTCACGGAGATATGTGGGGCCATTTGAGATTCTGGAGAGAGTCGGGCTGGTTACCTATCGGTTGTAGTTACCACAGATGTATTGGGCCATGCATGATGTCTTCCATATATCTCAGTTGCGCCGTTATCATTTAGACTCGTCTCACATCTTTCAGCTAGAGGAGGTTGAGCTTCAGATAGATGCGACCTTTGAGTAGAATCTGATTCGTATCATGGATAAGAGCACGAAGGTTATTTAAGGCTGGTCAGTTCCTCTCATACGGGTTCTATGGCAGCATGGCCAATTACAGGATGAAACCTGGGAGTGAGAGACCGATGTACATGCTTAGTGGCCAGAGCTGTTCTGAGCTTTATCTTTTCCACCCATGGAAGGGAAATTCAGGGACGAATTTCTTTAAGGGGGGAAGTTTGTAAGAACATGGTTCTTATTATTGAGGTATGAGTTTCCTCCTTTCTCTTTTCCGTAAGTGTTTTTGAGAAAATAAGGAAAATGGGGAAAAATCACTTTTTGGTGGGTACATGTTGTGTACTTTTCCACACGCCGTGTACTTTGGCCGTGTGGGATGAGTAAATAGTGTGTGTAGCCTTTTGGGTGATGAGAGGTGTAAAAAATGACTACACATTGTGTAGTGGGTATGTACACGTTGTGTAGTCAGTTGGCAGGAAAATAGTAAGGCGGTGAAGGCAGCCACCAGCTGAGTGTCAGTACATGACATGTAATCATGGATTACACGCTGTGTACTCATATAAACTGATTAATAGTGCCACGGTGGAAAGAATCTACCGAAGGAACAGTTAAAAAATGAAAATTACAGGTCGTGTACTCAATAATACACGCTGTGTAGTTTTATTTTTTCACTTAAAATGGGTAGTAGCCTCCCCTGTTCACAAAATTTTCTTAGAATCAGAGGAGGGCTTGGGAGAGACGACCGGAACTTTGGATATCACCTGATCGAGCACTGGGAATCTGATTCCACGTTTGTCGATCTCATTGGAACCGTATGGGTAAGCCCTTCCTTCTCCTTAAGCCATTCTTACCAATTATTTCCTGAGGGGAAGTTATTTACATTTGAATGGGATTTTATGTTACCTCAGATCTACATTTTTCTTGGATTATTCGAGGAGCGTCGTTCACATATATCGATCAGGGGCGATCGAGGTAGGTGGCTTGGTGTTTAAAATTCCAATTGTTGTGCGTTTATGTGTACCATTGTGCTACAAACCCACTTTGGGGTGTCGTGTGGCTGAGGCCTTGGATATATTGAATACCTAGAATTGTATAGGTAATTAAATGTGATAATACACAATTTTTTGGGATCGCTGCTTGGATCCAGGGCCACCCCGGGGGTGCGTTCCTCTATTTAGCCATTTGGCCAGGATACCCGAGGGTATTCCACGTTTATTTTGTGCATTACTTTTGCCTTGAGAGGAATTGTATATAATCTTCATGTTTCTGCTTTGGGCTCAGCCTGGTTACTTAAACCTGAGGGCATGGTTATTATATATCCTGAGGGAAAGCCTGAGGGTGTGGTTATTATATAGCCTAAGGGAAAGCCTGAGGGCTTGGTTATTATATATCCTGAGTGAAAGCCTGAGGGTTTGGTTATTATATATCCTGAGGGAAAGCCTGAGGGTGTGGTTTTACTATATTATCTTAAGGGAAAGGTTCTGATTGGTCTGAGGGCTTGGTTCTGATGAGAAAATAATGTTATTAAATTAAATGGTTAAAATGAAAATGGAAAGGAAACTAGTAGTGATAGTTACTTTTAAGTACTTACTGGTTTACTGCATTTACTTTTCCACACTGTAGTTGCATATTTTCACATAGTTGGGAACGAGCCTTTGGTGGGTGCCTACTGGGATTTATTTCTCACACCCTATTTGGGTCATGTCTTTGGATCAAACAGATTACGTTTCTGCATGTGTGGATAAGGGAAAGGGTCCCTATATAAGTACTTGATTGTTGTTGAGGAGTAGGGGAGCATGGGACTGAGCGTTGGCTCGCGATGCTACTGACTGTTTTTTTTTTGTTCTGTTATACCTGTACTTTATGTTGTATTGTATTGTACTATTGTGTAACATGTTCTGGCTATTTTTATAGAACTAGATACTTGTTGCATCATTATCTATATAACTGTTGGTTATCTTTTACTACAATTGTTAATTGTAGTTGTGTATGGTTTATTGCTTCTGCTGTTGTTGTATGCTATTTATCTTTTCTGCTGCGCTACACTTTGAAAAATGAGGGCATAGTTTCCCCACTATCAGAGCCAGGCCCTCGCTACTAGTCGGCAGCCTCTGGCATTTGGGGAAATGCACTTGAGGTCGTGTGACCAACCGGGTTCGGGGCACCCATTGAGTGGCACCCAGATTTGGGACGTTACAAAGTGGTATCAGAGGTTTCTTTTCTTTGACTTACTGTTTGGATCCTTAGTCGAGGATGGGAAGAAAATGGTAGTTGGTAATAAGTTGTTCCCGGGAGTAGCTAACTCGTGTATAGGGAAAATCCAGTCTACCTCGTATTTTTGAAATTATTCTAATTTTTCAAATATTACAATTTATTTGATTTTCACCATTGGGTGACGCACTTGCGATTATGCTATTTATATGTTATCCATGGGTTATATTTAGTTGCAACCAGATGAGATGAGGTACGCCATCTCATGCATCATTTAGGCACATGCTATAAATCACATACCATGCATAGTTCCATGCCATGTAGGCGCATTAAAATTTTCACGTCGTTGTGATAGTTGTTGTGCTAGAAAAGCATGATGGTGTGATATCTGCTTTGATAAATACCTGCTATGTGATAGGGTATTTTTTTTGTGAGCCTGTTGATAGGATGGATTCCAAACTTTGGTTTTTGGAGAGTATGGGCCCTCAATGACTGGAATTTGGTGGATCATTGATTTCTTTACTTGTGTATAACATGTATATGATTCCAAACTTTGATTCGCGGGGAGTATGGGCCCTCACAGATCGGAATTTGGCACTTAGGTGTTGTTTTTTAGTATTTATTGGGTTATGGAGTAGTTTCTAAGGAGTACTGTCTGGGAAACCCAGGATACACGTCGTGTAGTTCTATGGACACATGTCATGTGTTCTTCTGTTTGGGAAGAAAAGAAAACTTTCTGAGCACACGTTGTGTACCATCAGTACACGCCGTTAAGTCTCTTACCATTTCATAGACAGTGTGGGCGGGGACACAGTGAAAGGAAAGGCTTGGGAAAAACACGTCGTGTACCAGATGTACACGCCGTTTAGTGATTAACCCAAAGTCCACCCGTGTAACTAACAACACGGGCAGAGGAGACCTTAAGACATACATGTTGTGTCCACCGTGGCACATGCCATGTAGTCTAACCTAGGGACCCGACCATGTAGCTAATAAACACGAGTTGGTGTTGAACACACCATGTACCCGAGGGACATGCCGTGTAGTCCTTAACGGTGGGAGACCATGTGGACTTAGCCGTGTGGCTAGGGAAACAGGGTGGTGTACACGCTGTGTGCAGGTGTAACATGCCATGTAGTTTTAGCCGAGTAGTCGGTCGTGTCACGAACGACACGGGCAGTTGGAAATTAAACCATACACACCGTGTAGATGACATACATGGAGTGTAGTCTTGTTCAAAGGGAGTCGTGTGGCTAAGCTGTGTAGAAGGATCCGGGCAGGGGGAGAAAATTCAGATACACGCCGTGTAGTCAATATACACGTCGTGTAGTCTTGTTTTGCAAATTTTGAAATGTATTATTCCTCTTGTTCCCTTTTTGGCCCCCTTATTTTTCAGTCCTTGATAGACTTAAACCTGAGGTGTGTTTTTGACCTTGTAGAGTCATGCTGCTGAAACGACCACGCGTTGTTTTCCAAGAGAGCGGCAATGATTATACTCTAGATATGGTAGGCCACGGGCTACTAGTGGATCCTCCCGCAGAGCCAGATGTGGCGCCAGCCGTTATACCAGACACAGGTGCGGAGGCACAGTTCTGTGAAGGCCTTATGAGGTTTATGCAGACCTTTCAGGGAGCAATGCCTGCTGCTACATCTATGGCAGAGCTGACTCGTATCTTCCAGCAGCAGCATCCACCTACGTTTTCTGGGGATGTCGGACCACAGGCGGTGGAGTCTTAGCTAGGGTCTATGCAGACTATTTTCGAGAACCTTGAGACGCCTCCAGGGAGGAGGGTCAAGCTCGCTACTTACATGCTATGTGATTTCTCCAAGAGGTGGTGGGATGTTACCACATAGTCAGAGCATCACAGGGACATGGCGTGGGAATATTTTCAGGCAGTCTTCTATGACTTCTTCTTTCTAGAGATTCTGAGGGAAGATAGATCTCGAGAGTTCATGAATCTTCAACAGGGTGCTATGTCGGTGATGGATTATTCTGCTCGTTTCACAGAGCTTCAGTGTTTTTCACCTGTTCTGGTGGGTGATGAGATGTTGAGGGCCATAGGCTTTGAGGATGGTCTTTGGTATGACATCCGAGCACTGGTGAATGTTTTCAGGCTGCCTAAAGTACATGCGATTGTGAACCAAGCGATGATTACAGAGAGGAACCTTCAGGAGGCTAGTGGTGTGGGCCAGGGTGATTCGACACCAGTTTCTTGTACTATTTCTACTGGGAAGAGGAAGCGACAGATGAGTTTCTCTCACGGTGGTAGTACTAGCCAGGGAATTACTTCAGGTGGCATGATCATGTTCTACCAGTGTGGTAAAGAGGGACACAAGAGACCACAGTATCCACATGACCTAGTGGAGTGCCGAGATTGTGGCAAGATGGTTCATCTGAAACACTTTTGCTAGGAATTTCTACCAGTGGATAGTGAGAGGGGTTCTGTGCAGACTTCGTGAGTGGGAGTAGGACCAACAGCTTCTTACCAGTCATAAAACTGAAATACAGCAGGCTGTGCAGGCCGAGATGGTGGTTGTGGTCATTGTATCTAGACACCAGGATCTCAGATGCAGCAGGGCAGGATGGCTCAGGGTAGCCAGGATATGTCGCAGGGCCGCGACACTGGGCAGGAATATGCAGTGCAAAAGACCCAGCAAGAGTAGGATCCCGGACATTCTACTGTCAGAGGTACTATTCTAGTAGCTTCTGTCTTATCTTAAGTACTTTTCGGTACAGTTTTTACACATCGCTTTGTATCTGTGCCATTTGTGGAGAGCCTTGGGATCTGTGTTTATTCTTCTTCTACTATTATGATGCTAGACACTCCATTGGGAATGAGAACGACATGTGTGCGTCAGTGCAAGGAGTGCCCCCTTGAGGTTGGGGGGTGTCACTTTCTATGGACCTCTATGTCTTAGAGATGAAAGCTTATGATTTCATTATTGGGATGGAATGGTTGGTTCCCTTTTGAGCCTTTGTGGATTTCTATCGTCGTAGGGTGAGTTTCACGTCACCAGAGGGTAGAGAGTTTCTATACAAGGGTGAATGGGATGTTCAGGTGAGTCAAGCTGGACCCGAGCATCATGGGTGAGGTGGATTCACAGCCCAGATTGCGATTTTATATCTAGATGATTAGGGGACTTGTCAGAATTATTTCACTCTAGTGGTTGATCATTTCAGGGATGTATTCCTGGATGACTTTTCAGGTTTACCTCTGGAGCGTGAGGTGGATTTCTCTATTGAGCTTGTTCCAGGGGTAGCACCGGTGTCCATTCCTCCTTGTAGGATGGCTACACCTGAGTTGCAGGAGCCCAAGAGGCTGTTAGAGGAGTTACAGTCAAAGGGTTTTATCTGACCCAGTACTTCTCCTTGGGGTTCTTCTGTCCTTTTTGTAAAGAAGTCGAACGGTACCCTCAGACTCTGTGGGGATTATCGAAAGTTGAACCAGTTTACGGTTAAGAACCGATATCCCTTACTGAGGATTGATGATATTTTTGATCAACTTCGAGGTGCACGAGTGTTCTCGAAGATTTAATTGAGATCCGGGTATCATAAGTTACGCGTTAGACCATCAGATATACCACTTACAGCTTTTCGGAGCAGATATGGTCTATACGAGTACTTGGTTATGCTGTTTGGACTCACGAGCGTGCCAACAGTTTTCATGGATCTAATGAATCGTGCGTTCCACCCTTATCTGGATTCTCTGTGGTAGTCTTCATGGACGACATCTTGGTGTAATCTCACACTTAACACGACCATTCCAACCATCTTGAGATCGTTTTGAGTACACTAAGAGAGCATCAGATATATGATAAGCTCTCACAGTTCCAGTTTTGGATGGACCAGATACACTTCCTGGGTCATATCATCTCAGAGGTAGGATTTGCAGTAGACCCAGAGAAGGTGAGAGCAGTAGTGTCCTGGGAGCATCCTAAGAATGTGTTTGAAATACAGAGTTTCTTGGGGCTGGCTGGTTAATACAGGCATTTTATACAGGACTTATCTCGCTTAGCAGTGTCGTTGACAGGTTTGAATAAGATTGGTGTGAAGTTCGTTTGGATAGAATCTTGCGAGACATCCTTCCAGGAGCTGAAGGGAAGGTTTCCATCAGCACCAATCCTGATACTTCCAGAGCAGGGAAAGATCTATACAGTATACTTTGATGCATCAGGTATTGGTTTGGGAGCTTTGTTGATGCATGGCGATCGAGTTTTTGCATACGGGTCTCAACAGTTGAGGCCACATGAGAGGAATTACCCAACGCATAACCTCGAGTTGGCTGCAGTTGTTCATGCAATGCACTGTTGGAGGCACTATCTCTTGGGAGATCATTTTGTGGTTTTCACCGACCAAAAAAGTATCAAGTATATCTTTACTTAGCATGAATTGAATCTGAGGTAGCGAAGGTGGGTCGAATACTTTCAGTCCATTGATTTTGAGCTTGCCTATACACCTGGTAATGGAAATTCAGTTGCTGATGCACTGAGCAGGAAGACTTAGAAACAGACGGTTCAAGAGGCCAGTGGTGAGTGGCAGCTTATGGCTTTGTTCTCTGTGATGCATTTGGAGGTGCCCGACAGTTAGGGGCAAACCTATCTTTAATCTTTAGGTGTGACTTCTACCCTCCAGGATAGAGTGAGGATGAGACAACTATCTGATTCGGAAGGCCTAGTCCTACGGGAGTCGATGGAAAGTGAGGACCCTCCTCCTGGATGGAAGATAGGTGATGATGAGGTACAACATTTCCATGGATGTGTGTGGGTTCCAGGGGAAATACACGAGGAGCTAATTCAGGAGTTTCATTGTTCAGCTTGGGTAGTTAATCCCAGAGTTACCAAAATGTATTGTGACTTGAGACGTCAGTATTGGTGGCTAGGTATGAAGAGAGAGATAGTTGGTTTTGTTACGAGATGTTCCACCTGTCAGTAGGTGAAGGCAGAGCATCAGAGGCCAGTCAGACTGTTACAGTAGTTACCCATTCCAGAGTGGAAATGGGATGATGTCGCGATGGACTTTGTGACTGGGTTGCTGAAGTCACCTCGGGGCAATGATGCCATGTGGGTTGTTGTGGATAGACTCAAAAAGGTATCTCACATTTTGACGATCAAGAAGACCTTCGGAGTTGACGAGATCGGGAAGTTGTATATCTGAGAGATCGTATGTCTTCATGGGGTCCCTCGTTCTATCGTTTCAGATAGGGATGCATATTTTACATCTCATTTCTGGAAGAGTTTTCAGAGGGAACTGGGTACACAGGTGCTTTTGAGCACAACTTACCACCCTCAGATCGATGCTCAGTCAAAGCATATGATACAGGTGTTAGAGGACAAGTTGCGGGAATGCATCCTAGACTTTGGGGGCTCTTGGGAGAAGCATATGCCCCTAGTCGAGTTTTCCTATAATAACAGTTTTTAGGAAACTATTGAGATGGAACCTTATGAGGCTTTATATGGTAGGTCATGTAGGTCACCTTTGTGCTGGATAGAGGTAGGTGAGGTAGCTTTACTGGGACCACGTCTCATGCAGGAGATTTCTGATCATGTCTAGTTGATTTAGAAGCGGATGGCTACCACACAGTCTCATCTGAAATCTTATGTTGATCGCCGCAGAAGACCCTTGGAGTTCGCGGTCGGGGATTAGGTTATCTTGCGTGTTTCACCATGTTTGGAACACAGGCGAATCAGGGGACAAGGTAAACTTTCACCGAGGTATTTGGGGTCATTTTAGATTCTGGAGAGAGTTGGGTTGATTGCATATCGGTTATAGTTACCACAAAGGTATCGGGCCATGCATGATGTCTTCCATATATCTCAGTTGCGCCATTATCATTCAGACCCATCTCACATCTTTCAGCCAGAGGATGTTGAGCTTCAGATAGATGAAAACATTGAGGAGAATCCTATTCATATCGTGGATAGGAGCACGAAGGTTCTCTGATACCGGTCAGTTCCTCTCATACGGGTTCTATGGAAGCATGGCCGAGTACAGGATGAAACCTAGGAGCGGGAGATCGACTCACGTGCTCAGTGTCTAGAGTTATTCTGTGATTTATCTTCGCCACCCTTGGAAGGGAAATTTGGGGGTGAATTTCTTTAAAAGGGGAAGTTTGTAAGAACCTATTTCTTATTCTTGAGGTACAAGTTTCTTCCTTTCTCTTTTCCTTAAGTGTTTTTGAGAAAATAAGGAAAATGGTGAAAATTCATTTTTTGGTGGGTACACGCCGTGTACTTTTCCACGTGCCGTGTACTTTGGCCATGTGTGATGAGTACATAGGGTATGTAGCCATTGGGAAATGAGAGATGTAAAAACCAACTACACACCATTTAGTGGGTATGTACACGTCGTGTAGTTAGTCGGCAGGAAAATAGTAAGGCGATGAAGGAAGCCGTCAGCTGAGCGTCAGTACATGCCATGTACTCATGGATTACATGCTGTGTACTCATGTCGACTGATGAACAGTGCCGCGGTGGAAAGAATCTGCTTAAGGAACAGTTAAAAAAATGAAAATTACATGTCGTGTACTCAATAGTACATGCCATGTAGTTTGTTTTTTTTTCACTTAAAATGGGTAGTATCCTCCCCTGTTCACAGAATTGGATTAGAATTGGAGTAGGTCTTGGAGGAGACGACTAGAACTTTAGAGATCACCTGATAGAGCACTGGGAATCCGATTCCGCCTCCGTCAATCTCGTCGGAACCGTACAGGTAAGCCCTTCCTTCTTATTAAGCCATTCTTACCAATTCTTTCCCTAGGGGAAGTTATTTACATTTGAATGGAATTTTCTGTTACCTCAGATCTATGTCATTCTTGGATGATTCAAGGAGTGTCGTTCATATATACCGATCAGGGGTGATCAAGGTAGGTGGCTTGGTGTTTAAAATTCCAATTGTTGTGTGTTTTTGTGTACCATTTTTCTATGAACCCATGTTGGGGTTTCGTGTGGCTAAGGCCTTAGCTGTTTTGAATACCTAGAATTGTATAGGTAATTAAATGTGATAATAAACTATTGTTTGGGATCATTGCTTGGATCCAGGACCACCCCGGGGGTGCATTCCTCTGTTTAGCCATTTGTCCAGGATACCCAAGTGTATGCCATGTCTATTTTGTGCATTAATTTTTCCTGGAGAGGAATTGTATATAATCTGCATGTTTGTGATTTGGGCTCAGCCCGGTTACTTAATACTGAGGGAGTGGTTATTATATAGCCTGAGGGAAATCCTAAGGGAATGGTTATTTTATATCCTGGGGAAAGCCTAAGGGTGTGGTTATTATATATTCTGAGGCCAAGCCTCAGGGCATAGTTATTATATAGACTGAGGGAAAGCCTGAGGGCATGGCTATTATATAGCCTGAGGGCAAGCCTGAGGGTGTGGTTTTACTATATTAGCCTGAGGTCAAGGTTCTGATTGGCCTGAGGGATTGGTCCTAATGAGCCCAGAATGTTATTAAATTAAATGGTTAAAACGAAAATGGAAAATAAACTGGTACTGATAGTTACTTTTGATTACTTATTGGTTTACTGCATTTACTTTTGCACACTATAGTTGCATATTTTCACACATTTGGGATTGGGCCTTTAGTGGGTGCCTACTGGGATTTATTTCTCACACCCTGTTTAGGTCATGTCTTCGGCCCAAACAGATTACGTTTCTGCAGGTGTGGATAAGGGCAAGGGTCCCTATATAGGTACTTGATTGTTGCTGAGGAGTAGGGGGGAATAGGACCGAGTTTAGGCTTGCGATGCTGTCGGCTGTTCTATTTTGTTCTGATGTACCTGTACTTTCTATTGTATTTTATTGTACTACTGTGTAACATGTTCTGGCTATTTTCATAGAACTAGAGACATGTTTTATCATTATCTATATAATGGTTGGTTATCTTTTGTTTCAGTTGTTCATTGTAGTTGTGTATGGTTTATTGCTTCCTCTACTATTGTATGCTATTTATCTTTTCCACTATGCTACACTTTGACAAATGAGGGCATAGTTTCCCCACTCTCAGACTCGGGTCCTCGCTGCTAGTCGGACGCCTCTAATGTTTGTGGAAATGAGTTTGAGGTTGTGTGACCAACCGGGTCTAGGGCACCTGTTGAGTGGCACTCGGATCCGGGATGTTACATCAATATCCAGCTTTCCCCAGTCGAGGACTTGCTAATCATCATGTAGAAACTAACAGAGATGAGACACATAGAAGACGCCGTGCATTATCAATAGTAACAGTGGTATCACTAGTTGATAAGACACTTCGTCGACCCACCGCAACACTTTGAACTGTCCAACAAACCTAGAAGATGTAGGTTCTGGGCGCAGCGGAAGCGTGTTGTTGGGTTTTCCCAACATTAATTTTAGAGTTAAAAATGATCAATCCAAGATATTCCACGATAAAAACGTTGGATCTTTATAATATAATGAAGAATGAAAAATAAATAGGGGAGTCCCAAAACCATAGATAGGATCATCATATATTAGTTATAATTAATTTAAATAATTGATAAGAATTACCTGGATGGAATTATTTCTTCGTTGATGTTTCCAGTCACGATCTGATGTGATCTGTCATTGATTTGTAGAATCCAAGTGTAGTATTCCTCTAGAAGTGATCCACGCGTGCTCCATGTATCTCTGGATGTTTCTAAAGGGATCTCTAGGTGCTAGCACGGAAGATCCTTCACTTGTGATGTCTGCCTTCGATTGCCTTGATCCAGTGGTGGTGGATCTCTCTATCGTATCTTGAGAGCATTATTGGTAGAAAAGGAATTCCCTATTGGCTTGAAAGATTTTCAAAATCTATTGTACACAACCACACAAAAATTTGCTAGGCTAATGAGATATATATAATTGGGAGTTTTAATTATATAGAATGATAAAATTAATTAATTACCTAAAATCATTTATTCATTTCATTTAATTCTTAGTAATACCCCATGTATAATAATAATAGTTGACTATTATTATTACTTGACATGCACCCAGTGAATTACACCTAATATTATTTAATTAAATAAATAATATTATTTCTCATAAATTCCCAAAAAAATACATGGCGTGTATATTTAATATACACGATATGTACTTTTATTTTTCCATTTTCTTTATTTCTTCCACCGAATTTATTAAACCTTGAATAATGGTTATTTATTTCTAAAATAAATATCACTGCATTACTCACTAATAAATATATAATTCCGCCCACAATATATTCTCTCGAATAACTAGTATTGAAATAAATGCGATCATCCATCCTTAAATAATTATTAAACCACAATTGGGAATAATATTTATTTAACATGTTAAATTATTATTTGACTGAGATACTTGGACACACTTAGTGTGTGACCCTCTCGGCCTCTTTCTCAATGGAATTAGATGGAGCCTGCCTAAAGTCTAAGGTTAGCATCTAGAAACTCACCAAGGCACCCATTAAGAAAGAATTTAATGCCGCAATGACGTGTCACCTCCTATGAACTCTTATTGTGTAATATGATCCCTTTGTCTCGATATCTCGAATCAAATGGGTTGAATGCTAGTGATATCAACTCATGTGCTCGATTATTCTTTCTTTGACTTTCCAGAATTGAACTTGCACATTCCTCACCATGGCCATGGATTTATTTAGGCTATATAAATTCCATCAAAGGGCCTGAGATATCTAATTTCGTTACGGAACAAAAGGGACAAATACTTTCTTACATTATCTATTAATGTAGTATCACTCGTGACACACCCAACGTATCCTACCTCACTGTGAATAGTGTGTCATCACAGTTTTCATCAATACATCTAAGTGTGTGAGTTTTAATACCCATTAATAATAATCTTAAAGTTTAACGGCCAAAACACACGTTTGTAGATAAGAACATCCAATGACACTATAAAATGTGGATTTCCTACTGTCGGGTCTCGTTCTCATAATATCCTCTTGAATATTACCAAGGGCACACACAATGAGAAGGTGCCTCAAAGTTTTATGAGTCTTTACCCTTAATGGCATGTATTATTTTCGTCCCTCAAATAACATCATCCAGCAATAGAACATATATTCAAGAACAGTGTTATGGCACTTCCGGGTTCGCATCATTGCAGGGATCCGCTATGACCCATTAATACAACAGCTATCCTTAGGAAATTATCACATGCATTGTCACATAGAAGAACAATAAAGATGTGATAAGGTATTTATTAATGAATAAAGTAAAAAGTAGTTGGTTCTAGGCCACCAACTCCAACAAACTCCCATTTGGACTAGAGATAACTGCTAACAACCTTTAACCTGCTATCTCTCACATGAGATTCATGCTTCTGCTAAGATGGTCCTTTAGTCATGGGGTCTGCCATGTTCTCTTCCATGGACACTCTACTCACTGCAAATTCTCCCCTTTGATAGAAACACCTCAAGAGGTGATACTTCCAAAGTATGTGCTTTATCTATTGATGTGACCTTGGTTCTTTTGCAAGAGCCACCGCTGCAATATTTTCACAATACAACATGATAGGATCTTTACTGCTAGGAATAACATCAAGATCCTGGAAAAATTTCTCAATCTATACAACTTCCTTGGCTGCATCAGAAGTTGCTATATTTTTTGACTCCACTATAGAATCGGCGAAAACTGGCTGCTTTGAACTCTTCAAGATCACAGCTCCTCCATTGAGACAAAAAACATATCGAGATTTTGAATTTAGATCGTTCTAATCTGTCTGAAAACTATCATCAGCATACCCTCTAATAACAAGCTCCTTATCTCTTCCATACACTAGGAACATATCCTTGGTTCTTTTTATATACTTAAAGATAGTCTTAACAATAGTCTAATGTTTTTCTCCTAGATCTGCTTGATATCTTCCTACCATGCTTAGTGCATAGGAAAATTCAATCCTGGTACATAACATGGAATACATGATAGATCCTATAGCCGAAGCATATGGGATCTTACTCATTCTATCTTTCCCTTGTTGTGTCTGAGGACACATTTTCTTAGAAATATGTAGATTATGTGACACTAGAACCAATCCCCTATTGGATTATTCTATACTAAATATCTTTAGTATCTGGTCAATGTATGTACCCTGACATAGTCCAAGAAGCCTGTTAGATCTATCATGAATGATCTTGATCCCTAGAATGTAGGCTGCTTCACCTATGTCCTTCCTGGAGAAACACTTTTTCAACTAGTCCTCAACTAACTGTAAGACTGGTACATCATTTCCAATAAGCAATATGTTGTCAACATATACTACTAGGATAATGATCACATTTCTATTAAACCACTTATAAACACATTTCTCACATTCATTCTTAAGGAAACCAAATTCCTTTATGCCTTTATCAAATCGAATGTTCTATGACATGGATGCTTTATTTAATCAAAAAATGGATTTCTACAACTTGAAAACCCGTTTGGATTCACCTGGTGTCACAAACCCTTCTAGTTGTGTCATATAGACATTTTCTTGAAGGCTCATGTTAAGGAATGTTGTTTTGAAATCCATTTTCCAAATCTTGTGGTCTTGGTAAGATGCTATGTCAAGTATGATTCTTATGGATTTAAACATGGCAACTGGTGATAAGGTTTCATCATAGTCAATTCCATGACGTTGTCTGAATCCTTTAGACACTATATTTGCTTTATAGGTGCTAACTTGACCTTCCATATCCAGTTTTCTCTTGAATACCCATTTGTATCCAATAGGATTTACATCAACTGGATCATCGACCAGAACCTAGACTTGGTTCTGATACATGGAATCCATCTCAGAATTCATTGCTTCTAGACATCTTGAAGCTTATGAGATTTCTACTAATTCCTTGAAGGAGAGAGGTTAATAATTTTCCAATAATAATGATTCGCCATCCTCAGTGACTAGGAAACCAAATCTCTCTAGTTCCCTTACCTCTCTTGAGCTCCTACACAGTAATTGTGTTTCTGGAACCTCTTCCACGAGGACCAGTGGAACTTGTTCCTGTACCAACTCCTGTGTATCTTGATCATCAACTTCATCAAAGTCAATATTTCTCCCACTATCCTTTTTGAGGATTTGATCCCTCTCAATAAAGACAGATTGTATGGCGACAGTCACTTTCTTGACTGAAGGGTTATATAGGTAATATTTTTTTGTTTCCTTGGGATATCCTATAACGATACACATCATGCCCTGGGGTTCTAGTTTGTTGGTTAAGAAGGCCTTAAAAAATTCCTTGCATCCCCATACATGTTTGTGCAACAAAATGGGTTTCTTTATATTCCATGAATTGGAGGGAATTCCATTTGACACATTGGTTGGTACTCGGTTTAATTTCTATGCTACAGTCTGTAATGCATATCCCCAAAAGGATAACGGATGATCTGCATGACTCATCATCGACCTCACCATGTCCAAAAAGGTGTGGTTCCTCCTTTCACTAAAATCATTCCATTGTGGTGTATAAGGAATAGTGATCTAAGATAGAATCCCAAACTCCCATAGAATATCGATGAACTCTTAGTTCATATATTCTCCCCCTTGATCTGATCAAAGCTTCTTTATCTTCTTACCAAGCTGATTCTCTACTTCATTCTTGAATTCCTTAAATTTCTCTAAGGATTATGACTTATACCTCATTAAGTAGACATAGATATATATACTCAAATAATTAGTAAAAGTAATGAAGTAAGAATATCCACCTCTAGCTTCTATTAAAAATGGTCCACACACATCCATGTGCACCAATCCTAGAATCTCTGTGGCCCTTTCACCCTATCCACTAAAATGCAGATTGGTCATTTTTCCTTTTAAACAATCATGACATCTATCAAGTGGTTTTAGCTCTATAGAGTATAAATATCCATCTAGGTAGATCTTTTTCAAGAACTTCTCATTTACATGACCGAGATGGTGATGCCACAACTAGGTGATGTATGAGTCATGTGTGTTTGTTTTGTTATCGATTGCTAACAATTGGTTTTCATAATTTAATACATATAAACCATTATTTAAATGTGTCATACCAAAACATACATTGTTCTTATAAAAGAGACAACCCTTATTTCCAAACTTGAAAATAAATCCATCCATATCCAAACAAGATACAGAAATTATGTTCTTGGTAACACTAGGCACATAATAACTGTTATGTAAAACCAAAATCATCCTAGTTGGAAATGATAGGTGGTAATCGCCAATGGCTAACACATCCATCCTCGCACCATTGGCAGCTTGAAGATCCACCTCTCCTCTATAAATCTTACTAAATCCACTTGGTTCCTACATTTGAATAAATATTTAATCCCCACAAGCTGTATCTGATACCCAATGTGTAGAAATGGAAAGATTACACTTGATAACGAACACACCTTTAATGTCCCCACACTTCTAGGTGTAGTTCCTCTTCCAGTGGCCCTGCTTTCCACATGAAAAGAACATCGCCTCCCATTCCTTGACCTACCTCTAGATCTTCCCCTTCTTGGAGGGACAATTCTCGGGGGCTTTAGACCGTTTATAAGTCTTTGGCCCCTTTTCCTTGTCCTTCTTTTTCTTATTCACCATAAGGACTACGGGTTTGTAATGCCCCATGTTCCTATCTACCTGGAGAATTAAGGTCAGAAGTTCGGATAGACTCTTCTCATTGTTTCTCATGTTGTAGTTGACAATAAAGCTAGAGAAGGTCTTGGGTAGTGATGATAGGATGAGATCTGTACGCAACTCATCTGGGAACATAATCCCTAAGATGTCTAGGCGTTCAATGTAGCCAATGAGCTAGACTACATGAGGCCCAGCTAGCGCAGACTCTCCAATCTTAGTTGTAAAAAAATTATTGGAGATATCATATCTCTCCTATCTCACCTTATCTTGATATATATCCTTAAGGTGAGACATCATTCTATACACGTCCATGTTTTCATGTTGCTTCAAGAGATCATTAGACATGGATGACAACATGAAACACTGGAAATATGTGGTATCATCCATGTGTTTTATATAGAGAGATAGTTCCTCATCACTGGCCTCTTTTCTAGGCGCAACTAGAATATGCTCTTCTATCATATACAATTTCCTCTCGTGGTGAAGGATGATGCGTAAACGCATCTTCCACTCTTGGAAATTGGTGCCAGTGAGAAGGTTTTCCTTCTTGAGTATGGTTCGCAATGATATGTTTGAATTCATTTTTATTTTCGTTTCTACAAATTAATATGAGAAAAGGTTTAGTACTTTGTTATGATTAAACTGATACAAATAAATAAATTAATACATATTAATCTCCCACTATTTTATCGAAATCCAATATCCCTCACCATTGACTTCAGAATATTATGATGCCTGAATATTCTAGTGTAAAGGATCCATATTTCCCATCGCATTACCCTAACTAGGGTTGGTAAAGAAACTTTAAGGGTTTTAGGTAGGCATTCTAAATGCCAACTGCATTAACTCGCAGCTCCTTGATCCGCTGAGTGGACTCCCTAATCCTAAAATCCTTTATTTTTTGGATTTCATCAACCTTTGCCTCTTGGCCTAACCAAGTCATGTTGTGTAAGTCAACCCTTGATGCGAACCAAGTCAATTCAACCCAAAACCTTGAATTAGAATTCCCCAATAATTGAAAGCACCCCAACTAGGGTTGGTCAAGCACTTTGAACTATGGTTTGATTATAACCAAGATCATGGAAGGCTACACCGACTTAATATTTCTTTAAGGGATCATATCCTTATACATAAATTTCCATTTTATTATCTTTGATTACATGCTTTTTAATTTTAAGTGGGATATACTTATGTGATTAACCATGTCTAAGATAATATTTTATGTATATGTCGGTCTTATTTTAGTTCCATCTTGCATGTTTGTTTAATTCATTAATTGTGTGATCATGAAAACACACCCACAATAAATAAACCATGAAACTGACAGAAATAAAATAAATGGTATGATCACGAGCTTGTTCTATTGGTTATTTTATCTAGTGGTTGATAAACTAACCCATGATCTAGGGGAAAAACACCTTGAACCTTTTGGATTATTGTTTACAGCTTTCCACCTTTCCACCTTTGAATCTCCTTGGATTGGTTTCACCTTGGATCCTAACTTGAGATGCCTCCACCAGCTTGGGAGCTCCATCTATTACATATTCTTTTATCTCACATATAGGTGAGGGGAAAACAGGGTTTTACATAAAAGAAACATTGGGCGCGCAGACCCTACATATTAATAAGGAGAAGGCTCCTAGGCCAAAAAAATTAATTTAAATAAATTAATTAAAAGAAACCATTTGCATAAAAAGGTTTTGGTCTAGATCATGATTATCCATACATGAAATGATATTTACACATAAGTAAACCTAGCATTCAATTCTTTAATCATTCTTGTTTAAGATAAATCATGCTAGAATCAATTAATTATCTTTAATTAGTCAATCCCTTTATCTTAAACCCTTTTTCTGAATTTCCTTGAGATTCTCATCCATCATAATTTTAAACAAATAAATTCATTTAAAATTATCTTTTTACATAACTTGTACCTTATAGGGAACCCAGTGAATTCTCATTCATAACTACCCAATGAGTAGAAATGAACATTACACAAATGTTAAATTAAACACATATATATAAAACACCTATCACGTGTTGTGCCTCAACTTTACACCTGCACGATAGTACAAGTCTCAAGGTTTGTATAATATAATAATAAATTTTAATAAGTCTGCATAATTTGGATGAGTACACGGCATGTAGTTCCAATTACACAGTGTGTACTTTTGTTCACCATCCATCTGAAGTACATGCTTGGGGACATGGTCTGTAGATGTAATTTGGAAATTTTCGGAGTACACGGCATGTTCAGTGGAACACACAACGTGTAGTATCCGTGTTACACGGTTTCCAGCTGGGCAACCTGTGTACGGGGTACACGGTTCAACCCTAACCCAAAGGGACTACACATCGTATTTCATGGTCCACACGATGTGTAATCCGGAAACCATGTGTCACCTATTCCTGGTCAACACATGGAGTCTTAAAGACATAGATAGGATCCATTTATATGGCCTGATTTGGAGGACTAGTCCAATGAATTGAACCTAGACTACACGGTATGTACTTCCAAATAAACACCGTGTATTCTGGTGTTGTACGGCCAGGAATGTTTGGTACCTCCAAATGAGATCCTCTATTTTATTTTAATCAAAATTAAAAGAAAAATCAGTTTCTGTAAGGTGAATGAGAAACAAGAGAGGAGGAACAGATCTTGAGATTCAAATTTGAAGAACAATTAACTTGAATTGAAACAACTAAATTATTAAATGCGTAAATCACCAATTAAAAACTAAATAATTATAATCAATGATATACCCACTCTGATACCACTTTTAGGTCCCGGGCGCAGCGGAAGCGCGTTGGAGGGTTTGCCCAACTTTAATTTTAGCGTTAACAACGATCAATCTGAGATCCATCATGATAAAAATGCCGGATCCTAAGAATAAAATAAAGAATTAAAAAGAAAGAGGAGAGTCCCAGAACCATATATAGGATCATCATATATTGGTTATAATTAATTTAATTAATAGATAAAAATTACCTTGATGGAATTCTTTTTTCGTTGAGGTTTCCAGTCACGATCCGATGTGATCTGTCATTGCATCATAGAATCCAAGTGTTATATTCCTCTAACAGTGATCCACACATGCTCCATGTTTCTCTAGACATCGCCGAAGGGATCTCTGGTTGCTAGTGTGAAAGAGCCTTCGCTTGCGATGTCCGCCTTTGATCACCTTGATCCAGTGGAGGTGGATCTCTCTCGCGTAGCTTGAGAGTGTTCTTGGTGGAAAATGAATTCTCTCTTGGATTGAGAGATTTTACAAATCCATTGTGCATAACCACACAAAAAATGGATTGGATAATGAGAAATATATAATTGGGATTTTTAATTACATAGAATGATAAAATGAATTAATTACTTGAAATCATTTATTCTTTTTATTTAATTCTTAGTAATACCCCATGTCTAATAATAACAGTTGACCAGTATTATTACTTAACATGCACCCAGAAAATTACACCTAATATTATTTAATTAAATAAATAATATAATTTCTCATAAATTCCCAAAAAAATAATCGGCATGGATATTTAATATACATGGCATGTACTTTTATTTTTCCATTTTCTTTATTTCCTCCACCAAATTTATTAGACCTTGAATAATGGCTATATATATCTAAAATAAATATCATTGCATTACTCACTAATAAATATATTATTTCGCCCACAAAATATTCTCTCGAATAACTAGTATTAAAAGAAATGAGATCAACCATACTTAAATAATAATTAAACCACAATTGGGAATAATCTTTATTTAACTTGTTAAATTAATATTTAACTGAGATACTTGGACACACTTAGTGTGTGACCCTCTAGGCCTCTTTCTAAGTGTCATTAGACAGAGCCTTCCTAAAGTCCAAGGTTATCATCTAGCAACATGACAAGGAACCTATAGAGAAATAAGTTAATGTCGTAATGACATGTCACCTCCTACGAACGCTTACCATGTAATATAATCCATTTGTCTCGATATCTTGAATCAAGCAGGTTGCATGCTAGTTCCATCAACCCATGTGCTCGATTATTCCTTCTTTTACTTTATGGAATTGAACTTTCCCATTCAACACCATGGACATGGATTTATTTAGGATATATCAATTCCATCAAAGGGCCTGAGATATCTAATTTCATTATGGAACAGAAGGGAAAAATCCTTTCTTGCATTATCTATTAATTTAGTATCACTCGTGATGCACACAACGTATCCTACCTCGCTGCGAACAGTGTGTCATCACAGTTTTCGTCAATACATGTAAGTGCATGAGTTTTAATACCCATTAATAATAATCTTAAAGTTTTAGGACCAATACACACGTCTGTAGATAGAACATCCAATGACACTATGAAATATGGATTTCCTACTGGCGGGTCTCGTTCTCATAATATCCTCCTGGATATTACCAAGGGCGCACACCATGAGAAGGTTCCCCAAAGTTGTATGAGTCCTAATGCCCAATGGCCAATTTTATTTGTTTCCCTCAAATAACATCATCCGTCCATAAAACATATATTCAAGAATAGTGTTATGGCACTTCCAAGTTCTCATCATAGCAGGGATCTGCTATGACCCTTTAATGAAACAGCTATCCTTAGGACATTATCACATGAATTGTCAAGAAAAATAACAATAAATATGTGATAAAGTATTTATTAATGAATAAAGTACAAATTATTTGGTTCTAGTCCACCAACTCTAACAGAAGAAAGATTACTCCCCCTGTCGAACCTCAATTGCCCACGCCGAGGGGAGACCTTCAAGAACACATGGTCCCCGACCTCGAACTCCAAGGGTCTCCCCCTATTATCAGCATACAACTTATTCTGGTCCTGGGCCACCTTCATCCTCTATCATATAAGTTGAACCTTTTCTATTTTTCTCTGCACCACTTTCGGACCAAGAAAACCTACTTCCTAGACCTTTATCCAGCACATAGGTGAGCGACATGGCCTCCCATACAAAGCTACGAGTGGAGCCATGCCAATGGTAGAGTGATAGATATTGCTGTAGTAAAATTATACCAGAGGCAAGTGTCGCACCCATGATCACCCAAAGTCCAAAACACATTCCTGTAGCATATCCTCCAACATTTGGATGGTGCGCTCTATCTGCCCATCTGTCTGGGGGTGGAAGGAAGTGCTGAGGCATAGCTGGGTGCCAAAATCACATTGCAATCCTTTACAGACCCATGAGGTAAACTGGGTATCCTGGTAAGAGACTATGTACCTCATAATTCCATGCAACTGCACCAAATTTTCCATGTACCGTAGTGATAGGGCATCTGTTGTAATCAACTCCTTGATTGATAGGAAGTGAGCTAATTTCATCAACTCGTCCACCACTACCCGGATAGCATCACAACCCCCTTGAACTCTGGGTTGTCTTGTGATGAAATCCATCGAGATGTCATCCCACTTCCACTTGGTTACATCTAAAAGGTGTAACAGGCCTCCTGGGACGCCGTGTTCATCCTTCACCTGATGACATACGAGGCACTTTTCCATAAACTCTACCACTTCCCGCTTCACCCTGGGCCACCAAAACTGACCCCTCAAGCCTCGGTAAATCTTGGAAACTCCTGGGTTCACCACCAAGGGTGATTTGGGGTACTCACCAAGAACTATTTCATGCATCGTCTCTAGAACCAACAACTTCCCTTAGAAAAGAATCTGATTTTGACCATCCTCTAACCACCCTTTCGAAGCATTTCCTTGGTTAACCCAATCGTGCACCACTTCACTCTCTGAGTATCCCCACTAAGACTCTTCCACGTAACGCAATAGAGATAACTGAATTGTAATCTGAAACAGACAACCTCTACCACCATCCACCCTTGCATATAGGTGTAGGGTAGCCAACTCCTCCATCGCCTTCCAAGCATCTTCTGAATTTCGAACTGCATCCTTCAACGACTTCCTGCTCAATGTATCAGCCTCCACATTCCCCTTTCCTAAGTTGTAGGAAATTTCAAAGTCGTATTCCTGAAGAAACTACATTCACCTCAGCGGTTTCATATTCAGGTCTTGCTGGGAGAAGATATACCTCAAGCTCTTATGGTCCGTGAAGACAACAAAGCACTCCTCGATGAGGTAGTTCCACCAAAACCTTAGTGTGAACACTACCACTATAAGATTCAGATCATGGGTGGCGTAGTTACAGTCATGGGGACGTAATTTCCTAGACCCATAAAAGATCACCCCCAGCTGCTACATCATCACACACCCCAAGCCTTGGCCTGAAGCATCACAGAACACCTCAAATGTCACCCCTTCTTCTCATAACCTCAGTAATGGGTCACTAACTACCTTCCCCTTCAGATAACTGATGGTTGTCTAGCACTTCTCTCTCCATATAAAATCATGGTCATTCTTGGTCATGGTTTTCAAAGGTGTTGTAACTCGGGAGAATTTGTATACAAATCTCCAGTAGTAACCTGCTAGTCCTAGGAAACTACGAACCTCTACAAAATTCTTGGTTGATGCCCAAGATACAACCTCTTCAACCTTTGATGGATCAACCACTATTCCCTTATCAAACACCATGTATCCAGGAAGTGCACCTCTCATGTCTAGAACTTGCAGTTGGAAAACTTATCGTAGATTTGGTGCTGTCGGAGGACCTCTAAAACCATTCTTAGATGCTCAGAATGATCCTCCTCTTATCTTGAGTAGATCAGGATGTCATCGATAAACAAGACTATGAACTGGTTCAGATATTCCTGGAAGATAGAGTTAATGAGCCTCATGAACACGACTGGTGTGTTCATAATGCTGAACGACAGAAATACAAACTCAAAGTGCCCATATCTACAACTAAAGAGAGTCTTCGAGACGTGACCTTCCTTCACCATCAACTGGTGATATCCTGAATGTAGGTCAATCTTGGAGAACCATAATCCCCCCCTTTAACTATTCAAAAAGGTATTATATCCTCGGGGGAGGGTAATAGTTCTTGAACATTACCTAATTTAGTCTCTCTTAGTCTATGCACAACCTAAGACCACAATCTGACTTCTTCGCAAACAAGATTGGGGCATCCCATGGTGACACACTTGGTTGAACAAAACCCTTATTCATCAGATCATCAATCTGAATCCATAACTCCCGCAGCACAAAAGGTTCCATCTGATAGGGATCCATCAAAATTGGATGGGCACCAAGTTGCAAGTCGATCCCGAACTCAACATCACGTCAAGGGGGTAGAGTCTCTACCTCCTCAGGAAATATGTCCATGAACTCACTGATGATCCCTGGGACTTCCTTCATTTCTATATCTATCAACTCCACTGATAACTCAGCTAACAAGGAAAGGAGGGGCTCCGATCACCGGCTGCCTTCCTGAAAACCCAGCTCGCCGACGAAAGTCACATGTTGTCCGCCCACATCTTAAAACACGATCCTTCTTCATAAGAATTAGATAATAGAACATGTAGAGAATATAAATTCAATGCCTAGAATGACACAATATGGATGCATCTATAGCAGAAGAAGGTCCCCACTAGACTGATGTGGTCCCAACACCATCCTACACCCTCCGTAAACACAAGACAAGATGGTCTGACCCCTGACTGGTGTACTCAAAAATAGGGGTATGGGAAGTCTCTCTGCATCTAGACCCAAGGCATGGGATATAATGGGTGACATAAAGGAGTACGAAGCTCCCGAATCAAACAAGGAATAGGAAAGATTAATAAGCAAGATGATTGTACCTCGAACGACTTCCGGACCTGCTGGAATTGCTGCCTCTGCAGCGTATAACTGTCCGCGCCCAACTCCTCTGCACCTCAGCTATCAGCTCCGTCCTCAACTATTTCCTGGTTGAGGTCCCTAAGGAGCGCCCTGAGGTCAGCCTCCTCCTACAACATCTGCCCTCAGAGGATCAGGAACTCACTGTCCCTGTTGCTGCTGTTGAAAGGGCCTGGCTGAAATCTACTGTTGCTGAGGTGGGTGCTAGACCAGTCCACCCCCACTGTACTGTACTTGGTCCGGGCACTGATTTTGAAGATACCCATGGATTCCATAGATGAAGAATCTCGGTACTAGGCCCAAAATGAAGGGAGAGGACTGGGAGATCGAAACTAGAACTGCTAGGGCCTGATCACCACTGGCTGAAACCTAGAAGGCCCAGACGCTCGAGGCCTGCTACTGACGGCCTTTTGCTTTGACGAGCCCAATTGGCTCCCCTCTCACAGCACACCTCCCAGCGTGTGTATCCTCTCCACCACTTCATCCTTCTTCTGGACTTCCAAATACGTCGATAGGGTGAAGGGAGTAACAACATACTGAAGAGAAGGTCAGAGTGCCTCTTCTAAATGTCTCGCCCAAGACTCCTCATTTGGAAAGAGGTCCGGATCAAAGAGAAGGTGATCCTTGAACTTCATCCTTAACTCTCTCACCAACATACTCCCCTGCTGAAGGGAGAGTAGCTCCTGCCTCTTCTCAGGCTTCATTGTGGAAGAGAGGGATTCCACCCGGAACTCCCTCTCAAAGTCAAACCACATAACCTCATCCTCCCTCTTCTCCCCAAGGTAGAGCATACACCACTGACGTGATTCTCCCTGCATCTGGCTTAAAACCAGAGGAACTCAGTACTCCATCAGATCCTGGATCAAGATAAAAGCTATCACCAGCTTCTCAATCCATCTCTTTGTCTCTATATCTGAGACGTTACCCTCATACTTCCCGAGGGTCTACCGCTGAAAGGCACGAAGCATCCTTTGCCACTAATCGTCCCCCTCCTCTCAGTCAGCCCTCTTCTGATCATCAAAATCAACCTCTTAGGCCTCAATCACCCACATTACTCATGGTCGTCATCCAAGTTCCATGGTTGCAAGGTAAACAAGGAATGCCTAAGCACGAGTAGTGTAGAATATTTCTTTTTAATTTTTTTTCTTATACTTCTAATTTATTTTAAATCCTAAAAATAAACAAGAAACACAAGAACATAAGTCATTATGATGCATGTACCATTCCTATGGTCTCTACCCCATAATCAGTGTAGAATCACTTGGTCGTTTGGTCGGCCTAGAGTCTTTGCATCAGATAATAGGGGCCCCTAAAATCTCGTGTCCTAGCCGGTCTTCCCTCACCTATTTCATGAAAAAATATTTCCTAACATTGTTTCCCTACCTTCCCATACAATCCTCACTGTAACTAACTCTGTACTCCATCCTATCTCTCAACCTCTTCCTCTGATACCATGCTATCACGACCCGCCTTCATGATGATGAGGGAAAGGGCAGCAGATTTTTAGGCCCATCCTTCTTCAAGTTGAAGGAGAGATAATGACCCCCAAGACCCGCCTTCAATAGGTCCTAGAGTGGTGAATAGCACCAAGGGTATAGATACACATGCAAAAAATGGAATCCATTACCCTTTTTATTTAGTAGGATTGGGAGATAAGAGAGTAAATCACAAACAACACCATGAGTGGAAGTAAAAGTAAATCCAAAACAAATCATTCCCACATGCATGTTTCAAATAATAAGTGCTACGATACAAGAAAACTCAAAATGTAAATACCAAAGAAAAGAAAAACAACAAAATCAACTGTCCCAATGTATGAACTAGTATGGTCCTGCATAGTCCTCAAAGTCCTCTGGGAAACCTAAAAGCAGTTTTATATACGTAGGGTGAGGTATACTTAGTAGAAAAAACCAAAAGCTCTCATGCAAAAGTGGGGAGGCATTCTAATGACCCATGAGAAAAGGAGATAACTAAGCACCTAATAAAAAAACTATCCACCCAAACCTCTCTAAGGAACACTCCTAAAACAACACAAGTCAAGTAGGTAATAGTAATAACACATCGTTTCTTGGGTACCCTGCACCACTTTCCCACTGGTTATTGAAGACATCCTATGTGTTAGACCTTCTCCTCCATTTTCACTACAGTCCCACTGGCATAACCCACCCACACACACCTGGGCTACCACAACCACAACATCCCACCAAAAAACACATAGGCCACAACCACACATAACCATGCCCATAGACACCTAGGCTAGAACAACAACTGTCATGCCCGAAGACACCTAGGTCTCATCCTGAAGACACTTGAGAAACAACCTTCCCACACACACCTGGGCTAACCACCAAATTGTTCCCTACTCGAAGAATATTGGGCTATAATGGACCTCAGTCTGTCACATCCTACCCAAATAGTATTGGGATACTCGGGAAAGGGATTAGAAAAGGAGATAATAACCAGCCACTCATAGGAGTGTTGGGAAAAATACACCCTCCCCCATTGAAATGGGGGTGTTTGGAACGAAGTGCTCAACTTGGGTGGGTGCGAATAAGAAACATAAGAACTAAATTATACATATAGGTAATCAAGCACTCTTCCCAACCTAGGGGTTCCAAAACCATCCTATACACAAAAACCCTCATTACAATTCATTCATAAGAAGCACCACAACCACAACCAAGTGACAACTCATTCCCAGAAAACAATTCCCAATTGAACCCATTCTTGTTTTAATATTAAAGTGATTTCATTTAAATAATTCTTCAACATCGGGAAACTATCAGGCATAGCCACAAGATAAGGAAGGAAAAATAGCCAAGCATCAATTTAAGTATTCACATCCAGTTCTTTTGTAAAGTCTCAACAACAAAAGGGATCTGTAAGATCCCTCAAAGTACTAGTACCAAACCAATCCTCACCATATAGCCCCACACAGCCTTAGATCTACAAACCAACAACTGCACCACAATAGGGGATCCCATCCCCACCCATGTCACCCCACAAGCATCAAGTATATCAACCACACACATGTCACCAAAACAAAGCAAGGTGGTTTCCAGATTCAATCACACCATTCATTAAGTTCCTTCTTTCCGTTTGGTTAATCGGGGTGATCACACAAGGATTATTGTTCACTAGAAATCCATTTAATCAATCTAGTTTACATGATTAACCAATTTCCATGTTACAACCATTCAATCATCAAAGAAGATAGGGGTCCATTAGTGCACATGGAAGGACCACCAACGACCACGATTTTCAGTGGACATAAGCCCATACAAATCAAAAAATATAGAGGAAGATGAAAGAGTATAGTAGAATCATCAAACACACCCCTTCATTCTTTAAAAGTACGTTCATTATCTTTGTTAAGGTTTGGTTTCATCCATTACTAAAGGAAACATTATCATACCCACCTTAGGAGATACAAAGTTAAGAGAGACAAAGGAAAATCCATACCTGGATGATCGATGATCGAAGTTTTTCTCCATGTGCCAAGAACTGGGGATGTGCGACTTGCAGGGGAGAAACTTTAGGGACTCCAAGGGTGAGTAATAAATCTCCATCACAAGCTCACCACTTTCCTTGGGATGGGGGGACTCCAAACGCACCAAGTAGAAGAAGGAAACCATCCAAGAAGAAGAAAGAAAGAATTCTAGTGCGATAAAAAGGAGAGATCCTACAGTTATGGGATATGAAAATCTTTAATGGATTTAAAGGAGGGTCATGGTTTTACCACATAGTTTGGTCATTACACACTATGGAATAAATTTTCATTTAATAATTCTCATTGGAGAGGTGGCCATAATAGCTATGAGTCAAAGGGTTTCCTTTAAAGAGAGAGAAATTTGTTATAGGGGTGGAACAAGAAAGTATGGGAAAAAGGTGTGACACCAAGGAAAATCCACATGTTTTGGTATGTCAAGGGTTTCTCAAATCTTAGGGGATTATAGATATCACTTATGGGATTTTAAATGGCTTTTAAAGGGGTATTAAAACATTTTTACATCAAAAGATACGTTGCGAGAGCGGAAAAAGTCATAAACTGGAAAATAAGGATGAAGGGTGGGAGACCGTTTGTTGAGACACCATTCGATGAGAAACTGTAATGGTGCCATGGTCATGGTGCCACCATTTCAGCGTTCAACCTTCATGGTGCCCCGTCACGGTGCCACCATTTTGGTGTGCGACCGTGACCGGTGCCACAATCATAATGCCACCGTGATTGAGGCCACTGTTTCGGTGAAACCATTTGATGGAACCAAGTTTCAAGAAAAGTCCTTAATGAGCGACTACCAGGTCCATTACATTTAACTTTCCAAATCATTCCTCATATATTGAATAATTTTATCTAATTCATGAACAAATTTCCTTATCAACTATTCGTATTGAGTAAAAGATACGAATTTATCAATATTTCCCTAGTTAATAAAATAATTTCTAAGTACACACCATATGTAAAAATGGTATATAGTTTAGGAAATAATCATATCCATGATAAATGATATGTATATTTAGGGTAAATTTGATATTCAATGAGCATACGAAAATAAATATTTCAAGGGGACTACAAAAATGAATGAGGGGTGAGAATTTCAATACTATCCTTGGCCAAATAAATCATATACCATTCAGAATAATAATAATTATGGTATTAATACAAAATATCCCAAGTGTATTAAAAATAAAGGGTTGTTTCTTTATGAATAAAAATCTTCTAAAAATAATCTTGTGGAAAATAATATTTAAACATTCCAAAGTGTCTCATACCACTTTGAAAAATTTGAATCATAATACCCATGATGTAATAAAATTAATTGAAACTTACAATATCCTTATAATAATTATATTAATGATATAACATGTCAAAGTATAAGTATATACACCTCATAAAATAATATAGGTTTATAACATAACAACCGTCTTAAAGAAGTAAAATCGTGACAAAAAATCATTACCGCTTTCATAACTTAGAAACCATAAACCCCATGAAAAAGATATAATAAAATGGATAATTAAATTTAAATAAATTAAAGTATAATAATTATATAATAAATTCATGGGTCGTATATACACTACAGAACAAAAAATAAGTGGTCAATATGGAATAAGTTTCACATAAATAAGAGTGAGAGTAGAAATCCCCTTAAAACTATGGTAACATATGAATCAAAAGACCCAAAAGTAATAATCATAAAATTAAACACTTAAATACCCTAAATATAAAATAATTAATGATATAAAAATGTGAAATAGTTACACCAAACAAAACAAGTAATTGGTGAATATGACATTTATCTCATATATGTCAAAAGTGAGATGAAAATTACTTACCTTGCATTTACTTTTGAGTGAACATCATTTAACCTCATGTATAATAGTTTTAATCATTTTATTAACTCATAAAAGAACCATAATCATATTTATAATACCATATATGATATTCTTATAATATAATATTACCCGTTTGTTAATAATCTTTCATTATTTTCTTTATTTTGAGTGTTAATTGCCTAGTTTTTTGGTATGTTTTGACTTGTTATTTTTGTTCCTATTACTTAGATCATGATTTAACCATATCCATAATTTAAATAATGATTTAAATATTATTTATATTATTTATATTCATATTTATAGCAATCTATAAATTTTAGAGGTATGGGATGAAATACACCGTTCATGTAAACGGTAGGTCGTACGTACAGGTGAACATTGTTTTCATTTTCTTTTCATGTTAAAAGAAAAAAAATAAAAAAATTAAATATTTATATTATAATTAAATATTAATATTTTTATAATATATATAACATATTTTTATTAAAACTATCCCTTATATACTCCATATAAATTTTGAATGAATCACATCGCTTTGAGGAGGTGGTAGTCCACACGTCCACAAACGATGTTATTATATTCCCACAAAATGGAAAGCATAAAGGTATGTGTTATGAAATAATTATAGAAGAAGAAATAAATTATATATTATATATATTATATAAACTATAAATCCATTATTATTCCAAACCATGAAAGGTGGTAATGGAATAATGAATGACATCAGTTCATGAGGTGGTAGTCTATCGTATACACAAACAATGATTGTTTATCACGTTTGATGGAAGTGTGTGTGATTTTAGGTTATAAACATGGAATAAAAACGTCCCAGTATATTTATTATACTTATTTTATTATATAATCATGATATACAAACAATTTAATGGGTTGATAAAAAATGAAACAAAAGTGTTTCGTTGAAGAACGTTACATCTTCTTTGGGTAACTCCTTTTGGTTTATACCAAAGTCCCTCCTTGGTTTGCTTTAAGAACAAATTTAGGATTATATGATGATTTAAGGTATGTTGTGATCTTATTTGGGTAGATTTTGGATAATAAAAATGGATTTTTAGGTGTGAATAAGGGGGGGGGGGTGAGTTTCTTTTTATAGTGGAGGAGGAGTGGCATTCTTGTAAATTTTTTAAAGACGTAATTCTAACCATGTTTTTTCATGTAAATTGAATCCTATAATGAAAAAAATAGATAAAAAAGAGTATATTGTATAAATATTACCATATAATAGGTTTTTTACATGTTTCTAGGTCATTTTGGCCCCTAAGAATAAAGTTTAACCACTAAGTAAACTCATTTTCGCTTTAATTGCTGTAATTAATTTTAATTGATTTCACTAATATTTTTTTATCAAAAACTAATTTTACCTTATTATAAATTATAAATAATTATTATTCCAAATATTTACCCCATTTTTTTAAATTCAAATTACATAAGTTGATGAAATTAATTTAAAATTAATCCCACAGACAGGACGACAAAGCGGGTTTTTAAAGTGAAAATGTTCAAAAGCTTGAAATGTGTTTATAGTCAATATCAATGTAGAATTGATTCCAATGACCTAAATTAAATTAATTTATATATAATTGAACTAATTATACTTTTAAAATGATTTAATATATAATTTAACACTATAAATTGTTTACATAAAAAATAAGATTTCAATTAAAATTCAGTGTTTTTCACTATTCATCAAAAAATGAAATTTCTCAGAAAAATACCAAAAAATCACTCTAAGATAATTTGGAAGTTATGATTTCAAAAATTAATTTTATTTTTTCATAAAAAAATTATAAAAGTATCAAAAAATTTATTTAAAATACGTACTCCATTAGAATACAGATAAACTATCTTTATAAAAATATAGCTTTTCATGCATAAAATTGGGTTTGTTTTTATCTTATGCATACCAAATCTATTAGATGAATGTAAAAAGTATTTAATTTAATATATAATGTATATATTACATCAAAATAATTCACTAATACTAATTAATTTAATTTATTAATACAAAATTCCTTTGGTAGAATAAAAATAGTTTTTTATAAAAACATTTCCATTATATTCAATGGGTTTTTATTTTAATTTACAATTAATTAGTAAACAATGAGTTCATTTTATATTTTTTTAAACCATATATTATCATAATTTATTTAAACCTATCTATAATCGCCAATTTAATAGTTAATATATAATTTTCATTTTATATAATAATATTAATAGTATTCAGTAAAACTCAGTCTTGTGTGTAATGTAAGCCATCAAAGAAAGTCATTATTGCATATGACACAAGATAACTCAGTATTGTATGAATTGAATTCTATAAAAATAGATTAAATTTATTTAAAATACCAAATACATCATAAAGTCTTAAGAGGTTATATTCCTTTATACGCTTTGTGTTGTGTGTCATACATGCTATCAAATAAAAGTTACACTTTTAGAATTTTCAGGGTGTTACAGGTAGTATCAACATAGGAGCACTATTCAAACTCAAACTAAACTCCTCAAAGTCTCTATAACACTTCAGGTTAAAGTAAAATGGATTCTATTTCTTCATTAGGGTGTTCTAAGTGGATAATACTCTGGAAAATTCAGGCACAAACCTTCTATAGTACCCCTCCAAGCCAAGAAAACTCTATACCTATAACATGATATTGGTTGGATACCAAGAAATAACCACATCAATATTCATCTAGTCCATAACTAAACCATTATTGTAAATGACATACCCTAGAAATTGATTTTTACATATCCAAAACTGACACTTTGATAACTTACCACAAATTCAGTTCACTTAGAGTAAGTCTAGAACCGTATGTAGATGCTCTGCATGCTCCTCCTTTGAAATAGAGTAAATGAATTTGTAATCAATGAAGACAACCACGAAATGGTCTAAGTATGTCTTAAATATCTGGTTCATATCCATAAACATTGTGGTGGAATTTTTTACATCTAAAGGAATCATGAGGAACTCATAATGGATATAATGATATTGGAATGTTGTCTTCAGAATATTTGCCTCAAAAACCTTAAATTGGTGGTAGTTAGTCCTGGGATTGATCTTTGAGAAAAATTCATTCCTCGAAACTAGTAAAATAGGTAATAAATCCTTAAAATTGGTAATTATTCTTTATCGTTACCTGGTTCATGTGATGATAATCAGTACAAAGCTTCAAACTCTTGTCTGCCTTTTCCAAAAAAAATTGGGGCTTCCTTGGGGGTCACATTAGGTATGCTAAATCCCTTCTCTCTAAAGTCCTCCAACTACACCCTCAACTCTTGGATCTTTATAAGGGTCATCTGATATGCCATTAAATATATTAGGGTTGTCCTAGGGTGTGAGTTGATGCAGAATTATCTCTCCCACCATAGAGGTAGTATCAGAACATCCTCGGGGAAGATGTTCATAAATTCCTCCACTACTATAGGAATATAGATACTTGAAGAGCATGTTTCTCCAATAGATAAACTATCAAACTTATAAATGATGGGTTATAGCACCCTGTTAAAAAAACACTCACTTAGCCATGAGATCTCTCTCACCCACAAAGAATAATCTCATCTCATCTGTTCTGAGGCATCTAACTCATCTACGATGACAATAAATCTGGGATCAAAGGATAGACAACCAATTGATACACATGATTATGTCATAAGGTCTCGTCATGATTACCAATAGGTCCCATGAGAAACTATCTCTACTAATCAATATCTCACACTTTCAAATGATATGTGATATCTGAAAATCTATCCCTATAGGAACCAGTAGTCGTAGCTATTAGGATAAAGTCTCAACTAGATGCTCCATCTCTTACACTAGGAGTAAGGAGTTGAAGTAATTACTCACACCTATGTATACTATAATTGAGGAAATAGTATAATAAACACAAATCATACCTCGAATCATCATATATGTATCCTAGTCATAGCCCTATATAGAATGTAATTGTCCATGGACCTGACCCCCAGCTCCCTGATATAGAAATGGGACACCTAGTGGTGGTGGGGGAAGTATCTCATAGTGAAAACATCCACCAGCAGCTCCTCCCTCCGAAGTGGATACTACTCCTCTACTAGTACTGATCCCTGAGGTCTACCCTAGACATTTCTAGGAGATCCCTGATCATGGTGTTTCCTCTATCGTGGAAGTCCATCCATTGTCTTTGTGTATTTATCATCACAATAGGTCAAGAAATCATGAGCCCAGAGACCTCACCAATCACAATCATAGCATTACCCATCTCCTAGATTACTGTATCCTTTGCATGATCCCTAAGTCGTAGATCCAAATGTCTAATTATGAGAATGAGAATGCATCCTCTGTTGAGAACTCAACCCCTAATGTCGTCTACCTATCACAGAAGACTCACCCACATAATGCACACCGCCTACTTCAACCACCTGGTGTCCCTCTGCTAGGAAGATCTCAGTAACCAGATCCCCCTCTATCACTATAGTATAAGTGGGTAGTAATAAGGAGACCACAATATATTGAATGTCTCTTTGGACACCCTACTCAAACATCATTGCTCTGAAGAAGTCTTCTCAAACCATTTCTAGGGAGTATCACATGAGGTTATTCAACCACACAGCATATTCTAAAACTATTGAGAAACCATATTGTAGCTCTAGAATCTTATAAATCCATATGGAGTTTAAGAATGATGGTAAATATGCATCGTGAAATAGTTGATGCAAGTATGACCATGAGAGTTTCAAATCATCATGGTTCAACATCATCAGACTCCACTAGTGCCCTACTACTCCATGAAGAAGGCTAGCCGCAAACACGACCATCAAATTAGTCGGGTTCTAAAACATCCTAAAGACTCGAACCACTGACTCGAGTCAATCCTCCGCCACTGGTGGGTCTGGGTAACCATGGAACCTTAGTAGTCTCTAATTTTATAACTCATGAAGTTTTATAAGAATGCATGCATCATCAACTTGAACTTCAAGTACTATTTGCTTCTCGATAGTTTGGGGTGATGATCCATACCCGTATAAAGGAAACTACTCATGGGATGGACCCTAAACTAAGGCCTCATCACTCATCAGATCATTTCCATGACCGGGGATCGATAAAATGGATAGATTAACTCATGGAGGCATCCTAAAAGTAATCAATACATACCATGATTAGATGATCATATATACATGCGGATTTGACTCAAGAAGGATAGTTAAAGGAATCGATCTTATATGGTGCATGTACCATTATTTCTTATAACAAATTTCATGGTATGTTGAGTTGATAAGAAGGTATTTAGAGTTATGGTGAATGGATATGTTAGTTTCTACACCAACACTGGGTTCTTTGGCCTGAAATCTGCACTCAATAAACTCTGTCATTATTACCCTAAGTCTTAACTAATTCCTCATAATGTAAAAACTCAAAAAACATCCCAAAGAATGAACTTCTCTGATACCAATTTTTCATGAACCAAACTAGTAGGGCCCGCCCAGCTATTATAAAGCTAAGTTGTGGAAACCCCAGTCCCACATCCAATAGGCTAGGGACTAGCAATAAGTTTCAAGAAGGAATAAATGAAAGAAGCATCCTTTTACTAATATACTTTTATGAAATTACCCAACCATCACCATGAAAAAGTGTAGAGTAATATAAAATATAGAAACATCTATATTGTAGACATGCACGCAGTAACCTCTAGGAAAAATACAACAAAGTACATAAGTATAAACCAAAACAAAAAGGTCTAAAATACATGCCAATCAAGAAATAAGGTCCCAACCAAAAAATAACTAGAATAAATGAAAAATAAGACATCCTAGTTCCTGGTATCCAAGTCATTTCCATCGTATGTGGTCAATGTACCCAAGTATCTAAAATATCCACCCAAGTCACTATCGGTCTGTATGTCTTATGCATAAGACATGATACATGCAAGAAAATACCATGAAAGGGTGAGTATATACATACCTAGTAGGACACCCCAAAAATTATAAATGGAGTGATATAGAGATACAACAAAATCATCTCAAACCATAATAATATGGAAATGAAACCCATCATAGATGTATATATTCTCATAAAGAAACCTTGTAGAGAGAGAAAGGATATCTCTATCACACAGCCTAGCTAAATTCGATGAGTCTACCTGTAACTCCAAAATTCCATCACTGATTCCCAACATCAAATGAAACCTCACCATAATTTGTGTGGAGGGGCCCACCCCTTGTCACTGCATTCCAAAACTGAGGGATCCACAAATCTCATGGAGGACCTACATGTTTCTAGAGCTCAAATACAAGGTATTACTACTCTATGGATAGATGAATCAAGACCAGTGTAGGGGAGTACCATCGTTATCTATATAAAGAGTATGAGGAACCTGCAACCTGGAGTGATAGGGGAGTACCAACCTTAGAAACTCCCTAATGATCCTACCATGATCACTATCATCATCAAGAATATCCTAAATAAGGGTCATAATTGGAACATATTTAACTATATCTTGTATGCCACAATGAAGTCTGCCATCATTTTCTATGTAGAAAACTACTCTAAATAGGCTACTCATGGGCTAAAATCTAAGTGTTAGAGAAGGAGATATGAGAGTCAAAAGTTTATGGAGGGGTAAATAAAATGTATAGGGGTCCACGCAGTGTGTGACCCCGCCTAACAACTTAGAAATATTCTCCTTTGGACATGGATTGGGAATCCATGTTGTACTACATGTTATGTACTGGTGGTACTCGGCATGTCTCAACCACTCAGAGTCTGCCTGTGTACAACTGGTTGTGCCCAAGTTTTTGGGTCATGTCTGTGTACCTGGTCATATACCTAGTCAGGTTTGGGTGTCGGCCCATGCCCATGTAATCTCAGAGTACACGGCATGTCTGACTGCATGGGGTCTTGTGCATGTGTTGGTAGTCAAATTTCTTGGCCACCTGAGGAGGGTCACAAGGCATGTGGTCCCAGCCACAAAGCATGTGATCCTTAACTCCACCTAAAACCCTAGTGATTCATCTAGGGGAGACTAAAAAACATGTGTTCATCATACTACACACCATGTATTTGAGTTTTCGATTAAAAACATAATTCTTCATGCAGTTTATAGATATGTGATCATCATCATGAATATCTCCATTTGGCCACTTGATATCAAAGGAAAACACCTCCATCCATCATTTACCAGCCTTAAGTGTCTAGAAAAAAGAATCTGGTCATCCTATTAAATCTTGTAGTGCATCTTGTGCGTGTTTTGTCACCCGTAGTCACTTCAGATCTTGAATCCATGAAGCATCACCTAAAACATATCATGATCTATCCAAAAAACACCAGAACATTCATTGTAAACATTGACACCATGAATTTGGGGGTTCGATCATACTCAAACCTTCCCCAGAAAAGTCGAATCTTGACTCCATGGTCCAACAATAAAGAATGAGAATAACGGGTGGCGGAAATCACTATAACAAAGGTGTAACCATCTTTGACCAAGCGATATTGTCTAATGATCATATTAATGGTATATTCATGGTGATAACGAGGCATAATAAGAATAAATTGAATTAAAATTTTTAATTTAGATATTATTCTAATGAAAATAACAAATAATCGTAGATCAAATCCATGCTTTAATAATTTAATCAAAAGGGTTGGAAACTATAATTTACAAGTCCTACCTTGATTTAGAACGATATTTAATAAATAATGTGTTCTCTAGAAATGGATAAGTCCTACTATATTCACTGCCTCTCGATCAACCTCAATCTGATCACCCGTAGTCCTCTAATATGATCCACCAATGAAGAATGGAAAGAGCTCCCCCTCAATCCTCCCAAGTCATATGCAGCTAACCATGGAGCATTGTTATAAGTGGGTAATTATAAAGGTTTTTCTAGGTTAGTTAATTTAATAAAATATTTATTTATTTATTTATTTATTTATTTTAATTAAACACACCAACCAATGGCTACCTCAACCAGATGTCCAGCACCGACCAACCTTAGTTCATGATTAAGGTAAACCTTGTGTTCCAATATCAACTATGGTCTTAGATTTTGAATTTGAGAATCCATTTGATATTTATTCCACGAATTCAAGGAAATTATGTGTGCATGATATTAATATATCTAATATTTTTATAATATCAATATCAGGCTCACTAGTACTTAGAATCTCATGCCAACTCAATGACTAGATTTGATGATATTCCATAATATATTCCAAAGTTTTATAAGGAAAAAATGGAGTCACTACAAAGTAACATTGAGAGGTGGGTGAATCAGTAGAAAAAATTATATAATTTATTCTAAAATAAACCTATGTGATCAATTATTTTTATGATATACCCTCTCTTAATATCTTTATCACCCCTATGTTGTAATAATAAAAGACAAGTAGCACACGGGGAATTTTTATAAGGTTCGACCTTAGTGTGAGTGCTTACTCCTTACCTTGTTCAACTCCTATAGAGACATATATTTTATTATCACTATTTTTTTATAGTGATTATAAATTTATTTATAGTCTTATAAAATGTCTTGAGTAGGTACCATCCCCTTCTCAAGGGTAGGTATCATCCACTTTTCGAGCATGATTAACAACATTATTTACACTAGAACCAAAATTTATTCAAGCTTGACCATACTCTTGATTCTAAAAAAGATATTTAGTATCCTCCCAAGTGATTCATCATAAAATATAATATCTTATTAAGAAATTTATTCAACTATAAGATAGATGTCGAAGTAATATCCAGCATAGTGACCTCCCTTATCACTTCTTCATAATGATCTCCTCATGCATGGGAGCACGCATGCTTGATATAATCTCCTTCCTTCTTAGAAATAGGATCCTAAATGATCAAAACTATGATCTACTTACCTCAACCTATTTGAAAAATCATAGATGTGGTATAGGTTGATGTTCTTATGCATTTCTTACTTCGACACAACAGGATATCGACTTCCTCTCAATTCTCAAACATACATCATTTTCTTCATTTTCTCCTTTTATATCTTTATAATTTAATGAGTGATATTTCAATAATAAATTATAAAAATTTCCATGAAGCTTGGCCAAAAAATAATTCCTCAATGAATAGAATCTTTAATCAGGATGAATAATTTCAAACATTTGAATTTTAAATCCCAAGGAAATTCACATGATCTTCTCATTTAATCAACTAAAAAGACTAAGATTATTATTGTTCTTATCACAGTTATTTTATTTTAATCATCATAATCATTATTAAAGTATTAATTTTTTATTTAATTCTATTGTTTTTATTTATAATAATAATTTTGTTGAATTTAATTATTCATTAATTATTTTATTTTTTATTTTTTTTATTTTTATTCTTTATATTTTTCTTAATTATTTATTATGAAAATTTAATTTTATAAAGTTTATTTTTAACCTTAAGTATGTTTTGAAACTTTTTTGTTACCCTTAAAAAAGACATATTGTACACTTATGTATGTTTTAGTAGTTTATATTTACTCTTACTCAATATTGAAAGTAACCTTACACAGGCATTGATTTTACTTTATTTCCTTTTTGAATCTTCATGTTACCCTTACATGAGAAATGGTTTATTCTATTTACCCTTACATGTCTTATATATTACCCTTATATAAGTAGTTTACTTATTTTTTTACCCTTAAGAAACTCCCTTCTACCCTTATGTGAGCTATGGAATTTGTCAGTTACCCTTATGAAACTAGTTTATTACCATTACACAATGTTTATAAAAAACATTTTACCCTTACCCAGCATTTTTTTACCTCTGTATAGCCTGCTATGTATCCTTACATATCACATGGTTTCACTTCTTTATATTTATGCAAGATATATTTATACAATCTACCCTTATACAAGTTACCCTCACGTAGTTCATGAAATTCATGTATACCCTTTTGTAGTTCATGTTAGCTTTATGAATTCTATTGATTTTTTTATTTTACCTTAACATAACTTATATATTTTTAATCTCACCTTTACACATAATTAAGATAACCTTGATGTGAATTTGGAAATCTCCAGGTTACTCTATTTTTCGATATTCTTGGTATTTTTATATGTTTCATGTTTATAACTTATGTTTAAATTGTTTTAATGGATCTAAAAAATCATATTAATGTTATAGATCCCATGTGAAGTATTTTTATAGTGTTTTAAAGACTTTTATTATAAACTTTAAAAAATTTCTCCATTCTCATATATGTTTTTACAGCATGAAAATCAAAATATTCAAATTTATTATTTTGAGTTATTTTATTTGATTTTATTATTTCTAAAATAATTTTTAAACTAAAAAAAGGTATTTAAACTTGTTTTCAGGTTTTTAATGAAGTATCTTTAAAAAAATTTATTATCACATACTTAAAAATGGAAAGTTTATTTTTGAAATTTATAGATTTGATATTTTTATATTTTCTTTGAATAATTTTTATGAAATTATTTTAATCTTTAAAGAGAGTTTTTTCAAATAAATTTGAACTGATCAAATGTTTTTGAATTAAAAACATAGTTTTATAGATAATCTATCACTCTCTTGGATAATTTGAAAATATTATCATTATTATTTTGATTCTTAATTACCTAATGATTACATTGTTCTTGTTGATTTTATTCTTATTTAAATGGGTCAAGGAATGCATAGAATTAATTGTAGTCAAGATTAATGGAATGTGGACTCAAATTACTTAAATAAGCAAATTATTCCATAAATTTTTTGAAGGAATTGAAGCCTATAAATAGTGAAATTTTGAGTCTTAGAAAACTACAACACACCTATAATATATTTCTTATAATTTCTTCCAACATGATTCATTGCTCAAAATTTCTCTCAGAGCTCTATTTATAAATCCTCTTCTTCCTTAAAATAATGTGTACCAAAGTTTGTAATATATTTTTTACTATATCTATATTCTCATTATCATCTTGTTTTCACCAAATTCCTTGGTAGAATTGAGACTATTCTAAAAAGATTCTCTTCCTCATATTTCATCTATTTTTTAGTGAATACTACTATTAAAGTGAGAAACTAAGGTTTGCTTGTATTTTTCATTTCAAAATACAAGGGGCTATTCTTTTTGGGTTTCTAAATTCATTGTTAAAGAGTTAGTTTCTTTGTATCTAGTTTCTTAAAATAATCTAAAAAAGGGTAGTTTTGGTATCTTATCTACCCTTAAATACAAGGGACTAATACATTGAATCTTCAAGATATTTAGGTGGTATATGTAGGGTACCCTAAGGTACTATTTTTGAACTTCCTTACCAAATATTTTTTCCTATTTAATTTCTAAAATTTAATTTATTTATCAATTTTAATCGATCATTTCATAATTTTTTTAATCAATCAAATGCATTTAATCTATTTATTCTCAAATCACACTTAATTTATTTCTTCTACTTATTAATTTATTTTTTCAATTTAATTACTTTGATTCCTTTATTTTATTCAAAACATTTAAATTCTTTAATATTTTTATAAACAATTTTTTTTTAAAATGGATTGTTTTCCTTTAATTTTTTAAAGGGAAACCTCACCCCCCCCCATTTCCATTTTATCTCCCATATTTGGTATCAAATGAGTTTTTGATTTTTTTTTAAATTTTTTAATATTCAAATTATTTCAATGTTTTGGTTTTAAAAATCTTTATTTTATTTTTTCAAATAAATATCACTTTTTATAATGGTTTTTTCAAACATCAGGGGTGGTCCTGAAGGACAATCACAGGTACTTGATCCGTTATTTGATGGTATTAATTATGCTTATTATAAATCTTTAATGTTTAATTTTCTTAGATCAATAAGTTATCAAGTTTATAAAATTTTTATGCATGGTTATTCTCTTTCATCATATGAAGAAAAAAATTGACACATGATGAAATTTATACTTTTGAATTAGATGGTAAATAAATAAATGCATTAAGGTGTGGTTTATATGTTAATGATTTTAATAGTTTCTTAATATATAACTACACATGAAATCTATAAATTATTAAAATTTATGCATGAATGTATAAATAAAGAAAATGATGATAGGCTTGACATGCATAGGTAATATTTTGAGAGTTTATCTATGCATCCTAGAAAATCTATCACTACTATGTTTACTATATTTACTGGCTAAAAAGATATTGGTGATTCCATTTTTACAAAACCCTTAGTTGAGAACATTAGATGGTTTTTACCAAGAAGTTGGTCTCCAAAATTAACTACAATCCAAGAGTCTAAAGACATCAAAAACATGATTTTCGAGGAACTCATAGGTTCTCTAATGACATATGAGATAACCATAAAGATACAAGAAGAAAAGGAGGATAAGGAGGTCAAGGATACTAAAAGAAAAATTTACTTAAAATAAAACAATGATGGATCATCCAGGAGTAACTTCAACATTACCAAAATTTACCAATATGATGTACATTTATAATATAAAGATATCCACTTGAAAATTCAAAAAGAAAAATCCATCATTTGAGGTAATTTGTTTTGGCTATAAAATTAAGGGCCACATAAAACCTGATTATACCTTAAATAAGAAATTTTTTAAAGATAATAATCAGGACAATAAATATTTAAAGGTCTTGACTTGTTGATTTCAACATAAAAATAAAGAGATGAAAGTACCAATTGTATCATGACACATTTCAATGATGTAATTGAGGTTAGTTCTAAAATTTCTCTTTTTTCTTATAATTCCTATTATTATTCTTATAATTATTATAATAATTCCTTAACTTATGAATATATTATTAATGCTAAAAAAACTTCAAAATGTTTTTTATGATCTTCTTTAAAAATTTAGATATTATAATAAGTAATACAACCTTCTTGTTTTTGAAAAAGATAAACTTTTAAAAGAAAAAGAGGATTTGATTTTAAAATTAAAGGATCAAAAAAATGTTGAAATTTTTTAATTTAAAATTAAATATATTAAAAAATATCTTAGTCATTTCACCTAAGGAGATAAAAATTTAAATAAAATTTTGGGTGCTCAAAAAACAATTTAAAAATTTTATGGTTTTGGTTTTTCAAAACAATATAGCTTTCTAAAAATTATAAAAATACTAATTTTTAAATGGAATTTATCAAAATAAATTTTTTAATTATTGTAATATTTTTTTTTAATTTAGTTTACAAATGAAACTCTAAAAATTATAGATATGGTATACCTAAACAAATTCATGTTTCTTCACATATTTCAAATGAAAATACTTATTCCAAAAAAGGGTGTATTACAAAATATTTATTTTCTAACTTAAGTATACCTAAGATATGGGTACCAAAATCTATGGTTTCTTAAACATTTTTAGAGAAAGTGGTAAACCCAAGAAACTACATGGTATATGGATAGTGGGTTCTCAAGACATATGTGTGGTGATCCTTCCAAATTCAATCATCTCAAATATTTTTATGAAGGATAAGTCACCTTTGGAGATGATTCAAAATAAAAAATTACCAGTATTGGTAAAATTTGTTTCTCAAAATATACTCTTATTAAAAGTTTTCAAAATCGTGAAACATAATTTACTAATTATTATTCAATTATATGATAGTGGTTTTAAAATTACTTTTCAAAAATTGTAAATTTTTTAATTCCAAAGGAAAACTTTTAATTTACCACATCTCATATTAAAAATGTTTAAATTATTAATTTAAAATATATAGCAAGTAAAAATGTTAATAATTTAACTGAAAAAGAAAATTATTCATGGATTTGGCATCTCCACCTAGGTTATTCCAATATTAATTACCTTGTTAAACTCAACTATAATTGACTCGTATGGGATTCAATGAAATTTTCTTTTAAAGTTAAGCAAAATAAGTCTTAATTTAAACCTAAAGAACCTTTTTCCTCATATAAATCCCTAAAACTAGTCTACCTTGATTTTTTTGGACCACCTCAAGTTGATAATATCATAGGTAAACATTACAACTTTGTAATTATTGATTACTTTACTATATTTACATGGCTTTTCTTCTTAGCTCGTAAAAATGAGGCTTATAATGTCTTTATAAACATTTCAAGGAAATTCAAAAATTAAAAAGGTGAACAAATCTTTTCCCTTATAAGTAACCTTGCTAGATAATTTTATAACAAATAGTTTGATGTTTTTTTTTCTTTTTAAGTTTATCATAACTCCTTTTCTTATCTTAGTACACTTCAACAAAATGGAATTCTTGAAAGATTAAATAATACCCTCAAATAAATTTTTAGGACTCACCTTAATGATTTTTACCTTCCTTAATACTTTTATCATAAGGTGGTCAATACCGAATTCTTTATTCTTAACTTTTTTTCTTATAATACCCATCTTGGGAAAAAACCACTTATGAACTTTGGGAAGGAAAAAATCCAAAAGTTGTATTATTTATAGTCTTTGATTATAAATTATTTTTCCCTTAATAACAAGGATAATTTATGAAATTTTGAACCTAAATCCAATGAAGGAATATTCGTTGGGTACTTCAACTCAAGTAAATCATTTTGAGTCTTCAATAATAGGACCCAGACCCTAGAAGAGTCGATTAAAATCAAATTCATTGAGAATCTTCCTAAATCAATTCCACAAAATGATGATGATGTTGACCAACCTAGTTTGACCCTTCCACAATCTTAATCTTCTAGAATAATTGAATATGATTTGGAATCCCCATCCACTCCTCTACCCAAGTCTTGGACTTGATCAAAATACCATCCTCTTGAGAATGTTATTAGATAATTATAATCTAGAACTCATACTATAAGGTCACTATTAAATGAGGTTTAACATAGATATTTTCTCAATCACCTTGAACCTCATTCCCCTGATGACGATATATATAATTAAAAATAGATACCTTCCATGTAATAGTATTTGAACCAATTTCAAAGGAACAAGATTTGGACTATCATGGAATGTCCTAATAATCATCATATTATTGGAACCAAGTGTATTTTTTGAAACAAACATGACAAAAAATAAAATTTTATTTTTAACAAGGCTTGAATTGTTGCTAAAGGTTATAATAAAGAAGAATTTATTGATTATGGTGAAAAAATTTCACCTATTTATTAACTCAAATCAGTTAGAATCTTATTATAATTATCTACCCATTTTAATTTAAAACTTTTTAAAATAGATTTCAAAAGTGATTTTATAAATGGTTTTATTTTAGAAAATATTTTTGTAGTTCAAACACCCAATTTAGAAAATCTTGAATTTCCAAATTCTATTTTCATGTTAACCAAATCTCTATAAAATTTAAAATAATCCCATCAAGTTTGATATGGAAGGTTAAATAAATTTCTCGTATAAAATGATTTAAAAATAGAAAAATATTATTACACCCTTTATCTCAAAACCCTTTCAAATGATTTATTAGTCATTAAAATTTATGTTTATTATGTTATTTTAATCTCATCTAAATAAAATCTTTGTAATGAATTTTTGGATTTAATGAATTAAGGGTTGAAAATGAGTTTTATGGGAAAACATAAGTTCTCCCTTGGTTTTTAAATTTCCCAAAATTCCAATGGAACATTTTTAAACCAAAGTAATTACACTAATGAACTTCTCAATAATTTTTTCATGGGTCGTGCTAAGAAAATTAGAATGCCCATGAGTACAAATTGTAAGCTTACATTGGATGAATTATTTCAATTATTGAACAATGGGATTTTTCAAAGTATGATTGGAAGTCTATTTTACCTTATTATGACCCATCTAAACATCATGTTCGGTGTATCCCATTATGCTCATTTTCAATCCAATCCAAAGGAATCTCATTTAAAATCCCTCAAAATAATTTTTTGTTATTTTAAAGGAACTAAAAACCATAGATTATTTTATAATAAGGAAACCACTTTTGAGCTTTCTTGTTTCTTAGATGTTTATTTCAAAGGATGCCAACTATATAGGAAAAGTAGCAGTGGAAATTTTCATATATAATAAAAATAACTCATCTATTGTAGTATTAATATAAAAACTATGTTTCTCTTTCTACAACTAGTGTAGGATTTATAGACACTAGAAGGTGTTGCGCCCAAGTTATATAGATGAAACATACTATCTTGGAATTTAGGATAACATGTTCTTTTGTTACTATCATGTGTGATAAAACTAGTGAGATTAGTATTTCTAAAAATTATATCCAACACTCACATACTAAGAAAATTGAATTAATACATCATTTTCTTTGAGATAAATTTCATAAAGGTGATATTATTCTTGAATTTGTTTTCACAAAGCTTCAAATTGTTGATATATTCACTGAAACCCTTCCTATTGATCTCTTTGACTTCATCAAAGGATAGTTGGTTATGATTATATTATGATTATTATCTCTTAATATCTTGGAAATATTTAGAAAAGTATTTATTTTTTAATTTTTTTAAAAAAAATTCCAAAATGGTCTCAAAATTAAATTTTACATTATTAATTTAAAACTTTTTCACACTTTTGGAAAAGTGAAGTGTGTATGATACTCCAAGAAAACATTTATGGATGGATACAAATAAGTGTATGTGCTTCTAGTAGAGATGGTCCTAGGGATTTATCATAAAAATATTTGATTGAGTATATTAACCCTTTCTCCTTCCTCGGCATAGTGATTGGGCCTTTACTGTACACCTGGTTTGACAATCCCATGGAATTTACTTTTATTTATTAATAAAATATTTTCTAATTCTTAATAATAAAAATGGTTTTCTTAAGTCTAATTTATTATATTTAATATATTTATTTTTTGGTTAGTTTAATGTCTATAATCCATTTAAACTCTCCTGATTCATTAATTTATGGGGAGATAATCTTGTTAATATAGATATTTTTTCAAAAAAAAATTTCAAATTTTAATTTTTTTTGTTATTAAAATAAATTTATTTGAATATTTTTTGGAAATCTATTTCTAAAAGTTTTATTTTAAATATTTAAAATCTATTTTTAAAAAAAAAATTGAAAATCCTTCTTCTAAAATATTTCAAGTTTTCAAAATATTTTCAAAACATTAATTTTATTCTCTCTCTAAAGACCATTAATGATGATAAATATTGATTTAATTTTTATCTCTTTATTATCTAACCCCGTGTTTAACTTATTTTTGACAATATCAAAGGGGGAGAAGTTTTAGCATCCCTTCCCAAAGGTAAATTTATGTTTGTGAGAGGATTTTTCTTTCTTTTCTCTTGATTAATTTATTTATTTTCAAGTGTTTGTGATCATAAAAAAAGGAGATATTATTGTACTTCTCACAATTATATGATTTTAATGATCTCCAACATTCTTAAAGTATTAATTTATTATTTTAGTTTTATTTATTTTTATTCTTTTTATTCTTTTTATTTATAATAATTATTTTTCTTGAATTTAATTATTTATTAATTATTTTATCTTTTATTATTATTATTATTATTATTATTTATATTTATTTTTAATTATTATTTGTGATAATTTAATTTTCTAAGGTTTATTTTTACCCTAATGTATGTTTTGACACTTTTTTGTTACCCTTACATAGGTCCTCTTTTACCCTTACACATGTTTTAGTAGCTTATCTTTAACTTTATGCAACTTTGAAGGTACCTTTACGCATGCTTTGATTTTACTTTCTTACCCTTAAACAACTACCTATTACCCATATATAAGTTATGATTTATTCTATTTACCCTTACATGTCTTATATTTTACCCTTACATAAGTAGTTTACTTATCCATTTACCCTTACACAACTCCCTTTTACCCTTATGTGAGCAATGGAATTATTTTGTTACCCTTATGCAACTAGTTTATTACACTTATAAAATGTTTATAATTTTTTTGTTACCCTTATACAAAACATTTTTTTATATTTATATATCCTGATGTGTACCCTTATGCAGTACATAGTTTCACTTCTTTACCTTTGTGTAAGTTACCTTTGTGCAATCTACCCTTATACAAGTTACCCTTACAAGATGCATGAATTTCCTATTACCCTTACGCAATGCTTGTTACCTTTACTCATCTTATTTCCTTTTCATTTTAACTTTACAAAACTTATATATTTTTACTCTTATCTAAACACAAAATGAAAATAACCCTTTCATGAATATGGAAATCTCTAGGTTACTCTATTTTTCAATATTCTTGGTATTTTGATATGTTGTTTGTTTATAACATGTGTTTAAATTATTTTAATTATTTTATAGATTCATATTAATGTTATAGATCCTATTCAGAATATTTTTACATTATTTTAAACACTTTTATTATTAATTTTAAATCAGTTCTTCATTCTCATATATTTTTTACAACATAAAACTCAAAATATTTGAATTTATTATTTTGAGTTATTTTATTTGATTTTATCATTTCTAAAATAATTTTAAAATTGAAAAAATCTATTCAAACTTTGTGGGGATTTTAATGAAGTATCTTTAAAGATTGATATTAATGCATGATTAAAAAATGAAATTTTATTTTTGAATTTTATATATATATTATATTCCTGTATTTTCTTTGATCTATTTTTATGGATTTTTTTTAAACTCTCAAATTAGTGTTTTAAAATTAATTTGAATTTCTAAAATATTTTTAAATTAAAATGATAGTTTTATCAATAATATACCTCTCTTGGATAATTCTGAAATATTATCATTGTTATTTTGATTCTTAATTGCCTAAAGATTACATTGGTCTAGTTGAGTTTATTAATCTTGGGTAAAGGAATGAATATAATTAATTATGGTCAAGATTCATGGAATGTGGAATCCAAAGACTTAAATATTTTAATGATTACAGAACATTTCCAAAAGAATTAAATCTTATAAATAGAGACCTTTAGAGTCTTGTACAACTACAACACACTAATAATAACTTGACCATCCTTTCTTTCAACACACCCCATTGCTCAAAATAGATCTAAAATCTCACTCTTTCTAAGTCCACTTCTTCCTTAAAAGATTGTGTGAATTTTTTTTTAATATCTTTCTCACTCTCTATATATTCTCATTCTCCCCTTGTGTTCATCAAATTCATTAGGATAATTGAGACTAATCTAAAAAGATCATCTTCCTCATTTTTCTTATATTTGTTGGTTCTTACTAATATTAAAGTAAGGGGACTAAGTTTTAATTGTCTTTTTTATTTAAAAAGACATGGGATTATTCTTTTGAGGTTTTTAGCTTCATCATTAAATATCTAGTGTCTTTGTATCTATTTACTTGCAATGATATAAAAATCAAGGGATTGTTTTGGTATCTTGGATACCATTATATCCAAGAGACTAATATATTAAGTCCTCAAGATATTGAGATAGTAGACACAGGGGCACCCTCAGGTACTATTTCTGAAATTTCTTACCTAATATTGTTTCCTATTTACTTTATGTAATTTAATTTATTTATTAATTTTAATCGATCATTTCATAATTAATTTGATCTATCATGGGTTCTTAATTGATTTCTCAGATCGATATTTTTTTATTTCTTATTATTTTTATTTTATTATTGCACTTTTATTACATTAATTATTTTATTTTATTTAAAATATTTAATTTATTTAATATTTTTATACATAAGTTTTTTAAAATTAGATTATTTTCATTTTAATTTTTAAAGGGAAATTTATGCCCCCCAACATTTATCTCCTATCTCTAACCTAAAATTATTTCTTTCTTTAAATCTTCCATAAAATATAAAATTTTAATTCATTTTAAATTTTTATTCATCTATGAAAAAACCCATTCATTTTGATGTGGTAGTTTTACTTTTATCTTGGATCTCGCACTCTATGGTATGAGATTCATCTTGATTCCATGGTCTCAGGTTAAATCAAAACTCTTCAGAAAAAATTTATTTTTAAATAAGTAAGTTTACCTCCTCAGCATTATCTGAATTAATTCTTTAAGATATACCATTTAAAAAAATTCTAAAATTTTATCCAAGTGTTGAAATATATGAAGCTTTCAACTCTATGAAGATCGAATCTATGAATTTTGAATCTACAAATTTGTACATTACAAAGTCCATATATTGACTCTATGAAGTCTCAATGTACTCTATAAAATATATCAACTCTATAAATTCTATACATTAGAAAGATATAAGAAATCTATGATATTAAAAATCTAAAAATTTATAAACTCTAAAGACTCTAGGTAACTTTAAAAACTTCTTCAATAAAATTTATTAATTCAATTATACCCTACGAATTACTATAGTTGAATTCTAAAAAAAATTCAACTCTAAAAACCTCTTACTGTGATAAACTTAATGTTGGCTATGAAAAACTCTACATAGACCTAGTGGACCTTATAAAATTTAGCATCGATTTCATGACTTTATCAAAATTATACTTTTCCTTTATACTGAACTCTACAAAGGTATATGAACCCTATGAAATCTGGAAACCCTATCAAGTGCATAGGGTTTAGGACATAGACAAAATTATTTAACTCTATAAACATATAATTAATTCATCATCACTCAAAAAAATAAAAATTATTTTATATCCTTCTCAATCCATTCAAAAATATTCACAAGGCTTCCAAACACTTTCCATATATTGTTTGGAACATATACAACATTCTTCAACAAATCTAATGTGTACTTAAATATTTCCCTTTAGATATATTTCTAACCTAATGTAAATCTTACTAAAACATAATAATTAATTCAAGAAACATAAAATTATAGTCTTCCTCAAGAGAAAAGTATCGTGAAACCACACTATATGATTAATTAGTTTTTTTAAATAATTCCATACTATGGTGAAAAATAATGTTTGGCCAAGTAATTTGGATTCTCTTCCCATCAATTAATGAACTCCCTTGTTATATTTCTCCAAATTTTTACAATAAAAATAGTTATTGGATTAAAAAAGGTTAAATAAAATAAGTACCTTCCTTCATAATATTTGATAAATTTTTCTCCACCTTTAAAAACATAATCCAAATATAAGCGGGGGTACTCGCAATGCCCCTCAATAGAGAGGGAAGGGATAAACATTCATTTTCAACCTCAGAGTCTAAAACCTATATTTAGGCATGGACTTGGTGAAAATATCCACCAAATGGTCTTGAGATGGAATAAATACTATCTTTATGTTTCTATTGGAAACTATATTTAATAAAATTAAATATTATATCAATTTTCTTGGACCTTGAGTGTTGTACTGGTTTTTTAAAAAGTTCAATGACACTTTGAAAATCACATAAAATCAAGATATTATTTTCAATATTCACCATCAATTATTAAATTTTTTATTTAATATATATCATTTAGGTGAAAATAATTGCATCATCCACATATTTATCTTTTGTGACACTTAAATAAATAGATTTTTTTTCTTACAGTTTCAAATAACATAGATTTATCCTAATAGAAAAATTACACCTAAAGTGTACCTTCTATAAATAAAATACCTTAACCATTCTACATTTTTATAACCATTTAGTGCAATGAACTAACCCCAGTTAACTAAACACATCACCCATGTTGTCCTGTATAGTTCTGTAGACCAGATTCATCACTAAGAGGGGGTGAATCAGTGGTTTACTTTTTACAAATTCTTTCTTTGGAATTCAACCTCTTAAACTTTTTAATATTGTCAATTCGCTCAATGATATCTCACAGTATCATTTAAGATGTAGAAATAATAATATTTAGAATAAAACACAGTATTTACAAGGTTCAGTAAAAATACCTACTCCTTGTCATGTTAGTTAATACCCCCCAAAATGGATTCTAAACTATAATCTTATTATCAATTACAATGGTAGATACAAATTCATGATGTATCTATCCTAAATCCTCATAGTAGGTTCTATATACTACATACCATGGTGTTACTAGAATCCACACGACCTACTCTAAAATCCACACCAGTGTCTTCTGCTCCTAAATCAAATAATATGCCTCTCCTTCTATGAACTCCAACTAATAAACTTCCTCCTTTCTTGATGTATTGATCCACTATAGGATGATATGTTGATATTACTCAATAATATTTCTAAATCTAACTTGCTCGTGTAGCTGTTCAAGAACCATTTCAAATTGCTGGTCTTGCTCAAATATTTCTTATCACCTATATCAGATCAGTTGCCTCAGTGAATCAATTCTCGAGCTAATTCTTCCTTTTGATGTTGAAGTCCTAGCCTCACTTAAATGTGTGAAAATGTTTCACACAAGTTCTTCAATATTTTACTCAAGAATAAACTTTTTTAATATCAACACTTGCACACACAAATTATTCCTTTATTATATTATGTTCAATATCAACTTATTTATTATGTCTTGATTATTCATGTACAAATATCATGCATGTATGAATTATCCATTATATTCCTCAAGGACACTATTTTATTCAAGTTTACTTTATCTTATCATAAGGGATTCTCAAGATCTCAAGAGTGATTCATGAAAGGACTACACATATTTTAGTGAGTATGTGGTTTCTTTCTCCTTTGTGTATAGGATTCATGTGACCAAGGTACTGTCTTCAGGTTCCTTCGCATGAAAAAATGTTTTTCTACAAGTTCTACTGTAGTGCCTCTATGTAATAATAAGTTGCTTAATGATATTTCCTTTTCATGATTGGATCAAATGGACTCCTTCTTCTTCACATGAATAAATCACATGAGAGGAATTATTTTAATATTTATCTCAATTAATCAAATGATGAAAAAATTATATTTTATCTATTATTTGGTATGTATAGATGAGGTTCCACTGTATAAGAACTAATTTTTATGTTGTGTTTAATACTCATTCAAAGACCTCTGAAAATCTCAGGACCTCATAAATTTCAAAACTCTTAGCTTCTTTGATCCTTAGGCAATGCTAAAGTGATTGCATGATTCATGTGATCTCTTTCCATGATCTCTTCATTGATCATGTAGTTCCTTAGTGGATAGATGCTCGGAAACATGCCAAAGTCATCACATGATAAAAGCTATAAATGATGGAATTTTTATGAGACAGAAAGTTATGTTAATATTCTTGTGATTGATTCATGTAATGGATTGGTGATTTTTCGTATACCATCATGCGGCATCACTTGTTCTCATTTTCTTGTCTCCCTACTATCACATGGTATATATAACATCATGAAATGACATCATGTGATCACCTCTCACGATCATCACAGTTCTTCATGTCATGGAATTCATGAAAAATTAAGTTACATGCATGGATTTGGGATTTCATGCATGTATTTTTTCCCTTTGATTTGATTAGTGGACATGGATGAAGTGAAATTTTCACCTATCTCAAGCTCATTCCATTAAACAAGAATAATTGTAAAGGATGAAGGTATAGCAGAGGTTGAAGATGACGAATGGATATTGCATATCATCTAGATCAAATGGTGATCATTCTATCTATATATTTTTTTAAAGAAGAATTTAGCATGACATCTCATCCCACATCAACCGTACAACTGATTTCCCTCTCCCATTTATTAAAAGTCATGTCCTTTGTCTATTGTTCCATTGAAGTGGGGGATCATCACCCACATACACACCCTAAAACCATCTCATAGGTCGTGAATCACCTGTGTTGTGCCATTGACATCCTTTCCCAACCTATAAACCCTCACCCAGGTACTCACTCCTATAGGCCATACACATGGGCTCACTCACCTACCATTATATGGGATACATGGACCAACTCTCTAATGTGGTTTAGGTCCACCTCCCACATGTGTGGGATTGAGTTGGTCTATGTGTCTTGTAATGGTTGGATATATTTTTTTTATTAAATTCCCATAAAAAATAATTCCATTATATTTGAAGTGTAGAATATAATCTCAATACATTCTCACCATCAAATTATAAATCACTTCTCAACATTACCTTAAAATATTATTAATGAAAATATTAATCTTCAGGGCCTTCAATCTTCTTTAACATGTTTCAAAAAATGTTTCATCCTTAATACATCTCTTTGAATTTTAAGAACAACTTAACAATCATCACATTTAACATGGAAAATTGCTCGAGCATGATATCCAATGTCATCAAGTGAATCCATGACAATTTTCCAAGCATCAAATCTTTATCCAAACTCACCAAACATATATTGACACATCATTGACAAAAAATGAAACAATAGTCCCAACAATATCCCTATTTGTATTTGTTTCAATATATCCTCATGTATTTAAAATTCAATATGTGTTCTCAAAACATTCTCTCCCTTATTAAAAATTAAATTCAAAGGATAAATGTGGTCTTATCATCTCACCTTTTCACTATTTATTTATACATTATTAACTTCTATTTCCTTAAATAATGGAACCACATTCTCTCTTAAATCAATGTGATTTTAGTTAGTTATCACTAAGTGTATATGGGAAAACCCTGTGTAGAGAACAAGGGTCATGTTACCAAAGCATCAAATTTATCTATAAAGAACATTTATGTGATACCATCCTCAATATCATATAACTTATTCATTTTATGGGATATCTGAGCAATTTTTTCAAGAGATACCCTATACACTAATTAACAAACACAATAAAACATTTCAAGTTCATAGAATATTACCCCCCCCCCCTCATCTCATATTTCTCATGATACATCACTCCACCTTGAGAAGTAGTTTGATATAATCAAGAAATATGTTCAAGTGTGATGATTATATCCCAACTTCAGTGTTACTCCCCCTGAAGGGATACACTCCTTTCATAATCATGGATAGAGTTATTCTCCCTGGTGAATAACTACTCTCATTCAATTCCCTGCATGTTAGTTCATATAAAAAGAGTAAGGGAATAAGGAGGAACATGTGTGTTTCTCATAAGTAACATTCATACTGATAGATTCCTCTCAATCTGTACTTCTTCTTCTTCTTAGATTTATCATGTGATGTTTCTTATTTCTTAGTTTTTTCAGAATGTGTGATTGATTATTCCTATTCAGTCGATACTTATGATGTGGATGTATTTTCTTATTCAGTACCATAATTTTTTTTTTGTTCTTGTTATATCTTTTTCATGATTTTTTCTTATTTTGGAAGAATTTTCATATAGTATTTTGTATCATGAATAGTTTTTTCACACATTTCACACTTCACAATTTTAAAGTCATCATTTTTATATGACTTCTCATCAACATTAACTTCTTCAATTTTCAACACTATATTTACTTTTAAATCATCAAGCATATGATATTTCTCAATTTTTTTAGCCTTGGATAGTTGGTCATGATAGATAACTAATCATTCTTTCTTAATGTTATCTGTTTGTTTGATTTTTTCATATAGTTCATTGGTGACTGTATCTTTCTACACTATCTGAATTCTTTTAACATTTACATGGTGATGAATCTCACTGAGTGATCTAACCCTAAATTTCTCAATTTTTAACCCTCTTGACCACATATACCACAAAATACCTTCAAGCATTCGATTTTTTTTGTGTTGACAGTTTAGATGATGTCTTGGTCACAGACCTCTCTTTATGATAATTTGATCTCATCTATTTAGCATTGATTATTATTAATTCATGACTCATTCCTGGTAGTGACATGTTATACCATCATGAATAATCTTTATAACAAAACACTCTATAACACCAGTAGTAGCCTCTAAACCATGATCTTCTATACTGATAATAGTTCTTCCTTGAAGATTTTTATTTTTGTATTTTCATAGATTGTAGATGTTTCCTCTGAGGAGGAAACCTTATGGAAGAATTATTCCACTCTCCCTTTGTGGAAGATGTTTTATCATTTTTTATTTTGGTCTAACTCGATTCAGTCTTTCCTCGTGGGACTTTATTATTAGAAATAACAAATGTACATTGATTTTAATTAGGTATAGAAACAACCCTTTTATGTGGACCCTTTTTCTTGAAAACTTTATAAGATTCACCCTTAAGCTCAACATATTTGGTTAAGTCTTATTTTATCTTATTCAAATCACTTTAAACTAAAAGCCATATAGATTATGTCTTAGATAATTATACCTCTTTCTCAGTAAGTATTTCTTCAAGATCATTCACCATCTTTTTAAGTTTATCTATATTCTACATTTTTTTATTCTCTCCAATGAATGAAGTTTCATTATTGTTGAGTTCCTCTATTATAGGTGAATTTTATTAAGAAGTTTTTTGTTTCATATATAGATTAGATACTTTCCTCACATATGTCCTTATATCATTAATATGTGTCTCTTATTTATTTTCACATTCTTCATTATCCTTTATTATTTTTATTTTATCCTTCTTGATATTTATATTATTATTAATATTGGCTTCTATATTATCTTTTAATACCATTATAGATCAGTTGTATCTTTACCTTGTACACCTTCAAATGTAAATTTAGCTATTTTATATTTTCTCATAAAGAACACCAGATTTATAGAAGTTTAATCATCTTCTTTCCCACTACTTGATAATGGAGATTCATCAATTTCCATACTCATCTTATTTGTTCTATATTTTGTTGATTACTTATTATTTTTACTCTCATATTCACCCTTTTTGTATTTATTAGATTTTCTATTGAAGTAGTCTTATTCTAAATTAGACTCAGTGACATTGGATTTCTTCTTTGGATAGTCATATACAAAATTTCCAAACCTGTGAAAATTGAAGAACTTTTGTGGCTTCTTTCCATTTTCTCTTATGCCTATATTACACATTCTTGTAAACAAGACCCTCACTTGATTTTAATCCTCTTCAAATTGATTTTGGTTCTTCTTCATCTCTAACTTTACCTCTTATCAGGTATTCAAAGGCCATATAATCTTTTGTATTATACTTAAAAGTTTGTGTTCTCCCATTTCATATTCTATGACAATATTATGTAATTCATCTATAAATAGATATTCTTATTCTTCTAGTGAAAAAAACTTTAGATCAAATCTATCTGGAAATTTTCTCATCAGATTATTCACAAAGGATGGGCCATCCAACTTCTCACAAAAACATTTAATGATACTAGAAATATCATTTAATATTTCAAAGTAGTCATCAACACTTTCATCATCACCCATTTTTATATCTTCAAAACTAATTCTATAGATTTTAAACTTATCATATTTAACTTTAATATTGCATTCATAACTGCTTCTTGGTTTTTCCTAGATATACTTGGTGGTTTGGAGACCCATCACTTTAGTGTATACCATTTCTAATAAATCTTTCATGATTTCATTTTGAGGCTTTCCATCCATATCCAAGTTCCTCCTATCTTCAAAATTCATTACATTATTCTTAATATAGGGTGGAAATCCAATAGTAACTATATCTATCACTTATACCCTAAGAGATAGGAGATATGGTATCATATATTTCTTCATACAAGATAGTTTTCACCATTGAAAATGGGAATTCCACTGTTATTTACTAAATTTATGTTCTATATCCATAGAATTTTGTTGGATATTTCAGAGGTGACCTTCCCTATAATACCAAATGTATTTCCCCAAGATGAATTGACCACTGAGAGGGGGTAAATAAATGGTTTACTTTTTATAAATTCTTTATTTGGAATTTGACCTCTTATAATTGTTAAGGTTACCAATCCACTCAGTTATATCTCACAATCTCACTTCGTATGTAGAAATAATAAGAGAGAGCATAACACATGGTATTTCCAAGGTTCGGTACAAAGACCTAATACTTTTCATGTTGGTTATTCCCCCCAACATGGATTCTTCACTATGATCTTATTATATTACAATGTTCAATACAGAGTCACACTATATCTCTCATGAATCCTTAAAGGAGGTTCTTTATATTGAATACCATAGTGTTTCCGAAATCCACACTGGTCAGATCCAAAATCCACACCAGATTCTTAAACTCCTAAATCACATAAGATATTTCTCCTACTACCAAATATAACTAAGAGACTTAATAATTTATTTAAGTATTGATCCACTATATTATGATCTATTGATCTTCCGCTATGAGCTTTTTGAATCTGAGTTGCTCGTGTACCTACTCAAGAACCTTTTCAGCTTGCTGGACTTACTCAAATATCTCTGATACCCTGTATCTGATTAGTTTCCTTAGTGAAATAATGATTGGGATGACTTTTTCTTCTGATGTTTATGTATTAGCATCACTTAAATGTGTGAAAATGGTTTAAACAAGTTCTTCAATATTTTATGCAGGAATAATCTTTCACAATATCAACACTTGCATATAAAAATTCTCTCTTTATTATTTTATATGTAATATCAACTTATTTATTGTGTATTTATTATGAATTCATTTATAACATGAATGTGTAAACAACCCATTATATTCCTTAAGGAAACTATTTTATCCAAGTTCACTTTTGCTTCATATAAGGGCTTCACAGGATATCAATAGTGCTTCATGAAAGGACCTCGTATATGTTAGTGAGTATGTGGTGTCTTGATCCTTCTTCATGTGTGGACTTTTAATAACCAAGGTAGTATCCATGGGTTCCTTCACATGAAAGAATTTTTTTTCCATAGGTTCTACTCAAATACATTTTCTTAAGTAAGAGGTGTTTCACAATATTTCCTTTACATGATTAGATCACACGAACTCCTTTTTCTTCACATGAATGAATCACATGGGAGACTCTATTTTAAGAGTTCTCTAAATTATTCAAATAGAATCAACATTATATTTCATCCAAGATTTGATATTTATATAATAGGTTCCACCATATAAGCTATAATTTTTATGTCATGATGAAGAGCCATTCAAATACCCTCAACAATCTCGAGATCTCATAAATTCCAAAACTCTCAAATTCATTGATCCTCATGAAATTAAAAGGTTTCCATGTGATTAATGTGATCATTTATCTAATCATGTGGTACCTTGGTGGATATATTCTTGATAACTAGTTGAATTCATCATGAGATAAAATTTATTAATGATGGAACTTTCATGTGATAGAAATTTACATTCTTATTCTTAGAATGGCTTCATGTGATGGAATGGTTATTCTCCACATACCATCTCGTGACATCACTTGTTCTCATTTTATTATCACCATACTATCATATGATCCATAAAACATCACACAATGGCATCATGTGATCACCTCTGGTGATCATTTCGGTTCTTTGAGTCATGGAATGCATGCAAAATGAAGTTCCATGCATGGATTTGAGATTCCATGCATGTTTTCTTCCCTTTGAATTGATCAGTGTAAATGGATGAAGTGAAACTATTACTTGTACAAATCTTGTACCATTGAACTAGAAGTGTTGGAAAGGCTAAAGGTGTAGTGTAGGTTGAAGATGAAGAATGGATGGTGTAGATCATCTGGATCAAATAGTGCTCATTCTTTCTGTATCATTTTTTAAATATAGATGAATAGTGGAATGGAATCCCATCAAACATCAACCATGTGGTCTATTTTACTCTCTCATTTATTAAAATTAATATTTATTTGTAGTTGTTCCATGTTAGTGAGGAATCGACTCCCACATACACAGCCACACACTGCCTCATAGGTCATGCCTCACCTGTACTGGTCCATCGACATCCTGACCCAACCTATGCACCCTCACCTAGGTGCTCTCTCTTATGGTACTTACATATGATCCCATTCACCTATCATCATTAGGGATACATGGAACATCTCTCCCATATGGCTAAGTTCATCCTCCCACATGTGTGGTATCAAATTGGGTCATGTGGTTTTTAATGGTTGGTCATAATTTTAATTAAATTCACATAAAGAATAATTCCATTATATTCTCAATGTATATTACAATGTCAATCCATTATCACCATAAAATTAAAAATCACTTCTCAACATTGCCTTCAAATATTCATAATGTAAATATTAATTTTCATGTCCTTAAGTCCTCTTAAAAATGTTTCAAAAAATGCGTCATCCTTTACATATGCCTTTGACTTTTAAAAACAACATAACAATCTTGACATTTATCATGGAAAATTTCTCTATCATGACATCCAATAAAGTGAATCCATAACAATTTTCTAAGCATTTCCACTTTATCCAAACTCACCAAACACATATTAACACATCATTGAAAAAAAATTCAACATTGGTCCCAAAAGCCTGCCACGGGATAAAAATCAATAAACAACCAAACATGTCTCATGAATAACTTGTAGGAGATAAACCAATAGAGTAAAATATGGAAGAAGAGTATATATCCAAGATATATAAAACTTCAATCCTATAAAGGATAAACTATATAGTAAAACAAAAAAGGTAAAAATTCAATTCTCCATTATACCATCAATCACTACCAATCTATCTCACTCAGAATGTGACGAAAACCAAGATAAGTTTGGAAAATTACAAGACTCCCTTACCTTTACATGATTCTTATAAAACCAAATATAAAAATTCTAAAAGACAAAATTTGGGTGAGATAACAATGTCTGGTAGTATTTTACCAAGGAATATAATACCATGAAAACATTAGTTATAGCATTAAAATAAATAATGTTTTAAATAATTTTCAAAAGATAAAAAATTTTGTAAAAAATTATTTGGTTTTCAAATAATCCTTTAATATTCACAAAAATAATAAATATTATAAGTACATATATCAAATTTTGTGAACATAAGAAAAACCATCTATGGATACAAAATAAGGTAAATAAGTGAGAAACCAATCATGAAACATACCATCATGTGTAAAACCAAACATAAATAAAAAATGACAAGTTTGGGATTTATCCAATGGGAATACGTACACATAAAAATAAATAGAATACTAATAAATTCATAAAATGAATCCAATTGATATCAAAACCTATCAATTTGTTGATATCAAACCTCTAGTGGTGTTACAAACACTAAACTGAAAAATATCAATTTCCAAATGTTACCAAGGTTCCCAATGTGATATGTTTTCCAAAAACCACTGTAAAAAAATTCTCACAATTTAAAAAACATTTTCATAGTGAATCATCACTATTTCCATGCCTAAAAATCCATATTTGAGTCAAATTCACCTTTAAGGCATTTCATAGAACACATAGTGTGCATAAATATATTTTTAAAATAAAAGCACCATTAAAACATGCATATCTTGAAATAAATCCTCTTTGATATGAAACCAATCAATATCATAAAATAAAACAAATGAATTTACAATAACATTAATTAATTCATGAGTTAGAACCTTTGTATAGATACACCTACCTCAAGAATGGAGGAAAACTAGTCACCTTAGAAAATGGACATTGAGAATGAGTAGATTGGGTCCTCACGAGCATATATCCATAAGAAAAATCATAAAACTATGTAAAATCCCTTATATTTTTAAAATATTTCTTAATCAGGTTCTATTGAGACAAGAGTAGGGGCGATCAATAAAGAATCTAATAAGGTGAGATAAATAGATAAAAAATGAAACATACCTTCAATAAATATGTCAAGAACAAAGGAAAACTATAAATAGTCCAAGAGAAGAATCCTATAGAGAAAAAGATAAGGTTTAGTTTAAGCCAAATAGGTATAATTAGGTGATTAGATATAAAAAACCAAGGAAAATTAGTAAATTAAAACTTTTTAAAGGTTCATATTAGGGTGTATGATTAGGTCGCACAGTTAAACAAACCATGTTTCAACAGTGTATAGCCTAGTCCATTTGAAAAACAAGGCATGAAGTTTCCTAGGAAGAGTCACACCATTTGGGAAAACCATTGTCATATCATAAAACACATTTTATAACCACCCATACACCTTCATGGTCCCCTTGGTGATCCACATGGTTTAACTAACTGTGCTCAAACCGTGAAAAATGACTTTGGAACCTCGCAAAGTTATACTACATGGTTACCACATGGTTAGTACTAATTGTGTGCCTAAACTATGTATTTTTCCTATTTTATCCAAAAAAAAAATTAACCCCCCTATAAATCGCTATAATGACCCAAAAGATAAACCAAACTCAAAATAAAGCATGTATATGACCTGGAGGGATTCATAATTCTACCTGATATAAAATAAATTTTTCCCTAGAAAGTTATTAATATTCTATAATTGTATAATTATAAGGTCATTTCTTCCTCAACAATGATTCTCGTTATCTCTTCTTGTGGTTATCACATCTGCACTGCCATAATACATGAACCAGAGGAATTATTTTACCATGTAGTACCTTATCTTAGAGATACATAATTTAAATTGGTTATTCAACCACTATGGTGTCAGTTTTAATATCAAAATCTTCTTATTCAAGTCGTTCAATAATATAAATGGGGATAACAAACCTCAGTGCCAACTTACCCTGATTACCCAACCACAAATATCTCAATGAGGTGAAACTCTGAGAAAAACCCTATCACCAACCTCAAACTCTACCAAGAAAAGATGATTATTTTCATAGAATTTTTTAAAATTATGAGTATTCAATAACCTCTTATGGATCAGTAGTAATTTATCTTTTGTCTCTGGAATAAGGATCAATATTACTAAGGACTATTATCCCAACTCTTCCCAACACAAGGAATGTCTACATGGATGCAAATATAATGCTTCAATGGAATCCATCTTAAAAAATCAAGATAATTTTTTTATAAAATAATTTTACCTGAAGTATAAGTTTTCCCCATGAACCACCAAAATCATGCATGCATTCCCAAAGCATATCCTTATGGATCTGAAAAGATTATTCAGTCTTTCCATCCATCTTTATATGATATTACATGCTTAATTACAATTGGTAACCCATCGCCTCGTGAAAACATTTCCAAAACAAGGATGTAAAACATGGGTCCCTGTCAGAAGTTACTATATAAGGAACTCCATGAAGCTTTACACTCTAATGTACAAGTCTCTAAAATACTCCACATTATTCATTTCCTTGATATGGAGGAAATGGGTTGATTTAGTAATTCAAACAATGATCACCAAAATAATATTATTCCCACTAGGATTTTTTGGTAAACCATCAATGAAGTCCCTAGAAATATCATCCTACTTTCATATTAGAATGAGAAAAGGTTGAAACATCCCCTCTAGTTTTCAATAATCTACCTTAATTATCTAAAAAGTAAGGTGGTGTGACATTAAGTTTATAATTTACCACCTCATCCACAATCACTAATACCAATGTCTCCAATCATGATAAATCTTGGTAGTCCTGAGTTGTACAGACCAACAAGAAAGGTGTCTTCTATTTATAAATTATTGACTCAAAGATATAGGAATAGCCAACCTACCTTAACAAAATAAATCACATATAGGAGACCAATACCAACCACCTGAGATCTCCCCACCATTTAAGATTTTACTATAGTACTAGAAATCAGTGTTTGATACCTACTCAAGTATAATCTAATCAACAAATGATGAGTTAACCTTTACAGAAGCTAGGAACACCTACCCACCATCCTCTTCTACATCTAATCTCATATCACTGAATAAAATCATTAGAGAATAATCATTAAAATATATATGATATTTTTCATCCCACTCAAACTTAACAACCTTATAATGTAAAGTCATCATTAGAGATGCAATCTTGGATAAATCCTGAGCTAACTTCCAATAATAACCACTTAATCCCAAGAAACTACAAATTTTGAAAAAAAATGGGATGCTCCCATAACATTACCATCTAAATATTCTAAGGATCCACTAAGATTATCCTCTTAGATATAACATTTCCTAGAAACTTTACTTATTATATCCAAAAGTCACACTTTTAAATCTTATAATACAAGTAATGTTCTTTCAAGATTATAGGGATGATATCCAAGTGACCCATGTGTTCCTCATCGAATTTTAAGTACACTAAAATATCATCCACAAACACGGCCACAAAATATTCTAAAACACAATGAAATATTTGGTTTATCAGTGTTATAAATACTATAGGAGTTTTAGTGAGGTCGAACAGCATAACCAGAAACTTGAAATTCCCATATCGGCTCCTAAACACTATCTAAGGTATATACTCTTCTCCAACTCTCAACTGGTTGTACCTCGACCATATATCAGTTTTGGAAAACCAACAAGCCCCTTATATTTGATCAAATAGGTCATTATTTCTTTTCAAGTGATGCTTATTCTTAAGGGCCACTTTATTTAGATTTTGATAATCAATGAAAATTAAAAGGCATCCATATTCATTCTTAGAAAAGAGGATAGGTGAATCCCAATGTGACAAACTAGGATAAATAAATCCATTTTCTTCAAGGTCATTAAGCTAAAATTTAATCCCCTTTGACTCATTAGGTGTCATGTGATAATATGGAAAATAAATGGGCATCGTACCATGAACAAGTTCAATAGTGAACTCATCCTCTCCCTATGGTGTTAACCTAGAAAAATTATCAAGAAATACCTTAGGGTACTAACTCGCCATTTCAAGAAGTGGGTTTATTGAGGGAGATCCAATAACATCAAGGAAAATTTCTGAAAACTAACATGATTTCACTATGCTATTAAGAAAAAATTCCAATCTCCTAAATCTAGAATCCAAATCCCCCTAAAATACATGAGAAACTCCATCAAGAGATAAAAACTAAACACAATGTCATTAAAATTTGATCAGTCCTTAACACTGATCATCTAATCCATGTTAATAATTAGGTTTAAGGTATCAAGATAAAGAACTATGAAATCCCACACTACTTTATAGTTAACTATTGACACCCGACATGTGGGACATTTAAAACATTTCTCAAACATTTTTTTCCAAATGTGTGGAAAGATAAAACAAGAATGACATGAGTTATGAACATAATCCCAACACACCAATTAACTTTGATGATATAAAGGAGTAAGTAATACCTAAATCAAATAACTATAGTACCATATAGGATGAAGTAAACATTTTACCTCTAACTATAGTCAACCCAACCTCAATTTCTTCTTGTGCATACTCCTCAACATAAAAATTTCTAGTCTCAGTTCTTCTCGAATACTTCTTAGCCATATGAGTATCCCCCTTAGACTTAGGATAAGACTCATCACCCCTGGAAGTATCTAAATAAACTTTCAAACCTTTGGTAAGAATAGATCCATCCCTACTTCCTTGGTACATCCTTCCAAAAAAATGCATGAGATGAACAAATTTTTTATAATAATGAAATTTCATGGGGGCCTCATTATATTTAGGCTTTTTATGTATATGAATACCATGGTAATAAAAAAACTACCTAACATTGTCCTAATGAATCCCATAAAACTGGTCATAAAGAAAATTGGGCACCCTTACACTTCATTTCTGTCCATATAACACACTATGTCTATTCCTTGCAAAAACCGAAGTGCCACCTAAACTTATTTTCCCATCTATGTCTACCTCAGCCATATCACCTTTCTCCACCACCTCAAAAAAAGTCTGTAAGAAAAAGAGAACCATCAATGGCCAAATATTTTTCCTCAAACCCATCTCAAACCTCTAATTTTTGAGGTAGTAACTAGTAATGATCTTGAGTTCTAGGTGAACTAACTTAGAGAAACTGGTGGAATATTCCATAATTCTATGTTCCCCTTTCTCTAAGGTTAGGAATTATCAGGTCTTTTCAACACTCTATATTTCAGGATAAAATTTTTGGTTAAATATCTTCTTGAAATAATTCTATGTAAGATCTTTTTTCAATATAGATTACATGATAGAGTCCTACCATATTCTTCCTAGTCCTTCAAGAATGTATGTGTAAAAACCCACCTTAGAGTCCTTTAGAGATTTCATAAAATGGAATATCCTTTCAAACCACTCAAGCTACTCTTTAGATTCCTAGGGTCCTTTGTCACCATGAAATATGGGTGGATTATTCTTAGTAAATTCCAAGACATGATCCACCATTTATACCTAGTCTCCAATACTCATGTGACTTAGAGTATAAATAGTGTGAATTATAGTTTCCACCAAAGAAGGGTTCACTAGAGGATTTTTCTATGGAACTTTTCTCATAGATTCCTCATTCATATTCAGAAGAGAAAATTTAGGTGGAATCCTCTAATAACCACAAATACAAAAACCAATAATTTTGAGAGAAATTACAAAATCAAAGGCCAACATTAAGAATCTAAAAATTTAAAACTTTATACAAAAATAATTTAAATCAATTTTAGATTCCATGAATGAAAGAAAAAAAATTAAAGGAATGTGTTTATTTAAATAAAACCCAAATATAGTTCATTTAAATAAATTCAAACACTAAGTACCAATCTTGGGAAAAGATCTCTAACTACCCATGGTAACTCTAGTTCAAATATAGAAGTGTGTTGGTTAGGCACCCTCCCACACTTACTACCTAATTTCTAAGAACCCTAAATCCTACCTACCTTAGACCCTAAACCAAACCTAGGTAGTGTCATTAAACTTTAAATTGGGTAATGTCTTTGATACCATTTTGTAATTAACAAACCTAGGTCGACCTGACATGTCACCCAAGTCAGCCCTTCATAAGATAAAGATCAAAAAACAACCAAACATGTCTCATGAATAACTAGTAGAAGATAAAACAATAAATTAAAATGAAAAAGAAGAGTGCATATCCAAGATACATACAATTTCAAGCCAAAAAAGGCTAAACTAGGTAGTAAAATAAACAAAGAAAAAGATAATTCTCTATGTGACCATCAGTCACCACCAATCCATCTCACTTAGAAGGTGGTAAAAACCAAGAGAATCTAGAAAAATACAATATTCCCTTCCATTTACCTGGGTCCTTCAAAACCAAATCAAGAAATTACCAAAGTAAAAAAGTAGGGTGTGAGCACAACTCCCAATAGGATTTCACCAAGGAATCTATACAATGTCTAAAATCATAAAAACATTAGCTCTAACTTTAAAAAAAATACAAATTATAAATAAGTTTCGAAAGATAAAATATTTTGTAAAATATCCTTTGTATTTCATAAAATCCTTTCATATTCACACAAATATGGAATATGATAATTACATCTAATAAAGTCTGAGATCACAAGAAAAAACATCCATAGATACACTAAAAGGTAAATAAGTGAACAACCAACCAATGAAATGTACCATCATGTGTAAAACCAAGCATAAATAGAAGAGAATAAGTTTTGGATATAGACTATGGGAATACATACTTGAAAATATAAATATAACACTAATCCAGTCATAATGTTAATCTAACCAATATCTATTCATATCAAGGTATTTCGATATCAAAACTCTAGTGGCATTACACACACTAAAGTGACATACATCCATTTCCCAATGAACCCAAGGTTCTTGATGTGCTATGTTTTAAAAAAATAATTTGAAAACTATGGACCCAATTTATAAAACATTTTCACAATTAATTATCACCCCTTCCATGCCTGAAAATATATTATTGAGTCCAAAATCACCCTTAAGGTATTTCATCGAACACGTAGTGTGAAAAAATCTATTTTTTTAAAGAAAACCCCCTTTAAAGAATACATATCTTTAAAAAAATATTTAATATAAGATAAATAAATAAAATAAAACAAACCAAATGAATTTACTATAATATCAAGTAATTCATGAGTTTGAACCTTTGTATAGAGACACCTACCTCAAGAATGGAGGAAAACTAGACACCTTTGAAAATGGATATTAGGAATGAGTAAATAGAATCATCTCAAGCCTAGAACCATAATAAAAATCATCAAACCTCTATTAAACCCCTTAGATCTGGAAACCATATCCCAATAAAGTTCTAGTGAGATAAGATGAGGGGATATCAAGAGAAGATCTAACAAAAAGAGGGAAAATGGATCAAGAAAATGGGGCATACCTTGAAGATATCCATCAAGAAAGAAGTAAATCCATCTAGAATCCAAGGGAATAAGACTATAGATTGTTGGGTAAGGTTTAGTTATATCATAAGAAGTCTTATTAGATGATTAGATATAAAAACCCAAGGGAAAATAGGTAAATTCATACTTTTTAAAGGTTAGGATCATGGCACATGGTTAGGCCACATGGTTAGAAAAAACGTGTACCAACCATGAGTGTACTCTATCCCATTTAAAAATGTTGCACATGGATACCTGGTAAGAGTCACATAATTTTGTAAAACCATTATTAATCCATGAAACACCTTTGTACAACCACTTAGGAACTCACATGGCTCCCTTGGAAATCCAAACGATTTAACTAACCATAATCAAACCATGAAAAATGTCATTAGACCCACGTAGAGATATACCAAATGGTTAATACATGGTCAGTACTAACCATGTTCCTAAACAATGTGCCTATACTTTTTTATCTAAAAAACCAATTTTTTTACCCCAAATTCCGGAAAACCCCTAGAATGTCACAAAGGATAAAACAAACTCAAACTAAATCATACTTGTGACCCATAGAGAATCACAGATTGATTCAGTTTCTTTCCATTCTTATGTAATAACAAATAGATAAATATACCTTTGATTTATTTAATTACCCTTTTAGAATCTATAATATTTGATTCCTTAGGATCACTCTGATATTTATCACACAAACTCATAGCATATACAATATCCAGTCAATATGCAGTAAGGTAAAGAAAGATTCCAATTGATCATTTGAAATCCTTTTGATTTACATTCTCACATTCATCATCCTTAGATAGTTTCAAGACAAATTTTATATAAGTGGATTCTGTATTGGAATCTTACATGTTGAACTTCTTCATCAATTTCCTTGTATACTTCTATTGGGATAGAAAATATAATTTTCTTCTTTTGTTACATGTAATCCCAAGAAATAGATCAACTCTCCCAGCATAGACATCTCAAAATGGTTTTTCATATATTTAGAAAAATAATTACAATAAATATATTAATAACCTTTTAAAATAATTTCATTAACATATACAATAACTATGATAGTACCTACCTTAATTTCTTTTATGTAAAGATTTTTGACCATTTTTCCTTTTAGGAATATCATGTCTTTCAAGAATTTTTCCAACATAGAATATCAAGACATCAGGGACTATTATAATACATATATATCATTATTTAGTTTTTATATTATAATACCCTCATTTTTAAGCAAAAAACCCTTCAATATTCTCAATGTATACTTCTTCTTCCAACTCACCATTCAAGAAGGAAAATTTGGAATCCATCAGACATATTTTATACTTCCTATGAGTCATGAATTCTAGAAAATTATTTTATCCTCCATTATTTCCATAGGAGAAAAAGTATATTCAAAATAAACTCCCTAAAATTAATAATAACCTTTGTAAACAATCTTTTAATTATTCCTATATACTTATTCTTTATCATTCATTTTATTTTTGAACACACAATTAGTCCAAATAGCATTTTTTTCATTTGTTCTGGGAACAATATCCACAATGGAATTATTCTATATTTAATTCAGTTTTGTATTCATGGATAATATACACTCCTCATGTTTAATAGCTCCAACCTCTAAATATGTATCAATTTGAGATATTAGAGTTTTTTTGTTGTCATTTATCAATCTTCCTAAAATTTAAATCGGTACACTTTTATTTCCAATGATTTTTTTTCTTCCAAATGCTTCTACAACCTATATTACTTAATTTTTTCATCCTCATTAGTCTTATATTCAACATTATACTATTAAAAGTTGACTTCATTAATCTAAAATTTAGTTCTAGTTTGTTCACCACTGAATTTATTAGAATTATGTTCATGGTTTTCATTTGGATCATATAAAAATTCTTCACTTGAAACACTTTTGGAATGATTTTAAATTATCATCACATCAAAAAAATATGTAACTCTATGAAGTATCTTACTCTAGAACCTATAACCTTTTCCATTTTTTAAGTATATAAGAAAGATACCTTCCTTAGGCTTCCCATAAATTTTACCCAAATTTGAGTCTTTAATTTTTAGGAAACAAGGGATGATAAAGACTCTAAAATAACTCATCATTGGATTATTTTTATAAAAAAAACTCATGCGACGTTATATTTTATTTTTGTCTTAATAAAAATTAGTTTTTAATGGGAATAAATATGAACATAACTTCTCACCAGAAAAATTTAGACCTTTCAAACTCACCTAGTATTGTCATTTCCATTTATAAAATCTCTTTTTATTTATTCTAGAAACTATATTTGTTTTATGATTATATATATAACTAAATTATTGATTGATCCCATTTTTACCAAGATAATATTCAAATTAAATCCCAGTAAAATCCTTACCATCTAATTACTCAACTTCATAATATCAATCCCAAGTTCTCTTTCAGCTTTTATTAAAAAAATTAATATCCCCACTAATTATGAATTTTGTTTTATTAAAAACACTATTATCATTATCATATATTAATAAATTAATGTAATAAAATAAAATTCACTTTTAGTGGAATAGTGTCTCATAAGCCCATACGAATCTAAGTGAACCAACTCAAGCGGCCTAGTTGATATTTTTCTCCACTCTCCTATACTTTCCTTGAGTAATATTTACATTTTGAGAAGTTATTAATATTTTATTGATTTATTTACTTAACTTAGTTATATCTATCACATTACATTATTTTGATATTTTTCTTAAATTATTTTGTCCATGGTGGCCAAGTCTTCTATTCTAGGTATTTTTCTCTTCCTTTCCACTAATACGGTAAGAATTGCTTGGATCTCCTATTTAAAATAGATTATCAATTTTTATTCCCCCTTTTTTATGATTCTTCCATCTTTTAATCTTTTTATGAAATGGGTGTTTCTCTTGAAAATCACCTCATTAACTTCATCACATAATTTACTCACACTCTGCATGTTATACTTGAGCCTGTCAACTAATAAAACTTCTTATGACTTTAACCTATGAGACTCAATTTCAGTCGATCCAATTACCTTTATTTTTAAATATCTCACACTTAAAAAGGTTATAGATCCACCATAATTATCTTTAATTTATTTTAAAATATTAGTATCATGTTTCATATGTGATGATCAACTACTATCAATAATTCATGGTCTGCTCCTCTTACTAGCTATGAGAGAAACCTATGAAATTAAATATTTCTATGAATTATTTCCATTCGTAACCCATTATTATTTACCTAGAAGTAAGTTAATATATTATATATATTAAAATTTTTATTCATATCTTATATATATATCTACAAGTAAATCAAAACTATTATTAATAAATACCATAATTGTGATTCTGATTTTAGTTTTTTTATTCACCAGTTTGTTGTTATTAATCTCTGGATAGTTCCTCCTTAATTATACCCTTCTATGGTTCCATAGGAGATAAATATTGTACCATATAAAATATTATTTATTTCTAAAATACCACAAAACAAATAATACCTTGTAAAACTTATTCTTTTTGGAAACTATTGAGTCTGCTAAAAAATTTTCCTTACTATTTTTAACAATCTTGGCCTCACTTTACATTAGATTTGGAAATTTTCCCTTCTTCTGATAGCTACCAAATCTATTTTATGGATTATTTTTCTTATAATTTTTTTATCATAACCCATTTTTTTTAATATTTACTCTTATAACTTTCACTATTAACAATAAGAGATTCACATTTTTAACTAACATAGGTGTAGAATTTATATAAACTTGATTAAAAAAAATTTAATAGATCGTTATGACTCGACCTCACTTACACTACCTTATTATAATACTATATCATTTTTTTATTATATTATTAGCCTTTATACACCTTTATTTTTTTTGTTAAGTACTTATTATTGATAAACACTCTTCTTTTCAAATTCTTTTATAATTCTTTCATGTTCAGACACTTTCAGTTTGAGAAGCTTTGTCTCCTCAATGTGGTCATTATCTCTGATGTGAAACTCATATTCATCTTTCTTCATCATGTTAACATATTTATTGATATATTTTTTTAGATTTTAGTTCTTTATTATATTTAGAGTCTCTCTTTAGGTACACATTAATCTCAGTTCTCAAGATGTTCTCTAAATTGGTTTTTCTCCTTCTTCTACACAGATTAAACTATCTTCTTTTATTTAAAAATGTTTCATGAAATTGGTGGCTCATCCAATATATTATTCCGTAGAATCTCTACTTATAAATAGAATCCATCTTATTATTTTCTCAGTATACTCCTTCTCTTTCTACATTGCATTCTTCTTCTTCCTTCATTAGACTTCTTTTATTCTTTTATTAATCTACCTTTTGGCTTTCTTTGGTGATTATTTTCATCCTTCTCATCATCATACTCTAAAATCTTCTTGTTTATTAGGTAATATTATACAAAGTTTCCAATTCCTCCACACTTGGAAAATTTTATTAGGAGTTTTCTCTTATATTTACCTTTAACCCTTTTAATATTTTTGGGGATAAAATCCATAAATATTTTGTGATTTTTATTACTCCCTTAATCTATTTCTCTATCATTCGAAGACTCATTTTCCTCATCTTTAGTCTTCAATTTTTTCATGGATTTAAATTTCATATCCTCTATATCATTCTTCTTAAAAATTATATCCTTTATCATATAAAAAATATAAATTTTATTATGTAACTCATCAAGGGAAAGATTTTACTTATCTTCGATAGATGAAACCTTTGGATTGAATCTCTTTGAAAAGTTTCTCATTAATTTGTTAACATCTATATATTCTTCCATATTTTCTTTGAATCCTATTATATGAAAAACTAATTCATTAACCTTGGTGAAATATTCATCAAAATTCTTATCTTTAGTCATCCTTATATCTTTAAATTTCTCCCTCAAATCTATAGTTTGGGTTCATTAATCATGAAATTCCCCTCATAATTTTTTTTATTTTATCCCCCGTTTCATTAGTCATACTAATCATAGTCAAATTTATGTAAACCTTATCTATTAGGGAAGACATAATTTCATTTACGAACTTTCATCTAACACTAAATTTCTATTTTCTGCAAATTTCATCAAGGAATATCTCTTAGAAGGTAGGAAACCCATAGTCATAATATCACTTACCTTAATAACTTGTGATAGTAAATAGGAAAAAATTATTTCTAATTATATCCATGAAAGTTATTTTCATAAAATATGGTAACTTCTATGTTGTTCACTGGACATAGATTCTCCATACCTAAAATCTTTAAAAGAAGGATCTCAGAGGGAACCTAGATTTTCTATGATGCCACTTATAGATCTTAGGTATGGTTGAGTGGAACTAAAAGGGGGTTAATAAATGGTACAAATTTTATAATTTATTCTCAAATTAATATATTTGAATGATTATAGTCATGATCTACTCTATGTTAATCTCTTTATCACCCATATATAGAAATAATGAAATATAAATAGTGTATGGGAAATTTTTATAATGTTTTGAATTGGTGTATGAAACTACTTTTTTCCATGCTCAAATCTTATTGAGATATGGTTTTTATTATCATTATTTCATTGTAGTTAATAAAAATGTAGTTCTGGTCGCATACAATGTTTCAATTGGTAATTATTCACTTCTTAAGGGTAGATATCATCCAATTTCTGAATATGATGAATGATATTATTTAGATTCAAACCCTGTCTTCTTCAAGGTTTTTATCACTCTTTATTATGAACAATATATTTAGTATCCTCTTAGATTCTTCAGCATAAAATATAAGATCTTCTAAAATTTCCTCAACTATAAGATAGATGTTAAAGAAATATCATGAATGAAGACCTCACTTCTTAGTTCTTCATAATGTTATTATAATACAGGGGATAATACATGGATGAGATAATCTTATTCTTATCAATAATATCTAGGATGGTCAACACCATGATATTCTTACCTTGAACACTTTAGAAAATCATATATATAGTACGATTTTATATTCATTTTCTTTTATCAATTCAATTCAAAGGAGTATCGGCTTCCTATCAATTCTCAAAAAAACTTTATTTTATTCATTTTCACCTTTTATGTCTTAAAATTTTCATGCATAATATTTCAATAATAAATTACGAAAATTTCCATGAAGCTCGACTACAAAATAATTCCTTGAATAAAAATAGTTTAATCGGGAAGAATAATTTCAAACATTTGAAATTGAAATCCCCATGAAATCTCCATGATCTTCTCATTTGATCCACTAAAAATACCTGGATTATTTCTTTATTTGTAGATTCTTTTAAATCTCAACATCATTTAAATTTATTCTTCAAGATATTCTATTTTAAATATTTCCTCAAATTTTGGCCAATTATTGAACTCTACAAATTTTTCAACTTTATTAATATCAACCTTATGAATTTTAACTCTACAAATTTATACCTTACAAAGTTTTTAGCGCAACTCTATGTAGTCTCAATGTAATCTAAAAACTATATTAACTCTATGAAGTATATACCATACAAAGATATAATAACTCTAAGAAGTTTCAACAATATGAAGTTCTAAACTCAACAAACTCCAGGAAACCTTACAAAATTCTTCAATCAACTATATGAATTAAATTGTACCCTACAAAGTGCTATAGTTGAACTCTATAAAGTTTTTCAACTCTAGAAACTTTTTACTATGATGAACTCAATGTTGTCATTGAATGACTCTATGTATCCTCAATGGACCTTATGAAGTTCATAATAGATTTCATGACTTTATAAAAATTAAAATTTTCTCATTGTTGAACTCTAAGAAGGTATATAAACCCTATGAAATATGGAAACCCTGTGATGTTCATAGAGTTCAGTACATAGCTAAAATTCATAACCTCTATAAGCATGGTATTAATTAAGTATCACTCAAAACACCTTCAAATTAACTTGGATACTTCCTAATACCTTCAAAAAAATTCTTAATACTTTCAAACATTTACCATATATGGTTGAAAACATATGAAACAATGTTCAACAAATCTAATGAGAAATTCAATCTTTACCTTTTTAGATGTTTTTAAACCTATGTAACTCTACCCCGAACTTAATAATTAATTCAAGAAACATAAAATTACAACCTTCCTCAAAAGATAAGTATATTTTAACCACATAATAGTATTAAGTGGTGTGTTTTAGATAATTTCATCCCTTGGTGATAAAAAAATGTTTGTCCAAGTAATTTAGATGCTCTCTACCTCAATCAATTCACTCACTTATTATATTTCTCTCACTTCTTACAATAAAAACAGATACTATATTAACAAAATTTAAGTAAAATCAATTCCTTCCTCTACAATATTTTTTCACTTTTTCTCCCCCTTTGAAAATATAATCGAAAGATAAGTGGGGGTAATACCGATTACCCTCAAAAGAGAAGTAAGGGATAAACATTAATTTTCAACCTCAGAGTCTCAAACCTATCTTTAGGCATGTCCTTCGTGAAAATATCTACCAACTAGTCTCAAATAGGAATAAATTATAGGTTGATGTCTACATTGAAAACTCTCTCTTTAATAAAATGAAATATGATATCAATGTGCTTGGACCTTTGGTGTTGTAATATATTTTTAGAAAGTTCAATGAAACTTTGATAATCTCATTAAATCCTGAGAGGATTTTCAATCTTCACCCTTAAGTCTTCAAGTTTTTCCTTCAAACAAATCATCTGGGTGAAAATACTTTTATAATCTATATATTTAGATTCTATGGTTCTCAAATAAATAGATTATTTCTTCTTGAAATTCCAACTAACATAAATTTATCCTAATAGAAAAATTGCACCTAAAGCAAACCTTTTATCGTCACAATCTCCTACCCATCCTTCACCCTTATAACCTTCTAGATTCAGGTTCTTTCCTATATTGTATAATAATCCATAGTTCAATGTCACTTGAACATATTTGAGGACTATTTTATCATCCATAAGATGTGATTATTTAGGATCACTATAATATTTAGCACACAAACTCACAACATAGATAACATCTAGTCTAGATGCAGTGAGGTAAATAAAGGTTCCACTCAATATTGTGAACTCCTTTTTGTTTAAACTCTCACATTCAACATCCTTATATAGTTTCATCCCAAATTTTATAGGTGTATATGATGGATTATAATCTTCCATATTGAACTTATTTAGTAATTCCCTTTATATACTTCTCTTAGGATAAAAAATATATAATTTTATTCTTGTATCACTTATAATCCCAAGAAATAGCTTAGCTCTCCCAAAATGGACATATAAAATTGGTTATTCATCTATTTATAAAAATCCTTAAAAGAACAATCTTTATCACTTGTAAAAATGATTTCATTAACATATTCAACCACTATGAGAGTACTTGCCTTCATTTATTTTTTGTAAATTTTATTTTACACTTTTAATTTTATGAATTTCATATCTTTCAAGTTGATTTTCATATTACAATACCATACCATGGGGGATATTTTAATCCATATAAATTTTTATTTAGTTTTTATACTATAATAACATAATTTTCAAGAACAAAACCTTCATTCTTATCAATGTATCCTTCTTATTCCAGATAACCATTCAAGAAGGTGGATTTGACATCCATATGATAGATTTTATACTCCCTACATTTTTTACACTCTATTATTTCCAAAGGATAAAATTTATCTTCAAAATAAACTCCCTAAACTTGAAAATAACATTTGTAAAAAAATCTAGTCTTATTCCTAGTTACTTCTTATTTATCATTAATTTTATTTTTGAACACTCGCTTGGTCCCAATGAGATTATTTTCATTTGATATGGGAGAAAGATACCCCATGGAATTATTATTTATTTGGTATGGTTACTAATTCATGAATCTAACACACTCCTCATGATTAATATATTTAACCACTAAATATGTCCCAACTTGAGATATTAGCGAAGTTTGGTTGTCATATCTTAGTATTCTTCTAGTTTGAATTGGTTCACATTGATTTCCAATGCTTTTTTCTTCCACATGTTTCTTCAACCTCCGGTTCTTAATTTTTTTCATAATAAATAGTATTATCTTCATCACTAGTCTATCCATAGTTGGATTCATCAATCTATAGTTTAGTTCTAGTCTGTTCAACACCAAATTTATCAGAATTATGCTCAAATTTTCCTTTTGGATCATCTAAAACTACTTTAATTGAAACACTCACTACTAAAAATATGGGCAAGGGAAGCACCACCTTTTATCAACGCTAAGAAAAAAGCGCTGATAAATTAACCCTTTTTGAGCGCTAAAATTTTAGCACTGATAAAGGAATTCTTTATCAGCACTTTTTTCTTAGTTCTTATAAAGAGTATTCTTTATAAGCACTAAAAAAGTGTTGATAAAGGATTCCTTTATGAGCACTTTTTTAGCACTGATAAAACCATAGTCCCATATTTTATAAAATCCGGTGAACATCATCCTCTTTTTATTGTGCCCTCAATCCCTCATAGTGTCGTACCCCTGCGACAACTCCCCCCCTGCGATCTTCTCTTTGTCGGAGCTCCGTCGCTAGCCCTACTCCTTATCCTCCCTATTGAACCCATTCTGCGGATCCTCCTACCTTAAAACCCAACTTCCTCCTCTCCATTGGACTCCACGCAAACCCTACTCTTCCATTTCTTAATGGTGGTGTCTCCTCCTGTGCACCTCCCCCTCGCGGTCACGCCTTCCCCTCCTGACATAGCACAGAAGGCTCCCTAACCGCTCGACGCTTCTTCTCTCCCACCATCGTGGGTGCGATCTACTCTAGGTAAGTCTTCTACTTCTCCTTTTAGTTTTATTTTTGATGGATAGGTTTTGTGAGAGTAGTTTTCATTATGGTGATGTTTGGATTCTTCCCCATGATCACCACCCTTGGATTAGATTCTAACTAACATAGAGTTATAAAAATCTATGTCATGAAATAACACATGTAGTGGATTTTTATAATTGGTTAGAAAATTATTTGAACTAAAGTATGAATTTTTTATGATTCCCCATGGGTCATTATGATGTTTGGAAATAGAATTTATTTTTTGCCAAGTTTCATATGTATGAGGGTTTTATATTCCCATACAACCTTAAGCTAGACCTTGTTATACATGAATATTCTATTAATCTTGAGTGTTTTTCCTCAACCTTATGGTGAGTTTATCTATACTGGGGAAAGTGGTATTTTTTTTAAAACCCTTCATGAAAAAGAAGAGTTTTTATAGTACCCACCTCATTATTAATTGGTTACACTTTGTGGGTGTCATGATGTGCTGGTGATTGTGTTTATGGGGAAGGTTCTATTTATGATAGTGATTAGGACCCCTCAAATATAGAAATTGTATCCAAACCTGTGTATGTTAAGTTATATTTCCTTTAGTTGGTGAGCATGGTTTTATGTGTTGTGTGCAAGAATAATACTTTTCTTCTCTATGAATGTCGAGGAATTCTGGAATGCTTCATAAGGGAGACTTATGGTTAACTCTTGGTAAGGATATGGTGTATGCATCAACCCATATATCAGATATGATAAGTTTCTTTGTGAAGTTATAGTGTTCTAAATTTAATCTCTCTTTGAGATGGTTTATAATGGATCCTATAATCCAATTAGGTTCATTTATTATTAAACCAAGATTTATGGAGTGGCCTCTAGTCTTCATGCACTATGGCCACAGAAGATGAGGAGATCAAAGTAGCGCATCCATGGAAAGGTGAATGGTATTCTTTGGAAAATGAATTTGGGTTTAGATAGTGGTATGAACATATGAGTAGTTGTATTTGGGTGGTTAATTCTTTTTAGTATTGCAGGATGTTTATTGACTTCGATCAATGGTAAATTCCACACATCTTTCTTTTATGTCAAGGATAATTTAAGGGTGGTGTCAACTTAGTGAAACTCTATGACCAGTTGTTCCTAGGTGCTAGTCTAGAAGGTTTTTTCTTGAAAATGGGGAGACACCATGCACTTCATTAGGTATGTAGCAATTCTTCCCTGATACCTATTATTGGTATCAAGATTGTTATTTTGAATGGAGGCTGCTCTATTAAAGAACTACCCTTGGTGTGTCAGGACAAGTGATTTAGGTTAAGTACAACTTCACTATGGAGAACCGGATTACGTGATGGGGGTGAATTTATTCTTAGGAGATTGTAAATGTATTTCACTTGGTTGGATTGTATTTCAGCACTTTTTATTAAATCCATTAATTTATGTTGATCAATTCATAGACCGAACTATAGTGTTTTGGGGGAATTCAACATATAATACTAATCTTTGGATAGCTATATTAGTGTTCTATGATTATGATTATGGTTTGAGTTGATATCATAATCTTTTAAGGTAGTGATATTCTAGGATGTAGGGTTATCAGCACCCACCCACAGTAGGTGTGTGATGCAAGTCTAATCTCAGGAGGCATTGTTATTCATATTTACCTCAAGGATATCCCATTAATCCAAAGAATTTAATATGATTTTGATGGGTATATACATATCACATTGCATTTTCTTAACATTCATGCTACAGTCAGAGAGGCAGTCAACGAATAGCCTAGGCAGAGGAAGGAACTAGAGAAAGGAGGTTTGTATAGCACTAAAGTGATGGAGGAGATCGGGGTGCAACATGATGTGGATATAACTTTGGTTTGATTCTACTAATAATACATCTAATTATACCACTCCTATATTGGGAAGTTAGTGGTTAGAATCTCGGATAGTTGTAGTCACTAGAGTCTTTTTACCATAAGGCTCCAGGAGTGTTTGGAGGTGCAATCTATGTTTTTTATACTTTTCTTGTAGTACTATTAGAAATAGGTACAAGAAGCTATTTTTCTTAATTTTTTCAATTATTTTATAGGTATATGGTAGGATTTGGTAGAGCCCCATGTTAGTGAGGGAGAGTTATTGAATATTCTTTAGGTGTTAATGATAGAATTTATGTTCACTAACCTTAATTTTCTATTTCTTATGTTAATTTGGGTAAAAAAACCTATGATATTCCATAGTAATTTTGGATAAACCTAGGTTATTTGTTTCCCCTACGAACCCCTCCGTGTTTGGAAATTTATCCATTATATTAGTTTTCTCATCAAAATTGTATCCTTGTTTTCATTTTATTTGAGTTTGGTCACTAATTTTGGGTTGTTTAATGTGATTATTTTATTATGAATGAGGTGGTGGTTGCACCCAAATTTACCCAAGTTGTATGGTGTAAGCGTTCATTATAGTATGACTTGGGTTATCGATCCACAGAGACCTAAGAAGAAACCTAAGAAACATGAATTCTAAGAAGGTGATTTGATGGTGTTGATTTGGCTATGAAGTGGACAAATTTAGTTTGAATTGATTGGATTATTTGATATTTTAAAGAATTAATTGAATTCAATTTAAAATCATGAGTTTATCCTTGGTTATCGCATGGGGTGTATTGGATAAATTTCTTTTTAAATTATTTCAATGTCTTAAATTCGAGTGTTTCCTTTAACGAAATACAACCATCCCAAATCACTCACCAATTTTCAGTTTGACTATCCTAAGGATAATCACCTATACACTTGGAGGATTATATTAACGAGCACTCCAAGGTAGAGGATCGTTTTAGCACTTGGGATTTGTATCCTTAAAATTGGTGAGTTTAAAGGATAACGTAAATCATTGAATTAAAATATCAAAAATAGAATTGAATAAGAATTATTAAATTAAGAAATAACATCCAATTCACCCCTTGATAATCCATTGTATCAATACATTATATTATTATCCCTCAATTTATTCTATTCTATCAATGAAAGCAGGTAGTAGACTTATGATGGTAGAATTGGAGAAGAAGGGAAAAAATAACAATCACTTCACCGTTGTGTGAAGAGTTTCAAAAAAGATAATGTGAATAACCTCACTCCCTAAGGCAACGGTATCAATATTATATGGAAAAAGAAATAATAAATTAAGAAGAAGAATATGATGGTGATATTTTATTAATTAAATTAAGGTGAATGAAAACTTACATGGGAGAATTTGACAAATCGATTACAAAATGAAAGCATGACAATACAATTGAAAGAAAATAAAAACTTACATTCCAAACAAAAATATTCGATGATAATTCCATTCACCACCAGCTCCTTATATAGGAATATTAGGATCGTTAAAGACACCCCACCACAATAAATTTCATACTCATTAATTTATAGAGTCAAAAAGAGGGTGAGAAAATCAAGGGATTTGGACGTTTCAAAGTTGTCGATAAATTTCATCCAGATTCGTCCCCCATTTTGACGTGTGAATATGTAATTTAAGGAATCTGAATCCAGAGGGGTTGTTGAAGAGAAATATTCTCTTCCATGTGTGTTCTATTATCTGTAAAAAATTTGGGTCATTTGGTGCAGCCTTTTGGATGTTATGATTCAAATAGTGGGATGAATTTGTGTGCATTCATATCGGGCCCACCATTTAAATCTGAACTTCAGACCCCTTTGTCATCATGAAAACATCAGAATTAGCTCTGACCATAGTTGAATAAAATGATCCCCATATTTTTATATTTATTCATTAAAAAATTTAGCTTCATCGGGCTTGGTTTGTGGGCCCCACATTTTTTTGATGGGCCTTAGGCCCATTATGCCTTGTCTGCAAAATTTCTGCATTCATGCTAAAAAATATACATTTTCTCCTAGGATTCATCCATCAATCCTAAAAGATAAAATATTCCAAAAAAAGTGATCAATTATATCCAAAAATATTAAATTAAAAAAAATTAATATAACGTTCTCCACAAATAGATGATTGATTGGGCACAAATTTTCATTTTAAACATGTAATGCATATAAGATGAAAATGAAGTTTAATTTCTATAATGCACTAAAAATTATGTTTATGGACTTTGGAACACATAAATATTAAGATATTAACAATTAATATTAGCCACTTTCAATGGATAATCAGGTTGATAGTATGGGTGGTTAAAATGATGTTTAATGTTTTTCTGAAAGGGTGGTGGGTGCTATAACTATTGGTAAGGGGGTTGGAAAGTGTGTTTATTTTGATGGGGGGTGTATCCTGGTTTTGTTGATTTACAAAACTTTATTTTAAATGGTTAGGCTATATTAATCTCTATTTTTATAAGGAATTTGTTCTGTTCTACTGTATTTGGAAGTCTTGTTTTGTGTATTTGAATCATAAATATTAATATTTGAGATTCAAATAGGATGGAGATGAATAAAGATTGGATTGATGTTAATCATTTGACAATAGAGTATGAGAACAGAGTGAAAGAGTTCATCAAGTTTCCAAAGGATCACACAAAGGATTATTCTCAAATCCTTTGTTTGTGTTTACGTTGTTGTTATTCTAGACTAATTACTCCAGAGGAGTTGGAAGAACATTTGATATGTCACGGAATAGATTAGAGTTATAAATGTTGGAATAAACATGGAGAAAAAGCGAATGTAGCTACTGGATGGGATAAAACTGCATTTTATGGATCATCAGATATGAATAAAAATATGGATAATGAAGAAGACCATATGGAGGATGTGATTACAGATGCCAATGATGATGAAGATCGTATTGAGGAAATGACAAGGATAGTTTAAGATGAACTCTTTGATTTCCCAAAATTGTTTAAGAAGTTAAAGAGTTGTGCAAAGATGACATTGTATGCTGGTTGCACTAAATATACAGCATTGTCAGTTGTACTGAAGTTGTATAAATTGAAATCAGGAAACATATGGGGTGATGTCATTTTTACAAAACTACTTGATCTCTTGAATGACATGATCCTGGAAGATAATGATCTCCCAAACCAGACATATTAAGCTACATTAATGCTACGCTTGATGGGTATGATTTCTGAAAGAATACATGCCTGATTGAAAGATTGTATACTATTTCACAAGGAGAACAAATCACTTACAGAATTCCCAAAGTCTGGTGCTTCTCGATACAAGAAAGATGAATCTAGTCCTATGAAATTTTTATGTTACTTTCCAATCATTCCAAGGTTTAGGAATCTATATGGGAGTAAATAAACTGCAAGACAATTGTCGTCGCATGTAGATAAAAGAAATAAAGATGAGAAATTACGTCACCCAGCCAACTCTCCTCAATGGAAGATAATTGATCATGAGTATCCTGAATTTGAAAAGATCTGAGAAACCTTCGTCTTGTGTTATCTACAGATGGAGTGAATCCTTTTGGTTTTCAAACCAAGACTCACAGTACATGGCCTGTTATGTTGGTGAATTATAACCTACCACACTGGTTATGCATGAAGCAGAAATTTATCATGTTATCTATGCTTATATCAGGACCAAAACAACCAGGTAACGATATTGATGTTTATTTGTCTCCTTTGATCAAGGATTTGAAGTTATTGTGAGATTCAGGTGTTATGTTGTATGATGTTTATAAAAGTCAATAATTCACGTTCAGAGAAATGTTGTATGGGATGATAAATGATTTCCCTACTTATGGAAATTTTTTGGGCTATAACATTAAAGGAACTCAAGGGTGCCCCATGTGAAAAGAAAATATAGAATCAATTAGGTTTAAAGATTCATCAAAAACTATGTTTCTAGGACATCGTAGATTTCTACCTCATCGGCATAAGTACTGATCTTGGATGACATCATTTAATGGAAGTTCAGAAAAATGCACAACACCGTCTCCACTAACAGGTGATCAGCTGTTTGAGAAAGTAAAAGATGTGAACACTGTTTTTGGTAAACCGTTTTCGAAAAACCTTACGAAAATTGGTTAGAAAAAGAGATCAGTTTTTTTAATTACCATATAAGAATTGTTTGTATGTTAGACATTTTCTTGATGTGATGCATGTGGAAAAAAATGTATGTGACCGTGTTATCTGAACATTTCTAAATTCCCCGGGAAAAATAAAGGATGGAATTAAGGCAAGGTTGGACATGGTTGACATGGGAATATGAGAAGAGTTAGCTCCTGTGAAGGGTGAAAATTGAATGTTTCTTCCTCTAGCTACTTACACTCTTTCTAGGGAGGAGAGATATCAGTTTTTCAACTTCTTCAATGATGTAAAGGTTCCAGAGGGGTATTCATCAAATATCAAGAACATTGTGTCAATGATTTATTTGAAGTTAAAAGGTTTGAAATCACATGACTTCCATGTTTTGATGAAATATTTAATTCCTATAGATTTATGTTGCATTTTTTCTAAGAATTTTCATCATACATTAACCAAACTTTGTTTCTTTTTCAAATCTATATGTAGCAAAGTTTTAGACCCCGTGAAATTGCCAGCTATGGAAAGAGAAATTATTATCAGATTATGTGAATTAGAAATGTTATTTCCGCCACCATTATTCGATATGATAGTTCATTTGATGCTTCACTTGGTGGGAGAGATTCAACTTTGTGGTCCTATGCACTATAGAAGGATATACCTCGTTGAACGGTATATGAAGATTTTGAAAGGGTATGTTAAAAATTGAAGTCGGCTAGAGGTTTGTATAGTAGAGCGATATATTGTTGAGGAAGACATTGAATTCTGTACTGAATACCTATTTGATATGGAAATCATTGGTCTCCCAAAATCTCATCACACTAGACGCATTGAGGGTGAGGGAATTTCTAGAACAAATGTTGTGGCAATCAATATTACAGATCGGGATCAGGCCCACCTTTATGTTTTTCATAATTTTTGGGAGGTTTCTCCATATATTGAAACCCACAAAGAAATTCTTAGGCAGTTGAATCCATCAAAGGCTGAAAATGGATATCAAATACACATAATCACCAGTTTATAGGATACTTTTAGGACCATATTTTTAAGGAGTTGGATGAAAATCCGAATTCAATTTTAGAATGACTTTTATGACTAGCTGTGAGACCAAGTGTGTATGTATTATCTTAAAATGGTTATGTAATTAATGTCTATACATTCTATATAGATAAACATGGTGAAGATAGTACCATGAAAAATAGTGGAGTTACACTTGTGGTTGAAGTAATGCATGTTTCTGGTAGTAAGGATAGAAATCCAATTTATGCAAATATGGCATACTTTGTCATTATCAAACAAATATGGGAGATGGGTTATAATACATTCCAATTGAATTTTTTTCAATGAAAATGGTTTTATAACAATAGTGTTGTTAAAATAGATGAATTGGTATTTGTGAAAGTTAATTTTAGTAAATAAGGGTACAAAGATGAATAGTTTATAACTGAATCAAAAGAAGTACAAGTATTTTATGTTCCAAATCCTGCAAACCGAAAGTGGTCGATTGTTCGGTTATCATCCAAAACTACTGAAGGGTCTGATGAAAATTCAGTTGAGGATGATCCTTTCAGTGGTATGTCACAATCATTTTTTAGCGGTCCCAATGTAGATGATGTATTATATGTTAGAGGAGACCATAATGAAGGGATTTGGATAATCTATAGAGGTGTCAAATCCCTTCAGCCTTTGAAAAAAAAAGAGAGTTTAATAAATAGGTTATATTTTGTTTGTAATATAGATCTTATTATCTAGTGTTATTATCTTATCATTACTGAATTTATGTAATCTAAATTAACTGTTCAGCCACTTTTGTAGATAATGACTTCTGCACGTTTTGGTGCTCCTAACCTCGAGGCTGAACAAGTCCCTCAGGTTGTTGCTGTTTGTGCTACGGCTGCTCACAGTGTAGAGCAAAAAAAGTTTTTGAACCTGTTATTGCTCTTAGTGTTGAGTTCCAACAACCATCATAACATGGCATTTATATCATTTCATATGAACATATAGATGATGTTTATAACGATGAAATAGTCAGGGATGAAGGACCAACATTGTAGAAAACATAGGTGTGTCGTAGTTTGATGGTGTTAGCCAAAGATCTTAAGGTGAAAAGCAAAGGCATCAAATTTGATGTCGGATGGAATACATGAGTCCAACATGTGAATCCCAAGAAGGCTATGTTTAGTAGTTACATTGGAATTGTCACTTGGCAACGCGTACCGATTAACATAGATTCATGGAACCATGTTGTGTCTGGGATGAAGGTTGTGATCTGGAAAGAAATTACGGTAACATTATGATATTATTTCTTTAATTTAATAGAAAATAAAATAATGAAATAGTGTCTTACTCTTCTTAATATATTATAGAGTACATTTATAGTAGATTATTCACACAAGAATTATGTACTAAGACTTCCAAGAAGGTTTCATTAAGGTTTTCTCACTATTTTAACAAAATATCACCTAAAATATTCCAAAGGTAAAGTAAACCTACACCCACCCCTTGTCTACACTCACCTAATATCCCAAAAAGCATGGGATGCATTTATTGGCCACCGTGGGGATGAGAAGTTTCAGGTACATTCTGGAAGATAATACGTTGTTTGAGGATACGTGTATTCATCACTTTGATTGTAAATATTTCATTTTTGAAACAGAAACTCAATACTAAAAATAAGGAACGTGCATCAAAACCAACATACCCCTATCGTAAAGCAAGGATGGGGTACGCTTCACTAGAAAAGAAAATGGTATGTATTTTAAATTTATAGTAATATTTTTAGGTTCCAAGAAAAAACATCATAATTATCTTTCTATATTTATATGTAGATTGATTAGTCTAAAACCAAAGACACTTTCATCCCACATCATGTGCTATGGAAGGAGGAACGTGTGAATAAGGAAGGGAATCTAGTAAATGAAAACACACAAAAAGTGTGGGAAATATGTGTAAGTATGACACAATAAAAATATTTTTTTCAAATTTCTATTACATAAAAATAATTAGTTATTTTCCTATATCCGACATTCACATGAATCATCTACTCCTGTAGTGGATGCAGACCTATTATCGACGGATTTGAAGCAGCTAGAACAATACAGTCATGTCAGAGGTGTGGAGTTTGGGGTGACACCTCTAGTATATTATGAAAAAAAACAAATGGATGATAGAGATGAAAAAATGAAACAAATGAGCGAAAGACTATCAACTCTTGAATAATGATTTCAATGGTAGGGAGAGTTTCTAGAAACTTTTATGGGTGGGAAGCAAGGAGAAGACACAACTCAGAAACAACCAGCACGTGAAGATCTCACCCTACCCCCCACCAGCTTTGAGGCGAGCAATTCCCCTCAAAGAACTGTCTTAGCTGTGGTAATCAATATTCTAATAATTGTTCCCATGAAATGTGAATCAAAAAAACACTGATACTTTTCCTGTACTGATCTTCTACAGGGTGATAATGACTGTGATTTATATCTATCAACACCCACCTATCACCTTATAGTGATGGATATGGTGTTCAACACCCCATAGGGCAAGCTGCATAATAGACCACTTCTGAAAGATCATCTAAAAGTGACGATTACTGTAGATCATGAGCCAAATGTAGATCTACCTATTCCACTTGATGGCGATGATATTCATATGGTCAAAAAGGCTATTAGGACATTCATTGCATGGTCGTCACAACTTGTAAGAGTACATGTGGACAAAGAGGTATTTATTTCCATTTTTTTAAGCTAAACCTTTAACAATTAATGAAAAGGGGGTCTGAACCAATGAATATTATTATAAATGGAGAAAGGGAAGGGGGTGACAAGAAATGGCAGCTCAAAATCATCTAAAGGATCAACCAACCGATCCCAAAGAGCTACTGAAAGCACAATAATACCACTTGTTCTCTATCCACATTTACTAGCATTGAATACACATGTGGATATGAATAAAAGATGTGGTAGTATTCATATAGTGTTTTTTGAAAATAATATATACGGAGAGGAAATTCAAGATTTTTTTGTTTCTGAAAATGTAAATGAGATCCTTGAATACGGTTGGCTAGGCATCACAGTTGTAAAATTATATATGAGGTATGTTTTCATGAATTAATTTTACTAAATCTGATATAATGTGAAAATTATGACTACTGGATCCTTAGACCATTTTATCTTTGAATCATGGGATCTACGTGAACGGGAGACTATTGGTCTGCTTGATAAGCGCCACATTATGATCCACTTTTCATCCCAGGAAGATCTGATCTCTGCATGGTCAAGAGCTCCTTGTTCCTGCAACGACCTCCACTTCCTACTAGTTAAATGGTCCTTCGACCTCCATTTGAAGCGGGATGCTCCATCAACTGCTTTGTGGGTAATATTTCTCAAGCTCCATCTCCCTTTACAGAACCCCTTTATAGTCTGAATGCTTGGTAATTTATTCATTCAGTATCTTTACTCAGACTCGAGAACCAGTTCGGTTTGTCACCCAGTCTCCCCCTGAATTGATGTTGAAGTTGACGTTTCAAAACCCCCCGTTGAATGGGTCTAGATCTTGGTAGCCAAGGAATTCCAATGGAAACAACCGGTAGTGTTTTATTCTTGGACATCTTTCTGCTCAAACTGTTCTCACCTGGGTCATCTGTCTCATTCGTGTCGGCGGGGTAGTAAATGACCCCGCGGGTGGATGGATATAGGGGATGGTGGCATCCCACAAGCTGGGGGGTATCCTCTGATTGAGATTTCCCTCTAAATGCGGATAATTCTGGGACAATTGAAGGGTGAAATTTGACTGCGTCTGAACAGATCTCCTATGATTCAATGATTCCGTGCAATGGGTCTCAGGTTTTCCAGAAGCCTTCAAATTCCACGTTGCCTGAACCCAAAGTTTTTGACATATTTGATAGATTGAAACGCGACCTGGGTGCTGCTGACCCTCTGGAGTCTATGGTTGCAGTGGCTATTTGTGATTCTGAATAGGTCAAGCAACCATCTTCATCTAGTATATCCAAAGAAGTTGCGGTGATTGGGGAGGTTTTCGATGATTTGGCCATAGGTAAGGATCCACTGGGTCCAGTATTGGAGGAGCTAATCTCTCAATTTTAGTATATAGGCTGCGTTTTTGAGCAGCCAGGAGGTTCAGAAAAATAAGTGCAGGTCCTGAAGGTCAAACAATCTTATGTAGAGAAGGTGAAGTATGGAGTAATGGCTTATAACCACCAAAATTGGTTTGTTGTGTTGGGATAAATAGTGTGAAAATATTATGGGGATGGCCATGAAGTGGAGACTTCACAAGAGGATTGGCAGTCCTCCTCGGATTCCCCTACCAAGTCCAAGGAAGAGAATATGGCAGAGGACTACCTCAGATACTCCTCAAAGAAAGGTAAAATCTCTATCATTGACCTTGACAGTTCTATTAAGCGCACCCGGAGGCCGTGTTGCAGGAAAGACTATTTAGATCTTCCAAACCCTCCAGTTACTAGATCCTCAAGCAAGAGCAAGGATCTGATGAAGCTGTCCAAAAGCTCTGGAAATATCCCTCTAAGTAAAGAAAAAGATTTCGATAAGCATCTGGTGCCTGAAGAAAATGAATTTGTTGATACTTCTAGCCTCCAGGTTGGAATGGAACTGATGGAATGTGAGGAGTGGGAAAATATCATTAATTGTAATGAATAATTCTTAGAGAAGTATATGGAGGTTGATTCTTTGCAAGAGGACTTTGATAGATTTATTGAGAGGATCATAAAGTTTACTCTAACCTCTGAGCATGAATCTTGGATCAACAAAAAACATGGTATCTTGGCTCGTGGATTTAATATAAAGAAGATCTCATTGGAGGAGCTCATTCAATCTTGGGACAAGATGACAATCTACTTTGAATACCTCCTCAAAGACAGACTGGACGGGTGGGCCATCGATCCTCAATGGAGTCTTCTCAGAGGTAAGGGATCTAAAAGACTTAAATTGCAATTTGGAGATTCATCCATTTATTATGAGATTGCTTGATGTTTTGTACTTTATGGTTTCCCACTTTTCCCTAAAAAGTGCTTCTTAATAAAAAAATTATATATGATGATGATGACTAAATGCATTTTATATTATTAACAGACGTATATATGAAAAATAGTTGATGGAATTTTCCCAAGATCCAAAATTTGGACTCGTTAGTCCTCATACCACATCAACACAACTAATGAAATTAGATCCATCAAAAAAGGATGAAATAGTGAACGACTTGCTGAAAACATTTGAAAGAAATATTATGGATGACATACTCTTCCTAATACCAACCATGCAAGGGTAAAACTCTACGATTAAATCGTATCAATTATATTTTCACTTCCTTTATTACTTATTCCTTTTTTTTTAGGTAACATTGGATACTAATTGTGGTGAACTTGGATACTCCAAAGATTTATTTTCTAGATTCAATGCAAGGATATCCAATAAACTGACCACACATGATGGAGTTTGTGAATCTGTAAGACACTACATCCTACATTTTAGGTCTAAAAATCAGGAAATATAATTTATATTATCTTTTATTGAGGGTTCTGTTATGATAGGTAAGTGTATTATTATCATCTAAAAAAGGAATGAGGACAGGGGCTAAGCATATGGAGGCGAGCAAGTACTACGTCTGGACAAATATCAGGGAATATATAATAAAATTTCACTATCCAAAAACATATCAACACAAGTTACTTATTCTCTTAATGATCAAATTTTTTGTAGTGTCCAAAACAAAAAACCTATAATGATTGTGATTATTATGTTTTTAAATTTATGAAAGAGATCATTTTTCATCAACAAACTAGCATCCCTAAAGAGGTATTTTCAAAAACAACTACAATTTAATTTAAATTATTTATTTATTATTTATTTATATATTTTGAAGTACTAATATGACTGTCGAAAATCCTCATACTCACAAGATGATATAGATTTTTTCAGAAATGAGTGTGTCACATACCTGATGGAAGATTGTACACAAATATCATGAAGATCTAACTTGGGGACGTGTACAATTGGCGGTCATTTTTGAGAGGGGTTAAGGAGATCAAAAGATGAAACATTTTTATATGTAAATGTTTGTAGTAAAAATGTAATTGTTATTAAATAAAAAATCCTTTCTCCAATGATTCATTTTCCCATTTTAACAGATGAAATGCACCAGCAACATGCAAGAATGATGAACCACTTTTCATTGGGCTTTGGATAAGAAAAACCAGTAAAATCTCCAAAATAACTTCATATAAAACAAAACACATTTGGATTGTGTTGATACTTTAGTAGAACAATCCATGGGTCATTTTTTATGTGTAAGAGTCAACCCCACCTCAATCCAAGGCACGATGTGGCCGGTATCACTCAAAGTGTCTCTCTTTTGTTTAAAATTGACAGAATTTTAAGTGAAAACAACAACTGATGTACGAAAATATCACCAAACGTATTCATATTATGATGATACTTTAGGGGGATGATCCATGGGTCATTTTTGATGTGTACGAGTCAACAACTCCTCAATCTGAGGCATGGTGTGGCTGTTATCACTCAAAGTTTCTCTTTTTTTAAAAATGCACAGGATTTTAAGTGAAAACAACAACTAACATACAAAAATACAACCAAACACATCCGGATTGTGTTGATACTTTAGGGTAACGATCCATGGGTAATTATTAATGTTTAATAATCAACCCCACTTAAATCCAAGTCACGGTGTGGCTAGTATCATCCAAAGTGTCTCTTTTTTGTTTAAAAATGACAGAATTTTAAGTGAAAACAACAACTGACATATGGAAATATGAACAAATGCATTTAGATTGTGTTGATACTTTAGTGTAAAGATCCATGGGTCATTTTTAATGTGTAAGAGTCTACCCTACCTCAATCTGAGGCACGGTGTGTCCAGTATCACTCAAAGTGTCTCTCTTTTGTTTAAAATGGGCAGAATTTTAAGTGAAAACAACAACTTGCATGCGGAAATCCAACCAAAAGCATTAGGATTGTGTTGATACTTTATGGGAATGATAAATGGGTCATTTGTGACATGTAAGAGTAAACCCCGCCTCAATCTGAGGCATGGTGTGGCCGATATCACTCAAACTGTCTCTCTTTTGTTTAAAATGGATAGAATTTTAAGTGAAAACAAAAACTGACCTATGTAAATCCAACCAAACTCATTTGGATTGTGATGATACTTTAGGGGAACAATCCATGGGTCATTTTTGACGTGTACGATTCAACCCCACTTCTATCCGAGGCACGGTGTAGCTGGTATCACTCAAAGTCTCTCTTTTGTTTTAAATGGACAGAATTTTAAATGAAAACAACAACCGACGTACGGAAATCTAACCAAAAACATTCAGATTGTGTTGATACTTTAGGGGAACGATCCATGGGTCACTTTTGATGTTTAAGAGTCATCCCTGACTCAATCTGAGGCATGGTGTGGCCGGTATCACTCAAAGTGTCTCTCTTTTATTTAAAATGGACAGAATTTTAAGTGAAAATAAAAAATCACGTACGGAAATCTGACCAAACGCATTTGGATTGTGTTGATACTTTAGGGGAACGATCCATGGGTCATTTGTGATCTGTAAGAGTCAACCCCACCTCAATATGAGGCACAGTGTGCCCGATATCAATCAAAGTCTCTCTTTTGTTTAAAATGGACAGAATTTTATGTGAAAACAACAACTGACATATATAAATCTGACCAAATGCATTCGGATTGTGTTGATACTTTAGGGTAATGATCCATGGGTCATTTTCGATGTGTACGAGTCAAACCCACCTCAATACAAGGAATTTTGTGGCCGGTATCACTCAAAGTGTCTCTTTTTGTTTAAAATGGACACCCCCAACCCCCTAGACGCCCCAAACCCCCTGGACACCCCCTAACCCCTGGATGCCCCCACCCCTCCTAGACACCACCCCACCACTTGGACACCCCCCCCCCATCCCCCCTAGACACCCCCACCCCCATGGACAGCCACCCTAAACCCCCTGGACACCACCCCACCCCCCTTGGACAGCCCAACCAACCCCCTAGACCCCCACCCCCCTGGACACCACCCCACCCCTCTGGACACCCCCACCCCCTAGAAAGCCCCCCCCCAACCCCCTAGACAACACCCCACCCCCCTGGACACCCACCAACCCCCTAGACGGCACCCCCACCCCTCCTAGACACCACCCCATCCCCTTGGACAACCACCCCCACCCCCTATACACCACCCCACCCCCCTTGGACAGCCCCACCAACCCTCTGGACCCCCCCCCTCCCAGGACACCACCCCACCCCCTGGACACCCCACCCCTCTGGACACCCCCACCCCTAGAAATACCCCCAACCCACTGGACACCACCCCACCCCCCAGAACACCCCCATGGATATCCCCCCCACCCACCCACCCTGGATAGCCCCCCCCTCCTGAACACCCCCACCCCTGGACACCCACCAACCCCCTGGACAACACCCCCACCCCTCTCAGACACCACCCCACCACCTGAACACCCCCACCCCTAGATACCCCCACCCCCTTGGACAGCCACCCCCACCCCTAGACACCACCCCACCCCCCTCGGATAGCCCCACCAACCCCCTGGACCACCCCCCACCCCCTGGACACCACCCCATCCCCCTTGGACAGCCCACCCCACCCCCTGGACACCACCCCACCCCCTAGATAGCCCCACCCCTCTAAACACCCCTCACCCCTGGAAAGCCCCCCAACCCCCTGGACACCCCCCACCCCCCTGAACACCCCCATGGACAACCCCCCCACCCCCCCTCCCCCACCTGGACACCCCCCTCCCACCCCCCCTGGACACCCACTAACCCCCTGGATGACACCCCCACCCCTCCTAGACACCACCCCACCACCTGGACACCCCCACCCCCTAGACACCCCCACCACCCTGGACACCACTCCAACCCCCTTGGACAGCCCCACCAACTCCCTTTACCCCCCACCCCACCCCCCTAGACACCTCCCCACCCCCGGGACATGCACCCCCCCCCCCCTGAAAAGCCCCCCAACACCCTGAACACCACCCACCCCCCTAAACACCCCCATGGACATCCCCCCCGCCCCTCCTCAACACTAACCCACCACATGGACACCCCCCCCCCCATATGACAACCCTTCTTTTATTACAAACTTAAACATTATTTATTACATAAACTTTTCACTTGATACAACATGGAAGATAGAGAGGTATAGTGTCTTTGGGGCTTAGGATCATTACATAACAACTTAAAACTTGAAATACAACATCTTTATTGAAAACTTCCTTTACATGACCACTATATTTCCTTGTACTTAGCATTTCATGGGATAACCTGAGGACATGCATAAGAAAATGGGTGAGCTATAAATCCCAGTAAGGGAATAAACATGGAATACATGAGGATTAAAATACATGTTATACAATAGGCATAACAATATAGCACAAGATAAACATGAACATAAAGGCATGATAAAGCATGATAATCATAACATGGAAATGTGGCAACAACACTTAACATGGAATTAGCATGATTCAAGGATCATTGCACATAGAGCATGAGTAAATCCTCATTGAACATGAAGAACGAGTAAACCATCGTTGCACTTGAATTAGCATGAGTCAATAATCATTGCACATGAAGTATCATGACACTATACTTTACCCAATTCATTGGAGCGCTATAAGGGCGCACCCTTCTTAAACATTTCATTCCATGCATAAGTGTGCCACATGGATCATAAAACATGGATTCATAAAACATAATCATTTATTCCACGATAAAGGAATGTGGAATTAAAAAATGAAACTTTATAATCAATAAGTAAATGTGCATAAAGTTGAATACCCTTGATGGAGAAATGGGCATGGTATTCACTATACAATGGCATTGGCTTAGAAAATCAGTGCGATTTCGGCAGCGTAACGGCGTGACATAAGAATTCATAAAAATGGTTGATGAGATAAAAAAGGGTTCTTCATCATATTTAAATGTAATGGACAGTAAGGAGGTCATATAGATACATGTATCAATAATTTTAATTGAATTTAGATTCATGATACAAAAGTATTTCTTGAATGTAAATGAGGAGAGAGAAGTTCCTTTCGGAATTTCGGCATAGTAACAGATGTACATGGGAGGCATATAATGAGAAAAAAAGGGGTATATCATAATTAAAACATAAATAGGGAAGTATGAGGGAGGTTCCAAACCATACCCCAACATTAATAATTTAAATTAAACGGGCAAAACAACTTAAAGAAAATTCGAAAAAATGATAAAGGAAGAAAAAACCCTTACTTGGAAGTGTGCTTCCAAAGGCTTGAGAGAGGCTTGAGAGAGGCTTCATGTGAGCTTGGGGAACCTTGGGAGGATTCTAGAGAGATTAGGGAAGATTTTGGACGAACTAAAAAGGCTTTTAGTGAGGAGGAAGTGGGATCTTGGGTGGGTTTATATAGGAAAGGTGAGTGAATTCTTTACTATTTAGGTTTGGGACCCCTTACATTAAACTAATCCAAACCACAAATCATCTCATGGTTTTTTCCCATGGTTTTTGGAAAAGGGAAGAGGAAAACAATATTTTATAAGGAAAAATTCCTAACTTCTTAAAATAATGGGGTTTCTTATGTGGAGGTGAGTCACACTCCCATGGAAAATAATTTTAAAAGACAAGATGTTTAATAAGTCTTGAGGGGTCCATTAATGATTTGAAAAGTAAGTCAAAAAAACCCAAAATCACATTATTTTAATGTTAAAACATATATTGGCCGAAAATAAAGCTTATAGTATTTTATTACATCACTATTTGGTCATTATGATGTCATAAAACACATTATATATTTAAACGGTATTTAATTTTTACCCAAAAATTTGACTGTCTCAAAAAATTATGAAAAATTCACCGTTGGATAATTTCAACGTCCTGATTCCATAAATATCATTTATTTTATCTAAAAAAATTTCTAAATATGTTAATTTTTACTTTTAAAATAAAAATCGACATTTATCGAAAATTCACGGGTTTTGACAGAAATGGATTTCAAACATTAATAAAAATTATAATTGCATTCATAAAATTATATGATCATTTATATATAATAAAATTAATTTAATAATAATAATAATAATTTATTAAAATATTATTTAATTCAAAAATCCCTTAATTTAATAAAATATATTTCTTAATTAAAGAATAACTAAAAACACTATTTGTACTTCAAAAACTATTTACAATGTATCAATAATGACAAGAAGGTATATTCATTATTATATACAAAAAATAATAATATACATGAACATATTACTAGTGATTTGTTACATAACCCCTTAAAACAGCCATATAAGACCTAAGGGTAAGGTGTACGATGGTGACAAACTCTTAGGGTGGCTCAGATAACATCACTCGAGTGGTAATCTCTATCAACTTCCACTTTTCCTGTAGACGTTCCCATTCTAGCTTGAAATGATACATCTCAACTTGGGATTGGTCAAGAGCGAAGCCCAAGGATGCCACCTCTTTTCCAAGCTCCGACAAATGGGCTTTGTATGGAGTAATTCTACTGGATGAGGCCATCACTTCTTTTGTCTGAGTAAATTGGATTTGTTAAAGCCCTATATTAATACTAATCATGTGATCACTGTTCAACGGATATAAAAGTAATGGTCACAATTCTTAACATAAAACCAAACAAGTTGACATTTTATATAAACGTTTTACATAAAGATACTTTTAACTAGATCAAGAGGGATTTCCATTAATGAGACTTTGGGTCATTACAATATTCCCCCCTTAAGAAATTTCACCCTTGAAATTTCCTTTTTCCCACACTAAAACAGATATGGGTAACTCAGCTTCATCATTTCCTCCGATTCTCAAGTCGCTTCTTCAAAATTATGGTTTCTCCACAACCCCTTGATAAGGGGCATTGTCTTATTTCATAGAACTTTTTCTCTACGATCTAAGATATTCACTGGTTTCTCCACGTAAGAAAGATCATCCTCCAACTGTACCACCTTAGAAGAGAGTACATGTGAAGGGTCCGGTATATACTTCCTTAAGATGGATACATGAAAGATATCATGTACTTTGGCCATGGTAGGTGAATGTTATAGTCAATAGGCCACAACCCTGACACGATCAAGAATCTAGAAGGGGATGATGTACCTTGGACTTAACTTCCCTTTATTTCCAAACCTCATGACCTTCTTCCACGGAGAAATGCGTAGAAAACCCATGTCTCCAACATTAAACTCAAGGTCTCATCGATGATTATCTTCATAAATCTTATGTCAACTCTGGGATACCTTGATATGATGATGAATGGTTTTCACCTTCTCTGCCATTTCCTCGACCATTTCCAGTCCAAGCAGCTTACATTCACCGACCTCATCCCAACATGTCGGTGTTCTGCACCTTTACCCGTAAAGGGCTTCATAGGGTTCCATTTGGATGCTCGAGTGGAAACTGTTATTATAAGAGAACTCAACCAGAGGAAGATTTTGATCTCATCCTCCTTTAAAGTCCATTGATCACGCTCTCAACATGTCCTTAAGTGTAAGGATAGTCTGCTCGGATTGGCCATTAGTTTGAGGATGATAGGCCGTACTAAAGTTCAGTTCAGTATTCAGAGCATGTTGAAGACTCTTCCAAAACTTAGAGGTGAATCTTGGATCTAGGTCAGGCACAATAGATAGTGGCACTCCATGCAGCCTTACCACTCCCTAATATATATCTGTGCCAATTGATCCAATGAGAAATTCTCCCAAATAGCAATGAAGTGTGCAGTCTTTGTAAGACGATCCACAACAACCCAAATTGCACTATTGCCTTTGGATGTCCTCGGAAGTCCAGTGACAAAGTCCATGGTGATGTTCTCCCATTTCCATTCTGGTATGGGCAATGGTTGCATCATCCCCTTAGACTTCTGCCTCTCTGCCTTCACTTGCTGGCACACCAGGTACTTTGATTTATATTCAGTGATCTCCTTTTTTATATTATCCCACCAAAAGTTTTCTCGGAGATCTCGATACATCTTTTTGATCCCTAGGTGAATAGAGAAATTTGAACTATGTGCATCATCCAAAAGTTCCTTCTTCAGCTCCGGACTTGATGGAACACATTGTCTTTTCCCAAATCGCACAATTTTTTCTTCATTAACATTAAGCTATGAGGATTTCCCCTATTTGATAGATTCCACTTTTTTCTGAATTCCCACATCATCCTTTTGAGAATTCTTTAAACTTTCCAAAAGAGATGGTTGAGCAATAATTTGTGAAAGGATTGATGTTTTTCCCTTATTTATGATTCCCATGTCCATATTCATCAAGTCTAAGAAGATTGGATCCCTCTCAATTCTCATCATTGATAGAATCGATGGGTCCTTTCTACTTAGGGCATATGCCACCTTGTTCGCTTTCCCAAGGTGGTAATGTATTGAACAGTCATAATCCTTGATGAGCTATATCCATCTTCTCTGGTGCATATTAAGCTCTTTCTGTGTGAATATATATTTAAGAATCTTTTGTTCAGTATATATCTCACATTTCTCCCCATAGAGATAATGCCGCCAGATTTTCATGGAAAAGATCACTGCTGCCAACTCCAAATCATGTGTTGGATAGTTTCTCTCATGGATTTTCAACTGCCTTGAGGCATAGGATATCACTTTATCATTCTGCATCAGCACATAGCCTAATCCCTTCTTCTAATAATTACTGAATACCACAAAAATTTCCCCACTTGTGGGTAAAGTGAGCATGGGCGCAGTGATAAGCCTCTTTTTCAACTCCTTAAAGCTTTCTTCACATTCATCACTCCAAGAAAACTTTTATCCCTTTTGAGTTGGCCTGGTAAGAGGTTTGGACAATCGTGAGAAATTTCTCACAAATCGTTGATAATATCCAGCTAACCCCAAGAAGCTACGGATATCCGTTACCGATGTTGGCCTCGTCCATCCCTCAATTGCATCTGTTTTGGAGGGATCCACAGATATACCATTGCTTGTGATGATATGGCCCAATAATGAGACCTCCTTCAACCATAACTCACACTTTCTGTACTTTTCATAGAGCTTATCCTTGCAGAAAGTCTCTAGTACAGTTCTTAAATGCTCCTCATGATCCTCCTTGGTTTTGGAGTATATTAGAATATCATCTATAAAGACTACCACAAATTTGTCAAGGTAATCTCTAAAGACTCTATTCATCAAGTCCATGAAGATTTATGGAGCATTAGTGAGTCTGAAAGGCATTACTATGAATTCATAATGCCCGTATCTTGTACGAAAAGCAGTCTTGTGGACATCTTCCTTCTTCACCCTTACTTGATAATATCCCGACCGCAAATCTACCTTGGAGAAGTATTGTTCTCCACGAAGCAGATCAAACAAGTCATCAATCCAGGGAAGAGGATACTTGTTCTTTATCGTGATTTTGTTAAGTTCACGATAATCGATGCAAAGCCTCATTGACCCATCCTTCTTCTTGACGAAGAGGACTGGTGCACCCCATGGTGAAGCACTTGGGTGTATAAACCCTTTATCCAGATTCTCCTGTAGTTTTTTCTTCATCTCTTCAAGATCCACAACATCCATTCTATATGGAGTCTTGTATATTGGTAGCGCCCCTGGTATACATTCAATTGATAATTCAACATCTCTTCTAGGAGGAAGACCAGGTAGTTCCTCGGGAAACACTTCAGTGAATTCCCTCACAATAGGCATTTCTTCAAGGATGGTTTCTTCCTTGGACTCAATCATCTGAGCCAGATACGTATGCTCATAGGGAAGTAATATCCATGCTTGAGATTTTGGAGCTAAAGGAGATTCATATTCCTTCTTATACTTGTAAAGAATTGGGGGTCGATTCTCCATATGGAGTGTGATTTCCCTCTCCCGACAATTTATGTTGGCTCTATATAAGGAAAGCCAATCCATTCCAAGAATTGCATCAAATTACACCAAAGGGAGTATGATGAGGTTCGGCGGGAAATTCAATCTACAGATTATAACAGGGGAGGACTTATATTCATGGGATGCAATGATTTCCCCATTTTTTGTACTCATCGACATCTTTACTTCCATGATTTGTGGTGGTGTTGGGATTGTTCTACTAAAATTTTGAGATATAAAAGAATGCATAGAACCCGAATCAAAAATTATGTTCCCTATTCTTGAATGAATAACTATCGTACCTGTCACCACTTCGTTGTCGGGGTTCGCTTTGGCAGAAGTGATGGAAAAATCTCTTCCTTGCTGCCTTGGAGGTTGTTGGTTGCCTCTGAAAACCCTTGGTTTAGGGCACTGATTTGAAAAATGCCCCAGTTCTTTGCAGTTGTAGCAATGAACAATGCGTTGAGGATTGAATGGAGCATTCCTCTCCTCTATCGCAGCCGTGGGTCTTTCTTTTCGACAGTTAAAAGCTAGTTGCCCTTCTCTTCTACACCTAAAGCATTTCCTCATCCCCTTGAGGCAATTTCCAGGGTTCTTCTTTCTGCACTTTTGGCAAGTGGGGTGCTAGATCTTCTTAGAACTGTTGAATTTATCCATTGGACCACCAGTATTTAATTCCACCTTATGCTCCTTGTCCCGATAATACCCCTATGATTCCCCAATCTTCATTTAGACCTTGAGGGCACATCGTACAATTTCCTCATAGCTGTCGAAGTCACAGATCGCTAATTCTTTCCGCAGGCTAGGCTTCATCCCACCAAAGAAGGGGTCAACCTTGCATTTTGGGGTAACAACAAAGCCAGAAGCGTATCATGAAAGCCTTGTGAAGTTTTCCTTGTACGCTCCAACAGATTCTTCGTCTTTTTTCTTGAGGGAAAGGAATTCCCTTTCCATCTTAAGCTGGAGGGTGCACGGAAAATATTTATCGAAAAATATCTTCTGGAAATCCTTCCATTCCAATGCCTCAATCTCCTCCTCACGCTTCATATTTTTTATCAACTTCCACCATTTATCAGCTTTACCCTCCATATGATAAGCCACCAGGAGAACCTTCTCTTGTTCAGAACATTGAAGGATGGAGAAGATCTTTTCAATGGAGTTGATCCATTGTTCAGCGATCGTGGGATCGGATGATCCACTAAAAGTAGGAGGCCTTTGTCTCATGAAGCTCTCGATAGAGACTTTCTCTTTCTTAGGGGGGTTAAATGTTCCTCTTGACCCATGTTTCTATTCAAATCTTGAGTTAGCTGAGAGAGAAGCATGACAAAGTTTGCAATTCCCACTCCCATTGGATTGGTCATCTCATTAGTACATTCATCACACTGATCTTCACATCGGTTGTTAGCCTGAGTCCTCCTATTACCGGCCATTGTCTGGAATAAAAGGAAAGTTAGGGGGTAACACATAAAGGGTAATCCAAAAAAAAATTGATGACTTATAAATAAACTTTTATTTCCTTAACTCATGAGTCTATAGGATTCAATCTAGGCTTTTCATGATCTACTTTCTAACATATATTCTTAGGGGAATTTTTTTTAATTCCCTTAGTAAGGGTTCATACTAAGCTTATGAATTTATCAAAACATATCCCCCGAGAGTGTCGTAACCAAGAGTGCAGCAAGGCCCGTTGTCGTGCACTAGTTCCCGTTCAAGTCTAGCTCAAAGTGGTGTTTTCGGGTTTTACCCCTAGGATACATCTGTTCCAAAGCCGCCTCTACCTGCTTGTATCCAGAGAGGGATGTATTTGCTTGATAAACCACTTACTCAGTACTTACCAAAACATAGGGATGTTTTTATTATACTTAGTCTTGTTTCTAAGGATTTACCAGGGTTTTCTAATCCTAATCCCAAAAATAACTAAACCTATCCTTTGATACCAACTATGACAACCCTTCTTTTATTATAAACTTAAACATGATTTATTACATAAACTATTCACTTGATACAACATGGAAGATCAAGAGTTCTAGTGTCTTTGGGGATTAGGATCATTACATAACAACTTAAAACATGAAATACAACATCTTTATTGAAAACTTCCTTTACATGACCACTACATTCCCTCATCCTTAGCATTGCATGGGATAACCTGAGGACATGCATAAGAAAAGGGATGAGCTATAAAGCCCGGTAAGGGAATAAAAATGGAATACATGAGGAGTAAAATACATGTTAGACAATAGTAATAACAATAGATCACAAGAGAAACATGAACATAAAGGCATGATAAATCATGATAATCATAACTTGGAAATGTGGCAACAACACTTTACATCAAATTAGCATGAGCCAAAGCACATTGCACATGGAACATGAGTAAATCCTCATTGCACATGAAGAAAGAGTAAACCCTAATTGAACTTGAATTAGTATGATTCAATACTCATTTAACAGGACGTATCATGATACTATACTTTACCCAATGCATTGGAGCGCTATAAGGGCGCACCCTTCTTAAACATTTCATTTCATGCATAAGTGTGCCACATGGATCATAAAACATGGATTCATAAAACATAATCATTTATTCCACGATAAAGGAATGTGGAATTCATACATGAAACTTTATAATCAATAAGTAAATGTTCATAAAGGTGAATACCCTTGATGGAGAAATGGGCATGGTATTCACTACACAATGTCATTGGCTTAGAAAATCGGTGTGATTTCGGCAGCATAACGGCGTGACATAAGAATTCATAAAAACGGTTGATGAGAGAGAAAGGGGTTACTCATCATATTTACATGTAATGGATAGTAACGAGTTCATATAGATACATGTACCAACAATTGTAATGGAATTTATATTCACGATACAAAATTATTGCTTGAATGTAAATGAGGAGAGAGAAGTTCCTTTCGGAATTCCGGCATAGTAACGGGTGTACATGGGAGGAATCTAATGAGAGATAAAGGGGTCTCAAATCATTCAAACATAAATAGGGAAGTATGAGGGAGGTGAAAAACTATACCCTAACATTCATAATTGAAATTAAACGGGCAAAACAACTTAAATAAAATTGGACAAAAATGAGAAAGGAAGAAAAAACCCTTACTTGGAAGTGTGCTTCCAAAGGCTTGAGAGAGGCTTGAGAGAGGCTTCTTGGGACCTTGGGGAACCTTGTGAGGATTATAGAGAGAGTGGGTAAGAGTTTGGACGAACTCCAAAGGCTTTGAGTGAGGATGAAGTGGGATCTTGGGTGGGTTTATATAGGAAAGGTGAGCGAATTCTTTACTATTTAGGTTCGGGACCCCTTACATTAAAATAATCCAAACCACAAATCAGATGATGGTTTTTGCCCATGGTTTTTGGAAAAAAGAAGAATAAAACAATATTTTATAATGCCAAAGTCCTAAATTCTTAAAATAATGGGGTTTCTTATGTGGAGTTGAGTCACACTCCCATGGAAAATAATTTAAAAAGACAAGATGTTTAATAAGTCTTGAGGGGTCCATTAATGCTTTGAAAAGTAAGTCAAACAAACCCAAAATCACATTATTTTAATGGTAAAACATATATTGTCCTAACATAAATCTTATAGTATTTTATTACATCACTATTGGGTCATTATGATGTCATAAATCACATTATATATTTAAACGGTATTTAATTTTTACCCAAAAATTTGACTATCTCAGAAAATTATGAAAAACTCACCGTTGGATAATTTCAACGTCTTGATTCCAGAAATATAATTTATTTTATCTAAAAAATTTTCTAAATATGTTAATTTTCACTATTAAAATAAAAACCGACATTTATCGAAAATTCACGGGTTTTGACAGAAATGGCTTTCAAACCTTAATAAAAATTATAATTGCATTCATAAAATTATATGATCATTTATATATAATAAAATTAATTTAATAATAATAATAATTTATTAAAATATTATTTAATTAAAAAATCCCTTAATTTAATAAAATATATTTCTTAATTAAATAATAACTAAAAACACTCTTTTTACTTTAAAAACTATTTACAATGTATCAATAATGAAAAGAAGGTATATTCATTATTATATAAAAAAAATAATAATATACATGAACATATTACTAGAGATTTGTTATATAACCCCTTAAAACATCCGCATAAGACCTAAGGGTAAGGTGTGCAATGGTGACAGACTCTTGGGGTGGCTCAGATAACATCGCTCGAGTGGTAATCTCTATCAACTTCCACTTTTCCCGTAGACGGTCCCATTCGAGCTTGACATGATGAATCTCTTCTTGGGTTTGGTCAAGAGTGTAGCCCAAGGATGCCACCACTTTTCCGAGCTATGACAAATGGGCTTCGTATGGAGAAATTCTACTGGATGATTCAATCGCTTCTTTTGTCTAAGTAAATTGGATTTGTTAAAGCCCTATATTTATACTAATCATGTGATCACTGTTCAACGTCTATTAAAGTAACGGTGAAAATTTTTAACATAAAACCAAAGAAGTTGACATTTTATATAAATGTTTTATATAAAGAGACATTTAACTAGTTCAAGAGGGACTTCCATTAATGAAACTTTGGGTCGTTGCACCCCACCCCACCCCCTGGACAACCCCACCCCCATGGACTACCCCCAACACCCCCTGGACACCACCCCCACCTCCCTTGGACAGCCCTATCCCCCCGGACACCCCCCCCCCCACCCCCCGAACACCCCCACCCCCCCGGACACCCCCACCCCCTGGACACCCCCTACCCCCCTAGGAAAACCACCCCAAACCCCAGAACAGCCCCCCCAACCCCTTGAGTTCTGAATTAAATTCTTTATATATTTAATTAGCTTATTAATTATGTGTTAATGGTGTATAGGTATACTTGTTGTATAGGTATACTTTCTGAAATTACCTTATGAATTATGTGTTAATTTTGTATGGGTATACTTTTTGATATGATGATTTTTTTTGTAGGTCTTGTTTGGGTGTGCTGCTGCAGAATTTTATATTACAGCAGGTAGGGCATTTATCAGCTCTTTTTTAGCACTAATAAAGCCTTTTTTGTAGTAGTGACTACTAGAATTATTTTCAATGATCCTCACATCAAAGCAATATAAAAATATATTAATTCCCTTACTCTAAAATCAATATCCTATTCTATTTTATAGGTATCTAAGAAAGATACCTTCCTCTACCTTCTCATCAAATTTACCCAAATTTGAGTCTTTAATTTTCATGATACAAGTTCTTCCAAATACTTTGAAATAACTCATTATTGGATTATTTTTATAACACATATCATTTGAGTTTAAATTTGAGTTTGTTCTTAGCAAAAATTATTTCTGAATATTTACAACTATGCACATAGCTTCTCACCAGAAAAATTTATACCTTTAAAACTAATCTAGCATTGTCTTTTCCATTTACATAATGATTTTTTCATTATTTTAGAAACTCTATTATAATAATGATTATAGGGATCACTATATTGGTTCTTTATCCCATGATTATCAAGATAATATTAAAATGAAATCCTGGTAAAATCCTTACCATTATCAATCCTAGGCTTCTTAATATGATCCCCAAATTCTATTTTAGATTATCTTCTAATAAAATTGAATATATACACTAATTGTGACTTTTGTTTCATGACCAACACTCTTTTCACAATTATATATTCATTTGTTAATGTAATAAAATGCAGGTCACTTCTAGTGGAGTAGTGCCTCATAGGTCCACAAAAAATTTTAGTGAACCAACTCAAGCAGACTATTTGATTGTATCTCCACTCTCTAATGATTTCCTTAAGTCATCTTCACATTTTAAAAAGTTGTTAAAATTAGATATTTTTCTATTCTTAACTAGGGTAGATCTCTCACATTACATTATTTTTATATTTTTCTAAAATTATTTTTGACAAGGAATCTAAGTATTTTTTGTTGGGTATCATTCTCTTCTTTGACACTTAGATAGTAATAATTTCTTGGATATCCTATTTTAAATATATTCCTACTTGTTATTTCACCTTTTTTATGATTCTTCCATCTTTGAATCTTTTATGATATGGGTGTTTCTCTTAAAAACCACCAAATTAACCCATTTAAAAAGGTTATATCTCCCCCATAATTATATTCAATATCTTTAAAACCCATAGTTTCACCTTTCATATGTGATGTACATCCACTATCAACAATTAATTACTTGATCCTCTTACTAGCATTGAGAGAAATATCCACAATCAAGGATTTCTCTGACTTGTTTCCTTTTGTAACCCATTATTTTTTACCTAGAAGTAAGGTAATACATTCTTCTGAATAGTTATCTTATTGTGAATATATTCTATATATCTCTTCAATATGATCAATGTTTCCCTAAATAGATACCATAATTGTGATTCCAATTTCAGTCTATTTCTTCACAGGTTTTTTTTTGTGTTGTTCTCTGGATAGCGCTCCTTTAATTCTTTCCATATCTAGTTTCATGGTAGATATTTATTGTACCATAAAACATATAGTATAAGTTTAAAAATACCATAAAACCAAAAATAACTTTTAAAACCAATTTTTTAGGAAACTGGTGATACTTCTTGTAAAATTATGCTTACTATTTTTGAATAGTCATAACCTCCCTTTGCTTTATCCTTGGAAAATATCCCTTCTTATGAATATTCCCAACTCCCTTTAATGGAGGTTTTTTCTTCTCAAGGTTTCTATTAACCTAGTTTTTCTAATATTGACTCTTAGAATAAACACTATTAGTTATAATAGATGTTATATTTTTAACTAACATAGGTACAAAATTCAACTAAACATTATTATAATAATTTTATGTATCTTGTGATGAATCATCCTTTACTTCCAATTCCTTATTATAATCCTCTTTCATTTTTTTAAACCTTCTCAAACTTGATACACCTTAACTCATCCATATTAAGTTCTAATTATTAATATGTGATATTATTTTCAAATTCTTTTATAATTATTTCCTACTCAACCAATTTCACTTTGATATCTCTTCAATGTGATCATTATCTTGGATGTAAAAATCACCTTCATATTTCTTAATATTGTTAGAGATTTGAGTTCTTTTTTAAGATGATTGTTTATTTGTAGGAACACCTCAAGATCAATTCTCAATATATTCTCCAAATAGGTTTATTCTAATTTTTCTTTACTATTGACTGAAAATAACTATTTTTATTGACTTTTGAAATAAATCACACAGGTACAACAGTCACGGAGGTCTGAAAAAATGCAAGCCAAGGGAATCATTAACCACATGATGAAGCCCCTCCCTTGGGAAGGACCCTAAATTAATGAAAGAGGACATACCTTGATCTGGTGAAGCCAAGGATGCCAGGAAATCCGCAACCCTATTCCCCTCCCGCCATGTGTGGATGATCTCAATGTGATTTCCCAAAATATGTCTACACCTTCTAATTAAATACTCAATTTTCCATGGATCAGACCCTGTTCCCAAGAGATCTTGATGTAAAATGAGGGAGTCTGTCTCCACCGCACTAAGATGTAGTTGCCTCTGCTGACACAGCTCCAGACCAGGGACCATTGCCTGTGCTTCTGCCTGTAGTGCATCACCCCTACCATGGAAATCCATAAAGGCTATAATTAAATCCCCCTCGTGATCTCTTATAACACCTCCACCTCTCATATCCCCCCTAAGGAGCAACTTTTCTGTATTCATTTTCAACCCAGTGTACGGAGGGTTCCAGTGAACCCAATGACCCTATCCCGAAACATAAGTTCGATTGAGAATGGAAGAGTTTGGAATAAGAATTATAACTAAAGGATCCTCCTGGCATGAAATTCACAGTCGAACCATATCCTGAAAAAGGTTATGTGATTTGAAGATGAGACTAATCCATGATCCTTTTAAGTTCTTGTGTCTTGCCTCATTCTTATCCGTCCATAGAACCCAGCACCTCGCCAGTAATAATGTGGCCCTCGCCTTCTTCTTGGGCCCCTTAACTCCCGCACCTTGAAACCAGCCACTGAGAAATGCCTCCAGTGATCCCCATGCCTATTCCACCCAACACTATCCTCAAAGTCCTGCCAAACCCAATTTTCCCATTCACTATCAAAAAAGAGATAATCCACTAATTTTGTGCTAGGATTGCTACAACACCAACACTTGGAGGCAAAACTCACTCCCATATGCTGGATATTATCCTTAGTGGGTAAATCTTGGTTCCTCACTCTCCAAAGTAGGAAATTGAATTTAGCCTGGATCTCCTTACACTACAAATGTCACTCCCCATGGGTCTTCTGTAAAAATACCCCTCCTTGCATGGTTAAATTCATTAATAGAGAACCTCCCTGACACACTATCCATAAAAGTAAGTCTCTTCGGATCCTCAATGAACACAATATTATTTAGATTCGAGTGATGATCCTTATGAAGGATGTCCAAAAGAAACACAGGATGATCACAAGCCTCTTTAAGAGAAATATTTATAGTGGTGCATCCTGGGAACCACAAACTTCTAGCCCCCCAATTTTGGAGCCAGAAATTGAGATCCCCCTGTCCCACCATCCAGATTGAATGTTGAAGAAGGAATTCCAAATACAGTTGAACTAGCCTCCAAATATTACAAGGCCTCGGCCTTTGACCCTTCGCATTCAGCCCATATCTTCCTTGCATAGTCCTTCCCCAAACTGTTCTCCCTTCCAAATCCTCCCATACAAGTTTGGCATAAAACCCTTTTATGGTCATTGATACACTCTTCATGTTGATTCCCCCCTCTGCAACATTACATTATTCTTCTTATTTCATAAGAATTATTGTATTCTTTGAAATTTATTCCTTTGAACATTCCTTAAGGCTTCTCTTCATCCCCCTCACCATCATACTTCATGCTCTTCTTCTTTCTTGAACATCATACTATAACGTTTCTAATTCCCCCTTACTTAAAAAAATTTAGTGGTAGTTTTCCCATGAGTTTTCATTTATCCCATTTAAGATTTTTAGAGATAATATACACAACTCTTTTTGGATTTTCATCATTCTCATCATCTTTTTATAAGTCGATATAAGACTTATATTTCTCTTATTTCATATTTATTTTTTTTCATGGATTTAAATTCTATATCCTTTTTATCCTTGTTCTTAAAATATAGAGCCTTTACCATATAATAATTTAGAATATTATTGTGTAACTCATCAAGGATAAGATATTTCCTATATTCAATAGCTGAAACCATTATATTGAATCTATCTGGAAAGTTTATAATTAATTTTTTAACAATTGTAAAATATTAAAGTTGTCTCCAAATCCTTTGAAATGATAAATTATTTCATTCACATTGGTGAAATAGTCATAAAAATTCCCATCTTCATACATCTTTATATCTTCAAATTTGGACCTCTAAATATATAGTTTTTTATTCCTTAATCTTGAAATTCCCCTCATACATGTTTTAAAGTTTATCAAACATTTATTTTTTTATACTGAGATCCATATATTTTGTGTAAACCTTGTCATTCAGAGAATATAGAATTTTATTCATAGCCTTCCACTCTACCTCAAAATTCTTATTATCTCCAAAGGTCAATAGGGAATCACTCTTAAAAAGAGGGAAACACATAGTCTCAAAATCACTTACCATCAGATCTCGTGACAATGAATAGGTAATCATTTTGTTCTTCCATCTTAGAAATTTCATTCCATTAAAAATAGAAACTTTATTATTATTCACTAAAATCGGATTATTTATATGTAACCCTTTAAAAATAAGGATCTTGGAGAGAACATAAATTTTCTTTGACACCACTTTTCAACCCTAGGATGATAAAGTGCCACTAATAGTGGGGTGAATAAGTGGTACATGCTTTAAAATTTCTTCTAAAATTAACCTCAGTGACTGATTAAATTCATGATTCACTCTCTCATAATTTCTTCCTCACCTATATGTAGTAATAATTAAAGGCAAGTATTATACAAGAAATTTTTATAAGGTTTGGCCTCATTGTCAGATCCCACTTTTTGTCTTCTTCAACTTCTATTGAGATACAAATTTTATTATCACTCTTTTATTATAGTGATTAAAAATACAATTCTAGTCACATGAAATGGTTCGAGTAGGTATCATTAACTTCTCTATAGTAGGTATCATCCACTTACTTAATATAATGAACAACATTATTTAGACTGAAACCTCCGCTTCTTCAATATTTCTAGTATCCTTCTAGATGCTTCAGTATAAAATATAAGATCTTATTTTGAAAGGTATTAGAATACCAAATAGATGATGAAGATACAACATTCACATCTTCCTCCCTTCTAGGTTGTTTAGAATGATCTTATTATGCATGAGAGCATTCATGCATGATATGATCTTCCTCCTCCTCAGCAAGATCATATGTGATCAACACCAAGATTTTTTTTCCTCAGCCACTTAAAAAATTCATAGATATGGCATAGGTTCATGTTTTTCTTCTTTTACTCACTTTGATACAATAGAGTATTATATTATTATTAATTCTCAACTACAAATCATTTTCTTCATTTTCACCTTTTTTATTTTTATAATTTTAGGAATAATATTTCCATAGTAAATTAAGTAAATTCCTATGAATTTCAGTTGTCAAATAATTCCATAATGAATAATAGCTTTAATAAGGAAAAATAATTTCAAACCTTTGAATTTATAATCCTTATGAAATTTTCATTATCTTCTCATTAAATCCAATAGAAATAATAGGATTATTTCTTTCCTTAAATCTTCCAAAAAAACCACAAATTTAATTCATTTTTTATTTCTATCCATGTGTGTATGATCCCATCCATTACAAAGTAGAAATATTGCATGTGGTGTGGATCTCACACTCAACATAATAAGGTTCATCTTGATTCTATATTATCATATTGAATAGAAACTCTTAAAAATAATTGTGATGTTTAAATAATGGAGATTAGTTTCTCAGTATCGTCTAAATTTATTCTTTAAGATATATCATTTTGAAAATTTCTTCAAATTTTGGAAGTGTTGAACTCTATGAAATTTTCAAATCTAAAAAGATCAACCTTATGAAGTTTAACTCTATGAAGTTATACCCTATAAAGCTTGTAGGTCAACTCTACAAATTCTAAATGTACTCAATTAACTCTATCTACTCTATGAATTTTGTACCTTATAATGATAGATTAACTCTATGAAGTTCCAAACCAATGAAGTTCTGAACTCTATAAACTCTATGGAACCTTACAAACTTTTTCCATAAACTCTATAAAGTCAATTATATCCTATTAAGTATTGTATTTTAACTCTATAAAGTCTATAAAATATGTGAAATTATTACTATGATAAACCTTACATTGTCTCTGAATAACTCTATATAGTCCCAATAAACCTTATGAAGTTTAGCATAGATTTCATGACTTTACCAAATTCACACTTCTACTAATTGTTGAACTCTATGAACGTATATGAAGCCTATAGAGTTAGGAAACCATATGAAGTTCACAGGGTTCAAGAATTTTTCAAAATTCATAAATTCTATAAACATGGGATTAATATAAAATCACTAAAAACCTCTAAATTAACTCAGAGCCTTTCCGATCCCTTCAAAAACATTCTCATCACTTCAAAACACTTACTATGTATGTTGAAAAATATATAAAACATTATTTAACAAATATAATGGGTGATTAAATTTGGATATTCGAGGTATTAAAAAGTGATTTCTTTTGAAGGAATATCACACTCAGTATTTTAAGGATTTTCTTTTAAAATCCTTACTAGTTTATCATAAATCACATGCATGTTAAATCCATTACATATCGTACAAACTTTATTTTATCATGTTTTATTACTTTGTGTGTGCATGCTTCTAAAAATTTTGTTTGGGAATCCTATTTCATCCACTAAATTAATTTATTCTAACCAAATTAATGTATAACTATTTACACAACTCACAACTTTTTGTTCTCATCCAAAAAGAAAAGATAAATATATTCATAAATATTTGAATGAATCCCATGTATCGGGTGCATGAACTTTTAATTTAATACATAAAGTTATATGTTATTGAAAATATCTATATGATTAATCCCAGGGCAATAGATGGATAACACCTCACCTTTCTAGAATAAGGTATAAGACTCTAGGTCATTAGGTAGTCTGACCCCAAGAACCTCCCTTGATGTTAGGAACCACCTATAGTTTGAAAATCAACTTATTATTCCAATAAAATTCATGAATATCATATGATGTAATGATTTACTCTACCTATGTTTTTAATTACACTATGGTAGATTTTTTTGGAACTCTTCTAACTAAGATACACCGTTTTGTAAAAACATGAAAATATGTTGAGATTTTATATCATCTTTATCATATTAGAAAATTGAATATATATAACTATTTACATAGAGATCATCATTTCCTCTAAATATTAATAACATATCCTTATCCCTTCTAAAATAATTAGGAATTTTTTTTATATCAATCTAGTGACTCTCACCATGATTGAATTGGTATCTAGAAGTAATTATAAGATCATAGGTTATATCAAATTGATTACACAGCAAAAAATACATGATAAAACCTATGTATAACACATAAGTAATTCTATAAATCCTTTCTAACCCCTCAGAATGATCCTAAATATTTCTAACATTCATGCCATGTGACACTGGTAAACACCCCTTCTTGGAGTTCTCTATGCTAAACCTATTTATAAATTTACCAATGTGAGTTTCCCAACCGATTATAAATATCTTATTATATCTATTTCAATAGATCTTCATACCCAATATGTAGGATGTTTCACCCATATCTTTTATTGAGAAGCACTTACCCAGCCACATATTCATAGAGTGAAGTGTTGGGATGTCATTTCTGATAAGTAGTATGTCATCCATATACAATATCAGAAATACTACTATGGTTACACTAATCCTATTATACACACAAGAATCTTCTATTACTTTTATGAAACCAAACTCTTTGATTTCATCGTCAAATTGGATATTTCAACTCTAAAAATCTTACTTTAATCCATAAATGGACTGTTACTGCTTACATACATTAGTAGGCTCATTTTTCACTTCAAAACCTTTGGTTTGTATCATATACACATCCAAGACTAAATTCATGTTATGGAAATCAGTTTTGAAATCCATCTAATATATGTCTCATAATAAAAATGATATTTTATTGAAATCAATATCTAAATGGATTGTATCATCATTTCAGGTGAAAAGGTTAATTTATAGTCAATATCATGAATTTTCTTGTAAATTTTTATTACCATAATTGATTTATAGGTAGACACTCTACCCTCCATGTTAGTTTTCTTATAGAAAACTCACTTTCACCCTATAGGTATCACCCCTTCTGGTTTATCCATCGATTTCCAAACTTAGTTATTGTACATGAACTCCATTTCAAATTTCATGGATTTTAACCATTTATTGAAGTTAGATCTCTTAATGAACTCTCATTTCCTCTCATTTTATAGTAGGTTAACCATTTAAAAACATTAAATTATCATCATTTTCCATGAGAAATACATATCTCTTAGCTTCTTGATGAGATCTACTAGACCTTCAAGGTTCTTGTGTAACTTGAGTCAGTTCTTCCTCCAAAATTCTTTATGGAACTATATCAACCTCTATCTTAGAAAAACTTCCTATTTATCAGTATTAAACTTCTCCAAGTACAAAATTCCTCCCACTGACTCTAAAATTCATGTAATCCTTCTCAAGTAAAATGTAATATCGAGCTATAAACACTTTGTGTTTAGTAGGATTATAGAAATGGTACCCCATGGTTTCCTTATGATAATAATTTTTCTAACTTTGGGCTAATAATATCATAATTCAATCATCATACGAGTTCTTCACAAACTAAAATCATCATAAAAAAAAATTGGGATGTTTATCATATTGTATCTCATATGGTGTCTTTATGACTTTTTTAGATAGAACATAGTTTAATAGTAATACAAAATTCTCAAAAGTAAAACACCATAATGAAATAATAAGGTCACACTGACTCATCATCGATCGAACCATGTCTAATATGGTATGATTCTCCCTCTTAGACACACAATTACATTGTGGTATTTCAGGAGGAGTGTGTTGTGAAATATTTCTATAATCCCTTGTATGTTCATTGAATTCATGTCTTAAGAATTCTCCACCATGATCTAATCATATGATCTTAATACTCTTACCCAATTGATTCTGTACTTTGTTCTAAAACTCTTTAACTTTTTAAAAGTTCTATACTTATCTCATTAGAAACACATATCCATACTGACTAAATTCATCAGTAAAGGTTACAAAGTACCTAAAACCACAACTTGAATGAGTACTCATTGGTCTATATACATCACTATTCATGAGATCAAATAGTCCACTAGCCCTTTCACCTTTTACACTAAAGGGTTCTTTAGTCATGTTTCCTAATAAATAAGATTCAAAATTTTCAAATGATTTATAATCGAATGGTTCTAAGAATCCATATCTATAGAGTCTTTGGATGTGTTTATCATATGTATTTTCCAAGGAAACAATTTCAAAGATATGTGAGATTATAATCAACCTCGTCCTACTTATTCTAAATGTTAAAAACCAAATCATCCATGTATAGAATATATATACCATTTACCATATTATCGATGTCATAAAACATTTCATTCTTATACATAGAAGAACTCATATTCCTAATAGTGAATGAAAATTCCATCTTGTCCAAATAAGATATAGAAATAAAATTTCTGTTTATGGTGAGAACATAATAATAGTTCTCTAATTCTAGGAATAATCTACTTGGAAATGTTAAATCATAAGTGTTGACTTCAAATGAATTAACTTTTGCTCCATTACTAATATGAACACCTACTTTACCCTTTTTAAATCCCCTTATATCTCTAAGTTTGTGTTTTTTAGAAAAAAAATGTGGCATACACCTAATATCCAAACCCATGAGTTAGGGTTAGTGAAATTAACCTCTATAACATTCACATTTAGCTGATGAGAGTGATTATTTTCTTTAGGAACACTTCTCACCCCTAGATACCAATCTCTAATTGTTTTATAGGTCTTTCCAATAAAGTGTCTCAAAATGATTATCATTAAGTATTTCATAATATATTATAAATATATATCAGTGGATGGGTATCATGTTTTATATCTTTTCATTAATTAATTTTAATGAAATTTCTCCCACTCAAAATGATGAATTCATATATAACATCTATTTAGTGATCCAAGATCCATATTTCATGAAGTTTTAAGTCCATTATAGCCTTACTCTAAAAAATTATCTATTTAGGTAGGATAAATTTCCAATAATATCACATACGAATCTTATATATTTTATTGGATAAAAACTTTATCCTAATCAATTAAATGGATTCACTCAACTATATTCCTCTAGTATACTAACTTTTAGGGTTTTTCATCCAAGTGTTACTCAAAGATCATAGTGGGATTTGGTTACATAACCTTTAGGGATTGTTATATCCACTATGTCTTATATAAGATAATACATGGGCACTGGGAAAGATCATTAACCTACCCAATTATATTGGGCCTGGGTTAGTTCAGTACCACTTAAAGGGGGTGAATCATTGGTACATGTTTTGAAATTATTCCTCAAATTGACCTATGTGGTCGATTAAAGTTGTGATCAACTCTATCTTAATCTCTTACTCACTCATATGAAGTACTAACAAAATATAATCAACATATGGGAAATTTTTTATAATTTTAGACCTCATCATAAGATCCTACTCCTTTTTGTGTTCAAATTCTATTATGAAATGGATTTTATTATCACTATTGTATTATAGTGATTACAAATGAAGTTCTAGTCCTATACAATGGTTCGAGAAAGTATCATCCACTTCTTGAATATGATTAAAGGAATTATTTTGACTAGAACCATCACTTATTCAAGAATATAATAAATCTTTATTATAAAAAAGATCTTTAGTATCATCCTAGGAGATTTATCATCAAATACTTGATCTTCTTTTGAAATTTATTCAAGTGTATTATTAATATCGAAGATATATTATTCACATCATCCTTAATTTTAAATTATTCATAATGATATTATAATTAATGAGTTAATTCATGCATGGTATAATATTACTCATCTTTAGAAACAAGATCTTATATTATCGGAATCAAGATCTTCTTACCCCAACCACTTTAAAAAATCACTGATGCAACATTTATAAATGTTCTTATTCCTTTCTCACTTAGATACAGTATATTACCAGCTTCTTATCAATTCTCAAACACACTAAATTTAATTAATTTTCTATTTTTATATCTTCATAACTACATTAATAATATTTTTATAATAAATATTAGAAATTCCCATGAATCTTTGCTACAAAATAATTCCATGTAGAATAGTAGCTTTTATCTAAAAGAATAGTTTAAAATATTTGAATTTGAAATCCCTATGAAATATAGATGATCTTATCATCTAAAACACCAAAAATACTAGTATTATTTTTTTCTTTAAATATTATATTAAATCTGTAAATTTAGTTCATTATGAATTTACAACCACATGTGCATGACCCCATACATCACGGTGTAGCGATGTTGCTTGCGGTGTGGATCTCACACTCTACATAATCAGATTTGACTTGATTATATTGACTCATATTTAATCACAACTATTTGGTGATGTGTTATATGTTTATGACCTACAAAACTAGTGACACTTGAAATATTAAAGAAATTGTTGGGATTTGTAAATCCTCTTCAAGTACTGGATTTAGTTAATTAGAAGGAGGAACTCGAGTAGACCCTTCAATCTTGTGAAGGTAGTAGTATTAATTCTTTGTGGATTTAATGTGATGTGTTAAATAGTTTCAAATTTATTATGGATGTATGTTTTTAGTGGTGGAGTCAATTCACTAGATATTCAGTGACTCAATTTATTTGAATCGTTGTAATATAAATACATTGTTTATTTGGATCTATACTAGAATAGATTTGTAGAAAAGAAGTGAGGTTATGGTATATTTTTCATCTTCTGGTGATTGGTGGTCTATCCATAGAGATGATACAGTAAATCAATAGTCATCTAGTGTAATGTATAGATCCCTATAAATATAGGAGGTTTTTGAAACTGGTTAATTTGCTAGGGTCTACTGTAAAATCTTTGTGGGACCACATATTTAGGTATTGGGGGTTCATTTTAGTTAGTGATATATGTGGATTCTAAGTCACGATTATTATAAAATCTTTTTTACTTCTATTGAAATTAGAAGTTATGATACTTCTCCCCAAGGATGTAGGATAAAATTATAAACCATTTAAAGCCTCTTGTGTATTTTACTTGATTTAATTTCTTTCCCTGTATTGGATGTTTTTATGAGTTGTGAGTGGGAAGATTTTAACTTAGTGTGGGGATTTGTATGAGTACATTGTTCTATTTTCCATTACATTGATTTTTATAGATTCATTTCAATATTATTATTCTTAAAATGTGATTTTGGTGTCCTTGCTTCTAATGGTTTAAGTTTGGGGTGATATTCTCAATAATTGGTATCAAATACGTAGGTTCTCAAAATCTCATTAATTCACTCAAGAATAAATTATTTATCATTATCTCTTACTCAAAAAAATTATTTTAGTAGGAGTTAATATCATCATATTGATGGTTTTGGATGATAGAAAGGTTCGGATAGACAAATTCAATGGAATGGATTTTAGCTTATAGAGGATATAGTTGGAAGAATACCTCATCTAGAAGGACCTGAAAGTTTCATTGAATATATTTCAGCTAAAGAAAGTGGAAAATGGAGAATGGGAAAGGATATGTAGAAAGATGTTAGTTTTGGTGAAGATTCCATTGGAATGAAATGTGGTCTTCAATATCTGAGTTTCTTACTTCTTTCTCTTATCTCCTTTTTCCCCTCCTCTCACCTCATCCTTTTTTTTCTTTAGTATGACTCCTTTGTGTAATGATTTTTTCGTTTGGGTCGATGTATTTATCTTCTAGAGCTCTTAGTTTATGGTTTTTTTTCTCTCATATTTTCCTTCCATGGATCTTCCCTCACATTCCACAGTGCCTCTTCAGGTTGGATTTATAGCTTTCATTTAAAGAGGTTTTGGGTTTCGCGATTCAGTGGTCGATGAGCCTTGTGGCGCTACCTAGGTCGTTCTACCCCTGCTTTCTGGGATCTCGATTTTATTACTCATTGACGATTTTCATCATTTCATATCCTCAACCTCTCTACTACTACTCTAACCTCACATTCCATTACTCCTCTCCTTATCAGATCTAGAGCGGCGGTAGAATTAAAGTTTTGGGAGGTGTGTCTTAGGGGCTGGAAGGGTTCCAGGAACACATCCCCTGATGATGGCTTTGGTCTTTCTGTTTTCATCCTCATGATTTCATTGATGGTTCGTTTTCTTATTATCAGTGGTTTATTTTCTTACTAATGTTCACTGGTGTTTTGATTTGTGGATCTAGTTTTTTTGCTCAAGTTAGGTTATAGTGGAAGTTATTAGGTTGATCTCGATAGTACTATGGTGATGTTCATACTCTTCATCTTTGTATTCACATTTTGGTTTTTTCTGATTCATTGGGGGATGATGATGACTCGGTGTGTTGAGATGTTTTATGGTAGGTTTGATGGTTTTTGACGATCTTTAATGACCAGTTTTCATGGTGGTTGGTTGGTGGTGACGATGCATTAATGGATGACAATGGTGAATGGTGATGGCTGGTGATAGGGTGATGTAGGAAATCTTAAATCATGATTCTCATATGTGGTGTTCTTTTTGAATTTTATATTTTGAATTTTGAAATTGGTTTCATTTATTTCTTGGGTTCCCTCTTGGTATGTGGATTACTGCAAATCCATAAAATTATCTTTTGGAAAACCAAATAAAAATCTAATTTTCATTCATTCAGTCAGGATCCATCTCAATTATCTGATGGTGGATTTCAAGGATGATATTTGGACTATATTGTTGTTTTTACTACAAGAAAACAAGGTTATACCCATGGTTCTCCAAAAAAATTTGGGTATAGGTCACCCCTATACCCATGGTTATTGTAAACCATAGGAATAGGTTTCATGGGAAAAAATCACAGGAAGGACCTATGCCTATGGTTCTCCAGAAAATGTGGGTATATGTCACCCCTATACCCACGGTTTTTGTAAACTGTGGGGAATAGGTTTCACAGGGGGAAAATCATGAGAAATACCTGTACACATGGTTCTCCAAAAACTATGCATATAGGTCACCCATATACCCATGGTTTTTTTAAACCATGGAAATATGTTTCAAAGGGAAAAAATTGTGGGAAGACCGTAGGAAAATTTAAACCCATAGTTTGACCAAACCATAAGTATAGGTTGGCCCATTATTTTTCTATAATAATAATAATAATAAATAATTTAATGTAGATAATTTTATATATATATACATATATTTTTTTTGAATTAAGAAAAAAACATGTTGTGGGATAGTGGTAAAGTTGTTGGTGTGTTGACATAAGGTGTTGGGATCAAATCCAAGAAACATATTTTTTTTAATAAGGACCTATACCCACGGTTTGACCAAATCGTGGGTATAGGTTTTCCCATTAAATTTCCATAATAATAATAATATTATTAAATAATTTAATATAAATAAGTTTATATATATATATATATACATATATATTTTGTTAATATAATAATAAAAATCATGTTGTAGGTTAGTGTTAAAGTCGTTGGAGTGTAGGCGGAAGGTGCTAGGATCAAATCCCAAAGAAGGATTTCTTTTTAATAAGGAAATATACCTATGGTTTGAATAAACTGTGGGTATGGGTATTTCTATTGAAATTTCCTACACTAATGGTTTAAAAATCATGGGTATAGGTGGAATATACCCATGGTTTAGTCAAACTGTGGGTAGAGGTCTATATTGACGACTCCCAACACCACAGTTCCTAAAACCGTGGGTGTAATCTATACCCACAGTTTTAGGGGACATACCCACAATTCTAAACCATGGGTATAGGATTTTTTTAGTAGTGTTTTTTCTTTTCAATGGTTACAATAGTGAGTAACTCCATTGGAAAAATCAAATTGATATTTTAAGATGTCAAGAAATTGATTCTTAATGAAGAGCTCTGAAGAATGGAGATTGAAGAACCTAATGTCAATGCATTGAATGTATATAGAAGAGGGTTATCACCTCATCAAAGAAGCTGAAGATAAATAGAAGGAAAATTAAGAGAGATATGTATAGGTAAATCAACTACACTTGGTCTAATATGTTGTAAATATGATAAAAGTGATCATATCAAGAAGAATTGTTTCGTTCATAAAGAAAATTCTGGAAGAACAATTTTTGAATGATTAAGTTCTATGAACCTAATAGATGAGAGTAGTGCCAACCTACTCTTGAGTTTCAACACTCTAGTTAAATCTTGGATCATAGATTCTAAAGCATCTTTCTACTCAACTGGATAAAAGGGTTTCGTGTAAAATTATGTGTCTAGAAGCTTTAGAAGAGTTCTTATAGTGGATGATGAATCTCTTGACATGGTAGGAAAGTGGGATGTAAAAATTTGGATGGATAATGGTATTTTCCTTAAGATGAAATTTGTTAGAAATATTTTAGGTCTTAATAATAATCTGGTTTCAATTTGATAATTGGATGAAGCTATTTGTGGGACAAAATTTGTAAATTGGGTGTGTAAAATCACTTAAGGTTCCCTTATCATAGTTATAGGTGTAAAGGATGAGACACTTTATATAAATCCATGGAACTGTACACCCATATCTGGAGAAAAGAACCTATACTTTATATACTATATTTGATGACAAAAGAAGCGACCTGAAATTAACCATCCATAATTACAATATTCATAACCTATATTGAGAGACTTACATACCCTTGAGCTTTTAGGTTCATCATTTTAAAGAAATGGGAAACCCTGTTACATAATAAAAAACCATATCATTATTAACCAATGGGCATTTTTTCCATTATGCTTAGATTTTATTATTCTATAATAAGTCATAAACATCTCCCACAAAATTCTCTACACATAATAATCTTCTAAATATAATATATGTATTACTCTTATTCATAACTAGGAAAAATGGAAAAATAAGAAGGGTGAGCTCAAATGCTCAGTAAGGTTAACATAGGTGTTAATAATAAAATATATTAAGTGAGCTTAAGATAGTCATAAGGTTGTGATAACATAATCAAAGTGTGTATTGTAAGAGATCCATACCCAAAAAAACATGATCTATAAATCATGAGTCATGGCATAAAGCTTTAGAATAACATAAGACAAAAATCATAAGATTTAACAATAAGGATCCATATGAAATAAACATTTGTTCAAGGAAACCATTAGAACTCATAACAAGCATGACACATTATATTTATAACCCATTTTTACTTGTCTCTAACCCATAATGGAATAACTTATAAACAAATAATTTCAATCATCGTTTATCTAGAGAACAAAACTTTACCCAATACATTGTAGAGATGTATCCAAGGCTCACCTGTCATCATCTATAATGCCCAAAAATTATAACATGATTAAAAATCATAGGTATTTCATTTCAATATAAAACTAATAAATACACCCATCATTCCTTTATGGCTTGATTAAATTATAGAAAAAAATGGGTTTACAATTTCCTTAAAAGATTATTATAATAATCCATAAAAATAGATAATATGTATGGAATCATTAGAACATATACCCAATGAATCATAATAATCATTTAAAGAATTTTTATATAGATGAAAATCACTTTTCTAAAATCATTAGAATTATGATTTGAAAAATAAGAGAAAATATCCTTTTCTTTTTGTAAATTTTAAAAATTAAAAATTTCTAGATCCATGGAAATATGATTTTCTTTGAAAAACCTTGGAAAATTTTACATTAATCTTGATAACAAAAAATTATCATGGTGGTGGGAAAATCCATTCACTTTATATATGTTAAAAACATTATTTTCATACTTTTTAAAATAAATTCAAAAGTGATTCCAACCAAAAATGTTTAAAATATTCCTTTTAAAACCTTTGTAAATAAAGTAAAAAGTAGTTTAAAATAAAATTTAAAAGTTTTTTAAGTATAAAAAATAACATTCTTGAAAATTTTAAAATAACATGGATATTTAAGAGGAATATTTTAAAACATTCAAAACATGTTTTTAAAGATAAAACCCTTACGACTTTGGTAAATTTTGAAACAAAAGGAAATTGGAAGATATAAATTTAAATGGATTAATAAATCACTTTATTTTCATTAAATTAATTGAAAAATATATCTATGTGTCAATTTATATACCACAAAAAATAAAGCATGCGGTGAAAATGGAATAAGTCTCAAAGAAATTAAATTGAGATGAGGAATCCTTAAATTTTGGTAATGCTTGAATCAAAAATACATTGAATGAAGGAAACTAATATGATTCAGTAAAACCCATTATCTTCACTAAATAATATTTCATATTAAATTCATGTGGATTTAAGTACACCATATAAAATAAATCATGGTGTGTAACATGAAACATGTCTCAAGGAATTTGAAATATATACCAAGAACCCTTACAAAGATCATAAAATTTGAAATAGTAATCTATCAATATAATGATATAGTGGAACAAAGATAAATAAAAATAAAATAATTAGAATACAACATAAACAATCATTTTTTATAACACACATAATATTGGCACAACATAGTCAATGAAGAAGTGATATAACCCAATGAAAGGAAATTGAGTTAGTGACCCCCTTACCTCAGACTTCTACTGGATTTAACACATTATAAACTCATATATAATAAATTTAGACTTATCATAAATCCATAATATAAAAATATTCATAATAATATTACTATATATAATTCCATTATATTTTCTAATTATCTATTTATTAATAATTCTTTATTAAAAATCAATGTTTGTGTGTTAACTGTCTCATTTCCCATGTATGTTTCGATTCAGCGGTTTCATTAATTGCGCATTTTAGTGGTTTAATCATATATATAATATTAATTAATATTAATATCATTTTTTATATATTTTTATAGTTTCATGGTCACTTTATGGAACTTATATTAAATATTTTCATGGAATGCATACAAATTCCCTTTTTTGGTGATTATTTAATTTACAAAAGAATTTAATTTATAAGTAAATATAATTTTGAATACTACTAATTTATAATTATATAAAAATAAAAAATTCAACATTATTACATAATATAACCAATTAATAACATTCCTTAATCATTCATGACATAATCTTTTTTACAATGCTCATGTATGTGAACAAACTGATGCAAACACAAACATGTTATAATGACTGAATGTGTATATATATATTATTATATAGTGATATTATTAGTTTAGTAGAATATTAATGATTTAAAAACATGTTATAAAATTGATAAATTTAATTTAATAATTTGTATATGTGGAATTAAAATTAAAAATAAATTTAAGAGGTTATTACTTCAAAGTGTCTCAGTAAGTGAAGTGTCTTGGTAAGCTTGTTTTAAGAGGTTAAACTTTATGATGATCATTTATTATTAATATTATAAATATAATAGACAAGTTATTTTTTCATAACCTTAATCATTTTATATATTTAATATTTATTTATTCATTCTATTCATTAATCCATCTATGTAAGATGGTAATGAAAAAATTAAATATGTCGTTTCATTAAAGCGATAGTCTACAAGTACACATGAACAATGCTTCTATTTTCCAAAGTATGAGATTAAATGAGATTATATTATAGTTTATATTTATTTAATAATAATTATGTCATAAATATCATATATATTAATTAAATCCATCCTTATAACCAACCATGTGAGGTGGTGATGAAAAACGAAATACATTGCTTCATTGAGGTGTTAGTATGGACGTACGCACGAGTGATGTTTTAATTTTTCATTGAATGTAAAAGGAGGTATAAAATAGTTTTCAAATTAATATAATAACATTTAATAATAGAAAATATACTAATATAATTTTTTTATGGTTTAAATAAAGTTTAATGAAGTATTAGAAGAAATAAACTTGAAATAATTCAGTTAAGACTTATACCTCCAACTTGGATATCTTCTTTTTTATTGCACCTTAATCCTTCTACGATTGGTCTTTTGGGAATACCATAAACCTTGGAAATGGATAAGTATGTTCTGTAAGTATTTTGGTAGGTATTGTTTGAGATAAAGTGCTCAAAGTGTGTGGAGAAATGAGAAGATGAGGTTCCCTTTTATAAGTGAGAGGATTGGTGCTCTTATAAATATTAAGAACTTTAAAATATAATTAATGTATTTCTCATGGAAAGTGGCCCCAATTTAGTACAATAGGGTATTTTAAGTTCAAAATTTAATCGAACAATCAAATTAAGGAAAGGATTTTGAGATATTTGAAACCTTATCCTTTGATTTGACCTCCTCGTTAACCTTTTTATCATTTACCATGGTGACAAATTTTTACAATGATAACAATTTGTTATAACTAAAAATGAAATTGAACTCATTAAAAAATTAAAATATGTTAATCCAAGGTATGGAATATATTTTCTAATATTCAATTTATATAAGTGGTAAAAATTAATTTTAAAACAAGTACATGTAACGTAACGAAAAAAAGTTTTTTATAAAAATGTACTTTAAGCATAAAAATGATTTTATACCAAAATCATGTATAATTTTTATTCCCATGTAATTAATTGGATTAATTTTAAACAAAATGAGACTTATTTTTCTTTTAACCCAGATCAAAACCAAAAGGAACCTTGTGAATACTTTATTAAAATAGAGGAACCAAAAATAGTTTTTATTTGAATAAAATCATTACTTAGATTTCTAAAATATAAAAAATAGATTTCTAAGTTAAAAATTATATTTTTAAATAATATATTTTACTTATTATATATATATATATTATAGTAAAAATAATTCATAAATATTCAATTCAATCTTATATCATGATAATTTCATAAAGGTGATAATATCTTCAAAATCCATATTTTACATTATTCGCCCAAAAATCAACCTTTTTAAAAAAATCAAAAAAGATAACTCTAAGATAATTTTAACATTCTGAAATTTTGATAATCTAAAATTCATAAATTTTTCTTTTAAATTAAAATACAAAACATAAAATAAAAAATGTGTTTGTATATTAAGAAAAATTTAAACTTTAATTGCTATTAATTATATTTCATATTGATTACTAATTAAAATAATGTTAATATATTACTTCTTATATTGATATATTATATATTATTATAATAATATTTTAAAATTTTTCAATTAGGATAAAAACACAACACTTTGAAACCAATTATTTTAAAAACAATACTTTTTAAACAATAAATCATATTGATTATTCCTATAAATGTAAGAATTTTTAATTGATTACTATATTTTTTATTTACTAGAGGATTTATTTTTCCTGTAATTATAATATGTTACATATTTTTTTAGATCAGTGTTACATGTGACACAATTTTTTCAACATGATATTTATTTAAAGTTATATATACTAAAATCCAAGGGTGTTACACATTATCTGACCAAAAGGGAAAAGGGGCATCACTTACTAGATCATCTACCACTAAAAGTTAGATTTTTGGAACTTCTAACTTGGGAACCTTAGTGGGGAGATTATTAAAGTTTTAATAGAAAAGGGAATGATGAATTTGTAACATTTAGACTTCATAAATTGTGATATTTTCATACTCGGTAAGAAATAGAAGGTGTCTTTCAATTTGACCAGAATAACACTAAAATTTTCGAAGATGGAGAATGTACATATAGATTTCTAGGAGCCTTACCAAATTAAATCTCATAGATGATCATAATATTTTGTGACATTCACTAATGAATCTATGAGAAAATTATGAGTATACTTTCTGAAACATAATTTGAAGTGTTTGGAGTCCTCATGTAATGTAAATCTATGGTTGAAAGTGAAACTAAAAATAAGTTGAAGATATTGATGTCAGAAAATGGTTTTGAGTTTACTAGAATATGTTTTAGAAACTTTTTCAAACATAAGGGTATTAGGAATGAGAATATTGTAACTAGGATACCAAAAAAAATGGAGTAATTGAAAGGATGAATCAAATATTAATGGAGAGATTGTAGATAATGAAACTGAATTCTGAAATTCCAATGGAATTATTGGTGGAAGTAGGGAACATGATAGTGCATTTGATCAATAGGATCCCCTACATACCAATGGGATATGATTTTTCAGAAACATTATGGACCAGTAAAACATGGGTTTTTCTCACGTTAAAGTCTTTATAATTTTATCTTGTGTACATGTGGATTCCAAAGACATATAAAAGCTTGAGTAAAAATATTGAACATTCTTATTCATAGGCTATGGAGATAAAGACCTAAGATTTTGGCTTTGGGATGTTAACAATAGGCAAGTTATTAGAAGTACAAATGTGAACTTTATGGAGCAAGTCCTTTGTAAGTATGAGAACTTGGTGGATAATGAGGTTGTATGTAAAGAATCAACTTCAATACAAGTTTATCTGAATAGAGGATCCAAAGGAGTCCAAATTAGGATAATTCAGATGACTTTGAATTGACTGGAAGTTTTTAAATTCCAAATGAATGTTCAGAGGGAAGAATAGGGAGTTTCAGAATGACACTAACGAAAGATATACCTAAAATATCGAAAATTGGGGAATCTTGGTTCATATTTACTGAGAATAAAATTCCTAAGGTTCAGTTCTAGAGAATTTAGGACCATAAAAATAATTACAAAGATTTGGTAGAGTCATATGGTCGATATAAAGGTATGGAGTTGACCTAAAATTCTTACTTTTAATGGATTTTAGATAACTATAAATACTAAAATAAGTGATTAACCTCATATTTTTTGACATGTTTAAGTTGGTTATGGAGAATTAGTTGGAATCACTTCATGTGAACAACACCTTGGAGTTAGAAGAACTACCACCTAGAAAGAGGATACATGAAAAAAAATGGGTTTCAAGTTAAAAGAAGAAACTAACATAAGAATAAGGTATAAGGTGAAGTTTGATGTGAAAGGGTTTCAATAGATGGATGACATTAAATTCTCTAAAATATTTTCTCTGATAGTAAAGTAAAATAATATTGAAATTATTCTCAGCTTGGTTGCTTCTAGTGTTTTACATCTAGAATAAATGAATGTGAAGACAAATTTTCTTCTTAGAGATCTAGAGGAAGAAATATACATGGAGAAACCTTTTGGTTTTATGGATCATTGGAATGAGGGATTGATGTAAAAAATTAGACCATTTTTTTTACTATGAGGAATACAATGATAGAAACTTCTCATTTTTTTATTGTGTATGGAAAATATACTATCGGTGATTCTATCAATTAAACGGATTCAGGAGCTGAAGAAGGACCTACTAGCAAAGTTTGAAATAAAAGATCTCAATGAATCAAAGAAGATATTGGGCATGAGTATTGAGTGAGATAAGAAGACTAGAAGTTTGTTTCTTTCACATAAGGACTACATTTGTAATATTGTTGAATGTTTTGGCATGAATGAATGTAATACAGTCTCAAAAACTCTTGCTGATCAATTTAAACTTTCAAAAGATCAAGCACCTCAGATAGAGGAAGATGTAAATAAAATGGTTATAGTATTGTATAATCAATGGGGGAATTCTCATATATGTAATGGTGTACACTCAGCCATAAATTTCTCATACAGTTTTAGTAGTCAGTCGGTACATGGAAATATAGTGAAAGATTATTGTAAAGTTGTAAAGTGGGTTATCTGGTACCTCAAAGGAATAGAAGATGAAACTCTTTGTTTCAAAGAAGGTGATCTGATGCAGGGGTATATTGACATAAACTTTGGGAATGACTTAAACTCAAAAAATAGTGAAACTATATATTTTTTCACTTTTAGCATAATCATGATAAATTAGATATTGATGTTTCAACTGGTAACTGCACTCTCCACAATGAAATCTGAGTATGTAGTAGAAACATAATCAATCAAGGAAATTGTAAGGTTAAGGATACTAATTTAGGAGCTTAGAAGTGGACAGGAGTGTGGGATACTTTTTTTGATATTCAAAGTGAAATACACTTGGCTAAAAACTAGTTTTCCATGTTAGGATGAAGTACATCGATCATAAGTACCATTTTATTTGGAAAAAAATGCTATAGGATGGAGAGTCAGGGTTGTGAAAGATTACTAGAAATCAAAATCCGGCATATATGTTCACCAAGGATTTAGTCCAGGGGAGTATGACGCAAAATTATGCCTTAGTTGGATTTGGGTGAATATAAGGAAATGGACACAACATGAAAAATCATATTTATCTATATTATGGTTTTACATTTAGTCATGTTTAAAAACGTGGCTAATTCATTTACCTATGTTTCATAAAAATTTCGGGAAAACATGTGTCAGTAAATTAGCAACATTGATAAACATAGTTAATTTATTCATGTTTATAAACATCACTAAATTATCCTAATTTATAAATGTCACTAAATTAGTCATGTTTATAAACATCGCTAATTTAGTCACATTTATAAATGACACAAATTTAGTTGTGTTTATAAACATTATTAATTTAGAAAACATACTATTTTCCCACTTTTTTGTAAACATGGGTAAATGAGATATTTAATATCCATGTTTCTAGAAACAAGGCCAATTTTTTATTTTTTTTGTTTTTTATATAGTTTTACAATATTTTAAAAAATATTGATAAACCTTACTATTTATTCTTTTTTTAAATTTTTGAATTAGTTTTATGATTTTTTTAACATATTAAAATATATTTATACATATGTTAGTATATTTTAATATAAATAAAAAATAATATATATTATATATAAATATATATCTATAATATATATCTATATATATATTATTATACATATAAATATATTAACATATGTAATATACATATATTTTAACACATATAATATATTAACACATATTATATATATATATATTAACACAAAAATATATTAGCACATGTAATGTACATGTATATTATTATATCTATATATATATATTATATATATTTATATATGTGTTAATATATTTGTGTGTGTACTTATAAATTTATATATTTATTTATATATATATATATAATTTAATATATATTAATATATGTTATTATTTATATATGTTAGTATAAATTAAGGTATATGTTATCATATGTTATGTGTGTGTGTGTGTTATCATGTGTTATTGTATATTAATATTTATGTTGTATATTAATATATAAATTAACATAAATATATCTAACTTTATATAAATATACTTATATATATTAATAATCATTTATTCAATTGTTATTAATTTATTATAATTAGGTTTTAACGTTTGTATTTTTATGATTGTATGTATGTATGTATGTATGTATGTATGTATGTATGTATGTATGTATGTATGTATGTATGTATGTATGTATGTATGTATGTATGTATGTATGTATGTATGTATGTATGTATGTATGTATGTATGTATGTATGTATGTATGTATGTATGTATGTATGTATGTATGTATGCATGTATGTATGTATGCATGCATGCATGTATGTGTATATCAATTTTATATAGATAACATTTTTTTATTGCTACGTAATACAATTATATGTGTAGTATTAATAATATGTTTATATATATGTGTGTGGTTATAAATTTATATATTCATATATAGATTAATATGTGAATTATTGTGTGTGTGTGTGCACACGCATGTATAAGTTTATATATTAATTTACATATATATATTATTATATATATTTAGTTATATATATATATATTGTAAATTAATACAAACACACACACACACAGATATATATATATAAATTAATATATTTATATGTGTGTGTCTCTAAAATATTATAAAAATATTTATAAATTTAAGTGTATATATATGATTTGTAATTTTTGATATTATTACATATATATATATATATATTCTCATTTTTAATCTGTTATTATCAATGATCATTTATTTAGTTATTATTAATTAGTTATAATTATGTTTTGACCTACGTGTGTGTATCAGTTTATATGTAATATCAGTGTATTTATATGTGTGTGTGTGTGTTAATTTTATATGAATAACATTTTTTAATGTTGTGAAATGCTATTATACATATATACACATATAATACCATTTCAATTCTTATTTAATCTTGTCATATTTAAAACATATTTAAAATAAAATTTAGTCACGTTTAAAAAAAACATACCCAATTAAAAATTAGGCACATTTATAAACACAACTAAATTAGTCACGTTTATAAACATAGCTAAATTAAAAAATAGTGGTGTTTTAAAACACATCTATAAAAATGTGTCTAAATTAGCTGAATTAAAATTTAACCACATTTTCATAAAATGTGGCTAATTGGTTGTTCTTTTGTAGTGGGAGGATCATTGCATGGAGTGAAAGTGAAACGATGTTTTAATTTTCCAAAGTGTTGAAGGATATTGTGGGTGTACTTGAAGTAGAATTCAAGTGGGAGATTGTTGTAAATTGTGAACCCTCTTAAAGTGATGGATTTGGTGTACTATAAAGAGAAACTATGGTAGACCCTTCAGTCTTGTGAAAGCAGAGACAATAGCACTTTATCATGTCCACGATGTTGTGGTCCAAATTTTTGGATTTCTGATGGATACATGTGTATGGTGGTGGAGTCAGTTCACTGGATGTACAATGATGCGCCAGAGTTATATCACTCGAATATGAATAAATTTTTTGTTTGTGGGTCCATCCCAACATATCTTTATATCAAATGAGTGAACTGGTCAGACCATGCTACCGGAGGTCAATATATCATTTATTAAAAACCATTTCTAATTCACAGTGGTTTATTAAAAATCATTATCATTTATCGGTGGGTTTTTAGTGATGGTTAAAACCATCACTAAATAAAAAAATTACTTTTAAAAAAAATTAAAGGTGGTGACACAGGCATGATATATGAAGCAAGCAGGCAGTGACGCATGCATGATGCAAGCCTGGTGGTGTAGGTAGTATGATACAGGCATGACTTTGCACTAGGAATTTGGGCCAATTTGTGGGCCTTTAGGCCATGTAATGGGCATCATGCACACTAGGCCTTTAGGCTATGTATTGAATAAATAAGGCTTGATGGGTGGACTATCTCTAAGGGGGGTTATGACCGGTCTTTCCAGCCTGTGTGTGTGGTGTGTGTGTGTTTAATATAATTGTACTCCCAAGCACCTAATATATATATAATCAGTTTCTTATTATTTAATAATTAATCATTATTATTTTTAATTATTTTTTATTTATTATTTATTATTTTAAATAATTAGGATTTTTTTATATTAATTACTAATTAGAAATTATTTATATATGTATATTTACATATATTACAGTTGTGGGTTTACCCAAGTGGTAAGGTCTCTGTGATCCCGCATCAAATACCAAGGTTTAAATCCATACGGATGGGGACTTCGGTGGTGTTGTAGCAGTATTATAACATTGTAGTAGTGTAGAGACTGTAGCAAGTATTGTAGCGGGGACTATGGCAACACCATTATTCATTATATTTGGGCTTTTGAGTGATGTATTTGATCCTTCAAACCAGTAAACCTATGAACCATCAATTTAGGGCCTACAGACTATTAAGGCAGACTACCACAGATTGACACATATGCAGCACCTGATTTTAACAGTGCTAAACAGAAATCACTGATAAAAGAGTCACCTTTATCAGTGCTACCTAAAAGCGCTGATAAAGGTGTACCCTTTATCATCGCTTTTTTTTGTACTGATAAAGGTTATTTTTACCATTTCTATTCTTAATATTGATAAAACCTTATAATAAAAAATATTGTTAATATATATAAAATTATCATATTTATATTCAAAAAATAATGTTCATTTGTATACATTTTTAAAAAAACGCATGTTTATAATTAATATAAAGATGATATATTAATGTGTATTTTTTAATAATTCAAATATATATATATATACATATATATAATTTTTTTTTTAAAATATTTATAAAATTATAAATATATATATATATATATTAAAATAATTATAAAATTATAATAAATATATTTAAATAATAAATATATTTAGAATATATATATTTAAATAATTATAAAAGTTTAATAAATATATTTTAATAATAACTATATTTATTATATTTATAATTATATATATTTATATATTAATAAATATAGATATATATATATGTATATAGTAGGTGCTTGGGGGTATAATTAAATTCAAATACACACACACCACACACACAGAATAGAAAGGTAGGCCATAGCCCCTCCCTAAGGGGATAACCCACCCATTAAACCTTAGTAAGTTTTTACATTTAAAATATGTTTAAAATTTATTAATTAATCTATTTAAATGATTTTTTTAATAAATTTATAATTTAAATATTTAATTATACAATTATAAATATATATAATTTTTTTAAAATAGTATTTATACAATTTTAATATATATATATATTTATTTAAAGAATTATAATTAATATATTTAAATAATAAATATATTTATTATATTTATAATTATATATTACTCTAAACGGCCTAAAGGCCTTTAGATTTTTATTCATTTTTTGGATAATCTCTTTTTTAATTGGGTTGAGAGGGGACCCTTAAATGGCTCGTAGGATTAGAGGCACAAGGCCCTATACATAGCCTAAAATCCCAAAGACCAGACACACTAGAATTGTCCCTCCTCAGCATATGCTTCATTGGTGGCACATATCTCCCCACCTCGTATGGCTAATCGGCTAGCGTTTTCTCATGAAAAGCTACATGATGCCTGGTACCGATGGTGGTTATCATACCCTCTCATTTTTTTCAATCTGGTTAGCTCTACTAGTGGCTACTACTACTTTGATTCCTCATATGTGGCATATTCCCATGTGGACATATCCTATTCCTATAGTCCAGAGGCCCAGTGGCTCGAAAGCCTATGATCGTCCAAAGGCCCTATTGTATCAGTATGTCTAGGGACTGCACCCATACCTGCATCATGTTTGGATCGCCGCTTGTCTGCTTCATCCATGTGTCACCACCACATCATAAATATAGTTATTAAATTTATAATTATATTTATTTATATATTGATATAAATATATATAATTATACAAATATATATAATTGTATAAATATATTTATAATTTTAATTAATATAAATATATATGTATTTAATTAATTATACAATTGTAATAAATATATTTAAATAAAAAATATTTTTATTATATTTATAATTTTATAAATATATATAATAATATAAATATATACAAACATTTATAATTATATAGAAATATATTTAAAAAATATTTATTTGTAATTATAATTATAAATATATATATATTTAAATAATTATAGAATTATAATAAATATATTTAAATAATTAATATTGTTATTAAATTTATAATTATATTTCTTTATATATCCATATAAATATATACAGTTAGTACTTTGCTCGTGCATTCACACGGTGCTATAAATCAATGCTTATTTTCAATAAGAGAATACTATTTTGCAGACTTAATAATCCATATTAATATTGAATATATTTAAGTCACAAATAATTGGTACATAATAATTAAATATAAGTTGAAAAATTGGTGGGTCATCATAAATATATTAGAAAACATTTAGGATAATTTTTAAGGAATAAAAATTTATTTTGAGCAGAGAGAATTCAATTATATGAATGGAAACATCATTAAAATGGACAATTCAGATTCTAACCATTATGATCATTAATGTTAAAGTTGAGGCAATATGATCCTCAAATGAAACACTAATTGAAAAACCTATAGAATAAATGATTCTATTACAAAACATAATATATTTTAGTAAACACATAATACATATCACTCACGTATCATATTGAGAACAGAAAATAAGCGAAATAATGACCAAAAAATTAATACATGTCAATTCAAATTTCATAGAAGCAAAAGAAACTAATAACTCAAATAAAATAAAAAGTCGTGATATTTATTTAAAATAAAAAATTACAAAAAACCTACAATTCAAGTAGCATTCACAAAAACATTGGTTTTTACATTGAAATAAAAATGTTGATAACCAAAATAGAGGACATTGGTTTTAACGATAAACATGGTAATAGATAAAATTAGAAGTTGTAAAAGATAATAATAAAAAGTCAATCAATTTTTTCAGAAAAAATATTGATTTTTGTATTTGTAGAATTTTATCATTCATTGATAGTCACTTTAAGTTGTAGAATGTGAACCAATAATGATGTCACATTGTATTGAATCTTCATATTGAAAAGCTTGCAACAAGTTTTTCTGCATAGACAATAATGATTAAAAATAAGAATAAGTATTAATGCATATTGAAATTCCAGAATCCAAAATTAGAATGTTAACATAAAAGAGATAACTTGAAATCAAAAAAAAAGGATAACATTGGGTTTATTAACATAACGTTGTGTTTTACATAAGGTTGTGTTTTTTAACTTCATGTTGTGTTTGTTAACACAAGGTTGTATTTGGAAAAACTTCATGAAAATTGATTATAATACTTTTCAGTTCAAGAATTCATTATGACACTTATTGAAAATTGGTGGTGTTTGACATAAGGTTGTGTTTGTTAACATAGGGTTATGTTTGCTAACATCATGTTGTGTTTGTTAACATAAGTCTGTGTTTAATAGAACTTCATGAAATGTGCTTATAAAACTTATGAGTTTATGAATTCATTATGCCGCTTATTAAAAACAACTTCTACACTTATTAATTGTGATAAATCTTTATGTAGAAGCTCTATTGTCATATCTTATTCAGAAACTACCTATAATAATTTTCAATTAAATACCTATTTATACCACCTATTGAAAAGCACCTATACCACTTGAGGAGGGTTGATCTACCCCCTCCTCATGTTTTTGTAATTAGAAATTTTATGAATGAAAAATAAAATATGGAGTCACAATCCACGGTGGTTGTGCACCATGTTTGCACAAAAGAAGGGCCTATATATATTTAAAAATATTTAAAGTGAAATAGTCATGGTAAATATTCCTATATTCTATAGAATCTTCAGTGCATGCTAAAGTGGGATGTCAAGGCATGTGCAGGTGATCTAATAAGTTGGAATTGGAGAATCTTGTTTAGGGAAGAAGAGTGTGGTCAAAAAACAAAAATGTATTTTAGTTCATGGAAAACCTGATAAATCTATAACATCAAATACTCATTGATAATTATATCTTCCACCATGAAGTATGATGTTAATGGGATTGTATTTAAATTAATAAAGAAGTATTTCTAGGGATGTTTGGAGTACATATAGAGACAAATGGACGATCAATGGTAAAAAGGGCAATGAAAAGTGTAATCATACGATAGAATCAGATTATGAATGCTCAACTGCTAAACAGTGATGTAGGATACAAAAATATGGATATTTGTTTAGTAATCTATAAAACCAATGTGGGTGGGTGGATAGTTTTCAAGCAGTTAATAGGTGTATATATGCTCTAAAAATTTATTCATCCATCTAAACTTAAATAGGGCATAATATTTTTATGTTTCATGTATATAAAAAGTGTTTAAAAAACTAGGTACATAGGAATGTTTATAGTGTATTTGTAATACATATTCTAAACTAAAAATCTATGAAAAATCTATTGAAATAACAGCTAGGTAAACTGGAATGTCTGATACGGTTCTTAGCGTAAATAAAATTCACAAAATAAATTCAAAAAATAAGCAATCATAATTCAATATTACCTTGTTGTAACATCACAAAATGTTAGTCATTTTTTAGACTTCTTTTTTATTTTTGATTTCGTAGAGGGCTTCATTTCATTATCATGGATTGTTATAGCCACAAAGTCTCGAGACATTAGAATATCACATTGCACCATATTCTCACCATAAAAATCACACAATAGGTTTTTCTACATAGATAATGGAGTTAAAATAATAATTATAAAATAATAGTGACAACTAAAATTAGAGAAAAAAATTAAAATGTTAACAATAGAGATTGAAAAGAATAAATGAACTGTATGTTTTAAACATATAAAATATTTAAATGACCAAAAAATGCATGTCTTTGAGTTATAATGATTTAATGAAAATAATAATCAATCAAGATTATAAATATATACCTCAGTAGATGAAATATGTTTGGTTGATGTAATAAAAATAAAGTCATTGTTGCAACTTATTTGTAAAGATCAACTTCTCTAATACACCTATGATGTAAGGATAAAAGGAATATTTCAATGTGGTTGTATTTATTTTATAATAAATCTAATTTAATAAGTTGAAGACAATAATACCTGGTTATGTTCAATTATTCTACTAACTTGTGAAGATCCACTACTCTGATGCTCCTATATAGTAAGGATAAAAATAATAATTTGTTTCACATATTTTTTAATGCAGCTTATGAATTTAAAATCAATAGTACCTTACTGTCTTCAAAGATATGATCAAAATTACTAATATAATTTTCATTTTCAGTGATGAAAAGAACTTTGTAGGTGTTTTGTTCTAATGAACAGTGATGGTTTTGAATGTGGTAATTTTTTACATCAATAGATAACACAACTCTTTTTTATTTGAAAATATTTAACTTCAGAGGAAAACTAAACTCATTATGGTTCTAATTTGAAAATTAATAGTAATTCTAGTTTAAATATACCAAAAATATATTTTCAATATATAAATAGTTGCATATTTGTACATTTATCAAATCATCTCTCAACTCTATAGTTGTTTTAGTTATAAATTTCATTACTTTCTTGTTGAAGATAACAACTGAAGATGAGTCTTGGAAACAAGTCATCGTCAGTTTCACTCTAAATCTATTGGATTTAAATATTTTTCTTAGCTAGTGATTTATATCATATAATATACTCGAAGACTAACCAAATAAAAAATTAATAATAAGTAATAAATAAAAAAAGAAATTAAAACCTAGGAGTAGTGCTATTAAGATAGTTTTTGCAATTTTGGCAGAAAATATTTCCATTTGAAGTGTCTAATTTCTTCATGAAGGAGTTGCATGATTCATAATACTAGCTTTGGGTGCTTTTAATTTTTGTATTTTAGCTACAATTAAACACATTGTAGGCTACAAAAGAGTGAGTGGGTATTATTATCTTGATTAGGACATGAAATAATTTAACATTTCATAATACTGCATATTGAAATTGAAAAGTTCAGGATATAATACTAACTTATTGAAGTTTTTGACATATTTTTTTTTCTTATTTCAGTACATCATAGTAGTAACAGAACTTTTCAAATGTTTTTGGTGGTGGACTATGAAACTATTTTGGAATGATCAATGTAGATCTTATAATTGAAAAATATTCAACATTATCAATTAAAAATTATATATAATACATCTATGATGTAGAAAATTTAAAACATAAAAAATGATAAGTGATTTTTGGTAAAATGACACATGTTTCTAAAGCTTTAGACTATTGAAATAACCAATTTGAAAAGTATTTTTATTATATTAAAGGTATTTTTGATAATAAAAGAGGATAAAATAAGTTCTAAAACAGAAGAAAGAAGCATATTCACAAAGAAATTTACAAAAAAAAACATCAAATAGAAAGAGAAAAAATTTACTGTGTAGACAAAATTCCTATCGCTCAATCTCTTAACCCTAAAAAATTTTAGTACCCTAACAGTAGACAAGCCATTGTTTTTTTTCAAGTAATGTTACATTTGGTTAAATAATTTTCTGCATAAAATATAATTAACTTATAACCCTCTGTGAGAAAATAAAGAAACTATAATTTATCAGACACATAAAGTAAGAAGACAATATGGATAACCTGACATCCTCTAAAACAATTTACGTATTTAGGTTGGAATTCCCCATTGATTTCATGGGATGGAAGTAAATAAAATTTCTAATAATTTCTAAAATATAAAATAATAAATTAAATGTTACTTAATGAACTTTACAACTATGTGAAATAATTTTTCATTTATAATAGAATACATTATGTTAAAAATAATTTTTAATGTAAATAGTATGTGGTAACTAGATTTTTCATAGAAGAGTGTTTGTTCTTTTACGTGGGATAAATGTGTGTTGAAAATACATAAGAAGATGTAAATTGAAGTGGTAATACTATTTATATATTATATATTGTTCTAGAACCATGTTTTGAATAATGTCATTAAAAGAAGTAAAATCAAAACTAAAGAGTGACAATTGAGTATAAGATGACTGAACATATATAGTTGATGTGAACATTATTCTTCACACATGTCTAGTTTCCAAGTAGTATCCTTGATTTTTAGCTATTTAGAAATTTTTTATAATATAGCGCAAGCCTTCATAAAACAACAGTTTGAACTTTGAGATTAGATGATGACTACTAATTATACACAAAATCTTTATTCCCTGCATAAGGAATTTTAAATTGTTGACTAAATTTTTTTTAAAAAAATATTGAATGTAATCATTATAGAATAAGGTAATTCAATATTTGTACATAATAGAAAAATAATCAAAAATAAAAATATAGATTTTCCATTTTTATATGGTAAACTCACACATTCATCACCAATAATGAGATCAAAAACAATAACATAGTTGGAGTAATTGGAAGATGATGTCATGACCCATCCCCTGGAGCTCGTGTTGTGACTACCCCAAGCCCGCCTTCCATAGGCCAGGGGCTGACGACTAGCACCAAAAGGTGTATTTCCTAAAACTGGGAAGGCATTGCCTTTATAACCTGTAAACACACACAAACAAGCACATAGAAAGATACAAACACAAGTAATTGTAGTAGAAAGAGTGTGTACAGTAAGTAAAAGGGTCCCAAATACAAGCCCAACTGGAAAGTACAAGAAAACTGGAAAGTACAAGTAAACTGAAACAGCTCCTGCGGACACCCACCAAGGATCCTACCTGAAGGGTAGGAATAGCTCTCGAACGGTCTTCTCTATGGTATGCCTCATCTAATTTCCACCTCTGATCTACCTACAATCCTAGTACTCTCGTCCTTAGTCGGCGTTGTCCGTCGTCTGCACCAAACACAACATGGTGAGGGTGTAGCCCGTGCAGGGGTGAGTATAATGATACTTAGTAGGGACCCCGAGACCCTCAAAGGTCTCACAAAATCAAAAAATGATAAACCACAAAGCATGAAAACAACTGAAAATCCTACTTAGGTATATGCCCATACATATACCTAAGTTATCAAGTAAACCCATCTCAATCATGAGGAAACACAAGGCCCAACTCAATAAATCAAAGCTCAATTTTTCCACGAAGGAAAGAATACCATGAAGGTAACACCACAAAGGTAATTACCACAATGGTAATGCCACATATAAGAATAACACAAAGGTATCACCACGTAGGAAAGTACCACACAGGTTTGCCACACAGAAGAATACCACCAAGGTATCACCACGAAGGAAATTATCACATAGGTACACCACATAGAAGAATACCACAAAGGTATCACCATGAAGAAAAGTACCACAAAGGTACACCACACATAAGAATACCACAAAGATATCACCATAAAGGAAAGTACCACAAAGGTACACCACACAAAAGAATACCACAAAGGTATCACCACGAATGTAAGTACCACACAGGTATGACACAGAGAAGAATACCACAAAGGTATCACCACAAAGGTAAGTACCACATAGGTATGACACATAGAATAATAACACAAATGTATCACCATGAAGGTAAGTACCACATAGTTAAGCCACAGAGAAAAATACCAAAAAGGTATCACCACGAAGGTAAGGACTCAGTTCACACTAGGTATAACTCAGGTATAGTAGTAGAGATAATTAGATGTAACTACTGAATCATCTTACTCTATTAAGAGGCAGACCCACGTAGGATCCTAAATCATCAGACCCACACAGGATCCTAGTACATCATCAGACCCACACAATATCCTAGTACATAAGACCCATATAGGATCCTAGTACATCATCAGACCCACATAGGATCCCTTTCTCATGTTACATCCAGCTACAAGGTTCCTGCACTAAGATCGCTTGATTTCAGGAGGGTATGCTCCTCAATCCACAGGTCGATACTCCCACATCCATGAAGTCCCATGAAGAATTATCCCAACGGACTGCCACATAAAAGGGTTCTCAAGACAGTGCGTCAATCGGATGCCCGGTCTGTTAGTTATTGGCCTTTTAGTCCCGAGGGCCCGGTTGGATTCATGTTCGATACAACCCAGCCATGCTCCAACTTTATCCAAAACTCAAGTGGGGTATACCAAAAGTTACATCTCCCTCCAAGGTTTATGGCACTGCTGACGGTTCATCTAACGGACTTCTGTAGCTTAAAATATGGCCGAAAGAACGAAAAGGGTTGAAGTTGGTCCGGGTCCGGCCTGGGGTCCAGCCCGGCCCACGGCTGGCCAGATGGCCATCCCTCCTTTGTGGTGCGGTCATGCATTGCACCTCCACTGGTGGCCGGCTTGGTCGTCCACCCCTCCATCTCCGTCGCGGCCTTGTGCGGCGGCCACTGCACGCCAGGCAGCGCGGACACGCGCCGCCACTGTCGTCTCGCGGCCGGCCATTGTGTCGGCCGCCACCCTCGCTCCATTGTGGCCGACGGGCTGCAGCCTTCTCATTATCTGGTGGTGGGGACGTGTACCGCTCTTCCTTCCTCACAGCCAACTTGGTGTCAGCCGCCGCCTCCTTCCACGAGTCATTTCAGATTCGTTCCATGCTTGAAAAATTAAACGATCGCATATTTGAAATCCTTGCATAGAGGGCTTCACATCCATATATCGCGCTCAGAAAAAATATGTGTTTCCATCACCAATAAATATTTTTCATTGAGAACGGATGATGAACACGTCAAAACCAAAAAGGTTGCGGAGAGGTTGGGCCGTGTTCATTCAGCCCGCACCCTCCGCGTTAGAACAGTTGCAAGCGGCTTATTTGTTCTTGAATCAAGAAGAATATAAATATTTTTAAATCGAGATGAATGTCAAGAATGGGGAAAGGAATAATAAAGTAACAATCCTTACAAGATACCCCGCAAACATCCTCCCTCAAAGAAGAAGGAATCACGGGTCAACCCAATAGTCGGTTGACCGCATTCTTCATATCAATTCTAGAATGAGGAAGGGGAAGTAAAAAATGCCAAAATGAAAATAATCCCCTACCCCAAGTTCGTTGGATATCATCTTCATTTGAGGAAGTGTCGGCATTCGTTGTCCCCCGCAACTAGCCTCCAACGATGTCACTCATTCTTGGATCTTCGATTCAGGGTTTCAGTGTCGCTCGTCACCTCCCGCTGGTATCGGCTTCTTCCTCCAAGGGTTTGCATCACTGCACTTTTTCAGCACTTAGTTTCTTGGAAAAGTAGTGCCAACACCTCTCCCCAAGCTTCATATAAATAGGAGAGGGTAAGGGTAAGCAAAATTCGTGGAATTAATGGAGGCCCATTAATTAGAAACCTTCCTAATTCCACAATGGTGCGGTTACTTAGAATTGAAAGTTCAATCTATTTATTGGATTATCACGTCGCCAGTCCCACCTTACCGCTCGTCCATTGGAGGATTTGAATAAAAATAAAATAATAAAGTTATTTTATTTATTCTATTTAATGGTTTCAAAAACTAACTTTTTATCTGAACCTATTGCAGTCAAAGTGAAGGTCTCATTAATATAATATCAGCACTGCGAGTTCAACAGTGCCCTCAGATTTCAATTCTGAGCACCAGTTCAAAAGTTATATAACGCCGCTTGTGCGTTTACAGAACGTACCAGAAAAAAAGTTCGGAAAAATTATAACATTCACCCTTGACCTGCGCCTGTCGAGTTTAGGCTCTGCCTAAGTGAAACACGCCCAAATTAACCCAATGGTTCTCTCATATTTCCAATTTGAGTTACCGTTTAAAAGTTATGAATTTTACAATAAAATAATTGTCACTTAATTATTTTATTTATGACCAAAAACTAACTTTTACTGGTGGCTCGTGCCGACCAATGTTAGTATCTTCCTAAAGAGAGAATACACTCATTAGTTCAGCAGTGGTCTCAGATTTTCAATTCAAGTTACCATTTGTGAGTTATAAGTATTTTAAAAATAAAATAATTTATTTAATTATTTTTTTCATGATTATGCCATTTTTGGGTTTTATCACAGGAGGCTCGCGATGACTAAAATTAAGTCGCTCCTAAGGTAAACCCGCTATCCTTAGCACAACAGTGCCCTCAGATTTCTGATCCAAGTAACCGTTTAATATTTATTCCACTTTTTCAGGAAAACTACTTATGTGCGCTAATTAAAGCTTAACAAAACTTCGACGGATCATTCCATGCACTCCGGGCCTCGGAATCATGTGCCGTCAGATTTCACAGTCTCGAAAAAATACCATATAATTAAATAAATTACATGGATTTTCCGGGTCTTTACATTATCCCCACCTTAGGTCTTTGCATCCCTGAAATCCACATTACAAAAACTAAGAAAAAAAGTTGGGTTACTGGGCAAGAATCTGAGCCTCCCACTCCCATGTGCTCTCCTGGAGGTTCTCGTGCTGCCAACGCACATGCACCAAAGGTATCGATTGCCCATGAAGGACTCTCTCCTGTCGATCCTAAATATCCACTGGAACCTCTAAAAATTTCACCCCGGTCAATGATGTGTGAAGGTTCATGCACTTATCTCCTCAGTTGGGATACATGGAAGACATCGTGAACCCGGTGCAGTTGAGGTGGAAGAGCTAAGTGGTAAGCCACCTCGCCAACTCTGTTAAGGACCTGAAAGGGTCTGATGAACCTCATAGATAACTTTTCGCCCCAACCAAATCTCTGCAAACCTCATCGAGGTGAAACCCATAGAAAGACATGGTCACCATCCTTGAACTCTATAGGTCTATGTCTCTTGTCAGCATAAGACTTCTGCTAGCTCTAAGTAGTTTTCACTTGCTAACAAGTGAAGCATCATGATACAAAATCTTCCACTACTTTCTTCATCCCTAGCTACCAGTACTGATGCTAAAGGTATTGGTACCATGGTACGTCCTCTGAAGAGGATTACATGCTCCCCACCTTCAGAAAATCCACCAGGTGTGTAACGTCCCGATTCTGGAAGCCACACAGAGGTTCCCCATACCCGGTTGGTCACATGGCCTCAAGCACATTTTCCCAAATTCCAGAGGCTGCCGACTAGCAGCGAGGGACTTAGGTGTGATAGTGGGGAAACTATTCCCTTATTAGCAGAGTGACACGGTGGAAGGGAAACAAATACTCAAAAGAGGAAGTAGTAAATATACCAACAACAGTAATAGCGGAAAACTGGAATAACAAACAACTGAAGCACATATATAAATGATGCATGGTAACATGTGTATATAAAATTAGTCGAACAAATCACAATGATGGAATAAAAATAGTAATAAACCAAAGTACAAAAAAAATTAGATAATATCTCCTCAGTATCGCAAGCCTAAGCTTGTACCCATTCTCTCCGGCTCTACATCAAGTCAAGTACCTGAATTAGAAGGGTTATTTCCCTTGTCTATACCTGCAGCAATATAATCTCTTTGGTCCCAAAAGCATGGCCCAAATAGGGTGTGAGACTAAATTCCAGTAGGCAACCACCCAAAGATCTGTGCCTAACAGTCAGTGAATATATGGCAGGTAAAAGTCCAGAATTAGTAAACAAGAAAGTACTCAGCAGAAACAATTCCAAAATATCAAAAAAAACTAATCAAGCACAGTAACCCTCTTGGAAGTGCACACAGCATTCCCCCTGGTTCAGTTATAAGAATATATTAAGACTCTCTGAGGAAGCACTCACAGTCAATTCCCCTTATAGTGAAAGGTGAATCAAGTCTCTCTAAGAAAGATCACATGGTAAATTCCGTTTATAGTCTAAGGTAAGTCAAGGACTCTCTAAGAAAGCTCACACGGTCAATTACTCTTATATCCCTAAGGTCAAGGACTCTCTGAGGAAGCTCACTCGGTCAATTCCCCTTGTAGACCCAAGTGGTTCAAAGACTCTCTGAGGAAGCTCACACGTCAATTCCCCTTATAGTCTAAGGTGCTCAAAGACTCTCTGATGAAGATCACACAGTCAATCCCCATATAGTCTAAAGTGCTCAAAGACTCTATGAGGAATCTCACTCACCCAATTCCCCTTATAGTCTCCTACACCAGGTTCTCACGGACCTGTGTAAGTAAATGAGCATAGAAATACAATATGGACAAAGTAAACCTCAAGAACTACTTGGATAAACTATCTACAACATCTCAAGCATGTCAGATAAAATAATCACTCTGTCCTACAAAACTAGGCTTGGAAACATCAAGGAAGCCTAACAGCTAAACAGGACCAAATGACCAAAAATAGAACATGCATGGACAAACAAATTTGAGGCATAGAAAACAACCCTATTCACATACAATTAGCCTCTATTTACACATACCAGCATAGAAGTAAATTAAGAGGGGTAAAACGGTAAACGAAAAATACCCCGTTCAAGGGTATTGGTCATAATTGCACATAATACTCAAATACTTTCAACGGAAAGGGACAAACCATCTACCTCAGCATTGGAAGATCTATATACGTGAACCTCGAGGCTTGAATCACCTTGAAATGCCAAATATCTACAAAAATGTCTAAATCTTTCAACCTAAGATATCTCACGAGAGAAGAGAAATCGAAAGATGAGGATCAAGGAGAAAAGAGAACTCACCAATGCAATTCTGACGCAATTGACGGTGTACGATTTGGAGGACGGATGCTTGATTGGGGGTTCATCGAAGATTCGCGGTCGTATGGAGCTCTCGGTCGAACGAGACCTAGAAGGAGAGTGTTCTAGCAATTAGACACGACCCCGGTGCGTTTAATGAAAAAAAAGTACATGTCGTGTACTTTTGAAGTACATGGCATGTACTCTCCATTTCCATGCCCCGATTTAAGCGGCCTCCAGGTCACCCAACACGGCCGTGTGCATGGCCGCTACACGGCCAGCACTCGGCTACCTGCGGTAACCCAGTACATGGTGTGTACTCATAAAATACATGGCATGTACTTCAAAAATTTCCATAATTTCCTCTTTTTCTCAAAAATGACCAAAAAAGGAAAACATACCTAAAAAAAGGTCCGGGTTCTTACAAAATTCCCCCCTTAAATAAATTTTTCCCCAAATTTCCCTAGCTCGACGTAAAAGAAGAAACCTCGAACAGTTCTATCCACTGTTCTCATACATCAGCCTCCCTCTCCCCAGTCTTGTCCTGCACCTGCTCGTGCTGCCATAGCACTCATACCAAAGGAACAGACTGGCCACGAAGAACCTTTGTACTGCGATCAAAAATCCGGATAGGATTCTCCTCAAATGACACATCCGCTTCAAGAACAACCTCCTCAGGTTGAAAGACATGAGAAGGGTCTGAAAAGTAACATCGAAGATGAGAAACATGAAAAACGTCATGCATAGATCAGTATATCCGGGGTAACTAAAACCGATAGGCAATCGTCCCAACTCTCTCCACAACCTCAAACGGCCTGATTTACCTCGGTGAAAGCTTACCCTATCTCCTAATCCTCCTCTATCCCAACCTCGGTGTAACACGCAGGAAAACCTGATCCCTGACCTCAAACTCTAGAGGTCATCTTCGCTGATCAGCATAAGACTTCTATTAAGACTGTGTAGTAGCCATCCTCTTTCGAATCAACTCTATCTGCTTTGTGGTCTCCTGGACAAGACGAGGTCCCAGCAAAGCTACCTCTCCTACCTCCATCCAACATAAGGGTGATTGTCATGGCCTACTGTACAAAGCTTCATAAGGTTCCATTTGAATAGTTGCTTGAAAACTATTATTGTAGGCAAACTCCATAATAGGTATATTATTCTCCCAAGAACCTCCAAAATCCAGGATGCATGCTCAGAGCATGTCTTCAAGCACCTTAATCGTATGCTCGGATTGGCCATCTATCTGGGGGTGGTAAGACATACTCAAAAGTACCTGTGTACCCAAATCCTTCTAAATCCCCTTCCATAACTAAGAAGTAAAACAGGAATCCCTATCTGAAATAATGGAGTGTGGAACTCCATGCAGACGTACAATCTCAGGGATGTACAACTGTTCCAGTTCATCAACACTGAAGGCCTCTTTGATCAGCAAGAAGTGGGAAACCTTCATGAGTCTGTCAATGAAAACCCAAAATACATCATTCCCTCAAGGTGACCTTGACAACCCTGTTACGAAATCCATCATGACATTGTTCCACTTCCACTCAGGAATGGGTTACTTCTAAAAATCCCTACTAGCCGCTGATGTTCCGCCTTCACCTACTGATAGGTGGAACACCTCATGACGAAACCAGCAACATCCCTCTTCATACCTGGCCACCAATACTGACGGTTTAGATTATGACACATCTTGGTGACACGAGGATGAACTGCCCAAACTGAGTAATGAAAATCCTGCATCAGTTCCTCATGTATATCTGATGTCACCCATATGTGCCCTTGGAAACGCAAGATCTCATCCTCACCTATGGTCCATCTCGGAATAGGGTCTCCTCCTGAAATGCTCTCACATTGGACTAGGCCTTTAGAATTTGATAGCTGCCTCATTCGCACATGATCAAGAAGAGTAGAGGTAACAGCCGGAGAAGAAAGAAACGTCTTCCCCTGACTGTCCTGCACTTCCAAATGCATCTTAGAGAACAGATCCATAAGCTGCCACTCACTACTGGCCTCCTAAACTGCATGTATCTGATTCCTTCTACTCAATGCATTAGCCACTACGTGGCCTTTCCCAGGTGTATAGGCAAGCTCAAGGTCAAAGGAATGAAGGTACTCAACCCACCTTCGCTATCTCAAATTTAGATCATGCTAAGTGAAGATATACTTGAGACTCTTTTGGTCGGTGAAAACCACAAAATGAATCCCAGAAGATAATTTATCCAACAGTGTAAGGCATGAACATCTACAGCCAACTCGAGATCATGTGTTGGCTAATTCCTCTCATGTGGCATCAACTGTCAAGACCTATATGCAACGACTCCATCTCCCTACATAAGAACAACTCCTAACTCGATACCTAATGCATCATATTAGACAGTATATCTCTTTACCGGCTCTGGAAATACTAGTATCGGTGCTGAAATCAACCTCCCTTTCATCTCCTGAAAAGCTGACTCACAAGAATCTGACCACAGGAAATTTTCACCATTATTAGTCAAACCCGTCAGCGGTGTCCCTAAGCGTGAAAAGTCATGTATGAAACATTTATAGTATCCATACAGCCCTAGAAAACTCCACACCTCAAATATGTTCTTCGGATGATCCTAGGAAACTACTGCTCTCACTTTCTCTGGGTCTACTGATACTCCTGTCTCTGAGATAACATGACCCAAGAAGTGAATCTTATCCATCCAGAAGTGCCATTTTGAGATCTTAGCATATAACTGATTCTCTCTCAGTGTACTCAGAATGATATCAAGATGGGTGGCATGGTCATGTCAAGTGTGAGAGAACACCAAGATATCATCCACAAAAACCACCAAGAAGAAATCCAAGTATGGATGGAACACTCGGTTCATCAGTGCCATGAAAACTGCAGGTGTGTTTGTAAGACCAAACGGCATAACCATATACTCGTATAGACCATACCTACTCCGGAAGGCTGTGAGAGGTATATCAAATGGTATAACTCACAACTGAAGATAACTAGATCTCAAGTCAATCTTCAAGAACACCTGGGCTCCTCGAAGCTGATCAAAGAGTTCATTAATCCTAGGAAAGGGATATCGGTTCTTGACTGTCAACTGGTTCAACTTCTGATAGTCCACACAAATCCTGAGGGTACCGTCTTTCTTCTTCACAAACAGGACAAGAGAACCCCAAGGAGAAGTACTGGGTTAGATGAAACCCTTTGCCTGAAATTCCTCCAACTGCTTCTTGAGCTCCTGCAACTCAGGTGTAGCCATACTATAAGGATGAATGGACACCGGTTCCACTCCTAGAACACGCTCAATAGAAAATTCTACCTCACACTTTAGAGTAAAACATGAAAAGTCCTATAGAAATACATCTCTGAAATGATCCACCATTGGAGGAAAGTCTAACTGTGAAGTCCCCTGGTCATCCAGATATAGACTAGAAATCTGGGTTGTAACTCCTCCCATCCCATGATGCTGAGGTCCCACTCTACTCACTTGGACATCCCATTCTCCCTTATGAAGAAAAGATTCACCTTCTGGTGATTTGAAACTCACCCTACGGTGATAATAGTCGAAGACTTCCTATAATGGAACTAACTAGTCCATCATGAGAATGAAATCATAGCATCTCATCTCTAGGATATAGAGGTCCCATAAGAAGTGACACCCACCAACCTGTAGAGGGCACTCCCTGCACTGACGTACACTAGTCGTTCTAGTCCCCAACGAAGTGTCTAGCATCAATATATCAATAGAAGAAAAGATTCAGAGACCAAGGCTCTCCAAAACCGCAACAGATATAAAGATATGGGAATCCCCTGTATCGAAAAGAGAAGAAGCTAAAACCAAGGCTATTAAGATCGTACCTTGAACGGTAGAGGGTTCAGGATCCTGCTCCTTCTGGGTAAGCTCCACTGCAAAATTATGACCTGTATTGTGGCCCTGTGACCCTACCTGACCACTCTGAGCTGATCCAACCAAATGTCGTTGAAAACTGGATGACTGGATACCACATCCATGACATCTACCTCGACCTGAATTGCGGGAAGAACTCAAGTTCCCAGACTGGTGAGAAACTGGTGGTGCTGCCCCTGAACGAGGAGTCATAGAAGAACCCCTGTCACCAGCTGCTGGTGAGAAGAACTGACAGAAGCACTGAATGTGACCCATCTTTCCATAAGATCGGCACTCCACCAGGTCCCCCAGGCAATTTGGACTCGTATCCCCGCTCTTCACGCACTGGTAGCACACCACCTGGCTACTAGAAGATTCATCTCACCTACTCTGATCTCCTCATGCAGTCTCTCTATGGCACTTCCTGCTATCAGTAGGAGGAATACTAACTCTGGCTGCCGAACTTCCCTAGCTCACAGCTCTAGAATCCCTCAAATTACACTCTGTGATCAGTTCCTGGTTGACGATAGAGGATATTGAATTCAACCTGAAGATGTTCACCTGAGATCGAATGTCGTGCCTCAGACCATCCTCAAACTTCCATGCAAGGAACAACTCATCACCTCCTAGAATAGGCGTGAAATGCTGCAGCTTTGTGAAGAAAGAGGAATAATCCATAAAAGTAAGAGTATCCTAATCCAGACTCATGAAATCTCAGGCTCGACCAGCCCTCAAGGTCTCCGGATAGAAGTAATCGTAGAAGATGCGCTGAAACTCATCCCAAGACATATTCTTCTGGCATCCCGCCTATGAGATCACATCCCACCACCTCTTGGAAAAGTCTCAAATCATGTAGGTAGCGATATTCACCCTCTTCTTTGTAGGTATCTCTATATACTCAAAAATCGTCATCGTGGCTTCTAGGCATGTCTCTGCAGCCTGGGGTCCTCCATCCCCTGAGAAAGTGGAAGGATACTGCTTCTAAAATACCTGCATCAATTCTGCCATTGATGGGGCAGGAGGTGGCACTCCCTGAAAGGTTTTCATCATCCTCAAAAATCCATCTCTGAACTGTGCATCAGCACCTATGTCTGGGATAATGGCTGGTGCCAAGACGGGCACGACAGTAGGATCTGTAAGTAGTCCCTGGTCAGCCATGTCTGGTGTCCGATCACCGCCTGGAAACTAGCGTACAACCGGAGGACATCTTGGTGGCATGACTCTTCAAGGTCAAGTGCACACCTTAGATCAAGATTATCAAGGACTGAAAACTAGAAGTGTAATAAGTGAACAGGAGAAAGAAAGCACTCAATTTTTACAAAACATGACTACACGGCGTGTACAATTCCTACACGGTGTGTTCCCTTAAGTCATTTATATGGGTGTGTACTCCTGCCTAAGTTGGTCGTGTAACCCCCAAACACACGGCGTGTTGTCTTAACACACAGCATGTACTTGAATCCTCTTCCCCTTCCTGAGTCCTTGTAGGTTAATCCACACGAATCTCCTAAGACAAGACTACACGGTGTGTTCACGGTAGAAACGGAATACACTAGACAAGCTTCACTTGGCCTGTGTTGTTAGTGACACGGCCTGCCACATGGATCACACTACACGGTGTGTTCAAGGCGGACACATCATGTACATGAAAGGATAACACTGACTTGTGTTTTTCGTGACATGGTCATGTACCTAGGTCAGACTACACGGTGTGTTCAATCCTGACATGACGTGTATAGCTTAAGGTTTATATGTATGTGTTGTTAGTTACACGGGTGGACATAGGGTCAAAACTACAAGGCGTGTTCGACTGGTATACGGCGTGTTCCCACTAGACTTTCCACATCCTGTGTCTCTACCCACATGGCCTATGACACGGTTAGAGACTACATGGCATGTACTTAATAAAAATAGTTTCTTCCTGAACAGAAGAACACATGGCATGTACTTAAAATTACGCGGCATGTATTCTAGTTTTTTTTCAGATAGTAAGCCTCAGAAACTACTCTGAAACCCATAAAATCACTGAAAAAAACATTGAAAGTTCCAAATTACAATCTGTGAGGGCCCATACTCCCTGCGAATCAAAGTTTTGAATCTTATACACATTATAACATGGAAAAAAGGAAATGATCCACCAAATTCTGGTCCATGAGGGCCCATAACACCTTAAGAACCAAAGTTTGGTGTTTATTCAAAAAAAACCTTACACAAAAATACCCTATCAAACATCAGGTATTTCTTTTATCACGAAAACTATCACAACATCATGTATATCTAGCACAACACCTATCACAACAACATGAAACTGATAATGCACCCTATATGGCATGGAAATAATGCATGACATGTGATCCCTAGAAAGTGCCTATATGAAGCATGAGATGGAATACCCTCATCTCATCAGTTTTCAAGAGAAATAGAACCTCAATAATATCAACAATAACAGCACAAATCATGTGAATCACTCAAGGTGAAATCAAATCAACTGTAATAATTGTAAAACCAGAAAAATTGAAATTAAACAAGGTAGATTGGATTTTCCCTGTACACGGGTTAGCTACTCCTGGGAACAACTTATTACCAAGTACCTATTTTATCCTATCCCTAGCTAAAGGATCCAAATAGTAATTCATGAGAAAATAATCCTTATGGTACCACTTTTTAACGTCCCGGTTCTAGAAGCCACCTAGAGGCTCCCTATACCTGGTTGGTCATATGGCCTCAAGAGAGTTTCCCCAAAATCCAGAGGCTGCTGAATAGCAGTGAGGGATTTGGGTGTGATAGTGGGGAAACTATGCCCTCATTGGCAGAGTAACATAGTGGAAGGGAAAAAAATTCTCAATAGAAGAAGCAGTAAATATACCAACAACACTAATAGCGGAAAACTGGAATAACAAACAACTGAAGAACATATATAAATGATTCATGGTAACATGTGTCTAGGAAAGCATCCAAACAAATCACAATGTTGTAATATAAACAATACTAAACCAAAGTACAAAATGAAAATAGATAAAAACTCCTCAACATTGCAAGCCTACGCTTGGTCCCATGCTCTCCATCTCCACAGCAAGTCAAGTACCTGAATTAGAAGGGTGATTTCCCTTGTCTATACCTGCAACAATATAATCTATTTGGGCCCAAAACATGGCCCAAACAGGGTGTGAGACTAAATCCCAGTAGGAAACCACTCAAAGATCTGTGCCTAACAATTAGTGAATATATATCATGTAAAAGTACAGAAGCAGTAAACAAGAAAGTACTCAGCAGAAACAATTCAACATATCCAAAACAACTAATCAAGTACAGTAACCCTCTAGGAAGTTCACACAGCCTATCCCCCTTGGTTCAGATATAAGAATATATAAAGACTCTCTGAGGAAGCACTCACAGTCAATTCCACTTATAGTCAAAGGTAAATCAAGATTCTCTGACAAAACTCACATGGTCAATTCCCCTTATAATCTAAGGTAAGTCAAGGACTCTCTAAGTAAGCTCACACGGTCAATTCCCCATATAGCTCCAAGGTCATGGACTCTATAAGGAACCTCACTTGGTCAATTCCCCTTATAGACCCAAGTGGTTTAAAGAATCTCTGAGGAATCTCACACGTCAATTCCCCTTATAGTCTAAGGTGCTCAAAGACTCTCTGAGAAAGCTCACGCAGTCAATCCTCATATAGTCTAAAGTGCTCAAAGACTCTCTGAGGAAGATCACTCGGTCAATTCCCCTTATAGTCTCCTACACCAGGTTCTCATGGCCCTGTGTAAGTCAATGAGAATAGCAATGAAATATGGCAAAAGTAAACCTCAAGAACTACTTGGTTAAATAGTCTACAACATCTAAAGCATGTCAGATAAAATAATCACTCTGTCCTACAGTACTAGGCATGGAAACATCAAGGACTCCTAATGGCTAAACAGGACCGAATGACCACAAACAGAACATGCATGGGAAAACACATCTAAGGCATATAAAACAACCCTATTCACATCCAATTAGCTTCAATTAACACATACCAGCATAGCAGGCAATTAATAGGGGTTAAACGGTAAATGCACAATACCCTGTTCAAGGGTATTGGGAATAATTACACATAATACTCAAAGTCTTTCAACAGAATGGCACAATACATCTACCTCGGCTTTAGAAGATCTCTATACGTGATCCTCGAGGCTTGAATCACCTTGGAATGCCAAATATCTACAAAAACGTCTAAAACGTTCAACCCATTATATCTCATGAGAGAGGAGAAATCAGAAGATGAGGCTATAGGAGAAAAGAGAACTCATTGATGTGATTCCAACACAACCGATAGTGTTCAATTCGGATAAAGGATGCTCGCTCAGGGGGTTCGTCAGAGATTCATGGTCGTACGGATCTCTCGGTCGAACGAGACCTATAAAGAGAGTGTTCTGGTGATTAGACGTGACCCCAGTGTGTTTAATGAAAAAAAAGTACACGGCATGTACTTTTGAAGTAAACGACGTGTACTCTCCGTTTCTGTACTCCTCTTTAGGCAGCCTCCAGGTCGCTCCACATGGTCATGTGCATGGACACTACACTTCCAGCACCTGGATACCTGTGGTAACCAAGTACATGGTGTGTACTCATAATGTACACGGTGTGTACTTCGAAAATTTCCAGAATTTTATCTTTTTCTCCAAAATGACCAGAAAAGGAAAACATACCTGAAAAGAAGGTCCAGGTTCTTACAAGGTTCCTGCCTTAAGGATATCTGATCACATTAATCCTTGCAGTCAATGTCTCCATGCTACGCCTCCTTGACTCACTGAAGAAGTGGGTGATGTACTATTAGAGAGTGAAGATAAGCTTCTCCATCTCGACCCAAGTAGGATATCTGCAAAGCGGCTAGATGCTCTGCCACCTCACTCAATAGATGCAAGCCATACCTCATGCTGAGTGCATCTACTACCACGTTACCCTTCTTATGAGTATAGACTATCTCAAATTCATAGTTCTGGAGGAACTTTAGCCACTCTTGTTGGGAACTAAAAACAAAAAACTTTTGTTGCCATGAGGGTGAGGCTGGACGACTCACGAGTGATCAGTCGTACCCTCCTATGCAGGAGTTTATTCTGTGCTTCCTGGGTTTCCTTTTTCACTAACCAAGGAAACCTCCATTCCAACATTGTAGATAAACCATATCCTTTTTTCCTAATACTTTCAATCTGGGTATGAATTGTGGATGTCCAGTCATACCCAAACTAACATTATAAGGCCTAGACGCTGCCACCAAGAGGTTTCAACCGAAACTCTCACCTCAAGGGTCATATCACACCGTTGGCATAAGTGTGATTATCGAGTCTCCTCCAAAAGGTATCTCCAGAAGTGAAGGACAAGTCAATGGTTTAACTAGAAACTCTAGGTCTTGGATGAGATTCTGGGAAGGAAGGAATGATTGGTACCTATGTCTATTGATACAACATCTAGTAGACATAGATCGTACCTTAAATAATTCCAAGAGCCCTTGGGTATCAATACTTGACCGCATGCAGCTACTCTTCCAATTTCCTCTAGCTCTCGGAGCCTGGCAGGGACCACAAAGGGGGGGTGGTTGTAACATGTCAAAAAGTACACCACCTCAAGCTTCGCTCTAAGATCTGCTTCCATGTATGTAGCCCTGTAGATTCATCTATCCCTATCACATCCTCTTCCCAAAACATTTTACATGCCTAAGTCTCTGAGACTGGCGTCAGTTTCCTAATTTCCCACTACTAACATTAATTGGATTCATCTGCTCAGCCAAAGAATATTCAACCACAAAGGTTCTCTCTAGCACCCTAACATAGGTAGGGATGCATAGAAGAATAGTTCTAGCTCATATGTCCCTAAAGACACCTCGCTCAGAGGTCTGAGCTCTGAAGCACTATCTATACTATATTCATCGAGTACCTGGGATAGTCGGTATGCCTCGATGAACACTAATCTACCGACATTTCATCCTGTCAAAGTTGTAGGAGCTCTAGGGAACTCTCAGCCACCTCCTCAAACCAGTCCTCAGTAGCCTATAAGTTGGGCTTGCCTTAGAACCTGAGGGGTATCTGATGTTGAAACTCATGTAAGGCACTAAGACTAAATGTGTCCTCTACCAGTACCGCCGATTGTATCTGCTAACCAATGGGAAGTGATATAGCTGACACACTACCTGAAGGTACTATCTCTGGAAACGATTCACATACCAAATCCTCATCACTATGTGGACCATCCTCATGGTCACTCACTGGAAAATACTAGAAGATAAGATCACCATCTGCTCTACTAGTGTCTCAAATATGTGAAAAACTTTGGCCAAAGCCTCCAACCAGCCCTCAGCTGCGTGGGAATCTGTCTCGCCTCGAAACCTTATAGGACTATGCCGCTGGAACTCGTGTAACATGCTCAGTCGGTGTGCACCATCTGCCAGTGTGGTTGGTGGTAACTTCTTCCCAATGGGTGGTGGTGCTGCTGGTACACCACCTGAAGGTTCCAACATAATAAGAGGGCCCTACACCGGATCCTCATCGCTCGGTGGGTTGTGATCATGTAATCTCTCGGGAATCCTAGTTGGTTGTCTACGCAGTGGCATCCTGATAAGGAATAGGTGCACCACAATAATTAAGTTATAACTGGTGAGATGACTCAAAGAGTTCACAAAGAAACTTTTCAAAACACATATGCAATCAGTATTTTCATGCACTGAGTCAGAAATCAGAAGTTAGAGTCCTAGTGTATGGATACGTCGGTCGTCGCACCAACACTGGATTCCCTAAACTGACAACCGCACTCACTACACTGAACAATATTGCCATTAAAAATATCATATTATAATGTTTTATGGTAGAACCGACTTATTTAATACCAATTTGTCACAACCCGTCCCCTAGGGCTCATGTCGTGACTACCCCAAGCTCGCCTTCCATAGGCTAGGGGCTGGCGACTAGCACCTAAAGGAATATTCCCTAAAATAGGGAAGGAAATGCCTTTATAACCTATAAACACACACAACCAAGCACACAAAAAGATACAAACATAAGTAACTGTAGTAGAAAGAGTGTGTACAGTAAGTAAAAAGGTCCCGAATACAAGCCCAACTGGAAAGTACAAGAAAATTGGGAAGTACAAGTAAACTGAAACAGATCCTGTGGAAACCCGCCAAGGATCCTTCCTGAATGGTAGGTACAGCTCTCGAACAGTCGTCTCTATGGTACACCTTTTCTAATGTCCACCTTCGAGCTACCTCCAGCCCTGGTACTCTCATCCTCATTCAGTGTTGTCCGTCGTCTGCACCAAATACAACAAGGTGAGGGTGTAGCCCGTGGAGGGGTGATTATAATGATACTTAGTAGGGACCCCGAGGCCCTCAAATGTCTCAAAAAATCTACAAAGGATAAACCAAAAAGCATGAAAACAACTGACAACCCAACTTAGGTATATTCCCATACATATACCTAAGTTATCAAGTAAACCCATCACATTCATGAGGAAACACAAGGCCCAACTCATTAACTCAAATCTCAACTGTTCCACGAAGGAAATAATACCACGTAGGTAACACCACAAAGGTAAGTACCAAAAAGGTAACACCACACAGAAGAATACCACAAAGGTATCACCACGTAGGAAAGTACCACACAGGTTCGCCACACAGAAGAATAACACTAAGGTATCACCACGAAGGAAAGTACCACATAGGTACACCACACAGAAGAATACCACAAAGGTATCACCACGATGGAAAGTACCACACAGGTACACCAGATAGAAGAATACCAAAAAGGTATCACCATAAAGGAAATTACCACATAGGTATGCAACATAGAAGAATACCATAAAGGTATCACAACGAAGGTAAGTACCACACAGGTATGCCACACAGAAGAATACCACAAAGGTATCACCAAGAAGGTAAGTACCACACAGGTACGCTACACAGAAGAATACGACAAAGGTATCACCATGAAGGTAAGTACCACACAGGTACTCCACACAGAAAAATACCGTAAAGGTATCACCAAAAAGGTAAGGACTCAGCTCACACTAGGTATAACTTAGGTATAGTAGTAGAGATGATTAGATGTAACTACTGAATCATCTTACTCTGTTAAGAGGCAGATCCGCGTAGGATCCTAAATCATCAGACCCACACAGGATCCTAGTACATCATCAGACCCACACAAGATCCTAGTATAGCAGACCCACATAGGATCCTAGTACATCATCAGACCCACATAGGATCCCTTTCTCATGTTACAGCCAGCTACAGGGTTCCCGCACTAAGCTTGCTTGATTTCGGGAGGGTCTGCTCCTCAAGACACAGGTCGATACTCCCACTTCTATGAAGTACCACAAATAATTATCCCAATGGACCGCCATGTAAAAGGGGTCTCAAGATAGTGCGTCAATCGGACGCCCAGTCTGTAAGTTATTGGCCTTTTAGTCCCGAGGGCCCTGTTGGATTTATGTTCGATCCAACCCGGTCATACTCCAACTTTATCCAAAACTCAAGTGGGGTATACCAAAAGGTCCATCTCCCTCCAAGGTTTCTGGAACTGCTGACAGTTCGTCTAATGGACTTCTGTAGCTCAAAATATGGCCGAAATAATGAAAAGGGTCGAAGTTGGTCTGGGTCCGGCCCGGGGTCCGACCCAGCCCGCTAGGTCCGGCCCGGCCCGTGGCTGGCCGGATGGCCAGCCCTTCTTTGTGGTGCGGTCATGCATCGCACCTCCACTGGTGGCCGGCTTGGTCATCCGCCCCTCCATCGTCGTCACGGCCTTGTGCTGCGGCCACTGCACGCCAGGCAGCGCGGACACGCGCCGCCACTTTCGTCTCGTGGCCGGCCGTTGTGTCGGCCACCACCCTCTCTCCGTTGTGGCCAACGGGCTGCGGCCTACTCATTATCTAGTGGTGGGGATGCGTTCCACTCTTCCTTCCTCACAGCCAGCTAGGTGTCATCTACCGCCTCCTTCCACGAGTCATTGCGGATTCGTTCCATGCTTGAAAAATTAAACGATTGCATATTTGCAATCCTTGCATAGAGGGCTTCGTATCCATATATCGCGCTCAGAAGAAATATGTGTTTCCAGCACCAATAAATATTTGTCATTGAGAACGGATGAAGAACGCATCAAAAACCACAAAGGTTGTGGAGAGGTCGGTTCGTGTTCGTTCGACCCTCACCCTCCGCATTAGAACAGTTGCAAGCGGCTTATTTGTTCTTGAATCAAGAAGAATATAAATATTCTTAAATCGAGATGAATTTCAAGAATGGGGAAAGGAATAATAAAGTAACAATCCTTAAAAGATACCCCCCAACATACTCCCGCAAAGAAAAAGGAATCACGGGTCAACCCAATAGTCGGTTGACCGTGTTCTTCGTATAAATTCTAGAACGGGGAAGGGGAATTTAAAAAACGCCCAAATGAAAATAATCCCCTACCCCAAGTTTGTTGGAGATCATCCGCGTTTGAGGAAGTGTCGGCATTCTTTGTCCCCCGCAACTATCCTCCAACAACGTCATTCATTCATCAATCTTCGATTTGGGGTTTCGGTGTCGCTCGTCACCTCCCGCTGGTACCGGCTTCATCCTCCAAGGGTTTTGCATCACTGCACTTTTTCAGCACTTAGTTTCTTGGAAAAGTAGTGCCAACACCTCTCCCCAAGCTTCATATAAATAGGAGAGGGTAAGGGTGAGCAAAATTTGTGGAATTAATGGAGGACCATTAATTATAAACCTTCCTAATTCCCCAATGGTGCAGTTACTTAGAATTGAAAGGTCAATCCATTTATTGGATTGTCACATCGCCGGTCCCACCTTACCGCTCGTCCGTTAGAGGATTTGAATAAAAATAAAATAATAAAGTTATTTTATTTATTCTATTTAAAGGTTTCAAAAACTAAATTTTTATCTGAACCTACTGCAGTCAAAGTGAAGGTATCCTTAAGATAATATCAGCACTGCGAGTTCAACGGTGCCCTTGGATTTCAATTCTGAGCACCAGTTCAAAAGTTATATAATGTCGCTCGTGCGTTTACAGAACGTACCAGAAAAAAAGTTCGGAAAATTATAACATTCACCCTTGACCTGCGCCTGTCGAGCTTAGGCTCTGCCTAAGTGAAACACACCCAAATTAACCCAATGGTACTCTCAGATTTCCAATCTGAGTTACCGTTTAAAAGTTATTAATTTTACAATAAAATAATTGTCACTTAATTATTTTATTTACGACCAAAAACTAACTTTTACTAGTGGGTCGTGCTGACCAATGATAGTATCTGCTTAAAGAGAGAATACCCACATTAGTTCAGTAGTGGTCTCAGATTTTCAATTCAACTTACCATTTGTGAGTTATAAGTATTTGAAAAATAAAATAATTTATTTAATTATTTTATTCAAGGTTATTCCATTTTTGGGTTTTATCACAAGAGGCTCGCGATGACTAAAATTAAGTCGCTCCTAAGGTAAACCTGCTATCCTGAGCACAATGGTGCCCTCGGATTTTTGATCCAAGTAACCATTTAATATTTATTCCACTTTTTCAGGAAAACTACTTATGTGCGCTAATTAAAGCTTAACAAAACTTCGATGGATCATTCCAGGCACTCCGGGCCTCGGAATCATGTGCCGTCAGATTTCACAGTCTCGAAAAATTACTATATAATTAAAAAAAATTACATGGATTTTCTGGGTCTTTCCATTCTCCCCACCTTAGGTCTTTTCATCCCCAAAAGACAAATTACAAAAACTAGGAAAAAAAGTTGGGGTACTGGGCAAGAATCTGAGCCTCCTACTCCCATGTGTTCTCCTGGAGGTTCCCGTACTGCCAACGCACATGCACCAAAGGTATCGATCACCCACGAAGGACTCTCTCCTGTCGATCCTAAATCTCCACTGGAACCTCTAAAAATGTCGCCCCATCGTCGATATCCAGCTCACCCCAGTCAATGATGTGTGAAGAGTCATGCACTTATCTCCTTAGTTGGGATATATGGAAGACGTGGTGCACCCGGTGCAGTTGAGGTGGAAGAGCTAAGTGGTAAGCCACCTCGCCAACTCTGTTAAGGACCTGAAAGGGTCTGATGAACCTCGTAGATAACTTTTCGCCCCAGCCAAATCTATTCAAACCTCATCGAGGTGAAAGCCATAGAAAGACATGGTCACCATCCTTGAACTCTAGAGGTCTCTCTCTCCTGTCAGCATAAGACTTCTGCTAGCTCTAAGCAGTTTTCACTTTCTAACAAGTGAAGCATCATGATACAAAATCTTCCACTAATTTCTTCATCCCTGGCCACCAGTACTAATTCTAAAGGTCTTGGTACCATGGTATGTCCTCTAAAGAGTATTACATGCTCCCCACCTTCATAAAATCCACCAGGTGTGTAATGTCCCGATTCTGGAAGCCACACAGAGGTGCCCCATACCCGGTTGGTCACATGGCCTCAAGCGCATTTTCCCAAATTCCAGAGGCTACCGACTAGCAGCGAGGGACTTAGGTGTGATAGTGGGGAAACTATGCCCTTATTAGCAGAGTAACACAGTGGAAGGGAAACAAATACTCAAAAGAGTAAGCAGTAAATATAACAACAACAGTAATATCAGAAAACTGGAATAACAAACAACTGAAGCACATATATAAATGATGCATGGTAACATGTGTATATAAAATCAGTCAAACAAATCACAATGCTAGAATAAAAACAGTACTAAACCAAAGTACAACAAAATAGATAATATCTCCTCAGCATCGCAAGCCTAAGATTGTACCCATTCTCTCCGGCTCCACAGCAAGTCAAGTACCTGAAGTAGAAGGGTTATTTCCCTTGTCTATACCTACAACAATATAATCTGTTTGGGCCCAAAAGCATGGCCCAAATAGGGTGTGAGACTAAATTCTAGTAGGAAACCACCCAAAGATATGTGCCTAACAGCCAGTGAATATATGGCAGGTAAAAGTACAGAATCAGTAAACAAGAAAGTACTCAGCAAAAACAATTCCAAAATATTAAAAAAAACTAATCAAGCACAGTAACCCTCTAGGAAGTGCACACAGCATATCCCCCTGGTTCAGTTATAAGAATATATAAATACTCTCTGAGGAAGCACTCATAGTAAATTCCCCTTATAGTCAAAGGTAAATCAAGACTCTCTGAGCAAGCTCACATAGTCAATTCCCTTTATAGTCTAAGGTAAGTCAAGGACTCTCTGAGGAAGCTCACACGGTCAATTCCTCTTATATCCCTAAGGTCAAGGACTCTCTAAGGAAGCTCACTTGGTCAATTACCCTTGTAGACCCAAGTTGTTCAAAGTCTCTCTGAGTAATCTCACACATCAATTCCCCTTATAGTATAAGGCGCTCAAAGACTCTCTGAGGAATATCACACAGTCAATCCCCATATAGTCTAAAGTGCTCAAAGACTCTCTGAGGAAGCTCACTTTCCCAATTCCCCCTATAGTCTCCTACACTAGGTTCTCACGGCCATGTGTAAGTAAATGACCATAGAAATAGAATATGGACAAAGTAAACCTCAAGAACTACTTGGATAAACTATATACAACATCTCAAGCATGTCAGATAAAATAATCACTCTGTCCTACAAAACTAGGCTTGGAAACATCAAGGAAGCCTAACAGCAAAACAGAACCAAATGACCAAAAATAGAACATGCATCGACAAACAAATTTTAGGCATAGAAAACAACCTTATTCACATCCAATTATCCTTTATTTACACATACCAGCATAGAAGGAAATTAACAGGGGTAAAACGGTAAATGCACAATACCCCGTTCAAGGGTATTGGGCATAATTGCACATAATACTTAAAGACTTTCAACATAAAGGCACAAACCATCTACCTCAGCATTGGAAGATCTCTATACGTGAACCTCGAGGATAGAATCACCTTGAAACGCCAAAAATCTACAAAAATTTCTAAAACGTTCAACCCACGATATCTCACGAGAGAGGAGAAATCGAAAGATGAGGATCAAGGAGAAAAGAGAACTCACCAATGCAATTCCGATGCAATTTACGGTGTACGATTTAGAGGACGGATGCTTTCTTGGGGGTTCATTGAAGATTCGCGGTCGTACGGAGCTCTCGGTCGAACGAGACCTAGAAGGAGAGTGTTCTAGTGATTAGATGCAACCCTGGTGCGTTTAATGAAAAAAAAGTACATGGTGTGTACTTTTGAAGTAAATGGCGTGTACTCTCCATTTCCATACCCCGATTTAAGTGGCCTCCAGGTCACCCAACACGGCCGTGTGCATGGCTGCTACACAACCAGCACTTGGCTACCTACGGTAACCAAGTACATGGTGTGTACTCATAAAGTACATGGTGTGTACTTCAAAAATTTCCAGAATTTCATCTTTTTCTCAAAAATGACCAAAAAAGAAAAACGTAACTAAAAAATGGTCCGGGTTCTTACAAACATCCCCCCTTAAAGAAATTTGTCCCCAAATTTCCCTAGCGCGACGTAAAAGAAGAAACCTCGAACAGTTCTAGCCACTGTTCTCATACATCGGCCTCCCTCTCCCAAGTCTTGTCCTGCACCTGATCGTGCTGCCATAGCACTCATTCCAAAGGAACAGACTGGCCACGAAGAACCTTTGTACTGCGATCAAAAATTAGGATAGTATTCTCCTCAAACGACTCATCCACTTCAAGCACAACCTCCTCAGGTTGAAAGGCATGAGACGGGTCTGAAAAGTAACATCGAAGCTAAGAAACATGAAAAACTTCATGCATAGATCAGTATCTCTGGGGTAACTAAAACTGATAGGAAACCGTCCCAACTCCCTCCACAACCTCAAAAGGCCCGATGTACCTCGGTGAAAGCTTACCCTATCTCCTAATCCTAATCTATCCCAACCTCGGTGTAACACGCAGGAAAACCTGATCCCTGACCTCAAACTCTAGAGGTCATCTTCACTGATCAGCATAAGACTTCTGTTAAGACTGTGTAGTAGCCATCGTCTTTCGAATCAACTCTATCTACTTTGTGGTCTCCTGGACAAGATGAGGTCCCAGCAAAGCTGCCTCTCCTGCCTCCATCCAACATAAGGGTGATCGGAAAGGCCTAACGTACAAAGCTTCATAAGGTTCCACTTGAATAGTTGCTTGAAAACTATTATTGTAGGAAAAATCCATAAGAGGTATATGATTCTCCCAAGAACCTCCAAAATCTAGGATGCATGCTCAGAGCATGTCTTCAAGCACCTGAATCGTACTCTTGGATTGGCCATCTGTCTGGGGGTGGTAATCCATAATCAAAAGTACCTGTATACCAAAATCCTTCTGAATCCCCTTCCATAACTGAGAAGTAAAATGGGAATCCGTATCTGAAACAATGGAGTGTGGAACTCCACACAGACGTACAATCTCGCGGATGTACAACCCCTCCAGCTCATCAACACTGAAGGTCTCCTTGATCAGCAAGAAGTGGGAAACCTTCCTGAGTCTATCAATGAAAACCCAAACTACATCATTCCCTCAAGGTAACCTTGAAAACCCTGTGATGAAATCTATCGTCACATTGTTCCACTTCCACTCAGGAATGGGTTACTGTTATAAAATCCCTACAAGCCGCTGATTCTCCGCCTTCACCTGCTGATAGGTGGACCACCTCATGACGAAACCAGCAACATCCCACTTCATACCTGGCCACCAATACTAACGGTTTATATCATGAAACATCTTGGTGACACCAGGATGAACTGCCCAAATTGAGGAATGAAAATCCTGCATCAATTCCTCAAGTATATCTGATGCCACCCATATGTGCCCTTGGAAACGCAAGATCTCATCCTCACCTATGGTCCATCTCGGAATAGGGTCTCCTCCTGACAAGCTCTCACATCGGACTAGGCCTTTAGAATTTGATAGTTGCCTCATTCGCACATGATCAAGAAGAGTAGAGGTAATAGACAAAGAAGAAAGAAATGTCTACCCCTGACTGTCCCGCACTTCCAAATGCATCTCAGAGAACAGATCCATAAGCTGCCACTCACTACTGGCCTCCAAAAATGCATGTATCTGATTCCTTCTACTCAATGCATCAGCCACTGTGTTGCCTTTCCCAGGTGTATAGGCAAGCTCAAGGTCAAAGTACTGAAGGTACTCAACCCACCTTCGCTATCTCAAATTTAGATCATGCTAAGTGAAGATATAATTGAGACTCTTTTGGTCGGTGAAAACCACAAAATGATCTCCCAGAAGATAATTTCTCCAACAATGTAAGGCATGAACATCTACAGCCAACTTGAGATCATGTGTTGGCTAATTCCTCTCATGTGGCCTCAACTGTCAAGACTTGTATGCAACAACTCCATCTCCCTGCATAAGAACAACTCCTAACTCGATACCTAATGCATCATAGAAAACAGTATAGCACTTTACCGGCTCTGGAAATACTAGTATCGATGCTGAAATCAACCTCCCTTTCATCTCCTGAAAGGCTGACTCAAAAGAATCTGACCACAGGAACTTTGCACCCTTATTAGTCAAAACCGTCAGCGGTGTCGCTAAGTGTGAAAAGTTCTGTATGAAACATCTATAGTATCCCGCCAGCCCTAGAAAACTCCACACCTCAAATACGTTCTTTGGCTTCTCCTAGGAAACTACTTCTCTCACTTTCTCTGGGTCTACTGATACTCCTGTCTCTGAGATAACATGACCCAAGAAGTGAATCTTATCCATCCAGAAGTGCCATTTTGAGATCTTAGCATATAACTGATAATCTCTCAGTGTACTCAGAATGATATCAAGATGGGTTTCATGGTCATGTCAAGTGTGAGAGTAAACCAAGATATCATCCACGAAAACCACCAAGAAGAAATCCAAGTATGGATGGAACACTCGGTTCATCAGTGCCATGAAAACTGCAGGTGCGTTTGTAAGACCGAACAACATAACCATATACTTGTATAGACCATACCTGCTCCGGAAGGCTGTGAGAGGTATATCAGATGGTCTAACGCACAACTGAAGATAACTAGATCTCAAGTCAATCTTCAAGAACACCTGGGCTCCTCTAAGCTGATCAAAGTGTTCATCAATCCTAGGAAAGGGATATCGGTTCCTGACTGTCAACTGGTTCAACTTCTGATAGTCCAAAAAAAGCCTGTGGGTACCGTCTGTCTTCTTCACAAACAGGACAAGAGAACCCCAAGGAGAAGTACTGGGTTAGATGAAACCCTTTGCCTGCAATTCCTCCAACTGCTTCTTGAGCTCCTACAACTCCAGTGTAGCCATACTATAAGGATGAATGGACATCGGTGCCACTCCTGGAACACGCTCAATAGAAGATTCTACCTCACACTTTAGAGGCAAACCTGAAAAGTCCTCTAGAAAGACATCTCTGAAACGATCCACCATTGGAGGAAAGTCTAACTGTGAAGTCCCCTGGTCATCCATATATAGACTAGAAATCTGGGCTGTAACTCCTCCCATCCCATGATTCTGAGGTCCCGCACTACTCACATGGACATCCCATTCTCCCTTATGAAGAAAAGATTCACCTTCTGGTGATTTGAAACTCACCCTACGGTGATAACAGTCGATGACTGCCTAGAATGGAACTAACTAGTCCATCACAAGAATGACATCATAGCATGTCATCTCTAGGATATATAGGTCCCATAAGAAGTGACACCCACCAACCTGTAGAGGGCACTCCCTGCACTGATTTACACTAGTCGTTCTAATCCCGAACGGAGTGTCTAGCATCAATATATCAGTAGAAGAAAAGATTCAGAGACCATGGCTCTCTAAAATAGCAATAGATATAAAGCTATGGGAAGCCCCTACATCGAAGGGTTTGTGTCACTTCACTTTTTTAGCACTTCGTTGCTTGGCAAAGTAGTTCTAACACCTCTCCCCAAGCTTCATATAAATAGGAGAGGGGAAGGGTGAGAAACGTTTGTGGAATTAATGGAAGCCCATTAATTAGAAACCTTCATAATTCCCTAATGGTGCGGTTACTTAGAATTGAAAGGTCAAGCCATTTATTGGCTTGACACGTCATCGGTCCCACCTTACCACTCGTCCATTGGAGGATTAGAATAAAAATAAAATAATAAAGTTATTTTATTTATTCTATTTAAAGGTTTCAAAAACTAACTTTTTATCTGAACCTACTACGGTCGAAGTGAAGGTCTCCTTAAGATAATATCAAAACTAGGAGTTCAATGGTACCCTCAGATTTCAATTCGAAGCACCAGTTCAAAATTTATATAACGCCGCTTACGTGTTTACAGAACGTACCCAAAAAAAAGTTCGTAAAAATTATAACATTCACCCTTGACCTGCGTAGATCAAGGTTAGGCTCTTCCTAAGTGAAAAACATCCAAACAAACCCAACGGTACTCTTGTATTTCCAATCCATGTTACCATTTAAAAGTTATGAATTTTACAATAAAATAATTGTCACTTAATTATTTTATTTACGGTCAAAAACTAACTTTTACTGGTGGCCCGTGCCAACCAATGTTATTATCTTCCTAAAGAGAGAATACCCTCATAATTTTAGTGGTGGTCTTGGATTTTCAATATGAGTTACCATTTTTGAGTTATAAGCATTTGAAAAATAAAATAATTTATTTAATTATTTTATTCACGATTATGCCATTTTTTGAGTTTTTCTCACATGATGCTCACGCCGACTAAAATTAAGTCACGCCTAGGGTAAACCCACCATCATAAGCACAATTGTGCCCTCAGATTTATTATCCGAGTAACCGTTTGAGATTTATTCCACTTTTTTCATGAAAACTTCTTACGCGTGCTAATTAAAGCTTAACAAAACTTTGAAGGATCATTCTGGGCACTCTGGGCCTCGGAATCGTACGCCGTCAGATTTCACGGTCTCAAAAAATTCCAATATAATTAAAAAAAATGGATTTTTCAGGTCTTTATAGATGAAGTACACCACATATTGAATATGTAAATTTTTATCTTTAGTGTTTCATCATCTTCAAGGGTAATCTCATTCAAATGAGTTATTGATCATGACATTTTCATAACTCTACACCTTTTAAATTAGTGAATAAATAAAATGATAGTAATAAATAATGAAAAAATTGAAATTATATATATTTTCAATGTAAAAACTCATTGAAATTTCAATATTTTAATTTAATAGAGACTTAAGACAAGTTATCAAAAAATTCCTTGTAGACAATATTTTGTGTGGAATCAGAGGTTGTGTTATCTTTATCATGTAATCCTATTTTTAAACCCTTTTTTGATGTGACCCTAGATACAGAAACATATAGTTGTCCATGAAATAACACATACTTTCGAAGATATAAACCAATATAAGAGATTGATTGGACTTGAATTTTTTTAATGGTCATTGCATATGAATCTATCAAAGGACATTGTCTTCTTTTTAATTTAAAAGGACATATACAATCAAATTATGTCATATAAATTATTGTAATGAACGAAAAATACCTATAATAGTATGTACCTTCCCAGTCTATTACTTTTCCAGTTTTGATTGTTGGATGTGTTCATAGGAGGCTTGGAGGGAGTTTGGAGAAGTTTGGTTTCTCAATGATGGAAGAAGGGGGGTTACACATCATTTAACCAGATTACACGACATGAAAGTTTGTTTCACAGCTTGTCTAGGAATTTTCATAGTGTGTAAATATTTTACATAGAGTGAAGAAGAGTTTATTGAATTTAATATTTCAAGGTTAGAAAAATAAAATAAAATGAATAAGTGATACATGTTTTTGGTAAAAACCAAACCATGGGTATTACACAACGTGAAAGGGGATTACACATCATGTAATACCCCAATAATTTGTAGTTTTAAAATTATTTTTCAGCCAAACCCTCATTCACTACTAGAAATTAAAGCTTTATCCATAGAATTATAGACACAGTTTTATAGATATGTGTCTATATGATGTTTATAGCCATGATTTAATTAAACATGTGTGGAAAAGGATCTTCATTTCTTTTTTTTCAATATGCATCGGGATATCCTATCCTCCTCCACCAATCCACGACCCTACTCTCCAAACCGTCTACATCTCTCATCATGGAGCCCTCCTCCCAATGCTTCAAATCAACTCCCTCTCTCACGCTATCGTTGACCTCTCTCACTGTAACCCTCATATCCAAACCATTGACCTCTCTCATGCTGTTCACGACGGCCTCTTCACCGCGGCTTCCTCCCCCAAAGATACCACCCAATGCTGTCACCCCACCGATGCTGCCTCGAGACAGCCGCCCCACCTCCTCCTTCAGTGCACCTCTGATGTGGATGCCCCACCTCCTATGGATCATCCTCCTCCTCGGCCAGTCAGACCTCCTGATTACCCACCAAAGGTATTTAGGGTTTTAACCCCTCAAATTTCAATCATTTGTATTTTCTCCAATGGTAGGAATTTATATGTTTATGGGATTTTAGGTGGTTTATAGTATCAAATTATGGATGAAAAACTAGATACATTTGTTTTTTTTCAAATCAGGTGAGTTCGGGTGTTATGGTGGAATAGTTATCACTTTATGGCCAGATGTGATTTCTTGTATATTGTTTATATTGTTTTTTATTTTTCATGAATGATATTATGAAATATTATGATATATATGAGGAACCCAAATGGAAGTTCCATACTGATATGTATTTCTTAAACACTTTATGGGAACCTTGGTGTGGTTGTAGAGTTTATTATTGTAGTTTGGGTAACAGGTCATACAGGAGACCTGGTCGGAGGTGATTGATGATTATTGGGAGACTATACTAGGGAAGGACTTCGTTTTTTTGGTCATATCTCCACTAGTTATTTTTTATTTTTTCTATTTTGTACTTGATCAACCTATTTTTTTTCCTCTTGATGTATGTTTGTATTTTTTTATATGAACCCATTTTGTTTCTGAATTAAATAAGTATTTTTATTATTATTGGTTTACCATAATTGTAATTCCCTGAACTTACTATAATTTTTTATGTTTATATATTTATTTATACATTATTGTATGTGATGATACTGAGATTATAGTCTCACCATGCTGATTATGTACTCTCTTCAATAGTTGAAATATTCTTTGATACAGGGAGGTACACCAGAGGTATTATAGCATATTTGACATGACCACAGTTTGGAGAAGACCATGACAAGGATTTAAAAAAATTATCAAAACATTTTTTGGTTTTCTTACTCTTTAGGGGATTTAGTATATAAATTTTGAATTGGTTAGATATTAGGATGTACACCGATTGTATGCATCAAGAACACTTGTATGGTGGATGCCCAAGTCACTAAGGGTGTAGTTTTCCATTATAGATTTACACTATTATCATTGAGATATTTATTCAAGTATTATTTTTAGGTTCATACTGTTATTTTTTGGTTGAATATTGTCATGGGGTGGAAATAGAATCCAATTTCATGAATTGTACATGAAATATAGGGATTTTTCTACATGTTCATGATTACTTGCCTTTGAAAAATGGTTTTAAAAAAGGAAAGGGTGTTTAGACAGTGGGTTTGAGAAATTAATATTTGTGGTCATGTTTTTGAAAAATTAATTTTAAAGTGGTTTTGATTAATTAAAACATCAATAATATATGAATTGGTGTTTTCTAGAATAACCTACTGACGTTGTATTAATTAATAGAATCTAAAATAGTGGTTTTCATGTGTTTTTGTTTGATTTATGATATCTTAATCAAGTTTATAGGGTATATGAAACCATTTTTTGGTTTGTTAGGATATTAGATTCCTATTAGTTTGGAGTATGATGGTTATGTATTGGGTATGGTCTGGATTTGTCTTTGGGGGTTTGGGTAATGGTAATCCCTCTAGTTGGTGGATCTTGTTGGGGTTTTTCTTGATTTTTTGATATAAAACTCTTGATATAGGGATTTTTTGTGATTTCTAGGTGATTTGATTGTGTTTTTTTTATTAGTAAGTTTCTTGTTAGATTAGTTAATGGGGTGGACGGTTTCTTATTATCAGGGGTGAATATGTGGGGTTTGGTTGTTATAATTGGTGTGTAGTAGAGTAACCCTTATATTATTATGATAAACCTTAGAATTTGGTGTTTTGGAAATGATATTTTGTTATGAAGTAATGATTAAAGGTAGTTTCATGATTTTTTGGTAATAATTCATGCTTAGGATTATGGTGTGATGGGTTTCTAATTAGTAATATTGTTATTACCAGATTATGTTGAGTCAAAATTCATCAACAAAGCATCTAATTAGTATGACATTGTGTTCTCATTGGAAATATTCTCAAGTGGTTGTTTCCACCATATTATGTAACAAGGAATGGATTTTCTAGGTTAAGAACAATGTATAATCTTTATTTCATGCTTTTAAGTACTGATGGAAGTGTACTTTATTCCCATATTTTGGTGATTTTTTATTTTTGAGTAGTAAATTGAAGGTGATGTTTGAAAAATAAAGAGCTTTATTAATGATCATGTTATTTAGTATTGGGATGTACATATCAATCTGAATATTATTTGTTCATTGTTGGTTATGGATTCATGTATAATTTATCAAATACAGTTTATACACTAATCACATATATATATATATAAGAAGTTGTTATATCTCATTTCTTTTCCAACTATTTTCTTATAAGTGGTTTCTTATGATGAGGTCAGTTCTATCCACCACCATCTAATATAGTGAGTTTAACATCATATTTGGTTAAGGTTTATTTCGTTTTTATTCTTTGGCCTAATTTTAATTAGGGATTTTTTTATTTTTGAGTCCCTTATATTTTTGTAGTGAATTTTGGATTTTGTTGAGGTGGATTTGAGTCACCTTTGATGAAGGATTACATGTGTATAAATAGGTAGGCATAAACATATATAATTTCCCCCTATATATATATTCCTGCATGGCAGTATGAATATATATATTGGGGCTAGGTGTTCTTATATATAGATATGAAAAATGCATACATGTGTAAGTGTAAAGGGGTATATTCAAGAATAAACATATATCTAAGGACCCCCTTGTTCATATTTATCCATGAAAATATGTACATATGGGCTAGGTGTCCTTATATATATGTGAAGTTTCATATACATGAAAGTGGGAAAAAAAGAAGATTTGACTTGTCATCGTCAAAAGAAATGCGTCTTAAGGTTGAGGTAGGTTCCCTCTGCCTAAACCTTTAATTTGAATTCTATAATTGCCTTATTGCTTTAAAAACTTATTTCCATAATTTCTTTATTATTTTAAAAAATGGTTTTCTAATAGCCACTAGCTTTGTCAAGGAAGAATATGAATATAGACCTTAAACTTATTTATAGACCTTTTTCAAAGTGGTTAAAAAATGAAAGTAGTTTCTAGATACTAAAACAAGAGATCTAAAAACTATACATTGATCATCCTTAGAGACATTCATGATATCATTCAACTTCCCATTAAATTAATCATAAAATACCACTACTTAATTTAAGGATCTATTAGTTCTAATAACAAGATTCCTTACATTTTCTCTAGTATCATGGAACTCACCTATAATAGTCTTCTTGAAATCTTGCATAAGGAATGGTGTGAACATATCACATGATAGGGACTAAATATGTAAGGATACATAATTCAATTTTGAGCCACTCCTTCCCAACTAACTAGCTTCAAGGAATTTGAGTTGGTATCCTAGAAGTACCCAATAGTCTTCAAAAGAATTTCAGATAGGTTATTACTCTTATGGAATCTCACTACCTCTCCCTCATTCAAATCAACTTCCATATTCATTAAAACTAGTGATATCATCCTACCATAAGGATAGTAAATCATATTATCTTTCCCTTTGAAGTAGTGATCCTTGAAACAAATCAATTACCTTTGGATGGTTGAACTTCACATTATTAATCAGAATATGTAACAGATACATATCCTGAAAAGGACTTTATCCATATCTCATACTCTTTTGGTTATCCTAGTTTGAAAAAAAATGCAGATAACCTTCCACTTTGGTTCTAAGTCCTTCACCGGTGTGTTGGGTTCTTTTTCAAGGGCAAGGGGAGGGTGCATGGGGTGTGCAGGGGTGAATGGGGTGTGAAGGGGGTGTGTAGGGGGTCTGTCTAGGTAGGGGGTCTTTCCAGGGGAGAGTGGGGTGTGCAGGGGGTGGGGTGCAAGGGGGTCTGCAGGGGGGTTGTCTAGGGAGAATAGAAAGAGGCCAATATATCAATTATGAATGGTATACCCCAAATTATACAATAAGGGGGCCCCAAGAACTTCCAATACCCTATTAGACTATGGTTAGTATGGTAGATGGGGTTGGTGTTTCATCCATGATGTAGATCCTCAATTCCACCTTGATATATTATTTTTCATGCTAGAAATAATATATATAATACCCATTCATGAATCATATATTTATGTTAGGTCAATAACATGTGTGATGGGGACATTACTGGAGGATTTAAAAAAATCTATCTAAGGGTGTTAATACATCCCAAGATATATTAGTGTCTAAATCACATATACAAGAAAAATTCCACTTCCATGTATTTGATCTATTCTAGGTGTTGTAGGGATGGGTATCCATGCATTTTAATAAATAAAAATTCCAAAAATCCTTTAATGAATCCTCGATGTAGGATATAGGGATATATTCATAGTTTAATTTATTCCCATGTGAAGAGGTCCTAAACAGAATTAATATCGATGAATACTCCATAGATTACAATTTTATTTCATATATTATAGATTTAAGGGATTTCATCCTCTATGAGACCAATTGTCATAAGGGTTTATGGATCACGGGACCCATATCTACCTAATTTTTGACTACTCATGAAAACTCTATATGCTTGACCAGAATTATTGTATCCCGTATTTGATTCCTTTGTATTAAATAAGGGAAAGAAAACTCAATGTACATGCCCCACATGTATACTTATAGTTTCCATGAATGTTCTTGGCATCCTTTTTGGTGTAAAAATAAACCATATACTCATTTAGTGTTATATACCTTATCAAATCGATGATCCATACCTCCAAGTGGGCGTCATACTAGGTGTACACCCCACAATCTTCCTACACCTGAGCCATATAACATGTAGAACTAGACTTGGAAACACTAATTATTATCCCTAATACATCACATATTTTCACTTGTTTCACAAAAAAATCATCTTTACCACAGGGGGTGTGCAGGGGAGGGGCAAGGGGAGGGGGGTGTTCATGACAAGTGTGAAAAAGGTTATTCCCAAATTTTAGGCATACAAATGAAATTGTTTTGGTATAACATATTATAAAACTAATCACTTTACGTGTTATAATTAAGTTTGTAAAGGTGAATTTTCAATCCTAGGTCACACCCACTTCTTTTCTACTGACCCACTAATTTAAGATAATGATGGAAAGTTTATAGACTTTCGGGTCTTCTTTAATAGTTTAACGACATGCATATCTCTATATAATCAACATGAGACTTCACTTTCATCATGGTTTTTATTTGATGCTCGGTTTACCTTCACTTTAATATAATTTCCTTCTTATATTCTAGATGATAACAACTCTATAGTGTGAGGGTTAAATTTATTAATCCCACAAAATCATAGACGTAGAATTCCTCTTCTCTAGATGTAGATAATTCCAAGATGGAATTACATTGTAGTATTTTTTTATTGTTTTGATGAAGTAGTGCAAGAATTTTTATATCAAGCCACCACTTATAGAATTGAACCATATCTAGTAATGAAATGATTTTGTCTCTTTACTCCTGATTATTAAGATATATAACTTGATCTATCTCATATAAAATCTCTCTAACTACTCTATCAAGTTATATAGATCCTAGAAACCAGCCCCTTTTATCTGAGAGATGGAATCAATTCAACTTCTGTATATTTTTCAAAATAATTCTAGGCATTCTACATGGTTTTAGTATGGTAAAATATATTCCTTTAATTCACATAAATTCTTTAAATATTTCTCCACAAAGAGATGCTTTTTACCTCTACATTGTTATGGTATTTCTTGTGTGGTCTTCTAAAAAAGGTTTAGGTAAACACATCGATCATGAACTTTTATCTTTATTTCAAAACTTAACCATATCTATAATTTTTGAAGTATATTCATTATCCATGGTAGGTGTTTTCTTCAATAATGAGATCCATGAAATTTGGTTAATTTTCATATTTAATTCTCACAAAAATTTCAACATTGTTACTCTAATATCGGAATATGGAACGGTGCTTCTCTTATCAAAACATACCACTCTTTACAGAAAAATTACTATTGATATTCCCATCACCACACTCATTAGGTGGTTTTGGTTGTAGATCCAAAACATCTAACACCCAACACACCCAATGCCACGATGCATGGGTCCTCCAACATCTCTCTTTAACATACCTTACAAGATTATACCATGGTGAACAACATTCCCATAGTTGGTCTCCCTATTTCCCATAGGTACTTTAGAAATGTACTATGGTGTTCACCATAGAAGGGTCTCCTCCAGGTGCTCATTTTGGCATCTTTAGGCCATCCAAGAGATTTAGGAATCTTCTATTCATTGTTATTCCTTCAAATATATACTCCAAAATGATCATGATTCCACTATTTTATAAATCATTTAAATAAAGCATTACATCCATGATTTTTACCATGACATGGTGATAAAATACTTTCCATTTTATATCCACTATGAGAATAGTCCATATTCTCCATGGGGTGGTCTTACTCCCTTTGTTGACACTATATTTCCAAGTCCCACATTAGACTTTAGTGAATACATTCACTATTTCATCACTCAATATGATACATATACCACCTTTGAAGTCTTATTGTACTAACCTATACCAAAAATACTAGTTCTTGAATACTGTTTGGTTCCACCTCTCACTAGGTTCTTATTTCCCCATCATAGAACCACTTTGTACTAGTGTTGTGTTCCTCATTCACCACTCAATGTTGGTTGCAGTTGATAAGGATCCTGAGATATGACCATGAGAGTTATCTTCTTCTTCTCTAATATCCTTGTATTTTTCTTGAGAAAGTCTTTTTTTAGTTTTTTTTAATAGATTTCACATACATAAATCATGAAATCAAATACATGATTGTAACAATTGAATTGAAAATATTCTTGGAAACTATTTTTTGACCTAAAATTCTATCAAAATTGGTGTGTTCATTGAGAGATAATATGTGTCAAATAAATTTAGGATAGGACCAATTCAATTAGTGGATGCTGAAGAATATGGAAGTTAGTAATTCCAATAGAGACACATCATCATCTCTAACCTACTCTCATCTAGTATGAAAAAAACATTCAAATACCATTTACAATAATTTCTTAGCAGTTATTAGACATTCACCTACCCCCAGCGCAACACCACCCCACACTATTCTCTAAATATACAACCCAATCCCATGTTACCATCATCACCACTCTCTTGAAATTACAACTTTTACTCAATGTGGAAAGACTAAATAATTAAAATATAACTACTACCTTGTCATATATTATAAATTTCTTGATAAAATTCCATCTTCCACTTTAGAACATCACAAAACCTCACCTCCTAAATTGATTTTTTATGATATTTCAACATTATGATATTACTCTTCACATTTCATTCCAATATAGAGAAAAAAAGTACTCAATGAGAATCTAAATTTTAAGAAATTTTCTGTTTGTCGTACCTATTGAATCCTAATGTTGGAAGTGTTGTTATTAGTCACTAATTTTAGTGGATATCTCATCTTCTTATAATTTTCTTCTTCCTCAACTAGATTCTAAAACATCAACCAGTGCCCCAATAATCCCCCATTTGTATTTCATTTCAAATTTCCCCTCGACATCTGAACCATTCCCATAACCAAACATGCACCTCTAGTAGTGTTTTTATGGGAAAAACTAAATAAAATAGACAATTCAATCAGATTTTGTATTTGACATAGAGAAAAGGATTAGAAACATTAGGAGGTATGATATCTATAATTCCTAGAGAAACCATAACATCCATGTTTAAATCATACATTTTCCTTATCAATAATTTCATATTCATTCCAAAAAATTTCAACTTATAGGCATCTGAAGTGCTCTTTATAGAATATTTCTCTTATTTTATTCTAAGAGTGAGTTGTCTCTTAAACTATTAGAGATTTAAAATATGTATGCACCATGTTATTTTTCAAAATATAATTCCCAATGAGGCATATTATATTTGGAATTTCCTAGATTTCTTACTAGCGTTGTGGTTTTGAATAGTGGTTTTCCAAAGCTAAAAAACTAGACTGGCCTGTTCTGAATCACTTCCCTTAATAGCATTATGTTTAGAAAGGATATTCACTTTCTTGTATTTATTTTTTAAATCACCACTAAAATCAAACAAATTTATATCTAGATTCTCATAGTAGTTACTAATGCACCAAAAAAACTCCAAAGTAGTCATATTAGCCAAAGAAATCTGCAATTAGGCTCTAAATGCTACTAGAACCAATAGATAAAAAATTTATACATATTTACATAGAGATTTAAATGATTTTTGAACCTACTAAAAAAATATAGTATAATGAAAATACCCTTATTCCATATAAAATAATTTATAAATATGATGCAACTCTTTTTAGTGCATTGGTCTTGATCATCTATACATTCCCTTCGGTCCCAAGCCTTTTCGTTCTCAACACAAAATCATTTAAAGAACCTTACTGTATCATTTTTAGATTCACATACCTCCCTTAATCCTTCCACCACATTGAGATATTTATATACATATATATTTTTCATAGGTTTTCTCTTCAACCAAATAGGTTTCATAAGTTCAGATGTTGGTCATTGGAATAGAAACTCTACAAGAGCCTATTGCAATGTCATACTTGAAATGAAAGCCTTTTACACCCCACAAAACATATAAATATTCCAATATGTGCATGATTACAATAAAAAATAGTAGTAAATTTCATTTATGTAGCTATATTCATCTACTCTTACTCCCAATTTTTCATCTCAGACTGCAGGGTCGAAGAAAAAGATTGATATTGGTGACTAGTTAGTTCAGTAGGATCATGTGCTAGTTTAAACACATATTTATACTCCTTTAACTTCATCTGTACAGGCTATAAATTCCCCATATCACCCACAATTTAAGTTTCCTTGGTATTTTTAAGTTCTTATTGTGTTTGAGTAGTCTTAGCCTCCAATTATTCCACCACCACACCTCCAAATCTCTTAATCGACACTACTTTGAAGTGAATACAAGTAGGCCCATTACTTTTCTATTCGAAAAAGAAATAAAAATCCCAATGCATTCCATGAATAGTTAATTATTTCATCAATAACTTCATCATTTCCTGTGTTTTTTGGTTTGAGAAATTTTCCTTTGTTCTTCCAATCAAGTGTAGCCACACACCATACACCATTTTTGATTGGATTGTTTTTATTTTGATTTCATATGTTGTGTGATTATATAACTACTCCAACTATTGTGGAAATTATGAAATTTTTAATTCCCCTCCAACACTATATGGATGAGATCCTGAATCTACTAAGTTATCCACAGGTTTGGCAATGTCTTGAGTTATCATTATTCAATCAAGATTCTCCCTCTCTATCTAAAACCTCTCAATGAAAGAATAATATTATAGGTATCCAAAAAATAGAGACTGAGAAAAAATGGATATATTTATATGAAATAATTACTATGTACATGAATTACATAATATGATAGAATAATGGATGATAAAGCATAAGAATAAGGAAGATAAAGACTCCACCAAGCGACGCCACTCCAAGAGGCTAAGGCCTAACCCTCTGTGCGGGGGGGGGGGTGTCTATCCATGGGGGAGGGGGATCTATCTAGGAGGTGTCTAGGAGGGAGGGGTGTCCAAAAGGGGGGGTATTTCTAAGAGTGGGGTGTGTGCAGTGGGGGTGTCCAGCAGGGGTGGTGCAAGAGGGGCCAGCAGGGGTGGGGCAAGGGGTGGTGTACGGGGGTGTGCAGGGGAGTGTGCAAGGGGACATGGGGGGGTGCAAGGGATGTTTAAGGGGGTTCAAGGGAAGATGTTTAGGGGTTTTCAATGGGGTATGTGTAGGGGGAATGGGTGTGTAGGGTCGGGTGTCCAGTAGGGGTGGTGAAAGGGGGTCCAGCAGGGGTGTGCAGGGGGTGTGCAGGTGTACGGGGGGGATGTGCAAAAGGACAGGGGGTGCAAGGGGGGATGTGCAGGGGTGAAAGGGGGAATGGGTGTGCAGGGGGTGAAAGGGGGTGTTTGTCTAGGGGGTGATATTCAAGGGGGTCTGTCCAGGGGGTGGGGGGCTGTCGTCTAGGGGGGTGTCTGTCTAGGGGGTGGGGGTGCTGTCCAAGGGGGGCTGTCTAGGAGATGTCTATCTAGAGGGTGGGGCCTATCCAGGGGGGTGTCTGTCTAGGGGGTGGGGGTGTTGTCCAAGGGGGTGTATTTCCAGGGGGTGGGGGTGTCTATCCAAGGGGGTGGGGTGGGGGGGGGGAGGGGGTGTCTAATAGGGGGTGGTGCAAGGGGGTATAGCAAGGGGGAAAGGGGTGTGTAGTGGGGGTGTGTGTAAGGGTACTAGGGGTGCATGAGGGTGTGTAGGGGGGTGCACGGGATGTGTAAGGGGGTTAAAGGGGGGTTGTGCAGGGGGTGTCTGTCTAGGGGTGGTGTAAAGGGGTCCAGCAAGGGGGGTAAGGGGTGTGTAGTGGGGGTGTGGGGGTGTGTGCAAGGGGACTGGGGGTGTAGGAGGGTGTGCAGGTGGGTGCAAAGGATGTGTAAGGGGGTGCAAGGGGGGTTGTGTAGGGGGGTGTCTATCTAGGGGGTAGGGGCTGCTATCCAAGAATGAGGGGGGTCTGTCCAAGGGTTGTCCCGGAGGGGGGGTTGTCTAGGAGGGTGGTTCTTTCCAAGGGGTGGGGGGTTGCTATCCAGGGGGTGTCTATCCAAGGGGGGAAGGGGGTCTATCCAGGGGGGTGTCCAGGAGGGGGTTTCCAGGAGGAAGGTGCAGTGGGGGTGTCCAGCTAGGGTGGTGAAATGGGTGTGCAGGTGTGAAAGGGGGTGTGTTCAAGGGTACAGGCGGGTGTGTAGGGGGTGCACGAGGTGTGTAAGGGGGTGCAAGGGGGGATGTGCAGGGGGTGGAAGGGGGCATGGGTGTGCATGGGGTGCAAGGGGCCAACATTTGATGGATGGTGCTGGTTTTTTTAGGAAATGTGAAGTCTTATATCCACGATCCAAAATCGTGGCTATAGATGATGAGTGATTTTAGACTATTCCACGGTTTTCAAACCATGTCTATAGGGTTGTATCCACAGTTTTAATCATGGTTATAGCCCTATAGCCACGGTTTGAATCAGGGCTACAGGCCTATATTCATGGTTCAAAACTGTGGTTATAGGGTTTACCCTACATCCATGCCAATACCATCCACGGTTGAGTAAACTGTGTCTATAACCTATAGACACGATTTTAAACTATGGGTATAGACTTATTTTCTAGTAGTGATTCATTTGTTCATACTTTATTTTTATTCTCGTTTTGGGTGAACCCTAGGCACCCCGGGGTTTCCTTCAATCCCTTCTTCATCCCTCTTCGATCTGTTGATATTGGTGGATGTTCATTGGCGATCCGTGGTGAGTTATCACCCTTCCTTGGTTGGTTTTCTTCCATTATTCTTTTGGGGATCTACTTCAGTAGTGTTTCTTTGTTTTCAAGGTTTGTATCAGGTTTTGTTTTAATGGATCCTTGGTATAGTATAGGTTAATCTATAGTTTTCATGGTGTGTTTGTGGTTTTCATTCATTCTTCCTCACCCTGTGGTGGGAAAAGCTTCCTTGGGGTAGGATTCCCTTCATTTATCTTTATTATGAATCATGCAAGAGGGGTTTTACTTCTTTTTATCTGTGAATCATGGTTTTTTCATCTTAATTGAAGATAAATAATCATTTATTTGAATTGAAAATGGTAAATGGGGTTTGCTCTACATGTTTTTACAACTTTGAGATTGATTATAATATTGTGATTGTACGGTCTAAACACCATGTCAAAAAATTTGGTTGTGGGTGGATTTGTTTGTGCTATATACATATATTGTGGTTTTTTCTTTGTTGAGATTGTTTTGTATCACCCAAAAGAACTTAAAAATTGGCTAACCATGTATACTTAGCTAATAAATCGGTTTCCCCAATATTTTGGTTTGTGTGATAACACCCCAAAGAAAAGTAGTGGAATGTAATCAATGTTCTTTTGAACCTGTAAACTGTTTCATTTTGATGTGATGTGTTTTTTATTTTGGTTCATACATGTGGGGGAATTGGATGGAATATGGTTTTATAGTGGGTTTATTATGGGCGTGGTATGATTATACAGTAGGGTTGTGGAACTAGTTGTTCTATATTATGTTGTTGGGTGTGGTTGTGAGTTGGGGGTTTGTTTTTGGTTGGTATGGGGGTTTGGGAAGGATAACCTTGAAGATGGAAAGTAGTGATTGGTATGGGTAATTCAACCATAGTTTCTCCATGACAAACATGTAGAAATATTCACTCCATATCGATAAGTTGTGGGACAATGTGTATTTAATGTAAAGTTTCCTTAATTTATTAGGGAACTTCACTTTCTGAAATTATGGTGACTGTGTTGCTTGTTGTGTGTTGTTCTTAGTAGTTTTTTGGGAAGTGATGGAATGAATCAATAATTTTTTTACAAAGCCTGTAATGTTTTTTTTTGTTTTGGATAATGGAATGGAAATGGTTAAATAAATTGTTTGGGAATGTGAAATGGGTTTTTTTTCTTGATGTGTAGTTTTTTTAATTTAGAGGCGACAGCAAAGGTGATAGTGTTATGAGTTGGTGATTTTTTTTAGAACCCTTAGGTTGGGAGTGAGTGTTTGGTATCATATATGTATATAATTGTATTTTACTTATGATTTCTATATGCACCCCACCCTAGTTGATAACTATGTTTTGGACACCCCCATCATCAAGGGGGAGGTTGTCTTTCTCAACATACGGTGAGGATTACGGATGGATAGGTACCCTCTCCTTTCCACTCTCTCTTTCAGGTGAGGTAGGTATGGTAGATACTGTGATGTCTAAGAGGTCTTTTGGTGTTTTAGATGGTGGTTTTGATGACCCAGGTGTCTTCGAGAGAGATTTGATGGCCCATGTGTTTTTGGGTGAGTTTTCTTGTGCTTTCCCAAGTGTATTCAGGATGATATGGTGACGTGTTTTCCCAGGTGTCTTCAGAATGTGATGTGATGTGTTTTGAAGCTTAAGTGTGTGTGGGTGGGATGTGTTGTAAGGCCCAGATGTTTGAAGGTGGGATGTGTTTTGAGACCCAGGTGTGTGTGGGTAGGATGTGTTGTGAGGCCCAGGTTTGTGTTGGTGGTTTGTGGTGTGGTTTGTGGCCCAAGTGTGTGCAGGCAGTATGTGATGTGGTATATGGAAGGTATGGCAGAGCCAGGGCATATGATGTTGGGAGAGAGTGGCATACTAGTGAGAAAGTGGTGTGGGGTACCCTATCATTGATTTGCTTTATATTACATTATTTTAATTGTTTTATTTTGTGAGCGAGCCTTATTGAGGTTGGGATGGTTAGTATACATGTTTAGCTATTGTTTGGTTCTGTTGTTTTCTCATAGGAGCATTAGTATACTTCCCTCACATATGCACGAGAGACTTTGGTTTTCCTACTGAGTATACTTGTATGCTCACCCTATATATATATAATTATTTCCAGGTTTCTAGGAGTATTTCATGGATCATTCTAGAATCTATTAGCTCAGATCCTTGAAAATTTATGAGTCGCTGCTTTAGATTTACTTTTAGGTATTTTTACTTTGGATACTTTCTTGAGTTTTAACAGTTCTACTTTTTATACAAGTATTGTGGGATGGTTTTTGGATTTATTTTCATACTATTTTTTGGGGTTGCTATGGATGATTCATACTATCTTAGATCCTTGACAATTACTAAGGGGGTCATGACAGAGTGGTATCAAAAGTGATGGTTGAGAGATATAATGGGATTTGGAGTTAGTCATATTGAGGAATAAATAGTATGGTGTGGTAAGAGTTTTATTTGACCTCGGTATGTGATATAGTCCATGGATACTAGTTATTACAGAGGATTTTAGGGCCCCCCGTGATCCAGTGCACGAACTCTGAGATTATTGAGGGACAAAGTGAGACTGACCTGCTTATAGGGTAGAGAACTAGGAAAGGTACATGCATCAAAATGACTTATGTTATTATTTGAATTGGGTTGTTTTGGGAAGGTTAAAATGGATAAAATAAATCAAATTAATTAAAATAAATCCTAATGAAAATCCATACTACTAGGATTCATAGATCCTTATTTACCTTTCAGCTATGGATCTTGGTCATCTTCTGCATGTGGATCAAGTAGTGGAGGTTCAGTAGGCTGATCCAGTTGATTTTCATAAGTTTGATCTAGTTGAGAAGGATTACTAGTAGTAGAGGATGTTTCATTCTTTCCAATGGAATTTTTTGGGGAAGTATGAGGGTAGTGTTTTAGACATGGAGAAAGAGAGTTGTCTAGAGGAGTTGGAGATTGATTTTAGTTTGATCTGTGCCCTGAAGGAGTATTGGGTCCCTTTGGTAGTCAGTCAGATATAGGGAGTTGCATGTCAGTGGTGGACACTATATCGGGGGGAGTGGAAGGTGTCATAAATTTTATGGGTCAACTTCTAGAATGAGTTCTGAGCAGAGTTCCTTTCATCGACCATGAAGGTAGTAAAGAGGCAGGAGCTTATTTCTCTTAAATAAGGGAGCATGTTAGTATGGGAGCTTGGAATCAAGTTCTAGGACATTCTATGTTTTTTCCCAGACCTTTTTCTAGATGATTAGTCTCGTGAAATACATCTTGAGGAGACACTATGTCCTTCTATCTAGTATATAGTTACTCCTTTTATGTTTCCAACAAATCTGGAGGTTCAGAAGAAGGTGGATATTATCATGAAAATGCACTTGTGGGGAGTTATACTATGATAGGGGATCCAACAGAGTTATTTGAGAGGAATATCTATCATTGGCGAGTCTTAGGTGACACGACCTTTGAGGTTTCTACCAGTAGGGAGTCGACCTCGACAGCTTCCTTTCTAGCCTTCTAGTGCCAGTGATTTTCGTGCTTTTCTTGGGATATTCATGACAGTTTGTTTTGGTTGTGGGGTTCGTGGTCATCGCTAGAGCCAGTGCCCAGTGGTTCCCTAAGCTCAGTATGGTGGTGGGGGATAGGTTCATCACCATCCTTAGTAGAATTTTTCAGTGAAACCATTTTAGCAGTAGGGGTAGATGATTTTTTATTCACCAAGGGGAGATGGAGCAGGTAGAGGCTGACCTGAGGATATTCCTTGTGTTCAGGGACTATGTCCCAAGTGTGGACATGGAGGTGGTTTTTATAAGAGAGGTAGAGTATTTGGGCATGGTAAGTTGCACGTAGTGGAGGCATTAGTTCTAATGATGCCAAAGATCATTAGTGGTACAATCAGTTTGTTTAGTTCCCTTGATTACGCCTTGTTTGATTAAATAGATTCACACTCCTTTGTTTCACCCGCTCTATCTCATGCTATGGTAATAGATATATAGAGGCTTCTCATTCCCCTAGTGTTGATTACACCGGTTAGGGGCCAGACCAGCTTGTTTGATGTGTGCTGAGGGTGTGGAATGATAATGGGACACCATCAGTCTCATGGGGATCTCTTATTTCAACTTATGCATTCATACGATGTGATTATTGGAATTGACTGGTTGTATTTTGTACATTCTATTATCGATTTATTTTGGGGGAGAGTCATGTTTTTAAATTTATATGGGTAACATGTGGTTTTCATTGGTGAGTGTGGTTTTCAGGTGGCATTCAGCATGTGGAGACCCTTCTTTACTTATTAGTTGAGCTGTCAGTGGAACCTGTGGATGCTAAGATTGTAGAGGTTCCCAGGGTTATTAGGGATTTCCTGGATTTGTTCCCTGAGGAGGTTTTGATGCTGCCCCATCGACATGATTTTGAGTTTGGGATAGACTTGCATCTCGTTTATTCTTCTATTTTGATGGTTCCTTATCAGATAGAACCTTCTAAGTTGTGGGATTTTAGGATTTAGATAGATGATTTGATCTAGAATGGTTTTATCCATACCTGTGTGTCACTGTGGGGTGCTCCAATGTTGTTCACAAAGAAGACAAACAATAGTATGAGGTTGTGTATAGACTACTAGAGGTTGAATTAGGTAACTCTCAATAACTATTACCCTCTTCTGAGAATAGACGATCTCTTCGACTAGATGAGAGGGGCGATTTAGTTTTCTAAGATCTATTTTTTGTATGGATATCACCAGTTGAGGGTGAAGGAGGGTGATATCTTGAATACTATCTTCATATGCAGATGCAGGCACTTCGAGTTTCTAGTCATGCCATTTAGTGTTACGAATACACTAGTTGTGTTCATGGGACTTATAAACTCTATGTTTCATGAGTTCCTAGATCGGTTATTCATTGTATTCATTGATTATATCTTGATCTACTCAAAGTCAAAGGAGGAACATTCCAAACATCTATGAACTATCTTTTAGGTTCTTCGACACCACCAGATCTAGGGAAAGTTTTCCAAGTGTAAGTTTTGGACATAGGAGGTTCATTTACTCAGGCATGTGTTGTCTCGGTAGGGTGTAGCAGTAGAGCCTTCAAATTTTTAAGTAGTTTTTTCTTGGGCAGTATCCAAGAACATGGTAGAGGATCGTAGTTTCCTTGGTCTCGCAGCAAATTATCATAGGTTTGTACTTGATCTCTATTGAGTTTCAGCCCAGTTTAAAACCTTGAATAGGGAATACCAAGATTTTTTTAGAGTGGTCATTTTCAAGAAACATTTAGTAACCTAAAGGGTAAGTTTTTCAATGCCCCATTGCTCCAGTTTCTAGAGGAAGGGGTGATGTTTGAAGTTTTTTGTGACGCTTCCTATCTGGGTTTGGGATGAATGCTAATGCAATAGTGGGAAGTGATCTCTTATGGGTATAGGTATTTACATACCTATGAGCGTAACTATTCCACCCACAATCTAGAATTATAATTCATTGTTTTTGTGATGATTTTTTGGTGACATTACCTCATTGGGGAGAGCTTTGCAGTCATAATGGATCACAAGAGTTTGAGGTATGTCTTTTCCCAATGTGATATGAATATACGAAAGTGGAGGTGGATGGATTTTATTTATGACTATCATTTTGAGATCTTCTAAACCTTATGAAATGGAAATATTTTGGCTGATTCTTTGAGTATAAATTCATAGAAGGAGATTGTTTATGAATCTATGGATTCTTGGAGAGTGATGGAGGAGTTGGAAGCCTTGCACCTAGATGCAAGAGTGGATGGTGGTAAAGTTTGTTTGTTTCAGATGAATATGCAATATTCTCTGATGTATTAGGTGGAGGAGTCTCACTGGGGAGACTCAGAGTTATACGTAATGTGTGATCATGTTGGTCACGGTGATGCTCCAAAGGTATGCTTGTAAGATGGTCAGAACTGGACGTTGTTTCATAGAAATATGCTTGTTCTCATAGAGATGTGCAAGGGAGTCCTTCTTGAGTTTCACAGCTCACTTTTGGAGGTATACCCAGGAGTTTTCAAGATGTACCATGGCTTGAGGATACAGTTCTGGTGGCCTAGGATGAAATAGGTAGTGGTGGAGTTTGTGTAAAGGTGTTTGTTTTTCCAGCAGGTGATGGCTGAGCATTGTGTTCCTGGTGGATTTTTTCATCCCTTGGATGTTCCCAAGTGGAAATGGGATTCCATCTTGATGGATTTAATTATAGGGTTACCTATATCTCAGGGAGTATGTGATGTTATCTGGGTGATAGTGGACCGGTTTATGAAATCAGTCCACTTCTTAATGATCAAGGATTTAGGCATAGTGGATTCCTTGGCCAAGAGGTATGTGTATGAGGTGGTGAGATTTCATGAAGTTATGAGGTCCATTTTATTGAATCAGGATGCACAATTTACCTCACGAGTCCATAGTGGGATTTCATCATGATTTTGGAACCCAATTATGCCTCATAACTGCTTTCCACCCTTAGATGGATGGATAGACATAATAGACTATCCAGACATTAGAGGATATGTTGCGATCATGCATCTTAGAATTTGGTGGATCTTGTGTATGAAAACTTTCCTTGGTATATTTTTCTTATAATAATATCTATCACTCTTCCATTAGAATGGTTTTGTTTGAAGTTTTTTACAGGAGACCGTTTTGTTCTCTAATGTGCTGAATGGAGGTTGGGGAGATAGTTTTTCTTGGTCCTGATTTGGTGTAGAGCATGATAGATAATGTCTAAATTTTTTGTGATAGGATAAAATCAGTGTAGGACCATAATAAGTCTTATACCAATTACATAAGGATTCCCTTGTAGTTCGAGGTTGGGGAGCACGTGTTCTTGACGGTTTCCCCTCGACGTGGGTAGTAGAGGTTTGGAAGAGGGAGTAAGTTTTTTCCCAAGTTTTTTGGGCCCTTTGAGTTGTTGGGGTGAGTTGGAAAGGTGGCATACTGTTTGGAATTACCACCATAGTTGGAGAGGATCTATGAATTATTTCACATATCTCAGCTTCATTAGTATATTCATGATTAATCTCATGCCATCAAGTGGGGAGAGTTGTATATCGAGGACAATGTTACATTTATGGAGCAGCTAGTAGATGTCCAATATCATTTAGAGAATGTGGTGATAGGATAAACCATTTCTTTATTTCATGTGTTTTGAAGTCATGGTGTCCTAGAGGAGAGTACTTTGGAGTGAGATACATAGATGCGTGCCTAGTACCCAGAGTTGTTTTGAGTTTTTCTTTGCTTTGTTTTGTTCTATAATGTACTATTTGGATCCTTTTTGTTTTATGAGATTAGTGGTTTTCCTTAGTTTGTGATATGTGTGGTATGTTGTGTGATAAATTCCTAAAATATGAAAAATGGGGGACCTCATTACTAATAAATATGCATTAATTTTGATGTGATTAAAATTGTGCATGCAAGTTAGTACCACCCAGAGCGGATAGTATCTTGACATGGTAGATGGAATTCCCTGATTCATGTGTTCAGTTTGGTGTGGTTTTTTAGTTGTGAAGTGGTTGTGAAACAGTGTGGTTATGTGAGAGGAGATGGTTTACAGTTGTGGTTTCATGGTGATGAGGTTGTGAGGGATGTTTTTTGTCATTTGGTTCGGCATGCTTGGTTAGTGTTAGCATTTGAGGTATGATAAGTTCCTTGAGAGGTATCTCACATGATAGTTATTTGAACCCATTTTCTTCTAGACTTGGTTTTGGATTCTAAAGGGTGATAATCATTTAAAAGGTATTTGATTTAATGTTGTGTGCCTTCCCGGTCTGTTAATTTATCATTTTTGGTTGTTGGAGGTGTTCGAAAAAGGATCGGAGGGAGTATATAGAAGTTCGGTTTCTAAAGGGTGGAAGAAGGGGTATTACACGTCGTGTAACCAGATTACATGACATGAAAGTTAGTTTCATGGCTTTTCTAGGAATCTTAATGATGTATAATATTTTGGGATTATAAAAATAAAATAAAATGAAGAGGTGGTGTGTTTTTCGGCAAAAATTGAACCCCAGGTATTACACAACATGAAAGGGGGTTAAACATTGTGTAATACCCCAGTCATGTGGAGTTTTAAAATTATTTTTCAGATAAAACCTCATTCATTCATCTGTGATTTATTTTTTCGCTCATTTAGGTAGAACCCTAGGAACCCTAAGGTGTCCTTAAATACCTTCTTCATCCCTATTTGATCCATTGATCCTGGTGGATGTTTGTTAGTGATCCCTGGTTGATCTCCGGTGAGTTCTCTCCCTTCCTTGGTCGGTTTTATTGTATTATTATTATAGGGATCCACTATGGTAGTGTTTCTTTAGTTTGGGGTATTATTTGGGTTTTTTTATGGATCCTTGGTGTGGTACTGGTTGATTAGCAGTTTTCATGGTGCGTATGTGGTTTTTAGGCATTCTTCCTTTCCAGCGATGCGAAAAGATTCCTTAAGGTAGGATTACCTTCATTTCTCTTTATTGTGCATCATGTGGGAGGGTCTTTACTTATGTTTATCTATGAATCATGGTTTTTTCGGCTTAATTTAAGATAAATAATAAGTTATTTTAATTGAAAAGGGGAAATGGGGTTTGATCTGAATGTTTTTACAGCTTTGATATTGATTGTAATATTGTGATTATATGGTCTAAATAGCCTGTTGATAATTTTGGTCGTTAGTGGATTTTTTTGCACTAGATATATCTATTGTGGTTGTTTCTTTATTGAGATTGTTTGGTATCACCCAAAAGAAATGAAAAAATGGCTAACCACAAATACTTGGCTAATAAATTGGTTTCCCCGGGATTTTGGTTTGTGTGATAACACCCCAAAGAAAAGTAGTGGAATGTAATAAATGTTCTTGTGAACTTGTAAAATGCTTTTTTGTGATATGATGTGTGATTTTTTGTGGTTTGTACATGTGGGGAAGTGGATGGCATGTGGTTGTATAGTGAATATGTCATGGAAATGGTATTATTATGCAGTAGGGCTATAGAACTGGTTGTGCTATATTATGTTGTTGGATGTGGTTGTGAGTTGAGGGTTTGTTTTGGGTTGGTATGGTGATTTGGGTAGGATGAGCTTGAAGAAGGAAATTAGTGATTATTATGGGTAATTCACTTGTAGGAAGGGGGTTTCCAGGAGGGGGGCTCTTTTTAAGATGGGGTGTGCAGTGGGGGTGTCTAGTAGGGGTGGTGCAAGGGGGGTCCAGTAGGGGTTGTGCAAGGGGTAGTGCAAGGGGGTGTGCAGGGGGGTGTGCATGGGGACACGGGGTGCAAGGGATGTTTAAGGGGGTTAAAGGGAATATGTGTAGGGAGTGAAAGTGGGATATTTAGGGGGGAATGGGTGTGCAGGTCGGGGTGTCCAGTAGGGGTGGCACAAGGGGTGTCCAGTAGGGGTCTGTAGGGGTGTGGGCAGGTGTACAGGGGGGTGTGTGCAAAAGGATTGGGGGTGAAAGGGGGTGTGTAGGGGGGGTGAAAGGAGGAATGGGTGTGTATGGGAGTGGAAGGGGGGTGTCTGTCCAAGGGGGCTTCTGTTCAGGGGGGGTCTGTCCAGGGGGTGGGGGATACCATCCAGGGGGTGTATGTCCAGGGGTGGGGGTGTTGTCCGGGGGGGGGCTGTTGTCCATGGGGTGTCTATCCAAGGGGTGGGGGTTGTTGTCTAGGGGTGTCTTTCTAGGGGTGGGGGGTGTTTTCCAGGGGGTTATTTTTCTAGGGGGTGGGGGTGTCTAAGGGGGTGGGGGTTTCTGTCCAGGGGGTGGGGTGAGGGTGTCCAGGGGTGGGGGTGCTGTCTAGGGGGGGTGTATATCCAGAGAGTGGGGGTGCAGGGAGGTGAATAGTATGGGTGGTGAAAGGGGGTTTAGTAGGGGGAAGGGGTTTGTATTGGGTGTGTGGGGGTGTGTGCAAGGGGACCGGGAGTGCAGGGGTGTGAAGGGGGGTGAAAGGGATGTGTATTGGGGTGAAAGGGGGATTTGTAGGGGCGTGTATGTCCAGGGGTGGGGGGTTGTTGTCCAAGGGGGAGGGGGTCTGGCTAGGGGGGGTCTTTCCAGGTGTGAGGGGTTGCTTTCCTGGGGGTGTCAATCCAAGGGGGTGGGGGAGGGGGTCTATCCAGGGGGTGTCCAAAAGGGGGTGTCCAGGAGGGGGTGTAGTGGGGGTGTCTAGCAGGGGTGGTGAAAGGGGAGTACAGGTGTGAAAGGGGACATGAGGGTGTGCAGGGGGGTGCACGAGGTGTGTAAAGGGGGTGCAAGGGGGGATGTGTAGGGGGGTGCAAGGTGGAATGGGTTTGAAGGGGGTGAAAGGGGCCAACACTGGATGAACAGTGCTATTTTTTTTAGGAAATGTGACAGCCTATATCCACAGTCCAAAACTATGGCTATAGATGATGAGTGATTTTATCCTATGCCACGGTTTTCAAACCGTGGATATAGGGTTGTAGCCACATTTTGAATCATTTCTATAGCCCTATAGACACAGTTTGAACCGTGGCTACAAACCTATATACAGGGTTCAAAATTGTGGCTATAGGGTTTACCCTATAGCCACGCTAATACCTTCCATGGTTGAGTAAACTGTGGATATAACCTATAGACACAGTTTTAAACTATGGATATAGACTTATTTTCTAGTAGTGATTCATTTATTTGTTATTTATTTTTCCTCTTGTTTTGGGTGAACCCTAGGCACCCCGAGGTTTCCTTCAATCCCTTCTTCATCCCTCTTTGATCTATGTATACCGGTGGATGTTCTTTGGTGATCTGTGGTGAGTTATCTCCCTTCCTTGGTTGGTTTTCTTCCATTCTTCTTATAGGGATCTGCTTCAGTAGTGTTTCTTTGTTTTTAGGGTATGTTTCAGGTTTTGTTTTGATGGATCCTTGGTGCAGTATAGGTTAATCCATAGTTTTCATGGTGCGTTTGTGGTTTGAATGATTTCTTCCTCACCCTAGGGTGCAAAACGCTTCCTTGAGGTATGATTCCCTTCATTTATATTTATTATAAATCATTCAGGAGGGGTTTTACTTCTTTTTATATGTGAATCATGGGTTTTTTGACATAATTTAAGATAAAGAGTCATTTATTTGAATTGAAAATGGGAAATGGGGTCTGGTCTACATGTTTTTATAACTTCGAGATTGATTATAATATTGTGATTGTACGGGGTAAACGTCCTACTAAAAATAATGGTTGTGGGTGGATTTTTCTGCACTGGATACATATGTTGTGGTTATTTCTTTGTTGAGATTATTTTGTATCACCCAAAAGAACTTAAAATTGGATAACCATGTATAATTAGCTAATTAATTGGTTTCCCCGGTATTTTGGTTTGTGTGATAACACCCCAAAGAAAAGTTTTGGAATGTAATAAATGTTCTTGTGAACCTATAAAATGATTTGTTTTGATGTGATGTGTTATTTTTCATGGTTAGTACATGTGGGGGATGTGGATATAATATGGTTGTATAGTGGAGTTGTGATGGGCATGGTATGATTATACATTAGGTTTGTAGAACTAGTTGTGTTATATTATGTTGTTGGATGTGGTTGTGAGTTGAGGGTTTGTTTTGGGTTGGTATGGTGGTTTGAGAAGAATGACCTTGAAGATGGAAAGTAGTGATTGGTATGGTTAATTCTACCATAGTTTCTCCATGAGTAACATGTATAAATATTCACCCTATATCAATAGGTTATGGGACAATGTATCTTTAATGTAAAGTTGCCTTAATTTATCAGGGCCCTTCACTTTCTGAAATTACTGTGACTGTGTTGCTTGTTGTGTGTTGTGCTTAGTAGTTTCCTGAGAAGTGATGGAATGAATCAATAATTGTTTGAAAAATATTATAATGGTTTGTTTTGGTTTGGATAATGGAATGGAAATGGTTAAATAAATTGTTTGGGAATTTGAAATGGGTTTTGTGTCTTGATATGTATTTTTGTGAATTTAGAGGCGGCAACAAAGGTGATAGTGTTATGATTTGGTGATTTTTTTTAGAACCCTTAGGTTGGGATTTATTTTTTGGTATCATATATGTATATACTTGTATTTTTCTTATTATTTCTATATGCACCCCACCCTAGTTGATAACTATATTCTGAACACCCTCATCATCATGGGGAAGGTTGTCTTTCTCAACATCTGTTGAGGAGTATGGATGGATGGGTACCCTCTCCTTTCCACTCTATCTTCCAGGTGAGGTAGGTATGGTAGATAATTTGATGTACAAAGGTCTTTTGGTGTCTTAGATGGTGTTTGTGATGACCCAGGTGTCTTAGGGATAGATTTGATGGCCCATGTGTTTTCGGATAAGATGGCTTGTGCTTTCCCAAGTGAATTCAGAGTGATATGGTGATGTTTTTTCCTAGGTGTCTTCAGAATGAGATTTTATGTGTTGTAAAGCTTAAGTGTGTGTGGGTGGGATGTGTTACAAGGCCTAGGTGTGTGCATGTGGGATGTGTTGTGAGGCCCAGGTGTGTGCGGGTAGGATTTTTTGTGAGGCCCAGGTGTGTGTTGGTGGGTTGTGATGTGTTTTGTGGCCCAGGTGTGTGTGGGCGGTATGTGATGTGGTATATGGAAGGTATAGAAGTGTCAGGGCGTATGATGTTGGGAAAGAGTGGAATACCAATGGGAAATTTTTATAGGGTACCCTATCATCTATGTTCTTTATATTAAATTATTTTAATTGCGTTATTTGGTGAGTGTGTCTTAGTGAGGTTGAGATGGTTAGTATACATGTTTAGTTGTTGTTTGGTTCTATTGTTTTCTCATAGGATCATTAGTATAATTACCTCACATGTGTATGAGAGACTACGATTTTTCTACTGATTATACTTGTATGCTCACACTATATATATAAAATTATTTCTAGGTTTCCAGGAGGATTTCATGGATCATTATGGACTCTACTAGCTCAGATCCTTGACAATTTCTGAGTCTCTTCTCTAGCTTTACTTTTGGTTATTTTTACTTTGTATGCTTTCTTGAATTTTAACAGTTATATTTTTTATACATGCATTGTGGGATGGTTTTTGGATTTATTTTCATACTATTATTAGGGGTTGCTATGGATGATTCATACTAGCTCAAATCCTTGACAATTGCTGAGGGGGTCGTGACAGAGTGGTATCAAAGGTGTTGGTTGAGAGATAGGATGTAATTTAGAGTTAGGCATGGTGAGGATTAAATAGTATGGTGTGGTAACAGTTCTAGTTGACCTTATTATGTTATATAGGCCAGGGATACTAGTTAGTACACAAGATTTTAAGGCCCACTGTGATCTAGTGCACGAACTCTGAGTTTGTTGAGGGACTAAGTGTGACTAACCTACTTGATGGGTAGAGAACTAGGAAAGGTACATGAATTATAATGACTTGTGTTCTTGTTTGAATTGGGTTTTTTTGGGATGTTTAAAATGTATAAAATAAATAAAATTAATTAAAATAAATCCTAATTAAAATCCATACTACCGAGATTCAGAAATCCTTGTTTACCTTTCAGTTATGGCTCTTGGTTGTCGTCTGCATGTGGATCAAGTAGTGGAGGTTCGGTAGGCCGATCCAGTTGATTTTCATAAGTTTGATCTAGTTTAGAAGAATTAATATTAGTAGAGGATGTTTCATTCTTTCCAATGGAAGTTTTTGGGGAAGTCTGAGGGTAGTGTTTTAGATGATGAGACAAAGAGTTGTCTAGAGGAGTTGGATATTTCTTTTAGTTTGATCCGGGCCCTGAAAGAGTATTGGGTCCCTTTGGTAGTTAGTCAGATATGGGGAGTTTCACATTATTGGTGGACACTATATCTGGTAGAGTGGAATGTGTCATACATTTTATGGTTCAACTTCTAGAATGAGTTTCTTCAGAGTTCCTTTCGTCAACCATGAAGGTAGTAAAGAGGAAGGATCTTCTTTCTCTTCAATAAGGGAGCATGTAAGTGTGGGAGTTGGGAATAAATTTCAAGGACCTTCTATGTTTTTTCCCAAACATTTTTCTAGATGAGTAGTAACATTAAATACATCTTGAAGAGTCACTATGTCCTATCTAGTATGCAGTTACTCCTTTTATGTTTCCAAAAAATATGGAGGTTTAGAAGAAGGTGGAGGTGATCAAGAAAATGAACTCGTGAGGAGTTCTACAATGATAGGGGATCCAAAATAGTTATTTTAGAGGTATATCTATCATTATATGGTCTCATGTGATAGTACCTTTTAGGTTTCGACCGATAGGGATTCGTCCTTGGCAGCTTCATTTTTGGCCTTCTGGTGCTAGTGGTTTTCGTGCTTTTCTTGGGAGCTTTGTGATAGTTTGTTTTGGTTGTGGGGTTTATGTTCATCTCTAGAGCCAGTTCCCAATGGTTCCCTGAGCTCAGTATGCTGGTGTTGGATAGGTTAAATAGCATCCTTAGTAGCAGTTTCCAGTGAGACTATTTCAGCAGTAGGTGTAGAATATTTTTTATCCACCAAGGGTAGATGGAGCAGGTAGAGGCTGACCTCGTGATATTCCTTGTGTTTAGGGACTATGACCCAAGTGTGGACATGGAGGTGGTTTTCAGAAGATAGGTAGATTATTTGGGCATGGTTAGTTTCATATAGTGTAGTTATTATTTCCAAAGAGTCCAGAGATCATTAGAGGTACAATTAGTTTGTTTATTACCCTTGATTACGCCTTGTTTGATTCAAGATCTTCACCCTCATTTGTTTCACCCGCTCTAGCTCATGCTCTGGGAATAGATGTAGATAGGCTTACCTTTCCCCTGGTGTTGAGTACACCAGTTAGAGGCTAGACCAGCTTTTTTGATGTGTGTCGAGGGTGTGGACTGATGATGGGGCATCATTAGTCTCATGGATATCTCTTCTTTTTACTGATGCATTCATACGATGTCATTATTGGAATCGACTGGTTGTATTCTATACATGTTGTTATCGATTTATTTTCGGGGAGAGTCATGTTGTCAGATTTATATGGCTAACGTGTGGTTTTCATTGGTGAGTGTGGTTTTTAGGTGGGCAGTCGGTGTGTGGAGACCCTTCTTTCCTTATTGGCTAAGCTGTCAGTGGAACCTATGGATGCTAAGATTATAGAGGTTCCCAGGGTTGTTGGGGATTTCCTGGATGTGTTCCCCGAGGGGGTTTTGATTCTACCCCATCGACATGATGTTGAGTTTGGGATAGACTTTCAGCCCGATTCTTCTTCTATTTTGATGGTTCCTTATCAGATGGAACCTTCTAAGTTTCGGGAGATTAGGATTCAGATAGATGATCTGATGTAGAAGGGTTTTATCCAGCCTAGTGTTTCATCGTGGGGTGCTCTAATATTGTTCACAAAGAAGGCAGATAATTGTATGAGGTTGTGTATAGACTACTAGAGGTTTAATTAGGTAACTCTTAATAACTATTACCCTCTTATGAGAATAGACGATCTCTTCGACCAGGTGAGAGGGGTGAGTTGGTTTTATAAGATCTATTTTCGGTATGGATATCACCAGTTGAGGGTGAAGGAGGGTGATATCCTGAATACTATCTTCAGATGCAGATGCAGGCACTTAGAGATTCAAGTCATGCCATTCAGTATTACGAATACACCAGTTGTGTTCATGGGATTTATAAAATCTATGTTTTATGAGTTCCTATATTGGTTGTTCATTGTATTCATCAATTATATCTTGATCTACTTGAAGTCACAGGAGGATCATGCCAAACATCTATGAACTATATTATAGGTTCTTCGACACCACCATATCTATGGAAAGTTTTACAAGTGTAATTTTTGGATATAGGAGGTTCATTTACTCAAGCATTTGGTGTCTCAGTAGGGTGTGGAAATAGACCCGTCAAAGTTCGAAGCAGTTTTTTCTTGGAAAACATCCCAGAATGTGGCAGAGGTTTGTAGTTTCCTTAGTCTCACAGGTAATTATCATAGGTTTATACTTGATATCTATTGATTTTTAGCCTATTTTACAACCTTTAATAGGGAATACTAATCTTTTGTTTAGAGTGATAATTTTCAAGCAGTATTTAGTTACCTAAAGGGGAAGTTGGTTAGTGCCCCATTGCTCTAGTTTCTAAAGGAAGGGGTGATGTTTGAGGTGTTTTGTGATGCTTTCTATCTGGGTTTGGGATGCATGCTAATGCAGCAGTGGGAAGTGATCTCTTATGGGTATAGTTATTTACATCACTAAGAGCGTAACTATTCCACCCACAATCTATAATTAGAAGTCATTGTTTTTGTGTGGATTTTTTGGTGAAATTACCTCATTTGGGAGCGCTTTGTAGTCTTCATGGATCACAAGAGTTTGAGGTATGTCTTTTCCCAGTATGATATAAATCTACGAAAGCGGAGGTGGATGGAGTTTATTAGGGACTATGATTTTTAGATCTTCTAAACCTTAGGAAATGGAAATATTTTGGATGATTCTTTGAGCAGAAAGTCATAGAAGGAGGTTGTTTAGGAATCTATGGATTCTTGGAGAGTGATGGAGGAGTTGGAAGCCTTACACCTGGATGAAAGAGCAGATGGTGGTAAATTTTGTTTGTTTTAGATGAATATTCAATCTTCTATGATGTAGTAAGTGTAGGATTCTCAGTGGGGAGATTCAGAGGTAGACATTATGTGTGATCGTGTTGGTTGTGGTGATGCTCTAAAGGTATGGTCATTGGATGGTCAGAACCGGATGTTGTTTCATGGAAATCTACTTGTTCTCGTAGAGATGTTCAAGGGATACCTTCATGAGTTTCACATCTCAACTTTAGAGGTACACCTAGGAGTTTTAAAGATATATTGTGGCTTGAGGACACAGGTTTTGTGGCACGGGATAAAATGGGTAGTGGTGGAGTTTGTGGAAATGTGTTTGGTTTTCCAGCAAGTGATGGATGAGCATTGTGTTCCTGGTGTATTTTTTCATCCCATGGATGTTCCCAAGTGGAAATGGGATGACATCTTGATGGATTTCATTATAGGTTTACCTAGATCTCAGGGAGGATTTTATGTTATCTGTGTGATATTGGATCGGTTTATGAAATCAGTCCACTTCTTATTGATCAAGGATTCAAGCATAGTGGATTCCTTAGCCAAGAGGTATGTGGATGAGGTGGTGAGATTTCAAGATTTATGAGGTCCATTGTATTGAATTGGGATGCACAATTTACCTCACAAGTCTATAGGGGATTGCAGCATGATTTTGGAACCCAATTATGCCTCATCACTACATTCCACCCTTAGATAGATGGACAGACATAACAGACTATCTAGATGTTGGAGGATATTTTTCAGTCATGCATCTAGGAATTTGGTGGATCTTTGGTATAAAACCTTTCCTTGGTATATTTTTCATATAATAATATCTATCACTGTTACATTATCATGGCTCTGTTTGACGATTTGTATGGGATACTGTTCTGTTCTCCATTGTGCTGAATGGAGGTTGTGGAGATAGTTTTTCTTGGTCCTGATTTGGTGCAGAGCATGATAGAGAATGTATAACTTTTTTGTGAGAGGATTAAAGAAGTTCAGGACTATAATAAATCTTATACCAATTATAGAATGAGGCCCTTGGAGTTTGAGGTTGGGGACCACATGTTCTTGAAGGTTTCCCCTTAACGTGGGTAGTAGAGGTTTGGAAGAGGGAGTAAGTTTTTGACAAGGTTTGTTGGGCCCTTTGAGTTGTTGGGGTGAGTTGGAAAGGTGACATACTGGTTGGAATTACCACCATAGTTGGATAGTATCTATTAATTCTTTCACATCTCTAAACTTCGTTAATATATTCATTATTAATCTCATTCCATAAATTGGGGAGAGTCAGATATTGAGGAAGATGCGACATTTATGGAGTGTCTAGTACATGTCTAAGATCATTTGGAGAATGTGGTGATAGGATAGACCATTTCTTTAGTTCATGTGTTTTGGAGGCATGGTGGCCTAGAGGAGAGTACTTTGGAGTGAGATACACATATGTATACCTAGTACCTAGAGTTGTTTTGATTTTTTCTTTTCTTTTTTTTTATTTTGTAATGTACTATTTGGATCCTTTTTGTTTTATGAGATGATTTGTTTTCCTTATTTTGTGATGTGTGTGCTATGATGTGATAAATTCCTAAAATATGAAAAATTGGGGACCTCATTACTAATCAAGATTCGATAATTTTGATGCGATTAAAACTGTACAGGCGAGTCAGTGTCGCCCAGAGCGGATAGTATCTTGACATGGATGATGGAATTCCCGGATTTGTGTGTTCAGGGTGGTGCGGTTTTTTAGTTGTGAAGTGGTTGTGCGGCAGTGTTGTTGTGTGGGAGGAGACAGTTTACAGTTGTGGTTTCATGGTTATGAGGTTGTGCGGGATGTTTGTGGCCATTTGTTTTGGGGTGCTTGGTTAGTGTTAGCATTTGAGGTATGATAAGTTCCTTGAGAGGTATCTCATAGGGTAGTTATTCGAACCCCTCTTTTTCTAGGATTGGTTTTGGATTATAAAGGGTGAGAATCATTTTAAAGGTATTTTATGTAATGGTTTGTGCCTTCCTAGTCCGTTACTTTGTCATTTTTGGTTGTTGGAGGCGTTCGGAGGAGGATCGGAGGGAGTATGGAGAAGTTCGGTTTCTTAAGGCTGGAAGAAGGGGTATTACACATCGTGTAACCAAATTACATGAAATGAAAGTTAGTTTCATGGATTGTCTAGGAATATTAATGGTGTGTAATATTTTGGGGCTATAAAAATAAAATAAAATGAAGAGGCAATGTGTTTTTCGGTGAAAACTGAACCCCATGTATTACACTGCGTGAAAGGGGATTACACATTTTGTAATACCCCGATCATGCGTAGTTTTAAAATTATTATTTAGACAAACCCTCATTCATTCATATTTGATTTCTTTCTATTCTCTTTTAGGGAGAACCCTAGTCACCCTGAGGTTTCCTTCAATACCTTCTTCATCCCTCTTCGATCCATTGATCCTGGTGGATGTTTGTTAGTGATCTATGGTTGATCTTTGGTGAGTTCTCTCCCTTCCTTGGTTGGTTTTATTCTATTATTATTTTTGGGATCCACTATGGTAGTGTTTCTTTAGTTTGGTGTATGTTTTGGGTTTTGTTTTGATGGATCCCTGGTGTAGTACTGGTTGATCAGCAGTTGTCATGGTGTGTGTGTGGTTTTTAGGCATTCTTCCTTGCCTTGCGATGTGAAAAGCTTCCTTAAGGTATGATTACCTTTATTTATCTTTATTGTTCATTGCGTGTGAGGGTATTTACTTATGTTTATCTATGAATAATGGTTTTTTAGGCTTAATATAAGATAAATAATCAGTTATTTTAATTGAAAAGGGGAAATGGAGTTTGATCCGAATTTTTTCATATCTTCGATATTGATCGTAATATTGTGATTATATGGGCTAAACACCTTGTTGAAAATTTTGGTTGTTAGTGTCTTTATTTACACCGGATACATCTACTGAGGTTGTTTCTTTTTTGAGATTGTTTGGTATCACCCAAAAGAAATGAAAAAATTGATCAGCACAGATACTTGGCTAATGAATTAGTTTCCCAAATATTTCGGTTTGTGTGATAACACCCCAAATAAAAGTATTGGAATGTAATAAATGTTCTTGAGAACCTCTAAAATGTTTTTTTGTGATATGATGTGTGATTTTTTTTGGTTGGTACATGTGGGGGAAGTGGATGGAATGTGGTTGTATAGTGGGGATGTGATGGAAATGGTATGATTATGCAGCAGGGATATGGAACTAGTTGTTCTATATTATGTTGCTGGATATGGTTGTGAGTTGAGGGTTTGTTTTGTTTTGGTATGGTGGTTTGGGTAGGATGACCTTGAAGAAGGAAATTAGTGATTAGTATGGGTAATTCTCTTAGAGTTTCTTCATGAGTAACATGTAGAAAGAATCACCCCATATTGAGAGTTCATAGTACAATGTATCTTCAATGTGAAGTTGCCTTAATTTATCAAGGCCCTTCACCTTCTGAAATTACTATAACTTTGTTACTTGTTGTGTTTTGTGCTTAGTAGTTTCCTAGGAAGTGATGGAATGAATTAATAATTGTTTGATAAATATTGGAATGGATTGGGTTGGTTTGGCTAACAGAATGGAAATGGTTAAATAAATTAGTTGGGAATGTGAAATGGGCTTTATGGCCTGATATGGGGTGTTGTTCATTTAGTGGCGGCAACAAAGGTGATAGTGTTGTGAGTTGATGATTTGTTTGAGAACTATTAGGTTGGGATTGAGTGTTTGGTATAATATTTTTATATAATTGTATTATCCTTGGGATTTCTATAAGTACCCCACCCTAGTTGAGCACTATGTACCGAACAATCCCATCTTCATGAGGGAGGGTGTATTTATCAACATCTTGTGAGGAGTACAGATGGCCGGGTACCCTCTCTTTTATGATATCTCTTTTAGGTGAGGTAGGTATGGAACAAGTTGTGATGGTAAGAGTTTTTTTAGTGTCTTAGATGGTAGTTTTGATGGCCCGGGTTTCTTCAAGTGAGATGTAATGGCCCAGGTGTTTTCGGGTTAGGTGGATTGTGCTTTCCTAGGTGTCTTCAAGATGATATGTGATGTGTTGTGAGGCCCAGGTGTGTGCGGGAGGGATGTGTTGTGAGGCTGAGGTGAATTTGGTTGGGTTGTGATGTGGTTTGTGGCTCAGGTGTGTATGGGTGGGATGTGATGTGGTATACAGATGGGGTGGGAGTTACATGACATATGATGTTGGGTGAGAGTGAAATACCAGTGGTAAAGTAGTGCGGGGTACCCTATAATTGATGTGATTTATATTACATTACTTGAATTTCATTATTTTGTGAGTGTTCCTTGGTGAGGTTGGGATGGTTATTATACCTTTTTGAGGTGTTGTTTGGTTTTGCTGTTTTCTCACAGGAGCATTAGTATGCTTCCCTCACATGTGCACGAGAGACTTTGGTTTTCCTACTGAGTATACTTGTATGATCACCCTACATATATAAATTTTTTTCAGGTTTCCAAGAGTATTTTGAGGAACATGATGGACTCTACTAGCCTGAATCCTTAACAGTTACTAAATTACTACTTTATCTTCACTTTTGGGTATTTTTATTTTGGATACTTTCTTATATTATAACAGTTCTATTTTTTTATACATACATTATGGGATGGTTTTTGGATTTCTTTTCATACTATGTCTTGGTGTTGTTGTGGATGATACATTCTATCTCTTGATATTGTTTTCTTATAAAGGGTAATGCCTCCCATATTATGATATTTGTACACCCTTGGTGTTAGTCTTCTACATGTGGCCTACTAGAGGCAGAACTCAGGGGTCATTATCTCTCTCCCCTTATTATGGTATCTTTGGAGGGAGGGGGTCATGACAATACCCAAATTAAATAAACTTAAAATTTATAATCCAATGACATGGTCACCCAAGTGCATAACGATCATCCAAGTACCATTACATAAACCCACTAATTGATCTACATTTCTAAGAAATATAATGGGTACCCTAATATTCAATGTAATTTTGTGGGTAGTAAACCTGGATACATAGATACCATTTAAAATGTAATTTTTTTATATGTTCTCTGGCCTATTTTTATCAAAACTTGAATTGGGCATGGAATAATAACTAAAGTAATCTTTTCTTTGACAAGTATTCAAAGATAACATGTTGACATTTACTTCTTTAAAAATGTCATGGGTTGGTGCTAATATTGCATAATCTTTAAAATAACAAATATCTCCATATTTGTCATTGAAATTAGCATATGTATAGTCAGCAATTGCATTAATTGGGTTTTCAACTGATGTAAGAAGATATGTTGATTGAATTTTAATGATTGATTCTCCATCGTTAGGCTCACTGGTTTGACCTTCTCGAATATCCAAAGTCCACTTATAAAATTATAGCACTTCATTTGTACCATTAGTGTAGTAAGTTGAATGAAATCTCATGTTCTTTGTCAAAGTTAAAACCTGACAGTATCACCACAGATAAGATAACTTTATACTTTCAAACACAATGTCACTTCTATTGCCACCTGTTATTACAGGTAGTATTTTCCTGAAATCCCCCCAGACAACTGTTAGGCCACCGAATAGTAAATTTGAAGCATTTTCATTTTTTACTAACATTATATCTCTCAAAGTATAATTAAGAGATCCAAAATAGTGTTTATGAATCATTGGTTCCTCAACCCAAATAATCAGTTTTGTTATTTGAAGAAATTCTACAAGATCACTCCCTTACTGAATATTGCAAACTGACTTCTCATTAAAAGAAACTAGAATACAAAATTTAGAATGGACCATACTACCACCATGAAGGAGTAATGATGCTATTAAACTAGAAGAAACTGTAAGAAAAATATTACCTTATGACCACAGCATGCATGTTGGAAATCTCCAAATGAAAGTATTACCTGTTCCACCATATCCATGCAAGAAAAAAACCAGTAGCAGAAGATAATGAAGACAAAATGACACCCATCACCTTTTTATGTTCAATGATTATCCTATTGTGTAAAGTTTTGTACTCATTTTGACGGCTTTTTGTTCTTTAATTAAGTTCTTCTACGACTAAACAATTTCATTGAGTATCAATTAAAGAATATAGAACTTTCATAGGAGGATAAAAATGAAGAGATCTTCCATTTTTGTGGAGAATGTTTCCTATTTAAAGAAAATCATGAATTTGTCTTTGATAATCAGTGAGTGTCAAATCTAAAAAATAGAGAAATACTATTAGAAAATAGTATGATAATAGAGTTCTAAAATCATCACCATTGTTATGTATAATAAAATGATAGGTGTTAAGTTATAAAATTTACCAAATTGGTAGAAGTTAATGAGAATACTGCATTAGTGTAGGTTACAATCATGTCTATAATTTTAAGAATTAATTATTATAAATAAGACATATTAAATCAGTAAGGTACAATTTTTTTATGAAACTGAATGATATTAAAGTTATAGTAATGATGTATACCATGTTTTCCCATGCAACCTATACCCATATAAGAACATAATCATATCTATTTCAAGCAATTCATACAGTTTCAAATGATATTAAATGACTAATTAGTGTAAGGAATAAAACAATTGTATGAAAATTATGATATAATAGTTTACAATAATTTTTAATAGGAATTTAAAATGCTGTATGTATTAAAAGGTGTATGTTAGAAAATTGTTTAGGAGTACTAAGGTAATTTATAGTTGAGATTTTTCATAATATGTTTACCTATGAAATCAAAAACTTTTATTACTATAATGGAAGAAATATAATTAAAGCACATTGTTTTCTGGATATGTGCAACTTGAAAAATAAAAATATAGGTATCAAGTTACATGATAAACTAAACTAGTAGTAGTTATTGATCATACTATATTAGTTTAGGTTGAATTCATGTCCATAATTTGAAGAATTAAGTGTTATAAATAAGACATATAAAATTAGTAAGGTATGAATTTTTTATGAAACCGAATGATATTCAAGTTATAGTAAAGATGTATACCATGTTTTCCCATGCAACCTATACCCTTATAAAACATAATCATATATATTTCAAGCAATTCATATAGTTTCCAATGATATTAAATGACTTATTAGTGCAAGGAACAAAAAAATTTGTATGATATTTATGATATAATAGTTTACAATAATTGTTAGCAGGAATTTAAAATGATCTATGTATCAAAAGGTGTATATTAGGAAATTTTTTAGGAGTACTAAGGTAATTGACAGTTAAAATATTTAAGAATATTTTTACATATGAAATCAAAAACTTTTAATACTATAATAGAATAAACAAAATTAAATCACATTGTTTTATAGATATGTACATCTTGCATGATCAAATGATAGGTATCAAGTTACAAAGTGAACAAAGCTAGTAGAAGTTATTAATCATACTATTTTACTAGAGATTGAAATCATTCCCATAATTTGAAGAATGGAGTATTATAAAGAAGGCATAATAAATAAATAAATTGTTATTTTTTTATGAAATAGAATGATATTATTGTTATAGAAAAGATGTATACCATATTTTCCCATGAAACCTATACCCCTATAATAACATAATAATATCTATTTCAATTAATGCATACAGTTACCAATGATATTAAATGACTGATTACTACAAGGAACAAAAAAATTGCATGAAAATTATGATATAACAGCTTACAACAATTGTTAATATGCATTTAAAATAAACTATTTATCAGAAGGTGTATGTTAGAAAATTGTGTAGTCAGACTAAGGTAAATGATAGTTAATATTTTACAGAATATTTTTACATATGAAATTAAAAACTTTTAGTGCTATAATGGGAAAAAATTAAATAATACTATTTTATGGATATGTATAGCTTACATGAATGGTAATTCAATAATTACAATACATTTCAAAATTTATAATTTTAAAAATATAAAAATATATTTTAAAAAAATTTATACCAATCGGTTATAATTATTTATAAATTTTAAAATATAGTAAAATGACATACCTTGTATTTAAAGCCTCTGTATTTGGGGATATAGAATATCTTCACTCAATATGTTCTAGTTTTAATGCCAAACAATATCAATGTGGGAAATATTATTTGAGAATAACATGTTGGAGAATATTCTGCACAAAGAGTGTCCCATTCCCGAAACTGAAACCTATTTTATAGCTTTAATAAACTCAATGTCATCAGCTAATAGTATCAAAACATAAAATACCTCTCTAAATGTTTGATGAGTGATGTTGTTCACTATTTTAATATCTTGATATGAAGTTGCACCTATTATATTTATAATCAATATCCTCAAGTAATATAGCTCTCCAGTTGTGGGTATAACATAATACAATATACCAATATAAAATCCCTACTTTTGGGATACCATTTTTTTCATGAGAGTGAAAGAAAAATATTGTTGGGAATTATACATATGTTATCCTTATACCTTTTGAGTACATTTCATTTACTTTAAACTAAGAGGTAAACTCTGTTTCAGAAATGTTTCTTTTACTCAAGATATCTTTAATATTATCACTATCAGTGTAGGTCAAATATTTTGTCCTAGAAAATGGAAATTCAATCTATCTACTAGAGGATATATATAATAGATATCATAAGAAATGATCCTCCAAGAATCTTCAAAATGATAGATGTATATACAATCATGATACATCTTAATCTTATTTATATTGTTGTTAGAAAAGTTTTTGTTATTGGTCTCATAGAGTGTTGTTGTAATATGATCATGACCCTTAATAATACATTTAAAAAGGTATTTGGTATAATAATGTCGATTGAAAATTTCAATATTTAGATGATATTGATACTTTAACAGAAAAATAGGTTCATATGGGACAACAAAACGACTATCCAAAGCAACACCATTCTTGAGGACCGTACTTCCACAATCCCTTCTTCAATATACGACATAACCATCATCGTCAATTGTTGTATGCCCAAAAAAGTTATTTGGATAAAACTTTGAACATTTTCAATTTTTCATAAAAGGAGAGAAACAGTTAGAATCAACACAAGGGCCATGGATCATAAAATTTCTAACTGCTTCATTAAGTGTTGGGAAGGTAACTTTATTTGGAATTTTAGAAAAAATAATTATATTTATATTTTTTGGAGTAATGAATCTTTTTTCATGAAAGAGAAATAATATAATGTGAACATGAGGCAACCCTCATTTTTGAAACTCCAAAATTTGAACAACTACATGTAAAGGAGTAGTATTAATTAAATGACATAGAACATGATACAATAATAAAGGATATTATAAATTTGAAGAATATTAGATTTGAAGATCTTTACATGATTGAGACTTTCCAAAGAAACATCATTCTCATAAATCTTTCATGAGATGGTCAACCTTAATATTGAATATTCTTGATAGTATTTGAGGACATTCAGAAGACTAAATATTGTTATTTGTAACAAATCTAGAAATTTCAGGCCATATTGAATTACATGTAAATGTTAGAAATAAATCTGGATAGTCTGCCCAATTAAAAATCGACATCGTATCTTAGTAATTTTGAATCATATACCTAGGACCACTAGTAAAGTTTGAAGGTAAAATGATATTATTTCTTCATAAATACCCATAACGATCACCTCTAAAGTATGAATATTTCAATCCATTGTATATTTCAACTCCCAAGTGTTTTTGATTAAAGAAAAAAATGACAGTATTTGAGACTCAATCGTTGTATAAGAATATACAATAAACTATTGTAACAGTTTTCTATAATGGATTAGAGTTGATTAATCATTGTAAAGGAATTTCAAGTGATAAGAGAAGTACTCTATCATTGTTACTTTATGTAGTTTAATACTAGTAGTGAAGGATGTAGTGCGATGATATATTTCATCAACATATCCATCCTAGCAAGTCTGGAAGACCAATGGATATTATAATGGAAGGTATGAAGGGTGAAGCTCATGTATGCATTGTAAATCACCACTATTTATTTGAATTATTATATCCCTTTATTGATTAATATCTTCAATTTCATTGATAATAAACATTTCAATTTTAGAAGTAGTTGGTAAGTTATATGTCAATGCATCCATTCCTTATCATTTAAGAAGACATAGTTTTAAATTCGTAATTTCATGCTACTAGAGAACATCCCTTGAAGTTATGAAATGATGAGTTAAAGTGTAGTTGTCATAGATAATTTATTTTAGTTTCTAAACAATATTATAATAAATATTTTAGTTAAGGTTTTATTCATCAAAGTTTCATGAAAAAAATGTGATACTTAACGGAAAAAAATATCAATGAATAGATTAATACTAAATTTTAAAATTACCTAAAGGTTCGTACTCTACTATGAGCCTTATTTATAGTGTTGTATACATATATTTTTGCAAACATTTTTGGTTGTACATTAGGATCACATAAACTACCTATGTGATGGTAGTTTTTTCCATTTAATCTAAATATGTTTGGACACCCACCATTGTTGACCGATCTGTCAACATTCCCACCCATTGATGTGAATGAAAATATAGAATTGTAAATGTGCATGTGGTCTTGGAATGTTCTTACCTCAGTAGAGGTATAATTTAAAACTAATGTTCTGATGTATTGTGGACATATAGGTAGTAATTCCAAAGTAATATTTCCCATCGAGCAGCACAAAGTGAAATGTGGGATATGTTTTTTGCTATATTTTTTATTTATCTTATCAAACCAAAATTTCAAACCAAAATATTGGAAGACATTATAAGGATATCCAATATATGAATATAATAAGAAGTAAATAAAATATAATATAGGATGCTAATGAAAAGGTAATAATAATATCAGGAAGTCATTTACAAATTTTTTGTAGTAATAAGACAGTTTAAGTTATTAAACTAACCCGTGTGTTCTGCAGTTTGTAGTTGTAGTGAATTTTCTATGGAAACCAATGTTATTGTAATTGTTAGTACTGTATATTTTATAATATTAATCAATATGGTAAACCTTTAATTTTCAAAAATAAAATTTTTATGCGGAAATACCTGTAAAATGTAAAACAAGATATATAACATCATTTCTTCTGAAATGTGTTACTAACATTATATGATTCATTAAAGATTAAACATGTGGAAATTGGATAGAACATATATATAGAGTATTAGTTCATCCTTAGAACAAAATAATTTATATTATAATAAAATATTCTATAGAATATATATATATAAGTAAAGTGTGCTATTTGAATTGTAATTTGTAACATACCTGGCCTTGAAAATGAATTTAACTTGCCAATAACAGTATTAGTAAAATAATTTCTATTAAAAGTGGAATTAAAAAGAAATAAAATTTAAATTAGAGAGAAGATATTATGCACTGTAATGATTTGGGATTATTTTTATGAGGGAAGTGTTTAATTAGTTCCAATATTAGCATCATTCCTCAAATCTAAAAAAAGTAATGAAGTAACATTCAGTCAGTAAATAAAAGGATTATATATGCAGTATATTTTTCATAATAATATAGTTAAATCATACTTAAAATTTAAAATACCATGTTGTAACATGGTATCCAGTATTTTTTTCTTGTTAGATCCAATGGATATGGTTGATAAATTAACACATTGTTGAGGCACTTTCAAATAAATAGAAGATAAATTTTACCAATTTATGGTAACTCTATTTTCATTATAAAATAAAATTAATTGTATCACTAAATTTAAAATAAATGAACCATTGAAGGATATATGTGATAATGTAATGCATGTTCCTCTCTACATGTTGTCAGTTGATGGAATTGGTTCAGTTATAGGAGTATGAGATAGTTTAGTATATGTAATCGAATAATTTCCAAGATAGGTTAAACTTTTAATTGTGTAAATAAAATAAATATAAATATTGAATGAATGATAAAAAATATAAAAATTCCAAGTAAAGAAGAATAACTAACTAAAAACATGTTTGACATTGTTTCCTTATTAGTCTCATTTGTAACCTTTCTTCTCTAGAACTTTATAGAGATTTCATGTTTGTATCATTTATATTTTTATTTAATTTTCAAGGAGTCCAAGAAAATCATGTTATGCATAATTATGAGTATATTACATGTAATATAACTTGTCAAGGAAAACAAGAAGTTGATTATGCATGTAATATAAGAAATTTATACAAATCAGTAATGAGGGGTACATAAAATCTGCATAATAGAAACAAAAATATTTTTGTACTGAATAAAATCAGTTAGGATGACCTAAAATTCTATACGTTTTGGTTTGCTGGAGAAAATATATGTCAATTTTGAAAAAACATATAGGTGATAAAATACTAGTTGGTAAAAATAAATAGAAATCATAATTTCTGAATCAAAAAAATTAGATGTATTGTAATAAAATATGAGAAATTAATAAGAAAAGGGAAATACTAAATATTTTAGAGTAAAGAGAAAATAAATTCAAAAGGTATGAAGAACACACCTTTTGTGGAGCAGGGGAAGTTTAGGGTCGGTGAATCCACAAAGAGGTAAATAAATAATGGACAACTGAATGAATTATATTCCCTAATTGTTGATTCAAGAAAACATATGTATTGAAATATCATATGAAAAACTCATATGAATAAAGAGAAATGAAAAATTGTATATTGTAGATAAATTTAATAGAGAAGGTATGAAGAATAACATACCATGTGTGAAATACATCGAGAGAGGAATGAGTGTCATCATTTATTTTTTTCATGGATATGGGAATGTGATAAAGTTGTGGTAGGTGGAATGGTTGACCCATCATCAAGTTCAGTGAAGGAACGTGGAGTTATAGTTACGAAGAATGAAATCCTAAAGAAGTCAGTCAACAGTGAGGAAATGATAGTGACAGTTGAAGATGAACTTCAGTATTGTCCAAAATTGTTTTATAAGTTAAAGAGTTATGAAAATATTCCATTGTATGTTGGTTTCACTAAATATATAGCATTATCATCCATACTGAATCTATATAACTTAAAAGCTGACAATGGACGAGTGGATCCAGTTTTACTAAACTACTTTCTATCTTAAATGATATGCTCCTAGAATATAATGAGCTTCCTTTCCAAACATATGACACTAAATGAATATTAATTTCAATGAGTATGATCTCCAAAATAATTCATACTTGTCTAAATGACTGTATACTATTTATTAAGGACCAAAAATCACTTGATGAATGCCCAAAGTATGGTGCTTCTCGATACAATAAAGATGAATTGGTTCCTACAAAATTTGTATGGTACTTTCCAATCATTCCATGGTTTAAGAACCTATATGGAAGTGAGGAGACTGTAATACAATTTATGTGGAATTTAAATACAAGAAATAAATATGGGAAACTTCATCACCTGATAGACTCTCCTCATTTTAAGAGAATTAATCATGAGTGTCCTAAATTTGGAAATGAGCCGAGAAACTATTATCATGTTCTATCTACAGATGGAGTGAATCCTTTTGGTTTTCAAAGTAGCACTCATAGTACATGGTCATTTAAGTTGGTAAATTATAACTTTACACCATGGTTATGCAAGAAATAAAAATACATTATGTTATTTATGCTTATATCAGGACCAAAACAACTAGGTAATGGCATTGATGTTTATTTAGCTCCTTTGATCAAAGATTTGAAATTATTGTGGGATTCAAGTGTTACATTGTTTGATGCTTATAGAAATGAAGATTTCACAATGAAATACATGTTGTAAGAGACGATAAATGAATTTACTACTTATGAAAAAATTTCAGGATATAGAATTAAATGAACTCAAGGGTTTCCCATTTGTGAAAAAAGTACATAGTCAATTAAGTGGAAACATTCATTGAAGATTGTGTTTCTAGGAAATTTCATATTTTTATCTCATAAAAATAAGTATCAATATTAGATTATTTCATTAAATGGGAGTTCAGAAGAACATACAACACCATCTCTACTAATAGGTGATCAACTTTTTGAGAAAGTAAAATATATAGACACTGATTTTGGTAAACCTTTTTCAAAAAACCTTATGAAAAATGGTTATAAAAAGAGGTCAGTTTTTTTTTGAATTATTATAATGGAATTGTTTATATTTAAAACTTCTTATTGATGTTATGAATGTTGAAAAAATGTATATGATAATTTCATTGGCATGTTACTAAATGAAATTAGTAGAACAATGTATTTAATTAGGTCTAGGTTAGACATGATTGACATGAAAATACAGGAAGATTTGGAGCTAGTGAAGGGTGAAAAATAGACTTTTCTCCCTCCATCTACTTAAACTCTTTCCAAGCAGGAGAGATACTAGTTTTGAAACTTCTTTAATGATGTAAAGGTTCCATATGGGTATTCATTAAATATCAAGAATATCATGTCAGTGATTGATATAGAGATAAAGGGTTTGAAATCACATGACTAACATGTTTTTATGAAGGATATAATGCCTGTATTTTTATGTTGAATTTTTTCCAAGAATGATCATCATACATTAACTAAACTCTATTTATTTTTCAAAGCTATATGCAGCCAAGTTATAGACCCAATAAAATTTCCAACTATGTAAAAGGAAATTATAATCATATTATATGAATTGGAAATGTTATTCCTACTCATATTATTTGATATGATGGTTCACTTAATGGTTTAATTAGTGAGAGAGATCCGACTATGTGGTCCTATAAATTATATATGGATGTACCCCATTGAATGGTAAATGAAAATTTTGGAAGGGAATTTTAAAAATTAAATTCGACTAGAGGGTTGTATTATGAAGTGATATATTGTTGAGGAAGTCATTGAATTCTATACCGACTACCTGTTCAGTGTGGAAATAATTGGTCTACCAAAATATCATCACACTAGGAGGCTTGTGGGTCAAGGAATTTCTAGAATAGATGTTGTCACAATACTATGACATATCAGTAGAAATACCACCTTTACATTTTGCATAACAATTTAGAGGTTTCCCCATATGTTGAAACCCACAAATTAATTCTTACTCATTTGAATCTATCGAGGGATGAAATATGGATATAAAATATACATAATCAATAGTTTATATTATGGTTTCAAGAAAATATTTTTAATAAGTCAGATGAAAATTTGTATTCAATTTCATAGTGACTTTTATGGATAGCTAGAGGACCAAGTGTTCATGTATTATATTATAATGGTTATGAAATTAATGGTTATACATTCTATACAAATGAACATGATGAAGGTAGTATCATGAAAAATAGTAGAGTTACACTTTTGGCTAAAACAATTCATGTATATGGTACTAAGTGAAGAAATCCAATTTATGTGAATATTTCATACTTTGGAATCATCAAAGAAATATGGGAGTTAGATTATACAATATTCAAAGTGCCAATTTTTCAATTCAAGTGAGTTTATAATAGGAGTGTTGTTAAAATAGATGAATTGAGATTGTAAAAGTAGATTTTAGTAAGGAAGGGTAGAAAAATGAACTTTTTATAATGTAATCATAGGCAGTAAAAGTATTTTATGTTCAAAATACCACAAATTGTAAGTGGTAAATTATTTTGTTATAGACAAAAAACACTGAAGGGTTAGATGAAAATTCAATTGATGATGACCCTTTAATTGGGAGATCACAATTATTTCACTATGGTCCCAATGTAGACGGGGTCTTGTATATAAAAGGAGACCATAATGAAGGGATTTTGATACTCAATAGAGGGGTTGAATCCCTTCAACATTTAAAAAAAGAGTTCAATAACCAAGTTATATTTTTTTATAATATACATTATGTTACCTAGATTTATTATCTACTCACTGCTACAATTATGTAATATAAATTAAATGTTGAACCATTTATGAAGATAATGACTTATGTATGTGTTGATTCTCCCAATCCTGAGGAAAAAAATGTTTCTCAAATTGTTGGTGCTTCTAGTGCAGAGTAACAACAACCTATTCACATGACGATGCTACCAATACAAAGGAACAACATATTTATGGTTTTGAACCTAAGGAAATGGTAAATAGTGAAGGACCATTGTCCTAGAAAAAACATGATCATTATAGCATGACTGTGTTAGCAAAAATTATTAAGTTGAAAATAAAAGGCATCAAATTTGAGGTCGAATGGAATGTGCACGGCCAACCTGTTAACCCCAAAAATTCCATCTTCAGTAGTTTCACTGGGCTCATCACTCAGTAGTGTGTGCTGATTGATGTAGATTTATGGCACCAGGTTGTTCCCACACTTAAGACATTGATTTGGTAAGATATTATGGTAATGTTATGATATCATTTATTTATTTTACTAAAAAATAAAATAATTAAACATTGATTTACTCTTCATTATCCCTTGAATAGTTCATTTATAGTAGATGACACTCATAATAAATTTGTATTAATTCTTTCTAGAAAGACTCATATAGACTTTCACAATTATAACAAAATTTAATCTCAAAGATGTTGAAGGGAAAATAAACCCACAACCTCCACATATGTATGCACACTTGATAAGACAGGAAGTGTGGGATGCGTTTACTATCCGTCATGAGGAGATATCTTTTCAGGTACATTATGGCTGGTAATACATTGTTTGACAATATCTGTATTAATAACTTTGATTAAAAAAATTTAATTTATGAAATAGAAACTGAGGGCTAAAAATAAGTAACAAGTAGAAAAATCAATGTACCCCTATTGTAAATCAAGGATAGGGTATGCTTTATTTAAAAAAATGGTGCATATTTTAAATATACCATAAAACTTTTATGTTACATAAAACAACAACATAATTATGTTACTCTGTTTATATACAGATTGATGAATATAAATCCAAATCCACTTCCATACCATGTCATTTGTTATATAAGGAGTCACGTGTAAATAAATAGGGGATACTAATAGATGAAAACACACAAAAAGTGTGGGAAGAATGTGTAAGTATGACATAATAAAAATTTGTTTTAGTTTAAATCACTATTTCATAACAATGACTAATTATTTTCATATATTTTATATCTGAATTAGACATAGGAATAAACAATAGTTGTACTAGATGAACACCTACTATCAGTAGCCTTGAAGCTTCTAGAACAGTACGGTCATGTCAGAGGTGCGAGTTTTGGGGTGACACCCCAAACATATTTTGAGAAAAGAAAATAATGGGGGACAAAGATAAATAAATGGAATAGTTGAAAGAACTATTATCTTCCCTTGAAGAAAAATTCCATTGGAAGTATTAGTTGCTAGAAAATGTTATAGGGGGAAGCAAAGATAAGAAACAACTCAAGAACGACCACTGTGTGAAGATCCCCCCCCCCCCCCCCCGCCACCCTTGTTAGAGTTGGTTCCCTAGAACCCACTTATGTGTACTTTATGATAACTTGTATTCATGGTTTTTGAATATTAATGAACTTCTTATCACATCACGATTATTCTTCTACATAATATAGTATCTGATAATGTCCTAAGAGTATTTTTCATTCTAAAAGTTCATAACAGTTCTCCGCTATGATGAGAACCCAAAAGAGCTACGACACTATTCTTTAATATATGTTCTATAGCCAGATGATACCATTTGAGGGACACAAATGATATAAGATATTTTGGATTAATACACATAGGAATTTGAGGAATCTTCTTATGGTGTACACCATTGGTAATATCCAATATAGGATATTATGAGAACTAGATCCACTAGTAGGAAATCCACATTTATATATGTCATTGGATGTTCCTATCTGCAGATTTGTTTGTTGGTACTTATACTTTAATATTATTATTAATTAGTATTATGAGTCACATACTTTTATGTATTAATGAAAACCATGATGACAAATGTTCACAGTGAGATAGGATACCTTGGGTACGGCACGAGTAATATTTCATTAATGAATAATGTGAGAAAATATTTTTCCATTCTTTTCTTTAATGGTAGTTGATATCTCAGGACCTTTTATGGAAATGATATATCCTAAATAAATCCATTTCCATGGTGTTCTATAGGCAAGTTAAATTTTTGGGAAGTCAAAGAAAGAGACATCAAGTACATAGGTTGATGGAACTAGAATGCAATCTGCATTATTTGAGATATTGTGATAAAGAGAATATATTACACAGTAAGTGTACATATGAGGTATTACGGCATTGTGTCATTAACTTATCTTTCTATGGGAACCTTGGCATGTTTCTAGACTCTAACCATGGACTTTAGGCTGCTTCATCTAATGACACTGAGAAATAGGCCTCGAGGGTCACACACTAAGTGTATCCATAATCTCAGTTAAATAATATATTATTATTTATTATTTAACAAGTTGAATAAATATTATTCTCACACATATTTTTATAATTATTCATACTTGTTTGATCTCATATATTTGGTCACCAGTTATTTTAGATAATATAAAGTGAGTGGAATATTTAATAAATATTTATTTTTTATTTAGTGAATATAATATTTATTTATTTATTATAGAATAATGTGGTGAAATTTATTTAATAAATAAATAGTCATTATTCAAGTCTCGATAAATATTATAGAGAAATGGTGGACTGAGTTTAATGGTTCGGTGAGAAATAATAAATATTGAATATTATTTGATTAAATAATATTTAATTTAATTCAAAAGTTAAGTCCATGTTGGGAAATAATAATATTATTATTATTTGAAATAGGGTTCCATAGGGATTAAATAAATAATAAATGGAACTTGTGCAATTATTTTATTTTAACCCTAGCAATATATAAACCCAATTATATTATTTTTTAGAGATCCAATTCATGTGTTTGGTTGTGCACAACGAATTTGGATAATCCTCTCATGCCCTAGAGAGATCCCTTCTCTAAGAATGATCCTAAGAATGGTAATCTATATTCTTCCACCTCTCACTCTCAAGTTAAGAGAGATCAAGGAGAGTGATTTTTAAGTGGCTCTCAAGGTGATCAAAGGTGGATAATGCAAGTGATAGGATCTTCCATGCTAGCACCCAAATATTCCTATGGCGATGTTCAGAGATTTTTGGAACACATGTAGATCACTGCTAGAGGGAATATTCTCTTGATTCCTACAATTAAAAGATAGTGCAACACATATATGTTGACAGATCCATCAACTAAGAAAGAATTTCAACAAGGTAATTCTTTAATTAATTAAATTAATTATAAATAATTTGTGATGATCCTAACTCTAGTTACTGGATAATTTCCATTGTCTATTTTATTTGATTCAATTCCATTAATCATGGTGTTTATCATCATCTAGATCTCATATTGATCACTGATCATGAAAAAAATCAAAGTTGGGCATGACCCATCACACACTTACACTATTCCCAGAACCTACAAGTGGTATCAGAGAAGTCACATAATCATTTATAATTATTTAAAGATTATTGATTTATTTACGCATTTGTTATTTAGTTTTCAATTCAAGTTTAATAATTATTTTAATATGAATTTCAAGATCGTATTATTCCTCCTCTGTTTCTCATAGATCTAATCAAAATGCCTATTTTATGAATGAAATAAAATCAAGGAACTCATCCAGAGGTGCTGAGGTTTCTGGCTAGATAACACATGAGTACACATCATGTAACTTGATTTACATGTCATGTACTTGTATTCAATGCATTAGGAATTAAATTGTAAATTAATTCAAACTGTGTGCATTGATGACACACAGTGCATTTATTTCTTACACCGTGTGTTGACCAAGCTAGCCTAGTGCACGGTCAGCCAGAGTACATGCTGTGTATCCCACATACACAGTGTGTAGTCCCTCTGACTTACAAATAGGCCATGTATTACCATACATAGCCTACCTGAATTGTGACTATGTAACTCGGAGACCACACACTGTGTAGTCGCTTATACACTCTGTGTACTCCAATATTCAAAGGCATGGTTTACATGCTGAGTGCCAGGGCATTTACCTCAGATAGATAGTGAGAGATGTATATGTTTTGTAGCTCTTCTATACACACCATGTACTTATACCAAATTACACAAATTTAAAATTTATTTATTATACTCTATAAACCTTATAAACATGTGCTTTTGTGTGGTAATTATGTTGATAGGACATTCCATGTGATGGGTTTTAATACACACACACATACACACACACACACACACACACACACACACACACATATATATATATATAAATGTTTAATTTATATCTACATGATTTTAAAATCCACATATCATGTATGAGTCGTATTATAGTTGTTACTCTATGTTCATTGAAGCATAACATGTGGCCAAAAAATCATGTAATTCAAGTAATCATTAAGGTGAAGTACACATCATGAAAGTACGTGATAAGTCTTGTATGTCATATGTCACAAGAGTAAAAAGTATACGAGTATAATATATGTTGGGTAGAATTAGACATTTATTCACCATGTTTCCTCCATGGTATATTTATGTGCACAATTAATTTAATAAATTTATTTAATTTGTTTAAAATCATGATGGAAGAGAATCTCAAGGAAATTCAAATGAGAATTAAGATAAAAGGATTTATTAATTAAAGAATATAATTAATTGATTCGAGTGTGATTTATGTTAAATAAGAACTATTAATGATTAAATTCTAGTTTTATTAAATTTTTAATACATTTCATGCATGAGGATGATCATGTTAATAGACTATGTATTTGTATTTAATTGGTTTTATTTAATTTATTATTATATTAAATTGTTGGAATTTCTACCTTCTATCCTCTTATTATATAAGGGTATTCGTTCCCATGGTTACATTTATGTAAACCCCTCATTTCCCTCACCTGTGTGTGAGTAAAAATCATATGTAATGGATAGATCTCCCAAGCTAGTGGAGTCAGTTCAAGTTTGGAGCCAAGGAAAAACTAATCTAAGATAGATACATAGGTGGACATGTGGAAAGTTGTAACACTAAACTTGATTGGTTCAAGGTGTTTTCCCTAGGTCAACGGTTAGTTTATCAACCACTAGATAAACTAACCATTAGAAAAATATCATGATCATGAAGATTTATTATTTTATTTCTTTAAAGATGCATGGTTATTTCATTATGGATGTTTCGTCATGATCACATGAATTAATGAAATTAACATGCATGCAATATAGAACTAAAATAAATTATCTTATGCATATATATTATCTAAGATAATGTTAATCACTTAATTAAATCCATTTAATATTAACAAGCATATGATAAAGATAATAATTGGAAATTTATGCATAAAAGGATAAAATCCCTCAATAATAAATATTAATTAGGTATAGCCTTCCACTAATTCAGTTAAAATCGAATCATAGCTCAAAGTGATTGACCAGCCAAAGTAGGGGTGCTTTCAATTATCAGGGAATTTTAACTTGAATTTTTGGGTTGAATTAACTTATTTCACATCAAGGGTTGACTACTAGAGCAGGACTTGGTGTAACTGAGAGGAAAAAGTTGAGGAAATCCAATTTTAGGATTTTAGGATTGGGGATTCCACTCAACAGATCAAGGAATTGTGAGTTAAATCAGTTGGCATTCGGAATGCCTACCTAAAACCCTTAAAATTTATTGATCAGTCAAACTTGGGGTGATTTGAAGGTGGATATGGATCATTTCCACTAGAATATCCAAGAAAAAAGATATTCTAAATCCAATGGTGATGGATTTTGGGTTTCGATAAAATAGTGGGAGATTAATAAATATAATATTTATTTATTTGTCTAAAATTTATCAGATAAAGTACTAAAATTCTTCTTATCTTATTTTTTATAAATAGAATAAAAATGACTTCAAACATATCATTGTGATCCGTACTTTATAAGGATAACCTTATCACTGGAACAAATTTCTATGAGTTTAAAATGTGCTTACACATTATCCTTCACCATGAAAGGAAATTGTATGTGCTGGAAGAACCTATTCTTAATGTGACTGGTAATGAGGAAAGTAATGAAGAGTTATTGCTCTATGAGAAACATTTGAATGATTCCATATATGTTCAATGTTTCATGTTATCATCCATGTCCAATGAGATTTTAAATCAACGTGATTACATGGATGCATATATCATGACATCTCACCTTTGAGATATCTATCAAGAGAAGGAAAGACAAGAGAGGTACGAGATCTCAAATTCTTTGTTTACAACAAATATTGGATAGTTTATGCCAGTTGGGCCTCATATAGTCATGCTTATTGGATACATTAAATTCTTAGACATCTTAGGGATTAAATACTTGGATGAGTTTCATACAAGTCTCATAATTTCATCACTTCCTAATACCTTCTCTAGTTTTATTGTTAATTACAATATGAGCAATAATGAGAAGAGTCTTTCAAAAAAATTACTTTGATTCTCCAAGTGGTTAAGGACATGGTTCATGATAAACCCATGGTCATTATGGTTAATAAGAAAATGAAGAATAAGGTAAGGGATCCAAAGACTCATAACAAGTCTAAATCTCCTGAGCACCATCCTTCCAAGAAGAGGAAAATACAAATATGGGGCAAGGAAAAGGAGGTTGTATGTTTTATATGTGGCAATCCAGGCCACTGGAAGAGGAAATACACCCAAAAGAAAGGGGAAGCTAAAGTTGTATTCATTATCGAGTATAATCTTTCAATATCTATACATTGGGTATTAGATACATCTTGTGGTGATCACATCTGTATCCAAATGTAGGTACCAAATAGATTCTGAAATATTGCTAGATGAGAGATGGATATAAGAGCTGTTAATGGTATGATGTTGGCTATTCTAGCCATTGGTGACAACCACCTTTCATTGAAAATTATAATGATTATGGTTTTAAAATATTTTTATTATGTACCTACAATTACCTAGAACATAATTTATGTATCATGCCTTGATGCATATGGGTTTATTTTCATGTTTGGAAATAAAATTTGTTTCTTTTATAAAGAAAACATATGTTATGGTATAGAATATTTAAATAAAAATCTTTATGTATTAAATTATGAAAACCAAGTATTAGAAATTGATAACGAATCATGTTCATATGGATCATATAACACTCAGATTTGGCATCACCATCTTGGTCATGTAAACAAGAAGCATTTGAAAAATATATATCAAGATGGTTATTTAGGCTCTTCTGAGAAAAAACCACTTGAAAGATGTCATGCTTAATTAAAAGGAAAAATAAATAAAGCGCTATTTAGTGGATATAGTGAAAGATCCATATATCTTTTAGTATTAGTACACACTGATTTGTGTGGACCATTTACAGTAGAAGTTATAGTTGGATACTCTTACTTCATAACTTTTACTAATGACTTGAGTATATATAGCTATGTTTACATAATGAGGTATAAGCCCGAGTACTTTGAGAAATTCAAGGAATTCAAGAATTAAGTATAGAATCAACTTGGTAAGAAGATAAACAATCATTGATTGGATTGAGGTAGTAGATATCTTAACCAAGTGTTTATCAACTTTTTACAGGAGTTTGGGATTATATCTAAACTCACTCCACCTTACATGCCATAGTGGAATAGTGTTAGTGAAAGGAAGAACCATACCTTTTTAGAAATGGTAAGGTAAATAATGATTCATTAAGATCTTACATTATCCTTTTGGGGATATGAATTACAAAATACATTATACACATTAAACTGAGTACCAAAAAAAGTGTAAAATAGAATTCCTTTCAAGTTATGGAGTGGAAAGAAACTTGTTTTGTCGCATAAATGTGTATGAGGTTGTGAGGTGTTTGTTAAGGCCTTATTAGGAAACAAAGTATATTCTAGAGGCACAAATTGTATCTTTATATGGTATCCTATGGAAATAAATGGATACTACCTATACAACCCCTCACATAAGAAAGTGATTGTCGCCATACAATCCATATTTCTTGAGAGGGAGAATAACCTCAAAAAAGGATAGTGGTACAAAGATTGAATTAGATGAAGTAGATTCTCAAGATACATGAGGGTTGGTACAGGAATAGGTTCTACTAACCCCCATGGAAGAAGTAGTTCCTAAAACACAAGTACTATGTAAGAGCACAAGAGAGGTAAGAGAACCAAAGAGATGTGGTTTTCTAGTAACCAAATATGGTGACTCATTATTGGTTGATAATGATGAACCTCTCTCCTACAAAGAGGCATTCGAGAGCTCAGAAGCTACAATATAGAAATAATTCTTGAATTATGAAATGAATTCCATGTATCATAACCAATTTTGGGTTCCATCTAATGTGTTAGTTCATGTAAATCCCATTGGATGAAAATGGTTATTCAAGAGAAAACTCAACATTAAATTTAAATTAAATACCTATAAAGAAAGGATAGTGGATAAAGGGTTTAAACAGCATCAAGTAATTGACTATGATGAAAAAATTTCACTAGTTTCCATGTTTAAATCTATTAGAATGCAACTTACTATAGTAGCTTACCAGGACTATGAAATTTGGTAGATGGATGTCAAAATTGTATTCCTTAATTGAAACCTTTAGAAAGATGTATATATGATACAACTATAAGGGTTTGTGACTCCAGGTGATTCAAAAAGTATTTTCAAGTTACAAAGATACAATTATGGATTGAATAAAGTATATAGCTCATGAAAATTTAGATTCATTGAATCCATAAAAGAATTTGGTTTCATTAAGAATGAATTAGATCCATGAAAATATAAGTGGTTTAGTATAAATGAAATTATTATCCTAGTATTATATGTTGATGACATATTACTTATTGGAAATGACATACCAGTATTATATTTTGTTAAGTACTGGTTAAACAAGTGTTTCTCTATGATTGACTTAGGTAAATAAGCCTATGTTCTAGGGATCAATATCATTTGTGATAGATCCAAGAGGCTACTTGGACTAATTCAAAGTACATATGTGGAATAGATACTAAAAATATTTAGTATGGAAAAATCCAAGATGGGATTGGTTTCAGTGTCACATGGTATACATCTTTCTAAGAAAATGTGTCCTTAGACACAACAATAGAAATATAAAATGATTAATATCCAATAAGATTCAGTGATAGAATCAATCATGTATGTCATATTATATAATAGACTTGATGTTTCTTATGCATTGAGTATGGTTGGTAGATATCAAGAAAATCTAGGAGAACAACATTGGTCTATTATTAAGGATATACTTAATTCTCTGAGAAGAACTAAGGATATATCCCTGGTGTGTGTAGAAGATAAAGTGATGGTAATCAAGGGTTATACTGATGTTGGTTTTCATATAGATCATAATAATCTGAAGTCATAATCAGGATATGTTTTTTGTCTCAACGAAGGATTTTTGGGCTAGAAGAGTTCAAAGCAGCTAGTTGTCGTTGATTCAATAGTGAAGTCTGAGTATATAGATAATTATTATGCAGCCAAGGAGTCCATTTAGATATGAAAATTTTCCTAGGATCTTGATGTGGTACCTAGAATTAAAGAACCTATCACATTGTATGGTGATAATAATACAGTGGTGGATCTTACAAAATACCCAAGGTCACACCAATAGACAAAGCATATACTTCGAAAGTATCACCTCTTGAGGGATTTTTATTAGAGGGGTGAATTTGTAGTAAGAAGAGTACCCATGGAAGATAATGTGGTGGACCCATTGACTAAATTCATGTCTCAGAAAAATCATGAGTATCATGTGAGAGCTAGCGAATTAAAGGTTTTTAGTAGTTGTCTCTAGTGAAAGTGGAAGTCTATTGGAGTCGGTGCCCTAGAACCAACTTCTATGTACTTTATGATAACTTATATTCATTTTTTTAATATTACTGAACTTATTATAACATCATGATTTTTCTTATATGTAACATTATAGTGACCCAAGTCTTTTACATATAACATTACATGATTTTAAGAATAAATATACATCAGAGTACAAGCCAAGGATTGGAAGGTATAATGTCTTTGAAAACTAGGTACATAAAACATAAAACATGGGGCTAAAAAAATTATTTATTTAATCTCCATAATGAGATCCTAACTTCCATTTTTCTAATACCTCTACATAGGATATCCTGGGGAAACATATGAATAAAGGGATGAGCTAAAAATCCTAGTAAGGGAATGAACATAAGAATAAAGCTTAAGAACATGAGTTAGGAGGAAAGACATAATGATATAAAAAGCATGGAACATATGGAATCATAGCATATACAAATGGTATCATATAAACATAGAATCATATAAATGTGGCAGAAACATAAAACATGTCTTTAGTACGAGTCAAGGCTAATCACCAATCTTGTTTCCCATAGTAGTACGGGTCAAGGCTAACCGTCAATCCCATTTCACATCGCATCTCATGAGACTTAACTTTACCCAATGCATTGGATCATTGTCTGGGTGCACCCATATCATCATTTTCATGAATATTCTTTCCACATGAATAATCATACATAATCAACCATACATAAACATAAGGGTACCCATGGAAATAATTGGGTACCATAATCATGGCATAAAGCATAACCAATGGGTGTATCATGAAAGTGTCCATGAAAGAAAGGTATTAGAACAAACATGGATGTTCATAAGGTAAAATAGGCATATAACATGGTAAGTTATTTCAAATATAAGTGACAACGTATAAGAAATGTTTTTGAGAAACATTAGAATTAAAACATTTTTGTGCGGTTTTAAAGAAAATACTGTAGAGCTTTTAAAATAGAAAAGACGAAAATCTTTTATATAAAACTAGAACTGAACAAACAAGGTTTTCATAATAAAAGGACTGATTTTATAAATACAATGGTGGCTTAAAACAGAGAATATAGTGCACTTGAAATCGGGTAAGAATTTGGGATGTTCCCTTAAAATAGGTTTGCTTATCGGGATGAATTAAGGAGGGAATCACTTAAAAACATGTATATACCCAAAAGAGAATGAGGCATAAATATTTAAACATGTTTTTGGAGCATAAAAAAGAATTTAGAAGTTTTTCATAAAAATAAAAGACAACTTCTTTTGGTTATAAATAAAGATAGAGCAACCCGAAGGAATAAAGGTGGTTCGGGTAGAATCCCTTACCTTAAGTCTGGTGGTGTTCTCCACTTGATATTAATGACCTAAATAATCAAATTAAGTTCATTAATTAATAATTCCAAAACCTCTTATATATGAAAATGATTTATTTAAATTGGTTTGAGTTCATTTATAACCTTTTGATTGGTTACGAGGTTCAATTTTATTATTCGGGTTTGTTGCTTCCTTGGTTCTAATGATTGGTTCACTTATATTCATGTTCGAAGAATCTTATAAAATGGGGATGAATGTCCAGAATTGGAGTTATATGTTATTATTTAAAAACAAGGAGGTTACATGATTGTAAATTTCATTTGGTTACTTGGCATGAAGATGAATCATTATATAAATTATTTAAGGATAATCGTTTGGGTTAATTGGTGGTTTTTGACCACCAGGAACATGTTTTGTTTTATAAATCAAAACATTGTGTACAAAAGGATTACAGAACCATAGATGATAAATAATACATATATTATGGTCTGGTTAAACCATGAAAATGGTTTCATGACCATAATTTAATACAATAACATAAATTGAAAACCCATTGTCCATGAATGTGGTAAATTAGCACATATCAGATGGTATTTTCATTTTATTATATATAAAAAAAAGAAAGGATAGATGATTTACAATTATTCATTTATCATGAAAAAAATCTAGTACATTTAAGGTAATTTATTCATCACAAAATTTGGATAAAAGGATATGAGTAAAGAAAAGGAAAATAGATGAACTTGAAAATGAAGGATTTCTTCTAGTGACCATCGGGCCTCTGAGCGGCGGCGACTTCCACATCTCACGCACCTAGGGTTTCTCCGTCAGATCTCCCCATCCCCTCCTCCGGTGTGGATCGGCTTCTTCGGCTACTGTCTCTCCTCGTGTCGATGTTGGCTGGTGTTGGATCTAGATGGCCCTGCTTCAGTTTTGGCTCGTCGGCGGCTTCTTCGCACCCTGTAGCCTCAGGTTCCTGCCGTGATTCCGGTATGTTCGTAGACCGTTCTGGTGCCTTGGGATCTCAGAACGTCTGCGGCGTGTGATGGCCTTGGTGTTCCGGGCTTCAGGGTTTTGGATCGGAGTCAACTTCGCTCCTCCTAGATTCGTGTTCTTTTCGCGGATTTGGGTGCTCCGAGTTGCAGGCGGCTTGCTTGGAGTTGGTAGAGGGGTGCTACGGCCTCAGGATCTCTTTGTGGCGTCGGCATCCTGTCTTTGATTCAGATGTGCTCACCGTCGGCTGCGAGGGTTGTCGTGGTCCGTTTCAGCTTCTCTTCATGGCGGCTCTGGTGCTCGCAGCGTCTGCCATGGCGGCCTCCTGGTGCAGGGCCTTTTGCCTGGATTCACTCAGGATCCTCGTCGGTGTGCGACCTGGTGTGTCCGAGGTCAGATCCAGGGTTTCGGAGGAGGGGGTGATTAGCCACTAAATAAGGCTAAAATTAATTGTTAATATATATAATATTCATGTGATTTATTATTCATAAACACCATTTTAGTGCATTTTACACATTGAACATCATTTCACATTATGATTGTAATACCTTCTTAAAATGCACTATTATGAGGTACATTTTTGAACATCATTTAAAGTACCCAATGATTCATCTGATTTTAAGGAATTTAATTATACATATTTTAATTTGATATTTTCGGAAATTGATATACACTTAAATATGAACATGTTTGATTCAGGGATCAGTGGAGAATTCATGGAGGATGATGGAGATATTTGGAAATGAAAGGAAGCAATTCTGGAGAAGGCAGATTGGACATCAGTCCACTGATGAGGCTGTGGGGCCCAACATACAGTCCCCATTAATCCCAAATTTCGTGGGCTGCTAGAAGACATGTACAGGAACAAATCACTCTTCAGGGGTTAATGCTAATTCGGCCTTAATGTTGGTCATTTAGGCAGATCAAGTTAGAGATAAAATTCTGGTCCAGATTCTATGGCCCAGAAAAACAGACCACTAATTTGATCATATCTCGGAATCCATAACTCCAAATGGGCCCAAATGTTACAGGCGGTTAGAATCCATCCGGAGCTCCATTTTCTTCTTCTATGGACTACCCTGATTCATCCTTATAGAATTTATTACAGATGCATCTGTTCGGTGAAGGAAAGTTGGCTGCCACCTCGGGTCAAATGTGGAAAAGTTCAAATTCCACAAGCTTTCCACCACCTATGGCCTACCAAAATTAATTGAGATGCTTTTTACTGTTGTAGGCTCGACCCAAGGCTCCCAAAATGACTATTTAATTCAGTGGTGGTGAAGTATTTGAAGATCAGGTATGCTTTGTTCAATTGTAATGTTATGCTGCATTTTTGTTGCCTCAAATTTGTCTTTCACATGTAAGTTGTTCAATTCACTTTAGTTTCTTAATAAAAGTTCTTCTTCTACTCTTATTATATTGTTATTCATATCACTTTGATACTGTTTGATCAAGGTGTGAATTTATTCACACCAACCCTTGTGAAATTATTCACACAACGGTGGAGTGATCATTTTATTTTTGTTGTTTTCTTTACTTCTCCATTTCCTCCCTAATGAGTCTACTTTCTGCTTCCATTGAAACCATGGGATCAATGGAGGGCTAACCCACTTATGGGTTGATCCAAGGGAGTAGCAAGGGGATGGATTGGATGTTATTTATCACCTAATTAATGTATAATCACTTCTTTAATTGGGATTTTTATTTGATGATTTTTAAACTCCATCGTCCTTGTTGAATTTAAGGCCACACACTTCAAGTACTAATACAAACCTTTACCTTGAAGTGATCAAAAATTTGATCCTTCAAGTCTATAGGTGAATAGTATTAAAGGGTTTAGGCATTAAAACAGTAAGTGATGATGTTGTTTTATCTCCTTAAATGAACCCATCTCAAATTTAAGAAATTGAAATCATTAAAAAGAAAATACGTCCAATCTACCCCGAGCGATAACCTAGGATCAACTCATTCTTTTAAATTGAATTCACTTAAATCTTTTAGATATCTTTAAAACCCATCCAAAATCAATCCAAGTTGGCCACTTCATATCCAAAAATAGTCCATATAATGTACGTGTCTATAGGTTTCTTCTTAGGTCTCTGTGGATTCGATAACCCAAGCTTAACTACAAGGACCGTCTTACCTTCTTCTCTTGGGTAAATTTGAGCGAGAATCAAATTTTGGCGCCGTTTCCGGGGACCTAAGTAAGTTATATTAGACACTATCATTCTTTTTTTTCATCCCACTTCTCTCATCTCATCCCCAATTTCATTCCTATGGAAAACCCTTTTGAACAAATCCAAACATGGGGAACCTCTCCCTACTTTGATCACTCAACCCCATGTACGATGTACAATGACCATCCTAATTCCTACTTGTGGGATCATCAACAACCTACTGAACCAAAATGTTTTTATTCATATGATCCACAATACATTCCAACATATTATGAGTTCCAAACCCAACAAGGCCAATTTGAACATCCTCCTATGGAATTCCAACAACATAGTTATCCTCATGGAATAGACCATCTGTCTCAACCCCTTGACCATCATGATCCACAAACATTACTTGAAAAACTGTTTCAACAAATGGAGATAATGAATTTTGAGGTTTCATCATTGAGGTTAGAACTACAAAGCATTAAAACTTGTGAGGAACCCATCCCTACACAAATTGTCCCTTCCATAACCTTATGTGAAGTGTCTAGTTTCACAAAAACCCCACATGAATTTATTGAAGAACCAACCTTTGGATTTGGGATAGATGAAGAGGATCAAGGAAATTTTTAAGGGACTTTAAATCAGGAGGAAATTAACTTTTTGGATTCAAAAGAGGAGAATTTGACATCATGGATTGAGTCTCCTAAGTATAACTCCATTGATGAATTTTCAAAAACACCAACCTTTGAACCATTGGAAGAAATCATAAACTTTGAGTCCATAAACACTCTTAACACCGATCTTTCCAATTTTTTGGTTGAATCTTATATTCAAAAGGAACCAATTTTTTTGAGAAATTTGGAAAATGAAACTGATTTGGATTCAAAATCTCAACCTGTGTTTGAATGTACTATCCAACCTGAGCTCAAAATTATTGTCCTTCCTTCCATGATCAATTATCCCTTCATAGGATATAACCATGAACATTTTTTTGGAATTAATTCTTCTCTTGAAACCAAAAAAGTTGGAATTACCATTGATGTCTTTGGAAAAACTACAGTGGAAACTGGATCAACCACTTCAAACATTCCTTGGATTTTCCGACTCATTGTAGAACATAGGATTGTGAATGAAACAAATTATAAACATAGAATCAATCTCAACCAAGTAGAAGGGGTGAAACATGTGATCCTTAAAATGTTGAAAGTTGGTATTGGATAAGTTGGGGGGTTCAAGTCGAGCTAATGACGTTAAACAAAGCGCTTCATGGGAGGCAACCCATGGTTTCCAAGTTTCCAATAATTTTTTTGTTTTAATAAACTTTATATTTTAAATAGGTTTAATTAATCATTTTGATATTTAATAAAAAAAATAGACTTTTGACTTGTTCTTCTATTCTATGTATGGATGGGTACGAAAGGGGAGCACCATATTCATCTGTGTCACGTGGTGTGATCCTTGAGTAATACCTTACCCAGAAATTTAAAAAGAAGACAATGTATCATCAGTTTATTTTATTTTATATATATACTTATATTTTACTTATATATATATATATATATATATACTCTTTTGTTTTGTTTGTTTGTTTTCTTTTTTCCACTAGGGAACTCTGCAAGAGACATGGATATCAAGGGACTAAAAGGGAGTAGCAAGAACTTCAAACTTCAACCACCAGGTGACTTGATTCCATAACCCTCATTTTCAATTTCCTTTTTGAACTTCCATTCTCTACCTCTACCACCTTATAAATTTTCTTTTCTTTAAACACTGGGGAAAGTGTTATTTTAAGTTGGGGGGGAGATAAAATAAAAAAATGATTTTGTGTCAAAAAAAAATGAATGATTTGAAAAAAAAATTAAATGTAAGGAAAAATTCCTTTAACTTTGAACATGGTAATACACATTTCACACTTTGAAACTGAATATCAAATAATTTAGCATACCCTGATTCTGATTTTAATCCTTGTATAATTTCATGAGCATTGATTTTGGAAAGTGTGGCTGTCCAATGTGATATTTCACTGTTTATATTTTCATCCAAATAAAAAAAAAGATCACAATCCACGTCCTTTGGATAGTGGGGTATTAGTTTGAGTTCATGGGTTCCCCTAAATAAATAGCATAGGTTTGGTGATCATTTTAGTTTAATATGAGTATTCAAAAAAACAAAAAAAAAATTATTAAAAAAATAAAACAAAAAAAATAAAAAAAAAAAAAAAAATTGTGTAGAGCAATGGATTGATAAAATGCGAGGCTTTCAGCACTTGGGGATCATGACTCCAGAGTTTTCTAGCCCTGATTTTTTCAATATATCTCTATTTATGGTAATATGACTTTGTTTTTGATTAAGTTAACTCGAGACGATGCCCGAGTATGTGGGCTTCACTTGGTGCCCTAAGGCCTTTGAGTCTGGGAGTCATCGGCAAAGTCTTGCTACATGGGTTAATTTGATTAACTGCAATCTCAATTACTATAGAAATATTGCAAAAAAAAAGGATGAAGAATACTCATATTAGGATTAAATGTGATTCCACCTAGTGCTTCCATGATTTCCCCCTTAAATGAAAATTAACCCCCATATCTATTGTGATTCACAACACATCATTACACCTAATTTATATTGGATGAAATATGATGATGGATTTGATCAAAGGAATGGGATTGGGATTGGGATTGGGATCTGCTTATGAAACTATCTTTTATTAAAATATTTTGATGGGTTTCATGATTTTTTGGTATAATGTTTTTTGGTGATCATTGTGTATTAAAATGTTTTTGGAAAAGGGAATTCGAATTTCATTTTTGATTAGATATATTTTGCTCGGGACTAGCAAAACTCAAGTTGGGGGGTGTGATTAGCCACTAAATGAGGATAACATTAATTGTTAATATATATAATATTCATGTGATTTATTATTCATAAACACCATTTTAGTGCATTTTACACATTGAACATCATTTCACATTATGATTGTAATACCTTCTTAAAATGCACTATTATGTGGTAAATTTTTTAACATCATTTAAAGTACCCAATGATTCATCTGATTTTAAGGAATTTAATTATACATATTTTAATTTGATATTTTTGGAAATTGATATACACTTAAATATGAACATGTTTGATTCAGGGATAAGTGGAGAATTCATGGATGATGATGGAGATATTTGGAAATGAAAGGAAGCAATTCTGGAGAAGGCAGATTGGACATTATCCCACTAATGAGGCTGTGGGGCCCAACATACAGGTCCAATTAATCCCAAATTTCGTGGGATGCTATAAGACATGTATAGAAACAAATCACTCTTCAGGAGTTAATGCTAATTCGGCCTTAATGTTGGTCATTTAGGCGTCCCAAGTTATAGATAAAATTCTGGTCCAGATTCTGCGGTCCAGAAAAACAACCCACTAATTTGATCATATCTCGTAATCCATAACTCCAAATGGGCCCAAATGTTACATACGGTTAGAAGACATCGGGAGTTCCATTGTCTTCTTCTATGTCCCACCCTGATTCGTCCGTCTAGAAGGTCTTCCAGACGCATCTGTTCGGTGAAGGAAAGTTGGCTGCCACCTCGGGTCAAATGTGGAAAAGTTCAAATTCCACAAGTTTTCCACCACCTATGGCCTACCAAAATTAATTGAGATGCTTTTTACTGTTGGAGGATCGACCCAAGGCTCCCAAAATTCCTATTTAAGGCAGTGGTGGTGAAGGAGTTGAAGATCGGGGATGCTTTGTTCAATTGTAATGTTATGCTGCATTTTTGTTGCCTCAAATTTGTCTTTCACATGTAAGTTGTTCAATTCACTTTAGTTTCTTAATAAAAGTTCTTATTATACTCTTATTCTGTTGTTATTAATATCACTTTGATACTTTTGGATCAAGGTGTGAATTTATTCACACCAACCCTTGTGAAATTATTCACACAACGGTGGAGTGATCATTTTATTTTTGTTGTTTTCTTTACTTCTCCATTTCCTCCCTAATGAGTCTACTTTCTGCTTCCATTGAAACCATGGGATCAATGGATGGCTAACACACTTATGGGTTGATCTAAGGGAGTAGCAAGGGGATGGATTGGATGTTATTTATCACCTAATTAATGTATAATCACTTCTTTAATTGGGATTTTTATTTGATGATTTTTAAACTCCATCGTCCTTGTTGAATTTAAGGCCACACACTTCAAGTACTAATACAAACCTTTACCTTGAAGTGCTCAAAAATTTGATCCTTCAAGTGTATAGGTGATTAGTATTAAAGGGTGTAGGAATTAAAACAGTAAGTGATGATGTTGTTTTATCTCCTTAAATGAACCCATCTCAAATTTAAGAAATTGAAATCATTAAAAAGAAAATACGTCCAATCCACCCTGAGAGATAACCTAGGATCAACTCATTCTTTTAAATTGAATTCACTTAAATCTTTTAGATATCTTTAAAACCCATCCAAAATCAATCCAAGTTGGCCACTTCATATCCAAAAACAGTCCATAGAATGTACGTGTCTATAGGTTTCTTCTTAGGTCTCTGTGGATTCGATAACCCAAGATAAACTACAAGGACCGTCTTACTTTCTTCTCTTGGGTAAATTTGAGCGAGAATCAGGGGGCCTTGTGTTCTGGCATGCTTGTTTTGGTTCCGTTTGTTGATTTGGCTAGGTTTATTCCTATTGATTCTGGGTTTGAGTTTGTTTTGATTTTGGATGTGCTGTCGGTGAATAGAGGTGCGAATCTGTGGAGCAGGTTGCAGCGTCAGCATGGCTGGACTACCTTGATCTGGATGCTTTGTTGCCATTAGTGGATGTGTTCTTGGACCATCTCACGCCACTGGTTGGTTTCGGTGGACTCTTACCAGAGTTCGCCGCTGGGTTGGTGTATTTGGAGGTGGTGTCGATGGTCGCACCGTTGGCGTTCAAGGAGTCCATTTCTGAGGTTTGTTCATGCTTTTCTAATGTTGTGCACCCTGGTCCATGGTTTGAATGTTTGAGTGGATTAAGTCTGTAAGTTTTTTACCGATGTTTGAAGGTTGTATGTCATGAAGTCATGTATGGTTTCCCAATTTTCCCTTAAAAGTGTTTTATGGTTTATCACTTTTCCTAAAAAGTGTTTGGATAATAAAAAAAATTAATTTTCAGTCAGATGAACTTGAAAATGAAAGAAAATTTTAGAGATCCCTTATGAAAATTCGTCAGCCTAACAGAGTCACTTAAAATTTCATAAAATTAATTTATGAGAGATAAGAGGGTATATAATCATATGGAAAAAAAAGGATAGTAATAGTGATACAAAATATCAAACACCAACATATGAGAATGGAAATTTAAAGAGATAACATAAAAGAAGTGTTGACAAAAAGATGAGGCTGAAAGGTTACCTTACCTTGTGGAGTAGCTTCTAAAACCTGAAGGTTGGGACCTTGGGGGCTTGATTAAACCTTTTAAGGGATAATAGGGAGGTAAAAACACAAGATACTTGAGGAGGAGGTATTTGTAATGAAATAAAACAAATGTATGAGAGGGTATTTATAGTAAAAGAGAGAATTTTTTATTGATTTAAAAAGACACATCATTAGTGGTTTTTGTAAAACCATGGGCTTTCCCATGGTATTTTCCCATGGTATTATAAAATTGAGAAACCTGATATCTTATTTTACTGTACAAAAGTCAACTAGAAATTTTTATTAATTATTACATCATTATTATTTCATCAAATATACCGAAAACTAAAAATTGTATTTTTACTACACACGAAAAAATCATGTATTTTAGAAAAATCCTAAAAAGTAACCCTAAACATTTTTCAACATTTAGAATTAAAAAATTAAATCCATTTTTTGAAAATAATTTCTTAAATATTTTTAATTTAATTTTTAAATAAAATCATAATTTATTCAACAAAATCAACATTAAAACTATAACTCGTTTTATAACACCTTGAAAATTTACTCAAGGTCTCATGAAATTATCTTATAACCATAAGACAATAAAGTAACAATTTATGATTAAATTTTATGAAAGTAAATTTCCATTTTAAATTATTAAATTAAACATAAAATTGTAAATAAAATATTTTTGACATACAAAAATACCAATTCTTATACTATGATCATTTTTCACTTTTAAGATGTCAAAATTGTATTTGTAAATTCATGGGTGAAGTCTCTATTTTTTGGCCAATTTTCTATTCATTGCTATTAATTACTATTCATAAAGGTATGATACTATTCATAAGGGTATGTTACTATTCATCAAAAAATATTTGTGTCTTATCAAACTCCAAATAACTTACTGATCAAAATTGTAGATGACTATTTTTCGAAATTAAAAACACACAAGTGACAAAATTATGTTTAAAGGTCACATATTAATTACTAGTTCATTATGTCATGACACCAAGTTATTATATGAAATAATTATAAGAATTAATTCCAATGAAAACTTTGGGTCATTACATTCTTCCCCCATTAAGAAATTTTACCCTTGAAATTTAATTTTACATTCTTGGCCAAAAACAGGTGCGGGTACTTTTCCTTCATTGCATCCTCCAGTTCCCATGTTGCCTCTTCATACTTATGGTTATGTCGTAGTACCTTGACTAGGTGAGTAGTCTTGTTACGTAGAACTTTATCTCTAAAATCCATGATCTTCACTAGCTTCTCCTCGTAATAAAGATCATCCTCCAACTGTACCACCTATGAGGAGAGTACATGTGAAGAGTCTCGTATGTACTTCCTTAAGATGGATACATGAAAGACATCGTGTACTTTGGACATGGTAGGTTGAAGTTCTAGTCGATAGGCCATAGATCCAACTCAATCAAGGATCTCAAAGGGGACAATGTGCCTGGGACTTAGCTTCCCTTTCTTCCCAAACCTCATGACTGTCTTCCACGGAGATATGCATAGAAATACCATGTCAACCACTTTGAACTCAAGGTCACATCGACAATTGTTTACATAACTCTTTTGTCAACTTTGGGCTGCCTTGATGTGCTGATGAATGGTTTTCACCTTCTCTACCATTTCTTTGACCATTTCAGGTCCTAGAAGCTTACTCTCACTGACTTCATCCCAATACGCTAGTGTTCTGCACCTTTTCCCATAAAGGGATTCATATGGTTCCATTCAGATGCTTGAGTGGAAACTGTTGTTGTAGGAGAATTCAACCAATGGAATATGTTGATCCCATCCTCCTTTGAATTCCATAGAATATTCTCTCAACATATATTATAGTGTTTGAATAGTTCACTCATATTGGCCATCAATTTGAGGATGATAGGCCGTACTAAAGTTCAGTTCAGTGCTTAGAGCATGTTGAAGACTTTTCCAGAACTTCAAGGTGAATCTCATATCACGATCAGATACAATAGATAGTAGTACTCCATGAATCCTTACTAATTCCTTGATATATATATTTTCAAGTTGATTCAGTGATAATTCCTATCAAATCTTGATAAAGTGATTTGTCTTTGTAAGACAATCCACAATGACCCATATAGCATTGTTTCCTTTAGATGTTCTTGGAAGTCCAGTGACAAATTCCATGGTGATGTTCTCCCACTTTCATGTTGGTATGGGTATTATTTTCATCATCCCCTTAGACTTCTATCTTTCATCCTTCACTTTTTGACATACCAGTCACTTTGATGTATATTCAGCAATCTCCCTTTTTATATTATCCCACTAGAAGTTCTCTCGGAGATCTCGATACATCTTTGTACTCCCTAGGTGGATAAAGAAGGTTGAGCTATGTGCATCATTCAAAATCTCCTTCTTTATCTATGTATCAGATGGTACACATAATCATGACCCAAATCTTACAAATCCTTCTTCATCAATCATGAACTCAGAGGATTGACCACTATTGATAGATTCCACCCTTTTCAGAAGTTCCACATCCTTTCTTTGAGAATCCTTTATTTTCTCCATGAGGGATGGTTGAGTACTCATTTGAGAAAGGATTGATGATGTTCCTCCCTTAATTATATCCATGTCCATCCTCTTCAAATCTATGAAGAGAGGATCCTTTTCAATTCTCATCATTGATAAAGATGCATGATCCTTTCTACTTAGAGCATCTGCTACCTTATTTTCCTTACCAGGATGGTAGTGGATTGAGCAGTCATAATCCTTGATGAGATCTATCCATCTTTATTGGTTCATATTAAGATCTTTTTATTTGAATATATATTTGAGATTCTTTTGGTCAGTATATATCTCACACTTCTCCCCATAGAGATAATTCCGCCAGATTTTCAACGCAAAGATCACCGCTGCCAACTCCAGATCATGTGTAGGATAGTTTTTCTCATGGATGTTCAGCTACCTTGAGGAGTAGGCTATCAATTTATCATTATGCATCAGCACACAGCCTAATCCCTTCTTAGAAGCATCACTATACACTACAAAAAGTTCTCACTTGCTTGGAGTGTGAGTATTGGCACAGTGATTGGCCTCTTTTTCAACTCCTTGAAATAGTCTTCACATTCCTAAGTCCAGAAAAAAATTACTCCCTTTCGTATCATCTTGGTCATTGGGTTTTATAATCCTGAAATTTTTTTCACAAATCATCAATAATACCTAGCTAGACCCAAAAATTTGCGGATCTCCATTACAGAAGTTGGCTTGGGCCACTCTTCAATTGTCTTTGCCTTAGAAGGGTTCACATATATCCCTTTACTAGTGATAGCATTCCCCAAGAATGATACTTCCTCCATCCAGAACTCACATTTACTATACTTTGCATACAACTTCTCCCCTTGAAAAGTCTTTAACATAGTATTCAAATGCTCTTCATGTTCCTCCTTAGTCTTGGAGTATATCAGAATATCGTCAATAAAGACTACCACAAAACTATCAAGGTAATCTCTAAAGACTCTATTCATTAAATACATGAAAATTTCAGGAGAATTAGTGAGTTTGAAGGGAATCACTATGAACTCATAGTGTCTATACCTCATTTGAAAGGTAGTATTGGGAATATCTTCCTTCCTCACCTTTAATTGGTGATATCCTGACCGAAGGTCCACCTTAGAGAAATAATAGGCCCCACGAAGCTGATCAAATAAGTCATCTATCTATGGAAGGGGATATTTGTTCTTTATCATGATTTTATGGAGCTCATGATAATCAATGCAGAGACGCATTGTTCCATCCTTCTTCTTGATGAAGAGGACTGGTGCACCCCATGGTGAAGCACTCAGGTGTAAAAAACCCTTCTCTAGATTCTCCTATAACTGCTTCTCTAGCTCTTCCACCTCTATAGTGGCCATTCTGTAAGGTTTCTTTGAGATAGGTAGAGATCTAGGGATCATTTCAATTGATAACTCAACCTCTTGATTAGGAGGTAGACCAGGAAACTCTCCAGGGAATACGTCAGTGTAATCCCTCATGATGGCCATGTCTTTAAGCATGATTCTCACCTTTGTCTCAATCATTTGAGCTAGATATGATTTCTCATAAGGCAACAATATCCACACTTGAGACTATGATTCTAAAGTAGATTCATCTTCCTCCTTACACTTGTAAAGAATCAGAGTATGCTTTGGGATGTGAAGAGTGATCTCCCTTTCCCGACAGTTGATGTAGGCCTTATATAAAGATAACCAATCCATTCCCAAGATTGCATCAAACTCCACTAAAGGAAGTATGAAAAGATTTTCTGGGAGGTTAAGTCCACAAAAGTTAACCGGGGAGGAGTTATAAACCATGGACACAATAATTTCCCCATTCGTTGTTCTCACAGATAAATTTTCCACCAAATTTTGAGGTGGTGGTTAAATATTTCTACAAAACTTTCAAGATATGAAAGAATTCGTAGAACTAGAATCAAATAATATGTTAGATATTCTTGAATGAATAACTAGTGTACCTGTCACCACATCATTTTCTGGCTCCACCTCATCAATAATGATAGCATAAGCCCTTCCCTGTTTCCTTGGAGGATGTTGTTGATTTCCTCTAACAACCATTGGTTTAGAGAAATTGTTTGCATAATGTTCATGCTCCTTGCAGTTGTAACACTACACCACTGGCTGAGAATTGATATGAACCTTCCTTTATTCTTCAATGTTAGCAGGTTTTTTCATATCCCTTCAGTAGTTTTTATCCAGATGACAAAACTTTCCACATTTGAAGAAATTATTGGTTTCCTTTAAACAGTTACCAGGATGCTTCTTCCCACAACTTTTACAAGTGGGATATTCTGGCTTCTTTCACTACTAGAAAAATAACTTATAGCCATAGATCTATATTCACAGTTTAAATGATATGTGGTTATAATTTGAAATATGGATACGGGTTGTAAGGTGGGCGTGGTAATAGGTCGTCAAATTTTTTATCTTGATCGCGACTTTCCTCTCCCACCCGCAAACCCTTCTCCCTCCCTTGGAGATTACTCCACCACCATTCCTCCTCCCTCGCCATTCCTACTCCCCTCCTCCCCATCCTCCCATCATTATTCCTCCTCCCCCTTTGGCTCCGACACAGTCAGCACATCTCCCCACCGACGTGGCTCCGACGTGGTTCTGATGCCTTCCTAGCGACGCGGCTCTGATGCCCACCTCCATGTGGACACGACCTCCCCACATCCCTGCTAACATGGCTCCGACGCCCCCTGCCTCACTATGACCCTCCTCCTCTGATGCAGCTCACTGCTGCTCGCTGCTGCTCTGACTCGGCCACACCAGCTTTGGTCGTCGTCCTCTGATGCAGCTACCCCACCACCACGAGATCGTCCTCCTCTGACGCGGACACTCCACCTCCCTGATTTCTTACTTGAACCCAGCCTTACCCTCTAGATCCACTTCCTCATGCAATTTCTCACTAACCCGAACACTAGGTAAATCCTCCCTTCAGTGATTTTTCATGCAAAACCCCTACCTCATACCCTCTATTGAATTGCATCTTCATAACAATCTAGGGTTTCCATCACAGTTCGTTTTTACAAGATTATAGTTAACATGGTGGTTATTTATGATTTTTTTCCCTAATATACCACTAAAAATGAATTATATTTATGAATTTCTCTTTCCCCAATCCCATATCCTATATAAACTGATTTTTATTTTGTTATAATATGTGTTTAGTTAGACAGTCAACAATATTTCTTCCATGAACATACAATTTTATGATTTTTTCCCTGTAATAATTACTTATTTTGATACCTTTGTAATTTTGTTGCACAATATGAATGTAATACTTGTCATATTTTCTTGTAATTTGAGGTTGAAATTATTCTCATGGGTTAGAATTATTACCCTGGTGCTACTCTCTATCCCTAGGTGATCGAGAACACACTTTGAGCTATGTAGTGAGATGACTTAGGTGACATGGAAGATTGACTAGGGTTGTTTTTCTTTTGAAAAATATTATCTAATCCCATCTAGTTATTAGGGGTAGTGTGGTAGTGTGAATTAATAATTTTAGGACTCTAGTGTTGGTGAGGGGGAGTTCCTGGACAAATTTTATTTTTCCAGACATTGAGTTACTAGGGCGTTTGGGATTTTGTGTTGTTGGCTTTTGGAATGAGTAATTTTAAGAAATTTGAGATTCTTTATTTCTATTTTGTTTTCTTTTGGGGGGGTGATTCCCTAGAATATTTTTATTAGAATCCATTTTAAATAAATTATATATTTATTGGATTCTTTTTTTTTATATTTAGATCATGCCTTATGCAAGGAACCTTAAGAACCAGAAGGAGGAAGCTATAGAGAACACTCCACCAACTGATCCTCCTATAGACCCTTATCTCATAAAATTAGTGATCAGAAACATTTAGTATATTAAGAAAAATTTTGAATCAGGGAAATTCTAGTTGATAGATTTGTCCCAGGAGTTCATAAAGAAAAATTTTCCTGTGTTTAAGGGTGATCTGGGGCCTCAATAATCAGAAGAATGGATGGAAAATATTGAACATAACTTCTAATTTATCAAGACCCCTATAATGTCAATGGTGTGATTTGAAACTTATATATTATAAGGGATGAGTAGAAGATAGTGAGACTTGGTATTGATGGATAAACTTCATGAATATCTTACTTGAATTGGGTTAAAAAATGTTTGAATAGAAATTTTACCTAGAGATATTAAGAGTGGAGAACTCCAGAGAGCTCATGATTTTGGAGAAGGGTGACTGGTCCATCATGAAGTAGCCCAATAAATTTACCAAACCAGTATATATTTAACCCAGGATCCTTGAAAATTAATACATGAAAGAACATCATTTTGAAATGGGTTTGATATTAGTAATTTGGTCCAGGATTATTCTATTGTGTTTTCCCACCTATGATGAAGTGGAAAAAAGGTGGTTATTAACATGGTAGATATTGTAGGACTGATCAGTTTGATCCATTATCTAACTATTATGGTTGGAATCTATAGTTCCTCTTTAGGTCAAAATAGGAAGTGAAAGTAATTGAATCAAGATAGTAGTGGGAGTGTATAATGTCCTGCAAACCTTATTCCAGTAGCTTCCTCAAGTAAAAAGAAATTTATGTGTTATCAGTATGGGAGGGCCATACATAACAAACAATATTTCTAAGAAACTATGAGGACCTTCCACTATTGTATATTCTTGGTACATCTTCAGTGGTATTTCAAGTACTTTATTCAAGGTAGTAAATTAGGGTCCACTAATGCCAAGGGTTACCTTGTATAGTCAAATGCATCAAAGGGAGCATGATCTCATTCTTAAGTGAATGGGACTGTCATTTTTTGAAGAAATATTAAAGTGGGTCTGAGTCTAGGAACTTGTATGTGGGAAAGAATAATCTATAAGATTTAGATATGGGGCCATCAAATTTCAGAGGGATGGTGTTCATTGTTTTATATATATCTTTATATTTATTTGACATATGTGTATCCAATTAATTTATCTCATCTAAGTTGATTGATTCCTTGGGACTATGATCTAGGTTGATGCCTTATGTGATGGACCTCTATACTTCATTGGGAAAGAGTATAGAGAAAGGTTTTAAGTGATAAAAGTTCCATGTGATCATTTTTTATGCTGAAGTCATTTGGGGTTTATTGGTTTTGGATTTAGAAATATTTGAACCCCCTGATGTTAACAAAAACTGGGATTGATATGGAATCTTCATCTTATCTGCATCTATTACAAGTCAAAGAACCTATGGTAATCTTTGTAAACCTCCCATTTTTTTGCACCACATAAGGTAAGGGGTGAAATTATCCAAGTGTTAGGGATGGTGGGATTAGGTTTAGGTCTAATATCTTATCAACAAAGAAAAAAAAGAAACACATGATGATGACAACTACCTTAATTTATCCTTTATATGAACATACATGTGACCAATAAAAACTTTCATAGGCATTAAATTTTTCTTGTAGAACACACATGAGTATTACCTGGAGGCCATGAAACAATATTGGATACCTTTTTCTGTTTCCCTTAGCCATGTCCATGTTGCCGGTGCTCAAGATCCACTATCTTTATCTAGCCAAGCGGTAAGGTTTCCATTATCAAAAACACACACTAATTATGTATTATAATTGTTAATTTTTAATCCTTTATTCTCCCTTTCATTAAAACTTATTTTATAGGCCTACTAGTGTAATTTGAACTCACAATTATCATGTATAGTGATTTACAGTCACCCTCCTACTCCTTTCCTTCAAAAGAACAAGGAAAAATGAATAATTTGATAGCTGATATTTTTCATCATACTTGTACATAGTACAAATCTATCTTCTACTAGACTTCTTCACATGGAAAGAGGTTAATGTTAACAAGATTAGAACATTTAATAATTAGGGACATAAACACCACTATATAATGTATAAGAATAGTAATTCATTAGAAGAAGTCATCAAATCCACCCTCTGTGATACTTTCAAAGATTTTTAGAACCTAAAATTTCAGTCACTGACATGTCCTGAACTAGAATCTATAGATCATTAGGATTGAAGGGAGATCCATTCCCAGATTCTAAAGATAGGGTTGGAAAAGTGAACTCAGAGTTGGCTGATGAGTTGTCATAGCTAGTATAACTAACATCAACTTCATGGTCATTGGGAATAGATGCAGAAGCATAGGATGAGGCACATAAAATTAGTTTTATATCTTGAAATTTCCCAAACATGGAGTATATCATCCTAAAGCATGCTATTTAGAGAATCTTGGAGTTGATGGACTCTTCTTTCAGCTTCTTCTAATTTCTTTTTTCTAGCTTCACTTGATTTCAAGGCTTCTTTGTTTTTCCTTTCAAAATCATCGGTTCTCTATTTCTCTGAGAGTGAAAATTCCTGAATTGACATCAGCTTGTCAACTTTTGTTGCAAGTGTTTCCATTAGGATGGTGTTGTGAGCAATAAAATCATCTGTAAAAACATGGATTGGTTTTACAGCTTAAGTTTGTGTTGCTTCATATTTTCTGAAAAATATTTCATATGTTTCATCCACTTTTTTCAGCATAATTTTCTAGGGATGCTGAAGGTTTTTAATCTCCTCATCTTCTTCTTCTTTCAAATCACTCTTCATATATTTCTCTAATTCCAATTTCCAGGAAAGATCCTCCACATATATTTATGTATATTCTGTCTACTCTCTCTCTATATATATATATTTATTTTATGTCTATTTTATCTTTCTCTTAACATGTTTTTTATACGTACAAGTTCTGTTATATATAATAGATTACTCAATGCTGGGCTAGAAAATTAAATCAAAATTTAGAAGAACAAGAATTAGAAGCCATAATATTATTAACTTTGAACTAGAATCTTGTGATTGTGTGAATTCACTGATTTTCTACCAGCCAAAAACTCAGCATCAATGTTTTAAAGTATAAATTATTAAGTATAAGAACCACTAAAATCCAAAAAATCCTATTCCATTTACCCTTTTCTGAAAAATAAACCCACATATTAGTTTAAAATCACCAATTTATTCAGTAAAAAGATGATTAAAACCACAAATTTCAAATGATTGGTGAATAAAAAAATGCAACAACTGTTTCTTTAATAACTATTCCAAATCAAGTAGGCATCTTAACAACTTCTAGTTTCTACTCTCTCAAAATTAATATAGGGTTTCCATTATATATCCTAAAGAAAATTTCACTTTCCTGATGCTTTGCAGCCCTTAAAAATCACCCATATTTTTATAGAGATAATTTCAGTCCCAACTGAGCTTAACCACAGTTGATGGCCTTAAAAACCTCAGAAGCAGCAGATCCTCTAGCCATCGACATTAACCATAAACTTTAATCAATTTAAATTATTTGGTGCCAGGAAAATCCAAAAAAATGTTCTCAATTTTAATAGATGTCCACTTTTGATGTTCTTATACATATGTTTTGTATATATTTATTATATATATAAATTTTGTATACACATGGGTTCTCAACATTAAGAGATTTCCACTTTTCATATTCTGTATGAATTTCCTGTATGCATATTCTGTATGCACTTTCATTTTCTATAAATGTATAATGCACTTTCATTTTATCAAAAATGCAATGTCTTCTTAAATTTTTTAATCTTCATGATAAAATTGTATAACCTTTATTCATTAATATACTATGTTTCTACTCACTTTTAATTTATAATGTCAATGACATGAAATCTATGTTATTAACAGTATTTCCAATACTTGCATTCATAGCGTCAATCTTATAATTTTGGGAAAATGAAACAAATTATATTGTACCTTCTTTTACTCTTATTCACATTTATTATATGACTCTTGTATTAGTCATTAATGGTGAATATCCATGATAGATTTTTTTGAGGTGTTTTCATATTCCTTATGATTGCTAAGAAGTCTTTCATAAGTTCCTCAATGTAATGTTTTTTGGGTGTTAATTTATATGGACTGAGAATTTTTAAAACATGTGTTTTTTTCTTGTAGGATGTGAGAAAATATGGCACAATGAATAACATGTGATCATTGAAACATAGGTATTTAATTTTTTTTTTTATTTTTTTCCTTTCCATTCTTTGTAGTCATTTTTTGGTGCTATTAATTTTTGTGGAACTTCCCATTCCTGAACAAATAAGATAAGAATTCCTTACCCAATGTGATACTCAGAAATTGAGATACTCAGGTGAGGTTACATTATTGATGTGATGGATTTGTGCATACATTTTCATACATTCTATTGAGTATCAAAACATGTTTTCACATGCATTGGGACTAATAGGTTTTTTCCCTACCTTATCTCTAGCATCTCTTCCATGATAAGGTCACCCGGCCACACCCATATGTGTGCAACCCAAATCGATATCATCCACCTACAAATCATAATAGTAATACATACAGCTAACCTGACCATGGGATCCTTGAGATTCATGTTTTATCCCCACAACTACCATCTGTTCTCCTCTAGTATTTTATAAAATGAGTTATCCTTTCCTTGTTAAATATCATTTGGATAATGAAATGGATTAATTGTATGTATGTCCATTGATTCATTATGAAAATACCCAAAAACATTACATGAAATTGATGCCCATCATCCATATTTTTTTGTCACTCTCCCCTAGGACAAGCATTGTGACACCCATGTGATCATTGGATTCTCCTCCTTATCATCACAGACGTCCTTATCTAGTTGGATATCATCATACATATCTCCCTAGATATAGATTCTCATGAAGTGGTAGAGGTCCCATATACCATTTTTGACCTCCCAATGATGTAGGAGAAATTTGTTGGTCCCTGGTGTCTAATTTATCATCAGCTCTGGAATGAAGTCCTGATTATTGTAGATGTAGAATTTTGATCACTATGTTGGCTCATAGATCCCAACACACTATATATCCAACTAAAATTCATGACAAGACAAACATACCCAGTATACCCTAGCCCCTCTCTTCTAGAAGTTTCTATAATGAAGCAGGTCCTTGTAATATTTCAACAATCCTTGAATTTAAAAGTTGAAATATATTAGTTTAGAAATGAGGGGGTGGTGTAGGGTGGGGGTGTCTGTCCAAGAAGGAGGAGAGGGGGTGCTAGGGGGGGTCTGTCTAAGAAGGGAGGGGTGGGGTGTCTAGGAGTGGGGTGAAAGGGGGGTCTGATTATTTAATGTTATCTAATGAGGAATAGAGTTGTGGGAATTTGATGTTGATTTTGTTTCTTTTTAGGTACTTTAATGAGAACATCTAGGTTGAGTGAAAAATATAAGAGGATGGTTGGCTGATTAAAAAGAATAAAACTGCATCATATCATCATAGGGGAGCACTTAATTTGGTTTTTACTTGTTTATAAAAATTCATTCAAGATTCCACTTATTGGAACTCTTTTGAAATTTTTGATTTTAGTATGTTATGCTTGTTGAGTGTTTGTGTTTAAACTGTTGAATACTTTTCAGGCTGATGTTATTGAACTGAATATTTTTATGATGGTTATTGAAAATATTCTTGCTTATGGTAAAGCATGTTGAGTGTTGTGTTTTAAGGGGGATGTCCAGGGGAGGTGCAAGGGGGTGCAAGGGGGATGTTCAGGGGGTGCACGAGGGCTGTCTAGGGGGTGCAAGGGGGCTATCCAGGGGGGCATGGGGCTATCCTGGGGGGGTGTGCAGGGCAGGGGCAGGGGGCAGGGGGTGTGCTGGGGGAAGGGGGTGCATGGGGTGTGCAAGGTCTGTGTGTGTAGGGGTTTCCCTCTTTTTATTACAATGACTGTTTGAACTGAAACACCCTTTAAGTGTTGTTAGACTTTTGAGATGGAATTTCCCAAGTAGGCAAGTGTTGTAATGACCAAGTCACCACTAAGTGACCCCCTTTGATTTTATAAATAGAATTGCTATGTTTTAATGAATTAAATGAGTTAAATTGAACTGAACATGGTTAACTTGGAACATGAGTGGTAATGCCTCATGTAGTAAATTATTTAATGGTTATGCTTACTTTTTAAAGTTTAATTATATGTAATGAAATAAATAGAGAGGCTTATTCATGGTGAATTGCACTCCACTTTTATAGGTTGTATGTATCATAGAAATTTAAATGATGTTTTCATAGTTTCACATGATGTGTGACCATGCCTAGACACCAGGTAATGTCCTCATCTAGAATTGTCATGGTAATCTTTGTGAAATTACATGGCATTTACATGTGGAACACAGAGTATCTTATCTTCCCAGGGGTATGATTGTGTACTCCAATCAACGCTTGTGTATTCTCACATATGCATGTTCACTCTATGTACATAGATTGTCTAGCCATGTAAAAATACATGACATATCCCCTATGGTATAATTAATGTCTATCCACATGGTGTAATTAGTAAACATGCACCCTGTCTTAAATTGATTCTTACATTTGGTGATATTTTTTTCCATGAATCCAAATTTAATTTTTTTATAACTTATGTTGCTTACTCATGTTTAATACACTATTATTTCAATAGTAAGTACCACAAATGTATGTTTTCAATATATTATGTATAATCAATATTCATGCAGGGTTTTGATCATGCATACAAGGTGATAGGGTGGACTAACACTCAATTTTGGTGAAATACGCAGTCATGAAAGATTGGAGAAATGGTATACTTTCTTACAGTGGGTCATTTTATTTTTTTTCAGTTAATATTTTCTTTTAATTCTATTAAATATGATTTGTGCTTCATTTTTTATACTACATGCACTCTTATTGAGTAGTTGATGATTTATTTAATTTGATTAGTGGATAGTGTTTTAGACCATTAGAACGTGTGTATTTTTGAGCAGTGGTTCATTTATTAGAGCATTGTATTATCACTGTGTGAATACGTGTGCGAGAACCACTATGGGGGGTGTCTGCAGGGGGCTCTGTCTGAGGGGGGTTGTCTGTAGGGGGGCTCTATCTGGGGGGGAGGGCTGTCTATAGGGGGGCTCTATCCAGGGGGTTGTCTACAAGGGGGTTGTATGTAGGGGGGCTGTATGTAGGGGGGATTTGTTTGGGGGGGGGGCTATCTACAGGGGGGCTCTGTCCAGGGGGTGTTGTCTGTAGGGGGGGCTCTTTCCGGAGTGGGGGTTGTATGCAGGGGGGCCTCTGTCCGGGGGGGGGGTGTCTGCAGGGGGGCTCTGTCCGGGGGGAGGGGCATTCTGCAGGAGGTCTCTATTCAGGGGGTGCAATGGGGGGGGGGAGCTTTGCATGGGGGAAGGGGTTCTGAGCTTCCTTGTTTTCTCAAATTTGATGACATTAAAGGATTAGAGTTGAGATAATCAGGACTTCTTTGTGTCCCTGATACTTTTATTAATTCAGAATGTATGGATTATTCCTTCTTTTATTTCTCTCAAACACTCTTGAGTACTTAGATATTTGATCTAACTTGTCACATTATGTTACCTCTATAGTTTTAAGGAATTCTATTGGGTATATTTATACTCAACAGTGCACAAGAATTATGCCCATATGTTTTGTGATTGAGTAGATGATTCATGGGTTTGGAGATGGCTTGGATAGACATAGAGTTGGGGTGTCTTGTTCAGAGTAAATGATCGGGGATGCTAGGAGATTCATTATGGAATACGGGGATTTGTGATAGTAGTGGTCAACAATACAGATAAAGAGTGATCCAATAGTATGTGAAATGTAGAGGATCTTCTCAGTACTTCATGTTCTATAAAATTTTCATATTTCTTGTTTTCCTTGTATTTATCTCATGGGATATATTTGTGTCTACTGTATCTTGCATATATTATATATATATTAGTTGATTATATATATTCTACTGGTATTTTTTATTTATCTTGTGTACTGGAGATGTGTATTTTGTACTGGAGATGTGTATTTTGTACTGGAATGTGTATTTTGTAGGGGGGAGGGGGAGGGGGAGGTCTACAGGACAGGGGGAAGGGGGGAGGTCTGTAGGGTGGAGGGGGTAGTGGGGAGTGGGGAGGTCTGCAGGGCAGGGGGGTGGTCTACAGGGGGATGGTATGCAGGGCAGTGGGGAGGGGGGAGGGTGTAGGTGGGATGCAAGGGGGGAGAGGGTGGTGGTTTGTAGGGTAGGGGTGCAAGGGGGTGGGGAATGGGGTGCAAGGGGGAAATGGGGGGGTCTCAGGGTAGTGGGGAGGGGGGTCTACAAGGGTGCAAGGGGGTGTAAGGGGGGTTTGTCCAGGGTGCAAGGGGGTATGTCCAAAGGTGTAGGGGGGTCTGTCCAGGGTGCAAGGGGGGTCTGTCCAGGGGTGTAGGGGGTCTATCCTGGGTGCAGGGGGGTCTACAGGGGTGCAAGGGGGTCTGTAGGGGTGTAGGGGTGGTAGGGGGAGGGGGTCTATAGGGGTGCAAGGGGGGTCTGTAGGGGTGTAGGGGGTCTTCAGGGGTGCGGGGGGGGAGGGGGTTGGCAGGGGGTGTAACATCTCATCCCCAGTTACCCAGAGTTGGTGCATTATTACATAACATTGGCATGATCACAAAAGATCAAGTTTCAAAAGACCTATTAGTTTAGTAGCCTTGGAATAACTAGATACATTCATAAAGTTTACATTACATCATAAAGTGAAAACTACAACAACATCTTGTCTCCACACTCATATCCCCTTATACTATCCCTGCAGGTCATTCATAAAATACTTCTTCACATCCTGGGAAAAATAAAATATAGAAAGGGGTGAGCTCAAATGCCCAGTAAGGATAACAATATAGTGGAAACTTTCATAAATAAGCATAAACATTTAAGGAAATGTATAACTAAAACAAAAGCCTTTTAAACTTGAACTTCAGAATAATATGGCAGAAATCAAATGAAATAATGACATTTACTTATTCACATGGATATTCTACTAGTTGAATAATCACATGCAATATCAATAACCACTTTCATAATGAAGGAATGCATAATGCCAGACTATCATAACCACGTAGCCAAGGCCTCGTGCCAAGACTACAAATAAGATTTTGTCAAGGCCTCATGCCAAGACACTAGTTTGTCTCATGAGACCTATCGATGCATCGAGGAGCTATAGTAGGCTCCAACCTTTACTTACTAAGTCCAATGCATTCCTCATATGAACAGGTTTAAACATAACATAAACATTCATATTAAAACTAGCATACGAAATGTAAATACTTTCTCCATAAACCATGAATGGTATAAAAATAACGCATCCACAGTCAAACATATCACAAAACCTTCAATATAATATGGAAGTTTTGTATCATAATAAATCAACTTCAAATAAGCTTAAAATCCATCAAAGGATGTTGACATAGATGAAATCAAAACTATTTGAGAGAAATATCACTTTTTTTGAAATCATTTAAAAGTCACATAATTATAAAATAAAAAATTTACTTTGAAAATATTCTTATAATACTTTAAGGGGAGATTTTATGATTTTATAACGGTAGAAAATAGCCGCACCTGTCGTATAAGTTAAAAAAAATACATTCATACCTTAATTCTGTCTAAAAGGTTAAAAAGGACCTTGTTTGGAAAACGACAGAAAGATTCCTTTATAAAATTCTTATAAAAAGTCAACAAGGGTATAAATGAATTTAACCCATATTCTGTAAAATAGTAATAATGATTTGAAATACATTTTTAAGAAACATGGATGTGGATGATAAAGAGGTCCTAGTAGATAATTACGTATAAACAACCTCGGATAATGAAGATATTGTGAAATAAACCCTTACCTTGTACTTTTCCTTGGTTTAGGGTAGGTTAACCTCCTGTATAATTGTGAAATAATTGTTATTAAATTATACTGGAATCATATACATTAATATGATATCATATATGATCTTTTAACATTGATTTGTTAATAATATCTTCGTATTATCATCGTTTCAGGTGTTAACGGATTCATTTTCCTTTATATTATTTTTTATGTGAGCCATATTTGTTATGAATGGGATGTATATTATTCATATCCAGAATGATATCATTTCTCTAAAAATTATTTTTAATCATCAAATGAAATTTAGTCTTGAATGGATACGATAGGGAATGAATCTCATCGCGTTCGTGGAGACGGTAATCTGTACGTACGCAAGAGCGACAATATCATTATTTTGATATTAAAATAATATATAATTGGATGGTATATAATATATACAGAATAATTATAATTTTATATTTATTATTTACATTAATTACATGTCATTATTATACACATTCAAATAATAAAGTATTGAATAACAATCACACCATGACGTGGAGACGGTATGTCGTACGTACGCACGTATGGTGACATGTCATTCAAAGGATGGATAGAATACTGAATATGGTTGTACCATATTTATAATAACATCACAATATATAAAATATACTGGAGTTATTATTTTATAATGGAAATACCAAAGAAAGAAGAAGTTGAAGAAGAAAGGAACTTGAAAGAGGGTGGTGAAAACATTACCTCTTCTTCAGGTTCTTTTTTTTGATTTGATCAAAAGGGCTCCTTAGGTTGTCTTTCTGATCAAATTAAGGCCTCTAGGTTGAATTGAGGTAAGTTGAGAGAATATTTGGGCCGAGTTTTGCCGAACCAAAATGCTTTAAAGGTGTGAATATTGGTTAGAAGTGGTGTCCTTTTATAAGGGGGAGGAGGGGCTCTTTAGGAAAAACTAGAAATATTATTTTATAATAAATTCATATTCGGTTTCTAATGGATAAAAAGTAAATTATTTAAAGTATAATGTTGGGATGGGTCGAAATAATTTCAACCAATATATTTTAGACAGGTTTGGGTCACTATATTAACTTTATCTTTTAGTTTTAACTCTTAGTTAATTAGTTTGACATTTACCATGTCTCCTTGTATTTTTATATTATATGGTTAATAAACTTACTATAAACTGTCAAGAGAACCCCAAGTGGTTCATTAATGACATACCTATCATCATATAAGTCCTTTGGCCGAACCTTAGATTTTTAGGAATATTATATCAATTAATAATATAATATTTGTTTTAAAAAATCCTTTATGTCAATTTTGACACTATTTAATAATTGATTTTTGTTAAAGTCTTAATAACTTTATTAATTCAAAAAAAATTATTTAATCAATCCTAACATGTCATATTAACCAATAAAATTCTTTTAATTCATTAAAAGTCTCAAATTATATTTATTTGGGTATTTATAATATCAATTATTTTAATATTTCATTAATAAGGTAATTACTGCATCATCATTATGTCATAAATAACTTAATTTATTTGATGTCTAAAAATTATTAAAAAAATACCATGATGTAGGAAATATTTTTATATTTCCAATGAATATTTATAGTAAAAAATATAACTTATATAACCCCATGTAAAATTTAATTTACTAAAAGATATTTGTTTGTGTCATTTTTGTCTTTACTTTAAATTAATTAATCTAAAAGGTCATTATCACTCTCAAGTGGCTCCATGGGGTCCCAAAATAGACTTAAGGATGCCCATGGTCGGCCATGACTCATCCAATAAGGTTAGGACAAGTGTTAAGGTAATTTTGTATTATTATAATACACTTTTTATCTTGAATTACCCTATTTACCTTTAACCGTGGTAAATAAAAGTCAAAAGTTACTATTCACCAAAAAATATTTTTATCTTATTGAACCACATTTTACTCCTTGATATTAATCGTGTCTCTTGTATTTTTGAAATTCCACTCACAGAAGCGGTAAAATTAAGTTTTATGTGAATTTGCAAATTCTCCTAGGAGGTGGGTAAAAGACGGTGAAAAGTTCAATAAAATTTTTATATATCTAAAATTATTATAAAATGACTCCAATTAATTAAATTGAACTTATATATGTAGTATGTATCTATTTTTTCATAAAATAAATTTAAATAAAATAATTAATTATTTAAATAAAAATTCGGTTTTAAATTATAACTCAGTGTTTTTCACTATTCATCAAAAATTAAAAGTTTTCAGAAAAATACCAAAAATTTACCCTAAGCTAATTTTGATATTCCAAATTCAATAATGAAGTCTATTTTACCAAATTCAAAACATAGAAGTTTCATTTATTAATTTAAAATTAATTCCCGCTGTCAAAACCAAAAGGCGTATTTTTAAGAAATAATAACTATCAAAAGTTTGACACTTTTTTATGTCCAATTTCAAATTGAAATTACTTACAATGACCATAATTTGATTAAATGGTAAAAATATAATCTACTTATACTTCCAAACCATTAAAATGTATAATTTAACAATATGAATTATTTTGATTTAAAAAGTTGTTTTCAGTTAAAATATAGTATTTTTCACTATCCACCCAAATATGAAAGTTATCAGAAAAACACAAAAACATTATTGAAACTAAATTATTATGTCCCGATTCTAAATAATAAGTTTATTTTTTCAAATTAAATATATAAAAGTTTCAAATATTGGATTTAAAAAGGCTTCACCATTAAAAGGCGGTAAAATTGCGTTTTTGAAAAATACTTCTTTTATCTGAAAAAAAATGTATTTGTTCTTACGTTATGTCTAAGAAACTCATAATATGGATTCTAAAATTATAAGGATTATATAAAGTTCAAAATTCAGTTAATACTATTCATAACCGCTTTTGAACGGCTTGTTTGGTAAGTCATGGTGAGCTAGAACTCGGTGTTGCGTGTAGTGCAAGTTATTGAATAACGTACTATGAAATATTGGGGTGTTATAGAGGGGGTCTTTAGGGGTGAAAGGGGGTTTATAAGAGAGGGGGGGTTTCAGGGGTGCTTGGGGGTGGCAGGGGGAGGGGGGACTGGCAGGGGGTGTCCAGGGGTGCAAGAGGGGTCTGTCCAGGGTGCAAGGGGGTGTGTCCAGGGTGCAAGGGGTCTGTCCAGGGGTGCAAGGGGGTCTGTCCATGGGTGCGAGGGGGTCTTCAGGGGTACAAGGGGGTCTTTCCAGGGGTGCAAGGGGGTCTGCATGGGTGCAGGGGGGTCTGTCCTGGGTGTAGGAGGAGAAGGGGGTCTGTCCAAGGGGGAGGCAGGGGGTCTGTCCAGGGTGCAAGGGGGTATGCAGGGGTGCAAGGGGGGTCTATCCAAGGGTGAAAGGGGTATGTCCAGGGGTGCAAGGGGTCTGCAGGGGTGTATGGGGGTCTGTCCTGAGTGCAGGGGGTAAGGGGGTCTATCCAGGGAGGGGGAAGGGGGTCTTTCTAGGGAGGGGGGAAGGGGATCTGTTTAGGGAGGGGGAGGCAGGGGGTCTGTCCAGGGTGCAAGGGGGGTCTTTCCAGGGGTGGGTTGGGGCTGGTTTTTTTTATAAAATGGGAAGAAATATAGCCACGGTTTCAAACCATGGCTAAAGCCTTATAGCCACAGTTCATTGAACTGTGGATGGTATTGGAGTGGCTATAGGCTGAACCCTATAGCCATGGTTTTAAACTATGGTTGTTGCCCTATATCCATGGTCAAAAGTATGGCTATAGCTCTATATCCACGGTTCAAACTATGGCTATATCCCTATAGACATGGTTTGAAACCATGGCTATAGGGTTCAGCTTATAGCCACGCCAATACCAGCCACGGTTCAATGAACCATGGCTATAAACTATAGCCATGATTTGTGGGCTTATAGTCATGCTTCCAAACCGTTGTTATAGCCTAAATTTCTAGTATTTTTTACACCATGGGATTTTTTTCTGAACCACCCATGTTGTTCTCCATTTTTAGCTTCTTGTCACCGGGCCCACAAGACCACTGAGAGTCTCCAGACTCCATTTCAACCTTGAGGGCACAACGGACAATATCCTCATAACTGTTGAAGTCTCGGATCACCAAAACCTTATGTAGACTATTCTTTAGCTTTCTAAATAAGTGATCCACCTTTCTTTTGGTGTTCATGATAAATCTAGAGGTGTACCTTGAAATCCTTGAAAAGTTTTCTTCATACACCCCGATGGAATCATATTCCTTCTACTTGAGTCCAAGGAACTCTCTTTCCATCTTGAGATGGAGGGTTTGAGGAAAATATTTATTTAAAAACATCCTATTTAATTCCTCCCAATCCTTGGAATAAATTTCCTCTTTGTACTTTTTACTCTTGGTCAGTGTCCACCACTGATCAGCTTCCTCATCAAAACAATATACTGCCAGTACAACTTTCTCTTCTTCCGAGCACTTGAGGACAGAGAATATCGTTTCAATGGAGTTAATCCACTGTTTCGTGAGGAGGGGATCAGAAGATCCACTAAACATGGGAGGTCTTTTCCGCATGAAGGATTCTACGATAACTTTCTCTCTTCTTGGAGGAGGAGGGTGTTCCATATGATTCAAGTTATTATTCATAACTTGAGCCAACTGAGCAAGTGTTGTCATGATGTTTTGAGAACTTTTTCTTGTCATATCAGGAATATCATTTGGAAATTCTTCACATTTCCTTTCACATTGATTATTGTAACATGTTATTATATTTCCCACCATTAACTAAGAAAAAGAACGTACAATTAGAGGGCTTTAATACTTAGTTATTGAACATAAAAAGAAACTTTTGAACATAAAAGGATAGTATTTTAAAGGAGAAGTATATCCTAACTTGTGATTCCATATGTTTTCATATAGGTTATCCTTGATCTATTTCTTATCTTATATTCTTATGGTTTATTTTCTTAATAATGTTTTGTACCAATCTCATTAATTACCAAGGAATATCCCCCAGAAGTGCTAATACCAAGAGTGCAGTAAGGACCACTGTCATATACCAGGATACCCCAGGTCAAGACCGAAACTCCTTGTCAGAGTTTTCACTCCTAGGTACATTTATGCCAGATCCCCCTCTACTTGTTTGTATCTAGACAGGGACATATTTGATTGATAAACCACCTACTCTATACTTAACAAAATTTAGGGATGTTTTCATATACTTTGTCCCATCCTTAAGGTTCCTACTAAAGTGCTCTATTCCTAATCTCCAAAAATAACTAGATCATCCTCTAATACCAACTATAGAGACCCTGTCCTTTTACATATAACATTGCATTATTTTAAGCATGAATATACATCAAAGTACAAGCTAAGGATCATGAAGTCTAGTGTCTTTGAAAACTAGGTACATAAAACATAAAACATGGGGCTAAACAAACTTCTTTATTTAATCTCAATAATGAGCTCCTAAATTCCATTTTGCTCATACCTCTTCATAGGATATCCTAGGGAAACATAAGAACATATGGAATCATAACATATAAACATGGGATCATATAAAAATATAATCATATAAATGTGGCAAAAACATAAAACATGTCTTTACTATGAGTCAAGGCTAACCACCAATCTCGTTTCCCATAGTAGTATGGGTCAAGGCTAACCGCCAATCCCATTTCACATCGCATCTCATGAGACTTAAATTTACCCAATGAATTGGAGCACTATCTGGGCACCCATATCAAAATTTTCAAGAATATTCTTGCCACATGAATAATCATACATAATCAACCATACATAAACATAAGGGTACCTATGAAAAGAATTGGGTACCACAATCATGACATAAAGCATAACCAATGGGCGTATCATGAAATTGTCCATGAAAGAAAGGTATTAGAACATACATGGATGTTCATAAGGTAAAATAGGCATATAAAATGGTGAGTGATTTCAAATAGAAGTTACAACATATAAGAAATGTTTTTGACAAACATTAGCATTAAAACATTTTTGTGCGATTTTAAGGAAAATACTATAGAGATTTAAAAAAAGAGGAAAATATTTTATATAAAACAATAATTGAACCAATAATGTTTTCATAATAAAAGGAATGATTTTATAAATACAATGGTGGCTTAAAATAGAGGATATAGAGCACTTGAAATTGGGTAAGAATTCAGGATGTTCCCTTAAAATAGGTTTGCTTATCATGATAAATTAAAGAGGGAATCACTTAAAAACATGTATATACCCAAAATAGAATTAGGGATAGATCTTGAAACATGTGTTTAGAGTATAAAAACGGAATTTATAAGTTTTTCATAAAAATAAAAGACAAATTCTTTTGGGTATAAAGATAGATAGAGCAACCCGAAGGAATAAATGTGGTTTAGGTAGAATCCCTTACCTTAAGTCTGATGGTGTTCTCCTCTTGATATTAATGACCTGAATAATCAAATTGAGTTTATTAATTAATAATTACATAACCTATTCTATATGAAAATGATTTAGTTAAACCGGTTTGAGTTCATTCATAACCTTTTGATTGGTTACGAGGTTCAATTTTATTGTTCGGGTCTGTTGTTTCCTTGGTTCTAATGATCGGTTCACTAATATTCATATTCAAATAATCTTGTAAAATGGGGATGATTGTCCAGAATTGGAGTTATATGTTATTAGTGAAAAACCCAGGAGGTTACATTATTGTAAATTTCTTTTGGTTACTTGGCATGAAGATGAATCATTATATAAATTATTTAATGATAATTGTTTGGGTTAATTGGCGGTTTTTGACCACCAAGAACATGTTTTGTTTTATAAATCAAAACCTTGTGTACAAAAGGATTATAGAACCACATATGAGACATAATACATATATTATGGTCTGATTCAACCATGAAAATGGTTTCATGACCAGAATTGAAGAAAATAACATAAATTGAAAACCCATCATCCATGAATGTGGTAAATTAGCACATCTCGGATGGTATTTTCATTTTAGTATATATATAAAAATAAAGGATAGATGATGAATAATTATTCCTTTATCATGAAAAAAATACAGTACATGTAATTTATTGGATTCATCACAACATTTGGATAAAAGGAGATGAGGAAAGAAAAATAAAAGAGATGAACTTGAAAATGATAGAAAAGTTTATAGATCCCTTATGAAAATTCGTCAGCCTAACGGCGTCACTTAAAATTTCATAAAATGAATTTATGAGAGAGAAGAGGGTATTTCATCATTTGTAAAAAACGTATAGTAATAGTGACACAAAATACCAAACCCCAACATATGATAATGGAAATTTAAAGAGATAACATAAAAGAAGTGTTGGCAAAAAGAGGAGGGTGAAAGGTTCCCTTGCCTTGTGGAGTAGCTCCTAAAACTTGAAGGTTGGGACCTTGGGGGCATGAGGAAACCTTGTAAGGGATACTAGGGAGGTAAAAACACCAGATATTCGTTGAGGAGGTATTTTTAATGAATGAAAATGAATGGATGATTGGGTATTTATAGTAAAAGAGAGAGAATTTTTTATTAATTTAAAAAGACACCTCATTAGTGGGTTTTGTAAAACCATGGGCTTTACCATGGTATTAGACACTTAGGACACCTAATATCTTATTGTAATGTACACAGGTTTACCAGAAATTTTTATTAATTATTACATCATTATTATGTCATCAAATATACTGAAAACTCAAAACTGTATTTTTACTATTCAAGAAAAATTCATGTATTTTAGAAAAATACCAAAAATTCACCATAACCATTTTTCAACATGTAGAATTAAAAAATAAACTCCACTTTTTGAAAATAATTTTCTAAATATTTTTAATTTAATTTTTAAATAAAATCATAATTTATTCATCAAAATCAACATTAAAACTTTAACTCATTTTATAACACCTTGAAAAATTATTCAAGGTCTCATAAAATTATCTTATAACCATAAAACAATAAAGTAAAAATTTATGATTAAATTTTATTAAAATACATTTCCATTTTAAATTATTAAATTAAACACAAAACTTTAAATAAAATATTTTTGACATACAAAAATACCAATTCTTATACTATGTTTGTTTCTTCACTTTTAAGATGTAAAATTTGTATTTGTACATTCATGGGTGAAGTTTATTTTTTTTTTTTGGGATGATTTTCTATTAATTACTATTCATAAAGGTATGATACTATTCATAAGGGTATGTTACTATTCATAAAAAATTATTTTTGTTTTATCAAACTTCAAATAACTTACTGATCACAATTGTAGATGACTGTTTTTCGAAATTAAAAACACACAAGTGACAAACTTATGTTTAAAGGTTACATAGTACTTAGTAGTTCATTATTTTGTGACTCCAAGTTATTATATGACATAATTATAATAAGGAATTCCATTTAAAACTTTGGTTCATTACAAACATATTATGTGATAATGCCCTAAGAGTAGTTTTCGTGCTAAAAGATCATAATAGTACCCCACAATGATAAGAACCCAGAAGTGCTATGACACTATTCTTGAATATATGTTCAATATATGGATGGTATAATTTGAGGGTCAAATGATAAAAGCTATTTGGGGTGAAGACTCATAGGAATTTGAGGCACATTCTCATGGTGTACGCCCATGGTAATATCTAGTGAAGGATATTATGAGAACAAGACCCTCCAATAGGAAATCCACATTTATATGTGTCATTGGATGTTACTATCTGCAGACATGTGTATTGGTCCTTAGACTTTAATATTATTATTAATGAGTATTATGAGTCACATACTTTGATGTATTGATGAAAATTTTGATGACATATGTTCACAGCAAGGTAGGATACGTTGGGTGTGTCACGAGTAATATTACATTAATGAATAATGTGAGAAAGGATTTTTTCCCTTATGTTCTTTTAAAAAAGTTGATATCTCAGGCACTTTGATGAAAATTATATATCTTAAATAAATCCATGGCCATGGTGTTCTATAGGAAATTTCAATTTCCTAGATGTCAAAGAAAGAGACATAAAACACATATCTTGATGGAACCAGCATGAAATCTACATGATTTTAGATATTATGATAAAGGGATTATATTACATAGTAAGTGTCTGTATGTGGTATTATTTCATTGCATCATTGACTTATTTTTATATGGGCTCCTTATCATGTTTTTAGATGCTAAACTTAGACTTTATTTTTCTTCACCTAATGCCACTGAGAAAGAGTCCTAGAGGGTCACACACTATGTGTATCCAAAATCTCGGTTAAATAATATATTATTATTTATTATTTAAAAAGTTGAATAAATATTATTCCTGTACATGGTTTAATAATTATCATACAATGACATCATGTTATCACCTCTCATGATCATCACAGTTATTCGAGTCATGGAATTCATAAAAAAATAAGTTACATGCATGGATTTCGGATTTCATGCATGTATTTTTTCCTTTTTTTTTTGATTAGTGGAAATGTGTGAAGTGAAATTTTCACCTATCTTAAGCTCACGCCATTAAAAAAGAAGAATTGGAAAGGATAAAGGTGTAGAAAAAGTTGAATATGACAAATTGATAATGTATATCATCTGGATCAAATGGTGATTACTCTATCCATATATTTTTTTTAAAGAAGAATTTAGCATGACATCCCATCCCACATCAACCATGCAGCTGATTTTACTCTCCCATTTATTACAAGTCATGTCATTTGTCGGTTGTTCCATTGAATTGGGGGATCAACACCCACATACACACCCAAACACCACCTCATAGGTCGTTCATCACTTGCGTTGTCCCATTGACATCCTTTCCCAACCTATGAACCCTCACTCGGGTACTCACTCTTATTGGCCTTACACATGGGCCCACTCACCTACCATTATATGGGCTACATGGACCGACTCTCTCATGTGGTTAAGGTCCTCCTCCCACATGTGTGGGATCGAGTTGGTCTATGTGTTTTTTAATGGTTGGCTATATTTTTTTTATTAAATTCCAATAAAAAATAATTCCATTATATTCAAAGTGTAGAATATAATCTCAATACATTATCACCATCAAATTCCAAATCACTTCTCAACATTACCTTAAAATATTATTCATGAAAATATTAATTTTCATGGCCTTCAATATTCTTTAACATGTTATAAAAAATGTTTTATCCTTAATACATCTCTTTTAATTTTAAGAACAGCTTAACAATTATTACATTTAACATGGAAAATTGCTCGAGCATGATATCCAATGTAATAAAGTGAATCCATAACAATTTTCCAAGCATCACATCTTTTTCCAAACACAAAAAACACATATTTACACATCATTGACAACAAATGAAACAATAGTCCCAACAATATCCCTCTTTATATTTTTTTCAATATATCCTCACGTATTTAAAAGTCAATATGTGTTCTCAAAACATTCTCTCCCTTATTGAAAATTAAATTCAAAGGATAAATGTGGTATTATAATCTCAAATTTTCACTATTTATTTATACATTGATAAATTTTATTTCCTTAAATAATGGAACCACATTCTCTCTTAAATCAATGTGATTATAGTTAGTTATCTCTAAGTCTATATGGGAAAACCCAGTGTAGAAAACAAGAGTGACGTTACCAAAGCATCAAAGTTATATCTAAAGAAAATTTATGTGATACCGTCCTCAATCTCATATAACTTATTCATTTTAGGGGATATCTAAGAAATTTTTTTAAGAGATACCCTATACACTACTTAACAAACACATTAAAACATTTCAAGTGCATAGAATATTACCCCCCCCCCCACGCATCTCATATTTCTCCTGATCCATCACTCCCCCTTGAGAAGTAGTTTGACATAATCAAGAAATATATTGAAGTGTGATGATTATATACCAACTTCAGTGTTACTCCCCCTAAAAGGATACACTCCATTCATAATAATGGATAGAGATATTCTCTATAATGAAAAACTACTCTCTTTAAATTCCCTACATGTTATTTCATATAAAAATAGTAAGGGAATAAGTAGGAACCTATGAGTTTCTCAAAAATAACATTCATACTGATAGATTCATCATGAGATGTTCCTTCTTTTTTAATTTTTTCAGAATGTCTGATTAATTGTTCCTCTTCAGTCACCACTTCTGATGTAGATGTATTTTTTTATTCAGTACCATAAAAATTTCTTTGTGCTTGCTATATCTTCTTCATGATTTTTTCTTGTGCTGGTAGAATTTTCATAAAATATTTTGTATTATTCGCAGTTTTTTCACACCTTTTACACTTCATAATTTTAAAGTCATCATTTTTATATGACTTCCCATAAACTTTAACTTCTTCAATTTTCACCAATATATTTACTTTTACATCAGCAAGCATATGATATTTCTTAATTTTTTTTAGCATTGGATAGTTGTTCAGGATAGATAACTAAACATTCTTTCTTAATGTTATATATTTGTTTGATATTCTCACATAGTTCACTGGTGACAGTGTCTTTCTACACTATCTGACTTATTTTAACATTTACATTGTGATGAATCTCACTGAGTGATCTAACTCTACATTTCTCAATTTTTTAACCCTCTTGACCAAATCTACCACAAAATACCTTCAAGAATTCAAATTTTTTATGTGTTGACAGTTTAAATGATGTCTTAGTCACAGGCCTCTCTTTATGATAATTTGATCTCATCTATTTAGCATTGATCATTATTAATTCATGCCTCATTCCTCATAGTGACATGTTATACCAGCATGAATAATCTTTATAACCAAACACTTTATAACACTAGTAGTAGCCTCTAAATCTTGATCTTATAGACTGATAATAGTTATTCCTTGAAGATTTTTATTTTTGTATTCTCATAGATTGTGGATGTTTCTTCTTAGGAGGAAACCTTATGGAAGAATTATTCCACTCCCCCTTTGTGGAAGATGTTTTATAATTTGTTATTTTGGTCTAACTGTATTCATTCTTTCCTCCTAGGCCTTCATTGTTAGAAATAAAAAATGTACATTGATATTAATTAGGTATAGAAACAACCCTTTTCTGTGGACCCTTTTTCTTGACAACTTTATAAGATTCACCCTTAAGCTCAACATATTTGGTTAAGTCTTCTTTTATCTTATTCAAATCACTTTATGATAAAATTCATATGGATTGTGTCTCAGATAATTATACCTCTTTCTTAGTAAGTATTTCTTCAAGATTATTCACCATCTTTTTAAGTTTAGCTATCTTAAACCTTTTTTTTTGTTCTCTCCAATGAATGAAGTTTCATTATTGTTGAGTTATTCTATTCTAGGTGAATTTTATTAAGAATTTTTTTGTTCAATTTATAGATCATATAATTTCCTCACATATTCCCTTATATCATTAAGATGTGTCTATTATTTATTTACACATTCTTCATTCATATTTATTATTTTTATTTTCTCCTTATTGAGATTTATATTATTCTCAAGATTGGATTCTATATTATCTTTTAATACCATTATAGATCAATTATCTCTTTACCTTCTACACCTTCGAATGTATCTTTAGTTATTTTATATTTTACCATAAAGAACACCTGATTTCTATAAGTTTAATCATCTTCTTTACCACTAATTGATGATGAAGATTCATCAATTTCCCTACTCATCGTATTTGTCATATTTTTCATTGATTGATTATTCTTTTTCCTCTCATATTCATCCTTTTTGTATTTATTAGATTTTATCTTGAAGTATTATTCTTTTACATCAGACTCAGTGACACTGGATTTATTCTTTGGATAATCATATACAAAATTTCCAAACCTGTGAAAATTGAAGAACTTTTGTGGCTTATTTCCTTTTTCTCTTATTCCTCTATTACACATTCTTATAAACAAGGACCTCACTTGATTTTAATCCTCTTCAGAATGATTTTGGTTCTTCTTCATCTCTAACTTTACATATTCTCATGTATTCAAAGGCCATATAATCTTTTGTATTCTTCTTAAAAGTTTGTGTTTTCTCATTTCATATGCTATGAAAATATTATGAAATTCATCTATAGATAGATATTCTCATTCTTCTAGTGAAAAAAAACTTTAGATCAAATCTATCTGGAGATTTTCTCATCAACTTATTCACAAAGGTTGAGCTATCCAGCTTCTCCCCAAAAAATCTAATGATACTAAAAAACTCATTTACTCTTGAAAAGTAGTCATCAACACTTTCATCATCACCCATTTTTATATCTTCAAAACTAATTCTATAGATTTTAAACTTATCTTATTTAACTTTAAGATTGCCTTTATTACTGCTTCTTAGTTTTTCCTAGATATCCTTGGTGGTTTGGAGACCCATCACTTTAGTGTATACCATTTCTGATAAATCTTTCAAGATTTCATTTTGAGGATTTCCATCCATATCCAAGTTCCTCTTATCTTCAAAATTCATAGGATTATTCTTAATATAGGATGGAAATCCCACAGTAACTATATCTATCACTTATACCCTAAGAAATATGAGATATGGTATCATCTATTTCTTCACCCATGATAGTTTTCACCATTGAAAATGGGAATACCACAGCTATTTACTTAATTTATGTTCTCTATCTATAGAATTTGGTTGGATATTTCAGAGGCGACCTTCCCTATAATACCAAATGTAGTGCTCCAGGATGAATTGACCAGTGATAGGGGGTGAATCAATGGTTTACTTTTTATAAATTCTTTATTTGGAATTCAACCTCTTATAATTGTTAAGGTTATCAATCCACCTAGTTATATCTCACAATCTCACTTTGTATGTAGAAATAATAAGAGAGATCATAACACATGGTATTTCCAAAGTTTGGTACAAAGACCTAATACTTTTCATGTTGGTTATTCCCCCCAACATGGATTCTTCACTATGATCATATTATCTTACAAAGGTCAATACAGAGTCACACCATATCTCTCATGAATCCTCAAAGGAGGTTCTTTATATCGAATACCATGGTGTTTCCAGAATCCACACTAGTCAAATCCAAAATCCACACCAGATTATTATACTCCTAAATCACATAAGATATTTCTCCTAATTCCAAATATAACTAAGAGACTTTCTAATTTATTTAAGTATTAATCCACTATATGATGATCTATTGATCTTCCTCTATGAGATCATTAAATCCAAGTTGCTCATGTACCTACTCAAGAATCTTTTCAGCTTGCTAGACTTACTCAAATATCTCTGATACCCTGTATCTGATTAGTTTACTTAGTAAAACAATGATTGGTATGATTTTTCCTTATGATGTTGAAGTATTAGCCTCACTTAAATGTGTGAAAATGGTTCAAACAAGTTCTTCAATATTTTATACAAGAATAATCTTTCACAATATCAACACTTTCACATACAATTTCTCTCTTTATTATTTTATGTGCAATCTCAACTTATTTATTGTGTATTTATTATGAATGCATTTATATCATGAATGTGTAAACAAACTATTATATTTCTCAAGGAAACTATTTTCTCCAAGTTCACTTTTTCTTCACATAAGGTCTTTACAAGATATCAAGAGTGATTCATGAAAGGACCTCGCATATGTTAGTGAGTATGTGGTGTATTGATCCTCCTTCATGTGTGGACTTTTTATAACCAAGGCACTATCTATGGGTTCATTCACATGAAAGAATGTTTTTACATAGGTTCTACTCAAATGACTTTTCTTAAGTAAGATGTTCTTCACGATATTTCCTTCATGTGATTAGATCACACTGACTCCTTTTTCTTCACATAAATGAATCACATGAGAGGATCTATTTTGAGAGTTCTCTAAATTATTCAGATAGAATCAACATTCTCTTTCATCCATGATTTTATTTTTGTATAATAGGTTCCACTATATAAGCTCTAATTTTTATGTCATTATGAAGACCCATTCAAAGACCCTCAACAATCTTCAGATCTCATAAATTCCAAAACTCTCAAATTCTTTGATCCTCATGAAATTACAAAGTTTCCATGTGATTCATGTGATCACTTATCTAATCATGTGGTTCCTTGGTGGATAGATGCTTGACAACCAGTTGAATTCATCATGAAATAAAATTTATTAATGATGGAACTTTCATGTGATAGAAAATTACATTCTTCTTCTTATAATGGCTTCATGTGATGGATTGGTTATTTTCCGCATACCATCATGTGAAATCATTTGTTCTCAGTTTATTGTTACCCTGCTATCACATGATCTATAAAACATCACACAACAACATCATGTAATCACCTATTGTGATCATCTTGGTTCTTTGAGTCATGGAATGCATGTAAAATGAAGTTTCATGCATGGATTTGAGATTCCATGCATGTCTTCTTCCCTTTAATTTGATTAGTGGACATGGATTAAGTGAAACTATTACTTGTCTCAATCTCGGACCATTGAACCAGAAGTGCTGGAAAGGTTAAAGGTGTATCATAGGTTTAAGATGGCGAATGGATGGCGTAGATCATCTGGATTGAATAGTGCTCATTCTATCTGTATCTTTTTTTAAATATAGATGAACAGTGGCATGGAATCCCATCCCACATCAACCATGAGGTCTATTTCCTCTCTAATTTATTAAAATTCATGTTTATTTTCAGTTTTTCCATGGTATTGAGGGATCAAATCCCACATACACACCCACACACTGCCTCATAGGTCATGTCTCACCTGCACTGGTCCATCAGCATCCTAGCCCAACCTATGCACCCTCACCTAGGTGCTCTCTCTTATGGGCCTTACATACGATCTCATTCACCAATCATAATGAGGGATACATGGACCATCTCTCCCACATGGCTAAGTTCCTCCTCCCACATGTGTGGTATCGATTTGGGTCATTGGTTTTAATGGTTGGTCATACTTTTTATTAAATCCCCATAAAAAATACTTCCATTATATTCTCAGTGTATAATATAATGTTAATCCATTATCACCATCAAATTCCAAATCTCTTCTCAACATTACCTTCAAATATTCCTAATGTAAATATTAATTTTCATGTCCTTCAGTCTTCTTCAAAATGTTTCAAAAAATGTGTCATTATTTACATATGCCTTTGACTTTTAAAAACAACATAAAAAATTTCACATTTAACATAGAAATTTTCTCGAGCATTAAATCCAATAAAGTGAATCCATAACAATTTTCTAAGAATTTCCACTTTATACAAACTCACTAAACACATATTAACACATCATTGGCAAAAAAAATGCAACACAGATCCCAACAGCCCACCAAGGGATAAAAATCAATAAACAACCAAACATGTCTCATGAATAACTTGTATGAGATAAACCAATAGAGTAAAATATGGAAGAAGAGTATATATCCAAGATATATACAACTTCAATCCCAGAAATGATAAACTATATAGTAAAACAAAAAAGGTAAAATACAGTTATCCATTATACCATCAATCACTACCAATATATCTCACTCAGAATGTGATAAAAACCAAGATAAGTTGGAAAACTACAAGACTCCCTTACCTTTACTTGAGTCCTATAAAACCAAATCTAAAAATTCTAAAAGAAAAAATTCGGGTGAGATCACAATGCATGGTAGTATTTCACTAAGGAATATAATACCATGAAAACATTAGTTATAGCATTAAAACAAATAATGTTTTAAATCATTTTCAAAATATAAAACATTTTGTAAAACATTATTTGGTTTTCATAGAATCCTTTAATATTCACAAAAATAATAAACATGATAAGTATATATAATAAATTGTGTGAATATAAGAAAAACCATCTATGGATACAAAATAAGGTAAATAAGTGAGAAACCAATCGTGAAACAATCCATCATGTGTAAAACCAATCATAAATAAAAAATCACAAGTTTGGGATTTACCCTATGGTAATACGTACTCATACATATAAAGAGAATACTAAGAAAGGCATAACATGAATCCAATTGATATTAAAACCTATCAATTTTTCAATATCAAACCTCTAGTGGTGTTACATGCACTAAAGTTAAAAATTTCAATTTACCAATTTACCCAAGGTTCTCAATGTGATATGTTTTCCAAAAACCATTTGAAAATTTTTATCACAATTTATAAAAAAATTTCATAGTGAATCATTACCGTTTCCATGCCTAAAAATCCATTTTTAGTCAAAATGAACTTTAAGGAATTTAATAGAACACATAGTGTGCATAAATATATTTTTAAAATAAAAGAACCTTTAAAACATGTATATCTTGAAATAAATACACTTTGATATTAAATCAATCAATATCATAAAATAAAAAAAATGAATTTACAATAACATCAATTAATTCATGAGTTAGAACCTTTTTATAGAGACACCTACCTCAAGAACGGAGTAAAACTAGTCACCTTAGAAAATGTATATTGGGAATGAGTAGATCAGGTCCTCGTGAGTAGAGATTCGTAAGAAGCATCATTAAACTATGTAAACTACCTTAGATTTTTAAAACATATCTTAATCAGGTTCTAATGAGACAAGATTAGGGGAAATAAATAAATAATATAATAAGATGAGAGAAATAGGTCAAAAATGGAACATACCTTGAATAAATATGTCAAGAACGAAGGAAACCCATCAATAGTCTAAGAGGAGAAGCCTCAAGAGAAATAGAGAAGGTTTAGTTTAAGCCTAATATGTATAATTAGGTGATTAGATATAAAAAAACCAAGGAAAAGTGGTAAATTACAACTTTTTAAAGGTTCAGATCAGGATGCATGGTTAGGCCACATGGTTAGACAAACCATGTTCTAATAGTGTATTGCATATGTCCCTTTAAAAAACAAGGTATGAAGTTTCCTATGAAGAGTCACACCGTTTGGGAAAACCATTATCATATCATAAAACACCTTTGTACAACCGCTCATACACCTTCATGGTCCCCTTAGTGAGCCACATGGTTTAACTAACCGTGCTAAAACCATGAAAAATGACATTGGAACCTCACAGATTTATAATACATGGTTAGTACTAATTGTGTTCCTAAACTATGAATTTTTTCTATTTTATCCAAAAAAACTAATTTTTACCCCCCCTAGAAATCACTATAATGACCCAAAGGATAAACCAAAATCAAACTAAAGCATTTATGTGACCTGTAAGGCTTCATAATTCTCTCTGATATAAAATAAATTTGTCCCTAGAAAGTTATTAAGATTCTAGAATTATAAAATTAGAAGTTCGTTTCTGCCTCAGCAATGATTCTCAATCTCGCTTCTTGTGGTTGTCCCATCTGCACTGCCATAGTACATGAATGAGAGGAATTATTTTACCATGTAGTACCTTATCTTGGAGATCCATAATCTAAACAGGCTGTCCAACCATTATGGTGTCAGTTTTAATATCAACATATTCCTATTCAATCACATGGGAAGCTTCTAGTTGATACTTTCTCAGCTAGGAAACATAAAACACTTCATGAATCAAAATTAATAAAGATGAAAAATTACAACTGATATACCACCTTTCCAAGTCATTAAATAATCTAAAAGAGGATAACAAACCTCAGTGCCAACTTACCCTGATTACCCAACTGACAGTTTCCCAAGTGAGGTGAAACTATGAGAAAAACCCAATCACAAACCTCAAACTCTACCAAGAAAAGATGATGATTTTCATAGATTGTTTTTCAATTATGAGCAATAAATAACCTCTTATGGATCAGCTGGAATTTCTATTTTGTCTCTTGAATAAGGATCTGTCTAACCAAGGACTATTATCCCAACTCTTCCCGACACAAGGAATGACTACATGGATGAAAATATAATGCTTCAATGGGATCCATCTTAATCAAATCATGATAATTATTTTATAAGATAATTTTACCTAAGGTACATGTTTTACCCATGAACCACCAAAATCATGCATGCATGCCCAAAGAATATACTTATGGATATGAATAGATTTTTCAGTCTTTCCATCCATCTTTGGATGATATTACATACTTAATTACAATTGAGAACCCATCGCCTCATGAAAACATTTCCAAAACTTGGATGTAAACAATGGGTCCCTGTTAGAAGTGACTATATAAGGAACTCCATGAAGCTTTACACTATAATGTACAAGTCTCTAAGATACTCCACCTTATTCATTTCCTTGATATGGAGGAAATTAGTTAATTTAGTAATTCAAACAATGATCACCAAAATAATATTATTCCCACTATGATTTTTTGGTAAACCATCAATTAAGTCCATAGAAATATCATCCTACTTTCATATTAGAATGAGAAAAGGTTGAAACATCCCCACTAGTTTTCAGTGATCTACCTTAATTCTCTAAAAAGTAAGGTGGGTTTACATGAAGTTTATAATTGACCTCCTCATACACAATCACTAATACCAATGTCTCAAATAATGATAAATCTTGGTAGTCCTGAGGTGTACGGACCAACAAGATAGGTGTATATTATTTATCAATTATTGACTGAAAGATATAGGAACAACCAACCTACCTCAAAAACATAAATCACACATGGGAGACCAAGACCAACCACTTGAGATCTCCCCACCATTTAAGATTTTACTATAGTGCTAGAAATCAGTGTTTGATACCTTCTCAAGCTGAATCTAATCAACAAATGATGAGTTAACCTTTAAAAAAGCTAGGAACACCTACCCACCATCCTCTTCTACTTCTAATATCATCTCAGTGAATAAAATAATTAGAGAATAATCCTTTAAATATCTATGATATTTTTCATCCCACTCAAACTTAACACCCTTATGAGTTAAAGTCATCATTAGAGATTCAATATTGGATAAATCTTGAACAAACTGCTAATAATAACAAATAAAGCCCAAGAAACTAAAAATCTTGAAAAAAATTTGGGATGCACCCAAAACATTACCATCTGAATCTTCTCAGGATCCACTAAGATGCCCCTATTAGATATAAAATATCCTAGAAACTGCACTTATTATATCCAAAAGTCACACTTTGAAATCTTATAATACAAGTAATGTTCTTTCAAGATTATAGGGATGATATCCAAGTGACCCATGTGTTCCTCATCTAATTTGGAGTGCACTAAAATATCATCCACAAACACAGCCAAAAAAGAGTCTAAAACACAATGAAATATTTGGTTTATCAATGTTATAAATACTATAGGAGTGTTAGTGAGGTCGAATGGCATAACCAGAAACTTGAAATTCCCATACCAACTCCTAAACACTATCTAAGGTATATCCTTTTCTCCAACTCTCAACTGGTGGTACCTCGACCATATATCAGTTTTTCAAAACCAAAAATCCCCTCATATTTTATCAAATAGGTCATTATTTATTATCAAGGTATAATTATTCTTAAGGGTCACTTGATTTAGATTTTGGTAATCAATGAAAATTATAAGGCTTCCATATTCCTTCTCAGAAAAGAGGATATATGAAGACCAATGTGACACACTAGGATAAATAAATCCATTTTCCTCAAGTCCATAAAGCTAAAATTTAATCCCCTTTAACTCAGTAGGTGTCATGTGATAAGATGGAAAAGAAATGGTCATCATACCATGAACAAGTTCAATTGTGAAATCATCCTCTCCCTATGGTGGTAACCTAGAAAAATTATCAAGAAATACCTTAGGGTACTAACTCACCACATCAGAAAGTGGGTTTATTGAGTGAGATCTAATAGCATCAAGGAACATATCTAAAAAATAACATGAGATCACTCTGATATAAAGAAAACAAGTCCAATCTCCCAGATCTAGAATCCCACTCCCCCTGAAATACATGAGAAACTCCATCGAGAGATAAAAACTAAACAAAATGTCATTAAAATTTGACCATGCCTTAACATTGATCATCTAATCCATGTTAATAATTATGTTGAAGATATCAAGATCAATAACTAAGAAATCCCACACTACTTTATAGTTAACTATTGACACCCGACATGTGAGACATTTAAAACATTTCTCAAACATTTTTTTCAAAGGTATGGAAAGATATAACAAGAATGACACGAGTTATGAACATAATCCCAACACACAAATTAACTTTGATGATATAAAGGAGTAAGTTGTACCTATATCAAATAACTCTAGTACCTTATAGGATGAAGTAAACATTGTACCTCTAACTATAGTCGACCCAACCTCAATTTCCTCTTGTGCATACTCCGCAACATAAAAGTGTCTAGTCTAAGCTCATCTCTAATCTGTCTTATCCATATGAGTATCCCCCTTAGAGTTAGGATAAGACTCATCACCATTGGAAGTATCTGAATGAACTTTTTAACCCTTGGTGAGAATAGATCCATCCTTCCAAAAAAATGCATGAGATGACCATATTTTCTATAATAATGAAATTTCATGTGGGGGATCCTTATATTTAGGCTTGTTATGTCTTAGAATCCCATGATAATAAAAAAATACCTAACATTGTCCTAATGAATCCCCTAAAACTGGTCTTAAAGAAAATCAGGCACCCTTACACTTCATTTCTAGACATATAACACACTATGGCTATTCCCTACAAAAACTGAAGTGCCACCTAAACTCATTTTCTCATCTATGTCAACCTCAGCCATAACACCTTTATCCACCACCTCAATAAAAGTCAGTAAGAAAAAGATAAGCATCAATGACCAAATATTTTTCCTCAAACCCACCTCAAACCTCTGATCTTTAAGGTAGTCATTAGTAATGAGCTTGAGTTCTAGGTGAACTAACTTAGAGAAACTGGTGGAATATTTCATAATTGTATGCTCCCCTTTCTCTAAGGTTAGGAATTATCGGGTCTTTGCCACATTCTATATTTTAGGATAAAATAGTTGGTTAAATATATTCTTGAAATAATTCTAAGTAAGATCTTTTTTCAAGATAGCTTTCATGATAGAGTCATACCATCTTCTTCCTGGTTCGTCAAGCATTTATGTGTAAAAACCCACCTTAGATTCCTTTAGAGTTTTTATAAAATGGAAGATCCTTTCAAACCACTCAAGCTTCTATTTAGATTCCTAGGGTCCTTTATCACCATAAAAGATGGGTAGATTATTCTTAGTAAATTCCAAGACATGATCCACCATTCATTCCAAGTTTTCAATACTCATGTGACCCAGAGTATAAATAATGTGAATTACAATTTCCACCAAAGAAGGGTTCACTAGAGGATTTTCCTATGAAACTTGTCTCATATATTCCTCATTCAGATTCAGAAGATATAATTTAGGAGGCATCCTATAACAACCACAAAGATACAAACCAATAATTTTGAGAGAAATTATAAAATCAAATACCAACTTTAAGAATCTAAAAATTTAAAATTTTATACAACAATAATTTAAATCAATTTTAGATTCCATGAATGAAAGAAAAAAATAAAGTAATATGTTTATTTAAATAAAACCCAAATATAGTTCATTTAAATAAATTCAAACACTAAGTCTCATGCTTGGGAAAAAAATCTCTAACCACCCATGGTAACTCTAGTTAAAATATTGAAGTGTGCTGGTTAGGAACCCTCCTACACTTACTAACTAATTTCTAACAAACCTAAATCCTGCCTACCGTAGACCCTAAACCAAACCTAGGTAGTGTCATTACACTTTAAATTGGGTAATTTCTTTGATACCATTTTGTAATGAACCAACCTTGGTCGACCTGACATGTCACCCAAGTCATCCTAACATAATATAAAGATAAAAAAACAACCAAATATATCTCATGAATAACTAGTAGGAGATAAAACAATAAATTAAAATGAAAAAGAATAGTTCATATCTAAGAGTACAATTTCAAGCCAAAAAAGGCTAAACCAGGTAGTAAAATAAACAAGGAAAAAGATAATTCTCTATGTGACCATCAGTCACCACCAATCCATCTCACTTAAAAGGTTGTAAAAACCAAGAGAATCTAGAAAAATACATGATTAACTTACATTTACCTAAGTCCTTCAAAACCAAATCCAGAAATTACAAAATGAAAAATTAGGGTGTGTGGTAAAATCCCAATAAGATTTCACCAAGTAATCTATACAAAGTATAATACCATAAAAATGTTAGCTTTAACTTTAAAATAAATCCAATTTATAAAGAAATTTTAAAAGATAAAATATTTTGTAAAATATCCTTTTGTTTTCATAAAATCATTTCATATTAACACAAATATTTAATATGATAATTACATCTAATAAAGTCTGAGATCACAAGAAAAAACATCCATAGATAAACCAAAAGGTAAATAAGTGAGCAAGCAACCAATGAAATTTACCATCATGTGTAAAACCAAGCATAAATGGAAGATAATAAGTTTTGGAAATAGCCTATGGGAATACATACTTTAACATATAAATATAACACTAATCAAATAATAATGTGAATCTAACTGATATCGATTCATATCATGGTATTTCGATGTCAAAACTCTAGTGGCATTACACACACTAAAGTGACATACATCCATTTCCCAATGAACCCAAGGTTATTGATGTTATATATTTTCCAAAAATAATTTAAAAAATATGAACCCAATTTATAAAACATTTTAATAATGAAGTATCACCGCTTCCATTCCTAAAAATTCATTCTTGAGTCAAAATCACCTTTAAGGTATTTCATCAAACACATAGTGTGAAAAAAATCTATTTTTTAAAGAAAAAACCCTTTAAAGAATACATCTCTTAAAAATCCTCTTTAATATAAAATAAATAAATAAAATAAAACAAACCAAATGAATTTACAATAATATCAATTAATTAATGAGTTATAACCTTTCTATAGAGACACCTACCTCAAGAATGGAGGAAAACTAGTCACCTTTGAAAATGGATATTAGGAAAGAGTAAATAGGATCCTCTCAAACCTAGAACCATAAGAAAAATAATCAAACCTCTATTAAATCCCTTAGATCTGAAAACCATATCCCAATTGAGTTCTTGTGATATAAGAGGATGGTAGATCAAGAGAGGATCTAAGAAGAGGATGGAAAATGGTTCAAAAAATGGAACATACCTTGAAGATATCCATCATGAAAGAAGGAAATCTATCAAGAATCTGAGGGAATAATCCTCTAGAGTGTTGGGGAAGGTTTAGTTATATCATAAGAAGGATTAGGAGGTGATTAGATATAAAAAAGTGGAAAATAGGTAAATTCAAACTTTTTAAAGGTTAGGATTAGGGCGCATGGTTAGGCAACATGGTTAGAAAAAATGTGTACCAACCATGAGTGTCCTCTATCCCATTTAAAAATGTGGCACATGGATACCTATTAAGAGTCACATAATTTGTTAAAACCATTATCAATCCATGAAACACATTTGTACAACCACTTAGGCACTCACATGGCTCCCTTGGTGAGCCACATGATTTAACTAACCATAATCAAACCAATAAAAATGTCATTAGAACCACATAGAGATATACCACATGGTTAATACACGATCAGTACTAACCATGTTCCTAAACCATTTGCCTATACTTTTTATCTAAAAAACCAACTTTTTTACCCCATATTTATGAAAACCTCTAGAATGACGCAAAGGATAAAACAAGCTCAAACTAAAGCATACTTGTGAACTATAGAGAATCACATATTGATTCAGTTTCTTTCATTTATTGTGTAATAACTCAAAGATAAATGTACCTTTGATTTATTTAAGGACCCTTTTAGAATCTATAAGATGTGATTCCTTAGGATCACTCTGATATTTAGAACACAAACTCATAGCATCTACAAATCTAGTCAATATGCAGTGAGGTAAAGAAAGATTTCAATAAATCATTTGAAATACTTTTGATTTACACTCTCACATTCATCATACTTAGATAGTTTCAAGACAACTTTTATATATGTGTATTCTGGATTGGAATATTCCATGTTGAACTTCTTCATCAGTTTCCTTGTATACTTCTATTGGGAAAGAAAATATAATTTTTCTTCTTTCGTTACATGTAATCCTAAGAAATAGATCAACTCTCCCAGCATAGACATCTCAAAATGGTTCTTCATATATTTAGAAAAATCCTTAAAATAAATATATTAATCACCTATGAAAATAATTTCATTAACATATACAATAACTATGATAGTACCTACCTTCATTTCTTTTATGTAAATATTGTTGTCTATTTTTTCTTTTGGGAATTTCATGTCTTTTAAGCAGTTGTATAGCTTATAATATCAGCACATCGGGGGCTATTATAATACATATAAATCATTATTTAGTTTTTATACTATAATACCGTTATTTTTAAGCACAAAACCCTTAAATATTTTCAATGTATACTTCTACTTATAACTCGCTATTCAAGAAGGAAAATTTAGCATCCATCTAATAGATTTTATACTTCCTATGAGTCATGAATTCTAGAAAATATATTTTATCCTCCATTATTTCCACAGGAGAAAAATTCTATTCCAAATAAACTCCCTAAAATTCATAATAATCTTTGTAAAAAATCTTGGAATTATTCCTAGATACTTCTTCTTTATCATTCATTTTATTTTTGAACACCCAATTAGTCCAAATAACATTTTTTTCATTTGTTCTAGGAACAATATACATAATGGAATTATTCTCTATTTATTTTAGTTTCGTATTCATGGGTCATATACACTCCTCATGATTAATATATCTAACCTCTAAATATGGATCAATTTGAGATATTAGAGTTTTTCGGTTTTCATTTATCAATCTTCCTAAAATTTGAATTGGTACACTTTGATTTCCAATAATTTTTCTCTTCCTTTCCACTAAGATGGTAATAATTGCTTGGATCTCCTATTTAAAATAGATTATAACTTGTTATTTCCCCTTTTTATGATTAATCCATATTTGAATCTTTTTATGAAATGTGAGTTTCTCTTTAAAATCACCTCATTAACTTCATCACATAATTGACTCACACTCAGCATGTTATACTTGAGCCTATCAACTAATAAAACTTCTTATGATTTTAACCTATGAGAATCAATTTCAGTCAATCCAATTACCTTGATTTTGAAATATCTCTCACTTAAAAAGGTTATAGATCCACTGTAATGCTATTTAATTTATTTTAAAATCTTAATATCATGTTTCATATGTGATGATCAGCCACTATCAAGAATTCATGGTCTGCTCCTCTTACTAGCTATGAGAGAAACCTATGAAAATAATTATTTCTGTGAATTATTTCCATTTTTAACCTATTATAATTTACCTATAAGTAATTTAATAAATTATTCTATATATTTAAATTGTTATTCATATCTTCTATATATATCTAAAAGGAAATTAAAACTATTTTGAATAAATACAATAATTGTGATTTTGGTTTTAGTTTTTTTATTCACCAGTTTGTTTTTATTATTATCTGGATAGTTCCTCCTTAATTATACCCTTCTATGGTTCCATGGGAGATAAATATTTTACCATATAACTTATTCTTTATTTCTAAAAAACCACATAACTAATAATACCTTTTAAAACTATTTATTTTAGGAAACTATTGAGTCTGATGTAAAATTTTCCTTACTATTTTTTAACAGTCTTGGCCTCACTTTACTTTAGCTTTGTAAAATTTCCTTTCTTCTGATAGCTACCAAATCTATTTTATGGATTATCTTTCTTATAATTGTTTCTCATAACCTAATTTTTTTATATTGACTCTTAGAACTTTCACTATAAAATATAAGGGTGTAAGAACCCGTTTTTTTCTGAGAAAGACTTTGGAATATTCTTGATAATATTCCAGAGCAGTGCCTTCAGACGGCGTGCGATTTCGAGCCCCGGAGTGGCCGGAATTAAATTTTCAGTACGTTCACACTGGGAACGCAAAATAAATGGGATAACTCCTAAACGTAGTTCCAGATCAGGGATCCGAGTGTACGGATGGGTCCGTAATGGGGTGTTTACCCTAGGAACGACATAAAACTTGTCGGCGCGGGATGTTTAGACCCCTCGCCCGCTTCTGGAACGTTAAACGGATTAATTAATTAATTAATTAATTCGTTTAATGTTGAAATGAAGGTATCTCTTAAAAGGTGGCTCGGATTGGAAAACTGAGGGAACCGTTGAGTTCGTAATGTGCTGTTTACCCTAGGAGGGGTATAAGATTCACGGGCGCGAGCCGTCTGTGAAAAATGGCCCCAGGGGCGTTTTCGTAATTTGGCGGCCTCGGGCGCTAAGTTTAATAACTTTTGAACAGGGTCTCGGATTAAAATTCTGAGACCTCCATTGTGCTCGAAGCGTCGTGCTTACCCCAGGGACTCCCTCCTTTTTGTCTGCTTCGAGAGCGGGGTCGGGGGCGTACCGGGCGGGGGTGTTTAAGTGTTATTACTTAAACGTACCCCCCTCCCTCTTCTCTTCCCCTTCTCCTCCCTCACACCCTCTCCCCTTCCCTCCTCCATTCCGGCGAGCTCCGGCGAGGCGAGCTCCGGCGAGCCAACTCCGGCGAGGCAAATGGCGCGGGGCGGATCGCGCGGGAAGCGTCGGGCGAAGCCCAACGAGGTAGGCGGATTTGAGTTTTCCTCCCCTTCCCCGTTTTAATCCTCATTTATGCTCAATCGCACCATGGGATCCTCGAACAAATCCCGTGGTTGCGTAGATCTCGTCCCGAGCTTTCCGGAAAGCTATCCGGATCGAAATTTCGACCACCGGACCGTTCCTGGTGGTCCTTGGAAATTTTCCGGCCACGTCCGGTTTTCCGGTGAGGGTCGAAGGCGGCAGACGGCGGCGGCGCAGGGCGGTGCGGGGCGAAGCAGGGCGGTCGGCCGGGGCTTCGAGGCGGCGGCGGCCTTCGGCGGCGGCTGTCGGAAGCCGGCCGCGGGCGCCGGCGAGCGGAGGAGAAGGGGGGGGGGCGCGAAGCGCGACCCCCGTGCAGCAACCGCGACCCGCAAAACGCGGGTCGCTGTGGGGTATCAACCGGCCGCGAGGCGGCCGGTCGGTAGGAGCAAGCCGCGGCCAGCTGGCCGCGGCGGGGTGAACCGGACCCGCGGCTGAGCCGCGGGCCGGCTGTGCGGACTGGGCCGGTCCGGCCCAAGGGGCTTTGCCCCTCCAACTTCGGACGCCCGTATTTCGGGCTACGGGCATCTGTTTTGCGCGCCATCTGCGGAAGCGCGGGCCTTGCATCGGGGGGAATGTTTTGAGATAGTTTCGGGAATTTTTAATTCTCGAAACTAGGGGTCGCGGAGGCGAGACGTGTCTTTAAGTGGACGAGCGTTTTTCCCGAGAATCTTGTATTGGACGGCGCGGACGCGTCTGACATCCGATTTAAGTGTTGTTAGTGGCGTTGGAACCCTAGCGTCGAGGCGGAGGTTTTCAGGGTGGTTTCAGGCATTGAGGCCGGAGTTGAGGGGTGGGCCCCACGACCCGTCTTTTGAGCTGCGGGCGGCGTTTTACGACTTTTTCACCGGACGTCCGTTCGGGGCGTGCGAGCAGTCGTTTTTGGATGTTTTTTCGAGGGGATTACAGTGGTGCAATCCGCCCGCCCTAATTCGGCACGATGGTGCGGGGCCCATGAGGGCCGTTTCGGGAGTTGACGGTGATTTCCAGCTTTATCACCGGGCGACCGTTTTGGACAAGTGAATAGTCCATTTCGTGTACTTTTTCGAGAGGATCACAACAGTGCGATCCGTTCGTTGAGTTTCGGGACCGGCATGTGGGTCCCACATGGCGCCGCTCGTGTGCGGTGTGCCGGGACGCATCTTTTTCTCCGGGTACCCGTTCCACGCAAGTAAGCAGTCGATTTGATGTGCTTTTCCGAGAGCTTTGCGATGACGGAGTCCGCTCGACCTTTTTCGGGGACGTGGTGTGGGACCCACCCGACCTGGCTACGGTGAATAGTACCTTTTTCACCGGGTGTTCATTTTGGGCGATTGATTACTCAATCCCGTGAGTTTTTCCGAGGGGATCACAGTGGCGTGATTCGTTGGTTCAGTTTCCGGATCTTGGGGTGGGCCCCACACGGGTTTGGTCCCGGTGAATAGTACCTTTTCCACCTGTTGACCGTTTTGGGCGAGTGAGTAGTCTAACTCGCGTGTTTTTCCTCAAGGATTACAACGGTGTGATCCGTTCGGCTGTACGGAGCTTCTTGTGCAATATTGTTAAATGTAGAAGCATGAAAGGTGCTCCAGTGGTGGTTCGCCCTACTTTGCTTGTAGCGGACCTTTGGCGAGTAATCACGTGCACTCCCGTGTGAGAGATGTAAATGCTTGAGGTGACGTGGTTGGTCGTGCCTGGGCCTTTGAGGTGGAGTTGTTACGTCAAGCCTTCGCATTGACGTCGGGTGTTGTGTGCACGATAGCCCTTGGGCTGGAGACGTGGTATACTCTGGGTGTATACGAGAGCGCTTGGAGGTACGTGTGGTTCGTACCTGAGACGTTTGTGCGCTTGGTTGGGGTTGAATTGGGGCCACACGTCGTGTGGGCCCCACGTGCGTGTTGTGTTCTGCTTTGCGTACTTGGACCTCTCACAGCGTAAAGGATCCCTTTGTGCTCATTTGGTTGGCTAGCAGGGTGGAGTTTATTTCCCCTGGATTTGTGCTCGTTTGTTTGACCAGTAGGGTAGACTGGTCTCCCCCTGGTTTCATTCTCGATGGATTGGCCGGTAGCGGTGTTAGTGACACCTAGTGATGGAATAGGCGCTGAACCCCTTTGGGTGAGTTGTGCTAGAGTTGGGTGGTTGTGCGAGGCCCACTCCGTGTTCGGTTGGCCAGTGTTGTACCCTCCAGTGGAGATGGCCATGGCAATTCTGAGTTCTACCCTCCAACGGGGCTGGGCAGTGGGTTACTCATCGACTTCCTCGGGCTTACCCTCCAGCAGGGCTGGGCAGTGGGTTGCTCACTGACTTCTAGGGTCTACCCTCCAGCAGAGACTGGGCAGTGGGTCACCCGACGCTACTAGGGTCTACCCTCCAGCAGAGACTGGGCAGTGGGTCACCCGATGACTTCTTAGGGCCTACCCTCCAGCGGGGCTGGGCAGTGGGTCGCCCGTCGTCTAGTTCCAGGACTACCCTCCAGCACGACTGGGCAGTGGGTCACCTGTCGACTTATTCTAGGTCTACCCTCCAGCGGGGCTGGGTAGTGGGTCACCGGACGATGTATTATGGTTTACCCTCCAGTAGGGCTGGGCAGTGGGTCACCCAGTATCTTATTATGGTTTACCCGCCAGCGGGGCTGGGCAGTGGGTCGCTTGACGATGTATTAGGGTTTACCCTCCAGCAGGGCTGGGTAGTGGGTCACCCGATATCTGGTTACGAATTACCCTCCAGCAGGGCTGGGCAGTGGGGACACCGGTTGGCATTCTAGACTCGGTCCTCTCGACTAGGCTAGTCTGTGGATTTTCCTCCGTGTTTACCGGAGCGGGACCCTTGGTTGTACGGGTCGGTGATGGAACGGCATTGGCTTTGAGGAGACCTCTCGACTGCGGGGCAGTGACGAGGCATGGTTTGACTTTCCCTAGAACTCTCAAGTACGAGGGGCGCTTCCCCCACCGAGACGCGTTCTTGTGACGTGATCTAAAAATGTGCGGGCGAGTCAGTGCCGCCCAAAGTGGATAGTATCAAGGTGCGGTGACTGAGCCCCTTGGCTTGCGGTTCAGGGAAGACGTGCGGGATGCTGGGCATCAATGATGGGGTTACTTCTGGGACTGTTGGCTACTCTTTCTTGGGCTGAGCTACGGGATGGAGATCCCCTTACGAGCTTGTTCGGGCTTCTTGGCAGAGCATATATATGTATATACCTCGTACGAGTACCCACTCCTTGGGTTTTGGCTGCTCTCCCTCAAGGAGAGGCGAAGACGCGCGGGGTATGCCACGTGCTTTCCGTATCTAGCTTCTCGTGGTTGGACGAGTCTACTCTCCTTCTATAGGTAGCGAAGACTCGACGGGAAGTTCGACTTCTCACTATTTCCAGCTCCTTGTGTCTGGACGAGTCTATCTTCTTTCTCTTGTTGGGTTGAGATGGAATCTTACTGCACTTTCAGTTGTACTCCTCTACTTTTCTGTTCGCTCTACTGCTCACCCTTCAGTACCTCCTTTGTTGCTCCCTCGAGCCTTCGGGGTATCCTACTGAGTATTTTTATACTCACCCCTTCTTGGGCTTTGCCCGCACTTGGTGTGCCCTTACAGACGACGGACAGGTGGAGCATGACTTTAGTGGAGCGTAGGAGCTTGGGAGCTTGGACCGCGCGCAGTGGTCGTGGCTGGGTTCCAGGTGGGAGACCCGCCAGCTGTTTCTTTTTGTTTACCTGTTGCCGGGTTGTGGCACCTTTTTTGGTTGGGCGTGTGTTTTTTCCCTTTTTCCCTTTTCAGTTTACTTTCAGTTTGTACCTTGTACTGTTAGAGGTCGATGCACTCTTGTGGTTATTTATAGAAGTTTCTCTTTTCTTTACTTGTCTTTTCTTTTACTCTGCATTTTTCATTGAGTGTGTTGTGTGTGGGTGTGTTCAGGTGCTTAGGCAAAGGCCTCCCCGAGTTTTTGTGCCTTCAGCACTGGTCGTCAGCCCCTGGCCTATGGAGGCGGGCCTAAGGTAGTTGCGGCTCGATCCCGGGTAGGGTCGGGTCGTGACAAAGTGGTATCAGAGGTGGTTCGTTCCTTGGGACGTTGTGCGGATGTCCCTAAAAGAGTAATTGGTTGGGATATAGGGCAACAGTGTGGATGTGTCTCGAGAGCGGCTCTCAGGCCAGGGAGTCCAGTGATGGTGCGGCGGCCGACGTATCCATTCACCAGGACCTTGATAACCCGCTAGTCGACTCGGCATGCTGAGACACTTGTTGCAGGTAAAATTGGTTTGTGCATCACATAGGACAGAGTCTTTGACTGTCCTTCTTGAGTCAGCTCCCCATCGTTGTTGTTGTGGTATATACATATATGCTCATCTGACCGCGACACTCCTTGATAATATTCAGGATGTCTCTGCGAGGACAGCCAGCCAGGATACCAGCTTTGGTTCGTGACGACGATCCTGTGAGCTACGAGGCCACAGTCCAGGACCAATCATGCGAGCCCCTTTCTCTGGGTGGGCCAGTAGCAGCACCCCCACCTGTTGAGCAGTAGACAGTTTCAGCAGAGCAGGCTGAGCTCGAGCGCAGGTTGAGCACGCTCCGTGAGTTCTAGTGGCAGAGACCACTGAGGTTCAGTGGTGAGCCCAACCCTCAGGAAGCAGAGGTTTGGCTCGAGGCAGTGGTTCTCCTTTTCAGGCTTGTGCAGATGCCAACAGGTCAGAAAGTGGCTTTGGCAGCCAGCCTTTTCTTGGAGCAGCTTGGTGTTGGTGGAGTTTGGTGACTCAGTTTCTTGAGGGGTCGTCACTTTCTTTGGACGACTTTCAGTTGTTGCTCCGTGAGGAGTTTTTCCCCTCCTGCTTGTGCTCCGTTCGGATTCAGGAGCTCCTGCAGTTTCAGTAGGGAGGGATGACGGTGGCCGAGTACGCGGCTAGTTTTGTAGACCGTGCATGCTTTTACCCGGACTTGGTCTATGAAGACAACCTCCGAGCGAGGAAGTTTGAGCAGGGTCTCCGCCAAGAGATTTGTGCTGTCATAGTACCCTTGGGCATTTCCACATATGCCGGGGTGCTAGAGCAGGCGCTGGTGACAGGGGGCTTCCTGTCTTGTTTTACGGTTGGTAGTGGCAGTGGGCGCGACGGAGCCGGGACGTCTGCCGTAGCTAGCTGGCGTCGGAGGACAGGACCTCGATGCAGGTAGCCTTCCCACTGCCGGTTTCGGAGATGTGGTCGTATAGCACTGTGGCGAAAAGGCACAGGGCCTCAGCCGAGGATGCCCTTCCGTGAGTGGATTCCGGGCTGTGGTCGTACACCACAGTGACGCCGGAGGGAACCAGGGCAGCCCAGAGAGTGCCGGTGCTATGCTTGTGACGGGCAAGGTCACTTGGCACGAGATTGTCTGACCCGAGTTGCTGACAGCTTCGGGCAGGCAGCAGGCGCACCACCACGGCAGAGGCAGCTCCGTGATTGGAGTAGTGGCCAGAAAGGTGGTGCTAGCAGAGGAGCGGGAGGAGATGAAGGTGGGGGACGACGTTACGAGATCTCCCCATCACCACTAGGTGGTCCACGTCAGGCTCCGGGAGCTGACGGTTGAAACCGCGGACAGCCGCGAGCTTTGGATTTCTACGGTCCTGCAGAGCACGGGATGGTGAGAGGTACCCCTTGCGACTCTTCTACTTCTTGCAGTAGAATTGTTAGGCTCTGCGTGTGAAAGGAATTTCTCCCTGCTCCTTGTTTGAGGTGTTACCAGGGTGACGTAGGGCGTCGGGTGTAACCCTGTGTTGGTACGGTAAAAGGCATGAGACCTTTTTCCTTTAGTCGATGGTGTTGGCTCCTTCACCTGTTGAGTGTGTAAGAGAGCATCGACTGTGGAATCTTGCGTGACCAGATATCCTTGGGTGTTTCACCATATGGATATTCTGAAGGAGGGAATCATCGGGCCTTGTTCCCGGTGCGGGCGGTGATTCCAGTCGCGGTGTGCGACATAGAGGTTTGACCGGGGAGGTGAGTTACCCCCAAGGGCCTTCGGGCCGTTTGAGACCATGCAAAGGGATGGCGAGGTTTCCTACCGCCTTGCCCTAACCCCAAAGTCTGTAGTGGGTGCACGACATCGGCAAGGGCCGACCTCGCATGAACAGATCAATCCTTTGGTCTGTGTGCAGTGGCGCAGAGATGTGAGTGCGTTCTTCTGGGTATGGGGAAGCCAGGTGTGGGCTTAGTACCCTGTGTTGCTCCCTAGTTTTGATTTTCGAGGATGAAAAGCTTGAAGGAGGGAATGATGTAAGAACCTGGTTTTTGCTGAGAAAGACTTTGGAATATTTTTTATAATATTCCAGAGCAGTGCCTTCAGACGGCGTGCGATTCCGAGCCCCGGAGTGGCCGGAATTAAATTTTCAGTGCATTCACACTAGGAACGCCAAATAAATTGGATAACTCCTAAACGGAGTTCCAGATCAGGGATCCGAGTGTACGGATGGGTCTGGAATGGGGTGTTTACCCTAGAAACGAAATAAAACTTGTCGGTGCGGGATGTTTGGACCCCTCGCCCGCTTCTGGAACGTTAAACGGATTAATTAATTAATTAATTAATTCCTTTAATGTTGAAACGTAGGTATATCTTAAACGGTGGCTCGGATTGGAAAACTGAGGGCTTCGTTGAGTTCGGAATGTGCCTTTTACCCTAGGAGGGGTATAAGTTTCGCGGGCGCGAGCCGTCTGTGAAAAATGGCCCCAGGGGCGTTTTCGTAATTTGGCAGCCTCGGGCGCTAAGTTTAATAACTTTTGAACGGGGTCTTGGATTAAAATTATGAGACCGCCATTGTGCTCTAAGCATCTTGTTTACCCTAGGGACGCCCTCCTTTTTGTCTGCTTCGAGAGCGGGGTCGGGGGCGTACCGGGCGGGGGTGTTTAAGTGTTATTACTTAAACGCACCCCCTCCCTCTTCTCTTCCCCTTATCCTCCCTCACACCCTCTCCCCTTCCCTCCTCCATTCCGGCGAGCTCCGGAGAGGCGAGATCCGGCGATCCAACTCCGGCGAGGCAACGGCGCGGGGCGGATCGCGCGGGAAGCGCCGGGCGAAGCCCAACGAGGTAGGCGGATTTGAGTTTTCCTCCCCTTCCCCGTTTTAATCCTCATTTATGCTCAATCACACCATTGGATCCTCGAAAAAATCTCGTGGTTGCATAGATCCCGTCCCGAGCTTTCCGGAAAGCTATCCAGATCGAAATTTCGACCACCGGATCGTTCCCGGTGGTCCTTGGAAATTTTCCGGCCACGGCCGGTTTTCCAACGAGGGTCGAAGGCGGCAGACGGCGGCGGCGCAGGGCGGCGCGGGGCGGAGCAGGGCAGGTCGGCCGGGGCTTTGAGGCAGCGGCGGCCTTCGGTGGCGGCTTTCGGAAGCCGGCCGCGGGCGCCGGCGAGCGGAGGAGAAGGGGGGGGGGCGCGAAGCGCGACCCCCGTGCAGCAACCGCGACCCACAAAACGCGGGTCGCTATGGGGTATCAACCGGCCGCGAGGCGGCCGGTCGGTAGGAGCAAGCCGCGGCCAGCTGGCCGCGGGCCGGCTGTGCGGACCGGGCCGGCCGACGCGGGCCGGCCCAAGCAAGGCGGACCGGCCGGACCGGGCCTGTCCGGCCCAAGGGGCTTTGCCCCTCAGACTTCGGACGCCCGTATTTCGGGCTACGGGCGTCCGTTTTGCGCGCCGTCTGTGGCAGAGCGGGGCTTGCATCGGGGGGAATGTTTTGAGATGGTTTCAGGAATTTTTAATTCTCGAAACGAGGGGTCGCAGAGGCGCGACGTGTCTTTAAGTGGACGGGCGTTTTTCCCGAGATTCTTGTATTGGACGGCGCGGACGCGTCCGACGTCCGATTTAAGCGCCGTCAGTGGTGTTGGAACCCTGGCGTCGAGGCGGAGGTTTTCAGGGTGGTTTCAGGTGTTGAGGCCGGAGTTGAGGCGCGGGCCCCACGACCCGTCTTTTGAGCTGCGGGCGGCGTTTTACGACTTTTTCACCGGACGTCCGTTCGGGGCGTGCGAGCAGTCGTTTTTGGATGTTTTTCCGAGGGGATTACAATGGTGCAATCCGCATGTCCTAATTCGGCATGATGGTGCGGGGCCCACAAGGGTCGTTTTGGGAGTTGACGGTGATTTCCAGCTTTATCACCGGGCGACTGTTTTGGACAAGTGAATAGTCCATTTCGTGTACTTTTCCGAGAGGATCACAATGGTGCGATCCGTTCATTGAGTTTCGGGACCAGCATGCGGGTCCCGCGTGGCGCCGCTCGTGTGCGGTGTGTCGGGACGCATCTTTTTCTCCGGGTACCCGTTCCACGCAAGTAAACAGTCAATTTGACATGCTTTTCCGAGAGCTTTGCGATGGCGCAGTCCGCCCGACCTTTTTCAGGGACGTGGTGTGGGACCCACCCGACCTGGCTACGGTGAATAGTACCTTTTTCACCAGGTGTTCATTTTGGGCGATTGATTACTCAATCCCGTGATTTTTTCCGAGGGGATCGCAGTGGCGTGATTCGTTGGTTCAGTTTCGGGATCTTGGGGTGGGCCCCACACGGGTTTGGTCACGGTGAATAGTACCTTTTCCACCTGTTGACCGTTTCGGGTGAGTGAGTAGTCTAACTCGCGTGTTTTTCCGCAAGGATTACAACGGTGTGATCCGTTCGGCTGTACGGAGCCTCTTGCGCAATCTTGTTAAATGTAGAAGCATGAAAGGTGCTCCAATGGTGGTTCGCCCTACTTTGCTTGTAGCGGACCTTTGGCGAGTAATCACATGCACTCCCGTGTGAGAGATGTAAATGCTTGAGGTGACGTGGTTGGCCGTGCCTGGGCCTTTGAGGTGGAGTTGTTATGTCACGCCTTCACGTTGATGTTGGGTGACGTGTGCACGATAGCCCTTGGGCTGGAGACGTGGTATACTCTGGGAGTATACGAGAGCGCTTGGAGGTACGTGAGTTTCGTACTTGAGACGTTCGTGCACTTGGTTGGGGTTGACTTGGGGCCACACGTCGTGTGGGCCCCATGTGCGTGCTGTGTTCTGCTTTGCGTACTTGGACCTCTCGCGGCGTAGAGGATCCCTTTGTGCTCGTTTGTTTGGTTAGCAGGGTGGAGTTTATTTCCCCTGGCTTTGTGCTCGTTTGTTTGACCAGCAGGGTCGAGTGGTCTCCCCCTGGTTTCATTCTCTATGGATTGGCCGGTATAGGTGTTAGTGACACCTAGTGATGGAACAGGCGTTGAACCCCTTTGGGTGAGTTGTGCTAGAGTTGGGTGGTTGCGCGAGGCCCACTCCGTGTTCGGTTGGCCAGTGTTGTACCCTCCAGTGGAGATGGCCAGGGAAATTCTGAGTTCTACCCTCCAGCGGGGCTGGGCAGTGGGTTACTCATCAACTTCCTCGGTCTTACCCTCCAGCAGGGCTGGGCAGTGGGTTGCTCACTGACTTCTAGGGTCTACCCTCTAGCAGAGACTGGGCAGTGGGTCACCCGACGCTACTAGGGTCTACCCTCCAGAAGAGACTGGGCAGTGGGTCACCCGACGACCTCTTAGGGCCTACCCTCCAGCGGGGCTGGGCAGTGGGTCGCCCGTCGTCTAGTTCCAGGTCTACCCTCCAGCACGGCTGGGCAGTGGGTCACCTATCGACTTATTCCAGGTCTACCCTCCATCGGGGCTAGGCAGTGGGTCTTCGGATGATGTATTATGGTTTACCCTCCAGCAGGGCTGGGCAGTGGGTCACCCAGTATCTTATTATGGTTTACCCTCCAGCGGGGCTGGGCAGTGGGTCGCCTGACGATGTATTAGGGTTTACCCTCCAGCAGGGCTGGGCAGTGGGTCACCCAATATCTGGTTACGAATTACCCTCCAGTAGGGCTGGGCAGTGGGGACACCGGTTGGCATTCCAGACTCAGTCCTCTCGACTAGGCTAGTCTTTGGATTTTCCTTCGTGTTTACCGGAGCGGGACCCTTGGTTGTATGGGTCGGTGATGGAACAGCTTTGGCTTTGAGGAGACCTCTCGACTGCGGGGCAGTGACGAGGCATGGTTTGACTTTACCTAGAACTCTCAAGTACGAGGGGTGCTTCCCCCACCGAGACGCGTTCTTGCGACACGATCTAAAACCGTGCGGGCGAGTCAGTGGCACCCAAAGCGGATAGTATCAAGGTGCGGTGACTGAGCCCCTTGGCTTACGGTTCAGGGAAGACGTGCGGGATGTTGGGCATCAATGATGGGGTTACTTCTGGGACTATTGGATACTCTTTCTTGGGCTCAGCTACGGGACGGAGATCCCCTTACGAGCTTTTTCGGGATTCTTGGAAGAGCATATATATGTATATACCTTGTACGAGTACCCACTCCTTGGGTTTTGGCTGCTCTCCCTCCAGGAGAGGCGAAGATGTGCGGGGTATGCTACGTGCTTTCTATGTCTAGCTTCTCGTGGTTGGACGAGTCTACTCTCTTGATATAGGTAGCGAAGACTCGACGGGAAGTTCGACTTCTCACTGTTTCCATCTCCTTGTGTCTGGATGAGTCTATCTTCTTTCTCTTGTTGGGTTGAGCTAGAATCTTACTGCACTTTCAGTTGTACTCCTCTACTTTTCTGTTCGCTCTACTGCTCACCCTTCGGTACCTCCTTTGTTGCTCCCTCAAGCCTTCGGGGTATCCTACTGAGTATTTTTATACTCACCCCTGCTTGGTCTTTTCCCGCACTTGGTGTACCCTTGCAGACAACGAATAGGTGGAGCATGACTTCAGTGGAGCGTAGGATCTTGGGAGCTTGGACCGCGTGCAGTAGTCGTGGTTGGGTTCCAGGTGGGAGACCCGCCAACTGTTTCTTTTTGTTTACCTGTTGCTGGGTTGTGGCACCTTTTCTGGTTGGGCGCGTGTTTTGCCCCTTTTTCCCTTTTCAGTTTACTTTCAGTTTGTACCTTGTACTGTTAGAGGTCGATGCACTCTTCTAGTTATTTATAGCAGTTGCCCTTTTCTTTACTTGTCTTTTCTTTTACTCTGCATTTTTCATTGAGTGTGCTGCGTGTGGGTGTGTTCAGGTGCTTAGGAAAAGGCCTCCCCGAGTTGTTGTTCCTTCGGCGCTGGTCACCAGCCCCTGGCCTATGGAGGCGGGCCTGGGGTAGTTGCGGCTCGAGCCCGGTTAGGGTCGGGTCGTGACAAAGGGATTCACATTTTTAAATAACATAGGTGTAGAATTTATATAAACTTGAGAACAAATTTTTTTAATAGCTTGTTATGACTCAACCTCACTTACACTACCTTATTATAATACTATATCATTTTTTAGTATATTATTAGCCTTGAGAAACCTTGATTTTTTTGTTAAGTACTTCTTATTGAGAAACAATCTTCTTTTCAAATTCTTTTAGAATTCTTTCATGCTCAAACACTTTCACTTTGAGAAGTTTTTTCTCCTCAATGTGGTCATTATCTCTGATGTGAAACTCATATTCATCTTTATTCATCATGTTAACTTATTTATTGAGATATTTTTTTTATATTTTAGTTCTTTATTAAGTTGATATTTTTTCTTTAGGCACACATTAATCTCAGATCTCGAGATATTCTCTAAATTGGTTTTTCTCTTTCTTCACTGATTAAACTATCTTATTTTCTTTAAAAATGTTTCATGAAATTGGTTTCTCATCTAATATATTATTCCATAGAATCTCTACTTATAAAGAGAATAAATATTATTATTTTCTCATTATAAACCTTTTCTTTCTACATTTCATTCTTTTTCTACCTTTATTATACTTCTTGTATTCTTTTATTGATTTACCTTTTGACTTTCTTTGGTAATTCTTTTCATCCTTCTCATCATCATACTCTAAACTATACTTGTTTATTAGGTAATATTCTACAAAGTTTCCAATTTCCCCAAACTTGAAAATTTTTATTAGGAGTTTTCTCTTATACTTACGTTTAACCCTTTTAATATTTTTAGAGATAAAATCCATAAATATTTTGTGATTTTTATTACTCCCTTCATCTTTTTATCAGTCATTAGAAGACTTATTTTCCTCCTCTTTAGTCTTCAATTTGTTCATGGATTTAAATTTCATATCCTATATATCCTTCTTCTTAAAAAAAATTAGCCTTTATCATATAATAATTCTAAATATTATTATGTAACTCATCAAAGGAAAGATCTTACTTATCTTCGATAGATGGAACCTTTGGATTGAATCTCTCTGGAAAGTTTCTCATTAATTTTTTAAAATCTATAGAGTCTTTCATATTTTCTTTGAATCCTATTATATGACTAACTATTTCATTAACCTTGGTGAAATATTCATCAACATTATTATCTTCAGTTGTCCTAATATTTTTAAATTTGGCCCTCCAAATCTACAGTTTGGGTTCATTAATCATGAAATTCCCCTCATAATTGTTTTTAGTTTATCCCTCATTTATTTAGTCATACTAATCTCGGTCACATTTATATAAACCTTATCTATTAGGGAAGACATAATTTCATTTACAAACTTTCATCTAACACTAAATTTCTATTGTATGCAAAGTTCATCAAGGAATATCGCTCAGAAGGTAGGAAACCCATAGTCATAATATCACTTACCTTAATACCTTGTGATAGTAAATAGGAAAAAATTATTTCTACTTCAATCTATGAAATTTATTTTCAAAAAATATGGTAACTTCTATTTTATCACTGAACTTAGATGCTCCATACCTAAAAATTTTAAAAGAAGGATCTCATAGGGAACCTGGATTTTCTATGATGCCACTTATAAAGCTTAGGTTTGTTGATTGGAACTAAAAGGGGGTTAATAAATGGTACACATTTTATAATTTATTCTCAAATTAACCAATTTGACTAATTATAGTCATGATCTAATCTATTTTAATCTCTTCCTCACCCGTATGTAGAAATAATGAAATATAAATAGTGTATGGGAAATTTGTATAAGGTTTTGAATTGGTGTATGAACCTACTCTTTTCCATGATCAAATCTTATTTAGATATGGTTTTTATTATCATTATTGTATTGTAGTGATTAAAAATGTAGTTCTAGTCGCATATAATGTTTCGATTGGGAATTATTCACTTCTTGAGGGTAGGTTTCATCCACTTTCTGAATATGATGAATGATATTATTTAGACTCAAACCATGTATTCTTCAAGGTTTTTATCACTCTTTATTGTGAACAAGATATTTATTATCCTCCTAGATTCTTCATCATAAAATATAAGATCTTCTTCTAAAATTTCTTCGACTACAAGACAGATGTCAAAGAAATATCATGAACAAAGACCTCACTTCTTAGTTCTTCAGAATGTTCTTATAATACAGGATAGAATGTGTGTATGAGATAATCTCCTTCTTATAAATAATATATTGGATTATAAAAACCATGATACTCTTACCTTAACCACTTTAGAAAATCATATATGTAGTGTGAGTTGATATTCATTTTCTTTTCTCGATTTAATTCAATGGAGTATCAGCTTCCTATCAATTCTCAAAACAACTTTATTTTATTCATTTTCACCTTTTATGTCTTAAAAATTGAATGAATAATATTTCAATAATAAATTATAAAAATTTCCATGAAGCTCGGCTACAAAATAATCCCTTGAATAATAATATTTTAATTGGGAAGAATAATTTCAAACGTTTGAATTTGAAATCCCCATGAAATCTCCATGATATTCTCATTTGATCCACTAAAAATACATGAATTATTTCCTTATTTATATATTCCTTGAAATATCAACATTATTTAAATTTATTCTTCAAGATATTCTATTTTAAAAATTTCCTCAAATTTTGGCCAATTATTGAACTCTACAAATTTTTCAACTCTATTAATATCAACCTTATGAATTTTAACTCTACAAAGTTATACCTTACAAATTTTTTAGCGCAACTCTATGTAGTCTCAATGTAATCTAGAAACTATATTAACTCTATGAATTATATACCTTACAATGATATAATAACTCTAAGAAGTTTCAACCATATGAATTTTAAACTCTAAAAACTCTAGGGTACCCTACAAACTTCTTCAATCAACTCTATGAATTAAATTGTACCCTACGAAGTACTATAGTTAAACTCTATAAAGTTTTTCAACTCTAGAAAATTATTACTGTGATGAAATCAATTTTGTCTTTGAATGACTCTATGTATCCTAAATGGACCTTCTAAGTTCAGAGTAGAGTTCATGACTTTATAAAAATTAAAATATTCTCATTGTTGAACTCTACGAAGGTATATAAACCCTATGAAATATAGAAACCCTATAAAGTGCATAGAGTTTAGTACATAGCTAAAATTCCTAAACTCTAAAAACACAGTATTAATTATCACTCAAAACACATTTAAATTAACTTGGATCCTTCCTAATACCTTCAAAAAAATTCTCAATACTTTCAAACAATTCTCATATATGGTTGGAAACATATACAATATTGTTCAAAAAATCTAATGGGCGCTTCAATATTTACCTTTTTATATGTTTTTAAACCTATTTAACTCTACCCCATACTTAATAATTAATTCAATAAACACAAAATTACAACCTTCCTCTAAAGATAAGTATCTTGTAACCACATGATAGTATTAAGTGGTTTTTTTTAGATAATTTCATCCCTCGGTGACAAAAAAGGTATGTCCAAGTAATTTTGATGCTCTATACCTCAATCAATTCACTAACTTATTATATTTATCTCACTTATTACAATAAAAATAGATACTATATTAACAAAATTTAATTAAAATAAATTCCTTCCTCTATAAGATTTTTTCACTGTTTCCCCCTTTGAAAATATAATTTAAAGATAAGTGGGGGTAATACCAATTACCCTCAAAAGAGAAGGAAGGGATAAACATTAATTTTCAACCTCATAGTCTCAAACCTATCTTTATGCATGTCCTTAGTGAAAATATATACCAACTGGTCTCAAGTAGAAATAAATTATAGCTTTATGTCTACATTGGAAACTCTCTATTTAATAAAATGAAATATTATATCAATGTTCTTGGGCCTTGTGTTTTGTAATAAATTTTTATAAATTTCAATGGAACTTTGATAATCTCATAAAATCCTAAGAGGCTTTTCAATCTTCACCCTTAAGTCTTGAAGTTTTTCCTTCAACCAAATCATCTGGGAGAAAATACTTGTAGATTCTATATATTTAGATTCTATGGTGCTAAAATAAATATATTTTTTCTTCTTGAAATGACAACTAACACAAATTTATCCTAATATAAAAATTACACCTAAAGCAAACCTTTTATCATCATAATCTCCTACCCATCCTTCACCCTTATAACATTCTAGATTCAGGTTCTTTCCTTTCTTATATAATAACCCATAGTTCAATGTCACTTGAACATATTTGAGGACCATTTTAGCATCCATAAGATGTGATTATATAGGATCACTATAATATTTAGCACACAAACTCACAGCATAGATAATATCTAGTCTAGATGTAGTGAGGTAAATAAAGGTTCCACTCAATATTGTGAACTCCTTTTGATTTACACTCTCACATTCAGCATCCTTAGATAGTTTCATCCCAAATTTTATAGGTGTTTATGATGGATTAGAATCTTCCATATTGAACTTATTCAGTAATTCCCTAATATAATTCTCTTAGTATAAAAAAATATAATTTTCTTCTTGTATCACTTATAATCCCAATAAATAGCTTAGTTCTCCCAACATGGACATATCAAAGTGGTTCTTCATCTATTTATAAAAATCCTTACAAGAAATCTCTTGATCACTTGTAAAAATGGTTTCATTAACATCTTAAACCACTATGAGAGTACCTTCCTTCATTTCTTTTTTGCACATATTATTTTCCACTTTTAATTTTATGAATTTCATGTCTTTCAAGTAAATTTTCAGCTTAGAATTCCATACCATGGGGGATATTTTAATCCATATAAATATTTATTTAGTTTTTATACTATAATTCCATCATTTTCAAGAAAAAAACCTTCAAGCTTCTCAATGTATACTTCTTATTCCAGCTCACCATTCAAGAAGGTGGATTTGACATCCATCTGATAGATTTTATACTCCATATGAGCTGAAAATTATAGGAACATTTGTTTACCCTATATTATTTCCATAGGATAAAATTTATCTTCAAAATAAATTCCCTAAACTTGATAATAACATTTGTAAAAAATCCTAGCCTTATTACTAGTTACTTCTTATTTACCATTAATTTTATTTTTGAACACCCACTTGGTCACAATGAGATTATTTTCATTTGGTATGGGATAAAGATACCCAAATAAATTATTCTTTATTTGGTATGGTTCCTACTTCATGAATCCAACACACTCCTCATGATTAATATATTTAACCACTAAATATGGCCCAATTTGAGAGATTAGAGAATTTTGGTTGTTATATCTTAGTCTTCTTCTAGTTTGAACTGGTTCACTTTGATTTCCAATGTTTTTTTCTTCCACATGTTTTTTCAACCTCTAGTGCTTAATTTTTTTTATACTAAATAGTATTATCTTCATCACTAGTCAATCCATAGTTGGATTCATCAATATATAGTTTAGTTCTAGTCTATTCACCACTAAATTTATCAAAATTATGCTCACTTTTTCCATCTGGATTATCTAAAACTAATTAAATTAAAACACTTCTAGAATGATTTTAATTGATCCTCACATAAAAACAATCTAAAAATATATTAATTCTCTTAATATAACATCTATATCCTTTTACATTTTATAGGTATCTAAGAAATATACCTTCCTTAACCTTATCATCAAATTTACCCAAATTTGAGTCTTTAATTTTCAGGATACAAGGTCTTCCAAAGACTTTGAAATAAATCATTATTAGATTATTTGTATAACACATATCATTTGAGTTTATATTTGAGTTTAGTATTAGTAAAAATTATTTCTAAATATGCACAACTATGCACATAGCTTCTCACTGGAAAAATTTAGACCTTTAAAACTAATCTAGCATTGTCCTTTCCATTTATATGATTATTTTTTTCATTATTTTATAAACTCTATTATAATAATGATTATAGGGATCACTATATTGGTTCTTTATCCCATGATTATCAAGATAATATTAAAATAAAAAATTAGTAAATCCTTACCATCAATAATACTAGGCTTCTTAATATGATCCCTAAATTATATTTTATCTTCTATTCTAAAAAATTGAATATATACACTAATTGTGACTTTTTTTTCATGAAAAACACTCTTTTAACTATTATATATTCATAGATTAATGTAATAAAATGCACTTCACTTCTAGTGGATTAGTGCCTCATAGGTCCACACAAATTTTAGTGAACCAACTCAAGTGGTCTAGTTGATTGTATCTCCACTCTCTTATGATTTCTTTAAGTCATCTTCCCATTTTAAAAAGTTGTTAAAATTAGATCTTTTTCTATTCTTAACTTGGGTAGATCTCTCACATTACATTATTTTTATATTTTTCTAAAATTATTTTGGACAAGGTTTCTAAGTATTTTTTTTTTGGGTATGGTTCTCTTCCTTGACACTGATATAGTAATAATTTCTTGGGTATCCTATTTGAAATAGATTCTTACTTGTTATTTCACATTTTTTATGATTCTTTCATCTTTGATTTTTTTATGAGATGGGTGTTTCTCTTAAAAATCACAAAATTAACCCATTAAAAAAGGTTATATCTCCCCGATAATTATCTTCAATGTATTTAAAACCCATAGTTTCACCTTTCATATGTGATGTACATCCACTATCCAGAATTAATTACTTGATCCTCTTACTAGCATTGAGAGAAAGCTCCATAATCAATGATTTATCTGACTTATTTCCTTTTATAAGCCATTATTTTTTACCTAGAAGTAAGGTAATACATTCTGCTGAAAAATTACCTTATTGTGCATATATTCTATAGATCTCTTCAATATGATCAATGTTTTTCTAAATAGATACCATAATTGTGCTTCCAATTTTAGTCTATTTCTTCACAGGTTTTTTTGTCTTGTTCTCTAGATATATTTCCTTTAATTATTTCCATATCTAGTTCCATGGTAGAGATGTATTGTACCATAAAACATATAATATAAGTTCAAAAATACCATAAAACCAAAAATACCTTTTAAAACCAATTTTTTAGGAAACTGGTGAGACTTCTTGTACAATTGTGCTTACTATTTTTGAATAGGCATAACCTCCCTTTGCTTTATCCTTGGAAAATGTACCTTCTTATAAATATTCCCAACTCCATTTAATGGAATTTTTTTCTTCTCAAGGTTTCTATTAACCTAGGTTTTATCATATTGGCTCTTAGAATAAATACTATTAGTTATAATAGATGTTATATTTTTAACTAACATAGGTACAAAATTCAACTAAACTTGATTACAATAATTTTATGTATCTTGTGATGAATCATCCATTACTTACAATTCCTTATTATAATCCTATTTAATTTTTTTATACCTTCTCAAACATGATACACCTTAACTTAGTCATATTAAGTTTTAATTATTAATATGTGATCTTATTTTCAAATTCTTTAATAATTATTTCATACTCAGCTAATTTCACTTTGAGATCTCTTCGATGTGATCATTATCTTTGATGTAAAACTCATCTTCATATTTCTTAACATTGTTAGAGATTTGAGTTCTTTTTTAAGATGATTTTTTATCTGTAGGCACACCTCAAGATCAATTCTCAACATATGCTACAAATAGGTTTATTCTCCTTTTTATTTACTACATGATCTATCTTTTTTTTATTTCAAAATATTCCATGAAATTAGTTACTCTTCTAATATGGTCTTCCTTATAATCTCTACTTAAAGAATATAATCCATCTTCTTATTTTCTTAACATACTCTTATTCTTCCAACATTACATTATTCTTATTATTTCATCATACTTCTTGTATTATTTGAAATTTCTTTCTTTGAACTTTATTTGAGGCTTCTCTTCACCCCCCTCACCATCATACTCCACCCTCTTCTTCTTTCTTGAACATCATACTATAAAGTTTCTAATTCCCCCACACTTAAATAATTTTATTGTTAGTTTTCCCATGTGTTTTCATTTATCCCTTTTAATATTTTTATAGATAAAATACACAAATATTTTTGGATTTTCATCATTATCATCATTGTTTTATGATTCGATATAAGACTTTTATTTATCTTATTTAATATTTAATTTTTTCATGGATTTAAATTATATCTCATTTTTATCCTTGTTATTAAAATCTAGATCCTTTATCATCTAATAATTCATAATACTATTGTGTAACTCATCAAGGATAAGATATTTCCTATATTTAATAGTTGAAACCGTTATATTGAATCTATCTGGAAAGTTTATAATTAATTTTTTTTAAATTATAAAATATTAAAGTTGTATCCAAATCCTTTGATATTATAAATTATTTCATTCACATTGGTTAAATAGTCATCAAAATTCCTATCTTCATACATCTTAATATCTTCAAATTTGGACCTCAAAATCTATAGTTTTTTATTCCTTGATCTTGAAATTCCCCTCATACATGTTTTCAAGTTTATCCAAAATTTATTTTTTTGTACTGAGCTCCATCAATTTTGTGTAAACCTTGTCATTCAGAGAAGATAGAATTTTATTCATGGCCTTCCCCTCTACCACAAAAATTTTCTTATCTACAAAGGTCATCAGGGCATCTCACTTAAAAAGTTGGAAACACATAGTCACAACATCACTTACCATCAAACCTTGTGACAATGAATAGGTCATAATTTTTTTCTTCCATATAAAAAATTTCATTCCATTAAAAATAGAAACTTACTTATTGTTCACTAAAATTTGATTCTTTATATGTAAACCTTTTAAAATAAGGATCTCAGAGAGAACCTCAATTTTCTTTGACACCACTTTTAGACCCTAGGATGATTGAATTCCACTAATAGTGGGGTGAATAAGTAGTACAAGTTTTAAAATTTCTTCTCAAATTAACCTTAGTGTCCGATTAAAGTCATTATTCACTCTCTCGTAATCTCTTCCTCACTTGTATGTAGTAATAATTAAATACAAGTAGCATATGAGAAATTTTTATAAGGTTTGGCCTCATTGTGAGATCCCACTTTTTTTCTTGTTCAACTTCTATTAAGAGACAAATTTTATTATCACTATTTTATTGTAGTGATTACAAATAAAATTCTAGTCGCATGAAATGGTCAGAATAGGTATCATTTACTTCTCTATAGTAGGTATCATAAACTTCTTGAATATAATGAACAACATTATTTAGACTGAAACCACTGGTTCTTTAATATTTCTAGTATCCTCCTAGATGCTTTATCATAAAATATAAGATCTTCTTTTGAAAGTTATTAGAATACCAAATAGATGTTAAAGCTAAAACATGCACATCAGCCTCCCTTATCAGTTCTTTAGAATGATCTTCTTATTCATGAGAGCATTCAGGCATGATATGATCTTCCTCCTCCTCGGCAACAAGATCCTATGTGATCAATACCAAAAAAAAATTACCTCAGCCACTTCAAAAATTAATATATGTGGCATAGGTTAATGTTCTTATTCTTTTCCTCACTTTGATACAATAAAGTATCAGATTATTATTAATTCTCAAATACACATCATTTTATTCATTTTCACCTTTTTTATATATATAATTTTAGGAATAATATTTCCATAGTAAAATTAAGTAAATCCCCATGAAGTTCATTTGTCAAATAATTCCCTACAGAATGATAGCTTTAATAAGGAAGAATAATTTCAAACCTTTGAATTTATAATCCTTATGAAATTTTCTTGATCTTTTAATTAAATCCAATAGAAATAATGGGATTATTTCCTTTCTTAAATCTTCCAAAAAATACACAAATTTAATTCATTTTTTTATTTTTATGCATGTGTGTATGATCCCATCCATTACAAAGTAGAAATATTTCTTGCGATGTGGATCTCAAACTCCATAGAATAAGGTTCATCTTGATTCTATATTCTCATCTTGAATAGAAACTCTTCAAAATAATTGTAATGTTTAAACAATGAGGATTAGTTTCTCAGTATCGTCTAAATTTATTCTTCAAGATATATCATTTTGAAAATTTATTCAAATTTTGGAAGTGTTGAACTCTATGAAATTTCCAACTCTAAAAAGATCAACCTTATGAAGTTTAAATCTATGAAGTTATACCCTACAAAGCTTTTAGATCAACTCTACAAATTCTAAATGTACTTAATGAACTCTATCTACTCTATGAATTTTTTACCTTACAAAGATAGATGAACTCTATGAAGTTCCAACCCTATGAAGTTATAAACTCTATAAACTCTAGGGAACCCTAAAAACTTCTTCCATAAACTCTATGAAGTCAATTATATCCTATGAAGTATTGTAGTTTAATTCTATAAAATCTATCAAATCTGTGAACTTCTTATTATGATAAACTCTACATTGTCGCTGAATAACTCTATATAGTCCCAATAAACCTTATGAACTTTAGCATAGATTTTATGACTTTACCAAGTTCATACTTCTACTCATTGTTGAACTATATAAAGGTATATGGACCCTATAAAGTTGGGAAACCATATTAAGTTCATGGGGTTCAAGAATTTTCCAAAATTCATAAATTCTATAAACATGGGATTAATTTAGAATCACTAAAAACACATCTAAATTAACTCATAGCCTTTCCAATACCTTCAAAAACATTCTCATCACTTCCAAACACTTCCAATATATATTTAAAAACATATACAACATTAGTTAACAAATATAATTGGTGCTTAAATTTGGATATTAGAGGACTTGAAAAGTGATTTCTTTGGAAGGAATATCACACTCAGTATTTTAAGTCTTTTCTTTTAAAATCCTCACCAATTTATCATAAATCACATGTATATTAAATCCATTACATATCATACAATCATTTTTTATCATGTTTTATTCATTTGTATGTGCATTCTTCTAAAAATTTAGTTTTGGAATCCTATTTCATCCACTAAATTAATTTATTCTAACCAAATTAATGTATAAATCTTTACACAACTCACAATTTTTTGTTCTCATCCAAAAACAAAAGCTAAATATATTCATAAATATTTTAATGCATCCCATGTACTAGGTGCATGAACTTTTCATTTAATACATAGAGTTATATGTTATTGAAAATATCCATATGAGTAATCCCAGGGAAATAGATAGACAACACCTCACCTTTCTAGAATAAGGCATAAGACTCTAGGTCATTGGGTAGTCTGGCCCCAAGAACCCCCCTTAATGTTAGGAACCACCTCTAGTTTGAAAATGAACTTCTTATTCCAATAAAATTCATGCATAGCATATGATGCAATGATTTACTCTACCTATTTTTTCAATTATGCTATGGTAGATTTTTCTGGAACTCTTATAACTAATAGATACACCATTTTGTAAAAACATGAAAATATGTTGATATTTTATATCATCTTTATCATATTAGAAACTTTCATACATATAACCATTGAAATAGAGCTCATCCTTTCCTCTAAATATTAATAACATATCCTTATCCCTTCTAAAATACTTAGGAATTTTTTTATATCAATCCAGTGACTCTCACCATGATTGAATTGGTATCTAGAAATAATTCTAAGATCATAGGTTATATCAAATTGATTAAACAACATAAAATACATGATAAAACCTATGTAGAATACATAAGGAATTCTATAAATCCTTGATAGGCCCTCAGAATGATCCTAAATCTCTCTAATATTCATTCCATGTGACACCAGTAAACACCCCTTCTTGGAGTTATCTATGCTAAACCTATTTAGAAATTTACCAATGTGAGTTTCCTGACTGAGTCTAAATAACTTATTAAATATATCTCTATAGATCTTCATACCTAGTATGTAGGATGCTTCACCCATATCTTTTATTGAGAAGCACTTACCCAGCCACATCTTCATAGATTGAAGTTTTGGGATGTCATTTCTGATAAGTAGTATGTCATCCATATAAAATATCAGAAACACTACTATGCTTACACTAATCCTATTTTATACACAAGAATAGTCCATTTTTTTATGAAACCAAACTCTTTGATTGAATTTTCAAATTGGATATTTCAACTCTAAAAATCCTACTTTAATCCATAAATGGACTGTTACAACTTATATACATTAGTAGGCTCATTTTTTACTTCAAAACCTTTGGTTTGTATCATATACACATCCTAGACTAAGTTCTTATTATGGAAATCAGTTTTCACATCCATCTAATATATGTCTCCTAATAAAAATGAGATTATATAGAAAAAAATATCGAAATGGATTATATCATCATTTCAGGTGAAAAGATTAATTTATAGTCAATATCATGAATTTTCTTATAATTTTTTATTACCATAATTGATTTATAGGTAGACACTCAACCATCCATGTTATTTTTCTTATATAAAACTCACTTTCACCCTATAGGTATCACCCATTTTGGTTCATCCATCGATTTCCAAACTTAGTTATTGTACGTGAACTCCATTTCAGATTTCATGGATTTTAACCATTTATTGGAATTAGATCTCTTAATGACCTCTCATTTCCTCTCAATTGGTAGTAGGTTCTCCATTTACAAACATTACGTCATCATCATTTTCCATGAGAAATACATATCTCTTAGGTCCTTGATGAGATCTACTAGACCTTCAAGGTTCTTATGTAACTTGAGTCAGTTCTTCCTCCAAAATTCCTTAAGAAACTATATCAACCTCCAACTTGAGAAAACTTTCTATTTATTAGTATTAAACTTTTCCAAGTCCAAAATTCCTCCCACTGACTCTAAAATTCATGTAATCCTTCTCCAAGTAAAATGGAATATCGAGCTATAAACACTTTGTGTTTAGTAGTATTATATAAATAGTACCCCATGGTTTCCTTATGATAATAATTTTTATAACTTGGGGCTAATAATATCATAATTCAATCATCATACGAGTTCTTCGCAACCTCAAATCATCAAAAAATAAAAATTGGGTTGTTTATCATATTGTATCTCATATGGTGTATTTATGACTTTTTTAGATATAAAATAGTTTAATAGGAATATAGTAGTCTCCAAAGTATAACACCATAATGAAATAACAAGGTCACACTGACTCATCATCGATCGAACCATGTCTAATATGGTATGATTCTCCATCTCAGACACACTATTCCATTGTGGTATTTCAGGAGGAGTGAGTTGTGAAATAATTTTACAATCCCTTGGATGTTCAATGAATTCATAGATTAAGAATTTGTCACCATGATCCAACCATAGGATCTTAATACTCTTACCCAATTGATTTTGTACTTTTTTCTAAAACTCTTTTAACATTTTAAAAGTTTTATACTTATCTCATTAGAAACACATATCCATACCGACTAAATTCATCCGTAAAGGTTACAAAGTACCTAAAACCACCACTTGGATGAGTACTCATTGGTCTATATACATTACTATGCATGAGATCAAATAGTCCACTATCCCTTTACCTTTTACACTAAAGGGTTATTTAGTCATGTTTCCTAATAAATAAGATTCACAATTTTCAAATGATTTATAATCGAATGGTTCTAAGAATCCATATCTATAGATTATTTGGATGTGTTTCTCATATGTATGCCTAAGGAAAAAATGTCAAAGATATGTGAGATTATAATCAACCTCATCCTACTTATTCTAAATTTTATAGACCAAATCATCAATGTATAGAATATATAAACCATTTACTATATTCTTGATGTCATAAAACATTTCATTCTTATACATAGAAAAACTCATATTTCTAATAGTGAATGAAAATTACATCTTGTACAAATAAGATATAGAAATAAAATTTATGTTTATGGTGAGAACATAATAATAGTTCTCTAATTATAGGAATAATCTAATTGGTAATGTTAAATCATAAGTGTTGACTTAAAATACAATAACTCTTGCTCCATTACTAATATGAATACCTACTTTACCCTTTTTAAATTCCATTATATCTCTAAGTTTGTGTTTTTTAGAAAAAAAATGTGACATACACCCAATATCCAAACCCATGAGTTAGAGTTAGTGAAATTAACCTCTATAACATTCACATTTAGATGATGAGAGTGATTCTTTTCTTTGGGAACACTTCTCACCCCTAGATACCAATCTCTAATTTTTTAATAGGTATTGCCAATAAAGTTTCTCAAAATTATTATCATTAAGTATTTCATAATATATTACAAATATATATTGGTGGGTGAGTATCATATTTTACATCTTTTCATTAAGGAATTTTAATGAAATTTCTTCCACTCAAAATGATGACTTCATACATAACATCTATTTAGTGATCCAAGATCCATATTTCATGATGTTTTAAGTCCGCTATATCCTTCCTCTAAAATATTATCTATTTAATTAGGATAAATTTCCAATAATATCACATATGAATCTTAGATATTTTATTGGATAAACACTTTATCTGAATCAATTATATGGATTCACTCAACTTTATTCCTCTAGTATACTAACTTTTAGGGTTTTTAATCCAAGTGTTATCCACTATTTATTACATAAGATAATCCATGGGCACTGTGAAATATCATTAACCTACCCAATTATGTAGTTCTTGGCTTAGTTCAGTACCACTTAAACGGGGTGAATCAATGGTACATGTTTTTAAATTATTCCTCAAATTGACCTATGTGGTCGATTAAAGTTGTGATCCACTCTAACTTAATATCTTACTCACTCATATTAAGTACTAATAAAATATAATCAATATATGGGAAAATTTTTATAAGTTTAGACCTTATTATAAGATCTTAATCTTTGTTGTGTTCAAATTCTATTATGAAATGGATTTTATTATAACTATTGTATTATAGTGATTACAAATGTAGTTATAGCCCTATAAAATGGTTTGAGAAAGTATCATCCACTTATTGAATATGATGAAAAACATTATTTATACTAGAACCATCACTTATTCAATAATATCTTAACTCTTTATTATAAAAAATATCTTTAGTATCATCCCAGGAGATTTATCATCAAATACAAGATCTTCTTTTGAAATTTATTCAACTGTATTACTGATATCGAAGATATATTATTCACATCATCCTACCTTTTAAATTATTCATAATGATATTATCATTAATGAGTGCATTCATGCATGGTATAATCTTACTCCTCTTTAGAAATAAGATATTATATGATCAGCATCAATATATTCTTTCCCCAACCACTTTAAAAAATCATAGATGTAGCATAGATAAATGTTCTTATTCCTTTCTCACTTTGATACAGTAGATTATCAGCTTCTTATCAATTATCAAACACACCTCATTTAATTCATTTTATAGTTTTATATCTTCATAACTAAATTAATAATATCTTCATAATAAATATTAAAAATTCCCATGAATATTTACTACAAAATAATTCCATGAATAATAGTAACTTTGATCTGAAAGAATAGTTTAAAATATTTGAATTTTAAATCCCTATGAAATATATATGATCTTATCATTTAATACACCAAAAATACTGGGATTATTTATTTCTTTAAATATTATATTAAATCTGTAAATTTAATTCAATATTAATTTACAACCACATGTTTATGACCTCATACATCACGGTGTGGCGATGTTGCTTGCGGTGTGGATCTCACACTCTACAGAATCAGATTTGACTTGATTATATAGACTCATATTGAATCAAAACTATTTAGTGATGTGTTATATTTTTATGACCAACACAATCGATGACACTTGAAATAGTAAAGAATTTTTTTGGATTTTTAAATCCTCTTAAAGTACTGGATTTAGTTAATTAGAAGGAGGGACTCTAGTAGACCCTTCAATCTTGTGAAGGTAGCGGTAGTAATTATTTGTGGATTTAAAATGATGTGTTCAATAGTTTCAAATTTATGATGGATTTATGTTTGTAGTGGTGGAGTCAATTCACTAGATGTTCAGTGATGCAATTGATTTGAATCATTGAAAATGAATACATTGTTTATTTGGATCTATACTAGCTTGGATTTACAGAAAAGGAGTGAGGTGATGGTATATTGTTAATCTAATGGTGATTGGTGGTCTATCCATGGAGATGATACAATAAATTGTATTTTATCTAGTGTAATGTATAGATCCCCATAAATATAGGAGGTCGTTGAAACTGGTTATTTAGCTAGGGTCCACTATAAAAGATTTGCGGGACCACATACTGAGGTATTGGGGTTTCATTTTAGTTAGTGATATATGTGGATTCTAAGTCATGGTTATTATAAAATATTTTGTACTTCTAGTGAAATGATAAGTTATGATACTTCTCCCCATGGATGTAGGATAAAATTAAAAACCATGTAAAGCCTCTTGTGTCTTTTACTTGATTTCATTTCTTTCCCTGTATTAGATGTTTTTATGAGTTGTGAGTGGGAATATTTTAACTTTTTCTGGTGATTTGTATGAGTTCATTGTTCTATGTTCCAATACATTGATGATTAGAAATTCCTTTCTAGAGTCTTATTCTTAAAATTTTATTTTGGTGACCTTACTTCTTATGGTTAAATTTTGGGGTGAGATTATCAATAATTGGTATCAAATACATAGGTTCTCACATAGGTTCTCAAAGGCTCATCAGTTCACTCAACAATAAATTATGTATCATTATCTCTTACTCAAACATTTTTTTTATTTTAGTATGAGTTACTATCATCAGATGGATGGTGTTGGATGATAGAAAGGTTCAGATGGAAAAATTCAATGGAATGGATTTTAGCTTATAGATGATATAGTTGGCAGAATACCTCATCCAGAATGACCTGAAAGTTTCATCGAATATATTTCAGCGAGAGAAAGTGTAAAATGGAGAATGGGAAAGGCTAGATAGAAATATGTTAGGATCAGTGAAGATTTAATCAGAATTAAATGTGGTCTTCAATATATGATTGTTTTACTTATTTCTATTATCTCCTTCCTCCCCTCCTCTCACCTCATCCTTTTTTTTCTTCAGTACGACTCCTATGTGAAATGATTTTTTCTTTCAGGTCAATTTCATTCTCTTATCGATCTCCTGGGGTCCTGTTGATGTTTGTATGGTGTTTTTGCTCTCAAATTTTCCTTCTGTGGCTCTTCCCTCACATTCCTCAGTGCCTCTTCAGGTCGGATTTGTAGCTTTTATTTAAAGAGATTTTGGGTTTCACGATTCAACGGTCGATGAGCCTCATGGCACTACCTAGGTCGGTCTGCACCTTCTTTCTAGGATCTCTATTTTCTTCCTAGTTGAAAATTTTCATCATCCTATATCCTCAACCTCTTTACTACTACTATAACCACACGTTCCACTACTTCTCTCCTTATCAGATATAGAGCGGTGGAAACATTTAAGTTTTGGGAGGTGTGGTTCAGTGGCTAGAAAGGTTCCAAGTGCACATCCCCTAATGATGGATTTGGTCTTTTGGTGTTCATACTCGTGATTTTAGTGATGGTTTGTTTTCTTATTATCATTGGTTGATCTGTTTACTGATGTTCGCTGGTGTTTTGATTTGTGGATCCAATTTTTTTTTCTCAAGTTTGGTTATGGTGGAAGTTATTAAGTTGATCTCAACAGTACTGTGGTGATGTTCATACTCTTCATATTTGTATTCACAGTATGTTTTTTCTGATTCATTGGGGGACGATGATGACTTGGTGTGCTGAGATGTTTTACAGTAGGTTTGATGTTTTTCGACAATCTTTGGTGAGCGGTTTTCATGGTGGTTTGTTGGTGATGATGATGCATTGATGGATGACGATGGTGAATGGTGATGGATGGTGATAGGGTGATGTAAGCAATCTTCAATCATGATTCTCAGATGTGGTGTTCTTTTTGAATTTTATATTTTGATTTTTGAAATTGGTTGCATTTATTTTTTGGGTTCCCGCTTGGTATGTAGGTTACCGCTAATCCATAAAAGAAGATTTTGGGAAATAAAATAAAAATCTAATTTTCAGTCATTCAGTCAGGATCCATCTCAAGTCTCTAAAGGTGGATTTCAAGTATGATATTTGGACTATATTGTTGTTTTTACTACAAGAAAACAAGGTTGTACCCATAGTTCTCCAGAAAAAAATTAGGTATAGGTCACCCCTATACCCATGGTTATTATAAACCATAGGAATAGGTTTCATGGGAAAAAATCACAGGAAGGACCTATGCATATGGTTCTCCAAAAAGTGTGGGTATAGGTCACCGCTATACCCACGGTTTTTTTAAACCATGGGAATAGGTTTCATAGGGTAAAATCGTGAGAAATACTTATACCCACAATTCTCCAAAAACCATGCATATAGGTCACCCCTATACCCATGGTTTTTGTAAACCATGGAAATATGTTTCACAGGGAAAAAATTGTGGGAAGCCCGTAGGAAAATTTATACCCATGGTTTGACCAAACCATAGGTATAGGTTGGCCAATTATTTTTACATAATAATAATAATAAATAATTTAATGTAAATAATTTTATATATATATACATATATTTTTTTTTGAATATAAGAACAAAAAACATGTTATAGGATAGTGGTAAAGTTGATGGAGTGTTGACATAAGATGTTGGGATAAAATCCAAGAAAAATATTTTTTTTAATAAGGACCTATACCCACGGTTTGACTAAACCGTGGGTACAGGTTGTCCCATTCACTAGTAGAAAAATACCCTATACCAACGGTTTGAAACCGTTGGTATATCCTATACCAACAGTTTAGAGAACCTTGGCCAAGTAATCCATGGGGGTAGGTCTATACCAACAGTTTTCAAAACCGTTGGTATAAGTAATATGAAAAATCTATACCAAAGGTTCCATAAAACCATTGGTATGTGTACTTCAAAAAAGAAGCATTCGTTTGGTTTTGATCCCAGTACCTATAGTTTATGATTGAACGACCTAACCACTAACCTAACTTGACTTTTGTGAACATAATTTCATAAATATATATATGTATTATCATAAATATTTTAAATTTTGATTTATTTAATGTTCACTGTAGGAATATTCCATAAAAAATACATGTAACTATACCAACGATTCTCAAAACTGTTGGTATAGACCAATACCAATGGTTTTGAGAACCGTTGGTATAGATTATTTGATTTTGGGACCTATACTAATGGTTTTGGACAAACCATTGGTATATGGGGGACCTATACCAACGGTTTGGCCAAAACCGTTGGCATAGGTCTATAATAGACACCCTATACCAACGGTTCCCCCAAACTGTTGGCATAGGTCCCCCGTATACAAACATTTTGTCCAAAATTGTTGTTATATGTCCAAATTAGTGACCTATACCAACGGTTTTGGCCAAACCGTTGGTATAGGTCCATATAAGTGAACTATACCAACAGTTTGCTCAAAACCGTTGGTATAGATCTTATTTTTAGTAGTGATTAAATTTCCATAATAATAGTAGTAATAATAATAATAATAATAAATATAAATAAATTTATATATATATACATATATTTTTTTAACATAATAATAAAAAGCATGTTTTAGGTTAGTGGTAAAGTCGTTGGAGTATATGCAGAAGGTGCTAGGATCAAATCCCAATGAAGGATTTTTTTTAATAAGAAAATATACCTATCGTTTGACCAAACTATGGTTATGGGTATTTCTATTGAAATTTCCTACACCAATGGTTTACAAATCATGGTTATAGGTGGCCTATACCCATAGTTTGGTCAAACTATGGGTATAGGTCTATATTGATGGCTCCCAACACCATAATTCCTAAAATTGTGGTTATAAGCTATACCCACAGTTTTAGGGGATATACCCACGGTTTTAAACCATGGGTATAGGGTTTTTTTAGTAGTGTTTCGTCTTTTCAATGGTTACAATAGTGAGTAACTCCAGTGGAAAAATCAAATTTTTATTTAAAGATGCCAAGAACTTGATTCTTAATGAAGATCTCTGAAGAATGGAGATTCAAGAACCTTATAGTGATGTATTGAATGTATATGGAAGATGATTATCACCTCATCAAAGAAGTTGAAGACAAACAGAAGGAAAATTAAGAGAGATAAGTAGACATAAATCTACTACACCTAGTCTAATATGTTTTAAATATGATAAAAGTGATCATATCAATATGAATTGTTTCAGTCATAAATAAAATTCTGTAAGAACAAGTTTTGAAGGATTAAGTTCTATGAACCTAATAGCTGAGAGTAGTTCCAACCTACTCTTGAATTTAAATACTCCAATTGAATCTTGGATTATATATTCTAAAGAATATTTCTACTCTACTGGATAAAAGGGTTTCATGTAAACTTATGTGTCTAGAATCTTTAGAAGAGTGCTTCTAGTGTATGATGAATCTCTTGACATGGTAGGAAAGTGGGATGTAAAAATTTGGATGGATAATGGTAGTTTCCTTGAGATAGAAGGGGTTAGATATATTTTAGTTCTTCATAAGAATCTGATTTCAATTTTATAATTGGATGAATCTCTTTATGGGACAAACTTTGAATATTGGGTGTGTAAAATCAGCTAAGTTTCCCTTATCATAGTTATAGGTGTAAAGGATGAGACACTTTATATAAATAGATGGACCTGTACACCCATATCTGGAGATAAGAACATAAACTTTATATACTGGATTTGATGCCAAAAGAAGTGAACTGAAATTAACCATCCATAATTACAATATTCATAACCTATATTGAGAGACTTACATACCCGAGATCCTTTAGGTTTATCATTTTAAAGAAATATGAAACCTTGTTACTTAATAAAAAACCATATCATTCTTAACCAATGTGAATTTTTTCCATTATGCTTATATTTTCTTATTCTATAATAAGTCTTAAACATCTCCCAAAAAATTATTTACACATAATAATATTCTAAATATAATATATGTATTAATCTTCTTCATAACCAGGAAAAATGGAAAAATAAGAAGGGTGAGCTCAAATGATCAGTAAGATTAACATAGGTGTTAACAATAAAAGATATTAAGTGAGTGTAAGATAATCATAAGTGTGTGAGAACATAATCAAAGTGTGTAGTGTAAGAGATCCATGCCCAACAAAACATGATCTATAAATCATGAGTCATGGCATAAATATTTGGATTAACATAAGACAAAAATCAAAAGAGTTAACAATAAGGATCCATGTGAAATAAACCTTTGTTTAATGAAACCATAATAAATCATAACAAGTATATAAAAAACATGTATTCATCTTGGGACATTATATTTATAACCCTTTTTTACTCATTTCTAACCCATAATGGAATAACTTATAAACAGATAATTTCAATCATTGATAATCTAGAGAACAAAACTTTACCCAATGCATTGGAGATATGTATCCAAGGATCACATGTCATAATATATAATTCCCAAAAACCATAACATGATTAAAAATAATAGGGATTTAATTTCAATATAAAACTCATAAATACACCCATCATTCCTTTATACCTTGATTAACCTATGGAAAAAATGGGTTTAAAATTTCCTTAAAATATTATTATCATAATCCATAAAAATAAATAGTATGGGTGGAATCATTAGAATATATACCCAATGAATAATAATAATAATCATTTAAATCATTTTTATATAGATTAAAATCACTTTTGTAAAATCATTAGAATTATGATTTGAAAAACAAGATAAAATATCCTTTTCTTTTTGTGAATTTTAAAAATTAAAAATTCCCAAATCCATGGGCATATGATTTTTTTGAAAACCCATGGAAACTTTTATATTAATCTTGATAAAAAAAAATTATCATGGTGGTGTGAAAATAAATTCACTTTATATATGTTAAAAAACATTATTTTCATACTTTTTTAAATAAATTCAAAAGTGATTCATACCGAAAATGTTTAAAATATTCTTTTTAAAACCTTTGTAAATAAAGTAAAAAGTTGTTTAAAATAAAATTTAAATGTATTTTAAGTATAAAAAATAACATTCTTGAATTATTTAAAATAACATGGATATTGAAGAGGAATATTTTAAAACATTCAAAACAAGTTTTTAAAGATAAAACCCTTATGGATTTGGTAAATTTTGAAACAAAAGAAAATTGGAGGGTATAAATTTAAATGTATTAATAAAGCACTTTAATTTAATGAAATTAATTGAAAAATATATCTATGTGTTAATTTATATGCCACAAAAAAACATGTGGTGAAAATTGCATAAGTCTCAAAGAAATGAAATTGAGATGAGAAATCCTTACAATTTTGGTAATGCTTGAATCAAAAATCCATTGAATGAAGGAACCTAATATGATTCATTAAAACCCATTATATTTATGAAATAATATTTCATATTACATTCATCTATCAATAATTACACCATATAAAATAAATCATGGTGCGCAATATGAAACATGTCTCAAGGAATTTGAAATATTGACCAAGAACCCTTACAAAGATCATAAAATTTGAAATAGGAATCCATCAATATAATGATATAGTGTAAAAAAGGTAAATACAAATAAAAAATTATAATACAACATAAACAGTCATTTTTCATAACACACACGATATTGGCATAACATAGTCGATGAAGAAGTGATATAACCCAATGAAAGGAAATTGAGTTAGTAACCCCCTTACCTCAAAATTCTACTGGATTGAACACATTATAACCTCATATATAATAAATTTATACTTATAATAAATCCATAATATAATAATATTCATAATTATATTACTATATATCATTCCATTATAGTTTCCAATTATCCATTTATTAATAATTCTTTATTAAAAATCAATGTTTGTGTGTTAACTGTCTCATTCCCCATGCATATTTCGATTCAGTGGTTTCATTAATTATGCATTTTTCATGGTTTAATCATATATATAATATTAATTAATATTTATATTATGTTTTTGACATATTTTTGGAGTTCTATGTTCACTTTATGGAACTTATATTAAATATTTTCATGGAATGCATAAAAATTCCCTTTTATGTGATTATTTAATTTACAAAAGAATTGAATTTATAAGTATATATAATTTTGAATATTAATAATTCATAATTATTTAAACAAAATAAATTAAACATTATTACATAATATAAACAATTAATAACATTCCTTAATCATTCATGACATAATCTTTTTTACAATTCTCATGTATGTGGTAAAACTGATGCAAACACGAACAGGTTATAATGACTGAATGTGTAAGAATATATTATTATATAGTGATATTATTAGTTTAATATAACATTAATGATTTAAAAACATGTTATAAAATTGATAAATTGGATTTAATAATATTTATATGAATAATTAAAATTAAAAATAAAGGTAAGAGGTTATTACTTCAAAGTGTCTTGGTAAGTGAAGTGTCTTGGTAAGCTTGTTTTAAGAGGTTAAACTTTATGATGATAATTTATTATTAATATTATAAATATAATATATAAGTTATTTTTTCATAACCTTAATCATTTTATAGATTTAATATTTATTTATTCATTACATTAATTAAACCATCCATGTAATATGGTAATGAAAAAATTAAATATGTTGTTTCATGGAGGTGATAGTCTGCAAGTACACATGAACAATGGTTCCATTTTCCAAAGGATGAGATGAAATGAGATTATATTATAGTTTATATTTATATAATAATAATTATGTCATAAATATCATATATATTCATTAAATCCATCCTTATAACCAACCATGTGAGGTGGTGATGAAAAACAAAATACATCGCTTCATGGAGGTGTTAGTCTGTATATACGCTTTAGAGACATTTTCATTTTTCATTAAATGTCAAAGGAGGTATAAAATAGTTTTTAAATTAATATAATAACATTTAATTATAGTAAATATACTAATATAATTATTTTTTAGGGTTTATATAAATTTTAATGAGGTATAAGAAGAAATAAACTTGAAATAATTCAGTTAAGACTTATACCTCCTACTTGGATATCTTCTTTTGTATTGCACCTTAATCCTTCTAAGATTGGTCTTTTGGGAATACCATAAACCTAGGAAATGGATAAGTATGTTCTGTAGGTATTTTTCTAGGTATTGGTTGAGATAAAGTGCTCAAAGTGTGTGGAGAAAAGAGAAGATGATGTTCCCTTTTATAAGTCAGAGGAGTGGTGCTCCTGTAAATATTAATAACTTTAAAATATAATTAATGTATTTATCATGTAAAGTGGCCCTAATTTAGTCCAATAGGGTATTTTAAGTTCAAAATTTACTCGACCAATCAAATTAAGGATAGGATTTGGAGAAATTTGAAACATTATCCCTTGATTTGACCTCTTAGTTAACCTTTTTATCATTTACCATGGTGACAAATTTTTACCATGATAACTATTTGCAATGACTAAAAATGAAATTGAACTCATTACAAAATTAAAATATGTTAATCCAAGATATGTAATATATTTTATAATATTCAATTTTTATATTTGGTAAACTTTAATTTTAAAACAAGTATGAGTAATGTAACGAAAAAAAGTTTTTTTATAAAAATGTACTTTAAGCATAAAAATGATTTTATACCAAAATCATGTATAATTTTTATTCCCATGGAATTAATTTATTTAATTTTAATCAAAGGGAGACTTATTTATATTTTAACCTAGATCAAAACCAAAAGTAACCTTGTGAATACTTTATTAAAATAGAGGAACCAAAAATATTTTTTATTTGAATAAAATCATTACTTAGATTTATAAAATGTCAAAAATAGATTTCTAAGTTCAAAATTATATTTTTAAATACTATATTTTACTTATTAAATATATATATATATATATTAGAGTAAAAATAATTCATAAACATTCAATTCAATATTATATCATGATAATTTCATAAAGGTGATAATATCTTCAAAATCCATATTTTACATTATTCACCCAAAAATCAAACTTTTTAAAAAAAAATCACAAAAAAATCACTCTAAGATAATTTTAACATTCTGAAATTTTGGGACTATAAAATTCATAAATTTTTCTTTTAAATGAAAATACAAAATATAAAATAAAAACTGTGTTTGTATATTAAGGAATATTTAAACATTAATTATTATTAATCATATTTCATATTGATTAATAATTAAAATAATGTTAATATATTACTTATTATATTGATATATTATATATTATCATAATAATATTTTAAAATTGATCAATTAGGATAAAAACACAACACTTTGAAACCAATTATTTGAAAAATAATACTTTTTTAACATTAAATCATATTGATTGTTCCTATAGATGTAATCATTTTTAATTGATTACAATCTTTTTTATTTACTGGAGGATTTATTTTTCTTATAATTATAATATGTTACATATTGTTTTAGTTTAGTGTTACATGTGACACAATTTGTTCAACATGGTATTTATTTAAAGTTATACATACTAAAATCTCAGGGTGTTACACTTTATCTAGACAAAAGGGAAAAGGGGTATCACTTAATAGATCATCTACCACCAAAAGTTTAGATTTTTGGCACTACTAACTTGGGAACCTTAGTGGGAAGATTATTAAAGTTTTAACAGAAAAGGGTATGTTGAATTTGGAGCATTTAGAATTCATAAATTATGATATTTTCATACTCAGTAAGAAATAGAAGGTGTCTTTCAATTTGAACATAAGAACACCGAAATGTTGGAAGATGGAGCATGTACATATAGATTTCTAGGAGCCTTACCTAATTAAATCTCATAGATGATCATAATATTTTGTGACATTCACTGATGACTCTATGAGAAAAGTATGAGTGTACTTACTGAAACATAATTTGAAGTGTTTGGAGTCCTCATGTAATGGAAATATATGGTTGAAAGTGAAACCAAAAATAAGTTTAAGATATTGATGTCAGACAATGGTTGTGAGTTTACTAGAATATGTTTTTGAAACTTTTTCAAATATAAGTGTATTATGAATGAGAATATTGTAACTAGGATACCAAAACAAAATGGAGTAATTGAAATTATGAATCAAATATTAATGGAGAGAGTGTAGAACATGACACTGAATTCTGAAATTCCAAAGGAATTCTATGTGTAAGTAGGGAATGTGATAGTGTATTTGATCAATAGGAGCCCCTACATACCAATGGGATATGATTTTTCAGAAACATTGTGGACCAGTAAAACATTGGGTTTTTCTCACGTTAAAGTCTTTAGAATTTTAGCGTGTGTACATGTGTATTCCAATGACATATAAATTTTTGAGTAAAAATCTCAAACATGCTTCTTCATAGGCTATGAAGATAAAGATTTAAGATTTCAACTTTGGGGTGGTAACAATAGGCAAGTTATTAGAAGTAGAAATGTGATATTTAAGGATCAAGTCCTTTATAAGTACGAGAACTTGGTGGATAAGTATTTTTTACATAAAGAATAAACTTCAATCCAAGTTGATCTGAATGGAGGATCCAAAAGAGTTCAAAATTAGTATAATTCAGATGACTTTGAATTGACTGGAAGTTTTCAAATTCCAAAGGAATGTTCATAGGGAAGCATAGGGAGTTTCAGAATGACACTAACGAAACATATACCTAAAATCTTGAAAATTGGTGAATCTTGGTTAAGATTTATAGAGAATGAAATTCCTAAGGTTCAGTTCCAGAGAGAGTATAACCATAGAAAGAATTACAAAGATTTAGTAGAGTCATACAGTCGATATAAAGGTATGGATTTGACCTAAACTTCTTACTTTTAATGGATTTTAGATAACTATAAATCCTAAAATAAGTGATTAACCTCATAGTTTTTGAAAATTTTAAGTTAGTTATGGAGAATTAGTTGGAATCACTTCATACCAACAACACCTTGGAGTTAGAGGAACTACCACCTAGAAAGAGGATACATGAAAACAAATGGGTTTCTGGTTAAAAGAAGAAACTAACATAAGAATAAGGTATAAGGTGAAGCTGGTTGTGAAAGGGTTTCAATAGATGGATGAAATTGAATTCTCTAGAATATTTTATCTGATAGTAAAGAATAATAATATTGAAATTATTCTCAGCTTGGTTGCTTCTAGCATTTTACATCTAAAATAAATGAATGTGAAGACAAATTTTCTTCTTGTAGATCTAGAGGAAGAAATATATATGGAGAAAATTTTTGGTTTTATGGATCATTGGAATTAGAGAGGAATACAATAATAGAAACTTCTCATTTTTTTATTGTGTATGGATGATATACTATCGGTGATTCTATCAATTCAATGGATTCAGGAGCTAAAGAAGGACCTACTAGGAAAATTTTAAATAAAAGATCTCAATGAATCAAAGGAGATATTGGGCATGAGGATTTAGTGAGAAAAGAAGACTGGAAGTTTGTTTCTTTCACATAAGGACTAAATTTGAAATATTGTTGAAAGGTTTGGCATGAATGAATGTAATATAGTCTCAATAACTCTTGTTGATCAATTTAAACTTTCAAAAGAACAAGAACCACAGATAGAGGAAGAGGAAAATCAAATGGTGATAATATCATATAATAAATAGTGGGAAGTCTCATATATGTAATGGTGTGCACTTGGCCATAAATTTCTCATACAGTGGTGGTATTCAGTCGGTACATGGAAATACAGGGAAAGAGTATTGTAATGTTTTAAAGTGGGTTATCTAGTACCTCAAAGTAATAGAATATGCAACTCTTTGTTTCAAAGAAGTTGATCTGATGCAGGGCTATATTGACGCAAACTTTGGGAATGACTTAAACTCTCAAAAGAGTGAAACTAGATATTTTTTCACTTTTAGAATAATCGTGATCAATTGGATATTGAGGTTTCAACTTGTAACTGCACTCTCCATAACGAAATATGAGTATGTAGTAGCAACATAATCAATCAAGGAAATGGTAAGGTTGAGGCTACTAATTGAGGATCTCAGAAGTGGATTGGAGTGTGGACTACTTTTTTGTGATATTCAAAGTGCAATCCACTTGGCTAAAAACCATTGTTTAATGTGAGGATGAAGTACATAGGTTATAGGTACCATTTTATTCAAAAAAAATGCTAGAGGATGGATACTCAGGGTTGCAAAAGATTACTAGAAATCAAAATCTGGCATATATGTTCACCAAGGATTTAGTCTAGGGGAGTATGACGCAACATTGTGCCTCAATTGGATTTGGGTGAATAGAAGGAAATGGACACAACATGAAAAATGGTATTTAGCTACATTCTTGTTTTATGTTTAGTCGCGTTTAAAAACATGGCTAATTCATTTACCTGTGTTTCATAAAAATCCAGGAAAACATGTGTCACTAAATTAGCAACATTTATAAACATAGTTAATTTAGTCATGTTTATAAACATCACTAAATTAGCCTCGTTTATAAATTCCACTAAATTAGTCATGTTTATAAACATCGCTAAATTAGTCTCATTTATAAACGGCACTAATTTACCTGTGTTTATAAACATTATTAATTTAGCAACATACTATTTTCCTACTTTTTTGTAAACATGGGTAAATTAGATATTTAATAGCCATGTTTCTAGAAACAAGGCCTATTTTTTATTTTTTTGTTTTTTATATAGTTTTACAATATTTTAAAAAATATTGATAAGCCTTATTATTTATTCTCTTTTAATTTTTGATTTAGTTTTATGATTTTTTTAACATATTACACTATATTTATACATATGTTAGTATATTTTAATATAAATAAAAAATAATATATATTATATATAAATATATATTTGTAATATATATCTATATATATATATTATTATTATTATACATATAAATATATTAACATATGTAATATACATATATTTTAACACATAATATATTAACACATATTATATATATATATATATATATATATTAACACGCAAATATATTAGCACATGTAATGTACATATATATTATTATATATATATATATATATTATTTATATATGTGTTAATATATTTGTGTGTGTACTTATAAATTTATATATTTATATATATATATATATATATAATTTATTTTATGTTATTATGTATATATGTTAGTATAAATTAAGGTATATGTTATTATATGTTGTGTGTGTGTGTGTTTTATCATGTGTTATTTTATATTAATATTTATGTTGTATATTAATATCTAAATTAATATAAATATATCTAACTTTATATAAATATACTTATATATATTAATAATCATTTATTCAATTGTTATTAATTTATTATAATTATGTTTTAACTTTTGTATTTTTATATTTGTATGTATGTATATATGCATGCATTTATGTTTATATCAATTTTATATAGATAACATTTTCTTTTATTTCTATGTAATAAAATTATATGTGTAGTATTAATAATATGTTTATATATGTGTGTTTGGTTATAAATTTATATATTCATATATAGATTAATATATGAATTATTGTGTGTGTGCACGCACATGTATAAGTTTATATATTAATTTACATATATATATATTAGTATATATATAGTTTTATATATATATATATATATTGTAAATTAATGCACACACACACACACACATATATATATATATATTTATATGTGTGTGTCTAAGATATTATAAAAATATTTATAAATTTATGTGTATATAAATTATTTGTAATTTTTGATATTATTACATATATATATTCTCATTTTTAATCTGTTATTATTAATGATCATTTAATTAGTTATTATTAATTATTTATAATTATGTTTTGACCTACACGTGTGTGTATGAGTTTATATGTAATATCAGTGTATTTATGTGTGTATGTGTGTTAATTTTATATGAATAACATTTTTTAATGTTGTGAAATGCTATTATATATATATACACATATAATATCTTTTAAATTATTATTTAATCTTTTCATATTTAAAACACAATTAAAATAAAATTTAGTCGTGTTTAAAAAAACACACCCAATTAAAAATTAGGCACATTTATAAACACAACTAAATTAGTCACGTTTATAAACACAACTAAATTAAAAAATAGTTGTGTTTTAAAACACAGCTATAAAAATGTGTCTAAATTAGCTGAATTAAAATTTAACCACATTTTCAGAAAATTTTGCTAATTGGTTGTTCTTTTGTAGTGGGAGGAGCATTGCATGCAGTGAAAGTGGAAAGATATTTTCATTTTCCAAAGTGTTGAAGGATATTGTGGGTGTACTTTAAGTAGAATTCAAGTGGGAGATTTTTGTAAATTGTGAAGCCTCTTCAAGTGATGGATTCAGTGTACTATAAGAAGAAACTCTGGTAGACCATTCAGTCTTGTGAAAGCAATGACAATAGCACTTTATCGGGTCCACGATGATGTGGTCAGGATTTTTGGATTTCTGATGGATGCATGTGTATGGTGGTGGAGTCAATTCACTAGATGTACAATGATGCGCCGGAGTTATATCACTCTAATATGAATAAATTGTTTGTTTGGATCCATCCCAACATAGCTTTATAGCAAATGAGTGAAGTGGTCAGACCATGCTACAGGAGATCAGTAGATCATTTATTAAAAACCATTTCTAATTCACAATGGTTTATTAAAAATCATTATCATTTATCGATGGGTTTTTATTGATGGTTAAAACCATCACTAAATAAAAAAATTAAAAAAAAATTAAAGGTGGTGACGTAGGCATGATGCATGAAGCAAGAAGGCGGTGACACAAGCATGATGCAGGCCTGGTGATGTAGGCAGTATGATACAGGCATGACTTTTCACTAGGCCTTTGGGCCAATTTGTGGTCCTTAAGGCCATGTAATGGGCATCATGCACACTAGGCCTTCAGGATATGTACTGAATAAATAAGGCTTAATGGTTGGACTATCTCTTAGAGGGGTTATGACAGATCTTTCGAGCATGTGTGTGTGGTGTGTGTGTGTTTAATATAATTGTACCCCCAAACACCTAATATATATATAATTATTTTCTTATTATTTAATAATTAATCATTATTGTTTTTAATTATTTGTTATTTGTTATTTATTATTTTAAATAATTATGAATTTTTAAATATTAATTATTAATTAGCAATTATTTTTATATGTATATTTACATATATTATAGTTGGGGGTTTACCCGAGTGGTAAGGTCCCCGGGATCCTGCATCAAAGACCAAGATTTAAATCCATGCGGATGGGGATTTCTGTGGCATTGTAGCAGTATTGTAACATTGTATCAGTGCAGAGATTGTAGCAGGTATTGTAGCGGGGTACTATGGCAACACCACTATTCATTATATTTGGGATTTCGGGTGATGTATTCGAGCCTTCAGACCAGCAAGCCTCTGAACCATCAACGTAGGGGTTACAGACTATTAAGGCATACTACCATAGATCGGCACATATGCAGCGCCTGCTTTTAATAGCGCTAAACATAAAGCATTGATAAAAGGGTCACCTTTATCAGTGCTACCTAAAAGTGATAATAAAGGTAACCTTTATCAGTGCTAAAAAAGCGATGATAAAGGTGCACCCTTTATCAGTGCTTTTTTAGTACTGATAAAGGTGATTTTTACCATTGCTATTCTTAATGCTGATAAAACCATATAATAAAAAATATTGATAATATATATAAAATTATCATATTTATATTCAAAAAATAATGTTCGTTTGTATACATTAATAAAAAAATGCATGTTTATAATTAATATAAATATGATATATTAATATATATTTTTTAATAATTCAAATATATATATACATATATATAATGTTTTAAAAAATTATTTATAAAATTATAAATATATATATATATATATATTAAAATAATTATAAAATTATAATAAATATATTTAATATATATATATATATATTTAAATAATTATAAAAGTTTAATAAATATATTTATTATATTTATAATTATATATATATTTTTATATTAATAAATATATATATATATAGTAGGTGCTTGGGGTATAATTAAATTCAAACACACACACACCGCACACACAGAATGAAAAGGTAGGTCATAGCCCCTCCCTAAGGGGATAACCCACACATTAAGCCTTATTAATTTTTAACATTTAAAATATGTTTAAAATTTATTAATTAATATATTTAAATTATTTTTTTAATAATTTTATAATTTAAATATTTAATTATACAATTATAAATATATATAATTTTTTTTAAATAGTATTTATACAATTTTAATAAATATATATATATTTAAATAATTATAAAATTATAATAAATATATTTAAATAATAAATAAATTTATTATATTTATAATTATATATTACTTTGAACGGCTCAAAGGCCTTTAGATTTTTATTCATTTTTTGTATAATCTCCTTTTTAATTGGGTTGAGAGGGGACCCTTAAATGGATCATAGGCTCATAGGCACAAGGCCCTATACATGGCCTAAAATCCCAAAGACCTGACACACTAGAACTACCCCTCCTCAGCATATGCTTCATTGGTGGAACCTATCTCCCCACCCCGTATGGTTGATCGGCTAGCTTTTTCTCATGCAAAGATGCACGGTGCCTGGTACCGATGGTGGTTATCATACCCTCTCATTTTTCCAATCTGGTTAGCTCTACTGGTGGCTACTACTACTTTGATTCCTAATTTGTGGCATATTCCCATGTGGGCATATCTCATTCATGTAGTCTAGAGGCCTAGTGGATCTAAAGCCTTTGATTGTCCAAAGGCCCTATTGTATCAGCATGTCTAGGGACTGTACCCATGCCTGCATCATGTTTGCGCCACTGCTTGTCTGCATCATTCATACATCACCACCACATCATAAATATAGTTATTAAATTTATAATTATATTTATTTATATATTGATATAAATATATATAATTATACAAATATATATAATTGTATAAATATATTTATAATTTTAATTAATATATATATATATATATATTTAAATAATTATACAATTATAATAAATATATTTAAATAAAAAATATCTTTATTATATTTATAGTTTTATAAATATATATAATAATATAAATATATACAAATATTTATAATTATATAGAAATATTTTTAAAAAATATTTATTTGTAATTATAATTATAAAGAAATATATATATTTAAATAATTATAAAATTATAATAAATATATTTAAATAATTGATATTGTTATTAAATTTATAATTATATTTATTTATATATCGATATGAATATATATAGCTAGTACTTCGCTCGTGTGTTCGCACGGTGCTATAAATCAATGCTTATTTTCAATAAGAGAATACTATTTTGCAGACTTAATAATCTATATTAATATTTAATATATTTAAGTTATAAATAATTGGTACATAATAATGAAATATAAGTTGAAAAATTTGTGGGACATCATAAATATAGTAGAAAACATTTAGGATAATTTATAAGGAATAAAAATTTATTTTGAGCATAGAGAATTTGATTATATGAATGGAAACATCATTCAAATGGACAATTCAGATTCTAACCATTATGGTCATTAAGGTTAGAGTTGAGGCCATATGATCCTCAAATGAAACACTAAATGAAAAACCTATAGAATAAATGATTCCATTACAAAATATAATATATTATAGTAAACACATAATACATATCACTCACGTATCATATTGAGAACATAAAATAAGCTACATAATGACCAAAAAATTAATACATGTCAATTCACATTTCATAGAAGCACAAGAAACTAATAACTCAACTAAAATAAAAAGTCATGATATTTATTTAAAATAAAAACCACAAAAAACCGACATTTCAAGTAACATTAACAAAAACATTGGTTTTTACATTGAAATAAAAATGTTGATAACCGAAATAGAGGACATTGGTTTTAATGATCAATATGGGAATAGATAAAATGAGAAATTGTAAAAGATAATGATAAAAACTCAATCAATTTTTTCATCAAAAATGTTGATTTTTGTATTTTTATAAGTTTATCATTCATTGATAGTCACTTTAAGTTGTAGAATGTGAACCAATAATGATGTCACGTTGTATTGAATCTTCATATTCAAAATCTTGCAACAGGTTTTTCTACATAGAGAATAATGATTAAAAATAATAATAAGTATTAATGCATATTGAAATTCCAGAATCCAAAATTTGAATGTTAACATAAAACAGATAATTTGAAATAAAAAAAAAAGATAACATTGGGTTTGTTAACATAACGTTGTGTTAGACATAAGGTTGTGTTTTTTAACATCATGTTTTGTTTTTCAACACAAGTTTGTTTTTTACAAAACTTCATGAAAATTGATTATAATACTTTTCAGTTCGAGAATTCATTATGCCACTTATTAAAAATTGGTTGTGTTTGACATAAGGTTGTGTTTGTTAACATAAGGTTATTTTTGTTAACATCATATTGTGTTTGTTAACATAAGTCTGTGTTTAATAGAACTTCATGAAATGTGCTTATAACACTTATCAGTTCAAGAATTCATTACGCTACTTATTAAAAACTGCTTCTACACTTATTGATTGTGATAAATCTTGATGTAGAAGCTCTGCTAACATATCTTATTCATAAACTACCTATAATAATTGTTAATTCAATACCTATTTATACCACTTATTGAAAAGTACCTATACCACTTGAGGATAGTGGATCTACCCCCTCCCCATGTTTTTTTAATTATAAATGTCATGAATGAAAAATAAAAGAGGGAGTCACAATCCATGGTGGAGGTTCACCATATTTGCACAAAAGAAGGGCTTATATAGATTTAAAAACAATTAAAGTGAAATAACCATGGTAAATATTCCTATATGCTGGAAAATATTCAGTTCATGCTAAAGTGGGGTTTCAAGGCATGTGGATATGATCTAATAAGTTGGAATTGGAGAATCTTGTTTAGGGAATAAGAGTGTTGTCAAAAACCAAAAATGCATTTTATTTCATGGAAAACCTGGTAAATCTATAACATCAAATACTCATTGATAATTATATCTTCCACCCTGAAGTATGATGTTAATGGGATTGTATTTAAATTAATAAATAAGCACTTCTAGGAATATTTTAGTACATATAGAGGCAAATGGAATATCAATGGGAAAAAAGGGAAATGAAAAGTGTAATCATATGATAGAATCAGATTATGAATGCTCAACTGCTAAATAGTGATGTAGGATACAAAAATATGTATATAATTTTTAGTAATCTTTAAAACCAATTTGTGTGGGTGGATAGTTTTCAAGCATTGAATAGGTGTATATATGCTCTAAAAAGTTATTCATATATCTGAACTTATAAAGGGCATAAGATTTTTATGTTTCATGTACATAAAAAGTGTTTAAAAAACTGGGTAAATATAAATGTTTATAGTGGATATGTAATACATATTCAAAACTAAAAATCTATGAAAAAACCTATTGAAATAATAGTTAGGTAAACTGGAATGTCTGATAAATTTCTTACCATAATTAAATATTTTCAAAATAAATTCAAAAAAAATAAGCAATCATAATTCAATATTACCTTGTTGTAGAATCAAAAAAATTTAGTCATTTTTTAGTCTTCTTTTTTAAGTTTGATTTCGTATAGGTCTTTAGTTCATTATCATGGCTTGTTATAGCCACAAAGTCTCGAGCCATTAGAATGTCACGTTGCACCACATTCACCCCATCAAAATAACACAACAGGTTTTTCTACATAGATATTGGAGTAAAAATAATAATTATAAAATAATAGTGACAACTAAAATTATAGAATCAAAAATCAAAATGTTAACAATATAGAATTGAAAAGAATAAATGAAATGTATGTTTTAAACATATAAAATATGTAAATGACCATAAAAAATGCATGTCTTTGTGATATAATGATTTGATGAAAATAATAATCAATCAAGATTACAAATATATACCTTAGTAGATGAAATATGTTTGGTTGATGTAACAAATCCAAAGTCAGTGTTGCAACTTATTCATAAAGATCAACTTCTCTAATACTCCTGTGATGTAAAGATAAAAGGAATATTTCAATGTGGTTGTATTTATTTTATAATAAATCCAATTTAAGAAATTTAAGACAATAGTACATGGTTATATTTAATTCTACTACTAACTTGTGAAGATCCACTACTCTGATGCTTCTATATAGTAAGGATAAAAATAATAATTTTTTTCATATATTTTTTTAATGAATCTTATGAATTTAAAATCAATATTACTTGACTGTCTTCAAAGATATGATCAAAATTAATAATATAATTTTCATTTTCAGTGATGAAAAGAACTTTGTAGGTGTTTTGTTCTAATGAACAGTGATGGTTTTGAATATTGTAATTTGTTACATCAATAGATAACAAAACTCTTTTTGATTTGAAAATATTTAACTTCAGAGGGAAATTAAACTCATCATGGTTATAATTTGAAAATGAATAGTAATGCTAGTTTAAATAAACCAAAAATATATTTTCAATATATAAATAGTTGCATATTTGTACCTTTATCAAAGCATCTCTCAACTCTATAGTTGTTTTAGTTATAAATTTCATTACTTTCTTATCGAAGAGAACAACTGAAAATTAGTCTTTGTAATCAGTCATCATCAGTTTCACTCTAAATCTATTGGATTTAAATATTTTTCTTATCTAGTGATTTATGTTATATAATATACTCGAAGACTAACCAAATAAAAAATTAATAATAAGTAATAAAGAAAACAAAGAAATTAAAACCTATGAGTAGTGCTATTAGGATAGTTTTTTCAGTTTTGGCAAAAAATATTTCTATTTGAAGTGTCTACTTTCTTCATGCAAGAGTTGCATGATTCATAATACTAGATTTGGGTGCTTTGAATTTTTTGTATTGTAGCTTCAATTAAACACCTTTTAGGATACGAAATAGTGAGTGGGTATTATTATCTTGATTAGAACATGAAATAATTTAAAAATTCATAATATTACATATTTAAATTGAAAATTTTAGGATATAATACTAACTTATTGAAGTTTTTTACATCAAAAAATTGTTTTTTTATTATTTCAGTACATCATAGTTGTAACAAAACTTTTCAAATGTTTTGTTGGTGGACTATAAAACTACTTAGGAATGATCAATGTATATCTAATAATTTAAAAATATCCAACATTATTAATTAAAAATTATATATAATACATCTATGATGTAGAAAATTTAAAACATAAAAAATGATAAGTGATTTTAGGTAAAATGAAACATGTTTCTAAAGCTTTCAACTATTAAAATATCCAATTTGAAAAGTATTTTTATTGTATTAAAGGTAGTTTTGATAATAAAAGAGGTTAAAATTAGTTACAAAATAGAAGCAAAGATTATATTAATGAAGAAATTTACCAAATAAACATCAAATAGAAAGAGAAAAAATGTACTGTATAGACAAAAATCCTACTGATCAATATATTAACCCTAAAAAGTTGTAGTATCCTAACAATAGACGAGCCATTGTTTTTTTCCAAGTAATGTTACATTTGGTTCAAGAATTTACCCCATAAACTATAGTTAACTTATAACCCTCTACGAGAAAATAAAGAAACTATAATTTATCAGACATGTAAAGTAAGAAGATAATATAGATAACCTGACATCCTCTAAAACAATTTACATATTTAGGTTGGAATTTCCCATTGATTTCATGGGATGGAAGTAAATAAAATGTCTAATAATTTCTCAAACATAGAAGAATAAATTAAATATTACTTAATTAAATTTAGAACTATGTGAAATAATTTTTCATTTATAATAGAATACATTATGTTACATATAATTTTTAAAGTAAATAGTATGTGGTAACTGGATTTTTCATAGAAGAGTGTTTGTTATTTTACATGGGGTAAATGTGTTTTAAAAATACATAAGAAGACATAAATTGAAGTGGTAATAATATTTACCTATTAGATATTGTTCTAGAACTATTTTTTGAATAATGTCATCAAAATAAGTAAAATCAAAACTAAATAGTGACAATTGAGCATAATATGATCAAACATACATGGTTGATGTGAACATTAGTCTGCACACATGTCTAGTTTCCAAGTATTTTCCTTGATTTGTAGCTATTTGGAATTTTTTATAATATAGAACAAGCCTTCATAAAACAATAGTTTGAACTTTGAGATTATATGATAGCTACTAATTGTGCACTAAATCTTTATTCCCTACATAAGACATTTTAAAATGTCGACTAAACTTTTAAAAAATAAATATTGTATGTCATAATTATAGAATAATGTAATTAAATATTTTTTCATAATAAAACAATAATCAAAAATAAAAATAAAAATTTTCATTTTTATATGGTAAACTCACACATTCATCACCAAGAATGAGATCAAAAACAATAACATCATTGGAGTAAATGGAAGATGAAGTGCACCATATATTGAATGTGCAAACTTTTATCTTTAGTGTTTCATCGTCTTCAAGGGTAATCTCATTCAATGGAGTTATTGATCGTGACATTTTCATAACTCTACACCTTTTTAATTAGTGAATAAATAAAACAAAGTAATAAATAATGAAAAACATGAAAGTATATATATTTTCAATGGAAAAACTCATTGAAATTTCAATATTGTAATTTAATAGACACTTAAGACAAGTTATCAAAAAATTCCCTGTAGACAATATTTTGTGTGGAATCAGAGGTCATGTTATCTTTATCATGTACTCCTATTTTCAAACCCTTTTTTGATGTGACCCAAGATATAGAAACATATAGTTATCCATGAAATAACACATACTTTCAAAGATATAAACCAACATAAGAGAGTGATTGGACTTGAATTTTTTTTAATGGTCATTGCATATGAATCAATCAAAGGACATTGTCTTCTTTTTAATCTGAAAGTCCATCTACAATAAAATTGTTTCATATTAATTCTTGGAATGAATTCCAAATACCTATAATAGTATGTGCCTTCCCGTTCTGTTACTTTGCCAGTTTTGGTTGTTGGAGGTGTCCATAGGAGGCTCAGAGGGAGTCTGGAGAAGTTTGGTTGCTCAAGGATGGAAGAAGGGGGGTTACACATCATTTAACCATATTACACGACATGAAAGTTGGTTTCACAGCTTGTCTAGAAATTTTCATAGTCGATACATATTTTACACGGAGTGAAGAAGAGTTTACAGCGTTTAATATTTCAGGGTTAGAAAAATAAAATAAAATTAATAGGCAATGTGTTTTTCATAGAAAACCAAACCCTAGGTATGACACAACGTGAAAGGGGATTAAATGTCATGTAATACCCCAATCATGTGTAGTTTTAAAAAAAATTCAGTCAACCCCTAATTCACTATTATAAATTTAAGTTATAGCCATGGACTTATAGCCAAATATTTATAGGTCTATGGTTATATGTTGTTTATAGCCATGATTTAATTAAACATATGTGGATAAAGATCTGTATTTCTTTTTTTTCAATATGTGTCGGGCTCTCCTCTCCTCCTCCCCCGATCCGGGACCCTCCTCTCTGAACCATATACATCTCTCACCATGGTTCCCTCCTACCGACGCTTCCAATCAATTCCCTCTCTCACATTTTCGTCGACCACTCTCACCATGACCCTCCTCTCCAAACCGTTGACCTCTCTCAGACTGTTCACGACGGCCTCCTCATCGTGGTGTCCTCCCCTGAAGATTCCACCCAACGTTGCCACCCCACCGATGCTGCCCCAAGACAGCCACTCCACCTCCTCCTCTGGTGCGCCTCCGATGTGGCTAACCCACCTCCTAGGGATCATCCTCCTCCTCGGCTAGTCATACCTCCTGATTACCCACCGAAGGTATTTAGGGTTTTAACCCCTCAAATTTCACTCATGTTTATTTTCTAAAATGGTTTTAATTTATATGTTTATGGTATTTTAGGTGGTTTATAATATCAAATGATAGATGAAAACCATATACAATTGTGTTATTCAAATCAGGTGAGTTCGGGTGTTAGGGTGGCATAGTTATCACTTGAAGGGAAGATGTGATTTCTTGTATATTGTTTATACTGTTTTTTATTTTTCATGCATGATCATATGAAATATTATGATATATATGAGGAACCCAAATAGAATTTCTATACTGATATGTATTTCTTATACCCTTTATGGGAACCTTGGTGTGGGTTTAGAGTTTATGATTGTATTTTGGATAACAGGTCATACAGGAGACCTGGTCGGAGGTCATGGATGAGTATTGGGAGACTAAACCAGGGAAAGACTTGGTTTTTTTGGTCATATATCCACTAGTTATTTTTTATTTGGTCTATTTTGTACTTTATCAACCTAGTTTTTGTTCCTCTTATTGTATGTCTTTATGCTTTGATATGAACCCATTTTGTTTCTGAATTAAATATGTATTTTTATTATTATTGGTTTACCGTAATTATAATTCCATGAACTTACTATAATTTTTTATGTTTATTTAGTTATTTATACATTATTGTATGTGATTATACTGATATTATAGTCTCACCATTCTGATTATGTACTCTCACCAATAGTTGAAATCTTCTTCCATACGGGGAGGTACACCAGAGGTATTATAGAATCTTCGACATGACCACAATTTGGACAAGACCATGCCAAGGATTTAAAAAATGTTATCAAAACATGTTTTGGTTGTTTTACTCTTTAGGGGATTTGGTATATAAATTTTGAATTGGTTGGATATTAGGATGTACACTGGTTGTATGCATTAAGAACACTTGTACGATGGAAGCCCAAGTCACCAAGGGTGTAGTTTTCCATTATAGATTTACACTGTTATCATTGAGATATTTATTCAAGTATTATTTTTGGGTTGAGACTGTTATTTTTTGTTTTCCTCTTGGCATGGGGTGGAAATATAATCCAATTTCATGAATCTTACTTGAAATATAGGTATTTTCTACATGTTCATGACTACTTGTCTATGAAAAATGGTTTTAAAAAAGGAAAGTGTATTTAGAAAGTAGGTTTGAGAAATTAATATTTATGGTCATGTTTTTGAAAAATTAATTTGAAAGTGGTTTTGATTAATTAAAACATTAATAATATATGAATTGGTGTTTTCTAGAATAAGCTAATGACGGTGTATTAATTAATAGAATCTAAAATAGTGGTTTTCACGTGTTTTTGTTTGATTTATGATATCTTAATCATGTTTATATGGTAGATGAAACCCTTTTGTTGGTTTGTTATGATATTAGATTCCTATTAGTTTGGATTATGATGGATATGTATTGGGTATGGTCTGGATTTGTCTTTGGGGGTTTGGGTAATGGTAATCCCTCAAGTTGGTGGATCTAGTTGGGGTTTTTCTTGATGTTTTGATATAAAACTCTTGATATAGGTAATTTTGGTGATTTCTAGGTGATTTGATTGTGTATTAATATTAGGAAGTTTCTTGTTAGATCAGTTAAGGGGGTAGATGGTTTCTTATTATCAAGGGTGAATGTGTGGGGTTTGGTTGTTATACTTGGTGTGTAGGAGAGTAACCCTTATATTATTATGATAAACCTTAGGTTTTGGTGTTTTGGAAATGATATTTTGTTATGAAGTAAGGATTAAAGGTAGTTTCATGATTTTGTGGTAATAATGCATGCTTAGGATTATGGTGTGATGGGTTTCTAATTAGTAATGTTATTATTACCAAATGATGTTGAGTCAAAATTAATCAACAAAGAATCTAATTAGGATGACATTGTGTTCTCATGGGAAATATTCTCAAGTGGTTGTTTCCCTTGTATTATGTTACAAGGAATGGATTTTATAGGTTAAGAACAATGTATAATCCTTATTTCTCTCTTTTAAGTGTTGATGGAAGTTTACTTTATTCCCATATTTTGGTGATTTTTTAATTTTGAATAGGAAATTGAAGGTGATGTTTGAAAAATAAAGAGCTTTATTAATGATCATGTTATTTAGTATTGGGATGTACATATCAATCTGAATGTTATTTTTCCATTGTTGGTTATGGATTCATGTATCATTTATCATGTACAGTTGACACGCTAATCACATATATATAAGAAGTTTTTATATCTCATTTCTTTTCCCACTATTTTCTTATAAGTGGTTTATTATGATAAGGTCAGTTCTATCCACCACCATCTAAGATAGTGATTTCAACATCGGATTTGGGTAAGGTTTATTCTGTTTTTATTATTTGGCCTAATTTTAATTAGGTCTTTTTTTATTTTTAGGTTCCTTATATTTTTGTAGTGAATTTTGGATTTCGTTGAGGTGGATTCGAGTCACTATTGATGAAGGATTACATGTGTATTCATAGGTAGGCATATACATATATAATTTACCCCTTTATATATATTCACTCATGGCAGTATGAATATATATATTGGGGCTAGGTGTTCTTATATATATATATGAAAAATGCATACATGTGTAAGTGTAAAGGGGTATATTCAAGTATAAACATATATCTAAGGACCCCCTTGTTCATATTTATCCATGAAAATATTTACATTGGGGCTAGGTGTCCTTATATATATGTGAAGTTTCATATACATACAAGTGGGAAAAAAAAGATTCGACTTGTCCTCATCAAAAGAAACATGTCTCAAGGTTGAGGTAGGTTCCCTATGCCTAAACCTTTAATTTGAATTCTATAATTACCTTATTGTTTTAAAAAAAAAATCCATAATTTCTTTATTGTTTTAAAAAAAAATCTAATAACCACTAGCTTTGTCAAGGAATAATATGAATATTGACCTTAAACTTATTTATAGACCTTGTTCAAAGAGGTTAAAAAATTATAGTAGTTTCTAGATACTAGAACAAGGGATCTAAAAACCATACATTGATCATTCTTAGAGATATTCATGATCTCATTCAAATTCCCATTAAATTCATCATAAAATACCACTACTTAATTTAAGGATTTATTAGTTCCAATACCAATATTCCTTACATCTTCTCTGGTATCATGGAACTCACCTATAATATTCCTCTTGAAATCTTGCATAAGGAATGGTGTGAACATATCACACTATAGGGACTAAATCTGTAAGGATACATAATTAAATTTTGAGACACTCCTTCCCAACTAACTAGCTTAAAGGAATTTGAGTTAGTATCCTAGAAGTGCCCAATGGTCTTCAAAAGAATTTCAGATAGGGTATTACTCTTATGGAATCTCACTGCCTCTCCCTCATTCAAATCAACTTCCATCTTCATTAAAACTAGTGATATCAGCCTACCATAAGGATAGTAATTCATATTAGCTTTCCCTTTGCAGCTGTGATCCATGAAACAAATCATTTACCTTGGAAGGTTGAACTTCATATTATTAATCAAAATATATAACACATACATATCCTGAAAAAGGACTTTATCTATATCTCATACTCTTTTCACTACCACAAAACAGGGCAAGGGAATTGCTGCCCTTTATCATCACTAAACAGAAAACGCTGATAAAGGGGTATGCCTTTATTAGCGCTAGTTAAAAGCACTGATAAATCTTACCTTTATCAGCACTAAAATAAGAGCTGATAAAGGTATACCCTTTATCAGTGTGTTTTTAGCGCTGATAAAAGGTAACATTTATCAGTGCTTATTTTAGAGCTGATAAACATTTTTATTCTTAATTTATATAAAATTATAATATTTATAATAAAAAATAATGTTTTTTGTATAGATTAACAATTATATACCAATATTTATAAAAATATACTCTTTATTGTTATAATTATTAATAAATAGATATATATTTATCTTATATTCCATTTTAAATAAATATATAAGAATATAAATAAATTATTAAATAAAAACTAATGGAACCTTTATCAGCGCTTTCAACGAGCGTTGATAAAGGTTCCAATAGTTTTTATTTATTAACCCTAATAGGCCCTCCTCTCTCGCATGCGGTTAAGCTTTCGCGGAAGCTGAACCAGACCCCTCTTCCATCGCGACCTCTGCTCCTCCTCCTCCTTTCCCTCCTCCTCCTCCTCCTCTTCATCCTCCTCCTCCTTTGCCGCTGGGTTTTCCTCCTCCGCCATGATCGCTGCTGCCACCTCCACCGCTGCTGGGTTTTCCTCCTCCGCTGCGACTGCCGCTGCCTCTGCCACCACTGGTCAGTGTAGGATTATTTTCCTTCTCTTGGGTTATTATATTCCTTTAGAAAGGACTTACTTTAGGTTCTATCCTTGTGGAATATTGGTGACCCTACCTAATGTGAGTGTTCTTGGATGAATCACATGCCATTGATAGAGCTAACTGATGGGATTCTTAGCAAGGGATATGAATATGGGATTGTACCTTATGTTTTACTAAAAATTTCTAATGGATCCCTTCAAACCAAAATGGATTATGTTCCTAACTTTTAGTAGTTATTGAGTTATGTCATCATCCTTATTTAGGTTGGAGGGGAGCAGGAATGTGTGATTAATTCAAAGATTCAATTAGGATATACTAGTTCTCCTTCAAGACATATGTGAGAATATGAATCCAATCCTATGTTTTTGTTGGGATATGCTAACATTCCTCTTGAAGGGGTGTGGGATATAGGTCTGGTATCATATAGAATTTGGGATATGATGTTACCTTGATCAGCATTTATGGAAGCATGAATATGGGCTTACCCCTATGTGATATTTGAGATATTTAGATTACCAATTTCTACTAATGTTTCCAATATATGTTGACAAATATTTAAGACATGGGTGGGGATATAGGGTTGTTTTTATATTTCCTCCAAGTGGTATTGATGGTATTCTATAATTGCAATAGGATTATGAACCTATTTGTTTGTAGGAGTTGGGATATATACCTACTCTTTCCCCTCATCCACTTCCATAAGAAATTGGTGGAATTTATGCATGGGTGTGGAAATATGTGTGTTCCCCCTAATTTTTGTCAAGATGTATAGGTAGGCTCATTTAGTTTTAATAGGTATATGATCCTACTCACTAGATACCATGTGTTGTGTTGGAAAACTTATTATGGGGAAGTGAGGATATGAACCTTCTCCCTATGATCAATAGATATTAATTCCTAGAGAGACCTCATAGCTTCTTGGATCTAAGAGATTAGGGAAGGGGTCTGCATTATAGTGCCCTCAACAGGCTTCTAAGGGTTAGTGGTCACATGATGTTGGCGATAGTGGCGATTGTTAGGAGCCCTACTGGGTGACCCCTGAACCGAGTTGAGGTCATGGATGACTTCTTGATCCACCTTCCTGAGATAAGGAATATAATTATTATCATTCTCTAGGGATATAATTTTGAATTAATTAATGGTGGTGGTAGGTTCCACTTGCTTTATTATAGTTTCCCTATAATGGGGTGGGTTGTGAGGCTTCAACACGTGAATACCCTCATATGAAACTTCAAGAGTAGGGACGGTACTATGTTAGTGGTACCCCCTTACCATCATGTCATCCACCTAGTTTTGAGGTCTCTGAATAGGTGATGTATTCCTTTGGATCATGGGGGTCGTATATTTGGCAGAAATTGAAGCATGGGAACATCTAGTGGATGAAGATACCTTCACTTTCGATTGAATGGAGCTCATGAGGAAGATGGATTCATGAGGATGGGTATGAAATATGAAGATAGGTTTATAACTCAATATGGAATATTACATATCCTATCGAAATAGTATTCAAAGTCCACATAGTTTAAGGGAAATAGTTTAAGGTTGTTTAAAAAGATTGTACCATGAAGTTTAAAGTCATATGATTAGGATGTATGTGTCGTGAAAGGTGTGATAGTAGAGGATTAATTAGGGATTACTCATTTGGAATATACTATCTAGAATAAACTTGAGTATTATACCTAGTAAGGAGGACCTATTGGTCAGGGCTTACCCATTGTATGTTCATCTTTTATATTTTAAAAAGTCTGTTGAACTCATTCTATCGGAGGTGGGTTCTATAATTTCTTGTTATATTAAGGTGTGTTTAACCATGGTGTGGGTTGATTTTGGTTTTAGTGGGTTCTTAGGGTTTGTGGGATGTGGTAAATGGTGTAATTGGTTTTAGATTATTTTATTCTCATAGGTTTCCCCTATTTTATGTTTTCTTTTCAGTTGTAAATCTCCTCTGTTGTGTGCCTCTCCTCTTCCACAAATGTACCACTTCCATGTGCTTAACAAAACCTTCACGGTGAGTTTTCTCCTATTACTCATTGGTTTCCTCTTTTTATCATGTTATTACTGTTTGATATTGATGGTTATAATGTGAAATGTACGGGCTAAATGCCCCGCTGAAAATCGTGGTCGTTGGTGTTCCTTGTTTGCGCACTAAATGAATTACATGTTGGTTGGTTCTTGTTGAACATTTGAATATAAAAATTGGTAATTTATGTATACTTGACTTATGAATGAATTCCACAGGATGATAAAACTTTTGTGATAACCCCTAAATTAACAAACAAAATTGAATAAGGGATGCTTTGAAAAATCTAAAATTGTGATTGTTTGGTTTGTATGGTGTTGCGATTGTGAGCACGATTGTGTTTTTGTATGGTGTTTCGGTTGTTGGCATGATTGATATGCCATTTTTTTCCATGTTTTAGTTCTTCACCATACATGGATTTCATATAGATTTTAATGCCGCATAACATTTATCTCCAAAATTTACACCACATGACTCATCTTCTGACTCAAACTTGGAATAAGTTTCATTTTAAATGTTACATGTCATGAGAACCTAGGCCACACAAAATGTATCTCCAAGACATATACTTCAACATGAAACCATGTAAATTCAATGAAATAATGGTAGAACCATATGATATATGTTTTACTTCACTCACACTATGTATAGATACCATAGAAACTTGATGTGTATAGACTATACACCCCTAGTGGTAATGTAAGGACTACACACCGTGTATTCCACAAAAATGTGATGCATAGCCGGTGAGGTGACTTAGTATGTATCTAAAGTACACGCCTTTAGCTCAAGTTGTTCTATATGTCATGTATTTTCAAAGGAATCATGTAGTATTTGTAAGACTAGCTTGGAATTAATTTGATATATGTCAAATTAAATCAGGTATCTTATCCATACATGATGTTCACCCTACTGGACACACCATTTATATGTATTTCACATGAGTTTAGAAATGGTAGTATACAACCAACATTGACTGAGAACCATACACATTGTGTATCCATTGAAAAAATTGTGTGCTATGTTATTTTCATTATTATTATTTATTTTTCACTTAGATGATAGTATTTCATGTATGAGTAGCCCAGTATAAATATCTTCTCATGTAGATCACAAAAGTATGATTCCCTCATTCATTGGAAATTGCATACGATGTGGTTTGGATATTTTAATTATCTTCACTCTGCTTGAGAGTTGACAAGTGACAAGTGAGATGTTTGGAGAAAATATGGAGTATGGTACTCAACCATGTTTCGGTGAAGAGTCCTCCATGTATAGGTTTTAGGTACTCCATGGATATATAAAAAAGACAGGTCACAGTCCCCCGTATATAGATAGAGTTCAAGTACTTTCACATGTTTTGGGGTAGGTTCCTCTATTTCATTGTAGAGGCATTTGTACCATGATTATTTTTATAAAACCCAAACAATGCTACTTGATTAATTAAAAGATAATATTAGGCAAGTTCGAGATCGAACCCATAAATATGATGAATATTAATAAAGAATGGATGAATTTCAATCGGTTAAAAAAAGAGTATGAAGATGGTGTGAAAGAGTTTATCAAGTTTGCAGAAGATCATACATGTGACCCTTCTCAAATCCTTTGTCTGTGTTTACGCTGTTTTTATTCAAGAAAAATTAGTCCAGAGGAGTTAGAAGAACACCTGATCTGTCACAGAATAGATCAAAGTTATACATGTTGGAATAAACATGGGAATAAAACAAATGTATCTAGTGGCTCGGATAACACGGAATTTTATAGATCATCTGATATGATTACAAGCATGAACAATGAAGACGATCGAATGGAGGGTGTGATTATAGATGTGAATGATGATGAAGATTTTATTGAGGAAATGACAAGTACAGTTGGAGATGAACTTCGTGATTGCCCAAAATTGTTTTACAAGTTAAAGAGTTGTACAAAATTGCCATTGTATGCTGGTTGCACTAAATATACAGCATTTTCAGTCGTACTGAAGCTGTATAATTTGAAAGCAGGCAATGGGTGGAGTGACGCCAGGTTTACAGAACTACTTGCTTTCCTAAATGACGTGCTCCCAGAAGATAATGAACTCCCAATCCGAACATACGATGCCAAATGAATGCTACGATCGATGGGTATGATCTATGAAAGAATACACACCTGTCCAAATGATTGTATGTTGTTTCGCAAAGACCACAAATCACTTAAAGAATGCCCAAAGTGTGGTGCTTCTCGATACAAGAAAGATGATTCTAGTCCTACGAAATTTGTATGGTACTTTCCAATCATTCCAAGGTTTTGGAACTTATATGGAAGTGAGGAGACTGCAGGACAATTGACATGGCATGCAGATACAAGAATTAAAGATGGGAAACTATGTCACCCGGCAGACTCTCCTCAGTAGAAGAGAATTGATCATGAGTATCCTGAATTTGGAAACGAGCTGAGAAACCTTCGTCTGGCGTTATCTACAGATGGGGTGAATCCTTTTGGTTTTCAAAGTAGAAGTCACAGTACATGGCCGGTTATGTTGGTAAATTATAACTTACCACCATGGTTATGCATGAAACGAAAATACATCAAGTTATCTATGCTTATATCAGGACCAAAACAACCGGGTAATGATATTGATGTTTATTTGGCCCCATTGATTGAGGATTTGAAAATATTGTGGGATTCAGGTGTTACGTTGTATGAGGCTTACAAAAATGAAGATTTCACTTTGAAATTCATGTTGTATGGGACGATAAATGACTTTCCTACATATGGAAATTTTTTAGGATATAACATTAAAGTAACTCAAGGGTTTATCATTTGAGAACAAGGTACACAATCAATTAGGTTGAAACATTCATTGAAAACTGTGTTTCTAGGACATCACAGATTTCTACCCGACGGAATAAGTACCGATCTTGGACGTCATCATTCGACAGAAGTTCAGAAGAACATACAGCACCGTCTCCACTAACAGGTGATCAATTTTTTGAGAAAGTAAAATATTTGGACACTACTTTTGGTAAACCATTTTTGAAAAACCTTAAGAAAACTGGTTGGAAAAAGAGATCAGTTTTTTTTTTAATTACCATACCAAAATTGTCTGTATGTTAGATATTTTCTTGATGTTATGCATGTTGAAAAAAATATATGTGATAGTGTCATCGGCACATTGCTAAATGCACCTGGAAAAACAAAGGATGGAATTAAGGCTATATTGGACATGGTTGATATGGGAATATGAGAAGAGTTGGCATCAGTGAAGGGTGAAAAACGAACATTTCTTCCTCCAGCTGCTTACACTCTTTCCAGGAAGGAGAGATATCAGTTTTTCAACTTCTTGAATGACATAAAGGTTCCAGAGGGGTATTCATCAAATATCAAGAACATCATGTCAATGAGAGATTTAAAATTAAAGGGTCTGAAATCACATGAATTTCATTTTTTGATGCAAGATCTAATTCCTATAGATTTATGTTGCATTTTTTCCAAGAATTTCCACCATAAATTAACAAAGATCTGTTTCTTCTTCAAATCTATATGCAGCAAAGTTATAGACCCGGAAAAATTGCCAACTATGTAAAGAGAAATTTCCATCATCTTATGTGAATTGGAAATGTTCTTCCTGCCGACATTTTTCGATATGATGGTTCATTTAATGGTTCATTTGGTAAGAGAGATTCAACTATGTGGTCCTGTACATTATAGATGGATGTACCCCAATGAACGGTATATGAAGATTTTGAAAGGGTATGTCAAAAATCGAAGTCAGACAGAGGGTTGTATTGCGGAGAAATATATTGTTGAGGAAGTTGTTGAATTTTTTACTGAATACCTGTCTGGTGTGGAAAACATTATCCTACTGAAATTTCATCACATTGAGCATCTTGAGGGTGGAGTAATTTCTAAAAGAGAGGTTTTCACAATCAATATTACAGATCGGGAGCAGGCTCACCTTTACGTTTTTCATAACAGTTTTGATGTTGACCCATATGTTCAAACCCAAAAAGACATTCTTAGGCATTTGAATCCATCTAGGGATGAAAAATGGATATCAGATACACATAATCAACAGTTTATAGGATGGTTTCGGGACCATATTTTTAAGCAGTTAGATGAAAATCCAGACTCAATTTCAGAATGACTTCAATGGCTAGCTGTAGGAGAAAGTGTGTATGTATTATATTACAATGCTTATTCATTTAATGGTTATACATTCTATAATAATGAACATGATGAAGACAGTACCATGAAGAATAGTGGGGTTACACTTGTGGCTGGGGCAATGCATATTTCCGATGCTAAGGAAAGAAATCCAATTTATGCGAATATTTCATACTTTGGAATCATCAAACGAATATGGGAGTTGGGTTATATGAAATTAAAAGTGCCAATTTTTCAATGCAAGTGGGTTGATAACAGGAGTGTTGTTAAAATAGATGAATTAGGATTCGTGAAAGTTGATTTCAATAAGGAAGGATAGAAAGACGAACCATTTATAATGGCATCACAGGCAGTACAAGTATTTTATGTTCCAGACCCCGCAAATTGAAATTGGTCAATTGTTCTGTTATCGACCAAAACAACTGAAGGGTTAGATGAAAGTTCAACGGTGGATGACCCTTTTATAGGGACTTCACAATCATTTCGTAGTGTTCCAAATGTAGACGGTGTTTTGTATGTCAGAGGAGACCACAATGAAGGGATTTACATAGTCGATAGAGGAGTCAAATCTCTTCATCCTTTAAAAAAAAGAGTACAATAATCAGGTTATTTGTTTATTTTAATATACATTGTGTTACGTTATGTTATTATCTGTCTGATACTACTTTTATGTAATCTAAATTAAATGTTAAACCACTTCTGTAGATAATGACTTCTGCACCTGCTGATGTGCCCAATCCGAGGCACAAAAGGTCTCTCAACCAGCTGTTGGTGGTCCTAATTCAGAGCAACAACAGGTATCTCAACCAGCTGCTAGTGGTCCCAGTGCAGAGAAACAACAGGTTTCTCAACCTATTGTTGCTGGTCCCAGTGTTGAGGTAAGATAGGTTTCTCAACTTGTTGCTGCTGGTCCCAGTGTCGATGCTAGGACTCCGGAGAAACATATTGATGATACTTCTGAGGAAATGGTAGGAAATGAAACCCTGAAAGCGCAAAAAAACAAGAGCATTGTAGTTTGATAGTGTTAGACAAAATACTTAAGGAAAAAAGAAAAATGCATCAAATTTAAGGTGGGATGGAATAAGTGAGGCCTATATGTTAACCCCAAAAAATCCATATTTAGTAGCTACATTGGAATCGTCACTCAGCAACGCGTGCCGATTGATGTACAGTCATGGAACCATGTTGTCACTAGGATGAAGACACTAATGTGTGAAGAGATTACGGTAACATTATGATATCATTTTTTAATTTATTAAAATAAAATATCAAAACATTGACTTACTCTTCATCATCCATTACAGAGTGAATTTATAGTATATTCCTCGCACAAGGAATATGTATTAAGAGTTGTAGGAAGGATTCATAGAGGTTTATGCACAATTTTAATGAAATATCATCTTAAAGATGCTGAAGGGAAAATCAATTTGCACCCACCTCCTCTTTATGCACACTTTATATCCCAAAGAGCATGGGATGCATTTAGCAACCGTCATGGGGAGCAAACTTTTCAAGTAAATTGTGTGGGGTAATACGTTGTTTGATGTTTCTTATATTTAAAACTTTGATTGATAGTTTTTTATTTATGAAATAGAAAATGAGTGATGAAAATAAAAAATGCACAACAGAACCAGTGTACCCTTACTGTAAAGAAAGGATGGGGTATGCTTTACTTGAGAAAAAATTGGTATATATTCTAAATCTACCGTACTACTTTTATGTGACATAAAACAACACAATAACCATGTTTCTCTATTTATATGCAGATTGATGAATCGAAATTAAAATCCATATCCATCCCACGCCATGTGCTATGGAAAGAGGCTCATGTAAATAAAGAGGTCATATTGATAGATGAAAACACACAAAAAGTATGGGAAACATGTGTAAGTATGAAATAATATAAATTTTATTTTATTTAAATCACTATTACATTACAATGAATACTTATTTTTGTATATTTTCTATATGACATAGTCATAAGAATCAACAACAACTGCACCAGATGTAGACATACATTTAGTATCCTTGAAGCATCTAGAACAATATGATCATGTTAGAGGTGTGGTTTTTGGGGTGACACCCAGAACATATTTTCAAAAACAAAAACAAGAAGAGGATCAAAATGAAAAAATGGAAAATCTTCAAGAAAAATTAGCTATTTTTTAAGAATAATTACAATACCAGAGAGATATGATAGCAACATTGATGGGGTAGAGACAAAGAGAATAAATAATTCAACAACAACTCGTGCGTGACGATCTCACCCCACCCCCCACCAGCTTTGAGGCGAGCCATTCCCTTAAAAAACCTGACTTAGCTGAGGTAATCAATGTTTTGATAATTGTTTCTGTGAAATTTGATTCATATAGACACTGATACCTTTCCTATACTAATATTATACAGGTTGAAAATGATTGTGACTTATATCAATCAACTCCCACCTATCGCCTTGTAGCGAGGGCTACAGTGTTCAATACGCAGAACGACATGCTACACAACAGACAGATTCCAACAGATCATCTCAGAGTGTCAATTAACATAGCTAATGATCCAAGTGCCAAGCTACCTGTTCCAAATGATGATGAAGACGTTCATATGGTTGAACAAACTATTGGAACATTCATCACATGGCTGAAAATTCTTGTAAAAAACATGTCGACAAGGAGGTATCCATTTTCATTTTATTTTTCAAGATGGACCATTAACATTTAATGAAAAAAGGTCTAATCTGATGAATGTTATTATAGAATGACAAAGGGAAGGGGGTGAAATGAAATATCATCTCAAAACTATCTCAAGGATCAACCAACCGATTGAAATGGTCCACTGAGAGCACCTTCACCCTGCCTGTTCTATATCCATAGTTAATATCATTGTAGGATCATGTGGATACAAAGTTGATAGACGGAAATGCTCACACAGTTGATTTTGAAAAAAATATGTACGGAGAGGAAACATCATATTTCATTAGTGCTGAAAATGTAAATGAAATCCTCAAGTATGAATGGCTAGGCTCCTCAGTTATAAATGTATACATGAGGTTTGTTTTCATGATTTGATTTTACAAAAGCTGATATACTCTGATAATTATGACTAAGTAAATTTTATATTTTTCACAGGTGTATATATGAAAAACAATTGAAGTGATTTCCCCATGAACAAAAATTTGGACTCGTTAGTCCTCACACCACCTCTTAAAAAGACGAAATATATTCTGATAAAGAGGTTGTAATAATGTCATCCCTGCTCAAATCATTTGAAAACAAAATTACTGATGACAGACTCTTTTTAATACCAACGATGTAGGGATAAAACTCTACAATTTAATCATATCAACTATATTTTCATTTCTTTCTTTACTTATTCCTTTTTTTATTTTTAGGTAGAATTGGATTCTGATTGTAGTCAATTTGGATACTCCAAAGATTTATTTTCTGGATTCAATGCATGGATATCCAAAAAACTAACCACGCATGATGGAGTTTGTTAATTTGTAATACATAAGATCCAACATTTTAAAACTGAACATCTAGTTATATAATTTATGTTATTTTTTAATGAGAATTCTGTTATGATAGGGTGGTACATCAATATCATCTAATGCATGGAATGAATCTAGGGCCTAAGGATATGAATTCCTACAAGATCTAAAACTAGAAAAGTATCCTGGTATATATAATAACATTGCACTATCCAAACACATATCAAAAACAAATTACTTATTTTTGTCGATATTTCTACAGTGTCCAAAACAAACAAATGGAAAAGACTATGGTTATTATGTTTGTAAATTTATGAAAGAGATCGTATTTCATCAACAAACTAGCATCCCTGATGAGGTATTTTCGAAAATAATTACAAGTTCATTTAAAATATTTATTAATCCTTTGTGTATTTATATTTTTTCAGTACTACCATGACTGTCGCAAAAAACTCATATTTAGAAGATGATATAGATGTGTTTAGAAATGAATGGGAAACATACCTGATGGAAGATTATACAAAAATAGGATGAAGGTGAATTCCTACTAATGTTATCTATATATGATCATTGATATCTCCCTTTTTTACACTTATTGATCATATATGATCACCCTTTATTATGTTTTATATCCTTAGGTTATGAAGAATGGTTTTAGAAATGATTTGTCTTTCTAGTAAAGCATAACTCATTGGACTACACTGGTTGATAGTGTGGAAGTTGACCGATGCATAGTCATTAAGTCCACTCACGAGCATCTTGAAAGCTTTATGGGAACCAATATCTTGGATTTTCAATTTTCTAATTTTATTTTCACTTATATGTGGGTGGGGGTGTCCAGGAGGGAGGGGGTGTCCAGGGGTGGGGGGTGTCTAGGAGGGGGTGTCCAAGAGGGAGGGGGTGTATCCAGGGGGGTGTCCATGAGTGGGGTGTCCAGGAGGGGAGAGAGGGGGTGTGTCCATAAGGGAGGGGGTGTCTAGAAAAAGATCCATTCAATTCCATTCAATATTGATAATATAAAATGGGTAGATCACTTATATAGTAGCCTGAAGTGGGTCCGTAGTGAGGCATCAAAAGTTACAACCAACCAAACCAATTCCAATCCCATGTAAAGGACCAATAATTATATTCTAGTTAAATTCGAGGCCCAATATATCTTATTTAATTTCATAAAGACCCAAAATATGCATCATTTACTTTTCTCACATTATATTTATGTGAAATTTCGTTCCTATTCCTCCAATATATTTTTTGTTTGGTGTTTTTTCTTGATTTTATGAATTGTATCTCTTCAAAATATATATGATTTTATAATTCATATTATTGAATGATGGTGTATGATTAATATTTATCCCATTATCAAATAGATGATGAAAATATAGTTGGATAAAGAAGGTTATTAATGGGTATACACTAAATAACCAGGAGGGAGGGGGTGTCCAGGAAGGAGGGGGTGTCCAGGTGGGCGGGTGGGTGGGGGTGTCCAGGAGGGGAGGTGGGGGATATCTAGGAGGGGAGGAGGGGATATCCAGAAGGGGAGGATGGGATATCCAAGAGGGGGGGGGCTATCCAGGGGGGAGAGGGTTGTCCAGGAAAGGGAGGGGGCTGCAAGGGGAGGGAGGGGGTTGTCCAGGAAGAGGGAGGGGGTGCAGGTGGAGTGGTGGGAGGGAGGGGGTTGCAGGTGGAGTGGTGGGAGGGAGGGGCTGCAAGGGGAGGGGAGGGGGCTGTCTAGGGGGCTGTCTCAGGGAGGGGAGGGAGGGGGTTTTCCAGGAAGGAGGGGTTGTCCAGTAGGGGAGGGGGATGTCCAGGAGAGGAGGGGGGCTGTCCAGGAGGTGGGAAGGGGGATGTCCGGGGAAAGGGAGGGCTTCAAGGGGAGGAAGGGGGTGCCATCCAGGGGAGGGAGGGGGTGATGTCCAAGGAAATATGGACATGTAGGGGGCTGTAAGGGGAGGGGGGGCTATCCATGGGTAGAGAGGGGCTGTCTAGGGGGTTGTCTCGGGGAAGAGAGGGAGGGGTTGTCTAGGAAGGATGGGGTGTCCAGTAGTGGAGGGTGGGCTGTCCAGGAGAGGAGGGGGCTGTCCAGGAGGTGGGAAGGGGGTTGTTCAGGGAAAGGGAGGGTTGCAAGGGGAGGGAGGGGGTGTCGTCTAGGGGATATAGGGGGTGTTGTCCAAGGAAATATGGACATGTATGGGGGTTGTAAGGGGAGGGGAGGGGGATGTCCAGGGGTAGAGAGGGGGATGTCTAGGGGGGTTGTCTCAGGGAGGGGAGGGAGGGGGTTGTCCAGGAAGGAGGGGGTGTCCAGTAGGGGAGGGTGCTGTCTAGGAGGTGGGAAGGGGGATGTCCAAGGAAAGGGAGGATGCAAAGGGAGGGAGGGGTTCTATCCAAGGAAATATGGACATGTAAAGGTTGTAACAAGTAACAATTGACATTTTTTTAATGCATTATTTCATATTAATGTTTAATTTGTTTCATTATTGTATTACTAACATAATATTTGTTTTCTTATATAGGTGAAATATTTTTCCTGAGTTCGAATGCTTTTCTCGGCAACTAATACCATGGACGATGATTTTTTAGAGTGGATCATGGATGTAAAAAGGATGAAACATTAATGTTTTTTAACTGTTTGTTGGATAATTGTAATTTTAACCAAATTAAACATTGTTTGAAATGTATATAGCAGTGTGTTGTTTTGTATTCATGATTTTAAGTATATGTATACAGCATTTTTTTTCTTCTATGCTTTGTGTGTGGGTGTTGTTTCTACTGTGTGTAGGTGTTGTCATATGTGTGTAGGTGTTGTGCAGGTTTTGGGTTTGCACAGGCAATTTGGCCTTTATCAGCGCTAATTAAGCACTGATAAATGGATAATATATCAGTGCTCAAAATAGCGCTCATAAAGGTATTATTTTAAGCGCTGATATATTATTCATTTATCAGCGCTGAAAATAGCACTAATAAAAACTACCTTTATCAGCGCTAAGTAAGCACTGATAAAGGCCCACCTTTATCAGTGCTTTTTTTAGCACTGATAAAGGTCCCCCTTTATCATCTCTATGTTTAGCGCTAATAAAGGGGACCCCCCTTTATCTTTGCGGAGATTAACAGCACTTTTTTAGAACTGTTAAAGGTGGTTTTTAGCACTATTAAAATCCCTATTTGTAGTAGTGTTTGGCTATCCTAGTTTGAAAAAACTTGCAGAGAACCTTCCACTTAGGTTCTAAGTCCTTCACTGGTGTGCTGGGCTATTTTTCAAGGGTAAGGGGAGGGTGTATGGGGTGTGCAGGGGGTGAATGGGGTGTAGAGGGGGTGTGGAGGGGGTGTGTAGGGGGGGTCTGTCCCGGGGGAGAGTGGAGGTGTGCAGGGGAAGGGGGTGCACGGGGGTCTGTAGGGGGGTTGTCTAGGGAGAATAGAAATAGGCCAATATATCAATTCCAAATGGCATACCCCACTGTATACAAGAAGGGGGCCCCAAGAACTTACAATCCCCTATTAGACTATGGTTAGTATGGTAGATGGGGTTGTTGTTTCATCCATGATTTAGATACTCAATTCCACCTTGCTATATTATTTTTCATGTTAAAAATAATATATATAATACCCACTCATGAATCATATATTGATGTGAGGTCAACAAAATTTGTGATGGTGACATTACTGTAGGAGTTAAAAATAATCTATCTAAGGGTGTTAATACATCCCAAGATATATTAGTGTCTAAAGAACATATACAATAAAAATTCCACTTCCATGTATTTGAGCTATTCTAGGTGTTGTAGGGATGGGTATCCATGAATTTTAATACATAAAAATTCCAAAAATACTTTAATGATACCTTGATGTAGGCTATAGGGATATATTCATAGTTTAATTTATTCCCATGCGAAGAGGTCCTAAACAGAATGAATATCGATGAATACTCCATAGATTATAAGGTTATTTCATATATTATAGATTTAGGGGATTTCATCCTCTATGAGACCAATTTTCATAAGGGCTTATGAATCATGGGACCTATATCTACCTAATTTTAGACTACTCATGAAAACTCTATATGCTTGACCAGAATTATTATATCCCACATTTGATTCCTTTGTATTAAATAAGGGAAAGACAACTCAATGTACATGCCCCACATGTATACTTACAGTTTCCATGAATTTTCTTGGCATCCTTTTTGGTGTAAAAAAGAAACCATGTACTCATTTAGTGTTATATACCTTATCCAATCGATGATCCATACCTCTAAGTGGGCATCATACTAGGTGTACACCCCCACAATCTTCCTACACCTGAGCCACATACCACGTTGAACCCAACTTATAAACACTAATTATTATCCCTAATACATCACATATTATCACTTATTTCACAAAAAAAATTATCTTTACCTCAGGGGGGTGTGCAGGGGAGGGGCAGGGGGAGGGGTGTTCATGAAAAGTTTGAAAAAGGTTATTCCCAAATTTTAGGCATACAAATGACATTTTTTCGGTATAACATATTATAAAACGAATCACTTTATGTGTTATAATTAGGTTTGGAAAGGTGAATTTCCAATCCTGGTTCACACCCACTTCTTGTCTATTGACCCACTACTTTAAGATAATGATGGAAAGTTTATAGACTTTTGGGTCTTCTTTAATGGTTTAGTGACATGCAGATCTCTCTCTAATCAACATGAGACTTCACTTTCATCATGGTTTTTATTTGATGCTCATTTTCCCTTCACTTTAATATACTTTCCTTCTTATATTCTAGATGAGAACAACTCTATAGTGTGAGGGTTAAATTTATGAATCCCACAATATCATAGATGTAGAACTCCTCTTCTCTAGATGTAGATAATTCCAATATGGAATTACATTGTAGTATTTTTCCTTTATTGTTTTGATGATGTAGTGTAAGACTTTTTATCTCAAGCCACCACTTATAGAATTGAACCATATCTAGTAATGAAATTATTTGGTCTCTTTACTCATTATGATTAAGATATATAACTTGATCTATCTCATATATAATCTCTCTCACTACTCTATCAATTTATATAGATCCTAGAAACCAACCCCTTTTATCTGAGAGATGGAATCAATTCACCTTCTCTATATTTTTGAAAATAATTCTAGGCATTATACATGGTTTTAGTATGTTCAAACATATTCCTTTAATTCACATAAATTCTTTAAATATTTCTCCACAAAGAGATACTTTTTACCTCTACATTGTGATGGTATTTCTTGTGTGGTCTTCCAAAAAAGGTTTAGGTCAATACATTGATCATGAACTTTTATCTTTATTTCAAAACTTAACCATATCTATAATTTTGGACGTATATTCATTATCCATGGAAGGTTTTTGTCAATAAAGAGATCCATGAAATTTGGTTAATTATCATATTTAATTCTCACAAAAATTTCAACATTGTTACTCTAATATCTGAATTTGTAATGGTGCTTCTCTTATCAAAATATACCACTCTTTCCAGAAAAATTCCTATTTATATTCCCATCACCACACTCATTAGGTGGTTTTGGTTGTAGATCCAAAACATCTAACACCCAACACACCCAATGCCACGATGCATGGGTCCTCCAACATCTCTCTTTAACACACCTTACAAGATTATACCATGGTGAACAACATTCCCATAGTTGGTCTTCCTATTTCCCATAGGTACTTTAGAAATGTACTATGGTGTTCACCATAGAAGGGTCTCCTCTAGGTGCTCATTTTGGCATATTTAGGCCATCCAAGAGATTTAGGAATCTTCTATTCATTGTTATTCCTTCAACTATGGACTCCAAAATGATCATGATTCCACTATTTTATAAATAATTTAAATGAAACATTACATCCATGAGTTTTACCATGACATGGTGAAAAAATACTATCCATTTTCTATCCACTATGAGAATAGTCCATATCCTCCATGGGGTGGTCTTACTCTCTTTGTTGACACTATATTTCTAAGTCCCACATTAGACTTTAGTGAATACATCCACTATTTTATCACTAAATATGATACATATACCACCTTTGAAGTATTATGGTACTAACCTATACCAAAACTAATAGTTATTGAATACTGTTTGGTTCCAACCCTCACTAGGTTCTTATTTCCCCATCATAGAACCACTTTGTACTAGAATTGTATTCCTCATTCACCACCCAATGCTGGTTTCAATTGATAAGGCTCCTGAGATATGACCATGAGAGTTATCTTCTTCTTCTTTACTCTCCCTATATTTTTCTTGAGAAAGTCTTTTTTTAGTTTTTTTGAATATATTTCACATACATAAATCATGAAATCAAATACATTATTGTAACAATTGAAATGAAAATCTTCTTGGAAACTATTTTTTGACCTACAATTCTATCAAAATTGGTGTGTTCATTGAGAGATAAGATGTTTCAAATAAATGTAGGATAGGACCAATTCAATTAGTGGATGATGAAGAATATGGAAGTCATAAGTTCCAATAGAGACACATCATCATCTCCAACATACTCTCATCTAGTAGGAAAACATCATTCAAATACCATTTACAATAATTTCTTAGCAGTTATTAGACATTCACTTACCCCCAGCACAACACCACCCCACACTATTCTCTAAATATACAACCTGATCCCATGTTCCCATCATCTAAACTCTCTTGAAATTAGAACTTTTACTCAATGTGGAAAGACTAAATAATTCAAATAGAACTACCACCTTGTCATAGATTATAAATTGCTTGATACAGTTCCATCTTCAACTTTAGAATATCAAAAAACCTGACCTCCTACATTGATTTTTTATGATATTTCAACATTATGGTATTACTCTTCACATTTCATTCCAATATAGAAGAAAAAAGAACTCAATGAGAATATGAATTTTAAGAAATGTTATGTTTGTCGTACCTATTGAAGCTTAACGTTGGAAGTGTTGTTATTAATCACTAATTTTAGAGGATCTCTCATCTTCTTATAATTTTCTTCTTCTTAAAATAGCTTCTAAAACATCAACCAGTTCCCCAATAATCCCCCATTTAGATTTCAATTAAAATTTCCCCTCGACATATGAACCAGTCCTATAACCAAACATGCACCTCTAGTAGTGTTTTTATGGGAAAAACTAAAGAAAATAGACAATTCAATTAGATTTTTTATTTGACATAGATAAAAGGATTAGAAACATTAGGAGGTATGATATATATAATTCCTAGATAAACCATAACATCCATGTTTAAATTGTACATTTTCCTCATCATGAATTTCAAATTCATTCCAAAAAATTTCAACTTATAGGCACCTGAAGTGATATTTATAGAATATTTCTCTTGTTTTATTCTCAGAGTGAGTTGTCTCTTAAACTATTAGAGATTTAAAATATGAATGCACCATGTTATTTTTCAAAATATAATTCCCAATGAGGCATATTCTATTTGTAATTTCCTATATTTCTTACTAGCTCTATGGTTTTGAACAGTGGTTTCCCAAAGCTAAAAAACTATACTGACATGTTCTAAATCACTTCCCATAATAGTCTTATGTTTAAAAAGGATATTCACTTTCTTGTATTTATTTTTGAAATCACCATTATAATCAAAAAAAATTATATTTGGATTCTCAGATTAGTTACTACCACACCACAAAACCTCCAAAGTAGTCATATTAGCCAAATAAATATGCAATTGGGCTCTAAATGCTACTAGAACCAATAGATAAAAAATTTATACATATTTACATAGAGATTTAAATTATTTTTGAACCTACTAAAAAACTATAGTACAATGAAAATACCCTTATTCCATATAAAATAATTTATAAATATGATGAAACTCTTTTTAGTGCATTGGTCTTGATCATCTATACATTCCCTTCAGTCCCAAGACTTTTCATTCTCAACACACAATAATTTAAAGAACCTTATTGTATCCTTTTTAGATTAAAATCCCTCACTTCATCCTTCCACCACATTGAGATATTTATATACATATATATTTTCCCATAGGTTTTCTCTTCGACCAAATAGGTTTCATAAGTTCAGATGTTGGTCATTGGAATATAAACTCCACAAGAGCCTGTTGCAATGTCATACTTGAAATGAAATCCTTTTACATCCCACAACACATAGAAATGATCCAATATTTGCATGATTACAAGAAAAAATAGTATTAACTTGCATTGATGTAGGTATATTCATCTACTCTTGCTCCCCATTTTTCATCTCAGACTGCAGTGTCGAAGAAAAATATAGATCTTGGTGACTAGTCAGTTCAGAAGGATCATGTTCTAGTTTAATTACATCTTTCTACTCCTTTCACTGCATATGTACAGACTCTAAATTCCCAATATCACCCATAGTTTAAGTTTCCTTGGTAGTTTTAAGTTCTTATTTTGTTTGAGTAGTCATAGCCTCTAATTATTCTACCACCACACCTCCAAATCTCTTAATCGATACTACTTTGAAGTGAATCCATGTTGGCCCATTATTTTCCAGATTGAAAAAGAAATAAAAAAACACAAGGAATTCCATGAAAAATTAATTCTTCCATCAATAACTTCATCATTTCCTGTGTTTATTGGTTTGATAAATTTTCCACTATTCTTCCAATCAACTGTAGTCACACACCAGACAACATTTTTGATTAAATTGTTTTTGTTTTGATTTCATCTGTTGTGTGATTAGATAACTAATCCAACTATTGTGGCCATTATAACACTATTAATTCTCCTCCAACACTATATGGATGAGATCATGAATCTACTAAGTTATCCACAGGTTTGGCAATGTCTTGAGTTATCATTATTCAATCGAGATTCTCCCACTCTATCTAAAACCTCTCAATGAAAGAATAATATTATGGGTATACAAAAGATAGAGACTGAGAAAAATGGATATATTTATATGAAACAATTAATATGTACATGAATTACATAATGTGATAGAATAATGGAGGATAAATCATAAGAAGAAGGAAGATAAAGACTCCACCAAGTGACGCCACTCCAAGAGGCTAAGGCCTAACCCTCTGTGCAGGGGGGGTGTCTGTCCACGGGGGAGGGGGATTTGTCTAGGGGGTGTCTAGGAGGGAGGGGGTGTCTAGAAGGGGGGGTCTTTCCAAGAGGGTGGGTGTGCAGTGGGGGTGTCCAGAAGGGGTGGTGCAAGGGGGGGCCGGCAGGGGTGGTGCAAGGGGTGGTGTAAGGGGGTGTGAAGGGGGTGTGCAAGGGGACAGGGGGTGCAAGGGATGTTTAAGGGGGTTTAAGGGAATCTGTGTAGGGGTGTTGAAGGGGGGATGTGTAGGGGGAATGGGTGTGTAGGGTGGGGTATCCAATAGGGGTGGTGCAAGGGGTGTCCAACAGGGGTGTGCAGGGGGGTGTGCAGGTGTACAGGGGGGTGTGTACAAAAGGACAGGGGGTGAAAGGGGGGATATGTAGGGGGTGAAAGGGGGAATGGGTGTGCAGGGGGTGCAAGGGGGTATCTATCTAGGGGGGAAGTTGTTTAGGGGTGGTCTGTCTAGGGGGGGCTATCGTCCAGGGGGGTGTCTGTCTAAGGGGTGGGGGTGTTGTCCGTGGGGGCTGTCCAGGGGGGTGTCTGTCTAGGGGGTGGGTGTCACGAACAGAATCTGATCACCACTGAAACCGGCACCAAACCCGGCTCATGACAAGGCCCGATGGGAGTTCTTGATCCCCATGGGCTGGTACAAGTTCCTGGGTAACATAAAATGAAATTTGGGAATGATTTACCTGAGTTTATAAACATAAAACAATGAACAAATCCAATAAAACAAATCTGGATTTTTCAAACAAAACCATCTTTTACAAAAATTTCAGAACTTAATTACATAATTTAAAACAATTATAGAATAATATAGCAACGGAAGAAACCCACAATGGATATCCCAAGAACCTTCACATGGCGAGAGGCACCTCCCTCAAGCCATATCCACGACACCGTATCATGATGGACCGCTAAAAACCCGAACTGTTGGCACAAAATGTGTACCCAAACCTGCGACAACAAAAATAACCAAGTCTACTTACACCCAAGGGTGTAAGTAGGGTGTGATCCAATGACCAGTAGGATACCGCCAATAAGATATTCTATGTGGTAAACATTCAAATACGAAAAGCATGCAAGTTTTCAAAAACATGTAATTTCTAGGCACAATTTCTAAAAGATGCAACTTAAAAAAATAGTTTTCAAGTGGGATAATTTAAAGAATCAACACTTTTAAAATAAAATCAAAAGCTACTGAAATTTTCCAAAAAAATATACCGTATTCCAAAGGTATGTATAAAGGATCTAATGAGCACAAGCGATAGGAAATAACCCCTAGGCACTAGCTAGCTGTGGGTCCTAGGTACCTCGTATCTCGATGATAGTAACCACAAAAAAAATATGTGTTCTCATGCACGAGCCACTAGTAGGGAACATACCCATAACCTAGTGGTACCCAATTATCATCATCATAGTTTAGTTAGAGTTGTAAGTGTCAATATTTCTAAGTGAAACTGAGGCCAAACCCCACGGATTCACTAGCATACTAGTACATGTCCACCCACCTAGATACCCGGGTTTTCCATTTGTGCTCAAACAAGTTCAACAAGACAAGAAATATAGTTTTCACATGAAAATATCACTTCAACATCACACATTAACCAAACATCCCCATGTACATCACACAATTCACAAATTCCACTTTTCATTCAAATGCATTTTGAAATAAAACTTACACCAAAATAGCCCACAACACTTTTTGCATAACTTTCACAATCCAACACATCCTTTAACAATTTTATAAAGTCCCTGAAAATATGATAAAAATCACATAAAAGTCCACTCACATGTTTCATATAACCCTTTTTATAAACAAAATCCATTTTTCACATCGAACTCACACAAATAGCCCACATCACGTTCCCAGCTCTTTCACATTTTAGTAAATCCATTAGACATTTTTATAAAACATTTCCAAGAGGATACACATCACATGACAGACCTATTCACATTTAAAATGGTCCATTTGAAATTATAAACAATCCAAAATAGTTTTCCAATATTTTTTCACCTCTTACATAAATCATTAAACCATTCAAAACTTTCATAAAACAATTCTAAAGAGTGTACCAAAGATTTTCACATAAAACCCATTTCAAAACCGTATTTCAAGGAAAAAATCACACCAATACAAATTCAAAATAGAATTTTCATCCCCAAAAACATTTATTAAACTACCCCCAAGTGTTATACAATCACCTCAAACAATACCACAAAAGATCCACATGAAAAGCAAACATTTTCAAAATCACTTTCAAGAAGTACAATAAGGTTTTACACCTTAAACCCATTAAAAAACCACTTTAAAACCTAATGGAACACCAATACCCTACCAAATCAGAATTTTCATCCCAAACAAGATTTATTAAACAAATTTCATATGTTATAAAACACACCCAAACAATACCCAAAGGGTTACACATGAAAAACACCCAATTTTAAGATAAAATGAAACTATAAAAATAAATGCTTAACCAACTACAACATAAATAGTTTTCACACCACACACAACATATTAGGAACATTAATAATAAGTAATTCAAGCAAACTAACTCATCTAGAAATGATTACACATGGAATCACCTACCTTTTATGTGGAAACCCTCAAAACATGGTGTGAAACATCAACCGCACCACCGCCGCACCTAAAGGAAGATAAATCCAGACATAGACCACAATATTTGACCAAAAATACACCAAATAAAACCCTAGGTTCGAACATCAACTTTTTGACATGATTAACTTCGATAAAGGGTGAAAGAAACCCTAAGGAAGGGGAAGAAATCAAGGAAAGAAACACTTACTTAAAACATATTGAATCAAACGAACCAAATACACCAATATTTTAATCTCCAAGCAACCAAACCTGATATTGAGGCTATAATGGGGATTATAAGGTCATGTGGGGACTAAAATGGGGGCAAAAGAGCAGAAATTGAAGGAGTTATGAAAGAAACGATTTACCTCTTCAAATCTGGACGATTTGAGAAATCCAGAGATGTTTTGCCCAAATTTGCGAACCAAATGAGCTCAAAAGTGGAGAAACAGATAATGGGAGTGATCCTTAGGTTTTTGGATTCGAGTAGGAGGTATAATCACTGAAAAATAGTAAATATTTAATGAGATATTAAAATATTAAAAATAAAACTTAAAGCAGGAAATGGGCTTTCGGGCTGGCCCAAAACCTTGATAAAAAACCCAAATCCATCATGATTATGGATTTTTATGAGGCCCAAATGGATATGGTAGTTTTTATATATTAGGTTATGAAAATTGAGAAGTGTAATTGTTGTAAAATCTTGAAAAATGAATGAGTTATAAAATAAACAAAATTTGTTTTTAAATCTGGAAATGGGATCACGGTTTGGCCCAAATTTTGAAAACCCACCATTTCCACCAAAATGCATGTGAAACCCCCCAAACAAAGAAATAATGTAAATTAAATTAAAAAATAACTTTAAAATAATTCATTTATGTGATAATTATCCCCACCATAAAACTTTCTGCCCTCAAAAATACATAATAAGTCCAAATACAAAAACCAAACCCAACTGATAAACCAAGAAGTAATTCATTGCCAAGATTCACCCCCAGAGGCCAAAACACCTCCAGTGATCATTTAAGGAAGGATTACTCTCACAAAAAAAAACTTACACCACTTTCCTAAAACAATAAAGCACATTTAGGCTTTATCCCAAATGAAAACTCCTCAAACACAATCTGACAATACTCAATCAATTTACCTAAACAAACAACAACATTGAACAAAGTTACACTTACCCGACTATAACTAAACCATTGGGAACTCTCCAATATCAGTATTTACACAAGGAATATGTAGGTAGTTAGATATCTCTAAATGATAATACCTACTTCCAAAACAAGACCAAGGAAAAAAAATCTGAGTTACTCATATTAAGAGACACAAATGGGCTCCCCACCGTAAGAGACATCGTAATTTTTTTTTCCGAGATAGAATTAGGACATTAACAGGGGGAGGCCCAAACAGACTTCCTAGTACAAGGGTTATACATCCATTATAAATTTACAAAATAATATGCATGATACCCATGGTGGGTCTCCCCACCACAAGAACCAACCATCTTAACTGACCGGCATGGGCCGACATGAAAAGACCCCAAAATTTTAATGATTTGGGAAGGCTTCACAGTTAGTCCACACAGTTTGGGAAACCATGCAATAACTGTGCAGATCATTCTTTCCACAAGGCTACCTAGCACATGGTCACTACTAATCATGCACAAACCTCATGCTCAGCCTATCTAGCCAAATTTCAATCCATTCTCCAAAGACTCAATGGAAACCAAAGGGGGGGGAAGATATTGGGTGATGACATGGGTACAAGGCCCTCCACCTATTTCCACCGAATGAGAACAGTAGAAGAAAGATGATGAAACCATAGGTTTAAACTCTTCCTATCTTTCATGCTGAGTATAGGACTTTGTACAAGGTTTTAAATGACATTGGGGTTTCCCCTGACTACGCGCCAGCTTCTCTCCGGGACCTATGGCTAGAGCTCAAAATATTGAAGCATCTTCGGCCTCACAGTTAGGCTGTGGAAACCCCTGTGTGTAACTTCTTCTTTCTATTCCATAAACAACTACACCACATACCCCTATGGGTTTACCAAGACATAACACACTCCATAAATCACTTTACTAAAACCTGACATTACATTGAAACAAGGTATTAGAAGATGCACAAACATCGCACCTTGTTTCTTTGGGTGAGAAACAATAGAAGGGCAGGACACGCATAAACACCTTCCTCTAAGATAGAGTATTTGATGTTTTTTCCAAGGGAGATATACTCACAACATAATAGAGAACCTCAGAGGATTGCACGACCTTCACCTTTACATTCAAATGAGAACACAACATTACAATGCATCACCAAACATGACCTTTGCGATTGATAGAAACAATACATGGAATGAGACCTTATGATAAGTCCCTAAACAACAGACAAGTCCAAAAAGTGGACACAATATCCTCTCATGACCAAAATCCCAAAATTGGTGGTTTAACAAGAACTCTTGCTTCAAAGAAACTATGAAGAACCCAGAGGCCCTCTTAGACACCATCAGGACACTCATCCACACTAACAACCCCAGAACACTTCCACCTTCAATGAATCAGAAAAATTAAAAAACTAAGGTCTATTTAAACCTTCCACAAGCACTATCCTACTACAAGAGGATACACAAATCAACTAAATGAATGGGTGTAGACTCAATCAACAAATATCGATAAAATATTCCTTATATTGATCAACTGGAGGATTTTCCAATGGAGAAACAATACGGGATGCACTTCAGTTGTGCATTAACCCTTAATGGGGGCGTACCTTATCCAATGAGAGAACACAAAGACCCAACCAAGCTGGTATATTGGTCAAAACATGCCACAAACCAAATCCAAACACATGAAGGTAACCACCATAAAGGTGTCCTGAAACATATCTCAGAAGAGACTACTAACCGATCCTTCTACCCAAATTGTCGTCCAAACACAAACCCAAAACATGGTTCGAACAAGAGGGGTTCTTGAACTCAAAACATCCCACAACATCAACATTTTAAAAAAAACACATAATTCACACCATCCCAAACCAGTCATCAAGACATCATGTTTTCCTTTAAAAAAAATCTTTGAAAACAAACGGTTCAGAGACTAGAGTATCCACCAATGGTACCCCATGGGCCTTACACATGCATGTTTTTGTACCACACTAGGAACCCTCCTCATATACATCCAGGAACTCAAATAGTCATGCCATTAACCATCCATCATACCCTATAACCCCATGCATGTGGTCTCTCATGGAAATACCAAAGGTTAAAACAAAAATCCTTTCCACTTTTCAAAACCAAAATAATCGACCAATACATCCTTTTTCTCAAGACCTCTAACCATGGAATAAAAATCCCAATAATTCAAATGAATACTCACTTTAAATTCATAAACATAAATTTCAAAACATCTCATCCCATTAAAACAGCCTTTTATTGTTTAGAAAATTCTATTGGAAACATTTTTTCAAAACCAAATTCAATATAGTTCCTGCTTTCAAAAGAGGTGTAAGAACACCATTTTCCATTTCAAAACAATTCTGAAAATTCATTTCCACCATTTCATAAATCAATACATTCCTTCTTTATTTTAAAATCATTTCACAAAAACTTTATGATTCTTAAAACCAAGTCACTTTAAAACCAAAGTTCCAAGATTGCAAAACTAACACACAAAACAATGTGAGAGGAAACTAGTTTCAGTGGGTGACTTGGACATATGGTTGGCGGCCATATCCCAATCACTTCACTATCACAGAGAGTGTTCTATGTAATATCCCTGACTCCACATGGATTTCCAAGCCCTGTGAGCTCACTGAGACAATTAACCCAACTCTCTTTCATTTCCCCTAATCATCATCAAACCAAGAAAACCAAAGGACTTAGATAAATCCCAACTTCCCCTAGAAAATTGAATCCCATCATGAGGTGTGGTGATCAGGAACACTACCCATAACTGGAATATCAAGTATCGAAAATCCTAACTCCAGACTATCCCAACACTTCCCCAAATAACATGACCCAAAGAGTTAACTAGAACCTCCTCTGATACCATTTTGTCACAAACTGAAACTGATCGCCACTGAAACCGGCACCAAACCCGGCTCGTGACAAGGCCCGAAGGGCATTCCCGATCCCCACGGGATGGAACAAGTTCCTGGATAATATAAAATGAAATTTAGGAATGATTTACCTGAGTTTATAAACATAAAACAATGAACAAATCCAATAAAACAAATACGGATTTTTCAAACAAAACCACCTTTTACAAAAATTTCAGAACTTAATTACATAATTTAAAACAATTATAGAAGACTATAACAACTGAATAAACCCAAAATGGATAGCCCAAAAACCTTCACATGGTGAGAGGTACCACCCTCAAGCCATATCCACAACATCGTATCATGATGGACCGCTAAAAACCCGAACTGTTGGCACAAAAGTTGTACCCAAACCTGAGACAACAAAAATAACCAAGTCTACTTACACCCAATAGTGTAAGTAGGGTGTGATCCAATTCCCAGTAGGATACCACCAATAATATGTTCCATGTGGTAAACATTCAAAGATGAAAAGCATGCAAGTTTTCAAAAACATGTAATTTCTAGGTACAATTTCTAAAAGATGCAACTTAAAAAAAAATCAGTTTTCAAGTGGGCTTATTTAAAGAATCAACACTTTTAAAATAAATTCAAAAGATACTTAATTTTTCCAGAAAAATATACCATATGTCGATGGTAAGTATAAAGGATCTAATGAGCACAAGCGATAGTAAATAACCCCTAGGCACTAGCTAGCTGTGGGTTCCAGGTACCTCGTCTCTTGGTGAGAGTAACCAAAAAAAAATATTTGTTCTCATGCACGAGCCACTAGTAGGGAACATACCCATAACCTAGTGGTCCCAAATCATCATCATCATAGTTTAGTTAGAGTTGTAAGCATCAATCTTGCTAAGTGAAACTGAGGCCAAACCCCACGGATTCACTAGCATACTAGTACACGTCCACCCACCTAGATACCCGGGTTTTCCCTTTGTGCTCAAATAAGTTAAACAAGACAAGAAATATATTTTTCACATGAAAATATCACTTCCACATCACACATTAACCAAACATCCCCATGTACATCACACAAGTCACAAATTCTACTTTTCATTCAAATTCATTTTGAAATCAAACTCACACCAAAATAGCCCACAACACTTTTTTCATAACTTTCACAATCCAACACATATTTTAACAATTTTATAAAGTCCCTCCAAATATGATAAAAATCACATAACAGCCCACTAACATGTTTCATAAAACCCTTTTTATAAACAAAATCCATTTTTCACATCGTACTCACACAAATAGCCCACATCACGTTCACACCACTTTCACATTTTAGTAAATCCATTAGACATTTTTATAAAACATTTCCAAGAGGATACACATCACATGACAGACCTATTCACATTTAAAATGGTCCATTTGAAAGTATAAACAATCCAAAACAGCTTTTCAATATGGTTTCACCTCTTACATAAATCATTAAACCATTCAAAACTTTCATAAAAACAATTCTAAAGAGTGTACCAAAGCTTTTCACATAAAACCCATTTCAAAACCGTATTTCAAGGAAAAAATCACACCAATAAAAATTCAAAACAGAATTGGAAGCCCAAAAAACATTTATTAAACTACACCCAAGTGTTATAAAAAACCTCAAACAATACCACAAAATAACCACATGAAAAGAACACATTTTCAAAATCACTTTCAAGAATTATAATAAGGTTTTACACCTTAAACCCATTAAAAACCACTTTAAAACCTAATGGCACAACAATACCATTTTGTCACGAACCGAATCTGATCGCAACCAAAACCGGCACCAAACTCGGCTCGTGACAAGGCCCGAAGGGCGTTCCTGATCCCCATGGACTGGCACAAGTGCCTGGGTAACAGAAAATGAAATTTGGGAACGATTTACCCGAGTTTATAAACATAAAACAATGAACAAATCCAATAAAACAAATCTGGATTTTTCAAACAAAACCATCTTTTACAAAAATTTCAGAACTTAATTACATAATTTAAAACAATTATAGAAGAATATAACAACTGAAGAAACCCAAAATGGATAGCCCAAGAACCTTCACATGGCGAGAGGCACCTCCCTCAAGCCATATCCACAACACCGTATCATGATGTACTGCTAAAAACCCGAACTGTTGGCACAAAAGTTGTACCCAAACCTGCGAAAAAAAAATAACCAAGTCTAATTACACCCAAGGGTGTAAGTAGGGTGTGATCCAATTCCCAGTAGGATACCACCAATAATATATTCCATGTGGTAAACATTCAAATATGAAAATCATGCAAGTTTTCAAAAACATGTAATTTCTGGGCACAATTTCTAAAAGATGCAATTTAAAAAAAAATCAGTTTTCAAGTGGGCTAATTTAAAGAATCGACACTTTTAAAATAAATTCAAAAGATACTGAATTTTTCTAGAAAAATATATCGTATGTAATGGTAAGTATAAAGGATATAATGAGCACAAGTGATAGGAAATAACCCCTAGGCACTAGCTAGCTGTGGGTCCCAGGTACCTCGTATCTCGGTGAGAGTAACCACACAAAAATATCAGTTCTCATGCACGAGCCACTAGTAGGGAACATACCCATAACCTAGTGGTCCCCAATCATCATCATCATAGTCTAGTTAGAGTTGTAAGTGTCAATATTGCTAAGTGAAACTAAGGCCAAACCCCATGGATTCACTAGCATACTAGTACACGTCCACCCACCTAGATACCCAGGTTTTCCCTTTGTGCTCAAACAAGTTCAACAAGATAATAAATATAGTTTTCACATGAAAATATCACTTCCACATCACACATTAACCAAAAAACCCCATTTACATCACACAAGTCACAAATTTCACTTTTCATTCAAATGCATTTTGAAATCAAACTCACACCAAAATAGCCCACAACACTTTTTTTATAACTTTCACAATCCAAAACATATTTTAACAATTTTATAAAGTCCCTCCAAATATGATAAACATCACATAACAGCCCACTCTCATGTTTCATAAAACCCTTTTTATAAACAAAATCCATTTTTTACATCGTACTCACACAAATAGCCCACATCACGTTCACACCTCTTTCACATTTTAGTAAATACATTAGACATTTTTATAAAATATTTCCAAGAGGATACACATCACATGAGAGAACTATTCACATTTAAAATGGTCCATTTGAAAGTATAAACAATCCAAAACAGTTTTCCAATATGGTTTCACCTCTTACATAAATCATTAAACCATTCAAAACTTTCATAAAACAATTCTAAAGAGTGTACCAAAGATTTTCACATAAAACTCATTTCAAAACTATATTTCAAGAAAAAAATCACACCAATAAAAATTCAAAACAGAATTGGCAGCCCCAAAAACATTTATTAAACTACCCCCAAGTGTTATACAAACACCTCAAACAATACCACAAAAGATCCACATGAAAAGCACACGTTTTCAAAATCACTTTCAAGAAGTACAATAAGGTTTTACACCTTAAACCCATTAAAAACCCACTTTAAAACCTAATGGAACACAAATTCCCTACCAAATCAGAATTTTCAGCCCAAACAAGATTTATTAAACCAATTTCATATGTTATAAAACACACCCAAACAATACCCAAAGGGTTACACATGAAAAACACCCAATTTTAAGATAAAATGAAACTATAAAAATAAATGCTTAACCAAATCCAACATAAACAATTTTCACACCACACGAAAAAAATTAGGAACATTCATAATAAGTAATTCAATCAAACTAACTCATCTAGAAATTATTACACATGGAATCACCTACCTTTTATGTCGAAACCCTCAAAACATGGTGTGAAACATCAACCGCACCACCGCCGCACCTAAAGGAAGATAAATCTAGACGTAGACCATAATATTTGACCAAAAATACACCAAATAAAACCCTAGGTTCTAACCTCAACTTCTGGACATGAGGAACTTCAAGAAAGGGTGAAAGAACCCCTAAGGAAGGGGAAGAAATCAAGGAAAGAAACACTTACTTGAAACATCTTGAATAAAACGAACCAAATACACCAATATTTTAATCTCCAAGAAACAAAACCTGATATGGAGTCTCTAATGGGGATTATAAGGTCATGTGGGGACTTAAATGGGGGAAAAATAGCAGAAATTGAAGGAGTTATGAAAGAAACGATTTACCTCTTCAAATCTGGACGATTTGAGAAATCCAGAGATGTTTCGCCCAAATTCGCGAACCAAATGAGCTCAAAAGCGGCGAAACAGATAATGGGAGTGATCCTTAGGTTTTTGTATTCTAGTAGGAGGTAGAATCACCTAAAAATAGTAAATATTTAATGAGATATTAAAATATTAAAAATAAAACTTAAAGCAGGAAATGAGCTTTCGGGCTGGCCCAAAACCTTAATAAAAAACCCAAATCCATCATGATTATGGATTTTTATGAGGCCCAAATGGATATGGTAGTTTTTATATATTATGGTATGACAATTTAGAAGTGGAATTTTTGTAAAATATTGAAAAATGAATGAGTTGTAAAATAAGAAAAATTGGTTTTTAAATCTAAAAATGGGCTCACGGTTTGGCCCAAATTTTGAAAACTCACCATTTCCACCAAAATGCATGTGAAACCCCCCAAAAAAAGAAATAATGTAAATTAAATGATAAAATAACTTTAAAAGAATTCATTTATGTGACAGTGGGGGTGCTGTACAGGGGGGTTTCTGTCTAGGGGGTGGGGGTGTCTGTCCAGGGGGGGGGGGGTGGGGGGTGTTGTCCAGGGGGTGGGGTTGTGGGGGGGGGGGGGGGGGGCTGTGCAGGGGGGGGTTCGAATAGGGGTGGTGCAAGGGGGGTCCAGTAAGGGGGAAATGGGGTGTGTATTTGGGGTGTGGGGGTGTGTTCAAGGGGACTAGGGGTGTCGTAGGGTGTGCAGGGGGTGCAAGGGATGTGTAAGGGGGTACAAGGGGGCTGTGCAGGGGGGTGTTTGTCTAGGGGTGGTGCAAGGGGGTCCAGAAAGGGGGGAAAGGGGTGTGTATTGGGGGTTTGGGGGTGTGTTCAAGGGTACTGGGGGTCTATTATGGTGTGCAGGGGTGAAAGGGATGTGTAAGGGGGTGCAAGGGGGGCTGTGTAGGGGGTGTCTGTCCAGGGGGGTGGGGGATGTTGTCTAAGGGGGAGGGGGGGTCTGTCCAGGGGGTGTCCAGGAGGGGGGGCCTTTCCAGGGGGTGGGGGTTGCTATCCAGGGGGTGTCTATCCAAGGGGGTGGTGGGAGGGGGTCTGTCCAGGGGGGGTGTCTAGGAGGGGGTGTCCAGGAGGGGGGTGATGTGGGGGTGTCCAGCAGGGGTGGTGAAAGGGGTGTGCAGGTGTGAAAGGGGGTGTGTTAAAGGGGAGATGGGGGTGTGCGTGGGGGTGCACAAGGTGTGTATGGGGGTGTAAGGGGGTTGTACAGGGGGTGCAAGGGGGCATGGTTGTGCAGGGGGTGCAAGGGGCCAGCACTGTCTGAACAGTGCTAGTTTTTTTTAGGAAATGGGAAGACCTATATCCACAGTCCAAAACCGTGGCTATAGATGATGAGTGATTTTAGCCTATTCCACAGTTTTCAAACCATGGCTATAGGGTTGTATCCATAGTATGAATTGTGGATATATCCGTATATCCACGGTTTTAACCGTGGCTACAAGCCGATATCCATGGTTCAGAACTATGGCTATAGGGTTTACCCTATAACCATGCCAATACTATCCACAGTTGAGTAAATTATGGATATAACCTATAGACATGATTTTAAATTGTGGCTATAGCCTTATTTTCTAGTAGTTATTAATTTGGTCATGCATTATTTTTCCTCTCATTTTGGGTGAACCCTAGGCACCCCGAGGTTTCCTTCAAGCCCTTCTTCATCCCTCTTCGATCTGTTGATACCGGAGGTTGTTCATTGGAGATCTGTGGTGAGTTATCTCCCTTACTTGGTTTGTTTTCTTCAATTATTCTTCTGTGGATCTACTTCAGTAGTGTTTCTTTGTTTTCAAGGTATGTTTCATGTTTTTTATGGATCTTTGGTGCGGTATAGGTTAATCTATAGTTTTCATGGTGCATTTGGGGTTTTCATGTATTCTTCCTCACCCTGTGGTGCGAAAAGATTCATTGAGGTAGGATTCCCTTCATTTATCTTTATTATAAATCATTAAGGAGGGGTTTTACCTCTTTTTATCTGTGAATCACGGTTTTTCTAGCTTAATTGGAGATAAAGAATCATTTATTTGAATTGAAAATAGGAAATGGGGTCTGATCTATATGTTTTTACAACTTCGAGATTGATTATAATATTGTGATTGTACAGGATAAACACCCTGTCGAAAATTATGGTTGTGGGTGGCTTTGTTTGCGCTGGATACATCTGTTGTGGTTGTTACTTTGTTGAGATTATTTTGTATCACCCAAAAGAACTTAAAAATTGGCTAACCATGTATACTTAGCTAATGAATTGGTTTCCCCAGTATTTTGGTTTGTGTGATAACACCCCAAAGGAAAGTAGTGGAATGTAATAAATGTTCTTTTGAACCTATAAAATGTTTCATTTTGATGTGATGTTTTGTTTTTTGTGGTTCATATGTGTGAGGGAAGTGGGTGTAATATGGTTTTATAGTGTGGTTATGATGGGTGTGGTATGATTATACAGTAGGGTTGTGGAACTAGTTGTGTTATATTATTTTGTTGGATGTGGTTGTGAGTTGGGGGTTTGTTTTGGGTTGGTATGGGGGTTTGGGAAGGATAACCTTGAAGATGGAAAGTATCGATTGGTATGGGTAATTAGACCATAGTTTCTCCATGACTAACATGTAGAAAGATTCACCCCATATCGATAGGTTGTGGGACAATGTGTCTTTAATGTAAAGTTGATTTAATTTATTAGGGCCTTCACTTTATGAAATTATTGTGACTGTGTTTCTTGTTGTGTGTTATGATTAGTAGTTTCCCAGGAAGTGAGGGAATGAATCAATAATTTTTTGACAAATATTGTAATGGTTTTTTTTGGATAACATAATGGAAATGGTTAAATAAATTGGTTAGGAATGTGAAATGGGTTTTGTGTCTTGATGTGTATTTTTTTGAATTTAGAGGCGGAAACAAAGGTGATAGTGTTATGAGTTGGTGATTTTTTTTAGAACCCTTAGGTTGGGAGTGAGTTTTTGGTATCATATATGTATATAATTTTATTTTACTTATGATTTCTATATGCAACCCACCCTAGTTGATAACTATGTGCTGGACACCCCCATCATCAAGGGGGAGGTTGTCTTTCTCAACATCCGGTGAGGAGTACGGATGGATGGGTACCCTCTCCTTTACACTCTCTCTTCTAGGTGAGGTAGTTATGGTAGATATTGTGATTTCTAGAGGTCTTTTGGTGTCTTAGATGGTGGTTTTTATGGCCCAGGTGTCTTCGGGCAAGATTTGATGGCCCATGTGTTTTTGGGTGAGGTTGTTTGTGCTTTCCCAAGTGTATTTGGGATGAGATGGTGACGTGTTTTCCCAAGTGTCTTCAGAATGAGATGTGATGTGTTGTGAAGATTAAGTGTGTATGTGTGGTATGTCTTGTAAGGCCTAGGTGTGTAAAGGTGGGATGTGTTTTGAGACCCATGTGTGTGTGGGTAGGATGTGTTGTGAGGCCCAGGTGTGTGTTGGTGGGTTGTGGTGTGGTTTGTGGCCTAGGTATGTGCGGGCGGTATGTGATGTGGTATATGGAAGGTATGGTAGAGACTGGGCATATGATGTTGGGTGAGAGTGGAATACCAGTGGGAAAGTGGTGTGGGGTACCCTATCATTGATGTGATTTATATTACATTATTTGAATTGTGTTATTTGGTGAGCATGCCTTAGTGAGGTTGGGATGGTTAGTATACATGATTAGCTGTTGTTTGGTTCTGTTGTTTTATCATAGGAGCATTAGTATACTTCCCTCACATGTGCACGAGAGAATTTGGTTTTCCTACTGAGTATACTTGTATGCTCACCCTATATATATAAAATTATTTCTAGGTTTTTAGGAGGATTTCATGAATCATTCTAGACTCTATTAGCTCAGATCCTTGAAAATTTCTGAGTCGCTGCTTTAGATTTACTTTTGGGTATTTTTAATTTGGATACTTTCTTGAATTTTAACAGTTCTATTTTTTATACATGTATTGTGGGATGGTTTTTGGATTTATTTTCATACTATGTTTTGGGGTTTCTATGGATGATTCATCCTAGCTCGGATCCTTGAAAATTGTTGAGGGGGGTCATGACAGAGTGGTATCAAAGGTGATGGTTGAGAGATAGAATGTAATTTGGAGTTAGGCGTAGTGAGGATTAAATAGTATGGTGTGGTAAGAGTTCTAGTTGACCTCGGTATGTGATATAGGCCAGGGATACTAGTTAGGGCATAGGATTTTAGGGCCCCCCATGATCCATTGCAGGAACTTTGAGTTTATTGAGGGACTAAGTGAGACTGACCTGCTTACAGGGTAGAGAACTAGGAAAGGTACATTCATCATAATGACTTGTGTTCTTGGTTTAATTTTGTTATTTTTGGAAGGTTAAAATGGATAAAATAAATAAAATTAATTAAAATAAATCCTGATGAAAATCCATACTACCAGGATTCATAAATCCTTATTTACCTTTCAGTTATGGCTCTTGGTCCTCATCCACATGTGGATCAAGTAGTGGAGGTTTGGTAGGATGATCTGGTTGATTTTTATAAGTTTGATCTATTTGAGAAGGATGACTAGTAGTAGAGGATGTTTCATGCTTTCCAACATAATTTTTTTGGGGAAGTACGAGGGCATTGTTTTAGACGTGGAGACAGAGAGTTGTCTAGAGGTCCTGGAGTTTGCTTTTAGTTTGATCTAGGCCCCAAAGGAGTATTGGGTCCCTTTGGTAGTCATTCGGATATGGGGAGTTGCACGTCAGTGGTGGAAACTGTATCTGGGAGAGTGGAAGGTGTCATACATTTTATGGTTCAACTTCTAGAACGAGTTCTGAGCAGAATTCCTTTCATCGACCATGAAGGCAGTAAAGAGGCAGGAGCTTATTTCTCTTCAATAAGGGAGCATGCTAGTATGGGATCTGGGAATCAAGTTCAAGGACCTTCTATGTTTTTTCCCAGACCTTTTTCTAGATGATTAGTCTTTTATAATACATCTTGAGGAGACAATATGTCCTTCTATCTAGTATACAGTTGCTCCTTTTATGTTGCCAACAAATCTAGAGGTTCAGAAGAAGGTGGAGGTTATCATGAAAATGCACTCGTGATGGGTTATACTACTATAGGGGATCCAAAAGAGTTATTTGAGAGGCATATCTATCATTGGTGATTCTCAGGTGATAGGACCTTTGAGGTTTTTACCAGTAGGGAGTTGACCTCAGCAGCTTCCTTTTCGGCCTTCTGGTGCCAGTGATTTTTGTGTTTTTATTGGGAGATTCATGATAGCTTGTTTTGGTTGTGGGGTTCGTGGTCATCACTAGATCCAGTGCCCAGTGGTTCCCCGAGCTCAATATGGTGGTGGTGGATAGGTTTAGAACCATCCTTAGTAGTAGTTTCCAGTGAGACCATTTCAGCAGTAGGGGTAGATGATTTTTTATCCACCAAGGGGAAATGGAGCAGGTAGAGGCTGACCTCAGGATATTCCTTGTGTTCAGGGACTATGACCCAAGTGTGGACATGGAGGTGGTTTTTAGAAGAGAGTTATAGTATTTTGGAATGGTCAATTGCACGTAGTGGAGGTATTAGTTCCAATGAGGCCAAGATCATTAGTGGTACAATCAGTTTTTTTAGTTCCCTTGATTACACCTTGTTTGATTTAAGAGATTCACACTCCTTTGTTTCACTCGCTCTAGCTCATGATTTTGGAATAGATTTAGAGAGGCTTCCCATGCCCCTGGTGTTGAGTACACCAGTTAGAGGCCAGAACATCTTGTTTGATGTGTGCTGAGGGGGTGGACTGATGATGGGACATCATCAGTCTCATGGGGATCTCTTCTTTCTACTGATGTATTCACATGATGTCATTATTGGAATCTACTTGTTGTATTTTGTACATGCTGTTATCGATTGCTTTTGGGGGAGAGTCATGTTTTCATATCTATATGGCTAATGTGTGGTTTTCATTGGTGAGTGTGGTTTTCAGGTGGGCATTTGAAGTGTGGAGACCCTTCTTTCCTTATTGGCTGATCTATCAGTGGAATCTGTGGATGCTAATATTGTTGAGGTTTCCAAGGTCGTTGAGGATTTCTCAGATTTGTTCCCTGAGGAGGTTCTGATACTACCTCATCGACATGATTTTGAGTTTGGGATATACTTGCATCCTGGTTCTTCTTCTATTTTGATGGTTCCTTATCAGATAGAACATTCTAAGTTGTGGGAGTTTAGGATTCAGATAGATGATCTGATGTAGAATGGTTTTATCCAGCCTAGTGTGTCACTATGGGGTGCTCCAATGTTGTTCACAAAGAAGGAAGACAATGGTCTGAGGTTGTGTATAGACTACTAGAGGTTGAATTAGGTAACTCTCAATAATTATTACTCTCTTATGAGAATAGATTATCTCTTTGACCAGATGAGAGGGGCGAGTTAGTTTTCTAAGATCTATTTTTGTTACGGATATCACCAGTTGAGGGTGAAGGAGGGTGATATCCTGAATATTATCTTTAGATGTAGATGCAAGCACTTAGAGTTTCTAGTCATGTCATTCAGTGTTACGAATACACCATTTGTGTTCATGGGACTTATAAACTCTATGTTTCATGAGTTCCTATATTGGTTCTTAATTGTATTCATCGATTATATCTTGATCTACTTGAAGTCAAAGGAGGAGTATGCCAAACATTTATGAACTATCTTGTAGGTTCTTCGACACCACCAGATCTATGGAAAGTTTTCCAAGTGTAAGTTTTGGACATAGGAGTTTCATTTAATCAGACATTTGGTGTCTCATTAGGGTGTAGTAATAGACTTGTCTAAGTTTTAGTCAGTTGTTTCTTAGGAAGCATCCAATAACGTGGTAGAGGTTCATAGTTTACTTAGTCTCACAAGAAATTATCAGAAGTTTTTACTCGATATCTATTGAGTTTCATCCCAGTTGAAAACCTTGAATAGGGAATACCAATATTTTTTTTAGAGTGGTCATTTTCAAGCAACATTTAGTTACCTAAATGGGAAGTTGGTCATTGCCCCATTGCTCCAGTTTCCAGAGGAAGGGGTGATGTTTGAGGTGTTTTGTGATGCTTCCTATCTGGGTTTGGGATGTGTGATAATGAAACAGTGGGAAGTGATATCTTATGGGTATAGGTATTTATATCCCTAGGAGTGTAACTATTCCACCCACAATCTATAATTAGAAGTCGTTGTTTTTTTGCTGATTTTTTGGTGACATTATCTCATTGGGGAGAGCTTTACAGTCTTCATGGATCACAAGTGTTTGAGGTATGTCTTTTCCTAATGTGATATGAATCTACGAAAGTGAAGGTGGATGGAGTTTATTCAGGATTATGATTTTGAGATCTTCTAAACCTTAGGAAAGGGAAATATTTTGTCTGATTCTTTGAGTAGAAATTCATATAAGGAGGTTGTTTAGGAATCTGTGGATTCTTAGAGAGTGATGGAGGAGTTGGAATCCTTGCACCAAGATGCAAGAGTGGATGGTGGTAAAGTTTGTTTGTTTTAGATGAAGATTTAATATTCTCTGATTTAGTAGGTGGAGGAGTCTTAGTGGGGAGACTCATAGGTAGACTTAATGCGTGATCATGTTGGTCATGGTGATGCTCCAAAGGTATGCTCGTAAGATGGTCAGAACCGGATGTTGTTTCGTGGAAAGTTTCTTGTTCTCGTAGAGATGTTCAAGTGAGTCCTTCGTGAGTTTCACAGCTCACCTTTTGAGGTATACTCAGGAGTTTTCAAGATTTACCATGGATTGAGGATATAGTTTTGGTGTCCTGGGATGAAATGGGTAGTGGTGGAGTTTGTGGAAAGGTGTTTGGTTTTCCAGCAGGTGACAGCTGAGCATTGTGTTCCTGGTGGCTTTTTTCATCCCTTGTATGTTCCCAAGTGGAAATGGGATGACATCTTGATGTATTTCATTATAGGGTTACCTATATTTTAGGGAGGATGCGGTGTTATATGGGTAATAGTGGATCGTTTTATGAAATTTGTCCACTTCTTAATGATCAAGGATTCAGGCATAGTGGATTCCTTAGACAAGAGGTATGTGTATGAGGTGGTGAGATTTCATGGAGTTATGAGGTCCATTGTATTGAATCAGGATGCACAATTTACCTCACAAGTTTTTAGGGGTATTGCATCATGATTTTGGATCCCAATTATGACTCATCACTACTTTCCACCCTCAAATAGATGGACAGACATAACAGACTATCCAGATGTTGGAGGATATATTGCGGTCATGCATCTTGGACTTTGGTGGATCTTGTGTATGAAACCTTTCCTTGGTATATTTTTCTTATAATAATATCTATCACTATTAAATTATCATGGCTTCATTTGAATATTTTTATGGGAGACAGTTCTATTCTCCATTGTGCTGGATGGAGGTTGGGGAGATAGTTTTTCTTGGTCCTGATTTTGTGCAGAGCATGATAGATAATGTCTAACTTTTTTGTGAGAGGATAAAAGTACTGTAGGACCATAATAATTCTTATACCAATTATAGAAGGAGGCCCTTGGAGTTTGAGGTTGGGGACCATGTGTTCTTGAAGGTTTCCCCTTGACATGGGTAGTAGAGGTTTGAAAGAGGGAGTAAGTTTTTTCCCAAGTTTGTTGGGCCCTTTGAGTTGTTGGGGTGAGTTGGCAAGGTGGAATACTGGTTGGAATTACCACCACAGTTGGATAGGATCTATTAAGTCTTTCACATATCTCATCTTCATTATTATATTCATGATTAATCTCATGCCATCAATTGGGGAGAGTTGGATATCGAGGATGATGCGACATTTATGGAGCAGCTAGTAGAGGTCCAAGATCATTTAGAGAATGTGGTGATAGGACAGACCATTTCTTTAGTTCGTGTTTTTTGAAGGCATGGTGGCCTAGAGGAGAGTACTTTGGAGTGAGATACATAGATGCGTGCCTAGTACCCAGAGTTGTTTTGAGTTTTTCTTTTCTTTGTTTTGTTCTGTAATATACTATTTGGATCCTTTTTGTTTTATGAGATGAGTTGTTTTCCTTAGTTTGTGATGTGTGTGGTATGATGTGTGATAAATTCCTAAAATTTGAAAAAGGGTGGACCTCATTCCTAATCAAGATGCATTAATTTTGATGCAGTTAAAATTGTGCAGGCGAGTTAGTGCCAACCAGAGCGGATAATATCTTGACATGGAAGATGGAATTCCCTGATTCGTGTGTTCAGGGTGGTGTGGTTTTTTAGTTGTGAAATGGTTGTGCGGCAGTGTGTTTGTGTGAGAGGAGACAGTTTACAGTTTTGGTTTCATGGTGATGAGGTTTTGTGGGATGTTTTTTTTCATTTAGTTTGGCGTGCTTGGTTAGTGTTAGCATTTGAGGTATGATAAGTTCCTTGAGAGGTATCTCATAGGGTAGTTATTCGAACCCATTTTCTTCTAGACTTGGTTTTGGATTCTAAAGGGTGAGAATCATTTGAAAGGTATTTGATGTAATGGTGTGTGCCTTCCCAATCCGTTACTTTGTCAGTTTTGGTTATTGGAGGTCTTCGAAGGAGGATCAGAGGGAGTATGGAGAAGTTCAATTTCTAGAGGCAGGAAGAAGGGGTATTACACTCTTGTAACCATATTACATGACATGAAAGTTAGTTTCATGGATTTTCTAGGAATCTTAATGGTGTATAATATTTTGGGGTTATAAAAATAAAATAAAATGAAGAGGCGGTGTGTTTTTCGGCGAAAATTGAACCCCAGGTATTACACAATGTGAAAGGGGATTACACATTGTGTAATACCCTAGTCATGTGCAGTTTTAAAATTATTGTTCATCAAAACCCTCATTCATTCATCCATGATTTATTTTTACTCTTGTTTGGGTAGAACCCTAGGCACCATGAGGTGTCCTTCAATACCTTCTTCATCCCTCTTCGATCCATTGATCCCGGTGGATGTTCGTTAGTGATCTGTGGTTGATCTCTAGTGAGTTATCTCCCTTCCTTGGTTGGTTTTCTTCTATTATTCTTCCCAGGATCCACTATGGTAGTGTTTCTTTAGTTTGGGGTATGTTTTGGGTTTTTTTTATGGATCCTTGGTGTAGTACTGGTTGATCAGCAGTTGTCATGGTGTGTATGTGGTTTTTAGGCATTCTTCCTTGCCTTGCGATGCGAAAATATTCCTTAAGGTAGGATTACCTTCATTTCTCTTTATTGTGCATCATGTGGGAGGGTCTTTACTTATGTTTATCTATGAATCATGGTTGTTTCGGCTTAATTTAAGATAAATAATCAGTTATTTTAATTGAAAAGGGGAAATGGGGTTTGATCTGAATGCTTTTACAGCTTCGATATTGATTGTAATATTATGATTATATGGGCTAAACATCCTATTGAAAATTTTGGTCGTTAGTGGCTTTATTTACACTAGAAACATCTATTGTGGTTGTTTCTTTATTGATATTGTTTGGTATCACCCCAAAGAAATGAAAAAATTGATAACCACAAATACTTGGCCAATGAATTGGTTTCCCCAGGATTTTGGTTTGTGTGATAACACCCCAAAGAAAAGTAATGGAATGTAATAAATGTTCTTGTGAACTTGTAAAATGTTTTTTTGTGATATGATGTGTGATTTTTTGTGGTTTTTACATGTGTGGAAGTGGATAGCATGTGGTTGTATAGTGGGGATGTGATGGAAATGGTATGATTATGCAGTAGAGCTATAAAACTGGTTGTGCTATATTATGTTGTTGGATGTGATTGTGAGTTGAGGGTTTGTTTTGGGTTGGTATGGTGGTTTGGGTAGGATTACCTTGAAGAAGGAAATTAGTGATTAGTATGAGTAATTCTCTTGGAGTTTCTCTATGATTAACATGTATAAATCTTCACCCCATATTGAGAGGTTATAGTATGATGTGTCTTTAACATGAAGACACCTTAATTTATCAAGGCCCTTCACCTTCTGAAATTACTATAACTTTGTTTCTTGTTGTGTTTTGTGCTTAGTAGTTTCCTAGTAAGTGATGGAATGAATTAATAATTGTTTGATAAATCTTGTAATGGATTGGGTTGGTTTGGATAACATAATGGAAATGGTTAAATAAATTGGTTGGGAATGTGAAATGGGCTTTGTGGCTTGATATGTGGTGTTGTTCATTTAGAGGTGGCAGCAAAGGTGATAGTGTTGTGAGTTGATGATTTGTTTTAGAACTCTTAGGTTGGACTTGAGTGTTTGGTATCATATATGTATATAATTTTATTATCTTTGTGATTCTTATATGCACCCCACCCTAGTTGAGCACTATGTACCGAACACCCCCATCTTCATGAGGGGGGTGTCTTTATCAACATCCGGTGAGGAGTACGGATGGATGGGTACCCTCTCTTTTATGATCTCTCTTCTAGGTGAGGTAGGTATGGAATAGTTTGTGATGGTTAGAGGTCTGTTAGTGTCTTAGATGTTGGTTTTGATGGCCTGGGTGTCTTCGAGTGAGATGTGATGGCCCAGGTGTTTTCGAGTGAGGTGGACTGTGCTTTCCTAGGTGACTTCAGGATGATATGTGATGTGTTGCGAGGCCTAGGTGTGTGCAGGTGGGATGTGTGGTGAGTATGAGGTGAATTTGGTTGTGTTTTGATGTGGTTTGTGGCTCAGGTGTGTACAGGTGGGATGGTATGTGGTATACAGAAAGGGTGGGAGTTCCAGAACATACGATGTTGGGTGAGAGTGGAATACCAGTGGGAAAGTGGTGTGAGGTACCCTATAATTGATGAGATTTATATTACATTACTTGACTTTCATTATTTGGTGAGTGTACCTTGGTGAGGTTGGGATGGTTAGTATACCTTTCTACGTGTTTTTTGGTTCTATTGTTTTCTCATAGAATCATTAATATGCTTCCCTCACATGTGCATAAGAGACTTAGGTTTTCCTACTGAGTATACTTGTATGATCACCCTACGTATATAAAATTATTTTCAGGTTTACAAGAGGATTTTGAGGACCATGCTGGACTCTACTAGCTCGGATCCTTAACAGTTACTAAGTCACTACTTTAGCTTCACTTTTGGGTATTTTTACTTTAGATACTTTCTTGTATTGTAACAAATCTATTTTTTATACATGCATTATGGTATGGTTTTTGGATTTCTTTTCATACTATGTCTTGGTGTTGTTGTGGATGATTTATTCTATCTCTTGATGTTGTTTTATTATAAAGGGTAATGCCTCCCATATTATAATATTTGTACACCCTTGGTGTTAGTTTCCTACCTGGGGCCTACTAGAGGTGGAACTCAGGGGTCATTATCTCTCTCCCCTTATTGTGGTATCTTTAGAGGGAGGGGGTCATGACAATACCCAAAATGACATCAAATTAAAATTTATACTCCAATGTCATGGTCACCCAAGTGCATAACGATCATCCAAGTACCATTACATAAACCGACTGATTGATCTACATTTATAAGCAATATAATGGGTACCCTAATATTCAATGTAATTTTGTGGGTGGGAAACCCGAATACAATGATACCATTTAAAATTTAAGTTTTTTATATTTTCTCTAGCCTATTTGTATCAAAACTTGAATTGGAAATGGAATCATAACTAAAGTAATCTCTGCGTTCACAAGTAGTCAAGGATAACATGTTGGCATTTACTTCTTAAACAATGTCGCGGGTTGGTGCTAATATTCCACAATCTTTCAAATAACCAATATCACCACATTTTTCATTGAAATTGGCATATGTATAGTCAGCAATTGCATTAATTGGGTTTTCAACTGATGTAAGAAGATATTTTTATTGAATTTGAATGATTTCTTCTCCATCGTTAGGCTCACTAGTTTTACCTTCTCCAATATCCAAATTCCACTTATAAAATTGTTTCACTTCATTTGTACCATCATTGTAGGTAGCTTAATGAAATCTCATATTCTTTGTTAAAGTTAAAACCTAACAGTATCACCACAGATAAGATAACTTTATACTTTCAAACATAATATCACTTCTGTTACCACCTGGTACTATAGGTGGTATTTTCCTAAAATCCCCCCAGACAACTATTAGGCCACTGAATAGTAAATTTGAAGCATTATCATTTTTTACTGACATTATATCTATCAAATTATAATTAAGAGCTTCAAAACAGTGTTTATGAATCATTGGTTCCTCAACCCAAATAATCAGCTTTGTTATTTGAAGAAATTCTACAAGATCACTCCCTTATTGAATATTACAAACTAACTTCTCATTAATAGAAACTAGAATATAGAATTTAGAATGGACCATCCTCCCACCACAAAGGAGTAATGATTCTATTAAACTGGAAGAAACTACAAGAACAATATTACCTTATTACCACAACATACGTGTTAGAAATCTCTAAATGAAATTCTTACATGTTTCACCATATACATGCAAGAAAAAAACTAGTAACAGAAGATAATTAAGACATAATGACACCCATCACCTTTTTATGTTCAATGATTATCCTATTGTATAAAGTTTTTTACTCATTATGAAGGCTTTTTGTTCTATAATTAAGTTATTCTATGACTAAAAAATTTCTTTGGGTATCAATTAAAGAATATGGAACTTTCATAGGAGGATAAAAATGAAGAGATCTTCCATATTTGTGGAGAATGTTGTATATTTAAAGAAAATCATGAATTTTTCTTTGATAATCAGTGAGTTTAAAATCTAAAAAATAGAGAAATACTATTAGAAAATATTATAATAATATAGTTATAAAATCATCACCATTGTTAAGTATAATAAAATGATAGGTATTAAGTTACAAAATGAACCAAATTGGTAGAATTTAATGAGAATACTACATTAGTGTAGGTTACAATCATGTCTATAATTTGAAGAATGAATTATTATAAATAAGACATATTAAATCATCAAGGTACAATTTTTTTATGAAACTTAATGATATTCAAGTTATATTAATGATTTATACCATGTTTTCCCATGAAACATATACTCATATAATAATATAATCATATCTATTTCAAGAAATGCATACAGTTTCTAATGATATTAAATGACTAATTAGTGTAAGGAATAAAAAAAATTATGACAATTATGATATAATAGTTTACAATAATTGTTCATAAGAATTTAAAATGATATATGTATTAGAAGGTGTATGTTATAAAATTGTTTAGGAGTACTAAGGTAATTGATAGTTAAGATTTTTCAGAATATATTTACCTATGAAATCAAAAACTTTTAGTACTATAATAGAAGAAATAGAATTAAAGCACATTGTTTTATGGATATGTGCAACTCGCAAAATAAAAATATAGGTATCAAGTTACAAGATGAACCAAACTAGTAGTAGTTATTGATCATACTATATTAGTGTATGTTTAATTCATGCCCATAATTTGAAGAATTAAGTATTATAAATAAGACATATTAAATCAGTAAGGTATGAATTGTTTATGAAACTGAATGATATTTAAGTTATAGTAAAATGTATACCATGTTTTCCCATCCAACCTATACCCATATAAAAACATAATCATATCTATTTCAAGCAATTCATATAGTTTCCAATGATATGAAATGACTTATTAGTTCAAGGAACAAAAAAAATTGTATGATATTTAAGATATAATAGTTTATAATAATTGTTAACAGGAATTTAAAATGATCTATGTATCAAAAGGTGTATATTAGGAAATATTTTAGGAGTACTAAGGTAATTGACAATTAAAATTTTGAAGAATATGTTTACATATGAAATAAAAAACTTTTAATACTATGATAGAATAAAAAAATTAAATCATGTTGTTTTATGGATATATACAGCTTTCATGATCAAATGAGAGGTATCAATTTACAAAATGAACCAAGCTGGTGGAAGTTATTAAGCATATTATTTTACTAGATATTTCAATCATGTCCATGATTTGAAGAATGAAGTATTATAAAGAAGGCATAATAACTCAATAAAGTGTTAATTTTTTTTGAAATAGAATGATATTAATGTTATAGAAAAAATGTATACAATATTTTCCCATGAAACATATACCCCTATAATAACATAATAATATCTATTTCAATTAATGCATACAGTTACCAATGATATCAAACGACTGATTACTACAAGGAAAAAAAATTGCATGAAAATTATGATATAACAGTTTACAACAATTGTTAACATGCATTTAAAATAAACTATGTATCAAAATGTGTATGTTATAAAATTGTGTAGTCGAACTAAGGTAAATGATAGTTAATATTTTGTAGAATATTTTTACATATGAAATTAAAAACTTTCAATGCTATAATAGAAAAAAAAATTAAAGCATACTATTTTATGGATATGTATAGCTTGCATGAATGGTAATTAAATCATTATAATAAATTTCCAAATTATAATTTCAAAAATATAAAAATATATTTTAACAAAATTTCTACCAATTAGTTATAATCATTTATAAATTTTAAACAGTAAAATGACAAACCTTGTATTTACAGCCTCTATCCTTGGGGATATATAATATCTTCACTCAAGATGCTCTAGGTTTAATGCCAAACAATATCAATGTGGAAATATTATTTGAGAATAACATGTTGGAGAAGATTCTGCACAAATAGTGTCTCATTCCCCAAACCGACACCTATTTTATTGCTTTAATAAACTCAATGTCATCAGCTAATAGTATCAAAACATAAAAGGCCTCTCTAAATGTTTTATGAGTACTCTTGTTCACTATTTTAATATCTTGATATGAAGTTTCACCTGTGATATTTATAATCAATATCCTCAAGTAATATAGCTCTCTAGTTGTAGGTATAACATAATACAATCTACCAATATAGAATCCTTACTTTTGGGGATACCATTTTTTCATGAGATTGAAAGACAAATATTGTTGGTAATTCTGCATATGTTAGACTTCTACCTTCTGAGTATATTGAATTTACTTTAAACCAAGAAGTAAACTTTGTTTTAGAAATGTTTCTTTTACTCAAGATATCATTAGTATTATCACTATTAGTGTAGGTCACAATATTTTTTCCTAGAAAATGGAAATTAAATCTATATACTAGAGGATATCTATAATGGATATCATAAGAAAATATCCTATAAGAATCTTTAAAATGATAGATGTAAAGAAAATCATAATACATTTTAATCTCATTTATATTGTTATCAGAAAAGTGTTTGCTATTGGTCTCATATAGTGTTGTTGTAACATGATCATGACCCTTTCCAATATATATAAAAAGTTATTTGGTATAAGACGGTTGATTTAAAATTTCAATATTCATATGATCTTGATACTTTAATAGAAAAATAGGTTTGTATGGGACAACAAAATGATTATCTAAATCAACACCATTCTTGAGGACCATACTTCCACAATCCCTTCTTCGATACACGACATAAACATCATCGTCAATTGTTGTATTCCCAACAAATTTTTTGGATAAAACTTTGAACATTTTCCATTTTTCATACAAGGAGAGAAATAGTTAGCATCAACATAAGGGCCATGGATCATAAAATTTCAAACTGATTCATTAAGTGTTGGGAAGGTACCTTTATTTTTAATTTTAGCAAAAACAATTCTATTTATATTTTTTGGAGTAATGAATTTTTTTCATGAAAAATAAATAATAGAATGTGAACATAAGGAAACCCTCGTTTTTTAAACTCCACAATATGAACAACTACATGTAAAAGAATAGGATTAATTAAATGACATAGAATATGATACAATAATAAAGGATATTATAAATTTGAATAATAGTAGATTTAAAGATCTTTACATGCTCGAGACTTTCCAAAGAAACATCATTCTCATAAATCTTTCATGAGATGGTCAACCTTAATATTGAATAATCTTGATACTATTTGAGGAAATTCAGTAGCCTAAAGATTGTTATTTGTAACAAATCTAGAAATTTCAGGCCATATTAGATTACATGTAAATGTTAAAAATAAATATGGATAGCCTACCCAATTAAAAATCGACACCGCATCTTAGTAATTTTGAATCATATACCTAGGACCACTAGTAAAGGTTGAAGGTAAAATAATATGATTTCTTCATAAATAACCATCACGATCACCTCTAAGGTATGAATATTTCAATCCATTGTATATTTCAACTATCAAGAGCTTTTGATTAAAGAGAATAAATGACAGTTTTTAAGACTCAATCATTGTATAAGAATCTACAATAAATTTTTGCAACATTTTTCTATAATGGAGTAGAGTTGATGAATCATTGGAAAGGAATTTCAAGTGATAAGAGAAGTACTCTCTCATTGTTACTTTATAGAGATTAATACTAGTAGTGAAGGATGTAGTGAGATGATATATTTCATTAACATGTCCATCCTAGCCACTCCGGAAGACCAATGGATATTGTAATGGAAGGTACAAAGGGTGAAGCTCATGTATGTGTTGTAAATCACCACTATTTATTTGAATGATTATATCCCTTTATTGATTAATATCTTCAATGTCACTGATAATAAACATTTCAATTTCATAATTAGTTGGTAAGTTATATGTCAATGCATCTATTCCTTGTCATTTAAGAAGGTGTAGCTTTAAATTTATGATTTCACGCGGCTAGAGAACATCCCTTGAAGTTATTAAATGATGAGTTAAAGTGTTGTTCTCATAGATAATTTATTGTAGTTTCTAAACAATATTATAATCAATAGTTTAGTTAAGGTTTTATTCATAAAATTTTTATGAAAAAAATGTGATACTTAATGGGAAAAATATCAATGAATAGATTACTACTGAATTTTACAATTACCTAAAGGTTTGTACTCTATTGTGAGCCTTATTTGTAGTGTCGTATACATATATTTGTGAAAACATTTGTGGTTTTACTTTAGGATCACATAAACTACCTATGTGATGGTAGTTTTTTCCATTTAATCTAAATATGTTTGGCCACCCACCATTGTTGATTGATCCGTCAACATTCCCCCCCGTTGATGTGAATGAAAATATAGAATTGTAAATGTGCATGTGGTCTTGGAATGTTCTTACCTCAGTAGAGGTATAATTGAAACCTAATGTTCTAAGGTATTATGGACATATAGGTAGTAATTCCAAAGTAATATTTCCCATCGATCAGCACAAAGTGAAACATGGGTTATGTTTTTTGCTATATTTTTTATTTATCTTATCAAACCAAAATTTCAAACCACGATATCGGAAGACATTAGAAGGATATCCAATATATAAATATGTTGAGATTTAAACAAAATATAATATAGTATGCTAATGAAAAGGTAATAATAATATTATTAAATCATTTATAATTTTGTTGTAGTAATAAGACGGTTTAAGTTATTAAACTAATCTGTGTGTTCTGCAGTTTGTAGTTGTAGTGAATTTTTTTGTGGAAACTAATGTTACTATAATTTTTATTACTGTATATTTGATAATATTAATCAATATGGTAAACCTTTAATTTTAAAAAATAAAATTTTTATGTGGAAATACCTGTAAAATGTACAACAAGATATATGACAGCATTTCTTCTGAAATGTGTTCCTAACATTATATGATTCATTGAAGATTAAACATGTGGAAATTGGATAGAACCTATATATAGAGTATTATTTCATCCTCAGAACAACATAATTTATATTAGAATAAAATATTCTATAGAATATATATATATATATATAATTAAAGTGTGCTATTTGAATTGTAATTTTTAATATACCTGTCCTTGAAAATGAATTCAACTTACCAATAATAGTATTAGTAAAATAGTTTCTGTTAAAAGTGGAATGTAAAATAAATAACATTTAAATGAGAGAGAAGATATTGTGCACTGTAATGATTTGGGATTATTTTTATGAGGTAAGTGTTGAATAAGTTCCAATATTAGCATCATTCCTTGAATCTAGAAAAAGTAATGAAGCAACATCCAGTCATTAAATACAAGGCTTATATATGCAACATATTTTTAATAATAATACAGTGACATCATACTTACAATTTTAAAGACCATGTTGTAACATGGTATCCAGTGTTTTTTTGATTTTTAGATCCAATGGATATGGTTGATAAATTAACACATTGTTGAGGCACTATCAAATAAATAGAAGATAAATTTTACCAATTTATGGTAATTCAATTTTCATTATGAAAGAAAATTAATTGTATCGCTAAATTTAAAATGAACAAACCATTAAAGGATATATGTGATAATGGCATGCATGTTTCTCTCTGTTTTTTGTCATTTGATGGAATTGGTTCAGTTATAGGAGTATGATATAGTTTAGTATATGTAATCGAATAATTTCTAAGATAGTTTAAACTTGTAATTGTGGAAATAAAATAAATATAAATATTGAATGAATGATAAACAACATAACAATTCCAAGTAAAGATTAATAACTAACTAAAAACATGTTTGACATTGTTTCCTTAGTAGTCTCATTGTAACCTTTATTCTCTAGAAATTGATGGAGATTTCATGTTTGTATCATTTATATTTTTATTTAATTTTCAAAAATTTCAAGAAAATCATGTTATGCATAATTATGAGTATATTACATGTAATATAACTTGTAAAGGAAAACAAAAAGTTGATTATTCATGTAATATAAGACATTTATACAAATCAGTAATGAGGAGTACATAAAATCTTCATAATAGAAACAAAAATATTTTTGTATTGAATAAAATTAATTAGGATTACCTGAAATTCTATACGTTTGGATGTGGTGGAAAAAATATCTATCAAATTTGAAAAAACATATAGGTGATAAAATACTATTCGGTCAAAATAAATAGAAATCGTAATTTTTGAATCAAAAAATTAGATTTATTGTAATAACATATGATAAATTCATAAGAAAAGGAAAATACTAAATATTTTAGAGTAGAGAGAAAATAAATTCAGAAGGTATGAAGAACACACCTTCTGTGGAGCAGAGGAAGTTTAGGGTCGGTGAATCCACAAAGAGGTAAATAAATAATGGCTGACTGGATGAATTATATTCCCTAATTGCTGATTCAAGAAAACATATGTATTGAAATATCATATGAAAAACTCATATGAATAAGGAGAAATAAAAAAGTGTATACTGTAGATAAATTTAATAGAGAAGGTATGAAGAATAACATACCGTGTGCGGCATGAATCGAGAGAGGAATGAGTATCATCATTGATTTTTTTTTCATGGATATGGGAATGTGATGAAGGTGTGGTAGGGGTAATGGTTGACCCATTATCAATTTCAGTGAAGGAGCATGGAGTTATAGTTACGAAGAATGAAATCCTAAAGAAGTCGGTCAACAATGAGGAAATGACAATGAAAGTTGAAGATGAACTTCGTTATTGTCCAAAATTGTTTCATAAGTTAAAGAGTTGTGAAAATATGTCATTGTATGTTGGTTTCACTAAATATACAGCATTATCATCCATACTGAATCTATATAATTTAAAATCTAACAATGGATGAGTGGATCCAGTTTTACTAAACTACTTTCTCTCTTAAATGATATGCTCCTAGAATATAATGAGCTTCCTTGCCAAACATTTGACACTAAATGAATATTACATTCAATGGGTATGATCTCTGAAATAATGCAAACTTGTATAAATGACTGTATACTATTTATTAAGGACCAAAAATAACTTGAATAATTCCCAAAGTGTGGTGCTTCTCGATACAAGAAAGATAAATCGGTTCCTACAAAATTTTTATGGTACTTTCCAATAATTCCAAGGTTTAGGAACCTATATGGAAGTGAGGAGACTGAAATACAATTGACGTGGCATGTAGATACAAGAAATAAATATGGGAAACTTCGTCACCTGATAGACTCTCCTCAGTTGAATAGAATTGATCGTGAGTATCCTGAATTTGGAAATGAGCTGAGAAACTTCTTTCTTGTGCTATCTATAGATGGAGTGAATCCTTTTGGTTTTCAAAGTAGCACTCATAATACATGGTCATTTATGTTGGTAAATTATAACTTTAAACCATAGTTATGCAAGAAATAAAAATACATTATGTTATTTATGCTTATATCAGGACCAAAACAATTGGGTAATGGCATTGATGTTTATTTAGCTCCATTGATCAAAGATTTGAAATTATTATGGGATTCAGATGTTACATTGTATGATGCTTATAGAAATGAAGATTTCACATTGAAATACATTTTGTATGAGATGATAAATTAATTTACTACTTATGAAAATTTAGAAGGATATAGAATTAAATGAACTCAAGGGTTTCCCATTTGTGAAAAAGGTACATAGTCAATTAGGTTGAAACATTCATTGAAGACTGTGTTTCTAGGAAATCAAATATTTTTATCTCATCAAAATAAGTATCAATATTAGATGATATCATTCAATGGGAGTTCAAAAGAATATAAAACACCATCTCTACTAATAGGTGATCAACTGTTTGATAAAGTAAAATATATAGGCACTGATTTTGGTAAACCTTTTTCAAAAAACCTTATGAAAAATGGTTATAAAAAGAGATCAGTTTGTTTTGAATTATCATAATGGAATTGTTTGTATTTAAAACATCTTCTTGATGTTATGCATGTTGAAAAAAATTATATGATAATTTAATTTGCGTGTTACTAAATTCAATCAGTAAAACAATGTATGTAATTAGGTATAGGTTAGACAGGATTGACATGCAAATACGGGAAGATTTGGAGCTAGTGAAGGGTGAAAAATAGACTTTTCTTCCTCCATCTACTTAAACTCTTTCCAAGAAAGAGAGATAATAGTTTTGAAACTTCTTTAATGATGTAAAGGTTCCATATGGGTATTCATTAAATATCAAGAATATCATGTCAATGATTGATGTAGATTTAAAGGGTTTGAAATCACATGAATAACATGTTTTTATGAAGGATCTAATGCCGGTATTTTTATGTTGAATTTTTTCCAAGAATTATCATCATACATTAACTAAACTCTATTTATTTTTCAAATCTATATGCATCCAAGTTATAGACCCAATAAAATTTCCAACTATAGAAAAAGAAATTATAGTCATATTATATGAATTGGAAATGTTATTCCTACTGATATTATTTGATATGATGGTTCATTTGATGGTTTACATAGTGAGATATATCTGACTATGTGATCCTATAAATTATATATGGATGTACCCCATTGAATGTTAAATGAAAATTTTGAAAGGGAATGTCAAAAATTGAAGTCGACTAGAGGGTTTTATTATGGACCGATATATTGTTGAGGAAGTTATTGAATTCTATACCGACTGCCTGTTCGGTGTGGAAAACATTGGTCTTCCAAAATATTATCACACTAGGAGGCTTGTGGGTGAAGGAATTTATAGAATAGATGTTGTCAAAATACTACTACAAATCATTAGAAATACCACCTTTACATTTTTCATAATAGTTTAGAGGTTTCCCCATATGTTGAAACCCACAAATAAATTATTAGGCATTTGAATCTATCGAGGGATGAAATATAGATATCAAATATACATAATCAATAGTTTATATGATGGTTTCAATATCATATTTTTAATAAGTCAGATGAAAATTTTTATTCAATTTCATAGTGACTTTTATGGCTAGCCAGAGGACCAAGTGTGTATGTATTATATTATAATGGTTATGAAATTAATGGTTATGCATTCTATACAAATGAACATGATGAAGGAAGTTACATGAAAAATAGTAGAGTTACACTTGTGGCTAAATCAATTCATGTATATGGTACCAAGTGAAGAAATCCAATTTATGTGAATATTTCATACTTTGGCATCATCAAACAAATATGGGATTTAGATTATAAAATATTCCAAGTGCCAATTTTTCAATTCAAGTGAGTTTATAACAGGAGTGTTGTTAAAATAGATGAATTGGGATTATAAAAGTAGATTTTAGTAATTGAGGGTAGAAAGGCGAACTTTTTATAATAGAATCATAGGCAGTATAAGTATTTTATGTTCCAAATCCCACAAATTGAAAGTGGTCAATTATTTTTTTATAGACTAAAAACACTGAAGGTTCATATGAAAATTCAATTGATGATGACACATCACAATCATTTCACTATGGTCCCAATGTAGATGGGGCCTTGTATATAAAAGGAGACCATAATTAAGGGATTTTGATACTCAATAGAGGGTTCAAATCCCTTCAACCTTTAAAAAAAGAGTTCAATAACCAAGTTATATTTTTTTATAATATACATTATGTTACCTCATGTTATTATATAATCACTACTACAATTATGTAATCTAAATTAAATGTTTAACCACTTATGCAGATAATGACTTATTTATGTGTTGATGCTCCCAATACTAAGGAACAAAAGGTTTCTCAACTTGTTGGTGCTCCTAGTGTAGAGGAACAAAAACCTCTTCACATGTCGATGCTACCAATCCAAAGGAACAACATATTGATGGTGTTGAACCTAAGGAAATGGTAAATAGTTAAGGACTGATGTCTTAGAAAAACATGAGCATTATAGCATGACTGTGTTAGAAAAAATTATTAAGTTGAAAAGCAAAGGCATCAAATTTGAGGTCGAATGGAATGTGTGTGGCCAGCCTGTTAACCCCAACAAGTTTATCTTAAGTAGTTTCATTGGGCTCATTACTCAGTAGTGTGTGCTGATTGATGTAGATTTATGGAACCATGTTGTTCCCACACTTAAGACACTGATTTGGGAAGATATTAGGGTAATTTTATGATATCATTTTTTATTTTACTAAAAAATAAAATAATGAAACATTTATTTACTCTTCATTATCCCTTGCATAGTTCATTTAAAGTAGATGACACCCACAATAAATTTGTATTAATGATTACTGGAAAGACTCACAGAGACTTTTGCACAATTATAACAAAATTTCATCTCAAAGATTCTAAAGGGAAAATAAAACCACACCCTCCACATATGTATGCACACTTGATAAGCCAAGAAGTTTGGGATGCATTTACTGGTCGTCATAAGGAGATATCTTTTTAGGTACATTATGGATGGTAATACATTGTTTGATAATATTTTTATTAATAACTTTGATTAAAAAAATTTAATTTATAAAATAGAAATTGAGGACTGAAAATAAGTAACAAGTATAAAAATCAATGTACCCCTATTGTAAATCAAGGATGGGATGTGCTTTATTTAAAAAAATGGTGCATATTTTAAATATACCATAATAATTTTATGTTACATGAAACAAAAACATAATTATGTTACTCTATTTACATGCATATTGATAAATATAAATCCAAATCCACTTCCATCCCACATCATGTGTTATGGAAGGAGGCATGTGTAAATAAAGATGGGATACTAATAGATGAAAACACACAAAAAGTGTGGGAAGAATGTGTAAGTGTGACATAATAAAAAAATTGATTTAAATCATTATTTCATAACAATGATTAATTATTTTCATATATTTTATATCTGAATTAGACATAGGAATCAGAAATAGTTGTACTAGATGGACACCTACTATCAGTAGCCTTGAATCTTCCAAAACAGTATGGTCATGTCAGAGGTGTGAGTTTTGGTGTGACACCCCGAACTTATTTTGAGAAAAGAAAAGAATGGGAGGATAAAGATAAATAAATGGAAGGGTTAAAATAACTATTATCTTCCCTTGAATAAAAATTCCATTTGAAGCCTGGTTTGCTAGAAAATGTTATATGGGGAAGCAAATAGAAGAAACAACTCAAGAACAACCATTGTGTGAAGATCCCCCCTCCCACCCTTGTTGGAGTTGGTGCCCTAAAACCCACTTTTGTGTACTTTATGATAACTTTTATTCATGGTTTTTTAATATTAATGAACTTATTGTCACATCATGATTTTTCTTCTGCGTAACATAGTATTTTATAATATCCTAAGAGTAGTTTTAATTCTAAAAGGTCATAACAGTTCCCCACTATGATGAGAATCCATAAGTGATACGATACTATTATTGAATATATGTTCTATATCCAAATGATATCATTTGAGGGACACAAATGATATAATATATTTTGGTTTAATACTCATAGGACTTTGAGGAACCTTCTCATGGTGTACACCCTTGGTAATATCTAGTGTAGGATATTATGAGAACGAGACCCAGCAATAGGAAATCCACATTTATATATGTCATTGGATGTTCCTATCTGTAGACGTGTTTATTGGTCCTTATACTTTAATATTATTATTAATTGGTATTATGAGTCATGTACTTTGATGTATTAATTAAAACCATGATGATAGATGTTCACAGTGAGATAGGATACGTTGGGTGCAGCACGAGTAATATTTCATTAATGAATAATGTGATAAATGATTTTTTCCCTTATTTTATTTAACGGTAGTTGATATATCATGAAATTTTATGGAAATGATATATCTTAAATAAATCCATTCCCATGGTGCTCTATAGGCAAGTTAAATTTTTGGGAAGTCAAATAAAGAGACATCAAGAACATAGGTTGATGGCACCAGAATGAAATCTGCTTGATTTGAGATATCGTGATAAAGAGATTATATTACACAGTAAGTTTACATATGAGGTATTACGTCATTGTGTCATTAAATTCTCTTTCTATGGGAACCTTGGTATGTTTCTAGACTCTAACCATGGAATTTAGGTTGCTTCGCCTAATGACACTGAGAAATAGGCCTAGAGGGTCACACACTAAGTGTATCTAGAATATCCATTAAATAATATATTATTATTTATTATTTAACAAGTTGAATAAATATTATTCTCACACATGGTTTAATAATTATTCATGCTTGTTTCATCTCATATATTCGGTCACCAATTATTTGAGATAATATAAAGTGAGTGGAATATTTAATAAATATTTATTTGTTATTTAGTGAATATAATATTTATTTATTTATTGTCGAATAATGTGTTGAAATTTATTTAATAAATAAATAGTCATTATTCTAGGATCAATAAATATTATGAAGGAATGGAGGACGGATTTTAATGGTCTGGTGAGAAATAATAAATATTGAATATTATTTGATTAAATAATATTTAATTTAATTTTCAAGTTAAGTGCATGTCGAGAAATAATAATATTATTATTATTATTATTTGAAATAGGGTTTTGTAGGGATTAAATAAATAATAAATGGAACTTGTTCAATTATTTTATTTTAACCCTAGAAATATATAAACCCAATTATATTATTTTTTAGAGAGCCAATTCATGTGTTTGGTTGTGCACAACAAATTTGGATAATCCTCTCAAGCCCTAGAGAGATCCCTTCGCCAAGAATACTCCCAATAACGATGATCGATATTCCTCCATCTCTCACTCTCAAGTCAAGAGAGATCAAGGAGAGTGATTTGTAAGTGGTTTTCAAGGGGATCAAAGGTGGATGATGCAATCAATAAGATCTTCCATGCTAGCACCCAAAGATACCTATGGTGATGTTCGGAGATTTTTGGAACACATGTAGATCACCGCTAGAGGGAATCTTCTCTTGATTTCTACAACACAACGATGGTGAAACACATATATATTGACAGATCCATCAACTAAAAAATAATTTCAACAAGGTAATTCATTAATTAATTAAATTAATTATAAATAATATGTGATGATCCTCCCTCTGGTTCCTAGATAATTTTCATTTTTTATTTTCTTTGATTCAATTCCATTAATCATGGTGTTTATCATCATCTAGATCTTAAATTGATCACCGATCATGAAAAAAATCAAATTTGGGCATGACCCATCGCACACTTCCACTATTCCTAGAACCTACAAGTGATATCAAAGAAGTCACATAATCATTTATAATTATTTAAAGATTATTGATTGATTTAAGTATTTGTTATTTAGTTTTAAATTCAAGTTTAATAATTATTTTAATATGAATTTCAAGATCTTCTTCTTCCTATGTTTCTCATAGATCTAATCAAAATTCTTATTTTATGAATGAAATAAAATCAAGGAACTCATCCAAAGGGGCTGAGGTTTCTGGCTAGATAACACATGAGTACACATTGTGTAACTAGATTTACATGTCATGTACTTGTATTCAATGAATTAGGAATTAATTTGTAAATTAATTCAAACTATGTGCATTGATGACACATGGTGCATTTATTTCTTACACCACATGTTGATCGGGCCAGCCTGGTGCATGTTCAACTGGAGTACCTACTGTGTAGCCCACATACATAGTGTGTAGTCCCTTTGAATTACAAATAGGCCATGTATTACCATACACGACCTACCTGACTGGTGACTATGTAACTCGGAGACCACACACCATGTAGTCTCTTATACACTCTATGTACTCCAATATTCCAAGGCATGGTTTACATGCTGAGTCCCAGGGCATTTACCTTAGATAGATAGTGAGAGATGTATATGTTGTGTGTCTCACATGTACACTCCATGTACTTATACCAAATTACACAAATTTAAAATTTATTTATTATACTCTATAAACCTTATCAACATGTGCTTTTGTGTGGTCATTAAGTTGATAGGAGATTCCATGTGATGGGTTTTAATATATATATATATATATATATATATAAATGTTTAATTGATATATACATGATGTTCAAATCTTCATATCATGTATGATTCATATTATAGTTGTTACTCTATGTGCATTGAATCATAACATGTGGCCAAAAAATCATGTAATTCAAGTAATCATTAAGGTGAAGTACACATCATGAAAGTACGTGATAAGTCTTGTATGACATATGTCACAAGAGTAAACAATATATGAGTATAATATATGTTGGGTAGAATCGAACGTGTATTCACCATGTTTCCTCCAAGGTATATTTATGTGAACAGTTAATTTAAATAAATTTATTTAATTTGTTTAAAATTATGATGGAAGAGAATCTCAAGTAAATCCAAATGAGAATTAAGATAAAAGGATTTATTAATTAAAGAAGATAATTAATTGATTTGAGTGTGATTTATGTTAAATAAGAACTATTAATAATTGAATTCTAGTTTTATTAAATGTGTAATACATTGTATGCATGTGGATGATCATGAGAATAGACTAGATCTTTGTATGTGATTGGTTTTATTTAATTTATTATTATATTAAATTGTTGGAATGCCTTCCTTATCTCCTCTTATTATATAAGGGTCTTTGTTCCCATGGTTACTTTTATGTAAACCCCTCATTTCCCTCACCTGTGTGTGAGTAAAAATCATATGTAATGGATGGATCTCCCAAGCTAGTAGAGTCAGTTCAAGTTTGGAGCTGAGGAAAAACCAATCCGAGAGATATACATAGGTGGACAGGTGTAAATTTGTAACACTAACCTTAATTGGTTCAAGGTGTTTTTCCTAGGTTAGTGGTTAGTTTATCAACCACTAGATAAACTAACCATTAGAAAAATCGCATGATCATGAAACTTTATTTTTTTATTTCTTTAAAGATGCATGGTTATTTCATTATAGATGTTTCATCATGATCACATGAATTAATGAAATTAACATTCATGAAATATAGAACTAAAATAAATTATCTTGTGCATAAATATTATCTAAGAGATTGTTAATCACTAAATTAAATCCACTTAATATTAACAAACATGTGATAAAGATAATAATTAGAAATTTATGCATAAAAGGATAAAATCCCTCAATAATAAATATTAAGTAGGTATAGCCTTCCACTACTTCAGTTAAAATCGAACCATAGTTTAAAGTGATTGACCAGCCAAAGTTGGGGTGCTTTCAATTATCAGGGAATTCTAACTTTAATTTTTGGGTTGAATTAACTTAGTTCACATCAAGGGTTGACTGCCAGAGTAATACTTGTTGTAATTGAGAGGAAAAGGTTGAGGAAATCCAATTTCAGGATTTCAGGATTGGGGAGTCCACTCAACAGATCAAGGAATTGTGAGTTAATTCAGTTGGCAATCGGAATTCCTAGCTAAAACCCTTCAAATTGCTTGATCAATCAAATTTGGGGTGATTTTAAGGGAAATATAGATCCTTGCTACTAGAATATCCAATAAAAAAATATATTCCAAAGCCAACGCTGATGGATTTTGGGTTTTGATAAAATAGTGGGAGATTAATAAATATAATATTTATTTATTTGTCTAAAATTTATCAGATAAAGTACTAAAATTCTACTTATCTTATTTTGTAGAAATAGAATTAAAATGACTTCAAAAATATAATTGTGATCCATACTTGAGAAAGATAACCTTCTCACTGGAATAAATTTGTAAGAGTGTAAATGGCACTTACACATTATCCTTCACCATTAAAGGAAATTTTATGTGCTAGAAGAACCTATTTTTAATGTGACTGGTAATGAGGAAAGTGATGAAGAGTTATTTCTCTATGAGAAACATTTGAACGATTCCACAGATGTTCAATGTTTCATGTTATCATCCATGTCTAGTGATATTTTAAAGCAACATGAGGACATGGATTCATATATCATGACGTCTCACCTTTGGGATATCTATCAAGAGAAGGCAAGACAAGAGAGGTACGAGATCTCCAACGCTTTGTTTACAACTAATCTTGGAGAGCCTATGCCAGTTTTGCCTCATGTATTCATGCTTATTGGATACATTAAATGCTTAGACATCTTAGGGGTTAAATTCTTGGATGAGTTTCATACATATCTCATACTTTCATCACTTCCTAAGACCTTCTATAGTTTTTTTGTTAATTACAATATGAGAAATAATGAGAAGAGTCTTTCAAAAAAAATTACTTTGATTCTCCCAGTGGATAAGAACATGGGGCATGATAAACCCATGGTCCTTATGGTTAATAAGAAAATAAAGAACAAGTTAAAGGATCCCAAGACTCATAACAAGTATAAATCTCTTGAGCACCATCCTTCCAAGAAGAGGAAAATACAAAAATAGGGCAAGGAAAAAGAGGTTGTATGTTTTATATGTGGCAATCCAGGCCACTGGAAGAGGAAATACACCCAAAATAAAGGGGAAGCTAAAGGTGTGTTCATTATCGAGTATAAAATTTCAATATCTACACATTGGGTATTAGATATAGTTTGTGGTGATCACATCTGTATCCAAATGCAGGTACCAAATAGATTCTGAAAGATTTCTAGAGGAGAGATGGATCTAAGAGCTGTTAATGGTACAATGCTGGATATTCTATCCATTGGTGACTACCACCTTTCATTACAAAAGAGAATGATTCTGGTTTTAAAATATTGTTATTATGTACCTATAGTTACCAAGAACATAATTTATGTATCATGCCTTGATGTTGATGGGTTTATTTTTAACTTTGGAAATAAAATTTGTTTCTTTTATAAAGAAAACATATGTTATGGTATAGAATATTTAAATAACAATATTTATGTATTAAATTATGAAAACTAGGTATTATAAATTGATAATGAATCATGTTCATATGGCTCATATAACACCCAGCTTTGGCATCACCATCTTGGTCATGTAAACGAGAAGCATTTGAGAAAGATATATCAAGATGGTTATTTAGACTCTTATGAGCTAAAACCACTTGAAATATTTCATGCTTTATTAAAAGGAAAAATGACCAAAGTGCCATTTGGTGGATAGGCTGAAAGAGCCATAGAGCTTCTAGTATTGGTACACATTGATTTGTGTGGACCATTTCTAGTAGAAGTTATAGTGGGATATTCTTACTTCATAACTTTTACTAATGACTTGATTATATATAGAAATGTTTACATAGTGAGGTATAAGTCTGAGTCCATTGAGAAATTCAAGGAATTAAATAATGAAGTATAGAATCAACTTGGTAAGAAGATAAATAATATTTGATTGGATTGAGGTAGTAGATATCTTAACCAAGAGTTTATCAACTTTTTACGGTAGTTTGAGATTCTATCTAAACTCACTCCACCTTACACGCCATAGTGGAATAGTGTTAGTGAAAGGAGGAACCATACCTTTTTAGACATGGTAAGTTCAATGATGATTCATTAATATCTTCCATTCTCCTTTTGGGGATATGAATTACAAACTACGTTATACACATTAAACCGAGTACCAAAAAAATTTTAAAACAGAGTTCCTTTCAAGTTATAGAGTGGAAAGAAACTTGTTTTGTTTCATAGATGTGTATGAGGTTGTGAGGTATTTTTTAAGGCCTTGTTAGGAAACAAAGTAGATTCCAAAGGCACAAAGTGTATCTTTATATGGTATCCTATGGAAACAAAGGGATACTACCTATACAACCCCTCACACAAGAAAGTTATTGTCACCATAAAATACATATTTATTGAGAGGGAGAACAACCTCAAAAATGATAGTGGGACAAATATTGACTTAGATGAAGTTGATGCTCAAGATACACAAGATTTAGTACAGGAACAGGTTCCACTGGTCCCCATGGAAGAAATAGAACCTGAAACACAAGTACTGTGTAGGAGCATAAGAGAGGTAAGAGAACCAAAGAGATATAGTTTTCTAGTAACCAAAGATGGTGAATAATTATTGGTTGATAATGATTAACCTCTCTCCTACAAAGAGGCAGTCAAGATCTCAGAAGCTACAATATGGAAAGAATTTTTGAATTCTGAAATGGATTCCATGTATCATAACCAATTTTGGGTTCTGGTTGATGCGCTAGTTGATGTAAATCCCATTGGATGAAAATGGGTATTCAAGAGGAAACTCGATGTTAAAGTTAAAGTAAATACCTATAAAGAAAGGATAGTGGATAAAGGATTTAAACAGCATCAAGGAATTGACTATGATAAAAAAAATCATCAGTTTCCATGTTTAAATCCATTAGAATGCTACTTACGATAGCAGCTTACTAGGACTATGAAATTTGGTAGATGGATTTCAAAATTGTATTCCTTAATGGGAACCTTTAGAAAGATGTATATATGATACAACTATAAGGGTTTGTGACTACAGGTGATTCAAAAAGGATTTTCAAGTTACATAGATACATTTATGGATTAAAGAAAGCATATAGGTCATGAAACTTTAGATTCATTGAATCCATAAAAGAATTTTGTTTCATTAGGAATGAATTTGATCCATGCATTTATAAGAGATTTATTATAAATGAAATTGTTATCCTAGTAGTATATGTTGATGAAATATTAATTATTGGAAATGACATACCAGTCTTATAGTCTGTTAAGTACTGGTTAAACATGTGTTTCTTCATAAAGGACTTAGGTGAATCAGCCTATGTTCTAGGGATCAATATCATGTGTGATAGATCCAAGAGTTTACTTGGACTGAGTCAAAGTACATATGTTGAATAGATATTAAAAAGATTTAGTGTGGAAAAATCCAAGAGGGGATTGGTTCCAATGTCACATGGTTTACATCTTTCTAAGAAAATGTGTCCTTAGACACAACAAGAGAAAAATATAATGATTAATATCCAATAAGCTTCGGTGATAAGATCAATCATGTATGTCATATTATATACTAGAATTTATGTTTCCTATGCATTGATCATGGTTGGTAGATATCAATAAAATCCAGGAGAACACCATTTGTCTATTATTAAGGATATCCTTAAGTCTCTGAGAATAACTAAGGATATATTCTTGGTTTATGGAGGAGATAAGGTGTTGGTCATCAAGGGTTATATTGATTCAGGTTTTCATATATATTAGAATAATTTAAATTCGTGATCAATATATGTTTTTGTCTCAATGAAGGAGTTGTGGTCTAGAAGAGTTCAAAGTAGCTAGTTGTAATTGATTCAACAGTGAAGTCTGAGTATATAAAGAAATATTATGCAGGCAAGGAATCCATTTAGATATGAAACTTTTTCTAGGATCTTGATGTGGTACCTAGAATTAAAGAACCTATCACATTGTATTGTGATAATAATACAGTGGTGGCTCTTACAAAATACCCAAGGTCTCACCAATAGACAAAGAATATACTTCAAAAGTATCACCTCTTGAGGGAATTTTATTAGAGGGGTGAAGTTGTAGTAAGCAGAGTACCCATGGAAGATAACATAGTGGACTCATTTACTAAAGTCCCATCTCATAAAAATCAGGAGTATCATGTGAGAGGTAGCGAATTGAAGGTTGTTAGTAGTTATCTCTAGTGCAAGTGGGAGTCTATTGGAGTCGGTTCCCTATAACCAACTTTTATGTACTTTATGAAAACTTATATTCATTTTTTTTAATATTAATGAACTAATTATCACATCATGATTGTTCTTATATGTAACATTATAGAGACCCTAGACTTTTACATATAACATTACATGATTTTAAGAATAAATATACATCAGAGTACAAGCCAAGGATCGTGAAGTCTAATGTCTTTGAAAACTACGTACATAAAACATAAAACATGGGGCTAAAAAAACTTCTTTATTTAATCTCCATAATGAGCTCCTAACTTCCATTGTGCTCATACCTCTGCATAAGATATCCTAGGAAAACATATGTACAAAGGGATGAGCTAAAAATCCCAGTAAGGAAATGAACATAAGAATAAAGCTTAAGAACATGAGTTAGGAGGCATGACATAATGATATAAAAAGCATGGAACATATGGAATCATAACATATAAACATGGGATCATATAAACATGTAATCATATAAATGTGGCAGAAACATAAAACATGTCTTTAGTATGAGTCAAGGCTAACCGCCAATCTCGTTTCCCATAGTAGTACGGGTCAAGGCTAACCGCCAATCTTGTTTCACATCTCATCTCATGAGACTTAACTTTACCCAATGCATTAGAGCGCTATATGGGTGAAATCATCTCAAAATTTTCATGAATATGCTTTCCACATGAATAATCATACATAATCAACCATACATAAACATATGGGTACCCATGGAAAGAATTGGGTACCACAATCATGACATAAAGAATAACCAATGGGCGTATCATGAAAGTGTACATGAAAGAAAGGGATTAGAACAGACATGGAAGTTCATAAGGTAAAATAGTCATATAACATGGTAGGTGATTTTAAACAGAAGTGACAATGTATAATAAATGTTTTTGAGAAACATTAGCATTAAAACATTTTTGTGCGGTTTTAAGGAAAATACAATAGAGATTTTAAAATAGAAAAGAGGAAAATATTTTAAATAAAACCATAATTTAGCCAATAATTTTTTCATAATAAAAGGAATGATTTTATAAATAAAATGGTGGCTTAAAATAGAGGATAGAGTGCAATTTAAATCGGGTAAGAATTCGGGATGTTCCCTTAAAATAGGTTTGCTTATCGGGATGAATTAAGGAGGGAATCACTTAAAAACATGTATATCCCTGAAAGAGAATGAGGGATAGATCTTAAAACATGTGTTTGGAGCATAAAAACAAAATTTATAAGTTTTTAATAAAATTAAAAAGACAAATTTTTTTGGTAGAAAGAAAGATATAGCAACCTGAAGGAATAAAGGTGGTTCGGGTAGAATCTCTTACCTTAAGTCCGATGGTGTTCTCCACCTGATATTAATGACCTGAATAGTCAAATTAAGTTCATTAATTAATAATTATATAACCTATTATATATGAAAAATATTTAGTTAAAGCAGTTTGAGTTTATTCATAACCTTTTGATTGGTTACGAGGTTCAATTTCATTGTTCGGGACCGTTGTTTCCTTGGTTTTAATGATCAGTTCACTTATATTCATGTTTGAAGAATCTTATAAAATGGGGATGATTGTCCAGAATTGTAGTTATATGTTATTAGAAAAAACCATGAGGTTACATGATTGTAAATTTCATTTGGTTACTTGGAATGAAGATGAATCATTATATAAATTATTTAATGATAATCGTTTGGGTTAATTGGCGGTTTTTGACCACCAGGAACATGTTTTGTTTTATAAATAAAAACCTTGTGTACAAAAGGATTCCAGAACTATATATGATACAAAATACATATATTATGGTCTGGTTCAACCATTAAAATGGTCTCATGACCAGAATTTAAGACAATAACATAAATTGAAAACCCATCGTCCATGAATATGGTAAATTAGCACATCTCTGATGGTATTTTCATTTTAGTTTATATAAAAAAAAGAAAGGATAGATGATGAAGAATTTTTCCTTTATCATGAAAACAATATATTACATATAAATTATTGGATTCATCAAAAAATTTTGATAAAAGGATATGAGTAAAGAAAAATAAAAGAGATGAACTTGAAAGTGAAAGAAAAGTTTAGAGATCCCTTATAAAAATTCATCAGCCTAACGACATCACTTAAAATTTCATAAAATGAATTGATGAGAGATAAGAGGGTATATCATCATATGGAAAACAAACGTACAGTAAGAGTGATACAAAATATCAACCTCCAACATATGAGAATGGAAATTTAAATAGATAACAAAAAATAAGTGTTGACAAAAAGAGGAGGGTGAAAGGTTCCCTTACCTTGTGGAGTAGCTCCTAAAACTTAAAGTTTGGGACCTTGGTGGCTTGAGGAAACCTTTTAAGGGATACTAGGGAGGTAAAAACACCATATATTTTAGGAGTAGGGATTTTCAATGAAAGAAAATGAATGGATGAGTGGGTATTTATATTTAAACAGAGAGAAATTTTTATTAATTTAAAAAGACACCTCATCAGTGGTTTCTGTAAAACCATGGGCTTGCCCATGGTATTAGAAACATGGGAAACATAATATATTATTGTATTGTACAAAAGTCAACCAGAAATTTTTATTAATTATTAAATCATTATGATGTCATCAAATATACCGAAAACTCAAAACTGTATTTTTACTATTCATGAAAAATTCATGTATTTTAGAAAAATACAAAAAAAAATAACCCTAACCATTTTTGAACGTGTAGAATTAAAAAATTAACTTCATTTTTTAAAAATAATTTTATAATTATTTTTAATTTAATTTTTAAATAAAATCATAATTTATTCAACAAAATCAACATTAAAACTATAACGCATTTTATAACACCTGGAAAAATTATTCAAGGTCCCATAAAATTATCTTATAACCATAAGAAAATAAAGTAAAAATTTATGATTAAATTTTATGAAAATAAATTTCCATTTTAAATTATTAAATTAAACATAAAATTGTAAATAAAATATTTTTGACATACAAAAATACCAATTCTTATACTATGATTGTTTTTTTCACTTTTAAGATGTCAAAATTGTATTTTTATATTCATGGGTGAAGTTTCTATTTTTTTGGCTGATTTTATATTCATTAATATTAATTACTATTCATAAAGGTATGCAACTATTCATAATGGTTTGTTATTATTCATCAAAAATTATTTTTGTCTTATCAAACTCTAAATAACTTACTGATCACAATTATAGATGACTGTTTTTTGAAATTAAAAACACACAAGTAACAAAATTATGTTTAAAGGTCACATGGTACTTAGTAGTTCATTATGTTGTGACTCCAAGTTATTATATGAAATAATTATAATAAGGGATTCCATTAAAAACTTTGGGTCATTACATTCTTCCCCCCTTAAGAAATTTTTCCCTCGAAATTTCATTTTACATTCTCGGCCAAAAATAGGTGTGGGTACTTTTCCTTCTTTGCATCCTCAAGTTCCCATGTTGTCTCTTCGTACTTATGGTTCTTCCATAGTACCTTGACCAGGTGAGTAGTCTTGTTACGTAGAAATTTATCTCTACGATCCAAGATCTTCACTGGATTCTCCTCATAAGAAAGATCATCCTCCAATTGTACCACCTCTGAGGAGAGTACATGTGAAGAGTCTAGTATGTACTTTGTTAAGAGGGATACATGAAAGACATCATGTACTTTGGACATGGTAGGTGGAAGTGCTAGTTGATAGGCCACAACTCCAACTCGATTGAGGATCTCGAAGGGGCTGATGTAGCTGGGACTTAGCTTCCCTTTCTTCCCAAACCTCATGAACTTCTTCCATGGAGATATTCCTAGAAATGCCATGTCCCCCACTTTGAACTCAAGGTCTAGTATACGATTGTCTGCATAACTCTTTTGTTAACTTTGGGCTACCTTGATGTGTTGCTGAATGGTTTTCACCTTCTCCACCATTTCTTTGACCATTTCAGGTCCTAGAAACTTATGCTCACTGACTTCATCCCAACACGTTGGTGTTTTTCACATTTTATCATAAAGGTATTCATATGGTTCCATTCAGATGATCGAGTGGAAACTGTTATTATAGGAGAATTTAACCAATAGAAGATGTTAGTCCCATCCTCCTTTAAAGTCCATAGAACATTCTCTCAACATATCTTCCAGTGTTTGAATAGTTTGCTCAGATTTTCCATCAGTTTGAGGATGATAGGTCGTACTAAAGTTCAGTTCAGTTATTAGAGCATGGTTATGTCTTTTCAAGAACTTCGAGGTGAATCTCGAATCACGATCGGATACAATAAATAGTGGTACTCCATGCTACCTTACCACTTCCTTGATATATATCTATGCAAGTTGATCTAATGAGAAGTAATTTTGAATCATGATAAATTGATATTTCTTATTAAGATGATCCACAATGACCCATATAGCATTGTTTCCTCTGGAGGTTCTTGGAAGTCCAATGACAAAGTCCATGGTGATGTTCTCCCACTTCCATGTTGGTATGGGTAGTGGTTGAATCATCCCCTTAGACTTATGTCTTTCATCCTTCACTTGTTGATATACTATGCACTTTGATGTATATTCAGCAATCTCCCTTTTCATAATGTCCCACCAGAAGTTCTCTCGGAGATCTCGATACATCTTTGTGCTCCCTGGGTGGATAGAGAAGGTTGAGCTGTGTGCGACATTCAGAAGCTCCTTCTTTGTCTCTGGATCAGATGGTACACATAATCTTGACCCAAATCTTACAAATCCTTCATCATCAATAATGAACTTAGAGGATTTCCCACTTTTGATAGCTTCCACCCTTTTCAGAAGTTCCACATCCTTTCTTTGAGCATCCTTTATTTTCTCCCTGAGGGATGGTTGAGAAATAATTTGAGAAAATATTGATGATGTTCCTCCCTTAATGATTTACATGTCCATACTCTGCAAATATAAGAAGATATGATCCTTTTAAATTCTCATAATTGATAAAGATGCATGATCCTTTCTCATTAGAGCATCTGCCACCTTATTTTTCATACTAGGATGGTAGTGGATTTAGCAGTCATAATCTTTGATGAGATCTATCCATCTCATTGGTGAATATTAAGTTCTTTTTCTGTGAATATATATTTGAGACTCTTATGGTCATTATATATCTCACATTTCTCCCCATAGATATAATGCCTCCAGATTTTCAACACAAAGATCATCGCCACCAAGTCCAAATCATGCGTAGGATAGTTTTGCTCATGGATTTTCAGCTGCCTTGAGGCATAGGCTATCACTTTATCATTATGAATCAGCACACATTCTAATCCCTTCTTAGAAGCATAACTATACACTACAAAAAGTTCTCCACTTGCTAGGAGTGTGAGTATTGGCACAGTGATTAGCCTCTTTTTCAACTCCTTGAAACAGTCTTCAAATTCCTGAGTCGAGACAAACTTTACTCCTTTCTGTGTCAGCTTGGTCATTGGGTTTGACAATCGTGAAAAGTTCTTCACAAATCATCAATAATACCTAGATAAACCCAAAAAGTTTTGGATCTTCGTTACAGAATTTGTCTCAGGACACTCTTCAATTGCCTTTTCCTTGGAAGGGTCCATAGATATCCCTTTGCTGGTGATAACATGCCCCAAGAATGATACTTCCTCTATCCAGAACTCACATTTACTATACTTTTCATATAAATTCTCCCTTATCAAAGTCTTTAACATAGTATTCAAATGATCTTCATGTTTCTCCTTGGTCTTGGAGTATATCAGAATATTGTCAATAAAGAATACCACAAAATTATCGAGGTAATCTCTAAAGACTCTATTCATTAAATCCATGAAAATTTCTGGAGAATTAGTAAGTCTAAAGGGCATCACTATGAAATCATAGTGTTCATACCTCATTCGAAAGGTAGTCTTGGGAATATCTTCCGTCCTCACCTTTAATTTGTGATATCCCGACCAAAGGTCCACCTTAGAGAAATAACAAGCCCCACAAAGTTTATCAAACAAGTCATATATCCGTGTAAGGGGATACTTATTTTTTATCGTTATTTTATTGAGCTCACGGTAATCAATTCAGAGACACATTGTTCCATCCTTCTTCTTGACAAAGAGGACTGGCGCACCCCACGGTGAAGCACTCGGGTGTAAAAAACCCTTCTCTAGATTCTCCTGTAACTACTTCTTCAGCTCTTCCAGCTCTATGGTGTCCATTCTATAAGGTGTCTTTGAGATAGTTAGAGATCCAAATATAAGTTCAATTGAGAACTCAACCTCTCGATTAGGAGGAATACCAGGAAAATATTCGGGGAATACATCAGTGTAATCCATCATGATGGGCATGTCTTCAAGCATGATTCTCTCCTTTTTCTCAATAATTTGAGATAGATATTCTTGCTCATAAGGAAACAATATCCACACTTGATATGATGATTCTAAAGGAGATTCATCTTCTTCCTTATACTTGTAAAGAATCGGAGGATAATTTGGGATGTAAAGAGTGATATCCTTTTCCCAATAGTTGATGTTGGCCTTATATAAATATAGTAAATCCATGTCCAAGATTGCATAAAAATCTACTAAAGGAAGTATGATGAGATTTTCTAGGAGGTTCAGTCCACAAATGTTAACCGGGGAGGAGTTATAAACCATGGATTCAATAATTTCCCCATTCACTGTTCTCATAGATAACTTTTCCTCCAAATTTTGAGGTGTTGGTTGAATAGTTCTACTAAAATTGAAAGATATGAAAGAATGCGTAGAACCAGAATCAAATAGTACGTTTGTTATTATTGAATGAATAAATAGCATACCTGTCACCACATCATTTTTCGGCTCCACATTAGTAGTAGTGATAGCATGAGCCCTTCCCTATTGCCTTGGAGGTTGTTGTTGATTTCATCTGACAACCCTTGGCTTAGGGTAATTTTTTGCATAATGTCTATGATCCTTGCAATTTTAACACTACACCACTAGTTGAACATTGATCTGACCCTTCCTTTCTTCTTCCACGTTAGTGGGATTTTTCATATCCCTTCGGCATTTTTTAGTCAGATGACCAAACTTTTCACATTTGAAGTAATTCTTGGTTCCCTTTCAATAGTTCCCATGATTCTTCTTCCCTCAACTTTTACAAGTGGTATATTCGGGCTTCTTTCCATCATGGGATTTGTTTGCTGAACCACCCATGTTGTTCTCCATTTTTCACTTCTTGTCACCGGTCCCACGAGACCACTAAGAGTATCCAGACTCCATTTCAATCTTGAGGGCACAACAGACAATCTCCTCATAACTGTCGTAGTCTTAGATCGCCAACACCTTCTGTATACTTGGATTTATACCTCTAAATAAGTGATCCACCTTGTTTTTGGGGTTCATGACAAATCCAGAGTTGTACTTTGCAAGCCTTGTAAAGTTTTCTTCATACACCCCGATAGACTCATCTTCCTTCTATTTGAGTATGAGGAACTCTCTTTCCATCTTGAGATGGAGGGTTTGAGGAAAATATTTATTTAAAAACATCCTCTTTAATTCCTCCCAATCCATGTAATCAATTTCCTCTTTTAACTTTGTATTCTTGATCACTGTTCACCACTGATTAGCTTCCCCTTAAAAACGATAGACTACCAGTACAACTTTCTCTTCTTTCGAGCACTAGAGGACAGAGGATATATTTTCAATGGAGTTAATCCACTGTTCCACAAGGAGGGGATCAGAAGATCTGCTAAACATGGGAGGTCTTTGTCGCATGAAGGATTATATGGAAAATTTTTCTCTTCTTGGAGGAGGAGGGAATTACACATGATTCAAGTTATTGTTTATAACTTAAACCAGTTGTGCAAGTACTTTCATGATGTTTTGAGCACCCGTTCCTGTCATATCAGGCATATCATTTTTACATTCTTTACATTTCCTTTCACATTGATTGTTGGAACATGTTCTTCTATTTTCCACCATTAACTAAGAAAAAGAACGTACAATTAGAGGGATTGAATACTTAGTTATTGAACATAAAAAAGGAAACTTTTAAACATAAAAGGATAACCTTTTAAAGGAGAAGTATATCCTAACTTGTGATTCCCTATGTTTTAATCTAGGTTATCCTTGATCTATTTATTATCTTATATTCTTATGGTTTTTTTCTTAATAATGGTTTGTACCAAGCTCATGAATTACCAAGGCATATCCCCTGGGAGTGTCAATACCAAGAGTGCAGCAGGGGACATTTTCGTGTACCAGGATACCTTGGGCCAAGCCTGAAACTCCTTGTCGGAGTTTTCACTCCTAGGTACATATGTTCCAGAGTCGCCTCTACCTATTTGTATCCAGACAGGGACGTATTTGCTTGATAAACCACTTACTCTATACTTACCAAAATTTAGTGATGTTTTCTTATACTTTGTATCATCCTTAAGGTTCCTATTAAAGTTCTCTATTCCTAATCTCCAAAAATAACTAGACCATCCTCTGATACCAACTATAGCAACCATATCCTTTTATATATAACATTACAGGATTTTAATCATAAATATGCATCAGAGTACAAGCCAAGGATCGTGAAGTCTAGTGTCTTTAAAAACTAGGTACATAAAACATAAAACATGGGGCTAAAAAACTTATTTATTTAATCTCAATAATGAGATCCTAACTTCCATTGTGCTCATACCTCTTCATAGGATATCCTAGGGAAACATATGAACAAAGGGATGAGCTAAAAAACCCAGTAAGGGAATGAACATAAGAATAAATCTTAAGAACATGAGTTAGGAGGCAAGACATAATGATATAAAAAGAATTTAACATATAGAATCATAACATATAAACATGGGATCATATAAACATGGAATCATATAAATGTGGCAGAAACATAAAACATGTCTTTAGTATGAGTCGAGGCTAACCGCCAATCTCATTTCCCATAGTAGTACGGATCAAGGCTAACTGCCAATCCTGTTTCACATTGCATTTCATGAGACTTAACTTTAACCAATGCATTGGAGCACTATCTGGGTGTACCCATCTCAAAATTTTCATAAATATTCTTTCCACATGAATAATCATACATAATCAACCATACATAAACATAAGGGTACCCATGGAAAGAATTGGGTACCACAATCATGACATAAAGCATAACCAATGGGCGTATCATGAAAGTGTCCATGAAAGAAAGGGATTAGAACATACATGGATGTTCATAAGGTAAAATAGGCATATAACATGGTAAGTTATTTCAAACAGAAGTTACAACATATAAGAAATGTTTTTGAGAAACATTAGCATTAAAAATTTTGTGAGCGGTTTTAAGGAAAATACTATAGAGCTTTTAAAATAGAAAATAGTAAAATCTTTTATATAAAACAATAATTGAACCAAGAAGGTTTTAATAATAAAATGATTGATTTTATAAATACAATGGTGGCTTAAAATAGAGGATAGAGTGCACTTGAAATTGGGTAAGAATTTGGGATGTACCCTTAAAATAGGTTTGCTTATCGGGATGAATTAAGGAGGGAATCACTTAAAAACATGTATATACCTAAAATAAAATGTGGGATAGATCTTGAAACATGTGTTTGTAGCATAAAACCAGAATTTATAAGTTTTTCATAAAAATAAAATACATCTTCTTTTGGGTAGAAAGAAAGACACAGCAACCCGAAGGAATAAAGGCGGTTCGGGTAGAATCTCTTACCTTATGTCTGATGGTGTTCTCCACTTTATATTAATGGCCCGAATAATCAAATTAAGTTCATTAATTAATAATTCCAGAACCTATTATATATGAAAATAATTTATTTAAACCATTTTTAGTTCATTCATAACCTTTTGATTGGTTATGAGGTTTAATTTCATTGTTCGGGTCAGTTGTTTCTTTGGTTCTAATGATCGGTTCACTTATATTCATGTTTGAAGAATCTTGTAAAATGGGGATGATTGCCCAGAATTGGAGTTATATGTTATTATTGAAAACAAGGAGTTTACATTATTGTAAATTTAATTTGGTTACTTGGTATGAAGATGAATCATTATATAAATTATTTAATGATAACTGTTTGGGTTAATAGGCAGTTTTTGACCACCAGGAACATGTTTTGTTTTATAAATCAAAACCTTGTGTACAAAAGGATTCCAGAACCATATATGAGACATAATACATATATTATGGTCTATTTCAACCATGAAAATATTTTCATGACCATAATTGAATACAATAACATAAATTGAAAACCCATCATCTATGAATGTGGTAAATTAGCACATCTCGGATGGTATTTTCATTTTATTATATATAAAAAAAGAAAGGATATATTATGAAGAATTATTCCTTTATCATGAAAAAAATATATTACATGTAAGTTACTTGAGTAATCACAAAATTTGGATAAAATGATATGATGAAAGAAAAATAAAAGAGATGAACTTGAAAATGAAATAAAAGTTTAGAGATCCCTCGTAAAAAAATTTCAGCCTAACGGCGTCACTTAAAATTTCATAAAATGAATTGATGAAAGAGAAGAGGGTATATAATCATATGGAAAAGAAAATTAAAGAAATAGTGATACAAAATATCAAACCCCAACATATTATAAGGTAAATTTAAAGAGATGACATAAAATAATTGTTGACATAAAGAGGAGGGTGAAAGGTTCCCTTACCATGTGGAGTAACTCCTAAAACTTGAAGGTTGGGACCTTGGGGGCTTGATGACACCTTGAAAGAGATACTAGGGAGTTAAAAACACTATAGATTCTAGGAGGAGGTATTTTTAATGAAATAAAACAAATGGATGAGTGGGTATTTATAGTAAAAGAGAGTGAATTTTTTATTAATTTAAAAAGACACCTCATTAGTGGTTTTTGTAAAACAATGGGCTTGCTCATGGTATTTGCCCATGGTATTAGCCAATTGAAAAAAATAATATATTATTGTACTGTACACAAGTTAACCAGAAATTTTTATTAATTATTACATCATTATGATGTCATCAAATATACTAAAAACTCAAAACTGTATTTTTACTATTCACGAAAAATTCATGTATTTTAGAAAAATCCCAAAACTTCACCCTAACCATTTTTCAACATGTAGAATTCAAAAATGAACTCCATTTTTTGAAAATAATTTTATAAATATTTTTAATTTAATTTTTAAATAAAATCATAATTTATTTAACAAAATCAACATTAAAACTATAACTCGTTTTATAACACCTTGAAAAATTATTCAAGGTCCCATAAAATTATCTTATAACCATAAGAAAACAAAGTAAAAATTTATGATTAAATTTTATGAAAATACATTTCCATTTTAAATTATTAAATTAAACATAAAATTATAAATAAAATATTTTTGACATATAAAAATACCAATTCTTATACTATGATTGTTTTTTCACTTTTAAGATGTAAAAATTGTATTTGTACATTCATGGGTAAAGTTTCTACTTTTTTGTCCAATTTTATATTCATTACTATTCATTGCTATTCATAAAGGTATGCTACTATTCATAAGGGTATGCTAATATTCATAAAAAATTATTTTTGTCTTATCAAACTCCAAATAACTTACTAATCACAATTTTAGATGACTGCTTTTCGAAATTAAAAACACACAAGTGACAAACTTATTTTTAAAGGTCCTATAATAATTAGTAGTTAATTATGTTGTGACTCAAAGTTATTATATGACATAATTATAAGAAGTGATTCCATTGAAAACTTTGGGTCATTACAAACATATTATGTGATAATGTCCTAAGAGTAGTTGTCATGCTAAAAGGTTATAATAGTCCCCCGCTATGATAAGAACCCAGAAGTGCTATGACACTATTCTTGAATATATGTTCTATAGATGGATGTATAATTTTATGGAATCAAATGATAAAAGCAATTTGGGGTGAAGGCTTGTAGGAATTTGAGGCACATTCTCATGGTGTACACCCTTGGTAATATCTAGTGAAGGATATTATGAGAACGAGACCCTCCAATAGGAAATCCACATTTATATGTGTCATTGGATGTTACTATCTACGGACATTTGTATTAGTCCTTAGACTTTAAGATTATTATTTATGAGTATTATGAGTCACATACTTTGATGTATTGATTAAAATTGTGATGATATATGTTCACAGTGAGGTAGGATACGTTGGGTGCGTCACGAGTAATATTGTATTAATGAATAATGTGAGAAATGATTTTTTCCCTTTTTTTATTTGACAAAAGTTGATATCTCAGGCCCTTTTATGGAAATTATATATCCTAAATAAATCCATGTCCATGGTTTTCTATAGACAAGTTCAATTTCCTAGAAGTCAAATAAAGAGACATAAATTACATAGCTTGATGGAACCAGCATGCAATCTACTTGATTTTAGATATCATGGTAAAGGGATTATATTACATAGTAAGTGTCTGTATGAGGTATTATATCGTTGCATCATTGACTTCTTTTTCTATGGGCTCCTTGGCATGCTTGAAGATTCTAACCATAGAATTTAGTTTTCTTCACCTAATGCCACTGAGAAAGAGTCTTAGAGGGTCACACACTAAGTGTATCCAAAATCTCGATTAAATAATATATTATTATTTATTATTTAAAAATTTGAATAAATATTATTCTCGTACATGGTTTAATAATTATCCAAGATTTCTTGATCACATATATTTCATCACTAGTTATTAGAGAGAATATAAGGTGAGTTTAATATTTAATAAATATTTATTTTCTTTTTAGTGAATATAATATTTATTTATTTATTGGTGAATAATGAAGTGATATTAATTTAATAAATAAATATTCATTATTCAAGTCCCAATAAATATTGTGGAGGAATGGTGGACTGAGTTTAATGGTTCAGTGAGAAATAATAAATATTGAATATTATTTGATTAAATAATATTTAATTTAATTCTCAATTTAAGCGCATATCTAGAAAAAATATTATTATTATTATTTGACATGGGGTTCCATAGAGATTAAATAAATAATAAAGGGAACTTGTTCAATTATTTTATTTTAACCCTAGCAATATATAAACTCAATTATTTTATTTTCTTAGAGAGACAATTCATTTGTTTAGTTATGCTCAACGAATTTGTATAATCCTATCAAGCCCTAGAGAGATCCCTTCTTCAAGAATTATCCCAAGAATGGAGAGAGATCTTCCTCTACCTCCCACTCTCAAGTTAATAGATATCAAGGAGAATGATTTGGAAGCAGTTCTTGAGGTGATCAAATGAGGATGATGTAAGCGATATGATATGTAATGCTATCACTTGAAGATTCCTATGCCAAACATTTGGAGATTTGTGGAACACATGTGGATCACTGCTAGAGGGAATTTGCTCTTGATTCCTACAACACAACAATGGTGCAACATAGATATGTTGACAGATCCATCAACAAAGAAATTATTCCAATAAGATAATTATTTAATTAGTTAAATTAATTATAAATAATATGTGATGACCCTCCCTCTATTTTTGACATATTTTACATTGTATGTTTTATTTGATTCAATTCTATTGATCATGGTGTTTATCATCATCTTGATCTTGGATTAATCATAGATAATGAAAAAAATCAAAGATGGGTATGACCCATTGTACTCTTCTTATATGCTTAGAACCTATAAGTGGTATTAGAGAGGTCACATAATTATTTATAATTATTTAAAGATAATTGATTGATTTAAAAAAAATTATTTAGTTTTCAATTCAAGTTTAACCGTTCTTTTAATCTGACTTGAAAGATCTGATTATTCATCCTTTTTTTCTCGTAGATAAAATCAAAATGATTAATTTTATGAATGAAATAAAATAGAGGAACTCATCTAGAGGTGACAAGGTTTCTAGATAGATATCACATGAGTTTATATCATGTAACCGAAGTTACACATTGTGTAATTATATTCAATGCATCAGGAATTAATTCATAAATTAATTCAAATCGTGTGCATTGATGACATACGGTGCATTTATTTCTTACATCGCATGTTGGATGGGCCCACCTAGTGTACAGTCATCCATAGTACACATCATGTATCCCATGTACATGATGTATGGTCCCTTTGAGTCACAAACGGGCCATGTATTACCATATATGAGCTATCTGACTGGTGACCATGTAACTCATAAACCACACACCGTGTAGTCACTTATACACATCATGTACTTTAATATTATGAGGCATGATTTACACACTGATTTTCAAGTCATGTGGCCCAAATAGATAATGACATATTTACACATTGTGTAACTCACATGTACACATCATTTACTTATACCAAATTATACAGATTTAAAATTTATTTATTATAATCTGTAAACCTTATCGACATGTGCTTTTGTGTGGTCATTAAGTTGATAGGACATGCCATGTGATGGGTTTTAATGTGTGTGTGTGTGTGTGTGTGTGTGCACGTGTGTGTGTGTGTGTTTAATTAATATCTACATGATGTTGAGATCTGCATATCATGTATGAGTCATATTACAGTTGTTACTCTACATGCATTGAAGCATAACATGTGACCAAAAAATCATGTAATGCATGTAATCATTAAGGTGAAGGATATGTCATGAAAGTACATGGTAAGTCATGTATGTCATATGTCACAATAGTAAATAGTATATGGGTATAATACATGTTGGGTAGAATTGGACAGGTATTCACCGTGTTTCCGCCAAAGTAAATTTATATAAATAGTAAATTTTAAATAAATTTATTTAATTTTTTTAAAATTATGATGGATGACGATCTCAAGTAAATATAGATGAGAATTATGATAAAAGTATTGATTAATTAAAGAATATAATTAATTGATTTGAGTGTGATTTATCTTAACTAATAACGATTAAGAATTGAATTATATTTTTATTAAAAGTGTAATATATTTCATGCATGTGGATGACCATGAGCATAGATCAGACCTTTGTATGTGATTGGTTTCATTTAATTTATTATTAAATTAAATTTTTGGCATGCATGCTTTCTCTCCTCTTATTATGTAAGGGTCTACATGCCCATGGTTTCTTTTATGTAAACCCCTTGTTTCCCTCACCTGTGTGTGAGTAAAAAACATATGTAATGGATAGATCTCCCAATATAGTGGAGGCGATTCAAGTTTGGATCCAAGAAAAAACCAATCCAAGAGAGATACATAAGTTTATAGGTGGAAAGCTGCAACACAAACCTTAATTGGTTCAAGGTTTTTTTTATTTTTAGTTTATCAATCACTATATAAACTAACCATTATTAAAATTTCATGATCATACCACTTTATTATTTTATTTATATCAAGTTTCATGTTTATTTCATATGGATATTATGTCATGATCACATGAATTAATGAAATTAACAAGCATGAAAGATAGAACTATAATACATTTTCTTATCTGTAAATATTATCTACAACATGTTTAATCACTTAAATAAATTCACTTAATATTAATAAGCATGTGATAAAGATAATAATTGGAAATTTATGCATAAAATGATATAATCCCTCAATAATAAATATTAATTTGGTATAGCCTTCCACTATTTCATTTGAAATTGAATCATAGTTTAAAGAGATAGACAAGCCAAAGTTGGGGTGATTTCAATTATCATGGAATTCTAACTTGAAGTTTTGGGTTGACTTGACTTAGTTCACATCAAGGGTTAGATTCCAAAGTAGGATTTGGTGTAACTGAGAGGAAAAGGTTGAGGAAATCAAATTTAAGGATTTTAGGATTGGGGAGTCCACTCAACAGATCAAGGAATTGTGAGTTAATGTATTTAGAATTTGGAATTCCTACCTAAAACCATTCAATTTTCTTAACCAACCAAATTTGGGGTAATGAGAAGGGAAATATAGATCTTTTCCACTATAATATATAAGAAAAAATATATTCCAAATCCAATGGTGAGGGATATTAGGTTTCGATAAAATAGTGGGTGATTAATAAATATAATATTTATTTATTTGTCTAACATTTATCAGATAAAGTACTAAAATTATGCTTATTTTATTTTGTATAAATAACATTAAAATGACTTCAAACATATCACTACAATCCATACTTGATAATAATTCCATTCTCATTAGCACAAATTTTCAAGAGTGGAAAAGGCGCTTACACATTATCCTTAACCATAAAATAAAATTGTATGTTCTAGAAGAACTTATTCCTGATGCGCCTGGTAATGAGGCAAGTGATGAAGAGTTATCGCTCTATGGGAAACATTTTAACGATTCCACAGATGTTCAATGTTTCATGTTATCATTCATGTCCAATTACATTTTGAAGCAACATGAGTACATGGATGCATATATCATGATGTATCACCTTTGGGATCTCTATCAAGAGAAGGAAAGACAAGAGAGGTACGAGGTTCAAATGATTTGTTTACAACTAATCTTGGATATTATGTGCCAACTGGGCCTCATGTAGTCAAGATTATTAGCTACATTGAATGCTTATATATCTTAGGGATTAAATTTACAGATGAGTTGTGTATAGATCTCATACTTTCATCGCTGCCTAAGGCCTTCACTAGTTTTATTATTAATTAAAATATGAGAAATAATGAGAAGAGTCTTGGTACTTATTACTTTAATTTTACAAGTGGATAAGGACATGGGGTGTGATAAACCCATGGTCCTTATGGGGAATAAGAAAAGTAAGAACAAGGAAAAGGGTCCCAAGACTCATAACAAGTCTAAATCTCATGAGCACCATCCTTCCAAGAAGAGGAAGATCCTGAGACAGGGTAAGGAAAATGAGTTTGTATATTTTGTATGTGTAAATACAAGCCATTGGAAGAAGAACTAAACCCAAAATAAAGGGTAATCTAAAGGTGAATTCATTATCAAGTGTAATATTTCAATATCTACACATTGGGTATTAGATACAGCTTGTGGTGCTCACATCTATATCCAAATTTAGGAACCAGGTAGATTACAAAAGATTTCTAGAGGAGAGGTGGATCTGAGAGGTGCTAATGGAACAAGGATGACTGCTCTAGCCATTGGTGACTACCACCTTTAATAGCTAACAGGAATGATTTTGGTTTTAAAATATTTTTATTATGTACCTACCATTACCAAGAACATAAAATCTGAATAATGACGTGATTCAGATGCTTTTATTTTCAAGTTTGGAAATAAAAGTTGTTTCTTTTATAAAGATAACATAAGTTATGGTATGGAACATTTAAATAATGGTCTCTATGTATAAAATTACAAAAAAAAATTATTAAAAATTGATAACGAATCATGTTCACGTGACTCATATAACACCCAACTTTGGAATCACCGTCTTTGTAACAACCATGACCCCAGTAGCCTAGAGTCGATGGTCATTTTATTAAAATGACATAGATACAAAACATAACATCACCAAGTATTGATCAGTTTAGAAGTCTTTAAGAACTAGATATACATAAGGTTCCCCAATTACATTGGTAATTAAACATATAATATAACAAAAGAAAATAAATTACTTCCTCGACACTTATTCAAAGGTATCATCTTCAGAACCTGGGGAAAGAAAAAAATGAAAGGGGTGAGTTCAAACACTTAATAATGGTTATGTGAATCAATAATAAGTGAAACAAATTCAATAAGGCATAATGGAAAGGTTAACAACTGGAAAAACACATGTCATCAATAAAATGAGAATGAAAATGCATCCATGTATTTTGTTATAGTAAAAATATCATGGAATGTAATAAATGGATAGTAAATAAAGAAAATGTTTAATCATTGGACATTGTGGATCTGGAATATGAAACCTTATAACATCAATATTGTTTAAGTCTATGGGTAGAAACTCATCTGATTCTACTTGGAAACCGACATGAAGGGTTTGTCACTAACTGTTTTGTCTCATGAGACCTGTCGATGCATCGAGGGGCTATAATGGGACCCACCCCTCAAAATAAGTCCAAAGTATTCTTTGTACATAGATTCAATTCATGAACAATATGACTTATCAAAATATCCATATTGAGTAGTGGATATGGATTTATCAATATTTCACCATTCAAAGTAAACATCGTATGTAAAAAAATGGTATGTGGTTTAGAAAATAATCATATACATGATACAAGATAATATGGATATTTAAGAGGAATATAATTTCAAAAGAAAAATGATTTCAAGTTGGTAGTATATAAACCGCATAAAAATGATTGGGTTCACAATACCATGTAAGTCTCAATGAAATTGAAACTGAGACAAAGTCCCTTACCTTATGTCTGAATGTGTTATGAACTTGATCTTAATTTCTTAAATAATCAGATTAAATCCATTAATTAATTAATTCATAAACTCTTATACATTTATTTGATTTATTATAATTTTATTAAGTTCATTTATGGCCTTTTTGATGAGTTATAAGATGCATTTTTATCATTCGAGATCATTCGTTTCCTTGATTTTCATGAACGGTTTACTTGTATAAATGTATGGAAAATCATGTAAAATGAGAATATTTGTATAGAATTGAAATTATATGTTATTAATGAAATTACATAATATTAAATTTTTATATATTTCATTCAGTTATATGGTATGAGGATGAATCATTAGATAGAATACTAGTGATAAACGTTTAGATTATTTTGGTGTTTTTTCAATCATCACAAACAAGTTTTGTTTTATTAATTAATATTATGTATATATACTAGTTCCATAACTTTAGATATTTTGTAATGAATATATTATAATATTTTTTAACTATATAAATGGTTTTATGACCATAATTGAAGGTGTTAATGTAAAATTAAAACGTATCATCCACGATGGTGGTAAATCGGCACATCACAAACTATATTTTCATTTTTAGAATAAAAGGGAGAGGAGAAGGGTTTTGATGATGGGTATTCAATTAACATAATAAAATTATAGTATATATAAGATATTTGAATTATCATTAATGTTTGGATAGAGGATGTGAGGGCAGGATAATAAAATAAACAAAATTGAAAAGAAAATAAAGGAAAACGAAAGAGGGTTTTACCTCTTGAATTTCTTCTCCTTTAGAACCTCCTTAAGGGGATTAGGATTGGTTTTTTGGTGATATGAAAGGCTCATAGACATGTGTAATAGGTTTTGGAAATTAATTGGGTATAAATTGGATAATATTCAAGGCTTTAGAGGTGTGAGGAGAAGAGGTGGTGAGGGGTGGTATTTATAGTGGAGGAGAGGGGTATTTTTTATTATTCTAATCATTATTTTATTATTTTAGCTCAAGACAAGAAATAGTGATGATTATTGTGACTAAATATAGTAACTAGTGTATTTTAATTTGAACCAATGGTCCTTAAATCATCCATACATCATCTATGAATCAAATAATTCATTTATTTAACTTATACTGTAAATTATCGTATTTTACTATTCACCAAAAATTCAACTATTTTAGAAAAGTCCCAAAAATTCACCCTAACCATTTTCTTATGTGTAGAATTAAAAAATGAACTCTATTTTATGAAGATAAGTTTCTAAATTTTAGAAATTTAATTTTGAATTAAAATCATCATTTACTCAAAAAATACCAATTGTAAAATTACAAGTGATTTTATAACACTTTGAAAATTAACTAAGGTATCATAAAATTATCTTATAATCATAAGAAAAAAACTATTAATTTTTTATTCTATTTTATGAAAATAAATTTTATTTTAAATCATTATATTAATTATAAAATTGTAAATAAATATTTATGTTTTATAAAAATACCAACACTTAATTTATCATTTTAAAAATATTTATTTACTTATACTATGATATAATTATATCATATTTTAATTTATAAGATTCCTAAATTTTATTTATACTTTTATAGGTGATGTTACTATTCTATGGGCCAAATTACTATTCCTAAGGGTCACATTACTATTCCAAAGGTCAAGTTACTATTTCATTAGTATATGTTCCTTAATTTCTAGAAAAAGCCTCTTATTTCATTCATTCTTTATTTATAAAGTTTGTTTTGTGTTCTATATGTGATTTTATATGATTTATAATATATGATATAATTTTGTGTGAAATGTAAGCTATAGAATAAATTAAATTTTTTTAGATGATACATACTATAAAATCTTGGGGTGTTATATTCTTCCCTCCTTCAAAAATTTTGTCCTTAAAATTTTTCATGAATATTTCCCACTAAAAAAATTTGGGTGGTTCTTCTTCATAACATCCTTAGGTTCCCATGATTCTTATTCCATTTTATGGTTTCTCCAAAGAACCTTTACCATTCGAGTCATCTAATTTCTCAATACTTTCTCTCTTGTGTCAATAATTTCAATAAGCTCTTCATAGTAAAATAGACTAGGTTCCAGTTCTATTTATTCATAGATGAGTACATGTTTTGGGTTTGGAATTTATATCTTTAAAAATGATATATGGAACACATTGTGAAATTTGGAGAGACTTGGAGGCATTTCTAATTGGTAAGGTATAGCTCCAATTATTCCCATAATTTCAAATGGTCTAATGTACCTTGGGATCAATTTCCTTTTCTTACCAAACCTTAAGACACCCTTATATGGAGATACTTTCAAAAATACATGATCTCCCACTTGAAATTCCAAATCCTTTCTCCAGTTGTCAGTATAACTCCTTTTCCTACTTGGAGCTACTTTAATATAATCCTAAATATTCTTTACCTTTGTCATTTTCTCTTCAATAAGTTTTGGACCTATAAGTTTTCTCTCACTAACTTCATCCCAACAAGTTGGAGTTCAACATATCTTACCATATAATGCTTCATATGGCACCATTTGAATACTATAATGGAAACTATTATTATAGGAAAATTATACCAAAGGTAAATACTGATACCATATACCTTGAAAGTCAAGTGATCATGATATCAACATGTTTTCCAATGTTTGAATAGTCCTTTAGACTGTCTGTCAGTTTGAGGGTGATAAACAGTACTCAAATGAAGCTCAGTATTCAAAGCCTTTTGAAGACTCTACTATAATTTTGATGTAAATCATGGATCATGATCAGACACAATTGAAATCAGTGCACCATGAAGTCTTACAACTTCATTAATATAGTGTCTTTAAAGGAACTCTAGTGGAAAATATTTTCTTATAATGAGGAAATGTGTAGATTTTATAAGTTGATCAACAATTACCCATATTTCATCATTCCTTATAGGTTTACCTAGTAGTCCTATGATAAATTCCATAATAATTTCATCCCAATTCCATATATGAATAGGTAGAGGTTTCATGAATCCTATAGGATTTTTTCTCTTAGCCTTGACTTGTTGACAAACTAGACACCTTGACACATAGTCATCAATTTCTTATTTATATTATCCAACCAAAAATGTTCCTTCAAATCTCTATATATATTGGTACTACCATGATTATAGAGATATTTAAGTTATAAGAATCATCTAATAGTTCCCTTTTTAGCTCAGTTATTTATGGAACACATAACCTCTTTCCAATTTTATAATTTCATCCTCATACATGAAGTCTACCAATATTCCATCCTTAATAGCTTTAATTTTGTTTTGAAAATTATCATCATTAGATTGAGAGATTTTTATCTTCTCCAGTAAATATGGTTTCTCAATCATTCGAAAAAGGAGTTATGTTTCATCTTCCTTAATAATTCCCATATCCATATTTACTAAATTAATGAACATAGGATCTTTCTTAATACTCATTTGGGTTAGAAGTCCAAGATCTTTCCTGCTTAATGCATATGATATCTTATTTTCCTTCCATGGGTGGTAGGGTATTGAACAATCATAATCTTTGAGTAAATCAAGTCATCGACTTTTCCTTGTGTTGAGTTATTTCTTCATAAATATTTATTTTAAACTCTTGTGATCCATATATATATCTCACATATTTCACCATAGAGGTGGTGTCTTCATATATTCATAGCAAAGATTACAAATGTTAAATCAAGAACATGAGTTTTATAAAAATTTTCATGAGTCTTCAACTGCATTGATGTATATTCAATAACTTTATCATTTTGCATAAGAATGCAACCAAGACCTTTATTTAATGAATTACTATATATCACAAACCCATCATTTTTTTATGGAAGATTCAAAATCGGTTCATTGACTAATCTTATCTTAAATTCTTGAAAACATTTTGCGCATTCTTTTGTCCATATGAACTTAACCCCTTTATGTGTGAGATTTGTTAATGGGTTATCCAATCAGGAAAAATTATGAATGAAATGATGATAGTAACCTGCTAAACCAATAAAACTATATACCTTAGTTATGTTCATTAGTGCAGGCCATTCTTGGATTTCCTTTTCCTTCACAGGATCAATATAGATTCTATCCTTAGAGATAATATGGCCAAGAAAAGTAAGTGTTCGAAGTTATAATTCACACTTTCTAAACTTCCCATATAATTCTTTATGTTTAAGAGTCTTCAGAACAATCCTCAAGTGATTCTCATGGTCCTCATAGATTTTTCAATATATCAAGATATCATCAATAAATACCATAAAAAATCATCAAGATATTCTTTGAACACTTTGTTCATTATATCCATAAAAATAAAGGGTGCATTAGTCAATCCAAATGTAATTACTATGAACTTGTAATGTCCATACCCCATCTAGAAATTTGTCTTTAGAATATCTTCCTTCTTTACATGCAATTGATGATATCTAGAATAAAATTAATTATACTAAAAATATTGATCTCTATGTATTTGATCAAATAAATCATCAATATGAGGCATAGGATATTTTTTCTTTATTGTAATAGCATTGATTTCTCTATATTCAATGAACAGCCTCAAGGATCCATCTTTCTTCTTAATAAAGAGAATAGGGGCTCCCCATGGAGAAACACTAGGGTGAATAAATCTCTTATTATGAAAATACTATAGTTGTTTATTCATCTCTACTAATTCCATAGTTTCCATTCTCTAAGGAGTCTTTGATATTGGTCTTGCATCAGGGTTTATATCAATGGTAAATTCAACTTCCCACTCTAGGGAGTGCTTGGGTAATTCCTCAGGAAATACATCAATGTATTCCTACAAAATTGGTACATCCTCAATTAAAATATTACGTTCTTTATCCCTAGATTTTGTTTTCTCTTCCTCCCCAAGAATTTCATTCAGTAGTGCTACTGGGGTGGATCTATATATGAATTAGATAATGAAGTTTCTTCTCTAAATATAATGGATTCTACATCTTCCTCACAAATATTAATTTCCCTCTTCTTACAATAATTTTTTAATCATATTTTTAAATCCAGTCCATAATGAGTATTATATCAAATTCAAACATAGGTATGATGATAAGGTCAGCAAATAAAGCATATTTATGTACCATAATGGGAACTTCCCAACACATTTTTGTTACAATGAGACTTCCCTTAAGGGGTTTTACTAACAAATCCCTTATTAAATCAAAAGGTAAATATCTAATTTTCTTGGAAAATTGGGTAGATATAAAATAATTTGATGATCCATAATCAAATAAATCATTTTATAAATTTTAATATAAGATTAATTTACCTGACACCACATCATTGGGTACTTCTACTTTAGTTGTGGTAATCGCATAAGCTTGGTCATCTCCCCTTGGCCTCTTCTATGGTAAATTACCTTGATGATTGGGACATTGATTTGAATAATTCCCCTTTTAATTATAGTTGAATCATTTAAAATCATTGATTTGTTTATTCCCCTTACATTCATTTTATTGATGACCCTTTTATCCTCACTTATAAAAAAACTCTCATGTCTTTCAATCATTTCTTAGGATGATTCTTTCCACAATTTTCACATAATGGAAATTGCTTCATTCCATTATTCTTTTTTGATGCTTCACCTTTTCCATGGTTATTATAAGACATCTTCTTCTCTTGATTTCCCTTGAACAAATAAGATCTAGAAATTTCCTTCTCTATTTTGATGGCACTTAATACTATTTCATCATATGATGAAAATGTTTGAGAATCCAGTTCCCTTTGAAGACTTGGTTTAAGACCTTAAAAGAAATGATTGATCTTGTATTTTAAATCACATATGTAATATATATAACACTTTTATAGTATTGTGAAGGCATCCACATACTCTGCAACACTATCTTCTTCCCTTTTATTTAAGCTAAGGAACTTTCTCTTCATTTCAGTTCATTGCTCATGAGGGAAATATTTGTCAAAGAATGTTTATTTAAAATTTATTCATTCCATGTCTTTTATTTCATATTAATCCTCAGTATTTTGGATCAAAGACCACCATTTATCATCATATACCTTGAGATAACAGACTTCTGATACTACCTTTTCATTTTAATTGCATCCCAATGCTAGAAATATCTTTTCAAAGTACTTGATTCACTGCTCAGTTGCAACTAGATTAGTAGTCCCACTAAAAGATGGTGGATTATACCCCATGAAATGATCCAACATAGGTGTAGTATGATTATTCATCATAACCTAGGTAAACTATCCTAATATGGACATGATTTTCTCATATCCAACACTAACTATGTTGACTTGATCAGTATAGAAATCCCTACATTGTCCATGGGTATTGATTCCTTTCCTTCCATTAAGTGTCATCACTAAATAATGGCACACACTAAGTTATCTCATAATCATAATGATTATTGAGCCAAAATTTTACTATAAGTAATTATTATAATTCTTATGTTTATTTAACATCTAGTTCCCAAGGTTTCTACTAAACTTGCTCTGATACCAACTGTAACAACCTTGACCCCAGTAGCCCAAATTCAATCATCATTTTATTACAATGGCATAGATACAAGAGATATAATGACCAAGGATTGATTAGTTTTTTAGTCTTGAAGAAGGAGATACATACAAATTTCCCTTATTACATTGGTAATTAAATATAGAACATAACAAAATAAAATAAACTACTTCCTCGATACTTATTCAAATGTTTCATCTTCAGAACTTGGGGAAGGAAAAAAATGAAAGGGGTGAGATCAAATTCTTATTAAGGGTTGCATGAATCAATAATAAGTGAAAAAAAGTCAATAAACTGTAATGGTAAGGTAAATAACTGGAAAAAATCACATTCCATCAATAAACTAAGAATGAAAATGCATCTATAGATTTTTTCATAGTAAAAATATCATGGAAAGTAATAACTGAATAGTAAATAAAGAAAATGATTAATAATTATACATCATGTATATGACACATGAACCATTATACCATAAATATTAAGTATGTGGGTTGAAACCCGTCTAATTATGCTTAGAAACAAACATGAAGGGTTTGTCGCCAACTGTTTTGTCTCATAAGACCTTTTGATGCATCGAGGGGATATAACAGTCCCCACCCATCACTGAAATTCCAGATAATTATTCATACATAGATTCAATTCATGAATAATATAACTTATAAAAATATCTATATTGAGTAGAGGATACATATTTATCAATATTTCACCACTCAAAGTAAACATTGTATGTAAAAAAATGGTATGTGGTTTAGGAAATAATCATATCCATGATACAAGATAATATGGATATTTAAGAGGAATATAATTTAAAATTAAACATGATGTCAAAGTGGTAGTAGATAAACCACATAAAAATTATTGGGTTCACAATACCATGTAAGTCTTAATGAAATTAAAACTGAGATGAAGTCCCTTATCTTATCTCTGAATGTGTTATTCACTTGATCTTAATGTCTAGGATAATGAGATTAAATCCATTAATTAATTAATTCATAAACTTTTATACATGTATTTGATTTATTATAATTTTATTAAGTTTATTTATGGCCTTTTTGATGAGTTATAATATGCATTTTTATCATTCAAGAGCATTCGTTTCCAAGATTTTCATGATCGGTTTACTTGTATACGTGTATGGAAAATCCTATAAAATGAGAATATTTTTATAGAATTGAAATTATATGTTATTGATGAAATTATAGAATATTAAATGGTTATATATTTCATTCAGTTATATGGTATGATTATGAATCATTAGATATAATTTTAGTGATAAACGTTTAGATTATTTTTGTGTTTTTTCGATCATCACAAACAAGATTTATTTTATTAATTAATATTATGTATATATACTAGTTCCATAAATTGAGATATGTTGTAATACATATATTATAATATTTTTTAACTATATAAATGGTTTATGACCATAATTGAAGGTGGTAATGGAAAACTAAAATGCATCGTCCACGATGGTGGTAAATCGACACATCACGAACTATGTTTTCATTTTTAGAATAAAAGGGAGAGGAGAAGGGTTTTGATGATGGATATTAAATTAACATAATAAAATTATAGTATATATAATATAATGGATTTATCATTCATTTTTTTATAGAGCATTTTAGGGGATGATAATAAAAGAAATGGAATTGAAAATAAAATAAAGGAAAATGAAAGAGGGTTTTACCTCTTCAATTTCTACTCCTTGAGAACCTCCTTAAGGGGATTGAGATGGTATTTTGGTGAGATAAAAGGATATTAGACATTGGGAAGAGTTTTAGGAGATTATTTGGGTATAAATTGGATAATATTCAAGGATTTAGAGATGTGAGGATAAGAGGTGGTGAGGGGTGGTATTTATAGTGGAGGAGAGAGGTGTTTTTTATTATTCTAATCATTATTTTATTATTTTGGATCAAGACAAGAAATAGTGATGATTCTTGTGACTAAATATAGTAACCAGTGCATGTGAGTTCAAACTAATGGTTCTTAAATCATCTATACATCATCTATGAATCAATAATTCATGTATTTAATTTATACTGTAAATTACTGTATTTCACTATTCATCAAAAATTCAACTATTTTAAAAAAATCCCAAAAATTCATCCTAATTTTTTGATGTGTACAATTAAAAAATGAACTCAATTTTATGAAAATAATTTTCTAAATATGTGAAATTAAATTTTTAAATAAAATCATCATTTACTCAAAAAATACCAATTGTAAAATTATAACTGATTTTATAACACTTTGAAAATTAACTAAGGTCTCATAAAACTATATTATAATAATAAGACAAAAAAATATTAATTTTTTATTCTATTTTATGAAAATAAATTTTCTTTTAAATAATTATATTAATTATAAAATTAGAAATAAAAATTTATGTTTTCTAAAAATATCAACACTTAATTTATCATTTTCAAAATATTTATTTACTTATACTATTTTATAATTATATCATATTTTCATTTATAAGATGCCTAAATTTTATTTATACTTTTTTAGGTGATTTTACTATTCTATTGACTAAGTTACTATTCTTAAGGGTCACATTACTATTCCAAAGGTCAAGTAAATATTTCATTGGTATATGTTTCTTAATTTCTAGAAAAAACCTCTTATTTCGTTAATTATTCATTTATAAAGTTTTTTTGTGATATCTATGTGATTTTATATGATTTATAATATATTATATAATTTTTTGTGCAATGTAAGATATCTAATGAATTAAATTTATTTAAGAGGATACATACCGTAAAATCTTGGGGTATTATATTCTTCCCTCCTTCAGAAATTTTGTCCTCAAAATTTTTCATGAATATTTCCCACTAAACAAATATGGGTGGTTATTATTCATAACATCCTTAGGTTCCCATGTTTCTTATTCCATTTTATGGTTTATCCAAATAACATTTACCAGTCAAGTCGTCTGATTTCTCAATACTTTCTCTCTTGTGTCAAGAATTTTGTTAAGCTCTTCGTAGTAAAACAAATCAGGTTCTATTTATATTTATTCATAGGTGAATACATGTGTTGGGTCTAGTATGTACTTCTTTAACAATGATATATATAACACATCATGAACTTTGGAGATACATGGAGGCATTTATAATCAGTAAGCTACAGCTCCAATTATTTTTAGAATTTCAAATGGTCTAATGTACCTTGGGCTTAGTTTCCCTTTCTTACCAAACCTTAAGACACCCTTCCATGGAGATACTTTCAGAAAGACATGATCGCCAACTTGAAATTCCAAATCTTTTATTTGGTTGTCATTATAACTCTTTTTCCTACTTTGAGTTAATTTAATATGAGCCTGAATAGTATTTACCTTTTTCATTGTGTCTTCAATAAGTTTTGGGCCTATAAGTTTTTTCTCACCAACTTCATCCAAACAAGTTGGAGTTCAACATCTCTTGCTATATAATGTTTCATATGGCGCCATTTGAATACTATAATGGAAACTATTATTGTAGTAAAATTCGACAAAAGGTAAATATTGATCCTACATACCTTGAAAGTCAAATGAGTATGATCTCAACATGTCTTTCAATGTTTGAATAGTCCTTCAGAATATCGGTCGGTTTGAGGGTGATAAATAGTACTCAAATAAAGCTCAGTATCCTAATCCTTTTAAAGACTCTTATAGAATTTTGATGTAAATAATGGATCATAATCAGAAAAAATTGAAAGTGGTGCATCATGAAGTCTTACAACTTCATTAATATAGATTCTTTAAAGGCACTCTAGTGGAAAATCTTCCCTTATAGTGAGGAAATGTGCAGATTTGGTATGTCTATCAACAATTACCCATATTACATCATTTCTTCTATGTGTCCTTAGTAGTCCTATGATAAATTCCATCGTAATTTCATCCCACTTACATATAAGAATAGGTAGGGGTTTCATGACTCCTCTAGGGTGTTGTGTCTCAGCCTTCACTTGTTGAAAAACTAGACACCTTGACACATAGTCAGTAATTTCCTGCTTCATATTATCCCACCAAAAATATTCCTTTATATATCTATACATCTTGGTACTAAAAAGGTGCATAGAGAAATTTAAGTTATGATCATCATCTAATAGTTCCCTTTTATCTCAGGTATTGATGGAACACATAACCTCTTTCCAAATTTCAAAATTTCATCCTCATACATGAAGTCTACCAATCTTCCATCCTTAACAGATTTAATTTTCTTTTGAAAATTCTTATCATAAGATTGAGAGATTTTTATCTTCTCCAATAAATATGGTTTAGAAATCATTGGAAAAAGGAGTGATGTTTCCTCTTTCTTAATAATTTCCATATCCATATTTACTAAATTAATGAACATAGAATCTTTCTCAATACTCATTTGGGTTTGAAGTCTATGATATTTCCTTTTTAATGCATCTACTACCTTATTTTCCTTCCATAGGTGGTATTGTATTAAAAAATCATAGTCTTTATATAAATTTAGCCATCATATTTGCCTCATGTTGAGTTATTTTTGTATAAAGATGTATTTTAAACTCTTGTGATTCATATATATCTCATATATTTCACCATAGAGATAGTGTATCTATATAGTCATAGAAAATATTACGAATACTAACTCAAGGTCATGAGTTCGATAATTTTTTTCATGAGTCTTCAACTGCATTGATGCATATGCAATAACTTTATCATTTTCTATGAGGAAGCAACCAAGTCCTTTCTTCAATGCATCACTATGTCTCACAAACCCATCATTTCCTGATGGTAGAGTCAAAATCAGAGTATTGACTAATCTTATCTTTAATTCTTGAAAACATTCTACACATTATTTTTTCCATATGAACTTAAACCCTTTATGTGTGAGCTTTGTTAACGAGTTATCCAATCGGACAAAATTCTTAATGAAATGCTAATAATAACCTACTAAACCAATATACATACCTTGGTTATGTTCATTGGAATAGTCCATTCTTGTATTTCCTTTTTCTTTAAAGGATCAACTGAGATACCATCCTTAGAGATAATATGTCCAAGAAAAGAAAATGTTAGAAGATAGAATTCACACTTTATAAACTTTTTTGTCTAATAGTCTTCAAAAAAATCTGTAAGTGGTTCTCATGATCCTGATAGCTTTTTCAATATATTAAGATATCATCAATAAATACCATAAAAATTTTCAAGATATTCCTTGAACACTCTGTTCATTATATCCATAAAAACATAGGATGCATTAGTCAGTCCAAATGGAATTACTGTGAACTTGAAATGTCCATACCTCATCTAAAAATCTGTATTTAGAATATCTTCCTTCTTTACATGCAATTTATGACATTCAAAACTAATTTAAATCTTCTAAAAATATTGATCTCTCTGGATTTGATCAAATAAATCATCAATATGTGGCATAGGATATTTGTTCCTTGTTGTAATATCATCGATTTCTCTATATTCAATGCACAACCTCAGGGATCCATCTTTCTTCTTAATAAAGAGAACAGGGGATCCCTATAGAGAAAAACTAGGGAGAATAAATCCATTATTACTCAAATACTCTAGTTGTTTCTTCATCTCCACTAATTCCACAGTTTTCATTCTCTAAGGAGCCTTTCACTACTAGAAAATAGGTCTATACCCACGGTTTTCCAAAACCGTGGGCATAGGGATAGTAGGTGAACCTATACCCATGGTTGTGACAAAAAACGTAAGTATAGTTTTCTTTTAAGACCTATACCCATGGTTTTGGAGAAAACCGTGGGTATAGGGTATTTTCCGAAGACCTATACCAACGGTTCTTCAAAACCGTGGGTATTAGGGTTTTTTTTGAAGACCTATACCCACGGTTCTCCAGAACCGTGGGTATAGATTTCCCACATTATGTTGGGGAAAGAAAATTAGGTGGGACATGAAAAAAATTTGGCGGGAAGACATTTTTTCACGGTTTAGATTAATATATTGACATAAATATAAATATATATTTACAAAACTTCCTTAGCTCAGTTGGTAAACCCTTCTCTATTGTTGTTGTAGGTCGCAGGTTCAATCTCCACAGTTAACATTTTTCAAAACATGGATCAAATTAATATATATACATATATGTATGTATATATATCAAATAAAAATGATAGCTCGATTGGTCCCTTGGGGAGACGCGGTCGTGAGGCGCATCGTGAGACGCAGGTTTGAATCCCTCTACCCACGTTTTTTGAATTTAAATACCCCACATGGATCATATTAATATATATATATATATGTAGATGTATCTATATATAAAAATTAAAAATCATAGCTCAGTTGGTCCCTTGGTGGGGCGCAGCCGTGAGGCGCAGCGTGAGGTGCGAGTTCGAATCCCCCCTGCGCTCGAATTTTGAATTTAAATACCCCACGGTTTGAAAACCGTGGGGTCTGTTGTGTGCCACGCTAGAACAGTAGTGTTCCACACTTTTACTCCCCTATACCCACGGTTCTCCAAAACTGTGGGTATAGGCTAAAACCCCTATTGTGATGCCTTTCCATCCCATGGTTACCAAAACCGTGGGTATAGGCTATACCCACAGTTTTGGGGGCTATACCCATGGTTTTGAACCATGGGTATAGGTTGTTTTTTCAGTAGTGTTTGATATTGGTCTTGCATCAGGGATTAGATCAATGGTAAATTCAACTTCACACTCTAGGGGGTGCTCAGATAATTCCTCAGGAAATACATCAATGTATTCCTGTACAATTGGTACATCCTCAATTAAAATATTAATTTACTCATCCCTAGATGTTGTTTTCTCTTCCTCCCTAAGAATTTCATTTAGTAGAGCTACTGGGGGTGAATCTAGATAAGAATCATATGATGAAGTTTCTGCTCTAAAGATAACGGATTATACATCTTCCTCACAAATCATAATTTACTTCTTCTTACAATAAATCTTTGCATCATATTTTGAAATACAGTCAATACTTAAGATTATATCAAATTCAACCATAGGTATGATGATAAGTTCAGCAAATAAAGCATGTTTATATACCATAATAGGAACTTCCTGACACATTTTTGTTACAATGAGACTTCCCGTAGGGGTTTTGACTGAAAAATCCCTTATTAAATCAAAAGGTAAATATCTAATTTTCTTTCTAAATTATGTATATATAAAATAATTTGATGATCCATAATCAAATAAATCATATAATAAATTTGAATATAGGATTAATGTACCTCCCACCACATCATTGGGTACTTCTACTTCAGCTGTGGTGATCGCATAAGCTTGGTCATCTCCCCTTGTCCTCTTCTATGGTAAATTACCTTAATGATTGGGAAATTTATTTTAATAAGTCCCCATTTCATTATAGTTGAATCATTTAAAATCATTTATTTGTTTATTCCCCATGCATTCATTTTCCCAATGACCCTTTTATCCACACTTAAAAACTATCATGTCTTTCAAGCATTTACCAGGATGATTATTTCCACAATTTTGACATAATGGAAATTACTTCATTCCTTTATTATTCTTTGATGCTTTACCTTTTCCATGGTTATCATAAGATATCTTCTTCTCTTGATTTCCCTTAAAAAATAAAATCTAGAAAATTCTTTCTCCATTTTGATGGAACTTAATACTATTTCATCATATGATGAAAATTTTTGAGAAGCTAGTTCCCTTCGAAGACTTGGTTTAAGATCTTAAAACAAATGATAAATCTTTTATTCTTAATCACATATGTAATATATAGCACACTTGGATAGTCTTTTGAAGGTATCCACATACTCTACAACACTCACTTCTTCCCTTTTCTTTAAGCTAAGGAATTTTCTCTTCGTTTTAGTTTGTTGCTCACGAGGGAAATATTTTTAAAATAATGTTTCTTTAAAAGTTATTAATTACATGTATTATATTTTATCTTCCTCCTTAGTATTTTGGATCAAATAACACAATTTATCATCATCTCCCTTGAGATAACATACTTCCAATACTACCTTTTCATTTTTATTGCATTCCAATGCTAGAAATATCTTTTCAAGGGACTTGATCCCTGCTCAGTTGAAAATTAATTAGTATTCCCACTAAAATATGGAGTCTTATTCTCCATGAAAAGATCTAACATAGGTGTAGTGTGGTTATTAGTCATAACCTAGGTACGTTATCCTAATATGGACATGATTTTCTCAGCTCTAACACTAACTATGTTGACTTGATTAGTGGGGCAATCCATATATTGTCCATGGGTATTGATTTCCTTCCTTCCATTAAGTTTCATTACTAAATAATGGAATACACTAATTTATCTCATAATCATAATGATTATTGAGCCAAAAAATCAATATAGAGAATTATTATAATTCTTATGTTTATTTAACATCTAATTCCCAAGGTTTCTATTAAACTTGCTCTGATACCAATTGTAACAACCCTAACCCCAGTAGCCCAGATTCATTCATCATTTTATTATAATGGAATAGATACAAGAGATCACAACACCAAGTATTGATCATTTTATTAGTCTAGAATAACTAGATACATACAAGGTTCCCTTATTACATTGGTAATTAAACATAGAACATAACAAAAGAAAATAAATTGATTCCTCAACACTTATTCAAAGGTTTCATCTTCAGAAACTGGGGAAGGAAAAGAAATGAAATGGGTGAGCTCAAATTATAATTAATGGTTATGTGAATCAATAATAAATGAAACAAAGTCAATAAGTCATAATGGCAAGGTAAATAATTGAAAAAAAACATACCATTAATAAACTGAGAATGAAAATTCATCCATAGATTTTGTCATATTGAAAATATCTTGGAAAGTAATAACTAGATAGTAAATAAAGAAAATTATTAAGAATTATACATCATTTATCTAACACATGAACCATTATACCATTAATACAGTTTAAGTATGTGGGTATAAACTCGTCTAATTCTGCTTGGAAACAAATACAAAGGGTTTTTCACCACTATTTTGTCTCATGAGACCTTTCAATTCATAGAGGGAATATAATGGGCCCCACCCCTAACTAAAATTCCAAATAATTATTCATACAAATATTCATTTCATGAATAATATGACTTATCAAAATATCCATATTGATTAGAGGATACAGATTTATCGATATTTCACCATTCAAAGAAAACATTGTATGTAAAAAAATGATATACGATTTAGGAAATAATCATATCCATGATATAATATAATATGGATGTTTAAGAGGAATATAATTTCAAATGAAAAATTATCTAAAAGGGGTACTAGATAATCCACATAAAAATTATTGGGTGCACAATACCATGTAAGCCTCAATGAAAATGAAATTGAGATGAATTCCTTTACCTTATGTCTAAATGTGTTCTAAACTTGATTTTAATGTCCTAGATAATCAGATTAAATAAATAAATTAATTAATTAAAATCATTTTATACATTTATTTTATTTATTATAGTTTTATTAAGTTCATTTATGTCCTTTTTATGAGTTATAAGATACATTTTTGTCGTTCAAGGGCGTTCGTTTCCTTAATTTTTGTGATCTCTTTACTTGTATACATGTATGGAAAATCATGTAAAATGATAATAGTTGTACAAAATTGAAATTATATGTTATTAATGAACATAAAAAAATTAAATTGTTATATATTTCATTCATTTATATGGTATGAGGGTGAATCATTAGATATAACGTTAGTGATAAATGTTTAGATTATTTTGGCGTTTTTTTATCATCATAGAGTAGTTTTTTTATTAATTAATATTATGTATATATACTAGTTCTAGAACTTTAGATAAACTGTAATAAATATATTATAATCTGTTTTAACCATATAAATGGTTTTATGACCAGATGTGAAGGTGGTAATGGAAAATGAAAATACATCATCCATGATAGCGGTAAATTGGCACATCACGAACAATGTTTTCATTTTTAGAATAAAAGGGAGATGAGAAAGGGTTTAATGATGGATATTACATTAAAATAATAAAATTTCAGTATATATAATATATTTTATTTATCATGCATTTTTTGATATTTTATTTGAGGGAATGATAATAAAATAAATGAAATTGAAAAGAAAATAAAGGAAAACAAAAGTGGATTTTACCTCTTGAATTTCTTCTCCTTGAGAAAATCCTTAAGGGGCTTGGGATTGGTATTTTTGTGATACCAAAGGCTCTTGTACGTGAGAAAAATGTTTAGGAGAGTAATTGTATATAAATTTTATAATATTCAAGGCTTTATAGGTGTGAAAAGAAGAGGTGGTAAGGGGTGGTATTTATAGTGGAGGAGAGGGGTGTTTTTTTATTATTCTAATCATTATTTTATTATTTTGGCTCAAGACAAGAAATAGTGATGATTCTTGTGAATAAATATAGTAAATAGTTCATTTGAGTTCTAAACAATTGTTCTTACATTAGTCATACATCATCTATAACACAATAATTCATGTATTTAGCTTATATCATAAATTAATATATTTCACTATTTACCAAAAATTCAACTATTTTAGAAAAATCCCAAAAATTCACCCTAAACATTTTTCAACATGTAGAATTAAAAAATGAACTTAATTTTATGATAATAATTTTCTAAATATGAGAAATTTAATTTTTAATTAAAATTATCATTTACTCAAAAAATACTAATTTTAAAATTATAACTGATTTTATAAAACTTGAAAAAAATAACTAAGGTCTCATAAAATTATATTATAATAATAAGAGAAAAAAATATTAATTTATGACTATATTTTATGAAAATAAATTTTCTTTTAAATCATTATATTAATTATAAAATTTTAAAAAAACATTTATGTTTTATAAAAATACCAACACTTAATTTATCATTTTCAAAATATTTATTTACTTATACTATGATATAATTATATCATATTTTCATTTATATGATGCATAAATTTTATTTATAATTTCATAGGTGAGTTTATTATTCTATTTCCCAAATTACTATTCTTAAGGGTCACATTATTATTCCAAAGGTCAAGTTACTATTTCATTGGTATATGTTCCTTAATTTCTAGAAAAAGCCTCTTATTTCATTTATTCTTCATTTATAAAGTTTTTTGGTGTTATCTATGTGATTTTATATGATTTATACTATATGATATAATATTTTTTGCAATTAAATATATAAAATTAATTGAATTTATTTAATAGGATACATACCATAAAATCTTGGGGTTTGTAGTCTTGGTCATGTAAACGAGAAGCGTTTGACAAAGCTCGGTCAAGATGGTTATTTAGACTCTTCTGAGCTAAAATCACTTGAAATATGTCATGCTTGTTTACAGGTAAAAATGACCAAAGAACCATTTGGTGGATAGGCTGAAAGAGCCACTTAGCTTCTAGTATTGGTACACATTGATGTGTATAGACTGTTTCCAGTAGAATCTAGAGGTGGATATTCTTAATTCATAACTTTTACTGATGACTTGAGTAGATATGGTTGTGTTTAATTAATGAGGTATAATTCTGAATCCTTTGATAAATTCAAGGAATTCAAGAATTAATTAGAGAATCAAATTGGTAATAAGATAAAGAAGCTTCGATCAGATCGAGGTGGTGAATATCTTAACCAAGAGTTTATTAACTTTCTACGAGAGTTTGAAATTCTATCTCAACTCACTCCACCTTACACGCTATAGTGGAAGTGAAAGGAGGAATTGTACCTTGTTATACATGGTAAGGTCTATAATGAGTCATGAAAATATTTCATTATTCTTTTAGGTATATGCATTACAAATTGCGGCAGACACATTAAACTGAGTATAAAAAAAAGTGGAAAATGGAATTCCCTTTGAGTTATAGAGTGGAAAGAAACTTGTTTTGTCACATACATGTGTATGGGGTTGTGAGGCATTTGTTAAGACCTTCTTAGGAAAAAAATTATCACCCTGGGGCACAAAGTGTATCTAGGGTATCCCAAGGAAACAAAGGGATACTACCTATACAACCCCTCAAATAAGAAAGTGATTGTCGCAAAACAAGTTATATTTCTTGAGAGAGAGAGCATCCTCAAAAGGATAGTGGGAGAAATATTAACTTAAATGAAGTTAATGCTCAAGATACACAAGATTTGGTATAGGAACAGGTTCCACAGGTCCTCATAGAAGAAGTGGTTTCTAAAAAATAAGTACTGTGTAGGAACATAAGAGAGGTAAGGGAACCAGAGAGATATGGTTTTCTAGTCACTAAAGATGGTGACTCATTATTGGTTGATAATGATGAAAATATCTACTACAAAGAGGTAGTAGAGATCTCATAATTTGAAAGGTGGAAAGAAGACATGAATTCTGAAATGGATTCCATGTATCAGAACCAAGTTTTGGTTCTGGTCGATGCACTAGTTGATGTAAATCCCATTGGATGAAAATTGGTATTCAAGAGGAAACTGGACATGGAAGGTAAAGTAAATACCTATAAATATAGTCTATTGGCTGAAGGGTTTAAATAGCATCAAGTAATTGATTATGATGAAACCTTTCACTAGTTTCCATGTTTAAATCCATCAGAATTCTACTTGATATAATAGCTTACCTTGACTATGAGATTTGGAATATGGATGTCAAAACTATATTCCTTAATGGGAACCTTTAGGAAGATGTCTATATGACACAACCAGAAGGTTTTGTGACTCTAGGTGATGCCAAAAAGGATTTTCAAGTTGTATTATGGATTGAATCAATCATCCAGGTCATGGAACATTATATTTGATGAAGCTATAAAATAATTTGGATTCATTAAGAATGAATTTGATCCATGTGTTTACAAGAGGTTTATTAGAAATTAATTCATTATCCTAGTATTATATGTTGATGAAATATTAATTATTGGAGATGACATACTAGTCTTACAGTCTGTTAAGGACTTGTTAAATAAGTGTTTCTCCATGAAGGGCTTAGGTGAAGTATCCTATATTCTATGGATCAAGATCATTCATGATAGATACAAGAGGCTACATAGACTAAGTAAAAGTATATATGTTGACTAGTTACTAAAAAGATTTAGTATGGAACAATCCAAGAGGGTATTGGTTATCATGTCACATGGTTTACATCTTTCTAAGAGAATGTGTCCTTAGACACAACAAGAGAAATATAGAATTAGTAATATCCTATACTCTTCAGTGATAGGATCAATCATGTATGTCATATTATGTACTAGACTTAATGTTGCCTATACATTGATCATGGTAGGCAGATATCAATCGGATCTAGGAGAACAATATTGGTATGCTATTAAGGTCATCCTTAAGTATATGAGAAGAACTAAGGATATTTTTCTGGTGTATGAAGGAGATGAGGAGATAGTCAACAGGGATTATACTGATGGTAGTTTTTAGACAGATCATAATGATCTGAAGTTGCAGTTAGGATATGTTTTCTGTCTCAACAAAGGATTTATGAGTCAGAAGAGTTCAAAGTAGCCAATTTTCGCTGATTCTATAGCAGAGTCTGAGTATATAGCATCTTTTGATGTATCCAAGTAATCCATTTGGATACGAAACTTTTTTCAATATCTTAATGTGTTACCTAATATTAAATACCCTATCACATTTTATTGTGATAATACTATAGTGGTTGATCTTGAAAAATATCCAAGGACACACTAATGTAAAAAATCATATATACTTCATAAGTATCACCTCTTGATGTATTTTTATCATAGGGGTGAATTTGAAGTACGTAGAGTACCCATAGAAGAAAATGTATTGATCCCCTTGACTAAAGTCCTATCTCTGCAGAAGCATGAGTATCATGTGGGATCTAGATGACTGGAGGTTATTAGTAGTTAGCTCTAGTGCAAGTGGGAGTCTGTTGGAGTTGGATCCCTAGAACCAACTTCATTGTAATTTATGATAACTTATATTCATGGTTTTTGAATATTAATGAACTCATTATCACATCATGATTGTTCTTATTCAAAACATAATATTTTATAATGTTCTAAGAGTAGTTGTCATGCTAAAAGGTCATAATAATTCCCCATTATGATGAGAACCCAAAAGTGCTATGAAACTATTATTAAATATATTTTCTATATCCAGATGATATCATTTTAGGGACACAAATAATACAAGTTATTTTGGGTGAAGACTCATAGGAATTTGAGTCACCTTATCATGGTGTACACCCATGGTAATATCCAGTGTAGGATATTATGAGAACGAGACCCGACAGTAGGAAATCCACATTTCTAAGTGTTATTGGATGTTACTATATGTAGAAATTTTTATTGGTCCTTAGACTTTAAGATTATTATTAATGAGTATTATGAGTCACATACTTTGATGTATTTATGAGAATCATGACGATAGATGTTCACGGCGAGGTAGGATATGTTGGGTGTATCACGAGTAATATTGAATTAATGAATGAAGTGATAAGGGATTTTTACCTTATATTATTTAACAAAAGTTGATATCTCAGGCCCTTTTATGTTAATGATATATCCTAAATAAAATAATGGTCATGGTGTTCTATAGGTAAGTTCAATTTTTAGGAAGTCAAAGAAAGAGGAATTTGTAAAGACCCGTAAATTTCAAGGAATTTTTTTTCTTAATTTTCTTTGGAATTTTACAAGAACGCAGTTTCTGACGGTGCCTGATTCCGAGGCCGGGTGTGCCCGGAATCATTTTCTGAAGTTTGGCTCGGGTACGTTCAGTGAACGGACGAGCGGGTTTTTCTAACTTTTGAACCGGTGCCCGGAATCGAATTCTGAGGGCACCGATGAAATCGCAGCGCCGGTATTTGCTTAGAAACGCCTCTTCCGGAGTTGCGTTTGCTCAGACGTGGTTTTTAAATTTTGCGGCTTTAAGTCAGAAATAAAATAAAGTTTGTACGACAACTTTATTTTATTTCACTTAAGCTGCTTGGAAGCCACTTGAAGCCACTTAAAGGCGGCTTGAACTGAGTTGAACTGGATAGGATGCTATCCAGAAATATCCTACCCCCTTGGTAGGATATTTGTGAGGCAGGGCCCGCACGAGCCTCGCCGTTTCTTTCGCTAAGTAACGCACCCGCGAAAACCCGTCAAAGTAACTGAAAAGTCAACCGACGCGTTTTCTTTAATTCTTAACAGACCATTTAATTGGGCGGTTTATTTCGTGAATTAAATGGGCTGTTTCGCTCGTTGAATTAATTCAACGAACTGATGGGTCGTTACTTACGCTTTTGCGTTTGTTGGCATGTTTATAAAATAAGACCAACCTAAAAATCCTTTGAAAGGATTTGAGAGAATCTTGTTTCTTCGGCTCCCCGCGAAGAACGCGAAGAACGCGAAGAACGCGAAGAACGCGAAGAACGCGAAGAACGCGAAGAACGCGAAGAACGCCGGCGACCGGAATTCGACGACGCACACCGAGATCTGCGACGTCGACGAGCTTTACCCGCGACGTTCTTCGGCGACGCCTCTTCTTCCGCGGCCGATCCTCGTTCGGCAACTAAGGTGAGAATCGGATCGTTAATTCTCCCTTTTTAAATTTCATAACAACGGATTTAATTAATTAAACCGTTTGATCTTGATCCGGAGATTGGCGACGCGACGCCGGATACCGCGACGACGCGACGATCCCCCTTCTTCCGCGACGAGCAATCCCGCGACGATCCCTCGATCGGCAACGACGACGACAAGGTAAGGGTTGATTTGAAATATTTTCCTTTCCCGTGATTTTATTTCTTTTAAAATGAGGAACCGATCACGGAACAATTTTAAATTTATTTAAAATTGTTGATTTGGTCGTTTCTTGTTTCTCCCGTGGTTTATGACTAACGCGGAGGGTGCGGGTCTAACAAACAAGACCCGGCAACCCTCCGCCGATCTTCCTTTTTGTGCGGATTTGGCGGGCGACGGCAAAAGCACGACGCAAGGGCCTTTGGTTGATCCCGCAGTAAAGAACGGAACCCGGGAGGAACAACGGCGCAGACGAGAAGGAAAACGGGTCACCGGAGCGACTCCGGCGGCCTGCGGAAGCCGGAGGTGGCGCGGGTCGCCGGCGCGGCGACGCCGGCGGCCGGAGGCGGCGGCACCCCGCGGGTGTCCAGCGCGACACCCCGCGGGTGCCGCGGGTGTCCAGCGCGACACCCCGCGGGTGTCCAGCGCGACACCCCGCGGGTGTCCAGCGGCACCCCGCGGGTGTCCAGCGCGACACCCCGCGGGTGTCCAGCGGCACCCCGCGGGTGTCCAGCGCGACACCCCGCGGGTGTCCAGCGGCACCCCGCGGGTGTCCAGCGCGACACCCCGCGGGTGCCGCGGGTGTCCAGCGCGACACCCCGCGGGTGCCGCGGGGTTGTCACGCGGCACCCCGCGGGTGTCCAGCGCGACACCCCGCGGGTGCCGCGGGGTGGTCACGCGGCACCCCGCGGGTGTCCAGGGAGACACCCCGCGGGTGCCGCGGGGTTGTCACGCGGCACCCCGCGGGTGTCTGGCCGACACCCCGCGGGTGCCGCGGGGGTGTCACGCGGGGCGGCGGCTTTCCCCCGCGTCGGCCGCTCGGCCGCTCGGCCGAGCCGAGCCGGACCGGCCCTGGCCGGGCCGGGCCGGGCCAACCGAGTCGGACCCGACCCGGTTCGGGCCAACCAGGGGGGGTCGGGCCGGGTCGGCCCGGGCCCGGACCCCCCGTCTTCGGACGGACTTCGTTCAAATGGCCGTATCTTGAGCTTCGGGCCTCCAAACGACCCGCCGTCAGCGGCAACGCGATCCTTGGATCGAGACGGTCGTTTCGGTTTATTATACTCAAGGTTTCGGAAGACTTTGGGTTCGGCCGGGTTGGTTCGTACACGAAACCAACCGGGCCCTCGGAGCGGAAACGCTCATAACTTGAGCTACGGACGTCCGATCGACGTACCGTCAGCTGTGGTAGTTTCCTCTAAGTGAGACGGAACTTTTGGCATACTCCGCCCGGGGATCGGACACAGGCGGAGTACGGTCGGGTTGGTTTTGCCCTAAAAACCAACCGGGCCCCTGGGACGAAAATGCCAATAACTCTCAGACCGGGCGTCCGATTGACGCGCCGTCTGTTGCGTTGAGATCCTGTTGTCGATACGGAACTTTTGGATACATCAACTTCGGACTACGTGTCAGTTGATGTATCAGCCTCTCGACTCGTGGAGCGGACCCTCCTAACGAGCTCGCTATGTGCGGGAACCCTAGTGCTGGCTGTGGCTTCGACGACAGAGCAGAGATCCTCCGTGGACTGCGACGACGACAGAGCAGAGAATCCTCCGTGGACTGCGACGACGGCAGAGCAGAGATCCTTCGTGGACTGCGGCGACGACTGTGCAGAGATCCTCAGTGGACTGCGTCGACTACTGCACTCAGCGATCCTACGTGGAACAGTGCTACCGAACCTGTGTGAGCTGAATCTTCTTTTTACCTTGAGCGGTGGAGCACTTGGGTGTAGCGGCGGACCCGTGGTTCTTGACAGTGGTGGTGCGCTTGGATGCAGCAGCAGACCCTTGGCGGTGGAGCGCTTGGTTGTAGCGGCGGACCCGCGATACTCTACGGAGTGTGTGCGCTTGGTTGTAGCGACAGACCCGCGACGGTGGAGACGCGCGTGCGGAGTACGGAGACCGTGTAGATGACTGAGACCTGACGACTGCTTGACCGACTCGACTTGGAGTGAGTCGACTAGCCCAGTGGACGGAGCGCCCAGTAGTTGGCAGCAGACCCACGGCGGACGGAGCGCCTGGTAGTTGGCGGCAAACCCGCGGTACTCGACAGGAGGAGTACCTCAGTAGGCTATCTGGGTGAGCGCCCGGTATTTGGCAGCAGACCCTCAGCGGACGGAGCGCCCGGTAGTTGGCAGCAGACCCGCGGTACTCGACAGGAGGAGTACTTCAGCAGTCTTAGGTTAGTGAGCAGTACCTCGGAGTCGTGACAGGACCACTGTACACTTCAGAGATGGGGCTCTTCAACATTTACGGTTTCGATAATGAAAATCCTGGTTGAGCTGAATCTTATGTTACTCTCCTTTGTGGATTGTGTTGAACTATCCTTTGTGGATTTACTGTTTACTCTCCTTGTGGATTTGAGTCTTGCTTTCCTTTGTGGATTGAGTTGTTCTTGAGCTCGTGAGCAGAGCTAGAATTGGGGACTTAGGTATATGTATGGGCATATACCTAAGTCAAGTCAGATGTTACTTCGTGATTGCATCTTTCTTTTGTGCTATATCCTTTGTGGATTTCGGGAGACCTTCGGGGGTCTCGGGGTCCTTACTGAGTAGCTTATACTCACCCCTGCACGGGCTATGCCCGCACTTCGTGGTGTTGGTTGCAGACGACGGACAGCGCTGATCGCGGTTGGGGCGTGGAGCAGGATGGTACCTGGAGGTGGACCACTGGGCAAGACGTGCTCGGAGCGGACGTGGGACCCGAGGAGCCTGGAGGCTATCTGTACCCACCCTTCAGGTGGGATTGCCAGTGGACGACACGAGGCCGCCGTCTTTTCTTCAGTTGCTGTACTTTACTTTTCAGTTGTACTTTACAGTTGGGCTTGTATTTCCGGCCCCCTTTACTTTTCTGCACTCTGTAGTTACTTTCCGCTTGCTGACTCTGTGGTGCTTGTTTACTTTTCAAAGGCAATGCCTTCCCTTTTTGTTGGGATTTACGCCTTGGTGCTAGTCGCCAGCCCCTGGCCTATGGAAGGCGGGCTTGGGGTAGTCACGGCACGGGCCCCGAGGACGGGTCGTGACAGAATTGATCACATAGGTTGATGGCACCAGCATGTAATCTGCTTGATTTGAGATATCATGATAAGGGGATTATATTACACAGTAAGCATTCGTATGATATATTATGTCATTGTGACATTAAATTCTTTTTCTATGGGTACCTTGGCATGTTTCTAGACGCTAACCTTGGACTTTAATCTTCTTCACCTAATGCCACTAAGAAATAGGCCTAGAGGGTCATACGCTAAGTGTATCCAGAATCTTAGTTAAATAATATATTATTATTTATTATTTAACAATTTGAATAAATATTATTCTCACACATGGTTTAATAATTATTCATATTTTCTTGATTTCATATATTCTATCACCAATTATTCAAGAGAATATAAAGTGAGTGGAATATTTAATGAATATTTTTTTTAGTGAATATAATATTTATTTATTAGTGAATAATGTAGTGATATTTATTTAATAAATAAATAGTCATTATTCAAGGACTAATAAATATTGTGGGGGAATGGTGAACTGAGTATAATGGTCTGATGAGAAATAATAAATATTTAATATTATTTGATTAAATAATATTTAATTTAATTCGCAAGTTAAACACATGTAGAGAAATAATATTATTATTATTATTATTTGATATGGGGTTCTATAGGGATTAAATAAATAATAAAGGGCACTTGTGAAAATATTTTATTTTAACCCTAGTGATAAATAAACCCAATTATATTATTTTCTTAGAGAGCTAATTCATTTTTTTGGTTGTTCCCAATGAATTTGGATAATCCTCTCAATCCCTATAGATCTCCCTTATCCAAGAACACTGCCAACAAAGGAGAGTTATATTCCTCTACCTCCCACTCTCAAGTCAAGAGAGAACAAGGAGAACAATTTGGAAGGAGTTATTAAGGTGATTAAAGGCAAACGATGTAAGTGATAGGATCTATCGTGCTAGCACCTAGAGATTCCTACAAAGATGTTCGTAGATTTATGGAATATGTGTGGATCACCTATAGAGGTAATCTACTCTTGATTCCTACAATGAAATAATGGTTCAATATAGATCTGTTGATAGATCCATCAATGAAGAAATAATTCCAACAAGGTAATTCTTTAATTAATTAAATTAATTATAAATAATATGTGATGATCCTCCCTCTGGTTCCGATGTAATTTCCATTGTCTATTTTCATTGATTCAATTCCATTGATCATGGCATTTATCATTGTCTAGATCTTGGATTGATCATCGATCATAAAAAAATCAAAGTTGGTCATGACCCATCGCATGCTTCCACTGTTCCCAAAATCTATAACCCTCACTAACTTTAAAGCAAACCATTCCCCTCAATGAGCTATATTAGATGAGGTAATTAATATTTTCATAATTTTTTCTATAAAATGTTAATCTGGAAGACACTGATACCTTTCCTATAATGATATTCTATAGTGTGAAAATGACTGTGATTTATATTTATCAACACCCACTCATTGCCTTATTGTGAGGGCTACCATGTTCAATATCCAATATGACACTCTACACAACATACAACTTCCAATAGGTCATGTGAGAGTGGGTATTGGTGTAGCTCATGAGTCGAGCACTGAGCGACCTATTCCACTTGATGACACAAATATTCATATGGTTGAGCAAGCTATTTTATCATTCATAGCATGACCATAAAACCTTGTAAAAAATCATGTCGACAAGGAGTTATTCATTTCTAATTTATTTTTCATGCTAAACCTTTAACAATTAATGAAAAAAATTAAACCAATGAATGTTATTATATATGTACAAAGATAAGGGGTGAAATAAAAGGTTGAATTAAAATGATATAAAGGATCAACCAACCAATCGAAAATATCTTCACAAATCACCTTTACCCAACCCGTTGAATATCTACATTTACTAACATTGAAGGTTCATGAAAATACAAGGTTATAAAGTGGTAGTAATCACATATTTTATTTTTAAGAACAAATGTACAAAGAGTACATTTTAGACTTCATTTAACTTTAGAATGTAAATGAAATCCTAAAGTTTGAATGGTTGGGAGTCTCGGTTTTAAATGTATATATAAGGTGTGTTTTCATGATTTTTTTTCAATAATATACTATGTTAATTATGACTAAATACAATTCATATTTTTTGTAGTCATCTATATCAATACTATTTGAAGGGAAACCCCTATGAAATGAATATAGATTCATTAGTCCTCACATCACTTATACAGCCCAAACCAAAATGGAATTAGTTAAAATTGATGAAATAGTTCAAAATTGGAAGCATTTTTTGAAAGAAAATTTATGGATGACAAACTCTTATTATTACAAATGATGTAGGGTTAAAACTCTACAATATAATCATATCAAATATATTTTCATTTATTTTTATTAATTATTATTTTTTGATTTTTTAAGTAGTATTGGGTACTCATTATAGTCAATTTGGATACTCCAAAGATTTATTTCCTGAATTCACTACATGGATAACCAATAAAGCAACTACATGTGATGATTTTTTTCAATTTTTAATATACTACATCCAAGATTTTAAAACTAAACTTCAAGTTATATATTTTATATTATGTTGTAATGAGAATTCTGTTATGATAAGGCGGTGTTTAAATATCATGAAAATCATGGCATGAGGACAGTCCATGCATATAAGGATCTTGTCAACTTCTACAAGTGGATAAGTATTAGGGTATATATAATAATATTTCACTATCAAAACACATATTAAAGAAAATTAATTATTTTTTTCAATGTTTCTGTAGTGTCTGAAATAAAACAATGGAAAAGATTGTGGCTATTATGTTTACAAATTTATGAGAGATATCATATACCATCAACAAAATAGCATCCCCGAAGAGGTACTCTTTAAGATAATTACTATTTATTTTAAAAAAATTATTAATCCTTTGTGTATTTATATTTTTTCAGTACTACCATGATTGTAGAAAGTCCTCATATTCACAAGATGAAATAGATTTATTTAGAAACTATTGGGAAGCATACCTGATGTCAAAATGTACACATATATCATGAATATAGGACTTCCTACTACTTATTTATTTGATTTTTTCATCATTTTATCTACTTTTTTTAGTTAATTTCCTCATCATTTATATATAATACTTATTTTGTTAATTTTCAAAGAGATCGTAAAGAAATAACTTCATCAACAAGGATGATTCACTCATGTACTATGATCATGCACTCAATATAATACATAGTGTACCTAGTATGAATCAAATTTTATGGTTTCAGTTTAAAATTGACATTTTATTAATGTATTTTTTTCATATTTATGTTTAATTTATTTCTTTTTATTATTACTAACATAAGAATTATTTTCTTATATAGGTGGATTCTTTTTCTCAGGTTGGGGTGGTTTGTTTGAAGTGTCTCATGCTTATGATAGATTGGACTTTGAGGATACAACTGAGATAATGAAAATAAGAAAATGGTTTAAGAATTTATACAACCATCATGAAAAGTTGAATTCCTATTACTTATTTAATTAATTTTGTCATCATTTTATCGAATATTTTTAAGATAATTTCCTTATCATTTTTTATATAATAATTATTTAGTTTTTTTAATATATCTTTTGGAAAGTCATATTTTTCTTTAAACTATCTGCAATATGCCAGAAAATAAAGAATGTGTTCATTTATAATGGAAGAGGAAACCCCATGTTGCCTGAAACGTGAAGGGTAGAGGTAGAATGGGGTATCCTCTTCCATCAGAATGGAACTTGTTATATTTTTTCTAGATTTTTTTAGATGGTTGAAATTAAAACACATATCACATACTCAATAAACTACACCTAAATCTGATACATAGTGTGCTTGGTATGACTCAGACTATATGTTTTTAGTTTATAATTTACATTTTAGTTCGAAACACACATCACATACTCAAAACCAATAAAATTCATCAACATTGTTTTTATACTTTAGAACAATGATCTATAAGTAATTTGTGACATTTAAGAATCATTTTCACCTCAATATAGCACACGGTGTGTCCAGTATGACTCCTAGTGTGTCTTTTTATTTAAAATCAACATTTTAGTAAAAAAGATAAGCTCCATACTGAAAATAAATAAAACACATTTTTATTGTTTTGATACTTAAGTAAAATGATTCATAAGTCATTTTTGACGTGTATGAATCAGTTACGCCTCAATTAGATGCACGGTGTGCCTAGTATGACTCAAAGAGTCCATTATAAGTTTCAAATTAACATTTTAGTTCAAAAAATGTTCCACTCATTTAAAACTAAGAAAATTTGATTGGTTTGTATTGATAATTTAGGAAAACGATTCATAAGTCATTTGTGAAGTATAGGAATCGGTCTCACATAAAACCGACACACGATGTGACCGGTATGACTCAAAGTGCATGTGTCTAGTTTAAAATGACATTTTAGTAAAAAAACACAATTTAAATACTCAAAATGAGAAGATTAATTCATATTTATTTAATAATTTAGTAAAATAATCCATAAATCATTTATAATGTTTATAAATCAATCTCACCTCAATCTAACACATGATGTGACCGGTATGTAACGACCCAAACTTTTATGAATGAAATTCCCCTTTTTGATTTAATTAAATGTCTTGTGGATATAGAAAACACATGAACTTATTTTGTTTTATTATATCCAATTGGATTTAAATGACTATTAAGTATATTTACCATTGATAATATAGTCATTGAATAGTGATCGCATGACTAGTATAAATATAGGGTTTTAATAAATCCTTTTGGCATAGGCGAAGGAAGTGATAACCTCAACCAGTAGGATCGTACCTTATGAAGCCCATATATCAGAGATTCTAAGGGAGATATAATTTTTGATCTTTTCCCTATACTAATCCCAATTTGAGATCCAACAACTTAAGCATGATCAAAACCTTTTATGGGAGAAGTTCAAGCTCATCGAGATTATGAACCAAACCATGTTCACCGAATGACCCCATGAAAGCCCCACTATCGCACACCTTAATATTAGGGAATATGTTGGTATAATAAAGGGATATTTATAAATATCTTATCAATAGGAATACGTACATTATTTTTTATAAAGTAATTAATATATTTTTCATCCTATTATTGTTACTTTGTAAATGATTTTTAAAGCACAAATTGTATTTTTAGTTAATATTAAAATTCAAATAATGAATTTATGAATTAATGAATTTTTTAAATAAACAATATTTTATTATAATATTATTATTAAATAATATTTATCAAATATAAATTATCATATAATTTTTATGATGTCAAATGTAATTTTTATAAGGGTTCAAAAACTCTTATTTGTCAAAAAAACCCGTCATTTTCAATAAATGTCGGTTATTATTTTAAAAGTAAAAATTAAAATATTTAGAAAATTATTTAGATAAAATTAATATCAATTTTGGAATCATGATGTCTAAATTATCCAATTTTTTATTTTCCATAATTTTTTGAGGCAGTTAAATTTTTGCGTAAAAATTAAATACCGTATAAATATACGGTGTGTTTTCTGACATCATAATAGCCCAATAGTGATTTAATAAATACTATAAAAAATATATTCAGAAAAATATATGTTTTACCTTTAAAATAATGTTATTTTAAGTTTATTTTATTTATTTTATAAATCCTTAGTGAATCCTCCAAGACTTATAATATTTTTTTAATATTTTAAAATCATTTCTTTGAAAGTGTGACTCACCTCCACATAAGCAAGGGAAATATTTTATTATATTCATCCCTTGGACTTATAAAATAATTTATTCTAATCCCTTTTTTCATAAATCATAGACAAAAAACATGGTATGATTTGTGGTTTTGAATATTTTATTATGTAGTGTCCAAAACCAAAATAATAAAGAAATCTCCCTCCTTTCCTATATAAACCCACCCAAGCTCACATTTATCTTCACTAAAACTCCTTTAAGATCATACAAACTCTTACATATACTACCTATATTCTTAAAAATTCTCCCCTAATCTCCCAAGAATCCTTTCCTAATCCTTTGGAGTCATACATCCAAGTAAGGCATTCTCTCTCTCCTCTTTTTACCAAACACTTTATTTATGATATTCCCTTTTTATTTTCATTTTATTAAGTTGGGATATGTTATTACCTATACCCCTTACTGTAAATTTGATTTTTAAATTATTTTATCCCCTTTAACTCTCATTTATCCCTCTTATTAAACCTTATATACACCCATTACTATGTCGAAATTTTGTGAGGAATCTTTCACCCTCCTCTTTTATCAAGCATTCATTTTATGTTATATCTTCTAAATTCGTTTTTCCTATGTTTGTATGTGTTCTTAAATATAAATATTACTATAAATTTCATGTATAAATTATTAGAGATCCCTTTATCTCTTATCAATCCATTTTATGAATTTCTATATGACGTCGTTATGTTGCCGAAATTGCACCACGATTTCTCATGCCAAAATCATCGCGTAGTGGATACCATAACCATTTCTATATCAAGTGTATTCACCTTTATTAACATATACTTGTTTAATTGTGACTTAAATGTATGTATTCCATATTCCTTAATAATTTAATAAATTATTATATTTAATGAATCCATGTTATATGATCTATGTGACACACTTAAGCGTGAGAATGAAATGATTGTAAAGGGTCTGCCCTGATAGTACTCTAATTCATTGGGTAATGTATCATGTTGTGCCATTTTGGGATAATGGATTTACCTAATTCCTTTATGGTACTTTTTCCACCATGGTGTCTTGGTATATTTAACCTTGATCTATTTATGATGTAGTTTTTTAAGTTATTGCCACATTTTTCATGTTATGATTATCATGTTATATCATGCCTTATTATTCATGTTCCTATATACCTCATTGATATTAATTGTATAAAATGTATTATTATCCTCATGTTATTACATTCTTATTCCCTTAATATGATTTATATCTCACCAATTTCTTATGTATTCCCTTAGGTTATCACATGATGTGTTAAGTACAAAGGAACGTTTTGGTCATGTTAAAGAAGTTTTCAATAAAGATGTTACTTTTCATGTTTTAAGTTGTTATGTAATGTACCTAATTTCCAAAATACACTATACCTATAAATATTATGATTTTTATTAAGTAAAATTTTATGTAATAAATCATGTTTAAATATTAAATAAAGATCATGGCTGTTATAGTTGGTATTAGAGGATAGGTTTAGTTATTTTGGGGACTAGGATTAGAAAACCCGGGTGAAAACCATTAGAGATAAGACTAGGTGTAAGAAAACATCCCTAAATTTTGGTAAGTATAGAGAAAGTGGTTTATCAATAAAATATATCCATGTATGGATACTATAAGTGGATATGGTTCTGGCATATATATTCCTAGGAGTAACAACTCCGACAAGGTGTTCCAGGCCTGACTCGGGGTAACCTGGTACACGAAAACAGACCTTATTGCGCACCTAGTTTGACACTCCCAGGGTATGATCTTTGGTAAATTAATAATCTCATTACAAACCATTATTAAGGGAACAAAAAAATTTCATAATAATTTATTTTAGGAAGTAGATCATGGATAACATCGACTGAAGCCTAGAAACTCATAAGTTAAAGAGATAAATATAAGTTATCTCTTTAATGTCATTTGATTCCCCTTTATGTGTTTAATTTTAAGATACTCATACCTAATTCTATTTTTTTATCCAATGGCTGGTAATATGAGGAATCGGGTTAACAACTGATGCAAAGGGAAATGTGATGATTGTCCCAATGAGATGCTCAATCAGATGGGAGCTCATGTAGTACATATCTTGATTATTCCAAACTAGCTATCAAAAATCACGATTAACAATTGTCACTTTGTTGAATGCCCAAGGACATAAAGTAAGATGAAGATGACATATCGTGAAAGTACATCTGATAATGGTGATAAGGGAAAGAATACCCAATTTTCTTTGTGCAACAAGTGTGGAAAGAGGCACCAAGGGAAATTTCAAAAAGGGACTGGGGGAGTTTTAAGTGTGGAAAGACAGGGAAAAATTATCCAATTTCCATGAAAAATGGATAATATAGTGTATGGAAACAAAGTTCAATCTAAGTCATCATATACAGTTTTATGTCATAAGTGTGGGGAATTCAGGCATTATCCAAGACAATGCTTTGCTACAAGGGTTGACAAGCATGATGAGCATCAACAATCTCCAAGATCAAGGGAGAAAAAAAGTCATATGCTAATATGGATAATAATGAATTAATTACATTTAACTACTACTTCAAAGTAGTGTATGTCATATTGTATTTCAATTTATGTCCTACTATCATATCTTGTATGTTTTCTAAGAACATTTAGTCCCCACCTGCAATGAATTAAATCATCAGGGAAACTTCTATGAGTATGAAGTTTTTGGGAATGTTCTTCTTGAAAATATTATAAGTATCCCTTTAGTATAATTTGATGCAACTTTGGGAATGGATTGACTTTCCCTATTTATATCCAACATAAATTTCCATGAGAGTGAAATCACTCTCTATATGGTGAATCGACCCCCAATTCTATATAAGTGCAAGGAGGAGGAGGAATCTTCTTTAGCACAATAATCTCAAGAATGGATATTATTTACCTTTGAGCAAGCATATATATCTCAAATGATTAAGTCTAAGGAATAAACCATCCTCCAAGACATGATTGTTGTGGGGGAATTCACTGATGTGTTTCCCAAGGAGTTTCTTAGTCTTCCTCCAAGCAAGGAGGTTCAATTTTCAATCAAACTTATACTTGGGATGTTGCCAATATCCAAGACTCTATATAGAATAGTGTTTTTGGAACTTAAGGATATAAATAAACAACTATAAGAGAATATAGATAAAGGGTTTATACACCCAAGTGCTTCACCATGGGGTACACTAGTCCTTTTCATCAAGAAGAAGGATGGGCCAATGCACCTTTGCATTGATTATCGTAATCTCAATAAAATCATAATAAAGAATAATTATCATTTTACATTAATTGATGACTTGTTCGATCAACTATATGGAGAACAATACTTCTCCAAGGTGGATTTGTGGTTAGGATATTTCCAAGTAAGGGTGAAGAAGGAGGATATCCCCAAGACTGCTTTTCATACAAGGTACGGGCATTATGGGTTCATAGTGATGCCATTTGGACTCACTAGTGCCCCATAAATCTTCATAAAATTGATGATAGAGTCTTTAGAGAATACCTTAAAAAAATTGGTAGTCTTTATAGACAATATTCTAATATACTCCAAAACCAAGGAGGAGCATGAGGAGCACCTGAGCATTATGCTAAAGACCTTGCGAAAGGATAATCTTTATGAAAAGTAAAAAAAGTGTGAGTTATAGTTGAAATAAGTATCATTCTTGGGTCATATAATCATAATAAATGGGATATCTATATATCCTTCAAAGAAAAAAATAATTTGGCGATGGTCAAGGCCAACATTTGTGATAGATATTCATAGTTTCCTTGGGTTAACTTGATATTATTGTTGATTTGTGAGAAATTTATCATGATTTTTAAACCCTCTTACCAAGATAATTCAGAAGGGATTCAAATTTACTTGGAATGATGAATGTGAATAAAGATTCATGGAGTTGAAAAGGAGGCTTATCACTACCCATGTGCTCACACTACCCACAAGTGGGGAGATTTTTATAATTTTCATTGATGCTTCAAATAAGGGATTGGGATGTGTGTTCATGAAAAATGACAAATCCATTGCCTACACCTCAAGGAAGTTGAAAATTCTTGAGAAAAAACATCCCATGTATGATCTGGAGTTAGAAGTTATGATCTTTTCATTGAAAATCTAGCAGAAATATCTCTTTGGGGAGAAGTGTGGAATATATACGGATCACAAAAGTCTCAAATATATATTCACACAGAAAGAGATAAATATGCATCAATGAAGATGGTTAGATCTCATCAAATATTATGAGTACTCAATCCACTATCATCTTGGGAAAGCGAATAAGGTGGTAATGATTTAAGTAGAAAGGACCCAGTAATTCTATCATTGATGAAAATTGATAAGGATGTGGTCTTTTTATATTTGAAGAATATGAACATGGGAATTATAAAGAAAGGAACATAATAAATCCTTTCATGGATGATTTATCAACCATCTATTTTAGAAAGGTTAAAGGATTACCAAAAAGATGATGTGGGAATTCAGAAGATAGTGGAAACTATAAGAAAAGTGAAATCATCAGAGTTTAATGTTAATGAAAAAAGAATTGTGAGATTTGGCTCAAGAATATGTGTTCCATCAAATCTTGAGTTAAAGAAAGAACTTTTGGATGATTCATATAGTTTTACTTTCTCTATTCGCCTAAGAAACACAAATATGTATCGAGATATCCAAAATCACTATTGGTGGGATAACATGAAGAAGGAGATCACAGAATATAATCAAAGTGCTTGGTATGTCAGCAAGTAAAGGCTGAAAGTCAGAAGTCTAAGGGGGTGATAAAACCATTATCCATACTAACATGGAATGGGAAAACATCACCATGGACTTTTTCACTAGACTTCCAAAGACATCCAAGGAAAACAATGCTATCTAGGTTTTTTTTAACCATCTTACAAAGACTACACACTTAATCATGATTCGAGAGGATTTCTCATTGGATCAACTGGAATATATATACATCATAGAAGTGGTAAGGCTCCATGGAGTACCACTATCGATTGTGTCCGATTGAGATTCAATATTCACCTATAAGTTTTGGAAAAGTCTCAAGTATGATTTAAACACTAAGTTGAACTTCAGTATAGATTATCACCCTCAAACTGATGGTCAATCTGAGCAGACTATCCAAACACTTAAGTACATGTTGAGAGATTTCTCAATGAACTTTAAAGGTAGATGGGACCAACATATTCCTTTGGTGTATTTCTCTTACAATAACAGTTTCCACTCGATAATCCAAATGACCCCTATGAAACCCTTTATGGGAAGAGGTGCATAACACCAACATGTTAGGATGAAGTTGGGGAATGAAAACTTCTAGGTCTTGAAATGGTCGAAGAAATGGTATAGAAGGTTAAGACCATCCAACAGCACATCAAAGCTGCTCAGAGTTGAAAAAAGAGTTATTCTGACAATCATTGATGATACCTAGAGTTTTATTATGGATACATGGTATTCCTCTGCATATCTCCATGGAAGATAGTGGTGGGATTTGGGAAGAAGTGAAATCTTATTCCAAGGTACATCGGCCCTTTTGAGATCCTTGATCGCATCGTAGGAGTGTCCTATCAACTAGCACTCTCACTAAACTTGTCTCAAGTACATGATGTATTTCATGTATCCCTCTTAAGAAATTAAAAATCAAACCCATCACATGTACTTGATCTAAAGGTGTTACCATTAGAGAATGTAATTTCCTATGAAGAGAGGCCACTGAAGATCTTAGATCATATAGAAAAATTTATATAAAATAAGACAATACCCCTTGTAAAAGTGTTGTGGAGAAACCACAAGTTTTAAGAAGCAACGTGGGAACTAGAGGAGGTGATGAAGTAGATTTACCCTTATTTTTTAGTGTGGGAAAAGTAAATTTCAAGGAAAAAAATTCTAAAGTGGGGAAGATTATAACAACCTAAACTTTTATGAATGAAATTCCCCTTTTTGATTTAATGAAATGTCTTATAGATATAGAAAACACATGCACTTATTTTGTTTTATTATATCCAATTGGATTTAAATGACTGTTAAGTATCTTTACCATTGATAATATAGTCATTGAACAATGATCACATGACTAGTATAAATATAGGGTTTTAATAAATCCTTTTAGCATAAACAAAGGAAGTGATAGCCTCAACCAGTAAGATCGTATCCTATGAATCTCATCTATCAGAGATTCCAAGGGAGATATAATTTTTTGGGCTTTTTCTTATACTAATCCCAAGCTAAGATCCAATAACTTAAGCATGGTTGAAACCGTTAATGGGAGAAGTTCAAGCTCATTGAGATCACGAACCAAACCATGTTCACTGAACGACCCCATAAAAGCCCCACCATTGCACACCTTACTCTTAGGGAGTATGCTGGTGTAAAAAATGGATATGTATCAAGACCCTAGAAATAGTAATATTCACATTATTTTGTATAAATTAATGAATATATTTTTCATCTTGGAATTGTTACTTTGTAAATGATTTTTAAAGCACAAATAATATTTTTAGTTAATATTCAAATTCAATTAATGAATTTATGAATTAATGGATTTTTGAAATAAATAATATTTTAATGTAATATTATTATTAAATAATATATATCAAATATAAATGATCATATAATTTTTATGATGTCAAATGTAATTTTTATAAGGGTTCAAAAACTCTTATTTGTCAAAAAACTCGTCATTTCCAATAAATGTCGGTTATTATTTTGAAAGTTAAAATTAAAATATTTAGAAAATTATTTAGATAAAATTAATATAATTTTTTTAATCATGATGTTGAAATTATTCAATGGTGAATTTTTCATAATTTTCTGAGACAGTCAAATTTTTACGTAAAAAATAATATCGTATAAATATAAGATGTGTTTTATGACATCATAATAGCACAATAATGATGTAATAAATACTATAAAATGTATATTCACCCAAATATATGTTTTAAATTTAAAATAATGTTATTTTAAGTTTATTTTATTTATTTTATAAAGCCTTAGTGAATCCTCCAAGACTTATAATATATTTTAAGATTTTAAAATCATTTCTTTAAAAGTGTGACTCACCTCCACATAAGAAAGGGAAATATTTTATTATCTTAGACAATTGGACTTAAAAAATAATTTATTTCACTCTAATTTTGTAGAAACCATGAGAAAAAACCATGATATGGTTTGTGTTTTTGAATATTTTATTATGTTGTGTCCAAAACCAAAATAATAAAGAAATCTTCCTCATTTCCTATATAAACTCACTCAAGCTCTCATTTCTATTCACTAAAACTCCTTTATGCTCATCCACACTCTTACCTATACTACCTAGAGTCCTACCAAGATTCTCACAAGCTCCCAAGAATCCTCTCCTAAGCCTTTGGAGTCACGGATCCAAGTAAGGGATTCTCTCTCTCCTCTTTTTACCAAACACTTCATTTATGATATGCCCTTTTGATTTCCATTTGATTAAGTTGGGATATATTATTACCTATCCCCCTTACTATCCATTTGATGTTTAAATGATGTAATACCATTTAAATCTCATTTATCCCTATTATGAACCCTTATGTACACCCGTTACTATGCTGAAATTTTGTAAGGAATTTTTCACCCTCCTCTTTTATCAAGCATTCCTTTTATGTTATGTCTGCTAAATTACTTTTTCCTATGTTGGGATATGTTCTTAAATATACCTATTACTGTCCATTTGATTTATAAATTATGAGATACTCCTTTCTCTCTCATTGACTAATTTTATGAATTTCTATATGACGTCGTTATGCTGCCAAAATTGCACCATGATTTTCGATGTCAAAATCATCATGTAGTAGATATCGTACCCATTTATCTATCAAGGGTATTCACCTTTATGCACATATACTTGTTGAATGAGGACTTAAATGTATATATTCCATATTCATTGATCATGGAATAAATTTTTATGTTGAATGAATCCATGTTATATGATCTATGTGGCACACTTAAGCATGAGAATGAAATAATTATGAAGGGTGTGCCCTGATAGCACTTCAATACATTGGGTAATGGTTGGTATCATGATATGTCATGTTGGGATAGGGGATTTACCTGGTTCTTTTATGGTAATTTTTCCCCCATGGGTTCTTGTCATATTTATCCATAATCTATTTATGATGTAGTGTTTTAATTTGTTGCCACATTTTTCATGTTATGATTATCATGCTATATCATGCTATATCATGCCTTATTATTCATGTTGCTTTATGCCTCATTGATATGTCTTGTCTAACATGTATTATTATCCTTATATTATGCCATGTTTATTACCTTACTGGGATTTATATCTCACTCATTTCTTATATATGTTCTCAGGTTATCCCATGCAGTGTTAAGTATGAAGGAACATTTTGGTCATGTTAAAGAAGTTTTCAATAAAGATGTTGTTTTTCATATTTTAAGTTGTTATGTAATGTACCTAATTTACCAAAGACACTAGACCTCTCGATCTTCTGAGTTTTATTAAGTGAAATTTTATGTAATAAATCATGTTTAAATATGAAATAAAGAGCAAGGTTGTTATATGGTTACACTCTGAGTGTCTTTTTATTTAAAATTTTTATTTTAGTAAAAAAGACAAATAACAAACTCAAAATTAAGAAGACGCATTCGGATTATTTTAATGCTTTAGGAAAATGATCCATAATTAATTTTTGATGTGTAGGAATCATATGAACCTCAATTTGATATACAGTGTTCCCAATATGACTCAAATTATCTTTTATCGGTGTAAAATTGACATTTTAGTTCAAAACATGTGTCACTCACTGAAAAAACGATCAAACACGCTCTAATTGTCTTGATAATTTAGAAAAATGATTCATAAGTATTTTGTGATATGTATGAATTAGTCTCATGTCAAACCAGTACATTATACGACTGGTATGACACAAAGTGTGTGTTTCCAGTTTAAAATGACGTTTTAGTAAAAAACACAAGTGACGTATTCAAAACCAAGAAACTCCATTTGTATTGTTTTGATACTTTAGGAAAATGATCCATAAATCATTTGAGACGTTTAGGAACCAAACTCACCTCAATCTGACACAATGTGTGACTGATATGACTCTAAGTGTCTTTTTATTTAAAATTGTTATTTTAGTAAAAAAGATAAGTGACATGCTCAAAGTTGAGCAAACGCATTTGAAATGTTTTGATACTTTAGGAAAACAATCCATAATTCATTTTTGATGTGCAAGAATCATTCTCACCTCAATCTGATCCATGGTGTTCCTGATATGACTCAAAGTGTCTGTTATCAATGTAAAATTGGCATTTAGTTCAAAACGTGTGTCACTCAATGAAAACCGAGCAAACGCGTTCGAATTGTCTTGATACACTACAAAAAATGTCTTATTTGCGACGGGTTAATTGTGAAAGGCCTAAGGCCTGCCGCAAATAGTCCGTCAAATGAGACTATTTGCGACAGAAATTTTAACCTGTTGCAAATAGTGCATAAAAAAGAGGTATTTGCGATGGTCAGTCCCAAATACCTTTGGTACGCTAACGTGTGCAAGGCATGCCAAAGATATTTGCGACGGATTGTCGCAAATACTCTTTACGGATTTCTTTTATTTATGATGGGGGAGTCCCGTCGTAAATACTATCTTTTATCATCACCTCAATTAATAATCGGTGAACTATTTGTGACGGGTCCCATCGCAAATGATCTAACCTGTATATACCCCCATCTAATTTTTTCCTATTTCACAATTCTCTCAAGTCATCTCTAATTCTCTCCTCTCATATTTCTCTCTTCAATTTTTTTAAACTTTTAAATTTTATAGTGGACCAATTTTCAGGACTTGTATCCAACGAAAGATTCAGTTTTAAATTATTTATTTGTTGCTTTTATTTTTTAGTTAATTCATTTTAATTTATATTCATAATAATTATTATTAATTAATAGTAATTAAATTAAATTCGAATTAGATAGTTTTATTTTGCATTATTTATTTGTAAAAATATGTTGCTTCATTAAGATTTAATGTTTTTATTTAAAAGTAAATAGAATTAATTTGTAATAATTTGTTTCAATTATCATTAATTAATAATAATTACGCGTAATTAGTATTAATTAGTAGTAATTGGTATTAATTAGTACAAATTAGTATAAATTAGTATTAATTAGTATTATTTAGTATTAATTAGCAGTAATTAGTAATAAATAGTAATAAATAGTAATAAATTGTAATAAATTGTAATAATTAGTAAAAAATAGTAAAAATAGTTTATATAGTAATAATTATGAATATATAGCGATAATTATTAATAATTAGTAATAAATAGTAATAATTGGTATTAATTAGTAATAAATGGTAATAATTGGTAATAATTAGTAATAATTAGTAATAATTAGTAATAATTCGTAATAATTAGTAATAAATAGTAATAATTAGTAATAATTAGTAATAAATAGTAATAATTAGTAATAATTAGTAATAATTATTAATAATTAGTAATAAATAGTAATAATTAGTAATAATTAGTAATAATTATTAATAATTATTAATAATTAGTATGAATTAGTAATAATTAGTAATAATTAGTAATAAATAGTAATAATTAGTAATAATTAGCAATAATTAGTAATAAATAGCGGTAATTAGTATTAATTAGCGGTAATTAGTATTAATTAGTGGTAATTAGTAAACATTAGTAGAAATTAGTAGTAATTAGCGGTAATTAGTATTAATTAGTAGTAATTAGTATTAATTAGTGGTAATTAGTATTAATTAGCGGTAATTAGTAAAAATTAGCGATAAATCAATATAATTATTAAAAATTAGCAGTAATTAGTAAAAAATTGTTATAAATGAATAAAAATTAGTAATAATAAGTGTTAATTAGTAATAATTAGTGGCAATTAGTAATAATTAGTGATAATTAGTAAAAATTAGAAGTAATTAGTAAAAATTAGCAGAAATTAGTACAAAAATAATATTAATTAGTAAAAATAATGGTAATTAGTATTAATTAGTGGTAATTAGTAAAAATTAATGATAAATCAATACAATTATCAAAATATAGCAATAATTGGTAAAAAATTATAAACTAATAAAAATTAGTAATAATAAGTGGTAATTAGTAGTAATTAGTAATAATTAGAAATAATTAGTTATAATTAGTGATGATTAGTAAAAAATGTTATAAACTGATAAAAATAGTAATAATTAGTAATAATTAGAAATAATTAGTATTAATTAGTAATAATTAGTATTAATTAGTATTAATTGTTATAAAATAACTGAAATTAGTACAATTAGTGGTATTCAGTAATAATTAGTGGTAATTTGTAATAATTAGTGGTAATTAGTATAAATTATTATAAATTAGTGTAAATTAGTATTAATTTTAAAAAATTTACTATAAATCACTATGACATAATAGAAATTATTATAAATTACTAGAAAGGTGAAAATGAAATAGGTTATCAATTTTCAGGCCATGAGAAATAACAAATTTGTACATACATGGTGGACCCAAATTAGTCATTTATCATGGCCTGAAGATTGGAAATTCTATGATTTACACCTTTTTAGTAATCTATAACATATTTTATTGCTTTATAGTAATTTATAATAATTTTTATTAATTTATAAAAAAATCCATTAATATTAGCGATAATTAGTAAGAAAACAACGGTAAATATATAAAATTTATAATATTTATATGTCAATTCTAATTTTTTAATTTTATGCTCTTTTTTAGATCATCTTTTTCTTATATAAAATTAATAAAAAAATCATTAGTAACAAATAGTAATAAATAGTAATAATTGTTGGAGTTGGTGGTTTAGAACCAACTACTTTGTACTTTATTCATTAATAAATACCTTATCACATCTTAATTGTTCTTCTACGTGACAATTCATGTGATAATTTCCTAAGGATAGTTGTTGCATTAAAGGGTCATAGCGGATCCCTACTATGATGAGAACCTGGAAGTGACATAACACTGTTCTTAAATATATGTCCTATGACCGGATGATGTTATTTGAGGGAAAAAATAATACAAGCCATTATGGGTGAGGACTCATAAAAATTTGAGGCACCTTCTCACAGTGTGTGCCCTTAGTAATATCCAGGAGAATATTATGAGAACGAGGCCCACGAGTAATAAATACACATTTCATAGTGTCATTGGATGTTCCTATCTATGAACATGTGTATTGGTCCTTAGACGTTAAGATTATTATTAATGGGTATTACAACTCGCACACTTATATGTATTGATGAAAACTATGATGACACATTGTTCGCAGCAAGGTAAGATATGTTAGGTGTGTCACGAGTAATAGTACATTAATATATAATGAGAGAAAGGATTTGTCCCTTTTGTTCCATAACGGAAGTATATATCTCAGGCCCTTTTATGGAATTGATATAGCCTAAATAAATCTATGGCCATGGTAAGGAATGGGCGAGTTAAATTCTGGAAATTCAAAGAAAGAATAATCGAGTACATGGGTTGATGGCACTAGCATGCAACCTACTTGATTCAAGATATCGAGACAAAGGGATTACATTACATAGTAAGAATTCGTAGGAGGTGACACATCATTGCAGCGTTAACTTCTTTCTCTATGGGTTCCTTGGCGTGTTGCTAGACTCTAACCTTGGACTTTAGGCAGGATCCACCTAATGCCACTGAGAAAGAGGACTAGAGGGTCACACACTAAGTGTGTCCAAGTATCTCAGTTAAATATTAATTTAACAAGTTGAATAAATATTATTCCCTATTGTGGTTTAATAATTATTTAAGGATGCCTGATCGCATTTATTTCGACACTAGTTATTCAAGAGAATATATTGTGGGAGAAATAATATATTTATTAGCGAGTAATGAAATGATATTTATTTTAGAAATAAATAGCCACTATTCAAGGTCTAATAAATGTGGTGGAGGAAATAAATAGAATGGAAAAACAAAAGTACACACCATGTATTTTTTTGGGAATTTATGAGAAATAATGTTATGTATTTAATTAAATAATATTAGGTGTAATTCTTTGGGTGCATGTCAAGTAATAATAATAGTCAATTGTTATTATTAGACATGGGTTATTGCTAAGAATTAAATTAAATGAATAAATTCTTTCGGGTAATTAATTCATTTTATTATTATAAGTAATTAAAATCCCAATTATATAATTCTCATTAGCCTATCCATTTTTAGTGGTTGTGCACAATGGATATAGAGAAAGATCTTAATCTAAGAGGGAATTCTTTTCTTCCAAGAACACTCTCAACCTATGAGAGAGAGATCCTTCTCCACCAGATCAAGACAATCGAAGGCAGACATCGCAAGTGAAGGTTCTTTCATGATAGCACCCATAGATCCCTTCAGCAACATCCAGAGATACGTGGAGCACGTGTGGATCACTGCTAGAGGAATCCTACACTTGGATTATATGACGTAATGATGGATCACATCAGATCGTGACCAGAAACATCGACGTAGAGATAATTCCATCAAGGTAATTCTTGTATTTCAATTAAATTAATTATAACCAACATATGATGATCCTCTCTATGGTTCTATGACTCCCTTATTTTCTTTCATTCTTCATTCTATTCTCAAGATCCGGTGTTTTATTATCGTGACGGATCTCGGATTAAACGTCGTTAATGGCAAAAAATAAAGTTGGGTACACCCACCAACGTGTTTCTGCTGTGCCCGGAACCTACAAGTGGTATAATATCTGTCATATCGTTGATTATAATTATTTAGTTTTCCATTGGTAATTTACGCATTTAATAATTTATTTGTTTCAATTCAAGTTAATCATTCTAAAAATCTTAATCTCGAGATCTGTTCCTCCTCTCTCGTTTCTCGTTCACCTTATAGAAATGAATTTTTATTTTAATTTTGATTAAAATAAAATAGAGGATATCATCTTGATGTTCTAAACATTCCTGGCTGTACAACACCAGAATATACGACGTGTATTCGGAAGTATGCGCCATGTAGTCTAGGTTCAATGCATCAGACTGGTCCACCAAATCAAGTCATGTGTTGGAGTATTTCTAAGTATTAAATATCACCGTGTGTTGACCAAGAATAGGTGGCACACGATTTCTAGATTACATGTCGTGTGGTCCATTGAACACGGCATGTAGTCCCTTCGGGTTAGGGTTGGACTGTGTACCCCATACATGGCTTGCCCGGTTGGAAACCATGTAACGTGGATACTGCACGGCGTGTGTCCCACTGAACACACCATTTAATCTAAAAAATTTCTGAAGTACATATACACGCCATGTCCTCGGGTGTGTACTTCGGATGAACGGTGAAAAAAATTACATGTCGTGTAGTTGGAACTACACGTCTTGTACTCATCCAAATTACACAGATTTATTAAATTTTATTATTATATTATACAAACCCTTGAGACGTGTACAATAGTGCAGGCGTAAAGATAAGGCACAACACGTGATAGGTGTTTTATATATGTGTGTTTAATTTAACATCTGTGTAATGTTCATTTCTACTCATTGGGTAGTTATGAATGGGAATTCACTGGGTTGCCTCCAAGGTACAAGTTACGTACAAAGATAATTTTAAATGAATTTATTTTTTTAAAATTATAATGGATGAGAATATCAAGTAAATTCAAAAAAGTGTTTAAGATAAAAGGATTGATTAATTAAAGATAATTAATTTATTCAAGTGTGATTTATATTAAACAAGAATGATTAAAGAATTGAATGCTAGTTTTATTTATGTGTAAATATCATTGCATGTATAGATGGTCATGAGCTAGACCAATACCTTTGTATGTGAATGGTTTCTTATAATTTATTTATTTTAAATTTTTTGTCCTATGAGGCCTCTCCTCATTAATATGTAGGGCTTGTGTGCCTAAGGTTTCTTTTATGTAAAACCCCATTTTACCCCTCACTTGCACGTGAGATAAAAACATATATAATGGATGGAGATCCCAAGCTGGTGGAGGTGGCTCAAGTTAGGAGCTAAGGTGAAATCAATCCAAGGAGATACAAAGGTGAATAGGTGGAAAGCTATAAACACGAACCCAAAAGGTTCAGGGTGTTTCTCCTCTAGGTCTTCAGTTAGTTTATCAACTGCTAGATAAACTAACCAATAGAAAAAGCTCATGATCATACCATTTATTTTATTTCTGTTAGTTTCATGGTTTATTTATTGTGGGTGTGTTGTAACAATCACACAATTAATAAATTAAACAAGCATGCAAGATAGAACTAAAATAAGACCGCCTTATGTGTAAATATTATCTTAGACATGGTTAATCACTTAAGTATATCCCACTTAATATTAAAAAGTATTTAATCAAAGATAATAAAATGGAAATTTACGTATAAGGATAAAATCCCTCAAAGAAAATATTAAGTCGATATATCCTTCCATAATCTTGGTTAGAATCGAACCATAGTTCAAAGTTCTTGACCAACCCTAGTTGGGGTGATTTCAATTATCAAGGAATTATAATTCAAGGTTTTGGGTTGGATTGACTTGGTTTGCATCAAGGGTTAACCACCACAGCAAGACTTGGTGTGACCAAGAGGTAAAGGTTGAGGAAATCCAAAATAAAAGGATTTCAGGATTGGTGAGTCCACTCAACAGATCAAGGAGTTGTGAGTTAATGCAGTTGGAATTTGGAATTCCTACCTAAAACCCTTCAAGTTTCTTGACCAACCCTAGTTGGGGTAATGTGAATGGTAATATAGATCCTTACCACTAGAATATTTTGGCAATAGAATATTCCGAAGTCAATGGTGAGGGATATTGGATTTCGATAAAATAGTGGGAGACTAATAAGTATTAATTTATTTGTCTCGGTTTTATCATGATAAAGTAATAAACCTTTTATAATCTTAATTTGTAGAAATGGAAAGAAAAATGACTTCAAACATATCATTGCGAACCATACTCGATAAGGAAAACCTTCTCACCAGCACCGATTTCTAGGAATGGCAGAGGCGTTTACGCGTCATCCTTCACCACGAGAGGAAATTGTTCATGCTAGAGGAGACTATTCTAGTTGCACCTGGAAAAGAGGCCAGTGGTGAGGAACTATCTCTATATATGAAACATATGGATGATTCCACATATGTATAATGTTTTATGCTACCAGCCATGTCTAATGAGCTCTTGAAGCAACATGAAAACATGGACGTGTATAGAATGATGTCTCACCTTAAGGATCTCTATCAAGAGAAGGTGAGACAAGAGAGATATGAGATCTCAAATGCTTTGTTCACAACTAATATTGGAGAGTCTACGACAGCCGGTCCTCATGTAGTCAATCTTATTGGCTACATTGAACGCCTAGACATCTTAGGGATTAATTTCCCAGATGAGTTGCATACATATCTCATCCTATCATCACTGCCCAAGACCTTCTCTAGCTTTATTGTCAACTAAAACATGAGAAACAATGAGAAGAGTCTATCAGAACTTTTGACCTTAATTCTCTAGGTAGATAAGGACATGGGGTGTGACAAACCCATAGTCCTTATGGTGAATAAGAAAAGGAAGGATGAGGAAAATGGGATAAGGACTCATAAACAGTCTGAAGTCCCTGAGCTCCATCCTTCCAAGAAGGGAAAGATCCAAAGGCAGGTCAAGGAATGGGAGGTGGTATGTTTTTCATGTGGCAAGCAAGGCCACTGGAATAGGAACTGCACCCAGAAGTGTGGGGACACTAAAGGTGTGTTCGTTATCGAGTGTAATCTTTCTATTTCTACACATTGGGTATTATATACAGCTTATGGGGCTCACATTTGTATTCAAATTCAAGAACCAAGTAGATTTAGAAAGATTTCCAGAGGAGAGGTGGATCTTCAAGCTGCCAATGGCGTGAGGCTAGCTGCATTGGCCATTGGCGATTACCATCTCTCATTTCTAATTGGGATGATTTTGGTTTTACATAACTGTTATTATGTGCCTAGTGTTACCAAAAACATAATTTTTGTATCATGTTTGGATATGGATGGATTTATTTTCAAGTTTGGAAATAAGGGTTGCTTCTTTTATAAGAACAACATATGTTATGGTATGAAACATTTAAATAATTATTTGTATATATTAAATTATGAAAACCAAGTGTTGGAAATCAATAATGAAACAAACTCACATGACCCATACATCACCTAGTTGTGGCATCACCGTCTCGGTTATGTAAATAAGAAGCGCTTGACAAAGCTCTACCAAGATGTCTATTTAGACTCTACTAAACTAAAACCACTTGATAGATTTCATGCTTGTTTACAAGGTAAAATGACTAAGCAGCCTTTCAGTAGACAGGGTGAAAGGGCCACAGATATTCTAGGATTGGTGCACACGGATGTGTGTGGACCATTTCCAGTAGAAGCTAGAGGTGGATATTCTTACTTCATTGCTTTTACTGATGATTTCAGTATATATGGATATGTATACTTAATGAGGTATAAGTTAGAGTCTTTAGATAAATTTAAGGAATTCAAGAATGAAGTAGAGAATCAGCTTGGTAAGAAGATAAAGAAACTTTGATCAGATCGAGGTGGAGAATATCTTAACCAAGAGTTCATCGATCTTCTATGGGAGTCTGGGATTTTATCTCAGATCAATCCTCTGTATACACCACAGTGGAATAGTGTTAGTGAAAGGAGTAACTTCACCTTGTTGGACATGGTGAGATCGATAATGAGTCATGCAGATCTTCCATTATCATGTTGGGGATATGCATTACAAACTACATCATACAAATTAAACCGAGTACCAACTAAGGTGGAAAATGGAATTACCTCTGAGTTATGGAATGGAAAGAAACTCATTTTGTCGTACACATGTGTATGGGGATGAGAGGCATTTTTTAAGGCCTTCTCAGGCAACAAACTAGCACCCCAGGGCACGAGGTGTATCTTTATATGATATCCCAAGTAATTGAAAGGATATTACCTATATAACCCTTCAGACCAGAAAGTGATTGTCATCAGATAAGCCTACTTTATTGAGAGGGAGTACATCCTTAAAAAGTATAGTGGGAGAAAGATTGATTTTGACAAATTTGATGCTTAAGATACACAGGAGTTGGTACAGGAACAAGTTTCACAGGTCCCCATGGAAGAGGTTCTAGAAACACAAGTACTGCATAGGATCTCAAGAGAGGTAAGGGAACCATGGATATTTGGTTTCCTAGTCACCGAGGATGGTGAATCATTGTTGTTGGACAATGATGAACCTCTCTCCTACAAGGAAGCAGTAGAAATCTCAGAAGCTGTAAGATGGATAGAATCTATGAATTCTAAGATGGATTCCATGTATCAGAACCAAGTCTAGGTTCTGGTCGATGAGTCAGCTGATGTTAAGCATGTTGGATTCAAATGGGTATTCAAGAGAAAACTGGACATGGAAGGTCAATTTAGCACCTATAAAGCAAGGCTAGTGGCTAAAGGATTCAGACAGCATCAAGGAATTGACTATGATGAAACCTTCTCACTAGTTTCCATGTTTAAATCCATAATAATCATACTTTCCATAACAGCTTACCATGACTATGAGATTTGGAAAATGGATGTCAAAACAACATTCCTTAAAGGGAACCTTCAGGAAGATGTCTATATGACACAACCAGAAGGATTTTTGATACCAGGTGAAGCCAAATGGGTTTGCAAGTTGCAGAAATTCATTTATGGATTAAAGAAAGTATCCAGATCATGGAACATTCGATTTGATGAATCCATAGAGGAATTTGGTTTTATTAAGAACGAATGTGAGCCATTTGTTTATAAGTGGTTTAATGGGAATGTAGTCATTATCCTTGTAGTATATGTTGACGACGTATTACTTATTGGAAACAATGTACCAGTCTTACAGTCAGTTAAGGAATGGTTTAACAAGTGTTTCTCCATGAAGGACTTGGGTGAAGTGGCCTACATTCTAGGGATCAAGATCATTCGTGATAGATCTAAGAGGATGCTTGGACTAAGTCAAGGTACATACATTGACCAGATACTAAAGATATTTAGTATGGAACAATCCAAGATGGGATTGGTTCCAGTGTCACATGGCCTACATCTTTCTAAGAAAATGTTTCCTCAGACACAACAGGAGAAAGATAGAATGAGTAAGATCCCATATGCTTTGGCTATATGATCTATCATGTATGCCATGTTATGTACCAGACTTGATGTTGCATATACACTAAGCACGATAGGAAGATATCAAGAAGATCCAGGAGAACAGCATTGGACTGCTGTTAAGACAATCCTTAAGTATCTGAGAAGAACTAAGGATATGTTCCTAGTGTATGGAGGAGACGAGGAGCTTTTCATCAGAGGGTATGTTGATGCTGGCTTTCAGACAGATTAAAACGATCTGAAGTCGCAATCTGGATATGTTTTCTGTCTCAATGGAGGAGCAGTGAGCTGGAAGAGTTCAAAGCAACCAGTTTTTGCTGATTCTACAGCAGAGTCTGAATATATAGTGGATTCTGATGCAGCCAAGTAAGCCATCTGGATTCGGAACTTTTTCCAAGATCTTGATGTGACGCCTAGTAGTAAAGATCCTATCACATTATATTGTGATAATACTACAGTGGTGGCTCTTTCAAAAGAATGAAGTTCACATCAACGAACAAAGCGTATACTCCAGAAGTATCACCTCTTGAGGGATTTCTATCAAAGGGGTGAAGTTATAGTGAGCAGAGTGTCCACAAAAGAGAACGTGGCAAACCCTATGATTAAAGGCCTATCTTAGTAGAAGCATGAATATTATGTGAGAACTAGTGGGTTAAAAGTTGTTAGAAGTTGGCTCTAGTTCAAGTGGGAGTCTGTTGGAGTTGGTGGCCTAGAACCAAATACTTTGTACTTTATTCATTAATAAATACCTCATCACATCTTGTTTGTTCTTCTACATGAAAATTAATGTGATAATGTCCTAAGGATAGTTGTTTCATTAAAGGGTCATAGCAGATCCCTGCTATGATGAGAACCCGGAAGTGACATAACACTGTTCTTGAATATATGTTTTATGATTGGATGATGTTATTTGAGGGACACAAATAATACAGGAAATTAGGGGTGAGGACTCATAAAACTTTGAGGCACCTTCTCATGGTGTGAAACCTTGGTAATATCCAGGAGGATATTATGAGAACGAGACCCACTAATAGGAAATCCACATTTCATAGTTTCATCAGATGTTTCTATCTACGGATGTGTGTATTAGTCCTTATACTTTAAGATTATTATTAATGGGTATTATAACTTTCTCACTTAAATTTATTGAAGAAAACTATGACGACATACTATTTGCGGCGAGGTAGGATATGTTGGGTGTGTCATGAGTAATACTACATTAATAGATAACGCGAGAAAGGATTTGTCCCTTCAGTTCCATAACAGAAGTAGATATCTCATGCCATTTTATGGAATTGATATAGCCTAAATAAATCCATGTCCATGGTAAGGAATGGGTGAGTTCAATTTCAGAAATTCAAAGAAAGAATAATCGAGTACATAGGTTGATGGCACTAGCATGCAACCCGCTTGATTCGATATATCGAGACAAAGGGATTACATTACATGGTAAGTGTTCGTAGGAGGTGAAACGTCATTATGGCGTTAACTTATTTATCTATGGGTACCTTGGTGTGTTACTATATGCTAACCTTAGACTTTAGGCAGGCATAACCTAATTCTACTGAGAAAGAGGTCTAGAGGGTCACGCACTAAGTGTGTCCAAGTATCTTAGTTAAATATTAATTTAACAAGTTGAATAAATATTATTCTCGATTATGGTTTAATAATTATTTAAGGATGCCTGGTCGCATTTATTTCGACACTAGTTATTCGAGAGAATATATTGTGGGTGAAATAATATATTTATTAGTGAGTAATGCAATGATATTTATTTTATAAATAAATATCCATTATTCAAGGTCTAATAAATATGGTGGAGGAAATAAAGAGAATGGAAAAACAAAAGTACACGTCGTGTATATTAATATAAAAATCATGTATTTTTCTGGGAATTTATAAGAAATAATATTATTTATTTAATTAAATAATATTAGGTGTAATTCGTTGGGCGCATGTCAAGTAATAATAATAGTCAACTGTTATTATTAGACATGGGGTATTGCTAAAAATTAAATGAAATGAATAAATGCTTTCAGGTAATTAATTCATTTTATTATTATAAGTAATTAAAATCTCAATTATATAATTCTAATTATCCTAGACATTTTCGGTGGTTATGCACAATAGATCTAGAGAAATCTCTCAAGCCAAGAGAAAATTATTTTCTTCCAAGAATGATCTCAAGCTATGAGAGAGAGATCCTTCTCCATCGGATCAAGGTGATCGAAGGCGAACATCGCAAGAGAAGGTTATTTCATGCTATCACCAAGAGATCCCTTCGACGACGTCCAAAGATACGTGGAGTACATGTGGATCACTGCTAGAGGAATCATACACTTGGATTTTATGACGCAATGATGGATCACATAGGATCGTGACCAGAAACATCAACGGAGAGAGAATTCCATCAAGGTAATTCTTGTCTTTCAATTAAATTAATTTTAACCAACATATGATGATCCACTCTATGGTTTTGGGACTCCCTTATTTTCTTTCATTCTTTGTTCTATTCCAAAGATCCGACATTTTATTATCATGAAGGATCTCGGATTAAAATTCGTTAATGGAAAAAATTATAGTTTTAATAATTAGTAATAATTAGTAATTACTAATTTACGCCAACTACAAATTTTTACATACATGGTGGATAAAAATTATTAATAACCAATTTACACCAACCATCTCCAAATTTATCATTAGGTTTCCAAATTTAAGACAAATATGATGTGATTCGTTGATGGCAGCAACAGTAGGAGGAGGAGATACATCGATGACATGACATAATTGACATAAATTGGTGTAATGATAAATTTGGACATATTTTGTGGAGATTAGTTTCATCACCTGGTGATTGTAAAATCTATGATTTATACCTTTTAGTAAATCATATAATTTCCAATCATTAGGTGATTATAAATGACCAATCTATGCTAACCATGTCCAAATTTGTCATTAGGTCTCCATAAATGGGACAAACATGATGTGACATGTCGATGAAAGTAGGAGGAGGAGGAGGAGGAGGAGGAGGAGGAGATACGTCGATGACATGACATGGTTGACATAAATTGGTGAAATGAAAAATTTAGACATGGTTGGAATAAATTGGTTTCATCACCTGAATATTGTAAAATCTATGATTTGAACTTTTTTAGTAAATCATATTATTTCCAATCTTTAGGTGACTAGAAATGACCAATTTGTGCCACCCATGTCCAAATTTTTTATTTGGTCTCCAGAACCGGGTAGGTCGAATGTGATGATTCGTTGACAACAGCAGTAGGAATAGGAGGAGGAGGTGAAGATTGACATAGTTAAATGTTGGTTATAATCATATATAATATATATCTATATATAATAGTTGTTTTCAACTATTTTCTAACAGTCATTTCATGTTTAAGATGTAATTTGATATGTTTCGTGAGTTGAAGAAGGTTGATCTACCTAGTGATGAGCATGATGTTGCATCATATGACCCTCAGACAGTTGGTGGTTCAATGACGATTTAGAGGGGTCGTGGTCTTGCGAGATTGATCATTCCCAACCATATCCCTGAGTGATGCCCACATCTTGACTTCTATCCATGCATGCTTATAGAGATAATATTTTCATTATTTTTCATGTGTTTTTTAATGATTTAACCCCTTCAATTAATAAATTTGAGCTAATTTGCATCATTTTAGTATTTTTAGTGGATTTTGGGCTTAATTGTGAAAATTGTTTAATTTTGAAAATTTAACAGTTTTGTGGATCTTTTGTATTTTGGTAATATATTTTACAATTTTGATCCACATTGAGTGATTAATTTTTAGGATTTTATTTCTAGTGGGCTTCAACTTTTTCTTCTAAACCTAAGTCCAATTCGACACACAATGGACCATAAAAATAAATCAAGTGGACAATGTTTTTTGGTTGATAGAATGGACCCCACCTCAATTATTGAGTATATCTCAGCCTACATAACTCCAAATAAATTGATTCTAGCTGCAATAAAATAGTACTCCTCGGTTTATGTGAATATTAAATTTCATGAAGAAATTATATCATTAAGGAATCCATTTTATGCACTAAAGTGGAGGTAGTTGAGCAATCTCCTCAGGCTTAAAAAGTATTCATCAGTAATCCAGAGATAACTTTTTAGACAATTATCCAAACCTACTAATATTTTTTGAGCACATTTAAAAGATATAGGGGAAAAATTTCATGCAAACAACTTCTTGAGATTCTCTTATTTATTATGCGAATTGAACTCAAACTTTTGGATGATTGAATCTGGAGGGAAAATTTTCCACCTCTCAACCCTATTTATATGAGTGTCCACTTCCATTAAAGGTGGTTTAAGAATGCGTGAGAGGGGTTGTGCTGGAGGATTAGAGTATTGAAGTATTTTTGATTTTCTATTTTCTCTTTTATTAGTTTTATTATGCTCTCTTCTTCCCCTTTCAACTCTATTACCCTTCACATGGAGGGGTAAAGCCCTTGAGTGATCAGGGAAGGGGGAGTTTTACTTTTGTAATTTCAGAGTATTGAACTTAAATGCAATACTATATTTTTCTATTAAATTATTTCTATTTATAGTGGTTCCCAATTTTTTTTAATGTGATCATGTTTTTGTTTTTGTTGTATTCATTGCATATAGCTTTGGTTGATGAACTTTTAACTCCCTCCGCTTAGTGCAATTTGTCTCCATCGAGCATATTGTGTTAGGTGGTGAGTGTCTAGTGATCATTGGAATGTGTGTGGAACTAGTGAATCATTTCTATGTTTTTAATGATCTAAAATTCTCGATCAGGACTTGCCTTAGTTTTTTAGGAATTGTTTATAAACTTTCATGCACATAGGAGTGGGTTTCATTTATTTCTTTAACCGAGGGTGATTGATAACTTGGTTGAGGAGTATTTTATTTATTATTCAATAGAAAGAGAGGGTGAATTATTTTTATGATGATGATGACATTGAAAAAGGTTATCCTAACCTAAACCCATCACTCTCTTCATCCAATTTTGTTAAAACTTTATTTTAAATTGCTTGCTTTCTTTTTTTTAAACTCAGACAATTTCAAAAACAACCTCTTCTTCTTTCTCAAATTTAAGTGACAAATGTAATTGTTGTGCATTAATCTCTGAAGACAACCTATATCACCCACTTTACTAAATTTTAACTTGGGTAATATTTATTTTTATCACACCCCACTATAGGAATTTTTCAAAACTTGGCATCGTTGTCAGGGAGGTAATGCCAACATTTTCTTTTTCTTTTTCTCTCTTTCTTTTCTCTTAAAAATTGCATGACTAGAATCTCAAACACTAAACCTTGTACCCTAGATCCTAAAATTTAAATAACCTTGTTGAATATACTTATAATCCTTAATTTAAAATCTGAATTTGAGGAAATTTATCTTGCAGACTCGAGTGAAACTTCAAGTGTTCACTCTGAGCCTGTCATCATGGATGGAAATCAAAACCCAACCCTTAGAGACCTATGTGCACCAAAATTCCTTAATAAAAATAATAAAATTGTAATGATAGTGTTAAAAAATGATTTTTAGATGAAACCTAACATGATTCCATTTCTTCCAAAGTTTCATGGCTTGGCAGGTGAAGATCCAAACAAACATATTGAAGAGTTCACACATGTCTGTTCAACTTTCAGACCCCATGGAGTAGTTGAGGAACAAGTAAAGTGGAAGGTGTTCCCATTTTCATTGGAATAATATTACAAATAATGGTTGTATGGATTAAAACTAGGATATGTGAATTATTGTAATAACTTAGTGAGATACTTCATGAAAATATTCTTCCCCGCCTCTAGAAGCACGACCATCAGAAAGGAGATTTATGCCATCATACAATCATTTGGAGAAACCCTTTACGAGTAATGGGAAAGATTTAAAAATCTATGTGCCAATTTCCCACATCAATCCATTGAGGAGCATCATTTTATTGTCTTATTCTATCAAGTCTTACTAGATAATGGTATAAACCTTCTTGATGCATCATCTCAAGGTGCATTGATAAACAAGTCACCAAAAGAAGCCAAGGGCTTGATTTAGAATATTTCCTAGAACTCACAATAGTTTGGTACAAGAGGCATTGTAAAAAGAGGTATTCATTAGGTAATAACCTATAATACATCACCTTTATGTAAAACTAATCTCGATTAGATAGCCAGTGTGGTGCAATATATGTCCTTGAAACAAGTGGGTGACCAACAAGCACTGGCTACGGTATGTGGTTTATGCTCATCACCTGGTCATTTCACTGACCAATGTGCTAAAATAAAATGAATGGAAACTTGTGTGGTATACTTTCAAATGAGGTATTACCAACAAAATCAATCATGGAGAGATCCTAACCAAGTTCAATGTGGGTTTGGAAATCAACAGAATCAAGCTAGACCCCCATACCAAAACCAATTCCAAAACCCACCACCATTTCAACAAAAGAAATCCTATAACATTAATTATTACCACCAGCCACCCATTTTAAAAATACCCTATGAGAAACCATCCACCATTGCACAACTCCCAATTCATAACCAACAACAGATATCTTATATTGAGGGACTAAAAGACACCATAAAGGATTTTTCCAAAAAGTTTGAAATTTGCATGGACTTCCTAACCAAAAATACTAGGAAACTCCCTTCCCAAACAATCCCAAAACTAAAATATAATATCATCATTATAACAATAATAAGTGTAAAATAACTCTCACCACCATCATCCCATTAACCTGAAACAAGACCACTTGAGTGGACGGAGAATGAAGTGGTAAATTTTAAAAATTCTATAAAAATGCACTATGAAGAAGAGAAGAAAGAGTATAAGGATAAGGATGGACTTATGAAGAAGATACAAGAAACACCATTAAAAATTCAACAAAGGGAGAAGAAAGATTCACCTCCACCATTTTCATAAAGGATGATTGAAACAAAGTGATTGTAAAAAAATCACTTCAAAAAGAAATTTTGGACACCTTCGAGAAAGTGAAAATTAATATCCCCCTTCTTGAAGCACTAAAAAAATTAAAAATAATGCTAAATTGTTTAAGGATATTTTCACCAAGAAGAGGAAAATTTAAGGTAATAAAAGGATCAACTTGGGAATAATCAAACCTTATCATCCAACCAAATGTCAAGATCCAAGGACATTTTCCATTCTATGCACTATTGGTTCTTTAAATTTATATAATGCTTTGTGTGATCTAGTTGATTCAATTAGTGTATTTCCTCATTAATTATACACTTATTTGAAGATGGGAGACTTTAATCCCATAATAGTGGTGGTAAAACTTATAAATAGATCCACACTCTTCCCAATAGGAGTTTTGGAGGATGTCCTTATGAAAGTCAAAGATCTCTTATTCTCAGCTGACTTTAATGTGCTGAATATGGAAGAATATAGGATCCCATCACACTTATCCATCATTTTGAGGACACATTTCCTAAATACAGTCAAAACAATCATCAATGTCTATGAAGGGAAACTCACCATGTAGTTTGGAGATAACAATGTCCAATTCAATATTTTTGAATCCATGAGGCACCCATCAGATGATCACTCACTCTTTTCACTCTCCCATGAAGTTGGTACTGAACTCATTGAATAATAAAGTGTGTTACATTAATTATTATCCTTGGGAGAGACCTATTCCATTGAAAATATCATTGAACATGTGTATACCCAAAATGATGGAGATTCTGATCTCATGTGGGAGGAAGAGGTAATATCTAATTTCCTTGACGATTTTTTAAATGATGAAGAAGATGATATTATTTATTGTGTGCAGGATATCTAAAAATTGTAAGTGAGGAATTTCATTGTAGTTTCATCTCTTGAGTATCCCCCTGATCTTGAATTAAAACCACTCCCCATTGATTTGAAATATGTGTGTCTTAGGGAGGGAGAGAAATTACTTGTGATAATTGCTAATAATCTGTCTCAAACCCAAGAAAAATCATTGATTGATATTTTTAGAGAAAATTTACAAGAAATAGGGTTGAGCTTAGGTGATATACCTATAATAAACCCAAAAATATGCTCACATAGATTTTTTCTTGAGGGAGATTCCAAATCTACTAGAAATTCCCAAAGGAGGTTAAATCCCACCTTGATAGAGGTTGTGAAGAAGGAGATCGATAATATCTTGGAATCTAGGATCATCTATCCCGTTTAATATTTGTAATGGGTTATCCCAATTCATGTAGTTCCAAAAAAGCCAGTATAACCACTGTGAAGAATGAAAAGAATTAATTAATCCCCGTGAGAATTCAGAATAGCTAGAGAGTGTGCATTGATTTTAGGAAGTTAAATCAGGTCACATGGAAAGATCATTTCCACATTCCCTTAATTTATAAAATTCTAAAGATATTGGCAGGGAGAACTCATTATTGATTTTTGGATGAATTTTCAGGATATTTTCAGGTACTTATTACTCCTGAGGATCAAGAGAAGACATCCTTTACTTGTCCCTTTGGCACTTTTGCATATAAAAGGATGCCATTTGAATTATGTAATACTCCATGTACATTTAAAAGGTGCATAGTAATCATATTTTATAATCACATTGAAGATTTCTTGGAGGTTTTCTTGGATTATTTCATAGTTTTTTGGAAATTCTTTTGACCATTGTTTACAAGATCTGGAAAAAGTTATGAAAACCTTCATTGAAAAGAATCTTGTTTTGAATTTTGAAAAGTGTCGTTTCATGGTTGAGAAATGAATTGTCCTTAGGCATGTAATTTCCAAAAATGGAATTAAATTTGATAAATCAAAAAATTAATTGATAAATTCTTTTCCTTACCCAACTTATGTGAAACATGTTAGATCATTTTTAGGACATGTAGGATTCTACATGAGGTTTATCAAAGATTTAAGTAAGATTTAAGTAAGATTTATCTCCATCTATCTAGATTTCTTTTGAAATATACTGATTTTGATTTCAATGGTGCATGGAGAGAAGACTTTGATGAGTTGAATAGGAGATTGATTACACCACCTATGATGTAGCCACCAAATTGGGAAGAACCATTCAAACTACTTTTTGATGCTTCTAACCAAGCAGTTGGAGTAGTCCTTTCTCAGAAAATTGAGGTAAGTCCACAAGTCATTGCCTATGCCTCAAGAATCTTGTATGTAGATCAATTCAATTACATAACCACAGAAAAAGAGTTTTTAGTAGTTGTGTTTTATTTAGAAAGATTTAGATCATATCTTCTTGGAACTAAAGTCACTGTGTTTTCTGATCATACAACTCTTAAGTAATTGATGAAGAAGTATGAAGGTAAACCAAGGCTAGCGAGATGGATTTTACTATTGTATGAGTTCAACATAGAAATCAAGGACAAGAATGGATCTGAGAACCAAGTTGTTGATCATTTAAGAAGACTACCCAACATTGTTGAAGTTGAAATTCAAAAAAAAATAACTATTTAATGATCCCCTTATAGGAGACCAATTATAATTGGTTGAAGGATAAGTGCCTTGGTATACTTACATGGTCAATTATTTGGCAACATCTCAGGTCCCATCTCATTTCAATTCTCAATGAATTCACAAACTGAAAGCTGAATCTAGATATTACATTTTGAATGATCCATTTCTTTGTAATATTTTCAATGATCAAGTGATAATAATTTTTTTGCTTGAGAGTGAAATTTGTTATGTCTTTGAGATTTCTCGCACTTTATCTTTTGGAGGCCACTTTGTACCTAAAAGGATAGCAATTAAGGTTTTAGAATCTGGAATTTATTGGCCCATCCTTTTTAAAGATTCTCATGAATTTTTCAAAATGTGTCAAAAATGTTAGCTTTAAGGAAGCATTTCAAATAGACAAGAAATTCCCCAAAAACCACTTAATTTTTATGAGATTTTTAAAGTCTATGGGATCGATTTTATGGGAACTTTCCCAATTTCATTTGGAAATTCTTATATCTTGATTTTGGTTGATTATGTTTCCAAATGGGTGGAAGAAAAATCCACCAGGACTAACAATGCTAAAGTTGTTTGTGATTTTGTTAGGACTAATATATTTTGTAGGTTTGGAGTGCTTATATACATCATCAGGGATCAAGGTAATCACTTTTTCAATAGGATAATAGAGGTTTTTCTGAAGAAGTATGAGGTTCATCATAAAACATCAACTCCATATCTCCCACAGACAAATGGTCAAGCTGAAGTGTCCAATAGGGAAATCAAAGGAATTTTAGAAAAGACTATTAATCCAAACAGGAAGGATCAGGGCCAAAGGTTGGAATAAACTTTATGATATTATAGGATATCCTACAAGACCCTAATTTGAATGAGTCCATATAGGCTGATTTATGGGAAAAGTTTTCACATGCCTATGGAATTGGAGCATAAGGCATATTGGTCTGTGAGGAAGATAAATTTAGATCTTGAAGGTGCTGGGAAAGAGAGGAGATTGCAATTGCAGGAGCTGGAGGAAATTTGAAGGGAATTGTTTGAAAATTATAGGATTTATAAAGAAAGAACAAGAGTGGATCATGAAAAGCTGATCCAACTGAAAGACTTCCATCCTAGAGACAAAGTGTTGTTATTCAACTCAAGACTCGTGTTGATGTTAGGTATACTTCATTATAGATGGGATGTTCCATTCATGGCTACTCATTTATATCATTTTGGTGTTGTACATATTGTAAAGGATAGAGAGCAGGATCCATTCACTATTAATGGACATGGGCTAAATAAATTCAATAGAACCATTCCATCAAATCCTATGGAGGAGATCATACTCCTATAACCTATATATTAATAAAATCCATCAGGTCGTACCTCTTATTTACACTTTCTTACTTGATTTATTTCATTTTCAAATTTTATTACATGTTACATCCATTTTAATGCATTTAGGACACTGCACCATTTAAGTGTGGGGGAGGGAACCTTTGTAGTTTAGGATTTTTGTTTTTTATTTTCCTATTTTTCAAAAAAAAGTGTGTGTTTTCAAATTTTTGTGTGTTTATTTTTAATTTTTTTTATGTTTTTGAAACTTTTGAGCTGAAATGATTATCATTTAAATTTTTGAAACTCATTTAAATGAGTGAAACAATTTATTCTAGTAAACTGATCTTAAATGAATGTTGAAAACAACTTTGTTTCAAGTTCAAATCTTTTTGGAATTTCATGAAAAGTACTCTGATTTTTTAATCTCATACCGCATCTCATTGTCTTTATCTTTTCAATCACTTTCTTGTGATACTTTTAAACCATTGTTTTCATATTATTTACATTCACCTCACTTCTTGAGAGAACTAAACCATGCTTGCTTTAACCAGATTTTGATTTATTCCTATCAAAACTTGAGGGTTTGAGGTACTTGTGTTTTAAATGATTGAGACATTTCATTGGTTTTAAGCCCCCTTTTCAAGAGAATAATTTTAATTATGGCCTTCCTTGTACATTAAATCATTTTATCCCTTATAATCCATGAATATCCTATTAGTTTAGATACATTACAAGCCAATTTTCCCTATCCAACCTGCTTTTGAAGTGAAATTACATGATCTAGTTGAACTTAAGTATGGGGGAAGATGTTTTATATTGTGATACCTCATTTGGTGATACTTTGAGAGGAAAATAAAATGTTGAAGAGATGTTTTTTCTAACAAAAAAAAATTGTTGAAATTTATTCACTTTCTAGAGATTTCAAGAAAAAAAAGTTGTGCTTTTCTAGAGCTTCTAATGGAGAAAGAAATTTATGCCTTTTCTAGAGCTTTTAAGAAAAATTATATTTGAGAATATTTAAATTTTTTCTTCTAAAATTATGAATTGTGTTCAATTTCCTTTATTTTTCATGATTATGGATCCAATTTTCTACTAATAGGGGTGAGGAGGATACTATACTTGAGTGAAAATTAGAATCTTACAATTTTGCTTCAAAAAGAGCCAATCCCTCCTCATTCAGCCTCAGAATTTTTCACATAAAAATCCTACCAATAAGAAGCTACAGAACAACCCTACAAATTCCTCATTATAAACACATTTCCTTGACTCACATTGGGTGTAGAAGTAATAATTTATCAAGCTTATGATAACTCTTGCATTGGTTTGGATGAGAAAAGCCTTGCTAAAAATTAACATTTGTGATATGAGAGAAAATTCATGTGAGGTAGGTGTCTTATGTGCATGGGATGAGAAATTAAGAGGGAAAATATTTAATGATCTTAATAGATAACTTGGAATAATGGGTTTTGATGAGGCATGATATCCTTTAGTTTTTTAGTATGAAATTGGTGGATCTCATTGGCATGTGTTTTGAATTGGCTTTGATTTGATTTTGACTAGTCCAGAAGTCTGAGTGATAAGTGTGGGGGAATTGATAGAGATAATATTTTCATTATTTTTCATGTGTATTTTAATGATTTAACTCCTTCCAATTAATCAATTTGAGACTATTTTCATCATTTTAGTATTTTTAGTGGATTTTGGGCTTAATTGTGAAAATTGTTTAATTCTGGAAATTTAGTAGTTTTGTGGATCTTCTGTATTTTGAGTATATCTTTTACAATTCTGATCCAAATTTAGTGATTCATTTTTTTAGGCTTTCCTTGCTAGTGATCTTTAACTTTGTCTTCTGGACCTAGGTCAAATTCAAGAAACAATGACCATTAAAAATAAATCAAGTGGACAAAGTTTGTTGGATGACAGAATGGACCCCACCTCAGTTATTGAAGTATATCTCGGTATAAATAACTCCAAATTAAGTGATTAAAGATGAAATAGAAATAGGAATCCTAATTTCATGTTCATATTTGAAGTGCCCAGATCAGTGTGAATCACTGAGAGGGGGAGGGGGTGAATCAGTGATCCCTTAAAACTTTTTACTAATTGATTCTTTATCAATTAAACCTCTATGGCTTGTTAAGGCCTCGATCCACTCTTCTTATGTCTCTCAACCTTTCCCGGATAATGCAGTAATGAAAAGGCACAGGACACAAGGATTTACAAGGTTCGGCACCAAAGGCCTACATCCTTGCCATGCTCTCCCAGCATGGATTCTCCCATTATAATCTGTTAGTATTATAATGGTCGATACAGAATCCCATTGTATCTCTCCTGAGTCCCATAGGAGGGTCTTTATACTGCGTCCCACAGTGTTATTAGAGTCCCACTGGCCTGCTCCAGAATCCCACTGAAGACTTCTTCCACCCTGAGTCTCACAGGGTCTTCTCTTGGCTCCTCGAGTCGCACGAGTAGCTCTTCTTCACTTTAAGCTTCTTCAAGTATCTTCAGCAGTCTGGGATAAAGATGCTGGCCTTGCTCTGTACCTCTAATCACTTGAGTTGATCAGGTATTCTCGTCTTGCTCAGGATTTATCTCCTTCTTCTAAGGATGACCTGGCTTCTCTCTTCAACTACTGAATACTCAGACAACTGATATCTTTAACTTCAGTCTGGTCCAGTCTCAGTTCACATCAACTTCATGCACTGAATGCATGGCATCACAATATCTTCAAGATCTCCTGGTCTTGGACTCCTCAAATGCACGCAGCCTGATTTAGCTTTGTTCACGTGTGCATGTGCATGCATGTAAGCATGCACTCCCCTTCTTTTCTTCTTGGTGCAGTAAACCAACAAAGGGTGTAATCACTTCAAGCACACACCTTCTCAAACTTCACACACTTTATTCAATTTGATTACACACTTAAGAGTGTGTTATACATTAGTGTGAGTCTTCTACTTCTTTCTTCTTCTAAGTGTGTTCACTTTTGGTGCACACACCTAGGTTCGGCCTTGTTCTTGTTTAGCACACACAATTTATTCTTTTAGTCTTCTTTGCACACAAGGCTTTGCCCTTCACTTCTTCTTGCACACACAACCCATAGCCTTTCTTCTTGTTCACTTTGCACACACAAATAGTGTATGCCTCGGGTTCTTCTCCTTTGGTTAAACACACCAAGGTGCCTCGGATCTTCTTTGCCACTTAAGCTTAAAGGAAGCGCGCAAGGTGCAAGTTTCTTTACTGCCGCGCAAGCATCAAATCGCGCAAGTGCTTCTGCCTTGGGCACAAGAAGGGCGTGCAGGGTGCTGCGGACACTTTTGTCACGCAAGCTCCAACCAACCACGAGGACGCGAAAGTAACGCGGCCTCGGGTCTTCCTGTCGCGCAAAGAGTAGGCGCGCAGGGGACCTCCAACCTTCTTGTCGCGCAAAGGTGTTGCGCGCAAGGAACTCCAGCCATGCAAGTTTACTTGCGCGGGGCTTCAAAATCTTCGCGAGGCAGAGCACTCACGAGGCTTCTTTCAAGTTCATCAGCAACCAAAATGAGAGCCTCTGGCTCTTCTTTTATAGGCAGAGGGAGATGCCATATCTTCCGCGTGAATTCCCGAAGTTTTCGGGTATTCAATATTTTAGAAAATCTTGAATATTTCTCATGCCGAACGCGGGATCCATTCCTTTTTATTTTCTTCACGTGCATGCGACTTAGAACGCATGCACGACCTTCTTTAAGCACTGCCCATGCAAATCATAAACCATTCATAGCCTCGGCAGATTCTCTTTCCTCGGCCGCAACCGAAATCTTCCGTATATTGCATGCACACCACTTTTTATGCATGGTCGTGTTCGGTGTGGAGAGACGAGCTCAATGGAGCCTTCGGCTTCGGCAAAGGTGGTCGGGAACTCAAAAACCATGCTCGGATGGCGCCTGGTTCGTCGGCAGCTTGCGGGAGACTTCGGACGAGCTCGGGGTTGAAGGCGGTCTCGCAGCCGTTGGATCGGCGATTCAATTGATCTCGGACGGCCTGGATCAGATCATCTCGCCGCGGATCAGATATGCGGCTTAGATCGTCCGCGCGATCAATCGTGCGGCTGGGATTCGCTCCTGGAATTTTTTCCGCGTCCCACATCGAAACGGCGAGCGGATTTTCCGCGCTTTATCACCCTGGCGCTGCCTCAACCCCTCGATTGAACTTCCAACCTCCACGGTGCCTCCCCGCACCGTGTTCTCTCTGCGGGCGCGCTCTGCGCCCACTCTGCTCCCTGCGGGCGTGCCACTGGCGCCCACTATGCACCCTTCGGGCGCGCTCCTGCGCCCACGCTGTGCGGGCTTTATCACCGCGTGGCCTCGGGGCTTATACACGGCCCCGGCCTCTCTCGGGCTGGCCCCATGGGATCCCCTTGGGCGTGGTGACCTTGTCCCACATGTGCCTTGGGTTGAACCCTTAAGGCTGGCCCTTGGTGGCTTATTTTTTGGCAAAGGAGTACAGGAGTACTTTAAACAACAAAGTAACCACATGAATATAAAATGCCAAGAGCCACTCCTTCCTCTTCATTTCCTCTTCTTTATTTCTTCTTCTTCATTAGAATTCCTCCAATTCTCATCAACATTTATTCAACACTTCGGAATGGAATTGCTGAAGGGTCTTTATCTTCAACCGAGCTCCTTAATCACATAAATTCTTCAATGAACTTCGTTGATCAAATCAGACATCAAATTGGAACATCTTCTGATTCACATGCACCAAGTGATAGTGCATGGACTTCTTCATCTCACTTCATCCACTTAGAAAGTGTGGTGGATCTTCTTCATCTCCTCATGCATTGTCAGTACAATGCATGGTCTTCAAACAATGTTGTGACATTGTATCTACTTGATACAAGTTCTTGGAACTTTAAGAACAGCTCAACAATCGTCTGATTTAATGATGATGCTCCATCATCATCCATTCTTCAAGTGGTGTAACTTAGTATCATCTTGATACAAGTATTGAAACATTAAGATCAGTTCTACAATCGTCTGATATAACTAGAGAATGTTTCAACCACATCTCCTATGCCACTTAGTGAATCTCCTAAGTGACATGCATCTTAGTACTATGGACATTCTCTCTTCATCACCAACACCATCACAACCTTTTTCATTCACATCTTGACATTCCTTGACTTCCATTCATTCCAAGACAACCTCATGCCTCATTGACAACAAATGCAACACAGTGCACTTCAATCTCCCCCTTTGTATTTGTTGTCAATACACTTCTTCAACACATATGAATGGGTCAATATGTGTGCCAATATTTTCTCCCCCTTATTGGCAATCAAATGCAAAGGTGTGGTGTGGTTCTCTTCCACAATATCTCTTCCTCCCTTCGAATAGCATCTTCTTGAAAAACACTAGGAGAGGGATGATGTCACGTGTTCTTCTTTAGCAAAGAACCTTTAGTTGATCAACTCTAAGTCTACTTGGGCTAACCCGGTGTAGAAAACAAGAGTGATATAACCAAGGAACTCAATGCTGTCCAACATTCACAATACATGTGAGATCATGCTTAGGGGTTGAATTTTTCCAGATATTCAATGAATTGCTGAATCCTGCACAACTTCACAAAACTCATTAGAAAGTTCAGGTGCAAAGATAAAGCTCCCCCTTTCATTCATTTGTCTTCAATCAATACTCCCCCTTAATTGTCATGATGAACACAATTAAGAAACAAGGGATGAAAGTATGATTGGAATACCTTCATCTTTTCTCAAGATGGTATTAAATCTTAGAATACCATCTTCTCCAGATTGGCTCCCCCTCAAGGGGTGCACTCAATTCTTTCTAAACCATCCTCCAGTTGAGAATGATCATCATCTTCAATTCCCTGTAATGTTAGCACATGTAAATACAAGTGATTAGGGAATAAGATGGAACCTCCTTGGTTCATCAATGTGAACAACAAGGTTGAGAAGATTCTCTCAACCGAGATGTCCCATTTTCACCATTCTTCACACTTGCACATTTGATCTTCATTGATAATTGTGCTGGTGTGGTTCTCAAAACCTCTTCATGTGAAATATTCATCTTCCCTTTTGCCTTAGCAATTGCCAGAGCTTCATCTTCAGCTTTTTGCAGTTCTCTGGCAAGTTGCAACTGATGTGGCCATATGACAAGTAAGTCATTTGGAAGTGTGGCCTCAGTTCTGGAAGTTCCACATGGTTCTTTTGATGTTGTTAAGCTACCTTTCTTAGGCAACTTATTTTCAATCAATCCCTTCTGCTTCTTCTGGATTGATTGTCTTTTTGAGTCCATTCTGCTTCTATTCAGTTCCATGGCTTGTTCACAAAGATCCATGGTATGACCTTTCTTTCCACAGTAGAAGCATATTTTCTTGGTGGTCCTTCTGGATGCATCACCCTTCTTGGATTTAGACTCCAAGGACTTCTTTTCCTTTTTCAATACCTTCTTGGGAGCATCTTCAACTTTCTTCTTGCTTCCCAAGGATTCTTTCTGAGCCAGGTTCTGTGATCTTTTCTTCTTTTGAGCTCTGGATACAGTTGGAGATTGACATGTATCTATTTGACCACTTTTGCACACATCCCAGATGTTATCAAGAAATCCAAATCTGTTAGCAGTAAACAGATGTCTCTGGACCTATGGAAGTTGCTTATTTCCTTCTGGCTTGCTCCCCCTAGGCATGGGCTTCCTCTGTGCTTTGGCATTCAGTGGATTGTACCAACAATCCTTTGCACAATGCCCATACTTGTTACAACACCAACATTGACCCACAAATCTTGACTTTTTGATTCCTTCTGATTGTAGGGTACTTGTCTTGAATTGTTGTGCTGCTTCAGGAGAGCATTCTTTCTTCACTGTCTTCATCCATACTTGTTTGGATTCACTCTTCCATCCTGCACTTTTAGTAGAAACACTTTTAGAAGCAGGAGTACAAAATGGTATGGATGGTACCTTCTTTTTAGAAGATGTTTCCCTTTCATTAGAGGATGTCTTTCTTTTAGAATCATCCTTCTCAAAGCACACTTGAGTAGCAACATTTCTTCTTCCAGTTGTCTGGGAGGCTTTGGCTTTGGGTGATTGCTGATTTTTCAATATCACCTCTAATTCTAAACACTTCATATTAAGGGAGTTCTTCTCATCCTCAACAGTTCTTAGCTTTCCTTCCCATTTATCTTCCAGCTGCTTCATCTGGTCTTCATGCACCTTCTTCATTTCTTGTAATGAATTGTCAAGCTCCTTTACCCTGTTTACTTTGTCTTCAAGTTGAGCATCTCTGACATTCATTGAAACTTTGTGACTCTTTTCCAGTGCATGGAAAACTTCTTTGACCACAGTCTTAAAGAATTCTTTCTCAGAAAGGCTTCTTTGCAATTCTTCAGTAGTGTCTTCATATCTTTCATTGCAAAGAGATGTTGTTTCATCTTTAGCCTTCACCAGCTTTCTGAGAGTGTTGGTTATACCAACCCTTTTAGCCAACTGATCTTCCATTGCATTGGCTTCTTCTTCTAACTGTAATTTTTCTTCTTGAAGATCAAGGATTCCAGTAGTAATACACATTGCCACTTCCTTGGGGACAGTATTCTGAAGATATTTGAGTTCATTTTGAAGATCATTCATTGTTCCAACTTCATCACAGCTAGGACAGGCTTTCTTCATCTTCTTGGCCTGTTTCTTCTTTCTATTTTTCTGAGTCTTGGCAGATATCTCCATTTGAGGATGGTCACTCATTTCCTCAAATATGCACTTCATAAAGGCTCCCTTGGATCTTTTAGAGGTAACCTTCCCTCTGATACCAATTGAAGTGCCCAGATCAGTGTGAATCACTGAGAGGGGGAGGGGGTGAATCAGTGATCCCTTAAAACTTTTTACTAATTGATTCTTTATCAATTAAACCTCTATGGCTTGTTAAGGCCTCGATCCACTCTTCTTATGTCTCTCAACCTTTCTCGGATAATGCAGTAATGAAAAGGCACAGGACACAAGGATTTACAAGGTTCGGCACCAAAGGCCTACATCCTTGCCATGCTCTCCCAGCATGGATTCTCCCATTATAATCTGTTAGTATTACAATGGTCGATACAACATCCCATTGTATCTCTCCTGAGTCCTACAGGAGGGTCTTTATACTACGTCCCACAGTGTTACCAGAGTCCCACTGGCCTGCTCCAGAATCCCACTGAAGACTTCTTCCACCCTGAGTCTCACAGGGTCTTCTCTTGGCTCCTCGAGTCGCACGAGTAGCTCTTCTTCACTTTAAGCTTCTTCAAGTATCTTCAGCAGTCTGGGATAAAGACTGCTGGCCTTGCTCTGTACCTCTGATCACTTGAGTTGATCAGGTCTTCTCGTCTTGCTCAGGATTTATCTCCTTCTTCTAAGGATGACCTGGCTTCTCTCTTCAACTACTGAATACTCAGACAACTGATATCTTTAACTTCAGTCTGGTCCAGTCTCAGTTCACATCAACTTCATGCACTGAATGCATGGCATCACAATATCTTCAAGATCTCCTGGTCTTGGACTCCTCAAATGCACACAGCCTGATTTAGCTTTGTTCACGTGTGCATGTGCATGCATGTAAGCATGCACTCCCCTTCTTTTCTTCTTGGTGCAGTAAACCAACAAAGGGTGTAATCACTTCAAGCACACACCTTCTCAAACTTCACACACTTTATTCAATTTGATTACACACTTAAGAGTGTGTTATACATTAGTGTGAGTCTTCCACTTCTTTCTTCTTCTAAGTGTGTTCACTTTTGGTGCACACACCTAGGTTCGGCCTTGTTCTTGTTTAGAACACACAATTTATTCTTTTAGTCTTCTTTGCACACAAGGCTTTGCCCTTCACTTCTTCTTGCACACACAACCCGTAGCCTTTCTTCTTGTTCACTTTGCACACACAAATAGTGTATGCCTCGGGTTCTTCTCCTTTGGTTAAACACACCAAGGTGCCTCGGATCTTCTTTGCCACTTAAGCTTAAAGGAAGCGCGCAAGGTGCAAGTTTCTTTACTGTCGCGCAAGCATCAAATCGCGCAAGTGCTTCTGCCTTGGGCACAAGAAGGGCGTGCAGGGTGCTGCGGACACTTCTGTCGCGCAAGCTCCAACCAACCACGAGGACGCGAAAGTAACGCGGCCTCGGGTCTTCCTGCCGCGCAAAGAGTAGGCGCGCAGGGGACCTCCAACCTTCTTGTCGCGCAAAGGTGTTGCGCGCACGGAACTCCAGCCACGCAAGTTTACTTGCGCGGGGCTTCAAAATATTCGCGAGGCAGAGCACTCACGGGGCTTCTTTCAAGTTCATCAGCAACCAAAATGAGAGCCTCTGGCTCTTCTTTTATAGGCAGAGGGAGATGCCATATCTTCCGTGTGAATTCCCGAAGTTTTCGGGTATTCAAGATTTTAGAAAATCTTGAATATTTCTCATGCCGAACGCGGGATCCATTCCTTTTTATTTTCTTCACGTGCATGCGACTTAGAACGCATGCACGACCTTCTTTAAGCACTGCCCATGCAAATCATAAACCATTCATAGCCTCAGCAGATTCCCTTGCCTCGGCCTCAACCGAAATCTTCCGTATATTGCATGCACACCAATTTTTATGCATGGTCGTGTTCGGTGTGGAGAGACGAGCTCAATGGAGCCTTCGGCTTTAGCAAAGGTGGCCGGGAACTCAAAAACCATGCTCGGATGGCGCCTGGTTCGTCGGCAGCTCGCGGGAGACTTCGGACGAGCTCGGGGTTGAAGGCGGTCTCGCAGCCGTTGGATCGGCGATTCAATTGATCTCGGACGGCCTGGATCAGATCATCTCGCCGCGGATCAGATGTGCGGCTTAGATCGTCCGCACGATCAATCGTGCGGCTGGGATTCGCTCCTGGAATTTTTTCCGCGTCCCACATCGAAACGGCGAGCGGATTTTCCGCGCTTTATCACCCTGGCGCTGCCTCAACCCCTCGATTGAACTTCCAACCTCCACGGTGCCGCCCCGCACCGTGTTCTCTCTGCGGGCGCGCTCTGCGCCCACTCTGCTCCCTGCGGGCGCGCCACTGGCGCCCACTATGCACCCTTCGGGCGCGCTCCTGCGCCCACGCTGCGCGGGCTTCATCACCGCGTGGCCTCGGGGCTTATACACGGCCCCGTCCTCTCTCGGGCTGGCCCCATGGGATCCCCTTGGGTGTGGTGACCTTGTCCCACATGTGCCTTGGGTTTAACCCTTAAGGCTGGCCCTTGGTGGCTTATTTTTTGGCAAAGGAGTACAGGAGTACTTTAAACAACAAAGTAACCACATGAATATAAAATGCCAAGAGCCACTCCTTCCTCTTCATTTCCTCTTCTTTATTTCTTCTTCTTCATTAGAATTCCTCCAATTCTCATCAACATTTATTCAACACTTAGGAATGGAATTGCTGAAGGGTCTTTATCTTCAACCGAGCTCCTTAATCACATAAATTCTTCAATGAACTTCGTTGATCAAATCAGACATCAAATTGGAACATCTTCTGATTCACATGCACCAAGTGATAGTGCATGGACTTCTTCATCTCACTTCATCCACTTAGAAAGTGTGGATGGATCTTCTTCATCTCCTCATGCATTGTCAGTACAATGCATGGTCTTCAAACAATGTTGTGACATTGTATCTACTTGATACAAGTTCTTGGAACTTTAAGAACAGCTCAACAATCGTCTGATTTAATGATGATGCTCCATCATCATCCATTCTTCAAGTGGTGTAACTTAGTATCATCTTGATACAAGTATTGAAACATTAAGATCAGCTCTACAATCGTCTGATATAACTAGAGAATGTTTCAACCACATCTCCTATGCCACTTAGTGAATCTCCTAAGTGACATGCATCTTAGTACTATGGTCATTCTCTCTTCATCACCAACACCATCACAACCTTTGTCATTCACATCTTGACATTCCTTGACTTCCATTCATTCCAAGACAACCTCATGCCTCATTGACAACAAATGCAACACAGTGCACTTCAATATTTAATGTCATGAAGAAATTATTTCATTAAGGCATCCATTGCATGCACCAAAGTGGAGGTAGTTGAGCAGTCTCCTCAGGTAGAAAAAGTATTCATTAGTAATCTGGGGATAAATTTTTTGGAAACTTGTCCAAATATTATGATATTTTTTGGTCGCATGAAAAAGGTATAGGGAAAAAACTTTTATGAATACAACTTCCTGGTATTCGGCCATTTATTATGGTAATTGAACTCAAACTTTTGGAAAATTGAATCTGGAGGGAAAATTTTCCACCTCTCAACCTTATTTATATGAGTGTCCACTTCCATTCAAGGTGGTTGAAGAAGGTGAAAGAGGGGATGTGTTGGAGTATTGGAGTCTTGAAGTGTTTTTTATTTTCTATTTTCTCTTTTATTAGTTTCATTATGCTCTCTTATTCCCCTTTCAACTCTATTACCTTCACATAGAGGGGTAACACCCTTGAGTGATCGGGGAAGGGGGAGTTTCACTTTTGTAATGTCAGAGTATTGAACTTAAATGTAAAACTCTCTTTTTCCATTAAATTATTTCTATTTACAATGGTTCTAAATTATCTTAATGCGATCATGTTTTAGGTTTTGGTGTATTCATTATTTATAGATTTGGTTGAATAACTTTTAACTCCCTCTACCTAGTGCAATTTGTCCCGATCGAGCATATTGTGTTAGGTGGTGAGTGATTAGCGATCATAAGAACATTTATGGAACTATTGAATCATTTCTATATTTCTAAGGATAAAAAATTCTCAATCAGGACTTTCCTTAGTTGTTTAGTAATTATTTATAAACTTTTATGCACATAGGAGTGAGTTCCATTGCTTTCTTCAATCAAAGGTGATTAATAACTCAATTAAGGAGTCTTTTATTTATTATTCAATAGAAATAGAGGTTGAATGATTTTTTTGATGATGAAGACATTGAAAAAAAATGATCTTACCCTAACCCCATAACTCTCTGCATCCACTTGTGTTCAAACTTTATTTTCAATTACTTGCTTTCTTTTTTTAAACTCAAACAATTTCAAAAACAACCTCTTCTTCTTTCTCAAATTTAAGTGACAAAAATAATTGTTATTCATTCCTCTCTAGAAACAACCTAGGTTACCCACTTTACTGCATTTTAACTTAGGTAATATTTTTTTTTCACACCCCATGACAGGAAAGTGTCACATGCGAAGGTATGTTCAATTATGTATTATAGTTAGTTTTCATTAATTTTCATTAATTCATTTATATACTAATTTTTTGATTATTTATAATCTTTTTTCATATCTTTTTGCATATAACATCTATACAGGTAGCAGGAAGAGCTCTATTGGCAACAACAGTAGGAGATGCGTCGATGACAGCAGCAGCAATATGAGCAGACAATGGAGTACATGCAACGTTTGACTCGTGGTTTGGGAATGAAATTCCCTCCACCAGCTCATCTAGCTCTTTCAAATGACCCCCGGTGATTTATATATTTTTTATGATAAACATTTGAATGTAAAAAAAATTATAGTATTTTTATTAATCAATGTATTTACATTTCTATATAGTGCATTTTTTATATTGTTGTGAATTTTGTGTTTTTTATTATTTTATTATTTTATTATTATTATTTTATTATTTTATTATTTATTTATTTTAATATTTATTCATTATTTTTTTTAATATTGTTTCAAATATTATGTTTTTGATTATCTGATTTTATTGTTATTATTATTATTATTATTATTTTATTAAATTTTATTAATATTATTTTTATTATTATTATTTTTTAAGTTTTTTGCAACAGGCTCGTCGCAAAAAGTTTTTTTTTAAATTCGAATAAACTATTTGCGACGATAAGATCTTCTGTCGCAAATAGGGTTTTTCGCGATGTCATTTTCTACAACGAGTTATTTATGATGGGACCCCGTCGCAAATAACCTTTTGCGATGAGATCTCATAACAAATAACTCGTTGCAAATGCTTTAATTTTCAGCAATGATAGTTTAGGAGAAAGATTCATGATTCATTTTTTATGTGTATGAATCAATCTCATGTCAAACTGACACACGATATGACCAGTATGGCTCAAAGTACGTATTTCTAGTTTAAAATGAAATTTTAGTAAAAAACACAAGTGACGTACTCAAAACCAAGTAAACATGTTTGAATTGTTTTAATACTTTAGAAAAACAATCCATAAGTCATCTTTAACATGCAGGAATCGGTTGCATCTCAATTCAATGTATGATGTGATCGGTATGACTCAAAGTGTTTGTTATCAGTTTAAAATTGACATTTTAGTCCAAAATGTGTGTTACTCGCTGAAAAATGAGAAAAATACACTCAGATTGTCTTGATACTTCAGTAAAATGATTTATAAGTCATTTATGACGTGTAGGTTTTAGTTTTATATCAAACCGACGCGCGATGTGACTGATATCACTCAAAGTGCATGTTTTCTGTTTCAAATGACATTTTAGTAAAAAAGACAAAAGACATACTCAAAACCGAGCAAACACATTTGGATTATTTTGATACTTTAGGAAAACAGTCCATATGTCATTTTTGATGTGTAGAAATTATTCTCACCTCAATCTGATGCACGGTGTGACCAGAATGACTATAATTGTGACCTTTTATTTAAAATTTAAATTTTAGTAAAAAAGACAGGTGACATACTCAAAATTGTACAAACGCATTTAGATTATTTTGATACTTTAGAACAATAATCCATAAGTCATTTGTGACGTGTAGAAATCAATTAAACTTTAGTCTAATACACATTGTGCCCGATATGACTCAAAGTGTCCGTTATCAGTCTAAAATTGACATTTTAGTTCAAAACGCGTGTCACTCACTAAAAACCGAGCAAACACACTCGAATTATTCCGATACTTCATGACATCGATTCATAAGTCATTTGTGACGTGTAGAAATTAGCCTCACGTCAAATCGACACACGATGTGATCGGTATCACTCAAAGTGTGTGTTTTCAGTTTCAAATGACATTTAGTAAAAAAGACAAGTGATATACTCAAAACTAAGAACACACGTTCAGATTGTTTTGATGCTTTAGGACAGCGATCCATGAGTTATTTGTGATGTGTATGAATCAGTCTCACCTCAATCCAATGTGTGTTGTGACCAGTATGACTCTAAGTGTGTCCTTTTATTTAGAATTAACATTTTATTCATGTATTGTTTCATATTATGTTTAATTTATTTCTTTATACTAACATAAGAATTATTTTCTTATACGGGTGGATTCTTTTGCTCGAGTTGGGGTGATTTGTTCAGCAACTGATACCATTATCAGGTTTTTCTGAGAGGGGTTCAGGTGCTAAAGACAATGAAATATTGATGTTTTTGAATTTTTGTGATATTACTTTCTATTGTGATTGTACAAAACATTGTTTGAAATGTCTATAATATAGTGGGTTTTTTTTTGTATTTGTGATGTAATTCTTATTTCAATTAAATTATGAATTTGACACATGTATTCGGGTTGTTGTTGTAGTGTGTTGTAATTCCAACGGCACAATGCATCAATAAAGCTTTTATCAGCGCAATTTCTAGCGCTGATAAAGACCCCCCTTTATCAACGCTGATAAAGGGGCCCCCTTTAACGGCGCTAAGGACAACGACGCCTTTTTAGCATTGTTAAAGCCTTTTTTGCGCACTGTTAAAGGGAAGATTTGTAGTAGTGGTGGAGCCTCTAGGGTGGATAGAGAAAATTTTGGTTGATGGATTCAATGGAGTGATGGTGGTTGGCGGAACTTGGGTGCGGGGTGATCATTCGTGCGACTGATCATCGATCAGATTCCAAGAGCATAATGGGGACCTATGGGCTAGAGATGACAGACTACAAAGGCAACGTCAAAAAGTCGAGCTAGAGGATGACAGGAAGACGAGATAGGTTGCCTCAACTAGGTTTAGGTTCCTTTGAGCCTTCAGGCATGTATCTCGGGGCTTTGAGACCATCAAATGTAAGGTCTTCGTGCCTTTTGGGCTCTAGGTTATGTAAGAGTTCTCTCTCAATTCAGTTAAAAGGGGAGTTATCTAATAAATAAAAAAATCAAAGGCTTTCAAGTTAAAGAGTATGGTATATTTATATATTTACATGTGTCTCTATATATATATAATTATATTCAATTATATATATGTGTGTATGTGTGTATTTATATATATTTGTATTGATTTATTTATAACTATACACATTTATAAATATTTATATGTATTTATATGTATTTATGTATATAATGTGGGTGTATATATATATATAATTGTGTTTAATTATATATATGTGTGTGTGTGTTTATATGTATTTATGTAAATTTACATAAATTCATATACATTATATATATTATGTCGATGTGTGTGTGTGTATTTACGTGTATTTATATGTAATTATGTTTTTACATGTGTATGTTTATAAAATATGAATAAATATGTGCACGCACGCGTGCGCGCGCACACACACACATTTATCTGTGTATATATAAGTATATTAAATTTTGTTTAGTTGTCGCATGGATGGTTTGATGAAGTGATAAGAGGTTTACAAAATAACCAAAAGGTGAGAGGTTCAAATCTCATCTCACATATACATCTGATTGATTTTACAAGGTGGGTTTGGGTGGGCCAGAGCGTGGTGGACCCGGGTTGGGGTGGACTTGATATAAAAAATAAAAAATAATTAAAAAACATATAAAAAAACAAAAACAAAACCATCGCTAAATGAATCTTCGCTTGATAAAAAACTATTGCAAAAAAATATTGTGAAAAGACTCTCAACATGCAAATTTGTGGCGTTTTAAACCGCCGCTAAACACCGTTTTTCTTGTAGCGTGAGGTGCTAGACATTCATTTAAGTTATAGATCCACATGTTTGCCAGGTCACAATGACTATAGTGTCTTTTGTAATTCTGATAAAATGAAAAGTTGTTATGCTTCTCCCCATAGATGCAGGACGAAAGCCCGAACCATATAAAAATATGGTTAAACAAACTCCGATTCCATTAAAAAGCATGATTATTCAACTTTCAAAGAAGACATATCAGTTTTTGTTGCAATAAGATCCATGCATCTCATCTTATATACACACATTTATCCATCCCTTCTTTTTTGTAATAATATTTATTTATTCTTAAATACAATATGGGAGTAATATAACTTATTTTTCATGTTATAATATTCTTAAAACCTAACCATATCTTTTAAATACAAGATATAATTTGGTGAAAGTCTGGATGACAAATTCAATGCATTGTGTGCAATAAGTATACTTCATTTGTTTTTTTTGTTCTCAGCAAACGTGTCACACACATAATAACTATTTTTCCCCTATTATATACACTTTGGAGAATTCAATAGTTTCCTTAGAAAGTTTTCTTATTAGCCAACCTATATATATATATCGAACAAATAACAAGTTGCACGTCGCATGCACATAGGTATTTGTGTTACTATTGTCACTATTTTATTCTAAACATTATGTTAATTTCATTAACATTCCAAATTTGTAGTGCTTCCATTGCGTTTTATAGTTTACCATATCATAGTTTTTTATTATAATCATACACAACCCTATATTTATGAATTACCATTTCATAAGTTTTAGTTCTTCCATTACAATTTTGATAACCAAACACAATAGACCAACTATGTATACCTTCCTTTTGTACTCACCTCATGCTCCAAACATAGATAATAATTTGGATAATCCATGGATATAGTGCCTACATACCCAATGCACATTATTATCAAAACTTTGGAACATTTCAGTTATGCTTCATGCATAATTCACATTTTAATATTATAAATCCAGTTCCATGGATTCATATTTTTATTCACTAATAAAAAAATAAAGGAGAATAAATATAATGATAAATTTAAAAACTATAAATAATTTTTTGATTACTTTATCAACTTTGGAACATGATAACTCTCAAATATAGGTGAACTCCACGCACAAACGATACTCGGTTTCCTCTCTCGGACATTTTTACAGTCATGGATCTGCGCCAATCAATCCGCGACCAGACTGACGTCTCCTTGTCCTTGGCGCAGCTCGTTGCGTTGAAAGAGGCGAAGGGCTCCAACCTGGTGTTCTCTCCGCTCTCCATTCACGTCCTCCTGAGCCTTGTCACTGCTGGCTCCTCTGGTCCTACCCTCCATCAGAGCCTTTCCTTCCTCAGATCCAAATCCCTTGACGATCTCAGATCCCTCTCCTCCCAGATCGTCGCCCTGATATTCTCCGATGGCAGCCAGATCGGTGGCCCTAAACTGTCCTTCGCAAGCGGCGTGTGGCTGGATCAGTCGCTTTCTCTCAAGTCCTATTTCAAGCAGGCTGCGGAAGTTGATTACAAAGCTGCCTTGAAACAAGTTGATTTCATCAACAGGGTCAGTACCATACTCCTGCTTCATGAATTATCTTCTATATTGTATTTATTGTTTTATATCTACAAAATTGGTCCAAGAAGAAAAACCTTTCTTTGCACAAGTGAATAATCCCAACTCATATATTGTTAATGTGAATATAAACAATCCCAACTCACATCGAACCTTTCTTTGTACAAGTGAATAATTCTGGGATACATAATCTTCCTTCTTTTTTATTTCTTTATATACAACATAGTTTCATTTATTCACCCTCCACATGGCCTGTGAGGTTAGGGTTCACCAATGTGATGAACTCCATCTTCCGTTATAAAAACATGTGTCTGTTTTAATTATAATAAATCGGGGCATTTTTTACACTAAATCGAACACTGACGTATTCAGGTAATACTAACAGATGCAAAAAATAAAAGGAAACATGGAGGATTTGCATGCTTGGGTCCTCATTAGACCTACGTGCACAACAAAACCATCATGTATAAGATTTCACCAACGAAGAAAACAAACAGGATGTAAGAAACCCAAACCAGAGCCCTTGCTAAGCTTTCAGCACTCTCACCACCGCTGTGAGAGTTTAGTATTCACTATCAAGCGGAGCACATACAAAACAAAACAAAATACATAACTCATTATAGAAAAGAAACCAAGAATGAATGAGAGAATCTTACAAAATCCGAGTACTAAGAATGTGCTTGAGACCCCTTGTACCAACACACGCTTCCTCTTTTGAAATCCAAGATCGACGTCACATAGTCTGCCGATTCACCAACAAGCCAAAACCATTTCGCGAAGTATGAAACCAAGGGATTCAAGAGAGAGCTTTGGAAAATTGCCCGATTAAAAAGTAGATGAAACAAACAAAGAATAATCGTGAGAAATATCCTTGCACGTGGATAAGAAGCCTTGAAAATATCGACGAATGATCGGATGTCCAGGTTGAAAGCGGCTGTTCGAGTAGCAACCAATGTGACTAAATGAGAGACCAGGTGGAGCGTCAACATTAGTCGAGTAGGTGGGGCATGCATCGCATCTTAACACGACACGGAAGAAACACACCACAAAAACACAAATCCCTGACATCAGATGACCATCATCATGGCAGAGGAATAGAAAGCAATGACTAGGATCAAGGCCAGGTAAGAAATGCAGATCGCTAGTATGAGCCCAGGTGAGGTAAATGCCTAGGAAAAAAATAGCCCGAGCATAAGGCTAAGGCAAGCCAATGACCTCGACATAAGTAATGCGGGCTAGGGAATCATGAAGGCTTGTCAAATAACAATCCCAACAGAGAACAACCCAACAACCGGAACAAAGCACACATAAAAGAATTTACAATTTCAAATAAAAAATAATACGCATGCATGCAATTTCACAATAATCTTCACCTTGAAATCTAAAATGTGAAACCGTAAAAGGCCTGTGATATTCCTGCAAACATCTACCACCATTCTATTGGTTCCTTGTTAATTAATTCCAAGCAGTGCCTAAATTTACTACATGGCAGCGCTTGGTTGTCAGATTAGCCAAATTTTCTTCAGTATGTACCTTTTTGACACATACTTGACCATTATCAATGATGTCCTCAACGAAATGCAATTTAATATTTATATGTTTTGACCTATCATGACACACTTGATCTTTAGATAAATACAAACCACCTTGACTATCACAAAAATCGTAACATCAAAATTAGAAAGCTTTAATTCTCTGATTCTGCCCTAAGTCATAAGGATTCTTTAATGATTGGTGTTAATGCAATGTATTTAGCCCTAGCTGTGAAAGCGCCACAATGTACTGCATATTACATTTCTAGATAATCGAAACCCTACAGGCAGTAAACTCAAAACCAATAATACATTTCTGAGTTTCCTCATCTGCACCATAATTAGAGGTTGCATTGCCCCCAGGGCCTAGGCTAGTGGCAAAGGGCTCTGTGGGGTGTCGGGTGGTCTCGGGTTTGAGTCTCCCTGGCTTCCTGTTGTGTGTGTTTGCATGTTTCTTTGTAGCTTTGTAGTCCCCTTCTCGACCGTTTGTAACATAATTAGAGGCCGCATGAACAATTATATTATGATCCGTATCACAATTACTACCATAACATAAACCATATTGAGTAGCTGATGCAACATACTTAACAACCATTTAAGTGCATGCCACCGTGCTTTTTCGGGGTTTGTCATAAATTTGTTGTCAATACTCACAACAAAGGATTAATTTGGTCTACTACAAATCATGACATACATAACACTTCCAACAATATCTCTGCAGGTTTAATCTATCCATCCAAAACTTTTTCAAAACCTTTTCACCATAGCTTGGGCGAGAGAGGAAGAGTGCCTCCTCCTATAGTTTCTTTTCCTTGCATTCTTCTCTTCTCTTCTTCTACCATACCGCATCTCATCCACTGTTGTACTAAAGGAATTCTCTGAGGGGGATGAGCGTTTATTAATTTGGTCCAACCTGCTGGATACCTGAAGGAGGAGAGGAATTTCAGATGGAGGCGCGACACCAATCACGTCCAGAGGGAATGGAGGAGCGAATGAGAATGGTCTAGACAACACTCTCAGAGGTGTTGGCAGCAGTTGGAGCGGTAACTGAAGACCAACAAAGGTGGGAACAAGTAAGGAAAGAGCAAGCCAAATTCCGCAGATATATCACAGGCCTGGTGTGACGCTTAGAGAAGACGCCACAACAAGAGGAGGATCGCCCTTCGTTCGTGACAAATTTATCTGAGTTGCATTTGGTGGAGAATGACGACATAGGGAAGCAGGGGCGGGACACTGAAATGGCGGCGAATCACGCTGACACTGAGAAGAGGTGAAGGTGTCACTTGCACCGTTAAGCATGAAAGGTGTTGCGATCCATTGGTTCACCATTTTAGAAGAAGTTCGACTAAGAGTGACTTGGCTAGTGTTTTAAGAAGAGCTTATGGAGCGATTGAGTGGGCTGGAAATCAAAAATCCATATGAGGAGATAGACGCACTGCAACAGAAAGGAATGGTTCATGACTATATTAAACAGTTTGAATGTTTAGCTTCGTTGTTACACGTTAATCCGAGCAGCACTATTTAAGGTATTTCCTTCATGGTTTGCGAGAGGAGATTCGTAGTTGGGTTCATATGCACGATTCGGAAACGCAGTTACAAGCAATGCGCCTGGCTCGACATGTTGAGCTAACAATGAAGAAAGGGCGGACCTTCAAGTCTATGGTGGGGACCGTGTGCATTGAATGGACGCGACGAAAGCGTGTGGCAACGAAATATGCGCCTAGATTCACAACAATAGAATTGGACTTCGTTTCGACAAGACAAACGAATGAGAAATGCTTCAAGAGGGATTGGTTAGGAGGCACCAAAGCGAGTGTGGGAGGAAAGAAGGAAGAAGCGCCGCGTTTCAAGTGTGGGATGCCTTACAGTTCGATGCACAGATGTCTTGATCCGAAGATGAAAGTCATACTATTGGGGGAAGATGAAGCTCGACAAGGAGAAGCAACATCGGCAAAATTAATTAATCAGGAGGCGGAGTCACAAGAAGAGGAAGGAGGGTGTTGGACTATCGAGGCCCAAGCACTTACTACCAAACCCAAGGTGGTTTTGTTCGATGGTGTTGGCTTAGGTGTCCAAGAAACAAAAAAGGAGTATCAAGCTAGGTGATGGGCATAGGTTGTGGTCTCAAGGTATATGCCAAAAACTGAGAATAGACATGAGAAAACATGCTTGTTGGATTAATGCTTGACAAAATTAATTAATCAGGAGGAGGGGGAGTCACAAGAAGAGGAAGGAGGGTGTTGGACTATCGAGGCCCAAGCACTTACTACCAAACCCAAGGTGGTTTTGTTGGATGGTGTTGGCTTTGCTGTCCAAGAAACAAAAAAGGAGTATCAAGCTAGGTGACGGGCATAGGTTGTGGTCTCAAGGTGTATGCCAAAAACTGAGAATAGACATGAGAAAACATGCTTGTTGGATTGATGCTCATGTCTTGGACATAGGGGATTGGATTTTTTATTGGGAATTGCATGGCTATAGACTCTTGGGGTGGTAAAAACCAATTGGAAGACCATGGCGATGGAGTTCATGGCTGGGGACAGGAGTATACCCTTCAGGGAGGTGTTCAAGCAAGCAAGGCGGTCTCTCCTCTACGGGCTGACTAGCAGGTCAGGTGAAGCTGATAACCAATACTTAATGGAAGGGAATCAGATAACAGAGAATCTTTATGGGATTACCAACAACAACATGAGTTTCAGAGGCCAATAATGATACTAAAAATAGTGTTTAGTGAGCCCAAGGGATTACCCCCTTACGGTGTCAGATTGACCACAATGGAAGGAGGGGAATCAAATAACTTGTTTTGACTTCTACTTCGTAAATTTGTGCTTATATTTTTTGATGGTATTTTGGTTTACAGTCGGGTGGAAATCACATTTGTAACACTCAAAAGCTGCCTTACAAGTGTTGCAAAACAAACAGTTCTTTGCAAAACCAGAATAAATGTTACTTTGCTCAATGAGAGGTGGATTACCTTGGCCACATGATATCAGATGCAAGGGTTGCTGTGGACCCTGCCAAAATCCGGGCTGTGTGGGAATGGTCAAAACCAGTTTCTGTCATGGGTGTATGGGGTTTTCTGGGACTCATAGGATACTATAGAAAATTCATCCAAGGATATTACAAGAATGCCAGACTCCTCACTGCTTTGACTTGAAAGGATGGATTGAAATGGATCAGAGAGACGCAAGAAGCCTTTAAACAATTGGAACAAATTATTACAACAACTCCTGTCCTCACCTTGCCTGATTTTTCAAAGATATTTGAAGCGGAATGTGATGTTTCAAGACAGGGTGTGGGAGCGGTGCTAATGCCAGACTGAAGACCCATTGCGTACTTCAACAAAGCTTTAGCAGAAGGGAATTTGTCTCAGCCTACGAATGAGAAGATCACGACGTTTGTGTTGGCCATACAACATCGGTCATTCCTCTTGGGCTGACCGTTCATAGTGTATTTCGACCAAAGGAGTCTGAATTTTCTGTTACAATAGTGAATTACCATCGCAGATCAACATCGTTGGATTGCAAAATTACTGGGGCATCAATTTGAAGTGAAATATAAACTGGGGAAAGACAATACGACATATGCCCTATCTTGGAAGGAGTACATGTCGAAATTTCTGCTATGGAGGTCATGCCCGGTGTGGCAAGAAGGCCGATACTTAACGGTAGACGTACAAGAAGACCCCTACCTTAGTAAAATTATACAAGAGGTGAAGTTAGGAAATGAAACCAAAAAAGGGTTTACTTATTCACAAGGAACATTATTGTATAAGGGGCGTTTGGTGATACCAGCCACTTCCAAATGGATCCCGAAATTTTTAGAAGAATTCCATAATTCCCCACGACGGACATTCGAGGTACTACAAAACTTATAGAAAATTGGCTGAAAATTTGTATTAGGATGTGCATCAATGTGAGATCTGTCAATGCTATAAATATTCCACACTATTTCCATTAGGTTTGTTGCTATTGTAATTGGTGCCTTAGAATCGACTTTGTACTTTCTATTGCCGGAATATTAATAAACATTTTTTTGCATGATGATCGTTCTTCTGTGTAACATTAATGTGATAATGTCTTTGAAGTATTTGTTGCATCAAAAGGTTATAATAATTCCCCGTTATAATGAGAACCTAGAGAAACTATGATAATATTCTTAAAACATGTCCTATGGTATAGATAACATCCTTCTAACGGGTCACAAATGATGTGTGACTATCAGGTGCTGACGACTCATATGACATTGAGACTTCTTCTCATGAAATTCGCACTTGATAATTTCAAGAAGAGAAATTATGAGACATACCCACCAATAGAAATTTCACATGTTCACGTGTCATTGAATATTCTTATCCGCTAACGTGTGTATTGATCCTTAAACTTGAAATTATTATTAATGTATGTTATGAATCACGTACTTTAATGTATGGGTGAAAACCGTGACGACATGTGCTCATGTTGAGGTAACATATGTTGGGCGTGTCATAAATGATACAACATTAATTGAATAAGTCAATAATGAATTTCTCATGTTCGAGTTAATCGAAGAAGATACCACTGATAATTTGATTGAAATAGAACTTTTTGATTAAATCCATGGTCATGGTAATTCATCAATGAGTTCATTTCGGAAAGTCTAAGGAAGATAAATCAAACATATAGGATGATGACACAAGTATGCATCCTGCTTGATGAGATATCGCGATAAAAAGATTATACAACACGGTATTGTTCGTAGGAAGGTTATTGTTGTTGCGTCATTAATTTCTTTCTCTATGAGTGTCTTGACATGTTGCTGGGCGATGATCTTGGATTTTAGGTAAGTTCACCTAATGCCACCGAAAAAGAGGCTTAGAGGATCCACACACTAAGTGTATGCAAAAACTCATTAAATTATCTTGAATTTAATACTAAGAATAAATATTATTGTTGGTTTGTGGAATAATAATTATTCAAGCATTGTTGATCACATAAATTCAATCATCAGGTATTCGAGGTTAGAATACGTGAGTTGAATTATATATCTTGTTTATTATATACAAGGTAATAAATGAATCAATATTTATTCACCAGTTTTGTGAACGGATTAATATAAATATTTATTTAGCTACGTGAATGTTAAAATAAATATTTATTCGCGAGTTTAGGGAATATGATATTTATTTATTTATTGAATGAATAATATTTATTTGATTAAATATTTTATTATTCACAGGTCCAATAAATTCCATGGAGGATTGATAGGTCAAGTTAATGGTCCGAAGGAGATGATATATTTATCTGCGAATCAAGAAATGGTGGGCGGTTTTCGGCCATGAACCACCTCAAATGGTGAGAGGTGGGTTGATGAGTGTGTGGCGGTATTATAGGCGTACTCCGCCCATGGTGCCCTATGTTGTAGGCCGTTCAAAGGCGAAACACCTTAGATAAGCGCCTATACACCAGTTGACAACTTCAGTTTGTCCATCAGCTTTTTGGATGATAATAGAAGCTCATTTTCAAAGTCGTACCTTCCATTCGAAAGAGTTTTTTCGAAAAATTACTAACAAATATGGGGTCTTTGTCGCTGAGAATAGGGCTGGGTATCCCGTGCAGTTGGACTATTTCCCGAACAAATACCCCGACAACCGACTTGGCTGTATACGGTTGTTGCATTAAAATAAAATGTGCATATTTGGGTAGCCGGTCCACGATCACTAGAAGGACATCAAACCCGTACGATTTAGGTAACTCGGAAACAAAATCCATGTAAATTTGGTCCCAAACTAATTCAGGAATCGGCGATGGATAAAGCAACCCGGTTGGTGACATGGCTAGACACTTCTGTCGCTGGCATGTTTCGCATATGTTTCGCATTCTCTGACATACTGTAAGATAGGTTGAGTCATTCCCTTCCTAAACAATCCAGCTGCCAATCTCTTGTAAGTTTTGAGAAATCCAGCGTGTCCCCCTACAATAGAAGAATGATAGTAGTATGATAGTACTGTAGGAACTTGGGGATAAGAATAGATTGTCTGGACAACACCATTTTCCCATGAAAAAACAACCCATTTTGAAAAATATATCCAGGTTTAGACCCAGTTGTTCAAGGGCCAAGGGCCGCAACAATTTTTGACAGCTCAGGGTCTTGTAAAAGCCCCCTCTTGAGTGTTTCAACTTCTAGCCAGAATGGTTCCCAAACCGACTCCCCCAATTTAAGGACATCCAAATCCGTCTCTTTGCTATTTTCGACCAACCTGGACAAGGAGTGTGCTGCTTGGTTTTGCCAGTTTGGTTTATAAACCACCTCAAAATCTAATCCCAGCAATTTAGCTTGTCAATTTTGTTGGTCAACTTTTTGGCAACATCTACTAAGCATATGTTTAAAGGCTTTGTGATCCGTATAGACCTTGAAATGCTTACCCAGCAAATATTGTCTCCAATGAATAACGGCCAAAAACATGTGCCATTATCTCTTTCTCATAAACGGATTTTGATAAATTGGTTTCGGGCAACGCCTTACTATAGTATGCAACAGGGCGGCCAGATTGCATGAGTATTGCTCCTATTCCCCTTCCGGAAGCATCACAGTCAATAGTAAATGTTTTTTGGAAATCTGGAAGAGCCAACATAGGAGCCAATGTCATTTTCTTCTTCAATTCTTCAAAGGCCAGCTCGGATGCTGAACCCCACTGGAACCCATTCTTTTTGGTCAATTCAGGGGTTTTGCTATCTTGCCATATCCTTGGACAAATTTTTCTATAATAGCTAGTAAGTTCCAAAAATCCTCTTACTGCCTTCACATTTTGCGGTCGTGGTCAATTTCCAAATGTGTTGTCCATGTTCTACTGTAAACTAAAATATCATCAAAGAAGACCAATACATACCGTCTCAACACAGCCTTAAACAAGCGATTCATGGTTGATTGGAATGTTGCCGGAGCATTCATTAACCTGAATGACATAACAAAAAATTCAGTGTCCCTCATGAGTTTGAAAAACTGTCTTGTTGACATCTTCTGCCCTTACCCACACTCGATGAAAACCAAACCTTAAGTCAAGTTCAGTAAAGAAACATGCTCCACATAGCTTATCCAATAATTTATCGATAATCGGAATCAGAAATCTGTCCGACACAGTGAGCTTGTTAAGTGTCCTGTAATCCACGCACATACGCCAAAAAACTTCAAAGTGTTTGTCCGGGTAGCGATGCATGGATGAAAACGGTTGACCACAACGAAAACAAAGGCTCTTCAACTTTCGATCTTCTCTTTCTTGGCGTCTTATAGTCTTCATTCCATTCCATCGTTCCTCGCCCATGGCTCTCCTAATATCCTCTTACCTTTTCCCCCTGTCCACCATGAACCTGCTGGGAGGTTGCTGAGGAACCACTGTTCCATATCCACGTGGGGCAGGATAAACAGTAGGCCTACCACCCAAATTTTTAAGTACACCTTCTCTAATTAGCTCTCCTTCGACCTTCCTAGCAAGAGTTTGCATTTCATATTTGTTAATGGGTTTGTGCGCTGACACACAATTTTCAATCTTTGGTCGTAGCCCGCCCATAAACAGGCTCATATACCACGACTTTGGAAACTCAACTGCTTGCAGAGCCACTTGCTTGAACTCTTCTATGTTCTTCATTGTTCCAGTTTGCTAGAGCGTCTTCAGATGCCTCAGAGGATCGCCTTCAGTCGACTTACCAAACTGATCCATAAGAGCTGGTTTCAACTGTTCCCAAGCTGCTCTATGATTCGCACTACGTCAAGAAAGAAGCTAGTATAATGCAGAGCTCTCTAAATTGATCTGGATCAGATGTAGTTTCATTTCTTCCGAAGTTCAATTGACTAGAAAATACGTTTCAGCTTTAGTAATCCATCCAAATGGATCCATTCATGAAAAAGTTGGTAGTTCCACCCGCCTCGACACACTTTGACTGTCTACTTCCTGGAAGCTGACTTTCGGATTTGCGTTTCCTTTGAAGCCACGTCTGAAATCTAATTTTCTATGTCCATTTCCTATAGAACTCACTGATGCCATTTCTCCTTTTCCATTTTTAGGACCTTGTTCCATTCGCAACTCAATTTCCTTTAACCTTTCTATAGTTTGCTCCTCCAAGTTCCGCACTCGATGTGCCACTCGCTCCTCTGTTTGTTGGAGGCAGGCGCTCGTGTGCAAACTGTTAAATGTTGTTTTGTCCTTGTAGCAACTTAACTAAGTTCTCCTGTATCGATGACAAGGTCTGGTCATGATCGCACTCTTTTTTTTTTCATACATTCGTTTGAAACTTTCGAATGTTGACTCGATAGAGGCCATTCTCGACTCCATTCTCGTCTGCATCCACTCGTCGGTCTTCTTGCATAAACCGCAATCAGGAAAAAATTTGGCCAAAAACTTCTCTCCTGACACACTTCACTTCAACAGGTACGCGACTACTCTTCGATTTCAGTCCACTCGACTTCTTCTCAGTGAACGTCTGGCTCCGTACAACCGCTCGGTGCGCAAAGTTCCCCAGCAGAGTCGTCAAAAATGTTAGGACAATGTGATCAACCAAGAAGGAAGAACAACTAATTTTGTTTTATTCCACTGTAATATTGTTCCGCACATTGTCATAGTAATTGGAACACTAGAATTACAAGAAAAGGAATAACGAGTGAGAGTCCACCTCCATTCATTTCCTTCAGCCGCTGCAGAGAGAAGAGATGGATTGAGACCACCACTCCGTGCGTTTGCTCCCAAGCAGTGCGCCCAATTTCCAGGTATTTCCAACCACCCCTCCCGATAGAACCTCCATCCAAATATATAGTCACTGACTTGCTAACATTTCACTATCTACCCGTTTTACCCCTCCTCTGATAAGTATGAATTATTGGGGGCCGAAGGGTGCTGCCAAGGGTCCACCTCCCCCCCGGGTGCTAACATTTTTAAACTTGTGTTTATAAGAAATACATAACCATACTGTCTGGATTCGTGCGATAACCAACGCTAGCCTGTGTGCTTGTTGGACTACACACATCAGTATTTATTAAGCTCAACAACTCATCAGTTCTTTCTCCATTTCCATCAAGTTTTAGTCACTTTACCTAATAAACAGGATTACCACATATTAAATGATTCATAATAAATCTATTTTAATAATTCATATTTATGAAGTTTTTGGATGCATTTCATATTTATTTGTCTAAGACAATGCCAAAGATAAGCGGCGTTAGAATCATTAACTTTGATCTTTTTATTTTTAATGTTATAAATTGGATTATCTATGCCTAGAATATATAAATCATTAATCAATCATCCAGTACCATAAAACATTTCATTCATGCATATAAAACTACTTTTGATCCTGATCATGAAAATCAAATTTCTATTTATGGCTGAAACATAATAATAAATTTTTAATTCTAGAACCAATCTATTAGGTAGATGTAAATCGAATGTTCCCACTTCCATTGTCAATATGTAGATTTCTCTCTATTTACCAATTCTTTTATATTTCTAAGTGCATGTACATATTCACATATGTGCGATACACGACCGGTATTTAATACCCATGAGTTGAAATTATAAAATTTGATTTCAACAACATTCATTTCTTTATGCACACGGCACCTCTTTTCATAATTGTGAATACTTCTCAAGTTATAATACCAATCTATAAGATTACAAAAGCAATTTAAAATAGATCTTAGCAATATAAAATTTGTGTCTAATGTCTTTCTAATCTATAACATAAGATATTTATTGATCATCATGTTTGACATATGTATCCAATAAGGATTTTTAATGAATATATTTCTACTAAAATGAAGACCACTTATATAATATCTATTAGTAGATCTTAGTGACATGAAATTTGTGTCTAATGTCATTCTAATCTATTACAGAATATATTTATTGAGTATCATGACTTTAGCTAAACTCATCTCTCAAGTCATGACTATTTAGGTTGACAATTATGTAAATTATATCATATATAACCTTTGGATAATTGAGTGAATAACATTTTGTTTAAATTCATCTAATGAATTATTCCAGTTCTATTTCTCTAGGCACCTAATGGTTAGGGCTGCTTAGCCAAATGGAGCCCAAAACTTAGTCAGATAACAAGATCATGACTTAACTCAGCTAAGCCCATCTCTTAAACCATGACTGTTAACCTTCACGCCTTACATAAGACAATCCATGGACACTCGACTAAGCATGACTTACCTATTTAGATGATTGTGGTGTGGATGAGTGTTTACTTTCAAAGGAATTTAGCACCTTGGTTCTTTGAGAGAGTTTTAAAGATTTTATCATTTTCTATATGCATCTCATGTATATTATTCCTTAAATGCATGTATGCTTCTAATGATTTAATTTATACACCTCACACTTTTAACATGTTTTGATTATGTTGATGTTTAACTTCTATACAACTAATGATTTGTGTTGCACATTAACAATGAAAATTTAATTACAATATTCAAAACATATTCATATGCATCATATGCTAATAGTACATGAAACTCTTTTCATGTAATGATTCATAATCATAACAATCCAAAATCTTACTCAAGAGCACGTATGGTGTGACAGGTAGCCAACTCCCACTTTTTTAGAATAGAGCCTAATGTCACGGACTGAGCGTCTCAGCACAGCAGTTCGCCCGTGCGGCACCCCAGCCCCTTCCAAGGCGGGCGGGGTTCAGCCGTCCAGCTCTTCATATGTGAGGTTCACTGGTTTCGTCCTGCCATGGACTCATCAGGAGAGTGACCCCAACTCCCAACCAGTGGTGTCAAGGTTGACACACACCATCCTCCTCTTTGTCGGGGCGACTCCCATCTCTTAGATAGGGACTAACCAGATGAACCGCAGCTTTGATGTTCTTGCTGGTGTGGGACAGGACCCCCATGATTGGGTCGTGACATTCTCCCACCACCATTCCATGCACGCCCTCGTGCATGCAGGATCGTGGCCTTCTGTGTGTCCGCGACTGCTTCCAACTAACTGGCTACCAAGCATGGCCGCAGGGGACGCTCCTTCCTTGTCCTTGACATCAATGGCCCACCCACTCTCTGGGTCGCAAACCACCGTGGTCCACCCCTCTTAGGGTCGAAAACCACCTCCACGAGACCCACCCTTCATAGTGGCGTCTCTGCCTCAGACATCTTGCAAGCACGATCTTCTGTGTCGTGTCACCTCCGCATGACACCCCGGGACTCCGCTCCCACCACCAAGGTCCGTCCGGCAGCATTCCGCAACACCACGAGACACATTCCCTCTGATACCACTTGTCACGGGACTTGGCCTTCTCCCAAGCTCTCGTGCGACACCCGACTAGCTTCCCTTTCACGGAGCCTAGACGAGTTCAGCCTTTCGACACTCACAACGGAAGTAAGGATCGTAAGGGAAGTGCTTGACAAGCTCACAAGACACAAGTGCAAAGAAGCTCTCAAATGCTCTCAACTTCTGTGTCTTTACAAATGAGGAGTCACTCCCTTTATATAGGGTTTGGTGGCAAAGTGTACAACATTCTAGAATATGTACACATCCACATGATTCTAGAGTATTCTAGCCTACTCTACTAGAATATACATGGAGCATTCTAGAACCCGTTGAGATCCACAACCTTCCATGGAGGCCTAGAATGTTCCGGACCCTTCAAGGCCCAAGGGGTGTTCCGCAACACTCCGGAGAAGTCTGGAATATTCCGGAACTTGGTGGAGATGTAGAGAACTCTAGAGGATTCTAGAGAGCCTCACCACCGGGTCTCCTCTCCATTTGGCGGGGAGTGACATCAACCTCCCTCTGATACCAACTGTCACGGGACTTGGCCTTCTCCCAAGCTCTCGTGCGGCACCCGATTAGCTTCTCTTTCACAAAGCCTAGACGAGTTCAGCCTTTCGACACTCACAACGGAAGTAAGGATTGTAAGGGAAGTGCTTGACAAGCTCACAAGACACAAGTGCAAAGAAGCTCTCAAATGTTCTCAACTTTTGTGTGTCTTTACAAATGAGGAGCCACTCCCTTTATACAGGGCTTGGTGGCAAAGTCTACAACATTCTAGAATATGTACACATCCACACGATTCTAGAGTATTCTAGCCTACTCTACTAGAATATACATGGAGCATTCTAGAACCCGTTGAGATCCACAACCTTCCATGGAGGCCTAGAATGTTCCAGACCCTTCAAGGCCCAAGGGGTGTTCCGCAACACTCCGGAGAAGTCTGGAATATTCCGGAACTTGGTGGAGATGTAGAGAACTCTAGAGGATTCTAGAGAGCCTCACCACCGGGTCTCCTCTCCATTTGGCGGGGCGTGACACTAAGCTCCCAGGTCACGGAGAAGTATGACCCAAAGTTTCACTATCCACGAATAATTATTCAAGAATTATTTTAAATTTCAACGATTATTTTAACTCCAATAATTATAATAAAACTTCACTTTGCAATTATAACAAAACAAACCATTAATTTTGATTGAACTAAAGTAAATCTTATGAAATATCTAACTTGAAACTCCTAAAATGAATGACATAGAATTTATAAGAAACAATTTAGAGAATTTAAATTTAAGCATACAAATATTCATAAAATAAACAATTCACATTTATGAATATTTAAATAAGGAAATAAACCAATGAACAATTCATAAATTTATCATGATACATCCGCCTTAGACAAAAATCACATTTTTCAAAATAAATTTTCATATTGTTTAAATTCACATGGATTTGGTGCAGACCCAGCGATGACGTTTTAAATAAACCACATGGTAGTGACTTTCCATATTAAAACCATTTTGTTTTTACATCATCACGATCAGCGCGGTAATATTTTTCCATCAAATTTAAAACGTCATTTCTTATGTATCATGTCGTTTTTCCCACAGTACTCTAAGCCTCTGCAGGCCATGGTGTTTTATTGAAACCAATATTGTTTTATGGAAATCAAATTTCCAAACCATGACTGTTTTGGTCAAACCACTGCATGGAAAAACATAATTTTACGATGCTTTGTTTTCGGATAAAAATTTCCATGGCTGTTGTTCATAACTGTGTCATTTTTTTATGAAATTCTGCATAAACCGTGACGTTTTTGGTACACCACGCCGTGGTTCTGGAAATACCATCAGATTACCTTCCTGGCAGTTGTTTTCTATATCTTTATCTCACAGATTGTTCACCAACACTTGTCTGATACCATTGATGGGTTTTGTAGGTATCTAATATCCTTTAAATCAACGGAAGAAATACAAGACTCGACCACAAGATTGGTTGGGAGAGGAAATGGTAAGAATGAAATGAAAAACATAAATTGTTGTAACACTTATAGTGAATGACAATCTAGCGTTTTTCTTCGATGTATTTGATGAGCACCACTTAGGGTCAGCTGAAAGACTCACACCTCCTAAGATAGTCCACCGGCTATGAGAATCACAGATCAAATCTGCAGGTGCCTCCTTCCCCTCACGACCTACTAGAACCTCCATTGCAAAGGGTGAAAGAGATGGATGGAGCTTCGAGTTTATGGAGTTCTCTATGATCATTTCACATTCTAGGAAGCATGACCTGGTCCCCTTTTATCGCAAATGCTTCAATCAATGCACCACGCTCCTTGGAGACCAAACTTTTCAGAAAAGTGTATGGTGTTAATTAGCTAGGCATTAAATTTCTTAAATGTATTCCATTAACTCATCATGTTTCCAACGAATGTTGAACCTTTCAACATCATATGCAGCCCCTAGCCACATCCATAATGTGGAAGTATGACAACAAAGGACGAGGGATCAAAAGAATGAGGAACGGTATCAAATGCCATGATGTGAAACAACAAACTGCGCCATAACACAAACCACGCCGCGGCTTAGCTTTAATGTATAAACCTTTCATTAGCTAGATCATTCTGTAAAAAAGTCTCCCACAGTTCTGTGTCTCACCACCCTTCAAGCCTTACAAAATTTAAAAAATTTTGTCAACAAAAATTCTAACCCATTATCAGTTCTTAGAAGTTTTTTTATTGTTTTGGTTTTCAACCATTTGTTTCTTGTCTTTAAAAGACTTAAATGTATCAAATTTGTGCTTTAAAATGTATAATCATGCTTTCTTAGAGTAGTTGCCCCACCGTTGGTGGTGGGGTGGTAAGGGTTTGGGTGGGGTGAGGGGCAGGTCGCGGGGTCAAGTCCCCCGACTTGCGATTTACTGTAATTTTCTTCCTTGCGTTGTGTTCCGCGGCCGCAGATGTAATCGACCTAGTATGCTTTCTTAGAGTAGTCATCTATCATGGTTTGAAAGTAATAAGCTCCACCATTTGAAGTTGTTCTCGCAGGTCCCACAAATTTGAATGGACATACTCTAAAGGTTGAGTATTCTCATGGGCTATCCTATTAAATCCGACACTCTTAAACTTTCCAAAGACACAATCTTCACACAATGGAAGACTGACAAGATTTAACCCCTGCTTTTGCAATTCTCGAAAACCCTTAGTACCAACATTCCCTCATCTTCCATGCCATAGGAGGGTTTTGTCTTCTATAACAACATTAGAGGTTGTCAGGTGCCCTAAACGTATTATGTCAACCAAAATATAAAGTCCATTTTGGAGATTTCCTCTCATAACAGTGAGAGAGAACCTTTAGTGATTCTGATTGACACTGCCTCAGACCCATAGGTGTACCCCAACTGGTCAAACATACCGAAGGATATAAGGTTTCTCTTTAATTCAGGAACCCACTTAACAACCCTTAGGCTTTTCATTGTTTTATCATGAAGTTCTAGGGTAACGGAACATTTCCCTATGATTTTATCGTTACCTAGAATCATATTTTCATCCTCAATCTCAACCAGGTTATGGAAATATTTTTTATTAGGACACATAATGAACATTCTGAATCTAAGACTCATTCATTCCCTATATTATAGCTAACTACATTTTGCTCCCCGCGGGCGTGCGGGGTTGGGGTGGGAGGGGTTTGGGGCATGCGTGGCGGGGTTGAGTCCTTGGGCGTGTTTCGTTTCTTGCTTGTGTGTTTCGTTTCTTGTTTGTGTGTTGTAACCATTCTATATATAGCTAACTACATTTAATACCTCAACACTATCATACTCTCTATTACTATTTTGGAAGTTTTTTTTTTGTTTAGACAATTCCTTTTAATATGCTCATATTTTTTGCACAAAAGACATTTTATTATCATATTCTTGATTTTGATCCCTATTATCTTGTGAGTGATTTTGTTTTCTTTTAAACCTTTGTTCACTTCTGCATTTCACATTCAAACCTTTTCCCTCAATCTCTCTCCCATTTTTTAATTGAAGAATCCTATATAACAAAAATGATTTAACTTCTTCTAGGACAAGGGATTCTTTACCACACATCATATTCTTCCTAAAACTACTGTATGAACTATCTAAAGACGAGTGACAAAATGACTTGATCCTCATCTTTAATTTGAATATCTGTGTTAGCAAGATCAAGAATAAATTTATTGAATCCGTTAAGATGATCATGGACTGCAGTTTCAGGATGCATTTTGAATGCATACAAGTTTTTTTCCTTGTACAATTTACCAACTAAAGATTTAGTTATGTAAAGATGTTTTAATTTGTACGACACAAAGGCAAAAATGGTCTCGTTGGCTATTTCACTCAAGACTATTGAGTTTTGTCCAAGACATCAGGGGACACATCCACCACACAAGATGTGGGGTTTTTTCCTTATGGAGTAGTGGATGTAGTTGTTTTAATTACTATAAAGTACATTAAGAAGCCCCTGTTGGGTCAACAGTGCACACATCTTAATATGTCAAAAATTGAAATCATTTTCACAATCAAACTTTTCAATTTCAAATTTAGTTGAAGGCATAGTAATCAAAGCCTGGTGTCTCCGATACGAAGTGTGAGGCTTAGGGTTCACCGCTATGTTGAACTCCAACTTTGGTTATAAAAGCACCAGTCTGTTTTGATTAAAATAAATCGATTAAATCTTTACAGTAACTTAAAAACCGGCATATTTGGGTAATACTTGAACAAAATAAAGGGAGCACGGAAGATTTAAATGCTTCGGTCCTTGTTTGATTTATGTGCATGACAGAAACACCTCAAACAAGATTTCACTAATGAAGAAAACAAATAGGATTCAAGAAACCCTAACCGAGAGACCCTGTTAAGCTTTGTGCACTGGCATCACCTCAGTAACACAGCTTAGCATTCACTCATGAGCGGGACCCCCCCTCCATTTTTTTTTTCTAAAAATAAAACCCACTTTATGGTTAAATGGGAACCTCACACACTTCCTGGATACAGCTACCACCACAAAGCCTAATAAACCGTACAAAAAACACAGCGACAATTCAAAATTCAAAATTGAAACAAAGCGCGTGTGACTGCTGCAGTGATGACGAACCTCCACCACCATCGACGACGAACCACCACCGGAGCCTCCAACACCAGCAGGAACATTCCTCCAATGAAACAACAACACACACAACAAAACAAAATTCATAATTTTTACCGAAAGAAAGCCAGGATCGGATGAGATAATCTTACACAACCCGAGTGCTGGGACTGTACTTGAGACCCTCCGTACCAGCACATGTTCTCCCCTTCTGGAATCCAAGATCGACATCATGTATTCTCCAATGAGTCACTGCCAAAACCAGTTAGTGAAGCGCAAAACTGAAGGAGCTGAGAGGGAGGCCTGGAAAATTTCCAAACCAACGAAGAAGACAGATCAGGTGAGAAGAATAATCACGAGGAAGGTCCCTGCACAGGGATAAGTACCCTTGCAAATCTCGAGGCATGGTTGGATGGCCAGGCAGGAAGCGGCCATTCGAGTAACAGCCAACACAATTAAATGAACGGCCAAGTGAAGTGCTGACATTGGCTGAGCAGGCGAGGCGTAGATAACAATGCCTGAAAGAAACACAGCGAGGAAACACGGATACTTGACATCGGAAGGTCATCATCGCAACAGAGAAATGGAAAGAAACTGTCAGGATCAAAACCTGGTAAGAAACGTGGATCACTAGTAGGAGCCCAGGCGAGGTAAATGGCCAGGAAAATGAAAACCTAAGTGCAAGGTCCAGGCAAGGCAGCGGCCCTGTTAAGAACCACACCCAGCCAAGAAGGAATTGGATAAAATGGCGTGTAATCAATCAGTAATAGAGGAAACTTACAGTAGAAAGCAGAAGCAGAGATGGAATACACAGGAGTTCCAGGAACTCCCCCTCTCAAGCCAGATGGCCGACCCTCTCCAAAACAAGAAATATTCTCCTCCCCACTCTCCCGCATCCCTTCCTTAAAACTGAATTCCCTCACTCTTGCCTGTGGTCCCCAGCCAACTGAACAGAACCACTTCTCCCCTGCTCATGGTCCCCATCTAACTGACTCCCCACTGGAATGACTTTCTTACCCTTTCTAGAACACACCAGCCAATCCCCAGGTTTGTCCCGTGCTCTAACAGGCCCAAGCATATGTAATGTGGACCAGGAAAATAGGAAGCCCAGGCGAATAACATTCCCAACAAAAAACAGCCCAGACACCTGAACAAAACACACATGAAAGAATTTACAGTTTCAAATGAAAAATAATATGCATGCGTGCAATTTCACAATATAGCTTCACATCATTGATTACCGATTCCTACGCACCTTTTATTATACTAAATGGTACCTTGAGGATGGCCCCCTTCATAAAAAACAACTTAAATTTTGCAGACATGCATATTTTCGAAGTGCCGGTATGGTGTGACAAGTAGCCAACCCCCACTTTTTTAGAATAGTGCTTAAGCTCCTAGGCCACTGAGAAGTATGACCCAAAGTTTCACTATCCACGGATTATTATTCAAGAATTATTTTAAATTTCAATGATTATTCTAACTCCAATAATTATAATAAAACTTCACTTCGCAATTAAAGTAAATCTTATGAAATATTTATTTTGAAACTCCTTAAATGAATGACATAGAATTTATAAGAAACAATTTAGACAATTTAAATTTAAGCATCCAAATATTCATAAAATAAACAATTTACATTTATGAATATTTAAATAAGGAAATAAACAAATGACCAATTCATAAATTTATCAGGATACATTCGCTTTAGACAAAAATCACATATTTCAAAATAAATTTTGATATGGTTTAAAGTCGCATGGATTTGGTGTAGACCCAACTATGACGTTTTAAATAAACCACAACATGGCAGTGACTTGCCATATTTAAACCATTTTGTTTTTACATCATCATGACCGGCACGGTAATGTTTTTCCATCATTTAAAACGTCATTTCACATCTATCATGTCGTTTTTTCCCACACAGTACTGTAAGCCTCTACAGGCCATGATGTTTTATTGAAAACAATATCGTTTTATGGAAATCCAATTTCCAAACCATGACTGTTTTGGTCAAACCACTGCATGGAAAAACATAATTTTACGATGCTTTGTTTTCGGATAAAAATTTCCATGGATGTTGTTCATAACTATGTTGTTTTTTTATGAAATTCGGCATAAACCATGATGTTTTTGGTACACCATGCCGTGGTTCTGGAAATACCATCAGATTACCTTCCTGGTAGTTGTTTTCTAGATCTTTATCCCACAGATTCTTCACCAACATTTTTTATGATACCATTGATGGGTTTTGTAGGTATCTAATATCCATTAAAGCAACGGAAGAAATACAAAACTCAACCACAAGATCGGTTGGGAGAGGAAACGGTAAAAACGAAGTGTAGAACATAAATTGTTGTAACACTTATAGTGAATGACAATCTAGCATTTTTCTTCGATGTATTTGATGAACACCACCTTTGGTCAGCTGAAAGACTCACACCTCCTAAGATAGTCCACCGGCTATGAGAATAACAGATCAAATCCGCAGGTGCCTCCTTCCCATCATGACCCACTAGAATTTCCATTGCAAAGGGTGAAAGAGATGGCCGGAGCTTCGAGTTTATGGAGTTCTCTATGATCATTTCGCACTCTAGGAAGCATGACCCGGTCCCCTTTTATAGAAAATGCTTCAATCAATGCGCCAAGCTCCTTGGAGACCAAACTTTTCACAAAATTGCATGGTGTTAATTAGCTAGACATTAAATTCTTTAAATGTATTCCATTAATATGCTCATATTTTTTGCACACAAGACATTTTATTATCATATTCTTGATTTTGATCCCTATTATCTTGTGAGTGATTTTGTTTTCTTTTAAACCTCTGTTCACTTCTGCATTTCACATTCAAAACCTTTCCCTCAATCTCTCCAATTTTTTAATTGAAGACCCCTATATAGCAAAACTGATTTAACTTCTTCTAGGATAAGGGATTCTTTACGATACATCATTTTCTTCCTAAAACTACTGTATGAACTATCTAAAGACTTGACAAAATGACTTGATCCTCATCCTTAATTTGAATATCTATGTTAGCAAGATCAAGAATAAATTTATTAAATTCGTTAAGATGATCCTGGACTACAGTTCCAGGGTGCATTTTGAATGCATACAAGCTTATTTTCTTATACAATCTACCAACTAAAGATTTAGTTATGTAAAGATGTTTTAATTTGTACGACACAGAGGCAGCAATGGCCTCATTGGCTATTTCACTCAAGACTATTGAGTTTTGTCCAAGACATCAGAGGACACATCCACCACACAAGACGTGGGGGTTTTTCTTTCTTGAGAAGTGGATGTAGTTTTTTTAACTACTATAAACTACATTAAGAAGCCCCTGTTGGGCTAACAGTGCACACATCTTAATATGTTTGTAGGAGAATAAAAGAGAGAGATCCGAACCCTCAAGGTGTCCTCTCTAAAGGAGCCATTGGGGTTATTTTATAATGAATAATTAAAACCACACCGGACCTCAAGTCCGATGTGGGATGCAGACTCCAACACTCCCCCTCAAGCTAGGTGAACCTAGCTTGGACACATAAAGAAAAAAACAAACCAAACCGATGAAGACAAAACAATCAACAGACTGCAAACACTCCCCCTCAAACTGGACATACCCAGCTTGACGACAAAACAAGACAAAACAGAATAAAAGAAAAAGCTGCAAGGCTGCTGCTCTCCCTCATGATCGCAGCTCCCCCTCAGGATGATGGATGGATGATGTCGCGAGCGTAGCAGAAGAAACCACATAGACCGGGCCGGTTGATAGAGCGCCAGGAATGCCGCACTAGTGGGGCCGGTCGATGAGACGCCGGGAAAACCACACTAGCACCGGGAAAACCGCACTTGCGGGGCCGACGACTGGAGGCGGGGATTCCGCAGAATCGTTGCGGGATCTGGCGACGCTAAAGGGCCCAAATCGAAAGTGGTTGAGGTGCTGCGCCACGGTGGAGGAAGCGTGAGGGCTAACCGGCGGACAGGGAGGCGGCTGCCGGGAGTCGTCAGGAGATGCCGACGATGGGAGGCGGGGATCCCGCAGGAGGTGTCGGAGATCCGAAACGGAAGCTGGGCAACTGCTCGGAGAAACAGGAGCCGGCTTGCCGGAATAGGAGCGCAAGAGGAAGGGGGGCTGCCGCAGGGAGGAATGCAGGGGGCCTGGCTGACGGGAGATCAGCAGCGCCGGGCCTGGGATGGAAGGCGGAGGAGTCCGCCTGGAGTGCTGCGGGAGAGCCGTCGGGAGGGAGATGCGTGTCATGACTGCTGCAGAGACGATGAAGCTCCACCACCGTCGTCGACGAACCATCACTGGAGCCTCCAACATCAGGAACAGACCTCCAAAGGAACAACAACACACACAACAAAACAAAATGCATAATCTTTACAGAAAAAAACCAGGAACGGATGAGATAATCTTACACAACCCGAGTGCTGGGACTGTACTTGAGACTCTCCGCACCAGCACATGTTCTCCTCTTCTGAAATCCAAGATTGACATCATGTATTCTCCAATGAGTCACTGCCAAAAACAGTTAGTGAAGTGCGGAAGTGAGGGAGCCGAGAGGGAGGTCTGGAAAATTTCCAAACCAACGAAGAAGACAAATCAGGTGAGAAGAATAATCGTGAGGAAGGTCCTTGCACATGGATAAGTACCCTTGCAAATCTCGAGGAATAGTTGGTTGGCCAGGCAGGAAGCAGCCATTCGAGTAACAGCCAACACAACTAAACGGACGGCCAAGTGGAGTGCTGACATTGGCTGGGCAGGCGAGGTGCAGATAACAATGCCTGAAAGAAGCACTGAGGAAACATAGATACTTGACATCGGACGGCCGTCATCGCAACAGAGGAATGAAAAGCAACTGCCAGGATCAAAACCAGGTGAGAAACGTGGATCATTAGTAGGAGCCCAGGCATGGTAAATGCCCAGGAAAATGAAAGCCCAAGTGCAAGGTCCAGGCAAGGCAGCGGCCCAAGCATAAGTAATGCGGATCAGGAAAATAGGAAGCCCAGGCGAATAACATTCCCAACAAAAAACAGCCCAGACAGCTGAACAAAACACACGGGAAAGAATTTACAGTTTCAAATGAAAAATAATATGCATGCATGCAATTTCACAATATACCCTCACATCATTGATTACCGATTCATATACACCTTTTATTATACTAAATGTACCTTGAGGATGGCTCCTTTTCATCAAAAACAACTTAAATTTGCAGACTCGTAATACATATTTACGTTGAACCGAAAGTGGTTCTTGTAAATTGTTGATCATGTGGATTTTTTCAACAATTTTCATTTATCACATGGCTTCTACTGATTTCCGGATTTTATCACTGGTCTAATCTGTTTTTCAAATTTTGCTGTTATTATCAATCTTTTGTTTGTCAAATGTGAAGGCTGCTGAAGTAACTGGAGAAGTGAATTCATGGGCTGAGGCTGTGACGGGAGGGCTTATCAGTGAGGTTCTTCCTCCCGGTTCAGTTGACCATATGACCAGACTCATCCTTGCTAATGCAATTTACTTCAAAGGTGCTTGGGATGCGAAGTTCGATTTGTCCGAAACACAACACCATGATTTCCACATCCCTGGAAAAATCCCAATTCAAGCACCCTTCATGTCTAGCAAGAAAAAGCAGTTCATTACCACCTTTGATGGTTTCAAAGTTCTCGGGCTTCCTTACAAGCAAGGCAACGATAAGCGCCGTTTTTCAATGTACATCTTCCTTCCGGAGGCAAGAGATGGGCTTCCGCCGTTAATTGGGAAAATGGGCTCTCAACCAAACTTTCTAGATCACCATTGTCCATCCAGGAAGGTTGTGGTGGGTGAATTTAGGGTTCCGAAGTTCAAATTTTCTTTTGGGTTCCAAGCTTCTGAAGTGTTGAAGGGATTAGGACTGAGCTTGCCCTTCGCTGGTGGAGGGTTAACTGAGATGGTGGATTCCTCCCTTGGGGGCAACTTGTCTGTTTCAGACATTTTCCACAAGGCTGCCATTGAAGTGAACGAAGAAGGCACGGAGGCAGCAGCTGCATCAGTCGCTCCGGTGCTGTTGAGGTCTTTGGATCCTCCCGAGACTGTTGATTTTGTTGCAGATCATCCTTTCCTGTTCTTCATCAGAGAAGATGTTACTGGCGTGGCGCTGTTCATGGGGCAAGTGATTAATCCCCTTGAAGGTTGATGAGATCTATGAGATGATGGAATGAAACAGGTATGCAATAGAAGTTTTTTAAATAATCCTGCTGTTTTACGCCTTAGTTCATTATAATTCAATGTATTAAAACAACTTCCATCACATTCACATGTTTATTTCGCCTTTCAACCCTTAATTTAATTTTTCTTATGTAGTTTCTAAATTTTTTAATTTACTAATATCTTTTGAGCGCCATATAATTTTTTTAAAGTACCATAAAGTCCTTCATGAAATATTTTATGCTAACAGGTACTATGATTATAAATAAAAGGGGTTTTTTGCCGGGATGGGTTTTTTTTTTTTTTTTTTATTAAAATGGGTCTAGGTTAGAATTAATTAGCTAAATGGGTTTGTTGAGCGTCACTTGAAGTGGCGCTCAACAATTCGGGTGGCTGGCGCCACTTCAAGTGGCGCTTTGCCACCCTTTTTTTTTTCTTTTTTTTTAATTGTTTTTCACCTCATCTCTTTTTAATAAATAATTTCAAAATAAATAAATAAAATTTTAAAAATAATCTTATAAATATGTATTTAAAAATGCTAAATTAATTATTATTATATTTATAATTATATAATTATGAAATTATATTTATGTATATATATAATTATATGTGTGTGTATAAATATAATTATGTATATATATAATTAAAAATAAATATTTATAAATATAAATCTATTTATATATATTTTTTAAATAAAAAATATATTTGTAATTATATAATTATAAACTAATCTTTAAATATAAATATTTATAATTATATGAATATGAATATATTTAAAATATATAATTATAAAAATATTGTTACATATATATCTAAAATTTATTTATAAATATATTTAATATTCATATATAAATATATATATATATGTGTGTGTGTATGTGTGTGTGTAGAATTATATTTATAATTATATTTAGAATTATATTGTAATTATAGTTATACTTGTATATATATAATTATATATTTATACATGTATATATTTACATAGTTATAAGTAACTATTTATAAAAAAAATTGAAATATTGTTAAACATATAGTCTTTCAATACCACCTACTTGAAACTTAAAAATGTTTCAAGTATGTGACTTTGAAAGCCTATAAAATATAATCTAAATGACCAATATGAATGAAACTTAAAACATGTATTAAAAATATACTAAATAGATAAAAATAAAAAAATTACGTAAAAAATGTCGATAGAAAATATTTTATAGGCTTTTAAAACCACCTAGTTGTAACTTAAAAATGTTTCAACTATGTGACTTTGAACGTCTATAAAACATAATTCATATGACCAATATGAATGAAACTTAAAACTTGGATTAAACATATACTGAATAGATGAAAATAAAAAAATTACGTAAAAAATGTCGATAGAAAATATTTTATAGGCTTTCAAAACCACCAAGTTGTAACTTAAAAATGTTTCAACTATGTGACTTTGAACGTCTATAAAACATAATCCATATGACTAATATGAATGAAACTTGAAACTTGGATTAAACATATACTAAATAGATGAAAATAAAAAAAATACGTAAAAAATGTCGATAGAAAATATTTTATAGGCTTTCAAAACCACCTAGTTGTAACTTAAAAATGTTTCAACTATGTGACTTTAAACGTCTATAAAACATAATTCATATGACCAATATGAATGAAACTTGAAACTTGGATTAAACATATACTGAATAGATGAAAATAAAAAAATTACGTAAAAAATGTCGATAGAAAATATTTTATAGGCTTTCAAAACCACCTAGTTGTAACTTAAAAATGTTTCAACTACGTGACTTTGAACGTCTATAAAATATTATTATTTTATATACAATAATTAATTAGTTAGTAATATAATTATTAATTATTATTTGTCATTATAATTATTAATTATTAATGGTTAACTCGCTGTGACAAATTTTGTTTATATTGTACCTGTACTTTATAATTTAATAGTTAATTGAAATAAGTTTGTATTTAATAGATTTTTGATTTTCTTGTTTGACTTAAACAACAATTACTTATCATAGTGAATAAGTTTTTTAATATATACAACATCACATCCAAAAACATCAACGACGATGCCCTCCGGTACCACAACGCGGTGTCTGAATGTCACGTCCTCTCCGCGTCCGACGTCCATGTCGCTCCGGTGTCCTCTCTGCAGGTTCCTCCTCTTCCGGTGCTTCTGGTGCCTCCTCATGATGCTGTGTAGAGGACTGACCAAAATCATGTGAGGACGCCCCAAAATCATGTGAGGATGCCCCAAAACCATATGGGGTGACATATGGCTCTGAAGCCCCTATAAATGGTAGAAATGGGGTACTGAAGAAGGCCTCGTCGGGAGGAGAGGGGGCCGCCATAAGCTGTGTGACTGCACCCAGATCGAAGTCCATAGTAGTCTGCGGAGACGCCATATGCGGTATATAAATGTCTCCCTGCTGTGCAAAATCATCAGTCGGCTGGGCGTGATCGTCTGTCTGTGGTGCGACGACATCTGCAGGAGCCGCTCTCGGATGTCGATGTGGTCGCCTCTGCCCCCCCGGATGTGCTCGTCTCTGTCGTCCAGCTGGCGGCGGCGGTGGCGGTGCATCCTCCTCAGCAGGCATAGCAGGGACATCGTCATCCTCAGGTGCTTCTGCCTGAAGATATGGATCCGGATATATCTGTGGCTCCTCATCAAAAAAACTGTCACGTATCAACCGGAGATGATCCAATAGAGCCACCACATCCCGATGAACTACCTCCCGCAGAATATATGCATGTTCCTGAGGCTGCGTGGAATGTGCAAGCTGACCAATGGCGTCTGCCTGCAAATGAAATGACAATCAAATTAATATCAAAAATGAGTTAAACAAAATTAATAAATCTTAGTAAACATACCAATCGCTGAATGCCAATCCCCTGACGTGTAAGGTACATGATGGTATGTCGTCGATACCAGTGTGCATAATCCCCCTGATCAGATAAATCAGAGTGTGATGTGATATATCCCTGTGGAAAGATACTGAATCGTGCACGCCTGTCCCAAAGCTGGATATAAGATGCATGATGTCGTCGCCAGTCTGTCGTCTGTCTACCTATAAGCACAATCGAATGTAGCTCGGTAGTCTGTCGTGGTGCCAAGGGGATATGCTGTATAAAACCGAACTGGCGCATGACCCGGTCTGGCTGGTGCCACTCAACGATGTGGAAGTGAATGAGTGGTACTACTGCAGCACGATCTCCAGCCAAAGATGTGCAGTATAGTGGAAGAGATGCGTAGACATAACCTGTATAAGGAGTCCATGAAACCTGAAATGTAAACTCAAAAAATAAGTCATATAGTAGCATGATAATTTTACTGAGATTATATTGAAATAACTTAAAATAGTGATAACAAAACAAATTTTCCTACAAAAAAGTACTGTTTAACTTACATCAGCCGGCACTATAGCATCGAATATCTGTCTGAAGCTGTGCACACTATGTCTCGGAGTATGTGCAAACTTCTGAGACTGACTCCACCTGGTGAAAAAAGAGTAACCTACGGTAAGTTTATAAAAAACAATAACAAAAGTACTAAATAACCGAAAGTAATGACGTAGACATACCATCGTCCCCGAGGACAGTCCTGAAGTAGCTCCGGTGCAAGCGGTGCGACAACTCGAGGAGCGATGCGTGGAAAACGCTCCCAGGCCCACATCTGTACTAACACCATGCAACCTGCAATCTGATGTGAATCGGCCTGACAACTGGTGCAGAGAGATCTGTACAGATGTGCTAATACAGCGGATCCCCAACTGTATGTAGCAGTCTGATCCAGATCCTCAAGTAATGGGAGGTACATCATGTGTACCAAAGCGGTGGAGTAGTCGACGCACAACATGCCTCCGAGCAGCCGCAAAATATATGCACGTGTGTGCTGAAGAAGCGTCTCCTCGTCTGCATCATCTGGAATGACGTCGAAATGCTGATCGAGCCACCTCATTCGCAAGCGCGAACCCTGGAGGACACCTCGTGCGCCGATGATGTCAATGCCTAGCAGCCTCTGTATGACTGCAACCCAATCGCCGGTACTGGCCCCCGTAACTGCATCTCCATGGATAGGTAACCCCAGCATGTAGGCGACGTCCTCTAATGTAATAGTCATCTCCCCCTCTGGGAGATGAAATGTGTGTGTCTCTGGCCGCCATCTCTCAACCAATGCAGCTATCAAATGATGGTCGATGGTCTTGAAGTCACACATAGCGACTCCATAAAAGCCTGCACGTCTAAGGTATGGACAAATAGCTGCCGGCGGTGCCTCATGATGGAAACGGTGCGCTCTCCGAACATGAAGATGTCTAACAGGTCGTCGCGCCAACACATCGCGCGACACGTGCGTCTCCTGGCAAGATAAAAGTGGCTGCTCCATCTGAATGTGCAAACAATAAAACATTAATTTCATGTAAGTTATGACTTTTATCATGTAAGATATGTAATTTAGCATATAAATTTGAAAGAAGCATAAACACATTGGGTTAGTTGTAAGATAAAAGTGACACATTTCAATGTTCTAAAATGCACCGAATCATTTCTCATCCCTCAAAGCATTTTGTATTTTTGAGGCGGGGGTTGAAAAGTGATGGTTTAATAGTGCATCATTGACTTTGGTAAAAATGGGGACTGTCCACATTTAATGAAACTGAATTGGGGGGTTAATATGGATGTAGAAAGCTGTGGTGGTGTGACATTTCATTTTTTTGAAAAACTACTTCTATAGGAGTTACCGAAGTTGGTTGAATGGGTGGAAGGGGTGGGCCTGGGGGTTGATGTTTCCTTGTCATCCCCATTATCCTTCAAAATGGATTGGAATCTTGCTATTGGGTATTTACACTATTTGTATCATTCTTACGTTAAGGGGTATTTCAGTGAACATGAGATTAATAGTTTTCCTTGCAAAATTATGATTTTATATGTTCATGGTAATGTGCATATTCAAAGGAATGAGGTTTTACTTCCCCATAAAGTAAACAAATTGGTTGAAGTGTTTGACATTAATCCATGGAAGACATAAGGCTATGTGAAACTTATGGTGGATTATCTCCAGCCTGAAAATTTTGAAGAAACATGCACATCTAGTGGGGAACTGACACATTTCATCTAAAGGTTTGTCATAACATTGCACATTTCTAGAATCTCTCTTCCTGATGGTATAATACCTCCCTTCAAATGGTTTTGTTTTCTTATACAGGTACATTCCTTTTTTTGAGTTGGTGCTGTTTGTTTAAAGCTACTCATGTAATGTTGATCGTTCGACAAAAAATGTCACGTGAAATCGTGGTACATTTTCAAAAAATTACCCTATTTACAAGTAAGACAAATATGATTAAAAATGGTGAAATGATAAAAATAATTACATGTACAAAGTTTTACAGTAACTGATAGAATACATGATTCATTTTAACCATTAGATGATTGCCCTATGTGTCTAGGGCAACGTGTCTTCGTATGACCTTCCTGGCGGCATATGCTGCACCGCCGTCCAGCTGGATGTTCACTAGGCCAATCCATCTCATTCCGAATACGAGTCGACTTTGGTCTCCCTTTAGGTCGAAGTCTGTTGCTGTTTGGTAGAAGCGTGGGTGCGCCATCAGGCAGCTGAAAATTCTGATATTCCCCGATTGGCATCCACGGAGTATTGTAGCAGGAGTTGATGCTCTCGAGCCGATAAGCTGGATCAACGAACTGCTCCCAAGATACGTGTACGTAAGCACATGCAGCAATCACATGGCCGCAGGGATATCTCAGTGCCTGAAAGTTGCCACAATCACAGTAACGCTTCTCCAATAAAACAACTCGCACACGACCATTGCTACATGCCATAGCATCACCGGGCTCAGCGACCTCAAATCGTTGCTCTGGACGATTAAATGCAGTTACACGGTAAGTTGCGGCCTCCTGAAGAATTGTATCTAGCTCGCGTTGGAAATGGTGTCCATAGCGCATCCCTCTGTTCAAGCCCTCTTCAGCTTGCTTTCCTCGTTCCAGAAAGTACTTTACACTACGATAGAAGGTCTCTTGTACCAACCCTGAAATTTAGATTTACGACATTATACAAATATTATATTATAATAGTAACTCTTCTGAGTAACATATATTGAAATATTCGTATTTACCTGTGATAGGTAGTTTTCGAACACCCTTGAAAACTCCATTTATACATTCTACGATGTTGGTCGTCATATGACCATATCTCCTCCCATCATCATATGCCAACGACCATTTCTGCTTTGGAATTTGCATCATGTAATCATACACTTCTGGATTCACTCTGTGGATATCTTGAAGACGCTCCTCCATCCTTTGTTGTTGAGGCTCATATGCTATCATACAAGCAGTCATCTGAACAGTTATGAAAATAACTACGACAAAAACATTTTAAACAGAAAAGGATGTTCATACCAATTTTTAAGATTGCCTTTTTCATCGACTCATTCTTGAACTTCTTTCGCAAATTGCTGGCAATGTGTCGAATACAATATCGATGATGGGCATATGGTGGTCTCCACGAAAGACCCTCAGACTGTATCGCCTCCTTGATTGCACGGTGGCGATCAGAAATAAGACAAATCCCTTCTGCATCCGTAACAAACTCTCGGAGACATGCCAGAAACCAGCTCCATGATGAGAAGTTCTCTTTCTCCACAATTGCAAATGCTATAGGCAGAGGGGCTCGATTTCCATCTTGTGTGGCGGCAATCAATAAAGTTCCGGTATACTTTCCATACAGAAATGTGCCATCAATTTGTATGAACTGCTTGCAATGTCTAAAAGCCGCCACACATGGTAAAAATGTCCAAAATAATCTATCAAACACAACCATTGAGCGGTCAAGTTGGTTCTGTTGGTTAACATATTCAACTGTATGTAACCGATAGACTATTTGATTATTGTGGCGTAGAAGCTCCAACAGTTGTGGTAGAACTCGATAAGAGTCATCCCAATCACCATACACTTTCACAATAGCCTTTTGTCGTGCTGCCCATGCCTTCCAGTAAGAGATTCGATACCCAAAAAGCTGTTTGATTCGCTCAATGACCAGAACCACGGGGACATCTTGACATGCTCTAATCATTTCAACAATAATAGTTGAAACAAACTCAACATCTAATGAAGAGTGTTCCTGTGCCAAGCTTGGGTTCACACATGTGTGTGGAGTAAATCTAGTGATGCGCCAGCTGTGAAAAGTGTTATCAATAATAGCTCGCAGACGCATTTGACAGTTCGATTCAAATTTGTCACAACGGATCAAATAATAAGATCTCTTTGCCTCTTCTACAACATATGAGTAATGTCTTTCAATGTGATATTGTTTTATCACATTTTTCATTGCTTCTTTGCTCTCAAACTCTCTGCCAATATACAGAACATCGTTATCTGACACTCGATTTATGCCACCAATGATTCCTGGAAATTCTGAACTGGGAGTGATAACTGAATAATCAAATTCTGGCAAGCGATTCATGCCTTCAGTCTACCAGGAAGCCAATAGTGGAGGATGGTTCAACGGTCGGTTGAACCTCGCATGAGTTGGTACAGACTGATCTTCCGCATGCTCTTCTTCTTCTTCAACTTCCTCTTCATCTTGTTCAAAATTGTCATCATCCTCAAATTCATCAACCAATGCATCTAAAGTATGTGGAGGACTATCCATTGAAACTGTGGCTGATGGAAATGATGGAATAACTACTGATGCTGATGGAACGTCTTGATGTGAAGGAGCATATGACATAGTTTCATGAATTTGAGATGGGTCAACTTCCAATGTCGATGGAACCTCCATTGTAGCTATAGTGACATACAACTCCATCATTTGATTCTCAGGTATATACTTAACCAATGAAAGTATATATTCCCAATCATCATCATCATTTACCGGATATGACACATGCCAAAACCTATCTATAAATTGAAGATGTCTGAATGTAATGGACTCTATTACTTGATTCCTCGCGAGTTTTAACCTCCGATGGATTTTCCTTTGCACAGCTTCCAAAGTAGTACATCCTCCAAGCATCACAACAGCTTCTGGATGTATACTATAACTGCATCCTTGTTCTGTCTCAATTATTTGACCGTTGCAATAAATATAAGCGGCGACCATCTTTTTTATCTAAAAGAAACCACTGTTATTAATTAAATCTGATTAAAGAATCAATTTATGTATGCATGCTTCTAGTAATTTAGGTTGGAATCCTAATCCCTCCACCAAATCAATATGTTCAAACCATATTGATGTGTAACTATTTACACAACCCACAAGTTTGTGTTACTTACCCAAAAATAGAAGTCAAATATATTTATACATATCCACATGCATTATATGCATGAGGTACACGAACATGTCATGTAAAAGCATAGAGTTATATGAAATTGAAAGTCTCCACATGAGTAAGCCCGGAGCGACAGATAGCCAACCCCATTCACTTTCCTAGACAAGGCAAGCCTCCAGGAAAGTAGGTGGTCCGACCCAAAGCCCCTCTACCCGGGGATACTTTACTCAAGAGAGCAATCATTTCATGATAACTCTAACACTTAATATGCAACAAATATATTGAACTACTAAATTCAAGTTCATAACTTCAATTACAAACCGAGGTCAAGGTAGATTGAAAACTAAATTTATTATCATTCCTAGAATGTAATGCAAAGGTATATTCCATAGGCAATTTACTACTACTTGGCTAATTAATATAACTACTTTGCTAATTAATATAACTACTTCGCTAATTAATATAACTACTTCGCTAATTAATATAACTACTTCGCTGATTAATATAACTACTTCGCTGATTAATATAACTACTTCGCTGATTAATATAACTACTTCGCTGAATAATATAACTACTTCGCTAATAACATAATTATGGTTAACTAATTACCTAATTATGGTTAACTAATAACCTAATTATGGTTAACTAATTACCTAATTATGGTTAACTAATTACCTAATTATGGTTAACTAATAACCTAATTATGGTTAACTAATTACCTAATTATGGTTAACTAATAACCTAATTATGGTTAACTAATTACCTAATTATGGTTAACTAATAACCTAATTATGGTTAACTAATTACCTAATTATGGTTAACTAATAACCTAATTATGGTTAACTAATTACCTAATTATGGTTAACTAATAACCTAATTATGGTTAACTAATTACCTAATTATGGTTAACTAATTACCTAATTATGGTTAACTAATTACCTAATTATGGTTAACTAATTACCTAATTATGGTTAACTAATAACCTAATTATGGTTAACTAATTACCTAATTATGGTTAACTAATAACCTAATTATGGTTAACTAATAACCTAATTATGGTTAACTAATTACCTAATTATGGTTAACTAATTACCTAATTATGGTTAACTAATTACCTAATTATGGTTAACTAATTACCTAATTATGGTTAACTAATTACCTAATTATGGTTAAGTAATTACCTAATTATGATTACTTAATTAACTAATTATGATTAATTAATTAACTAATTATGCTTAATTAATTAACTAATTATGATTAATTAATTAACTAATTATGCTTAATTAATTAACTAATTATGATTAATTAATTAGCTAATTATGATTACTTAATTAGCTAATTATGATTACTTAATTAACTAATTATGATTGATTAATTAGCAAGTAATGATTGATTAATAACCTAATTATGATTATTTAATTACCTAATTATGATTAATTAACTACCTAATTATGTTTCATTAACTAACTAATTATGTTTCATTAATTACCTAATTATGATTAATTAATTAGCTAATTATGATTAATTAATAACCTATTATGTTTCATTAATAACCTAATTATGATTTATTAATTACCTAATTAGGATTAATTAATAACCTATTATGTTTCATTAATAACCTAATTATGATTAATTAATAACCTAATTAGGATTAATTAATAACCTAATTATGATTAACTAATAACCTAATTAGGATTAATTAATAACCTAATTATGATTAATTAATAACCTAATTAGGATATATTAATAACCTAATTATGATTAATTAATAACCTAATTATGATTAATTAATAACCTAATTATGATTAATTAATAACCTAATTATGATTAATTATTAACCTAAATAGGATTAATTAATAACCTAATTATAATTAATTAATTAACTACTAATGATTAATTAATTAACTAATTATGATTAATTAATTAACTAATTATGATTACTTAATTACCTAATTATGATTACTTAATTAACTAATTATGCTTAATTAATTACCTAATTACGATTATTTAATTACCTAATTATGATTAATTAATTACCTAATTATGATTAATTAATTACCTAATTATGATTGATTAATTAACTAATTATGTTTCATTAATTACCTAATGATGATTAATTAATTAGCGAATTATGATTAATTAATAACCTATTATGTTTCATTAATTACCTAATTAGAATTAATTAATTACCTAATTATGATTAATTAATAACCTAATTATGATTAATTAATAACCTAATTAGGATTAATTAATTACCTAATTATGACTAATTAATAACCTAATTATGATTAATTAATAACCTAATTAGGATTAATTAATAGCCTAATTAGGATTAATTAATTACCTAATTATGATTAATTAATTACCTAATTATGATTAATTAATTACCTAATTATGATTAATTAATAACCTAATTAGGATTAATTAATTACCTAATTATGACTAATTAATAACCTAATTATGATTAATTAATAACCTAATTAGGATTAATTAATAGCCTAATTAGGATTAATTAATTACCTAATTATGATTAATTAATTACCTAATTATGATTAATTAATTAACTAATTAGGATTAATTAATAACCTAATTAGGATTAATTAATTACCTAATTATGATTAATTAATTACCTAATTATGATTAATTAATTAACTAATTAGGATTAATTAATAACCTAATTATGATTAATTAATAACCTAATTATGATTAATTAATTTACTAATTATGATTAATTACTTAACTAATTATGATTAATTACTTAACTAATTATGATTAATTAATTTACTAATAATAATTATAATGAATTAATTAACTAATTATGATTCATTAATTAAATAATTATGATTAATTAATTTGCTAATTATGATTAATTAATTAGCTAATAATCATTAAATAATAATCTAATTACATTTAATTATTTACCTAATTATGATTAATTAATAACTTAATTATCATTGATTAATCAACTAATTATGATTAATTATTTAACTAACTAATCATTTCATTATCTAATTACATTTAAAAAAACCATACAATTTATAAAATACAAACATTATATACTAATTCTATAAATTAAACAACTAAATTATTAAATAAAACTATTAAATAAATTTAAAGAAAGATTTACCTCAAATTTGTGACGACGTAGGTACACCGGCAGAGCAACCGAAGAGGCAAGGCTTCACCGCAACCGAAGAACGCAACCGAAGAACACAAGAAAAAAGTTTGAGAGAGAGAGAGGAAGGGAGGGAGGGAGGAATGGAGAGGAAGTGAGGAATGGGGTGGGGGGCGAGGGTCCTATTTATAGGAGGGGGGGGAGTTTCGGCGCCACTTCAAGTGGCGCCGACTTCATTGGGAAGAAGGGTGCAGCGCCACTTGAAGTGGCGCTGCACGGTTTGTATTTCTTTTTTCAGCGCCACTTCAAGTGGCGCTGAACTCTTTTACCGGCAAATTGGTGGAGCGCCACTTGAAGTGGCGCTCCAATTCCACAACCCTTGAGCGCCACATGGTCTGGCGCTCAAGGGACCCAGTTACCTAATTTTATTAACGTTTGACCCATTAAAAAAAAAAAAAAAAACCCATCCCACAAAATTTTCCTAAATAAAAGCGTACAAAATATCTTAGGCCACGACATCCCAAGTTAAATCACCATCCTTAGAAATAAGATCATTTCCTGCCTCAAGTTCTTCCACTTGCCCAAGAATTAATTTTTTCAATGATATGAGATTAGTGGTGTCAATCATTAAATATCGGCATCAAAGCTTGGTTATATTTGACATAAGCCAAGTCGTTCAATTTTGACTATGCAATTCTATTCCGGGTGTGGATATTTTCAAATGCGTTCCAATTTCATTCAGAATCAGAAGCATTGCAATCAAGGTTAAGAACTTTTATTACAAATTGTCTCAAATGGGGATTTGAGGCTCCATTTGATGCCCCACCTATTAGCTGCTCTCAATTTTAGCTTCAAATTGCCAAATTTCATGAAACATCTATATATTTTGTCATCTTCTTAGAGATTTTATCTTGAGTTCCAATAGCTGGAATCAATCTTTGAATACAATTCATCAAACCGAAGTTTTTTTCTTCATCGCCATCAACGTTGGAATTATTATAAAAAAACTCAGGATTCAAATAGTATCAGGCAACATGAAACGGTTGATGAAGTTGCAATTCCCATCTTGTATAGATAAGTTTGAAGATCTCTTTATACCTATCTTCACTGTTGTTAAAATCTTTTGCAATGACCTCTTTTGCTCAATCTATATCATCATAAATATGTCCCATTGAATGTTCTTTTCACCATCAACCAATCTATAAGCACTTCAACCACAAGACCATAACATTATTTCAAAATAAGTACTCTTGTACAACAAGAGCCATCCTTTTACCTCCTTGCACCTTTGTATACTTGTTAGCGTTCCATTCATTAGAGCCAAACATATCTTTAAATTTCTTTGTTGGTTGTGTATGCTGGAGTGATTGTAACAGTCACAAATCCTATTTTGGCCGGCCTAAGTAGCACTCTCTATTTCGTGAATTGCCTTATCATGTTCAATACACCCGCATGGTTTATAAATATGACCATTGTCTGACATTGCCTTCTTCAAAGTCGAGGAAAGAATTATAATCTTTCATTGTATGCCAACATCAAGTCCAAACAATGAGTGTAACACCTCAGAATTTTGTAATCTATTTTTCTTTAAATAATTTAATTTCTTCGATAGTTTGCGATGCACACAAAATCGAGTTTAAACAAACCACAATATTTTATCAAAATATTATTATTTAAACGTGATCGTTATAATATAACAGTTAGTTGACGAATATGAATAAGACTAACTAAATTATGAAATTATATGGTCTACACATGTATAAAATAAATTTATTAGTTAGTAATTGATTATAAATGAAAATTAAAAACATTTGAAAGATTTTTTTTTTGAAAAACTGTTTTTATACATGCAATGTGTTTTCATCCTAATAGATTTAATTGATCACTATTGGTGAATGATTTTAATGATATATATATATATATATATATATTATATTCAATCAAATATTTTAACTTTCATATAATATCTTTACTAAGTATGAAATAAGAATAAGTCCAGTTTTATATCAAAAAATTGTATTTTTTTCTAAAATGTGGTTTCGTCGTGTTTTGTGCACTTATTTTAAAATTATTTTTTGTCACTTTTAAAAATTGTATTTAATAAAATAAACTTCATCTATTGAAATTAACACTATCTTACATTGATTTTTTTAGAATTTTTTAAAAAGATTAATTTTTCGATGAGTAGTGAATAATACTGATTTTTATTGAAAACAGTTTTTTCATTTAAACCATTTACAAGTTTCATTTTGTTTTAAAATTGTTTTTAAAAGTAACATTAGTTCAATTATATTATAATTAATCCAATTTAGGTTATTAGAATCAATTATATGTTCAATTTTAATATATATTTTTTTTATATTTTTGAAAACTTTTCCTTTGAAAAATCGTTTTTTTGTCGCGTCTGCGAGTTTAATTTTAAATAAAAATTTGCTACTTCTGTGAGTTGAATTTGATAAAATGGATTTCATATTTGAAATCAATTTAATTAACTAGTACTCGCCCGTGCATTCGCACGACATTATCAATCAATTCTTATAAGATGTTTCAGAACCCATAATCAGATTTTCTATCAAATTTACAGAAAGACTAACTAGTTGGGAACATTTGCAACCTTCTCTTCCTCTATTGGAACCATCGACTTCTGCATCAAAGCAACCTTGAATGAATTAGTATTTATTTGTATAGTTCAGGTTAGTTTCGTAGTACACCTCCATCTCCCTCATCACTGACATAGTGATCCTTCTCCAAATCAATTTTTTTGGTATTTTCATTAAAGCCACTTTGAGGGTAGAGTGAGAACTGATCGAATTACACCATACGCGGGGCATTCAAAATTCAAAATTCAGGAAACAAAATAAGGTGGCAGAGCATTCAGCATGGGAACAAAATCTCGCAAATCCCGCAATCTACCTGAGTAACCACTACACCATCGCGTCATCGTTGTCCTCATCACATCACTGTCTTCAGCCCCATCACCGTCGGAGATAATGACCATAGCAAACAAACAACACCCTTCAAACGTTCAAACATCGTCGACCTTCACCATAGTTGTCACAAGTCACCCCCGTAAAACCCCATTGATGTCGTCGAAATCCATGACAGAACATCACAGAAACTGAATATCATCGAGATAGAAAGCACATCAACCACCATCACCGGCACTGCATCACCGACAAGAACCCACCGACCAATGACCCACCACATCATCAACTGCCATCACAGAATAATCATCCTCAACATAACATAACAAACCTCGACGTGTCACCGTCGTAGATCGCCTATGGCCGCCGCCGTAACCGCAAACACACCCAAATCCAGACATAAATTGATCACAAAAACTCACCAACGAAGAGCCGTTGCCACCCCTAAACAGCACCAGCGTCGAAGAGCACGCTTCTGGAACAGTCACGACCGCCGAACCTCACAACCCAGAACCTCATAGTTACTGCCGCTTCAGATCCAACCCGGAGAGGAGCCACAGAACGCGAGGTCAGAGCGTGAATGAGCGGCCAAGTACTCCAAGCGACGACATCGATGACGAGGCAGAAGACACAAACGACGCCTTGAAACCCGCCGATCGTCGACCACAGATCCCAAAACCCCTTTGTTACCCCCGCTCCATGTTTGACTTGGAGAGGCGCAGAGGAATAAGGGGTCAGATCAGGGGAAAGAGTGGCCAAGGGATTCAATAGCACAAGACCATTATCAGAACCCTAAAAACACCAAGAAAGAAGGCTTCGTTGACAAAACCGGGAAAGGAGCATCCGCGAAAGAAACACCGGGGCAGAACCCATGGAGATGACGTGCAAACGGAGTAAGAAAAAGAAGAGAGGAGGCGAAAAGAAGAGAAGAGAGGAAGGAAAAAAGGAGAACGATGCTCAGGCGCGCTACCGACCCCACAGAGGAGGGTTTCAGGAGGAAACTCGAGGAGCCGAGAGCGAGAGGAGAGAGCCGGGAGAGAAAGGAGCCATCCCTTTAACCTCACTTGTACACATCCTGACATAGTGATCGCACTAAAAGCTTCTGATCAAAGATCCATTCAGGTACCATAGAAGGGGACCTAATTTCCTCGATTCATTGTAGTATTTCCTAAGAAATGGCTTTGAGCACTCTATCTGCATGGTATGAATCAAAATATTAAAAACCATTATTTTTTCTATCTTCTTATTGTATGTGATGAGTTTTATAAGGGGTTTTCAGTAAGTGAGACTAATTCCATCAGAAGGTAATGAAATATATACATACTATTTCTATGAGATGGTACTAAGGAATTTAAGGAAATTATTGATGAATGACATCAGTTCCAATATCATGGTGGATGTTGATCAAACCATAATCATCATCAAGCATTCTTACCCCCCCTGACGATTCCTCAATTCCCGTCCAAAAAGTAATGAACCCATGAAAGTAGTTGTGGGTGATGAAATAAGTCCAATGATGTTAGTGACAAGGACACCAGATTGGAAACAATTCATTCAATCAAAACTTATTATCCAACCCTTTCATCAAAAACCATTTGATCCCTGCCTAATGCATGTTAAAGCTTGAAGAGAAAAGAAAACTTATTCCAATGATGATATGTTCTGTACTTATTAATAACATAAATGTTCCAATTGAATATGAATCATTTAGCATGTTACCATTAGAAAATAAAATATCATATGTTCATATGCTAGTAATATTGTTTGTGATAGAAACTTTTGCAGTGATTTGAATGTCATACCTTGTTGCGGTACCAAGAAAGTCTTTCTTCATGACCATGGTGGTGAAATTAAGTCACTGAATCAAGAAACATAACAAAAATTTGTCAATAAAAAAATGTTCCACTACTATAAAATAAAGATACATCATGAATAAAGTAGAAATCAGTAAGTATAAAGACGTATTAAACCTTATTGGTAGAAGTAAAAAATAAACTAAAACATGATCCACTACTCAAAAAGAATATGATAACTAAAATAAAATAGAATAAAATGCTCCAATAATCCCAAAAATGTCAATTCATATTTAGTTCAACTAATATAAGTATCCACTAGTCTAATACATGATCCACTGCTCTAAAACACATGATACATTGCTCTAAAATACATGATATAGTGCTCTTAAAAATGATCCAATGATCTAATAAAACACAAGATCCGCTGCTCAAACAAATTACATGTTCTACTACCCAAAAAAATGCATGAGCCATTGCTCAAAGAAAAAACATATTCCACTACTCTAAAAAATGATCCAATACTGAAATATAATACACGATCCAGTACTCAATTAAAATACATGATCCACTACCGTAAAAAATGATCCACTTCTCTAAAACATGTCAAGTCAGATTTAGTAGAAGTAACTAATAACATTTTGAAGTTAAATTCTTGATGACCAATATGAAAACATTTCATGAAATTAAAGGTATTGTTGTACCTAGATTTTTAGTGGTGAGGAGTTATAGTGGTGGAATAAGTGGTAATAAGCCATGAGCTGAGCACCTACACAGTCATGCAATATGCTTACCCACAGATACATTGATATTTTAAAATAAGAATACATATTGTGTATGACTAATAAGGAAACACTTTAATAAGAAATCCATAAATATGTATAAAAAATATGTTAAAACACAAAGTATGAGAAATTGGGAAACGCTTCAATAAGAATTCTAGAAATATCTTTGTATGACTAATAGGGAAATAGTTGCACATAAAAAATCTGGAATAAGTTATATGTAGGCAATTATATAAGTTTCAATGTCATCTAAATGTAGGTTCACCGAACTGATATCTCAAATATATTCATTAACATGGTATGTAGAACCATCTTGAAATGTCAATGGGGACGAAGACATCCAAGACAATTGGTTCCATAGAAAAACATTCCCCAACTCATGTTTTTCTAGGAGAAGAATCCAAATTCCTAGTAGAATTTAGTTGGCATCCCCAAAATGCCCAGAAGATCCACCATTACTAAAATAGAAATCATCATCTGAACAGAATGACAAGTCACAAACATATAAAGACATGATTCACTACAACAAAATAAAAATAATAACACAATCAAACATAATTTCAAACATATATCGAGTGAAGGTTTTTGAAGATTAGTGTTGAATTGAAATATTTTATTCTAAAACATAGATAATGATTACCTCACTTTGGGTTTACATTATTTTTCAAAACATAGAAAGTGATTACCTCTATTTGGTTTACGTTTAGTAGGGAAAATGGGGGAAAGAGAAATATATAAATCATTAGTGCATATGAAAGATAACAGAAATGCAAAAAAAATACCAAGTGCGGTCTACAATACAAACCCCACATTGAACACTAAAATAAAAGAAACATATATTATAAAAAACTCAAAGAAGTGGAAATTAGGTTCTTGCTAGTAAAACACAAGTATTTAGACTCACCCAATCCTTCCATTATGACGATTAGAAGGAATTTAGAGAAGTCACTACACCATGAATGAAACACGACCACTCCTGACCTCACACAGAGGATAAAATCAGAAACTGAATAAGAAAACCATCTCCCAATGTCAGCTAAAATCCACTGATGTGTTTCTTGAAGACACCTCTGTACCTCGCATACTGGACTGGGATGCTCCCATATGCAAGGGTTGGTCCAGTGCTAGGGCAGTCCCTGGTCCAATGTCTGATGATTTCCCCAAATCATTCTTCATCCTATTTTTTGTATTTCATAAGTACAACTCTATTGTAGAAATTCCCTTGATCTCTTCATGTGCAGGTTGAGTCACCTGCAATATATAAATAAAAATAATCAATATTCATCTTAAAAAATGAAAAGTGCATTATTAAAAATAAATTTTACACAATTGATAAGGATACCCATTGGTTGATTACTTAAAAATAATAATTGAGTAAACTATATATATTTGAAATATATTGTTGAAGGTACCTATAAAAACAATGTATATTGACTTTTAATCTGAACAAAGCTACCCTAATACATACATTGAACGAAAGTAAGTGTATTTTTGTTGAGTAGAGTGATACATTACAGTACTCCAGCTTGAGCTTTAGCTCAAACTCAATACACAACTCAAACTCAGTCAAATACTAGTTTTCAAAATTCAAATTTGATTTGATTTTTAAAATGAACAAATCAAACCAACCTATTTAAGCACTACTAAATTATATGAAATTAAAAACAAAAAACATATAAAAGGAATTTATAAATATTTTAAAATAATAAATATAAATTAACAATAATTTATATATTAAAATATCAATTTGTAGATTAATATCATTAAATACTGGACGAAACTCACAAGATGCTCAATATAGTTGAATTCAAGTTGTTGTATAGCTTTAGTATCTGGATCTTAGGTTCAGCTCAACAAATATAAAGTGAAACTCACAGACTGTCAAGTCAAACTCATGAAGAATATGATTATCACTGTATTATTTACCCCTTGAGTTGTAAACAATATTAACTTCCATACATCCTATCCTGTTGAAGAATTAGTTGGTAAAAAAAAAACCTTCATCAAACCTCATTGAGCCATAAATGATACACATCTCTTAAGTTTCTCCTCCATGCTTGTAAATTGAAGGCATTCATTCCATCAGCCCATGCACATTCATCAATATTTCTATTCATCGCTATGTTGGGATGAGAAAAATCAAAGTACGTCTAGAAACTCTTAGACATGACCCACTAATCTACACCTTTGCATCTTTCTACAGATCCATTGACTTTTCCTATGAGATGAATATCCCATAATGGAGACAAATCTCACTGAATCACAACATAATCATATGAAAATACTACCTTGTCAATATACAGTGGAGTCAATAGTGAAAACACAATCATATGAAAGCATTATAATCATCTGTTTCATATGTTTTTAGTGCACAAAAATCAATATACAGTGGAGTCGATAGTGAAAAAAAATTACCTGCATTCATATGTTGGACGAAAGGGAGGTTAACTCCACGATTTTACAAAAAATAACCTGCATTCATATAGTGTGTAAACGAAAATAAAAAATGATGGGCGATAGGGAGGTTAATTCCACAATTTTAGGAAAACATACCTCTTGCAGAGATCTGGATATGTAGGCTATCTGAAGAAGGTTTTTAGTGCATAAAAACAATATATAATGGAGTCAATAGTGAAAAAAATAAAATTCATTCATATGTTGGATGGAAGGGAGGATAAATTTAGGATTTTAGGACAAATTACCTGCCTTAGTATAGTTTGTAACTGTAATTAAAAATGATGGACAAAAGGGAGGCTAATTCCCTGATTTTAGGAAAACATACATGTTGCAGAGATCTTGATTTTTAAGCTATCTGAAGGTTTTAGTGATGGTAGTAGAAGGACGTCACAAATAGAGGAGAAGATGTATTCACCAGTGCAGATGGTCGATCATGAAGTTGTCGCACACGGATCTGGGAATGAAATGAAATTTGTAAGAACACTGTGTATGAACAATTGTGAAACAATTCAATAAAAAATCTAGAAATATCTATGTATGAGTAATAGGGAGTGACTTACATGTAAACAATCTGGAAACAGTTATGTTTGAACAACCTATAAGCATGTATGTTTTATGGAATCAGTAAGAATATGTATTTTCGAATAAAATAGTACAGAAACTCATTATACATGAATGCATAAAAATTATGAGTAAAAGTTTTCAGTGAAGGGAAATACTAAAAATTGAAGAGGAGGTTATTTCCATGATATTAGGAGAACATACCTATTGCGTAGATCTGGATCTGTAGAAATATAGGTGAATAAATATTGTTTGAAAAATTGAAATAGATGTTGTAATTGGTGAAATGGAAGAACAAATATATTCTAATGGCATATGAAAATTTATTAAACAAAGAGAAATACTAAAAATAGTAGAGAGAAACTAAGTTTAGATGTTTTGCAATAGATCATATCGAATACAAAGGAATTAATGGGTTACCAGAGGGAAAATCAAGGAATGCGACTATAGAATGCATCCATAGACTAAGCTATATCAGCGATGAAGCTGTCACACAAAGATCTGGGAATGAAATGAAATATTTAAGAACATTGTGTATGGAAAATTGTGAAACAATTCAATAAACAATCCAGAAATATCTATGTATGAGTAATAGAGAGTGACTTACATCTAAACAATCTAGAAACAGTTATGTTTGAACAACCTGTAAGCATGTATGTTTTATGGAATCAGTAAGAATATGTATTGTGGAATAAAATAGTACACAAAATCATTATACCTGAATGCATACAGATTCTTGAAGAGGGGGGGGGGGGGGGTAGAATCAGTCAAGAAATGTAAGATTTTTTCTAGCTCTACGCAGCTTCCTCTTCTTGAATCGTTCTCTGCATTTCAGTGAAGGTAAATGCTAAAAATCGATGGGGAGATTATTTCCATGATATTAGGAGAACATACCTATTGCATAGATCTAGATCTGTAGAAATATAGGTGAATAAATATTGTTTGAAAAAATGAAATAGATGTTGTAATTGGTGAATTGGAAAAATAGAAGTATTCTAATGACATAAGAAAATTTATTAAACAAAGAGAAATACTAAAAATAGTAGAGAGAAACTAAATATAGATTTTTTGAAAAGATGCTATTGAATGCGGAGGAATTAATGGGTTACCAGAGGGAAAATCAAGGACCGTGACTATAGAATGCATCCACAAACTAAGCTATATTGGCGATGAAGCTATCGCACAAGGATCTGGGAATGGAATGAAATCTGTAAGAACACTGTGTATTAACAATTGTGAAACAATTCAATAAACAATCTAGAAATATCTATGTATGAGTAATAGGGAGTGACTTACATGTAAACAATCTGGAAACAGTTATGTTTGAGCAACCTATAAGCATGTATGTTTTATGGAATCAGTAAGAATATGTATTGTTGAATAAAATAGTACAAAAACTCATTATACCTGAATGCATACAAATTCTTGAAGAGGGGGGGGGGATAGAATCAGTCAAGAAAAGTAAGAGTTTTTCTAGCTCTACGCAACTTCCTCTTCTTGAACCAATCTCTGCATATCACTAACAATTTTCATGAGACTCATAGCTAAAAAAATTTAAACATGATATCCCTTTCTATGAGCACAAATTTACAGCAATGTTTACCAAGAATAAGCTTCACAAGCAGTGCCTGCAGGGAAAAAAATTGATCATAAAAAATGAAAAATTACACAAGGCAATCATCTTAAATCCTTTTTAGTAAAAACAAATCATGAAAAGACATAGTTAAGATCTTAAAAATTCTCAAAAAAATTGAAATACAGGCATGGATCCAAAACAACTGAATCAAAATCACTACAGAAGAAGATTCAGATAGGCCAGTGGGTTAGTTCAGAGGATATGGGGGAAGGTAGGGAAAGAGGGAGAACTCAAGGCATTCGATATAACCTAGGAGCTGAAACGAACACTATATTATGATATAGTTCAATAGATAAAAGAAAAATATTTTTTAGAGTATAATCTATCCTAGGTTTTTTTTATGGAAGCACGGAGGAGGCAGAGGTAGAGAAAGCGGAAGCAGAGCTGGTGGAAGTGCAGGAGTCAGAGGTGGCGGAGGCCAAATAGGCAGAGGCAAAGTCGTGGGAGCTGGAGCCATGGAAGACGGACACGTAGGAGCCGGAATTGTCAGATCTAGATGCGTACGATTTGTAGGCGTAGGAGTCGGAGCTGTAGGAGGTGGAGCGATCATAGGTGGATCAGCCAAAGGGAGGCAGAGTTTGGGAGCGGAGGTGGGGAGGTAGAGAGCGAACTTGCAAGAATCGTAGGCCATAGAGGAAGGAGGATCAAATTCCAGGAGTGGGGGCGGAGGTAAGGCGTGTTCGGGGGTAGAGGAAGAGGTGGTTTTAGAGATGCAAGTTCGGGGAAGCCGGATACCAGTAGAAATGTAACTCTAAGATCGACAAAAATATTTTTCGAGGGAGGGAGGCGCACTGAATGGCGTCAGATGGAGAAAAAACTCGCAGAGAGGTGTATTTTGGAGAGGTGGAAACGTGTGGAGGTGACACATCAGTTGAAGAAAAGACAACTTTATTATATATAATAGATATTATATAATAAGGTCGACTTATTTTTTTGGTTATAATGAATAGTGAAAATAGTAAAAATTAATTACCATAGTTAAAGTTAAAACAGATTTACCAGGGGTTAAACTAAGAAGATAAGAGTTAAAATGATATAAAAATTTGTCTAATTCCTATTGGCTGTCCATATTTTGACCTTATCTCATCCAAGACTCAAGAATGAGCCATTTTGGAGCTTTTTGACATGTGAAAAATGTGAGTATAATTTATTCTTTTCAAAAACTCAAAGTGTGTCCTCCCCCTCCATTTATAAAAGGACACACCCTCTCCTCTCATATTCACACTTCCAAAGACATTTAGTTCAGTCAAACTCTACCCAAATCAATTCCTTACACCCCCATGACCTAGAGCCTCTGGTTTGATTAGATTGCCATCATAGGAAGGCTTTTGGTGCAAACCTAAAGAGATTGTCTGAATAAGAGGTAATGTTCTTAAATGAGTGTTTTTATTTTATTTCTTCTTACAACTTAAAATATTATTCAATCATGCTGATATAATAACATTAGTATCTCCCTATATTCTGAGATATTATGTAAATGATGCAACCTATATCAATTTCTACTTTCATCAAATAAGAAACGAAAATGTTGCTCGTGTGTATGTCGGACTACCACCTCGCGAACTGATACAATTTTTTTTTCATCACCACTTATCACAAATTGATATAATGATGAATATAAAGTATATATATGATATTATGACAAAACTATGCTTCTGGAATTATGATATCACATATACCTTCTTACTTTATATTCCATGAGAATACAGTAATGTCACTCGTGTGTGCGGCGGAGTACCGCATCACGAAACAATGTGATTCGTTTTTCACTTACACTTTACATAGAAGGTAATAAAGATAATTTTAATGTATATATGTGATATATATGACATCATAATGATTATGGAAAGGTAAATTATTATTTTCCTTTCTTTCGTTCCCTCCGTCGAAAAAATGAAAACAACATTCATGCGTACACATGACCTACCATATCCATTAATGGAGCAATCCATTATTTTGTATCTCTACTTTTATGAATGACTCTAAATATATATTTAATGAATATATATGATATTTATATCATAACTAACATTCTGGATATGATGGAACAATGATTAAAGTATAAGCATGAAAACTACCAAATCAAAACATACGTGAAAAACGAAGTAGTCATCACATGAAATATTGATTTTAATAAAGAATTGTGAATAAATGAGTGATAAAAGGTTATAAGTAAATCATATAGGATATGATATATATTAGCATGGTTCTGGAATAAATGTATAATAAATCTATATTTATTATGCAAGAGGTTCAAACATGTATAAAGGAAATCAGACCTGAGGTAAGAGGTTTCTTAAATCAATTTCCATTCATTGAGTTATACCACTTCTTCATTGATTCTATTATGTCAAGATTATGTGTGAAATGAAATTTTATTTATTTATGTTGTATTTACACTTGCATTGTGTGGATTTACACTTGTCACACATAATTACTTCATTGATTAATTTTCACTTCAATGATACGTAAGAGTTTTTCGTCTCACTTTTACTTCTGTGAGACATATGTCATATTCACCACTTAATTATTTTTTGTGGTGTATATACCACCCTTTGATATGTTATATCACGAATCTATTTATCTTCATGGTATTTGAAGTTTCATTTGAATTTATTTATTTCATGGGGCTTACGATTCAAAAGTCACCAAAGTGGTAATGAATTATTTCACAATCTTATCATTATTTGGGATTATTTATGTTTAAGTCTCCCTTGGGTGAATTGTTTAAAATTTATATCTTAAACCAAATCTATTTCATTCTCCTCTGGTTATTCATGAACTTATCAAGTAATAGTATCATTTTCCTCTTTTTAATACTTTAAATGTCTGAAGAAATGTTTTTAAGAAAAACTGACTTTTTTTCCTTTTCGATCAAAAATCCCTTTTCTTCCATATCCATGTTTTATATTTTTTTAACATTCTAAAAATGATTTATTAAAGGCATTTTTATCCATTTTTACTTTTTACAAAATGGTTTGAAATAATTCTTCTTGTCGTTTTCTGAATGTGATACTTGTTAACCTTTTTAGAACGGTGTGAAAATAATGTTTTTTAACTCATACAACATGTACAAAATTACCCGCTATCATGACCACTCATTGTTTTGAATCTTCCTTTATAAGTTTCCATGATTATTTTTAAAGAAAATGTTTTTCATAATATTTTGGAAATTTTTAGTTTTTAAAAGTGATTTTCAAAGTAAAAAGAGTATTTTGCTCAAGAATTTTTTAATGATTTTTATGGTATTTCTATTCATCAACGGAAACAACCCTTATTTTACCTATGATACATCGATTATATGTTGTAATGATACAATCATTATTATTTTTTGGATGATTTATGATCAATTTGACTGAGGATGTACTATTTTGATACCATTCGCTATATTACTTTGGATAGTTTATGATTATGTTTATTGATTGGAGAAATTATTAACATTTTATATGACAAATTTTCAATATGAATGTTTACATTGATTATGTTTCCCCCCTTTCATATGTGGAATTCATTGGACTTAGTAAGTGATGGGTGAGACCTGCTATAGCCTCTCAATGTATCGATAGGTCTAATGAGACAAACTAGCTTGAGCATTTGGTCGAGACCTTTCCCATTTATGTAATATGTCTTGGTATGAGGCCTTGACGATATGTTTATGATGTCTGACATTATGCATTCCTTCATTATGAGATTAGTTATTGATTTCCATGTGATTATTTGATTAATCATGATATTCATGGATAAGATTCAAGGTCATATGATTATTTATATGACATTATTCGATCATTATTTATTCCTGTTATATTATTAAAATAGTTTGGGGGAGGGGTTTACAAAGAAATAAAGAAACCTACTGCGCCTACAAGTACTCAGGGAGACTCGATCTGAAGATCTCCCACGAGACCCACAGAGACACAACCACTAGGCTGCACCCATGGGGGATCCTGTCATATTATTCATTATGCTCAAGTTATTGATTAAATGACATGTGTTTTAAGATATTTACCTTGACATATTATGTATTATTTATTCATGATAGCTTCCGCTGTACACATACCTCTACTGACCATACGAGGTCACCCCTTTCTTATGTTTCTTTCCCCCAGGATGTCATGAAATGTATTATGTTTGATATGCAAAGATATACTAAAGGGAATAACAATGTACTCAATGAAAATATTATGTTGTATTTTAAGTTTTCAAATGTAATGCAAAATTTAAGTATGTATCCAGTTTTCCAAGAATATTACCTATCAGTCCTTTGGGATTCAATTCCTTATATTTAGTGCCAATATAATAAAGTAACCACCGACTCTGGGCTATTGGGGTTAGAGTTTTTACAATTGGCATCAGATGAAGTTTAGTAGAAACCTTGAGAATTAGATTTAGGTATAACCCTATGATTGACTTTGAGGATAAGTCTAAGTATATGATAACATCCTAAAATTTTATTAAGGTAGGGATTATGTGGGTTTTTAGCAATACATCTCTGTTTGGATACTACAAGTGGATGTGGTTTTGACACAAATGCATATAAGGGTAATAACCCCAAAAAGTGTTGGTTTGAGTATATCCCAGCTATTATGCGCACCTAGTTTAACACTCCTGAGGGATATGATTTGGTCAATTCACTTTTTCATTACAAACCATTATGAAGGATTTGAAAATATTTTTATGATTTGAAAAATTTCTCAATAAAACCAAGTTTATGATCATGAGATTAGTTACACATAATTTTTTCAATTTATGTAAGTGTTTCACTAGTTTCGGGATTATACTTTATGTTTCATAATGTTATGATCTAATCTAGTGTATTACATTATTTATAAATGGTGCCTAGCGGAAGAAATGAGAACCGTATCAATGCACGCAATCCATGTAGAGATTTCCCTATCATGCAAGATAATGAAGCTGGAGTTGGAGCTGTAGCGGGAACTAAAAAAACTATAACCATATCTAGGTAACTGACTGAGGTTATGACCAATAACCTTGCTCGTATGGAGCATCATACTGATCCACAATGCGATGTAGCAATGTTAGACAACTTCATGCGTCAACAACCTCCATCGTTTAATGAGACTACAAAGCCATTTGTAGCTGAACAATAGATAAGTTCCTTAGAGAAGATATTTCTCGCTCTGGGAGGTAATGAAAGGGAGAAGATTTTCATGAAAATTTATCATCTCTTAGAGGATGCATGTCACAACCCCCTCCTGCCAAAGACACTACAATAAAGGGAGAGAGATAATGACCCCCTGAGTCCCGCTTCCAGTAGACCCTGGTTTTGCGAATAACACCGAGGGTATAAAAATATCACAGTATGAGAGGCATTACCCTCTATAATAATATAATATCAGGAGATAAGATGAATCATCCAAAAAACAACTCCATGACATAATATAAAAAAAGACAAAAACCATCCCACAATGTATATATAAACAAAACATATACAAATAAAATTCTCTAAAAGTAAATACCTAAAAGTAAAGATAACGTAGAAACACAACAACTATCCAAAGATCCAAGATAGTGATGTCCAAAACAGTCCACAAAGTCCTCATGGAAACCTAAAAATCAGTTTATATACGTAGGGTGAGCATACAAATATACTCAGTAGGAAAACCAAAGTCTCTTGTGCACATGTGAAAGAAGCATACTAATGCACTCATGAGCAAACAAAAGAACCAACAACACCAAAACAGGTCAACTAACTATCCCAACCTCACCAAGGCATGCTCACCAAATAATGCAAGCCAAATATAGTAACATAATAAGAATCATATTGATAAAGGGTATCCCGCACCGCTCTCCCACTTATTTTCCGATCTCACACCCCAACGACGTATTCCTTGACACTCCCATATCTTCTGAATAACACATAACACCGCCCACAAGCACCGTCACATCACATCTTGCCTGAAGACACCTGAACCATCACATCACAACCACTAACATAACCAGAGTAATAGGGTATTGTGAACATGAAGGACAACAACATCGTTCCCTCCTCCTACCATGCACGACCCCACCATAATCCACCCCAAAACACAGTCATATCACATCTCATCCGAAGACATCTAGACCATCACGTCTCACTCGAAAACACTTGGGCCATCACCCCACATGCATGTTCACATCACATCACACCCAAAGACACCTGGGCCATCACCTAATGCACTAATAAATCTTCGACCATCACAACCTATGAAAACCTACTCACCTGGAAGAGAGTGGGGAAGAGTGGGTAACCGGTAATCCATCTTCATCATCAGGATATTGAGAAAAACATCCCCGTGTGAAAACATGAGTGTAGGTACATAGTGCTCAACATGGGCAGGGTTCATATAGGAATCACAAAGAATATACAAGTATATACATATAGACACACACAATCCCAACCTACATGTTCACAACAAATCACTAAAAAGCTCACAACAACCCCATTTTCACTACCACCTTTAAATGAATAACACCACACAAACCACGAGCCACATCTCACATTTCCAACAAATTCTATTATCCATCCCATTAGTTTCATTATTAAGCATCAACCAAATTTAACCACACAACCCATCATTTATTTTTTCATTAATCATTTCCAACACATTAACCAAACCAAACCATTCATTTCAAACATCATTAACCAATTCCATTACTACTCAGAAATATAGCACAACACAACCACGCATCACAAGCAACTCATCATCCCCAATGTACTGTTGTCTTGCTACCCCACATGCACAACAAACCACCACCTCACCACCCCGAAATCATGGACAAAAAAACCACCATCTCATCGCCCCAAAAGCATAGACAAATCACCACCTCCCCACCTTAAAAGCATGACCAAACAAACCACCATTGACCCCACATGCCCCAACCACAAAACAACCACACATCACCACCCCACAAGTGGGACCACACACCACAACACATCAATACCATTTTACAGATTTAACAAAGGGTCTTTTATCAATTCCACTTCTTTATTTTAGAGGCATTATCACACAAACCAAAATCCTGGGGAAACCATTTCATTAGACTAATATAAGTAATTAACCAATTTTCTATTCAGGGTGATATCAAAAAAATCACAACAAACACAACATTCACAACCCATATCATCTTGCGCAAACAAAACCCCCAATGATCATAATTTCTAGCAAAACATCAAGCCCATACATTCCACAATATCACAATAATATCAAAGTTGGAAAATCATGTGAATAATTCCTCTTTCCCCTTCAATTTCAATTTACTGATTCTTATATTTGATTAAGACAACATAATAATCTCCTATAGATAAATAAAATCAAACCCCTCCCGCATGATACAAAAAAGTGAGAAATGAGGGATTCTCTACCTCAAAGAATCTTTGTCAACTCACTGCGCACTGCACGACAAAGAAGAAATGCCCAAAAATCACAACCGCATGAAAAACCCACAGACCAACCTACACTACACCCAAGGATCATGAAAACGCAACCCAACTCACTCCCCAAACCAAAACCACACCACTATAGTGGGTTCCTGAGAGAAGAATAGTAGAACACCATCAAAAAAAGGGAGAAGAACTTACCACAGATCACCAAAAAACAACCACTAGAACCAACATATCAAAGTGGGATGAAGGGGGTTAGAAGATCTCCTTGAGGTGACTTGGGTTCTTCTGGAATGAGAGAGAGAGGGGTACAACCGAATGAAAAGAATTGGACAAGAAAAGGTATTTAAAACCTGAAACTTGACAATTTCACGTCGTGTAACCAATACATGACCTGTAATCTTTAGGCTTTCCTAAAATTCCAATTTTCATTGAAAAACACGTTTCCTTGACCTTTATTTAATACACATCATGACTTCTACTTACACGACATGTAATCCATCTCACAGTTCCCCCCTCTACCCACATACAAGCCGTGAAACTAGCAGTAAACACAAGTCATGAAACACCTTTACACGTCATATAAACATTACACGACATGAATTTCCCTCAGCTGTAAAGGCCCCGACTCTAGTAACCCAGAGCTAGTGGTTACTTTATTACATTGACACTAGATACAAGACATCACATCCCAAATGAATAAATATTTTAGTAGTCTAGGTAAACTAGATACATACTTAAATCCCTTTTACATTTGAAAACACAAAATATAGAATAAAATTTTCTTTGAGAACACCATTATTCCCTTTAGATTATCCCAACATATCAATCATAAATCACTTCTTGGAATCTTAGGTAAAGGAAACATAAGAAAGGGTGAACTCGGATGCTTAGTTAGAGTATGCGTACATCGAAATCTATCAATGACCGCATAAGAATAACATGAGTATAATGGTATTATAACATGAACATAACATTTTAAAATCATACCCTACATATCAAAGATCATAACCTTGAGTCACGATGTAAAGATTGACAGTTCATAAGACATGAATCATAAAGGAATAAACAAACACAATCCTTGAGAGAATAACATTGGCATAAGACATAGAATTGTGGAAAACACATAATAATAGAAAACCTTATGTCAAGGATACCGAATGAGAAATTAATCACATGTTAAGCTTAGCCTAACCACCCATGTACCCTCTTGTTTCGGGCTTGGGATAATCTTTCATGTACCCTGTTGTTTCAGGCTTGGGATAATCACCAATATACCCTATTTTTTGGGCTTTGGATAATCTCCCGTGTACCCTCTTGTTTCGGGATTGAGATAATCACCTGTGTACCCTCTTGTTTCAGGCTTGAGATAACCTCCCATGTACCCTTGAGCTCATAGAATATTAATCTTTACTCAATTCATTGGAGGGAGATATAAGTCCCACCCATCACATAATGGAAATCATACATATGTGTGCTATAAGATAATAAAACATACACCATATCATAACCCATGAAATGAAATGATTTTCATAAAAATCATTCCATTATAAACATAATCCATTCAAATAAAGAATAAAAATGGTTTCCTTAGATCATATCCCCAGTAAGACATAAGTAATATCAACAGATGTCATCCTAGATGAAAAATGACTTTGAAAGATTATTTAAAACTTTTCTTAAGGAAAATAACATTTCTTTGATTTTTTTTGAAAACATAAAACATTTTGTTTGAAAATAGATTTGAAAACTTGTAAGGAAAGGTTGAAATCATTAAGTGATCATGATAGTGGTAAATACTGTTCATGTTGTGCATGTTAAAAAAAAGATTATTTTCACTTTTTTGGTAAAATCCAAACAAACATTTTTTAGAAAGTGATATGAAGATTCATTTTAAAACACTTTGTAAAACTTGTTTATTTTTTTAAAAAAAATCATAAGATAATAATAAAACATTTTTGAAAACATTTTTAGAAAACATGGTTTTGGAAGAAAACAACTTTCCGATCGAAGAGGGAAATAAAATTAGATTTTCTTAAAATCATTTTTTCAATTATTTTAAGTACCAAAGATTGAAAAAATGATAATATTACTTGAAAACATATTTAACAACCAAAGGAGAAGAAAATTCACGAGTTTCTTGAGTGATAAATCATAAGATTTCATCATTGGAAGTATAACCATAAACAATCCCGATAAATAATGAGATTGTAACATATAACTCTTACCACTTTGGTTACTTAGAATCGTAAGACCAATGAAAGAATAACGTTAAATTAAACTTATAATATCATTAGAATGAATAAATTCATGATATTACATGTCAAAGGGTTGTATATACACCTCATAAAAGAAGATAGACACATAACATAACATATGTCTTAAAGAAGGAAAATTGAGACAAAAACCCCTTACCGCTTTGGTGAATTTTGAATCGTAAACCCATGAAAGATATATCCTCAAATGTATATATAAATAATTATAATTTTCCTAATAAGATTCATAAAATATATTCATGGGTAGTATATACACCACGTAAAGGAAATAAGTGGTGAATATGACATGTGTCTCACAGAAGTAAAAAGTGAGACGAAAATTCTTTACCACTTGAGTAAATTTTGAATAATGAGCCTCGTGAAAGAATAAGATCAATTGAAGCTTTAAATATCATGAAATAAAGTAAATTCATGATATAAAATGTCATAGTAGTAGTATATACATCACACCAATGGAATAAGTGGTGAATATGACACAAGTCTCACAGAAGTGAAAGTGGGACTAGAAATCCCCTTACCTCAGGTCTTGAATTCCTTCATACACGTTTGGAAATTTTGTGTAATAAATATAATTTTATTATAAATCTATTAAAGAACCATATTCATGTGTATCACACCATATATAATTTACCTATGACCTTTCATTACCTATTTATTAATAATTTCTTGTTAAAATTACGTTTTGAGTAAAACTGTTTCGTTTCTCATGTATGTTTTGGTTTGGTATTCTCAATCCATTTACTTTGATCATGGTTATATAATTTCAAGAATGATAAACATTATTTAAATATCATATATATTCATTTAGAGTAATCCATTAAAGTTAGAGATAGAAAATGAACTACACCGTTCCTGGAGATGGTAGGCCGTAAGTACGCATGAACGCTGTTTCCATTTTCTCAACAGACAGAATGTAAGAAAGGTAAAAAATATACCCCCTTCTAGAATAATTATGATATCATATTATATATATATATCACACATATTCAGTTAATATATCCTTATTACCATCCAAGTAAAACAAAAATAGAAAACACACCATATTGGTTCGCGAGATAATAGTTCGTCATACACACGAGTGACGTTATTGTTTTCGTCAGGTTGGAGGGAATGAAGTTAGATGTGATATTATATTTTCAGAAGTATGGTTAGGTAATAAATATCACACATATATTCATTATTTTTATTTATTTATTTTTTATAATCCCCCTTTCAAGGGATGAGGGTGAGGGGAACCCTTACAAGGCCCATAGGTTTAGTGGATCACATGACCCGAAGGTCTTAGAGGAATTCATCCCAGACATGACTACTTGGAAATGCCTCTCCCCAGTGTCTAGATCGTGAAGTCAGCATCCCACCTTTGCATCGCTTGTTCGACTAGCAATACCTATGCAGAGGTGCATATGCCTGGTCCTAATAACAATTTCTATACACTCTCATTCTTCCAAATATGGATAGATTTGATATGGTGAAACCGCATACTCTGAGTCCTCATCTGGAGCTAGATACTTTGGTCTGTTTGGTTGCATATACACTTCAAGATTTGAATGAGGTGTCCCAAAGGCCTTGAGGTGGCCTGAAGGCCTTGAGGTGTCCTGAATTCCTTGAGGTGGCCTGAAGGCCTTGAGGTGGCCTGAAGGCCTTAAGGTGGCCCAAAGGTCTTGAGGTGGCCCGAAGTCCTTGAGGTGGCCCGAATTCCTTAAGGTGGCCTGAAGGCCTTAAGGTGGACCGAAGGTCTTGAGGTGGCCCGAAGGCCTTGAGGTGGCCGGAAGGCCTTGAGGTGGCCTAGAAGCCTTAACTGTTCTGAAGATCTTGGGTGGCCCGAAGGCCTTAAGGACTCGAGGCCCAAACCGGTGGCCCGAGGTGAATAATTCCAGCTGCCATAGTACCGAACAATACCTACTATAGTACTGCTACAATATCCAAAAAATATACCTTCGCCCGAATTCAAACTTGGGTCTCATAGATTCACTTGAAGAGACCTCACCAACTGGGCTGAGGCTCATGTTCATCACATATATTCATTATCGTTATCCCTTTTACCTTTCATGTAAAGTGTTAATTAGAAACGAATCACATCGTTTTGCGAGGTGGTAGTCCTCTATACACATGAACGACATTATCGTATCCCACACAGAATGGAAATTAAAAAGGTATATGTGATATCATAATTCATGAAGTATAATATTTTTATAGATATCATATATATGCTTTATCTTCATCATTATAACAATCCATTAGAAGCGGTGATATAAAACAAACTATACGTCGGTTAGTGAGGCGTTAGTCCGCCATATACAAGATCAGTGATTTTGTTTCCCATTTGAGGGAAGATGAGATGAATTTATATTATTCCATAAACAAAATAACATATCAGTATATGAAAGATACTAGTGTTATGATGTGTTAATACATAATTCATGGTGAGAAAAGAAGAAAGAAAACGAAATATCTTTGCTAAGATGATTACCTTCTTTAAGAGAAACCTCCTTTATATCTCCTCTTAAGGGCCCTAGGTTTGGTCTTTTGGTATGAACATAACCTATAGAATGTGGATAAAGTTGTTTGGGATAGATTTTGGTAGGGGTTGGTCGATCCAAAGGCCTTGAGATATGTGAATAAGTGAGGGGGCTAAGTGCCCTTTTATAATTGAGGAGAAGTGACGTTTTGTAAATACCTAAAAGTATTCACTATTAGGAGGTCACCCTAACCTCATGTGCCTCAAAAATTGAAAAATAATAGAGGGTATAGATTATATGCTTTATCTTCACCTTCACAAAAAAAAAACACACATGTTTTAAACATGTTTTTTCTTAGCCTTTAAGTTTACTCATTTTTACCACTTTAATTTCCACCATGGTAATTAGTTTTTTTAACCTAGGTAATTAAATATTTAAGACTAAAATAAAATGGTCCTTATTAAATAATTTTGATATCAAAATTATAAAATAAAAATTTTATGTGTAGAAAATTAATTTTAATACAAGCACATGTAACACACAAAATCCCATTTTAACCTTAATCACAATAATTAATTCTTATTATCTTTACTAATTAATATGGAAAAAATTAAGTTTAAATTTTAATATAATATTAATTATTCTGATTCCAAATATGTAATATTTTTTTTTCAAATTCAATTCATAGAAATGACATAATTTAATTTAAAATTCATCCTGTAGACGTGATGAGAAAACAAGTTTTTAAAGAGAAAATTTTCAAGTCTATAATGTTTTTATATAAAAATTCAATATAAAAATGATTTAAATTACCTAAATTGGATTAATAGATATATAATTGAACTAATTATACTTTAAAACCAATTTAAAATATAATTTTTCTTTTTAAATAATTTAATCAACAAGACAGTTTTCAATAAAAAACAGTATTTTTCACTACTTATAAAAAATGGAACTTTTCAGAAAAATATCAAAAATTCACCCTAAACAAATTTTGATATACTAAATTAAAAAATTAATTTAATTTTATCAAATAAAGTTTCTAAAAATGGTAAAAATTAATTTTAAATTACGTGCACAGAGCGTGACTAAACCGTATTTTAAAAAAATACCATTTTTAGAAAACATTTCTTTTTCTTTAAAATGGTTCTTATTTTATTTATAATTAATTGAGAATCAAATTATTTATTTTAAATATATTTAAACCATATTTTCATAATTATTTTAATCCTATTCATACCCTCTATTTTAATGGCTAGATGATAACTATCATATTAAATAATAATATCAATAGTATATTATTGTTCAGTAACACTCGGTGTTACTTGTAACACAAGCTATCAAAGAAACTTGTTATTGCATGTAAAACAATCTGAATTTTGTGTGGCTTATTATACACACTATCGAAGAAAATTTTTGCTGCGTGTAACGTAAACTAAACTTAGTGTTGCGTATAACACAATCTATTGATTTTTTTTAAATTAATTTGAAAAAAATATTATATAAAATCTCAGGATGTTACATTCTACCCCCTAAAAATGATTTTTTCTCTTGAAATTTATCTTGGTCATAAAATTTTTTATCATTTGAAAATTCCGTTATAGAAATCCACATCGTATGAATGAATAAAAAAACTTCCCTTAAAGGTTACCTGAAGTAACTCATAATTAGGTTTCCACATAGATAGAACATTGTCGGGAAGCCAAAATATGGACATGGAATATAAAAATAACTCTCAAGGACCAATAGAGAGTGATAGAGAACATAGTGAGGAGAAAGTTAACCACCAAAAAATCATAAATCTTTGATGGGTTAAGAGTCCTTCAATTCTTTAGAGATAAAGGTAAAAGTAGAACATTTTTATCTCAAGATCCATTTCCTAAAGATGAGATATTTTTTACTATCAAGATAGAGATCATGAGAAAATATAAGTTCTTGATTTATTTCCATTTCAAAAGTACAATCTCTTCATTTGGTTGTGTCTTGATCAATTTTCACTTCATATCTGACTCTAAGAAATGAAGATGAATTTTTAATATCTGAAGCACCAATAGATCATAAGATCCATAATAAAATGATAAGTCATTCCTTTTATCTCTAGTTATCATCAAAACCAAAATGTTTAGCATAGATCATCCAATATGAAAAAATCTTCATATAGTGAAGTAATACATTAATCTCTAAAACATCATCCAAAGTTCAACTTAAAACATTTCATAAATAGTTAACCTTATGACCCTTCCAAAATATTAAAATTGAAAACTTTATAAATAAGGTTACTAAATTTATAAAATCAACTTATCATTAATCCACAAACAACATGAAGTAGCTCTTAATTGTTACATACCAAACTTGTGAATATATTTATCATGCATTCTTTTGAAACATGGTAATAACCTAAATTATCATAAAACCTTATTGAAAACATACATGCTTTTTAATTATTTAAATAAAACACCGATTATTGGAGATATTCTTTAAATCCAAAAATGCTATAAACTCCACCAATGATAGCATAAACCACTTTGTCACCATATCACTAATCAGTTTCAAGGTAATCAATACTATCACATTCATACCAATCATATCTTTATCCTAACTTCATTATCTCAACATACGAAATATATTAAGGGTTATCTTTCCCTTAATCATGTGTTTTCCATGAATATCACTTTGTAATTAAATCACTTTTCTAGGTCATTAACATCATTCAACATATTCTTGAAAATTCTTAAAGAAAAGCTTATATTGAAAAATCCTTATATATTTCATGATTCATATAATATAATTACTGATTTCTAATATATAAACACTTCAATATTCCTACTTCATTCTTAAAATATCAACTAGGATTCATCATCTTATTCCTTAATACCTCTTTCCTTTCATATTTCAACTATAGTCTCTTCATTGTCAGTAGAATAACCTTTATTCCTACAACCTTTCTGATCCACTTCTTGTGCTTTTCCCCTAGGAAATTGATTTGCATAATTCTCACACTTTCCACATTTAAAATATTCATCAATTGATAATACCTTAAGGAGACCAATATTACCGTCCATTTCATTAATTAAACTCTTCATTTTTCCTTGGAAATTACTTACTCTATGGTCTTATTCACCACACATTAAACATCCTATCGTTCCTTTGAGACATTCTCTTGAGTGATTCTTCCCACATTATTGATATATAGGAAACTAAATCTTCTTTCCTTTATGGTCTCCACCATCTGAGCTCTCAATAAACTCTATCATTCTCTTATTTTATGAGTCCAAGAGTTTAATCATGTTTCGTGATGGCTAATTAGGCATAATCACTATATACTTCAATATAGTCATCATCCCATTTGGATTCTCATTAGAAAAGTGTCCATCACATTCAAAATTAACCCAGTTCCTTCTGATTTCCTCCATTGACTAAAACCATGAAACATAGTGTGAGAATCACTAATAATAGTGGAAAACCATAAAGTTATGAAAAATCATTTAGGATATTTAAATCCATACAATTTCTTTTAAATCTACCAAACCTTATGTTTAACCTAGGTCATCCATGGTCATCTATTAAAATCCTTCATGATGATTTTTAAAGAAAATGTGGATTAACAAAACCATATCCCCTGGGAGTGTCAAACGAGATACACGATAAAGCTCATTTTCATGTACCAGTTATGAAATGAGTCTAGCTAGATATAGTGTTTTCGAGGTTGTTACCCCTAAGTGCATCTATTCCAGAACCATGTTCACTTATAGTATCCTGAAAGGGATGTATTTCTAGGTAAAACACATAATATCTTCCTCACCAAAACTATAGGATGTTATCCTATACTCAGACTTATCCTCAAAGTCTATCATATGGTTATTTTCCATAATATATGTTTTCCTAATTCTAGTTCCCAAAATTTATACTAAAATTTATCTAATACAAAATTTAAAGGCCCCAAATCCAGTAACCCAAAGATGGTGGTTACTATATTACATTGGAACTAGATACAAGGTATCACATCCCGAAGGACCGAATAGTTTAGTAGTCTTGGTAAACTAGATACATACTTGAATCCCTTTTACATTTGAAAACAAAAAATGAAACATAGCATTTTATTTTATGACACCATTATTCCCTTTAGCTTATCCCAACATATCAATCATAAAACACTTATTAACATCCCAGGGAAAAGAAACATAATAAAGAGTTAGATCAGATGCTCGATAAGGGTATGCATACAGTGGAAGCTATCAGTAATTACATAAGAATAACATGTGTATAAGGGTATGAGAACATGAACATAAAATTTAAAAATCATACCTTGAATATCAAAGATCATAATATTGAGTCATGACATAAATATTGGCAGTTCATAAGATATAAATCATAAAAGAATCAAATAACATAATCCATAAGATCATAACATTGGCATAAAACATGGAATTGTGGAAAAAAAATAATCATGGAAAACCTTATGTCAAGGATATCAACCGATACATTAATAACATGTTAGCCTTTGGATAAACACCTATGTACCCTCTTGTTCTGGTCTTGGGATAATAAAATATGTACCCTCTTATTTAAGGCTTGGGATAATCACCTGTGTACCCTTTTTTTAGGTTTGGAATAGTCTCCCATGTACCCTCTTATTTCAGGATTGGGATAATCACCAATTTACCCACTTTTTTTAGGCTTGGGATTACCTATCATATATCATTGAACTCATATAACATTAATCTTTACCAAATTCATTGGAGGGAGATATATTTACCACCCATTATATAATGAAAATCATATATATGTGTGCTATAAGATCATAAAACATGCATCATATCATAACCCTTGAAATGAATTATGTTTCATAAAAATAATACCATTATAAACATCAACCATTTAGATAAATAATAAGAATGGTTTCCTTGGATCATATTACTAGTAGGACATATGTAACATCAACGAATGTCATCTTAGATGGAAAATGAATTTGAAAGATCATTTAAAAAATTTATTAAGAAAAATAACCATTTTTTGAAAAAAACTTTTGAAAACATAAAAAAATTTCTTTGAATAGTGCTTTGAAAATTTTTAAAGTAAGCTTGAAATCATTGAGTGGTCATGATAGTTGGAAATATTGTTCATTCCATGCATGTTAAAAACAAAGGTTCTTTTCATTTTTTGGGTAAAATCAAAACAATCATTTTTTGGAAAGTGACATGAATATTCCTTTTTAAAAAATTTATAAAACATGAATAAAATGATTTTTATAAATAATAATATAATAGTAAAATATTTTTGAAAACATTTTTAGAAAACATGGTTTTGAAAGAGAATAGATTTCCAATCGAAGAGGGAAATAAAGTCAGATTTTCTTAAAAACATTTTCTCAATTATATTAAGTAAAAAAGAGTAGAAAAATGGTATTACTACTTGAAAATATCTTTAATAACCATAGGATAAGAATATTCATTAGTTTCTTGTGATATAGATCATAAGATTTTATCATTGGAAGCATAACCATAAATAACCCTGATAAACGATGAGATTATAACATATAACTATTACCACTTTGGTAACTTGAAATTGTAAGGTCCATGAAATAATAACATTAAATTAAACTTATAATATCATTATAATTAATAAATTTATGATATTACACATTAAAAGGAAATATGCACTCCTTATAAAAGAATATAAGAAAATAACAGAACATATGTCTCAAAAAAGGAAAATTGAGACAAAAATCCCTTACCGCTTTGGTAAATTTTGAATCATAAACCCCATGAAAGAGATATCCTCAAATGGATATGTAAATCATTATAATTTTTAGGATAATAATCATGAAACACATTCATGGTCAGTATATACACCACATAAAGGAAATAATTGGTGAATATGACACGTGTCTCAGAGAAGTAAAAAGTGAGATGAAAATCCATCACTACTTGAAATTTTTTTGAATCATGAGCCTCATGAAATAATAAGATCAATTGAAACTTAAAATATCATTAAATAAAGTAAATTCATGATATAACATGTTATAGATGCATTATATACACCACACCAAAGGAATGAGTGGTGAATATGTCATAAGTATCACATAAGTGAAAATGAGACTAGAAATCCCCATACCTTAGGTCTCGACTTCCTTCGTACATGTTTGAAACTCCTGTATAAAAAATATAAGTTTATTAAAAATATATTATAGAACCATATTCATGTGTTTCATACCATATATAATTTACTTATGTAAATGGCTGGATCCATCAGGCAACAAAGTAACAATGGATGTGAAGGAAAATGCAGTGGTTTTCTGATTGAGCAGCTAAATGAAATGGGAGTTGTAATAAGAACTCTTTTGGTTATTATAAACTATCTATGATGAGTAATGATTAACCAATTTAACCATTGAGAGTTTTCTAATGCATCAAATTCTAGAGAGATGAATCCCTATGGATGTTCAGGTGACAACGATGAAGGGGAAAAAATTTATTCCCGAGTTACCAACTGAATGTTTTAAATGTGGAGAGTATGGACATTATGCTTATTATTATCATTGATGTCCTAGTAATAAGGATAATTAATGGGATCAGAAGGATGATATAAATAATTGTTTAGTAATACCTAATCCCATTATAATTTAAGATGATGAAACTGCAAATGACTTATGAAAGGTATAAATTATTTATTGGCGTATGCTTTGACATTTTTGAATCTTAGGAAATGTTTCATATTTTTTTTCACAAGAAAAAAGTATTTAGGAATAATATGTAAAAGCATGATTAAGGTATTTTTAAGAACTCTAAATAATTAAGATGTCTACATATAATGGATTCAAGATCTATATTAGATTTAAGGATGATGAAATGTTTAAATGTATTAATACTCTTTTGATGATGGGAGTTCTTTGGGAGACTTTTATTGAGATTGAGTTATATGTAACCCTTAAGTTTATAATGTGAAAATGTTATTTGAGGAAGAATTATATTTTCATTTTGTGGACATAATTTTAAAGCTATGAATAACCTTAAGGGTTTATATTGATGAATTATCAGGATATAATTCATATATTTGATTATAGGAATAAAGTATGAAGGAATTAGATGAAAAATCATGGTTAATGGTTTTAGAAGTAAGTTTAATGAAGGATGTGTTTATGTATTGAGTTTTAAAATTTATAATATAGTGATATTTTACAAATATTATGGGAATCATGGAACACCCAAGTATTTTTCTATAGTAGATTTTGTTTTCATAAATTTAGAAACATATGTTAGATGGAATCGATACATTTGAAAAGTGGTAAAAAGGTGATAATTTTTAAGGTACATGTAACCATTAATTTTATGATATGAGAAAGGTTATTTGAGGAAAAATGCCTTTAATTTTTATGGAAATAAGTTTAAAGGCATTGATAGTATTTTGGTTTATATGATCTCTGAATTTGAGGTAATTATGAGTTCTTACTTTTTTGGGATGAAAAACAAAAGGTATGAGATAAAATTTGAGGTTAAAATATATTAAGGTTATTTTTAAGGATATTTTTGACATTTCTATAATTTTATAAGGATTATATTAATATAGTTTTAGAAAAATAACAACCCACAGGATGGGTGACAACCTGTCGTGTTTATCAAAGCTGTGGGGATTGAACCCACAACCGAAGGGTGATGAGGGTTCATCATCTACCACTAGCCTATGTGATGTCCCTGGTTAGTATGCAATCTTTTTTATTTATTTGAAATATCTAAAATATAAAAGTTATATTCATTTCGAGAACATATGTTTTATCATATTTATAACCATGATATTGGAATTTGATTCGGTGATTAAGTGAACAATGTTATTTAAGAAGATGTTAACTATTTTGGAAACCCCATATGATTAAGGTAAAAAGAATATTATGGACTTTTTTTGAGTAATAAAGGTAGATTTGTCTTTTAGAGAATATAATATTTTATTGTGTATTTATGGTGATTCAGAAATAATTTGTATATCCTAAAGATTATGAGATTTGGGAAATTATATTTTTGGTAAGAGACTTTAAGAGTGATGGATATTAATTGAAGATAAATATTAAATTTATCATGGAAGACTAGGTGATCAAATCCTTATGATTTTTGGGTTTCAAATTTAGTCTATAATATTTTGAGGAATTTTAAGGATAGTTATTTATTGAATGATCTATGTTGAACTTCAGGTATTATTATTGAATTTTGGAGATCAAAGTAGTTCTTCATCATATAAAGGTTTATTCTTTTTGGAGAATTACATTATCTTGTACTAAAAATTTATGTTTTGATTAATTATTAAAGTTAGGAGAAATATATAGTTATACTATAGTAGATTTTTTGATCTGAAGAAGTTGATTCTGATGCTCCAGGTATAAAAAAATCATCTTGAATACTCATCATTTAGAGAAAAGATAAGGATGTAATTCCACTTGTCAAGTAAGTATATTTCCTTATGTCCTTATTCCATGTAGTAAAATAATTATTCAACTTTAATAATGGGATTTTGGAACAAAAACCCTATCCATTTACTTTTCATACCGAGAAATCAATGACCTTTTAACCCATCACATATTTATGGTTTTTTTGATTGTTCATTTTCTCATGACCATGTTCTCTATCACTCTCCACCAAAACTTGATAGTTAGTTTTCTCTTACATTTCCATGTTTTCCTACATGGAACCCTAGTATGTTTTATCTTAGGTGACCTTCATACATTCATTTCTCACTTTTCAAATGGAAGTTTTATTGACCCTTGTTTTGATGTGGGATTTCAACAAAGGTATTTTGAAAAGTCAAACCCCTTGTATTTCGATCCCGAGTTCAAATTATGAGTACACAATTTATTAAATGTAGGGGGGAGAATGTAACATTTCAATATTTTTAAAAGGAAACACTATGTTCAATATAATACAAGATACACCACATTAAGCTTAAAAAAATAATTAAATATTATTAATTTAATATGATAATTATCATCTAGTCGTTGGAATGGTGAGAATGAATGAGATTAACTAAATTATGAAAATATGGTTTAAATATGTTTATCAAATGAATTCATAGGTTAAAAATTAATTATAAATGAAAATAAAAAACCAATTTAATATAAAGGATGAGATTTTATTAAAAAACTATTTTTATGCCTACAATGACATTTTATCTTAATAAATTAAATTAATCACTAATAGTGAAATATATTAGCTAAATGTATATGTTTTATATCAAATAAGTTTTTTTAAATTCATTCAATATGTTTTATAGGCTTATGATAAGAATAAATCAAATTTTAAGCATAAAAGCTATACTTTTCTAAAAAGAAATTTTGCTGCCTTTTAATAGCGCACCTGTTTTATAACTAAAATTTGACACTTTTATAAATTTTATTTGAAACAATAAACTTCATTTTTGAAATAGTAATATCAAAATTATCTTAGGTTTAAATTTTGGTATTTTTTGGAGAAGTTTCATTTTTTGATGAATAGTGAAAAATGTTGAATTTTAATTGAAAACTGAATTTTCATCTAATTTATTTATATAGTTAAATTATATTTTAAATTAGTTTTAAAGTATAATTAATTCAATTATACATAAATAAATCCAATTTATGTCATTGAAATCAATTTCACCATGAAATTGGATATAAAAAACATTTCAAACATTTGAATTTTTTAAATTTAAAAACCCACTTCCCCGTTGCATCAGTGAGGTTAATTTTAAATATAATTTTACCAATTATGCGAATTGAATTTGGTAAAATATATTACATATTTATAATTATAAGGTCAAAATTAGGTATTAAGATCATTTTCATTTTTATGCATAAAAAAGTTACCGTGGTAAAAAGAAAGATTTAACGTGGTATAGGTAAAATAATAAAATGAGTTAATGTTAAAAGGTAAAATTTTAAAATATATAAAAGCTAAAAATTTGAATGGGTGGTTGATGTGTTTCTTGACCATAACCATCTTTTATAACATTAGTTATCAATCTATTTTGTTGGAATTAATGCTAACTCAATGTGGCTGACATTAAATATAAAATAATAATTATTTAATCACATAAAACCACCCCTCCTCAAGTATAAATATCACCCCTCACCACCACATTTATCCTCAAAAGTCTCGAGTCTCCTCAAATATCTTCCAAACCATCTCCTAATAACTCTCCCCACATCCAAGTGTTACTGGTATCACCCAAATACCATTTCTAAGGTCTTTAAGGGATCCTTCAAGGAGGTGATATTCAAGAGGAGGTTTGAACACATTTGAAGGAAGTTGAATGCAAGGTAAGGGATTTATTAACCCAATTTACATTCTTTGGGTTTTCTACTTATTGATTATTTCATGATAATCTTATGTGTGAAATGACTTTTGAATATCTTATGTTGTATTTCCATTTGTTTTATGTGTATTTATAGTGGATACACACATTTGATTCATTTTATTAATTCCCATTTCAATGATATGATATTTATAAGGGAATTTCTTTTAAAAATCATATTTTTAAAGTTACCCTTTAAACTCTCTTTTTCTTCCATGTCCATGTTTTTTAAAATTATTTCCAAAAATGTTTTTACTATTCTCCTATGATTATTTAAAGTCATTTTTACTCATGTTTTAATTTTTATAAAATGTTTTGAAAATATTATTTTTATCATTTTCTAAAAGAGGTTCTCTGTGACTTTTCTGAAAAAAATATGGAAATAATGTTTTTTTAACTTATACGGTATGAGACACTTTTCCATCTATCATGAAACCTTAATTACTTGAAGCTTCCTTTTTTAAGTTTACATGGTTATTTTCAAATAAAATGTTTTTCTTTATTAGTGTGAATCTTTTCTAAAAATATGTGATTTAAAAATAAAAAGGTCATTTTCCTTAATAATATTTTTATAATGCAAGTGTTCATGTTTTATGATTATGATATGGTTCTTGGACATTGTTTATAATGATGGGTGATTACATGATAAATCAATTATGGGTGGTTACATGATAAATCAATGATGGGTGGTTATGTGATAAACTAATGATGGGTGGTTCCATGATAAACCAAGGACATGTGGTTATATTATAACCTCCAACGCATTGGGTACTCTGGAGTTGGAGGTTGGCCATATTGGTTACTCTATTTGTATGAGTGAGATGTAAAATGATGACCTAAGTTACCTACTTATATTTTTTAGATGACTGCTAATGAGTTTTCATGAAAATTGATTGATTTTAAAAAGGTAAGATGTTGATCTTTTTGAAAAGATGATTCCTTTTTCTGAATAAAAACATATATTTTTATGATTTTTTTTTATTTTCAGTGGAATAACATTTCCCTTCTTTTATGCCCCTTACTGAGCTTTTATGATCATACTAAGTTTTAAAAAGTTTTATCACAGTATTTAAAGGGGACTAGAGACAAGGATGAGATCAAGGGGAAAATTGTGAATATTTTTCATGAATAGAAAACATGTCTTATCTTAAAGACTTTTATTTTATGAAAAAAATTGATACTGGATATAAGTTTCCACTTGTAATGTAAGAGTTTACTATGTAATAGTTAGTCAGAATTCTCTAAAACTCTAAAACCAAAAATATTCTTAGGAATGTAATAATGTGAAATCTAGTTTAAAATCACTAGAATATGTGATTTTTAAGGCTAGGTCTAGGGAAGCTCAGGGAATGATGAGACCAAAGAAGCTCCTCCTTATAACCTACAAGGTGATGTCCACCGTGTGAGTACCTCCTCCCTTGGTGGGGGAGGGACATATACCGCTCTTCGAGGGAGCTCAGTCTCTCTCTTCCCCCCTTTTTCTAATCCCTATTTCCTCCCTTATTTCCCCCAGATCTTGCTCTTCCCTAAGGTTCCTGTTTTGTTCAAAGGTTTCCCATAACTCTCACTCTCACCCCTAGAGTTCATAGAGGTATCATCTCTTCTAAATATGATTTTGATTTCTTGGTTCAAACAACATCTCCCATCGATGGATTCCTATGAGAGGTTTATTTTTTGAACTTAGAGATTACAGGATTGCACAACGGTGGGTCTTCTCGATAGCAGACATATCATGATTTGATTTTCATTAGAGAATGAATTGGTTTAGTCTTAGTCCAGTGCCCCTAAAAACTACCAAGATTTATTGTTCTTCCTATTTAGATGGACATATGATTTCCATATGAAATGAGATACCCCGACTACAACTATTTGGGTTATTTTCCTAGAACTCCCTCTCCCTTTTCAAAATAATTTGATTGTTTAAATTCTAGGGAATATTGTTGGCCGCTATCTTTTTTATGACAATAGAACCAGATCTTTTTTTCACCCATTTCTCAAAAAATATGCATTGAAGATGATGTTTCAAGTATGCTAGTCTATTATATTTAGATTTCTGTAGGGGAAGAGTTTTGTTACAAGTAGCTTGTTTTATTCGAGTCGTGGATCAATTTCTGCTATTCGTGCAAGAAAATTGGTCATCCGTTGGATGGGTGTAGGCATGGGAGCGTGAACACCTACCAATAAATGGAGGCTAGATTAGGGAGCAGAGGAAAGGGTTTAGTGTCTGGTTATGGTGAAGTTCCAGAAGAACATGTTCAAATTGGTCATCTTATTGATCGTAGTAGTTATTCAGAGGTTATATGTTCTAGATATCATGAGGGAAGGGAGATGGAAATGGAAATGCCTGCTAGTTTGGGAATTAGAGCAGTAAGGGAGGTCTCCATCTAGGAGGTATGAATGCTGCCCCCTGATCTGAAGGTTGCTGACATATTTGATAGATTTAAACATGATTTGGAGGGGTAAGATAAAACATAGACTGAGGATCAAATGAATTCATATCTAGTGGCAACCATGTGAAGGCAGTTGACATAGGAGATAGAGGAAAAGATAAAGTGGTGTTTCAAGATATAGGTGAAAAAGATGCAATGGTTAGTGGAGGAAATGAAGGATGGATTAATGCATTAAGCAGGGTGAGGTCAAGAAGATACAATTCGATGATTAATGTTAGTAATTGTTTTGAAGGTATGGAGGTTAAAGGTTTGGTGCAGGATCAAGGGAATGCGATTCAAGCTGGAATGAGAATCCAAAACACAACACCAAAGAAGAACCTCTCTGCCGATCCAGGATTTTATGGGTCATATTTGGAGGTTGATACTTCTAGATTGGTTTCGATGGATAGTTTTGATGATGTTCATGGAAGAGGCCTACACAACCCAAGGAAAAAGAATGGGTGGAAATGCATAAGGGACTCAGGGATATGCATTGTTCTAAAGTAGATTCCAAAAGCCGTAAAAGCACATCCTGCCTGCCTGATCTCATTGGGAACTGCCTGGTATTGGGCCACCAAGTCCTTCACCAAGTCATCAGTTGTCTTCACCAGACACAACACGTGAGGGTGAAGACCATGCATGGGTGAGTAATAAATTACTCAGTAGGGACCCCAAACCAATAAGGAAAGACCACAAAGCAATCCACAAGAAAACCACAAAGCATAATCACAAAGCTCGATAACAAAGCAAGAAAAATCACACATGTATAATCTAGATTAGAAAAGTAATACTATTAATCATATCACTAAACATCTTGGGCTGCTGGAGTACTCCTCCCCAATGAGTATCGTGGGTATACTGGGTCACATAGAGTTTCTCCCCACTATGGGTCTGCTGGGTCACACAGAGCCGCTTCCCCTTGGCCTTGTACTACTTTGGTACTCATCCCTGATGAGTACCGTGGGTATTCTAAGTCACGCAAAGCCTCTCCCCATTGTGGGTCTGCTGGGTCACATAGAGACTCTCTATACTGTGGGCATGCTGAGTCACACAGAGCTGCTTCCCACCATGGTCATCATACTGAGGTACTCCTCCCCGTCGAGTACTGTGGGTCTATCGGGTCACATATAGCCACTCTCCAACATGGGCCTACCAGGTCACATAGAGCCGCTTCCCACTAGGCCATCATATCTGATCTAAATAGGGGCGCTTGTTAGCAGTCTCCAGGTTTCAGTTAGCCATAGGATCTCCGCACGTAGTGCACTTGATTCCAGAAGAACCGTTCATCAATCCCTTCTTTATATCTCAACTTCCAAGAAAGACTCATTAGAGTATTCCAAAAGATCCTCTTTGTTGTGAGGGTTCCAACTCCATAAACATCTCGTCAATCAGACACCCAATTTGAAAGATATTGATGTTTTTCCGAAAAGGGGTCAGTTGGTTTTGGGTTCACCGACCCAAACCAGGTCCGCTGACCTGATACAGGTCCAACCCGACCCAACTTGTTGGGCCATGGTTCTGGCCAAACCTATTGGACTGTGATTCTGGCCCACTGGGTGTGGGTCCAGATTGATGGGTGCGGGTCCAGTCCGCTAGGTTGCGGGTTCATCCCACCCTCTACTTAGCCCACTGTGTGGGTTAGTTCTCTCCTGTTCGGATGCCCCGATGTCATCTGGCTTGTGCGCCATGTGGCTGGCTGATGCCGACCGCACCTTCAACCTGCACGCGGTCGAGGAATCGTATGCCAATACCCAACATCACGACTCTAGCTATGGTGCGCTCCACCGACACGGTCGAGGGCCATGTCTTCTATCCGCCAGCATCCAGCCTACTGCCGGTGGCTCCTACCACACCATTGCAACCCAAGACGTCCATGAAGTTTCTTTCAGCATGCCTCCACCCACCCATGGCTGCCACCACAGGTCACCTTCAGGTTCTTCTACGAACCACCGGGTTCGCTCCGATGGTCCATTCTTCTTTCCGTCTGCACCTCTGGCCTCCATGGGGTGACGCCTTATCTTCTAAGGACTCAAAACCTTCTTGCTGCCATTTTGAAAGTTCATCCACAAAGAATGCACAAGAAAAAGGGGCATGGTCCTTGTTTGTGTCAAACTGTTCCCTCCACATTAGAGTTTAAACATGGGGAGGCTTGGTATTGAATTTCTATCCAAAAAAAATAATTAATCTTGGTGAAAAACTCTAAGGAAAGCACCCTCCTACAAGAATGAGAAATCCATGGATCAACCTATTCATGGGTTGATCCGTGTTCTTCATTTTAGAATAAAAAATAGGGAAAATTAAATTAAAACAAACACAACCCCTACTTCATTGGAGTTCATCATTGAAGCAATACGTCCACGAGGATTCAAGTTCCATTGGAATTTGATGCTCTTCGGTCCCATTCTTAGAAGTGCGTAGATGTCGCTTGCGATTTTACGGAATTCATCATTTTTCATTGGAGAGAATTATCTATATAATTACATTAAATAAATTCCACCCTTTGATCATGATTTCTCCAACACGTTAACCCATTAAAATAAAACACGTTGCAATGTTTCTGTTACGCAACGTCGTCGCATCGTTACACTGTTTCATTTATAAAATAATGTATCTGTTACACTTAATTTAATGCATCATTACGCTTCATGTTTATGAGCCATTAATGAGCTTCATTTAATGAGACCCGTCGTCGCTTTGTCGCCGCACCGCAACACAGTTGTGCCACCACCCAACAGTTGGGAAAATAAAATAAAACAACTTTTTAAGTTATTTTTTTTCAAAAAGTATTAAAATTAACTTTTCTAGTCAACCCTTTCCGGTCAAATTTAAGTCCATTATAGTTGAATCCTTCCATTCTGAGTTCAAAAATGCCCTCATATTTTTGATCTGAGCACTGGTTTCAAAGTTGGAAAAACCCGCTCGCACGTTTATTTAAATAAACTAAAAAAAAGTTCAAAATTTTATTCTGGGCTCACCTGACCTCAGAATCAGGTGCTTTCAGAGCGTCTGGTCTCAAAATAATTCCATATAATTTAAAAAAAATTACATGGAATTTCCGGGACATTACATTACCCCAACCTTTAGGGATTTACATCCCTATAAGCCAAAACAAAGATAAAAAAACAAATGGGGGTAATGAGCACAAATATTAGCCTACCGCTCTCATGTGCTCTCCTAGAGATTCCCGTGCTGACACCGAACATGCACCAGAGGAATTGACCATCCATGAAGGACCCTCTCCTATCAATCCTCTATCTCCATTGGGAACTCCACAAACGTCACCCCATCATCAATGTACAACTCTCCCTAATCGATGACGTGCGATGGATCATGCACGTACCTCCTCAGCTACGACACGTGTAAAACATCATGCACCTAGTGCATATGTGGGGGAAGATCTATGTGGTACGCCACCTCATAAACTCTGCTAAGAATCTGGAAAGGTCCGATGAACCTCAGAGATAACTTGTCATCCTGACCAAATCTCCGCAATCCCCACCAGGGTGAGTCTCTAAGGAACACATATTCACCCTCCTCGAAGCCTCATTCTCCTATACACATACAACTTATATCTCCTATGTGCAGTCCTCATCTGCTCCTGGATTATCTGCACCTTCTTAGTGGTATCCCATACCAACTCTGGACCCATGAGTGCTGACTCCACTGGGTCTGTCTAGTATAGAATAGATCTACATGGATGCCCGTATAAGGCCTCAAATGGTGCCATGATAATGGTGGAGTGATATCTATTGTTGTATGCAAACTCCACCAGTGGAAGGTGGTCCTCCCAACTATGACCAAAAACTAGAATACAAGCGTGAAGCATGTCCTCCAAGGTCTGTACAGTCTGCTCCGTCTGACCATCTGTCTATGGGTGAAAGGATGTGATCAAGCGCAACTGAGTCCCAAACACCTCCTATAATCCCTTCCACATCTGGGATGTAAAGGGTGCATCATGGTCTAAGACGATCATCGAAGGCACCCCGTGGATCCGCACTATCTCCTGGACATAGAGGTGTCCCAAGACCTCTACCAATCCATACTCCTGGATAGGTAGAAAGTGATCCAACTTAGTGAGTTAGTCAACGATCGACCAGATAGAATCATGGCCCCTGGATGTGTGTGGTAAACCTTTCACAAAGTCCCTCATGATACCATCCCATTTCCACTCTAGTACCTCAAGTGGTTGGGCCAAGCCTGATGGAACCTAATGCTCAACCTTCACTTACTGATAAGTGAGGCATTTTGAAATGAACTCTACCACCACTTTCTTCATCCCTGGCCACTAGTATTGACGTTGAAGGTCCTGGTACATCTTCTCCACACCAGAATGTACCGCCAAAGGGGATGTATGGAACTCCCTCAAAACCTCCTCCCACAATGTCACTGATACTATGGTGCATCCTCTAAAAAGGATGAAGTGCTCCCCACCTATCAAAAATCCATCAAGAGCATGTCCTAAGGATAACTGAGCATTTCGGGCCTCACAATCAACATCCACAAGCTGTGCCTCCCTAACTTGCTATAAGAGTGGAGGAGTGATAGTCATTGAATAAAGGTAAGCTTCTCCATCATCATCCATAAAGGATATCTGCATTTTGTCTAACTACTATATCGCCTCACTTAGTAGCTATAAACCAGACCCCCTGCTGAGCGCGTCTTCCACCACGTTACCCTTATCAGGAGTATAGACTATCTCAAAGTCATAGTCCTAGAGGAAATCCAACCATCGCTGTTGTCTCAAGTTTAGGTCCTTCTGTGAGAAGATATACCTAAGAATCTTGTGATCAGAGTAGATGGTAAACCATTCACCCATCAAGTAGTGCCACCACATCTTTAGAGAAAATACCACTGCTGCTAACTCCAGGTCATGGGTCTCATAGTTCTGCTCATGCTGCCTCAACTACTGTGAACCATAGGAGATCATCGATCACTCCTGCATTAGGACACAACCCAGTCTGATCCATGATGCATTGCAGAAAACTACATACCCAAAACCCTCCTCTAGTAGTCTCAAGATAGGGGCACTCGTCAGTCTATGCCTCATCTTCTAGAAACTCTACTGAAACTTCTCCATCTGCATGAAGGGCTGTCCCTTCTATGTTAAGACTGATAAAGGTGCTTCTACTCTAGAAAAGTCAGGCATGAACCTCCGATAGTATCCAACCAACCCCAATAAACTTTTCACCTCAGTCACGCTCCTAGGTGGCTCCCAAGAAAGCACCGCCTCTATCTTTTCCATATCCATTGAAAATTCATCCTTTGAGATGACGTGTCCTAGAAAGTGGACCTCTTGAATCCATAATTGGCACTTAGAGAGATTACAGTAAAACTAGTGCTCTTGGAGTGTATCCAGGACTATCCATAGGTGTGTAGTGTGCTCCTCTTCTGACTTCAAGTACACCAAGATGTCATCAATGAAGACCACCATTAAATGATCGAGGTAAGGATGGAAGATCCTGTTCACGAGTCCCATAAAGACTGTTGGGGAATTGGTTACACCGAAGGGAATTACCAAGAACTCGTAGTGGCCATATTAGCATCTAAAGGCCGTCTTCAGTACGTCCTCATTCCGTACCCGAAGCTGGTGATAGCCTGACCTGAGGCCTATCTTCGAGAACCACCTTTCTCTCTTCAGCTAGTCGAAGAGGTAATAAATTCTTGGTAGTGGATATTTGTTCTTCACAGTCACCTAGTTCAGGCACCGGAAGTCCACGCATAGCCTCAAGCTCCCAACTTCCTTCTTGGAAAACAACACTGGGGATACCCATGGTGAAACGCTAGGCCTCACGAAGCCCTTCTCCTATAAGTCCTCCAATTGTACCCTAAATTCATGAAATTATGTGGGAGCCATCTGATATTATGGTGTGGATATTGGTGACATCCCGGGGTATAAGTCGATGCCGAATTCTACCTCCCTATAAGGAGGTAGTCCCAGAACATCCTCATACTCATCCACCACTACAGGAAAGATTGGACTCCCCTTGTCCACTGTACTGAGGGTGAGGCTAGCCAACTGGTGAGTGATAAGCTGCACCCTTCTCCGAGAAAGTCTATTTTGTGATGCAAGAGTTCCCTTCTCATAAGTGAAGGAAAACCTGGTCCCATCCTCACGGACACACCACACTCTATGCCTAAGACTGTCGATCTGAGCATGAACTGTGGATAAACAGTCCATGCCCAAGATGACATCGTAAGGCCTCAATGCTACTACTAGAAGATCCTAGCTGAAGCCCTCACCTCCAAGAGTAAACTCAAACTGTCAGAACCAGTGTGTAATCAATGAATCCTCTTTATTAGGAGTCTCTAATCGTAAGGATCGAGCCAACGACTCCATCAGAATCTCCGAGCCTTGAACGAGGTCCGTGTCAAGGAAAGAGTGACCGGAACCTGTGTCTATAAGAACTAAAACTAAGGTATAGAAGACACAGATCGTACCTCTAATCATCTCCGGAGAGCGGTGGTCATAGGCCTCCACTGCCTAAAGCTGAGATCACCCTTATCCACATACTCCCTGAGGCTGTAGTGGACCACCTGGGGGTGGTGGAGGTAGTGCCTCGAACTGTTTCCCATCACCTGATGCTCAGCCTTATCCCCTGCCACGTTTTCTACCCTACAGAACTCCTCGCTCAAATATCTCCCTCTTCCTTGGAGGTCCCTTGACCATCTTCTGATCATCTATGTGACAGGTCGGGCAGTCATGAGCCATGTGTCCCTACCTACCGCACGAGTAGCACACCCTGTTCTTCTACTGACCCTCTCTTCCCCGGTGGCCTTTCACTACTGATCCTATGTCCTGGGGTCACCCTCCAAATGATCTAGACCACTTGGACATCTGTGTCATCTTTCGGCTGCCTTCCATGGATGAATCGTCCACCTATCACCCGATGGTAGCTCCCACCATCAGTGCCTGCTCTACAAGGAATCTCTCTACTAGTAGAGATCTCTCTAGCACTCTAGCCTGAGTGTGGATCCTGGGGGAAATCATCGACGCCCTAATATCCCTTTGGAGTCCCTGCTCAAAGGTCCAGAACCAGAATAAAGGGTCCCACACCATGTCTATAGAGTAGCGGGAGAGGTCTGTAAACATCACATAATACTCAGCCACTAACATGCTACCCTACTGTAGGTGAAACAACTCTTGTATACACACTGAGCGCAAGGTTGTGGGGTAAGAAATCATCACAAACAATTTGATCGAAGTCAGCCTAAGTGAGGGTCGCCTCATCATGATTCTGAATCATTAAACTCCACCATCTCCCTGCTGAGTCCTAAATAAGGCTCACAGCTAAGATCGTCATCTAGTCAAGTGGAATCCTCCCTAAGTGGAAGACCCGCATCACTGCCTCTAGCCAGTCCTTAGCGACCTAAGGATCTATCTCTCCCCTGAACCTGGGAGGTATCTGTCTCTAAAACTCATGCAATGTGCTGAGCCTGCATGTGTCCTCTACCAATAACGCCAGTAGTAACTGTCGATCAATGGGTGGTGGTAACGTTGGTGCACCACCTGATGGGGAAATCTCTATCTCTGGTCCCTGAACCGACGCCTCATCGCTAGGTAAGTTTTCCTCATGGTCACGCATCAGAATCCTAGCTTGATGTCTGTGTAGAGGCATCCTGATATAGATCAAGATGTACCAAGATCAATAGATTATACCTAGTGAGATGAATCTAATTTAAGAAGAACATAATGAAACACTCAATTTTCTATATGATGCATGTAACTAGTGTTTTTTATGTATAGAGTCAAAAAGCATAATTCAAGGTTTTGTTGTATGGATACATCGGCCACCACGCCAACACTAGACTCCCCAAATTTGAAATTCGAACTCAAAACATTTAACAATTTTCCCCAAACACAAAAAAACAGAATCCCAATTTTTGAGGTAGAACCAACCACCTTTGATACCACTTTTTCACAAACCGTCCCCCGGGGTCCGTGCCGTGACTCCCCCAAGCCCACCTTCCAAAGGCCAGAGATTAGAAACTAGTGCCGAAGGCGCCGACCTGAAAGTGGGAGGCATTTTTCTGAGTACCTGTACACACGCACATACAACAACATCCCAAGAAAACTGGAAAAGAGAACATTCATACTACTAAACAACCACTGAGTGTAAAGGTACAATTGAAAGTAAATGTTCCAGAATACAAACCCAATAAAATACAACTACAATAAGAGCAAGTACAAGATCGATGGAAATATGTCCACTGAAAACCCCACCTAATAGTTAAGTATAGAGTAGCTGCCAGAAGCCGTAGAAGCACATCCTGCCTGCCTAATCTAACTAGGAACCGCCTGGTCCTGGGCCACCAATTCCACTACCAAGTTTTCAGTCATCTACACCAGAAAAAACATGTGCGGGCAAAGACCATGCATGGGTGAGTAACAAAATACTTAGTAGAGACCCCAAACCAACAAGTAAAATTCCACAAAGCAATCCACAAGCAAACCACGAAGCATGATCAAGAAGCTCGATCATGAAGCAAGACATCTCACACAGGTATAATATAGAGTAGGAAATTAAGACTATCAGTTATATCACTGAACACCTTGGGCTACTGGAGTACTCCTCCACAATGAGTACTGTGGGTATGTTGGGTTACACAGAGCCGCTCCCCACCGTGGGCCTATCGGGTCACACAGAGCTGCTTACCCTTAGCCTTGGACTGCAGTGGTACTCATCCCTAATGAGTACCATGGGTATATTGGGTCACACAAATATTCTCCCCACCATGGACCTATAGGGTCACACAAAGGCGCTCCCCACCGTGGGCATGCTGAGTCACACAAAGTCACTTCCCACCTTGGCCATCATACTGAGGTACTCCTCCCCATCGAGTAACGTGGGTCTGCCAGGTCACACAGAGCTGCTCCCCACCATGGTCTTGCTGGGTCAAATAGAGACACTTCCCACTGGGCCATCTTAGCTGATCCACACAGGGTTGCTTGTCAGTAGTCTTTAGGTTTCAGTCAGCTGTAGGATCTCCGCACGTAGTGCGCTTGATTTCAGAAGAACCACTTCTCAAGCCATTTTTCATATTTCAAATTCCATGAAAGCCTCCTTAGAGTATGCCAAAAGATCCACCTCATCACAAGGGTTCCAACGCTGTAAACAGCTCGTCAATTAGATGCCCATTTTGAAAGTTATTGGCGTTTTCCCAAAAAGTGGCCGGTCGGGTCCGACCCGGTAGGACTGACCTGACTAGAACCGGTCAGACCAACCCAACCTAACCCAGGGTCCACCGACCTAATCCGGGTCAGCCGAAGAAACCAAGATCCGGCCTGTCTCGGCCTGTTGGGCCACGGGTCCGGCCCACCCTCTGCCCGACCCGTTGTGCGGGCCGATTCTCTACCACTCGGACACCCCGATGGTGTCCGACTTATGCGCCATATGATCGGCCGCACCTTCCACCTGTATGTGGTCAAGGGACCACATGCCAGCACCCAACGCCATGGCTGAGGGCCGCATCCCCTGTCTTCCAGTTTCCAACCTGCTGTTGGCGGCTCCTGTCACACTGTCGTGGTCTGAGCCGGCAATGACATTTCTTCCAGCACACTATCATGGCGTGCTGCCACTCACCCGCGGATGCTGCCACTGGCCTACATCGGCAGTCACCAATGGGTTCTTCTTTGGACCACTGGGTCCGCTCCAGTGGACCTTTCTTCATGCCGTATACACCTCCAACCCCCATGGGGTGCTGCCTTCTCTACCAAGGCCTCAAAACCTTCTTTCCACCATTTCAAAAGTTCGACCACGAAGAATGCACAAGATGAAGGGGATTGGGCCTTATTCGTGTCATCCCGTGCTCTCCGCATTAGAGTTTAAACATGGAGAGGCTTGGGATTGAAGTTCTATCCAACAAAAATATTTAATTCTAGTGAAAAACCCTAAGGAAATCACCCTCTCGTAAGAAAAAGCGATCCATAGATCAAACTTTTCATAGATTGATCCGTGTTCATCATTTTAGAACGAATAATGGGAAAAAGGAAATTAAAAAAAACACAAACCCTAACTCATTGAAGTTCGTCATTGAAGTGATCGGTTTACGGGGATTCAAGTTTGGTTGGCGTTCGACACTCTCCGGTCCCATTCTTCAAAGTGCATCGATGTCACTAGAAATTCGCTGGCATTCATCATTCGTCGTTTGAGAGAATTCTCACCGTAGGTTTGTCAGAGAAATTCCACCCTTTGATCCTGATTTCTCTAACATGTTAACCCATTAAAAGAAAAAACGTCGCAACATTTCTATTATGCTGTGTCAGTGCGTCGTTATGCTGTTTTATTTATGAAACAACATATCTATTATGCTGTTTCATTTATGAAAAAACGTATTTGTTATGCTTCATTTAATATGTCATTACGCTGCACATTTACGAGCCATTAATGATCTTCATTTAATGCAACTCGTCGTCGCTTTGTCGTAGCACTGCAGCGTCACCGTGCCACTGCCCAATGGTTGGAAAAAACAAATAAAATAACTTTTTAAGTTATTTTATTTTTTTTCCAAAAAGTCCAAAAATTAACTTTTTTAGTTAACCCTTTCTGGTCGAAGTTAGGTCCATTCTAGGCGAATACCTCCATTTCGAGTTGAAAAGTACCCTCATATTTTTGATCCAAGCACTGGTTTAAAAGTTAGAAAAACCCACCCACCAGTTTATTTAAATGAACTAAAAAAAGTTCAAAATTCTATTTTGGGCTCACTATGTCTTGAAATCAGGTGTCTTCAGAGCGTCTGGTCTCAAAATAATTTTATATAATTTTAAAAAAATTACACAGAATTTCCGAGACATTACATAGAAAAAAAATATCGCATATTGACACATGGATTCAATGAAAACAAGATTATTGTGGAAGATCTTATTCAAACTTGAGACAAGATAAACTATAATTTTGAAGACCTCATCATGGATAACCTGGACGCAAAGGTCACTACTCTCCAATGGAGTCTACATAGAGGTAATGTTTCTAATATACTTAAAATTCATTTCAATTATTCAATTATTTCTTATGGTGTGTTATGATTTCCTGTTTTGTACTTGAAAGGTTTCCCAATTTTTCTATAAAAGTGATTTGCATAATAAAAAAGGTAATTTCCTATCAATCAGTAAGGCTGAGTCCTTATAGGTCCCACCAGTCACATAATGAAAATCATACATATGTGTGTCATAAGATTATAAAACATACATCATATCATAACCCATTAAATGAAATGAGTTTCATAAACATCATGTCATTATAAACACAAACCATTCATAGAAATAATAAGAATGGTTTCCTTGAATTATATCCCAGGTAATGCATATATAACATCAACAAATGTCATCTTAGATGGAAAATAATTTTTAAATACCATTTAAAAAATTTCTTGAGGAAAATATCCTTTATTTGAAAAACAATTTTGAAAACATAAAATATTTTATTTTAAAATAGATATTAAAACTTGTAATGGAAGATTGAATTCATTGAGTTTTCATAACAACAATAAATACTATTCATTCCGTGCATGTTAAAAACAAAGATTATTTTCATTTTTTTGGTAAAATCCAAATGATTATTATTCATAAATTGACATGAATATTAATTTTAAAACTCTTTGTAAAACATGGTTTAAATTTTTTTTAAAAATCATAAGATAATAGTAAAACATTTTTGAAAACATTTTTAGAAAACATGGTTTTGGAAGAAAATAACTTTTCGACCGAAGAGGGAAATAAAGTCAGATTTCCTTAAAAACATTTTATTAGTTATTTTAAGTACTAAATAGTGAAAAAATGGTACTATTAATTGAAAATATCTTGAATAACGAGAGAATAAAATTCATGAGTTTATTGTGAGATATATTATAATATTTCATCATTGGAAGCACAACCATAAAATAGTGAGATTGTAACATATAACTCTTACCACTTTGGTAACTTGGAATAGTAAGAATCTTGAAATAGTAATGTTAAATTAAACTTATAATATCATGAGAATGAATAAATCCATGATATTACATGTCAAAGAGGTGTATATACACCTCATAAAAGAAGATATATGAATAACATAAAATATGTTTCAAAGAAGGAAAATTGAGACAAAAATCCATTACTGCTTTGGTAACTTTTAAAATCATAAACCCCATGAAAAAAATATCCTAAAATGGAAATTTAAATAATAATAATTTTCAGGATAAGAATCATGAAACACATTCATGGTCAATATATACACCACATAATAAGTGGTGAATATGACATATGTCTCACATAAGTAAAAATTGAGACACAAACTCTAGTAACTTTTGAATCATGAGTTCCATGAAATAATGGGATCAATTGAAACTTTAAATATAATTAAATATAGGAAATTAATGATATAACATTTTATTGGGGTAGTATATACACCACACAAAAGGAATGAGTAGTGAATATGGTATAAGTCTCACAGAAGTAAAAGTGAGACTTGAAATCCCCTTACCTTAGATCTCGACTTCCTTCGTATACATTTGAAACTACTATATAATAAATATAAAATTATTATAAATATATTATAGAACCAAATTCATGTGTATAACACCATATGTAATTTAATTATGACCTTTCATTACTCGTTTATTAACAATTCACTGTTAAAATTATGTTTTGGGTAATAACTATTTTGTTTCTCATGTATGTTTTGGTTTGGTATTCTTGGTCCATTTACTTTGATCATGGTTCTATTATTTCAAGAATATTAAACATGATTTAAATATCATATATATTCATTATATATGCATTTAGAGTAATATATTAAAGTTTTATATAGAAAATTAACTACACCGTTCATGGAGATGGTAGACTGTATGTATCCATGAACACTATTTCCATTTTCTCGATGGATGGAATGTTAGAAAGGTAAATAATATATCCCCTTATAGAATCATTATGATGTAATATATATTAAACACATATATATATCATATATATATCATATACATATAATTTATATATCATATATATTCAGTTAATCTATCCTTATTACCATCTAAGTAAAATAGAAATAGAAAACACATCACATCGGTTCGCGAGGCAGTAGTTTTCCGTACACACGAGCGACATTATTGTTTTACATAAGGTTAGAAGGTAAGAAGTTATATGTGTTATTATATTTCCATAAGTATGTTTATTTAATAAATATCACATATATTCATTAACATTATCCCTTTTACCTTACATGTAAAACGTTAGTGAAAAACTAATAACATTGCTTCGTGAGGTGGTAGTCCATTGTACACTCGAGCGACATTATCATATCCCCCAGATAATGGAAAGTAAAAATGTATATGTGATATAATAATTATATAATTATAATAATGTTATAGATATCATATATATGATTTATATTCATCATTATAATAATCCATGGGAAGCGGTGATAGAAAATGAACTACGTCAGTTCGTGAGGCGGTTGTCCTCCGCACACATGATCGAAGGTTTCATTTCCTATTTTATGGAAGATGAGATGGATATATATTATTACATAAACATAATAACATTTAATTATATGGTATATACTTGTGTTATTATATTTTATGTGTTAAGATATAATTGATGGTGGAAAAAGAACAAAGAAAATGAAATATCATTGTTAAGACAATTACCTTCTCTAAGAGAAACCACCTTTGTATATCCTCTTAAGGGCCCTAAGTTTGGTCTTTTGGTATGAATAGAACCTATATAATGTGTCTAAGGATGTTTGGGAGTAATTTTGGTCAGGTTTGGTCGAGCCAAAGAGCTTGAAAGGTGTGAATAAGTGAGGGGTGAGTTCCCTTTTATAATCGAGGAGTGACAATTTGTAAATACCCAGAAGTATTCACTATTGGGAGGTCACTCTCACCTCATGTGCCTCCAAAATTGATAAATAATGGAGGGAAGATAGGATATGGTTGATAAAAATATCCACTATAATAAAAAACACATTTTTTTAAAACATTTTGTTCCTTAGCTTTTAAGTTTACTCATTTTTACCAATTTAATTTCCACCACGATAATTAGTTTTTTTAAACTAGGTAATTAAATCTTTAAGACTAAAATAAAATATCGATTATTAGATAATTTGTGACTATTGATTCTAATTTTGATATCCAAATTATCAAATAAAAATTAAATGTGTGTGAAATATTAATTTTAACACAAGCGCATGTTTCGTGCAAAACCCCATTTTAACCTTAATCATGATAATTAATTCTTATTGTCTTTACTAATTATTATGGAAAAAAATTAAGTTGATATTATTAAATAAAATTAATTATTATAATTCCAAATATGGAATTAATTTTTCCAAATTCAATTCATATAAGTGGCATAATTTAATTTAAAATTCATCCCCCAGACGCGACGAGAAAGCGAGTTTTTAAAGAGAAAATATTCAAAATTTTATAATGTTTTTATATAAAGATTCAATATGAAAATAATTATAATGACATAAATTAGATTAATATATATATAATTTAACTAATTTTACTTTAAAACTAATTAAAAATATAATTCATATTTTTAAATAATTTAAATAAAAATATAGTTTTCAATAAAAATCCGTATTTTTCACTATTCATTAAAAAATGTAACTTTTTAGAAAAATAAAAAAAATTAATCTTAATATAATTTTGATATAAAAAAAATCAAAAATTGAAGTTCATTTTATCAAATAAATTTTCTAAAAGTGGTAAAAATTAATTTTAAATTATGTGTGCAAAGCACGATTAAACCATTTTTTAGAAAAACACAATTTTTTAGAAAACATTTATTTTTTGTTCAAATGGTTCTTATTTTATTTCTAATCAATTGAGAATCAAAGTATTCATTTTAAATATGTTTAGAACTTATTTTTATAATTTATTTAATCCTATCCATACCTGCAATTCCAACAGTTAGGAAATAACTATCATATTAAATAATAATAATAATATTATATTTTTGTTCGGTAACACTCAGTGTTGAATGTAACACAAGCTATTGAAGAAACTAATTATTGTATGTAACAAAAGTTGAAATCAACGTGACTTGTTATGAACACTATCTAAGAAACTCGTTGTTGCGTATAACAAAAATTAAAATTGGTATTAAATATAATGTATGCTATCGATTTTTTTAAAAATTAATTTGAGAAAAATATTACATAAAATATTGGGATGTTACATCAGCAGCCTTGCTGCACCTCCAACCTCCACCAAAAACTCTCAGAACCTCTCCTGAACACCTCCAACCACCAAAACTGGAAAAGTAACAAGCTGAGAATGAACATGCCATCACATCAGATACCTCTAAAATGATTATTGTCCTTAAGAATCCAAAACCAAGCCTAGAAGGAAAGAAAAGGGGTATGAACAAACATCCCATGAGATACCTATTAGGGATCTCATCACACCTCAAATGCTACCACCATCCAAGCATGGAAAACCAAATGACCACAAAACATATTGCACAACCTCATCACCACACAACCACATCACTACAACCATACAACCAGCCAAAATCCACCACACATCACACAACCACTTTCAAAACCATCTTAACCATCATGTAACCCCAACCATAATCACTAAAACCAATAAACCGCACTTCCCCAAATATATAAATCAAGTAATTATATCCTCCATGTCAAGATAACATCAGCTCTAGGTGGAATCGACTCACTCGCATCATAGTATAACACGTCTCGATTAAGGATCTGGTCATCCCTTTTTAATATGTTGTAACTTCATCACTCATCACACATTAGGAAAATAACACATCTAGTAAGAAAACAAGGTATTTAACATCACATCATCCATGAAAAACCAAACAAGGTAAAAAAACTCAAAACAACTTCAGGTACTGGGAACACATCTTCATCTCTCACTCCCACGTACTCTCATCCAGGACACTATGCCTCCATAACACATGAACCAAAGGAATGGTTCACCCATGAAGCACCTTCCATAGATGATCCAATATTTCCACTAGCCGCTCCACAAACATTGCATTGTCATCGATATCCAACTATACCCAGTCAATAACATGAGATTCATTGCGAAGATACCACTGAAGTTGAGACACACAGAAGATGTCGTGGATCTTCTCAAACCATGATGGAAACGCCAACCGATATGCCACCTTGCCAACATGGTCTAACACCTTAAAGGGCCCAAAAAACTTGGGATAAATCTTTATCCCTATACCAAACCTCTACTTCCCATGTCAAAGAGAAACCTTCAAGAACACGTGGTCTTCAACCTCAAACCCCAAGGGCCTCCTCCTGCGATCGGGATAAGTTTTATGCTGATACTATGCCACTTTTATCCTCTCTCAAACCAAATTAACCTTCTATGTCATTCTCTACACCACATCAGGACCAAGAACTGATACCTCTCCAACCTTTATCCAACACATCATAGAATGACACAACCACTCATACAAAGCCTCAAATGGGGCCATGATGATGGATGAGTGATAGATGATATTATAAGAAAACTCATCTAAAAAAAAGTGTCATTCCCAGAATCCAATGAAGTCTAGGATACATGTCCGCAACATATCCTACAGTTTTTAGATCGTCCACTGTATCTACTCATTCGTCTAGGGGTGGAAAGCAATATTGAGGTGTAAATGAGTGCCAAAAGAAATATGTAATCCCCTATAGACTCATGAAGTGAAACAAACATCTTGATCTGAGACAATAGAGCTTAGAACTCTATGAAACTACACCACCTCATCCATATACCTATTAGCCAAAGAATATACTGCACCTGACTCCTTGATCGCTAAGAAGTGGGACGATTTCATCAACTGATCCACAATCACCTAGATAACATCACAACCTTCCTATGCTCAGGGTAAACCTATGAATAAATCCATCAAGATTTCATCCCATTTACACTCTATAACATATAAAGGATATAAAAACTTCTAGGAACACGATGATCTACCTTTACCTACTAGAAAACCAAACACTTCAAAACAAACTCTACCACTTCTGGTTTCATTCTAGGATACTAAAACCGCATCATCAAGCCATAATACATCTTGTAAAATACTATATATACCAAAAAAGGTGAGATATGAAACTCATAAAGTAATACCTTGTGCATCACCACTGAAAAAACAACCTCCTAGAAAACAACATCCAGTTCCGACCATCCTCTTACCATCTTTCCAGAGCATCACTATGGACAACATGATCATGCATTACCTCTACCTATGAGTCTCCCCACTAAAGATCCTCCACCTGATGCATCAGAGAATACTGTAATTTCATATGAAACAAACAACCTCTACCATCAACCACCATTTCATCCAAATGAAAGGATTCTAACTTCTCTATTTCTCTCCAAACATCTACGAACACCCAAAAAACATCCTTCCTCAAATTTATTATCAAATCATCAGCCACGATATTACCCTTTCCTGAGATGTAGGTGATATAAAAATCATAATCCTAAAGAAAATCCATCCACCTCCACTACTACTAATTTAGGTCATGCTTAGAAAAGATATACCTCAAGATATTGTGATTCGTAAAGATAACAAATCCCTCCACAATGAGATAATATCACCATAACTTAAGTGAAAACATGACCTCTACCTGCTCCAGATCATGGGTGACATAATTACACTCATGGGGATATAACTTCCGAGAACCATAAGAGATATCTTCCGTCTACTACCTCAACACGTATCCCAAGACCAAACAAGAAGCGTCACAAAACAACTCAAACATCACACCCTCCTTAAGAAAATGAAGCACTAACCAACTTCTACTTTAGGTAACTGAACACTTCCTGAAACTAATCAGTCCACAAAAAATAATAATCCTTCCTAGTCAACAATATCAACAGATATTAAACTTGAGATAAATTGGGTATAAACCTTTTATAATATCCTGAAATACTAAGGAAACTGTGGACCTATTCCACGTTCTTAGGTATTTTCCAAGAAACAACTTCCTCAACCTTCAACGGGTCCATGGCCACACCCTAATAGGACACCACATTCCTAAGGAAATTCACATATCATGTCCAAACATACACTTGGACAAATTTCCATAGATCTGGCGGTATCAAAGGATCTGCAAGAAAACTTTAAGATGATCGACATGGTACTCCTATGACCTCGAGTAAATCAATATGTTGTTGATGAATATGACTATGAACTAGTCCAGGAACTCATGGAACATATATTTCACAAGGCCCATGAATATAGTTGGAACATTCATGACACCGAATGACATGACCATGAACTTGAAGTTCCCATACCTTCATCTAAAGGCGGTCTTCGGGATATCACCCTCCTTCACCCTCAACTGGTGATATACAGACCATAGATCAATCTTAGAAAACCAACTAGCTCCCCTAAACTGGTCGAAAAGATCATATATCCTCAGAAGAGGGTAATGATTCTTGACTATTACCCGATTCAACCTCTAGTAGTCTATACACAACCTCAAACTACCATCAACCTTCTTGGTGAACAACACAGGAGCACCCTATGAAAATACACTAGGATGGATAAAACCCTTATAACTTAGATCATATATCTGAATCCTCAACTCCTGCAACTCAAAAGGTGATATCTGATAAGGATCCATCAAAATTTGTGCAACACCAGGATGTAAGTCTATCCCAAACTCAACATCACACCAATGGGGTAACATCCAAACCACTTTAGGAAAAACATCCAGGAACTCCTTGATGGACCTAGGAATATCCACTATCCCAGCATCCACTAATTCCATAGATAACTCACTCATCAATGAAAAAAGAGTCTCCACACACCGACAACCCACCTGAAAAATCCACTCACTAATGAAGACCACACGCTTACCATCCACATATGAAAACATGACTCCTATATAGAATTAGTCGGTAATAGAACACATAGAGTAAAATTAGTCAATGCTGAGGATAACATCATATGGCTACATGTGAAGTAATAAAAGATCTCCATGTGACTGATGTGGCCCCATCATCAGTCTACACCAATGACACACATCAAACAAGCTGGCCTGGCCCCTGATTGGTGTAGTCAACACTAGGGGCATGGAAAGACTCTCTGCGTCTAGTTCTAGAAAATAAACTAGAGAAGGTGCAACAAAGGATTTTGAATCTCCTGAATCAAAAAAGGAACAAACAAGGGTGGAACACAAACTGATCATACCTCTAATGATCTATATCCCCTTTAGTGCTGCTACCTCCATTTTCTGCAACTAACCACACTGATCTCGTCTACCTCTTAGCTGATGACCACCTCCATGTCCACGATTGGGTTGAGGTCCATAAATATGAGAAACATCCTGATGTCATCCTCTACTTTCTCCATATCCCTTTGGCAAAGCATAAACCTGCTGCCCTACTATTGAAACTATCTCACTGAAAACTACTGTTGAGGGTGGTGCTGAACCTGACCACCCCCACTAAACTAAGCTCGAAGAACCACCAGGCAATGGTTATAGAAATAGCCCCAAACCCCATAGGAAAAACAAAATGTCTTGAATCTCCCAAGAGGCCCAAAAGGAATCTACTGAGATTGAATACCCATTGGTTAAACCTCTAAGGCCCTAGCACCTGAGACTTTCCACTGAAAACTCTACTCCTCAAGGACCCCTTCTGGTTACCCTCTTGCAACAAACATCCTCATGAGTGCATTCTCTCATTCACCTCCACCTTCTTTTGAAATTACAAATACATTGGAAATGTAAAAGGAGTAATTGCATTCTGGATTGAAGGATGAAGAACCTCATCAAAACATCTCGCATGAGACTCCTCATCTGGAAAAAGATCTGGGAAAAAACACAGAAAGTCCTTGAACTTAATTCCCAGATCCCAAACTGACATACTCCCCCACCGAAGGGAAATAATATCCTTAATCTTCACTGCATTCTTGGTCAAAGAAAGGAACTATATCTAAAAATCTCTATGAAATTCAAACCATCAGACATATTCCTCCTTCCTCTCACTGAGATACAACATCCACCACTAACATGAAACTCCCCACATATAAATAACCACCAAAGGGACCCAGTACTCCATCAGGACCTAGATCAAACTGAAATAGATCTCAAGATCCTCTAGATAGTTCTCTATCTCCAAATACAAAACATAACCCTCATACTTTCCCAAATCCTAATGCTAAAAGGCATGTAAAATCTTCTTCCACTGATCCTCCTCCTCAACCAGATCAACCCTCAGATGATCACCTTAATCAACCTACTGAACCTCCGATACCTAATCCGTATGTATACGAAGACCATGATACATAATTGAAAGGAAAAAAAGAAATTCCTAATCTTGTTAGTATGTAATTTTATTAAGATTCATTTAATTCATTTTATCCATCTTAAATTTCCCCAAAATATCCCAATTCAAACACAAACACAATTCATCATGATGCATGTACCTCTCCTAGGTATATACCCCACAAATAGGTCTACCTAACTTAGATGTTCAATAAGATCAGAGTTTATGCACTGAATCATGGGGGACCCTAAAATCCCATGTCCTAGCCAGTCTTCTTGGCCCATAACATGTACCAAGGTCAAATAGAACTGTTTCCATACCAACCTATGAAATCCTCACTGTGCCTAACTTCAAACTCCATCCTATCTCTCAAACATCACCTATGATACCACTATGTCAGCACCCCTCCTTTCAGTAGGCCCTAGGTTGGAGACTAGTACTGAGGGTATACAAATCTCACAGAATGAGATACATTAACCTTTATAATAATATAGGATCAGTAGATAGGATTAATCATCTACAAACAACTCTATGAAAAAATATAAAAGAAAGATAAAAAATCACACAATGCATGTATAAATAAAATAGATACAGATAAAAGTATCTAAAAGTAAATACCCAAAATTAAAAATAAAGTAGTGACATAGAAACTATCCAAAGATCCGAGCTAGTCATGTCCAGCATAATCCATAAAGTCCTCCTAGAAACCTAAAAACCAGTTTATATATGTAGCATGATCATACAAGTACACTCAGTAGGAAAACCAAAGTATCTCACACATATGTGTAAACAGTATACTAATACACCTATGAGAAAATAAAAGAACTAACAACACCTAAACAGATCAACTAACCACCCAACCTCACCAATACATGCTCACCAAATAATGCAAGCTAAGTATAACAACATAATAAGAAGTATATCGATAAAGAGTACCCCACATTGGTTTCCCACTAATTTTATGCTCTCACACCCTAACTAAGTATGTCTTGACACTCCCATATCTTATGAATAACACATACCATCACCCCACAAGCACAGTCACATTACACCATGCCCAAAAACACCCGGGCCACCACTCCACAAGCACAATCACATCACATCTTGCCCAAAGACACCTGGTCCATCACATCACAACCACTACTATAACTAGAGTAGTAGGTTATAATGAATATGAAGGACATAAACCTCATGACCTCCTCAAACCATGCACAACCCCCACCATAATCTTCCCCACACCGTGGTCATATCACATCTCACTCGAAGACACCTGGGCCTTCACATCTCACCCAAAAACACCTGGTCCACCACCCCACAAGCACAATCACATCACATCTTAACTGAAGACAACTGGTCCATCACATTGTTCACTAACAGAACTCTAACCATAACAACCTATGAAAAACTATTCACCTAGAAGAGAGCGGGGAAGGGGGGGGGGTAACCATCCATCCATCCTCATCATCAGAATGTTGGAGAAAACACCCCTATGTAAAAACATAGGTGTTGGCACATATTGATCAACATGGGTGGGGTGTATATAAAAATCACAAGGAATAACTATATCCACACACAAGACCAACCTATGAGTTCATAATAAATTAATAATCAGCCCACAATAACCCCACTTTTGCTGCCACCTCTAAATGCATAACACCACACAAACCACAAGAACCATCTCATGTTTCCAACCAATTCTATCATCCTTCCCATTTGTTTCATTATTAAGCATAAAACTCATTTAACCACACAACCCATCATTTATTTTTTCATTAATCATTTCTATCCAATTAACCAAACCAACCCATTCATTTCAAACATCATCAACCAATTAAATTACCACTCGGGCATCTAGAACAATACAACCACGCATCACAAGCAACTCATCATACCTAACGTACCATCATCTCAGCACCTCAAAATTAAAAACAATAAACCATCAAATCACTGCCCCCAAAGAACAACCAAACAAACCACCACCTCACTGCCTAAAAGTATGAAAAAAACCACCACCTTGCCACCCTAAAAGTATGAACAAACAAACCACCACCTCACTACCCCAAAAGCACAACAAAAAAACCACCATCGGATCCACAAGGACCAAACACACAATAACCACAAATCTCCACCCATAATCATAACCACACATCATAAAAAATACCATTTTATAGATTTGACAAAGGGGATTTTATAAATTCCACTTCTTTATTTTAAGGGAATTATCACACAAACCAAAATCCCAGGGTTACCATTTCATTACCCAAATATAAGTAATTGACCAATTTTATATTTTGGATGATATCACAAAAATCATAAAAAACACAACAGTCACAACATATACCATCTAGTGAAAACAAATCCCCCAATGAACATAATTTTCAGTGGGGTATCAATCTCATACATTCCACAATATCACAATAATATCAAAGCTATAAAAGCATGAAAATCATTCCCATTTCCAATTTAATTTTAATCTACCAATTCTTATCTTTGATTAAGACAACACAACCACATCCCATAGATAAAAAATAAAACCCCTCCCACATGATACAAAAAAGTGATAAACGAGAGATTTATTATCTCAAAGAATCTTTTCCAACTTACTGCGCACCACCAAGTAAAGAAGAAATGATCGTAAATCAAAACCACATGAAAAACCCACAAACAAACCTACACCGCACCCATGTATCATTGAAATGAAACCCAAATCACACCCTAAACCAAAACTTCACCTTCTTAGTGGGTTTTCAAGAGAATAACATGATAAAACCACTGATAAAAGGGATAAGAACTTACTACAGATCACCAACAAATAACCACCAGAATCAACATATCAAAGCGGAAGGAAAGGGGCTAGAATATCTCCTCAAGGCGCCTAGGGTTCGTGCAGAATGAGAGGGAGATGGGTACAAATGAATGAAAATAATTTCCTAAGAAAATGGATTTAAAACCCAAAACTCGACACTTTCACATCCTATAACTAATACACAATGTTTAATCCTTAAGTTTTTTGAAAATTACAACTTTTTCCAAAAAATATATTGCCTTGATCTTTATTTAATACACATAGTGAATTCCACTTACATAACATGTAATCCATCTCATGGGTTCCCCATATTACTGTATAAACTCCATGAAACTGGATGAAGACACAAGTCATGAAACACCTTTACACATTGTGTAAACATTACACTATGTGAATTTCCCTTAGTAGCCCTACTACACCTCTAGGGTCCACTGAAAACTCATAGAAACTCTCCTAAACACATCCAACCACCAAAAATAGAAACTTAATGGGCTAGGAAGGCACATGACATTATAATGCAGATCAATGGTGTTCATTGATTCAAAACAATAAGGATGAAGAAGAAATAAAGAGTATAAAATGTAAGGATTTTAAGGAACTTTTCTTGGATTTTTTTTCTCATGAACAATGATCAGATATGGAGAGAAAATTATCAAGTATAAGAAAAAAGGAAGATAAAAATGTTTCTAAGTATTAATTCAACTTTACAAGGTTAACAATACATCTTGAAAACTATGTACATAATACAAAGAGTAATATTGATCATTTATTTGATGGGATTAAGACTATCCTTTGAAGGGAACTAGTCTCCCAAACATTATCATCATATAAATATATATTATCATGTGCTATCAAGATAGTGAAATAATTCTCTAATTCTCATGTATTTGAAAGAAATCAAGAGACGAAGAGGATGTTGGATAAAAAAATGGATAAGGGGAAGAAGAGAAAGAAGGATTTCCCATATATTATAATTGTGGAAAGAAACACCCTAGTACTTTCTTGAAGGGAATTTGAATTTTCTTAAAGTGTGGAGAGAAATACCATCATACTAATGAATTAAAGGTTAATAAAGAAACCTCTAATGTTTAGTGTTTTAACTGTAAGGAGATGGGGAACTACATAAAAGAATTTCCCAAGCATCAAGGGAATATATATCAGAATAATCTAAGGAATCAAAGTCAATATTATGCTACTACTATAGATAAAGTAGAATAATTAAAGTGATTGTGTATCAGGATTCAATAATTATTTTGTGGAAGTATTTTATCAATGATATTTTGGTTATAAGAATCATGAAACATATAAAGATTATATTTCAATAGTTTTTCTTTAAGGATTTGAAAGCATATATTGAATGATATTGATAACTAAGAAAAGTGATTTAGTGGTAAGGTGATATTTTTATAGAATGTATGATTAAGGAAAAGATAACCCTTAATATGTTCATGATATTGAGTTAATAATGTTTAGTTGATATAAAGAGAGGATTTCCATTTAATAAGTAGATGAGATAGTATTGATGTCCTTGAAAATGGATAGTGATTTAATAATAAAGTAATTTGTAATGGATTTTACTGCATTTTTGGATTTATGGAATATATTTGATAATCTAAGATTTTATTTAAGGAATAAGGAGTGATTTTATTTTCATAAGTATGCATGCCTTCATTAAGTTTTTATGGTGATCAAGGTATTAACATATTTGATATGTGACATTAAGAGTTACTTTATATTTTTTGGGGAATTAATGATAATTTTATTTTGGAAATTTAGTGAATTTCATTCTAAATTTTTGGATTTTAATATTGAATAGAAATATTTTGGAGGAGTCTTTAGTTTAACTATTTTTGGAATATATTAAGTAGAAAATTGGGTGTTATTGTCAAGAGATTAATGTATTATATCCATATTAGATAACTTGTGCTAACTATTTTGGCCTTTTAAAATATTTATAGAAATAGAGAATTAATTTTCATTCTTTTATGGATATTATGATATATTAGAAGTTAATTTTAGTACTTAATTCATGAAAAATTCATCTTCATTTCTTAGAGTAAGAGATGAATTATAAATTGATCAAAGGACAACCAAAGGATGAGATTTTTCTTATGAAATTAAAAAAAATCAAGTAATTATATTTCCTCATGTTCTCTATCTTGATAGTAAAAATCCCACAAACTTTAGGAAAATGACCTTAAAATAAAAATGTTATCCATTTACTTTCATTTCCTATGAATAAATGGACTTCTAAATAATTATATATTTATGGTGGTTAATTTTCTTCTAAACATGTTCTCTATCACTCCCTATTTATCCTTGGGTGACTAGTTTTATCTTCCGTGTATATATTTTCAATTTCTGCTAATGTTCTCCTATTTGGAAACCTAGTTTTATGATGACCTTTGTATTTCTCTTTTTCTATTTTAAAAAACAAGTTTTATTATCCCTCTATATGATGTGAGTTTTCAACAAAAGTTGATCCTTTGATGATCAAGATAAAATTGTGAGGGTGTAATTTATTTAGGTGGTATAATGTAACACCCCAGGATTTTAAAATATATTTCTATTTAAATAATTTAATTTCTTGGAAAATTTCTTTGATAGCTTACGATACATGTAACACTGAGTTTAAACGAACCACGATGCTCTATTAAAGTATTATTATTTAAACACGACTATTATAACCTAAACATTAAGTTAGAGGGTATAAATAAGACTAAATAAATTGTGAAATTATATGGTCTACACATGTATAAAATAAATTCATTAGTTATAAATTGATTATAAATGAAAATAAAAATTATTTAAAAGAATTTTTTTTATGAAAAGATATTTTTATGTGCGCAATATGTCTTCATCCTAATAAATTTAATCGATCACTATTGGTGAATTATTTTAATTAAATTTATATATTATATATTTATCATTTTTTTAACATTCATATAATATATATTCTAAGCATGAGATAAGAATAAATCCAGTTTTATGCTCAAAAACTGTATTTTTTTCTAAAATGAGGTTTCGTCATGTTTTGATCACTTATTTTAAAATTATTTTTTACCAATTTTATAAAATATATTTTATAAAATAAACTCAAATTTTTAAATAAAAATTTCAAAATTATATTAAAGTGAATTATGAGAATTTTCAAAAAAGATTAATTTTTTGTTGAATAGTGAAGAATACTGATTTTTATTGAAAACTATTTTTTGTTTAAAGAATATTCAAGTTCCATTTTGTTTTAAAATTATTTTAAATGTAAAATTAGTTAAATTATATAATAATTAATCCAATTTAGGTAATTTAAATCTATTATATGTTCAATTTTGATATAAAAACTTTTTATACTTTTAAAAACCTTTCCTTTGGAAAACCATTTTTTCATCACATTTGCAAGTTTAATTTTAAATTAAATTCTAAAACTTCTATAAATTTAATTTAAAAAAAATAGATCCCATATTCGGAATATTAATAAATAATATTATATAATAATGCAGACTTAATTTTTTGTCATAGTGAATAGTGAAAATAGTAAAAATTAATTACTGCAGTTATGGTTAAAATAGATTTACCAGGGGATTAAACTAAGAAGATAAGTGTTAGAATAAACTAAAAACTTATTACATTACTATTTAATGAATATATTTTGACCTTATCTCTTATAAGGATAAATAATTATCCATTTTTGAGCCTTGTGGCATGTTAAAAATGTGAATATAATTTATTCTTTTCAAAAATTCCAACTGTGTACTCTCCCTCAAATATAAAATGGCACCCAATCTTATATTATATTTACACTTACAAAGACCTTTTATTCAGACAATACATACCAAAATACCTTCCTTACATCCTTTAACATGACCTAGATCCCTTGTTTGGATCATAATTCTATCCTAGAAAGGCTTTTGGTGCAAACCTAAAGAGGTTGTATGAAGAAGAGGTTACATTCTTAAATGAGCATTTTTATTTCATTTCTTCTTATAACTCCTTCAAATATTATTCCATCATGTTGATATAATCAAAAAAATATCTCCCATATACTGAGATGTTATTATTCAAATGACATAACCTACATCTGTAATGCCCCAACCCCAAAATCCCAGAGCCGATGCATTATTTTAAAAAATTGGCATGATTACAAGAGATTAAGTCCCGAAGGACCGATCAGTTTAAAAGTCTTGGAAAATAGATTACACACATGAACATTAAATTAAAATTTCAAACATAAAATGAAACATAGATAATCCTTTTATAATTCCATTATTCCCCTAGCTTAACCCTATATATCAATCATAATACACTTCTTGTAATCTTGGGAAAACAAAACATAGGAAAGGGGTGAGCTCAGATGCTTAGTAAGGGTAAATAATTTAGCAGAAGCTATAAAATTTTAAGGAAAGATGTGTAATAAAAACAACATCCTTTTAAACATAAACTTGAATATAATATGGAAAAAATAAATCAAAAATTACCATATACACATGCACATGGATATTCTACTAGTCAAATAATCACATGTAATAACTCATTTCATAACGAGGGAATGTATAATGTCGAACATCATAACCACATAGTCAAGGCCTTATGCCAAGACTACAAATATTTTTTTTTCAAGGCATTATTCTAAGACACTAATTTGTCTCATGAGACCTACCAATGAATCAAGGGTATATAGCAGGCCCCTCCCATCACTTACTAAGTCCAATGCATTCCTCACATGAAAAGGGTGAAGCATAACATAAACATTCATATTAAAACTAGCATATGAAATGTAAAAACTTTAACCATAAACCATGAATGGTATACAAACAACACATCCATAGTCAAACATATCATAACTCATTCAATACAATATAGAACATTGTATTATAATAAATAAACCTCAATCATGAATAATATCCAGTAAAGGATATTGACATAGTTGAAAATGACTAGTAAAACTCTTTGAGAGAAATATCCATTTTTCATGAAATCATTTAAAAGTTGAAAAATTTAGAAAGGAATAAATTTAAAATACATTTTTTAATCAAAGTGTCCCATACCACTTTGAAACTTTTGAAATAAATTAACATTTTAAAACATTCATGTCCATATAAATAAATCCTTAAAACCATTTTGAAAACATGAAAATTAATGAGAATGATTTAGAAGAATAAATATTTAAACCATTTAAAATGATGTTTTAGTTAAAGAGTACCTTATAAATAATCCTTTTGAAAACTATTTTATGAAACATGAACATGGATAATAAATATGTCCCAATAAAAACATACATATAAACAATCTCATATAATAATGAGATTGAGGAATTAACCCTTACCTTGTACTTTCCTTTAGTCGAGGGTACATTTAGCTTCATGTATAATGACCATAGTATGTTATTAAATTATTACAGAACCATATTAATATTTATGATATCATATATGATTCATTTATGACTTTATACTACCCATTTAATAATAATTTCCACATTAAAGTAACATTTTGGGTAATAATCGCTTTCTTTATCGTACGTGTTTTAACTTGTTATTATTGATCGTATCACTTAGATAATGATTTAAATACTTACAGAATATAAAACATGATTTATATATCATATATATTCAGAATATAAATATTTATAATAGATATATTTATGAAATGAAAACATATTTCAGGGAGACGGTAGTTCGTACATACGCATGAACGTTGTTTTCGTTTTCTTATCGTATAATATAGAAGTAAGTAAATGATATATATTTATCTACATAAATATATATTATTACAATAGAAATATTATTTCATATATATCATAATTAATCAATATATATACATATATATTTATAAAAAATTCTTGAATGGTGATCGTTGAAGATGAATCTAATCGCGTCGTGGAGACGGTAAACCGTGCGTACGCACGAGAAAAAATATCATTCTATCAATGGTAAAATGATATTTAATTGGATGGTATATTATATATACATAATAATTACCATGTTATATTAATTATTTAAATTAATTACACTCATTATTATACCCATCTAAATAATGTAGTGTTGAATAACAAACTACACCACGATGTGGAGACAGCAAGCCATACGTACAAACGTATGGTGACTTTGTCATTCATAGGATGGATATAATAATGAATATGGTTTTACCATATTTATAATAAAATATCAGTATGTATAAGATACTGGATTTATTATTTTATTATGTAAAAAACAAAGAAAGAGGAAGTGGAAGAAGAAAAGAACTTTGAAAGAGGCGATGAAATAATTACCTCTTCTTTAGGTGTTTCCTTTTGATTTGAACAAAAGAGATCCTTAGGTTGGATTTATGATCAAAGTAAGACCTAAAGGTTGAATTTATGGTAGTTGGGAGAATATTTTAGCAAGGTTTGGCCGATAAAAATGGCTTTGGAGGTGTGAAGTTAAGAGAAGGGGAAGTACCCTTTTATAAGAGAGGTGAGGGGCACTTTAGGAAAAGATTGAAATATTATTTTATTATAAAATCATTTTCGGTTTCTAATATCTCCAAATGGATTTATTTAGAGTCTAAGGTGGGTATGGGTCTAAATAATCTTAACCAATAGGTTTTATACAAGTTTAGGTCACCATATTAACCTTATCTTTTATATTTAACCCTTAGTCAAATAGTTTAGCTTTTACAGTGTCCTCTTGTATTATTATAATACATGGTTCATAAAATTACTATAAAATTCCAAGAGAAAATAAAGTGGTTAATTAATGAAATATATATTATTATATAATTCCTTTGTCCAAACCTTAAATTTTTAGGACTATTATATAATTTAATAAAATAGTATTTGTTTTAAAAACTCATTTATATCAATTTTGACATTATTTAGTATTTGGTTTTTGTGAAAGTCATACAAAATGATTAATTCAAAAAAAATTATTTAATCAACCCTAACATTTCATATTAACCTATAAATTTTTTGGAATGCATCAAAAGTCTCAATTTACACTTATTTTAATATTTATAACATCAATTATTTTAGTCTTTCATTAATAAGGTAATTTCTGCATCATCATTATGTCATAAATAAATTTAATTATTTAATGTCTAAAAATTATAAATAAAATACAATGATGTAGGAAATATTTTTATATTTCTAATGAATATTTATAGTCAAATTTATCTTATGTATAACCCTATATTAAAAAATGGTTTAGTTATTAAAATTAGAATTTAACACTTTTAACTCTTCTTTAATTAAAACAAAATAAATGTCCTAATCTAATCCAAGTGGATAAAAAAGGATCATATTTTTTTACTAAGGTTTATTTTGGTATAAATACACATATCCAATAGAATTAGGATATGTTTTAGGGTAATTTTAATATTATTTTTACTTTTTATTACCCTATTTACTTTTAACCGTGGTAAATAAAATTAAAAAGTTACTATTCAAAAAAAAAATTATTTTCATACTATTGAACCAAATTTTACTTACTGATGTCAACCATTTGTCTCATATTTTTTAAATTCAATTCACAGAAGCGGTAAAATTACATTTTTTTCAAATTTGCAAATGTGCCTAGAAGGTGGGTAAAAGACATTACATAGTTCAATAAAATTTTATATATCTAATCTTATTATAAAATGACTTCAATGAATTAAATTGAACTAATATAAGTATTATGTATCTATTTTTATGTTAAAATAAATTTAAATAAAAATATTAATTATTTAAATAAAAATTCAGTTCTAAACAATAACGCAATGTTTTTCACTATTCATCAAAAATTGAAAGTTTTCAGAAAAATACAAAAAATTAACCCAAAGATAATTTTGATATTAAAAATTCAAAAATGATGTCTATTTTACCAAATTTAAAACATAAAAGTTACATTAGTTAATTTAGAATTAATTCCCGTTGTCAAAACTAGAAAGCGGGTTTTTAAGAAGTAAAAGCTATCAAAAGATTGATATGTGTTTATGTCCAATTTAATTGTGAAATTACTTAGAATGAACTAAATTATATTAAATGATAAAAATATTATCTAATTATACTTTAAAACTACTAAAATTCATAATTTAACACTATAAATTATTTTGATTAAAAAAGTTGTTTCCAATTAAAATTTAATATTTTTTAATATTCATCAAAATATGAAAGTTATCAGAAAAGTACCAAAAATTTATCCAAAATAAAATTTTATATCCCGATTCTAAAGAAGAATTTAATTTCATTAAATTAAATATATAAAAGTGTGAAATATTGGATTTAAAAAGGGTTTTCCATTAAAAAGCGGAAAAACTACATTTTTGAAAAATACTTCTTTTATCTGAAAAACTGAATTTTTAATTATATTATGTCTAAGAAACAAAAAATATAAATTTTTAAATTATATAGGATATATATAAAATTCAAAATTTGGTTAATACTATTCATAACTGCTTTTTAAATGGCTAGTTTGATTTGTCGTGATGTGCTTGAACTCGGAGTTGCATGTAGCACAAGCTATTGAATTACTTTAAAGAGATAAAATAATATGAAAATATTGGGGTGTTACAACATCCATATCCACTTCCTTCATATGAGAAACAAAAACGTCGCTCATGTGTATGGCAGATTTCCGCCTCACGAATTGATTTAATTCATTTTCCATCACCACTTATCACAGATTGATATAATGATAGATTTAATATATATATATATATGAAATTTTTGACATAAAAATACTTTTAGAATTATAATATCACATATAACTTTTTACTTTTCATTATGTGGGAATAGGATAACGTCGCCCCTGTGTACGATAGACTACCACCTCGTGAAGCGATGTGATTCATTTTTTCACTTATGATTTTTATGGAAGGTAATAAAGATAAATTTAATATATATATGTTATATACATGAAATAGTAGTGATTATATATAGGTAAATTATTACTTACCTTTCATTAAATCCACCAAAAAACGAAAATAGTGTTCACACATATGTATGACCTACTGTCTCTATGAACGGTGTAATCCATTATTTCTATCTCTAATTTTATGAATGAATATAAATATGTATTTGATGAATATATATGATATTTTTATCATTAATAAAATTCTGGATATTATGGAATGATGATCAAAGTACATGGACTGAAACTACCGAACCAAATCATATGTGAAAAATGAAGTAGTTATCACCCGCAACAATGATTTTAATAAATAATTGTTAATAAATGGGTGATAAAAGGTTATAAGTAAATTATATAGGGTATTAAATATATGAGTATAGTTATTTAATAGATTTATAATAAATCTATATTTATTATACAATAGGTTCATACATGTATAAAGGAAATCAGACCTAAGGTAAGGGGTTTCTTAACTTAATTTCCATTCATTGAGTTATATCACTTCTTCATTGATTCTATTATGTCAATATTATGTGTTAAATGAAATTTGATTGATTTATGTTATATTTTAACTTGTGTTGTGTTTATTTACATTTTTCACACATAATTACTTTATTGGTTAATTCTTACTTCAATTATATGATCTATTTAAGGGTTTCTCGTGTCACTTTTACTTCCATGAGTCAGATTTCATATTCATAACCTAATTATTTTCTATGATGTATATACTTCCCATTTTATATGTTATATCATGAATATATTTATATTAATGGTATTTAAAATTTCATTTGAAGTTATTTTTTTCAGAGGGATTAGGATTCAAAAGTTACAAAAGTGGTAAGGATTTATCTCACAATCTCATCATTATTAAGTATTGTTTATGTTTAAGTCTCCTTTTAGGGAATTGTTTGATATTTTTATCTTAAACCTAATCTATTTTCTTCTAATATGTCTATTCATGAAATTTTCAAGTAATAGTACCATTTTCTTCTCTTTGTTACTTAAAATTATTAAGATAATGTTTTAAAAAAAACTTGACTTTATTTCTCTCTTTAGTCAAAAATATTTTTTCTTTCATATCCATGTTTTCTCAAAATATTTTCAAAAATGTTTTTAACATTATCAAAATGATTTATTAAATACATTTTTACCCATGTTTTACTTTTTACAAAATGGTTTTAAAGGATTCTTCTTATAATTATCTGAACAAGGTACTTCTTAACCTTTTTACAACAGTGAGAAAAGAATGTGTTTTTAACTTATAGGAAATGTACATAATTACCTTCCATTATGAAAACTAATTGTTTTGAAACTTTCTTTAAAATTTTTCATGATTATTTTTAAAGAAAAAGTTTTTCCTAATATTTTGGAATCTTTTAGTTTTTAAAAGTGATTTCCAAAATAGAAAGGGTATTTTCCCCATGAATGTTATGGTATTTCTATTCATCATCAATAATAACCATTTTTTTAATATTCTCTATTGAATATATTCTATAATGATACCATCCTTATTATACATCTGGATGGTTTATGATTAGTTTGACCGTGGATGTACTATTTTGATACTATTCTCCACATTACTCTAAACGGTTTACGATTATGTTTATTGATTGGGAAAATTATTAACATTTCATTGGATAGATTTTCAATAAGAATGTTTAAATTGATTATATTTCTGCCATTTCATATGAGGAATTAATTATACTTATTAAGTGATGGGTGAAGCTTACTATAGCCCCTCGATGTATCAGTAGGTCTCATGAGTCAAACTAGATTGAGTATTTGGTCGAGACCTTTACCATTTATATAAGATCTCCTAACATGAGGCCTTGAAGGTATGTTTATGATGTCCAACATTGTGCATTCCCTAATCATGAGATTAGTTGTTGATTTCCATGTGATTATTTGATTTGCTATCATATCCATGGATAAGTTTCAAGCTCATTTGATTATTTATATGAAATTATTTGATCATCATTTATTCCTACCATATTATTCATTATGATCAAGTTATTTATTAAATGACATGTGTTTTCATATATTTACCTTTCTATATTGATTATTTATTATTTATTCATAATATATTCCACTATACACATACCTTTACTGATCATCTCAGCTCACCCATTTCTTATGTTTCTTTTTCCCATGATTTTAGGAAATGTATTATGTTTTATATGTAGGGATATGCTAAAGGGAATAATGTTTCACTCAAATAAAATACTATGTTGTATTTTAAGTTTTCAAATGTAATGTTAAATTCAAGTATGTATCTATTTTTCCAAGACTACTAAACTATTTGGTCCCTTTAGATGCAATTCTTTGTTTCTAGTGCCAATGTAATAAAGTAAACACCGACTCTAGGATACTAGGGTTGATGTATATATAATTAGTGGAATATGTATTCTAATAAAAATTTGGATTAGTTGTATCCAAAAATTTTCCTATTAAAAATAAAAGAATAATGAAAATAAGAATACACTACCACTATAAAAAAATAAAATTTTAATTATAATAGAAAAAAATAAAACAATATAATGTTCATGAGCATAAAAATTATTTGAAGCACAGTTAGTGATAACTTGAATAAAATTAGATGGTTTGTCCTTCTTAATAAATTTATCAAGAAATTCAAACATTTTTGATCCATTTTTCATATAAGAAGAAGCATTAACTGATTCAATAAACACTAACCCCTTTGGTATATTCACTAAGAAATTGATTAGTGTTCTTCCCCTTATATTCATCCAACCATAAGTCATAATCAAATATCCCTTTACTGCACATTAATCACAATAATTCTTCATCAACAAATTTGTATGTTCTAATTTTTTATTAATTAAAGGAACCCTCACCTCATGTTATGATGGTGGTTTCATTCTATAAAGATTCAAACTTATGCATCATATATTCTAGTGTCTTTGTACTAAAATTCACTTTCTTAAAATTCTAAGGATATTTTCAGTTTATATTTTTAGAGAATTAGGACTAACTATTACATAGTAAACCCATACATTACAATTAGACACTTATAATCAGTATCCATTTTTCCCACCAAACAAAACTTTTTAAAATAAAAACATGGTATCTTTTGATGATATATATTCATAATTTTAAACATGGATTCTTCTTTTATATTACCCATACTCAAACCCTGTGAAAAACATTTTAAAATGTGTGATAAGAACAAAAATCTTAGTAATGGACATAAAAGAAGAAAAATATTAGTCTAGTGAAAAACATGAAAACCCATTAAAAACATTTTCCTAAAAATATACATTTTCTTCTGAAAATAGAATATTTTTTCCTTTAAAAAAATATTATCTTACATTTTGAAATCAAAAAATTTCCATTAAATCTCATTAGTAAGTGTAGAAAAATCATGTAGGTGCCTTGGGACATTATCATCATAGAACCCTTACAAAACCCTTACAAGAACCCTTACAAATTGTAATAACCATATGACTGACTTCCAATATAATTATTCAGAGAAAAAAATAACTACCCAATTCATTAGAGTGCTATCTGGGTGCACTCGTCATATAAGCTATAATAGGATCACCTGGTGCTATCTAGGAGCACCCATCATATAAGCTATAATGGGCTCACTTGTGAGCTATAATGGGGTTCAACCCTTTATAAATAATGTCTAAGGATGATATCATGAATAAAACCCTTGAAAAATCTTTTAAACCCATGTAAAAAACACTTTTGGATATCAAAATAAATTTTTTCCTTTAAAACCTTTTAAAATTTTAAAACTATGCACATAATAATGAAACTATTTTATTTAAAAATAACCTTGAAAACTTATAAAATAAACTTAAAATCATTGAGGCGTTATTGTAACAACCCAATGTTTATTATTAATATTTGTTTCCTAAATAAATGTGTGTTGTATTATATTATATAATATTATACACATACAAAATATAGAGAAACAAACAAAGACTTTTTTTTCATTATTAAATACATTTACATTAATCAGTAATGAAACAAATTAAAATTTCAAACATTAAAATTGGATAAAAAATATAAATTAAAAAAGCTAACATGATAAAATATAGATTTTACCAATCTACTAGAATCATCTCCACCACTAAAAACACTTTAAAGAAGAAGTAAAATATTAGTAAACCAAGAAAAATCATAGAAAATGGAAATACAGAACTTTGAGAGGAATTGGTTTGAATAATGAGTGAAATAATGAAGTGATATTTATATAAGATAAAGTGATCTTTGGAATAGTAATATTACCATTAGAATAGTAACTTGACCTTTGGGAGTAGTAACGAGACCATTGAGAATAGTAACATGACTATTGGAATTGTAATTTTACCTCAAAATAATAAATTATAATAAAAATAATATTTATCACGATTAATTTATAATTCCAAAAAAATAAATATCATGATTAAGAAACTCAAAGAAAATATAAACACATTTTTAATAAACTGTATTTTAAAGTATTTTTTAAAAATCATTTTTTAATATTAAAAATTAAAATTAAATATTTTATGATTTTATTTTAATAAAATTAATATTATTTTTGAAATCATCATGTCCAAATTTTCTAAGGGTTATTTTTTAGTCATTTTCCAAAATACTTCAATTTTCAGGTGAATAGTAAAAATACAGTTTTTGACATAACTAGTGTATCTTAAATTACATCATTCATGATGTAATAATGACATAATATTTTATATAACTTTATGCTTAGCCATGATATATATTATTTCACAAATTATTCATTAAAATGTGATAATCTTAATTTCTAAACCTAAAAAGAACTTTCCAAAACCTAAAGTCAAAAGTGATTCCTTAAAATACCAATTTTTCTTTCTTTCCACTTTAATTTTTAATAAACTAAAGAATTAGAATTATAAAGGGTATTTAAAGTCTTTAAACCATTATATTATATTTATATATGATTTATAGTGTTAAAAATTCATTATTACAAGGTTTATCTTTGATATATTATTTTATTCTAAAAATACCCCTCTTCTCAAGTATAAATAACCCCTCTCCCTCCCAATGTAAAACCACTACTTCCACCTATTAAAAAGAAAAATATCTAAAAAAATATTCCCTTTTTAAGACTCTTATGATCCATAGGCACATTCTGGAGTAATATAACTAAAAAAATCAAAGGATTTATAGTGTCGTTTAAGAGAAGCTACACTGAAGAAAGAGTATGTTTTTCCAACTCTTCACTCATTTTATTTTTATCCTCTCTCTTTTCCCATATTCATTAAAAAATAAAATATTCTAATATTTAATTAGTCAGAATGTTAATAATATATTAATGATGTTAACATGCTGTAAAAAATATATTTTTAATGTATTTTTGTTTTATACCTTGTTTTCTTCATATTTGGACAATGTTCCTGATAACAGCCAATTAACTTCCAATGGGGATGTTTCCAATTACTTTCATATCACCAACCATATGAATAGTTAAAATAAATTATTTAATATATATAAATGTATAAATATATATATTTTAGGATTATGGAATTTATTATACTTATTTAATAATTACTTTGAACAAAATAGTGAAATCAATGAAAAATGGGAAAATTTTAAGAAAACATGATATCAAAACACTTCAATTTCATTAATGAAAATTAATAAATATAATAAAATGATTATAATTTTTAAATAGTTGTATAAATGACTAGAATTCACTTTTTGATCAATGTTTTAATAAATATAAGTTTATTATTTAGGAGGAACAAAAGTGATGAAATAAAGCGAGAACAAGGTAAGGGGATTCTCAAACCCAACTCCCTTTCTTTGCGTTATACCTCTTTCATGAAAAATTTTTGTGTGAATATTCTTTTAATGTTCCTTAAATACAATTTCATTGTTCTTTCCTCTTATTTTTGAGGATATATATATTTCCAACTTGGTTTTATGACAAATATAAATATTTTTCCAAAAGAACCCTTCTGTCAAAAACACATCTTAACTACTCTTGGGATTGTTTCTTCTTCACTAACAATTGATGATTCTTATACCAAGTATGTTTTTCCATTTTTAATTTGGGAACCCCAAAGTTTATTCATGAATGTGTTCTTTATGAAATTCTTATGAAACCCTTTCCTTTCCATGGGTTATTTTATGACTACAATTATTATACGTTCTATGTGGAATACATGATTATGTAAATGTTATGATGTGATGGGTGGGACCATAATTATATATCCCTCAAATGAATTGGTTAATGTGATTTATCTAATGAGATAATGTGTAATATTTGTGAACATTATGATATCTTTGTTGACAATGATGATATTATTATGCACACATGTTATGCGTGAACATGATGAAAGATTTGTTCACAACTATGTGTGGTATTTGACCACTAAGACATGATGTTTCATTTTAATGAATTTTCATATTCTATGAATTTTTCCATTGTTTCCCTCATGATGTTTATAATTATACTATGCTTATTTTATGATGATGATGATTATTCTCACTCATATTATATTTATTAATGTCCCTTATTCATCCTCTTACTGGGATTTAGCTCACCCCTTTAATTGATGTATATCCTCAGGTGATTACTTATACTAAGGAGAATAATAGGCACACTAAGAATATATAGAAGAAGGTATTAAATAATTTTTATGTTTTATTATGTAAAATTTATGTATAAGTCTAATTTTTCCAAGACACTAAACCTTTGGATTCTGGATTTGTAATTCTATTATGTTGTTTATCTTTAAAATGATACAATAATAATGTAAGAAAAAATAGGGTTGTTATAGTTGGTATCAAATCATAATTTAGTTAATTTAAAATTAGGATTAGAAAAAAAGAGTGAAAAACATAAATATAAGTCTATATATAGGAAAAACATACTATAAGAATCTTTTTAGAAAAGGATAAACATAGGGATATTATAAGATATTCCTTTAGAGTTACTTATGCAAAACAATAAATTATTTATTCATGATTTTTTTATTTACATCTTGTTCAAACCTTTTCTATTTTAGAAAATGGTGAGAACAAGGAGAAACCAATCCAAAAAAACCCATGTGAGGGACAATGAAATGATTGTCTGAATGATAACCACAATGCCATGGGAGGTGGAGTTCAAAACTTTATGGTGATTCTTACGCAACTATCTCAGGATCTGAATAAGAACCTAAATCACATGTAACATTCAACTTCACCAAATAAGGATCAACTAAATATTGAGTCCTTTATGAAACGATGACCATCGATGTTTAGTAGAACTTCCAATCCAATTGTCTCATAATTGTGGGTTAATTCAATGGAGAAGATCTTTTATCTGATCTATTGTTCTGAGAAGGAGAAGGTGACTTTGGCCATTTATTTTTTAGATGGATAAGCCGACCAATGGTGGGAATTGATTAAGAACACCAAGAAAAAGGATAAAATGAAAGATTTAGAGTGGTAAGACTTTAATAAAATATTTCCTACCAAGTATTTCCCTCAAAATATTCGAACAAAGATTGAGAGAGAATTAATAGAGCTGAAGAAAAATGAAGTTGAATCTATCATGGATTATGAGGCAAACTTTACAAGGACTGAAATATACACCTCAGTTTTTGTTATCAACAATGATAGGAAAATAGATAGATTCTTTAGTGGTTTAAAACCACTCCTTAAAAAGTCTCTAAAAATATGAGACTTTGGGAGTTATGAAGAAGTGGTTTGATGTGATCTCAAATTAGAGATGGAGTTCGGAGAATGGTCCCATGGTTATGAAGATAAGAAGAGAATAATGGATTTTCAAGATGGTGGGTTAAATGAAAAAGGAAGAAAGAGGATCCAAATACCCACATGTCAAAAATATGGGAAGAAGTATCATGGGAATTGTCTTAAAGGGATGGGGAAATGCTTCAAGTGTGGGAGAGAAGACCATTAATCTCATTAATGTTTAAGAGACACAAAGAAGTTGACCAACATGATGGTGGAAAGGAGGGAACCTTCTAATGAACCACCTATGGTTCAATGCTTCAACTATAGGGATAAAGGAAAATATATATGCCAGTTTACTAAACCTCGAGCCTTTGAGGGTAATCAGCACTAGCATCCACCAAAACCAAAGGATAAGGGGAATGCTTATTCCATCACTACTACTGAAGTGGATCATAAAAATGAAGTTATACAAGGCACACTTCATATTCACTCAAGAATGGAAATTTTTTACTTGATTATGGTACTATACATTCCTTTATATCCTGAAAGTTTGATAGAACTATTGAATTGAAGCCCCAATACCTTAAAGTAGTGATATATATAAAAACACATAGTGGTTTAATCATTGCAACCCAAGTATTTGACTCTTCTCCTAATGGTGTATATGGGAATATTCTTCCAGAGAATCTCATAATAATTCCCTTGGTGGAATTTGATGCTATTCTAGGCATGGATTGACTCACATTATATAGAGAACACATCAACTATCGGGAAAAGGAAATTTATTTTCATATTATGAACCATCCAATATTTCTCTACAAATGTAAGAAAGATCATGGATATCCTTTGAAAAATCCATCAACAGCGTGGGTGTTGATACCCTGCAAAGAATCACACCTTTCTAAATGGTTGAGTCAAAGGAAGGTATCAAACTGGAGGAAATTACCATTATTAGGGAATACACTGATGTATTTCCCAAAGAGTTACCCAGACTTCCCCCATATCATAAGGTATAGTTCTCAATAGAGCTCATACCCAGAGCTACTCCTATCTCAAAATTCCCCTACAGGATGTACCTGATCAAACTGGAAGAGTTAAAGAAGTATCTTCAATAGAATTTAGAATAAGGGTTCATATTCCCTAGTGCATCACCTTGGGGCGTGCTAGTTCTTTTTGTCAAGAAGAAGGATGGATCAATATGGATATGTATTGATTATTGAGAGATTAACAAGATCACTATAAAGAAAAAGTATCCTCTACCAAGGATTGATGACTTGTATGATCAAATATGAGGATCACAATACTTCTCAAAGGTGGATCTTAATTTTGGATATCATTAATTGAAGGTGAAGAAGGAATATATTCATAAGACTACTTTCTATACAAGGTATGGGAACTATGAGTTCATAGTGATGCCCTTCGAACTTACTAATTCCCCTAAAATCATCATGGATTTGATGAATAGAGTCTTTAGAGACTACCTCAATAAAGTTGCGGCAATGTTTATTGATGATATTATCATTTACTCCAAGATAAAGGATGAATATGAAGAGCATCTAAGGATTGTGTTGGTGACATTAAGGAAGGATAGAATGTATTCTAAGTTTATCAAGTGTGACTTTTGGATGCAAAAAGTCACATTATTAGAGAATGTGATCACTAGTGATGGAATTTCTATGGACCCTTCAAATACAAAGGCAATTGAGAAATGACCCATACCTAATAGTGTCTCAAAAATACTTAGTTTTCTTGGATTAACTGGGTATTACCAATGTTTTTTGAGAAGTTTATCACAATTTTCTATCCTTCTAACTAAGTTAACATGAAAAGGGGTAAAGTATGTATGGATTGAATAATGTGAGTAAAGTTTTAAGGAGATAAAGAAGTGGCTAATCACTACACCTGTACTCACACTACCAAAAAGTGGAGAAGGTTTTATGATATAAAGTGATGCTTTGAAGAAAGGAATGGGTTGTGTACTCATGAAGAATGATAAAGTGATATCTTATGCATCATGGAAGTTGAATATCTATAAGCATAACTACCTAACGCATGATCTGGAGTTATTAGTTGTGATCTTCACTCTAAATATTTGAAAGCACTACCTTTATGGTGAGAAGTGTGATATATATATGTACTGATCATAAGATTCTAAAGTATATATTCATACATAAGGAGATCAAAATGAATCAAAGAATATGGTTGAAGCTAATCAAGGACTCTGATTTCTCTATTCACTACCATTTGAGAAAGTTGAATAAGGTAGCTAATGCTCTTATAAGAAAAAACTTGCTACTCTATCCATGATGCAAATTTAGAGAGACCCTATATTCATGGATATTAAAAGGATGGATCTTGAAATCATAACAACATAGAATACATCCTACCTTTCCGAAATTATTTCCCAACCATATATCTAAGAGAATATCAAGAAGGCACAAAGGGATGATCCTAAGCTAAAAAAGAAGGTGAAATCATTAAAGGAAGTTAAGCTATATGAGTTCCATATCGATAATGATGGTGTTATTCATTTTGGAACAAGTATTTGTGTTCCTTCATCACGTGATATAAATAAGGGTCTATTGGATAATCTAAATAGCTCATATTTCTCTATATATCATGGAAGTACCAAGATGTACTGTGATCCTTGAGAGCACTTCTGGTAGAACAACATGAAGAAGGATATTACAGAGCATATCTCAAGGTGTTTGGGATGTTGAAAAGTTAAAGTAGAGTGATAGAAGTCAAAAGGGATGATGCAACCATTTCCTATACCCACATGGAAATGGGAGAATGTCAATATGGAATTTTTTACTGGTCTCCTAAAAACACCCAAAGGAAACAATGTGATATGGGTTGTGACACCAATACTGACCACTTTATTGCCATTTGAGAAGATTTATCACTTGAAAAACTTGGAAAGATATATGTGAATGAAGTGGTGAGGCTGCATGGGGTTCCAATTTTGATCATATTTGATCATGACCCAAGGTTCACCTTTAAATTCTAGATAATTCTTCAACATTATTTGAGTACTGAATTGAATTTTAGCATGACCTATTACCTCTAAACCGATGGTCAATCTAAAAGGACTATTCAGACACCCACAAACATTTTAAGAGCTTTCTTAATGGAATTCAAAGTAGGATGGGATCAAAATCCCCCATTGGTTGAGTTCTCATATAATAGAAACTTACACTTGAGTATTCAAATGGATCTATATGAATCTCTGTATATAAAGTGATATAGGACTCCAACTTGTTGGTATGATGTTGGTGAAAAAAATCTACTTAGACTCGACCTTATTCAAGATATGATAGAGAAGGTTCTATCCATCCAAAAACATATGAGATCTACTCAGATTTGGAAAAAGATCTATGCTGAAAAACATTGGAGGGACTTGGGGTTTGATGTTGGGGATAAAGTTTTCCTTAGAATATCACCATGGAAGAGAGTCATGTAGTTTGGAATGAAATTGGAGCTTAGCCCAATGTACATTGTCCCCTTTAAGATCCTTGATCACATAAGAGCAGTGGCCTATCAGCTTTCACTTCCACCAAATATGGATCAAGTTTATGACGTGTTCCACATATCTATCTTGAGGAAGTACATACCTAACACCTCACATGTATTTAATCCAGAGGTGATACAAATGGATAATGACCTCTCATATAAAGAAAAACTGGTAAAGATCTTGGACCATAGAAAAAAAGTTCTACACAATAAGACAAATCACCTTTTCAAAGTGTCATAGAGGAACCATAAGTATTAAGAGGAAACTTGGGAACCTAAGGAAACAATAAAATAGAATTACCCTCACCTATTCTCAACTAAGAATATGAGTTTAGATTTTAGGGATGAAATTTATAAAGGGAGGAATAATTTAATGACCCAATGTTTATTAGTAATATTAGTTTCCTGAATAAATGTGTGTTTTATTATATTATATAATGTTACACACATAAAAATTATTGTGAAACCAATAAAGACTTTGTTTCATTACTATATACTGTTATATTAATCATCAATGAAACCAATTAAAATTCCAAAAATTACAACTGGATAAAAAAATATAAAATATAAAATCTAAAATGGGAAAATATAGATCACCCCAATATACTAGAATCATATCTCATACTGTAAAAACTATAGAGAAGAAGAAAAATATTAGTAAACTAAGAAAAATTATAGAAAATAGAAATATAAAACCTTGAGAGGAATTGAGTTGAATATTGAGTGAAATAATGAAGTGGTATTTATAGGAGATAAAGTGATTATTGGAATAATAATGTGACCATTGTAATAGTAATGTGACCACTGGGAATAGTAACCTAAATGTTGGGAATAGTAACCTGACCATTGTGTTGGTCAGAGTAGGACACCCAAGAGGGGGGGTGTATTGAGTTAGTAAAAAAATTTCTATTAAAAACTTTATTTGAAGTTCCCCCAATTTAAAAAAATAGGTTAGTTAATAAAAGTAGTAAATTTATAATAGTCTGACTGTTCAATTAATTTCTCAGAAGATTGATTATTTTCTCAGTTATAGAAATATGAGATATTGATATAACCTTTGAAACTAATTTACTAAATCAAAACATTTATAAATACTATCCAAGACTAACTATCAAAGTGAAACTTAGTTTTCAGAAATATGAGTTAAAAATAGAGTAAACTAAATTGGAAAACATAGTGGATTAAAACAAGTGGTTCAGTCTCAAGGTAAGACCTAATCCAATCCACTTAGTGATCACCTCCCACCAAGAAAAATATATAAATCTTTGATCTACACCCTGGATCGGGGTTTAAACAATAGTACATAAGACTCTCCAAGTCACTTGACCTATACCATAGTTCTATGTGGGAAATATAATATCCAGGTCATAGAGGACCTCTTCCAAAGTTATTCGTGGGTGAAAAAAGGTGTAAAAGTTATTTGTGTGAGGATATCTTTTATCCTCCAGTTCAGTGCATTAGAAAATGTGTGTTTTTAGTACAGACACACACACTACTTGAAATATCAATAACACAATACAAAACAAATAAGAGTATAATAATAAGGGATTAGAAATACTCTGAGTGTTGTTCAATACATCTTTTGACTTTTAGGATGTAGTAGATTTGTTATTCGATTCCTCTTCTGAAAGCAGACTAAAAAATAGAGTGTCGCGAGTTTTGTGTTCTGGGTTCTAGTGAGTTATTGTGTAACTCTTTATAACACTTCTTCTTTGAGTTGGTTCTACAAGGATGTATGAAGTTTTGATCCACAACTTGAAGAAAATGATAGTTCTTCATGTCTTCTTCTATGTGTTCTTGGATGCATGTGTGTTCACTCTAACTTCTCTTTCAGTCGTCTCATTCTTCACACTTCTGCCCGCTTGAGTGCCACCTTTTATTTAATATTTGGGTGTTTATATTATGGCTGAAAAGGAGAATGATATCCACACATCATACCTCATACTTTCATGTGTCATGTCTACAAAATATCATTAATTATGTCAGTGTCATTAAATGACTCAAATATGACCGTTAGAATCAACTTTTAAATTTAATTGAGAAAGATATAAAAATTGTTAAGTAAGAAACAATGTCCCAGTTGCGGTGAGTTAGGAACAGTTCCATAGTCATGGTAAGTCAGAAGCAGTGACTTGGAATTGTGTCTTGTTATGGTGTCTTGTTACAATTTCATATAAACAGTAGCACAGAAATGGTGTCTAGTCCTTTTAGAATTCTAAAACTGGTATCACGGTTACGGTGTCAGGTCCTTTACAAATTCTGGACCCAGTATCATGATTATGGTGTCTGGTCCTTTGCAAATTTTTGAACTAGTAACATGGTTATGGTGTTTGGAAAATGGTGTCACAGACTTTGCTGATTTCTAGACTAAACGACGAGACCATTTGGGCATAGAAACAATGTCTCGTACTTAGTCAAATATCTTCCATCTGTCCTAAGAAGTAATAATCATAGAATGGATTAGGGTTAATAATAATCATAAAAAAACATATTAGAACAAGAGTAAACATGATTTATAAGATTTAAACATGATTTACATGTTTTTTATTATTTACATGATTTACATTATTTGTATGATTTACATGATTTACATGATTTGTGAGCATTAAAACAAGAGGAGTCTAACAATCTCCCCCCTTTTGATGATAAAAAATCATGGAATTTATAAGCTAGACCTCTTAGAAAGGAATAAGAAGATTGATTATCATATCAAGGTATTAGAGCATATATGTAACAAATAGCTTAAATGTATTTATTCTCCCATAAAGGTTATTTTCCCATAAATTCATAAAATCAAGTTCTTATTTATCACCCTTTAGGATTATAAAAAAGATAATAAGAGATAGGAAAAAAAAACACAAAATGAAACTAATAAGTGAATAAAAGAGAGAGAGAACTTTTCATTGAATATATAAATAGAGAATATTACAATAAAAAAAAAGAGAATACATCACATCCCTATAAAAAAATGATCCTTTACTTCTCTTTAGATTCTGTAGCATTCAATTTATCCTTTTTAGAGTAAACATGAGTAGAAGAAAGAGGTGCAGAAGTGGAGGTGGTAGAAGCTATAGTAAGTAAAGGTAATGGAACTACTTCAATGATAGGAGGGGAAAGGGTTGGTCTGGTGGAAGACCAAGGAAAAGGCTGTTAAAAAATAATAGGTATGATCTGGCTCAAATCCTGAGAGACAGACATGGTTATAGGTGCAAAAGAAGTGGAGGTAAAAGTATTGGTAGAAGGAATCAGGTCAGGTCTCAAAGGAGCTACAACAGGAGCAACTATGGCTATGCTCTGAACATGTAGATACAGCTTTAACAAGTTGATAAAATCTGTGATGATTTCTCCACCATACTCTATATACTTTTTAAAGTCATATTTATTTTCCATGAACTTATATAGAGTAGGTGTGAATTCCTTTAGCTTATAAACTTGATCTATGAAAGCTTGAGTTACAGGAGGTAGCTTTAAATTGTACAAAAGATACTTGAATTTATTGTTCAACTCATGCTTGGAATAGATCCTTTTGAAGTATTAATCCACTTTCATATAGATTTATTCTTGAGAATCAGTAGCAATTTTTGAATGAATTATGACCAATTCAATCACATGGTCACTATTCTTAACCACTTTATCCAGATTTTCCTTATCAACACCTTCAATAAAAGACTGAAACTATTATGTAATTATAGATTTGACCATTTCATTGTCCAAAGGCTGAGATGGATGGCCAGAATTAGATGGATTAGAAACAACTGATGTGAGAGTTTTGAGATGATTTAGAATAGTCTACAAACATACTTTATATTCAGTGGTCAGATTATTAATGCTAGAGACAAGTGCATGCATCTCATTTTCTATTTTGGTGTTGTTTTTAACCACCTTTTCATACGCAATAATCAATTTAGGTTGAATCAGAGATACAACCTTCTCTGAGATCTTATCAGCACCATCCTCAATGAGATGAGCAACATGGGATTGAGAAACTTGCAAATCTTTCTTCATTTCATCAACCATAAATTTTAAATATTTCACCTCATCACTCAACTGCTTGTTTTCAATCCAAACTTCTTGAATTTCATGAAGCATCTTAGGTTGGATATGCCATATTATTTTCTTTATAATCAATGAAACATCCCTTTCATTGATATTGGTTATAGGATCATGTTGAGATTTCATGAGCTTCTCAAAACTAGACAACAAAGTGTCTCCAAACTTTTTCAGATATTCTTGGCTTATATAACTAGGAGTTTCTTGAGAAGTTTCAAGAGTAGGAACAAATAAAGGTTCTGGTTCCTTAGCAGACACAACTTCTATAGAAAAAACTGGTTTCAGTTGAAACATGGTTGAAAGATCCAATCCCTGAACTAAGATCCCCTGAGACTCATCAACATAAAAATAACATATAAACCCATATCAAGTATCCATAGAACTTGAGTCAATAGGATTAGGCACTTCAATCCTTTCCAAATTTTGGTTTTTCTCCCCCTTAATAGATGTATCCATTTTAAGACTAAGAGATTCAATCTCTTGATTAGATTCCACCCATTTTTCTCTATCAAATTTAGCCAATTATCTATCTAATTGAAAAACATGATCCATTCTTTCTTCAGTAGATAAAATCACTTTAGTTTTTTCATGTTATTTATCTATATGTTTCTCAATAGAAGCATGATTTTCCACATCAACATATTCTTCTTCAACAAAAACTTTACTTTTAGAAACAACTTCACTTCATTTTCTAGCATCTTCATCACCTTTAGAGAGAGGAGATTCTCTAGAGGGAACATCATGAGGTTCATGAGATTATTCTATAATTGCTTCACTTTCATAAGAATCTTTTTCTCCTTCAGATCTATCTACATCTATTCCTTCATTTGAGTATTATAAAATCTCATCTGACTCTAAAATAGGTTCAGTGACATTCTTAGGTCTAGAAGGTTTCTCAACAGGATTAAAATCATTATACAATCTTTCATTGTCTTCAACCCATGATCTCTTCCATGGATTCCAACTGATCTTCATCCATCTGCATGTATCCTTAGATATACAAAAATCATAATATTTAACCAATTCTTCATTCTTACCAACCAAACCTTTTTCTAGTAGCATTTCAGAGATAAAACTTTAATAGAAAAGAGAAGTTGAAATTGATGTTGTCTTGATCATGTCACATATGTGAAGGATAATGTACTTTCACAAATTAATCTTATGACCATTCTCACATCTTGATATTTGAGAGTAGTAAAGTCTCCTTTACTTGGACATATTAGTTGTTGAATAAACTTAAATAATAACCCATTATCTCCATCCAGTTCAGCAGCAATGGGCTTTATTTTCTTTTTTGTTTCCATTCAACTCACCCAAGGCCTCTTCTAAACAAAATATTTCACTGAGAAGAGGAGGACCTATTTGATATTCCAAAAAAAATTCCTTTATGTGGTATTTCTAAGCTGGCAGCCCACAACCTCAAAGAAAAGGTACATCTCTGACCATTCACCCATATTCTAACCACAAAATCATCTTCAGAGTTGAAAGAGATCTGAATATACTGATAAAATTTAAAAACTAGCTTCAGATAGATAGGAATTTTCTCTTTTTTTAAACCAATATAACCATCCCTATTCTTCCAAGACTTTCAAAAGAAGTTACTTACTTGATAGGATCCACTTCTCACAAATTTCTTTCTCTATCATGACTATGCAATCCCCAAGACCTGGGTTTAGCAGTTTCTTGGGAATGGTAATCAAAACCTTTTTCTATTTCTTTTAAGACTAGTTATTTCTATGAGATGATGAAGATAGACACTTCATCTTGAGAATTAAATGTATGTTCAAGGAAGAAGATAAGTTTGAGAGAAAAGAGATTGGCTTCGAGAGTAGAGAGTACGAGTGAAGAGAGAAGTGAAAAGACAATTTTTTATCATTTAGGGAGTTGAAACGTCACAAAACAAAAAACAGTATAAAAGAAATAAAATAATAAATATAGAGATATGATAAAATATTTCAAAGAAATAAGTCCGAGTCATAATGGTGAGACCGGAACAAGCAGTCACAGTGTCAACATAATGGTGTGAATTTAAATGGTTCGACTGTAACTAGCGAGACAATAAGCATAAGACAACAAACATGAGAGACAATAAATTAGAGATAGTAACTGTTAGACAGTAACTGTGAGACAATAACTGTTAGATAGTAAACTAGTCACTCAAGAATTATCATTCCTAATTCATGTATGATGTAACCCATCCTTTTAGAATTTAAAGGCTTAGTGAAAATGTCATCAAGTTTATGTTTAGTGCCAATGAATTCTAAATTAATATCATCATTTTGATAATGATCTCTTAAAAAGTTTTGTCTTACATCAATATGTTTTGTTCTTGAATGAGAAACATGATTCTTAGAGATGTTAATAACACTTGTGTTATCACAATTTATAGAGACATGTCTAAATTGATATCCATAATCTAGAAAAGTGTGTTTCATCCACAAAATCTAAGCACAACAACTACCAGCAGCTATGTATTCAGCTTCAGCAATAGATAATGCAATATAATTTTGATTTTTACCACACCATGATACTAGTGACTTGACAAAAAAGTGACATGTTCCAGAGGTGCTTTTTTTATCTAAATTATAACCACCAAAATCTGCATCTAAATATCTGACTAAGTCAAATTATTTTCCTCTAGGATAGAACAATCCTATATTGGTAGTATGTTTGAGGTATTTGAAAATTCTTTTAACAGCAAGAAGACGTGACTCTTTAGGATTTTTTTAAAAAATTATCACACATACACACACTAAACATAATATCAGGCCTGCTAGTAGTTAAGTAGAGTAAACTCTCAATCATTCCTCTATAAGTGGTTTGATCAACAGATTTACCATTCTCATCAAGATCCAACTTATAGGTGGTACTCATAAGAGTGTCACTAATTTTAGTACTATCCAAACCAAAGATTTTTAGAAGATATTTAGTATATTTACTTTTATTAGAAATAATACCTTCCTTATTTTGAATGATTTGAAATCCAAGAAGGAATTTTAGTTCACCCATCAAGCTTATTTCAAATTCATTTTGCATTATTTTAAAAAACTCAACACATAAAATATTTTTTAGAAGATCCAAAGATAATATCACCAACATAGATTTGAACAACTAAAACATCTTTAGAACTTATTTTTATAAAGAGAGTATGATCAAATTTACCTTTTGTAAAACCTTTAGAAATAAGAAAAATACATATTCTATCATACCAAGCTCTTGGATCTTGTTTTAAACCATATAAATATTTTTTTAATTTAAAAACATGATTTAGAAAATGAGGGTTTGTAAAACCATGGGGTTGTTCAAAAAAAATATCCTTAACTATATACCCATTTAGGAATGCACTTTTAACATCCATTTGATACAGTTTTAAATTTAGATGTGTTGCATATGCAAGAAATATTCTAATGGCTTCAAGTCTAGAAACTAGTGAAAAAGTTTCCTCATAGTCCATCATTTCTTCTTGACTATATCCTTGTGCAACCAATATTTCTTTATTTCTTACTATATTATCATCTTCATCTACTTTAATTCTAAACACCTATTTATTGCCTATAGTCAAGGTGTATTTAGGTGTATCCACTAGTTTTTAGTCTTTATTTCTTTTAAACTGATTTAACTCTTCTTGCATATCCATTACCCAAAATTCATCATTTATTGTCTCATTGATGTTTTTAGGTTCAAGCTATGACAAGAAAGATTGATGTTCAACGTGATTTCTTATAGAAGCTCTAGTCTGATTTCCTTTATCTAAATCTCTAGCAATAGAATTTAAATGATGGTTCTTAAGGATTCTAACAGATCTAGAAAAATAGGAGCTAGAGATTTTAGGTTCTTCAATAGGTTTAGGTTCATTATGACTAGAATATAGAGAATTTGAAAAACTGGAAGATTTTACAGATTGCTTGAAAACAGAGTCAAAAGATTTTTCACTTATGTCTAGATTTGACACATCATCCTCAAGGTTTTATAAAGAGGTATTAGGTTCATATGGATATATTTCATCAAATTTGACATGTATAAATTCTTCCACACATTTGGTTGTTTTGTTAAAAAATCTATAGGATTTACTAGAGATTGAATAACCTAGAAATATCCCTTCATCACTTTTAGATAATTTTTTTTCAAGATTCTCCTTAGTATTAAGAATATAAACTTTGTAACCAAAAACTTTGAAGTAATTAACTCTGGATTTTCTATTGCTCCACAAATCATAGGGAGTTTTCTTAAGAATTGGTCTAATTAAGACTCCATTAATAATATAGAAAGCTTTATTGATAGATTCAACCCAAAATTAGATAGATAGGTCATATTTATTAAGCATGGTTCTTTATATTTATTGTAAGGTTCTATTTTTTATTTCTAAAACACCATTTTATTGAGGTGTCCTAGGATAAGAGAAGTTATGACTATAGCCATTTTTTGAGAAAAAAGATTCAAACTCTGGATTTTTAAACTCACGACCATGCTCAATCCTTAGGGATTTAATTCTAATACCACTTAGGTTTTCTACTATTCTAGAATACTTGGTGAAATGAGAACAAGCTTCACTTTTTTGATCTAGGAAAAAGGTCCACATATATCTAGAATAGTATTCTATAAGAACAAAGATATATTACTTCCCATTAAGACTTGAAAATCTAGATGGTCCAAACAAGTCCATGTGAACCAAATTGAGAGGTTGAGAAGTTGAAACTTATTTCTTTGGTTTGAAATAGATTTTATAATGTTTACCCTTTTGACAAAGATTATAGACTTTGTCATTTGGAAACTCAAGTTTGGGTAGATCCTTGACTAAACCTTTTCTAGTAATATTTTTAAGAGAGTGTATGTTACAATGTCCTAGTATTCTATGCCAAATCCAAGACTCTTTGTGAAAGACACTCAAACAAGAAACATTTTTAGAAACTAAAGAATCTAAGTTAACAAAATAAACATTTTTATTTCTAAAAACAAAAAATACTAATTCATTTTTAGAATTAAAATAATTGAAAGCATCATTTTCAAATTTAACATGAAAACCATCATCAAATAATTGTAAAATACTAAGATTATTATATTTTAATCCATAAAAAAGTACTTTAGAAATTAAAATTGAGTTAGAGTTACCAATCTAGCCAAGGACAATTATTTTTCCTTTAGCATTGTCACCAAAAGTGACATGTCCACCATCAATATTTATTAGATTCTTGAATCATGAGTAATATCCAATCATGTGTCTTGAATATACACTATCCAATTACTATAAAATTCTATAGAAGCTCTTCAAATATCTTTCCTACAAAATAATTAAGCAAAATACAATTTTGGTACCTAGATTTTTTTGGGTCTAGTAACACTAGTAATAAGATCTTTGAGAACCCATACTTGATTTGTGGGTTTCTTATACACATTTTTTAAAGTATTGAAAAGTAAAAATTATTTTTTCTTGAAAAAATATCAGTAGTTAATGACTTCCTAGGGATAGAACTAACAGGTTTTTCAGTTTTTTGTATGAAAATAGATTTTCTAGATTTTGTTATAAAATGAGTTTTAGTTATGTTCCTCTGTCCAGGTTGGTATCCTATACCAGCTACCTATTTACCAAGAATTTTTGTTAGAGTATTCTTTCTATTAGAAAATTTTTCTAAGCCCTTTTTAAATTTCTCATTAGATAATTTAAGTTTATTATTCTCTTTAAGTAATTGAGCATTATTTTTCTTTTCTATAGTAAGATCAGATTTAACAGTAGAAGTAAGAGAATGTTGTTTATTTAAATCATTATATTTATCTTTTAATTAATTGCATGTATCTTTAATCATTTGGAAGTATTCAAAAATTTCCTCACTAGTTATATTTTTAAAATCACTTTCATCTCCAGAATAATAATAATTTTGTACAAGAGACTCAACGGTTACCTCATATGTGTTTTTCATGAAACACATATTGTCTTTGTAAGACTTTTCATCATGTGAAGATTCTGAGTCACTTGAGCTATCCTCAAAAGCAATCCATGTTGCTTTCATTTCCTTTTTATACTTTCTATATTTATCCTCATACTTCTTTTTATATTTTATCTTGGGACAGTTAGTTTTTACATATCACTTCCTCTTACATTCATATCAGACTATTTCATTTGAGTTCTCATTCCTTTTATAGTCCTTCTTCTAGTTACTTTTATTGTCATATTTTCCTTTTATCTAGGTTTCCTAAAGATTTTTACATCTATAAAACTTATTAAACCTTCTGGATAATTGATCCATTTCCTTATCACTATCTGACAGTGATTCATCATTACTTGTATTATCAGAATGACTCTGTATACTTTACTTTTCTTTATTTTTGGAAGTAGTGGTTTTAAAAGCCATTGAATTTCTCTTTGGTTTATTCTATTCCTCTTTATTTACCTTTAACTCTTATTCATACATAATCAATTTACCTATTAGATCCTTGACTAGAAACTTACTAATGTCATAGGTTTCTATAATCGATATTGAGGTTCCTCTCCATATTTTTTGTATACATATGAGTATCCACATGATTTGTTATTTGGAACTTACTGGATTTCCAAGAGAGCTCATTGTATTAAATATTTTATTAAACCTGAGATACATATCAGAAATGGTTTCATGAGGCTTTATCTTAAAGTTATCATACTTAATAGTATCAGTATTAAGTCTCATTTCTTTAACATTAGTGGTTCCTTCATGTGAGATAGATAAGGCATCCCAAATTTCATAGGTAGATTTACAAGCATAAATTCTATTAAATTATTCATTACCTAAAGCAAAAAAATGCATTTATATATTTACAATTATTATTGTTAGAAACCTTTGTAGCTTCACTCCATGTAGTTCTTAGAGTTTCTGGTATTTCATATTTATCTTCTATTACTGTCCAAATATCAAAGCCCATACTTTCTAAGTGATTTTTTATTTTTATTTTCCACTGAGCGTAATTTGTTCCATTAAAGTAGGGAGGTCTTTTGGTAGAAAAAACTTCCTCTCTATTATCCATAACAAAGAATAAATGCTAGATTTTAAAGAGCTAGAAATTTATAACTAAAAAAAATTATAGATCTTTAAAACACAACTAAATCACAGTTGAAAAAATTTGAAAAATATTTGAAACCTTTGAAAATAACAGTTTAAAAACAACCTTTGATACCAAATGTTGGTCAGATTAGGACACTCAAGAGGGGGTGAATTGAGTTCCTATAAATTGTTTTGTTAAAAACTTTATTTGAAGATCCCCCAATTTAAAAACAAATTAGGTCAATTAATCAAATTAGTAAATTTATAATAGTATGAATGTTCAATTAATTTCTCATAAGATTTATTATTTCTCAGTTATAGAAATATGAGATATTTATATAACCTTTGAAACTAATTTAATAAATCAAAATATTTATAAATACTATCCAAGACTAACTATCAAAGTGAAAATTATTTTTCTTAAATATAAGTTAAAAATGGAGTAAACTAAATTTGAAAACACACCGGATTAAAACAAGTGGTTTAGTCTCAAGCTAAGACCTAATTCACTCCACTTGATGATCACCTGCTTCCAAGAAGAATATATAAATCTTTGATCCACACCCTGGATTAGGGTTTACACAACAGTACACAAGACTGTCCAGGTCACTTAACCTCTACCATAGTTCTACGTGGGAAATATAACAACCAGGTCATAGAGGAACTCTTCCATAGTTATAAATGGGTGAAATAAGGTGTATTATATATCTGAGTGAAGATATATTATATCCTCTAGTTCAATGTATGAGACAGTGTGCATTTTCATTACAAACACACACACTGCTCGAAATATTAATAACACAATACACAACATAGAATTGTATAATAAGAAGGGATTATAAATGATCTGAGTGTTGTTCTATGAAGCTCTGAACTTCTAGGATATAAAAAATTTGATGTTCGGGTCCTGTTCTAAAAGCAGACTTAGAAACAGAGTGCCGTGAGTTCTATATTCTAGTTTCTATTGAGTTATTGTGTAACTCTTTGTATCAATTCTTCTTCTTTGAGTTGGTGTTGCAATGATGTACAAAGTTTTGATCCAAATCTAGTAGAAAATGAGAGTTCTTCATGTGTTCTTCTTTGCGTTCTTACATGCATGTTTGTTCACTCTATCTTCTCTTCTGGTCATATCATTCTTCACACTTATGCTCGCTCGAGTGACACCTTTTATTTAATATTTGGGTTTTTGTGTTATGGTCGACAAGAAGAATAATATACACACCTCATACCTCAAACTGTTAGGTTTCATGTCTAAAAAATATCATTAATTATGTTAGTGTCATTAAATGACTCAAATATGACCATTAGAATCAAATTTTAAATTTAATTGAGAAAGATAGAAAAATTGTTAAGTAAGAAATGGTGTCACAGTTATAGTGATTTAGGAATGGTTCTATAGTCATGGTAAGTCAAAAGCAGTGACTTGGAACTGTGTCTTATTACAATGTCTTATTATAGTGTCATAGAAATGGTAGCACGGAAACAATGTCTAGTCCTTCACGAATTCTGAAACTGGTAGCATGGTTACGATGTCAGGTCCTTTGCAAATTCTGAAATAGGTAGCATAGTTATGGTGTCTGGTACATTGAAAATTTTGGAACTAGTATAATGGTTACAGTGTTTGGGAAATGGTGTCATAAACTTTGCTAATTTCTAGACTAAACAGTGAGACCGTTGGGACACAGAAATAGTGCCTCATACTTAGTCAAATATCTACCATCTGTCTTAAGAAGTAATACTCATAGAATGGATCAGGGTTAATAATAATCATAATAAGACATAGTAGAACCAGATTAAACATTATTTATAATATTTAAAAATGATTTACATGATTTTTATGATTTACATGATTTACATGATTTGTATGGTTTACACGATTTACATGATTTGTGAGCATTAAAACAAGAGGATCCAACACATTGAAATAGTAATTTTAACTCTAAATAATAAATTTTAAAAAAATAATATTCATCATGATTAATTTATAATTCCATAAAATAAATATCATGATTAAGAAACTCTAAGAAATTGTTGGGAAAAAATCCCTCAAGTTAATATTGTATCATTTTTGTGTTGATTGTGCTTATTGACAAAGAAGGTTTTCATGGTGAATTTTTAAGTTCCAGATATTTTGTTGAAAATACATGTTGAAAGAGAACCATGTAAAAGGAATGGAATATTTGGAGGTAGTACAAAATAATAGATACAAGGTGGTGCCATTTTCCCGTGTTTTCCAAATTTTTGGGGTGCAAAATTTGGGATTTTTTGAGCATTGCAAAAAAGTGGATTTCCTTAAAGATATCATAAAAATATGGAAAAGGCATGAGTTTTGAAAATATAGGCTTCATGAAATGGATTTCTCAGAGACTGGAATAATGTTAATGGAATGCTCTGCAATTACGACGAGCTCTGTGATCCAAAAATTTTGGTGGTGCTTCGTAATATAGAGAGAATTTTGGGAGAAATTTCAAAGCTTTACAATTTGAGCTGACATGGCACTGAATTTGTGCGGAAGGTTCTCGAGTCGGTGGAATCGCCTATAAATAGGACTTGACCCCCTTGATAGAAGTAGAGAGATCAAATGAAAAACTTGTACCTCTCGAATCGCAAAGGAGGTTCGCGGAGGCAGTGTGCTTTGCAAAAGGTAGGAGCTTCGCGTCGACTAATCTAGCTTTGCAAAAGAGGTGTGTTCTGCATTGGCTCAGTGAGCATCACAAAGGAAGTATCTTTATGACGGCTTGAGCTATACAAATTCCTAAGCTTTGTAATGTCTTGAGATCTACAAAGCAATGTGCTTTACAAAGAAGTAATCTATACGAAGGTGTGTACTTTGCGAAGAAGCAGGGACTTCACAAAGGATTGTTTGAGCTTTGAGAAATTGGGAGCTTTGCGAAGTAGGGAGCTTTGTGAATGTATTTCCAAATGTGGTTTCCCGGTGATTAGGGGAAGAGGTGTATTCATCAGTGGATCAAATTTGGACTTCAACAGAGCATTTACATACAGTGAAGGATGCACTCATTAGAGATAATTAATGGACCTTCAAGTCTTTAAACTGTGATTGGATCTTCTGAAGTAACAGTGAGCTCACTTCAGTTGATAGAGTAGCGAGTTCTCAACATGTGATTGGATGTAAACCAAGAGAAATAGTGAGTTCGCTTCAAACTTGTAATAAAAAATGTGCTTTTAGTGGATTTGGTTCATTGGCATATTGTCGGTGTATGCTCCTTGGACATAGCCCAGTGAGGGCGAATCAAGTAAAATTACAGTGTCCTGTGCATGATTTAAGATTTGTTCACACTCTGAAACTGGAAGAAGAGAGAATAGAGTTTTTTCTAACAACAAAACAAGATCAAAGGAGCAATTGTTTTAATCTGTCATACCCTGATTCACCCCCCTCTTAGGGTATCTAGCCTAGTGGACCTAATAGAAAATATAATCATATTTTTAATAAACTATATTTTAAAGTATTTTGTAAAAATAATTTTTTTATATTAAAAGTTAAAATTATATATTTTATAAATTTATTTTGATAAAATGAATATAATTTTTTAAATAAGAACGTTGAAATTTTCCTAGGGTGATTTTTTGGTAATTTTTTGAAATACCTAAAGTTTCAGGTGAATATTAAAAATACAATTTTTTTCCTAATCGGTGCATCTTAAATTACATCATTCATAATTTAATAATGACATAATATTTTATAGAACTTTAGGTTCATCCCTGAAATATTTTATTTCAAAAACGAGCCACTAAAATATGATAAACTTAATTTCCAAACCTAAAAATAACTTTCCAAAACCTAAAGTCAAAAGGGATTCCTTAAAATAAATTTTTTTCTTCCTTTCCACTTTCATTTTTAATAAACTAATGAATTTGAATTGTAATCGTATTTAAAGTCTTAAAACCATTATATTATATTGAAATATGATTTATATTATAAAACATTCACTATTATAAGTTTTAACTTTAATATATTATTTTATTCAATATTTTATTCTAAAAATACTCTTCTCCTCAAGTATAAATAACCCCGCTCCCTCCCCTTGGAAAACCAATTCTATCACACATTAAAAATATAAATATCTGACAAAATATTCCCTATTAATACTATTAAAATCTATATAAATGTTTTGGATTAATTCAAATAAAAAAAATCAAAGGATTTATAGTTTCGTACAAGAGAAGATACACTGAAGATAGAGTATGTTTTTCAGCTCTTCACTCGTTTTATTTTTCTCCTCTCTATTTTACCAAATTATTTCAAAATAAAATATAGTAAGATTTAATTATGAGTAATTTTAACATTATATTAATTATATTAACATTCTGTAAAAATTATATTTTTAATGTATTTATGTTTTATACCTATTTTTCTTCATATTTGGACCATGTTCTTGATAACTGTCAGTTAACCGCCAATGGGGATGTTTCCAATTTATTTCATATCTCCAACCCTATGAATGGTTAAAATAAATTATTTATTATATATAAATGTATAAATACATGTATTTTAATCTTTTGGAATATATTATACTTATTTAATAATTACCTTGAACAAAATAGATAAATCGAAGAAAAATGGGAAAATTTTAAGAAAACGTGATATCAAAATGCTTTAATTTCATCAACAAGAATTAATAAATATAATACAATTATTATAATTGATAAATAGTTTTATAAATTACTATAATTCCCTTATAAATAAATGTTTTAATAAATATATGTTTATTATTCAGGAGGTGAAAAAGTGATGAAATAAAGAGGGAATAAAGGTAAGTGGATTCTCAAAACCCAACTCCCTTTATTTAGGTTATACCTCTTTCATTACAAATTTTATTGTGTATATTCCTTTAACATTATTTAAATATAATTTCATTTTTCTTACCTCTTCTTTTAGAAGATATACATGTTTCCAACTTGGTTTTATGACTAATATAAATATTTTTCCAAAATAAATCTTCTTTCCAAAACACATCTTAACTAATATTGATATTGTTTCTTCTTCACTCGAGATTAATGATTCTTATACAAAGTATGTTTTTCCCTTTTTTATTTGGGAACCCCAAATTTTATTCATGAATTTATTGTTTATAAAATTCTTATTAAACCCATTCCTTTCCATGGGTTATTTTATTTCTATGATTGTTATACATTCTATGCAGCATACATGATTATGTAAATGTTATGATGTGATAGGTGAGCCAAAAATTATATATCCCTCCAATTCATTAGTTAATATGATGTATCTCATGATATAATGTGAAATATGCATGAACATGATGATATCTTTGTTCATAATGATGATGTTATGATTATACACATATGTTATGCATGAACATGATGCTATTTTTGTTCACTGTAAAGACCCGTAAATTTCAAGAATTTTTTTTCTTAAATTCTTTGGGATTTTTCTAGTACGCAGTTTCTGAAAGCACCTGATTCTGAGGCCCGGTGTGCCCAGAATCAATTTCTGAAGTTTAGCTCGGGTACGTTCAGTGAACAAACGAGCGAGTTTTTCTAACTTTTTAACCGGTGCTCGGAATCAAAATCCAAGGGTACTGATGAAACCGTAGCGCCGGTAATTGCTTAAGAAGACCTTTACTGGAGTTACGTTTTCTTGGGAGGAGTTGTAGAAAAATTTGTGGATTAAATGAAGAGTAAAATAAAATTGTGTTACAATTTTATTTCTTTTCAAAGTGGTTTAATCCTAGGAGTGGAAGTTGGGGTGTGACCCGCTAGATAATAACCACCCTTGAGTGGTTAAAGGTGAGGTGGGGCCCACACGAGCCCAACCCCTCACATTCCCTAACTCCTCTAAACCCCTCATAAGTTATGTAACTCTCCCAGATTAATTCATGCCAACTAAACACCTAATTAATTAGACAACTTAAGTTTAATTAATTAGGTGAGTTGTTTTTGAATTTTGTAATTTTAAATGCATTCCATGCTTTAATAAAATAAGGTTGGACTTATTTTATTTGGGGGTTGGCTCATTGTGTTGGGCTTGGGAGGAGAAAGAACTTCATCTTCTTCATTGAAGAACGCGAAGAACGTCAGCGCCAACCTCAGCTTCCTTTTTCTCGACGTTGACGAAGCGACGCCGTCATCCTGCGACAACGTCAACATAACAATGAAAGCTTTTCCTTCCTTCATCAAGCAATCAACCTTCTTGATTTGAGGTAGGGGTTAAATTCATTATTGGTGAATTAAGATTGTGATTTGAATTAACGTTGACATATCTCGTTTAATTTTGCCAATTGTTACCAATGTAATGGGAGGAAATTGGACCGCACAAACACGACCGATTCTCCTCCCCGTCTCTTGTTTATTAACAATGGCGTTTGAGGTGAAGACGGTGCGGTGCCATTGCACCGCGTGAGAATGATGAAGACCGCGGCCGGAGCGGGCTGCGGCGGTGGAGCCCGGTGCCATCGCGTCGTGCCGGAGAGGCCGAAGGAGGCCGCAGACAAGAGCAGGCCGCGGCGGAGGGGCGCGGCGCCGTCGCGCCGTGCCGGATGGACGGAAGCCACGGTCTTAGGCCGTGGCAGTTCGGTAGGAGGCGGCCGGGCTCGGCCGGCCGCCGACACACCAGGAGGCGGGACCCACGGGGGTCCCGTGGCAGCTCACCGGCCGGCCATTATGGCCAGCTATTTTCGGGAATACCGGGGGTTACAACCCCCGACTAGTAGGCAATGGCGAGCCCCACTGAGAGGGGGACTCTGTTTCAAAACAAGGGGGGCCGCGCCCCCCCCCCCCCCCTTCGCGCCCGCACAGCCGCCCGCGCTGGGCCGGGCCCCCCGTGCAGGGCCGGACCGACCGCGCTGGGCCGGGCCGCACCCAACTGGGCAGGACATGGACCCGTGTCGGGTCGCCCGGTTCGGGCCGACCCAACGGGTATTGGGCTGGGTCAGACCGGGCCCAAACCCCCTGTTTTTGGACAGATCCGTTGAAACGCCTATATATTGGGCTAAGAACCTCCGATCGATGCACCGTCAGTTGCGTTGGGATAATTGGATCGATACGGTCATTTCGGTATATTACACTTAAAGTTTTGAAGAACTTTGGGTACGGCTGAGTTGGTTTGAACACGAAGCCAACCGGGCCCTCGGAGCGGAAACGCTTATAACTTGAGCTCCGGACGTCCGATTGATGTGCCGTCGACTTTTTTGGATTCCTCTTAGTGAGACGGTTCATTTGGATTACTCCGCTCGAGGTTTGGACATAGATAGAGTACGGTTAGGTTGGTTTTATCTTAAAAACCAACCGGGACCCTGGGACGAAAAAATCAATAACTCTCAGACTGGGCGTTCGGTTGACGCGCCGTCTGTCGCATTGAGTTCCTATTGACGAGATGGAACTTTGTGATTCATAAAATATGGACTTTGTGGCAGTTGATGTATCAACCCCCTTGGATCGTGGAGCAGACCCTCCCGAAATCGAGCGTGCTGTGTGCGGGAACCCTAGAGCTGGCTGCGACTGCGACAACGATGGCGACTGTACTTGGATCCTCCATGGGTTCGGCATCGATGATGACTGTACTTGGATCCTCCGTGGGTTTGGTAGCGATGAAGACTGTACTTGAATCCTATGTGGGTTCGACAGCGATGGTTACTGTACTTGGATCCTACGTGGGTTCGGCAGCGACGACATCTATACTTGGATCCTAAGTGGTTTCGGCAGAGGAGATGATTCAGAGGCTAGATCAATCATCTCCACCCCTCTTCGTGAATAGTATACCTGTGTGAGCTGAGTCTTGACTTTCAATCAATATCTTCGATATGATTGACTTGCTTTCTTGTGTGGATTGGGATATACTTTCCTGTGTGGATTAAGTTATACTTTCCTGTGTGGACTGGGTTGTACTTGAGCTCGTGAGTTGGAGAAGAACTGGAATTGATGACTTAGGTATATGTATGAGCATATACCTAAGTAGAGTTGGTTGATACTTCGTGATTGTATCTTTCCTTTTTGGTTTATCCTTTGTGGATTTTGGGAGACCTTCGGGAGTCTCGGGATCCCTACTGAGTATCATATACTCACCCATGCACGGGATATGCTCGCACTACGTTGTGTTGGATGCAGACGACAGACAGTGCTGAATGAGGTGGAGGCTTGTGGAGCTGGACGGTACCTGGAGGAGGATCACTGGACGGGACGTACATGGAGCGGACGACCAAACCCGAGGAGCTGAGGAGACTATCTGTACCCACCCTTCATGTGGGAATTCCAGTGGATGGCTCGGTGTTGCTGCTTTACTTTTCTGTTGCTGTACATTCTTTTCAGTTGTACTTTACTTTCAGTTGGGTTTGTATTCTGGCCCAATTACTTTCCATGTCACAACCTGCCTTCACCAAAAGGAGGGAAGGGTCAGCAGATTGTCAGGCCCTTCCTTCTTTAAGTTGAAGGAGAGATAATGACCCCCAAAACCCGCCTTCAATAGGTCCCAGAGTGGCGACTAGCACCAAGGGTATAGAAATTTCTCACAAATGGAAGGCATTACCCTTTTTACTTTATAGGATCGAGAGATAAGGAGAAGAAAAACCCAACAACACCAAGGTAGAAAGAAAAGTAAAGCCAAAATTAAACCATTCCCACATGCATGTTTCAAAAGTAAAAGCCACAAAGTGAAAAAGGTGACTATAAGGTAAGTACCAAAGAGGAAAAGAAATACAACAACATCAACTGCTCCAAAGGTCCGAGTTAGTAAGGTCCTGCGTGATCCCCGAAGTCCTCCTGGAAACCTGAAAGCAGTTTTATATACGTAGGGTGAGCATAAAAGTATACTCAGTAGGGAAAACCAAAGACTCTCGTGCACAAGTGGGGGAACGTACTAAAGTCCCGTGAGAAAAGGAGTAAACCAAACACCTATCAAGGTAAACTATCCACCACAGGCCTCACCAAGGAACACTCCCCAAATAACGCAAGTCAAGTAATATATATATAATAAGATCACATCGATGTTTGGGTACCCCGCGCCACTTTCCCACTGGTTATTGAGACATCCTACGTATCGGACAAATCCCTCCATTCTCACCGCAGTCCCACTGCCACACCCACCCGCACACACCTGGGCCACAACCACACGCAGTCCCACTACTGAAATCCCGCCCGCACACACCTGGGCCTCAATCGCACGCAGTCCCACTGCTGAATCCCGCCCGCACACACCTGGGCCACAACTGTCACATGTAACCATGCTTGCAAACACCTAGGCCAGAACAACCACCATGCCCGAAGACACCTGGGCTAAAGGATCCACTGCCACGCCCGAAGACGCTTGGGAAACCACCTGTCGCACACACCTATCCAACCACCACACTAACCCGCCCGAAGGTTCTTGGGCTAATAATGGACCTCAGGCCATCACATCCTGCCCGAAGATACTTGGGCTATCCGGGAAAGGGAGCAGAAAAGGAGCTAATAACCAGCCACTAAGAATAGTGTTGGGAAAAACACCCTCCCCCATGAAATGGGTGTGTTCGGCACTAAGTGCTCAACTTGGGTGGGGCGCGAATAAGAAACACAAAGCTACAAGTATATATATATAGGTAACAAGCACTCACCCAAGCTAGGTTTTTCTTCAGAAAACCTACAGATCACAACATCACTCAAGTCCGAGTCACGACTCACGCTAACAACCCATTTGTCCCCTTTCTTTTTTCACGTTCAGTAATAATGTTTATGTTTAAGCACTACTGGGCAGCTTGTAGGCATAGGCATAAGTCCAGGAAAGTAAAAAGTCAAACATCAACCAAAAAGCCCACACCCGGTTCTCAACAACAGAGGATTCCACCCCAATTTGTGATATAAACAAGTATCCACCCGGTCTTAAAACTCACAACCACCGAATCCATATCAACAGGAGATACCATCCCCCAAATTCACACAACCACCGAGAGTATAAAAGAACAGTGGATCCCATCCCCTCCCATATTTCCAGCAATTGGCCCGAATGGAAAACAACCAACTACCACCACCAACATAAGCAGGTCCTTGCCGGTATTTTCATATTTAAACGACTTAACACACTCCATGATTTCTAATTTCATGTGTTCTAACCGGGAGTTATCATAGAAGGGTTGATCCTGGTGATTTCAATTTATTCAGCCGGATATACGTGATTAACCAATTCACTTTTAACAGCAGGAGTTTACAACCACAAACAAGCCATTTAAAACATCAGCAGGGTTCATTAGTGCACAAACAACGACCACCAACGACCTTGATTTTCAGGAGGCATAAGCCAGCACAACTCAACAAGATGGTCATATAAGAACAGTATCAAAAAAAATATAAGACATCATCAACAATCACATCCCCCCCCTCTTTCTTTATAGAATTCGTTCATTATCTTTATTAAGTTCGGTCCAACCAGTTCTACAGAAAAAAAAGCACGCCCACCCCACATGATACATAAAAGAGAGAGGCGAAGGAGAAATTCCCTACTTGTTGATAGATGATCGACGTTTAGGCTGGGGGCGTGGAACTTTACGGATAACTATGCGGCGTGCCTGATGCACCAGAACCTTGTGAAAAGCCATGATCAAGGAAAGGAGAAACCACGACTAACCCTTAGTTTATAAGAGCCGAGGACGGTTGAGGTGAAAACGTGAAACGGCATAAGGCGCGGGGGTCGTGGGTTGACCACGTGGATCTACTCGTCACAAAAAGGGGGTCGGGTGGTTTAAGCCGACTCATGAATTGATTAAGTATTTAATTAAAACTCTTATGCGCGTTACAGGTCTTAAAAACACGCTTAAATGAGTCAGAATAGGGTTTAGAACCCTATTTGTGCAAAGAAGCGCTACTGGAAACAACTTGACAAGGCCGGGTGACGCTGATCGGTCTCACCGATCGGTCACGCCGATCGGTCTCCCCGAACGGTCTCACCGATCGGTCTCACCGATCGGTCTCACCGAGATGCCACTCCTTTAGAACTCAGATTTTGGAAAAGGGAAGGGCTAAGAGAGTCTGGGTCATCACATCAGATACCTCTCAAACTATTCACGTCCTTGAGAATTTAAATAACCCAGATGGGAAGGGCGGGTCTGAACAACCACCTCGAAATATACCTCTCAAGAGTGAACCTCATCGTTAACTAAGAACACCTTCCTGTCACGAACCGAGCAACATACCATGCCAAACTGCCCGGGCATGTGGGTTGGGGAGTCTCCTCCCCCATGTCAAGATATTATCCGATTTGGGCGGCACTGACTCGCCCGCACGGGTTTAATCACATCCACCTTAATGCGTCTCGATTAGGGGTCAGGTTCTCTCCTTCCCCATAGCTGGGGATTTTCACACACAAGCAGAGGAAGAAAACCAGTACATTTCATAGCTAAAAGACAAAACGTTCTATCACAATAGGTACAACAAGGAACAAAACTCAAAACAACTCTGGGTACTGGGTACGCATCTGTGCTTCCCTCTCCCACGCACTCTCCTCAAGCCCACCATGTCTCCACAACACACGAACCAAGGGGATGGTTCGCCCACGAATCACCTTTTCTTTACAATCCTCGATCACCACTGGTCTCTCCACAAAGGTCACGTCGTCCTCGATGTTCAGCTTACCCCAATCAAGGACGTGTGATTCTTCGTACATATACCGACAGAGCTGGGACACATGAAAGACATCATGTATCCTTAGTAGCGGCGGTGGCAATGCTAGCTAGTAAGCCACTTCGCCGACCCGCTGCAACACTTGGAAGGGTCCGATGAATCTGGGAGAAAGCTTACTCCCTTTTCTGAACCTCCGCTTCCCACACTGAGGGGAGACCTTTAAAAACACGTGGTCCCCAACCTCAAACTCCAAGGGCCTCCTCATAGTATCAGCATACGACTTCTGTCAGTCCTGGGCCACCTTCATCCTTTCCCATATGAGCTGAACCTTCTCTGTCGTGTTCTGTACCACCTCCAGACCAAGGATGCCTGCCTCTCCTACTTCGGTCCAACACACAGGCGAACGGCATGGCCTCCCATACAAAGCTTCAAACGGGGCCACGCCAATGGTAGAGTGGTAGCTATTATTGTAGGAAAACTCTACCAGAGGCAAGTGTTGCACCCATGATCCTCCTGAGTCCAAAACACATGATCGCAGCATATCCTCCAAGGTCTGGATGGTGCGCTCTGTTTGTCCATCTGTCTGGGGATGGAAAGCAGTGATAAGGTGTAACTGGGTGCCAAACGCATGCTGCAATCCTCTCCAGACTCGCGAGGTAAACCGTGCATCCCTATTCGAGACTATAGACCTCATAACTCCATGCAACCACACCACCTCATCCACGTACTTTCGTGCCAAAGCGTCCACAGCACTCGACTCCCTGATTTCCAGAAAGTGAGCCGATTTCGTCAACCTATCCACTACCACCCAGATGGCGTCATACCCTCCTTGGACCTTGGGTAGTACCGTGACGAAATCCATCAAGATGTCATCCCACTTACACTCGGGGACATCTAGGGGCTGTAGTAGGCCGCCTGGAACTCAGTGTTCAGCCTTCACTTGCTGACACACTAAGCACTTGGCCACAAACTCTGCCACCGCTCACTTAACTCCGGGCCACCAAAACTGCCTCTTCAAACCCTGGTACATCTTGGAAACTCCTGGGTGTACTGCCATGGGTGAGTTGTGGAACTCACTGAGAACCTTGCCGCGCATCGCCTCCGGGACAAACAACCTTTTCTGGAAGAGCATCCGGTTCTGACCATCCTCTGTCCATCCTTCCAGAGCATTACCCTGGTCAACTTGGTCACGCATCACTTCACACTCTAGGTCTCCCCACTGAGACTCCTCCACTTGCTGAAATAGGGATGAGTGCACTATCCTCTGTAATAGGCATCCTCTGACGCTATCCATCTTCGCATCTAGGTGTAAGGCGGACAACTCCTCCATTGCCTTCCAGGCGTCCACCAACTCTCGGACTGCATCCTTCTGCGTCCTCCTGCTCAAGGCATCAACCACCACATTGCCCTTGCCCTCAGTATAAGAGATATCGAAGTCATAATCCTGGAGGAACTCCACCCATCTCCGCTGTCGCAAGTTTAAGTCCCGCTGGGAGAAGATATACCTCAAGATTTTATGATCCGTGAAGACCACAAAGCGTTCCCCGATGAGGTAGTGCCGCCATAACTTTAGCGCAAAAACGACCGCTGCAAGCTCCAGGTCGTGGGTGGTGTAATTACGCTCATGGGAACGCAGCTGCCTGGACCCATAAGAGATCACCGCTTGTCGCTGCATCAACACGCATCCCAGGCCCTGTCCTGAAGATTCACAGAACACCTCATAAGCCGCCCCTTCTTCTGGTAATCTTAGCACTGGGGCACTGACCAACTTCTCCTTCAGATAGCTGAAGGCTGACTGGCACTGCTCACTCCATACGAAAGCCTGGTCCTTCTTGGTCAGAGCCGTCAAAGGGGCTGCTACTTGGGAGAAGTTGGGTACGAATCTCCGGTAGTAACCCGCCAGCCTGAGGAAACTTCGGACTTCTGCCACATTCTTGGGTGCTTCCCAAGAAACAACTGCCTCAACCTTTGATGGGTCCACTACTACCCCCTTCTCAGACACCACGTGCCCGAGGAAGTGCACTTCTCGTGTCCAGAACTTGCATTTTGACAACTTCCCATAGAGATGGTGCTGTCGGAGGACCTCCAAAACTATCCTAAGGTGCTCTGCATGGTCCTCCTTTGATCTTGAGTAGACCAGGATGTCGTCGATGAACACAACCACGAACCGATCCAGGTACTCCCGGAAGATGGAGTCCATAAGCCCCATGAACACAGTTGGTGCGTTCGTAACACCGAAGGTCATGACTACGAACTCGAAGTGTCCATACCTGCACCTGAACACTGTCTTCAAGATGTCGCTCTCTTTCACCCTCAGCTGGTGGTACCCAGACCGCAGGTCGATCTTCGAGAACCATCCTTCCCCTTTCAGCTGGTCGAAAAGATCATCTATCCTTGGAAGAGGGTAGCGATTATTGATCGTCACCTGATTCAGCCTCCTATAGTCTATGAACAACCTAAGACCACCATCTGCCTTCTTTGCGAACAAGACCGGAGCACCCCACAGTGACGCACTTGGACGAACATAACCCCTCTTCATCAGATCATCAATCTGTATCCGCAACTCCCGTAGCTTCGAAGGTGCCATCCGGTAAGGAGCCATCGAGGTTGGACGAGCACCGGGCTGCAGGTCTATCCCAAACTCGATATCACATCGAGGGGGTAGAGTCGTCACCTCCTTAGGAAAGATGTCCATAAACTCACGAACGATCTATGGCACTTCCACCATTTCAGCATCTACTGATTCCACTGTCAGCTCGGTCAACAAGGAGAGGAGAGGTTCCTCTCTCCTGTTTCCCTTCGGAATGCTCCGCTCGCTGGTGAAGGTAACACGCCGGCTGTCCAAGTCTGAGAACACAACCCTTCTTCGAAAATAGTCGATGACGGCGCACACAGAAAATAGCCAGTCGATGCCTAGGATGACATCGTATGGATGAATCTGTAGCAGAAGAAGATCCCTAACCGACTGATGTGGCCCTAACATCAGTCTACATCCCCGACAAACGAACAACAAGTCGGTATGACCTCCGACTAGTGTGCTCAACACCAGGGGCACTGGAAGTCTCTCGGTATCTAGACCCAAGGCACGGGCTAGACTGGGTGCAACAAAGGAGTGCAAAGCTCCGGTATCGAACAAAGCATAAGAAAGAGTGCTAAACAGACTGATCGTACCTCGAACAACCTCTGGCCCTGCTGGAACTGCTGCCTCTGCAGCGTGCAACTGTCCACGCCCAGCTCCCCTACCCCTCGGCTGTCGACCACCTCCCCGACCACGCCCTGGTCGAGGTCCTTGTGGAGCGCCCTGAGGTCGGCCTCCTCCCCCTACGTCTGCCCTCGGAGGAGCGGGAGCTCGCTGTCCCTGCTGCTACTGCTGGAAAGGTCTGGCTGGAAGCTGCTGCTAGGGCGGGTGCTGGGGATGACTGCCACTGCTGTACTGCACCTGGTCGGGGCACTGAATTCGGAGATGCCTGGGGCTCCCACAAATGAAGCACCGCGGTCCCGGGTCAGAAGGAAAAGGGTGAGGGCCAGGGGATCGAAACTGAAACTGCTGCGACCTGCTCCCTGCGGGTCGGAACCTGGAGGGTCCTGACGCTGGAGGCCTGGTGCTGACGACCTTCCCCTTCAATGGTCCCAGCTGGATCCCCTCTTGCGACACTCCCCCTAGAGTATGCATCCTCTCCACCACTTCGGCCTTCTTCTGGACCTCCAAGTATGTCAGAAGGGTAAAGGGGGTAACAACATACTGGAGGGAGGTTCGGAGTGCCTCCTCTAAACGTCTTGCCCGAGACTCCTCGTCGGGAAAGAGATCCGGAGAAAAACGTAGGAGGTCCTTGAACTTGATCCCTAGCTCCCTCACGGACATACTACCCTGCTGGAGGGAGAGTAGTTCCTGCCTCTTTTCTGCCTTCATCATCGAGGAGAGGAATTCCACCCGGAACTCCCTCTCGAAATCCACCCAAGCCACCTTAGACTCTCTCCTCTCCCCCAGGTAAAGCATCCACCACTGACATGCCGCTCCCCGCATCTGGCTGACGGCCAGAGGAACCCAGTACTCGTTCGGGGCCCGAATCAGGCCGAATGCTATAACTAGCTCCTCTAACCAGCCTTCCGTCTTCATATCGGAGGTGCTTCCCTCATACTTCTCGAGGGCCTGTCGCTGGAAGGCTCGAAGAGTCTTCTTCCACTGGTCGTCCTCTTCCTCTCGATCAGCTCTCTGCCGATCGGGCAAAGTAGTCTCCAGGGCCTCGATCGCCTGTACCACACGTGGTCGCCTTCCAGGTGCCATAGCTTCAAGGTAAACAAGGAATGCCTAAGCCCAAGTAGTGCAGAATATTGTTCTTAAAACTTCTTAAAATTTAATTTATTCTTAATTCCCAAGACATCCTAGAAACACAAGAACACAAGTCATTATGATGCATGTACCTTTCCTAGGGTCTCTACCCTGCAATCAGTGTGGCCTCACTTGGTCGTTCGGTAGGTCCAGAGTCCTTGCATCGGATCACGGGGGGGGCCGAAAATCCCGTGTCCTAGCCGGTCTTCCCTGGCCTAATTCACACACCAAGGTCACCCAACACTGTTGCCTTACCGTCTCATGCAATCCTCACTATGCCTAACTCCAGAATCCATCCTATATCTCAACCATCCCCTTTGATACCATTCTGTCACGACCCGCCTTCACCAAAAGGAGGGAAGGGTCAGCAGATTGCCAGTCCCTTCCTTCTTTAAGTTGAAGGAGAGATAATGACCCCCGAAACCCGCCTTCAATAGGTCCCGGAGTGGCGACTAGCACCAAGGGTATAGAAATTTCTCACAAATGGAAGGCATTACCCTTTTTACTTTATAGGATCGAGAGATAAGGAGAAGAAAAACCCAACAACACCAATGTAGAAAGAAAAGTAAAGCCAAAAGTAAACCATTCCCACATTCATGTTTCAAAAGTAAAATCCACAAAGTAAAAAAGGTGACTACAAGGTAAGTACCAAAGCGGAAAAGAAATACAACAACTACAACTGCTCCAAAGGTCCGAGCTAGTAAGGTCCTGCGTGATCCCCGAAGTCCTCCTGGAAACCTGAAAGAAGTTTTATATACGTAGGGTGAGCATACAAGTACACTCAATAGGGAAAACCAAAGACTCTCGTGCACAAGTGGGGGAACGTACTAAAGTCCCGTGAGAAAAGGAGTAAACCAAAAACCTATCAAGGTAAACTATCCACCCCAGGCCTCACCAAGGCACACTCCCCAAATAACGCAAGTCAAGTAATATATATATAATAAGAGAACATCGATGTTTGGGTACCCCGCGCCACTTTCCCACTGGTTATTGAGACATCCTACGCATCAGACCAATCCCGCCATTCTCACCGCAGTCCCACTGCCACACCCGCCCGCACACACCTGGGCCACAACCACACACAATCCCACTGCCAAAATCCCGCCCACACACACCTGGGCCTCAACCACACGCAATCCCACTACTGAATCCTGCCCGCACACACCTGGGCCACAACTGTCACATGTAACCATGCCTGCAAACACCTAGGCCAGAACAACCACTGGGCTAAAGGATCCACTGCCACGCCCGAAGACACATGGGCCTCATCCCAAAGACGCTTGGGAAACCACATGCTGCACACACCTGGCCAACCACCATACTACCCCACCCAAAGGTTCTTGGGCTAATAATGGACCTCAGGCCATCACAGCCTGCCCGAAGATACTTGGGCTATCCGGGAAATGGAGCAGAAAAGGAACTAATAACCAGACACTAAGAATAGTGTTGGAAAAAAAACCCTCCCCCATGAAATGGGGGTGTTCGGCACTAAGTGATCAACTTGGGTGGGGTGCGAATAAGAAACACAAAGCTACAAGTATATATATTTAGGTAACAAGCACTCACCCAAGCTAGGTTTTTCTTCAGACAACATACAGATCACAATAGCACTCAAGTCCGAGTCACGACTCACGCTAAAAACCCATTTGTCCCCTTTCTTATTTCACGTTCAGTAATAATGTTTATGTTTAAGCACTACTGGGCAACTAGTAGGCATATGCATAAGTCCCGGAAAGTAAACAGTCAAACATCAACCAAAACGCCCACACCCGGTTCTCAACAACAGAGGATTCCACCCCAATTCGTGATATAAACAAGTATCCACCCGGTCTTAAAACTCACAACCACCGAATCCATATCAACAGGAGATCCCATCCCCCAAATTCACACAACCACCGAGAGTATAAAAGAACAGGGGATCCCATCCCCTCCCATATTTCCAGCAATCGGCCCGAAAGGAAAAAAACCAACTACCACCACCAACACAAGCAGGGCCTTGCCGGTATTTTCAGATTTAAACGACTTAACACACTCCATGATTTCAAATTCCATGTGTTCTAACCGGGAGTTATCACAGAAGGGTTGATCCTGGTGCTTTCAATTTATTCATCCAGATATACGTGATTAACCAATTCACTTTTAACAACAGGAGTTTACAACCACAAAAAAGCCATTTAAAACATCAGCAGGGTTCATTAGTGCACAAACAACGACCACCAACAGCCTCGATTTTCAGGAGGCATAAGCCAACACAACTCAACAAGATGGTCATAGAAGAACAACATCAAAAAAAATATAAGACAACATCAACAATCACAGCCCCCCCTCTTTCTTTATAGAATTCGTTCATTATCTTTATTAAGTTCAGTCCAACCAGTTCTACAGAAACAAAAGCAAGCCCAACCCGCATGATACATAAAAGAGTGAGGCGAAGGAGAAATTCCCTACTTGTTGATAGATGATCGACGTTTAGGCCGGGGGCACGGAACTTTATGGATAACTATGCGGAGCGCCTGATTCACCAGAAGCTTGTGAAAAGCCACGATCAAGGAAAGGAGAAACCACGACTAACCCTTAGTTTATAAGAGCCAAGGATGATTGAGGTGAAAACGTGAAACCGCGTAAGGCGCGGGGGTCGTGGGTTGACCACGTGGCTCCACTCGTCACAAAAAGGCGGTCGGGTGGTTTAAGCTCACTCATGAATTTATTAAGTATTTAATTAAAACTCTTATGCGCGTTACGGGTCTTGAAAACACGCTTAAATGAGTCAGAATAGGGTTTAGAACCCAATTTGTGCAAAGAAGCGCTACTGGAAACTACTTGACAAGGCCGGGTGATGCCGATCGGTCTCATCGATCGGTCACGCCGATCGGTCTCACTGATCAGTCGCGCCGATCGGTCTCACCGAGATGCCACTCCTTTAGAACCCGAATTTTGGAAAAGGGAAGGACCAAGAGAGTCTGGGTCATCACAATACAACACTTACTTTTGTACTTAGTTTACTTAGTGTTTACTTCAGCTTGCATACTCTATGGTGTTTGTTTACTTTATAAAGGAAATTCATTCCTTTTTATCAGGATTTACGCCTTTGGTGCTAGTCGCCAGCCCTTGGACTATGGAAGACGGGTTTGGGGTAGTCACAGAATGGGCCCCAAGGACAGGTCGTGACAAATTGGTATCAGAGGAGTCAGTTATACCGCAGAACTCAGGACTCTGATAATTTATTCTGTGTGAAGAAATAGTGTTTAGGGTATTGAGTGTGGTTATCAGTCCAGGGAATCCAGTGTTGGTGCGGCGGGTGACGTATCCATACACCAAGACCCTGACTTCTGATTTCTGACTCAATGCACGAACACATTTATTGCATGTGTGTTTCAAAAGTTTTCTTTGTGATTACTTTGTGTCAGCTCACCAGGTATACTGTATTAACCGTGGTGTACCTGTTTCTTTTCCGGATGGCCCCACGATGACAGCCAGCTAGGGTTCTAAGATTTGTGCGAGACGGCAGCCCACCGAGTGATGAGGCCTCGGTGTAGGGCCCCATTACAGCGAAGGCACTGGCGATACCTCTACCCACTGAGCCACTGATGCCACCAGCCCCAGTAGCTGAGAGTGCACGTCGCCTGAGTGCACTGTATGAGTTTCAGCATCTAAGAACACCTAGGTTCTGTGGGGAGACGGACCTTCAGGTAGCCGAGGATTGACTGGGGGCTGTTGTTCAAGTCTTAATATTAGTAGGGTCACCAGCTGACCTCATGGTGATCCTAGCGGTGAGTCTACTGCACACGGAAGTAGGTAGATGGTGGAGCCTGATTCTCCAGGTGCATGGCGAGGCATCACTTCTATGGAAGGACTTCGAGATCCTCTTCCGCTCGGAGTTTGTTCCATCCACCCTCCGTGTGGTGCGCATTCAGAAGTTGCTACAACTTCGGAAGGGAAGCATGACTGTATCCCAGTACTCAGCGAGGTTTACTGATCTCTCGCGCTACTCCACGGACATGGTACGAGACCCATTCTTCCGGGCCCGGACCTTCAAGAAGGGACTGAGGCTTGAGATCAGGGCTTCGATGATCTCCCTCAGTATTCCGAAACAGGCAGGAGTACTGGAGCGAGCCCTTATTGTAGAGATCTTTCTTGCTGAGCCTACACCAGCAGCGAGACCTACCACAGGGCAGCACGTAGCGGAGTATTCTGCAGCTGGCAGTCGACGGATGTCACAGGGGTCCAAGCAGACCAGACCATTAGGTGGGAGACCTCAGGATACTAGCTTGGAGGTGCGGGGCACATGCAACAGAGCCAGTCATATGAGAGGCAGACAGTTCTATGCATGCGGCGGGCAGGGCCACATGGCTCGTGACTTCCTGAACCGCCATGAAAAGGAACAGAAGACGGTTGAGGGACCACCCAGGCAGAGGCAGAGCAGAGGTTCGACTATGGAGGTCCGTAGGGAGAAGACGGACGAGGCAGAGGAGCTGGCCGAGCGACAGGTGGTGGATGACATTTTGAGGCTCTACCACCACCACCACTAGGAGGTCCACCCCGACCACAGGGTGCTGGCGGACAGAGGCAGGATCATCTTCAGGCAGTGGAGGCCTACGACCACAGCGCACCTGAGATGATTCGAGGTACTATATCTGTCTACTCCACCCTTGCTGCAGTTCTTATAGACACAGGAGTGAGTCATTATTTCATTGTCGCCGCCCTTGTTCGGAGCTCGGAGATTCCGACGGAGCCGTTGGCTCGATCCTTACGGCTAGAGACTCCTATGGGAGCAAACTCGACGATTACGCACTGGTGCCGGTAGTGTGAGCTTACTCTAGGAGGTGAGAGCTTCGGCTGGTCTTCTTGTAGCGGCGTCGAGGCCTTACGGCGTCATCTTGGGAATGGATTGTTTATCTACAGTTCATGCTCAGATAGACTATATTAGGTGAAAGGTGCAGTGTGTCCGCAACGATGGGAGCAGGTTCACCTTCACCGGTGAGAAGGGAGAATTTACAACACAGGATGAACTCACACAGAGGAGGGGACATCCAATCACTCATCAGTTGGCTAGCCTCATCCTAGGAGCAGTTGACATGCAGAGTTCGAGTTTTCCTGTTGTAGTGGATCAATATGCGAACGTTTTTCCTGACGACGTTCCAGGACTACCTCCTTGCATAGAGGTAGAATTCTACATCAACCTTACCCTAGGACATCACCGATATCTACTCTAGCATATCAGATGGATCCCGCCGAGCTTCATGAGCTACGAGTACAACTGGAGGACTTGCAGGGAAAGGGATTCATTCGACCCAGTGTTTCACCCTGGGCTTCCCTGATTTTGTTCACCAAGAAGGCGGATGGGATCTTGTGACTGTGTGTTGATTACCGTCACCTGAAACAAGTGACCATGAAGAACAAGTATCCACTTTCGAGAATTGAAGAACTCTTCGATCAGCTCAAGGGAGCACGGTGGTTCTCGAAGATAGACCTCAGGTCAGGCTATCATCAGCTCAGAGTTCGAAATGAGGATGTGTAGAAGATAGGCTTCAGGTGTCAGTATGGCCACTATGAGTTCTTGGTTATGCCTTTCGGCGTAACCAACACTCCAGCAGTGTTCATGAGTCTCATGAACAGGATATTCCAGCCTTACCTCGATCGATTTGTCGTAGTCTTCATCGACGACATATTGATTTACTCGACTACTGAGGAGGAGCACGCCTACCACTTGCGGGTTGTACTGGACACACTTCGAGAGCACTAGATTTATGGTAAGCTCTCAAAGTGTCAGTTTTGGATACGTGAGGTCCACTTATTGGGGCATGTCATCTCTAAGGCGGGAGTTACAGTGGATCCTGCGAAGATCGAGGCAGTGCTAGCTTGGGAGCCACCCAGGAGCGTGATGGAGGTGCGGAGTTTTATAGGTCTGGCTGGGTACTATCGGATATTTGTGCCAGACTTCTCCAGAGTTGCAGCACCACTTTCATCTTTGATGAAGAAGGGTAAACCCTTCGTGTGGTCAGATAGATGTCAGTAGAGCTTCCATGAGATGAGACAGAGATTGACCAGTGCACCCATCTTGAGGCTACTGGAGGAGGGAGTGGGGTGCATAGTTTACTGCGATGCATCAGGGACCAGACTTGGGTGTGTCCTGATGCAGGAGTAGGCAGTGATCGCCTATGGATCACGATAGTTGAGGCATCATGAGCAGAACTACTCTACCCATGGCCTGAAGTTACTAGTAGTGGTCTTTGCCCTGAAGATGTGGCGGCACTATCTGATGGGCGAGCGCTTTACAGTATACTCTGACCACCAGAGTCTTAGGTACATCTTCTCACAAAAGGACCTGAACCTAAGACAATGGCGATGGCTCGAGTTCTTCCAGGACTATAAATTTGAGATAGTATATACTCCTAGAAAGGGGAACATAGTAGACGATGCTCTCAGTAGGAGGACGGGCATTCGACTACTTGGAGAGGCGATAGAGTAGTTAGCCGCTTTACAGATATCCTTCGTGGATAGAGATGGGGAAACCTTTCTATAGTAACTCACAGTCACACCTCCACTTCTTCAGTGGGTCAGAGAGGCACAACGTGAGGACATTGACTGTGAGACGCGGCGTGCACAGATTTCCATAGGACAGACACCTGATGGATTTTCTGTAGGAGGAGAGCACGTCATCCATTTCAGAGGACGTACCATGGTACCAAATGCATTACAGGAGGAGGTGCTGAGATATTTTCACAATTCCCCTTTAGCGGTACACCCAGAAGTAGTGAAGATGTACCAGGATCTTAGACGAAAACACTGGTTACCAGGTATGAAGAAGGTTGTGGTAGAGTTCGTTTCTCGATGTCTCATTTGTCAGCAGGTGAAGGTGGAGCACCAGGTACCAGCAGGCTTGGTACAAACCTTGGAGGTCTTGAAGTGGAAGTGGGATGGGATATCTATGGATTTCGTGACTGGGCTTCCACATACTTCCAGAGGACACGACTCCATTTGGGTGATTGTAGACCGAATCACCAAGTCGGCCCACTTTCTACCTATCAGAGAGCAGGGCTCAGTGGAGATCTTGAGATGCCTCTACGTTCAGGAGATCATACGGCTTCATGGTATACCATCATCTATCATCTCCGATCGAGATGATCGCTTTACTTCCTGGCTTTGGAAGGGGTTGAAGGAGGCATTTGGGACGCAACTACGCCTGAGCACCGCCTTTCACCCTCAGACGGATGGTCAGACGGAGAGGACCATTCAGACTCTCAAGGACATGCTCCGTGCATGTGTCCTCGACTTTGGTCACAGCTGGGAGGATCACCTACCCTTGGTGGAGTTTGCGTACAACAACAGCTACCACTCCACCATCAGGATGGAAACATACGAGGCATTGTACAACCTACCTTACAGATCACCTCTGTGCTGGACAAATCCTGGGGAGTCAGCACTAGTAGGACCAGAGATGGTCCAGGCCACGATGGAGAAATTTCAGGTCATCTAGGAGCGGATGAGGACAGCTCAGAGCCGATAGAAGTCTTATGCTGACAGGAGGCGGAGACCACTAGAGTTCGAGGATAGTGACCACGTTTTCTTATGGCTCTCACCTCAACGTAGATTACAGATATTTGGCCAGGGCGACAAGTTATCTCCACGCTTCATCGGACCATTCCAGGTTCTCAGAAGGATAGCTGAGGTGGCTTATCACCTGGCTCTTCCACCTCAGTTGCACCGAGTGCATGACTTCTTCCATGTATCTCAGCTGAGGAGATACGTGCACGACCCGACGCATATCATCGACCACGGGGAGCTGGACATCGATGACTGGGTGAATTTTTTGGAGGTCCCGGTGGAGATCGAGGATCGACAAGAGCGGGTCCTACGTGGACGGTCGATTCCTCTAGTGCGCATCAGGTGGCAGCACGAGAACCTCCAGGAGAGCATATGGGAGCGGGAGGCTCAGATGCGTGCTCAATGCCCTCATTTTTTTCTCTAGTTTGTGATGTATCTTTACGGGGACGTAAAGCCCTGAGGTGAGAGTAATGTAAAGACCCATAAATTTCAAGGAAATTTTTTTCTTAAATTCTTTGGGATTTTACGAGTACGCAGTTTCTGACGGCACCGGATTCCTAGGCCCGGTGTGCCCAGAATCAATTTCCGAAGTTTAGCTTGGGTAAGTTCTGTGAACGAACGAGTGGGTTTTTCTAAATTTTGAACCGGTGCTCGGAATCGAAATCCGAAGGCACCGATGAAACCGCAATGCCAATAATTGCTTAAGAAGACCATTACTGGAGTTGCGTTCACTTGGGAGGAGTTGTAGAAAATTGTGTGGATTAAATGAAGAGTAAAATAAAATTGTGTTACAATTTTATTTCTTTTCAAAGTGGTTTAATCCTAGGATTGGAAGTTGGGGTGGGACCCACTAGATACTAACCACCCTTGAGTGGTTAAAGGTGAGGTGGGGCCCACACGAGCCCAACCCCTCACATTCCCTAACTCCTCTAAACCCCCCATAAGTTATGTAACTCTCCCACATTAATTCATGCCAACTAAACACTTAATTAATTAGACAACTTAAGTTTAATTAATTAAGTGAGTTGTTTTTGAATTTGTAATTTTAAATGCATGCCATGCTTTAATAAAATAATGGTGGACTTATTTTATTTGGGGGTTGGCTCGTTGTGTTGGGCTTGGGAGGAGAAAGAACTTCATCTTCTTAGTTGAAGAATGCGAAGAACGCCGGCGCCAACCTCGGATTCCTTTTTCTTGACGTTGATGAAGTGACGTTGTCATCCCGCGACAACGTCAACGGAACAACGAAAGATTTTCCTTCCTTCTTCAAGCGATCAACCTTCTTGATTTGAGGTATGGGTTAAATTCATTATTGGTGAATTAAGATTGTGCTTTGAATTAACATTGACGTATCTCATTTAATTTTGCCAGTTGTTACCAACGTAACGGGAGGAAATCGGACATCACAAACACAGACGATTATCCTCCCCGTATCTTGTTTATTAACAATGGCGTTTGAGGCGAAGACGGCGCGGTGTCATTGCACGGCGCAGGAATGATGAAGACCGCAACCGGAGTGGGCCGCAGCGCCATCACACCGTTCTGGAGAGGCCGAAGGAGGCCGCGACCAAGAGTGGGCTGCGGCGGAGGGGCGCGGCGCCGTCGCGCCGTGCTGGACGGACGGAAGCCGCGGTGGTTCGGCAGGTGGTGGCTGGGCTCAGCCGGCCGCCGGCACACCAGGAGGCGGGACCCACGGGGGTCCCGTGGCAGCTCACTGGCCGGCCATTACAGCCGACCGTTTTTGGGAAGACCGGGGGTTACACCCCCCGGCCAGCAGACAAGGGCGGGCCCCACAGAGAGGGGGCCGCCGTTTCAAAACAAGGGGGGCCACGCCCCCCCCCCCCTTTGCGCCCGCTCGGCGCTCAGCTGGCCGTGCTGGGCCGGGCCGCCCGTGCTGGGCCAGGCCGCCCGCGCTGGGCCGGACCACCCGCGCTGGGCCGGACCGCCCGCGCGGGGCCGGGCCGCCCGCGCTGGGCCGGACCGCCCGCGCGGGGCCAGGCCGCGCCCAATGGGGCCGGACCCGGACCCGGGTCGGTTCGACCCGGTTCGAGCCGACCCAGGGGGTATTGGGCCAGGTCGGACCGGGCCCAAACCCCCTATTTTCGGATATATCCATTCAAACACCTATATCTTGGGCTACGAACCTCCGATCGACGCACCATTAGTTGAGTTGGGATCCTTGGATCAAGACGGTCATTTCAGTATATTACACTCAAGGTTTCGAAGAACTTTGGGTATAGCCGGGTTGGTTCAAACACGAAGCCAACCGGGCCCTCGGAGCAGAAACGCTTATAACTTGAGCTCTGGACGTCCGATTGATGTGTTGTCGACTTTGTTGGATTCCTATTAGTGATACAGTTCATTTGGATTAATTTTCTCGAGGTTTGGACATAGTTGTAGTACGGTCGGGTTTGTTTTAGCTTAAAAACCAACCGGGCCCCTGGGACAAAAAAACCAATAACTCTCAGACCGGGCGTCCGGTTGACGCGCTGTCTGTCGCATTGAGTTCCTATTGACGAGACAGAACTTTGTGATACATCAAATCTGGACTTCGTGGTAGTTGATGTGTCGACCCCCTTGGATCGTGGAGCGGACCCTCCTGGAATCGAGCGTGCTGTGTGCGGGAACCCTAGAGCTGGCTGCGACTGCGACAACGATGGCGACTGTACTTGGATCCTCCGTGGGTTCGGAAGCGATGAAGACTATACTTGGATCCTCCATGGTTTTGGCAGTGATGAAGACTATACTTGGATCCTATGTGGGTTCGGTAGTGATGGTTACTTTACTTGGATCCTACGTGGGTTCGATAGCGACGACATCTGTACTTGGATCCTTCGTGGGTTCGGCAGAGGAGATGATTCAGAGGCTACATCAATCATCTCCACCCATCTTCGTGAATAGTATACCTGTGTGAGCTGAGTCTTGGATTTCAATCAATATCTTCTATATGATTAACTTGCTTTCCTGTGTGGATTGGGACGTACTTTCCTGTGTGGATTGAGTTATACTTTCCTGTGTGGACTGGGTTGTACTTGAGCTCGTGAGTTGGAGCAGAACTGGAATTGATGACTTAGGTAATTGTATGGGCATATAACTAAGTAGAGTTGGTTGATACTTTTTGATTGTATATTTACTTTTTGGTTTATCCTTTGTGGATTCTGGTAGACTTTCGGGAGTCTTGGGGTCCCTACTGAGTATCGTATACTCACCCCTGCACGGGCTATGCCCGCACTACATTGTGTTGGATGCAGACGTCAGACACCGCTGAAAAAGGTGGAGGCTTGTGGAGCTGGACGGTAGCTGGAGGAGGATCACTAGATGGGACGTACACGGAGTGAACAACCAGACCCGAGGATTTGAGGAGACTATCTGTACCCACCCTTCAGGTGGGAATTCCAGTGGATGACTCGGTGTTGCTGCTTTACTTTTCTGTTGTTGTACTTTCTTTTCAGTTGTACTTTACTTTCAGTTGGGTTTTTATTCTGGCCCAATTACTTTCCAGCACTTACTTTTGTACTCAGTTTACTTAGTGTTTACTTCATCTTTCATACTCTGTGGTGTTTTTTTACTTTATAAAGGCAATACCTTCCCTTTTATCGGGATTTACGCCTTTGGTGCTACTCGCCAGCCCCTGGCCTATGGAAGGCAGGCTTGGGGTAGTCACGGCATGGGCCCCAAGGACGAGTCGTGACATTCACAACTATGTGTGGTATTTGAACACTAAGACATGATGTTTAATTTTTTCACATTTCCACATTCCATGAATTTATTCATTATTTACCTAATGATGTTGACGACAATCCTATGCTTATGTTACGATGATGATGATTATGATCACTCATGTTATATTGATTTATGTCCCTTTTTCATCCTCTTACTGGGATTTTAGATCTCCCCTTTAATTGATGTATATCCTTAGGTGGTTTCTTATACTAAGGAGAATATGAGAACCTCTAAGAAGATAGAGAAGAAGGAATTAAATAATTTTTATTTTTTATTATGTAAACGTTATGTATAAGCCTAATATTCCCAAGAAAATAAAACTTTGGATCCTAGATTTGTAATTATATTATGTTTTTATCTTTAAAATGATGTAATAGTCATGTAATTAAAATTAGGGTCAATATAGTTATGATGATAAGAAATTAAATTCATTCTATATATATAGTTTTTTTTGACTTTGGTAAAAAGAGTTGAAAGAGGAACTAAAAAAGATGTTTTTTAAAAGAAAGTCCCCTACCTTTAGTCTAAATCATCTAATTCATTATTTATCTTCCCAAATAATAAACTTAGATAAATTATTTAATTTATTCAGAACCTTTTTCATGTTAATTTTTATTTTTTATTTCACTTATTATCATGTTATAACAATTACTTAATTATTTAAGTTCATGTTGGATGTTTTGATGATATTGGGTTCTTAAGTCCAAAATGGTTTCAATCGGTTGTCTATGGTCAAAGAGTCCACTATTCCATAATCTATAGAATAATATTCATAATATAATTATAATTTTTACATATCAATCATATTTTAAAATTCATCCATTAAATATGGTTTTGAAAAATGAACGACATTACAATCATAAAGATGGTAGGCCGTATGTATGCATTAGTAACAATTCCATTTTTTAATGATCATTATAAAAAGAAGGTAATTATTATTTTATCATTAAAAAATTATAATAATATAATTAATATCATATTACTAATTTAAATATACTTATATACATCATTCATGTGATGTGGTGATGAAAAACGAATCACATCGCTTTTTGGAGGTGGTAGTCCACACGTACGCATGAACAACATTATTATTTTCCTATGTATGAAAAGGTAAGAATGGAAATGATATATTATATTTTCATAATGATTAATATTTCATGAATATCATATATAAAAATTAATTCCATGATTATAACAATTCTTTATATATAGTGATGGAAAAAAAATTACATCGGTTCGCGAAACGGTAGTCCTCCATACACACAAATGATGAATTCTTTTCCCATTTGATGGAAGAGGAGATGAATATTTATCACTAAACTAACATAATAAAATCTAAGTATATGAAATATAATGAAGTTATTATTTTATAATGTCTTAATAAGGTTTTAGGGATGAGGAGGAAGAAACAAAACTAAAATATGCAGATAAAACTATGCATTTTCTTTGAAAAATCTCCTTTGCTTAACACCTCAAGACCTTTGAGATTGGTTTTATGCCTAAAAAACCTATAGAATTATAATAGGTATTATATTAAGGAATTTTTGTTGTGAGTTTATGAAAAAAATAGGTTTTTAAGTGTGAATAAATGAGAAGAAGAGGTTCCCTTTTATAGGACAAGAGAGGGTCACTCTTGGTATTTCTCAAAGTATTAAAATAATATAAATTAATTTTCAATTAAAAATAGCTCAAAAGTAATTTATTTAGAATAAAATATGATTATTTTTCAATATAATCTAATTTAATAAAATTTATATATATATTTACTATATTTATACCCTACTCTTGGTTTTAATCCCAATTCAATGCCTTTAATTCTTATCATAACAACATTGATTTTTACTCTTTGAGGGTCAATATAGTAACTATAAAATAGAAAAATACCCATAAATAAATAATTATTTAAATCTTCAACATTATAATAATAAATTTTCCGAATTAAATATTTTTAGTAATTTTATATCATTTAATAAAATATTATTTTCTATAAAATATCCATAATATCAATTTTAAGAACTATTCATTACTTTGAATTTAATAATATTAAGAAAACATATAAAATTAGAAAAACATATTTTATTATATCCCTAACAAGTAAATATTATCTATAAAATTCATTTTTTTCATTAAATATCTCAAATCATATTTATTTTAATATTTATAATATCATTTATTTGATTTTTCTTTTAATTAAATGATTACTACATCATCATTGTGAAATCCTTTAAGCTAATTATTTATTAAATAATAATTAAAAATAAATTACCATGATGAATATAAATATTTTATCTTTAAAAATACTATTTATATTCAAACATATCCTCTGGATAATACCATATTAAAAATATTATACTTATTAAAAATAAGAGTGTGACATGTTTGACTTTTCTTTAAATAAAATACTCTAAAGGTAAAAATCTCATAAAAGTGTTCATAAATGATCATATAACCAAACATTGGATGTTTATGAATTAAAATTAATCATAAAATAAAATTTGGGTAATTTTTAAGGCCATTTTCTAGTCCTTATCATATTATATTTACCCTTAATTACCCGATTTACCCTTTATCGCAGCAACAAAAATTACCAAGTTTACTTTTCAAATTGACCAAAAATAAAAGGAAAATATTTAATATCTTTGGACCACTGATTTAAAATAGGGAATTCATTTTTCAAAATTCAAAATATAAAATTTACATAATTTAATTTAAAATTAAATCGACAAAACACAATGAAAAACACTTTTTTCAAAAAACACCCCTTTTAAATATAATTTTTTTTATACTAAATTAAAGTATAAAATCCATATAAAAAACAAAATTGGTCTATTATAAATAAAAATTTAAAAATAATCCAAAATAGAATTTTAATTTGTAAATTCTTTAAAATAAAATACAATTTTAAATGAAAACTAGTATTTTTCACTTTTCATTAAAAATTAAAACTTTTTAGTTTATTCTAAAAAATTAATCCTAAGATAATTTTTAAATCATGAATAAAAAATTAATTTGATTTGTTAAAATAAATTTTCTAAAACTTCTTGAAATTAATTATAATATTCACCCATAAAAGTAAGACTTATTTTTGAAGAAATTTTTTTTTCTGAAGAATAAAATGACTTTACTAAAAATTATGTTATCATTTTCTAATCATTTAAAAATAAATTTATATTGAGTAGGAAGTTTATATTTATTTGAAAATTCAATTATTTTTATTCATACTCGCCAATTTAATGGCTAGGTAGGTTATAACAGTCACATTTAAGTAATAATATTTCATTGTTTGTTTAAGATCGAAGTTGTGTATCTTATATGCTAAAAAACATAGATTTTCATTTTAAAATATCAAAATGTTAAATTCTCCCCCATTTTAGAAATTATGAACTCAAAATTTTAACTCAAGCTTAAAAACCAAGGTTTGAATTTTCAAAATACCATTGTTGAGATCTCACATCATAAAAAGTGTCAATAAAACATCCTCTTGAAAAGAGAGAAAGGGAAGTACAAAGGTCATCTGGAATAAAATATATAAGGTTTCAAAGTAGGATAACATAATTGGGAAGTGAAAAAATGGGTATAGAAGAAAAACCTAAATTCCAAGTACTGATGGAGATTTATAGAGAACATGGTGATGAGAAAATTAACCATCACAAAACTGTAAATCTATGATGGGTTAAAGGCCATTGATTTTTTGGTAAGAAAAGTAAACGAATAACATTTTTGATTAAAGATCCTTTTCCTAAAGTTGAGTAATTATTTTATTGTCTATATTAATAACATAAGAAAAACATACTTAACAAGTATAATTTCATCCTTTAATCAATTTTCACCACAAACTCATCTTTTGCTTCAAATTATTAGTATGAAATTTTGATGTCTAAAGCACTAGAATAAAATTATATGGATAAAAAAAATCCACAAACAATAACTATATATTCCTCCTATACTTATACATTAACAAAAAAAAATGGTTAGGACAAGATAATACAATTTCCCAAATTGAATAAACATTCAAATGAAGAAAAACCACTTTTAATCTCCAAAATTCAATAGTATTACCCAAAATTTAACTTAGATCATTTAATAAATACCTCTCCTTAAAAGTACTCAAAATATTCTAGACAAATATTGAAACCAAAAAATAATAAGGATTTGATCACATAGTCTTACAAGATTAATTTTAATATTTATCTCCAAATAACATCAATTAATATTAAAGTCTCATACCAAAAATATAATTTCCATAATAAAAAAATCTCCAAGTTATTCTAATCATTTACATAAATCACCTGAATCACCATAAAGCCACAATAAAATCATATTTGATTTCAAAAGATAATTAAACATTTATTCCTCAAATATCATCTCATAATATCATATAAGGTTCCAAAAATCAACTTATTCTTCACCCATAAAATCATTTAACCAAAAAGAAAATTTCATACTAACTAAGACTTCACATATGCTAGTAGTAGGAGCTTCACCCTTGTCTCCCTTTGGTTGTGGGCCATGATGAGTTGTCTCCTGACCTGCGGGTTGTCCTTTTTCTAAAAATATATTAATATAATACTTATAACATTCCTATAAATGTGATAAACATCCTAAAAAATAACCTTTACATATTTAATATTAATTTATTTTTTAACCTAAAAGGTTATCTCATAACTTTCATTTTTCATCCCAAAAAATTAATAACCCATAATTACCTCAAAATCAAATATCCTTTAAACCCTAAAGGTTATCCATACCTTTAAAATTATATCCAAAAAAATTAAAATATAATTATTCCTCAAATAAAATTTCCAGATGATAAACTTAATGGTTACATATACCTCATACTCAATAAAAATTTCTCCCAAAAATATCATTAGTCGCCTTAAAATTCCATCACTTAAACCCCAAAAAGGGGGTGTATAAGATTTTAAACTTATAATTAGACTTAAACTTGTAAACCCATGATGGTGTCCATAACTCTTAAGAAAAATTCACCTGAAAACATCATAATCTCCAAAGTTTTCTAATCCATCGTCTAATACTAACTATATGGACCTGACCTTATGCATTACATATTTTATTGTCTTTATACTTGAATTAAATTTCTTATAATTCTGAGGATCTTTTCATTTTATAGTTTTATTTAATTAGGACAAAATATTACATAGTAAACCCATATATTACAAGTGGACACTTATACTCAGTATCCATTTTTCCCACAAAAAAAAACTTTTTAAAATAAAAAATATTGTATCTTTTTTATGATATATCCTCATAATTTTCAACATGGATTCATATTTTCCATTACCCATCCTTAAAACCAATGAAAAAAATTTTAAAACATGGAATGAGCACAAAAATATCAGTAAATGACATAAAATAAGAAAATTGGAAATCTAGTGAAAAATAATAAAACCCATTTTTGAAGAAAACATATTTCTGTAGAATTAAATGACTTTACTAAAAATTATGTTATTATTTTTTAATCATTTACTAATAAATTTATATTGAGTAGGAAGTTTATATTTATTTCATAAATCACTTATTCCTATTCATACCTACCAATTTAATAGCTATGTTATAATAGTCACATTTAAATAATAATATTTCATTATTCGTTTATGCTCAGTGTTGTGTATATTCTATGCTATCAAACATAGATTTTCCTTTTAAAATTTTGGGTTTTTACACATTACATGGCCATATTTCCTAAATCCATCAATGAAATTAGTAGAAATATCATAGTTGATAACATTAAATGGAATTCTAGTATCATACACCCACCTAAAAAATAATTAACAAAATCCCTCAAATTTTTCATTATTTATTACATTACTAATTGTTTTGAAGGTACCTATGTTATTAGTAGAAGATGATGGGCCGGGGATTTTATAAATTTCATCATTTAGACAATGTAACTTTTTGTCCCCAATGATCCGAGCCCAGGTACGATCAGAGGATCTCTCATAAATTAAATTGAGAATAAAAATTAAAATGAACACATACCTTATTAGATAAAAAGCTGTAGTTGACGTATTTTTGTCACCTATGATCATTGCTTGATGGATACAAAGAATAATCCCTCTATATCATCCACACATACTTAAAAAAATACATAGGAATGTCGATCATCGAATTCCAGTTGCTAGATCGGTGATATAACAATGTTTTCGACGTCCTAATGATCACTATGATCCTATGCCTTTGATCCTTGATGGAATTCTTGGATTGTCACCTAGAGAGAGAGACTATATCTCTAGAAAGTAGGAGGATAGAGAGGCTATCATTTAGAAATGAATTAATAGTACTTAGTTTGAGAGCCTCTCTCTCTATTTATAGTGAATGTTTCTTAATATATAATAGGGTTCCCCAGCCCCCATTTATTTAATGTCCACTAAATAAATAATTATAACAAACTAAACTACATCAATATTATTTATTATTTTATCACTTAATTTTAATATTTATTAAATATATTATTTGGTAAAAATGAGTCATTTAACTCAACTCGTCATTCCTGCTAATATTAAACGAACATGGAATATTAAAATAACATTCATTCAAATAATATTTTATCATATTTACTTAACATGTAAATAATTTAAATAAATTCAACCCAATTATTCATAACTTGAATAATATTAATTTATTAATTTATTGGTAATCGATAACTTGGAAAAAACTCAGACCTCATAGTGGGGACCACCATGTATAATATTCCTATTCAACTAAATATGTCATATTCTTGAAAATGCTATTGTGTGTGACCCTCTAGGCCATTATCTGGATAACTGTGAATAAAATCTATAGACCTAGAGCAAAGTCTAGAAACCCATCAAGGCCCCTAAAGAGATAAGGATAATCATATAAATGACTACCAACCTACGGTCACGTACTGTGTAATATAATCTCTTTTTCTTTAATATCTCATAAATCAGGATGAACACTTGTGTCATCGCCCTTTTATTGCTTTGTTATTTGTTGATCTAACTGGATGGATTTACTCTCAATAGCCTTGTCCAAGGTCATATGAAGGTACTGCCATCCTGATCAACAGGGCTTGAGATATATTACTTTATAAACATAGAAGTGAAAAATACTTTCTTGACCATTCAACCAATGCCATACCACCAATGACACAATCAACACAAGATACCTCGCCACAATTTCATTATCATGGTTTTCACCTTACATCAAAGTATACAAACAAATTGAACACATTGGAAATGATCTCAAGTCAGGAGACCAATAAACACGTCCATAGATAGGAACAAATAATGACACTTAGTGTTTCTATTGGAGGGTCTATCCTCATGATCCTACTACTAGAGATTACCAAGTGAGGACTTCATGAGAATAAGTATCAATGCTTATGATCCCTCAACAATTTATAGTTTAGTGGTACTTGTAACACTCATTATTTGGTTTTTATGTCTTAGGTATTGAGTTTGAGTTTCACGGGAGAGTTTAAATCCCCAAGGGTAGGGGATAATACCTACCACATGGTACTGGTTGTAGACCCAATTGAGACCAGTCCCGGTTGTGGGTTAGGGTATGGTCATCCCAATGAGGCACAACCAAATGGGGATCATTCATGTTTGTTTTTAAGTTACTGCTTTTATTTATATTAAAACCTATTATAGTATTAGAGTAAAGTAGTGATCAATATATTCCCATTAATTTGAATTATATACTTATATACTACTTCTGGTAATAAAGTTACTGACCAAACTTGTTAGGAATGTATAGGGTAGAGGGTTGTCTATGAGAGAGAGTAGGCTTACAAGGGTAGTTTTATGCTTGGTAGTCAGGGAGAGGAATTTTGGTCCTTTTATTATTTATTTTGTTGTTGTGTAGGTAGATTTGGTAGGGGATATTAATAAGGGAATGTATTAGGTTATGGGTGTAGATATTCATTTTGGGATTTTCATCAACTTGGTGGCTGGAAGGGTTAGTCCTTAGTATGAATCAGTTGTGGCCTCCAGAGTGGTCTTATTATGAGGCATTCCCTTTCTTCTCATTCCATTTCCTCTCTTATTTATTTTTCTAATAACTATTGTAACACCCATGACTACTTTAAATACAATGATTCTAAAGTTTCCTACTTTCTCTCTCTCATGCACAAATGGTCCTAACAATTTGGAAACTTCGATGGGGGAAACGATTGCTAAAGAAGCACACCCGCTGTAAAGAGAGGATGAATAATGGGGAACCATGTGAGATGTGAAGTCGTACTGAGTTGGGAAAACACTATTAAATTTTTTAAGTCTCTTGTACATGATAATAGATGACCATCACCAGGGAAAGAAACTTCTAATGGTAGATAGGATGATCATATCATGATAAACATCATGTGCGATCATAGGGATAAGTACTTAGTTGAGGAAGGTAATCACTGGGGTAAAAATTGTAGCATAGAAACAATCACTAATAGACACCATCAATGTTGGGAATCATTTTTTGAGGAATATGTCTATAGCTGGAAAACATAGTGGCTTCTATAAAAGGCACAATTGGTGCTGAAAAATATAAAAAATATTTCTATACAGTTTAGAAAAATATGGGTTCAAAATGGATAGAGCATGCATAGTCAGTTATGGAACTTCGACGAACTAAGAGAAAACAAGTTCTAAAAGGCCAATTATAAGAGTCTCAAACATTTTTCAAAGGTTTTTATAGGATAATAGTGGATTTTTAAAGGTGTAAATGAGGGATACACATTATTACAGAAAAAATGGAGGCTTTTACTGGATTACTAGGATGAAAAGAAAATTTTGGATAGGTATATCATGTTGAGGAGGGAGAGCAGAGGGAGTTGGCGTGTGACTAGATGATGTTAGACATGCAGTTTAATAATGAAATATAGGACAATGTAAAATCAAATTTCTATAAATGTGCACTTAATTAGTTTCAAAGAACTAAAGTAAAATCATCACCTAGGATGTGCAACATGGAGGAGTTAAAACCATATCTTATGTAGAGATTTAGTGGAATTGATAAATAGTTAGAATGAGGATCAGGAACTGGAATACAGTGAAAATATGAGATGGTGATTCCTAAAGGTAGTGATTTTGGGTGTGTGGATTTTGGAGGAGTACTAGAAAAGATTTATCTTTGGAGAAATCTGTTCTTGTAGATGGTCTATGAAGAGAAATTCAAAGGGTCAAGTTTCCGTTGGCTTCAAGACAGTTTTTTATCATTACTAAACAACTAGAAGAGGTAATTCTTGGCCCAAAATCAAGTTTGGATGAATTACATTTAGTTACAGATGATATTTTACTAGGATAACATATCTAGGCTTGTGAAAGGGTAAATAATACAATATTTTTGTATGCTCATTGGAGTCAGGCAAGGAGGCAGTGCAACTTAAGTTAGTTTGGAACAAAAAATCAGAGTTAGTGGAGTAACTTGAAACTTGTTCAGAACAACCATTAAATATCAATATGATAACTATTTTTTTGTGGTAGGAATAAAGGAATCATGAGAAGAAAAACCAGATACAATATGGGGTGGAAAACAACTACTAAAAAAAACTGTATTTATCAGGGGTGAAAGGAAGACCTGGAGGATTGAGCACCACTGCATCATGAAAACTATAAAAATATTGAAAATATTTTTTACTTGACATAAGTGTCAAATCCTAATTCATTTTTTGGTCTTGGTACTACAGGATGAGGAACTAAAATTTCATTTGTTTATAACTATATTTTTACTCCTCACACAACATTTAATTTGGAGGAAATTTTTGTGTTTACGCTTTTCTCAAATTTATTTTTTGTTTAAAAAATTAACGCTTCTATAGTTATTGAGCTTGAACATATAATATTTTTTTTTCAAGTGGAATTCAAGCATAATGTTATTATAGGGAGAAACATGTAATTGATTTGTCCAGAAGTTAGAGCAACATCCATTACACCAAAATATTTTGATTTTTTTCCCAAATAAGTTAATCGATGGTAAGAGGGTGTTGTAATGGTATTATGTTTAAAATCAGCTATTGTTATGAAGAGGGGGAGGATATATAAGAGCCAAATTTGTGTTGATATAGACTTTGTGAAGTTCATGTAGGTTGGCATTGTTTGATGAGTTCTTGAGTTCAAGTGTTGGTTGGAACGACAGTCCATCCAATTTTTTTGATGATCCGAACTTATTGGAACATAATGGAAATTATATCCAATCCAAACTTGCTATAGGAAGTATCCCATAAACCTAGAAGGTTTTTGTACCAGATAACTACAATGTCAGTGGAGTAGTTTTTTTGGTACATTCCTATTGACATGAATTTTTTTTCTTTCTTAGTTGTGTAAAATGAGAATATAGAAGAGTTGGATTTAGCATAACTTCAAACAAAAACCACTAAGGGAATGACCATTTGTTTCGGTTTGAAAATGGTAAGCTAGAGATGGACTGTATGTGCCTACATTCTAGAATTAAACCAATTACCCACCTTGATTTTAGAATATTTATTAGAGTAAATTCATTATACTAATAACTCTGAGGCTAGTTATTTGGGAAAAAATTGTCAAAGAGGTGACAACAGCTCTGTATAAGGGATAGAGGCTTGTGGGTGGACTCTACACTCCTATATTGATGATTTTTATAAGAATTGGAGCTATTTTTGGTGGATCAATGATAAAAATTAATAATACATCTATTGTAGGAAATGATGTTTTTGTCCAGCCACAAACATATGCCTTAGTTGGAATGGATGCTACATTAGCTATAGTACCCCAAAAATTTTCTATCGATGCTAGTCTTGGGGTATGGTTAGATGCTATTGATGATAAGAATATAAAAGAGGATGAGCCACTTCCTAAATAAGTGGAAATTGGAACCATATAGTGTAACACCCCAAGACTTTATGATATAGTTCTTTTTGAATAAATTCAATCTCTTCGATATCTTACTATGCACACAACACCGGGTTTAAACAAAACATGAAACTCTATTAGAATATTATTATTTAAACATTATTATTTAAAAATGGACATTATAACCTAGATGTTAAGTTAGAGAGTATGAATAGTTCAAGATAAATTATTAAAATTATATAGTTTACAAATTTATAAAATAAATTAAATAGTTATATACTAATTAGAAATAAAACAAGAACCCTTTTAAAGAAAAAGAAATGTTTTATGAAAAAAAATATTTTTTGGTTTAGTCACTCTTTGTACATATAATTTAAAATTAATTTTTACTAATTTTAGCAAAATTTATTTTAAAAAATAAACTTCATTTTTGAAATCAACATATCAAAATTATATTAGGGTAATTTTTTGAGATTTTTTTGAGAAGTCTCATTTTTCATTGAATAGTGAAAAATACTGTTTTTTATTAAAAATTGCCTTTTCATTTAAATAATTTGTGAACCCAATTTTATTTTAATGTGGTTTTAAAAGTAAAATTAGTATAAATATATATTAATTAATTTTGATTATGTAATTTTAATCAATTTTATATTTAATTTTTATATAAACACTTTCTTAACTTTTGAAAGTTTTTCTTTTAGAAAACTGTTTTTTCGACTCGTTTGCGGGTTTAATTTTAAATTAAATTCTACCAATTATGTAAGTTTAATTTGGAAAAATGGATTCAATATTTGTAATAATCATAATTTATATCATTTAATAAGTTCAACTTAATTTTTTACCATAATGAATAGTGAAAATAGTAAAAATTATTTACTGTAGTTAAGGTAAAAACAGGTTTATCGAGGGATTAAACTAAAAAGATAAGGGTTACAATTGACCAAAAAATTGTATAATTAATATTTTATGGTCATATTTATACAATTTATCTTATAATTTTTTAAATTTTTCTATTTTGAGCCTTATTTCATGAGAAAAATGTGAGTGAAATTCTTTCTTTTCAAAAATTGCAAATGTGTCCTCTCCGCCACTTATAAAATGCCCCCATATCCTTATACACTTAAAAAACCCATTTTTAGAACAATAAATGAACAAATAACTTTCAAACTTATCTCCACTCATCATAGAAGCCTTGTATTTGTGATTAATCCAACTTATGAAGGCTTTTGGTGCAAACCAAAATAAGTTTTCTAAAGAAGAGGTAACATCCTTAACCAAGTGTTTTATTTTATTTATTCCTAAAAACATTTTAAATATTATTAATCCATTATTATTTAATAAAATAAGTATCTTAAATATAATTATATATTTTTATGTCAATTTCATGGACTAAAACCATCTCCTCCTCCCTCAAATGGAAAACAGAACTATTGATTGTGTGTATGGCGGACTACCGCCTCACGAACCGATGTAATTCATTTTCCATCACCTTTTAGAAAAGATGTATATAATTATGTTTATAATATTTAAATATTATATTTATTATATAATTGTACTTATATAATTATAATATCATATATAACTTCTTTCTTTACATTCCATAGAGAATACAATAACGTCACTCGTGTGTATTGCAGATTATCGCCTCGCAAAGTGATGTGATTCATTTTTCACTTAGTATTTACATGTTTGGTAATAAGGATTAATTTTATGTTTATATAAGATATTAATGACATATTAATTATTTTTTAAATGAAATATATCATATAATTTATTACCTTATCATCTATAGAATAAGTGATAATGTCGTTCATGTGTATGACAGACTACCGCCCCGTGAAGCGATGTGATTCATTCTTATTACTGTATCACAAAAATTATATATGTAAGAGTATTTAAATAAATAATATCATATTTATGATATAATTATCATCATTTAAATATTAAATAACACATAACTTATTTCCATCATGATAGTCAAAAAATGAAAATGTTACTCATGTGTACGTATGACCTACCATCTCTATGATTATAATGTAGTTAATTTTTCATAACCATATTTCATGTATGATTTTAAAAGTATAATTTTTGTATAAAAATGATAATTATTTCATGATCACCATTATAGAGATTATTAATTAATAATCTCTTTGACCTTAGTCAATTTACCATATTGATTTTGGACATGTGAGCCGAACATCATCAAAACCTCCAACATGAACCTTAATGATTAAGTAATTTAATATGACATGGTAATGAATAAAAAAAATGAATAATAATATTTAAAAAGGTTATTAAGAAATTAAATTATTAACTTAAGTTTATTATTCAGGATGATAAAGATTGCAGATGAAAAATCGGGCTCGAGGTAAGAGATATTACTAAACCACCCTCTCCTTCAGGTTATTAAATTTATCTCTCTAAATCAAATTATATCTCTATTTAATGTTATTTAATGATTCTAAAATTATTTATATATTTCTCCCACATATATACATATCTTATCCTCATGGGATAATACATTCCTAATGATCATTTCTCAAATGCCTTCATTATGAAATTTTCTTTGATTATTATATGAAGAAAGATTATGAAACCCATTTTCTTTCCATGGGTAATTATTATGTTATTATTTATGATTGAAATACCTTATGTGGAACACATAAACCATGAAAATATTATAATGGGTGCACCCAGATATCACTCCATTACATTGAGTAAAACTTTAGTCTCATGAAGCATCATGTATGTGATTAGGGAGTAAACCTAATCCATTATGGGAATTTGTCTACCATGTGATATTATCTAGGAAGTTAGCCTTGAATCATGTTTATGTCATGTTATATGTTTTTTCCAAATTTCCTATGATTTAATGATCTTATGATACCATGTTCTTTATGATATTATTCCATGAAATTACTCACTATTCTTCTCTTTTATGATATCTTGTTATGCCTTTGTCTCACATTTTATGTTTCCTTATCATGTTTATTACCTTACTGTGTTTTTAGATATCCCCATTCTTTATGTATTCCCTAGGTTATTCCATACAAATTTATAAGATAAAATGTATTTTAGTAGCTCACTATAGAGAATAAAATAAGCATGCCATGTTTTAGGATTCTTTTGATGTAATATGAACCTAGTTTTTGAAAGACACTAGGCCTTTACAATCCTTGTGTTGTATTAATGGATATTTATATTTAAAAATCATGTAATAGTATTTTTAAAAGGCTTGGGTCTCTATAGTTGGTATCAAAGGTAATGTTTAGTTAAGATTTTTAACTAGTATGAGAAAACTTTAGTGATAACCCTAGGGATAAGTCTAAGGATAATACTAAGTATAACAAAATATATTGTAATCTTGGTGAAGTATAGAGTGAGTGGTTTCTGAGTAATTACATACTTTTATGGATACTACAAGTGAAAATGGTTTTGGAATAGATATACCTATAGGTAATAACTCTGAAAAGGTGCATCATACATGAATCGAGCATTACTTAGTACACTGCACACCTGGTTTGAAACTTCCGAGTGATATGTTTTGAAAATTCATAAATTATTTATAAACCAATATGAAGGACTTGAAAAGAATATTAGGTTAGAAAACCTAATAGGGAAATTAATACGGATAACCTAGGTTTAAACCTATAGACTCATAAGTTAGTATGTACTTATCATTTATAAGTTATTCCTCCCAAGTTTATAAGTTTCCCTTTTTTATTTTTATCAGTTAATATATTCTCATTTTGTTTTTCTTTTAGTTAATGGTGTGAAATAGAAGAAAATATAACATCCCACACCTCATCCATTGGATTAGGAAGAGGCGGTGAGTGTTACTAGCCTTAGGTGACATTCATAAGACACCAAAGGATGACAATAAATGCCAAGGTCCTCAAGAAAAATTGATGGACAATTTTCCATTTAAATATAAAAAATCTAACAACTCAAAAAAACCAACCAAAATTCTATATGATGCATGAATACCAGAATAAAACTAAAAACATGACCAACAATACATAACCATATCAAAGTACAAGAGGAAAAAAAGTTACATAACCAAAGGAAACAAAAGACAATAAATCTTCAAGACACCAAAGCCATCGACCGACAACTCCCAACCAACTCCAAGCTCTAACTTAACATACCGAAGACATGGTATCAAGACGCAACACAAAATAACTGAGATACCTTGCCTTAACCTATGTCATGATAGATGACATCTGAAAATGCACAATAGTGACCAATCAGGGGTGATTCTAAACTCATCAAGATTTCCCCAATGACTTCCCAACTCATGTTGCTAGGATAAAAATTATTAGCACATTTTATAAAGTAGTTTATGTAGTGAAAATATTTTATAACAAATCCATAAATCAATTTATCCAAGAAAAGTATCAACAAGATATTAAAATAATTTCTCAAATAAAAGATAAATAAATCCTTTTAAACATTACTCATTTTATTTGCATATAATTTTCCATGTTCTCACACATACATAACCCACACACACAATCTTGGTGTTACAATTTTATTGTGGAACTTCACGTACATACTCCATTCCTTTGATGGTGATATTTCATGACCATTATCCATCCCATTAAACTCATGGCCAACTGTTATTCCCAAATCATGTCATCCCATTTAAATCAGATCATTTATTTACTTTCAAATAATTTTAACAAATACTTCACTTACATCAAACCAACATTAATTTTAAAATCGCAATTTTAAAATTATAAACAAAGAAGTTTTATAAAAATTCATCCAATTCCAATGATTTCAAAACCATGATTCAAACATGAATTTACATTAAATCACACCATGATTTACACAAAAATTTCAAGAAATTAAATCAATTTGAAATCAAGCCTTCATGTTTTAATCAAGTGGATTCGATAAAGAATCCACCTACCTCTCAAACATTGGCGAAATAAAGAATGAAATAATGAACCTTTAAAAACCTAGAATAGATTTCTTAGATACTACCTTAGATCTTATTAAATTCCATAAAAACAAACATATCTCAATAATATCAAAACAACACAACATATATCTATCCCCAATGAATTAGATCTATGATTCCAAGAGAGAGAGAGAAGCCTTGTATATAGGAAGAATGTCCAAGAACAAAGACTTTTCAATGAAATTGGGCCTACAATGCTCCTTAAAATGCCTAAGTATCACTAATGGATAGAAAGGAATCATCTATCTATCCTTGGTAGCCAAAGGAATTCCAGTTATGTCTGAATTAGGAAAAAAGTGAGCAATTAATGGGTTAATTTGGGTAAGATTCTATTTTTAAGGAGGGTCAACCATGCGCCGCATGGTTGGAACATGATTTATAAAATAGTGTGCCAATCGTGTGGTGATGCTATATCAAGCCAACCCCTTTCATGGTTCTCTCACATGGTTAGAAAAACCATGCACTAACTATGATTTTATCTTCTATTCAAGCATTCATGGTTTTACCTGGGCATCTATATGGTTTTGACAAACCATGCACCAACCAATGGAGCTACTATACCTTCCACCATAATCCACACAGTTTCTCTTAGGAATCTACAAAGTTTTAACAAATCATAAACCTAACCATACACCCACCCAGTGCCCAATTTTTTTCCCTTTCAAAGTATTCTAGAGGTTTTTCACGGTTTCTTCTAATCGTTCTCAAACCATTCACCTCCATAGAAGACTCTAAAACATTCCAAAACCCCTAAAAACCCCTCAAAAAATAACCCAATCATTATATATACTTAAAATAAATAAATAAAGGGTTGTTTAACTAAAAATTGGGGTTATAAAGTCTCCCCACCATTGTAATTTTCATCCTAAGAAAGTAGAAATCCCCTGTCATCTTGGAAGAGATCAGGCCATTGCTCCAACTTTTCCTTTTCTCACTCCCACACTTCTTCCCGAATCCGACTATGTTTCCATAAAACCTACACTAGACCAATGATTTTACCATAAAATATATTCTCTATCCTATCCATAATGTGTACCTTCATATGAAATTACATAGCATCTAGATCAAGGTCAATGTGATCCCATCAAATCATATGGTCCGAATCAAGTTGATACTTATTTAACCAGGACACATGAAACACATTGTGAACTAAACTGAATCTTGGTGGAAAATATAATTGATATTCCACCTCACCAATTCATTCAAGTATCTCAGAAGGGTCTATGTATCAAGGATATAACTTTCCATGATTTCCAAAATGATAATACCAAAGCCCTGGAGAGATTCTCAAGAATACATGATCACTCAACTCAAAAAACAATGGTCACCGAAGATAATCCACATATGATTTCTGATGATTTTGAGCCATCTCTATCCACTTTTTGATCAACCATATCTTCTATATTATCTATTGTTAAAGGATTGGTTCAACTAGTGAAGTATAAACTATTTCCACCTAATAAAGTGGAGAATGAAAAGGTCATACATACAATGATTCAAAATGATCCATATGTTTTGAGTCCTGGTAACTATTATTGTATAAGAACTCCACTAAAAATAAGTTTTCTTCCCATGAGCCACTGAAGTCCATCACATAAGCCCTAATCATGTTGTCCAATGTTTTTATTGTCCATTCAAACTATCCAAATGTTTGAGGATGATAAGACACACTCATATTCAAATATGTTCCAATGTATTTATACAAGGATTTCTAAAAAAATAGATGTAAATTGGGATTTGAGTCTGATATTATCGAAACTAGTATACCATACCTTTTTACCACTTCTTAGATATATATTTTTGAATAGTCTTCCACCGTATTGGATTCACGAATGAAAATGGAATGGGAAAACCTCTTGAAGGATTCCACTATTAGCCATATGGAATCGTGTTTCCGAACCATCCATGGTAGAACTGTTATGAAATCCATAGCTATCTTCTCCCATTTCAACACATGAATAAGTAAAGTATGCAACATACCTGCTAGCTGTTGGTGCTCTACCTTGACCTACTGCCAGGCGAGGCATCTCAAAACAAACTCATCCAATTTTCTTTTCATACCGAACCAAAAAAATTGTTCTTCTAGTTACTTAAACATATTTTTTATTCTAGGATGAAAACCTATATTAAATGGTGGTAAACATGAAGGATTTGTTCTTGATAATACAATGGTATGACCATCTAATCTCAAAACCACAACACCAATATTCTATCCAACTTCCATCCCTCAATGGTCTCTTCACCATTGAGTTTTGACCCTATAGAAACACATTAATAATCAGATATCTATGCCTCTTTAACCTTATCAACTAAATTATAAATAAAATAAACCAAAAATAAAACCACAACACTACCCCAACCTTCACAATACAAGTGCATGTAGTCTATCACTGATATTAACTGCCATTGATCTGAAGCCTCTTTTTTTTAATTGGATGTATGAATTTATACTTAATGAACCTGGCACTAATTTCCATTTACCCAGTGTATACATTAAGTCAAAGTAAAAAATTTTAAGATACTCCATCCATAATATTTGACTTAGATTCAAATATATTTGTGAGAAAGTGTGTTTCAAGCTCTTATGATATGTAAACATTATAAATTTCTCACCAAAGAGGTAATGATGAATTTTTTTTAAAGCATGGACCACAATAGATAACTAAAAATTGTGTGTTGGGTAGTTCTTTTCATGAAACTATTACTATCATGATCCATAAGGAATAACATGATTTACCTACATGAGAACACATCCCAAACCAGATCCTAAAGTGTCACAATACACCACCTAGCCTTGTCCTGATTATGAAAATATCATGATCAGTGCTGATTTAAGGCGTACTTTAAGATCTTTACAAGACTTTTAACATTCATTGTTCCATTTTAATGAAACAATTTTCCTTGTAAAATATATCATTGGTGAATCTAATAATGAAAAATCATGAATAAAGCATCAATAATAACCTACCAAGATAAGGAAACTGTGAATCTCAAACAAATTCTTCAATGGTTTCCAATAGATCGTAGCCTCTATCTTCTCTAGGTCCATAAAGACTCTCTTTTCAGAAACAACATGTCCAAAGAAACATACATCTTGTATAAAAAAATCACACTTTTAAAGTTTTTCATACAAATGATGTTCCCAAAAGATACCCAACACTATCTATAAGTGTTTATCATGCTCAAAATTTTTCCTAGAATACACCGGTATGTCATCCACAAACACTACCATAAAAGAATACATATACCTTTGAAATATCCAATTCATCAATTCCATAAAAATGGATGGTTCATTTGTAATAATGAAAGACATAACCATATACTCATAATGAAAATATTTTCTTTTGAAAGCTTTCTTTGGAATATCCTCCTTCCTAACTTGTGGTAAGTGATATCCCAAATGAAAGTTTTTTTTGATAACCACTAGGATCCCATCAATTGATCAAACAGATCGTCAATATATGGAAGATGATAATGATACTTTATCATAACTTGGTTAATATTATGATAATCCATACAAATACTAGGAGTTCCATCTATATTTTTTACAAACAGAACCAATGTTGTCCACAAAGACATACTAGTATGAATAAAATATTTGTTTTCCATATCTTCCAACAAAACTTTCAATTCCATTAATTCTGTTGGTTCCATATTGTAAGATGTAAGTGAGATAGGAATGGTCCTCGGTAGGAGATCAATCATAAAATCCTCTTCTCTTGTGGGTGGAAACCCTAAGAAATTATCAATAAAAATGTACGAAAATTGATCAAAAATATTTGAAAACCTTATTCCCAATATCATCCATATATTACCAGGTAAAAACTACCAATTGTTATGATATAGTTCCAACCACTGGTGCCAACAATCCTGCTGCACTTGCCTTCACATTCCAATCTCATCTAAAGTGATACTCAATGGCTTCCACAGTTGTAAAACTAACTGTTTGAGCAAAATAGTTGATGTGAGATTTGAATATTGGGATTAAGTCATATAAATCTCTCTCAATAATAGAGAAATACTAAATAAATTCAGCCTCATTGATAGTTATAGAACATTATTTAAACATAAAGGCTCATCACTCTCTTTGACCAAGATGATTTTGAAGTTTCAAAACACAGGGCATAATCTCTATAGAAAATCCCATATTATCAAAAAAATGAGAAGTAATAAATGAGTGGGATGTTCTCATATCAAATAAATCTTTCATAAGGGTAAAATTTAAAAGAATCGTACCTCTCACCATCAAAGGACCAGATTTATCATCCATGATCATTTACTCAGATCCATATAATTTCTTACTCGCTGCGTTTTAGTCTTTATTACCATATTGAAATTTCACTTGTTGATGAGTCATTGTGTTCCTAGAATCACCTTGGATCACTCTATTCTGGTGATGAGAACTATTTTACTGCTCATCCCATTGAAGCATAAGATTCTTGAGAAGCATGAGATGTGTCTCAATCACCCGACCTCAGAGTACTATGACAATAGTGCTATACCCATATTATTGAAATTGTGACATACTCTAGATGGTGATACAAATTCTCTCTTTATGTGATTGGGAGAACCATATTGAAAACAACCATATTTACCATTTGGTTTAGGAGGAAGATTCACTAATCTCTCTATCTGATTTAGAGTCATACCACCACCTTGTAAATAGGTTTCCCTATTCCACTTATTCCCTATATTAAAGTTCCCACTAGTTCCCATAAGTATCAACATGATTCCACCAACCATATTTCCTAATATATCTCTTTCTTCCACCATTTCTCTACTGACCATCTCTATATAATACGATATAAAAAGCACTATAATATTAGAGAGAATCACTAGCCTCAACCCTGATTAAAAAATTAATTCCTTCAAGGATGCACTTGCATAAAATTTGGGTGAAAAGTGGACTAAATTCATAAATTTTTCTACATAATCTGCCACCATGATGTTATCTTATTTTAAACTAAATTAGTTTGTTTTTATAACAATCTGGAAGGTGTGAGGATATAATATTTTGTTAAAAAATCCTTCAAAATACTCCCATGTCATGACTTGGTATGATTTATCCTGAAATTCAAAATACCACCACTAGAATGCAATATCTTCCAGCATATATATTGAAAACTTCACTTTTAACTCTATTGGTTTCCTAAGGAAATAAATTATTTGATTAATACTATATTCAACCAAACTTTCAATTTCTCTAGCTAGAAATACTTCTAAAATATAGGTGGATTATACTTTTGAAACTAAACCAAATGGTCCACCTTCCAAGGTTCATCCTATCGATTTCTTCTATATAAAACTTGAAAATACTTTAAATACTTTGAACCAACTATTGGTTCACCAGTGGATTAGGTGAAAACACATTCTCAGAATCTTCCTATGGTTATTTTCTATGAGCCTACTCATTTACATTATCTATAACTAGAAGAAAACTCTATTAAATATCACTCATTAGCAACTGAAGGCTTTTCAATTTCAATTTACCACATAGACATATATCACAACATTTATTTTCAAAATTTAACCATTTAAACTTTAAAATAATTTTTGAAAATACCATAACAATGCTTTTGAAAATAAAACCATTTTTAACTGTTCTAAAAAGTCAATACCTTTTTACTATAACATCAATAATTTACTGAAAATAAATAGTGAATTCCTAATGGGAAGTCATTCTATTAATTCATGTCATGAAAATATCATCAGCTAAACCCATGAAGATGAGGTGAAAACTCCTTAAAGTGTCTTAAAAAATCATGTACCTGAACACCTTGGTAACTTAAAGTTCAATAAAAATAGGTTAGTTACACCTTTTTATTCTCTATATTTAAAGTTCCAGCAATTCTATCTCCTTGATACCAACCCAACTGAAGGAATAAACAAGAATGATTTACAACTCTAAGACCAAACAAACTGATACCATTTGTTCCAAAATAAAGATAGATTGACCAAGAATGATACCATTTGTAACATCCTACCCCTCACCCATTGGTTTGGGAAGAGGCATTGAGTGTTACAAGCCTTAGGTGACATCTACAAGACACTAAAGGTTGGAAATAAATTTCAAGGGCCTCAAGAACAATCGAGGTATGATTTTATATTTAAATATGAAACATCCAACAACTCAACAAAACCAACCAAACTTATATATGATGCATGAGTACTAAAATAAAACTAAAAACATTCCCAATAATACATAACCATATCAGAGTAAAAGTGAAAAAAGTGACATAACTAAAAGAAACAAAAGACAATGAATCTACAAGACACCAAATCCATCAACCAACATCTCCCAAATAGATCCTATCTCTAAATGAACATGCCTAACCCAAGGTATCAAGATACATCACAAAATATCTGAGATACCTTTCCTTTACCAATGTCTCAATAGATGATATTTTCAAATGTACAATAGTGCCCAAGCAGACTGTGAGTATAAACTTAGTATAATTTCACCAATGACTCACCAACTCACCCTACTAGGATAAAACTTATTAGTACATTTTATGAAGCAGTTTAAGTAGTCAAAATAATTTATAACAAATCCATAAATAAATTTATCTAAGGAAAACATCAACAAGATATTAAAATCCTTTCTCAAAGAAAAAAAATAAACAAATACTTTTAACCATTCCTCACTTGATCTTTCAAATAATTTTCTATTTTATCACACATCCACAACCCACACACAATATTGGAGTTACCATTTGATGGTGTAACCTCACATCCATACTATATCCCTTTGATAGTGGCTCTTCACGATCATTATCCATCCCATTAAACTCATGACCAACTGTTATGACCAAACCATGTCAACCAATTTCAATCAAATAATTTATTTCCTTTCAAATCATTTAAACAAATAATTTACTTACATCAAACCAACCATAATTTTAAAATCACCATTTTAACATTATAAACAAAGAATTTTTCCAAAAATTCATTTAATTACTATGATTTCCAAAACCATTATTCAAAGAAGAATTTCCATAAAATCATACCATTATTTCCAAAAAAATTTAAAGGAATTAAATCAATTAGAAATAAAAACTTTAAGTTTTAATCAATTTTATTTGAGAAATAAGCCACCTACCTCTCAAACATTGGTGAAATAAAGAACGACACAATGATACTTCAAAAACCTAGCTTAGATCTCCTAGATCCAACCTTAGATCTTATCCCATTTAATAAATACAAACATACATCTACAATATTGAAATTACATAGTGTATATATATCCCCAACAAATTAGATCTATGATTATAAAATAGAGAGAATCCTTGGATCTAGGAAGAACGACCAAGAATGGAGACTTACTAGTTAAATCGGGCCTCCAATGCACCTTAAAACACCTAATTATCACTCCTAGAAGGAAAGGAATCATCTATCCAATCTTGTTATCCAAAGAAATTCAATTTATGTATGAATTAGGGGGAAACAGTTATTAATGGATTAATTTGGGTTAGATCCACTTTTTAAGGATGGTTAACCCTGCATTGCATGGTTGGTGCATGGTTTGGAAATAGTGTGCCAAACATGAAATGATACTATATCAATCTAACCCCTTACACAGTCAGATAAAATGGTTAGAAAAACCATGCACCAACCGCGCCTTTTCATTCTATCCAAGCATGCATGGTTTTCTGTGGGCATCCGCATGGTTTGGCTAGACCGTGCACTAACCGTGTGGAGCTACCATCCATTCCACAATAATCCACATGGTTTCTCTAGGGTATACATTTTTTTGACTAAACTGTGTACCTAACCATATGCCTACCTAGTGCCCAATTTTTGGCCTTTCACGGTTTTCTGTAGGTTCTGTATGGTTTCTACTAACCATGCTCAAACTGTGCACCTCCATAGAAGATTCCAAAATATTCTAAAACCAATTAGAACCTCCAAAAACTTAACCCAATAATTATATATACTTAAAATACATAAATAAAGGGTTATTTAACTCAAATAGGGGTTCTAAATTCTCCAAAACATTAGAATTTACATCCTCAGAAATTAGAAACCACCCGTTATCTTAGAAGAGTTCATACCATTGCTCCACCTTTTTCTTTCCTCAATCCCTCGTTTCTTCCTGAATCCGACAATGTTTCCATAAAAACTACACTAAAATGATGATTTTACCGTGAAATATATTCTATATACTATCCATAATGCAAACCTACACATGAACCAATGTAACATCCAAATCTAGGTCAACGTGATCCCATTGAATCATATGGTTAGGATTAGGTTGATACTTCTTTAACTAGGACACATGAAACAAATTGTGCACTGAACTGAATCAAACTATGATTTCCAAAAAACCATGATTCAAACAAGAATTTCCATATAATCAAACCATTATTTATAAAAAAAATTAAAGAAATTAAATCAATTTGAAATCAATCCTTCAATTTCTAATCAAGTAGAGTTGAGAAAGAATCCACCTACCTCTCAAACATTTGGTAAAATGAAGAACGACACTGTAACGACCCTGAATTTTATTAATGAAATTTTACTTATTATAATACATCACATGGAGATCCAAATAAAAAAATTATACTCGTAAATGAATAATGATACGTTATTCATAAAAAACCAATAATTATAGTGGGACAATAAATATAAAATAAGATAATAAGAATAGGAAAATTTGGATATGTTCGATCCACTAGAATGACCGCACTCACAAAAAAGATGTAGAAATAAAATAGTGTTAATAATAAAATATTAATGAAATTATAAATGAAATTTAGGTATCTTATAAATGAAAATATGATATATTTATATCATGGTATAAGTAAATAAATGTTTTAAAAATGATAAATTAAGTGTTGGTATTTTTATGAAACATAAATTATTATTTACAATTTTATAATTAATATAATGATTTAAAAGATAAATTATTTTCATAAAATAGATTCATAAAATAATATTTTTTTATTATAATTATAAGATAATTTTATGAGACCTTAATTAATTTTTTAATGTGTCATAAAAGAAGTTATAATATTAAAATCAGTGTTTTTTGAATAAATAATGTTTTTAATTAAAAACTAAATTTACCAAATTTAGAAAATTATTTTCATAAAAAAGAGTATATTTTTTTTAAATCTACACTTTAAAAAATGGTTGAGGTGGTTTTTTGGGATTTTTTTAAAATAGTTGAATTTTTAGTGAATAGTGAAATACAATAATTTACAGTATTTAACATTATAAGTAAATAAATGAATTTTTGAGTCATGGTTGAGTAATTGATAATGTAAGTTCCTATTATATCAAAATAACATGCTCTATTTACTATACACAGTCATAAGAATCAACACTATTGATAGTCTTGAGCCAAAATAATAAACAAATGAATAAAATAATAAAAAAACCACTCTCATCCCCCTATAAATACCACCCATCACCACCTATTATCCTCACACCTTATAAGCCTTGGATATTGATAATATTATGCCTAATTTCCCAAGACTATTCCCCAAATCCTATCCTTACTGGTCTCACCAAAAGACCAAACCCAAGTTCCTTAAGGAGGTTCTCAAGAAGATGATATCCGAGAGGTAAAATCCTCCTTTCTCTTTTAATTTCTTTTCTTTTATTATAATACCTCACCTACCCCATATAAAATATAATTATAAATACAATATAATATATGTACTTTAATGTTATTATGTTAATGGAATATCCATCATCAAATCTCTTCTCTTCTCCTTTTATTCTAAAAAGGAAAGTGTCATCCATTTTCACGCCTTGGCCTCGGGCTGTGCTAAAGCTGGTGCAGTTTCATTGAAAAAATGGTGTGTAATTTTTTTTAAAATAAGAGCTTAAATCACACACACATGTTACATTCAAGAGGATCATTTTGTTTTAGGTCCTGGAGAATCAGATACAACTATTACATTTCTTTCAAAACTGGCAAAGAAAGAAACTCCACAAATCTTCCACCGAACAAAGTGACTTAAATATACTAAACTTGTAAAAGAAAATAGATTGAAAACATAGGTTGAGCATAATAATTCCCAATAAGGGTTTTTAAAATAACATAATATACTAATTAAAACCTCTCTAAAATATTCCTTTAAAATTATTCAGAAAACATTTCTTTTAGTAAAGCTCTAACACATGTATCATAACTTAATATTTTGTTTAAGAATTAAAAGAGCACATTTCATGGAATACTAAAAAATTTAAAAAGAAACATGTTCCAATTATAAGAATGGTCATAAAAAAATAACAAGTAGAGATAATCTAATTTTAATAGGTATGACATGTGAAAATGCAAGTACAAAATTTAAAACTAAGAGTATTACATGACCAGAGTTGCGCATAAAAATAATAACTTCAATTTCTTCCTTGTCTACTGAAAAAAATATACTGGCTGATAAATATATGAGTGATTAATAATTAATAATCTATAAACTTTTACTTTCTCTGATACTCATAGGTACATTCTCTTTAACCAAACATATTCTTCAGTTGAATACACACTTGATTAATTAAATTCTGTAGACAAAATGAGGAAACGTATAATGCCAGACCCTGTTAAGACCTCATGACAAGACCTGAAATGTCAATGGCCTCATTCCATGACCTGATTATCTCATGATAAATATCGATTTATCGAGGGGATTTCATTAACCGGTCCCCAACCCATTATACTGAGTCTAATACATTCCTTATATTCCAAATAGGGTTGTATATTCAAAATTTCCCATACCACTTTGAATATTTAATTTCTCATTTTTTATTCTTCAAAGTGTCACATACCACTTTGAATAATTTAATTTCTCATTTCATATTATTCAAAGTGTCCCATACCACTTTTAATACTTTAATACTTAATACATAAAATTTCATAAGAATTTAATTTCATTCTTTAGCATTTACATATATTTAATGAATCAGGAATATAAGTGTTAATCACAAAACTATCAACTGCATGGCTATGACATTAAATGGAAAGTATGATAAGTAGATTATAGAATATGTGATGAAAACTAATTCAAAAAATAAATACAAGTTTTGTCACATAAAATGATACCCTAAAATTCTAAAACCTTATTAATCAAATACATATTGGAATTTTATCATGGATTGGATGCATAATTAATTAAAATATAAACCAAATATTTCATGTGGGGTATTAAACACCTAGATTTCCAAACATTTATTACTGTTATGCTTATGTATAACATATCACAGTGGTATACAGAATGTTAAAAATTAAAAGCATGAAATTCAACCATAGCTAATACCATTTAATATATATGAAAATATGTGATTCATATATGGGTATATAAGAGTATCAAACCCCAAATATTATACTCATGAATTCTCAATAATTATTAAACGCATCAAAAGTATAATATTTGGAATATTCAAAATTAGGGTTTAGTGTTGTGTAAATCCATTTATACACAAGTTTGTATATAAAGAGTTGTATTTTTTAAATAAAAACCGCTCATACTTCAAAAACAACATGTTTTATTCTTTCTTAGAAATCCTTGAAAAAATTCTACATAAAATTGAGGATCAAAGTTTATATGTATACACATATATTCACCTAACCGAATATACATTATGTATTAAAGGGTTTATACCAAAAATCCAATGACACCCATATGACTTTAATATATTAGTCACATTAATTAACAAGGGTTCCTAAAATTTTATAAACTTTTAAAGGTTTTTTTATTAAATAACTCATATATGTGTTTATGTAACATCGATATACATAGATTATTTATGTGTATAACCAAATATATATGATATATATATATATAATGTTCTTAAACCGAGATTTATTAACACTTACATGTTTTAAATTATTAGGAACATTAGAAAAAACAAGGGTTCATTAATTTCGAAACGTGCCGTTAATTATAAAAAGTTTTGTTTATGAAATATGTATACATATATATACTTATGTATATTTCAATTTGTATATAATCACCAAAAATCACACATCCTTTTCATGATAAAGAATTAAAAAATACATGTAGGATGAAGGACTCACCAACTTTGAAGAATCGACAATCCTATACTCAACCATATACATATATACAAGTGTATACATCTATATGTATATATATATATAAACACAAACTGAATCAAAGTAAGGAAACATAGAACCCTTACCTGATTTGAAGAGGAGATTCTCAAGAAAGTCTTGAAAGAGTCTTGAGAAGAGGAATAACCAGAAGGAAAGAAGCATAACGGGTTGTATATAAACTATATTATACATAATATATAGAATATTTTAATGATACTTTCTAGAAAACTGAGGCCTAATCAGTTTATAAAATGACCTAAGGTGTGGGTCTTGTGGAATGTGAGAGCGAGGAGGGACCAACCGAGGTCCCGAGCATGGAAAAATAGTGCAAGAGGGTGTGAAAAAAGGCACTGGTTTAGTGCATGTGGGAGGAAGAAGACACCACAGATGAGAAAAATCTGAAAAACAAACGGATGGACAAGATTAGATATTGCCTTGGTCCAACGGTTGAGGCGCAATCGTGGTTATAAAAGGAATGATCGTTCAAGATTAAATCTTGACTCGATTGAACTGCTACGACATGATGCCGTGTTTAAAAAAAACTTGAACAGTCACGATTAGATTGCGATCGATCAGACGGTGACTAAAAATACAGAGGATAAATCGCGGCTATTGGGGATTGAGGACTGAACCAAAATAGATGGCCCAGATTACGTGTAGAGAGATCTTATGGTCCGGATCATGTTTCTCCTTAAAAACCTCATCCCACAACGAAACAGAAAGAGTTCAGTAGTTCCTTTATAAGCCCAGGGCTCCCAACTAAGGCTCATATTACTTCCTCTCCCCTCCCGTTACCACCCCATAATGGGTTCTTCTGTGGGCGTGATCCTGCGCCCACCCACGACGCCACACCGCCCCGCACGGTGACATGCTCTGGTCTATGCATATGCACCGGCGTGCACCCTTAGGGGTAACTATGTCCCCTGCGCTCTAGACCTGGCATGCACCATGCCTATGCACTTCCCTGGGCCATTACCAGGGGGTAGAGGGTGAGAAGCCCATCAAGGCTTTGAGGTCTTGCCACAAGTTAGCCCTCGACTAGGTGGGGTACTCCCCTAAATTTTAACAAAGTAAACATTTATATATTTTTTGTTATAAAAATATGTTTACACATATATGTATATAGGTATCTTCAAGATATAATTTCCCTATTATAACCTAAATATTTTTCTTAGTTGTATAAATGTTAAAGTTTTAAAAACACTAAGTGATAAATTAATGTTTAATACATCATTAAGAAAATATTATATTTGTAGTATAAAAAAATCATAGACATAGTTTTAATTAAAACCTTTGTTTAAACATTAAGAATAAAAACATTTATAAAATCTTTTCAAAACATTTGGAATATTTGAAAAGTATTTTAAATCCAAACCTCATTTTGAAATCATACTAAGTGTAGCTTAAAATATTAGATCATTATCCTTTTTAAAGTTTATAAAAAGAGTTTATATGTTTAAAATTATAATTTCAATACATACTTTAATTATTTTGGAAAACTAAATATTCCTAGGTATTCTAAATTAAACCACCAAAATAAGAAATGACTATAATTATAACCGTTAGAAACTCAACGATCACCTGAGGAGTAATGGTCAGATTAAGGCCTTATAAAACCATGTTTCAAAGTGCTCCATATTCAATACAACTTGGTGAAAAATAGTGCTCCTTATACCACTAATGCTTAGTAGAGCTGTTGTGGTTCTGGCCGTGATGTTTTTCTTTCTGACTGACATGAAGGATCTTCTCTATTTATCGGGTCACGTTGTTGCGTTAGGTGGTCTCCCAATTGCTTTGATAGGGATTTTAGTTGGTATTTTTGGTTAGTTTAATTCTATTTGTTTTGAAGTAATGTAATAAATTCAGTATTTAATAAGAAATCCTTGTGTTTATTTCATATGTTTTGTTCAGATAACATGAATATTAAATATAATAAAAGCATAATATTATTATTACATGAGAAATAAGTTTTGGGGCGTCACATTATTTCCCCTACAAAGAATTTCATCCTTGCAATTCTAAAATACTCTTACACAACCACAAAAACACTAAACACACGTCACTCCTGAGTTCCCTTTTCCGGGAACACCACTGATGGTAGGTTGATGACGACCTCAAGTGGATTCCTAAGGTAGTATTCAGCTCCTCGATTTCTTTATCCCAAATACTCTATGAAAATCTAGGGTTGAACCTGTGGATAAGGCACTCAACCTTCCAAAGAGAGGCACAAGAGGTGTGGAGGTCGGAGATTTCAGAGTGGACCAAATCCTATAAATCCCTCGCACCACGTCGTGCTTGAAAATATTGATGTTGCAGAGTTCCTCGTACATACTTAAACTCATGACCTCGAATAGGTAGGACACTCGATGGTCACCATACAAAGCATATTCTAGAAACTTGCCTACAACTCAGTAGTTATCATCCAAAGTAAAACATTGAAAAAGAGCTTCATGATACTTTCCTATTTTTCTATATTCTAAAAATTGTGAATTTGCAATACGGTAGTAGACAAGATTGTTTCCTTGGTAAAGATGGAGGGTGTTTGGGCGGTTTGACACCCGATGGAGTTGTTTACAAGTTATAAGTAAGTTTTCATAGGGCTAGTATTCTTCAAAGCATTTCTTGACAATTATAATCCCTAAATGTTTGGTAGGAAGTGATAAGACATTGGTTGGTGAACTCATGTATTCTATCTGAAAATTTTAGTAGACAAGTTTTATTCAGAAAAGCATAACCATATCAAAATAGAGACTTTATTTAAAGTATCAAAACACATAACATTATTTGGTTATAAAAAGTTCATAAACCCAAGGTATTACATAACTAATTTCTCAATCTCAAAAAATTAGTATGGATTTCCTAATGTATTCCAAGATGGAACTTCACCAGATTCACTAATGTTAGCGATTTCCCTAATTCCCAGTCCAACAGATTTTGAAAGCGGTTCCAAACTCCTCAATCTTCAGGGTCCAGATGCAGCATGGGCAGTCCGGATCAATCGAATATGGGAATCTAAAGTTCCAAAAAAGGAAAGCATGAAGGGTATGGAGTTGGGAGACGTCCGCTTGAACTTTGTGTCTATAATAAAAATGGGTAGATTCATCCTCAATAATTTCGAAGTCCATGACCTGACCTCAAATTCTGTACATTACAATTTCATAGAGGTATGCTACCCGGAGGTCACCCACTTGTGCAACTTCCTTGAAGTTCATTAGTGAAAAGAATTTGTTGGCCAAGGTGAAGTATCAGAATAGACCTTCATAATACCTTCCCTTACATGCATAAAAGGGAAGTTGGGCATGCATCATCAAAAAGTAATAAAAGCTAGATCCTCAGTGAAGTTGGAGTACGCGAGGAGAATTGGACACATGATAAAGATGTTGACATGATAAACTAAGGTTCTCAAAAGTTTCATATCCTTTTAAACATGCCCTGGCCACTATGGTTTCTAATATTTTTTTGGAAAGGGACCGAAGGAATGATTCATCATCCATATGAAAAATTTAAGGAAACTACTACTTATTAATACATAAACAAGTTTTTTAGTATTGTTCTAATTTTTCAGGGTGTTCTAAACCAATCCTTTGATACCAACAGTCACACCCTGGCCCCAGACTTCTCTGAAGCTGGTGCAGTTTCATTGAAAACATGGTGTGTAATTTTTTTTAAAAGAAGAGCTAAAATAACACACACATGTTTCATTTAAGAGGATCATTTTGGTTTAGGTTCTAGAGAATCAGATACAATTATTACATTTCTTTCAAAACTGGAAGAGAAAGAAACTCCACGAAGCTTCCACCAAACAAAGTGAGTTAAATATACTAAACCTATAAAAGAAAACAGATTGAAAACATAGGGTGAGCATAGGAATGCCCAGTAAGGGGTTTTAAAATAACATAATATACCAATTAAAACCTTTAGGAAACATCCCTTTAAAATTATTCAAAAAAATTTCCTTTAGGAAAGCTGTAACACATGTATCATAACTTAATATTTTTTCTAAGAATTAAAAGAGAATATTTCATGGAATACTAACAAAATTACAGAGAAACATGTTCCAATTATAAGCATTCTCATACATAAATAATAAGTAGAGACAATATAACTTTAATTGGTACAACATGTGAAAATTCAAGTACATAATTTAAAACTAATAGTATTACATGATCAGAGTTTCACATAAAAATAATAACTTCAATTTCATCCTTATCTACTGAAAAACATACACTGGATGATAAATATCTAAGTGTTGAATAATTAATAATCCACAATACTTTATCTGATACTCATAGGTACATGCTCTTTAACTAATCATATTATCTATTTGAATACACACTTGATTAATTAAATTCTGTAGACAAAATGTGGGAATGTATAATGCCAGACCCCATCAAGATCTCGTGTCAAGACCCAAAATGTCAATGGCCTCATGCCATAACCTGATTGTCTCATGATAACTATAGATGAATCGAGGGGCTTTTATTAACTGTTCCCCAACCTGTTATACTGAGTCTAATACATTCCTCATATGAAAAATAGATTCATATATTCAAAATGTCCCATACCACTTTGAATATTTAATTTCTCATTTCATATTATTCAAAGTGTCCCATACCACATTGAATAATACAATTTCTCATTTCATACTATTCAAAGTGTCCCATACCACTTTGAATAATTTAACACTTACTCCATAAAAGGTCATAAGAATTTAATTTTTGTTCTTTAGAATTTACATATATTTAGAGAATCAGGCATATAAGTGTTAATCACAAAACTATCAACTGCATGGATATTGAATTAAATGGAAAGTATGATAAGTAGATTATAGCATATGTGATGAAAACTAATGCACAAAATAAATACCTGTTTTGTCACATAAAATGATAACCTTAAATACCAAAACCTTATTAATCAATTAAATATTAGAATTTCATCATGGATTAGATGCATAATTAGTTAAAAGATAAACCAAATATTTCATGTTGGGTATTAAACACCTAGATTCCCAAAAATTTATCACTGTTATACTTATTTATAACATATCACAAGGGTATACATAATGTTAAAAATGAAAAGCATGAAATTAAACCATAGCTAATACCATTTATTATATATAAAAATATGTGATTTATATATGTGTATATAAGAGTAGAAAACCCAAAATATTATACTCGTGAATTATCTATAATTACTAAATGCATCAAAAGTATAATATTTGGAATATCCAAAATTAGGGTTTAGCGTTGTGTAAATCATTTTATATACAAGGGTGTATATAAAGAGTTGCATTTTTTAAATAAAAACCACTTATACTTCAAAAACTACATGTTTTATTCTTTCTTAGAAATCCTTGGAAAATTATACAAAAACCGAGGATCAAAGTTTATATTTATACACATATATTCACCTAATCAAATATACATTATGTATTAAAGGGTTTATACCAAAAATAAAATGACACCCATATGACTTTAATATATTAGTCACATTAATTAACAAGGGTTCCTAAAATTTTATAAAATTTAAAAGGTTTATTTATTAAATAGCTCATATATGTGTTTATGTAACATCGATATACATAGATTATTTATGTGTATAACTGAATATATATGGTATATATATATATATAATGGTCTTACGCTGAGATTTATTAACACTTATATGTTTTAAATTATTAGGAACATTAGAAAAAACAAGGGATCATTAATTTCAAAATGTGCCATTAATTATAAAACATTTTGTTTATGAAATATGTCTATATATATATAATTATTTATATTTCCATTTGTATAGAATAAAAAAATCTCACACATCCTTTGCATGATAAAGAATTAAAAACTACATGTAAGATGAAGGACTCACCAACTTAGAAGAATCGACAATACTATAATCAACCATATACATATATACAAGTGTATACATCTATATGTATATATATATAAAAACCCAAACAAAATCAAATAAAGGAAACATAGAACCCTTACCTAATTTGAAGAGGAGAGGCTTGAGGAAGGATCAAATGAGGCTTGATAAGAGGAAGAATTGGAAGGAAGGAAGTGCAACGGGTTGTATATAAACTATATTATACTTAATATATAGAATATTTTAATGCAACTTACTGGAAAACCAAGGCCTTCTAATTTTATAAAATGACCTAAGGTGTGGGTCTTGTGGAATATGATAGTTAGGAGGGACCAACTGAGGTCACATGCATGAAAAAATGGGGCAAGAGGGTGTGGAAAAAGGCACTAGTTCAGCACATGCTGGAGGAATAAGACACCGCAGATGAGAAAAATCTGGAAAACAAACGGACGTCCAGGATTAGATCTTGCCTTGATCTAATGGTTGAGGTGCGATCATGGTTATAAAAGGAATGATCAGATGATATTAAATATTGACTCGATTGAACGACTACGACGTGATGCCGTGTTTAAAAAAACTTGAAAGTTCATGATTAGATTGTGATCGATCAGACAGTGGTTAAAAACACAGATGGTAAACCACAGCGGATGGGGATTGAGGACCGAACCAAAACAGATGGCCCAGATTGCGCGCGACAAGATCTGATGGTCCAGATCGTGTTTTGCCTTAAAAACCTCATCCCACATTGAAATGGGGAGAGTTCCATGGCTCCTTTATAAGATCAAGGCTCCCATAAGAGGCTCAGATTACTCCCTCTCCCGTCTCGATATCGCCCCATATCAGGTTCTTTTGTGGGTGTGCTTCTGCGCCCACCCACGCCGCTGTGCCACCCCACACGGTGGTGCGCTCTGGTCCATGCATACGCACCTGCGTGCGCCCTTAGGGGTAAATATGCCCCCTACACGCTAGACCTAGCATGCACTATGTGTGTGCACTACCCCTGGTCCATTACCAAGGGGTAGAGGGTGAGAAGGCCATCAAGGCTTTGATGGCCTGCCAGAAGGTTTCCCTCGGCTAGGTGGGGTACTCCCCTAAATTTTAACAAAGTAAACATTTATATTTTTTTTGTTATAAAAATAGGTTTACATATATATGTTTATAGGTATCTTCAATATATGATTTCACTATTATAACCTAAATATTTTACTTAGTTGTATAATTGCTAAAGTTTTAAAAACACTAAGTGATAAATTAATGTTTAATACATCATTAATAAAATATTATATTATTATTATAAAAAAAATTAAAGACATAGTTTTAATTAAAACATTTGTTTAAACATTAATAATGAAAAAATTTACAAAATCTTTTCAATAAATTTGGAATATCTGAAAAGTATTTGAAATCCAAACATCATTTTGAAATCATACTAAGCGTAAATTAAAATATTAGATCATTATCCATTTTAAAGTTTATAAGAAGAGTTTATATGTTTAAAATTATAATTTCAATGCATACTTTAATTATTCTAGAAAACTAAATATTCTTAGGTATTTTAAATTAAACCACCAAAATAAGAACAACTATAATTATAACTGTTAGAAACTCAACGATCACCTAAGGAGAAATGGTTAGATTAAGGCCTTATAAAACCATGTTTAAAAGTGCTCCATATTCAATACAACTTGGTGAAAAATGGTGCTCATCATACCACTAATGCTTAGTACTGCTGTTGTGGTTCTGTCCGTGATGTTTTTCATTCTAACTGGCCTGATGGATCTTCTCTATTTACTGGGTCTCATTGTTACGTTAGGTGGTCTCCCAGTGGCTCTGATAGGGATTTTAGTAGGTATTTTTGCTTAGTTGAATTCTCTTAGTTTTTAAGTAGTGTAATCAATTCAGTATTTAATAAGAATTACTTGTGTTTATTTCATATGTTTTGTTCAGATAACATGAATATTAAACAGAATAAAACCATAATATTGTTATTACATGAGAAATAAGTTTTGGGGCATCACATTATTACCCCCTAAAAAAAATTGAATCCTCCAAATTCTAAAATACTCATACACAACCACAAAAGTACCAGAAATAGGTCACTCCTAAGGTCCCTTTACTGGGAACACCACCGATGGTAGGGTGCTGACAACCTAAGGTGGATTCCTAAGGTAGTATTTAGCTCCTCAATTTCCTTGGCCCAAACACACTATAAATAGATAGGGTCAAACCTATGCCTAAAGCACCTATCCTTCCAAAGAGAGGCACGAGAGGTGTGGAGTTCAGAGATTTCAGAGTGGACTAAATCCCTATAAATCCCATGCACCACGTCGTGGTTGAAAATATTGATGTCGTAGAGTTCCCCTTATATATTAAAACTCAGGACCTGGAATAGGTAGGATGCTTGATGGTCACCATCCAAAGAAGATTCTATAAAGTTACCTACAACTCGGTAGTTATCAGCCAAAGTGAAACATAGAAAAAGAGCTTCATGATACTTTCCTATTTTTCTATATTCCACAAACTGTGCATTTGCAATACAGTAGTAGACAAGATTGTTTCCTTGGTAAATATGGAGGATGTTTGGGCGGTTTGACACCTGATGGAGTTGTTTACAAGTTAGAATTAAGTTTGTATAGGGATGGTATTATTTGGAGCATGTATTGACAATTATAATCTCTAAAAGTTCAGTAGGAAGTGATGGGAGATTGGTTGGTTAACTCATGTCTTCTATCTGAAAATTTTAGGAGACACATTTTATTCAGCAAAGCATAACCATATCAAAATAGAGGCTTTATTTAAAGTATCAAAACACATAACATCATTTAGTTATACAAATTTCATAAACCCAAGGTATTACATAACTACTCGCTCACTCTCAGAACACTAGTATGGATTTACTAATGTCTTCCAAGATGGTACTTCACCGGATTTACCGGTATTGGAGATTTCCCCAATTCCCAGTCTAATGGATTACCAAAGCGGTTCCAAACTCCTCAATCTCCTGGGTCCAGATGCAGCATGGGAAGTTTGGATCAATCGGATATGGGCATCTAAAGTTACAACAAAGGAAAGCATGAAGGGTATGGAGTTGGGCGACGTCTGCTTGAACTTGCTGTCTATAAAGAAAACAATTAGATTTATCCTCAATAATTTCGAAGTCCATGACCTGATCTCGAAGTCTGTAGGTTAAGATTTGATAGAGTTATGCTTCCCAGTGGTCACCCTCTTGTACAGCTTCCTGGAAGTTCATTAGTGAATTTAAGTTGTTGACCAAGGTGAAGTATCGGAGTAGACCTTCATAATACCTTCCCTTACGTGCATAAAAGGGAAGTTGGGGGCATGCATCATCAGGAAGTAATCAAATCCAGATCCTCGGTGAGGTTAGAGTATGCGAGGGGAATTGGACACATTATAGAGATGTTGACATGATAAACGAAGGTTCTCAAAAGTTTCATATCCTTCTAAAAATTCCCCAGCCACTATGGTTTCTAATATTTTTGTCAGAAGGGACAGAAGGTGTGATTCGTCAGCCATCTAAAAATTTTAAGGAAATTACTACTTAGTAAAACATAAACAAGTTTTTTTTGTATTGTTATAATTTTCCAGGGTGTTCTAAACCAATCCTTTGATACCAACTGTCACGCCCTGGTCCCGGGCTGCCCTGAAGCTGGTGCGGTTTCGTTGAAAACATGGTGTGTAATTTTTTTAAAAGAAGAGCTGAAATCACACACACATGTTCCATTCAAGAGGATCATTTTGATTTATGTCCTATAGAATCAGATACAATTATTATATTTCTTTAAAAATTTTAAGAGAAACAAACTCCACAAAGCTGCCACCGAACAAAGTGACTTAAATCTACTAAACCTGTAAAAGAAAGCAGATTGAAAACATAGGGTGAACATACAAATTCCCAGTAAGGGGTTTTAAAATAACATAATATACCAATTAAAACCTTTCTAAAACATTCCTTTAAAATTATTCAGAAAAAATTTCCTTTAGGAAAGCTGTAACACATGTATCATAACTTAATATTTTTTCTAAGAATTAAAAGAGCACATTTCATGGAATAGTAAAAAAATTACAAAGAAACATGTTCCAATTATAATCATGCTCATACAAAAATAATAAGTAGAGACAATCTAACTTTAATAGGTATGACATATGAAAATTAAAGTACAAAATTTAAAACTAAGAATATTTCATGATCAGAGTTATGCATAAAAATAATAACTTCAATTTCATCCTTTTCTACTGAAAAACATACACTGGCTGATAAATCTCTGAGTGTTGAATAATTAATAAGCCATAAGATTTTACTTTCTCTGATACTCATAGGTACAAGATCTTTAACCAATAATATTCTCCATTTTAAAACACAATTGATTAATTAAATTTTATAGACAAAATAAGGGAACATATAATGCCAGACCCCGTCAAGACCTCGTGTTAAGACCTGAAATGTAAATGGCCTCATGCCATGACCTGATTGTCTCATGAGAACTATGGATGCATTGAGGGGCTTTCATTAACTGGTCCCCAACCCGTTATACCGAGTCTAATACATTCCTAATATACCAAATAGGGTCGTATATTCAAAATGTATCATACCACTTTGAATATTTAATTTCTAATTTCATATTATTCAAAGTGTCCCATACCTATTTGAATAATTTAATTTCTCATTTAATATTATTCAAAGTGTCCCATACCACTTTGAATAATTTAATACTTACTCCATAAAAGGTCATAAGAATTTAATTTCATTCTTTAGCATTTAAATATATTTAGAGAATCAGGCATATAAGTGTTAATAAACAAACTATCAACTGCATCGCTATGGCATTAAATGGAAAGTATGATAATTAGATTATATCATATGTGATGAAAACTAATGCAAAAAATAAATACAAGTTTTGTCACATAAAATGAAAACCTTAAATTAGAAAACCGTATTAATCAAATACATATTGGAATTTCATCATGGATTGGATGCATAATTAGTTAAAAGATAAACCAAATATTTCATGTGGGGTATTAAACACCCAGATGCCCAAACATTTATTACTGTTATGCTTATGTATAACATATCACATGGTTATACATAATATTAAAAATAAAAATAATGAAATTCAACCATAGTTAATACCATTTAATATATATGAAAATATGTGATTCATACATGTGTATATAAGAGTAGAAAACCCCAACTATTATACTCATGAATTCTACATAATTAGTAAATGAATTAAAATATAATATTTGGAATATCCAAAATTAGGGTTTTGTGTTGTGTAAATCCATTTATACACAAGGGTGTATATAAAGAGTTGTATTTTTCAAATAAAAACCACTCATACTTTGAAAACAACATGTTTTATTCTTTCTTAGCAATCCTTATGAAATTCTACATAAAATTGAGGATCAAAGTTTATATGTATACACATATATTCACCTAACCGAATATACATTATGTATTAAAGGGTTTATACCAAAAATCCAATGACACCCATATGACTTTAATATATTTGTCACTTTAATTAACAAGGGTTCCTAAAATTTTATAAAATTTAAATGGTTTATTTATTAAACAGCTCATATATGTGTTTATGTAACATCAATATACATAGATTATACATGTGTATAACCGAATATATATGATATATATATATATATATAATGGCCTTAAACTGAGATTTATTAACACTTACATGTTTTAAATTATAAGGAACATTAGAATAAACAAGGGTTTATTAATTTCAAAACATGCCATTAATTATAAAACGTTTTGTTTATGAAATATGTATACATATATATACTTATGTATATTTTAATTTTTATAGAATCACAAAACCTCAAACATCCTTTGAATGATAAATAATTAAAAACTACATGTAGGATGAAGGACTCACCAACTTAGAAGAATCGATAGTCCTATACTCAACCATATACATATATACAAGTGTATAAATAAATAAATATATATATATATATATATATATAAACCCAAACTAAATCAAAGCAAGGAAATATAGAACCCTTACCTGATTTGAAGAGGAGAGGCTTAGGGAAGGCTTGAAGGAGGCTTGAGAAGAGGAAGAACCATAAGGAAGGAAGTGAAATGGGTTTTATATAAACTATATTATACATAATATATAGAATATTTTAGTTATACTTGCTAGAAAACTGAGGCCTACTCAGTTTATAAAACTAACTAAGGTGTGGGTCTTGCAGAATATGAGAGCTTGGAGGGACCAAAAGAGGTCACATGCATGAAAAAATGCAGAAAGAGGGTGTGGAAAAAGGCACTAGTTCAGTGCATGCAGGAGGAAGAAGACACTATCGATGAGAAAAATCTGAAAAAAATGGACGACCAGGATTAGATCTTACCTTGATCCAATGGTTGAGGCGCACTCGTGTTTATAAAAGTAATGATTGGTCGAGATTAAATATTGACTCGATCGAATGGCTACGACACAATGCCACATTTAAAAGAAACTTGAATGGTCAAGATTAGATTGTGATCAATCAGACAGTGGTAAAAAACACGAAGGATAAACAACAACTGCTCGGGATCGAAGACCGAACCGAAATAGGTGGTCCAGATCGTGCGTGGTGAGATCTGAAGGTACAGATCACGTTTATCCTTAAAAACCTCATCCCACATCAAAACGGGGAGAGTTCCGAAGCTCCTTTATAATCTCGGGGCTCCCATCCAAGGATCAGATTACTCCCTCTCCCCTCCCGATACCACCCCGTACCGGGTTATTCTGTGGGCACGCTCCTATGCCCACCCACGCTACTGTGCCGCCTCGCACGGTGGTGCGCTATGGTCTATGCATACGCACCCGTGTGTTCCCTTAGGGGTAACTATGCCCCATGCATGCTAGACCTAGAACGTACCATGCGTGCGCATTGCCCCTTGGCCATTGCCAGGGGGTAGAGGGTGAGAAGCCCATCAAGGCTTTGAGGGCCTGCCACAAGGTGGCCCTCGGCTAGGTGGGGTACTCCCCTAAATTTTAACAAAGTAAAAATTTATATATATATATATATATATATATTTTGTTATAAAAACAGGTTTACATATATATGTATATAGATATCTTCAAGATATTATTTCCCTATTATAACCTAAATATTTTCCTTAGTTGTATAAATGGTAAATTTTTAAAAACACTAAGTGATAAATTAATGTTTAATACATCATTAATAAAATCTTATATTAGTATTATAAAAAAAATCAATGATACAGTTTTAATTAAAACATTTTTTTAAACATTAATAATAAAAACATTTATAAAATATTTTCAACACATTTGGAATATCTGAAAAGTATTTGAAATCCAAACCTTATTTTGAAATCATACTAAGTGTAGCTTAAAATATTAGATCATTATCCTTTTTAAAGTTTATAAAAAGATTTTATATATTTAAAATTATAATTTAAATGCATAATTTAATTATTTTGAAAAACTAAATATTCCTAGGTATTTTAAATTAAACCACCAAAATAATCAATGGTTATAATTATAACTGTTAGAAACTCAACGGTCACCTAAGGAGAAACGATCGAATTAAGGCCTTATAAAACCTTGTTTCAAAGTGCTCCATATTCAATACAACTTGGTGAAAAATGGTGCTCTTCATACCATTGATGCTTAGTAAAACTGTTGTGGTTATGGCCGTGATGTTTTTCATTATGACTGACCTGAAGGATATTTTCTATTTATCCGGTCTCATTGTTGCGTTAGGTGGTCTCCCAGTAGATCTGATAGGGCTTTTATTAGGTATTTTTGGTTAGTTGAATTCTATTAGTTTTGAAGTAATGTAATCAATTTAGTATTTAATAAGTATGACTTGTGTTTATTTCATATGTTTTGTTCAGATAACATGAATATTAAACAGAATAAAACCATAATATTATTATTACATGAGAAATAAGTTTTGGGGTGTCACATCCATGATGTGTAGATTCACCACCTTTGCGGATGATGAGTTTTAATTTTTCATTAACACATTCATGGATGGTATTAAACCATTATAATGGTTAAAAAAATATTTTAAAATGTATTTTATAACTTTTTCCATGTTCTAGAAAAAATATATATGCATAATATTAAATAATAAACCAAACTTGTTCGTAATGATAAAAAAATCACAAAAATAAACTAAACGATCATCATTAATATTTTATCCAATGAATAATTATCATACCTAAAAAATGATATATGAGAACATTAAAAATTATGGAAGTATATTAATACCAATTCATTTTTTTACTTTATTTTTTATTCATTTTACAAGAAATTCTATAATTATACATAATTAAACTGACTATGAAATCCATGAAACAAATGCTCCTGGAATGACGAAATTAAACACTATAACTCATCAAAATGGCCATAAATGAACATAATAAAAATATAATAAATAAAATATATTTTGAATAGGATCTTAATTAAATTATTAATGAATATAATTTGATTATCCAGGTCATTAATTTCAAGTGCATAATTATTTTAGACATATGGTTAGATATTCCCTACGAACCTCCATTTTTTCCTTCGGGTTATGATTTACATCTATTTATCCCAATGTAATTATTAATTATTCTTATGTAATACTCATAAATACTATGTGTATGTTCCAAATATAATTAAATAGCTCAATTTTTCTTTATTTTACAGGAAAACTCATGTTTTATAAGGTTCCCTTTTCAATTTCCCCCAATAAGCATGTCCAATTAAAAGTAACTTCCCAATTTCTTACCCATTTTCAAGTACAATCCATAATATGTTTTAACCCACCATTATTTTTCTAAAATAACTCATATAATCATGAAAAGCTATCTTAGTTCATTTATAGTTTTATACAAAAAATTATGTCTTTGTCCTCTTTAAACTCTCTTTAATATTTTCCCTTAAACCGAACTAAACTTTCTCATTTATAAAGTTTCTTAAACACTATTTTTACACGTTTTCACTTAATTTGGACATAATTTATCATGATATATGATTATTTTACCTTATTAATTTCCAAATATGATTTAAACCTATTCTTTATTATATACCATTATCATACACCCCTTGGTTATGCTTTATGACATGATTTTATTACGCATTTCTTTCCCTGGGTAACCCTTATGTTTGATTATTTATATGGAACACATATGCATGAAAATGTTATTATGGGTGCACCCGGATAGCGATCCAATGCATTGGGTAATGTTTAGTATCATGAGACTTCCTATAAGGGATTAAGGAGTAAAACTAATCCATTATGGGTATTTGTCCACCATGTGAGATAGTCTTGGAAGTTAGCCTTGACTCATGTTTATGTCATGTTATATGTTACGACCACATTCCTATGTTTCCATGATTACATTATCCCATGTTCTATATGTTATGCTTCCATATGATTATTCTTGCTCCATGCCTTTTTAGGTCATCATTTTATACCTTCTAACCCATGTTCTATTGTTGAAAAAAAAATCCATCAAGGTATCCTCTCAATGTTTTTAGGCGTGATTGTGTTTTTTGAAAAAGAAGGATGACCACAAATGTGCATGGTTGGTGTTTTCCAAAGTATGTGGTTATGGTGGTGCAGTTTCCCAGTTTTTTCAAAATTTTTGGGCCTCAAAATCAGGAGTTTGTTAAAATAGAAAAGGAAGGATTTTCACAAAGGGGTTCATGGTCTGTGGATCACAAGGCGCAGTTCGCGAAACAAAAATAGAGATTTTTAATGCCCCCCTCCCCACAAAGTGTACCCCTCCTCGGCCGAAAATTGGAGAAGAGAGATAGTGACACCCAAGTCCTACCTCCAGTAGGCCCTGAGTTGGTGACTAGCAGTGAGGGTATAGTAAACACATATATGGAAGGCATTAACCTCTAAGAGAACATAAGCATAAGAGAGAGATAAGATAGACACCAACCAACTCCTTCTCAAACTACAATATAAAAGGAACCCAAGTACATAAATTTAATGTCATGAAAGAAATACTAGAACTGAAAGAAGAAATTACAAGTACCAAAAGAAAGGTAAAGATGACAATGACCATGAAGCCCAAAAAACTCCTACAACCCACAAGCTAGTAGCAACCATCATGATCTCCAACCTACTCCAACTGACCTAAAAAATTGTTTATATAACGTATGTTGAGTATAAAAATATACTTAGTAGGATCCTTCCTGAAGCCTCTCTCGCAAAAGTAAAGAAATCATGCTAAATCACATTGAAAAAAAAGTGAAACTAACTCATCACATAAGCAGGTATACTAAGTTCCCAACCTCACTATGGATAATCACACCAAGTATCACATATGAGAGCATATAATATAATAACGAATATCCAGGGTACATCGCTACCACTTCCCCAATAGTTTTCCACTTTTCCCCAACATCGCACATCCTAATCATCTCTCTCCAAAAAGGTTATCCCATAGACACCTAAGAGAAGGAAAAAAACATGCACCTCATGCAACACACAACACCACAACCACATAACCAAAAGTAACCAGGTAGTTTCTGGGAGCCACCACAACCCGCATAACGTGTATCATACATCGAGTATTAAACCTCAAGCCATTACAACCCACACACCATGTAAGGATCCTCAAGACATCACAACCTATACATGTTATACCTATAGTAGACATTAGGAAAATATATCCAGAATATGTGTGTGTGAGATAATCAAAATCCATTACAACCCTCTACACACATATATGAGGAAAACTAACCACTATTCATACCATAACAAGTAACTACTAAGAGAAGAGAGTGGGGCCAAAGGGGGTAGTCAACCATCCATCCTCCCACCAAGATGTTGGGGAAAACACCCCCAGAGCTCATAATTCTCAGAGTGTCAGTTTCCCTAACCAATAGGGTGGAGTAGCACATAGAAACAAAAAATTACATGATATAATATATCACATAACCACACTATGAGAATAAAATAGTCTTAGACTCAATTACAACTAATGTCTCTCAGACTCTTGGTTTTCACTGCTAAGAATAGATATCCTATAAGAGCACAACCATTTAAAGATCAATATTAAGTTACTTTATCCCTTTTTATTAGTTTCAATTTATGTTAATAAATTATTTAACCATAAATTAACCATTATCAAATTCCACATTTCATTTAATTAGCATCACAAAAAAGTTCCATGCCCTCCAGGAATAAGAAATCCGAGTCCATGGTTTCTCAGAAATAGAACCTCAACACTGCATCCCAACAAGCTCTAACCCCATGGGATAAATATTTATTTATTTATTAACAACATTATCACTTTCCATATTTCTAGGTATTATAGGAAAATATTCTAAGCTACGAAACTCAAGGGGCTCAACATGGTGAGTAGATGAACTACCCATCAAGTCTTTTCCACCTATATATGGATCATATTCCCATCCAACTACGAGAATCTAAACATGGAAATCATGTGGTATACCCTACACGTATTTCCCTCCCATGAAAGGAGAGTTAGAAAACCATATGGCTCAAGAAGTGGGGAAAGTAAAGTAGATAAACAAGAAACAAATTCAAACAATCATCCAACTTTCATATCATTGGATAAGCCCAGCTTCAACCTATTCCATCACCTCTAGTGTCCTACCCAACACCCATATGAATAAACTAATGAATATCGCCACTCTAGGAATCAACTGTTACTATAACAACCGGGTGTCCCTACCCCACATACTATAAGATCCCTCTAGGATCAACCATCCCAGGCTCACATCACATCTGGGCCTCTTTGCCCCACATCGCACAACATTCCTCCATGCTCAAGAATCCCAGGATCACATCACAAGTATTAGGAAAAAACATAGAAATTAATATCTTTTCCCTAAATTAAGGCATTAAACCTTCACACACAACGATCTCTCATGGATACAAAGCATAAGGCACTTGGCCTTTACCAGTAAATGGGAAAATCAGGACCTATAAAAAATTGTATTTTATTACACAACTATTTCTTCATTCTATCTTGAATTAACCGATTCATTATTCATAGGTTCTAATACGGGAAACCTAAACAACAACCTATCACAAGATATCACAAATTAATTAAAAAATTAATTTAACAAGCCTTTAATTCCATTATCAACAAGAATTTTCATGCTTTAGGTTCATTAATAAATTCAATTAAACATGCATATCTACATCAATTTATTATCCTCAAATTGCAATAACAACAACCAGATTCATTAAACATGCTTATTTACCCATTTAGCCAACTAATTATCAATTAATTTCGAATCTACATTCTTTACCAATTTCTATCAAGAAAAAAATGATAAACCAAGAAAATTATAGATATCACACTATCTAGAAAATCAAGAGGCAAAACTTTATCATAGTATAAAGCATCAACATCGCTATGTGATCGATACCAATTCTTTAATCCAGTTTAAGTATTTATTAGGTCAATTTAATTGTGATCCAATGGGTTAAATCATGAAAAATATATGATTTCATGTAAATAAATAGATAAGTAACAATTACCCTACCTAAAAAGGTCTTTGAAATTCTTCACATGAGAACAAATCAATGTAACAGATTTACGATCCCCTATCCTGTAATATTTGCATCCATTTGAGGATGCTATGACACCACCACACCAAAAAAAACTGAGAGAAACCCCATTAGAACCATTGGAGATCATCCACCATTTCATGGAAAGAATAATGGGAGGAAAAAGACATCAAACTAAGAGAGATCGCAAGTATTTAGGAAGAACACACCTTTTATCAAAGATAGATAATTACAAATCAAAGGAGGGAAGCCCAAGATTAATTCTCGTTGAAGGAATATCCAAAATTCCAAGGAGGTGACTGTCGGGTCACCTGGAAAGAGAGAGAGGGGAGCTTCATTCATAGGGTTTGACAACCCAAGTGGATGGAATGTTTTAAAACATACAACATCAGGGTATTACATGGTGTGTAATCCCCTTTCACATTGTGTAATGCCTCGAGCTTGGTTTTTGTCAAAAAAACCGTTTCCTATTCATTTAATTTTATTTTTGAACCCCAATTTATTACACATCATGAAACACTATTTCACATCGTGTAGCCTTCTTTCATGATGTGAAGCTCACTACATCCAACTTTTAGCACCCAATTCCCTCTGGGATTTCTCCAATCCTCCTCCGAGAACTTCAGTCACTACAAAAAAATGGATTATACCAATATAAATTTATTGACAGATAATATATCTTTTAGTAAAAATGAGAATTTCAAAAAGATATTAAGTTTTACTGTTATTAATTTTTATTAACAACACTTATTTTTACCAAAATAAATATCTGTTGATATTGATATTTCAATACCAACAATTACTTTACCATTAGTTAAATATATCTATTTATCATAGTAATACTAAAAATTTCTTATTAACATATTAATTTGTTAGTAATGATAACTATTACCAACAAATCTTTTACCATCAATAAAAATTATTACAATTAACCACTTAATAACAAATTAATTTTTATCAGTAACAAATTAAGTGAAACTAGTTTTTTTTATATATTATTATTTTTACATCCAAAGTCAATATCCATTTTTTGAGGTCTTATTAAAAATATATCATTAAAATATATAACAATCCCCAACCCTAATTAACCCACCACCAGTATGTGATCCACACCACCCCTGGCTCCTCCAGCGACCCATGAAATCACCACCATCTAATAACGCTGATGCCATCTCCGTTAACACTGACGCTACCTCCATCACTCTCCTAGATTCTAGGGTTTTTCAGTGGAGGCCCCTCTATTATTTAGCGACTTCTCCCTAAGATCTCCTTCCAATCGGTTTCATCCCCTATTTTGGGTGCTGGTGATCTTATCCCCGCTTCGCTAGTTGGTGATGGTTTGGTTTCGGCTTTGATGGTGGTATAATGGTAACATGGGGTTGCGGCATCCTCGTTGAAGATTCATGGTGGCATTATGGTCTTCAGCAGGCTGTGGTTCTCACTGGTGATGGTTCCTCGAGGCGGTATTTAGTGATCCATGACCTGTGGGTAGTGATGATTTTTTCTAGTTCTATTTGTTTTGTTTCTTTGATGGTTGGGGTCTCTTTGGTGTTGTGTTCACTCACTGGATCTGGTGTTGTTTTACCTCTTTGCGGTCCTACGATGCTGATTTATGTCTCCTGGTGTTTTCGTGGTTTGGTGTCATCTTCTTCCTTGATGGTTTCTTATTGTTCTTGGTTTTGGATGGTTCTATTCAATGTTATTCCATGATGTTCATTGGTTTCTTGGTGTTCTTTACTTGGTGGTGTCTCCAAAGGTAGGGTCCAGTGGTCACATTTTTCAATTGAGGCCTTTGTCTACTCGTTACTCTGCTCTGTCTTCTAGTTCCCCCCAATCTTCTCCCATTCCGATTTTCACGGTGGTTCTCAAGGAGTTTTGGTATGTGAAGTTCAAGTAGTTGATGGAATTTTAGGAGGAATTTCTCTATAGTGGCTTTATCTCTGTCCCTGGGCTCCCTGAGGGCTTAATCTTCGTGATGGATTGTAGATTGGCTTCAAATTTTTGATTTTAATGGTTTGTGGTGATCTGTTTTTATTTTCTAGGATTGCGATGGATGGTATCTCTGATGAACTATTATAGATATGGGTACGCCTGGTGTCAGGGTGCACAATGAAAGCCAAGGTGGTAGGTGGCCCGAATGATGATGGATTTGAAATTTAAATTTGAAATTTGAAATTTGAAATTTGAAATTTGAAATTTTCTTTTTTGGGTGGTATGGTTGACTCATGAATGTTTATGTTAGGTTCCTACCCACCTACTTTGTGACCCCCATCACCTCCTCCATGACCCTCCGCCTACGCCACTAATCTCCTCCACCGTAACCCTCCACACCCACCACACTCTTTCAATGACCAGCGTACTATCCCTATCGAATGACCCCCACCCTCCCCAACCTTCCTTGTTTGACCCTCACATTCCCTGATCTTCCCCGCTCAACCCCCCACCATCCCCAACCTTTCCCACGCAAGGTATTCCCTAATATTTATTTAGTTTAATCTCCACCCCTCTTTCTTTATTGATATGACTATAAATTTTGAAGATCTTTTCTGGTGCTCATTTATATTCATGTCATTCATTATAATTCCTATACATGGCTCAAGATAAGTATCATAGGGTTCCTTTGTGGTTTGTTCAACATATAGAATTTATCCTATACACTATATTAGTTTCATTACTTTATCACTTACATTACAAAATTTACTTTTATTGGAATTCATTTTCACCATTTTCTTTATGCTGTTATTTACCATTGAATATAGTATCATATCTTTATCCTTTTATTTATATTAAATCTACTGATATTTTTACCTCTCTTGCTTCTTGCCTTTTTCTCATCAACTGCTTCCTCCCCTTCATGTATATCTTCTTGTCAACATAATCAACCTAGAACTTAGTCTGTACTTACTAGTAAGGACTGGAGGGAAACAACGAAGTGATTTCATGCCAAACCTCATTGATGTACTGGAAAATGATGAGGGATTAGTAGAACAGCCTTCCATTATGGATGAGGTTTGGTATCTTCTTATGGACGGGGTTCATCTATTGTTGATAATAGCTTTTTTTCCTAATTCCTCTTCCTTGTCATTGTAATTGATCCCCTTCAGATTGAGGGTTATTAGAACCCTTATGCCAAACATGCTAATCCATAAATCTAGTAGAATGATATTATCTACCATTATTGACTATCTAGGATCATATTTCTATTTCGAATGAAGATTTTGGATGGATGCACCAACAACATAAAAAGGGGAAGATCACTTTGAATTAAATTCCAAATTTACCAAAAAAATTTGAAAGATAAATGACTTAACATGGAAAAAAATTATGATTTTATTAAAACTCTTTTCATAATGTATGGTGATGATAATAATAGTAAAATAATGATGATGTTTTTACTTGTGTTTTAACTTATAGATTCCTCTAATTTTTGTGGATGATGAAGAAATTTATTGATAATGTTGAAAATTACATGTAGTATTCCATTGTTGCATTGATAATGTGTATCGTGAAGATCTAGGAAGTGTTTCTTAATACTCAATTGGTTATGGAGCATGTGGAATAGCCAAGACTGTATGTTTAAGGTAATATATTGATGCCTTCTTGTTATTTTAGTGTTCTCACTAATATTTTACTCACCTTCACCTCTTTATCATTCCATGTTTTGAAATATAGAATTTTTTTAGTGTTCTCACTAACATAGATTGATTCCTCATATATGTGTGAAATCTAAGTAGAAGTTAGTTTGGTTTTTATGTAGAATCAAGATGAGTTTCTTACTGTGTGAAATTTGGAATCTATGTATTGTGTGTGAAATATGGAATATATGTATTGTGTGTGAAATCTGGAATCTATGAAATCTATAATTTATGGAATCTGTGAAATCTGTCCCCTCACCTCTTTCTCATCTGGGTTTCTTATTGTTCCACTTATATTGAACACATGGTCTCATATGGTTTTCTTAGTGTTCCATTTAGATCGAACACATAGCCTAACTTCTACTCAGATTTCACACACGACCTATCTAAAATGTGGAATGTAGAATTTGTTTTAGTGTTTTATCTTTTCATTTACTTACAAAATACCTGAATTATACTTAGTTTCCCTCAACATTTTTCATCCTTCATCTTGAAGGTTCACCACACACTCTTTCAAATATTCATCCCCTCTATTTCCATGTACATCTGGTACCAAGCCAAAAACAGAGCCCATATGATCCAAATCTTTGATCTGTGGGCCATGAAGCTTAGCCCACTGAACTTGAACTAGTTCAGCCTATCATGCTTAAAATAGTCCATAGAGACTCTTAAACAGACCCACCCTTGCCTTTTGGGCACCAATGTAAGTCCTTATGCTCCTTACGTTGAAAAAAAAAACTATTTTGTTCATGTTTATTAATTTTCTTTGGTTTTGTTATGATTATTTTTGATTATTCATGTTTATTAAATGGATTACAGAGAAACATGAGATCGTTGTATTTGAAGATTATGAAGTGCATTCCATATCAATGTGGTGCCTTGATTTTTAGCCAAAGTATAGGTTTGTTTTTTATCTGTTTTAAATGATTTTTTAACTAGAATCACATGGGGATCATTTTTTATTTCATTTATAGAAATTTTTAAGGTGGTATGATTTTTCAATATAATAGGTAGTCCAAATTGTAATTGAGTGCTAAATTGAAGATGAAAAGATAGAAATGGTCCTCTATTGTTGATGCATCTTTTCCAAATTTGATTTTAGAGGATTTAAAAACCATATAAGAATACATTGGTTTAGTAAATGAATGTGTAATTTTTTTTCATTATTATTTTTTCAAGACATGTAAATATATGATTATTGAAGTAGATATATTCATAAATTATGTATCCAAATAACACATTTTTGTCTATTATATTTTTTAATTTCACAACCTACTCATTTTCATAAATGTTATTATTTTTGTTAATTCATGTTACAAAATGATATAAAATTAAGACAATATGAAAGATATTTTATTATAAAAGGTATTTCAATATAATTTGCATGTTTCTATAAGTGCAAATACAATATTTATTTTATGTTTTTAAATGTACATAATTTTTAACAACAAGATTTCATAAATGTGCAAGCAATGATGTGAAGTTATATTAAACATTAATTAGACATATATTTATATATATGTTTTTTTCAAATTCATGGTTCTTGTCAAGCTGCCTTTTTATGTTAGTGTTTTTTAGGGTTCTGGAATAGCATTTACTACTATTCAAGATGGGTGTTCATGATAGTTTTAATCAATTTATGTGATTGAAATCTAAATAGGGTCTATTTATTTACTTTTGTTCACTCTCTTCAAGAGTTGTCAGGCTACCTCCTTAAAAAATTCACTTTCATTTGGTGTTTTTACATTATTATCTATTTTCATTATGATTATTATATAACTGTATTTCAGAATGTTGCTGATTGGATACTTGAAAAGAATGGATTCCTAGGGAATAGATAATTCTTAGATGATGTCTCCATGCATCGATATTTTCTATAAATTTAGGTTTCATTGTTTTTTTCACTTGATTTCATTAATCTAGATGGATATTCATATTGTTTACTTGGTGTTATGAATTATTATACACTATAAAAATGTATGAAGGCATACTTCTGGTGCTGCTAATATTATTTGGTGGTGCCTTTTCACAAACACATAAAACACATATATGCACAAACTTGCATAATTTGATAAAGTCTTGAAGGATTTTATATAAATACAATAAGATCATAAAAACAAAAAAATCTCTTGAAAATATGATAAAAAATATAATTATTCATGTAACCTGTTTGGATCTTAGAAGTAGTGATGAAATCCCTATGAATTTACATGGTTCCTAAATGAATGGAAGGTGACTATTTCTCAAATTCTAGACCATTTTGATCCCTAAAATCATACTCAATGATAGAAGTAGCAGCAAAAATCACCATCCCTTGAACCTATTCACTTTTTCCAGCACCAACGATGGATGCCATAATTCTTTCAATGCTATCTTTCTATAGTTTTCATCCAAATATATCCTATATATTCTTTCTGAACCTGCATGTAAATGTACAAAAAACAAATCTGTGGTTGATACTTTCTACATATTCCAATAGATTCCAATCAAAGATAGTAGGAAGAGGAAATCTTGATTCCATTTTCTTTTCAGCATGCTGTGAATTAACAGCTTCCTCCTCCATTTCCTCTAAATTAGTAGAATTGGTGATGGGGGAATATAGGATTTCCTAAGGGTCATCAACTACCGAGGGACTTGATTTTTTGAGATGTAAATAGGGATGATGAATGTACTTTTTCACTTTTTACATGGTTCTATCCTTCTTGAACTAAAACGATTGAACCTGATGTCGATTTTGTTTCTTTTGTAGGAAATTCAATGAGAAAAATCAGGTTGTGTGCAATTTAAGAAGAGAAGTATGGATGGTTCCTAATTTTCTAAAGGATAACAACCTCTCATTGTAGGGTAGTAATTTCTTTATTTGATTTTAATTTGAATCAAACTTTTCATTCATTTTGTTACCTATTGGAACCCCCTTTGTTATGATGGCTATGTGTTAGTGCCTAATATTTTCATCCAAATAATCACTACACTAAGTCTGTATAACTTGGTTATTACAACACTACTTGGTTTCTTTTAAAAAATGTTGGGTGTTGAGTCTAAAGGCATGATGGTGTTGTTTTGACATGTTTTTTTCATGTTTTTTTTGAAAATCCGATTGAATATTCATATGTTAAAATCATGTTTTCTGAAATACCTACCTTCATACTTTTAGAACACCATTACAAGATGATTTAATGTGATCTGTATGGTAAAGAGAATTTCATGCATGATGGATCCATGCTTGTTAGATATACTCATGATCTTTAATTATAACATGAAATACTATCCTTAGATTCATTTATCAACTATTGACTTTGAACTTTATAGATTCCTTTGTGCTAAATTTGATTCTGACTCAACCAGGAGGACAAAGCTACACTTTTCAAGGGAGTTATTGTTTTTTATGTACCCCTTTTTTTCCTGCTCAATTTCTTAAATTTGTGGATTGCATTTTTTTACTTTATTATTTTTTTGGTTTCAATTCAAGCGTATATTTTTCTCTGATTTGTTGGTATGATTTTTGATTATGTGTGGTGTGGATCTTGGAGCTGAAGGATGTGTCATAACATCGACTTGAGGTTCCTAAATGGTACTGGAGTTGACTTGGTTTGTTTCTTATAGTGGCCTACTTGGGGGTGGTGAAAGATATTTAGTGGAAGTAAATATTATTCTACCATGATGGGTGCTGGATGATTGCAATCACAATATTATAGTATTATAGGATTGTAGTCAAGATATGACATGGGTGGTGGGGGTGCATTGGCAGCAAATGAATAGATAGATCATGAGTTTTTGTGTTTTTATGGTCATATTAATCAACTTCATCTATGTATTGATTCATTTTGTATTAAATTACATTATTAATATAATTAATTTTTTTCTAAGTTTAAACATGTGTAAAAATAGTCTTCAACTTTATAATTAAAATAGTTGTATTATTTATGATAAATTAATAAATAAAATATAAAATTTTAATATCAATAAAAATTTATAATTTTTATTTAAAAGTAATTTAGAAATAGATAATATATGTTGGTAATATTATTACCAAAAAATATATTTGTCATATGAATCCATTTCTAAACACTTTGACCAACATATATATTATATGTTGTTATTATTATAATAGTAACAAAACTATTTTATCTATCAAAATAACATTTAGCGACGAAGTTTTTACTGACAATTTAGTGGAAGGATAATTTTTTTTGGTAAAATGTTTTACCAACATAAAATTCACTTTTACCAATAGATATACCCCTATTGGAAAATTCTAATTATTTTGTAGTGGGTATTAGGAAACACACAAAGGGTCAATCTATGTGGTCTAGGCCCTTACAAGATTCACAGAATGGAGAAGGAAGTTCAACAAAGGAAAATTTCTGCATAGCAGTGCTATGCGGACTGTGAAGGATGCTACACAGACTATGAACAAGAAATAGTTCACGAGAGTTTTGGAGTATGAAGAAGGATTGTATTTTGTGGGATGGATCACCATTTTCAGAAAATAGGTGACGATTTGAGGATCCGCAAAGGGTTTTTTGTTGTTGAAGGAATCAACTACCACAAGGGAAGAAAGGCTTTGCATGGACTTCAGATGGAAAAATGGTTTGTGTGAGAAGCATAGTCTGTAGTGAAGGTTGTACCACATAAAATATTTGAGTAAAATGGATTATAGGATTTTTTGGATCTATTTTTTGATATTAGTACCACTAATCCCATCATTACTTATAGAGTGATTTTCATTAGAAAACATCTTCGCTATGGGAAGAAATTCAGCTAAGTCGTAAAGATTTCATAAGGGAGTCTGTGAAGGAGAAGAGGTTTGTGAGGAGGATTCTGTGAAAGGAAATAGTTCCATGGATATAGTTCACAGAAGGGGTTTTTTACAGGGCACTATAGCCTACAAAGGAAAACGGTCCATGAAGGTGGACAGTCTGTAAAAGTGGAGGCAGTCCTCAGAGGAGAGGTGGTCCCAAAATCACTCACACCATGTGGTGTAGGGTAGTTCACAGTGGACTAGAGGAAGTTTGTGAAGGGACTAAAATAGTTTTTTAAATCAATTTCCATAAAACCAACAGTTCACAAAAAAGTGGATTTCACCTACGGGTGAAAATAGTAATTTAACAGACCATCTATTTATAGTTTAAGATGCGTGAATTCATGAAAATGAAGGGACATACAAGTCCATAAACTGTGAGTGAATCCCTTTCAAGAGAAGTGATAAAAGGAAGAGGAAGATGGTGATCCTTTCCACCAACAGTGAGCCCAGGAAAGAGACATAGGGAGTGACCCTTGGGAATATAGTAAGAAAACCCTAAATCTTGTAAATTCAGTGAGCCTAGGAATAGAAGTGATCTAGCCTGGACATAATTATTGGATGTGTGTCTTGGTGAATTTGGTATAATTGACACATTATCATTTTATGCTCCTTGGATGTATCCCAATGAGGGTAAACCAAGTAAAAATCTCAGTGTCCTTGTGCATTATTTATTGCTGTACTTTCTGTGCATTATCATCAGATAAAATTGGAAATTATATGATCAAAATTAATATTAAATAGCATAATAAGTGAACCTTGTAATAAAGAGGTCAATATCTAGTGGGGCAGGAAGAAGTTTGAAAATAATATCCATACCATGATTCACCCCCTTCTCAGGGTACCTAGGCCCCTTTTGGACATGAAAATTGGTATCAGAGGGTTGGTTTCTTTTATCAGACCTATTTTCTCTAACTTGGTTTAGTTGGTTTTTGAAATTAAGTTTTCAATTTCCTCTTATCTTAAAATTCCATAAAAAAGGGTAGAACTTTGAATAATAAGTCTAGTTTCATTCTACTATGTGGAAGTATCTATGGAAAAGTGTGATTCATTTGAAGGAAGAAAAAAATGTTATGAATGAATGATTTTGATAAACCAGATAGTGAAAGTGTTTACTCATTCAATGATTCTATAGTAATGAGTGGAGAACCTGATATTCCAAGTGATACTGAAACCACTTATGAAGAAGAAATTTCCAGAAGTCCAAAATCAGATGTTTTCCTATAAAAAATAAATAGGATCCGAAATTGGATAAAGAAGTTAAATCTAAGGACATCCAAATCCAAGTGCAACAAATTGGGGTCAACAAGATTAGAGGATTAAATAAAAGTATTATTTATGTGGCTACTTATCTAAGGAAGAATAATGATTCCCAAGCTGAATAATTAAAAAATATTTCTACAAAGTTAGAAAAACTCAAAGCTGATTACAAGGGAAAGAGTTTGAACTCAGAAGAAATTCATAATTTGGAAGCCAAAAATAATGATCTTTCTACATAGAAATATGAACTGGTTCAGAAGAACCAAAGGTGACATAAAGAGAATGAATTATACAATGAATCTATTTCTCATAAATATTCTAAAATAAAGGAGAAAGCTGACATGATAGATAAGATATCTCAAGAATTGGAAGTTGAGATAACTAGTGGGAAGACTCTCATAAGACAACATAATGCTCAACTTGAATGTAGGGACAATAAGATTCAATAATTGGGAGAAGATCTAGAATTATTCAATAAATAAGTGGGAAAATCTAATGCTAAAGTAAATCCCAAATTAAAGGGTTCTTTTCACTTACTATTTGATTATCCTTCAACTGGTGATAATTAAATGAGAAGAAAATATGTTACTTTAGAGTAAACACATGAAAGTATTGTCTCATATCAAAGGCCATTTAATTTTGGAAAAATTAGTATTAGATATGATGATCCATCTCCCATGCATAATAGGAAGATAGCTATGAATATTTCCAAAAAAGGGAAAAATCCTGTAGATACTGGAAATAAAACTAAAAAAGATTTTTTAGGAAATAATGATAGCATGTTCTATTTATTTGGAATGCATGTTCATACTTAAATTTTTTGTTTTGAGGTGTTGTAATATATTTCATGCTATTTAGACAAAAATATTTCTAAATCTAAGAATAAGAAGAAGCATCTTGAGGAATCAAAAAGAAGAGTCACTCAGAAGAAAGTACATATGAAATGATACTATTGTGGAAGAATGGGACACACCATGAGTATATATCAAGAAGCCCATGAGCTCAATGTCAAAAGAAGAACTCTAGCTACATCAAAAACTTAATCAAGAAAGGATGAAATTAGTTATGCCTTTTAATAGAATATGTTTTATAGGTACTGATCATGGGAATTTGGAAATAAATTGCAGCAAGAAGAAAGAATGGAAGGAAAATGAACCTATATTGAGATCCCCAATGCTGGAAGTGTATAATTAAAAATCCTATATTGGAAGACAACATGATAAGTTGAAAAATTGGTTTACAACCTCATGGGAATCACAAGGAGCTCAACTAAAGGTGTATCAATCACCTCCTCTATTACACTCACAACAAATCTCTTGAAAATAATGTGAACAAACTTGGAAGAAAAAGAGAGGAGATGATCTGGTTGTGATGAAGATGAATGTAAATTCAGTGAAAGTATTAACCCCAAAAATAAATGGTGGTATGACTTAGATAACTAATAAAAGAAAAATTAATAAATAATTCCTTGAAAAATTCACATGTCATGCCACACAGTGATAAGTGAAGAAAACAAAAAGAGCCCTCCAATGGAGGAAGAAAAAAGAACAGATAACCAATGAAAAGATTCTTACTTAAATAAAGAGTCATGGAATATGGAATATCAGTGGAGAATAAAAGAAAGAAAATTTTGAAAATGGGTTTAAACCCAAAATTGTGAAAAGGATAAGCCTACAGAACCCAAATATTAGAAGAAGAATAAGAATGTGGTTAATGAATGTTTAGTCATATGACTAGAACATTTGAAGTTGGCTGGTCAGTTGGAACATGCACAAAAATAGTAAAGTGCTTTTCAAGAAAGTATCAAAGGTTTGATCTCTTAGGATTAACCACAATCCTATTCTTGAGGATTATATAGGTTCCCCTATCCCTATGTGTATAAATTCTATTAACTGATGTTTAAGTGTTTCAGGTTCAAGGGGAGATGTGATCCAAGGGGAATTGGCATCAAAATATGCAAAGTGATGATGTGATGTGCTCCAGAATATCAACTGATTTAAATAAGTTAATAGATAAAAATAATACATCTATAAGAATTACTTGAAAGGATTTATTATTCAATGGATTCATGAGATATATGGAAGTAATTGAGTGAAATGGATAGTGATGGTGTGATTAACTTTATCTCTTGTTTCCAATACTGAGTTTCGACTTAGTAGGTTTAGCGGTTTCGCTGATGGCTCATTTATACATGGTAAATTCACCCAATGAAAATATCATTGAATGTAACTAACACTAGGAAATGTTATTGAGCTAGATATATTTCTAAAACCTGTAGTCACATGTGAATAAATGATTTAGGATAAGAAGAATGTTTGTGGGTCTAAATAGTGGCCCTAACAACCAAAAGAGTTTCATATCATAGTGGGAGCATCCTATCTCCTAATCAGATGATAGATCAAATGATATAGAAAGGAGGAAAGTTTATGTTCATAAATTCTGATTTGGGGACAAGTAGCAACATTCATGTATTTCATGATTAACTATTTTTCTCTTATTATATGGTATCAACTGACTGTTTTCAGGATACCAAGAAGCTGCAAGGGAAGATTAATAGTGTTTCCAAAAAGTGTTCTACCCATTCAAAAGAGTAATTAAACATCTCAAATCATTATAAAAATTGGTATTAATGATTTATATCTATTCAATACTAGAGGTTTTCTGGGAGATTTTTTTGAGACCAACAAACAAGAATGTCATCGGGACTAAGTGGGCATTTCATATAAAAATGAATGAAGATGGTGCTATGATTAAAAAAAAAATAATGAATAGTGTGTAAAGGGTACTCCCAAATAGAGGGTATCAATAATGATGAAACAATTTTACCTATTACAAGGCTAGAAACAATCAAATTATTTTTGTCCATAACAATGCCAAGAAAGATCAAAGTTTTCCAGATGGATGTAAATTCAGATTTTCTGAATGCTATTCTAGAAAAAGAAGTTTATATTGAGAATACATGTGTTTTTATCATTCATGAATATGATAACAAAGTTTTTCAGCTGAGGAAGGCTCTATATGATCTGAAACAAGCATCGAGGGTGTGGTACTCAAGGCTCGATCAATTTTTGAAGAAGCTCAATTCTCAGGATGGTGGAGTTGATTTTAATATATATGTCAATAACAAGAGTAATAAAAGGATTATATTACTAGTATATGTTTTTGAAACAACATTTGGTGGATCAGATGAAGTGTAGTGCAATCAGTTTTTAAAATTCATTAAAAGTGAATTTGAAATGTCAATGATTGGTGAACTGACATTTTTCTTTAGTCTAAAAGTCATGAAAAAAAATAATGACACATTAATATCTCAATATACATATGCCAATGAGGTTTTGAGAATATTTGTAATGGATAATTCCAAGGATATGAAGAATCTGGTAGCTACCTGGATGAAACCATCTCGGGATGATGAAGGAAAAGCGGTTAATGTCATAGAATACATTCAGATCATTGGAATCCTGTTGTACTTAACAGTGACATGACTATATTTTTTTTCCACATTTCAAGAAGAACAGTATAAAATTAATCCCAAGGAAACCCTCTTACCCGTAATGAAAATAATACTTCATCATATCAAGGGCATGTTGGACTTCGGTTAGGTGTACAATGAAAAATCTCAGCAAGATTTATTGGGATATATAGATTCAGATTGAGCAGGTTTAGTTGATGATAGAAAATAAATGTTAGATGGTGCATTCTATCTTGGTGTATTATTTATTTCTTGTTTAAGCAAGAAACAAGATTTCATTTTGTTGATCACCGCAGAAGATGAATATATTTCGGCCACTCAAGCATGCACACAATTATTGTGGATGAAGCAGCAACTTGATGATATGGGAGTTGAAGTGAAGTCTCCAATCAGAATCCATTACAATAATTCAAGTGATATAAATCTTATAAAAAATCCAGTCCCTCACTTGAGGACAATGAACATTGAAATCAAATATCATTATATCAAGGAGAAGGTAGAGTAAGGGAATGTGAATTTGGAGTAGGTTCCTACAAAACTACAGGTTGCAGATATTTTGATAAAGGCTTAACGCAAAGAAGTGTTTGAATGGAATTTACTGGATTTGGAAGTTTAGTCTCCCCCCACATTTGAAAAATTGTATATGTGGGACCCCTCTCTCTGAGGTATGGTGTGTTTTCCCTAATGTGATGATATTTTTTATTTACCCTATTACAAACATCAAAGGAACAGACTTTGGGTTTGTTGACAAAGGGGGTGAAATTATTGCTATAAAAGGCATGAAAATGTCTTAATAAAGACACAGTGAGAAGCTGATAGGTGGAGAAGAGAGATAGGGGGAGTTGAATCTGTTAGGGGGAGAAGTGAAGTAGGGAGAGTATTAAATCTAACAATACTAAAAGTGATCAATAAAAATATTATATATCATGAAAACTGTGGTTCATGGTGAAAGAAAATGAGTATTTTTGGAATGAGTGATTTTGGAATGAAATCAAGTGATTCATTGATGAACTTTACATGCTAATCTTTTTTTATCATGGTGAGAATTACTCATGTGGGATTAGAGTGTGTGTTGATTAAATCTTTGATTTCTATATTAATTATAAGAAGTGACTATTGGAAAAATATGGAAGATGAGTTAATGATGTATCAAAATGATAAGATTTGTCAACAATCCCAAAGGGGGAGATTTTTGGGAAAAATCCCTCAATGAATCCTCTTGGTGTTTTTTGGTGTGATTGTGTTTGTTGACAAAGCCAGATGACTATGAATGATTCTACACAGACCATGAATAAGAAATAGTTTTCAGGAGGTTTGGAGTCCATTGAAGGATTGGAGTTCGTGAGATTTCTTGTCGTTTGTGGAATGAAGGTGGCTATTTTAGGAGCTATAAAGGGTTTTCATTCACAGAAGGAATCTACCACCGTGAGGGAAGAAAGGTTCTATGTGGATCGTGGAGGTAAAAATGGTTTGTGGGAGGATCATAGTTCATGGTGAAGGCTAAAACACATTGAATATTTGAGTAAAACAGATTAGTGGATTTTTCGGATCAATTTTCCTATATAAGGGCCGATAATCCCATCATTACTTAGAGTGTGATTTTCATTAGAAAACATATTTTATCTTAGAATAAATTAAGCTAAGTTTGAAAGTGTTCATGAGGGAGTCAATGAAGGAGAAGATGATCATGAGGAGGATTCTATGAAAGGAGAAGAGTTCTATGGAGATAGTTTGTAGAAGGGGTTTTTGAGGGGCACTGTATCCCTCAAAGGAAAATGATCCATGAAGGAGGATGGTCCATAAAAGTGAAGGTAGTCTGCAGAGGAAAGGTGTTCCTCTAATAACTCGCACCCCACTGTGTAAGGCAGTTCGCAGAGGAATAAAGGAAGTTTGTGAAGGGACTAAAACGGTTTGTGAAAGAAATTTCTACAAACTAACTATTCAAGGAAAAATGGATTTAACCTATGGGTGAAAACAATAATTCAATAGATCATCTATCTATAATTGATGATGTGTTAATTCATTAAAATGAAGGGACCTACAAGTCCATAAACTATGAGTGGATCCCTTCCAAGAGTAGTGAGCAAAGAAAGAGGAATACGGTGGTCCTTTCCACTAGCAGTGAGCCAAATAAAGAGACATAAGGAGTGACCCTTGGGAATGAAGCGAGAAAATCCTAAATATTGTAAAGGCAATGGGCCTAGAAATAGAAGTGATCTATCCCGAACATCATTATTGGTAGTGAGGCTTAGTTAATTTGATACAATCATCACATTGTCGTTGTAATCTCTTAGGATGTTGCCCAATGAGGGTGAACCAAGTAAAAATCTCGGTGTCCTTATTCTTACTTTATTTCTTTACTTTCAGTGCATTATCATCATATAAAATTGGAATAGATACTATCAACATTAAAATTAAATAGAATAATAAGATACCCTTGTAATAAATAGGTCAATATCCAGTGGGGTAGGAAGAAGTTTGAAAAGAATATCTATACCCTGATTCACTCCCCCTCTCAGGGTACCTATGCCCCTTTTGGACCTAATAGCTATGCTTTATTCCTATGATTATCCCCTTACTCAGATTTTTAGCTCACCCCTTTGTTCATGTATTCCCTAGGATATCATATGAATATGTAAGATCTCAAAGGAAGTTAGGATCTCATTATGAAGATTAAATAAAAGATGATTTTATTTTGGTTTCATACTTTCTAATTATGCACCTAATATTTTGAAGACATTAGAATTTAGAATCCTTGGATTTTATTTGATAGATAATTATTCCATAAATCATGTAATAATATGTATACAAGGCTAGGATCACTATAGTTGGTATCAGAGGATGATTTAGTTATTTTTATAGATTAGGACTTGAAAACATTACTAATAACTCTAGGGATAATTCTATCACCATGGATAACCTATATCAAAACTTAGAGAATCAAAAGTTAGTAGGATATACTTTTCATTTGAAAGTATATCCTTATGTCTAAAGTTTACTTTTTATATTCTTACTAGATAATTATTAAACACCCCTAATTGTACTTTATTTTTCTCAGTTAATGGATGAAAATAGTAAAACCCATTCCAATAATCAATGTGATAGTTAATGTGATTATTTACCTAATGAAATACCAAATATAATGGGAACATGAGATCAAAACTTCCTGACAGTACTAGAATAACTAGATCAAGTTATGAATAATAACTTTTAATCATGTATAACACCCTCCTTATCTTAATAAAGAGAAAGTTTTGGTTGAATCCTTTATGAGAAAAGGCCTACCATATTTAGTGGATATCCTGATCCCATTATTGTGAAATAATGGATTAAATACATTGAGAAGATATTATCTATCCTCTAATTCTTAGAATAAGTGAAAGTTTTGTTTGAGTTCTATTATTTTGATGGAGAAGCTGATTAGTGGTGGAAATTGATCATGAACATGAATTCTAAGGAGGAAATTGAATCCATGTACTGGGAAGCATTAAAGAAAATATTTTTTAATAAATATTTTCTCTGAACTCTCTATATTAATATGGAAAAAAGAGTTACTCATACTGAAGTAAAAGGAAGATGATTCTATCGGGGCATATGAGGAAAACTTTAAAAGTATTGCATGATACACCTCTAGATTTTTCATGAACATGAAAAGAAAAGTGGATCACTTCTTTATTAGACTCAATATGATTATACAAAAATACTTAACAATTCGAGACTTTGATAGCTATGAGGAGATTTTTTGTTGTGACCTTAAGGTTGAAATAGAGATCAGAGACTCTCAGTGGTCTCATGGGATCAGAGATAAAAAGAGGAAAATTAAGTTTAATATGGGAGGATTTAAAGATAAATCCCATGATGGAAGTAAAACCCAACATCCCACATATCAAAAGTGTGGGAAGAAGAATCCTAGGAACTATCTAAAGGGAAACAAGAGATGCTTCAAATATATAAGAGAGGGGAATACATCTAATTATTTTTGAATGGATATGAATAATTCCAAAAATTTTGAAGAATATAAGAAGACTCAGATCAACACTCAATCTATAGTGCAGTGTTTCAACAGTAAGGAACATGAGAACTATATGAGCCAATTATCTATACTAAGGGTTATCATAGGAAATCAACAATAAAAACCTCCAAGGAAAACAAGAAAGGTAATATGATATCACTACTACTAAGGTTAATCTTGATAATTATTTGGTTACACATAAAATGGTTATTAACTCATGAATAGAAAATGCACTATTTTATTCTGGTTCTACGCATTCTTTCTTATCTTGCAAGTTTAGTTGAAATATTCAAACACCACCTCAAAATACGGAGGTTGAGTTATCTATGAGAAAATAAAATGGTGTAATTATTCCATCCAAAGTATATAACTCATCCCCAATTAATGTTTTTGGAGATAACCTCCCAAAAAATCTTGTCTTACTTATTTTGGTGGAGTTTGATGCTATATTGGGAATGAATTGTCTATCTTTATATAAAACCAAAATCAAATTTCAGGAAATGGAGATCAATCTTGACATCCCGAGGCATACTCTAATTTTGTACAATTTTAAGAAGGATGATGGATCTTCTTTAGAATCATTATCTCAATTTTTGATATTATTGCTTTATGAGAAAGAATATATAGATCATATGATTGAGGAAAAGGAGAGAATCATGCTCGAAGACATGCCCATTATGAGGGACTAAACTGATGTGTTACTTGAAGAATTTCCCAGTATTCCTTATGACCAAGAGGTTGAGTTCTTGATTGAACTTATTTTAGGATCTCTTCCTATATAAAAGACTCCTTATAGAATAACCAACATTGAGTTGGAAGAACTAAAGAAGCAGTTATAAGAGAATATGGACAAGGGTTTCATATTCTTGATTTCTTCACCGTGGGGTACACTAGTCCTCTTTGTTAAGAATAATGATGGATCAATAAACCTTTTCATTATTTATCATGAGCTCAATAAAATCATGATAAAGAAAAGTTATCCCATACCAAGGATAGATGACTTGTTCGATCAACTATGTGGGGAAAATTATTTTTCTAAGGCGGACCTTTGGTTGGGATATCACCAATTAAAGGTGAAGAAGGAAGATATTCCCAAGACTGAATTTTTAATGAGCTATGGAAACTATGATTTCATAATGATTACCTTAAGACTCATTAATGATCCATAGATTTTCATGGACTTAATGAATAGAGTCTTTAGATATTACCTTGACAAATTTTTGGTTGTCTTTATTGATGATATTATGATATACTCTAAAAGCAAGGAGGAGAATGAGGAGCATTTAAATACGATGATAAAGACTTTGAGAAGAGATAAAATATCTACAAAGTATAGTAAATGTGAGTTATGGATAGAGGAAGTATCATTCTTGGGGAATTTTATCACCAGCAAAGGAATATCTGTGGAACCTTCTATAATAAATGCAATTGAGGAGTGGCCCATACCAACATATATAACGTAGATCTATAGTTTCCTTGGTCAATATAGGTATTATTGATGATTTTTAAGAATTTATAATAACATTCAAACCCACTAACCAAGATGACTTAGAAGGAATAAAATTATTTCTCAACCAGTGAACGGGAAGACTGATTTAAAGAGTTGAAAACGAGTCTTATCACTGCACCATTACTCACACTTCTGATAGGTGGGTAACTCTTTATGGTATAAAACTATGATTTAAATAAGGGATTATGATATGTAATGATGAAAAATTATAAAGTGATAGCCTATGACTCAAGATAGCTGAAAGTTTATGAGAAAAACTATACCACACATGATTTAGAGTTTATAGATGTGATCTTCACATTGAAAATCTAGTGAAATTATCTATATGGGGAGAAGTTTGAGATATATATTGATCATAAGAGCCTAAAATATATATTCACATAGAAATAGAATAATATGATCCAATGAAAATAGTTAAAGTTCATCAAGAATTATGATTGATCAATCCACTACCATCCTGGTAAAGAAAATAAAGTGGCTTATGCCCAAAGTAAAAGGGATCTTGTAACTTTATCATTGACGAGAGTTGAGAAGGATCCAATATTCTAAGACCTTAAAAATATGGACATGGGAATCATTAAGGAATGAAAGCATCAATCATTTCTCAAATTATTACTCAAACATCAATTATGGAGAAATTAAAGGATGCTCAAAGAAATGATGATGAAATTTAGAAAAAGGTGGAAGCTATCAGAAATGGGAAATACTCAGAGTTCAAAATTAATGAGGAAGAAGTATTAATATTTGGGTGAAGACTACATGTACCATCAAATCTAGATATAAATAAAGATCTTCTAAATTACACACATATATCAACTTTATCTATTCAATCAAGGAGGACAAATATGTATTGAGATCTTCAAGAGCACTAGTAGTGGGACAATATGGAGAAGGAGATCACTGAATATACATCAAAGTGATTAGTATGTAATCAAGTGAAGTTTGAAAGGAAAAAGTATAAGGGGATGATGCAACCATTACCTATACCAACATGGAAATGGGAAAACATCACTATGGACCTTGTCACTAGAATTCCAAATACATCCATATGAAATAATGCTATATGGGTCATTGTGGATCATCTTACAAATACATATCACTTTATCACAATTTTAAAGGACTTATCACTTGACTAATTTGAATGGATATACATAAAAGGAGTGGTGAGGCTGTATTGAGTACCACTATTGATTGTATCTAGTTGAGATCCAAGATTTACCTCCAAGTTTTTGAAAAGTATCCAACATGCTATAAAAGCTGAGTTGAACTTTAGTAAGACTTATCATCCTCAAACTGATGGAAAATATGAGTGGACTATTTAGATATTAGAATACATGTTGAGATCATGTTTTGTGGACTTCAAGGGAGTATGGTACCAACATATACCTCTGGTTGAGTTTTATTACAATAATAGTTTTCACTTAAGTACCCAAATGGATCCATATGAATACCTTTATGGGGAAATATATAGAACACCGACATGCTGGGATGAAGTCGGTGAACGTAAGCTACTAGGGCCTGAAATGATTTAATAAATGGTAGAAAAGGTGAAAACCATTCAAAAACCTATCAATGTAACCCAAATTGAATAGAAGATCTATGAATACATTCATCGATGGGACCTAGAGTTTAAGGTTGGATACATGGTATTAATTCACATCTCTATTATGATCATGAGATTTGGGAAGAAAGGAAAGCTAAGTCCTAGGTACATTGACCCCTTTTGAATTCTTGATCATATTAAAGCTGTGGCCCATTGACTATCACTTACACCAACCATGTCTCAAGTATATAATTTATTCCACATATCACTCTTGAGAAATTACATACTAGATCCCTCACATGTACTGAATTCAGAGGTGTCACAGTTGGAAAATGATCTCTCTTATGAGTAGCTTACAGTGAAGATATTAGATCATAGACTCACCTAGTCAAAGTACTATAGAGGAACCTTAATTATGAGAAGGAAAAATGGGAACCAGAGGAATCAATAAATGTTAAGTATGTTCACATGTTTTCACTTTAGTATGTAAAATGAAATTTCGATGATGAAATTTCATAGGGGGGACAATGTAATGAACCCAAATTTTACAATGAAATTTCACTTCTTATTATATATCACATAGATAACGAAATAAAAACATCACTCTCACAAAATAAGAATGATACTTTATTTATCAAACAAACCAATAATTATAGCGGGACAATAAATAGAAAATAAGATAATAAGAACAAATTTTTTGGATATGCTCGATCTAATAGAATGACCGCACTCACGAATAAAGATATTGAAATGAAACAATGTTAATAATAAAATATTCATGAAATTATAAATAAAATTTATGTATCTTATAAATTTTAATATGATATATTTATATCATGGTATAAGTAAATAATTTTTTTACAAATGATAAATCAAGTGTTGGTATTTTTTTGAAACATAAATGTTTATTTATAATTTTATAATTAATATAATGATTTAAAAGATAATTTATTTTCATAAATATATTCATAAATTATTATTTTATTTTATTATAATTATAAGATAATTTTACGAGACCTTAATTAATTTTTCAAAGTGTCATAATAGTGGTTATAATATTAAAATTGGTATTTTTTGAATAAATGATGATTTTAATTAAAAATTAATTTTCACATATTTATAAAAATTATTTTCATAAAATGGAGTCCATTTTTGAAATCTACACACCTAAAAATGGTTGGGGTGAATTTCTGGGATTCTACTAAAATAGTAGAATTTTTAGTGAATAGTGAAATACAATAAGTTATGGTATTTAACTTTATAAGTTAATAAATAAATTTTTGAGTCATGTTTGAGTCATGGATGATGTAAGTGTACATTATCTCAAAAGCACATTCTATAGTTACTCTACTTAGTTATAATAATCAACACTACAATAGTATTAAGCCAAACATAATAAACCAATGAATAAAATAATCAAAACACCCCTCTCCTCCCTCTATAAATATCACCCCTCACCACCTATTCTACTCGAGTTTTTTTATATGTTTTATATATCTTTTAAAAATGTGTAGGTTAATTTTTTTAAAATTTTCATTAAAGGAGGAAGCACGACTTCCGCCTTCTGGATCAGTCGAAAAGCGGTACCGTGCCTACCGCCATTCCCCACACTCACAACCTTTTTCCCCAGATCGATGACATGGAAAAGTCGGTGGGCAGGGTGACATCTTTCAGCTAAAGACAACCCAAAATATAGTAGCAGAGGTTCCACCTTTCTCCTAACATAAAGGTGAAAGGTGGAACCCCATCTACCGCCTTTTCCTTAATGCCCTATAAAAGAGAACCCCCTTCTCCTCACTTCCAATTCCACTCTTATCTATACATTCTAGAGATTCTCTCTATAAAAAATTTCTTTTTGTGTGCGATGGATCTGGTGGTCTAAAAATGACCTGATTTTTCACAAAGCATTATTTAGAGGTTCTTTTTTATTTAATTTAAAGTTATTTATTTATTCAATTGAATTATTTTTAGTTAGTTCTAAATATTTCATTTATTAAGTAGTTTAAGTAGTTTTAAATATTTTATTTATCAAGTAGTTTATTTAGTTATATATATTTTGAATTAATATTTATAATTAGTAATGATTTAGTGTAGATTAACTAATAAATAATTTAGGATTAAACATTCTAAAATTTTGGTAACATAAAGATTATGTGGTTATCTAAGAAATCAAATCCTTGTCTAAATACAAACAAGTATATGTGGCTCTCGTACAGATGTACCTAGGAGTAACAACTCCAAAAAGGTGTCCCGAGCCTGACTCAGGGTAACCTAATACACGACAAAGAGCCTCGCTGCATCCTGGTTTGAAACTCCCAGGGGATATACTTTAAATGATTCATATTTTCTTTATAAACTACGTAAATACCTAAGAAAATAAAACATCAAATTAATATATTTATCAATGATAAAATAAAAATAATGATTATATACAATAAAATGGATAAGGACAAATACATTAAATAATGAATAAATTAGTAATGATTAACTACTAATTAAATAATGATTCACTAATTAAAAAAAAATTCTAAGAAAGATTAGTATCATAGTTTTGAAATAATAGTTATTATTAGTAATGATTAAGTATAGATTAATTAATGAATAACTTAGGATTAAATGATAAATAAATGTAATGATTCTCTAATAATCATTAACTAATGAATATAATATGATTAATGATTGAATAAGTAATGATTATATACTGATTAAATAATGATTAATTAAATAATAACTTAGTAATGATTAACTAGTGATTAAATAATGATTAATATATAAAAACTGTACTAAGAAACATTAGTATCATAGTTTTGGATATAACAAGATGTTCTAAAATTTTAGTATCATAAATATTATATAGTTTATAAATAATATTTATTATTAATAATGATTAAGTAGATTAATTAATGAATAACTTAGGATTAAAAGATGAATACATATAATTATTAGCTAATAATACTTATTAGTGAATAAAATGACAATTGTGATTATATAAATTGAAACAGAGAAGAACAAACGCATTAAATAACACATGAATGTTTTAAAACATATAAGAAATACCTTGAAATTTTTCAATTAAACATGGTTTGGATGAGATGAGACTGACTTTAGAAGTGAGGTAAAATCGAACTTATTTTTATTTGGTATCTTGATAACATATTCTAAAGGTATGTACTTAACTTATTAAGTAAATATCTTTAGATGATGTTTTGTAGCTACCAAATAAAAAACTGTTGGATTTTAACTCATTTATAAAGTCAGGATAATCTCATCCAAACCTTGTTCAATTGAAAAATATTGGTATTTCTTGTATGTTGTAAGACATTCATGTGTTATTTAATGTGTTTTTTCTTCTCCATTTCACTTCATCATTCCAACAACATGAAGGACTTAAATTATTATTATTATAAATAAACCCCCTTTTAAGGGAAGAAGGGGAAAACCCAAAATACTTCATGGAAATAATAATAACCATGACTCGAAGGTCAAAGAGAGAAAAATCAGACCGAAAACATGAAACTGCCCCTCCCTAGAATGCAATATTGATGAAGCTCTCCACTATTGTAAGACTATTCGATAAGAAAGTGTCCTATGTCAAAGCACATGGACGATATGATATATGACACCATACCCTCTCAAACATCCAATTCTGTCAAGATCTGCAAAGATGAGCTGACAGCTCTAAATCCTCTTCTAGGACCTGTTCCATGTGGTCTAGTAAAAACAATCTGAATCACCGTAAAACCATTCACCGCCATCCCATGATCACCATTAGAAAACAAATCAACACTGATGATTGCATCTTGGATGCCTGACAACACCAAAAAATGCACCACCACAACGATCCCACTAGCCACCCTTCATCTCAGCATCAACAAGAAACTCAAAGGGGAAGGAACTCCAAGATGTGAGATGTCGGGCCAACGCCACATAAGGCTAGAATACCCAACAAACACACCAGAGGAGTTCCCCCAGAAAGGAAAACCAAGTCAAATTACCCTAGAGGCACTGCTCTGGGGTGAAACTAGGTAGATCTGGACAGAGGAAGAGCCCACACCAGATGCTGAGTCAAATGAACTCATGATATCAGGAGTGAGGGGAAGCAGTAAGAACCGAAAGAAGTGCGATGCAGGCGATGTTGATGCCAAGAGACCAACCACAGGAAAATAAAAACAAAGAAACAAAAATCCGAACTAGAATAAAATATGAACAAACCACGCAAGAAAAATATCACCAAAAAACCCAAACCAGGATACCTCCCCCCTCTGAGCCTTGCCAGAGATGATATAGAACCAATCCAAAAGATGCAAAGGTTGTCACTAAGTCTCTCTACCCCAAAGAAATCCAAGAACCTGGAAACCCATAGCTGGAGACACAACTAGATGCCAACCTGTAGCCGACACTCCACCCCTAGGACAACCGAGATCTAGCCAAGACTCGTGCCAGCGTTTCACCCACGGGCCACCTGAGATCCAAACCATCTACACTCAAAGAAGCCTCCAGACACCGAGTCCAGCATTGGCTCTCCATCCAAGGTCCAAAATGTAAAGACCCTGAATTTACATGTAATTGTTTTTAAATAAATGGAAATTTTACGAATCCACAAAAATTTACGGCGCATGATTCTGAGTCCCGGAGTGCCCGAAATGAATTTCTGAATTTTTGTTTGGGTATATTTAGTAAACGTGTGAGTGGGTTTTTTTAAATTTTGAACCGATGCCCAGAATTAAAATCTAAGGGCACCATTGAACTCACAACGCCAGTTTTCACTTAGGGAGACTTTCACCTCGACGATAGTGGGTCGAGAGTGAAAGATAGTTTTTGGGTTTTTCGTGTAAGAATAAAAAAAAACATGTGACATTTTTATTTTTATTTGCAACACCCATGTGGGTGTTGGGAGGTGGGGTCCACTTGAACTAAACCTCTATGTGGAAGTTGGAAGTGGGGACCACCAGACCTTAAACTCCCATGAGAGGTTATGGTGGTGGGGACCACCCAAACCATAACCTCCCAAGAGAGGTCATGGTGGTGGGGACCACCCGAGATTAAACCCTCTTGAAACCCCCCATTAATTGGGAGAAAAACTCAACAACTTAATAAATGTTGGGGGAGCATCTTCAACACCTCCACAATTTTAATTGTACCAACGCACCATATTAATTGTGCCAACTCCCCCTTAATCAATTAAACCATTTTGAATATTATGCCAACGAATTAATAGATATTATAATCTATTATCTTGGGCTTCCTATTCATTTTGGGTGGAATTGGGGAGAGGAGGAACTTGGGAGAAAGCTCCCAACGAAGAATGCTCCACTGACGAAGAACGCTCCACCGACGAAGAACGCTGACGAGGAACAACTTCGACTACAAAGAACAACCTCGACTTTGACCTTATTCCTCAGAACTTCATTCGACGTAGGATGTGTTCATCTACAACGAATCGACGTCTGCCTTATCGCGCCAACGTCAACCAACAAGGAACAAGGTAGGGGTTTAATGCTGTTTGATTATCACTTCATAAGTACACCCCTTCTTTTCTTTTTCAGGTTGGGAAGAATCTTTGCTGGAGGATTTGACGTGCTTTGTTCTTGTGAACCTCTTGCTACCACTCTAAGGCGGAGAGTGCGGGAAAAACTATTATGGCCTGTCCTCTCCATAACCCTTGTTTTGATTTGCGGTGTTCTTCGAAACAGAGGAAGGCGACGAAGGCGACAAAGGCAATGAAAGCAACGACGCCGCCACCCATGACCTCTGTGACCTGCGGTACCCACGCAGCGCCCCAGCCTCCCGGTCGAACCGCCCCCGCGGTGCCCCGGCCTCCCAGCCGAACCGCCCCCGCGGCGCCCCGGCCTCCCGGCCGAACCGCCCCCGCGGCGCCCCGGCCTCCCGGCCGAACCGCCCCCGCGGCGCCCCGGCCTCCCGGCCAAACCGCCCTCGCGGCGCCCCGGCCTCCCGGCCAAACCGCCCTCGCGGCGCCCCGGCCTCCCGGCCAAACCGCCCTCGCGGCGCCCCGGCCTCCCGGCCGAACCGCCCCCGCGGCGCCCCGACCGAACCACCCCCGCGGCGCCCCGGCCTCCCGACCCCACCGCCACCGCGGCGCCCCGGCCTCCCGGCCCCACCGCCCCCGCGGCCCCCCGGCCTCCCGACCGCACCGCCCCCATGGCGCCCCGGCCTCTCGGTCGCACCGCCCCCGCGGCGCCCCGGCCTCCCGGCCGCACCGGCCCCGCGGCGCCCCGGCCTCCCGACCGCACGGCCCCCGCGGCGCCCCGGCCTCCCGGCCGCACCGGCCCCGCGGCGCCCCGGCCTTTCGGCCGCACCGCCCCCGCGGCGCCCCGGCCTCCTGGCCACACCGGCCCCGCTGCGCCCCGGCCTACCGGCCGCACCGGCCCCGCGGCGCCCCGGCCTCCCGGCCGCACCTCCCCCGCGGCGCCCGGGCCTCCCGGCCGTACCGCCCCCGCGGCGCCCCGACCTCCCGGCCACACCGTCCCTGCATCGCCCCGGCCTCCCGGCCGCACCGCCCCCGCGACGCCCTGGCCTCCCAACCGCACCGCCCCCGCGGCGCCCCGGCCTCCCGGCCGCACCGCCCCCACGGTGCCCCGACCCCCCGGCTGAACCGGCCCCGCGCCGCCGCTAGACAAACCGACCCTGATCCGCACCGCGCCCTGGCCGCGCCATGCCCTGGCCGCACCGCACCCCGCCCACCTCGACCTACCGGCCGAGCCGCCCTGGCTGAGCCACCTCGGCCGCTTCGGCCTCCTGGCCGAACCAGCCTCGGTCGCGCCACCCGCTGGTCGAACCGGCCCCGACCGTGCCACCCCGACCCCCAGCCGAACCGGCCCTGGTCACGCCACCCACTGGCCGAATTGGCCCTGGCCACATCACCCCAGCCCCCGGGCCGAGCCGCCCCGAGCTACGCCCCCGCGACCCTCCTAGTCGAACCGACCCCGCGCCCCGGGCCGAGCCGCCCTCGCAGTGCCCTCCGGGCCGAGTCACCGACGTGGTGCCCTCCAAGATGAGCCGATCACGCAACGCCCTCTAAGATGAACTACCATCGTGCCAAACCGCAGTCGGTCTATGCCCTCGTGGCTGGTCCGCGCCCACACGGCTCTTTGCGGCCCCTCGCGGCCGGCTGGGCTGGGTCCAGTGGGCCGGGCCGAGCCCAATGGGCTAGCCCGCCCAACGGGCTGGGAGAGACCCAACAGGTCAGGCCAGGTCGACCCGAACATGGTCGGCCCAGACTGGGTCGGGCCGGGTCGGTTTGATCGGGTCGGACCGGACTCGGGCCCACTACGATCCCCTTACGCTCCTTCGGCCATATCTTTGGCACCAGATGTCTGTTTGACAAACCTTCAGCGGCGTGAGAATTCATAGAGAGAGACAGTCCATTTAAGTATACTCCACTGGAGTTTTGGTTTGAGATGGAAAACGGTCAGGTTGGATCGAGCATGAATCCAACCGGGGGTCAGGTTGGATCGAGCATGAATCCAACCGGGCCCGAGGGACTAAAAGTCTAATAACTCACAGACCAGGCGTTCGTTTGACGCGCCGTCTGTTGTGTTGAGACCCCTATGAAGTGTCAGACCTTTGAGATACTTCTTCATGGGAATTCATGATAGTTGGAGTATCGACCAATAGCTTGTGGAGCGGATCCTCCCGGAGACGAGCGAGCATAGTGCAGAGACCTAGTAGTTAGCTAAGACCTGCTGACTGCTGACCGTTTTGACATGGAGTGACTCTAATAGCCTAGTGGGGAGCGCTTTGGTGTCACGGAAGACCCACAGTGGGGAGAAACTTGGTGTCGCGGTAGACCCACGATACTCGATAGGAGGAGTACTTCAGCAGGCTACGAGGGGGAGCACACCTAGTGACGCGACAGACCCATGGTGGGGAGCGCGCTTGGTGACGCGATAGATCCACGGTACTCGACAGGAGGAGTACCTCAGCATTCCATGGTTAGTGGGAAGCACACTTGGTGTCACGGAAGGCCCACTATACTCGATAGAGGAGGAGTTATCCAATAGCTGAGGTTTTGAAAAAGTGACTGGGGATGTTACTTGATACTACCCCTAGAATAAAATCCTGGTTGAGCCGAGTCAGTTTTTCTGTGTTTTCCTCATGATTGAGATGGATCACTTGACAACTTAGGTATGTGTATGGTCATATACCTAAGTAAGGTTATCTGTTGATTTCATTCTTTATGGTATATCCTTGGTGGATTTTCTGAGACCTAGAGGGTCTCAGGGTCCCTACTGAGTATCATTATACTCACCCCTGCACGGGCTATGCCCACACCTTGTTGTGTTGGATGCAGATGACGGACAATGGTGACTGAGGCTGAGAGTATTAGGAATGGATGGTACTTGGAGGTGGACCTTACGACAAGTCGGTACACGGAGGGGACAGATGGATGAGGAGTGCTGAGGAGGCGATCTGTGCTTACCCTTCAGGTAGGAACCTCAGAGGATGACCCAATGGCTGTTTTCCTTTTTCTTCAGTTGTACTTGTACTTTCAGTTTCTTGTACTTTACTGTTGGGCTTGTATTTCGGACCCTTTTTACTTTCAACACTCCTTTATTATACAATTTTAATTGGTGTTTTGTATCTTGTTGTGTGCTTGGTTATGTGTGCTTGTAGGTTATAAAGGCATTGTCTTCCCAGTTTTAGGGAATACACCTTGGTTCTGTTGCCGGACCCTGTCCTATGGAAGGCGGGCTTGGGGTTAGTTATGACACGGGCCTTGGGGGATGGGTCATGACAAATTGGTATCAGAGGAGTCGGTTCTACCACAAAACTTAGTACTCTGATCTTTTCTGTGAAGCAATAGTGTTAAGTGTAGTGAGTGCGGTTTTCAGTTCATGGATTCCAGTGTTGGTGCGGTGGCCGATGTATCCATACACCAGGACCCTGACTTCTGATTTCTGACTCAGTGCACGAAAACACTGATTGCGTGTGTGTTTTCAAAATTTTTCTTTAAGTCATATCACCAGGTATAACCCTTTAATCATAGTGCACCTGTTTCTTTTCAATATGCCTCCACACAGATATCCACTCAGGGTTCCAAGAGTTGTACGCACTGATAGACCACCGAGCGACGAGGTCTCGGTGTAGGGCCCTCTTCCAGTAGTGGCACCAGTGGAGGCACCAGTGGTACCATTACCCGTTGTTCCACTAATTCCACCAGCCCCAACAGCAGATGGTGCATACCTCTTGAGCATGTTGCATGAGTTCCAGTGCCAGAGGCCACCCAGGTTCAGGGGAGAGACAGAACCACAGGCGACTGAGGATTGGTTGGAGGCTATGGTGAGAGTTTTACAATTGGTAGGGACACCAACCAACCTCATAGTGATTCTTGATACCAGCCTTCTACAGGAAACATCGAGCAGATGGTGGAGCTTGATGCTCCAGGTTCATGATGAGGTGATGCTTCTCTGGGAAGACTTTGAGATCCTATTTTAGGAAGAATTTGTTTCAGTGACTCTTCACACAATGTGCATTCAGGAGCTACTTCATCTGCAACAGGGCAGTGTGACTATAGCTTAGTACTCAATGAGGTTCATAGACCTCTCACGCTACTCCACCAATATGGTGGGGGACCCATTCTTCAGGGCCCAGACCTTCGACCAGGGACTCAGGAAGGAGATCAGGGCTTCAGTGATCTCACTTAGCATCCCGACGTAGGCTGGGGTGTTAGAGAGAGCCATCCTAGTAGAGAGTTTCCTTACTGAGCAGTCTCCAGTAGTGAGATCCACCACTAGTCAACATGTAGTGAAGTCTTCTGTAGCTGGCAGCAGACAGATTTCACAGAGGTCCAAGAGGACTAGAACTATAGGTGGAAGACAACGTGAACTAGGATCGGTTGTGCAGGTCACCCAAAGTAGAGATAGACATGCTAGAAGCAGGAAATGTTTCACATATGGTGGGCAAGGTCACATGGTTCGTGACTGTTCGACCTGTCATTCGGATGATCAGCTGATGGTCGAAGGACCGCCTAGGCAGAGACAAAAATTCGATCGAGGTGGTCCGCAGGGAGTAGGCGGACGTGGCAGAGGAGCTGGCTGTGCAGCTGGTGGTGGATGATGATTCGAGATATTACCACCACCACCACCAGGAGGTCCACCCCGACCACAGAGAGTAGGTGGAAAGGGGAGAGCTCAGCTCCAAGCAGCTGAGGCTTAAGACCACGGTGCTCTGTAGATGATTCGAGGTACGATCTGTGTCTACTCCACCATTTCTACGGTACTTATATAGACACATGTTCCAGTATTTCTTTTATTTCCACCACCCTCGTTCGGAGCTTGGAGATTCTGACGAAGCCATTGGCTCATTCCTTACGGCTAGAGATTCCTACAGGAGCAGATTCGATGATTATGCACTAGTGTCGGTAGTGTGAGCTTAATCTAGTAGGTGAGAGCTTCGACTGGGATCGCCTAGTAGCGACATCGAGTCCTTACAATTTCATCTTGGGTATGGACTTATTATCTATAGTTCATGATCATATTGACTATATTAGTCACAAAGTATGGTGTGTCCACACAGATGGGACCAGGTTCACCTTCACCAATGAGAAGGGAGCCTTTGCAGCACATGGACTTATCCGGAGGAGATTGCAGCTGATCACTCATCTGTTGGCTAGCCCTACCCTCAGAGCTATTGATGTGGAGAGTCTGATCTATCCTATAGTGGTGGACCAGTATGTGGATGTTTTCTTTGATGATGTTCTGGGTATACCTCCTTACAAATAGGTGTAATTTTACATTGACTTGTACCCCAGGAAAACACTGATATCTACACTAGCGTATCAGATGGCTCATGTGGAGATTCGTGAGATGCAGGTACAACTAGAGGACTTGTAGGGGAAGGGATTCATCTGGCCCAGTGTTTCTCCTTCAGCAGCTTTGATTTTGTTTTCCAAGAAGGTGTATGGGAGTTTGAGACTTTGTATCGACTATAAACGCCTGAACCAGGTGACCGTGAAGAATAAGTACCCACTCCTGAGGATTGACAACCTCTTTGATCAGCTGAAGGGAGAACGGTGATTCTCTAAGATAGACCTCAGATCAGGTTATCACCATCTCAATGTATGAGATGAGAATGTGTAGAAGATGGCCTTCAGGTGTCGGTATGACCATTATGAGTTCTTTGTTATGCCATTCGGCATAACCAATTCTCCAGCAGTGTTCATGGGACTCATGAACAAGATCTTTCAGCCTTACCTTGATCACTTTGTAGTGGTCTTCATCAATGACATTATGATTTACCCGGCTACTGAGGAGGATCATTCCTATCATTTTCAGGTAGTACTGGACACACTTCAAGAGTACCATCTTTATGGTAAGCTCTTGAATTGCCAGTTCTAGATCTGAGAGGTTCACTTTCTGGGACATGTCATATCAGAGGCTGGAGTTGCAGTAGATCCAACTAAGATTGAGGCGGTACTTTCTTGGGAGACACCAAGAGTGTGACGGAGGTATGAAGTTTCTTGGGTTTGGCTAGATAATACTAGAGGTTTGTGCTAGACTTTTATAGAGTTGAAGCACCACTATCAGCCTTAACGAAGATGGGGCAACCCTTCGTGTGGTCATAGAAATGCCAGCGGAGTTTTCTGGAGCTGAGGCAGAGGCTGACTAGTGCCCCCATATTGAGGCTTTCAGAGGATGGCATAGGGTATTTTGTCTACTGCGACGCATTAGGGACTAGACTCGGATGTGTCCTGATGAAAATGAAAGCAGTGATCGCATATGGTTCTCAGCAGCTGAGACAACACGAGTGGAACTACGCTACCCATGACCTGGAGTTAGCAGTAGTGGTCTTCGCCTTGAATATGTGGCGACACTATCTGATGGGAGAACATTTTACCATGTACTCCGATCATAAGAGTCTCAGGTATATCTTCTCTCAGAAGGACCTAAACCTGAGACAACGAAGTTGGATTGAGTTCCTCCAGGACTATGACTTCGAGATAGTCTATACTCTTGGGAAGGGGAACATTGTTGCAAATGCACTCAGCACGAGATCTGGTATACAACTTCTAGGCGAGGCGATGGAGTAGCTGGCTGCTTTTTAGATATCCTTTGTGGATAGAGACAAAGTAGCTTTTCTATAGTCTCTTATATTCACTCCCCCACTTCTTCAGTGAGTCAGGGAGGCGCAGCATGGGGACGCTGATTGCGAGAAACAACATGCTCAGATATCCACAAGACAGGCACTTGATGGATTTTCTGAATGTGGGGAGCATGTCATCCTCTTCAGAGGACATACCATGGTATCAATGTAACTTTAGGAGGAAGTGTTGAGGGAGTTCCACACATCCCCTCTAGCGGTACATCCAGGAGTGGTGAAGATGTACCAGGATATTTGACGACAACACTGGTGGCCGAGAATGAAGAAAGCAGTTGCAGAGTTTGTTTCTTGGTGCCTCACTTATCCGCAAGTGAAGGCAGAGCATCAGGTACCAGCAGGCTTGGTTCAGCCTTTAGAGATCCCAGAGTGGAAGTGGGATGGGATATCCATGGATTTCGTGATAGGACTTCCACGTACATCCATAGGTCATGACTCGATTTGGGAGATCGTCGAATGACTCACCAAGTCGGCCCACTTCCTACCAATCAGAGAGTAGGGTTCAATAGAGAGCTTAGGATACCTCTATGTGCAGGATATTATGCGGCTACATGGAGTAACTTATATGATTATCTCTGATCATGATGCATGATTTACTTCCTGACTATAGAAGGGGTTTCAGGAGGCTTTCGGGACACAGCTTTGTTTGAGCACCGCCTTCCATCCTCAAAAAGATGGCTAGACTGAGCGGACCATTTAGACCATTGAGGACATGATGAGTGCTTTTGTCCTCGACTTTGGTCGCAACTGGGAGGATCACTTACCTTTGGTGGAGTTTTCATACAAAAAAATCTATCACTCCACCATTGGGATGACACCTTTCGAGACTTTGTACAAGAGAACTTGAAGATTACCTTTGTGCTGGAATGACCTGGGGGAGTAAGTACTAGTGGGACCAGAGATGGTACGAGCTACCTCAGAGAAGGTGTAGATCATCTAGAAGCAGATGAAGACCACATAGAGTAGGCATAAGTCATTTTATGATAAGAGATTGAGACCTATGGAGTTCAAGGATGGTGACCACGTCTTTCTAAGGGTCTCACCCTGACGGGGTCTACAGAGATTTGGCCGATGCAGCAAGTTATCTCTGAGATTCATCAGACCTTTTCAGGTTCTCAACAGAGTAGGCGAGGTGTCTTACCACTTAGCTCTTCCACCTCAGTTGCACCGAGTGCATGACGTATTCCACATATCCCAACTGAGGAGATACATGCACGACCCTTCTCACACCATCGACCATGGAGAGTTGGATGTCTTACAGAGGTTCCAGTGGAGATTGAGGATCAACAGGAGCGGGTCCTTCGTGGATGGTCGATACCTCTGGTGCGCATTCACTGGTAGCACGAGAACCTCCAGGAGAGCACATGGGAGCGGGAGGCTTAGATGTGTGCTCAGTACCCCCACTTGTTTACCTAGTTTGAGTTGTGGCTTATGGGGACGTAGAGCCCTGAGGTGGGGAGAATGTAAAGACCTGAAATTTCAATGTAATTTTTTTAAATAAATGGGAATTTTACGAGTTTGTAAAAATTTACGGCGTGTGATTCTGAGGCCCGGAGTTCCCAGAATGAATTTTTAAACTTTTTTTTGGGTAAGTTCAGTAAACGTGCAAGCGAGTTTTTATAACTTTTGAACCAGTGCTTAGAATTGAAATCAGAGGGCACCGTTGAACTCACAGCACCGGTTTTAACTTAAGAATACTTTCACCTAGATGGCAGTGGGTCGAGAGTGAAAGATATTTTTTGGGTTTTTCGTGTAAGAATAAAATAAAAATAAAAGTGTGTGACATTTTTATTTTTATTTGCAACACCCATGTGGGTGTTGGGAGGTGGGGTCCACAAAAACTAAACCTCCATGTGGAAGTTGGAAGTGGGGACCACCAGACCTTAACCTCCCATGAGATTTTATGGTGGTGGGGACCACCCAAACCATAACCTCTCATGAGAGGTTATGGTGGTGGGGACCACCCGGGATTAAACCCCCTTGAAACCCCCCATTAATTGGGAGAAACCCACAACTCTCTAATAAATGTGGGAGGAGCCTCTTCAACACCTCCACCATCTGAGCCACCCCCGACCGCTCTAGCCTCCCTGCCAAACTGGCCCTGTTCGCGTCACCCACTGGCCGAACCGGCCCCGACCGCGCCACCCCGGCCCCCAACCGAACCAACCCTGGTCGCGCCACCTGCTGGGCGAATCGGCCCCGGCCGCTTCACCTTGGCCCCTGGGCCGAGCCACCCCGAGCAGTGCCCTCGCGACACTCCAAGACAAACCAGCCCCGCGCCCCAGGCTGAGCTGCCCTCGCGACACCCTTCAGGTCGATCCACCCATGCGGTGCCCTCTGGGACAAACCACCCTCACACCGACCTATGGATGGTCTGCGCCCTCATGGCCGGTCCATGCCCAAGCGGCTCTCTGTAGCCCCTCATGGTCTGATGGGCTGGGCCTAGTGGTCCAGGCTGAACCCAATGGGTGGGCCCGCCCAACGGGCTGGCCTGGACCCGAGCCCACTACGATCCACTTACACTTCTTCGGCCATATTTTTGGCACCGGATGTCCATTTGACGAACTGTCAAAGATGATGGAATTCTTGGAGAGAGATGGTCCCTTTGATTATACTCTACTGGAGTTTTGGTTTGAGATGAGAAATGGTCAGGTTGGATCGAGCACAAATCTAATCGGGCCCCCAGGACTAAAAGACTAATAACTCACAGAATGGAAATTCATTTGACGTGCCGTTTGTTGCGTTGATACCCCTATGACGTGGAAGACCTTTGATATACTTCTTCGTGGGAATTCATGACAGTTGGAGTATCGACCAATAGCTTGTGGAGCAGATCCTCTCGGAGATGAGTGAGCGTAGTACGGAGACCTAGTAGCTGGCTGAGACATGACGATTACTAACCATTTTGACTCAGAGTGACTCTACTAGCCAAGTGGGGAGCACCTTGGTGTCACGGAAGACCCACAGTGGGGATCACCTTGGTATTGTGGGATACCCATGGTACTCGACAGGAGGAGTACCTCTGCAGGCTACGAGGGGGAGTGCACTTGGTGACGCGGCAGACCCACGGTTGGGAGCGCGCTTGGTGAGGTGACATATCCACGATACTCGACAGGAGGAGTACCTCAGCAGTCCAAGGTATGTGGGAAGCGCGCTTGGTGTCGCAGAAGGCCCACTGTACTCGATAGAGGAGGAGTTCTCCAGCAGCTTAGGTTTCTACAAAGTGACCGGGAATGTACTTGATACTACCCCTATAATAAAATCCTAGTTGAGCTGAGTCAGTTTTTCTGTGTTTTCATCATGATTGAGATGGATCAATTGATAACTTAGGTATATGTATGGGTATATACCTAAGTAAGGTTATCTGTTGATTTCATTCTTTGTGGTATATCCTTGGTGGATTTTGTGAGACCTTGAGGGTCTCAGGGTCCCTACTGAGTATCGTTATACTTACCCCTGTACGGACTATGCCCACACTTTGTTGTGTTGGATGCAGACGAAGAACAACGCTGACTGAGGCCAAGAGTATTAGGACTGGATGGTACCTAGAGGTGGACCTTACGACGAGTCGGTACACGGAGGGTATGACGAATGAGGAGTTTTGAGGAGGCGATCTGTACCTACCCTTTAGGTAGGAACCTCAGAGGATGACCCAACAGATGTTTTACTTTTTCTTCAGTTGTACTTGTACTTTCAGTTTCTTTTACTTTACTGTTGGTCTTGTATTCCGGCCCCTTTTTACTTTCAGCACTCCTTTGTTATACATTTTTACTTGGTGTTTTGTATCTTGTTGTGTACTTGGTTATGTGTGCTTGCATGTTATAAAGGCAATGCCTTTATAGTTTTAGGGAATATTCCTTGGTTCTAGTCACCAACCCCTGGCCTATAGAAGGCGGGCTTGGGGTTAGTCATGGCATGGGACCTGGGGGACGGGTCGTGATACAAAATTAAAGATGCCGGAGACGACGCCTAATACCGGAGCCAACAACAACATTCCACTATCGGGACATCTGAGAACCAGAACAAACAAGGCTGGAGGCACCACCACCAGAGCAGGGAGGTTTTTCAAACTATGCAAGAAGATTATTATAGTACACAATCAACAGAAGTGGTTAGTACAACTGATTCTGTAACTATAAGTGAACTTCAAAACAAAATTCATGGTTTCTTAAATCTAGGATCCAATCAAGAGATCAAGTCTATGAGCTATAAAAATTTTCAATTCCCGACTACACTGTGGCATCTAGATTGTCCATTGGTTGCTGATGTGAAGTGGTTCCAAGAAATAAATTTATATTTCCAATGGTCAGATGGTACCATGATGGAGTTATATTTTGATGTTTCTATTGCACAAAAACAACATCCATTTATATGAATATGTATACTTACTAGAGTAGTTTAAGATCCTCCCCATGAAATTGATCCTATTTCAAATGATGTAGAATATGAAAAAGTATATTATCTCCTAGACATACATGTCAATATGAATTCTGATGAGGAGTTTTATAATAATGGAACAGATGGTGAAAACATTGCTGATGAGGAGAGAGTGGAGAAATTTAGAGACGAAGTTTCTAGAAATGCATTAGTTGTACATCACCCTCAACCCACAATAAATCATCCACCACTCTTGGAATCTTGGTCAAAAGTAATGACATATGTTCCTAAATTTGACTACAATGTTATCAAACTTTCAATTGAGTTTCCCAGAGTTGTACCAGATAGGTTTAGTAATATGAAAAAACCTTATATATTGGAAGGTATTTTCCAAGTAAAGATTCATTAAAAAACACACTAAAGAGATTTCACACTGAGAGGCACTGTAGATATATAGTTCAGGAATTGAGATATAAGAAATACCTCATAAAATGTGACAAGTATGGGGATGATTGCTGATTTTACTTAAAGAAGATTCCAAACATTGCATTTGGAGGTTGGATAATCTTGAAGATTAAGGCAGCTCATACTTGCATTTATCCAAACATGACACAAGATCATACCTCATTGGATGCAGAATTTGTGCTATACATTTTCATAGAGATGATTAGGAAAATACAAGATATTACTATAGCCTTTCTTCAAGAGAGGATACAAAAAACTTTTGGTTATAAGATTTCTTATAATAAGGCATGGATGGAGAAATATGAGGCAATTATAAAGGTCTATAGTGATTGGGATGACTCGTATCGAGTGCTGCCACAATTTCTAGTAATACTAATACATAACAACCAAGTTTTATTCCATATTCATATGAACAAAAATGTGTCTTAAGATAACTGACTTGATCTATCTTGTGTTCAATTTCATTGGTTGTTCTGGGCATTTCTCCCCTACATCTCTACATTCCATTTCAACAATCCATTCATACAGATTGATGGAACATTTCTATATGAAAAATATAAGAGAATATTTTTGATTGTGGAAACCCAAGATGGAAACTTTTCACTTCTTCCACTTGCCTTTTCCATTATGAAGAAGGAAAACTAAAAATCATGGAGTTGGGTTTTAGCATGTATCAAAAACAATTTCACCGACATTTGGGTGTCTATTTGATATCTAATTGGAATCATGCAATCAATGAGGCAATCAATGTAGACCCTAATACATAGACACCCCCAAATTCACATCATCAATATTGCATCATACACATTGCTAGAAATGTGTGGAAAACATTCCATAACAAACCGATGAAGAAGGAAATCATGAGGCTTGTTATTTTGTATTATTTCAATGTAAAGATAAAAAAATTATTTGAATTATAATCTATTACATGTATCATATTAGCCTGATCAATGGATATTTAAAGAATGATTCAAACAAATCCAAAGTCTAATCAAGAAGTGTATGATTATATGATATGGATTACAAAAGAAAAATGGACATTGTCATATGACGGGGGGAAGAGGTACATACACATGACCATAAACATTGTGGAGTGCATAAATGGTGTCTTTAAGGGGCTTCACAAGTTACCTATAACTGCCCTAGTTTAGGATCCATTTTATCATTATGTGAAGTAATTCATTAATAGAAAAAAACTAGAATCAGATGTGATTCAGTAGGGTCTAAGGTACGAAAGGCACTTTCAACATGAGATTGAAAAGAAAATTGAAGAAGCTTATGGTTATCATGTATGCCTTTTTCACTGATAATAATCTTGATATTATGATCAAGAGAATTATGACCCCATCAAAAATAACATCGGTGAAAAAATGGTGGTATTACTGGAAGTGAGGCAATGACAATGTGGAAACTTTTAGGCCTTACTGTTTCTATGCGCACATGCCATCGTAGCATGTGCCTATGTGAATATATCATGGGAAGTATATGTTGATCCAGTGTACTAGATGGATACCATTTCTAATGGTTATGATACACCATGGATGCCTATTGAGGAGTTTTGTTATTTAACAATGCTCGAAGGCTAGCTGATAGTGATACCTAACATCAACTGTTTGTGCAACCATGGGAGACCAAAGTATAACAGGATGCATAATGAGATGGATTAACCTAAATAACAAAGTAAAAGTTTCAAATACACCATATTTTATCAAGAAGATCATAACTGAAAACAATTCTCTAACATTGTTGGGTCGAGTTCATACTCTCAATCACAATGATGTATTGTCTCCGTTATGATATTCTCATATTGTAAATTACATGATGTTATCTATTCTTTTTAACTCGGTTTCAAAAAAATTCTGTGAATAATATTCTAATAAACCTTTATATAATGAAACAATAGTATCATATATTAGGGTAAAAAATATGTTATAAAATTTCAGTATAATAAAGATTTTCTGATCAACCATCTTTTAAAATATTAGTTACACTCTCAGAATCTTGATAAGAAAAAATTATTGATGTAGAGAGTCATGTTTGCCTATGTGTACTGCTACAAGGAGGTTATTCAAACTGAACAAGGAGCTTCTTATAGTACAAAACCAACAACAGTGGTTAGTACAACTGATTCTATAACACTAAGTGAACATCAAGAAAGAATTTGTGGTAAATGAACCACAGAGCAGGAGGAATGGTGACAACGATGATGGTGATGATGTAAACCCATTCCATAACCATCATCATTGTCACTATTCCTCCAACTTCATGGTTCATTTCCCATAAATTATTTCTTTAAATTTACTTAGTTTTATAGAATTAGTTGTACTAACCAATTTTTTTGGTTGTGTAAAATAATAAGATCCTTGCTCAGTTTGAAGACATGTCCTTTTTCATTTGATATCTGATTGGCATCACAACATGTGCATCTATGAATAAGATTATTCATTTCATATAATTGGATAACTTCACCAAATACTTTTACTAGAAAATAAAAATAAGCCTTTCATAGTTACATTAAAAGGAATATGACAAGTGCATTTGAGGTGACATTAATGCATAATCAATCTGTCCATGAATAAACCATAAAGTATACATGTGAGAAAATAATAAGGAAACATACCATAATTTGGAAAGTCATACATAAATTACAAAGAACACCATTTTCTAATAAAATTTTACATAACAAAGACAAAATGTTCATATATGTAAATATATAAAACCATATCTTACAAAGCACCCTTTTCTAGGTAAAATAATATATTGAAAACACTTTAGTAATATTCTTTGAAAAACATGATGGCATGCCCTTTCCTTTTGGTAAGAAATAACTTCATAAAACAATGTGAATAAACATTAAATTTCATACATTCTAAAAGTCATAAAATTATGCTAACCATAACGTTAAATTTACATTTTACAATTACTAATAATTTAATTTCTTTATATACAGATGGAGGATACCATACTACTCACTCAGCAGGCTACCCATGTTTCCTAGGTCATGTTAGAGGGTGGTGAGGTTCGACCGATCATGGTGAATTAAGCACACCATTTTCATCACAAAGATCCTCCACATGACATTAGACCATACTTGGTCCATGCTGGCTTCTATGGCATTACCGTATCAAATTTCACAATTTTCAACCATCACCTACTTACTGCCCTCATGGAGAGGTGGAGACCAGAGACACACACATTACACCTGCCTAAGGGATAGATGAACATCACCCTAATGGATGTGGTAGTGATTCTCGGTCTTCCCATATTGGGGGAAACTATTATTGGACCCACCTGTGCATCTTGGCCAGAAATTTCTCAGAGATTGTTAAGTGTCGACATTTTGTCCGACCGTAGGGATATAGATGGAGCATCAATATCTATGACCTGGATGGAAGAGAGTATTCCACATTTACCGGATGATTCTAATGGACATACTATCATGCGTTATGCCCATTCACATATATTACAGTTCATTGGAGGGACCATATATCATCCCTCCTTTTTATTACACAAATTTTCATTACATTTTACAAATAGAGGATCTTTAAAGTCTAGTGTCTTGGAAATCAGGAAAAATATGCATGAAAAAATTAAACATTATTCTAATACACTTGTAAGGCTTCATAATATGTTAATACTAAGTAAAATTACTGAATATCATAACCTGGAGACATACATCAAAGGAAAGGGTGAACAAATGTCCCAGTAAGGAAAACAAGTGAAACATTTTACATGTGACCTTGAGCGATATCAATAAGAACATGAGGGATGTAATAAATGAATGATAAAGAAGAATATAATAGAAATAAAAACATTAATCATAACTTGAAAATGTGTCTACATCATTTAATTTAGACATTCATGAACATATCATCAAGGTTTATCCCTAAGGTGTCATAAAAATTACCAATGTTATTCACCAAGGTATCGTGAAACTTGTCATCTCTAGAGATTCAATTCTTTACCCAATGCATTGGAGCACTATCTGTACACACCCAAAATATGTATTTATTTTAATGTGATCCACATAGATCATAATAAAACATTTCATAAATAACCAATAGAGAATAAAATAAATGGGTTTCATTTCAAAATCGGGATGTTTTAAAAGTGATTAAAAAATTGATTGTTATGTAATTTATAACCCATGGAAAATGAATGAGGGTTTTATGTATGTCAACTACATAACCAATTATACAATTTTTATGTATTTATGAATACCCATAGAACTAAAATATGTTTGAGTATTCACATAAAGAAAATAAGATAATTTCTTGAGAAAACGAGAGAGAGGTTTTGAGATGAAAATTCTGCAGCCTAACAACGTCGCTTAAAATTTATAAAAAATAAGTTGATGAGACTGGAAAGGATCTCTAATAATTTGGACGTAAAATGGAAAACAATAAGAAAATATAATAACATACCCCAACATAATAATATGGAAACTAGAAGACATAATATAAAGGAATTCATGACTTAAAAGAGGAGGGTGAAAGGTTCCCTTACCTTGAAGAGTAACTTCAAAATCTCAAAGGTTGGAACCTTGGGGGGCTTGAGGGCACATTGGGAGGAATCATTGGGAGGTAAAAAGACCATATCCTCATTGATGATGAATTTTTATTGAAAGGAATGAAGTAATTGGTTAGTATTTATAGCGAAAGTGAGGGAATATTTAACTAATTTCCAAGGGACACCTCATCGGTGATATTTGCAAAACCATGGGCTTTCCCATGGTATTTTCCCATGGTATTGGCCACTTGGGACACATAATAATATATATTAATACTAAAAATTCTACCATAATTGTTACATCATTATTACATCATTAATGATTTCATTAATCACACCGAAACTCAAAACTATATTTTTACTATTCACTGAAAAACAAAACATTTTATAAAAATATTATAAATTCACCTTAACCTAATATTGATGCTCTGAATTCAAAAATGAACTCCATTTTATGAAAATAATTTTCTAATTATGATATATTTAATTTTTAATTAAAAACACTATTTACCCAAAAAATACTAATACTTAACTAATAATTTCTAAAATAGTTATTTACTTATGCTATTATATCACTTCACCATTCAAGATTACTAAATTATATTTATACTTTCTTAAGTGAGGTTACTATTCCATTGGTCACATTACTATTCATAAGGGTAATATTACTATTCACACTTTACTATTCACTAAAAATTAAGTTGATCTTAATAGACTCTAAATTTTTTACTGATCACAATTGTAGAAGACCATTTTTTGAAAATCATTTCACATTATTAATTATTTAAAGTAAACAAAAATATTTTAAAATACCATTTTTGTACAAAATTCATCAATAATATGGAACTTATATAAATTCATCCTATATTTATTTAAACATTTTAAATTAATTTTTTTTATCAATATAAGAAATAACAACTTTATTTATATAAAAGGATTAGAAAATGTAACTAAGGCCTCATTACATAGCCCCCTATAACACCTTCATAGGACCTAAGTGTAAGATGTGCTATGGTGATAGAATCTTGGGGAGGCTCGGACAACATTGCCCGAGTGGCGATTTCTATCAGCTTAAACTTCTCCCTTAGGCGATTCTGTTCAAGATTCACATGTTGAAGCTCAGCTTGGGCTTGGTCCAGAGAAAAGACTAGTGATGAAACCTCCTTCCCAAGCTCCGATAGATGGGCTTCATATTGTCCGAGTCTACTGGATGAGGCCCTCAACTCTTATTTCTGTATTAAGTAACCATGATCATTTGTATTTATAAAAAATAATCATACCATTAAGAGTATAGTTGAAAATGGTTATATTGGACAATGGTCATATAACTGTCAAAAACCAGTGGTATTATTTTAATTATAATCACTTCATTTATTAAATTATATAGTTTTATTGAGTATAAAATAAAATAATACACAAATTCATGGAACAAATACTAATCAAAAGTTCAGTTCCTTACATTCTTCCCCCCTTAAGAAATTTTATCCTCAAAATTTCAACTTGTACCCTCTGAAAAGAAAAGGTGTGGGTACATCTGCCTCATAGACTCCTCTGGTTACCATGTGGCTTCTTCACATTTTTAGTTACTCTATAACACCTTAACAAGGTGGGTAGTCTTGTTGCGTAGAACCTTGTCTCTAGGATCCAAGATCTCCACCGGCTGCTCCTCATAAGAGAGGTCATGTTCCAGTTGTACCACCTCTGGATTTAGTACATGTGAAGGGTTAGGTATGTACTTTCTCAAGAGGGATATGTGGAAGAAATCATGAACTTGTACTAGATTTGGAGGAAGTGCAAGTTGATAGGCCACTGCACCTACGCGATCAAGGATTTCATAGGGATAATGTACCTAGGGCTGATCATCCCTTTCTTCCCAAACCTCATGAATCTCTTCCAAGGTAAAATTATAAGAAAGACCTTGTCAATAACATCAAACTCCAATTACCTTCGACAGTTGTCAGCATAGCTCTTTTTACGACTCTGAGCAGCCTTAATGTGTTGCTGGATGATATGAACCTTTTCTATCATCTCTTTCACAAGATCAGGACCAAGAAGATTTCTCTCACTAGCTTCATCCCAACAAGTAGGATGTCACGACCCGCCCTGGGGGCCCGTGCCGTGACTACCCCAAGCCCGCCTTCCATAGGCCAGGGGCTGGCGACTAGCACCAAGGCGTAAATCCCAACAAAAAGGGAAGGCATTGCCTTTGAAAAGTAAACAAGCACCACAGAGTAAGCAAGCGGAAAAGTAAACACTCAGTAAAAACGGTACAAGATGTGCTGAAAGTAAAAGGGGCCGGAAATACAAGCCCAACTGTAAAGTACAACTGAAAGGAAAAACACCCACTGAAAGGAAAAGCCGCAGCGTCGAGCCGTCCTCTGGAAGTCCCACTTGAAGGGTGGGTACTGATAGCCTCCACTGCTCCTCGGGTCCACCTGACCGCTCCGAGTACGTCCCGCCCAGTGGTCCACCTCCAGGTACCGTCCTGCTCTGTAAGCCTCCACCACGATCAGCGTTGTCCGTCGTCTGCAACCAACACAACGTAGTGCAGGCATTGCCCGTGCAGGGGTGAGTATAAGCTACTCAGTAGGGACCCCGAGACCCCCGAAGGTCTCCCGAAATCCACAAAGGATAAACCACAAAGGAAAGATACAATCACGAAGTAACATCTGACATGGCTTAGGTATATGCCCATACATATACCTAAGTCATCAATTCCCGTTCGGCTCCAACGTCCGAGCCCAAGCACAACTCAGTCCACACAGGAAAGCAAAACGTATACCCACACATGATAGCACAACACAATCCACAAGGAGAGTAAACAGTAAATCCACACAGGATAGCTCAACACAATCCACAAAGGAGAGTAAACAGAAGATTCAACTCACACAGGTATACTTCGTCAAAAAGGTGAAAGGGATGATCAGGTATGGATACTGAATCATCTACGCTGGGATCCACATAGGATACAAGACCAGCCCGGCTGGGACCCACATAGGATACAAGACCAGCACAGCTAGGACCCACATAGGATACAAGACCAGCTGTCTTCATTGATTCATCTATACTGGTACCCACATAGGATACAAGACCAGTACTGAATCATCCAAGCTGGGACCCACATAGGATACAAGACCAGCACGGCTAGGACCCACATAGGATACAAGACCAGCTGTATTCATTGATTCATCTATACTGGGACCCACATAGGATACAAGACCAGTATTAAATCATCCAAGCTGGGACCCACATAGGATGCAAGACCAGCACAGCTAGGACCCACATAGGATATAAGACCAGCTGTTTTCATTGATTCATCTATACTGGGACCCACATAGGATACAAGACCAGTATTGAATCATCCAAGCTGGGACCCACATAGGATACAAGACCAGCACAGCTAGGACCCACACAGGATCGAGCCCACACAGGACCTATAGCACTGATCCATGTAGGATCGCTGAGTGCTGTAGTCGTCGCAGTCCACTGAGGATCTCTGCACAGTCGTCGTCGCAGTCCACTGAGGGTCTCTGCACGGTCGTCGTCGCAGTCCACTGAGGATCTCTGCACGGTCGTCGTCGGAGTCCATGGAGGATCTCTGCACAGTCGTCGCTGTCGAAGTAGCAGTCGCAGCCAGCACTAGGGTTCCCGCACACAGTAGGCTCGTTCGGGAGGGGCCGCTCCACGAGCCGAGAGGCTGATATATCAACTGTCACAAAGACCGAAGTTGATGTATCCAAAAGTTCCATATCGCCAATAGGAACTCAACGTCGCAGACGACGCGTCAATCGGACGCCCGGTCTGAGAGTTATTGGCTTTTTCGTCCCAGGGGCCCGGTTGGTTTTTAAGGCAAAACCAACCCGACCGTACTCCACCTGCGTCCAAACCTTGGGCGAAGTATGCCAAAAGATCCGTCTCACTTAGAGGAATTCAACGAAACAGACGACGCGTCAATCGGACGCCCGGTCTGTTAGTTATTGGCCTTTCCGTCTCACACCCACCCTGAGAAACTTCCCAGGAGGTCACCCATCCTGATCACTACTCTAGGCCAAGCACGCTTAACTACGGAGTTTTAACCACGTAGGCTCCCGAAAAGGAAGGTGCACCTTGAGTATAGTATACCGAAACGACCGTCTCGATCCAAGGATCGCGTTGCCGCTGACGGCGCGTCGTTCGGAGGCCCGTAGCTCAAGTTACGGCTCGTAGCTCAAGTTACGGGCAGTGCCCCGCGGCGCCTTGGCCGTTCGGACGCTCGGCCGAACCGGGCCAGGCCGGTCCGACCGGTCGGGCCGCGCCCTGGCCGGACCGGACCGGTTCGGACCGGGTCGACCCGGTTCGGCCGACTCCCGGGGGGGGGGGGGGGGGGGGGGGGGTCGGGCCGGGTCGGCCCGGGCCCGGACCCCCGTCTTCAGACGATTTTCGTTCAAACGCCCGTAACTTGAGCTACGGGCCTCCGAACGACGCGCCGTCAGCGGCAACGCGATCCTTGGATCGAGACGGTCCTCTCGGTATACTATACTCAAGGTGCACCTTCCTTTTCGGGAGCCTACGTGATTAAAACTCCGTAGTTAAGCGTGCTTGACCTAGAGCAGTGATCAGGATGGGTGACCTCCTGAGAAGTTTCCCAGGGTGGGTGTGAGACGGAAAGGCCAATAACTAACAGACCGGGCGTCCGATTGACGCGCCGTCTGTTTCGTTGAATTCCTCTAAGTGAGACGGATCTTTTGGCATACTCCGCCCAAGGTTTGGACGCAGGTGGAGTACGGTCGGGTTGGTTTTGCCTTAAAAACCAACCGGGCCCCTAGGACGAAAAAGCCAATAACTCTCAGACTGAGCGTCCGATTGACGCGCCGTCTGCGACGTTGAGTTCCTGTTGGCGATATGGAACTTTTGGATACATCAACTTCAGTCTTTGTGACAGTTGATGTATCAGCCTCTCGGCTCGTGGAGCGGCCCCTCCCGAACGAGCCTACTGTGTGCGGGAACCCTAGTGCTGGCTGTGACTGCTACTTCGACAGCGACGACTGTGCAGAGATCCTCCGTGGACTCCGACGACGACCGTGCAGAGATCCTCAGTGGACTGCAGCGACGGCCGTGCAGAGACCCTCAGTGGACTGCGACGACGACAGTGCAGAGATCCTCAGTGGACTGCGACGACTACATCACTCAGCGATCCTACGTGGATCAGTGCTACAGGTCCTGTGTGGGCTCGATCCTGTGTGGGTCCTAGCTGTGCTGGTCTTGTATCCTATGTGGGTCCCAGCTTGGATGATTCAATACTGGTCTTGTATCCTATGTGGGTCCCAGTATAGATGAATCAATGAAGACAGCTGGTCTTATATCCTATGTGGGTCCTAACTGTGCTGGTCTTGTATCCTATGTGGGTCCCAGCTTGGATGATTCAATACTGGTCTTGTATCCTATGTGGGTCCCAGTATAGATGAATCAATGAAGACAGCTGGTCTTGTATCCTATGTGGGTCCTAGCCGTGCTGGTCTTGTATCCTATGTGGGTCCTAGCTTGGATGATTCAATACTGGTCTTGTATCCTATGTGGGTACCAGTATAGATGAATCAATGAAGACAGCTGGTCTTGTATCCTATGTGGGTCCTAGCTGTGCTGGTCTTGTATCCTATGTGGGTCCCAGCCGGGCTGGTCTTGTATCCTATCTGGGTCCCAGCGTAGATGATTCAGTATCCATACCTGATCATCCCTTTCACCTTTTTGACGAAGTATACCTGTGTGAGCTGAATCTTCTGTTTACTCTCCTTTGTGGATTGTGTTGAGCTATCCTGTGTGGATTTACTGTTTACTCTCCTTGTGGATTGTGTTGTGCTATCCTGTGTGGGTATACGTTTTGCTTTCCTGTGTGGACTGAGTTGTGCTTGGGCTCGGACGTTGGAGCCGAACGGGAATTGATGACTTAGGTATATGTATGGGCATATACCTAAGTCGTGTCAGATGTTACTTCGTGATTGTATCTTTCCTTTGTGGTTTATCCTTTGTGGATTTCGGGAGACCTTCGGGGGTCTCGGGGTCCCTACTGAGTAGCTTATACTCACCCCTGCACGGGCTATGCCCGCACTACGTTGTGTTGGTTGCAGACAACGAGCATCGCTGATCGTGGTGGAGGCTTGCAGAGCAGGACGGTACCTGGAGGTGAACCACTGGGTGGGACGTACTCGGAGCGGTCAGGTGGACCCGAGGAGCAGTGGAGGCTATCAGTACCCACCCTTCAAGTGGGACTTCCAGAGGACGGCTCGACGCTGCGGCTTTTCCTTTCAATGGCTGTTTTTCCTTTCAGTTTTACTTTACAGTTGGGCTTGTATTTCCGGCCCCTTTTACTTTCAACACATCTTGTACCGTTTTTACTGAGTGTTTACTTTTCCGCTTGCTTACTCTGTGGTGCTTGTTTACTTTTCAAAGGCAATGCCTTCCCTTTTTGTTGGGATTTACGCCTTGGTGCTAGTCGCCAGCCCCTGACCTATGGAAGGCGGGCTTGGGGTAGTCACGACACGGGCCCCGAGGGCGGGTCATGACATAGGAGTTCTACATCACTTACCATATAGAGCTTCATAGGGTGCCATTTGAATGCTCAAGTGGAAGTTGTTGTTTTAAGAGAACTCAACTAATGGGAGATGTTGATCCCATCCACCTTTAAATTCCATTGAGCATGTTCTTAGCATTTCATTGAGTGTTTGAATAGTCCTTTCATATTGACCATCAGTTTGGGGGTGATAGGCCGTATTGAAATTCAATTTGGTGCTCAGAGCTTGTTGAACACTTCTCCAGAATTTTGATGTGACCCTTGGATCATGATCAGATATGATAGAAAGTGGAACTCTATGAATCCTTAATACTTCCTTCACGTAAATCCTGGCAAGTTGATCAAGAGGTAAATCTTCCTGAATAGAGATAAAATGGGCAGTCTTGGTGAGACGGTACACAATAACCTATATCACATTGTTGAGACTAGTGAAAAAGTCCATTGTGATATTCTACCACTTACATGATGGTATGGACAGTGGTTGTAATACCCCTTTAGGAAGTTGTCGCTCTTCCTTCACTTACTGACATACCAGGCACCTTGAAGTGTAGTCAGTAATCTCCCTTTTCATATTATCCCACAAATAATGATCACAAAGGTCCCTATACATTTTTGTGCTTCCAGGATGTATAGAGAAAGTATAGATATGGACTTTATCCATCAACTCCTTCTTTATTTATGGAATAGATAAAACACATAAACTTGTACGAAATTTTAGTACACCTTCTTGATCAATATTGAACTTAGGAAACTTCCCATCCTTCATAGCTTCAAACTTCTTCTGTAACAAAGGATCTTCTTTCTGATCTTTCTTGATATTCTCTAGTATTGACGGTTGAGAAATCATTTGGGTTATGGTTGATGATGTCCCTTCCCTTATAATTACAATGTCCATCTTTACTAGATCATTGATCAAAGGATCTCTTTGAATCCTCATCATGGACAGAAAAACTGGGTCTTTCCTACTTAATGCATCAATGACTTTGTTTACTCTTCCTGGATGATAATTAATTAAAAAATCACAGTCTTTAAGAAGTTCCAACCATCTCCTTTGTCTCAGGTTCAATTCCTTTTGTGTGAAAATATACTTTAAAATTTGATGGTCTGTGTATATATCATATTTCGCTCCATAAAGATAATGACTCCATATATTTAGAGCAAAAACAACCGTAGCCAGCTCCAGATCATGCATAGGATAGTTCTTCTCATGAGTCTTCAACTGTAGAGATGCATAAGCAATGACTTTGTCATTTTTCATGAGGATGAACCCAATCCCTTTTAGATATGCATCGCTAAAAATAACAAATCATTCTCCACTTGAGGGAAGAGTTAACACGGGTGTAGTAACCAATCTATTCTTCAGCTCTTGAAAACTTTCCTCACACTCCTTTTTCCAGATGAACTTGATCCATTTTTGAGTTAACTTGGTTAATTTATTAGAAAGTCATGAAAAGTTTTTCACAAACAACCTATAATATCCTGAAAATCCAAGGAAACTAAAAATCTTAGTTATTGTTGTAGGCTGAGGCCACTCCTCTACAAACTTTATCTTTGTAGGTTCAAATATGATTACTTCATTGGTTACAATGTGTCCCATGAAAGCAACTTGTTGTAACCAAAATTTACATTTTCTGAACTTTCCAAAAATCCTCTCCTTTCGTAGAGTTTTCAAAATAACCCTTAGATGATCCTCATGCTCCTTGATACTTTTGGAATATATTAGAATATCCTCAATAAAAACTACCAAAAAGTTATCAAGTAAGTCCTTAAATACTCTATTCATCAAATCCATAAAAATAACAGGTGCATTAGTTAGTCCTAAGGGCATAACAACAAACTCATAATGCCCATATCTTGATTGGAAGACAGTTTTTTGGAATATCTTCTTTCTTCACCTTCAATTGATAATATCCAAATCAAAGATCAATCTTAGAGAATAATTTATCCCCACAAAGTTGGTCAAATAAGTCATTAATTATTGGAAGAGGGTATTTGTTCTTTAGTGTGATCCCATTTAGTTCTCTATAATCAATGCATAGCTGCATCGATCCATCCTTATTCTTTACAAAGATAATAGGTGATCCCCAAGGAGACATACTTGGATGGATAAACCCCTTCTCCAAAAGATATTATAGTTTCTTATTTAATTTCTACAAATCCAAATTTTACATCCTATATGGGGTCTTTGATATCGGATGAGACCCAAGTACGAGTTTAATGGATAACTCTACCTCTCTTTCTGGGGGAGGTCTAGGTAACTCCTAAGAAAATACATCAATGTATTCCTAGATGATGAGGATATTTTCTATCCTTAAACTCTAATTTACTTCTTTTTATTCTATGATCAACTTCATAAAGATAGATATAGGAGGTTCTTCTAGAAAAATATCAGGTTGAGATATCTCTCATTGGAAGATAACTATTTGTTCCCATTAAAGACTACTGAGATTTCCTTTCTTATGCATTTGATCTTAGCATTATACTTTGAGAGCCATTCCATACCTAGTATAATGTTGAATTCCATCATGGGAATAACTACTTTATTTGTGATAATATTGTGCTCACTAAAGTAAATACTAGATTTTCTAAACATTGATGATGCTTGGATAATCCCACCAGGATTCTTGTCTAATAAACATACTTTTAGAAAATTGGGGGTTGATTCTAAATTCTTTTCAAAATAGGAGGAAATAAAGGAATGTATAAAACTAGAATCAAACAAATTACTTTCTAGCCTTGATAGAACAAAAAGAGTACCTACCACCACATCATTTGGTGCTTCAACTTCATTCGTAATGATTGAAAAAGTACGACCTTGTTCCCTTGGACATTGCTGAGGCTGATGGTGATTCCCCTCTACTTCCCTCGGATTTAGACAATGATTGGAAAAGTGCCCAAGTTTTCCACACTTAAATGGTCATAACTTCCGATCCACCGGTCCATTCAACCTCTTTCACCTATCAGCCCTCTAGCAGTCCATCCTCAGATGATTGAGGATTTTCTTCAGGTGGCATGGGATCCATCTTTCTTGAAAGGATATCCACAGTTCTCTCCAACTTGGGGTCTAGATCCATCACATCCTTTGGGTCCAGATCCATCATAGGCTTAGTTCCCCACTGTGATGATGGTAGGTCCTTCTACTACCCTAGTGGGAGAAGGATCAGGAGCGTAGTAAAACATGCAGTTGACACCTCCTCCTACTGACACATAGGTGGATCATGTGACATTTGACATTCCAGTGCCTGAGGATCAACCCTCTCCATGTCATGAAAACCCACCCTAGCGCGGAGCTTGGCGATCTTAATACGAGCATACCCTTCACAGACCACCATGTGGAACGAAATATCCTCCCCATAGAGATTGATTTTACTTGTTCATGTATATGTTTTATGTCTATTTAAATGAAGATACTATTATTACTATTGGACCTTTTGACATGTTTATCCAGTTTTTTAGTTTTCATTAATATTTTAGGCACAATTTATATTTTATAAGATTTCAAATTCAACTACTTGAAACATAGGAATAATTATTAAATTTCATGTAGCTAACTTTAAAATCTTATAAAACATACAATATAAAAAAATATAAAAAAATTTAAAATATGGCCTAAACATTTAAAAATTTGTTGAAAATAAAATGAGTTTCATAAATAAAATAAATAAATTAAAATGAAAGGAATGTAAAAAATAATTATAAATACCATTATAATGGTTTAAAACAATAATAAAATTTATTTTTTAATAAAATACTGATGAATTTAGAATATTGTATATTAAAAATAACCCTAGATATTGAACCCTTATAAAGACCCATTTTCTCTTCCTTGACCATTTCTCTCTTAATGACCCATTTTCACCCAATGATATTTATATCAACTTGAATATCAATCAAAACCCATATTTAGTTCATAAAAATGTCTCAAATTTGAGTGCCACAAAATCTATTTCCTAAAAACATAAAATTTACACATTGACGCTCCTTGGTAACAATCGGTTCTAGATATGATGAATTCATGTCAAAGACTACACACTGAATATGGGAACTGGATCTCTATCAAAAATTTACCCTGGGATGAGATCTAATTTGGGATGATGGAGAAGTGAGAGGATCTCCACTGGAAGTCGTTGAGATGCAGTTATGTGGATGAAAACCAAGGTTCTACTATATCACTCTAGGGTTACTCAAAAGTGAGAGTGAAAAGAAGGAATGTCAAGGAGGTTCCAAAGAAAAAATGATCGATTCATCACATAAAAAATAGGGAGAATTACTATGGAATAATCAATTCCAATGATAAGGTGGCGATGATGAAATGAACTAGATGTACTAGTGAATGCCATGTTCCACAAATAAAAAAACCAAGTGGTGAGAACGATCCAGGTGGATGAACCAGATGAAATTTTTTCATTGTATCCAATGCCTTATTATTGTTTAAACCCTTTAGTCACTAGCCATTCTTTATATCTATTCACTTTAACTTCCATGGAAATTTTTCTATTAAAGATCCATTTTCACCCAATGATATTTATATCAACTTGAAGATCAATTGAAACACATAATTAGTTCTAAAAAATGTCTCAAATTTGAGCGCCACAAAAGTTATTTCTTAAAAACATAACATTTTCACTTTTAAATGTTATTAACATAATTATAAACAACATAAAAAAAATTCAATACACACATATATATAATAATATAAAAATATATATATTTATAAATATGATAAAATATATAATTAAATTATTATTTTTAGTAGAAAGGAGGCTGAAATGTTTCTGCCTTTGGACTGGACCAAAAGGCAGCAACGCGCCTTCCTTTCAAGTATAGTTTTAAAAATATTTTAACCTACACACATTAAAAAAATATAAAAACACATAAAAAACTATATTCTACTCACACCTTATAAGATTTTTATATTTCTAATATTATTCCAAATTAATATCCCAAGCCTCTTCCCTATGTAATGGTATTTTTGATCTCACCAAAATACCAAACCCAAGTGCCTTAAGGAGGTTCTCAAGGAGAATATATTCAAGAGGTAAAATTATCCTTCCTTCTCTTTAAATTTATTTTCTTTTATTATCCTCCCCTAAACTACATTATCCAAAAAAGCATGATAAATTTAGTTATATATATATATATACTATAATTTTATTATGTTAATGGAATATCCATAATCAAATCTCTTCTCTTATCCCTTTATTCTAAAAATGAAAACGTCGTCTGCGATGTGTCGATTCACCACCTTAATGGACGACGAGTTTTTGTTTTTCATTACCACCTTAATGAATGGTATTAAAAACATTATAATGGTTAAAATAGATTTTTAAATTTATATTATAAATTTTTCCATGTCCTAAAACAAATATATATACATAATATTAAATAATAAAACAAACTAGTTCGTGATGATCGAAAAACCACCAAAATAAACTAAATGATTATCATTAACATTTTATCTAATGAATCATTCTAATATATGAAAACAAAATGATATATGGGACCATTGAAAATTATGGAATTATATTAATATCAATTCATTTCACTTATGAAGTTTTTCTTTCATTTTACATGAACTTCCATAATTATACACAATTAAACCGACTATCAAATCCATGAAACGAACGCTCTTGGAATGATAAAATTAAACATTATAACTCATCGAAATGGATATAAATGAAAATAATAAAATTGTAATAAATGAAATATATGTTGAATAAGATATGATTTAAATTATTAATGAATATAATTTGATTATCTAGGACATTAAGTTCAAGTGCAGAACACTTTTAGACATAAGGCAATAGATTCCCTCCGAACCTCCATTTTTTCCTTCAGGTTACGCTTTATCTCTTTTTAACCCAATGTAATTATTAATTATTCTTATGTAATCTCCTAAATTATATGTTTATGTTCCAAATATATGTACCTAACTCAATTATTCTTTCTTTTATGGGGAAATACATGTTTTATAATATTCCCTTTTCAATTCCTCCTGATAAGCAAGCCTGATTAAAGGGAACTTCCCAATTTCTTACCCCTTTTCAAGAACGCTCTATAATATGTTTTAAGACACCATTATTTTTCTAAAATCAATCATTTCATCATGAAAAAATTTATTAGTTAATTTATGGTTTGATACAAAAAATTATTCCTTTTTCCTCTTTAAAGTCTTTTTAATATTTTCCCTTAAACCACACTAAACTTGCTCATTTATAAAGTTTCTTAAACACTATTTTTATATATTTTCACTTAATTTGGACATCATTTATCATTATATATGATCATTTCCCTTATTAATGTCTGAATATTTTTTAAATCCATTTTTTCTTATATACTATTATCATACACTCATTGGTTATGCTTTGTGATATGTTTACAATACCCATTTCTTTCCATGGGTAACCCATATGTTTATCTCTTATGTTTGATTATTCATGTGGTATACATATGAATGAACATGTTATAATGGATGTGACCAAATAGAACTCTAATTAATTGTGTAATGTGTAGTATCATGATATGTAATGTATAGGATTATGTATTAAACCTTATCCATTATGGGACTTCGTACACCTTGTGATATAATCTTGGAAGTTGTCCATGAATCTCATTTATGCCATGTTATATGTTGCTACCACATTCCTATGTTTCCATGATTACATGATCCCATGTTCTAAATTTTATGATTCCATATGATTATTCACATGCCATGCCTTTTTATGTCATCATGTAATGCATTCTAACCCATGTGCTATGATTTATTACTATTTTTATTCCCTTAATGAGATTTTTAGCTCATCCCTTTATTCATGTATTACCTAGAATATGCTATGATGATGTAAGATCTAAAAATAAGTTAGGATCTCATTATGGAGATTAAATATAATCTTATTTTTTTAATGATTTCTAATTATCTACCTATTCTTCCAAAGTCACTAGAATTTATGATCCTTAGTTTTTATTTGATGGATAATTATGACATAAATCATGTAATAATATGTGAAAAAGTATAGGGTCTATATAGACACAACAATCCTTCAAAAACCTAGATTAGATCTTCTAGACCCATCCTTATATCTTGTTCACTTCAATAAAAACAAATATATCTCAATAAGGTTGACATCACACAACATAGATCTATCCCTAAAAAAAATTAGATCTATGATTCTAAGATATAGAGAAGCCTTGGATATAGGAAGAACAACAAAGAACATAGAGTTACTAATGAAATCAAACCTTAAACTCATCTTGAAACACCTAAGGATCATTCCTGAAAAAACAAAATCATCACTAAAGCCTTGGTATCCCAAATAATTCGAGTTATGACCAGATTAGGGAAATACCGAGTGATTACTTGGTTAATTCAGGTTAAATACACTTTTTATGGAGGGTCATATGTGAACCACATGGGTTGGAAAACCTTTTTCCAACCATACAATGCTACTATATCAATCCAAACCCTCGCCCAATTGGCTCTCATAGTTAGATAATCCATGAACCAAACATGTTTTCCCCTTCTATTCAAGCATGAAAGGTTTTCCCTAGGCATCCGCATGGTTTGGCCATACCATGTTCCAACTGTGTAGAGCTACTATCCCTTCTTCCATAAGCCACATGATTTCTCCTAGGAATCTATATGATTTTTCCAAACCATGCATCTAATTTTGTGCCTTCCTAATGCCCACTTTTTGGCATTACATGGATTCCTAGGGGTTCTGCATGGTTTCTACTAACCATGCTCAAATTATGCACCTCCATAGAAGCCTCTAAAACATGAAAAAACCTCTCATAACCTCCAAAAAAACAACCCAATAATTATATATATTTTAAATAAATAAATAAAGGGTTATTTACCTAGAATAATAGGTGTTATAGAAACCATTAAAACAACCAAAATGATAGAAAATGTGATGATTTGACCAATAATATTCTTAATCTCATGGGTGTGGGAGCTGAGAAATTTAAAGAAGTACTGGATAAATGAGCTCAAGTTATAAATAATAATATGGTTCATGTAGAACAACCTACTCCTCTTAATAAGGATCAAGTACCAGTTTATTCTTTTATGTGAAAAAGTGGATCTTCTGATCCCCTCATTGTTGAATAATGTATTATCTCCATTGAGAATATATTCTCAGTCTTACAACACATAGAGTAAGAGAAAGTTGTGCTGGTCATTTATCACATTGAGGGAGGAGATTATCAGTGGTGGAAACTAATCAAGAACACAAAGTACAAAGAGGATATAGATTCCATGTAATGGGAAGACTTTAAGAAATTATTTTTCAATAAATATTTTCCCTAAACCCCTTTTCTTAAAATGGAGTGGCATTTTCTCAGTCTGAAGTTAAAGAAAGAAGATTCTATCGGGTCATATGAAGAAAACTTTATAAGGATTGTGCGACACCCATTTTGATTTTTATTAGCACCTTAAGTAATTTGGACTATTTATTTAGTGGGTTAAATCAAATTCTATGAAAATATTTAGTGAATTGAGACTTTAATTGTTATGAGGAGATTTTTGGTTGTGACCTCAAAGTTGAAATAGTGATTGGTGACTCCTAGTGGTCTCATGGAACTAGAGAAAAAAACACAAAATGGAGTTTTCTTTAGGACCATAAAAAAATATATCCCATGGAGGAAAGAAAACCCAACATCTCACTTGTCAAAAGTGTGGGAAGAAGAATCCTAGAAATTTCATAAGGGGAACCAAAATATAATTAAAGTGTGGAAAAGGGGTATTAGGAAAATCAGTGCTACATGGAAATGAATAATCCCACTAATAAGGAAAAAGAAAAGAATGTTCAGATCAACACTATACCTATCATATAATGTTTTAACTATAAGTAAAATGGTAATTGTGAAAGTGAATTCCCTAAACCAAGGTTTTTCAAAGAAAAGTATTAACATAAACCTATAAGGAAGTAAGGAAGGGTGTATTCTATCACTAAGGTTGTGGTGTATACTGAAAATGATGTGACGAAAGGTATTATTGTTATTCATTAATTAATATTGAGAATAATTTTTGATCCTAGTTCTACATATAATTTTATAACTTTAAATTTTAGTAAAACCATTTAAAAACCTCCCCAAAACATGGGGTTGAGAAATCTATGAGAAGAAAAAATAGAATGATGGTTGCATACAAAGTATATAACTCCTCTATAGTTAATTTTTATGGACTTAATCTTCTATAAAATATAATATTACTTCCTTTAGTGGAGATTGATGATATTTTGGTAATGTATTGGATATAATTATATAAATATAACATCAACTGTCAAGAGAGGGATATTTATAATGGCTCATATTTATCTAGTCCATTCCCTTACTGAAATCTAGTGTTTGAGGTGTTCTCGGAGGTCAAGGTGACTCATCCCTAACACTTTTCCAAATTCACAGTTCTGTGAACAATGTTTCCAAAATGGTGAGACATATAACTATAGGTGTACAATGTTTCTAGAATGGTGATACATCTAATGGTAGGTGTATATTGTTTCTAGAATGGCGAGACATCTAACTGTAGGTGTACAGTGTTTCCAGAATGGTGAGACATCTAACAGTAGGTGTAAAATGTTTCTAGAATGGTGATACATCTAATAGTAGGTGTACAATATTTACATAAGGGTGATACATCTAACGTTAGGTGTACAGTGTTTCCAGAAAGGTGAGACATCTAATGGTAGGTGTACAATGTTTCCAGAATAGTGAGTCATTTTACTTTTCTAAATGTCTAGTTTTTTCCAGATTCGTATAGTTTCAACCATTTGACAATTACTTTGACATAAAATGAATTCAAATCCTTGTTATAAGGTATTTAAGGCTGATTCAAATCCCATTAATCCTATAATAATTTTACAAATGGTTGGGAAGCCTTTACTCAGTCAAAACATGTGATCTTTGAGAGATCTGATCTTAATGGAAAATCTAGCATATCTTAAACCGCTACTTCATTAAATCTTCTAAATGGATGAGATATCTTTCTACTCTATTCTTCCTTCTTGTTCCCAGTTGTGAGATTCTCTAACCTTTCCTTCCTTCCTATAGGAGCCATGTGTAGTGCTGTATCCTTGAATTGTGTGTTCCCTAGATTTTCTTCCTTCGACATGCGTACCCCTATTTTAGTGAAATTAGGAATTTTCAATCCATCTTTAATATAAGGTATGATCTATCGTTGTTCTTCTAGGTTCATGGATATATTTATTTCCATTTATCCTTTTCCTTATTATGGAATGTGTTCTCTAGGTTCCTAATAGAGCTTCCTGGGTTTTTGGTTGTTGTGGTGGTGTCTCTATGTCCTCAGGTGGATGAAGTCTTCCAGGGGAGGTGATCGTAATCTGCCATGTTGTCATGTTCTCATGCAAAGAACATTTTAAACCTTTTGAGGTGGGGGATTCATGGCTTCTCTATTATATTTAAATGTTGTAGAAGAGTTATCATGTTTTATCCCACTATATCACAATGGAATTGACATAATAAATATATAAACCAGATTAAAGAATTGATATCGATCGTATTCTATTGCCTCTTTTTCTGCTAGGCAGTGTGTTATCTATTCCTTTATATTTATCATGTCTTTCTTAATGGAAATTGGTAAAGAATGTAAACTGGGATTAATTTTAAATTAATTTTCCAAAGATAAAGAGACATGTAAATGAATCCAGTTGTTGTTGTAAATTTGATGTTAATAAAATTGATGTAGATGTGAATGTTTAACTGAATTGATTGATAAACCTGAAGCATGTTGATGATTGTTGATTAAAGGAATTTCAAATTAATTATTTAATTAATCTTTGATAGATTTCTGTTTAGGTTTCCCATAATTAGAACCTATAAATAATGAATTGGTTAATTCAAGATGGATTAAATAACTAGTTGTGTGATAAAAGTTAATACTTGGAAAGGTTCTGAGTTACCCTTCAAATTTTAAATGCCAAGCACCTTATTCCTTGGAGTAGCGAGTGATCATTGTGTGTGAAGGATGAATGCATTGTTTAGGGGTAAGAGATCAGTTGCTGTTGTTTGTTTCCTACTGCTTGTGTTGTGATGTGAGCTAGGGATGCCTGAGCCTAGATGGATGTTGTGGTATGTGGGGGTAGGGAGGCCTAATGGTTATGGTGGTAGTAGTTGATGCCTAGAATGTCAAGATGCATCGATTTATGCATGTGGGTGTTGGGGAGAACACCAAAGATGATGAAATGGGTGGTATTTGAATGTTGGAATCTTGTTTAATCTTGTGGTTTTTTATCTAATTTACCTTCCCTACTGCTTGAGGGAGATGGTCTTGCTTACCCTCCTTCCAAAAAAGGAAAAGATGCATGGGGTATGACACATGATTTCTGTGTTTAGCTTCTTGAGGACAGATAGGTCTACACTCCTACTATAGGTGGCGACGACTCGAAGGGTAGTTCATCTACTCACTATGTTGAGCCACTCATGTTTAGTAGCTTATAATGTTTTCTTAGAATATCTTGAATTATGGAAGATTGATAATGATATTAAATAAACGATTAAATAAATGATGTTAATCCATGGGGTTGGAGCTTGGTGGATTGAAATGACGAGTTTACGATTTAAAGGAACTATGGATCTTTGTTGGAATGATAATGGAATGTAATGTGGAATGATAATGGTTAATTAATGGTTAAATAATTAATTAACATAAAGTGAAACTGATAAAAAGGGATAAATTAATATAGTGCATCTCTTTAAATGGTTGTGTTCTTATAGGATATATAGTCTTAGCAGTGACATACGGGAGTCTGAGAGATGTTAGTTGAAGTTGAGTCTAAGAATAGGTTATTCCTATAATTATGGTTGTGATCTATAGTATATTATATAATTTTTGTGTTTCTATATGATACTCCACCCTGTCAGTTAGAGAAATATACACCATGGGTATTCTAAGACCTGGGGGGGGGGGTTCCCCAATATTCCGGTGGGAGGATGGATGACTAGCTACCCCCTTTGGACCTGATCTCTTCTTTTGGTAGTTATTATGATGGTAGGAACATCAGTTAGATTTATCCATATATGTTTGTAGAGGGTTGTAATGGCTTGTGGTTATTCACACACATATATTATGGATATAGTTTCATATATACTACTATAGGTGTAATGTGTATAAGTTGTGATGACTTGAGGATCCTTACTCGACATATGGGATATGATGGCTTAAGTTATAATAACCAACACATGATATGTGTTATGCAAGCTTTGGTGGCTCCCAAAAGCTACTCAGTTACTTTGGTTACATGGGTTTAGTGGTTGTGTTGCATGAGGTGCATGTTGTGGTGCTACGCCCAGGTGTCTGTGGGAAAGCCTTTTTGGAGAGAGATGCTTAGGACGTGCAACATTGAGGAAAATAATAAAACTAGTGGGGAAGTGGTAGTGGGGTAACCTTGATATTATTATTATATTATATACTATTGTATGTGATACTTGGTAAGAGAATCCATGGTGAGGCTGGGAACATAGTATACCCATTTAGGCGACGAGTTAGTTTCACCTTTTGTTCACTATGCTTTAGCATGCTTTCTTTACTTTTTCATGAGAGGCTCCAGGGAGGATACTAATAAGTATACTATCATACCAACCCTACGTATATATAAAAAATGTTTTTCAAGTCACTTAGAGTAGGTTGGAGATCAGGCTGGTTACTACTATCTTGGAGTTAGATGAGTTGTTCGGGCTTCGTGGTTGCTGTCATTTTACTTTCTTTTGGTACTTATAGTTTTCCCTTCCAGTTATAGTAGTTCTTACATGAAATTACATATGTGTACTTGGGATTTATTTTATATTGAAATCTGAGTTAGATTTGGTTGGTGTCTGTATTATCTCTCTCTTTCACATGTATTCTCTTAGAGGGAAATGCCTCCTATTTGTGTGTTTATTATACCCTTGGTGCTAGTTTCTAACCTAGGGCCTGATTGAGGTAGGACTTGGGTGTCACTATCTCCCTTATCACATTGACAACCCAGGAGGGGTACACTTTGTGGGGAGGGTGTTGTGACATAGTGGTATTAGAGGTCTGGTTGAGGGATATGATGAATTTTGGAGTTAGGCATAGGTGAGGTTGCATGGGTTGGTAGGGAAATTGTGTCAGTCAAGTTTAACAAGTTCTTTAAACACTGGAGACTAGATGAGACATAGGTATTTAGGCCCCCCTATGGTCTGATGCACAAACCTTTACATTTACAATGGCTAATAAATGAGGTGATACTTGCTGTAGGGTAGATACCTAGAAAAGGATAACGTATCATCTACTATGCACCTGTGTTTGAATGGGTAGACCTTGGGATAGGTTAAAATAATTATGAATAAAATAAAACAATTAATTAATTAATGTTGATTCTTCTATATTCCAGTTTTATGAACTCTAATTATTTGTTATTTTTTAGGTATGGATCCAGTTCGACATACTCATCAGGTTTGTGTAGAATATTTCTTGCAGGATATGATAACAAATCACCACAGGGTAGATATTAACAATGATGACACTTGGAGGAGGACACTCCAAGATTTTTAGCACTAGATTCTGTAGAAGTATGAGGGCTTTGTTTTAGATGCATTTATAGAAGACTGGTTGGAGGAGGTTGAGATAGCCTTTAGTTCGATCCGTGCTCAGAAGGAGAATATATTGCCGTTGGTTGTGATTATGCAGTATGGTGAAGTGATTCAGTGGTGGTTCTCGTTCTTTAGGGATCATGAGGAGTCAACAATCTCATGGGAGTTCTGAGACAAGTTCATAGTCAAGTTTTTTTCTTTGATTGTGAAGACGTCCAGTCACCAGGAGCTTCTTAACCTTTGACATGGGAGCTCCATTGTGTAAGAGTTTAGAATCCATTAAGGAACATTTTACAATATTATTCAGACTTGTTACCAGATGAGGAGGCCAGAGCGAGGAATTTTGAGGAGGTTTTGCGTCCAGAGATCCAGTTCCAGGTCACCCTATTTATACTTAAGACATATATTGAGGTGCTGAAGAGGGAATAGGTCATCGAGAGGATGTTAGCCAAAACCATATCATCACAAGAGGGGAGTCATCAATATTCATCACGAAGTAGTGCTATGGTATGAGGATCCCAATTTTCAGGGTAAAAGAGTTTCTGTTTGGCCAGGGGTAGGTCCCAACCCTTAGTATCTCATTTCTCTAGGGATGAAGGAACTCAGGACTATGCTAATGGATCATGCACTTATTTTTATTATGGAGGATGAGGTCATTATAATCAAGATTTCCCAACATTTCAGAGCGGTCAGTGTGCACTAGGTTCCTCCTTTGAGGTAGTTCTAGCTGAGGTAGAAGCAGTAGGTTGCGCAAACTTTGGATCATTAGAGGGAAGATAGGACAGGAAGAGGACAACCCCAAGATGCTCCCTGTCCTCATAGAGAAGAGTGTGGCCATACTGGTGGTCGTAATCAGGGCCAGAGAGGCCATAGAGTAGGTCATGGTCAACTTCATTATTTATAATTGCCAGTGCCCAGTGAGCCAGACATCGTTCAAGGTATCCTTTGCTTGTTTTCTACTTGGGTGTACACCTTGTTTGATTCAGGAGTGACTCAATACTTCATATCACCTACCCTTGTCCATGCTTTGGGACTTGAGGTAAAGAGGTTTCCAGTTCCCTTGGAATTGACTACACCAGTTGGAGGTCGAGATGACTTGTTTAAAGTATGTAGAGGCTGTGAGCTAGTACTAGGGAAGCACCACTCTGAGAGATATTTCCTATGTTTACAGATACATGAAGATGAATTCATTATTAGAATGGATTGGTTGTATTCAGTTCAGGATATTGTAGATTGCTTCAAGATGCAGGTGGTGTTCTTCAATGCTGATAGAGAGCAAGTGGTGTTTTTTGGTGAGTGAGACCCTTGGATGGGTTGGAGGCATGTTCCGTAATTTTCATCATTGATGGTTGAGCTAATGCTAATTTTTTTATAGGTTTAGAAGTTTTTGTTTCCTAGGTTCATATAATATTACGCTGATGTATTCCTAGAATAGGTTGTAGTCTTACCCCCTCGATGAGTGATCGAGTTTGGGATCGAGCTACAACTGGGTGTGTCTCCTATCTCGATGTATCTGTATAGGATGGTGCCTTTTGTATTGTGGGAGATATGTATATATATTTATGGTCTATTGTAGTGTGGTTTTTTTGGTCGAGTGTGTCACTGTGGGGTGCACGAGTTTTGTTCATGAAGAAGGATGATGAGAGTCTGTGGTTGTGTGTCAATTTTTGTCACTTGAACAAAGTGATAGTGAAGAAATACTATCCCCTTCCATGGATAGATGATTTGTGTGATCAACTGAATGGTGAAAGTTGGTTTTTGAAGATCTATTTTTAGTCCGGGTATCATCAGATGTGAGTGAAGGATTATGATATTCTAAAGACCTCTTTCCATTATCCTCCTGGGAATTACAAGTTCTTGGGGATGCCATTAAATGTAAAAAATACTCTAGCTGTGTTCATGGGGTTTATGAATGCTATGTTATATGAGAACCTAGAGAAGTTTATGGTGGTTTTAATTGAAAAATTCCTTGTTTACTCCAAATCTGAGGAGGAGCATGTAGAGCATATGCGTGCAATTTTAGGTGTCCTTCGTCGATGTTAGCTATTTGGGAAGTTTTTGAAGTGTGAGTTTTGGGCTCAGGAAGTCAATTTCTTGGGTCATGTTGTATCCTAACAAGGAGTAGATGTGGATCCATCAAAAATAGAAGTAATTGTGTCTTGGGCATCCCCTAAGATAGTAGCAGTGGTGTGAAGTTTCCTTGGTCTCGTAGGATATTATGGGAGATTTTAGCTGATTTATCTTAGGTTGTGACTCCTTTGATAGTGTTAACCAAGAAGGACTAGGAATTCGTATGGACTAATCAGTGTCAGGTATCTTTCAAGTATCTGAAGGAGAAGTTGGCAGTGCTCCGATTCTTTGTCTGTTAGAAGAAGGAGTTTAGTTTGATGTTTTTTGTGATACTTCACATCAATGGTTAGGATCTAATCTAATTTAGTAGAGATTAGTTGTTTCTTATGGGTATTAATAGTTTCACCCCCATGAACGTAACTATGCCACCCACAATATCGAGTTGGTAGCCATGGTGTTTGCTCTGAAGTTGTGGAGACATTACCTCATCAGTGAGCACTTTGTGGTTTTCACCAATCATAAGATCCTAAGGTATGTTTTCTCCCAGCATGAATTGAACTTGTGGAAGAATTGGTGGATGGATTTATTATAGGATTAAAACTTTGAAATTTTTTATACACTAGGAAATGGGAATTTTGTAGCTGATGCACTGAGCAGGAAGTCACGTAGGGATGCAGTGTGTGAATAAGGTGATTCCTAGAGGGTTATGGAAGAACATTCAACATTATATCTAGATATGGGAGAAGTTGGGGGAAGAGGTTGTCTTTTCTAGATGATAATGTAATAATCTCTGGTGTAGTTGGTAGAAGAGTCCCAATTTGGGGTTTTTGAGGTGGAGTTATAGAGAGAATGAGTTGTTTTTTTGTGAGGATCTTGATGGTTTGTTTGAGGATAGACAAAACCAAGTGTTGTATCAGGGAAGGATTTTCTTTCCATTTATGATATAGGTGATGGTTTTAGGGAGTTCCATAGTTCACCTTTACGGTACATCCTAGTGTGACTAAGATGTACTGAGCCTTAAGGAGTCTGTTTTAGTGTCCTGGGTTGAAGTATGCAGTTGTAGAGTTTGTGTCTCAATGTTTGGTCTTCTAGAAGGTGAAAGATGAGCACCATGTTCCTGGTGGTTTGCTCTATTTGTTAGATGTTTCTAAGTGGAAGTGGGAGAAAATCTCAATGGAATTTTTTACCGTTTTACATAAATCTTAGGGAGGGTATGATTCTATATGGGTGGTAGTGTATTGTTTGATGAAGTCTTCCCACTTTATAACGATCAAGGAGTTAAGCACAATGGAGGTTTTGTTGAGACAATGTATGGAGGAGGAGGTGAGACTTCACGGAGTCTCGAGGATGATCATTTTTGATCAAGATCCTAGTTTTACCTCCAAGGTTTGGAGAGGTCTCAATCATGATTTTGGTTCTCAGTTATGCCTTAGAACTGCTTTTTATTGGCAGACGGATGGCCAGACAGAGTGGACCATCCATACTCTTAAAGACATGTTGCACTCTTTTGTCTTGGATTTTGGAGGTTCATGGACGAGGTACCTTCCCTTGGTATAGTTTTCTTACTACAATAGTTTTAAATACACCATCGGTATGACACCGTTTGAATCCTTGTATGGATGAACTTTCCATTCTTCATTGTGCTGGACTAGGGTCGGAGAGTCAATAATTATCGGTCCAGAACTGGTACAGAATATAATAGATATGGTTCAGGTGATTCAAAAGTGGATGAAGGCAACACATGATCATCATAAGTCCTATTATGACCATAGGAGGAGACCTATGGAGTTTGATTTTGGGAATCATGTGTTTCTGAAGGTGACTTCTAGTATTGGGAAATGAATGTTTGATCATGGTAGTAAGCTTTCTCCCCGGTTTGTTGGGCCTTTCAAGGTGTTGGATTGTGTTGGAGCTGTGGCACATCGGGTGGAACTTCCCCCACAGATGAGCCAGATACATGATATTTTTCATGTGTCATAACTTTGTTGTTATCTTCATAATGACTCTCACATCATCAATTTGGGAAATATTGACGTTGACGATGACAGGACCTTCGAGGAGTGACCTGTAGAGATCCAGGATCACAAAGAGAATGTGTTGCGTGGGTGTACTATTACCATGGTTCATGTCTTATGGATGAATGGTGGCGTATAGGAGAGTACCTGAGAACATGAGTCCCAGATACACACTTAGTACCCCAAGATGTTTGATGTTTATCTCTTTACTTGTAACGATGTTCATTTTGTGGTTTTAGACCTTTTCTTGCTATGAGATGGATTTCTTTTGTTACTTGTTGTGGGTTGCTCTCTTTTGATAGGTATCTCCCCCAAGAGAGTGTTTAGAAGATATTTTTGGTTGTCGTGTGGTTTCATGTGTTCCTTTTTGAAGCAGTTGAGCTCCTTTGGTGGTGAGAGCCTTGAGAGGTATCTCGAAGAGTGGTTGCTCAATCCCCTTTTTTTGTTTCTTATCTGGGTTGGTTTTGGGTTATCAAGGACAAGAATGTTTTGATAGGTATCTGATGTATTGGAATAAACCTATCTAGTCCATTCCCTTGCTGAAATATGGTGTTTTAGGTATTATGGGAGGTTAAGGTGACTCATCCCCATCACTTTTCAAAATTTCTAGTTCTTTGAATAGTGTTTCCAGAATGGCGAGATATTTAACGGTAGGTGTAAAATGTTTCCAGAATGGTGATACATCTAATGGTAGGTGTATAGTTTTTCTAGAATGGTGAGATATCTAACAGTAGGCATATAGTGTTTCCAGAATGGTGTGACATCTAATGGTAGGTGTATAGTGTTTCTAGAATGGTGAGTCATTTTCCTTTTCTAAATTTCTAGTTTTTCCCAGATTCCTATAGTTTCTCCCATTTGATATTTCCTTTGAAATTAAATGAATTAAAAGCCTTATTTTAAGGTATTTAAGGCCGATTTAAAGCCTATAACTCCAATATTAATTTTACTAATGGTTGGGAAGCCTTTACTTGGTCAAAATGCATGATCTTTGACAGATCTGATCTTAATGAAAAATATAGCATATCTTAAACCGCTAATCTTTTAAATCTTCTAAATGGAGGAGATATATTTCTCACCTATTCTTCCTTATTTTTACCTGGTGAGAGATTCTCAAACCTTTCCTTCCTTCTGGTAGGAGTCATGTATAGTGCTTTAGCCTTAGATCGTGTCTTCCTTGGAGTTTCTTCTTGCTGCATGCGCACCCCTATTTCGATGCAATCTAGAATTATCGATCCATATTTAATATAAGGTATTATCTACCACTATTATTATGGGTTCATGGATATTTTTCTTCCCATTTCTCATTTTCCTTATTATGGAATGTTTTATCTATGTTCCTAATGGAGGTTTTTGGGTTTTTGTTTGTTGTGGTGGTGTATCTGCATCCTCAGGTGGAGGAAGTCTTCTAGGAGAGGTGATCATGATCCACCATGTTGGACTCTTCTAATGAAAAGAACGTTGGAAATCTTTTGAGGTTGGGATTCATGGATTATCTATTCTATTTACATGCAGTAGTAGAGTTAGCATGTTTTATCTCACTGGATCAAAATGGAATTGACACAATAAATATATGAACCAGATTAAAGAATTCATATTGATCATATGTTTTGCCTCTTGTTTTTCTAGATAGTTTTTTATCTATGACCTATTGTTTATAATTTCATTCTTAATGGAAATTGGTAAATAATGTAAACTAAGATTAATTGTAAATTAATTGGTCAAAGATAAAGAGGAAATTAAATGAATCTGATTGTTTTTGTAAATTTTATGTTAATCAAATTGATGAAGATGTTCATGTTTAATTGAATTGATTGATAAACCCGAAGCATTTTTATTCTTGTTGATTAAAGGAATGTAAAATTAATTATTTAATTAATTTGTGATAGCTTTCTGTTTAGGTTTTCCATATTCGGAATCTAAAAATAATTAATTGGTTAATTCAAGATGGATTAAAGAAATGATTATGTGATAAAAGATAATTCATGGTAGGGTTTTGAGTTACCCTTCCAATTTTAAAGGCCAAGCACATTATTCTTTGGAGTAGTGAGTGCTCGTGGTGTGTGAAGGTTGAATTATTTGTTTAGGGCCAAGAGCCCAGTTGTTATTGTTTGTTTCCCGCTGCTTGTGTTGTGGTGTGATCCAGGGATGGATGATCCTGGAGGGCTATTGTGGTATGTGGGTATACAGAGGCATAATGGTTTTGGTGGAAGTAGTTGATTACTAGAGTGGGGAGATGCATCAATTTATGCATGTGAGTGTCGGAAAGGACACTGGAGATGATGAAACGGGTTAGACATGAATGTTGGATGCTTGTTGAATTTTGTTGTTTGTTTATCTTCTTTACCTTCCCCACTGATTGAGGTATAAGGTCTTTATTACCCTCCTCCCAAAATATGAAAAGATACATAGGGTATTCCATGTGCTTTCCATGATTAGATTCTCGATGACAAATGGTTCTACGCTCCTACTATAGGTGGTGAAGACTCAATTGGTTGTTCATATACTCATTGTGTTGAGCCCCTTATGTTTGGTAGCTTAGAATGTTTTCTTAGAATACCTGGAATTATGGAAAAGTGATAATGATGTTAAATAAATTATTTAATAAATAATGTTAATCCATGGGGTTGGAGTTTGGTGGAATGCAATGATGAGGTTAAAATTTAAAGGAATAGTGGATCTTGGTTGGAATAATAATGAAATTTAATGTGGAATGATAATGGTTAATTAATTGTTAAATAATTAATTAACATAAAGTGAATCTAATAAAAAGGGATAAAGTATTATAATGTAGATCTTTAAATGGTTGTGTGCTTAAAAGAAACTTAGTCTTAACAGTGAAAACCGGGTGTATGAGAGACATTATCCACAGTTGAGTCTAAGACTAGGTTATATCCATAGTGTGGTAGTGGGATATAGTATATTCATTACTTTTTGTGTTTCTATATTCTACTCCACCCTGTCAGTTAGGGAAACTGACACCCTAGGGATCCTGAGCTATGGGGGGTGTTTTCCCCAACATTTCTGGTGGGAAGATGGCTGGCTAGATACCCCCTTTGGCCCCACTCTCTTATATTGGTAGTTATTGTGCTAGTAAGAACATCATTTAGTTTTCCCCATATATTTGTGTAGAGGGATGTAATGGCTTGTGGTTATTCACACACATATATTCTGGATATAGTTTCTATGGACTACTATAGGTGTAACCTATATAGGCTATGATGGATTAAGGATCCTTGTTCAATGTATGAGATATAATGGCTTAAGGTATAATACCTGATGTATGATACATGTTATGCGAGCTATGGTGTCTCCCAGAAACTAAATGGTTACTTTGGTTACATGGGTATAGTGGTTGTGTTTCATGAGGTGCATGTTGTGGTTCTATGCCCAGGTTTCTGCAGGAAATCCTTTTTGGAGAGAGATTCTTAGGACGTGCAATGTTGGGGAAAAGTGGAAAACCATTGGGGAAGTGGTAGTGGGGTGCCCTTGATATTGTTATTATATTTTATACTCTTGTATGCGATACTTAGTTAGAGTATCCATGGTGAGGGTGGGAACATAGTATACCTATTTAGGTGACACGTTGGTTTCAGTTGTTGTTCCCTTTGGTTTAGAATGACTTCTTTACTTTTTCATGAGAGGCTCTGAGGAGGATCATACTAAGTATACTTTTATACTCACCCTAGGTATATATATAAACTATTTTTTAGGTCACTTGGTGAAGGTGGGAGATCAGGCTGGTTGATACTATCTTGGAGTTGGAGGAGCTATTCAGGCTTTGTGGTCACTATTGTTTTACTCACTTTTGGTACTTACAGTTTTCCCGTTCAGTTGTAGTAGTTTTTGCATGACATTACATATGTGTACTTGAGATTTATTTTATATTGTAGTCTAAGTTGGATTTGGCTAGTGTCTGTCTTATCTCTCTCTTTCACATGTGTTCTCTTAGAGGGTAATGCCTCCCATTTGTGTGTTCATTATACCCTCGGTTCTATTCGCCAACCCAGGGCCTACTGGAGGTAGGACTCAGGTTTCACTATCTCCTTTCTCACATTTCCAGACTAGGAGTGGTACAATTTGTGGGGATGGGGTCATGACAATATCACTATTCATTTCCTAGGTCCCCCTCCAATTTTATACAAGTGTAAGGAGGAGGATGAATCTCCCCTAGAATATTATGTTCTAGCATTGATATTATTGACTTATGAGAAAGAATATATAGCCAAAATAATTGAGATAAAGAAGATAATCATGATTAAATACATTCATATTGTAATGGATTATACTGATGTATTTCCTAAATAGTTTCTTAGTCTTCCTCCTGACTGAGAGGTTGTTTTCTCAATCAAACTTATACTTGGATCTCTACCCATATTCGTTAATCCATACAAAATGACCACCGTTGAGTTGGAAGACCTGAATAAGAATTTACTAGAGAATATGGAAAAGGGTTTTATACACTCAAGTGCTTTACTATGGGGTGTGTTAGTCCTATTCATCAAATATAAGTATGAGTCAATATGCCTCTATATTAATTATCATGAACTCAAAAAATTCATGATAAAGAACAAGTATCAATAGTAATGGAAAGATGAATTTTTCAATAAACTATGTGGATCACAGTATTTCTATAAGAAGGACCTTCGGTCGGGATATCACCAATTAAGGGTGAAGAAGGATGATATTCTGAAAAATATCTTTCAAAAAAGGTATAGAAACTACTATGAGTTTACATTGATGCATTTCAAACTCAATAATGCTCTATAAATCTTTATGTATTTGATGAATATAGTCTTTAGAGATTACCTCGATAAATTTGTGGTAGTATTTATAGATGATATTCTCATTTACACATAAAAAAAGTTGTTTTGAGGAGAATTTAAATAATTTGATGAGGGATTTGATAAAAGAGAATATATTTAAAAATTATAGTAAATGTGAGTTATAGATGAAGGAAGTATCATTCTTGGGGTATATTATCACTAGAAAATGGATATATGTGGACCCTTATAAGATAAAGGTAATCGAGGACTAGCCTAGAACATCATCTATAATGTATATTCGTAGATTCCTTGGATTATATAGGTATTACCAATGATTTTTGAAAAACTTCTCACCATTGTAAAACTCACTAACCAAGCTAACATGAAAGTGAGTAAAATTTTTTCTGGACCAGTGAATACGAAAAGATATTTAAGGAGTTGAAAACGAGGCATATCACTACACCAGTACTTATGTTTCCTTTAAGTGGGGAAATTTTTATGGTTTATAATGATACTTAACAGGAGGGTTTGAGCTATGTACTACTTCAGAATAATAATTTGATATCATATTCCTTAAGGCAGTTGAAATTTCATGAGCATAACTATCCCATGCATGACATGGAGTTGGCTGTAGTGATCTTTGTATTGAAGATCTAGTGAAATTATCTCTATAAATAGAAGTGTAGAATATATATAGATTACACGAGACTCAAATATATATTCACAAATAAGGATCTTAACATGAACCAAAAAATATGGTTAGATCTGATCAAGGACTATGACTGCTCAATCCATTACCATCATGGGAAAGAAAACAAAGTGGCAGATACTTTAAGTAGAAAAGATCTGAAAATTTTATAAATGATGAGAATTGAGAAGGATATAATCTTATTAGACTTTAAAAAATGGATATGTGAATTGTAAAATTATCTTTATCCTACCTTACTCAAATAACTTCTCAACCATCCATTCTTAAGAGGATCAAGGAGTCCTAGAAAGATGATGAGGCGGTATAGAAAAAGGTAGTGAATATTTCAGAGTTTAGATTTGATGAAGATGGAGTTACTATACAATGAAAGAGTCTAATATTAATTGATTATATTTTAATATTCATGCATTTAAAAGTCCATACATAGTAATTTTAGTGTATTTTATAAATTGAACTTCATTTCTCATCACATGTTCAATTCATGTTTAAAGTGAAAATTTTGGCCCAGTAAATCATTTATTTATGGAAAATTTTTATTCCTTATTTGAATTTGATATTCTTGTATATGATTTATCACTTTTTTGGAAGATTTTTTCTTTTAGGATCAATGGATTAATCACAAGGGATGCTGAACATTTTTATCCATGGATGCATGATTTTTTGGATAAAGCATAATGGGCCTTAGGCCCATCAAACAAAAGTGGGTCCCACAATTCAAGCCCAATGAAGCTCAAATTTTAAATTTAGAAATATAAAATTATGGAGATAATTTCATTAAAATATTTCTAAAGATAATTCTGAAGTTTTCAAGGAGAACTATGGAGCCCAATCTGACATTTAATTTGTGGCCCAGATTTTAAGGCCCAAAAAAACATCCCACCATTTCAAGCATTAAATTCAAATGGATGATCCAATTGGAATGAAAATTTTAAAATATATTATAATACACCTATAATAAGACATTTATATTCTATTACCATCAAATATTCGTCCATATTTAATTCTATATTTGAATGTAAAAAAGGGGGATGAATCTGGATGAATTTTCTGGTCAACAATAAAAGACTCCAATTTCCTTTTTTTCCTCACCCTCATTTTGACTCCCATAATTAACAGGGAAGGAATTTATTGTTGGGGGATCTATAATAGTATTCTAATATTACTATTTAATGAGTTTGTGGTTATGAAATTGGTATATCCATGTTTTATTCTTTCAATTATAATTTCACACTTTCGTTTTGTAATCACATTGTTAATTTTTCTCATGTAAGTTTATTGTTCAAGTTCATTTATTAATAAAATTTATTCTTATTCACTTTTTACATTTATTATTAATTTTTTTTGGCTTAACAAATTGATATAATTAAATCAAGGTGTGAATTTATTCACACCAGTAATTGTGAAATTCCTCACACAACGGTGGAGTGTTTGTTTTTTTAATGTTTTTCTTCTTCAATTTCACCCTCATAAGCCCACTTCTCACTTCCATTGGTAGAATAAAATCAATAGAGGGTTAAAAATATTATGGGTTGATCTAAGGGATTTTAAAGGGTATGTATTTAATATTATTTTCTGTGATTTAATATTTAAATCAGTTCCCTAATTTATGATTTCCATTTGATGATTCATTTTCTTCTTCGTCTTCGTCAACTTTAATGGTGATACATTTTGAGTGCTAGTATGATCTAATTTTGTTGAGTTATATTTAAAGTGATACTATAACTGAATTAGTTATTATCCTTGTAATTGTGTAGGGATTATATCGGTGAATGATACTGGGGATTTATCTCATTTTGTGGATACATCTTGAATTAGTGATATAAAACTTTATAGGAAAACTAGTACATCCAATATAACCCCAATGACAACCTAGGATCAACCCATTTCTGTTAATATTTTCCATTAAAACAATTTTATTTTTAATTATTAAATACAAATCATTATCTTAGGTACTTTATTATTTTGATTTCACAATTGAAATAAACAACAAAGTTTTCCACTTCATATCCAATCCTCTATAGAATGTACACATCTTTAGGTTTCTTCTTTGGTCTTTGTGGATTTGATCCCTATGTATACTACAATGACTACTTCTAGTAGTAGGGTGAATTTGGGAATCACCATGGAGTTATAATTTTTATAACATAGATATACGTCCCATAAAAAGAATATTTAAAGAGGGATCTTTTAAGTAATGTTCAATACTCATACTTCTCTATTCATTTGGGAATCACGAAGATGTATAGAGATATGAAGTAAAAATTATGGTGGGATAACAAGAAGAGGGAGATTGAGAAATTTGTATCTCGATGCTTGGTATGATAATAAGTCAAGTATGAATGGGAGAAGTCTAAGGGTATGATGAAACTATTTCCCATATCATCATGGAAATAGGAAAACATAACCATAGAATTTATCACAGGACTCCCCATGACACCTAAAGTCAATAGATCCATCTGGGTGGTAGTCAATCGCCTTAAAAAATTATCACATTTTATTACTATCAAGGAATATTTATCTCTTGAACAACTCTCTAAGATATACATAATATAATTAGTAATATTTCATAGAGTTCCACTCTATATTGTATCTGATCAAGATCTAAGGTTTACCTTAATGTTTTGGAGAAGCCTTATGTAAGAGTTGGATTCAAAAAATCAGTTTCAGTACTGCTTATCACACTCATACAGATGGTCAATCTAAGAGAACCATCCAAAATTATAGGATATGCTGAGATCTTGTTGAATGGGTTTCTAAGGATATTTAGATCAACACCTTCCCCTAATAGAGTTCTCATACAAAAATATCTTCCATTATAACATTTAAATAACACCTTATGAGGATCTATATATAAAGCAGTGTCAGACTCCAACATGTTGGGATAAAGTTAGAGATCAAAATTTTATGAGACCTTATTTTATCCAAGAGATGAAAAATAAGTTCTAAGGCAGTCAACTTCACATGAAATATAACAACCCTTCTATTTATTTCACCTTAAAACATGATTTATTACATAATATTTCACATAATACAACCAAAAACATCTATAATTATAGTGTATTTTGGAATTAGGTACATTAAATAATAATGTAAAATAGGGAATACATAATATTTATTAAAAAATTCGTTAACATACTCATATTGTTCCTTCAAACTTAACACTACATGCAGTAACCTGGGGACATACATAAGAAAGGGGTGAGCTATAAAGCTCAGTAAGGGAATAAACATGGTATAATATGAAGAAATTAATACATGTTAGAAAATATTAATATCAATGGGGCCTAAAATGAGTGAGAACTATAAACATGAATAATGAGGCATGATATAACCTGATAATCATAAAGACGTTGTGGGAAATGTGGAAAAAACTTAAAACACTACATCATAACCATAGGTCAAGGATAACTACCAATACATCATGATGGAAAAAGTCATGTGATATATTAGGTTCACTCCCTAATCCCTTTAATGACATATCATGAGACTAAAACATTACCCAATTCATTGTAGCACTATATAATTTTGGGCGCACCCATCACTTTTATTTCATTCTCATTCTTAAGTGTACCACATATATCATAAAACATGGGATCATTTTTCATCAAATTTTATTCCACAATAAAGGATTGTGGAATACATACATGTAAGTCCCCAATAAAATAATTATAATTGCATAAAGTTGAACACCCTTGATAAGAATTGGGTATGGGTATTCACTATACATTTTTTTGACATGGAATACCATAGTGAAATTTCAGCAGCATAACGGGGGACATAAATGTTCATTGGAGGGATTAATGAGAGTGAAAGGGGGTATATCATCATTTAAAAATCATATGTTAAGTATAGGTAATGTGAAAAAAAAACACTCCAACATCAGGAATTGAAAATAAAGAGGTATAAAATGAATAATATTCTTGAATAAAGGGGAGAAAGAGAGAATCCCTTACCTTCAGAGTGTGAATCCAAATGATTGAGAGGGAATTATTGAGAAATTTTGGGTACATTGGAAGGAATATAGAAAGGGTAGGGAAGAGTAAGAACATTATATAATAATTTTGAGAGAATAGAAGTGGGATATTGGGTGGGTTTATATATAAAATGGGTGGGAAATTCTTTATCATTTCCCAAACTTAGGTTTTGAACTGTATATAATAAAATAACCAAAACAAAATAACTTTCCATGGTTTTTGCCCATTTTTTCTACCAAAAACGAGTGATTTTAATTATTTTATAAGTCCAAGGGCTGAAATTAATAAAATAATACCCTTGCTGATGTGGATGTGAGTCATACTCTTAAATAAATGATTTTAAAACCTTAAAATATATTAATGGTTTTGGAAGATTAATAAAAGATTTATAAAATGAATCAAATAAACATAAAATAAAATTATTTTAAATGGAAAACATAACTTGCTTTTGGGTAAAATTTATATTATTTATTACATCACTTTTGGGTCATTATAATTTCATAATACACACCATATATTCATATAATATTTAATTTTTACCTAAAAAATCGATTATCTCAGAAAATTATGAAAAATTAACTATTGGATTATTTAGATGTTTTGATTCAAAAAATAATAATATTTTTTTCAAAATAATTTTCTAAATATGTTTATTTTCACTTTTAAAATAATAATTGGCATTTATTGAAAAAATGTTGGGTTTTTTTGACAATAATAGTTTTCAAACCCTTATAAAAATTACATTTGACTTCATAAAATTATATAATAAGTTTTTTAATAAAAATTATTTAATAATAATATTTAAATAAAATATTATTTATTTTTAAAAACAATTAATCCATCAAAATAAATTTCTTCATTGAATTTGAATATCACCTAAAACAATTTGTGTTTTATTGTATGAGAATATATTTTTTTATCAAACTAATTACATAATTATTTATAAAGTAAAAAACAATAAGGGATAAATATATTTGTAATTTTAATTAAAATTAAATATAAATATTAGTTTTACATTGTTTCTATTCTTTTTTAAATTATTTTACACTTAATTAACCTATTTTTCTTTTATCGCGGTAATTAATATTTACTACATTTACTATTCAAATTGTACATAAATTAAGTTGAACTTATTGCCTAATATTAATTATTATGTTTCAGAATATTAAATCAAATTTATCAAAAACAATTCATAGTGGTGGAATTATTTATTTTAATATAGAACCCACAATCATGATGAAAAGCGGTTTTTTGAAAAATACATATTTTTAAGGAAAAGATGATTTCACTTTAACTCTACAACTAGTAATATTAATTATATTAATTTAAATAAATAAATATAGATATATAATTTAAACATTTAATTTATATAATTTATCATTAGTGGTTATTTTAATTAATTAAAATAGAGATACATTATGAATTTTAAAACATTTTTAAGAAAAATGCGTTTTTAATCCTGAAAATAATCTTATACTAAAATTTGGTATAAAGATGATTAAAATGTACTTAATTGAATTCAATATTACTAAATAATACTTATGTTATGTTTAAATAAAATTAAAATAATAATTATCCTTCTAAATTAATTAATTTATCAAAATAAATGACAATTTTACATAAATATAGTATTTTCACTATTCATTGAAAAATCTATATTTTCCATAAAATCCCAAAATTTTACCATAATTTAATTTTGATATGCTGATATCAAAATTGGATTTTTTTTATCAAATATTTTTTTTTAAATTTTCTATAAAATAATTATAATATATATATTTTTATAAAAATAAATAAAAAATCATTTCTGAAGAAAACATATTTTGAAGAATAGAAAGACATTACCAAAAATATAATTAGGACATATATATATTTCACAATGTAGTTAATCATAATTATAATTTTAAATTCAATGGAAAGGTTAAAATAATCATATTTAAATAATCATTGTTTATTTGGGATTGGTGTTGTGTACCGTATACACTATCGAACATAGTTTTATCTTAAAAAAGCTTAGGGAATTACATGAAATTCACACAAAGTCGATAGAAAATCTATACATACAACCTTTGAAGAGACATAGAGTTTGAGACCAGATATAAGTTTTTCCAATGTATTTAACCATGGAATAAGGTCATGAGGTTTGGTAAGAAGGGAAAACTTAGTCCAAGATACACCGTCCCCTTTGAGATCCTTGATCAAATTAGAGTAATGTCCTATTGACTATCATTCCCACCTAACCTATATTAAGTACATGATGTGTTCCATATATCCCTCTTGAGGAAGTACATACCCAATCCCTTACATGTAATGGATCCATAGGTGGTACCATTAGAGAAATACATTCATACAAGGAGTAGTTGGTGAAGATCTTGAATCATAGAGACAAAGTTCTATGAAATAAGACAAATCACTTGGTCAAAGTGTTGTAGTGAAACCACAAGTTTGAGGAAGTAACTTGGGAAACAAAAGAGATGATGAAGCAAAAGTACCCTCACATGTTTTCAACTTAGTATGTAATATGAAATATAAAGGGTGAAATTATTTATGGGGGGAAGAATGTAAATCCTTGAGATTTTATGATATATTTCTTTTTGAATAAATTTAATCTCTTAGATAGCTTGTGATGCACATAACACCAGGTTTAAATGAAACATGATATTCTATTAAAATATTATTTTTTTAAACATGGCCATCATAAATCCACTGTTAAGTTTAAGAGTATGAATAAGAAAAACTAAATTATGAAAATTATATGGTTTACAAATTTATAAAATAAATTCAATGATTTTATACTTATTAGGAATAAAATAAGAACCCTTTTAAAGAAAAAGAAATGGTTTTTGAAAAATAGAATTTTTTAGTTTAGTCATGTTTGTACAAATAATTTAAAATTAATTTTTACTACTTATAGAAAATTTATTTTACAAAATAATCTTAATTTTTTAAATCAACAAATAAAAATTATCTTAGGGTAAATTTTTGGGATTTTTCTAATAAGTTTTATTTTTAGATAAATAGTTAAAATACTGTTTTTTTTATTAAAAAATGCCTTTTTTATTTAAATCATTCAAAAGCCACATTTTATTTTAATGTGGTTTTAAAAGTAAAATCAGTAAAATTATATATTAATTAATCCAAATTAGTTTATCTTAATTGGTTTAATATTGAATTTTTATATAAAAACTTTTTGGACTTTTGAAAGGTTTTGCTTTGGAAAACTGTTTTCCAACATGTCTGTGGGTTTAATTTTAAATTAAAGTTATGTAACTTATATTAGTTTAATTTTAAAAACTATATTCTATATTTTAAATCATAATTATTTATATTATCTAATAAGGTCAACTTAATTTTTTACTCAGTGAATAGTGAAAATATTAAAAATTATTTACTGTAGTTAAGGTAAAAATGGGTTTACCGGGGGTTAAAATAAAAATATAAGGGTTAATAATCACCAAAATATTGTCTAATTCCTACTATATTTTTATATTTATAACTTATATCTTATAAGGTTTGAAAATGGTTTATTTTGGGGACTTTTTACATGGGGAAAATGTGGGTGACATTCTTTCTTTTCAAAACTTCCTAGTGTGTCCTCTCCCCCACTTATAAATGCAACCCATTATCTTCTCCTTTACAAAATTTCCAAAACCATTTATTCTTACAATAAATAAAAAAAATTCCAATTACCTCCCCTCATTCTATAAGCCTTATTTTGGTTATAAATCCAACAACTGAAGGATTTTTGTGTAAACCAAAAGATGTTGTCTGAAGAAGAGAATATGGGCCTCTGAGCGGCGTCCTCTCCCAAACCCTCATCGACTATGGTTTTCTCCAGGTTGCGGTTTCCCCTTCCCCCTCTGTCCCAGTTCAGTTTGGCTGATGTATCTGGCCCCAGCTTGGCAGGGCGTCGTCGTGCATCTATGCATTCGTTTCCCGTGGTCGGCATCATCGATTCCCGTCGGAGTGTTCGAGCTCGAACCAGCACGGCTCGCCCTTCAGTCGACGATGAGGCTCGGTACGGCTTCAGCATATGCCGGTTTGGTGCTCCCTCCAACATTGACAACATGTGACCATGGTTCTCAGCTTCCAGCGCATCTAGGCGTGTCTCCAGTGGGTTTCTGGTTCAGAACAGCCCTGATAAGCAGTGATTCGGAGGGGGAGGTGGTTCTGGGTGTGGCTTCTTGAGTTTTACATGTTTTTATTTGGTTTTTCTGTGTTTTTGTTCATTTGGGTAGCTCTGGTTTTGCTGTGATTGGATTCAACTAAGTAGCTCTCATATTGGTGTGATTTGCTTCAACTGGGTAGATCTCGTATGAACTACGACAACGACAGTGGAACTAGATCAGATCTGTGTGAAGGATGGTGATTATGATATCATGGAACTCTATGAGACAACGATGAAGTTGAAATTGACGGTGATGAGGATTCCAGTGGGTCTCTCCGGCATGGTGGAGGTGTGCACCTCAAGGTAGGTGCTTGACTCGAGATTTACGAGAATCGAGATGATGATGATGTTTTTGAAAGTTGTAATTTGAATGAATGAAATTGTGTTTTTAATGTATGGTTTCCCGCTTATCCTTAAAGTGGCTTTTTAGAAAAAGAAAAAAAATCGATTTGGAGGATTGTCTGAAGAAGAGGTAACATCCTTAACCAAGCATTTTATTTTATTTTTTCATATAATTAAATAAAATATAATTAAAACATGATAATATAATAACCTCAGTATCTTCAATATAATGATACTTTTTTATTCTAAGTGCTTTAACTAAAACCATCTCCTACCACCTCAAATGGGAAAGAAAACCATTGATCGTGTGTACGTTGGACTGCCACCTCATGAACCGACGTAATTCATTTTCCATCAAAGATTCTCATGGATGGATACAATGATGTATTTAATGTTTATAAATATTATTTATGATATAATTATACTTTTTTAATTATAATATCATATATATCTTCTTACTTTCTATTCTATAGAGAATACGATAATGTTGCTCGTGTGTATGACATACTACCACCTCATGAAGTGATGTCATTCATTTTTCACTTGCACTATAGATGGAATGTAATAAGGATTAATTTTATGTTTATATATTATATTCCTGAAATATTAATAATTATTTAAAGTAAGTATATTATATACTTTCTTACCTTATCATCCATAGAATAAATGATAAAAATTGTTCATGTGTACGGCAGACTACCGCCTTGCGAAGTGATGCAATTCATTTTTATCACCACATCACATGGATGGTATGTGTAATTGTATTTAAATAAATAATATTATATTTATGATATAATAATCATCTTGTAAAGGTAATATAACATTGATCTGATTTCCATCATGATCATCAAAAAATGAAAACGCTACTCATGCGTATGCATGGCCTACCGTCTCCATGGTTATAACATAGTTAATTTTTCATAACCATATTTCATGGTTGATTTTAAGTGTATAATTTAGTATAAAAATGATAATTATTCCATGATTAGCATTCTAGAGATAATGAATTAATAATCACTTTGACCTTAGTCAATTTAACAAAATGATTTAAGACATGTGATCTGAACATCATCACAATATCCGATATGAAAATAAATGATTAAGAAATTTAATATGACATGGTAATGAATAAAATTAATGGAATAATAAGATTGAAAATTTTTCTTAAGAAATTAAAAAATTAAATCATTTTTATTACTCAGAATGATTAAGAATTCACATGACAAATTAGGCTCAAGGTAAGGGATCCTTCTAAACCACCCTCTCCTTCGGGTTATTAAATTTCTCTCTATAAATCACATTATATATCTATTTAATATTATGAAAAGATTCTAAAATTATATATATATTTCTCCCATATATATACCTAGCTTATTCTCCCTTCCTTTGATGGGGTAATACATGCCTTATGACCATTTCTCAAATGCATTCGTTATGAAATTTCCTTTGATTATGATATCAAGAAAGATTATTCAACCCATTTTCCTTCCATGTGTAATTATTATGTTATTATTTATGAATTAATTCCATTATGTGGTACACATAGACCATGAATGTGTTATGATGGGTGCACCCAGATAGTGTTCCAATGTATTGGTAAAAGATTTAGTCTCATGGGGATTTATGTATTGGATTGGGAGTAAACCTAATCGATTATGGAAATTTATACACCTCATGATATTGTCTAGTTAGTTATCCTTGAATCTTTTTTATTTCATGTTATATGTTTCTTTCATATTTCCTAATATTCCATGATCTTATGACACCATTTTATTTATGACGTGCTTCTATGAATTTACTCACGATCCTTCTCTTTTATGATACCATGTTATACCTTTGACTCACATGTTATGTTTCCTTATTATCTTTACTACCTTATAGATTTTTTTATCTCACCCCTTTCTTTATGTATTCCCCAAGTTATCTCCTATAGTTTTATGAGAACAAATGGGTTTTTGGATCTCATTATGGAGAATAAAATAAGGAGGCCATGTTTTAGGTTTCTTTTGATCTAATATGAACCTACTGTTCCAAATATACTAGGCCTTTATGATCCCTGTGTTGTGTTAATGTATATTTATGTTTAAGAATCACGTAATAGTATGTATCAAAGTATTGGGCCTCTATAGCTGTATCTCGATAGGATTGATTCTTGTTATAGAATAGGGGTTTGCTTACTATTCCAATGATTATTTTTTATCCAATATTTGAAGTTACACCTTGAGGATAAGGTGGGTTTTCAAGAGGGGGGATGTTAGGAATGTATAAGGAAGAGGGAAATCTGTGAGTGGGAGTGGACTGTCGGGGGAAGTTTTGTGCTTGATTTTATTGAGAAGGGTAGATATGGTACTTTTATCCTTTATTTTTGTTGTTATGCAAGCATAGTTGGTAAGAGATATTATTAGGGGAAAGTAGTAGGTTATGGGCATGAATATTCATTTTAGTCTTTTCATCATCTTGGAAGCTGGTAAGGTCGATCCTTAGTAGGAATAAACTATGGCCTCCAAAGGAGTGGTCTTCTTTCTAGACATTCTTGCTCTTCTCCTTCAGGTTCTTATCTTACTTCTTCTCTTAACAGCTACTATAACACCTATGACCAATTTTAGTATATCAATTCTACATTTTCCTACTTCTTTCTCTCTTAGGCATAAATTTTATAAATAAATCTTTTTTTGAACTTGTTACTTTCCTTTTGATTCTTCTACTTATAGTCAAAATTAAAGAAGTATATTCATCTCCATAATATTCTATCTAAACAATATACTTATATTGGATAGTCAAATTTATTTTATCTTTCAAGGATTTTTTATTAATTTTTTTCTAATCTATTCTATTATATGTGCTTGAAAAATTTGACATGATGTTGTATTCCAAACAAATTCCTCCAAATTTTGTTTGGATCATGTAAAACCATTATTTGTAACTTTGATACAAAATTCATGCAACACAATTCTTATTTTTAGGATAATTGAACGAAAAATATGTTGAAGAAAGACCTTTACCGGAATTTCTAACAACCATTAAATTTTTAGATAGAACAAGTAGAATGAAAAAAGAGTCTACATCAGGAATAATTAATTTAAATAAAGTAGTAACAATATAAACAAATAATAACACATTTAAAATAAAATAGAAATAAAAGGAAAGGTATAGGTTGAAATAGACAGTTTAATAATCTTGGTTGACTCCTCCGACATCATCAGTAGATTACAGGGGAAGGGAAAAAGTAGTATTATTGCATAATAGATAAGGATAAGGAATGAAGAAAACCTAGGTTTTCGTAACCAGATAAGTTAAAAAGAGAAATTGAGATGATAGACAGTTTTGTTGTTTCTTTTCTATGGATTATTGTTGGTAGTCACCATCCAAGTTAAGGAAGATTTTGTCTCATGTCTTAGGTAGATAAAAGTAGGTGTGTGTGCATGGGAAAGAGCATATTGGGAGGGGGTGTTTCTAAGTTAGTTAGGGGAAAAATGATAAAAAATAAATAAATATAGATATGAGTGCATAATGGAGTTTTCCATATCATATATCTATTCTATGGCCATGGCATGGTGCAAAGCTCCATGTAACTACTCTTTAAACCATGATTTGTTTTGTTATGGTGTTTACTTAACAATTATATGTCTTATAGTACCTAATTTTCATAATTTTCAACTCATTAGCCAAACAATCATTCTCATTATCAATTCTTAATATTTTTTATTTCATATTGTTTTGATTTTTTGAATCTTTAATACATTTAAAGGTCCTGGTTTTTGTTTTAAAATATAATGAAACCTTTATAGAGTAATAATTAATAATGGATAAATATTAATTATTTCCATGACACTCTAGTTGACCCTCGTAAGTAAATATTTACATAATCCAAGGGTTTCTTAGAATACTTTTATGACCTTTTAAATTAAACCCATTTTGATTTATAAAAAATATTATCCTTTATTTTTTTTAAAAAGTAAAATTTTTGAGCATCCTTCTAAAAGTATTATTTCATTAAAATGATCGAACCTCCTATGTTATGGTAGTGTAAAACTTTAAAGTATGTTCTTAAAAATTGGCTGTTGTTCCATATATGTGTTGGTACCAAGGAATGTAAAAGAAGAAGATAAACCAGAGAATTAAAATTTTTATTTCCATATCAATGTAACAACATTGTATCAGACAAAATGAACCCTGGTAAAAGGGTCAAGGATATCTCATGAATTGATTTAAATAGAAAATTAAAACAAACAATTAACTTGTTCGATTTGAAGGAATATTTGATGGCCACTCATCAACATTAACCATTTCTTGAAGAAAATATGGCCATATCCATATAGATCATCTACACACACTTAAAAAATCTACGAGAATGATGACAGTTGAAATATGGGTGCTAGGGTGGATATTCGACAAAGCCTTTGATTTCCTGACAATCACCATTATGAAAATCCTTTGATCCATGAAGGAGAACTTGGATTGGTTTCTAGAATCAGCAACTTCTCTATCTAAGATGTGGAAGATATGAGAGAGAGGCTACCAAATTCATGCAATGAATAGTATAAAAAATGAGATCCCCCTATCACTTATATAGTGATGTATAAAATACCCAAAATTGGTATCCCGACCCCCAAACATTTACTATACACTACTAAATAAGTCATAAATGGAATGTTATGACCAATTAACTTTGTGATAAAAATCATTTATATTTTTAATACTTGTAATATAATAAAATAAATTATGTGTTAAAATAAAGCCATTAAACTGACTTGATATGCCTAAAAATTTTAAATGAATCTTCAATATTAAAATAATATTACTTTATTAAATATTATTCCATGTATTCACTTAAATACTAGTAAATACATTAAATAAATAAATTCAATCCTAATTATTATAATCATAAATAATAATGAATTTATTTATTACTTGATGGTCATTTATACTTGGACATATCCCAGACCCCATAGTGGGTCCCACTATATCCTATACTCATATTCATTAGAATATGCCGGACTTTTGAATACACTAAGTGTGTGACCCTCTAGAAACTTATCTCGGTAGTAGTGAATAGTATTTATAGATCAGGAGTTGAGTCTAGAAATCCATAAAGGCCACTAAGGAGATAATGAATAACCATAACAATGACAACTTTTCTATGAACACACGTTGTGTAATACAATCTATTTGTCTTGTGATATCTCATAAAGTAGTATGCACACTATGTGTCATCATACTTTCTTGTTTTATTATTTTTTAACCTGACTAGATGGGAAGAGCTTCTTCAACCATGACCATGGATTTAGAAAAGGTATTACTATACTATTTAATTGGTCCCAAGACATCACTTTGGAAAATGAAAAATTATTTCTTGATTATTCAAATAATGTTATACCACCAACGATGCATCCAATGAAAGATACGTCACTACAATATAAATTTCATGTTTTACAGATCACATAAAACTACCCAATCCAATGGTACACACTGATAATAATATCAAGTCAGGATACCATTACACATTTTAATAGATAAGAACTAAAAATGACACCTGAAACATGTGGTGTTCCAATTGGTGGGTCAGTCATTATAATCTAATCTACTCTAGATCAACATGTGAAAACTTCATGAGAAAAAGTATCAATGCTTATGAGACTCCAACACCTGATAGACACACATTATCTGTGTCATGTCAGCATGATGTATTTGGAACACAGGACATAAGCTTAAGATTACTATCATGGTATCTCTAGATTCTCATTATAACATGAGAACTAATATAACATTTTGATATGACTTGTAATCTAAGTAAATTACCAAATAAATAACAGAAACAGAAGTATCAACACTATTATGGTAAGATAAACACATGCATATATAAAACTGTATGCATGTATTGGTAACCAAAGTACATAAAGAAGTTAGGACTAGGGTACCCACTCATAATTATCCCACTTTCACTACATACAACTACTAAAAATCCTCAAAATGATAGATCTCACATAAGAATCATACTTCTGCTGAGATATGAATTTAGTTGGGGGGAGGGTTTCCATGTTTTCATCTATGGTTACTCTGCTAACTTTAAATCCACCTCTCTGAGTAAAATCCCTCAAAATATGAAACTAATGAAGTATATTACTTTTCCTTTAGTGTGACCTGGGCTCCTTGGAAAGAAACTCTATTGTAGTATAATCAAAATAAACTAGAAAAAGGTCTACACTTCTAGTAACAACACCAATATCTAAGAAAAATCTGATTATCCAAATTTCCTAGCTTCAGAAGAAACTGTTATGTACTCGGATTCTATTGTAGAATTGGTGAACATAGGTTTCTTCGATCTTCTTCAGCTCACCACAACACTATTCAAGAAAAATAGATAGTCTGAATGTGATTTTAGATCATTATGATCTATTTTGAAACTAGAATCAGTGTATCCCCTCACTACCAATTACTTATCTCCTCCACACACCAATAATATATCCTTTGTATGTATCATGTACTTCATGATAGTTTTTATAACTTCCCAATGAATCTCTCATAGATTATCTTGATATCTTCCCACCATGTTTAAAGAAAATAAAACATCAAACCTAGTATATTGTATGACATACATGATAGATACCACTACTAAAGAATAATAAATTTTACTCATTCTTTCAATCTCCTCTTATGTTTGGGGAAAAATTTTCTTGGATAGATTGATACCATGTGACATTGGCAACAACCCTCTCTTATATTGTTCCATATTTTACCTTATGAATTCCTTATCAATATATGTACTTTGACTTAGAACAAGTAGCCTATGAGATCTATCTTGATAGATCTAGATCCCTAGAATGTAGGCTGCTTCACCCAAGTCTTTCATGGAGAACAATTCATTTAACCAAGTCTTAATTGATTGTAAGAATTTTAATGAATTTCCCATAATTAATATTCCATCATCATATAATACTAGAAAAATAACAAAATTCCCATTAACCTTCTTATAGACATATGGATCACTTCCATTTTTTATGAAACCAAATTCTCTTATGGACTCATTAAAACAAAAATTCCATGATTTTGATTCATGATTCAACCCATAAATGGATCTCTAAAACTTGCATACTTTATTAGTACTATTTGACTTAATAAATCCATTAGGTTGAGTCATATAGACATATTCAACTAACTTCCCATTTAGAAAAGTAGTTTTGACATCCATTTTCTAAATTTAATAATCATGGAATACTGCTATTGCAAGTAATATTATGATGGATTTCAAAATCACTAATTTTGATAAGGTTTCATCATATTCAATTACTTAATTTTACCTAAAAACATTCACAACTAGTCATTATTTATAGGTATTTACTTTACTATCCATGTACAAATTTTTCTTAAATACCCATTGGCACCCAATGGGTTTTGCATCCACTAGAGGGTATAACAAAATCCAAACTTGATTTTTTGTACATGTAATCCATCTATGAATGCATGGAATATTTCCATTTAGTAGTATCCTTTCCATGTATTACTTCCTGGTAGGTTAGATGTTCATCATTATACAAGAGTAAGGTGACACCTGATTTAGTGACAAGAAAATCATATCACTTTCGTTCTCTAATCTCTTGAGTAGGCCTATATAGTACTTGTGTCTTAGGAAAATCTTCATCTCCTAATATATATTGTTGAGATTGTTCCTATACCAACTCTTATGAACTTATAGAATAAAATTCATTAAATTCAATCTTTCTCTCACTATTTATATTAGAAAAATGTTCCCTTTCTAGGAATATGACAATATTTACACAATAACTTTTCTATCTAAAGGGTCATATAGGTAATATCCTTTATTTATTTAGGATAACCTATAAATATGAAATTCATTCTTTAAGTTGCTATTTTTTAACTAGGCATAGTCTTGATAAAATCATCACATCCCCACACATTTATATGTGATAGATTGAGTTTAATTACATACCACAACTCATGTAGAATCCCATCTATTATTTTCATTGGTACTAGATTATGGGAACATACTACTATCTATATTCCATATCCCCAAAAGGATAATGAAATAGTTTCCCAACTCATAATTGATATTACCATTTCTAGAAAGGTTCAATTCTCCCTTTCACTAACACCACCCCACTAAGGTGTATAAGGAGGAGTGAGTTGGGATACTATCCCACACTTCTTTAAGTGATAAATGAATTCTTGGATTAAATACTCTCTTCCTCAATTTGAGAGGAGTGACTTAATCTTATTACCAAGCTATTTTTCTACTTCCTGTTGGTATTCCTTAAACATATTAAAGAAATATGACGTATACTTTATTAAATAGATATATCCATACCTACTATAGTTATGAGTAAAAGTAATGAAGTAAAAAATCCCAAACCTTGCCTCTATTGGAAATGGAACACATACATCAATATGAACCAATTCCAGCAGTTCATTGGCCCTTACTACTTTCCAAGTGAAGGTTTCATTAGTAATTCTCTCTTGTAAATAAGAATGACATACATACATCGGTTTTAACTCAGTAAAGTATAAATACTATGGTGTTATATGAGTTATTTTTGCTAGTTTTATCATTGATTCCCATTATAGGATTTTCAAGGTCAAGTATATACAAGACACTGTTAAGATGCGCCATATCATAACATATGTTTTCCTTATAAAAGAGAAAAAATTTATTTATAAAATTGAAATAAAGTCCAATGGAATCTAAAAACAACACTTAGATTATATTTTTGGTAACTTAAGGAATATAATAATAGTTGTTTAATACAAGAAACAAACCACTAGGAAAATTCATATGATAATATCTCACTATTAAGGCTTCTAGTCTCACACTATTTTCCACCTGAAGATCCACCTCACCCTTTGAAATATTCTAGAATTTAATCAGTATCTATAAATAAATAAAAATATATGATCCACATGATGTATCAAATACCCAAATTTTATATGAAGAAATATTTCATTCAATGATAAAAATACCTGAGGTAGAAGTATCACCTTTCTTCCTTTTTTCAACTATACGATTCTTCTTCCAATGTCATTTCTTTCCACATGCAAAGCATAAAAACTCCTACTCATTTACACCCCTCTATATATTTAGATTCTTGAAAGGAAGGAATGACAGTGTATTCAACTTGGATTTAGCCTTATACCACCTATCCTTTCCCTTCCTCCTCTTGTTCACCATAAGTACTGATGAGTTTTTATTCTTCATAACCTTATCAATTTGGAAAAAATAAATCCAATAGATCTGAGAGTTACCTTTTCATGTTATTCATGCTATAATTAATAATAAAAGTTAATTATATAGGTGTTAAAAATTCATGTATGAGATAAATCACTAATTCTTGGTTCAATTTGAACCTAATGGATTCAATTTTGATGATGTATTTGATCATTTTGAGTACATGGGGTCCTACTTGATTCCCTTTTTCTAGCTTGTACATATACGATACACTTGATATCACACATATTTATTCCTTTATCTCTTTTGATATAACTCTTGGGGATGATATATAATCTTATAGGAATATTTTCCATCATGCATTTTCTAAAGTTAATTGGGTATCAATAGAAATATGATACGATATACATATAGTGCATCATCTACATGTTTTTTATATTTATCTATATCTGTCCTGATTTACCCTTGAGGAAGCTCAATAGGAAGCTGGGGATCCAACACATAAAGCTTTATCTATTATCATAATACTATGCACAAGTTCATGTACCACTCTTTGAATTTACGATTGGTCAAGGTATTCTCCTTATACAATATAGATAATAGTGATATTGAACTGATGATGGTGTTTTCCATTTTATCTACAAAAAATAAACTTAGAAGTTAATACTTTATCTTGAAAACCAATTATACATTACTAATTAATTAAATAAATAAACGTATCACACTATTTTATCAAAATCTAGTATCTTTTAATATTAAATTCCAAATACCCATTCATTTGAGTATTATGGTGAAAAGTATCCTTGAAACCTCTCCTCATAGTCCAAGATATGGATATGCCACTACTCATAGAGTTTCAAGGTAGGATGTAGATTGTGCAAACACATTTAATCATGAAACCTTGAATTGTTGAGTGAAGTTCCAGATTCTAGGAATCATAACCTTGATTATCTCAGTACTTCCCCTCTAAAATGGAAAAAATCTAGACATGACTAATTTTTTTCTTCCATTTTTATTAAATTCAACCCAACACTCTCATCAAAACTCCCCAGTAGTTGGATACACCCTTAACTAGGGTTGATGAGCACCTCACACACCTATTTTTTTCAAATATAATCGACGGGAGGCATTATGGATTCATATTTTTTTGAGAGTTTTATTATTACTTGATGAATGAATTCATTTTCTATTTGATATGCTCATACTATATGATCACACTCATAATATAACAATGAATTAACTATAAAACATTCATCAAATCTTTATTTGTTTTAATCTGTGGATTTTAGTTTATTATTTTATGAGATCATGGGAACATGCATATCCACAAGACAATAATAAACCATTCATAATTTAAATACATTACCTAACTGATCTTGAAAATTTACTATGGGTTGATCCATTGAGTGTAAATGTATCAACTATGACCCTAGGGGTTGAAAACATGAGTTGTGTCTGACTCGTATCGCAACTCACAACCCTATCCAATGTAATCAGATCTTGTTTGGAATACCACCTTGTCTCAAAATGGTCTATGTCTTATGTCACCCTCGACATAATACATAAACACCTGGGAAAGCGCAAAATACATGTAGAATAATAGTGATGGATGTATAGGTCCTTATACAATATTAAGTAGGGAAATATGATCCTAAAACCATAAAAATAAAGTAATTATTATATATATCTCACACATTGTAATAATTTAATAAAATAAAATAGAACCCAGACATAAATTGGTTAGTCGATGCTCAAAATCAATCAACACATAAAATAAATGTGTAATAAAATCAAATTTGAGATAAATTTATCTTGAGGGAAATTAAAATGAATTAAAGTAATTTAATATAATTTTAATCCACTTAATATAAGTCACATGACCCCCACAATAATTTAAAACAATTCTAAAACTTAATTTTAAAATTTTGTTTTTTTTGAAATTTTTTGGGCCCCTGAGTGACCCAAAAACTCCTAAAATGGGATATTGTCCCTTTCCCAATAGAGTCCTTTTGTGGGTGATTGAGCCTCCCTCATCATCATATCTTTTTTATGGAGGATGTCTAGATGATATCCCCACATATTTTCGCTATATATATTTTTTATTTTTTTTATTTTTTTTGTTAACTTGTGTTGGGGAAACGACCCCCCATTTGGTTCTTTTTTTTTTAATTTTTTTTTCATCTTAGACAGGGTTCAAATACCAATAAAAATAGGAGTTTATTTTTTTGTCATACCTGTGGGATAAAATAACTCTGATGGAAAACACTATTCTGGCATTGGAATCTAGATGGAATAGTGGGGTTTACTAAAATATTCTACTGGAAAAAGAAACACACACACAAAAACATATTTTTTATTTTTAAACCCATAATAAATTGGTTTAGATCTAATTTAATTCTTAATATGACCATAACTTGACCATCCATAATCGAATTAAGGCCTGATTTGGTGCGATGGGGCCATTAAAATTACCTCTACATTAATTTAATTCGAAATTAAATTTCCTCAGCTTAAAAATTTAATGCAATTCCTCTAATAACAATTCATGGTACTGGGGAACACAATAGAATTAGATAAGCTGGAGATTTAAATTTTTTATTGTTGTATCGATGCAACGACATCATCTCTGGTGAAATAAACCCTAATAAAATAGAAGAGGATCTCACATGAATTAATTTAAGAACAAAATAAAAATGTGAAATTACCTCTTTCGATTTGAATGGATGTTAGAAAATTTATCATCATTAGTGACCATTTATCAAAGGAACCATGGTTGGATACCTCTAAATCACTCAAACACACTTTAAAATTCCTCAAGAATGATGATCATCAAAATTTGGGTGCTAGCATGTATATTTGACAAAGCCTTTGATGTCCCATTGATCACTGTTATAATGATCCTTTGATTCATGAAGGATAACTTAGATTAGTTGCTCAAATAAATAGATTTTATCTCTAGGATGTGAAAGAGATGAGAGATATGCTCTCAAATTCATACAATGAACAGTAAACCAAATGGGAGCCTCATATCACTTAGAGAGAGAGTTATAAAATACCCTAAATTAGTTCCCTGACCCCTAAAAATTTATTACCCACTACTAAATAATTCATGAATGACATCTTATGAAAAATAACTATAACATAAATGTCATTTATATTTTTATCACTTAATTGTAATATAATAAAATATACTACATAATAAAAGTGCGCTATTAATCTGTCTTAATATTCCTAAAAATATTAAATAAATTTTGAATATTAAAATAATATTCATTCATTAAATATTTTCCCATGTATTCACTTAAATACTAGTAAATACATTAAACAAATAAATTCAATTATAATTTTTATAATCTTGAATAATAATGAATTTATTTATTCCTTGTCGATACTTTACACTAAAAAATCTCCCAAACACCATGGTGGGGCACAACAACAATAAGGTAAAGGTTATATTTAGATGGATATGAGCTTTCAAGCACAAAAAGAGCTATCACTGTAGAGCTAAGTCCACATGATAGAGGAAACTTTGGATACTTTCTCAACTATCACCAGAGTATCCATAAAAGAAATAAAAACCTACTCAAAAGATAAAAGTGAATAAATAAAGGTGTTGAAGGATGATTCTAAAGATCATAATGTTGCAATCTGGAACTAATAATTCCAAGTCGGAAAAATTTCCGAGTAACTTCAAGAGAGGCCAAGATGACTATTGCTCGGATGCCCTAAAGTTCACCTACATGAATATTTGAAATTCATTACTCTGTGAAGTGGAAAATTCCACAAGGACCATCCTAAATCAAGCAAGAAAAAATAAGAACAACAAGTTTAAGAAATAGAAAATAATAAGGAACAAGTAGCTACTAAGGATTAAAAGGAAGAAGCACCACTATACAAGCTGAGATCACCTTCCAGAATTACTAGCGCAGGGTAAAATCAATGTACAGAAAGGTAAATTTCTTGAACATTTCAAAAAATTAAATATTAATATTCCTTTTATAAATTCTCCCAAAAATTCCAACATACATAAAATTTATTAAATAAATGATGAATAATAAATAAAAAATGGAGGAAATTGGTACCATTCCACTCACATTGGAGTGTTCAACATTGATATCAAAGGACCTACCAAAGAAGAAATAAGATCTGGGTGGCTTATCAATCCTTATTTACATTGGTTATAAAAAATTTGGATAAGGGTTATGTAATTTTGGTGAAAGTGTTAATATTATTTCATAAACCACCTTTAAAATCATAGTATTAGAAGGCATCAAGCCCATAATAGTTTCAATTCAATTAGAAGACTCAATAGTTAAATTACCATGGAGATTGATTGAAGATATTTTGATCAAAATTGATAAATTATACTTCCCCGTGGATTTTTTAGTGATTGACATGGAGGAATATAGGAAACCTCTAATTTTAGGATGACAATTTCTAGCTACTGGAAGAGAAATTATTGATATAAAAAGTGGTGAGCTATGTCTGAGATTTATAAGTGAACAAGTAAGTTTCAAAATTAATCAGAAATAAAGAATTATGATGTGAAAGAAGATGACCAGTGGATAGAGGACAATATACCCAAAGATAAGGATGTTCCTAAATTTGATGAAGTAAAAAAGGTGTATTCTTCCATACAAGAATATATTCAAAGTAAAGGTTTCATAAATAATAAAGGGAAGTAGAGAAATCAAACCAAATACACCAAAGGATTGTCTGATCTAATCAAGTTTGAAAAAGTGTAGTAAGTATGGTTGGTACACAACCTTATATTTAGTTCTTCTAGATTAAAAAATTAATGGTGGATTGGTCCAATGGAAATTGAGTAAGTATTGCCAACAGGAAAGATTAATTTATTAAAAGAGGAAGGACATGAACCAACCCATGTGGATAAGTCACAACTGAGACCATTTATGGACCCTGAATTGGTAAAATCTTTTCAACCATCCATCATTTGAGATAATGATGAAAGAGGTAAGGCTGATCCAATGAAATTAAAAAAAATCCCTTATGGGAGGTAACTTAAGTTTTTAGAAGCTTATTTTATTTATTTTTTAGGTGAATTTACTCTCTCTAGAATCATATAAATTTCATTAATAATGGTATGCACTTTCACTTGCATGTTTTCATTTTTAGGACTATCAAGCACTGCTAAAGAAGTTGTAGGAAACATGATATAAAGTTGTAAGACCAATACATGTCATGAACCCAACTAATGTCATGAAATCAAGATAACTCAAGTCATGTTATCCACTCACATCATGAATTGGTGCATGAAGAATATATGCAACAAAGTTCTAAGATTCAATTAAAGTGGATTAAGTGTTTCAATTTTTTAATTTTCTATTATACTCTCCACATTTATTTTTTATAACATTTAATTCTAATTGCATGCCTTCCTTGAATCATGCTTTAATCAACTGATCTAGGAGACCAAAAAATTCTTATGATACTTATCATTCCATGAATATAAATTTATTTTTCAATAAATTTTAATGAGGAAAATGGAGAAAAGAATTATTATATATAATCAGGAGGATTAGGATTTTAAAAATCATGATTTATGGAGGCTAGTTAATCTTTTTAAATGAAATTTTTCATAGAATTATCCCACCTTAAATTTCTACTATTTTCATTTATTGATTTTATTATTTGTATGTATTTCCATGTGTTATTTTCCCAACCATTCATCTCATTCCTGAGATATTTTTTGAACAAATATTTCCCCATTCTTTCTTTAGTATATTTCTCAAGGGACTCAGTCATGTTCTCTTCTAGAAATTTCTTGACATATTATCAAAGCTATGAATGAATAGAATCACTTTTAATATAAATTAGGCATTTTAACCCTTTATCCTTAGAATCAACTTGAATTTATCCTTATTTTTTCCTATAGAATCCATGAATGACCTTGTTAGGAAATGATCCTTGTTACAAGCCTATTTTATTCATTTAAACCCTACTCACAATATGTTGCATGATATTTTAAATAATAAGTGTAGGGGAGAGGATTTCCATGGTGGATATAGATTTAATTTAGTGAGGTGAACTTTTGGGGGATTTTATTGTGATTTGGGGAGATGTTATGTATCATTCATTATATTTTATTATTTTATCTCTTTTAAAAAAAATACGGGTTGTGTCTTGGGAGGATCAGAAACCACCATTAATAGACCAATGATAACTTTATCATATGTGGTTTGGTGGTGGATATTATATTTTTCTTAAGAATATATTATAAACAAATAAAATAATAAAAAAAGATAAGAATAGAGAAACATATTATGATTCATTCATTATGCTTACTTTTATCATGATCCCACTTTGATTTTTTTGGGGTAAGAGAGATATCACATTGGTAAAGGGATATTTTCGTTGATATTATCTTTTTATATTATGAATTATGTATTAGAGTTAAAACACATTTTTTAGTTTTATTTTTTTTCACATGATTTACCCACCTTCCCTAAATCCTTAGAGACATTTAAATATTAATTCAAAATCCTCATGATTAATTTTGATCTCTGTATTGACATGTTGGAGATTCTAGATTCCTTAAAAGATTATGGTAAGTGACATGTTCTTGAGGTATGTTATGAATTTAATTTACAACTATACCTTGATGATGAGAAGAAAAATTAAAGTGTGGTAAATTAAAAATCAAATGCATACCAATAATGAATTGAAAAATAAAAATTGATGAATGAAAATGTTTGAATTTTTCTAAATAAGAAAAGTAAAATAATTTGTTGATTTTTTTTCTTTTAAAAGTAAGTAATTTATGAATTTTACCTCTATAATAATTTAAAATTTATTATCCTATTTGATAAATTGATTTTATTGACATTGAATTTAAATCATAGTAGGGTGAGCATCCTTTATAGTATGTTAAGATTCCATTATTGAGGATAAGTTTGAATTCAAGTGTGGGGAATTTGATATGTAAATTTTAAGGATACTTTTTAGTATTAAGATAAATTATTTTTATGATTTAAATGATTAATTATTTCGTGAATATTTAAAGGATTTGTCTATATTTTTAAGGATATGGAAATTTATATAAAAGGAGAAAATAGAGTAAATAAGGACCAAGATTTACACTCAAATATGGATTTAAATGATATAGGAGGATCATCGAATGATTCTGGTGTTCTAAATAGAAGTACTGAGGCGAAATAGAGATTTTGGGGCTAGAAAAATGTGATTAACATCATGAATCATGTTCAGGATGTGAAAAATACAAGGCGTTAAGGGGTTAATTGATGTTAAGTGAAGAAAAAAAACTTTTGGAAGGGACCATAAATTTTACAGCATGACAAAAATAGTCACGCCATGACACTGTGCAGATAGCCCTAGTTTCAGTCATTTGATAGGAAATTTCAATAAAAGACCCAATTTAATTCCCAGAATAGTCATTAAATATAGAGACATACCTGAATTCCTAATGGATGTATTTATTAATGAATTTAATCAAACCTGAGAACAATAAATATTTTTAAATAATATTTTATATACAGCTACCAAAGATCGACATGGAGACCAAATATTAGGATGAGTTGTTGCACTTCTACATCATCCTTCACCATTATTCTCTTCTTCTTTCATTATTGATTCTTTTACATTCTATATTCCCTCTTACTCTATAATTACTAGAATGAGGGGGTAATACCCAACTTGATCTAGGGTAATGTTGATCAGGGGCAAGGTGTTTCTATAATTTATTTTAATTATATTATTCATGTTGGGTTTCCATAATTTCTTAATATAAATTCTAATATATTTATTTTTATTTTCCCATGACCATTGGGAAAACATATAGAAAGAAAAAATTTTAATTGTAAAACTATTTGTCTTAGGCTATACCATAGCCATTAGGTAATATAGGGAAATTAGTTTTAAATATGGTATCAGGATAAACCTAGTTCATTAAAGCCCTAAATTATCAAAATAAGGGAAATGTGGTATTTTTTTACTAAGGAGGGATACCCTGACAATTGGATCCTCCTCATCTCGACACTAAAACCAACCATGAATTAATAAAATCAATTTATAAATCCAGTTTCACCTGAAACCTAAATCTAAAAAACCCCGATGAATTTTATAATTGATTTCCAAACAACCAATTTTCTTTTTATTCTTGCTTTCATCAAACTTATTTTAGAAAAAAACCTATTTCCTTTCTCTTTTATTCAAATAAATTTAATTTTTTTCTATTAAAAACCTAAAAAGTATAACTTCACCTACTCTTGGGTTCAACCATGAATCTACTTCATACTACTTTTTAATTAACTAGGTTCAATTGTTTGAGTCTATATAAATTATGAAATTTGGATAGCCCTGTAGGGAATTAGCATTACCCCACGAGCAACAACACAACAAAAACACCCAAAGTCAATATCCATAAACAATAGTCATCATGTTTGGTTAGAAGAATAAAATAATTTAACTAACATAATTGTGATGAAGGAGCAAGGATTCCTAGAAGTAACCACAATGTAAGTAGGTAATTTTGTCATGGAGGAGTAACGAAATAACCACCACAGTGCAGAGTGATCCACCATGATGTATGGGTATATCAGAAGAGAACACCATGGTGTAGGATAAAAAAATATAGTGCGGAGAGTACCATAATTCGACTTCTATGATGTAGAAAGTGAACTATGGTGTATAACCACACAAAATCTTGAACCATTGTAGTGTAAATAAATCACTATGGAATGAATTGATCACTGAAACCCTTTATAAATTTAGAAAGATTCCAAAATAGGGATGAACAATTAGTATTTTAAAGGTATAAAACACATGGGAAATCCCTTATTAAAGACTCATTAATTGGAAAATAAATACACCATGCTAAGACTGAAACTAATCATTTAAACCCATAACTCATGAAGACCAAATAGTTGGACCCGCTATCTGTAACTCATACAAAGAAGGTTGTGCGACATGATTTAAATCACCATGGTGAATCCTCCTAAAATATCCCTCTATAATGAAGGATATGGTGAAAAATACATTTTTTGGCATCACCACAACACAAGACTTTCCTCTGTGGTGTGGTGCAACCTATTTTGGCCTAAAAAGTCACCAAACACACTTTTAAGCTTCTCAAAGCCATAAGCCTCTACTTAACATAGATCAACTCAAAAAAAGTATGGGGAAGAAGAAAAAAATCTTTATATATTTAAATAAAATATCTAGAACTTTAAAATATCCCCCTATAAGGACTTTTCGTACTTGAGAAGCATCCCTATGGTTCTTTCTTGAACAACTCAGGTCACTGAGCTTGAACGTCAATGTATCACTCTCAAGTCCCCTCCTAGATCCACCCATGTTTTTACAAGATCCGAACAAGTGGTACCATATTACCTTAAATGAATTTATTACCACGGTATACGATCCACACTGGAAACTCCTCATATGATACGTCAGGTTCCAAATCAACAACCTCAATGTGAATGTCATGCACAAGATCGGGAATATACCACTAGAGATGAGACACATGAAACACATCATGAATAACTCCATAGTGTGAAGGAAGGTCTAGGTGATATGCCACTATCCCAACTAAATAAGTAATCTCAAAGGGTTCGATATAGTGTAAGGGAAACTTCCCCCTCTTCCACAAATGACAATTCCCCAACTGAGGTGACACTCACAAGAAAACCTACTCCCCAAAAAAAAACTCAAAAGTTTTTCTCCTCTAACCCATATATGATCTTTGTTTGCTCTAAGCGGTTACCAACCACTTCTTCATCAAAAAAATCCTCTTCTTGGTCTCCTATACCATACTATGTCTAATAACTACACCCTCACACACCTCATTCCAACATAGTGGTGAACATCATGACCGTCCATAGAGATCCTTAAATGGTTCAATTTGAATTGAAGCATGATAAATGTTGTTGTAAATGAACTCCACCAAGGATAGGTGTGAATGATATATTCCCTAAGGACTTATATATATATAACATATAGTTAGTTTATATTTATGAGTTGTATGATTACGGTTCACATGAGATGTTGGAAATTTTTATTCCCATATAGGATATCATTAAAGTACTGTTTAATTATATGAAATATTTGGGATTAAATGAATGCGATGAATTTATGAACTCACCATGGTATTTATTCAATAATTTAAATGCATGAATAATTGAGAGGAAAATCAAGTGCTATCCTTGATTTCATATTTAACTAATACTATGTGATGATAGTGGTGTGGGGTGTGGATTCATATCCTCATGCTTAGCCAAAACTCCCCAAGATCCATAGCTCTCTTCATGTTCTTTCTTTTCATATGAGATGCTAACATATAATGAATGGAAGAATGTATCCCTCTTGTGTGATGTAAGATTCATTTTGGCCCATGGATACACCACAAATATGAGATTATTTTTCCACTCAGTGATCTTTATTGAACCCATGATATGGAGTTTGAAGATGTTTCATATTCTCTTTAGTGAACAATATTCTTGTATTTAAAATAATTCTTCACTTTTGTTTTTATATAGTTTCATATTATCTTTCATGGAGACCCTAAAACTTGGTTTCTAATTGATTACACTATGTATAATAAGTGTTATTATATTTATAATAAACCTAACAATGGTATGATATCAATCCATGTTTAAGTTGTATGAAATCATGTGTGGAAATGAAGAAGAAATCTAAAAATAGAGCAACATATCATGTTTCTAGAAATTATATTTCATAAAGGGATTACCCTTAAATATCTAGGACTCATAAAGGTAACCATGTCTATACCCATATGAAGCTGAGGTGCAAAAGGGTTACCAAAGATTTTCCCTTTTGTAGAGTGGTATGTTTAAGGGTCATCTCACCCTACCCTTACATAGATTGGCCTATATCAGAGTCACTTGATCTTACCCTTACATGTAAATGGATATATAAAGGTAGATAATTATTTAATCTTATGAAATAACCATAAAAAAATTCTTTGTAAGGGTAAACTCTTTTTTACCTTTATTCAAATGGTTTGCATAAAGGTAAATGATTCTTTACCCTTACACGTATAGGTACTGATACACTACATAAAGGTCCTTGAAGTTTACCTTTATGCGACATTAGAAAAATATAGATTAACTTTATGAAAATGACATGTATAAAGGTAATACCTATATTTGAGGTGCTACATAAGGGCTGTTTCATTCTTACCCTTACATAATTACCACTATGTAAGGGTCTTACCCTTACGTAGTATGTATTTGTGAAGGTAGAGGCTAGTTAGCCTTATGAAGAGTGTCTGCATAAGGGAAATGAGAGGCTAACCATACCTAAGAATGAGTTTCTAAATAAGGGTAAACATATTAATTGTTAAAAATTATTTTTAACATTTAAAATGGTTTTAAAAGTTTATAATTTTTTTGTAAATAATTATAAAAGATATTTTGGGATATTTTAATTTATAAAAGTTTTAGAAATTAATTAATTTAATTTTTTTGAAAATTTAATGTTTATGAAACATTTTATTACAAAATATTAAATGTTAATATTTGAAATATCTTTTAACAAATTATATGATGATTCTTATGATAAAGAAATAAAAGTGTTTTTTATAAATCATAAGAAATAACTTATAGAAGGTTATAAATTATGAAACATGGAAAAAAATATAAAATTTTTATATTTAAATTATTAAATGTTCATAATTAATTAATTTGAATTGTTCAAATTAAAAGATATTTATTTGGATATTATTTAAGACACATTAAAAGTGTTTTGATTAATGATATGATTAAGGTTTAACTAATGATTAATTATATAATATTTATATTATGTAAAATTTTTACGTAATATAAATTGAGTTGAATTTTTTTTATAATTCATATAATATCATATTTTTAAAATTAAAATTCCATATAACAAATAATATGAAATTTTTAGAATTGGAATGAATATAAAGGGTTTATATTTAAGTTTATGGAATGTCCATAATAAAAAGATAAAAATTATAAAATGTTTACAATTAGATTTTATTTTTGAATTTTTCATAAATGTTTATGTCAAGATTAAATATTTAAAATTTTCATTTATTTAAAACATATTAAATATTTTATTCATAGTTATAAATTATTTATATTATGAAGTTTTGTATGAAAAATTATATATGATAAATTTTATCTAGGGTAGAGCCTTGCATTTTCATGCGAGGAATGACTCTATATTGAATTTAATTTTTCATCTACCTTGAACTCAGTTTATAATTAAATTTATTATCTTGAATTTAGTTGTTGAATATAGTTTCTTCATATTAGGTGTTAGAGTTATGATGAATTAGATTCTATATTAAGATAATTATCCTTGGGTAGAGGGACTTGGAGTTAGACTACTTACTTACCAGGATGCCTATGCCTTATCTAGGAAAATGAACGGAGTTGGCCATCTGTCACTCCAGAATTACTTATGTAGAGATTTTAAAATTCATATAATTCTATTACTTTACCTGAATTATTCATGTACCATATGAATGTGATGCATCTAGATATATATGTCTATGTTTGAATTTTATTTTTGGTTGAATAAAAAAAACTTTTGAATAGTATAAAGTGTTACACATCAATGTGGTATTAACATATTGATTTTGTGGAGGGAATATGATTCCAAATTAAAACACTAGAATAACAAATACATAAAAGGGAATAACATAAGATAAGATAGTGAGATTAAAATCCACTTCAAATACTAAGTGTAAGATTCCTTCAAAAGCATCACTTTTTAAGACCTCAATCATCCAATCAGGTAGTTTCATGCCAAATCTTGGTGCCCCTAGATTATATTGTGTAAGGAAAATAAGTAATAAGTGAATATGGATTATCTTGTTGGGTAGTTTCATGCTAAATATGGGTGCCCCTATATTTTACTTGGTTAACTTGTTTTTATCATTTACTTTGGGTAATAATTGGTTGGGAATCCTTAACTATTGTAATAGTGGGTTCCCCAGACACATCTTTAACAATTTTTTTTGATTACCATATCATGCATATAGTGAATTATGTAAGATGTAAAATTACCATAAATAGTGATGATATTTTTGAATCCACTATTTATATAGTAATATCTATAGATTACTTGTAGTATCAAACGGTTATAGCTGTTTCTAGGAAGTAATGATAACCTTGAGATACTATGACACTAATCTTAAATTTTTTCCTATGGTCTAGATACATAATTACAACTATACACAAATGATTTTTAACCACAAGGTGCTGGGGGATCATAAACATTGAGACTTATTCTCATGAAGTTCACACTTAGTGATAATGATTAAATGTGATCATGAGGATTGAATTGCCATTAGGAACACCACATGTTTTAAGTGCCATTGGTAGTTCCTATCTATGAACATGTGTAATGGTCTCCATACTTGAGACTGTTATTGATATATACCATTTGATCATGTATTTTGATGCAAGACAGAAAATATGGCATTAAATTCACAGTGAGATAAATTGTGTTGGGTGTATCTTTGGTGGTATGACATTTATTTAATAACCAAGATAGAATTTTTCGCTTCCAAAAGGAAGGGATATCTTGGGCCCAATTGATTAGGATGGTAGAACCTTCACTAAATCCAAGTCTATGGTAAGAGAATGTGAATATCTCCAGTTATGTTAATGAATAATAATGCAATAAAGGATGATGACATAAGTGTGCGTCATGCTTTATGAGATATTGTTATACAAAAATATTATATTAGGTGGTGTGTGTTCATAGGAAAGGTTGTCTTTGCTATAATATTTTTATTATCTCATTAAGGGGCATGATGAGTTGATAGACTCCACTTCTAGTCTATAAATAATATTAACTACTATTGGGATAAGGTTTTAAAGGGTCACACACTAATAATATTTAAAATTTTGAACTATTATGATGAATAAGAGTTTAACAAATGGTGGACCCCACTATTTGGGTTCTGGAGTTATCCAATATTATATGATCACTAATAAATAAATAAATTCATATTTTTCAAGTATATAATAATTGGTACTATATTTATTTATTAAATTTATGTACAATTAATAAAGTAAATACATGAAAAATATTGTAAGAATGAATATTATTTAATATTCAAGGTTTGTTAAATATTTTTGAGAATTACAAGTCGAGTTGATGACTCTATTTTATCACGTAATATATTTATTATATTATAATAAAGTGGTAAAAAAATAAATAAAATTTATGACCCTATTAGTTAGTCATAAGATGTTATTTATGAATTATTTAGGGACTAATAAATATTTGGGGGCCGTGGACCCTTTTCAGGTATTTTGGAAACTCCCTATAAAAAGGGAGGAATATGATTTATTGGGTATGACTACTCATTGCAAGTATATGAGAGCCTATATCTCCTCTCCCGCTTCCTAAAGAGTGAAACTATTATTCCAAGCTAAAATTGAAGATCTCCTTTGAGGATATTCGAAATGGTGTAGTGGTGATCATCAGGGCATTGAAGGCATCATCATAATTGTGTGCCAACACCCATATTCTGAAGAGCGAGCTCCTATAGACTTTTGAAGCATGTATGGATGATCCAGAAATAATTTAATTTGGTTCTTTTGAGTAATGATCTAAGGTGAATAGTGTATGTTGAGAATGAATTTAGATTGAAATAGGTAATTTATCTGTTAAATTTCTTGATTAAATATTTCACATGGGATCCTTGGGCCTTTACAGGGGTTGTATTTTTCCATTGATGATGTAGTTAAGTCAATCACTAGTGAAATTTTTTAAATCCCCATACCATCTTCTTAAATTTTGTACCCCAATAACTTCAATTGGTATCAAATGGATTGTGTAATTATTAAACCAATGAAAAATTAAATTTGTAATAAATTCATGTAGAGGGAATCATTAAGGTCCCAACATCATAGGTGGTGAATTAATCCGATACTAGATGGTGAGGTTATGACCATATGAATTTTTAATTCAGATTGAAATCACATTTATGGTTTTATTTTTTAAAGAAAAAATATATTTATATGTATGTTTAAATTTTACCCGAAGGTGAATCCTGATCATCTCCAACCAAGGTGAGTTGGCCAGATTTTTTTTCCAATGATGGACAATATTTCGACCACAGAACCCAGCAAAAATATTGTTTTTTGAGTAATCCTAAATTCGAAAATTTATGGAAAATCATAAAAAATTAAATATTTTTATCTAATGGATTATGTTAAAGGGGTTTAAGGGATTCACAAGTCAATATTTAAAAAATTTTCAAGGTGGGCTTCCTTATTTGGTGGCTGGCTTGGGGTAAACAAAACACAAAAGCCTATATATTAGGATTAATTAAAAAAATTAAAAGAGGGATATGGGTGGGTATTATTTGATTGGAAAATGAAAAAAACTATTTAAATTTTAAAAGTTACTTCCTAGGGAAGCTTGATCATCCCCCAACAAGCTGTTGCTGTGACCTTTGCTGGCCACCTCCTTTGGCCACTGACCCCACCCGTAGCCACCTCTATGGCCATGATGCTGACAACCATTGGATTTACCACCTAGAAACCCTCTCTATATTGTCTTCTACCAACAAAATATACCTTGTGACCACCTAAATCCATCACCCCACCATAGTCTGATGACGCTCGCCGCTTGCATGTGGTTCACCAACCATCTGACTTCCTAATGGAACCAGACATGAAGTGGAAGCCCCAAAAATAAAGAATTTAAAAATTTTCACCAACAATCAATGTATATATGTTTTCATTGAAAAAACACTACCAGGCTTCAACCCAAGAATCTTCACATGAATGAATTAATCATAATATTAAAATGAAGAAAACACATCATCTGATCTAAATCCACACTCAATATATGTGCATCAATAATGATCATCAATCAAGGGAACTAAATATTATTATATATAGATCATCCAACCATTATTTTCATGTTTTTAGGAGTGTCATTCATCATAATCTATGTGCTTGCACAGAAGTCTAATGACACATTTGATGTCCTGATGATCACTGCTGTGATGATCTATCGATTCATTATGAAAATATTTGATTGAAATCTTATATAAAATACTAATCTCACTAAGAAGTGTGAGAGAGGAGGGATAATCTCTCATTTATGTAAGTGAATAGTACTACACAAAAGATCCCTATCCTCCTTTTATAGCGAGTCAATAAATACCAAAAATTATCTCTCTAAATTTTAAATATTTATAACCTAATAAATAAGTTATAAACAACATCGTATGGATACTTTAATGATTCATAACTTTAATTTACATTTTTATAACTTACTTTTTATATAAAAAATATATTATATAATAAAAGTGAGTCATTAAATTGAATCTTTGTTCCCATGAATATTAAATGAACCTTGAATATTTAATAATACCCATTTGTTAAATATTTTTCATGTATTTACTTTAATACTTTTAAATACATTTAATAATTAAATTCAATAAGAATTATTATAAACTCGAATAATATGAATTTATTTATTTGTCGGTGATCATATATTCTTAGACATATCTCAAAACCCAATGATGGGGCCCACCATGTAATAAACTCTTATTCATCAGAATATGTTAGACTTATTAATAAGCTTAGTGTGTGACCCTCTAAGACCTTATCTTGATAGTAATGGATATTATTCATAGACCATGAGTAGATTCTAATAACCCATCAAGGCCCCTAAAGAGATAAGGAAAAGTCATAGAAATGATAACCTTTCTTACAAACACACACTGTTTAATATAATATCTTTGTATTACAATATCTCATAAAGTAGGAAAAACACTTTGTATCATCATATTTTTTTGATTTATTATTCATTGAAATTACTAGTCATAGTATCCTTTATTATTCCATGGACATATATTTTTTGAAGTTACTAACATCTTGGTCAACTAGGCCCAAGATATCACTTCCTTTCAAATGAAAAAAATTATATATTGATTATCAAATCAATGTCATACCACTAATGACATTACCAACACAAGATACCTCTCTATGAATTAAATTCCATAGTTTTTACCTTTCATTAAAGTACATGATAAAATAGTATAAAATGATAAAAATATCAATTCATAAGACCATTACACATATTTATAGATAATAACTACCAATGACACGTGAAACATGTGGTGTTTCTATTGGTGGGTCAATCCTCATGATCTCATCTACTCAAGATCACCAAGTGGAAAATTCATGAAAATAACTCTCAATTTTTATGATCCCCCAACACTTGATAGTCATAAATCATCTATATCCAGTTAGTATGATGTATCTAGACCATAATACATATGTTTAAGATTAATTTCATAGTATATCTAGGTTCTTATTATAGCCTGGAACTGATATAACCTTTTGATATGATAAATAATCTATAGTCATTACCATTTAAATAGTGGATATAGAAATATCAACACTATTATGGTAAGTGTACATAATTCACAACTCACTATATAAATGATATGGTAATCATAAAGTACTGTTTAAGTTGGGTCTAGGGCACCCACTTTTATAACACTCCCAGTTGCACTAGATCTAACTTTCTAAATCTCCTTATTAGCTATCACATGATAAAATCATGCTTATGATAAGTTATGACTTAGTGGTTGGGCCTGAAAAATATCTATTCAGTGGATATTCAATAATCAACGACTTCACCTCCCTGGGTAAGACTCCTCAAGAAATGATATCCTTGAGTATATTCTTTTTTACACCATATAAATTTGACATATTGGATAGTACCATATTATAATTTTGATAATTCATATTATGATAAAACTTTACTTACTAGGAGTGATTCAAAGAATGGGAAAATTTTATTTTGTATTTTATACTTCTTCTTTAGCTACATCAGAATTTGCAACACACTTGGTATTTTTAGATATGGATAACACTATCTTGAATGAAATTATTTTACTCATTACCCTAGTTTTATTGAAAATTTTTATCGTATTGATATAATTTAAGACTAGTTTGTGTCCCATCAAAAATAATTTCCTTTCCTCTCTAAGAGATAGGTACATATCCCCTGTACTCTCTTATGTAAAATTGGATAATTCTGACCACTTACCATGCATTTTCATTGATACTACTAATATTTTCCTACCATAAAATATATGTTAACAATATCACACTCAGTACATAGCATGATATATGTGATTGATCCATCACATAAGAATATAGAATTCAACTTACTAGATTAATTTCCTCTTATGTCCCATACATGTCTTCTTAGAGATATTTATTCCTTGTTTAATTGGTAATGATTCTATCTTAAATTGTTCCAATTTTTATTTTTTCAATACATTGTCAGTATATATAATTTTAACTTGTTTTAAGAAACCCATTATATATACGTTAGTTGATCTCATTCCCTAGAATGAAGGTTGATACTTTAATTCAATCTATAGAGAGTTTCTTTTATTCTAGTATTAACTAATTATAAGACCAATAATTGTTTTCCTTATGTTATAAAACATATATTACTTGAAAAATAGTGGTTATAACACTAACATTTTTATATAAACATGTCTAAAATTAATTCTAAATGAATATTCTATGATCTTGTTTCTTAATTCAATACAAAATTAAATTTCAGTAACCTTCACCCCTTATTGTTATTCTATGGTGTTACCAATCCTTTCTAGTTGCATCATATAGATTCGTTCCACGATTGGTGGTATTGACATCCAATACCAAATTTAATGATCATAGAAAGTATCTATCACAATTAAAATTCAAATGGATTTAGGAATAACTATTTGTTTTACCAATCAATACTTATTGGTAAAATTCTTATACCACCCATGTATAGGCTCTCTCTAATACCCACTGCAATATTCAAAATAATAAACTCCTGTACTTTGATACACGAAATACAATATTTAATTTTAATTGATCGTTTAAATCTTAGATAACATCCATTTTATTTCTTACTTATAGGATTTATTGTTCCCAATGAATAATGTATCAATAGCCATGGTGAATATAAAACCATTACCATGGTTTTATCCTACCTGTATAGTATATGTCTATGGAATATTCATTTTCGATAATCTCGTTTGGAACTTGTTCCTATACCAACTATTTTTGCATCTCTAGGATTGACTAAATCTACATCAATATTTCTCTTACTATCTCAAATAAATATATTCAATATTTTATATAAATATAGTCTTTTACTTTGACTATAACTTTTCTATCTTAGGTATTTCTATAATATCCTTTATAAACCTCTAGGATAATTGATTCAGATGTACATTGTGTTTTTATTGATGCTAGTTTGTTTATATTATTAACAAAATCTTTGCATATAAACACATTTTTATTATGAAATAATGGATTTATTTCATATTATAAATCATATGATATAAATTTTTATTAGAATTGGCATATGGTTATGGGATAACACCGGTATTTATAAAGAATGTCTTAAAAATAATGGAAGTTTCTATAATTAATATTGGTTTCAACAATGAATCTCTTTTTACTTAAATCATGAATTTGATGTGAAAAAGTAAATGTGAGTTTAGGAATTACTCAACACTATATTTTAATGATCAATATTTATCATGTAAAACTCATCATAGATCCTATTTTCTAACATCATTTCTTGGATGTGTATAATAAAATTTTCATTTAGGAATTACTCCATGTTACATTTCATGATCAATGAATGCTTGTTCAAGATATATTTAACCACATGGGCTGGAAGAAACTCATATATTTGACCATGCATATTTAATAATTAACTTTAACATTCCTTAGAAACACTTATAGGAATCTTATAAAGTATATTTACCACTATATTTACCTTGGAGCAGTTCATGCTCTCTAACTGAACTAATTCTGAAAGTGTTGTGACTTACCTTTATTTATAAATATTTCTTTTTCTAAAACTAAGTATGTAAGTGTGTCAATAATACCTAAGGTCTTTAACTCCAAAGAGTCTAAAATATTACTAGGTGTATCCTTGAAAACCACTTAGTTTTACCATAAAAGACTTATCCTACCAGAACTAGGTAGAACTAAGTATTACATTTTTATATTCAATGTGAATTTCCAATGATTCAAGCATTATTAAACTTTTGGTTGATTATTAAACACCAAAAAAAACATTCATTCCACAACTTGAATAATATATCCATATTTCAAAAGGACACATGAGATAAATGTTTTGGTAATACTTAAAAAAAGTTTAACAATAATCATTAAACTTAGAAATAGAAGTTGTTTACTTCTCACCACTGACTTAAGAATCACAATTTCTCATCCTCTTAGAGAATTTACAATACTTATTGTAAAGTTTCTATTCTTACTTGTTTACTACATTTAAAGACACATATTGGATAGACATATTATATTTAATACCCAATAAGTATGATATAAACATTAAATAAAATTGATGAATATACCGAAAAAAAGAAGCCACTACTTGATTCTTAAATTTAGTTCACTGAATTTTATCTTCCATATATCTATATCATGACATAAAAAGAAAATAAACTCCTATATATTGATCAACCTAATTTCATTGAAGAATGATGCGAAGGTGCCTTTGGAATCACACCCTACATTATCCTTTTCTCCTTGAATTATAACTTTATCACCATAATAAATGAAACACCCAAATATTTTATTGTATGTATTTTTTTAAATAAATTTAATCCCTTCAATAAATTACTTTTTCACAAAACACTGAGCTTAAACGAACCCCAAAATATTATTATTTTAACATAACTATTATAACCTATCCATTGGAATGGCTAGAATGAATGATATTAACTAAATTATGAAAATATAGTTTACACATGTCTATAAAATGAATTCATTTGTTACTAATTAATTATAAATAAAAATAAAAACCAATTGAACTTAAAGGATACATTTTTATAAAAAAACAATTTTTATGACCATAATGGAATTTTATCTTAATAAATTAAATTAATAACTATTATTGAAATATATTAATGAAATTTATATTTTATATATTCGATAATTTTTTTTTCAAATTAATCCAATAGTTTTATAGATTTAAGTTAAGAATAAATCTAATTTTAAGCATAAAAGCTATATTTTTCTAAAAGGAAATTTTTCCACCTTTTAATGGAGCACCTATTTTAAAACTAAATTTTTACACTTTTATAAATTTTATTTGAAAAAATAAACTTCATTTTTTAAATAATAATATCAAAAATATCTTAGGGTTAATTTTTGGTTTTTTTCAAAATGTTTCATTTTTTGATTAATAGTGAAAATACTGAATTTTAATTGAAAACCAAATTTTCATATAAATAATTTATAATGTTAAATTAAATTTTAAAATAGTTTTAAAGTAAAAATAGTTCAATTATATATCTATTAATACAATTTTGGCCATTAAAATCATTTTTATATTGAATTTTGATATAAAAACATTTCAATATTTTGAACATTTTTTAAGAACCCTCTTTATCATGTCATTTACAGGATTAATTTTAAATATCATTTTACCAATTCTAGGAATTTAATTTTTTAAAATGGATTTAATTTTTTGAATAATAAGCTATAAACTAGTTTTTAAGGTCATTTTCATTCTTAGGCATAAAAAAGTTACCATGGTAAAAAAAGATTTACTATAGTATAGGTAAAATAGTGTAATGAGTCAAAGTTAAAAGATAAAATCTTAAAATAAATAAAAACTATGACATTAAATGGTTGTTTTAAGTGTTTATAGAACTTAAAACGAATATAAAACATTAATTATCAGCTAAATTAGTGAGAATTAATTTCACCCAAATGCGTTTGGATTTAAACATAAAATAATCACCATTTAATCACTTAAAACCACCCTTCATCAAGTATGAATACCACCCATCACCACCCCATATATCCTCAAAATCCTTGAATATCATAAAATATCTAAAACACCTCTCATACCCACTCAAAACATGTAAAATTTCTTCTGGTCTCACCAAAAGACCAATTCCAAGGTCTTTAAGGGATCCTTCAAGGAGGTGATATTAAAGAGGTAATTTTCTCAAACCACAACTCTTGTTTTCTTTTATTCTTATACCTTATCCTAAACTCCTTAATAAATGAAGGAATAATAACCCCAAAATCATGTATATACTGGAATTTTATATTTCTAATGAAATATATTTTATCCATATTTTTTATTACCTCCTCCTTTTCAAATAAATGAAACCATTGTTAAAATTATGGTGGTTAATCATCTCTATGAATAACATTTTTATTCATTTTCCATTATATCCTTCAAGGATGGACATAAAAGTATTATTATGGTTAAATAATATTATAATTTTTATATTATAACCTATTTCCTATTATTTAACTAATATATAGGCATAATATTAAATAAAACAAAACTAGTTAGTGATGGTCTAAAAAACTACCAAATTAAACTAAACATTTATTATTAACATTTTATAAAATGAATCATCCTCATGTAAGAAAGAAAAATGATATATGGGAACATTTAAACTATTTTAATTTCATTGATACCATTTCAATTCACTTCTGGATTTTTATTTCCATTCGATAATAAAATACATAATTATACACAAATGAACTGACCGTGAAAACCATGAGACTAACGCACTCGAAACAATAAAAATCATGAAATATTTTTAATGACTAGGTGGTAAGATGTTATAAAAATATAATATAATATATTAAAAATATTAATATATTTATAAAAAAATTAATAACATTCTTTAAACCATTTTTAATTAGGTTTAATTATGAAAAACTAACGGGAAGAGTGAGGTAAGGGTTTCTCGTCTAAATTTTTCTTTTGTGATATATATAACTTATTCACCACTTATTTCTTATGTGTGGTGTATATAGTACCATTTTATATATAATATCCTAAATATAATTATATTAATGTTATTCGATGTTTCATTTGATAATTATTACTTTTATGAGGTATATGATTTGACTGATTACAAAGTGGTAAGGGAATTCTTAACATAATTTCCATTATTTGGGTTAACCTTATAATTCATTGATTATTTCATTATATTATTATACATTGGATGTATTTTGATTATATTATGTTTAATTTAAACTTTTTTATGTGGATTTATAGTGAATACACTAAATCAGTTAATTTTCTTAATACTCACTTCAATGATATGATATTTATAAGAGATTTTCTTTTAAAAACCATCTTTTAAATTTTTTCCTTAAAACTCCCTTTTTCTTCAATGTCCGTGTTTTCTAAAATTGTTTATAAAAATGTTTTTACTATTATCCTATTATTTTCTAAATTCATTTTACTAATTTTTTAATTTTTACAAAATAGTTTTAAAGGATTCTTTTTGTCATTTTCTAAGAGTGGTTCTTTATGACTTTTTCGAAAAAAACACAGAAGGAATGCTTTTTTAACTTATATTAAATGAGAGGATTTTCCTTCCATAATAAATATTTAATGCCTTAAATATTCATTTAAAATCTTACAATTTTATTTTAAAATAAAATTTTTTCTTTTATAATTTTGTGATATTTTTTAAAAAAATTTTCAAAACAGAGAGGATATTCTTCTCAAGAATTATTTCAAGCGATTATTCAAAATTATTTTCCATATAAGATAACATTATTTTATGTTACATATTATTTAATATGGATATTATTAAATAATACCATCCTTATTATTTTTATAGTTATTTTATGTTTATGATGGCATGATATTTATAAAACCTAATTCTTTTATATGGGTTATGTTATGATTAAATGTTTATTAAGCCCAATTTATTTTCATGGGTTTTGATATGATTTACATTATTATGGAACAAATATGTATGGTTTCATTATGTGACTGGTGGGACATATATCTTCCTATAATACATTGGTTAATTATTTATATCTCATGATATAGGTAGGACTGTAGCGAGAAGTGAAACTGGTTCAGTAAAGTACTTTTTCTACCATGATGGTTTGGGGATTGAACCCAATCCACTATGATAGTATTGAGAGTGAACCTTGGATATTAAAATGGTTTAGGGAGTGAACCCAATCCAATATGATGGTATTGGTAGTGAACCTTGTCTAATACAATGGTTTGAGGAGTGAACCCAATCCATTATGACAGTCTTGAGAGTGAAACTTGGGTACTATGATGGTTTGGGATGTAAACCCAATCCACTATGATAGTCTTGGGAGTGAACCTTGGCTACTATAATGGTTTAGTAAGTGAACCCATTCCACTATAATAGTCTTGGAAAATATCCTTGATTATTACGGAAATTATTTTCTATGCTTATGTGTATGACACATTTCAGTTCTTATACCAATATTATTCTTTGATGGATCATGATTTATTATGAATTGTGTCTTATGAACTTATATGATTTATTCCATGACTCAAGATTATGATATTTGATACAAAGGGTATACTATTCCAATGTTATGTACATGTTCTTGTGCTTATGTTATGATTGATATCTCTTTTGTTTACTTTTACTAAGCATCCAAGATCACCTTTTCTTATGTTTATTTTCCCCAGGATATGAAGGAAATAATTAAGTATGATATGTAAAAAGGGTTCTAGTTAAGAAAGAATAAGTAGGAGATGATGTAGGTGTTTTATGACAAAGTTTCCAAAGACACTAAACCCATACAGTCCTGGTGTGGTTTTATTATGCTATGTAATGAATATTCATCTTTTTAGATGTAATATATATGTATGAAGAGAGTGGGTCTCTATATTTGGTATCAGAGAATGGTTTAGTTAAAATTTGAAAAATAGGATGATAAAACCTTATTAAGAACCCTAAGAGTAAGTCTAGGTTATAATCCTACATTTTTTGTTACAATCATGAATAACCTAAGTTAAACCTAAGGTTTCATAGATTGAAAATTTATAATAAATTTCTCTTGATTATGTGATTTTACCAGTATTATTAGTATTGATCACACTATTATTTTTAGTTTTAGTCAATGTCTAGAAACTGAAAGAACTGTGTTAATAATGAATGTGAAAGGAAACTCAATGATTTTCCTCCTGAGAGACTGAATTTTGTGGGATTTGGAATGAAAAATCTTATTGTTATACTCACACAATATATCAATCATACTAGAATTAAAAATGAGAAAAGTAGGGAACAACATTATGTTGAGCCCTTCATGAGGCAACACCCACCTTCTTTCAATGGGACTTCTAATACACTAGTGGTAAAGAAATTTATCAACACCATTGAGAAAATATTTTTTGTTATTTAATGCTTGGTACATGAAAAATTTATCGTAGATTTTCATCATATTGAAGGAGAAGTAGATCAATGGTAGAATCTTATTAAGAATATGAGGCAAGAAGAAGAAATTGAATCAATGGAATGGGATAATTTTAAGGGGATATTCCTCAATAAGTACTTCCCTAGTATTCTACATACAAATATGGAGAAGGAATTTCTTAAGCTAAATAAAAATGATGAAAAATCCATTAGTATATATGAGGAAAGTTTTACAAGAATTGTAATGTATGAATCTTGTTTAATTATTAGTCCTGAAAGTAAAATTATTCGATTCTTTGGTGGATAAAAACCAAGTCTTCAAAGGTAATTAACTATAATAGACTTCAATACCTATGAATATGTTGTTCGATGTTCTCTCATGGTGGATATGTAAATCATAGTTACCCATCAATCTCATAATTTTGGTAAGAAAATAAAAATAGAATTCAAAGGAAATTATAAGAACTATAGGGGGAATAATATGAGATTTCCTTTATGCTAAATACATGGGAATAAACATATAGGGAATTTTATTAAGGGAATAGTAAAATGTTTTAAGTATGTAAGGAAAGTTCATCGATCAAATAATTTCTAAAGTGATTGGAAGAAGTTATCTAATGATGAGAATAGAAAGATAGTTGCACAAAATGTACCACACATAGTTTAGTGTTTCAAATGGAAGGAGTTTGGGAATTATGAGAATCAATTACCCAATCCAAGGGCTAATATGGATTATAAGACAAAACAACCTCTAAAGGAAAATGATAAAGGGAATTATTATTGTTCATTATTTATTGGAATTTCATGTGATTATATCCTTCCACATGAATTATATAATAATAAAACATCTAAGGATTATTCTACTATAGTTTTCATTAAGTATTTGAAATTATTTTTTTAATGGAACTGGTAACCATTAAAAGTGATTGAGGTGATATTTTTTTTGAAGAAAACATGATTTAGGGAAAGATAAAACTTAATATGTGCATAGTGATGGGATAATAGTGAGATAAATAAATGATTGTTCGTGATAAAATAAATGGAATAATATTTAGGACCTTGGAACTGATTAGTAATATGATGAAAAGGTGGTTTATGGATTGAGTTTATATGTCACATACAAATTTTTATTTTCATCCTCTGTTCCAGTTTACCTTGTGATTATTGGTTTTTTACTTCAAGTTCTAGGTGTTCTATTGTTTATTTTTCAAGTACCACGTTTATTATTTTTTCCCTTGAGTTTTTGGTGAAAAATATATATTTTGGTCCTAGAAGTAGGTGGAATATGGTTAGATCAAAATTAGGGGAAACCGTGCACCCTTTCCCAGGAAACCATACTAGTAATTTCATTTTTAGATAGTGGAGACCACATGACTGTCGTATGGTTTGGTAAAATGTGTTGGCTAACCATGTAGCTTGATCCTATTAGATAGTTTGGGATGCACGATAACCACATAGTTTGGAAAACCAAGCAAGAAAACCATATGACCTATCCAAGTCATTAAAAATGTAAAATTACTCTTCCACCCTCTTAAGATTTTAGTCCCAAAACGACCATTTACTACTTCTCCTAGTTTTTGAAACCCAAAGGGATCTTATCCATTTTTCTCCAAGAATCCTATCCTATCCCAAGGTGTGTATATAAGGTTTTATTTAAGGTTTTGGGATGATTTATCAAGTTAATATTCTCATCTCTTCTTCCTCTTCCTTATTCCTTAAATTTCTATTAAGTTCCTCTTCTCCCATGGTCATGTGGATCTGGGGTTCCTATTTTTCAGTGTTTAAATTGGGGGTTTTTCATGTTTAAGGTTCCTCTTGGATGTTATTGCTTCCTCGATCCTTTACAGGGTTGTTTCGGGTGTGCATTGTTGTGGCGTCGTGAGTTTGAGGTAGGTTTCCTTTTGCAGTTGCCTTTTAAATTTTATAATCATTGGTTTATTGCTTTTCACACAATACTTATTTGTTAATTATTGATTTATGATTTTTATATTAATTTTTGGTGATGAAATAGTGTGGTTTTCATAATTGTTTTGAAATGTATTCCATTATTTTGTTAAGTGTTGCATGCCAAGTGTTTGATAAAATTACCAGTTGGATTTTGTTAGTGATTTGTGATTTTTAAAGAATGGATTGGATTGTAAATGTTTCTATGGAATATAAAATAGTGGTTTATATTTATTAAATGTATTTATAAATGGTTTTAACTTTAAAGTTGTGTGCCTTTAGTTCCTTGAAAATGGTCTAACATGTGATGATGATGTGTTGACCTTTTGGCATCATGATTAAAGTGGTTTTGGTTTGAAAATGTGGTGTGAGTGACTAAATGGTATTTTAAAAATGATTGTGAAGTGAAAAATGGTGTCCTTTCACATTTTTGGAAAGTTGAATTTGGTTATTTGGAAACTAGTCATTTCTCAAAGGGTGTATGAGGCACATTTGGAATTTTTGTGAAATTGGTTATCTTGAAAAATCTCCTTAGATAATTCTATTACCTTAGTTATGTTTATTGTTGTGGGAGTCCTATTATGAGAGACTCCCTTGTTATCCAATGGTTAAAAAAAATAAATTTTTCCTTGGGGTGATTGAGGGGTGACTTGTTGTGTGGTTGCTTGTGTGTGATATATGTTCATGTGATGGGCCACTTGTTTGACATTGTTATCTCACCCCTACTTTAATATTGACATGGGAACCTAGAATAGCTAAAATATATTTCGTGAATGGTTAATAAAATATTTTATGATTATTCTATGTTTAGTGTCCCATAGAAAGGGATATGTTTTTTTATTTCTATGGGATAATTCCCCTCAGTCAGACTAGGTAGGGTGCAATCGAGTGTGTGGGTGAGATTTTATGTCATCAGGTGAGGAATTACTTTAGGATGAGTCAATATTTATAGTATTTTATTTTTTATTCCACTAAGAAATTAGGTTCTCCCATTTTCTTGGGAACTTATTTGTCTGTGGTGGATGATTCAAATGCATTCTTGGTCGGTTGCTTATGCGTGCTATTTTTTTCATTTCCCTTGATATGTGATTATTGATACCACTTTATTGTATGGCGTAATTCTTGGATAATATTCTTTATTATATTTTAGAGGTTTATGAACAGTTTTGATAGTTTTTTTATAATTTATTTCCCTCTTTTTAAATGAAAAGACCATTTTGTTCCTCAAAAATCCTAATTCTCGCTTATTGGAAAAGAACCAAATTTAAATGATAAAATGGAAATGGACTATGTTTTGTTTTAAGGAGGAAAATGTGTGAAATACTAGTTTCTTATATTGTATTTTAAAACCTGGAGTTGATTTTTCTTTTATTTTAATGAAGTGAATTGATAATAGATCTGTTCATGCATGGCTTTTGAGTTTTAATACTCACACCTGTAGTTTTTCTTGTTTTTAGCTATTGGTGTAGGTTCTAGCTTGGTTTTGATCACCATGGGAAATGGTTGGTTTTGGTACCAGAGAGTGACCCTTAGGGCCACATATATACATTTTGGTTTTTAGGTTTAGTTGTGTTTTTGTTGTATAGTTTTTTTTGTATTTTCAGTTTTGTGTAAATGATGTTAAATTTGGAATATTGTGTTTATTTGGGATGATTTGTTCATTTTCCATTGTTCAATTTATTTATTTGTTTATATTCATATAAATCATTCCCTTTATTACTCTATTGATTCCCTATCACTAGTTTCTAGCCCAAGAGGATTAGAAAGTCATCTTGGGTCTTTCCACAGATCAAATCAGGTGAATGGTTTAGGATCGACTCGGGTTGGTTCAGGAAAACATGGTATTAGAGAAGGTTTTTTTAGTGGATTTTTTTTCAGAGTGCCCTTTTTTTATTTTGAATGTCAAGGTAAAGAGAGTATTACTGTTGAATATTGGGGTATAGGTATGGGTGAGTTTCTATCCAACACTTTTTGGACTGAATCTTGAGTTTCCATGAGAAGTTAGGTTTGGTTTGGTCTCTTTGGTTATTGTGGTTTTTTTTGTATTTGGGAAAATGAAAAGAAAGTTTTACTAATTGTATTTGTGAGATCACAAGGCTTGTAAATCCATGTGGGGATGGGGAAATGGTTATAAAAGACTCTCTATGATGGTGGTGTGTTTTTCATATGGCTGCCAACCATATGGACAAGTCACCAATAAACACTAGTTTCCCCTTGTGAGTTGTTTTGGGTCTTCCTTGTTTCTGATTTTTTTGAAAACCCATGTTTTGGAATTGTTAAAAAAATGGATTTTAAAGTGGTAAATATTTGGTTTTAGAAGGATAGAAAATGAATTTTCAGATTTATTTTGAGGAAATAATTGGAAAATGGATTTTTATAAGTTGATTTTTGGGTAAAATGGGGAGTGGTTTACCATGATTACATTTTTATAATTAAAACCCGGGGCTTGTTATTCTAAATCACAATTTTTTTTTGAGTTTTTAAATGTGAATAAATTAGTTTTTAATTAAATGAATTTGATGGAATGAGATTTTTTGAACTACTGAAAATGTTTTGAATGGGATTATTTGGATTTTTGGATAGAATACATGTGACTTTTTTTTGACTGGGATAAAGTGGATTTAAGTGTAGAATTTTAAAATGGTTTATGATTAGTGTTTAGTATTCTTTTAAAGGTTTTTTCTTGAAATTTGAAATAGAAATTAGTTTTGAAATGGAATGATTTTGGGAAGTGTGTTTTGTGAGATTTTTGAGAAGCTTTATAAAAAAGTGAAATGGGAAATAAATTGAGAAATTAAAAACATGGGTTTAATGTTTTGTCCGGGAAAGTGGAAAATTTTTATTTGAAATTTTGTATTCTCATGAGTTATCACATGCATGGTTGTTTTTTAGGAAGTGGATGGTTAATGGCATGGGAAGACGAGCTCCTAGATCAGTATGAGTGGATTGGTGCCTAGATCGGCACAATAATGTTAATGTGTGAGTATCTATGGAATACCATCGGTGAGGGTGAAACTTCCCAAGTTTTTTTGATTTTAAAAAGAGTTTTTAAGAAAAAAATTGATGTATTAATAACCAATGTTGTTTATAATGTTTACTTATGACATCAAAATGTTGTTTAAGTGATGTTTAAAGTTTGAAAATTCTTGTTGATGAGTAGGTTTTTGATTGACCTTTTGGTTTTATTTTTTCTTAGTATACACCCCCACAAAGATTCGATGGATATTTGAAGTGTGGTAGATGGTGGTTAACCATTTAAAGACCATCCAATTGGTAAAAATATATACTTACAACTTGTGTTTTGAAAGTTTAATCCTCCACTATTTTATGGTTAAGTGGATCCTCTCAAAGCGGAGGAGTGGATGCAGAAAATTGAGAGAAACTTAAATTTCCTTGAGTTTCATAAGTCATTAAAGGTTATGTTTTCTACCTTTATGCTTGAAGTACTGATCTATAAGTGGTGGATGTCAGTCACTCGAACCGAGCCTTGGGAATATCTTACCTGGGAGTTCTTTAAGGATTCATTCATCCATCAGTATTTATCTGAGGTAGTGAAGGTGATGGATCAGTGTTGAAGTACTTTTTTCATTTTTATATGTAGTTATTTTCATTATATAATGGGATATATACAATTCCTTGAAGGATTGATGTTTTGAGAGTGGGATTAATCTTGAATTTCATTTGAAGGTGTTAGAGTTTGGTTTAACCTCTTTTGTCGATGTGGTGAGGTAAGATGTTCGTGTTGAAGTTGTTCTAGTCGGAGTGCTTGAGGCAGTCAAATTATTTCCAGTATTTGGAATTAGTGAGGGGAATTATATTAAAGAGAAGAAAAAAGTGTCTAGAATCTGGTGGTGATGGTAGGTGAATTAAAAGGAATCTAGATATTTTATCAAACTCTTTTAAGTGTAGGATCATGGTGTGCCATTAGTGTGGAAAGCTAGATAACAAGAAGCCATCGTGTCTGAATAATATGAAGTCCTACTATGCCTATGGACTCCTAGGTCACTTGCAATGGTTTTGTTAGGATGTTTCAAAGATGTAGTGTGAAGATAGATATACCCCTTCATAGAACACCCCAGACTGCTTGTGGGAGTAGGGTGCTGTTTTGGGCCTAGTTTAAGGTCCCTTTTTGTGTAATTATTCTTTCGCTATAATGGTTGTGTTTGGTTGTGTCTTGTGGCGTTTCATTCTATTTAAAATGTAAAATTAGTTGTTTTTGATATCATGAGAAATTTTATTTAATGAATGTGTGCCATTTTTTAAATTATGAAAATTTTCCATCTCGAGTGCGGGAGCATTCTTTTGTGTGTCTGGTTTTTTCTGCCTATCATTTGGGGTGAAAGAGGATGAGTCCTGTTTATCTTTTAAATACATGTCTTAGTAAAAGTTCTGTGTTGGAGAAAATTGTTTCTTGTGGTGTGTCATGATATTTTGGTTCTTCTTGGGATGTTGTGTGGCCACTCGTAACACCAAAAGAGATATTTTCGATTAGGGTTTATTAGATCCTCACTACAAGGAAGTAGATGCTTCAAGACATAAAAACTCAAACCAGAGGCCCCAGTATAAAGATTGCATATAGTTAGGAATCATAGGGGTGTGGAAGACCGTTCTCTAGATATTTATTTAGTGTTGGAATGGAAATATTTTATGTTCTTATGTTTTAGTTTCTTCATCTTGGAAGATCTTGTTTTGCTGTAAAAGGTGTAGGGACCTCTTCCCCTCATTGCAATCCTTGTGTGGTTATACTTGTGAGTAATTTTTGGTTTTGGTCTGTGCTCAACTATAGGTGGTTGAACCTTGTGGAGATGTTGAATCATGGGTTGCAGTTTTGCTTGGTTAGGATTTTGTTTCATCAGGCCCCCCTTGTAGTGGGTGTTTGGTTAGTGTGGAGAGTTTTGGGTTAGTCCGTGGTGGGTTTTTCATGTCATTATGTGTTGTTTGGTCTAAGTTGGTTAGTTCCAAAATGGTGGGGAGTCCCACCATGGATCTTGTTGTGATTTCTTCTAGATTTGGTTGGTTATAGTTGATTTTTAATAATGGGGAGTCTGTTATGGCCTCCTGTACTGGTAAACCAGATAGTTCTCCATTGTTGGCTTGGAACTAAGTGATTTTGTTTGGGCTGTTGGTTCTGAGTATTTCCTTCTGAGTTAAATTTGGGTTTTTGGGGGTATTCCCAATGGTTTTTATTAAGGGATGGTTATATAGGTGTAGTTAGAGCTTTCCATAATTTTTTGGGAAATGGTTTTGGATCACTGGATCATCCCAGGTATGAGTTGTGAGTTTTGTTTAGTGGTGGTTGAGGTGTTCTTGGTTTGAGAGTTTGGATCATCAGGATGTGGGAATACCTTGTCTTTGATCAATCAACTGGATATTTTACAGATTTTTGGGAGTATAAAGTGTAATGGTGGGGAGATTTGTCACATCTATATTTTTATTTTCTTCCTCTATTACATTTTATCTTTTGGTTCATGGTTTTACCTTAACTTCTGGGTGTTACATTGTTTAATTTTTGGGTCCCATGTTTATTCTTTTTTTCCCATGGATTTTTGGTGAAAAATAAAAATTTTGGGATTGGCAGGAGGTGGTGCACAATTGGTGCACGGTTAGGGGAAACCATGCACCCTTGCCTAGAAAACCGTGCGACCAATTTCATTTTTGGACAGTGGTGACCGCACAATTGTCACATGGTTTGGTAAATCTTGTAGCATAACTATGTAACTTGTTCCTCTTAGATAGAGAGGGATGCATAGTCTCCACACAATTTATAAAATCATGTTGGAAAACCGTGCGGCCTATCTATGTCATTAAAAATGTGAAATTACTCTTATTCCCTCTTAGGATTTTAGCCCCAAAATTCCCATTTCCTTCTTATAATCATTCATACAACCCAAAGAGAGATTCTACCTTCTTATCCAATTATCCTCTCCTCTACCAAGGTGTGAATTAAGGGTTTTCTTCAAGGTTTTGGGTTTATTTATCAAGGTAATCTTCTCCTATATTATTACTCTTCCTTCTTCCTACATTTTCTCTTGAGTTCCTCTTCACCCTTGGTCATGTGGATCTAGGGTTCATGTTTTTTTGGGTTTAAATTGTGGTTTTGTGTGTTTAAGGTTCCTCTTGGATGTTCTTTTTTCCTTTAGCCTTTGCGAGGTTGTTTTGAGTGTGTATTGTTGAAGCACCATGATTTTGAGGTAGGTTTCTCTTTTCACTTGCCTTTAAATTTAAGAATCATTGGTTTATTGCTTTTCAAACCATCCTTATATGTTAATTAGTGATTTATGATTTTTATAATAATTTTTGGGGGTGAAATTGGGTATTTTTCATAATTGTTTTGAATTATATAACAATGATATGTTAATTGTTTCATGCCAAGTGTTTGATAAAATTTTCTGTTGGATTTTGTAGATAATTTGTGATTTTAAAGCATGTATTGGATTTTGAATGATTTTTTGGAATCTAAAATGGTGTTTTGGATTTATTAAATGAATTTATTAATGTCTTGGAATTGAAAATGGTGTGTGTTTGGTTCCTTGAAAATACTTTGAAATGCGATGATGGTGTGTGTCCTTTTTGGCATCTTGATGAAAGTGGTTTTGGTTTGAAAATGTGGTGTGATTTTTTAAATGGGTTTTTCCAAATTATTGTGAAATGAGAAATGGTGTTCTTTTACCTTTTTGGAAAGGTGGATCTGGTTCTTTGTAAACGAGTGATTTATTAAAGGGTGTTTCATACTCATTTGTCAATTTTTTTAAATTGGTTATATTGAAAAATCTCCTTGGATAATTCTCTTTTCTTAGTTATGTTGATTGTTGTGGGAGGACCACTATGAGAGGATCCCTTATGATCAGATATTTTAAAGGCAAAATATTATTCCTTGGGGGTGATTCATGGGTGACTTGTTGTGTCGTTTCTTGTGTATGATATATATCCATGCGATTGGCCACTTGTTTGGCATTTTTGACTCACCCACACTTTAATATTGACATGGGAACCTATCATAGCTTACATATTTTTAGGGAAAAATTACTACACTAGCTTAGGATTTTTTTTTGGCAAGAGTACCATAGTAGGGGATATGTTTTGTTTTTATTTCTATGGGATAGTGCCCCTCGGTCAGACCAAGTAGGGTGTGATCAAGCCTGTGGGCGCAATTTGATGTCATTGAGCGAGGCATACTTTCAAGATGAGTCAAGATGTATAGTATATTCTAGATTATTCCATTGATCTCATAGGTTCTCCTATATTCTTCAGCACTTAGTTTTCTATGGCGGATTATTGAGATGCATTATTGTTTTTTTTCTTATGTGTGCTATATTTTTCATTTCCCTTGATATATGATTGTTTCTACTGCTTTATTATATGGAGAACTTATTATATAAAAGTTTTTTATTATCTTTATAAGGTTTATGAAAAGTTTTGATAAAATGTTTTAAAAATTCATTACTTATTTTAAATGAGAACACCATTTTTTTCCTAAAAAAATCTAATGATGGCTTCTTGTAAAAGAACCATATTTAAATGAGAAAAGGGCAATAGACCATGTTTTTTTAAAGAATAAAATGTGTGAAATTGTAGTTTTGTATATTTTATATTCAAACCCTAGGTTTATGTTTATTTTATTTAAAGGAATTGAATTAGGAATAGATTTTTCTAGGAATGCCTAATGAGTTTTAATACTCACACCTATAGATTTTTCTTGTTTTTATCTTTTGGTACAAGTTCCCACATGGTTTTGATCACTGTGGGAGATGTTTGGTTTTGGTATCAAAGAGTGACCCTTGGAGTTATTTGGAGATTTTTTGGTTGTTAGGTTCAGTTGGGGTTTTGTTGTATTTTTAGTTTTGTGTAAATGATGTTTAATTTGGAAAATTGTTTTATTTCGGCTTCTATATTAATTTTACACTATTTAGTTTATTTATTTATTTGTTTTTTATATTAGGAGAAATAATTTACTTGTTTACTCTATTGATTCTTTGGAACTAGTTGCTAGGCTAGGAGGATCGGGAACACCTATCATACCTTTCCATAGATCGACTCGGGTGACCGGTTTGGGGTCGACTCGGGTGACCGGTTTGGGGTCGACTCAGGTTGGTTTGTGACATTATAGAATATTTGGATTTATGGTATGAGGAAAGAGTTAATTTTTGAAAGAATTCATGCTTTAACTAGAGTTTTATGGTAATTTAGATTATTACCATGTTTCAAGAGAATACATTATAATGATATCCACATGTTTGATTTGTGACAATTAAGAGGTATATCAAGTTATTTGGGGTATTAATGATAAGTTGATTTTTAAAATTTAGTGAACTTTATTCCAATGTTTTGGATTTTAATCTTTTGGAAGGTTCATAAGGTTATCGATTTTTTTATATTGAAATTTGGAAGAAGTTTTAAATATTAATTTATTGTTCAGCCATATAAATATTTATGTGTATTGAATAATCTATGCTAACCATTTTTTTATTATAAATTGAGATAGAAGGAATGAATTTTCATTCCATTATGGATCATATGATCTTCTAGTTTCACAAAAATTAAAATTTCAACTTCATTTCTTAGAGTAAGAAATGAAGAGAGATTGATCAAGGAATAACCAAATAGTGCGATTATACTTATGATATTAAATTAAGTAGTCATATCTTCTCAAATTATTTTGAAACAAACTGTTATCCTATTACCATAATTTCTGATGATATCAGTAACCTTTTTTTAGATCTATTTGTTCTATGGTTTTTCAGTCATTAACTTTATAATGACCATGTTATCTATTATTCTCCATCAGAACTTGATTGTTAGAATTCTATTCTATATCCCTATTTTTACTTTTTGTTGATTAGAATCCTAGTTTTGTAGTGATATTTACCTTTTACTTTTACTCTTTTTAATAGGAAGTTTTGTTGATCCTTTTTACCATGTGGGTTTCCCACAAAGAAATTTTCAACTATCCACCTTTGATTTTTGATGTGCAATTTTAAATTTGTAAGGATGCAATTTTTTGAAATTCTTGATCGTATTAAGATGGTAGCTCATCGATTAAACCCTCCACCAAATCTCTCTCAAGTTCATGATGTGTTCCACGTATCTCTCCTAAGGAATTACATACATGATCCTTTACATGTACTAAATTCATAGGTCATATTGTTAGAGAAAGATATTTCTTATAATGAATAACCTGTAGAGATTATAGATTATAGAGATAAATTTATATGCAATAAGACCACTCACTTGGTTAAATTGTTTTTAGAAAAACCACCAATTTGAGGAAGCTATATTGGAACCTAAGTTTTTGATAAGGTAAAGGTATCCTCATATGTTTATTTTTGAGTAATGAATTTAAAGGTAGAAATTCATTTTAAGAAGGGTAGAATGTAACACCCCAAGATTTTATGATATCACTACTACAAAATAAGATTTTAACAATGCTATAATTGGACTTTATCATTGCTAAAAAATCATTGACTACTGAAGAATGATTACAATCCCTAGGTTTTTATCAGCACTAGAAAATAAATGAAAAATGTGTCCTTTATCAGTACTAAAAAAGAACTAATAAAGGACCCATTTATCAGCATTTTAGAAGCACTGATAAAAGACACCATCTATTAGCACTTTTATTTAGCATTGATAAAGTGCCTCTTTATCCACGCTTATAGAAGTGCTGATAAAGGATGCATTTATCAATGCATTTAGTAGGTATGATAAAGGGGAATACTGTAGTGTGTTTTAATAGCACACTATAACACCAAAAATAGGAAATAGTATAGTGTGCTATAACAGAAAACTGTAGAACTAGAAACAACGCCAAAAATTAGAAAAATAAAGTAAAAATATAAAATTTAAATGAAATAAAATTTCCAAAAAAATACAAGAAAAAAATAATATTATAGAGAAAAATAATTCACCTGTATAAAAGAAAAAACCACCCATGTTCGAGTAAAATAACACACCTATATAAGAAAAAAATTCTTATGTTAGTAATAATTTAAAGAAACAAACTAAATAAAAAGTGTTAATTTTAAACTAAACTTTGAGTCATACCAGGAACACTGTGTATTGGATTGAGTTGTGGTTCATTCTTGCATGTCACACCATTTCTTGTTCATCTTCAAGCATTGTCACTATGAAAATTAACTAAATATATATAATATAAAAATGATAAGTAAATTTATTAAGTAATAGCATATATAATTATGAGAAAATAATCTAGACTCATTTTATTGGTTTTAGCGATGTGATTCATGTTTTAAACTAAAATGAAAATTATATTTTGAAAAGACACACTTAGAGTCATACCCATCACACCAATCATCAGATTGAGGTTTATATAATTTATACACATCCTAAATGACTTATGGATCATTTTTTCTAAATTATAAAAATAATCAAAATGTGTTTTCTTGATTTTTGAGTACATCACTTGTTTTTTTACTAAAATATCATTTTAAATTGGAAACATGTGCTTTGAGTCTTACTAGTAACACCACGTGTCTGTTTTATGTCAGAATAATTCCTACACATCACAAATGAATCATGAATTATTATCCTAAATTATTAGTACAATTTGAGCACATTTTCTTGGTTTTTAGTGAGTAACACTTTTTGAACTTAAATGTAAATTTTAAACTAATAAAAAACACATTGAGTCATGTCAGCCACATTGTGCATTAGATTAAGGTAAAAATGATTCCTAAATGTAAAAATTATATATGAATCATTTTCCTAAATTATCAAAATAATATGAACATGTTTTCTCAGTTTTGAGTATGTCAATTGTCTTTTTTACTAAAATTAATGTCAATTTTAAATAAAAATATTCACTTAGAGTCATACCAGTCACACCATGCATTATATTGAGGTAAATATGATTATTAAACATCCAAAATGACATATTTATCATTGTAATAAAGTACCAAAACAATATGAATTCATTTTATCAGTTTTGAGTACGTCACTTGTGTTTTTTACTAAAATGTCATTTTAAAATGGAAACACACACTTTGAGTCATACCAGACATATCATGTGTCAGTTTGACATGATATTTATTACTAAACATAAAAATTTAATTATGAATCATTTTCAAAATTATCAAGAAAATTCGAGCGTGTTTTTTTAATTTTCAGTGAGTGACACTTTTTGAACTTAAATATCGATTTTAAACTAATAATAAAAACTTTAAGTCATATTAGATATATAATGTATTATATTGAAGTAAAAATGATTCCTATATGTTAAAAATGAATAATGGATCATTTTTCTAAATTATAAAAATAATTCTAATGTGTTTTCTCAGTTTTGAGTATGTTAGTTGCATTTTTACTAAAATTAATGTCAAATTTAAATAAAAAAGATGCACTTGGAGTCATAATGGTCACACCATGAATCATATTGAGATCCAGATGATTACTAAACATCTAAAGTTATTTATGTATCATTTTATTAAAGTATCAAAATAATCTGAATCTATTTTATTGGTTTTGAGTACATTACTTTTTTTAGTAAAATGTAATTTTAAACTGGAAATACACACTTTGAGTCAAACCAATCACATAATGTGTTTATTTGACATGGGACTAATTCCTACACATCAAAAATGACTTATGAATAGTTTTAATAAATTATCAAGACAATATGAGTTCATTTTCTTGATTTTCAATGAGTGAAACTTTTTGAACTAAAATGTCAATTTTAAACTGATAATGGATACTTTGGGTCATGTTGGGAACATAATGCATTATATTGAGGTTTGGATGATTCTTACACATCAAAAACAACTTATGGATCATTTTAATAAAGTATCAAAACAATCCAAATGTGTTTGATTAGTTTTGAGTATGTCGTCTTTCTTGTTTTACTAAAATTAATGTCAATTTTTAAAAAAAGATACACTTGGAGTCATACTGGTCAGAACATACATTGGAATGATGTGAGGATGATTACTAAACATCCTAAATGAGTTTTAGATCATTGTAATAATGTATCAAAACAATCCAAATGTCTTTTCTTAGTTTTGAGTAGGTCAATTTTATTTTTTTCTAAAATTTCATTTTAAAATGGAAACATGCACTTTGACTCATACTGGTCACATCATGTGTCGATTTTATGTGAGATTTATTCTTACATATACCAAATGAATTATGAATCATTTCCATAAATTATCAAAAAAATATGTGCATGTTTTTCTTAGTTTTCAGTGAGTGATACGTTTTGAAATTAAATGTCAATTTTAAACAGATAACAGGCACTTTGAGTCATACTAAGCACATCGTGTATCAAACTGAGGTGAGGTTGATTCCTACACATAAAAAATGACTTATGGATTTTTTCCTAAAGTATAAAAACAATATTAATATGTTGGATTAGTTTTGAGTATGTGATATGTTTTCAGAACTAAAATGTAAATTATAAACTAAAAACATACAATTCAAGTCGTACTGGTCACACTGTGTATCAAATTGAGGTGCATCTGATTGAGTATGTGATGTGTGTTTTTATTTAAATCATTAGAACCAATCCAGAAAAGTGATAAATGTTTCATTTTTATGGAAGAATAAGCCCCATGCTGCCTAAAATGCCTCATCCAAAAGTACCATGCTCTCTCTTTTCCAGCTTGTTGCAGGCGATTGAAGGAAAAATATGAATTCCCAAAAGATCCATGAAAAAAACATTAGATAAAAATGATAAGGAAATTAACATAAAAATAGTAGATAAAATTGTGACAAAATTATCTAAATAAGTAGTAGGAATTCACATTTTCATGATGGTTTTATACATTTATGATAATTTTTCTTCTTTTTGTTATCTCATTTGCACCCTCAAAGTACAATATCTCCCAAGCATGTGTAGCTTCGAAAAAAAACCCCAAATCGAGAAAAAGAACCCACCTGTATAATAAAACAATTCTTATCTTAGTAATACTATAAATAAATAAATAAATAAATAAAATATAAATATGAAATAATACATTAATAAAATTTCAATTTTAAACAAAAACAACACCATTTGAGTTATACTGAGTACATTGTGTATTGCTTTGAGGTATGGTTGATTCCACTATATATTTTTTATCCTATAAAGCATTCAATACTCTGGTTTATCTCAAAATATTTTAGTTTTATAACCCAATTTTTTTTAATTCATTGGAAAATAAAATTAAAATTTCATCATCATGAGTGAGTCCTTCTTATTGAGTGCATAATCATAGTATAGGAGTGAATCATCCTTATTGATGAAGTCATTTATTACTATAAAACATTAACTATAAGTGAAATCCTATTAGGATTCATTTATTGAACTAAAATAAATATTTACATATGAGTTTTTATCGAATGTAATAAAATCTATCTTTCCATTTCACCATCATAGAGAGTACAAACTCCATTATAAAATTTTTACCCCTTTTTGACAGTATTAAACATCAGTATAACCATTTATGACATCCAAATGGAACTAAAATATAGTTTATCCATTAAGTCTTCCTAGATTGTGCAATATATTAGTATATCATTTTCAATATTCAAGGTAATGATAAAATCTAACATAACATCATAATTATTTTTTTCATAAAAATGGTTCTATCCCTATTCTTATGTATTTTTTATTGAGAATAATGAAGAGTTTTTTATTAATGATATTGTGATCATGTATCATTTTACATAATGAATTCGCAAATTCATAATGAATGTTAATTTTATATATTTAACAGTCATTTGTGATATTATATCGTGCAGCTAATTGATGATATAATAGCCTAAATAATTCCACCACCCACCAAACTGAAACCACTATATTGTTATTTTATGAAAATTTAGGATTCAGTTGATGGAATTTTGTATTTATTTATTTTTAGAGGTTTTGGACCAAGCAACAAGCTTCTTTTTCAAATGGGTATTCATTTGGATTTTTGGTGCTTCGTGATTTCATTTAAAGTAGGTTTCTCATTTTTTGTGATTTTTTAATAAAGCAGATTTTTCATTTGATTCCATGTTTCCTTTGACACCATCCCTCCTTAATGAACATGATCTATCAATGATGGTTATCCTCCAATAGTTCTCTCATACACTGACTCACTTTAGTGGTTGATTACACACATATTTATTTAAACATTTGGGCTGGATTATATACCAGTTTGATGATTTTATTTGTGTTTTATGACTCTCAAGTGACTATTTCCCCCCACTAAGACCCTTTATTTGTTTTATATAGAATCCATGGGAAAGAAACCACATCTATTTTTTTTTATGTTTTTTAGTTTGTTCTTGGTGAGGGGTTTCTTTCACACTTTAGTAATATTTGATATTATATGGAATGTGCTAATAGAAATTCTAGCCTATGATAATAAATTTGAAAAAATATTTGGTGTTTGTTTTGTTTTTGAAAATAATTCCTCTACTTAAATTATTGTATAAAATCACTTAAACAAGTGGTTAAAAAAATTCAATAAGCAACCAAAAACAGTTTTACAATGGATCTTATTTTAAGTGATAAGTTTTTTGTGCACTTCTCTACAATTATTCTCGAACACAACCTTGGTATGATCCCCATTCTACAGCATTTCCCAAAATTTTTTTGTTTGAAATCCAACACCTCATCTCCTCCTCTTCCTCAGTATCCACCTCTACCTCCTCCTCCACCTGAGTCTATGACTCCGAATCTACGTCCGCCTCTTCCTTCGCCTCCTCCTCCACCTATACCATTTCCCATAAATTTTATTATTTGTAGGTTAGTGATTATAAATAAATTGATTTCCTCTATTGTACCTCTTCTTGAGAAACCAATCAAAAATAATATATAAGCATTCTGACACTAATTATTCACACCCCAAATATATTTCTAAGGTCATAGCCCATACTAGATCACAAACATATAAGGTAGTCACCTAAATTTGTTGTCAGAAAACATTAAGACAACATGTATTCTACCCACTCATCTCTAAAATAATTTTCTTCTTATTTTCAGTATGAATGTTGTTATAAATATTGGCAGTACTAAGAAAATATAGAAAAAATGATTAAGAAGTATTTTTATTGAAATTGTAATTACCTTAAAAAAATTTCTATTTGGGGATACTATTCTTTAGATGGTTTATGATCTCTCTCATAAATTTTTAAATATAATAACCACAATCGTTGCCATTATCTTTCTTTAGAGACTATATAAATATTTACCAAAATAATTAATTTATTTTTAAATATGTTTTGATAGTTAAATATTTCGATATATACCTTAATATTTTCCCATTTTTAGTAATAAACATGATTTTTATGTTCAGACACTGAATTTATGCCACGATTTAACCAATATTTAACGACCACCCTATCATACCAAAATTCTGGTTAAAACAAAAACTGGAACTTATAATTCAATGTTTATCTCTAAAATGTTGATTGAAGTAAAATTATAAGTTTATCTATAAATTTTTTATTTAATCATATTAAAAATTCACAATACACATCATGTGTGGTCAGTTTGTTAGATATCCAAGCATTGGATGAAAAAAATAAATATTTGGGGTATCTAGATTGACTGAGATCATCATCCAATGCTTCCTAAAAAAATAAAAACAAATAATTAATGGAAAAAATAAAAATATATTTTATGTGATTAGATTGTAGAGTTTTACTTCTGTATTATAGGCATCAAAAGGATTCTATCTTTTATTATTTGTTTCTCAAATTTTTTGAGTAGCTCATCTATTTTCTTCTCAATTTATTTCTTATCCAAAGTAAGTTTTTCCTTAGAAATGATACAGGGATTAATGAATCCGAATCATGCTTCTCATGGGTTTCCCTTTGTATAGTAGTAATATAAATTACTATATAAAATATGAATTGTTATCAACTTTAATAAATATATCAGATTACTATTTAGATAGGTGTATTATGAAAATGTACCTTATATATGTATTGAAAAACTAAGTCTCCTAGAAATTCATGCTTGAGAATATCATTCATACTCTTGAGACCAACTATGTCTCTCATAAACATTCCATATATTTATTTCTGATATGGAATGTAAGAAATATTTTCATCTTTAAATGTGGTCTCTTCATGAAGTTTTAATGATAATAAATGTTTCTCTTGAACTCCTAGTGATATGGTACTCATGGATGTTTGTTTTGATTTCTTGGTCAATTTAATAGATTTTCTTGATCCAACCTTCTGTTTCACCATTGCTTTATACATCTGTAATATCATACCTCACTTCAGACCTTTTTTCATCAAATTTTACAGTTTTTTTGTATGAAAAATTTGTAAAAGACATTCCTTATGTATATTTAATATATTATACATCCATTCTATAAAAGTTCCAATAACATCATTGACCATTTTAATATCCAGATCATCAAGTTGAATAAACAACTTAGCAGTCACCTCATAGGCTACCTCAATCCCCACTCTCATTTGATATTTTGAGAGTTCTTTATGGCGTATCTTATCTCTCAGGATATTATACATCATACCCCTCACAACAAGGTGGTGCATGGGTTTTAACAGATATAAATCACATACAAACCTACCATACATAATTTTAGTAATATAAAGTTATTGAAAGTTGTTTGATTCACATTTAGGAGAAATAGTAAAGAAAAAATTTATTACTTTAGGTAAGGTATGCGGCTGAGGGGAATGACTATCCTCAAATCTAGTGGGGTCATTTTTTTCCTGTGTGGATTTTTGTTCCACCACCGGTTCACTTTGATCCTTTATCATACATTGGTCTACCAAACCAGACTAGATAATAATATCTTACAAAGAATCTATTTGTGTCTTCAATCCTTTCACCATATTATATGTATCTTCATGTGATTTTATTTTCCAGAAATATTTTTTAGGAGACACTCCAAAACCTAATCCTATAACATTACCATATTTTTTTGACCGCTTCAAAGCTAATAAAATTAGTTTTTTATTTCTATACACTCATTGTCGATTATTATGTCTAAACTTTATAAAAAATATGAATATAAATATATATATTTTTGTAATAATATTATAAATAATAAAAAATTACTATTATTCCATTCGTACACTTGTTTCCCATACTGCATTTGTGTTTTCATCAATTAGTTTACCCTCATTATTTACATGATCCTCTTTCCATGACACATGACTTGGGATATAAGTGGCTTCAGATTTTGATTCATCGATTGATAAAGAAAGGAACTTATGTTGTTTTATATCACATAAAATTTTTAATATTGATTTTAAATACATACCAATTCTTTATCTAGTGAAGCATACCCCATCGTTGATTTGTGATAGGGGTATATTGGTTTTAATGCATGTTCATTATTTCAAACACTCTTTTATTATTCCATACATTAATTTTTTTAATCAAAGTGGATAAAATAAATAATTTCAAATAATATATTTTAGGATGGAATGCACCTGAAATGATTTCTCATCATGATGACTGATGAAATCATTGAATTTTTCTTAATTTATAATGTGTTCATAACTAACTGGTTTGTGGGGATTTAATTTCTCCTCAACATCCCTAAGATGTAATTTGGTAATTAGAGTTATATGGGATTTTCTAACAGAAATTAAGACATTTTTTAAAAAGATGGAGGATGTGCCCATTTTATTAAAAGAAAAAAAAAAGAAAAGAACATAAAAGAGTATGAGAAACAGGGAAAAAACCAAGGAAGAAATCTATCTACCTATATTTTTCATCAATCTTGAACTTATCTTTCTTTCTTATTCTTGAATTGAATTCCATTCAACTCTTCCAAAACCATTCCCCAAAACTCTCAATCTTCCCCTACTTAAAGGAAGAGCTCAATGCCTTTAAAGAAGTGTCTCAACATTAGTGCTGTCAGAATTAGAACTATCCTCTTGTTGCTCTTTGACTTTGTCAGGAGAAATATCTTTTATCATTTTTGTCATCATACCCTTGACCTCCATTTATACAACTAGAGAAAATCTCTCCTAAGTCTCATCAGGATAGCCTTGAATGGTATCCTATATCTCATTAGCACCATCAATATATTGATCAGAGGACGGAGTAAGTTTACCTGCAATTAGTTTCTCAATCACCACTAAATTCACAACCAAATACTTTGTCTTCTTGTAGGAAACAATCTGGAATCTCTTATTATCCACAATAGGTTTTGAAGAATCACAAAAAGTTTTAGAAATGACTAGAGATCCAAATTCTAAAATTTTGTTATGCTTTCGGATACCTGAAGCAAACATCCTTTCATGTGAAAGATGATGGTCAACTTATTTATGAATTTTTTCTTTAATCACTTGTTTAGATCCTAAGATTTCATCATGGCCTGGAATTTGAGGAGACAAAGAAATTTGAATTTGCTACAAATCATCACATTCACCTCTTCAAAAAAGATGGCAACCCAAGACTTCATCTTATTCTCAAAAGTAGAGGCATAGACACTAGGTGAGTTACTTGACTGAACAACCTTCTCATCAATCGTAGGTTTGACTAAATCATCAGGAAAAAATACCTATGCTTATTTCTTCTATTTGGAATTATCAGAAGAAATTACAAGTCCATCATCACCCTTACAATTATATTTGTTATCCTTAGGCTGGTGCAATTTATTATTAGCCTTTCGAGCAGGTGTAGTTTTATTCTTCTTATGACAATTTCTCATCTCATGCCAATGAAAAGAACAGAAGAAACAAACAATTTAATGCCTAAATATAGATGAATCATGACCTATAATATTATAATCCTTGTAGAATTTTGGAATTTTTTCATAAATTATCTTCAACTCAATAATGTCATCATCATTTTCAAGCATAACCTTATCAACTAGGTCTGATCCCAATTCAACCTCAACTAAAAACCAAGATAAGTGTTCAAATAGATCCAATTCTATTTCCTTGTCAATTTTGATTGGGATTCCAATTAATAATGCTATATCATACAAAATTTTGGGGTGCTAGATTATCCAATTTAACTCATAAACCCTTACCGAAATTTGGGTTCTGGTGTTACCAACCTCAAAGAGATTTAATTTTTTATCCCATTCATGAAGGTGAATAGTCCTATGTTTGAGAGAAATGGAACCAAATAACCAAGCTCAAAATTTCATTTCTTCCATGGGGAAGATCATATGGAAGTATCCCCATCTTAGTGAGACACATTTTCAAGATTAAAATCCCCAAATAGATTAAATTTTATCCTTTAGTTAATCAATTTTCATAGGTTGAGAGCCTTTAGGAAGAAATAATTGAGCAATGATTGAGAAATCACCCATTTTAAGCCGCTCTAAAATAGCGTCTGGGGATGCTTTGATGTGCGCAATATTTCCTTTTCTTTGAATGGAAGAATCATACAAAACTTTGAAGCTATAAAAGGGTCGATTCACAAACATTACTTCATCAGGAACACCATTCCTTGCCTGGTTCCGATTCCCAATCCCTGCTGTGGAACCATGAACACCCTCTATATCTCCCAACACCATCAGTCTAGATAAATAAGTTGCATAAAGAGTTCGATCTTTTTCATTAGATGCCTTTAAAGTATGACCCACAATAGCCTTCTCGACCACCCCTGCATCAGATCAAGGAAAAATATTCACGTCTTGCTTATACCCACGTGTCGCAGGTGAAGCCTTCCAGAATCAGATCCCTGCTCCTGCCAGAACATCTAAGCCATCTAATGAAAAATCCTTATCTGATGATGGGTGAAAAACCAGTTCATGGCCAAAGAAATGAGGGATCATCCTGGATTGAAACCCTAGGTCTCGACTGCTCCATCACTAGAACCCTCCAACACCCACATCATTCCTCTTATCCTCTCACAACCATTAAGAAATATTTCTTATGGAAAACTTCTAAAATAAACGAAATCTACAAGGAATAATTAAAATTAAATTAACATTTCATTATATAATTTTTTTATAAAATAGAGAAAGTATATCCTAACATTATCATTATATATTTCTAAAGGTATTCCTTCATTATAAGTTGTATGTGGTGCCACAAATCAATATCAATCAACAAATTCATCCTTCTTGTGACCCCAAAATAACTAATGAACATTGAATTATTGGGTTTAATAGTTTTTCCATGTTTATTCCAACCAACCTCAAATTTTATACCCTTAATTATTGGCTTGATAATTTTATTCAACACTGTGATGCTACATTGTTGTTTTTTTCATCAACATGCTGTTGATCCCCTAATAATTCTATATTTTTAGCATCAATAATCCTTTCTTCCTCGGGATTGGTAACATCAACATGTGTATAAGACATTTTCTATATGAGTAGTCAAATATTTAATTTTTCATGAATAACAACAACGTAAGCACGAACAAAGGATTTGAGAAGGTTCTTATGCATGCTCTTTTGAGAACTGGATGAACCCTTTAACTCCATATTCATACTCTTTTGTCAAATTATTAGCCTGAATACATTTTGATAGAAATGGGTAATTGAATTTAAGAAAATAATTAATCCACTATGGTAGGTGTTATTTTATTAATTCATCAAAAGTTGAAAATTATAGACAACTTCTATCCTTATCATCTTCTTCTACCAAAGAGTTATTGTTGCATTTTGTTGCTTGAGACTCATCATCCATCTCTTCTAGACATGCACCTATGTTACATGAACTACTCTAAGAAGTAGTCATCCTATACTAGGTAACAGTGATCATTTTGGATGAATACTATTCAGAGTAGTTCAAGAAACATAAAAGATATGGGGTATGGTTCTTAGAAACAAAATGCAACAATAACTATTTAGAAGATGAATTTGGTGAGGATGAAAGTTGTCTCCTTAATTTTTTTTAAATTATAACATCTTAATTTAAAATATCAAATCTCATCTCAAAATGCTAAAAGGTCTCTAACACTACCATGAGAACATCAAATCATCCCCACTGAGTTCAACCGACACTAATCTATATTACTAGTCATTTTACCTCACATGTATCTCAAATATAAGAGCTCTATATCCACTGAGGTTCATGTGTAGGGTTTGAGTATGAAAATAAACAAGTAAATACTAATAGGGCCCCTAAAATATACAAAAATACATATATTTGAGTATATATTCAAAGTATTAACACTCAAAATACACATGTAACTCAAGTCATTATGTACTAACTAGGAAACCATGATAATAAAATGTAAATATTTCATTTCATAATTGGTTCCCTTAGGAAAAAATTACAGAATGGGTTCCACAATAAATTAGTTAAATCTAACTTCTAAAAAACAATAAAGAATAAAAACAACAATATAAATGTCACATCACCCTCACCATAGACCTATATGAATCACTAACATGTCTATAGTTATCCACATTCTAACATATCATACCTAGCCTTCACATAATACCCATCATATTATAATATAAGATACTCAAAAATTAGCAATCTTAGGCATTGATCATTTTTCTCAACAATCACTCATTATATAGTTACATAGTAAGTAGGCTATAATTCCTCACTCACACACCTCAAATCTCATGGAAAAGTAACCTATATGATCAAATAATCCCTCCTAACCTTTATAGGTTACCCCACTAGGTTTTAAGGGAATATATTAAATTTTATACCACACATCTAATCACTACTAAGGTGATCATATAATCTCTATTAAAACATTACTACCCTGATAAAAATATACATAGGGAAATTCATACACTGTTATACCATTATGGGACACTTTCATTAGCCCTGATTACCTTTATTCCCCTCTTAGAACATCACAACTGAATAATGTTTTTTTCATGAGATGTGATTTATTAGACAAACTAATACGTTAGCCAATAAATTACCCAAGTTTTCATTTAGAAATTGATAAATGAAACCAAAAATTTTCAACAACCTAGATAAAATCGGTTTTCAATATCACAATATAAGTGTTTGATCATTGGTATCTTATCAATTTCCTCTACTTTAATATCAAAAATAATTTCTTCAATTTGATAAAACTTATCAACCTGATAATCTTCACCATTAAAAGATCTTGAATTCTACCCAATTTTACAATGCCAAATCCAAGGGCTGTTGCATGTATTAAAATCATAAAAAATTAAGTGATATTTAATTTCTCTACTTTACCACTCTATAATATTTAAACATTTCAACCAAAGATAGAAAAACGTGTCATTTTTTGAAATTTCTAAAAAATAATAAACTCTTTCCTATTATTCATCACTTGTTCATAGTTCTGTAATCAAACTATGATTCATTATCACCTATAATAAATTTCAAGTACTAAATATAATTAAAAAAATTAAATTCAAAATTTCCTTTATAAATAAAAATTCAATCATAGAAATGAAAATTTTTTCACAAATAAAATAAAGGAAATAGGTTAAAAAAAGGTTTCACCTTATAATTATTCAATTATAATCCATTTAGAAAAAATTCCAAAAAAAAAATAAATATTAACATTGATTTTAAAAGGCTGACAACAAATAAAACTCAAATTTTCTCTCTTTTCATTATATAATTTGGTAGTAATTATTTTCAAAATACATAAATAAATATAAACTCATAAATAGAATTATGAATAATATATTAGTGATAAGGATCTAAAAGGAGGCATATGATTTCATATATCATATTGAAAATGAAAATGTCACTTCATGTAGTAAATACAAAGTGATATATACTATGAAAATGATTAAATAGAGAAATAATTTGATTTTTTTCTAATTATATTCAAAATAAATTGCAGTCTTCTTCTCCTTATCATATCATTTTAGAACAATAAATATTAATGTACTCTATGACTAGAGATGATTTAGGAAGTAACATTATGGAAGTGATGATGTTTTTTTTGATGAAATAGTTATAATACTTGATGAGGGATTAGTTGAAAAATTCCTAGAGGAATTGTTCGTAAATATTAAACTATAAAATGAAAAATAAATGGGGGATAACTCTAAAAAACTATTATATTATTCTTGTTTTATTAAAAATGAATTATAAACTCACTTCTCCTATAATGAAATTACACAATCAACTCAATCAAAAATTTCCCATGATGATCATTTAAATATATATTATCAATACTCCATAATAAAACTTCATAGTCCATTATACCTTCAAAACACCCATTCACAATGCAAGAAAACAACACTCATTAATCATCCAAACACTCATTTGGTAAATTAAAAAATTCTTACTTGCTATAAAAATATTAATAAGTAAATTAAACATACTTTAAATGCCAAGAAAAAGAATTGGAAGATTTACAAGAAACCCATTCATCAAAAAATCATTCCTCAAATATAACACTGGTTAAATAATCATTCAAGAAAATTAAACATAACTTAGATGTCCTGACACTCATTGAAAAATCATTCTGTCAAAGATAAAACCTACCAAACATACCTTAGACTCCCATTTATAAGTAAATTAGTATGATTTATAACACCCATTCATAAAATAATCATATAAGAAAACCATAATCCCAGAACAAAAATTTATCAAATAAAGTAGACCTTGGTTGTGTGAAAAAAATAGAACTACAATTAAAAACCACAGAGAACTGTCAAGGAGAAGCAGTGGTAGAGGAGGGAGAAAAATGAGAAGTTGATGATGAAAATGGTTATAGTGACAGTGATAACACTAATAATGGAAAGATCCACGAGTGAAGGCAGTGATAAGAATGACAACAATGAGGAAGAATGAGAGAGACCAATCATAAATAGAGTTATGGGAGAAGAGAAGTAGGGTTCATCAAGGTTGAGAACACCAAAATAACGCAAACCGCATAACACAAACAATCAATTAACAAGTGAGGAGGAGAAGAAAATAACATAACTTGGATTCTAGCATTGATTTTTCCATGAGAACGTAAAGGAGGAGCACCGATGTGAGGGGGGTTCCATGAAAGTATTAGAATCACGACTGAATCAGTTTCAATTAGGGTTCTTTTAAATAGACGAGGAATACCTTTATTAGCACTTACAAAAAAGCGCTCATAAAGATACCTTTTATCAGCGCTAAAGAAGCATTAATAAAAAACATCTCAATAAGCGCTAAAACTTTAGCATTGATAAAGGATTAATAATTATAATTATAAATAAAAAATTTTGTAAATATAATTATATAATTATATATGTATTTATTATAATTTTATAATTATTTCATTATATAATTATTTATTTATAATTATATAAATACTTTTTTTAAAACTATATTTTTTATTTATAATTATAAATATAGTAAATATACATTTACAAGATATTTATAAACAAATATATGTGTTAATATATTTATAATTGTTTAATAATAATTATAAATATATTTATATCATTATATATATTTATATCATTATATATATATATTATAAATATATATAAATATAAATATATAAAATATATTCATTATTTATATATATTTATTATAATTGTATAAGTATTTAAAAATATAATTATTTATTTATAAACATATAAATATTTCTTAAAAAATAATATTTATATCATTATATATATTTATATAATTACATATATATTTAATAAATAAATATAAATATAAATATAAATATAAATATAAATATAGTAAATATATTCATTATTTAAATAAACTTATTATAATTTTATAATTATTTAAATGTATATAATTATTTATTTATAATTATATAAATAATTTTTTAAAAATAAATATATTTATTTATAAATATTTATTTACAAATATATTTTTAACATTATTAATGAATAAATAATCTTAAATGTATTCATCTTAAAAATGAGTAGACTTTAAAAATATTGAAAAATTGACAAGTTTTATTAATTTAATTTAAATTATTAAAAAATATGGATATATATCGATATAAAGAAGAATAGATATTTAAAATACTAAATTATAATAAATAAATAAATATAAATAAATAATTTAAAATGATTTAATTGAAAAAAATATTAAAAATGAATAAATAATACCTAACTATAAGAATATTGAAAATAAATAAATAAAATTTACTGATTAAAAGCATAATATACTAAATTTATCATGTTATAATGAAATTATAAAATTAATACTAAAATTTGAATAAATTACATTTTTATTAGGTGGATGTGTTTCTAGATAAGATTTCATTAATTACCTAAATATTTGTGTGTGTGTGTTGTATATAAAAATGCATAAATTACGTATATGTATGTTAAATCAATGCAACACATTTTTGATATATTTTAAATTCAAAAATCAAACAACATTCAATTATATCCATTACTCAATTCAAGTAGTCAATATTAATATTAATTATAAATTATAAACAATTTCCACTAAATATATGAATTATTTAATGTCAACATAAATATTTTGTATTATATAAATCATATTTTAGGAAATAATATATACAATAATATATATATAGAAATATATATGAATCTATTTTTATATTAAATGTATTCATGAATAACTTTGTATAAAAAACATTAAAAACGAATAGGACATTAATATTTTTTAATTATAACATTTTATTCATTTTATATATTTTTATTTAATGAATTTTATTTATTACTATTTATAATTAATATATATATATATTAAACTTATGCGTTTTTATTAATAACTATTTCATTAATAATTTTTTTAATAATTTCTCAATTTATTCATTATTATTATTTTTCTTTAATTATTAAAACTAATTGATTTTTAATTTTTTTATTTAATTATTAACATTTATTCATTTAATATATCTATATTTAATATATACTATTTATTAATATTTATAATCTATATATATGTATATTAAATTTATTTATTTTTACCAATAATTATTTAATTAATTAAATATTTAATATTTTTCTTAATTTACTCATTTTTAATTTTTATTTGTTTTATTATTTTATTTTACACATCTATATATTTAATATATACTATTTATTAATATTTATAATATATATATATGTATGAAATTTATTCATTTTTACCAATAATTATTTAATTAATAAAATTATTAATATTTTTTAAAAAAATTACTGATTTTTTTGCATTATTATTTCATTTTATTTGAGACCTTTATCAATACTAAAAAGTGGTGATAAAGGATACCCTTTATCCTTGCTAAAATTAAAGTGTTTGTAAAAGGTACCCTTTATCATTGTTAAAAAATGCTTATAAAGGGTACCTTTTATCAGCACTACAGAAATGTGCTGATAAAGGCCAACACTGTTAAAGGTATGTTTTTAGTAGTGTATACAATTTTTTTAAATAAATTTAATCTCTTTGGTAACTTAATTTTCACAAAACACTAATCTAAAATGAACTCCAAAATATTATTATTTTAACACAATCATTATCACCAAACTGTTGGAACATCAGAAATGAATGAGATTAACTAAATTATGAAAATATAGTTTACAAATGTTTATAAAATTAATTCATTGGTTACCAATTAATTATAAATTAAAATAAAAACCCATTGAACATAATGATGTATTTTTATAAAAAAAAACTATTTTTATACCCATAATGGCATTTTATCTTAATAAATTAAATTAATCACCACTAGTTAAAGATCCTAATTAAATTTATATTTTATATATTCAATAAAATTATTTTAAATTAATCCAATAATTTTTATATGCTTAAGATAAGAATACATCCAATTTTAATTATAAAATTTATATTTTTCTAAAAGACAATTTTGCCACCTTTTAATGACGCACCTATTTTAAAAATAATTTTTGAAACTTTCATAAATTTTATTTGACAAAATAAACTCTTTTTTTGAAATTTTAATATAAAAAATAGCTTAGGGTGAATTTTTTGTATTTTTTTAAGAATTTCCATTTTTTTGATGAATAGTGGAAAACACCGAATTTTAATTGAAAACTGAATTTTCATCTAAATATTTTATAATGTTAAATTATATTTTAAATTTGTTTAAAAGTCTCAATAGTTAAATCATACATCTATTAATATAATTTGGGTCATTGAAATCAATTTCATATTGAATTTTTATATAAAAACATTTCAATCTTTGGAACATTTTCTCTTTAAGAACCTGCTTTGTCATCTCATCTATGAGACTAATTTTAAATAAAATTTTACCAATTATTTGAATTAAATTTTTTAAAATGGATTCCATATTTGGAATCATAAGGTATAAATTATTTTGTATTGTTATTTTCATTTTTATGCATAAAAAATTACCGTGGTAAAAAAAGATTTAGCGCAGTATATGTAAAATAATGTAACAGGTTAAAGTTAAAAGGTAAAATTTTAAAATACCTAAAAACTATAACATTATATGGTTTTTTTAAGTGTTTATCATCCCAAAAAATCTTTACAAAATTAATTATCATCCAAATTCATGGGAATTAATTCCACCCAAATGCGGTTGGCTTTAAATATAAAATAATCATTATTTAATCACTTTAAACCACCCCTCCTCAAGTATAAATACCACCCCTCACCACCCCCTTTCTCCTAAAAATCCCTAAAGATCTTAAAATATTTTCCAAATCTATCCTTCACACTATCCATAAGTCCAATTTCATATTATCTCACCAAAAGACCAATTCCAATGTCTTTAAGGGATCCTTCAAGGAGGTGATTTTCAAGAGGTAATTTTCTCAAACCACCACTCTTATTTTCTTTTCTTCTTCCAACTTATCCTAAAATCCTTAATAAATCAAGAAATAATAACTCAAGAAGCATGTAAATACTATAATTTTATATTTCTAGTGGAATATATTTTATCCATACTTTTTATTACCTCCTCTTATTCAAAGAAATGAAACCATTATTGAAATTATGGAGATTAATCATCTATGTGAATAATGTTTTTGTTCATTTTACATTAACACCTTCAAGTATGGGATTACAAGTATTATTATGGTTAAATAAGATTTTAATTATTATATTATAACCTATTTAATGTTTTGTAACTAATATATATACACAATACTAAATAAAACAAATCTAGTTCATGATGGTCGAAAAAACCACCAAATTAAACTAAAAATCTTTCATCAACATTTTATCAAACGAATCATCCTCCTGTAAGAAATAAAAATGATATATGGGAAAATTTAAACTTATGTAAGTTCATTAATTCTATTTCATTTCACTTATTTATTTTTATTTTTATTTGATAAGAAAATCCATAATTATACAGAAATGAACTGACCATGAAAACCATGAAATAAACGCACCCAAAACAAAAAAAATCATGAAATATTATTAATTAATGGGTGGTAATATGTTATAAAAATAAAATATGAGGTATTATAAATAATAATATAGTTATGAAATAAATTAATAACATTCTTTAAACCATTATATAGGAGGTTGAATTTCTCAAAACTAATGGGAAGCGTGAGGTAAGAGTATCTCATCTTACTTTTTTCTTCTGTGAGATTTATTCATTATTCTCTAATTATTTATTTTTTATGGTGTATATAATTCCATTTTATATATAATATTATGAATCTAATTATCTTAATGTTCTTAAATGTTTCATTTTATAATTATTACATTTATGGGGCATACGATTCGACTGATTACAAAGTGGTAAGAGAATTCAAAACCCAATTTCCATTCATTGGGTTAACCTTCAAATTTATTGACTATGTCATGATATGATTATGTGAGGGATGAATTTTTATTATATTATATTGAATTTCCCAATTTTTATTTGGTTTTACAGTGAATAACCATAATCTATTAAATTTTTTAATGCTCATTTCAATGATATGATATTTATAAGGGATTTTCTTTCAAAAATTATCTTTTTAAAATTTCCCTTTAAAATCAAATTTTCTTCCATATCCATGTTTTATAATATTGTTTCTAAAAATGTTTTTAATATTATCATATTATTGTCTAAAGTTATTTTTAATATTTTTTTTCTTTTTAAAAAATGGTTTTAATGGATTCTTTTTATTTTTTTCCAAGCGAGATTCTTTATGAATTTTACAAAAAAATATGGAAGAAATGTTTTTATAACTTATAGGGAATAATAAATTTTTACCATCATCACGATGATTTAATTCCTTAAATATTACTTTACAATATTATAATGTTATTTTAAAAGAAAAATTTTCTTTTATAATTGTGTGGAATTTAAAAAAAAGTTTTCAAAAAAGGAAGTATATTTTCCTCGAGAATTATTTCAATAGATCATTCAATATTATTTTATATATAAGATAATATTATTTTAGGTTACTTATTATTTACTAGGGATACTGTTAAATAATAACATCCTTATTATTTTTATGGTTGGTTTATGTTTATTATGTCATGATATTTATAAATCTTATTTTTTCAATGGGTTATGTTATGATGACATGTTTATGAAACCCAATTTATTTTCATGGGTTATGATATGATTTAAATTCTTCTATAAAACATATTTATGGTTTCATGATGTGATAGGTGGGACATATATCTTCATCTAATTCATTGGGTAATGATTTATATCTAATGATATAGAAAGGACTGGAATGGGAAATTAAATCGATTCAGTAAAAGTCTTTATTCACCATGAAGGTTTGGGGAGTGAACCCAATCTACTATGGTTGTCTTGGTAGTTAACCTCGACTACTATGATGGTTTGGGTAGTGAACCCAATCCACTATGATAGTCTTTGGAGTGAACCTTGGCTACCAGGATGGTTTGGGAAGTAAACCTAATCCGCTATGATAGTCTTGGGAGTGAACCTTGACTACTATGATGGTTTGGGGAGCGAACCCAATCCACTATAATAGTATTGGGATTGAACCTTGACTACTATGATGGTTTGTTAAGTGAAATCATTCCACTATAATTAAGAATTTTCTCCATTATGTTCATTTTATAATATTAATAAAACTAGAGAAAGTGGGTGAAAATGATATATGAAAGTGATTCATTTAAAGATAGTTATCCATATTTAAATTTACTCATATCCATTGTAATCATCATCCCATTCATATCTTGTGTCACTTTCTCCTCAAAAGCTTTTCATAGATGAGACCACAAATAAAACCATCCATATCCTAAAGTTTCTTCCAAAAATCACATTAAAATTTGATGACAACATTATGATATAAACATAAAATACATCATACATGAGTATCCTATAATAATATATCACACCCAAACTTACTAAGGTGGCTCTATAGGTGTTGGGGACTCCAACACCTTGAATTTCCTATATTGTAGTACTATGCGTAGGCACCTATACTACTCTTGGAAACTCTTGTATGTGAGTAAATTGACTTTTTCCATTTTAAATCATAGTATGTTTGTAGTATTACATGAAATTTTAGATAAAAATTAATACGAGTAGATTAGTACTTTTATCTTGATTACTAATTAGATAATAATGATTAATTAAATCATAAAATTTCTCTCATTATTTTATCAAAGCCCAGTATCCATCACTACTAGATTTAGAATACTCATTTTCTATAGTATTATACTAGAAAGGATACTTGAATCCTATCCTCATATCCCAAGATATGGATACGACACTAATTAGAGAGTTTCTAGGTAGGCGGTTGAATGGACAACCAGATTAACTCACAGCTCCTTAAACTATTGATTGAAGTCTCAACTTCTTTTAATCATGAAAATTATTTATTCAATGATTTTACTCTAAATATGAATCAAGCTAGTAATGCATTCTTATTTTCTTCCATATTTTGTTAAATCAATGCATTATTCTCATAATAATTCCCCAGTAGTAGGAGACATCCTTAACTAGGGCTGATGAGCACCCCTTAGAACCAGTTTTGTTCAAATTTAAATGATGGAAGAAATTATGATCTAATATTTCTTTGATGGGTTTTTATTATTTATTAAGGAATGAAATCAATTTATATCTAATATGCACATACTATGTGATCGTACTCACAAACAGATATGCCGTAAATAGAAAAACATTCATCTTTCCTTAAAATGATTAATATATGAATTTTAGTTTATTATTTTATGTGATCATGCTAACTTGAAAATTCATAAAACAATAATAAACAATGCATAAATTAAATAAACCGCCTGATCTTGAGTATTTGAAATTGGTTGATCCATTTAAACTCAACGGATCAACCATGACTTGGAGGTATAATACCTTATTCAGGACATAAATCATATCAAAGCTTTCACCCCAACCCATTGTTTTCAAAACTCATATGGGATGACAACTCATCTTAGCATGGTCCATATCTTAAATCATCATCTTCATCAGAATACAAATATACCCATGTGCAGGCGAGGATGTCTCAAGAATCCCAAAATACAAACAGATAAATTAATGGACATTCATACTTTAATACATATCAAGCAATAAAAATTATGATTCAAATACTATCTAATTAATTAATTACATTCATCATACGCTATTCAAATAATTAATCAAATAAATAAATTCTTGAAAAAATAAAGCTGGTAAATTATCAAAACCAGTATATAGATAAAATAAATGTGTGAGAAAAATTAAACTGTCATAAATTCAAGTTGTGGAAAAATAAATAAATTAAATGAATTATTTAAATTCAAATAATTTTATTTCATTTGGTCCATAATTAAGTTTTTTATTACAAAACCAAATCAATCAATTAATTTAATTTTATACCAAAAATAAATTAATTTTTAGAAGATTAAAATTAATATTTTTTAAATTCCAAATAATAATAAATTAATTTTTGAATATTTAAAAAATTTCATAAGCCTCGGAACCCATTCAGGCCCACTATGGGTTAGACTACCCTTACCCTTACCTAGGACCATTCTAGGTCATAAAAACATGTAGAGAGAAGTTCTGAGTCAAGAAGACTTATACAGGGATGTTTTGGGTCGGTCAAACCCACTAAAGACTGGTGGAGTGCCTCATTAGGGTAGGGGAGGCCCACACAAGGTTTCAATCAGGACAGAAGTCCTCATTGAGATGTAGATGGTGTCCTAGTTGGCTAATAAAGGCTTATGATAACCAAATCGATCAATGAGATGTCCTCTCAATGTGGGGAGGCCGACTGGAAAATTATTGTCTTAGGTTGGGGTATGAACCTAACCCTCAGGTAGAAGGTTGTATGCCTAACACATGTCTAGAAATTTTCCTGGCCCTTTGATTAGAAATGGGTTTCAAAATCCATGAGGGAAATTCATTCGCTCGAGATTTTGGAAAAAGTCATCGGTCGGAGTTTTGCATGAACCTCGACCTTGAAATCCTCAACGAACTTCTCAACCGCATCTGAGATGAGGCTGTCAGTGAGAGTCGAAGGAGATCCTAACATAGGAAGTTAGTGGAAAACCTTGATGGACGCATTGGCATATCCATTTTTGAAGAAACCCTCGGTGAAACCCAAAGTGCATCCCTCTTATAATCTGAGGCGATCCACATCTCTCGACGAAGGTCTTGACAAAACTGGAAAGAAATCCTCAGCCATAACATAGGTGGAAATATAAGTTTGAATTCATTGGCAGTTCCATCACCGATGAAGAAATCATCAGTGAACACCTTCGATTATCCCTTGTCTAATTTGCACTGATTTTTTTGGTGAACCCATCGGCAGATATATTAGCCAACTGAAGTTTTCTACCACCAACCCCAGAAGATGGGAGGTGGTTTATGCGATTTCTGTTTCTTGGAGGTTTTTTATTATAATGTCTGGGATATTGTGGAATTTATTTGTTTGTAAATATTAATAAGAAATGGAGATATATAGATTAATATGGTCTCAGTTCATTTTTGTTTGTTTGAGTTATTGGAATAGTCTAAATGTTAAGTTTTGGTTTCTTTAGTATGCGATGTTAAAGATCCAATATTTAAGTTGAAGCTTAGTTTTTTCCTGTAATTTCTATAATGGAAGATTTGATTGGAATTTCTAATTGATTTGTCTTAGTGAATCTTGTTTAGTGTTATTTATTATTGGTTAATTGCATTTTTAGTTGAAATTATTGATTGGTATTTAAGATTTTATTTTATTGCATTGATTTTAAGAACTGGAAGTTTGGATTTTGATTTGCGAATTGGTTCTAGCTATTCATAGTGGGAATCAATTAAATTTATATACTACTGAAAAATTTATAATTTTGACACTTGTAATATTAGAGAGATAATTCCTAGTGAGTTGGTCTTCCAGTTGAATTTCCCAGATGAAATTATAAATAGAAATTCCTAATGTCAATTCACACCACTAAGTCCCATTGCCATTTCCCACTGCCAATTCACACTGGAAATTCCCACATGGAATTCCCGTGGGAAATTCCCACTAGAAATTACCATCGGTAATTCCCACTAGTAATTCCCAATGGAAATTTCCATAGGCAATTCCCACTGGTAATTCCCACTGAAAATTCACTCTGGAAATTCCGATTGGAAATTGTACAACTAGAATTCAGACTTGTGTGTTGGAAATTTCCACTGGATATTTAAAGTGGGAATTTGAACTGGGAATTTACACTTGAAATTCTTAGTGGGAATTCTCAGTTGCAACTTCTAGCAGGAATTACCACTGGAAATTTCCACTAGATATTCTAACTCTGAATTCACACTAGGAATTTACACTTGAAACTCTCACTGGTAATTCCCAGGGGAAATTCTAACTGGTAATTCCCACAAGCAATTTCCACTATCAATTCCCACTAGAATTTCTCATTGGAAATTCTGATTCTTATGGAATTATAATTTGTAAGTACATAAGTTTTTTAAAATGTATTGAAATTGTACAACTAGAATCCTGAGTTGTGCCTCAGATTTCCTCTAGATATTAGAACTAAGAATTCTTAGTAGGAATTGACACTTGATATTCCCATTGGGAATTCCCACTTTCAATTTTTAGTGGGAATTCCCATCAGTAATTCCCATCAGGAATTCAAATTAAAAATTCCAATTGGAAATTCAGGTTGGTATGGAATTATAATTTGGAAATACAAAACAATTTATAGAATGTGTTCAATTTATACAGCTATAATTCTGACTTGTGTGTTGAAAATTCTCTCTGGATATTCGAACTGAGAATTAGAAATATGTATTTACTCTTGAAATTATCACTGGGGATTACCATTCGGAATTTAGAGTTGAAATTTTTACTAGGAATTCCGAGTTGAAATTACCACTGTAAATTCCCACTTGGACTTCCCAAAAGAAATTATTACTTGCAATGCCCACTGGAAATTCACAGTGAAATAAATTTACATCTAATAAGTACCGAACACTTTAAAATTTAATTAGTTTAATTTTTCCAGTGGCTATAATTTGGTGTTCAATTCTCAGTTGACCGCTGGAAATAGCCACTAGAAATTTCCTATGATAATTTTACCACTGGAACTTACCATTAGCAGTTGCATCTGGAAATTTCCACTGAAAAAACCCACTAGAAATTCACACTAGAAATTCCCATTGGAAATTCCCACTAGAAATTATCACTGGAAACTCCCAATGGAAATCTCCAAGAGATATGCAGTAAAATCCCACTAGAATTCCACTGGAAATTACCACTAGAAGTCCCTTGGAAATTCCCACTTGAAATCCCCTGAAATTTTCAACTAGAAATTTCCTATTGAAATCCCCAATGTAACTTTTCACTGGAAAGTTATTATATGAGTATTGATTCTATCTGTTATTCAACTATAATTTGAACTACGATTTGTAGTAGTATTTATAATGTTAGTTTTCACTAGAAATTTGTTGTGTGATTATCATAGTGAATTTTTATTGGTCTACTTTTTTGAACGTACTGATTCAAAGTCATGTCACATTTCTAAAGTTAGAAATTTTAGTGGAAGTTTTATGTTTTTACTCTTATGCCTTATATTAATATTCAAATTTCATTGATGCTAATTTTTAGGGATATTTTTTCGAAATAAGAAGTGTCTACATCATCTAGAAACCACTAAATGTTTTTGATGATTGTGTTATAGAAAAGTTTTAATGTCATTATACCTAATATTAGTGACAATCACATTAAATATCTTCAAATGATTCCATTTTTTAAATTGTTTAAAGTGTTTATTTATAACCTACTTCCATTTTATTATTGTAAAAAATGGATGGTTATGTGTTATTTATATTACATAAGTTTAATTTTGATTTAAGAATGTTTTAGATAGATGGTAGGATGATGGATTTAAGAGTTGATAACATTTATAATATATCTGGGATTGAGGATAGCGACTTACCTGGGTATGTTGACTATAAAAAATTACCAAATAGTTAGGTAATATTGATGAGGAGGTTTTCGAATGCTGGACGGATATTTTCCTAAGGTGTGTTGTAGAGAGATATTTTTAAGGTAGTTGAAGCTACTAAGGAGCAAGACTTCTCTAGTGTGGCTTGTTTTTTTTTTCTATTTTCATGTGCGAAAATATTTTCCCCTTCTTATAATTATTATGTGGGATGAAATTTTGTTACATACTTTGTAGATGTAGAAAAAGTGAAGAGTTATTCTTGGTATACTATTATTCATGAGTATCTTCTTACATCAACAAAAAAAATTATAGAACTCCCTTAAAAGTTGTTGGTTGTGTTGTCTATTTATTGGTAAGGTTCAACTTTATTTAACTAACTGATTAGTTTTTCCAAGTTGGTTGACCATTTTCTAATAATGTTAAATGTTATAGTATTGGTTTTCTTACAAGTCTGAGAATTTTGTTCCCAAAAGAGAGGGTGCACCATTATTTGTATAGTGGATTTTGAAAGATGTTTTTGTTGCTGTATAGGAAAGTACCAAGGTATTGTTAGTATTTTATTTTTTCAAGAAATCCATTATTTTCATATTTATTTATGAAATCTTCATTTTTGTTTTCACTATCCATTGTAGACTCAAATGACTTTGAGGAAGAGCTACAGGCTTAAGTCAAGCTCTTATGAGGTTAAACAACCTATTTAGCTAGTTGTAGAAGAAAAAAAACTTCATTTCAGTATGAATGTAGAAGAATGAAATTTTTTAGACGAGGATATTATCGGATTGTATATGGAGAATGTGAAGCTTAACAAGAAGGTTAAAAAAACTAGAGGCATAATTAAAAGTGAAGAATAGATATATAATTATTTTGAAAGAAAGGATAAAGAAAAAGTAGGAGGGGGAGATGAAAGTAGTAAATATTGAGGGGGAAGGAACTGTTTTAGAGAATGTTCAGATTAAAGAGATTGAACTTGAAAAGAACATGAATTCAACTACTACTTTTGAGGGAATAAAAGAGGAAACTTTTGTAAATGAGATGAAGGAAGCATGTATTGTAGATGTAGGAGGGGAGGAGGAGAATGTGAATGAAGGACTACCTTTAGATGAAGGAAAATGTGTTGTGCAGTCCACTATAATGTTTTTTGCCTCTAAGATATAGAAAACATTAGTTAGAGGTGTGAGGACTAGGTCAGGGAACCTAAAGTGTCAATCTACCTATATATATATCCACAAGTAACTACCAATAAGAGGCTACTAATGAACCTCAAACTATCCCAGGTATTTCCTCAGTGGGCGAAGAAATATAATATAATGACATCTCATGATATAAGGCTCATTTTCATGCTCCTTGATGCTGATGGGGAAAGGTACAATTATTTATTTTTTGTATTTTTAATATATTGAATTATATTTGACTATTTTATAAATAGAAATAATTTTCCATGAAAATAGTGGTGTTTCTTGGGAATCTGGTGAAAATCGTATCAGATCAATATTAAAAATATTATTGATTTGTTAAAAAAGAGGTTCAATTCAAGTATGGCATGTCTTATATCACTTTTTATAATATCCTTTGTTGTTTTAGTTTTTATTGAGTCCTTTTTTTGGAAACTATTCATTGATGTATATACTGTGATTATTCAAGAAAAATGGCACCCTCGCAGTAAATATAGAATTGGAGAATTGATAAGTTTTTCCTTCATGATGAGCACCTTCACTGTAAGTTTCCTGTTTTTCTTACAAAATGTTGCTTTTATTTTTCTAGTTTTTAATTTTTTGTATTCCATTTTTAAAGTAAACCATGAGTACATTATTATATTTCCTTTTGTTATTGCCATGTAGGGAGTTCTTTATTTGTTAAATGAGAACTTAAAGGAGACATTTTTGAAGTGGGTATCAGTTGCGAACATGAAGAGCTCCAATTTTTCATTTTTTCCAGTAAATTTAGAAAATATTTATTAGACTTTGTTAGTAATAGATTTGAAAAATCAGGTGTTTAGATATTATAACTCCATGAAAGATGTTAGAGAAACCTGAGAAAGTGATCCATTTATCAAAGATGTTGTTAGTGTGTTAAGGTCATATATAATTTTCATGAAAATTTCAAATACATTGAAATATGGTCTACTGATTGAATTTTTTGCAAAAATCATATTTGAAAGACCTGTTTTATGGACTTTATACTGAAAAAGTTAAGCACAAAAAATGGGAAATGAAAACTAAGAATACCCCACTATAGGGATATTCTAGTTTTTATTGTGGTGTGATTATTTGTTATGTCATGGAGTATTTGGATACATGTGTTACAGTGGAAGAGAGTTTGACAGAAATGAATGTTATGAAGTAAGAATTATTTATGGTTCATTATTTCTTAACTGATCCTGGAAGGAGTTAGTCAGATGTTGATGCTGAGAGTAGGATGTATTTGGTCACTTCTAGAGACATTTAAAGATACTTAAATCAGTTGTTCAGTTTTATAGATATTTTGGTTGTATTAGAAACTTAACTACAGTCAGTTATTATGATGGTTTGGGTGTGGGAAGCAATTGGGTGGGCTTGTGATTTGGGGATCAGTTTTTCATAGATATTTGGTTTATGTTCATTGAAACATTTATTTGGTTGAAACACATATATGTTTGTTGTTATATTTTATGTAGCTATTACAATGTACTTTTTGTTTGTAGTCTGCACTATCTTTTCTTTCGATAATTTTGGAAACTTATTGTGATCATAAATTCCAACTGGTAATTACCTTTGGAAATTTCCACTAGAACCTACTGTGTTTGGTTTTCCTGAATTCAGTGGGCCGTACATAGTGGGTGGAACTATATGTTTTCTGATCTGGATCTACATTTTTTTAAAGGTGATATGGTTATATTTTGACATATTATGGTAGGCGTGACACTGTAATTTATATTGGAAGTGTTTGTTGTCCCTTTTTTGAATAGAAACTTGCTTTGTGTATAAATCCCAACTCTCAATACCCATTGTAATTTTTTAGTGGAAACTGACATGGTAAACACAGTTAAAATATCCAATTTGGTTTACACCAATTTTATGGTAACTTGATTTGTATATAAAATACAACTAGTAATTGGAATCAGAAATTTTCACTGGACATTTTCATTATAAAATGGGAGGGTACATTTTCACTTTGATTATGTACAAGATGCTAATTTCAATTTCCCTATCTATAGTCCAAAATTCAATTATAAAAACTGTTTTTCAAATGCAGTTTCATATTGTGATGACATCTATTGTTGAATTTGTGTATCAACTGAATTATGAAATCCTTGGAATGATTTCTCGGTCCTCATCTTTATGTTTTGATTCCCATTTACAGTAGTTTCTGAATCTTGCAGCATCAATAAAAGAAAATTCATCCTTGGTGGATCCTAATTTCATCAATAATTATATATTAATAACTAAAAAGATAAACAAAAGATGTGTTTCATAATATTTCAAAATAATACAACATATCAATTGTTATTAACTATGTTTAAATTTGTAGGTTTTGAACATACAGTACAATATATACATACATTGAGATTTATGACAGGATCAGTATGGTATCCATTATTGAACGGTTCTATTGAATTTCCCTACAACAATATTATAACATTATTTATGCATGATAACATTGAATTCAATAGTTCAATAACATAATAAAATAATAATAGAACTACTGTATAAGGTTTTAAATATCACATTATATGAAGTGCTATGATGTGGGTTTCAATGTAACTCTCAGTGGTGGTTTCATGGTTGGAACATGGTGTACTAGGATAGTATTGTAGAGAGTTTTTATTAGGTTTTTGAGGGTTTAGGTACTATGAGGGGGCCTGGTGAATAAATTGGGATAGAAGAGTAAGAATACTCGGAAGCACCTGAGGCTGACTAAGTGGATTTAGACTATGGTGTGGATAGAATAGTGGATTCAGGATAGGGGTTCATGTATTTTTTACCCATGGAATGGTGGAAATTAAATTTTAAGGTGTACAAACACATAGTATAGTGAGGTATTTTAATAATAAGTAAAGGTATGTTGTAATCGATGTTGTGGTTTAGAAATAAAGGGGTAAAAATCTGTAGATGTTGATGAGGAAGATGATTAGAAAAAATGGGGAATGGAGTGGAGTTGAGGAAGCACAAAGGTTGGAAAAGGGATGTGAAGCACATTTGAATCTTTGTCAGAATTTCTAAAAGACCCCTCAAGAAGGATAGAAGTTTGAAGTGAATATAGAGGAGAGAGAGGAATACAACATGGAGTATGGTTTTCAGCCCATATTTTAAATAGGAAGTGCATCCTTGTGTCATCATCTAACCATCAAATCCCAAAATTCAAATGATAGTAATGTTGTGTCGTGGTACCTTGGATATGCCATGGAGGGTGAATAAATGAAAGCACAACAAAAAATTTAAATTTATTATGATCTATGAACCCATGATGTTGTGTAACGTCTATAATACAGAGTGATTATAAATTCAATTGACATGATTCTAATTGTTTTTCTTATCTTGGGACTCTACTGTGTGGTTAATGGGCTATGATGTGTAGGGTCTGATTTTTCTAGTGGTTCCATAATTTACTATCAATAAGTTATAGATATATGTGGAGTGTCCAACCATGAAACCACCACTAAGAATTACATAAAACCATTTATACTATATAAGGTTTTAAATATCACATTATATGAAGTGCTATGATGTGGGTTTGAATAACAAATGTTTTGTAACCTACTGTATAGTACCTACATTGATATATGTGACATGATGTCCATTACAACCACTATTTGACAGTTCTATAACTATTCCCTACAATATCATTATAACATTATTTATTCATGGCAGTAAGAAATTTATTAGTTCAATAACATAAATAAATAATTACAATGAAGTACCAATTTTTTGGTCTCTTGATTTCTGATTTTCACCGGTTTCTCATGAGTTTTATTTCCTGTTATAGAAAACATTTCATTCTATCACCGCCTTTCCTTTTTTATTTTTTCTTGAATGATGTTTTAGACTGTTGTCAACCTTTCTTGTTTGAATCATGTTGACTGCATTTTGAGGGTACATTATTTTTAGATTCCTATAATTTCCTCGCCTAATTGTTCAGATTTTACATTCCAATTCTACATCCTTGTTCAAACTCATAGGATTCTATTACAAGCTTTATTTCCATTCATGCCAACTATTGGTAACATTGATCTTTTATTGCTATAATATTCTCTTTTAAATGATTAATTATGATGTCTTCCAACTGGATGTCACGGTCATGTCTTTTCCATCTCATACGAATATGAAACTTTCGTAAGGACTGAACATCCAATATTTTCAATGCATGACAACACAAATAGCCATAAATCTCAAATTTCAGACAAGCACAACCAATTTTGAAAGGTGATTGTTTGTACACTTCTACTATAAAATCATTTTACGAACCATTAATTTCCACAATATACCATTTTGGGGAAATAGTTTCATTACAAGACTTAAGGTAACAAGAACCACATAGTTTGTGTTCATGTTGAAAAAGATCAAATATTTTTTGAGTGTATAAGTGACTTTCTTGAACCATGATCGGTTGATGGAAAATGATTGTGTGGAAGATTTTCCCTTCCATAGAATTTAGATTTTATTTCTAGATACCTATTCTTATCCAACACACACTCAAATTATTTGAAGAATTCCATGAAACTGAGTTTACGATTCAAATAATCCTTTAATACACCACTAAAACTTTCACTTAACTACGTGATTTGAATTCTTATTGTTAATATAATTTTCATAAAACAATGAGCACATTTTTCTTTTACTTTTTACAAATATTTTATCCATGTTGAATTTATATCACTATAATTTAGTCATATTTCTTTCTATATTGTTTCAAATTTTGAAATCTCTGCAATTCCATACATGCATTTTTTCATTTTTTCCAACACTTTCGAGTCATCTTTCATTACATGGACCAAGTTTTTCATGCCATTTTGCATTAGGTTAGAAGTTCATAGGCCATCTATTGTTTTAGGTAGTGTCAAACCAATGGATTTAAACATAGATACATCTTGATCTATTAAAATTATCTCTTGATTTTCCCCTATAGAAATCAGCCAATCTACTAAATGTCCAACCAAATGAGTCTTCAGTCTCATCATATAAAAATGATGCACCAAAAATTACAATCTCCTTATGATGATTTATACCTAGAAACACTCCCAAAGTCCTAGACTCCATGTTTGTGTTAAATGTATTGTCAAACATGACGACGTCTCCAAAATGCTCATAATCGACCTTTATTCTCTAATCAACCCAAAAAAATGTTGCTAATTTGACCACACATGTCAAGTTACACTGTGTATATGAATGATGTGTTATCTATTGATTACTTCTATAGGTATTGTAACATACCATCGGCATCACATAGATTTAAGTCCCTTTATCTTTTTAACCTTAGATAATTCAATTAGTCCACACGTGTATATCCAAGACTTGCAGGGCCACCAGCAATAACTGTTCTAAGTGAAAATGAATCACCGGGCTTCAGACCAAATTTTTCATTAACATCAAACTCAGCACCTTGTGCATCACTAATTTATCATTGTGACCTCATGAAATGCATGGTCTTGAGATAATGTAAATAATGGTTATTCTCCTTAAAAATTGTGTTCACTCATACTGGTTATTGGACATGTAGAAAACTCCCATTCATACTGGACAATTAGTTCTTGTTTCTGCACGTGGATTTTTGGAATTTAAGTCACGTTTTTCTTTTCTTCGGCATCCTTATTTTCTACATGCATACAATGTTGATGTTACCAAGATTTTTTTATTTTTATGTTTGTTAATATACTATTTACATACACTGAAACCGACAATGCCTCTATAAGCATCATAAAATTAATAAATATATGAATCTAATTTAAAAGCCATCAAAATTCTTGGTCTCCATGTATTTCTTTCTTTAGAAATGTTTTCACATGGGGTGATTTCTTCCAAATTTGTGACTTCATCTCTATTTATTCTAATTTATAAACTGACCTTTGAGTTTGTAAGGTCCTCAATACTATTCTCCCTCACATAGCAGTTAGACAAATTTTGGATAGTATTTAAATAAAATGAATTTATGGCCTCTTCATCTTGTAGAGTATTCAGTTTTTGGTCCCTTTCTATAATTCTATGATGTATAATTTTTCTACACAATGCGTGATATCACAGTTGTTTGTAATTTGTTTAATGGTGTTTCCTTTGGATCCAATGGAAATTACCATTAGAAAAGTGTAGTCTCAAGTTTCAACTAGTAATTCCCACTAGAAATTTGAACTACAAATTCACACTGGAAATTCACACTGGAAATTCACACTAGAAATTCCTATTATAAATTACCATAGTAAATTGTAGTTGTAAATTCACAGTAGTAATTCCCACCAGAAATTTTCACTAGAAATTCACACTAGAAATTCACACTGGAAATTCACACTAAAAATTCCTACTAGAAATTCTCATTGAAAATTGTAGTTGCAAATTTCTAGTAGTAATTCCCACTATAAATTTTCACTAAAAATTCTCATTGGAAATTCATACTGAAAATTCCCATTGAAAATTATCATTGGAAAATTCCCATTGGACTTTCCCATTAGGAATTCTCATTGGAAATTCCCATATGAAATTTATGCTGATTTTTTGGAATGAAAATTCAAAGTGGGAAGTTCAACTTACTATCAATATTTTTTTATCATAAAAAACATTATATTTATAGCTTATATCAATTAAAAATCACAGTTATATGCTTCTGAATATTTTCAAAAATGGAACTTGGAAGTTCAAATGTCAATTAGTAATGAAATTTTATAGTAGAGATGTCAATGCATAATTTGAACTCTGATTTCAGGATGTTCTTTCTAACAGAGAAAGGGACTAGAAGAATCTTGAACCATGATAGAAACACCTCATGTAAACTGATAATATCTAGGAAATGATTCTTGAAAACTCATCTTACTAATTCTGTGTCAAAAAACCCCTATGAACGAACCTTAAGAAAGCCCCAAACGTGCACGGGTATAGCTACCCCCCCTGTGAACGATAGCTGTAAACAGTACCTACAAACACAGAGTTTCTAGATTATGTACCCCTAGAATCATGAAGAACCCACACAGGTATATCCTTCCCCAAAATATGGACCTGAGACAATGTAGTCGCGGCTAGAAAATCCTAAACTTGACTCTCAAAGAATACAAAAGTTAGCCTCTCAGGTGCAGCTGCGACCAGAGAAAGATTTTCGTCACCCTTGTTTAGGTGGGAAGTAATTCAGCCTGCACATTTTTATTTACTTTCCATTAGGATATTTCATTATTTTTTATAGTATTTTAATGGTTTAGATGGACTCACATGATGTGGTAGTCATCTAGAGGCCAACCAGACCCTCAGGTTCAGGTGCCGAACCAGAGATGATACAGATCTAAGAAGAGGCATGTTCAGCACAGTGTGGTCTTGCGCGATGGCCAGGTGATGCCACGAGGTGTGGTGAATAGTGTAGGAGGCTGGGGTCTAGCTAGAAGCTGGTCTGTACACAACAAGAGGGGTGAATGGTGGGGCCTGCAACAAATCTAGCCAAGTTGCAGAGGAGGAATGTGGAAAGCAATGTCAGGAAGTTCCTCAGAAGGGTACCAGTGGCTGGTGGATTGGTTCTACATGGAGATGCTTCCATGGGAAGAAATTTTGTTTTCCGTTTTTTGGATTTTTTTTACTTTCTAATCGCCCCACATTATTTAATATAAAACATTGTTTTTATATATATATATATATATTGTTTTGTCCACCCTCTGTTGGCTAGCCCACCCCCTTTGATATTTTTATGTTTTTTCATATACAGAACCATGACCCAGCCACCCCTTTTATTTTTTATTGTTATTCAAGAATATTAATATAGTATATTTAACTATAAAACTCATTCCACATCTTGGTGTAAATAAATCACGGTCGTAACTTTTTTTCTTTCCAATGAAAACTTGGACTTAAAAACCCACAACCACCTCATAAAAATAATATACACACAAATATTGTTATTCAATTTAATACATATTAAAATTAATTTTAATTTGATTCAAAACTTCAGATGACCACAACATGGATATCCAGTTTTAGATTGAAATGGCTTTTATAGCATTGAGACTGTTACAATGACCTCTATACGAATTTATTACAATTTTAATTTCACTTTAGTTTAAAGAATCACATGGAACCTTTTGTAACACCCTGAGCTTCCACGATACGCTTCTCATTCAATAATGCAATAGCTTGCATTGTACGCAACTTCGAGTTCTAAAACACCGCGACTAATCAAAGTAGCCGTTATGAATAGTAATAACCACTTTTTAAAATTATAGAAATTTTATATTTCAAAATGGACTTCATTTTTGGATTCGGAATATCGAAATTAGCCTATGTTGAATTTTTGGTATTTTTCTGAGAACTTCTAATTTTTATGAATAGTGAAAAATACTTTAAAACAACTTTTTTAATCAAAATAATTTATTGTGATAAATTATACTATTTAGTGGTTTAAAAGTATAATTAGAATATATTTTTACCATTTTATCCAATGGTGGTCATTAGAATTAATTTAACATTGAAATTGGACATAAACAATTGCCAATCTTTTGATATAAATTGTTTCTTAAAAACACGCTATTTGTTGTGACAACGGGAATTGATTATAAAATTAATTAATGCAACTTATATGTTTGGAATTTTTTAAAATAGACATAATTTTTGAATTCGGAATATCAATTATAGCTTAGGGTGAAATTTTGGCATTGTTCTGAAAAACTTCAATTTTTGATGAATAGTGAAACCACTAAGTGGTAGTTAAATAACTGATTTTTCGTTTAAATGAAATATTACCACTACTGTGATTTGATTTTCAAAATTCCGACATACATGGTTGTCATTAAGAAGTAAAATGTGGTTCAATGAGATTAAAATAATTTTTTGGTGAATAGTAACTTTTAAGTTCTTAATCGCGATTAGAGGTAATTAGTGTAGTTTAAGGTACAAATAATGTTTTAATAATATGAGATGAGCATGAAACTTGTCCTACTCCTATTGGATGATTCATGGCCGACCAAGACAACCCATGGGTCAACTTGGGGACCCCATGGAGCCACTTTAGTTGGAAAATGACATTAATATATATTTATTTAATGTTAAAATTAAATTGACACAAACATGAGTTGTTTTACTAAAACAGTTTTTAAGTGGGGTTACACAAGTCCAAATTTTGATTATAAATATTCATTAGAAAGATAAAAAGATTTCCTACATCATAGTATTTTTTTAATAATTTTTAGACATTAAATAAATTAAATTATTTATGACATCATTATGATGCGGCGATGACCTCATTATTTAACGATTTAAATAAAATGAGAAGATAATGCAAAATCCAAGGCTTACACTTGTCCAAAGCCTATTGAATGAAGTTATTTCGAACCCTTATCACCTTATACACTAATTATATAAGTGTGGGACCTTTAGAATCCGAAAAGAATTGTACAATAATGTAACATTTCAATCTTTCCAAAAGAGCCCCTCCTCTCCTCTTATAAAAGGCCCCCACCTCTCCCACCTTATTCACACCTTCAAGCCATTTGTCTCGGCAAAACTCTGCCCAAATACTCTCCCAACTTCCCCATATTACTCCTAGAATCCTCACTTTGGGAAGAACTCTTCTCAAGGAAGCCTTTGGCTCAAATCAAAAAGAGTTACCCGATTTTGAGGTAATGTCTTCTCTAATGTTGTTTTGTTTTATTTTTCTTCTCCAACCCCCTAAACTCTTTTTATTCATTTCTTTTGTAACAACACCAGTATCCTCAATATACTAGGATGTTGTTATAATAAGTATTCGAGCTACACTTACACACACCTACATCTAATGGTTAAAGAACATACAGTTTCTGTGGATGGCGAATTTCTGCCTCACGAAACGATGATTGTTCAACACTCATATAACACCTTCAAAGGTGGCCATTAAGATGTAACTATATTTATATATTATATATAATGTGTTTATGTTTTACTTATGCTTCTGTATTTCTCATTTATGGCATACTTTATGATTTCCATTATGGGTAAAACACGATAATTTCATTTTAGGAAGTGCGGACTACCGCCCCCTCTAAGTGATTTGAATCGTTAATGCCATATGTGGGATGTATAAAGGATGGATTAAATGGTATTATACACTATATTATACTGTAATTATATTATAAATTTATATCATTATGGTTTCATTCCATTAAATACGAAATAGAAATGAAAGTAGCGTTCATGCGTACGTACGGCTTACCGTCTCCATGAACGGTGAATTTCATTTCTTACCTCTAAATGTTACGTGACATTATGAATGAATGTATATACTGTATATATATGATATATATGATATGTACATCATGAATATAATTCTGGATATAATGTATATTTCACCACATGAACAACTTGTAATTATAAGAAGTTTATTTTTGACTCAAGTACCAAAGATCGACAAAACGACCGTTATTAACTTAAATAATTAAATAATGTTCATAAAATGGTAATAAGTGATATAAATGGAATAATGAACATGAAAAAGGTTCTTAAGTAAATATAAATTAACTCTAGTTTATTATTCAGGAGTTTAAAGAACGGTCGAGTCAGGACAAGACGCAAGGTAAGGGAATTTCTTAACCCAACTTCTATTCTTTGGGTTAATCTCTTACTTTCAAATTATGTCATGATATTATTATGTCCTATTTTGTTTTTTTACTTTCTTTATGTGTACCTATAGTGAATACACATAATAGATCTATTTTATTTTAAAAATGATCTTTTTAAGGACTTCGTCTCAATCCCCTTTCATTGAGGCATATTTGGTTTTATACACAACTTTATTTTATACGGGGTATAAACCCCTTTGACTTTTATGTTTATTCAAAAGGAATCTTTTTCATACGAAGCGTTTTACTAAACGACAAAAAGGGAATGTTTTTCTTTCTGTACTTATGTGGCGACAACGACTTCTCCGCCGTCGTGACCATTATTTGAGTTTCGGCTTCCTCTACAAGCCATCATTTTTTTAATGAAAAATAAATACAAAGTTTTAACTTTCTTTTATTTTGGTATTGAAAATGGTTTTGAAAGCATTTTTATTATATCAATTTGTTGTATTGATATCTTGTGATTGAAATGTGGAAATGTTATGTTTCCTTTATTCATGTTTTATGTGATACGATTATGTTATGGTTTATGATATGTTTAAACCTATTCATATGAGGAATGCATTGGACTTAATAAGTGACGGGTGGAGCCCGCTATAGCTCCTCGATGCATCGGCAGGTCTCATGAGACAAACTAGTGTCTTGGCACGAGGCCTTGACAAAATCTTATTTGTGGTCTTGGCACGAGGCCTTGACTACGTGGTTATGATAGTCTGGCATTATGCATTCCATCATTATGAAAGTGGTTATTGATATTGCATGTGATTATTCGACCAGTAGAATATCCATGTGAAGAATTGAATGGCATTATCTCATTTTACTTTTTCCATATTATGTTGATGTTCAAGTTTAAAAGGCTTTTGTTTTAGTTATACATTGCCTTAAATTTTTATGTTTATTTATGAAAACTTCCGCAATATTGGTATCCTTACTGAGCATCTGAGCTCACCCCTTTCAATGTTTTAATATTTTCCAGGATGTGAAGAAGTATTTTAGGAATGACCTGCAGGGATAGTCAGAAGAGGATATGAGTGTGGACTATGAAGACCATGTTATTGTAGTTTGTTTACTTTTTGATGTAATGAAAGACTTATGAATGTATCTAGTGTTTCCAAGGCTACTAAACTAATCGGTCTTTCGAGACTTGATCTTTTGTGATCATGCCAATGTTACGAAGTAACGCACCGGCTCTGGGTAGCTGGGGTCGGGGCGTTACAGTTGGTATCAGAGGCAATTTAGTACTAACCTTGGAAGCTAGATTTAGATAAACTCTGATTAGAGAACATAGCCCAAAGATAGACTTTGAGGATTAGGATAGAAGAACTTCCTAGAATTTTGTTATTGTAGAGATTTTGTGAGTTTTCCGAGCAATACATCCTTGTCTGGATACGAGCAGGTAGAGGCGGCTCTGGCACAGATGTACCTAGGGGTAAAACCAGAAAACACCGCTTTGAGCTAGACTCGAACGGGAACTGGTGCACGACAACGGGTCTTGCTGTACTCTTGGTTACGACACTCCCGGGGGATATGCTTAGGATAATTCTCATTTTCTTTACAAACCACTATGAAGGGTTATGAGAATATACTTCCTCAAAGGAAACATTTCTTTTTATGATTATGGATTATATCCATAAATAGTTCAATTTATGTAAAGTATTTTAAAAATATGGAATTATGTATTTTATTTCATAAACTAATCTAGTTTATGCAATTGTTTAGAAATGGCGCCTAGTGGAAGAAATGGAAACCGTATCAATGCACGCACTCCATGTAGGGATTTCCCTCCTACTCAAGATAATTATAGTGGGGCTGGTGATGCAACTGGTATCGATCAGCTTCTCACCGTACTGGGACAACTTACTCAGGTTATGAATAATAACCTTACTCGTATGGAGCACCCTGATCCGCGATGTGGAGGATCAATGCTAGACCGTTTCATGAGGCAACAACCACCAGCCTTCAATGGGGGTACAAATCCGTTAGTAGCTGAGCAATGGATAAACTCCTTATAGAAAATATTCCATGCCTTGGGGAGTAGCGAAAGGGAGAAGGTTGTCATGGAAGTTTACCGCCTCACTGGAGATGTCGATCAGTGGTGGTCGCTGATTCAAAACAAAAAGGAAGATGATGATGTATCGAATATGGAATGGAGGGAGTTCAAAGATCTGTTTTTAGAAAAATATTTTCCTCGTGACCATCGAGCAGATATGGAAAGGCAATTTATGAGTTTGAGGCAGAAGGAGGATGAGAATGTCGCAAAGTATGAGGCTAACTTTACAAGGTTAGCGAGGCATGCTGCCGATTATATACGTAACCCAAGGAGTAAGATTGATCGTTTCTTTGATGGGTTAAAACCATTTCTCCGTCGAGCTTTAGTATCACAATCCTTCTCATCATACGAAGATTTTGTCTCGTGTGCTATCAAGACAGAAAAGGAATTCTCTAAGTCTTATGACAACAAAGTAAATCAAGAGAAGAAGAGAACGGTGGAACAAGAGACAGATAAAGGGAAAAAGGGAAAGAAGGATTTTCCATTATGTGATAATTTTGGGAAGAATCACCCTGGTACTTGCCTAAAAGGAATGGGAGTTTGTTATAAATGTGGAGAAAAGGGTCACCAGGCTTGTGATTGCAAGGGAAAGAAAGAGGTTGTCAAAGTTGAATGCTACAATTGTAGGGAAACAGGGCATTATGCAAATGAATGTCCTAAGCGTCAGGGAAACTTACCTCAGAAAAGGCCAAGGGATCAAGGCCAATCTTATGCTGTGACTACAGTTGAAGCGGAATAATTAATGTATTGGTGCTTTTGGACTCAAGGATTATATTCTGGTTATAAGAATAATGTGATATATATATGGATTGTACTGCAGTACTTGTTGATTTCAGTAAGGTTTTAATATGATTAAGGTAATCATATTTTTAGTATGTGACAATAAGAGAAACTTTTATTTGTTTGGGGAATCTGATGTTACAATTGATTTTGGAATTTAGAGACCTTTTAGAGAAAGTCTGGACGGAGGTATTTTGGATAACTATTAAGGTTGGAATGGATTAAGTTGAACCATGGATAGTATTGTTTAAGGTTAAAGAATTTCTGAAGATTATTTTTGGAATATTATAATACTATAGTTTTAGGAAAAGGACAACCTGCAGGGTGGGGAATGACCCGTCACGTCGGACAAAGCTGTAGGAATCGAACCCACAATCATAGTGTGACAGGCCTTTATTTCCTACCACTAGCCTACAGGAAGTCCCTGGTTATTACAAAATAGTTTTACTAATCTAAATGGTATGTGTTAACATTTTGAACCTTATACAATTAGGATAAATAGAATATTTTTGAGTTCCGTTACCATTTGGAGTAAAAGTTGGGTTTGTGGTAAAATTTATTAACGAATGAAAGTATACATAACAAGTATGTATATTCCCTTATGTTCTTAGTAAATCTCCTAAATAAATTCCTCAACATTATAAAAGGTAACTTAAAACAAAAATGTTGTCGGTTAACTTTTCCAACTGGGGATTCAATGACCGTTTAACCAATCACAAGTTTGTGATTTTCTTGTGGTTAAACTTTCTCCTAATCCTGTTTTCTATAACTATCCATCAGACCTTGATGGTTTGTTTCTCCTCCATATCCATATTTTCATATAATCCTAGAATGGGCTATATCGGGTGACCTTTGTACTTATCCTGCTTTCTTTTAATGTTATATATTTATTAACCTTATTTCCGATGTGGGTTTTCCTCAAAGGTATTTTCTCTTTTCAACCTTTTATTTTCAAAGAAAAATTTCAAATTGTGAGGAGGCAATTTATTGAAGGAGGGGAGAATGTAACACCCCGAGCTTCCACGATACGCTTCTCATTCAATAATGCAATAGCTTGCATTGTACGCAACTTCGAGTTCTAAAACACCGCGACTAATCAAAGTAGCCGTTATGAATAGTAATAACCACTTTTTAATATTATAGAAATTTTATATTTCAAAATGGACTTCATTTTTGGATTCGGAATATCGAAATTAGCCTATGTTGAATTTTTGGTATTTTTCTGAGAACTTCTAATTTTTATGATTAGTGAAAAATACTTTAAAACAACTTTTTTAATCAAAATAATTTATTGTGATAAATTATACTATTTAGTGGTTTCAAAGTATAATTAGAATATATTTTTACCATTTTATCCAATGGTGGTCATTAGAATTAATTTAACATTGAAATTGGACATAAACAATTGCCAATCTTTTGATATAAATTGTTTCTTAAAAACACGCTATTTGTTGTGACAGCGGGAATTGATTATAAAATTAATTAATGCAACTTATATGTTTGGAATTTTGTAAAATAGACATCATTTTTGAATTCGGAATATCAATTATAGCTTAGGGTGAAATTTTGGCATTGTTCTGAAAAACTTCAATTTTTGATGAATAGTGAAACCACTAAGTGGTAGTTAAATAACTGATTTTTCGTTTAAATGAAATATTACCACTTCTGTGTTTTGATTTTCAAAAATCCGACATACATGGTTGTCATTAAGAAGTAAAATGTGGTTCAATGAGATTAAAATAATTTTTTGGTGAATAGTAACTTTTAAGTTCTTAATCGCGATTAGAGGTAATTAGTGTAGTTTAAGGTACAAATAATGTTTTAATAATATGAGATGAGCATGACACTTGTACTACTCCTATTGGATGAGTCATGGCCGACCAAGACAACCCATGGGTCAACTTGGGGACCCCATGGAGCCACTTTAGTTGGAAAATGACATTAATATATATTTATTTAATATTAAAATTAAATTGACACAAACATGATTTGTTTTACTAAAACAGTTTTTAAGTGGGGTTACAAAAGTCCAAATTTTGATTATAAATATTAATTAGAAAGCTAAAACGATTTCCTACATCATAGTATTTTTTTTTATAATTTTTAGACATTAAATAAATTAAATTATTTATGACATCATTATGATGCGGCGATGACCTCATTATTTAACGATTTAAATAAAATGAGAAGATAATGCAAAATCCAAGGCTTAAACTTATCCAAAGCCTATTGTATGAAGAGATTTCGAACCCTTATCACCTTATCCACTAATTATATAAGTGTGGGACCTTTATAATCCGAAAAGAATTGTACAATAATGTAACATTTCAATCTTTCCAAAAGAGCCCCTCCTCTCCTCTTATAAAAGACCCCACCTCTCCCACCTTATTCACACCTTCAAGCCATTTGTCTCGGCCAACCTCTGCCCAAATACTCTCTCAACTTTCCCCTCTTACTCCTAGAATCCTCACTTTGGGCAGAACTCTTCTCAAGGAAGCCTTTGGCTCAAATCAAAAAGAGTTACCCGATTTTGAGGTAATGTCTTCTCTAATGTTGTTTTGTTTTATTTTTATTCTCCAACACCCTAAACTCTTTTTATTCATTTCTTTTGTAACAACACCAGTATCCTCAATATACTAGGATGTTTTTATAAGAAGGATTCTAGCTACACTTACACACACCTACATCTAATGGTTAAAGAACATACAGTTTCTGTGGATGGCGAATTTCTGCCTCACGAAACGATGATTGTTCAACACTCATATAACACCTTCAAAGGTGGCCATTAATATGTAACTATATTTATATATGATATATAATGTGTTTATGTTTTACTTATGCTTCTGTATTTCTCATTTATGGCATACTTTATGATTTCCATTATGGGTAAAACACGATAATTGCATTTTAGGAAGTGCGGACTACCGCCCCCTCTAAGTGATTTGAATCGTTAATGCCATATGTGGGATGTATAAAGGATGGATTAAATGGTATTATACACTATATTATACTGTAATTATATTATAAATTTATATCATTATGATTTCATTCTATTAAATACAAAATAGAAATGAAAGTAGCGTTCATGCGTACGTACGGCTTACCGTCTCCATGAACGGTGCATTTCATTTCTTACCTCTAAATGTTACGTGACATTATGAATGAATGTATATAATGTATATATATGATATATATGATATATAAATCATGAATATAATTCTGGATATAATGGATATTTCACCACATGAACAACTTGTAATTATAAGAAGTTTATTTTTGACTCAAGTACCAAAGATCGACAAAACGACCGTTATTAACTTAAATAATTAAATAATGTTCATAACATGGTAATAAGTGATATAAATGGAAGAATGAACATGAAAAAGGTTCTTAAGTAAATATAAATTAACTCTAGTTTATTATTCAGGAGTTTAAAGAACGGTCGAGTCAGGACAAGACGCAAGGTAAGGGACTTTCTTAACCCAACTTCTATTCTTTGGGTTAATCTCTTACTTTCAAATTATGTCATGATATTATTATGTCCTATTTTGTATTTTTACTTTCTTTATGTGTACCTATAGTGAATACACATAATAGATCTATTTTATTTTAAAAATGATCTTTTTAAGGACTTCATCTCAATCCCCTTTCATTGAGGCATATTTGGTTTTATACACAACTTTCTTTTATACGGGGTATAAACCCCTTTGACTTTTACGTTTATTCAAAAGGAATCTTTTTCATACGAAGTGTTTTACTAAACGACAAAAAGGTAATGTTTTTCTTTCTGTACTTATGTGGTGACAACGACTTCTCCGCCGCCGTGACCATTATTTGAGTTTCGGCTTCCTCTACAAGCCATCATTTTTTTTAATGAAAAATAAATAAAAAGTTTTAACTTTCTTTTATTTTGGTATTGAAAATGGTTTTGAAAGAATTTTTATTATATCAATTTGTTGTATTGATATCTTGTGATTGAAATGTGGAAATGTTATGTTTCCTTTATGCATGTTTTATGTGATACGATTATGTTATGGTTTATGATATGTTTAAACCTATTCATATGAGGAATGCATTGGACTTAATAAGTGACGGGTGGAGCCTGCTATAGCTCCTCGATGCATCGGCAGGTCTCATGAGACAAACTAGTGTCTTGGCACGAGGCCTTGACAAAATCTTATTTGTGGTCTTGGCACGAGCCTTGACTACGTGGTTATGATAGTCTGGCATTATGCATTCCATCATTATGAAAGTGGTTATTGATATTGCATGTGATTATTCGACCAGTAGAATATCCATGTGAAGAAGTGAATGGCATTATCTCATTTTACTTTTGCCATATTATGTTGATGTTCAAGTTTAAAAGGCTTTTGTTCTAGTTATACATTGCCTTAAATTTTTATGTTTATTTATGAAAGCTTCCGCAATATTGGTATCCTTACTGAGCATCTAAGCTCACCCCTTTCAATGTTTTAATATTTTCCAGGATGTGGAGAAGTATTTTAGGAATGACCTGCAGAGATAGTCAGAAGAGGATATGAGTGTGGACTATGAAGACCATGTTATTGTAGTTTGTTTACTTTTTGATGTAATGAAAGACTTATGAATGTATCTAGTGTTTCCAAGGCTAATAAACTAATTGGTCTTTCGAGACTTGATCTTTTGTGATCATGCCAATGTTGCGAAGTAACGCACCGGCTCTGGGTAGCTGGGGTCGGGGTATTACACCTTTGATACCAATTTATGTTACTGAGTGCACAATGAAATCCCAACAATATATAATTTAAAAATTTTCATGGGAAATAAACTTAACTATGTTATCACTGGTGAATCACTTCCCTATTTCAATTTGAGGATGTTTATGTTAATGAATTAAGAATAAAATTGAAATGAAGAAATGCCTTTTATGATTTGAATCCACACCTGAAATCCTCTCTTCTCCGATGATCATCGCTCAAAGGAAATAATACTAATTCTTTATAGATCATTTAAATGCACTTCAAAAGTCTATGAGAACACTATTCATTAGAATCCAGGTGCTAGCATAGAAATCCAAGGACACATTTGATGTCTTGATGATCTCTGTTGTGACGATATATCAATCCATAAAGAAAATATTCTATTGAAGGCTTATATATATTGCTCTTCTATCTAGGAAGTGGGATAGAGGAGAGAGAGGCTCTCTTTTCTTGTAGTGAATAGTAAAGTTCTTGATATCCCTCTCATCCTTTTATAGTGAGTCAATAAATACTTGGAATTAGCTCCCTGACACCCAAATATTTATTACCCTATAAATAACCTGTAAACGACATCATTTGACTTCTTTACCAAGTCATAACTATCATTTATATTTTTATCATTTATTTATAATATAATAAATATATAACATGATAAGAGTAAGTTATTAACTTGAATCATCATTCTCAAAAATATTAAATTTACCTTGAATATAAAATAATATTTTTTTCAATAAATATTTTCCATTTAATTATTTTAATAATTGTAAATATATTTTATAAATAAATTCAATAATAATTATTTAAACTATAATTATATTAATTAATTTATTTTTTCACAATCTTATATTCTCAAACCTATCCCGGACCCCAGTGGTGGGACCCATAGAGGCCATTGATGGGGCCTACCATTTCTTAAACTCATATTCATCAAAATAGGCCATAATTTTGAATATACTTAGTGTGTGACCCTTTAGGCCCTCATCTTGATAGCATTGAACACTATTTATAGACCAGGAGTTGAGTCTAGCAACTCGTCAAGAACCCTAAATAAATAAGGTAAAGTAAAAGCAACAAAAAACTTTCATACGAACACATTCCATGTAATATAATATCTTTTTAGTGTGAAATCTCATAAACCAGGACACGCACTTCATGGAATCATCCTTGCTTTATTATTAATTGAACTTAATGGACATAGTTACCATTCTTCTACCATAACCATGGATTTAATAAGGGTACTGGTCAACAAGGCCCTGGATATCACTTCCTTCCCAAAGTGAAAAATTATATCTTGATTATTCATTCAGTGTCATACCAACAATGATGATCCCAACACAAGCTACCACGCTAAAACTTCAATGCCATAGTTTTTTCCTTGCATCAAAGTATATGATAAAATAGTATACAATAATAATAATATCAAGTTAGGAGACTATTACAAATGTTTTTAGAAAGTAACTACTAATGACACCTAAAACATGTGGTTCCCCTATTGGTGGTGCAGTCCTCACAATATCATCTACTCAAAATCACCAAGTGAAAACTTTATGATATGAATTCTCAATGCCTTTGATCCCCCACACTAGATAGTCAGACATCATCTATGTCCATTCAGTATGATTTATCTAGACTATAGGAAATATGTTTAATATTTAAGTCATAGTATCTCAAGGTTCTTATTATATCATGGGAACTGCTATAGTATTTTGATATGAAAAATAATCTATGTACTTTTCCAACTTCAACAATACTTTTCAATTACCATATCATGTTTACAGTGAGTTATTCATGATTCATAGTTACCATAAATAGTGTTGATATTTCTATATCCACTATTTATATATAAAATTATATAGATTAATTTTTTTATCAAAAGTCTATAGAAGTTCCTAGTCTATAATGGGAATATTGAGATACCATGACACTAATTTTAAATAAATTCTATATAGTCTAGATACATCCTTCTGATTGGACATCGATGACGTCTAACTACCAAAATCTAGTAGTTTATAATAATTTTCAAATATTCTCATGAAGTTTTCACTTAGTGATCTTGAGTAAATAAGATAATGAGGATTGAGCTGCCAATGGGAACACTACATGTTTTAGGTCTCATTGGAAGTTATAATATGAGAACATGTATAATGATCTCATTATTTGAGATTATTATTGATGTACCATTTGTTAATGTAATTTGATATATGGGAAAAACTTTGTAATTGAATTCATAGAAAGTTATCTAGAACTGGGTGCATCATTGGTGGTATGAAATTGATTGAATAATCAAGATAAAATTTGTTTACTTTGAATGGAAGTGATATCTTGGGACCATTTGATCAGGATGGTATCAAATTCACTAAATCCATGACCATGGTAGCATAAGGTATGTCCGTATAGTTAGTTCAATGAATAAATGATGACAATATAAGTGTGCATCCTGCTTTATGTGATATCATGTGAAAAAGAAATTATATTTCACGATGCATTCTCATAGGAAAGGCTAATGTTTCTATGAATTTTCCTTATCTATTTAGGTTCCTTGATGGGTTTCTAGAATCCAATCTTGTTCTATTAATAATATTACATGATATCGAGATAAGGTCATAGAACATTACACACTAAGTGTATTCAAATTTTAGGCCTATTCTGATAAATATGAGTTTAAGACATGGTAGGACCCACCACCGCAGTTTGGGATATGTATAAGATTATATGACCACCAACGAATAAATAAATTAAAATTATTCAAATATATAATAATTGGTATTAAATTTATTTATTAAATGTATTTACAATTATTAAAGTAATTACATGAAAAATATTTTATGAATAAATAATATTTAATATTCAAGGTTTATTTAATATTTGTGGGAAAGATGAGTCAAGTTAAGGAATCACTTTTATCGTGTAATATATTTATTATATTAGAAGAAATTTATAAAAATATAAATGATGTTTATGACTTAGCTAGTTGTTCATAAGATATCTGTTATGACTTATGTAGTGGGTAATAAATATTTAGGGCCCAAGGAACCTTTTCAGATATTTTGGAAATTCACATAAAAAGGGGGGAGGAGACCCTCTTGGGTATAAACATTCACTAGGATTTTATGGAATCTCTCTATCCTCTACTTATTCCTAGAGATATAAACTCTCATTCCAAGATGATGATTGAAGATCGCCTTCATAGATCGTAGGAATGATGTAGTGGTGATCTTCAAGATGTTGAAGGTATCATCATGCTTCCATACTAGCACCTAGATTTTGATGAACTATGCTCCCATAGAATTTCAAAGTGCATGCATATAATATATATAGAATCAGATTTAGTTCCTTTGAGAAAAAATCTCTGGTGATGAGTGGATGTCAACCAAAGCTTCAGAACAAAATAGGTAATTTATCTATTTAATTTTATTCTTAAATATTTCATGCAGGATCCTTGAGCCTTTACTATGGCCACGATTCACCAATGATGATGTAGTTACATCAATAATTGGTGAATGATTTTAAATCCTAATTTCATATGATTATCTTATTTACCCCAATAACATTACTAACAATTAGGAATTGAGGAATAAAGTTGAGTTTGTCCATATGTTGGATAGGAAAAAGGGTTTTCTGCTCTACTATATAAGAATTATATATGATATTATTGTGATTATTCCCTACCTAAATTAAACATGATAACCCTTAGATAAAATATTTTGTTGTATATAATATCATCATCATCATAAAGCTAAATTTTTTAATTAATCCATGTAATGAGAACCTTAATGTATCTTTCTCCTAATATTGGTATTTTAAGAAATATTATTAAGGAAAATTCTATGTGTTAGAATAGTTCATTCATAAATAACCAAGTGTTGAAATTTTTCAATAAATGAATTTAGATACTTATGGAATCATAGAGTAATTCATTCAAGGCTTCAAAGGAATTAGATGAAAAATGACTAGTTATGGTTGATAAATTTATCCTATTTTAATCTATAAAAATATTCCAAAAATGTGATTGAATTTAGGAAAAATTTACTTGATATTCTAAAAGTATTGATAATGGATGAACCAGACATATAATTTCTATATTATGGTACTATATGGACAATACAAGTGGGTAAAAATTAAAATCAAAATGAAGAAAAGTTAGTTGAAAAGTTCAATAATATTTTTTCAAGAAGAAAAACAATGTCATTGAATCTTAGGGTTATTAGGAATGATGAATAATAATTCAGTTTGATTGGATTATCTAAGATATACCTGAATGAGTTTAAGAAACTTCATGGAATGTTCATCTTAGGTACCGATGTTATAGAAATTAGTTATTTGGTTTGAAAATCATATGCATAATATATATATATAATAATTTTTTTAAATACATAGGAGTTTAAAATAAAATAAATAATTGTTTGATCTTGTAGTTTATATTCATGGAGAAAATATTTTTTTACTTCTGAATGTAAAGAATAGTGTCAAGCCCATATGAATCTAAGTAAAATATGTGTATCCTCATCTTATTTCTCTTATGTGATAAGATAAGATGTTTGATAAAAAAGAGTTGTTATGGTAAATTATGATATGATTAAATGTATATGCATGGTTTATGATTTATCAAATTATATAACATGTTTTTAGAAGAATATGTGGATAAAATATTTTTATCCAAGATAAAAGTGTTTATTAAAATATTTGTTAAAATATATAGGAATGTATTCCTGCCACCCATCAATGGAATATTTTAATAATTTTTTTTAAATGAAAAATGTTCCAAACGCATAGAATACCATATATGATATATAAATAATAGTTTATTTGTTTAATATTCCTACTAAAAGATGTTTTTTCTTATTAAAAAAGGTTTTGTGTTTCTCAGAAAGATATTATGAAAAGAATATAACATCAATAAATTAGTGGGAGTATGTTTGAACTTAGATAAATTCAAAATTAAAAAATAAATAATAACACCAACATTTTGTTAAAGTGTTTATCACTTTATCCTAAAATAATTTATAAGGGATGTAAAACAATAATCTAAGTAGTTACTTTAGAAAATTTTTAATGGAATAGGAATCTAAAGACTACGATGATAAACTTAGGAAGAGTTCTAAATAGACAACAAAAGTTTACATCATAAAATTTGATTTTTTGAAGTTAAAAAGTTTAAATATGTTCAATAATTTTAATATTTAGGAATAAAATTTCTAAATATCACTATGAGTTAGGTGGGAGAGTTTTATCAAATGGTCATATAGAGATTTGGTAGGGATTACATATGATGTAATGTGTTAACAAAACCCAAAAGTATTGAAAACATAAGGCTGATATGACATTTTATCATATATGATATGATAAACTGATGCTTCTGTTGGTTTTGTTTAATATTATTAGAGTTTATGAATATTAAAATGTATTATATTAAAGGAAAAATCCATTTTATCATTATTTCATGTTGTCCACATAAATGTGCATATTTATATATATTTCATGAAGTGTAATGATAATTGACCTCTCAAAGTACAACTTTGAGTTTACCCCTAACCAATGTTCACCATGGAGTATTATAGGTTATGATGAAATGTTAAGGTTAGCGTGAGTAATATTCTTGTATAAATATACAAAATATGCTCATGAGGAACAATATAGAGAATATAATTCTTTGTGTGCATTTGATGACCCACTAAGTATACTACATGGAGTTTCATAAAAAATTATTTGGTATACTAGGGGTGCATGAATCATATTTTAGTCCCCACTACTTGTGGTTAACAAGATACCTATTGTAAATATCCTTGTCGTTAAAAGTTGTAAAATTCATAGGAAGTTTGAATTTTTAGCTTGTTGAGTAGTGGTTTGGTGAATTCAGATTCAGTTAGGAATTATAAATTTTGCAACCTCTTCCAAGAAGCCTTTTGGTAATGGTTTGAAGACTGGAAGGTGTATCAAGTGATCAAGTGAAGCTTGGGGGTTGTGGGCAAGAGTTAGAGTTTTCATATTATTTTTATCCCGTCACACTATTAGGTGTGCATGGTTTAGTGAAAAATAAGAAACCATATGATGCTCAGAGTGTTTCTAGTTTATTTTAAACCAAGAATAGTTTGACTACACAGTCTACACATGGTTTGGATTAAACCATATGAGTCATAGTGGAAACTATATGGGGTGTGTGTCTTTATGGTCTAAGGAGCATAACTCATGTATAGTTTCCTACAAACCATGAGAGGTGTTGTAGAGGTGTCTAATTTCATTGTGCATGGATGGAACACAGTTTGTCAAATCAGGCTTCCAAACCATGTGAGGTGTGTTGGTATGGGGCAGAGCCATCTTCCCAGTGGTACATGGTTTGGAAAACCATGTTTCCAAACTATGTATCCTACATTATTATGTAAAAAAGTGGGAAAATACTAAAATGAACACTCAGGATTTTATCTTTTACCCACCCCTTTCTTTAACTGCATGTGTGAGGACCGGTCCATCTCCCACTCCCTTTATTAACTCAAATCCCCCTTGTTTTTTTGTGGTTTTTTGGGGTGTTCTTAGGTATTGAGAGGTAATATCCTTCCTCTCATTCCCCTTTTCCTCTTCCTCCTCCCTCATGGTTGATTTTGATTATATTTACCAAGGTTTTCAGTTCCAATTCCACCAAAGCAAAGTGGAATTGGCAAAGGATGATTGGATCTTTTCCTAGCTTGGTTAGTGGTTATCCCGATATGGTTTATGGAAGCCATTTCTCATTGTTTAAGAGAAAGTATGGTTCCCAATGGATTTTTCTTTTAATTTTAATTAATTTCAATGTGATTTCTAACTAATTAGGCATCGTATGATAGGGATTGTTCTCTATTTGGTGTCATAGGTGCATCGTGGGCCTTCCATAGATGGTTGGACACATTTTGAAGAATATACATTCCTCATTAAGTTTTCAGGATTCATGCCTCATGTAATTAAATTAATTAATTAATTTTATATCATTTTAATTAATTTAATTTCTATGTGTGGAGTGAGATATGTGCTTCATCTTTTGGAAGAGCATGGGTTCATTCCTAAAGATTCAATGGTTAAACCATGAGGTAGGACAAGGGTATAGTTTTGTGTTATTCGTCATCTTTATGGTCATTTAATTTAATTTAAATGATTTCCATGTTTTGTTAAGAAATCTCTTTTGGGTTGTTTGTGTTGTTTGGGAAAGGGATTAAGTTTTAGGTGCATTGAAGAGGGGTCTTTTTTCAGAGGACCCTTGTTTTGGGCTTGGTTTTAGGGTCATACCTCATGTTCCCCATGGTAGTGCATAGTAGTGGAAAATAGGAGGTTCTTGGGGTACCTCCTTATCTTATAACTATCCAGGAACTTGTTCTTATCCCCTTAAATAGCCACCTCTTGAGCGGGATGTGACAGTGGGGCTTATGGGAACCTAAGAGCTTTGGTGAGTTTCTATGAGCGAGATGAGGGTAGAAGTGAGGTCTCTCTCATGACCTTTTTTTAGTAGCCTTGAGGTGTGAGGTGTGGTTTGAGACCTTAAGAGGGTTATGAACTGGTTGATACCTTATCCTTGGAGTGAATGGGGGTTGGATTTGTTTTTTCTTGGGAAGTTTCCAAAATTAAGGAATGATAGATATCTTGGAGGGGCTGGTTGTAATGTACCCTAGATGTTAGACCATTTTCTTGTGGTTTCTTAGCTTGGGTTGTGAGTTGTTGCTCAAGGTTTCCCCTTTTAGGATGGGTTAGTGTTTTTTTGAGTATGAACCTTGGGAAGCCCTATTTAGGGAATAGATGACACTATAGGGGTTTCAAACATGACTGGATTCTATTGATATGTTTTGAGGTGGTCATGAGGACCGTTGAGAATAAGCTTATTATTGCTATTGTGATTTTTGATGTCCTTATAAGTGTGTTGTTTATTGAGGATCATTTGGAGGCTTTTGAGGTCCACTTGAGGATGTTCTCCATACTGAGCATGTCATGTTATTTTATATGGATAGATAGACCCTCATAAGGTTTATTTTTCATACTAAGACCTTATGGACATTTGTGGATCTTTAGATAGATATTGCCTAAGATATTGGGTACAATATGTGATTCCTTAGTTGGATATCACCTTATGCTGTGACCCTAGGAACCGTGGGAACCCATAGTTTCATTTGACCTTGAAGTGTGTCGTTGAGATCCCATGGTGGTTGTTCTGTTGGATTATAAGATCCCGGGTTCCAATAGAGGACTTATACTGTGTTTTCCAAGAGTGGATCAACACTACAAGTTTTTCTATTTGGATGGATGATTTGTGGTTAGACAATCCAAGGTTTGGTTGGTCATTGTCCATGATGTTTGAGGAAATTTATACTTAGGAATTTGGTTTGAGTATGATACCCTTGAGATGTCCAATATTAGGCATTGGACATGTATTTATATTTGGTTCTCTCCTACATTGGATGGATTTGGTTAGATGGGATTAGAGAGCTAATGGGAGATCTAGATGAGTACAATCCCTATATAGTTTAGTATGACACCCTATCTAGAGTGTTTTTTGGATTTTGAGGTGTAAAGGAACTCCTAGAGTGGGTTTAGTATACTATGGATGATGTTGTTCTCCTAGGGAGGTCGATGCTATGCACTCCCTAATTATGGTATGGATCCAACCTTTTTTGTGTCCATAACAGGTGATTAATTTGTTCTGTAGGAATTTCAAGACTAATAGGTTCTCTAGTTGTGTCATCCTAGATGTTTTTATTTCCAGTTAAGATAATGTTATCAGATTCCTAGAGCCCGATAAATGCTCTTTGTCATGTGGATGCATAGGGTTACACCCTGGTGTCTGGCATTCATGCCTTTATGTTTAGACATTTTAGATCTTCTGTTTAGATCTGGCAGACACACCTAATATCATGTAGTGGGATGATACACATGCTATAAATCCTCTAGCATGGGCTAGAGTGGGGGTAGATTTACCTCATGTTTTAGACTAGATTCCTCAGTTTACTGTTTTCATTATTTTTTAGTCTTATTTACATTTTTGTAGTTATTATTTCATATGAAAATTGTTGTTAGTTTTCATCTAGACTGGGCATATCATGTATGCATGCACTTGTTATGATAGCATATTATAGGTTCACCATTGAGGGTGGCCTACTAAGATTTATTTATCACCCCTATACATGAACCTCAATGTGCATGTAGACATGATGTCTTCTTTACGGCTAGATAATAGGTTGTGCACTAGATGTAGATGGGAACCAATGATGCTTGATCGAGTGGAGCTGCTTAAGTGAATTATCTAGATCAAGCTAGTGCAACTCAAGCATTATGGAACCAGATATTTGGTTTCATTCGGTGTTGGTAGTAGATCATGATGTTTTTATTTTCAGTTTTTTTTATTTTTTGTATGTGGTCGGCCCCATGGGTGACTAACTATTGTATGTTTTACATGCTTTGAATCTATATGACTATATGTTGGATTTCATTTATTATAGAATATTATTATTTCAGCTAATTTATTATGTTTACTATGATGTTTATTATTGTGTATGATTTTTTTATTTTCTTCTATTTTTGCACTCTAACTAGAGGTTATAGTTTCCATACTATATCTTTTAGACCCTCACCACTGGTTGGAAACCTCTATCATTTGGGGAGGCATGCTTTAGGCCTTGTGGTGAGCTAGATTGGGTAATGTGTCAGGTTGACCAAATATGGCTTGTTACAAAATGGTATCAAATTATTTGGTTTTATGATTTGGGGATTTGGTAGATAGGTGGTTGAGGTATGTGTTATAACTTGTGACAGATATTGAACTGGTGTGTCATGAAAAACTTTTCCAAGAGTAACTCCAAATTTTTAGGGTAGGGGATTATTGTTCTTGGATTTCATTTTTACTTTTGTGTGATTTCATCTAGTGTGATGAAATTGGATTTTTGGATTTATGGATTATTTTGGTTCTTTTCTCTTGGACCATTGGTAATAGTCCAATGTTCATGCATTATTCTAGGCACATAAGATTCAAATGACATATGCCTATATGTGGTATTTTTACTGATGATGGAGGTCTAGTTATTTAAAGTTTCAACAAATTATCATATAGTGTTTTCTCATATATTTTCTCAGTGGAATTTTACTCAACTAAACTGCATGTATATATTTTCTTATGATCATAGGTTATGTAGATCATGTGGTGAGAGGTTCATCAGTGTTGGAGGTTCATTCCATTCGTCAAATAATGTATGGTAACCCTTGTGGGTTGGTGTGGGCTCAAAGTGCCCTGTTGGTGGCTTGATGAGGTAAAGGATTCCTGATAGATGTTTGGTTTGAGATTTAGTTTCCCTAAAGTGGTGGTTCCTATAATGTCCTAGGTTATGTTTCTTGGGAGGGTGTTGATCTTTCCACATGTTGTCTATTGGGTCATGTGATAAGGACCATGTTCCTATTATCATTGATGGCTTGGGTGGATGTGTTTGTTCTTCCTTATAGAAGAAATTGAGGTATACTATCACCAGGGTGTGGTTAGGCATGAGGATATCTAGTGTTTCAGAATTGGAGTGTTGGGAGTGATCATAGTCTCATAATTGGTTTGAGAGGGCATGTTTGGTTGGACACTTGGTCATGATCATTTCTTGTTGTGCCTTGGGTAGTGTGGTGAGAGCATGGTTGGATTGTTGTGGCTTTAGACTGACACATGAGTGCATGGTAATCATATGGTTGATCATGGAATGAGGTATATGCCTTTATTTTGAAGATAAGTGCTGAGGGTGGTCCTATTTTTTGGAACTAATCTATGTGAGGAGCACGGTCAATGGTTTTAGGCGTGTTAACTTAGTTTCATTAAGACTTGGTCGAGGTGAGTGTGAGTCCTGTTGTGTGCTCGAGCATCAGTGTAAGGAAAGATTTATGGTGGGGAGTGTACCATAGGCTTTTGGGGTCATGAAACTCATTCCAAGTAGTCTGTTGAGTGAAACAGATGTTGTTACTAGTGATCCAGTGACAAGTATTGGTTATTGCGGGTTTCACAATGGTTATCGAGTGTAAACAGGTTGGCCATGTTTATCCATTATGTTTAGTGATAAACATAGTGTGGGACTTGTGGTTTTATATTTGGGGTTACTAGGAAATGATTAGGGTACTCCAATATTTGGGAGAATCCTCCCGGTCATGGGTTAACTGCTATGGCTAGTGTAATCTGTAGTGAGTCAGATTGGGGTGGAATTGGAGGTTGAGGCCAAGTGCTTTGAGAGGAGTAATCCTAAATAGGGTTGAATGGATATTTTTCATAGATATGGATGCAATAGGGTGGAAACCACATTATAATTCCATCTGGGACATGGTATAGGTAGTTCTAGAATTAAATTACCCCTCATTAGAGAAAGGTCAATTCTCTAGGGATTGATAGTTGAAGATATGTGGTGGGGGTTTGTTAGGCATTCAAAGTTTGAAATCAACCGGTGGACAATAAGATGTCAGTTAGGGAAGGTCAGGTTTGTTGGTTTGTTAACCACTAAGTATTCTTGGGGAGAGAGAAGCATTTATGATGGGGGAGTTTATAAATACCCTCTTCATTATGAGTTTTAAAATTCATAGGAAGTTTGTGTTTTTGGCATGTTGAGGAGGGGTTTTGTGAATTCATATTCCGTTACGAATTCTAAATGGTGGAGTATCTTCTTGAAATAATTTTAGATGTGGTTTGAATCCTGGAATGTGCCTTGAGTTCTTGGGTTAATCTCATGGTTTTCAAGTGGGTGTTGGAGTTTTCAGGATATTTTTTCCTATCACACAGATATATGCACATGACTTAGTGAAAACCATTCATCCCTCTAATGATGAAAGTGTTTCGTGTTCATTTTGAACTAATCTTGGTTTGAGTGCATGATTTGTGAATGATTAGGTTCAAACCATGTGAGTCCTAGAGGAAATCATGAGGCGGTGTGTGTCTCTAGTTCAAGGCGCATGACTCGTGCATGGTTGTAGAAAAATTATACAAGGTGTTTCAAAGGGGTCCAATGCCATTATGCATAGTTGAAGCATAGTTTGGATAACTGTGTGAGGTGTGTTGGTGTTGGGAAGAGACAACACATGGTTGAAACATGGTTTCAAAAACCATGAAGCCTTCTATATTTGGTTAAAAATTGGTAAAAGACTAAAATTCCCTCTCAGGATTTTCCCCTTTCACCTCCACTTTCTTCCCCAGTGCGTGTGTGGACCATTCCCCCTCCCTCTCCCTTTTTTCAAAAAATCCTCCTTGATTTTAGGTGTATTTTTTGCCATTATTTAGAATACATAGGAATGTTTCTTTATCTCCTTCCCCATTTTCTCTTTCTCCTTCCTTGCAGTTGATTTTGGTTGTCTCCACCTAGGGTTTCAGTTCTGATTCTACAGAAGCATGGTGGAATAGGCCAAGGATGATGGGGCCTTGGTGTGTCTTGGTAGATGGCTGTTCATGGTTTTGGATAGTAGATACACTTTATTAAGTTTTCATGATTCATGCCTCATGGAATTAAATCAATTAATTCATTTTATATCATTTTAATTATTTTAATTTCCATTTGTGACATGAGTTAGGTGTTTTGGACATTCTTAGAGTGTGGGTTCAGGCCTGAAACTTTTGAGATTACACCATGAGTTAGTTTGAGGGTTTATTTTTGCAATGTTTCCCTTATTTATGTTCTTTTAATTTAATTTAAATTATTCCCATGTTTTGTTGAGAAACCCCTTGTGGGTTGTTTGTGTTTGTTTGAGAAAGGGATTGGGTTTTTGGTTCCTTGAAGAGGGGTATTTTTTCAGATGACCCTCATTTTGGGATAATTTCTGCACACACACCTTGTGTTCTCCATGGTAGTTCATAGTGGTGGTAAAAGGAGGTTATTGGGTACCCTTTTTGTTTTTGAACTGATTAGGGCCTTATTCTTAGCCTCTTAGAGATTCCCCTCTTGATTAGGATGTGATGGTGTGTCTTGTGGGAACCTAGGAGCTACGGTGAGTTCCTATGAGTGAGCCAAGGGTGGGTAGAAGGTATCCCTCATGGACTTGGTTTTAGAAGCCTCTAAGTGTGAGGTGTGATTTGATACCCTAAGAGGGTTATTACCCAGTTGGTACCATGGACTTGGAGTGCCAAGGTAGTTAGCTTTGGGTTTTCTTAAACAGTTCTGTCACGACCCATCCTCGGGACCCATGCCGTGACTACCCCAAGCCCGCCTCCCATAGGCCAGGGGCTGGCGACTAGCAACAAGGCATAAATCTCAACAAAAGGGGAAGGCATTGCCTTTATAAAGTAAAAAAACACCACAGAGTAAGCAAGCAGAAGTAAACACTAAGTAAAACTGGGTACAAAAGTAGTGCGGAAAAGTAAGTGGTCCAGGATACAAACCCAAACTGAAAGTAAAGTAAAACTGGAAAGAAAGTACAGCAACTGAAAGTAAAGCAGCAACGTCGGGCCATCCACTAGAAGTACCACCTGAAGGGTGGGTACAGATAGCCTCCTCAGCTCCTCGGGTCCAGCCGTCCGCTCCGTGTACATTCCGCCCAGTGGTCCACCTACAGGTACTGACTTGCTCCACAAGCCTCAACCACAATCAGCGTTGTCCGTCGTCTGCATCCAACACAATGTAGTGTGGGAATAGCCCATGAAGGGGTGAGTATACACTACTCAGTAGGGACCCCGAGACCCCTGAAGGTCTCCCATAATCTACAAAGGATAATCCACAAAGGAAAGATACAATCACGAAGTAACATCCAACACTACTTAGGTATATTCCCATACATATACCTAAGTCATCGATTTCAGTTCGGCTCTAACATCCGAGCCCAAGTTCGATCACGTCCACACAGGATAGTACAACCCAAACCACACATGATAACACAACCCAATCCACATAGGAAAGCAAGTCAATCATATCGAAGATATTGATTGAATGTCAAGACTTAGCTCATACAGGTATACTTCTTCGTAAGGTGATAGATATGATCACATATAGACACTGATTCATCTATGCTGGGACCCACGTAGGATACTAAACCAGCTAAGCTGTCGGACCCACATAGGATACAGACCAACTACTCTGCCAGACCCACGTAGGATAGCAAGAACAGAGTCAAACACTGCCAGACCCATGTAGGATACAAGAACAGTAGTCATCGCCGTCGAAGCCATGGAGGATTTCAGTACGGTCTTCATCACTGCCGAACCCACGTAGGATTTCAATGCAGTCTTCATTGTCGTTGAACCCATAGAGGATTTCTGTACGATCTTCATCGCTGCCGAACCCACGTATGATTTCATTGCAGTCTTCATCGCAGCCGCAGCCAGCTCTAGGGTTCTCGCACACAGCATGCTCGATTCCGGGAGGGTCCACTCCACGATCCAAGGGGGTTGATACATAAAATGACACGTAGTCCGGAGTTTATGTATCTCAAAGTTCTGTCTCGACAAGAGGAACTCAACGTGACAGATGGCGCGTCAATCAGACGCCCGGTCTGAGAGTTATTGGCTTTTTCGTTCCAGGGGCCCGGTTGGTTTTTAAGTCAAAACCAACCTGAACACACTCCAACTGCGTCCAAACCTTGATCAGAGTAATCCAAAAGGTCCGTCTCACTAAGAGGAATCCAACAAAGTCGATGGCACATCAATCGGACGTCCGGAGCTCAAGTTATAAGCGTTTCTGCTCCGAGGGCCCGGTTGGTTTCGTGTTCAAACCAACCCATCCGTACACAAACTTCTCCGAAACCTTTAGTGTAATATACCGAAACTACCGTCTCGATCTAAGGATCACATCGCAACTGACGGTGCGTTGTTTGGAGGTCCTTAGCCCAAGATATGGGAAAAAGAACGAACCTAGCTGGTTTTAGGGGGTTTTGGGCCCAGACCGACCTGGCCCGAGACCCCCTGGGTCAGCCCAAACCGGGTCAACCCGAACCGGGTCCTGGTCCAGCCCATTAGGGAGTGGCCCAGCCCGGTGGGTGTGCCTCGGCCCAGTGGGCGCGGCCCTGCCCGGCCTGGGCGGCCGGTTGGCCTGGCGCGCGCACGCGACCCCCGTGGCCAGCTCGGCCAGCGCCGAGCTGAGCGGAAAGGGGGGGGGGGCTGCCCCCCTTGATTGGAACTGCGACCCCCACATGGGGGCCGCTCCTTGCGAGAGGACGCGGCACTGGGCGCCGCGTCTCCCCCGGGTCCCGCGCGGCCGCGGGACCGGTCGCCTGCCGCCGCGGCGGTCCCTCGCGGCGGCGCGCCGGGACGCTGCCGCCTCCAGGCAGCCGGCCGGTGCCGGCCGCCGGTGAAGTCCGCGGGCCACCGAAGCCGCTCCGGTGATCCTTTCTTGCTCTCATCTGCGCTTGGGGTCGTCTTGCGGCCCGTAGATTACTACGATGACCTCCAATCTCTCAATGGTCTCGTTTCATCGTCGCCCAACGTTCCGCGTATCAATAATAGAGAATCGGTGGGTTCGGACTTGTTCGTTGGTCCGCACCCACCGCATTAGTGGTTCAAACGACTTCCAACAATTTAAACACATGTCAAGGATATAATCCATATAAATTAAATTAAACCAAACCCCCTACCTCAAGCGTTGTTGAACGAAGGTTCGTCGTGGGAACAAGTACGTCGCAGAAGAAGGATCGTCGGCATCATGGTACACGGCGTCGCGGAGAAGAGAATCATCGGCGTTGCGGTACACGGCTTCACGAAGAGGAGTATCGGCGTCGCGGTACATGACGTCACGTCTTCGATCACCGAGGAATCATCGTTAATCTTCGTCCTTCTTCAGAGGTCGGCGTTCTTCGTCGATGACGATGTGTTCTTCATGTTCTTCAAGGAGGAAGGTGAGGATTCCAAGGTTCCTCTCCAATCCTTCTCGGACAACCAAAACAACAATAATAAAATATGGCGTTGCCTTATTTTATTACTCATGCCACCCCTTATTCGAAAATCAAAATTAAATCACGATTTAATTAACGTGTGTTGACCAATTAATGAGGCGTTTAATAATCCAATTAAATGCGAGAGTTGACTTGGCATTTAAGAGGGGGGTGTGGGTGAGTTACCAAATTAAATGCACGTGGGAGGTAAAAAGAAAATAAAGGGGGTGGGGCTCATGTGGGCCCCACCTCACTAATATCGTACCTAGTGGAGTTAGGATATTAGTGGGTCCCACTCCAACCACCAAGCATAGGTTTAAACTACCTTGAATAAAAATAAAATTTGTACCACAATATTTTATTTTATTCTTTAGTTAACCCATTTAATTATAAACCTCACCCGAGCAAATGCAACTCCGAAAAAGGTGTTCTTAAGTAATTACCGGCGCTGCGGTTTCATTGGTGCCCTCAGATTTCGATTCCAAGCACCGGTTCAAAATTTAGGAAAACCCGCTCGTTCGTTTACTGAACGTACCCGAGATAAACTTCGGAAATTGATTCCGGGCACACCGGGCCTCGAAATCTGGTGCCGTCAGAAACTGCGTTCTTTTAAAATCACAAATAAAATTAAGAAAAAAATTTCCCTTGAATTTTATGGGTCTTTACATTACTCCCACCTTAGGGATTTACGTCCCCATAAAGATACATGATAAACTAGGGGAAAAAATGTGGGTACTGAGCACGCATCTGAGCCTCCCGCTCCCAAGTGCTCTCCTAGAGGTTCCCATGCTGCCATCTGATACGCACTGGAGGTATCGACCATCCATGTAGGAACTGCTCCTGTCGATCCTCGATCTCCACCGGGACCTTCTCAAAATTCCCCCCATTGTCTATGTCTAACTCCCCATGGTCGATGATATGCTTCAGGTCATGAACGTATCTCCTCAGCTGAGATACGTGGAAGATGTCATGCACCCGGTACAACTGAGGTGGTAGAGCCAGGTGATAAGCCACCTCACCTATCCTGCTGAGGACCTGGAATGGTCTGATTAAGCGTGGAGATAACTTGTCACCTCGTCCAAATCACCGTAATCCACGTCGAGGAGAGACCCGCAAGAAGACGTGGTCGCCATCCTCGAACTCTAGTGGCCTCCGCCTCCTGTCAGCATAAGACTTCTGCCGGCTCTGAGCTGTCCTCATCCACTCCTGGATGACCTGGAACTTCTCTATTGTGGCCTGGACCATCTCTGGTCCCACAAGTGCTAACTCCCCAGGGTCTATCTAGCACAGAGGTGATCTTCATGGCCGGCCGTACAATGCCTCATATAGTGCCATCCCGATGGTGGAGTGGTAGCTGTTGTTGTACGAGAACTCCACCGAGGGTAGATGGTCCTCCTAGATGTGACCAAAGTCAAGGAAACATGCACGGAGCATGTCCTGGAGAGTCTGAATGGTCCTCTCCGTCTGACCATCCGTCTGAGGGTGAAAGACGGTGCTCAGACGTAGCTGTGTCCCGAATTCCTCCTACAACCCCTTAAAAAGCCGGGAAGTAAAGAGGGCATCTCGATCAGAGACGATAGATGATGGCACACCATGAAGCCGTACAATCTCCTAAACATAGAGACGTCCCAAGCTCTCTACTGAGCCCTGCCCTCTGATGGGTATGAAGTTAGCCGACTTGGTGATTCGGTCAACAATCACCCAAATGGAGTCGTGACCTCTGGAAGTACGTGTAATTCCAGTCATGAAATCCATAGATATACCATCCCACTTCCACTCCAGGACCTCCAAAGTCTGTACCAAGCCTGCTGGTACCTGGTGCTCTGCCTTCACTTACTGGCAGGTGAGGCATCGAGAAACGAACTCTACCACAACCTTCTTTATACCCGACCACCAGTGCTGTCATCTGAGATCCTGGTACATCTTCACCACTCCTGGATATACCGCTAAAGGGGAAGTGTGAAACTCTCTCAGCACCTCCTCCTGCAAAGCAACTGGTACCATGGTACGTCCTCTGAAAAGGACGTCGTGATATCCTCCTATAGAAAATCCATCAGGTGCCTGTCCTGATGATATCTGCGCAGGCCGCATCTCACAGTCAGCATCCCCACGTTGTGCCTCTTTGACCCGCTGCAATAGTGGAGGAGTGACTGTGAGTGACTGAAGAAAGGCTGCACCATCTCTATCCACGAAGGATATCGGAAAACCAGCTAGCTACTCCATCGTCTCCCTGAGTAGCTAGATGCCCGTCCTCCTGCTGAGAGAATCGGCTACTACATTCCCCTTTCTAGGAGTATAGACTATCTCAAAGTCACAGTCCTGGAGGAACTCGAGCCATCGCCGCTGTCTCAGATTTAGGTCTTTCTGCGAGAAGATGTACCTGAGACTCTGGTGGTTAGAGTAGACTATAAAGTGCTCACCCATCAGATAGTGTTGCCACATCTTCAGAGCGAAGACCACTGCTGCTAACTCCAGGTCATGGGTAGCATAGTTCTGCTCATGATGCCTCAACTGAAGTGATCCATAGCTGATCACAGACCGATCCTGTATCAGGAAACACCCAAGTCTGGTCCCTGATGCATCGAAGTAGACTACGTACCCTACTCCCTCCTCCGGTAGCCTCAAGATAGGCGTGCTGGTCAATCTCTGTCTCAGCTCCTAGAGGCTCTGCTGACATCGGTCTGACCATACGAAGGGTTTCCCCTTCTTCGTCAAAGCTGAGAGTGGTGCCGAAACTCTGGAAAAGTCTGGCATAAACCTCCGGTAGTACCCAGCTAGCCCCAAGAAACTCCGCACCTCCGTTATGCTCTTGGGTGGATCCCAAGCTAGCACTGCCTCGATCTTCACAAGATCCACCACAACTCCTACCTCAAAGATGACGTATCCCAAGAAGTGGACCTCACGTAACCAGAACTAACACTTCGAGAGTTTTCCATAAATTTGGTGCTCTCATAGTGTGTCTAGTACAACCCGCAAGTGGTAGGCGTGCTCCTCCTCAGTGGTCGAGTATATCAATATGTCATCGATGAAGACCATGAAAAATCGATCGATGTATGGCTGAAAGAACCTGTTCATGAGACCCATGAACACTGCTGGAGTGTTGTTTATGCCAAAAGGCATAACCAAGAACTCATAGTGTCCATACCGACATCTGAAGGCCGTCTTCTGCACGTCCTCATCTCGAACTCTGAGCTGATGATAGCTTGATCTAAGGTCTATCTTTGAGAACCACTGTGCTCCCTTGAGATGATCGAAGAGGTCATCAATCCTCAGTAGCGGATACTTGTTCCTCATGGTCACCTGGTTCAGGTGACGATAGTCGACACATAGTCGCAAGCTCCCGTCTGCCTTCTTAGTGAACAATATCGGGGAAGCCCAGGGTGAAACACTGGGTCGGATGAATCTCTTTCCCTGCAAGTCCTCCAACTGTACCCGTAGCTCTCGAATCTCAGCGGGGGCCATCCGATATGCTGGAGTGGATATCAGGGTTGTCCCGGGGTATAGGTCAATATAAAAGTCTACCTATCTATGAGGAGGTAGTACTGGAATGTCATTAGGGAAAACATCCGCATACTGATCCACCACTACAGGAAAACTAGGACTCTGCACATCAACTGCTCCTAGGATGAGGCTAGCCAACTGATGAGTGATGGGCTATCCTCTCCTCTGCGAGAGTCCATCCTATGCTGTAAAGGATCCCTTCTTTCCAGTGAAGGTGAACCTGCTCCCGTCGGTGCGTACAAACCGCACCTTGTGCCTAATACAGGCGATCTGAGCATGGACTGTGGATAACCAACCCATGCCCAAGATGACGTCGTAAGGCCTCAACGCCACTACAAGAAGATCCCAGCCGAAGCTCTCACCTCCTAGAGTAATCTCACACTGCCGAAACCAGTGTGTAATCATCGAGTCTACTCCCGTAGGAGTCTCTAGCCTTAAAGATCGAGCCAATGGCTCTGTCGGAATCTACGAGCTCCGAACAAGGGTAGCAACAATAAAGGAATGACTCGCTCCTATGTCTATAAGAACTGCAGCAAGGGTGGAGTAGACACAGATAGTACCTCAAATCATCTCTGGCGCGCCGTGGTCGTAGGCCTCTACTGCCTAAAGCTGAGCTTGTCTCTGCCCGCCAGCTCCCTGTGGTTGGGGTGGACCTCCTGGTGGTGGTGGTGGTAAATCCTCAAAGCGGCTCCCACCACCTGCTGCTCGGCCAGCTCCCCTACCTCGTCCACCTGCTCTCGGCGGACCTCCACGGTCAACCCTCTGCCTCTTCCTGGGTGGCCTCTCAACCGTCTGCTGCTCCTCTACATGGCAGGTCGGGCAGTCACGAGCCATGTGGACCTGCCCGCCGCATGCGTAGCACTGCCTTCTCCTCAGAAGGCTGGCTCTACGCCCTGTGCCTTACACCTCTGAGCCAGCGTCCTAAGTTCGTCTGCTTGATGGTCCGGTTCGCCTGGACCCCTGTGACATCCGTCGACTGCCAGCTGCAGATGAATCTGCTACGTGCCGCCCTACGGTAGGTCTCGCTGCTGGCGTAGGCTCAGCAAGAAAGATCTCTATGAGAAGAGCTCTCTCCAGTAATCCTACCTGTGTCAGAATGTTGAGGGAGATCATCGATGCCCTGATCTCATGCCTTAGTCCCTGTTCGAAGGTCTGGGCCCGGAAGAATGGGTTCTATACCATGTCCGTTGAATAGCGCGAGAGATCGGTAAATCTTGTCGAGTACTGGGCGACCTTCATGCTGCCATGTCGCAGCTGTAGAAGCTCCTTGATGTGCACCGCACCGAGGGTGGTTGGGAAGAACTCCGAGCAGAAGAGGCTCTCAAAGTCCGTCCAGAGGAGAGATGCCTCGTCGTGCACCTAGAGCATCAAGCTCCACCATCTTCCTGCTGCCACGTGCAAGAGGCTCACTGTGAGGATCACCATGAGGTCAGCTGGTGTCCCCACTAACCTGAAAACTTGAAAAACTACCTCTAGCCAATCCTCGGCTTCCTGAGGATCCATCTCCCCATGGAACCTGGGCAGTATATGATGCTGAAACTCGTGCAGTGCACTAAGGTGACATGCACTATCAGTGGCTGGGGCTGGTAGCATCAGTGGCTCAGCAGGTAAAGGTATCGCTGGTGCCTCCACTGAAAAAGGGCCCTGCACCGAGGCCTCGTCGCTCGGTGGGTTGTCCGCTCGCACAAAACTCGGAACCCTAGCTGGCTGTCATCGTGGGGCCATCCTGAAAAGAAATAGGTGCGCCACGGTCAAAACAGTATACCTGGTGATCTGACATAATGCAATCATAAAGAAAACTTTTGAAACACACATGTAATCAATGTTTTCATGCATTGAGTCGGAAATCAGAAGTCAGGGTCCTGGTGTACGGATACATCGACCGCCGCACCAAAACTGGACTCCCTGGACTGATAACCACACTCAATACCGTTAACACTATTGCTTCACATAGAAGAAAGATCAGAGTCCAGAGTTTTGGGGTAGAACCGAACTCCTCTGATACCAATTTTTCACAACCGGTCCTCGGGACCCGTGCCGTGACTACCCCAAGCCCACCTCCCATAGGCCAGGGGCTGGAAACTAGTACCAAGGCATAAATCCCAACAAAAGGAGAAGATATTGCCTTTATAAAGTAAAAAAACACCACAGAGTAAGCAAGCAAAAGTAAACACTAAGTAAAACTGGGTACAAAAGTAGTGCGGAAAAGTAAGTGGGCCAGAATACAAACCCAGAATGAAAGTAAAGTACAACTGGAAAGAAAGTACAACAACTGAAAGTAAAGCAGCAATGTTGGGACGTCCACTGAAAGTTCCACCTGAAGGGTGGGTATAGATAGCCTCCTCAGCTCCTCGGGTCTAGCCGTCCGCTCCATGCACGTTCCGCCCAGTGGTCCACCTCCAGGTACCGACTTGCTCCACAAGCCTCAACCACGATCAGCGCTGTCCGTCGTCTGCATCCAACACAACGTAGTGCGGGCATAGCCCGTGCATGGGTGAGTATACACTACTCAGTAGGGACCCTGAGACCCCCGAAGGTCTCCCAAAATCCACAAAGTATAATCCACAAAGGAAAGATACAATCACGAAGTAACATCCAACACTACTTAGGTATATACCCATACATATACCTAAGTCATCAATTTCAGTTCGGCTCCAACATCTGAGCCCAAGTTCGATCACATCCACACAGGATAGTACAACCCAAACCACACAGGATAACACAACCCAATCCACATAGGAAAGCAAGTAAATCATATCAAAGATATTTATTTAATGTCTATACTCAGCTCATACAGGTATAATTTTTTGTAAGGTGATAGAGATGATCAGATAGATCCACTGATTCATCTATTCTGGGACCCACGTAGGATACTAAACCAGCTAAGCTATCGGACCCACATAGGATACAGACCAGCTACTCTGCCAGACCCACGTAGGATAGCAAGAACAGAGTCAAACACTGCCAGACCCACGTAGGATACAAGAACAGTAGTCATCGCCGTCGAACCCATGAAGGATTTCAGTATGGTATTCATTGATTCCGAACCCACATAGGATTTAAGTGCAGTCTTCATCGCCGTCGAACCCACAGAGAAGTTCAGTACGGTCTTCATCGCTGCCGAACCCATGTAGGATTTCAGTGCAGTCTTCATCGCAGTCGAAGCCAGCTCTAGGGTTCCCGCACACAGCATGCTCGATTCTGGGAGGGTCCGCTCCATGAGACAAGGGGGTCGATACATCAACTGACACGTAGTCTGGAGTTTATGTATCTCAAAGTTCGGTATCGACAGGAGGAACTCAACGTGACAGACGACGCGTCAATCAGACACCCGGTCTGAGAGTTATTGGCTTTTTCGTTCCAGGGGCCCGGTTGGTTTTTAAGTCAAAACCAACCCGAATGCACACCAACTACATCTAAACCTCGAGCGGAGTAAGTCAAAAGTTCTGTCTCACTAAGAGGAATCCAACAAAGTCGACGGAACGTCAGTCGGACATCCGAAGATCAAGTTATAAGCGTTTTTGCTCCAAGGGCCCGGTTGGTTTCGTGTTCGAACCAACCCAGCCATACCCAAATTTCTCCGAAACCTTGAGTGTAATATACTGAAATGACCGTATAGATCCAAGGATCTCATCGCAACTGACGGTGCATCGTTCGGAGGTCCTTAGCCCAAGATATGGGCAAAAGAACGAACCTACCCGGTTTTAGGGGGTTTTGGGTCCGGACCGACCCGGCCCAAGACCCCCTGGGTCAGCCCGAAACGGGTCGACCCGAACCGGGTCCGGGTCCGGACCATTAGGGCGCGGTCTGGCCCGGCCTGGGCGGCCTGTTGGCCTGGCGCGCACGCGCGGCCCGCGTGGCCAGCTCGGCCAGCGCTGAGCTGAGCGGAAAGGGGGGGGGGGGGGGCTGCCCCCCTTGATTGGAATTGCGACCCCCCACATGGGGGCCGATCCTTGCCATCGGACACGGCGCTGGGCGCTGAATCTCCCCCGGGTCCCGCGCGGCCGTGGGACCGGTTTCCTTCCGCCGCGGCTTCAGCCACGACGGTCCTTCTTGGCGGCGCGCCGGGACGCCGCCGCCTCCGGCCGCCGGCGACCCGCACCACCGGTGAAGTCTGCAGGCCACCGGAGCTGCTCCGATGGTCTGTTCTTGCTCCCTTCTGTGCCTGGGGTCGTCTCGGAACCCGTAGATTACTGCGACGACCTCCAATCTCTCAATGGTCCCGTTTCATCATCGCCCAACGTTCTGCGCATCAAGAACAGAGAATCAGTGGGGTCAGACTTGGTCGTTGGTCCGCACCCACCACGTTAGTGGTTCAAAAGACTTCCAACAATTTAAACACATGTCGAGGATATAATCCACATAAATTAAATTAAACCAAACCCCCTACCTCAAGCGTTGTTTAACGAAGGTTCATAACGGGAAAAAGGACGTCGCGGAAGAAGGATCGTCGGCGTCGTGGTACACGACATCACGGAGAAGGGGATCATCGGCGTCACAGTACATGACATCATGGAGAGGAGGATCAGTGTCGCAGTACACGACGTCCCATCGTCGATCACTAAGGAATCAGCATTAATCATCGTCCTTCATAATAGGTCGGAATTCTTCGTCGATGACGATGTGTTCTTCGTGTTCTTCAAGGAGGAAGATGAGGATTCCAAGGTTCCTCTCCAATCCTTCTCGCACAACCAAAAAAACAATAATAAAATATGGTGTTGCCTTATTTTATTACTCATTCCACCCCTTATTTGAAAATCAAAATTAAATCACGATTTAATTAACATGCGTTGACCAATTAATAAGGCGTTTAATTATCCAATTAAACGCGAGAGTTGACTTGGCATTTAAGAGGGTGTGCGGGTGAGTTACCAAATTAAATGCACGTGGGAAGGAAAAAAGGAAATAAAGGGGGTGGGGCTTGTGTGGGCCCCACCTCACTAATATCCTACCTAGTGGAGTTAGGATATTAGTGGGTCCCACTCCAACCACCAAGCATAGGTTTAAACTACCTTGAATAAAAATAAAATTTGTACCACAATATTTTATTTTATTCTTTAGTTAACCCATTTAATTATTAACCTCACCCGAGCAAACACAACTCCGAAAAAGGTGTTCTTAAGTAATTTTCGGCGCTGTGGTTTCATTGGTGCCCTCAGATTTCGATTCCGAGCACCGGTTCAAAAGTTAGGAGAACCCACTCGTTTGTTTACTGAACGTACCCGAGCTAAACTTCGGAAATTGATTCCGGGCACACTGGGCCTCGGAATCAGGTGCCGTCAGAAATTGCGTTCTTGTAAAATCCCATAGAAAATTAAAAAAAAAAATTCCTTTGAATTTTATGGGTCTTTACAAGTTACTAGAAGTCAATAATGAGAGATATCTTATAGAAGATGGTTGGAATGTCCCTTAGATGTTAGGATATTTTATTCTGGTTTCTTGTCTTGGGTTATGAGTGGTTTCTCAAGGTTTTCCCTTTAGGGGTGGGTTGGTGTTTCCATTTGAGGATGGACCTGAGGAATCCATTTTTGGGGTTGAGACAACACCATAGGGGTGGTTGAGAATGAATAGGTTCCATTGAAATATTTTGAGGTGGTCATGAGGGGCATTAGGAATGCTCTTATTAGCTTGCTTGTGCTTTTGGATTCCCTTATGGGCATGTTTTTGATTGAGGATTATTTTCATGATGTTGAGATCCTCTTGAGGATGTTCTTTATGCCGAGATTTTACTATGATTTTAGATGGATAGAGGAACCCTCATAGAGTGTTGTATTCATATTGTGGCCTTCTATCCATTTGAGTATCTTTGGATAAGTGTGTCCTTGGATATTAGATGCATAAGGGGAGTCCTTTTTTGGATGAATCCTTATGCTATGACCCTAGGGACTATGGGAGCCCCATGTTTTCTTTTTCCCTAAGGTGGGTAGTTGAGGGTAGGTGGTGGCTGTTCTGTTGGATGATGAGATCCTAGGTGATGAGAGAGGACCCATTATCTATCGATCATTAGTGGATCAGTGCTGCTAGTTCATCTGTTTGGATGGTGGGTTTGTGGTTGGATCATCCCATGTTTAGTTGTCCATGATGTTTGAGGTTATTTCTACTCAAGAATTTGGATTGAGGAGGCAACCCTTGGGATTTAATGTATTGATGTTGGACTTGATTTTTGATATGGTTATCTTCTTTGTTGGTTGGATGTGTTTATATGAGTTTAGGGAGCTAATGGGAGATCTGGATGACTGTAACCCCCATTTATTCTATTCTGACACCTTGGATATAGTAGCTTTGGAATCATGAGGTGTTGAGGCACTCATGAAGTGGGTTTAGTGTACTGTGGATGTTGTTTCTCTCTCATGGTCTTGGATTCTATGTGCTTCCAGATTATAGTATGGATCCCACATTTTTTAGGTTTATATAAGGTTCCCAATTCATTTTTAGTACTTTTAAGACTGACATGTTCCATAGTTGTGTTGGACTAGATGTTCCTGAAACTAGTTCATATCCTGCTATTAGAGTCCTAAATCCTGATAGATGCGCTTTTTCATGTGTATTCCTTTGGTTAATACCTAGGGTCTATAATTTTTTCATTTTCATTTATATATTTTGGATATCCTATTTATATATGGAGGATGCACCTAAAATCATGTGGCGGTATGATCCATGTGCTATAAATCCTCAACTGTGGGCCAAAGTGGGGTTTGATTTACCTCAAGTGTCAAACTAGAACCCATGGTGAGCTATTTTCCTTGTTTTTGTTTTGCCCCATTTAATTTTCAATAGTTTTTATTTTATATTCTAGCTATTATTAGTTTTTGGCTTTGATGGGTATATCACCTATGCATGCACTTGTTATGAAAACAGATTATAGGATCACCGTTGGGGGTGACCTTATGGGATTTATTTCTCACCCCCTGCACATGAACCTCAACATGCATGAAGACCTGATATCTACATTCAAGTTTGATTATAGGTTGAAAAATGGATGACGATGAGGCCCAATGATTCTTAATCGAGTGGAACCACTCAAGTGGAGTCTCAGGATTGGGTTTGCACAACTCAAGCACTGTGGAGATTGAGTCTGTGGTTTGGATTGGTGTTGGAAGTAGATCCTGATGTTTTTTATTTTAAGTTTATTTTTTTGTATATGTGGTCATCCCAGTGGGTGACTGATTGTTTTATGTTTTTCATGACTTGAGTCTCTATGAATTTATTCTAAATTTCACTTATTATAGTATGATCTTATTTCATTTTCTTTATTATGCATACTATGATGTTTATCCTTGTGTATGAGTTTAGTTATTTTCAACAATTATTTCACTATTACCAGAGGGTATAGTCTCCCCATTGTATCTTTTTAACCCTTGCCACTGGGTGGAATCCTCTAGAATTCAAGGAGGTGTTCTTTACTCCTTTTGGTGATCTAGATCAGGTGACGTGTTTGGTCGACTAGGACTAGTTCATTACCCCTAGTATGAGAACCTTCATACTTTGATACCCTACTTATGAAAGTATACATATTATCTTAGATAATATAGGGGTGGTTGGGTATGTTACTGATCATGTCATTGATGGAAGCTTAACCAAGATAAGATTTCTCCTCTTGTATGATGAGTATAACATTAGGGCCCTCGATTGAGATAGATTGTGGGAGTGTGCAGTTACACATGGATATTATATATCTATCCGGATAAGGGACATGTGATGTTATTATCCATTAATATGAATTAAATGTGATGTATTTATCAATCAAGTCATTATATACTTTGAGAATCAAGAATATATGAGTTGGATATATGTGATTGACATGCTCTGTGTCCCATAGTCACTTGATGTCTTGGAAAAAGAGAAAATATGAGAATGTATGTTTGCATATGATAAAGTCTGGTGGAAACAAGTATAGAGATACATGTGTTTAATGGAGATCATGATAGATCTCTTTATTTCTTGAGTAACATTGATTCTTTTCTATAATATGCTATTTTATTACATATATGGATATAGAGATTTGTATTTATTTTTACACTATAAAGGCCCATGGGGTTAAAAATTGTGTTTGACTAGATTTCTATTGAGTTTGACTCATAGAGATACTCTTAATTATTTTAGAGTTAATCCAAGAGTGTTTTGGTTGAGTGGTCACAAGGTATTGAATAAGATGTAATGTAATGTGAAGTTAATGATAGCTTTCCAAAAGTGTTTTGGAAGATATAAAAAGGAGTTTTGGATATGGTTTTGCAAGTTATTTTAAATGATATAATATAAGGTCAAATGATACAAAATTTATTAGGTTTTAGTGTAAGTGTGATATTGAAGTATATTTGACGTAAATCCTTATATATGTATAAATGATATATATAGGCTATTAACATGCATGGGATTCATCATTGTGGTTCACATGAGATAGTTCCATTTTGTATTCCCATGTAGTCTATCATTAAAGTACCATTTCATTAGTTGAAACAATGGGAAGTAAATGCATATGATGAATTTATAAACAGGTCATGGTATTTATTTAATCATTTAAACAGATGAATAAATGAAAGGATAATAAAGGGGAATCCCTTATTTCCTATTTATCTACTTCCATGAAATGGTAGTGGTGTGAGGTATGGATTCAGATCCTCATTCTTGGCCAAAACTCCTTGAGACTAGTAGCTCTCTTCATCTTTCTTCTTTACATATGTCATGCTAACACATTGTGAATGTAACAGTGGATCACTATTGTTCGATGGGAGATTCAATTATGCCCGTGGATACACCATTAAGGTGGGATTATTTTTCCAATCAGTGATATTTTTCAAACCCATGAAATAGAGTTTTAAGATTTTAATATGATCTTTGGTGAACAATACACTTGTATTTATAATAGTTCTTCATTTCTATTTTTATGCAATTTCATATTATCTTTCCTAGAGATCTTTAAAATTGGATTCTAATTGATTCCAATATGTCTAATAAGTGTTATTAGATTTGAAAGATACATAAAAAGGTGCTCATACTAAGATTCATCAAATTCTAGAACATAATCTCAAAGAATATCCTCTAATATGAAAATCGTCTGCTCATACTGTCCATCAGTCTAGGGGTGGTACACTGTGCTCAAACTCAGATGAGTCCCTAAGTCCTTCTAAAAACCCTTCAAAAACTATGGAATGAAACATTCATCTTTATCAGACATGATGATCAATTTAAATACATACAATCATACTATATTAAGTATATAAATATTTCCCAGCTCGTCTATTGAGTGGGTTTCTCAGATCGTTAATAAGTGAGAATCTTTCGTCAAACAATTGAAAATCACCCAGAAAAAATCATGACTTCTTGATTTACTAGGAAACCCATTTACAAAGTCCATAACGATGTCTTAAAACTTCCACATGGTCGCTAAAAGTGGCTGGAAAAACCACTAGGACATTGGTGCTCAAAATTTTCCCTCTATAGGTAAGGCATCAGGAAACAAAACCAGTGATGCCCTTCTTCATCACTGGGCACCAGAACCATCTCTTGAAGTCATGGTACATCTTTATATCACCAGGATAAACCACCTATCTAGAGATATATAAGTATCTCACCATATGCTCCCTAATGTAATCCAAGATCACTACTCTCTCATGAACAAAGATCACATTATCTCCATCCAATGACAACCTAGGTAACTTGTCACCACCAACAAACCATTCCCTCATCACAACACACTCAAGGTAGGATTCCTAACCAACCTTCAATCAGTCAACAATATAACATGTGATCATTAAAGGGTAACATGTCATTGATTACTAATCCTCCAAAGTATCCATCATTCACTCATCCAATAAGATCATCAAGAATCATTTCTCATAATAAGTACACTCCCCAAGATTATGCTCCACCTGTATCTTATTTCTAAGAGCATCTGTAATGATGTTACCTTTCCCTGATGCATAGTCCATCTCAAATTAGAATTTCTATAGATACCCAACCAATCATATCTATTTCAGATTAAATTCTCACTATGTAAATATGTAACAAAGGATCCTATAGAAAGTATAAACAATAAACCTCTCTCCAAAGAGATAGTGTTTCCAACACTTCAGAGTGTGGAACATGACCACCAATATCCAAGTCATGGGTAGGGTAGTTCCACTCATGGGTTCATAGTGGATGTGACCCCCAAGTTACTACCCTCTCCATCTACTTTAGTACCACTCTCAATCCAATTCTTTAAGAACCACAGTATACAACATAATTGATTCTAGGATTGGGAAGTATCATCACTGGAGCTATAGTCAACCTCCTTTTCAACTAAATAAACACCTCTTAAAACTAGACGAACCACTATAAATTCACTCCCTTTTTCATAATTGCAGTCATAAGTGATGATAAATGAGAGAATCCCTAGATAAAATTTCAGTAATATCCTATTAAACCTAAGAAGATTATGATATCGAACACATTATGAGGACATGTCTAGGACATCATTGACTTCACTTTTTATGGGTCCACAGATACACCTATCTCATAAATCACATACCCCAATAATTTCACCTCTTTAATCCAAAATTTACACTATAACAGATTGATATAAAGACGATGTGCTCGAAGTGTACTCATGAATATCTCAAGATGTATGACATGATTCTATAGGGTTGGTGAGTATATGAGGATGTATTCAATGAAAACTATAATGAATGATTCTAGGTACTATTGGAAGATATTTTTCATCTACTAAAACATTCTACAATTCAAACATCATCACCATGAGCTCATATAGTCCATACCTACTCCGAAATTCCATCTTTGGTATGTGCACCTTTCTAACCTGTAACTGGTGATAACATGATCCAAGATCAATATTTGAGAACCATAAATATGTCTATAATTGGTTTAAAATATCATAATTCCTAGGTAAAGGATATCTATTCGTCATCATTACATGGTTTATATTCTAGTAATCAATGTAAAGTCAAATACTAACATCCTACTTCTTAGTGAACAAGATAGGTGCACCCCGTAATGAAGTAATCACCTTGATGAAACTCTTCTTCTCAAAGTCCTTGAGTTTCATATTGATATCCTTTACCTTTGATGATGTCATATGATAAGGGTGTATCAAAATGGGATACACACTGAGTATGATATCTATCTCAAATTCAACTCCTTTATCAAGGGGAATTACTAAAAATACATCTAGAGAGACATCCTGGTAGAGATACACAACTGGATGAAAATATGAGAAGGCTACCACTAATCCTTCCAAAAGAGACATTCCCACAATCTAGGATATGATCATCTCAATCCAACTCAAGTTTTGGTAAACTCTATATACTCCCAAATACTATTCACCATTCATCCCTTAACTCTCTCCCTTTAGTTAAATAAAAGATACCAATATCTAATAGTAATCAATGTGAGATCAGAATACAGTTGAATAGTTCAATCCAAGAACCACATTGAAGGTCACCATATATAGAATCATAACATCCCATAAATAAACATAACTGGTGATGAATATAAGAAAATATGGGAATCACTGAAGATGATCCATTTTCACGACCAATTATGTATCGAGAGAAAGAAAGTTAGAGGAAATCTTGACTAGTAATTTATGTCCAGAATTTTATTGTGTATAAGTAAAGGATTGAGAATCACTGATATCAAAAAAGGTAGTTGATAAAGTAGACGTGATATAGAATGTACCTTGGATGGTCCCTCATAACCATCTTCTGGTGTCTGATCCACTACATAAACGTGAACTTCCTCAGCTTTGTGACCCTATTTGTGACTCACCTGAGTTCTTCTTGTCTGTTCCTACTGTTTAGGACCCCAAATGGACACTTTGGTCAAATATTGAATCTATTCTACAATTCCATGGATCCTCATTCTCAATGTTATAGTGTATAAATACTGAATGTTTCCTTTATTTTTATATTACTAGAAATGGATCTGGGGTGTTGTGCAGACCTTGTGCTAGTACCTAAACTTTCTACAGTTGAATCATTGTGGATCTCCTCCTAAAGGGGATGAAAAATATATAGTTTAATATACCTACATACCACTTCTCTACTACATTTTTATAACCTTCCTCTCTTTACCATCATAATAGGTACTCATATAAGCTATTGGAGGTCCACCCAACTAGGCCCTAGAGAGTAGAAGATAACCAATTTCTCAAACATAATCTAATATCTTTTCAATTGTCAAGGTCTTATATAGAACCTCTAGATATGATTATAGGTTTCATCCCTGGACCTATCATCTGATGTCAACGCAATTTCTGATATCAAACTTCCTGGCCTTCTGAGCCTCATTTCCATCTAGAAGAGGAGCAAATATAAGAAGCTTAGTAAAATGAGTAGAGTAAGCAGACATTGTCATGGAACCATACTATAGCTCCATGTAATCTTGTGATTAGTCAATATTTAGAATTTTAGGGAACAAATCTATAAAAAATAGGTCCTTAAAAGTCTCCAAAGTGAGATCCTCACATAAACTATCCTATTCCATCATTCTCTACCACTGCTTGGTGGGTCCTTGCAACATGAATGCTTTCATCTTGACCTTCATGTATGTTGGTATCTCAATGAGGTCTAATATACCCTCAATGATATCCAACCAATCCTTTTCATCCCATAGTCTAACAGTTCCCTAAAATTCTAGAGGATTCTGGATTTGAAAATCCATGGTGTAGTTCATCATGGATCTTAGTGGAAAGACTCTCGACTAGAGTGGGAAAACTACTTGCACCATTGGAGCAGGAACAAGAGAATGATTTGAAGTGTCCTACTACATATTAGGTGATAAAATAATGGTTTCAGGACAACCTTGACCCAAAACAGTTGCGGTCACATCAGTTTCATATGATGCGACATATTCTATAATGAAAAGGTAAAAATTTGAACATAAGCCATTATATCCTAGCCTATCTAAGAAATCACATAAAGGTTTCAATAGGATTCCACCCATAACCCAGGGTATAACCCTACTAACACTAACCAAAGTCTCATATCTTCACAATAGTATCATTCATCATATATATACTTAAACCATGACATCCTGATCAGTTCAACTAATTAATTCCAATAGAGATATATCACACATCAGAAAATATATCTCAAACAGATAACACAATTAGAGGTATTAAATTAAACAACTAATATTCATCATAAAAATAGTTATATATATAGAATGTGATCCTACATTATTATTCATGATGCATCAACACATGACAAATATCATAAAATAAAATATTAATACCTCTAACAATAACTCAGAGGTTTGTTACACATGAGCTGGCCAAACACATGAAAACTACCCTATTTGAGTCCGGCACAATTACCTCATTTATAACATGTCCTTGGTTAGTCCAAAAATAAAATAAGAAAACTGGCCCTCTAATATCTTTTTGTAGCACCCTGGCCCCAAACCACCAGGTTCAAACTAAAGTGACACATAACCTCGTGCTTGCCACCCGATACGCAAGAGGATGCGGACTAGAAATGAAGATCCCAGTCTATTAGTGGGGAGAATATATCCTTAGTATAATTCCCTTTCACAAATAATAAGTAGATGACATACTTGTCATCCAAATAAAAAAATGGGTTCCCAAAATGGAAATCCAAACTAGTATAAAAGTGTGGAAGGAAATAAATAAATAAAAATATAGTATTCATCTAGAATATATTTTGATACCACTCCCATATCCATGCTCCTCATCTCTACTATCTTCTATAGGACCCTTTCCCCTGATCGTGTCTCTGTACATGAAGGTTTCACATGCACCTGAATTCCCGCACATGGTTTGAGTAATAACACTTAGTAGGACACCACCAATGCATCCTTAACAAATGTGAACATGTATAACATGTATATTTTATGATAATAATAAATTCATAAAAAAGAATAACAAATATACAATCACATTTCAAGAAATCATTCCCTTAATAACACTCTATAAGCCCCCAACTGTACTAGCTTTAGATCTATGAAAAAAGGATAACAAGGTGATGTCAGAAGTAACCAAAACTAGCCATAGGGATAGTGAATCTATCTCTCAAATTCTTCATGGAATCACGTGTACTTATTAATTGAAATTCTATAGGCATAAAGTATTTCATGCAACTTGGAATAACACTAGGAATTGAGCGCGCTACTCGACATTTCACTAGGAACCGAATGACATGGTACTTAGCATAAAACTAGGCATCGAGTATATCCCCAACATGACTATAATGACCTAGAATATTATCAATGGAATTTACCTTCTCATAATTATAAAGTACAAACATCACATAAAGAAACCGACAAAAAAATTCTCAGAAATTAATAATGTCATGACCTATCCCAGAGGGCCCCATGTCGTGACTACCCCAAACCCACCTCTAATAGGCTAGGGGCTGGTGACTAGCACCGAGTAGATATATCCCACAAATGGGAGGAAATAGCCTAAATTACCTATACAAATGCACACATATCAAAGACACAAAATGATGAAATGTAAAAAACCACTAAGTAAAAAATATATGCATACCACTATATCCCACAACCAGAGTACAACAGGAAATAAAAGAAAAGTAAATAGAGCCATAATATAGGCCCACCAAAACAAATCTATAACTATAAGTCCAACCTAAAAGTAAAGAGTAGTGGTACTACTGTCTAAAATCCATATGAACACACCTTGGTCTGTTCGGTCTCACTAAGAATCATATGGTCTGGGTACACCTAGGACTCCATCAAAAGTTCGATCATCTGGATAAGACATAACATGTGTGGGTAAATCTTGTGTAGAGGTGAGTATAACAATACTCAATTGGACACAAGATTCCACTTGAAGAACTGATCATTCTGGGAGAACTCACTCCTCGATCCATGATATCATCGAAGACACATGATGAAGAAGTCTAGATCATTTGGTCCCCACCCATAGTGAACACATTGTTCAAGGAATACTATGATACACAGAGAGGGGATCATGCCTAGAACCACTGGGGGATGCCACAGACCCAATCTGGATCAACCATCTATGTAGGGGATCATATGCCAATGATTTCACAAACCCTACCGATGTGGCCCGCTAGATAGAATATAAACTCCCTTCTTACGAATGGAACATTGATTACAAAAACTCCACTAGGTGTGATCGAGGATCTCACTCTAGTCTCACAGAGGGATACCATAAATTTATCTAAGACTCAACCTCTAGAGGGGATTACAATCCAGTGATGTGGATGTAATGCCGAACTAAACCCAGGAGGAAAGGACCAAGGGAACCCTCTAAAACTATACTTTTCCAAACTAAAAACCCACTATCAGTTCAAAATGATTGTTTCAACATTATGGTCTATTATCCAAAGACAACTCATTGATTTGAAACTCCATTTAGGAATTATGATCGTTTGAATGAAGCGGGCCGTAGACCTGCTGGGGCTTGCAGACCTATCACTGTGGTAGGTCCACCGACCACCATAGTTGACCACCATGGTCAGTATACATATCATGCGTGGACTAACTATCAGGGCCAGTCCACCTACCACTCTACCTCATAGTTGATCACCCCACACAGTCAACCACACCACATGTTCAACCACACTGCATGGTTGACTGCACCCCAAGGTTGACTGCTGTGATCAATTGTTACTGTTGACCACAACTGGGATCCACCCCCAATTTCCCTAGATCTGAACTGGTTCCATCTCATCCAGTCAAGCCCAAAGGCCCAAACAGGCCCACCAATTCAACTCGGCCCACATGGACTGTCCCACTCTACCTCACCGACACTACCATAGTGTCCGCCACCGCCCCGTCTGCCACTGTCATCATTACATTCTCCTCGTCTTGCATGTGCTCTACTGCTGGCCACTTTTCACCGCCGCTACACCGGGGGTTCCTTCCGCAGACCATCGTGTCTCCTCAAATTCCTAAAAATGGAAACGGTCCTAGATCTAAGCTTCTTTGGCCCTAAAGTACATATATCCGACCTTAGTTGTCGATTTTCCTTGAATTTGGGTGTTTGATCGAGTTCATAACCACTCGGAAACATTGATTTGAAAACTGCAGGGTTCCAATAGAAAAGAGAGTGAATATAAGAGGGATGAAATCACAATCAAACCAAGAGGTATGAACCTTGATCGATGTTCATGTCAATCTTGGTTCATCACTGGTATAATGGTAAAATAAATCCAAAAAAAACTCAAGAATCAACTCCTGATAATACTGAAAAATAACCCATCATGGAAACACGATCGACCCATGGGATAATCTATTCATGGATTAGTCAGCATTGGTCATGGGAATCAAGAATGGGTAAGAATATATTGAATCAAAAGACCTAACTTGATTTGGTGATATCTGCCAATATTGGTGTCTGTCGATCTCTGATATGAGGTTCCATCGTCATTCATCGAAAATGATTTCTAGATATTTCTCTAATGATCCTCCAGAAGCTCCAAGGTTATGTGGATAATCTATGAATTTTGACATAAGGAAACATTTAAGGAATAGGAAAAGTCACTACATCAATAATATTTTTTAATAAATTATTTTATTCCTTTTACGTTTGTGATAACCTTTTCACAAATGACCCACACTGACTAAAGTGAGGTCATACCTAGGGTAAATAATCTATTCTGAACTCAACGATAACCTCATATTTTTGATATAGGAATCTATTGAATAGTTATTCTACTTTTTTAGTAAAACTGTATGTGTGTGCTATTAAATATCTTAATCTCTTTAAAACATTTTTTTGTGCACACTGGGCCTCAAAATCGCATGTTGTCTTAGCACCTAGTCTTGACATCAAAATGTATAATATCTAAAAATAGTACATGAAAAAAATATAAGATGTTACCTTCACCCCACCTTGGCTTTACATCCCTGAAAATAAAAAACAAGGGCTACTCAAATAGATGAGAGTACTGACCATGAATTTGAGCCTCTTCTCCCATGTTCTCTCCTAGATATTCACATACTACCACCAGACACACACTAAATGAATCAATCACCCATGAAGGATCCTCTCCTATTAGTCCTCAATATCCACTGAGTACTCAGTAAAAGTCTCCATCCTCAATTTCCTACTCACCCCAATCAATGATGTGTTATGGGTTATGCACGTACCTCCTCATTTGCGAAATGTAGAAGACGTCATATGCCCGATATAACTGCAGTGGTAGAGCCAAGTAGTATGCCACCTCACAAACTCTATGAAATATCTGGAAAGGGTCGATGAACCTCACATATATCTTTCCACCACAATCAAATACTTTTAATCCCCATCGATGTGACCCCTGATGGAACACATGATCTCCTTCCTCAAACTCCAAAGGCCTACATCACTCGTTAGTATAAGACCTCTAACGACTATGTGCAGTCTTCATCTAATACTGTATTATTTTCACCTTCTCTGTATTAGCTCACACCAACCTTGGCCCCATGAGTGATAACTCTTTAGGTTAGTCTAGAAATGCAGTGACCAGTAGGGTTTCCCATACATGGACTCGGATGGTGCCATATCAATGGTGGAATGGTAGCTATCGTTGTATATAATCTCTTCCAGTGGTAGGTGATCCTCCAAACTATAGTCAAAGTCTAACATGCATTCCCTCATCATATCCTCCATAAACTGAATGGTATGCTTAGTCTGTAAATCTATCTATGGGTGAAACACTCTGCTCAAGTGTAACTGGGTCCCAAACGCCTCCTATAATCCCTTCTATAATCAGGATGTAAAGAGAGAATTATGATCTGAAACTATCATCGATATAACTCAATGTAGTTCAACTATATCCTATACATAGAGGCATCCCAATATCTCTACTAAACTCTGCTCTCAAATATCTAGGAAGTGGGCTGACTTAGTGAGTCAATCAATGATCTCCAAGATGGCATTATGTCCCCTGGACGTATGTGGTAAAACTGTCATGAAGTCCATATTTATCTCATACCATTTACATTATGGAACCTTAAGGGGTTGAGTCAAACCTAATGGAACCTAGTACTTATCCTTTACTTACTAACACGTAAGGCATCTAGAAACAAACTCTATGACTCCTTTATTCATACCTGACCACTAAAACTGGTGTTGGAGGTCCTGGTACATCTTCACCACACCTGGATGTATTGCCAAAGGGGTTGCATGAAAGTCCCTCAAAAACGCCTCCCACAATGCTACTGTTACTACTATGCATCATCTGAAAATAAAAACATGCTCCCAAACATTCAAATATCCCTCAAAAGCATGCCTTATGAAAATATAAGAACATAAGGTCTCACAGTGGGTATCCCCAAGCTGTGCCTCCCTAGCTCACTGTAAAAGTTTAGGGGAAACAACCATCAAATGGAGGTAAGATGCTCCATCTACATCCATAAAGGATATTTTCAATGATTCCAACTACTTTGATGCCTCCATCAGCAATTACGATCGGGATATCCTACTAAGAGAATATTCCACCACATTCCCCTTCCCAGGAGTACAAAAAATCTCAAATTCATAGTCCTGGAAGAACTCTATACATTAACTATGCCTCTTGTTAATATCCTTCCGAGAGAAGATAGAATTGAGACTCTTATGATCAGAGTAGTTGATAAACCGCTCGCCCATCAGGTAGTGTCACCACATCTTCAACACAAATACTACCACTTCTAACTCAAGATGATGGGTCATGTAGTTCTGTTCACGTGGCCTCAGCTGGTGTAAACCATAGGCAATCACCAATTTACTCTACATCAAGACACAACCAATTTCGATCCCTAATTCATGAATAACACCGTGTAATTGATTCCTTCCTCCGGTAACCTTAGGATAAGAGTGCTTGACAACCTCTTCCCCAACTCCTAAAAGCATTGCTGTCACTTTTCTATCCACATGAATGGATACCCCTTTCATGTCAAAGCTGTGAAGGGGGTTTCTAATCTATAGAACTTTGGTACAAACCTCATATAGTACTCTAAAAATCCAAGGAAACCCCTCACTTCAATAACACTCTTAGGTGGATCCCAAGCAAGAACTGCCTCAACCTTTAGTGGATCCACTAAAACTCCAACCTATTAAATGATGTGTCTCAAAAAATGGACCTCTTGAATCCATAACTAACACTTTGAGAGCTTCTTGTAATGTTGGTGCTCTTAGAGTGTAACCAAGACCATCCTCAAGTGTATTGAATAATCCTCCTCAGACACTTAGTACATTAGGATGTCATCAATGAAGGTTCCCTTTGGTATATCCTCATCCCATACTCATAGATGGTGATAGCTAGACCTAAGGTCAATCTTTAATCACCATCACACCCCTTTCAACTTACCAAAGGGGTCATTGATCCTTGATAGTGGATACTTGTTCTTAATGGTTACCTAGTTTAAGTGTTGGTAATCCACACATAACCTCATGATCCCATCTACCTCCTTGGAAAACAAAACTGGGGCTGCCCAAGGTGAAACACTGGGTCTCACAAACCCCTTCTTCTACAAGTCCTCCAAATATATCTTCATATCAAGAAGATCTGTGAGATCCATATGATATGAAGGTGTATATATCAGTGTCCTCTTAGGGTGTAGATCAATTCATAAGTCCATAGACCTATGGGGAGGTAATCCTGGAAAATCTTTAGGAAATATTTCCTCATACTACACCACCACTGTAGGAAACTAAGGACTCATATCATCCACTACACCAAGGATGGGGCTATCCAACTGATGAGTAATCGGCCACACCCTCCTATGTGTGAGTCCATCCTATGTTGTGAGTGTTTCCTTTTCACCAAAAAAGGAAAACCTAGTTCCATAACTGTGGAAACACCACACTCTTCACCCAAAACAATCAATTTGATCATTAACTTTGGATATCCACTCTATACCAAGAATGACATCATAAGGCATTGACACCTCTACTAAGAGATCCCAACCAAAATCTCACCTCCAAGAGTCGGGTCATAATTTCGGCCCTAGTGTGTGATCATCGAGTCTCATCTAGTAGAAGTCTCCAAGCATAAGGGTTGAGTCAACAATTTAACAAAAATCTCCAAGTCTAGAACAAGATTCATGGAAAGAAAGGAATGATTAGCACCTGTGTCTATCAAAACTACAATTTAGGTGGAAAATACATTGATTATACCTCATATAATCCCTAGAGCCTCAGGTTCATAAGCCTCCATTGCCTACAACTAGCCTCGTCCCTATTCAACAGCCCCCTAAGCCTGGTGTGGACCACCTCAGGTTGGTGACGGTAATAGTTTGAACCTTAAACCACATACTGTTGCCCTGTATGCTCTTCTTCCACATCCACCGCCCTACAGACTACCCTTATCCTATCTCTGCCTATGTCTTGATGATCCCTCGATTGTATCCCGATCAAATATACAATGGGTTGGGAAATCTCATTTAAGATTTCGCTGACTACTACATAAGTTACACCATCTTCACCTTTTCTGATTTGATCCACCTTGGGATCCCTTCACCACTGAACAAGAGTCATGGTATTTACCCCTAAAGCGCTTAACCCACTTGGATCCCTGTGACTACCATTAGCTATCTACTTAAAAGGTATATACTACCGAGTTCGCACTACTAGCTCCCACTACTAGCATCTACTATGTTAGAAAACTCTCCACTAGTAGGGATTTCTCAAGTACCCCATCATAGGTAGAAATTATAAGGGATACCACTGATGCCAGGATGTCTCAGATTAAGCCTTGATCAAAGGTTTGAACCCTAAAGAACTGGTCTTGTACTATATCCATATATTTTCATGAAATATCAGTAAACTTCATTGAATACTCTGCCATGGTCATACCACCCTACTGTAGATGCAGGAGATCCTGTTTGTGTACTGATAAAAACATGTCAAGATAGAACTACAATATAAATAGATGCTTAAAGTATACCCAGGAGAGAGTTATCTCATCATGAGACTGAGTCACCAAGATCTATCATCGCCTCATAAATCCCTAAAGAATATTCACATAAAGGATTTCAATTTGGTAGGAAAACATCCTCACAAGATGGAAAACATGGGTAACTTCCTCTATCCAAGCCTCAGCCATCTAGTAGTCTAGTTCACCCTAAAACCTAGGATTTCACTGCCTCTAAAACTCATGCAATGCACTAATCCTGTGTGCATCCTCAACTCTTAAATCTTGTATTATATACTGCTTGATGGGTGGTGTTATAACTGTTAAACCACTTGAAGGTGCTATCTTTGGTACATGCCCCTGTACTGATGCCTCATCACTGGGTGGATCATCCTCATTACCACATGGTTGAATCATAGCTGGATATCTACGTGGAGGACTCCTGAAATAAAATGAGATGTTCCACGATCAATAGAGTATATCTAGGGAGATAACTCAAGAATGACATGGAATAAACAACCATTCCTATATGATGCATGTACCATCATTTTTAAATGCAACCAATTTTTTTATGCACCAAGTTGAAAAGCAGGTAATCAGAGTCCTGGTGTATGGATATGTCGACTGCCACACCAACACTAGGGTATTTGTCCTGAAATCTAAACTCAAAACACTTAAAATAGTTACCCCAAAACAATCTCATAGACTCATGATCCTAAATTAGAACTGACCCCCTCTAATATCACTATGTCATGACCCGTCACAAAGGGGTCTATGCCGTGACTACCCCATGCCCGCCTCTAATTGGTCAGGGGATGGTGACTAGCACTGAGTAGTCATATCCCACAAATGGGAGACATTATCCTAATGTACCTATAGACACACACATCTCCAAGACAAAAAATATTTAAATGTAAAAAACTACTAAGTAATTAATTCATGCATACCCCTATATCCCACAACTAGAGTACAACAGAAAGTAAAGAAAAATTAAATAGGTCCAAAATATAATCCCACCAAAATGGTTCTATAACCACAAGTACAACATAAAAGTAAAGGGTACTTGGATAACTATTTGAAATTCATAGGAACACACCTTAGTCAGTCCAGTCTCACTAAGAACGTTTTGGTCTAGGTCCTCTAAGGAATCCATCAAAAGGTCTATCTTCTACACAAGACACCACATGTGTGGAGAAACCCCATGCTAGGGTGATTGTACCAATACTGAGTAGGATACCCCAAAACCACAAAGAAATAAAATAAAAGAAAGTATAATTATATCTACATTGGTATATGTATACAATTACTATAAAAAGAATATCAAGATATACTCAAGAGATACAACACTCCATCTGACAGTAATAACCAACTTCAAGCCACAAGATTCCGCTCGATGTACTGCTCGTTCTGAGTGAACTCACTCCTTGATCCATGATATCATCAGAGATACTTGAAGAAGAGTTCTAGATCATTTTTGACCCACCCAAAGAGATAAAATTGGCCAAAGAAGACTATAATACACATAGAGGGGATCACACCTAGAACCATTGGGGGATTCCAAAAACCCAATCTGGATCAACCTGATATGGAGGATATCACATTCCAATGATTATAAAAACCTACCGATGAAAAAATTTAGATGGAGGATCAATTACATGCTCACGGAGGTCATGTTGATTCCAAAAACTCCACTAGGGGTGATAGATGATCTCACTCTAGTCTATCGGAGGGATACTACAACTCTATCTGATACTTGGCCTCTAAAAGGGTTTACAATCCAATGATTTGGATGTAATGACACACTAAAACCTCAGGTAAAGGACCAAGGGAATGATATAAACCTACAATGGCCAAAATTAAAAAACCCACCATTAGTCTCAAAATGAACTTCTCAACATTAGGGTCTCATCTCCCTAGACGGATCATCGATTGGATGCTCTGCTTTGGAGTTATGCTCATTTGAATGAAGCGGCCCACATACTTTCCAGGGTAGGCGGACCTACCATCATGGTATGTCCACCTACCACCATGGTTGACCACCACATTTAGTCCACCTACCAAAAGTAGACTAACCTTTATAGTTAGTCCACATACCGCTCCACCTCGTGGTTTATTTCCACGCATGGCCAACCGTACCGCACGGTTGACCGCCGTGATCGATTGTCACAATCAACGACAACTAGGATTCGCTCCTATTGACCCGGATCTGACCTAGGTATAACTCGGATCTGACCTAGGTCACCATGTTTGGCCCGACCCACCATCTTGACCTAACCCATTGATCCGATCTGGCCCACCTAGCCCGACCTCTTTTTCCTCGCCACCGCTGCTCCGCATCCACCGCCACCACTCCACGTTCACTGATTCCACTCCACATATGTTATCTCCATCTCCAAATTCACCACCCCCACCACTATTCCCAACAATATATGACCCTGTTGTCTTCATGCACTCCATCATCGCACTCCACTGCCAGTCACCTGTCACCACCACCACACCGGTGGTCACTTCTACGGACCATTATGCCACCTCTGATTCTCAAAAATCGAAACAGTCCTAGATCTGAGCTATTTGGGTCCCAATTTACATATATCCAACCTAAATTATCGATTCTACTCAAATCAGGGTGTCTGATCAAGTTTAGAACCACCGAGCAATGTCGAACCAGAAACCACGGGGTTCAAACGGTAAAGAATAAAAAGAATGGAGGGAGGAAAGCACAATAAAATAGATAGGTATGAGCCTTGATATATGTTCATGTCAATCTTATTTCTTCAAAATTATAATGATAAATTAAATCCAAACAAAAACCAAGAATAAAATCTCGATAATCCAGTAAAATAACCCATCCAACAAACACGATTGATCTGCGGGCTAATTTGTTTGTGGATTTTTCTGTGTTCATCGTAGGAATCAAGAACAGGGAAGAACATATTGAATCAAAATCCTTACCTCAATTTGGATTGATTTATTATTAAGAAAAAATTTTGTGTCGTCATCGTTGGAGAGTTTGGCCTAGATTGGTGTCCATTGATCTCTGATATGAGGTTCCATCATTATTTGTCAGAAAGGATTTCCAGAGCTTTCTCCAATGATCCTAAAGAAGTTATAGGGTTATGCAGATAACCCTGGAATTATAAAATAAAGACAAATTTAAGGAATAGTACAAGTTTTTGAATCAAAAATAATTTTTAATATATTATTTTACCCCTTTTACATCCATAGAAACTTTTTCACAAACAACCCACACCGACTAAAGTTAAGTCGTGCCTAGGGTAAAACCGCTATTCTGAACTCAACAGTTCCCTTAGATTTCTAATTCAGGCACCCATTTAAGAGTTATTCCATTTTTTAGGAAAATCACATGCATTTTTTATTAAATATTTTAATATTTTTAAAACATTTTTTTCAGGCACACTGGGCCTCGTAATGGCACGCCGTCTCAGTGCCTGGTCTCAAAATCAAACAATATAATATCTAAAAACAGTACACAAAAGATACGAGACATTAAAAATAATGATACATTAGTTATAAAATTAACCAAAAATAATTCAAAATATTAAATTGGGGAAATTAATAGAAAATAATATAATATGTATATGAAAATTTGGATATGCTCGGTCCACTAGATTGACCACACTCATGAACAAAGATGTAGAAATAAAACATAATGTTAATAATATAATATTCATTTTTAAGATAAAATTACATATAACCTAGAGAGAAAATATAAGTGAATTAATAATGAATTAAATAATATGTATTTATATAAATTAAGAAACCTATACAGTTGGAATAATAACATGACTGCTGGAATTGTAATCTGATCATTATGAATAACAATCTAGCCATTATAAAATTAACCTCACCTACAAAAGTATAAATAAAATTTTGGTATATTATAAATGAAAATATAATATATTTATACCATCGTATAAGTAAATAAATTTTTAAAAAATGATAAATTAATTGTTTGTATTTTTGTAAAACACAATTGTTTATTTATAATTTGATAATTAATATAATCATTTAAAATAAAATTTATTTCTATAAAATATTTTTATAAATTAATATTAAATTTTATTATAATTATAATATAATTTTATGAGAACTTAATTAATTTTTCAAAGGAACATATAATTGATTATTATATTAAAATTTGTATTTTTTTAATAAATGATGATTTTATATAAAAAATAAATTTATCATATTTAAAAAAATTTCATAAAATTAAATCAATTATTGAAATCTACATGTCAAAAAATAATTTGGGTGAATTTTTTGGATTTTTCTAAAATAGTTGAATTTTTTGTGAATAAAGAAATACGGTAATTTACGTTATTTAACATTATAAGCCAAATACATGAATTTTTGATTCATGGATGATGTAAGAACCCATTAGTTCAAAATATTCCATACCATTTAATATATTTATTCATAATAATAACCACTATTTATAGTCTTGATCTAAAATAATAAACTAATGAATATAATAATCAAAGACACCCCTCTCCTCCCCTTATAAATTTCATCCCTCACCACCCATTCTCCTCACACCATATAAGCCTTGGAGCTTGTCAATATTCTAATCATTTAACTTCCCAAGACTATTCCCCACATTCAAGTTCATCTTATCTCAACAAAATATAAATTTCAATTTCCTTAAGGGGTCCTTCAAGGAGGTGATATTAATGAGGCAACTTTCTCAAACCATCCCTTTTAATTTATTTTCTTCTTCTACCGTATCCTCGCCCCCTTAATCTATAAAATCATAATAAATATAGTATCATATATATATTATTATTTTATATTGGTAATGTAACAAAATATTCCCAACTATTTTCTAATATCCTCTTATTCAAAGAAACAGAATTGTCGTCCAAATTATGGCAGTTAACCGTCTCCGTGAATAATAATTTTTTGTTTTCCATTACCAACTTCAAGGCTAGTCATACAATCATTATTATGGTTAGAAATTTTTTTAATATATATTTAATAACATTTTTCATGTTCTATAACTAATATATAGACATAATATTAAATAAAATGAAACTAGTTAGTGATGGTTGAAAAAACCGCCAAAATAAACTAAACATTTATCATTAATGTTTTATCAAATGAATAATCCTCATACGAAAAAACCAAATGAAATATGAGAAAATTTAAACTTTTGTAAGTGAATTAATAAAATATAATTTTACTTTTTGATAATTATTCCCATTTGAAAAGAGATTCTATAATTTTATACAAGTGAACCGACCTTGAAACCATGAAAATGAACGCTCCCAGAACGATGAAATTAAACTTTATAACTCATTAAAATGGTCATAAATATAATTAATAAAATTATAATAAATAAAATACATGTATAATAGGTTAGTAATTAATTAATTAATGAATTTTTTTTGATTATCCAGTACATTAAGTGCAAGTGAATAACTTATTCAGACATAAGGTAAGGGATCTCTCCAAACCGCATATTTCCTTTGGGTTACACTTTATCTCTCTTTACCTCAATTTATCCCTTAATTATTATTATATACTTATCCTATTTTATATTTATATGTAATAAAAATATGTATTTATATCAATTAAACATTATTTTATGGGGAATTACATGTTTTATAAGGTTCTCTTCTCAATTCCTCATGGTAAGAAAACCCGATTAAAGGGAGCTTCTCTTTTTCTTACCCATTTTCAAGTACAATACATAAACTATTTTAAGCCTACAATATTTTTCTAAAATCACACAATTTATCATAAAAATCTATTTTGGTTCATTTATGGTTTTATTCAAATAATTATACCTTTATCCTCTTTAAAGACTCATTATTCTTTTCCCAAAAACCGCACTTAAGTGGCACATTTATAATGTTATCTAACCACTATTTTTCATGTTTTAATTTCATTTGGAAACCATTATTCATGATATATTCTTATTTATCATTTATTAACGTACAATAATGGTTTAATATCCTCTTTCATGGATACCATTATGAGTTTCCTTTTGGTTATACCTTGTGATATGATTATAATACCCATTTCTTTCTATGGGAAACCCTTATGTTTATTTCTTATGTTTGATTATTTATGTGGAAAATATATGCATGAACATGTTATGATGGGTGAAACCATACAACGCTCAAATTAATTGGGTAATTTTTATTCTCATGATATGTTATGTATGAGAATATGGATTAGACCTAATCCATTACAATACTTCATCCACCATGTGATACCAACTTGGCAGTTAGCCTTGAATCATGTTTATGTCATGTTGTACGTTACTGCAACATTCCTATGTTTACCTGATCATATGATTATATGTTCTATATTTTATGTTTACATATGTTTATTCATAAGGAATTCCATTTTTTATCATGTTATGCATTCTAACTCATATTTTATGCTTTATTTCCATGTTTATTCCCTTACTAAGATTTTTTAGCTCATCCCTTTTATCTTTGTTTTTCACCAGGTTATCCTATATTATTTCAGGAACTCAAATAGATTTATGAGTTCATTATAGATATTAAATAAAATATGTTTTTATTTTGGTTTAATTATTTCTAATTATGTACCTAATATTCTAAATACAATAGGATTTTTGATCCTTGGTTTTCATTTTATGGATAATTATGCTTAAAATTAGGTAATAAAATGTGTAAAATTGTAGGGTCACTATAGTTGGTATCATATAATGGTTTAGTTATTTTTGGGGATTAATACTAAAAGACCATAGTGATAACCCTAGGGATAATTCTATCATTATGGATAACCTAAGTTAAAACTTATGGAATCATAAGTTAGGATATACTTTTCATTTATAAGTTTTTTTTAAATGTTTGTGGTTTCCTTTTTATATAATCATTAGATAAGTATTAAAGCACCCAAATTTTAGTTTTATTTTTGTTTAGTTAATGGAGGGAAATATGAGAACATGTTCTAACAAGAAATGTGATAGGTAATGTGGTGATTTACCTAATGAAATTCCAAATATAATGGGAATGGGAGATCATAACTTCATGATAGTACTAGATCAACTGGATCAAGTCATGAATAATAAATTAAATTGTATAGAAATCCCTCCTTCTCTTAAGAAATAGGAAGTTGTAGTCGAATCCTTTATACGAGAAATGCATCCTATATTTAGTAGATCTTTTGATCCCCTTATCCGAAAACAATGGATTAAATTCATTGAAAATATATTCTTTTCCCTCTAATGATCATAAGAAGAAAAATTCATATCGGTGGTCTATAGTTTTGATGGGGAAGATGATTAGTGGTGGAAACTGATAAAAAAAATATAAGGAGGAAATCAATTGCATGGATGAGAAGGATTCAATAAAATATTTTTCAATAAGTATTTTCCATGAACTATATGTCTTAAGTTGGTGAGGGAGTTCGTTGTATTGAAGAAAAAGGAAGATGAATCTATCAGGGCATATGAGGAAAAATTTACAAGGCTTTCATGATAGGCCTCTGTATTTGTCTTGAACATTGAATAACAAGTGGATCCGTTCTTTAGTGGATTAAAGTTGAGTCTATGAAAAGACTTGTTAATTCAAGACTTTGACATATATGAAGATATTTTTTGATGTGCACTTATGGTTGAGATGGATATTGGTGACTCTAAATGGTATCATGGGATCATAGATAAAAAGTGAAAATAGAGTTTAATGTGGTAGAATTAGCAGATTAATCCCATAAATGAAAGAAAACCCAATATCCCACCTGTTAAAAGTATGGAAATAAGCATCCTTGGAACTATCTAAAGGGAACCAGGAGATGCTTTAAATGTGAAAGAGAGGGGAATCGGGATAATAATTGACCAAAATATTTAATGAATACCACTAATGGAGAAGAATAAAGGAAGGTCTAGATCAAGACGTAGAATATAGTGTAGTGTTTTAACTGTAAGTAACTTAGGAATTATCTGAACCAATGCCCTAAGCTAAGGGGTTTTAGAGACAATCAACGACAACAACATCCATGGTATAAAGGAATGGAATATTATATCACTACTATTGAGTTGGAGATTTTAATTTATGTGGTGATAGTTATTATTTTTATTCATTCAATAATATCAAACACACTATTTGATTATAGTTCCAGACATTATTTCATATCTTTCAATTTTAGTAGAGCTATTCAAATAACACCTCAGAATATGAAGGTTTAGTTATATGTGATAATAATAAAAGGGTAAATTATTATATCTAATGTATATAACTCCTCCATAATTGATTTTTTTGGATTTAAACTCCCATAAAATCTCACCTTACTTCCCTTAGTTGAGTTTGATTCTATATTGGGAATGGATTGTCTATCTTTTTACAAATCCAACATCAACTATCAGGAAAGGGAGATCACTCTTCACATGTCGAGGCATCCTCCAATTATATACAAGTGTAAGGAGGAGGTTGAATCTTCTTTAGAATCATCATCTCAGTTATGGATATTATTTCCATTTGAACAATCATATATAGCTTAAATGATTGAGAAAAAGGAGAGAATTGTGCTCTAAGACATTCCCATTATATGGGACTACACTGATGTGTACCCATAAGAATTTCCTGGTCTTCTTCATGAACAAGATGTTGAGTTATCAATTGATCTTATACCTAGATCTATTCCTATATCAAAGAATATCTATAGGATGACCACTATTGAGTTGGAGTAACTAAAGAAGTGGTTAAAAGAGAATCTAGACAATTAATATTCCCAAGTGGTTCACCATAGGGAGCACCAATTCTATTCTTCAAGAATAAGTATGGGTCAATGCACCTTAAAATTGATTTTGATAAAGTTAACAAAATCAATATATATAAAAATTACCACCTTCCATAGATAGATGACTTGTTTTATCAACTATGTGGGGCCACTTATTTCTCTATGGCAGACCTTCAGTAAGGATATCACTAATTAAAGCCTAGGAAGGAAGATATTTTCAAGACTTCCTTTCAAATGAGGTATGAACACTATGAGTTCCTAGTGATTCCCTTAAGACTCACTAATTCTCCAAAAAAATTCATGGAAATAATGAATAGAGTATTTAGCGATTAGCTCAACAAATTTGTGGTAGTCATTATTGATGATATTCTGATATACTCCAAGAGTAAGGAAGAGCATGAGGATCATTTAAATACCATTCTAAAGACTTTACCAAGGGAGAAAATGTATGTAAAGTATAGTAAATGTGAGTTATGGTTGGATTAAGTATCATTATTGGGGCATGTTATCACTAGTATAGGGATATATCTAGGCCCTTATAAAATTAAGGCAATTGGGGAGTGTCCTAGAATGGTATCTGAAATGGAGATATGTAGTTTACTTGGTCTATTTAGGTATTATTGATGATTTTTGGGGACTTTTTCATGTTTTTTAAATCCACTAAACAAGATGAATCAAAAGGGGGTAAAGATTTCCTAGAATAGTGAATGTGAACACTGCTTCAAAGAGTTGAAAAAGAGGTTTATCACTACCCCAGTAATTACACTACCCACAGGTGGGGAACTATTTATGGTATAAAATGATATATCAAAGAAGTTTTTAGGATGTGTGCTGATGAAAAATGATAAATTAATAGCTTATTCCTCAAGGTAGTGGAATTTTCATGAGAAAAACTATCCCACACATGATCTAAAGTTAGAGGCTGATATCTTGATGTTGAAAATATGGCAGAATTATCTCTATGGGGAGAAGTGTGAGATATATAATAATCATAAGAGCCTCAAATATATATTCACATAGAATGAGATCAATATGTGCAAGTGAATATGGTTATAAATCCTCAAGGATTATGAATTCTCAATCCACTACCATATTTGTAAATAAAATAAAGTGGAAGATTCTCTAAGTAGAAAGGATTTTGTAACTTTACCAATGATGAGAATTGAGAAGGATCTAATATTCTTAGAAATTAAAATGATAGAAATTTAAATAATTAAGGAAGGGACATAATCATTCCATTCACATATTATGGATCAACTATACCTTATAGAGAAGATACAGGATTCTCAAATAAATGATGTGGAAATTATGAAAAATTTTGAAGCTATAAAAAATGGGAAATACTCAGAATTCAAAATTGATCAGAAAGGAGTCATATGATTTTGGTCACGACTATGTGTAACATAAAATCTTGAGATAAGGAAATATATTTTGAATGATAAAAATATCTAAACCATCTCTATCCACTAAGGGACCACAAAGATGTATCAAGATCTCTGAGAGAATTATTGGTGGGGCAATATGGGGAAGGTGATCTATAAATATACATTAAAGTGTCTAGTATGTCAGTAAGTGAAGGCCATAATGGAAAATTATAAGGGGATAATAAAACCATTACCCATACTTACAAGGAAATTGGAAAACATAACTCTGTTGCTTTTCCTTGGACCCCCGAAGACATCCATAGGAAATAATGTTGTATAGGTCATTGTGGATCATCTTATAAAGAATTCTCACTTTATTATGATTTGAGAGGACTTTTCACTCAACTAATTTTCATGGATACACGTCAAAGAAGTGGTGATGCTAAATGGAGTACCATTATCTATTATAACTAATCATGATCTAATATTTACCGCCATGTTCTGAAAGAGTCTCCAATATTCTCTAAACACTGATCTAAACTTTAGTACATCATATCACCCTCAAACAGATTTCTAGTCTAAGAAGACCATTCATACACTAGAAGAAACATTGAGAGCATGATCAATAGACTTTTAAAGGAGAATGGGATCAATATCCTCTACTTATAGAGTTATCTTACAATAATATTTTCCACTTGATCATCCAAATGACCTCATATATATCTATTTATGGAAATAATTGTAGAACAACTACATACTAGGATGTAGTTAGAGAACATAAGCTTCTAGGACCTAAAATGGTTGAAGAAATGGTAGACAATGTGACGAACTATTCAGAAAATCATTGATGAGACTTAGAGTTTGAGGTTGGTGAAAATTTATTACTTTACATATCTCCATGGAAGATGGTCATGAGATTTGGTAAGAAAGAAAAGATAATCCCTTTATACATCGACCCCTTTGAGATTATTGATTATGTAAGAGTTGTGGCACATCGACTAGAACTTCCACCAACCATGTCTAAATTACACAATGTATTCCATGTTTATCTCTTAAGGAAGTATATAACAAATCCCTCACATGTACTAGACTCAGAGGTGGTACAAATAAAAAATGACCTCTCTTATGAGGAGCAACCAGTGAAGATTTTGGATCATAGAGACAAGGTTCTATGTAATGAGACCACCCACCAGGTCAAGGTACTATGTAGAAACCATATGTATGAAGAGGTGATATGGGAACCAGAGGAAGAAATGAAGGAGAAATACCCTCACCTTTTGTCACCTTAGTATGTAAAAAAAATTGAGGGCTCATAAGGGGGTAAGAATGTAGTGACCCATAATTTTATCAATGGAATTTCCCTTATTATAATTATAAATCACATACATAACATAGTGAAAACAAAAAATATTATTCTCATAAATGAATAATGATACATTATTCAACAAATAAACTTATGATAATTCTAAATTATATAGTTGGGAAATAAATAGAAAATAAGATAATATGTATAGGAAAATTTGAATATGCTCGATCTACTAGAATAACCGCACTAATGAACAAAGATATAAAAATAAAAAAATGTTAATAATAAAATACACATTTGAAGATAAAATTTTAAATAAAATTTACATAAAATATAATTTAATGAAGAATGAATAAGATAAGAGGTATTTATAGAAATTAAGGAACCTATACCATTGGAATAGTAACCTGACCATTGGAATAGTAATCTGACCGTCATGAATAGTAATATGGTCATTAGAATAGTAACCTCAATTATAAAATTACAAATAAAATTTATCTATCTTATAAATGAAAATATGATATATTTATATCATGGTATAAGTAAATAAATTTTTTAAAAAATGATAAATTAGGTGTTGGTATTTTTGTAAAACATCAATGTTTATTTATAATTTTATAATTAATATAATTAATTAAAAGAAAATTTATTTTGAAAAAATAGATTCATAAATTAATATTATATTTTATTATAATTATAATATAACCTTATGAGACTTTAATTAATTTTTCAAAGAATTATAAAATCGATTATCATATTAAAATCACTATTTTTCGAATCAATGATGATTTTGTTTAAAAATTAAATAACTCGTATTTAGAAAATTATTTTCATAAAATTTATTACATTTTTTTAAATAAAAATACTGAAAAATAGTTGGGGTGAATTTTTGGGAATTTTCTAAAATAGTTGATTTTTTGGTGAATAGTGAAATACAATAATTTATGTTATCTAACATTATAAGACAAATAAATGAATGATGTAATAACAAAATTTTTATAACTCTCCAAAACTATTTAATTTATTTAGTCATAATAATCAACACTATTTATATTTTTTAGGAAAAATAACAAACTAATGAATATAATAATAAAAAACACCCCTCTCTTCCCCATATAAATACCACCCATCAACACCCATTCTACTCACACCTTATAAGCCTTGGATATTTTCAATATTATACAAAATTAAATTCCTAATTTTCTTACCCTTGTCTAGGTGCTTCTTGTCTCAGAAAGGCCAATTATAAGTTCCTTAAGGGGGAATTCAAGGAGGTGTTATTAAAGAGGTAACTTTCTCAAACCATCCCTTTTAATTTGTTGTCTTATTCTACCATATTATCACCTAATTCATACTTAAAAATCACAATAACTATATTATAATGTATATAATGGAGTTTTATATTTATAATGTAATATATTCTTTCCACCACTTTTCTCATATCCTCTTATTCAAAGAAACTAAACCGCTATCCAAATTATGATAGTTAACCACGTCTCTGTGGATAATGTTTTTTCATTTTCCATTAACACCTTAAATGTTGGTCATAATACAATTATTATGGTTAAAAAAATTAATATTTATATTATAATTTTATTTTATTTTTTGAGATAATTTATAGAAATAAAATTAAATAAAATGAAACAAGTTTATGGTGGTCAGAAAAATTGAGAAAATAAACTAAACATTTATCATTAATGTTTTATCAAATGAATCATCATCTTACTGGAAAAAAAATGATATATAGGAACATTTAAACTTATAGAATTTAATTAATACCATATAATTTCACTTATGGAGAATTATTCCCATTTTAAAAGAACTTCAATAATTTTACACAAGTTAACTGACTATGAAACCATGAAACGAGGAAAATGACTGCTCTAAGAACGACAAAATTGAACTTTATAACTCATTGAAATGGTCATTAATGAAATTAATAAAATTATAATAAATAAAATAAATGTTTAATAGGTTCTGAATTAAGTAAATTAATAAATATATTTTTTATCTAGGAAATTAAGTTCAGGTGAAAAATGCATTCAGACATAAGGTAAGGGATCTCTTTGAACCCCCATATTTCTTTTGGGTTACGCATTCTCTTTATTTTCCTCAATTTATTCATTCGTTATTATTATATAATTCTCCTATGTTCTATTTATATTTACCAAACATATTTTTTTAGATTAATTAATATTTATTTTATATGGAATTACCTATTTCTTAAGCATACCTTCTCAATTCCTCTTGGTAAGCAAACCCGATTAAAGGGAACTTCTCTTTTTCTTACCCATTTTCAAGTACACTCTATAAAATATTTTAAGCCTAAAATATTTTTATAAAATCACTCAATTTATCATAAAAAATATGTTTTGGTTCATTTCTATTTTTATTCAAATAATTACACCTTTATCCTCTTCAAATACTCTTTATTATTTTCCCTAAGACCACACTTAAGTGGCATATTTATAATGTTACCTAACCACTATTTTTTTTCATTCCAGTTAGACACCATTATTCATGATCTATTATTATTTTTCCTTTATGTATGTCTAAAAATGGTTTCATACCTTCTTTCATGGATACCATTATGATATGCCTTTTGGTTATACCTTGTGAAATGATTATGATACTCATTTATTTACATGAGAAACCATTATGTTTATTCATTATGTTTGATTATTTATATGGAACACATATGAATGAACATATTATGGTGGGTGGTACTAGATATATATTTAACTAATTGTTTAATTTTTAGTCTCATTATAAATTATTTATGGTATTAGGGAGTAAACTAAATACATTATGGGACTCTATCCACTATGTGATACCATATTGGTAGTTATCATTGACTCATGTTTATATAATGTTTTATGGTTTTTCCAAATTCTAATTTTTACTTGATAATATGATTCTGTGTTCTATATTTTATGTTTCTATATTTTTATTCATGATCCATACCATTTTTTATCATGTTATTACTTCTAAATCATGTGTTATGCTTCATTCTCATGTTTATTTCCTTACTAGGTGTTTTTAGATCATCCCTTTGATCAATGTTTTATTGAAGTTATCATATGTAGTTATAGGATCCCAAAGTTAGTTGGTATATCATTATGTAGATTAAATAAAATATATATTTTTTATTTTAGTTTCATTATTTCTAATTTTTCACAAAATCTTCTAAAGACACTATAATTTTTGATCATTGGTTTGTATTTTATGGATAATCATTCTTAAAATCATGTAACAATATGTGTAAAAGGATATGGAATCTATAATTAAATTCCATGGAATCATTTTATCTCCAACTTATTCATAGGTTCATTATCACCATTTTCATAAGTCATGAGGACTCCTCTAATAAGGGATAAATATGTCACCATAGTCCACCTGTTCTGAGCACCATGAACGTTTCCTCTAAAATAAAAGTAATACCCATAACATGGTAGAACATAAAAGGTAGGCATATCATCATAAGAATAAATCATAAATATATACACATGTTAAAAAAATCAAAAATTATAATCAAGTTACAAGAAAAACTCATGACATCAAGTATCACAATGGGTCTCAAGGGATACACACACCCACACCCACATGTGATCAAAATAAAGAAAGGTCATCCAGGTATTCCAACACAAGAATCTTACCAATTAAAAAAAGTGTATATGAGATCCAAAACTGGTAATGAACCACCTAACTCAAGGTTTTAAACATCAACATCATGTTTTTTCAAAGGATTCATCACTTTAATCTCAGTCTCACACCAATTGAAGTATCTAACACCCAAAAATCCCAATGTTGATCACTATCAACAATAGTTTTTGAGTATAGTTGAAATAAGAAAAAAATTTCCATCCCAGAATAGAGATAAAGTAACAAGTCTCCCTAGAAGTAAATGTGGAATAATAGGGTCACTAAAATGTGGATAATTACTGAAACAACCACCACAATGCATAGTGAGCCACCACAGAACATGTGTGAGACACCATGGTGTAGGGGTGCATTTGAAGAGATCACTATGATGTAGGGAAACCAACTACAACATGGAGAGTACCATAAGTTTAAATATATGGCATAGTAAGAGAACTAAAGTGTATTACCACATAGAATCTTGAAATATTATAGTGCAAGGTGATTATTATAGCATGGAGTCATCTCTAAATCCCTTCAGAAATCTATAATGATGCCAAAATGGGGATGAAAAACGATATTTTCAAGGGATATACCACATGGTAAAACCCTAATAAATCCTATTTAATTATGAAATTATTACACCAAGTTAATATTGAAATTGATCATTGAAATCCATAACTTCTGCAGAACAAATGGGAAGACCTACTATATATAACTAACTTAGAGAAGGCAGTGTGGTGTGGTTTAAATCCCCATGATGCAGCCTCCTTGGAAATCCCTCCGTGGTTAAGGTTATGGTGAAATATCCATTATTTTACATCACTACGATTCAACCATTTCCTTTTCTATGTGACATCAATTCCACACCACAAATACGGTACAACCTCCTCCATTGTGGTGTGGTGCAAACTGTTTTGGCCAGAATAGTCACCAAACACACTTTTATGCTTCTCAAAGCCATAAGACTCTACCCAATATGTCTACTAAAAAACTCAAAGGAGAAGAAGGAAACAAGACTTTCCATATTTGGAAAAAAGATCTAGGACTTTATAGTTTCCATTATCAATCAAATGGAAGTGAGTAATATCAATCATCAAACAAATCACATAAAACGTTAATGAAATATAAAAATATTCCTCATATCACCTCAAAACACCCCTTTACCTTAACAAACCATTCCATTATTTTTAGTATTCACAAAAACATGCATGATATCATCAAAAAAAATATCAGAGTAGCCAAAACATGAAATATCTACCCAATAACAATCAACTAATTTATTATAATTAATTATATTAATTAATTTGACCCTTTAAATCCACCTAATAGAAGTTAAAACCATGAAATACACACACATAGCACATAAAATATAGAGAACAAGGATCCCTTACCTCAAAGAATATTTTTTGATTCATTACGCACTATGGGGAGAATAAGAGAAACATGAAAACCATAACCACACAATATAACCATTAATAAACCTGAACCACACCAAGATATCATCAAAATAAATCCCACACACACCCCAAACTGAAGCAAAAACACCACACTAAACCACTAGAAGAAGAATAGAAGAAAACATGGGGATAAAGAGAAAGGAAATCACCATCGATCACCAATGATCACCAATGATCAACCAAAATAAACCAAGGATCAAGGTGAGGGAATATGGGATAGAATGCCTACAAAAATCACCCAGGGTTCATCAAAAAAAATGTGAGAGAGGTGATAGTCAAATGAGAAGTAATAAAAACAAATGAAAACTTATAAACAATCTAGGAGTGGCCACATTTATAGTGTAAATCCCAAATTTATCATCTAAAACCCATGAGATCTGCAAAACATACACTGTAAAACCAAAATTTAGTATATTATCCCCTTTTATTCTGAAAAACATGGCCCATCAAGCTTAAAATATTTTACACTATAAACTTATATTTTATGGCGTGGACCAATTTAATGTGGCACTCCCCTACCAAACACATGCTATAAACATATGGACACAGAAGCTGTAAACCACACCTTTACACTAGAAGTCCCACTTTTATGTCATAAATTCCCCTACTGCTTCAAAAATTTATCTCTACTCCACACAACTCTTTTTGAGATCCTCCCAACACTCTTTAACCACAAAACCAAATAAATAATGATCCGAGAATTCATGATCCTTTACATTAAATAACTCTCAAACAATTATCATCCTTGAGAATAAAAAATCCCAAAAGGAATAGATGGTATGAATAAAATCCTTTTTAGATACCTCTATTAGTTTTTGTAAAACCTCAAACACTACCACTAACCAAACATGAAAAATTGTATTCCCATAAGCACACCACACAAACACAACACCACCTCTCACTAGGTGAAACCCCACATCATCTAAAACTAGCTACATGACACCAATTTTCCAAAAAACTATATATTAAACCATATAAACCTCCACACATCCCATAAAAAACTTCCACAACCAAAACAAAACACTTCATTTGGCATAAAAAACAAATAATTCCATTCTCCATGTTAAGATATAATCCACTTTGGCCGAAACTAACTCTCATACATAGTTTTAATCATTTTGTAGTATAACATTTCTTGATTAGGAATCATGTTTTCCCTTATTTATATGTTGGAAGATTTATCACACATCACATTATTAAGAAAGAATCATATATCATAAAACAAAAATATCTAAACATTACATGATAAAGAAAAATAGAGCAAGGAAAACTCAAAACAACTTCAGGTACTGGGCATGCATTTGCATCTCCTGCTCCCAAGTACTCTCCTCCAGACCATAATTCCTCCACATAACATGAACCAATGGGATATTTATCCCACATAGAACCTTCTCTAAATGATCCTAGATCTCTATTGGTCCTTCTATAAACATTGTGTGATCCTTTATATCCAAGTCTCTCCTATTGATGATGTGGGATTCTTCTTGATGATACTAAAAAAGACAAGAGATGTGAAATATTTTGTGGATATTTTCCAATTCTGAGGGAAACTCCAACTGATATTACACCTCACAAACTCTCCCCAACACCTCAAATGGATAAATAAATGTGGCGAGGGCTTACTCCCCCTGTCAAAATTCACTAACCACATCGATGGGAGAATCTCAAGAACACATAGTCTCCATCCTAAAATTAAAAGGGTCTCTTAATAAAATCAACATAGTTATTTTTATGTTCATATTCCACCATAATCCTCTCTCAAACCAAATAGATATTATTAGTTGTGCTTTTTACCACATCAGGATGAAAAACTGTTAACTCCCCAACCTCTGTCCAGCATAATAGAGAATGACACGACCACCCATACAACACTGCAAACAGATCCATGCTAATGGATGAGTGATTTATGTTGTTTTATATAAACTTGACCATAGTTAGGTTTCTTACTCATGATCCAAAAAATTACAATATGTAATCATGGAACATATCCTCTTGTATCTGAATGGTGTTCTCGTTCTACCCATTTGTCTGAGGGTGGAAAATAGTGCTAAAGTAAAACTAGGATCCAAAATCAGGCCATAATACCCTAAAAACTTGTAAGATAAAATGATGATAATGATCATATATGATGGTATTTATTACCCTATTAAACCTAACTACTACCTTCATATACCACCTCACCAAAACATCCATAAAACTCAACTCACAGTTCGCCATAAAATGAGCTAACTTCATCAGTCGATCCACTATCACCCAAACTAAATCACAACCTACCTAATCCCAAGATAACATGGTGATGAAATCCATCGTTATATCTTTACATTTTTATCATGGAACATCCAAAAACAATAAAAAACTTCTAGGGACATACTGATTCAATTTCACTTACTGGAAAACCAAACACTTTTCCACAAACCCTGCCACCAAACATTTCATCCCCTGTCACCAAATCTGCCTCCTTAAACATTGATATAACTTGTTCAAACCATGAAAAATTTCTAAAGGTGAGATATGAAAATCATGAAGAATCTCCTAGTGCACCAGAAATAGAAAAAACTACCTCCCCTAGAACAAAAATTGATTCTGACCATCCTATAGACAACCCTCCAGAGCATCACCCTGATTAAAATGATCACACATCACCTCCACCTTTAATTATTACCACTTAGAATCATCCACACACTTTATAAAATATGAGTCCATAGACATTTGATAAATAATACCATAAATATTTCTCTCTCTAGCATCAATATTCCTTACTGAAAGCTTCTCCATCCATTTACAAATATCCACAGACACCTGAAACATATCTCCGAAATACTTCTGACTCAATACATAGATAATAACATTCCACTTACCTAGTGCGTAATATATCCTAAAATTTAAATTCTGAAGAAAATAAATCCATATCTATTGGCATAGATTCAAATTACACTGAGAAAAGACATATTTTAGGCTCCTGTAGTCCATGAAAACCACAAAGTTCTCACTGATGAGATAATTTTTCCACAAATTCTGTGAAAAATAAATTCTGCTAGCTCCAGATCATGGGTGAAATCGTTACTATTACGGGAAAATAACTTGACAAAACCCATAACATATCACTTCTCTCTACTACATCAACACACATCCTAAGCCTAGACGAGATGTGCGACATAAAACCATGAATATCACACCCTACTCAAGAAACAAAAGCACTAGATAACTAACCAACTTATCATTTAGATAACTAAATGCTTCCTAACACTAACCAATCCACATAAATTATTACTCCTTCATAGTAAAAGCTAAAAAATGGGATAAAATATGAGAGAAATTGGGGAAAAATATTTGATAATAACTAGCCAGACCGAGAAAACTACAAACCAAAACCATGTTCTTGGGTTCTTTCTAAGAAAAAACTGCCTCAACCTTCGATGGGTCCATGAACACACCGTTCTGAGATACTATATGTCCAAGGAAGTACACATATCATGTCAAAAACGTTCACTTGGATAAAATTCCATAGAGTTGATGGTGTTGAAGGACATGCAAAGAAACATTGAGATGCTCAACATGATCCACTTATGACTTTGAATAAACCAATATACAATCAATGAAAATGAAAATAAAATGGTCTATAAACTCATGAAAGATAGAGTTCATGATCCCCATGAACATGGATGGTTCGTCCAGAACACCAAATGACATGACCAAAAACTCGAAGGGCCCATACCTACACCTGAAGGATATCATTAGGATATCCTCATCATTCAACCTCACCTAGTGATATCAAGACCACAAGACAACCTTTTAAAACCAACTAGATCCTATTAAGTGGTTGAAAATATCATTAATCCTCTGAAGGGGTAGTGGTTCTTTGTTATTACCTGATGCAACCTCTAGTAGTCTTCACACAATCTCAAACCACCATCCACTTTCTTGGAAAAAAACACTAGATCACCCCATGGAGACACGTCAGGTCAGATGAAATCCTTATACATCAAATCATCCAACTATAACCTCAAATAATGCAACTCTATCGGTGCCATTAAATAGGGATCACTTAAAATGAAGGTTCACTAGGCTACAACTCTATCCCAAACTCAACATCGCGTTGCGAGGGTAATGCCACAACCTCAATCAATAAAACATCCAGGAAATACTCCAACACCCTAGGAATATCTTCTATCTGAGATTCCACTAATAGCTCTTACAACTATGAAAAAAGAGGCTCCACTCGCCTACCCCCCATCTAATAACCTCACTCACTAATGAAAGCCACTCACAAGCCTTCCATATTAGAAAATGAAACTCTTACTAGGAAATAGTTGATGACTGCATGCATAGAATATAACAATTCCATGACAAGTATAACTTCATATGGATGTAACTGTAATAAGAATAGGTCCCCCATTGACTGGTTCTACCACATCACTAGTCTAAATCCACAAAACACATCAAACAAATAATCTTGACCTCTAACTAGTGTTGATAATTCAAGTGTCATTGGAAGTATCTCCACATACAGTCCCAAGGTATGAAAAAAATTAAGTACAATAAAGGAGTGAAGGGCTCTTGAATCAAACAAAGTAAAAACAAGGGTAGACGATAAACTGACCGTACCTATAAAAATTTATGTCCCTATTGGTGTTGTTTCCTCCAATCACTACTACAAAAAAGGACTTTAACAGTGTTATAATAGGCCTTCATCAGTGCTAAAAAAGCACTGATAATCAGACCGTGGTTAAAAGCCAGAAACTTTTAACAGTGCTAAAAAAGTGATATTAAAGGGAGTAATTTTTTTCCATATGTCCACGAGCACTTGAACCCATTTATTAGGGCTTCCATGACCCCTTTATCATCACTTCACCCCATTTATCAGTGCTTTTCACCCCACCACCCCTTTTATCAGCGCTTTGCAAATTTCTAGCCTTATGTGTGCCCACCTGGATTCGAAACTTGCACCTCTCCTTCAAATATGGAACACCTTTACCACTACACCATGTTGTTTTGCTATATATTTAATGATATTTATATTTATATATATATACATATATATTTACATATATTTATATAATTATTTTTAAATATGTTTATATAATATATGTGTGTGTGATATATATATACTTATATTTATTTAAATATTTTATATATTATATTTATTTACATATACTAGAATAATATATATATATGTGTGTGTGTGTGTGTGTTTGTTTGTTTATTAATATACACATATATGTATATAAAAACATTGTAAATATATTTTTATTATGTAAAAACAGTTAGATATTGTTTTAAATACATTTTTAGAACATTTATTTATTTATATATATTAGAATATATACATTTTTACATAAATAGATTGATATATGTATTTATATGAGTGATTTATTATAAGAAAATATAAGAAAACATGGATATACTAAATTATAAATAAAATTACATTCTGAAAAAAGATAAAATTTAAAAACCATAATATCAATATAAATTTCAGATATGGGAATAAATTCATTCCCTACATAAAAAGGGAAAAATACCTCCTTCAATAAGTCTAAAAATCCATCGAACGTTAAAAATTCGGGGTACCTAAACTAAAAAATCGGTTTTGAAGGCCTTCTGGGACTTTTTTGGATACAAAAAATGTGAAAGAGGTTTTCCTCTATCATTAAGGGTGTAGATCTTATCACATGCTTTGATTCCATATGTGGTAGATCCCAAACGGATACCTAGGTCAAAAGTTATGGTCGTTTGATGTTCGAGCAACATTTTCAACTTATTTTAGATTTTTTTGTTTTTTTATCTTCAAATAGATATTAAATGACTATTACTCAGTAATAATAAGAAAATTATTATTTAAAAACATTTCTCAATTATTTTATAAATCATTCTCACTAAATATCTTATATATTAAGTGTAAATGTCTATTTACCTTATCTAAAACATATTTTAAAAAATATATATTAAATTTATATCAATATAAATATATTTATCTATTAATTTATTATTTTTAAATAAATATAATATTTTTGAAGAAGAATTTTATCAGTGTTGGTAAAAAAGTGCTCATAAAGGGGGGATTTAACAATGCTTCTAAAAAAGTGGTGATAAAACCCCCCTTTATGAGTGCTTGTAAAAAAGTGATGATAAAGGAACCCATTTAACAGTTATTTTTATAGTGCTATTAAAGACCCCCTTTAACAGTGATAAACAGAACTATTAAATTCCCCCTTTAACATTGTTTTTTTGGTGCTAAAAAAGGGGGTCTATAATAGTGTTTTTAGTTAGTACTGTTAAATCCCTAGTGCTGGATAAACCTGGTTTTTTAGTTGGGAATGTGTGCATCTAACCATGTGTAGATCTTCTACCTCCCTACCATCAGCCTCCACAACCATGCCCTATCCTAGGTCCCTATGGATGGGGATCATCACAAGGCTACCACCTTCCAATACTATCTTCTCTTGGCTTCTGAATAAGCACTAATGATCCCTGCCTCTAAAACTACCTTGAAGGAAATTGCTGCTACTGATGAAATGGGGAATAAACATCCATCTGAAATTGGAATCCCTGACTGGTTGGACACTGATTCTAGTGGTAGAAACGTCACCCATAAACACAGAATGAGGAAGGTAAGCTCCCGATATATGATTAGAAGCCACCCACCACACATGGATATGAAAAGATCTGTCATGGATGGCTACCCACTATTTGAAATATTGGTAGCCTGAACATCTACAAATCTCTACCTGAAACCCTGATCCTCAAGATTCTCCCTTGACCACTCTTTCAAGGCCCAAATCACAAATAAATCATCCACTAGATAAATTCTAATTTCTTCTACACCTCCAAGTATATAGAAAGTTTAAACTGCATGACTGTGTACCTAATCACAAGGTTAAAATACTCCTCCATATGACATGATCTAGACTCCTTGTCTAGAAAAAAATATGGGAAAAAATGAAAGCAGTCCTTGAACTTGATCCCAAGATCCCACACACTCATGCTCCCTTGATGAAGATAGAGAAACTCATGTCACTTCAGTGCCTTTTTCATAGATGATAGGAACTCCATCCAAAACTCCCTTTGAAGGTCTAGCCAAAATACATATTCCTCTTTTTAGTCACCCAAATAAAGCACACACCACTGATGCATAGCTCCCAACAACTGACTGACTACAAATAGTACCCAAAACTCATCCTGTTACTGGGTTAGACTGAAAGCAATCTCAAGCTCCTCTAAACAGTTCTCTATCTTAATATATGAGACTCTCCCCTCATACTTTCCCAATATCTACCACTGAAAGGCATGAAAGGCCCTCTGCCAAAACTAATCCTCTTTTGTCAGTTCAATCCTATGAAGATCAATTGGATCAGACTGTGGAACCTCAACTTACCAAGTTACCTTTTAATGATGACCAATATCCATTCCTGTAAACAAGGAGGAATCCTAATAATGGTAACATTAAATTTTATCAATATTTAGTTAATCAATTCATTTTAATTTCCAAAAAACACACAATCCATAAATGAACACAATCAATCATTCTGTATGTACCTATATTAGGTATCTACCATAAAAAAAGGTCTACCTCACCTGGAAATTATACAATATCAGAGTTTTGCACTAGATCATGGGGTCCCTAAAATCTTGTGTCCTAGATGGCCTCTATGGACTATGTTATGCACCAAGATTAACTAGAACTGATTCCTTACCAACCCATGAAATCCTCATTGTTCCTAACTCCAAAATCCATCATATTTCACAACCAAAACCTCTAATACCACTATTTCATGACCCCCCTCTCTCTAAATATACCCCTTCTAGGCTAGTAGTGGAGGAAGAGATATAATTACCCCTGATTCCCACCTCTAGTAGGACCCAGGTTGGAAACAATAACCGGGGGTATAAAAATATCACATATGGAAGACATTACCTTCTATATTAAAACATGATCAGAAGATAGGATAAATATACACCAAGAAACTCCATTATATAATATAAAATTAATCTAGATACCATTGAAAAATACATGAACAATGTGGATAGATACAAATAAAATTATCCAAAGTAAATATCAGATGAAAAGTCCTATAGTAGCAACTCAACAACAACTCCAACCCAAGATAGTAATGTCTAACTCATTCCCTAAATTCCTATAAGAAACCTAAAAAATAGTTAATATATGTAGGGTTATCATACATGTATAATCAATAAGTATATCCAGGGTCTCTATGCACATATGAAAATAGCATGCTAATGTGCTAGTGAACAAACAACATAACTAAAAAGAACCTAAAAAGGCCAACTAACCAATCCTATACTCACCAGATATCACTCACCGAATCACACATCCAATATAATAACAAGATAATCATGAATAAAACAATGGCTAACCACTAACACTTCCATACTGATTTTCCACTCTCACTCCCCAACATCAAACATCTTGCGCTCCTATTGTAACAACCCAAAGTTTCATTAATGGAAATCCCTCTTGATATAGTTAAATGTCTCTTTATGTAAAACGTTTATATAAAATGTCAACTTCTTTGGTTTTATGTTAAGAATTGTGACCGTTACTTTTATAGCTGTTGAACAGTGATCACATGATTAGTATAAATATAGGCCTTTAACAAATCCAATTTACTCAGACAAAAGAAGCGATGGCCTCATCCAATAGAATTTATCCATACGAAGCACATTTGTCAGAGCTTGGAAAAGAGGTGACATCTTTGGGCTTCGCTCTTGACCAAGCCCAAGCTGAGCATCATCATGTCAAGCTATAATGGGACCGTCTACGGGAAAAGTGGAAGTTGATAGAGATTACCACTCGAGCGATGTTATCTGAGCCACCCCAAGAGTCTGTCACCATCACACACCTTACCCTTAGGTCTTATGCGGCTGTTTTAAGTGGTTCTGTAACAAATTTCTAGTAATATGTTCATGTATATTATTTTTTTGTATATAATAATGAATATACCTTCTTGTCATTATTGATATATTGTAAATAGTTTTTAAAGTACAAATAGTGTTTTTAGTTATTATTTAATTAAGAAATATATTTTATTAAATTAAGTTATTTTTGAATTAAATAATATTTTAATAAAATATTATTATTATTATTAAATTAATTTTATTATATATAAATGATCATATAATTTTATGAATCCAATTATAATTTTTATTAAGGTTTGAATGCCATTTCTGTCAAAACCCGTGAATTTTCGATAAATGTCGGTTTTTATTTTAAAAGTGAAAATTAAAATATTTAGAAATTTTTTTAGATAAAATAAATGATATTTCTGGAATCAGGACTTCGAAATTATCCAATGGTGAATTTTTCAAAATTTTTTGAGACAATCAAATTTTTGGGTAAAAATTAAATACCATTTAAATATATAATGTGTTTTATGACATCATAATGACCCAATAGTGATGTAATAAAATACTATAAGCTTTATTTTCGGCCAATATATGTTTTACCATTAAAATAATGTGCTTTTGGGTTTGTTTGACTTACTTTTCAATGCATTAATGGACCCCTCAAGACTTATTAAACATCTTGTCTTTTTAAATTATTTTCCATGGGAGTGTGACTCACCTCCACATAAGCAACCCCATTATTTTAAGAATTTCGGACTTTGGTATTATAAAATGTTCTTTTTCTCTTCCATTTTCCAAAAACCATGGGAAAAAAACATGATCTGATTTGTGGTTTGGATTAGTTTAATGTAAGGGGTCCCAAACCTAAATAATAAAGAATTCACTCACCTTTCCTATATAAACCCACACAAGCTCCCACTTAATCCTCACTCAAAGACTTTGGAGTTGGTCCAAAATCTGCCCTACTCTCTCTAGAATCCTCCCAAGGTGCCCCAAGCTCCAAATAATCCTCTCTCAAGCCTCTCTCAAGCCATTGGAAGCACACTTCCAAGTAAGGGTTTTTTCTTCCTTTCTCATTTTTGTCCAATTTTCATTAAGTTGTTTTTCCCATTTAATTTCAATTATGAATGTTGAGGTCTGGTTTCAAACCTCCATTATACTGCCCTCTTTATGTTTGAATTATGGGAGACCCCTTTCTGTCTCATTAGATTCCTCCCATGTACACCCGTTACTATGCCGAAATTCCGAAAGGAACTTCTCTATCCTCATTTACATTCAAGCAATACTTTTGTATCATGAATCTAAATTCCATTACAATTGTTGGGACATGTATCTATATGACCTCCTTACTGTCCATTACATGTAAATATGATTAGTAACCCCTTTCTCTCTCATCAACCGTTTTTATGAATTCTTATGTCACGCCGTTACACTGCCGAAATCGCACCGATTTTCTAAGCCAATGCCATTGTGTAGTGAATACCATGTCCATTTCTCCATCAAGGGAATTCAACTTTTTTCACATTTACTTTTTGATTATAAAGTTTAATGTATGAATTACACATTCCTTTATCATGGAATAAATGATTATGTTTTATGAATCCATGTTTTATGATCCATGTGGCACACTTATGCATGAAATGAAATGTTTAAGAAGGGTGCACCCTTATAGCGCTCCAATGCATTGGGTAAAGTATAATATCATGATACGTCATGTGCAATGAGTATTGACTTATTATAATTCAAGTGTAATGAGGGTTTACTCGTGCTTCATTTTCAATGAGGATTTACTCATGCTCCATGTGCAATGAGCCTTGGCTCATGCTAATTCCATGTTAAGTGTTGTTGCCACATTTCCATGTTATGATTATCTTGATTTATCATGCCTTTATGTTCATGTTTCTCTTGTGATCTATTGTTATGCCTATTGTATAACATGTATTTTACTCTCATTTATTCCATGTTTATTCCCTTACTGGGCTTTATAGCTCACCCCTTTTCTTATGCATGTCCTCAGGTTATCCCATGCAATGCTAAGTACGAGGGAATGTAGTGGTCATGTAAAGGAAGTTTTCAATAAAGATGTTGTATTTCATGTTTTAAGTTGTTATGTAATGATCCTAAGCCCCAAAGACACTAGTCCTCTCGATCTTCCATGTTGTATCAAGTGAATAGTTTATGTAATAAATCATGTTTAAGTTTGTAATAAAAGAAGGGTTGTCATAGTTGGTATCAGAGGATAGGTTTAGTTATTTTTGGGATTAGGATTAGAAAACCCTAGTAAATCCTTAGAAACAAGAATAAGTATAATAAAAACATCCCTAAGTTTTTTTAAGTACTGACTAAGTGGTTTATCAAGCAAATACATCCTTGTCTGGATATGAGCAGGTAGAGGCAGCTTTGGCACAGATGTATCCTAGGGGTAAAACCCGAAAACACTGCTCTGATCTAGACTCGAATGGGAACTGGTGCACGACAATGGGCCTTGCTACACTCTTGGTTATGACACTCCCGAGGGATATGTTTTGATAAATTCACAAGCTTAGTATGAACCCTTACTAAGGGAATTAAAAAAAATTCCCCTAAGAATATATGTTAGAAAGTAGATCATGAAAATCCTAGATTGAAGCCTATAGACTAATGAGTTAAGGAAATAAAAGTTTATTTATAAGTCATCAACTTTTGTCTTTGGATTACCCTTTATGTGTTACCCCCTAACTTTCCATTTATTCCAGCCAAGGGCCGGTAATAGGAGGACTCGGGCTAACAATCGATATGAAGATCAGTGTGATGACTATACTAATGAGATGCCCAATCCAATAGGAGTAGGAATCGCGAACTTTGTCACGCTTCTCTCTCAGATAACTCAAGCTTTGAATAGAAACATGGGTCAACAGGAAAATTCAACCCTCCCTAAGAAAGAAAAAGTTTCTATTGAGAGATTCATGAGACAAAGGCCTCCTACTTTTAGTGGATCATCCGATCCCATGATCGCTAAACAATGGATCAACTCCATTGAAAAGATCTTCTCCATCCTTCAATGTTATGAACAAGATAAGGTTCTCATGGAGGCTTACTGTATAGAGGGTTAAGCTGATCAATGGTGGACGTTGATAAAAAATATGAAGCCTAAGGAGGAGATCGAGGCGTTGGAATGGAAGGATTTCCAGAAGATATTTTTTGATAAATATTTTCCGCGCACCCTCCGGCTTAATATGGAAAGGGAATTCCTTTCCCTAAAGAAAAAAGACGAAGAATCTGTTGAAGCGTATGAGGAAAACTTCACAAGGCTTGCACGATACGCTTTTGGCTTTGTTGTTACCCCCGAATTCAAGGTTGACCACTTCTTTGGTGGGCTGAATCCTAGCATATGGAAAGCATTAGCGATCCATGGCTTCGACAGCTATGAGGAAATTGTCCGATGTGCCCTCAAGGTCGAAATGGAGATCGGGGAATCACAGGGGTATCATGCGGACAAGAAGCATAAGGTGGACTTCAATACTGGCAGTCCGATGGATAAATCCAATGGTGCTAAGAAGATCCAGCACCCCACTTTCCAAAAGTGCAGAAAGAAGCACCCTGGAAATTGCCTCAAGGGGATGGGGAAATGTTTTAGGTGTGGAAGAGAAGGGCACCTAGCTGTTAACCATCGTCAAGAAAGACCTGTGGCTGCGACAGAGGAGAGGAATGCTCCGTTAGAACCTCAATGCGTTTTTCATTGCTACAAATGAAAAGAACCGGGGAATTTTTCGAATCAGTGCCCTAAACAAAGGGTTTTCGGAGGCAACCAACAACCTCCGAGGAAGAAAGGAAGAGATTTTTCCATCACTTCTGCCGAAGCGAACCCTGACAACGAAGCAATGACAGGTATGCTAGTTATTAATTCAATAATAGTGAATGTACTTTTTGATTTAGGTGTCACTCATTCTTTTATATCTCGAAGGTTTAGTAGAACAATCCCAACACCACCACAAATCATGGAAGTAAAGATGTCGGTGAGTACAGAAAATGGGGCAATCATGGAATCCCATGAATATAAGTCCTCCCCTATTATAATCTGTGGATTGAATTTCCCTACAAACCTAGTCATACTCCCTATGGTGGAATTTGATGCAATTCTTGTCATGGATTGGATTTCCTTATATAGATCCATCATAAATTGTCAAGAGAGGGAAATCACACTCCATATGGAGAATCGACCCCCGATTCTTTACAAGTGTAAGGAGGAAGATGAATCTCCTTTAGTTCCATCATCTAAAGCATGGATATTACTGCCCTATGAGCACACGTATCTGGCTCAGATGATTGAGTCCAAGGAAGAAACCATCCTTGAAGAAATGCCTATTGTGAGGGAATTCACTGAAGTGTTTCCCGAGGAACTGCCTGGTCTTCCTCATAGAAGAGATGTTGAATTCTCAATTGAACTTATACCATGAGTGCTACCAATATCAAAGACTCCATATAGAATGGCTGTTGTGGAGCTTGAAGAGCTGAAGAAACAACTATAGGAGAATCTGGATGAAGGGTTTATACGCCCAAGTGCTTCACCATGGGGTGCACCAGTCCTCTTCGTCAAGAAGAAGGATGGGTCAATGCAACTTTGCATCGATTATCGTGAACTTAACAAAATCACGATAAATAACAAGTGTCCTCTTCCACATATCGATGAATTTTTTGATCAGATGCGTAGAGAACAATAATTCTCCAAGGTAGATTTGTGGTCGGGATATTATCAAGTAAGGGTGAAGAAGGAAGATGTCCCCAAGACTACTTTTCGTACAAGATATGGGCACTATGAATTCATAGTAATGCCTTTCAGACTCACTAATGCTCCAGAAATGTTCATGGACTTGATGAATAGAGTCTTTAGAGATTACCTTGAAATTTTTTTGGTAGTCTTTATAGATGATATTCTAATATACTCCAAAACCAAGGAGGATCATGAGGAGCATTTAAGAATTGTACTAGAGACTTTGTGAAAGGATAAGCTATATGAAAAGTACAGCAAGTGTGAGTTCTGGTTGAAGGAGGTCTCATTATTGGGCCATATCATCACAAGCAATGGGATATCTGTGTATCCCTCTAAAACAGATGCAATTGAGGGATGACCGAGGCCAACATCGGTAACAGATATCCGTAGCTTCTTGGGGTTATCTAGATATTATCGACGATTTGTGAGAAATTTATCACGATTGTCCAACCCTCTTACCAAGATAACTCGAAAGGGAGTAAAGTTTTCTTAGAGTTATGAATGCGAAGAAAGCTTCAAGGAGTTGAAAAAGAGGCTTATCACTGCGCCCGTGCTCACTTTACCCACAAGTGGGGAATTTTTTGGGGTATTTAGTGATGCTTAGAAGAAGGGATTAGGCTGTGTGATGATGCAGAATGATAAAGTAATATCCTATGCCTTAAGTCAGTTGAAAATCCATGAGAGAAACTATCCAACACATGATCTGGAGTTGGCGGCGGTGATCTTTGCCTTGAAAATCTGGCGGCATTATCTCTATGGGGAGAAATGTGAGATATATACTGACCACAAGAGTCTTAAATATATATTCACACAGAAAGAGCTTAATATGCGCCAGAGAAGATGGATAGATCTCATCAAGGATTATGACTGTTCAATACATTACCACCTTGGGAAAGTGAACAAGGTGGAAGATGCCTTAAGTAGAAATGACCCAGCGATTCTATCAATGATGATAATTGAGAGGGATCCAATATTCTTAGACTTGATGAAGATGGACATGTGAATCATAAAGAAGGGAACATCATCAATCCTTTCACAAATGATTTCTCAACCGTCTCTTTTGGAAAGGTTAAAGGATTCTCAAAAGGATGATGTGGGAATTCAGGAAAAAGTGGAAGCTCTCAAAAAGGGGAAATCCTTGGAGTTTAATTTTAATGAAGAAGGAATTGTGTGATTTGGGAAAATACTATGTGTTACATCAAGTCCGGAGCTGAAGAAAGAACTTTTGGATGATGCACATAGTTCAAATTTCTCTATTTACCCAGGGAGCACAAAGATGTTTCGAGATCTCCGAGAAAACCTTTGGTGGGATAATATGAAAAATGAGATCGCTAAATATACATCAAAGTGCCTGGTTTGCCAGCAAGTGAAGTCAGAGAGGCAGAAGTCTAAGGGGATGATGTAACTATTGACCATACCAGAATGGAAATGGGAGAACATCACCATGGACTTTGTCACCGAACTTCCGAGGACATCCAAAGGCAACAATGAAATATGGGTTTTTGTGGATCGTCTTACAAAGACTGCACACTTAATTTCTATTCGGGATGATTTATAATTGGATCAACTGGCACAAATATATATCAGGGAAGTGGTAAGGCTGCATGGAGTGCCACTATCTATTGTGTCTGACCGAGATCCAAGATTCACCTCTAAGTTTTGGAAGAGTCTTCAACATGCTCTGAATACTGAACTAAACTTTAGTATGATCTATCATCCTCAAACCGATGGCCAATCCAAGTAGACTATCTAAACACTTGAGGACATGTTTATAGCATGCTCAATGGACTTTAAAGGAGGATGGGATCAACATCTTCCTCTAGTTGAGTTCTCTTATAATAACAGTTTGCACTCGAGCATCCAAATGGAACCCTATGAAGCCCTTTATGGGAAAAGGTTCAAAACACCGGCGTGTTGGGATGAGGTCGGTGAACGTAAGATGCTTGGACCGGAAATGGTCGAGGAAATGGTGGAGAAGGTGAAAACCATTTAGTAGCATATCAAGGTAGCCCAGAGTCGACAGAAGAGTTATGCAGTTAATCGTTGACGAGACCTTGAGTTTAAAGTTGGAGACATGGTTTTTCTACGAATATCTCAATGGAAGAAGGGCATGAGGTTTGGAAATAAAGGGAAGTCAATTACAAGGTACAACGGCCCCTTCAAGATTCTTGATCGTGTCGGGGCTGTGGCCTATTGACTAGAACTTCCACCTACCATGGCAAAAGTACATGATGTCTTTCATGTATCCCTCTTAAGAAAGTACATACCGGACCCTTAACATGTACTCTCTTCTAAGGTGGTATAGTTGGATGATGATCTTTATTATGAGGAGAAACCAGTGAAGATCTTAGATCATAGAGATAAATTTCTACTAAATAAGACAATTCCCCTTGTCAAGGTGTTGTGGAGAAACCACAAGTTTGAAGAAGCAACTTGGGAATTAGAGGAAATGATAAAGATGAGTTACCCACATCTATTTTAGTGTGGGAAAAATAAAATTTCGAGGGCGAAATTTCTTAAGGGGGGAATATTGTAACGACCCAAAGTTTCATTAATGGAAATACCTCTTGATCTAGTTAAATGTCTCTTTATGTAAAACATTTATATAAAATGTCAACTTCTTTGGTTTTATGTTAAGAATTGTGACCGTTACTTTTATAGTCATTGAACAGTGATCACATGATTAGAATAAATATAGGGCTTTAACAAATCCAATTTACTCAAACAAAAGAAGCGATGCCCTCATCCAATAGAATTGCTCCATACGAAGCCCATTTTTTGGAGATTGGAAAAGAGGTGACATCCTTGGGATTTTCTATTGACCAATCCCAAGATGAGCTTCATCATGTCAAGCTCGAACGGGACCATCTACAGGAAAAGTGGAAGTTGATGGAGATTACCACTCGAGCGATGTTATCTGAGCCACCCCAAGAGTCTGTAACTATCACACACCTTACCCTTAGGTCTTATGCGGCTATTTTAAGGGGTTATGTAACAAATCTCTAGTAATATGTTCATGTATATTTTCTTGTATATAATAATGAATATATCTTCTTGTCATTATTGATACATTGTAAATAGTTTTTAAAGTACAACTAGTGTTTTTAGTTATTATTTAATTAAGAAATATATTTTATTAAATTAAATTTTTTTTGAATTAAATAATATTTTAATAAAATATTATTATCATTATTAAATTAATTTTATTATATATAAATGATCATATAATTTTATGAATGCAATTATAATTTTTATTAAGGTTTGAAAGCCATTTCTTTCAAAACCCGTGAATTTTTGATAAATATCGGTTTTTATTTTAAAAGTGAAAATTAACATATTTAGAAATTTTTTTAGATAAAATAAATAATATTTCTGGAATCAGGACGTCGGAATTATCCAACGGTGAATTTTTCATGATTTTCTGAGACAGTCAAAGTTTTGGGTAAAAATTAAATACCGTTTAAATATATAATGTGTTTTATGACATCATAATGACCCAATAGTTATTTAATAAAATAATAAAAGATTTATGTTCGGCCAATATATGTTTTAACATTAAAATAATGTGATTTTGGGTTTGTTTGACTTACTTTTCAAAGCATTAATGGACCCCTCAAGACTTATTAAACATCTTGTCTTTCTAAATTATTTCCCATGGGAGTGTGACTCACCTATACATAAGCAACCCCATTATTTTAAGAAGTTTGGACTTTGTCCTTATAAAATATTTTTTTACTCTTCCCTTTTCCAAAAACCATGGGCAAAAACCATGAGCTGATTTGTGGTGTGGATTAGTTTAATGTAAGGGGTCCCAAACCTAAATAGTAAAGAATTCACTCACCTTTCCTATATAAACCCACCCAAGCTCCCACTTCCTCCTCACTCAAAGCCTTTTATGTTCATCCAACCTCTGCCCTACTTTCTCTAGAATCCTCCCAAGGTGCCCCAATCTCCCAAGAAGCCTCTCTCAAGCCTCTCTCAAGCCTTTGGAAGCACACTTCCAAGTAAGGGTTTTTTTCTTCCTTTCTCATTTTTGTCAAATTTTCTTTAAGTTGTTTTTCCCATTTAATTTCAATTATGAATGTTGGGGTATGGTTTCACACCTCCCTCATACATCCCTCTTTATGTTTGAATTATGGGAGACCACTTTCTCTCTCATTAGATTCCTCCCATGTACACCCGTTACTATGCTGAAATTCTGAAAGAAACTTCTCTCTCCTCATTTACATTCAAGAAATACTTTTGTATCATGAATCTAAATTCCATTAAAATTGTTGGGACATGTATCTTTATAACCTCATTACTTTCCATTACATGTAAATATGATGAGGAACCCCTTTCTCTCTCATCAACGGTTTTTATGAATTCTTATGTTACGCCATTACGCTGCCGAAATCACACCGATTTTCTAAGATAATTCCATTATGTAGTGAATACCTTGACCATTTCTCCATCAAGGGTATTCACCTTTATGCACATTTACTTATTTATTATAAAGTTTCATGTATTAATTCCACATTCCTTTATCATGGAATAAATGATTATGTTTTATGAATCCATGTTTTATGATCCATGTGGAAAACTTATGCATGAAATTAAATGTTTAAGAAGGGTGTGCCCTTATAGCGCTCCAATGCATTGGGTAAAGTATAGTATCATGATATGTCATGTGCAATGAGTATTGAATAATGCTAATTCAAGTGCAACGAGGGTTTACTCGTGGTTCATGTGCAATGAGGATTTACTCATGCTCAATGTGCAATGAGCCTTGGCTCATGCTAATTCCATGTTAAGTGTTGTTGCCACATTTCCATGTTATGATTATCTTGATTTATCATGACTTTATGTTAATGTTTATCTTGTGCTCTATTGTTATGCCTATAGTCTAACATGTATTGTACTCCTCATTTATTCCATGTTTATTCCCTTACTGGGCTTTATAGCTCACCCCTTTTCTTATGCATGTCCTCAGGTTATCCCATGCAATGCTAAGTACTAGGGAATGTAGTGGTCATGTAAAGGAAGTTTTCAATAAAGATGTTGTATTTTATGTTTTAAGTTGTTATGTAATGATACTAAGCCACAAATACACTATACCTCTTGATCTTCCATGTTGTATCAAGTTAATAGTTTATGTAATAAATCATGTTTAAGTTTGTAATAAAAGCAGGGTTGTCATACCCATCCCTTTCATACACATCATATCACATCATATCACATCTCGCTCGATGAGACTTGGGCCATCACACTGTATCTCACCCAATGATAGATGAACCATCACACCAAATGACTTTATATAACCAGAGTAGTAGGGTATCATGAATGTGAAGGAAATTAACCTCACTCCCTCCTCCTACCATACATGACCCCCACTGGATATCACACCACATCACTTCCTCAAAACATCATGTATCACCCGAAGAAACTTGGGCCATAACATCACATCCCACCCAAGTACACCTGGTCCAAAACATCACGCCTCACCCAAATACACCAGGGCCATCAGTGCTGCTGAAGGAAGAGTGGGGAAGATGGGGTATACATCTATTCATATCACCACTATCCTAGATATTAGTGAAAACAACCAATATAAAACACCCTTGGGTGTTTGTAAGGTTATCCTACTTGGGATGGGAATGTATAGAAATAACACAAAATACATGATATATAGATAACACACAATAACCAACCTATGGGTTTACAATTACCACACTATCATACTCTACCAAACTACCACTGCACCACATGTCAACTGTCACAACCACCACTATATAAAACTCACCACATGACCATAACATAATCAATACACATTACCATATTCAATTAGAGAGACAACTGTTAGTGACAAAATTCGGGATAAAGAAGAGGCCCCAAGGAAGGCCCCATTGACTGCCTCGTAAAGCCACCTCGCGGAGGTCCTCAGCACTGCGGGCCTCCACAAAGTAAGGAGGTGGGACTCTCCGCGAACCCATTTGATGTTCGCGAGCCCGTAGCGAAGCAAGGAGGTGGGGTGATCCATGAACGCATTTGACGTTCGTGAGACCACCACGAAGCAAGGAGGCTGGACGCTCCACGAACCCATTTGACGTTCGCGAGGCCGCTACGAAGAAAGGAGGCGGGGTGCTCCACGAACGCATTTGACGTTCGCGATACCACTGCGAAGCAAGGAGGCAGGCTGCTCCACGAACTCATTTGACATTTTTGAGCCTGCTGCGACGCAACCATGTTCCCCTTCACACCGCGTCGTCTTTGTTCCACGACACCCCTTACCTATAAATACCAGACTCCCCCTACGCCCAAAGGATGGAAAATACAACCTTTCAGCTTCCCAACTTCCGAATCGTGAAGAATTATTCTACTCGGTGAACCATGAGCTGTGCAAGGTACTTTTGCTTCGTGAAGTGCCTCCACATTGTCTCGTTTTATTCCCCTCTTCCGAGAGGGAATCCTTTCATGAAGCCTAAGGGATTTCATGAAGGAAGGGGACCCTCAAGGGGACCCAGGTTGTCACGGAGAATTTATGCTTCATGAAACACCCTTCATGTACACATGATCCATTTGCTAAGGTAGGATCACTGTACTTCACGAAGCGTATTGCTTCTCGACACCCTGCTTCGCAAGGAACCTTTGCTCCGTGAGGATATGCTCCGCGAATGCCCTTCCACTTTGCGAAGCACCCCCATATGCACCATTTCCCAATGCTTAGTCCAAGGAATCCAACTTCACGAAGCACACCCCTTCACAAGTTCCCTCTTCTTAGCAGAGAAACAGAGCTTCACCAGGCCCTTGCCTATGAACCCCTCTGCTTGACAATTCCTTTTCCCGTGAAACCTTCCAGGTTTTCATGATGTGACTTCAAAGTCCCCTGGATGACACCGCCCGTTGCGTTGCTTCACCTAATGCTTCTTCGCATAGGAACACTAACGGATATTGCTTATTCGCATAGCCACGCTAACGTGGACCCCTCGATGGTTCGCTCTGCGACACCCCTTCACCACGGCGTTTCCAATTCATTCCCTTCCACAAGGAGTAGAGGGCACCGGTCATGTAAGCCCTAGGGGTGCGGAGTGAACCCACCTCATCCGAGCTACAGGATGTTAAACTACTAAGCACCATTTTCCTCAGCACATGACGTTAAACTGTGACCTAGCCCCATGCCCCACACGCAGGGTCCCCCCGCCTCGGACATCCCCCACACCCTCTCATCTCCACAGGGATTGGATAACCTCACATAGGGGATGATATCCTCTTTATCGGAGTGGCTTTTGTCCATGAGGAAGGGCAGACACCCTGGTATAAGCCCCTAGATTTCCTTCCAGGAGGTAGCACCCCTTCTCCTCCTTTCTTCAGCCCCAAGGCCAGCGGGGGTGTGATAGGGAATGGGGCTCCTCTTCTCTTCCTGGGTGCCAAGTCCCTCTCCCGCTACACTTTTTCATCCTTGGACCTCTATCCTAGAGTAAGTCCCTAATTCTTGGGCTGCCTCAGCGTGTAAGACCCTCTTCACTTCCCACAGATGCACCTTTCATGACATGATCATCGAGTCTTTGCTGTCTCCTGTTTCTCACACCGAGCACGACTCACGTGAGCTTAGAGTGATCATAGACCATGACCCAACACCTCGGGCCGCCTCAGAGCGTAAGCCCCAAATTCCTCCATCCCGCATGAAGTTAAACTGTATACCCGAACTACGGGGACTTTGATCCATGTCAAGTCATGGCATGTAGGAAGCCTCCACGAGGTTCAAGCCCAACCACCTTGGGCCACCTCAAAGTGTAAGCCTCATTCCATCCCGAACTATGGGGACTTTGATTCATGTCAAGGCATGGTACGTAGAAAGCCTCCACAAGGTTCAAGCCCACCACCCTATCGTTGCGACTCCATTCACATTAGTTCACAAACACCATGGGCCACCTCAGAGTGTAATCCCTATACCCGTCACGTATGACGTTAAACTGTATACCCGAACTATGGGGACTTTGATACATGTCAAGGAATGGTACGTAGGAAGCCTCCACGAGGTTCAAGCCCAACCACCTTGGACCACCTCAGAGCGTAAAACCCATTCCATCCCGAACTATGGGGACTTTGATCCATGTCAAGGAATGGTACATAGGAAGCCTCCACGAGGTTCAAGCCCACAACCCAGTCGTTTTGACCGCATTCACGTCGGTTCGCCAACACCATGGGCCACCTCAGAGTGTAATCCCCATACCCGTCCCGCATGACGTTAAACTGTATACCCGAACTACGGGGACTTTGGTCCATGTCATGGCATGGTACGTCAGAAGCTTCAACAAGTTCGAAGCCCAACCACCTTAAGTCACCTCAGAGTGTAAGCCCCATTCCATCCTGAACTACAGGGACTTTGATCTATGTCAAGGCATGGTACGTAGGATGCCTCCACAAGGTTAAAGCCCACCATCCAATCATTCTGACCCCATTCTCATTGGTTTGCCAACACCATGGGCTGCCTTAGAGTGTAATCCCCATACCTATCCCGCATGATGTTAAACTGTATACTTAAACTACATGGTCTTTGATACATGTCAAGGAATTTTACGTAGGAAGCCTCCCCGAGGTTCAATCCCACCATCCATCGGACCCTTGGTCCCTTCACGTCGGTTCACTGAGACCACTTGAACTACGTGGTCTTTGATCCATGTCAAGGCTTGGTACGTAGGAAGCCTCCATGAGGTTCAAGACCACTACCCAGTTGTTCCGATCCCATTCACATCGGTTCACCAAACACCCTGGGCATCCTAGAGTGTAAGCCCCAACCCATCTGAACTATGTGGTCTTTGATCCATGTAAAGGCATGGTATGTAGGAATCCTTCAAGAGGTTCAAGACCAACAATCATGGGCCCTGACCGTCTCCGTGTCGGTGTGCCAAGCCCCCCTTTCACCTGAATGACAAGGACTTTGATCTATGTCAAGGAATGGTACGTAGGAAGCCTCCCTGAGGTTCAAGCCCACCATACATCGGAACCCTAGTCCCTTCATGTCAGTTCACCGAAACCATCTAAACTACGTAGTATTTGATCCATGTTAAGGGATGGTACGTAGGAAGCCTCCACGAGGTTCAAGACCCTTCACCCTGTGCTGTCTTAGAGCGTAATCCCCAAATGCCCCCATCCCATATGACGTTAAACTGCATTCCAATCTAGCGGTAAGACGTTGTCATCTCATCCTGCGGTAAGCCTTTGTCATCTCAATCAGCGGTAAGCTGTTGAGACCTCATCCAGAAATAATCCATTGTGATTCCATTCCAGTGGTAAGCCATTGTCATCCCATTCCAGCGGTAAGTCGTTGTGACCCAATCTAGCGGTAAGCCATTGAAACCCCCAAACGGTGGCAAGTCGTCATCAAATGAACTATGTGGACTTTGATTCCCCACCATGGGGATACATAGGAAGTCTCTTCGAGGCTCAAGCCCAAAACTACCATCACCCCATGACAGTTCCACCCCATTTACCACCCACTTCATTCAACCACTCCATCATCCCTACTGATTCTTACCCAGGCCACCACATACCAGTGGGATCATGCCACTTCATTCCCCATTCCCCTCAATAGCATTCAGGAAGATGCCTACGTGTTGGACCCAATATTGGTGTTCCCTCTAAAGGGGGGGGGGTTCCTCCGTCTGATCCACTCTAGTCAGTGTTCTGATCAGCCCAATCTGTATCCACCGAACATTAAACATGTGGCATACCCTGTGTTAAGCATAGGAAGATGAGGAAAACCTCAGATACATTCCCATGGAATATGATTCCCTGCGTTCGATGTGGGATGCCTCGGGCTTCCGCACCCTCGAGAATCCATATAAAAAGGGACAGAAGACAGACACGCCAATCCCCTAGCATCCAGACATGCCAGTGATGCCCCAACGTGACTAGTCCCCTAACCAAAGGTTGCTGCCCTGACCAGACGCCTTATAATGTCCTAATGGAAGCAGCATACTTAACTGGTGTCCATGAAGATATGGCACCAAGAAGAGTTTCACGAAAAAAGTATTAAATATTTGAGGGAGACCCGGACTAGGTGAAACGTTCCGAGGAGGAATCCATAGAAGGAAAAACCAACATCCCATCATCCCATTTCGATCAAGGAGTAGACATCCCTGAATAAGAAGTGTATGCCGCCCACCTTTGGAAAGCGATAATGCAGGACAACAAAAAGTCGCTTCCTTCATCCCCAAATGAGACGGATGTGCGCGCCCCGATGAAAGCATCAGAAGCAAAAATGGTGATCCTGATGTGAAGTTCTTCTCCTCAATATGGATATTAGTAGCACTCGAGGCATCCATAGATTGACGTGTCCCCAGATCCATCCATCTGGTGTAGGGTCCTGCCAATAAAATAGCGGTCCTGGTGTGAAACTCACCCAAAGTTGGGGCAGTAGGATATTGGACGTCCCATTCTGCAATGTTTTCAGCATGGATCCCTCTTACCAGCCATGGAATACGGAATGGTGCTGGGGAACTGGTTGTCGATTTCTTTTCCTAGCAGTGTTAATGAGTTCATCTCTCTACTTTCAGGAACAAAGTAGTTGCATCCGGAGCCTGATCACCTGCCCACCGACACAGGGGCAGGGGAAATATCGACGTGGCTACCCCACACGGTTCTAACCCTTCCATAACGGCCTCGACCTCCATGACTTCTGGGCACCCATGCCCCCTCTCTCCGATGGAAATTATCCAGCAAAGGGTAATTAATGACCTCGTACGCAGGTATGAGGAGGAGGGGATCATCCCTACTAGGGATATGGCCCGATTGGATCTCAAGGTGGCCATGCCTCACCATCCATTCCGCCCCCGAGGGCCACGCAGGGAGCCCCTGCTCCCCACCCCAACATTTAATCATTTCGGGAGCCTGTGCCTGGAACACCTTGACGACTCCCTGGCTTACTCTGATGAGGTGGGCGATGTCCGGCCTAGCCCAATCAGAGACCCAATCTAGGGGCTCCCAGAAAGGGCTCCCACCCAACCATGTTAGCGCCACCGTTTGGTCCTACTGGAGGAGCAGGTAATCTATGCATATGCACCGCCATCCCGACTCGTCTGACCTGACGCCAGCGTCAGGCATAGGCTGAGGAGAATGCTCACCGAGGTATTTCAACGTCAACGACTACTGTGGCCCGATCCACCACCGACGCGTATCATCAAGTCCCTTAATACACCAATAAGGGTCGCTTATATGCCCAACCAAGATCGAGGCCCCAACCGCCCCATGGGAAGGCTAGGTCAACTCTCCTAGTCAAAGGCATGAGTAGTGGTCACCGTGAACCAACCCACGATGATGCCACTCCGTATGGAGGTCCTCCCCATACCACTACCATAGAGTTCATGGGGCTTCCCTGCTCCGGGGCTTGGACTGGAGGTCTGCCCCATGCCACCCTCAATCTGAAGGAAGGCCTTCCCCACGGTGGTTATGTTTAGTATGGAAGCCTCTCCCGTGCCCGTCACACTGGGTATGGAGTCCTTCCTTCTGCCCCTGACCGAAGATGTGGGGACATCACCCATCCGGTCCCTCTACAATGTGGGGACCCTCCTTATGTCCTCTCCGTAGTTGGCGAAGGTCCTCCTCGCTCCAGCCACTAGAGGGGTGAAGGCCAGCCTCGCTTTACCCACACCAAGCATAGAGGTCCTCCCCATGCTCTTGCTAGTTCCAGTGGAGGTTTTACCCACTCTAGCGCTATTTATAGAGGCCCTCCCCATGTCCCCTTCGACATTTGTCCCGGTTATCCTCGCACCTCAGATCTCTCAAGTGGAAACCCTCTATGACCCAGCACTAGTGCAGCTGGAGGACCCCACATCGGAAACCAGCCCTGTCCCGAGGAGCCACCCAGGGGCAGGAAGGCGGGTCGTCGCTACCACAAAAAGAATCATGGGAACACCCAGACAGAGATCAAACTGGTCTACTTCTCAGACTCTGAAGCGGAGTGCGACATAGCTCTGGAACCCTCTCCCTGCTCATCTGAGTCAAGGACCAGGGTAGGGAGAGGTGCATCAACCTGGTGCTCCCAGAATGCGAAGTATATAGGATTCCAACTTCTCTCCGTAGATTTATCTAGGAGGATGAAAACCCAGCGACCCCGCAGGTTACGGTCGTGTAGTCACCACCATCATCGCTGGAAGCTCTTTCTACCTCCACAAGAGATCACAAATTACTATTCTGGGGACCGATGGAAGGAGAGCAGCATCGCGACCTATCACCAGCAGCCCTGGAACCTGAGCCAAGAACGATGACTTTTAGCCCCTCCTATCACGACGTAGCGGCCAGGTCGCTCCACTCTTTGGAGGACAGCCCGGGAATTGGTGGCCAATCATCCCATTCGCCGTATTCTCTGCTGGCCAACCTTCCATCCCAGTGGTCTGCCTCAGTACCGCTGCCAGTTCCTCAACCACCCCAGTTGGAGAGTGGGGAAATCAAGGTCCATACCCATAGTATGAGCAGAGAAGGTTTTGGATCATTCTTTCAGTGGACCACTTCCCCGAGAAGTTCTGGCCCGTGGCAGTGCAGGATTTCTGCATACCTGGGTCTCTCACCCCATAGGAAGTTGAGTGCTTCTACTACACCCTATGGGCGACCGATTTCGGTCTCTATCATCAGGGCGTGGTTTATCCAAGGAGCCATGTGCATTTTGAAGACATCAGTGAGCAGTGTCTTCTATTCGATCTGGCCTCACTCCCCGTGGCCCAACACCCCAAGTCACTAGGTCACCGTGAGGATCTTCAACAGCAATGCGTTCAGAGTATCAAGGTACTCCATAGAATTATCAGGGAGGCTACCCCCATGTGAAAATCCGTGGATTGGGGAAGTATACTACCCTCCTCTTCAGCCCCATACAGCATTAGCCCGACTCGCTATGTGATATTGAGGACATGCCCCCAGGAAGGGTCACGGTCCACATGACTGATGTAGTGGACAAGGAGGATGAGCTGGAGTTTCTCGATGGAGACTTACCCCCTGAGGGTGTACCACCACTGTTGGACCCATCGAGAAGGATTACCCGTCAGCAGAGGAGCCTCCTAGGTCTCCCTGCACCCACCGATTCGTTGGTACTCAGCCAGAATATCAGCAAGGGAAAAGATCACGTCGGAGCTATCAACCACTCCGACCCGTCTGCCTCAGTGCATAAGACAAGGAAGGACACTGAGAAGGACACGTTGTGCCAGCAAATTGATGAGCAAAAGAGGTTGGTCGATGAACTCTTGGATGAATGCACTATAGATGAAGACCTAACTATGGAAATCCTAGGCTGGGGCAGCAAGGGAAGGAACAACTCCCCCCGATGAGATGACTCCAAAAAACCCTGATCATACCGCACCTGCGGATAGGGCCGAAGCCGGGACTCATGACAAGAGGGCACGGTATGTCTCACCAAACCCTCCTGAATGGTGTGGCAATCCAAGGAACCTAGCCCGGGTTCCCCTGGCTGCCCCGCAAGCTTCTACATGAGCCGCTGAGCCTGTCTACCATGTTGAAGAACCCGACAACACACTCGTGGTTAGGGATCCCCGTCAAGACATGTACCCCTGCCCGGATGATCCTATGGTGGCACTCATAGTCCTCCTTGAGGCATTAGAAATGTGGCAGGTGGCAATCTCACCAGATGGCAAGCCATATCTGACATGGGTGGATGACATGTCGACACCTATGGGTTTCGGGAATCCTACCTTATCCCAATTTAATAGGACGAGGGACCCTCCATAGAATCTTGCCCACTTCAACTCAAGGTGTGGGCCTATGTTGGGGTCTCCGGCGTAGCAGGAGGCCACCAAGCTCTGCTATTTTGTTTAGACACCGGAGGGGCCGACATTCGTCTGGTACAACCAACTCCCCGTCAGATCTGTAACCATATGGGAGGACCTCTGAAGGCAGTTCCTCTACCAGTTCAGCTCTACCACCTGGAAAATGAGCATCATAGACCTCTTCAAGTGCAAGAAAAGGCCTGATGAGCGATTCGTAGACTTTATCGCCCGATGGAAGGGGCTCACGTACTCCCTTGACATGCCACTGACTAAGGAGAAATTAGTGACGATGTGCATGGGGAATGTCAAGAAGGAACTGGTTTCCTCCCTGATCACTCAAAACTATCCTAGAGGATTCCTAGACTTCTCTAACAAGGCCCAACGCCTCAAGGAATCCCTGCAACAGGCCAGGAAGGCACGTCCGTTGCCCCCTTAAATCCCAGCAAGGATAGCTTCCTGAGCCGATCCCACCACGCTGGCCCAAGTAGAAGCCCCCAGGAAACTACAGTTACTACTAGTAGCACCGGCCTCGTAGCCTCGCAGAGGCCCTCCACCTGAGGCATGGATTCCGTCTCAGTAGCATCCTCAGAATTGGCAGGCACCTCCACGTAATGTTACACCACCACCCAGGAGGGACAATCAGGGTCCGCCTCCTCGACAGGCTCCTCCAGCCCCCCTTCAGGGAGAGGCTCCAAGGGCCCCCTATCTAGAAAAAAGACACCATACTTACTCGTTCATCAAGAATCAGGTCCCCAGTTACTTCTGTAGTTCCTTAGAGCAGGGGATTGTACGCTTACCCGAGTACATAAGGCCAGAAGATGAAAATCTCACTGATCACCCCAACTACTGCCCCTACCATTGGATTCTGGGGCACACCCTCATGTAGTGCTATGTGTTTAAAGACTGGCTCCAAGACCAGGTCGATAGCAACATAGTCAGGTTGGGCCTGGCCCCAGAACAAGTGGCAGGTGTCTTTGTAAGGTCAGATAGCGGTAACGACGACGAGGCGAGTGGCAGTAGGGTTCTAACCACGGGTTTGAGAAGTATAGTGATTGGATGGCTCGCAAAAAGGTCGCCTGCGCCCATGGAATCATCCATGCATGGATGAATATGTCAGATCCTTTAGAATCTACGACTACCACTTCTGTATCATCATCTCAGTCGACCTCTTCCCAGAAGAGCAAGCATCAGCGGTGCAAGAAAAAGGAATGCGCCCCACCAATGCCGTCGTCTTCCCACACTCTCAGTGACTTCATGCCCCCTGAGATGGGAATCCCTCCCATAATCCACCTAATGGTGGATGACTCTTTGAACAATAGTCAATGGTACGCTTCGGTTAACACCGTTGAGTTGGTAAACCCCTATATGACTCCCGACGAGGGGGAACACTAGGCAAACCTCCCCAATGACCCCAGCCGACACTAATGTCGATGGAGCCATGAATATATGGGTTGTTGAGGAACATCAGTTTTTACCTCTAGCCAGGCTATGCATGCCACTGAGACCAGACAGCAGGCCCAGTGCAGAGCTCAGCACGCGCAGCCTCTTCATCTGGTGTCTTCAGGACCGCCACCACCACTGTTTGCGCTACTGAATCAGGCAGAGCTGCCTCGCCTAGACCGCAACCTGCCCCGCTCGGCTATAGGACGATCTCAGCCATATGGTCCTCATCTGACAGCTACTCTTCAGGCTTCGACTAGTGGGCAGTGGGATATGCCCAGTACCAGTCAACTGCCGGTCCATCCGGCAGGGCCCGCCATGCCTCCAATCGCAGAGCGGCCCCCTACGAGTAGAATTTTGCGCTTGGTGTGGAAGTATGATGTCCTCAATCACCTTTCCAGGATCCTAGAAATGATTTCTATTATTGAAGCCCTTCTCCTGTCACCAGATATGCGCGAGGCACTCGCTGAGGCTTTAAAAATCCCCCTCCAGTTTGAGACAGCGGTAGCAGCTACATAAGCATTTCATAATGAAATAGTTGAGAATTCTAAACGCCAGGCCATCATATCATTCTCTAGAGAAGACGAAGGCTCTCCCATATAGGGGCACATCCATCCACTGTACATCACAGGTCAATTTAATGTTGTGTAGATTCGTCGTTGTCTCATTGACACCAGCTCCAGGATCAACCTTATCCCAATGTGGACACTGCAGAATCTAGGGTTATTTGAAGATGACCTAACTCCCTCTGATTTAAGGATCCAGGGGTATGATAGGACAGACCAGACCCGGTTGTCAAGATTCATTTGAAAACCCAGTTCGGTGGCCTAGTTTCCAGCATTGAGTTCATGGTTGTCTCCCAAGACACCGCGTACAATGCATTGATGGGCTGACCATGGATCCACCTACATGAAGCGGTTCCCTAATCGTATCACCAATGCCTCATGTACTCCCCTAACAGTAGAGTAGGTGTACTCCGAGGTGATGCATCTCCTTTCCCCTCTAGCGAAGCTCGTTATCTGGATGATGACTATTACAAGAACAAGGATATGAAGATTCTAGAAAGTGAGGTTGAGCCCGCCCCGGTCACAAGTGACCCTTGAGCAGGTCTGGATGACGCCTATGTATTCCTGATCCATCGATTGGAGGCCACGGCCCCCGAAATGGGGGAGTGCTTTGTCATCTCGGGTATAAGAGGAAGGAATATTCCCAAGTCCAAGAGACGACGAAAAATCACCTCGTACTCCTACACAAACCAGGCTTGGGTAATCCCAGAACCTCCTACCCCCATACGATATCAGGATATCTATTCCATGGAAACGAAAATACATCATATGTGTCTGTTTCATCGGTATGGGATTAACCAGCTCAAGCCAACACGCCACTACTACTTTGATATTATCAAGTGTGTCCCCATGGGCCAAAGACCAGATGGGATTGGATTGACAGCCTTCATTGCTACGATCTCGGCAGCGCCAGAGTTCCCCGATGCAATGACCACTGTAGCTCAAGCTGACACCAGCCTCCCATCAGGGTCTGGTAGCTTAGAAGAAACATCCCCCATGTAAGATCCCTCTATTAGTGGAGAAGTGGATATGGAGGATGCTCCCCTATCTTTGAAGAAGGATTCTCTGCCACGATCGATGAACTGGTGCAGGTGAACCTTGGTAGCGAGGTAGATCCAAGACCCACATTGATTAGTGCTGCCATGTCCCCTGAGGAGAAAAAAAATTATGTGAACTTCCTTAAATGGCACCGTGATGTGTTTTCCTGGAGTTATGATGAGATTCCAAGACTAGATCCTCAGGTAGCCGTCCACCGCCTCGGTCTCCCGACAAACCATCGTGGGTTTAAGCATCCTCCCAGAAAGATGCACCCTTCTCACCGTGTCATGGTCGAGGCCAAAGTTGACAAGATTATCAAAAAAAACTTCATCAAGGAGGTCCAGTACCCCAAGTGGTTAGCCAACATTGTTCCAGTCAGGAAGAAGAACAGACGGATCAGAGTCTGCATCGACTTCTGAGATCTCAGCTGTCACTGTCCGAAGGATGATTTTACCCTTCCAGTGATAGAATTGTTGATTGACGTTATTACTGGGTTCCAAGCCCTCTCATTCATGGATGCTTACTCTAGATATAATCAGATCCAGATGGCCCCTGATGATGAAGAGTCCAAAGCTTTCAGGGTGCCCCTAGGTACTTTCTGTTACCAGGTTATGCCCTTCAGCCTGAAGAATGCAGGTGCCACCTATCAGCGGGCCATGCATCGTATATTCAAGACGATCCTTGGGTCATTGGTGGAATGCTATGTGGATGATATGGTGGTCAAATCTCACCTGCGTTAGGACAATCTCAAGGACCTTGAGAAAGTGTTCAGCTTCCTCTGTTACCACCACTTGAAGATGAACCCGTTGAAGTGTGCCTTCGGGGTCACCTCCAGGAAGTTTTTTGGATTTTTTTAGGTACCGAGGCATCGAGATCGACCCAGAGAAGATCAGGGCCATCGGCCAGATGCCTCCCCCAAGCAATGTTCTGAAGCTTCAAGGTTTCTAAGGCCACTTGGACTACATACGCCAATTCATTGCGAATCTGGCTGGCAATTGTAAGCCCTTTTTCGGCTGATGAAGAAGGGCACCGCTTATGAGTGGGATGAGGAGTGCCAGATCGCTTTTGAGGAAATCAAGAAATATTTGCTCCGGCCTCCGGTCTTGATGCCACCTGTCTCAAAAAATCCACCGATCCTCTATGTCACTACCCTGGAACGGTCCCTCGGCGCCCTTCTCGCCCAGAAGAATAATGAGGGGACAAAGAAAAACCTATACTACCTCAGCCTCATGCTCCTCGATACGAAGACCTGATACTCCCCCATCGAGAAGAGATGCCTTACACTCATATTCACCATACAAAAATTAAGACATTACTTGCAGCACCATGAGGTACAGTTGGACTCTCGGGTAGACCCTCTGAAGTACATTCTGAACCTCCCCATGTTAACCAGCCATCTAGCATGGTGGGTGGTAATTCTCTAGCAGTTCAACATCAGGTTTGTTCCCCAGAAGGCCATTAAAGGATAGGCTTTAGCATACTTCCTAGCTTCCCATCCAACATCCAAAGACTTGTCCCTGGACCTGGATTTTCCTGATGAGGCAATCCTCTCGGTAGACCATGCCACCCCATGTTGGAATATGCACTTCGACGGTGCCTCCCAAAGCCCCACCGATAGGAGTCTCAGTGATCCTAGGCTTAACAGAGTGGGCCTGTGTATCGTCTTCATCACGCTAGTGCAAGACATTTTTCCGTACACATTATTGTTGTTAGAAGGATGCACCAACAACAAGGTAGAGTATTAGGCTCTTATCACTGGCCTCGAGCTGGCCCTCGAGATTGATGTGCCCCATTTGCACGTAAAAGGGGATTCCGAACTAGTCTTCAAGCAGACCAATGGTGACTACGTTTTCAGAAACCCAGAACTCATACCATTGTTGGAATGAACCCTCCAGCTAATGGCCCAATTGTTAGGTTTCTGGGGCCCGCAGCGGAAGCCGGTGGGCCAGGGATTTTAGATTTTTTATCGATGGAAAGACGGTAATTGTCGTCGCCGATGATACGAGCCCCGGAGAGGTCTGAGGATCTCTCTTAGATTATTAAGAGCACAAAATTAAAATGAAAACGTACCCATTTTAAATCTGAAGGTGCGGTCGATTGCTGCTAGCTGATGGCGATCATCGCTTGAAGGATCCAAAGAAGGATTCCTCTAGATCGTCCACACGCGCTCCAAAATCCGTGGGAATGACGATCATTGAACTCCGGGTGATAGCGCGGTGATTCAACGATATCTTCAACGTCCTGACGATCACCGCATCGTTGATCTTACGATGCGTGAGAATGAACTTGATCCGAACTCTTGGATCATCAGATTCTCTATCTAGGAAGCGGGAGGAGAGAGAGGCTCTCAATTTTCATTCCATGTAAAAGAATGAATAGTGAAGTGCACACGAAAGAGAGAGAACCTCCTCTCTTATTTATAAACACGTTGATAAATACACGGTAGGTTTCCCCGACCCCCATTAATATTAACATTCTCTAAATAAATAATTTCGACAGACTAAACTGTGCCAATATTGTATCACATACTTGTAATATATATATAATATATTACGTGATAAAACCAAGCCATTTAACTCGACTCTCTATCCCGCTTAATATTAAACAAACCTTGAATATTAAATAATATTCATTCGATTAATATTTTTCTTGTATTTACTAAACTCGTAAATACATTAAATAAATTCAATCCCAAATATTCATAACTTGAATATTAATGAATTTATTTAATTCATTTGGTGATCGACAACTTGGAAAATGCTCGGACCCCATTGTGGGGCCCACTATGTCCATATACCTATTCAACTGAATAGGTGCAGATTCTTGAATACACTGTTGTGTGTGACCCTCTAGGACCTTATCTTGATAGGAGTGAATAAAATGCACAGACCAAGAGCGGAGTCTAGCAACTCATCATGGCCCCTAAAGAGATATGGATAGTCATTGCAACGACTACCATCCTACGAACCCTGACTGTGTACTATAGTCTCTTTTTCATTAAATATCTAATAAAGCAGGACACACTCTTGTGTCATCATCCTTATCTTGCTTTATTATTTTTTGTTCAATCCAGATGGATTTTCCTTTCTACTGATTTGTCCAAAGACTTATGAAGGCGGAACCATCTTGATCAACCAGGCCTGAGATATACAACTTCCTAATCTTGAAGGCGACAAATCCTTTCTTGACCATTCAACCAACATCATACCACTAATGACGCACTCGACACAAACTACCTCTCCACGACATTACTTCCATGGTTTTCACCTTGCACCAAAGTACATAATTAAATGATATAAATTGGTAATGGTCTCAAGTCAGGAGACCAATACACATTTCCGTATATAGGAACAACCAATGACACCCAAAACATGTGGTGTTCCTATTGACGGGTCTGTCCTCATGATCTCACTACTAGAGATCACCAAGTGCGAACTTCATGAGAAGAAGTCTCAATGCTTATGAGCCCCCAACACCTGATAGTCAGAAATCTACTATGTCTAGTCAGTAAGATGTATCTAGACTGTAGAACATATATTTAAGATCAATGTCATTGTATCATGAGGTTCTCATTATAGTATGGGATCTTCTATAACCTCTTTACATGACAAATAACCTTTGGACATTACAATTATTATAGTGGAGACAGAAAAGTCTACACTATAATGGTATGATATCATCATTCATATCTAACTGTACACATGATACGGTAATCAAAATTATTACATAGTTGCGTCTAGGGAACCCACTATTTCAACACCTGTTCCTATCTCAGCCGGAGGTTACCCATATCCCTTGGTCACAAAACGACCGAGCGGATGCTTTGGCTAGCTTAGCTGCATCACTTGCAGAGCCTGAATAGGATGATCTAATTATACACATGGACCACTGGAGATTCATTTCCCCCGTCACCCCAGAATATGATGACGACATGCGGGTAAGACATCTTAACACTGGAGCTTCCACGTCAGGAGCCCCAGGTTCTTCAGGTGCAGTGGTTGAAGCAACCCCCGACTGGAGAGCCCCTTTTGTCGAGTATCTCCAAAATGGTTGCCTCCTGGCTGACCGGGCTGAGCATGATCAAATCCGACATTGCGCACTGCAGTTTACCCTTCAGAGTAATCCCAGTCTTGAGCAGATCCTCTACAAACACGGGTTCGATGGTCTTCTCCTACGTTGCATCCAGGGAGTTGAGATTTCTCAGGTAATGCAGGAGGTCCATGCCGGTTCCTATGGTTCCCATCAGGCTGGGCTGAAGCAGTTCCATTAGATCCAGAGACTGGGGTACTTATGGCCCTCTATGATCCATGATTGTATCAAGTTCTCCAAGATATTAACTCGTGCCAAGTTCATTTTAACTTCCTGCATCTGCCACTAGAACCTCTCCACTCCACCAAGTACTATTGGAAATTTGTAGTGTGGGGTCTTGATGTCATGGGACCATATCCACCAATGACAGCTCGCCAATACAGGTTCATCCTGACCGCCACAGATTTCTTTTCCAAGTGGGCAGAGGCAGTTCTGCTCAAGGAGGTCAAGGCCAGTTCTATCTTTGACTTCGTGAGATCCAACATCATCTAATGGTTTGGAGTCCCTCACGCCTTCCTCACCGATAATGGAACCAACTTACAAGTATCCGAGCTAAAGAAGTTTTATTCCAAGTAAAATATCCGCTGGAACCATACCTCTCACTATCATGCGCAGGTAAATGGGCAGATCGAGGCGTTCAAAAAAACCCTCTCTAACATTTTGCAGAAAATGGTTGGCCAGAACCAGAAGAGTTTGACGGAAAAGATCCCCAATTAACTCTAGTCTTATCGGACGACGACTCACAAATCCACCCTGTATGGGGATGAGGCCATCCTACCCATCGAGATCCAGCTACCTTCGTTATGCACCGCGGCCTATGACCAGCAGGTGCTAGATAAGGTGGCCGAAGTTCATATGGAAGAATTAGAAGCACTTGATGAGAATAGGCTCTGTGCCCTACACAATCTAGAAAGACATCAGAATAAGATAGTTAGAGCCTTCAACAAGAATGTTCGCCTACGCTATTTTATACAAGGCAACCTGGTATTGGCCCTCTGAGCGCCAATTATCCCTAGTAGGAAACCACCCAAGTTGGAGCCCAAATGGGAAGGACCTTACGTAATCCACAGGGTTTACCCCCAATGGATCATACTCCCTAGTAACCATGAATGGAGAGCTTATAAATCCTCCCACTAATGCCACGTTACTCAAGCAATACTTTCCCTAGACCTGATGGTCCTACACAACCTTAAACTGGATGGTCCCTCATGACCTTAAACTGTCCAGTCCTACATGACTTTAAACTGCGCATCATCCTACAAGATGATAAACTTAATTTTAATAACTACATATGGCTTGATTCCCATCCACATGGGATATTTAGGAACTCTCAAACACTTTTTCTTGAGCCCATCCCCAAGCTCTTCTCTTTGACTATTCCCCTGGGTATAGTTCCCTCAGAGGATCCTTGCGCGATATGGTGCAGGCTTCCTTAGCCCCACTCACGCCAGGGTTATAATGGTTTCACCATGTTCCCACTCCATCATTCTTCTATTCTCCCACGTCCTCACCGCACGATGTTAAACTGCATGACCTTTAAGAACTACATATGGCTTGATTCCCATCCACATGGGATACGTAGGAACGCCCGGACATTTCGTCTATTGGCCCGGCCCAAACTCCAGAATCTTCCCATCAATTCAAGAATTATGGTGGGGTGCATACTTTTTCCCCAATTCACATTGAGATAGCCTCGATCCGGCCATACGTCTCTCTCCCTGGATACATTCGCCTCTTTTAGAGATGGGTACAACTATGCTTCACCCGCTCATTTTATTGGTAATCCATCATCTTCCCCATCCGTAAGGTCCCATGAATGGTATGGATTCTAGGTCTAAGGGATCTCCTACCACTTCAGGCCAACACCCTCGAGGATGTTGAGAAACAAGCTGATACAAGTCCCACATTTCGAATATGGTCAGCGGTCAATGCTCACTTGTTGCTCCCGTTTCAGGTCACTATACAGGCGTTGTGTTTCGAACATGGTCAACAGCTGTCCTGGATTGTTAGGACCACCCCAAGATGTCCCAAACATCGAGTTTAGTGGTTCATTCTGCCCTGTTGTATCTCCAAGTGATGAACTCCCTTCAGGCGATGCCAGCTATCAGGCCCCGTTTGATGGGGATAACCGAGACCGACTCCTTGTTTCCCACACCGAGCACTACTCACGAGGGCTTAGGAGCTGTGACGAGGTGATAACCGTGCAAGAGGGCATATGGACTTCTATCTGAGGCCTCACCTTAGTCCCCTTGGCCTTTTTGGGCCCCCGACCTTGGATCTCTCTTGTGGGATTGTATGGGGTGGTGTGGGATTATGTCCTCATTCATGTCGGGTTACTCGTCGTTCCATACACATCCCCAGATGAGATGTCCCCTCTTCCTCCTCACTGTAAGGCACTAAACTGCAAACTGGTTGGGCCTTTCTGACCGAGGCCTAGCCTCAGGCCCTTTGGCCTTCTCGAGCCCCGACCCTCGTCCTCACTGCATGACGTTAAACTGTAAACTGGTTGGGTCTTTCCAACCGAGGCCCAGCCTCAGGCCGCTTGGCCTTCTCAGGACCCTACCCTCGTCCTCACTGCAATATGTTAAATAGAAAACTGGTCAGGTATTCCTAACCGAGGCCCAGCCTCAGGCCCCTTTGCCTTCTTGGGCCCCGACCCAAGTTCTTACCTGGAGTGTACAACATGGTGTGGGGTTATGTCCTCATTCACATCGAGTTGTTCGTCATTCCATACACCCCCCTTGTTAGGGTATCTTATCCCCGGGTGTCCTCAAGAACTACGTGTGGCTTGATTCCCATCCTTATGGGATACGTAGGACCACTTGAATGTATAGACTTCAGGTCCAACCCAATCTTCCAGAAATCTCCATTTCACCTTGGCCTACCCTTCCCTGGGGAGGGGAGTATATGGCGTGGCATGGGATTATGTCCTCGTTCATGTCGGGATTATAATGACCACTCCATATACCTCTCCCTCCTGAGAGTTCTCTATCCCCTTACTCTATACTCATCCTTTAAAATCGGTCACTCTCAAGTTGAGAACCCTCGTCGACCCTCTTAGTAGATTCATCAATGTGCCTAAGGGTACTCTGGTTTATTACCTGGAATGTCAAACTCTGTTCAGACATGCTTTTGCCCACTATCCAGGCTTTGTGTTCCCCTTCATTAGGGATTTCATCACCTTTCACACCCAAAGGGACCCCCAGGTGGCATGGATGATAGGCCCAAGGGATCTCCTACCATTATGGGCCAACGTCCTCGAGGGTCATGGATAATAAGCCGATACAAATCCCGTGTTGCGAATATGGTCGGAGGTCGATGATCATTTATTGTTCCCGTTTTAGGCTAACATGATATGGATACTGTGTTTCGAACATGGTAAATAGTTATCCTCCATCACCATGCCAACCCCCTTTAAGCCCAAAATGTCGGTTACATGATTCACACCCTTCTCCACCTCATCGTGTCCAAGTATAACTTCACAACTCTCGGTACTATTCCTCAGTGCACATCCACACTTTAGGAGGAAGAAAGCTGTGACAAGGCAATCACTTGGGGCTTCACCAATTTTCCCCCTTGCATGCATCTCATGTATCACGATTATTGTATCCTCCCATGTTTCCTACACCGATTCCTACTCAAGTAGGCTTAGGGAGTGGGTTAAGGTCCACCTTTACTTGGATAGTCCCGCTTCTCTCTGGTCTGAGTTCTAAGACCCTAAACTAAGATCCTTTCATATTTCCCCTTTTGCAGAACTATGTATAGCTTGATTCCCATCCTTATGGGATACGTAGGACCACCCGGACGTCTCATTTTCAGGTCCATCTTGGTTGGGAGCTAGTTTCTCCTAACCCTCTCCCTCTTACCCCTTTTTGGACACCTTGGCCCAAGGTTCCCCTCTTATAATTGTGTACTATGTGATGTGGTATTATTTCCTCATTCACGTCGGGTAGGTTTTATTGCACTGTACACATTACCCACCTAGCGTCGTCCCTACTACGTCCGCACTGCATGATGTTAAAATGCGTACTTGGTCCCATCACATGACCCTAAACTGTGATATGATCATCCTAGATGCATGAAGAAAAATGGCACTTCATAGTGATGTCCTCACCCAAGGTGACACCATGTTTGGTATTGGTCACACACAATGCCATTTTCAATGCCTACAGACGGATTGAAACTTGCGACGATTCCAGGACATGCTATCCCAAGCTTGTCGCTTCAAAAAAACCACTAACCTTAAAATACAAACAAGATTTATCAAATAAAGCTTCTTTTGGTGCGAGGGCCACGCCCGCGCACCCCTTTTATCCCTGGCATTGGTACCTTACCGTGCCACTTCTAAAACTACGTGCAGATTGATCCCCATCCTCATGGGGTATGTAAGAACGTCCGTGCATCTTTCCTCAGGTCTATGTTAACTCTTGTTTTTGGTCCCTTGACCTAAAATCTTCCTAGGGAACACATGGTGGTTGGAACCCCAGGTCCCCATCCTCGTCAGGTTTATAATTAACTCTCCATGAGTCTCCCACATTTCCTCACATCCATGGTCCAAATTCTAAGACCCAAAACTAATATCTCCCTATGGGAAGGGACTCGACTCCCTCTATCTAAATATGTCTCGTTGTCGTATTCAGATGCGTTTTTACAAAGAGCCCGAAGTGTGGAATTTTCATAGGGAAATTCCCCTCGTTCCATGTCCAACCTTCGTGAGCTCGCTATTTGGATCCTCACCCTCTTCCACATCCAAAAGGACCCCTGGATGGCATGGATGCTAGGCCTAAGGGCTCTCCTGCCATTTTGGGCCAACTTCCTTAAGGATCTCAGATGACATTTACGACAGGTCCCATGTTTTGAACATGGTCAATGGTCGACCCTCATTTGTTTTTCCCCATTCCAGGCTAATACGATGAAGATGTTGCGTTTCCACCACAATCAATAGTTATCCTCTATCTTCACACCGCCATCATTGTGATCCAGGTCTCGAGCACCATGATTCACACATTTCCACTTCCTCATGTTCAAGTGGAATTTCGACATACTCGGCTTTACCTCTTCATGTGTCTAGGTGGGCCACATGGACGGGTTAGCATCATTAGGTCGACATTTATCGAGCGTCCCTCCACCCTGACATGTTCCTTCTTGTGTCAGGAAATTTCCCCATTACTTCTTGTTTCCCACATCGAGCATGACTCATGTGGGCTTAGAAGTTTTGTTAGGACGTGCACCGGCACAACTAGGCTTCTCATCATCCGACATGACATTAAACTGTGCTTCCATAACTACGTACAGCTTGATTCCCATCCTCATGGGATACATAGAGACACCGTGGTATTTTGCCTAGGATCCAGCCCCAAGAATCATAAGTCCCATTCCTCCTCATTCCTGGCCCCTGGCCTGACCTCTTGAGGGGGAACATTTAACTGAAATTCTACCCTGAACAAGTTTGGGATTCCCCAAGGTGACATTGGGAAGCGACGACTCCCTCACCAGAGAGGTCCTTCCTAAAAGAACGAATGACCCATGATCAGACCGATGCCTCCATATAATGTGCATCCACCATGGCGGTGTAATTTCAAGAGTGTTAGATTCTGTTCGAACAAACCATCACTCCATATTCCACGCTTTGCGTGCGCCTTATTCGGACCCTCATCCTCCTTCACGTCTAGAGGAACCCCCTAACAGTATGGATGATTGGCCTATGGCCCGCCTACTTTCTTGGACCAACGTTCCGGAAGACGAATGGATGACATTTGAGACAGGTCCTGTGTTTCGAACATGGTCAACAGTCGACCCTCATTTGTCTGTCCCCATTCCAGGATAATACAATAAGAATACCGTGTTTTGAATGCGGTCAATAGTTATTATTTATTATCACGCCGCCCCCACAATGTTCCGAATCTTGGGTATCATGATTCACACTTCCCATTCCTATCTATTCGGATCAATTTCAGCGCCCCCGGTGTCACCCCATTCATGCACAAGAGCACACTGGGAAAACAGTAATTCGACTATTTTGAGAGCTTCATTCTCCAGTCAGGTCTATCCCATTTCCTCCCAGAAATCCAGACCGGTTGTTTAAACCCTGGATGCCCGAATCTTGGTTTTCACTCCTACGTTTGGATGAGGTGATGAGTTGGTCACCCTTTATTTCTCACAACGGGACAGACCCACTTGAGCTTAGGGAATGATCATTGGACGCTCCACGAACATCACATGGATGCAATAAACCAATGTAAACAGTGGAACTCATGCATGATACGACATCAAACAATTAAAGAATGAAAGTATGTTTGAGGGTTTCTAATCAATACAGTACTCGAGGGTCGGCTTCCCCCATGGATGGGTTGACCTCACCAAAAGAGTGTAGAAGCTCCGCCACCCTCAGGCTAGTGGTGTCCAAGATTTTCTGCTGCTTTTTCAGCTCCCTCTCCTCCTCGACAGCGAGAGGGCACAATCCATTGACCGCAATCTGGGCCCACTCCATGTTGGCCCAGATGGAAATCATCTACTCAGAAGCTCGCTTCAGGCCCTCTTTGGCTTCCGCCAGCTGAGCTTTCAGCCACGAGATGAGCTCTGATTGCGCGTCGAGAGAAGCAGAATGCTCATCGGCCCGAGCCCGTAACCTTTCAAACTCGTTTTTGGTCTTCCAGGGCCTCTTTATGTTCACTTCCTTCCTCCGCTGCCAGTCCACACTGAGGGCACGGTCATACTCTTGAATCTTCTCTGCCATGATATCTCGGATGATCATGTGAGGGTGCTGGGCATCCACTCCCCTAGCACACAGTTCACGCAGTCACAAGTGAAGTTTGTCCATCTCATCCAACCATAGTGATTTAGGGGTGTCATTGATGAAGCGCGTGATCAACTTCCACGATCAGTGACAAACTATTTTGTTTTCCTCCTTGTCATAGGTCGTCTCGTCTCATTCGGCACGATTGGAAGGCTCATATGCGGGAATATCCCCAAGAAATCCTCAGTCGGGTCCACATCTGGCGTTGGATCAGGCGTGGCAGGGCCTGAATCATCTGGTTGATCCTCATCATCGGATCCCACCTCGATAACCTTATGCAAAGTCCCACTGACATCTCCTCCAGCAATCGAGAGTGTTGCAGTTCGGTTAGGCCAGATGTCCACCACCATGACCATTGGCATGCCTTAGGGAAAGGCGCTACCAGAAGTCCCGACCAACGTCACCACAGTGGCCCAGTCCGATTGAAGGACTGTACACGCCAGAAAAGAGGGACATGAATTTCAGTTAGCATGGTCAGGGGATGACCGTCAATAATTTAGTAGAGGATACTTACAAAGGTCAAATCCCTGGTCTCACCCTTGGGCTGATGTCATCGGAACCCAGAGATGTGGCCCCCCGTATATGGTTGGAAAGTCTGGAGATTCCGAGGGAGCCACCTAGAGTTTCCCAGCCCCGCCAGACGTGGAAGTTGATGTAGCCACAAGCCTAGATCCCGAAAGTCCTGCATCGGTACCCACTGAGGGGAGGGAGTGAGGTCTATGAACAAGGTCCTCCTGCACAGCACAGACAGTGATGAGGAATCCAGAGTGACCCAAGGGTATAATCTGAAGAAGGAACTTGGGATTTTACCTTGAGGGCCTCTGTGAAGTCTTCAAGATCCGAGGACTAATCGTCGAACTCACCCTCCTTTGGTGGACTCTCTCTACCGGCCTCATCTCCTCAGGAGGACTTGTTCGATTCATCTGGCAGAGGGAAGCGCTCCCTCAGGTTAGCAACTGACAGCTGTAGAGGGACCGTACGACCCAACAACACCTTGACCCGGTCTGTCATTGGGAGTAGGGAACCCCAGGAGTGGATGAAGTCTTCCAGATCATCTATGTATTGCTCTGCTTCCGCCTGATATATGGCAAAACCAGCTCTAATAGGGCCAATCCCCGACAAGTCCATCTTGAGGTGGTTAAGGTGCTGCCATAACTCGAATGGGAAAAGGAATTTCTTGCTGACTTTCCAGATGTCCTAGGACTCTAGAAATACAAAATTCTTGGGCATGTCAACATGGTGCAACCGTTTCCCCAGGGCCTGAGTAGAGATCCTATGGAATCCTCTCAGTGGCAGCCCCTCTGGATGACTCTGTTCTCTGGGGACCACCGACTCCGCTGCCGCTGCTATATCCACTACCACGGCTCCCCCCTCAACTGGTGTGGGGGTCACCGCCACAGAAGTCCCACCAGTGCGGGATTCACTTTCTAACTTCTGGCCTCGACCACGAGGATGGGGAAGCTCACCCTCACTGACCAGGACAGTTGGTCACTTCAGCATCTCCCCTGGATAGGCCGCCCCCCATCTCTGGGCATATTCTTTCACTAGCCCAAGGACGGAGGTTGGTGGAGGTAGTACATTCCGCATCTTCCCATCCCCCCGTGTGAACATGATCCACATCTGCCTCATCACACATAGGTGCTCCTCGTGATGCACCTCCAAGTAAACCTACAGGGTCAGTCGCTGCATGCACCAGAATTTCCTTGCAAATTGGGGTGGGGTATATGGTGTGCTGAGGTGCTCGCAATCCACCCTGTCCACCAAGACTCCACATAGAAAATCTTGGAGGTAGGCCCAGTGCTCCTCCGTTCCCTGACCATCATCCTTGAAGGCCCCTATCGGCAATGGGAACAGGTGGAAGTTGAATTTCTCCACCCTCCACACCCAGTTCAGAATTGATGGTGTGGTCAGCTTGGTTGGAAAGCTCCCCGCGACATTCAAGATCGAGGGACGGAAGTTCGACCCTGGAGGTGAGATGGGGTTTGGATACTCATAGATCCCCCTGATGTGTGCCAAAATCCACCCGTACAGGATATGGAACGACCCACATACCCTCTATGGCCTTTTCCCCTCACTGATGTGCCACAACATTTTGTACAACTTGGTGAGCATTGGGATCCCTAAGTTGACTCGCCTTTCTATCACCAAAGTGGATGCCATGATGAAAGTTCTTGGTCGCACTCCCATGTTTTTATCTTTCACCAGCGGGATCCAACCACAGATGAGAGCTGTGATGAATTCTGCAAGCCTGACTATAGGCTGTTGTTCAGTGTTGACACTGAACCCCCAGGTCTTCCACTGGCTATTCTACAACAATCACCAGTATGATTCTTCCTTACTCCATGCACCCTTTGGTCATGTTCGAGGCCTCGCTAGGAACTGCCTATTTTCTAGAAAGTTCAGAAACTTCTTGAACCATCACCTGAAGTGAACATCCCTCAAGGCCTCCTTGTCCTCCCTGGGAACGAGCTCCATCACTACCATCGCCAGACGCGACATCTTCTCCAGATCCTCCCATGCACCCATAGCCGGGAGGGATTCTTCATAAATTTCCCCCAGTATCGGGACCCCTGATATCTGATACACATCCCATAAGCAGATGACCACCTCCCCATGATGCAGGTGAAAGGTATTGGTCCTCGGTGACCATCAGTTCAACAGCTCCAGCATTAGCTTATTTGGGTGGTAAATGTGAAACTGGGAAGCCCAAGCTGCCTTGTACAGGCCCACTCTTCTCAGCTCCGCTCCGAACTCCTCACATGAGGCGCATACCCAGTAGGTCCAGGCCCAGTCATTTGTGAAGTTTCTACCCTGGAACAGGTCCCATTCCTCAGAACACCCCTTCTTCGGGTTCCCCAGAGCCGCCTTAAGGATAGTTCGGTATAGAGGAGAGGATGTCTCTGACTACATTGCCTTCCTATCGACATTGTTCAGATGATTATATAGGCAGTAAGCGATGACAGGTGTGAAGTCCTCCTGAGCATGACCTTTGGGAGCCCTGAACCATCGACACTATCACAACATACTTAGGAACCAGTAAGCTAGCTCATCCCTACCTACTTCAGGGATGAAGACGTTAACCCTCAGCTCGAATCTAGACAAGGTCAACCTCTTGCATAGTGGGTAGTTCTTCTAGCTCTATGACAACAGATCTACCAATTAATCATGATCTGAGTGGATACAGACTAGCTCTCCTAGCCCCAGACTATTCGCCATTTCATCCCTCCGGGAGACATCTACAAGGACCCTCTGGGTAGCTTATTGGTGGGACATTCGGTTCTGGAACTTGGATGATGTTTTGGTTGGTTTGCGAAGCTCGTTCTCAAATCATAATCGCGAATCCCATTCATGAATACTGTCTACAGAGCACTTTTTAGGCATTTCAAAGTCGGATCACATAGCGCTAACGCTGAGTCAAGGACTCGCTGTGCACCGCGAAGACTCGATTTGCAGAGAACACTCGCGGAGTACACAGAGCTTCACGAATCGAGAGTGAAAGAAGAAAAGATTGTGGAGAAGGGAAATGACATAAGATATAGAAGACCCCCTATTTATAGGCGACGACCTTCAGAGCTTCATGGTGCGTACGGTGCACCTAGAGCTTCGCGGCACGCTCATCCCCCGCATCCTCTATCCTCCTCGCGAGCTCTCTTCGTGAGCCATCACTGTGAACAACCAAGGATTTTGACGATTTCCCTCAAACTTTGACCCTTGATCTCTATGTGGATCCATGTTTAAGGGGGGGCACTTGTTGGCACCAAAATTTGGGATAAATAAGAGGCCCCAAGGAGGGCCCCATTGACTGCCTCACGAAGCCACCTCGTGGAGATCCTTAGCACTGTGGGCCACCACGAAGTAAGGAGGTGGGATGCTCAGCGAACCCATTTGACGTTCACAAGCCTGCCGCGAAGCAAGGAGGCAGGGTGCTCCGTGAATGCATTTGAGGTTCGTGAGACCACCGCCAAGCAGGGAGGCGATATGCTCCACAAACCCATTTGACGTTTGTGAGCCCGCCACGTAGCAAGGAGGCAGGGTGCTCTGCGAATGCATTTTATTTTCGCGAGACCTCCGCGAAGCAAGGAGGCGGGCTGCTCCGTGAATGCATTTGACATTCTCGAGCCTTCCATGAAGCAACCAAGTTCCCCTTAGCACCACATTGTCTTTTCTCCATGACACCACTTGCCTATAAATACCGGGATCCCCTTGAGCCCGAAGGATAGACAATCCGACCTTTCAGCTTCCTAGCTCCCGAATCGCGAAGAATTATTCCGCTCGGTGAACCATGAGCTCTGTGAGGTACTTCTGCTTCATGAAGTTTCTACCCATTGTCTTGTTTTGATCCCATCTTCCGATAGGGATTCCTTTCGTGAAGGAAGGGGATCCTCAAGGGGACCCGGGTTGTCGTGGAGCGTTTATGCTTCACGAAACACCCTTCATATACACATGATCCATTTGGTAAGGCATGATCACTATATATTGTGAAGCGTATTGCTTCCCGACACCCTGCTTTGCGAGGCACCTTTGCTCCGCAAGGCTGTGCTCGATGAATGCCCTTCCACTTCAAGAAGCACCCCCCATATGCACCTTTTCCCTATGATTAGGCCAAGGCATCCCACTTCGCGAAGTATACCCCTTCGCAAGTGCCCTCCACTACGCGGAGCAACATAGCTTCACCAGGCCCTTACCTATGGACCCCTCTGCTTGATAATTCCTTTTCCCGTGTGACCCTCTAGGTTTGCATGATGTGACTTCAAAGTCCCCTGGACGACACCTCCCGTTGCGTTGTTTCGCCTAATGCTTCTTCACATAGGCATGCTAACGGCTATTGCTTATTCATATAGCGACGCTAATGTGGACCCCTCGATGGTTCGCTCTAAGACACCACTTCACCACAGCGTTGCCGATGCCTTCCCTTCCACAAGGAGCAGAGGGCACCAGTCATGTAAGCCCTAGGGATTCAGAGTGAACCCACCTCGTCCAAGATGTAGTATGTTAAACTTCCAAACACCATCATCCCCAGCACATGACGTTAAACTGTGACCTCGTCCCGTGCCCCGCACGCAGGGCCCCCCCGCCTTGGACATTACCCACACCCACTCATCTCCACGAGGATGGGATCACCTCTCACAGGGGATGATATCCTCCTTATCGGAGTGGCATTTTTCTGCGGGGAAGGGTAGCCGCCATGGTGTAAGACCCTAGCTTTCCTTCCATGAGGCAGCGCCCCTACTCCTCAATTCTTCGGCTCCAAGGCCAGTGGGGGGAATGATAGGGAACAGAGCTCCTCCTCTCTTTTTGTGTGCCAAGTCCCTCTCCCACTGTGGTTTGTCTCCCTTGGGCCTCCATCCTGGAGTAAGTCCCGGATTCCTGGGCCACCTCAGCATGTAAGTCACTCTTCACTTCCCACGGATGCACCTTTCACGATGTGATCGTCAGGTCTTCGTTGTCTCTTGTTTCTCACACTGAGCACGACTCACATGATCTTAGAGTGAGCATCGACCATGACCCAACACATTGGGCTGCCTCAGAGCATAAGCCCCAAATTCCTCCATCCCGCATGACGTTAAACTGTATACTCGAACTACGGGGACTTTGATCCATGTCAAGGCATGGTACATAGGAATCCACCACATGGTTAAAGCCCAACCACCTTGGGTTTCCTCAAAGCGTAAGCCCCATTCCATCCCGAACTACTGGGAATTTGATCCATGTCAAGGCATGGTAGGTAGGAAGCCTCCACAAGGTTCAATCCCACCACCCGGTCGTTCCGACCCCATTCACGTCAGTTCGCCAACACCATGGTCCGCCTCAGAGTGTAAGCCCCTTACTGGTCCCACATGACGTTAAACTGTATACCCAAACTATGGGGACTTTGATCCATGTAAAGACATTGTACGTAGGAAGCTACCACGAGGTTCAAGCCCAACCTCCTTGGGCCACCTCAGAGCATAAGCCCCATTCCATCCCAAACTACAAGGACTTTGATCCATGTCAAGGCATGGTATGTAGGAAGCCTCCACGAGGTTCAAGCCCACCACCCGGTCATTCCGACCCCATTCACATCAGTTCACCAACACCATGGGCCGCCTCAGAGTGTAATCCCCATACCCATCCCACATGACATTAAACTATATACCCGAACTACGGGGACCTTGATCCATGTCAAGGAATGGTACGTTGGAATCCTCCACGAGGTTCAAGCCCAACCACCTTGGGCCGCCTTAGAGCGTAAGCCCCATTCCATCCCAAACTATGGGGACTTTGATCCATGTCAAGGCATGATACATAAGAAGCCTCTGCGAGGTTCAATCCCACCACCTGGTCATTCTGACCCCATTCACGTCGGTTCTCCAACACCATGGGCCGCCTCAGAGTGTAAACATCATACCCATCCCACATGATGTTAAAATGTATACCTGAACTACGTGGTCTTTGATTCCTGTTAAGGCATGGTACGTAGGAAACCTCCCTGAGGTTCAAGCCCACCATCCATCAGACCCCTGGTCCCTTCACGTCGGTTAACCGACACCACATGAACTACGTGGTATTTGATCCATGTCAAGGCATGGTACATAGGAGGCCTCCACGAGGTTTAAGCCCACCACCCAGTCGTTCCGACCCCATTCACGTCGGTTCACCAAACACCCTGGGCAGCCTAGAGTATAAGACCCAACCCATCTGAACTACGTGGCCTTTGATAAATGTCAAGGCATGGTATGTAGGAAGCCTCCATGAGGTTTATGCCCAAAAATCATGGGCCCCGACTGTCTTCATGCCGGTGTGCCAATCCCCCCCTTTTCACCCAAACGATGAGGACTTTGATCCATGTCAAGGCATGGTACGTAGGAAGCCTCCCCGAGGTTCAAGCCCACCATCCATCGGACCCCTGGTCCCTTCATGTCGGTTCACCGACACCATCTGAACTACGTAGTCTTTGATCCATGTCATGGCATGGTATGTAGGAAGCCTCCACAAGGTTCAAGCCCCTTCACCCTGGGTCGTAATAGAGTGTAATCCCCAAATACCCCGTCCCGCATGACATTAAACTGCTTTCAAATCTAGTAGTAAGTTGTTTTCCTCTCATCCAACGGTAAGCTGTTGTCATCTCAATCAGCGGTAAACCGTTGAGACCACATCTAGCAGTAATCCGTTTCGATTCCATTCCAGTGGTAAGTCATTGCCATCCCATTCCAGCGGTAATCCGTTGTGAGCCAATCCAGCCGTAAGCCATTGAAACCCCCAATAGGCGGCAATATGTCATCAAATGAACTATGTGGACTTTGATTCCCCGCCAAGGGTATACGTAGGAAGTCTCTTCAAGGCTAATGACCAAAACCACCATCACCCCATGGCGGTTCCACCCCATTTACCACCCACTTCATTCAACCACTCCATCGTCCATCCTGATTCTTACCTGGGCCGCCACATCCCGGTGGGATCATTCCACTTCATTCCCCATTCCCCTCAGCAGCATTCGGAAATCCACCTATGTGTTGGCCCCAATATCGGTGTTCCCTTCAGGGGGGGGGGGGGGGTTCCTCCGTCTGATCCACTCTAGTCAGTGTTCCGATCAGCCCAATCCGTCTCCTCCATACATTAAACTTGCAGCATACCCTGTGTTAAGCATATAAAGTTTAGGAAAACCTCAAATATATTCCCATGGCATATGATTCCCCACGTTTGATGTGGGATGCCTTGGGCTTCCACACCCTCGAGAAGCTCTATAACAGGGGATAGAAGACAGACACGCCAATTCCCCAGCGTCCAGACATGCCAGTGATTCCCCAACGTGACTACTCCCCTAACTGAAGGTTGCTGCCCTGACCGGACCCCTTGGAATATCCTGACAGAAGCAGTGTAATTAACTAGTGTCCATGAAGATATGGAACTGGGAAGAGTTTCACGAACAAAGTATTAAATCTATGAGGGAGACCCGAACTAGGTGACGAGTTCTGAGGAGAAATCCACAGAACGAAGAAACGACATCCCATTATCCCGTTTCGATCAAGGAGCTGACGTCCCTGAATAAGGAGCAGATGCTGCCTGCCTTTGGAAAGCGGGAATGTGGGGAAATAAAAAGCTGCGTCCTTCGTCCCCGAATGAGATGGATGCGCATGCCCTGACAAAAGCTTCGGAAACAACAACATTTAAAAAATTTAATGAATTTCCAAAAATTTCCATTTATTAAGCCATTTACTACAAAATAGTTTCCAGACCATTCTTATTATTTTATAAATCCATTTATTTATTCATTTAATTCAATATTATAATTAATTTCATTACTAACTGGGAAACTAAAAACACCACTCCACACAACAACATGCCCAACTCACACCAACTACCATCGCAACAAATCATCTACCAAGAAATATCACATAAAAAACCACTTGTATCATCATCTGCATATCACAACCACTACACATCATAACCAAATTAAATAATACTAAAACTTGTCACAACAACACCACACATCATCACCATTGTTCAATATAACCACTGCACAATTTCCCACATTACATCTATGCTAACCAACCACTACATCACACATCACACAACCATAACCATCACACGTCACAACCCACACATCACACATTTGGACAACTCAACACCATCACCACAAAACAACAAAAAACACACAAGACCACCCAATTAGAATAACCAAAAAAGGAAACATCAAATCCAAGCTTCCACAAATTATTCAAGGGATTTTATTTCATTAATTTTTTTAGCATGAGAATTATCACACAAAACATATTTTCATGGGAGTCCAATTATCATCCAGATTTACATTATTTATCCTTTTATTCAGGGTGTGATCATACAAAAACACAACAAGGGTCTCACAATATATCAAATATTACACAAAAGGCTCCCAACATCCTTTATTTTCATTATTGTAAATAACATGCATAATATCATCAACAGCAATATCAAATAATAAAAAACAAGAGACATCTCCTCATACCCCCAAATTCATTTATTATAATTAATTATATTCATTAGGTTTTTCCTTAAAATTCAACCAATTTAAGTTAAAACCAACCATTACTTACACATATCAAATAAAAGAGTGATAACAAGGTTCCCCTACCTCAAAAAATCTTTTCTAATTTTCTTTATGCCATTGGGTGAAGAATAAAAAACTTAATACTATAATCAAACAAGATAACCCTAGATCAACTAGAACCACACTAAGAGATCATCAAAACACAACCCACACACACCCCAACCCGAAGAAAAAACACTACAACAACCCTCAGAAAGAACAACATAAGAAAACATGAGGATAAAGAGGAAGAAACTCACCATTGATCACCAATGAATAACCACTAGAACTAAAGGATCAAGGTAAGAGAATACAGGCTGGAAGGTCTCCCAAAATCATTTAGGGTTAATCCATAAAACAAGAGAGAGAAAGAGACAAAGGTCAAATAAGAATAAATCTAGAAAAACAAAAAACTTATAAAAAAATCGGTATCCAAAACATTTATGACATAAATCCTACATTTATGAAACAAAATACACAATCCCTACAAAAATTATGTCGTAAAAAAACATTTAGGATATAAATCCCTTTTATTCTGAAAAACATGGTACCATAGCCTTAAAATATTTTATTCCATAAACTTATATTTTATGGTGTGGACCCATTTCATGTGGCAATCCCCCACTGAATACAAGCCATAAATCGATGGTCAAGAAATCCAAAAGACACACCTTTACACTACAACCCCCTTTTATGGTATAAATTCTCTTATTGCTACACAAATGTAGATCCAATCCACAAAACACTTTGGGACCTCCTCCAAAGACTCCCCAACCAAAAAATCAACAATGTAATGGGATGAGAAGGAATTACCCATTACAGTCAAGGTACCCTAAAATACTTATACATTTTTATGAATAGAACCAATCATATACAACTATATTAGGGCCACTAGGGAGAGCTAAGTCACACTCCTAACAACATAGTGACATCCATCCAATGGTATGAAAACCATATCATATAAGTCATGATAGTGATTTGTGGAGAGTTTTATTTTTTTTAAAGAAATTAAGAGATGTTATAAGGGATGGGTTCTACATGTTTTTTAGTTTAATTTAAGACTATAAATCCTTCATATTTCAATATTTTATCAAATATACATATTATGATTATTTTTAGATCATTTTAGGATGGCCATTCATGTTTCCTTGAAAATTTAATATGTTAACCATTTATTCTTTAAAGATTCAGTCTTGGAAAATTTTCCTTGGAATTTGATCATTCCTATTGAGTTTCATCCATGTGATTAAACCAGTGGTTAGTGATGATTCGTGTTCTTATTTTATAAGGATTTTTTATGTGTTTTTGTTTTCTAGTGGGGTGTGGTATCTTCTTACCTCATTGATATGAGTTTGTTTGGATGTAGTTTCTTAATGTAGATTCCTTAGGGTAGGGTTTTCTCTTTCTAGTGTTGAGATCCCTCATTATTGTTGGTTTTGGATCCTTTTATTGTTTCTATGTGAACCCAAGTTTGATATAGGTGGTTCCATCTCTTGCCTATGTTTGATGAATCATGAATACTCTTGGTTTTAAAAATAGTTTACTAAATGAAATTTGGAAAGATATTTTAAATGTTTGATGTGAATTTGTAAATTAATTTTGATAAAATATGGGTTTCCCTTTATTTTTGTAAAGTAACAGAAGATTTAAAATCATTACGATGTGGTATGTGAAATTGGTTTTCAAAGAATGTTTTGGATGGAAAAATGGTTGTTTGGAAATTGATTATGGAATGTGACAAGTCCTTGAAAATTATTTTTTTGACATATAAAACATGTGGGACCCTTAGGTACCTAGAAGGGGGTTTTTGTATTGGTTATTTTCCTTGTTTCTATAGGGGTTCACTCATGGGGTGTTTCTAGATTACTTAGGACCTATTGTTTTTGGGGATTAATTTTGAAACCATAGGGGGTTCAATCATTGGGATTTCCTCTATTTCCAAGGCCTTTTTGTTCCAAGTAATTGTTTAATATGCACTAGTCTTGATTTTTTGATTGAGGTATGGGTGGACTATCTAGCTCGAACCTATGTATTTCTAGGGGTAATCTCCATTATGATTTTTATTTATACTATTTTTATTTTGATATATTATAAGATGAATTATTTGATAAAAGTAAAATGGATTATTTTAAATGTGATTTGAAGATGTATTATCTGGATTTTTGTGTAAGAATAATGAAAATGGGAAATATTTTACCATAATTTTTATATAAATGTGATTAATGCTTAATCCTGCTATTTTTTCTTTTAAATTGATCATATTGGTATTATTTGACATATAATTGTTATGGAACACTTGGTTGGGTTCCTACTAAACATTTAAAGCTCACCCTACACACTCCCTTGTGGGTGGGAAGATATTGTCATGTATGATGTAAGAAACAGAAAGAAAATGCGGTGAGGTGATGAGGTTTATGTCAGCTATAAATGGGTAATTGATGGTAAGATGGTGGGGTGTTTCCCACTTATCATATAGAGTAGCTGTTGGTAGTTTGATTTTTCTTTTTTCAGTGTTTTTGGACATGTACCTTTGGTTGTTTTGTTACCATTATCAATCTTTTGATTATGACACATTTCTTTCTGATTTATTTTCCCTGTGTGTATACTATATATCCTTTTTATGTTTGGGAATATTTTCCCCTATATTAATTATTGATTCTAGAATGATTATCTATAGTCTATGGAGATTGAAAATTCCCTTACATTCATACAACTAATCAGTTCTAAGCCTAGTTGGATGAGTTTTCTGAGTCGGTTCGTAACACTACCACAAAATCAACCTTTAACAGATCAATAAAAGTCCTTTATTAGCATTAAAAAAACAACTAATAATTGAAGTGAGATTAAAAGCCCATAAATTTTATCAGCACTAAAAAAACACTATTAAAGGCCCCCTTTAACAGCGCTAAAAAATAACTATTAAAAGGGCCCTTTAATATCCATTTTTTAACATAGTTAAAGGCACCATTTATCAATACTTTTTAGCACTCTTAAAGGGGGACTTTAACAGTGCTAAAAAGTGTTGATAAAAGCTCTATTGATAAAGGGTATATAATTTTTTCCCCACCCCTTTATCAGCACTTTAGATAATACAAGCCTCCTATGCACACCCCTACTCTAGTGAGTTTTGAACCCTAGACCTCCAACAGATACATCAAAGCCTTTTCCACTCTCCAATACTGTTTTGTTTCACATTTTATGATATATCTTTATATTTATATACATTTCATTACATTTTTTATCCATATATTTATATATATGTTTATATATTAATAAATATATTTTATATGTAAATACATTTAATTTATTTATTTATAAAATTAAATTTTTATGTATCAATATATAAAAAGTATGTATATATTGTTATATATTTGATTATAAATAAAATTACATTATGAAAAGTGATAAAATTTAAAATATATAATATCAATATGAATGTAAGTCTAGGGAATAAATTCATTCACCATTAAAAGGGGAAAACACCCCCATAAATGAGGTTAAAAAGCCATCAAAAGCTAAATTTTTTTTGGTAACCTTACTAAAAACTCAAATTTGTAGGCCTTCTAGGCATTTTTTGGCCTAAAAAAATAGTGAACACAATCCCCCCTTATCCATGAATGTGTAGAGATCATCACTGGATTTGATTTGATATATAGTAGAGCCCGAACGGAACCCAGATCAAAAGTTATGGCCGTTTGAAATTTGAGTTACATTTTCAACTTATTTTAGATCTTTTATTTTTTATTTTTCATTTTTTACATCAAATTTAAATTAAATGAAAATTACTTAGTAATATTAAGAAAAATATTAATTAATTTTTTAGTTATTTTATAACCCATTTTCACAAAATATCTTATATTTTAAGTGTAAATGCCTATTTACCCTATCTAAAACATATTTCAAAAAATATATATTATATTTATATCAATATTAATATTATATTTTTAATGAAATATAATTTTTTAAGTATAATTTTATCAATGCTTGTAAAACAGAGCTGATAAAGGGGGATCTTTATCAGTTCTTCTAAAAAACACGAATACCCACCCTTTATCAGTGATTTTTTTACAAGCATAGAAAAAAGACCGCATTTATCAACGCTAGTAAAAAAGTGCTGATAAATCCCCCCCCCTTTAAAAAAATTCTTTTTAGTGATGTTAAAGACCCCATTTAACAGTTCTAAAAAAAGTGTTGTTGAGGACCTCCTTTAACAATGTTTTTTTAGCACTAACAAAGGGGGTATTTAACAGTGTTTTTAGCTAGAGATGTTAAATCCATAGCTCTGGATAAAACAAATTTTATAGTAGTATAACATCCTTATAAATGTCAAAATTAAAAGACCAAATTTTAGTACCCATGTCAATAAAGTGATACTTTATTTTAAATATCCTACTTGATGAGATATCCACATTTATGATAAAATTGGCCTGAAGTATTTTCAGGATGGGTGAGATCCTAAGAAGTTTCATAGAGTGTGTGGGAGTGAGTAAAAACACACTAAAAGAACATCTTCTGACTTGTGGGGTAAATCATTAGTTTGATAAGTGACCCCCGTGGGTATTAACTTGTGGTGTCATCATAAGAAAACCAAGGTATTAAAGGAGATGAATTGGTCAAGTGACTGGGTTCATGAACTAGGGAGGTTAGGTTATGAAAAATGGTATCATAGCTAATACCCAAATGGATGTTTAGAGACACTACCTGGGTTTGAGGTGAGGGATTCACAATGAAGGAACTATGCTTTAAAGGGTAGAGTGTAACACCCATAGAGAAGTTATAAGTAAAAGACTAAAGTTTACTTCCTATATCAATAGGGTGAAACATTATTTTCAAAATCCTACCTGATTAGAACTCCACAGTTAAGCGGGTCTTGGCCTGGAGTATTGTACGGATGTGTGACCTCTAGAGAAGTTTCTTGGGGTGTGTGTGAGTGATGAAAAAAAGAACTAAATGAATATGTGTTGGACTGTGGGGAAATTAATTAGTATGATAATTTAACCCATTGGGTAATAGATTTTGGTGTGTTGGGAAGGCAAACAAAGTATTATAGGAGAACCATGGGGTCAAGTGACTAGGTTCATGACCCAAGGAGGTTAGGTCCTGAAAAAAGTGTAAAACAAGAGTACTTCCCAAGAGGTCACCCTTCATAGTACTACTGTCTCCTAATAATTATTTAATGTAGATATTTAATGGGATCATATGCATTAATGTTAGTTTGATGACACCAAATCCCATTAGAGCTCTATAGTTAAGTATTATTGGGATAGATTAGTACTAGGTAGTCATTTGGGGTTTCCATGCCTCACTACTTGGTATTTATTAATTTTATTTTTATATAGTATATGCCTTGGGCTTAGGTCGATCCTATTATTTTTGATATTGGGAAAATCTGGGGTGCATGTATAGGTAACTAAGGGCATTGATCATGTCAGTTAGGTCGTGGGAGACCCCAGGTTGTGTTCTCCTATTAGTATCATTTTGGGATGGTGTTTCATGATCATTGACCTCTGTTACCCTTATGTGGATGTGTCCTAATGTTAGATTATGTATCTTTCTTGTAGAGGCATTGTTTTTTATTGTTGTGATATTTTTCTTTTGGGATGTTATGGATTTGATGATCTGGTTTCTAATCTTTGGGTACTTCCTATAGTTATTCTTCTTTAAGTAATGTTTGGGTTTCTTGATGGAGTTATATTATTAATATAGTTTATCTCTAATTCCAATATATTATATTGATTCTAAATAGAGAGGATACCAATGTTAGGTCTCCTTCTTTTTGGAGTTTCAATTAGATATTGATTAGTTAATCCTTCTTGAGGTTTTAGGGTGTTTGTTTGAGGATTTCCCTTTGGTTTTTAGGATATGTGTGGCTCAGTGGTTTTCCCTTTCCTGGGATTTCTTATGTATTATTTTTCCTTTACTTTGACATGATACCTTTTAGGGGTTGAAAGTGGCATGGTGGGGAGAATTGTAATACCCCAGTGTCATTGACAATTTTTATACAATATTTTTTGGTTGTTTTAATTTTTTGGAAGTATAAGGATTGAAATTTTAAAATTTCAGAATATATTGGGTGTCTCAGGGTTAACCCACATGCTTAGATGAATTTATGTCAACCATGTGGATGGGGCCAACCATTTTTACATTCATTATTATAAATGATATGTTTAATACTATCTATGTGCTTTGACAATTTATATTATATGTTTGACTATTTATCTATTATTGTGCACTTTTATAGAGGGTATAGTGTCATCATGATCCAACTTTAACCCTCATTGCTAGTTATTAGCCTCTGGTGTATGGGGAGGGGCACTTGAGGACATGTGGAATTCCAGCTTGGACCCAGTGTTTTGGGCTTAGATGTTATAATTACACCCCAACCCGAACCACTAGGTCTAAGACAAAGTTCCAAACGAGCGATGTGTTCCTCCTTATATGCAATAGGTTACCAGCTACCAGTGAAATCCAAAGAGACCTCATATATAGTCTATGCACTCGGTACTGAGAAAAAATTATATTATAATAATGGGATTTATAATAAATAAATAAATAATAAATGAATAAATAAATCGTTTACATGGTGACAACATACCCAATAAGTACCAACACCTGAAATATCACGATGGAATTTCTGACACATAAAACAAGAAAAAAACAAAATATCTTCATAGGTATTGGATTAGGTTATGAGGTAAAGTAACTAAATAGAAATAAAAAAAACATACATCCTGAGGCCCATCGCATAATTCTTGAATCCTCCAACCAAACTATCTAAACCATCCACTGTAAGTCCTTTTGCTGTAAAAGTGGGTTCCCTAGACCTCAATTGAATAGTACTTTTTGATTACCATATAATATATATAGTGAGATATGCATGATGTATACTTACCAGAACAATGTTTATATTTTTGTTTACACTATTTATTTGGTAATTTCTATTGATTTTTTTTCATAACAAAAGGTTATATTAGTTTCCAAGATTTAATGATAACCTAGAGATACTGTGATAGTAATCTTAAACATATTTTATATGGTCAAGATACATCATAATAATTGGATGCAGATGATGTATGTAACACCCTGAGATTTTATGAAAAATATTCATTTCATTAATGTCTTGTGTTTTACGCTACACCAAAAGGAGCTTGCACAACACGCATCCTTGACTTGCCTTGCATTACACGCAATCACGACCTTCCTCGATAGCGTGTGTAGTACACAATACCGAGTTTCACTAAACAACGATATGCTATTAAAATATTATTAAAACTAGCCGTTATGAATAATAATAACCACTTTTTGAAATTTTTGAAATTTTATTTTTCAAAATGGACTTCATTTTTGGATTCGGAATATTGAAATTAGCTTAGGGTGAAATTTTGGTACTTTTCAGATAACTTTCATATTCTGATGAATAGTGAAAATTACTAAATTTTAATTAAAAACAACTTTTTAATAGAAATAATTAATAGTGATAAATTATTAATTTGAGTGGTTTTAAAGTATATTTAGAATATATTTTTACAATTTAATACAATGTTGGTCATTGGATGTAATTTCACATTTAAACCAGTTATGAACAAGTGTCAATCTTTTGATAGTTATTATCTCTTAAAAACACGCTATTTGTTTTGACGACGGGAATTAATTTTTAAATTAGTTAATGTAACTGATATGTTTTGAATTTGATAAAATAGACATCATTTTTTAATTCATAATATCAAATATAGCTTAGGCCGAATTTTTGGTATTTTTCTGGAAACTTTCATTTTTTGATGAATAGTGAAACCACTAAGTGGTAGTTAAAAAACTGAATTTTTCATAAAACTTAATTTTACCGCTTCTGTGAGTGGAATTTCAAAAATCCGAGTAACACGGTTAATATCAAGGACTAAAATGTGGTTCAATGAGATGAAAATAATTTTTGGTGAATAGTAACTTTTACCACGGTTAAAAGTAAATAGGGTAATTAAGGGTAAAAATGATATTATTATTACCCTAACACATGTCCTAATTCTATTGGATAAGTGTAATTCGACCAAAAAAAACCTTAGGAATAAAATATGACCATTTAAGCCCACATGGATTAGATTAGGACATTTATTATTAATTTATTTAAAGAAGGCTTAAAATAGTTAAAATCAAAGTTTAATAAGTAAATCATTTTTAATATAGGGTTATACATAAGATAAATTCGACTATAAATATTCATTAGAAATCTAAAAAGATTTCATACATAATGATATTTTATTTGTAATTTTTAGACATTAAATAATTTAATTTATTTATGACACAACGATGATGCAATAATTATCTTATTAATGAAATATTGACATAATTGATGTTATAAATTACCAAATAATTGTAATTTGAGACCTTTTATGAATTCCACTAATTTTCTAGGTTAATATGACATGTTAGTATTGATGTTATTAACTTTTTTCGAACTAATCATTCTATTATTATTTTTACAAAAATCAATTACCAAATAGTGTCAAAATTGACATAAAATAGTTTTTAAAACAAATATTATATTATTAATTGTTATCATATTCCTAAAAATATAAATTTCAAAACAATGACTTAGATAAGGTTATATATATTAATAATAATCAACTTGGGGTTCGTTTGGCTTGATATAGTAAGTTTATTAACCTTATAGTATAGGAAAACAAGAAGACACGGTAAAAATTAAATTATCTAACTTAAAGTTAAATATAAATAATAAGGTTATAATTGATACCTAAACTTGTCTAAATTATATTGGATGAGATTATTTCGACCCATCCCCACCTTATCTTCGAAATAAATCAATTTTGAGCTATTTAAAACCGAATTTGGCTTTATAATAAAATAATATTTTTAGTTATTCCAAAGGTGCCCCTCTCCTCCCTTATAAAAGGGAACCTCCTCCCTCTCCTCCTCACACAAATTTGAGCCTTCAAGCTCGGCCAAAACCTGCCCATTTCACTTCCCCACTTCCCTAGAATCATCCTAGAGGTTCTGGTCTTCTTCAAAGACCAACCCTAGTGCCCTAAGAGGAGGTTAAGAAGAGGCGCGTCAAAAAGAGGTAATATCCATTACCGATCCTTTCCAAATTCTTTGTTCTTCAATTTCTTCTTTTTTAGTTGTTTCATTATGCAGTAATAACATCAGTATCACTCATATACTGATATGTTATTATAAGTATGAAACAACCCTATTTCACCATTTATCCATCCTACAGAAAACAAAATCACCGCGCGTGCGTACGTACGGAATACCGTCTCCACGCCGTGGTGTAATCTATTTTCCACCACCACCTTACTTGGATGGGTATAATGGTGTAAATAATGACTATATAAGATTATTGTAAAGTGATATTGATTCTGAAATAGTATATATATACTCCAATACAATTCCACAATCATGGGAATGATATCATCGCTCGTGCGTACGTACGGAATACTGTCTCCACGATGTGATGCGACTCGTTCTACATGATCTTCATTGCATAATGATTATATAAATGAATTGAATGAATTAATATGATATATATTACCCTAATACCATTCTGTAAATGAGGTATCTATAACCTGAAAAGAAAAATAAGAATTTATTCGACAAAACATGGATAAGAACAAAAAGTAATAAGCACCCAAATAACAAGTAATAATGAAATATTACCAATAAGAAGCTAAGAATATGACCATATATGATATCATAAAAATAAGTATGATTCCGGAATAAGTCAATAACATTATTTAAATCATTATACAGGAGGTTCGGACACTTACGAAGCAAATCAGACCTAAGGTAAGGGAAATATCACAATCTCATTTTTATCCGAGATTGTTTATACTTTGGAATTTACTGGGGTGTATTTTATCATCCACATTCATGTTTCCTCAATATGTAATATTTATATCCTTATACAATAGCTTATATCCAATTTTACCCTTCGGTGAGTTTTTAGTAAAGGATATGAAAGGAATCTTTTGACGTTTTTCGTACGAGGTACTTTTTGACTTTTCCGAAAAAAGTATGAAGAATGTTTTTTTAACTTATACGGCATGAATGGATTTTTAAAACATTATTTCCAAGAAGCTTCCTTTACAGGTTTTCAAGTTTATTTTTAATCAACTTCTTTTAGTTTAAAATTGTATGACATGTTAAGAAAGGAAAATGTTTTTGAATTTGAAAGGATATTTTCCTCAAGAATGGAGTTCAAGTGTTTTATCAAAATTATTTTCCATCTAAGATAATATAGGGTTCTGTTTATATCTCTATTATTACATTGATTTGATTATGTTGTGATGGAATTATTTTTATGAATTTCTTTATCTTATATGAATTGTTTGATGATGTCACGATGTTTAAGATTCCCATTTTTATTACATGGGTTATGAAATGATGTATGATTTATGATTTTGTAGCACACATAAGAATGGTATCATTATGAGATGGGTGGGACCTATATCTCCCTCCAATGCATTGGGTAAAGATTTTATATCTCATGAGATAGACATGGCTGGAACGGTAGGTTATACCGGTTCAGTTAAACAGGACTGAAACGAGGAATGAACTCGGTTCAGAAAGGGACTTTGTCCACTAAGATAGTCTTGGAAATGAGTCTTGACTAATAAGAAATGATTCTCTATGATTATGTGTGTATGCCACAAAGTTTCATGTTTTAAGTTATGATTATTGGGATTACATTTCACTACTATGATTTATCCCATGTTATGAAATTATGATCTCTTTTGCAGGTTAAGATTTCCAAAAGATATGTTCTTATGAATATGATGTGATTGATATTTCTTTTTTTTTACCCTTACTGAGAATTTGAGCTCACCCTTTTATGTTTTCTTTTCCCCAGGATATAAATAATGGTTTTAGGTAAGAAAAAAAAGGGAAGATCTTTATGGGAGATATTGAAGATCTTTCACCATGATTAGAAGATTACGTTCTGAGTTTCCAAAGACAATAAACTATTATGGTCCTTGTGTGTGTGTTTTTGTTATGTACTAAGTATTCCGCAAAGTAATGTAATGTCCATGTACGTCAAGCTTCAGGTCTATACAGTTGGTATCAGAGGAAAGGTTTAGTCAACCTTTGGAAACTATGATGCGAGAACTTTAGTGAGATCCCTAGAGATATTTCTAAGGTATGTCTAGGGATGTCTCTAAGGTTAAGTATGCGTATAGGTTATAGTCCTAGAATTGCGCTAACAATCTTAGAATTTAACCTAAGATGTTATATATTGAGGGTACTCCCCCTTTTTATGTTGTTTTCCCTAGCATGATTTTTTCCTCTCACACTATTCTTTTTGGGTTTTAGACAATGGATGGAACCTGAAGGAACCGTGTTGATCAATGCAATGGACAATGCAATGATTGTCCTACTGAACAAACAAATGTTATGAGAGATGGAGTGCAAAATCTTATTGCTATACTTACACAAGCTATGAATCATTCTGGACTTCCAAATGAGAAGAGAAGGGAACAATATTCTATTGAGTCCTTCATGAGGCAACGTCCACCTTCTTTCAGTGGGTCTTCTGATCCACTTGTTGCTGAACCATGGATCAGTACCACTGAAAATATATTTTCAGTTCTTCAATGTTCTGAACATGATAAAGTCATCTTAGCAGTATATCGTTTGGAAGGTGAAGCTAATAAATGGTGGAATCTTATCAAGAATACGAGGCAAAGAGACGAAATTGAGTCCATGGAATGGGACGAGTTCAAAAAATTATTTTTCAATAAGTACTTCCCTCGTATTCTTTGAACAAAGATGGAGAAGGAGTTTCTTGAACTAAAGCAAAAGGATGATGAATCTGTTGGTATATACGAAGAGAATTTTACAGGGCTTACCAGGTATGCATCTAGATTTATCATCCAACCTGAAAGTAAAGTTGATCGATTCTTCAGTGGCTTAAATCCAAATCTTCGTAGGGAATTAGCTATAAGAGACTTCAGTAGCTATGAAGAAATTGTGCGTTGTGATATCAAGGTAGAAATGGAAGTTGGTGTTACTTATCCATCTCATAGTTTTGACAAGAAACGAAAGATGGAGTTCAAGGAGAAATCTAATAATAATGGTGAAAAGAAGATGAATGTTTCCTTATGCTCAAAGTGTGGAAGGAAGCATGGTGGAGATTGTATTAAAGGGACAAGTAAATGTTTCAAATGTGGAAAGGAAGTTCATCGAGCATTTTAATGCCGCAATGATGGGAAAAAGATGTCTAATGATGCAAACAAAGGAAGGGATACACAGAATGAACCTACTACACTTGAATGTTTCAAGTGCAAGGAGATGGGACATTATGCCAATAAATGCCCTAATCCAAGGGTTAGTGATAATCGACATGAGAAACCTCTTAAGGCAAAGGACAAAGGGAAGTCACATACGATCACCATTGACGATGTTGAATATGACAACGATGTGGTGGAATTATTAAGTGTTTATGTAATGGGATTCCAAAATAATTTTGAGTATTGGAATATTTATGTATTGGTCTATTGTGGTCTTCAATAATTTTATGGTACCGGTAACCATGGAATGTGATTGAGATATTTTTGGAAAAAAGCTGATATGCACATAATGAAAGGGAAAATGAGAAAATGACATATTTGACAGTATTCATGAGCTCATGATTGATATAAGGACTAAGTGATATCATGGTTTGAGTATATAGAATTTTGAGGATTTTGGTATGTGGAAAGTGTTAACTTTTAACTGCATTCATGTTTTCACTAAGGTTCAATGGGTATTCAAGAGAACACATGATTAAGGCCTTTGAATGTTTGAAATGTGACCAACAAGACATATCTTATGATATATGGGTATCAACGATGGTATTAAATCTCTGGTAATCGTTTTCACTATATTATGAGAGTGAACTGCAGTATTATGGATAAGCCTAAAGATTGGAATGGACTATGTTGGACATAATTTAGTATTGTTTAAGGATAAAAGTTTTTTCGATATTATTGATGGGATGTTATAGTAATATAGTTTTAGAAAAAGGAAAACCTGCAGGACGGGCGACAGCCCATCACGTCAGACAAGGCCGTGGGAATCGAACCCACAACCGAAGTGCGACTGGCCTTTATCACCTACCACTGGCCTATAGGAAGTCCCTGTTTAGTAGAAACTACTTTTATTATATTAAGTAGTATGATATATGTATTATAGGTCCATTTTAGGAACCATATATGATTAATCTCACTATAGATGGACTTATGTAATTTTTGATAACTTTTCTAACCTTTTGTTTGAGACAGATGGAATGACCCATCATTCTATCACATGATCTGCTATCACATCATGAATGACAAATTCAACATCATTTATTTAAGAGATGAAGTGGAAATTGTCCAAAGAACGACCAACGGTGAGACTATATCGAAATCACAAAAGTATTTCTTCTAATTCCAATTTCATCAACTTTAGGGAAACAATCTTGAAAACCAAAAATGTTGTCCTAGTGCTCTTATATCTGATGAATCATATGGTACCTTAGATCGTCACAAATTTATGGCTTTGTGATTGTTGGCTTTTCCATAGCCATTTTCTCTACCACTCTCCATCAGAACATGATGGTTAGATTTCTCTTCCATATCCATATTTTCACCTATGTGGAAACCCAGTGATTAGTTTATTTGGGTAACTGTTATGTTTCATACTTTTGTTTTTAAAGATTGGTTTTGGTATTCCTTTTTACGATGTGGGTTTCTATCAAATAAACTTTCGAATAGTAAACCATTTATAACCCCAACGAATTTCGAGGGCGAAATTCATTTTAAGGGGGGTAGAATGTAACACCCCGAGATTTTATGAAAAATATTCTTTTCATTAATGTCTTGTGTTGTACGCTACACCAAAAGGAGCTTGCACAACACGCATCCTTGACTTGCCTTGCATTACACGCAATCACGACCTTCCTCGATAGCGTGTGTAGTATGCAATACCGAGTTTCACTAAACAACGATATGGTATTAAAATATTATTAAAACTAGCCGTTATGAATAGTAATAACCACTTTTTGAAATTTTTTAAATTTTATTTTTCAAAATGGACGTCATTTTTGGATTCGGAAAATCGAAATTAGCTTAGGGTGAAATTTTGGTACTTTTCGGATAACTTTCATATTCTGATGAATAGTGAAAATTACTAAATTTTAATTAAAAACAACTTTTTAATAGAAATAATTAATAGTGATAAATTATTAATTTGAGTGGTTTTAAAGTATATTTATAATATATTTTTAAAATTTAATACAATGTTGTTCATTGGATGTAATTTCACATTTAAACCAGTTATGAACAAGTGTCAATCTTTTGATAGTTATTATCTCTTAAAAACACGCTATTTGTTTTGACGACGGGAATTAATTTTTAAATTAGTTAATGTAACTGATATGTTTTTAATTTGATAAAATAGACATCATTTTTGAATTCATAATATCAAATATATCTTAGGCCTAATTTTTGGTATTTTTCTGGAAACTTTCATTTTTTGATGAATAGTGAAACCACTAAGTGGTAGTTAAAAAATTGAATTTTTCATAAAACTTAATTTTACCGCTTCTGTGAGTGGAATTTCGAAAATCCGAGAGTCACGGTTAATATCAGGGACTAAAATGTGGTTCAATGAGATGAAAATAATTTTGTGGTGAATAGTAACTTTTTACCACGGTTAAAAGTAAATAGGGTAATTAAGGGTAAAAATGATATTATTATTACCCTAAAACATGTCCTAATTATATTGGATAAGTGTAATTCGACCAAAAACAACCTTAGGAATAAAATATGACCATTTAAGCCCACTTTTATTAGATTAGGACATTTATTATTAATTTATTTAAAGAAGGGTTAAAATAGTTAAAATCAAAGTTTAATAAGTAAACCATTTTTAATATAGGGTTATACATAAGATAAATTCGACTATAAATATTCATTAGAAATATGAGAAGATTTACTACATAATGATATTTTATTTATAATTTTTAGACATTAAATAATTTAATTTAGTTATGACACAACGATGATGCAGTAATTATCTTATTAATGAAATATTTACATAATTGATGTTATAAATTTCCAAATAAATGTAATTTGAGACTTTTTATGAATTACACTAATTTTATAGGTTAATATTACATGTTAGTATTGATTTTATTAACTTTTTTCGAACTAATAATTCTTTTATTATTTTTTAAAAAATCAATTACCAAATAGTGTCAAAATTGACATAAAATAGTTTTTAAAACAAATATTATATTATTAATTGTTATCATATTCCTAAAAATCTTAGGTTCGTCCAAATGACTTAGATAAGGTTATATATATTAATAATAATCAACTTGGGGTTCTTTTGTCTTGATATAGTATGTTTATTAACCTTATAGTATAAGAAAACAAGAAGACACGGTAAAAGTTAAATTATCTAACTTAAAGTTAAATCTAAATGATAAGGTCATAATTGATACATAAACTTTTCTAAATTCTATTGTATGAGAGTATTTCAACCCATACCCACCTTAGCTTCGATATAAATCAATTTTGAGCTATTTAAAACCGAATTTGGCTTTATAATAAAATAATATTTTTAGTTATTCCAAAGGTGCCCCTCTCCTCCCTTGTAAAAGGGCACCTCCTCCCTCTCCTCCTAACACAAATTTGAGCCTTCATGCTCGGCCAAACCCTGCCCATTTCACTTCCCCACCTCCCTAGAATCATCCTAGAGGTTCTGGTCTTCTTCAAAGACCAACCCTAGTGCCCTAAGAGGAGGTTAAGAAGAGGCGCGTCAAAAAGAGGTAATATCCATTACCGATCCTTTCCAAATTCTTTCTTCTTCAATTTCTTCTTCTTTAGTTGTTTAATTATGAAGTAATAACATCAGTATCACTCATATACTGATATGTTATTATAAGCATGAAACAACCCTATTTCACCATCTATCCATCCTACAGAAAACAAAATCACCGCGCGTGCGTACGTACGGAATACCGTCTCCACGCCGTGGTGTAATCTATTTTCCACCACCAACTTACTTGGATGGGTATAATGGTGTAAATAATGACCATATATGATTATTGTAAATTGATATTGATTCTGAAACAGTATATATATACTCCAATACAATTCCACAATCATGGGAACGATATCATCGCTCGTGCGTACGTTCGGAATACCGTCTCCACGATGTGATGCGACTCGTTCTACATGATATTCATTGCATAATGATTATATAAATGCATTTAATGAATTAATATGATATATATTACCCTAATACCATTCTGTAAATGAGGTATCTATAACCTAAAAAGAAAAATAAGAATTTATTTGACAAAACACGCATAAGAACAAAAAGTAATAAGCAATCGAATAACAAGTAATAATGAAATATTACCAATAAGAAGCTAAGAATATGACCATATATGATATCATAAAAATAAGTATTATTCTGGAATAAGTCAATAACATTATTTAAATCATTATACAAGAGGTTCGGACACTTACGAAGCAAATCGGATCTAAGGTAATGGAAATATCACAATCTCATTTTTATCCGAGATTGTTTATACTTTGGAATTTACTGGGGTGTATTTTATCATCCACATCCATGTTTCCTCAATATGTAATATTTATATCCTTATACAATAGCTTATATCCAATTTTACCCTTTGGTGAGTTTTTAGTAAAGGATATGAAAGGAATCTTTTGTCGTTTTTCGTACGAGGTACTTTCTGACTTTTCCGACAAAAGTACGAAGAATGTTTTTTTTAACTTATACGACATGAATGGATTTTTAAAACATTATTTACAAGAAGATTCCTTTACAAGTTTTCAAGTTTATTTTTAATCAAATTATTTTAGTTTAAAATTGTATGACATGTTAAGAAAGGAAAATGTTTTTTAATTTGAAAGGATATTTTCCTCAAGAATGGAGTTCAAGTGTTTTATCAAAATTATTTTCCATCTAAGATAATATAGGGTTCTGTTTATATCCCTATTATTACATTGATTTTATTATTTTGTGATGGAATTATTTTTATGAATTCCTTTATCTTATATGAATTTTTTGGTGATGTCACGATGTTTAAGATTCCCATTTTTATTTCATGGGTTATGAAATGATGTATGATTTATGATTTTGTGGCACACATAAGAATGGTATCATTATGAGATGGGTGAGACCCATATCTCCCTCAAATGCATTGGGTAAAGATTTTATATCTCATGAGATAGACATGGCTGGAACGGTAGGTTATACCGGTTCAGTGAAACAGGACTGAAACAAGGAATGAACTCGGTTCAGAAAGGGACTTTGTCCACTAAGATAGTCTTGGAAATGAGTCTTGACTAATAAGAAATGATTATCTATGATTATGTGTGTATGCCACAAAGTTTCATGTTTTAAGTTATGATTATTGGAATTACATTTCACTACTATGATTTATCCCATGTTATGAAATTATGATCCCTTTTGCAGGTTAAGATTTTCAAAAGATATGTTCTTATGAATATGATGTGATTGATATTTCTTTTGTTTACCCTTACTGAGCATTTGAGCTCACCCTTTTAAGTTTTCTTTTCCCTAGGATATAAATAAAGGTTTTAGGTAAGAAAAAAATGGGAAGATATTTATGGGAGATGTTGATGATATTTCACCATGATTAGAAGATTACGTTCCGAGTTTCCAAAGACACTAAACTATTACGGTCCTTGTGTGTGTGTGTTTTTGTTATGTACTAAGTATTCCGCAAAATTAATGTAATATCCATGTACTTCAAGCTTCGGATCTTTACAATGTATTACCATTAGGTTCTAGGGGATCATAAGCTTTGAGACTTCTTCTCATGAAGTTCACACTTGATGATCTTAAGTAGATGAAATTATGAGGGCTAGCCCAGCAATAGGAACACCACATGTTTCTGGTGTCATTAGTAGTTCCTAACCATGAAAATGTGTAATGATATCTTCACTTGAGATTATTATTAGTGTATACTATTTGATAATGTACTTTTATTGAATATAAAAACCATTCAATTAATATTGTAACAATGTAGATTGTGTTTGGTGCGTCATTGGTGTCATGACATTAATCGAATTATCAAGACAGAATTTTTCACTTCTGAAAGGAAGTGATATCTCAGGCCTAGTTAACTTGGATGGTAGTACATTTACTAAATCCATGGCCATGGTAGAAGGAGTTTATTCCATCTAGAAATGTCAAAATGAAATAAATAAATAGTGATGAAAAAAAGTGTGAGTCCTGCTTTATGAGATATCACGAGACAAAGAGATTATATAACATGGTGTATGTGTGTAGGAATGGTTTTTTGTTATGAGTTTTCCTTATCTCTTTAGGGGACATGATGGGTTGATAGAATTAACTCCTGGTATTTGAATGGTATTCCCTACTATTAACATAAGGTCCTAGTGAGTCACACACTAAGCGTATTGAAATGTTTGGCCTATTAAAATGAATAGGAGTTTAGAACATGGTGAGACCCACCACTGGGGTTTTTGATGTTTGAGAATATATGATCACCATGAAATAAATAAATTCATAATACTATAGTTTATAATAATTTTCATTGAATTTATTTATTGAAATTATTCACAAGATATTAAGTGAATACATGGAAAATTATTATAAAAACGAATATTATTTTATTATTCAAGGTTTTTTTATAAAAAAAATATTATTTTATTATTCAAGGTTTGTTTAATATTTGTGGGAATGATGAGTCACGTTAATTACTTTCTTTTATCATGTAATATATTTATAATATTATAATAAAGTGATAAAAATATAAGTGAAATTTATAAACCAATAAGTTGATAACATGTCGTTAATGACATATTTATTGGGAAATAAATATTTCGGGGCCAAGGATTCGTTTCTATATATTTTGAGCCTCACTATATAAGTGGGAGTATTCTCTAATTCATATTACTATTCATCATAATAATTTGAGAGACTCTATATCCACTCTATCACTTCCCAAATATATAAGATCTTGATCTAGAAAACTAACCTGAGTTATCCTTCTTAGATCAAAGGAATGATGTAGTGATGATCATCATGGAATTGAAGGAATAATTGAAATTTAGGTGATAATGTGTAGATTTGAAGATGCCTTTAACATCCTGATGAAAACCACTATATTGATCCTTTGATCCAAGAAGGATAATTCAAATTAGTTACTTATATTGAAAGCTTCTCTCTCTATGAAGTGGATTGAACAGTACTGTGAATGAGAGCTTCCTCCCAATTATATAGCTCTAGAACTGTTTAGTGAAGTCATAATTTCTAAAATCATAAACTTGATTTACTCAAATATTCACCTCTAAAGTGACAAAAAATCTAGATATAACTAATTCTTTTATACCATATTTAGTTAATTAAACTCATCACTCTCATAATAACTACTCAGTAGTAGGAGAAAACCTCAACTAGGGCTGATGAGCACCTCATACACTCAGTTTTTTTAAAAAATTCAAATTTTGGAAGGCATTACAACCTAATATTTTTTGAGGGTTTTCATCATTTCTCAACAAATGATTTCATTTTTCTATTATATATGCATGTATTATGTGATCATTCTCACAAATTTACTATAAAATAAATATTAAACATTCACCACATCTTAATTTTATTTTATTTATGTATTTTAGTTTCTTATTTCATGTTTTTTTGCATAAAATTGTATATTCACAAAAATAAAAAATGATTTATAAATTAAATAAACAACGAAAATGATCTTTATCATTTAGTATTGATTGTTCCATTTAGGCTCAATGGATCAACCATAAACCTAGGGGTATAATACCTGATTCTTCTCTGACTCGTATCATAGTTTTCAACCAGATCTAATATATACACATCTTGTTTGGAATACCACCTAATCTCGGTGAGGTCCACATATTCATTAATATTTTTCATAATACATAAATAGTCGCACACTGACGAGAGGGTCTTGGGACTGTGTAATACACATGAAATATATATATTGCGGGGACACATTCCCTAATACATATAATGAGTAAGACAAATGATTCACATACCATCTAAAATAAATAAATTATTATATACCATATAAAATTGAAATAATTAGATAAATAAATACATTCTAGAGATATATTGGTATATTAATGTTCAAGATTAGTCGGTATTTCAAAATAAATGTAAAATATAAATTAAATTTGTAATAAATATTTTTTTGAGGTTATGAAGTGAATTAAAATAAATTGTTAATGTTTAATCAATAATCAAGATAATGTACTAATCTTCTTATAATTTTATTTTTGTAAAACAATGGAAAGGAATTCCAAAAGCACAATATGTTTAATTTTGGAAAAGATCATGTCCTTACTGATGTGAATTTCCAAGAGTAGAACATATTCTTATACAAAGTACTATGATATAGGAAATTCTATGTGTTGAAGTCCCCATTACCTATTCATCCACCTTAGAAAGTGTAACAACCCATACTTTTTGATTGATAATTGTTTCTTGAGAAAATGTGTGTCCTATTATTTTTGTACACAACAAAACCATATCTATTTAATAATGAAGTGATTATAAAGGGAAATGTGACAATCAGGTTTCGACCATTATAAGACCATTGGTAAATTATGACCATTTATCAATCTGAACATTATAAATTATACTCTTAATAATAATTTTAATTTTATAATTAGTGTTTGTAAGTAGAAATGATAAATAATAATTAATGAATAAAGGAAAAATGATGGCCTAAACTAGTAGAATCATGCCATATGAAGGTAATTTGTCTGAGTTTGAGAGGGAGGTAGCATCACTGGGATTATCTCTTGACCAATACTAAGATGAGCTTAAACAATTGAAGCTTGAACAAAATTTCCAATGGGAGATGTTCAAGTTAGTGGAATTTACTACTCGGGCGATGTTAACCGACCCACCTCATGAATCTATCACCATCACACACTTTACCCTTATGTATTATGTAAGTTTTAAAAAAAATTGTGTGTCAAGGATTTGGTTACATAAATTGTAATTCCATTGTATAAATAAAATATTTATTCCATTAATTCCATTTTAAGAATATTTTTTCTTAATAAAATTGAGATGGAATTTGATAAATAGTTTTTTTGGAAAAAAATTTTACTTTAAAAAAATTATATAAATATTTATAATAAACAAATATATTATGAATAATAATTATTATAATGAAACAATATTATAAAAATACTCTTATTTAAATATAAATGATAAACTATTTTTTTTCAAGTGTCAAAAGTTTAACTATGCATTTTCAATCCGCTATTATTTTTAATAAATAAGGTTTTTTATATTTAAATGTTAAAATTTTCATATTTTTAGATTTATTATGATAAAATAAATATCAATTTTAAATTAAAACATCAAAATTAGGTTAGGGTGAATTTATGAGAATTTTATAAAATACTTTATTTTTTCTTGAATAGTAAAAAAACAATTTGGGTTTTTTTCAGAATGGTTAATGACATTAAAATTATGTCATAATGATGTAATAACTAATTAAAAAAAATCCAAAAACTAAAATATGTTATTTTATTAATATCAAATATTTTAATATATTTTAGTGAACTTATAAACCAATAATTTACTTTAAAAGTCTAAAATAGAAACTATAAATTTAAAAATATTATTTTGTGAAGACAATACTTTTCCCTAAAAAAATAAGTAATTTAAAATCCTGGTAGACTCTTGTGGATTAAAATAAATAAAATATGACCCAAATTTCCAAAACCATGGGAAAATAAAATGGGAAATCCCTTGGTTTTTCATTTTCCACAACCTAGGTTTCTAAGGCCTATATTTGGAAATTAATAAACAAATCCTCCAGTTTTGATATAAATACCCACACATTTCTCCATTTATATTCCCTCAAAAAACATCCTCCACAAAACTATAGTATTTTTACATCCCAAGTAGTCCTCTCAAGGTGTCCTAAAGCCCCCAAGGTCCCAATCCTCAGGTTTTAGGAACAACTCTTCTTGGTAAGGGAAATATCTTTTTGTTCTCTTCATTTCAAGAACCTCTATTTATATATATCGTATTAATGTTATGGTTATTATCTTTTATTTACATTTTATTAATCTCATAACTTCCAAATTATGTTTTATAAATTGGATACCCATTCCCCCTCTCTTTTTACAATTTTATAAAACCATGTTTTATACCCGTTATGCTACTGAATTTTCTTTTCAAAATTTCTCTCTTCTCCTCAAGAAATTATCAATTATTTTCTTTTTTTGAATACCCAAAACTATTTCGTTTCTAAGGGTATTCACATAGATGTAAAAATGATATATATTTATTCAGTGATTTAATATACATTAAACCCACATTCCTTTTTCTTGGGTTAAAAATGACATAAAGAACTTGTCTTTAAGTGTTTTTTTAAAACACCATGATTTTGATACGAAACCCATTTATTTTATTCTCTATGGAATATTTATGAATTTTTTAATTATGATATATTTATATAAAATTAATTAATACATATTAAATATGAAATCTTGCCATCTTATTGCATTACGTTTCATTACATTTGACAAACAGAGGATCTTTAAAGTCTAGTGTCTTGGAAATCAGGAACATAATACATGAAAACCTAAAAAATTATTCTAATTCCATTGAAAATATTATTGAAAATTTCACCCTAATTAAAATTACTACATCTCATAACCTGGAGACATACATCAACGGGAAGTGTCAGCAGAAGGCCCAATAAGAAAAACATGTGAAATAGTTTACATGTGATCTTGATCGATATCAATAAGAACACGAGGGATATCGTAAAGGAATGATAAATAAGAATATCCTAGAAATAATAACTTGAATAAAAACTTGAGAATTTGGATACAAAATTTAATTTATACATTCATGAACATATCACCATGGTCCATCCCCAAGGTGTCATAAAAATTACCAAAGTTATTCACCAAGGTATCGTAAAACTTATCACCTCAAGAGATTAAATTATTTAACCAATGAATTAGAGTGATATCAAGGTGAAAACAAAATATTTATTTATTTTTATGTGATCCACATAGATAATAATCATATAGTTCATAAATAACCCAAAGAGAATAAAATAAATGAGTTTCTTATCAAAATCGCGATGTTTTAAAAAGTGCTTAAAACAAAATTGTTATGTCATTTATAACCCATCAAAAAGGAATGAGGGTTTCATGTATGTCAATTATAGAATAAAATGTATCATGTTTATGTATTTATGAATACACCTAGAAACTAAATATATATTGGTATTCACATAAATAAAATAAGATAATTTCTTGAGAAAAAGAGAGAGTGATTTTGAGATGAAAATTCTGCAGCATAATGGCTATACAACATGGTTTTTGAAAACATTAAAAAGAGAGGGTACAAGGGTTACCCACTCATAAATAACTCATAAAAAAAATATAGTGACATAATACAATGTAAATAATATCATGGTATGGATTTTTTTAATGACATACCACATGAAAATTAAACTTGAAAGAAAAGAGAAGATGTAATTTGCTTTACGAAAATTTGGCAGCCTAATGACATCACTTAAAAATTTAGAAAACCTATTTATAAGATAAGAAAGGGTATCTCATCATTTGGAAATAAAATGGAAATAAATAAGGATATATAATAACATACCCTCACATAATAAAATGGAAACTAGAAGATATAACATAAAGGAAATCATGACTAAAAGAGGAGGGTGAAAGGTTCCGTTACCTTGAAGAGTAACATCAAACACATGAATTTTGGGACCTTAGGAGGAACTAAGGGAACCTTGGGAGGAATATTTGGGAGTTAAAAATACCAGAGATTTATTAATGAGGAATTTGGAATGAAATGAATGAAGGAATGGGTTGGTATTTATAGAAAAAGTGAGGGAATATTTTATTAATTTCCAAGGGACACCTCATCAGTGGTATTTGCAAAACCATGGGCTTTCCCATGGTATTGGAAACATGAGACACCTCATAACATATCTTAATATATGGAAGTCTACCATAATTATTACATCATAATTACATCATTAATGACGTCATTAAACACAACGAAAATCGGAACTATATTTTTTCTATTCATCGGAAAACAACACATTTTATAAAAATATCATAAATTCACCCTAAGATAATATTGATGATCTGAATTCAAAAATGAACTCCATTTTATGAAAATAATTTTCTAATTATGAGATATTAATTTTTTATGTAAAAAAACAATTTACCTGAAAAATACTAATACTTAACTAATAATTTTTGAAATACTCATTTACTAATGATATTATATCAAATTAAAATTCAAGATGCCTAAATTATATTTATACTTTCTTAAGTGAGGTTACTACTCCATTGGTCACATTACTATTCATAAGGTTAATATTACTATTCTTAATTTACTATTCAACAAAAAATTAAGTTGATCTTATTAGACTCTAAATTTATTACTGATCACAACTGTAGAAGACCATTTTTTTTAAATTATTTCACATTAATAATTATTTAAAGTATATAAAAATATTTTAAAATAATTTTTTTTCCAAAACTCACCAATAATATGTAAATTCTATAAATTCATCCTATATTTATTTAGACATTTAAAATTAACAAATTTTACCATAATAAGAAATAACAATTTTATTTATACAAAAGGATTACAAAAAGTAACTAAGGCCTTGTTACATAGCCCCTTATAACACCTTCATTGGACCTAAGAGTAAGGTGTGAAATGATTATAGAATCTTTGGGAGTCTTGGAAAATATTTCCGGAGTGGTGATTTCTATCAGCTTGAACTTATCCCTTAACTGATTCCGTTCAAGATTAAGGTGTTATAGTTCGGCTTGGGCTTGTTCTAGAGCAAATACCAGTGATGCTGCCTCCTTCCCAAGCTCTGACAGAAGGGATTTTAATGGATCAAGTCTAATGGATGAGGCCATCATCTCTTCTTTCTATATTAATCAACCATGATCATTTGTATTTATAAAAAATAATTATAACGTTAAGAGTATAGTTTCCAATAGTCATATTGACCAACAGTTATATAGCAATCAAAACCCAATGGTTTAATTTTAATTATAATCACTTTATTAATTAAAGGATATAGTTTTGTTGAGTATAAAATAAAATAACACATAAATTTAGGAAAAAAATATTATTCAAAAGTTTGGGTCGTTACATTCTTCCCCCCATAAGAAATTTCATTCCTGAAATTTAAACTCATGCCCTCAAAAGAGAAAAGGTGTGGGTACTTTTTCCTCATAGAGTCCTCTAGTTCCCACATGGTATCTTCACATTTGTGGTTACTCCACAACACCTTAACAAGGTGGGTAGTCTTGTTGTGTAGAACCTTGTCCCTACGATCCAAGATCTCTACTGGTTTCGCCTCATAATAGAGGTCATGTTATAGTTGTAACACCTCTAGATTTAGTAAATGTGAAGGGTCATATATGTACTTCCTTAAGAGGGATACATTGAAGACATCATGAACTTGTGTTATATTTGGAGGAAGTGCAAGATGATAGGCCACTGCTCCTACGCAATAAAGGATTTCATAGGGGATAATGTACCTAGGGTTGAGCTTCCCTTTCTTCCCAAACCTCATGACTCTCTTCTAAGGTGAAATTCAAATAAAGACTTTGTCACCAACATCAAACTCCAAGTCCCTTCAACGGTTGTCGACATATCTCTTTTGCTGACTCTGAGCAGCCATAATGTGTTGCTGGATGGAATTGAAATTTTTTGTCATCTCTTGCACAAGATCATGCCCAAAAAGATTTCTCTCACCAGCTTCATCCCAATAAGTAGGAGTTCTATATCGATTACCATATAGAGGTTCATAGGGTTCCATTTGAATGCTCGAGTGGAAGCTGTTGTTGTAAAAGAACTAAACTAATGGGAGATGTTGATCTCATACACCCTTAAATTCCATTGAGCATGATATTAGCATTTCCTTGAGTGTTTGAATAGTCCTTTATGATTTTACATCAGTTTGGGGGTGATAGGTCGTACTAAAATTCAATTCGGTGCTCAGAGCATGTTGAAGACTTCTCTAGAATTTTGATGTGAACCTTGGATCACGATATGATACAATGGAAAGTGGAATTCTATACAGCCTTACCACTTCCTTCACGTAAATCCTAGCAAGTTGATCAAGAGATTAATCTTCCACAATAGAGATAAAATGGAAAGTCTTGGTGAGGTAGTCTAATATAACCCATATCGCATTGTTTCCTTTGGAAGTTCTCGGGAGACCAGTGAGAAATTCCATAGTGATATTATCCCACTTCCATGATGGTATGGGTAGTGTTTGTAATACCTCATTAGGAAGTTGGCGCTCTGCCTTCACTTGCTGACATACCAGGAACCTTATAGTATAGTCATCAATTTCCCTTTTCATATTATCCCACCAATAATGATCACGAAGGTCTCTATACATTTTTGTGCTTCCAGGATGTATATAGAAAGTAGATCTATGAGCTTCATTCATCATCTCCTTCTTTATTTCTAGAAACAAATGAAACACATAGTCTTGTATGAAATTTCAGTACACCATCTTGATCAATATTGAACTCAGGAAACTTCCCATATTTTATAGCCTCAAACTTATTTTGTAACAAATGATATTCTTTCTGATATTTTTTTATCTCCTCTAGTAATGAAGGTTGAGAAATCATTTGGAATAGGGTTGATGATGTACCTTCAATTATAATTCCCATGTCCATATTTACTAGGTTATTGATCAAATGATATCTTTGAATCCTCATCATGGATATATCAACTGGGTATTTCCTACTTAACGCATCAGTCACTTTGTTTTCTCTTCTGTGATGATAATTAATTGAACAATCATAGTCTTTAAGAAGTTTCAACCATCTCTTCTATCTCGTGTTCAATTACTTTTGTGTGAAGATACACTTCAAACTTTGATGGTCTATGTATATATCACATTTCTCTCCATAAAGATAGTTCTTCCATATCTTTCGAGCTAAAATGACCGTAGCTAGCTCAAGATCATGCGTAGGATAGTTTTTCTCACGAGTCTTCAACTGTTGAGATGCATAAGTAATGAAATTTTCATTTTTCATGAGGACACACCCAATCCATTTCAGAGATTCATCGCTAAAAATAATGAATCCTTGTCCACTTGAGGGTAGAGTTAACACGAGTGCGAAAACCAATCTCTTTTTTCAGCTCTTGGAAACTTTTCTCACAATCATTTTGCTAGACTAACTTGACCCCTTTTGAGTTAACCTGGTTAATGGAATAGAGAGTTGTGAAATATTTTTCACAAACCTATTATAATATCCCACTAATCCAAGGAAACTAAGAATACTATTTCTTGTTGTAGGTTGAGGCCACTCCTCTACAACCTTTGTCTTTATAGGGTCAACTGTGATTACTTCATTGGATACAATGTGCCTGAGTAAAGAAACTTTTTTTAACAAAAATTCTCATTTTATGAACTTTACAAAAAGCCTCTCCTTATGTATAGTTTGAAAAATAACCCTTAGAAGATCCTCATGCTCCTCACGACTTTTGGAATATATCTGAATATCATCAATAAAAAGTACCAAAAAGTTAACAAGGTATTCCTTAAAGAGTCTATTCATCAAATACATAAAAATATTAGGTGCATTAGTCAGGCTGAAGGGCATAATGAAAAAATCATAACACCCATATCTTGATTGGAAATTTTTTTTGGAATATCTTCTTTTTTCACCCTCAATTGATGATAACCATATAGAAGATCAATCTTAGAGAATAATTGATCCCCACAATGCTGGTCAAATAAGTCATCAATTCTTAGAAGAGGGTATTTGTTCTTTACTGTGATCCTGTTCAGTTCTCTATAATCAATGAATAGCTGCAACGATCTATCCTTATTCTTCAAAAATAGAACAGGTTCTCCCCAAGGAGACACACTCGGTTAGATAAGCCCCTTATCCAAAAGATCATGGAGTTTCTTCTTTAATTCCTCCAACTACAAATTTTCCATCCTATATGAGGTCTTTGATATCAAATGAGATCTAGGTGCGAGTTAAATGGAGATCTCTACCTCTATTTCTGGGGGAGGTCTGGGTAACTCCTCAAGAAATATGTCAATTTGTTCATAGATGACGGGGACATTTTATATCCTTATACTCTCATTTTCTTCTTCTTCTTCACTAATCAACTCCATAAACAAGGATATAGAAGGTTCTTCTAGACATATATCATGTTGAGATATATCTCCTTAGAAGATAACTATAGGTTTTACATTCTAGACTATTGATATTTCCTTTCTTATGAATTTGATATTTGCATTATACTTTGAGATCTAGTCCATCCCTAGTATAATGTTGAATTACAGCATGGGAATGACTACTAGATTTTTGATAATACTGTGCTTACTAATGTAAATACTAAAGTTTCTAAACACTGACAATGCTTGGATAATCCCACAAGGAGTCTTGACTGATAGAAATTCAGGGGTTCATTCTAAATTCATTGAAAACTTGGAAGAAATAAAGGAATACGTAGAACCAAAATAAAAAATAGCACTTGCTAGATTTGAGAGAACAATAAGAGTACCTACAACCACATCATTTGGAGCTTCAACATCAGCAATCATGATTGAAAGAGCATGAAATTTCTCCCTTGGCCTTTGCTGAGGCTGATTGTAGTTCCCCTCTATTGCCCTCAGATTTGGATAGTGATTGGAAAAGTGCCCAACTTTTCCACACTTATACAATTGGACATTAGGTAGGTTCTACACCATCATCCCCTTTTCATTAGTTTTGGGAAGTTGAGGCTTTACCTCACTATTACAATTCCGCACAATATGGGCATCTCTTCCACACTTGTAGCACTTCCTGCTCCCATGTAGGCAGTTCCCCAAATGCTTCTTCCCACATTTATTACTTGTTGGTTGTTGAACTTGCTTGCCTCCCCCTCCCTGATCAAATATCATCTCTAATGTTGGTTATATTGATCTCTTATTATAATTTTATTTATTATACCACTGTGTCTCACCGAACTCTAGTTTGACTTTCATTATACTCCATATGATCTCCTCATAGATGTCATAGTCTCGGTTGGCTAGATTATTCCATAGATGAAGTCTTATTCCACCAAAGAATCTATCAACCTTCCCATTTGGATCGAAGACAAAGATAGAGGTGTAATGTGAAAGCCATTTGAAGTTCATCTCGTAGATTCCCATAGATTCATTCTCCTTCTACTTCATCTCGAGAAATTCCTTCTCTATTTTTGTTCTCATCTAATGGGGGAAATACTTATTGAAGAATATCCCTATGAAATCTTCCCACTACATAGAATAAACCTCCACTCTTGGAATCATGTTTTTAATTAGTTCCCACCACTGATCAGCTTTCCCCTCTAAGTGGTAAATAGCCTGGGTGACCTTCTCTTCCTATGAATAGCAGAGCATAGAAAAGATCTTCTTGATAGAGCTGATCCACTGTTTAGAAATCAATGGATCAGTAGATACACTGAAGGTTGGTGTTTGTTGATGCATAAAGGAATCAACATAATGTTGTTCCCTTCATGGGGAGATTGGCCTCTCAGATTGATTCAAGTTATTTCCCATTACTTGAGTCTGTTGGTTCATCATTCTCCTGAATGTTTCCATTCTGGCTTCCATCGGAGTACCGTCAGTGCATGGTCCATTGCGGTCACCATTTTCACAGTTCCTCCTATTTCCTTCCATTTTCTAAAAGAATAAAACCTTAGTTATAATCTTATTTAATTTAAAAATCTTTTAACTATAATGGATTTTTATGTCTTAAAACTTTGTGCTTAAACATAATATTGTTTAACAACAATTACATTTCTCTATAAATCCTTCATAACAATTCGTAAAAATATTTTTATTAACCAAACTTAACCCATGGGAGTGTCAAACTAAGAGTGAAACAAGGCCCATTTTCATGTACCAAGATTACCTGGGTCAAGCATGAAATTCCTTTTCGGAGTTTTCACTCCTAGGTACATTTGTACTAGAGCCACATCCACTTGTTTGTATCCCGACAAGGATTTATTTGTTAGGAAACCACTTACTTAATATTTCACAAAAATACCATGAACTTTTTCTATATTTAAACTTTTATATAGGATTATTCCAAAAAAAATTCATATCCTAATTTCCACAAATAACTAAACCTTCCTTTGATACCAACTATGTAATCCTACCTTCTTATTAAATTAATTTTCATTACATTTGGGAAACAGAGGATCTTTAAAGACTAATGTCTTGGAAATCATGAACATAATACATGAAAACATAAAAAATTATTCTAATACCCTTGAAAATATTCTTAAAAATTTCATACTAAGTACAATTACTGCATCTCATAACCTAGAGATATATATCAAAGTAAAGGGTGAGAAGAAGGCCCAGTAAAGAAAACAGGTGAAACAGTATACATGTGATCTTGAGCGATATCAATAAGAACATGAGGGATATCATAAAGTAATGATAAAGATGAATATAATAGAAATAATAACTTCAATCATAACTTGAGAATGTGGCTAAAAAATTTAATTTATACATTCATGAACATATCACCATGGTCCATCCCCAAGGTGTCATAAAAATTACCAACGTTATTCACCAAGCTATCGTAAAAATTATCATCTCTAGAGATTAAATTATTTAACAAATGCATTGGAGAATTATCCTATCACACCAATAATATGTCTTTATTTTCATGTGATCCACATATATCATAATCATACAGTTCATAAATAACCCAAATAGAAAAAATAAATGGGTTTCATATCAAAATTGTGACGTTTTAAAAAGTGCTTAAAAACATGATTGTTATGTCATTTATAACCCATGGAAATGGAAGGAGGGTTTCATGTATGTCAATTATAGAATAAAATATATCGTTTATATTTCTTTATGAACACTCCTAGAAACTAAATAGGTTTGGGTATTCACATAAATAAAATAAGATAATTTCTTGAGAAAAAGAGAGAGGGATTTTGAGACGAAAATTCTGCAGCATAACGGCTATACAACATGGTTTTAGAAAACAATAAAAAAAGAGGGTAAATGGGTTAAAAACTCATAAATAACTCATAATATAGTATAGGGATAGAATAAAATGTAAATAACATCATGGTATGGATTTTTTAATGACATACCACATGAAAAGGAAACTTGAATGAAAAGAGAAGATGTGATTTCTTTTACGAAAATTCGGCATCCTAACGACGTCACTTAAAAATTCATAAAATTAGTTGATGAGAGATAAAAAGGTATATCATAATTTGGACATAAAATGGATAGTAATAAGGATATATAAGAATATACCCCCACATAATAAATTGTAAACTAGAAGACATAACATAAAGGAATTCATGGCTAAAAGAGGAGGGAACAAGGTTCCCTTACCTTGAAGAGTAACTTCAAAAACTAGAAGGTTGGGACCGTGGGAGATTGAGGGAACCTTGGGATGACTATTTTGGAGGTAAATAACTAGATATTTATTTATTAGGAATTTGGAATGAAATTAATGATGAAATGGGTTGGTATTAATAGAAAAAGTGAGAAAATAGTTTATTAATTTCTAATGGACACCTCATCAGTGGTATTTGAAAAACAGTGGGCCTTCCCATGGTATTGGACACTTGGGAAAGCTCATAACATATATTAATATACAAAAGTATACCATTATTATTACATCATGATTAAATCATTAATTATTTCATAAAACATACCAAAACTCAAAATTGTATTTTTACTATTCAACAAGAAAAAACATTTTATAAAAATCTCATAAATTCAACCTAACCTAATATGGATGCTTGGAATATGAAAATGTACTCCATATTATGAAAATAATTTTCTAATAATGATATATTAAATTTTTAAGTAAAAACACTATTTACCCAAAATATAATAATACTTAACTAATAATTTCTAAAATAGTTATTTACTTATGCTATTATATCACATTACCATTCAAGATGCCTAAATTATATTTATAATTTCTCAAGTGAGGTAATTACTCTATTGGTCACATTACTATTCATAAGGGTAATATTAAAATTCATAATATATTATTCAAAAAAAATTAATTTGATCTTATCAGACACTAAATTTATTTCTAATCACAACTGTAGAAGACCATTTTTTTAAATCATTTCACATTATTAATTATTTAAAGTATATAAAAATATTTTAAAATACCCTTTCTTAAAAATCCACCAATAATATGGAACTTATATTATTTCATCCTATATTTATTTTTATATTTTAAATTCACAAATTTTACCATAATAAGAAATAAAAATTTTATTTATACAAAAGGATTACACAAAGTAACTAATGAGTTGTAACATAGCCCCTTATAACAATTGCATAGGACCTAAGAGTAAGGTGTACAATGGTCATAGAATCTTGGGGCGGATTGAACAACATTTCCCAAGTGGTGATTTCTATTAGCTTGAACTTCTCCCTCAAGAGATTCTGTTCAAGATTAATGTGTTGGATTTTGGCTTGGGCTTTGTCTAGAGAAAAGACCAATGATGCTACCTCCTTCCCAAGCTCTGACAGATGGGCTTTGTTCCGGCTGAGTCTACTGGATGAATACATCAACTCTTCTTTATATATTAATTAACCATTATCATTTGTATTTATAAATAATAATTAAAATGTTAAGAGTATAGTTTCCAATGGTCATATAACAGTCGAAAACCAATGGTCTCATTTTAATTATACTTAATTCATTAATTAAAGGATATAGTTTTTTTGATTATAAAATAAAATAACACACAAATTCAAGAAACAAATATTATTCAAATTTTCGGGTCGTTACATTAAGGTTTCACCCTGAAAGCAATCCAATGCATTGGGTAAATAATTTCATTTCTAGAGATGACATGTTTTATGATACCTTGGTGAATAACCTTGTTAATTTTTATGAAACCTCAGTGAAAAACATGGTGATATTATTAAGAATTTCTAATTTAAATTTTACATCCACATGTCTAAGTTATGATTCAATTTATTTTTATTATTATATTCACCTTATTATTTTTCTCACCCCTTTATGATATTCTTCAAGTTCTTATTGATATTTATCATGGTCACATATAAGTTGTTTCCCTTGTTTTCCCTTATGGGGACTTATGATCACCCTTTAATTTGATGTATGTCCCTAGGTAATGAGATGTAGTAAATTTACTTAGTATAAACCAATAAATAATCCTTTCATCTTTTTTAGAATAAATTTTTATGTTTTCATTTATTATATACCTTATTTCTAAGAAACTAAACTTTAAATGATACTCTGTTTGTACCATGTAAATGAAAATCTTATGTAATAAATAAGATATTCCATAGTTTGTATCAAAGTAAGGCTTAGTAATCTGTGGAAATTAGGATTTTGAAAATTCAAGAATAACCCTAGGGACAAGTTTAAATATAGTAAAACATCCTGGTATTTTGGTGAAGTAATAATTAAGTGAATTCTGAGCGAAGATATCACTATCAGGATACGACTAAGTGGATGTGGCTCTGGAATAGATATATCTAGGGGTAAAACATGAAAACACCACTTTGAGATAGAGTCAAACAAGAACTAGTGCATGAAAACAAGCCTTGATGCACTCCTAGTTTGACACTCCCAAGGAATATGTTTGGTTAATCACAATATTTTTATGAAAAATTATGAACGATTTATAGAAAATGTAATTTTTGTTAATGATTACCATAATTAAGAATGATGATTTAAGAAATAAAATTCTTTTATAATTATAATATTATTAAAAAACATGTTTTTCACTAAGGTTTTATTCTTTTATAAAATGGAGGGAAATAAGAGTAACCACATAAATTATGAGTAAAGTGGACCATGCACTAAAGTCCCTCCCATATAATACAAAATCGAAAGCTTCATGAGAATGATGAATCAAATTACTCAAGTTATGAGCAATAAATTGAATCAAGCCAAAAGACCAGATTCACCTCAAAGGGAACAACATTCCATTGAGTACTTTATGCATCAATGGACATATTATTTTAGTAGATATACTAAATCATTGATTTCCATATAATATATAAGCTCTATAAAAAAGATATTTTTTTAATCTATTGTTCATAATAAGAGAAAGTCACCATGCGTTTGTTCCACTAAGAGAGAGAATCTGATCACAGGTGGGAACTAATTAAAAACAAGAATCCAATCATGGATATTGATTCTATGGAGTGGGAAGAGTTTAGGGGAGCATTTTTCAAAAAATATTTCCCTCATTCGATGCAAATGAAAATAGAGAAAGAATTCCTAGAGTTGAAGTAGAAGGAAAATTAATTTGTGGGAATCTATGAGATGAAATTTAGAGGACTTTCTCATTACACCTCTATCTTTGTCATGGATCCCAATGGAAAGGTTAATGGATTCTTCAGGGGACTAATACCCCATATATGAAAGACTCTATCCAATCGAGACTATTAAATCTATGAGGAGATAATGGGAAGTGATATAGAGGTTGAACTAGAGTTTTGAGAGACATAGTTATCCCATATATCTAATAAAAATAAGAGATCAATGGAGCCAAGATTTGGAAGGAACTTTGATCATAGAAGAGGAAGAAAGAAAGTGAAACTTCACACCTAAAAAAATACAAGAAGAAGCATTCGAGGAACTGCTTGATTGGGAGTGAGAAATGTTACAAGTGAGGAAGAGATGGACATATTTACTAGAACTATTTTAGTGATGTGAATCCTCATATTCTCAACACTAATGTCAAAGGAAAGATGGTGCAGATATAGTCTGAAGTCCAATGCTTCAATTTTGGATAGCTAGGGAATTTTGTCAATCACTTTCCAAATTAGAAGATAATAGAGGGGAATCACCGTCAACCTCATCATAGGGAAATGGAGTAAGGTCATGATTTTTCTATCATGACGCCTGAAATAGAAGCTCCAAATGATGTGGTGGTAGGTACTCTCATTGTTCTCTCAAATCTAGAAATTACTTTGTTTGATTCTGGTTCTAATAATTCCTTTATTTCCTCCAAGTTTGAAAAGAATATCGAATCAACCCCTAAACTAATAGAAGTAGAGTTATCAGTCAAGACTTATAGAGGGATATACAAGAATAAATAGTGTATATAAACATTATTATTCACTTTAGAGTGCATAATATCATTGTAAATATAGTAGTTATTCCCATTCTGGAGTTTGACACTTTACTGGGGATGGACTGGCTCTTAAAGTATAATACTAAGATAAAAGTATAAGTAAGGAAGTAATATTATTCTTGAATAGATAACCTATAATTTTTTTCCATGGAGATATATATTGACCTAAGATTTATCTATAATCACTACCCATATCCTTATTTATGGAAATAATTAGTGAAGATGAAGAATTAAATGAAAGTATACAAATAGAAAATGTCCCCATGATTCAGGAATACATTGACGTATTTCCTAAACAGTTACCTATACCTCCTACAAAAAGAGATGTAGAGTTCTATATTAAACTCTTACTTGTATCCAAGCCGATATCTAAGACCCCATATGAAATGGAAACTATAGAGCTAGTGTAATTGAAGAAAAAAATCCAAGATCTTTTGGAGAAGGGTTTTATCTGGAAAATTGTGTCTTCTTGGAGATCTCATGTTCTATTTTTTAAGAAGAAGGATGGATCAATGTAGTTATGAATTGATTATATAAATCTTAATGGGATCATAGTAAAGAAAAAGTACCCTCTTTCTAGGATTGACAATTTATTTGACCAGATTCATGGAGCTCAATTCTTCTCCAAGATTGATCTGTAATCTAGTTATGATCAACTGAGGGTGAAGAAATTATATATTCCAAAGAATTCCTTTTGATCAATATATTGAAATTATGAGATTGTTTTTATTCCCTTTATATTAACTAATTCTACTACTATTTTTATGGATTTTATGAATAGAGTCTTTTAAATACTACCTTTATAGCTTTGTAATATTTTTTATTGATGATATTTTGATATATTATAAAAGTCATGAGGATCATGATGATCATATAAGGGTTATATTGAAAACTATAAGGAAGGATATTCTATTTGTAAAATTCATCAAATGTGAATTTTGGTTATTTTAAGTTTCTTTCTTTGGGATCATTATAACCAATGAAGAAATCTCAGTTGACCCTATGAAGACAGAGGTTGGGGTGGAGTGTCCTAATCTCAAAACAGTAAAAGAGATTCATAGTTTCCTTGGTTTATCAAGATATTATAGGAGGTTTTTGAAGAAATTTTCTTGACTTTATAATCCACTAACCAAGTTAACTCAAAAAAGGGATAAGTTCATCTGGAAAAATAAGTGTGAAGAAAGTTTCCAAGAGCTGAAGAAGATATTGGTTACTACACATGTGTTAATATTACCCTCTATCGGGGTAGGATTCATTATTTTTATCGATACATATATAAAATGGATTGGGTGTGTAATCATGAAAAATTACATGGTGATTGCTTATGAATCTCAACAGGTGAAGCCTTGTGAGTAGAACTATACTATGCATGAATCGGAGCTAGTTGTGATTATTTATTCTCTGAAAATATGGAGGCACTATCTTTATGTGGAGAAATGTGATATATACATAGAACATCAAAGTTTGAATTATATTTTCAATTAAAATGAATTGAACATGAGACAATAGAGATGGTTAAAACTTCTTTAAGACTATGATTGTTCAATTCAATATCAACTCAAAATGAAAAACAATGTTTCTGATGTATTAAGTAGGAAATACCCTATTGTTATGTAAATGATGAGTATTCAAGGAGATCTATTGATCAAGGAAATAGTAAGATTGGAAATGAGAATCACGAGGGAATAGAAATCATCAAACCTATCCCAAATTATTTCTCAACCATAATTACCAGATAATATCAATACATATCAAAGAGAATATCCTTTCGTTATAGAAGATGATAGAGGCTGTGAAGAATGGGAATTTTCTTGGGTTCAATATTGATCAAGAAGGTGTATTTAAATTTCGTACAAGGTTATGGGTTCCATTTATTGTGGAAATAAAGAAGGATTTGATGGATGAAGTGCATATCTCTACATTTTATGTAAATCCTAGAAGCACTAATATGTATAGGTACCTTCATGATCATTATTGGTGGGATTTCATGAAAATGGAGATTTTATACTACAATATAAGGTTCTTGGTGTGTCAACAAGTAAAGGTATAATGACAACCTTTTTAAGGGGTACTACAACCCCAACCCATACCAACATGGAAGTGGGATAATATCACTATGGAATTTGTCACTGGTCTCCCGAGAACATCCAAAGGAAACAATGCGATATTGTTTATAGTGGATCATCTCACCAAGACTTCCCATTTCATTTCTATTAGTGGACAATTTTTTCTTAACTAACTTTCCAACATATACATAAAGGATGTGGTGAGGTTGCATGGAGTGATAGTTTGTATTATTTCTTATAGTGATCCAAGGATCACATAAAAATTCTATAGAAGTGTTCTACATGCTATGAAGTATGAATTGAATTTTAGTATGACCTATGACCCCCAAAATCATTGCTAATATGAAAGGACTATTCAGACACTCAATTACATGCTATGAACAATCTCAATGGAATTTAAAGGTGGATGAGATCAACATATCCCATTATTTGAGTTTTCATAAAACAAAAACTTTCATTTTAGTTTTAAAATAGAAACTTATGATTATATATATGGGAAGAGATGTATAACTACTACTTGTGGGGATGAAGTTGGAAAGATAAATCTTCTTGGGTCTGGTCTTATGAGAGAAATTATATAAAATGTTCATGCCAGCCAAAAACACATAAAGGATACTAATTGTCGGTAGAAGATCTGTGACAACAACTATTGAAGGGACTTAGAGTTTGATATTTGTGAAAACAATTTTTTTCAAATATCACCATGGAATAGAGTCATTCTATTTGGGAAGAAAGGTAATCTTATCCCCAGATACATTAGCCCCATATGAAATACTTGATTTCATAGGAGTAGTGGCCTATTTACTTGAACTTCTACCAAATATAGTTCAAGTTAATGATGTATTCCACTTATCTTTTTTGAGGAAGTACATACCTAAACCTTCACAAGTAATTAATCTTGAGGTGGTACAAATGGAACATGACCTCTCTTATAAGGAGCAACCAGTGGAGATCTTGGACCGTAGTGACAAGGTTCTATGCAACAAGACAACCCACTTCATCAAAATTTTGTGGAGAAAACATAGATTAGAAGAAGTGATGTGGGAACCAGAGGAGAAAATGAGACAAAAGTACCCACATCATTTCTACACCAATATAATTAGTTGAGATTTTAGGGACCAAATTTATTAAGGGGTGAAGAATGTAATGACCCAAACATTTTGAATGATAATTTTTTCATAAGAAAATTTGTGATATATTATTTTTGTACACACCAAAACCATATATATTTAATAACGAAGTGAGTATAAAGGGAAATATGACCATAAAGTTTTGATCATTTTATAACCATTGGAAAATATAATCTTGATAATAATTTTAAGGTTATAATTAGTGTTTGTAAGTAGAATTGATAAAGAATAATTAATACCGAAAGGAGAAACGATGGAATCCACCAGTAGAGTCATTCCATATGAAGCCCATTTGTTGGAGCTTGGGAGGGAGGTAATATCACTAGGGTTTTCTCTTCACCAATCTGAAGTCGATTTTCAACAATTGAAGCTAGAATGAAATAACATATGGGAGAAGTTCAAGTCAGTGGAATTTACCACTCGGTAAATCTTAGTCAATCCACCACATGAATCTATCACCATCACATACCTTACCCTAAAGTCATATGTGGGTATTATAAGGGGTTATGTGTCAAGGCCTTATTTTCTAAAATTTTAATTCCATTGTGTCAATAAAATTTTTATTCCATCAATTCTGTTTTAAGAATAGTTCTACTTAATAAAATTGAGATGGAATTTGATAAATTGATTTTTAAGAAAAAAATTATAATTCCCAAAAAAGATAAAAATATTTAAAATAAAATATGATATTATAAATAATACATATTTTAATTAAATAGTTTGATAAAAACACTCTTATTTAAATATAAATGTTAAAATAATTTTTCTTTCAAGTGTCAACAATTTTACTATGCATTTTCAATCCGCTATTATTTTTAATAAATAAAAAATTTATTATTTAAAGGTTATAATTATCATATTTAGAAATTTTTTTGATAAAATAAATATCATTTTTTAAATCAGTACGTTAAAATTGGGTTAGGGTGAATTTATGAGAATGTTGAAAAAATACTATATTTTTAATGAATATTAAAAATATAGTTTTTTTGGTTGTTTAATGAATTAATAATTATTTCATAATTATTTAATAAATAATTAACCACAACCCATAACCTAAAATATGTTATTTTATTAATATCAAATATTTTAATATATTTTAATCAATTTAAAAACCAATAATTTACATTCTGAAGTCTAAAATGGAAAATATAACTTAAAAAATTATTTTGTCAAAACATTACTTTTCCATGAAAAAAGAAGTAATATAAATTCTGGTAGAATATTTTGTATTAAAATAACATAAAATATGACCCAAGTGTCCAAAACCATGGAAAAATACCATGGTAAATCCCATGGTTTTTTATTTTTCAGAACCTCGGTTTCCAAGGCCTATATTTATAAATTAATAAAAAAATCCTCCACTTTTTCTCTAAATACCAACCCATTTATGCATTTCCTTCCACTCCAAATCCATCATTCACAAATATTTTTTAATTTTACCACACAAGGTTTCCTCAATCCCCCAAGGTCCCAATACTCAAGTTTTAGGAACATCTCTTCAAGGTAAGGGAAATATCCTTCTTTTCCATTTGTTTTAATAACCTCATTTTGAATATGTATTCTAAATGTTATAGTAAATATATATTATTTTATTTTTATTCATTCCCGTACTTAAAAATTATGTTTTATTAATGGGATACCATTTCCCCATCTCTTTTTATCCTTTTATAAAACTGAGTTTTATACCCGTTATACTGCTGAATTTAATTCTCAAAATCTCTCTCTTCTCCTCAAGAAATTATCTTTTATTTTATTTTTTGTGAATACCCAAACCACTTTATTTTCTAGGGGTATTCACCTAGATGTAAAAATGATATATTTTTATTTAGTTATTTAACATATATGAAACCCACATTCCCTTTTTGTGGTTTAAAGATGACATAATAAACTTATCTTAATGCATATTTTTAAACACCATGATTTTGATATAAAACCCATTTTTTTATTCTCCATAGGTTATTTATGAAAATATTAATGATTATCTTTGTGAATAAAATTAATTAATACATATGAATGGTTCACCATGATAACACTTAAATGAATTGGGTAATGAATTAAATATCTAGAGATAACATGTTTTATGATACCTTGGTGAATAACTTTGGTAATTTTTATAACACCTCAATGAAAACATTAGTGATATTCTTATGAATGTCTCATTTAAATTTTTTAACCAAATTTACAAGTTATGATTCATGTTATTTTAATTTGTATATTCCCCTTTTTTCCTTTATGCATGACTTTATGATGTTCTTCAAGTTCTTATTGATATTTCTCATGGTTACATGTAAAATTTTCCCCTTATTTTCCCTTACTGGGCCTTATGCTCACCTTTTCCTTTTATTTATGCCTTCAGGTTATGAGATATTGTAAAGTTACTTAGGATAAACCAATTCATAAGTCTTTAATGTCGTTTAGAATAATTGTTTAGGGTTTCATGTATTATGGACCTTATTTTCAAGAAACTAACATTAAAAGATCCTCTTTTGGTAAAGTTTAAATGAAAATTTTTTGAAATAAAAGGCGGGATTCCATAGGAATAGAGGGTTTAAAATATTCTTATTAGATAATCATGTATGATTCATTTGATGTTTCCCTAAAAAATATATCATTAATGTATAGTGATATTTGAGAATAACATCATGACATGGATGATATCACATGTTTTCTCATATCAAAGAAGTCAATGAGGAGAAACAAAAGTGAGATATGAAATAGGTAATTATTACACTAAATATGTGTAAATTGAAATATTGATCAAGATATTTCAATACATCCCTTTGTTATATCCTTTCACTCAATTACTCCAATTTTTTTAAGCCTAAAAAATAAATAATCTGGAGAAAATGATTCATTACCTTTAGGGTAGGATTCACCAAGAAGATAGGTACTTAAAGAAATTTTAATCGTTATTTATTATGGTGAAAAAGTTGAAATCCATGGTGAAGGGCCAATTAAAAGTGTGACTCCAAAGGAACCTCAAAATTTCTTTCAAATAACTAAGGTAGATCATCATAAAAGAGGTCATTTTCTTCACATGTCTTGAGATAAGTCTATGAAAGATTAAATGCAATTAATTGAAGTAGAATCCATAAGAGGCTTCCACTTAGTGTATATTCATCATTGAATGTGATGTTTCTACCATATTGGGTATTAAATAAAATATTCCTATCACATATGGGTATTTAAATACATTAACCAAGAAATAAAAGAAATTTTATAACAAGTAAGGTGAATTCTCCAATTTTCTAAGAAAGGGTTATTCATAATTCAGTGATGCTAAATCAAAAACTTTTAATTTCCAAAATTAATGATTCTATTTAAAATTTTGTTAAGTATTGCAAAAAAATTATCTCAAGTGTCCATTGGAAACAAGGAGTCATTATTCCATTTTTGGAATGAATGTTGTTTGTGGTGTATCATACAAAACTAATAGTTCATAAATTCTTGAATCATTATAAATAACTGAGTAATATAAAATGTAAGACTTAGTTATACCTAGATGTGGAAAAAAATCCTTTGACTAGTAAAACTAAATAGTTTTTAATGATATAACCTGTATGGTTGTTGATCTCATCAGAGTTAAATACCTTAAGTATTATCGACACTTTTACTTATTTATTTTTACAAAAATAAACCTTTATAAATAATGGTAAGACACAAATATTTCAAAAAACATTAGCTATATTGCATGAAATATTCCAAAGGTTAAGCTAGAGGTAAATTGTTATACTTAATAATATTCCTTTAAGAGTTTTAAGGAATGTAAAAGTGAATTATAGAGTATTCATGGTTAAAATATATAAGTTACATTAGTCCCATATGCCTAAGAATATCTTGACCAATCATTCATCAATAATAATAATGTAGTGTGGAGTGATTCCTAAATGAAAATTTTCATATACACATCAAATCTATGATTTTGTAAGGATAATCAATGATGAGTCTTATATTAAAACATTAATCATTGAAATGTAGTGTGGAGTAATTCTTAAATTCATATTTCCTTATACATATAAAAGTCTTGAAGTAAGTAAAAGTAGAATCAATGTTGGAACTAATATGCACTGTATAAACATACATTATTTTTCGCGACATGATTCATAAATGGAGGTGTAATATCACAACCATATGACAACTATAATGAAAAATTAATATCATATGAGTTATAATATAATATAAGTCAATCGTTTCATAATAATATGTGTTTTTAATCAAAGTGTATGTTATGGATATAAAACAATTTATATCAATCAAAAGACAATGTGAATCTATAGTAATTATCCTAAAGGTTTCTAAGGATATTATTAAAATACTTATGATAGAAAATCTATAGTCAAGTGTTATATTATATTTTTATAAAAGGGTGCACATCCCTTTTTGAGATAGTGGTACATTATTGAATTAAAATTAGTCAATGTCAAAGATGCACAAATGGTTGTTATATGAAAAAATTCCACAAGATCTTGTGGAAAAAGATATATTACAGGGACACATACTACATAGGAAAAAACAATAGTGGTGGTTTTATATTCACTGCGGCCAGTGATACACTATTTATTGTGAATATTGGGTCCTACAAGGAAGTACTAAATGGAAATAAGCCATGATTAACAAGCTTAATTAAAATTCAATAATGTATTCCATGTATCCAAGTAGTAGTACTTACTATTTTGAATGTTTTTAATCTTGATACTATAGTGGTATTCAAGAGAAACATTACATGGGTTGTACAATAGTAGTACCAATAAGGAACGATTGGTTATAAAAAGTTTTCATGCCTAAATACATTATAATTTTACCTATCATAGCTACTTTCTATGATCATTATATTGGGAATTGGATATCAAAACCACCTTTTATGGAAAGTGTGTATAAAATAAAACCATAAAGATTTCGTGACACCATAGAATTACAATAATGGGTGTAAGTTACTAAAATCCAATTTTGGATTGAAGTAAGAAAATATATCATAGAATATTCATTTGAAATGAATTTTCTCCATGCGTCTACAAGAGTTTAGTGAGAGTGAATATTCATAAAATATGTTTGATAACATATGGAAAACAAATATTTTTCTTATAGTTAGTTTTGAAAAGAATGAAATAAAATCTCCATAGATTGAATTAAAGTAGCAACCTAAGTTATAGGGAATGATATCCACTGAGGTAGATCTAATGGGTTTCATAGAATAAGTTAATGTACATATAATAATATGGTATTGATAAAATATAAGTTGGAAGAATTTGAGAGAGAATTATTTCCAATGCCACATGGAATAAATATTTCCAAGAACACTTGTATGAGACATAAGAGGAGATTAAAGTGGTGAGTAGAATTTCATAAGAATAAGCAATGGTTTTATCACTTATTCCATGATAGATGTGATATTTTTTACATATAATTTATGGTAGGAAAATATCAGTTTTATCTATAAGAACTACATGAGAAGCATTCAAAACTATCCAATTGTACTAGAGAGAGTATAAGAGATATTTTACTGGTACTTGGAGAGGAAAGGGCACTTGTTTTAAGGGGACAAAAAAAATTATTCCTTTGGGTCAATATAATACAATATTTCATTCGGACTAAGGTAATGATCAATAGAGGCTCATGCAAGCTAGTGGTAGCCATATCTACAAATACCGAGTGTATTATGGAATCTAATGTTGCTAAAGAAGCAGTGTCAAATACACAATGATTTGTTCTATTTCTTGGAATCACACCTAGTAAGTAAAGTTTTATCATATTATAAATTATTATAATTCTACATCTGGTACTAGACAAGATGTTAGGTTTTTAAAGTGTAAAAAAGAAATAGAGTATTGGATATCATTCCTTGATAAGTCTTACTCATGGAGGTGAAGTCAAAAATTGTAGGATAGAAATGAAGTAGAGACATGAAAGGCTCAAAGAGTAAATCCATAACTCAATATAAGTATGATCTTATCATGTTAAAGCTAAAAAGGATAGTTAAAAAGTTTTCTCTAGTGCAAGAGAGAGTGTTGAAAATGTGGGTTACCTAGACCCAACTTGAATAGTAATTTTTAATTACCATATCATGAATATAGTGAGATATGCATGATGTATACCTACCATAATAGTGTTTATATTTCTATGTCCACTATTTACTTGTAAATTTCCATAGATTATTTTTTTATCAAAATATTATATAAGTTCCCCATTATATAATGAGAACATAGAGATACCATGACAGTAATATTAAACATATTTCCTATCATAAAGATTTATCATACTAACTAGTCGCAGATGATATTTGACAATCAGGTGTTGGGTGCTCATAATCATTGAGACTTCTTCTCATGATGTTTAAACTTAGTGATATCATGTAGATGAGATCATAAGGATTAAACTGCGAATAAGAATGCCACATGTTTCTCAAGTCATAGGTAGTTCTGATCTACGAACATGTGTAATGGTTTTCGAAATTGAGATTACTATCAATGTATACTATTTTTTTATTTTCTTTTATGTAAGAAGAAAACTATGAAATTAATTTCATATCAATGTAGCTTGTATAGGGTACGTCATTTGTGGTATGAAATTGATTGAATAATCAAGATAGATTCTGTTGCTTCCAAAAGGAAGTGATACCTCAATCCCAATAGATTAATAATATAGTAACTTCACTAAATAAATGGCCATGTTAGGAGGAAATTCTATCAAGAAAGGTCAATGAATAATAAATCAAGAAAGTATAATGACCCAAATTGTGCATCCTTCTTTATGAGATATTGAGACAAAGAGATTATATTAGATGATGTGTGTTCATTACAAAGAATATCATTTCTATGAATTCTATTTATCTTTTTAGGGCACTTGATAGGTCTCTAGACTCCTCTCTTGGTATTGTAATGATATTCACTACTATCAAGATAAGGTCCTAGAGGGTCACACACTATGTGTATTCAAAAATCTGGCCTATTCTAATGAATTGAAGTTTGGGACATGGGGGCCACAACACTGGGGTGCATGGATGGTTGGGAATATATGATCACCATGTAATAAATAAATTCATATTATTAGATTTTTGAATAATTGGAATTGAATTTATTCATTAAAAATTTTCACAAGATATTAAGTGAATACATGAAAAAATATTATATGAACAAAAATTATTTTATTATTCAAGGTTGGTTAAATATTTTTGGGTATGAATAGTCAAGTTAATGTCTTGATTTTAGCAAGTAATTTATTTATTATTTTATAAGAAAGTGATAAAAACATAAATGACATTTATGAGCCAGTAAGTTGGTCATAACACATCATTTATGAAATATTTAGCGGGCAACGAATATTTAGGGGTTAGAGATCCATTTATGGGTATTTTGAGCCCCACTTTATAAGTGGGAGGATTGTCTCATTCAAAATACAATTCATATTTTGAATTCGAGAGCCTTTCTATTCTCTCACATGCTTCTTACAGGGAGAATATTTTGATCCAACCAAATAATCCAAGTTCTCCTTTTTAGATCAAAGGATCGACATAGTAGTTATCATAGAGTCATCAAAGGTATCATCAAATATCTACCCTAACACCCAAATTTTTGTGATCGATGCTCCTGTAGACTTTTAAAGAACTTATTTATGATCTAGATGGATATTTATTTTATTATTTAGAGGAATGGTTGTAGGTGATGTGTAGTTTTAAAATGAATCTTTAAATCGATCAAGTTAATTTTTAATTTTATTTATATGATTAAATATTTCATGCGAGATCCTTGAATTTCATACCAGGCTATGTTTCACTAAAGTTGACATGGTTACATAAATCTTGTGATGGAAAATTTTAATTCCCCATCCCATATGATTCCATTTCATGCCTTAGTACCAAGAATTGGTATTAGAGGGATTGTGTGAAATTTTAAATCCAAGAAAAATTAAGTTTTCATTAAAATCATAAAGAGGGTGTCAATACGGTACCATCACCATAGACACAGATCCAATATAACCTTATATGACCAAGTTGAAACCATCCAAATATTTAAATCTGACTTCAATAATTTTTCTTGAGGGTTTAAATTAAAAAACATATATGTACATATTATATATATATGTTATAATTTACCCAAAACCATTTTAAGAAATGATTTTCTGTGAAAAAAACATTCCATTTGAAATTTTGGTGGCTTAAATAGAATTTTTTGGTTGTCCATTATTCCCATACCCATGTGTAAATTTAAAAAAAATTGCAATTTCCTATATGGGGAGGGGTGGATTCCATGGTGGATAAGAAAAAAAACTAATTTTAAAAAGGGGGTACTTTCACTGCCATCCCCGCATGCCAACCTCATCCCACTATCACCGGTTAGCATAGTAAACTCTCATGGTAGGCCTCCAACTAGGAATGAACCCACATTCTTGTTCCCCTTTGTAATTCTCTAGCCCTACCACAACCGCAGTTTCCACCTTCCTCACTAGACAACACTACTGGAACTACCCCCACCACAAGACGAGGCCTTAACCACCCTTACAACGCCTTGTTGGCTTCCTACCACTAGAATAAACCACACACCATCTCCCCTTGACACCCCATATCATATTCTTATACTGTTCACCTTAGTACCAACACCCTTTCTCTTCATTGGATCTCTGGTCATGAAATCTCCAAGTGCATCAAAATTCCAAAGTAGAGTGTGGGTACAAGACCCAATATGATACCACCATTGGTTCTTAACACAAGTGCATTAGATATAATGGTGCATTACATGAAAATAAATAGAGATCATATATGAAAAATCTATATCATACAAGTATAACATACATGTATGGTCCTTAGAGATCCACTATACTTTCTTCAGCTCCATTTCAGAAAGAACATTGGCAAGTCATGTCTGAAACATACCCCTTTGAAGGGATAGCCCTAAAAAACATTTGAAACATCCCGCAATATGGGATAGACCATGTAAATTCCGACCTTTTGTCTAAAACATCCCTCTTGGGGGTATAATTCATATGGATCAGCCTATATGCTTAGTTGCAGTAGGCATAAAAAACACAGATGCGATATTTTTACATACACAAGATGAAATATCAAACATTTCATCATATAAAACAAGAGACATAGGCACTGAAAATCTACATGTGAGAAAACATAAAATGTGTCACACATGCTACACATTTACACATCATGTGATAAAACATCAATATAGGTCTCATAGGCTATAAAATCACACAAAAAATCATGCCAAAACCCCTATAAACATGTGGTAATTATAATGACCATCAACCTCATGTGAAATGATGTTTCAATGACAAGGTTTGATAACCAAGTCCAATTTAAATAGTAATAGACATTGCCTAATGAATCCAAATTTTATTATAATTATCACTATATTCAATATTTAAAATGTGAAAATGGATTAAATTAAATCTGAATACAATTTATTTCTTCTTTAAAAAAACATAGAGTTTAATTTACAATTTTCAAGACAAACTCAATGACATCGATGATGCGTCAATTTGATCAGTATCAGAGGAGTTTTCAAAGAGATATGTTTAAAGATAAAATGAAATAATATAAGAGAGAGGTAGAGAGAGATAGAGGGAGGGAGAGAGATGTGAGGGGGAGGAGGAATTCCACTAGCTTGTTTCTCTCATAGGTGCCTCCCCATTCGCCCCTTATATATATATATATATATATATATATATATTTCCTCCTGGAATCTTCTCCCTTTGGGCCTCCCCATTTCCCCCTTTACTTAAACAAACTTTTTTATCAATACACAACAATTTCCCTATAACCATCAATATCAAAATACCTTATAAAGAAAGGGAATCATTTCATTTTTCCTAATTTTCCAACTAGGACTTTGATACTTCCACCATAACTCAACCCATTAAATCATTTTTTATAAGTTTTGTAAAATTGTCCTTAATAATTCCAAAATTTACAACATAAAAACACCTCTTTAAAACCAAATATAGCTAAATACTTAGAGAATTTCACCTTTAAAAACCAAATGAAATTAAATTCCAATCTAAACACATCAAACATATATAATATAGAGTCCAAAAATCATTTAATATATCATTACTTTCACAACCACCTCCATTAGTACCCCTCCTTGGATGACAGTGAAGATTAGGATAATCCTTGAAGGCCACCTCTAATAGACCATGGGATGGGGACTAGCACTAAGGGTATCAAAACAATATGTGATACATTACCCTCTTTAAATATCCCAAGACGGGAGATAATAATTTCTTATAAAATCCATATAAAATTAATAATTAACAATAATCAATTCTGAAATGTTACTACATGGATCAAAATTAAAAAAATCTAATAAAGCAACATAGATCTCCCAAGATCCAATCTAGCTACTATGCTCCACTTCACCTTCCTAAAAAAAATGTTCCCAATCTCCCTTAATATTTCCTACAAAAAAGCTCAAAAACACTATGGATAGGTGGACACTTGGGAGTAATAAGTTGGATCATATTTTAAATCTAAAAAATATCCATGTGCAAATAATGTGCTGGTACAAGTGTGTAAATACTAAGTAAGACAAGATGGTAATAAGAAAATGGCTAATTAAACATTGGAAAAAAATATATAATCACCACTTCCACAAGTGTCATTGTAATAACCATATCATATGATGATTCTATATCATAAGAAAACATCCACAATCGGGGTTATCATAGTCATATGAGAGATAAACCAAATTAAAAAATAACAACAATTCCATTGTTTTTAATCTTCCTTAATCATCATGTTTCCATTATAATATAACCATCAAATATCAGGGAATATAATAACATTATATAATTTAAGAAATGAGGGTCCAAATTTAAAATACCTCTTCTCTTACCTATAAACTAGCACCCATCCATTTGAAATGAATAACTAGCTATTAGGAGAACTCCTCACTAATTAAATAGGAATTCAAGGAATAACAATCACCATTATAAGTACACCATCACCCTAAACCCCATGAAACCATCATAAACCGATCACATCATTGAAACCATCACCACATCATTTCCATAATATCATCACTATGAGACCTCACTACTCATTTATGATCATACCAAGTCATAGACTCTTTGCATCACATAACATCCAACATAAATCTATAATAATTACAATTATCTTACCATGATTAATAATATTGCATAACCTGGTAATATAATGGAAGTTAAGTATCAATAATTCTATTTCAACAATCATTAAAACCATGCATAAGTAGCATTCCACTACAAAGTGTCCATGAATTCAACTGATATCAAAATTTCATTACTATGATAAAAAAATATGTTCTCCCCGTAACCAATAACTCTCCACATCATTGAAACTTGATTTACCCCATCAAATTTCATTTTTTTACTTTTAAAATTTATATATTTCTAATGAAAACCCATAATTAACTACATTCTTAGTCATTAAGCCCCAACCCTTATTTATCTTCATCATTTATTCAACAAAAAAATATCCCAAAGTGAAGAGGTTTATTAATTCATTTTAAATAATTTAATGCAACCAAATATAAATATTCACTGATATTCTAATCCATATTCTTGACAAAAATTCATTTAAAAATATGTCAAGATATAAACATCCTTTTCATCACAATTATTAGATTAATTCAAGTATAAAAAAACTCATAAAATGGTGATACAAAACTACTGGTCCAAAGGGTCATCTAAATTCTCACTATACCACCCAAGGTTCATGGAATCATTTTTAAGAAGGGAAGACTCACAAGGGGTGAATATCCTAAAAAGACTATTATCACTACCCATACCATTAATAGGTTATATCTATCCTAGACTATCTCATCATAACCTAAAGAAAATATCTAACCTTATCTCCTTAATCTAGATCCAAACTATAGATGAGGTTAAAGGTAAAAATAAGACAACTCCTGAATCAAATTCAGTAGCAACTCCAATATTATACACTTTAAGTAGAAAAAAACAACTTTTATTTATAGGTTAAACAATTTATGTTCCATTATATTACTCCATTTCTATTGTTCTTACATCTTATCAATTTAGATTTCATACCAACATGTTTAATCTCATACCATAACCTTACATATATTTCAAAGAGGAAATTATTAATACATTAGTGTTAAAAATAGTTTTCCAGATTACCCATTTATTTATTATTCTATCAGTAAGATATTTTCCCTTATATCAAATTTGATTCTAGATTTTAATCTCCATTACTTCCAATAATTTCACATATAATTAAATATGATTTATCAAGTCAAAGTTTCCCTATTATAATAGAATTATAAAAACATAATCCATTATAATATAAATAACCATTCAACAAGATTGTATTACCATTTACAGGGTCATAACCATCACATGCCACCTGCCATTCAGCTTCCATGACAACCATATATAACAACATAAAAAGATGAACTAAAAATATCGAATAAACAAGAAAAGAAAAGAAACATGGAATAAAAGATAACGGAATATAATATTCCCCTTACCTTGTGCTAAATTTTACAATGTTAGGCCCAAGATAAGGGATAAAATAATGATTTTAATGCATAGAACTTTTTCCCGTGCCAAGACTCTACCACACCAAGCCCAATAGAAGAGTATTTGGCCTGAGAAATGGGTGGGTCTTATCATCTCTGAAGGTAATTCAGGTAAGGGTAGGTGACTAAAGGATGATGTATCAAAAGAATTCAGATCATGGGATTTGTGGGGTGGGTTTCAAATAAGTGAGCAGTGGTACACTAATAATTTAAATGATATCAAGCTTAATAATCAAAAGGAATGATGATAATTTAATTCATTCAAATAGAGAGGCTATAAATCGAAGGAAATCAGGATCAACATGGGTTATTCATCATTTCTACATCTTATCAAGAATCATTTCATCCTAGAAGATAAATATAAAACTCAAAAATCCTCAACCTCAACAAGAGGAACCACTCCAAGTCTAGATAATTGAGTCAAGAACCTATAAAACCACAATAGATTCCACCAAACAGTCATCATCACATATATTTTCCAAACATCAGCCACTACCACCATAACTTCAAACACAATTCACCAAACCAAACAACATCATCACTACCACTATTTAGAAATAAATAATTAAGAGGAATAAAGAGAGAGAATGAAAATAGTATGGAGACTCACAAAGCTAAAAGTCACAAGGCCCAGACAAGCGAAGGATTCAGTATAATTAAAAGGTTCTTGGAGATCTCCTTTTGTATCCCTAATATTGCAGCATTTTAAGAAGAAATTTGGAAAATAAAATAGAGGGATATAATAAAAGAGTATATATTAAAAAAATGCATAACATGTTTTCCTAGTCTCTCGATTCTCCCCCCTTAAAACCCCTCATCTCCCTCTATTTGGTCATAATGAATGGAATTTATGAAGTCACATATTAAACCCTTGAATTCATTAGAGATTTCGGATCACCCACATTCACTGCACATGTTTACATTACAATTCATATATATTCATTTATTTATTTATACATATTTTTTAGTTTAAATCCTTCCATTTTCCATTTAATTCAAAAGGTTTAGATAAATAAATCATACCATTTGATAAATTATAATGTAGAAACCCAAATTAATTGATTTAAAATTAAAAAAATCATTAATTATGGAAAAATTAGAAATAAATTTTGTCATTTTCAAATATTTTTTTACTAAAACACACAACAATGCACTATTCACCACGATGTGGTGCAATGTATTTCAGACTCCGAGATGATCATTATGACCATCACCATGGTGTAGGAAAAATTCCTTCACAACAATACCATAGATTTGGGAAAGGGATGCACCCACTTTTATCAGCGCTAAACAGAAAGTGCTAATAAAAATGGGATCTTTATTAGTTCTAGAAAAAAGAATTTATAAATCAACCATTTATTAGCGTTAAAAAAAGTGAGGATAAAGGTGTACACTTTATCATTTCTTTTTTTAGTGTTGGTAAAGGATAGATTTATCAGTGCTTTTATTAACACTGATAAAAGTTTTTAATAAAAAATATTATTAATATATATAAAATTATTATGTTTACATTAAAAAATAATGTTTATTTTTGTAAATTAAATAAAAAATGCATGTTTATAATTAATATATATTTTTTAATAATAAAAATACATTCATATATATATATAATGTTTTTAAAAAATTATTTCTATGATTATAAATAAATAAATAAATATTTAAATAATTATAAATTTATAATAAATTTCTTAAAATAATAAACATATTTATTATATTTATTATATTTATCACATTTATAATTATATATAAAATTTTTCAAAAATTATATATAATTATAATTATAAATAAATAAAATATATGTTTCAAATGAATTTGGTCAATAAATATATTGACGCGTGAGTATAATTGATGTGCATATATGTTATGTATTAATCATGAATGTTCATTTATACATTATACCATTCTTCTTATTAATGTTGTCCATATGTGATGACTCATTTTATTATTTATACATTACTAGGAATATGATCCATTCATGTTATACCCATGAATCTATTATGCTTTCAAAAATACTCATAAAATTACATTAAATATATCAAAATAATAAATATATTTATTATATTTATAATTATAAAATTTTAATTATACATAAATAATTTTTAAATATATTTATTTGTAATTATAATTATTAATATATATATATATATATTTAATTAATTATAATATTACAATAAACACATCTATTATAATTTTATAAATAGACACACACACACACACATATTTATTAATATATTTATAATTATATACAAATATTTATAAATATGATTATTTTTAGTTATAATTATAAATGTTCTTTTAAATCCATGGCAGGACTGTTTTGAGTATAGTAATAATTATAAATAAATAATAAACATATATATATATATATTAAATAACTATAAAATTATAACAAATATATTTATTATAAATAAAAAAGCTATAAATATATTTATAAATAGATAGAAGTATTTATAAATAAAAACAAATAGTTATAATTATAATTATAAATAAATATAGATATATTTAAATAATTATAAAATTATAATAAATATATTAATTATATATATTTATATACAAATCTTTATAAATAAATACAAATAGTTATAATTATAATTCTAAATAAATATAGTTATATTTACATAATTATAAAATTATAATAAATATATTAATTATATATATACTTATAAAATTATAAATATATTTGTTATAATTATATAATTATTTAAATATATATAGATATTTATAATTATAACTATACATAAATATATATTTATTATAATTTTTAATGACAAATTAATATATATATATATATTGTTAAAATTATAAATAATTATTTATTTATTTAAATAAATATAAATTTTAAAAAAATATATTTATTATTCTTATATAATGTTATATATAATATATAATTAATATATTTGTTATAATTTTAAAATTATTTAAATATATATATATATTTAAAATAATAATTATAAATAAATATATATATATTTATCATATATATAATTTTATAAATATATAAAATAATATAAATAAATTATAAAAATTATATCTTTATCTTTGCTAAAAAGCACTGATAAAGATATATTTTATCAGTGCTTTTTATTTTAATGTTGATAAAACATACCTTTGTTAGGGCTTTTTAACTAGAACTAATAAAAGATTCCCTTTATTTTATAAATGAACCCTAGTTATCAGCTTCTTCCCTTGTACACCTCAAGCTCTCACGGAAGCTGACCCCAACGCCATCGACCCCTCCCTTACACTGACCTCACGTCTGCCACCTCTGACCCCTCCTCTACCACCGACCCCTCCTCCACCACTATGAATCCCTCCTTAGCCGCTGTGAACCCCTCTACAATGAACCCACCTACGCCATGAACCTTCATCTTTCGCGAACCCACCTTCACCGCGAAACCACCTTCACCGCGAACCCACCTCCGCCGAGAACCCTCTTCCACCGCGAACCCACCTCTGCCGCATGTCAAACGCCACCTCTTACTGCGAACCCCTCCTCCACAGTGAACCCTACTCCACCATGAACCCTCCTCCACCACGAACCCTCCTCTACCCCGAACCCCACCTACACTACAAACCCCTATGTGGCCTCTATTGTCACCGTCGACACTGCCTACCCCAACTCCGTCATCACCGGACTCTACTGCTGCCTTCGGAGGGGTATGCCATTTTTTCACATTATTATTAATTCCTAATATATAAATAGATTTTGTCTTGGTTTTGGTCCATTTATCCCCATTGTGTCTACTGATGATGTTTATGTGTATCCCTATGATGGATTTTCATGATGTGATTCATGTTGTTCTTATGGGCTTGGGAACTTTATAAGGGAAATGTGTGTGGTGGAAAGGATGTGATTGTGATGTTAACCTTTGGTAATTTTTATTAGAACATACATCCTTTCATTATTTCATGGGGAATCATAGGCTAGATAGTGGGAAGTAATTGGAAATTTCTTAGCCAGTTGAGATTATGAATTAGATAGTCTCCCAAGTTATATATAATACATGAATATTGGGATGGTCACTGACGAGATAAGGTTTGAGTGATTCGATTAATGTGTTTTGTGAAAATTCACCCACCGGTAGTAGGTCCACCATTTGATGTATTTTACATACCCCATTATCCCCTATGGTGTTGTCTCATGATATGTATCATATGTTATTCCATAAAATATTTATTGGAATCTATGTTATTTATAACTTGGATTGATATGCTTTGATGTATTTATCATCTTGTGATTTAGTGTTGATATTGAAAAGTATTATTCCATATATTTAGTCAGATTATTTATGAATAACATTGGTTTTGTTTTAATTATATTTTACCTTATTCCTTTATTACCTTTGTGTTAGGCATGTTAAAAACATCAATGGATAATGAAATGTTGTTTTCAAAGTACTGACCTTTATTAAAAATTCCCTTGAAAAGTTATAAACCATGTGTGGGTTTTTCTTCAAAATAATTATGTTTTAAAGATAGAATAATGGGTTTTGAAATGTCATTTTTTTGTGAAAATATCTTTAAACAAGGATTTATAAATGTGGTGCTTTGAGAAAGTGAATGTTTTATATTTTTCATATTCCTATATCATATAAATGAAATGAAAAATGTTTTGTTTATATTATTTTCATACTATTAGTTATTCTTTCATTTCTAAAAGAAATTAATTGGACTCATGGTTGTATCCTTATATCCTTTGGCTCATGCACTATATAGTCACATTGTTTGGTATACAGTCTTCATGTATTATGCATGTTTCATCCGTTCTTGGCCTTAGGATTTGATTCAGTTCCATTTTACTTGGGAAGAAGATAGTTCTTGTGATTATGGTTGTGTCTCGAGTGTCATATGGAGATGGTGGTTGGTCCTTCTGTTTCGGGGAACCATTTGTCTCATGTTATGTTTCAACCTCTTCAGACTCTTGATATTTATTTAGTTTATTGTTTGTGGTTTTTTAATTTTATATTAAATGGTCATTTATTGGAAATGACTTTGTTGGATTTTTTTTAATATTTTAATATTCTATTTTTGGATATTTATGATAGAGTTAATTAGGGTGAAGTCATCCCCAATGGTCATGCATGTCACCCTTGATGCTTATCGTCATCCTAAGAGGATCAGGAATGCATGGATAATTCAGGTGGATTTTCTATTTTTTGGGATTCAATATAGGTTAACTATTGTCCTCATTATTTTGTGAGTACAAAATAAAGAAATAATTTAATTTCCTCAATGATTTTGATATATTGCAAATAATATAATTGAAACCAGGAAAGAGGGATCTATAGAATAATTAGATTTATCATCTAAAGGAGAAAGTGGATTCCCATGTGAAGTGAAAAATCAAAAATGTAACTTTTATATCTCAACCTATTTCAATGCAGGCTAGTTTCTTGGTGTCTAAATAGGTAGATGAGAAAAGGATTCCATCCCTCCTTATCACACTTAAAATAGCTAACACCAATAAGTTAGGGGGATCTCAGCCCTGTAAAACCTCATCCAAAATTTCCTTGGATTAGGGGGGCTTCCAGATGACCCCATCCAAGTATTCCAAACCCTTTCCAAGTCCAGAACCAGTTTCATCTCAAACACGCTTTCAAAATGAAGGAAAAAACACATCATGGAGCTTTCCACCTCATTTTACTAAGCTTATGAGACAAGCTTACAACTTATTTGGATTAGCCTCTCAATAGGACTATGATTCTGTGGTTAAACGTAACAAAATAAATGAGTATTCTGAATGAGATTTTGACAGGGGAATATCTACCTTGTGGTCTGTAAAAGAGGATGTTGAATGGTTTCGATCAAAGATTGATTTACTTCTTTCCAAAATGAAACTAGAAACATTTGTATTGAAGTATTGTATTTATGTAGTTAATATTCTTACCAATAATTTGGAGGAAATCTTTCAAGTACAACAAGATCAGAATTTACATGATCTTGGTTGGAAGTATAAGATCTTCCCCAACATAGATTTCACTATTGATTTATCTATAGATAATGGGATTAAGATTCCCCAAGAACGTAAGTCATGGAGACATGGGAATTATCCTCATAGAAGAGGAAGGTTTATGAGGAACATGGGATCCAAAATGAGTCACTAGTTTTAAGATGGTTGGTTTTTCTTAACCTACAGTACTCACCCCTCCTCATGTACTCTCTTTCTTATTTTATTTATAAGGCATACCTAATATTTTTTTTTCAAAAAAAATTCCGATGGTTCTTGTATTGGTTTCCATTGATGGATTATTTATAGAACAAATGGATGTCATGATTATATTCCTTCACAGAAAATGGAATAGAATGTTTGGTTCCAATCTCAAATGAACTTATTGTGGGATTAAGTAGGCACCAAGACAGTGTAACTATAATTTCAATTCTTTCATGGCATAATTAATGCTCATGTAGTGTAATATCTTCCCCAACTTAGATTTTACTACTGATTTATCTAGAGATAATGAGATTAAGACCCCCAAGAACCTAAGTCATGGAGACATGGGTGTTATCCTTATAAAAGAGGAAGGTTTCTGAGGAACATGGTCTCCAAAATGAGTCACTAGTTTTAAGATGGTTGGTTTTTATTAACTTACTATATTCACCCCTCCTCTTGTACTCTCTTTCTTATTTTATTTAGAAGGCATACCACTTCTTTGTTTCCAAAAAAAAATTCTGATGGTTCTTGTCTTGGTTTCCATTAATGGATTATTTATAGAATAAATGGATGGCATGATTATATTCCATCATGTTAAATGGAATAGAATGTTTGGTTCTAATCTCAAATGAACATGTTTTGGGATTAATTAGGCACGAAGACAGTGTAACTAGAATTTCAATGCTTTCATGGTATAATTAATGTTCATGTAGTGTAATGTAAATAATTGCTACTATATGAATGTGTATTATTAAGGTATTTGTTTTCATTATACTTCTTTATGTGGATGAATTTCACTTAGTTGGACCAATGAAGGAAAGGTTGGAAGAGCTGAGGATTGATTTATCTAGAAGATCCCAAACGAAGGACCTTTTTTATGGAAAGTTGATGTTGGGGATAAATATTGAAAGATAATTAAAGTCTATAATTTTTTGTTTCCTTGGTTAATTTTTATATCAACATTTTTTGTATTTCTTTTGTTAAATATTAATAATACCAAATAAAATAGGATAGATATGAATAAAGAATGGATGGATTCAAATCATCTAAAAATAGAGTATGAAGATGGAGTGAAAGATTTCATCAAGTTTTCCAAACATCATGCATATGAAACTTCTCAAATACTTTGTCTATTTTTACATTGTTTTTATTCAAGAAAAATTAGTCCAGAGGAGTGGGAAGAACACTTGATCAGTCACGATATATATCAAAGTTATAAGTGTTGGAATAAACATGGGGAAAAATAAAATGTAGCTAGTGGCTTGGATAACACTACATTTTATGGATCATCTTATATGGTTAAAATTTTGTACATTGAAGAAGATTATATCGAGGATGTGATTACAAATGTGAATGATGATAAAGATCGTATTGAAGAAATGATAAGTACAGTTGACGATGAACTTCATGATTTCACAAAATTGGTTGAGAAGTTAAAGATTTGTGAAAATCCACCATTGTATGCTGGTTGTACCAAATATACAACATTGTTAGCCATACTGAAGTTGTATAATTTGAAATAAGGAAATGGATGGAGTGATACCAGTTTTATGGAACTACTTGCTCTCTTGAATGATAAGATCCCATAAGATAATGATCCTTCAGCTGAACATACGATGCCAAATGAATGATAAAAACAATGGGTATGATCTACAAAAGAATACAAACCTACCTGAATGATTTAAAACTATTTCACAAGGACTACAAATAACTTACAAAATTCCCAAAGTGTGGTTATTATCGATACAATAAAGATGAATCTGGTCCTATAAATGTTGTATGGTACATTCCAATCATTTCAAGGTTTATGTGCCTATATGTAACTGATGAGACTATAGGAAAATTGACATGGCATGTAGATACATGAATTGAATATGGGAAACTACCTCACCCAAAAGACTCTCCTTAGTGGAAGATAATTGATCATGAGTATCCTGGATTTGTAAATGAGTTGAGAAACCTTCATCTTGCATTATCTATAGATGGAGGGAATCTTGTTTGTTTTTAAAGTAGTACTCACAGTACAAGTCCAGTTATGTTAGTAAATTATAAATTACCACCATGATTATGCATGAAATCAAAATACATCATGTTATCTATTCTTATATCAAGAACAAAACAACTGGATAATATATTGATGTTTATTTGGCTCCATTGATCGAGGTTTTAAAATTATTGTGGTATTCAAGTGTTATGTTGTATGATGCTTACATAAATGAATATTTCATGTTGAGATCCATGTTGTATGGAATGATACAAAACTTTTATTCTTATAGAAATTTTTTAGGACATATCATTAATGGAACTCAAGGGTGACCTGTTTACGAACAAGTTACACAATCAATTAGGTTGAAACATTTATCAAAAACTATGTTTCTAGGACATCACAGATTTCTACCCCAATGGTATAAGTAACAATCTTGGATAAAATCATTTGATAGAGGTTCAGAAGAACATACAACACCATCTCCACTAATAGGTGATCAACTGTTTGAGAAAGTAAAATATTTGGACACTACTTTTGGAAAACCTTTTTCACATAACCTTATGCAAACCAGTTGGAAAAATATATTAGTTTTTTTTTGAATTACCATACTGGAATTGTCTTTACATCATGAATTTTTTTGATGTTATGGATGTTAAAAAATGTACATGATAGTGTCACCAAAACGTTTCTAAATGAACCTAGAAAAACAAAGTGTGGAATTAAGGCTTGGTTGGACATGGTTGAAATGGTAATATGAGAAGAGTTGGAACCCATGAAGGGTTAAAAAAATCTTTTATTCCTCCAACAACTTACACAATTTCCATGCTTGAGAGATATTAATTTTTAAACTTCTTGAATGATGTAATGTTTCCAAAGGGGTATTCATCGAATATCAATAACATCATGTCAAAGACATATTTAAAGTTAAAGGGTCTAAAATCACATGAATTCCATGTTTTGATACAAGATCTAATTCCTATATATTTACATTTTATTTTTCCCAAGAATGTTCATCATACATTAAACAAGCCAAATTTCTTATTCAAAGATATATGATGTAAGGTTAAAGACTCAAAGAAATTACTGGCTATGGAAAGAGAAATTGTCATCATATTATTTGAATTGGAAATGTTCTTCATGACAAAATTATTTGATATGATGATTCATTTGATAGTTCAATTGGTAAGAGAGATTAGAATGTGGGGTCCGGTACACTACAGATGGATGTACCCCATTGAATTACATATGAAGATTTTGAAAGGGTGTGTTAGAAATTAAATTCATCCAGAGGGTTGTATTGTAGAGTGATATATTGTTGAGAAAGCTATTGAATTATATACCTAATACCTTTCTAGTGTGGAAATAATTACTCTAATAAAATCACATCACACTGGGCAGCTGGTGGGTGAAGGAAATTCTAGAAGAGATGTTGTGACAATCAATATTATAGATTGAGAATAGTCCCACCTTTATGTTTTTCATAACAATTTATAGGATTCCCCATATGTTGAAATGCACAATGAAATTTTTAAGCTTTTGAATCCATAAAGGGATAAAATATGGATATCAAATACACATAATAAAAAGTTTATAGGATGGTTTTAAGAACATATTTTTAAGTATTCAGATGAAAATATAGATTCAATATCAGAACATCTTCAATGGAAAGCTGGAAGACCAAATGTGTATGTATTATCTTAAAATGGTTATATAATTAATGGTTATACATTATATAAAAATTATCATGATGAAGATAGTACCATGAAAAATAATGTAGTTACACTTGTGGATGAGGTGATGTATGTTTGTGGTACTAAGTACATAAATCCAATTTATAAGAAAATTCCATACTTTGGCATCATAAATAATATGGGAGTTGGATTATACAACATTCAAAGTGAATTTTTTTCAATGAAAGTGGGTTGATAACATGAGTTATGTCAAAATAGATGAGTTTGGATTTATGAAATTTTATTTCAGTAAGGATAGGTACAAAGACAAACCATTTATAATTGCATCACAGGAAGTACAAGTATTTTATGTTTGAGATCCTGAAAACTAAAAGTGGTCAATTTTTCTGTTATTGACCAGAACCATTGAAGGTTCAGATGAAAATTGAAATTCAGTAAGGATAGGTACAAAGACAAACCATTTATAATTGAATCACAGAAAGTATATGTATTTTATGTTTGAGATCCTACAAACTGAAAGTGGTAAATTTTTCTATTATTGACCAGAACCATTGAAGGTTCAGATGAAAATTCAAATGATGATGACCCTTTCATTGGGACATCATAATCATTTCATAGTGGTCCCAATATAGAAATTTTTTTTATGTTAGAGGAGAACACAATGAAGGGATTGTGATAGTCAATAGAGGGGTCAAATACCTTCGTCCTTTAAAATAGAAAAATAAATTTCAATAATAAGGTTGTATTTTTTTAGTATACATCATGTTACCTCATTTTATTATCCATTAACTACTTAATTTATATAATATAAATTAAATGTTAAACCACTTCTGTATATAATGACTTATGCATGTAGTGGTTCCCCCAATCCATAAGCACAATAGGTCTCTCAACTTGCCGCTACTTGTAGTGCATAGGAACAATGACCTTATTCATGTGATAGTGATCCCAATCATGAGGATAAATAGGTCTCTCAACCTGTTGCTACTCACAGTGCATAGGAACAATGAACTTCTACATGTGCTAGTGCTCCTATTCCTAAGGATCAACAGGTTTATCAACCTGCTGCTGCTCACAATGAGAAGGTACAAGGACCATCTGCACATGCCGATGAAACTGCTCTAGAGGAACATATTGACGATATTGAATCCTTGGAAATGGTAGGCAATGAAGGACCAGTGATGATGAAAAAATAAGAGCACCATAGTTTGATGGTGTTAGAAAAAATCATTAACACAAAAGTTAAAGAAATCAAATATGACATCGAATGGAATGTATAGGGCTACCATATCAACCCCAACATGGCCATGTTCAGTAGTTACACTAGAATCCTCACTTGGAAATGCATTTCAATTGATGTAGATTCATGGAAACATGTTGTGCATCTGATTAATACACTGATGTGGGAAGATATTACGGTGAAATTATGATAACATTTTTTTATTTTACTAAAAAATAAAATAATGAAACATTGACTTACATTACATCATCTCTTTTAGGGTGTATTTATAGTTGATGAATTCCCATGAAATTTATATTAAGTATTTCCTAAAGTATTTAATGAGGATTTCTCACAATTCAAAATAGATATCATATTTAAGATGCTGAAGGGAAAATAAAATTGACATTACTTTTAGTAAAAAGAAAAGGTGACCAGTATCACTCAAAGTGAGTATTTTTATTTAAAATTGATATTATTTTAAGTAAAAAAGAACAAGTGACATACTAAGAACTATGAAAAAACATTTATATTGTTTTGATATTTTAGGATGTCGATACATGAGTCATTTATGATGTGTAATAATCAACCGCACCTTAATACAATGGATGGTATGGTCGGTATGAATTTAAGTGTGCATTTTTCTATTAAATTGACATTAAATTTAACAAATAGAACAAGTGATATAATGAAAACTAAGAAAACAAATTTAGATTGGTTCAATACTTTATGAAAATAACACTTTAGTCATTTGTGATGTTTAGGAATCGACCACACCTCAATCCGATGTATGGTGTGACTAGAATGACTAAAAGTGTTTGTTATTAGTTTAAAATTGATATTTTAGTTCAAAACGAGTCACTCACTGAAAACCAAGAAAACTCACTCTGATTGTATTGAAAATTTATTATAATTATTCATAAGTCATTTTGACATGTATGACGTAGTATCACATAAAACAAACACACGATGCGATCAGTATAACTCATAATGCATGTTTCCAGTTTGAAATGACATTTTAGTAAAAAAAAACACAACTAGCATAATGAAAACTGATAAAACACATTTGAATTGTTTTTATATTTTAGGAAAATGATCTATAATCCATTTTTGATTTTTAAGAATTATACACACATCAATTTGATGCACGGTGTGATCAGTATCACTCAAAGTGTGTCTTTTTTATTTATAATTGGCATTAATTTAAGTAAAAAAGAACAAGTGACATACTAGAAACTAAACAAACACATTCTGATTGTTTTGATATTTTAGGAAAATTATCCATGAGTCATTTATGATGTGTAAGAATCAATCAAATCTCAATCCAATGCATTTTGTGATCGGTATGAATTTAAGTGTGTATTTTTATATTAAATTGGTATTAAATTAAGAAAAAATAACAAGTGACATACTAAAAACTGAGGAAACACTTTAATATTATTTTTATAGTTTATTAAAATGATTTATGAGTCATTTAGGACATGTAGGAATTAGGCAAACCAAAATCTGATTCATGGTGTGACCGGTATGACTAAAAGTATCTGCTATTAGTTTAAAAATGATATTTTAGTTCAGAACATGCCACTTACTGAAAACCAAGACAAAGTACTCCAATTGTATTGATAATTTTGAAAAGATATTAATAATTCATTTTTGATGTGTATGTAGTAGTATCACATCAAACTGATGTATGATGCGACCGATATGACTCATAATGTGTGTTTATAGTTTGAAATGAAATTTTAGTAAAAAACAACTTACATACTGAAAAATAAGAAAACACATTCTTATTGTTTTTATATTTTAGGTAATTGATATATAAGTCATTTTTGACATGTATGAATCATCCTCACCTCTTTAAAATTCTCAATGCGACCAGTATCACTCAAAGCGTGTCTATTTATTTTAAATTGACATTACTTTTAATAAAAAGAATAAGTGACATACTAAAAACTGAGAAAAAACATTTGGATTATTGTTATATTTTATGAAAAAAATACATGAGTCATTTTGATGTGTATGAATAAACTTCATCTCAATTTGATTCATGGTGTGTCTAGTATAACATTAAGTGTGTATTTTTATATTAAATTAACAATAAATTTAGAAAAAAGAATAAGTGAAATACTGAAAACTGAAGAAACACATTTATATTATTTTAATACTTTTATAAAATGATCCATGTATCATTTGTGATGTGTAGGAATCAACCACACCTCAATCTGATGCACAATGTGACTGGTATGACTAAAAGTATCCATTATCAGTTTAAAATTTACATTTTAGTTCAAAATGCGTCACTCACTAAAAACTGAAAAAATGTTCTATAATTGTCTTGATAATTTAGTAATGTTATTCCTAAGTCATTTTGGATGTGTATGAATTATTCTCACATCAAAATGATTCACAATGTGATTGGTATGAATCATAATGTGTGTTTCCAGTTTAAAATGACAGTTTTGTAAAAAAATACAACTGACATACTAAAAATCTAGAAAATGCATTATTATTGTTTTTATATTTTTGGAAAATTATCTATATGTCATTTTTTATATTTAGGAATTATCACCATCTTAATATTATGCATGGTGTGACCAGTATCACTCAAACTGTGTATTTTTATTTAAAATCGACATTACTTTTAGTAAAAAGAAAAAGTGACATACTAAAAACTGATAAAACACATTAAAATTATTTTTATATTTTATTAAAATTATCCATGAGTCATTTTTAAAATTTAGGATTCAACCGCACCTCAATGAGATGTATGGTGTGGATTTTATGACATTAAATGTGTATTTTTATATTTAATTGACATTAAATTTAGCAAAAAGAACAAGTGACATACTGAAAATTGAGAAAATACATTCAGATTATTTTTATACTTTTGTAAAATGATTCATGAGTCATTTGTGATGTACAGGAATAAACCACACCTGAATCCGATTCATAGTGTGATTGATATGACTAAAAGTGTCCATTATCAGTTTAAAATTGATATTTTAGTTCAAAACGTGTCACTCATTGAAAACCAAGAAAACACACTCTGATTTTCTTGATAATTTTGTACAACAATTCATAATTCATTTGTGACATGTATGAAGTAGTAAAAATGACACACGATGTGACCGAGATGACTCATAATGCATGTTTCTAGTTTGAAATGATATTTTATTAATAAAACACAACTGACATACTGAAAATAGATCAAATGCATTAGGATTGTTTTGATACTTTATGAAAATTATATATAAGTCATTTGTGATGTGTAGGAATCATTCACACCTCAATAAATGAAATGTGTGGCCTGTATAACTCAAAGTGTCTATTTTTATTTAAAATTGATATTAATTTAAGTAAAAAAGAAAAAGATACAAACTTAAAACCAAAAAAAACACATTCATATTGTTTTTATATTTTAAGAAAACTATCCATGAGTCAATTGTGATGTGTAGGTTTCAACCATACCTCAAAACGACACATGATGTGATTGGTATAACTCCAAATGTTTCTTTTTATTGAATATCTGAAACTTTATTAATGTATTCTTCCATATTGATGTTTAATTTATTTCTTTATAGTATTACTAACATAATATTTGTTTTCTTATATAGGTGGAATATTTTTCTCAAACTGAGATGATTTGTTTGGAAACTGATATCATGGGTGGACATTTTTGAGAGGGGATAACATGCATCAAAAGATGAAATATTATTGTTTTAATTTTTTTTGGATAATTATAAATTTAATTATATAAAACGTTGTTTTAAATGTAAATAGGAGTGTTTTGTATATACCATGGGTGTACATTTTTGTATTCATGGTGTCAATTAAATTTATATACATTGTTTGAAATTATAGTTTGTATATAGAATTATTTGAAATTACAGGTTTTTTCTGGGTGTATTGTTATATCAATAGCACATTACAGCTGGCTAGGACTTTATCATCACTTTTTTTAGCACAGATAAAAGAGCCCCTTTATCAGCACTATGATTAACAATTCTTTTTTAGCACTGTTAAAATCCAATTTGTGTGTTTTAAAGGTTGTATATGTAGTAGTGTTAATTCACCTTACCAAGCTATGTGCTATAATGTGGTGATAATCTGCTATCCATTTTGGTTACTCGCACATGTACCCACCTTGCACTACCTAGATCCACCATGATTTTTTCCTTGGATGTGGTTTCTCCTATCTGAAACAACATTAATCCCCAAGAAAAGTTTCATCCACCAAACCCAATACCGTGATGTGGTGAATATAAGGGTGTTTAGATTATTCCTTGACCTCCAAAACTCCTCCAAACTCCTTTGTAAATACACCAAACTCCATCTCATGGAACTTAGGCCCCAAATAATTGAAAATGGATGGGTTTAGAAATATATTCCCTTAAAATTACTCATTATGAAATCAATTAAAAATAAAAACCATAAAATGGTGAAAAAATAATCCAAAATCTCAATAATAATAAAATCCCCTTAAAATTTCTTCCATTTAATTATCTAAATTAGGATTCATGAACATTACATTTTTTATAGAATTCATAGACATTTAGTTACTCAATCACCATTTTGAAACATTTAATTTCATGAGAAATTTATTTAAAACATTTACATAAACACCGAGAGAGTTTTAATTTTTTTTATCTCTATATAAAATTTTAAAATCCATTAAATCCGCATTCCAGAAATATTTTAAAAATCTATAAGTTAAGAGATCATCCCTAAAATTTCCAAAACTAGAATAATTCCATAGATTTTAAATTTAGAAAGGGTTTAACAATGTTAAGAACCCAAAGCATTCCAAATAAATAGAATCACATAGAAACACCAATCTTAATCCAAAGGAATCACATCACCTTTGGAAAACAATGCAAGATTAGGTCTCAATAAGTTCTTCAAAAGTCCTAGAGAACAAAAACTAAATGTTTTAGACAAACTATCCATCTATGGTTTGACCACCATGAACCTATGATGAAGGGAAGAAGAAACAAAATGAAAATGAAAGAAGAATATAAAAAGGAGACCTAGCCATGGATAATCCACTTGGAATTAAAGAGGAAGGAAATAAATAAAGGAGAAGGAGATTAGTGTGAATCCTAGGGATCTCTTCAAGAAAAATTTCTTGATTTAAGATTAAAATAATGCAAAATGGTTTTTAATTCAATAGGGAAAAGTTTTTAATTTCATAATTTTAAATCACTTGGGTAGATCGCATGGTTTGAAAAATCATGTGTTAACCGTGCTACCCTCATTGGACACACTTGAGAGAAACTGTATAGTTTGACCACATAGTTTCCCCTAACCATGTTCCAAACCTTCCTAAGAGACAAATATTCAAGGGTTATCACATAATTTCTCCTGGGATCAACATGGTTTACCCAATAATGTGCTAACCATATGATATGTACTAGATTAACTAAGAAAATATATATGATTTAGCTACATGGTTGACCTAACTATGTTACAAGAGTAAAGATATAAAAACCCTTAAAATTAAAAAAAGCACATCAAAATTTACCAAATCCAATAAACTAAATAATAAAACAAAATAGTACTCAAAAAGTGATATCAGGGTGTGGCATAATGAAATACATCTTACGGACCCTAATGGATGGGTGAAATAGATATCGACATACAAAATTAAAATACCAGGTGAAATGGTGTCTAACTTAGACCCAAATAAATGGTGATAGTGAAGATAAATAGTTTATGATAATAATCAATACAAGTGATATGTAGTGGTGGTGGTTGTTTACAAAGATCCAGGAAAAAGAAACAATGAGGTCTGATATAAGTCTAGGCACCAGGAGAGAGTCCTTGATAAGTAGATCTAGAGGAGGTGTGCATTCAATGAGACATAACATTTTTGGAGGGAACATGAAATATTTCCACACACCTAGATAAATAATTTAGGAGGCATGATAAAGGCTTTACATGTGTCCATCGTCGATACAACCAAATTTTTTGATCACCTTAAATCCATTATGAAACAAAAAATATATTATAAGAGACTGGAACTCAATGAGAGAAGAATAAATAAGAAGCATTAAGAGGAGGGAGGAGGGTGAAACATTGAGGAAGTGTGTTCTTGGTATGGTAGGGTCACATTACACCATGTGGTTAACTTAGAAAGAGTGAATGCCAAACAAGGGACATGATTCCTTAATGCATGCATAGGAAGAGGAGGAGGCGGACAACTGTTAGGGTGTGAGTCCTGCTATGGTATGTAGAACTATTGGTGATATATCATTTGGTTATGAATATGACCTTTACTTAGGTGTTAGTATATAAATCTCACCAAGGAACGTTACATTATCGCTCACCTCTAGAGTAGATTCTCTCCCACCAAATAAATATAATAATGGGTTACAAACAAATCCCTTTTATGATACAATGGTAGTTGAATACTTGATATAAGTAATTTTGGGAGAGTGTACCTTAAAACGGATTTGGAAAAAAGTGATATTTGGAAATGAATTTGTTATTTTGCACTAACAAATCACCTTCGATGCTTGTTGATAACATTTGAGGAATCCTAGTAAAGAGAGGAATTAGAGGAGTGGATTGATTACTTGGAAGTGATTTCTTCCATTTGATGGAGGCTCTATTTTAGAAGCATGGGGGAGCCCATTTAGATAAATCATCTTACCCATTCAAATGGGTATAATACATTTTCTAGGGAGTTATATTATTTCCAAATTTAATCCTATCAATTTGATCACAATAGATCAATTAAGTGGCCTAGATCACACCTACTGGAGGACTAGTACGTCTGTTAGATTGCACCTGATCTAATCAACAGTCTAGATCATACCCATTTAGTGAATTGGGTCATACCAAAAAATGTACCTATTAAGGAATTGGACCAAACTAGTATAAATCACTAATATATCATGAAAAAATTAAGGCACATCCAAGAACCTTTCATTGATATGGCATGCGAAATGCAAAGTGCGCCATTAAAGCACTACATTTCCCTATTACATGCACGTGGATGGTATGGTGCACCATTACAAACAAGATTATACCACATTTTCTTTATTACTTTTAAATATTCATAAAAATATTTCTATTAATAAAGAGGACCCCACTCATCTAACTTTCTAATGTGGTATTCCCAAAAGAATTATCTCTGAAATATTATGAATAAAAATATTTAATATTTTTAAAAAATAAAATCCCACAATGCTGACTATTTTAAAATATTTCAAACTTCATTTTGAAAATAAATCATCATACTATATTCGAAAGAAATTAAATAAATAATTGTATCTATTTATTTTAATCCGTATATAGTAAATAAAAATCAAAGTTGAATAGAAAAATAAGAGGACACTTCCTTAAACATGTAACTATTATTATTAACCAGTTTCATCCTACAAAAGTTTGTTGAAATTAATTAGTTATCCATATACTAATAAACACCATTATGGACACATTTCACTTATATGTTCATTAATATTTTAGAGATAAATTCATAATATATTTATAGAATACACACTGCTACATTAAAATAGATGAAGCAAAATATTTTCCCATTTTTCAATACTTGTTTGGAAATACTTGGTTGATTAAGAGATCTGAACTCAACCTCCTCTTCTCATAGTCACAAAACACCACATTATTGGGATATAATATACCTTTTGGTGTTTCCTTCACACATATGACATAATTTCCCATATTTAACTTATACAAATGAAGTTATCACATGTTAATTTGATCTCCCATCAATAGTGATTTTTATAAGGAATTTAAACCCATCCTTAATGATATTTTTTATAACTCCCTTAAAAGTCCCTTTATTAGTGGGTATTATAAATTTTGTATCGATCTAAAAAAGTCCACAATTATGATACAATCCAATATCAACTGTATCACATAGCTATTTTTGAGACCAATGTGTCTATAATTTCCATTATAAATATTATTATATGTCCAAGCCAATATTTCTTGACTATCACAGTATATAGCAACTAGAGATATTGGTACAGGACACAATGGTAGATCTAATAAAAGAGATCTTATCCATTACTTTTTCATTCTAGTAGCCACTAATAAAACAAACAGAGAATCCATTATAGAGTCTATTATACAATTTTTTTTCTTTGAACACCAAGAGCTCTATAACATCCTGGAATGAGAGCCACTAATAGGTTCACTATGCTAGTTCACCATATGACCTTAGGCATGCCTCTCCATATGCCAAATGCTCCCGACTAGTAATAGGGGTCTAGGGTAGTACTGTGGGGAGAATATACCCCCTAATAAGAGTGCATAACAATGAACCAAATAAACAAGTATCATATATCGATGACAAGAATTAGATTCTGCAATAATAAATGAATATCAACATCCTAAATAAACTAGAAATGATATAAAATAAATATAACATGACTGTAAAACTAATGAAATGTAGTAAGGCCTGAATGACGATGTTATACATAAAACTAACTTCCCAATGGGATAATTAAATAACAAACCATAATAAAATAAACAAAAAAAGCTCCATAGAATCTCTAATCCAAATGCCATCCAATTTTCTGATGCAACTGATCTATCCTACACAGTCGTGAAAAACTCGACACGAGTCTCTATCCAAAAATGTTCCCACAATAAACATGTTAGAGCTACTCAAGTACCCTTGTATAGTGGCGGCCTGAGCAGGGTATGAGTAAAAAATAGTAGGTCACCACTAATGGTGTCTAATGTGAATACTTGTTAGAGAAATAATGTTTGTAGATAAAAAATGAAATAAATAAATTATATAGAGATGTCATTACATCTTAAAAACCATTTAGCAATTAACCCATTACCTATTGGGTTTTGAAGAGATGCCTGGGCCAACCAAGCCTACACCATTAAAAGTTTTTTATTTTAATAATAAAACATAGGATTTATAACTCCTCTAGTTTTTATGAACTTTTTTCCTAATAAAGTGAGTTTCTTTAATATCTTTCATTACACGCAACACATAGTTTTAATACACTTTGATATGTTATTATTATTTAAAAGTGACTATTGTAACCTATTAATTAAAATTAGCATTATGAATATTAATAAATAATTTTTAAATATTAATTATATTGGTTTTATATAATGAAAAAACACTGATAAAAAATTATTATTTTTTAGAAAAGTATTTATATGTTTTGAAAATACTATTTTCTCAAAAAAAATTATTTCTTTTTGTTAAAAATAATGAAATTAAATTTTGAAACTTTTATAAAATAAATTAAATAAAATAAAATATATTTTGGAAATAATAATATAAAAATTATCTTAGAATGAACTTTTAGGATTTCTCTAAAAAGATTAATTTTTCAATGAATAGTGAACAATGCTGGTTTTTAATGAAAACTGCCTTTTCGTTTAGAGTTTGTACGGTTAATTTTTATTTTAAATTAGTTTAAAATTTAAATTAGTTTAATTATAGATAATTTAATCAATATTTATTTTCATTTGAATTATTTTCATATTTATTTGTAATATAAAGACTTCTTAAACTTTTGAACATTTTCTCTTTGAAAACTCACTTTCTCGTCGAATCTATATTATTAATTTTAAAATAAAAAATTGTTACTTATATCAATGGAATTTAAAAAAATGGTTCATATTTTTAATAATAAAATCAAATTAATTTGTGATAAAAATTAATAGTAAAAACAATAAATTTTATTTATCGTGGTCAAGATGAAAATGGGTTTATTAGGGGGTTAATAAAATGATAAGGGTTAAAAATGACTCAAAACATGTACAAAAGACAATGTATGGACTTATATAGACCATAAACCATCTAGGATCAATATTTTTTCCCTTTTTGATCCTTTTTACATTAAAAAAAGTGGGCTAAATTCCTTTTTTAAAAAAAATTACAAGCGTGCTACTCAACTCACTTATAAAAGGCCACCCCATGTCCTCTCCAATTAAAAATTTAAAAACACTTTGGTTCAGAAAATAAATTCAAAAATTACTTTTATAATTCTCTAAAATAATCTTATAAGCCTTTTTTCATAAATCCAACCACAAAAGGCTTTTGGTGAAACTGAAAAGAAGTGGTCCGAAGGACTGTATAGTTCTTCAATGAGTGTTTTTATATTATTTATTTCTCCAAATAATACAATTATTATTTATCCATGATCATATAATAAAATAATTTAATTTCATACTTTTTTTTATGTTATGGTACTGACCTAAATCTATATCATCTTACCTCAAATGGGAAACAATAATGTCCATTGTGTGTACGACAGACTACCACCTCGTGAAACCAATGGGACTCATTTTCAATAAAAAACTTTCATGGTTGTGTATGATGATTGATATAATGTATTTTTATAATATTGGAAACATAATTATACTTCTATAAATTTTCTATCACATATCCCTTTTTTCATTCCATTCTGTGGGGGATACGATAAGACCATTCATGTGTACTGAAGACTACCACCTCATGAAGTGATGTGACACGTTTTTCAGTTACGCTTCACTTGGAATGTAATAAGGATAAAAGGCAATGAATATATGTGATATCTATTAAATAATAATGATTATTTAATGTTTAATTACTAATTAACATTATTTCATTCCATCTATTGATAAATGTAAGCATCATTCATGTATAAGTATGACTTACTGTCTCCATGAACAATGTATTTCATTTTGTTGTCTCTAACTTTTTGGGATGAATATAATTATGTATATAATCAATATATATTTTATTTATAACATTATATACATTATGGATATTATTTAATGATGATAATAGTACAAGGACCAGATCCACCAAACCAAAACTATCATGAAAAACAAAACAGTTAACACCCATAAATGAGGATTTTAGTAAGGAATTATTAACAAAATTATGTTGAAACATTATAAGGGAATCAAATATGATATTTTAATAATGTGTGTGATTTTTTTTATAAATTAATAATAAACTTATATTTATCATTCTGGTTGTTTGAACCTGTGTGAAGAAATTCAAGACATAAGGTAAGGAATTTCTAGTTTCTCGTTTAGTTCTGGGAGACATATGCCAAATCAACTCTTGAAACTTTTTTTTGTGGTGTATGTACTACCCCTTTGATATGTAATATTAGGATTCTATTTATAATCTTGATATTTTAATTTACATTTAATTTTAATCATTTATTGGGATTATGATTCAATGTTACCAAAGTGGTAAAGATTTTACGTTACAATCTTATCGTTTATTGAGATTGTTCATGATTATGTTTCTAATGATAAAATCTTATGTTCCATATCTCAAGAAACTCATTAATTTTCTTATCCTATGATTATATCATTAGAATACAAGTTTTTTCATCATTTTATTCTCTTTATTCACTCAAGTGTTTAGACTAATGTTTTTAAGAAAAGTCATCTTATTTCTCTCTTCAGTTGAAAAACCTTTTTATTCTAAAACCATGTTTTATAAAAATGTTTTAATATTACCCTATTATTTTTAAAAACATTTTTATCATTGTTTAAATTTTTTAAAGATGTTTTGAAAAGAATCTTCATGTCGTATTCCAAATAAGGATCATTTTTATTTTACTAAATAAGTGAAAGGAATTATTGTTTTAAAATGCATGACATGAATTGTATTTCCCATGTCCATGACTAATAAATGATTTAAATATTACATTACACGTTTTCAAGGTTATTTTAAAATAAAAATCTTTTAAAAAATCTTTTTGTTTCATTTTTTTTCAAGTGGAAAGGCTATTTCCCCCAAGACATGTTTCAATTGATATTTCAAAATCATTTTCAATCAAATATGACATAACTAAAACAAATAGTTCCTTTAAAATTTCTAGTAAAAGAGATTAATCAGTTCTATAGAAGTGTTGATAATATAATTTATGTTAAAGGATTAGATTTAACAATTCTCATAAACAGCGATGATAAAGGCCCCGTTTATCAGTTCTAAAAAATCAAGAATAAAGGGAACCTTTATGAGTTCTTTTTTAGCACTATTAAAGGCCCCCTTTAATAGCACTACAAAAGTGATAATAAAGGGCCCATTCAAAATGGGTATAATATTTTTTCACACCCCCTTTATCAGTTCTCTCCTCTTTACTAGTGCTCCCCCCTGACACCCTTTATCAGCGCTTCCCCCACCCCTTTATCAATGCTTTAGAACATGCCCCTACCTCCACTGAGTTTCAAAATTGGGTCCTCTAACTTATACAGTAGTGCATTTTCCACTCCCCTATACTATTTTTTTACAATTTATGATATATATATATTTATATTTATATATATTTCATTATATTGTTATCGACATATATATATAAATAAATACATGTGTATGCTTATATCTATTTTATTATATATATATATATATATTTAAATATTTTTTTAATATATATATATATATATATTAGATTGGATATTATCTCCAATAACCCTTAAAACACATAAAAACATTAAGAAACTCTTAAAAACATAAAACACCTAAAAAAATTGAAACAACTATATTATTTTATCTATGAGTATATTTATACTCCAAAAATTGTAAAATAAAATCTCATGAAATTATATTTAATATGATATGTTGTATAGTGATAACAGAACCTGGATTAGGAGTTATAGCCATTTGAAGTTTAAGAAACTGGGGTTAGCGACTAAAAACTCTATTTGGAGGACTTATAGGAATTTTGTGGGTGAAAAAATGTAACCTAAGATCTATGAGATTTCCACTATCCCTTCATGGAGTATACCTAATTACAAGATTTTATTTGATATGTGGTAGAGCCCGAAAGGACACCCAGATCAAAAGTTATGACCGTTTGAAGTTAGAGTATGATTTAGGACTTTTTTGAAACTATAATAACATTTATTCCTTTAGTTTTCATGAAATTTTAATATAAAATGGTTGTATCTCATTTCATAAGATTCAATTTGACTGGTTGTGAAGCTAAAATAGACTTTTGGATAAAAATCTATGATCCTTTAAGTGTTTTTGGGGTATTTAGGGGTTTTCACATTTGACGGCCTTTCAAACGGTCATAAATTCTGAACCAGGTATTTGTTTTTCCTATACCACATATTAAATCAAATATTTTGATGGTTTATATGCCTTAGTTACCCATGGGAACCCTCTATCACCTCTATTGAGTCCGAAAAGGCATAGAAGTCCTCCAAATGACCATAACTTCTGATACATGTGTCCGTTAATGTAATATTTTTTTGTGGAATGTACTATTTATCAGTGCTAATAAAAAAGCACTGATAAAGGGGGAGAGGAGAGGAGAGGAGGGTATTTATTAGTGCTACTAAAAATGCTGATAAATACCACCCTTTTATTAGTGGTTTTTTAGAATCACTAATAAAGACCCTCCCTTTATACGTACTTTTTTAGAAGCATTGATAAATGATCATTTTATCATTATTTTTTTACTATCAATGATAAGGGGGGGGATTTATCTGTTTTTTACAAGAACTGATAAAATCTTCCCTTTAATAGTTCTTTTTAGCACTATTAAATACCCCCCTTAACAATACTTTATCTAGTGCAGAGATAGGGGTTTTTAACAGTGATTTTAGAAAGCGTTGTTAAAACCTTAGCACTGGATAAAACCGGTTTATATTTGTTCATACCATACATTGATGTTACTTATTATTTACTGGGGATATGATCCAAGGAAGCCATTATTATTCATTCTCGGAATGTTTTTTATGACAATATTTCTATGAAACCCATTCCTTTTACATGGGTTGTGATATGATGATATGATGAATGGATTATGAAACTTGTTCCTTTTCCATGGGTTAATATTTGATTACATGATTATTAAATCTGTTTCTTTTAATAGGTTATGAAATAATGAAATGTTTAGGAAAACCTTTTCTTTACATTGGTTATGATATTATGAATCTTATGATATTGAAGCATACATACATATGATTTTCATTATGTGATGGGTGGGACCTATATCTACCTTCAATGCATTGAGTAAATATTTATTTCTCATGAGGTATATAGAAATTTAAGGGATAGTGAACTTAGTTTAGTAAGAGATTTTTTCCGCTATAACAGTTTTGGGAGTAAACCTTGACTACTATGATGGTTTGGGGAGTGAACCCATTACATTATGATATCCTTGGAAGTGAGCCTTGATTACTATGAAAATGATTTTCTATGATTATGTTTATGCCCCAATTCTATATATTTTGAAAATTTTATGCTCCCATAGATAATGTTCTTTAATTCATTTTCATGTCTTATGTACTTCCAATCTTTATTCTATGACTCAACATTATGATCTTTGATATAGAGGGTATGCTTTTCAAATCATATGCTCATGTTCGCATACCATTATTCTCATGTTAAATTTATGTAACTCCCTTTTTTATCCTTACTAAGCATTTGATATCACCCTTTCTTATGTTTCCTTTCACAAGGTTATGAATAATGGTTTTAAGTATGGTATTTTTATGAAGATTACTAAAAAAGAAGATCTTTATGGGAGATGTTGAATATATTTCATCAAATAATAAAATTGTGATCTTAGTCTTCAAAGTCAGTAAACTATTACAGTCCTTAGGAATGTATTCATGTGAGTTAATGAATATTTATATATTGAGATATAATATCTATGTATGAAGAGCTAGGGTCATCATAGGATGATACATACCATAAATTAAGGAAGGTCATTTCTTGTATTACACAACCTGGGGAGGCATCAAATATCAATATCAACCATTATTGGAACCTCTGTCAATCACCTAAACCATGTACAAAACTATTAGTACCGATACATAGCAAAATGTACAACATAATAACCCATGGGTGTGGAACTTAATTTTAGTCTTTATCAACCCTGGATGTGTATTTTCATGTTATACATTCAAAATCATACATGTTGAACACCATGTCAAATACTATCAACCTCATATGTGGAACATCATGTCAGGAATCTAAAATCATACATGTCGAATGTCATGTACAACTTTATCAACCTCAAATGTGGAGCATCATGTATGGAATCCATTTCCATCCAAATATTTATTACAAACCAATATTCAACATCTTGACCTTATTTTTTTAAAAAAAATCATAAACAACCCTATATTAAACCCTTTTCATTTACCAAGGCCCCAAGAATCCCTTAACACAAAACATGGCTCGGAATGAAAAACCCTTTTTCTCACATTAAAAATTTAATCCAAAAATCTTATAAATGGATGGATCTCACACATCTATTTAAAAAAATTATAATCCAATCTTAAATCATGGATATTCCTCCTTAACATTTAAAATAAGTCCAAAGAGTTCCCTTCCATCAAAATCCTTTAAAAGAGCCTTCATGGAATTTTCACCAAAGCAGAAACCACACACTCATTTCAAATCAACATTCTAAATTCACTCAATAACCCCTTTTAAAATCACTTGGAGGTAAACACCTCATTTTGAAAAAAAAATCCGCTTCAAAACATATTTTCACCCTTTTGAACGTAAAACCATGTCAAAACCTAATCCACATGTTTAAAACCACTTCAAAGGCCTCATAGGCATTTCAAAAATCTATTAGAACATAAAAAAATTCCAAATAAATTTTCTAACATTTAATAAAACAATTATTCTCAAGTCCTACCAAATAATGCTTAAAATTTTCATCATGTCATCCAATGATCTTAATCGGGTTAAGTTCGCAACCAAATTACTTTACCCTTTAGAACCCCACATAAGTATTCTCATGAAATTCCACATCCCATAGGCATTCATAGGTTTTGTCTTATAAATGCCAATATATTTGATAGGATCCATAGAGATTCCAAGGGATCAATTTAGATTCCAAAACCATTCACTTTAAACAAGTAAGAAAACACACCATTCAAGGGATTTAAGGAACATACCACATACACATGTAAAAACATTATCAAGACTATGTGTAAATCTCTTAGGACACTTATGTCCTCAATGTAGATTTCCATGGAATTTTCAAAAAATAATGACCTTTCCCAGTCCCATATAAGTCCCATAAAAACTCTTCAGCATACAAATGAGATAATCTTGACCACCCAAGCTCTAACCTCACACAAATAAACAAAAATTAATTAATCACCAAAATTATAATTAATTAATTCAATAAACCCTATCTTTGCATAATGCCTGAATACTCATCGGGCGCTCACCTCATATTGAAACTCTGTGAAAGTGAAATGGGTGATAGTCCACAATGAAGTCCTAAAACCATTCATGGGAAAATATCAAAGAGGCTATACCATTATAATAACTAATTAAACAAACTCATTTGGGAAAACCTAAGAAAATTCACCATGATTTCATACCTTAATGAAATTCCAAGCAACACCTTATAGAAGTTGTCTTAGGATCTACTTTATGAAATACAACCAAAATACCCATCATCCTTGGATAATTCCACCATGACCAAGAAGAATCAGAACTGAATCCCTAAACCAGCACATTCAAGGTTATAAAGAACCAAGGAAATGGAGAAAGGGAAGGGAAGATGAGGAAAATCACCTTACCACCAAAGAAAACTACCATAAATACCTCCTTATCAAGGATTAAAGAAGGGGGGAAGGTAAGAGGATTCCTCATCTAGTTCATGCATGAATGGGGTAGAGAAAAGGAGGGGTTAAGTCAAAATCCCATATGGAAAAAATGGTAAATGACCATTTTATTTGGATTTTGGGTAGCAATATGGTTTGGACACATAGTTTTTTAAGTAGTGTACCTACCATAAAACTTACACTATCCAAATCTAACCACCCATATTTTTTAGCTACATAGTTGAAAAAACCATTCACCAATAATGAACCCTCCACTACCCAAGATATATCACACAACACGATTATAGTGAATAGTTATACATACCATGCACTAACCATGCACTAGCTTCTAGATCACCCCCAGCTCATATGTTTTTCCCTTGAATCCCACAAAAATTGTCCTTAAATATGAGGTAACTATGAAACATAACCATGTTTAGTTAAAAATGAACTAAAAACACCCTGATCATCAAGGTGTCTCACAGTTTCTAAACTATTCAAACCAAAACATGCACATGGGTAAAATAGATTAAATCTTCCCAAAACTTGACTTGAATCCTCCAAGGATCCCATGATAACTGAGGAAACCTTTCAAACCTCATTAGATATAAAAAACATAAATCTAAGGAATTTAAACTCTTAAAATCCCCTTTTAAGTCTTGATTTAAAACTTGAACCATCCAAAAAATGAAATTCAATTTTTTTTGGAATTTATCAACTTCTATGAGCACAGAATATTAAAAACTCCCCTCATTAATACTTATCATCCCTGAGAAGGATCAATGGCCATTCATCCACACCACCTAACTTACATCATTCATTAGTTATAACTAATAGCCACATTCATTTTCAAAATACCTAAAACACAACCAAGTAAAAACCTCCAACTCAAGGCACTTGAATGGAAAAATCTTATGCCAATGACAATTGTCAAAACCAAAAGACCATAACGATACTTTACCAAGAACATCCAAATAAAATATCGATTTTTTCATTTTTTGATCACTCGTCAGAGCTATGGTGCTCCCAATAATAAGCTTTAACTATTCACTACCAACTTCCCATACTTACCACCTCTGTTATCAGAAAAGTTCAACTGAACCTCAAACTATTTCTCCCATAGCACACCTGAGGTGATTCCCAACTTACCACTCCCAAAACCCAATGATAATGCCAATAATCATTGGAAACCATTATAAAAATTGAAAACTAGAAGGAGTAGACATACGTGCACCGTCTATGAATTGACTAAGAACAAACTGAATTTTCCACAAAGTGTTGGTTCATTTTCTAAAACAAACTTTTCATTCCAAAATGAAAAATCAAAGGTGGTTCGAAACATTTTTCACCCATTTCGTACACTAACCCAAGTCAAACAACCCTAGAATGACTTGTTTCAAAAACATCCATCCCCAACTGTTGATACATGGCTGACTAACCTAATAATTATGTCTAGACACCCAAAAGCATTCCAAAATCACCTAAACATACCAATTGGAGTCCATACCTGACCCCCAATGTGATTCCACAATTAGATCATCCACTGACCCAAACCAGTCATCATTCCTTACTGCACCGCCAAAACACATCCAACACAAGAACCTCAAATCACTCTTTAGAACCACCACAACCCCTGAGTAAACTCTTGGATATATCATACACTACATATGAATTCTTAATATAGTTCCTTTTAGAATAAATAACACACCTCCTCAGTTCCTCACTAGAATTACAATGCCATCAGAACTGAATTTCTTTCAGTTTTACACACCTATGACACTCCCAACACGATGGTCATACCACCACAAAAAACACATCACTCCCCATCATATGAATATCACTGTCACCATCTTAACTTTGCATATCCAACCACCATGGACTATTATTCTTTCACTTCCAACCTATGAAATGGACATGGCTATCTCACTCTCACCTAAGAAACAAAACTAAACATCATATATCACCCATTATTGATTTATTATAATGGTACCCAGCAAATTATATGACATCTAATACATCATACATACTTTAATCATATATAACCAATGATACACTTCTAACCATACAACCAACAAACAGCTATCCCCAAGCATAAAATCCACGGAGGTGTTTCATCAAACAAGAAAAGACATTTAGGTATCTAGGAATACATCCAATTATCTATTAGTGTACTTAAGATGATTTCATGATATAGGGAATTCTTATCTCTCTCTAAAGAGTATACTAAGATATCACCAGGAAATTCCACTATAAATCATCCATTTCTGATTTCACCTCTAACTAAAGGTACTTTTCACACTTATTTAAAGGACCCGAGTCTCCCTAATCATGAGTGTCTGATCACAATCACATTAGTTCACATATTACTCATGGATTCTTTCTTAACTCAACAAGCTTGGGTGAATTCTTCCATAATATCTGATCCATAAGTCAAACAATATAGTGTATGACTACATATTCATGCCTCCAAGATCCCAATAACACTTAACCATCACACACTCTTTTTCAACCAAATTATAGAACCTATTTATGATTATAGAGAGTAACATATCATAAAAAATCAACTCACAAGTCTTATCCACTAGCCATGCCTACCTCGTATGGCTATCTCATCAAACATAGAGCACCTTGGGAGCTTTCCAAAACTAGAGGAAAATTACAGATCCAAAACCACTAACATGAACACTTATATTTCAGGCATCAATTAAAAGTTAAAATAAGTTCATTTATTCTATCACTACATTCAAAAAGATGCATCCAGAGCTAACTAGGATAGACACCTAACGGTTCCATCCCTCATAACCCACATGTGTTATCTAAGTATCATCACTACAAGTGATTTCCATCTCAAGGAGAGCAGGAATATTTATGTGCCTCACACTGTGAACAAACTAGGTATACCTCACCTGTACAGCTATCACCCAAGTAAACACACACATCGAATACCACATACCCTTGAGAACCTTCTATGCTCCTATTACAACACATAACCACCAAGAACACACCATTCTCTTTATTGTTACCAATCTAAGAACCCGAATGAGCCTACCCCTCATAAGACCTACAACTGGGATAAAAAACTAACACACATGCATTCCTTATAAAAAATGATTCTCTCATTCCTAAACCCCATACCAAGAAACATCCATTATGAACCACTATCAAAAGATTAAAAACATCCACCCATTCCTCACACATGCAAATGCACACATAAATTGATTGGCCCTTCTCACAGGTCACCCTCGAAGGTCAAATGACACCAAATTCCTAAACTAGATCTATTTTAAGATGGTGACTAGGCTCTCCCACCTATCCCCACTAGTCAAGTATCATGAAAAAACACTAGGTCCAACCACCTAGGTCTATTCCAACTCACAAATATCCATAACTCATGGGGCATCAAACATGCTCCCATCCAAATCTCTCATAACATCAACATATCAAAACACCCATCTATTGGTTCTCACATATAAAATATTTCATATGTTAATCTAACCACCCACGACTTGGGAACCCATACCCATTGATCATATCCATATCAAACCACTCCCACAAGGACTCAAACACAAAACCAACTTAAAAAAACCACCCATAAGGGTCCAACAGTTAAATATTTGTACCAAGTTGACTAAACAGGGTCTGAAAACATGTTGTGCATGAGGACTACATCAGTGTCCTCATCATCGAGTGGCTCACTGTATATCCATATAACATTACATTAGAAAAGTTTCCATATAAATTTTTGTCCCAACCGAGAAAAATTACAACAAGTAATTATATGTGAAAAGATCGTATGACCAGTTGTTAACACTTTAAACAATTGAGCCTTTGTCATCAGAAAAACCATGTTGGTACTAGATGCATAGTGGAAGCCTAAAAAATCATGAATTTAAAAGTTTAATGTTGAGATATATGTCCTAACATCATATAAAACGAAAACACTTCCTGATTACATCCCAATGATCTTACATGAATGAATTCAGAAAAAAAATAAATTGAATAATACATAGTTTGATTTTAAGTTGTGTTCATCAATCATTCACCTCTAGTGACCATTTCATGATCGAACCAAAGTTGGATCCCTCTAAATCATCAAAATATGATTCAAAAGTCTAAAAAAGTTACGATCACAAATTTTTTGGATCTATTGTGTTATCTAATGAAGCCTTCGATGACCCAATGATCACCATAGTGACAATCATTTTATATACAAGGAAGAACTCTAATCGAGAGCTCAGATTAAATGAATATCTATCTAGGAAGTGGGATAAAGGATAGAGTGTTGGAACTGGGCATGCAACAGAAGCCCCAAATTGGTGGGTTTTTAAAAAAATTTCACTAATGGTCGATGTAAACTTGTCGACGTCGGAGAAGAGAAACCCGGTCTAGCTGATGACCACGCTTGGAGGATTTTAAGCACAAACATAAACCGTAAAATACCTAGTATAGATTCGAAGCCGTGCATGGTGTCTGCTCATCATTAGAGACCGCTGCTTGAAGAATCTGAAGCTGAATTCCTCTAGATCTTCCAAAAGTGATTCAAGGAATCCATGGGAGAGCCGTTCATCGTAGTCTGGGTGCTAGCGCGGATTACCAACGATGCCTTCGACATTCCAATGATCACTGCATCACTTCACTAGAGATGCCTGAGAGAGAGCTCCATTCGAGCTCCTTGGATCCAGAGAATCTCTCTATAGAGTGTGGGAGAGAGGAGAGGAGATAGAAGATCCATGAATAATACTTGGAAAAAGCCCCTCCTCTTCTATTTATAGTGGTTAGTTAAAATACCCAGTATCACCTCGCCGACCCCGAATACTTAACGCACTATCAAAGAAATTTTATGACTACTAAATTGTGTCATACATATTATTATCATTTACTATTAATATATTAAAATATATTACGTGATAATAATTGATTCATTAACTCAACTCGTCGCTCCCATAAACATTAATTGAACCTTGAATAATTTAATATTCGTCAATCAATATTTTTCATGTATTTAATAAAATTCATAAATACATTTAATAAATAAATTCAATACTCATTATTCTAAACTTAAATAATATGAATTTATTTATTTCATTGGTGATCGTTGAACTTTGGACAAATCCCAAACCCCTATGGCGGGGCCCACCATGTCCAAAACTCATGTTCAATTGAATAGGGATGATTCTTGAATATGCTATTCTGTGTGACCCTCTAGGCCCTTATTTTGATATCCATGAATAGTATTCACAGACCAAGAGCGGGATCTAGCAACCTATCATGGCCCCTGAAGAAATAAGGATTGTCAGAGCAGCGACAACCAACCTATGAACACACACTATGTAATATAATCTATTTATCTGTAATATCTCATAAACCAGGATTCACTCACGTTTCATCAACGTTTTCTTGATTTATAGTTTGTTGATTTAATTGGACAGATTTACCCTTGACTGCCATAGCCATGGTCTTATAAAGGTACTTCTATCTATATCAACATGGCCTGAGATATATTACTTCCATAACCTAGAAGCGACAAATCCTTTCTTGAACATTCAACCAATGTCATACCACCAATGAATCACCCAACACAAACTACCTCGCCACAACTTCATTGCCATGGTTTTCATCTTGCATAAAAGTACGCAATAAAATAACATACATTGGTAATGATCTCAAGTCAGAAGACCATTACACATGATTGTAGATAGGAACATCCAATGACACCCGAAAGATGTGGTGTTCCTATTGGTGGGTCAGTCCTCATGATCTCACTACTAGAGATCACCAAGTGTGAACTTCATGAGAAGAAGTCTCAATGATTATGAGCCTCCAGCACCTGATGGTCAGACATCTACTATGTCTAATCAGTAATTTGTATCTAGACCATAGAACATATATTTAAGATTAATGTTATAGTATCTAGAGGTTTTAATTATATCCTGGGAACTACTATAACCTTTTGATACGACATTTAATCTTTAGACATTACCATTTCAATAGTGGACGCAGAAATGTCTTACACTGTAATGGTAAGATGACATCATGCATAGCTTACTGTATACACAATATGGTAATAAAAAACACTGAATAGTTAGGTCTAGGGAACCCACTATTTTAACATAGAGAGGATCTCAAGTAATGTGTAATGAATATTATTCATGTGAGAGCCTCCTTCTCCATTAAATTGTGAGTTAGAAAATACTTGAAAATGCCACCACAACCCCCAAATATTAATTTCCAACTAAATAAACTATAAAAGGATTATTATGACCAACTTGTTGAGTCATATATATCAATTATATTTTTATTATAATATAATTAATCTATTACATGATAAAACTAAGCTGTTAAGTTGACTTTGTATTCCCACAAATAATAAAAAAACCGTGAATATTAAAATAATATTTGTTTGTATAATATTTTTCCTTGTATTTACTTAATATCTTGTGAATACTTTTAATAAATTAATTCAATACTAATTATTATAATCTAAAATAATATTAATTTATTTATTCTTCAGGATCATATATTATTAGACATATCTCAAATTCTATGGTGGGCCCCACCATGTCCTATACTCTTATTCCTTAGAATATGCCAGATTTTTGAATACGCTTAGTGTGTGACCCTCTAAGACATTATATTGATAGTAGTGAAAAATATTCATAGACCCGAAGTGGAGTCTAGAAACGTATAAAGGCCCCTAAATAGATAAGAAATAGTCATAGCAATATTAACCTAACCTATGAACACATGTGTAATATAATCTCTTTATCTTGTGATATCTCATAAAGTAGGAGACACACTTTGTATCATCATACTTTATTGATTTATTATTCATTGAACTTACTAAATGGACTTATCTTTTTTATAATATGTATATGTATTTAGTAAAGGTACTACCATCCTAATCAACTAGGCCTGAGATATTACTACCTTTATGAAGTGACAAATTTTATCTTGATTATTCAATCAATGTCATACAACCAATGATGAAATTAATTCAAGATACCTCACTCCAATATCAATGAAATAGTTTTTATCTTTCATAAAATCATTCAATCATATTGTATACACTGATAATATTTATGAGACCATTACATGTGTTCAGAGGTAGTTACTACTAATGACACCTAAAACATGTGGGGTTTCTATTGGTGGGAAAGCCCGCATGATCTTAAATACTCGATATCACCAAGTGTGAACTTTATGAGAAGAAGTCCCAATGATTATGATCCCTAAAAACCTGATGTTCTGACATCATCTCTGTCCTTTTATTATGATGCATCATTACCATAAGACATATGTTTAAGATTTATTTAATAATATCTTGATGTTATAATTATATCCTAGTAACTACTATAACCTTTTAGTATGATAAATAATATATGGAAACTACCATCTAAATAGTTGACATATAAATACCAACACTATCATGGTAAGTGTATATCATGCATAACTCACTATATCCATGATATGGTAATTGAAAAATATTGTATAATTTGGGTATAGGTAATCCACTTTTACAACACTTTTCACTAGATCCAACTTGTTAACTACTATTTTTATCTCTCACATGAAAAGATAATTATTCTATTAAGTTATGGTTTTAGTTGTTGGGCCTGCCACATATCCATTATGTTGATATTATACTATATTAAACCTCACCCATTTGATTAAAATTACTCAAGAGAAGATATCCCTGAGTATATCCTTTTCTTTACCACTATCAAGATTTAACATATTGGATAGTACTAGTAGTAGGATCATCATAATTTATATTATGAAAAAAAATTACATATTAGGTGTGATTTAAGAAGTGGAATAAATCATAGCATATTTACACTACTTCTTTCTCTACATTAGAAGCCACAAATACAATTGGTATTTTTAGATATGGAAACCACTGGACTGATTGAGATTCTCTTCCCCATTACCTTAGCCAATATATGATATTATATCTTATTGATCTAAAGGAAGAATAGTTTTTCTCCCATTATAAGTAGTGTCCCTTCCTCTCCCTACACCATGAACATGTATTTTGTAATCTCTCAAGTAAGATTGGATAGTTCTAATTACTTCCAATGCAGTTCTCATGGATAATAATATTATTTTCCTACCATAAAGTATATGTTGGAAATATCATATCTAGTACTTAACATGGAATATGTGATTAATCCATTACATAAGTACATGGAATTAAAATAACTAAATTCTCCTCTAATGATTCATATATATATTATTGGGGAGATTTATTCCTTATGACATTGGTAACAATTTTGTCTTAAATTGTTCCAACTTTTTTGTTTCAATACCCTATTAGTATATGTACTTTTACTTGGTCTAAGAAACCCATTATATCTATCTCAGCATATAATGTTCCATAAAACTTAGGTCTCTACTTTAAGTCAGTATTTATAGATTTACTTTCATTATGGTCTTAACTAACTGTAATACCAATAACTATTTTACATATGCTATCAACAAATTTTACTTGGAAAATAGTGATTCTCCATCTAAACTCTTCCAAACACATGGAGAAAATTCATTCCATATGAATATTCTATGATTTTTCTATTTATTTATTTCCAAAACTGAATTTTAGTAACTTAGAACCCATATTGTCATTCTATGGTATCACCAACCCATTCAAGTTGCATTGTATAGACACCTTTCAAGATTGGTGGTCTTGAAATCCAATTCCCAATATAATGAACCTAAAAAATAACTATGAAAAGTGTAAAATTCGAATGGGTTTTAGAAAAATTACATAGTATAACCAATCAATCCATATTTGTACCACTCATGTACTATCCATGTAATGTTTCTCTTTAATACCACCACAATACCAAGATTTTAAACATTCAAAATACTAACCACATGTACTTTGAAACATTGAATCCATTATTCAATTTAAAGAAACTTCACAATCATAACTAGCTACCATATAATACACACTTATAAGATTCATTATTCTCAATTGTTAATGTATCACCGGACACAGTGAATTTAAAACCATTACCATGGTTTTTTCCTGCTTACGTAGTATGTTTCACTGAAACATTTGTTTTCCATAGGCTCTTGTGAAACTTATTCCAATTCTAACTATTTGTGAATCTCTCATATTGACAAAATCCATACCAATCTTGCTCCCATTATCTAAAATAGAGATGTATAAACTTTTATAGAAATATAGTACAACACTTGAATATAATTTATCATATCAAATGGATTACTATTATATCCATAAATATCATTAGGATGATAAATTTATATGTACGTTTTGTTCTTCTTTATGAAAGATTTTTTATTTCCTTAAAAAACACATTACACCTAAACACATGTTAAATATGTCATAAAGTATTTATGTCATACTATAAATCACATGAGATCCATTTGTAAAAAATATTTGGTATATTATTATGGGATAACATTTCTATTCACAAGGCATGTATAAAAAATAATGGAATTTTCTACAATTCATATTTATCTAAACAATGATTCACCTTTGACTTACATCATGACTTTGACATGTATAAAGAAATGTGTGTTTAATAACTAATCCATGCTATATTTTATTGACTAATGTTTTCATGTAAGACTCATCATTGATCCTCCCAATCAACATCGTATCCTTGATGTGTGTAAATAAACATGCATTTAGAAATTAATCCACACTACATTTTAATAATTGATGAATTCTCAGTTAATATATTATTTGGAACATAGTCCCAAATAAAATCATATCAGTCTAACCATGCATATATCATATTTTACTTTTAAATTCCTTAATACTCTTAAAGGAATCTTATGAAGTATATGAATTTACCACTACTTTAACCATGGAATAGTTCAATATCTCTAGATAATTTTTTTGAAAGCTTTTTGGACTATATGTATTACTAAAGGTTTATTTTTCAAGATCTAAACAAACAAATGTATTGATAATATCTAAGGTATTTATCTCCAAGGAGTCTCAAACTATACTGAGTATATCCTTGAAAACTACTTAGTTTTTCTAGACAAATAATAATATTACCCAAATATAGTATAATTGAGTCTTAAATTATATACTAATAAGATATTTATAATGATCCAAGGATTAATAAACTATTAGTTAAATATTATACACCACAAATAACATTTGTCACACTCGGGTTTTCAAGTTTGGTTTATGATTCGGTTTTTTGGAAATTCTGGTCTTTTTCTCAGGTTTTGAGTGTGAAAGGTGTTGAGTTTTGAAGTGTTTTATTTTTCTAATCTTTACCTCTTAGTTTCCCCTTTTCTTTTTTGGGAGTTTTGGAGAAAACATAAAATTTTTGGAATGAAGAGGCCTTGCGCATGGTTGGTGCATGACTGTGCGACTACTTAGGGGTAATTGTGTGGTTGGTATATGACCTACCACATTGGTTGATCAAAAACATGTGGATACTTAGGAGTGACCATTAGGTCGTTCTTGTGTCTACCACATGGTTGGGAGCATGGTTTAATAAACCCTATAGCCTAACCGTGTGGCCCTACATAGAATAAATTTTTTTAATATTTCAAGTTTTCCCCCATGGGATTACTAGACCCAAATTCACCCAAAATAATTTACCCTGGTGCATCCAAACATAATGAGGTCTTCCATGGCTTCTCAAGACATTCCCCTTCCTCATTTGGTGCATATCTAAGGGAAGGTGAAGGGTTGACTAGTTTCCTCAAGGTATTTCCTTCTCCTTTCTCCCCCATCTTCCTTATCCTTCCTAATTTTCTTGGTTTTCTCTTCTCCCCTAGTCATGATCGACCTAGTGTTTTATTTTCCCAAGGTTTTTTATTGGGTATTTATTTTTTTAGGGTTTCTCTTCATAGATATAGGGTGTTGGAACCTGTGATGGGTGATTTTGGGCATGCATTCCCATTCCGCCATGGATTTGAGGTAGGTTCTCCCATGAAATTGACTTTATAATTAAATTTCATCTATTTCATGATTTTTTCACTTGTTTTACATTATTAATATTATGATATAATATTTGGATAATTTTTTTGGTGTGAAATGTAGCGGTTAAAACCTTGTTTTGTGCAAAGTGGTGTTATTTTGTTAAAATGGCGCACACCACATGTTTGTTAAAATGATTTATTGGATTTCACACATGGTTATGGTATTTTTAACATGGTTTAGTAGCATGAATAAATTTAATGAATGAAATTGGTGTTTTACTCCTTTTCATGTTCTTGAAATGAATTGCATTGTTAAAAAGTGCATTACATGTGTTCGGTGAATAGATCGGTTGAATTTTATGGGTTGTTTGTGATATAAAGTGTTTTATTTGGATTTATAATTATATTAGAAGAATTTAATGTTTTATTTTTTAACCCTTAAATAGTTTCTAAATTTTTTCTTGGATTTATAAGTTTATGAGTTTTGATTTTAAAAGTGTTTTGACATGAGCTTCCAGTAAATGTCCCATTTGGAATTTTTATGAAGGTGGTTGTGTTTTGAAAGTGTAATATGAATGTTTTAAGGTTTTTATATAAATTTTTAGATTCTTAAAATGGTGTTTTAATCCTCCTTATGGAAAGTGGAATTTTTGGTTTTGATAAATGTTGGTTTGGATAAATGCTTAAAGGCCCCTTTGGAATTTTTCTTTAAAAATGGTTTTCAAGTTTGTTCCATGTTGTAAAATTTTGGGTCATTTTATGATTCATGAAATTGATTTATTAAATGGTATTGGGGATTCCAATTTTGGTTTTTTATGGTGTTGGTGGGAGTTTTCCTTAAAATATAATTTTAAATGTATTTTATGTGCAAATCATCATTATACTGCTTAATATTATTTTATGAAAATTTTAAGTGGTTTATTGATTTTTGAAAGAGATGTGAAACATGTTTGTAGGATATTTTGTGTCTGTATGATTTAAAAGTGGATTTTTTATGTTAAAATGGTATTTTATAACATGTAAGACTTTTTTAAGAATAAAAAGGGAGGCCCGAGTATCTTACTGGGCTGAATAGGACTAGTATGCTAGTGATCCGATAGTGGATTCGTCTATGTTTCACTTAAAAAGATTAACAATGACAACACTAATTAAACTATGATGATGATTTGGAACAAGTACTCCATTGGGGTTTCCCCTCCTAGCATCACATGCATGAGAAGGTTATTGGATATGGATACTTTTACAGCAAGATACGGGGTACCTAGGAACCCACAACTAGATAGTTCCTAGCGGTGTTCCCATGACTAGTGCTCATTGGATATTTTTTACTCAGCATCAGCATATGGTGTGTTTGGTTGTTAATTTCAGCAACATGTGCGTTTCCTTTATAAGTATTTATTTTTTAAAGTTTCCCCCTTGAATTTTTTTTTCCATTTAAAGTTGCATCCTTTTTAAAAATTGATGCTACCATTTCCTGTTTATGAAAAATTGAAAGAATTTCACCTTTTAATGTTTATAAAATGGAATATTTCTGGGAAAACATAATTTTATATATTGTAGTTCAACCTTTAAAATGGATTTTTCTTTTATTTTAAATAAAGTTCATTCGATATAGATTATTGTGCTAGCCTACTCAATTTTAATACTCACACCTATAGTTCTTCTCTATTTTTAGTCCTTGTGCAGGTTTTAGCTTGAGTTCGATTTCTTTGAGTGACTTTTGATCGTTGTGTTGGAGAGTGACTAGTGGGATCACGAGGAGTTATTTTGGTCATCAGGATCAGTCGGTTTAGTTGTATTGTTCAGTTTTACTTTTAGTTTCTTATATAAATGATGCTTTGTTAAGTTTTATTTATATATAGGGGATGTTTGGTTGCTTTCTGCTATTGGTTATTGTTAATTTATTGGGAGAAATCATTCTGTTTTATACTTTGATAAATCCTGGATTTAGTTTCCAGCCTGCGGGGATTAGGAATTCTCTTCGGGCCATGTTACAGACTGGATCGAGTGACCAGTTTGGGGTCAACTTGGGCTGGTTCGTGATAATATTATATCAGAGTAGGTCAGTTCTTAATGAACCATACTTCTTAGGGCACCATTTTTTATTTGGGAATGTCAAGGTAGATGGAGTAGGATTGTCCGAACATGAGGGATAGGTGCGGTAAGAGTGTCAAAAAATCTTTCTCGTTTCGATCCTCAGGTTTCCATGGAATGTTCGGTTTCATTAGTTTCTTTGGTCCTCAGGGATTATTTGGAGATTGGGACATGATAAGGGGAGTTATAATAATGGTATTCATGAGATAATTGGTCTTGGAAAGCCATGTGGAGTCAGGGCATGGTCTTAATAAGTCTCTCTATGTTGGTTATATGTTTGACATATGACCGCCAACCATATGTTCAAGTCACTCAATGACACTTGCTCCCTTTTGTGGGTCTCCTGGACCTTTCTTGAATTCTAGAAATTATTTTGAAAATACTTGTGTGAGAATTGTGAATGTGAGTTTTAAAGTATTGGATGAATTTTGAAAAGTGGAAAATTGGTTTTCAAAATTTAATATAAGAAATATTTTGGAAATTTGGGTGTTTTTGAAACAAATCATGAGGATAAAGTGGAAATGATTTAACAAGATTTAATTTCCTTAATCTAAACTAGTGGTTTGTTGAAATAACATGTTTTTAAAGCATCTATTGTTTTAAGGTTATTCTGAAATTTTGTTTTAAATGGGATGCTTTTGGATGTTGAAAAATGTTTGAATATGATGAATTAGTTTTGGAAATTAGTTTTGAGTGACTGGTGTTTTACTGAAAAGGGTTTTGGCCTTTTGTGGCTGTTGGATTATGGAATAGGATTTGGGGAAATTTTGAGAAAGGGAATGGGTTGTTTGGATTGAAATGTTTGTTTTGGGAGTTGTTTAAAATGAAAATTATTTTGATGTAAATCGATGAGGTTTATTTTTTAAGCAAGGTAAAATAGTTTGGTGTGTGAAATCTGAAAATGATTTTTAACTTGGTGGTTAGTGTGCTTGGGAAGATAATTGATTGTTGAATTTAGGTGAATGTTTTTTTGGAAAATGAGGTTGTTTTGTTTCGGACTTTTTTGTTTTCATGGGTTCTCACATTCAAGGTTTTATATGGAATGGTGGATGGGTGCCTGGGGTGGCACAAAAATGTGCATGTGAGCGAGACTCGACGATACACCATTGGTGAGTGTAAAAATCCACCAAGTTTTCCTATTTTTCAAAAGTTTTTTATTCTAAAAAAATGTAGTGTTTTTTAAACTGATGGTTATGTGGCTTGGTTTTCTATTTCTTAGAAGTGTTATTTATTCAGAATGCTTCCACGTGATCTGGAAGTGATACTCTTGTTGTGTCTCGATATGGAATCTTTTTTGAGGCTTAGTTTTGGAGCAAAATACAATGAGATTCTAAAGATTTTTTTGGATGTTGTGATGTGGCTATGGATAGTTATCCATTACAATATTTTTATTTTATCAACCTAAGGATTCATTTGAAAGGTTAACTCCACCTCTTCGAATGATTCCTTAACTCGTTTGCTGGAATAAAGAGCTGTTTGGGATTGATTTAAAGTTCCTTCCTATTATGGTGATTCTGTTGGTTGTGGTGGTTGTGCTCGGTAATGTTGATGTATTTTTTCATGTTCCTTGTCCATTATTCTCCTTGTTTTGAGTGAGGGAGAATGGTGTTATATATCTATGAGTTCCTGTATGGATAAAGGGGTTTTGTTGAGGAGGTGAGTTTTGGGGTGTGTCATTATCCTTTGTTTCTACATGGGTGTGTTATGTCGATTCATGTGGAACTAGGAGAAGGGGTTCTGTTTTGGGGATTAGAAAATCCTAACTGTGAGGAAGTAAATGTTTCATACATCAGATATCTATCCATATGTCTCAAAGTGAAGCTGGCACGTAGTCAGGAATCCCATATATTTAAGAATTTTGGTTAAGTTTGTGCCTCTACCATTATGGTAAAGAAATTTTAATATTCCTACTCTGGTTCCTATATCAATGAAAAAATATATCTGGTTGCTAAGAGAATGGTGGAATTAACCCTCTCCCAATGTCTGAGAATGTGACCTCTAAGATTACGGTTTTCTGATCACTGTTCCTAAGTGAACTGCCCACATGAATTGGGTGTGGTCTTGGTTTTATCTATTCATAGGTGAAGACTGATGGGTAGTTGTTGGCTGTGGTTTTAATGGTCCATGCATTGGTCCCCTTCCCTCCTCTACCTGTGCGGTGGGAATTTTTGGTCCGTGTGAGAACTCTTAGTGAAGTTCTTATCCCCTTTATTTGGGAGTGGGAGGTTTAATGTTCATGTTTTTTTCCTCTTAGCTTGATTTGGTAAGTTATTGTGGGATATTTTTTTTGAGAATTTGTAGGAGAGCCCGGTTCTAGTTCATTTCTAATTCTTATTTGATCGTTGATAGTTGGTTCTTAATGGTGGGGAGACCCATCGTAGGTCTCATATAGCTTCTTTAAAATAATTTTTAGATGTTAGTTGTTTTTTAATGCTGGGGAGTCCATTTCAGTCTCCCTTGAAATTGTTAGCTTTCATGACTACTCCTAGGTTTGGGTGATTTCTAGGTTCCTTGGGAGAAGTCCCAACAATCTGATACTTGTTGTGGATATAGTTTCTTGATCCTTACATTGGTCATCGGGAAGTTGTTTTGAGTTGGTGTTTTTTTTGGGGAAAGAGGATTAAGTACCTTGGTTTTTGAGTGAAATATTATTGATTAATATTTTGTATTTTATTGATATAAAATCCTTAGTCATTGATCAATAAATTTGAATGTGTTATGGATTTCTGGGGGTGGAAAACATTAATGGTGGGGAGAATTTTCACACCTGGTTTTTCAAGTTTTGTTTTTTTTTTCGGTTTTTCTGGAAATTCTTGTCTTTTTCTTCGATTTTGGGTGTGACGGGTATTGAATTTTGAAGTGTTTTCTTTGTATAATCTTTCCCTCTTGGTTTCCCCTTGGCTTGTTGGGAGTTTTGGAGAAAACATAAAAAAATTTGTATGAAGAGACCCTATGCATGGTTGGAACATAGTCATACAACCACTTAGGGATAACCATGATATAGATATAAAACCTACAACATAGCTTAATCACATGAGTGAAACCTCTTAGGAGTGACCGTATGGTTTCTCTTGTGTGTGCCACATGGTTTGGCGCACAGTCTAATAAACCGTGCGACCCTTCCCAGAATGAATTTTTTTAATTTTTCCAGTTTTTTCCCATGGTATTATTAGACCAAAATACACCCAAAATGATTTCCCCTAGAGAATCCATGCCTAATTAGGTCTCCTTAGCTTCCCAAGACCTTACCCTTCTTCATTTGGTGTATATCTAAGGAAGGTGAAGGGTTGACTAGTTTCCTCAAGGTATTTCCTTCTCTTTTCTCCTCCCTCTTCCTTCTTCTTCTAATTTTTCTTGGTTTTCTCCTCTCCCTTGTTCATGATCAAACTAGGATTCTATTTTACCAAAACAAATTATGGTTTTTTTTATTTAGGGCATGTGTTCATAGATCTAGGGTGTTGTAACCCACGATAGGTGATTTCAGGTTTGTGTTCCCATTTTTCCATGGATTTGAGGTAGGTTCTCTAATGAACATGCCCTTATAATTAATTTTCACTTGTTTTATGATATTTTAACTTTTTTAAATTCATAATATTGTGATATAATATTTGGATAATTTTTTTTGGTGTGAAAAGTAGTGGGTAAAACCTTTTTTTGTGGAAAGTGGTGTTGTTTTGTTAAAATGGAGCACACTACATGTTTAATAAAATTATTTCTTATCTTTTTCACGTGGTTGTGTTATCTTGAAAATGATTTAGTAGCTTGAATAAATTTATGGCATGCAATTTTTGTTTTATTCCTTTTTATGTGATTGAAATGAATTTATTTGTTAAAAAGTTCATGCCATGTGTTCGGTGAATTGCTTAGTTGGATTTTCTAAGTTGTTTGTGATATAAAGTGTTTTTTGGGATATATAATTATATTAGAAGCATGTGAAGTTTTATTTTGGAACCCTTAAATTTATTTCATATTGGTTCACATCTTTACAAGGTTAAGAGTTTTGGGTTTGAAGGTGTTTGACATGAGTTGTCGGTTGGCATTTTTATGAAGGTGGTTGTGTTTTAAAAGTGTAATTTGAATGTTTTAAGGGTTTCATGTAAATTTATAGATGATTCAAATGGTGTTTTTTAACTATTTATTGAATGTGAAATTTGATGTTCTGGTAAATGTTGGTTTGGTAAAATGCTTAAAGGCATGTTTGGAATTTTTCTTTAAAAATGGTTTTCATGTGTGTTCCATGTAGTACCATTTGGGGTCATTTTAATATTCATGAAATTGATTGATTAAATGGTTTTAGGGATTCAAAATATGGTTTGTTATGGTGTTGGGGGTATTTTATCCTTAAAAGATAATTTTTGAATGGGCTATATGTGCAAAGCCTTGTTATACTTATTGAAATTGTTTTATGAAAACTTTAAGTGGTTTATTGATTTGTGAAAGAGATGAATTTTTTTTCATGTTGTTTCTTGTTTGTATGATTTAAAAGTGGGATTTTAATGTGAAAATGGTATTTTATAACATGGGTAATTTTTTTGAGCACAAAAAGGGAAGCCTGGGTATCTAGGTGGGTGGACTAGGACTAGTATGCTTGTGATTTGGTAGTGTCTTCGTCCCTATTTCACTTAGAAAGATTGATTATGACAACACTAATTAAACTATGATGATGATTGGTGACCACTAGGCCACTAGTTTTTCCCCTCCTAGTGGATCTTTCATGAGTAGGTTATTGGTTATGTATACTTTTACACTGAGATATGAGGTACCTAGGGCCCCAAAACTAGCTAGTGCCCAGGGGTGTTCCCATGACTAGTGCTCATTGGATATTTTGTACTCATCATTGGCATATGGTGTGTTTGGTTGGTAATTTTAGTATCATGCGTGTTTCCTTTAAAAGTATTTATTCTTTAAAGTTTCCACCTTGAAATGTTTTTCCATTTAAAGTTGCATCCTTTTTAAAAATTGATTCTACCATTTCGTGTTTATGAAAAATTTCAAGAATTTTGTCTTTAAATGTTTATAGCATGGAATCTTGTTGGGAAAATCTAATTTTAGATATTTTAGTTAAAACTTGAAAATGGTTGTTTCTTTTATTTTGAAGGAAGCACATTGGGAATAGATTACGAGGCTAGCCTATTGAGTTTTAATACTCATGCCTATAGTTTTTTTTTCTGTTTTTAGTCCTTGTGCAGGTTTCAGCTTGAGTTCTATAGCATGAGTGACATGTGATCGTTGTGTTGGAGAGTGACCAACAAGGTCACAAGGAGTTAGTTTGGTCATCGGGTTCAGTCAGTTTAGTTGTATTATTTAGTTGTAATGTCAGTTTCATGTATAAATAATGTTCAATTCAGTTTTATTTATATATAGGGGATGTTGGGTTTATCTTTGGTATTGGTTACTGTTTATTTATTGAAAAAAATTGTTCCCTTGTGTACTATGATGATGCCCGACACTAGTTTCCAGTCCGTGGGGATCAGGAATGCCCTTTGGGCCATTCCGAAGACCTGTTCGGGTGACCAGTTCAGGGTCAGCTCGGGCTGGTTTGTGATAATATTTTTTTCAAAATTGGAATAATATATCTTTTTATACAATGGAAACATGAGATAAATTTTTCAGAAATTCTCAATAAAATTTCAACTAGAATCGTTAAACATGGTAAATAAATGTTTTGTACTTCTAACCATTGAATTATGAATCACCCATACCCAGTTTATTAGAGAATTCACCACACTTCTTGTAAAATTTATTTTCTTACTTTTTTACTATATTTTATTACAGTAGGAAAATTTTATTTAATACCCAATATGTAAAAAAGAAACATTATATATAATTGATGAATGTACCTAAATAAGAATTGAATACTTGCTTATTCAATTTAGTTCATATTATTTAAACTTACATAGACATATCTCATGACATGAAAATCAGATAACCTCTTATAATATGATCCACCTTAGTTATTAGCAGGGCTTTGTAAAGGTGACTTTGGTGTCACACTGTCCATTGGATGTTTTCCCTTTTCTTTCAACTTGTTCACCATAAGAACTAAATATTATACTTTCTTTAAGTTCTTATTTACTTGAAAAACCTTACCTAAAAAGTAATGAAGTGTTTTCCCTATACAATTAATTTTTCAATATTAAACGAAACTAGAGTAGGTGAGTGAAAAATATATAAGAATGAGATGTATTGAATTATAATGATCCATCTTTTAAATTTATAGGTATTTATTATAATCTTAAGCTCATTTATATCTCACTTCACTTTAACATCACAAGCTTATAAGATATGAGAACAAATGTGAAACCATCCATGTCTTGATTTTTTTTCCAAAAATCACTAGAAATTGATGATATCATTATGATGTAAACATAAAATTCATCATCCATGAGTCACCTATAAGAATCTTTCACACCATCACTTCTTGATGTGGCTTAATATGTATTAGGGACTCCAATGCCTAGAATTTCCTATATCGTAGTAGTGTGTGCAAGAACTTGTGCTAATATTTGAAACTCATTCCGGTGAGGATATTTAATTTTTAAAATATGAATTATAGTATATATATGGTATTACATACCATTTTCTATAAAAATAAACTCTATCAAATTACTTCTTTTATCTTGATTACTGATTATACAATAATGATTAAATCATTAAATGTATCCCACTATTTTATAAAACCCACGTATCCCTCACTAAGAGATTTAGAATACTCAGTTTCTAGAGTATTATAATGGTAATTATCCCTGAAACCTATAATCATAGTTCAATCTATGGATATGCCACTACTTGAAGAGTTTCAAGGTAGAAATTATACTAGAAACCCACATTGACTCAGGGATCATTAAACTTTTGAGTGAATTCCCAACTCATAGAAATCATAAACATGATTTACGCAATGATTTGCCTCTAAATATACAACATAGGGATATTAATACTTATTTCTAGCCAAATTTAGTTAAGTCAACCCATCACTCTCAAAAGAACTCCCCGAGAGTAGCAGGGACCCAAAACTATGGTTGATGTGTAACACCCATCGGGTCACTAGTTTATTCATTTTTGAGTTTTATTTTTTGTTTGTATTGTCCTTGGAGTTCATGGGTGATGGGGGTCAGAAAATGGATTTAAAAAAACACCAAGTGAATGGTCTGTTAAACCATCTGGTTAACCCAATTAGAGGGTTTCAAGTGGTGAAAATGTAGTTTCACATCGTTTGAGCAAGTTTTTTCATACCATGAGACTCCTAGAGGTAACCATGCACCTTGGAATTTGTGGGAGGCAGTATCCCTACACAGCTGGTGTGTAATTTGACTAACTATGAAACCCAACCATGTGACCCAATCTATATCATTAAAAACATTGTTTTAATTTCCCTTTATAATTTATTAAAGTTATTGGCCCTCATTTTCCATCCCCAATGAGTAAAGATCCTCCTCCATGGAAGTGGAGATCTCCCCTATCCTTGGTGGTGGTTTCCTCTTGGGTTACTGGTGGTTTGTCTTCAGGTAAGTCAATTTCACCTTAATTTATTATCCTTTCCCTCTTTTTTACATGTGTTCTTCTATTTCCATGGCGATATGGAACATTAGGGGTGGTGTTGACCAAATATAGGGTGGGTAATGGGGTTTTTGGTTCTATTTATTATGGGCTAGGTGTGTGAGGAATTTTTGAACCTCTTCTTGGTAGTTGTCATTGCAGGTGACATGTTTTAGACCAAATATGAGGTAGGTTTCTTTATTTAATGGAATTTTCCATTTTTTCCCTTAAAATTTATTACCACCTTTGGTTTTTGTTGTTAAAATTTCCATTTATATGATTTATTGAGTTAATTAATTCCATGTTTTATGTGATAAATTTATTGGTTTTGAAATTTTGTGGTTTATAAAAATGGTTTTCCAAATGGTGGTGGAATGTGTGAACCCAAAGTGTTAGATTAAATGAATAAAATAGGTTTTATGGTTTGAAATGTATTTATAAAATGGTTTTATAATTGTTTGTTACTTGATAAAGGTGTTTTGATAAAATGGTCATATTTATTTTTTTAAATGTCTTGTGAATGGATTTGAATTATATAGAATATTTTTATGATTTTGTGGCATGGATTAGCACATGGGTTATCTTGGGTGTGAGTGAGGTAATGTGTGATGAATCCTAAGAGAATTCATGTAGGGGCAGCATGATAACCTCCATTTGGTTTCCAAGGGACTTTGAGAGCCTTTGGGTAGAAAGTCTGTGAGAGATACCATTATTTTTCTGAGATACCGTGAGAGATCTTGGTGTTTTGGCTTGGGAAAGACCGTGGGATATTATATTTGTTTATTTGGATAGCATACCTTTTAGACTCACTCATATTAGACCCATGAGGTTAGATACCTATGTGAAATTACCCATTCCAGATTTTGATTATATGATTTTATATATTGTATTACTTCTACATTTTATATGATGATTTCTGTTATGACTATATTATATTTATTGGTTATATGATGATTATGATTCTTATGATCCCTTTTTTTCATACCATTATTGGATGTTAAAATCATGTCAGGCCATGTGGATTTGGTTTATTTATTTAGTCCATATTTGTAAATGTTCTTGGAATTTTTTTTTGTTTTGAAAGAAAAACCAAAGAGATTTGAAATACTTGTTTAAAAGAAAATTGCTTTCAAGGTGATTTAATCTTAAAAATGTGTTTTCCAACTCATTTATTAGTTTTCATGGGTAAAATTGTTAAATATGTTGATGGTGGCATCTTAATGGTCAACATGTCTCATACCTTTACTGGGAATTTGGGTATTTATAGATATTTTGAAGGAAACAAGTAAGGGAAAGGGAACCATGTACCAACATGACTCTTCTAGATTACTAACCTTCAATGTTTAGTGGAGGATACATAGTCTCAAAAGAATTGGATCATGTGGTGTTGTTTTTGGTATTTCTTATCTATTGGGATGTGTATATGGTTTGTGAATTTTGATCTCTTTTTAGTTATGCATTCGAGATATGACTTGAGATACCATGTGTATGGCCTTTATATGGAATATATTGTATATGATGCAGATTTTTTTATAGTATCTTATTTTATATGCTTTGGATGCTTAGTTATATTTGTATACTCTAATCATAAATGTGTGGCCATAACATTTCATGGATGGTTCATACCTGATTAACATGGTATAAACTGTTCCTAATAGATAGTTGGTGATATCTGGTGCTTGTCGGGGTTATTTTATCGAGGGTTCATGGTTAAGGAACATAATTATTAGTAACTATCCACAAAACTTGTAACAATATCCATTTATTTCACCAATTTCACCAATAATCTTGGTTCATGGTTAGACTAACTATGAAAAAGTATCATATATAGTTGAAGATACATGATATTTTTTAGGTTTTTCCTACTTTTTCACTTGAAATAACTTTTCATATTTATTCCCCTTATTGAGTCCCATGATGGGAGTTCTATTTATTTTTTTATTAATTTGATGTGGAATGAGATCAAATGTTTTTTGATTTGGTTTTGTTTTCTATATTGTAGATGATGCATCCTAGAAAACCTTTTCTAAGCGTAGAGAGGGTGAAACAAATAGTACCCCATAAGAAAACCATCATCTTGATCTTAATTTGGTGGATTTTATGATACTTATGATCCAATCCTTAGGTTATGTGGGTGCTTGAGATCATAGATGGATAATTGATCATGCTCAAGAGTTTATGAGGTAGAATCCACCTGTGTTCCGGGGTGCTAAGGTATCCATTGATCCCATGGAATGGATGGGTTTTGTTGGTAGGATCTTAGTTTTATTAAGGACCCCTGAATACTTAAATTTGGAATTTCTACATATGTTCTAAAGGACTAGTTAGAGTGTAGTGGGAGTTTATGGTGCCTTAAGGGAAGCATGAGGATCTCAGGTGGACCACTCTCAAAGTGTATTTTCATTAATAGTTCTACCCAGATACCATAAGGGTGGTGAAAGCCCATGAGTTCTTAAAGGGATAATTTGATGATGGAGTATGCATCAAGATTAACTTATTTAGTCCATGTTTCTCCAAATATTCTCACAAATGACTACCTCAAGGCTCAATGATTTGAGATGGGCTTGAGACGAGAGACCAAATCTATGATCATCCTTCTTTATATAATATCTTATTTCAAGGTGTTTGAAAAGGAAGTAGTGGAATAGGTATATTTAACTGGTAAGATATTTCTTGGTGATTCTCTTTTAGTGGTTGGAATATAGACTTCTTTATCTAGACAAAAGAAGAATCCAGATGAGTCTTGTCGGGGTAGTGGAAGGAGTGTCCAGGAGTCTTCAGGTTCAACTCATGTGGCTTCATCCGGGTGTAAGCCTTTTTTTTGGTTACGAGTGGGGGAAGGTGGAACACATTAAGACTAATTATATAGTCTCTTAGGTCATGAGACTAATGTGAATGCTCGGTTCACCTTTATCACTTTTATCTACTGGCTTCACAGGGGAGAAGTATGGGATCCACTTTCTCAAAGGGCCTTAGGGTGAAATTAGAGGATTCCAAGGTTTGAGGATCTCACCCTCATGGTAAGGGGGATTCTCACAAATGGAAGAAGGCTCATGGTGGATCTAAGATAGGGTGTATCCTTATATATTAGGTTATTCTAGAGGAATAATATTCTAATATGGCCACAATGAGATGTATGGTGTTTACTGCATCATTCATGACATTGATTTTATTTGACACTAGTATATATAATTCCTTCATTTATATGTAATTGATTTATGTTTTGCGTATGTGAGTCGATTCAATTCCATATGTCATAGATTTGTTAACCCATTTGGGTAGTAAAAAATAGTAGGGTTTCAGGTTCCCAAAGTTCCATGTGATGGTTTCTGAAGTCAAGGTTGTCTGAGACTTCCTCATTTTGGGCTGGGTTTTGTTTGACCTATTTTTTGGAATGGATTTGTTGATTTGATTCAAGGTGATAGTTAACTGTAGTTACTAATGATTTAATTTTATCATGCCTTATGAGAACACTCATGTCTTTCAAGGTGAGTGGTACCCATGAATAGAGAAGGCATGACCAGTTGATACCGAGTTGGGGTCAGTCTCATTCCATTTTTCTTGAATGTTTCTTGACTCTGTTGAGCAATTTTCTTTGGGTAAGTTTACAGTGGTTGTGTATTGGTAACTAGATGCGTTTCTAAATGATTTATCAGGATTGAATCTATAGTGATAGGTTGAATTTTCCATCAATATACTCTATGAGGTGAGTCTTATTTCATTTAAGTCTTACTAGATATCACTATATAAGCTAATAGAGATGGAATTTCACCTAGTGAATCTCAAGGGAATGGGTTTTCTCCATCCCAGTGTGTCACCATGGGCTTCACCAATTTTTTTTAAATAAGGTAGACATGATCCTATGATTTATGATAAACTACCATAATCTAAATCAGGTGACCATGAATAATAAATACCCATTTCCCAGAATTGATGATCTCTTTGATCAGCTCAGAGGAGCCCATTTTTTATTAGATTGACCTTATATCTAGGTACCACAAGATGAGGGTCTGGGAATAGGATTTTCAAAAGATTAACTTTCAAATCCAGTATGGAAATTTTGATTATTTTGTTATGACATTCGATATTACCAATGATTCTACAGTCTTTAGGACATTGATGAACCATATATTCCACCATTTTATAGACTCCTTCATGGTCGTGTTTTTAGAAAAAATATATTTGTATTCCATGATGTAGGAAAAATAATTAATACCATCTAGAGGTTTCTTTGGGAGTTTTAAGAGAGAACCGTTTGTATGAAATGTTATCCAAGTGATAGTTCTAGATTTAGATTTTGAAGTTTATGAGCTACATGATTTTTTAGGAAAGAGTTTTAGTGTATATTGGTAAATTTTTTGCATTTATACTCTAGGAGAATATCAATAATGTGTTTTATATCAGTATATTTATGATATTGAACAATTATTACAGACATTTTGTTCAGTACTTCTCCAAGATAACTTATCCCTTGAAATATTTGTCTAGAAAATGGGTGAAGTTTGTGTGGGATGAGAAGTGATTGGGTTCTTTTGAGTGGTTGAAATATATCCTGAAATCCATGTTAGTTTTGATTCTTCTTGAAATGAGGAAGGCTCATGCAGTGTACTATGATACTTATAGTGTGGGATTGGGGTGTGTGTTGATGCAAGAAAACCTTGTGGTGTCTTATGGATCACTGTATCTATGACCACATGAGCAGAATCAAACAAACCATCACCTAGAATTGGTATCCATGAGGCATGAAATGAATAATTGGTGACACTGCCTCTTTAGGAAGACATTTATAGTGCATTATGATCATATAAGTCTAAATAACATTTCGAACAGAGGGACCTAAACCTCATATAGATACGCTAGTTGGGATACCTTAAAAATTTTGATTTCTTGATTTCTAATACACTGGTAAGGGAAATGTGGTTACAAATGCATTGAGAAGGAATATTCTAGTGGAAGTAGTATGAGAATTAGTAGAAGAGTGGGGTCTGATGAGTCTATTTGTTAATCTGATTATGGAGGTGCATGAGGATATAGGGAATGTGTTTTTGTATAGTGTGTAGGATACACTGCCAATCGTCTATCAGGTTAGTTATAAGAAAATATTTGACACCGATTTCCATAAGGTTAGAAGTGCTTTAAATGGTGGGGAGAACTCAGGGTATTGGTGTTGGATTCCTGATGGTTCTTTCATTTTCAGGGGAAGACTGATGGTTCCTTTGAACCTGATGTAGGATATGATACATGTGGCACATCATTTGAGATGGGTTGTTCACCTAGGGGATACCAAGATGTTTTATAACTTGAAATTATAGTATTGGTGGATTGAAGTGATATGGGAAATGATAAACATTGTTTCCATATGTTTGACTGCCATAGGATCACATAAGAGCATCAGAGGCTATCTAGTTTGTTACATCCACTTCCTATTCTGATATGGAAGTGGGATGAGATCTCTATAGATTTTTTAATTATTATAAATGATGCTTCCAGTGGTAAGGATAACATTTCGGTGATTGTCAAATTTTTGATTAAATCGTCCCATTTTATACCCATTAGGGAGTTGATAAAGGTAGAGGACCTCATATACTTGTATGTTCAAGATGTCATTTGGCTTCATGGAGTTCCCTCGAAAATTGTTTCAAATCAGGATGCCCATTTCACTTCCCAATTACGTAAGGGACTCTAGGAGGTGTTTGGAAACCATTTTAATTTCATCACTTTGCATCACACACATATGGACAATCGGTGATAGAAAATAATCTAGATACTTTAAGATATGTTGCGAGCATGTGTGATTTATTTTGTGTGTTTTTGGGAAAGGCAACTGATATTGTATGAGTTTTCATATAATAAAAGTTATTAGGATTAGATCATGATATCCTCATTTGATTTGTTGTACATATGGCCATGGAAACCCCCACTATGTTAGAAATAGGTAGGTGAGAATTCCTTGGTTGGCCTGAGACTCGTCCAAGAGAGGACTGTGATAGTGTGGGTGATTCACTACTGGAAATAAGACCATTTGCGACGGGTCAGTTGCGACGGGATCCCGTCGCAAAAGCCTATTTGTGACGGGGGTCCGTCACAAATGACCCGTTGCAGTAAATGGCGTCGCAACTAACACTATTTGCGATGGGTCCGTCGCTAAAAATATTATTTGCGATGGAAATATGTTCCGTCCCAAATACTAATCGATATATATATTAAAAACTTTAAATAACACTTTTGCGACGAGCCCGTCACAAATGTTATTTGCGAAGGGCCATGAATACCGTCGCGAAAGAGTTAATTTTTTCTTTAAAAAAAGAAATAAGTAATTGACACGGGCCCATCGTAATTTCCTATTATGACGAGAAAATATTCCCGTCGTAATAGGAAATTTAAAAAAAATTTAAAAAAATTTAATTGCGACGGGATACCGTCCCGTCGCAATTACCTATTGCAACGAGATGATTATCCCGTCGCAAATATGTATAAAAAAATAAAAAAATTAAATTATTAATAAAAAATCTTAATTAGTATTATAATAGGAATAATTCAATTATAATTCATTCAAATATTATAACAAAAAATCATTCAAATATTTAAAAAATTATAATTAAATTAAAATATTAAAAAAATTTAAATATATATAAACAAAATTAATATTATAAAATATGAATAATATTATTAATCATATTAATATTGTAATATAAATAATATAATATTATATAAAAATAATAATATACCGAATTCATATTATTATAAATAATTAAAAAATTATAATTTTAATTAAAATTTTTGAAACTTTTTATGTATTAAAAATACTGAATATAATATTATTAAAATAATTAGAAAATAAAAATATGAAAATTATCAACATTTGCAAAAATAAATATAAACAAATAATAGAATACTAAGAGTAATATTATTATTAATAAAATAAACATACATTAAAATAAATGCCAATAATAAATAATAAATTATTAAAAATAAATAGAAATTAAATAATACAATATTGACACCAGTATAAGAGAGACATAAAATTTGAATAGAAAAAATGTCATATTTTAAATTTACAAACTTTATAACATCTAAACAATAACTAATCTGAAGGAGGAGGGGGAGGGGGGGATCTGCTGGTGGAGGAAACTCCATCCCAAAGGCATGAGTGAGTCGGCGCATGTACTCCATCTGCTCCTGCTGCTGCTGTTTCCACCGACTCATCTGCTCCTCGTACACCTGCTGCTGTCGTCAGCACTCCTCCTCATGCTGCTGCTGCTGCCGACGCATCTCCTCCTGCTCCTTTTAGTGACTCTCTATCAACTCAGTCTAAGATCGCAACTGATCCTCATACTGTGTAGCAGAAGAAGATGCACGAGATCCTCTCAAGTTGGATGCCGACATCGCAGCACTGCCATAATAATCTCTGGGAGTCAGTCGAGAGCCGATACCAACTACCCGGCCCTTCCCGAAGGCATATTGGGTCGCCTGCATCCATGCCGCCTCATCAAAATGATGGCCACTGGTATGATCTGATGCCTCGGACTGACCCTCAGGCCGGGTCTGTGACGCTGCGGTCTCATATGACTCCTGTAGTTGCAATTTAAAATTAAAATTGTGAATATATTATATGCAGTTAATTTTTAAACTTGAAAACAAATAATACTGACCACGATGTGACGCTGGCGATCACCTCTGAGCTCCTTAGTAGGTGGATCACTGTACATCTTCCGATATATGTCGTACTCCGTAATATCGGGGTGCTCGACAGCCTATAAGAAAATAAAATAAATTGTTAATATTTAAATTTATATAAAATATTTATAAAAAATGTATGTACCAAATACTGTCTATGAGTACTGAAAGTACGACTCCCATCTCAATGAGTCACCTCCTGTCTCCCCCGATTCTGCCTCCCCACCGATGATCTCCTCTGAAAGCCACCACTCATCCAGTGTGCACATAATCCATCCCATACGTGGGATGAAATGTACTATGGTCGGTGTGCTCGACATGACTCGTCAAAATCTTACACTCATGCTTTCTTCGTAGCATATTTTCTTAAATTGTGCAAAAACTGACGAAAGCGATCACACATGGCCACCTCCCATGCCTCGTGGATGGCGTCACACATGGTATCCTCGATCGGATACCATAAACCCTACAAATAATTCAAAATATCAAGTTATAAATGAAATAAATTTCAAAATAAAAATTATTTATTTACGTATGTACCGACCAATGACCGAACATGGCCTGCTGCACATCAACATGAATATGCTCCCATGTCGTCCATGGGTGAGAAAAACAATTGCGCAAAATAGCATTGCCCTGTCTAACTGCTATATGCGGAAAACTGTAAAAACAATAATCAAACATTTATTATGTAAATAGATTAATGAAATCTTAGTAAAATGCACAGGTTATCACACCTCTAGGTGCGTGGATCGAACCCAAGACGTGGACGTCGCTCGGGGATGGGGTCAGGAATCATCAGTCATGCAAGACCGTGCCCCCTCCGCGTACTCCCTAAAGCGACTTCAGGATGAGGGTCAGGTGCCAGCAACTCGTCCACATCGAAAGATAGGTCAACATCCGCCAACTCACAAAATTTTTCCTAGTCCATCTGAAACAGAAAACGAATGTTGTTAGAAAATAATTGATAATTATTATTATATATACATATATATTAGTTATGATTATATATAACTACCATTGAATTGTATCAATGTTCAGATTCATCATCATATTTATATCTGTCAATGTCATCTTCATATTCCTCCTCAATATCATTGATATCCATTTGAGTTCCAGTTGCTTCATCTCTTACCATTTCAAATTCATTTGTGACGTCATTACCATAATCATCATCATCACTGACTCTTAATTGAGGGGTGTCATCATCGATACTCATGCCTCTTTGTAACAACGATTGATTTTGAGTACTCTCTTGAAAAACTTCAATTCCATGCACTTCAGTGAAAGCACATTCACTTTGACTAAACTAATTGTCTCGAATTTTCATTTTTATTATGCTCCACCAATCAGTCAAGTCTCTTGACGTATCACATTACTTTGCATAATAAACATGATGTCCCTGTTGATCGAGTAAGAATGGTTCATTTACTGCAAGAACACTTTTACATTTAATATCGATGATTCTATTAGTCGGATGAACACACACGCCTCTCTCAGTATCCAACCACCGACATTTGAACATCGTTATGTAATGGTGTCCTAGATAACAGAGTTCAATGATTTCATCAAGTATGAAATAAAAGTCAACTTCATTTTCTCTATGATGAGATCCTCTCAAGAAAACTCCACTGTTCATTATTTTTTTGATTCCCCATATGCATGTGTATGAAATCGAAAACCATTCACCACAAATGCATTATAAGATTTCACCATTTTGGATGGTGGGTTACTCAATATACAAAGTCGTTTTTAAATTTTATCAGCATGTCGAGACACCTGAAAATTTATGAAATAATTATCAATATAGTAAACTATAAATTGAAGGAGATGTTAAAGTATGAAAAATTTATGTTACCAGTATTTGAAACCACTGAGAAATTTTTTTTTGTCTGTGTTCTTCGAGAGCAGCTGCTGTAATTTGTGGAAGTTGTTTCTTGATATGATTATCATACAATATATAAAAAACAAAGTTATTTATTGTCACATAAATATTAGAATAAGTAATGATGCACTTATAGTACAAATGATGTCATCTCTTCACAGTTGAGAAGAACATACGTATGAGCTCTGTGATGTTCATCATCTGAAATCCATCGTTCATGAACTCCACCAAAACCAAGCTCTGACTGGTTAAAAACAGATAACTGATTGTCGATTTCATCAATATTCCCCTCGTTCCATCCCATGCGGTTGTGTTTTGAAGGATACTCAGATTCAAAATAGTGGGAGCAGAAAAAAGATATCTCCTCCTGCAAATAAGCTTCAGCAATAGATCCTTCAACAGATGCTTTGTTACATACTTTTTTTTTTCAATTTCTGCATTCATCTTTCGAATGGATACATCCATCGAAACTGTATCGGACCTCCACATTATGCTTCATATGGTAAATGTAATATCAAATGTTCCATTGAGTCGAAGAAAGATGGCAGGAATATTTTTTCCAGTTTACATATAATTACAACAACATCTTCTTCAAGTTTGCATAGAGCATCGTAATCTATTGTCGCCGCACAAATGTACCGAAAAAAATATGATACGTCTGTTATAGAATACCATATCACAAAATTCAACAGACCTCTTAATCCAATGGGTAGAATTCTTTCCATTATAACATGACAATCATGACTTTTTAATCCGATAGTATGACCATTATTTACACATCTACCCAAATTAGAAGCACATCCATCTGGAAGTCTCAAATCTGCAATCCATTGACAAAAAAATAAGCGGATTTCTTTGGAAAATGTATAAGCTGATTTTGGTTTCATTAAAGTTTCTGTTCTGACATTATCAAATAGTTCGAGTTTTGGATGCCTGCAAATTTGAGCAAGATCTAATCGTGCATTTACATTATCTTTGATCTTTCCTGGTGTATCCAAAACTGTATGAAACAAATTATCAAAACAATTATTCTCAATATGCCTGACATCCAACATGTGGCGGACCAGAAAATCAGACCAATATAGCAAACCCAAAATATGCTACGTTTTAGCCAACTGTGTTCTTTCCCAAAACCAGAAATTTTATGTTGGTTTATTGTGGGTCCAAATGTGATGGGAGGTAATGAATATACAACTGATTTTAACTCCATACCTGATAGCATTTTTGTAGGTCCATCCCTTTCAACTGTTCCTTTTCTAAAATGAGATCTATTTATGCGAAAAGGATGATCAGCTGGAAGAAATCTGCGATGACAGTCAAAATATCAAGGTTTTTTTCCATGGATGAGCATAAATGCCTTGTTCACTCCCATATAGTAAGTACATGATTTCGGCCCATGTGTACTCCAGCCAGATAACATGCCATAAGCCGGGAAGTCACTGATTGTCCACATCAATGCTGCTTTTAGTATGAAATTCTGTTTCGCAGCAACATCATAAGTACTAACACCATTACTCCACAGTATATTTAATTCATCAATCAATGGTTTCAAATAAACATCAATATTCTTCTTCAGATGTCCTGGGATTAGTAAGGTCAAAAAGATATAGGTTTCCTTCATCAACATCCATGGAGGTAAACTGTACGGAGTTTAAAAGACAAGCCAACATGAATACTGACTACCATAAGATCCGAATGGATAGAAACCATCAGTGAAAAGACTCAATCGCACATTTCGGGCTTCTAAAGCAAAGGATGGATTCACTCTATCAAAATGTTTCCATGAATCACCATCGGCCGGATGATTCAAGCTTTTACCGGTTGAAATATTCATTTTGTGCCATGACATCATTGTCGTTGTATTCTTAGACATGAATAAACGCTGAAGTCTGGATGTAAGAGGAAAATATCTCAACTGTTTTATAGGAATCAAGCCAGACATTCCATGTTGAGATTCTTTATACCTCGATTGACCACAAGTGGGACAAATATCCAACAACTCATTTTCCCCAGAATATAAAATGAAATAATTTGAAAATGCATAAATCTTCTGACAACTGAGTCCTAAATTCCGAACCAGCCTCTTACTCTCATAGTAATTTGTAGGAAAAACATTTCCTTCAGGTAACAGTGTTTTAACCAAAGAAAATATTTGATCAAAACACGTGTTTGACATTCCATTATCTGATTTGATAGCCATAAATTTTGCAAATGCTTCTAATTTAATTATCTTGCAACCAGGATATAACGCATCCTCAGAAGACCTCAACAACTCATAAAATTCAGAGTGTGCCAACTCAGGAGTTGAATCAATATCATCTTGAGTTTCTATATGTTGAATAGATGGACCTGCAACATCATGTACTAAATTTTGAAACCGAGATGGATCCAGAATCAAGTTAGTATCACCTTCTGTAGAACTGCATTCACCATGTTGATACCAAAAAACATAATCCGGTTGAAAACCAAAACGCAAGAGATGTCCCCCAACTTTTTCAAACATGTCAAATGTTCTCAGTGCACATTTTTTACAAGGACATTTTATTGTTCCTTCTGAAACAAATTCTGGATTTGATGCCACAAATGCTAAAAAAGTCTCCACACCCTCTATATATACTGGATTTAAACCAGAACCATTTGGATTTCTACGTTGATTTATCCATATGCGGTCATATAATAATGACTATTGATGACCTCGTTGTTCCATATTTTTCTATAAAATATAAAAACATTACTGGTTTTGAATAATTTGTTAGAAAAAACACTCAAGCTAGGATAATTATAGAGTTTACATCAGACACGACAGACGCAAACTTTTTATTGGGATAGACCTAAAAATTGACCCTTTAAGAATTGAACATGTTAAGAATAAACCAAAAACTGTTACAAATATTGATAATTTTAATATTTTATAAATATTTTATTATTTTAATAATACTAATATTATTTTTTCATAATTATTAATTATATAATAATAACATTATTACATTATTAGTATTTTTTATTACTAATATTAAAATAATATAATTTTCTATATTATGTTACAATTCTCCTTTCAACTGTGTGTTTAACATTCTGTCTCCACATGTAATATTTCCATTCACTTTCACCTCTCTATTGGTGAGTAGGTTGATAATTTTGAAAAAGAATACAAATATTACATGTGGAGATAGAAGTTTTCCTAAAACCAATACAGAGATGAAAAGATAATTGAGAAAGATAATGATCACACTAGTTTTTTCCAATTAGCTAATTATTACTAATTATTCCTAATTATTGGTAATTATTCTTAATTATTTCTAATTATTACTAATTATTACGAATTATTGGTAATTATTCCTAATTATTGGAAATTATTCCTAATTATTGGTAATTATTCCTAATTATTGGTAATTATTCCTAATTATTGGTAATTATTCCTAATTATTGGTAATTATTCCTAATTATTGGTAATCATTTCTAATTATTGGTAATTATTCCTAATTATTGGTAATTATTCCTAATTATTGGTAAATATTGACAATTATTGGCAATTATTGGCAATTATTGGCAATTATTGGCAATTATTGGTAATTATTGGCAATTATTGGCAATTATTGGCAATTATTGGTAAATATTGGCAAATATTGGTAATTATTGTTAATTATTAGTAATTATTGTTAATTATTACTAATTATTGTTAATTATTGGTAATTATTCCTAATTATTGGTAATTATTCCTAATTATTGGTAATTATTCCTAATTATTGGTAATCATTCCTAATTATTGGTAATTATTCCTAATTATTGGTAATTATTCCTAATTATTACTAATTGTTCCTAATTATTAGTAATTATTCCTAATTATTGGTAATTATTACTAATTATTGGTAATTATTAGTAATTATTGTTAATTATTGGTAATTATTGGTAATTATTACTAATTATTAGTAATTATTGTTAATTATTCATAATTATTGGTAATTATTCCTAATTCTTGTTAATTATTCCTAATTATTGGTAATTATTGTTAATTATTCAAAATTATTGGTAATTATTGGCAATTATTACTAATTATTGGTAATTATTATTAATTATTCCTAATTATTGTTAATTATTCCTAATTATTAGTAATTATTACTAATTCTTGGTAATTACTGGTAATTATTATTAATTATTACTAATTATTCCTAATTATTGGTAATTATTCCTAATTATTGATAATTATTGGTAATTATTTCTAATTTTTACTAATTATTCCTAATTATTGGTAATTATTCCTAATTATTGGTAATTATTCCTAATTATTGGTAATTATTCCTAATTATTGGTAATTATTGGTAATTATTGGTAATTATTATAAATTATTGGTAATTATTCCTAATTATTGGTAATTATTTCTAATTATTGGTAATTATTTCAAATTATTGGTAATTATTGGTAATTATTGGTAATTATTGGTAATTATTGGTAATTATTGGTAATTATTGGTAATTATTCCTAATTATTGTTAATTATTGGTAATTATTGGTAATTATTCCTAATTATTGGTAATTATTCCAAATTATTGGTAATTATTCCTAATTATTGGTAATTATTCCTAATTATTAGTAATTATTGGTAATTATTCCTAATTATTGGTAATTATTCCTAATTATTGGTAATTATTCCTAATTATTGGTAATTATTCCAAATTATTGGTAATTATTGGTAATTATTGGTAATTATTGGTAATTATTGGTAATTATTGGTAATTATTGGTAATTATTGGTAATTATTGGTAATTATTCCTAATTATTGGTAATTATTGGTAATTATTGGTAATTATTCCTAATTATTGGTAATTATTCCTAATTATTGGTAATTATTCATAATTATTGTTAATTATTCCTAATTATTGGTAATTATTCATAATTATTGGTAATTATTGGTAATTATTAGTAATTGTTATTAATTATTGGTAATTATTATTAATTATTGGTAATTCTTCCTAATTATTGGTAATTATTTCTAATTATTGGTAATTATTCCTAATTATTGGTAATTATTGGTAATTATTGGTAATTATTATTAAATATTGGTAATTATTCCTAATTATCGGTAATTATTCCTAATTATTGGTAATTATTCCTAATTATTGGTAATTATTGGTAATTATTAATAATTATTGGTAATTATTAATAATTATTGGTAATTATTCCTAATTATTGGTAATTATTCCTAATTATTGGTAATTATTCCTAATTATTGGTAATTGTTGGTAATTATTGGTAATTATTGGTAATTATTGGTAATTATTGGTAATTATTGTTAATTATTGGTAATTATTGGTAATTATTTCTAATTATTTGTAATTATTGGTAATTATTCCTAATTATTAGTAATTAATCCTAATTATTGGTAATTATTGGTAATTATTATTAATTATTGGTAATTATTATTAATTATGGGTAATTATTCCTAATTATTGGTAATTATTCCTAATTATTGGTAACTATTCCTAATTGTTGGTAATTATTGGTAATTAGTGATAATTATTATTAATTATTGGTAATTATTCCTAATTATTAGTAATTATTCCAAATTATTGGTAATTATTGGTAATTATGGGTAATTATTGGTAATTATTGGTATTTATTGGCAATTATTGGTAATTATGGGTAATTATTGGCAATTAGTGGTAATTATTGGTAATTATTGGTAATTATTGGTAATTATTGGTAATTATTGGTAATTATTGGTAATTATTGGTAATTATTCCTAATTATTGGTAATTATTGGTAATTATTGGTAATTATTATTAATTATTGGTAATTATTATTAATTATTCGTAATTATTCTTAATTATTGGTAATTATTCCTAATTATTGGTAATTATTCCCGATTATTGGTAATTATTTCTAATTATTGGTAATTATTCCTAATTATTGGTAAATATTGACAATTATTGGCAATTATTGGTAAATATTGGTAAATATTGGTAATTATTGGAAAATATTGACAATTATTGGCAATTATTGGTAAATATTGGTAAATATTGGTAATTATTGGAAAATATTGACAATTATTGGCAATTATTGGTAAATATTGGTAAATATTGGTAATTATTGATAATTATTACTAATTATCACTAAATATTGGTAATTATTGTTAATTATTACTAATTATTGGTAATTATTGGTAATTATTGTTAATTATTGTTAATTATTATTAATTATTACTAATTATTACTAATTTATGTTACCTATTACTAATTATTGTTGATTTTTTCTAATTATTACTATTTTTTTTGAATTATTCCAATTATTACAAATTATATGAATTAATTACTAATTACATTCATTAACTACAAATTACATTCATTAACTACAAATTACATTCATTAACTACTAATTACATTCATTAACTACTAATTACATTCATTAACTACTAATTACATTCATTAATTACTAATTACTATCTTTAATTAAAATTAAAGTTATTAATTACTAATTACAGTCACTTAATTATTAAATATTGTTAATTACTAATAATTAAATCTAACAAATCAAATTTAATACCTTAATACAACATAATTATATCTAATAAGAAATAATAAAAACTAATGTAAAAATATAAAACAAAAACATTAAATAAATATTAAATTAAAATTCAGAAAAAAACCTTCAACTGGTTTTTGAGCTTTTGATTTGTTGTACTTAGGATGATCCCCGCAACCTCCTTGAAATCGACTTGCAAAACAAAATTCACTCAACACATATAAACTAGTAAAAAGTAGTTCAGATTCAAAAAACTTGTCAAGGCTAGCTGTATTTATATGTTAGATTATTTGCGACGGGGTTTATTGCGACGGTATTCCCGTCACAATTGGTATTATTTGCGACGGGACCGTCGCAAATAACCCCGGCCGCATTTATTATGGGCGGCAATAAAAGGGATTATTTGCGACGGGCCCCATCGCAAATAACCCCTACTGCCAGGTTATTAGCAATGGGAACCCCTTCCCGTCGCGAATAACCTGTTACCGCCGCTGGTTATTTGCGACGAGGAGGAGATACCGTCGCAAATATCTTTCGCGCGATTTGGTGCGCATTCGCGCCAAACCATTTGCGACAGGTGAGAATATCCCGTCGCAAATAACCCGTCGCTAATACAACTTTTTCCCGTAGTGATTTAGGAGTGGCTAACAATAGATTATAGTTACTAGAGTCATATTTAGATTGTTTATGTCATCCGTTGAAGTTTTAGGTTGGTGATCAAGTGTTTATTTGAGTATTAGTTTGGCTTGGTCCCCATCGCCTGGGGAAGGAAAAGAAATTTTCACCATGTTATATCGGGCCATTTTGTGTTCTGGAGCATCTGGGAAAGGTAACACATAGGTTGGAATTTCCACTATTGATGGCCAATATCCATGCTGTATTTCATGTCTCACAACTGATGAAATACCATCTGGATCAATCTATTTGTTAGAGTGAGATAATTTAGATCTTGATCCAGACACAATTATGGTGGATCCACCTCTTTGTATTGTGGATAATCAGAACAAGGTGCTTTATGGCATGTCAATCCTATTGTTTTGTGTTCTTTAGTAGTGAGTCTACATTAACCATGATAAATGGGAGTAACAATCTTTTTTAGGGAGTGTCGGTCAAACCTATTTTTTTCTTTGGACACTTTAGGATTTTTTTGGGTTAGAAGGTGGTTTGGTGAAGATTTTGTGATACCCACCTAGTTACCAGTACATTCATTTTTTTATTCATTGTTTAGATTATCCTTGGAGTTCATAGGTGTTGGGGGTTAGAAATGGATGTTTTTGGGGGAAAATAGACCCTACACATGGTTTGTTAAACCATACAAAAAACCATGCAAGAGGATTGTAGGGGGTGAAAGTGTGGGTTTTCATGATTCGAGCAAGGTTTTTAACCATGAAACACATAGGGGTAACCATGAACCTTGTATTTTGGGGGAGTTAGTATCCCCATATAGTTGGAACATGTTTTTCCTTACTATGTGGCCAAACTATACAATCATGTTCAGCTCATTAAAAAGTTTATTTTTTTCCTTTTTTCCCTTCTTGTTTCTTAAAGGTATGATCCTTCATTTTCCTTCCCCAATGTGTATAGATCCTCCTCCTTATCCATATATCTCTCTTCTATCCTTGGTGGTGATATACTCTTGTGTTCATGGTGTTTTAGTTTGAGGTAAGTGATTTTCTTTTGGATTTGTTCTCCTTTTCCTCCTTCTTACCCTTGTTCTTATATTTCCATGGAGATGTATAACCATAAGGGTGTTGTGGGATGAATATAGGGTGAGTAATGGGGGTTTTAGTTTTATTTCTTTTGTACTATGTATTTGAGGCCATGTTCAACTAATTTTGGGTGGTTTTTGTTTGAGGAGACATGTTTTGAACTAAATTCGAGGTAGGTGTCTCTATTTAAGTGCACATTCCATGGATTTCCATTAAATTTCTAATTTCGATTAGTATGTGTTGTTTAAATTTCCATTTTTATGATTTATTGGTGTTATGTATTCCATGTTTGATGTGATCTGTGGGTTTTTTTTTGAAATTTGATTCTTTAAAATGGGGTTTTAAATGTGGTGTCATGTGTGCACCCTAAGTGTTTAATTAAATAGCTCAAAGAGGTTTTATGGTTTGAAATGGATTTATAGAATGGTTTTATAAATGGTTATACCTCATTGAATATTTTTTGATAAAATGGGGATGTTGATTTGTGAAAATGTCTTTGAATTATATGGAACATGTTTTGTGATTATGTGGAATGGATTAGCACATGGGTTAACTCGGGTGTGAGTGATGGGTTATCCGAGGGACCATGAGAGACTTTAGGGAGGGGGACTATGAGTGCCTCTATTTTGTTTCCAGGGGAATGTGAGATCCTTTATATAGAAATACTGTAAGATATTACATTGTTTTCCAAGAGACCACGAGTTCCCTTGGAGTTTGTGGATGGTGAAAATTGTGGGATCTACAATTTTCTTAGCCGGCTAGGATACATGTTAGAATCACTCACATTAAAACCTTGAGGTTAGAGACATAGTTACACTTATTCATGATGGATTTTGTTTATGATTTTTTGAACTATATTATTGATATGTTTTATGTGATGATTTATGTTATTCCAATTTTCTATTTATTGTTTATGTGATAATGATGCTTATGATCACTTTTGTCATGCCCTGATTGGATGTTGTAAGCATGTCAGAACATGTGGCTTCAGTTTATTTATTTGGTCCATGGATGAAAATGTTTTTGGAAAAACAAAATTCAAAAAGAAAACCTAATGGATTTGAAAGGAGTAATTAAAATAAAATATTTTTCAATGTGATTTAATCTTGAAAATATGTTTTCAAACTAATTTATTGGTTTTCATGCATAAAAGCCTTAAATAGACTCAATTTGGTATCCTACTGGGAATTTACAGATTTTATTTTGAAGGAGATAGGTAAGGGAAATGACACCATATACCAGGGTTCCTATTATGGATTACCAACATCCATTTTTTAAATAGAAAAACATTCATCACGTCTTATATTGATTTAATCTATGCATTATGTGTTTATTATTTTATGTGGTCGCGTAATCTTTCATATTCACAAAAATAATAAACAATGAATAAATTTAAAAAATTATGCAACTAATATTGAGCGTTTGGTATTGGTTGATCCATTTACTCTCAATGGATCAACCATGAACCAAAGAGTAAAAATACCTGAGTCGTGTCTTCACTTGTATCACAGCTCACATCCCAGTCCAATGTATCCATGTCTCAACTGGAATACCACCTCATCTCAATGTGATCCACATCATCATTCATCTTTATCACAAGAAAATACTCTCATTCTAGAGAGGGGTCTCAAGAGCATATAATACTGATAAATACGTTTTATTTAGGAACAGAAAACCTTATACATATAATGGTGAACATATAATGGTGAACATATATGATGCATATACCACATTTAAATTAGTTAATTCACATTAACATCAAATGCATACAAAAATTAATTAATAAATTATACTAAAATATACATTGGCCAATCAACGCTCAAGATCAATCCCTTTGAAAATTAAATGAGTTATAAATTTAAAACGTGATAAATTCATGTCAAGGGAAATTAAATGAATTAAATAAATTATTTTATTTAAAATAATTTTATTTTTCATTTGGTCCCACAAATAATTTAATTTTTTTCTAATATTAAATTAATTTTCATTTTATAATTTATTAAAGAAAACAAAGACTTAAATTATTTTTGGTGAATGTATTATATTTTTTAGGGCATTTATAGGTCTGGGTGATTCAAGCATGACCTACCTTAACCCATTCCAGAGTGGGAAGGACCCACCTTGGCTAGTTCGGATCATGATGGAACTACAACAGCCCATTCTGGATCAGGATGACATGGCTTGGCCATGGGTTGGATTATCATAGCAAGGACCGATGGACGTAGGGTCTGATTATAGTAGGGGAATTGCTGGGTGTGTGAGGACAAGGCTAGGGTGTGATGAAGAGAGGCAGTTCCATGTGGGCTTGGACGGTAGGGTGTAACCTCAGGTGGGGCCGATAGGGTGCAGCATAACACTAGTTGATGATAGAGATAAGATGAAAATGAGGGGAGTTGGTGGTGTGGCAGCACCTAGTGAGCCGAATATGGGGCGCAATGGTGGGAGGTCGGGGAAGGTGAAAATAGGGGGCCAAAGATTAGTGGGTTGGATGCACGACATGGAAGAGGTGGTCAAGTAATTCTGCTAGGGAGAGGATGCAGTTTGGCGGGTGGGGAACCATGTTACTAGTTGGAATGGTGGGGATGGCTAACTGATGGATAGGAGGTGGCCGAACCAATTTTTTTGTCCTTTTGCACTGACACTGGCCGCCCCACCCCTAAAAATATAGTTTTTTTTGTTTCTTATTCTTGACTACAAGCAACTGCCCCCTTAATCCTTTTTAAAATTTAACTTTCACTAGAAACCACAACCCGTGCTTATATATATAATATTTTGTCCTCTTTTTTTCATTTTCCAAATGCTGAACCATATGTTCTGGAGTAAAATAATAATAAATATTATTAATATTTTTTTCCTTAATCATGGATAGCCACACCAGAAAACCCTATTTCGGTTGCTGGAATACTGGGTCCACTGAAAACTACCTTGGTAGACCACATTCGAGTAAAAATAACACACACACACACACACACAGATATATATATATATATATGTGTGTGTGTGTGTGTGTGTGTGTGTGTTCGTCAATTTTCAACCTAAAAAATTAGCTGTGATTCTTTTTATGATCTTCAGATTACCATATCTTTTCCATCTGATATTAGATTGGATCACTGTGTGTGGTGTTGGGACCGTTGTGATACCCTATATATGAATTTATTAAAAATATAAATTTTCCTTGGATGAAACCATCACGTGTTCCCTCTAATACCAATTTTTGATACCAGGTGCACGATGGAAGCTTGAAAAATCAGAAATTTAAATTTTAATGCAATGATCGATGTTGTAACATCATTTCAAGCATAAAAAAATACCTAATTATTACCCAAGGATCTCACATGAATGAATTAGAAAAAAATAAGTTGAATAATACTATTGGTCAATCATTCTTCTCTGATGAGTTTTACTCGAAGGAACCGAAGTCAGATCTATCTAGATTATCGAATCCAAATTCCAAAGTTAGTGGGACCATAGATTTTTGAATTTTGGGTGCTAACATGGATATCTAATGAAACCTTCAACATCCCAAAAATCTCCATAGTGATGATCCTTTGATCTATGAAGAACTCATATTGAGAGCTCAAATCATCCTCTTCTCTCTCTAGGAAATGAGGGAGATGAGGGTGAGACTCTCAACCGTTGTTCCATTAATTGTATCCATTTTATATCCTTCTTCTCCTTTAAACAACATGTTATAAAATACTCGAAAATGCCTCCTCGAACCCCAAATATTAATTTATTACTAAATAAACTATATAAAACTTCTTATGACTAGCTTACTAAGTCAAAAATGTCATTTATATTTTTATCACTTAATTATAATATAATAAATATATTGTGTGATAAATCCAAGACATTAACTTGACTTGATATTCTTGAAAATATTAAACAAACCATTAATATTAAAATTTTATTCATTCCTATAATATTTTTTCATGTATTCACTTAAAATCTTGTGAATAGTTTTCATAAATAAATTCAATTATAATTATTTTAAACATGAATAATATGAATTTATTTATTCTTGATTATTGTACATTCTTGGACATATCTTGTCCTTGTGGTGGTGTCCACCATGTCCTATACTCCTATTCGTCATAATAGGTCAGATTGTTTTATACGATTAGTGGGTTACCCTCTTGGGCCTTGTCTCAATAGTAGTGAATACTATTCATAGAGAAAGATTAGGGTCTAGAAACCCATAAAATACCCTAACGAGATAAGAGAAATTCACAGTAACAACAAGTCTAACATCCCAACCCAAACCACCGGGTTTAAGACAGAGTGCCACATGACATCATTTGAGCATCCCCGTACAAAAGAGGTTTTCGACTTGCAGTTAGGGTCTAAAGTGGGACCATGGGGAGACTATAACCTCTATATCTTTCCATGGGACCAATAAATAATAACATCAATATATAAATAAAAATATAGTAACATGTGTAATAATTAAATACGGCATACATGTCTTACAATAAATAAACTAAACAATGATCCAAGGTATGGGGTAGAGAAAAAAAATAAAAGTAGTAGTAAACATTCCACTTAAACTCCATCCAGAAACATCAGAATCATCCCACTCCACCTGGCCAACCATCCACTATAGGGCCATTTCCCTTCACCGGATCCCTAATAATGTAATCTATAAGTGCACCAAAATTCCCAAGTAGGGTGTGAGTACTTGTCTCAGTAGGACACCACCAATGAATCTTAACCTAAATGCATAAAATATACACGTTCATTCCATGAACATAAACATGGTACACATATAATATCAATATATCACACAAGTACCAAAAACATGCCAGGTCCTCAGGGAAAAGATCTAACTACTTCGGCACCATGTTGAGAGAAACATACCTATTTCAGCACAATGATTGATAGAGCATCATTAACCATCCAAAAAAATCCACCTTGAGTTGATATCCACAAGAAAGTGTCACATTCTTCCTGTCAGGATATTCCAAGTACATTCTGACCACTATAGTCTTATCACATCCATCTCGAGTGGATAGCTAAAAGAATATAACAAATCTCAAATTCCAATGAATGTATTATCACATCACTCATGTCTGAATCCCAAATTCATGTGACATATCCCACCATCTAAAATAGTCCAAGTACATTCTAGACCAATCCTAGAACACCACTCTTATAGGATAGTCTTGAGCATGTTTCAAATGTCACATTTCGTTAATCATGTGTCACATCTCACATGTCGTCTAATGTTGACCAGTATATGTGTGACATCTCACATGCAAACCAAATAGGCCAAAATTTCATGCTCAACTACAGTATACAAAAACATAGTATATACAATACGTAGTACAAATGACAGATCGATATCACATCAAGTCAAAATATAATCATCACAGTCCTTATGAAAGAAACACAACCACATGTAAAAGGCTACATACAACAAATCATGTGACCATGAATCAAACATCGGTCTCACAGGCTACACATTAATTCCAAATAATCTTATCCATAACCTATATAAATCATGCACTAATGTTAAGGAATTTCTACCTTATGTGCAACAATGATTAACGATAATGGATGAAGTCCGAATATAATTACACTATTGAAACCTCACTTCCTTCAGATAAAAAATTAGGTTTAAAATTTTTCTCATTGAGATGAACCCAACGAAATCAATATTACATCAATCCTATCAATATCAAAGAAGATAACGAGTATAGAAGTTTGAAGATATTAATAGAAATAAAAATAAAATAATAGAGAGGGGGAGATAAGATAGGGTCATGAGAGAGGTGGGTGAGGTGTGATGTGGGATTTCGTCTCCTACACACATCCCAAAAGTATATTTCTTTTTTCCTTGTTTTATTTTATTCCAATTTATTCCATTTTTTTTTCATAAATGAATTATATGCTACACCCCCTCTCTTCCATGCGTAGTTCCCCCAATGTGTGGAATAATTCCATTAAATGAAAAATATTACATTTAATAATTTTATTTTTTACACTAAAACACATTTAACCCTTCATTAAATATATATATATATATATATATATATATTAAATTTCATTTATATTTATTTATTTATATGATATATATATATATATACAAACATATATACACTCGCATAAATATATACACACAAAAATTACTTTCCCAAATTAATAAATATAATAACAATAAGAATATACTATTATTATCATTATTAAATATATCACATTAATTCCACCATTAACATTTTAAAAATAAAAACCATTAAATAGTAATAAATTAACAATAACCATACATTTTCATTTAATTGGTACAATTAATAATATCATATTAAATACTTTATCAACTTATTATTTCCACTATAACACCATTATTAATTAGGAAAGTCTATTTTCATTTTTTCCTTGATATAAATAGTAATAACAATAATAATAAAATTATCATTATTATTTCTAGCTCCAAAATAAAATATTTATATACCAATTTTTTTTACCCTTACATGAAATGTTACCAAACGCCTGATATGCCCAAATGTAATGTCATGCATATGCTAAACCCCGCATTCCATACCTATCGGTGGTCTCATATTTTCTATATGAGACACCATTCAAGATATACTCAATTATTTTCATAAAATAAAAAAAATATTAAATAAATTATCCTTACATGTGGTTTGACCAAACACACTATGCACACAAATGTTATGTCATGTATAGGGTAAAATCGCATCCTCTACCTAATGATAGTATATGATTTATCATATGAGACACCATTCAAGATATATTCCATTATTTTCAGAAAAATATCACCTGTATATAATATATATAATATTTTTATTTTATTTTCATTGAGGATCTATGAGCCCCAAAATACAGCACTAACATAGCACCTAACTCCTAAAATATTCCAAGGTGTTAACATAAAAAAAATATTCTTTTCAGTAACATGTATTTTACCCTTTCACAAATCCATAATAAACACAAGTATTGAAAAATTAAATCATCTACCAAAAAAATAATTTTAATTTATTAACAAAATATGCTTTTATTATCTTTTAAAATTAAGGATATTACAATTCACTCCACCATAATTATTTCATCCTCAAGAAACACTTAAGATCATGGAACCACTACTACCCACTATAAGAGTTTCTATATCAAAACATTTTAATTAAAATATTCTTAATTCCACTATAGATCTTTACAATAAATTCATTCCAATTCCATTTGATGTTATTAAAAGAAACACACACAAAACTTACCACCAATTCAAGGATTATTTCCATATTACCAAAATTTGTAGGTTAGTCAAAACAATATATATACACTCAATCATGGAATAAAACATGCTCAAATACAAGAATGATAGAAATAATGTACCATGGAAATATCATAATTTAAACAAGCATCTAATTATTTAGGCTTTATCTAATATAAGAAATACATATATATCAAAATGTGAACCAATGTGCCTAACATGATTCATAAAATCCAACCAAATCCCATGAATCACTATATCAATATCATATTCATCACCCAAGGCGAATTTAATACACAATAACATCAAAACATAATTACTCCTTTTATGGAAACTCGAAGTTCCACTATCTTGTACTGATTAGACATTGACGCAGTTCCCCTGCCAAAGTCCCAACCATCATAAGTCCAATTTTTCCTACACCAAATCAAGGAAAAGAGAAAAGATAATTTAGTGAATCCTGATCCTATGATACCATTTTGTAACATCCTGACCAAAACCACCAGGTCCAAGCCATATTTCCACATAACCTCATGCACACCTCCCCATACACAAGAGGTTGTCGACTAGCAGTGAGGGTTTTGAGTGGAACCATAGGGAGACTAGACCATTCATATCATGTAATGGGATTAATAAATAATAACTTCAATGTAAAAATAAAATCATATTAACATGTGCAAAAAAAAAATATGGCATACAAGTCTCAAAATAAACAATAAAACCAAACAGTGATACAAGGTATGGGGTAAATCTAATAAATAAAAAACATAAATCCCATTCAAAATCTATCTAGAAGCATCAATGTCATTCCATTCCACCATCTTTTCCATCCACAACATCGCCCTTGACCATCATCAGACCACTAAGCATGTAATCTATAAGTGTATCAAAATGACCAAGTAAGTTGTGAGTTCATGACTCGGTAAGACACCACCAATGACCCTTAACATCAGTTCCTAAAATATAAAAGTATATTCCATGAACATAAACAGGGTTCATATATAACAAAAAAATATCACATAAGTACCAGGCACATGCCAGGACCTCGGGGACCAGATTTACCTGCTTTGGTGCCATACCAGGAGAAACATACCTACATTGACACAACACAAGATGGAACATCATTAACTAACCAGACACATCCTCCTAAAGTGGATATCCCTAAGCATGTGACACATTCCACCGGTCACGATAGTCTAAATACATGTCGACCACTATGGTATTATCACATCCATCTCAAGTAGATAGCTAAAATCATGAATCAGATATCACATGTTGACCAAAGTCTTATCACATCCCTCCTGTGTGGATATGAAAAATCATGTGAAACATTCCGCTGATTGGAATAGTCCATGTATATGCCGACTCAAGCCTAGAACATCCCTCTCAAAGGATAGTCCCGAGCATGCATCAAATATCACATGTCTTCAATCATGTGTCATATCTCCCATGTCGTCCAATGTCAACCAAGACATGAATCACATATCACATTCTAACCAAATAGGAAAACCCTTAATTCTCAATTACAATAGAAAAAAATGTAATATATATGATACACAATACAGATGATAGATCAATATCATGTTAAGTCAATACATAATCATCACAATCCATATGCAAGTAACACAACCACATGTCAAATTATACACACAAAAACTCCTGTGATCATGAATAAATCGTTGGTATCATGGCATACACATGCATTTTAAAAAATCATGTCAATAACCTATATAAAATATGTGCTAATGTCAAGGAATTTATATCTTATGTGCAATGATGATTGATGATAATGGTTGAAACCCGAATTTAATTGCACAATTAAAACCTCTCTGCCTTTGGAAATCAAATTATTTTTAAAATTATGCACATTGAGATGAACCCAAAGAAACCGACAATGTTTCAATATGATCAATATTGGAGAAGATATTGAGTGTAGAAGTTTTAAGATATTAATAAAAATAAAAATAAAATAATAGAGAGAGGGATAGGAGAGAGGGGCGTGAGAGAGGTGAGTGAGGTGTGAGGTGAGATTTTCTCTCCTTCACACATCCTATAAGTCTTTTTATAATTTTTCCCTTATTTAATTTAATTTGAATTTATTGCATTTTTTCAAAAATGAATTATTTGCTTAAATCCCTCTATTCCATATGTAGCACCCACAATGCAAGGTCCAATTCCATTAAATGATAATTATTACATTTAATAATTTTATTCTTTACACTAAAACACATTTAATCATTCATTAAACACACACACACACACACACACACACATATATATATATATATATTAAATTTCATCTTTATTTATTTATTTATATGAAATATATATATATTCCCACACATACATATACACCTGTATATATATACACACCAAAATTATTTTCCCAAATTAATGATAATAACAATAACAATTTTATTATTATTAAACATCTCACATTAATTCCACCATTAACATTTTGAAAACAATAATCATTAAATAGTTAATAAATTAATATTAACCATAAATTTTAATTTAATTGGAACAATTAATAATATCATAGTAATTACTTTGAACACTCATTATTTCCACTATAACACCATTATTAATCAAAAAAGTATATTTTCATTTTTTTTCTTACCACAAATAATAATAATAATAATTAAATTATTATTACTATTTCTAAATACCAAATAAAATATTTATATACCAATTATTATTATCCTCACATAAGATGTTACCAAAATCTCAGGGCACACAAATGTTATGTTGCACCTAAGGTGGACCCCACATTACAAAACAAATGGTGGTCTCATATTTCCCATACGAGACACCATTTAGAAGATATTCCATTTTTTTCAAAATAAAAAATAAAAAATAAAAAAATTATCCTTACGTGTAATTTGACCAAACGCTCGATGAACAAAAATGTTATGTCACCCCTAGGGTAAAAACCTTATCCCAAACCGAATCGTTACCCCAGATTTCTCATAAAAGAAACTATTCGGGAGGTATTCCATTATTTTTTTAAAATAAAAGGTACATATAATATATCTAATATTTTTATTTTATTTTCACTAAGGATTGATGGCCCCTGGAATCTCATGCTAAATCAGAAACCTAAATATGAAAATATTCCAAGGTGTTAACTTGGAAAAAAAGTATTGTTTCATTAATAAGTATTTTACCCTTTTATAATGTAATATATTAAACTTTTTAAGAAATTTCATAGACTTGTTTAAAGGTACTATTTTTACTTGTTTTGAGTACTTTTTTTGGGTTTTATCTTGGGTGAGTTTGGGTGAAAATAGAATAAAATTGGAAGCAGGGGTTGTGCATAGTTGGCGCTCGATTTTCCCAACCCATTCACCCATCCCAGCTAACTGTAAAAACCCAAAAGAGGGGATTTTCATGGATAACACAAGGTTTATCAAAGTGTAAACCCTCTTAGGAGAAACCATGAACCCCCATAGAAGAGGCGCACATCTAAAGTGCATAGTTTTTTAAACAATGCACTCCTACCTGGAAAACTATGCATGAGTTTTTAATTAGTCCTAAAATTAGATTTAAATTTTTTGACCCCCACACCATTTTGAACTCAAATAAACACTAACTCAAACCTAAATTAATTGTATTATTTTTTATAGGCTCCTAGATAGATTTCAATCCCTTTAGACATCACTTCATGGAGATTTGAATCCAGGATTGAAGATCTGCACCACCCTAGGTTTGTGGTTTCTTCTTGATTATATCTCTATCTCTCTCCCACTCCTCTTCCCGGATAAAAGAAGAATGTTTATCCACTGTTGGTTCTAGATCTAGATCTAGATTTGTTAGATATTTATTCAGTTTTTCAAATCCATGACTTCTTTTAAAGTTATTTTTCATTTAATTTCCATTCTTTCTTTTTTTGTGCGGGTTTCCAATACATTTTTGGAGGAAAGGGTGAGTTTTCATGATTTGGGCCAAACTATGAGACCATTTCCAGATTTAAAAACCAATTTTTTTTGTAAATATTTCATTTATTCAACATTTTATACCCATTATAATTATAAAATGTCTCCCCTAACATATTAACACCACCATATCAATTTGGACCCTCTAAGAATCCATAATCAGGGGGATTTGGGGGTTTATTTAAGAAACTGGGCCTGCTCGTAAGCCCATTTCCAATTTTTTTTAGAAAAAATTGTTTATTTTATATCTTATTCATTTTTACTCTTTTTTGGTGACTCCACTTCCCACTATAAGCCAAAATACCTGGGCATTCCCCCATATTCATGTATCCCTCTTGGGAGCTCATTCCCATCTCGAATTAGGTAAAACCTTCTCAAGATTTCTCAAAACGTCTAGATTTGAAGAGGTAATTTGTTTCATTCAAAACTCCATCATTTTTCACTCTTTTCCCCCCATTATAGTTCCTAAATGAACTCCTCAGCCTTATTATAATTTCACATGAATTTTTTGGCTGTTTCTAAATTCATCTAATGGTGTATTTGGGGATTTTTAATCAAGATATATCAAGTAAGTGGGTTTCCTCTCATGTTTATCCCATTATCTTAGGGTTTCTTTGAATTTTCTTGAGGATTTAAAATGTAAAGAAGCAATGGTTAATACCTAGGGTTTTATTTTGTGTTATTTTGGTGAAATATTGGGGATTAGGGCTTGATTTCATATCCTTGTGGTGCGGTGGTAGTGCGATTGAAGTCTCGCACAACAATTTGGAGTTGTTAGCATAAATGGTAGGTGATTCCATTTGTAAGAATTATTGGATGAGTTATTTTTTCTTGATTTATATTTTTATTCTGATTATATTCCATTTTTTTGGTCTGAAAAATATATTTGGTAGAATTTATTAAGCGGTTGTTTTTTAAGTGGCATTTTTGTGAAAAATTGAACATTTTTGGTGTGTATTCCATGTTGTGTTCATTGGGTTTATTTTATGATTCTTGGAATAATTTTATTAAATGATGTTATAGCTACCAAATCTAGTTTTATGTGATATAGGTGTGCTTTTTTGTCTTCAAAGAGGGGTTTTAGAAGGATTTTATGTGCAAAACATAGTAACACTCCTTGGAATTGTTTTGTGAAGGTTTTAAATGGTTTCTTGATTTATATAAGAGGTGAATTTATGTTTCCAAACTGTTTTTGTTGGAGTATACTTTTTAAATGGTCTGTTTTAATGTGAAATGATTTTATTTTTTGTTTACTTTATTGGAAGGGTTTTTTAAAATTGTTTAATGGATTTTTGAAGTTTGAAAGAGAGGTGAAACGTGTTGTGGGCTGTTTTGGTGTTAGTATAATTTCCAAAATGAATTAGAATGAAAAAGGAGATCATGTGACTTGTGTGTGGGATGTTTTGTGTGTTTGTGACTTGGAAGTGGTATTTGGATGTGTAAATTGTATTTCATGGCTTGTAGAACTTGTTTGAGCACAAGAGGGAAAACCCTAGTATCTAAGTGGGTGGACGTGTACTAGTATGCTAGTGATCCTGTGGGATTTATCCCATGTTTCACGTAGCAAGTTTGATAATGAAAACACTAACTAACCTACGATGATTATGGTGTTGGGGGACAACTAGGTTATGGGTATGATCCCAACTAGTGGCTCGTGTGCATGAGAATGAATATTGTTATGGTTACTGTCACTGAGTTTGAGGTACTTGGGACCCATAGCGAGCTAGTGCCTATGGTTGTTTTCCCATTTCTAGTGATCATTAGATATTTTATACTTACCATTGGCATACAGTATGTTTTTCTGGAGAAATTCAGTAGCTTTTTCATTCTATTTAAAAGTTTTGATTTCTTATAAAGTAGCCCACTTGAAAACTAATTTTATTTAAAGTTTCATCTCCCAAATATTTTTACTATCATTTCTTGTTTAAAAAACATGAATGATTTTTTATTATAATTATTATCATATGGAATATTTTGTAGTGGAATCCTACTAGGATTTTTTTCACACCCTACTTACACATTTGGGTCTAAATAGACTTGGTTATCTTTGTCGCAGGTTGGGTAAAGCTTTTAGTGTCGGTGGTCCGGGTTTCAAGCATCCTTCGTGATGCAGTGTTTTAGAGATGGCTCATGGGTGTTTCCCCTTGTCATGAGGTGGTTCATGGGATGTAATTTTTGGTTTTTTTCCCTTTTAATTTTCTGTAAACATTGTTTTTAATTGTGTAACTCAATTAAAAAATTTTGTAAAACATAATTTGGTTTGAAAAATCCAGATTATTTTTATTTGATTTGTTTGTTGTTTTATATTTATAAACTCAGGTAAATCATTCCAAAATTTTATTTTATGATATCCGAGCACTTGTTCCAGCCCATGGGGGTTGGGAATGCCCTTTGGGTCTTTCCAAATACTGGGTCGGGTGCTAGTTTTGAAGGTGACCAGATATGGTTCATGACAAAATGGTATTAGAGGTTCAGGTTCACTCTCTAGGGTCATGTTATTTGGGGAATAGTCAGGATAGTCCAAATCTAGGGTTGTCAGGACTTGACATTCTCATTATGAGTAGGGTGCTTGGACACCAGACCTCTTGATAGGATTCAATTCACTAGGGGAAGTCACGTTTTATCTAAGTCCTTTTGTTTTCATGGGTCATCGATGATTTGGGAAATGAAAAGAGAGTTGGGTCAATGGTCTCAGTGAGCTCACAAGGCCTGGAAAGCCATGTGGAGTTGGGGATATTATATTAGAACAAACTCAATGATGGTGAAGTTATTAGCATATGGACTCCAACCATATGTCCAATTCACCCACAAAAATTATTTTCCTCCCACATTTTCTTGTTTTCTTTTGTTTTGGAATCTTGGAAGCTTGGTTTTAAAATTATAAATAAAACTTGATTTAAGAAATTTAAACTTTTATGAAATGATTTTTTAGTAAATAAAAAGTGTCTTGATTTCTAGAATGGTGGAAATTAATTTTGAAAACTATTTTGAAATGGTAAATTGTGTGTTTACAACTCTTTTAAAAGTATAAATTATGTTAGAGTGGGTTTTGAAAATCTATTCCAAATAGACTTTTCTGAATTATTGAAAAGTGTTTTGAGTTGAATGAAGTGTTTCGGGAATTTATGTGTGGGGTTTTAAGATAAATTTAGATTTGGTAACTAGTAAGAATTTAAAAAGTTTTAGGAATCATTGTAACCTTGTTTAAATAAAAAGAGATGGGTTTTTAAATGGATGGGTGTTGATGAAATGGAGTTTTTTTCTCCTAAAACTGGGAGTGTTTTAAAAGGTTTTGAAATTAATTTATGGCTTTAAAGTGTGTTTTTATTTGAATGATTGGGGATTTCAGAAATGTTTTTAAGATGCAAATTATGTTTTTATTCTATGGTTAGCGGTTTTTAGAAAAAGGTAAGTGTCAGTTGAATGTTTTGGTTTTGAAAAGTGGAATGATTTTTTTAACCATTGGTATTTCCTTGAGAGACCACATTCATGGGGTTATATGGGATGATGGATGGTTAATGGAATTAATGGATGAATTCTGGGATGAATATGAGGAGGGTACTTTGTGTTGCATGAAAACATGCATGTGTGAGGCCCATAGGATACCATTCGTGGGTAGGATAACCACCGACCCATTTATTTTCAATGAAGTGACTTCTTTTAAAGGAAAACTTGATGTCTTGATGACCGGTTTGGGTGATTTGACTTATGTGTTTTTGTAAATGTTGTTATTTTGGGATGTTTTGAGTTCAATAATCCCTCTTTTTTGAATGATGTTTTGGGGTTGTGTTTGGTCAGTATGTTGGGTTGAAGGGCTGGTTAGTGGTCTCTTCTGAGAAATGTTCAGGAGAACCTTGTGGTCGATCCCCTCATGTGTTCAGTTATGAATAGTGACATTTTCTTGGCCAATGGACTATCTTGGTTGGGTCCTTGGGTTCCTTCATTAGATAGAGTATTCCCCCATAAAGATTAAATGCACAACTGAAGTGCAACCTAGATTTCTTATCCATTGGAAATTCCTTCCATTGATCAATACAAGAAGTCTTTTTCTTGAGTTTTGGTGGTTGATTCAAAACCATTTCATTTATTGGTTTTTTGGATCCTCTTGTAGTGAGAGAGAGGTTGTGGAAGGTTGAAATGAACCTTAGTTCCTTAAGTTACCTGAGTCGCCAAAGGTGGAAGTTGTCTGGGGTTGTCTATGTAAACTATTCTCTAAGAAGGCCTTTGGGTCTTTCATTAGTCTCTCTAAAATTAGGGTTCATGTTAAACCACCGGTGTGGGGAATATGGTAAAGAGAAGCTGATATGGCCACTTGTAAAAAATAGTGTGTTGTTTATGAATCAACATAAGGTCCCTATCCATATATTGTTTCTATCAGTCATAGGGGTCATGTTCAGTGACACCTTACGATGTCATGTGATCGTTTGACTACAAAAGTGAAGGTTGTGCAATCTTCTAAGAGTCTCTATTTTGACGAAAGTGTTCCTCCCTTCATGAAATATTGATATCCTCTATTTAGAGGAATGTGTTTGCATATGTCCTTTCCTATTTACTTTTTTCATTCAAAGGAACAAGGGTTGATGTGGGCGCATCTTCTAAGCTCTTGTTTTGGAAAAATGTCAGGTTTTGGTAAAGTGAGTTTGGAGTGTGTTGTGTCTCATTGAACCCATATCGGATCACAGTGTAGTTGTTTGTGGCACCGAAATAAGAAGTTCTATTCAGGGGATTCCCAAGGCTTGACTTAAGGGTTGAAGATACTTAGATCATCTGATCTCCATCCATAGGTCCCAGAGTGAAGCTGGTGCGTAGTCAGGGAAATCCTTGGGTCGTTAAAAAGTGTTGGCCTAATTCCCGTATTCCTTATGAAAGATGGGAACATTTTAAACCTATTGTATTTTTGCCTTTCTCTAGTTGTTCTCATTCAGAGGAAAGAGGTGGGGGATTATCATTCCCACATTATCTCCTAATTTCATTATTTTCCCCATTTGGTTACCATTGAGTTTTTAGAGAAAAGTATGAAAATTAGGCTAGGCATATGGTAGTGCATGGTTAGCGCACGGTTAGTAGTAACCATGTTCCAACCTAGGAAACAATTTTATAAGAGACAGTAGTACATAGAAATTCTCCTTGGCCCATGTAACCATGCAATTTTTCCCTTTGGATAGAATGCTCATCATGGTTAGCCCATGATTTCCAAAACTATGCGAACTAACCATGCGACCGTGCGGACTCTTTAAAATTTGGGGTCTTTTCATGTTGGCCCATGATAGTCGGTTAAGATGGTTGGTTCTTATGGTGCTAAGATACACTATGGGTATCATGTATGTTATTTTATAAAATTACAATGAAAGTATACCCCTTATATTGGGGAGTCCATTTGGGCCTCCCCTGCTAGTGTCCCGATTCTGTCTTGGGAAAAATTGAGTTTCCCCTTATGGTGAGGAGTCTATTTGTGTCTCCCTGTATTAGTAACTTGGTTTTGTCCCTAGTGTTAGTCTGAAAAAAGGTAGTATCATTTAGATCTATTTAACGCCAACTTCCTTCTTGAGTAAACGTTGGGATTGGAGTGCTCCCAACAGTTTTGTTGAAGTAAGACTACGGTGACCTCATTAGTTTTCATTGTTTGTTCTAGGTAAGTTTCTTAAGTCTTGTTCGGATAGTGTTTGATGTTTTTTTCTTTGGGATGTAGTTTGAATATGATTTATTGTTTCAGGATGTGGTATATATTTTGTTTGGTGAGAGTATTCATTAATTTATTGATCAACTGGAGGTGTTTTGGCATTTTTGGGGCGGGATAAACTTGTCAAAGGAGTCCATTTTGGCCTTCAGCTGGGTTTTGTTTTTTTCTTTTGACCTTGTTATGACTTTTTGAGGGTGGAAAGTTTTATGGTGGGTAGAATTGCCACATCCATGAATTCTTTTAAAGGTATTTTTTATTTATTTTTCATTCTTGCTTTTTTTGTGGGGGTTTCCCATACTTTTTTGGCAGAAAGGGTGAGTTGTCATGATTTGTGGAAAACTGTGAGCCTATTTCCAGATTTCAAAACCATTTTTTTCTTTTATAACTCTTTCATTTTTCAATATTTTTCACCCATTACACTTCCAACGTGTCCTACCCTAACATATTAACACCAAAATATCAATTTTTACCCTCAAATAATCCTTAATCATGGTGTATTTGGGTTATTATTTAAGGAATTGGGACAACCCAGAATCCCATTTCTAGTTTTTTTATAAAAATTGTTTATATAATATCTTATTAATTTTCTACTATTTTTTGGTGATTCCACCTCAAAATCGAAGAAAAAATCCCTAGAAGCGCCCCCATTTTATTTTCTCCCTCTTTAAGCTCATTTCCATCATGGATTAGGGAGAAAATTCTCAATCTTTCTCAAATCATTCAGATTTGAAGAGGTAATTTGTTTCCTTCATAAATCCTTCAGTTTTCACTCTTTTCCCCCTATTCTAGTTCCTGCATGACCTACTCAAACTTATTAAAACCTCACCTACATTTTTGGCTATTTGGAAATTCAGTTACTGGTGTATTTGGGGCGTTTTATTCATGATATCTCAAGTAAGTGGGGTTCCTCTCATGTTGCTCCCATTTTCTTAAGGTTTATTCCACTTTTCTTGAGGTTATAAAATGTACAAAAGATGGGTTCATAAATAGGGTTTTATTTTGTGTCATTTTGGTGAAATATTGTGGATTAGGGATTGATTTAACTTCCTTGTGGTGCGGCGGTGGTGCGATTGAAGTTACGCACAACAGTTTGGAGTTTTTGGCACAAATGGTATGTGATTCCATGTGTAAGTAGTATTGGATGAGTTAGTTTTTATTGATTTATATTTTTAGCATGATTATATTCAATTGTGCTTGATTTGAAAATTATATTTGGTATCATTTGTTAAGTGGTTGGTTTTTAAGTGGCATTTTTGTGCAAAAATGAACATTTTTGGTGTGTATTCCATGTTGTGTTCATTGGAGTTGTTTTATGATTCATGGAATCATTTTATTAAATGATTTTTATGGCTAAAAATTATGGTTTTATTTGATATAGATGTTCTTTTGGTATTTATAGAGGCTTTTTAGAAGGATTTTTGGTGCAAAAAATGGTCACACTCCTTTGAATTATTTTGTGAAGGTTTTAAATGGTTTCTTGATTTATGTAATAGGTGAAACTATGTTGCCAAACTATTTTGGTAGAAGTGTACTTTTGAAATGGTCTATTATAATATGAAATGGATTTTATGCTATGTTTACTATATTGGGAATATTTTATAAAAAAATTTAAACGAATTTTTGAAGTGTGAAAGAGAGGAGAAACGTGTTGTGGGATATTTTGGTGTGAGTAAGATTTCCAAAATGAATTTGAATGAGAAAAAGGGGATCATGTGACATGTGTGTGGGATGTTTGGTGTGTGTGTGACTTGGAAGTGATATTTTCATGTGAAAATTTTATTTCATGGCTTGTAGAAATTGTTTGAGCACAAGAGGGAAAACCCTAGGATCTAAGTGGGTGGACGTGTACTAGTATGCTAGTGATGCCGTGGGATTTAGCCCCTATTTCACGTAGCAAGTTTTACAATGAAAACACTAACTAAACTACGATGATTATGATGTTGGGGGACTACTAGGTTATGGGTATGATCCCAACTAGTGGCTCGTGTGCATGAGAATGGATATTGTTATGTTTACTGTCACTAAGTTCGAGGCACTTGGGACCCATAGCGAGCTAGTGCCTATGGTCGTTTTTCAATTGCTAGTGATCATTTGATATTTTATACTTAACATCAACATACAGTATATTTGGATAGATAAATTCAATAGTTTTTCATTCTATTTAAAATTGTTTATTTCTTTTAAAGTATCCCACTTGAAAACTGATTTTATTTAAAGTTTCATCTTCTAAAGATTTAAACTAGCATTTCATGTTTAAAAAACTTGCAAACTTTTTGTCTTATAATGATTATCACATGGAATATTTTGTGGTGAAATCATATTGGGAATTTCCTCACACCCTAATTACACATTTTGGAGTAAGTATACTTGGTTATCTTTGTCTCAGGTTGGGTAAATCTTTTAGTGTCGGTGGTCCGAGTTTCTAGCATCCTTCGAGATGCGGTGTTTTGAAAATGGATCGTGGGAATTTACCCTTGTCATGAGGTTGTTCATGGGCAATAATTTTTGGTTTTATTCATTTTTAAAAGTCTTTAAACATTGTTTTAGGTTGTGTTACTCAATTCTGAGATTTTGTAAAAGATAATTTGGTTTAAAAAATTCAGATTTGTTTGTTGTTTTATGTTTATAAACTCAAGTAAATCATTCCCCAATTTCATTTTATGATACATGGGCACCTGTTCCAGCTCATGGGGATGGGTAATGCCCTTTGGGTCTTGCTGCAGACTGGGTTGGGTGCCGGTTTTGAAGGCAACTAGATCTGGTTCGTTACACATTTGACCTTGGATCTAGGTTTCAAATCTAGATTGTGTCTTCGTTTAGGATAACAGTACCATTTTTAGAAATTTAGTTTCTTTAATTGAATTAATTAATTTGTAATATTAATTAATTTAAGGACTGTGAAATAGTGAAATTGATTTGATTAATTTAATGTCAAATTAATTAAAGAGATGTTGAGATTTTGAAATTTTTTAGATTAATTGATTTCTGAATTAATTAATAAGATATTAAGATCGTGTAATTGATTTGGTAAGTTGATTGGTCAATTAATTAATTATATATTGAGATTGAGGAATTTATTGGAATAATTAATTGTTGAATTAAATATTGGGTCACTAAGATTTTTGAATAAGATTAATTAATTTTTGAATTAATTGATGGGAATTTTTGTGATATTGAAATTCATTTAAATTGATTAATTAATTTTTGAATTAATAAATTCATTTTTGATTGTGAAATGTGATAAGATATTTAATGTTGATTAACCTTTATAGATGTGATATATTTGATATATGGGTGATTTTGATATTCTTATATGGGACATGGTCTAATTTTTCCAAATCCCATTGTGATAAATTGATTGATAAATATGTGTGGTACATGGCCTACTGCTTCCAAAGCCCATAATGATAAATTGGTTGAGAAATGTGTGTGGGACATGGTCTGCTACTTCCAAAGACCATAGAGATAAATTGATTAATAAACATGTGTGGGACATGGTCTACTGCTTCCAAATCAAATAGCAATAAATTTATTTATAAATGAGTATGGGGAACGAACTACTGCTTTAAAATCCCATAGGGTCCTAGGTATGGTGACCTAGATCCAAAATGTTTGTATTAGATCATGGTTCAAATTTTACATATTATGAAATAAAGTTAAATGGATAATGAAATCCAAAGTTTTATGATGAATTATGAATTGAATATGTGATATGGTTCAGACTCCAGCATGGGCTGAAGTAAGTAATGAGTTTTAGGTATCCTCAGGAACCTAGAGGAGTTATGTGGTAAAATAAAGACTAATTGAATAAATGTAAAATATTCAATTTATTATTTTCTAGATTTCTTTAACACTGTTGGTGGTGGACTACTGAGTGGTACTCACACCCAAATTATACTTCCTGATCAGTTCTTAATAGAATTCATTTTTGTAGGATAGGTTAAGGGAAAAGACCCTATATGAGATGGTTGAGTCGGGATAGAGCATGGATGAGGGAATCAGATGTGGTTCAGGACCCTATTTGGAGTTTTCTATGTCTTTATTTATTTTTATTTTTTAATATTAAAACATGACACATAAATGGAATGGAATATATGTTTTTTATTTTTGATATTATATTTCCTATTTTGATCATCACGTGATACTAATATTGTTTTGGTTATGGTTATATCATTTTGGCTATTATTTATTTATTCCCACTATATGTTACTATGATAAAGAGGGTATAGTCTCCCCATGATTGATAGTATAATATTAATGCTAGTCAGTAGCATCTAGAATATGGGGAGACATTCCTGAGGTCACATAGTGAACTGGCTTTGTGCACTAGTGTGTGACACCCAGGTCAGGACATTACAAAGTGGTATCATAAACCAATTTTCTTTTCTTTTCTTTTATTTTTTATTAATATTTGGGAGGTGTAGATAAGAGATTTGGAAGAGTTGAGCCTTGGAAAGGAGCTTGTTCATGGGAGTATCTGACTCATGTATGTGGGAAAACCCAAGTACCTGGGGTGGGATTATTGTTATTGATGTGTTCTATTACTGTTGGATGTTATTTCACCATGGGTGATGCACTTGTTGTGTGATTTGAAAATTGTTTATGAGATTTTATGAGGTTTAAATCATGGCCCAGTATGGAATGAGAGTTGAGTATTCATGCATTGTTCTAGGAACTTGGGGTTATTTTTTGACATGCATCATTTTAGGCACGCATGGGAAAACGAGTTTTGGGTAATTTGTGAAACATGAAATGTTTTTCATTTACTGTGAATTTTAAATTAAAAAGGTGCCTAAAATGAACTCAAAACTTGTAAGATGATGCTAGATTTGAATAAATGTGTGTATAATGATAATCTGGAACAATGAGAATGAGTTTACCCTTTTTAACCATAACTTAGATATAAGATGGTTAAGGGTACGGTTAGAACCTTGGTTTTGACTTTGTGGTAGAGAAAAAGGGTGAAATGACTTGTTATGGATTATTGTGAATCCCTATTACATTTTTTTGTTATAGTTAAGAGAGGTGTCCAGAGACGTGAGTTGGTAATTTTAGATACATTCCTCCACAATGATGTTTATTGAGAGGATGCCAAGAGGATATTGTTGGAAATGATCCTCTAGTAGTGGAACCCGAGGCACCAATAGTGTTGGGTGTGGAAGTCAAAGGAACGTTCTAAGAAAATTTTATTCGCTTCATGAAATTCATGGAAAGAGACCCAAGAATTGTTTTGAAAATGATGTATGACCTAAAATGGGAGTTTTAGTTGCATCACCCTTTGATGTTTACTAGAGAGGTTGGAATTCAAGGAGTTGATTCTAGATTGAGTCCATACAGACTATACTTGACCATTTGGAGACTCCTACTGAGAATAGAATCAAATTAGTTTCTTATATGTCACGTGGTCAAGATAAGAATTGGTGGGACATCCAAACTTTGGATAGAAAACAAGATATTATGGAGTAGAAGGAATTTCAGAAGAATTTATTAGATAACTTTTATCCTAAGACACTCATGCAGGAGTGAGAAGCTTAGTTCATATTGTTGACTCAAGGGAATATGTTCGTGATGGACTATACTGGACACCTTACAAACATTAGTGCTTCGTTCCTGTGTTGGTGGGGGACTAGGCTACTGGAAAAATCGGTTTTAGGAAGGGTTTAAATGTTGAATTATGTTCCAAGTGAATATATTCAAGATGAGGAAGTTTTTAGAAGTGGTGAATCAGGCTCTCATATTTGAAGGGAACTAGAATAAGTCTTTCAGTGGAGGATAGGTGGTTTCTATTGGACATTCAGGAGGTATGAATTTCAAGATTAGGAAGCATCACTATAAGAATGTTATGTAGGGTGATAACAAGAATAGTAGTTGGGGGGGGGGGGTCAGTTACATAAGAATCTTCTCATGTGATTTTTCACCAATGTGGTAGGTCAGGACACATCCAGAGATAGTTCCTCCAACCCCTATTTTATTTCCAAGGCTATGATAGGATGAGACATCTATAGAGGTTCTGTAGAAACCAGTGATATATGGGTAGTGATAGAGCATCTAGATAGAGATAGAGTGTAGAAATTGGATATTCTATACCTTATCAGTCTATAAATTGGAGTTATATTGTCCATAGTGGTAGAGGTAGTTGACATGGTTCTTCTAGGAAAGTGCGCCCATATTAACAAAGTCATGTAACACAGGGTGTAACACCCCGAGATTTTATGAAAAATATTATTTTTAATTTCATTGATGTCTTGTGTTGTATGATACACCAATATTATCTTATGCTATATGAAACACCGTATTAGCTTGTAGTATACACAACACTATTCTTGGCTCGTGTTACACACAATTTCAAGTTCTTTTTGTGGAAATTATTCTACGCAACATTAAGTATAAATTTTGTTTAATGTATAAATGAAATAAGATTTGATTATGTTATACGCAACACTGAAGGGAGATTGCACTACATGCAACCCTGACTTGACTTGCATTACACGTAATCATGACCTTCCTCGATAGCGTGTGTAGTACGCAATACCGGGTTTCACTAAACAATGATATGTTATTAAAATATTATATAAACTAGCCGTTATGAATAGAAATACCCGCTTTTTGAAATTTTATAAATTTTATCTTTCAAAATGGACTTCATTTTTGGATTCTAAATATCGAAATTAGCCTAGGGTGAATTTTTGGTATTTTTCTGAAAACATTCAATTTTTGATGAATAGTGGAAAACACTGAGTTATAGTTTAAAACCGAATTTTTATTTAAAAAAATTATTTATTTTATTTAAATTTATTTTAGGTCAAAATTGAAACATAATACCTATCTAAGATAAATTTAATTCATTGAATTCATTTTATAATAATTTTATATATATAAAAATTTTATTGAACTTTTCACCGTCTTTTACCCACCTCCTAGGAGAATTTGCAAATTTACATGAAACTTAATTTTACCGCTTCTGTGAGTGGAATTTCAAAAATCCGAGAGACACAGTTAATATCAAAGAGTAAAATGTGGTTCAATAAGATAAAAATAATTTTTTTGTGAATAGTAAATTTTTACTTTTATTTACCACGGTTAAAAGTAAATAGGATAATTAAGGGTAAAAATGATATTATTTTTACCCTAACACATGTACTAATTCTATTGGATAAGTGTAATTCGATCAAAAACAACCTTAGGAATAAAATATTACCCTTTAGGTCCACTTGGATTAGATTAGGACATTTATTATTATTTTATTTAAAGAAGAGTTAAAATAGTTTAAATCAAAGTTTAATAACTAAAACATTTTTAATATAGGGTAATACATAATATAAATTCGACTATAAATATTCATTATAAATATAAAAATATTTCTTACATAATGGTATTTTACTTAAATTTTTTAGACATTTAATAATTTAATTTATTTATGACACAATGGTGATGCAGTAATTACCTAATTAATGAAATATTAAAATAATTGATATTATAAATTCTCAAATAAATGTAATTTGAAAATTTTAATGAATTAAACTAATATTATAGTTTAATATAACATATTAGGGTTGGTTAGATGAATTTTTTTCGAAGTAATAATGCTTTTATAAATTTAGAAAAAACAAAATACCAAATAGTGTCAAAATTGACATAAAAGAGTTTTTAAAACAAATATTGTATTATTAATTGATATTATATTCCTAAGAATCTAAGATAAGGTCAAAAGACTTATATAATAATATATATGACATTAATTATCTAATTAGAATTCTATTGGTAGTTTATAGTATGTTTTTTAACCATATAGTGTAAGAATACATGAAGACATAGTAAAAGTTAAATTATTTAACTTAGAGTTAAATCTAAATGATAAGGTTAAAATGGTAACATAAACTTGTCTAAAACCTATTGGTTGAGAGTATCTTGACCCATCACCACCCTATCTTCTAAATAAGTCACTTTGGAGAAATTATAAACCCAATATGAATTTATTATAAAATAATATTTTAAGTTTTTCCTAAGGTGCCCTCACCCCTCTTATAAAAGGGAACCTCCTCTCTCTCCTCTTCACACAAATTTGAGCCTTAAAGCTCGGCCAAACCCTGCCCATTTCACTTCTACACTTCCATAGAAACCTACTAGAGGTCCTGGTCATCTTTAAAGACCAAATTTAGTGCCCTAAGAGGAGGTTAAGATGAGGCGCGTCGAAGAAGAGGTAATCTCTTCTACCGATTCTTTCAAGTTTCTTTATTCTTCTACTTCCTCTTGTTTAGTTGTTTCATTATAAAGTAATTACATCAGTATAAATAATATACTAATATGTTATTATAAATATGAAACAACCCCATTTCACCTTCTATCCATCCTACGGAAAATGAAATCATCACACGTGCGTACGTACGGAATACCGTCTCCACGCCGTGGTGTAATATTTTCTTCCACCACCACCTTACTTGTATGGGTATAATGGTGTAAATAATAAATATATATGGTTATTATAACATCATACTGATTATTAGAAATTATATCATCCACTATAATTCCATTCAATAATTATGGGAATGATATCATCGCTCCTGCGTACGTACGGATTACCGTCTCCACGACGCGATGAGATTCATTATCCATATTAACCATTCAAGAATGATTAAAAACTATATATAATGAATAATAATGATATATGTGAAATAATAATGCTAATTTATTTATGTATATATATATATATGTCATCTAATTACTTACATTCAAGTCAACAAGGAAAGGAAAACAACGTTCATGCGTACGTATGGCCTACCGTCTCCATGAACGGTGTGTTTCATTTCATTTATCTATCTATTATATATATATATATAATATGAATTTATATGATATATAAATCATGTTTTACATTCTGGAAGTAAGTAAATAATGATATAAGTAATAATAATATCAAGAAAAACCAGTCCAAACACGTACGATAAATGAAACGATTTTACCCAAAACGCTGCTTTAACATGGAATTGTCAAAAGAAATGGTAATATAAAGTCATAAGTGAATAATATATGATATCATAAATATTATTATGGTTCTGTTACAAGTTAATAATATGTTTAAACCCACTATACATGAGTTTCGGACACATACAGAAGAAATTGGACCTAAGGTAAGGGATAATTTTTCAAATCACATTTTTATCCGAGATTGCTTATACGTAAGTATTTACTGGGTTTATGTTTATCATCGATGTCCATGTTTTCTAAAAATGTTTTCATAAAATGTTTACAATTCTTCCATGTATGTTTAAAGTAATTTTTACCCTTTGTTGACTTTTTAACACATTGTATGGAAGGAATCTTTCCTTTGGTTACCATATAAGGTACTTTTTGACTTTTCTGACAAAAATATGCGAAGAATGTTTTTTTAACTAATACGGCATGAACAGATTTTTATGGTTTTATAACATCTTATTTTTATGAAGATTACTCTACAAGATTTCATGACTATTTTCAACTAAATCCTTTTCTTTTAAAATTGCATGGCATTTTGTGAAAATAAAATGATTTTGAAGAAGTAAGGATATTTTCCTCAAGAATTCATTTCAAGTGTTTTATCAAAACCATTTTCCATCTAAGATGAAATTATATCATATATGTATGTTTCAAGTATAATGTTTCTATTATTTACATGGTTTGATTCTTCTTATGATTAAATGATATCCATTTGCTTTATATGGATTATGTTATAATGGGATGATGTTTATGAAACCCATTTTATTCTTTGGGTTATGATGAATGATTTATGTTTATGTTGTGGCACACATAAGAATGATTTCATTATGATATAGGTGGGACCTATATTTCCCTCCAATGCATTGGGTAAAGATTTATATCTCATGAGATAGACATGGCTAGAACGGAAGTTAATCCGGTTCAGTGATACAGGACTGGAATGAGGAGTGAACTCGATTCAGTAAGGGACTTTGTCCACTATGATGGTCTTGGCAGCAATGCCTTGGCTACTATGGAAATCCTAACATGTGATTAATGGTTGCCAAAATTACACTTTTTATTCACATGCTATTTTATCATGGTTAATGTTTCTTTTTGATCTATGCCATATGAACTGCCAAGATTTATGTCCTTACTCATGATTTTGATGCTTAATGTTCATGTTCTTACGTTCAAATGTTTAGGGATTGTTTTATGTTCTCCATATTTACCCTTACTGAGAATTTGAGATCACCCTTTTTATGTTTTATTTTTCCCAAGATATAAAGAATGGTTTTAGGTAAGAAAACCAAAGGGGGATATCTTTATGGGAGATTTTGAAGATCATTCACCATGATTAGAAGATTATGTTCCGAGTTTCCAAAGACACTAAACTAGTACGGTCTTGGGGCATCTGTTTTTTTAATGTATTAAGTATTCTAAAAAAGTAATGGTATTGCTAAGACATCAACAATGGTTAAATGTTTTAAATGTGGAATGTATGAGAATTATGAAAACCAATTCCCTAAGGGAAAGTCTCATGAAGAGAATCATCATGGTCGTATGGGTAGTATTTATATTGATGATGATGAAGAAACTAAAAATGATATGTGAGATGAAAGAATTGTTGAAGCTTGGTCAATGGTTTAAGAAGGTAGTGGAATGATTTATGTTTATCAAGAGTTATGTTTTATAGGTAATGATACTATAGAATAAAGACACATCTAAAGATGGTTACACTATTGTTTTTTCTAAAGTATTTGAATGTATATGTTTAATGGTACCGGTAACCATGAAAGGTTATTCAGATATTTTTGGAAAGTAGATGATATGCCCATAATGAAGGGATAAGGAGATAATGAAATGTTTGATAGTATTAATGATCTCATGACTAATATAAGGACAATGTGATATCATTGTTTGAGTATATAGAAATTTTGGGATTTTGGTATGTGGAATGAGTTAACTTTTGATAGAATTCATGTTTTCACTAAGGTTCTATGGTAATTTATGTTTCAAGAGAATACATGATTAAGGTATTCAAATGTTTGGAATGCGATCAACAAGATATATCTTATGATATATGGGGGATAAATGATGGTATTCACATGCTTGTTATGTGACCGTTCCAGTAATCATTTTCATTATACTATGAGATTGGACAGATGTATTTTTGATAAGTCTAAATATTGGAATGGATTATGTCGGACATAAGATAGTATTGTTTAAGGCTAGAAATTTTTTGGATATTATTTCTGTAATGTTATAATAGTATAGTTTTAGAAAAAGGATAACCCGTAGGATGGGCGACAACCCGTTGCATCGGACAAGGTTGTAGGAATCGAACCCACAACCGAAGTGTGACAGGCCTTTATCACCTAGCTCTGGCCTACAGGAAGTCCCTGGTTAGTATAAAATAGTTTTATTTTATTAAACGGTATGATAGATGAATTATAAGTCCATTTTTGGAATCATATACGATTAACCTCACCATAGATGGACTTATGTATTTTTGATAACTTTTTCTAATCTTTTGTTTGAGACAGATGGAATGACCCATCATTATATCACATGCTCTGCTAACAATTCACGAGTGACAAATTCAACTTCATTTATGTAAGATATGAAGTGGAAATTGTTCATGAGAATGACCAACAACGATATTGTACCAAAATCAAGTAAGTATTTATTCTAATTCAAAATTTACAACTTTAGGGAAATGACATTGAAAACCAAAAATGTTGTCCTAGTACCCTCATATCCCATGAATCAGATGGTACCTTAGATCATCAAAAATTTATGGCTTTGTGATTGTTTTCTTTTTCATTGCCATGTTCTCTACCACTCTCCATCAGAACTTCATGGTTAGATTTCTCTTCCATATCCATATTTTCACCTATGTTCTTCTATGTGGAAACCGAGTGATGAGTTAATTTGGGTAACCGTTACGTTTCATAGATTAGTTTTTAAAATTTTGTTTTAGTATTTTTTTTGACGATGTGGGTTTCTATTAATGAAACTTTCAAGTAGTAAACCATTTATAACCCCAACAAATTTCGTGGGCGAAATTCATTTTAAGGGGGGTAGAATGTAACACCCCGAGATTTTATGAGAAATATTATTTTGAATTCCATTGATGTCTTGTGTTGTACGCTAAACCAAGATTATCTTACGCTATACGCAACACCGTATTAGCTTGTAGTATACGCAACACTATTCTTGGCTCATGTCACACACAATTTCAAGTACATTTTGTGGAAATTATTCTACGCAACATTAAGTATAGATTTTGTTTAATGTATAAATGAAATAAGTTTTGATTATGTTATACGCAACACCAATGGGAGATTTCACTACACGCAGCCCTGACTTGGCTTTCATTACACACAATCACGACCTTCCTTGATAGCGTGTGTAGTACACAATATCGGGTTTCACTAAACAATGTTATGTTATTAAAATATTATATAAACTAACCATTATGAATAGTAATAACAACTTTTTGAAATTTTATAAATTTTATCTTTCAAAATGGACTTCATTTTTGGATTAGGAATATCTAAATTATCCTAGGGTGAATTTTTGGTATTTTTCTGAAAACTTTTAATTTTTGATGAATAGTGAAAAACACTGAGTTATTGTTTAAAGCCGAATTTTTATTTAAATAATTATTTATTTTATTTAAATTTATTTTATGTAAAAAGTGATACATAATACCTATATATGTTCAATGTAATTCATTAAAGTTATTTAATAATAATTTTAGATATTCGAAAATTTTATTGAACTTTTCACCGTCTTTTACCCACCTCCTAGGAGAATTTGCAAATTTACATAAAACATAATTTTACCGCTTCTGTGAGTGGAATTTCTAAAATCCGAGAGACATGGTTAATATGAAGGAGTAAAATTTGGTTCAATAAGATTTAAATATTTTTTGTGAATAGTAACTTTTACTTTTATTTACCACGGTTAAAAGTAAATAGGGTAATTAAGGGTAAAAATGATATTATTATAACCCTAAAACATGTCCTAATACTATTGGATAAGTGTAATTAGACCAAAAACAACCTTAGAAATAAAATATTACCCTTTAGGTCCACTTGTATTAGATTAGGTCATTTATTATTATTTTATTTAAAAAAGAGTCAAAATAGTTGAAATCAAAGATTAGTAACTAAAACATTTTTAATATAGGGTTATACATAAGGTAAATTAGACTATAAATATTCATTATAAATCTAAAAATATTTCCTACATAATGGTATTTTATTTATAATTTTTAGACAGTAAATAATTTAATTTATTTATGACACAATGGTGATGCAGTAATTACCTAATTAATGAAATATTAAAATAATTAATATTATAAATACACAAATAAATGTAATTTGAGACTTTTTATGAATTAAAATAATTTTATAGGATAATATAACATATTTGGGTTTGTTATAGGAATTGTTTTCGAAGTAATAATGCTATTATGAATTTAGAAAAAACAAAATACCAAATAGTGTCAAAATTGACATAAAAGAGTTTTAAAAAAAAATATTATTAATTGATATTCTATTCTTATAAATATAATGTTCGGTAAAAATACTTATATAATAATATATATGACATTAATGAACCAGTTGGGGTTCTATTGGTAGTTTATAGTAAGTTTATTAACCATATAGTGTAAGAATACAAGAAGACAAAGTAAAAGTTAAATTATTTAACTTAGAGTTAAATCTAAATGATATGGTTAAAATGGTAACCTAAACTTGTCTAAAACATATTGGTTGACATTATTTCGACCCATCCCCACCCTATCCTCGAAATAAGTCACTTTTGAGCCATTATAAACCGAATATGAATTTATTATAAAATAATATTTTAAGTTTTTCCTAAGGTGCCCCTCACACCTCTTATAAATGGGCACCTCCTTCCTCTCCTATTCACACAAATTTGAGCCTTAAATCTCAGCCAAACCCTACCCATTTCACTTATACACTTCCATATAAACCTACTAGAGGTCCTGGTCTTCTTCAAAGACCAAATTTAGTTCCCTAAGAGAAGGTTAAGAGGAGGCACGTCGAAGAAGAGGTAATCTCTTCTACCGATTCTTTCATGTTTATTTATTCTTTTACATACTCTTATTTAGTTTTATCATTATAAAGTAATGAAATAAATATAAATAATATACTGATATGTTATTATAAATATGAAACAACCCCATTTAACCTTCTATCCATCCTACGAAAAACGAAATCACCACGCGTGCGTACATATGGAATACCGTCTCCACGCCGTGGTGTAATCTGTTTTTCCACCACCACCTTACTTGGATGGGTATAATGGTATAAAGTATATCTATATATGGTTATTAAAACATAATATTGATTCTTAGATATTATATCATCCACTACAATTCCATTCAATAATTATGGGAACGATATCATCACTCGTGCGTACGTACGGATTACCGTCTCCACGATGCGATGAGATTCATTCTCCATATTAACCATTCAAGAATGATTATAAAGTATATATAATGAATAATAATGATATATATGACATAATAATGCTACTGGATTTATGTATATATATATATATGTCATCTACTTATTTCCATTCAAGTCAACAAGGAAAGGAAAACAACGTTCATGCGTACATACGACCTACCGTCTCCATGAACGGTGTGTTTCATTTAATTTATCTATATATTATATATATATATACTGAATATATATGATATATAAATCATGTTTCACATTCTGAAAGTAATTAAATCATGATATAAGTAATAATAATATCAAGAACAACCAGTCCAAACACATACGATAAATGAAACGATTTTACCCAAAACGCTGCTTTAACATGGAATTGACAAAAGAACAGGTAATATAAAGTCATAAGTGAATCATATATGATATCATAATTATTATTATTGTTATTTTATAAGTTAATAATATTCTTAGAAACACTATAACGGAGTTTTGGACACGTATGGAAGAAATTGGACCTAAGGTAAGGGATAATTTTGCAAATCTCATTTTTATCCAAGATTGCTTATACATAAGTATTTACTGGGGTTATGTTTATCATCCATGTCCATGTTTTCTAGAAATGTTTTCATAAAATTTTTACTATTCTTCCATGTATGTTTAAAGTCATTTTTACCCTTTGTTGAATTTTTACCACATTGTATGGAAGGAATCTTTCCTTTGGTTACCATATAAGGTACTTTTTGACTTTTCTGAAAAATGTATGAGAAGAATGTTTTTTCAACTTATACGACATGAATGGATTTTTATGGTTTTATAACGCCTTATTTTTATAAATATTACTCTACAACATTTAATGACTATTTTCAATAAAATCCTTTTCTTTTAAAATTTCATTGCATTTTGTGAAAAGAAAATGTTTTTGAAGAAGAAAGGATATTTTCCTCAAGAATTAATTTCATGTGTTTTATCAAAACCATTTTCCTTCTAAGATGAAATTATTTCATATGTGTATGTTTCAAGTATAATTTATCTATTATTTAAATGGTTTGATTCTTCTTATGATGAAATTATATCCATTTGTTCTGTATGGATTATGTTATGATGGGATGATGTTTATGAAACCCATTTTATTCTTTGGGTTATGATGAATGATTTATGTTTATGTTGTTTCACACATAAGAATGATTTCATTATGAGATGGGTGGGACCTATATCTCCCTCCAATTCATTGGGTAAAGATTTATATCTCATGAGATAGAATGGATGGAATGAAATGTTAATCCGATTCAGTGATACAGGACTGGAACGAGGAGTGAACTCGATTCAGTAAGGGACTTTGTCCACTATGATAGTCTTGGCAGCAATTCCTTGGATACTATGGAAATCATAACATGTTCTTAATGGTTTCCAAAATTACAGGTTTTATTCCCATGCTATTTTATCATGGTTAATGTTCCTATTTTATCTATGCCTTATGCACAACCAATATTTATGTCATTACTCATGATTTTGATGTTTTATGTTCATGTTCTTATGTTCAAATGTTTAGGGATTGTTTTATGTTCCCATGTTTACCCTTACTGAGCATTTGACCTCACCCTTTTTATGTTTTCTTTTCCCCAGGATATAAAGAATGTTTTTAGGTAAAAAAACCAAAGGGGAAGATCTTTATGGGAGATGTTGAAGATCTTTCACCATGATTTTAAGATTATGTTCCGAGTTTCCAAAGACACTAAACTAAAATGGTATTTGGGCATTTGTTTTTGAAATGTATTAAGTATTCTGAAAAATTAATGTAATGTCTATGTACGTCAAGTATGGGTCTCTACACAGGGGACTCAGATTGCATCACAGGGAAGAGGGATAGAATAGTTACATGAAATTCAGCCTATAATTTTGGATAGTGAGGCTGGAATGTCTATAGTAAGAGGTAATATTCTTATAAATTATACACTAGATAGTTCCTTACTTTATAATGGTGTCTCTCATTCCTTTATTTGTACACAACTTGTGAATGGTTTGAGCCTGGTGGTGGAGTTCAGAAGTGGGGTGTTGATGATTGATACACCATTGTGAGTATAATCGAGATACATGTGTATTTGAAAAGGGTGGTCGCTCAATGTTGGGGATGATCTTTTTGTGTGTGGGGTTTTTATATTATTTACATGTTACGATTTGAACTAATTTTGGTAATTGAGTGGTTAGTATCATATATAGCCCACATAGATTTTTACCACATGAGAGTGACTTTTATGTCTCATAAGGTGACCACTATATTCTCCAAGGAGAGGTGGATATCAAGACAGGCCATGTAGGGTTAGTTCACCAACAATTGGGGGAGCTTACTACCCACATTGAAAGTCTATTGTTAGATTATGGGGTTGTGAAATAGGATGTCTTTCCACCCATAATGGGAAGGATTCAAGATGTGTTTCTTAAAGATTTCTCAGGGATGCCACCTAAGAGAGACTTGGAGTTTATAATTGGGCTCATGCTTGGGGTTGATCCTATTTATATTACACATTATAGAATAAAACCAATATAGATTTAGGAGCTTAAGACTCACCAAGAAGATTTTATGGATAAGGGGTCTATTCGTCCGAGTACATCACCTTGGGGTTCTCCAATCTTGTTTGAAAAGAAGGATGATTAGAGTCTGTGCTTGTGTATTGATAACTATAAGTGGAACGATATGATGATGAAGAACCAGAATCCTCTTCCATATATCGATGATATATTTTACCAGTTGAGGGGATCTTGTGTACTCTCTAAGATCAACTTGAGATTAGGGTATCATTGATTGAGAGTTAAACCTTATGATATACCAAGGACTTATTTTAGAATTAGGTATGACCAGTATGAGTTCATCATAATTCCATTTGGGTTAAAGAACACACTATTAGTGTTTATGGACTTGATGAAAATAATCTTCCCCCTCGTACCTAGATCAGTTTGTGGTAGTGTTTTTGGAGGACATATTGGTGTACTAAAAGACTCATGATGATCATTCCCAACATTATTACATCATATTGAATACACAGAGAGAGAATAAGACATACGCCAATATATCTAAGTGTCAATTTTGGATTGATCAGGTGCACTTTTTGGGTCACATAACTTCAGAGGAAGGTGTGTTAGTGGACCTAGATGTAAGAACCCAGACCTTATTTTAAGGTATGTTTTTCCTTTTCTGGTCATTTTTGGGAAAAATAGAAAATTCTGGAAATTTTCCAAGAACACACCATGTACATTATAAGTACATGCCGTGTACTTTTATGCCACAACAGGCCGTGTGCTGGCTGTGTAGTAGCCGCATACACGGCTATGTGGGAGTGATTGGAGGCTGCTTAAAGAGATGTATGGAAAAGCCGAGTACATGCCGTGTACTTCAAAAGTACACGCTGTGTAATTTTATTTTTTTCATTAAAGGAACCAGGTTCGTGTTTGATGAATATAAATCACTTCTTTTAGGTTTTGTTCATCCAAGAGCACTGAGCAGCCACATATCTTCAATGAGCCCCCGAGCCTCCTTCCATCCTATCATTCGAACACCATTGATTGTGTTGGAATCAAATCAGTGAGTTCTATCTTCTTCTTAAGCCTTGTTTTCCAATTCCTCTTCTTTTCCAAGTTATTATGGGTTGAACATTTTAGAATTTTTCTTATATCTACGAAATTTTAAGGAGATTTAGGCTTCGTGGTTCAAGTATATTGATCTACTAAACCCTAGGTAGGTGGTTTGTGCCTTTCAGTTGAAATTATTTGATTTTTATGTGAAAATTCCACCAATATCCTTGAACGGGGTATTGCGTGTTTACTGTTTTGACCCTGTTGTTTCTCTACTATGCTGGTATTCTTGAGTAGATTATTTTTGATTGAGAATTGGGTGAACTGTTGTACTTTGGATGCATTGCCCATGCATGTTCTGCCTGTTTTGACCTTTGGGTCTTGTTTTCCTTTTAGGCTGTTGTTTACTTTCCCATGCCTAGTGTTTTAGGATGGTGTGACTGTTATACTATTATCCTATTGGGCTATAGAATGCTAGAATAGTAGTTCTTTAGGTTTACTTTGGCTGTTACACGCTACTACACTTGCCTGACTTACACAGGGCTAAGAGAACCTAGTGTATAGGCCATAGGGAGAATGGAAGATGAGGGCCTCTCTAGAGTATCTTTATATTTTACGATGCGAGACCACAGGGGGAATTGATGATGAGTGATTCCCCATAGTTTTTGTAGTTTTTTGATGCGGGCCACATGTGGAATGAGACGTTGAGTGCTTCCCCAGAGCACCTTTAGTACCGACACGAGACTATAGGGGGAATTGATGATGAGTCCTTCCTTAGAGAGTGTAGAGACCCAAAGCGTGATGTACATGGACATTAAATTACATTTTTGGAATACTTAATACATAAAAAACACAGACACACAAGGACCGTAATAGTTTAGTGTCTTTGGAAACTCGGAATTTAATCTTCTAATCGTGGTGAAAGATCTTCAACATCTCCCATAAAGATCATCCCCTTTTTGTTTTCTTACCTAAAACCTTTCTTTAAATTCTGGGGAAAAAACATATAAAGGGTGAGCTCAAATGCTCAGTAAGGGTAATCTTAGAGAACATATAACAATCCATAAACATTTGAAAGCAAAAACATGAACATGAAATTTAAACATCAAAATCTTGAACAAAGACATAAATCATGGAAGTACGTAAGGCATATATCATAATGGAACATCAACCATGATAAAATATAATGCGAATAAAACATTTAATTGTGGCAACCATTCATTACATGTTATTATTTCCATAGTAGCCAAGGCATTGCTGCCAAGACCATCTTAATGGAAAAAGTCCCTTTCTGAATCGAGTTCACTCCTCGTTTCAGTTATGTAACACAGAACTAGATTAACTTACCATTCCAGTCATGTCTATCTCATGAGATATAAATCATTACCCAATGCATTGGAGGGAGATATAGGTCCCACCCATCTCATAATAAAATCATTTTTTACTTGTGCCACAAAATCATAAGTCATACATCATAGCATAACCCATGTAATAAATTGGGATTCTTAAACATCATGCCATCATAACATAATCCATATAAACAACTGGATATCATTTCATCATAATAAGAATCATACCATGTAAATAATAGAGACATTATACTTGAAACATACACATATGAAATAATGTCATCTTATATGAAAAATGGTTTTGATAAAACATTTGAAATGAATTCTTGACGAAAATATCCTTTCTTCTTCAAAATCATTTTCTTTTCAAAAAATTCCATGAAATTTTTAAAGAAAAGTATTTTTTTGAAAATATTCATAAAATCCTGTAGTGTAGGCTTCATGAAAATGAGGCATTATGAAACTGTAAAATCCGTTCACGCCGTATAAGTTAAAAATAACATTCTTCTCGTACTTTTGTCAGAAAAGTCAAAAAGTAACTCGTATGGTAAACAAAAAAAATATTCCTTACATAACATGTAGTAAAAGTAAAAATGGGTAAAAATGACTTTAAACATACATGGATTTTTTTTATAAAACTTGTAATTGGATGATAAATATAACCCGAGTAAATACTTACGAATAAACAATCTCGGATAAGAATGAGATTGGAATAATTATCCCTTACCTTAGGTCCGATATGCTTCGTACGTATCTGAACCACCTGTATAATGATTTAAATAATTTCATTGAATTATTACCGAATCATATTCATTTTTATGATATCATATATGGTTCACTTATGACTTTATATTACCTGTTCTTTTGTAAATTTCATTTCAAAGCAGTGTTTTAGGTAAAACATTTTATTTATCGTACGTGTTTGGACTTGTTGTTATTGATATTATTACTACTTATATCACGATTTAATTACATCCAGAATGTAAATAATGATATATATATCATATATATTCAATATATATATATATAATATAGATAAATGAAATGCAATACACCATTCATGGAGACAATAGGCCGTACGTACGCATGAACTCTGTTTTCTTTTCCTTATTGACTTGAATGGTAGTAAGTAGATGAAATATATATATATATATATATATATACATAAATCCAGTAGCTTCATTATATCATATATTTCATTATTATTCATTATATATACTTTATAATCATTCTTGAATGGTTAATCATGGAAAATGAATCTCATTGCATTCGTGGAGACGGTAGTCCGTACGTACGCATGAGCGATGAAATCATTACCATGATCATGGAATTGTATTTAAGTGTATGTATAATATTAAAGAATCAATATCACTTTACAATAACCATATATAGTTATTTATTTACACCATTATATCCATCCATGTAAGGTGGTGGTGGAAAAACTGATTACACCACGGCGTGGAGACGGTATTCCGTACATACGCACGCATGGTGATTTCGTTTTCCGTGGGATGGATAGAAGGTGAAATAGGGTTGTTTCATATTAATAATAACATATCAGTATATGATTGATACTGATGTTATTACTTTATAATGAAACAAATAAATAAGAAGAAGTTGAAGAAGAAAGAAACTTGAGAGAATCGAAAGAAGAGATTACCTCTTCTTCGACTCACCTCCTTTAAGAATCCTCTTAAGGAAGTAGAGTTGGTCTTTTGAGAAGACCAGAACCTCCAGAATGTTTCTAGGGAAGTGGGGAAGAGAAATAGGCAGGGGTTGGCCGAGCTTCAAGGCTCAAAAGGGTGTGAAGAGAAGAGGTAAGGGGTGCCCTTTTTATAGGGGAGGAGAGGGGCACCATTGGAAAAAATTAAAATATTATTTTATAATAAAGTCATATTCGGTTTCTAATAGCTCCAAATTGATTTATTTCTAATATAAGGTGGTGATGGGTCTAAATACTCTCAAAAAATATATTTTAGACAGGTTTGGGTCATTATATTAACCTTATCTTTTAGTTTTAACTCTTAGTTAATTAGATTGACATTTACCATGTCACTTTGTATTTTTATATTATATAGTTAATAAACTTACCACATACATACAAGCGACCCCCAAGTGGCCCATTAATGATAAAAATATCATTATATAAGTATCTTGGCCGAAACATAGATTTTTGAGGAATATAATAACAATTAATAATATAATGTTTGTTTTAAAAACTATTTTATGTCAATTTTGACACTATTTGGTAATTTATTTTTTTGAAAATCATAACAGAATGATTAGTTCTAAGAAAGTTAATTAAATCAATAATAACATGTCATATTAACCTAGAAAATTAGTGGAATTCATAAAAAGTATCAAATTACATTTATTTGAGTATTTATAACATCAATTATGTTAATATTTCATTAATAAGATAATTACTGCATCATCATTGTGTCATAAATAAATTAAATTATTTAATGTCTAAAAATTATAAATAAAGTAAAATTATATATGAAATCTTTTTCTATTTCTAATGAATATTTATAGTTGAATTGATCTTATGTATAACCCTATATTAAAAATGTTTTAGTTATTAAACTTTGATTTTAACTATTTTAACTATTCTTTAAATAAAATAATATTAAATGTCTTAATCTAATCCAAGTGGGCCTAAATGGTCATATTTTATTCCTAAGGTTATTTTTGGTCGAATTACACTTATCCAATAGAATTAGGACATTTTTTAAGGTAATAATAATATCATTTTTACCCTTAATTACCATATTTACTTTTAACCGTGGTAAAAAAAGTAAAAAGTTACTATTCACCAAAAATTATTTTCATCTCATTAGAACCACATTTTAGTCCTTGATATTAACTGTGTCTCCCAGATTTTTGAAATTCCACTCACAGAAGCGGTAAAATTAAGTTTTATGTGAATTTTCAAATTCTCCTAAGAGGTGGGTAAAAGACGGTGAAAAGTTCAATAAAATTTTTATATATCTAAAATCATTATAAAATGACTCAAATTAATTACATTGAACTTATATAGGTATTATGTATCAATTTTTACCTAAAATAAATTTAAATAAAATAAATAATTATTTAAATAAAAAGTCGGTTTTTAAATAGTAACCCAGTGTTTCACTATTCATCAAAAATTGAAAATTTTCAGAAAAATAGAAAAAATTCACCCTAGGCTAATTTCAATATTACGAATCCAAAAATGAAGTCCATTTTGAAAGATAAAATTTATAAAATTTCAAAAAGTTGGTATTACTATTCATAACGGCCAGTTCATAATAATATTATAATAATATCTCGTTTAGTGAAACTCGGTTTTGCGTACTACACACGCTATCGAGGAAGGTCGCGATTTCGTGTAATGTAAGCCAAGTTAGGGTTGCGTGTAGTGCAAGACTCCTTTGTTGTTGCGTATAACAGAATCCAACCATATTTCATTTATACATTGAATATATATATATATACCCTCAATGTTGCGTATAACATAATCAAAACTAATTTCATTTATACATTAAACAAAATCTATAATTAATGTTGCGTAAAATAATTTCCACAAAACGAACTTGAAATTGTGTGTAACACGAGCCAAGAATAGTGTTGCGTATATTACAAGCTAATACGGTGTTTCGTATAGTGCAAGATAATCTTGGTGTAGCGTACAACAGAATATATGAAGGAAATTAAAAAGAATATATCTCATAAAATATCGGGGTGTTACATTCTACCCCCTTAAAATGAATTTCACCCTCAAAATTCGTCGGGGTTATAAATGGTATTCTTCTTGAATGTTTATTTCATAGAAACCCACATCGTAAAAAGGAATACCAAAACTGAACTTTAAAAACTAAATTATGAAACGTAATGGTTACCCAAATTAACTAACCACTAGGTTTCCTCATAGGATTACATAGGTGAAAAATATGGATATGGAAGAGAAATCTAACCATCATGTTCTGATGGAGAGTGGTAGAGAACATGGCTATGAAAAATCCAACAATCACAAGGCCACAAATTTTCGATGATCTAGGGTACCATCTGATTCATCAGATATAAGGTCACTATGACAACATTTTTGGTTTTCAAGATCATTTTCCTAATGTTGAAAAATTTGAAATGGAAGAAATAATTACTTTATTTTGGTAAAATCTCACCATTTTTTGTGCCTTGAACAATTTCCACTTCATCTATTAAAGAAATGAAGTTGAATTTGTCTTCCGTGAAGTGTTATCAGATCATGCTGTAGAATGATGGGTCATTCCATATGTCTCAAACAAAAGGTTAGAAAAAGTTATCAAATATACATAAGGTCATCTATGGTGAGTTTAATCGTATATGATTCCAAAAATGGACTTATACTTCATCTATCGTACTGCTTAATAAAACTAGTTTCTACTAACCAGGGACTTCCTGTAGGCCAGTGGTAGGTAATAAAGGCCTGTCACACTTCAGTTGTGGGTTCAATTCTCACAGCTTTGTCTAACACGACGGGTTGTCGCCCATCCTGCAGGTTGTCCTTTTTCTAAAACTACATTATTATAACATTCCACAAAGAATATCGAAAAAAATCTAGTCTTAAACAATTCTATATGATGTCCAACTTAATCCATTCCAACCTTTAAGCTTATCGAAAATACTTCTGTCCAATATCATAGTGTAAAGAAAATGATTACTTGAGAGGTCACATAACAAGCACGTGAATACCATCATTTTTCCCCCATATATCATAAGATATATCTTGTTGGTTACATTCCAAACATGTGAATACCTTAATCATGTATTCTCTTGGAAAATGAATACCCATTGAACGTTAGTGAAAACATAAATGCTGTCAAAAGTTAACTCTTTCCACATACCAAAATCCCAAAAAATCTATATACTCAAACCATGATATCACTTAGTCCTTATATCAATCATGAGCTCATTTATACTATCAAACATTTCATTATATCTTTATCCCTTCTTTATACGCATATTAGGTGCTTTCCAAAAATATCTAAATAATCTTTCATGGTTACCGGTACCATTCAACATATACTTTCAAAACTCAAGCAAAGGAAACAGTGTAACAATCCTTAGATTTTTCTTTACTCTATAGTACCATACATTCTTCTTGATAAACATACAATCATTACACTACCTTCTTAAACCACTGACTGAGCTTCAACATTTCTTCCATCTCATATATAATTTGTAGTCTCTTCATCATCATCCCCACAAATACTACCCATATGACCATGCTGATTCTCTTCATGAGACTTTCCCTTAGGGAATTGGTTTGCATAATGCCCATACATTCCACATTGAAAACATTTAATCATTTTTGATGTCGTAGAAATACCATTATCCTTCTCCATGGTGTTAAATAAACCTTTTCCTTTACAATTACTAGCTTTGTGTCCTTATTTTCCACACCCAAAGCATCTTCCAGTTCCTTTGAAACATTCTCCTTGATGCCTCTTCCCACATGCTTTACATGAGAGAAATTGAACTTTCTTTCCTCTCTGATCATCATGAAACTCCATCTTTCTCTTATTAGATGAGTCAGGAAACTTACCAAAGTTGAGATTATTGATCATATTATGAGATTGATGATTAGGAATAATAACGATGTTTCGCCTTCCAAATCCCATTTCATTTGCTTGATCATGAATAATATCATTCCATTGTCCATCATATTCTCCATTAACATGAATCTTCTGGTTTCCATCCATTTTATAAAACCCAAAAAGAATTGTGTGAGAGGCATAAATCATGCTAGAAAAACAACATAATCAAGGGGAGTACTTTCAATCTCTAACATCATAGGTTTAATCCTAGGTTATTCATGATCTTTATCATAATTCTAGGACTATAACCTATACTTATACTTAACCTTAGGGACATCCCTAGACATACCTTAGAAATATCTCTAGGGATCTCACTAAAGTTTTCGCATCCTAGTTTCCAAAGGATAACTAAACCTTTCCTCTGATACCAACTGAAGAGCCCCAAAGCCTGATGTACATGGACATTACATTACTTTTGTGGAATAATTAATGCATAACAAACATAGACACACAAGGACCGTAATAGTTTAGTGTCTTTGGAAACTCGGAATTTAATCTTCTAATCGTGGTGAAAGATCTTCAACATCTCCCATAAAGGTCTTCACCTTTTTGTTTTCTTACCTAAAACCTTTCTTTAAATCATGGGGAAAAGAAAACATATAAATGGTGAGCTCAAATTCTCAATAAGGGTAAGCTTAGAGAACATAAAACAGTCCATAAAAATTTGAAAGAAAAAACATGAACATGAAATTTAAACATCAAAATATCGAGGAAAGACATAAATTGTGGAAGTACGTAAGGAATATATCATTATGGAACATCAACCATGATAAAATATAATGGGAATAAAACATTTAATTGTGGCAACCATTCATCACATGTTATAATTTCCATAGTATCGAAGACATTGCTGCCAAGACCATCTTAGTGGACAAAGTCCCTTTCTGAATCGAGTTCACTCCTCGTTTCAGTCCTGTAACATTGAACAGAATTAACTTACCATTCCAGCCATGTCTGTCTCATGAGATATAAATCATTACCCAATTAATTTTAGGGAGATATAGGTCCCACCCATCTCATAATTAAGTCATTCTTACTTGTGCCACAAAATCATCAATCATACATCATAGCATAACCCATGTAATAAATTAGGATTTTTAAACATCATGCCATCATAACATAGTCCATATAAAAAAATGGATATAATTTCATCATAATAAGAATCATACCATTTAAATAATAGATACATTATACTTGAAATATACACATATGAAATAATGTCATCTTATATGAAAAATGGTTTTGATAAAACATTTGAAATGAATTCTTGAGGAAAATATCCTTTCTTATTCAAAATCATTTTCATTTCACAAAATTCCATGAACTTTTAAAAGAAATTTATTTTGTTGACAATAGTCATAAAATCTTGTATAGTAAGCTTCATGAAAATGAGGCGTTATGAAACCGTAAAAATCCATTCATGCCGTATAAGTTAAAAATAACATTCTTCTCGTACTTTTGTCAAAAAAGTCAAAAAGTACCTCATATGGTAAACAAAAAAAAATTCCTTACATACCATGTAGTAAAAGTCAAAAATGGGTAAAAAGGACTTTAAAAATACATGAAAACATTTTTATAAAACTTGTACATGGATGATAAATATAACCCCAGTAAATACTTACGAATAAACAATCTAGGATAAGAATGAGATTGGAATAATTATCCCATACCTTAGGTCCGATATGCTTCGTACGTATCCGAACCTCCTGTATAATGATTTAAATAATGCCATTGAATTATTAAAGAATCATATTCATTGTTATGATATTATATACGATTCACTTATGACTTTATATTACCCGTTCTTTGGTAAATTTCATGTCAAAGCAGCGTTTTGGGTAAAACGTTTTATTTATCGTACGTGTTTGGACTTGTTGTTCTTGATATTATTACTTCTTATATCATGATTTAATTACTTACAGAATTTAAATCATGATATATATATCATATATATTCAGTATATATATATATAATATAGAAAAATGAAATGAAATACACCGTTCATGGAGACGGTAGGTCGTACGTACACATGAACACTATTTTATTTTCCTTATTGACTTGAATGGAAGTAAGTAGATGAAATATATATATATATACATAAATATAGTAGCTTCATTATGTCATATATTTTATTATTATTCATTATATATACTTTATAATCATTCTTGAATATTTAATCATGGAAAATGAATCTCATTGCGCTCGTGGGGACGATAGTCGGTACGTACGCACGAGCGATGATATCATTCCCATGATCGTGGAATTGTATTGAAGTGTATGTATAATATTTCAGAATCAATATAACTTTAAACTAACCATATATAGTTATTTATTTACACCATTATACCCATCCATGTAAGGTGGTGGTGGAAAAACTGATTACACCACGGCGTGGAGACGGTATTCCGTACGTACGCACGCGTGGTGATTTCGTTTTCCGTAGGATGGATAGAAGGTGAAATAAGGTTTTTTCACATTTATAATAACATATCAGTATATGAGTGATACTTATGTTATTAATTTATAATGAAACAACCAAATAAGAAGAAGTTGAAGAAGAAAGAAACTTGAGAGAATCGAATGAAGAGATTACCTCTTCTTCGACGGACCTCCTTTAAGCTTCCTATTAAGGAAGTAGAGTTGGTATTTTGAGAATACCAGAACCTCCAGAATGTTTCTAGGGAAGTGGAGAACAGAAATGGTCAGGGTTTGGCCGAGCTTCAAGGCTCAAAATGGTGTGAAGAGAAGAGGAATGGGGTGCCCTTTTTATAGGGGAGGAGAGGGGCACCTTTGGAAAAACTTAAAATATTATTTTATAATAAAGTCATATTCGGTTTCTAATAGCTCAAAATTGATTTATTTCAAAAATAAGGTGGGTATGAGTAGAAATACTCTCAGCCAATAGATTTTAGACAGGTTTGGTTCATTATATTAACCTTATGTTTTAGTTTTAACTCTTATTTAATTAGATTGACATTTACCATGTCACTTTGTATTTTTATTTTATATAGTTAATAAACTTACCATATAAATCCAAGAGACCCCCCAAGTGGTCCATTAATGATACACCTATCATGATATAAGTATCTTGGCCGAACCTTAGATTTTTTAGGAATATAATAACAATTAATAATATAATATTTGTTTTAAAAACTATTTTATATCAATTTTGACACTATTTGGTAATTGATTTTTGTGAAAATCATAACAGAATGATTAGTTCGAAAAAAGTTACTTAAATAAATACTAACATGTCATATTAACATAGAAATTTTTTGTAATTCATAAAAAGTCTCAAATTGCATTTATTTGAGTATTTATAACATCAATTATGTAAATATTTCATCAATAAGATAATTACTGCATCATCATTGTGTCATAAATAAATTAAATTATTTAATGTCTAAAAATTATAAATAAAATACCATTATTTAGTAAATCTTTTTATATTTCTAATGAATATTTATAGTCGAATTGATCTTATGTATAACCCTATATTAAAAATGTTTTAGTTATTGAACTTTGATTTTAACTATTTGAACTATTCTTTAAATAAAACCATATTAAATGTCCTAATCTAATCCAAGTGGGCCTAAATGGTCATGTTTTATTCCTAAGGTTGTTTTTGGTCGAATTACACTTATCCAATAGAATTCGGACATGTTTTAGGGTAATAATAATATCATTTTTACCCTTAATTTCCTTATTTACTTTTAATAGTGGTAAAAAAGTAAAAAGTTACTATTCACCAAAAATTATTTTCATCTCATTGAACCACATTTTAGTCCTTGATATCGACCTTGTCTCTCGGATTTTCAAAATTCCACTCACAGAAGCGGTAAAATTATGTTTTATGTGAATTTGCAAATTCTCATAGGAGGTGGGTAAAAGACGGGGAAAAGTTCAATAAAATTTTTATATATCTAAAATCATTATAAAATGACTCAAATGAATTAAATTGAACTTATATTGGTATTATGTATCAATTTTGACATAAAATAAATTTAAATAAAATAAATAATTATTTAAATAAAAAGTTGGTTTTTAAATAGTAACCCAGTGTTTTCACTATTCATCAAAAATTGAAAGTTTTCAGAAAAAACACCAAAAATTCACCCTAGGCTAATTTCGATATTCCGAATCCAAAAATGAAGTCCATTTTCAAAGATAAAATTTATAAAATTTCAAAAAGTGGGTATTACTATTCATAATGGCTAGTTTATAATAATATTATAATAATATCTCGTTTAGTGAAACTCGGTATTGCGTACTACACACGCTATCGAGGAAGGTCGCGATTGCGTGTAATGTAAGCCAAGTTAGGGTTGCGTGTAGTGAAAGACTCCTTTGTTGTTTCATATAACAGAATCCAACCATATTTCATTTATACATTGAATATATATATATACACACACACACACACACACTCAATGTTGCGTATAACATAATAAAAACTTATTTCATTTATACATTAAACAAAATATATACTTAAAGTTTCATAAAATAATTTCCACAAAACAAACTTGAAATTGTGTGTAACACGAGACAAGAATAGTGTTGCGTATATTGCAAGCTAATACGGTGTTTCGTATAGTGCAAGATAATCTTGGTGTAGCGTACAACAAAAGATATGAAAAAAATTAAAAAGAATATATCTCATAAAATCTCGGGGTGTTACAGAGATTCTATGCTTAAGATGAACCAGAGGGATTATACTGAGTGTAATACCTAGAGGGTTGCTTATACTTGTTAGGTAGGACGAGAGGGGATAGGCTGTGAGTACTTTCCAGAGGGTTACCTTGTGTTTAGATACTTGCTTGTGCTGCTTGGTAGGACCAGAGGGGATAGGCTGTGGGTCCTTTTCCAGAGGGTTACCTGTTGTGTTTACTTTCTTGGATTAGCTATTGCATGTTGGGTAGTGATTTGAAAGATTTGAAATTGGGGACAGTTTACTACTTAGTTCTTTCATGTTTACTGCATTCTGTACTTTTACCTGCCATATACTCACTGACTGTTAGGAATAGATCATCGGGTGGTTGCCTACTGGGATTTAGACTCACACCCTATTTGGGTCATGCTTTTGGGACCAAAAAGATTATATTGTTGCAGGTATAGATAAGGGAAAGTGCCCTTCTACTTCAGGTACCTGACTTGCCGTGGAGCTGGAGAGCATGGGACCATGCTATGGCTTGCAATGTTGAAGAGTTTATCTATTTATTTTGCACTTTGGTTTAGCACAGTTGTATTCCAGCATTGTGACTTGTTTGGTTGCTTTCTTAGACATATGTATCAGGAATATTTTCATATATATATGTGCTCCAGTTGTTTAATATTCCAGTATTCCGCTGTTTATTATTGTTGGATATTTACTGCTTCCACTATTGTATGTGTTGTTACTTCCACTGTGTACTCTTCCAATGAGGGCATAGTTTCCCCACTATCACACCCAAGGCCCCCACTGCTAGTCGGAAGCCTCTGGCGTTCGGGGAAATGCACTTGAGGCCATGTGACCAACCGTGTACGGGGCGCCTCTAGGTGGCTTCTGGAATCGGGACGTTACAAAGTGGTATCATAGGTTTTCTTTTCTCTTGACTTACTGTTTGGATCCTATAGCCAGGGATAGGAAGGAATTGGTAGTTGGTGTTATGTTGTTCCCAGGAGTAGCTAACCCGTGTACAGGGAAAATCCAATCTACCACATTTAATTGTAATTTTTATGGTTTTTCAATGGTTATAGTTGCTTTGATTTCACCTTGAGTGACTCACATGATTTGTGTTGTTACTATTGATGTTATTGAGGTTCTATTTCTATTTCAACCCAATTAAATGTGGGTATTCCATCTCATGCATCAAATTGGAACTTTCTAGAAATCACATGTCATGCATTTTTTCCATGCCATCTAGGATGCAATAGTGATTGCATGTTGTTGTGATAGATGATGTTTAAAGTATGCATGCTATTGTGATAGTTGCCTTGATTGAAATACCTACGGTTTGATAGGATATTTTTGTGTCGAGATTTTCTTGAATGAACACCAAACTTTGGTTCTTTAGGTGTTATGGGCCCTCATGGACCGGAATTTGGTGGATCAACACCTTGTTTTCAATGTTATAATGTGTATAAGATGCCAAACATTGATTCTCAGGGAGTATGGTTCCTCACAGATCAGAATTTGGCACTTTTTGTACTCGTTTTAGAGTTTTCTGGGTCCCGGAGTAGTTTTTGAGTCTTACTATTTGGAAAAACCCAGAATACACGCCGTGTAATGTTAAGTACACGCCGTGTGTTCTTCTGTTCGGGAAGAAACGGTTTTTATTAAGTACACACCGTGTACCTTATGTACACACCATGTAGTCTCTAAACCGTATCATAGGCAGTGTGGGAAGAGACACAAGACGAGGAATGTCTGCAGTGAACATGCCTTGTATCATCCATACACGCCGTGTAGTGTCGACCCCGTGCCCACCCGTGTCACAAACAACATGGGTTGGTGTCACCCTTTCTTGTACACGCTGTGTCTGCCTTGAACACGCCGTGTAGGTTGACCTAGGTACCTGGACGTGTCACAAACAACATGGGCTTTTGTTATCCTTTATCATACACATCATGTCCATCTAGAACATGCCGTGTAATGTGAGCTGAGTGTCAGTCTGTGTCACTAACAACACGGGCCAGGTGATGGTTGTCTAGTACACGCAGTGTAGGATTTTTACACGCCTTGTAGTCTTGCCTTAGGAGAGAGCCACGTGGCTTAGCTGTTTAGAAGGACTCGGGAAGGGAAAGGGGACTCAAGTACATTCCGTGTGTGGGGACAACACGCCATGTGTATGGGGTGTTACACAACCAGTCTGGACAAGAGTACAAGCCCATGTGAATGACTTCAGGGAACACGCCGTGTAGTAATTGTACATGCCGTGTAGTCATGTTTTGTAAAAAATGAGTTCTTTATTTCTCATGTTACCTTATTACACTCTTGTTTTCAGTCCTTGATAATCTTGATCTAAGATATGTTCTTGACCTTGCATAGTCATGCAACCGAGACGTCCTCCGGTTGTGCGCCAGTTGCTAGACAATGATCAAAAAACGGACATGGCCGATCAGAGACCACCTACAAATCCTCCCATTGTGCCAGCCTTGGCACCAGCTGTTGTACCTGAAATAGGTGCTGATGCATAGTTCAGGGAGGAATTTCTGAGGATGATGCAGACCTTTTAATGAGAACCACCTCCTGCCCCATCGATAGCTGATTTGACACGGGAATTTCAATAGCAGCATCCTCCCACTTTCTCAGGGGAAGGAGGACCTCCGGCTGCAGAGTCATGGCTAGAATCCATGCTAACACACTTTTATCACCTGGAGATGCCTCTAGAGAGGAGGGTCATTATCACTACCTATATGCTTTGGGACTCCTCCAAGAGGTGGTAGGATGTGATCTCTTAGGCAGGACGTCAGCAGGTTATGGCGTGGGATGAGTTTCAGCTTATCTTCTTTAACTACTTCTAACCAGATACCCTAAGGGCCGATTGAGCCTCAGAGTTTATGAGTCTGGAGCAGGGTACTCTTTATGTTGCACAATATTCCTCCCACTTTACCGAGCTGTAGTGCTTCACACCTATTTCTGGAGGTGATCAGTTTTTTATGGAAAAGAAGTTCGTGGATTGTCTGAGACACGACATCCAATCACATGTGAACATATTTTGGTTGACTTATATCACTTCTATAGTCAACCAGGCGCTGATCACAGAGCGCAATATGAGGGATTTTGGAGTTGTGAGCTAGGGAAGCTCGATATCTAGGGTTATTATTCCTTTTTCTGACAACAGGAAGCGCCGTAGGGAGTCTCCGCGCGGTGATTCTAGGAGGCGAGACACTTCTTATGGTAGCCAGGTGATGTGTTACCAGTGCGGAAGGAGTGGGCATACGAGGCAAAATTTTCCAAAAGACCCAGTGAAGTGATGATATTGCGGAAAGATGGGTCACCTTCAGTGCTTTTGTTAGTTCTTCCCTCCAGTAGTAAGTGATAGGGGTTCTTCTATGACTCCTCGTTTGGGAGCAGCGCCACCAGCTTCTCACCAGTCTGGGAACTGGAGTTCTTCTGGCTGTTCGGGCCAAGGTGGAGGTCGTGGTCATGGTAGCTAGTCACCCAGTTTTCAGCAACATCAGGATGGATCAGCTCAGAGTGGTCAGGCAGGGTCACATGGACAGAGTACAGGACAAACTTTTGCAACGGGGAAGACCCAGTAGGAGCAGGATCAAATAACTTCTATCATTCGAGGTACGATCTTAGTAGCCTTAGTTTTAGCTTCTGCTCTTTTTTATATAGGGGCTTCCTATAGATTTATATCTATTGCTATCAGGGATATCCTTGGGATCTGCATCTTTTATTATACTGATATCTTGACGTTGGACACACCGTTGGGGACTAGAACGACTAGTGTACGTCAATGTAGAGAGTGCCCTCTACAGGTTTGAGGATGTCACTTATTATGGGACCTCTATGTCCTAGATATGGTCTTCCATGATTTCATTCTAGGTATGGACTGGCTAGTTCCATTCTAAGTAGTCATCGGCTGTTATCTCCGCAGGGTGAGTTCCATATCACCAAAGGGTGGATATTTTCTTCATAGGGGTGAATGGGATGTCCAAGCTAGTAGAGCGGGTCCAGAGCATCATGGGTTGGGAGGAGTTACAGCCCGAATTTCTAGTCTTTATCTGTATGACTAGGGGACTTCACTGTTGGACTTTCCTCTAGTGGTGGATCGTTTCAGAGATGTCTTTCCAGTGGAATTTTTAGTTTTTCCTCCGAAGCATGAGGTATACTTCTCGATTGAGCTTGTGCCAGGAGAAGCACCAGTGTCCATTCCTCCTTATAGGATGACTACACCAAAGTTGCAAGAGCTCAAGAAGCAGTTGGAGGAGTTACATGAAAAGGGTTTCATCTGACCCAGTACTTCTTCTTGGGGTTCACCTATCCTGTTTTCGAAGAAGATAGATGGTTCCCTCAGGCTTTTTATGGACTATCGGAAGTTGAACTAGTTGACTATTAAGAACAGATATCCCTTACCTAGGATCAATGATCTCTTTGATCATCTTCGAGGAGCCCGGGTGTTCTTGAAGATTGACATGAGATCTGGTTATCATCAGTTGCACGTTATACCATCAGATATAACTCTTACTTCCATTAGGAGCAGGTATGGTCTATACGAGTACTTGGTTATGTCGTTCAGTCTCATGAACGCACCTGCTGTTTTCATGGAATTGATGAAACGAGTGTTCCATCCATACTTGTATTCCTTCATGGAGGTCTCTGTGGATGATATCTTGGTGTAATATCACACTCCACAGAACCATGCTACCCATCTTGAGATAATTTTGAGTACACTGAGGGAGCATCAGTTATATTATAAGCTCTCAAAGTGAAACTTTTGGATGGACTAGATTCACTTATTGGGTCATGTTATCTCAGAGGAGGGAGTATCAGTACACCCAGAGAAAGTGAGAGTTGTAGTTTCATGGGAGCAGCTGAAGAACTTCTTTGAGGTGCAGAGTTTTCTAGGGTTGTATGGATACTACATATGTTTTATATAGGACTTCTCATGCTTAGAAACACCACTGATAGGTCTAACTAAGAAGGGGGCGAAGTTATTATGGTCAGATTATTATGAGTCAGCCTTTCAGGAATTGAAAGGGAGGTTGACTTCAGCATCGATACTAGTCTTTCCAAATCCAGGCAAGAGTTATACTATTTACTGTGATGCGTCAGGTATTGGGCTGGGAGCTATGCTTATGTAGGGAGATGGAGTCGTTGCGTATGGGTCTCGGCAGTTGAGGCCACATGAGAGGAATTACCCAACACCCGATATAGAGTTGGAATCTGTTGTTCATGCCCTATGCTATTGGAGACATTATCTCCTAGGAGAGCACTTTGTGGTTTTCACCAACCACCAAAGTATCAAGTACATCTTCACTTAGTGTGATATGAATTTGAGACAGTACAGGTGGGTTGAGTACCTACAATCCTTTGACATGGAGCTTGCCTATATGCTTGGGAAGGGCAACACAGTGGCTAATGCATTCAGCAGGATGACTCAGATATATGCAGTTCAGGAGGCCAGCAGTGAGTGGAAAATTATGGATCTGTTCTCTGATATGCATCTTGAGGTGCATGACAGAAAGGGGTAGAATTTTCTTTCTTCGGTAGTTGTTACCTCTACTCTTCTGGATCGAGTTCCAATGAGGCAGCTATCGGATTCTGAAGGCCTAGTCCTATGGAAAGCATGTCAGTAGGGGACCCTATTCTTGGATGGACTATAGGCGAGGATGAAATCTTGAGTTTCTAGGGATGCGTATGGGTGCCAGTAGACATACGTGAAGAGATGATGCGAGATTGTCATTCCCCAGTTTGGGCAGTTCATCTTGGCGTCACCAAGATGTATCATGATCTACACCGTCAGTATTGGTGGCCAGACATGAAGAATGATTTTGCTGGTTTCGTCATGAGGTGTTCCACTTGTCAGTAGGTGTAGGCAGAGCATCAGCGACCAACATGTATTTTACAACAGTTACCCATTTTTTAGTGGAAGTGGAATGATGTCACGATGGACTTCGTGACCGGTTTGCTGAGGTCGCCTCAAGGGAATGACGCAGTTTGGGTTGTCGTTGACAGAATCACAAAGGTTTCTCACTTCTTTCTGATCAAGGAGACCTTTAGTGTTGATGAGCTTGGATGGTTGTAAATCCGTTAGATTGTACGTCTTCATGGGATTCCGCACTCCTTTGTTTCAGAAAGGGATGCACATTTTAGTTCTTGGTTCTGGCAGGGGCTTCAGAAGGCTTTGGGTACATAGCTACTTTTGAGTACAGTTTACCACCCCCAGACAGATGGCTAGTCCAGGCATATGATTCAGGTGCTTGAGGATATGATCCGAGCATGCATTCTGGATTTTGGAGGTTCTTGGGAGAAGCATATACCTCTTGTAGAGTTTACCTACAACAATAGTTTTCAAGAAAATATTCAGATGGAACCTTATGCGGCTTTGTATGGTAGGACATGCTGATCACCTTTATGTTGTCTAGAAGCAGTAGAGGAAGCTTTACTAGGACCTCATCTTGTTGAAGAGACCACAGAGAAGATAGAGTTGATTTGGAAGAGGATGGCTGCTGCATAGTCTCGACAGAAGTCTCATGCTGATCAGTGGAGATGACCTCTGGAGTTCGAGGTCGGGGATCAGGTTTCCCTGCGTGTCACATCGAAGTTGGGACATAAGAGGATACAGAGACAGGGTAATCTTTCACCGAGGTACGTCGGGCCGTCTGAGGTGTTGGAGAGAGTATGGATAGATGGATATCATTTGCAGTTACCTTAGAGGTACCAATCTATGCATGATGTCTTCCATGTTTCTTAGCTCCAACATTACTTATCAGTCTCGTCTCATGTATTTCAACCCGAGGAGGTTGAGCTCGAAGTGAATGCATCGTTTGAAGAGTATCGTATCCAGATTGTGGCTCATAGTACAAAGGTTCTCTGTGGCCAGTCTGTTCCTCTGGTATGAGTGCTATGGCAGCACGGGCGGGTGCAGGACAAGACTTTGGAGAGGGAGGCCAATGTACGAGAACAGTGGACGAAACTATTAGGGATTTCTTCTTCTATGCCGCACTTGGGAAATTCAGGGACAAATTTCATTAAAGGGGGAAGTTTTTAAGAACCCAGACGTTCTTTTCAGGTATGTTTTTCCTTTTCTGGTCATTTTTGGGACATAGAGGAAATTTTGGAAATTTTCAAAGTACACGCCGTGTACTTTATAAGTACATGTTGTGTACTTTGATGCTGCAGTAGGCCCTATGATGGACATGTAGTAGCTACATAAATGGATGTGTGGGAGTTATTGGAGGCCTCTTAAAGAGGAGTACGGAAAATCTGAGTACACGCCGTGTACTTCAAAAGTACACACCATGTACTTTTTTCATTAAAGGCACTAGGGTCACGTCTGACAAACAGAACTCACTTATTTTAGGTTCCGTTCTTCTGAGAGCACTGAGCAGCTGCAGATCTTCAACGAGACCCCAATCCTCCATCCGCCCTTATATTCAAACACCATTTATTGCATTGGAATCACATTTTTTAGTTCTCTCTTCTACTTGAGCCTTGTTTTCCAATTCCTCTTCTTTTCTAAGTTATCGTGTGTTGAATGTTTTGGATGTTTTCTTAGATATATGATGTTCCAAGGATATTTATTCCTCGTGGTTCAAGTATATTGATCTCCTAAACCCGAGGTAGGTGGTTTGTGCCTTTCAGTTTAATGTATTTGAGTTTTATGTGCAAATTCTACCAATACCCTTGAACGGGGTGTTGCGTGTTTACCATTTTGACCCTGTTGTTTCTCTGATATGCTGGTATGATTGAGTAGATTATTATTGATTGTGAATAGGATGAATTGTTGTTATTTGGATGTATTAACCGTGTAAGTTTTTCCTTTTTTGACCTTTGGGTCTTTTTTTCCCTATTAGGCTGTTGTTTACTTTTCCATGCCTAGTGTTGTAGGATTGTGTGACTATTATACTATTATCATGTTGTGCTATAGAAAGCTAACCAAGTAGTTCATGAGGTTTACTTTGGCCATTACGCACTTCTACACTTTCTTGACTTACACAGGGTCAAGAGAACCTGGTGCATAGACCATAGAGAGAATGGGCGATGAGGGCTTTTCCAAAGTGTCTTTATATTTTACAATGCGTGACCACAAGGGGAATTGAAGACGAGTGCTTCCCCAGAGTTTCTATAGTTCCTCAACGTGGGACACAGGGGGAATGAGATGTTGAGTGCTTCCCCAGAGCACCTTTAATACCGATACGAGACTATATGGGGGAATTGATGGTGAGTGCTTCCTTAGATAGTCTATGATAAAGCTGAACCAGAGGGGTTAGACTGAGTGTACAACCCAGAGGGTTGCCTGTACTTGTTAGGTAGGATCAGAGGGGATATGATATGAGTACTTTCCAAAGGGTTACCTTGTGTTTAGTTGCATTCTTTTGCTGCTAGGTAGGACTAGAGGGGATAGGCTATGGGTCCTTTCCCAGAGGGTTACCTGTTGTGTTTACTTGCTTTGATTAGCTGTTTCATGTTGTGCAGTGACTTGAATGCTTTGAAACTATGGACTGTTTACTACTTAGTGCTTTCCTGTTTACTGATTTTTGTAATTTTACCTTCCATATACTCACTGACTATTAGGTACAGATCTTCGGGTGGTTGCCTACTGGGATTTAGTCTCAAACCCTATTTGGGTCATGCTTTTAGGCCCAAACAGATTATATTGTTTCAGGTATAGATAAGGGCAGGAGCCCTTCTACTTTAGGTAAATGACTTGTTGTGGAGCTGGAGAGCATGGGACCAATCTAGGGCTTGCGATACTGAGGTGCTTATCGATTTCTTTTCCACTTTGGTTTAGCCAAGTTTTATTACAACATTGTGACTTGTTTGACTACTTTCCTAGACATATGTATCATGCATCATTTCATATATATATGCACTCCAATTGTTCACTATTCCAGTCTTCTGTTATTTAATGTTGTTTGATATTTACTGCTCCCACTATTTTATGTGTTGTTACTCTTTGTACGCTTACAATGAGGGCATAGTTTCCCCACTATCACACCCAAGGACCTACTACTAGTCGGCAACCTCTGGCATTCAGGGAAATTTTCGTGAGGACATGTGACCAACTGGGTACAAGGTGCCTCTGGGTTCCTTCCCGAACCGGTATGTTACACTAGAAAAGGTTCAGGCAGTTGAATCTTAGGAGAATCCCAATAATGTTTTTGATATCTATATCTTTCAAGGGTTATCATGATATTATTGGAGGTTCATTCAAGACTTTTCTCATTTGTTAGCATAACTTTTAGTCTTTCCTGAGATGGGAGTAAAGTTTTAATGGTCTGAATTAGGTGGGAATTATTTATTTGATATGAAGAATTTCTTAACATTGACACTAATCTTGATCCTACCCATGATAGGTGAGAAGTATAAGGTTTTTTCTAATTCTTTTTAGATTGTTATTGGAGCTATTTTAATGAATGGATATCAATTCATAGTGTATGGGTCTTGGAAATTGAGGCCACTTGAACAAAATTACCCTATGCATGACCTCAAGTTATCTATGGTGGCTTATACTTTGAATTGTTGGTGACATTATCTATTGGGTGAGATGTTTATAGTGTATACTGTTCAGGAGAGTTTAATGAATATCATTTGGCAGTGAGTTTTTAATCTTTAGCAGTGGAGATGGGTTGAGTATATTTAGTAATTTGATATTGACCAAAAATATATGCTCTGGAAGGGGAACAATATTGCTGATGATCTAAACAGAAAAACATAGACTTAAGTAGTTTAGGAGTATTGTACTGAGTGGAAGATGATTTCTTTACTGGATGACATGCATGTAGTGGTTCAAGAGAGTTAAATGTAGATGACTCTCTTATCAGTTTAATTGGATTCCACACTTTTGAGATGGATTAGAGACATATAGTATGAGGATCAATAGTGTTTTTCCTTAAGGTAAATCCTTAAATATGGGGAGTCACCTTCAAACTGGATGATAGATGAGGAAGGGATCATCTGTGTCAGGAATCATTCTGTTGCGCCTACAAGCATGAAGGAGGAGATGATGCATGAATTTCATGCCCCAATGTGGGTGTTTCATCTAAGTGTAACCAAATTGTATCGTGATCTAAATTGGTATTTTTGGTGTTCGAGCATGAAAATGGACATAACAAGGTTCGTGACATGATACTACACCTATCAATAGGTGAAGTCCAAGAAACAATGACCTGGTGGTTTACTATACCCATTTACCATTCCAGAATGGAAGTGGGATGAGGTTACCATGAACTTTCTGGGGGGTCTCCTAAGAACCCCTCATAAGAATGACTCTATTTGGGTTATTGTTTACCGACTGATGAAAGTATAACATTTATTACCTATATGAGAGACCTTCTCAGTATAGAAATTTGGAGATTTGTATTCTTAAAAAATAATCTATCTTCATGGGGTGACATGGAATATTGTTTCAGACCGTGACTGATGATTTACTTCATGCTTCTATAAGGTCTTACAAAAGGTTCCTAGTACATAGTTTTTATTTAGTGTGACATTCCACCCTCAGACAGATGGAAATTTGGAACATACTATTAAGTTGCTCGAGGATATGCTATAGGAGCGTGTCTTAGAATTCGGTGGGTCTTGGGAGAAGAACCTATTTTTCATGTATTTCACCTATAATAACAATTTTCATGGTACTATATAGATGGAACCACATGAGAAACTTTATTATAGGCCATAAAGATCAAATCTATATAGGATAGTGGTAGGTGATTCAGAATTTTCGGGATCGAGTCTTATACAGGAGATGTAAGAGATGGTTCATTTGATTCAGAAATGTATGGCTAGGGATTAGAGTAGAAAAAAGTACTATACTGATAGATATCAATGATCCCTATAGTTTAAAGAGGGCGATTATGTATTCTTGTTGGTGTCACATATATTGGGTCATCATAGGATATGGAGATTGGGGAAGTTGGCACCCATGTTTGTTGGACCGTTTGAGGTTGTGGATAGAATCGGGCCTATGACATACCGATTTTCTCTTCCGTAGAGGTACAATGCTATTCATGACGTTTTACATGCATCACAACTTTTTTGATATCACCTTGATCCTTCTCATGGGATCGATTTGGATGATGTTTAGCTTTAGACTAATGTGTCCTTTGAGGAGCATTTGATACGTGTGTTGGACCAAAATGAGAAAGTTATATGTGGAAAGACCATTATGATAGTTCATGTTTTGTGAAAACAAGGCCGTTTTTTGGGGAAACATGTGCGAGAGAAGAAAATATATGGGCTTAGTGGACCAATAATTTTGACTCAGAATCTAATAGAATCTTAGATAACAGCTAAAAGATGATATTTTATAAAGTGGTGATATTATAAGATCCCAACCTTTTATGGAAATGTCTCGGCCTTATTTTAAGTTATTCTTTTTTACTTTTTTGACTATTTTTTTGTGTTCTATCATGGGTGTGTTTGGGTGAAAATTTGAGAAATTTGGGAGTATGAGGGATTGTGCAAGGTTGGTGCACAGTTTTACCAAACTGCATGCCCAACCCAGCTAACCATTGGAAACCAAAAAATGGGGATTCACATGGTTAACACACCATTTTTTAAACCGTTCAATATCTTAGGAGAAACTGTGCACCCTCCTAGAATAGGTGCATGATAATGGTGCATAATTTGTTGAAATGTGTTCCCCTACCTAGGAAACCATGCACATGTTTTTAATTACCCCAAATATTAGGTTTAGAATTACTGACCAACCCTCATTTTAACCCAAAGTTGACCCAAACTCGGACCTAAATGAATTGTCTCATTTTTAGAGGCTCTTGGATGGATTACAAGCTCTTTAAACCACCGTTCTTGGTAATTAAAAGCCCTTATCAATTTTTTTTAATTTTCCAAACCCTTTTAGGAAAAATGAGAAACCCAAAGTCACTTTCAAGCCTACAACAGACATCCAAAACCGACCAAGAAAACAAACACCCAGATAAACCAACAAAAACTAAAAACCATAATCTCCATACCCATCATCGCAACCAACACAAGAGTCCTTCTCCGCAGTGGCCATTCCCCATTCAGAATCCAGATTAAAACACCTCAAGAAATCACCATTATATTCCTGCCCCACATCATCTAAAGTAATTCTCTTAAGACCATCTTGCTTTGACATGCTACCTTTTATAAATGCCAGGGTCACCCCATGATCTCACTTAAAGAAGGATCTAGTGCACAATGGTCGAGGAAGATAGGAGTAATCCTTATTGCCTTTTATTTTTGGAGTAGTATATGCCACTCCTCCATCCTCAGTCCTGGTTCTATCTCCGCCTTGAACTATATCACTGATGGAACGATTCACCATACCACATCTATTCTCCTTGTCATGCCTGTAAAGCCCCCCTTCCTCCCAAGGATGTTATCCGAGGTTGATTCCTTTCCCTCCTTATCTCTTCCTCTCCTCTGATTAGGCATGTTTTAGTTAATCCTAGATAGATATTTTCCCATGGTTCCATCAACTTTAAATACTACTTTTCCTTTCCCCTCCACAACATTTCAGAAGTCGGCATATTTTCACTACTGATAAACGGTATTCACCACAGTGGGTTTCTCCATAACCCTATAGGAATACTCATGGTCAACTTATCCTACCACAAAATCCCTCATACTGACTTCAAAGGATTCATCCTTCTCTACTGGAATAGAATTCAAACCTTCCTCATCAAGTCCCTAAAACCTGTTACATAAAGAAAGCAAATACTTAGGAGAGATACCTGGTCCCCTACTATCCTGGTATCTCTCAGTTCTACCAAATTACACTGCCGAGGAACCTTTTTCACTTTCCTCCCTCTATTCCCTCATCTCCATAGCATCAATCAGATGATGATCCCCCAGATTCTCCTCAGTAGATGGGTCACCATTATTCCGAGAGCTCTGATTGTTAGAATTATCTTGTCTTTGTCTCTTGCCTACATCAGGCACCTCTGGATTGCATTGAGTCATCATAACATCCATCAAGGATGATCTAAAACCATTCCTATCAGATACCTTTCCGACCCCTTCTGCAAGCTTCTGGACCAAAGGGACCAACAACTAGGTATATGGTTTCTTCTTGATTAGATCTCTCTCTCTATCTCTGTCTTTCTCATCTTCCCAGATAAAAGAGGGTTATTTATATACTGTTGGTTATATATCTAAATATATGTTTGTTAGATCTTGATTCAGTTTACCTTGGATATAGGTTTAAAATCAATACCGTGTTCTTCGTTATGGGTGTGACTTGTCTATTTAAAATTGGGGATTTATGTTGGGCAATCGCTCGTCCAAGAATTGAGGTATGTAGTATATTAATAAAATTCCAAAGTATTGATTTAAATTGCATGTATGTAATTTTAGTATTTCTATAGAATGTTTATCAATTGATTTTCTTTAATTGAAATAACTAATTTTGAGAATTAATTAATTAAACTATTGTGAAATTGGGAAATTAATTTGATTAATTGATTGTTTAGTTAATTAAAGATATGTTGAGATTGTGAAATTGATTTGATTAATTGATTGTTGAATTAATTAATGATATTTTGAGGTTGTGAAATTGATTTGGTCAGTTTATTATTGGATTAATTAATGAGATATCTAGATTGAAGAATTTATTGTAATGATTAATTATTGAATTAACTATTGGGTTATTGAGACTGTTGAATTAGATTAATTAATTTTTGAAATAACTAATGGGATTTTTTTAATTTTTAAATTGATTGAAATGGATTAATTAATTTTTGAATTAATTAATGGTTTTTTGATTGGGAAATGTGATAAGAAAGTTAATGTTGATTAACCTTGATTGATGTGATATATGTGATATATTTGTGATTTTGATATTCCTGTGTGGGACAAGTTATACTGATTAAAAATCCAATAGTGATAAATTTATTGATAATTGATTGTGGGAAATTTTCTTCTACATCCAAATACCATAGTGAAATATTTGTTGATAAATGTGTGTGGTACATGATCTAATTATTACAAAGCCCATAGTGATAAATTTATTGATAAACATGTGTGGTACATGACTTTATACATACAAATCCCATATAGATAAACATATTGATAAATGATTGTGGGACACAGACTACTGCTTGAACTACCCACATGGTCCTAGGCATGGAGAACTAGACCCAAAATGTTGGCATTAGACCATGGCTCCAATTTTCCATATTATGAATCTAAATGAAATGGATAATGAAATACAATGTGTTATAATGAATTGTAAAATTAATATGTCATATGGTTTAGACTTCAGCATGGGTCGAAGTAAGTAATGAGGTTTGGGTATCCTCAAGAACATGGGGGAGTTATGTTGTTAAATAAAGAGTAATTTAATAAATTAAACCTCTTTACTATATTTATTTTATGTATTATTTATAAAAGTGAATACACTGTTATTGACTGGATATTGTTTTAGACACCATTTATGGTGGCCTACTATGTTGTAATCACATCTTACTCAGGCTGCCTGATTGGTTCCTGAATAGACTTCTTGGTTATAGGACATGTTTAGGGAAAATGACCTTTGTTAGATTGCTAAGTCAAGATGGAGTATGGATGACAGAACAAGATGTGGTTCGAGACTCGCGTGGGAGTTGACAATGTAGTTATTTATTTTTGGTTTTTCATATTGACAATTGACACATACTTTGCATGGAATATCTACTATATAGTTTTGAAATTGTATTTCCTATTTTTGTCATCATGTGATACTGGTATTTTTCTAATTATTTTTATATCATTTTGGCCATTGTTTATTTATTTCTTCTTAATTATTACTCTAATAGAAAGGGTATAGTCTTCTCATGATTGATATTAGACCCTCACTGCTAGTTGATAGCCTTTGGAATATGGTGAGGTGTTCCAACGATCATGTAGTGAACAGGCTCGGGGCACTTGGGTCTGAATGTTAAAAATAAATCCATAATAAATACAATTATTGAAAAAAATAAAATTTCCCACAAAAAATTATTGTAATTTATTAATGAAAGTGTGTTTTATATTATTTTAAAATTGAGGGTATTACAAAAACCATTATAATGAAAAAATGTTGTGTAATATAATCTCTTTGTCTTATGATATCTCATAAGGTAGGATTCACACTTTGTGTCATCATCATTTCATGCTTTATTATTCATTAACCTTAATAAAAAAACATACCTTTCTTCTACCATGTCCATGGATTTAGTAAAGGTACTACCATCCTGATTAACTTTTCCTAAGATATTACATCTATTTGGAAGTAAAAAATTCAATCTTGATTATTCATTCAATTCCATACCACCAATGAGGCACCCAACACAAGCAACCATGCTACCAAATTAATGCCATTATTTTCAATTGTCATCAAAGGGCGTGATAAAATAGTTTACACTAATAATAATATAAAGTTAGGAGACCATTAACCATGTTTATAGATAAGAACTACCAATGCCATCTGAAAAATGTGGTGTTCCTATTGGTGCTTCAGTCCTCATGATCTCATCTACTTGAGATCACCAAGTATTAACTTCATGAGAAGAACTCTCAATGTTTATGATCCCCAACATCTAATAGGAATACATCATTCATGTCTAGTCAGTATAATGCATCATGATCATATGCCATATATTTAAGATTAATATCATATTATCTTGATGGTCTCATTATATATTTGGAACTAAAATAACATTTTGATGCAACAAGTAATTTATGGATATTATGTATCACATTTAGATTTTATGAAATATATATATTTTTAAAAAATGTAATTTCTTCAATCTCTTTCATTATACGCATCACCACAATTTAATGTATTGAAATATACAATTAATATTATAATTTAAACAAGATCCTTATAATATAGTTGTTAAAACAAAATTTATGAATATGAATAAAAAAAATTTAAAAATTAAGTACATAAAATATATTGATAAATCGGTACTTAATTTTTAGTAAAGTCTTTGTATGCTTTAAAAATTTATTTTTATTAAAAGGATATTTTCATTAATTTTTTTGTGAAAAAATATTTTTTTTTCAATTTTAGAATATTTATTTGAATAAATAAATATAATTTTTTAAATAAATTTGTCAAATTTATATTATATTGAATTTGTGAAAATTTTCTAAAAAGATAAATTTCTCAATGAATAGAGAAAACTACTGATTTTTATTAAGATTTTTTTGTGTAATGAATTTAAAAACATTAAAATGTTTTTAATATGTTTTTAAAAGTAAAATTAGTTAGATTTTATTATGATTAATCCAATTTAATTCATTTTAATCAACATCATTTTTAATTTGTATATAAGAACTTTTTAAACATATGAGAATGTTTTCTTTGGAAAATCATTTTTTTTAATGCTTATGGTCTTAATTTTAAATTAAATTCTTCCACTTATATGAATTGAATTTGGTTAAATGGATTCCATATTTTTAATTAAAATATTTAATATTAGGTAATATGTTGAACGTAATTTTTTCTCATAATTAATTGTGAAAACAATAAAAGTTAATTATCTTAGTTAAGGTTAGAACGGGTTTACCAAGGGTTAAACTAAAAAGAAAATGGTGTGATTACCAATAAAATATGTCCAAATTATAGTTTATGGACATATTTCAATCTTATAATATACCAAGATCTAATATAAGTCAATTTTTAAGCCTTTTCCTTGGTAATGATATTATAATTTTGGATTCTTTTTGGAAATTTCCAAGTAGTATCAAAGTGGGTTCCTTTCCTCACTCATAAATGGACCCCTACTATCCAATCATATTGACACATAAATATAAATTTAGTTAATAAAATATATGAAAAAATAATTTCCTTAATTCAATTACCATTTTTTTATTGTCCTTATTTTTATTAGGAAACCCTTCTAAGAAGGATTTAGGTATAAACCAAAAGAGGCTCTCTGAAGAAGAGGTATAACTCTTAACCATGAGTTATTAATTTATTTATTCTTAAAAATACTAAAAATATTATTTAAACATGATGATATGATAAAATATGTATATAAGATATACATATATGTTATCTTTCTTTGTAAATACCTATATTCATCTTCAATTTTATCAAATGGGAAATGAAATAGTTGATCGTGTGTACGACAGACTACCGCCTTGCAAATTGATGTAATTCATTTTCCACCACAACTTCTCATGGATATATATAGTGATTAATTTAAAGTATATATATTATATTTATGACATAAATATACTTATATAATTATAATATCAAATATACCTTTATAATTTTTATTCCGTGTGAACACGATAACATCACTAGTGTGTACGATAGACTACCGCCTCACAAAGTGATGTGATATGTTTTTCAAATACACTTTAAATGGAAGGTAATAAGGAGAAATTAATGAATATATATGATATAAATGACATAAAAATGAGTTTTTAAAGGTGAAATATTTTTTACCTTTCTTTTGTTCCATCCGTTGAAAAAATGGAAACATCGTTCATGTGTACACACGACCTAGTGTCTTAATGAACAATGTAATCCATTTTTCTGTCTATAATTTTATGGGAGACTAAAAATTTGTATATAATAAATATATATGATAATTATATTATTATGAAAATTCTGAATGTGATGTAACCATGAACATAGTACAAGGACCAACATCACCGAATGATAACATATATGTAAAACAGAGAAATTATTACTTGAAATAGTGATTTTAGCAAAGAATATTTAATAAATAGGTGATAAAAGTGTATAATTAAATAATATATGGTATCATACATATGATTATATTTCTATAATATATTTAAAATAAACTATATATATTATATTCTAGGTTTGAATGTGTATAATGAAAGTCGAGACTTAAGGTAATGGATTTTAGGCTCGAATTTTATTTTCTTGGAGACTTATGCCATATTCACTGATAATTTATATTTTGGTTCATATAATACCACTTTGATAGGTTATATCATGAATATAATTATTTTTATGATATTTAAACCTTCATTAGAATTTATTATTTCACAAGGATTATTATTTTAAAGTTACCAAATTAGGTAAGATATTTTCATCTCACTTTTATTTCTATGGGACAAATGCCATATTCACCACTTTTTTCTTTTTGTAGTGTATATAATTCCCATTAATATATTTTATGATTAATTTCATGAAAATAATAGTATATAAATATCCATATAAGGTTCTTTATTTAATGGTTCTTCTAGTTCAAAAGTTACCAAAGTGGTAAGAATTTTTATTACAATCGCATCATTTGTCGAGATTGTATAGGATTATGTTTCCAATGTTGGAATCTTATGATATACCTAAAAATTAACTCATAATTTTTTAATACCATAGTTATTTATTGAAAATAAATGTTTCCTTTCCTTTCCTTTCTTTATGCACTTAAGAGGCCAAAATATTTTTTAAGTAAAAAATGAAATTATTTTTCTCTTTGGTCAAAAAACATTTTTATTACATGTCCATGTTTTCAAAAAAGTCTTTAAAGAATGTTTTTTATATTCTACAATGATCTTTTAAAGTCATTTTTATTCTTTTTTAAAAAATTTATAAAATTGTTTAAAAGGAACATTTTTTTTCATTTTTAGAATGAGGTACTTTTGATTTTTTACTAAAAATGTAAGAGGAGTATTTGTTTTAACGTGTATGATATGAAAAAAATTTCCACTTTAATGGATGATAAATTATTTAAAGATTCATTTATAATCTTATAGGTTTATTTTAAAAGGAATGTATTTTGAAAATATTTTCTGAATTTTTATTTTTAAAAAGTGATTATAATAGTGGGAAGAGTATTTTTATTAGGAATGTTTTAATGATATTTTAATGGTATTTATATTAACAAAAGAAAATAAATCTTGATTTTACTTTTAATTTACTAGGTATACTATCCAATGATACCATCCTAGTTCTTTCTTTAGATAGATTATTATTATGATTATTATGAAAATATGTTTTCGAAATCTATTCATTTTCTATATGTAATGCTATGGTGAATTTTTTATGAAATTAATTACTTTTCCATGGGTTATGCAAGGATGATTTGATTTTGAAACCAACTTCTTTTCTATGGGGTATACTATTATGAAATTTTTATGAAACCAATTTAATTTTCTCATGTTATGATAGCATGAAAATTCTATGATCTTGTGGAACAAAAATGTATGGATTATGCGATGGATGTTACTTATATCTGCCTATAATGAATTGGGTAAGGATTCATATCTCATGAGATATAAATTAATGTAATGGTGTGGAATCCTAGTTCGACAAGATACATTTCCCACTATGATAGCCTTGGGAGTGAACGTTGACAACTATGATGGTTTGGGGAGTGAACCCATTCCACTATGATATCCTTGGAAATTAGCCATAAATATTATAGAAATGACTTCCTATTGTTATGTGTATGAAACAAATCTATTTATTATTTAAATGTTATGCCCTCATGAATTATTTTATTTTATTCATTTAAGATTCAAGTGTTATGAACTTCCAATTTTTATTCCCTGACTCAAGACTGTCATATTTTATATGAAATATTTTTTTAAAAAATTATTCTCATGTTCACATACCCTTATTCTAATGTTATGTTTATGTGTCTGCCTTGTTTATCCTTAATGATCATCTGATCCCACCATTTCTTATGTTTCCTTTCTCCAAGTTATAAAGAAAGGTATTTTGCATGAAATTTCTAAGAAGGGTACTAATTATTAAGAACATAGTGGAAGATAATGTAGGTCACTTATGAAATAATTTTCTATGTATCTAATCTTATAAAGGCACAAACCTTATGCATGTTTTTTTAATTTAATTAATATTCATCTAAAAAGATGTAATATATATGTAATAAATGACAGGGTAACTAAATTTAGTATTTGAGGATTTGTTTAGTTAACCTTTGGAAAATAGGATGAGAAAAAGTTAGTTAGAATCCTCATGATAATCCTAATTATATGATAACAACCTAAAGATATAGTAAGGAAGAGATTTTGTGGTTTTCCTACCAATACATACCTTTTTAGATAATATAAGTAGACATGTTTTTGTAACAGATGCATCTTGGGGATACAACCACAAAAAGAGTTGTTTGGGTATATCTCACCAATCATTTTTGTTCATATGGAGTGTTTCCTTACTGCACACCTAGTTTAACACTCCTAGGGGATATTATTTGTAAAATTAACATTTTCTTTATGAAACAATAAGATGGATTTGAATAAGTAACAAACATAGATAACATAGGATAAACCTATGGTTTTGTAGATTGAAAATAAGGTGTCATGATGATTTTTCATGATTATGTGGTTTCCAACTATGGTTTTTCTTAATCAAACTATGCTTTTAGTTTTTGTCAATGGATGGAACCTAAAGGAATTATGTTAATGTTGAATGAAATTGATAATGTAATTATTATTACCTAGAGAAATAGAATGTTATGGGATCTGGAATGAAAAATATTATTTCCATGCTCACACAACATTCTCAAGATATGAATCATGCTAAACCTCAAAACAAGAAAAGGATGGAAAAATGTTCTATTGAGTCCTTTATATGGTAATGAACACTTTATTTTAGTGGTTCTAGAAATCCATTGGTTTTTGAGTAATGGATCAACACCCCGAAAAATATATTTTTCATTCTCTAGTGTTCAGATCATGAAAAATTCCTTTTTTATGTCTATAATTTGGAAGGTGAAGTGGATAAATGGTGGAATATTATCCAGAATATGAGGAGACAGGATGAAATTGAATCTATGGATTAATATGAGTTTAAGATCTTATTTCTCAATAATTACTTTCCTCATACTCAAAAAATTAAAATAGAAAAGTAATTACTTGAACTAAAGAATAAGGATGATGAATCCCTTAAAACCTATGAAGAAAATTTTGTAAGACTTCTGAGGCACACTTATGGTATTATCATCAAACCTAAAAGTATGGTTGATTGATTATTTAGGGCCTAAAACTAGTCTCTTAAGGTAATTATTCATAAGGTACTTCTGCAACTATGAAGAAATAATTCAATGAGCTATCAATGTGTAAATGTAGATTGTATTTTCCCATACATATCATGGTTTTTATGATAAAAGAAATATGTAATTCAATTTAGACTCTAAAAACCATGGAGAGAAGAAGATGATATTTCTCTCATACTCTAATTGTGGGAGGAAACAAAGAGGAAATTGTCTTAAGTGGATTAGTAAATATTTTATGTGTGGAAAGGAAGGTCATCAGGAAACTGAATGCGAAAGTGATGGGAAAAAGTAAAATAATGATGAAAATGTATTTAAATATACACAAAATTCACCACACACACTCTAGTGTTTCAAAAGTAATAAGTATGTGAATTATGCTAACTAGTTCTCAAATATAATGGTTAATGATAATGATCAACGTCAATAACCTCTTAAGAAGAAAGGTAAAGGGAAATCTGATGATATAACTATTTCAAATGAGGGGTATGATAATGACATGGTGAAAGGTACAATTAACATGTAATCTAGAACTACCAATTCCTTTTTTGACTCTGGATCTATCCATTATTTTTTATCTAAATAATTTTTATGGGTATAAAAATTTCACCCAAATGATTAGATATTGAATTAACAATGAAAACCACTAATGATACAATGATCACATATCAAGTCTTTAATTATTCTATAATTGAATTTTATGGAAATTTGATTCCTTTAAATCTTATAATACTCCATTTGGTTGATTTTTATGTTATCTTAAGAATAGATTGGATTTATCTACATAAAAACCACATCAATTTCCATGTAATAAAAGTCGTGTTTGATATTCTGAAGCAATCAAATATTATCTATCAATGTGATGATAAATGAGAAATTCCAATGAAAATAAAATACATTTTATTAGTCTTGATTCCTATTCAAAAGATGTTTTTATCTAAAATGATTAGGTAGAGACTCAACATCAATGACATGTCTATTGTGCGGGGGTTTGTTGATGTCTTTCCATAATATTTTCTTAGTCTTCCACTGAATTGTGAAGTTGAGTTCTCAATAGAACTCATATATGGTGCCAAATCTATTTCAAATACTCCCCATAGGATGGCCTTGATTAATTTGTAGGAATTGAAGAAGTAACTCCAAGAGAACCTTGAAAAGGTATTTATTCATCCAAGTGTGTCACCTTGAGATGTACCCATTATTTTTTTCAAAATAAATATGGATCAATGAGACTCTGCATTGATTATTAAGAACTTAACAAGATCACTATCAATAAAAAGTATCCACTACCCTATATTTATTACTTATTTGATCAAAAACAAAAATATCAATACTTTTCCAAGATTGAACGTTGTTCCGGATATCATAAATTGAGGGTAAATAAAGAGTATATACATAATACAACATTACATAAAAGTTATGGACACTATGAGTATATAGTAATGCCATTTGGTCTTACTAATACCCCCACTATATTCATAGATTTAATGAATAGATTCATTAGTGATTACCTTGATAAATTTATGATAGTATTTATAGATGATATTATTATATATTCAAATATAAAGGAAGAGAAATAATATCATTTGAACACTGTGTTGAAGAGCATAAGGAAAGAGAATATGTATGAAGAATTTAAAAAGTATTCATTTTGGCTAAAAATAGTTTCATTTTTGGGTCATGTAATCTCATGATAGGGTATATCTATTGATCTATAAAATATGGAATCTATTGAACATTGTCTCAAACCAACTAACATAACTAAGATCCAAATTTTTCTTATTTTAGATATATATTATCGATGCTTTGTGGAAAATTTCTCATGGATGTCCAATCTACTCCCCAAATTAAATTGGAAGGGATCCAATTCCTTTATACAGAGGAATGCGAAGGAATTTTTCAAGGATATAAGGTGATGGTTAGTAAACACACCTATACTTACATTACCGTATAGTAGAGAAGGGAATGTGATCAAAAGTGATGCATCAAATAATGAATTGGGATGTGTTATCATAAATAAAGATATGGTTATAACTTATACCTCATGAAAATTGAATGTCTATGAGAAACATTACCCAACTCATGATTTGGAGTTAGTTGCTATAATTTTCTAATTAAGGACATGGAGGAATTATATTTATAGAGAATGGTGTGATATATATATTGAACATTAAAGTATAAAGTATATATTAACACAAAATTAGTTAAATATACATCTTAAAATATGGTTTGAGCTTATTAAGATTACGACTTCTCAATACATTTCTACACCAAGAAAGTGAAAAATATGGATGATGATTTGAGTCGAATGGATTATTCTATATTATGCTTTATGAGGATAAAAAAAGATCCAATATTTATGGAATTGAATAGGATGGATATGGAAATATTGAAATAAGGGGAGAAATACTTTCTTTCTCAAATGAATTTTCATCCTTTTATTCATGCAAGGAATAAAGAGGTGCAGAAAGAAGATGCGGAGTTATAGAAGAAGATGAGAAATGTTCCTGAGTTTAACCTTGATTACAATTTAATAACAAGTCTTAGTAACTGTGTATGTGTCCTTTCATTACCCAATTTGAAGGAGTTTTTATAGGAATATCATAGTTCCTCATTCTCTATTCATCATGGTAACACAAAGATGTATATAGATTTGAAATAGTATTTATTGTTAGATGACCCGAAGATAGACATTGTAAATTTTTTATCTTAGTGTTTGGTATTTCAAAAAATTAAGGCTAAGAGAAAAAATTATAAGGGGACACTAAAACCATTACCCCTATTAGAATGGAAATTTGAAAACATCACCATGGATTTTGTTGTTAGACTCTAAGAAAATCTAAAGGACATAATTCTATTTGGGTTGTAGTTGATCACCATAAAAGATCGGCACACTTCATTGCTATCAGAGAAGATTTATCTCGAGATCATATTTCTAGGATATAAATTAAAGAAGTTGTAAGGTTTCATGGATTTCTAAATTCTGTTATAACTGATCAGGATCTAAGGTTTACCTTGATGTTATGGAGAATTATTCAGAAGGATTTTGACATGAAGATATGTTTTAGCACCACAAATTATCCCCAAATAGATGGTCAGTCTAATAGAATAATTCAAACCATAGATGATATGTTGAGATATTTTTATATGGATTTAAAATTTATTTGATATTAACACCTTTCTCTTGTTTATTTTTATTACAATAATAGATTTCACTCAAAAATTTATATGACTCCTTATAAATATCTATATAGAAATAAGTGTAGATATCCAACATGATAGAATGAAGTTTTATAAAGAAAGATATTGGGACTTGAGAATGTTGAATAAATGGTATAAAAGGTTTGAGCCATTCAACAAAACATATAGGAATCACAAGGTTGGTATAAAATTCATGTAGATAATCATCAATTATAGTTGGAGATCAAAGTTGGTGACAAGGAATTTCTATGAATTTATCCATAGAATAAGGTTATGAGACTTTGAAAGAAAGGAAACCTAGTCCCTAGGTATATTTCCCCTTTTTATATTCTTGATCAAGTAGGTATGGTAGCTTATCACTTGTAACTTCCACCAAACCTCTCTCAAGTCTACAATGTGTTCTTTGTATATCTCCTGAAGAAATACTTACCTAACCCTCCACATATACAAAAATAAATGTTCATAACCCTATATAAAAGTATTTAATATTAATAAAAACCTATGTATATTATATATTAGAGAGATAAAGTGCTACAAAATAAGACCACTCACCTAGTCAATGTTTTATAGAAAAACCACCAATGTGAGGAAGTTATATGGTAACATGAGTATATGATGAGGCATAAGTATTCCTAGTTATTTTTTTATAATAATGAAATTTTGAGGAAAAAAATTCATTTTAATGGGGGTATAATGTGATAACCCAATATTTTATGAATTTTCTTCAAATAAATGTAATTTCTTCGATATCTTACGTTACACACAACCACGAGTTTTAAGAAACTACAATATACTATTGCTGTTATTATTTAAAAATAACGATTATAAGGCATCCATTAAACTTAGTGTTATGAAAAGAAATATTTTTTAAATAAATTGATTAATAAAATATATTCATAAATAATTAATTAATTTTTAGTAATGTCTTTATATTCTTCAAAATTAAATTTTTCTCAAAATATATTTTCACTTTTTTGGGGAAAAATAATAAAATTAATTATTTTCAATGTAATAAAGTTTATTTTAAAAAGTTAAATTATTTTTTTAAATAAAAATTTTCAAATCATCATAGAGTGAATTTTTGATAATTTTTTGAAAATATGATTTTTCAATGAATAGTGAAAAATGTTGATTTTTATTAAGAATTTTCATTTCATTTAAAGTATTTTAAAAAAATATTTTTTTTAAGATTATATTAAAATTAAAATTATTTTAATTTTATTATAATTAATCAAATTTATTTCATTGGAATCAATCTCAATTTTAATTTTTATATAATAACTTTTTAAACTTATGAGAATGTTTCCTTAAAAACTGTTTTTTCGTCACTCCTGCAGGTTTAATTTTTAATTATATTCTTCCAACTATATTTTTTGAATTTGATAAAATGGGTTACATATCTTGAATCATAATAATTAATATTTGTTAATATGTTTAACTTAATTTTTTTTCATAATTAATAGTAAAAACTGTAAAAAATAATTATCGCAGATATGGTTAAAATGGGTTTACCAATGGGTTAACATTAAAAGATAACGGTACATTTTCCAATAAAACTTGTCACAATACAATTTAATGGTCATATTTAAATATTATCCTATCTCAAGTTTTAATATATGGTCATTTTGATGATTTCTTGTTGGGAATGGCTTTATCATTTTGGATTCTTTTGGGAAATTTCAAAGTAGTTTTCTAATGGGTTCCTTTTGCCACTTATAAAAGGACCTCTCCTATCCTATCCTATACACACTCCAAGATCCTTTTTGTTCATAAATCAACTAAAAAATCCTTTCCTTATTTCCATACCAATTTCATGGAGTCCATAGTTTGATTAGGGAACCCACATAATAATGCTTTAGGTATAAACCTAAAGTGGCTCTCTGAAGAAGATGTATAACTCTTAACCACACGTTATCATTTTATTTATTCTTATACCTCATAAAAATATTATTAAAACAATATTATTTAACAAAATATGTTTCTAAAATATACTTATATGTTATTATGTTTTTTTCAATTCTGATATCCATATCCTCTTTCATCAAATTGGAAACTAAACCGTCGATTGTGCGTATAACGGACTACCGCCTCATGAAGTGATGTAATTCATCTGCCAAAAAAAATTCTCACAGGTGGATATAATGATTAATTTAAAGTATATATACACTATTTATGATATAAATATACTTATTTAATTATAATATCATATATACTTTCTTACTTTCCATTCCAAGGGATTGCGATAATATCGCTCGTGTGTATAATAGACTCCGACCTAGAGAGGTGTTGTGATTATTTTTCCACTTACAATTTACATTGAAGGTAATGAGGACAAATTTAATGAATATATATAATATATATGAATTAAAAATAACTCTATAAATTTTAAATATTATTTACCTTTTTTCATTCATAAAAAAATGGAAACAATGTTCATGCATATTATGACCTACCGTCTTCATGAATGGTTCAATCTACTTTTCTATCTCTACTTTTATGAATGAAACTAAATATGTATATAATATATTTATATGATATTTATATGATGAATAACATTCTCAATGTTATGTAACTATGAACAAAGCGCAAGGACCAAGATTACCAAATGATAACATACGTGAAAAACGAATTAGTAACTTCTCGAAATATTGATTTCAATAAAAAATTGATAATAAATTGCTGATAAATGGGTAAAATTAAATAATACATGGTATAATATATATGATTATAGTTCCATAATATATTTATAATAAACCAATATTTATTATATAGTAGTTTCGAACATTTATGAAGGAATCTAAGACTTAAGGTAAGAGATTTATAGTTTCACATTTCTTTTTTGGGAGACTTATTCCATATTCAAAACTCTTTTATTTTTTTTGTGTATATAACACCCAATTTATATTCTATATAATTATTATACTTATTTTAATGATATTTTTAGTTTCATTTTATGTTATTTTATACTGGCCTTATTGTAACGTCACAACCGGGAAGCCACTAAACCAGTGCTCTGAGCCGGTTCTACACAAGGCATTAAGCGCACCTCCCCATATGCTAGAGGCTGCTGTATAGCAGAGAGGGCCTAGAAGGTGATAGTTGGGAGACTATTCCCTCATATTAGAGTAAGAAGAAGAATAAATATCCAAGTATTATAAACAGCAGAAAGTAAACAGAGTGTGGAAGCAACAATCAACTGAAATAGAACAAGATGTAATAGTAAAATACTGTAAAAGCCCGAACAACTAAGTAATAAAATGCAACACTGGTCACCCACTGGGCCAACCATATAGATACAAGTACAAAGGAAACTGAAAGTAAAAGTACATGGCTCCACTACTAACTCCGAGCCAACCGACATACTCGATATCCAGACACCGTCGAACGACACCAGCCTGATCCGTAGAACCACTCGAGTAGCACCCCTCAATCATGAAACACTAGGCTTCAGCCCTATCCACCATGAAACTCATGATCAACATGAAAATAAGACATAAGGGCTATGCTTACACTAAGGTGTATGTGCAGGGATGAGAAAGAATCTCAGTAGGCCACCCCAATAAGCAACCTATAACTGTGCTCCTAAGGTGTATTAAAAGGCAATGTGCTTAGCTTAGCTGAGACACAACCAAAAGGTAGTAAAAACCAAACGGGAAACCATAGTCAAACTCATGGTCTATAATACCTATAAAATGGGAAATTTCATCCATGGATTTCTATATCTATATACATATACCTGTATATTCCCATACCTATACATATATACATAAATATGAATATTCATGCGCATGTGAATCAAACAACAAGAAACCAAATCAGTAGTTGATCCTTGGGTCCATAATCCTGATCACCTAGACATCCTGGGAAAGGGAATTGAGTTGGAAATTGTTCCACTCAAGCCGTGTATCATTAATTAAATCTATGGGTCCATAATCCCGTCGACATATTCCGGCTTTGGCCAACACCGAAATTATATCTCTGAGCAAGCTACGACACCGTAGGGGGACACCCGTCGTATAGCTGGGTTAACCTGTGCTCGCCTCCAATTATTGAAAAAGGATACCATATACTGATGGTCAATCCTATAAATAAGGATAATGTATACCGAAGGTCAATCCTATAATAAAGGATATCATATGCCGATGGTCAATCCTATAAGGAAGGATACCGTATACCGACGGTCAATCCTGACAGATCCTGAAGAGCGTTATCATTCCGATCATAGGTTTTGGAGAGCATAATCATTACCACCTATAAAGAAAGATTCTGGGAAGCAGGCCCGAAAATACTATAAAAAGTCATTGAGTTAGTCACCATGCTTCTCAGGCTGGTGAATCCAGTTCAATGTCTGAGCCCTAGGTCTTGGTCCATAGACAGTCACAACATTTTTAACTTAGATGATCCCTAAGGTGTATAACCTTAGGTTATCTATAAAGAGATAACTCTCCGGTGATATTCCATGATACACCCCTAGAGTCTCTTAAACGATCGGAAGAGTGGAATCATTTCAATCAAAGGACTAGGAGAGAATAACCCCCCCCCTCTACTCGAGAGTGCGTAATCTACCATGAGTCTTGGGTCTCCATGTCCATATAATGAGATAACTCTCTAGTGATCCGTAATGCTACACCCCTGGAGTCTTGTAACTTATTCAGAAGATCCAAATCATTCCATTAAAAGGTTTAGGAAAGAGTAATCAACCCCATCATATATCATCAAGTAAATATCAACAACTTGATACCGGGAAACACTTATGGTCATCCCAAAAAAATATATGTCACAATATATACACACTCAGTCTCAACATACAAGTCCCTGGTAGTACGTATGGGTATAGTAAATATCATAAATTACATGGATCAGAAGCTAGATACCAGGAAAGTACATATTGCATCTCAATATGCAAAGAGGATCCTGGGAAGAACAATTGGGCATCCAAATTGAAAGGAAGATTCCCCACATCAGGCTCAATAACCACCAACTAGGAAGCTTCTCTGGTGAACATCACAACATCAGTAATAAACAAGTGAAACATAACAAAGAGTGAGGGTGGCCCGAACTTCAAATCCAACACTATAGACACAACCAAATGAGATTATTAGTTCGTCACAGGTTCTAGGTGACACCCGAACACCATATCAACCCAATCCCAATGTGAATGTTAGGGTCGGTCAAACCAAGGGCACCCGCTGGGTCCCTCAAGTCAAATACAAAGAGGCATCCAACACGAGATCCTCCAGATAAACACAAGCAAATGCATCATACATAGGATCCTTAGAAAAGAGTAAGGGAGGAATCTTGTATGGTATCCTTGAACTAATAACAACAGAGTCATCATACAATAGGGGTCTTCTCAAAGGAAAATATGAGATAGATCCTACTAGGGACTCCCTATCCTTGAAATCATCCAATCTCACAGACTCATAAGATAAAAGGTAACATATCACAAGGGAAATTAACTAAAAATCATAGGTCATAGGAGATATATCAAAACTCATCTCATATCAAAGGTCTCTAATAGGTTGGTTAGAACACCCAACCTATTATCCACACCAAGTCTCACTCTTAGGTGAAAAATGAACTCTAAAACTAAAGGAAAAATATGACAACCCTGATTTTTATTACAACTTAAACATGCTTTATTACATAAAACTTCACTTGATACAACAAAGAAGATCGAGAGGTTTAGTGTCTTTGGGGCTTAGGATTATTACATAAAAACTTTAAACTTGAAATACAACATCCTTATTGAAAACTTCCTTTACATGACCACTACATTCCTTCGTACCTAGCATTGCATGGGATAACCTGAGGACATGCATAAGAAAAGGGTGAGCTATAAAGCCCAGTAAGGGAGTACATAATGAATAACATGAGGAGTACAATACATGTTAGGAAATAGGCATATCAATAGAGCATAAGAGAGACATGAACATAAAGGCATGATAAAGCATGATAATCATAACATGGAAATGTGGCAACAACACCTAACATTGAATTAGCATGAGCCAAGGCTCATTGCACATGGAGCATGAGTAAACCCTCATTGCACTTGAAGCACGAGTAAACCCTCGTTGCACTTGAATTAGCATGAGTCAACACTCATTGCACATGACGTATCATGATACTATACTTTACCCAATGCATTGGAGCGCTATCAGGGCGCACCCTTCTTAAACATTTCATTTCATGCATAAGTGTGCCACATGGATCATAAAACATGGATTCATAAAACATAATCATTTCTTCCACGATAAAGGAATGTGGAATTCATACATGAAACTTTACAATCAATACGTATATGTGCATAAAGGTGAATACCCTTGATGGAGAAATGGGCATGGTATTCACTACACAAAGACATTGGCTTAGAAAATTGGTGCGATTTCGGCAGCGTAACGGCGTGACATAAGAATTCATAAAAAAGGTTGATGAGAGAGAAAGGGGTTCCTCATCATATTTACATGAAATGGACAGTAAGGAGATCATATATATACATGTCCCAACAACAGAAATGGAATTTAGATTCATGATACAAAAGTATTGCTTGAATATAAAAGAAGAGAGAGAAGTTCCTTTCGGAATTTCGGCATAGTAACGGGTGTACATGGGAGGCATTTAATGAGAGAGAAAGGGTTCTCCCATCATTAAAACAATAAGAGGGCAGTATGGGGGAGGTGCGAAACCATACCCCAACATTCATAAATTAAATTAAAAGGGCAATACAACTTAAATAAAATTGACAAAAAAAAGAGAAAGGAAGAAAAAACCCTTACTTGGAAGTGTGCTTCCAAAGGCTAGAGAGAGGCTTGTGAGAGGCTTCTTGGGAGCTTGGGGCACCTTGAGAGGATTCTAGAGAGAGTAGGGCAGAGGTTGGACGAACTTCAAGGGCTTTGAGTGAGGAGGAAGTGGGAGCTTGGGTGGGTTTATATAGGAAAGGTGAGAGAATTCTTTATTATTTAGGTTTGGGACCCCTTATATTAAAATAATCCAAACCACAAACCATCCCATGGTATTTGCCCATGGTTTCTGGAAAAGGAGAGAGGAAAACAATATTTTACAAGGCCAAGGTCCGAACTTATTAAAAAATTAGGGTTGCTTATGTGGAGGTGAGTCACACTCCCATGGAAATTAATTTAAAAAGGCAAAGTGTTGAATAAGTCTTGAGGGCTCCATTAATGCTTTGAAAAGTGATTCAAACAAACCCAAAACCTCATTATTTTAATGATAAAACATATATTGGCCGAACCTAAGGATTATGGTATTTTATTACATCACCATTGGGTCATTATGATGTCATAAATCACATTATATATTTAAAAGGTATTTAATTTTTACCCAAAAATTGGACTGTCTCAGAAAATTATGAAAAATTCACCGTTGGATAATTTCGACGTCCTGATTCCAAAAATAATATTTATTTTATCTAAATAATTTTCTAAATATGTGAATTTGCACTTTTAAAATAAAAACCGACATTTATAAAAAATTCACGGGTTTTGACAGAAATGGCTTTCAAACCTTAATAAAAATTTTAATTGCATTCATAAAATTATAAGATCATTTATATTTAATAAAAATTAATTTAATATTAATAATAATATTTTATTAAAATATTATTTAATTCAAAAATCCTTTAATTTAATAAAATATAATTCTTAATTAAATAATAACTAAAAACATCATTTGTACTTTAAAAACTAATTACAATGCATCAAAAATGACTAGAAATTATATTCATTATTATATACAAAAATAATGTACATGAACATGGTGCTACTTATTTGTTACATAACCCCTTAAAATAGCCGCATAAGACCTAAGGGTAAGGTGTGCGATGGTGACAGACTCTTGGGGTTGCTCGGATAACATCGCTCGAGTGGTGATCTCTATCAACTTCCATTTTTCCCGTAGACGATCACGTTCGAGCTTGACTTGATGAAGCTCAGCTTGGGCTTGGTCAAGGGAAAAGCCCAAAGATGCCACCTCCTTTCCGAGCTCCGACAAATGGGCTTCGTAAGGGGCAATTCTACTGGATGAGGCCATCGCTTCCTTTGTCTGAGTAAAAATGGTTTCGTTAAAGCCTTATATTTAAACTACCCAGATGATCAATGTTCAACGGCTATAAAAGTAACGGTCACAAATCTTAACGTAAAACTAAAGAAGTTGACATCTTATAAAAACATAAAGAAACATTTAACTGGATCAAGAGGGATTTTCCATTAATGAAATTTTGGGTCGTTACAACATCCCCCCCTTAAGAAATTTCGCCCTCGAAATTTTCCTTTTCCCACACTAAAACAAATGTGGGTAACTTAGCTTCATCATATCTTCCGACTCCCAAGTTGCTTCTTCAAACTTGTGGTTTCTCCACAACACCTTGACGAGGGGCATTGTCTTATTTCGTAGAACTTTTTCTCTACGATCTAAGATCTTCACTGGTTGCTCCTCATAAGAAAGATCGTCTTCTAATTGTACCACCTCAGAAGAGAGTACATGTGAAGGGTCTGGTATGTACTTCCTTAAGAGGGATACATGGAAGACATCATGCACCTTGGCCATAGTAGGTGGAAGTGCTAGTCGATAGGCCAAAGCCCCAACACGATCAAGAATCTCGAAGGGGCCGATGTACCTTGGACTTAACTTCCCTTTCTTTCCAAACCTCATGACCTTCTTCCACGGAGATATGCGTAAAAACACCATGTCTCCGACTTTAAATTCAAGGTCTCGTCGACGATTATCTGCATAACTCTTCTGTCGACTTTGGGCTGCCTTGATATGCTGCTGAATGGTTTTCACCTTCTCCACCATTTCTTCGACCATTTCTGGTCCAAGCAGCTTACGTTCACCGACCTCATCCCAACATGCCGGTGTTCTACACCTTTTCCCATACAGGGCTTCATATGGTGCCATTTGGATGCTCGAGTGGAAACTATTATTATAAGAGAACTCAACTAGAGGAAGATATTGATCCCATCCTCCTTTAAAGTCCATTGAGCACGCTCTCAACATATCCTCAAGTGTTTGGATAGTCCGCTCGGATTGGCCATCAGTTTGAGGATGATAGGCCGTACTGAAGTTCAGTTCAGTATTCAGAGCATGTTGAAGACTCTTCCAAAACTTAGAGGTAAATCTTGGATCTCGGTCAGACACAATAGATAGTGGTACTCCATGCAACCGTACCACTTCCCTGATATATATCCGTGCCAGTTGATCCAAAGAGAAGTCCTCTCGAATAGCAATGAAGTGTGCAGTCTTTGTAAGACGATCCACAATAACCCAGATTGCATTGTTGCTTTTGGATGTCCTTGGAAGTCCAGTGACGAAGTCCATGGTGATGTTCTCCTATTTCCATTCTGGTATGGGCAATGGTTGCATCATCCCCTTAGACTTCTGCCTCTCTGCCTTCACTTTCTGACACACCAGGCACTTTGATGTATATTCAGCGATCTCCTTCTTCATATTATCCCACCAAAAGTTTCCTCGGAAATCTCGATACATCTTTGTGCTCCCTGGGTGAATAGAGAAATTTGAACTATGTGCATCATCCAAAAGTTCCTTCTTTAGCTCCGAACTTGATGGGACACATAGTCTTTTCCCAAACCGCACAATTCCTTCTTCATTAACATTAAACTCTGAGGATTTTCCCTTTTTTATAGCTTCCACTTTTTCTTGGATTCTCGCATCATCCTTTTGAGCATCCTTTAACCTTTCCAAAAGAGATGGTTGAGCAATCATTTGTGAAAGGATTGATGATGTTCCCTTCTTTATGATTCCCACTTCCATCTTCATCAAGTCTAAGAAGATTGGATCCTTCTCAATTCTCATCATTGATAGAATTGCTGGATCCTTTCTACTTAGGGCATCCGCCACCTTGTTCGCCTTCCCAGGGTGGTAATGTATTGAACAGTCATAATCCTTTATGAGCTCTATCCATCTTCTCTGGCGCATATTAAGCTCTTTCTGTGTGAATATATATTTAAGACTCTTGTGGTCCGTATATATCTCACATTTCTCTCCATAGAGATAATGCCGCCAGATTTTCAAGGCAAAGATCACCGCCGCCAACTCCAGATCATGAGTTGGATAGTTTCGCTCATGGATTTTCAACTGTCTTGAGGCATAGGATATCACTTTATCATTCTGCATCAGCACACATCCTAAGCCCTTCTTTGAAGCATCACTGAATACCACAAAAAGCTCCCCACTTGTGGGTAAAGTGAGCACAGGTGCAGTGATAAGCCTCCTTTTCAACTCCTTGAAGCTTTCTTCGCATTCATCACTCCAAGCAAACTTTACTCCCTTTCGAGTTAGCTTGGTAAGAGGGTTGGACAATCGTGAGAAGTTTCTCACAAATCGTCGATAATATCCAGCTAACCCTAAGAAGCTACGGATATCAGTTACCGATGTTGGCCTCGGCCATCCCTCAATTGCATCTGTTTTGGAGGGGTCCACAGATATCCCATTGCTTGTGATGATATGGCCCAAGAATGAGACCTCCTTCAACCAGAACTCACACTTGCTGTACTTGGCATAGAGCTTCTCCTTGTGCAAAGTCTCCAGTACAGTTCTTAAATGCTCCTCATGGTCCTCCTTGGTTTTGGAGTATATTAGAATATCATCTATAAAGACTACCACAAATTTATCTAGGTAATCTCTAAAGACTCTATTCATCAAGTCCATGAATATTGCTGGAGCATTGGTGAGTCCAAAAGGCATTACTATGAATTCATAGTGCCCGTACCTTGTACGAAAAGCAGTCTTGGGGATATCTTCCTTCTTCACCCTTACTTGATAATATCCCGACCGCAAGTCGACCTTGGAGAAGTATTGTGCTCCACGCAGCTGATCAAACAAGTCATCGATTCTTGGGAGAGGATACTTGTTCTTTATCGTGATTTTGTTAAGTTCACGATAATCGATGCAAAGCCGCATTGACCCATCCTTCTTCTTGACGAAGAGGACTGGTGCACCCCATGGTGATGCACTTGGGCGTATAAACCCTTTATCCAGATTCTCCTGTAGTTGTTTCTTCAGTTCTTCAAGCTCAACCACAGCCATTCTATATGGAGTCTTGGATATTGGTAGCGCCCCAGGTATAAGTTCAATTGAGAACTCAACATCTCTTCTTGGAGGAAGACCAGGAAGTTCCTCGGGAAATACTTCAGCGAATTCCCTCACAATAGGCATTTCTTCAAGGGTGGTTTCTTCCTTGGACTCAATCATCTGAGCCAGATATGCGTGCTCATAAGGTAGTAATATCCATGCTTGAGATGATGGAGTTAAAGGAGATTCATCTTCCTCCTGACACTTGTAAAGAATCGGGGGTCGATTCTCCATATGGAGTGTGATTTCCCTCTCCCGACAATTTATGTTGGCTCTATATAAGGAAAGCCAATCCATGCCAAGAATTGCATCAAATTCCACCAAAGGGAGTATGACAAGGTTCGCCGGGAAATTCAATCCACAGATTATAACAGGGGAGGACTTATACTCATGGGATGCAATGATTGCCCCATTTGCCGTACTCACCGACATCTTTACTTCCATGATTTGTGGTGGTGCAGGGATTATTCTACTAAACTTTTGAGATATAAAAGAATGCGTAGAACCTGAATCAAAAAGTACGTTCGCTATTCTTGAATGAATAACTAGCGTACCTGTCACCACTTCGTTGTCGGGGTTCACTTCGGCAGAAGTGATGGCAAAAGCTCTTCCTTGCTGTCTTGGAGGTTGTTGATTGCCTCCGATAACCCTTGGATTAGGGCACTGATTCGCAAAATGACCCGGTTCTTTGCATTTGAAGCATTGAACAACGCGTTGAGGTTCGAACGGAGCGTTCCTCCCCTCCGTCGCAGCCGCGGGTCCTTCTTGCTGACAGTTAATAGCTAGGTGCCCTTCTCTTCCACACTTGAAGCATTTTCTTGTCCCCCTAAGGCAATTCCCAGGGTGCTTCTTTCCACACTTTTGGCAAGTGGGGTGCTGGAATTTCTTAGCGCCGTTGGATTTATCCATCGGACCACCAGCATTGAAGTCCACCTTCCGCTTCTTGTCCCCATGATACCCCTGTGATTCTCCGATCTCCATTTCAACCTTAAGGGCACATCGGACAATCTCCTCATAGCTGTCAAAGTCACGGATCGCTAATGCTTTCCGCAAGCTAGGCTTCATCCCACCAAAGAAGCGGTCAACTTTGCATTCGGGGGTAACGACAAAGCCGGAAGCGTATCGTGCAAGCCTTGTGAAGTTTGCCTCGTACGCTCCCACAGATTCTTCATCTTTCTGCTTGAGGGAAAGGAAGTCCCTTTCCATCTTAAGACGGAGGGTGCGTGGAAAATATTTATCGAAAAACATCTTCCGGAATACCTTCCATTCCAAAGCCTCGATCTCCTCCTCAGGCTTCGTATTTTTGATCAATGTCCACCATTGATCAGCTTCACCCTCCATACGATAAGCCGCCAGGAGAACCTTCTCTTTTTCAGAGCATTGGAGGATGGAGAATATCTTCTCAATGGAGTTGATCCATTGTTCAGCGATCGTGGGATCAGATGATCCACTAAAAGTAGGAGGCCTTTGTCTCATGAAGCTTTCAATAGAGACTTGTTCTTTCTTAGGGGGGGTTGAACGTTCCTCTTGACCAGTGTTTCTATTCAAAACTTGAGTTAGCTGAGAGAGAAGCCTGACAAAGTTCGCGATTCCCGCTCCCATCGGATTGGGCATCTCATTAGTACAATCATCACACTGATCTTCACAACGGTTGTTAGCCCGAGTTCTCCTATTACCAGCCATTGGCTGGAATAAAAGGAAAGTTAGGGGTAACACATAGAGGGTAATCCAAAGACAAAAGTTGATGACTTATAAATAAACTTTGATCTCTTTAACTCATGAGTCTATAGGATTCAATCCAGGATTTTCAGGATCTTCCTTCTAACATATATTCTTAGGGGATTTTTTCCCTTAATAAGGGTTCATACTGAGATTGTGAATTTATCAAAACATATCCCCCGGGAGTGTCGTAACCAAGAGTGCAGCAAGGCCCGTTGTCGTGCACTAGTTCCCGTTCGAGTCTAGCTCAAAGCGGTGTTTTCGGGTTTTACCCCTAGGATACATCTGTTCCAGAGCCGCCTCTACCTGCTCGTATCCAGACAGGGATGTATTTGTTTGATAAAACACTTACTTAGTATTTACCAAAACTTAGGGATGTTTTTATTATGCTTAGTCTTGTATCTAAGGCTTTACTAGGGTTTCCTAATCCCAAAAATAACTAAACCTATCCTCTGATACCAACTATGACAACCCTGATTTTTATTACAACTTAAACATGCTTTATTACATAAAACTTCACTTGATACAACAAAGAAGATCGAGAGGTTTAGTGTCTTTGGGGCTTAGGATTATTACATAAAAACTTTAAACTTGAAATACAAAATCCTTATTGAAAACTTCCTTTACATGACCACTACATTCCTTCGTACCTAGCATTGCATGGGATAACCTGAGGACATGCATAAGAAAAGGGTGAGCTATAAAGCCCAGTAAGGGAGTACATAATGAATAACATGAGGAGTACAATACATGTTAGGCAATAGGCATATCAATAGAGCATAAGAGAGACATGAACATAAAGGCATGATAAAGCATGATAATCATAACATGGAAATGTGGCAACAACACTTAACATTGAATTAGCATGAGCCAAGGCTCATTGCACATGGAGCATGAGTAAACCCTCATTGCACTTGAAGCACGAGTAAACCCTCGTTGCACTTGAATTAGCATGAGTCAACACTCATTGCACATGACGTATCATGATACTATACTTTACCCAATGCATTGGAGCGCTATCAGGGCGCACCCTTCTTAAACATTTCATTTCATGCATAAGTGTGCCACATGGATCATAAAACATGGATTCATAAAACATAATCATTTCTTCCACGATAAAGGAATGTGGAATTCATACATGAAACTTTACAATCAATACGTATATGTGCATAAAGGTGAATACCCTTGATGGAGAAATGGGCATGGTATTCACTACACAAAGACATTGGCTTAGAAAATTGGTGCGATTTCGGCAGCGTAACGGCGTGACATAAGAATTCATAAAAAAGGTTGATGAGAGAGAAAGGGGTTCCTCATCATATTTACATGAAATGGACAGTAAGGAGATCATATATATACATGTCCCAACAACAGAAATGGAATTTAGATTCATGATACAAAAGTATTGCTTGAATATAAAAGAAGAGAGAGAAGTTCCTTTCGGAATTTCGGCATAGTAACGGGTGTACATGGGAGGCATTTAATGAGAGAGAAAGGGTTCTCCCATCATTCAAACAATAAGAGGGCAGTATGGGGGAGGTGCGAAACCATACCCCAACATTCATAAATTAAATTAAAAGGGCAATACAACTTAAAGAAAATTGACAAAAAAAAGAGAAAGGAAGAAAAAACCCTTACTTGGAAGTGTGCTTCCAAAGGCTAGAGAGAGGCTTGTGAGAGGCTTCTTGGGAGCTTGGGGCACCTTGAGAGGATTCTAGAGAGAGTAGGGCAGAGGTTGGACGAACTTCAAGGGCTTTGAGTGAGGAGGAAGTGGGAGCTTGGGTGGGTTTATATAGGAAAGGTGAGAGAATTCTTTATTATTTAGGTTTGGGACCCCTTATATTAAAATAATCCAAACCACAAACCATCCCATGGTATTTGCCCATGGTTTCTGGAAAAGGAGAGAGGAAAACAATATTTTACAAGGCCAAGGTCCGAACTTATTAAAAAATTAGGGTTGCTTATGTGGAGGTGAGTCACACTCCCATGGAAATTAATTTAAAAAGGCAAAGTGTTGAATAAGTCTTGAGGGCTCCATTAATGCTTTGAAAAGTGATTCAAACAAACCCAAAACCTCATTATTTTAATGATAAAACATATATTGGCCGAACCTAAGGATTATGGTATTTTATTACATCACCATTGGGTCATTATGATGTCATAAATCACATTATATATTTAAAAGGTATTTAATTTTTACCCAAAAATTGGACTGTCTCAGAAAATTATGAAAAATTCACCGTTGGATAATTTCGACGTCCTGATTCCAAAAATAATATTTATTTTATCTAAATAATTTTCTAAATATGTGAATTTGCACTTTTAAAATAAAAACCGACATTTATAAAAAATTCACGGGTTTTGACAGAAATGGCTTTCAAACCTTAATAAAAATTTTAATTGCATTCATAAAATTATAAGATCATTTATATTTAATAAAAATTAATTTAATATTAATAATAATATTTTATTAAAATATTATTTAATTAAAAAATCCTTTAATTTAATAAAATATAATTCTTAATTAAATAATAACTAAAAACATCATTTGTACTTTAAAAACTAATTACAATGCATCAAAAATGACTAGAAATTATATTCATTATTATATACAAAAATAATGTACATGAACATGGTGCTACTTATTTGTTACATAACCCCTTAAAATAGCCGCATAAGACCTAAGGGTAAGGTGTGCGATGGTGACAGACTCTTGGGGTTGCTCGGATAACATCGCTCGAGTGGTGATCTCTATCAACTTCCATTTTTCCCGTAGACGATCACGTTCGAGCTTGACTTGATGAAGCTCAGCTTGGGCTTGGTCAAGGGCAAAGCCCAAAGACGCCACCTCCTTTCCGAGCTCCGACAAATGGGCTTCGTAAGGGGCAATTCTACTGGATGAGGCCATCGCTTCCTTTGTCTGAGTAAAAATGGTTTCGTTAAAGCCTTATATTTAAACTACCCAGATGATCAATGTTCAACGGCTATAAAAGTAACGGTCACAAATCTTAACGTAAAACTAAAGAAGTTGACATCTTATAAAAGCATAAAGAAACATTTAACTGGATCAAGAGGGATTTTCCATTAATGAAATTTTGGGTCGTTACAAAAAACCTCTCCATTTATATATAAACCCCCCAAAACCATTTATATGGAACTTAAATGTCAAAATAATATTCCATCATTGCGATCTATACTGAGAAATGCTCAGAATGGACTACTCACATGCCCAATTCTGACTTCCAGGGCACAAAATACCCCTAACTACCAAGATAGAAAAAGTACAGGGTGTTTAATTCAGAGTACATGGTGTATACTCTTATCCATACCCATGAATATGGACATATACATGGATATAACACAAGGGGCATTCCTTTGTAAAATTACACAGCATGTACTTCAAAGTACACGGCGTGTACGATTTAAAAACCCAAAATCTGTGTTCTTTTTCACATGGTTGGAAACTTGACCATGCCACCACATGGAGTGTACTCAAAGAAAACATAGTTTACCTAATAAAATTTGATATTTCCCAAATTGGAATAACACACGACATGTCCCCCTGGAACACATGCTAGGTAAACTGGGTTTCCCAATAGGAAAACCCTCAGATCGACCGAAACCCCTGTTTTCACACCCGAATCAATAGATCGAGCCTTAAGAGGTCACAAAAAATAAATATAAGGATTTAAGAACTCAAAAAAAACCACATTTAAATGGTATCTATGGAAAAAATTTAAACAGGACTACCTTTGTGCATAAACCACCGAAGCTTCATTTGATTTCACTGTCCACGATCGCCATACGTTGTCTCAATGTGTCGAGAGTTCCACAATGGTACCTAGGTTCCCTTACCGCTCTTAATATTTCTCCATCTCTACATTTTACCTCAGGTCATGATGAAGGAGTAGCAGCACAAGGAGCGTTCAAAATGAGGAATAAAAATGAGAAATGAAAGAAAGGAAAAAAAAAAGAAAAGGTAGAATAAGAGGCCCAGCCTAGCTCTGGCGCCCAACTCGAGTTTAGGCCCTACCTAGGATAAACTCCACATTCTGGACTCAATATTGGAGATAAAATCTAAATACAATGCTCTATTTAAAATTTATTACAAAATGAACTTGTGAAAATAATTTAATATTTAATTTAATAATATTAAATATTAAATATTCTTCTTAAATTTGAATAGCTCAGATTTCCACCAAAATCTTGTCCTAGGGTAAACACCCTATTTCAGGACCAACAAAGTGGTCAGAAAAATTATCTGAGGTAAACCAGTAGGGGAAAAGGACCATTTAAACCCTCATTAGAATCTAATTTCAAAAATTCAAATTTCTACTCAAAACTATTGTCCGTAAAAAACACAGGTCCTTACACTTATGACTCAAAAGTTACCAAAGTAGTTAAGGGATTTTCGTCTGACTTTTATTTCCATGGGACACATTCTATATTAACCAATTATTTATTTTTCGAGGTTTATATACTTTCCATGAATTTATTTTCTGATTATTGTCATAAAAACTTTGGGATATACATATCTATATATGTTTATTTCTTTAATGGGGAGTATAGTTCAAATTTTATAAAAAGGGTAAGAGTTTTACGAAATATTCCCATCATTTACTGAGTCTGTTTATGATTGTGTTTAAAATATAAAAATATCATAATCTAACTCTCAAGAAAATCATTAATTTTATTCTCTTATGTATATTTTCTGAAAATACATGTTTTCTATTTTTTTTATTCACTGAAGAGTCTAAAATAAATTTTTAATGAAAAACTGACTTTATTTATCTATTTGAATGAATTTTTTTTCTTCCATGGTCATGTTTTCTAAAAATGATTTTAATAATTTCATTTTCAAATATAAAATGATTTTTAAATTCATTTTTACACTTTTTTGACTTTTCAACAAAATATGTGTCTAAAATATACTTATATGTTATTATGTTTGTTTCAATTCTGATATACATATCCTCTTTCATCAAATTGGAAAATAAACCGTCGATTGTGCGTATAACGGACTACCGCCTCATGAACTGATGTAATTCATCTGCCAAAAAAAATTCTTATAGGTGGATATAATGATTAATTTAAAGTATATATACACTATTTATGATATAAATATACTTATTTAATTATAATATCATATATACATTCTTACTTTCCATTCCAAGGGATTGCGATAATATCGCTCGTGTGTATAACAGACTCCCGCCTAGCGAGGTGTTGTGATTATTTTTCCACTTACACTTTACATTGAAGGTAATGAGGAAACTTTTAATGAATATATATAATATATATTAATTAAAAATAACTCTATAAATTTTAAATATTATTTACCTTTTTTTCATTCATAAAAAAAATGGAAACAATGTTCATGCATATTATGACCTACCGTCTTCATGAATGGTTCAATATACTTTTCTATTTCTACTTTTATGAATGAAACTAAATATGTATATAATAAATTTATATGATATTTATATGATGAATAACATTCTAAATGTTATGTAACTATGAACAAAGCGCAAGGACCAAAATTACCGAATGATAACATACGTGAAAAACGAATTAGTAATTTCTCAAAATAGTGATTTCAATAAAGAATTGATAATAAATTGGTGATAAATGGGTAAAATTAAATAATACATGGTATAATATATATGATTATAGTTCCATAATATATTTATAATATACCAATATTTATTATATAGTAGTTTTGAACATTTAGGAAGGAATCTAAGACTTAAGGTAAGAGATTTATAGTTTCACATTTCTTTTTTGGGAGACTTATTCCATATTCAAAACTCTTTTATTTTTTTGTGTATATAACAACCAATTTATATGCTATATAATTATTATACTTATTTTAATGATATTTTTAGTTTTATTTTATGTTATTTTATATTGGCCTTATTGTAACGTCACAACCGGGAAGCCACTAATCCAGTGCTCTGAGCCGGTTCTACACAAGGCATTAAGCGCACCTCCCCATATGCTAGAGGCTGCTGAATAGCAGAGAGGGCCTAGAAGGTGATAGTTGGGAGACTATTACCTCATATTAGAGTAAGAGAGAGCATAAATATCCAAGTATTATAAACAACAGAAAGTAAACAGAGTGGGGAAGCAACAATCAACTGAAATAGAACAAGATGTAATAGTAAAATACTGTAAAATCCCGAACAACTAAGTAATAAAATGCAACACTGGTCACCCACTGGTCCAACCATATAGATACAAGTACAAAGGAAACTGAAAGTAAAAGTACATGTCTCCACTACTAACTCCGAGACAACCGACATAATCGATATCCAGACAATGTCGAACGACACCAGCCTGATCCGTAGAACCACTCGTGTAGCTCCCCTCAATCATGAAACACTAGGCTTCAGCCCTATCCACCATTAAACTCATGATCAACATGAAAATAAGACATAAGGGCTATGCTTACACTGAGGTGTACGTGCAGGGATGAGAAATAATCTCAGTAGGCCACCCCAATAAGCAACCTATAACTGTGCTCCTAAGGTGTATTAAAAGGCAATGTGCTTAGCTTAGCTGAGACACAACCAAAAGGTAGTAAAAACCAAACGTGAAACCATAGTCAAACTCATGGTCTATAATACCTATAAAATGGGAAAGTTCAACCATGGATTTCTATATCTATATACATATACCTGTATAGTCCCATACCTATACATATATATATAAATATGAATATTCATGAGTATGTGAATCAAACAACAAGAAACCACATCAGTAGTTGATCCTTGGGTCCATAATCCTGATCACCTGGACATACTGTGCAAGGGAATTGAGCATGAAATTGTTCCACTCAAGCCGTGTATCATTAAGTAAATCTCTGGGTCCATAATCCCATCGACATATTCCTGCTTCGGCCAACACCGAAATTATATCTCTGAGCAAGCGATGACACCATAGGGGGACACCCGTCCTATAGCTGGGTTAACCTATGCTCGCCTCCAATTATTGAAAAAGGATACCATATACTGATGGTCAATCCTATAAATAAGGATACTGTATACCGAAGGTCAATCCTATAATAAAGGATATCATATGCCGATGGTCAATCCTATAAGGAAGGATACCGTATACCGACGGTCAATTCAGACAAATCCTGAAGAGCGTAATCATTCCGATCATAGGTTTTGGAGAGCATAATCATTACCACCTATAACGAAAGATTCTGGGAAGCAGGCCCGAACATCCTATAAAAAGTTATTGAGTTAGTCACCATGCTTCTCAGGCCTGTGAATCCAGTTCAATGTCTGAGCCCTAGGTCTTGGTCCATAGACAGTCACGACATTTTTAACTTAGATGATCCCTAAGGTGCATAACCTTAGGTTATCTATATAGAGATAACTCTCCGGTGATCTTCCATTCTACACCCCTAGAGTCTCTTAAACGATCGGAAGAGTGGAATCATTTCAATCAAAGGACTAGGAGAGAATAATCATCCCCTCTACTCGAGAGTGCGTAATCTACCATGAGTCTTGGGTCTCCATGTCCATATAATGAGAGAACTCTCTAGTGAGCCATAATGCTACACCCCTGGAGTCTTGTAACTTATTCAGAAGATCGGAATCATTCCATTCAAAGGTTTAGGAAAGAGTAATCATCCCCATCATATATCATCAAGTAAATCTCAACAACTTGATACTGGGAAACACTTATGGTCATCCCAAAAAAATATATGTCACAATATATACACACTCAGTCTCAACATACAAGTCCCTGGTAGTACGTATGGGTATAGTAAATATCATAAATTACATGGATTAGAAGACAGATACCAGGAAGGTACATATGGAATCTCAATATGCTAAGAGGATCCCAGGAAGAACAATTGGGCATCCAAATAGAAAGGAAGATTCCCCACATCAAGCTCAATAACCACCAACTAGGAAGCTTCTCTGGTGAACATCACAACATCAGTAATAAACAATTGAAACAAAACAAAGAGTGAGGGTGGCCCGAACTTTAAATCCAACACTATAGACACATCCAAATGGGATTATTAGTTAGGCACAGGTTCTAGGTGACACCCGAACACCATATCAACCCAATCCCAATGTGAATGTTAGGGTCGGTCAAACCAAGGGCACCCGCTGGGTCCCTCAAGTCAAACACAAAGAGGCATCCAAGACGGGATCCTCCAGATAAACACAAGAAAATTCATCACACATAGGATCCTTAGAAAAGAGTAAGGGAGGAATCTTGTATGGTATCCTTGAACTAATAATAATAGAGTCATCATACAATAGGGGTCCTCTCAAAGGAAAATATGAGATAGATCCTACAAGGGACTCCCTATCCTTGAAATCATCCAATCTCACAGACTCATAGGATAAAAGGTAACATATCACAAGGGAAATTTCCTAAAAATCATAGGTCATAGGAGATATCTCACAACTCATCTCAGATCAAAGGTCTCTAATAGGTTGGTCAGAACACCCAACCTATTATCCACACCAAGTCTCACTCTTAGGTGAAAAATGAACTCTATAACTAAAGGAAAAACCTCTCCATTTATATATAAACCCCCAAAAACCATTTATATGGACCTTAAATGTCAAAATAATATTCCAGCATTGCGATCTATGCTGAAAAATGCTCAGAATGGACTACTCACATGCCCAATTCTGACTTCCAGGGCACAAAATACCCCTAACTACCAAGATCGAAAAAGTACAGGGTGTTTAATTCAGAGTACATGGTGTATACTCTTATCCATACCCCTGAATATGGACATATACATGGACATAACACAAGGTTCATGCCTATATAAAATTACACAGCATGTACTTCAAAGTACATGGCGTGTACGATTTAAAAACCCAAAATCTGTGTTCTTTTCCACATGGTTGGAAACACGACCATGCCACCACATGGCGTGTAATCAAAGAAAACATAGTTTAACTAATAAAATTTGATATTTCCCAAATTGGAATAACACACGACATGTTCCCCTGGAACACATTCTAGGTAACCTGGGTTTCCCAACAGGAAAACCCTCAGATCGACCGAAACCCCTGTTTTCAAACCCGAATCAATAGATCGAGCCTTAAGAGGTCACAAAAAATAAATATAAGGATTTAAGAACTCAAAAAAACCACATTTAAATGGTATCTATGGACAAAATTTAAACAGGACTACCTTTGGGCATAAACCACCAAAGCTTCATTTGATTTCATTGTCCACAATCGCTATACGTCGTCTCAATGTGTCGAGAGTTCCACAATGGTACCTAGGTTCCCTTCCCTCTCTTAATATTTCTCCCTCTCTACATTTTACCTCAGGTCACGATGAAGGAGTAGCAGCACAAGGAGCGTGAAAAATGAGGAATAAAAATGAGAAAAGAAAGAAAGGAAAAAAAAGAAAAGGAAGAATAAGAGGCCTAGCCCAGCTCTGGCGCCCAACTCGAGTTTAGGCCCTACCTAGGATAAACTCCACATTCTGGAATCAATATTGGAGATAAAATCTCAATCCAATGATCTATTTAAAATTTATTACAAAATGAACCTGTGAAAATAATTTAATATTTAATTTAATAATATTAAATATTAAATATTCTTCTTAAATTTGAATAGCTCAGATTTCCACCAAAATCTTGTCCTAGGGTAAACACCCTATTTCAGGACCAACAGAGTGGTCAGAAAAATTATCTGAGGTAAAAAAGTAGGGGAAAAGGACCATTTAAACCCTCATTAGAATCTAATTTCAAAAATTCAAATTTCTACTCAAAACCGTTGTCCGGAAAAAACACAGGTCCTTACACTTATGACTCAAAAGTTACCAAAGTAGTTAAGGGATTTCCGTCTGACTTTTATTTCCATGGGACACATTCTATATTAACCAATTATTTATTTTTCAAGGTTTATATACTTTCCATGAATTTATTTTCTGATTATTATCATAAAAACTATGGGATATACATAACTATATATGTTTCTTTCCTTAATGGGGAGTACAGTTCAAATTTTATAAAAATGGTAAGAGTTTTACGAAATATTCCCATCATTTATTGAGTCTGTTTATGATTATGTTTAAAATATAAAAATATCATAATATAACTCTCAAGAAAATCATTAATTTTATTCTCTTATGTATATTTTATGAAAATACATGTTTTCTATTTGTTTTTCTATCTTTATGCACTGAAGAGTCTAAAATAAATTTTTAATGAAAAACTGACTTTATTTATCTATTTGGATGAATTTTTTTTCTTCCATGGTCATGTTTTCTAAACATGATTTTAATAATTTTATTTTAAAATATAAAATGATTTTTAAATTCATTTTTATAATTTTTTGACTTTTTAACAAAATATGTGTCTAAAATATACTTATATGTTATTATGTTTGTTTCAATTATGATATCCATATCCTCTTTCATCAAATTGGAAACTAAACCGTCGATTGTGCGTATAACGGACTACCGCCTCATGAACTGATGTAATTCATCTGCCAAAAAAAATTCTCACAGGTGGATATAATGATTAATTTAAAGTATATATACAATATTTATGATATAAATATACTTATTTAATTATAATATCATATATACATTCTTACTTTCCATTCCAAGGGATTGCGATAATATCGCTCGTGTGTATAATAGACTCTCGCCTAGCGAGGTGTTGTGATTATTTTTCCACGTACACTTTACATTAGAAGGTAATGAGGACAAATTTAATGAATATATATAATATATATGAATTAAAAATAACTCTATAAATTTTAAATATTATTTACCTTTTTTTCATTAATAAAAAAATGGAAACAATGTTCATGCATATTATGACCTACCGTCTTCATGAATGGTTCAATCTACTTTTCTATCTCTACTTTTATGAATGAAACTAAATATGTATATAATAAATTTATATAATATTTATATGATGAATAACATTATCAATGTTATGTAGCTATGAACAAAGCACAAGGACCAAAATTACCGAATGATAACATACGTGAAAAACGAATTAGTAATTTCTCGAAATAGTGATTTCAATAAAGAATTGATAATAAATTGGTGATAAATGGGTAAAATTAAATAATACATGGTATAATATATATGATTATAGTTCCATAATATATTCATAATAAACCAATATTTATTATATAGTAGTTTCGAACATTTATGAAGGAATCTAAGACTTAAGGTAAGAGATTTATAGTTTCACATTTCTTTTTTGGGAGACTTATTCCATATTCAAAACTCTTTTATTTTTTGTGTGTATATAACACCCAATTTATATGCTATATAATTATTATACTTATTTTAATGATATTTTTAGTTTCACTTTATGTTATTTTATATTGGCCTTATTGTAACATCACAACCGGGAAGCCACTAAATCGGTGCTCCGAGCCGGTTCTACACAAGGCATTAAGCGCACCTCCCCATATGCTAGAGGCTGCTGAATAACAGAGAGGGACTAGAAGGTGATAGTTGGGAGACTATTCCCTCATATTAGAGTAAGAGAAATCATAAATATCCAAGTATTATAAACAGCAGAAAGTAAACAGAGTGTGGAAGCAACAATCAACTAAAATAGAACAAGATGTAATAGTAAAATACTGTAAAAGCCCGAACAACTAAGTAATAAAATGTAACACTGGTCACCCACTGGGCCAACCATATAGATACAAGTACAAAGGAAACTGAAAGTAAAAGTACATGGCTCCACTACTAGCTCCGAGCCAACCGACATACTCGATATCCAGACACTGTCAAACGACACCAGCCTGATCCGTAGAACCACTCGAGTAGCTCCCCTCAATCATGAAACACTAGGATTCAGCCCTATCCAACATGAAACTCATGATCAATATGAAAATAAGACATAAGGGCTATGCTTACACTAAGGTGTACATGCAGGGATGAGAAAGAATCTCAGTAGGCCACCCCAATAAGCAACCTATAACTGTGCTCCTAAGGTGTATTAAAAGGCAATGTGCTTAGCTTAGCTGAGACACAACCAAAAGGAAGTAAAAACCAAATGTGAAACCATAGTCAAACTCATGGTCTATAATACCTATAAAATGGGAAAGTTCAACCATGGATTTCTATATCTATATACATATACCTGTATAGTCCCATACCTATACATATATACATAAATATGAATATTCATGAGTATGTGAATCAAACAACAAGAAACCACTTCAGTAGTTGATCCTTGGGTCCATAATCCTGATCACCTGGACATCCTGTGCAAGGGAATTGAGCTGGAAATTGTTCCACTCAAGCCGTGTATCATTAAGTAAATCTCTGGGTCCATAATCCCATCGACATATTCCTGCTTCGGCCAACACCGAAATTATATCTCTGAGCAAGCTACGACACCATAGGGGGACACCCGTCCTATAGTTGGGTTAACCTGTGCTCGCCTCCAATTATTGAAAAAGGATACCATATACTGATGGTCAATCCTATAAATAAGGATACTGTATACCGAAGGTCAATCCTATAATAAAGGATATCATATGCCGATGGTCAATCCTATAAGGAAGGATACCGTATACCGACGGTCAATCCTGATAGATCCCAAGGAGCGTAATCATTCCGATCATAGGTTTTTTAGAGCATAATCATTACCACCTATAAAGAAAGATCCTGGGAAGCAGGCCCGAACATCCAATAAAAAGTCATTGAGTTAGTCACCATGCTTCTTAGGCCTGTGAATCCAGTTCAATGTTTGAGCCCTAGGTCTTGGTCCATAGACAGTCACAAAATTTTTAACTTAGATGATCCCTAAGGTGCATAACCTTAGGTTATCTATAAAGAGATAACTCTCCGGTGATCTTCCATGATACACCCCTAGAGTCTCTTAAATGATCGGAAGAGTGGAATCATTTCAATCAAAGGACTAGGAGAGAATAATCATCCCCTCTACTCAAGAGTGCGTAATCTACCATGAGTCTTGGGTCTCCATGTCCATATAATGAGAGAACTCTCTAGTGAGCCGTAATGCTACACCCTTGGAGTCTTGTAACTTATTCAGAAGATCGGAATCATTCCATTCAAAGGTTTAGGAAAGAGTAATCATCCCCATCATATATCATCAAGTAAATCTCAATAACTTGATACCGGGAAACACTTATGGTCATCCCAAAAAAATATATGTCACAATATATACACACTCAGTCTCAACATACAAGTTCCTAGTAGTACGTATGGGTATAGTAAATATCATAAATTACATGGATCAGAAGCCAGATACTAGGAAAGTACATATGGCATCTCAATATGCTAAGAGGATCTCGGGAGGAACAATTGGGCATCCAAATAGAAAGGAAGATTCCCCACATCAGGCTCAATAACCGCCAACTAGGAAGATTCTCTGGTGAACATCACAACATCAGTAATAAACAAGTGAAACATAAGAAAGAGTGACGGTGGCCCGAACTTCAAATACAACACTATAGACAAAACCAAATGGGATTATTAGTTAGGCACGGGTTCTAGGTGACACCCGAACACCATATCAACCCAATGCCAATGTGAATGTTAGGGTCGGTCAAACCAAGGGCACCCACTGGGTCCCTCAAGTCAAACACAAAGAGGCATCCAACACGGGATCCTCCAGATAAACACAAGCAAATTCATCATACATAGGATCCTTAGAAAAGAGTAAGGGAGGAATCTTGTATGGTATCCTTGAACTAATAACAATAGAGTCATCATACAATAGGGGTCCTCTCAAAGGAAAATATGAGATAGATCCTACAAGGGACTCCCTATCCTTGAAATCATCCAATCTCACAGACTCATAGGATAAAAGGTAACATATCACAAGGGAAATTTCCTAAAAATAATAGGTCATATGAGATATCTCACAACTCATCTCAAATCAAAGGTCTCTAATAGGTTGGTCAGAACACCCAACCTACTATCCACACCAAGTCTCACACTTAGGTGAAAAATGAACTCTATAACTAAAGGAAAAACCTCTCCATTTATATATAAAAACCCAAAAACCATTTATATGGACCTTAAATGTCAAAATAATATTCCAGCATTGCGATCTATGCTGAGAAATGCTCAGAATGGACTAATCACACGCCCAATTCTGACTTCCAGGGCACAAAAAACCCCTAACTACCAAGATAGAAAAAGTACAGGGTGTTTAATTCAGAGTACATGGTGTATACTATTATCCATACCCCTGAATATGGACATATACATGGATATTACACAAGGGGCATGCCTATGTAAAATTACACAGCATGTACTTCAAAGTACAAAACATGTACGATTTAAAAACCCAAAATCTGTGTTCTTTTTCACATGGTTGGAAATACGACCATGCCACCACATGGCGTGTACTCAAAGAAAACATAGTTTACCTAATAAAATTTGATATTTCCCAAATTGGAATAACACACGACATGTTCCCCTGGAACACATTCTAGGTAACCTGGGTTTCCCAACAGGAAAACCCTTAGATCGACCGAAACCCCTGTTTTCACACCCGAATCAATAGATCGAGCCTTAAGAGGTCACAAAAAATAAATCTAAGGATTTAAGAACTCAAAAAAACCACATTTAAATGGTATCTATGGAAAAAATTTAAACAGGACTACCGTTGGGCATAAACCACCGAAGCTTCATTTGATTTCACTGTCCACGATCGCTATACGTCGTCTCAATGTGTCGAGAGTTCCACAATGGTACCTAGGTTCCCTTCCCTCTCTTAATATTTCTCCCTCTCTACATTTTACCTCAGGTCACGATGAAGGAGTAGCAGCACAAGGAGCATGAAAAATGAGGAATAAAAATGAGAAAAGAAAGAAAGGAAAAAAAGAAAAGGAAGAATAAGAGGCCCAGCCTAGCTCTGGCGCCCAACTCGAGTTTAGGCCCTACCTAGGATAAACTCCACATTATGGACTTAATATTGGAGATAAAATCTCAATCCAATGCTCTATTTAAAATTTATTACAAAATGATCCTGTGTAAATAATTTAATATTTAATTTAATAATATTAAATATTAAATATTCTTCTTAAATTTGAATAGCTCAGATTTCCACCAAAATCTTGTTCTAGGGTAAACACCCTATTTCAGGACCAACAGAGTGGTCAGAAAAATTATTTGAGGTAAACCTGTAGGGGAAAAGGACCATTTAAACCCTCATTAGAATCTAATTTCAAAAATTCAAATTTCTACTCAAAACTGTTGTCCGAAAAAAACACAGGTCCTTAAACTTATGACTCAAAAGTTACCAAAGTAGTTAAGGGATTTTCGTCTGACTTTTATTTCCATGGGACACATTCTATATTAACCAATTATTTATTTTTCGAGGTTTATATACTTTCCATGAATTTATTTTCTGATTATTATCATAAAAACTATGGGATATACATATCGATATATGTTTCTTTCTTTAATGGGGAGTACAGTTCAAATTTTATAAAAAGGGTAAGAGTTTTACGAAATATTCCCATCATTTATTGAGTCTGTTTATGATTATGTTTAAAATATAAAAATATTATAATATAACTCTCAAGAGAATCATTAATTTTATTCTCTTATGTATATTTTATGAAAATACATGTTTTCTATTTGTTTTTCTATCTTTATGCACTGAAGAGTCTAAAATAAATTTTTAATGAAAAACTGACTTTATTTATCTATTTGGATGAATTTTTTTTCTTCCATGGTCATGTTTTCTAAAAATGATTTTAATAATTTTATTTGAAAATATAAAATGATTTTTAAATTCATTTTTACACTTTTTTGACTTTTTAAAAATTAGTTAAAAATGAATATTTTTTTTTGTTTTTAGAATGATATACCTTTTAATTTATACCAAAAATGTAAAAGGAATATATGTTTTAATGTGTATGACATGAAAATAATTTTACACAATCATGATATATCAATGATTTAAATATTACTTTATAGGCTTCAAATTTTATCTTCAAAGGAATGATTTTGATTGTTTTTAAATTTTTAGTTTTTAAAAGTTCTTTTTAAAGTTTAAAGGGAATTTTACTCAGGATTGTTTTAATGATAAATTAATGGTATATATATTCATTAAAGGAAACAACCCTGGATTTTACATAGGATTTATGAGGGATACGATCCAATGGTACCATCCTAATTCTTTCTATGGATAAATTATTTTTATGATTACAATGATAAGATGTTTATTAAACCCATTCCACTTTCATAAGTTATGCTATGCTTAATTTTTTATGAAACCCATTACTTTTACATGACTTATTTTATAATGAATTGATTATGAAACCCATTTCTTTTATATGAGTTATGATATGATGAAATGTTTATAAAACCAATTTAATATTCTTAGGTGATGATATGATGAATGTTTTATGATCTTATAGTGAAATTTTTTATAGATTATGTTATGGGTGGTACATATATCTCTCTCCAATTAATTAGGTAAATATTGATATCTCATGAGATAAACATGAATGGAATATGGAGTAAACCATGTTCAATAAGGGACATTTTCCACTATGATAGTATTGGGAGTGAACGTAAAATACTATTATTGTTTTGGGAATGAACTCATTAAACTAAAATAGCCTTGGAAATGGGCATTGGATATTGTGGAAATGATTTTCTAGGCTTATGTGTATGCCCAAAATCCCTATATTGTTCCAATGTTATGATTTAAATGATTTGGTTATTTGATTCATTTATGATTTATATCTTATGGACTTCCAATACTAATGCCAAGACTGAATATTATGATCTTTGTAATGAAAGGTTTGGTTTTCAAATGTTAAACTCATGTTCTCACATCCTTATTATCATTATATATTTATGTATCTCCATTTTTTACCCTTACTATGAATCCAAGATAACCCTTTCTTATGATTCCTTTCCCTAGGTTATGAAGAAAGCTGTTATGTATGGAATATATAAGATTGGTTATAATTATGAGGAACTTAGTGGGAGATGATGTAGTTCACCTGTGAAATAAATTTTTATGTGTCTATATTTGTGAAGAGACTAAACCTATACAATCCAATGGCTTATATTTGTGTAATGTAATGATTTTTCATCTAAAAATATGCAATATCTATATAAGAAAATCTAGGTTCACTATAAAATACCATGTAAATAGTGGTTACAAAAATGTAAACACTATTATGGTATTTGAACGTCATACATCACCCACTATATACATGACATAGCAATAAAAAATACTATTTATGTTGGGTCTTGGGAACCCCCTTTTACAAATATTTACACACTATCTAGTATGAAAAATGTGTATTCTCCATGACTATCAATATGAATGAGAAAACTCTCGAACATATAGGATAAGAGTCAAAAACAAGTCATAAGACTCTTTCCAATGGGACAGGATGGAGGAATATATCATAAACCATAAAATTAAAACCACATGTGCATCGCTCGAAGAAAAAAATAATTATAATTGTAACATCACAAATTAGAAGAGAAATACCAGCCCTAATAACCTAGAATTCCTATTGGAACAAGTGTTCACGATGCAATTGTTTGATATCCAACATAGGGTCTGAAATATTCCTATATCTCTAGTATACCAATTAGCAAATTTTCAAATAATAGGAAAGTAACTCCTCTTTTACCACTTTGTAACACCCTTGCCAAGGAGCCTCTAAACTGGTACTATGAGCTAGTTTTCCACATGACCTCAGGAGTGTCACCCTGTATTCCAGAGGCTACTGACTAGAAGCACGGGTCTAGGGTAGTACCATGGGGTGACTATAACCCCTAATTAGAGTACACAATAACAAATCAAATAACAAATTATTGTATACCAATGATAAGAATTAGAGTCTCCAAAAATAAATAAATATCAACATCCAAAATAAACTGTAAGTCAAAAAAAAAACATGACTGTACAACAAATGAAATGTAGTAAGGGTAAAACTTCCATATCCTACATATAACTAAATAACCAATAGGCCAGTTATAAAACATAATTGAATAAAATAAAAAAAATTTATCCACATAAACTTTGAGAAAAATATCATCCAGTCTCTTGATGTCACTAAGTTATCCTACCCAATAATGAAAAAAATGACCCATGCCTAATCCCAAACCTCTTCCAATAATAAACATGTGAGAGATTCTCGAGTACCCATATGCAGTGGTGGCCCATGTAGGGTTTGAATAAAACTCAATAGGCCACCAAAAATTGTTTCTAAAGTGAATACCTTACTAGAAATGGTGTATATAGATAAACAGTTAAATGAATAAATAATACAGATATATAGGCGAATCTAAACAACCATTAAGGGAGTAACCTGTTGGATCGTGGGTTCTGAAGAAACTCCCATGCAAACCTAACATACATTGACTAAACTTAGTCATTTGAAATATAAAACATTTGATGATACATACAAAAAATGATGGAATATATTTTTAGGTATTACATAACTCAAGAAGGCATAAAAAATCAAAATAAATCATGCATGGAACCTCATTTCATCACCAAAACCATGTTCAAAACTATTGGTATTGATATAGAGCATCGTGTATGAAATATTGACCCATGGGCATGGAATATCATGTAAAAATTTCTCAAACTCAAATGTGGAACATCATGTCAGAAATCAGAAATCATACATGTGTAGTTAAATGTCTAATACTCTCAACCTCATATGTGGAACAACATGTCAGAAATCAAAAATCATACACGTGGTAGGTTATATCCAACTCTCTCAACCTCAAATGTTGATCATCATGTCTAACATCTAGTTTCATTCGAACAGTTATAAAAAACTAATATTTAACAAAATAAACTTAAAATTTATTCAAAATTCACAAACAACCTTTTTTAAACAATTTTCAATTACCAAGTACCTAATAAGACGTCAACAAAAGACATGACACAAAATGGCGAACACTTTTTCGCATATAAAAAAATCATGCCGAGACTCTTTAGAACATGCTGGATCTCACACACCCATTTAAAACATTTTGAAGCCACCATTAAAACATGGATCTTCATATTTAACATTTAAAATAATAATGAAATCATCATTTTCATCAAAATCATTAAAAAGACCCATCATGGCATTTTCATCAATGGAGAAGCCACACACTAATTTCAAATAAACATTCTTAATTCACCCAAAACCCCTTTTAATGTTACTTGTAGGTTAACACCTCACATTGAAAAAAATTATTCTTAAAACATGGGTTTCACCCTTTTAAACCAAAAAATGAGTCAAATTACAATGCACATGGTTAACAGCACATCAAAGGCCTCATTTTCATTTCATAAAATATTAGAATACAAAAACATTTCAAATCATTCTTCCACCATTTCATAAAACAAGTATTATTGAGTCCTACCAAATTAAACTTAACCATTTCATCAATTAAACCAATGATCTTAATCAATCTATGCTCATGACCCACTTACTTTACCCATTACAATCATATTTAATCATTTTCAAGAAAGTACACACCCCATGGGTGGTCGTAGGTTTGGTCTTATATACACCAATAGATCTATATATATTCATGAAGAGTCTAAGGTATCAATTTAAACACCAAATAAATTTATATTAACCATGTCATAAAAAACCACACAAGGGATTTATGTCACATACCACATACACATGTGAAACAATTATCAATACTATTGTTAAAGCTCTTACACTACCTACCTCATAAATAAATATTTCCGTAACATTTTCAAATCATTCAGAACTTTCCAAGGCCAATACAAGTCTCATACAAACTCTTAAACATCTAAAAGAGGTCATATCAACCACCCAATCTGTAACTTCACACCAAGAAACAAAAACTAATTAATTACCTCAATTATAATTAATTAATTCAAAAAACCTTAACTTGGAATAATGATAGAAAAATCACCAGGCAATTACCTCCTTTTGAAAATCCACACAACCAAAACGAGTGGTCCAAAATAGACTCCTGATATTATTCCTAGGAAAATCCTTAAGAGTAGATACGATTAAAACAACTAATTAAATTAAATCATTAGGGAAAACCTAAGAAAAATCATTTTAGTCTCATGACTTAATTAAATACCAAACAATGGTGACAACAAGTTTTCTTGGGATATACTCTATACAAGACAACCAAAATTCCCATCATCCTTGGATTTTTTAGTATGTTTCAGTGGAATTGAAACCAAATACCTAAACACAGACATCTGAAGTTAGAAAGAACCAATGAAAGGGAGAAAGGAAATGAGGAATATGGAAAAAATAACCTTATATACTAAATAAAACTACCAAGAACACCACCTTAGTGAGGCTTGAATAAGGGAGGAATGGAGGGTGATCCCTCCTATGGTTCATTCCTGAAATGGGAAGATAAGAATAGGGTTAGTTAAAATCACAGAAAAATAGTAAAATCCCCATTTTAATGGGATTCTGGGAAAACACATAGTTTTTCAAACAGTTCTCCAATTATACAGTTGACACTATCAAAATACAACCCATACACACAGTTTGGATGCATGGTTGGACAAACTATGTGCTCTCCATTGACTATGTTTTATCATACCATATTGTTATCGTATAGAGTTATACTAACCATGCTCCAACTCTGTTCCATCTTCTAGACCTCCACTAAATCACATGGTTTTCCCTTGAAACCCACATGGTTTGTACTTAACCATATGGTAACTATGAAAAATAACCAAGATCAATTAAAAATAAAATTAAAATACCTTAATAATCATGGTTTCACACTATTCCATCTGAACCATGTACACTAAACAACAAACCTAAGTAAAATAGATCGAAACATCCCAAGACTTGACCCAAAGCCTCTAAATATTCCTCGAGAACCCAAGATACCTCTTACATATCATTCCACATACAGAAACATAAATTTGAGTAATTTAAACCTACATAATCCCATTCCGAGTCTTGAATCAAAATTTTAGCCATCTAGAAAATGAAACTAAAGTTATATCAATATTTTTTCAACTCATACGAGCATGTTAACTTAAAATATCACTCCACCTCTGTGTGTAAACACCCATACACTCATATAACAATGATTTTATAGATTAGCTATATAGATAACATAATAAAAACCTTCCAATACCCTTGCGTTTCAACTATAACATATATTAATCCACAATACCCTTTGAATACATGAGTACTCTTTTAACCACATTCCATTTTGGATTTCCTAGATTACTTGTATACCTGTTCAAATTTCCAAAGACTTGTAAAATTTTGATTATTTTACATGTCATGGAATACAAGATACACCCAATCAACATTTAATATTCCAATTGAGTAGTTTTACTACTAGTATTTGGAAGCATCATACTCCCAGAATCATATGGAGTTGAAACTAGTGAACAATCAAAATTTTCAAACCTCTTTAAGACTTTTTTGATATGACGAGATTGAGAAATAAGAATGAAAATATTATTTATATAAATTTTGATTTCTAGAATAAAATTATATTCATATAATTATTTCATATCACTGTTTCTAGATGAAATAGACTTAAGATCATTTATTTGATTCATATAAATTCCAAATATAAGAATGCCTTCAACATATTAACAAATAAAAATACCACAGTTATTATAGAAACTTATATAAACACATTAGTCATCTTGGTTAAATAAAAATCCATTTGATAAGTTTATTTCATTAAATTTATCATTACACTATTTTTGAGTTTTTAAAATCCTTATAGGGATAATAAAAATTTCATAATCTTTTTTCCCTTACTAAGAACTTTGAATCATTCATGTTATTCCATATATATTTCTACATCTAATTCACCATTTATGAATGTTGTTTTAAATACTATTTGGTGAATTTAAAAATTATATACAGAATATAAATATAGAATAATTATAATTGAATCAGTCCTAGCCACAGGATAGTAAGTAACAAAACAAATGATTCCTTCCTTTTGAGAAATCCCCTTAGCTACCAATATGGTTTTATATTTTTCAATTTCATTGTCAAAATTGTATTTTCGTTTACATACCCCCTTAAAAAATATATTTTATGTAACTTGAAGAAGATCAAATAATATCCCAGTATTTTTACTGGTTATCGAGTCCTTTTTATTATTTATAGCTTCCCTATAAAGAGATTCATCAGAAAATGACATAACTTCTTTAAAGGTTCTTAGGTTAGGCTCTATATTGAGAAAAACCAATTTTCTTGTGATGATAATATAATTATTTCATTTTAAAAATGACATATATAATTAAATTCCATATATATTTCATATCTAAGGTCATTTAATTTTATGAACCTCCATGACAACATCTTCTTGAGATACTCTTTTATTTGAGAAATATTCCTCTATTTGGACTTACTTTAGTAAAGTGATAAACCTAGATACATCGAAGATAGAATCTCTTGATTCAATAAATATATTTAATACTTATAAATCATTTGATTATAAAACCTCAAATTTATAAGCCTTTAAATTCTCCCCACATGCATGAAATATGCAATGAATACCTATTTTACCAAATTTTTCCCTTTTATATTTAAGTACTCTTACAATTGCGTTCCAAATATAAACATTTTAAAAAATTATGTTTAGTTTATTATTCTTCCATAACTCATATGTAATAATAACCTTCCCTTATATTGGAACCCTATATAGGATGTATCATACAGTTAATAATATCTCTCCACAAAATCATTTTGAGAGGCCCAATATAGACATCATGGAATTATCCATTTCCATTATTGATATATTATGTCTCTAAACCATTTTGTTGAGGTGTATATATAGTGAGATATCACTTTATATATGATCCTTAGGGATTCAAATAATGGAATATATTATTCACCTCTCCTTTCAAATCTTAGGCATTTAGTTTTAATCCCACATTGGGTTTTAACATCATTTTTATAGATACTAAATTAATCTATAACTTCATATTCAGCATGTAAAATATAGACATGACAAAATCTAGAACAATCATCAATAAAAATTACAAAGTACTTAATATTACCTATGGTAGATATTGATTATAAATCAAATATATCAATTTGAATGAATTATATCAAGTTACTTTTCCTTTATGTATTTGTAAATGGGTACTCAGTAATTTTAGTTTTCATGCAAGTTACACATTTATTATCATTTTGGTCCATTCTAGGTAATAATTCCATTTATGATATATCATTTATTGTCTTAAAATTAATGTTTCACAAAAGATTATTCCCTAAATCAAAAGACTCTAAAAGTAGGAATTATCAATATTTTTATTGAAGTTTAATAATCCATCATAAAATGGACCCTTTCTAATAAAAATCCCTCCCTTGGATAGAAAAAAATTTATCTACCTCAAATAAAATCTTAAACCCATGCTTATTTAACAAGGTCTTCACAACTTAGTTCATATGAACATTGGGCACAAACAAGACAACATCTAAGGTGAAGATCATTATGAAGGTAAACTCGAGATCAACCACTCCCTTCCCTTATATGTTTATGGTTATAGAGTTCTTGATTTAGAGATACATACAATATTTTATTGATTTCATTGTTTGTAAGATAGATTTATTGTTTTACACATGTCATTTAGTACTAGAATAAATCCACTAAGAAGAGTTATCCTTGAGAACATTCACTTCTAAGATTATTTCCATAAAGTTCTCTTTTGAAGCATTATTTCCATATTTCTTATTATAGATTTGATGATCCTATTTAAAGTTTCCAAGTTTTCCAAAAATTAGCATGCCCATTTCTTTTTATTGGGTTGTAAATTTCCTATTATAGTATGTTTTGTATGTTTTTACCCTTTAAGGACCTAAATGTATCCCCTCCTTTCTTCATGAGGGCCTTGGATTTATCATCCTTATAATTATTTTCCTCCTTGTGATTTTTACATTCCTTGTCAATTGTAGGTAGTTAAGAAACTCATTGAGAGAAAAAACTTTCTTATGCTTTAGTGAATGTTTAATATTATTCCAAAATTGATAGATCTTCTCGTTGATGTATATGACAATAACAAAATCATACATGTTCATCTTATTTTGATTAAGGAGTTGTACGATGTGTTTTATTTAGTAAAACTTTTCTATGATAGATCTACTATATACCATTTTGTATGAATTAAAAATTCTTACTAATGATCTCTTTAGTGCCCCATCCTCAGTGATGTTCTTTTTCTCCCAAATATCCCACATCATCTTCGTGGTTGGAAGATGTTGATATGTCTCTAAGAGGTCATCGACTAAAGCACTGAGTATGTTCCCTTGATGCACGAGATCATCATTCTCACATTTTTTTCTCTTTTGTAGGATACTTGAAGTTTCTCATCTTCTGATGTGGGGGGATTTTGGAGTTGAGAGAATATACACCACTTTGATAGTTTCAAGTAGAAATTGAATCCTCTTTTTCCACATATTGAAGTTTTTCCATTGAATTTCTACACTTTTATTGAATTGTTGAGTATCTCCATGTACATATTTACAAATATACTCTTAAGATTTTTGGGGACATATAAATAGGTTATGGATATGGAATTTACCACTATGGTAGCATATATAGATCTCTAAGTAATATTATGTTGTCACTATTCTTAAAAGTATATTCACCCCCACCAAATTTTAAGTACAATGAGTTTCTGGTGGATCCTATTTAGGATACGAAGGTGGCTTGGTACTCAACACCAGTACTTTTTAGAGAATATTACTTGAAGAGAATTTTGAAATAATATATATTTTTAATGGGATTTGTTGTTACACACCAATAAAGAGTCTTTGATTCTTGTTTAAATCCTTTGAGGAATCTCAATAATGAAAGGAAATGGAGTAGTGGATTGATTGCTTGGAAGTCGGTATTTCCATCTATTAAAGGATCCATTTTATAGACATGGTGGAAAAAATTCAGATAAGTCATACTACCTATTAAAATTGGTATAATACCTTTTTTGAAAAGAAATATTATTTCCATATTTAATCCTATCTGTTTGAATTCATCCGATTGATTAAGTGGAAAAAACCACACCTTTATCGACCCATTATGTCTATTAGATCACACCCGAGCTGATCAACAGTCAAGATCATACACGTTTAGTGATCTTTATTTACCCATTGGACATACCTATTTGTTTATGGGATTGAACATGTTCGACATAATGATCCTTCCTAAAAAATTAAGGAATATCCAAGAAACTCATACTAATGCGGCATGCGAAGTGAAAAGTACACCACATTGAACCTTTGTGCGCACATGTGAAAACTCATGTGGTTGATGTGGTGCACTATTGCAAACATGATTAATCCCATTTTCATTTATTAATTTTAAATAGTAATAAAAATACTTCCATTAATAAAGAAGACACCACTCCTCCCACTTTTGAATATGGGATTCCCAAAAGACATTCCCAATAATACATAAAAAACCATTAAATATTAAAGAAAACATCCAACAAGAACAATATGGTTCCAACATTGGAGAGTTTCCCCTAGAGAAGGAGGGGGTAAGAACTGGGTGAGGGACAGTGATTAGAGGCTCTGCCCGGATAACTATGGTGTTCCCCCCAATTAAAAATATCCTATGTTTTCTATTCTAGGAAGAGAGAGAAAGAGAGATAGGGAGAGAGGAGATTAGGGTTGAACCTGCTTTGATACCATTTAGAAGGAGAGACCTAGAAACCATACCTCTCAAGTGTTCTTGGTGAATTTATTTATAGGGAAACAAATTCCCAATATAAGAGTGATATTTGGAATTTAAAACACAACGAATAAGGCTGACCCTACCAAACCTAAAGTAAATATTTCAGTATCTAAATACTCCAGCAAGACACATGTGAAATGAAAAACATAAATGGGAAACATATTCATTGTCTACACCAAGACTAATATTTACCTTTAATACCTCTCCAATATCATATGTTTTCTCAATAACTAGAGGAATACCATTTTATGGCTGTTTTTTTTAGAATTTGAATATTTATTTTTAAAATTAATCTTATTATTCTATTAAAAACACACATGAGTCTTGTCCCTTGATTTAATTTTTCTCATTCTGTTATGGATGTTATGAAAATCATTTATTTTAAAGTTTTATGGTTTTTATCTTATAGTTAAACCCCATATCCATTCTACTTTCAGTCTTGTGTTTTTATTCACTAAAGTGCATAATATATTACACTTCTATATTTATATTCTTCACCATATATCAAAGAAATTTTAGGATTTAGGATGGGTGATGAATTTTCCATCATCTTTTATGAAAATATCAATGTTTAGGAGGTTATGAAATTTTTTTCCATACTAAATCTAATAATATTATCAAATTCTCATGCCATATGGATTGAGAAAAATTAACTCTATTATAAAATTAACTAAAAATTTCCCATTCATATTATAAAAATATTATTTTAATATTTTTACAATTTTCTTTCAACCATAAAACCTAAACATAGGACAAAAGATGTCAATGTTAATTTTAAAAATGATCTATGATGAATACTCATCACACAATATATACAAGAATATCTATGTTTGGGAGAAATAGTGTAAATGGTGAAAATAATACCTACATGAAAGTAAAAAAATAAAAAACAGAAAAATTTATGTGTCTTAGCCTTCACGTTCTTCATAGAAATTGGGTGAAATCCACATATCACTAGAAAAATAATCAAGAAATAGTTACAAAAATCCTTAAAACTTGATTTCCTGAAAAACCAATACATGTTCATCATTAGATACATTTAATATGAAAAACAACCACTCATTTTCCACACCTTAGGTCACATATGTTAAAAAATCAAGAAACATACAATTACCAAAGAAATCATAAGTGAAAAAAATCTATGAATATAGTAAGGAGTAAACTCATGTTGAATTTCATGTTTTTTGGATCGGTTTATATAAGCACCCTATAGCTTCAGTGAGGTTAGAAATCCTAAAAATCTCCTATATTCATCTACCTATCCCTCTCTCCCTATCTTCCTCTTTCTATCACTCAAGAATGAGTAAATGGAAAAAACCAAATGATGGAGGACTTTGAACTCTATCACATACAAGAGTCATGGGATGTGGAAATTTTTATTTGATAAAACCCATCATCAACTCATCTCTACATGTGATGGAGTAATTAGAAGTGAGAAAGATTGCGTCATAAAGGGATTAGACTCGTGATAAGTTAAACATCAAAGAAAAAAAATAGAACAACAAATTTATCTAATGGTTTGTCTAATTAGGAAAAGGAAAACCAACTGTATGAGAAAGGGACATGAAAAAAACAAAAAAACATTGTAAAAACATTTATTTAGTTTTTAAAACCAATGTTTTTAAAATCTTCCCACTATGTGTATTTTAATCATTGAAATGAAATATAAAAGTTTAATTAACAAAAATATTCAATATAGGTTCCCCTTATCAGTTCTATGACGTAATATAAATCTCAAATCCCCTCTTGGGCTGAATAACTAAACATTGAATACACCACTCCTTACCATAAATATTTTTCTAATATATATCATAGTTACAATTATGAATGGATCCTAATTCACTTAGGTTAAATCGTTAAGAACCACTACTTGATGTATTTTCAATAATCCTCTAACAAAAAAAACATCACACTCTCACAACAAACCAACTTTAGACCTATCCTACTATTAGTCATAATGAAAAAATATAGGATATTATACTCAATGTGTGATTCAATGAGTTATCAAACAAAAAACTCTATAAATAAATGATCCATTAGAATATCCAATCATTAAAATCAAGTATACGAGTTAGACCACCATTGTTAAATTAAGTTGAGATCCATTTACAAATCTTAATACACTTAAACCCTTTTAAAAGAATTATTTTTTTTAGAAAAAAATGGCTACCAGTTTTGTAATAGGGGGATCCCTAGACCAAATATAAATGGGAATTTATAATTACCATATCATATATATAGTGATTTATGAATTATGCACACTTACCTTAATAATGTTAATATTTATACATCCACTATTTACGTGGTATTCTCCATAGATTATTTATTATATTAATAAGTTATAACAGTTCCCAAGCTACAATGATAAGCTCGAGATAACATGACATTAATATTAAACATATTTCCTCTGGTCTAGATACATCATACTGATTGAATATATATGATTTATGAATATCATATTCTGGGGACTCATAATCATTAAGACTTCTTCTCATAAAGTTTGTAATTGGTGATATCAGGTAGATGAGATCATGAGGATTGACCTGTGAATAGGAAAACCACATGTTTCAGGTGTCATTGGTATTTCTTATCTATGAACATGTGTAATGGTCTCATAACTTGAGGTTATTATATATTTATTCCATTTTATCGCATAATTTGATGAAAGATGAAATCTATGGTATTATTTTCATTCTGAGATAGATTTTCTTGGTTAGTTCATTGGTGGTATGATGTTGATTGAATAATCAAGATAGATTTTTTCTCTTCTAAAAGGAAGTGATATCTCAGAACTAGTTAATCCAGATGGTATTATTTTCACTAAATCTATGGCCATAGTAGATGAAGGTAAGTCTATCAAGCTAGATCAACTCACAATAAAGCAAGAATCTATGATCACAAAAATTTTGCATCCTGCTTTATGAGATATTATGAGACAAAGAGATTATATTACATGACATATGTTCATAGTAAATATCATCATTTCTATGAATTTTATATATATATTTAGGGTCCTTGATGAGTTTCTAGGCTCCACTCTTGGTATGTGAATAATATTCTCTTCTATCAAGATATGAGCCCAGATGATCACACACTCAGCATATTTAGAAGTATTCCCTACTCTAATGAATATGAGTTTAGGACATTGTGGGACCCACCACAAGTTCAGGGATATGTTCAAAAAGACATGATCACCTAGAAATAAATAAATTCATATTATTCAGATTTAAAATAATTTCAATTGAATTTATTTATTAAAATTATTTATAAGTTTTAAAATAAATACATGAAAAATATATAATGAAAACATATTATTTTAACATTCAAGGTTTGTTTAATATTTTTTTGAGTGATGAGTCAAGTAAAATACTTGGTTTTATCATGTACTATATATATTATATTAATAGTGATAAATAAAAATATAAATGATATTTATGTCTTAGTAAAAAAATTCATAAGAGGTCATTTATGTATTATTTAGTAGGTAAATACATATTTTGGGGTCGGTAATCCTTTTATGGTTTTTTATATCTCATTATTTAAAGGAGTAGGAGGCTCTCACATGAAAAATATTCAATTAAATATTTGAGTGACTCTCTCTCCTCTCTCCCTCTGCATAGAGAGAGAGAGAGGATCTATCAATCCAAGCCTTTGATTAGTGTTCTTCTTCACGGATGGATGGATTATTTCTAGAGTGATCACTATGATGTCCAAGAAATCATCATATATCCATGATATAACCCATATTTTTATGATTGACACTCTCATAGACTTTCTATGTGAGTGTGGAGGATCTAAAGGGATTTGAATTTGGTTTCTTTGAGCAATGATCACTAGCGACGAATAGTTTTCAAGTGCTACTTTAGATTGAATGTGGTAAATTTCCATTTTACTTTTTGTACTTAAATCCATTGGTTCATGATCCTTGTGTTGTAACTAGGAAGTTTTAATGTTGTTTATGACATTACAATGTTGATCACAGTATTAAAATTTCAAATTTTTGATTCCACAGGCTTCCGTTGCACACCCAGTACTAAAAATTTTTACTAAAGAGATCTCAGGAAATTTTAATCCAAGAAAAAATATGTTTGGGTCATATTCATTATGTGGGTGTCATAATAGCCCCATCGCTATAGATAATGATCCAATCTAATATTATATGTCAGATATATTCCCATCTGATGTTTGGAAATCAGATCATCATCAATTTTTTGGATATAATATAAAAAAATTATATATATAAATATATGTACTTTTTACTTGAAGTAGGAGTCCAGTGAAGTTTTCTAGTGAACCCACTATTCTGGTCAGATTTCGGTTGCTGGAATAGTCTTTAGTGGATGGTGGCTACTCATCTTATCATGGTTGGCCTCTCGCATCAATCCACCACTGTATTCCTCACCATCGGCTCACAACCCAACTGCCTTCCTCTTCCATCCAACCGCTTTTGTCTTCGGCCTCCCTCCAGTTCAACACATCCTGTAGGTCCAGGAGAAATAATTAATAATTTCAAAATATTTTTTTTTAATAATAATAAAATAATAAAAAAATTATGGGACCTAATGACATAAATTATTTGAATTAAAAATAAATGAAATATTTTAATTAAATGAAATGCCCTCAATATAAATTTATTACAAATTTAAGTTTTATTTCACATTTAATTTGTATGTCGACTGATCTTGATCATTGATCGAACAATGTGAGTCTATAATTTAAATATTTTTAATTATTTATTTATATAATGTGAGATGCATGTAATAATTAAATTTATTTTTGATGGTCTGTAAATAACATTTCATTACTTAATATGTATAAGGGCCTGTGCGACCATCAGTATCCCTCTACATGTATTTTATGCATTTGTGAGTTATTATGTATAAATTCAATGATGTTGTAAGACATGGACCATGCCAAGTTGAGGTGGTATTCTAGATAAGATGGTGATACATTGGATTGCGGTGTGAAATATGATACAAGTCAGAGATGAATCAAATATTATACCCCTTGGATAATGATTGATCTATTGAGAATAAATGGATCAACCAATACCAAATTATCAATATTATTCACATTTTTTATTTCATTTATGAAATTTTTATTATTTTTTGAGTATGCAAGTGAACTCCACCACACACCAAAATAAAAAAAATTAGAGATTAAAACATGTTCAGACGCGATGAATGTTTCCTATTTACTACATGGTCATTTTGTGAGTATAATCATATAATAAATGCATATAAGATAGAAAAATAATTCATTTTTTAAGAAAAAATAAAAAACCTCAATTAAATATTAATCCACAACGCCTTCTATCATTTTAATTTGAATAAAATCAAGTGCACGGGGCGCTTTTCAGCCATAATTGAGGGTTTCTCCTAGTATTGAGGAGTTATTATGAAAGTAGGTGGTAAAATAAACTAAAGATGCTAGAAAATAAGTAAACATAGTTATCTTGTTTCATATTTAGTGGAAAAACATTGAGTAAATAATGTTTATCTTTTTTAAAAGTTGAGACTTAGCTCAATAGTTCAAGGAGGCCCGAGTTAATGTGGTTATCCAGTCAAACACCTACCTTTAGAATATCTAAGCAGTGGTGTTTCCATATCTTGGACGATGTGGAGAGGTTTAGAGGATCCTTGAAACTAGAATAATCAATATATTGGGTATTTTGAATCTAGTATCAATGGATACTAGGGTTATATAAAATAGTAGGATATTGTTAATGATTTATTTAGTAACGTCTAATCAGTAATCAAGATAAAATTACTAATATATTACTGTTTATTTTTTTTGGAAAAATGGAAGTAAATAAGACATATACACTATGATTAATCTTGGACAAATAAACTACCCCAACCATCATTAATGTTTATGTATATCATAGGCACTTTTGCAAAGTATTACTATATAATAAATTTTATGTGTTGGATTCTAAACTACCCGTTGAACTACCTCAAGAACCAAGGGTGTAAAAGTTTCTTACATGAGACTCATGTATGTCACATTTTCTATTTACATCATAATTCTATCATCAATTTAAAATGAGTTGTTGATAAAACATGCGTACATTGATGATTTTTTATATTTTTTCCTCACTATGAATCTTGCGAGGAGAAAGAGAATCATAATGTAAATGAGATGATGATTATATTGCATGTGTGTAAATTGAAATATGGGTTATGATATTTCAATACATACCTTTATAATAACTTTATGAACCAAATAAATAATCATTTTGTAATATTACAAAACAAATAGTATAGAGGAAATGCTTTATTACCTATTAAGAAAGGTTTTCCTAGATGATAAGAACTTATAAAAAGATCAATCATTAGTTATACGGTGAAAAAGCTGAATGACAAGGTGAAAAGGCTAGTGGAATTTTTGATTCCAAAGGAATCCTTGAAATATACCTTTCAAAAAATATGTGAAAGGAATTAAATAGAAGGTTATTTATATCTACTATCACAAGATAATTTTATGAAAGATAAATGCAATAAACTAAATTGAATAAGTATTCAACCACTTCTTCTTTAGGTATATTCATCATTGTATGTGATGTTTCTATCACAATTTTTTGGTATTAAATACAACATTCCTATAAAATATGTTTATTTAAATATATAAACTAAGTAATAATAAAAACATTACAATATGTAAGGTGAATTCTCTAAGAGGATGAGAAAGGGTGATTCCTAAGTCAACGGTGAGAAGTACAAAACATCAAATTGCCAAGTAAATGGTTCTATTTGAACTTTTGTTAATTATTACTAAAACAATTATCTGATGTGTCCATTATACACAAAGAGACATTATTCTAGTTTGGTAATAAATGTTTTTTGTGGTGTCCCATACTCAATTAATAGTTCATTAGTGTTTGAATAATTTACAATAATTGATGAATATAAAATGGAAGAATCATTTATACACTAATATGGAAAGATAATTCTTTGTCCATTAAAACTAAATAGTTTTCAATAATATACCCAATATGGATTTAGAATATGTGAATTAAAATATCTTTGGTATTATCAAAAAAATTTACTTGTTATAGTTTTGGACAAATAAACCTTTAGAAATAAAGGAAATCCATAATGATTTTGGAATTGGGTTAACTAGAAAGCCGGAAATAGTGCACGGTTAAGCTAGAGGTAAACTTATATACATCATGAGATTCATTTAAGTTCTTTACGTAATGAAAAAGTGAACTATGATATATGTATGGTTAAACTATATGAGAAAATTTGGGCCCGTGTACTAAAGAATATCTTGACTAGGAATTCATCGATCATTAAAATATAGCATGGAGTAATTAATAAATTCCCATTTCCTAGTACAAGTCAAAGTTACAATGTTAGTAAATAGGATTGATAATGAGACTTACATGAAAACATTGATAAGTACAATGTTAGATGGTGTAATTTCTAAATGAAAATTTCGTTAATACACATAGAAGTCATGATATAATTAAAAAGATAATCAATGTTGAAACTAATATTCATTGAAGAAACATCCATTATTTTTCAATACATTATTCAAAAATAGAGGTGGTTTCTCATAGCCCCATAACAAATATAGTGAAAAATGGATATCATTTGAGTTATAGTATGATATAAACCCATCATGTCATAACAACGTGTGTTTATATGAAAAATGTTTTTAAGGATATAAACAAACAAGCATTGAAAAAAAATCATATCTCTTTTAGTATCCTAAATTTCATATAGGATATTATATAAATATATATGATTAAAAAGTTATAGTCATGTGATAGACTGAATTTCTATAAAATGTTTCATAACTGTATTTGAGATAGTAGGAGCACAATTTACTTGGATAGATTCATTATTTATGATGCATAAATAATTAAAATAGGAACTAGTTCCAAAGGAGCTTTTGGAAAAGGAATATTATAAAGACAAAAATTGTTTTAGAAGAATGAAACCATTGTGGTGGTTTATATTCCCTGAATCAAGTGATACATTATTCATTGAGAGTAATGAATCCTAAATGTAATCATTATATGGAAATCAACTAATATTGGAAAATTTGATTAAAATTCAATAATGTAATTATTGTTTCAAAGTAAAAGTCCTTATTATTTTGAATATTTCATATCTTGATACTACAATGGTATTCAAGAGAAAAATTACATGGGTGGTAAAATATTGGTACCAATAAGGATCGATTATTTATACAATGTCATCATGTAAAAGAAACATAGAATTCCACTTGTCCTAGATACTTTATATTATATTTATTTTCAGTATTGGATGTGAGGATCACAAATTTTGGATGATGTCTATATGACACAACCAGAAAAGGTTAGTGACACTATAGAATTCCAATAAAGGGTGTACATTACTAATATCCAATTTTGGATTGAATTAAGGAATAAGTACATAGAATATTCATTTGGAATAATTTTTTCCCTATGTCTACAAGAGGTTAGTGGGAGTGCCATAGTTTTCCAAGGAAAATATGTTTGATAATATGTTAAAAACAACCATTGGTATTGTAGTTAGTTAATATAAGAAGTAATGTTACCCTCCATAGTTGACATAAAGTAGAAAACTAATTTTTTGGGAATAAAATATATTGAGATAGATATAATGGGTTTCTTAGACCGCATCAAAATTACATACAATGACAAGGTATTGAAAAATACATTTTATAAAAATTTGAGAGATATTTCTTACCAATGTCACGTTGTATAAATCCCTCCAAGAAGAAATATATGATATATGGGAGAATATTAACGTGACAAGTAAAATACCATATGATTTTATGATAGATAAATCAAATATTTTAATCTATGTACAAAATATGATATTGAAAAAATATACTCTATGGTAGGAAAATATGAGTATAATCCATGAGAACTACACAAGAATAATTCAAAACTATCCACTTTTACTTCAGAATGTATAAGGGATATGTTCCTAGTACTTGGAGAGGAAGGGACACTAGTAATATTGGGATAAAAACTAGTCTTCATTTGGATCAACATGATCTGATATTGTAGTCAGGATAAGGTAGTGATAAAAACAAAAACCACCTATGAACGTGCACCATGTAATATAATCACCTTTTCTTGAAATATATCATAAAATAAGATTCACACTTCATTTCATCATCCTTTATAGATTTATTTATTATTGATCTTACTATATAGACTCACCTTTAATCATTATGGCCAGGAATTTAATAATGGTATTACCATCCTAACTATCTGGTATTGAGACATATCATCCATTAGGAAGAAACATAATCATTCATGGACATTCAACTATTATAATACCATTTATGACACACCCAACACAAGTTACCTTCACACAACATAAATTTTACGGTTTTTATCTTGAATCAAAGTATGCAATCAAATGGTACACATTTATAATGATATAAAGTCTAAAGAATAATACAACTTCTCATAGATAGGAACAACCAATAACATTAAAAACATTTTGTGTTCCTATTGATGTGTTAGTCCTCATGATCTATTATACTTTTAATCTGTAAGTGTGAACTTCATGAGAAGAATTATAAATTATTATGATCCCACAACACCTAATAGTCATATATAATATGTGTTTAATTAGTATGATGTATCTAGACCATAAGAAACATGTTTCAGATTAATTTCATAGTATCTAAAGGTTTTCATTATAACTTGGAACTGTTATAACCTATTGATAAAAAAATAATTTATTCTCATTACCTTGAAAATAGTGGGTATAGCAGTGTCGACACTATTATGGTAAGTATTATTTAAGTATAACTCCCTATATAGATGATTCAACAATCAAAGATTAATTTTGAAGTTGGATCTAGGGAACCCACTTTTACAACACTACCACTTTCACTAGAGCCATCTTGCTAACTATCCTTGTTATCTCTCACATGATAAGATTATGATTGTGCTAAGTTACAAATTTAGTCATTGGGGCTTCCATATTTCCTTACATGGATACTCTATTATCCACAAACTCACCTCCTCATGTAAATCTTCCCAAGAGATGATATCCCCATGTATAACCTATTTTCCTCTATCATAATCTTGAAATATTGGTAAGTGAATTTGTTACAATTATAATAACTTGAATAGACCATTGCCTATTGTATTCTTTGTTAGCTACAAAAAATTATATAATGTATTTAGTATTTGAAGATATAGCCACCACTTGCATGAATGATATTCTATTTCTCATTACCTTAGCTTAACTATGATATTAGATCATATTGATCCAAAGGAAGACTAGTTTGTACCCCTTTATAACTAGTTCCCCTTCCTCTCAAAGTAGAAGGTATATATCCTTTGTACTTTCTCATGTAAAATTCAATTGTTCTGAATTATTATTGTGTAGTTATACTAGATTTAACTGATATTTTACTACAATAAAGTATATGTTCGAAATATATAGTACATGTAATGATATATGTGACAGATCCATCACATATTCTCATGGAAGTATACACACCATTTTAATGTCCACCTATTTATCATAAATGTATTCTTAGGAAACTTTATTCCATGTCACATTAGAAACAAATATCTCAAAAATTGTTCCAATAGATTTTTAGTATATGTACATTAACTTAGTCCAAGTAACCCATAGATGTATTATAGTAAATATTGTTCCTTGAAACTTGTGTTACTAATTTAAGTAAATATATGAATAGTTTCCTTCAGCCAAATCTTAACTAACTTTAAGAATAATAATGTTTTCCCATATGTTATCAATATATTTTACTCAGAAACTATATAAATACTACTAACCTATTATTGACACCTGACATACATTCATTCCAAAATAATATTCCATGACCACAATACTTGCATTAATATATAAATGTATCTCTAAAAATTTCATTTATTATAGTAATTTTTTATCTTCATCAACCATTTCTATTTGTGTTGTATAGACACCTTCCAAGAAATGTGGTTGTGATATCTAACACACAATATAATGTTCATGAATAGTTTCTATGAAAAGTACAATTCAAATAGACTTAAGCATAATGATTTGGTATAAATAATTGATCCTTATTGGTACCATACTTTTAGCACCCAAATTTAGTTTCTATTTAATACTCACAAATGAATTTAAATTAATTAGAGAAACTACCAAAATTCAAACTTGATTTCGGTAAATGGAATATATTTTCCTGAATACTTATGAACTTGTCAATCATAATTTATTTACATTTAATACTTTTTTATAGGATCCATTGTTCTTATTGAATAATATATCACCATTCATAGTGATAATAAAACATATTACTTTGTTTTATTTTCCTATGCAATATGTGTCTATAGAACATTCCTTTTCCATTAGCTCTTGTAGAACTTGTTCTTATGCCAACTACTTGTGAATCTCGAGCCTTGAATTAAACCAAGTCAATATTTATACCACTATATAAAATAGGTAGGTACAAAATTTTATATAAATATAATATATCATTTCTCTATAAATTTTATATAATATGTATTTATATAAAATCTTATATGAAATTTAGGATAATAATAGAGATTCAATTTCTGTTTTTATTGATGAATGTTTTCTTATTGACTTATCCTGAAAAAAATATTTTCATCTAAACATACAATGTATAAAACAATGAATTTTATTTATACTATAACTCTTATGATATCCATTTTTATTATAGTTATCATTTTATTATGGGTTAACACTAATATTTGTGAAGCAGATCTCAAAATATAATAGAGGATTTTACAATTTTTATAAACCTAATCATTTAAGCACATTTTACTAAAACCATAACTTTGATGTGCATAAGGAAATGTGGATGTCCATGATAAATTTTAATGATCAATGTATGGATGTAATAATAATAATCAATCGCCCTTATACTAATATCATGGATTTGATATGAATATGTAAATGTGAGTTTATGAATAAATCCATTCAATATTTTCATGATCAATGAATGCCTGGTCAAGATATTATTTTGATTATGGGATTGATGCAACTCATATATTCTATCCATTCATACTTTTTAATTCACCTTTTAATTCCTTAAATATCTTAAAGGAATCTCATGAAGTATATGAATTTACCTATAGCTTCTATTTGGTGTAGTTCACACAAACCATCTAAACTTAGTTTGCAATCATTATGGATTGACTTTATTTCTAAAGGTTTCTTTATCCAAAAAAGGATAAGTAAATATATAGGTAAAACATATGGTTTTAGATCTAAAGTGTATAAGTAACATACTAGTTATATCCTTGACAACTATATCGAGTTTTACCATACAAAGAACCATATTTCTAGAAAAATATATTTTTAAGTCTTACATTTTATATTAATATGATATTAACAATGATTCAAGCATTACTGAATTACTAGTAGAGTATTTGGTACCAAAAAAATATTCATTCAAAAAAGAAATAATGCATTCTTATGTATAATGGATGTATTAGATAATTTTTTTGTAATATTTAATAAAACATAAACTAGAATCAGTAAACATGAAAATTAGAGGTAGTGTACTTTTCACCTATGACTTAGAAATCATCCTTTCTTAGAAAATTGGATAATTTACATTAGTTTTTATAACATTTATATTTTTACTTTGTTACTATATTTTGTTAATAATGTGTGACACATATTTAGTATCTAACACCTAAAAATTAAAATAGAAAAATCACATTAAATGATGAATATACATTAAATTAAAGCTGCTACTTGCTTCTATATCAAATCATTTTTTTTATGTTTCATAGAATTATCTTGTGACATATTAAGAAAATAGATTACTGTATGATGCCTTTTCAATTTTCTTTTAATGAAGTTTTAATGGTTCTTTTTTCATCACACTTTCCATTGGCTATTTTTCTATATCTTTCAACATGTTTTCCATAAGAACTAAATATTAATATATCTTTAAGTTCTAATATTCTTATAGAACCTTACCCCAAATATAAGTAAGTCTTTTATGCATTTTATTCATTTTATATAATCCAAAATGAAATTGGGGTAATTGGGTGATAAGGATATTAAAAATTTATGTGTTAAAATATCATGATACATCTTTCAATTTACACATTTTTAGTGTAATCATCAACACATTCATTTCTCGCTTCACTTTTTCCTCGCGAACTTCTTGGGGATGAGATAACATGTGTCTCCTATAATTTTCCTTTTCACCCTCACTTTGTGAAGTGTCTTAATAGTATGTGGGGACTCAGGAACATATAATTTCTTTCATATTATAGTACATTTCACAAGTTCCTATACTAAACTCATAAATTCATGCCAGTCAAGACATATTATTTTCCATAATTGATCATAGTGAACATGTGATATTACTAGGAATTTTCCTAAAAAATAAAACTTAAATAGATCAATAATTTTATCTTTATTGTTTTTTATTTTACATTATATATTATGTTATGTTAAATGAATCCCCCTATTTTATTAAATTATATTAAACCTCAAGTAATAGATTTGGAATACTCAGTCGCTTGAGTATGATAGTGGAAAGGATCCTTAAAACCAATCCTTACAGACCAAGCAATCATTATAACACTACTCAAAGAGTACTAAGGTAGGATTTCAGATGGCCCACCATATTAACTTACGACCCCCTGATCTGTTGATTGTAGTCCCAAATCTTTCAATGTATAACCTTGCGTTTCTCAATACATTCCTGTAATGTTAAAAAATATATAGTTATGAGTAATTTCTTGTTTCCAAATTTAGTTAAGTCTACTCACCACTCAAATAATAAATCCCTAGTATTATTAGGAAATCTCAACTAGGGATAATGGTTACCTTGTCAAGTTGATTTTTTTTTTCAAAATTAAGTTTTAGAAGACTTTATGGATTAATAATATTTCAATCTTTTTTGTAATTATCAGTGAATGAAATCATTTTCTATTTAAACTTTCTTTTTCTTTTTGACCACACACACATCTTGAAAATTATATAAATAGAATAACATTCACTGTATATGTTTATTTTATCTGTACATTCTTTCTTATTAATTTTTTCATCAAGAGTAAAAACTACAGACATATAAAATAATAAACCATGAATAAATAAAATTAAATGATGTGATAGTGATGCAATAATAATGGTTGATCCATTAAGTGGATAATGTATCAAACTAGACCCTAGGGATAACTCCTTGAATAATGAAACATGTGACTCAAGTTGCAGTTCTCACCCATCCAATGCATCAGACTCTTGTCTTGAACTTCGTCAAACCTTGGTGTGATATATGTCCCATTACATCCTCATCATTATACAATAATACTCATGCGCATGTGAGGGAATCTCAAGAATGTGGAATAAAAATAAATAACTTTTATCTAGAATCACAATATCTGATATATATATATATAATGACACAAAAGACGATACATACATAATAATTTATTGAATAATTATTAAAAACCTGAATTTCAATAATTAATTAAATAAATAAGAAAATATTAGACATGCATTGGTTGGTATAAGGATCATGATCAGCCAGAACACATTAAAATCCTGTAAATATATTAAATTTTTAATGAATTCTAATTGAGGGTATTTTTTATTTATTAAATTTAATTTAATTTATTAAATAATTATCACACGGTCCCTATAATTAGGCAATTAAATCCTATTTTTTATAAATATTTTACACTTTTTATAGATTTATCCAATATTCCCAGGTATTTTTAAACTACTTCGAAGAGTTTTCGATCATGGGGAAATATCGATAAGGGTTGGCTAGGTCGGAAAAAACATGACCCAACCTACTTGGGGTTGGACCGACTCAGTAGGGGTGCTGAGTCGATGGCAGGCGTTCACCTACACACTTTACTCACGGGTAGGGGGAAAATTCTCCTCATAGGGAACCACTTAACATTTAAAATAAATAAATAAATAAATAAATGATTTTTCAAATGTTTTACCACCATACGAATTTCCATTTTTACCCCCAAATGGGGGGCTTCTATATGGGGAAGGGGGTGGGTAATCAACCCCCAAATTAAAAGCATTTTTTTTAAAACATATATAACCAAGGGGTGATACTTTTCTCTTCTAGGGGGGGGGGGTGGGGCTTTGTTTTCCATGACACCCCCAAAGTCTCACCTTGAATTTAATTATTTTTTTAATTTAAAAAAAATCTACAACCCTCCAATCCAAGGATTTTTGGTTGAGACCCATGGAACCTCTTGCTATATTAGGCACATTACACACATAACCATAGACATACACAGATATATGCCTAATATATATATATATATGTGTGTGTGTGTATCTGTGTATCCAAAAAATTATATTTTTGATTTTTGGATAACTATAACTCATTCATTCAAACTCAGATCAATGTGTTTTTTACGGAAGTAGGATCATGGTGATTCCCTATTTATGAATGAATGAAAATTTCATTATTAATTTGAATTAGTTAAATAAAATCCTCCCTATGATACCAATTTAATGAACATTGGGCTTGAAAAAGTGGAAAAATTATATTTTAAAATCTTTAGATCTAGATTTATTGAAAAACATCAAATTCAGTATACCCCATCCCAAATTCGTTGTTGGATTATATTAAATTTAATTAATCAGGAAGACTTAAAACAAAAAATTAAATCAAAACTATAACACTTTTGATTTTGATTGGAATAAAATTTTCTCACAATCAGATATCACTAACCGAAGGAACCAACAACAAATCCATTTAGATCATCCATTCATGCTTCAAGAGCATTCTAATATGTCAATATTTTTTTGGGTGACAACACAGAGAATCAAAGATTATTTCATCGTCCTTGTGACTGCCTAAGCACCGTTCTTTCAATCTGGGATGAAGAACTTGGATCGAGGTGATATGATATAATATTTATCACTCTATAATTTGTGAGAAATTATATATTTCATCTAAAATTCAAGATAATGGAAAGCTCATCAAATTTGGGCTTCTCAAGTCTTATTTAGATAGGTTTAAAGTCCTGAAAATTACACTTAGGCCCTTTGGTAATTTAATCCTTCAAAAATAATTCCTTAATGAAACTAAATGACTTAGTAAATGTTTCATACATTTTATTTAAATTTTATCATATACATGTAACATCAAACATATACATTGTGATAAAATTCAACTCATTAATTTGACTCAATTATCCCATTAAATACTTAACAAAACATGAATAGTTAAATTAATTTAAAAAATATTTATTTTGTGTTCACTTAATTTCTTGTAAATACAATGAGTATATAAATTCAATACTAATAATTAAAAACTCAAATAATGTTGAATTTATTTATCTCATGATGATCAGTCGAACATGGACATCACCCAAACTCAATGTTGGTTCCCAACAATTTCAAAATATATATTATCTTAGAATAGGAAAGAATCTTGAATACACTTATTGTGGGACCTTCTAGTTCCTTATCATGATAGAAGTAAGTACTACTCATTGACTAAGAGTATATTCAATAAACCCATCAAGGACCCTAAGGAGATAAGGCTTAGTTCAGTGGAAACCTCCTATGAACACACAAAGTGTAATATAATCTCTTTGTATCATGATATTTTGTTAAACAGGATGCACACTTCATGTAATAATACTTTCTTTAATTATTTATTCATGACCTTACTAGTTAGAATTAATTTTAATCACTATAACCATAGATTTAAAAAAGGCACTACCATCCAGGTCAACTCAGTTTGAGATATCTTATACTTTAAGAATTGATAAAAACGCTCTTGAACATTCAACCAATTCCATACCATCAATGAAACACCCAATGTAAGCTACCTAAATACAACATAAATTTAATTTTTTTCATCTTGAATCAATTTAAACTATCAAATGGTACACATTGACAACGATCACATGTCTAAATACTAATACACGTGATCATAGATAGAAACTACCAATGTCATAAGAAACATGTGATGTTACTATTGGTGGGTAAGTACTCATGATCTCCTCTACTTTATATCACCAAGTGTGAATTTCAAGGGAATAATTTACAAAGCTTATGATCCCCCAACACCTAATAGCTAGATATCATCTGTTTCTAGTGAATATGACGTATTTGGACCACATGACGTTTGTTTACAAATAATTTCATATTATCTCAAGGTTCTCATTATAGATGGGAGCTACTTCAACCTGTCCATATAAAAAGTTATCAAAGGAAATTACCATCTATAGTGGTAATATAAGTTTCAACACTATTATGGTAAGTATTAAACATGAATAACTCTTTGTACACATGATTTGGTAACCAAAAAGTAATTTTCAAGTTGGTTCTAGGATACCCACTTTTAAAATAATACACTACGACTTATAAAAAACCTTGGGATATATATAGAGTCACTGTATACAGTATCCCACATAGTAAGATGTAATTAAATTGGGCATAATAAAATTCTTAATCATGTTTAAAGATAGATAGTGCAATAAGAATTATTATTTCAAAAACCATAATTTTCAAAATTAATACATGAATAAAAAAGTATGGTAAGGATGTGGCAGCATTGAAAGGTTTCTAATGAATGATTTAAAACTAATTAAAATAGAAGAAACACATGGAAACCATAAAACCAAAGATCATCACTGTAACATCATGCCCCTCCTCTTTGGATTGAGAAGGTAGAAGTAAATTACTTTTCCTTTAGTGACATCCCTAAGTCACCAAAGGAGGGCAATAAATTCCAAGGGATTCAATACAATTGGGGGATTATTTTTAATTTGAAAATAAAACAACCAACCAAATATGAAATGACCAAATAACCCACAACATGATGCATGGTTTCAATGAAAGAAAACTCAAAGAAAACCATTGGTATTAAAATCAAACTAAAACCAAGTATCACTGCAGAATACTATAATACCAAAGTACACAATGGACGAAAAAACTCAGACTCCAACGAAAAACTCCAAATCTAGAAATATTCTCCATGGTCCAACCCCACAAAAAATCCCAAGTATCTCGAAAAACCACTAGAGAAGTGTGATAATTTACCTCTTCCCATGTCCCGATAAATCATATCTACAAAAGCACCAAATTTACAAAGTAGGGGTTAGTAATAAAACTCAATAGTATTTCCCCAAATGACTTACCTACTCACACAACTTGGATAGAAAATGTTAGCATATTAATATAAAATAGTTTATATAAACAAAATTCTAAAATAGCTTATATTATAGTGTAAAAAAGTGTCACAATAAAACAGTTTTCTCAAGACAACATCAATTTCCAAGGAAACCAACTAAACAATCCTCTAAAATAGTTTCATAAATTCCATTTTGTAAAAATCCATTCAATTCCAAATATCCACACGTCCAACCATGCATGAAACCTAGAATTACCAATACTCATGAGTGGTGAGTCATCCTTTTACTAAGTCATTAATAAATGAATCATTTTATGGGGTAAATCCCTAACCCTTATCCATCCCACTAATGATGGGGGTAATTCTTACCCTTATCTATCCCGAATACACATGAACACACGCAACCATAATGCCAAAAACCAATTCCAAAACCACCATTTCAAGCACATAAATAAAACCAAAATTTAATTGAAAACCTTTCCAAAAAACCATTTCAATAAAACCAAACCATTATTGAAAACACTTTTCCATGCAACAAAACCAAAAAATCATTTTAAAATCATCATTTTAAATTCAACCCACCAATTTCAATTTCCAAAAAATGCTTAGTTTAAACAATTCTATAAATCTTCACTAAAGACGATTTACAAGAAACAATTCACATCAATTTCCAAAAAAAATTTGAGAAAAATAATCAATTTGAAATCATTCCTTTAAGTTCTAAATAGAGGAGTAAATATGAAGACAACAAAGAATGACATGAAAAGACCATAAAACCAGGTTGAATCTCTAAAAACTCACCTTAGATCTCTTCCCCAAACATAAAAATGACCAAATATAATCATAAATGGAATAAAACCCTTATATATATCCATAGTATAAGTAGATATATGCTATTGAGATAGGGAGATAATTATATCTAAGGAAAATGAAGAAAAAATACCATAAACAAAGACTTATCACGAGAATCCGGATTCAAAGAACCAAGAGAATCTATCCAGTCACCTCTTTATCAATGGGAGAAGCCTTTAATAGCTTTGGGAGTATAAAATCCTATGTTAGGGCCATTTTGGAGCAAAACAAAAGGTTAAAACATAATCACAATTTAAATCCACTTGTTTGGATCTTTTTTTTAAACCATTCATGGTTAGTTGCACGGTTAGGAAAATGTTGGGCTAATAATGAACCAACCACTAACTCAAGAGGTACCTTACATGGTTTGATAAAATGGTTAGAAAACCCTACACCAACCATAGAAAATCCCACTGTCCATCATAGAATTATTTCTCCTAGGTGGCCACATGGTTTGGATAAACCGTGTGCCTGCCCATATGTCATTCCTTTCACCCCTATCTCATTATGAATGGTTTCCTATAGGTGTTTCATGTTTTACAAAAACCAAGCACAAACCGCGAACCCTTGTAAAAACCCCAAAATATTCCAAACTTCTTCCAAACCCTCCCAAACTTCACCCAAACACTTTATAAAATTTAGAGGTAAAAAAGAAAGGGTTACTTAATTGAATCTAGGGGTGATAAATTCTCCATACCATTGGCCTTTCCATCCCTGTAAAGTATAAAACCAAAATTTCCATGAAAGAGTTATATCCATTTCTCTTTAATTTCATTCACCAATTCCCATGTCTCTTCCTAAATATGACAATGTTTCCACAAGACATGCACTAGACCCATGATTTTTTCCACACAAGACTTTCTCGTGCCTATCAATGATCAAAACTGGGATATGTACCAATGAATCATTGGGATCTTATTCAATGTGATCCCATCAAATCACATGGTCAAGATCAAGATGATACTTTTTTCAACTAAGATTCATGAAACACATTGTGCACAACACTGATATGTGATGGAAAAGCCAACCAATATTCCAAATCACTAACCTGTTCAAGTATCTCAAAAGGTCTTATGTATCTAGGAGATAAATTTCTCTTATCTCCAAAAGGACAATGTCCAAGTCTTGGAGAGACCCTAAAAAACACACGATCACTCATTGAAAATGACAAAGACCAAGGACGATGATCCGCATATGTTTTTTATGACTATGAGCACCCCATCCTTTTCCTAATCAATTGAATATTCTCTATTTTTCTTGGACAAGGATCGACCCACCTAGTGAAGTTTCACATGTTTCCACCCAATATAGTGGGGAACGATAAGGATTACCATAAAATACTTTAAAATTATCCCTATGTATTGAGGCTTGATAACTGTTGTTATATGATAACTCCATTAATGGCACATTTTCTTCCCATGAGACACCAAAATATATTACAGAAGCCCCAAACATGTCATCCAACATTTGTGTCATCATTTTTGATTACCCATCCATCTAAGGATGATATACCATACTCATTATCAACTGAGTCCCAAGGTATTTTTTTTAAGGATTTCTAGAAATGATACGTAAACCAAAAATATCTATATGAAACTATGGAAACCGGTATGCCATTCCTTTTCACTAATTCTTGGATATGGATTTTTAAAAAGTACCATACCGTGCGATATTCACAAATAGGGATGAAATAGCCTGACTTTGTGGGATGATCCACTATCACCCATAAGGAACCACATTTCTGAACCATTCTTGGGAGACCTTCTAAAAAATTCATAGCTATATATTCTCATTTCAAAAAAAGAATAGGTAAAGACTAGAACATACATGATGGTAACTAATCCTCTGCCTTAAATTACAAACAAGTTAAGTATTTAATAACAAACTCAGCCGCCTTAGTTTTCATACCAACGCACAAAAACTATTTATTGAGTGCATTATAAATATTCTATATTCCAATATGAACAACCCATCTATAATGGTGGTAAGAATGAAGAAAAACTTACTTACAAGCCATAGGTATGACCATCTAATTTCTAAATAACAAAAATGAACTCCCATCTAGTATCCATTTCTCAATGGTCTTTCCACCATTGAGTTTTGACTATATATCAACACATTTTGAATCAAACATCCGTTCATCATTAACTATCACAAAAAATAGGAACAAAAAAAACTGGAAAGAAGGCCACAACCACACCAAGTTCTTCACATTATAAGTGCATGTCTCCTTGGACCGACATTAAATTCCATTCATCTGAACATTCTTTTTTCAATTGAGAATATAAATTTCTGAATAATGCATCTTACAATGAATTTCCTTTTCATGAAGTATACATTACATCAAATTCAAACATTTGGAGATTCTACAACCATATTCTTTTTCTCAAATTAAAATCCCTTTGTGAGAAAATATTTTCCAAGCTCTTGTGATCTATAAACATAGTAAATTTATCACGAAAGAGGTAATGAAACCAATTCTGCAATGCATGGTCTGCTAAAACTAACTCCAAATCATGTGTTGGGTAGTTATTCTCATGAAACCTTAACTACATTGATCCATATGAAACAATATGATCGTCTTGCATGAGAACACATCCCAAACCAGATCCCGAAGCATTACAATGCACTAAATATCCCTATCCTGATTCTATAAAAAATCGAGATTGGTGCTGATGTAAGATTAAATTTACACTCTTTAAAAGACTTATGAAATTAATTGATTTATTAGAAAATAAAATTATTCTTTTTGAAGACTATAATAGGTGATAAATGTCATGAAAAATCATTAAAAAGCATCGGTAATAACCAACTTGACCAAGGAAACTCTATATCTTGAAGTCATTATTTGGTGGTTTCCAAGAGATAAAAATGTCTATCTTTTCTAGATCCATAGAAAAAACTCTTTCAGAAATTAAATGGGCAAGGAAATATAACTCTTTTATCCAAAAATCACACTTTGATAATTTGGAATACAAATGATGATCCCTCAGTATTCCCAACACTATCTCCATGTGTTGCTCATGATTTACCCTTTTCCTTGAATACACTAATATATCATCCAAAAACACCAACACAAAAGAATCCTGATATCACTGAAATATTCAATTCATCAATTCCATAAAGTATATTGGTGCATTTGTAATACCTTAAGGCATTACCACATGCACATAATGGGATTATCTTCTCCTAAAATATATTTTCAGAATATACACTATCTGAACCCACAATTGGTGATGTCCTCATCGAAAGTCAATTTTGGAGAACCATTGATATCCCCTCAATTGATCAAACAGATCATCAATGTCTAGAAGTGGATACGTGTTCTTTATAATAACTTGGTTATGATTATGATAATCGACACACAACTGAAGAGTTCCATCCCCCTTTATGACAAACAATACTGATGCTACCTATAGAGACATGCTTGTTTGAATGAACCCTTTTCCTTTCAACCCTTCCCATTTCACTTTTAGCTCCCTTAATTATATTGGTTCCATTTGATAATATAGAAGGGAAATAGTAATGGTCCCCAAAAGGATATCAGTCATAAAATATACATCCCTCATAGGTATAAACCCTATGGAATTTTAAAGAAAACATCTAGAAACTGATCTACCATTGTATGAAAACTATTACCCACAATATCTTCCATCGATTCCAAATTCAACGCTACCATCTAGTAAGAGATCGTTTCAGCTACTAGTCTTAATAAGCCTATTGCACTTGTCTTTACATTCCTTTCCTCTAAAAAGAGATTCTTGATGCTTTCCTCAATCATAAATCTATCTCTTCATGTATAATAGTGTATGTGAGCCTTAAACATTGTCAAATAATCCATACCCAGGATTATATCATTAACAATATTCTCTATAATAGATAAATCCCATACTGTCTCTACTCCATCAATAGTTATAGAACATGCTATATAGATAAAGGCTCGACATTCTATTTGAGGAAGAGGATTTTTAGGTTTTAACATAGAACACATAATCTGAAATTTTAAACTCAGAAAATCAATAACACAAGAAGAAATAAAGGAATGGGAGGAAATTGTATCAAAAAAATGTTTCATGAGGGTAGAATTCAAATGAATCATAACTCACACCACTGATGGTCCAGATTGATCATCCAAGATAACATGTTCACCGAGGAACAAATAAAAGGTTTTTCCCTTTGAGGTGTATCCATGGGTTGCACTGAATCACCCAAACACTTTTGGAAGGACCTTTAGAACCTCCATGATATGCTATCTTATCATGGTGTTGTGGAGGATGGAAGAAGATAGCTTCAGGATGGGAGAGTTTCAGTCAGATACTATTCAATAATTGAAGGCTATTAAAGTAATGGTATCTCCTCTTTTATAGAGGTTATGTGTACACTACCTGAGCACATTCATTTACTCATACATTTCATAAACATACAAGTAATTCCTTCGGTCACTATCATTCCACCTCATCCATTAACTCTCTCATCTATTTCATCTTATGAAATGAGTAATCGATGAGATCTAATGTGTAGAATATTCAAATACCTTTGATGAATCATCATAGTACCCAATGAATCATAACTTACAATTCATGGCACTATAACTCTCCCAAGATTTTTAATATAATTGTCCAAGATAGCCTCTACAATATCTATCTATCATAAAATACTATATACCCTAAAATCTTAAATATAATCCCTTTTTCATATATTTGTCATACTTTATGAAAATCATGTCAAAATATATGATATCACATGGATTAATATAACAATCCTTTTAATATCAACATTTATATTCATGCAATAATTAATTAATTTATTTTTTAACATATTACTCAAAATTATGGTTTCTAAGAATATCAACAAAACTCGGCCTAGGGATAAACACTCCCCCCAAAGATCAATGTTATCATATTTTTTTTATGAAGCAATAAACAATGTTAAATCTACCATTTTACTCTTATAGAGGACCCATGTCTCTAGAACTAAAAAACAAGTAAAGTATTGATTAGGGGAAAACTAGAGTCACTACATCTTCCCAAGATTTAAACCTTTTCTTCCCTGAAATGGAAACAACTAGAGTTGATAAAATTTAATTCTATTCAATAAAACTCATGTGAGAAGGAAATTTAAACTCACACAGACTTCATTCACTCTTAGAGGTCAAAGATTTGTTTGAACTTGGTAAAAAACCATATAGGTAAATGACACCATATTTCCCCATACCCATCTTGATTTTCTTCCCCAATTTTCAACTTCAACACAAGAGCTATCAACTAGAATTTTGGTCATGGAAAACCATGGTAGAAGCATAAGATCACATTATGTGAGTCTCACTAATCCTCCACACCCAAACCCTCTTCTCATCCAAATATTTTCCAACTACATAACATAATGTGATATTGTGAACCATTAGAATCTATTTAAAAATATTTAATTGTCAAGGATTCCTCACATGTGAGCACTATTCTCCCCACTTTTAAGGTGTTATTCTGTTGACTATAACATGTGAATAATATATAAATATTGAACCATAATACTAAGTACACCATGAATATTGCACACCAATTTTATAAGAAATGAAAATTTTCAAGCTCTTTAGGGTCTTCTTTAATGTAAGATCCTGTGTTTTTGAACTGGGTTAAATTTTAATTTTTTTTTTTGATTTTCTTTTTTGTTTTATCAACGGGTCGTTTTTTTTAAACCGAGCTCTGGGATTTTATTTCCAAGTGTTGGAACACCTAAAAATGTCATTTTTTGAACTTATATAGAAGTTTTGAGGTAAAGAGGAAGTCACACGGGCGACACACGATTCGTCTAACAGTGCGGTGATATCGTGCGTAGATGGTCTTGGAGGCAGTAGATTCTGCACGGGTAGTGCATGTTTTTTCTAACCGTGTGGAAAAACCATGCATGAAGGGTGGATGAGGCAGTAGCTAATGCACAGTTAGCACATGGTTTGTTAAACCATGCGAACTATCTGTGCTGGCACTTAAATGAGATCCTTAAATTGTGTATATTGCTAGTTTTTGCCTTTAGATGGACCCTTTTTCCCCCTAAGAGGCCATAACTCGGGATTACTCTTCCTTGAAGGTAAGAGAACCACTCCCAAGCATTTTGGAGGAAATAGAAAGCCTTCTCTTGGTGAACTGAAGCTGAATTATTGAGTTAGGTAGATGTTCTTCTTCATTCTTGTTCGGTTTCTTAAATCTACTTAGATCCACACCTCCTCTTCTCATGGTTTCTTAGATCTATGCACATTATGTGTAGGACTAAGTGTGTGGATTCCATGTTTGATGATTTTGGTCTTGGTCTTTCTAGGAGAAGTGATCTAATGCGAGTTCTTGAAGAATCAACCCGTTTCTCTTTAGGGTTCTTCGTTCGTTGTGGTTTTCGTCAAAACCCCGAGGAAGGGTCCCAAATCATTAACACTTTATTTAAGAATTATATATTCCTTTAATAAATTGAGAATGTGAATTTCCTTGATTTTTAAATGTCGATTAATGACACTTTTGATGTTATTTATTTTTTTCTCCCACATCAGAAAAGTGAGTACTTGAACTTGTGTAGAGTTTAAGCTTGTTGGGATAACTTGGTTAAAGTGATAAGATTATACATTTAAATGATTGGAATGGGGAGATTTAGTATAAGGATAATTAATTGTAGAATTAATTATCAAGTCATGAGTTGTAATGAGTTTGTGGCCTTCACTGATTGTTGGGAATATTGAATATTTGACATGTTCGAGAGATAATTTAGAAACTGGAAATAATTAATGGATGGATTAATTATTACATGTTAAATGGTAAGTGGTTAACTAATTGATGATTGGTTAAAGAGATATTATTTAATTAATTAATTGTTGAATTAATTAATTTTCAAACATTAAGTAAAGATTGTGTATTGATTGTTTGTTACGATTGTTGGCCAGGAGTACCTTTTGATGCGTATTAGTTTTCTATGCCTTAAGTTGTCTTGGATTGAGTTGTTCAAAAATATGATATTTTGTGTGAGATAGTTTCTAAATATCATGGCTTTTTTTATCATGTTCTAAGATGATTATGGTGTTCTTGTTGATAGTTAAAGTCCTGGACGAACCATTGCTTGAATGGATGGGTTCAGACTTGTTAAAGAATTTTGATAATTAAGTGCTAGGTTAATTATTCCGTTGGCTTGTTTAGAATAATTAATAATTAATTAATAATTAATTAAAAAGATTTTGAATGGTTAATTTAGTTTTGACTTATCTGAAGAGTTATTTGTGTGGTTAATTAATTGTTGAATTAATTAACTGGTTGGTTTTATTGTGTTAGACCTAGTATTCTACACCAATGATAAATGTATGTGTGTGATTGATGAATGGGTTGTGAGACATGGATTGATGCTCCAAATACTCATAGGGTGTTAGACTTGATGTTCTACACCAATGATAGATGTATATGTATGATTGATAAATGGGTTGTGAGACAGGGACTGGTGCTCCAAATACTCACGGGGTGCTAGACATGGCGTTCTACACCTAGCTTGTAAGAAAATATTCTTTTATAGGACACAGACTGATGCTCAAAATACCCATGTGTTGTGAGATAAGGACTGACACTCCAAATACTCATGAGGATGATAGTCATGATGTTCTACATACATTAATTAACATTAGACTATGGGTCCAATTGTTTGTTCATGAAATGAGTTAATGGTTAATGAAGGCTGTTGTTACATGATGATTTGTGATTTGATTATGAGAAAGGGTTTAGACTTATTAATGAATTGGGTGAACCACTATTAGTGGAAGGACCGAGGAGATAATTACTACTTTAGTGGACGGGCCTAGACATAAAATTTGAAAGATTAAATTGAATAACTTATGACGTGTTATCCAAGCCAAAAAACAATATTGGATTCAGTCTTTACTCGATTACTTAGATGGTATTTAGAGACATCCATGGTGAGTGACTTATACGTGAGATGTCAGGGGTAGGCCTAATATCAATACTTTCATAATTTATTTAGTTTGTAATAATTTAAAAACAATAAATGACCATGTAATGATTGTTGAGTATGCATGACAAATGAATAGTATAGGTTCAGACACCAGCTGAGTGCTGAAGCAGGTACATGAGTATATAGTTACTTTTTAATGCTTAATTTATTTTATTCATTCCTTCACATGTTTTAAATTATTTATTAAATCTCTGGATTTGGGGTAGACATCGGTGGTCCCGACCTACTGTGATTTATATCTCACACCCTACTCAGGACGCCATTGCACTGGGTACCCGAGTAGATTCTATTTGGTTGAAAGACTATGCAGTTTGCATTTACTTGGGAGTTAGGAGCAGAGGACCGAGAAGAGGCTCGGGATGATCAAGGAGATCGCCCATAAGGATTTGAGTCATTATTTATTTATTTCTGCATTGGAATCTAAAGAATGTTGTTTTGTTCACTATTTTCGACCTTTTTATCTTTAGCATGTCATGCACGCATCTGCTGTATATTTTGGCATTGGACACTTTTATTAAATGAGTATTATTTTTCTTCCACTGTTTCTCATTTATGAGTTTCTATTTCTGCTATTTTTTGTTATCCACACTGATATACAATTTTGAAACTCTGACAAGAGGATATAGTCTCACAACTAACTATCCTTAGACCCTCACTTCTAGTCAACAGCCTCTGGCGTACGAGGAGACGTGCTTGAGGTCATGTGGCGACCGATCTAGCCACTAGTTCAGGGGTGAGCTGGGTTGGGACGTTACAAAGTGGTATCAGAGGGTTTGTATTCTTTCTTTTCCTTTGTCTTACTGTCTTGGGGTTGGTAGATAGGAGACTAGGAATGTGTCGGTTCTTGGGTTAATATCCCTGCTTGGGACTGATCATTTCATGTACGGGAAATGACCAAGTGGCCATGGATGAGAATTGGTGTTTGTACTATTTGAGGTTAGAGTTGGTATGATTTCACCTTGAGTGACTAGTGTATTTTCTACTGTTTATTGATTTTGAGAATTTTGAAAAGAATAATTTTCTTGGCCTAATATGGAAAGGAAGTTTCATACATGCATCATCTTAGATGCTTAGAGATTCACATGTCATGCATATAACATGCCATGTAGTTTCATTAGTAGGATTCTTGCTAATTTGGATTGTGTTCCTTGGGTTTAATGCCATGTTTGATCTTCTTTAGCATGAATCTCTATATAGCATGTTACAGTGATATATTTAACATGTTTGAGTGATTATATTCCGTACTTCCTTGGTTATTATCATGTTTTGTTGTTGTGACATGCTTCCGTGTTGTAATATGTTGTTGTGTTACTTCTTATGATGACATGTTAGAGAATTTCTGATATGTGAAAGGGATGAAAAAGATAAAATGTTAAATGAATGTTGATTGTGTTAAATGGGAGCCAAAATCCAGTGATAAGGTTTACGAGTGACTTATCGATTTGTAGGTGGCCACCCATATAATTTGGACCGTTAGGTTGATCATGTTAATTTCTGAATTGACATTGGTATCGATTAATGAGATCCAATTTTCAATCAATGGAGTGTATGGGTGCTTCATGAATTGGGAAATGAAGACTCATTTTAAATGTTATGTCTTGATGCCTTGTGAAATGCTTTTAAATGTGAAAAATGTTTAATATTGATCTGAAATCAAATGGACAACTTCCAAAATGCAATTGGACCCAAGTTATTCAGTTGGGGAGTGTTTTTATGAGATAACCCATTTGGGTGTTTGGAATTTTAATACATGTGCGTTTTCTATTGGGTTGCTTTATAGAGAACCCAGGTTGGTTAAAATGAGATCCTTGTAGGTCACCTTATCTTCTCAAAACGAATTTATTTTGATAAGTTTCCAGAAAATGACGGGTTGTTAAATAATGTAAATGTTTTAAAAATTGAGTTTTATGAAACATTCTTATTTTGCCTTGGGGAATTTTTAAAATGGTACTTTTATGTTTTTATTAAATAGTTTGATGATTAAAGTATTAAAAGTGATTAAACATTAGAGGCATTGAAATGGAACCTATTGTGGTGTCCATTGTTTAAAACCCTCATGTAAAGGGTAGTTTGGAATTCTCTTGAGTTGCCTTGGAACGGAAGCATGAGTACTTTCTATAGGCATTCTTATCCTTAGTAATAGATTTATGTTCAGCTTTTGAGCATAGTGACTTGTTTGAAGTGACCCGGTTTAGGGTTGACACTTTTTCGTCATAAGGGGCTAACCTGTGGTCAGTAGCGCCCTCAGAACTTAAATGCCTTTATAGCACTATGGATTTTATCACTCTTTTGGAGTTGTTGGGTGCCATTGTCCCAGGTAGGGCTTCCAGTTTCAAATGACACCCTTGTTCGAATAGGTGGTGATTTGTTTCTTGACCTTGTTGTGGGCTTGAGCATTGAGTAATGCTCTTTATCAGCTGGTTAGACATTCCTCAAGCATGGTCAACTGATTTCTTGTTCATTTGACCCTTTCTTCTTAGTAGTGGATTACTAGTTATGGCGTCGTTGATGAAAATGGTCATATGAGGAAATATGACTCCGTAATAATTCTTTTTTTACTGTTGAGTATGGTCTCGGGTCAAATCCATGTAGAGTTACTTGAGCATTGAAGAATCAGTTTCTTTTCAATACATGGTACGGTTTTCAAAAGACCCGGGTGTTTGGACACACCGATCATGTTGTTAATCTAGTGCGCTGGTGAGCGGCTGATCATTTATTGAGACGTCATGGGAAATATTAAGGTGTTTATTACCACTTGTTCACGATGAATGTGTTGGCAGGTGATGCTGAGCTTTTACAACAGAGTTGTCCGGTAATGGTTTGAGTGATCTTCTTCAGGACCTCGGTTTTCTCTTAGTGCGCTCTTCTGGAAACGACGAGCATGTACCCTATCTTGATCTCATCATGGAGACACTAAGATAGAATTGGTCTTATTCCACGCTACAATTTAAATGTTGTTGGTCTTGAGGAGTAGTTCTTATCTGGGGAGTGCGGGATGAGTGGTTTCTCTAGGCTACTTTATTTTTCGTGTTGGGGCATGGTTGTTTTTAAAATATCCTTGCGATGACTTGACTTGGAAAATTTACCATATGTTGGGTAAAGAGTTCTTTATACTTGTATAAGGTTTTGTAATAGTTTTAAAGGTATTTCATCAGATAAAGGGAGAAATGTGGTTTTGGGTCTGTAACATCTTTTGAGGGAAGCATGTGAAACCTATTCCGTTGTTTGATCAAGATTTAACCTTTTACGTTGACAAGGTCCTTCTAATGACTTTATATATAAGATATGTTTCGATGAGTAAGCTTTAGAGTAATCTTTGGATCCATTTGTAAAGGATTATCCATCCGGATTGAGAAGGGTTAAAGGTGTGTTTGTCATTGGGAACGCAACATGTCACTTCTAACAAGATTAAATGACCTTGTTGGGTCAGTCGTTTTAGTAGTGGTTCCCAATGGATTCTTTAGGATGAGAAGTTTTTAAGGTGGGTATAATGTAAGATCATGTGTTTTTGAATCGGGTTAAATTTTACAAATGTTTCTGATTTTCTTTTTCGGTTTATAAATGGGTACTTCTTTTTAAACCGAGCTCCAGAATTTTATTCCGAGTGTTGGAACACCTAAATATGTCATTTTTTGAACATAGATAGAAGTATTGAGGTAAAGAGGAAGTCTCATGGGTGGAACACGGTTTGTCTTACCGTGCAACGAAATCATGCGTAGATGGTCTTGGAGGCAGTAGCTTCCGCACGGGTGGTGCATGGTTTGTCTAACCGTGCGGCCAAACCATGCGAGAAGGGTGGCCGAGGAAGTAGCTAACACATGTTTAGTGCTCGGTTTTTCAAACCGTGTGAAAAAACCATGCAGGGACTTAAATGAGATCCTTAAATTGTGGATTTCGCTCGTTTTATCCTTTAGATGGATCTTTTTTCCTCCTAAGAAGACATAAATAGGGATTACTCTTCCTTGAAGGTAAGAGAACCTCTCCCATGAATTTTTTAGGCGATCCGAAGGCTTCTCTTGGCGTATCAAAGCCGAATTCTTGAGGTAGGTAGATGTTCTTCTTTGTTATTGTTTGGTTTCTTAAATCTACTTGGATCTACACATCATCTTCTAACGGTTTAATATATCTACACCCATTATGTGTAGATATATGTGTGTGGATTCCATGTTTGATGAGTTTTTGTTTTTTTCTTTCAAGGAGAAGTGATCTAAGGCGGTTTCTTGAAGAATCAACCTGTTTCTCTTGAGGGTTCTTCGTTCATTGTGGTTTTCATCAAAACCCCGAGGTAGGGTCCCAAATCATTAAAACTTTAATTAGGAATTATATATTATTTTAATAAATTGAGAATGTGAATTTCCTTGATTTTTATATGTCTATGAATGATAGTTTTGATGTTATTGATTAGTTTCTCCCACATGAGATAAGTGAGGACTTGAACTTCTGTAGAGTTTAATCTTGTTTGGATAACTTTGTTAAAGTGATATGATTAAACAGTTAAATGATTGGAATGGGGAGATTGATTATAAGGATAATTAATTGTAGAAAAAATTATCAATCCATGAGTTGGAATGAGTTTGTGGCCTTTACTGATTGTTGGGAATATTGAATATTTGACATGTTCGGGAGATAATTTGGAAATTGGTAATAATTAATGGATGGATTAATTATTGCATGTTAAATGGTAAATGGTTAACTAATTGATGATTGGTTAAAGAGATATGATTTAATTAATCAATTGTTGAATTAATTAATTTTAAAACATTAAGTTAAGATTATGTATTGATTGTTTGTTACGATTGTTGGCCAGGAGTACCTTTTGATGCGTATTAGTTTTCCATGCCTTAAGTTGTCTTGGATGGAGTTGTTCGAAAATATGATATGTTGTGTGAGATAGTTTCTAAATATCTTGGCTTTGTTCAGCATGTTCTGAGATGATTATGGTGTGCTTTTAGATTGTTAAAGTCCTGGACAAACCATTGTTTGAATGGACGGGTTCAGACCTGTTAAAAAATTTGGATAATTAAGTGCTGAGTTAATTATTCAGTTAGCTTGATAAGAGTAATTAATTATTAATTAATTATTAATTAATGAGATGTTTAATGGTTACTTTAGTGTTGAATTATCTGAAGAGTTATTTGTGTTGTTAATTAATTTTTGAATTAATTAACGGGTTGGTTTTATAGTGTTAGACCTGGGGTTCTACACTAATGATAAATGTATGTGTGTGATTGATGAATGGGTTGTAAGATAGGGACTGATGCTCCAAATACTCATAGGGTGTTAGACATGATGTTATGCACCAATGATATATGTATATGTATGATTGATAAATGGGTTGTGAGACAGGGACTGATGCTCCAAATACTCACGAGGTGCTAGACATGGCGTTCTACACCCAGCTTGCAAGAAAATATTATTTATGGGATAAGGACTGATGCTCCAAATACCCATGGGTTGTGAGACAGCGACTGATGCTCCAAATACTCATGAGTGTGATAGACATGATGTTCTACATCCATTAATTAACATTGGACTGTGGGTCCAATTGTTCATGCATGAAATAAGTTAATGGTTAATGAAGGCTGTTGTGACATGATGATTTGTGATTTGATTATGATAAAGGGTTTAGACTTATTAATTAATTGGGTGAATCACTGTTAGTGGACGGACCGAGGATAGAATCGCTATTTTTTTGGAAGAGATTAGGCATAACATATGAAACATTAAATTGAATAACTTATGATGTATTATCCAAGCCAAAGCACAATACTAGATTAGGTTTTACTTGATTACTTAGATGGTATTTAGAGTCATTCGTGGTGAGTGACTTATACAGGAGATGTTGAGCGTAGGCCGAATCTCAATACTTTCATAATTTATTATGTTTGTAATAATAGATAAATGATAAATGACTATGTAATTATTGTTGAGTATGCATGGAAAATGAATAGTGTAGGTTCAGACACCAGCTGAGTGCTGAAGCAGGTACTTGAGTATATATTACTTTGTACTGCTTACTTTATTTTATGCATACCTTCATGTGTTTTAAATTATTTATTAAATGTCTAGATTTGGGGTAGACACTGGTGGTCCCGACCTACTGTGATTTATATCTCACACCCTAATCTGGCCTCCATTGCACTGGGTAGCTGAGTAGATTCTTTTTGGTAACAAGACTATACAGTTTGCATTTACTTGGGAGTTAGGAGAAGAGGACCGAGAAGAGGCTCTAGATACTTGAGGAGATCACCCTTGGATGTTTGAGTCATTATTTATTTATTTCTGCATTGGAATGTAAAGCATGCTATTTTGTTCACTATTTTAGACTTTTGTATCTTTATCATGTCATTCATGCTTCTGTTGTATAATTTGGCATTGGCCACTTTTATAAAATGAGTATTATTTGTCTTCTGCTATTTGTCATTTATGAGTTGCTACTTCCGCTATTGTTTGTTATCCAAACTGATATACCACTGTGCAACTCTGAAAAGAGGGTATAGTCTCCCCACTAACTATCCTTAGACCCTCGCTGCTAGTCGGCGGCCTCTGGCATATGGGGAGACACGCTTGAGGTCATGTGGCGACCGATCTGACCACTAGTTTAGGGGTGATCCGGGTCAGGATATTACATTAATCTTCCTACCATACCCAATCGGGAAAGTGTATACACTAATGTCACTAGAAGAAATAAAAGGAAAAAATCCATACTTATTTATCATTATTTCATCAAACATTAGTAATAACCTCACATGAACACCCCAATATCAACAATATTTCATCTGTCATTGAAAAAAAAACTAGTCGTGTTGTTTATATCTACCCTATCAAAGATATAAACAAACACATCAAGAAATGAAAAAAAAACCTCTTAAAACTAGGTAATAACATATTATTTCTCATTGGTGACCCATTATTCCATAATATGTAGTGAATGGTCTTGACTGGATAGATGAATCAGCTATGTTAGCCTCATACCCTTGGATAACACCATCCAAAACCTAAGGGACCAAAAACCATGACCTTTATTGAAACACCCTATATAATATTAACAAAGTTTCCATTCAATGAAATCATCTAAAAAATATCTGTTATACATACCAAATTGAGGACCATACTACACTGGGGAAATTATCACTCAATATTTCCATCATGATGTCCAAAACAAACATCAAGGGGGAAACTAATATTTTTTTAAGGAAGTGGATAATGTTCTCTCCAAATTTGGAAAAAATATTTAGGTCTATTGACTAAGGATATGTGTTCACACAATACCACACAATTTAAATATCCAATATGGGATTCTACAAGGAAAATTAATTTTATGGGTCCACCATTGTCGATTGAAGGTGAGAAATACCTCCCTCTGCAACCCAAAATCAACCACTTCAAGGATAGATAATCAAGCACCTTCCCCATTAGCTAAATAAGTGATACATTTCCAATGGAATCAAACACCATTGAAATGATGCACCAGTATGATCTAACTAACTACCAAATCCCCAAAATCTATAGAGGTTGTCTTATATACCATCCTTTTCATTAATATGTAATATAGAAAAGGATTTATGAAAATAAAACTTACACTAGAAGCATTTACAACTTAGATGGTACTCTCATGGTAAGACTAGATCATTCCCTAAATTCCCAATATCCTTTTCCATAAACCAATATAAGAAAAGGTACAATCCATGTGTCTTGTGAACAAAATAAAGGTGTTTATCATTCTATATAGAAACCCCAAAATACTATCATTAGAATACATACAGATATATATTTTGTCCTCTTTATTGTGGGGAATCCATGGGTATCATTTAAAAAGAATATGTACATTCCTATACATCCATAGAAATCAAATCCTCAACAAAAATCATATCATATAAATTCATGTTTACTATTTAATGGGAAACTGACCAAAACATATTGAGGATTGGCTATACTCTCTATACATGAAGGGGTATCACTCACCACTAATGGTGGAAATTTCCTCGTAAACTCAATTATATATTTCCATTCATTATTAGAAATGGGTAACCAATCCATAACAAGGATGATACCACTAAGTCTCATCTCTACCATGAAGAAACTCGTTCAAGGACCTATTTCTACACCATAGATAAATTTTTTTCACCAATTTATTTGAGTGAATGATGATCACTATCGGTGTGAGTTCTCTAACTGATAAGGAACATATAAGGCTTCCACTAGAGACTCTAAACCCTGAATAAATAGTTCTAGAATTATTTTTCATGAAAATGTCGACAAGTATGATGGAATGAAAAAGATATTTCATACTTCAAATTACCCAAGGAGAAACCTGACCATGGTCATCCATTGCACATGTCTTCCCACAGCTATGACTGTCAACTGGATGGTGGTGATAGTGGGGTTGAATTAATGTTTCTTCCACCTAAAACTACTTATGTACCAAAAAATACTTAACTAAAACCATTACTCAGTCCCTATAATAATATGTTCCGTAACCCCATCACCATATTTAACATGGAGGAACTACCATGGTAGTACTATGGCCTCCCATAGGGATACCTTTAGCCCATCCTGAAAATCAGGATGCACCTCTTCTAGGGAACTCTCAATGGTTAAGTCTTTCTCATAGTAGATGTATCAATCAAACTATCAATCTAAAGGAAATATAATAGAAATCATGTTAAGATAGTGCATCATGAGGCATTTGATCCTCGATGCAATTGTAAAAGTGGGTTCTCTAAACCCAACTTGAAAAGTAATTTTTGATTACTATATCATGTATATAGTGAGATATACATGACATATGCTTACTATAATAGTGTTGATATTTCTATATCCACTAGTTACTTGGTAATTTACATATATTATTTATAATATGAAAAGGTTATAGTAGTTCCTAGGATTTAATGAGAACCTGAAGATATTGTGACATTAATCTTAGACATATATCCTATGGTCTAGATACATCATATTTAGTAGAAAAAAGTGATGTCTGACCATCGTGTGCTTGGGGATCATAATCATTAAGACTTCTTCTCATGATGTGAAAACATGGTAATCTTGAGTAGATGAGATCATGAAGACTAAACCACATAGAGGAACACCACATGTTTTAGGTGTCATTGGTAGTTCTTATCTTTGAACACATGTAACAGTATCCTTAATTTTGATTATCATCAATGTATAATATGATATCACATACATTGATGTAAGGTTAAAGTCAGGCCATTTATGTCACAGAGAGGCAGCTTCTGTTGATTGTTCCATTAGTGGTATGAAATTTATTAAATAATCAAGACACAATTTACTGCTTCCCAAAGGAAGTGATATATTGAGCCTAGTTGATCAGGATGGAAGAACATTCACTAAATCCATGGCCATGGTAGAAGAAGCTAAGTCCATCCAGATAGGTCAATGAATAATAAATCCAGGAAGGATGATGACACAAACTATGCATCCAACTTTATGTGATATTGGGAGACAAAGATATTATATTACATGACATGTGTTCACAAGAAAGGATGTTGTTACTATAACTTTTCCTTATATGCATAGGGGACTTAATGGGTTACTAGACTCTATTCATGGTCTATGAATATTATTCATTCCTATAAAGATAAGGCCTTATAGGAATATAGAGTTAGTGTATTCAAAACTATTTCCTATTCTAATGGATAGGAGTTTAGAACATGGTGGGCTCCACCAATAGTGTCTGGGGATGTAAAAGATTATATGATCTCCAAGAATAAATAAATTTATATTATTTGAGTTTTGAATAACTATTATTGAATTTATTTGTTAAATTATCCAAAATATATTAAGTTAATACATGGAAAAATATTTAACAAACGAATATTAATTTAATATTAAAGGTTCGTTAAATATTTATGGGAACGAAAACATGAGTTAATGGATCGCTTTGGTCACATAATATATTTTATTATATTATATGTAAATGATAAAAATATAAATGATGTTTAGGACATTATTAGTAGGTCATAACATGTAATTTATATCTTATTTATTGGGAAATAAATATTTAGGGTCCTGGGAGCCATTTCTAGGTATTTTTCATATCACTATATAAGGAATGAGTAGCTCTCTTTTGGGGAACTATTCACAACATGATTTTGAGAGCCCTAATATACCTATCATTCCTCTATCCTAATTCTAGAGAGAATAGAAGATGATATATGAAACAAATTTGAGATCTTCTTCATAGATCAAAGGTTCATTATTACAGTGATCATTAGGATATCAAAGCCAATGATTAATATATGTACTAGCACCCAGATTTCGATAATCAATGCTCATATAGACTTTTGAATCATGTGAGGATGATTTAGAGGGATATGGATTTTTTCCCCTCAAGTAATGGTTGCTGGAAATGAATGGTTGTTAAATGTGTCTTAAAATCAAACAAGGTAATTTTGAGGTTTATTTTTCATTCTTAAATTCTTCACACGAGATCCTAGAAATTCATACTAGGCTACACATCATTATAGAAAATGTATCTATGTCAATCGGTGATGAATTTTTTTAAATCATCGGCCTATATGCTTTCACTTCACATCCTGGAACCTGACTGACTCACCCAGCCCATTCTAGGGCCATTCCAAGACAATTTCAGGTCTAGAATAGGACTGGAATAATTTTTAGGGGTTGTATGAGCTACTCAGTGCCCATGAAAATTTTAAAAGTTTCAAAAAATATTTTAAAATATTAGGAATAGAAATTAAATTTATTTGGTGCTGAATGAAAAATATTACTTGAATTAAAATTATAATGAATTATTTTAATTTATTTTAATTTCCCTTGATATAAATTTATAGAATAATAATTTTTTATTATGAATTTTATTTTCATGTCGATTGATCTTGAAAAGTGACCGTCCATGTTATTTATAGGTTTTTTTAATAAATTAATTATATCATGAATTATTTTTTAAAGTAATTAATTAGGTAAATTGATAATATGTGAATCGCTTCTCTTCCTCATTATATGTGTAAGTGTCTATGTGTCCAAGAGATATGTATTGCTTTTTTTATTATGCATTATTGAGACACCATCACAAATGTGTGAGTATTCATGTATGATAATGAATGTAAAAAAGTATGTTTACCATGCCAAAATGTGGTAGTATTTCAAATGAGATGTAGATTAATTGTACTAGGGTGTGAGATGTGATATGAGCCAGAAACTACTCATGTATTTTACCAATAATGCCTCAGTTGATCTATTGAGTGTAAATGGATCAATTAATACTAAATTATAATGACCAGTTATGTTATTTACGTAATTCTTGCCCTGTTTATTATTTTTTTAATATGAAATCTTACGTGAACACATAAAATAATAGAAAAATAATGCATAGATAAAATCAAATTAAGACAAGATGAATGTTTTTAGATTTACTACATGGTAATGTTTTGATTGTGATCATATTGAATGTTCATATATGATAGAAAATGATATCATTTTTCAAGAAATAATAAAAACCCTCAAAATTCTTTAATCGATAACACCTTTTTTCATTTGAATTTGAACAAAACTAGGCATATGAGGTGCTCCTCAATCATAGTTGAGTTTGTTTCCTATTACTAAGGAGTTCTTATGAAAGTGATGGATTTAATTAACTAAACATGGTAGTAAATAATCATCCATAGTTAGAATATTTCATATTTGGTGGAATTTTTTTCAGTAAATCAATATTACAATTTATAGAAGTTGGTACTTCATTAAATAGTTCAAGGAGACATGAGATAATACAGCTGTCCAGTCAAAAACCTACTTAGATACTATTTGTGTAGTGGCATAGCCATAAATTGGACCATGATGAGAGGTTTAAGGGATCCTTTACATAAGAATACAATATTGACTGAGTATTATGAATCTAATAGTGAGGGGTACATGGGTTTTGATAAAATAGTGGGAGACATAAAATGATTTAATTAATCAGTAATTTCTATTCATTAATCAAGATAAAGTAAATAATGTTCTTAAATTTTATTTTTTATTAAATTGAAAATACTACCACAAATACTTAATGATTACTATTAGATAAATAACATGTCATCATCAGTATGAATTTCCAATAGTATTAATGGAACTACACAAAGTACTATGATATAAAAATAATCTATGTACCAGGGTCACCACTATTCGTTGAGCCTCCTTAGGAAGCTAGTGAAGATGATAAAGACGATTATTGGAGACTCATGAATTATGAATTTTATTTTTATTTCATAATTCTAACATCAATGTCCAAAGAGTTTCAAATTCAAAAAGGGGACAAACATGGCAATACAATGCCATCTCATCTTTAAGAAGTTTTTGAGGAGAATGTGAAGTGATAAATCAATGAGATAATGATCAAAATGATCATGTATAAATTTAAAGATGAATATCGAGATGTTCCTCATTTACATTGGATGATAAAGTAAATTTAATAACTATAATAATCTGGATTCGAGTCGAATCAAGGACTTTTAGTTTGTATTATTCTCTCATCATTACTATCTAGTTTATCCCATTTTTTTTGAGAGTTATCAAATTAATAGCTTAGAGAATCCACTTTCATATATTATGGGATATTTTCACCAAGAAAATGAGAATTTAAATAATGTTAGTTCTTTAGTTTTTAAGGTGAAAAATAAGAAATACAAGGTGAAAAGGCCAATTTCATGTAAACTACTAAAGGAAACTTCAAATTGTATTTCTATAAAACTTAAGATAAAAATAGAGAGCATTGAATATGAATCTATTCACTTTTCATGTGGAAAGAGAGGTCACTAGAAGTGAAACTGCAATGGATTGAAGAAGAAACAAGCTTGATATTCCACTTTAGGTATATTAATAATTATTTTTAATATTTCATTCATACTCCTTTAGTATTAGATAAAATATTTCATTAAATATTTGTTTCTAAACACTAGAACCAAGGAAGTCATGAAAATTTTCTATAATTCAAGGTGTTTTCTCCAAGAGGCTAATAAAAGATTATACCCACATCAGTGGTGAGAAGAAACTGATTTTATTTCCAAGGGAACAGTTCTTGTAAAACTAAAATTATGTAATGGATGAAACCTAAACATTTAAATATGAATGTTTTTATATATTTCATACACAAATAATATTTCTGTAATACATTAATCATTTTAAATTCATGATGAATATAAAGTTTATGACTCTAATACCTAATTGTGGAAAGATAATTCATTGTCTAGTAAAACTAAAAGTGGTTTTCAAAGACATAACACGTATGTTATATAGACTCTTTGGATATAATGAACTTAGGTATTGTTGAAAAATTGAGATATCCATATTTAGAGAAGGAAACCTCTATAAATAAAATTAAGCCACAAATCTTTTGGAATTATTTTATCTAGTGAGAGTGAACATTTCCAAGCTTAATCTAGAGGTAAATTCATTTAATTACTAAGATTAATTTAATAGTTTTAATGAATCTAAAAGTGATGTAGGTAATATGAATGGTTACAAGAAATGTGTTGCTTAATTATTTTGTGCTAAATAATATCTTGACCAATTATTCATTAATCATTAAAATATATCATGGATTAATTACTACACTGAAATTACCTTATACACACCAAATTTATGATCGATGATGAGTTTTGAATGAGGAAAATATTCATTAAAGTCAAGATATATGTGAAATTAGAATCAATTACGGAGATGCATAAGTGGTTGAAATATGAATATGTTCCATATGATATTATACTAAAGGAATTTTATAGAGACACGTACTATGTATGAATAATGAAACCATAGGGGTGGTTTCATATTCACTGTGGCTAGTGACACATTATTCATTGAAAAAAATGGATCTTGTAAGAAATAGGTAAATTGAAAAAATATAAGATTTACAAGTATAATTAAAATTCAATAATGGATTACATGTCTTAAATTACAAGTGCTTAGTATTTTTAATGTTTCAAATCTTGAAAATGTTGTGGTATTCATGAGAAACATTACATGGGTGGTAAGAGAGTGGTAATATTAAGTCCATATTGGATATACAAAGTCATCATTCCTTAATACATTATAATTCAACTTGTCATAGCTAATTTCTATGAACATTATATTGGGAATTGGATATCAAGACCAAATTTCTTTTACAGTGTCTATATGATACAACCCTAAATATTTGGTGACACTATATAATTTCAATAAGTGGTGAAAGCTTCTGAAATCTAGTTTTGGATTGATGTAAGAAACATGATCATAGAATATTCATTCAGAAATAGACTTTTCAATTTGATTATAAGAGATTAGTGGGATCACCATTATTTTAAAAGAAAAACATTTTTGATAACATATGAAAAATAGTTATTGATCTTATAATTAGTTAATACCAAAACTATAGTATCTCTACGAAGATTGACTTAAAGTAACTATATATGTTATAGGGAATTAGATCTACTAAATTAGATCTAATGGGTTTCTTAGAGAATGTATAAGTACATATGCTGACAAGGTATTGAGAAATAAAATTTGTAACAATTCAAGAGTGAATAGTTAACAATGTCACATGAAATAAATCTCTCAAATAAGACATGTTTAACACATAGGAGGATACCAAAGTTTTGGGTAAATTTCCCTGAGCACCAACAATGGATCTATCGCTTATGACATGCTATGTAATAAATATGATATTTCCAAAATATACTTTATGGTTGGAAAATATTAGTAAATTTGAGGAGAATTGTATGAGAAGTAGTTAGAGCTATCTAATTATGATTGAGAAAGTACACAGGATATCTACCTTGAATATGGAGAGGAAAGGTATCTAGTTATAGGGGATAACATATAAAATTCCTTTAGAAATATAAGATCAAATATCTTAGTCAGACTAAGGTAATGGGAAAGAGAATCTCATCTAATCCAGTCGTATCCATAACTATAAATACTAAGTTTTTTATATGTTTTGATGCTACTAAATAAGTATTGTAAAATATAAAACAATTTGTTCCAGTTTATGGGATCTCACCCAGTAAGTAATTTTTCATCATAATATAAATTATTATAAGACTAATTTAATGGTATTATCGAATAGGTCAAGATTTTATCGAATGAAAAAAGAATATACTTGAAGATATAATATATTAAGGAGTCTCACTCAAGGAGGTGAAGTCATAGATAGCAGAGTATCCGTGTAGTGAAAATGTTGTAGCCACAATGACTAAATTTATAACTCAATAAAAATAATGATCTTATCATGTGAGTAATAACAAGGATAGCTAACATTTTGGATCTAGCATAATTGGGAGTGTTGTAAAAGTGGGTTCCCTAGAACCAATGTGAATAATACTTTTCAATCACTATATCATGTATAAAATGATATATGCATAATGTATACTTACCTTAATAGTGTTGAAATTTCAACATCCACTATTTACTTGGTAATGACCGTATATAATTAATCGTATCAACAGTTTATTGTAGTTCCCATGATGTAATGAGAATGTGAAGATACCATGAAATTAATCTTAAAAATATATCCTATAGTATAAATACATCATAATGAGTATACATAGTTTATATCTAACCATCAGGTGTGAGGGGAATATAAGCATTGAGACTTCTTCTCATGAAGTTCACATTTGGTGAACTTGGGTTTATGAGATTATGAGGACTAACCCACCAATATAAACACCTAATGTTACTTATGTCTTTGGTAGTTAGTATCTTTTAACATGTTTAATGGTCACCAGACTTGAGATTATTATTAGTTTATAATATTTGATCACATACATTGATGTAAGGAAAAAACAGTGACATTTATGTTATAGAGAGGTATCTTTCATTAAGAGATCTATTGGTGGTATTAAATTGATTTAATAATCAAGATATATTTTGTTTCCTCTGAAAGGAAGTGATATCTCAGACCCATTTGATCATAATGGTAATACATTTACTAAATTTATTACTCTGGTTAAAAGAACTAAGTCTATCCAGATAAGCCAGTTAACAATAAATAGTGAAAATATGATGACACAGTTTTTGCATCCTACTTTATGAGGTATCACAAGGAAAATATATTATATCACATGGTGTGTATTCATAGGAAATGATGTCATTGATATTAATTTACCTTATATTCTTAGGGGCCTTTATGAGTTGTTAGAATCTACTCCTAGTATATAAATAGTATTCTCTACTATTGAGATAAGATATGAGGGGTTCGAACACTCAAATTATTCAAAAGTATTCCATATTCAATTGAATGAGAGTTTAGAGAATGGTGGATGTCCAAGAATATAATATCAACAAGAATAAATAAACTCACATTAATGAAGTTTAGAATATTTGGAAATGAATTTATTTTTTAAAATTATTCACCAGATATTAAGTGAATACATTGAAATATATTTAACGAATGTATATAATTTAAATATTTAAGGTTCATTTAAATTTTTCAAGAATTAAGATTCGTGTTAATAGCATGATTTTATCAAAAAATATATTTTATTATATTACTAGTAAGTGATAAAAATATAAATGATTCTTATGACATGGTTAATTTGTCATAAATTTTTATTTATATATTATTTAGTGGGTAATGAATATCCATAAGTCAAATAGCCATTTCCAAGTATTTATCTCCATGATATATAAGGAGGAGGAAGATCTCTTTTGAATTACTATTCATAGTATGATTTTGAGATCCTCTCTATCATATCTCTAGCTTCATAGAGAGAGAAGATGATGATCCTAAAAACTGATCTAATTACTTCTTCATGGATTGAAGGATCGTTATTGAGGTGATAGTCGAGATTTTAAATACATCATTAAATATTTGTACTAAAACTTGAATTTTAACGATCTATGCTCTGAAAAAACATCAAAGTGAATATGGAAAATCCTGAGGTATCCAACTTTGTTTCCCTCAAGAAACAATCACAGAATATGAATGGTTGTTGAACATATCATCAAATCAAATGAGGTCATTTTTTTGGTTTAATTTTCATAATTAAATTATTCACATGGGATCATCAACTTTCATACCAGGCTGAGCATCATCAGATTGGTTTCATTTATATCGGTCAATGATAATTTTTTTAAATATCCAGTCTATTTACTTTCTCTGCATGCCCCAGTACCTTCAGATGTATACTCGGACATGATCACAACACCCTACATGGTGCCCAACATCTCTAGATCTCACACTATACTCAAAACTCTAGGTACCATAAATGAGGTCTCATTCCCAAACCATGATAGATAAGTCCCTTCATGATTTTGTGAAGTATACCATTCACTAATGGATCACTACTTCGTGTAGAGAACTTAATGAAAGAGTGATTATTTGGTTACTAGGTGTTCGAACTAGATGAACTGCGTGAGTCACTGACTCTTTCAAATCCTCTTTCTTATGAGGATTAAGGTCACCTATGAATCTTCAAATTATTTTCTAGTAAAACAATACAATTAAATCAACCTATGAGTAGTCTCATACTACTCAGTCAGAACTAATATCCAATCTAAAATAAGTTATACACTAAGAATATATAGTAAATCATCCTCATTTACCCAAAGGAAAATAATATCTCTCAACCAAGTCCCCAAATCGACGCCTCATTGCTCAACAGATCAATAATAAGAGACACATTCATTAAAATTAACTCATTATGACATAGACTCTAAATAAAGAATGATTATATATGAGGGACATCCTTCAATCAATAGGATGAATCAATATTAATTAAATTATATCTAGATGAGATGACATAGTAAGGGCATGAAAGATATTGACTGAACACTGTACGATGCATGTACTATCCAAACTATCCCTTAAAACTAATTCTTCATAGTTGAGAGTTGATAAAAAATTATCAATATCGTAATGAATGGTTTCTCTATTTTCACACAAAACTTGGTTCCATAGTGAAAAAACTAATCTAAAAACACCTCAACACCATTTTAATAAATCCTCATAATACTACTAACTCCATACTCCATCCATGGGTCTCAAATCACTCTGATACCACCCCAACACAATACGATCCATTAGATCCTCACCTAGGTTGGTGGTAAGCCTAGTGTTCCATTATAGGTCTGACTCTAAAAGTAAAAAAAAATCTGACGACTAGCACAAAGAAAGCATAATGAATATTGGAGGCCTTAACCTATGAAAACCTCCAACAAACAAACATTTCAAATGAACAAAATAACTAACAATATAGAAAGTTTAAGTGTGTATGTGTGTGTATAAAAAACGAACTATATACAACACCTGTATGAGACAACAAATTATAATACATAACCACATAAGAAAACACCATAGGAACTATACATTTGATAAGGTTTCTAAATCTGTAAGACATGAGACACTTAAAATTCCCTCCTCACTAAAAAATCTTTTAGATCGATCTCCAACTGCAACGATCACCACTATTATCAAGAACCATTAATCTTCACTAAGTGTCACCACGTTTTAGCTCGAAACATATTCCACTGAATTCATGTCCACCAATACTACTTTATAAATATGAAAAATATTTATATAAACAACACATGTGGGAAAAAATACAATGTAAAATTCAGTATAAACATACTGAATAGGATGCCATTGAACCATAAAGAAGAGATAAAAAAACATGTCATATTAGAATCTATAATAAGAGAGGTACTGAAAATAAGGCAAGAATCTAGGTATAATCTATAAATTGATGTTTCATGGGTGCATTGGGAAGTACCAATAATCTCAACTCTATTCCATAAAGGAATGTATCTCAAAAGAAACTAGATATGCATGGAGGACTTAAAGGCTCACAAAATATAAAGTCCATATCCCACTTGTAAATCACATCTTGAAGGTAACCATGAATTTCTATGGAGCTATAAGGATTAGAGAATTTTCACTATTTAAGTGCTTTATACAACCACTCAAAACCATTGTGAGAACTTTCACCTCATAGAGGTCTGCATGCCAATCAAGGGAGTAAAATACCCTATAACCTAGAACTACTACATAATTATTCATAAAACATATTGGAAAAACATCATGTCATCCTTGAATAGTTATTGGTTAAAGGAGCACTATACCCTTCCTCACATAACTACCTAACCATGAAAAATCCACATACCTCAAAGAATCTATAATAAGAGGACCTATACATCGTCGAAGTATGATGGTATTTAGAGATAATATTGACCCCTTATAGAGGAATTTATCCTCATGGAGAAAAATGGATAAAATTAGGGACTACCAACTACATGGTCATATAGGGTACCCTTTGAAGTCAAGTGCTAAGGGAGTATCGAACCCATGCCCAAACTGAGGGGACCTACAACCTGATTATTTTCAGCAGTTAAAAACTCCTAGGATGAATGTAGAGGAACTATTTATTGGTACATTCACATCGATAGGTAGTTTTATACTCTAATAAGTATATGGGATCCATTCCCTATCATCAATATTCCTTTGAGGGAGTACTAAACCCAATTTTTTCTTTGACCGTCTTCCCCGCACCCAGCTATCACCTCTAAGATTCTGTAATCCATAAACATCCTCAAAAAATTTCATAGATGAAATTTAATGGTTCAAAGGATTATACCACCATGTTCAACATATATAAACACATAGAAATGGATTATTCACACATTGAATTTAGGCACCCAAGTGAGAAGATATGAATAAAACAAAATGAAACATGATACACAACATGTACTTATATACACATTTCATGTAGTCCCTCTTGGTATAAAATTACACCAATATGGATCTTGGTTTACAACTATATGACATGTAATTTTAAGTACATGATTTGTAGGTCACATAGACTAACTAGGTGTGTACTCTAGTATAAACCATGTCCTGTAATATCACATGATATGCATGTCCAATTTATATGCCATGTACTTTGATTGGAGTGACTAGGTGTGTAATCTAGTGTACACTATGTTGAGTGAAATAGAACTAAAAAATATGTAATTTTAGACCACCCACTAAATAGGTCATGTGGGGTAACTGGGTGTGTACTCTAGTACACATCATATTGTATAACCTAACGCTACATAACATATACTTCAACACTATATGATCTATGATATTTAAGTGATATCTAGTGGCCATACATGACATGTTATTTGTAGTTACATGTCAAGTGGTATTTTTCTCCCTCAGAAATCCTAGCTACCTCATAGAGAAAATTACCCACCATGCAGTTGTGAACTTCATGTCGTGTATTCATTTTTTTAACTTGATATCTTCTTCGAAATACACTATTTTACTCGAAATTATGCATCAATTTTTCCCATCAAGCTCCACTATCACTATTAAATATCTGTTAGTTGTCACTTCCCTTTTGAAAAGTCTTATCGGCCATTAATCATCCAAATAATACCATAAAAATCATTGCATGTTCCCCTAATTCCCCAAATTTCCGCTACACACTAGAATCTGACACCACCACATATCTAGCGACTCACTATATCTTATCGATCATTTAAAAAGGTCTCCACCATTGTCAAAAGAAAGGTCACTCCTTGAGAGTCTACATAATGCTTTTTTTCCATTCTAGTTTGAGTTATTTGAACCCCAAACCATGGAGGAGGTTCAAGGTGAAAGAATAAGTGAAGAGAGTTTCTTTTATGAGTTCTCTGATTTTTCTTTTAAAATGTGTAGGTTAATTTTTTTAAATATGTGTATGAAAGGAGGCAGGAGGCCAACTTACTTTTGACTTAATATAATGTCGGTAGGGGGATTTCGACCTTTCCACAAAAAAATTACATATTTTTATATTTATAATATTTTTTTCTATCTTATGAATTATATGTATATTGTTATAAATCACTTATATAGGGATTTATTTTTCATCTTTTGTCAAATAATAAATTTTATCCCATTATTAGATAAATATAATATTATTTTTCATTATAAATATATACATTATGATGACATGCCTTATGTTTGTGCCATACTTTATTCTCTCTTATATTTACCATTATATTATGATATTTGACTCTTATAACATGTTTCTAAGTGATTCATTATAATCATTACCATTTTTTACATTCTATGCCTCTAAGATATTCCATGTAGTAAGAGTAAGGTTAGGTTTAGGAGAATGTATTGAGATGGTAATAGAAGACTATGTTATTGATTTTATAATTTACACAATTGGAAAAGATGTTATACCTCTAGATTTCTGGGAGTATTATATATATGTTTATGATAAAGATGATGTAATAATATTTATATGAGATCTAGGTAATTATAAAAAATATTTGAATATAATCTATCATTGCAATAAATGAAAATGTTTATTCATAGTCGATACCATTAATTTTTGGTAAAATTTTCCACCAGGTGTTATTTATAGGTAGACACCCTACTGTCAATATTATTTTTTTATGAAAACCCCACTTAAACTCTATGGGTCTTACCCCTTAATGTGCATAAAACATGTTTAAATATTGGTTTATGTAAATATAGTTCATTTTAGATTCTATATATTTTAATAATTTATTAGAATTAAATCTCTCAATGTACTCTAAATGGGTAATAGGTTTTTCATATTTGAACATTACTTAATCATTATTTTTCATCAAAAAATCATATACCTTAGGCTCTCAATGAATCCTACTACAAAATTGAGGTTATTGTGTAAATTGAGTTGGTTCTTCTTCCAAAAATCATTATGGAACTAACTCAACTACCATATTAGGAGAACTTATTTTATGTTGGTACTTAACTTCTATAAGATCAACTTTCATCTCAGTAGATCCTGAATCAACATATTCATTCTCAAGTTAGAGGTGGATTTACATGATGTTAAGTTAAAGAAAAACAACTAAGCCGCTATTTTATAAACAAGATAAAAGGGATATCGAGCTTCTAAAATTGGAAAAAATTGATGTGTATAGAACTTTTCCTATAGAATCTAGAGTTTGGTATTATTATTTTAAAACTTTTATGCATGAATTAAGTATTGGTGGATTTGTCTAATTTATGAGGTATAAGTTTTAATATTTTGATAAATTCAAAGAGTTCAAGAATAAATTTGATAATAAAATTGGTGATAAGATAAATAAGCTTCAATCTGATCTAGGTGGTTAATATCTTTTATAAGAGTTTATTGAGTTTTTATAGGACTGTGGGATACTTTCCCAACTTAATCCTCATAAACCATAGTGGAATGTTGTTAGTAAAAGGAGTAATTATAGATTTCTTGATATGGTAATGTTAATGTTGGTTTATTCCAGTGTTCTATTATCCTTATAGAGATATTCATTAAAAACTCCAACATACAAAGTAAACCTTGGGAAAACTAAAGTTCTAAATAGTATCCCATACCAGTTATAGATTTGGATGGAATATATTTTTTCAAATATGCATGCATGGGGATTTGAGAAATTTATTAAGGATATAAAAAGAAAAAAAACAAGTACCCTAAGTTATGAAGTGTATCTTTATAAAATATTATAAGGAAACTAAATGATATTACATTTACAACCCTTTAGATAAAATAATTATGGTCAAATGATGTCCCAAATTTATTGAATGAGATCTTATACTAAATAAGGATATTGATAGAAAGATTGGATTCGATGAAGTTGATTCTCATGATACAAAAAGGTTGGTGCATGGACAGATTCCACATTTTATCATAGAAGAGTTGTTTTTGAAAGACAAGTACTATGTAGGAGCATCAGATAGAAATATATGAATTTATAGTCACCAAAGATTGTGACTTGTTATTCATTGAAAATAATGACCCTCTTTACAATATTGAGGTAATAGAGAGATCAATAGAAAGTATTCATTTTTGTGTGGTTCAATATATAGGGTTAGTTTTTATCTATAATTTTCCAACTTCATCAATATTTTATTTAAAATAAATTTTTGTATTATTTTAAACCATTATAATGGTATTTATAATCTTTTTTTACTTTCATTTCATTTTCTTTTATTTATTATATTTATGTAATTCATTTTTTTTAGAAAAGTTCTAAATGTTTTGGGTTATTTTTTAAATTTTATATAGATTGTTTTTATAGTATATATTTTATAAGATTTTAATATTACCTACTTGAAATTTAATAAGTTTTTGTATGTTTCAAGGAATCAAATTTGAAAGATTATAAAATATAAACTATGAATAAAATTTTAAGGAAACAGAAGAACTGGATAAACATTTAAAAATGGCTGATAGTAATAAGAATATCTTCATTTCAATAGACATAAAACATATACATGAATAATTAAAATCATTGTATATGAGGAGGATATTTCATCACACATGGTAGTATGAGAAGGATACACCCATATGGAGATCAAAGAGATCCATGATGGGGTGGAGTCTGATGACTTAGAGAGGGTAGACCCTGAGGCATTGGAATGTTGACCATTTCATGCTCCACCTATGTGTCTGTGCGAGGAGGTGTCAACTACATGTTGTAATACTCTCTTGATCCTTATACAACTAGGGTAGTAGAAGGAAATTCCATAATCATTGTGGGGAACCAAGACTATGATGGATATTGACCCCATGAAACAGAGAAATATGGATATCCTATCAAGAGAGAATAATCCCTTGCCTCCTGATGCACATCCAAAATAAGATGAGGCTGTACTGCTAGAGGGCCGACGTCTACCTGTGGAACAGGTGAGGGATCACTTGTAGGATGATACGGTCTACATAATCGTCCTTTTGAATCCTTAGCATTAGAAGCTATGAGAGGAGGTTCCTAGGTAGGACCCTCTACTCTATGTGGTGGACTATCAAATATGACCTTGTGAATAGCTTGATAATCTGACCTCAGCGCTAGTGTTGTAGTATAGATCGCTTCCAGGATAGTGAACCCCTCCTATTCTTGATGAGGCATGCGAATAAGCTTCTGTAAGCGAGTATTCTATAAATATATTCCTAATTAATTATAACATATTTTAATAGAAAAACAAATGGAAATTTATTAACTTACCCTATCATTAAGCGCTATGCCGTAGTGGGTTTGATATAACACAAACATCAGTCCATACCATAGATCATACTTAACCTACTCTGAATGATGGAATCACATCGTAGGAAAACCCTAGATATGACACTCAGCTCATCATCCCTAGAGGTTGAGAAAGTCAACATGTCATCAGCACCAGTTCTCATCCAACCACCATTTTTGCTTCAAGTCATGAAGCTTCCATGAATGTGGAAATGGAAATGGAATGGGCTGAACAAAAAAAACTGGTACATGAATCTATTTGGATGGTTCCACTCAATAATATGGAATTTAATGAGTTTTACTACATACATAGCATCATGATGTTTAATAGTACAATATGCTAGAAAATGATCCAATAAATCATAGTTTGGAATCCATGAAATCTGAAATGACATGTGAGATTTGTCAAAAAAATTCCTTACTAAAGACAAAAATTGATGCTAATATTAAATTTATTAGAAATGATAGATTGTATATACTTACCTCATGGGGTAGGATATTGTCCAACTTGAGACGATATACACCCAAGTGGTGTGTCAAAATGCTCTTGATGTTGTTTTTCTATGTACACCTATACAATACAACATTGAAAGTGACAAATAATAATAAATTAAATTAAATAACTCCTACTAGAATCAGAACCCAATAGAGATAAGCGATCATTCCAGTATCTATGTGGATCATTCTATACCACATCTATAGAAAGAGGCTCACCAGTAAGATCGGAGTAGAGTTTTTGGATGCGCTTCGATGCCCACATATAAATAAGGATGATGCATCCCATGAGATACATGTGGTCTCTATAGCATGGCATGCATAATGCTCTGTAAGTGTAATCCAAGCACACATATCCCCATATATATGTCCTGCCCTGATAAAAATCCTCCAAAAGCCCTAGATACAACATGTGAACATGCATACCTAAGTGATCAGTGAACATGGTCAATCCAAGGATCCGTAATATATATGCACATTCATAACACTTGATAGTATACTCATCTTCTTCATCTGGTTAATATATAAAGTGTCCCTCAATCCATCTAATAGAAATCTATCCACCATCTGTAGCCCTAGGGTCGGCCATAATATCAATTCCTAGCAATATATGTTCATGGTCAGGACTGTATGAATGGGTGGGTCCAATAATGGCTTCTCCATAGACATGAATACTATGAAAGACTGCCACATCCTCAAGGGTGATGGTCATATCTCCCTTAGGAAGGTGTAATGTGTGGGTCTCTGGTCTCCACATCTCTAAGAGGGTAGTAATCAGGTGATTTTCAACAAATGAGAAATCAAATACTGCAATGTTGTAGAATCTAGCACGTTGTAGGTATGGTATAATGGTGGGTGGAGGTAGTGTGTGATGAAAAATGTGGACTCGATGCACCTTGATCTGTCAAATGTCACCACCCTCGATAACATCCTAGAAAAAATTTATATCCTACTTAGTGAGTAGTATAGTATCGTCTATCTATATGTAAAAAAATGAAATGAGTTGTAAGTGTAAATGGTTAAATATAATGTTATGGTCATCAGAATTTTATGAATTGTAGAATGTAAGAAATTCAATGTTTATTCACAATATTTTATGAAGTTATTTTTTACCAAAATAAAAGGTCATGTCTTCATGTTTCTCAAAGCATATTTCTAAAGTGTTTTTGAGATATTTTTTTACCTAGAAAATGGTTTTTTAGGATATTGTTATATATATATAGACTTTTTATTTTTTATCTAGAAGTTTATTACAAAATGCTGTGCTTTGTAATTTATTTATTATTTCCCAGATGATGGTATGTTTCATGATTATTTTCTCAAACGCTTACTTTATGGTTTAGCCATGGAATGATTGATTATACATTAATATATCACCCTCTTCAATTTCTTCACATTCTTCACATTCTTCACATTCTTCTCTTTATTTTTTTCTTCGTTTTCTTTTCTTTATTCATTTTATTTGGTTATGGGATGGTTTTATGTCATCTTCATCATCGTCATCATTTTCCCAAAACATGTTTTGGATGAGATGAGCCGGAATTAAAAAGTGAGGTAAACTCTATCTTATTTTCAACTGCTGGATTAATGAAATATTTGAAAAGGATGTAATTAACTTTTAAATTTTGAAAATATTTCAGTGTTTTTAGACAATTCTAAAAAATAAAGGATATTATATTAACACCATATAATTTAAAATATGATGATATCACAATATAGACAATACATTATTGTGTCAGAGAGTGTTAACTCGACCCAAAAATGTTTGGGAATCATTTTCATTTATGAGATTCTTGATGAAATATGGTGCATCTCGAACTTTTTTCTTGTTCGTGAGGCCAGTCCATCTCATTCCACATCCTGATGGCCTTTTTTACCTCATTTACGTAACTGGTTAATGTACGGTATCACAATCAGCTTGCCTTCAGGCATTGGAAAATATCCAAACTCCCCAATAGAAGCCCATGGTGTAACATAACAGTTTTAAATGGTTTCCATCTATTACACAGGATCGACATATTATTCCCATGATATTTTCAAAAAGTCATATGATGTGATGACATGTGTTCCTGGAAACCATAAGGTTTAGAAGTTTCCACATTGGCATTGCCTCTCTTCTAGTAATACCACTATTTTTTCACTGATTCTATTTGTGACGGGGTATGAATGATCATTCAATTTAAATTGAGAGTCTTATTGAAGGAAAAGGCATACATGATAACCATAAGCTTCTTTAGTGTTATTTTCAATATATCATTGAATGTTCCTTTTATACCTTATCCACTACTGATTCCAATATAAGGATAGTTTTTTCCTATCAATAATGTACATCACAAAACAATAAAATTTATCTTGAACATGGGCATTTATAAGTAACATGAGAAGCCCCTTGAAGACACCATTGATGTAATACACAGTGTTTTTGGTCATGTGTCCATACCTCTTCCCCCCATCATAGTCCAATGTCCATTTTTCTTTTGAAATTTACATCATATAATCATAAAATTATTGATTATCCTTGAGGATTTGTTCGAAATGTTTTTCAAACATCCATTGATCCAGATCATATTCTACCCAGAATTGATTAAATTTCACATAGATTTATTTTATATTTATGTTTAAATAGTAAAAAACAAAAAAGACAATGCGCACCAGGCCTCCTAACTAATTTATTCATAGGTTCCTTAGGGAATGTTTTCTGCACCTTGCTACCCATGTGTCTGATATAGTAATAATGATGTGCATTTGGAGGTCTCCATGTATCATGTTCCGTATTGATTTTCGGATGCTGACTGAATATCAAATAGACACCCTCAATGCCCGTGAAATGGTTGTTGATACATACCAAAAACTAACTCCATGATTTTCTTTCCTTCTCCAAAATGGAAAAATAAAGAGAAAGTGGTAAACAATTTCCATCTTGGGCTGCCACAATCAACAATGTTACCTTGTAATTTTTTATAGAAATGTTCCATCAATTTATATGAATGGTTTTCTAAAACGAATGCAGAGATGTAGGGGAGGAATTCCCAGATTTTGAACACGAGATAGATCTAGTCGGTTCTCTTGAGACACATGTTCATTTGTATGATGATGAAAAAAAATTGGTTTTTATGTCATAGTATGGATATAAATTGTGGAAACACCTGATACGAGTCATCCCAATCACTATAGACCTTCATAATTTCCTTCTGTTTCTCTATCCATGCCTTATTAAAAGAAATCTAATAATTGAAAGTTTGTTGTATCCTCTCTTTCATAAGATATATGGGAACATGTTTTCATGTACTAATCTTATCTACAATAATGTATAACACAAATTCATTATCCAATTATGTATGATCTTGTGTTAGGTTTGGATGAACATAGGTATGAGCTACCTCAATCTTTGAGATTCTCCAACCTACAAATGTAATGTCCAGAATCTCCCTCAAGTATAATCTACAGTCATCCCCATACTTGTCATACCGTATAAGGTATTTTTTATAGCCTTATTTCTGAACTATATATCTATAGTGCTTCTCAATTTTAAATCTCTTTATCGTGTTTTTAAATGATTATTTACTTGGAAAATCCCTACCGATATATAAGATTTTTTCAAGCTTACTAAACCTATCTGGTATAACTATGGGAAACACAGTTGTAGCTATGAGAACATTGTAGTTGAATTCAAGAACATATGTCATTGCTTCTGACCAAGATTAAAATAGTTGTGGATGATTTGTTATGGTCCGAGAATAATGTACAACTAATACATTTCTAGAAACTTCCTCCACAACTTCTGCTGCTCCCTCCTCATTAGCATTGTTTCTATAATCTATTCCATAATAATGAAAATCCTCATAGGAGGTCATATTGACATGTATACATGAGATATCATCTATTTTTTCCTCTTTTACATTATTTGGAATGGGAACAATTTCATGGGGCAGATCATCAACCACTCTTTTAAGTCTAAAACTTTTTATAAATGGACTTTTTTGTTGTTTTACATTAGAAATATCAACATATAACTCCATTATGGAACCATCTGACCATTGGAAAAATAAATTTATTACTTGGACCCACTATGCATCAGCACCCAATGGATAATCTAGATGCCATACTATATCTAGGAATTGTAAATGTGTATAGATCATAGACTAATTCCCTTGATCTGGTCCCAGTTTTAAGGAACCAATAATTATGTCTTAAATTTCACTTAGGGGTACACAATCACCTGTACTAACCACTGTTGGTGGGTTTTTACTATAAGAAGCTCCTTTCATAGTTTGAATAACCTCCCCATAATAGTGCTAACTAGAAAACTTGATTCTCAATGTTAAAAATGTCTTTTTATCAAGAATGTGATAGTGTAACTAATATTGACAAAGACGTTTGACCATATAATATTTATTATACTGAAATTTTAGAATGTCTTTTTATACCCTAAAATATGATACTGATGTTTCATTATATAAAATTTTATTATAATATAAGTCACAAAATGTTTGGGAAAATGAGGTAAAATTAAAAGGAAACGTTAAATAAGATTATTAATAATTGATAAAATGACAATTATGATCATTTAAATAGAAATAGAGAAGAACAAACACATTAAATAACACATGAATTCTTTATAACATAAAAAAAATAACAAGACATTTTTAAATAGAAGAGAGTTTGGATGAGATGAGCCTAACTTCATAAGTGAGGTAAAATATTTATTATTTTCAAGTGGTAGCTTAATAACATCTTTGAAATTTATGTAATTAACTATGGAATTTTGAAAATATTTTGGCCTTCTAATAACATATGGGAGATGTTATCTTAGAAGTCATCAGAAGGAAGAAATATTTTAAAAAATCCAAAGTTAAGTACATACCTTTCAAAGATGTCATTAATCTACCACCTGAAAATAAGATGGATTTTTCCTCACTTATAAATTTAGGATCATCTTATCCAAACTATCTTCCACTGAAAAATTTAATGGTATTTCTTGTATTTTGTAAAGAATTCATGTGTTATTTAATGTGTTTTTTCTTCTCCATTTCACTTTATATGATCATAATTGGCATTATATCATTGATAATTATTATTAGCTAATCATTATATGTATTCATTTTCTAATCCTATATTATTCATTAATTAATATGTAATTAATCATTACTGATAATAACTATTATTTTTAAACTATATAATTTTTATGATACCAAAATTTTATAACATCTTATTATATCCTAAACTATGATACTAATGTTTCTTAGTATAGTTTTTTACTTAGTTAATCATTAATTAAACACTATATAATTATTACTAAGTTATTCATTAGTTAATAATTATTCAATCACTCTATAATCATTCCTTATTCAATCATTATTCAAATGATATTCATTAGTTAATTATTATTAGATAATCATTATATTTATTCATTTTTTAATCCTAATTTATTCATTAATTAATATATACTTAAGCATTACTAATAATAACTAAAATTTATAAAATATATATAACTAATTACACTACATAATAAATATCTTATTTAAAACCAACAAAAAAGAATTCAATTATTAATAATAACTTTCATTATTTAAGGTCTTTGTCCTTGTCCATTTCATTTTATATGATCTTAATTATCAGTTTATCTTTGATAAATATACTAATTTGATGTTTTCTTTTCTTAGGTATTTTAGTAGTTTATAAAGAGAATATGAATCATATAAAACATATCCCCCAGTAGTGTCAAAATAGGAGTGTAGTTAAGCCCATTTTCGTGTAGCAAGTTGCCTCGAGTGAAGCCTGAAACACCTTTTCAGAGTTGTTAGTCCAAGGTACACATTCTCTAGAGCCATACCCACTTGTTTGTATCCAGAAAGGGATTTTATTTCATAGATAACCACATAATATTTATGATACCAAAATTTTAGAACATTTAATCCTAAGTTATTCATTAGTTAATCTAAACTAAATCATTAATCTTTATGACTATTATTTCAAACTATATATAACTAAAAAAACTACTTAATAAAAAAAATATTTAGAACTTACTAATCTAATTAATAAATTAAATATTTAGAACAAACTAAAAATAATTCAATTAAATAAATAAATAACATTAAATTAAACGAAAAATGCCTCTAGATGATGCATCACAAAAGATACTTGTTTTAGACCACCAGATCCACCGCACATGGAAAACAATTTTTTTAGAGAAAGAAGCTTTGGAATGTAGAGAGATAAGGGAAATTGGAAGTGAGAAGAAGTGGGGTCCCTTTTATTGGGCATTACAGAAAAGGTGGCATGGTGGGTGACACTTTTCACCATTACGTTATGCGAAAGGCCGCATTCCCCTATCACCTTTTTATTTATCTTTAGGATTAATGTGGTAGCCACCACCACCTTTTACATGTCATCGATATTGGGAAAAGATGGTGGGTGGGGGGGAGGTGGCCCCCTGGCTCCTTTAATACCCATATTTTAAAAAAAAGTAACCTACACATTAATTTTTTTCTAGAAAACTCGTAAAAAACTCAAGACAAGGAGAAATATAATTGGTAAAGATGAGGTTTTTGTGGCCTTTTTGGTGGTTCAAACACTATTCATAATGAAATAATTATCCAATAAATGAATAATAGAGGGTAAAAAAATATTTTGGAAATAAATAATAAAAAATGGATTCCAATTCATGAATAATAATTTTAACCCCAGATTTTAGGTTGAGTGAAAAAATAGTTTTATTAAAGAGTCCCATATTATGGTGAAGCTATTAGTGCTTGGAATTTTGATCGACCTAACTATACTAATTCACCCTTGGTCCATGGTATCAAGAATCCTTAAGTTCATTTTTCATCATCATCCATCCTCATTTATTTGAATTCTCCCATGCTCCCAAATCTCATTCTATGATTTTTCATCGATTTGGTGGCTAATTCTAGACTACATATATTAAGGGTATATTTATTACCCTCTATCTGTTCCATCAAAGTCAAAAATTAAAAATGTCTCAGAATGAGATCGACCTAGGCTTAGAAACCAGATAAATGTTATACCCCACCTATGTAATTTTTTTTCCAAACAAGACCATATATTGGAGTTTTCATTCGTGCTCGTTTTCAAAAGATATCAACATCCACTAGAAAACAATTAGTCTTAATGGTGGTTTATTAGCAGCGGTTCTAATAAACACCACTTAAGATATAATTTAAAATATAATTTAAAATATAGGGGTGGTTATATTAAACCACTTATATATATATATATTAAATTTAGTAGAAATTTAAACAAAACCACCGGTAAATATTTAAAATGTTTGTAAATTACAACCCCTCCCTCACTTGATCCCACCCTCCTCCCCAATCCCTTGGACCCTCCCCCTATCCATGGTCAATAATGACCACCCTTGGACCCTCCCCCTCTCCCCAATGGCATTATCCTCGATGATGACCACCCCTTAGCCCTGAACCCCCTCCTCAATGACCTTCTCCCTGATAACAACTGGCCCCGAAACCCTCTCCCCGATGGACTTCTCACCAATAGTGAAATCCCCTCACACCTCCAAACACAATGATCCCTATGACCCAAAATCGCCATGCTCCCTGACGATGACCCCACAACTCCCCACTACCCCTTGACGATGATCCCCAATGGCGGAACCTCTCGGTGAGTGTGGCCATCGATGGTGGAAACAAACCTAACTCCCTTATACCCATGACCCCATCCTCCCCTTATCTCCATTTTATTGAAGTTATACAATTCATGTTTTATTTTTCTATGGGTTTTAATTAAATTATACAAATATTTGTGTACTTGAGTATTGTTTTTTTGGATGCCTTGAATTGTAAATACTTTTATAGATATAAATGTGATTAAATTTTTACTATCATTTGAGAGTGATAATCGATTTTCATGAAATATAAACTAAACTTTGGACCTATATTTACCCCAGATTGTTAATCTAGTTTTTTTCTACTTTATTGATTAACAACGTAATTGTTTTTCATATTGGAAGTTATTTTGAGTCCTTATTTTTTAGTTTTATTTTTTTTCATGGATTCTTTCTAGAATTCTTTAAAATACATAATTTATCACTATCTCACTACTTTAAAATTTTAAGTGTGAAAATTTCAGCATTGTTTAAAAATTATGTAATACAATATTTATAATGGAAAACTAGCCTATTATACATTTTTTGAAATCCTTTCATTTTTATTTTCCCATAGATTAAATGAAAAGTGTGGGTAAAAAACAAAAAATGATTTTATTTAAAGTTTTATTTTTAATTCACTTTTTAAATACCCAAAATTCATGTTAAAGTTTTACTATTTTTATATACTGGTGATTGAATGTGTTATATTTATATAATTAAAAAATTTCTTGTTTTTTTGTTTTAATCAGAAAAAATACATTTTTAATTTTAATGTAAATATTTTATACAATTTTAGTTATAATTTTTTTATGAGAAATAAATTTGGTTCATATTTGGAAAGGTTGAAGTAATTTTATAGTTTTCTTATAAATGAATTAACATATATCATGCATATATTTTATAGTTGACGAATGTAAGAATTTTCAAGCGAGACTAAAAGAGACCATGCCAATGGATATCACAGTTCCAAGTTCTTGTTTTGAGATATAATAAATATTGAATTTAATATTTATCGATGCAAGATCTAGCTATAGAGACAATCATGTTTCTATAAAATAAAATAAAAATTAATAATGTGAAAAGAATAAAAGTTATATATCTTCCAATAGAAGAATTATGTCTGTGTATTATTCTGGAATGATAATAGTATGCTTGATATTATAAGAGCCTCAATGCCCAAATCAGTGAACTTTTTTCATGAAATAAAACTATATTATTTTTATTGATAATAGTTATCCATTTATGTTGTTTATGTTTTTAATTTTGGATTGAATAATTTTTCTATTGAATTTGTGTTTTGTAGAATCAAGAACCTACCCTAGTCTATGAAAAATTTGGGTGAAGTTTTATTTTGAATATACTTATTTTATTAAACATTTATATCTTTCTATCTAAACGTACAAGGAGAAGAATTAAAATCCAATGCATAAGGATAAATGTTGGATTAATTTACAATGAAACACACATCGGTACCCCAATGGTTTGGAATAATTTTCAAATTGTGAAATTGAAAAATGATCAGTGAATGGTATAATAAAATATCCATGTACTTATTGTAAATTCAAGTGATGGTTGGATATAAATGAATTAAATATAAATTTTATATTTAAATAGTTTCCTTATCGATATGTATATTGGATTCGTTATGGTGAGTCCGATGTTATGGAAATTCAGAACATTGATAATACTATAAATGAAAGGCAATGTGACCCACTAGAGGATAATTCAGTTTAAAATTTTATAAATTAAATATTTTTATTTTCATGATACAATTTGAAATATTTTAATAGATCAACATAACCATTAATAGATCCTGAGAAGATTAATATTTCTCAAAAAATTAGTGAAAAAAATCAGTTTTTGAATTAATTGAAGATCAACAACAAGAACTGTATGAAAGATGTTCTAGGTATTCAAATTTATCTTTTATACTTAATTTGTATCATATCAAGTGTCCCTATCGAATTACTAAAAAATTAATGTCCTTGATTTTAGAGTTTCTTCATGATGCATTTAGTGAATATAAGATCCCTACATCATTTTATAAGATGAATAAAATCATCAACAAACATGGAATTTATTATACAAAGATACATGCATGCCCTAATGATTGAATGATTTACTAGGGAGAATAGTATGATAATTAATAATGCATAAGATTTCAAAAAATCATATGTATGTCAAAGAACAATAATGAGAGTATAAATAAATTAATCTCTACAATGAAAAAGAAGAATAAAACTCCTATAAATGTATTGTGATACTTTACATTATAACTAATCTTGAAAATATTATTCATGTATTTTAAGACTGAATACCACATGCATTGGAATGCTTAGGATAGTAAAAATGATGGATTGATGAGCCATCAAAAATATTCAACATCATGGAAGGTTCCAGATTAATTATATCCAGGTTTTTCTTCGGATCCTAGGAATATATGTTTGGGATTGGATTTTATTGGTTTTAACCCTTTTGGTACTTTAATTATTAATTATAGCATCTGGTCAATTTTTTTGACCCTATATAATATACTTCCATGGATTTGTAGGATAAAGAATAATTTCATTATTTTAATGATTATTACCTTGATGTATACATTCATCCTCTAATCAAATAATTTTTAGAATTATGGGATGATGGTGTGGAATTTATTCTCCATTAATGATAAAACTATTAAAAATACATGATATATTAACGTGGAAATTTGGTGAACTTTTTGGACTAGGAAACATATCAAGTTGGAAAACTCAAGGAGGTTTGGCTTGTATAGTTTGTAATTTTGATTTTAAATATTAATGATTACCTCATAGTAGAAAATGTAAATTTATGTGTCATAATAATTTTTTGATGTTTCTTATAAATCCAGGTTTAACAAGACACCATTCAATGGATACATTGAATTGAGAAATCCACCAAATGTGTTATATTTTTTATAAATCATTGGATTATTAATGAATTTTTCTGTTGAATTTGGAAAATGAAATAATTTTAAAGAGGGGGGGGTGTAAGGTATAGTATCTGAAGCAGTTGGAACACAACAGTGGAAGAAAATGGGTATAATTTTCAAATATCAATATTAGGAGTTTAAGTTGATATATAATAATCTTGAATTTATGTATATTGAGAATAATGTATCTGAAAATGTGGTTTTTTACATTGCTTAATGATCAGAGTAAATCAAGGGATCACCATAATACTCATAAGGATTAGAAATCATTGAATATTAAGCATGGTTTTTGAAAAAATGAGAATAGAAAGTATCATTTAACAATTTTAAAATGAAAAATAATGATAAATACAAATTCCTTTTGACATTAAAGAATGTAAAAGTTCCAGATGGATATTCAAGTAACATTTCAATGTGCATCGACTTAAAATAGAAAAATTTACCTAGATTGAAAAGTAATGACTCAAATAATCCAATGGAGAAGTTGTTTCCCTTTGAATTGTGAAATATGTTACCTAAAAAATCAATTGGGGTTCCAGTATAGTTGTGTTCCCTATTTAGATATATTTTTGCAGAAACACTAAATCCAACCATACTTGATAAACTTTAAGAAATAAATTTTTTGACACTTCATCATTTGAAGATGTTATTTTACCTTTTATTCCTCATAGTCATTATTAATATTTTTATTCATTTTGTTGAAGAAACTAAAGTTGTTGAAGTAGTTTACTATCGATTGATACAACCAATTGTGAGGTATGTTGATATTATTTTTATTTTCATTTGTGAATTTTTTTTATCAAATCACTACATAAATTTTTTTAATATGATTCTTATTTATTTCATTAGGTATATAGGTCAGTTTAAATAAGATGTGTGGAATAAATCTCAACTAGAAGGATCTATTGATTAATGTTACATAACCAAAGAGTTATTAACCTTCAATTATTGGTATTTGGAAGGTATTGAGACTAGATTCAATCATGTTGGCTGTGTTTATAACAACCCCACTAAATCTTGTTCTTAAAACCAGTCATCAATATTTAAAACTTTTGGACGACCAATTGGAAAGGGGAAAAATTTTAAACTGACTAAATTGGAGTTTCCACACACATATAGATATGTTATACTCAATAGTCTTATTGTATATCCATTTATTGAATAATTGTGATTGTAAGAAAATAGGTGAGTAAGGGGTTCATCTCAAAATGAGTTGGAATTAAAAATGTAGTTAATAAAGAGGTTGTCAGATGGTTAGCCCATTGTGTAAGTATAAAACCATATTTATATTATTGACGTATTGTTATTTTATAGGTTAAAAGTAAAAATTTATTTATATTTGTTCTAGATAATGAATGTTATGAATTGAGATGAAAGATTGCATGATTTCAAATTTTTATCTTGATTTTCTCTAAGTAAGGCTAGGATATTTGATCTACAATATTGATAGATGCTGGTTTCACTCAATTTATCATTAATAAGACTTGAAAACTCAAAATAGTGGTACATTTTTACTTATTGGGGTGGGGTACGATGGAAAATTGATTGATATAATTTAATTATACTATTATGTTCAATTTTTAGTTTTCTTATTAAAATTAATGTGGGTAAACATTGATAGGGGTATAATGAAATATTTATTATATTTTACTTCTTTCAGCTTCTCTCTATTTATTAATACTAGTGAGCATGAAGAGCTTGATCCATTTATCTTGGGTTCATAATCAAAGATGGTTTATTTTTTGGATGCTAAAATATGTGAAGTTTGGAGTGTTTTTATACATTTAATGAAGAGATACTTCTATTATATGGGAGATAAAGACCAATTAGTACTTTGTGATAGTGAACCTCAATAACCAAAAACACTGAACAATTTTTTCCTGATAATATTAAAATAATTGAACATATAAGAGAGGGTGAAAATGAATCACTCGTCACAATAGAGGTGGATAAAATTAAAGACAATGAATATAAAGATAATTGAATGTGTAAAATAGAAATGAAACTATATTACAATTTATTATTTATAAGTGTTTCATAAATATATACATTGTTCTATTTTTTTTGGTAAAAATATTTTAGTTTTTCAATTTTCTATAAATTTTATCTATTGTAACCATTTCAATTGTAGGAATGTTGAGAACAAAAAAATTCAAGATCCTATCTGATCATCATCTCATAGAACACCACCACTACCGTTAGATTCACTGGATTTGAGTTATTCCAATGTACCCAAGAATTCTAGTGATACAGCCATTTTCCCAGATATTGTTGGTAGTCCACCGTATGATTCACCTTTCATGACAGAGAAGTTAGTCACCCCTCCATCTATGGTATATTAGTGAGTAAACATTACTGGTATGTATGTTATTGTATAATATATATATATTTTATTAATTGTTTAATGTATTTTTAAAACATATAAAGATAAGAATAGAAGGGATATAAATATTAACACTGAAGATGTATAGGACTTGATTGACTTAAAAATTATTGTTTTATTTGATGAGTTAATAGTGCCTACCGGTGATGTTTCTAGAATATATGGACATATTTTTTTGGAATATTTCATGTGATAAAATGAGATTTCACATTAATTATAAATATTGTATTCATATTTTCACATTTTGAAGAAATGAAGTTATTGATAATCAAGTAATGGTAAATTAATTTAATATTAATTGATATCTAATTTAAAAGACATGAGAAAAATTATTAATATACTTATGAAGTGTCAGGTTTTTTATTTCTTGATGTTTTTTCATTTTGATGCCCATTGTTCCATTTCATGCCCAATGACTCAAAAAAATTTGGGTAAGAAATTGATATATTTTAAATGGTGATTATGTCTTGTGTTTAATGACACAACACTGAGCTCATGAGAAATGTATGAGAAAGTTCCTAAAATAATATCTCGTGATTAATGGAAGATATTTTTCGATATTAACAGAGATGTATCAGATGAGGCAATTTCATATTTTAAATTATCTTAATAACATAAACACAATAAAATTATAAATTTTATTTATGTTCCTATTTTTTATTGGAATTATCTAAAAAATACTATTGTTCATGAGTAACAAGTCACTCCTCATATCAGGGAGTCCCATAGTTTTTCATGAAAAATAACAATATTGGTTTGTATTTTATCCATTATTATTTATAACAATTTATTATAAGATAATGGTTTTATTACTTTTTTATATTTTTTAAAAAGTCTAATTAATTTTGTCACTTTTTTGGCCGAATAGGGATCTAGTTTAAATTTCTTAAGAAACGTCATGGTAGTTTAGTAAATAGACCCACCAAAGACATTAGAGTAAGTAGTTTTCATTACTATTTCATGTTATTTAATTACTATAAAAACATTATAATGAAAAATATATTATAAAAAAACAAGAAATAAACCTAATTAAATGGGGTATCTATACAGATAAAAAATTTCCCATTTAATGTCATTTGAACATTCTAACTCACCCCAATTAATTAAGTTTAATGATTTTTTGTTATTATAATTTTTCCAATATTATTTACTTATAGTAACAAAATCTCAAAAAAGAAAAAAGAAAAACTTATTAATTATATAATATTATTAAGTTCATATAATTTAAAAAATCATTTTTAATATTTTTCTATTAATAGGTTAAGATTTAAGAAGTCTCGGATGCGAACCATTCACAATCAACATCTTTTTCCTAGATCCATGAAGTTGCAATTATTTTTGGGAAGGAGAATCCAATACGAGTATAGGGGGAAGGGTTCTGGACCTACTCCATTATCTATCTTTGTGTGGGTGTTATCATCAATTACCGATACACCTAGTGGGGGTTTGAGTAGTGCCATTGATCGGGGATCAGAAATAGAAATTTTAAGTTTGAAAGAAAAATTTCAAGAACAAGAATCTTATAGGAAAACACAGGATTAGTGGTGGACAACAATGGAAAATGATTTAGTTTCTCTATTTTAATGGATAAATATTATGATCCAAGAGGAAATTTTTGGCCTTATATCCCATCCCACTAAGGTAAATTCAATGTTCTATAAATCATTCACACATTTTCAAAGAACACATAAAACTTCCATAAATAAAATGAAAATGAGACTTTTATATTGAAAACATTAACTTCAGGTCATATAGGCCACATGATGTGTTGGATTGATGTGTAGTTGATTCCTATATGTCAAAAATTAGTTATGTATTGTGATCCTAATGTTTGAAAACATGCATAAGAAAATGTGAGGTCAAAACATGTGTTGGGGGGGGTCAAAACTAGGAAAATGAAATAATATGGTCATGAAAGCATAGGAAAATGTTCATAGATTAAATCTAGAAATTTCAGAATCTATGACATGCCATTTTGAGTTGTAGTTTTCTTGTGATTCCTGTAAACACATTTTGGGTGTTTTAAAACACTAAAACATGCATATAATGGTAAAAACTGTAGAACAAAACTTATATTGACATGGAATAAATGGTAACACATTGTTGAGTTATTTTTTATGTTTACACATAGACAACACATCAGTCCAATAAGCAGTTGGTCGGAATGACTCAATAAATTGTTTTTAAAGGTTCTAATTCCTTTAAAAACATGAGATGGGAGGTCAAAACTTGGAAACCGACATCATATAGTCATGAAATCAGAGAAAAATAACCATATATCGAATTTTGAAATATAGTAACTAATGAAATGTCATTTAGAGCTACAATTTTCCTTGTATTCTCCTAAACACATTTTTAGTGTTTTAAAACATGAAAACATGCATGTAATGGTCAAACCCATAAAAAAACTCATATTGGCATAAAATAATTGAACTATAACTATCAAAATATTATTGAAATGTATTCAAAAATAAAAAATAAATTTTATATGTGGTGTAGTCAAAATGATTAAGTAAATTGTTTTTCAAGGTATCAAGTCCTTTAAAAACGTGTTTTCGGGAGTAAAAACCATAAAAATGATGTCATATTTCCCTGAAATCATATGAAAAACACCGTATAATGATTTGTGAGATGTATGAAAACACACCATTCATTGTTATAGTTTTCCCGAGATTCCTAGAAATGTGTTTTTAGTGTTTTAAAATACTAAAACATGCATGTGATAGTAAAATAAATATAAAACAACCTCATATTAACATAAAATCATATAGTATCCACTATTGAGATATTTATAATGTGTATGTATAGAAAAATGTCAATTCAAAGAATTATGTGGTAAAAATGGCTCAGTAAAAAGTTTTTAATGGTAAAGAAGCCTTTAAAAATGGGTCTCGTGTGTTCAAGGCTCAGAAAACAATATCACATGTCCATGATATAAGAGGAAAACGACATTAGATTGATTTGTAAAAAGCAGGAACTGAAAATATGTCATTCAAGTTGCAGTTTTCATGAGATTACTATGAGAACATTTTTATTATTTTAAAAGACTAAAATGTGAATGTAACTGTAAAAAACATAGAAAGAATATTTAGGTTTATGTGATATATCACGGTATAACCACTTTTGACTTATTTTTTATGTGTATATGAAGACAACACATCAATTTGATGTGACTTGTGGTCAGAATTACTCGGAAAACTATTTTTAATGGTTCCAAATCATTTAAAAACATGTAACGGGGGGGGGGATGAAAACTATGAAAATTATGTAATATGGCCATTAAATCCAAGGAAAATGATTGTATATTTATTTTTGAAATGTAGGAACAGACGACAAGTCATTACAAGTTATGGTTTGCTCGGGATGCCTGTAAATGAATTTTTATTTTTTTAAAACACTAAATTGTGTATATAATAGTGAGAACCATATAAAAAATATTATATTGATATTAAATCATAGGAAAAACACTTTTAAGGTATTCTTTATGTATATACGCATACAATACATTAATCGGACATGCAGTGTGGTCATAATGACACAATAAAAAAAATTAATGGCACCAAATCCTTTAAAAACATGTATTAAGGGAGGTACGATCAGGGAAAATGATATCAGGTGATTATGAAATCCATGAAAAATGATAGTAGATTTTTTTTTGTAATGTATGAACTTAAGACCTATCATTCTGAGTTATGGATTTCCTAGGATGCCTATAAATTCGTTTTTAGAGTCTTAAAACACTTAAACATGCATGTAATGATCCAAATCTTAGAAAATAGCCCCATATTGATTAAAAATCATGGAACTACCACATTTTAGTAATTTTTTTTATATTCTGAGAAAATTTCAATATGACATGTGATGTTTTAAAAATAACTTGGTAAACAGTTTTTAGTGGCACCAAACCATTTAAAAATGTGTGTCATGGGGTTGGGGTGTCAAAACCAAGAAAATATTGACATATTTCCTAAAAATCAGAGGAAAATGACCATAGATTTATTTATTAAAAGTAGGAACTAATGAAACATCATTATGAGTTATGGTTTTCCCCTAAGGCCCATAATTATTTTAGTGTTTTAAAATACTAAAACATGCAATTAATCTGTAAAACCATAGAAAAAGACATCATATTTATATTAAATCAAGGAAAAAAAACTGTCAAATTATTTTTTATATGTACGCATAGAAAAGACATCATCCTGACCTAGGGTGTGGCTGGAATGACTCAGTAAATAGTTTTAAAGGTATCAAAACCTTTGAAAACATTTTGTTGGGTGTCAAAATGAGGAAAATTATGGTGTTTGATCATAAAATCATTGGAAAATGACCATATATTGATTTTTTAAATTAATGAACTAAAAACACACAATTTAAAGTTATTTTTTCCTCAAGATTACCTTAAATGTATTTTTATTGTTATAAAACCATAAAATGTGTGTAATAGTCAAAACCATATAAAATAACCTCATATTGATATAAATCCTTGGAAAACCACAGTTGAGTTTTTTTGATATGTACTAATAGATAACATGTCAATTCGATGTATAGTGGGGTTAGAATGACTTATTAAATAGTTATTAAAGTTACCAATGCCTTTAAAAACGCGTGTTGGGTGGGTTAGATCTAGGAAATCGATGCCTGATGGTCATGAAATCATAAAAAAGGCCCATAGATTTATTTTTGAGGTGTAGGACCTAACCGAATGTCATTTTAAGTTATAGTTTTCTCTAGAACCCCATAAATGCGGTTTTAGTGTTTTAAAACACTAAAACGTGCATGTAATGGTCAACACTATAAAAACAACCTCCAACTGACGTGAAATCATGGGAAACCCACCGTTGATTTTTTTATGTGTATACATAAGATACATGTCAATACAACAAGTAGTGTGGTTAGAATGAATTGGTAAATAGATTTAAAATGCACCAAAGCCTTTAAAAATGTGTTTGGGGGGGGGGGGGGTCAAAACATGGAAAATGACATCAAATTTCCACGAAATCAAATGAAAATGCTTGTAGAATGATTTTTGAAATTCAGGAACCAACTACACACTATTATAAGTTATGGTTTTCCCTGGATACCTATAAATGCATTTTTTAGTGTTTTGAAACACCAAAACGTGCGTGTAACAGTTAAAACTATAAAAAATGTCTTTAGATTGATGTTAAATCTTGGTAAAACCACTATTTTATTATTTTTTATATGTACACACACACTACACATCAATAAAATGTGTAGTGTGGTCAAAATGACATAGTACATAGTTCTTAAAGTAGAAAATCCTTTAAAAATGTGTATCAGGGGGGGTCAAAACCAGTAAAATGACATTGGATTTCACTAAAATAAGAGGACAATTATAATAGATTTATTTTTGAAATGTTGGAACTTAATACATTTCATTCAATATTATGGTTTTTTTAGGACACTCATAATTTTTTTAGTGTTTTAAAACACTAAAACATGAATGTAATGGTAAAAACCATAGAAAACAGCCTCATATTGAGATGAAATCATGGGAAAAAATATTTAATTTTTTTAAAAAAATAGGAAATTCTTCTATATCGAATTGTTTATTTTTTTTAAGAAAACTTGAAGCAAACCACACATTAATTTAAAAATTAATGAGATCATTATATGCTTATCCCTTTTATATTTAAAGTGTTGAATCATTTATTAAATTGGTAAGTTTATGACCTCAAATTGTTATAAAAGATATATTATTTGTTTTATATTAAAATTTATCATGTTTTATTAAAAAAATAAAAAATTTATATACACCATTATGAATATATTCTCTATCTTTTATCATTTTTCTTACTTTTCTTAAATGTTCTGGTTTTTATTATAGGTGAAATATGTTGATAGTAGTCTTAAGTTTGACCATTATGATCCAAGGTAGTCATTATGGCTCTTAGTTTCTAAGTTTCGTTTATATTTTATCAATTATTGTACTGTAATTATGATTTATTATGTTCATTTTAAATTTCTATCTAATTTTTTTGTTACAGCTGATGAGATTATGTGGTCAGTTAGAGTTGATGATATTATGTGGTGGCAGATGGATGCAGCAGAGGTCATGGGATGCATATATATTGGACATGGGTTGTCATTGTAGGACATATATTATATGTATATATTAATGATTGAGGTATGTGTTGACTGAGGTTATAGTAATAGAGGTTGTATGTTTATATGAATATGGATGTATGATGATGTATGTATGATGGGTTTGTTATGTATTTATGTTTTATTTCATTTCCTAATAGAATATTTATAATTATATATTTTTATTAAATATTTTTTAAAATTAAATTTTTATAGATATATTTAGTAGAGGTTTACAATAACCTCCACAAAATTTACTTCTTAATATTTTAGTTTTTATGGTTAATATTTTCTCCCACTAAACTTAACCTCTGGTAATGTATGTAGTGGTGGTTAGGTACATTTTATCTATATTATTTTTATATTAATTTTTCGTACAAAAAACCACCACTAAATAAAACTAAAACCACCACATAATGATCTAAACATGACACATAAATAAACCACTGCTAAAAAAGAATAACCACTGCTAAATGACTTCTAATAGTGAAATACATGGTGGTTTAGAAACCTCCACTAAACAATTTTACATTTGTTTAAGTTACTTCTAGTAGACAAAAACCACTATTAATACCTCTGTTTTATATAGTGATTTGTGCTAGTAGTATAATAAATAAAAAAAATAAAAAAATATTAAAAATAAATGAAATTTTGGGTTTCTCAGAATATCATCAAAACTCATCTCAGGTTAAAAATAGAAAATTTAAATCAATGGTATCATTAGTAATTTTTTTCAAGGTTTTCAAATAGGGTCAATGTTCTATTTTACCCCTATAGTTGACCCAAGACTTCAGATTACAAAATGCGCTATGTTTTTATTGAGTACAAGACTAATCCATTGTATCCCCTATTCTATTTGGAACAACCCTTTCCAACCAACCATTTATTTCTAGTATAAAAAATCAATTAGCATGGCCCATTCCATCTTGATATGGGTACTTGTATAATCTTGATTATGGATCAAAATAGTATTTCATAACCAAAATAATATCAAAACATTCCAAAAAAATTACTCATAACTCATTACAAGAATTATATCACACCATATTCTCAATACTAGATTTCAGAAATATTAACTTAAGAGTCTACTATCGATATTCCATATCCTTACGTCATCTAAAAACGTAAATCAACCTATTAAAAATGTTATAATATAAATCTGGGAATAAAAAGATCCCAAATGACTCATGCCCTTAAGATAAATAAATATTTATTCCAAAAATGAACTTATTGTGACTTTTTTCACATATTAGACACAAAGTTTCATCCCAATTCACCACCAAAATAGTAAACCATAATTATCAAACTAATAATACATTTTATACTTCCTCATAAAGATCCCTCATGAAGTGATTTGAAAAAGGGTGTGGTGAGAATCCCTCAATTGATAGTTTGTGAACATATAAATATTCTTTAGATAGTGGTTTTGAGTTTAATCATAAACATTACTCTATTTATTAATATGGTGTTTAGGTTTCTCTCATATTGGGAATATATCGTGGATTGGTTTCTTGAGTTGGTTCTTCATGAGTTTTGAAAATGTTTTTATATTTTTATTACAGTCAACATGTTCAATGAATGATTGAAGATATTTTGGATATTGAAAGGTTTTAAAGGAATGAATAAGTTCATAGGGAACATAAACCTTGTTCTGATTTTTAATAAACCACTTTATATTTAGTTCATTGAGAAAATTAACCATGAATAGGTTTGAAAAAATAACCACAATGTTGGCCACATTTTTTTCAAGAAGCCTAGGATTCCATGGGTAATTAAATCACTTTGTGGTTTTATCCATTACATTGTGGTTCATGATGATAATTAGTATGGTATATTATGATTCTTATTTCTGAAATGTGGAATTATATGTCTACCAATAATATAAAATATGTTGTGGTTTGGAAAGGATGTCATTGTTTCAGGAAAATGGTAAATTATTATTAATCATGGATTGAGGAGTATTTTTGGAGTATTTTGATGGAATCACTATTCAACATGCTTAGAAAAACCATTTCATGGTTTAGGAAACTATGGCATACTAATATAGAAAAAAATATTATGTCCTAATAATCATGTTGTGAGATGAATAATGGTGAGGTTAATGAAAAAGAATGCATCATGTCCAAGATGTCACTGTGTCTTGTTCCAAATGTCACCATATTGTGGTTTTGTCTAAAGATGTAAAACTTTTTAAGGAAGTGACCTCTAGATTTGAAGGGATCTTAAGATAATGATTGAATTTTTTAAATCTATCATTGATTAGAAGAAATTTTTTTATGGTTTAAGTATCCACATTATGGTTTGGAAATATCTATTTAAATTTAGAGTATTTATTAGTGAGGTGTGATAAAACATATAGATAAAAATGATATCTTTTTGGGTGTATATTGGGGACTGAAAAGGTTATGTTTTAGGAGAATAAAAATTTTCACCCTACACCCATTGATTTGAGGCACTTTAAGGGGACTACATAAGATTATTATTTGTTGTTTATATAGAACCATTATCTTTATAATTGTATTTCACATTTCATACTTTTATAAAGTTTAGGATCATTATAGAATCTTTGGATCTTCCCTATGTGTATTTTTAGTATTTATATGAATATTTCTGAAGCCATGTGCTGATGTGGCATGGAATTACAGGTCCCAAATATCCTCAATGTGGTTATATTAAAAATATTGCATATATTTATCATGAATACATAGTTTTTCATAGATACATAGAATAACTCTCAGGGGAGTCTTGGATCAAAAATATGTGGCTGTGATTGAGTCTAGAATGCATGTTTTACTATAGTTAGGACATAGATTTTATCATAGTCAGGTGCCAGATCCATGGTATAATGACCCAGTCTTGACATACATTAACATCACACAACATTTTCATTATAATTAAAACATTATACAATATGAAAACCAAGGACTGTACTAGTCTAGTGCCTTTAGAAACATGGAAACCTAAAACCTTGATACAAAATTGAGCTAAATTATCTCACACTAGGTTCTTCTTGACTAGAACCCTTGTTTGAAACATCAACCATAATACATATCTTCATAACCTAGGGAAGGGAACATAAAAAGGGGTGAGCTCAAATGCCCAGTAAGGGTAAACAAGGGAGATATGTAAGAATAATCATGAATATAAGGGTATGAGAACATGATCATGAAAATAAAAGATCATACCCTACATATCGAAGATCATATATAGGAATCATGTCAAAAATATTGGTAGTTTATAAGACATGAATCATAAGAAAATAAATAACATAATCCAAGAAATCATATAATAGGAATAAAAATTGGAACAGTGGTAAACACATAAGCATATAATATTATTTCTATATTATCCAAGTAATCACCTCCATAACCATATTGGTAGTATGGGTTCACTACCCATAACATCTTAGTAGTCATGGTTCACTCCCACGACCATCTTAGCAGCATGAGTTCTCTCCTCATACCATATTGGTAGTCATGGTTCACTCCCATGGCCATCTTAGTAGTCAAGGTTCATTCCCAAGACCATGTTAGTCTATCTCAAGAGATATAAATCTTAATCCAATGCATTGGATGGAGATATAGGTCCCACCCACCTCATAGTGAAATAATATAAACACGTGACAGAAGATTATAAATAATCATTTCATAACCCATGAAATTAAATGGGAATTATAAACATGTAATCATATCATAACATTTGTAAAGAAGATAGGTTTTATTATCATTTAATCATAAACATAACATGTTAAAATAATCGGGTTTCAAAAGCATATAACCTGTGATAGAAAAATGGGTTTCATCCTCACCATTCCATCAAAAGATAATATATTCATAGAAATAATATGAATGGAAACATTGAATAATTTCCCCACGAAATAATGAGTAAAACCAATAGATGTTATATTATATGGGAAATAATTTTTAATATCTTTTAAAAACATTTCTTAAAGAAAATATCCTTTCAGCATTTCAAATTATTTCTAGAACATAAAACCTTAAAAAAAAATTTTTTGAAAAAAACATTGAAAAATTATAAATTAAGAATTTAAAACCATAAAATGTTTTTAAAATAATTTTATTTTGCAAATTGGTTCAAAGATCTTTTAAAAAATTGATTATTTTTGATTACATGTTTTTTGAATATAATATATTTCTGACCAAAGAGAGATGGTCAGATTTTACTTAAAAGAATTATCTTAAGTAGAAAAGAGTGTAATATGGTACTAACACATGGATATATCTTGAATAAATATAGTATAAGGAAACTTGTGAGTATTCTTTAGATATGGATCATAATATTTTATCAATGGAAGCATAAACATAAACAATCTCTAAAAATGATGAGATTGTCTCGATAAAATCTTATAAATTGGAACTTGGGATTATAAAATCCAGGTAAGAAAATGAAATTAAATGAATCTTAAAATATCATAAAAACAATTAATTTCATTATATTATATTTAAAATGGAATTATATACACATCAAAATAGAATTTAGGTGAATAACAAAACATGAGTCTCAAAGAAGGTAAATTGTGACAAAACTATTTTACCGATTTGTAAATTTTGAAACACAAACCACATGGATGGAAGATCATAAAATGGATATGTGAATACCCATATATTTATGTGTATGAAACATAAAATACAATCATGTGAAGTACATAAACCATACAAAATGAGATACTGGTGAACATAGAATGGATCTCATAGAAAAAAAAGTGAGATGAAATCCCCTTACCTTGTGTATTGACTCTCGTCATACTCATTTAAAAAACATTTATATTAAATATAATTTTCTTATAAATATTTTATGGAACCATATTATTATCTCTAATACCAAATTTTTTTTATTATAACCTTATATTACCTTCTTGTTAACAATCTGATGCTAAGGCTTCACATTGGGTAATATTTGCGTTGTTCTTCGCATGTGTCTTAATTTGTTATATCTTTGGTACTTATACTTATATGATTATTATAGAATATAAAACATGATATAAATATCACTTATATTTAGTATATTTATATTTTAATTATATATATATTATGATATTTTGAAAATGGAATACATTGTTCATGGAGACAGTAAGTCGTACGTACGTATGAACATTGTTTCCATTTTTATTGTCGTATTGAAAGAAGGAAGGTAAATGACACACACACACATATATATATATATATGTGTATATATACACATTGTTATACCAAAATCATTTTTATATCATATATATCATATAATTTTACTAAACCCATCCTTAATACATTCCATGTAGCGTGTGAATGAGTCACATCGCTTTGATGGGGTGGTAGTCCACATTTCCTCAAACAAATATTTTATATTTACACTAAATGGAAAGTAAAAAATTTATGTGTAGTAAAATGAATACAGAAGATTAAATACATAATAAATATAATATATGACATATATAAACAAATTTTCCATCATAATTTTTACCATGAGATGTAGTAAAGAAAAATTGAACAATCATCGTTTAGTGAGGTGGTAGTTCATCGTAACCATAAACAATATGTTCATTACCCATTAGATGGAGCTGTGTGCAAGTGTAGGTTAAAAAATTAGAATACAAATATACTAGTATTTTTAAGATACTATTTATTTTATATAGTAATGTAATAAATATAGTGGAGGGGGTGGATAAATAAAAAAATTAATATGGCTTGAGAGAATACGTTACCTCTTAATTAGATAACTCCTTTTAGTTAATGCCAGAAGGCTTACTTGGATGAATTTATTCTAAAATGGAAGATTAAAGGTGGAATATAGGTATGTTTGAATCTTATTTTTTCAGATATTTTTTTATCCAAAGGGATTGAGAGGTGTGAGGAAGTGGGAGGAAATGATCTATTTTTATAGTGGAGGAGTGTCACTCATGTAAATATTTGAAGAGAGAATTCCACCAACATTTTAATGTTGAAAGTGGATCCAATAATTGTCAAAGTTCAAGAAAAGCGATTATAGGTTTGACATATCTCTATAAAATGGATTTTGAAAAAATTTATAGGTTGTTTTGGGTCTTAAATTTAAGATTTAGTCCCTAGTTAAGCTTAATTTTACTATAATAGATGTAATTAATTTTAATTACATTCACTAATATTTTTGATCAAAAAATAAGTTGAAATTATTAGAAATTATAATTTTATTTAATTCCAAATATTTAATTAATTGTTTAAAATTATAATCATTTAATTGGAAGAAATTAATTTAGAATTAATCCCACAGTCATTTCAACAATGCAAGTTTTTCATGTAAAAAATATCAAAATTTTCTTGGGGTTTTATCCAATTTCAAGAAAAAATTGGTTATAATTACCCAAATTGTTTTAATTTATAAAAATATAATCTAATTATAATTTTAAACTAATATAAAATATAATTTACCCTTATAAATAAATTATTTGAAAAATCAGTTTCAAATTAAAATTCAGTATTTTTCAATATTCATCAAAAAATGAAATTTCTCAGAAAAATCCAAAAAATCCCCAAAATATAATTTTAAAATTATAAATTCATAAAATGAAGTTAATGTTTTCAAATTCAATTTCTAAATGTGTCTAAAATTAATTTTATTAATTTTCACAGAAGGTCATTAAAAGCTATTTATTCAAGAAAACAATATTTTTAAACATAAAAGGACTTTACCAAAACATAATATTTTTCATTATAAATATGTTTTATTTATATTAAATAATTACTAAAAAATTTGAAATGTATTTATTACTGCTCATATTACTATGTTTAACAACTATGTTAGAATTATCACATTTAAATAATTATAACAATAAAATGATGTTTTGTTGAAAAATCGTTGTTGCGTGTAACATACACCAAGTCCATGCTGTGTGAAAAGAATTTTTTATTTAGTGCATTGTAAGAAATAAATGAAAATTTAATTTATATGAAAAAATTGGTCCATAAAAACTTGGGGTGTTACATTCTACCCCCCTTAAAATAAATTTCTCCCTCAAAATTCATCACTTGAGTTAAAAAAATAAGGATACTTCTGCTTCATCATATCCTCAAGTTACCATAATGCTTCCTATGACTACTGATTTCTCCAAAAAAACATTGACCAGGTGAATGGTTTTTTTCATAGAACTTTCTATGAACAACCTCAAATTTCAACAGGTTGTTCTTCGTAAGATAGATCCTCTTTTAGTGGTATGACCTCTGAGTTTATTACTTGTAAAGGGTCATGTATGAACTTCCTCAGGATAGATACATGGAACAAATCATGGAATTGAGAGATATTTAGAGGAAGTTTCAAGTGATAGTTTATCATCCCAATATGATAAAGAATCTCAAATGGACCAGTATACCTAGGGATTAGTCTCCCTTTCTTCCTGAATCTCATAACCTTCTTCTTAGGTGAGATTCATAGAAACACCTTTTCCCCAACATTAAATTACATATCACGTCGAAGGTTATCAACATAACATTTCATCTAACTTTGAGATTCCTTGATATTTTGCTAAATGGTTCTAACCTACTCGACAATTTCTTCTACAATTTTAGGTCCCAATAGATTTCTTTCTCTAAATTCATCTCAACATTTTGGATCTCTACATTTTTTCCCATAAGGGGATTCATAAGGTGCCATATGAATTCTTGAGTGAAAGCAATTGTTGTAAGAAAACTTAACTGAAGGAATGTGTTGATCTAAAAATCATTTTAAATCTGGAGAACAAGATCTTCACATATCATCTAGGGTTTTAATTATTCCTTCAGACTGAACACCTATTTAAGGATGATAAGCAGTGATGAAACTCAATTCTATATCAAATTCTTACTGAATACTTCACCTAAATTTTGAGCTAAACCTTAGATCTCGATCTGATACAATGGAATGTGGTAATCCATGTAAATTTAATGCCTCTTTAATGTATATCCTATAAATATGATGTAGAGATATGTATTCTCTAATAGTGGTGAATTGTACTGACTTAGTAAGACAACCATATACAACCAATAAATTATTAAACAATTTATAGGTCTTGGGTAGGCTAATGAAAAAATCCATAGTGTTTTTCTCCCATTTCCATTCTGTTATTGGTAATGGATGCAACAACCCCTTTGACTTTTTTATTTCATCCATAACTTGTTTTTATACCAAGAATCGAGATAAAAACTCTATGATATATCTCTTCATGCCATCCCGCTAGAAGTATTATCTCAATTATCAATAAATCTTTGTACTTCCAGGACGAATAGAGAATGAAGAAATATGAGCTTCTTATAACAAATCCTTCTTAAAATATGGTATTTAGTGAACACATACACATTTTCTAAACCAAATCATTCCATCCTAGTCAATGTTAAACTCTGGAATGTTTTTAACAATCTTTTTCATATCTTTATCTTCCTTATGTTACTACTTAATTTTTACATTGATAGAGGGTTGAACATTAATTTGTGAAAGAAACAATTTTTCACCTTCCATTTGGATTTCTAGCTCCATCAACTGCAAATCTAGAAATATTGGATCTTTTGTGATCCTCATCATGGATATGGTAGCATGATCTTTTCTGCTCAAAGTAGTTACCACCTTGTTCGCTTTCATTGGGTGGTAATGTACTGAGAAGTCATAATGCTTTATCAGCTCCAACCATATTCTTTGATGCATGTTCAACTCCTTTTGTGTGAATATATATTTCAAAATTTTATGATATATATATATATATATCAATTTTATACATAATGATAATGACTCCATATCTTAAATGAAAGAATTACCGCTACTAACTCCAAATCATGAATTGGGTAATTTTGATCATGAATATTCATCTTTAGTGAGGAATAAGTGATAACTATGTTATTCTGCATAGTAACACATCCAAATACCTTATAGGATGCATAACTATAGATTACTAACCCTTCTCTACTATATGGTAATGTAAGCATAGGTACACTGACTAACCTTATCATCAATTCCTTGAAATATTCATCACATTCATCTATCAAGAGGAACATGACACCCTTCCAAGTTAACTTGGTTAGAGGATTATATAGTCATTTAAAATTCACCACAAACCATTGATAATATCCAGATAAACCAAGAAATCTATGTATTTTAGTCACCATGGTTGGTTTAGGTGAGCATTCAATATCCTTAATCTTTTATGGATCTATTTCTATACCATATCTTGAGATTATGTGACCCAAAAATGAAACCTTTACAGCTAGAATTCGGACTTTGTAAATTTTGTATTTAACATATCCTTCCTCAGGGTATTTAGTACAATTCTCAAGTGATCTTCATACTCATCTTGTCTCTATTAATAGATAATAATTTCATCTATAAAGACTATCGAAAACATTTCGAGTTAATCTTTAAAGACCCTATTCATTAAATCCATGAAAATAGAAGGGGAATTTATAAGGCCAAAACGAATCACTATATATTCATAGTATACATACATTTCACGGAATTCCATATTAGGTATATCCTCCTTCATTACCCTCAGTTGATGATATCCATAATGAAGGTCAATCTTGGAGAAGCATTGAGCTCCACACAGTTGATAAAATAAATCATCAACATGGGGAAGAGGATTCTTGTTCTTGATTATGATCTTTTTCAACTCAAGATAATCAATAAAAATTCTCATTTATCTCTCTTTTGTTTTCGCAAAATGAATTGCCACACCTTAAGGTGACACACATGGATGAATAAATACCTTGTCAAGGCCTTCTTGGAGTTGCTTCTTTAATTACTACAACTCAATTGGGGGCATTATATAAGGTGTCTTTGAAATTGGCATGGAACTGTGTTTGAGTAGTACTAAGAACTCAAATTTTCATTTTTGTGGAAGGATATGAAACTATTTCAGAAATAAATCCAAAAATTCTCATAAAATATGAATATCATTGATATTGATTTTATAACCAACCATTTGAGATAAACAACCCTATTGAACATGCATTAAGACCCATACACCGGATTTAATCTCTATATAAAGTTCATACTTATCATCACATGGATGAATGATCATAGGAGGGTTTGAAATATCAAAAGTAACATTACTTCCATGATAAATTATCTGGGACTTATGCAGAGAAATCTAATCCAAGACTAAGAGAAAATCAAATTCAACCAAAGGAATAATGATAAGATTCACATGAAGCACATTCCCACAAACTTCAACTGGAGAGGAAACATAGACATAGGATGCAATCATCATACCCTTAGGGGCTTTCAATTATAGTTTCACATCTAATTGTTTTGGTCGAATATTAACACCCTTATAAAATTCTTCAGATATAAAAGAGTGGGTAGATCTAGAATAAAATACAAAATTTATACTTCTAAAGTAGATGGTAAGTGTACATTTTATCATATCATTATCACAACACTCATCAAAAAATAGAAATTTCATGATATTTCCCCTATTACCTTGGCTTAATAGGTTGTTAACGTCGATCATCATCACCAGTACTTAGGTTTGGAAAGTGGTTAGCATAATTCCCATAATCTTTACACTTGTAGCACTGAATAGGGGGGGGGGGGGTGCATTTTGTGCCACCTTTTCCCCGTTAGCAACATTAGATAACTTATTCCCATCACTTTGAAAATATAATTCTTGATGGAATTCCCTTCCACACATAAAACATTTATTAGAACCCTTAAGGTAATTTCTTCTATGCTTATTCCCACACATAGAGAATAAAGAAAATATCATATTCTTTTCTTAATTATTTTTAGATTTTCCTTTAAACTCCGTCTTCCTCTTATTTTAAAAACCCTAATCTTGATATTTTTCTCAACCTCTATTTCAACCGTGATTGCACAACACAAAATCTATTCATAGCTACTAAAATATATTATGGACAACACCCTTCTGTGACTTGTCTTTAATCCACTTAATAACCTATCAAATTTTCATTCAGGATGGATAATAATTCCCAATGAAAACCTCGTAATTCTAATGAAATTAGTCTCATAGGAACTGACATTTTAATCACCCCTTTGATTCAACTCAATGAAATCTTTCTCAATCATGGTACAAAGAATCTAAGGAATTTACATATTATAAAATATGTTCTTGAAATCTTCCCATTACATGGATTAAATCTCATATTACTACCTCATATTCTTGATTAGAGTCCACCACTGGTTTACTTCACCTTCTAACTAATAGAAAAATATAATGAATTTCTCATTCTCTTACAACTAGAGAATATACAATATATTTTTTTGTAGTGCCGAACCACAATTTAGTAACAAGTGAATCATAAGAACATCTTATATAATGTGAACATTTCCTCATTAAATACTAAATAGAATGTTGTACCATCCTTTTCTCATTCATAAGTCCACTGTGATTCATATCTTGAGAAATCTATATGAGTATAAAAATAAGGTTTTAGATTCCATCTCCCATTGCATTTGGTTTCTCAGGAGGAAAATCATTGCATTATCCATCACAATCACTATTAATATGGTTATTTAGGGTTATATAGATTGACTAAAACCAAAATCATAGATTAAGAAATAGTTTTCATAATGAAGAACCAAATAGTTATGAAAAAATCAATTATAGGATGTTTAAGTTATGAAACCTTACTTAATATATGATTCTTTAAGTTCATCCTAATTTATTCATAGAAAAATTCTATTTAAATCCTTTATTATGGTTCATGAAGAGTTTGGTAATTTCTAAAGCATACCCCCATGTACAAAATTACCCTGATTCAGGTCCAAAACAACTTGTTAGAGTTGTTACCCCTATGTATAGCTCTCCTAGAGCCCCATCCACTTTTAGTATCCAAACAAGTATTTATTTCTAGGAAACCACTCATTATACCCCTTACCAAAATTTAAGAACAATTTACTATACTTTTTCTTATACATAGAATTATCTATAGGCATGTACTTAAGGTTCTCAAAAGGGGTTTTCATCCTAGATTCCAAAGGTTAACTAAACCTTTACTCTGATACTGACTATAATGAACTAGTCTTGACATACATTGAAATTACATAACATTTGAGAAATAATTAAAAAAAATACAATCGGATAACCAAGGACCATACTAGTCTAGTTCCTTTGGAAACATGGAGACATAAAAACTAATACTTAAGTGAGCTACATTATCTCCCAGTAGGTTCTATTTGACTAGAACCTTCATAGACACATAACAAATAATACACGTCTTCACAACCCGGGGATGAAACTTAAAAATGGTTTAGCTCAAATGACCATTAAGGGTAAACATGGTACATATGTAATCATAATCATGAGAATAATGGTATGAGAACATGATCATGAAAATAGATGACTATACACTGCATATCAAATATCATATACATGAATCATTTAATAAAGATTAGGAGTTAATAAGACATGAATAATAGGGAAAAAAATAACATAATCCAAGAAATCCTAAAATATGAATAAAACATGAAATTATGGTAGATACATAATCATATAATATTATTTCCATAGTAGCCAATGTATCACTTCCAATACCATCTTGGTAGTATCAGTTCACTCCCCATACGATCTTGGTAGTAATGGTTCACTCCCATAGCCATATTAGTAGAATGAGTTCACTCATTATAACATCTTGGTAGTCATGGTTCACTCCCATGGCCATATTTGTCATCCAGGTTCATTCCCAAGACCATCTTAGTCTATCTCACAATATATAAATCTTTACACAATGCATTGGAGGGAGATATAGGTCCCACCCATAAAATAGTGAAATCATACATACATGTGCCACAAGATCATAAATAATCATATCATAACACATGAAATTAAATGGGATTTATAATCATGTAATCATATCATAACCGATGAAAAAGGTAGGTTTCAAAATCATTTCATCGTAAACATAACTCGTGAAAAGAAACAAGGTTCAAGAGCATATAACCCGTGAAAGAGAAATAGGTTTCATAAACATCATGCCATCAAATCATTATCCATTTAGAAAAATAATATGAATGGAGAACTTAAATAATTTCCCCAAAATGGAATGAGTAACAAAAATGGTGTTATCTTATATAATAAATAATTCTGAAATAACATTTAAAAACATTTTTTATGAAAATATCCATTCTTCATTAAAAATGTTTTTTAATACAAAAAAACTTTTTGAACGTATTTTTCTTTAAAATTAGGTTTGAAAACTTATAAAGGAAGCATTTAAAACCATAAAATGATTGTAAAATAATTTTTCCTTGAAAATTGTTTTAAAATATCTTTTGAAAACATTTTTGAAGAAATTTTTGAAAACCTTGTTTTTGAATACATTAGATTCCTGATCGGGGAGATAGATGGTCAAATTTTACTTAAAAACATTATATTAATTACCAAAGAGTGAAAAAATTATACTAATACAAAGATATATATTGAATAAATAGAGGATAATGAAACTCATCAGTGTTATTGATCGATGGATCCTAATATTTCATCAAAGGAAACAAAAATATAAACAATCTCGAAAAATGATGATATTGCCTCAATAAACTCTTATAACTTGGTAACATGGGATAATAATCTCTATGTAAGAAATGGAAATTATATGAAGCTTAAAATATCATGAAAATAAGTAATTTCATGATATAAAATGTAAATTTAATGTATATACACCTCAAAAGAGAATTTAAGTTCATATCAAAATATGATTCTCAAAGAAGGAAAATTTAGACAAAACTATATTACCAATTTGGTAAATTTGGAAACATAAACCACATGAAATAAATAAAATAAAATGGAAATGTGAATACCCGTAAATTTAATTATAATAGTCATATAATATAATCATGGAAATTACATACACCACCCAAATGGAAAGAGTGGAAAACATTTCATGTATCTTACATAAATAAAAAGTGAGATGAAATCTCCTTACCTTGTGTATTGAATCATGTCATACTCATTAAAAAAATTATAATAAATATAAATTTATTATAAATATTTAAAATAAACATATTATTATATCTAATATCATTTATGGTTTTATTAGGACCTTATATTTTCTTCTTGTTAACAATCCTATATTATGGTTTCGCTTCGGGTAACATTATCTTTGTTTTTTGCATGTATATTAATTTGTTACATCTTTTATCCTTATAATTATATCATGATTCAAGAATGTAAACCATGATATAAATATCATGAATATTCATTATATGTGTATTTTAATAATATATAGAAAATAGAATTATGAAAATGAAATACACTATTCATGGAGACAGTAAGTCGTATGTACGCATGAACACTATTTCTGTTTTCATTGTCGCATTGAAAGAAAGAAGATAAATGGAATATGTATATATATTTATATATATATATATATAATTATTCCAGTATAATTATTATATCATATATATTATATAGTTTCACTAAACCCATCCTTAATACATTTTGTGTAGTGTGTGAACGAGTCACATCGCTTTGAGGGGGCGGTAGTCCAAAATTTCTCAAAAAAAATTATCTTATTTACACCAAATGGAAAGTAAAAAATATATGTGTTGTAGAAATTTACATAAGATTAAATACATAATAAATCTAATTTATGAAATATATAATCAAAATTTCCTTCATAATTTCCACCATGAGAGTTGGTAAAGGAAAATTGAACAATCATCGGTTTGTGAGGCATTAGTTCACCTTACTCATAAACCGTATGTTGGTCACCCATTATATGGAGGTGTGTATAAGTGTTGGTTGAAAACATAGAATAAAAAAATACTTATATGTTGAGGATACTGGTGTTTTTATACAATCATTGAATAAATAGAGTGTATGGGGTGAAGAAAGAAAATAAAAGAAATGAGCTTGAGAGAAGACATTACCTCTTAATTGGGTAACTCCTTTTGGTTTATTCCAAAATGATTTCATGGAAGAATTTATTAACAAATTGCGGCTTAATGGAAGAAGGGAGTGATGTTTTTATATTATATGGTAAGATAATTATCAAGAAAAGGGCTTGATAGGTGTGATTAAGTGGTAGGAAAGGATCCCTTTTATAGTGGAGGAGGAGGGACACTCTTGTAAATATTTGAAGAGAGAATTACACACACGTTTTTCATGTTTAATATGGATCAAATAATGCTAAACAATAGACAAAGGTGATGATAGGGTATAAATATTTCCAGAAAATGGATCTGGGACAAGTGTTTAGGTCGTTTTGGGTCTTAAATTTAAGGTTTAGTCCTTAGTTACACTTTATTTTACCTTAATCGATATAATAAATTTTAATTACATTCATTAATATTTTTGGTAAAAAAATAATGCGAAATAATTATAGATTATAAATTTTGTTGATTCAAAATATAGAATCCATTTTTCCAAATTCAAATCACATAAGTGTCATAAATTAATTTAAAATTAACCATGTAGTCGGGTCGAAAATGCTGGTTTTTAAAGTAAAAAAGATCAAAAAATTTCATGGTTTTTATATCCAATTTCATTCTAAAATATGATATAATTACCCAAATTGGATTAATTGAAAAATATATAATATAATTAAACTTTCAAACAAAAATAAAATATAATTTAACCATATAAATAAAATAAATTAAAAAGTAGTTTTGAATTAAAATATCTTATTTTTCACTATTCATCCAAAAAATAAAGTTCCTTATAATAGAAAAAAATCACCCTTTTCTAATTTTGACAATATAAATTCAAAAATTAATTTTATTTTTCCAAATTAAATTTCTAAATGTGTTTAAATTAAATTTATTATTTTTCGCACGATATTAGAAGCAGTTTATTTGAGAAAATGATATTTTTAAACATAAGAGTACTTTACCAAAAATCATATATTTTATAATAAATTTGTTTTATTTATATAAAAAATTATAAAAAATATTTTAAAATAATTTATTTTTGTTCATATTACTATGTTTAATGGATAAGCTATAATTATCTCATTAAAATAATTATAACAAAAAAATGATGTTTCGTTGAAACATCAATGTTACGTGTAACATATACCAATTTTGTTCCATGTGAAAGGAATGTTTTACTTATTGAACTAAAAAAAATAAATGAAAAATTAATTTATATGAAAAAAGATCCATAAAATATTAGGGTGTTACAAGAGGTGACCCTTAGTAGGATGTTAAATGGAGGGTTATTAAGTAAATAAAATTAATTGATAATCCTACCCCCCATTTGGCTTATAGGTTAGAAAGTATAGGGGTGGTTTCTACTATGGTGACCCAAGGAGAAACCAAGGGAGAGAGAAGGCACCATCATTGTAACGAACTGAGTCGGGTCACCCTCAACTCAGCACCCGACTTGGCCCGCGGCAAGGCCTGAATGGCATTCCTGATCCCCACGGGCTGTCACAAGTGCCCGGGTATCAAATTGAAAATTTAGGAATGATTTACCTGTATAAACAACCAGGAAAAACCACAAGTAAACTGAACTCAAGAAAACAACGTTGCAACCACAAGTCATTAGACAACAAAAGTGAGTCTCAAAAACAACTACAACCCAACCAAAACTAACTCCAAAAATGGGAGACCAAAAACAAAGTCAGCAACCGTCACCTGATCGAGGGATACCACCATCCGGCCCTCACCACCAATGCCAAGTCAGAAGAAGCAGCTAACAACTCGGACCACCTCTCTCAAAACCTTTGCCTTTCCCTACATCACACATAATCAGATCTACTTACACCGAAGGGTGTAAGTAGGGTGTGAGCAATCACTCAATAGGTTGGAACCGGAGAAAATATTCCGCATGTAAAGGTTAGGTGACCAAAACAGTTTGCAGGCTTTAATTATAGAAAATAAATAAATGCACTAACAACTTTAATGAAAATAGTTTTTAAATAAAGACATTTTTAAATAGGGAATGGGGTTTTTGGTAATTATGAAAATGAAAACATTCTTACTTTTTTACACCACAGAAGTCACACAATCAACTAGTGATGAGTATATAATTGCATAGGAGCAACAAAAGTGGGAGAGGCCCTAAGGGACTAAAGATGTGTGGGGCCCTAGAACCTCACGTCTTGATGTACCAAAGAATCCATATCATATGTTCCCATGCATGAGCCACTAGTAGGGAAACACCTCCATAACCTAGTGTTCTCTAATCATCATCCAAGGTTTAGTTAGTGTTGTTAGCGTCAATCCAGATAAGTGAAACTGGGCTGGGGCCACTCCCAAATCACTAGAACATTAGTCTAGTCCCCCCACCTAGTACCAAGGCTTCCCCTTTTGTGCTCAACGTTCAAAGTTCACCCTACTCATCTAGGTCAACACACAACACACATGGATGTCAACTAAGTCAAACACCATACACCTAGGATGTCAACTAAGTCAACCATCACACTTACACATTCAATATAAATGAATAAACACAAAACCATTAAAGGTATTACACACAATAGAGATCCTCAGAAATAGAACACAACATGCAAGAAATAAACAGTCTGATAGACCACACAATTACAAGAACCAAACTAAAATTTATCAAACATTTGAAAAATTGGTTTAGTAGTTTTAAAGAAAATAAAACAATACAATCATCAGTGCCAAAACTCACTCGAACACACACTAAAGATTTAACAGGAATCAAATTTCAACTGATGCATTTCTTCAAAAACCAAATACACAACACAGTAAAAACCATACAACCTAAACATGCCGATAATAAAAATAAAACACCAAATTCTACCAACCCAAAAACCAACAACTCACAAGATCAAGTAAATAAAAGACTTATCAATTTAATTAAACCAGTAGACAAATTGATTAGAAAACCTAATCCTGAAAAACCACCTACCTCAAAGTAGGTACAAAAAATTGATACAGTGAAACACTCCCGTAGCGCAACGGTCTCACCACACGGATCCGTAAAAAAGGTCCTAAAATAGTAGACCAAGTAACCTCAATGCTAACCCAGTAAAGCATCAGCGGTCCATAAAAATAAACATCAGCAATTAAATAAATTAGTTAACCATTACACAAGTTCAATAATAATTAAATTAATTAATTAACAATTAAACACAATCGATTAAATAATTTGATTAACAACTTAAAAAATTCAATTAATTAATTAACAGATAAAAAAATTCAATAATAATTAAATAAATTAATTAAAAATTAAAGAAAATAAATTAAATAAATTGAATGACAACTGAAACAAATTTAATAAATTAATTAAAAAATAAAAAAATAAAAAATAATTAAATAAATTAAATCTAAACCCCTAACCATGGTAATCGTCGAATGATGACCGAGGGGCGGCGTAGAGGCTGTCCGACGAGCGTGAATCGGGCTGCAGCAGCTGTCCAGGATGGAGTCTGGCTAGTGGACTGTCCGAAGGAGGGAGGAGGTGTTGGTCGAGCGGTTGGTAGCAGGGGCAGCTGTGGAAGAGGATGGGCCGAGCGGGAGGGTAGCATGGGGTAAGCAGGGTGGTCACGGAGGAGGCCGACATGGGAAATGCGGGTGCTACCAGAAGTTTGTCTTGGGAAAAAAAGAAGGAATGAAGGAGGGAGGGGGTGTGGTTTCGGCTGAAGGGGAGGTAGTGGGGGAGTGGTCGGCCGAGAAAAAGGTAGCAGGGGGCCGGAAGTTTGGCCAGGGAGAAAAAAGAAGAAGAAGAAGAATAAAGGAGGCAGAAGGGGGGGGGGGTAAGGTGCAGCAGGTGAGGCCGGGCAAGATGCATAGTAGGAGAGGCTGCTGGTGTTCGGCGCGATGAGAGGGAAGCAGAGAAGTGGTGCGGCTGAGGAGGAGGTCCGAAAAGGTGGGTTCGGCCAAAGGGTGTGCCACCTAGGGTGGGAGAAGATGAAGGAGAGGAGGGAGAGAACATGGGGAAGAAGAAAGAGTAGGGAAAAAAAGAAAAGAGAAATAAGGGGGTGGCGGCTAGGGTAGATATTAGGAGGGGGAGGAATAAAAAAAAAGAAAATAAAATAAAAGTAATGTAAAAAAATAAGTAAATAAAAATAAGAAAATTGAATAAGAATAGAAAGGTAATAAAATAAAATAAAATAGAATAAAATAAAATAAAGAGGGTTTACTAATAATAATAATAACAATAATATAATAATTATAATAATACAATAATAACCAAGAAAACCATAATAATTTTTTATCCGGTTATTTAACGACCGTGCATTAGGCACCGCGCGTTAACCGGAGAAGTCGCACGGCTTCTCCCGTGCCTTTCCTGCACGCCGAGTGAGGTAAGGCCAACGCGCACTCACCGGCGCCATGATGGAGAACCTACATCAGGTTCAGCCAGCACTACAACAAACCAACAGACGAAAACATGCAATTAACTCATGTAATAAAAATTAAAAATTTAAGTCGTACCACGAGTTGAAGTCCAGGCGTGACATTTCTCCCCACCATGAAAACTTTCTGCCCTCAAAAAGTCAATTCAAAGCCTGATCATAGAATAGAAATGGGTACTCCTCCTAAACCCAAGACTTGTGCTCCCAAGTCTCATGCTCTTCATTCCCATAATACCACATAATACAAACCAAAGGAATGGAATTCCCACACAAAACCTTCTCCTAAGAATCCACTACCCGCACTGGCTGCTCAAACATCGATAAGTCTGGCTCAATCTCCAACTCCTCCCAATTCAACACATGTGATGGATCAGGATTATACTTTTTCAGTTGGGATACATGAAATATGTCATGAATCGATGTCAACTGAGAAGGCAAATCTAACCTGTATACCACCTTTCCAATCCGCTTAGTAATCTGGAAAGGCCCAACATACCTCAGTGTTAGCTTCCTCTGCTTCCCCAAGCGGCGGTGACCCAAACGAGGGGCCAACTTCAAGAACACTCTGTCCCCCACTGAAAACTCAATATCCTGATGCCTTTTGTTTGCATAAGATTTGTGATGACTCTGAGCTATCAACAACCACTTCCTAATCAGCTCGGCCTTTTCAGATGTCTCCTGAACAAGGTTCGATCCCAAGAGTGTGGTCTCTCCTACCTCATCCCAACAAAAAGGAGAACGACAAGGCTGACCATAGAGTGCCTCAAAGGGTGTCATTATAATAGAGGATTGGTAAATGTTATTATAAATATACACAACCAATTCCAAATGGCTATCCCATGAACCTCCGAAATCCAACACACATGTGCAAAGCATGTCCTCCAGAATCAAATTCGCCCGCTTTGTCTAGCCATCCGTCTTAGGATGGTATGCCATGATCATCTTAATCGGAGACCCCAAATCCTTATGGAAGCCTCTCCAAAACAGAGATGTAAAGTGGGGTCCCTGTCAGAAACAACTACTGACGACACACCATGAAGTTTGACCACCTCATGAACATACAAATGACCCAACTCATCCACCTTCGCTGTATCTATGAATTGGATAAAGTGAGATGACTTTGTCAAACAATAAATCACTACCCAAATCACATTCCTCTCCCAAGTTGTCTGAGGAAATCCAATGATGAATTCCATGGCGACCTCATCCCACTTCTAGGTAGGAATGGGTAGTGGCTGAAGTAGGCCAGATGGTCTCTAATGCTCTACCTTCACCTGCTGATAGGTGTAACATCTCGATAAAAAGTCGGATATGTCCCACCTCATACTTGACCACCAGAACTGGCGACAAACATCATAATACATCTTGGATGAACTAGGATGGACGACCCACTGAGATTGGTGGATATCCTGCATCACCACCTTCCGCAGAGACAATGGCACCACTGCGTGGCCCTTGAAGCACAATATCCTCTCGGGAGACAAAGACCAGTCAGAAGGTGTCTCCCCAACATGAAGAAACTGCATAGATTGCTGACATAGCTTATCTCCGGGATACTCCCACTGAATCAACTCTAGAAGAGCGGGAGTCAACTGAATGCTAACCAAGAAAGTACCTCCACTGTGCTCCCTACCATCTAGGTGCATCTGGGTGAAGAGCCCCATCAAAGTCCACTCATCACTGGACTTCCTCAAGGCCTGCATTAGTACCTTCCTTCTCAAAGCATCAGCCACCATATTACCCTTTCCTGGGGTATAGAAAATATCAAAGTCAAAACCCTACAAGTACTCGATACAGCGGCACTGCCTCATATTGAGATCCTTCTGAGAGAAAATTTAGGTTAGGCTCTTATGTTCAGAATAGACCACAAATTTCTCCCCAAAGAGATAGTGACTCCACGTCATTAGAGCATGCATCACCACTGCCAACTCCAAGTTGTGAGTTAGATAATTCTTCTCATGCGGTCGGGGCTAGCGAGAACCATAAGCCACCACATGGTCATTCTGTATGAGCACACACCCATGGCCTATACCTGAAGCATCACAATAAACCACACAACCCTTTCCACATTCTGGTAAGGTCAACATAGGTGCAGTGGTCAACTGCCACTTCAACTCCTCAAAGGATTCCTGACACTATGGGCTCCACTCAAACTTCACCCCTTTCCAGGTGAGTGCAGTCATGGGGGAGGCGAGCTGTGAGAAGTCCCGAACACAACGCCTGTAATAGCCTACCAGGCCCAAAAAACTCCTGATCTCAAACACATTCCTTAGCTTCTCTCACGACATAACTTCCCTAATATTGTCAGGATCCATTGAAACCCCTTGTTCTTAGACTACATGCCCTAGAAACATCACTTCCTTCATCCAGAATGTGCACTTCCAGAGTTTGGCATACAGGCGGTGGTCCCTCAAAGTTCCCAAAACAATCTGCAGGTGATGCTCAAGCTCCTCCTCAGATCCCAAATAAACAAGGATTTCATCCACAGATACCACGATAAAGGAGTCGAGATATTGGTGGAACAACCTATTCATGAGTGCCATTAAAACTGCAGTAGCATTCATCAATCCGAAAGGCATGATCAAGTACTCAAAATGACCATACCTGCTTCAGAAAGCCGTCTTCGGGATATCTACATCTCTCACCCTGCGCCGGTTGTATCCCGAACACAAATAGATCTTGGAGAACCACTTTTCCCCCTTCAGTTGGTTGAAAAAATCGCCAATCCGTGGAAAAGGGTATTTATTATTTATGGTCACCTTATTCAATTTCTGGTAATCAATGCACAACCAGAGGGTTCCATCGGCCTTCTTCGCAAATAAGACTAGAGCGGCCCAAAGATAGATGCTCGGGTGAATGAATCTTTTGGATTCCAAATCGTCCACATGTATCTTTAATTCCTTCAATTCGGTGGGGTCCATGCGATATTAGGGAAGAGATATAGGCTATGTTCCCAGAGCCAACTCAATCAAGAACTCCACGTTCCGCTCTGAGGGTAAGGCTAAAAAATCATATGGGAAGACCTCTGGGAACTCATCCACTACATGGGGTAACCCTCCCTGAGAAACACCACCATCGTCCTCTAGTGTGAGCGATGACAAATGATAAGAAACAATTTCCAACTCAGGGAGTCGAGGTCCCACGCTACTCGATCGAGGATCCCAATCTCCATGAAATATCTGAGGACTCCCATCTGGTGTTGTAAAGATGACTTGGCGCCGATAGTAGTCAATATGCGCTTAAAAGAGAACCAGCCAGTCCATGCCGATGATGTCATCAAACAAGTCCATATCAAGGACCAAGAAGTCCTACTCCATCTTGACTACTGACATAGAGAGTGCACACAATGGGAACCTAAGAACCTACTCCTTTTCCTTACCCAGTGGTGTCACTAACTCCATTGCAATAGATAAAAGCTCGGTTAGAAGGATCATCATGTTCAAAATATGGGAAGATATAAAAGAAACTGAAGCACCAATATCAAATAAAACTGAAGCAATAGAAGATGCAATCAGAATGGTACCTCGAACAGTCGAAGGCCCAATATCAGATCCTGTCGGTGCATGATCCACAACATGCAGATGCCTGGTCCCTGCCTGAGAACAACCTCTCGCCTGTGGCTCCACCCTATTCTGGATCTGCCCAGAAGATGATCCGGTCCTACCACCATGACCACTGAATCGAGATCCCGGCATCCTGGTCAGCTCTGACTGCACTGATACTCCCCTGGAAGCCACAGATCATGTCCCACTCTGGTGAGGGCGCGTCACTCTGCAAAAGCGATGTGCGTACCCCATGATCCCACATCGGAAGCAAGGCCTGGGAGGGGTGGGACATACAGATCGAATGTGCCCTGCCCTTCCACACAGATGGAAAATAATGGACCACGTATCAGTAGCCCCGGATGAAGTCTTCCTATAGGGATGGCCTGAGATGCCACCACTCTTCTTCCAATGCTCATCACGCTTCCTCTTCTTCTTTGAAGAACTGCCACTTCCAAAACCTGAAACTGATCTAGAAAACCCCGAATTTCCTCTCTGGTCAATCTTGATCATGCAATCATGATCAACCACCTCGGAATAAGTCCTCAGCTTGAATAAGAAAACCCGAGAGTAGATTTCTAGTCAAATGCCCTTCTCGAACATTCGAGCTTTCAAGTATTCACTTGAAACGATCTCAGGTGCGTACCACACTAGCTCAATGAAGCAGTTCACATACTCCATCACTATCTGATTCCCTTGTGAAAGATCCATGAACTCCTGGTATCTAGCGTAGTCTAGGATATCTGGACAGTACTGCTTGTTGGAGATAACTTTGAAATCTTTCCAACTCATATGCTCATGTTTCTTAGCCTGTATCACTGATTCCCACCATTTGCGACTGGAACCCTCTAGCTGAAAAGTGGCACACTTTACCCTAACTTCCTTGGGCGTGTCAAGGAATTTGAACATGAGTTATATCTTTTCACGACATTCCTCGACATCTTGAGGTTTTGAAATACCTCATAAAGAAGGAGGTTTATTCTTCAGAAACCCCTCAGCTCTATCCTTCTTAGAGCCAAATTGATCCCCTCTAGCTAGAATAGGGGTTGTGGCAGGAGTATCCCCTTTTCCTAAAGCCTGAATAGCTCGGACCATGGCCTCTACCAATATCTGATAAAGCGGCGTGGGAGAAATCTCTCCGGATTCCTCCCGTGGGTTCATGGGAGCTCTCCGGGGAGGCATCTTTCTACAAGGAGAAACAGTAATAAACGAACACCATCCGTATCTCATATCTCGACAGAAAATATATTTTAGCAAGATAAATAATCACTAGTCAACCAAACTTGCAAAAATAACATTTTGTCAAAGCTCTACTTTCCCGCCTGGTGTCCACGCACAGTCTGCAGCCTGTATGTCCCACCTAGAAAAGAATGAAAAAAAGAATCCTGACATCCCATGGTGACTCAGTGTCTATCACGAGGCGTGCTAACCAAGAACCCTACTTGAAACCAGGATTCTGAGCCCCGACGGTTCTAACACATGTCTATCTAGAATCATCCCAAATAATATAAACAAAGAAAAAATATGCCTCTAATACCATTTTGTCACGAACCGAGTTAGGTCTCCCTCAACTCGGTGCCCGTCCCAGCCCGTGACAAGGCCCAAAGGTTGTTCTCGATCCCCAAAGGTTGTCACAAGTGCCAAGTTATAAAATTATAAATTTGGGAATGATTTACCCATATAAACAACCATGAAAAACCACAAGTAAACTGAACTCAATAAAATAACGTAGCAACCACAAGTCTTTAAACAACAAAAGTGAGTATCAAAAACAACTACAACCCAACCACAACTAACTCCAAAAAGGGGTGACCAAAAACCAAGTCAGCAACCATCACCTGATGGAGGGATACCACCGTCTGGCCCTCACCACCAATGCTAAGTTAGAAGAAGCAGCTAACAACTCAGACCACCTCTCTCAAAACCTTTTCCTTTCCCTGAATTAGACATAATCAGATCTACTTACAACCAAGGTTGTAAGTAGGGTGTGAGAGATCGCTGAATAGGTTAGCACCAAAGAAAGATTCCGCATGTAAAGGTTAGGTGACCAAAATAGTTTGTAGGCTTGAATTATAGAAAATAAATAAATTCACTAACAACTTTAATGAAAACTGTTTTTAAAGAATGAAAATTTTAAATAGGGAACGAGGTTTTTGGTACTAAAATAAAATGAAAACGTTCTTACTTTTTTACACCACAGAATTCACATAATCAACCAGTGATGAGTATATAATTGCACAGGAGCAAAACAAGTGGGAGAGGACCTAATGGACTAAGGCTGTGTGGTGCCCCGGAACCTCACGTCTCGGTGTACCAAAGAATCCATATTATACGTTCCCGTGCACGAGCCACAAGTAGGGAAACACATCCATAACCTAGTGGTCTCCATTCATCATCCAAGGTTTAGGTAGTGTTGTAAGCGTCAATCCAGCTAAGTGAAATTGGGCTGGGGCCACTCTTGAATCACTAGCACGCTAGTCTAGTCCGCCCACCTAGTACCCAGGCTCCCCCTTTTGTGCCCAACGTTCAATGTTCACCCTACTCATCAAGGTCAAGAGACAAAATACTTGGATGTCAACTATGTCAAACACCATACACCTAGAATTTAAACTACATCAACCATCACACTTACACATTCAATATAAATGAATAAACATACAACCATTAATGTTATTACACACAACAAAGATCCTCAGAAACAGAATACAATGTGCAAGAACTACACAGTCTGATAAACCACACAATTCCATGAACCGAACTAAAATTTATCAAACATTTGAAAAATTGGTTTAGTAGTTTTAAAGAAAATAAAACAACACAATCATCAGTTCCAAAACTCACTTGAACGCACACTAAGACTGTAACATGAATCAAATTTCAACTGCTGCATTTGTTCAAAAACCAAAGGCACAACACAGTAAAAACCATACAACCTAAACATGCCGCTAATAATAATAAAACACCAAATTCTACCAACCCAAAACCAACAACTCACAACAGCAAGTAAATAAAAGACATATCAATTTAATTAAACCAGCAGACTAATTGATCAGATAACCTAATAATGCAAAACCACCTACCTCAAAGTAGGTACAAAAAAGTGATACAGCGCAACACTCCCGCTGCACAACGGTTGCACCCAACAGATCCGTCAAAAGGCCCTAAAATAGGAGACCAAGTAACCTCAATGCCATCCCAGTAAAGCATCAGCGGTCCATAAAAATAAACATCAGCAATTAAATAACATTGTTAACAGTTACACTAGTTCAATAATAATTAAATAAATTAATTAGAAATTAAAAAAATCGAGTAAATAATTTTATTAACAACTAAACAAATTTAATTAATTAATTAACAGATAAACAAATTCAATAATAATTAAATAAATTATTTAACAATTAAACAAAATAAATTAAATAAATTGATTAACAACTAAAAAAAATTTAAAAAATTAATTAAAAATAAAAGAATAAAAAATAATTAAATAAATTAAATCCAAACCCCTAACCACGAGAATCGTCGGAATGAAGACCGAGGGGCGGCGCAACGGTTGTCCGGCGAGCGCGATTCGGGTTGCGGCAGCTGTCCGGGATGGAGGTTGGCCGGTGGACTGTCCGAAAGAAGGGAGGAGGTGTCGGTCAAGTGGGTGGTAGCAGGGGTAGCTACAGAAGAGGCTGGGCCGAACGTGAGGGTAGCAGGGGGTAAGCAGGGTGGTCGCAGAGGAGGCAGGTGCTGGAAAAGCGGGAGCAACTGGAAGTTTGGCTGGGGAAAAAAAGAAAAAGGAAAGAAGGAGGCATAAGGGGGGGGGGGGTTTGTTTTGGCTGAAGGGGAGGTAGCGGGGGAGTGGTCGGCTGAGTAAGAGGTAGCAGGGGGGCCGGAAGGTTGGTTGGCGAGAGAAAAAATAATAATAAGAAGAATGAAGGAGGCAGAAAGGGGGGTAAGGCGCAACAAGTGAGGCCTGGTAGGAGGCGTAGCAAGGGAGGCCGCTGCTGTTTGGTGTGACAAGAGGGATGTGGTAAGGTGGTGCGGCCGAGGAGGAGGTCTAGAGAGGTGGGTTCGGTCGAAGGGTGTACCGCCTAGGGTTGGAGAAGACGAAGGAGATAAGAGAGAGAACATGGGGAATAAGGAAGAGTAGGGAAAAAAGAAAATAGAAATAAGGGGGGAGGCGGCTAAGGTAGAGATTAGGAGGGGGAGGAATAAAAAGGAAATAAAAATAAAAGTAATGAAAATAAATAAGTAAATAAAAATAAGAAAATTGAATAAAAATAGAAAGGTAATAAAATAAAACAAAATAGAATGAAATAAAATAAAGAGGGTTTACTAATAATAATAATAACAATAATATAATAATAATAATACAATAATAACCAAGAAAACCATAATAAATTTTTATTCGGTTGTTTAATGCCCACGCATCGGGCACCGCGCGTTAACCGGTGAAGTCGCACGGCTTTGCCCGTGCCTTGCCCATGCACCGAGCGAGGTAAGGCCAACACGCACTCACCGGTGCCACGACGGACAACCCACATCGGGTTCAGCCCGCACTACAACCAACCAATAGAAGAAAACACGTAATTAACTCATGTAATAATATTTAAAAATTAACGTCGTACCTTGAGTCAAAGTCCATGCATGACAATCATACTCTTATCTTAATGGTGATCATTCTCGGATCACGTTGTAGTGGATTTAGAGTGTGGATATAATCCCAAAGCTTCGATGTTTTTTCATGAATGAGGTAGTTTTGTGTTTTTTGTACCAATCCCATTTATATGATTTTTAGGGATTTATATTACTATTATGACTACTTCGAATCCCTTGGGGTTAATGAGAAAGTTTTTTGGGAAAGATGGATGTTTTTGGTGAATCGTAGGGATTTACCATTTGGAAATCCTGATCATATTATGTGTGTTCATGAGGAACACACAGTTTGTTATTCTAGTGGGAGGAAGATGAAATTTTGTTACTATAGATCTTGTAGAGGGATTGTACACCGTGTGCAGGATCATACCATGTGGATTGAAATGTGAGAAGATTCACTGTGAATGTGGACATGGTTAGGTGTAGGAACATGACCAGATACACGGGCATAACCAGAAACACGATATAACCACTAACACGGGCCTGGGACAGAGGTCATGTCCAGGTCTTAGGATAGTTGAGACATACCATGTAATCCTCATACATTCCATGCAAGATCACATGGCCAGCCAATATGTGCAGGAGAGGACATTGTTAGGTGTCCATATGGGGTCACATGTTGTGTGGAACCCTGTAGACACCATGTACTTTTATTGGAAGCTTCCAAGTTGCATATGTCCTTCTTTGACACTCATTTTTAGGCCCATGAGAAGTATATCCTAATAAATCTTCCCTATAGAACATGCGGGTATCCATCATAGTCTATTGAAAGACAAGATATATCATGATTCAAGCATGACACTCCACCAACGGTGCTTGACCATGGGTAGTAATCAAAATAGATTACTAAAGATATGTTAATGTTGGTAACCATTCCTATCACACAAGAATGAAGGTCCTCTAGAATCATAGGATGGTAGATAAGTTCTCCCCAATTACTGAGGCATGATTCCTCTATCCTCAAAAAAAATACAACATGAAGCATGATGAATGTGACACACCATTCAATGGAAGTTGACTGATATTGAAGATCACTTTGGTTTTTTTGAGAGACACTAGGACTGGTACTCCCCTATCATAACTGGTCAATGGGTTACCTTACCCCTTAAAATGATAGATACCAAACTCCCCCATAGGTGGAGAAGGTCCTCTTCCCTTAGAGTATTTCTCCCATGCTTGGTACTCCCCTATTACATCCGGGCGTGGATCTCCTATATCATTTATATAGGTAGATTCTAAACTCCCCTACACTTAGGTGTAGGTCCTATATCTACAGAGTTTTACTCCCCCATCTTTGAGCTCCAAAAGGGAGTGGTTTTTCGATAGAAGTTGGAGCTCCCTTGGATGTGAAACATAGTTGTGAGAGGTAGGACCCTCCAATTATTATACAAGATTCCTTGTTATGAGTTAGTAATCTCTTGACATAGCGAGGTGTGAGACTCTCCATTTGGGATCTTCATATATTTTTTAGATGGTTAGGAGTTAGTTCTCCTTTAGTAGTGGGTCAATAGTGAGGTGAGGGAACCCCCTTTTTATCTCCCTAGAGGTTTCACATGGTATATAGTTTGGACCTAGTTATCCCTTGAATGTGAGTGCACTATAATGGGCATTCCACACCTCTTTGGTTCATATGAGCTTTCATAGGGTGCAAGACAACTGATACCTAAACTCCAGGGTCGATCACCTGAGTTGTACCTAGAGCGCTCATCTAACTCATCATTATTAGCTAGTTTGTGGAGTTAGAAACCTCATCTCTCTATTTTTTGGGTTTTTCTGAGTATATATATATTTGGTTGAACTGAAGAACTCTTTTGGGTTCGAGTTGAACTATTGGATGATTGTGTAGCAGCTTCACCCCGTCTATTTTGTGTTTTTGGGGTGCCTACTAGGTATGTTTAGACTCATCCCTACATGGAATTTTACAACATGTCTTGTGTCTTATTCAGAGGACATGTATGTTAGTGATGATATTGGTGGAGCAAAGAAACTTTTGGTGCTGACTGTGTATAGTGGTCGTCTTGGATATTGGAGCAGGGATCTCTTCAATTTTCCAAGTTTTTAGGGTATAGTCTATTTGGGACTCCTTTTTGGTTCAGAATGTTTTCCCCATTTTTACTTTTCCACTACGCTGTTGTATTCTTATGTTTTTATAGAGGTTGTTACATGCATGTTGTACACATTAGTTTTTTAAAAACATTTATACATCTTCAATTTTGTATAGAGATTTTGTGTGCATTCATATAGGTATATAGGCCAAGGCCTGTCACACCAGTTATTCCTTGAAGGCTCTAGTCACCAGTCCCTAGCCTATTAGTGGTGGGATTTGGGTTGTTTTTTCTCGGGCTTTCCACTGTCTATGTGGGCCCCAATGGGGTGTGCCATGAAGATCATATTCATACTCTATCCTCTATTCTTTTTTGATAATAAAATAGGAAAATGTGATGTATGAGAAAAAAATTTGATCGCCATGGAACTAGCCACGTGATTAATATATTTGGTAATACTTTTAGAAATAGTTGTTTTCATATGCCATTATATCTTTCTCACTATCTCCTATTATCATTGTTCACGTGATCGTTTGATGAACCTACACACTAACTAGAACAGTTTTTTTGTTTTCTAGGAATATATTTTGTTCACACTGATTCACCCCTTACAATTTTTCACTTCCATCATGGATACATCAATAGTTATAGAGAAAAGTTGACTCCAAAAGATATTATAGTTTTTCTCTATTACTAAAATATTTTTCAAATTTACTTATAGTGAGTATAAATTCTATTAATAGTAAGTGGATTAGAATACTTTTTTTAAAATGATATCTCTTTTTAAAGAGAGTATTATTCTATATCTTCTTTAATTAGTATTATAAATTCTTTAAATCATTGAGAATGGTGTTGTTCTATTGTGCATCTTAAAAAAGAGTTAACTCCAAATATCACCAAATGAGATGTCAAGTGAATGTAATTATATTTGAGGTTTCATAAATAATATTGAATGGTGAAAAAATATGAATCATGGATAATTATTACTCATCACACATGGCCTAAAAATATCTTGAAGGATATGAAAAAATATGATGGTGGTGTTGTTACCTTTGAGAATGCTAGTTATTTAAATATAAAATTCTTTTGAAACACAAAAATTATTGAAAATAATATTACCTAAAATTATATTCTCTTTATATATTGATTGAGAAATGACTTATTGAGTGTATCCCAACAATTAGATCGCAAGATTAAGGTTAATTTTTAGAAACATGGGTGTTTCCTTAATAGATTAAAGGATGATATGATTATCCCGAGAGGAGAACATAGAATATGAAGTTTTTTTTAAATCAGTTTTAAAAAATATACATGATTTATGACATTAAAGGAGAATTTTTGTTAACATAACATTAATAATACATTCCTTAGTTCCCAATTATGTATACCCTACTCTATAAAGTTAATCCCTTATTCTCAAACTTCATCATATTGGTTGAACTGGGTAAAACTACTTCGCAACCGTGCATTAATTCATAGTTGGTAGATTAAATCATCTAGAATGAAATTAAAATCCATATAGAAAACTAGTGAGAATCAAACCCCCAACCTCTAAGAAATCAAGGGACAGACCAAACCTCTAGGAATCTTTGAGGGGGAATTTAAAGAGGTGAGTTATCACTAGTATAAATAATTGCTTTTATGTTGGTTTTTTGACCATCAACATTGGGTTTCTATCTGATGTAAATTCACATCACATTTAAAGGGATATTTTAATCATTGGGTATTTATATGACATTAAAAAATTTATTTTATAGGATTTTTATGTTGGTTATTCTGATAATTGATGTTAAAAAGTAAAAAAGTTAAAATTTCAACAATTGTTTTTCTAGAAAATCGATGTTGAATGAAAATTCCATGATAGTTATCAAAACAACAGATGTGGAAGTTATAATTTTTTTTTGAGTCTTTAGACAACAGTTATCCAAAAAAAATGTCAAAATTGAAAAACATTAACATCTGATTTAGTTTTGTTTAGGATAACCAACATGGAAGGTGTAATATTTTTTTAAAATATCATTTAATAGTACTTCCATATAATTAAACACAATAAATACAAACATAAAAATTAATTAAACCAATCAAAAAAATAAAAATAAACTCAAATGTTTGACTTAATTTTTTTTTGAGGTTTCCATAAAATAAATATCTTTATTAATATTCCTAATCTGTTTAAGGAAGAAGTCATGTGGAAACGACAACTGTGGTAGATTAGAAATTTTAATCTCCACCTAGTAAAACTTATGCAGAATATTTATCTTTTAAATTGATCAAAATAACTATGAATCATCAAAAAAATCTTCAAAATTCTCTACAATGTATAAAAAAAATAAAGAAACTAAATGGAAAGAATAAATACCATTTTGAAATTATTGAATATAGAATCAATGAACCTATTATGTGAATTGAAGAGGAATAGATCAAAAATATTAAATGAGAGATTATGAGAATATATTTAATGTATTTGAAATATGTTAGGAAGTGATATAATAAAATTTGGACTGATTTTAAAAATTGGTAATTTTCTATGAAAAAGTTGAAATTTTTATTTCACTGTTCTGAAATTTTACATTCAATGACACCTATATATATAATTTATGTTAAAACCTATATAACATAGGAGTTTTAAGGTTTATTTTATACAAAACCAATGAAAAAACATTCTTTGGGGGTATTTCATGTTAGTTTTTTTATAAACTGATGTGAAAACCCCTTATGGAAGGTTTTTTATTTTTTTTACATAAAATAGGAAGAAATTTTTTTTAACATAGGTTTTGATAATAATGAAATTAAAACCCAGATGTGAATGCTATTATTTTTACTAGTGTATTCTATAAAATGCTTGGTCATTTGGTTTAAAAAAATAATATATTTTTCTAGTATGATACCATGAGAAACATATCAATGCTCAAATGAAAAATACTAAATTATTGTGATGTATTTTATAAGGGTAAGATGGTGGAAAGAGCCTTAATCGAGAGGGGATTAAAATGAGGAGACCATATTAAAATACACATTAAAATTATTGTGATCTAATTAAATTGAAATCAATCAATATTGATAATATTTTCCTTTTTTTAATTATTTTATTCATACTACTTATTATTATTTCATGGTAATTAAAACATAGGCTCTTGATAAATTTAAAACATACTAGATAGTTACTAAAAGGGAATAATTTTGTTTTATAATAATATTTTGTTTCAAAAAAAGATTCCAGTTTACCAATAATTACTTTGAATCATATGTTGAGAAATTTGTAAGAATGAATGAATATAGAACTCTATCCATGATTAATAAATTGTGTAGTATAAATGAAGAACCAGAGTTTGGTTGAAATGTAAAAAACCATGTCATAAAAACATGAAACCTCAAAATTATTTTGGAAACACGATATAATAATGATTTTGTACATACTCAATAGCTAATTACTTCAACCAAATTCAGTTTACATGCATTATGAGATTTGGTTAATAAAGAATCTAAACTTGAAGAGCTTGAACATGTTTGAAATTTCATGTTTTCTTAAAATCAAAGGGATATGATTTTGAAAATTTCACGAATGAGTCGATGAAGGTATATTTCTTAGTTATACACTTGGTGGAGGGATATATAGTTGTTATAATAATAATTTGAAGAATATAGTGAAAATTTTGATGTTGTTTTCATAGAGGATCATAGAATGTCAAGAACATGACTGCCATTTAATGGTGTAATTGAGGAGGATTGAGGAAATAATGATGACAAGAAAGGAAAAAATTCAATTGTAGAAACTTATTTGAAAAATTTATAAGTTTATATAGAGGAATAAATATATTAATAAATCTTGGAAAAAGGTATTTATAAGTTCTAAACACATAGAAAATATGTGGATCCAAAAAAAATTATCATATATAGTAACAAAAGTGTTCAAACTAGAATAATCTTGGGAAATTCCAATCATGTAATCATACTTTCACAAGTATAACTAAAAAGTGTTTAATGGATTCACACCATAAGGATTTAATCACTCATATGAAAAATAAATTTAATCATATTGAGAAGAATGATGTGAGGGATTTAGAGTCACATCCCAAAAAAAGTACGTGATTGGGAAAATGTAAATTCTCTTGATTAATCATAATGAGAAAAGAGAAGTGACACAGACCAATGATTTCCATTTATATAATGGATACTGTCAAATTTGGTGCATTAACATAAATGAAACTCTTACTATATTTTAAAGATTTAAATGATATGAATATTTCTTACAATCCATTCTAAATGAAGCTTAATTTTTTAAAAATGAGTGTAAAGTTAACATTTTAAAATATATATGTTAATGGGTAGGTATATATTAAAAAACTAGAGCAATTTATCATTGATAATGATGGTTTTCATGTGTGCAAGAAAAAGAAGGCACATTATGGGCCTCATAAAGTTCTATAAGCATGTTACTCAAGGCTAGACAAAAGATTGAAGAGAATGAATATTAAGAGAGGTGAAACTACCAATTTTTAAATATTTTTTAAAATTAACTAGTTCATCAAAATAATTAATAAAAATAAGTAAAAAAATATTTTTTAAAATTTAAATTTGGAAATGATTTTAAATATTAAAATTTTTATTTTTAGAAATTATTTAAATGATTAGTTTTACTTGGCCTTTAATTTATTTATAGAAATATATGTGTATGGTGTTAATGTTATTATTATTATTATAAGATAAATATATTTTTCTATAAATTTAATATTAGCTCTATTATTCATGAAATTATTATTATAAGATGTATAAGTAATATTATTAAATAAAAACTTTTCTGGTGATAGATCAAAGAAACCCATCCCCAATCAATTAAACACAAATGTGAGTTTCCTTATGGGAGAAATCTAGAAAATAAAGGTGTAAAAATCCCACACCTCATCTAAAAGATATAAATACATAAGTTTATAACTCAAGTGATAAAATACAATCATAATCATAGAACAATTTATTTTAAATATAAATTATAAAAATATTATCCTTCTTGTAAATGTGAGAGATTAGAATTTTTATCCCTTCAATTTGGTCTAAGTAGTAATTTCAACCTAACTAGATATTCCATGGAACATTTCATAACAAGTTCATGACTAGGTTAACTACCAATATAGAGTTACTCTTGATCCAAAGCTTATACCATTTTAATTTCCAAACATACCTCACATCATTAATAACAATCTATATTTGATCCACATAAGTAATATCATAGCTAAGAAAGAATGATTTTTTATTAAACTAGCCTGTACTAGTCTTGAAGATTCCTCTATAGCTAACTGAAATTGGAAAACCCAGGGTATCCCCACCCACATTCACTTTAATCCCATGATGGTCTGATGATATTAATTTTAAGTATTTATACTATGGTGGAGTTCAGATATTACAAAAAACACCAAGATAATATGAAATAATCAGATCTTTAAAAATGTTATTTATAAAAAATACTTGAATTTTAGAATCCATCTAGTTTCCCCTTCTGATATAGGAATTGATATTCTGAAATTTAATATTATGAACATAAAAGAAAAATATATTCATTACTAATCATATATAGTATAGGATGAAAGTCACAACAAAAAATAGATGATCGTGCATTTTTTGAATCAAAAGAAGTATCATGAGAACATCCATAAATATATTCTAATATACTACTCTTTATGTGTCACCCATGAAATGGATGAAAATAAAGCTCCAAAAATTTCAAGAAAATTATCATTGAAAAATCAGATGAGCATGATTGGAAGAGTTCTTCATATAATGAATCAAAATTAAAGTGATATGAAAACCAGACATAACAAGACCATCATTAGTTAGGAATCTATTTTCCATATTTTCTAAAGATGTAATTTTTTTATGTTTAATTAAATTCTATTTTACGGATCATAGACACCTAGTCAGTGGGATATAAATAGGATAAATTATTCTTGTAATTGAAAATACCTAGCATAGGAGACATCGATATTTAGTGGACTTTATCATTGAATATATATCATCAAATTTGATTAGTAAATTCAGCAAGAATTTGAGATTTAACCTTGTTAATCTATTGGAAATTAGTCTAGATAGTTATATTAGATAATTAATAGGGAATATTACAAGAGTTACCGATAGGTCCCAAAATCCATTTCATAGTCTATTAATTCTAGTTTGAGTTCCTAGATGGAACCCACTTAACACTCATAATAAGAGATCGAAATGATTCCAAACATTCAGTCTAGATACAATATCCTATGTATAATTGGTTACCCCTTTGGAGTCTTTCAATAAATATTTCCTTAAGAAATCTAGAGAGAGAACGTGAGCTATAAAGGAGATACTATAGAATGTTATCAATAAGTGAATAATTGAAAAAACGTTTTTTATACCAAGCTCTCCAAATTTATTAGGCTTAACACAATTATACCAAGACACCATTGTTGGCTTTTTAAAATATATTCTTCCAAACCAGGTGGAGAAACTTATATACTTATCAATCATTTTACAAAGATATATACTCTATTTTTAGATGAGAAATACATATAAAAACAAGGATGAGATAACATAATTAACAAGAAAAACATGGCTATAGATTGAGAGTGGTATTTTCCCTTCCATAGTACAAGTTGTATTGTGATTTTAGAATAAATCGCTTCTTGATAATCATCCATAACTCTTCCAAAAAAAAATAATCCATAAATTATTAAATAATTAATATCCCTATTTTACTTCAAGGAATATATAAATTTCATTCCCCCCATAGGATTTCAAGTATTTATAAAAAATGATGTTGGATTTGATTCAACTGATGCATTATCCTTTAAAAATTTCATAATGATGAAATATTTCCTTAAGAAACTGAAGAGATTCATCATCAGTTTCACAAAAGATAAGGATAACATAAATAGAGATAATATTTATAGGAGATTTTAAGTTCCTAAAATCCTTTAAAGATTATATAATCCCATATTCCATGAATTTAATGAAGCATTTGTTGAGGTAGTTTTACATTATGTAAAAAGAAGTGCTAAGAGTACCCCCTATATAACATACCTAGTGCAACTAAAATATATTTCGGGAGAACCATTCTCAATGTCATAAATTTTGTATCTATTCAAAATAGAATAAATTATGTTTATAAATCTAATAGTAAAACCATTCCTTTTAAGAAACTCAAGAATAAAGTCCCATTTTAGAGTTCAAAAATCATTTAAGATGTCAATATTGGGAGGAATGTTTCCAAAACTAGCTTTTCTCTAGAGAATATTTGTATATTCTGAGGTACAACCTCTATCTAAGGGATACATTAGAATTTTTTTTGTCGTAATATTGAGGTTAGAAATGGCCCAAACATAATATGAATGACTTTTCTAATAATCACTGCGAGAGTATTCTCAACCAAAATGGGTCTATAGTTTCTGATATCTAATGTATATTCAATAATAGTGATGAGATTTATAGAATGTGATTTGGTTATTAGGGGAAGGAATTCCCTTCTAAAAAATTCATGAACAAACAATTATATATTAATGTTAATCAAATCCTAAAAGTTTATAAAATATATTTTTTTAAATCTATCCAGTCTAGAAATACTGTTATTATTGAGGGTGAATAAAGACTATTTAATTTCATCATCAGAAGGGATGAATTTAAGAATGAAAATTTTCATACCAATTATATGTAATTTAACATTATCATTTTTCATTCATTTTTGTAAAAAAGATATTACTATGTGATTGTCACTCCTATACAAAAAAAATTAAATGCTCAATTAAGAAATATGAATCTTTTGTGACATTTTTCATAATGGAAGGATGGTAAGAAAACCCCTTAAGCTAGTGGAGATTAAAATTAAGACACCAATTAAGATTATACTATAGCATACATAATTTTTATTATATAACTAATACACCATTTTAAAGATAAACAACATAATAGTGATACAATATAGGATCCAAAGGTTTATTTTCTTGGGTAAATTAGGCTCATAAATCACTTTTAAAAAATAAAACTGAAATATTATTTAATTTCTTATTCTCTATACCCATATTTGATCTCTCATTGTCCTTAGTATAAGTACTCACCTGAGTATATATTTCAATGAAATGGGAGATCTAAAAGCCCAGTAAGGGGAGGGATAATATGGGATGAATAAAGGACATTAATCATAGTACATGGGGAAGCATAATCAAGAACATATTTTCATAATCATAGTATCATAATAATAATAATGATGGAAACATTTGAAAAAGGCATCTAATATGGTATATGCATAAAATGAATCATCTTATCATAGTGGTCAAATACCATACATAGTTTGGAAAACATATTGCATCATGTTCATGAAGAACACATGTGTATAAATAATAACAACTTCATTGTGAAAAAATATAACATCATGTTCACTCATAATAAAAAAATCATAAGATACATTACATTACCTAATTAATTGGAGTTCTATATAATTCCATTCCAACCCTTCACAACATAAGTGCTTATAATCATGTATGCCACATAAAATGTATAACAATCAAAGTCATGAAATAACCCATTTAATAGAATGGGGTTAACAAAGTTTCCTTGAAACATTACTTAATGGATAACATTTGGGGTTCCAAATTGAATAAGTCAGATCATAAATTAGAATGAAACATCATTATTCTTGAGTGAAGAAGAAACATATTAAGAGGAGTAAAATATATTATTTTGAAAATTAAAGTGTCATTGAAAAAACATTACTTATAAACATTTTGGAATGGTTGAAATATTTATATCCTTAAAGTAAAAGGTAAATGGAATTTTACAAACATAATATGAAAATTCATAATTTAATAGATAAGATTATCCAATATAAGGAATTGTGTTTGAGAATCCCCTTACCTTAAATCTTGCTTTATTTTTTCACTTTTCCACATCCTGAAAAATAAACATAGGATTATAATAACATAGTTCTAGAAGTTAATTATTTTCATTTTTTCCATTATTTATAGATAATAATTACAGGATTATATTTTATAACACTCTTCATTTAACCTGAATTGTTTTGATATCACATTTTCAATAAAATTTCCCGTTTTGTTCCGAAATAGCTATTTTTGTTCAAGGTCATTTATGAATCAATGAAATTAACAATTGAATCATAATTTAAAAATATTTCAACTTTAATATGTCATAAAAAAATTATTTTAACCAGAAATAGGTTTGGTAATATTAAATGCATTGGTAATTTCCTCTCTTGGGATTAACCAACCGTTGTTGGGATATTGTATAAAGAACGGGAAAGGGAAGCTTAAAATTTATATAGGTCCTAAATATGATACATATACATGGTTAAAATAACTAATATTATGTTAAAATAATAACTAATAAATTTTATATGATTTGGGTTTAAAAGGGGGGGGGGGCAGAAAGCCAATAAGAACGGAAGAAGAGAGTTGATAGAACCTTACTCTTTCATCGAGTTTCTTCTCTTGTAAGACACTAAAAATACCTTGATGTTTGGAGATGGTTCAATTTATAACAAACATAGGTATTTTAAGAGTCTTGAGATGGAGGATATGGGATATATTTGGAATTTTTAAGTGAGGGAGGAGTGGTTTTCCAAGGGGTGGGTATGGGGTTATTTATACTTGAGGAGAGGGGTATTTTTAGGGTAAAACATTCAAAAAAATACTATATCAATGGAAAAATTTTTAATAGTGATATTAAAAAAAATATAAATAATATATCAATACAATATAATGTTTTCAATACTTTACACCCCGTCATAATTCTAATTCAATAGTTTGTTAAAATGAAAAGTGGAAAAAAGAAAAATTGTCATTTTAAGGGAAAACTTTTGAATTTAGAATTTGGAAAACTATTTCTATGTTTCGAAATGATGTTTATTTTATTTTAAAGAATCATTTATAAAATTCAATATATATTTTTCAAAATTTCATATTATATAAATTATTCGGCCATTATTACATCATGAATGATGTAATTTAAGATACACTGATTATGAAAAAACTGTATTTTTCCTATTCACCTGAAAATTGATGTATTTTAAAAAATTAACATGAAATTATCCATGGAAATTTTAAAATTTATAAATTAAAAAATGGAATTAATTTTATACTTTATTTTAAAAATAGGTCATTTTAATTTTTAAAATAAAAACTATGATTTTTACAAAATACCTTAACATGCAGTTTATTAAGAATTTGCTAAGAGTTTCTTTGAGTTTTTAGTATTGATATTTATTATATATCATTATAATATTTATATTTCATTCTATTAATCATGATAAATATTATTGAAATTAAAATTTATTATTTTGGGGTAAAATTACTATTCCAACGGTCCCATTAATATTCCAACAATCATATTACCACCTATAAATACTACCTCATTACATAATTAAACATTCACTAAAATTTATCTCAAGGGTATATAATTTAATTTTCTAAAATTTAGAATGGTTTAATAGTAAGATTTTTATTTTATATAGTATTTCTCATGGGAGGGATGATTTTAGATGATCGGGGGGGATATAAATTTGTCCAGTATAAATTTTCTATTTTCTATTTTTTGTCCCGTTTTAATATATCCATTTTTAATTGTTTATGTGTAGAATAATGTAAAAATTATCATTAATGAAATAATTTTATTTTGTGTTTCTATGATTTATTTATCTATAATACTATATGATACAATATAACATACATTTATTCAGGAAACCAAATATCATTAATAAAATACGGGTCATTATATTCTTCCCCCATTTATAAATTTCATCCCGGAAATATCAAATAATATTCTCTGTTGAAAATAGATGTGGTAACTTATATATTACTATTTCCTCTGGTTCCAAAGTCACCTCTTCATATTTATTGTTTCACCACAACACTCTGATAAAGTGAGTTGTCTTGTGACATAAAACTTTCTCTCTATTGTCCAATATCATCAGTAGCTTCTCCTCACAAGAGAGGTCATTATCCAGTTGTACCACTACTAGAGTTAGTAAATGTGAGGGATCAGGTACGTACTTCCTCAAGATTGATACATGGAACACATCATGAATATAAACCAAATTTGGTGGAAGTGCTAACCAATATGAAACTACTTCTATGTGATCAAGGATCTGAAAGGGGACAATGTACCTTGGGTTGAGCTTTATCTTCTTTAAAAACTACATGAATCTCTTCCATGATGATATTCAAAGTATATTATTTTTATCCAATACTGAAATCCAAGTCCCTTGGAAGGTTGCAACCAAATATCGTTTTCTGACTCTGAATTTATTTTATATATTGTTGAATGGATTAAACCTTTTTAGTCATCTCTTGAACAATATTTTATCCAAGTAGATTCTATTCACCAACTTCATCCCAAAAAGTAGTAGTTCTACATTACATCCAATATAGAGCATCACATGGAGCAATTTGAATACTCGAGTTGAAACTGTTGTTGTATGAGAACCTAATTAGTGGGAGATGATGATCCCATACTCCTTTAAATTCCATCAACCAAGTTCTTAGCATGTCCTCAAGTGTATAAATGTTTTGTACAGATTAACCACTAGTTTGGGGTGATATGCTATACTAAAATATAGTTTGTTATCCATATAATATTGAATACGTATCCATAATTTGGACATGAACCTTGGAAAATGATCAGATATGATTGAAAGTGGTTCCCCATGCATCTTCACCACATCCTTTACTAATATATTAGTAAGTTGTTCAAGTAAAAAATATCCCTAAATAGAGATAAAGTTGGAAGTCCTGGTGAATCGATCCACCACAACCCATATAACATTGTTTCCTTTCATTGTGTTTGAGAGAATATTGAGAAAGTCTATGGTGATGTTCTCCAATTTTCATGTGGGTATGTCTAATGGTTTCTTCATCCCCTTGGATTTAGATTTCTCTAATTTTACTTGTTGGCATACTAAGAACATTGAGGTGTACTCAGTGATCTCCTTCTTCATGTTTTCCCACCAGAAGTGATCTTGAAGACCATGACACAAGTTGGTTCTTCTTGTATATATTGATAATATGATCTATATGTATTAATTAATAAAACATTCTTTATCTCTGGTGATGTAGGAACAAAAATTCTAGTTCCAAATCGAATGACTCCATATTAACCGATATGGAAATCATGGATCTTCCCCTCCTTTAGTTCTTTCACCTTATTTTGATGCTCCAAATCATCCCTTTGTGCCTCCTTGATCTTCTCCATGATAGATTTTTGGGAAATCATTTGGGTAAGGTAGGATGTATACCTGGATGTTATGATTTCTAGATCCATCCTTTACGTGTCTATGAAGATAGGGTCTTCTCAATCTGCATCATGGATAGAGTATCATGTTTATTCATACTAAGAGCATCATCTAAATTATTCAACTTTCCAAGATGTTAGTGAATAGTGAAATCAAACTCTTTGATAAACTCTAACCATCTTCATTGATGCGTGTTTATATCCTTCTACATGAATATATACTTTAGTCTCTTATGGTCTGTATATATTTTACACTTCTCACCATAAAGATAGTGTTGTCAAATCATCAGAGTGAATATTACATCTGATAACTGTAGATCATGCATCAGGTAGTACTTCTAATGGATCTTCAACTACCATGAGGCATAGGCTATCACATTATCATTCTTCATATGTACAAAACCAAATAATTTCATTCAAATATCACTATATATCACAATACTTTATCCAATTATTGGTAGTGTGAGTATGGGTGTAGTGATTAGCCTCTTCTTGAGATCGTTAAAGATTTACTCACATTATTCCATCCAAATATAGTTTACCCCTTTCCATGTTAACTATGTAAATGGGCTAGAAATCATGAGAAATTTATGATAAAAAATTGGTTGTACCCAGATATGCTAAGAAAACTACAGATTTCCAAGACACTAGGGCATCTAGTCCATTTCTCAATTTCCTATATCTTTGAAGGGTCTATAGAAACTATATCTATTTTGATCATGTGCCCCAAAAAATTGACTTTCCACATCCAAAAGTCACACTTTATAAACTTAAGATAAATTTTCTTATTCCTTAATATATCCAGAATAGTACTTAGATGTTCTTCATGTTCATATTTACTCTTAGAGTATATGAGAATATCATTGATACAAAATTCCATAAATTTTTATAGGTAGACTCTAAAGACTCTATTAATCAAATCCACAAATATTTCAGTGTTATTTGTATGTCTAAAGTTCATTAATATGAACTCATATTGCCCATACCTTGGACGAAAGGGTTTCTTTTGAATATCATCCTTCTTCACCTTCAGTTGATGATATCTAGAATAAAGATCCACATTTGAGAAAAACTGAGATACTACAAGTTAACCAAACAAGTCATTAATCCTTATTTTGTGATACTTTTTCTCTATGGGATCTTGTTTAGATCTTGATAATTGATACACATCCACATTGATCCATCCTTATTCTTGAAAAATAGCATTGCCGCACTCCAAGGTGATTCTGTATGGCATATGAACCCTTTGTCTAAATTATCTTACAACTACTTCTTTAAATACTATAGTTCGATTTGGTCCATCTTAAAGGATAATTTGAAGATAGGAGTGGAACTAGGTATAAGTTCTATTTTGAAATCTACCACATGATCTGGGGGAAATTCGAGTAACTGTTCATGAAATAAATCACTATATTCTATCATAATGGGAATTTCCTCAAGGTTGGTATTTTTATTCTACATGACCATTTGGGAAAGGTATTCTTATTCACAAGGTATCTTGACCCACACCATTTATGTATTTTACAAAATATATTCTTGAGCTTCCTTATATTTTTACCAGTTCATGGTATGGTTCATAATATAGAAATATATTTCTTTTTATTGATAGTTGATGTACGCTCTAAATAACAAGAGCCAATCCATGAATATTATAGGATAAAATTCCATTGAGGGAAGGATTATGTGATTCACTAGAAGAATACTCTCACAAATGCTAATAGGAGAAGATCTCAATACTTATGTGGTATTGATTGTTCCAATAGGTGATTATACAGATATATCTACTTAATGGTATAGGGGTTCTGTGTAACGCCCTGACCCTAGTTACCCAGAGTTGGTGCATTATTTCGTAACATTGGCATGATCACAAAAGATCAAGTCTCGAAAGACCGATTAGTTTAGTATCATTGGAAACATGAGATACATTCATAAATGTTACATTACATCATAAAGTGAAAAATCACAATAACGTAGTCTCCATAGTCCACACTCATGTCCCCTTCAGACTATCCCTATAGGTCACTCATAAAATATTTCTTCACATCCTAGGAAAATAAAACATAGAAAGGGGTGATCTCAGATGCTCAGTAAGGATAAAAATACAACAGAAACTTTCATAAATAAACATAAACATTTAAGGCAATGTATAACTAAAACAAAATCCTTTTAAACTTGAAATTTAACATAATATGGAAAAAGTAAAATGAAATAATTCCATTTACTTACTCACATGGATATTCTACTAGTCGAATAATCACATGCAATATCAATAACCACTTTCATAATGATGGAATGCATAATGCCAGACTATCATAACCACATAGCCAAGGCCTCGTGTCAAGACTACAAATAAGCTTTTGTCAAGACCTCATTCCAAGACAATATTTTGTCTCATGAGACCTACCGATGCATCGAGGAGCTATAGCAGGCTCCACCCGTCACATACTAAGTCCAATGCATTCTTTATGTGAAAAGGTTTAAACATATCATAAACCATAACATAATCGTATCACATAAAACATGCATAATAAAAACGTAACATTTCCACATTTCAATCAAAAGATATCAATACCACACATTGATATGATAAAACCATTTTCAATACCAAAATAAAATAAAAGTAAAACATGGTATTTATTTTTCATTTAAAAAAAGTTATGGCTTGTAGAGGAAGCCTAAACTCAAATAATGGTCACGGCGGCAGAGAAGTCGTTGTCGCCGCATACGTATGACAAAAAAACATTCCTTTTTGTCATTTAGTAAAACAATTCTTATAAAAAATATTCCTTTTTAATAAATGTAAATGTAAAAGGGGTTTATACATTGTCTAAAATAAAGTTGTGTATAAAACAAAATATGCCTCAATGAAAGGAGATTGAGACGAAGTCCCTTACCTCATGTCTGACTTGAGTCGATCGTTCTCTAACCTCATGAATAATAAACAAGAGTTATTTTATACTTTCTTAATAACCTTTTTTAAGTTCATCATTACTTTTATATCACTTATTACCACATTATGAACATTATGTAATTATTTAAGTTAATAATGGTCGTTTTGTCGATCTTTGGTACTTGTGTCAAAAATAAACTTTTTATAATTACATGTTGTTCACATGGTAAAATATACGTTATATCCAGAATTATATTCATGATATAGATATCATATATATCATATATATCCAGTATATACATTCATTTATTATATTACATAACATTTAGAGGTAAGAAATGAAATGCATTGTTGATAGAGAGGGTAAGCCGTACGTACGCATGAAAGATACTTTCATTTCTATTTCGTATTTAATGGAATGAAATCATAAGGATACAAAGTTATATTATAATTTCATTATAATATCATATATAATATCATTTAATACATCTTTTATACGTCCCGCATATGGCATTAACGATTCAAATCACTTTGAGGGGGCGGTAGTCCGCACCTCCAAAAATGAAATTATCGTGTTTACCCATAATGGAAATCATAAAGGTATGCCATAAATGAAAAATACAGAAGAATAAAGAAAACATAAACATAATATATATCATATATAAATACAGTGACATATTAATGGACACCATGAGATGTGTTAAAATAATATTGAACAATCATCGTTTCGTGAGGTAGTAATTCGCCACCCACAGAAACAGTATGTTCTTTAACAATTAGATGAAGGTGTGTGTAAGTGTAAATCAAATCCTTCTCATAAAAAAAATACTATTATATTTAAGATACTGTTTTTGTTACAAAATAATGTAATAAAAATACTTTAAGGGGTTGGAGAAGAAAAATAAAACTAAAGAACATAATAGAAGACATTACCTTAAAATCGGGTAACTCTTCTTGATTTGAGACAAAGGCTTCCTTGGGAAGACTTCTGCCCAAAGTGAGGCTTCTATGAGAAAGAGAGGGAAGTCGATAGAGTATTTGGGCAGATTTTGGCCGAGCCAAATGGCTTTGAATGTGTGAATAAGGTGGTAGAGGTGGGGGCCTTTTATAAGAAGAGAGGAGTGGTACTCTTGGAAAGTCATGAAATGTTACATTATTATGAAGTGATTTTCGAATTTCAAAGGTCCCACAATTATATATTTCATGGATAAGGTGATAAGGGTTCAAAATCTACTCATCCAATTGGTGTTTTACAAGTTTAAGTCTTATATTTTACATTATCTTTTCATTTTATTTAAATCGTTAATTAATGAGGTAATCGTTCTATCATCATAGTGTTATAAAATATTTAATTTATATAATGTCTAAAAATTATAAAAAATACCAGGATTTAGGAAATCGTTTTAGCTTTCCAATGAATATTTATAGTCTAAAAGTTAACTTATATAACCCCATGTACTAATTTTTTTAGTAAAACAACACATGTTTGTGACAATTTTATTTTTACTTTAAATTAAAAGTTATTAATGTCATTTTCTTACCCAAGTGGCTCCATGGGGTCCCCAAGTTGACCCATGAATTTTAGTGGTTGTCCATGACTCACCAAATAAGGGTAGGACAAGTGTAAAGGTAATTTCATATTATTATAACATTATATTTACCTTAAGTTACACTAATTACCTTTAATCGCGATTAATAGAACTTAAAAGTTACAATTCACCAAAAATTATTTTAATCCCATTGAACCACATTTTACTTCCTAATGAAAATGACGTATGTCTGATTTTGGAAATTAAAATCACAGAGGTGGTAAAATTTCATTTAAATGAAAAATCAGTTTTTTAACTACCACTTAGTGGTTTCACTATTCATCAAAAAATCGATGTTTTCTAGAAAAGTACCAAAAATTCACCCTAAGATATAATTGATATTCCGAATTAAAAAATGATGTCTCTTTTACAAAATTACAAACATATAAGTTGCATTAATTAATTTTATAATTAATTCCATTTGTCAAAACAAATAGCGTGTTTTTAAGAAACAGTATATATCAAAAGATTGACACTCGTTTATGTCCAATTTCAAAGTGAAATTAATTATATTGACCACCATTTCATAAAATGGTAAAAATATATTATAATTATACTTTAAAACCACTAAATAGTATAATTTATCACTATAAATTATTTTTATTAAAAAATTTGTTTTTAAGTATTTTTTTCTATTCATAGAAAATTGGAAGTTCTCAGAAAATTACAAAAAATTCAACTTAGGATAATTTTGATATTCTGAATCAAAAAATGAAGTCAATTTTAAAATATAATATTTATATAATTTCAAAAATTGGGTATTACTATTCATAACAACTACTTTTATTGGTCATGGTGTGTTAGAACTCGAGGTTGCGTACAACACACATTGCTCTATTATTCAAAGAGAAGTGTACCAAGGAAGCTTGGGGTTTTACATTCTCCCCTCCTTCAATAAATTTCGTCCTCACAATTTGAAATTTTTCTTTGAGAATAAAAGGTTGAAAATAGGAGATACCTTTGTGGAAAACCCACATCGGAAATAGGGTTAATAAAAATATAACTTTAAAAGAAAGAAATAGAAGTATAAAGGTCACCCGAGATAGCCCATACTATGATTCTATGAAAACATGGATATGGAGGAAAAATAAACCATCAAGGTCCGATGGAGAGTTGTAGAAAACAATATTAAGAGAAAGTTAACTACAAGAAAATTTCAAACTTGTGATTGGTTAAACGATCATTGATTCCCCAGTAGGAAAAGTTAACCAACAAAGTTTTTGTTTTAAGTTACCTTTCATATTGTTGAGGAATTTATTTAGGAGATTTACTAAGAACAAAAATAAATATACATACTTGTCATGTAGACTTTCATTCTTTAATAATTATTTACCACAAACCCATCTTTCACTCAAAAAGATAATAGAACTCAAAAATATTATATTTATCCTAATCATACAAGGTTCCAAATATTAACACCTACCATTTAGATTAAGAAAACTATTTTGAAATAACCATGGACATCCTGTAGGCTAGTGGTAGGTAATAAAGGCCTGTCGTACTATGGTTGTGGGTTCGATTCCTGTAGCTTTGTCTGACGCGACGGGTTATCCCCCGACCTGCAGGTTGTCCTTTTCCTAAAAATATAGTATTATAATATTCCAAAAATAATATTCATAATTTTTTTAACCTTAAACAATACTATCCAAGGTTCAACTTAATACATTCCAACCTTTATATTTATCCAAAATACCTCTGTCCAGACATTCTCTAAAAGGTCTCTAAATTCCAAAATCAATTGTAGCATCAGATTCCCCAAATAAAGTAAATTTTATCTTATTGTCACATACTAAAAATATGATTACCTTCATCATATTAAAACCTTAATGAAAACAACAAGTACTGAAGTACAATCCTTATATATATTTCACATTGTTCTTATAACCATCATATAGTTCTTGAGTCCAAAAACACAAATACAATAATTATTCAGCTTCATCTGTAGTAACAACATAAGCTTGGACTTGATCCCTTGGCTTTTTCTGAGGTAAGCTTCCCTGATTCTTAGGACATTCATTTGCATAATGCCCCATTTCTCTACAATTTTAGCATTCAACATTGATAGCCTCTTTCTTTCCCTTACAATCACAAGCCTGGTGACCTTTTTCTCCACATTTATAACAAACTCCCATTCCTTTTAGGCAGGTACCGTGGTGATTCTTCCCACAATTATCACATAATGGAAAATCCTTCTTTGCCCTTTTCCCATTATCTGTCTCTTGTTCCACTGTTCTCTTCTTCTCTTGCTTTACTTTATAGTTATAAGATTTATAGAATTCCTTTTCTGTCTTGATAGCACACGAGACAATATCTTCGTACGATGAGAAGGATTGTGATACTAAAGCTTGACGGAGAAATTATTTTAACCCATCAAAGAAATGATAAATCTTACTTATTGGGTTACGTATATAATCTACAACATGTCTCGCTAACCTTGTAAAGTTAGCCTCATACTTTGCGACATTTGCATCCTTCATTTGTCTCAGACTTAGAAATTTCCTTTCCATATCTGCTCGATGGTCACAAGGAAAGTATTTTTCTAAGAAAAGCTCTTTGAACTCCCTCCATTCCATATTAGATACTTCTTCATCTTCTTTCGTGTTTTGAATCAATGACCACCATTGATTAGCATCTTCAGTGAGGCAGTAAATTTCCATGATAACTTTTTCCCTTTCATTACTCCCTATGGCATGAAATATTTTTTTTCTAGGGAACTTATCCATTTCTTAGATACTAATGGATTTTTACTCCCATTGAATGTTGGTGGTTAATAACTCATGAAGAGATCTAACATTGATCCTCCTCACTTCGGATCAGGGTGCTCCATATGAGTAAGGTTATTATTCATAACCTGAGTGAGTTGTCCCAGTATGGTGATAAGCTGATCAACACTAGTTGTATCACCAGATCCACTATAATTATCTTTAGTAGGAGGAAAATCCCTACATGGAGTGCGTGCATTGACATGGTTTCCATTCCTTCCACTAGGCGCCATTTCTAAACAATGTCATAAACTAGATTAGTTTATGAATCGAAATACATAATAACAAACTTGAAAAACACTTAACATAAATTGAACTATTTATGGATATAATCCATAATCATAAAAAAAATTTCTTTGAGGAGTATATACTCATAAACCCTTCATAATGGTTTGTTAAGAAAATGGGAATTATCCTAGGAATATCCCTCAGGAGTGTAGTAACCAATAGTGCAGAAAGGCCCGCTGTCGTGCACCAGTTCCTGTTCGAGTCTAGCTCAAAGTGATGTTTTCGGGTTTTACCCCTAGGTACATCTGTGCTAGAGCCACCTTTACCCGCTCGTATCCAGACAGGGATGTATTGCTCAGAAAACTCACAAAATCTCTATAATACCAAAATTCTAGGAAGTTCTTCTATTCTAATCCTCAAAGTCTATCTTAGGGATATGTGCTCTAATCAGAGTTTTTCTAAATCTAGCTTCCAAGGTTAGTACTAAAATGCCTCTGATACCAACTGTAACGCCCCGAACCCAATTACCCAGAGTCGGTGCATTATTGCGTAACATTGGCATGATCACAAAATATAAAATCTCGAAAGACCGATTAGTTTAGTATCCATAGAAACACTAGATACATTCATAAATGTTACATTACATCATAAAGTAAAAAATCACAATAACTTAGTCTCCATAGTCCACACTCATATCCCCTTCAGACTATCCCTATAGGTCAGTCATAAAATATTTCTTCACATCCTGGGAAAATAAAACATATAAAGGGTTGAGCTCAGATGCCCATTAAGGATAACAATACATCAGAAACTTTCATAAATAAACATAAACATTTAAGGCAATGTATAACTAAAACAAAAGCCTTTTAAACTTGAACTTTAGAATAATTTAGAAAAAGTAAAATAAAATAATGCCATTTACTTACTCACATGGATATTCTACTAGTCAAATAATCACATGCAATATCTATAACCACTTTCATAATGATGGAATGCATAATGCAAGACTATCATAACCACGTAGCCAAGGCCTCATGCCAAGACTAAAAATAAGCTTTTGTCAAGGCCTCGTGCCAAGACACTAGTTTGTATCATGAGACCTACCGATGCATCAAGGAGCTATAGAGGGCTCCACCTGTCACATACTAAGTCCAATGCATTCCTTATATGAAAAGGTTTAAACATATCATAAACCATAACATAATCATAGCTCATAAAACATGCATAATGGAAACATAACATTTCCACATTTCAATCATAAGATATCAATACAACACATTGATATGATAAAACCATTTTCAATACCAAAATAAATGAATAGTAAAACTTGGTATTTATTTTTCATTTAAAAAAAAAGTTATGGCTTGTAGAGAAAGCTGAAACTCAAATAATGGTCACGGCGGTGGAGAAGTCATTGTCGCCGCATACGTACGACAAAAAAATTTCCTTCTTTTTTGTTTAGTAAAACACTTTGTATAAAAATATTCCTTTTGAATAAACTTAAAAGTCAAAGGGGTTTATACTCTGTATAAAATAAAGTTGTGTATAAAACAAAATATGCCTCAATGAAAGGAGATTGAGACGAAGTCCTTTACCTCGTGTTCGACTTGACTCGATCGTTCTTTAAACTCCTGAATAATAAACTAGAGTTAATTTATACTTTCTTAAGAACCTTTTTCAAGTTCATTATTCCTTTTATATTACTTATTACCATGTCATTAACATTATGTAATTATTTAAGTTAATAACGGTCGTTTTGTCAATCTTTGGTACTTGAGTCAAAAATAAACTTCTTATAATTACAAGTTGTTCAAGTGTTAAAATATCCGTTATATCTAGAATTATATTCATGATGTAGATATAATATATATAATATATATCCAGTATATACATTTATTTATAATATTACATAACATTTAGAGGTAAGAAATGAAATTTACTGTTCATGGAGACGGCAAGCCGTACGTACGCATGAACGCTACTTTAATTTATATTTCATATTTAATGGAATGAAATCATAAATATATAAAGGTATATTATAATTCCAGTATAATATAATATATAATATCATTTACTCCATCCTTTATACATCCAACATATGGCATTAACGATTCAAATCACTTTGAGGGGGCGGTAGTCCGCACTTCCTAAAATGAAATTATCGCGTTTACCCATAATGGAAATCATAAAGGTATGCCATAAATGAAAAATAAAGAAGAATAAGGAAAAAATAAACATAATATATATCATATATAAATATAGTGACATCTTAATGTCCACCATGAGAGGTGTTAAAAGAAGATTGAACAATCATCGTTTCGTGAGGTAGTAATTCGTCACCCACAGAAACAGTATGTTCTTTAACCATTAGACGAAGGTTTGTGTAAGTGTAAATAAAATACTTCTCATAACAACATCCTAGTATATTTAAGATACTGGTTTTGTTAAAAATGAATGGAATAAAAAGAGATTAAGGGTTTGGAGAAGCAAAATAAAACAAAAGAACATAATAGAAGACATTACCTTAAAATCGGGTAACTCTTTTTTATTTGAGACAAAGGCTTCCTTGGGATGACTTCTTCCCAAAGTGAGGCTTCTAGGAGTAAGAGAGGGAAGTTGAGAGAGTATTTGGGAAGAGGTTTTCCAAGCCAAATGTCTTTGAATGTGTGAATAAGGTGGTAGAGGTGGGGGCCTTTTATAAGAGGAGAGGAGGGGCACTCTTGGAAAGTCATGAAATGTTACATTATTATGAAGTGCTTTCCGGATTTCAAAGGTCTCACAATTATATATTTCTAGGATAAGGTGATAAGTGTTATAAATATACTCATCCAATAGGGTTTTGACAAGTTTAAGACTTATATTTTACATTATCTTTTCATTTTATTTAAATCGTTAATTAATGAGGTAATCGTTGCATCATCATGGTGTTATAAAAAATTTAATTTATTTAATGTATAAAAATTTTAAAAAATATACCATGATGTAGGAAATCTTTTTAGATTACCAATTAATATTTATAGTCGAAATGTTAACTTATATAACCCCATGTAATAATTGTTTTAGTAAAACAACACTTGTTTTTGACAATTTTATTTTTACTTTAAATAAAAAGTTATTAATGTCATTTTCTTACCCATGTGGCTCCATGGGGTCCCCAATTTGACCAATGGATTGTATTAGTCGGCCAAGACTCACCCAATATGGGTAAGACAAGTGTAAAGGTAATTTCATATTATTATAACATTATATTTACCTTAAGTTACACTAATTACCTTTAATCGCGATTAATAGAACTTAAAAGTTACTAATCACCAAAAATTATTTTAATCCCATTGAACCACATTTTACTTCCTAATGACAATGATGTATGTCAGATTTTGGAAATTCAAATCACAGAGGTGGTAAAATTTCATTTAAATAAAAAATTAGTATTTTTAACTACCACTTAGTGGTTTCACTATTCATCAAAAATCGATGTTTTCCAGAAAAATACCAAAAATTCACTCTAAGATATAATTGATATTACTAATTCAAAAATGATGTCTATTTTAAAAAATTCCAAACATATATGTTTCATTAATTAATTTTATAATTAATTCTCGTTGTCAAAACAAATAGTGTGTTTTTAAGAAACAATATATATCAAAAGATTTACACTCGTTTATGTCCAATTTCAAAGTGAAATTAATTCTAATGACCACCTTTGGATAAAATGGTAAAAATATATTATAATTATACTTTAAAACGACTAAATAGTATAATTTATCACTATAAATTATTTTTATTAAAAAAGTTGTTTTTAAGTATTTGTTTCTATTCATATAAAATTGGAAGTTCTCAGAAAATTACAAAAAATTAAACTTAGGATAATTTCGATATTCCGAATCCAAAAATGAAGTCCATTTTGAAATATAAAATTTATATAATTTTAAAAAGTGGGTATTGCTATTCATAATGAATACTTTTATTGGTCGCGGTGTGTTAGAACTCGCGGTTGTGTACAAGACACACTGCTCTATTATTCAAAGAGAAGCGTACCATGGAAGCTTGGGGTGTTACATTTTGATTCAATAGTTCTATAAAACATACAATATAAAGATGTATACATAGAACTAGAATAAAATAAAACCCTTAACATTATTTAGTGAATAAGTAGTGTTCCATGTATGACTTTATTTTCATGTCCTACCATAATAGTGGTAATGGTATAATATTTCCCTCTCTCCTTAGGCTTTAGTGGTTGCTAATTCTGATTACCTTCAAGGATTCATGGTTTAGTGCACTGACTTTCATAGTATCCTTTCTCCCTATAATTTAAGAAATGAATTTTGGGTGATGCCTTCTTAAATCTATCATGTTGGTCAGATTTTTAATGTATCTTTGACATTAATTAGATTCATGGACTTCTCTCCCTCACTTGTGGCATTTCCCTATCAATTTTAGGTAGTTCCCTTGATGATTCATCCCGCATTCTTAACATGTGGGTGGCTGGGACCTTTTTCGGACTTTATGATGAGATCCTCTAACTTGAAACTATATTTTTAATTTATTATTTCAATAACCATGGGACCATTCTCCAAAATCCAAATCTACTTTGAGATCACAATGAAACAACCTATTCATAACTCCAAAAATCTATGATATCTTTAGCCTTTCGATGGTGTGGTTTTATGGCACTGAAGAATATATCAGTTTTGGAATCATTTTTAATAAAAAACACAAGGAGTATCTTGAAAGCCTTATAAAATTATCCTCATAAAAGTGATAGATTAACCATATTTTTTATTAAGCTCTAGGAACTCTCTAAGAGTTTTTTGGAAATAATTGTAAATAAATAACATCTTAAATTCATTCCACTCAGTTTCTTCCATTTCATCCTTTATATTAGAATTCATTATCAATTATAACCATTTATCATCCTATCAATCTAAAATATTTAAAGATAGAGTCACATTTTCTTTATCAGAACCATAAGGAATAGAAAATATCTTCTCAAATGAGTTAACCGACTGTTCGATGAAAAGTTGATCAGAATATCCACTAAATGTCAGTGGTTATTTATAGAAAAATATTTGATATAAAGATTCCATTATTAGGTTAAAAAGAATATTCCACATGGTTGAGGTTTTTTTATAGCCTCAGACATGTTGGTAATCAACTCCATGAATTTTTAAATTCCATCTCTCAATAAATTTGGATTTTTTTTCCAGGAAATAGTTACATTGTCCCTCAAATAGGTTGTTGGTCTGGTTTCTTCTAGTTCCCATCATTTTATAAAATAGAAAATATTTGAAAAAAAATAATTCAATAAGGCCTGAATAATTAATTTATTATTAAGTTCATATTAATTATAATGTCACATATTATGGGATATCTAGAATAACATTTGCCTAAAATGATACTTCTAGGATCATGTAATCTAATAATTTTTTAAATTTTAAAGTAATAATTAATTTAGCTATTTACCCTTCATAATGGTTTTTATTAGAGTTTTTTGTTAACTGAATTACATCCCCCATGAGTGTAGGAAGGCCCATTTTCATGAACTATTCCCTGATCAAGTCTTGATCTATATTGTGTTTTCTGGGTTGTTACCCATAGGTATATCTTTTCTATATTCACTTCCACTTTTGGTATATAGATATAGATTTTATTACTCAGAAACCACACACTCTTATATTTTACCAAAACATTGAATGTTTATCTATACATAAACTTTTCCTTAGGATTTTACACTAATGTTTTCTAATCCCAATTCCAAAATTAAATAAACTATGCTATGATACCAACTATAGTGACTATTCATTTTATTAGACAAATAATACATCATTTAAAAAAACAATATAATAGTGATGCAACCTAGGACCCAAAGATTTATTATATTGGGTAAATTAGGTTCATACATAACTTTAACATAATAAACCAAAAAATTATTTAATTATTTATTTTATATCCTCTTAGTGGCTCTCACATTATCCTTAGAATAAGTAGTCACTTGAGGATATACATCAATTAAAGGGGGGAGATAAAAGCCTAGTAAGGGGAGGAATACCCTGGGATGAATATAGGACATGAATCATAGGGCATGGGTTAGAATAATCTGCATCATCATGAAATAATCATATTATTATATTCATAATAATTATGGAAGAATTTTATTATGACATGGAAAGTGTAATATGCATAAAATGAAACATCAAGTGATTGTGGTCAAATACCACACATAGTTGTGAACAAATCTAACATCATGTTCATGCAAAAAATATGTGGATAAATTATAACATCATCATTGTGAAAAAATATAGAATACTTATATTAGATAATACATATAATATCTTGAGATACATCATATTACATAATTCATTGGGGGTCTATATAATTTCGGTCCCACCTGTCACATCATAAATTCTTATAATAATGCATTCCACAAAGAACGTATAAAAATCATATTCATGAAATAACCCATGAAATATAATGGGTTTCATAAAGATTCATTGAAAAATTATTTCATGAATAAACTTTGGGTTTCCCAGTTGAATAAGGGAGATCATACTTTTTCTTGAAACATCACTATTCTTGAGCAAAGAAGAAACATCTCAAGAGAAGTAAAATAGGATGTTTTGTAAATTGAAGTTTCTGTGAAAAATCAAAGCTTAGAAAATATTTTTTCATAGTGAAACCAGTATATCCCCAAAGGAAAAGAGAAAGGTAATTTTTAGGACATAATATGAACATTTAGTCTATGAAATAGAAGATAACCCAAAATAAGTAATTGGGTTTGAGAATCCCATTACCTTAAATCCTATTTTATTTCGCCGCATTTTTGCCTCCTGAATAAAATAAACAAGGTTATTAAAACATAGTTCTGGATGTGAATTATGATTAGTTTTTCCACTATTTACATATTATAATTATAGGATTATATTTTTTAACACTATTTTTTAAACGTGAGCGGTTTTGATATCATTTTTTCATTAATTTTTCCCATATTGTTTCGATGTTGCTATTTTTGTTCAAGGTCATTTTGAATTAATGAAATTAACACCATAAGAGTAGAATGCATATATTTAAACATTAATATATAATAAATAATTTATTATAAATATCCTTATATTTTCATATAAGAAAATATTTGGAATTTCCCCATTGGTGTTTAATCGACCGTTGTTAGGACATTTTTTAAAGAGCGAAAATGGAAGTTTGAAATTTATATATGTCATAAAAATGATATTTATAATAATTTAACATAACAATTATGATGTGAAAATATTGAATAATTAATTTTAAAATATTTTTTTAAAGGGCTGGGGGGAAAATAAAGCGAAGAATAAAAAGGGATAAGATTTGATAAAAACATACTATTTCCTTGGAGTAGCTTATCTTGTATAACACAAAACCGAGCATGATGTTTAGAGTTGGTTTACCCAAAAATATCCCTAGGTATTATAAGGTTAATTAGAGAGAGTATTTTGGTAGATATTGTACTTTGGTAAGTGATATAGTAATGGTTTTTCAAGGAATGGAGTGGGGTTATTTATATTTGAGGAGAGGGATATTTTTAGGAAACAATATTGAATAAAATACTATATCAATGGAAAAAATTGTAACAATGGTATTTTTGGAAATATAAATCTTATATAAATATAATATAATATATTTAAAACTTTAAACATTTTTATAATTTTAATTTTTAGTTTATTAAATACAATAGCGTGAAAAAGAAAAATTGTTATTTTAAGGGAACACAATTGACTTTCATCTTTGGAAAATGATTTTTAGCTTAGTAAATTAAGGTGATTATATTTGAAGGAATAATTTATAAAATAAAATATATATTTTTGTCAAAATAGAGTTTTAGAAAATATTAATTCATTATTATATCATGAATGATGTAATTTAAGATACAGTAGTTACAAAAAACGGGTTTTTTACTATTCTCTTGAAAATTGATGTATTTCAAAAAATTACCAAAAAATCACCCTTGGAAAATTTCAACATTTTGATTTAAAAAATTAAATTAAATTTGTTAAAATAATTTTCCAAAATAGGTTATTTTAATTTTTAATATAAAAATTCTGATTTTACGAAGTACCGTAAAATACATTTTAATACAAATGTTCTTAGAGTGTCTTTGAGTTTTTAGTATTGATATTTTTTATATAGAATTATAATATTAATATTTTCTTAAATTAATCATGATAAATAATATTTTAATTATATTTTATTTTTTTGGGATAAAATTACCATTCCAATGGTCATGTCACTATTCCCAACAGTCAGGTTACTATTCCAAAGGTCACATTAGTATTCTAACTGTCATATTGCCTCATATAAATACTAAATCATTACCTAATTAAATATTATCTTTAATTTATATTAGGGTTCTATTTTTTCATTTTATAAAATTTTGATTGGTTTATTGATACTATTTTTCTTTTCTACAATGTTTTTCATAAAAGGGATGACTTTAGCTGATTAGGGTGCTCTAAATATCCCCATTGAAATTTTTCTATTTTCTATTTTTTGTCCCATTATAATATTTTCCATTTTAGTTGGTTTAGCTATAGAATAATGTAAAAATGTTATTTAATTGCATTTTATCTATTTTTTTGTATAGTACTATATAATATAATATACCACACATTTATTAAGAAATTCGAATATCATTAAAAATCTATGGGTCATTATATGCCCATTCAGATCCTTGTTCCTTGATGAGTTTAAAATCAATCAACTTATGAATATTTGATGGTGATTAAATCACATGTTCTTTGGAAATTTAAAACTTATTAACAAGTTTCTAAAAACAAAATTGGCCATGCTTTCAAAATAATTTTTTTTGATAATGGATATCAATTTACAAAAAGATACCTTGAAGAAAATATTGAGAAATCTATAATAATGAAATAATATAACAATCCTTAGATGCTTCAACAAATGGAGTATTATAAAGGATGATCCAACACTTTTTTGACATGGGAGAAAAATTTTATTAGAGCATGAAAGCTCAAGATTATTTTTTAAACATGATACAAAAATAACTATTTATATCCTAAATAGGTGTCTTGATTAATAAAACTCATTGAGAACACATTATTATATATGGTTTAGGAAAATTTTAAGTTATTTAAATTGTTTTAAATTTTATTCTTTGAAAAATTAAAACCGAGATTCTTAGTAAAATTTTATGAAAACGTTAAAAAGGTGTATTTATTGGTAATACACATAGAGTATAGATCTATAGGTTTTATAATATGAATTTAATGAATATAGTTGACAATTTTGATGTTGATTTCATGAAGGATCTTGGTATGTCAAGAAAATGACTGTTGTTTGATGATGTGATTCAGGTGAATTGAGGAAAATATGAAGATCAATAATGAAAGACATAAATTTAAGTAAAATATTTTCAAAATGTAAATTTTTTTAGATGAATCACCTAATGAGGAAAACATAGTACAAGGTAGTTTTATGTTCTAAAGGAATTAGAAAACACGTAGATCCCAAAACAATTATGAGATATAGTAAAAAAAGGTATTCAAACTAAAATAATCATGAGGAATTATTCTCATATAAACCTAATTTCACAAGTGGAATCAAAAGGAGTTAAGGGTTTTTGAAATACAAGGATTTAATAAATACAATTAAAGAGAAATTAAATCATATGGAGAAGAATATTGTTGGGTGTTATTTTCACATCCCAAATAAAATTATGCGATTAGGGAAAAGTGATTTTTCTAAATAAAATTAATGATAAAATTGAAGGGATACATACCTTTATAACCTTTTTATCACGTTATGATCTCAAATATAGGGTATTGAATTTAATTAATTTTTTCTCTAGTCATAAGGTGAAAAATGATATTATTTTTTCTTCCAGTCTATGCTTAATGAAAATTCATGTTTTTAAAATTAATGTGAAGTTAAAATTATTGAATGAAGATCTTGAGGAAGAGGTTTAAATTAAAAAACTATATGTATTTATCTTTCATGGTGACAGTTTTAATGTGTGTAAGTTGAAGAAGGCATATTATGGGCTTCAACAAGTGCCCTAAGTATGGTACTCAAGGATGGAAAACAACTTGATGAGTATGAAGATAAAAATATATGTAACAACCATTTTTAAAAAATGGTTTAAATATTTTTTCTGTTGGAATTTTTAATAAAAATTCACCAAAAACTAATTTTTTTTAATTTTGATTTTATTATAAATGTTTTAAATTTAGTTTTTTGGGATTATATAAATGGTGAGTTTTACTTGACATTTAATTTATTTCCAAAAATATATGTGCATGGTGTGTATTTTTTTTGTATTATTATAATATGATCATATTTTTTATATAAATTGATTGTTAATAATATTATTCTTGCAAATATTTTTACAAAAATTATAAAAATATTATTAATTAAAAAAATTTCAGGTGATGGATCAAAGTAACCCATCCCCAAATAATTAAATAAAAATAATAGCATTGTTATAGTAGAAAGCTAGAAAATGAAGGTGTAATCATATTCCTCAACATTTAAAAGACATTAGGACATAAGGTTATGAATCAAATGATAAGAAAAAAATAATCACAATCATTAACTTCTTTATTTGAAAGACAATTTGAAATAGTAATATCCTCCCTTTAAATTTGAGAATTAAGAATTTGTATCCCTTTCATTTGGTTTAATTATTATTTCCATGATAAGTAGATCATCCATGGAAAATTTCATGACTTACTATTGACAGGGTTCACTACCAACATAGAGTTACTATTGATCTACATCTTATACGATTTTTAATTTCAAATGGTGATGAGGAGATAAGGGTTCGCGGTTGCGGTAGGAAATGCGACATACACCCCGACCAATCCATGAGACAATGAAAACCTCATGAAAGCCCTCTAATTTGTCAGGATCACCACATAGAAGTCCCCATGAATGTCCTGAAAACCTTATAATACTTCAATGATAGGTGGATAGACCTATACACCACATGCTTCTACACTCCCCATATGACCCATACTGGTCTTGCGAGACATCATCCAAAAATCAATTAAAAATCATAGATGTTACTCATGTCAACTTATATAATCAGTTATCCTTATTAAAATAAAATAAAGGAAATGAAAGGGAGGATGTAAGAGGGGTTCATGATAGCTAGAGGGAATACAACACACCTGTGATGACCCACAAGGAACCACAAGTCCTCAACGTTAAGACCTCCCCACATTGACTTGTCATCATCGCTATGAGAAGCACCCCATACAACTCCATGGTTCTTAAGGACAAACAGAAATATTTTTCCGTAAAATGCTCAGGCAGCCCCATTGATCCTATATTGGACATGCGACACATCTCCAAAAAATATATCAATGCCCTTAAAAACACATATACAATCTCGTATGAATCCAATCCATTCTTACATAAAACATAGGGAGGAAGAATAGAGGAAGAAAAAGTTAATCACAGTCATTGAAAGGCATACGACACACCCTGCACACTAGTAGTGTTGTTCCGCAAGACCTTGAGAAAAGTCATCGAAGGTCTTGAGAGTGTCTTCCAACAGACACTCAGATCTTGCGAGCACCCTTGGGAATTTCATCACGACAACATGAAAACCCCTTTACACATTTGCAGGATCAAAAAAGTCTCCAATAAAGGAAAAGACATGAAGTTACTAGAAATCAAGTGACACACCCTAAGACATCCATGACATTGGCTCACAAAACCACGTGGCACCAGACCCCCCTTTCAGGCTAGAGCCTCAACTCACACCAAACACACCACACCAAACAATGAGTACCTGAGGCGGTGATGCCTATAAATCCCTCTTCCAAAACACAAAGAACGGGTTGGATTCTTGATGACTACTACACACATTGTATCCTTGACTCCTATACTCTGCTCCTGACTTCGAAAGACTTCTCTGAGTGGTAGATCACACGAAAAGATAGATTTCTATTAGGTAACACACTAGCGTACAACCAAAGTAGTCATTATTTAGTCATAACACACTTTGCATGATCAGTCATAGATCATAAGAAGTTCCATTGGTAAGTTGTGAAAAAAACATCTCGCAAGCCTACCAGATCACGCGAGGCTCAAAGACACTGGAACTGAATAAAATAAAGGTATTCAAACTATAATGGTGAGAACTAGGACACAGAGTGGAAGGATCAAGTTAAAGATATGATAAATGACCCTCATGTGCTTCATGTTTTTCATCCAAAGACACATGACAACTCCAATATACATCACCCAGATCTTAAGAAACTCATTTGACGTGTCACTGAGGGCACACAGAGTCCTTCAGACATGTAAGGGTACACCATACATTACCCCCACTGGTGCCACCTCAGTCTTATGAAACCCTTGAGTCCATCACCCAAGACTCGTGATGTGCCACAAACACATCACCTAACTCATATAATGGCATTAAATCATATCACTAGAGTCTTATGAAAGCATCTAGGCATGAAAACCAAGATCTCAAAACGCCCTCTAGGAAATTCAACTGGGACTCACAATGCCATCGATACATGTCGTCTAGGTCTCAATATGAATCCCAAAGGGGTCATCCAAGACACACGACACCCCTCATATTGTTCCACACTGGCTGTCGCAACACATTATGTAGATATTAATCTAGTTCATGCGATGGCCCCTAAGAAATGCCAACTCGGTCACACGACACCCTCTGGGAAAGAATGTGATGTCATCAATGCATCCCATGACATGGTTATATCTCCCATCCTCGACAAGTTATCCCTGAACAATAGGGCAGTCTTAGTGTGTAATCCTCAAAACATATGAACTATGAGGGCTCTGATTCCAACCATAATCGGGATATGTAGGATTTCTTCCCAAGGATCAAGATTTAGGAAAATTTTCCTTAGGGACTATCCTAGTACACAAGTCCAATAAACATATATTCCATGAGGCTGATCATCTGCTCCCCCTTGTTTCTCACACTAAGCATAACTCATGTGGGATTAGGGGGATGCAACGTACAACTCACTAGGAGTTATGAATATCCATGGTATAGGGAAGCCTCAATGCATAAGACCTGACATAAAGGGAACTAAAATGACTCTGATTCCGTCTATATTTAAGATACATAGGCCACCTCTCTCAAGGTTTGAGATATTTATTGATCATCCAAGGAGGGACCAATATATGGGTCTCCTATCCAAGGCAATGATTTTGATTACTTGTTACCCCTTGTTTCTCACAAAAGATCATAGCTCATGTGGGATTAGGGAGTAGAGATGGTCATATCAACCTCATTATAAGCCTCCATAATGGTATATGGAAGCCTAAAAATTTATGAACCGATATAAACCGAACTATGACGACTCTGATTCCTACCATACTCAAGATACATAGGATGCCTTCTCAAGGATATAGCTTTATACCAAACACCCCAAGTAATATTCCTATACACATGTCCCATACATATAATATACGAGGATGATAATCTATACCCCTTGTTTTCTCACACTAATCATAGCACATGTTGGATTTGGGAGATATGAATGAACACCTCATTAGGATATCATGAATGAATACCCCTTATATAAGGGTATATACCATGGGGCCATTCCTAAGAGTTATAACAAACTACATGGGTTTTGATTCCTACAATACCTAAGATATGTAAGATGTGTCATAATGGAGCAATCCCCTCCTCAGAATACCAATCGCCTCTTAACATGGAAGCACATTCTGAATCACTTGGTTATAGAATATAAAGCAGCTTTTCTCGGCTTGGGGAATGGATGAAGAGCCCCGAATACATATAGATGAATCCCTTAATGAGGCTCACTTTCTTCATGTATTGAGAAAATTAACCAATAAACCATTTTTTCTGGGTAACCAGTCTCATAAAAGGATTATTAATATATCCATGAACACATCTTAAATCTATAAGAGAGTCTTCGAGAAGGAGATAGTTTCCCCCAAAAAGGGTGATATGAGCCTGACCTACCATCCTCTTGACCAATGTGAGTCCTCAAGAGTCATCGGTCCTAAAAACCTAGATGACCACCGACCTTTGGAAAGTAGTTCTTTACCTAGCTACAGATGGGGGAACCATTTAGAGTTTCCCAGAAAAGTTTCAATGGTAGTCTAATGAGCGAAACCATATCACACCATGAAATATAAACAAAAAAATGGTGAACCTGACGTTAATATCTCTAATGAATAAATGATTGGTTATTACCCATCGGGCCATTTCACACATATATGAAGAGAAAATGATAGAACTAACATGAATCTCCATGATGATAGAACAATTGGGTTATAACACATCAGACCACTATGTTTTCTAAACCCTATATAAATAATGAAATAAGGCCAAAATAACCTTACAAATGGTCTTCTATAACCGGGGTTCTCATACGTCCGTCCAAATTTTGATATGTATAAATGAGTTGAATAGAAGAATCAGGAATAAAATAAAAAATGAGTTAATCTTGCATATCTATTTGAGAATGTTATGCCTACGATACTACATTAATCGGTAACCTTATTATTTTTCATATATGTAATTTTAGATAATTCTTCAGCAGCCCGATTCAAGACGGTGTCTTCATCATCTAGCATTGGTTTCAGAAAATCATCTGCAACAACATCTTCCGAAGCTTGCAAGACAATCCCACCTACATGACAACTCAAATGGAAGGTTTCGAATATGATGGTTTGGGAGTACCACCAATATGGTACTATCCAAAACATGGATAACACTCATGAATTCCCTTACATATGATGGCTGGAAAGTCTGCATCGCCTGAGGAAGGCTGCTGCTAAACCTGTGGCTCTCGTCGTCCTAACCAAAAACTTCAGGTTCTTATCCCCAGAGCATGATAATTTCCACCTTCCATATCTGACGAAGGTTGAATAGGAAGCCGTGTATGTCTCCCTTCAGGTTCAGGAGCTTCCCATGAGGGATCATGCTTACCGCCATCATCGACACCATTCCATTGGAACCCCTGAGCTGCCTGCTGAGGGTACCATACAATACACATTCCCCTCTTATGTCCATGAATGAGTTGTAATAAAGACTCATCATAGGAGAAAGGCATCAGATATCTAGGACATGGTGTATACCCCCACTCCTATGGATGATTACTTCTTGAATACTCAGATAGGGACCATCCAAGAGGCTCATATTCTTTCTCTATTTGAGCAAGTCTGTGAACATATTATCATAGAAAACATGGGGGAGGCTTATAGCCCTACCCCCATGTACAAATCCCATCGACATACCCTGATGATGCAAGGATGATAGAAGTGGTCTCATATCCCTAATTAAATAGAATATATCTTCCAGTTCATCATGGATACCAAAAATGTACATACTCATATCCATACACAAACTTTTATAAAATGAAAATATGTTTTAACAACATTGGAAGAACTCCACTGACATATTCCAGAACTTTTATAGTTGAAGGGACATGCGCATACTCTTATACCTACAACTTAGAAAACACCACACTTTGATAATCATGAACAAGTGGCTATACCAGAGCAAGTACACCCTATTGATCCCACCCAAGAGGATTATTGACATATCCCCATGATCGTAGTGAAATCATATCGGGAATATATCCCCAAGATCATGAATATATCCTCGTTCTGGCTGAGCGTGACCAAGTGGGAATGGAACAAGCCTATGGAAATGATCATAAACTATTCAATGGATCTATTCATTATATTTAGGTGGATCATTGAGGTCAATCATATATCCCTTCTTCTGCCGATAGATGACTGCACTAACCTAATTTTAAGGAAACATAGGGGAAGGCTCCTATTACTTCTCCCATTCTGGATGTCCGTGGGCATATTTCGATGGGGAATGAATATTCGGGCCAGAATCATATTCCTAATCAAACCGGGGCCAAATAGGAGAGAGTGGAACATTCCTCCGGGTAGGATCATATTCCTACCAAGAAATACCAGTTTTATATCCCAAAGGCTCAGGATCAGGCCCGTATTCCCATGATAACTGAGGATCACCAGGTGAGAGTGCCACACACCTCATGATAGGCTCACAATCCTATCGATAATGAGATATCTAATCAAAATATTCTAATATATTCTCAACAGTAGGATCATATCCATATCACATCAGACAGTTGTATACAAGTTCCAAACACTATCAAACTGTAGGTGAAAAACCCCTGCACAACTCCAAAAAGAAGGTTGGAATATTCTAGGGATGGCAGAGAAAATGGAAAATATCTCTAATCCGCTCAATGCCAGTGTCCTTGAGGTCATTTGAGATACATCCTCAACAACAAAAGGGTTCATCGACTCTTCCATGGAATATGAAGTTTGTAACGCCCCGACCCCAGTTACCCAGTGTCGGTGCATTATTACATAACATTGACATGATCACAAAATATCATGTCTCGAATGACCGATTAGTTTAGTAGTCTTGGAAACACTAGATATATTCATAAGTCTTACATTACATCATAAAGTAAAAAAACTACAACAAAATATTGTCTTTATATCCCCTCATACTATCCCTGCAGGTCATTCATAAATCACTTCTTCACATCCTGGGAAAAATAAAACATTGAAAGGGGTGATCTTAGATGCTCAGTAAGGATAATAATATAGCAGAAACTTTCATAAATAAGCATAAACATTTAAGGCAATGTATAACTAAGACAAAATCCTTTTAAACTTGAACTTCATGATAATATGGAAAAGATAAAATAAAATAATTCCATTTACTTATTCATATGGATATTTAACTAGTATAATAACCACATGCAATATCAATAACCACTTTCATAATGATGGAATGCATAATGCCAAACTATCATAACCACATAGTCAAGGCCTCATGCCCAGACTACAAATAAGATTTTGTCAAGGCCTTGTGCCAAGACACAAGTTTGCCTCAAGAGAACTACTGATTCATCGAGGAGCTATAACGGGCTCCACCCATCAATTACTAAGTCCAATGCATTCCTCATATAAAAAGATTGAAACATAACATAATTTTATTAATTAAAACTAGAATATGAAATGTCAATACTTTATCCGCAAACCATGAACGATATAAAAATAGCACATCCACAGTCAAACGTAACTCATTCGATACAATATGGAAGATTGTATTGTATCAAATTAACCTAAATAGAGAATAATGAAGGATATTGGCATATATTAAAATAATCATCAAACTATTAAGAGAAATATCGCCCTTTTTGTTGAAAACATTTAAAAGTCACACTATTTTTCAAGAAGACATTTAAAATAGATTTTTATATCAAAGTGTACCATACCACTTGGAAACTTTTAAAAGTAATTTTGATTTAAAAACATTAATTTCCATATAAATAAATCCTTAAAACCATTTTGAAAACATGGACATTAATGAGAAAGATTTAGAATAATAAATCTTTAAAACATTTTAAAATGATATCTTAGTTAGAGTTCATAACCAAAAGAGAGACACTTGAATACAAATAATTGAGGTAATAAATACTTTTTAATATCATGAGAATAAAGTGATTCATGATATTCTATGTCAAAGTACATTATATACACCATATAAAAGTGATTTTGTGTATAATAACAAAGGAGTCTCAATGGAATATAAATTAAGATGAAATCTCTCATAAAGGCCGTATCCTTAGGTTAAGGATAAATCAACGACATAATTATGTGTGAAAATATAAATACACTCAATATTATTGGATATTAAGTGTAAAACAATCAAAGTACATTCACACATATTCTTGTAAAAACAACACCAATGAATTGGATGTTTAACTCAACAAATCGAGATTGATTAAAAATTAATCTTATCAAGTTCATACCGATGAATTGAGAATTTATAAATGGAGTGATTAGGTGTATAAAAAGTATATACACAGAAATTTGAGTGTAAATTATGACATAATCAAATGAATAGTGATTCCACACATAATCTTGGAGTAAAATAATCAATGAAGTATGCGTAAAGCCGAATGAGTGGAAATTGAAATTTCAAATTCCCCTATTGATTTGGTAACATACGAAACATAAAAACATGATTGAAGGATCACAAAATTATGATGTAAATATACATTAATTAAAATATATTACACAATGAATACAAACATGGTCAGCACACACACAACATGCAATAAATAAGTAGTGAACAATGGAAATCTCATAGAATTAAAAGTGAGATAAGAAACCCCTTACTTTGTACCTTTTCCTTGGTCGAGGGTAGGTTAGCCTCCTGTATAATGGTTAAATCATGTTATTGAATTATACAAGGATAATATACCTTAATATGATATCATATATGATCTTTTAACATTCCTTTGTTAATAATATCTTAGTATTATTGTAGTTTCAGGTGTTAACTTACTCGTTTTCTTTTATATGTTTTGTTACATAAGTCGTATTTTTTATGGGTAGTTTGTATATTATTCATATAAAGAATGATATCAAGTCCTTAAACATTATTTTTAATCATAAAATGAGAATTATACTTGAATGGATACGATGGGGAATGAATCTCATCGCGTTCGTGGAGACGGTAGTCCGTACGTACGCACGAGCATCAATATCATTATTTTGATATTAAAATAATATATAATTGGATGGTATATCATATATACAGAATCATCATCATGTTATATTTATTATTTACATTAATTACACATCATTATTATACCCATCCAAAAAATGATGTATTGAATGACAATTACACCACGACGTGGAGATGGTAGGCCGTACATAAACACGTATGGTGACATGTCATTCAAAGGATGGATATAATACTGAATATGGTTGTACCATATTTATAATAACATAAATTATATATAAGATACTGGATTTATTATTTTATAATGGAAACAACCAAGAAAGAAGAAGTTGAAGAAGAAAGGAACTTGAAAAAGGGTGGTGAAAACATTACCTCTACTTCAGGTTCATACTTTTGATTTGATAACAAGGGATCCTTAGGTTGGATTTATGACTAAATGAAGGCCTCTAGGATTAAGTGAGGATATTTAGGAGGGTATTTGGTCAGAGTTTGGCCGAACCAAAATGCTTTTAAGGTATGAATAATTTTTTATAAGTGGTGTCCTTTTATAAGGGGGAGGAGGGGCTCTTTAGAAAAAACATAACGTATTAATTTATAATAAATTCATATTAGATTTTTAATGGCTAAAAAGTAGATTATTAAAAGTATGAGGTTGGGATGGGTCTAAATATATTCATCCAATAGATTTTATACTAGTTTGGGTCACTATATTAACCTTATCATTTATATTTAACTCTTAGTTAAATAGTTTGACATTTACCATGTCACTTTGTATTTTTATATTATATGGTTAATAAATTAACTATATACTTCCAAGAGACCCCCATGTGGTCAATTAATGATAAAAATATCATTATATAAGTTCTTTGGCTGAACATTAGATTTTTAGGAATAGAATATCAATTAATAATATAATATTTCATTTAAAAACTCATTACTCTTAATTTTGACAATATTTAATAATTGATTTTTGTTAAAGTCATAAAAACTTTATTAATTAAAAACAAACTCATTAAATAAATCCTAACATGTTATATTATCTATATAAAATTAGTGTATGGAATAAAAACATTCAAATTATATTTATGTTAACATTTATAATACAAATTATTTGATTCTTTCATTAATAAGGAAAATACTGCATCATTACTGTGTCATACATAAATTTAATTATTCAATGTCTAAAAATTATAAATAAAATACCATTATGTAGGAAATATTTTTAGATTTATAATGAATATTTTTAGTCGAAAATATAACATATATAACCCTATGTAAAAATGGTTTTTCTAAAAGATATATGCTTATGTCATTTTTGTATTTACTTTAACTTAATTAATATAAAGTGTCATTATCACTTAAAAGTGGATCAATGGGGTCCCAAAATGGACCCAAAGATCACCATGGTCGTATATGTATCAACCAATAGGGTTAGGACTAGTTTTAGGTAAATTTAGTATTATTATAATATTAGTTTTTTACCCTTATTTATCGGATTTACAATTTTACCATGGTAAATAAAATATTTACCGAAGTAATTATTCAAAATGTCTAAAAATTAAAGTTACCTATTTACAAAATCTGGAACTCCTGATTCTTAATATGGAATCCGTTTTTCTAATTTCAAAAACACAGAAGTGGCAGAAATGAATTTAAAATTAATTCCCGATGTCAAAACAAAAAGCGTATTTTTAAGAAATAATAACTATCAAAAGATTGACACTTGTTTATGTCTTGTTTAAATGTGAAATTATGTCCAATGACAAACATTGTATTAAATGGTAAAAATACATTCCAAATATACTTTAAAACCACTCAAATTCATAATTTATGACTATTAATTATTTCTATTGAAAACGTTGTTTTTAATTAAAATTTAGTGATTTTCACTATTCATCAAAAATTGAAAGTTTTCCGAAAAATACCAAAAATTCACCCTAAGATAATTTCGATATTTCAAATCCAAAAATGAAGTACATTTTTAAAGACAAAATGTATAAAAGTTTAAAAAGTGGGTATTACTATTCATAACGGCTAGTTTGATTGGTTGTGGTGTGTGTTAGAACTCAAAGTTGCGTACAACACACACTACTGTATTATTCAAAGAGAAGCATAAAGTGAAAGCTTGGGGTGTTACATTCTCCCTAATTCAAATAAGTTTGTCCTCAAAATTTTTAAAATTGGGCTTGGTAATATAATGGAAAGTCCCACATCGGGAAAAGAGTCAATAAAACTATCACCTTAAAAGAAAGAAAGAGAAGTACAAAGGTCACCCAAGATAACTCATACTAGGATTCCATGTAGGAAAACATGGATATGGAAGATAAACTAATTGTAATGTTCTGATGGATAGGGATAGAATACATGATCAAGAGAATGTTAAAAACAAGAACGCCACAAACTTGTGATGGGGTAAACGGTCATTAGTTTCCCAGTAGGAAAAGTATACAGACAACATTTTTTTTAAGTTACATTACATAATTATGAAGAATTAATTTATGAGACTGACTAAGAAAATAAATAGATATAATTACTTTTTAAGTAGAGTTTCATTCTTTAATAAATTTCCACCAATAACACATTTTTTTAAACGATCAGTATTCAAGAAGACTTGGTCACACTGGAAGAGCTAGAATAAACACTTCTATAGAATCACATAATCCATGAAGGAAATAATATATATTTACATTGTCTTTAGAGATTAATCAAAACCAAAATGGTTAGTACAAGATCTGATGATCACCCAAAAGGATATTCCTTTAGAGAAAGAAATAGTAATCTTAATTTCTAAAATTAAACCAACAATACCCCAAAGTAAAATAAATACAATTCAATAAACATTTGTCCTTAAAATACTTCAATATAATCCAAACTAATATTGAAACCCAAAACTTAGAAGAATTTGGTTATGTAGTCTTCCATGTTAAATTGTATCTCCAAATGACATCAACTACTCTTAAAGTCACATACTTAAAAGTAATTAAACTAATCACATATTCTTTATTGTAGGTTAATCATTTCCATAAATAACCCAAATCACTATAAATCTACAATAAAAACATATATAAAAATCCACCATTACTATTCAAATGAAACCCCTTAGTATTCTATTTTCCTTGTGCATATAGTGTTCCCAATAAAGCGAACATCTTCTAAAATAACATTTATCACTTAATCACCAAATCATTTTCCAATACTAATGGTATTCATTTTACAAGACATAAGAACCCAAATAATCTTATTATTGATCAATAAAATCATTTAACTAAAAATAATTAGTCACACTAACCAGGGACTACACGTAGTCCAGTGGTAAGTGATAAATCCCAATCGCACTTTGGTTGTGGGTTCAATTCCCACAGATTTGTCCAATGCGACTGGTTTTTACATGGTCTGCATGTTGTCCGTTTTCAAAAACTATATTTTATAACATTACCAAAATGAGATAAATTCCTCAAAATAACCAAAACATAATTTTAACCAGAAATGTTATCTTATACCTTTCATTTTCATCCCAAAATATAATAACTTGTAATTGCCTCAAACCTAATGATCATATAAAACCAAATGGTTATTTATAACTATATCCACAAGGTAAAAGATAAGACTTCCTCAAATATCATTCTCACAGGAAAAACTACGGGGTTACAAATACAAGAGAAAATTATTCCAAAGTAATACCATCAGCAAGGAGCACTAGTACTTTTAAACATTTCTCCAACCATTTATTTCCACATAGCTTCTTCTTTGACCAATAAAATATCCTATAGGCATTCACTCAGGTAATGGCCAGGTTCCATACATTTATGGAAAATGACTATAAATGGATTCTTGGGACCATTTCTATTTTCTTCCATAGTACTCTTCATTTTTCCTCGGAAATTCTTCACTTTATGTCCTTCTTTCCTGCAATTAAATCATTTCTTTGTTCTGTTGAGACACTTTCCTGGGTCTCTCCTTCCATATTTCCTGCATGATGGAAATTTAGGATTCTTTTCTCCATGGTCTTTACTACTGGAGATCTTATCATGACACCATGTTCTCAATTTGAAACACATTAATATTAACCAAGGTCATTTATTCTCATATTATATTAAAATAATTCAAATTGGTTTGTAAATAAAATGTAAATTATCCTAAGCATATCCCCCAGGAGTGTCGTAACCAAGAGTGCAGCAAGGCCCATTGTCATGCACCAGTTCCCGTTCGATTCTAGCTCAAAGAGCTGTTTTCGGGTTTTACCCATAAGTACATCTGTGCCAGAGCCAACTCTACCTGCTCGTATCCAGACAAGGATGTATTTCTTGGAAAACTCAAAAAATATATACAATACCAAAATTCTTGGATGTTCATATATACTAATCCTCAAAGTCTATCTTAGGGCTATGTGCTCTAATCAGATTTTATCTAAATCTAGTTTCCATGTTTTGTAATAAAATTTCTCTGATACCAACTGTAACGCCCCAACCCCAGTTACCCAAAGTCGGTGCATTATTAAATAACATTGGCATGATCACAAATGATCAATTCTCAAAAGACAGGTTATTTTAGTAGTCTTGGAAACACTAGATATTTTAAAAAGTCATACATTACATCATAAAGTAAAAAAACTACAACAACATATTGTCTTCATATCCCCTCATACTATCCCTGCAGGTCATTCATAAATTAATTCTTCACATCCTGGAAAAAATAAAACATTGAAAGGGGTGAGCTCAGATTCTCGGAAAGGATAACAATATAACAGAAAATTTCATAAATAAGCATAAATATTTAAGGCAATGTATAACTAAAACGAAAGCCTTTTAAACTTGAACTTCAACATAATATGGGAAAGATAAAATGAAATAATGCCATTTACTTATTCACATGGATATTCTACTAGTCGGATAACCACATGCAATATAAATAACCACTTTCATAATGATGGAATGCAAAATTCCAGACTATCATAACCACATAGTCAAGGAATCGTGCCAAGACTACAAATAAGATTTTGTCAACACCATGTGCCAAGACACTAGTTTGTCTCATGAGACCTACCGATGCATCGAGGAGCTATAGTGGGCTCCACTCATCACATACTAAGTCCAATGCATTCATTATATGAAAATTTTGAAACATAACATAAACATTTATATTAAAACTAGCATACGAAATGTCAATACTTTATCCACAAACCATGAATGGTATAAAAAAAGCACATCCACAGTCAAACAAAACTCATTCGATACAATATGGAAGATTTTATTGTATCAAATTAACCTCAATCGAGAATAATGAAGGATATTGACAATGATTAAAATAATCATAAAACTATTGAGAGAAATATCCCCCTTTTTCTTGAAAACATTTAAAAGTCACACTATTTGTCAAGAAGCCATTTAAAATAGATTTTTGAATCAAAGTGTACCACAAAACTTTGAATATTTTAAAAGTAATTTTGATTTGAAAACCTTAATGTCTATATATATAAATCTTTAAAACCATTTTTAAAACATGGACATTAATGAGAAATATTTAGAACAGTAAATCTTTAAAATATTTTAAAATGATATTTTAGATAGAGTTCATAACCAAAAGAGAGACACTTGAATACAAATAATTGAGGTAATGAAAAAATTTTAATATCATTAGAATAAAGTTATTCATGATATACTATGTCTAAGTACATTATATACACCATATAAAAGTGATTTGGTGTATAACAACAAAGGAGTCTCAATGGAATGTAAATTGAGATGAAATCTCTCATAAAGGCCGTATCCATAGGTTAAGGATAAATCAATGATATAATTATGTGTGAAAAATATAAATACACTCAATATGATTGGATATTCAGTGTAAAACAATCAAAGGACATTCACACATATTCTTGTAAAAACAATTCTAATGAATTGGATGTTTAACTCAACAAATCGAGATTGATTAAAAATTAATCTTATCAAGTTCATACTGATGAATTGAGAATTTATCAATGGAGTAATTATGTGTTTAAAAATTATATCCATAGAACGGGGAGTGGAAATTTTGACATAATAAAATTAATAGTGATTCCACACATAATCTTGGAGTAAAATAATCAATGAAGTATGTGTAAAGCCGAATGAGTGGAAATTGAAATTTCAAATTCCCTTATTGATTTGGTAACTTACGAAACATAAAACCATGATAGAAGGATCATAAAATGATGATGTAAATATACATGAATTAAATTATATTACACAATGTATGAAAACATGGGCAGTACACACACAACATGCAATAAATAAGTGGTGAACAATGGAAATCTCACGGAATTAAAAGTGAGATAAGAAACCCCTTACTTTGTACTTTTTCCTTGGTAGAGGGTAGGTTATCCTCCTGTATAATGGTTAAATAATTGTTATTTAATTATTAAAGGATCATATACATTAATATGATATCATATATTATCTTTTAACATTACATTGTTAATAATATCTTAGTATTATCGTCGTTTTGGGTGTTAACTTACTGATTTTCTTTTATATGCTTTGTTACATATGTTGTGTTTGTTATGGTTAGGTTGTATATTATACATATATAGAATGATATAAAGTCCTTAAAAATTATTTTTAATCGTCAAATGAGAATTGTACTTGAATGGATACGATGGGGAATGAATCTCATCGCGTTTGTGGAGAAGGTTGTACATACGTACACATGAGCGACAATATCATTCTTTTGATATTAAAATAATATATAATTGGATGGTATATCATATATAAAGAATAATTATCATGTTATATTTATTATTTACATGAATTACACATCATTATTATTCCCATCCAAATAATAATTTATTGAATAACAATTACACCACGACGTGGAGACGGTAGGTCGTACGTACGCACGTATGGTGACATGTCATTAAAAGGATGGATATAATACTGAATATGGTTGTAAAATATTTATAATAACATCAAAGTATATATAATATACTTTAGTTATTATTTTATAATGGAAAAAACCAAGAAAGAAGATGTTGAAGAAGAAAGGAACTTGAAAAAGGGTGGTGAAAACATTACCTCTTCTTCGGGTTCTTCCTTTTTATTTGATAACAAGGGATCTTTAGGTTGGATTTATGAATAAAGTAAGGCCTCTAGGATTAAGGGAGGATAGTTGAGAGGGTATTTGGGTAGAGGTTGGCCGAACCAAAAGGCTTTGAGGGTATGAAGAATTGGTTATAAGTCGTGTCCTTTTATAAGGGGGAGGAGGGACTCTTTAGGAAAAACATAAAGTATTAATTTATAATAAATTAATATTCGGTTTATAATGGTTCCAAAGTGGATTATTCAAAATATAATGTGGGTATGGGTAGAAATAATTTCATCCAATACATTTTAGACAGTTTTGGGTTACTATATTAACCTTATCATTTATATTTAACTATTAGTTAAATAGTTTGACATTTACCATGTCACATTATATTTTTATATTATATGGTTAATAAACATACTATATACTTACAAGAGACCACCAAGCGGTCCATTAATGATAAAACTATCATTATATAAGGACTTTGGCCTATCCTTAGATTTTTAGGAATATAATATCAATTAATAATATAATATTTTTTTTAAAAATAATTTATGTCAATTTTGAAAATATTTAATAATTGATTTTTGTTAAAGTCTTAAAAACGTTATGAATTCGAAAAAAATAATTTAAGAAATCCTTAAATTTCATATTAACTAATAAAATTCTTGGATGTCATCAAAACTTTCAAATTATATTTATTTTAACATTTATAATACTAATTATTTGATTCTTTTATTAATAAGGAAAATACTGCATCATTATTGTGTTATAAATAAATTTAATTATTAAATGTCTAAAAATTATAAATAAAATACCATTATGTGTGAAATATTTTTTTTTTCCAATTCATATTTATAGTCGAAAATATAACATATATAACCCTATCTAAAAATTGTTTTTCTAAAAGATATATGGTTATGTCATTTTTGTATTTACTTGAACTTAATTAATATAAAGTGTCATTATCACTTACAAGTGGATACATGGGGTCCCAAAAATCGACCCAAATATTCCCATGGTCAGACATGTATCAACCAATAGGGTTAGGACACATTTTAGGGTAATTTATTATTATTATAATATTATTTGTTTTACCCTTATTTACCGGGTTTACCCTTTAACCATGGTAAATAAAATATTTACCGAAGTAATTATTCAAAATGTCTAAAAATAAAAGTTACCTATTTACACAATTTGAACCTCCTGATTCTAAATATGGAATCCGTTTTTCTAAATTCAAAACATAGAAGTGGATGAAATTAATTTAAAATTAATTTCCACTGTCAAAACAAAAAGCGTGTTTTTAAGAAATAATAACTATCAAAATATTTACACTTGTTTATGTTCAGTTTAAATGTGAAATTATGTAAAATTACCAGCATTATATTAAATGGTAAAAATATATTCTAAATATACTTTAAAACCACTAAAATTCATAATTTATCACTATTAATTATTTCGACTAAAAAAGTTGTTTTTAATTAAAATTTAGTGATTTTCACGATTCATAAAAAATTGAATGTTTTCAAAAAAATACCAAAAATTCACCCTAAGCTAATTTGGATATTCCGAATCCAAAAATGAAGTCAATTTTTATTGATAAAATGTATAAAATTTTAAAAAGTGGGTTTTACTATTCAAAATGGCTAGCTTGATTGGTTGTGGTGTGTGTTAGAACTCGAAGTTTCGTACAACACACGCTACTATATTATTCAATGAGAAGCATACCGTGGAAGCTTGGGGTGTTACATTATCCCCTCCTTCAAATAATTTCATCCTCAAAATTTTTAAAATTGGGCTTGAGAATATAATGGAAAGTCCCACATCAGAAAAAGATTTAATAAAACTATCACCTTAAAAGAAAGAAAAAGAAGTACAAAGGTCACCCAAGATAACTCATACTATGATTCCATGTAGGAAAACATGGATATGGAAGATAAAATAAGTGTCAAGTTATGATGGAGAGGGATAGAAAACATGATCAGGAGAAAGTTAACAACAAGAAATCCACAAACTTATTATGGGACAAACAGTCATTAGTTTCCCAGTAGGAAAAGTATACGTAGAACATTTTTTTAAAGTTACATTACATAAAGGTGAGGAATTCATTTATGAGATTGAATAAGAATATAAAGAGATATACTTACTTTTTAAGTAGAGTTTCATTCTTTAATAAATTTCTACCACTAAATCAATTTTTTTAAACGATGAGTATTCAAGAAGACTTGGTCACACTGGAAGATCTAGAATTAACTTCAATATAACCACATAATCCATGAAGGATAAACTATATATTTACCTTGTCTTTAGAGATTAATCAAAACCAAAATAGTTAGTACACGATCTGATGATCCCCCAAAAGGATATTCCTTTAGAGAAAGAAACACTAATCTTAATTTCAAAAATTAAACCAACAATACCCCAAAGTTAAATAAATACCATTCAATAGACAATTGTCCTTAAAATCCTTCAATATAATCCAAACTAATTTTGAAACCCAAAACATAGAAGAATTTGGTTATGTAGTCTTCCATGCTAAGTTGTATCTCCAAATGAAATCAACAACTCTTAAAGTCAAATACTTAAAATTAATTAACCTAATCACATATTCTCTATTAAAGGTTAATGATTTTCATAAATAACCCAAATCACTATAAATCCACAATAAAAACATAGATAAAAATCCACCATTACTCTTCAAATTAAACCCCATAGTATTCTATTTTCCTTGGGCATATAGTGTTCCCATCAAAGTGAACATGTTCCAAAATAAAATTTATCACTTATTCACCAAATCATTTTCCTATACTAAGGTTATTCATTTGATAAGACATAAGAACCCGAATCAACTTATTATTGATAAATAAAATCATTTAACTAAAAATAATTAGTCACACTAACCAGGGACTTCATGTAGTCCAGTGGTAGGCGATAAATCCCAATTGCACTTTGGTTGTGGGTTCGATTCCCACAGCTTTGTCCGACGAGACGGGTTGTCACATGGTCTGTATGTTTTCCGTTTTAAAAAACTATATTTTATAATATTACCAAAATGAGATAAATTCGTCAAAATAACCATAACATAATTTTAACTAGAAATGTTATCCTTTACCTTGGATTTTCATCCCAAAATATAATAACTTGTAATTTCCTCAATCCCAATGATCATATAAAACCAAATGGTTATTTATAACTATATCCACAGGGGGAAAGATAAGACTTCCTCAAATATCATTCTCACATGGAAAACTACGGTGTTACAAATACAAGAGAAAATTATTCCAAAGTAATCCCATAAACAAGGAGAACTAATAATTTTAAACAATTTTTCAACCATTTATTTCCACATAGATTCTTCTTTGACCAAGAAAATATCCTATATAATAGGGTATTCACTCGGGTAATGGCTAGGTCCCCCACATTTATGGAAAATGACTGTAAATGGATTCTTGGGACCATTTTTATTTTATTCCATAGTACTCTTCATTTTTCCTTGGAAATTCTTCACTTTATGTCCTTCTTTCCCATACTTAAATCATTTATTTGTTCTGTTGAGACACTTTCCTGGGTGTCTCCTTCCACATTTCCTTCATGATGGAAATTTGGGATTCTTTTCTCCATGATCTCCACTACTGGAGCTCTAATCATTCATCGCCTTTCCCTTCTTTGTTGAGTTCAGGAGTTGGTTAATATATATGTTATTGATAATATTTTTGGAAAAGTAATTTGTAATGAACAAGATATATTTTATTCCTATCAAAATTCCATTTTGTTTCTCATTTCCACCACCATTCCCACCTTGTACATCATTCTCAAAGTTACTACGACTTCCATGGACTCCAGCTATTGACTAAAACCAGAAAGCATTATGTGAGTAAAAGTAGTCATAAAAGCATTTAGAGAATATCATGACACTATATTCTCAATTTGAAACACATTTGGATTAACCAAGGACATTTATTCTAATCTTATATTAAAATACTTCAAATTGGTTTGTAAATAAAATGCAAATTATCCTAAGCATATCCCTCGGGAGTGTCGTAACCAAGAGTGCAGTAAGGCCTATTGTCATGCACCAGTTCTCGTTCGAGTCTAGCTCAAAGCAGTGTTTTCGGGTTTTACCCCTAGGTACATCTGTTCCAGAGCCACCTCTACCTACTCATATCCAGACAGGGATGCATTTCTTGGAAAACCCACAAAATCTATACAATACCAAAATTATAGGAAGTTCTTCTATACTAATCCTCAAAGTATATCTTAGGGCTATTTCCTCTAATAAGAGTTTATCAAAATCTAGTTTCCAAGGTTTATACTAAACTTCCTCTGATACCAAATGTAATGCCCTGACCCCAGTTACCCAGAGTCGGTGAATTATTCCATAACATTGTCATGATCACAAAAGATCAAGTCTCGAAAGACCGATAAGTTTAGTAGTCTTGGAAACACTAGATATATTCATAAGTCTTACATTACATCATAAAATAAAAAAACTACAACAACATATTGTCTTTATATCCCCTCATACTGTCCTTTCTGGTCATTCATAAATTACTTCTTCATATTCGGGAAAAAATAAAACATTGAAAGGGGTGAGCTCATATGCTCAGTAAGGATAACAATATAGCGGAAACTTTCATAAATAAGCATAAACATTTAAGGCAATGTATAACTAAAACAAATTCCTTTTAAACATGAACTTTAACATAATATGGAAAAGATAAAATGAAATAATGAAATTTACATATTCACATGGATATTCTAATAGCCGAATAACCACATGAAATATCAATAACCACTTTCATAATGATGGAATGAATAATGCCAAACTATCATAACCACATATTCAAGACCTCGTGCCAAGACTACAAATAAGAATTATTCAAGGTCTTGTTCCAGGACACTAGTTTGTCTCATGAGACCTACCGATGCATCGAGGAGCTATAGCAGGCTCCAACCGTCACTTAATAAGTCCAATTCATTCCTCATATGAAATGTTTGAAACATAACTTAAACATTCATATTAAAACTAGAATTTGAAATGTCAATACTTTATCCACAAACCACGAATGGTGTAAAAATAGAACATCCACAGTCAAACATAACTCATTCGATAAAATATGGAATATTTTATTGTATCAGATTAACCTCAATCGAGAATAATGAAGGATATTGACATAGATTAAAATAATCATCAAACTATTGAGAGAAATATCCACCTTTTTCTTGAAAACATTTAAAAGTCACACTATTTGTCAAGAAACCATTTAAAATAGATTTTTGAATCAAAGTGTCCCATACCACTTTGAAATATTTAAATTTAATTTTGATTTGAAAACATTAATGTCCATATAAATAAATCCTTAAAACCATTTTAAAAACATGGAAATTAATGAGAAATATTTAGAACAATAAATCTTGAAAACATTTTAAAATGATATTTTAGTTAGAGTTCATAACCAAAATAGAGACACTTGAATACAAATAATTTAGGTAATAAAAACTATGTAATATCATGAGAATAATGGGATTCATGATATACTATGTGAAATTACATTATATACACCATATAAAAGTGATTTGGTGTATAACAACAAAGGAGTCTCAATGGAATGTAAATTGAGATGAAATATCTCATATAGTCTGTATCCTTAGGTTAAGGATAAATCAATGACATAATTATGTGTGACAAATATAAAAACACTCAATATGATTGTATATTCAGTGTAAAACAAATGACATTCACACATATTCTTGTAAAAACAACACCAATGAATTGGATGTTTAACTCAAAAAATTGAGATTGATTAAAAATTAATCTTATCAAGTTCATACTGATGAATTAAGAATTTATCAATGGAGTTATTATGTGTATCAAAAGTATATCCATAGAAAGGGGAGCGGAAATTATGACATAATCAAATGAATAGTGATTCCACACATAATCTTGGAGTAAAATAATTAATGAAGTATGTGTAAAGCCAAATGAGTGGAAATTGAAATTTCAAATTCCCTTATTGATTTGGTAACTTACGAAACATACAACCATGATAGAAGTATCATACAATGATGATGAAAATATACATGAATTAATTTATATTACACAATGAATACAAACATGGGTAGTTCACACACCACATGCAATAAATAAGTGGTGAACAATGGAAATCTCATGGAATTAAATGTGAGATAAGAAACCCCTTACTTTGTACTTTTTCCTTGGTCAAGGGTAGGTTAGAATCTTATATAATGTTGAAATAATTGTTATTTAATTACATAAGGATGATATACATTAATATGATATCATATATGATCTTTTAACATTTCTTTGTTAATAATATCTTAGTATTATCGTCGTTTCAGGTGTTAACTTACTCATTTTTTTTTATATTTTTTGTTACATAAGTCATGTTTTTTATGGGTAGGTTGTATATTATTCATATAAAGAATGATATCAAGACATTAAACATTATTTTTAATCATCAAATGAGAATTAGACTTGAATGGATACGATGGGGAATGAATCTTTTCGCATTCATGGGGACGGTAGTCCGTATGTATGCACGAGCGACAATATCATTCATTCGATATTAAAATAATATATAATTGTATGGTATATCATATATACAGAATCACTATCATGTTATATTTATTATTTACATGAATTAGACAACATTATTATTCCCATCCAAATAATAATGTATTGAATAACAATTACACCACGACGTGAAGACGGTAGGTCGTACGTACGCACGTATGGTGACATGTCATTCAAAGGATGGATATAAAACTGAATATAGTTGTACCATATTTATAATAACATTAAATTATATATAATAGACTGGAGTTATTATTTTATAATGTAAACAACCATGAAAGAAGAAGTTGAAGAAGAATGGAACTTGAAAAAGTGTGGTGAAAACATTACCTCTTCTTTGGGTTCTTCCTTTTGATTTGATAACAAGGGATCCTTAGGTTGGCTTGATGACTAAAGGAAGGCCTCTATGATTAAGGGAGTATAGTTTAGATGGTATTTGGGCAGAGTTTGGATGAACCAAAAGGCTTTGAAGTTATGAATAATTGGTTATAAGTGGTGTCCTTCTATAAGGGGGAGGAGGGGCTCTTTAAGAAAAACTTAATGTATTAATTTATAATAAATTCATATTCAGTTTATAATGGATCCAAAGTGGATTATTAAAAGTCTAAGGTGGGTATTGGTCTAAATCCTTTCATCCAATATATTTTAGACAGGTTTGGGTCACTATATTAACCGTATCATTTATATTTAACTCTTTGTTAAATAGTTTGACATTTACGATGTCACTTTGTAGTTTTATACTATATGTGTAATAAACTTACTATATACATACACAAAACCCCCAAGTGGTCCGTTAATGATAAAAATATCATTATATAAGTCCTTTGGCCGAACCACATATTTTTGGGAATAGAATATCAATTAATAATATAATATTTGTTTTAAAAACTCATTTATGTCAATTTTGACAATATTTAATAATTTATTTTTTATAAAGTCTTAAAAACTTCAGTAATTCGAACCAAACTCATTAAAGAAATCCTAAAATTTCATATTAACTAATAAAATTCGTGGATGGCAGCAAAATATTCAAATTATATTTATTTTGACATTTATAATATTAATTATTTGATTCATTCATTAATAAGGAAAATACTGCATCATTATTGTGTCCTTAATTATTTTAATTATTCAATGTCTAAAAATTATAAATAAAATACCATTATGTAGGAAATATTTTTATATTTCTAATGGATATTTACAGTAGAATATATAACATATATTACCCTATGTAAAAATTATTTTTCTAAAAGATATATGATTATGTCATTTTTGTATTTACTTTAACTTAATTAATATAAAGTGTCATTATCACTTACAAGTGGATCCATGGGGTCCCAAAATCGACCCAAAGATGCCCATGGTCAAATATATATCAACCAATAAGGTTAGGACACGTTTTAGGGTAATTTATTATTATTATAATATTATTTTTTACCCTTATTTACCAGATTTACCCTTTAACCATGCTAAATAAAATATTTACCGAAGTAACTATTCAAAATGTCTAAAAATAAATGTTACCTATTTAAAAAAATTATAACTCCTGATTCTAAATATGGAATCCATTTTTCTAACTTCAATACATAAAGTGGCAGAAATTAATTTAAAATTAATTCCCCTTGTCAAAACAAAAAGCGTGTTTTTAAGAAATAATAACTATCAAAAGATTGACACTTGTTTATGTCTGGTTTAATTGTGAAATTACATCCAATGGACAAAATTGTATTAAATGGTAAAAATATATTCTAAATATACTTTAAAACCACCCAAATTAATAATTTATCACAATAAATTATTTTGATTCAAAAAAGTATTTTTTAATTAAAATTTAGTGATTTTCACTATTCATCGGAAATTGAAAGTTTTCAGAAAAATACCAAAAATTCACCCTAAGATAAGTTCGATATTAAAAATCCAAAAATGAAGTCCATTTGAAAATATAAAATTTATAAAATTTCAAAAAGTGGGTATTACTATACATAATGGCTAGTTTTATTGGTTGTGGTGTGTGTTAGAACTCGAAGTTGCGTACAACACACGCTATTGTATTATTCAAAGAGAAGAATACCATGGAATCTTGGGGTGTTACAAAGTAGAAGGAATTCTTTACCATGATATTCCTCCTTGTGGTAGTGTGTAAATGGATTGTAGGAACCCTACTACTGACATTAACTGTGGTCAGCCTCCCTATGACGACATATCCCATAGAAAAGAAAATAATCCTGTTTCCCAGACACCACTGTATGAAGTGGTGTTCCAAAGTCCAACACCTTCATAAAAAGAGGTAATAAAATCATCTAGGTCAACTGTATATGGTCCCCTATCAACTTCCAGTAGTAGACCATTCCCATCAATAGTGACCATTGGGTCCATTCTGTATGGTCTGGTTAGTTGGAGGAGTGTAAGTATGATGAAGAAGAGGACGACATGGAAAAATGGAGAGAGTTAGCTAGAAAAATCCTCCCCATCATGTTCTAGTCCCTCTCCACCACTGACTATGAAATATTAGAAGCACTATAGATGGAGTGAATAACTTATCTATGCTAGAATATGTGGGCCACTTATCAGTGACTGATGGCTCAACATCTCCCTTATCTAGGATATGAGTGTCACCTCCAGACAATCAATATACTATGTTGTCAGCTAGACCTGAATGCTATCTCCATGGTCCGAGTATTGAAACTAGAAAATCACAACAAAAAAATACAATAAACTTTCCTCCATTTCATATGAAGTGTTATACATTTCCACTCCCTTGGAACATCAGAGCCCATCAGATATGGAATCCTACAATGTTATAGCCTCTAGCGAGATCAAGGGACTAGGTGTCACTCAGGATAGTTGGTCACTACAACAGAATTCCCCAACTCCAACAGTGCCTATAAACCATGAGCATGGAGGGATGATAGGCAACAAGACATCAAACTGGGACCCTGTAAATAATAAGAAGACATTTAAACCATGGAGAGTGAACTTGAGATCATCCGTACAACTCATCATAAGAAATTATCCTCATCATAGGTCTCCATCACACCTAGATCCTATGAGAGGACTATTGTGCCACATCAAGTGTGCTACTATTTCAGAAATGGTATTATCAATCCAGGAGAAGAACCACCCCCCCAGGATGAGAGAATATATTCCACTATTACTATCTCTTGAATCATCAATTCCTAATTGAATTTGGAACACATTGGTAGTAGCTGTAAATGAATCGCTACTTGCTGGGCTAGGGAATTTATATCTCAATGATCATCCCCAATCCCATCATCCTCAGAGAGTACCCTAGAGACATCATCGGTGATACCATGACAATCCCACCCTATTGGGCTGGTGGAATTTATATCTTTATATCCGGCCTAGGAGTCATCAAATCCCCAACCAGAGCCATTGGATCATCAAAAATTGGAAGAATCCATGCCAAATACACCCCTAAATAACCCCCACCACATAGGGCTGGTGGAATTTTCATCATCACCACCATAGAAGAAATTAGTCCTCTAGACTGGGAGAAGTGAATCAACGGTCAGTATCCCACCTACCATGAGACACATCTCTACTGGTCGGGGCCTGTTCGGAAACCCTGACATGACACTCACTCAGGGTCACAATTCATGATTAAAATTGGAGTAACGTATTGTGATAATCATTAAACCCCGCTCGGTTCGCAAGACAAAATCTCCCAATAAGTCCAAGGGTTCAAATAACAACCCTAATGGAAGCTGTGCAGAATCATCTTGTTACGTTGAAAGTAATGTCATGACCACCATTTCCCAATATACCTATATGAACATCATCATTTTCAACATGGAAGATATTGATCATGACACAAATACTGAGGGTGTAAACACAGATAAAATACCTCAGAAGGCGGGTGACTTGAATGCACTGAATGAGGTTGCACATGTGAGGAACCCGAGACAGCTCCAAAACCTGGAAATGCCTAATATTGAATTTACAACTCCTCGAAAAAATGATAACAAAGGGAATAGTATAAACATTTCAAAATATCCTCCCAATAGAAGATATGTTCATTTCCAGAAAGATCGATTGTCATAATATGAGTGTGAAATACAATATCTTCGACAACATAATGAGGCGTTACTCAGGGGAAATATTCCCATGGGGTATCATCTCCCAGAAGAGATAGACGTTCTCCTTCCCATGAATGATCCATCATCAAGGGAATATTTTGAATATAATATTGTTTCTAGCTCTATGAAATCACTTGACATGCATGAGAAAGTGGAAAATGATAGTAAATTCCCTCCATTGCAGCAAAAACCTCTCCTCCATGAAGATAACCATTCAGTCCTATGAAGAATTGAAAACCAGCATGAGATAAAAGAGAGGAAACCTCATCAACACCCTCCGGCTCCCCATGGGAGAGATATGATCTTGGATATATTGCCTCCAGAGCTCCATAACAACATCGAGTCCCTAACTACTTGAATAGAATCCATGGATGGGTAGTGCATGCCTGTGTATCCTGAAAGGAAGCCATATACTGAGTGGGTCGATGATACCCCACCACCAACTAACTTTGAAAATCCTAAATTCTCCACCTTCGATGGTGCATGCTACCCCAAGAAGCATCTAACACACGCCGTGTCTTGATGTGGGTCGATGATGGGCCCTTGAGATCAACAGGAGGCACCAAGATGAGGTGTTTTGCATAGACTCTAAAAGAACCAACCTTTATTTGGTATAACAGTCTACTAGCAGGATCTGTGTCATGATGGGAATCCCTTCTTCATCAATTCCTTTACTAATTTAGTTCTACACTGAATAATAAAACCATCTTTGATTTGGAAAACTGCAAAAAAATGATAAAATGAGAGGGTTTTTGATTTTATAGCAATGTGGAAGGGTATGACCTATTCAATTATCATCCCTCTATCAGAAGAGAAACCACTAGAACTCTATGCTGAGAATCTTAGGGATGTTTTTTATACACCCCTAATTCTAATGAAATATCTGGGTGGATTCCAAAAAATTTCTGAAACATCCCAGTGACTTTAAGAAGATAATAGGAAAACCCAGTCCAATTCTTAACTCATGCCTGTGGGAAAAAAGTCATCTGAAATAGAAGCTTTATCTTTCACTCTCATGCTAGTAGAATCACCTATATAGATACCCAGGAAGGCCCCAAACTTCCCAACACCACCTATTGAGTGGTGACAACCACAAAATTTCCCACATCTATATGTACAGAGAAATTAGGGTCATCTAGGATTTGAGGAAAGGATGAATAAGGTGTAATCCTTCTAGAATGAATAGGTTCCCAGTTATTTCTTTATTGCCATGGAAAATAAACTTCTCATGCTTCTGCAACCCAAGAAGCCCGATGAGGTCAACCAGATTGACCGACCCGATTACAGCCCTTTCCATTAAAGGATGGGTCATAATATCCATAATTGTTTGGTTTTCAAATACATCCTTCAAGGGATGATTGTTTGCGGAAAAGTGGTTCTATAAAATTACCCATATCAAGTGGCTAGCATAACCATGGTCCAACCAGAAGAAGATGATTATTGGTGGAAGGTCCTGGCTAGACCTGCATGAATATTTGATAACTAGATGGTTCAAAAGATAGTGGATCGAGCCCACGCCACTCTAAGAGACCAATTCCATAGGTCACCAGTAGATCCACCTACCAAGAAGTTGGATTTAGATGTGCCTCCCAAAGGTAGGTGCAGCCACCGATAGTGGAATTAAATATAAGAGGAAGAGTCATATTCTTCTCTAAAGAAGGAATTTACCCTCACTAATTTCTTCCATGTGACATCGTCAAGATGGGAACCATCCCACCGAACGAAATCCTTCTTATATGAGGAGTATAGATTTGGTTATGTCACCCAATACACTTTACAAACCCATTCTCCGATGATTAGTATTCCCTAGAATATAGTCTCCCTGCATATAACTAAAGAACATTAGGGAACATACACTAGAGTCGAGGATATAGGGGAAAACATGGAAGTGTCTATACCTAAAACTACAATCATGTCCCCATGAAGGTTGTATATGTATCTGGGACATGAGGGAAGGAACTTTAGATACCCAAAGGAGGCTATAAGGTGCCTTAGAGCCCTCAAACAGTCACCCATATACAGTTGTCTTGCATGAACACTTAGAGGGAGTCCAATATGATCAACCCAGGAAATGGGGAAGGATGGAACAACTGGAACCACTGGTGGAAAATATTTCCTTAGCTTCAGCACAAGCACTAGGTCCATCTACCACATATTTTCTATCCCCTGAACCACATACGTTGGAGAAACCCCATAGTTGTAAGTTCTATCCCCTAGTGAAAAAGTAGGATATTCTGAAATAGATAGTTGTAGTCACAACTAAGCTCTGAATCTTGGATTCAATCTATTTTTAAAAATAACATAGGTAAGCACTTGTTGAAGCCCTACGGATCCCATAGAAATTCGAGACAAAAGCTTCTACCGCCGAGGTATATTGAGTGGAGAATATGTCCTTAGGATGTCATGTTTCCATCTCATTCACTGATCAGATATTAGGTGGATTCCATCCAAGTGAACATCTGACCCTTATATGTTTTCGGAATACCCAACGATGTCAATGTACAAAGGTTTCTAATTGATAATGGTTTGGGGTTCAATCTCAACATAGTTCAGAATCTCTAATGATTTGGGTACAACGAAGGGGACATATCCCCTGTGAAGCTAACCATCTAGGGATATGACAAGCATGAGTGGATACCTCTTGGGAAGATCAAACAGAAAGATCAATTTGGGGAGACTTTATTTGATGTTGAGTTATTGGATATCCAATATGATACCACATGTAATGTATTATTTTGAAGTCCATGACTCCATAGCCACCTCGCAGTACCTTCAACATTTCATCAATGTATGAAGTACCCCGTCAATGGAAAGGTTGACAGACTACACAGGGACAACCCTACCTTCAAGGCTTGCAGAGCCATATATGTCGAGGTAGATTTCTACAATAAGGGAGTAAAGCAACTGATGGTGAATGATGATATACAGGTTGTATCTCACAATATCTTAGGAACCACCACTATCAACCCCTAGAGCATGCTCGACGATGATTATGTTCACCCCATAAACATGGTCGAGGGAGAAGATTTGATCCTCGAGGTCCAGACCTCTCTTTTCCTTAGCAACAATAATCTCCATCATCTCCCTATAGTAGCTTAGATAGTATATGATTTTGATTTATCTTCTAATGGCCTCCCTCACCCTGATATTGATAGAAACACCCCATATTTCCATATTCACTTGAATACATCTCCACAGACTCAAAAGTGGATGAGGATGATCATAGGAATACCCCACCATAATTTGAGGAAGGTGTCTCCACTACCATATATGAGCTTTGACAGATAAACTTGGGGATAGAAGAAGACCCACATCCTACCTTGATTAGTTCTTCCATGCCTCTGGAAGAGAATGAGATGTAAATTGTGTTTCTAAAGTACCACCAATATGTGTTCACTTGGAATTAAACAAAAATGCCTGGAATTGATCAAGATTTGGCTACACACCATCTTAGACTACCAGATGAACATCGAGGCTTCAAAAAAGTATCCCGGATAATGCATTCCTCTCATGCCACCAATGTAGAGGAAGAAGTAGACATGTTGATCAAATCCAACTTTGTATGAGAAGTGAAATACCCAAGATGGATTTCCAACATCATCCCCATAAAAAAATAAAAGGAAGATTATGGTAATAATTTATTTAGGGACCTTATATGGAATTTCCCAAAATAATATTTCTCATTATTGATAACAACACAATCGATTGATGAAACCACTGGCTTCCAGGACCTTTCCTTCATGGATGGGTATTTAGGATAATATAAAATCATGAAGGCCCTTAAGGATGAAGAATACACTGCCTCCAAAGAGCCTCAAGGGATATTCTTCTATCATTTCATTCCCTTTAGATTAAATAATGTAGGTACTATATATTAGCACACTATGAATCACATCTTTAAGAAATTTTTGGGAGGATTACCAGATCTTATGTTGACAAACTTGTCATTAAATCCAAACAGTGATGTGACCACTTCACAAACCTCCATGTATTCTTTGATAAGATGTGAAAACATAGTCTAAAGATGAATCTGCTAAAGTATGACTCCAGTGTAACATTAGGAAAGTTCCTTGACTTTGGGCTGCACCGTTGTGGCATCGAGGTTGACCCGAAGAAGATTAGTTCCATTTTGGCGATCACACCCCCTAGGAACCTAAAATAATTAAGGGGAATCATAGGGAGCAACACTTAAATTTGATAATACATAGCTAACCTAGCCAAAAAAGAACTCCCCTTCACCAGGCTAATGAATAAGGGAGTCATATACCAATGGGATGATGAATGTCAGAAATCCTTTGAATGTATCAACCAATACCTACTGCACCCACTAGTCCTGATTCCCCCGATGGATGTAAAGGCACTTATCTTTTATGTGGATACCATGGAATGATCATTGGGCACCCTCCTTATATATAATAATGATGAGGGGATTGATAATAGTATGTATTACTATAATAGGATGATGAGAATAATTGAGAGTCAATATTCTAATGTCGACAATAACTACCTTACACTCATCGTTGTAGTGAAAAATCCAAGGCACTACTTGGAGCACCAAAAAATCCACCTAGTCTCTCATTTTGATCCACTTAAATACATCCTTCGCCACCCCATGTTGATTGGGAACTGGTCCCTATGGGAAGTAATCATACATCAATATGACATTTGGTTCATATTATAGATGTGAGTGAAAGGAAAATCCATGTATGATTTCTTCGAAGCACATCCTATCATGGAGAACACACTAAGAGATACCAAACTCTCTAATAAAGAGGTATTTTATGGCCATAATACTCCCCATACATGGGATGTTTACTTTTATGGTGCCTCTTTGAGTCCAATCAGTACTGGGATGGAGAGACCGATCCCTAATCGCGTTGGTCTACATATTGTATTTGTCTTCCCAGATAAGCAGTTTTCCCTACACTTTCACACTATCTGAAGGATGCAAAAATAACGAGGTATAATACCATGCCCTCATTGTGGTATTATAACTATTCCTATAGATCCATATAGACTACCTAAACATCATAGGGGATTTAGAGTTAGTTATAAAGTTGGTCAATAGATAATATTCCACTGCAAAGGAGGAACTTTCCCCCCCTCACGGGATATGTTAGGGTATTGATGGAAGAATTACCCTTTGATTCCACAATACATTATGTCCCCCAGTCATAGAAATCTTGTTTTGATGCATTGGCCAAAGCAACCTCCATCCTGGATGACCCTAATCCGAAGGAATCAACCTTCCGTATTACTCATTGAAGGACGATGTCAACAATCATCATATACAAAATGAATGAAATCAACCAGGTTAGCACCGACACATAGCATGATGAACCAATGACCACCCCAGGGTGGATGGATCCCATGATCATCTATATTTGAGATGGGACTCTCCCAACATATCATGCTGGAAGAGAACTGATTCAGTACCAGGTTGCAAATTTCACTCTACAGGATGTTCCAAATGATTAGAAAATCCACTACAAAAGTAGTTTTGATGGAATTATCCTTAGTTTCATAGTATAAGTAGAAGTTTTTACCATCCTTGAAGAAGTAAACACTGGTTCTTGTGGCACCCATCAATATGGAATCAGGCACTCCCACCAAATTAGGAGGTTGGTATATTACTAGAAAACCATGATACATGACTATGTGGAATTTACTAAGAAATGTCATGCATTACAGATCCATGAAAACTTTTTCTATTATCCATTGGAATTGATGTATAATACTAAATATTCATGGCCATTTTCTAGATAGGAATGGATGATGTGGGACCATATCCTCCAGCCATAACCAACCAGTTCAAGTTCATACTTACTAGGACAAACTTCTTCTCGAATTGGGTTGAGGTAATACACCTCAAGGATGTCAGGACGAATAATATCATCAACTTTTTGATGTACCATATCATCACTAGGTTCAGAGTCCCTCAAAAAATATTGATAGACAATTGTACCAATTTATATTAAACAGAATTGAATATACTTTACCAGGAGTACATCATCGAGCCCAATCACTCATCTTTCTATCATGAAGAAACAAATTGACAGATAGAGTCCTTCAATAAGCCTCTGTCAAAAATACTTCAGAAAATGGTGAAAAAGGATAATAAGTGATGGACATATAAGCTCCTACATGCTTTAGGAGACCACCATACCACCACACGTACTACTACACATGAAACTCCATAATCACCTGTGTATGGGACCAAGGCAGTGTTTCCCATAGAGTTCTAGCTAACCACAATCTAAATATCCATTTGCAGACAACTCATAGATGATGAAAAATCACAAAAATGTCTAGATGAGTGGGAATGGATAGATGAGAAGAGGTTTCCCACACTGGCCAACCTAGAGGCCCACCAGAATAGGATTTTATGAGCCTTTAATAGAAAGGTTCACCACCAGTCATTCCTATAAGGAGAATTGGTATTGGCCCTCATAACCCTACTGATACAGGGAAAGAAGCCCCCAAAATTAGATCCCAAGTTGGAGGGACCATACATGATACACAAGGTCTATCATAATATATCCCACTTGTTGGAAACTATAGATGTGGAATGTGTCACAGCACCCACAAGTGCAAGATTTCTCAATAAATAATTTTCATAACAATTACAAAAAATATGAATCCAAATAGAATTAAGCCTCCTATTTCATCTGAGCCCTTTGATGTTAAAGTGTACGAAGTTCATCCTAGAAGTCAGACATTAAAATTCATGAAAACTATGTCCTTATTTCAAGACATTAAACTTCATAGATAGTGTCCTTACCTCATGACATAAAAAAACATAAATCCATAATTTACCTTTTCCATTCATGTCATGTCACCCAAGTCCTCACCACATAATGTTAAACAACACGAAACATCTAAAACTATGTATGGGTTGATTCCCATTTCCAATGAGATACATAGGGATACGTTGATCGTATATCTTGTTCAATACACTACATCATTCAAAATTACCATTTTATACCCCTATTTTCTCCCCGCACTGTAAGGGAACCCGTACCTCTCATTGTCTCTCACCCCAAGCATAGATCACGTGACATTAGGATTTATGTTATGGATTTAACCATACAATAGATGCATAAGGGTACACAAAATATCCCTTAAAGTCCTAAGTGAAAGACCATAAAAGGAATACCATAAGTCCTCACCACATGACGTTAAACCACGTAGTCAATATCTTTGTAGTACGATGTTAAAATACATGGTCTTACAAGAACTATATCTGGTTTGATTCTCATAACCCTGAGATACATAGTGATTCCCACTTCAATCCTTGGGCCCAACTGAGGTGTCCCCACCAATTCATGTCGATCAACTTTTTTCCTCTCCACATGATGTTAAAGTACATGGAACTTCGAGAACTAAATGTCGTTTGATTCCTGCCCATACAAGATACATAGTAACACCTAGACCTCCAATTCTATTCCCAGCTGCAACTATTATTGGGGATAATTTCCACTTCAACATATGGGTTAGACCTGCATAAATTATTTCCTCTATAACCACATGTGGCTTGATTTTCACCCTCTCGAGATACGTAGTGAAACCCAAGTCTCCACATTTAGGCTCAACCACAACATATTTCTGAAAAATTTCCATCTTTTACATTGGTTCTCAAATATTTACTATATGATGTTAAACTGTACAGAAGAAATTCCTTATCATAAGATGTTAAACTGCATGGTAGTATGTCCTTTTTGCATGAATTTAAACTATACAACTTGACATCTATAATTCATGACATTAAACAATATAATAGATTGTCCTTACTGCATGAATTTAATTTTCATATCATGATGTACTCGCCACATGATCATAAACTTCATAGATGAAAACATGTTCCCACTACTTGATGATAAAATATGCAGACCATCTCTCATTTTTCACTCCTAGTCAAAGGACTATAAGAGACTTTCCTCATTCAGCCAGAGTATGGGGTGCTTCCACCATCCTTTAAGAGCGCCTCAAATCCATATACCACACTTCAAGTCTCAGGCATCTCAAGTTGTTTAAAACCTTGAATTTCCCTTGGAAGGGATATCCAGATTCATGGACCCTCTTCTTTGCAATGCATATGTTCCCATGGCTCCTTCATATGTTCATACAACCATCATCCAAAAGTGTTACTCTGTAAAAGGACATTCCAATTCTCGTAAGCACTAAAATCATCATGGTAGAACTCAAGACCCCAGTGTTTCTGAACTAATCCTTGTATGAATATCCAACATCATTACACATGAAATAAGAAACTCAAGACATGATATATGTCATTTCCCTTCCATTCTTGAGAATATGTTGGAGCACTCTTAACCCTGGGTATCCTAATTAGCCTCTTGTGCCACATCCTCCATGTCAAGTCCATGAAAGTCATGAAATTAAACTATATAGGCTTTGTTCAATGTTGTGAGACTGTAAAATATATCCCATAGTGGTCTAAATTTAAATACCTTGAACTAATAATGAAATAGAAACAAATCTCATTAAGCTGAAAAATCGCAAAGGGAGACCTAAGAAAAATTTGAGTCTCCACCCGATAATCTCATTATCATCATAGTTTATGCAAGAATTAGGGTGAAATAATAAAAAGGATTAGTATAATTGGATCCATAATCCTAGTAAAATCTAGGCAATACTTGTGGGACCCCATGGTCCAAGAAAATGTTAGGGTAATATTTGTCACATCTCCTCATGATGAGAATATGTTCACTAGGCGGTGACACAACCTTTAGAGAATTATAAACCTCCTTGGATAATAAATATTATAAAAAAAACACTTCATTAGTTTGGGTTCCTCGAATCACCATAAACTTCCATGTCCCGTGGAAATGTTAAATGGCTTCGAGGACCCTTTTCGTGACTATGCCTGCATTCCCATGGCTCCTACATATACGCCTATGGTCGTCAACCAAATATGATGCTCTGAAAAAGGAAATTCTAATTCTCATGAGACTTTAAATCATCATGAAAGAACCCAACATCTCAATATGTCTGAACCACTCCTTGAATGACATTACAATGTAATTCTCCAAATTCAAGCAATCCATATTGTGATTTATAGTCCTCGTACAAAACTATCCTAGCGTATTTAATATCCTTGATATTACTTTACCACATTTTTTACCCTTTATAAAAGATAGACTGTGGAACTTCATTTCCTAGACTTTGATGGACAAAGTCTCATGATTTGAAACCACAATGCATGGATCTCTAGCTTCACATATAAGAGCTAACTACCCTATAGTTCCAGAACCCTTCCAAGATGGATTTCTTCCCATATCCAACATCATCATCTAGACGTTTGAGTATTCAAAAACCTTCAATATCCCTTATAAATAAGTGGAGATAATATTTACTTGATCATGCTACTAACACATAAGGGTCCCCACCTTCCATCTAAATGAATCTTCTCCTTTCCATAATGTAGCATCAAACCTTGTGAGCCTCTGCAACATGGCAGTGGAACTTTGCATCTCAAAATGTCATGGGACATACCCGACATGTCTGAACCATCTCATATTTAGGGAATAAAACATTCAAATTTTGATTTAAATCATCCATTAACCAACTGTATAGGTGGACCTAGTATACCTAGTAATTTATCCTCATCAATATTACCCTCATAAATCCTCCACGACCCTTAAAAAAGATACCCATCTTCAAGGGACCCACTTTCTTGTCTATGAATTCATGCCCATGGATCTTGCATATGCACCTATGGACATCATCCAAATGTGTCTCTCTAAAGAGGGATATTCCGGTCCTCATGATCCCCAAAAACACTAGAGTAGGACTCAACACCTCAGAGTGTTTTGGGTTATTTTTGGAATGTGTGCACCATATATCATGATCATATACATATTGTTCAAGATAAAAGGCCATAAACTAAAGCAATAGATGGTCTGAGATAAAATACCATAAACTAAATCAACAGATGGTCGAAACTAAAATAACTTAAACTAAAGAAACAAATGCTTTGAGCTAAAATACCTTAAACTAAAGGCACCCATGGTCTTGTGAATCACCAACGATTGAGTAAATCAAGACAATAGATACCGAGAAACCCTCAAGGAAACCATATACTTCATAGATGAAGTATGAGGAATTACAGAAAATTAGGTTCATGGTCAAGGAAAATGGGAACATGAGAAGAAAGTAGTCTTGCTCAAGAGCTTTGGTGGAATGAGTTTGTGGTGAAGGATTGTAGATAGGGTTCATGATCAAGGTTCGCAGAAAGGTCTCATGATGGGAAAAAAATGAGGGCAATCATAGAATAGGTTTACATTGGAATGAATTTTCCTCCACACCCTATATATAGCTATTTTTTAGTATACCCAAGGTCACCCTGTATACCAAACATCACCCTAAGCACAGGTTCATGACACTGCTAAGGACTCTGGCATGCATTTTTTTTCCATATAACCGAGTCCTTGTTCCCTCAGATGTCCCTCTTAAGGAGAGAGGATTTGTCTATGCCTACAAAATAAACATTTCTAAAATCATAAAAGGAGAAAGACCTAAATATGGGTATCATTTTCTGTACAAAATAAAGAAATAATTGGATGGTCAAAGACTCATGAATCCTCTAAGAGAATCGTGATCACATGACTATTTCATGGTCACACAAAGGCTCTACACATGTCACGTCACCAGTAGCTATTCCAGGAGATCCCCCTTCAATAAAACTACATAATTTTATGAATCCCCCAAAGATAACTAAATGAGACCTCTAAGACACACGGTTTTTCATTGGAAAAATCCTGAAAAACCACCCAAAACCCTTTAAAAATAAGATGTATGACATTATAAAGGACGACACCCAAAATATACATGAACAATAACATTCCACCTCATCATTAGGGAGAATAAAATCCCTTGATGATGTTCAATCCAACTCGTGATAGCCCTGGCCATTGTAAAATAAAACAATGGAGATAAAAGGGGAGGAGGCGAGATGAATTCACGGTCAATGAAGGTCATGCGACACGCACCCCAATTGATCAATAAGAAATCACGAAATTTCATGGAAACCCAATGGATTTTCATCAACACAACAAAAAAGTCCTCTAGAGTGTTGAGACTACTGCATGATGCTCTAAGGACAGGAAGATAGACCTGTCCAGCACATTCTTGAACACTATCTATAAGGTTCATAATGGTCAAGTGATACATCATCAAAAAATAAATTAAAAATTCATAGATTTTAATCATGTAAACTTTCATGACCTTTGAGACTTTGTTAAATAATATTAAGGACATAAAAGAAAGGAGGAAAGCGAGTTTTACTTTCTCTGGAGGGCTTGTGACGCAAACCTGAAGACCCAAAATGCACCACAAGTCCTCAATGTCCCAAGCATCCGACCTTGACTTGTCATCCTCTCTATAAGAAGATCCACAGAAAACATTGTTGTTCTTATGAAAAAATAAATAGAATTGTCCATAAAATAATTGTGCACCCCCATACGACCCATATTGGTCATGCGGTGCATCTCCAAAAATTAGAATAAATACCCTTGACAACACATATTCAATATCACATTACTCCCAACCTTTCATACATCAAACAAATGGAATTAAAATGGGGGAGGAAAAAGGTACTCGTGGTTTCTTAAATGCATGAGACACATCCAATTCACCCATAGTGCTGTCCTGCGAGACCCCGAGACTTATCTACCAAGGTCTCATGAGTATCTTCTAATAGACACTCAGATATCGCAAGGTCTCTTGGGCAATTCAATTTGACAAAATGAAAATACTTCGATACTTCAGCATGCTCAATAAAGTCTCCAATGAAAGAGGAGACTCAGAATCACTAAAAATTAGGTGATGCGCCCGAAGCAGTCCACAATAGAGGCTCATGAAACATTGTGGCACTAGACCCCCATCGCTGTCTCCGACCTAGACTCATGCCAGATACGTCGCACCAACTGGTGTGTAATCAGGGCAGCGAGGCCTATAAATCCCTCTACCCCCACATGAATAAAGGGTTATATTATTTACAAATACTACAAACATTGGATACTTGATGTCCAGACTCGGCTCTTAACTTCAATAGACTTCTCTAAGTGATAGTTCACATGACTAGATAGATTTATGTTAGGTAAATCACCAACAAACATCCAGATTAGTCATTCTTTAGTCATAAATTAGTTCACCAGATCACTTATAGATCTCGAAAAGGACCTTTGGTAGGTTATGCAAAAAAAATCCCACTATCCTAAAAGATCATGTGAGAATCGAAGACACTGGTACTGAAAAAAAACAAGGTATTTGTAATATAAGGGTGAAAACTAGAACCCTGAGTGGAAGGTTCAAGTGAAAGAGAAGCTCACTACCCCTCAAATGCTTTACATGTGTCATCTGATGACTTGCAACAACACCAGGATACGTCACCCGGATCTTACAACAATCCTTCAACATGTCATTGAGGACATGGTAAGTCCTACAAACATGTCAGGATTCACCATACCATACCCCCTCAGGTTCCACCTCAATATTGAGAACCCTTATGGTCTATCACCCATGACTCGTGATATCCCTCAGACACATTGCCTAACTCATATAATGACATTTTTTCTGGTCAGCCGAGTCATGAAAAAGCATCTGGGAATGACATCGACGATCTCACAATGCCCTCTGAGAATGCCAATTGAGACTCATGGGGAAATCCAAACATGTCATCCAAGTCTTGCGATGACTGCTAGAGGTGTTATCCAAGACACATAACACCCCTCGGATTGTGCCACACTAGATCTCAGGACACATTTTGTGGATGTCAAGCCAGGTCATGCGATGACCCCTATGACATGCCAACTGGGTCGTGTGACACCCTCCATGTGAGAATGAAATGTCATCAAGGCATACGTAGACTTGGTGATATCACCGATCCTTAGTGTGTAAGCCCTGATAAATAGGTCATCACCAGTGTGTAAGACCAGCCATATATGAATTATGAGGACTCTAATTCCCACTATAATAAGGATACATTGGATTCCTTCCTAATGCCTGAGCTCCACACCCAATATAATTAGGAACTATCCCAGAACACAAGTCATATACACATATATGTCGTGACGCTGATCATCTTCTCCTCCTTTTTTATCAAATGGGGCAGCGCTCACATGGGATTAGGGAGATGCAATAAACACCTCATTAGGTGTTAAAAATCTCCATAGTATAGGGAAGGCTCAATGCGTAAGCCTTGAAATAAAGGGAACAATGACGAATCTGAATCCTACCATATTAAGGATATGTAGGCCACCTCTATCGTGGTTTGAGCTCCATATTGATCATCTAAGGAGGGACCAGCATACGTATCCCCTATCCAATGAAATGTCATCAATTACTTGTTACCCCTTGTTTCTCCAAAACGAACATTGCTCACATGGGATTTGGGAGTTTCAATGATCATATCATCCAAACTATAATCCTCCATAACAGTATAGGGAAGCCTCAACACATAATCCCTAACATAAATCGAACTAAAATGACTTTGATTCCTACCATACATAGGATATGTAGGATGGCTTCTCATGTTCCGAGCATTATTCCAAAAACACCAAGGACAGTCACGGAACATAAGTCCAATATATATACGTCGTGAGGATAATCATATATCCCCCTTGTTTCTCACACCAATAATAGATATAATGGGATTAGGAAGATATGAAGAACACCTCATTAGGCATCATGAATGAATTACCCTAATATAAGGGTATACACCTTGGGGTAGGTCCCAAGAGTCTTTATGAACTTGGTGGGTTTTTATTCCTAGAATACCCAGGATACATAGGATGCCTCACAATGGATCAATCCCCTAATCAGAATACCAACTTACTCTTCACATGGCATCACATTTTGAATCAATAGGTTACATGGTTACAATAGATAAATCAGATTTACTATTCTTGAGAAATGGATGAAGAATCTCAGATATATAGATATAAATCCATTAATGAGGACCCCTTTTGTTGTATCATGAGATAATTAAATTATAAACCATTTTTTTGATGGTAATTGGTCCCATATTGGGATTAGGAAGATATCACCAAACATATATTAAACTTATAAGAGAGTCTTAGAGTAGGCAATAGTCCCCCCAAAGGGTATGGTGAGCCTGACCACCAATCATATTGGCCAATGCGAGTACCCAAGAGTCACTAGGCCTGAAAACCTAGATGACCTCTAGCCATTGGAAAGTAGGTACGTACCTAGCTACAGATTGGGGAACCATTTAGAGTTTTTGAGAAAAGTGAAAATGGTAGCCTGATGAGAGAAACCATATCACTCCATTAAATCCTAACGAAACAGATGCCTTAACTCTTCCAATAAAAATATGAATCCATAAATAATTAAATAATATATCTCCCTATTTGAATCCAATGAATATGGAACTGTTATTCCTCGTAGAATAAATAATGTATATCCTATAAAATATGATGGATTGTTTCCAACTGATCTGTTGTCTTAAGTCCATTTTATAATTATGATATATTTCCTTAATAACTAAAATATTTTTTTCATCAATTTCAAAAAATATGAGGATAAATAAATTTAGAGAAGATGAGTAGGAGGATTTAATTTCCTAAAATCCTTGAAGGGATACATGTAAGATCCTGGCCTTTTCTAGAGTTATCTCAGGCTTGTTTTCAGGTAATTTTTGAGATTTTTAAGTACATATGTTTTAGAGTATTGTCTTGGGGTGAGTTTGAGTGAATTTTAAAGAAAAAAGTAATGGAAAGTGGGTTATGTACGCTTTGCGCATGGTTTGTGTATAGTTGGAAAAAATGGGCGACTAAACTGTTCCAACCATGAAAACCTGGACAGAGTGGTCTGCACGATTGTTGCACAATTTTCCCTAACCGTTCACCCCTTCCCAGAAAACCATGTGCATGGGATTAATTATTCAAAAATGTATTTCTAAAACCAAGTGAACCCCTGAGACTCCAATATTTCGACCTTGTCTTAGGCTTGAAAAATTATAAGGGATCTGAGAGCCTTCTGGAGGGATTACAAGGTGATTCGAACATCATTCTTCGAGATCAGAAGCCCGAATTGAAGATTCGATCTCTAACCGGTAAGTGGATTTCATACCATTTCTTCTCCCATTCATTCCTCTATATTTCCTTGATCATTTCATGGATGATATCCATTTTTTCCAAGGATATAGGCCAATAAGTTGAGATCTACATCTAGGGTTGTGGATCAAGATCTAGATTTTCAATATCTAGATGCCTTTGATCTTAATTTTGGTTTAGGGATTTATATTTGGAGCTTGATCAATGAAATTGTTCCACTCGAATTTTTGGAATTTCCATTGGGCTAACATCTATCAATAAATCTAGGTAGGTGTCGAAAATTGAACAGCTATAGTCATGGATTTGATATGTGAATGTGAGTTTATGGATATTATAGTTTCCTATGATAGTTGTTTTCTTAAATTGGAGTAATTGGGAATGTGGAATTGACTAGTGATTGCCTTGGTTTTTAATTGATAATTGAATCATGGAACAAACGAAGGGGGTTGCTCAAATAGTTTTTGGTTTTGGATATTGGTTATGGGTTGAGATATATTAATTTAGATATTGAATTGATTTTGTTAAGATAATTAATTGGGGGAAATTAATTATGAAATGATGTTTGGATATGTAAGATAAATAACTATGCGAATTAATTATGTTCCATGTTGTTGATAAAAGATAATTAATTCTGAGAATTGATTAGGACAAGTTTCTATTTTATATGGATAATTAATTGTCAATAATTAATAATGGAATGATAATTGTATTGATTGATTAATTAATTGATGAATTAATTAATGAGTTAGGTGCTCAGTTAATTGTTGAGTTAATTAATGGTCTCTGAAATTTTTAAGTAATAATTGTATTAGTAATGGAAAGAAGTGGATAATTATTGTGAATTAATATCTGATTGAATGGTTGATATTTATATGGTTCAAGACATGGAATTCTAGACCGATTAGAAGTTGGGACATGGACATGGAATTCATCCCAAATAGTTATCCAAACTTGAGATTTTGGGGTGCTAGAAATAAATACCTACACCAAATGAGATATGGAGTGTTAGGAATGGTGACCTACACTAAATGAGATTTGGGGTTCTTGACATGTCATTCAACAGAAAATGATTGATAACAATGAATGATGATTCAAATGGAAAACATGAAATGAAACTATGCACAATGTGATGATTAAAGATTAAATGACAATGTGATAACTGTTTAATTATGCATTGTATTTATTGCTTAATAAAACTGCATACACTATATTTTGACTGGACATGTTTTAGACACCGTTGGTGGCATCTTACTGAGTTATGATCACACCCTATTTGGACTGCCTGATCGGCACCTGAGTAGGCTTTGTTGTTGTAGGATAGGATAATGTAAAGGCCTTGGGATAGACTGTTGTTTGGGATTAGATCATGGGAGAGAGAACTAGATGTGGTTTCGGACCCACTTGGGAGTTGTTGTTTCTTTAATTTTAGTTACATTCTAGACACTTGACATTCTCATTGTCATAGAATGTTTACCTTTCAGTTGAGTATTGTATTTTCTTGTTTTTAATATCATATGACATGATATTTTTCTCTTTATTTATATGATTTCAAACTTGGTTATTGTTTTTTGCTTCTGTTGGTCTTTTATTTTGATAAAATAGGTTATAGTCTCCTCAAGAAAAATTTACCAGAACCTCACTGCGAGTCAACAACCTATGGCGTACAAGGAGGAGCACATGAGGGCATGTGGCCAACCGGATTGGGGCACCGTTTTGTGGCACCCAGGCCGGGATTTCACAAAGTGGTATGAAAAGAGTTTTATTTTCTTTCTTCTTCTTTTTTCTTAATGTTTTGGGAAAGGAAAACAAGATAATAAGAAGAGTTGATGCTTGGTAATGGGTTTGTGCATAGGAGTTGAAAACCCATGTACGTTGGAAAATCCAATTACTCAGGGTGGGATTGTTGTGATTGTTGTTTGATTTTATAGTTGAATATTATATCACCTTGGGTGATGCACTGGTGGTGTGGTGTGAAATTTGTTTTAACAGTTGTTGAATTTTGATTCGTGGCCTAAAGAGCCATGATACTTGAGTATGCATGACTAATTATAGGCACTTAGGGTTGTTGTGACATGCATCATCCAAGTCACTCATGGGAAAATGGGTTATGGGTAATTTTTTGAACTTGAACGGTTTTTCCATAATATGATATTGAAATAATGAGGGAAAATGAGAATAAATGGGTGTGTAATGGGAACCTTGATTGATTAAATGAGTATGATTAATTAATTAATTTGAGTTAATGTGATTAATTAATGGTTGAATTAATTAATGAGAAGGTATATACCCTTTTTAACCAAGACCTAGGAGTAGAATGGTTGTAATTAAAAAATACATCAAGGTATCATTGAAGCATTTTTGAGATGATTATGTGTGTTGACAATGCTGGACTCCATGTTGTGTTTGTTGAAAACAGAGTCTCAATTACTCAAACTGTTGACAATGTGGGTTTTCTTGGAGAATGGGGAAAAGTGTTTTTTTGAAAAGGGAGTTGTGCTCTTGTGTTAAGGAGGTTTCTAATGTTCTATTCCAGGAATTTTTCAAATTCAGAACATCAAAAATTTGGAAAAGGAAAAGTGGCCCGCATGTCCAAAAGTGGCGCGTAAGTGTGGCGCACAAGTCCTAAAGTGGCGCACAAGTTTAACGTGCGAGTGTGGAACGCATGTCATAAGATCATCATATCAAAATATGAAAAAGGAAATAAAGCGGCATGAAAGTATGGCACAGAAGTATGGTGCGTATGTGTGGCGCACAATCCCTCAAAATGCTTATAAATAGACGACTACCCTCCTCATTTATTAACCAGCTCAACACTTAGAGAAAATCCGTATTCTGATCATGAAAGTGGGAGTGCCGCGCAAAGTTCAGTGTGTGCACAAGTGGGGCGTGGATGTTTGTGGGGAAAGTGTGATGCGCAAGTGTACCATGCAAGTGTATCGCACAAGTGTACCATGAAAGTGTACCACACAAGTGTGTAGCACAAGATGTGTGGGGTGAATGTTTGGCGCGCTTGTGTGGTGCGCAAGTGTGGCACGCAAGTTGGTTTTTACACAACAAATGCAGAGGTTGTGCACTAGTTAAAGAGGCACACAAGTCACCCTAGGGTTGCATGAAAGTTAAAAATTTCCCATAACATCTTTGGTAAAGCGGTATTCATCAGTGGATGAAATTTGGACTTTAAAAGAGCATCTAGATACAGTGGAGGATGTATTCATTAGTGATAATTAAGATACCTACAGGTCTATAAACTGTGAGTGGATATTCTGAAGAAGTAGTGAGCTTACTTCAGTTGAGAGAGCAGTGAGTTCTCAAATTGTGAATGGTTGTAAACTAGGAGGGACAGTGAGTCCACTTCAATCTTGTAAGCAGTAGTGTGCTTATAGTAGAATTGGTACATCGGCACACTGTCAGTGTATGCTCCTTGGACGTAGCCCAGTGAGGGTTAACCAAGTAAAAATCATTGTGTGCTGTGCATACTTTATGTTTTATTCATACTCTACATCGGGAAGGAGATAGAAGAGGGTTTTGTATAATAGAAAAACAAAATCAAAAGGGGTAGTTGTTTTAATCTGTCATACCCTAATTCACCCCCCTCCCAGGGTATCTAGCCTAGTGGACCTAAAAATTGGTATCATAGGGAAAGGTTGATATCAATGTTTCTCTCTTAAATGGAGGTCACTAATCATAAAGGGATTCCAATGTTTGACAGGAACAATTTTCAGCTATGGAAGAATCAGATGCAACACTAGTTCCGATCTTTGGGAATGGATGTGTTTACAACAGTAATGAATGGTATCACAACTGATATTAATAGAGGTGAATTATCAGAAGTTGAGCGAAGAGAATTGGATGCTGACGCAAAAGGAATCAATGCTTTGGGAGGATCTCTATCCAATACTATATATACCAAGGTGACGTCATTCAAAACATCACATGATATGTGGAAACAGGTTTTGAACATATATGAAGGAGATAAAAAGGTCAGAGAAGCGAAGCTAAAAGTATTATCGATCAAGTATGAAGATCTATGAATGAACCCGAATGAGCCTCTTGATGGATTCTTTGACAGGGTAAATGTTGTTGTGGAAGATATGTGAGGTCTGGGAGAATTCATTGAAGACATAAAGATCATAAAACACATCATGAAGAAACATCCACCTCGGTTCAATCTAAAGGTTTCAGTACTAGATGATAAAGATCCAATGGAGCTAACATTGGATAATTTCTACAGTACCTTGGTTTCATATGAAATGAGAAACGATGATAACGAGGCTGTGGAAAAGGGGAAATATAAAGAAGTGGCATTCAAGGCCATGAATAAGATCACCATTGAAGATTCTTAGGAAAAATAAGAGACATATGAGGTGATGTCATTCCTCTCCTCAAACCTTCAAAGAGGAAAATGAATGTTTAAAGGGAAACTTCCATTGTCCTATTTTCGATGTGGAAAGGTTGGTCATCTTGCAGTAAGGTGTCCCAAAACGTTACGAGAAGATGATGATGTCGAAGAAGTCAAAATTCCCCCAAAGAAGTCATCAGCCTATGGGAAAGGCAAGAAACAGTTCAAGAAAAATTTATTTTAGAAGAAAAATATCCTTTCAAAAGAATGTGACAGTTTGGATGAGTCTGAGGCTGAGGAGGTTGAATAGATAGAGAACATCAATGATCGTGGAGAAAATGCTATGGTGGTAGTTGTCAGTAGTTCCTAAGAGAATAACAAAACCAAAGGTGATGAAGAAGAAGAAGAATTTGAAGGAAGAATAGATATGCAAGCTGAGTTAGAGGATTCTCTTGAGGAGATAGATGTTTGGAGAGCCAAAAAAAAAAGAAATCTAACAAAGTTGTTCATGATTCCAAACAATATATGCAGCAGCAGGAAGAAGAGAAGTCTGAGGTGATGGAAGAAATTGAGAAACTCAAGTCATCAACACCAGAGAACTCAGAATCAGTTAGTGAGTATAAAATCAAGATTGAAGAACAAAGGTGGCTACCAAATAGAGAACGGTTCTCCAGAACATATTTCGAAGGAAACTATTTTTGGTGTGGAGGATTTGGGTACATGTCTAGGTATAACACTTCGACCATATAGAGGAATGTGCCAAAGAAGAATCAAAATGTTCACAAGCAGTAGATCAATAAACCAACAGGTAAGTTAAAAATGAAAAATAGATTTTCCGCTTTGTAAGATGAAGCCGGTCCATCATACTTTGAGAAATAACATAAGTCTCAATCCGTGATGAGTGTAAAGGCAAAAAAATATGGACCAAAAAGAAGAAGGATGAGAAGGCCGTGGTGGCAGAAATTGCCCTTAAAGAATCAAATTTCTCTGGTGTGTGGATCCTTGATAGTGGTTTCACATCTCACATGACAGTTAATAAGGATCTTGTTACAGGCGTACAATATGATAAATAAAGAATGTCAAGTTTGGAAATGATGAAGGCCTAAATATTATTGGTGCTGGAAAGGCTAAGTTTGAGGGCAAAGAGATGAGACATGTTGATTTCTTAGTAGTATAAGGCCTCAGTCACCATTTGCTCAGCTTCAGTCAGCTATTTAACTCAAGACATTCTATAAGGTTTACTAAAAAGATGTGTGTCATCAAAGAAAGAGACGGGGTAGTAGTTCTACAGGGAAAAAGAACAAATGGAAATATCTACCTGGTAAGTGGAGAAGAAGATATGTGTTTTCTGTCCAGAGAGGAAGAAAACAAGTTGGGGCATAAATGACTTGGTCATCTTTGCCAACCATCCCTAGAAGATCTGGTGAATTTTGATGCAACAAGAGACCTCCCTAAGATATAACTTGATCATACTCACACATGCGATGCATTCATACAAGGGAAGCTTATCAGAAATACATATCAGGAAAAGGAAAAGAATTCAACAAGAGTTCTCAAATTGTTTCATGATGATGTTTGTTGTCCTATCACACCAAGATCAATTGATAGAAAGAGGTACTATGTTCTTTTCATTAACGACTATAGCAGAATGGCATGGGTATTTGTTATTTCCCATAAGTCCGATGTGTTTAGCTGCTTAACACAGTACCATAGGGAGTGTGAAAGGATGCTTGGATAGAAATTTTTGAAGCTTCGTACTAACAATGGTACGGAATTCACAAACAGTCAGCTAGAAGGCTATCTCAAGAAACATGGGATAAGGCATCATGTTTGCTCAGTTTGAACTCCCCAATAGAATGGAGTGGTTGAAAGGAGAAATCAAATCATCAATAACATGGACAGAATGATGCTCATTGAAAAAGACATACCAGAGACATTTTGGAAGGAAGTAGTTTTGACATCGATCTGCATTTCTAATAGGGCTTTGTTGTGTCCGAATGAAGGAAAGACTCCACATGAGATGTGGTATGGAAAGAATCCCACGGTGAAATAGTTTCAAATATTTTGAACTAAGTGATTTATCCTCAGCAAGGAAAAACATAGGAAATATGAGTCACGAGGAGATGAAGGGATATTCCTAGGCTACTTAGGAAAAAGTAATGCATATAAATGATTTAACAAAAGGCTGGGAAAAGTAGTTAAGAGCAATGATGTCACTATAGTAGAAAATGAGGAGATCATTCAACATCGCAATGAACAATTTATTAATGAGAGTGTTGAGGAAAAAAGTAATGCAGGTGGAGCAGAAGTGGATGATGTTGATTCAAAAGAAGATACTGATGATGAGCATGAGGAAGTAAAATCTGTATCTGCACAAAAGACAAGGAGTCAAGCTGAATCTTATAGGAAAAATATCATTGGCGATCAGTCAGCTCTAGTTCAAACAAGAAGAATGAAATCACTATAGTAGACATATTTACTATCACTAGTTAAGCTGAAATGCTTTGCTGATACAGCTGAAGATGGAAACTGGATTCAGGCAATGAATGAAGAGGTAGATCAGATTGAGAAGAATTAGACGTGGGATATTGTTTTGAGGCCAGTAGATAAGAATTTCATCAGGACTAAATGAGTCTATCACAACAAGATGAATAAAGATGGGACAGTGATTCGGAACAAAGCACAACTAGTGTTCAAGGGGTACTTCCAGATAGAGGGAATAGATGTTGATGAGACATTTTCATTGGTTATGAGACTAGAGACAATCAGATTATTTTTAGCCTTAGCAGTGCAAAGAAAGTTCAAAGTGTTCCAGATAGACATAAAATCTACATTTCTGAATTGGTTTTTGGAAGAAGAGATGTACATTAAGAAGCCAGATGGTTTTCTCATTCATGAATATGAGAATAAAGTTTTTCGGTTGAAGAAAGCACTATATGGGTTGAAAAAAGCACCAAGAGAATGGTACTCAAGGCTGAATCAGTATTTGAAGAAGCCTGGCTTTCAACATGGTGGATTTTATTACAATATCTAATTCAACAGCAACAGTAATCAAAGGATGATGGTGCTGTTTTATGTTGATGACATAATATTTGGTGGATCAGATGAAGCTCAGTGAAAACAGTTCTCTGAATTCACCAAAAGTGAGTTTGAAATGTCCATGATTGGTGAGCTGACATTTTTCGTTGGTTTACAGGTGACACAAGGAAGTAATGGAACTTTCATTTCTCAATCCAAATATGCGAAGGAGGTTCTGAGAAGGTTTGGAATGGAGAATTCCAAGGAGATGAAGAATATGGATGCTACCAGGATGGAATTATCAAAAGATGACAGCGGAATGGCAGTCAATATCACTGAATATAGGGAGATTATCGACAGTTTACTATACCTAACAGTAACAAGACCTGATATTATTTTCGACACATGCCAAGTAGCAGATTACCAAAGAAATCCAAAGGAAAGCCACATGCTCTCAGTAAAAAAGAATACATCGGTATATCAAAGGCACCATGGATTTCAGTCTAATGTATATTGAAAAATCTCAGCCATATTTATTGGGATATATAGATGTAGATTGGGCTGGATAAGCAGATGACAAAAAATCAATGTCAGGAGGTGCATTCTATCTTGGTAGATTGTGTATTTCTTGGATAATCAAGAAGAAAGATTGCATTTCTCTGAGCACTGCATATAATGAGTATATTGTGGCCACTCAAGCTTGAAAATAGTTATTGTGGGTGAAGCAGAAGTTTGAAGATATGGGAGTTGAATTGATGTATCTGATCAGAATCTAGTGTGATAACTCAAGTGCTATCAATCTTATCAAAAATCCCATTCATCACTCAAGGACAAAGCACATTGAGAGAAAATATCATTTCATCAAAAAGAAGGTGGATAAAGGGCTTGTGAAGTTGGAGTTTGTGCCTACATGGCTAGTGGTTGCAGATATTCTGAAAAAGGAATTATCCAAAAAAGATTTTGAGAGGCATCTACTAGATCTGGGAGTCCAATTGACTCCACACAATTGAAAAGTGTGGATGTGGGACCACTCCCATATTCCTGAGGTATGGTGTGTTTTTCCATTATGTTCTATTATGTGTTTTTACCCTTCTTTAGACTGCAATGGAGTGCCCTTTGGGTTCATTGACAAAGGGGGAGAAAACGTGAGAAAATGTGATTGTTTAAGGGGGAGAAAATTTCAAAGTCAATACACGGGGAGAAGCTGACAAGTGGATCAACGAGATAGGGGGAGCAATTTGATAGGGGATAAAATTAAATCAGACGATTCTAGATGTGATCGATCAAAGAATAGATATCACGACAGCTGAGGATCGTGATAAAAGCAGAAATATTAATTAGTATCAGGTTGGTATCAACAGTGGTGTCAGAAACGAGGTGACTCATAGATGAACTTTTTATGATACTCTTGTTTCTCATGCCGAGCATTTCTCATGTGGGTTTAGAGTATGTGATGTGTAAATCTTTGATCTCTATCTGTATTGCAAGAGGCGAATGGTGGCTGAAGATGAATGAAACCTTAATGAGGTATCGAAGAATGGATAATTGTTTTGAGAAGAGTTGTCAACAAACCGAAAGGGGATATTTTTGGGAAAAAATCCCTCAAGGAATCATTGAATCATTTTTGAGTTGATTTTGTTTGTTAACAATGAAAGACTCCATGTTGTGTTTGTTGGAAAAGTGAGTCTCAATGACTCAAACTGTTTACAAAGGGGGTTTTCCTGGACAATGGGGAAAATTGTTTTTGGCAAAGGTAGTTTTGATCTTGTGTTAAGGAGGTTTCTAATGTTGCATGCTGGGAATTTTTCGAATTCAGAACATCAAATAATTGGCAAAGGAAAAGTGGAGCACTACTCCAAAAGTGGCACGCAAGTGTGGCATGCAAGTCCAAAAGTGGCACGCAAGTATGGTGCACAAGTGTGGCACACAAGTCATATTTCAAGATAATCATATCAAAATATGAAAAAGGAAATAAAGTGGAACACAATTATGGAACGCATGTATGGAATGAAAGTGTGGTGTGAAAGTCATCAAAATTAATATAAATAGATTACTACCCTCCTCATTTATTAATGAGCTCAACACTTAGAGAAAATCCGAGATCTGATCGTGCAAGCGGGAGTGCTGCGCAAAGTTTTGTGTGTACACAAGTGGGGAGTGCAAGTGTTGCGGGGAAAGTGTGATGCGCAAGTGTCCCGTTCAAGTGTGCCGCACAAGTGTACCACGAAAGTGTTCCATGCAAGCTGTGTGGTGCACATGTTTGGCATGCTAGTGTGGAACGCAAGTGTGGCATGCAAGTTATTTTTTCTGCAACGAAGGTAAAGGCTGTGCACTATCAAAAGGGGCACACAAGTCACCCTAGGGTTGCGTGAAAGTTATAAATTGCTCAGAACATCTGTGGGAAAGAGGTATTCATCAGTGGATAAATTTGGACTTCAAAAGATCATCTGAATACAGTGGAGGATGTATTCATTAATGATAATGAAGAGACATACTTGCCTATAAACTATGAGTGGATCTTTTGAAGAAGCAGTGAGCTCACTTTAGTTGAGAAAGCAGTGAGTTCTCAAATTGTGAGTGGTTGTAAACCAGGAGGGACAGTGAGTCCACTTCAAACTTGTAAAAAGTAGTGCGCATATAGTAGAATTGGTACATTGGCACACTGACGGTGTATGCTCCTTGAACGTAGCCCAGTGAGTGTGAACCAAGTAAAAATCGTTGTGTCTTGTGCATGCTTTATGTTTTATTCATACTCTGCATCTGGAAGGAGAGTGAAGAGGGTTTTGTCTAACAACAACATAAGATCAAAAGGGGAAGTTGTTTTAATCTATCATACCCTGATCCCCCCCCCCCTCTCAAGGTATCTAGCCTAGTGGACCTAACAATGTTCAAGGGAAGTGATAAGGCCTCAATGTTAACCATGTGGTAAGAAAAGGGAGAAAGGAAATGTTGAAACTTATTGTGTTAGTTTCTACTCTTGCATAAATTTTATAATGTTTCATTATGAGACCTTAGAGGTGTGTTTGGATTTGTATAGATATGACTCCATGAATCTTGTTGAGGGAGAGACCAAGGGATATGGACCAGAACAAACTTCCAGACAGTGAACTTGAGGCACCATTGGTGAAAGATGAGGAGGAAGGGGAAAATTTTTGAGAGAACATTGCTCGTTTCATGAAATTCATTGAGATAGACCCATGGAGGGTTTTGAAAATCATATCTGACTTGACATGGGAGTTTCAGATGCATCACCCTCCTACATTTACTAGAGAGGGTGGACTTGAGGGAGTTGAATTCTGGATTGAATTAATAGAGTCCATACATGATTGTTTGGAGAATTTGGCTGGTAGGAGGGTCAAGTTCGCTGGTTAAATGCAATTGGGGTCAGTGAAGAACTTGTGGTACATTCAGGTATGATCTGGATAAGATGATGATATGTTATGGAAGGAATTTTTGGTGATGTTCTTGGAACAGTTCTATCTAGAGTTGCTAAGACAAGATAATCCTTTAGAGATTATGCATATTACCTAAAGAAGCATGTCCATAATTAATTATGATGAATGTTTCATAGATTAACAAAATTTTTATCTAGCATTAGCAGTAGATGAGTCTTCCTTGGAAAAAGGATTTTAGGATGGACTTACGTGTGAAATTAAGTGTAAGGTAAATATATTTAGGCTGAATAAATTATCAAAAGTGGTCAATAAAGATCACATTTCAGAGGGGAACCTGAAGGAGGCATCCAATAAAGGATAGGTAGTTGCCACTGGATGATCAAGGAGTGTGCCTTCCGAAGGCAGGAAGCACTGTTACGAGAACCTTAATTAGGAAAGTGGGAATCAAAGTGGACATCCATGAGGAATAGTTCCATCAGATCTTACTCATGTGCTTTTCCACCATTGTGGTAGGCCGAGACACTATTGCACACATTTTCCTTGTCCACCAGTGGAGTGCTGGTTTTGTGGCAAGATGGGGCACCTATAGATGTTATGAAGGAAGCAGCGACAAGATGGTGCTGAGGTAGCAGCTGCTCAGAGTCATAGTGGGGGAAGGGGGTCTTCTACACCATATAGATCTAGCTGTTGGAACTCTATGGGAAGAGGCAGTAGAGGTAGTGGATGTGGTGCTTCATGGTATGAGAACCTGTATCATCATAGTGGTGATACTCAAGGGAGTTAGATGAACCCAAAGGGAAGATGGGAAGGATAGTTACATGCAGTGCAGCCTACACTTATGGAGAGTGATGTTTGCCCACAGATAGTGATAGGTACTACTCTAGTCATTTCAACTTTATCTACTACCTTGTTTGATACTACTACCTATCATTCCTTTATATATGCAAATCTTGTTAATGGTTTGGGCATGGAGGTGGAGTCTGTAAGTGGGATGATGAATATCGATACACCATTGGGAACACAGTCTAAAGGATATCTATTTATACAAGGAATGTTCACTAGAGTTCAAAGTGTATTGTTTTCTTTGGGATATCTATGTCCTTGATATAACATTATTCCACCTGATTATGGGTATGGACTGGCTAGTAATATACCTATCTAACATAGATTTTTACCGCATGTGAGTGATCTTCGTATCTCCTAAGGGTGACCTGTATGTTCATCATGGAGAATGGGATATCCATGCAGGTTGAGATGGGCCAATTACTCAGCAATTAGAAGATACCACAACCCATGTTTCAAGTCTTTTTCTATATGATGGGAGTGGTGGGAAATACATCCTTCCACTAGTAGTATAACTGTTTTATGATATATTTTTTAAAGACTTTTCAGGGTTTCCACCTGAGAGAGATGTGGAATTAACTATTGAGTTCATACTAGGGGATGAGCTAGTATCTATTCCACCTTACAGAATATCACCGACTGAGATTCAAGATCTCCAAATTTAGTTATAGGAGTTAGAGGATAAAGGTTTTATCCATCCAAGTACATCGCCTAGGGGATAACCTATTTTTTTACAAAGAAGGATGAAAAGAGTTTATGATTGTGTGTCAATTACTGAAAGTTGAATAAAATGACCATGAAGAATTGATATCCTCTTTGGCATAACAGTGATCTAGTTGACAAGATAAAGGGGGCTTGTGTGTTCTCAAAGATCGATCAGAGATCATGGTATCATCAGGTGAGAGTTCAGACCTATGATATACCAAGAACAGCTTTCAAAATCATGTATATCCTTTATGATTTTGTAGTAATGATGTTTGGGTTAACAAATTCTCTAGTAGTATTTATGGCCTTGATGAATCAGATCTTTCACCCGAGCATCGATAAGTTTGTGGTGGTGTTTGTGGACGGCATCTTGGTGTACTTTAAGACTCATGATGATCATTCCAAACATCTTTACATCATCCTGGGTACACTGAGAGAGAAACTGTTATATGCCAAGCTATCTGAATGTTCATTTTGGACTGACATGGTATAATTGTTTGGCATATCATCTTAGAAGAAGGTATGATTGTGGACCTAGAAAAAGTACAGGCTATAATTTATTGGGGAAAGCCCAAAAATGGTTTTGATATCTGAAGCTTTTTAGGATTAGAAAGTTATTAGAGGATGTTCATCTAGAAAATTTTCCAATTGTTAGTACCACATTCATGTTGGAAAAAGAAACAGATACAGTTTTATTGGACAAAAGCATGCAATAAATCATTCCAAGAGTTGATGAAGTGCTTGACATCATCACTGATTTTAAACTTACATGAGTCGGGTGAGGAGTAAACGATGTATTTTGATGCTTCTGAAATTAGACATGGAGTTTTGTTGATACAAGGGGATCGATTCATTGCTTACGGGTCTCGGTAGTTGAGGCCACATTAACCGAATTACCCTATGCATGACCTCGAGTTGGAAGTAGTGGTTTATTACCATAAGTGTTGGTGACACTATCTTTTGGGTGAAAATTTTACATTTTTTATAGATCACAAAAGGTTGATGTATATCATTTCACAACACTAATTGAATCTTCGGAAGTAGATATGGGTAGAGTATATGCACTCCTTTGATTTTGAACTGGCATATACACCTAAAAATGGGAATAGTTTGGCTGATCCCTTGAGCCAAAAAACTCAGAATCAGTTCGTGAATGAGTCTATTTCATAGTGGAAGATGATGAATTTGCTGGAATAAATGAATGTGGTAGTTCAGTATATTCAAGAGAGGATGAATCTAGATTTTGTAGTAGCGGAGTGAAAACTCTTAAGATGGATCAGGGACAGACAGTATGAGGATACAGAGGGTTAATCCTTGAGGGAAAGCCTTGAAGGTGGGGGGAAACCTTCATAATGGATAATAGATGAGTATGAGATCATCTATGTGAAGAATCGGGTTTTTGTGCCAATGAGTATGCAAGAGGAACTCATGTGAGAATTTCATGCCTCAAAGTAGGAGGTACATCCTGGGGTGAGAAAAATATAACATGACCTATGAAAATAATTTTGGTGGACATGCATGAATAAAGAGATATTAGAGTTGATAATAAGATGTTTCAGTTGTTAGCAGGTGAATGTAGAGAATCAACGACCTGGAGGTCTATTGGAGCCATTGCCTGTTCCGGAATGAAAGTGGGATGACGTGACTATGGATTTAATTTTAGGATGTCGAAAGAAAATTAAGAAGAATGATGATATTTTGGTTATTGTGGGTCGACTAATGAAGGAATCCCATTTCATGTCTATCAGGGAAACCTTTACAGTAGAACAGTTGGGAGAACATTATGAATGAGAGATAGTTCATTTGCATGGGGTTCCATAGACTATAGTTTCAGATCATTATTAACGCTTTACGTGACGCTTTAGGTAGGGGTTATAGAAGGTTCTTGATACACAGGTTCTGTTATGTATGGAATTCCATTCATAGATAGATTAGTAGTCAGAGTGTACCATGTAGGTGTTAGAGGATATGTTGTGGGCATTAGTGCTTGATATTGGGTGTTCTTGGGAGAATCACTTGGATTTAGTGAAGTTATCCTACAAATACAATTAATGGGAAACTATACAGATGACACAATATGAGGAACTTTATGGTGGACCTTGTAGATCATTGATATGTTGGTTAGAGGTGGGTGAATCATAGTTGATGGGGATGATTCTTGTTCAGAAGACATCTGAGAAAGTGAAGTTCTTTCAAAAATGTATGGATACGGCTTAGAGTAGGAAAAAGTAGTATTTTGATAGATAGAAACAACCAATAGAGTTTGTTGAGGTCGATAGTGTATTCCATCAGGTGTCTCATAGATTGGGTCACCACTAGATACGGAGGCAGGGCACATTGGTGCCCAGGTTTGTAGGACTGTTTGAGGTGCTGGAGAGAATCTGGCTAGTGGTGTACTGATTATCCCTTCCACAGAAATACTATGCTATGTAATATGATTTCCATGTGTCAAAACTATGGTGGTATCACCCAGGCCCTTCTCATGTGATTGATGTGGAAGAGTTTGATAGCAAGATAGAGGTGTCCTTTGAGGAGCATCTGATATGTGTGTTGAGTTTCCATGATAAAGTGTTATGGGGAAAGACTGCATTGTTCATTCATGTGTTATGGAAACATGGAAGTGTTCAAGAGGAAACTTGGGAACGAAAAGCAGATATGAGGGATTAATGGCCGAATCTTTTTGGCTCAGAATCTTAGTGAAGTTTGGGAGTGTTGCACAAGGATGAGCTCTTATAAGGTGGAGAGATTGTAAGATCTTGGCTTTTATAGAGTCATCTTAGGCACATTTTTAGGTACTTTTTGAGGGTTTTAAGTACCTCTGTTTTAGAGTAGTTTTTTGGGGTGCATTTGGGATAATTTTTAATAAAAACTAATGGATAGTGGGTTGTGCATAGTTTGCACATAGTTTGACAAACCATGTAACTAAACCATTCCAAACATGAAAAACTATATAGAGTGGTCTGCACGGTTGGCACACAGTTTTCCCTAACCCTGCACCCCTTCCAAGGAAACAGTTCACGCTGGATTAATTATTCGAAAATCTATTTTTAAAACCACCTAAATTGTTGATATTCTCATATTTCGACCTTGGATTGGTATTGAAAAATTCTAGGTTATCCCAGAGCATTCTAGAGGGATTCAAAGGTGATTGGAACATCATTCTTTGAGATCGAAATACCAGATTGAAGATCTTCTCTCTTACCAATAAGTGGATTTCATCCCATTTCTTCTCTCATTCATTCCCCTATCTTTCCTTGATCTTTTGTTGGAATATCTCCACTGCTTCCCTAGATCTAAGCCTATAAGTTGAGATCGAGATCTAGGATTGTGGATCTAGATATCGATTTTCAAGATCTTGATGCCTTTGATCTTAATTTTGGTTTAGGGATTTAGATCCAGATCATGATTGTTGATGTTGGGCCTCTCAAATTTTGGGAATCTCCATTTGGATAAAATTCATCAATAAACCGAGTTAGGTGGTCTAAATTGAACTTCCATAGTTGGGTATTTGATATGTGAATGTGAGTTTAATAATTTTATAACTTCCTTTGATAATTGATTTTTTAATTTAGAGTAATTAGGAATATGGAATTGAATTTTGATTTCCATGGTGACTAATTTATAATTGAATAATGAAATAAATGAAGGGGGGTTGCTCAAATTGTTTTTTGGTTTTAGAGATTGGTTATGGGTTGAAATATTGTAATTGATATGTTGAATTGATTGATTTATGATAAATAATTGGGGGAAATTAGTAATGAAATGAAGGTTGGATGTGTAAGATAATTAATTGTGGGAATTAGTTATGTGCCATGATGTTTATCAAAGACAATTAATTGGGGAATTAATTATGAAAATTTGAGAATTGATATGGATAATTAATTGTAAATAATTAATTATTGAATGAGAATTTTGTTTTTTGATTAATATATTGATGAATTAATTAATGGGTTTGGTGATTAGTTAATTATTTTGTTAACGAAAGGCCTTTGAAATGTTTAACTAATTATAAGATTAGTAGTGGAATTATGTGGCTAATTCTTGTGAATTAAAGAACAATTAAATGGCTCAGATTTTTTTGGTGCTAGACATGGTGTTCTGAACCGATTAGAGGTTTGGACTTGGATATGAAGTTAATCTCCAATAGTTATCCAAAGGTGAGATTTTGGGGTGCTAGGAATGAAGACCTACACCAAATGAGATATGGAGTGTTAGGAAAAGATACCTAGATTGAATGAGTTTTAGGATACTTGACATGATGTTCAAAACCAAATGAATGATAATAATGAATGATGATTCAAATGGAAAAAATGAATTGAAACCGGTATTAATGTGATCATTAAAGATTAAATGACAATGTGATAACTATTTAATTATGCATTGTATTTATTTCTATACAAAACTGAATACACTTTCTTTTTACTAAACATTTTTAGACACCATTAGTGATGGCCTATTGAGTTGTGCTCACACACTATTCGGGCCACCTGATCGGCACCTGAGTAGACTTTTTTGTTGCAGGACAGAATAAAGAAAATGCCCTAGGATAAGTTTCTATTTGGTATTGGGTAATTGGAGAGGGAACTGGATGTGGTTCTAGAAATACTTATGAGTTGTTGTGTCATTAATTTTTTTGACATTTTAAACACATTACATTCAAATTGTCTTAGAATGTTTTACCTTTCAGTTGAGTATTATATTTTCTTGTTTTGAATCTCATATGACATGGTATGGTTCTAGTTATTTATATGCTTTGGCACTTGGTTATTACTAGTTACTTCCATTGGTGTTTTATTCTAATAAAAGAGGGTATAGTCTCCCAAAGACTAACTTACCAGGCCCTTACTACTATTCAGAACCCTTTGGAATACGTGGAGGCGCGTTTGAGGGCATGTGTCCAATCGGCTCGGGGAACCATTTGGTAGCACCCGGGTCGGGTCGTCACAATACAAGATCCCAAATTACATGAATTTAATGTAGAAATTTTTAAGCTAGTAAAATACTATGTTAAGAAGAATTATTGAGATTTCCCCTATATAACCCCCAAGTGTACCCAAAATATATTTTTGGGTGCACCATTCACAATTACAGAAATCTTGGAGCTATTCGTAAGAGAAAGAGTGTTGTTCTTAAATCTAATGAAAAAACATAACTTTTAAGAACCATTAGAATAAATAGCCATTTGAGGGTGTTAAAATATTTTTAGTTGTAAAAATTAGGATCAATGATTCCTATTCAATATTTTCTATTGAGAATATTTGTACATTCATAGATAGAACCATTATATCATGTATAAATCTTAATTAGTTTGGGGAAATAATTATATAATAAATGGCCCCCACACTAATAGAAAGGACATTACCAATAATATTTGGGAGAGTAACCTTCCAAAATTGGGTCTATAGTCTCTAATATCCAATGCATGTTCAATATTAGGGATGATATTTATATATTTTGAGTTGGTTTGTAATGGAAGTAATTCCATTATAATGAATTAATGAACAAAAAATGATACATTAATGTAAATCAAATACAATGATTTTATGAAAACATTAATTTTAAATCTATCTAGTCTAGTAACACTATCAATATTGAGGGAGAAAGAAGCATGTTTAATTTCTTCTTCACAAGGGATATAAGTAAGGAAGAAAATTTTCATTATAGTGATATGTTATTTGACATTATCATTCATTTATAAATTTCTAGGTAAAATGATATAACTTTTTGATTATCACTCTTTTGAGAAACATTTCAATGCACAATTGATAAAGAAAAAATTCTTTTGGTATTTTAATAAAACAAAGATGCTGAAAAAAATCCATAAGCTAGTGGAGATTAAAATGAATAGACCACTTAGACTTTTGCATTCAAATTTTTGTACATTAATGAGTTTGAAATAAATAAACTCATGCTTATTTCATAGTGAGTAAGTAATAGAAAATATTCCATGTTATCAAAATATTTTGGTTTTAAAATGGATTTGAGTTTTCTAATAGAGAACTTGGAGAATATCATGGAAAATGTGCAACAATTCATGAATAGGACACTCCATAAATGATTCAAAAAAATTTATTAGTATAAATGAATAACTAGAGTTTAGTTGACATGGGAAAAACCATGTTATAAGCTAATGAAACTCCAAAATTATTTTGGAGACAAGTTACAAAAATAATTGTTTACATTCATAATAGGTGTTTAAATTGACCAAAGTTAATGATCACACATTATTATATGTGGTTAAGAAGGAATCCAAATTCAAAGATCATGAAGGTGTTTAAAATTTCATGTTGTTTAAAATTCAAATGGTGATACTTAGGAAAATATTATGAACTCGTTTTAAAAGGTATATTTCTTAGTAATACACCTAGTGGATGGATCTATAAGTGTTATAATAAGAATTTCAAGAAGATAGTAGAAAAATTTGATGTTGTTTTCATTGATGATCATGGGTTTTATAGAACATGACTATAATTTGATGATTCCATCGAGGAGTATTGAAAAAAATATAATGATCATCAAGGTACAACTTCAATTATAGAAAAATATTTTCTAAATGTAAAAGTTGATTTAGGGGAATCAAGTGATGAAGAAATATTTAAAAAAGGACGTTCTAATCTATGAATACATAGAAATCCTGTAGAGCCCAAAAAATTATCAGAGATAATAACAAAGGTATTCAAACTAAAATAATCTTATATAATTCTAGTCAGATAACCTTAATATTATATGTCACGACCCGTCCTCGGGGCCCGTGCCGTGACTACCCCAAGCCCGCCTTCCATAGACCAGGGGCTGGCGACTAGAACCAAGGCGTAAAATCCCAGTAAACAGGGAAGGCATTGCCTTTATAAGTAACAACCACACAGAGTCAGCAAGCGGAAAGTAACTACAAGTGCAGAAAAGTAAAGGGGGCCGGAAATACAAGCCCAACTGTAAAGTACAACTGAAAAGTAAAGTACAGCAACTGAAGAAAAGACGGAGGCCTCGTGTCGTCCACTGGCAATCCCACCTGAAGGGTGGGTACAGATAGCCTCCAGGCTCCTCGGGTCCCACGTCCGCTCCGAGCACGTCCCGCCCAGTGGTCCACCTCCAGGTACCGTCCTGCTCCACGCCCCAACCGTGATCAGCGCTGTCCGTCGTCTGCAACCAACACAACAAGGTGCGGGCATAGCCCGTGCAGGGGTGAGTATAAGCTACTCAGTAAGGACCCCGAGACCCCCGAAGGTCTCCCGAAATCCACAAAGGATATAGCACAAAGAAAGATGCAATCACGAAGTAACATCTGACTCGACTTAGGTATATGCCCATACATATACCTAAGTCCCCAATTCTAGCTCTGCTCACGAGCTCAAGAACAACTCAATCCACATAGGAAAGCAAGACTCAAATCCACAAGGAGAGTAAACAGTAAATCCACATAGGATAGTTCAACACAATCCACAAAGGAGAGTAACATAAGGTTCAGCTCAACCAGGTATACTTTTTTCAGATGACGTCAAAGATGATCACTGATCCATCTAAGTCGTCGGACCCACGAAGGATCGATAGGTACTAACCCCCGCAAAAGACCCACACAGGATCGGGCTCACACAGAACCTGTAGGCAGTGGCTCACACAGAACCGGTAGGCAGTGGCTCACACAGAACCGGTAGTAGGACCCACACAGGATCGGGCACTGATCCACGTAGGATCGCTGAGTGCAGTAGTCGACGCAGTCCACTGAGGATCTCTGCACAGTCGTCGTCGCAGTCCACGGAGGATCTCTGCTCTGCCGTCGTCGCAGTCCACGGAGGATCTCTGCTCTGCCGTCGTCGCAGTCCACGGAGGATCTCTGCCCTGTCGTCGAAGTCACAGCCAGCGCTAGGGTTCCTGCACACAGCGAGCTCGTTTAGGAGGGTCCGCTCCACGAGCCGAGAGGCTGATACATCAACTGACACGTAGTCCGAAGTTGATGTATCCAAAAGTTCCGTATCGACAACAGGATCTCAACGCAACAGACGGCGCGTCGATCGGACGCCCGGTCTGAGATTTATTGGCATTTTCGTCCCAGGGGCCCGGTTGGTTTTTTAGGGCAAAACCAACCCGACCGTACTCCGACTGTATCCGATCCTCGGGCGGAGTATGCCAAAAGTTCCGTCTCACCTAGAGGAAACTACCACAGCTGACGGTACGTCGATCGGACGTCCGTAGCTCAAGTTATGAGCGTTTCCGCTCCGAGGGCCCGGTTGGTTTCGTGTACGAACCAACCCGGCCGAACCCAAAGTCTTCCGAAACCTTGAGTATAATATACCGAAACCACCGTCTCGATCCAAGGATCGCGTAGCCGCTGACGGTTCGTCAATCGGAGGTCCCAGTCCCAAGATATGGGCGAAAGACCGAAGAGGGCCCGAAACGGGGGTTCTGGGCCCGGGGCGACCCGGCCCGAACCCCCCCTGGGTCAGCCGAACCGGGTCAGCCCGAACCGGGTCGGCCCGACCCGGCCCGGCCGACCGGACCGGCCGGCTCGGCTTCGGTCGAGCGGCCGAACAAACTGCCGCGGGTTTTGACCCGCGGCTTGGAGAGAAACGCGGCCCCGCGGGGGGCCGCCTGTCACGCGGACGCGGCCGGGCCGCCGCGGCTTCAGCCGCGGCGGAAGTTTTCCACGGCGGCGCGCCGGGCGCCGCCGCCTCCGGCCGCCGGAGTTGCTCCGGTGGCCCGTTTTACCTCCCGTCTGCGCCGTTGCTCCTCCCGGGGGCCGACCTTCACTGCGGAAACAACAGATCGCCCCTGCCGCGCGGTTCGTCGTCGTCCGCCATATCCGCACCACAAAAGAGATCGGCGGAGGGTTGCCGGGTCTTGTTCGTTAGACCCGCACCCTCCGCGTTAGTCATAAACAACGGGAGGAAAAAGATAATAATCAACAACAATTTTAAATAAATTAAAATTGTCGGTGATCATGTTCCTTACTTTAAAAGAAATAAAATCACGGGAAAGGAAAATATTTCAAATCAACCCTTACCTCGCAGCTGTCGTTGCCGAACGAGGGATCGTCGCGGGATTGCTCGTCGCGGAAGAAGGGGGATCGTCGCGTCGTCGCGGTATCCGGCGTCGCGTCGCCAATCTCCGGATCAAGATCAAACGGATTTAATTAATTTAAATCCGTTGATATCGAAATTAAAAAGGGAGAATTCAAACGATTCGTTTCTCACCTTAGTTGCCGAACGAAGATCGGCTGCGGAGGAAGGGGCGTCGCCGAAGAACGTCGCGGGTAAGGCTCGTCGACGTCGCAGATCTCGGTGGGCGTCGTCGAATTCCGGTCGCCGACGTTCTTCGCGTTCTTCGCGTTCTTCGCGGGGAGAGTGGAGGTCCAGAGAATCTCGCACAACGAGTAATCCTCCAAAAGAAAGAGTTGGTCTTATTTTATTATTTTGCCAACGAACGCAAACGCGTAAGTAACGACCCATCAGTTCGTTGAATTAATTCAACGAGCGAAACAGCCCAATTAATTCACGAAAGAAACAGCCCATTTAATTCAAGAAATAAACCGCCCAATTAAATGGTCTGTTAAGAATTAAAGAAAACGCGTCGGTTGACTTTTCAGTTACTTTGACGGGTTTTCGCGGGTGCGTTACTTAGCGAAAGAAACGGCGGGGCTCGTGCGGGCCCCACCGCACAAATATCCTACCAAGGGGGTAGGATATTTTCTGGATAGCATCCTATCCAGTTCAACTCAGTTCAAGCCGCCCTTAAGTGGCTTCAAGTGGCTTCCAAGCAGCTTAAGTGAAATAAAATAAAGTTGTCGCACAAACTTTATTTTATTTCTGACTTAAAGCCGCAAAATTTAAAAACCACGGTTGAGCAAACGCAACTCCGGAAGAAGCGTTTCTAAGCAAATACTGGCGCTGCGATTTCATCGGTGCCCTCAGAATTTGATTCCGGGCACCGGTTCAAAAGATAGAAAAACCCGCTCGTCCGTTCACTGAACGTACCCGAGCCAAACTTCGGAAATTGATTCCGGGCACACCGGGCCTCGGAATCAGGTGCCGTCTGAAGCTGCGCTCTTGTAAAATTCCAAAGAAAATTAAGAAAAAAAATTTCCTTGAAATTTGCGGGTCTTTACATTACTCCCACCTCAGGGCTTTACGTCCCCGTAAAGATACATCAAAAACTAGGGGAACAAATGGGGGTACTGAGCACGCATCTGAGCCTCCCGCTCCCATGTGCTCTCCTGGAGGTTCACGTGCTGCCATCTGACGCGCACAAGAGGAATCGACCGCCCACGTAGGACCCGCTCCTGTCGATCCTCGATCTCCACTGGGACCTCCGCAAAAGTCTCCCCATCGTCCACGTCCAGCTCCCCAAAGTCGATGATGTGCGTCGGGTCGTGCACGTATCTCCTCAGCTGAGACACGTGGAAGACGTCGTGCACCCGGTGCAACTGAGGTGGTAGAGCCAGGCGATAAGCCACCTCTCCTATCCTGCTGAGGACCTGGAAAGGCCCGATGAAGCGTGCAGACAACTTGCCGCCTCGGCCAAATCTCCGTAAACCACGTCGAGGTGAGACACGCAAAAAGACGTGGTCGCCATCCTCGAACTCTAGTGGCCTCCGCCTCCTGTCAGCATATGACTTCTGCCGGCTCTGAGCTGTCCTCATCCTCTCCTGGATGATCTGGACCTTCTCTGTCGTGGCTCGGACCATCTCTGGTCCCACGAGTGCTGACTCCCCGGGGTCTGTCCAGCACAACGGTGATCTGCAGGGTCTGCCGTACAACACCTCGTATGGTGCCATCCCGATGGTGGAGTGGTAGCTGTTGTTGTACGCGAACTCCACCAAGGGTAGGTGGTCCTCCCAGCTGCGACCAAAGTCGAGAACACATGCACGGAGCATGTCCTCGAGTGTCTGTATGGTCCTCTCAGTCTGACCATCCGTCTGAGGGTGGAAGGCTGTGCTCAGATGGAGCCGCGTCCCGAACGCCTCCTGCAACCCCTTCCAAAGCCGGGAAGTGAAACGAGCATCTCGATCGGAGACGATAGTCGATGGCACACCGTGAAGCCGTACGATCTCCTGGACGTAAAGACATCCCAAGCTCTCCACTGAGCCCTGCTCTCTGATGGGTAAGAAGTGTGCCGACTTGGTGAGTCGGTCGACAATCACCCAAATGGAGTCGTGACCTCTGGAAGTGCGTTGAAGTCCAGTCACGAAGTCCATAGATATGCCATCCCACTTCCACTCCGGGACCTCCAAGGGCTGTACCAAGCCTGCTGGTACCTGATGCTCTGCCTTCACCTGCTGGCAGGTGAGGCATCGTGAAACGAACTCTGCCACAACTTTCTTCATGCCCGGCCACCAGTGCTGTCGTCTGAGATCCTGGTACATCTTCGCCACTCCGGGGTGCACCGCCAAGGGAGAAGTGTGAAACTCTCTCAGCACCTCCTCTCGTAAAGCGACTGGTACGAAGGTACGTCCTCTGAAAAGGATGTCGTGCTCTGCTCCAAGGGAGAAGCCATCAGGCGCCTGACCTGAGGATATCAGTGCACGCCGGGTCTCACAGTCAGCGTCCTCACGCTGAGCCTCTCTGACCCGCTGTAGAAGTGGAGGAGAGACTGTGAGAGACTGAAGAAAGGCTGCTCCGTCCCTATCCACAAAGGATATCTGTAAGGAGGCTAGCTGCTCCGTCGCCTCCTCAAGTAGCTGAATGCCCGTCCTCCTGCTGAGGGAATCGGCTACCACGTTCCCCTTCCCAGGAGTATAGACTATCTCAAATTCATAGTCCTGGAGGAACTCAAGCCATCTCCGCTGTCTCAGGTTCAGGTCCTTCTGAGAGAAGATATACCTGAGACTCTGGTGGTCAGAAAAGACTGTGAAGCGCTCTCCCATCAGATAGTGCCGCCAAGTCTTCAGAGCGAAGACCAATGCTGCTAACTCCAGGTCATGAGTGGCGTAGTTCTGCTCATGCGGCCTCAACTGTCGTGATCCGTAGGCGATCACGGCCCGCTCCTGCATCAGGACGCATCCGAGTCCAGTCCCTGATGCGTCGCAGTAAACTACGTACCCAACTCCCTCCTCAGGCAACCTCAAGATAGGTGCGCTGGTCAACCTCTGCCTCAGCTCCTGGAAGCTCTGCTGACATCTGTCTGACCACACGAAGGGTTTCCCCTTCTTCGTCAACGCTGAGAGTGGGGCCGCAACTCTGGAGAAGTCCGGCACAAATCTCTGATAGTATCGGGCTAGGCCCAAGAAGCTCCGCACCTCTGTCACGCTCCTGGGTGGCTCCCAAGCTAGCACTGCCTCGATCTTCGCGGGATCCACTGCAACTCCCGCCTCAGAAATGACGTGCCCCAAGAAATGGACCTCACGTAACCAGAACTGGCATTTTGAGAGCTTGCCATAAAGCTGGTGCTCTCGGAGTGTGTCTAGCACAACTCGCAGGTGGTAGGCATGCTCCTCCTCAGTCGTCGAGTATACCAAAATGGCGTCAATGAAGACCACGACAAATCGGTCGAGGTATGGCTGGAAGATCCTGTTCATGAGGCTCATGAAAACTGCTGGAGCATTGGTTACGCCGAACGGCATAACCAGGAACTCATAATGGCCATACCGACACCTGAAGGCCGTCTTCTGCACGTCCTCGTCTCGAACTCTGAGCTGATGATAGCCTGACCGGAGGTCTATCTTTGAGAACCACCGCGCTCCCTTGAGCTGATCAAAGAGGTCATCAATCTGTGGCAGCGGATACTTGTTCCTCACTGTCACCTGGTTCAGGCGACGATAGTCGACACACAGTCGCAAGCTCCCGTCCGCCTTCTTGGCGAACAAAATCGGGGAAGCCCAGGGTGAAACACTGGGTCGGATAAACCCCTTGCTCTGCAAGTCCTCCAACTGTACCCGCAGCTCCCGAAGCTCGGCGGGAGCCATCCGATATGCTGGAGTAGATATCGGGGCTGTCCCGGGGTACAAGTCGATGTAAAAGTCTACCTCTCTACGAGGAGGTAGCCCTGGAACGTCGTCGGGAAAGACGTCCACGTACTGGTCCACCACTGCAGGAAAAGCTGGACTCCGCACGTCCACTGCTCCTAGGATGAGGCTAGCCAACTGATGAGAGATGGGCTGCACTCTCCTCCGCGGAAGTCCATCCTGTGCTGCAAAGGTTCCCTTCTCGCCGGTGAAGGTAAACCTGCTCCCGTCGGTGCGAACACATCGCACCTTGCGCCTAAAACAGTCGATCTGGGCATGAACCGTGGATAGCCAATCCATGCCCAAGATGACGTCGTAAGGTCTCGACGCCGCTACAAGGAGATCCCAGCCGAAGCTCTCGCCTCCTAGAGTAAGCTCACACTGCCGGCACCAGTGCGTAATCGTCGAGTCTGCTCCCGTAGGAGTCTCTAGCCGTAAGGATCGAGCCAACGGCTCAGTCGGAATCTCCGAGCTCCGAACAAGGGCAGAGGCTATGAAAGAGTGACTCGCTCCTGTGTCTATAAGTACTGCAGCAAGGGTGGAATAGACACAGATCGTACCTCGAATCATCTCTGGCAAGTCAGGGTCGTAGGCCTCCACTGCCTGGAGCTGGGCCTGTCCCTGCCCGCCAGCTCCATGTGGTCGAGGTGGCCCTCCTGGTGGTGGTGGGGGTAGAGCCTGGAAGCATCGCCCACCACCCGCTGCTCGGCCAGCTCCTCTGCCTCGTCCACCTCCTCCCTGCGGACCGCCACGGTCGACCCTCTGCCTCTGCCTGGGTGGCCCCTCCACCGTCTGCTGCTCCTCTGATCGGCGAGTCGGGCAGTCACGAGCCATGTGACCCTGCCCGCCGCAGGAGTAGCACAGCCTGCCTCTCGGAAGGCTGGCACTCCGCTGTGTGCCTCGCACTGCTGAGCCGGTGTCCTGAGGCCGTCTGCGTGGGGGTCTGGTCTGCCTGGACCCGAGAGTCATCCGTCGGCTACCTGCTGCCGAAGACTCAGCTACCTGCCGCCCTGCGCTAGGTCTCGCCGCTGCAGAAGGCTCTGCCAGGAAGCTCTCGATCAGGAGGGCTCGCTCCAGCACTCCCGCCTGGGTCGGAATGCTGAGGGAGATCAATGACGCCCGAATCTCCTGTCGCAAGCCCTGCTCGAAGGTCCGGGCCCGGAAGAAGGGGTCCCGTACCATGTCGGTCGAGTAGCGAGATAGGTCAGTGAACCTCGCCCCGTACTGAGCGACCGTCATGCTGCCCTGGCGCAGCTGGAGAAGCTCCTGGATGCGCACCGCTCGGAGGGTGGCCGGGACGAACTCAGAGTGGAAGAGGCTCTCGAAGTCCGCCCAGAGCAAGGATGCCTCATCGTGAACCTGGAGCATCAGGCTCCACCATCGTCCTGCCGCCGCCTGCAGGAGGCTCGCCGCGAGAATCACCATGAGATCCGCTGGTGTCCTCACTAGCCTAAAGATCCGTACCACCGCCTCTAGCCAGTCCTCGGCGGCCTGGGGGTCCGCCTCACCGCGAAACCTGGGCGGTCGCTGGCTCTGAAACTCATGCAGTGCCCTGAGGCGACGTGCATCGTCAGCGTCTGGTACTGGCAGCATCGGTGGCTCGGCGGGTAAAGCTACCGCCGGTGCCACTGCTGGCAAAGGGCCCTGCACCGAGGCCTCGTCGCTCGGTGGGCTGCCGTCGCGCCCTACACTCGGAACCCTAGCTGGCTGTCGTCGCGGGGCCATCCTGAAAAGGAGAACAAGAGCACCATAGTCAGAACAGTATACCTGGTGAGCTGACACAAGTAATCACAAGGAAAACTTGAGACTTTCATAAAGCAGATCAGTATACCCGGTGAGCTGACACAAGTAATCACAAAGAAACTTGAAACACACACGCAATCAATGTTTTCATGCATTAAGTCGGAAATCAGGAGTCAGGGTCCTGGTGTACGGATACGTCGGCCGTCGCACCAACACTGGGCTCCCTGAACTGATAACCACACTCAATACACTAAACACTATTGCTTCACATAGAAAGAAAAGACAATCAGAGTCTGCGGTAGAACCGACCACCTCTGATACCAATTTGTCACGACCCGTCCTCGGGGCCCGTGCCGTGACTACCCCAAGCCCACCTTCCATAGGCCAGGGGCTGGCGACTAGCACCAAGGCGTAAAATCCCAGTAAACAGGGAAGGCATTGCCTTTATAAGTAACAACCACACAGAGTCAGCAAGAGGAAAGTAACTACAAGTGCAGAAAAGTAAAGGGGGCCGGAAATACAAGCCCAACTGTAAAGTACAACTGAAAAGTAAAGTACAGCAACTGAAGAAAAGACGGCGGCCTCGTGTCGTCCACTGGAAATCCCACCTGAAGGGTGGGTACAGATAGCCTCCAGGCTCCTCGGGTCCCACGCCCGCTCCGAGCACGTCCCGCCCAGTGGTCCACCTCCAGGTACCGTCCTGCTCCACGCCCCAACCGTGATCAGCGCTGTCCGTCGTCTGCAACCAACACAACAAGGTGCGGGCATAGCCCGTGCAGGGGTGAGTATAACCTACTCAGTAAGGACCCCGAGACCCCCGAAGGTCTCCCGAAATCCACAAAGGATATAGCACAAAGAAAGATGCAATCACGAAGTAACATCTGACTCGACTTAGGTATATGCCCATACATATACCTAAGTCCCCAATTCTAGCTCTGCTCACGAGCTCAAGAACAACTCAATCCACATAGGAAAGCAAGACTCAAATCCACAAGGAGAGTAAACAGTAAATCCACATAGGATAGTTCAACACAATCCACAAAGGAGAGTAACATAAGGTTCAGCTCAACCAGGTATACTTTTTTCAGATGACGTCAAAGATGATCACTGATCCATCTAAGTCGTCGGACCCACGAAGGATCGATAGGTACTAACCCCCGCAAAAGACCCACTTAGGATCGGGCTCATACAGAACCTGTAGGCAGTGGCTCACACAGAACCGGTAGGCAGTGGCTCACACAGAACCGGTAGTAGGACCCACACAGGATCGGGCACTGATCCACGTAGGATCGCTGAGTGCAGTAGTCGACGCAGTCCACTGAGGATCTCTGCACAGTCGTCGCCGCAGTCCACGAAGGATCTCTGCTCTGCCGTCGTCGCAGTCCACGGAGGATCTCTGCTCTGCCGTCGTCGCAGTCCACGGAGGATCTCTGCTCTGCCGTCGTCGCAGTCCATGGAGGATCTCTGCTCTGTCGTCGAAGTCACAGCCAGCGCTAGGGTTCCCGCACACAGCGAGCTCGTTTAGGAGGGTCCGCTCCACGAGCCGAGAGGCTGATACATCAACTGACACGTAGTCCGAAGTTGATGTATCCAAAAGTTCCGTATCGACAACAGGATCTCAACGCAACAGACGGCGCGTCGATCGGACGCCCGGTCTGAGAGTTATTGGCATTTTCGTCCCAGGGGCCCGATTGGTTTTTAGGGCAAAACCAACCCGACCGTACTCCGCCTGTATCCGATCCTCGGGCGGAGTATGCCAAAAGTTCCGTCTCACCTAGAGGAAACTATCACAGCTGACGGTACGTCGATCGGACGTCCGTAGCTCAAGTTATGAGCGTTTCCGCTCCGAGGGCCCGGTTGGTTTCGTGTACGAACCAACCCGGCCGAACCCAAAGTCTTCCGAAACCTTGAGTATAATATACCGAAACGACCGTCTCGATCCAAGGATCGCGTAGCCGCTGACGGTTCGTCAATCAGAGGTCCCAGGCCCAAGATATGGGCGAAAGACCGAAGAGGGCCCGAAACGGGGGTTCTAGGCCCGGGGCGACCCGGCCCGAACCCCCCCTGGGTCGGCCGAACCGGGTCGGCCCGACCCGGCCCGACCTGGCTAGGCCGGGTCCGGTCCGGCCTGGGTGCGGCCCGGCCGACCGGACCGGCCGGCTCGGCTTCGGCCGCGCGGCCGAACAAACTGCCGCGGGTTTTGACCCGCAGCTTGGAGAGAAACGCGGCCCCGCGGGGGGCCGCCTGTCACGCGGACGCGGCCGGGCCGCCGCGTCCGTTCCCGGTTCCGCGCAGCCGCGGAACCGGCCGCCGCCGCCACGGCTTCAGCCGCGGCGGAAGTTTTCCACGGCGGCGCGCCGGGCGCCGCTACCTCCGGCCGCCGGCGCCGCCGCGCCGGCGACCCGTGCCGCCGCCGCCTTCCGCGGGCCGCCGGAGTTGCTCCGGTGGCCCGTTTTACCTCCCGTCTGTGCCGTTGCTCCTCCCAGGGGCCGACCTTCACTGCGGAAACAACAGATTGCCCCTGCCGCGCGGTTCGTCGTCGTCCGCCATATCCGCACCACAAAAGAGATCGGCGGAGGGTTGCCGGGTCTTGTTCGTTAGACCCGCACCCTCCGCGTTAGTCATAAACAACGGGAGGAAAAAGATAATAATCAACAACAATTTTAAATAAATTAAAATTGTCGGTGATCATGTTCCTTACTTTAAAAGAAATAAAATCACGGGAAAGGAAAATATTTCAAATCAACCCTTACCTCGCAGCTGTCGTTGCCGAACGAGGGATCGTCGCGGGATTGCTCGTCGCGGAAGAAGGGGGATCGTCGCGTCGTCGCGGTATCCGGCGTCGCGTCGCCAATCTCCGGATCAAGATCAAACGGATTTAATTAATTTAAATCCGTTGATATCGAAATTAAAAAGGGAGAATTCAAACGATTCGTTTCTCACCTTAGTTGCCGAACGAAGATCGGCTGCGGAGGAAGGGGCGTCGCCGAAGAACGTCGCGGGTAAGGCTCGTCGACGTCGCAGATCTCGGTGTGCGTCGTCGAATTCCGGTCGCCGGCGTTCTTCGCGTTCTTCGCGTTCTTCGCGTTCTTCGCGGGGAGAGTGGTGGTCCAGAGAATCTCGCACAACGAGTAATCCTCCAAAAGAAAGAGTTGGTCTTATTTTATTATTTTGCCAACGAACGCAAACACGTAAGTAACGACCCATCAGTTCGTTGAATTAATTCAACGAGCGAAACAGCCCAATTAATTCACGAAAGAAACAGCCCATTTAATTCACGAAATAAACCGCCCAATTAAATGGTCTGTTAAGAATTAAAGAAAACGCGTCGGTTGACTTTTCAGTTACTTTGACGGGTTTTCGCGGGTGCGTTACTTAGCGAAAGAAACGACGGGGCTCGTGCGGGCCCCACCGCACAAATATCCTACAAAGGGGGTAGGATATTTTCTGGATAGCATCCTATCCAGTTCAACTCAGTTCAAGCCGCCCTTAAGTGACTTCAAGTGGCTTCCAAGCAGCTTAAGTGAAATAAAATAAAGTTGTCGCACAAACTTTATTTTATTTCTGACTTAAAGCCGCAAAATTTAAAAACCACGGTTGAGCAAACGCAACTCCGGAAGAAGCGTTTCTAAGCAAATACCGGCGCTGCGATTTCATCGGTGCCCTCAGAATTTGATTCCGGGCACCGGTTCAAAAGATAGAAAAACCCGCTCGTCCGTTCACTGAACGTACCCGAGCCAAACTTCGGAAATTGATTCCGGGCACACCGGGCCTCGGAATCAGGTGCCGTCTGAAGCTGCGCTCTTGTAAAATTCCAAAGAAAATTAAGAAAAAAAATTTCCTTGAAATTTGCGGGTCTTTACATTATAAGTGGAATTGAAATTTATTGAAGGGATTTTAAAATACAAGTGTTGAATCACTATAATGGAAGAAAAATTTAATCAAATCAAGAACAATGATATTGGGAAATAGAGTCACATCCCAAATAAAACTATGTCATTATGATAAAGAGATGTTTCTTGAATAATATCAATGACAAAATAGATGCAACACATAACTTTTCTCACCTTTTTTACAAGAGATACTCTAAAATTTAGGATATTGAATTATTCAAATATTTTCATATAGTACAAAAGTTAGAAATGATATTATTTTTTCTTATGATCTATGATTAATAAAACATTAAATTATTCAAATGAAGGTGAAGTTAGCATTCTTGGATGAATATCTTGATGAAGATTTGTACACTAAAAACTATAGGTACTTATCTTTTACAGTGATGGTTTTCTTATGTGAAATTTTAATAAGGCATATTATCGGCCTAAACATGTTTGTTGATCATGGTAATTAAGTTTGAGATAAACTTGATGATCATGGAGATCAAGAGAGGTTTAACAATTACTTCTTAAATAATGTTTTAAATAAATTATTTTGTTTCAAAATATAATCAACATTTTTAAAATTATAAATTGTTTTTTAATATGGATATTATTTTAAAATTTTAAAAATTGGGTTTTATGTATTATTTATATGATTAGTTTTAATTGGAATTTAATTTATTTTAAAAAATATATGTGTATGGTATGGTTGTTATCAGTATTATTATACGTTAAACATATTTTTTCATAAATTGAGTATTTTTACCATTATTTATGCTATTATTATTACTATAAGAATACATAATATTATTAATTTAGAAAAGTTCAGGTGACAGATAAAAGAAACCCACCCCTAATTAATTAAATAAGAAAGGTACAAGTAATTATAGGAAAAATCTAGATGATACGGGTGTAAACACCCCCCACAACATTTGAAAGATGCAAATACATAAACTTATCAATCAAGTGATAATAAAAAAAACAATCAAAATCATAAAACAATTTCATTGAATGATAAATTTAAGCAATACTCATGTCCCTGTAAATGTGAGAAATTAGAATTCATATCCCTTCCATCTAATTCAAGTATACTTTTCATGCTAAGTGAAGTTTCCATGACTTGTTAAATGAACTATTCTTGACTAGGTTGACTACTAACATAGATTTACTCTTGATATAGATATTGTACCATTTTAATTCCCACATGTAAGTTACATTATAGAAAACATCTCATATTTCATTCCCAAGAACTGTATCAGAGTCAATAAATCATGAAAAAATTACCTTGATGAATCCCCAACTAATTTTTATTATTCCTTTATAGTTTACTAAACCATGTACACCCATGGATGCCCCATACATAATAAAATTATTAGAAGGTGGGAGTGATGATATCCATTTGATGTATTTTTACTATGGCGTAACACAAAAATTATGTAAAACTCCAAGAAAATGAAAAATAATTAGATTATCAACACTTTTATTCCTAACACCTTTTGGAATTTTATAATCCATTTGGATTCCCCTACTAATCTAAGAATATATATCCATAATGTAAATCATATAAGAATCATGGAAAATATATTTCCTCTCTTTCCATATATAGTAGAGTAAGAAATCTATAATGACAAGAAGATGATTGTGTATTTTATAAATCAAAGGGAACATCCTGAGAACATACATAAATTTATTCATATATGCTTTGATTTTTCCATCTCCCAAAAAACGTCTAAATAAAAGATCAAAACCATTTTAGTAAATTCACACTTAAAATACACTTGATTATAATTGTCATATGGCTTCATACTATGTAGACAAAATGAAGTGATATGAAAACTATCCATAAAAAGTAAATCATTAATTGGTTTTTTTTATATTTTCTAATGATTTATATTTCTGGTTTACTGAATAAACTTTTTTTGAAAGAGCATAACCACCAAAGGGTTAGGTTGGAAATAAGCATAATGAAAATCAAAATTGAGAATACCTATCCCGTTTGACATCCATAATTAGTGGTCCATGTCACTGAATCTATAACATCAAATTTAATTAACAATGTCACCAAGAAGTTGAGCTTTAAACTTGCTAATCTAGTTGAAAAATGACCCATTAGTTAGATTTTACAATACAAAGGGAAATTACAAGAGTTAAAAATAGGGATACAGAGGTATTTTTGTTCCATAAATTACAGGATTATTTCTTAGATGGAACCCCCTCAACATGGACCATAAGAGATTGAAATTAGTCCCTCAATGAAGGACTGATAGTAGATCCTAGTTAGATGCTGTTACCCCTTTAGATTATTTCAATAAATATTTACTTAAGGAAGCTATAGGAAAAAATTTATTTCTAAAAAACACTCTAGATAATGTTATCAACAATATGATCCTTTAAAAACCTCATATTTTTTTATACTAGGACCCCAAAATTTGATAGTCTTAACAAACAATCCCCAAGTCACTGTGATTGAATTCTACAAATATTATTACTAATCTAGTTGATGAAGCTGATATACTTATCAATCCTTTTGAAAATATATTTATTCCATTTTTATTTGTTAAATACATAAAATAAGATGATATAACATAATTTAAAAAAATTATATATCTAGAGATCAGGAGATAGATTTTCCCTTATATATTTTATGTTAGATTGTGATTTTAGAAGAAGTACCTTCAAGATTAGAGGCCATAACTATTCTAAAAAAAATAGGAATATGGAAATAATTATATAAGATATCTCCATGTTTGAATCTAAGGGATCCAACAATGTGACTAATCCTAGATATAGACATGATTTTTTCATAAGGCATGTTGTATTTGTTCTAACTAATTGATTGGCTTAGGACAATTTCATAATTATGAAATATTTCTTTAAGAACTACATGATATTTTTCATAAGTTTAATAAAATATAAGTATATAATAATCATTAAGAATATGATTAGGAGATTTTAAGTCCCTAAAATCCTTAAAATGAGACAGGGGATTATATTCCACTTCATTAAGTAAGCATTTGATGATGTTGTCTTCCATAATATCAAATAGAAGTGTTGAGAGTTTAAATAATATGTATAATAGGATAACTATATCTTTTATGTACCAAAAAAATAAATCCAAATTTTAGAGTGTCAAAATCATTAGTGATGTAAAACTTGAGATCAATGTTTCAATTTATTGCTTTTCTTGGGAGAATATTTATACATTTAGAGGTAGAACCTTATTCCCAAGTATATATCCAAATTGGTTTAGGGAAAAAATATTTTTATAAATATAAACCATCCTAATGTAAATTAATTTTATTCTTAGGGAAAATAACTCCATTCTATAGAAATACACAGAATCCAATGACACATCATTGTGAATCAGATCCCATATGTTCATGAAAAATTTATTTGTAAATCTATATTGTCTAAAAAAACTATCATTATTGAAGGAGAACAAATCCTACTTAATTTATTCTTTATAATGGATGGAATTAATAAAGTTATCTTACTTAATAATGATAATAATATAGTAATATCAATTTATGGAAGAATTTTATTTAAAATATATATTGTAATTGATGGTATGAGATATATTTCATGAAGTTATATAGAATTTAACACTGTCATTATTGAATATATTATCAATATTTTTATTTTTATATCTTTGGAAATATGACTTCTAAGATTAATATATTGTAAGTGAAAGAATTCCCTCATAGTGTTAAGTAATCCCTCTATATTTGTTGACATCCTCTGGCGATCAGGGGGATCATGCCAAAGGTTAGTGTAAATCAATATTGGGTTTGGGGAAAATCATAGACTGATAATTATAATAGGCATGGTGGATAAAAATATATATATAAAGGAAAAAAACCTACTCCACTCATTATGATGGTTTATTTAGATGAAATAATTTTTTCTCGATATGTGTAAGCATGTGAATATTTTTTCCCCAAATGAAGAGATAATTTAAAATATATATGACTAGTGAGATCACATGTTTCTTGGTTAAGTCATGAACACATATTATTATTTATTTCTTTCTCTAGAAAAATATTACTGTGAGTTAATGAAATAATTTGGAATACAAGAATGAAGTGAAATATCTATTCATATTCCTATTAGTAATAAATTGTATAATGATAAATAAGTAAGGTTTATGGATAAAAAAGAGTTTTAGGGGATAATTGGTAACTTACTCTACTTGATTTTTTCAAGACTATACATCAGTTTTTCTGACACACTTTTTACTCAATTCCAATACAACATAGATGTGTCACACCTTATGAAAAATTGGATATTGTGATATTTCAAAATAACTCTTGAATATATGTTGGGGTATTAAAAAGATAAATCATTACAATTTTTTATATTTTATAATGAAGATTATATGGGTGATGTTGGAGACAAAAAATTTTCTATGGGAAGATCCTTATCTATTAAAGTATGGTGTGTTTCCCAACATTGAATGAAGAAAAACCCTATAAGTTTAAGAACATTGAAACGTGATTAAGATTTAATATTTCAAGTCACAATTCAAATTATTATAATGAGGATACACCTTGAATTCATGAGTGTGGATGTCACATATCCATTGATTATTAAGTGTGATAACAAAAGTTAAATAGTCTTTTTATAAAATATAATGCAACACTCAAGGTATAAACATATTAAAATCAAATACCAATTTATCAAGGAGAATATGTAAGGTGATGATATCAACTTAGAATATGTTTTAGTAAAGGAAAAATTCATGAATATCATGATAAATCCCTTGATGTAGGATGTATTTTAACCACTGAAAGATTCACTATTAGTGTATTCTCTACTAAAATATATTTGAGTTTAGTGGTAATATTGGACCTCTTTTATTCATGTAAATTTTTTGAGAAAATGAAATAATATTTTGGAGTAATCCTTTCAAAGGATTAATATTTATATTGGAGTTTCAGGGGGAGTTTCCTAGCATTGGGAGACATGAGGATTGTATGGTTTACTTAATTTTAATACAATTATAATGAATGATTAAAAAAAATACAAAGATGAAGATTAAAGAAACCACATGAAGTGAGTTTAAAAAGGTAAAGTTTTTAATCCTTTAATTGAGAGTAATTCTATTTACACTAATGGTTAGATTCCTCTAAAAATATTACTATATCCGATATTTTTTTGTTTCAATTATTCTTATATTAGGATCCCATTATAACTTGGTTTCTTATGCTAGTGTATCATGAGATTTGGATTTTTATTCATATTTAATTATTATAATCATGTTAATGGAGTGATTGAAGACTATTTTATGTTAAAAAGTTTCCATTTAATGAATAAATTTATATGAAATAAAAACTATGCCATGGTGTTTACCAAAACACATCCTTTGGTTATTAGATAAAACCACTTGTGATGGATTTTGAAGAATGACCATAGTGCTTGACATGTTTTATGATTTTTTTGAGGAATACATATTTTTCATAGAGAATAAAAAAATGTCATACTTTTATATATTACATAATGTTTCTTGAGGAAAATTATCCTAGTTTATGTTAAGCTTCAAGGAGTTGAAGGGTGGAATTACATGTCTACCATGAGGAGAAAAAACATGATGGTTTTGACACCACATCATTGATTCAAGAAAAAATGTGTTTTCATTCATTTTTCATTATATGAATATGACATAGTTATAAGTAAAAATGATCATTGTATGATTATCATCGTGCTAAAGTTAAATAACACACCATGGTTTATATGTCAACACGTTTTTTGTTTAAATATCTGAAAGTTTATACGGAAAAGACCCCCAGATTTAAAGGGATATTGAGATACTCACCATGGTTATCAGATCTATAATTGACTAGAGAAGACACTTCATGGTGTAAGGAACCATATCCCGATTTGTAAGTAAATATTTAAATTTTTTATTTTACTTGGTGATGTGTGATGAAACATAGATATAGAATCAAATATATTCTAAGGAGTGTACCAGAGACTAAAATAGTTGGGATTGAGAAGAATAAAAATTTTCACACTACATCCATTGATTAGAGGTACTTTAGGTAGACTATTGAATATTACTTATTGTCGTTTTCATCTATCCTTGATAATTATTATTGTATTTCACATTTCATATGTGTATAAATTTATATGTCATCTTCCAAACTCATCCTCTATTATATATTGGTAATAAGAATGATGGAGTTTTGCCTTAAATATAATATAAATTATTTAATTTATTTTCAATATAATATTTTGTAATATAGATATTTACTTGGGTATGAAATGTATGATTCCAAGTCATATTTTTGGCTTTGAACATGCATATCACAAGTCACAATATAGTGATATCCTACCACTACAAAAATACATATCGTATTATATGATATATTCCAAATTTAAATGTTTTTATATATACATGAATCATATTTTATGATTAAACTTGGAATAATAATTGTAAATTTTAGTATTTTGTTTCTACCATATGAAATCTCTCATTTATAATTGATGTTTTATATGATGAAACATATGGGATAATTGAATAATGCATTTAAGTTTTAAAATAATTCTTATTCCTGACCAAGGGTTACAACCAATTTGTAATAGATACATTATTCAAATATTTATTAATATTTGAGTAAATGCATATAATTCATGGGGAATTTCATTAAGGAAAATATTAAGAGATAAAAGGCTATGAAAATTATATATGAGATTATGAGTTCCTTTTACCTAAATTCTTCCTAAATATCTTATCTCATTCATCCTTTATAACTTGAGAGTTGCTTGTATATCATGTTCATAAATAAGATACCTCATTAACATTGGGTGATTCATCCCCCTGTGTATAAACCTAGAAGGATGGAAACCATCAGTTATTTTTCAATTATTTTCATTAATTTTTTTAAACATATGATATGTGACTAATATTATTGTAAGGTACAAATGTTCTTCATTAATAATTCACATGAGTTTGGTTTCAATGAATGAAGATATTGGTATAATGTTTTTTTAATTCTTAAGCCACTATAATAATTTTTTTACCATAATAAACCTTTTAGTTATATCATAGAAAAGATTATATCATTAAATGATTCATGTTAACTCTCACACATGAATGTGTAGTGAAGTATGACCCTTCATCTAGGAACTTAATTGGTTATTCATTGAGTTTCATAAACCATGATCTACAACACTTTTGGCTTACATGACTATATAATTTATCATACAAGATTTTACCTATGTCATTAATGAATTTCCAACACTATTTATTCCTCAACTAATATCATATGAACAACATGGTTTCATTACAGGTGGAAGGATACAAGGAACAATTATTCTTTCCTATAAAATGGTTCTGAATACCGACTATAATATTCAGGGAGGAAACATGACCATAATGGTATATTTTAAAAATTAATATGACAAGATGGAATGTGGGTTTATCCTCAAAATTTTAAGGTGTGTTGTTTTTTGTACAGTCATTTTTTATCTTCCCTTTTAGATCATATCATAGAATTTGTTCTTTATCCCACTCCTTGGAAGATCCTATAGCTTCTTTAAATCCTACCTCATCATTTAGTTGGGAGATTACCTCACTATGAGTATCTTTATTATCACTCTATATTCCTTCATTATAATATTTTAAAATCCCTTTTTAGTTGTAACACCCCCTGATTTTAAAAGAACCCTATGCTCAATTGTATATACGACATGAAACATTAAGCTTTAACGAACCCCAAAATATTATTATTACACAACATAAGTATTAAATTTTTGGGAATGAATAGGATTAACTGTATTATTATTTTATATATCTTCCATAAACAATAAAAATTTATTGATTAATTCTTAGTAAATAAGTACTTAATTTTTAGTAAAGTAATTATATTCTTTAAAAATATGTTTTATTTAAAAATTATTTTATTACTTTTTGTTAGATTATATTATAATTTTTTATGGTACTTATATAAAATGTATTTGATAAAATTAAATTCATTTTTTATCATAATATTAATGTTATCTTAGTGGGAAATTTTGGTAATTTTTTGAGAAGATTTTTTTTCAATAAATAGCGATTTTGTTTATTTTTATTAGAAACTTTATCTTCTATTCAAGTATTTGCATAGTAAAAATATTTTCGAAATATTTTTAAATTTTTTATTTCCATTTGATTAAAAATAATCCAAATATGGTCTTTGTAATGAACATTAAACTTTTGTTTGGTATACAAACACTTTTAAAACATAACAGACATTTTTTTTGAAAAACTGTTTTGTATTGTTTTTGGTGTTTTAATATTGAATTAATTTATTCCACCAATATAGATTAAATATTGAAAAATTAATTCAATATTTAGAAGTTTCAGGTAAAATTTTGATATATATCCCCCTTTTATTTTTTTTCATTATGAGTAGTAACCATAGTAAATAATTATCACTACGGGAAGGGTAAATCAAGAAATTAAGGTTTAAAATAGAATGATAAGGGCAAAAGAATGACACTACCAATTTAATTTAATTTATTTTATGATTATATTTAATACATAATCGTATAATATTAAAAAATGACCTTTTTTCTATATATCTTCGATTTTGATCTTTATAATATTTAAGTATAGGATACTGTATAAAATGTATCTCACTTTCTTTTAATATCTATAATATTTAGTGATAGGGATATTAAAAACATATATTTGATACTAAATAATTATCTTAAAGATACATTTTTTTATCAGGGTAGTTTATTTATAATTTTTAGTGATGAAATAAATACCTTAAATGCTTACACAACACCGAAAAAATATATATTCAATTAATAGAAAAATAAAATAAATTATTTTAAAAATGTAAAAATTAATATCAGTTTATTGAATTATTATGAACCAAATTTTTTTGGATAAAAATAACATATTAAGAAGATTTTAATGTTTTATATTGTAATTCCATTATTTTCATTCTATTTTTAAAGTTATATAAAATAAATAGTACTAAAAAATGATTTTAATGTTTTTTTATATCAAATATTATTTTATAAAATGATTTAAAATTATCGAAGAACTATATTCACAAAAGAGATTTTTATATGTTCAAAAATATCAAATATTTTCCATTTAAGGGCCAATTTTCCTTTAGCAGTAACTATATTGACTTGGAAAGAGTGAAAACTTTGTAAATGTAGTAATTTTCTAAAAGGCTTAATAAAGGTTAACACAAATTAATAATGGTAAAAAACTAATATAAACTTTTATGAATATTATTTAATGGTATTATTTATACCCTTATCTATCATATTTTCTAATTTTATCATTTTAGCCTCTTTTCTATGAAATGTAATTTATAATAATTTAATATTTTAGGTAATTCAAAGAGTTCCCTTCCCGTCATTTAAAAACGGAACCTCCTATCCTCTTTTCTTCAACATTAAAAAGCATTTTAGTTTATCCAATCCTCACCCAATTACCTTCCTAAAATACCTATCCCATTATATAGGACATATTTTAGTCATAATACCTACCTTAGAGGGTGTGTGGTGTAACGTAAAGGATGTTGTCCCAAGAAGTGGTATAGTCATTAAACCAATGTTTTAGTTTTATTTATTCTTATAATTCCTTCAAATATTCTTAAAACATGCCAATATAATAACAAAATTATATGAAAAATACTTTTATATTCTCATGTTAATGTAATTATTTACATCCATATCCACTTCCATCAAATGGGTAATATAATCGTTGTTCATGTGTATGGAGGACTACTGCCTCGCAAACCGATGTTATTCATTTTCTATCACAAACTCTAAAATATTTATTATAATGATGGATTTGTTAAATATATATTTTATTTATGATATTATTAGTATTTTTAAAAGGTTTATTATTATTTACCTTTCTTTCTTTCCATCCATTGAAAATGGAAACAACGTTCATGCACACGTACTACCTATCATCTTTATAAATGGTGTAATTCATTTTAATATCTCTAAATTTTTTTGATGAATATATATATATATGTAATAAATATATATGATATTAATACCCTAGTTAACATTTTAGATATTATTTAATATTGATCAATTTATAAAATTCGAGATTTTGGAACCAAAACATGCATGAATAATGAAGCAATTATCTCCCATAATAGTGATTTTAATGTTGAATTATTAATAAAATGGTTGTCATATGTCATAAAAATCATATATGGTATGATATATCGGATTATTTTTCTCTAATAAACTCAAAAAAATTATATATTTATTATAAATTAGTTTCTAACATGTATAAAGAAAGACAAGACTTAAGGTATGATATCTAACAAAACCACACCTTTTCTTCAGGCTATGACCATTATTTATCTAAAAAACTTTCTATCCCCCTTTTATTTTATGGATTTTTTATAAATTATATATATATTAATCTTATATATATACCTATATCATCATAACTTCCATTTATATGAAAACACATTCCATAAATTCATTTATCAAATTCCTTCTTTAAAATAAATCCTGATTAAGGGAAACATTTATATCACTTAATCCTATGCTGTAACGATCATTTAAAGTTGTTATTCCAAAATTAACACCTTATTTTGAGACCTATAACCATTTACTCATATATAAACATTCATAATATGTAACTCCTTCTTCTTGGTGTAATATTTATGAAATCTTAATGAATTATTATATGAGGAAAGATTATGCAACCCATTTCTTTTCATGGATAATTGTTATGATTATTCCTTGAAAATGATTTCCTTTTGGTGAAATAATAATCATGAATATTTTATCAGGGGTGCCCCCATATATATCTCCAATTCATTGGGTAATCATTTTTAATCATGATATGTTATGCATGTGATTAGGGAGTAAACATAATCCACTATGGGACTTTGTCTACCATGTGACGATGTCTTGACAGTTGGCCTTGACCCATTCTTATGTTTTGTTTTGTATTCCTACAAAATATATTATGTTTCTATGATATTATGATACAATGTTATTTATGTTATAACCCAATGTGAATAATAACAAGCTTTTAGTTTTATGATATCATGTTATTCTTTTGACTCACATGTTATGATTCCTTATCAAGTTTATTCTTTTATAGGGCTTTTTAACCACCCATTTTGTCTGTGTTTCCCCCAAATTATCCCATGAAGTTTTAGTTTATCAAATGAATTATGAGATCATTTTATGATTAAAATAAATATTTTTTCTTTTCATATTGAGTATTCATGTGCCTAGTCTTCTGAATATAATAGGCCTTTCAATGCTTATTTTTTATTTAATGGATAATTATGTGAAAAATTACGTGATAATATGTGTAAAAATTATTGGATCAATATAGTTGGTATTAGGGTATATTATAGTTGTTTTTGGTGATTATGAAAAAGATACATTAATGAGTTCCTTATGGATAAGTCTATGTATGGTAAAAATTACCAAAAATAACCTACATTGGAACCTAGATATTCATAAGTTAGAATTTAATTATTCTTTATATGTTATTCACTCTATAATCATAGTTTCACTCTTTATATGTTTTTTATTTTTTTTATTCTCATCCATAACATTATGTTTTAGTTAATGGTGGGAAATAGGAGAAACTATTCCAATAACAAATGTGATAGTCAATGTGATGATTAAACTAATGATATGTATAACCTTGTGGGAGTGGGGGATGATAACCTCATGGAAGTACTCGATTAGATGAATCATGATCTGAATAGTAATTTGAATCATAAGGAATTTACTACGCCTAATAAATATAAATTTGTGGTTGTGTATTTTTCCTTGCACTCTCCATATTGAAATTTATTGGTAGTTCCTTAGACCATATCCTACCAAGAACAATAAAATTAAGTAATTATCCTTCAAAATTAAGTATCTATAGTAAAATACTCTCCAACCCTCCACTTTATTTTATATTCTAAATAATATATTATAATTTAAGATTTTGTTTTTGGTTTTTTAAAAATCATATCTAAATTGATATATGCACATAATTAAAAAAAATTGGTTTGGAACATGAATTATTCAGTACTATATTTGGCACTGCACTATACAAGAACTCCATTTTAACATCTGTAATAGTTTTGTATGGATGTAGTTTTTTGTGCTCAAACTGAATTTCCCACAATTTTTGTATTTGGTTAGAGATGATCATAAACTAAAGAAAAGGGAATATGAGTCTATCGCGGTGTATGAGGAAAAATTCACAAGGCCTTCATGGTATACATTTGTATTCTTCATCAATACAAAAAGTAATGTGGAATGCTTATTTAATAGATTAAAAATAATTCTATGATAATATTTTGGGATTCAAGACTTTGAAAACTATAATGAGATTTCTCATTATGCCTTTGAGGTTGAGATGAATATTGGTGTCTCTTAGTGGTGTCATGATCCTAGAGATTAAAAGTATATAATTCAGATTTATATGGGTGGATCAATAGGTAAATCTCAAAGAGGAAAAAACCTAACATACCATGTGTCAAAAGTGTGGGAAGAATAATCATATAAACTATACAAAGGAAACTCGACGATTCATTAAGTGTGAAAAATAAGGGCATCAAGATAATAAATTAATAAGAGACATGAATAAATACAGTAATGAAATAGAGGAAAAGAAGGATCAAATCAACACTCATCCTATAGTATGGTGTTTCATATACACAAAAACCATGAATTGTGTAATACAATTCCCAAGGATAAGGGATCTTATAAAAATCAATGACAAAAACCTCAAAGTTCTATAGAGTAAGGAAGGGAATATATAATCACTACTACAGATATGGATCCCAATAATGACATGGTGATAGGTACACAAGTTATTAATTAAAGAATATTGAACATTCAATTTTATTATGGTTTTACACATTATCTCATATATTGTAAGATTAGTATAATTATTCAAACAACACCTCAAAACATGGAGGTTAAATTATCTGTGATAATAATAAGTGGTAAAATTATTGAATATCATGTATATAATTCCTACCTAGTCATTTTTTTGGACTAAATATTACATAAAATTCCATATTACTTCCCTTAGTGAGGTTTGATACTATATTCGACATGGAATAAATATCCTTATGTAAATTTAACATTAACTATTGGGAGAGGGAGATCAATCATCACATCCCTAGTCATCATCTAATTCCATACATGTGTAAGGTGGAAGATGAACTTCCCTTGTAATATTCTTATCATTTGTGTATTTTACTACCTTATGAGAAATTATATCTAGCTTAAATTATTGAGAAAAAATGGGTGAATAAATCTTAAATACATGCCCAGGATAAGGGATTATTCTGATGTATTTCATAAAGAGTTTCCTACTCTTCATCCCTTATGAGTGGTTGAGATCTTAATAAAACTTATACCTATATCTCCAACCATATATAAGAATCCTTATATAATGTAAACCATTGAGTTAGAGGAACTGAAAATGTAGTTAAAATATAATTTGGAAAAGAGTTTTATACACCCAAGCACCTCACCATGGGTTACACTAGTCATCTTCATCAAGAAGAATCACCCATCAATGCACATATATATTAATTATTTTGAACTAAAAAAATAAAGATAAAGAAAAATTATCCACTATCATGGATGGATTACTTGTTTGATCAACTATGTGGTGCCCGATATTTCTATATGGTGGACCTTTAGTCAGGATATCACTAATTAAAGGTGAGGAATGAATATATTCCCAACACTGCCTTTTGAATAAGGTATGGATGCTAGGATTTCATTGTGATTATTTTAATATTGAATAATAATTCAAAAATATTTATGTACTGAATGAATAATGTATTTATATATTACCTCAAAAAAATTTAGTAGTATTTATTGAAGTTATTTTCATATACTCCAAAATAAAGGAGGAACATGAGAATCATTTTAATATTGTGCTATGGAAACTGTGAAATGAGAAGCTATATTTAAAGAATAGTAAATGTGAGTTATAGTTGAATGAATTATCATTCTTGTGGAACGTTATCATCGGTAAATGTATATTTTTGGACCATTTTAAGACAAAGCCAATTGAGGAGTGGCCTATCCCAATATCTATAATAGAGATCTATTGATTCCTTATACTAGCTGGTTATTACTGATGATTTGTGAGAAAATTATCTTTATTGTTAAACTCATTATACAAGATGAATTGGAAGGGGGTAAATTTTTTATCAACAAATGAATGTGAATAGATCTTGAAAGAATTGTAACAGATGTTTAAAACTACACTGGTCCCCATGTTTCCCTCAAGTGGGGACCTTTCAATGGTATATAACAATTCCTTAAAGAAGGGTTTGAGATGTATACTAATGAAAAATGGAAAAGTGATAACCTATACATCAATGATGCTTAATTTTCATGAGAATAACTATCTAACACATTATATAGAGTTAGTTGTAGAGATCTTTTCATTGAACATCTGATGAAATTATCTATATGGGGATAAGTGTGAAATAAATACAGATCATAAGAGCCAAAGATATATATTCACATATAAAGAGATTAATATGAACTAGTGAATATGTTTAGAGATGATCAAGGGTTATGACTAACCAATCCATTAAAATATAGAAAAAAATAAAGTAGAAGATTCTCTAAGTAGAAATGATCTAGGAAATTTAACAATGATAATAATTGAGAAGGATCCAATCTTCTTATGATTGAAGTGGATGGAAATGGGAATTATAAGAGAATGAAAATATTCATTAATTTATCAAATTATTTCGTAGTAATCAATTTTGGAGAAGATATAGGATACCCATATTAATGATGTGGAAATTCAAAATAAGGTGGAAGTTATAAGAAAATTAAAATCATCAGAGTTCAAAATTGATGAAGAAGGAGTTGTAAGATTTAGGTCCTGACTAAGTGCACAAAAGAATTTGGAGATAAAGAATGTTATATTGAATGATTCACATATATTTACATTATATCTCCAACTAAGGATCATTAAGATGTATTGAGATCTCTGAGAGCTCTATTGGTGGAAAAATATGAATAAAGAGAACATGAGAAATACATAAATATTGTAGTATGTCACTATGTGATTAATAAAAAAATACAAGAAGATGATGAAACAATTAACCATACCTACATGGATTTAGGAAAAATAAACATGGAATTTTTCACTGGTAATCCAAATACAAGAAGTTCAAATAATGTTTTATGGGTTGTGGTGGATTTTATTACAAAGACTACTCACTTTATTGTAATTTGAGATGACTTCTCACTCGATCAACTTGAAAGGATATAAATCAGAGAGGTGGAGATGATTTATGGAACACCAATATAAATTGTATTTAATCATTATATATGATTTACATAAATTTTTTGGAAGAGTATCCAACATTCTCTAAATATTGAGTTGAACTTCCCCATGAATTATCACCCCCAAACTGATGGTCGATCTGATTAAACTATATAGACACTGGAAGACATGTTGATATTATTCTTAATGGAATTCAAAGGAATATGGGATAAATATCTTCCATTTTTTGATTTCTCAATGACTAATATATTTCAATTAAGTATCAAAATGGATTCTTATGGATCCCTTTATGGGAAGAGATGTAGAACACCAATGATTTTGGATGAAGTTTGTGAATAGAAGCTGTTGAGATTTTAAATGATTGAGGAAATTATAGAAATGTTCAATACCATTCAACATCACATCAAGGATACTCAATGTTAATATAAGAGTTATGATAAAAATCATTAATGAAACCTAGAATTCAAGTTTGGTGATAAAGTGTTTCTTTGGATATATCCATAGAAGAGTGTTATAATATTTTTGAAGAAGGGTAAGATAAGTCCTAGGCACATCGAAACCTTTGATATTATTAATAACATTGGAGCAATATATTATCAAATAAAACTCCCATGAACGCTATCCAAAGTACACAACATATTATACATATCCCTCTAGATTAAGTATGTATGATATCTTTCACATGAACCTAATTTAGAGGTGGGTTAGATGGAAAATAGTCTCTCTTATGAGAATCATCTAGTGAAGATAATTTAACATAGTGATAAAGTTATATGAAATAAGATAACTCACTTAGTAAAAGTATTATAGTGAAGCCATAAATGTGAGGATGAAACATTAGAACAAGAGGAATCTATGAAGAAGAAGTACCCTCACATATTTTCACCTTAGTATGTATTATGAAATTTCAGTTTTGGGATTTATTATAGAGACCCTAGATTTTCTTACATTACTATTACATCATTTTAAAGATAAAAAATATAATAGATATAAAAAACTAGTATCCAAAGTTTTAGTGTATAGAAAAATAAGTCAATACATAACTTTTACATAATAAAACATAAATCTTACTAAATTCATTATTCTATAACCTCTTAGTGGCCCTCATGTACTCCTTTGTAAATATAGTCACATGGGGATTTAAATAAAATAAAGGATTGAGATAAAATCCTAGTAAAAGGATAGATAAAGAGAAGAATAAATATATCATGGGGTGAGCATCATCATCACCATTATGACATAATCATTGAGATGAGGCCTTAAATAATGACATGGAATGTGAAAATGTATAAAAATGAAATATTATATATTAGTGGTCAATACCACGCACAGTTGTGAAAAAATATAACATCATGTTCATGAATATTTAACTTTATCTAATTATTTTCATCACATTACCCAATGTATTGGAGTTCTATCTAATTCCAGGCGCACCCATCACATCATTACATTTACATTATCATGCATGCCGTATAGAATGTAAATAAATATTTGACACAAAATATCCCATGGAATGTAATGTGTTTCATTTAAAGAAGAAAACAATGAAAAATATTTGTTAGGGTTTCCCAAATAAAGAGGGAATGAAAAAATTGGTATAATACTCATCAATTTTGCGTGAGGAAGAAACAATATCATTAGAAGTAAAAGTTGTGTTTTTGGAAAGAAGAGTAATTTTTCAAAAGTCATTGTATTTATCAACAAATTATATTGGAGAAATATATATATATATATATAATAAAATTTAAGGATAAAGAAATGATATTTATGGAACATTAATGGAACATACATACTGAAAATGCAGTGAAAGAGGGAAAAACCCAAAGGAAGAGAGTTGGGTTCGAGAATCCCCTTACCTTCTAAATGAATGCTTTATTCACTTTAAATTGTTTGATAATCATATTAAACTAATTATTTTAAAAATAAAAAACCTTTTATACCTATATATTTTTCATTATAGTTTAATTAAGTTGTTTTTTGGCCATTATGACAAGTTATATAGTTCAATTTAATTATTTGAGAGTGTTTGTTTTCTTGGTTTTCATGAACAGTTACCTTGTATAATTGTATGGAATATTGTGCAAAATAAAGTTAATTTCTAAAAATTGAGATTATATATTATTAATTAACTTATTGATGATTAAATGATAATATAAACCATTTGGTTATATGTTATGTGAAAAAATCATTAGATAAAATGTTTATGATAATAATTTTGATTAATTTTTAGGTTTTCGATCATCACAAACTTGTTTTGTTTAATCATTTAGTATTATGTATATATATTAGTTACAAGAAATAAAAAGGTCTATAACATTCATTTTAAAATCTTATTATACCATTATAATGGTTTTATGACCAGACATGAGATTTTTTAAGGAAAATGAAAACATTCCATCCTTGAAGGTGATAAAACAACACCTCACGGACAACATTTCCATTTTTAGCATAAAAAGAAGTGGAGAAGGGGTTTGATGATGGATTATTCAATTAGAATAATTAAATTATGTTATATTTAAGTTACTAAAGTTATCATTCCATTTTTATGAGGGTATTTGAGGAGAGAATAAGAAAATAAAAGAACATGAAAATAAATTGAAAGAAAAGAAAGGAGATTTTACCTCTTGAATCCTTCTCCTAGAGAAAATCTTTAGATGAATTAGTTTTGGTCTTTTGTTGATACAAAAAGATCTTGTATTTGGGGGATAGTATTGGGAATAGTATTAGGAATAATTTGGACAAGGATTAAATATTTAGTGGTGTGAGGGGGAAGAGGCGATGAGAGGTGGTATTTATAGGGGAGGGGAGAGGTGTTCTCTCATTATTTTATTAAATAGTTTAAAATTTTACCTCCAGACTGTGAATTGTTTGTGAATAATAACTAAATATATTAATATAATTAAAAGTTCTAGATTATGGTGATTACATCATCATTTATCCAATGAATAGTTTATTAAATTTATAATGTATATATATTGTAATTTATCTTATTTTACTATGCACTAAACATTCAAGTATTTCAAAAAATCCCAAAAATTCACCCAAATAAAATTTCAGTGTGTAGAATTCAAAAATTAATTCAATTTTTTGAAAATAAATTACTAAATATGAGAAATTTAATATTTAATTGAAATCATCTTTTACTTGAAAAATACCTATTTTAAAATTATTACTGATTTTTTAACACTTTGAAAAATTAATTATGGTCTTATAAAAGTAAGTTATAATCACAAGGAAAAAAATATCAATTTATGAATCTATTTTATAAAACTAATTTTTATTTTAAATAATTATATTAATTATAAAATTGTAAAAAATCATTTATGTTTTATAAAAATACCAACACTTAATTTATCATTTTCAAAACATTTATTTAGATAAACAGTTATATAATTATATCCTATTTTCATTTATAATAAGGATATATGTTATTTATAATTTCATAGGTTAGGTTACTATTTGATTGGTTGGGATACTATTCTTATGGGTCACATTACTATTTCATATATCATGTTAATATTCTATTTGTTTAGCTTTCTTAATTTCTTTAAATACTTCCAATTTCATTCATTTTTCAATTATAAAGTTTGTATTGTGTTATATAAGTGATTTTATGTGATTTATACTATATAACATAATTTTAAGAAGGTAATTTCTATTGATAAAGTTCTAAGTTGTGCATTCTCCGCCCTTATGAAATTTTTCCCTCCAAATTTCATTTTACATACTTCGGTGAAAACAAGTGAGGGTACTTATCCTTAATTGATTCCTCTAATTCCTATGTTTCCTTTTTATAGTAATGGTTTCACTATATTACATTGACCAGGTGAGTAGTCTTATTGTGTAGAAATTTATATATACAGTCCAAGATCTTCACTGGATGCTCCTAATAAGGGAGTTCATTTTCCAACTATACCACCTCTATATTCAGTACATGTGAGGGATCCAGTATGTACTTCTTCAAGAGGGATAGATGCAATACACTGCATACTTGAAACATGGTAGGTGGATATGTTAGTCGATAGGCCACAAATCTGACTTGATCAAGAATCTTGAAGGATCTGATGTACATGTGACTTAGCTTTCCCATCTTCCAAAATATCAGGATCCTCTAACATTGAGATATAAAGAGGAATACCATGTCTCTAACCTCAAAATCTAGGTCCCGTTGATGATTTTTTGCATAGCTCTTTTTTCAACTTTGGGCTGCCTTGATGTGCTGTTGAATGATTTTCACCTTTTCCACCATTTTAGGTCCTAGTAGCATATTTTCACCAACTCTATCCCAGAATGCTGATATTTTATATATTTTCCCATAAAAGGATTTATATGGAGACACTTGGATGCTCGAGTAGAAATTGTTATTGTAAGATAACTCAGCAAGAGTTAGAAGTTGATCTCATCCTCCTTTAAAGTACATAGAACATTATCTAAACATGTCTTATAGTCTCAAAATATTGCTCTAATATGTACCATTAGTTTGAGGTTGTGTCACGACCCGTCCTCGGGTCCGGTGCCGTGACTACCCCAAGACCGCCTTCCATAGACCAGGGGCTGGCGACTAGCACCAAGGCATAAATCCTGGTAAAAAGGGAAGGCATTGCCTTTGTAAAGTAAACAATCACATAGAGTACAAGCGGAAGAAGTAAACACTGAGTACAACAGTAAGTGTGGAAAGTAAAAAGGGGCCGGAAATACAAGCCCAACTATAAAGTACAACTCGAAAGGGAAAACAACAACTGAAAAGTAAAGCCGCTACGCCGAGCTGTCCACTGGAAATCCCACCTGAATGGTGGGTGCAGATAGCTCCTCTGCTCCTCGGGTTCTGTCATCCGCTCCGAGTATGTCCCGCCAAGGGGTCCACCTCCGGGTACTGCCTCGTCATCATGTCCACCTCCGGGTACCGTCTCGTCGTGAGGTCCTCCTCCGGGTACCATCTCGTCGTGAGATGCTCCTCCGAGTACCAACTCGCTCAACAAGCCTCGGCCTCGATCAACGTTTTCCGTCGTCTGCATCCAACATAACAAAGTGCGGGCATAACCCGTGCAGGGGTGAGTATAACGATACTCAGTAGGGACCTCGAGACCCTCAAGGTCTCTCTAAAACCAACAAGGATAACCACAAAGAAGTTCTCAACAGTTAACTTCTACTTAGGTATATTCCCATACATATACCTAAGTTATCAAGTAACCCATCTCAACCATGAGGAAACACAAGGATCATGAAATCAACGGATAACCACTACCCAGGTATATGCCCATACATATACCGAAGTTATCAAGTAACCCATTTCAATCATGAGGAAACACAAAGGTCAAAAGTCTCAGCTCAAACCAGGATTTTCATTATCGAAACCGTAACTGCTGAAGAGCTCCGTCTCTGGAGGGTACAGTGGTCCTATCACGACTCCGAGGTACTGCTCACTAACCTAAGACTGCTGAGGTACTCCTCCTGTCGAGTACCGCGGGCCTATCACCTCACATAGTAGTGCTTCCCGCCGGGGTCTGCCACCCAAAACAGTAGTGCTCCCCCCTCACAGCCTACAGAGGTACTCCTCCTGTCAAGTACCGCGGGTCTTCCACCTCACATAGTAGTGCTCCTCCGCTATGGGTCTGCCACCTCACAAAGTAGTGCTCCCCACTGGGCTACGTAAGTCACTCCGAATCGAATCGGACAAGCAGACTTCAGGTCCCGGCTAGCTACACGGTCTCCGTACTCCGTACGCTCGTCTCTGGGAGGGTCCACTCCACGAGCTACATGTCGATACTACAAGTATCTCAAATTCCAACGAAGAAGTATCACAAAGGACCGCCTCGTCATAGAGGTCTCAACGCAACAGACAGCGCGTCAATCAGACGCCCGGTCTGTGAGTTATTAGCCTTTTCGTCCCAGGGGCCCGGTTGGTTTCGTAAGAGAACCAACCCGGACGTATCTCAAATGTACCCCAAACTCCCATAGGGTATTCTCATAGGGACCGTTTCTCAACATGATCACCAACGCCGCTGACGGTTCGTCAAAGGGACGTTCTTTCAGAAAGGTATCAGCTTTTCCGTTCGAGGGGCCCGGTTGGATTTCGGTACGATCCAACCCGGCCAAAATCCAACTGCGTCCAAAACTCGTGAGGAGTATGCCAAAAGTTTCGTATCGTTAATAAGAACTGAACGCAACAGACGACGCGTCAATCAGACGCCCGGTCTGGAAGTTATTGGCTTTTTTGTTCCAAGGGCCAGGTTGGTTTCGTGAGCAAACCAACCCGACAACACTCCGACGGCATCCAAACCTCAAGAATAGTAAGTCAAAAGATCCGTCTCACTTAGAGGAATTCAACAAAGCTGACGTCACGTCAATCGGACGTCCGTAGCTCAAGATATGAGCGTTTCCGCTCCGAGGGCCCGGTTGGTTTCGTGTACGAACCAACCTGGCCGAACCCAAAGTTCTCCGAAACCTTGAGTGCAATATACCGAAACGACCGTCTCGATCTAAGGATCGCGCTTCCACTGACGGCGAGTCGTTTGGAGGCCTGTAGCTCATGTTATGGGAGAAAAACCGAAACCCGTCCAAAACCGGGGGTCTAGGCCCGGTCCGACCCGGCCCAGTACCCCCTGGGCTAGCCCGAACCGGGGCGACCCGGTTCGGGTCCGGCCCGGCGCGGGGCGGCACGGCCCGGTGCGGGGCGGCCCGGCCCAGCGCGGCCGGTCCGTGGGTCACCGCCCACGCGCAGCACGCTCGGCCAAAAGGGCCGAGCGGTAGGGGAACGGGGGGGGGGGGGGGGGGGGGGGGCGCAGCCCCCCGTGTTTTTCTTTTGAAACAGCGGCCTCCCCACGTGGGGGGGGGGGCGCTCCAAGTCACCGGGGGTTCAACCCCCGGGTTTTGTGAATCTCGGCCGGCCTTAGGCCGGCCGTTTTCCTTTCACACGCCGGACCCGCGGGTCCCACCTCCTAAGAAAACCGACGGCCGGCCGGCCCGGCCGGCCGCCTTCCACCCTTCCGCCACGGCCCGATGGTCGTGGCTCTTCTGATCTCCGGCGGCCGGCAAGGCCAGCCGCCACTGGCTGCTTTGCCGCGGCCGTAGGGCCGCGGCCCTTCCTGTTCTCAGGCGGCCGGCGAGGCCGGCCGCCTCTAGGTGCTCCGCCGCGGCCGCACAGCCGCGACACTTCTTTAACCGCCGGTGGCCGGTTTTCTGGCCGCCCCTTCCAGCTCTGCCGCGGCTCAAGTCGCGGCTCTTGTTCGATTGGCACGGCGAGACGGCGCCACGCCCCTCCGCCGTGGCCCGATTCCGGCTGCGGTCTCTTCGACTACCTTCGACGCGACGTGACGGCGTTGCGTTCTTGAAATCCTTCCACGACGCGGCGTGATGGCGCCGCGCGTATCTTCCGCAATAAACCGCATGAACCCGCGTGGTGAAACAACACCACGCCCTTCCGAACCATTCCACAAAATTCAACACGAAGTAAAAGTGAAGGATCAGCCTGGTTTGTACGGTCCGAACTCCTCACGTTATAAGGATAACAATTGGCCTTTAATGAACAATAAACTTTCACAATCTTTTTAGATTAAATAAAAAGATTTTAAAATCAAGGCCCGACAAATATAAACAATTGAAACAAACCCCTACCTCGGTTCAAGTGCGGAGCATGTCAACAAACCGCGGAAGACAAGCGTCGCGGAGGTCGGGCGTTGCGGTAATCGTTCGTCGATTCTGTTGACGAAGAGGTATGTCCGAAGGGGTACGTCATTGGTGAATCATCGTAAGCCGACGAAGAAAGTCTGAGGAGGAAGCGGCGTTCCCTTTCGTTGACACGGAAGGCGTAGTCGATCTTCGGAAACAAACCGGCTAGGAAGAAGAGAGAAGCAGCGTTCTTGAGTGTTCTTCGTGTTCTTCATCATAGTTGAGGATGGTAGAGAGAGCTTCTCAAATCCTCTCAAGTGGCAAAAGAAACCAACCCCAAAATGATAAAATAAGCTTAAGCTTATTTTATTACACAACCTCCCTCTTAGAATTTCAAAGGTTTGAAATTTAAAACATCTCACCTCAATTAATTATTCCAAGTGTCAAACATTAATTAATGTGAGTTAAGGGGAGTTTTTAAAAAAAAGAGGTGAAGAGTTAGGGTTCGTGTGGGCCCCACCACACTTAATCCTCTCAAGGGAGGTTAAGTGGATGTGGGTCCCACCCCTAACTCCCTTTGGGATGAGTTAACCAACATGTTCAAATAAAATGTGTTTTTACATTTTATTTAACTTTATTTTAAAAACCCAAAAACTAACTCTCAACCCGCAATAAACACAACCTCGGAAAAGGTCTCCTTAAGCGAATATCGGCGCTGCGAGTTCATCGGTGCCTTCGGAATTTGATTCCGGGCACCGGTTCAAAAGATAGAAATTCCCGCTCGCTCGTTCAGTGAACGTACCCGAGACAAACTTCAGAAATTAATTCTGGGCACACCGGGCCTCGGAATCAGGAGCCGTCAGAAACTGCGTTCTTGTAAAATTCTGAAGAAAATTAAGAAAAAATTTTCCTTGAAATTTACGGGTCTTTACATTACTCCCACCTCAGGGCTTTACGTCCCCGTAAAGCTTCAACACAAACTAGAGTCACAAAAGCGGTACATAGTACGCATCTGGGCCTTCCGCTCCCATGTGCTTACCTAGAGGTTCTGTACTGCCAAAGAAAGTACACCCGATGAATCGATCTTCCTCGTAGGATCTTCTCCTGTCGATCCTCGATCACCACTGAAACCTCCGTGAAAGACACCCCATCGCCATCGTCCAGCTCCTCATGGTCGATGGTATGCGAAGGGTCGAGCACGTATCTCCTCATTTGAGATACGTGGACGTCGTCGTGCACCTGGTGCAACTGTGGTGAATGGGTCAAGCAGTAAACAACCCCGCCTACCCAGCTGGGGACCTAAGAAAGGTCCGTTGAAACTCGGAGATAACATGCCCCCCTGGCCACATCTCTGAAAACCTCGTCGAGGTGAGACTCGTTTAAGGAAGTGATGATCATCCTAGAACTCTTGAGGCCTCCAAGTCCTGTCAGAATAAGGCTTTTGTCGACCCAGTGCCGTCCTCATCCGCTCTTGGATGACCTGGACCCTCTCTAGTCTCACAAGAGCTGCTGTGATTTCTTCTTTGCTGATAAGAGAAATCCGGTCTCATCCCCTGGATGAACCACATTCATTGCCTAATACAGTCAATCCTGACATGTATGGTGGATTCATGCCATGGATGACGTCGTAAGGCCTCGACGTAACTACCAAGAGATCCAACTGTCACTCTCGCCTCCAAGGGTCGAGTCACACCGTCGGCATCAGTGTGTTGTCACTAGGTCTCCTCCAATAGAAATCTCGAAAGTGAGGGTCAAGTCAACAGTCTTAACCGGGACCACTCAGTATCAACCAAACAAAATGGACAGGAAAGCAAACTTTATGAAGATAAGTGTCTTTTCATTATTGCAGCTCATAGTACAAAGACACAAAGCAAAAACAGACAAACATCAACAAAACTAGAAGCAACAGGATCAATAGACTCCAGGTCGGAAGCTAGTACCACTCTTGTCCATCTGCTCCCGGAGCTCCATGACCGTAGATCTCAGCTGCCTGAAGCTGAGATCTCCCATGTCCTCCTTTCCCCTGCGGTCGGCCCTGATCGAACCTCTGTCTCTGCCTCGAAGGTTCTTCATTTAACTGCTGGTCATCTGCAAGGCGGGTCAGACAGTCACGTGCTATGTGACCAATTCCGCCGCAGGAGTAACACTTCATGGAAGGTCTGGCTCTATCACTTCCCTTGGTGCCTCGCACTACCAACCCTGAGTCATGCGGTAGACCACCTATAGGTCTGGTCCTCTTGGACCCCTACGTCATCTGTCTACTGCCCGCTACAGAAGACTCTGCCGTATGCCGGCTAGTGGTGGGTCCTGCTGCTGGAGACTGCTCAGCAAGGAAACTCTCCACTAAGAGGGCTCACTCCAACACTCCTGTCTGCGTCGGAATGTTGTGCGATACAACCAAAGCTCTGACCTCCCGCCTGAGCCCCTACTCGACGGTTCAGGCCCTGAAGAACGAGTCCCGTACCATATCTGTGGAGTAGTGTGAGAGGTCTGTGAACCTCGCTGAATACTGCGCCACTGACATGCTGCCCTGCCGCAGCTGAAGTAGCTCCGGTATACACACCGCTCGAAGGGTGGCTGGTACAAACTCTGCCCGGAACAGGCTCTCGAAGTCTGCCCAAAAAAGTGTCGCCTCGTCATGCATCTGGAGAATCAGGCTCCACCATCTGCCTTCTACTGCCTGAAGAAGGCTGGCAGCAAGGATCACCATGAAGTCTGTCGGCGTCCCCACTAGCCTGAATACTCTCACCACAGCCTCCAGCCAATCCCCAGCCGCCCGCGGGTCCGTCCCTCCCTCGAACCTGGGTGGCCTCTGGCGCTGGAACTCGTGCAGCGCGCTCAAGCGATGTGCACCCTCTGCTGCTGGGGCTAGTGGCATCGGTGGCCCAACGGGTAGTAGTACTGCTGGTGCCTCCGCTGATGCCTCAACTGGAAAAGGGCCCTGTACTGATGCCACGTCGCTCGGCGGGCTGTCAGTACGAACCACTCTCGGGGCTCTAGCTGGTCGTCCACAGGGAGGCATCCTGAAAGGAACAACGTGACACGGTCAAATGATTTATACCTGGTGAGCTGACCTGGTTTGAGCTGTTTTAAGGGAAAACCTTTGAAAACACACACGCAATCAGTGTTTTCGTGCACAAAGATGGAAATCAGTTGTCAGGGTCCTGGTGTATGGATATGTCAGCCGCCCGCACCAACACTGGACTCCCTGAACTGAAATCCACACTCGGTACTCTTAACACTATTGCTTCACAGAAAGAAAAAGTAAGAGTCATAAGTACTGCGGTAGAACCGATCTCCTTTGATACCAATTTGTCACGACCCGTCCTCGGGGCCCGCGCCGTGAATACCCCAAGCCCGCCTTCCATAGGCCAGGGGCTGGCGACTAGCACCAAGGCGTAAATCCTGGTAAAAAGGGAAGGCATTGCCTTTGTAAAGTAAACAATCACACAGAGTACAAGCGGAAGAAGTAAACAATGAGTACAACAGTAAGTGCGGAAAGTAAAAAGGGGCCGGAAATACAAGCCCAACTGTAAAGTAAAACTCGAAAGGGAAAACAACAACTGAAAAGTAAAGCCGCTACGCCGAGCTGTCCACTGGAAATCCCACCTGAAGGGTGGGTGCAGATAGCTCCTCTGCTCCTCGGGTTCCGTCGTCCGTTCCGAGTATGTCCCGCCCAGTGGTCCACCTCCGGGTACCGCCTCGTCGTCACGTCCACCTCTGGGTACCGTCTCGTCGTGAGGTCCTCCTCTGGGTACCATCTCGTCGTGAGATGCTCCTCCGAGTACCAACTCGCTCAACAAGCCTCGGCCTCGATCAACGCTGTCCGTCGTCTGCATCCAACACAACGAAGTGAGGGCATAGCCCGTGCAGGGGTGAGTATAACGATACTCAGTAGGGACCCTGAGATCCTCAAGGACTCTCTAAAACTAACAAAGATAACCACAAAGAAGTTCTCAACAGTTAACTTCTACTTAGGTATATGCCCATACATATTCCTAAGTTACCAAGTAACCCATCTCAACCATGAGGAAACACAAGGATCATGAAATCAACGGTTAACCACTACCCAGGTATATGACCATACATATACCGAAGTTATCAAGTAACCCATCTCAATCATGAGGAAACACAAAGGTCAAAAGTCCCAGATCAAACCAAGATTTTCATTATCGAAACCGTAACTGCTGAAGAGCTCCGTCTCTGGAGTGTACAGTGGTCCTGTCACGACTCCGAGGTACTGCTCACTAACCTAAGACTGCTGAGGTACTCCTCCTGTCGAGTACCGCGGGCCGACCACCTCACATAGTAGTGCTTCCCGCCGGGGTCTTCCACCCAACACAGTAGTGCTCCCCCCTCATAGCCTACAGAGGTACTCCTCCTGTCAAGTACCGCGGGTCTGCCACCTCACATAGTAGTGCTCCCCCGCTATGGGTTTGCCACCTCACAAAGTAGTGCTCCCCACTGGGCTACGTAAGTCACTCCGAATCGAATCGAACAAGCAGTCTTCAGGTCCCGGCCGGCTACACGGTCTCCGTACTCCATACGCTCGTCTCTGGGAGGGTCTGCTCCACGAGCGACAAGTCGATACTCCAAGTATCTAAATGTCCCATGAAGAAGTATCACAAAGGACCGCCTCGTCATAGAGGTCTCAATGCAATAGACGACGCGTTAATCGGACGCCCAGTCTGTGAGTTATTAGCCTTTTCGTCCCAAGGGCCCGGTTGGTTTCGTAAGAGAACAAACCCGGCCATATCTCAACTGTACCCCGAACTCCCATAGGGTATGCTCATAGGGACCGTCTCTCAACATGATCACCAACGCCGCTGACGGTTCGTCAAACGGACGTTCTGTCAGAAAGGTATCAGCTTTTCCGTTCCAGGAGCCCGGTTGGATTTCGGTACGATCCAACCCGGCCAAAATCCAACTGCGTCCAAAACTCGGGCGGAGTATGCCAAAAGTTCCGTATCGTTAACAGGAACTCAACGCAACAGACGGCGCGTCAATCGGACGCCCGGTCTAGAAGTTATTGGCCTTTTCGTTCCAAGGGCCCGGTTGGTTTCGTGAGCGAACCAACCCGACAGCACTCCGACGGCATCAAAACCTCGAGCAGAGTAAGCCAAAAGATCCGTCTCACTTAGAGGAATTCAACAAAGCTGACGGCACGTCAATCGGACGTCCGTAGATCAAGATATGAGCGTTTCCGCTCCGAGGGCCCGGTTGGTTTCGTGTACGAACCAACCCGGCCGAACCAAAAGTTCTCCGAAACCTTGAGTGCGATATATCGAAACGACCGTCTCGATCTAAGGATCGTGCTGCCGCTAACGGCGAGTCGTTTGGAGGCACGTAGCTCATGTTACTGGTGAAAAACCGAAACCCGTCCGAAACCGGGGGTCTGGGCCCGGTCCGACCCGGCCCAGTACCCCCAGGGCAGGCCCGAACTGGGTCGACCAGGTTCGGGTCCGGGTGCGGCCCGGCGCGGGGCGGCCCGGCCCGGCGTGGCCGGTCCGCGGGTCACCGCCCGCGCGCTGCATGCTCGACCAAAAGGGCCGAGCGGTAGTGGAACAGGGGGGTGCAGCCCCCCGTGTTTTTCTTTTGAAACAACGACCTCCCCACGTGGGGGGGGGGGGTGCTCCAAGTCACCGGGGGATCAACCCCCGGGTTTTGTGGATCTCGGCCAGCCTTAGGCCGGCCGTTTTCCTTTCACACACGGGACCCGCGGGTCCCGCCTCCTAAGCAAACCGGCGGCCGGCCGGCATGGCCGGCCGCCTTCCACCCTTCCGCCGCGGCCTGATGGCCGCGGCTCTTCTGATCTCTGGCGGCCGAAGAGGCCGGTGCCTCTGGCTGCCCCGCCGCGGCCCTTCCTGTTCTCTGGCGGCCGGCGAGGCCGACCGCCTCTGGGTGCTCCGCCGCAGCCGCACGGCCGCGGCTCTTCTTTAACTGCCGGCGGCCGGTTTTCCAGCCGCCCCTTCCAGCTCTGCTGCGGCTCAAGTCACGGCTCTTGTTCGATTGGCATGGCGCGACAGCGCCGCGCCCCTCCGCCATGGCCCGATTCTGGCCGCGGTCTCTTCGACTACCTTCGACGCGACGCGACGGCATCACGTTCTTGAAATCTTTCCACGGAGCGGCGCGACGGCGCCGCACGTATCTTCCGCATGAACCCGCATGGTGCAACGGCACCACGCCCTTCCAAACCATTCCACAAAAATTCAACACGAAGTAAAAGAGAAGGATCAGCCGGGTTTGTTCGGTCTGAACTCCTCACGTTATAAGGATAAAAATCGGCCTTTAACGAACAATAAACTTTCACAATCGTTTTAGATTAAATAAAAATATTTTAAAATCAAGGCCCAACAAATATAAACAATTGAAACAAACCCCTACCTCGGTTCAAGTGCGGAGCACGTCAACAAACCGCGGAAGACAAGCATCGCGGAGGTCGGGCGTTGCGGTAATCGTTCGTCGATTCTGTTGACGAAGAAGTACGTCCGAAGAGGTACGTCGTTGGTGAATCTTCGTAAGCCGATGAAGAAAGTCCGAGGAGTAAGCGGCGTTCCCTTTCGTTGACACGGAAGGCTTCATCGATCTTCAGAAACAAACCGGCTAGGAAGAAGAGAGAAGCGGCGTTCTTGAGTGTTCTTCGTGTTCTTCGTCAAAGTTGAGGATGGTAGAGAGAGCTTCTCAAATCCTCTCAAGTGGCAAAAGAAACCAACCCCAAAATGATAAAATAAGCTTAAGATTATTTTATTACACAACCTCCCTCTTAGAATTTCAAAGGTTTGAAATTTAAAACATCTCACCTCAATTAATTATTCCAAGTGTCAAACATTAATTAATGTGAGTTAAGGGGTGTTTTTAAAAAAAATAGGTGAAGAGTTAGGGTTCATGTGGGCCCCACCACACTTAATCCTCTCAAGGGAGGTTAAGTGGATGTGGGTCCCACCCCTAACTCTCTTTGGGAGGAGTTAACCAACAAGTTAAAAATAAAATGTGTTTTTACATTTTATTTAATTTTATTTTAAAAACCCAAAAACTAACTTTCAACCCGCAATAAACGCAACCTCGGAAAAGGTCTCCTTAAGCGAATATCAGCGCTGTGAGTTCATCGGTGCCTTCGGAATTCGATTCCGGGAACCGGTTCAAAAGATAGAAATTCCCGCTCGGTCGTTCACTGAACGTACCCGAGCCAAACTTCGAAATTTAATTCCGGGCACACCGGGCCTCAGAATTAGGTGCCGTCAGAAACTGCGTTCTTGTAAAATTCCGAAGAAAATTAAGAAAACATTTTCCTTGAAATTTATGGGTCTTTACAGGTTGATAATCCATACTGATGTTCAGATTAGGGTTTATTGAATATTGGATACTTTTCCTGAACATGGATGTGAATCTCAGATCTTGATTGGATACAATCAAAATTTTTACCCTATCCAACCTTAACACTTATCTGATGTATATTCATGTAAGTAAATTCAATGAGATGTCCTCTTAAATGGTGATAAAGTGATATGTCTTTGTGAGATGATCCATAATATCCCATATAGCATTGTTTCCTATGGATGTCTTCAAAATTTTTAGTACAATGTCCACGATCATGTTTTCCCACTTCCATATTGGTATAGGTAATGGTTTGATCATCCACATAGAATTTTTTCTTTCATTATTTACATCCTTACATACTAGTAACATCAATGTATATTTAGACATATCATTCTTCATATTGTCCCATAAACAGTTCTATTAAAGATATGAATACATTCTTTTTCTCCTTGGATGAATATAGAAGGTTGATCTATTTAAGTCATTCATAAGATCCTTCTTTATCTATGGATTGGATGGTAAACATAGTCATGATCCCAATATCACGAATCCTTCCTCATCAATTTTTAACTCAATGGATTTCCTCTTTCTCAAGGATCCCACCTTCTTCTGAATTTCCACATTATTTCTTTGAGAATCCATTATTTTCTATATAACTGATGGTTGATCAATCCTTTGATAATGGATTGATGATGCTCATTCTTTAATGATTCCCATTTTCAACCTTAAAATATTCAAGAATATTGGATCCCTCTGAATTCTAATAATTGATAATGTTGCGGGATCCTTTTTACTTAGATAAGCTTCCGCTTTATTTTCCTTACAAGGATGGTAGTGGATTGATCATTCTTAATCCTTGATGAGATCTAACCATCCTCACAAGTTCATATTAATCCCCTTCTATGTAAATATATATTATAATATCTTATAATCAATATATATCTTACACTTCTCCCAATATAGATAATGCCTCTAGATTTTTAATGTGAAGATCATAGCTGCTAACTCCAGATCATGCATAGGATAGTTTTACTCATGAATTTTCAATTTAATTAAGGCACATACTATAACTTTTTCATTTTTCATTAGTATATATCCAAATACCTTCTTTGAAGAATCATTGTATACCATAAATAGTTCCTCACTTTTCAAAAATGTGAGTACCAGTGCAATGATAAGAATCCTTTTCAACTCTTCTAAATAGTCTTTAAATTCATTAGTCCTGATAATTTTTTCTCCCTTATGAGGATAATTGTTTTAGAGGGTTTGAAAATCATGAGAATTTTTTCACAAATCATTCATAATTCCCAGTTAGACCAAGGAAACTACAGATCTACGTTCTTAATGTTCACCCAGGCCACAGTTCAATTTCTTTTATCTTGGAAGGGTCTGTAGATATTCCTTTTCTAGTGATAACATTCCCCAAGAATGATACTTCTTCCATCCATAAATAAAATTTACTATAAATTTAATAAGGTTTCTCTCTTCAAAGTATTTTTAGCACAGTATTCAAATGCTCCTCATATTCCTCCTTGATCTTGGAGTATATCAAAACATCATTGATATATACTACCACAAATTTGTTGAGGTAATATCCCAATAATCTATTCATTATGTCCAAGAAAAATTCTAGATAATTTTTGAGTTCTAAAGGCGTCACTATGAACCCATAGTGTCCGTACCTTATTCAAAAGGTAGTATTTGAAAAATATTCTTTCCTCACCTTTAATTGGTGATATCCCGACCGAAAGTCCACCTTAGAGAACTAATTTTCTACATTCAGTTGATTAAATAAGTCATTTATCCCTGGATGGAGATAATTTTTCTAAATTGTGATTTTTTTGAACTCACGATAATAAATTCATATGACCATTGATCCATCCTTCTTCCTGATGAATAGGACTGATGGACCCCATGGTGAAGAACTCAAGAATATAAAACTCTTTTTTATATTCTATTATAACCACTTATTCAGTACCTACAACTCAATGGTCGACATTCTATAAGTTTTCTTTAATATAGATAGATATCTATGAATAAGTTAAATATAGAACTCAACCTCTTGGTCAATAGGAAGTCTAGAAAATTTTTCAGGGAACACATTAGTGTAGTACCTCACAATAAGAATGTCCTCAATCATGATTTCTTATTTGTCTCAATTGTTTGAGATAGATATGCTTGCTCATAAGAAAATAATATCCACAATTTAGATGATGATATTGACAGAGATTCATCCACCTCATCTTACATGTATAGAATTAGAGGATTCCTTGGGATGTGAATATTAATATCCTTTTCCATACATTTGATGTTGGGTTTGTATAAAGATAGCCAATCTAGGATAAAAGTAGTATTAAACTCCCCCAAAAGACATAATAAAAGTTTTTAGGAGTTTTACTCCATTAAAATTCATTGGGGAGGAGTTATATATTTTGGATTTAATAATATTCCCATTTTTCCTTCACATAGGTAACTCAACCTCCATATTTTGAGGGGGTGTTTGAATAGTTCTACTAAAATTTCAAGATACGAAACATTCCATAGAACCAGAATCAAATAGTGAATTCTCTATTTTTGAATGAATACCTAGCATACCTATCACCACATCATTTTTAGGATCCACCTCATTAGTAGTGATAGAATATGATATCCCTTTCTTCTTTGGATTTGATGTTTTTGGACACTGATTACCCTCAAGGAGTCATGTTTTAGTGAACAATATTTCATTGTGACCTTGCTCACTATAGTTGTAGAATTTAACGATGTTTGGGTCTCTCATTTCCTCCACCACATTATCATACTTCATCATGTCTCCTCAACCTTAATGATCTTGGTGGTCTTCTCTCCCACAAATAAAGAATTTCCCTATCCCTTTGAGGTGATTCCAATGATTCTTCTTCCCCCATTTCTTACATGTGAGTGGTTGATATTTCTTTCCACCTTTTTTAATAGATCCTCTAACATAAAACTACATATTTCATTTCTTATATATATAGTCATGGTACCATTAACCAATCTATATCTCTACTTTGAGAGCACATCGAACAACTTATTCATAACTTCCAAATTCTAGAATTTCTAGAGCCTTTCAAAGGCGTGGTTTTAAACCAGAAAAGAATATATCAATTTTTATATCATTTTTGATAACAAAACCCAAATAATACCTTTCAAGCCAAGTGAAATTATCTTTTCCAACCATGATAGATTCACCTTCCTTTTGTTTTAGCTTTAAAAATTCCCTCTCAATTTTTGTTTGAAGAGTATGAGGGAGATAATTTTTAAGAAATACTTTGTTAATGTCTTAACACTCTATCTTTTCAATTTAATCATTTAGATTTTTGTTCTTAATCAATGCCCACCATTTATTGGAATCCCTATCAAAATGATAAAAATCCAGAGTCACTTTCCTCATCTTAGAATATTGATTCATAGAAATTATCTTCTACATTAACATGACCCATTGTTCCGAGACTAGTGGATTACTGGATCAGTTAAACATCAGTCGTTGTTGCCACATAAAAGTCTTGATAGTTAGTTACTCCCTATTATGTGAATGTAGATGTTACACATTATAATTTATTGTCCATATCATAAGATAATTGTGTAAGTATCACTATGAAATTTAGAACTCCACTTCCCAAGGCATTGGGGATGTCATTTGGACAATTGCTACATTTTCCCTCAAAAGGATTTTTGGCATGGTTTCTCTTGGTCCCCCCCATTTAAAAAAAGGTTTGAAAAAAACTATAGTCAACAAGTCATGACTAATTTATTCCTTTGTACAATTAACTCTAAAGGCATATCTTGATGGATCCTTATTTTTTTTATTTTTCTAAAATAAGGATTCTTAGGTTATAACTTATAATTAGTCGCATACTATGGGTTTTTAATATAGTTCTGTAGTCCTAATTGCCATATTTACTAAACCATGCTCCGATACAAAATATATTGACCTTTAATTTTATTACATTACTATTAGATTATGACATGCCACCTTTTTATCACATAAACTTTCATTACATTATACAAAACCGAGGATCTTTAAGGTTTAGTGTCTTGGAAACCAGGAACTTAATACATGAAAAAAAAATTATTCTTAAACACTTGAAATGATTATTTATTTGTTCATCCTAAGTTCATTATAGAATCTCATAACCTCGGAGCATACATCAAAGAATAGGGTGATTAGAAGGCCTCATAAGGGAAACAAGGGAAACATTTTACATGTGAACTTGATATACATCAATAAAGTCATGATAAATAGCTTTAAGGAAATAGAAAGAGATCATGAGACATATCTTAATGGAAAGAACATGATTAAAAACTTGAATATGTGGCTACAACATTTAACTTAGACAATCATGAAAATATCACCAAGGTCCATCCCTAAGGTGTCATTTGAAATTACCAAGGTTATTCACCAAGGTATCGTTAAAATTGTAATCTCTAGTGGTTACATCATTACCCAATGCATTGGAGCGCTATCAAGGCACACCCTTAAATTTTTCTTTATAATCATGTGATACAGATGTATCATCATCATACATTTCATAAATAACCCATATAGCATAAAAGAAATGGGGTTCATTTCATAATCATAACGTTTTTAAAAACTGGACATGATCTTTATGTCACTTTAAACCCACATAAAAGGAAATCGGGTCTCATGTATGTAAATTGCAGAATTTAAAATAGAACATTTTGATATATATGTGAATACCTCTGTAGAAGAAAAATCTTTGAGTATTCACTTACTAAAATAAAATAAGTTGAGAAAAAGATAGAGACATTTTGAGATGAAAATTCGGCAGCATAACGGCTATGTTGTAGGGTTTTAGAAAACATTGAAAAGAGAGGGGACATGGGTCACCCACTCATAAATGATCCATAAAACAGTAGAGGGAAAAAATATAAAGGATAAAATAACATGTTAATGAAATTTTAAAGACATACCATATGAAATGAAAAACATGGAAGGAAGAAAAAAATAAGATTTCTCTTATGAAAATTTGGCAGCCTAACGGCGCCACTTAAAACATGAAAAAAAGAATTGAAGAGATTAAATAGGGTCTCTCATCATATAAAAATTAAATATCAGTATTTTTGATTTATAGATCATACCAAAATTAAAAGAACTTGAAAGAATTGACATGAAAATAGAACATGAAAATGAGAAGGGTGAAAGAATCCTTTACAAAAATTTTGCATCCTAACGACGCCACTTAAACATTCTCAAAATGAATTGATGAGATAAAGAGGGGGTCTCTCATCATATGAACATTAAAAGGAAATTAGGATGAATATAAAAGAACATCCCTAACATAAGAACATGGAGAATAAAAGAAATGACATAAAAAAGAGTACTTGGAAAGAAAGAGAGAGGTAGGATCCCTTACCTTAAAACGTAACTCTTAAAAATAAATGGTTGGGACCTTGAGGGCTTGGGGGAACCTTGGGAGGACAAATTGGGAGGTAAGGAGACCAGAACATAGTTGAGGATGATTCTGGAGTCGAAATGATGAGAGAATGGCTTGGTATTTATAGGGTAAGTGAGGGGACAATGCATTAATGGCCAAGGGACACCTCATTGTTGGTATTGGCAAAACCATGGGCTTTCCCATGTTATTTTCCCATGGTATTGGCCACTTGGGACATCTTATACCTTATAATACTATTCATAAGTCGATCATATTGATTACATACTTAATACATCATTTAATTATGTCATTAAACACCCGTAACTTAAAAAATGTATTTTCACTATTCACCGAAAATTCAACTTTCTCAGAAAAATCCAAAAATTTCACCTTAACCCAATATCGATGCTCTGATTTGAAAAATGGAATCCATTTTATAAAAAAAATTCTAAATATTTGTAATTTAATTTTTAAATAAATACACTATTCACTGTAGAATCATTTTTTCAGAAAAATCCCCAAAAATTACTTTAACATAATATCAATGCTCTGAGTTCTAAAATGAACTCCATTTTATAAAAATAATTTACTAAATATTTTTAATTTAATTTTTAATTAAAAAACACTATTCACATGAAAAAACTGATACTTGAATAATAATTTCTAAAACATTTAGTTACCTATTTTATTGAATCACATTACTTAATCAAGGTGCCTAGATTATATTAATACTTTCTTTAAGTGAGATTAATAATCCATTTGGTCACATTACTAATCCTAAGCATAATATCGCTATTCATAATTTACTATTCATCAAAAATCAGTTTGATCTTATTAGACTCTAAATTTCTTACTGAACATAATTGTAGAAGACCATTTTTTGAAAATAATTACACATAATTAATTATTTAAGGTTTACATAAATATTTTTAAATATCCTTTTTCTAGAATTCAACAAAAATATGCATACTATATTTATTCGGACATTTGAAAATTCACAAAATTCATCATAAGAAGAAATCAAAATTTTTATTTAAATCAATGGATTACGCAAGGCAGTTACAGTCTTCTTACATAGCCCCTTATAACCCCAGCATAGGACCTAAGTGTAAGGTGTGCTAAGGTGAGAGAATCTGGGGGCGGCTCAGCCAACATTGCATGAGTAGTAATTTATATCAGTTTGAACTTCTCGTGAAGGTGATTCCGTTCTAGCATCACACGATGAAGTTCGGCTTAGGATTGGTCCAGAGCAAAGCCCAGTGGTGCTACCTCCTTCCCATGTTCTATTAGATGGGCTTCGATTGGCCCGAGACTACTGGATGAGGCCATCAAATCTTCTTTCTATATTAATTAACCAAGATCACTTGTATTTAGAGACAATAGTTGCAACATTTAGTTTCCAACGGTCATACTGACTAATGGTCATATAATAGTCAAAACCCAAGAGTCTCATTTTAATTATACTCATTTTATTAAATGAAAATTTTTTGTTGAGTATGAAATAAATTAACACACAAAATTAGGAAACAAGATTTATTCAAAATTTTGTGTCGTTACAATCTTCCCCCATTAAGAAATTGTGTCATCAAAATTTTTAAAATTGGGCATGGAAATTTCATTGAAAGTCCCCCATTGGAAAAAGAGTCAGTAACACTATTACTTTGAAAGAAAGAAAAGGAAGTACAAAGGTCACCCGAGTTAACCCATACTAGGATTCCATGTAGGAAAACATTGATATAGGGGAAAAAACAAAGGGTCAAGTTTTGAGGGAGAGTAATATAAAACATGTCTAAGGGGAAGTTAACCACAAAAAAATCAAAAACATGTGATGGGTTAAACGGTCTTTGATTACCCAGTAGGAAACTTAAACAAACAGCGTTTTTGTTTTATGGTCCTTTTAATAATTTTGAGGGATTCATTTACTAAATAGAATAAGAACACAAGGAAATATATTTACTTTCAAGTAGAGTTTAATCCCTTAATAAGATTCTACTAAGACTAATCTTTTCTCCAAATGATGAGCATTCAAAAACTACTTGGTCTCATCAAAGTACTAGAATCATCTTTTAGAGAATCACGTAATCCACAAAATAATAACTATCTATCGTTAAACATTTATCCCAAAAATAGAAAGGGTAAGATAAAACAAATCTTCCAAAAGAAAGAACCCCATAGGAATGGAAACTACTATAAATCTTCAAAGTTCCACAGTACTACCCAAAGTTCATCATAGACAATTCCATAAATAACTGTCCTTAAAATTCCACAAAATAAACTAAACTAAGATTAAAACCCAAATATAAGAAGGATTTGATAACATAGTCTTCCAATATAAACTTTATCATTAATCTCCAAGAAAAATCAATCAATCCTAACATATTATAAAAAAGTAACTAACCTAAACATATTTTCCCCAAAATAGGTTAATCATATCTTAAATTACTATATGTTCACCTTAAATTTGTCGATTCTTCAAAATATAAGTAATCATTTACTCCTCAAAGAAAATACCGTAGTAATCTATTTACCTCGATCATATGAACGTCTTCTAAAATAATAATCATCTTTTAATACCCTAATAATATTTTTTTTCAATAAGAACATCTTCAGAACATCAACATGTGGTACATAAAAATAGATTTTTTCCTTAAGGATATAAAACCATCTTAGGTAGTGACTCGATTTTCTTAGAAAACATTAAGGATATGCTCATAGAGCACAAACTAAAAAACAACATGACACGGACAATTATTGTGAAGTAGTTACATGTACTTTAGTCATCTTGATCCATCTCATCATAGGACTATCATTGTTCCCTTTTCCTTGAAAATTGTTGATGCTCATCATGATTCTCATCCCTTTCGAGAGATAATTTCCTTGGATAATGTCCAAATTCTCCACATTTACGACATTGAAAAGTATAAGGTACATTAGATCGAACATTACCTCTATTCATCACATTATCCATTTTTTAAAGCAATTGTCTACCTTATTCCCTATAATCCCACACTTAAAACATTTCCCAGTTCCTTTGTGACATTCTCCTTAGTGCCCCTTTCCACACTTTTTTGACAAAGGAAATTGGGTCTTCTTTCCCTTTTCAACTTTATCAGATGAACATCCTTGAGACTTTGTCTTCTTCTTCCTTGATGAATTTGGGCATTCAACTACATAAGAATTGTTAATTGTGATTTTTGATAGCTGGTTTGGCATAATCACAATATGGTCAACTTGATCTCTCGTCATCCCTGCCATATTAATAGGGCAATCATCACGTTTCCTATTTCATTGGTTGTTGGGACATGTTCTTCGATTTTCCACCATTAACTAAGAAAATAAAGTATAATTAGGGGGCTTAAATACATATCCAATAATCATGCAAAGGAAACTGAAATCATAGAAGGATAAAATTTTAGAAGAAAAGTTTGCCCTAACTTGTGAACCCCTAGGTTCCAATCTAGGTTATCCATGATCATATATTCTTATATGAATCTTTATTCTATTTTATATTTGTTCCTTTAATAATGGTTTATACTAAGCTTATAAATTTACCAAAGCATATCCCCCGGGAGTGTCGTAACCAAGGGTGAAGCAAGGCCCGTTGTAGTGTACCAGTTCCCGTTCGAGTCTAGATCAAGTGGTGTTTTTTGGTTTTACCCCTATGTACATCTGTGCCAGAGCCACCTCTACCTACTCGTATCCAAACAGGGATGCATTTTCTTGATAAACCACTTACTAAATACTCACCAAAATACCAGGCAGATTTACTATATTTATACTTTTATATAGGGTTCTTCATAGGGTTTTCATATCCCACTTTCCATAAATAACAAATCCATACTTTGATACCAACTATGAAATCCCTCCTTTTTATCACATAAACATTCATTACATTATAAAAAACAGGGGATCTTTAAGGTTTAGTGTCTTGGAAACCAGGAACTTAATACATGACAACAAAAAACATTATTCTTAAAAACATGAATGGATTCTTCATTTGTTCATCCTAAGTTAATTACAACATCTCATAACCTGGGAGCATACATCAAAAGAAAGGGTGAGAAGAAGGCCCAGTAAGGGAAACAAGGGAAACATTTTACATGTGAACTTGATATATATCAATAATGTCATGATAAATAGCTTTAAGGAAAGAGAAAAAGATCAGGAGACATATCATAATGGAAAGAACATGATTCATAACTTGAAGACGTTTCTACAACATTTAACTTAGAAAATCATGAACATATCATCAAGGTCCATCCCCAAGGTGTCATTTGAAATTACCAAGGTTATTCACCAAGGTATCGTTAAAATTGTAATCTCTAGTGGTTACATCATTACCCAATGCATTGGAGTGCTATCAGGGCGCACCCTTAAATTTGTCTTTATCATCATGTGAGACACATATATCACCATCATAAATTTCATAAATAACCCATATAGCATAAAATAAATGAGTTTCATTTCATAATCATAATGTTTTAAAAAACTACTTTTATGATAAGATCTTTATGTCACTTTAAACCCACAGAAAAGGAAAGCGGGTCTCATGTATGTAAATCCCAGAATTTGAAATAGAAAATTTTGATATATATATGAATACCCATGTATAAGAAAGATATTTGAGTATTCACATAATAAAAGAAAATAATTTAAGAAAATAAGAGAGACATTTTGAGAAGAAAATTCGGTAGCATAACGACTATGTTGCACGGTTTTAGAAAACATTGAAAAGAGAAGGGACATGGGTAAGCCACTCATAAATGATCCATAAAACAGTATAGGGAAAAAATATAAATGATATAAGAACATAGTAATTAAATTTTAAATACATACCATATGAAATGAGAAATATGGAAGGAAGAAAAAAAATAATATTTCTCTTATGAACATTTGGCAGCCTAACGACGTCACTTAAAACTTCAAAAAAAGAATTGACGAGATTAAATAGGGTATATAATCATATGAAAATAAAAGATAATTATAATTGATATAGATATCATAAGACAAATAAAATAACTTGAAAGACTTGACATGAAAATAGAACTTGAAAATGAGAAGGGTGAAAGAATCCTTTACAAAAATTCGGCAACTTAACGACACCACTTAAACATTCTTAAAATGAATTGATGAGAGAAAGAGGGGGTATATCATCATATTAAAATTAAAAGGATATTAGGATGAATAAAAAATAAAATCCCCAACATAAGAACATGGATCATAGAAGAAATGACATAAAAGAGAGTACTTGGAAAGAAAGAGAGAGGTATGATCCCTTACCTTAAAACGTAACTCTTAAAACTCAATGGTTGGGACCTTGAGGACTTGGGGGAACCTTGGGAGGACTCCTTGGGAGGTAAGGATACCAAAACTTCGTTGAGGATGATTTTGGAGTCGAAAGGATGAGAGAAGGGCTTGGTATTTATAGGGAAAGTAAGGGGACAAGGCATTAATGGCCAAGGGACACCTCATTGGTGGTATTGGAAAAACCATGGGCTTTCCCATGGTATTTTCCAATGGTATTGGACACTATGTACACCTAATACCTTATATTACTATTCATAAGTTGAAAATATTTATTACATACTTAATACATCATTTAATGATGTCTTTAAACACCCGTAACTTAAAAACTGTATTTTCACTATTCACCAAGAATTCAACTTTTTCAGAAAAATCCCAAAATTTCACCTTAACCAAATATCAATCCTCTGATTTCAAAAATGAAATCTATTTTATAAAAATAATTTTCTAAATAGTTATAATTTAATTTTTAAATAAATACACTATTCACAAGAAATTCATTTTTTTTTCAGAAAAATCCCCAAAAATTACCTTAATATAATATCGATGCTCCGAGTTCAAAAATGATCTCTATTTTATAAAAATAATTTTCTAATAATTTTTAATTTAATTTTTAATTAAAAAACTTTATTCACCCGAAAAAACTGATACTTGACTAATAATTTCTAAAACAGTTATTTACCTATTTTATTGAATCACATTACTTAATCAAGGTGCCTAGATTATATTAATACTTTCTCTAAGTGAGATTACTAATCCGTTTGGTCACATTACTAATCCTAAGCGTAAACTAACTATTCATCAAAAATCAAGTTGATCTTATTAGACTCTAAATTCTTTACTGAACATAATTGTAGAAGACCATTTTTTGAAAATCATTACACATAATTAATTATTTAAGGATTACATAAATATTTTCAACTATCCTTTTTCTTGAATTGATAAAAAATATGCATACTATATTTATCCAGACATTTGAAAATTCACAAACTTCATCATAAGAAGAGATAACAATTTCTATTTAAATAAATGGATTGCAAAAGGCTGTTATGGTCTCCTTACATAGCCCCTTATAACCCCAAAATAGGACCTAAGTGTAAGGTGTGATAAGGTGAGAGAATCTGAGGGTGGCTCAGCCAACATCACACGAGTAGTAATTTATATCAGTTTGAACTTCTCGCGAAGGCGATTCCATTCTAGCTTATCGCGATGAAGTTCACCTTGGGTTTGGTCCAGAGCAAAGCCCAGTGGTGCTACCTCCTTCCCAAGTTCTGTTAGATGGGCTTCGATTGTCCCGAGACTACTAGATGAGGCCATCAAATCTTCTTTCTATATTAATTAACCAAGATCACTTGTATTTAGAGACAATAGTTGCAACATTTAGTTTCTAACGGTCATACTTACTAACGGTCATATAATAGTCAAAACCCAATAGTCTCATTTTAATTATACTCATTTTATGGAATGAATTTTTTTTTGAGTATGAAATAAAATAACAGACAAAATTAGGAAACAAGATTTATTCAAAATTTCGGGTCGTTACATAGATCATTTTAAAGATAAAAAATATAATAGGGATAAAAAAACCCGGATCCAAATGTTTAGTGTCATGGGAAAACTAGTGCCATACATAAAATTTACATAAAAATATATAAAAATTATTTAATTCCTTCTTCTCTAGCTTCTTATTGGCCCATCATGTACTCCTTAGTATATGTAGTAACAAGAGGATATACATAAAAGAAAGGGGTAAGATAAAAGGTTATTAAGAGGATATAGAAAGACATGAATCAATGTAACATGGGGTGAGCATAATCATCATCATTATAACATAATCATGGGATCATCATCATAATCATGATATGAGGCATTGGATAAAGGCATTGAATGTAGAAATGCATAAAAATGAAATATCTTGTCTTAGTGGTCAACACCACAAACAATTGTGAATAAAGACAGAAAGATTTTCACACATATTTCTCTTATATAATGATATTTATCCCATTACCCAATTCATTATATCACTATATAATTTCAGGTGTACCCTGCAAATCATAACATTTACATTATCATGAATGCCACATTGAACATATATCAATCTTGGAAATAAAATATCACATGGAAAGGAATGGGGTTTATTTCATAAAGAATAAATTCATGAATAAACTTTGGGGTTCCCAAAATAATTAGGGAATACAATAATTTGTATAACAACCATCAACATTGAGAGAGGAAGAAATAATCTCACGAGAAGTAAAAGTTATGCTTTTAAAAGAAGAGTTATTTTGTAAAAGTATTTGTATTTTTTAAAAAATAATATTGGAGACCTGTATATCCATAAAATAAAATTTAAGGACAAATAAATTATATTTATATATCATTAATGGAACATCCATTTTTAAAATGGAGTGAAAGCTGAAAATTCCAAATGAAGAGAGTTGGGTTTGAGAATCCCCTTACCTTATGCTCAAATGGTTTATTCACTTTAATATACAAGATAGTTATATTAAAATAATTAAATAACAAATGAATAACCATTTTTACATTCATTTTATTCAATATTGTTTTATTAAGTTTTTTTACGGCTACTAAGATGAGTTATTAAGTTCAATTTCATCGTCCGAGAGTGTTCGTTTTCTTGGTTTTCATGAATGGTTCACTCGTGTACATGTATGGAAGATCGTGTAAAATAAAGATAATTAAATAGAATTGAGATTATATGTTATTAATGAACATAAAAAAGATTAAATTATCTTATAAATCAATTGGTTATATTTCATGAGGACGAATCATGAGATAAAATGTTGATGATAATCATTTATATTAATTTTCTTGTTTTTCGATTATCACAAACTTGTGTTGTTTTATCATTTTGTATTATACGTATATGATAGTTAAAAAACAAAAATATGGTTATAAAATAAATTTTGATATCTTTTTCAACCATTATAATGGTTGTATGACCCAAATTAAAGGCCTTGAAGGAAAATGAAAACTTATCATCCTTGAAGGTGATAAAACAACACCTCACAGACGACATTTCAATTTTTAGAAAAAAATGAAGAGGAGATGGGGTTGGATGATGTATTATTTAATTATCAAAATAAAATAAAATAAAATTTATGTTATGTGATTCATCATTACATTTGGATAATATTAAGGGATAAAATAATAAGAAAATAAAAGAACTTGAAAAGAAATAAAAATAAAATAAGGAGGATTTTACCTCTCGAATCGTTCTCCTTGAGAACCTCCTTAGGGTGATTGGTTTTGGAATTTTGATAAGAAAAAAAGATCATGGACTTTTGGGAGAGTCATGGGAAGAGTATTGGGTGGAATTTGGATAAGGCACACAGCTGAAGAGGTGTGAGTATAAGATGAGGTATTTATAGGGGATGAGAGGGGTGTTCACTCATAATTTTATTAATTAGTTTATAATTTTTCCTCAAGACTGTGAATAGTTTGAGAATTATCACTGAATATATAAAAATAATTAAATTGATTTTGATATTATGTTTATTACATCAGAAATTAATCAAGTAATAGTGAATTTAATTTATAATGTATATTTACCGTAATTTACCATATTTTAGTATTCAAAAAAATCTAGTATTTTAAAAAAATATCAAAAATTCACCCTAACAATTTTTAGATGTATAGAATTAATAAATGAACTCCATTTTATATAAATAATTTTATAAATATGATAAAATTAATTTTTAATTAAAATATTCATTTACATAAAAAATAACGATTTTAAAATTATAATTTATTTTATACCTTTTTGAAAAATTAAATAAGGTATAATATAATTATTTTATAATAATAAGACAAAAAATATTTATTTTATGAATATTTTTTATAAAAAAAATTATTTTAAGAAATTATATTAATTATAAAATTTTAAATAAACATTTTTGTTTTATAAAAATTTCAACACTTAATTTATCATTTTCAAAATATGTATTTATTTAAACCATGACAGAATAATGTCATATTTCCATTTATAAAATAGATAAATTTTATTTAAACATTCATAGGTGAGGTTAATATTCTATTGGTCGAGTTACTATTACTAACTCTTACACTAATAATCCATGGACCATCTTACTATTCCATTTGTTTAAGTTCATGAATTTCCTTAAATACTTCTTATTTCAATCAGTCTTCATTTATAAATTTTTAATTGTAATTGATATATGATTTTATGTGATTTAGACTATATAAAATAATTTTAATAATGGATTTCCATTGATAGTATTGTGGGTTTCTAAATTACTTAAGGGGGGAAGAATGTTACACCTTGAGATTTTAAATTAACACTATGTTCAAGGGCATATACAACACACAATAATAATTTTAAATGAACCATGAAATATTATTATAGTATATCATAGCGATTAAATTGGAAGGTATGAATAGGATTAACCAAATTATGATATATATATATATATATAAATTTCCTTATTAATAAAAATATATCGATTAATTCTTAGAAAATAAGTACTCAATTTTTAGTAAAGTCATTTTATTTTTCAAAAAAACAATTTTCCTCAAAAATGATTTTTTTATTTTTTGGGCAGATATTCTATCATTTTTTGAAAATTTTATAGAATTTATTTATTAAAATGAAATTAATTTTTTAAATTATAACCTTAATATTATCTTAGGGTGATTTTTTTCTATTTTCTTTAAAAAAATTAAATTTTAATGAATAGTGAAAATACCAATTTTTATTAGAAACTATATTTTCCTTTCAAGTATTTAAATAATAAAATTATATTTTGGATTATTTTTAATGTTTTATTAGTTGTTTGTTAAAAATAATATAATTATGGCCTTATAAATAAATTTATACTTGAATTGGATATCAAAACATTTTCGATACATTAATTCATTTTTTTTGACAAACTCATTTTTTCTTTGAAATTTTCATTTTTACCTTAAATTAATTATTTCCACTTATATTGATTAAATATTGAAAAATTTATTGAATATTTAGAATCATGAGGTCCAAATTTTGTAAATAGGATCCTATACTTTGTCATTATGAATAGTTACTGTATTAAATAATTGTCACCGCGATTAGGGTAAATCAGGTAATTAAAGTTAAAACTAAATGATAAGGACTGAGAAATAACCATAAAACTTGATTTTATTTCATTATATGAGTATATTTAATCTATAATCATCCAAAATTATAAAATATTACCCATTTTTTCCATTTAGCCCTGATTTTTAACATTATAATATTTAAGTAATGGATAATGTCAAAAATGTCACTCTCTTACTTTTAATATACATAATATTTTGTGAAAGTGAAAAAACAAATATGTTTGGTTATAAATAGTTATTTTAAATTTAAATAATTATTTATCATGGTAATTTATTAATAAATTTTAGTGATGAAATAATTACATTAAATGCTTATGCAACATCGACTTGATATTTATTCAATTAGTATAGCAATGAAATAAATGATTTTAAAATTATTAAAAGTAATATAATTTGAATGAATTATTATGGACCATCAATTATTAATATAGAAAAAAAATAATATAGGTGGTAATTGATTATATTCTAATTCCAATATTTTGATGTTATTTACAAAGTCAAATTAAATAAATAGCTCCAAAAATGACATTAATATTATTTTAGAATAAATAATATTATATAAATAGTTTTAAAATTCCTAAAAAAATATATTCGTCCAATTGATTTTTATATATTTGAAAATATAAACTATGTCCAATTTATTGATCAATTATCCTTTTATAGTAACTGTATTTACCCCTAAAGATAAAAATGTTTTTGTCACGACAATGTTAAAAACGGGTTAACGCCGGTTAAAACAAATAGATAAGGGTAAATAACTAATATAAACTTATATATATTTTGTTTAATAATAGGATTTATAATAATAATAATAATTACATAATATTATATCAGTATTTATCCATTTATATATGTATAAAAATTTATAATAATTTAATATTTTTTGTAATTCCAAGAGTGCCCCTCTGCTCAATTATAAAAGGAAACCACTTCTCCTCTTGTATTCAGAATTCAAAATCCTTTTATTTTAAAAATTCAATACCCAAATACCATAATAACATCCAAAAAAAATTATAGATTCATTATTTTTCTCATAATAGCAACCTTATTGGGATTGAGGTGTAAAGGGAAAAAATGTTCTCCAAAGAAGAGGTTTAGTCTGTAACAAAATGTTGTATTTATATTTTTTTATTATACCTACTTCAAATGTTATTAAAAAATGATGAAATAATAAAACCAATTTGTTCCATATAATTATATTTTATTAGTTAACAGAATCACTAACACCCATATCCTCTTCCATCAAATGGGAAAGGAAATTTTCACTCTTGTGTATGGCAAACTACAACCTCATGAAGTGATGTAATTAGTTTTCCATCACCACCTCTCATGTATGGTTATAATGATGGAATTAAAAAATATATATGTTATTAATGATGTTATTATGATTCTTTAAAGGTGAATTATTGTTTACCTTTATTTTGATCCATCCATCAAAATGGAAACAACATTCATGCGTATGTATGACCTACCATGTCCATGAAGGGTGTAATTCAGTTTTTCTCTACATTTTATGGATGCATATAAATATATATAATATTAATATAATTTTTAACATTATATATATAATTTAACCATGATAATTGTATAAATACGAAGACTTGCAACCCCAAACCTGTATGAAAAATGAAGAAATTGACATCCGATATAGTGATTTTAATAAGGAATTATTAACAAAATGACGGTACAAATTTATAAGAAAATAATATATGTTATGATATATATATGAGTTGGGTTTTGGAACATTTTCAATAAATATATATTTATTATACATGATTTTATAACACGTATGAATAAATACAATACTTAAGGTAAGGGATCCCTCTAAACCCCCCTTTTCATTAGGTTGTAACCATTCTCTCTCTAAATAACTTTATATCTCCATTTGATGTTATGTGAAAATATAATTTATGTAGATATGCGTCTTACATATATAAATATCTCATCATCCCCTCATTTTTTTAGGTTAATACATGCTATATATTTATTTATCAAATTCTTTATTTAAAATATAACATGCTTAAGGGGAAATTTTCTATCCCTTAATTTTTTACGTAACACTCATTTAATGATTTTATTCTTAAATGAACACCTTTTTTTAGACCTATGATTACATAATTATATATTTAAATCAATAATATTTTATTCCTTATAAAATTTGAAATCGTTGTATATCTTTATTTGATGATGAAATGAAGAAATATTATGAAACCCATTTCTTTTCATGTGAAATTATTATGATTATTCCATATTATTGATTTCCATTTGTGGAACACATAATAATGAAAATTTTATGATGGGTTATCCCAGATAGCACTCAAATGCAGTGGGTAATGGTTTTTATCATGAGATGTTATGCATAGGATTAAGGATTAAACATAATCATAGACGGGGATGTCGACCATGCGTTATTGTCTTTTAAGTTATCCTTGATGTTTTCTTATGTCATGTTTTGTATTTATTCTATATTTCCTTTGTTTCTTGGATCTTTTGATACCATGTTTTTTACGGTATTCTCTATTGGGATTACTCACAAGCCTTATATTTTTGGATATCATATTATAACTTTGAATCACACATTATGCTTCCTTATAATGTTTATTCCTTTATTGGGATTTTTATCTCAACAATTTTGTCTATTTATTCCCCAATGTATCCCATATAGTTTTATTTCATGACCTTACCCAAGATAGGGCTCAAGCTACAACTACCCCAAGATCACCTCCATAGGCCAAAAGGCAGTGAACAGATCCCAAGGAATATCTAACATGGGGAGGAATTTTTCTAAGAACCATTAGGCACACACACATCCATATCAATGAAAAAGTGAAAAGGAAAAGAGTAAAATATGAAACAAAACTTTAATATAAACCAGTCATGCATAACCTCTTGGGTATACAAGAGTATGATAGTGAAATATGGAAAGTAAAAGGAAAAAGTTAATTCCCAACAAGAAATATGTCCTAACCTAACAAAACTGGAAAAATATATTGTGGAGAGAGAGAAAACCTCTTTAATACCAATATATAACCACCGTATGTAGTCCCTTACACGCAGTATCCCTAAGCGCCTCTTGAGTCACCTTCGACCTATCTGTCATCTTCACAAGTCTTGACACATGTGGGTAAAACCCATGCATGGGTGAGTATATACATACCTAGTAGGACCCCTCAAAACCTGAATGGGGAGTAATAAGAGATACAACATCGAAGAAATATAATAGATAATACATAAGATAAAGCTACAGTCAAAGAGAACATTTCAACCCAAGCAAGAGAGAGAGAGAGTAACCTCATCCAAACACAAGGGGCTCAACACGATGAGTAGATAAACTACACATCAAGTCTTCATCACCTAAATAATGAGATTATACTCATCCCACCATGATAATATAGACATGGAAAAAAAATTTCATACCCCACACATATTTTCCTCTCATGAAAAGTGATTAAAAAAACTCAATGAAATGGATACAGAAGAATATATATATATATATATGTATATATGTTCAGTAAAAAGAAACCCAAAAAATAGATTAAGGGGATATCCATATAAAATCATAACCTAATAAAAGAGTAGGAAATAGTTTCAAAATCCAATCAATGATGCCCATAATCTCATGCGCTTGCTCAAAAATAATTGTACAAATCAAACAATGCCTCATCACTGTGCTCCACAATTGAGGGTCCAAAATATATAAGTAGGGGACCCGAACCCTAGTAAATCAGTGGGGTTCCAATCTCTCTGTATTTGTAGAGGACCTCGGTTCATGATGATAAGGGGTGTCCACTCTATAGGTTGAGGATCTACTACCAAGCTATAATGGAGGGTACCATTCTCATAGTTATTGAGGACTCCCCTACCCAGCTCAATTGGAGGGTAATATTTTGTAGTTGTCCAGGACTCCAATCCCCATTACTACTGGAGGGTACTACTTAGTGGTCATCAGAGACTCCATAACCCAGATCTATGGGAGGGTACTACATGGTATTCATTGGGGACTCCACTTCTGACATCTACTGAATGGTACTACTCAGTAATCTATGGTAATCGTTTGTGATCATTACCGTCATAATGTATTTCCTAAAGAAGAACCATGCCTAGAAGATTTCACATCATATCTCAAAATACAAAATGGATGGAACCATCATGTTATACATAGAAAAAACTCAAGATAGGCTAATAATGGGAAAAGATATTACTTCAAACAAATGAGATATGGATCCTTGAAGTTTCCTCAAAAGTGGTCAAATGCTATATAGTGTGTTAGGGGACCAACAAGGTGTGTGTCCCCACCCCACTGCCTAGATGTGTTCTTGTCCCACACATAGATTCAAATCCATGTAGGGGTATATGTATTGTGGAGATCTTACATGGTGTGTCCTATTACTCAAGTTCCTTGCCCATGCAACTTTTCCGTGTTCGTGTACATGACCCTATGTCCATGTACTCAGGTACACTGTTTTGTACATATTAATTTACACCCATACGGGATCCTTTGCGTGTGATTCACCTCATGGATCTACCATTTTGGGAAGGGGTACATGGACTACATGAGGGACACATTCCAGGACATACTTATGTTTTATTTGAAACAATAGCACCAACACTCTTGGGGTTACACACCATGTATTCATCCTTATACATGGTGTGTAGTCAATTTTCTCACAGATTCTCAGATCAGCTCCTGGTGCCTCGAATCCAGCCATTCTATTTCAGTTTTGGCCCTATATTCACCAAAAACATACAAATCTGGTCATGGAACATGGTTTCTAGCCACTGTTAAATAGAAATCTAATTCTGGTGGTCCATGGGAGTTCCATCATTCAGATCATATGCACAAAAACTTTTTTACATTGATTTCATGATCATAAACCATAAAAATGATCATCCCTACCTAAAAAATATTCCATATCAAGCCTTATATAATTTATCCAATCCTGTAATTTCATTTCTCAGTCGTTACAGGGGGTTCTATCAGGTTTGATTTCACCCAGAAATGTCAAATCAGGACAGCGGGGTCCAACCATTGAAGGGAGAAAAGAAATTTTGGTTAATGGAACCATAACAATGTTTTTACCATATTTGACCATGATTTTTTGTCCAATGATTAGGAATGGTTATATCAAGGTTGGAAACCAATGATTTAACTCAATTTAAACTGGTACACAGGTGCATTCATAGGCCACAATTGGTGTATATCTATAAAAGGGATCTATATGCTCCATAAGTTTAATAAAAAATGGCATAAACTAAAATTTATGATTCCTACATGGAAATTGGATCTTTCTTCATTGAAGATCACACTCATCAATGATCAAATAAAGTTGTTTTTTTCAATGCGTCTTGAACTTTTCAGATTTGTTGTTTTGTCGTCGTTCAAGGTGATTCTCAAATGAAGGATGGAAAAGAATTTATGGAATTCTCCTATGGTTTATGTGGCTAACCATGGATGATTATCCATGGAGATTCAATTTCAGAAAATTAATTTAGGTCAAAAATTAATGAATGAATGAATTTATTAATTAATTAATCTAATGAACATACTTCCAATGAGTGAGGAGTTCAAACACCATGTGCCAACCCATTTTATATCATTCCTAGGGTAAAAATTGTCTTTAGAACTGAATTTCGGTATCAGATTTATGATTTGAGAATTTTTATAATATTTATTCTCTTTTTATGAGACATGTGTGTGTAATAAAAATATATTTAATATTTCTATAAAATTAATTCATGGAACAACGAGTCTCGTAATCCCTGAATTTCTAAATTCCTAGCTCTGAAAAAAATATAGAAATATTTCAAAGTGTTAAAAGGAAAAAACCAAGTCTCTTCATAATTCCCTCATTCAATATTTTCATCCTCAAAAAGAAAAACTAGATATAAACTAATGATACTAATCCCAAACCTCACTCTCCTACTCCCAAGAACTCTAATACACATTCCCATGTTGCCACAACACAAAAAACAAGGGTATAGTTCATTTTCATAGGATCCTCTCATTCCAAACCTTGATCACCACTAGGTTCTCCACAAAGGTGGATCCATCTTTGATGTCTAGCTCAACCTAGTCGATAACGTGCTTGGGATCATGTACATACCTCCTTAGTTGTGACACATGGAAGACTTCGTGCACCTGCTCTAGTTGTGGGGGTAGGGAGAGGCGATTAGAGACCTTGAAAACCCACAAATGATCTTGAATGGCATATTGAATGTGAAGGATGGATTTTATCGCCATCCAATCATCCAAAATCATCATCATGAGTAGAATCTCATGAAAAAATGGTATCCGTTATCAAACTCAAAGTGCCTACAATAACGATCTACGTATGATTTCTCTGTACAATGGGCCTTCCTCATCCACTCATGGATGACCCTGAATTTATTCTTCCTCACCTACACCATATATGGGCATACAAGAGATGCCTCACTGATCTGTATCCAGCACAAGAGTGACCTGAAGGGTCTTCCATACAATTCCTCAAATGGTGTCATGCTAATTGTAGAGTGATAGCTATTGTTGTATCCAAACTCTACCAAGGTCAAGTGATCATCCCATCTTTGACCATAGTCTAACATGAAAGTCCATAGCATATCCTCACACACTTGGATAATGCACTAGTTATTCCCATTAGTATGGGGAAAAAGGCTCTATTCATCCCCATTTGGGTCCCAAATTCCCCCTACATGCCTCTCTACAATCATGAAATGAAACGCGTGTCACGATTAGAGACGATCATCGAGTGCACCCCCTAATGGAGAATGACCTCCCATACACAAAACAACCCAAAACTCTCCATTTAAGTTTGCTCCCATATAGTAAGGAAGTCTCCCGACTTCATGATTCGGTCAAAATATCACCTAGATAGTGTCATGGACCTTTTCTATACATGTAGTCCATATAAAAGAGTCCATGGATATGCCATATCATTTCTACTTTCGGATATCAAGGGGCTACAACAAACCTGCCAAAACTGGTTCTCATCCTTGACATGCTGATATGTGAGGCACTGATAGATGAACTCAGTAATGATTTGTCTCATTTTGGACAAAAAAACTACTATTGAAGGTCTCTATAAATCTTTCCTACACAAGGATGTACAACTAGGGGAGAAGTGTAGAAACCCCAAATCACCGCATCAAGCAATGTGACTGCGACTTGTGTCCCTCCCTGGAAAAGGATGACATGATTACCACCTTAAAAATACATATCTAGTGACCCCCATGGATATCTGGTCATGTAATACTTCACAGTTGATGTCTCTTAGTTGGGACTCTCTCACAAGCTCAAGGAGAAAAGGAGTCACCACCATCAACTGTAGAAAAGTTGTACCCTCCGGCTCCACCAGGGTCAGTTGTGGGGAGGACAACTACTCTGAAGCCTCCAACACCAATTGAGCATGGGAATTATTACTAATTGAATATGAAAATATGTTTCCCTTTCCCATTGTTTAGACTATCTCATAGTCATAATACTATAGAAAATCCAACTAGAACTATGGTGTCAGGTTATAGTCCCTTTGTGTGAAGACATACCTATGACTTTGATGGTCTAAGTAAACCACAATGTTCTCCCCCAGAAGGTAGTGTTTTTGACTCCTTAGGGTGAAGAATACCACTTCCATATCTATGTCATGAGTCATGTAGTTATTATCATGGGGTCTCCTATACCTCGACCCACTGCCTACTACTGCATCAACACACAACCAAGCCCATATCCTAAGGTATCACAATACACTACACACTCTATGCCATATTGTTGTAGTCTCAACACCAGAGCACTCATCAGCCTCATCCTCAACTCCTCAAAGGCCTTCAAGCACTAAGAATACCATGTAAATTACTTTCCTTTCCAAATCAAGGCAGTCAATGGGGATTGAATTCAGGAGAATATGGACATAATCTACATGTAGTACCCCAACAAGCCAATAAATATCTTCACCTCCAACATGATATTGGGAGGATCCTAAGAAAGAACACCATCGATATATATTGTGTCCAAAACTAAATGATGTTTAGAAATGACATGCCCCAAAAAGTGAACGTCATTAATCTAGAACTGGAACTTCTAGATATTTCCATAAATCTAGTGCTCTTGAACCAAATATCATAACATCCACAAGTGCCCTGATTTCTCATCCTCTAATGCAAAATATAAAAGTTTGTTCTTGATGAAGAAAAAAACAAACTAGTCCAAGTATAGATGGAAGACCTGGTTCATTAATTCTATAGACATGGCGATGGAATTCGTCACAACAAAGGGAATCACTAGTAACTCATAGTGTCTCTAGCATCATCGAAATGATAAATTTAGAATATCAGCCTCAAGAACCCTCAACTAGTGTTAGTCAGGACTGAGATCAATCTTAGAGAACCATGCCATTCCTGAAAACTAGTTAAAGAGGTCATCAATCCTTAGTAAGAGGTACATATTCTTTATCATGGTCTGGTTCAGGCAACGATAATCCATGCGAAGCCACAATCCTTTTCCCACATTTCTCACGAACAACACTGGAGCTGCCTAGGGGGAAACACCTATTGGATCGATGATCAATTTGATTAAAAATGTCAGAGTATCATAATTAGAGACAATACAATATAATACAATTAAAATATCAAAATCAATATGGATATGAGTTATCATAGTATGTAAATCATAATGAAAATATTGACAATAAAACAAATAGAATAGAAAGATGAATATGATATTGGACATTCTATTAAATGTTTAGTGGAATAGTAACTTGTAAATAAAAAAAGTAATATAATTGAATAAAATATAAAGAATGAGTTTCAATATATTAAAAAGAATAATCTATTTTATCTTTAAGAATAAGGTATTATAAAACACAAACTAAAGGTATCCACTATTTTATACTTACAACAATGTTTTTATTTCCCTACCAAGGAAAGCCCTAAATATGATGATTGGAATGGATTTAGATTACTATCCCCAAAAGCCCTCAATATAATTTTTGGATTATATATCTACCAAGTCCCTGTAGCCCTCATTCCAGTGAATCTGATTCCTTTTTTTTGTATCCCTAAAATCCCTCAATAAATACGTTGATCATATGAATATTACAATGAAAAACATCATAGGCAGACAACCTGACAAGGTTTCCTTATAACTACAAAACTCTAAACAATATGTTCACACAATAAAATCATTAATGTTATTGAAAAATGAGAAATTGAAAATGAAATCAATCTACTCACTGCATTCACTAGCACATCAACTTCAAACTCAGTGAGTGACTGAGTATTTATAAGAATCTTCCTAGTAGTCATCTTGATCTCCCATAAGTAATATTTCTATGATTTTCTCACAATGACATAGACACCTGACATTTGAAATATTATAACGTTATAACATAATATAATTTATAATATCGTATTGGTTTAAACCAATACATTTTAAGAATTATTACTTACATTAGAAACAAGACTTTCATATTCTGATTATAAACACAGGCCATTCTAATTGAATTTATTTCGAAAGTCATTACAATAAACTTTACAAAGGTCAGTATGATGTTTATTGATACCATTATCGGTCCAATGTTATGAATTTATCGTTATAAAAGATAATACAGCAAGTCTAACATCTATCTTAATAAATGTGAGTCTGATGTTTAAGGGACATAATATCATTTGGATAATGATAATGAAGAATGTATAAGTTTATATATAAATACAATAGAAATTATTCTACATGTGGAAAAATATAATTATTTATATAAAAACATTATAGAACACTTTGGACATAAAAATTTAGTAAATATGTTTTATGAATTTGTTTTTCATTCCCAAAATTAATGGAATGGAAAAGTGAGAGATCGAATTTATGACTAAAAACCTCCCATATTTTGGAAAGAACAAACCCCAAAAAATAAATGTAAATATGAAACTAAAAAATGTATAATCCATGTCCTTTTAAGTAATTTGTTTTTAGAGTTATGAATTTAAACCATAACTCCCCCTGAATTTATAAGTCATCATAATAGAATGGAGAAAATTGTGTTTAATATGATTAACTCCTCCCTTAGGATAAAATCTTCCCACATTATCCCACTTTATATAAAAAATTATTCCTTTAAAAATAATTTCTCCTATTGGTTAATAATTTCCACATTAATTATAATTCCCCCCCATTTGTATAATAATCTCCCACTTTCTAATTTTCAAAAAATAATGGAGAAGGATTCGAATTTTTCAGAAACTTTTAGAGAAACAAATAAGAAAAAAAATATAATGAACTGGCACATCATCCAAAGAAAAGTATGAAAGAATATTCAACCAATAATAATAGAAAAATATTCATACAAATCATAATTGGATGAAGAAATAATTCATTCATAAAAACTTATTCAAATGTTTTACAAAATACAACAAGAGTTCAAATGAAAAATGTTCCATATTTCTTCATGAGAGTTTTCATAAAAGACTTAATATCCTTAAAATATTTTATGTCCTCTCCAGTTCACTAGTCTTTCTTCTAATTCTAGACATTCTCGGATAATTATTTGGTCTCATTCATTAGTAAATTCATTCCCTCTTCATAAAATTTGAGTTTGGTAAACTCTAACTTCATATATCATATCTTTCCTTTCAGAGCATTTAATTTCTTAGTATGACTATCAATTGTATCTTAGAACTCCTTTATAAACATCACCCATTTTTTAATGTATTTAGAAAAATAATCGAAGGATTTAATGGATTCATTCATAAGTTTCTTCAAATCATCAAAACTATTATCATATAATTTGAGATCAATAAAAAATTGATGAGGGTACTTCACCATTTTGTTTCAAAAATTTATATATGTTTGAGATATTTCTTGGTAAACTTTCAACTATTCTTTAAGCTTAATAACTTTCCCTATTAATATCTTGATCGATTCAGATTTTTAATTTACACTTCCTTGAATAAGTAGGAACCAATATTCTTGTTTTATAATGTATGTAATTGTTCCTTCCAGCATTTTCAAAGCATCAAAAATGCAATCAAATACTTCAAAATCAATTGTTCTGGCTGAGTCTGATTGTTCTTGTTGAACATCATGAGGTTTAATTATCATTGTTCCAACTTTAGATTCTTTTCATTTATACTTTTAATTTAATGAATATAATTTCTTAGTTTTCTTTGAAATTTTATCCTCAAATTCCTTATCATCATAATTTTTGATGATTTCATTATCTTTAATGTTAGGTTTATCATTGGCCTTAATCTGGGAATTTTGATCATCTTCAAATTTCTAGATGAAGAGTATGTTTCTTCTACAGATGATGAAATTTTTTCTTTAGAAGTTCCCTCTTTACTACCTTTATCAATATTGGAGGTAAATCCCAAGAGGATGACTCTAATGATGAACCCAATCAGTTTTTATCAAATTGGTTTTTTTTCATATCCCTCTTCATTCTCATCTTCTTCATCTTCTTCTACCTATTATTCAATATCTTTGTATTCAGTTACTTATTCTTATTAATTTTTTCATTATTTTAATTTTCCATGAACCTCTTCATCAAAAACTTTTTTACGATCCTCCTTGAGCTTTCTACATGATCATAAATCATATTTACTAGTAGGTTCTAGTGTTGATTCATTCTGATGAACAACTGGTACCGATTTCTCATCAAATATTTTTTTTCTTTTCATTTCTCTTCTATGTATAGAAGGTCATCATGAACAAAAGAGTTTATTGAAAAAATAACCCTTCATATGGTCTCACTTGATCATTGTGGGATGTTGGAGGAACAACATTTATAGATGATATCTCAACTCCTTTCAAAAAAAATTCATGGATTTGATCTTCTATCAACCTTTTGAATATATTTTTCTTCTTTTCTTCTTCCAGTAATGTATCATCAGCATGGATTTTAAGGCCTTTTCCTCTTTAGATTTAATTCCGATTACATTATCTCAGGGTTTCCTTTTAACTTTATTTTTTATCCATTCATCATAAACATAATCAAGAACATTATTATTTTTTTTATTTCTTTGGAATTGATGTTTCAACTTTCCCGTTCTTCATTCAAACATTCTCACCTTTCCTTGATGGTTATACTTCTGATGTAGTACCAAAAACATTCTCAAAAAAATTCTTTTTATTTCCATTGAAGAAAAATATCATATGGTTCGTTTTATCCACACTAATAAAAGATATCTTTTCTCTCATTAGAATAGAGTTTTTTTTTCAATTTTTAGAAACTTCAAACATTCAACAATATAATTCCCGCAAATATTAGAAAATATAATGAAAATATAATTTATTGTTCTAGAATTTATATTGTCTATGGTTAATAAAAGTAATCCCATAATGTTTATCTTTTTAATGTTTACTAAAAATTATTATATGAAGTCATATTAAAATTTTAATATATCATAATATCCCTTCCCTGGAATGAGGAATCCAAACATTCACAATGAAACAACAGAATTATTTGGTGCTATATGGGAAACTTTTCTAATCTTCTCATAATGTACGAATAAAGAATCTTCATCTTTCATATTATTAAATGAACTAATTTCATCAATAAATTTGTGTAAAGGATTAAATTCATTTCCTTTTGACGGTAATCCTACCATACTCTTGGGTTTGTAGAAGGAAAACTTGTTTCATTTCCCATATATATAAAAAGATTATTTTCCTCTCTCATATTCTTTGAAAAACATAACGTAGGTACTAAAATATTGAACAAGATTAAAATAAAACATATCAAGATACTTATCATCAATTTAAATATATAAAGACTTCCATACTTGGTATTTTATAATCATTTTCAAAGTCAAATCATAATTTCCATAAAAATAAATTCCAAAAAAACATTCCCATAAAATAAATCACTCATTGGAATCTTCAACAGTTGTTGTTAGACTATGACTGGAACATGTAGATTGGATTAAAAGAAAGGTTTTACGACTGGTAAAATAAAAGGAAACAAAAACATGGCGGAAAACGAAGAGTAAAAACAATGTAGGATATGAGGGGATGGACCCTATTTATATAGGTGCTCAGGGAGTCAATTCAACTTCAAAAATAAATCCAACATTTGAGAATAAAACCAATCTAATTTGAGAGATGATATTGAATCATTGAAAAGTTTATGAAATTTTGAACACTTTTAGTTTTAAAACAATTTTATCATATTTAGAATAAATTAATTATTTTTTTTTTAAAAAAACAAATATTTTATAAAAAAAATGAATAATAACAACAATATTTTAAAGAATTATCATAATGACATAGTGTAAAATTTTAAATGATTTAAGAATACCTTTTAGAGTGGATTGTGTCATTTGTATGATTACATATTTTTCTTTGTCTTTGTGAAATAATTATATTATGAAATATTTGATAAATAAATATCAATTTTTTGATATAAGAAAATATATAATTGTTTTTATAAAAAACTAAATATGAGGCTTTTATTTATGATAATTATTTATAATAGTTTTATTAGAAAAACATATTATGATATTCTTGAATTTGATAAAATTTTAATAAAACACTTGTCTAAAAATTTATATCACATTTTCAGAGTTTGGAAGATTTTTTTATGAATTTTGAGTTTGAAAATTTTAGAAATAAACATGTGTCTATAAATCTAATTATTATAATTTTTTTAAGAAAACTAAAAAAATTAAGAAAACAATTTTTTTTTGAAAAACATAAACATATGTAATATCCTTATGAAAAAAAGTAAATTAATGTAAGTAAATGAGTAAATAGTAAGTATATATGAATGATTAAGTCACATAGATCATTCACAACTTCTGTTTGATATATTCAAAGCTATCGAAAGAAGGAGGTTTTGTAAAAATGTCAGCAATTAGATCTTTTGTTCTCATGAATTGTAAAATGATATATCCTTTATGTGTGTGATACCTAAAGAAATAGTCTAATATATATATATATAAATATATATTCTTAGAATATTAGTGACATGATGGATTTTTACTTAAAATAATGACATTGGTGTTATCACATAGTATTTTAGTTTTAGTATAACTCAAGACATAGTTAGCGAGTGTGTGTTGAATCCCCAACACACGAGCACAAAAACTTCCAACTACCACAAATTAGGCTTCATTGGTGGAATGTTATACTAAGTGTTGTTTCTTATATGAACAAGAATCAGATGAATCTAATAAAGAATGACATGTTCTAGATGTACATATCATATCCATTCAACATCCACCAAATTCATAATATAAAAAAAATATTTATTTTGAAAACATTTCTAGAAGAATAGATAATTCCAAAATCCAATGTTCCCTTAAGATAAAAAATAATTTATTTTATGGATTTTAAATGGATGTCTTTTGTATTTTATTGATATCTTACACATAATCATAAAGAAAACATTAAATCTAGATGACTAGAAGTTATGTAAAGTAATCTTATAATAATAATTCTAAAAATATTTTTATCAAATAGTTTCCTAAACTCAGTAAGATCAAAAGAATTTGAGGTACAAATAATATTACTTATACTTTTAGTATTTTCATATCCTAATTTTTTTACGAATATCTTTCATACATATGTTGTGATATAAAAATATATTATGGTTTATTTTGAGATTTGAAAACAAAGAAAATATGTTAACTCATCCACCATACTCATTTCCAACTCATATTTAATAATATCCATATAGGAATATATTAAATATTTTTCTGTTGATCCAAATATAATGTCATCAACATAGATTTGAAAAGTCACAATATTTTTTATTACTTATTTTTTAAAATGTTTTGGATATAAAACTACCTTATCAATGTTTTTTTGTAAAAAATTTTTTGTTAACCTATGATACCAGGCTCTAGGAGCTTGTTTGAGTCCATATAAATCATTAGTGAGTATATAAATGTATTCAGGATGTTTTTTATTTTCAAAAATAGTTGGGCTTTCAACATAATATTCCTCCAGAACACATCCATTAATAAATGAAAACTTTACAACCATTTGAGTTTTTTAAATTAAAGAATGTTATGATGGAAATTATAATTTTAATAGCTTCTAGACTATAAATAAGTGCATTGGTTTATTCATAGTCTATATATTATTGTTGATTATAACCCTCTTTAGAAAGTCTATCTTTATTTCTAACAATAATTCCATCTTCATCACATTTTTTTATATAAACCAATTTTACTCCAATTATAGACGTTTCATTAGGTCGTTCAACAAAAGTCCATAACTTATTCCTCTGAAACTCATTGAGTTCATCTTGCATTACCTTAGTCCAATCCTAATCACCCAAAGCCTCGTCAAGATTCTTTGGTTCCAATTGAGATAAGAAATCTAGATGCTCAATTTCACTTCTTAAGAAACATGTAGTCCTAACTTGTTGATAAACATCACCAAAGATACTATCACAAGGATGATTCCTAAGAAATAACTGACCTCTTAGGTTTCTAAATTGTTTTTCTTCAAAAAAAGGTGAAAAATTCTCAAAAGGAATTATATAAAGAACAATTTATTGAGTTATTTCTTTATGTGAATATTCTTCCAACAAAGGTTTAAAATCATTTTTAAGAATAACATCCAAGGAGGATATGGGTTGAGCATGTTTAAAAACAAAATGGTAAGTTTAATTAGACATCACATGTACTATTTCCTCAATAGTACAATAATTTTTATTAAAAAATATATATGCATTCAATGTAGTGGAATAACCTAAAAATATTACTGTATTAGATTTGGCTGAAAATTTATGTAATTTATCTTTCGTATTTAGAATGAATACTTTGAAACGAAAAATATTGAAGTAAGAAATTTTTTGTTTTCTTCTTGCCCACAACTCAAAAGTAGTTTTATTAAGAAAATGTATAAAAAAAACTTGATTTATATTATAAGAGGAAGTAATAACCACTTCATACCAAATTGTTTTAGCAATTGAGTATTCACTCAACATGGTTCTTTCATGAAGAATAATATTCCTTCTCTCAACTACACAATTTTTCTGAGGGCTTATTAGTGCTGAAAAGGTATAACCAATACCTTTATTACTCTAAAAAGTTTCAAAATCAGAATTTATGAATTCTCTACCATGATCATAATGAATAGTTATCAAGGGAATATTTTTCTCATTTTTAACTTTGGCTATAAAATTTTTAAAGTAACAACAGGCTTCATATTTATTTGGGAGAAAATAAACCCAATTATATGTAGTGTAGTCATTAAATAAGATATATACATAGTATTTTACACTAGTAAAACCAGTATTTTTAAGACCAAATAAATCCTTATGCACTAAAAATAATTAATTCGAAGTTGAGACTTCACTAATAGATTTAAAAGTTGACTTATTTTGCTTGATTGAAAAAGATTTCAGATTTTTCAAGAATCAAACCTATTATCCAATATATCCTTAACAAGTCTTCTTCTTAGTATATTTAGATATGTTTCTAGGGTAATAATGTTATATCCTTCTATAACATAACCAAGATTCATATTCCATTGCACTTAGGCAATGTAAGTCTTGGATCCTAAGGAATTCTTTGTATTGTGTGTAAAAATTATCATAAAAATTGGATAAAAGAGTAAATTCAACCTTGTAACTATGTACTAAAAAGAAATAATTCCTAAAGTATAAAAGGTAACCTTCATTGCATAATTAAATTATGCTTATATGGTTGTCATTATGACTGTTAACAAATAAGACAACTAAAATTAAATATTTACCAAGAAGAATAATGTTCCCTATTACAATAATCTCTCCTTGAGCATTATCTTTGAAAGTAACATTTCGACCTTCCATCGTGATAATATTTTTGTAAAAATATTTTTTACTAATTGTATGCCTATAACAACCACTATCTTTGTACCAAGTATTGTATTTGTTCTTACAATATTTTTTCCTAAAAAACAATATAATTTCGACACCCAAAACTCAGTAATGTTAGAAAATAAAACTTTATAAATCGGAATTTGTTTAGAAACATAGTATTTGTAAAATAATAAGGATTGAATTTTGGTAAGATAAAAAATATTCTTCCAATGTAAACAAATTCTACATTAAGGGGAAATTAGTTATTTTTTTGGAATTAATAAATTGTTATTGAAAATAATTTTTTCAAAAGAAAAACCCTATTCCAAAACTATTAACATGAAGAAGAATTTGTTGATTCTTTTTATAAAAAAATTCTTTACCAGAGTTAAATTTTGATAAAAGTTTGTTCAAAGAAAAAATTTGAAATTTAGTTTTACAACTAAATTATTATTCTATGAATTAATATTTTTGGAATTAAGTTTATCAAAACTAGTTTTGAAATAATTTTTCTCAGAATATGATTTTTCTAAATATTTTAAAAAATTATCCATTTTACAATTATCCTTATCATGATATTTAGGAAGATATTATATTTAATTTTTCAAAACAGATATTCTTTAATCAGCCTTAGAATGTTTTTCCCTCGATTTATCATGTTTTTTTTAAATTTTTTTAGTTTTTAGTTCCAAAATGTATAGAAAAATGGGAAAATTCACCATAAGAATGTAAAGTCTTCTCTTCACTGGTTAAGAGATATTCTTCATAAGAGGGTGTGTAATTTTTATCGTCAGGATAGTTAGAACTTAAGTACATATTTTTATGGTTCTCATCCATACCATCCTTTTCAAAGAGACATTTTTTTTACCATGGGTACATTTGAAGAAATTCATATGTTCCTCAATATAAAACTTTCATTCATAGAAATATATTCAGAAGAGTCACCTCCACAAGCACTCTAAGTGTTAGAAACCTTTATAAATTTATTACCCTTATATTTTTAATATTTCTTTACATTACTTTCTATATTTATATCTTTAATATTTTTCTATTTTAGCTTTGGACAATCTGGTCTGATATGTCCATCTTTCTTACATTTATAACATATAACTTTATCCTTTTTATCACCTCTATCCTTATGAACTTTTTTGTATATGTATTGGAAATATTTCATTCCAACAATATTTTTCATCCTTCTAGAAAAATTTTCTATCTCATTTTTTCAAAACATTATGAAATAGTAAAATTAGATTAAATAAGAACATTCTTCTTTTTTAAAGAGATTACATTATTTTCAAAAGATTGAACTTTAGGAGGTAATGTTGATGTTGAAGTAAAGGAAAGCCCACATTTTTTTCTTTTTCCATTTCTCATCATCTCTATTGAGTCTTCTTGTAACACCCCAGGTAAATAAAGAATATGAAATTTTCACATTTATCCATATTTTTGAATAAAATATTAATATAACTTTAAAGGGGATGCTGTGATCGATGGCGTACCCAATATGCAACAATGAGTTTCTTGGGAATATTACGTTACACTCTAATAATAAAATAATATTATTTTAAATTGTAGTTAACGCCTAGTCGTTGTAATGGCGGGAATGAACAGAACTAACTACAAAATGATTATATATTTTTTTCAAATATTTTTACTTTTTACAAAAAAAGTTAGAGGATTAAAAATGGGAATGAATCCAATTTTAAGCGTAAACATTCTAATATTCTTTAAAAGGTTGATTAACCACCTTTTGATGATGAACCTCTTTTAAATCCACTTTTTGAAAATTTTATGTGTTATATTTGACAAAATAAAATTCTTCTTTAGAATCGGGACATCAAAATTTACTTTGTGTAAATTTTTGGTATTTTTCCGATAATGTTCATTTATTAATGAATAGTGAAAAATGTTGTCTTTTAATTCAATACCTATTTTTAATCTAATTTATTTATATGATTAGATTATCTTTTGAATTGGTTTCAAAGTAAAATTAGAATATATTTTTACCATTTAATCCAATATTGGTATTTGGAATTAATTTCATCATGAAATTGGACTTAAACTAATGTCAATCTTTTGATACTTATTGTTTCATAAAAACATGCTATTTGCTCGGATAGTGGGAATTAATTATTAAATCAATTAATGTAACTTATATGTTTTGAATTTTTTAAAATAGAAATCATTTTTTAATTTGGAATATCAAATATATCCTAGGGTGAATTTTTGGAAATTTTCTAAAAAACTTCAATTTTTGATGAATAGTGAAACCACTGAGTGGTAGTTAAAGAAACTGATTTTTCGTTAAATGACACTTTACCAATTCTGTGATTTGAATTTCAAAAATCCAATATACATGGTTGTTATTAATAAGTAAAATGTGGTTCGATGGGATTAAAATAATTTTTTGGTGAATAGTAACTTTTACGTTTATTAATCGCGATTAGAGGTAATTAGTGTAATTTAAGGTAAAAGTAATGTTTTAATAATATGAAATGACCTAGACACATGTCCTACCCTCCTTGTATGTGTCATGGCCGACCAAGACAATCCATGGGTCAACATGGGGACCCCATGGAGCCACTTTGGTTGGAAAATCACATTAATACCTTTTTATTTAATGTTAAAATTAAAATGTCACAAACATGTGTTTTTTTACTAAAACAATTTTTATATGGGGTTATACAAGTCATATTTTTGACTATAAATATTAATTAGAAATCTAAAAAGATTTCCTACATCATGAATTGTTTTTATAATTTTTAGACACTAAATAAATTAAATTATTTATGACACCATGATGATGCAGGGATTACCTCATTATTTAACGATTTAAATAAAATGAAAAGATAATGTCAAATCTAAGACCTACACTTGTCACAAACCTATTTTATGGGTGTATTTCAAATCATTATCACTGTATCCTCTAAATATATCCTTTTGGGACCTTTAAAATCCGAAAATCATTTTATAATAAAGTAATATTTTATAACTTTCCAAGAGTGTCCCTTCTTTTCTCTTATAAAAGGCCACCACCTCTACCACCTTACCCACACCTATCAAACATTTGGCTCGGCCAACCCCTGACCATTTCATCTCTCCACATCCCTCTCATCATCATTGAATCCTCACCTTTGGGCAGAATCCTTTCCAAGGAAGCCTTTGAGCTCAAATCAAGAAGAGTTACCCGATTTTAAGGTAATGTCTTCACTTGTGTTCTTTTGTTTTATTTTGCTTATCCAACCCTATAAAATCTTTTTATTACATTATTTTGTAACAAAACCAGTATCATAAATATACTATGATTTTTCTATGTGAAGGATTCGAGCTACACTTACACACACCTTCGTCTAATGGTTAAAGAACATACTGTTTCTATGGTTGGCGAATTTCTGCCTCACGAAACGATGATTGTTCAATCTTCATTTAACACATTTAATGGTGTCCATTATGATGTCACTATACTTTATATATGATATATATGGAATTTATGTTTTCTATATGCTTCTCAATCTTATATTTAAAACATGCCTTTATGCTTTTCATGTTGTGCAAATGCGATAATTTCATACGAGGAAGTGTGGACTACCGCCTCTCAAGTGATGTGACTCGTTCATGCAATACATGGAATGTGTAAAGAATGAAATTAATGAAAATATGGGACCTATATTACATATATATTATACTTTAATTATAATATATATATCTCAATTAATTTTTAATTCCATTAATATGAAAAAGAAATGAAAGTAGCGTTCATGCGTACGTACGACCTACCGTCTCCATGAAGGGTGCATTTCATTTATTTTATCTCCAAATTCTATGGAGTAGTATAAAATGAATATTTACTGGATATATATAATATTTAAATCATTAATACTATTCTGGAGATGATTTACTCATAACTACATGGACAATCATTTTCAAACAAGTTCATTTTTGACTCATGTACCAAACATCGACAAAAACGTTTGATATGAACTCACATTATTAACCAATTATTATAACATTATAATATCTGATATAAACTGAATAATAATCTTTAAAATATGTCCTTAAGAAATTATAAATTTACTAAGGTTTATTATTCAGGAAGATAAAGAAACGAACAAGACAAGTCAGACTTGAGGTAAGGGATCCTACCCCTCTTTCTTTTTAAGTACACTCTTTTATGTCATTCCTTTTAAGATCATCTTTATTATGATTGGGATGTTCTTTTATATTAATCCTACTGTATGTTTTATTTTCATATGATTAGAGACCTTATTTTCTCTCATCAATCCATTTTGGAAGTTTTGAGTGGCACCGTTAGGCTGCCGAATTTTCGTAAGAGATCTAACCTCTCTCTTTCTTTTTAAGTACTCTCTTTTATGTCACTTATTTTAAGCTCCTATTTTTTATTATGGGGGATGTTATTTTATATTCATATTTATTTACATTTTATTATAATATGATGAGAGACTCTATTTGATCTCATCAATACATTTTTGGATTTTTTAAGTGGCACTGTTAGGCTGCCGAGTTTTCGTAAGGGATTGTTCATCTCACATTTAGTATCGTGAGATTTATGCTACATTTGCCCCCATTTCCATCGAGTTGTGTATTTAATTCCCATTTTTATACTATTTTTATAATATACTCTCATTTATGGGTAGTTACATCTTCATTGTATGACCCTTCTTTCATGGGGCGTACGTTTCGGAAGTTACCCAATTTGGTAAGGGAACCTTTCACCCTCCTCATTTTAAAAGATTTATTTTTTAGGTATTTTAATCTTATTATGATGGTATATGATCTTATATATCCTTGTTTCTATAAATTTTATGTCCAAGTGATGAGATACCCCGTTTTATCTCTCATCAACTCATTTTCTGAATTTTGAAGTGACGCCGTTAGGCTGTCGAATTTTTTGCAAGGGAACTTCTCAACCCAATTTTGATTCTTTTGGATAAACTTGTACTACTTGAAATATGTCGTTCTATGAATATGTGTGAATGACCTCAGATTGTTTTACACATAATATCCACTTATATTTTTTGTATTATTTTGTCACACATAATTATGTAATTTATTTATCCTTAATCCAAGGATACCGTCTTTGTAAGGGACTTCGTCTCAATATTCTTTCATTCAGGAATATTTTTTTCTAATACAAGGCTTTATTTTATATGGTGTATAAACCCCTTTTTCTTTTATTTTTATACAAAAGAAATCTTTTTCTATGAAGAATTTTAAAAAATGATAAAAAGGAATGTTTCTTTTAACGTACGCGGTGACAAAAACCTTTTCCGCCGCCGTGAGTATTATTTGGTCTTTGGCTTCCTCAACAAGCCGTAATGTTTTTAAAATGAAATAAATACCATATACTCTTTTATGTATGTTGGTATTGAAAATGCTTTTTATAAATAATTTGTTATTTCAATATATTTCAGTGATATATTGTGATCGAAATGTGTAAATGTTTTCTTTCCATTATATTTGTTTAATGTCTTATGATTTTATAATGGTACTTGGACATTATGACGGGTGGTACCATGAATACCAGGATGGGTGGTTACGTTATAACCTCCAATGCATTGGGTATGGAAGTCGGCCGTATGGATATTTCATTAAGTATGTGTGGAAGTCGACCATATAGTTATTCCATTTAAGTATGTTTATGTCCCAAGTTACCTTTTTTATGTTATGTGTTCTTTATATGGGGTTTATGGTAATCTTTTGGCTCCAAAAGGGTAAGTAATGGTATTTTATTCATTGAAGAGTTTTTACTACTTCATAAAGGTGAAAAGTATTACTTTGGTAAAGTATTCATGGTTTACTTGTTGTTTTGAAAAACTAATAGTTTTCCTTCTATGTGTATACTTTATTGGGCTTTTTATGCTCCTCCCAAGTTTTTGAAATGTTTTCCACAGGACTTAAAGATGAGTAGGGTCAAGGATGGGATCAAGGAAAGACATGCTATCTAAAACATGGAACTAGACATGTTTCTTTTTAAGTGTTTTTTTATTTTATTGAAACTTAGTAGAAGTGTCTACTATGTAATCTTTTGAGACGTAATAGTTATGACCTAATTATCTAAAACTCTAAACCATGAAAATATCCTCAATGTGAATTATTCATTTAATTCAATATTAAGTAAGGTTTAAGGCCGGAGCCTTATAGTTGGTATCAAAGGTCGGTTTAGATAACTTTAGAGGCTAGGGTATTCTCTAAGCATAAGTGACATTACCATAATGGTTAGGATTTTAGAAAGAGTCCTAGTTTTAGATAAAGTTAATGAGTAAGTATATCTTAGTGTCTATCTTCCTCATTAGTACATGATAATTTTGTTGATATACTCACACTGAAATTTTTGGTTTTAGTAAATGGATGGATCTAGCCAACACGAAAGTGACAATGGGTTTGAAGGAAACTGTGGCGGTTCTCTGATTAAGAGACCGGATGAAATGGGGGATTCAATGAGGAAACTCTTGGTTATTCTAAACCAACTATCAGGGAGTCATGATAAACCACTGGAACCTTGGTATATTCTGTAATGTATCATGTACGAGATGACCACTCGATATGGAAGTTCAGGTAATAATTATAAAGGTAACCATTAGGGTTTATATGATCCTTACTTTTGAGGTAATTATGGGTTATTATATGTTATGATGGAAAATGAAAGGCATGAGATAAACTTGAGGTTAAAATATGTTATGATTATTTTTGAAGATTTTATCTCGTTTTGAGGAATGTTTTAAGAATTATATAGTTTTGGAAAAAGGGACAACACGCAGACCGTGTGACAACCCGTCGCGTCGGACAAAGCTGTGGGAATCAAACCCACAACCAAAGTGCGACTGGTATTTATTGACTACCACTGGACTACGTGAAGCCCCTGGTTAGTTTGACCAATTCATTTTAGTTAGATAATTTTTGTAATCAAGAGTAAGTTTATTTTGGGTTATCTATGGAAATGATTAACCTATCATGGAGGATATGTGAATAGGTTAATTACTTTTCAATATGAGAATTTAAGAGCAACTGATGATATTTGGAGATAAAAGTTAATTTTTACCTTGGAAGACTATGTGATTAAATACTTCAAATATTTGGGTTTCAATCTTAGTTTGGTTTACTTTGAATAATTTTATGGACAATTGTTTATCGAATGGTGTTCGTTGAACTTTGGGTTTTTTTGGAAAAATTTTGGAGATTAAGAATAGATTTTATTTTTATAAAGGATGATCCTTTTGTGGATTATCTGATCTCATAATAACCTTTTTGGTTTTTAGTTTTGGTTTTTGTCTAAATACATGGGAAATATATAGTTCTCTTTTGTGGATTAGGTGATTCTCAATAAGTTGATTATAGCGCTCTTAATGTAAACAAGTCTTCCTAAATACTCATCATTTGGGGAAAGTATGAGTTTGTATAAGAAATTTAGTAAAAGTTGAAAGTCAACATGACAAGTAAGTATGTTTCCTTAAGATAAAAAATAAATTCCTCAATGAAAGGTAACTTAAAACAAAAATGTTGTCTATTAACTTTTACTACTGGGGAATCGAATACCGTTTAACCCACCAAATATTTTTGATTTTCTTGTGGTTAACTTTCTCCTAAACATGTTTACTATCACTCTCCATCAGGACATAACCCTTTTTTTCTCCTCCATATCCATATTTTTATACATGTAATCCTATTATGGGTTAACTCGGGTGACCTTTGTACTTCTATTTCTTTATTTTAATGTGATAGTTTTACTGACTCTTGTTCTGATGGGGGATTTTCAATGAAGTTTCTAAGACCAATTTTAAAATTGCGAGGATGAAATTCCCAAAAGGGGGGAAGGATGTAACACCCCAGGTAAATAAAGAATATGAAATTTTCACATTTATCCCTATTTGTGAATAAAATATTAATATAACATTAAAGGGGACGCTATGCTCGATGGTGTACCCAATACGCAACAATGAGTTTCTTGGGAATCTTACGTTGTACTCTAATAATAAAATAATATTATTTTAAATTGTAGTTAATGCATAGCCATTGTAATGGCGGGAATGAACAGAACTAACTACAAAATGATTATATATGTTTGTCAAATATTTTTACTTTTTACAATAAATGTTAGAGGATTAAAAATGAGAATGAATCCAATTCTAAGCGTAAACATTCTAATATTCTTTAAAAGGTCGATTAACCACCTTTTGATGACGAATGTCTTTTAAATCCACTTTTCGACAATTTTATGTGTTATATTTGACAAAATAAAATTCTTCTTCATAATCGGGACAACAAAATTTACTTTGTGTAATTTTTTGGTATTTTTCCGATAATGTTCATTTTTAATGAATAGTGAAATTTTTTGTATTTTAATTCAAAACCTCTTTTTAATCTAATTTATTTATATGATTAGATTATCTTATAAATTGGTTTCAAAGTGAAATTAGAATATATTTTTACCATTTAATCCAATAGTGGTCTTTGGAATTAATTTCATCTTGAAATTGAACTCAAACTAGTGTCAATCTTTTGATCCTTATTGTTTCATAAAAACACGCTATTTGCTCTGACAGCAGGAATTAATTATTAAATTAATTAATGTAACTTATATGGTTTGAATTTTTTAAAATAGACATCATTTTTGAATTCGGAATATCAAATATAGTCTATGGTGAATTTTTGGTAATTTTCTGAAAAACTATAATTTTTGATGAATAGTGAAACCACTAAGTGGTAGTTAATGAAACTGATTTTTCATTTAAAAGAAACATTACCACTTCTGTGATTTGAATTTCAAAAATCCGACATACATGGTTGTCATTAATAAGTAAAATGTGGTTCAATGTGGTTTATTAATCGCAATTAGAGGTAATTAGTGTAATTTAAGGTAAAAATAATGTTTTAATAATATGAAATTACCTAGACACATGTTTTGGCCTCATTGGATGTGTCATGGCAGACCAAGACAATCCATGGGTCAACTTGGGGACCCCATGGAGCCACTTTGGTTGGAAAATGACATTAATACCTTTTTTTTAATATTAAAATTAAAATGTCACAAACATGTGTTATTTTACTAAAACAATTTTTATATGGGGTTATAAAAGTAATATTTTTGAATATAAATATTCATTAGAAATCTAAAAAGATTTCCTACATCATGATAATTTTTTTTATAATTTTTAGACACTAAATAAATTAAATTATTTATGACACCATGATGATGCACCGATTACCTCATTATTTAATGATTTAAATAAAATGAAACGATAATGTAAAATCTAAGACCTACACTTGTAAAAAACATATTTGATGGGTGGATTTATAAACCTTATCAGCTTATCCTAGAAATATATCCTTTTGGGACCTTTAAAATCCGAAAATCATTTTATAATAAAGTAATATTTTATAACTTTCCAGGAGTGCCCCTCCTTTTCTCTCATAAAAGGCCCCCACATATACCACCTTACCCACAACTCTCAAGCCTTTGGCTCGGAAAAACCCAGACCATTTCATCTCTCCACATCCCTATCTTCATCATTGAAGCCTCACCTTTGGGCAGAATCCTTTCTAAGGAAGCCTTTGAGCTCAAATCAAGAAGAGTTACCCGATTTTAAGGTAATGTCTTCACTTGTGTTCTTTTGTTTTATTTTGCTTCTACAACCCTATAAACTCTTTTTATTCCTTTATTTTGTAACAAAAACAGTATCTTCAATATACTATGATGTTGTTATGTGAAGGATTCTAGCTACACTTACACACACCTTCGTCTAATGGTTAAAGAACATACTGTTTCTGTGTTTGGCGAATTTCTGCCTCACGAAACGATGATTGTTCAATATTCTTTTAACACCTTTAATGGTGGACAATATGATGTCACTATACTTTATATATGATATATATGGTATTTATGTTTTCTATATGCTTCTGAGTTGTATATTTAAAACATTCCTTTATGCTTTTCATGTTGTGCAAATGCGATAATTTCATACGAGGAAGTGTGGACTACCGCCCCCTCAAGTGATGTCACTCGTTCATGAAATACATGTAATGTGTAAAGAATAAAATTAATGAACATATGTGACCTATATTAAATATATATTATACTGGAATTATAATATATATATCTCAATTATTTTTAATTCCATTAATATGACAAAGAAATGAAAGTAGCGTTCATGCGTACGTACAGCCTACCGTCTCCATGAAGGGTGCATTTCATTTCTTTCTATCTCCAAATGTTATGGAGTAGTATATAATAAATATTTACTTGATATATATGATATTTAAATCATTAATACTATTCTGGAGATGATTTACTCATAACTACATGGACAATCATTTTCAAACAAGTTCATTTTTGACTCGTGTACCAAACATCGACAAAAACACCTGATATGAACTCACATTATTAACCAATTATTATCACATTATAATATGTGATATCAACTGAATAAAAATATTTAAAAGTGGCCTTTAAGCATTTATAAATTTACCAATGTTTATTATTCAGGAATATAAAGAAACGAACAAGACAAGTCAGACTTGATGTAAGGGATCCTACCCCTCTCTTTCTTTTTAAGTACACTCTTTTATGTCATTCCTTTTATGCTCATATTTATTATGATTGGGATGTTATTTTATATTACTCCTACTGTAATTTTTATGTTCATATGATTAGATACCATATTTTATCTCATCAATCCATTTTGGAAGTTTTGAGTGGCGCTGTTAGGCTGTCGAATTTTCGTAAGAGATCTAACCTCTCTCTTTCTTTTTAAGTACTCTCCTTTATGTCACTTCTTTTAAGCTCCTATTTGTTATTATGGGGGATGTTATTTTATATTCCTCTTTGTAACGCCCCGACCCTAGCTACCCAGAGCCAGTGCATTACTTCGTAACATTGGCATGATCACAAAAGATCAAGTCTCGAAAGACCGATTAGTTTAGTAGCCTTGGAAACACTAGATACATTCATAAATGTTACATTACATCACAAAGTGAAAAAATATAATAACATAGTCTCCATAGTCCACACTTCTATCCTCTTCGCACTATCCCTGCAGGTCATTCATAAAATACTTCTTCACATCCTGGAAAATATTAAAACATTGAAAGGGGTGAGCTCAGATGCTCAGTAAGGATACCAATATTGCGGAAGCTTTCATAAATAAACATAAAAATTTAAGGCAATGTATAACTAAAACAAAATCCATTTAAACTTTAACATCAACATAATATGGCAAAAGTAAAATGAGATAATGCCATTCACTTCTTCACATGGATATTCTACTGGTCGAATAATCACATGCAATATCAATAACCACTTTCATAATGATGGAATGCATAATGCCAGACTATCATAACCACGTAGTCAAGGCCTCGTGCCAAGACCACAAATAAGATTTTGTCAAGGCCTCATGCCAAGACACTAGTTTGTCTCATGAGACCTGCTGATGCATCAAGGAGCTATAGCGGGCTCCACCCGTCACTTATTAAGTCCAATGCATTCCTCATATGAATAGGTTTAAACATATCATAAACCATAACATAATCGTATCACATAAAACATGCATAAAGGAAACATAACATTTCCACATTTCAATCACAAGATATCAATACAACAAATTGATATAATAAAAATTCTTTCAAAACCATTTTCAATACCAAAATAAAAGAAAGTTAAAACTTTGTATTTATTTTTCATTAAAAAAAATGATGGCTTGTAGAGGAAGCCGAAACTCAAATAATGGTCACGGCGGCGGAGAAGTCATTGTCGCCGCATAAGTACAGAAAGAAAAACATTCCCTTTTTGTCGTTTAGTAAAACGCTTCATATGAAAAAGATTCCTTTTGAATATACGTAAAAGTCAAAGGGGTTTATACCCCGTATAAAAGAAAGTTGTGTATAAAACCAAATATGCCTCAATGAGAGGGGATTGGGACGAAGTCCTTAAAAAGATCATTTTTAAAATAAAATAGATCTATTATGTGTATTCACTATAGTTACACATAAAGAATACAAAATAAGACATAATAATATCATGACATAATTTGAAAGTAGGAGATTAACCCAAAGAATGGAAATTGGGTTAAGAAGTTCCCTTACCTCGTGTCTGACTTGACTCAACCGTTCATTAACCTCCTGAATAATAAACTAGAGTTAATATATACCTTATTAAGAACCATTTTTAATTTCATTTTTTTATATCACTTATTACAACGTTATGAACATTATGTAATTATTTAAGTTAATAACGGTCGTTTTGTCGATCTTTGGTACTTGAGTCAACAATAAACTTCTTATAATTACAAGTTGTTTATGTGGTAGAATATCCATTATCTCCAGAATTATATTCATGATTTATATGTCATATATATCATATATATCCATTATATACATTCATTTATAATATTATGTAACATTTAGAGGTAAGAAATGAAATGCACCGTTCATGGAGACGGTAAGCCGTACGTACGCTTGAACGCTACTTTCATTTATATTACATATTTAATGGAATGAAATCATAATGATATAAATGTATAATATACTTCCAGTATAATATAGTGTATAATACCATTTACTCCATCCTTTATACATCCCACATATGGCATTAACGATTCAAATCACTTTGAGGGGGCGGTAGTCCGCACTTCCTAAAATGAAATTATCGCGTTTTACCCATAATGGAAATCATAAAGTATGCCATAAATGAGAAATACAGAAGCATAAGTAAAACATAAACATATTATATATCATATATAAAAATAGTGACATCTTAATGGCCACCTTTGAAGGTGTTATATGAGTGTTGAACAATCATCGTTTCATGAGGCAGAAAGTTTCCATCCACAGAAACCGTATGTTCTTTAACCATTAGATGTAGGTGTGTGTAAGCGTAGCTCGAATACTTCTTATAACAACATCCTAGTATATTGAGGATACTGGTGTTGTTACAAAAGAAATGAATAAAAAGAGTTTAGGGGGTTGTAGAAGAAAAATAAAACAAAACAACATTAGAAAAGACATTACCTCAAAATCGGGTAATTCTTTTTGATTTGAGCCAAAGGCTTCCTTGAGAAGAGTTCTGCCCAAAGTGAGTCTTATAGGAGTAAGGGAGGGAAGTTGGGGGAGTATTTGGGCAGAGGTTGGCCGAGCCAAATGGCTTGAAGGTGTGAATAAGGTGGGAGAGGTGGGGGCCTTTTATAAGTGGAGAGGAGGGGCACTCTTGGAAAGTAAAGAAAAGTCACTTTATTATAAAATGAGTTTCGGATTTTATAGGTCCCACACTTATATAATTCGAGGATAAGATGATAAGGGTTCGAAATCTACTCATCCAATAGATTTTTGACAAGTGTACGCTTTGGAGTTTACATTATCTTTCCATTTTATTTAAATCGTTAAATAATGAGGTCATCACTGCATCATCATGATGTCATAAATAATTTAATTTATTTAATGTCTAAAAATTATAAAAAAATACTATGATGTAGGAAATCTTTTTAGATTTCTAATTAATATTTATAATCAAAATTTGGACTTGTGTAACCCCACTTAAAAACTATTTTAGTAAAATAACTCATGTTTGTGTCAATTTAATTTTAACATTAAATAAATATATATTAATGTCATTTTCCAACTAAAGTGGCTCCATGGGGTCCCCAAGTTGACCCATGGGTTGTCTTGGTCGGACGTGACTCATCCAATAGGAGTAGGACAAGTGTCATGCTCATCTCATATTATTAAAACATTATTTGTACCTTAAACTACACTAATTACCTCTAATCGCGATTAAGAACTTAAAAGTTACTATTCACCAAAAAATTATTTTAATCTCATTGAACCACATTTTACTTCTTAATGACAACCATGTATGTCGGATTTTTAAAAATCAAATCACAGAAGTGGTAATATTTCATTTAAACGAAAAATCAGTTATTTAACTACCACTTAGTGGTTTCACTATTCATCAAAAATTGAAGTTTTTCAGAACAAGGCCAAAATTTCACTCTAAGCTATAATTGATATTCCGAATTCAAAAATGATGTCTATTTTAAAAAATTCCAAACATATAAGTTGTATTAATTAATTTTATAATTAATTCCTGTTGTTACAACAAATAGCGTGTTTTTAAGAAACAATTTATATCAAAAGATTGGCAATTGTTTATGTCCAATTTCAATGTTAAATTAATTATAATGACCACCATTGGATAAAATGGTAAAAATATATTATAATTATACTTTAAATCTACTAAATAGTATAATTTATCACTATAAATTATTTTGATTAAAAAAGTTATTTTTAAGTAATTTTCACTATTCATAAAAAATTGGAAGTTCTCAGAAAATTACAAAAAATTAAAACTTGGATAATTTCGATATTACGAATTCAAAAATGAAGTCCATTTTGAAATATAAAATTTCTATAATTTTAAAAAGTGGTTATTACTATTCATAACGGCTACTTTGATTAGTCGCGGTGTTTTAGAACTCGAAGTTGCGTACAATGCAAGCTATTGCATTATTGAATGAGAAGCGTATCGTGGAAGCTCGGGGTGTTACATTATCCCCTCCTTCAATAAATTGCGTCCTCGCAATTTGAAATTTTTCTTTGAAAATAAAATGTTGAAAATATAAAATACCTTTGAGGAAAACCCATATCGGAAATATGATTAATAAAATTTAGCCTTAATAAGAGGGAAGGGCAAATGAAAAAGTCACCACCCAATTATGATCTCGATTAGGAGAACATTGGTGGCAATTAATGACATATAATTGGAGGAAAAACGTAAATATTTGTAGGGAGTGATTGAGGTCATCAATCACAATCAACTGTCAAATTGAGGGCCTCAAAGCCTTCAATCTATGTTGATTTAAAATATCATCAGTTCAACAAGACATAAGGTATTAGGATAACACATTTTTTTGTTTTAATATCCCTTTACAAAAGTTTAAGAATTAATTTATTCATCGAATAAAAGATAGGTATATATATATTTATGCTTGACAGTTAGAGTTTCAACCATCAACTCATCTTTCACTCAAAAAGATAATAGAACTCAAAAATATTATACTTAAACTAATTGTATAAGGTTCCAAATGTTAACACATACCATTTAGATTAGTAAAATTATTTTGTATTAACCAGGGACTTCCTGTAGGCTAGTGGTAGGAAATAAAGGCCTGTCGCACTATGATTGTGGGTTCGATTCCTGTAGCTTTGTCCGACGCGACGGGTTATGCCCCACCCTGTAGGTTGTCCTTTTCCTAAAACTATAGTATTATAATATTCAAAAATAATCTTCATAAATTTTTAACCTTAAACAATACTATCCAAAGATCAACTTAATCCACTCCAACCTTTATAGTTATCCAAAATACCTCTGTCCAGACATTCTCTAAAAGGTCTCTTAATTCCAAAATCAGTTTATCAGATTCCCCAAACAAAGTAAAGTTTCTATTATTGTCACATACTAAAAATGTAAAAACCTTACTGAAATCAACAAGTACTGCAGTACAATCATTATATATATATATATCTCATTATTCTAATAACCAGAATATAATCCATGAGTCCAAAAGCACCAATACATTAATTATTCCGCTTCAACTGTAGTCACAGCATAAGATTGGCCTTGATCCCTTGTCCTTTTCTGAGGTATGTTTCCTTGACGCTTAGGACATTCATTTGCATAATGCCCTGTTTCCCGACAATTGTAGCATTCAACTTTGACAGCCTCTTTCTTTCCCTTGCAATCACGAGCCTGGTGACCCTTTTCTCCACATTTATAACAAACTCACATTCCTTTTAGGCAAGTACCAGGGTGATTCTTCCCACAATTATCACATAATGGAAAATCCTTCTTTCCCCTTTTCCCTTTATCTGTCTCTTGTTCCACCGTTCTCTTCTTCTCTTGCTTTACTTTGTTGTCATAAGACTTAGAGAATTCCTTTTCCGTCTTGATAGCACATGAGACAATATCTTCGTATGATGAGAAGGATTGTGATACTAAAGCTCTACGGAGAAATGGTTTTAACCCATCAAAGAAACGATCAATCTTACTCCTTGGGTTACGTATATAATCGGCAGCATGTCTCGCTAACCTTGTAAAGTTATCCTCATACTTTGCGACATTCTCATCCTCCTTCTGCCTCAGACTCAGAAATTGCCTTTCCATATCTGCTCGATGGTCATGAGGAAAGTATTTTTCTAAGAAAAGCTCTTTGAACTCCCTCCATTCCATATTCGATACGTCATCATCTTCCTTTGTGTTTTGAATCAGCGACCACCACTGATCGACATCTCCCGTAAGGCGGTAAACTGCCATGACAACCTTCTCCCTTTCACTACTCCCCAAGGCATGGAATATTTTCTCTAAGGAATTTATCCATTGCTCAGCTACTATAGGATTTGTACTTCCATTGAAGGTTGGTGGTTTTTGCCTCATGAAGCGGTCTAACATTGATCCTCCACGTTGCGGATCAGGGTACTCCATACGAGTAAGGTTATTATTCATAACCTGAGTGAGTTGTCCCAGTATGGTAATAAGTTGATCAGAACCAGTTGTATCTCCATCTCGACAATAATTATCTTGAGAAGGAGGGCAATCCCTACACGGAGTGCGTGCATTGATACAGTTTCCATTCCTTCCACTAGGCGCCATTTCTAAACAATGGCATAAACTATATTAGTTTATAAATCAAAATACATAATTCCATACTTGTAAGATACTTAACATAAATTGAACTATTTATGGATATAATCTATAAAAATGTTTTCTTTGAGGAAGAATATACTCATAACCCTTCATAGTGGTTTATAAAGAAAATGAGAATTATCCAAAGCATATCCCCCGGGAGTGTCGTAACCAAGAGTGCAGCAAGGCCCATTGTCGTGCACCAGTTCCCGTTCGAGTCTAGCTCAAAGCGGTGTTTTTGGGTTTTACCCCTAGGTACATCTGTGCCAGAGCCGCCTCTACTTTCTCGTATCCAGATAGGGATTTATTGCTCGTAAAACTCACAAAATATCTACAATAACAAAATTCTAGGAAGTTCTTCTATACTAATCCTCAAAGTCTATCTTTGGGCTATGTGCTCTAATCAGAGTTTATCTAAATCTAGCTTCCAGGGTTAGTACTAAACTGCCTCTGATACCAACTATAACGCCCCGACCCCAGCTACCCAGAGCCGGTGCATTACTTCGTAACATTGGCATGATCACAAAAGATCAAGTCTCGAAAGACCGATTAGTTTAGTAGCCTTGGAAACACTAGATACATTCATAAATGTTAAATTACATCACAAAGTGAAAAACTATAATAACATAGTCTCCAAAGTCCACACTTCTATCCTCTTCGGACTATCCCTACAGGTCATTCATAAAATACTTCTTCACGTCCTGGAAAATATTAAAACATTGAAAGGGGTGAGCTCAGATGCTCAGTAAGGATACCAATATTGCGGAAGCTTTCATAAATAAACATAAAAATTTAAGGCAATGTATAACTAAAACAAAAGCCTTTTAAACTTGAACATCAACATAATATGGAAAAGGAAAATGAGATAATGCCATTCACTTCTTCACATGGATATTCTACTGGTCGAATAATCACATGCAATATCAATAACCACTTTCATAATGATGGAATGCATAATGCCAGACTATCATAACCACGTAGTCAAGGCCTCGTGCCAAGACCACAAATAAGATTTTGTCAAGGCCTCGTGCCAAGACACTAGTTTGTCTCATGAGACCTGCCGATGCATCGAGGAGCTGTAGCGGGCTCCACCAGTCACTTATTAAGTCCAATGCATTCCTCATATGAATAGGTTTAAACATATCATAAACCATAACATAATCGTATCACATAAAACATGCATAAAGGAAACATAACATTTCCACATTTCAATCACAAGATATCAATACAACAAATTGATATAATAAAAATTCTTTCAAAACCATTTTCAATACCAAAATAAAAGAAAGTTAAAACTTTGTATTTATTTTTCATTAAAAAAAATGATGGCTTGTAGAGGAAGCCGAAACTCAAATAATGGTCACGGCGGCAGAGAAGTCGTTGTCGCCGCATAAGTACAGAAAGAAAAACATTCCCTTTTTTTCGTTTAGTAAAACGCTTCGTATGAAAAAGATTCCTTTTGAATAAACGTAAAAGTCAAAGGCGTTTATACCCCGTATAAAAGAAAGTTGTGTATAAAACCAAATATGCCTCAATGAGAGAGGATTGGGACGAAGTCCTTAAGAATATCATTTTTAAAATAAAATAGATCTATTATGTGTATTCACTATAGTTACACATAAAGAATACAAAATAAGACATAATAATATCATGACATAATTTGAAAGTAGGAGATTAACCCAAATAATGGAAATTGGGTTAAGAAGTTCCCTTACCTCGTGTCTGACTTGACTCAACCGTTATTTAACCTCCTGAATAATAAACTAGAGTTAATATATACCTTATTAAGAACCATTTTTAATTTCATTTTTTTATATCACTTATTAAAATGTTATGAACATTATGTAATTATTTAAGTTAATAACGGTCGTTTTGTCGATCTTTGGTACTTGAGTCAACAATAAACTTCTTATAATTACAAGTTGTTTATGTGGTAGAATATCCATTATCTCCAGAATTATATTCATGATTTAGATGTCATATATATCATATATATCCAGTATATACATTCATTTATAATATTACGTAACATTTAGAGGTAAGAAATGAAATGCACCGTTCATGGAGACGGTAAGCCGTACGTACGCTTGAACGCTACTTTCATTTCTATTTCGTATTTAATGGAATTAAATCATAATGATATAAATGTATAATATAATTCCAGTATAATATAATGTATAATACCATTTACTCCATCCTTTATACATCCCACATATGGCATTAACGATTCAAATCACTTTGAGGGGGCGGTAGTCCGCACTTCCTAAAATGAAATTATCGCGTTTTACCCATAATGGAAATCATAAAGTATGCCATAAATGAGAAATACAGAAGCATAAGTAAAACATAAACATATTATATATCATATATAAAAATAGTGACATCTTAATGGCCACCTTTGAAGGTGTTATATGAGTGTTGAACAATCATCGTTTCGTGAGGCAGAAATTCGTCATCCACAGAAACCGTATGTTCTTTAACCATTAGATGTAGGTGTGTGTAAGTGTAGCTCGAATAATTCTTATAACAACATCCTAGTATATTTAGGATAATGGTGTTGTTACAAAAGAAATGAATAAAAAGAGTTTAGGGGGTCGTAGAAGAAAAATAAAACAAAACAACATTAGAAAAGACATTACCTCAAAATCGGGTAACTCTTTTTGATTTGAGCCAAAGGCTCCCTTGAGAAGCGTTCTGCCCAAAGTGAGGCTTCTAGGAGTAAGGGAGGGAAGTTGGGGGAGTATTTGGGCAGAGTTTGGCCGAGCCAAATGGCTTGAAGGTGTGAATAAGGTGGGAGAGGTGGGGGCCTTTTATAAGTGGGGAGGAGGGGCACTCTTGGAAAGTAAAGAAAAGTCACTTTATTATAAAATGAGTTTCGGATTTTAGAGGTCCCAAACTTATGTAATTCGAGGATAAGATGATAAGGGTTCGAAATCTACTCATCCAATAGATTTTTGACAAGTTTACTCTTTGGATTTTACATTATCTTTCCATTTTATTTAAATCGTTAAATAATGAGGTCATCACTGCATCATCATGATGTCATAAATAATATAATTTATTTAATGTCTAAAAATTATAAAAAAAATACTATGATGTAGCAAAGCTTTTTAGATTTCTAATGAATATTTATAATCAAATTTTGGAATTGTGTAACCCCACTTAAAAACTGTTTTAGTAAAATAACTCATGTTTGTGTCAATTTAATTTTAACATTAAATAAATATATATTAATGTCATTTTCCAACTAAAGTGGCTCCATGGGGTCCCCAAGTTGTCCCATGGGTTTTCTTGGTCGGCCATGACTCATCCAATAGGAGTAGGACAAGTTTCATGATCATCTCATATTATTAAAACATTATTTGTACCTTAAACTACACTAATTACCTCTAATCGCGATTAAGAACTTAAAAGTTACTATTCACCAAAAAATTATTTTAATCTCATTGAACCACATTTTACTTCTTAATGAAAACCATGTATGTCGGATTTTTGAAAATCAAATCACAGAAGTGGTAATATTTCATTTAAACGAAAAATCAGTTATTTAACTACCACTTAGTGGTTTCACTATTCATCAAAAATTGATGTTTTTCAGAACAAGGCCAAAATTTCACTCTAAGATATAATTGATATTCCAAATTAAAAAATGATGCCTATTTTACAAAATTCCAAACATATAAGTTGTATTAATTAATTTTATAATTAATTCCCGCTGTTACAACAAATAGCGTGTTTTTAAGAAACAATTTATATCAAAAGATTGGCAATTGTTTATGTCCAATTTCAATGTTAAATTAATTATAATGACCACCATTGGATAAAATGGTAAAAATATATTATAATTATACTTTAAAACCACTAAATAGTATAATTTATCACTATAAATTATTTTGATTAAAAAAGTTGTTTTTAAGTAATTTTCACTATTCATAAAAAATTGGAAGTTCTCAGAAAATTACAAAAAATTCAACTTTGGATAATTTCGATATTACGAATTCAAAAATGAAGTCCATTTTGAAATATAAAATTTCTATAATTTTAAAAAGTTGTTATTACTATTCATAACGGCAACTTTGATTAGTCGCGGTGTTTTAGAACTCGAAGTTGCGTACAATGCAAGCTATTGCATTATTGAATGAGAAGCGTATCGTGGAAGCTCGGGGTGTTACACTCTTGATGTAAATTTTATTGTAATATTATGAGAGACTCTATTTGATCTCATCAATCCATTTTTGGAAGTTTTAAGTGGTGCCGTTAGGCTGCCGAGTTTTTTGTAAGGGATTGTTCATCTCACTTTTAGTCCCGTGAGATTTATGCTACATTTGCCACCATTTCCTTTGAGTGGTGTATGTAATTCCCATTTTTATACTCTTTGTATAATATAATCTCATTTATGTTTAGTTACATCTTCATTTTATGACCCTTCTTTCATGGGGTGTACGTTTCGGAAGTTACCCAATTCGGTAAGGGAACCTTTCACCCTCCTCATTTTGAAAGACTTCTTTTGTAGGTCTTTTAATATTATTATGATGGTATATGTTATTATATATCCTTGTTGCTATAAATGTTATTTCCAAGTGATGAGATGCCCCTTTTTATCTCTCATCAACTCATTTTCAAAATTTTGAAGTGACGCCGTTAGGCTATCGAATTTTTTGCAAGGGAACTTCTTAACCCAATTTTGATTCTTTGGGATAAACTTGTACTCCTTGAAATATGTTGTTTTATGAATATGTGTGAATGACCTCTGATTGTTTTACACTTAATATCAAATTATATTTTGTGTATTAGTTTGTAACACATAATTATGTAATTGATTTATCCTTAATCCAAGGATACCGTCTTTATAAGGGACTTCGTCTCAATCTTCTTTCATTCAGGCATATTTTGTTCTAATACAAGGCTTTATTTTATATGGTGTATAAACCCCTTTGAATTTTATTTTTATACAAAAGGAATCTTTTTCTACGAAGCATTTTACAAAACGACAAAAAGTAATGTTTCTTTTAACATACGCGGTGACAACGACCTTTTCGGCCACCGTGAGTATTATTTGGTCTTTGGCTTCCTCAAAAAGCCATAATGTTTTTAAAATGAAATAAATACCATATACTCTTTTATTTATGTTGGTATTGAAAATGGTTTTTATAAAGGATTTGTTATTTCAATATATTTAAGTGATATATTGTGATCGAAATGTGGAAATGTTTTCTTTGCATTATATTTGTTTAATGTCTTATGATATTATAATGGTACTTGGACATTGTGACAGGTGGTGCCGTGAATACCAGGACGGGTGGTTACGTTATAACCTCCAATTCATTGGGTATGGAAGTCGTCCATATGGCTATTCCATTAAGTATGTGTGGAAGTCGACCGTATGGTTATTCCATTTAAGTATGTTTATGTCCCAAGTTACCTTTTTTATGTTATGTGTTCTTTATATGGGTTTTATGGTAATCTTTTGGTTACAAAAGGGTAAGTAATGGTATTTTATTCAGTGAAGAGTTTTTACTACTTCATAAAGGTGAAAAGTATTACTTTGGTAAAGTATTCATGGTTTACTTGTTTTTTTGAAAAACTAACAGTTTTCCTTCAATGTGTATCCTTTACTGGGCTTTTTATGCTCATCCCAGGTTTTTGAAATGTTTTCCACAGGACTTAAAGATGAATAGGGTCAAGTATGTGATCAAGGAAAGACATGCTATCTAAAACATAGAACTAGACATGTTTCTTTTTAAGTGTTTTTTATTTTATAGAAACTTAGTAGAAGTGTCTACTATGTAATCTTTTGAGATGTAATATTTATGAACTAATTCTCTAAAACTGTAAACCATGAAAATGTCTTCAATGTGAATTATTCATTTAATTCAATATTAAGTAAGGTTTAGGGTCGGGGCCTTATACTTCCATTATATTGTATTAATTTCCCAATGAGATCATCAAGATTAAGATTACATAACATCATTGTCTCATAAAAAATAGTTCTCCTTGATTCCAATTCATTTGGCATGATATCAATTACCTTTTTCATAAGAAGTTTTCATCAAGCCCTTTCTCAACAACAAATTGTTTACTATTTATAATAGTCCTAATCCTTTGATGCATATTTTCAATACATTAACCTAGTAATAAATAAAATTCATCATAATTATATCTTAACATAGCTCTCTTGGTCTCTACATCCTTTGAAGTTCCAAAATATGTTACTTTAAGATTTTTACAAATACTATAGTAGCTTCAAAAGATGATATTTGACTATTAATAATTCTTTTCATTGAGCATGAAAAATATTTATAACTATATAATTCAATTCATATTTATGGGTTTCTCGATGATTAAAAGCATGAATATATTTATCATTAATTTTGTAATCCCGAGTTAATATAATAATGTTATTAACCCCAATATTGATTACAAAAGTTTTCATTCTATCTCTTCAATACTCATAGTAATAACTATCGAAAATAAGTGGTGTTTTTTTATTAAGATATTCTATAGACCCTACATTTATACCTACCATCTTAATAGAAAAAAATTATTTTATAAAAAAGTTATTGTAATAATTTATGAAGAAATGTTTTTAAAAAAACATAGAAAAATTAGACATACAATAGATAAAAGAAATGAAATGTCATCAAGTAATCCATTTTATGAATAAAAAATCTATTTCCATGGCTATGATACCAATTTTTGGATCATAATATTTGATATTTATTGATTGTGAAGATATAAATACAAGAGGGGGTGGGTGACTTGTAGTTAAAAAACATAGTTTATAAGAATTAGACTGAAAACCCCTAAACCTCTTTAAGAAAGAATATTGGACTCGACCATCAGTATGATGAACAAATTCACAATATCATAATGCGAAAAAATATAGTTTAATTAGAGTAGAAGATCAAAATCACTATGGATCTGATTTATCATAGTATGTAAGTTATAATCATAATAATTACGATAAAACAAACTAAATAGAAAGATGGATACCATATTTCACTTTATATTAAATATTATTCATAATAGTAACTTATAAAGAAAAAATTAATAAAATAGAAAGTAAATAAATAATGACTTTCAAGCTATTAAAGAGAACAATCTCTTTCATCCTTAAGAGTAAGGTAGTCTATTTCCAAGACTAAAGGTATCTACTATTTAATAGTTACAAAAAATTATATATTTCCTTATAATGGAAATCCCTCGATGCGAGGATTATAATAGATTTATCTTCCTATCCCCATAATCCCTTAATATTAAGACCGAATTCTCCATCTACCTAGTCCTAGTAGTGCTTGATACAATGAATCAGATTCTTTATCTTCCTATCCTTAGAATCCCTCAATAAATATGATCACCAGATACCGATGTCAATGAAATATTTCATAAGGGAACAACCTGACAAGGTCTATTTATAAATGAAAAATCAACACAATTACAAAGACAAAGAACAAGATATTAACACTATGAAATCTTCAATGTTCTCACATAGCGAAAAATTTAAAATGAAATCAATAAGATCACTACAATAATCAAATCCTCAACTTAAATTAATTGAATGAATTGATATTTACTAGAATCTTCCCAATGACCATCTTGATCTTCTAATAGAAATATATAACCTAGTTTGTCGGAATGACATGGGCACCTAGAACATGACAACTCATAATGATCTAACATAATCTATTGTCTAACAGTGTACTAGTTTACACTAATATTGAGTATAAATTATTACTTATATTTGAAACCAGTATTTCGTATTCTAATTATAAACAATGTTCAATCCAATGTACTTCCTTATGAAGGTCTTTATGGTAAGATTAATTATGGTTAGTCCGATTTTTATCAGTACCATTATTAGTATGATGTTAAGACATATTCAGTATGAAATATAATACAACAAGCCCAATATCCATCTTGATAATGGTGATTCCAATGTTTATTGAACACAATATCTTTTTAATAACCATAATCAAGAATCTATAAGTAATTAAATGAATACTTTATATATTATTATAATTATGGAAAATATAATGTTTTCTACAAAAATATTTTAAAACACATTGGACATAACATTTTTGTAAATATGTTTTACGAAGGGTTTTTTTATTTCCAAAACTAAAGTAATGGAATAGTGAGAAATATAATTTCTAACTAAATGACATTGGGTATTATAAAACTTTTCTCTATAATGTATTTCAACTAAAACCGTAGCTATCAGAGCTCAGTGGTGGCTATCTGATATGATTTAGAAGATATCAATGTGGTCCCATGATACAGGTCAATGAAAAACTCCATCTCCCTCTTCAGAGGTAGTCCAAACATTTCATTAGGGAAGATGTCCATATTACTTTCCACAACTGAAGGGACCCAGATTACTAGAGAAACTTCTACACATAGAGATATATTATCCAACTAATGAGTTATGGGATGCAGCCTTCTTCCCATAGAACCCACTTTCACATCCATGAGATCTCTCTTGCTAGAAAAGAAAAATCTCATGAAATCACTACGGCGACATCTAAATCATCTGTGGAGATAGTCAATATGGTATCAAACCATGGAAAAAAAATTTATACCCAGTATTATTTTATAGGGTTCCATCATGATGACCAAAATGTCACACATGAATCTCCCTCCACCAAAAATAGCTTACACTGCTGGTAAAGAAAAGTCATAGAAGAAGTGTTCCTTGTTTGAACCTCAAGATGACACTGCTTGGATAAAACCTTTTCTAGGAGCTCTATCTCTCAAAAAATAGTAAAAAGATAAAGAAATGGATTTCAATTAAGTTTACAAATATTAAATAAAGAATATAATAAACACATATTTTACCTCTGATCATCTCATGCACTTCGGGATCATAACCGTCAAAAGCCTACCGCTATTTGCAGCCACAACTTCCAGCTCCCTGATCCAGACGTGGGCCACATACTAGTGGTGGTGGATGTATCTCATAACATCATCCACCAACCATAACTCTTGCTATTCATTTTACGTATCATCTTTCTTGGGAAACACCCTGTCCTTTCCTGGGATATCCCTAATCATGACACTGCCTCTGCTATGGTGGTCCACTAGCTACCTACCTACACTCCTCAACACGTCTGGTTAGGAATTCATGTGCTATGTGACCACTCCAATCACAAGGAATGGACCGAAATTATATAATCTTCCCTAGTGCTCTACGTTGTTCCTGAATAGTAGGACCTTGCGCTTGATCCGGATTATAAAAGGACATCCTATTTCAATATATCTCTAACTAGTGCCTGCTATCTACTGTAGACAACTCAAATCTGTGATTCCCACTTCCATCTCCAGCTTTCTTGCACCCCTATAATATAATTATCTCTGTCACTAGTGCCATCACCAACACCATATCATAGGTGGGGATACACAAATGCACTAAAATGGAACAAATCTCCTTTCAGTTCCCCTACACAAACTTCTATGCTCAGAAGTATCCATATTAGATCTTGTTAGGAGAGTATCAAGTAAGGTCTATGAAACTCAATGAATAACCATCCATCATCATACCTCCCATTGTAAGTTCTGAAATCTTTTAAATCCAAACCAAGCGCAAAGAGGGGTAGTACTCCCCAGAGAATATCTATTGGAATTCAGGCCATGAGAGTTTTGACTCATAATGTTTCTACATAATAAGGCTACACCAGTTCCCAACTGCTCTATGAAATAGGCTAGCTCCCAATTCAACCACCTGATACATTAGGTTTCGAATGATCCTATGGATATGTAACAACAACTCTAGAAAATCAAATACTGCATGTGAGTCTAGATCACTGTGGAACCTTAGTGGCCTTTGGTACTGGAAATCGCAGATCATGATTAGCATGCACAGATCCTCATCTTATTCTTCTAGAATGATCTTCTACTCACTAGGTTGAGGTTCTCCTACCTTCCCACCTATAGGGGAAAGATCATGGGATTGAACCTGAACTGAGGCCTCTTTTCCCATCAGATCATCTTCATGACTCGTAATTGGTATCCTGGATGGCTTTTATCATAAAAGAATCTTGAGATCTAACAAGATGTACCGGGGTCAGATGGGCATATATATATCAATAGTGCGGAGCTTGATCAAGAATTATAGTCAAATACTCAATCCTATATGATGCATATACCATTGATCCATGCAAAAAAAATGAATCCTTATGTTGAGTTGACAAGAAGGTAGTCAAGGTCCAGGTGAATAGATACATTAGTTGCCTATACCATCACTAGATTCCATGGCCTGAGAGTAGTACTCGAAACACATAGACATTGCTAAACTAAAACAAAAAAATCATCATATGTGGGATAGTCGAAACAGTGTCCCAAGGAATGAACTTTCTATGATACCAATTAGTCACATCCCGACCTATGTTGCGGCTAAATATGCAATTACCCTAAGCCCGCCTCCATAGGATAGGGGGTGGAGACTAGTGACGAAGGAATATCTAACATGGGGAGGACTTTACCTAAGCACCTTTATACACACACATATCCATCTCAATTCAAAAGTGTAGATGGAAAGAGTAAAATATCCAACACAACATTAAAGTAAACCAAGAATACATAACCTCTAGGTTGTACAAGTGTACGATAGAGAAAACTCAAAAGTAAAGGGGAAAATTTAACACCCAACCAGAAATTTCTCCCAACCTGATAAAATTGAAAAGTAAACCACTCGGAGAGAGCTTATATCCTAAATCCCAATCTATGACCACCATACATGGTCCCCGATGCCTAGTATCCCTAAGCTCCTTTGAATACATTACTGACCTATTCATCGTCTGTATAAGACACGACACATGAGAGAAAAACCAATGTAGGTGTGAGTATATACATACCGGGTAGAATGCTCCAAAAGATAATGGGGGTACATTTAGTTATAAAATACGGAATAATGATATTAGATAGTACAAATGATAAAAGATACAATCAAAGATAAAAGATCAACCCAACCAAGAGTGAGATATTAACCACATACATACACAAGGGGCTCAACAAGGGGAGTAGATTAACTACACATCAATTCTTTTACACCTATAGAAGGAGAGTAGACTCAATAAACCGTGAGAATATAGAAATGAAAAGAACATGTCATACCTCGAGATTTATTGACTTTCTTGGAAAGAGAGAAAAAAATAAAAATATATGGATACATAATAATATTTATATATATATATATATGCTCCATCGAAAGAAACCCAAATGAGAGAGTAAGGGGATATCCATCTTAGAGCCCATATAATGAATAAGAGTATCAAATAGTTATAAAAGATCATCAATGATGTCCCACATATGATACTTTGTAGAAGTAACCATTCAAGTCAAACCACACCTCGTCACTCTTTGTCATAGTCGGGGGATAAAATCTCTATGTAGGGAACCAATGCCCTAGTATGTCAGGGGGTTTCACTCTATAATTATCCATTTAGGACCTACACCCATGAAGATAGGGGGATCCAATATATAGGTTGGGGACCCACTGCCTATCTCTATTGGAGGGTATCACTTTGATAATCCTTGAGGACTATACTACCCATCTCTACTAGACGACAACACTCAGTAGTCATTGCGGAATCCACTACCCAACTCTACTGATGGATACTACTCAACAGTCACTAGGGACTCCAATACCTAGCTCTACTAAAGAGTACTACTCAATTCACATCTAGGACACCACTACCAATCTCTACTAGAGGGAACTACTTATAAATCTCCAGTGATCCAACATGATCACTGTTGTAATTTAGAATTTCTGAAAGGACAACTAGGATCAGAACATTTTGAATTATTTTTCTAGGAAACAATATATTTAATCATCACATTCTATATAGAAAACAATCCAGGATAAGCTATTTGTGGGAAAAATTCGAGTTCAAATGAAGGAGATACATAACCTTGACGTTTCCTCAAAAGAGGTTAAAGGGTACACGACATGTGAGGGGACACTTACGAAGTTTGGCCCCAATCCATATACTGACTATGTTCTTATCTAGCACATGGCTTCTAAGACATGTATGGGTACACGTCATGTCCTAGTACTTGGGGTACCTCCCTGTGCACCTTGGCTGTGTCTGTATACATGACACTATATTTGTGTACTCGGTACATGACCATGTACCCGGCTGTGTAATTCCAGACTAAATCCTGCTTGTTTGATCCACAACATGGGTTGCACAATTGGGAAGTTAGTGAATGGTGTTTAAGAGCGATACACTTCATTCCAACCTTAAAATTTACAAAAACATTTGTAGCCACACCGTAGGGTCTACACGTTGTGTGTTCATCCTTATACACATCGTGTAGTCATGTTTTTCACAGATTCTAAGATCCACTCCCAACACCACAAATCCAGTCATTCTGATTTTATTTTGGTAATCTCTCTACCCAAAATTGATGGATTTAGCTATGGATCATGGTTTCTATCCTCCATTAATTGGAAATCAAATTTCGGTGGTCCACAGAAGTTTCATCATTCAACCCATATGCACTCAAACTTTCACCTTTGATTTCTTGATATTAAATTATCAAAATGATCATCTATTCTTAGAAATGATTCTAGATGTAGCCTTATTTCATCCATCCAAGAATCAATCATCATTTCACCATGGTTATGGGGGTCTGATCGGGCTTAGTACCGTCTGACAACGTAAAACCGGGACCTTGAGGTCCAATTGGTGAAGAATATGAATAAATTTGGGACAAAGTAAACTTAAAAAGATTTTACCATTATCATCCTATAGTTCTTGGACAAAGATAAGGAACAATGATAACAGGGTAAGATACAAATGAAATAAATCAATTTAAACTTGTACATAGGTGCATGATTAAGCCACAATTGGTGCAGATCGATAGAGGGGATCTATATACACATTTAGTTTAACAAATAAGGGAATAAAACACAAATTTATGTGTCCTACTAGGATATTGGATTTTTAATCATCAAATAACATTCTCTATAATGATAAAAGGATGTTTTTTCATTTCATGAATCCCAGTTTTCACTAATCGGTTGTTTTATCGTCAAACAAGGTGATTCACCAATGAAGGAGAAAAAAGGAGCTCTGGACTCCTCCTAGTTTTTATGTGGATATCCCGAGGGGATTATACCTGGAGATTCATTTTAAGCAATTATTTTAGTTCTAAAATTAATGAATGAATGTTTGAATTTATTTATTAATTTATCCATTGAACGAACCTCCAACGAGTGAGGATTCTTAATGCCTTGTGCCCCCCATTTTATGTCATTCCTAGGGTAAACATCACGTTCTAGAATTATCTGGGGTCTCAAATTTTTGATCTGAGGTTACCATTAAGAGTTATCTAAAATTCTTTAAGAAACATGCATTCATAATATAAAATATATAAAATATATTTATGAAATAAATTTTGGTCACACCAGGCCTCAAAATTGTATGTAATCTCAGTACCTAGGACTTGAAAAATTTATTGAAATATTTCAAATTCATATATAGAAAAACCCAACTCTCAAAATTTATGATCTGAAAGGGATCATGAGATTATTATGGATATTAAAATAAATACTGTTTAATTTCATGTTGATCTTTTATATACCTAGTCTTCCAAAGGAATTGGGCCTTTCATTCCATGTATTATATTCAATGGACAATTATGATAAAAATAATATTTTAATTTATGTAAAACAGCTTGGGTATTTATATAAATGAGTTCCATTGTTAAATTATTGTGTATCTTTTTATTCCTTGGTATCTCCCATCTCATTTTCCTGGATGATATACAGATCTTCATCTATGGTTATAATATCCCTATAATGGAATTCGAGAACCATATCGTGGTCCACGAAGGATAGAGTCAATAATTTCTGAATCCTAAAAAGTGTTAAATATTACCCAACCCCCATAAAACAACTCAAGGGACCAAAATTTTTGATAAGTAGTTCAAGATCCCCAAAGGGTATTTTATTTTTTTACCTTTGTTCTTCACTTATTAAATTTTGAATTTGAATATGTTATTATGATTTATTTGTGGGAAATATCTCTATTTGAATCTTCCAATATAGAAATCAATTATGTTCCTTTAGGAGAAGATCACTTTAATTTAAAACATTATTATATATCTTTTGGTGCATTTGTAATCTATGCTTTTATTTCCTAAAACTATTTTTCATTCCATTATTTTTTTCATGAAATTCATTTGGGATGATAAAATTGAGTCTTGATGACACTGGGTGAGATGAAATATATTATTTGGACCCCATAAAAAGAGTGATCTTAATATCCATAGCTTTGATGAAACCATGATAGCCTTCCATGGTAGTCTTTCATGGGGGATGGTGTATGGAAATACAGTGTGGCCTAGGATCATGCATAGAAAAAATTACTATCCCATTGGACTGATTCACTATGGACTAACTTCAAGGTCATCTACAGTGTAGAAAAAAATTATTCATGAATTATACAAAATAATTTCTAACTCTAGGTAGAATTTAGGATAATGAAATGTACTCTTTTTAAAGGTAAATTATGCATGAATACCCTCTTGATTTTTGATCTATCCTATATCAAAGATGAATTTCATGGTACCGCCAACCTCTCCTTATAACGATTCTTGACGTTAAAGGATAAATGGTGGATAATGAAATTTCCTTCTTTGCTAGTGTTGACTATCTAGTTTTTACTAAGAATCATAGTGGGTGCTTCTCCTCAATTATATAACATATAAATGTATTATATTCATGCTCGATGATCTAATGTGGAGGATCAATATGGACTACTATTCTTTTTTTTTAAAATTTTTTTATTTATTTGGTGCATCTTGAGGAATGCTTTTCCCACTAATTCTAATATCCCAAATGGGGAATCTCTCTTGAATCTAAGGGAATATTCTATATAATTCATAATCTATAAATCAATTTTCATTTTTCATAGAGAGATAAACTTATTGGATTTATTAAATCACTTTTGTAAACTTATAGATATTCATACCTTATTTTGAATCATTTGTTCACCTCATATCCTTTTAGAATTCCCTGATTGAAAAAAGAACAACGTGGAAGAATTTAGGTCACATCATTTTTCCATGGAATGGTAGAAGATCTAGATAAACTATATTGATTGTGTTTTCAATGAAATACCATCTTCCCCATACCCCCTTCTGTATCTGGATATAAAAAAATACAGAGATCTTGAATCCCATATTAATGATGATGAAAAAAGGACTATCTTGGAGTGGATAAGATTATTATCATTACAGACCACCATGGCCCTATGAGTGACCTCTTGAAAAAAATGGGTCAAATGGTCTCTCCCTTTTATTTATCTAAAGATTAATATAGATTTTTTATCTCTATAGAGTTGTGGAAGGTGGTTGTTTTCTTTGTGATTAGGAAGTGGAAGTTTTCCTATGTTATATAGTTACTTTTTATTATAGATCCCCTCACATAGTAAAAGTGAATCACGTTATTTTCGTCCTTTAAATATGTGCTATGAAAGATTTATAACTCTTTTTTTAAATGGATTCATCTTTGATTTAGAGTATTCTTGTAAATCCAAATACATCTCACTAGTCAATCACCTATATTATTCTCTATTTTCCCTATTCATTCCCTGGTGATACTTCCTTTTCTCATACATTTGGTGAAGGTAATATTTATCCAATTATTTTTCTATGTAACGTCTCATAAATTCACCCTATTAGTAAATTAACTTGTCTTTCAATATATCTATTTTATTATATTTTACAATAGATGAACATATAAAGACTTTTAGATTTAATATAAACACAAAACATAATTATAAAATACTGACTATAATAGGTAGGAATATTAAAAGATGACAAAATAAAGAATAATTCACAAACTAATGTAAATTCCAGGGGCCAAAATTTTCTCTTAAAGATCACTCCTATAATGGAGACTGTATAATGAAAGAGATGTGTTTATACTATTATAAAAATTATCAGGGGATGTTTAGGAACCTTTATAAGTGATGTAGGGAATAATGAAGTATGTGAATGATGTTTTATATACCTGGTTTAAATGAAAATGTGACCTTAATGTTACGACTATTACATGACAATTATCTCATCATTGGAATAGTAATATGACCATTGGAATAGTAATATGAACATTGGAATAGAAATATTACCATTTGGAATAGTAAACTGACCAATAAAATAGTAAAATAATATTTTCAGAAAATATAATGAGATTATATCATAGTATAATTAAATAAAAATATTAAATATGATAAAATAAATATTTGACATAATGAAATCATAATTATCTTTTTAACAAAATATATATGATTTAACTTCATAAAAATATATTTTTATGATAAATTAAAATGTTTTAATAAAACTTTACTTTAATAATATTATTTTATGAGAAAATATATATTTTTGTAAATATGATAATTAAAATTTATGAAATTTCAAGTAATTTTTCTGTGTTGGAAATTTGAATGTTTCATAAAAACCATTTTTTAAAATAAGTATTTTATTTAAATATTACATTTCCTATTTTTAGAAAAATATTTTGATAAAATGGATTTCATTTTCATAATAACCATATTTAAATTAGTTTGAGGCAATTTTTTTAGTATTTGTTCGAAAAAAATTTAAATTTTGATGAATAGTAATATAGGAAAAAATAAAATAATTTACATTATAAGTTAAATACAAGATTAATTGCATATGGTGTGATTTAAGAAACCATTATCTTGGGGTCACAAGAACCATATACCATATATTTTCACAAGAATCATCACTATTTATAGTCTTTATAAAAAAATAAAAACCAATACAAAATATATTAAAAAACACCCCTCCTCCCCATATAAATACCATCATTGACCACCCCCTTATCATCACACACTAATATCCATAACATTCCCTATATCTACCTAAATATATTCCCAACCATCCTTCCCACTTACATTAAGTTATGACCTTACCAAAAAACATTTCTATGGAGTCTTAAAGAGAAGACTAAGAGGTAGAATCCAAAGAAAGATATAATGATCTCAACCAAAGTTTCTTAAATTATTTTCTTCTTATTCATACTCAAATTTAGTTTTTCCCAAGTTTTTATAATAAAACCAGTATTATTAATATAATTAATTTTTATTATAATAATGGAATATCTCTAATTTAACCTCCTTTAATGTTTCTTAAATTGAAAATGTCACCCATGTTTTGGTTGGTGTTGTACAAGTTGGTGTCCTAGACCAAACTAAAAAATTACTTTTCAATTACCATATCATACATAAAATGAATTAGGTTTCATGTCTTCTTACTATAATAGTTTTTATATTTCTATGTCCACTATTAAATTATTAATGTTCGTAACATATCTGATTTTTTACATATATTACATTATAATGTTATGTGGAATATTTTTGGAACTAGGTGCTTAGCCGATGTACGATTTCAAGGCCCGATGAGCCCATAACTAATTTTTTAAATATAGTAAATATATTAAATTTAACACATGCATTGTTTTTTTTGAAAAGTAGAATAAATTAAATTTAGAGAACTAGATCAAAAATCCAAGCGAACCTTTGAGTGTAGAATGTTTGTTTTATCCTTGGGGTTACATAACCTTTGTTAGCATCAAGAATTTGTTAAAAATCTGTCGTTAGAGTGAAATAGTAAAATAAATAAATAAATATTTTTTTTATTTTTTTGGAATAAGTGAAAAATATCTTCTATTTAGACATGATTATAAAGATATTTTAGGGATATCCACCTAAACCCTATTGATCTAGTGGAAGATGAAGGAGAGAGTTCTTTGAATAAGACATTTGATTAGAAAGAGATCGATGATCATTACTCCATCGAAGTTCATTTATGTAACTAATGGTGGCAATGCAAGACCATTCATTATTAGTGATCAATCCAATATCTAGGTAGGATGTTTTTGGAGTTATTTTATCCTGTTACTTGATCCTAGTCAAACATGGATCAATTCTATAAACATAATTGATTCCCACATCGACAAGTGATTTTATTTGTTCATTGATTTATCCCTCATCATTATTTCAATTCTTTGACAATAGATTGAGGAAAAAAATGAACAATATAATTTGGATCATTCCCCATATTTTATGGTTTATTTATTACTCCCCCATTTTTTCACATTCATTATCTGTATTTTATTTGGACAACTATTTGACAGAATACTTGGAATTTGTTTATTGCATGAACATTCTACAACAAAAAAGATCGATACAATAGGTATGGATTGTGATCAAGGGTGCGATAAAAATATAGTGACAAAAAATGATGATCATAGGTGGATAATAATGGATATATGGGTTCCATTCTTCATTGTTCAATGGTGAGACTATGATGAGGTGCACCAAGATGATTTCTATACATACTGAGGGATATAATCAGATGGGTGGGTGATAATAGGGGATAAAAAGAATCTGATCCATGATTACAAGCTATAATCATAATGGTAGCAGTGATGATGGATGACTAGGGGTGGAACCGTGGGTTTTGGAAAATCTTGCAGTACAGTACGTGTAATCCAGGATCACACACCCCATGGGATGTCTTGTGTGGAATTAGGTTTTTGATGGTGATGATAAAGATCACTCTCAATGTGTTCTTTACCACATGAAAAGTGACCTCATGTCATTGTATCATCATGTACTATGGGGTTTGTGGGAATTTATACAACCTGGAACATGGGAAATGACACATGCACGACTAGAGTACTTGAGAACATGTTTTTTACATGGGTAAGGGGAAGGAATGTCCTAAATTTCATGGGACATGCTATGTAACCCCTAGTACAAATCATGTAATCCCTAAAATAGGTCAGGGATATATTCATATGTTTAGTTTAGACTAGTATTGGTTGTGTGTGTTCCCTTGGTCTATCCCCTCAAGGGTACAGTGTGAAATTTGGTTCATATCCTTGGATTGTGATCCCCTCTAGAGGATGATTCCACATATAGTACATAGTATCCCTCTATGAGGTTGGAGTGTGATCCTATATCATTATTTATTACACCATAGGTGGGATTTATGGAATCAAAAGGACCTCCTTGATTAGGGTTTTGATGTTCCATCTGATAGGTCATCTTAGAAGTGTTTTCTGTATCGTTGGAATACGATCCCCTACATAGCGGGTTGATTCAGATTGGGTTTGTGGTGTCCCCCAACGGTCCTGGGTGTGATCCCTAATCTTAGTATTGAGGTATTCTGAAACCAATGAGTTTTAATTGGTGGGTCAAAATGATCTTTAACTCTTGGAAGAGTGTATTTGATGATACTAGGTCTTGTGGAGTGAGCTCTCCCAAAATGAGCATTGCTTCGAGAAGAATCATCTAGTTGGTAGTTTGGTGGAGACCACTTTGAGGCACAATTCCCTTGATGATAATATTTGGGTTTTTATTCTTACATGATTGTTATATATTGTTATTAGATAAATATTATTGATTCTGTATGTTTGGTTTTTTCAGCGTGTCTTACAGGGTATTGTTATACTCACCCCTACATGGGCTCTTCTAGAACGTGTCGTATCTTATACAAATGAAAACCCATCTGATGTTGTCATGGGAGGACAAGAACCTTGTCTAGAAAGAATGAGGTTTTTATAAGAGGTTTCATTGTACAACATTCCTCACCATTTAAACAGGTCGAACTCTCTATAGTTTTTGTTTGGGATTTAATTTGGACCCTTTATCTATTTTAGTACTTTTTTCATACTTTGATTATGGTATTACAGATATATACATGAATTGGTTTTTATTATTTTACATTTTTTAACTGTTTGGGATTGGATATATGTGCACGCATAAAGGTACCTTAGGCTAATGCTTCATATTTGTGTGATATGCCTACTCGGAACTGGTCGACAACCCATGGCCTATTGGAGTTAGGCTTAGGGTAGTTGCGGCTTGGACCCTAGTGGGTCAAGTAATGATAGTTTACTATCATAGGAGTTGGTCCTACCATAGGAAGATGTTTTTAGGATTTTTTTTTGGGATTTATGGAAATAGTGTTAAAGTGTTTCATGTTTGACATTCAGGCTAGGGACTTTAGTGTTGGTCTGGTGGCCAATGTATCCGTACACCAGGACTCTGAAAACCTGATTGTCAAATTGGAGCATATAGACACTAGTTGTAAGGAAAATTTTGATACATGAGTAATATAGGAATATGTTGTAGTTTCCAAGTTCTTATTGAGTTATCTCCTTGAATATACTCTTTGACTATGGAATATATTTTTTAGGATGCCTCTTTGATGACAACCAGCTAGGATTCCATTGCGTGATCATGAGGATGATCTTCATGGTGATGAGGATTCATTATAGTGGCCTATACTGGAGATAGTACCTCAATGTGGGTTTCTAGATAAACCAACACCCATTTAATAGTAATTATAAATGATCATACTGACTGATAATATATACAGGATGAGTGCTCTTCATGAGTTCCAGAGGAAGCGACATCCTAGATTTCAGGGCAAGCCAGACCCACAAGTGGAAGAGGACTCGCTAGAGGAATCCAATTGAATTTAACTCATTTTGAGGATGATAGATTATTATATGGTAGTTATCTTAGTGAGTCTTCTTCATGGCTCTACTGGGAAATGGTTGAGTCTAGTGACTCAGTCACATGATGAGAAAACTCTCTCTTAGATAGACTTTGAGTGTCTCTTTATGGAGGAGATTTATCTATCCATGTTGAGATCAGTGAACATCCCAAAAATCTTCATATATAGTAGGGAACTATGACTATGGAAGATTATTCATCAAGGTTTACTAATCTCTTGTGGTACTCCATGAATATGGTGTTTTATTTTTTCTAGCATTAACCTTTGAGAAGGGTTTATGCTAAGATATAGGCTTAATTGACATCTCTTTACATTACCACGTATTCTAGAGTGATGGAGTAGGCATTAGTGTTAGAGAGATACCTATAATAGTAGACAATGACAATGGGTACTTGTAGTGGAAACCAAAAAGCTAAGACTTCCAAAATAGGTAGTAGTCACAGGGATAAAAAGTGTCATATTCTTCAAGAGAAGGTCCCAGGATAGAGAATCAGTGGCACATGGTTCTCCATATAACCTGAATCATCCATGATAAAGGTAGTTTTTCACTTGTGATGGTGAAAGACATATTTCATAGGATTTTCTAACCCATCATATAGATGATCAGAGGATGGTTAAGGGACCACCAAGGAAGAGACAAAGGTAGGATTAGGGAGTTTTTTATGGAAATGAATATGGAAGTGGTGTAGGGAGAGCATCATCAGTTGGTAAGAGGTTTTAATTATTTTCACCAACACCCCCAAGGGATCCATTTCAGGTTCATAGAGAAAGTGGTCAATGATGCAAACAACTACAGTCTATTGAGCACTATGACCCTGAGACTCTTGGGATGATATATGGCATGATCAATGCCTTTTACAAATTATGTTCATTACTAATAGACATAAATTTTTTTCATTACTTTCTTTCCACTTCTCTTGTTCTAGAAATTAGAGTTCCTGGTTGATGATTTGGCTCAACCCTTGTGCTTGGAGACACTAACATGAGGTGACTCAATGATTGAAAACATCATTCAATAGTTTTATTCGATGCTTGGAGGTAAGAGTTTTTAGGGGATCTCTTTGTATTAGCGATGAGGCCTTGTGATACCATCTTAGGAATGGCTTCGTTATCCATAGTTCATGTTCATATTGATTATTTTAGGTGAATATGCGGTGTTTCTACAGTTTTAGGATGATTTTTTTCCATTATGGGTGAAATGTAAACCTTGGAGGAGAAAGATGGGATCAGTAATATGAGAGTGTAATAGATTACTCACTATTTCACTAGCATGACTCATGGTGTAGTGGATTATATGGGTGACTAGTTTCCTATGTTGGTTGAGGAGTGTGGGGATGTATTTCTTGGGGATGTGCCAAACTTATCTCCCCAGAGACATTTGGACTTCTACATTGAATTACTCCAGGAGATATTCTTGATGTCTACATGAGAATATCAGATGGTCCACCATATAGCTTCATAATCTGAGGGTGTATTTGGAGGATTTGCAGAAGAAGAGAATTATGAGACATAGTATTTCCCCCCTTGAAAAACCCAATGTTGTTTTCTAGCAAGGAAGATGGGGTTTTGAGGTTATGTGTGGATTACAGGTTCATAAACAAGGTGACCATGAAGAATAATTATGTACTACCATGTATTTATGACCTCTATGATTACTTGAGAGGGGTATGATGAATCTCGAAGATTGAACTCGGAGCAGGCTATCACCATCTACAAATATGGGATGAGGATATACTAACGTAGAAATTATGATGTTTCTATGATCACTATGAGTACTTAGGGATTCACATTAGTTTAAAAAATTCCCCAAAAATTCTCATGGCACTGATGAAATAAAACATTCATCATTTCTTAGATTGGTTTGTAGTAGTCTTCAATGACATCCTAGTGTACTAAGAGTTCTATGAGGATCATGAAAGACACTTGAGGATGGTTCAAAAAAACATTGGAAGCACCATATTTATGGTAAGATCTCAATGTTCTAGTTCTATATTTTATTGATCAACATTCTAGGTCATGTCATATCAAAGGTAGGAGAGGAAGTGGATACCAAAAAGGTTTAGGAAATTCTAGCTATATAACCCCCCAAGAAAATGACTGAGGTGTAGTGTTTCCTTGGGTTGGATTGGTACTATTAGAATATTTTACCCAATTTATCTATATTTTCATCACCCTTGACATCTTTGACCCAAAATGGGAAGCCTTTCATGTGTATGAAAAAGTTCCAGCTATGTTTTCAATAGTTTTGAAAATATTTGATGAGCACCCCCATCTTGAGACTTCCTAAGGAGGGTGTTTGGTACATAGTGTTCTATGATGCCTCAGTGACTAGGCTGGGTTGTGTTTTGATGCAGAGGATGTAAGTGATAACCTATGTGTATAGTCATCTAATACCACTTGATTAGAACTATGTGACCTATGATATGGGGTTGGAAATGGTATTATTCTCCTTGAACATGTAGTGACACAACCTTATGGGTGAGCAGTTTATCATCTACTCTGATCAGAAGGGTATTTGTTATATCATCTCTCAAAATGATCATAACATGAGATAGAGGCAATGACTATAGTTCTCCCAGGACTATGACTTCAACATTTTCAATAATTTTTATAAGGATAACATTGTGGTAGACTCTCCCAATATAATATCTTGTCGTAATTTTTTATGAGGTGTCAAATCAGTTCGACTCTTTGCAGTTGCCTATGTGGATGAGGATAGTGCTTTATACCTCTTGTAGATGGATGTTACCCCTATGATTTTATAGTGATTCAGGGAGGAATAACATGGGGATACCAATTGGGAGACACTAAGTGATCAGATATCCATTAAACATGCTCTTAATATATTTGATGAAGGTGGGGACACATTGTTCTTTTCAGGGGACAAGAAATGTTACTAGTGATGATGTGTGAGTAAGTGATAAGGAAATTTCATATATCCACTTTGGATGGACATAAACGTATAGAAAAGATAAACTAAGTCCTCTGACATCATTTTTGGTGGCAAGGGATAATGAGATGTGTTACATAGTTTTTATCTCTATGTAGTACTTGTCAATAAGTGAAGGTTGAGAACTAGGTTCTTGTCAGTTTAGCCCAAACACTTAATGTTCTAGATTGGATGTGGGATAGGACATCATGATATGTTTACCATATAGTTCTTAGGGAAATGATGTAATCTGGGTGATCTTAGACCCACTCAATAATTCTACATCCTAGCCATTTGAGAGAAGAATTAAGTACACGATGAAGATGCTGGGGAGGAGTGGTTCCAATTAGTTAGTCTGGGTTGTATGTAATGTTTGAAGCCTACGGGTAATGAATTCCTCTAAGGCCTATGGTCCATGTAATACTTACACCTATGGGCCTTGTAAGGGTTCAACCTCACCCCTTAAAAGGTGTATTATCAAAATCAATAAAAAAATGAAGGCCTTCGGGCCATTAGAGGAGAGAAGAATTCAGTAGAGATATTATGACTATTTTTCATGAAGGAGATAGTTTGACTCTATAGAGTTTCCTCGATCATTATATTAGACCGTGATTCTCATTTCATGCCATGATTATGTATAGGATTTTAAGAATAATTTGGGAGTCAATTTCATTGGATCATATCATTTTCCCCCAAACTAATGGAAATATTGAGTGGACTATTTCAGTTCTAGAGGACATAGTATGATCTTTCATGTTAGACTTTGGCTATTGTTTGAAGGATCACTTAAATTTGATTGGGTTTTTTTCCTGTGAAAATATCTACCATTCCACCCTCGATATAACACTATTCATGAATGTTAGGGGAAAAACTATGCATCACCACTTTTTTTGAATGATCCAGGAAAGTTTTCCCTCATGGGACCAAAGTTGGTGAAAGCTATGATAGAGAAGGTTCAAATCATACAGTAACAGACGAGGACAACACAGAGCCATCAAAAGTCCTTTGTGGACTGACAAAAAAGTCATTTTGAGTTCAAGGAGGGAGACTATTTGTTCATGAGGGTATCACCGCAATGCGGATTGCAGAGATTTTTCTGGGGAGTAAAGAAATATCTAAGATTCATTAGACATTCCAAATACTACATAGAGTTCATTAGGTGGTGTACTACTTAGATCTATCACCATTGTTAGACTACGTAGAAGATGTATTCCATGTTTTATATTTAAGAAGGTATGTGAAAAACCTTTAACAAGTTATCAATTGGGGTGAGATGGACATAAAGGATGGGGAAACCTTTTCTAAGTAGTCATTGGATATCAAGGATCGATTAGAGAGGTTCCATATTTTCTAAGTGATTCCCCTAGTGTGTGTTTGATGGAATCACAAGAATATTCATGAGAGTTTTTTGGAGTGGGAGACTTAGATGCGAGTGTAGTACCATCATATCTTTGTGTAATAATTTTTCCATTTATGGATTTAAATCCCTAATGTAAGGATAATTTAACAACTCTTATTTATCAATGTATAACTTTAAAATATTATGTGGATTTCTATTGGAGCCAGGCACTAAGAAAACCTATGATTCTGGGGCATGGTAAGGTTAAAATAAAATTTTGAAATATATTAAATATATTAAATGTCATGCATGCATTGTTTTAATAAAAAAGTGAAATAAATCCTAAAATAAGACCCATATTAGAAATATGAGTATACCAATGAGTTCAAAAAGTGGGGTTTACCTTAGAAAAAACATAATTTTTTGGGCATTGTGTGTTTGTGAAAAATTTTTCTCTAGCGTGAATTAATATGATAAATAAATAAATCTATTTATTTTATCTATTTTCAGAAAGAGACTAAGCTCTTATATTTAGACATAATAATTACGATATCATTGGATTAGCCTCTTAAACCCTATAGATCTAAAGGACTGTTGGAGGAGAGACTTCTTAACATATGACATTGAATCAGATCGAGATCAATGATCATTGCACCATAAAAGTTTGTGGATCTCCCCAGTGATGGAATCAATAGACCTTTCTTGGTTAGTTATCAATCCAAACTCCATGAAGGAAATTTATTCTGAGTGATTTCATCCTATTATTTATCCTAGTTGAACATGGATCAATTCCACCAATAAACTATATTATTACAGTGACAGTTGTTTTTTTATGGATTAATTTTTTATTAATTGATTTATCCATCTACATCCATCCAATTAATAAACTATGGATAAAGGATGACAATAAAAATGGTCAGGATTTGTTCCTCACATTTTATGGTTTGTGGAGATCTCCCCCATTTCTTCGTAGATTCATCATTAGTATTTTTTAGCCAACAGTTCGATGAAATACCCAGTATTTGATCATTATAGGACCATTATTTGGTAAAATTAATTAATTTCATAGTTATAGATCTTTATATAGTGTGATATAAAGATGTAGTGACAATAGAGGATGATCACAGGTGGATCATAATGAATCTACAACTTCAATTCATCACGGTTTGACGGTGTGACTATGGTGAGGTGCTATGAGGATACTTCTGGATGGATTGAGGGATGAAATCCAGTGATTAGGTGATGGAAAGAGATATTAGAACATATATCCATGATTATTGGATATAATTGCGATAGTATCAATATAGAAAGAATACCAGAGGAGGAACCATGAGTTCTAAAATATATTGCAATACTAGATTTGTAATCTAGGATCACCTAACCTATGGGAACCCCTATGCGGTGCTAGGGTTTCCGCATTAAATATAGAGATCATACACCATGTGGTCCCTACCATATTCCATGTGACCTAAAGATGGAGGTTCAGCATGTACCCTAGGGTTCACGAGCAGTTACATGACCATACACTTGGATTGGAACACGAGAACAACCAGAGTACACAGGAACATGTTTGTGACATGGGGAAGGGAACGACCTATCCTAACATTCAAAGGGAATTCCATGTAACACCTATCCCATGTTTTTTAGTCCCCTAGAGTAATATTAGAGCTCTTGGTATCTTTTATTTTATCTAGTATTAGTTGAGTTCATTCCCTTCCTCCACCCCTTGAGGGTACATAATTACATTACATCCACATCCTTGTATTGTGATCCCCTATAGAGGATGAGTCTTGGACAGAGTTTGTGGCCTCACTCTATGATGTCGAAGTTTGATACACTATCATTCATTCTTATAACCATGGTGGGGTTCGTGGAATCATCATGAAATCCTTGACCAGGGCGATGATCATTCATCTAGTAGGATGTTTCAGTAGGGTTCTCAGTGTCATTGGTATATGATCCCCTACACAAAAAGATGATCTATACTGAGTTAGTGATGTCCCCTAGTGGTCCTGGGTGTGATCCACTATAGTGTTATTGAGGTATTATAAGATCAGTGAGTATTCGTAAGTGGGGACTAATTATATTGAACTCTTGGATGAGTTTCCCCAATGATAACACGGATCGTGGAGTGGGTTCTCCCAGAACTAGCTTTGATTTGAGTAGAATCATGTGGCAAGTAGTGTGTTTGATACCACCTAGAGGCGCAGTTTCCATCCTTAGTATATATAGGCTATTATTCTTCCTTCATTGATATATTTTATTATGAGATGAAAATTAATGACACAATATGTTTAGTATCTTCAGGGTGTCCTACTATGTATTTTTATACCCACCCATACATGGACTCTGCCACACATGTCATGTATCATGCAGATGATTCCCATTTGAAATTGTCATGGGAGGATAGGGAGATAGTGAATCATAGATTGAGCAAGACAGATTGACATGTGTTCAGGGTGGATTCATTTGAGAGTATTCATCACCATTTGAGAAGGTCAGACTCCCAACATTTTTTGTTTGGATTGTATTTGGAACCTTTATATATTCCAATACATTTTTTCCATACTCTAATTATGGGATTATATACGTATGAATGAATGGTTTTTAGTTTTTTTAAATTTTATTATTTTTTAGTCATGGGGATGTGTGCGTATGTTTTAATACATTAGGCTAATGCATACCATGTGTGTGATATTCCTACTCAGCACTGCTTGTCATCCCCGAGCCTATTAGATGCGGGCATGGGATAATTGCAGCTTGGTCCCCAGTGGGACAACTTATGAAAATGTCCTTAAACTATTTTTGATATCAAAAGGTTATAATAGTTCCCTGGTTATAATGATAAGTTTGAGATACTATGAAATGGATATTAAATATATCTCATATGGTCAAGATACATACTACTGATTGGACACTAATAATGTTTGACTATTAGGTGGTGGGATTATAAGCGTTGAGACATATTCTAATGAAGTTCTCACTAGGTGATATAAAATACATGAGATCATGAGGCCTTATCTTCCAATAAGAGCACTACATGTTTAATGTGTCATTGGTTGTTTCTATATGTGAACATGTGTACTAGTACATGAATTGAAGATAGTGTCAATTAATAATATTTGATCATGTAAAATGATTTTGTGGAAAAACCATGACAGTTATGTAGTGGTGAGGTAGATTGCATTGGATGTTTCATTGATGGAATTCCATTGATTAAATAACCAAGATAGAATTTAGTGCTTCCAAAATGAAGAGATATATAGAGCCCAATTGATCGGAATGGTAGTACCTCCAATAAATCCATGGCCATGTTAGAAAGAGTTCAGTCTATCTAGATATGTCAATAAACTATAAAGAAATAAATTATGATGATATAAAGTGTGAGACCCATGTTATGAGATATTATAGGACAAAGAGATTATACTACATGAATTGTGTCCGTAGAAAAGGTTTCAATTGCTATGATTATTTTTTATTTATTTAGGGGCCTCAATGGGTTTCTAGACTCCACTTAATTTCTATGAATAATTTTCACTAATATCGAGATAATGGCCAAGAGGGTAAGACACATGAAATATTCAAAAGACTAGCCTATTCTGATGATTGGGAGTATAGGACATGTGGGCCCCACCACAGTGTCCAAGTGATGTCCATGAATATATGATCACAATGTGATAAATAATTTCATTTTAATCATGTTTATAATAATTGGTATTGAATTTATTTATTAAAATTAACCACAATATATTAATTTAATACATGAAAAAACAATAAAAAAATGAAAAATTATTTTAAATATTCAAGGGGTGTTAATATTTACTAGTATATTGAGTTGCTTGAATGACCCATTTTTATCATGTAATATATTTATTTTATTAAAATTAAGTGATAAAGAAACATAACTGAAATTTATGACACATTTAGTTGGTCATAACATGTTATTTATGACTTACTTAGTGAGCATCACTTATACGGGTTCTTGGGAGCTCTTTTTGGGTGTTTAATCAACAATGTATAAGCATGAGAGAGCACTTATCTAAGGTTCTATTCATTCACTAGAATTTGAGAGCTTCCATATCCTCTATCATGCATCCTATTGAGGAAGTGAATATTATTAGAATATGACCGATGATCTTCATTGCAGATTGAAGGAATGTCATTATGGTGATGTCCAAGATGTCTAAGGCATCATCAGATATTTGTAGTAACACACTGTTTTTGGAGATTGGAATTCCCATAGACATTGAAGTGCATGTGGATAATCAAGAGGGATTTATCTTTAGTTCCATCAAATCTTATGATCGAATGAAATAAATTATTGATCTATTTTTCATTCTTAAAATCATCATGTTTGATCTTTATATTTCATACTAATCGATGCATCACTGAAGATAACATAGTTATGTCAATCGATGATGAAATTTTTTAAATGCTCAACCCATCTGCATCCACTGCCCTTCCTGGTACCTTTAGTTAGTATTAGAGAGATCGTGTGAGATTTTTAATCCAAGAAAAATTAAGTTTTCCATAAATTTGAGTAGAGGGAATCATTTGATTCACAAAATTTAAGACCATGCTTTGATTGGATCCTGGAATCCCATGTTAGAGTCATCAAAAATTTTAATTTGAATTGAAACCATTTTTATGGGTATAAAAATTCAAGAACTCATGCACACAGCCACAAATAGATATATGTGTTATAATTTTTTGTCAATTTATTAAAAAAATAAAACTAAAATTCTGGTGGTCAGAATAGTGATTTTCAGCCAGAAAATATATTATGCATATGTTTAGAAATTTAACCCCCTTTATTTTTCAAAAAGGACTAATATTATGATTTTTTTTATTTTTTTATTAGAATCCAAAAGGGTTTGGTTTTCCTGGACACATGGGGAAACATAAAAAAATATCAAATGACAAAAGGGAAGGCTACTATACATAATAAGTCAAAAAATGAGGGGGTGCTGGTTGTGGAAAACGATCAAATATTAATAATAATTACAATTTAAAAGGATGAAATACTGGCCCTTCTCTCCAATTCACACCATTCACCTCCCTCCTAGAACCCCTATCATCATGAACCACTAACCTCCCACCTTCCCCCTTGTGCCTTTTCCTTCATAACACAACCAACCCCCCCAATATGATAGAAGAAACCAGATCTTCCACATCAAATCATAGTGGTGATCAATCCTAAATCCATAAATCCAATAGAATGAACTCTAATTGATCCACATCTAAGTTTTCCATTCACTATCGCTACCTTCTACTATCGATATACTCTTGAGACTGATAAATTATTGTTCCACAGTGTATCAATAATCACTAGATAAAATGAATTGAAAAATTTAAAAATTAATTACATGAGATGTAACATGGAAAACCACCAAAATGAATGGGTAAAAAACCACAAGAAAATAGAAGGATCACTATGGGTAAAATTGTGTACACACTACCTCACTATTACAAGCATAAAACTCTCTTAAAATATATCTTGAATAAGTGGGGAAACCACCTCAATGAATAATTCTCAAATATGACAATTAGTGATGAGATTTTTGGTGAAGTTAATGCTCTCTGCTAGAGGGGAGAGAATCCTTTTATAGGCCTCCTCACCCCTACCTTCTTCCTTCTCCCATTGGTGGGTTTGGTGGGGTTTCACCACCCAACATCTACCACCTCCTTCCCCTATTTGAAAAAAGAGGGGTGTGGTTCCATTCTTGAAAAATGTTTCCAACACATCTCCCACATAAAGATTATATTGAGAAAAAATCACATCTCCACATCCTTTCTATATATTAAACATGCTTCTCACATCTCAACAATGCAAATTGAGGATCTACAACATCTGAACTTATCCAATTTAATCACCTTCATCAATAAATCATCCCGATTTTCTTTAGTGTGAAATGTTTTCATGTCCACACTTCATTCCTCCACAACATCTCATGCAAAGTGATATTATACCCCAATGTGTTTTTTTCCTAGAATGAAAAGATGGATTCCTTGAAATGTGCAAGGCACTCTAAATATCACAAAACAATGGAATCTTCTCATGTCTATGTCCTAGATCCTCCAACAAAATTCTCATCCAAATTGCCTCTTTTCAAGCTTGTGTAGATTCCATGTACTTAGTATCTATTGTGCATAATGGCATAGATGACTGTAACATTGAAATATAACGTTTTGATCCTCTCACTAGAGTAAACACATAATGAGTAGTTGATTTACTCCGATTAGAATCACTTGAAAAATATTAATCAACATGCCCTTTGATAGTGAAATATGATCCCCCCTAACATAATGAAACATCTGATGACTCTTAGATGTATCTAAATATCCTATTCAATATACTCCAATGCCCCCGTCCGGGATTTTCCATGTGCCAACTAACTTCTCCCATTATACTTGCAATTCCTGGTCTCATACAAACCACAATAAATATCAGAATTCCCACTGCTGAGGCATATGGTACTCATGACATCTCTATCTTCTCTACCTCACTTCTAGGAATCATTGTTGAGGATAAAAGGGAATTAATAGGAAGTTAGATAGAGATTTTATTACAGTCCTGCATGCTAAAACATTTCAAGACACTTCATATGTTATTCTTATATGATAGCCAATTCATCCCATTATTTCTATCTCGGTAAATCTGTATCCCAAGAATCATTTTTGCTGGTCCCATGTCATTTATATCAAAAGTTTTAGCCAACTTTGCCTTATTATCTTATATCTGATCATTTTTGAGGCCTATAACAAACATATCTTCCACATAAAATAGAAGAATGATGAAATAATTACCATCTAAACCCCTGAAATATACACAAGAATCTAAATTAAGTCTACCGTATCTAAGGATCATGATATAGGAATAAAAACTCTTATACCAAAACCTCAAAACCTTCTTAAGACCGTATAGATATTTGTTCACCCTGAAAACCAAGTTATCTTTATTACTTATTCTGTAAAGCCTTTTCGTTGGAACATATAGATATATTCATCAAAATAACTAGGGAGGAAAGAATTACTCACATCCAAATTATCTAAATGTAAACTGTATGTAGAACACATCACCAAAACAATCCGAATAGTCATCAGTCTAACAACAAGAGAAATAATTTCATTGAAATTAATACCTTCCTTTTGAGAATATCCTTTGAACCCTAGTCTTGCATTATATATTTCCACCTGGTTATTTTCCACTCCACTCAATCTTAAAGACCCATTTGTTTCTAATATCCTTCCTTCCATGAGGTAATGGAACAAGATCCAACGTCTTTTTCTTATGTAGGGATTCAATTTCCTCATGCATCTCCGCCATCCATGAGGATACATCTGGACTCTGGGTCACCTCCATAAAAGAATATAGCTCTTCATACTCTATAAATAAGTAGTATGCAATATTCCTCTTAGTGAGATAGTCTAAGTTCTTTACTAATGATATTTTCTCCCGAGTTAACCATTTTGGTCTTGAATCAACTGGTACTTGATCATCATGATCTTGTAATGCCTTAGTGTAAACTGGTTCTTCCATGGACTTTTCCTCTACTTTTCTATTGTAGTTTCTGTATTCACTTTCTTCATGTTTTGATCAACTTTCATTTTCACCTTTCCATCATAAAAAATGAAATCTCTTCCGATGATAAGTTTATGGGTAGTTGGGTCCCACAAAAGATACCCCTTCACAACATCAGTATACCTCAAGAAGATACATTTCCTGGATCTTGAATCCAACTTCGATCATTAATGGTCATTAAAATCTGCATTTAAAGGACTTACAAAAGTATATAAATTAGAATATTTAGTAGGTTTACTAGTACACATATCCATTAGCGTCTTCAGATAAATCACCATTGAATGAGATCTATTGATCACAAAATAGGTGGTATTCACTGCTTCTGCCCAAAAAGTATTGGAAATTCCTTAAGTCTTTAACTTTTAAATTATTCTATCCAACATGGTTATGTTCATCCACTCTTCCATTCCATTATACTGAGGAGTGTATGCCATCGTACACAATAACTTGATTCCTTCTTGTTTACAAAATGGTATCAAACTCGTCACTCTTATATTCGTCACCATTGTCGGTCCTTCGATATTTGATCTTTTTTCCTAATTCAAGCCCCTTATATTAATTGAAGGTTTTGAAGACTTCAAAAACATCCTCCTTTCTCTTTATTGGGTATAAAAAACATATCCTGAAAAAATCATGAATGAATGATACAAAGTACCTTTATTCTCCCTAGGATATAAGTGATTCTTTCCAAACATTGTAATGTATCTACTCTAAGATCTCATTGCTTCTTATCGTTGATGTCCTGAACTTTATCCTATGTTTCTTGCTCAAAAAAAATACTCAAAAAATGGTATTGATACCTATGTTATCCCAGGAAGAAACATATGATCCATAAGAATGTTCATGTCTCATTCTGAAATATGGCCAAGCTTCTGATTCCATAACATTTTCAATGCTTCCATCGAGGTAGTTGATGCAAAAACAATATCCACCTCTTTTTATGTTTCACCAATAAGAATGTATAGATTCATTGATATATTTTTCACCTTCATTACCACCGGAATGCACTTCAAAATTTTCATCACTCCATACTCTGTGTGATTCTTACATTCAATGTCCTCAAACTGTCCAAAATATAATATGTTCTTCTTCAGGACTTTTGCATGGAGTACTCCTTGGATGGTTCGAACAATACCATCATGCATATTCAATATTATAGTACCAAATCCAATGATCTTAAAAGTGTGATTATTCCCCATGTACACAAGTACTTTTGGTATAGTTTCATACTGGTCGAACCATTCTCATCGAGATGTCATGTGACATGTTGCTCCTAATTAAATTATCCATGCGTTGTTGAGATGCTTCCTGCTTACAACAGTTATCACCGCTTCATTTTCTAGTATATCTTGATTTTTAGAAGTACTCACCACATTCTTGTATATGTTATGATAATGGATCCCACTGAAACCATGATCCATTGCCACATATTCATGTCTTTCTTAAATCGATAGTCGACAATAATCCTTACGTAGTACTGCCTTCATCTTCATTTTCCACAACATATTTTTTTCCCATTGAGTGTTTCAATCTCGAATTTCACCACCATATGGATACACCAGTAGTAAATAACCTCCTCTTTTTTACAACAGAGTGTCAAATAATCTCAATAAATTTTTTTATAATGTGAATGATCAACTGGAGTCACACTCACATAGAATATTGAAGTTTAGGATAATTATGAATACCTAAAAACATGAAAAACACTAATCCGGAAACTTCCATCTGATAAAACTTCTTAGGGCCGAAAACTTATTGGCCCATGGTGTGGAAATAATCACACATATAAAATTAAGTGAAAAATTCATAAATAAATGACACCATATGTAATGTGGAGAAACCCACAAAATGAAAGGCGTAAAAAATATGGGAAAATAGAAGGATCAGTAAGTGTAAAAGTGGGTACACAATCCCTTACTATTACGTGGAGAAAACTCTCATAACATTTATCTTGAATAAGTGTAGAAACCACATCACTAACTATCGCTCGAATATGATAAATGATGATGATATTTCTATTGATGTTGATGCTCTCTGCCAGAGGGGAGAGGCCCAATTTATTGGCCTACTCATCCCTTACTACCGCCTTATACCACTAGTGGGTTAGGTGAGATTTGGATACCCACCACCTACCACCACATTCCCCTATTTGAAAAAGGAGGTGGATGGTGTTGTCCTGGAAACATGCTTCCAACACATCCTAAGCACCTGGACAACTACCGACCTCCCTTACTCGGCTACTCACTGCTATTGTTAGTGTCACCTGTGCTAGCCTACCATCAACCTCCCCTATACTGACCCCTCCCATAGACACTACTTCCAGTTAAACCTATGGTTTTACTCACACTGATGATTCCAATTAGCCACCCTGCCCCTTACTCATCCACACCTGTAGTTGTGCAGGGTGGTGCCCCCTAACAGATGACTTATGGCTGAGTTTGGTCATCCCAACCAAGGTTGTTCCATGTTATTCCCTTCCCCCCCATCCAAATTGAGTTTAATAATAGTTTTAAAACCCCATTCATGGTTTTTATGTTCAATTTAGTACCCAAACGTTTTTTCCAAAAATTTTAAATTTTTTTTTTGTAATAAAAATTGAAATTTTGGGTCTGAATGGAAAATATTACTTAAGTTAGAATTTTAAAGAATTATTTTAATTTACATAATTTCAATAGACATAAATTTAAAAAAAATATTAATTTTTATTACAAATTTAATTTATGTGTCGACTAATCATGATCAACGACTGGCCAATGTATGGATTTTTATTTATAAAATAATTACTACAATCAGTTCTTTTATATAGTTATTAATTTATTAATTAGACAATATGTACATCATCTATCAACACCATTATATGTTTAATGACCTGCATGTCCATGACAACTATATTACATTTTTATTATTCATTCCCGAGACCCCATGAATGCATTAAAGTATTTATGTATTATTATGAATATGAATAATGATGTTTACCACATCAAGATAAGGTGGTATTCTAGACAAGATGTGGCTACAATGGACTGGGTGTGAGATGCAATACAAGTTAGAAATGACTCAAGTATTATACCTATAGGGATACCATTAACCCATTATGGGTAAATGGGTTAACTAATAATAGACGCTCATGATTTTTAGGATATTTATTTAATTTAGGTATAGTTTATTATTTTTTTGAAGATTCAAGTTTACATAAAAAAATAAAATTATAAATTAAAATTTATATATTAAATAGGATTAAGATTTTATGAATGTTTTCTATTTACTGAATGGTATGGCTGTAAGTTAGATCATATTGTACATTCATATATAATAGAAAGTAATTTCATTCTTTGAGAAATAAAAAATCCATAATGAAATATAAAGACATAATGCCTTCTGTCATTTGAATTTGAACAAAATCGGGTCTATGGGGTGATCTTCATCCATAGTTGAAGGTACCTCATACTACTATAGAGTTATTATATAACATTTATTGACTTAAATAAATATGGAAAAAAGATGTATCTATATCTATATAGTTTTAACTTTAATGTAAAAGAGTTGAGTAAATAAAGTTTATGTTTTTTAGAAGCAGCAGTATCACCCAACAGTCAAGTATTCATTAGAAAATGTGGTCGGTCAGTCAAATAACTACCTTGAAACTCTATGAGTAGTGGTATTGACATTTCATGAATTATTTGGAGAGGTTTTATTGATCATTTCAATAAGAATAGTCAAGTGATTGAGTATTTCAAATCTAGTAGTAAGGGATACTAGGGTTCAATAAAATTGTGAAATTTATTTAACAATCCTTTCAAGTAATGTCTAATCCGAAATCAAGATAAAGTACTAATATTATATACTTTTATTCTATAAGAGAATGGATAGTAATACCAAAAACACATTATTACTACTATTAGAAAATGAAATTTTCCATACGATCACTAATTTCCAAGAGTAATACAGGTTCTTACAAAAATTACAATGATATAAGAAATTCTACCTATTGAGAAACATTAAAAGTGTGGGTAGGAAAGATGTGTAAAAAAGAACCTTGTATTATGAATTATATTTTTACATAATAATGTTATCATACCTTTCCAATGAGTTTTGTAATCAAAATCAAAACATGGATGGTTTCACAAGTTTTCTCATATCCATGAATATTATAAGGGTAATGTGAAGCAATATATGAATAATGTTACAATGAATTTATGTAAATAAAATGATTGTTCCCAATATTTTTATTCAACATACTATTAAATCTGTATCACCCAATTACCCTAGTTTTATTTAAGATTATTAAAATAATAGTAAAGGTATAAAAAAACATTATAACCTTTTCGGTAAAGGTTCTATAAGAAAATTAGAAGCTAAAGAAAGCATAATCCATAGTTCTTATGGTGAACAAGTTAAAAGACAAGGAGAAAAAGTCCAATGGAAAGTATGATACGAATGGAACTATCACAATATATATAAAATAAAAGAAGAATGATCATCACATAAGAGGATATTAGCTTCTCATATCATGAGATCTTTCTATTGAATGTAAATTTAATGAATGAAATTGAAGAAGAAAGTGGTCTCTTATTATTCAAGAATATTCATCAATTATAAAGGATTATTCAATTATATTTCATGGGTATTATATAAAATATTTTTATAACATATGTGTTTTTAAATAAAATAAACAAGTATTAAAAAAACGATTACAATAATTATGGTGAATCATATAAGTGGATGTTAAAGGGTGTTTTTAAGCCAGTGGTGACAAGTTTACAAATTCTAATTGATAAGTTTAATGGACGTAGTTGAAATTTTTTCATGTATTACCAAAAAAATCACCTCATGTATCCATTGGAAACAATGATACATTATTCCATGTGGGAATGTTTTTTTCTATCTAAAACTCAATTAATAGTTTAGTAATTCTTAAAACATTAGAAATAACTGATGAATATAATTTCTAAGTAAAACCAACTTATGGAATGATACTTACTTTTGATGTAAAAAAATTAGTTTTCAATGGTATACCTAGTTTTTTATTTGGATTATTTGAATTTAAATACCTTAGGTAATATTGAAAAATTTACATATATAGTTTTTGAAAGAGAAACCATTAAATATAAGGGTATGACAAATGTTTTTTCTAATTTGTTCATATAGAGAGCTTAAACTATTCCAAGGTTAAGCTATAGATATGTTTATATACTTAATAATATTATTTTAAGAGTCGTAAGGAATATAAAATAGAATTTTGAAATATTTATGGTTTTAATATATTGGTTGATTTAGGCCTATGTTCCAATGAATATCTTGAACAAACATTCATCAATCATTATAATTTTGTTTGGAGTAATTCCTAAATACACATTTGATTATTCAATTCATAAATATTATTCTAGTAAGTAGGATAAATTATGTGTCTTATATGAATTTTTTTTTCATTAAAATGTAGTGTGGATAAATTCCTACATGAACATTTCCTTATACACATAAAAGTCATGATATAAATAAAAGGATCTTTAATGTTTAGACTCAAATTAATTTCATAAACTTCCATAATTTTTTGAGACATTCATTGTTAATAGTGATGTTATCTCACGACTATATGAAAAATATAATGAAAAATAAATACCATATGAGTAATAGTATTAAATAAATCCACCATGTCATAATAATATGTGTTTTGATGTAATGATTTTGTTAAGGATTTTAAAATACTTACATCAAGAAAAAAATGCATCTCTCTTAGTATCCTATAGTTATATAGAATATTATATAAATCCCTATGAAAAAACATAGTCATCTTATATAATATATTTCAATAAAGGGTGAATGTATCTATTTTATGTAGCAAGAGAAAGATTAAATTAGACCTAGTCAACGCATGAGATGCATATGTGGTTGGCATAGGAACAAGATTTATAAGAGTCTGTTGGAAAATAAATTTTATAGAAGCATGTATTATACAGGAAGGATAAAACCATAGTGATTGTTTTATATTCACTAGGGTGGGTTTTGAATTATTCATTTAGAATAATGAATCATATAGGTAAGAATTAAAAGGAAATGATTTAAGACAGACAAGTTCAATTAAAATTCAATAATAAATTCCATTTATCGAAGCACAAGTTCATAGTATTTTGAATGTTTCAAATATCAATACTATAGTGGTATTCAAGAGAAAAATTACATAGGTTGTATAAGAGTGGTACTAATAAGGCTTGATTGGTTATAAAAATCAATTAATCCTTCATCCATAAGAATTATAATTCTCATAGATACTTTTTATGTTAATTATAATTTTTATTTTATGTCAAAACTGACTTTCTTGGTAAGTGTCTATATGATAAAAAAAGAAAACGTTGGTGATACAAATAAGTCCAATAATGGTTGTGAGTTACTCAATTTTTAATTTCGATTGATGTAATCAATAATATTATAGAATATTAATTTGAATAAATTTTCAACTTCTTCCTAGAAGAGAATAGTGGGACTAACATCATTTTCCATGGAATATTTGTTTGATAACATATATAAATTAATTACTGGTCTAATAGTTTGTTAAGAAAAAATGGAAATAATTCTATAGATATTGACTAAATGTATCAAATTATTATCAAGGGAAAAATATCTACATAGTTGAATCTAATGGGTTTCTTAGACTAAGTAAAGGTACATATGGAGACATGGTATTGTAAAAAAAAGTTGGAAAAATTAGGGGGATAGTCATTTCCAATGTCACATGACTTATATCTATCTAAGAATACATGTATGAGATATATGAGGAGATTAAAGAGTTGAGTAGAATTAAATAAGGAAAAAAAGAGATCTATCACCTATTCAATTCTATGTTTAAAATATGATATTGATAGAATATACATTATGGTAGGATTATATCAATAACATCGATGAAATCATCATGGAATGTTGTTATAACTATCAAAAAATACATGAGACTGAAAAAAAGATATGTTCCAAATACTTGGAGAGGAAGGGACACTACTTATAATGGGATAAAACCAAGCCAACCTTTAGATAAATATATTCTAATATCATAGTCATAATAATTTTATAAACAAGAGAATATAATTCAATATTGTGGTACACACATTTACAAATACTACGTTTGTTGTGGCTTCTAATGCAGTTGTTGAAGTATGGTAAAATACAAAAAAAATTGTTCCAGTTATTGGAATCACACTTAATAAGTAAATTTTTTCATAATATAATTTATAATAATATTACTATTGGTATGAGAAAATATGTAATGATTTTATAGTTTAAAAAAAGAACATACACATGGATATCATCTCTTGAGGAGTGTTAGTAAATGAGGTAAATTCATCGATAATAGAGTTTCTATGTATTGCAGACATTGTAGTCCCATTGATTAAAGTTGTAACTCAGTATAATATTTTTCTTATCATGTGAGAGATAATAAGGATAATTAGAAAATTTTATCTAGTGAAAGTGTGATTCTTGTAAATGTGGGTGCCCTAAACCCAGCATAAATAGTACTTTTTGATTACCATATCATGTATACAATGAGTTATATAGGATGTATTCTTACTATAATAGTGTTAATATTTATTCTTTTACTATTTACATAGTAATGACATTTTATTATTTATTATTTCAAAATATTATAAAAATTTCTAGGCAATAATGATAACCTCGGGATACTATGAAATTAAACATAAATATTGGTATTATCATTTAGATACATCATAATTTATGGGCATAGATGATGAATGAATATCATTAATTGGGGATTATAAGCATTGAGACATCTTATGATGTTCTCAAATAATTATCTTGCATAGATGAGATCATAAAGACTAAATAATAAATACAAACAACACATGTTTCACATGTATTTTGTTGTTTATATCTATGAACATGTGTGTTTTTATCATGACATGTTGTTATTATCAGTGTATACAATTTGATCATGTACATTGATGTAAGGAGGAAACCATGAAATTTATATCATGGAGAGGTATATTGGTTTGGGTGCACTATTAATGGTGTTACATTGATTAAATAATCAAGATAGAATTTTGTGGTTCCAAATAGATGTGATTTCTTAGGCCTAGTTGATCATGATGGTAGCACCTTCACTAAATCTATGGCCAAGGTAGAAGTTGGTATGTCCATTAAGATAGGTCAAAGAATAATAATGAAATAATGGATGATGACACAAATTGTGTGTTCTACTTTATGAGGATTAGGATACAAATAGATCATATTATACGACATGCGTTTTTAAGAAAGGTTATCATTGTTGTGACAATTACATATCTCTTTACTGATAATTACTTATATCTTTAGGGGCATTGATGAGTTTATATACTTCACTCCCAGTCTATGATTAGTATTCAAATATATCGAGATAAGGGACTAGTGGGTCACACACATAGCATATTCAAAAGTCTGGCCTATTTTGATGAATAACAGTATTAGAAATAGTGGGACCCACCACAGCTTCCAAAAGATGTATGAGGAAATAAAATCACCATGAAGTAAATCAAATAACATTATTCAATTTTATAATAATTGGTATTGAAATTATTTTATAAAAGTATTCAAAGATATTATGTAAATACTACAAAAATATCAATGAATGAATATTATTTTAAATATTAAAGGTTTAGTAATATTTTTATGAATATTGAGTGGAGTTAGAGACAAATTTTTTATCATGTTATATAATTATTATATTACAAGTAAGTGATAAAAATATATATGTGAAATTTATGACACATATAGTCAGTCATAACATGTCATTTATGGCCTATTTTGTGGACATTACTTATACACAGGTCAAGATATCTTTCTTTGTGTTTAATCCCCACTATATAAGAAAGAGTGATCTGTTTTATAAAGTAATATTCATCAACTCCAATTTGAGATATCCTCAATCCTTCTTCTTATATCCTAGAGAGAAAAGTTCCCATTCTAATAATTCAATAGAATATCTTCATCACAGATCAAATGAATGATGTTACAATGATCCCAGGAAATCAAATGCAACATTAGATCTCCATGAATGAAAATTAATTTCAATGACCAATATTCCACATTCTTTTGAATCATATATATATGATATATATGGATTTATCGGTAGTTCTACTGTGCATCCATCACCGACGATGAGTGTCTTTCGAACACATCTTCAAATAGGACAATTTAATTTTTGGATTTATTATTTATAATTAAAATATTCATGTGGGATACTCATCTTTTGAACCATGATTTTAATCACTGATGACTATTTACTTGCATTGTTTGGTGATGAAATATTTTAAATCCTCAACCCCTCTACTTCTACTTCCCATTTCAGTATCTTTAGTTGGTTCATTACCTTCATTTATAATATGTTTAATTTTTCACCACCACATTCTTGGATGTTTATAGAAATTTTATTATGATAAAATATGGTTCTAATAAGTATATTTTACCTTATTTTTTTTTGGAATTTATGAATACACATTGAATTAAATAAAGAGAATCAAGTCCATAATGGTCAGTAAAATAGTCTAAATGAACCAATCATATTATGATAGAATTTATAATAAATGAATAATCACTATGTAAACAATGTATTTACATTTTGAACCATTTAAAAATATTTAATGATATTAGTTTCATTTAATATCACTTCTATAGTTTTATTCACATTTTAAATGATCTTTCATAGTTATCCATAAATTGAAAAGAATTTGGAACCATGTAACGAAGAAACTTAGGAGAGTAGGGATAAACATTATGTTTTTACAAAATTACATTAAGAGAACATAAAATAATAGTAATAAATAAAATAAAGATGAAATAGGTTATGAATACATTATTTAATAAATTTAATTTGATTATTCAAAAAGTTAGGTGATCATAAAGAGAAATTCAGGGACCCAAGGTACGGGATCTTCCGAACCACCCTCATTAGTTTTGGGTTACAAGTACCCTTTATTTTTATCCTATAAATTTTTATTATTCTTATATATTTCTTATATATTAATCATATATATTCTTTTTAATATATATAAATACAAATTTACCTCTTATTTTTGTGGATAATACAAATTATTAAAGTTCCCTTCATAAAGCCTTTTTAAAGTAAACTTGAAAAGAGGTACTAGTCTAATTATTATCAATTTTCAAGTACAACTTCATATAATGTTTTTAACCTTTTATGATTTCTAGAAGAATGATTTTTTTATAAAATACAGTTTGGGTTCATTTCTGGTTTTAAGGAAATAACATTCTCTTTCTTTCTTTAAAGGCACTTAAACCTTTTTATTAAAACCCTCCTTAAGCGATTAATTTCCCAAAAAACTTCTCTAATTTTTTAAAATTTTAAAATTAATTATAATTCATAAAATATTGTTTATTATTCATTAATGAATTTATAATATTGAATTAATACCTACTCTTATAGGAATATTTATGTTATTAAATTTTTATATGATCAATGAAGAGATTATGTATCCTATTTCATTTTCATAGGTTTTAGTTATGCTTAAGACTTATGATAGATTTACTTATGTATAACACACATGAATATAAATTTTTTAAATATGATGGATAGTGTTGTAATTTTATATAATTCCAATTTTTTGGACTATTTTTGATCTCATGAGGTACCATATATGGTACACAAGATGTTAACATAACAAAATAGGTTAGGTTCTCTTAGAGGTGAGACTTTTATTATTCTTATGATGTCATGTTTTATATTTTTTCTACACTTTTATGAGTCCATTATCTTAGGATATAATATTATAATTATATTTTTCTATGTTATTATATATTATTCTAACCTTTTTTGTTATCATTATATGCCTCTTTCCTCATATGCATTACTTGTTATCATGCTTTACTATAATTATTCCCTTATTATGATTTATATATCACCCTATTCTTTCTATATGAGACCTAGGGAATCCTATTTAATATTATAAGTTAAAAGGGATCTTGGGCAAAATTATTGTGATAAATATATATATATTTTAGCTTATTAGAAAGTTGATTTATTTTAAAACTACTCCACCAAATACACTAGAACACTAGATGTGTTGGGTTATGTTTATGGATTCTTATGTTGGAAATCCAACAATAGTATGTATAAGGGACTTGGGTTACTATATTTGGTATAAAATAAAGGTTTATTTTTTTGAGTATTTTTATTAGAAAAAATAATTGAAAAATCTAAGGGAATATATATATATAGAAAATCATTCTAAATTTTGGTAATGTAAAGAGTGTGCAGTCTATATGAAATGAAATCCTTATCTGGATACTATATGTAGATACAATTTTGAGGTATATTATCTTTGAGTAGTAACTCTGAATATGGATAGTTGGGATATTAACCCAATCTTCACTCTATTCATGAGTGATTGGCCTTACTGCACACCTGGTTTGACACTCCCATGGGACATGATTTTGTATATTCACATGATATTTACAGACCATTATAAAGGATTTATATAATTTTATAAATTATTGTACAACTTGTAGGATTAGATAACATAATAGTAAAATGAAGCTAAGTGATTTAGGTGAAAACATAAAGATTCCTAAGATAGGGTATATATATTAGTTATGAGTTATTTCTTCCATGTTCATAGTTGACCTTTTATACATTTATTAATTTTAATTTTATCATCCCAAACATTCAATTATTTTAGAAAATAGAAGAAAATATATATAATCATGCCAAAAAAATATGTGATCGTAAATTTGATTATTTTCCCAATGAAATTCTTAATATAATGGGATATAGAGTCATGAACTTAATAGAAATACTTGAAAAGATGAATCAAGTTATGTGTATTAATATGAATCACAACAAAAACCGTCTTTATCTTATGTAATAACAAGATAAATTTGTGTCCTTTTGGAGACAAGTGAATCCTAATTTTAGTGTATATTTTGGTCCCCTGATTATGGAGAATAGATTAAATCAGTTGAGACAATATTCCTCCTCTTCCAATGCTCCAAGCCAGAGAAAGTTTCTTTGGCTTTCTGTGGATTTGAGGTAGAAACTGATTAGTGGAAGACATTGATCAAGAATACAATTCCCAAGGAAAACACTAAAACCAAGGAATAGTATGGATTTAATATTATATTTTTCATTAAATATTTTCAATGAACCCCTAATCTTAAAATGTAGATTGTATTCCTTAGACTCAAGAAAAATAAGAATAAATATATCTGGGCTTATGAAGGAAAATACACAAACCATGAATGATATGCCTGCAGCCTTTTCATTTATTCAGAATGTAAGGTTGATCAGTTCATTAATTTGATAATTCTATGTATTCCAATTGGATTTATCAATTTTTTACTTACATAGCTATGGAGATATTATCCAATATTCCCTTAAATTTTATTTGGAAATTGGTGATTCTCAGTTGTTTCATGGGACTAGAGATAAGAATCATATAATTATGTTTATCTTTGGATGATCAATGGATAATACTCTTAGAGGAATGAAAATCAAACTACCTACATACCATAAGTGTGGGAAGAAGTATCATGGAAAATACCTAAAGGGAAAAAAGAGATGTTACAAGTTCATAAAGTTGTGGAATCTTGATATTGAATTTTAAAGGGATACAAATAAGACCACTAATGTAATGGAATAAAAGAAGGATTCAGTCAAACATAAATTAATTATTTAATTTTTTAATTGAAAGGATCACATAAAATAGAAAAACAAATTTACTGATAGATGGGTTTTTTAATGGAATATGACAACACAATCCTTTAAGGACAAATGATCAAGGGAGATTTTATTCTATCACTAATGTTGTGGTGGATCCTAAAAATGAAGTTGTGATAGGTATTGTGATCATTCATTCCTGAAGAGTGAATGTATAATTTGATTCCAGTTCTATGAATTAATTCATATCATGAAATTTAGTGGAATTATTCAAACACCACCTTAGAACCTGGGGTACAAGTTATTAGTGAAAATATAAAATATGGAAATTATTTTATCTCAAGTATATAACACCTCCAAAGTTAATATTTGTAGACAATATCTCCTAGAAAACCATATCATACACCCTTTAGTGGAGTTTGATACTACAAAAATTAAGATTTTTTTATTTGGACTCTTTACATAATTTAATATATTATTATAGGGGTTTATATGGATTTTTCATTGTATTACCATTTCCATACGACCCCGAAACCAATATATTTAAAATATTACAGATATTAAGCCACACATGCTCATCGTTCTAGAAAATATGGTTTCCCCATTAAACAAAACCTCATATGGGAAACCAAGACCATATTTGAATCCGAAGTATGGATTTTATTCAATGTATGACTTGAAGTTCATTAGCTTTAGTTATTGCAGCAGTTCATTAACATGGGTGGATTTTAAGAGAATTAAATTAGATAATTTATTAATAAAAAATTTATTAAATGTATAAATCCTTATTATCCCACTATAAAATCCATTCTAGGGATATTAACTAGGTTTAGTTGCAAAACCCTATATATTTAGATAGGAACTTCGGGGAGAGAACAACACAGATCAAAAAATAATGAAATTCATAGTCTAATAATAAAATTCATTAAAACACTCCATAAAAATTGACAAAAAACTATTTTTCTTGAGTGTTAAATCCAATGACGAGGTAGGGATTTATTATCTATGTATTCATCCCATGTTTCTTTTGATTTCAAGCAAGGGTTAATTATCACATTTTATTTATTGTTCATCCCATTTCTAACAGCCTGAAAATTAATTGGTTTATTTATTTTGCGATAAAATAAAAATTGTGATGGATTTATCTTTTTTATTTTTTTGTTAACATTAATTATCAAAGGCCCTATTAATAATGATACTCATTGATTTCTCTTTATTGATTGTGTCTTTCATCCCTCATTCTTTCTATGTTAGTTTTTGTCATATAGTATGGTGATGATTTGAATATTTTTCTCAGATTCAAGTTGTTATTTGACCTAAACAATCATTGAAGTTAGTAAAAATTTAAAATTTATAATCCTATTAACTACAGTATATGTGGAAAGCAGGGTTGAACCCACAGTCAAGGCAATTCTAACCACTATTTTTCAAAAAAACATCAAAATCTCCATTTCTGTCTGCAGTGGAGTGGATACTCGTATTTTTATGTTTTTAATGTTTTGTCTATTAAAGAAAACAATTAACCCTATTTTTTATATTTTTTGGTCTAGAATATAATGAAATAGAAAAATAATAAAAAAGAGTGAAAAAATAAAATATAGAGTGCTGATAAAAGAATTATCTGAAAAAACGCTCAGGGAAAATTTTTAATTCTATAGTTTTTGAAAATTTTCCTTCTCACAAAAGTGATTACAACTAATAACACTAAAAATGAGTGATTTAATTCCCTATACATGAGATAAATCACTCAAGTTGACAAATCTTGGAGTTCTACACTCCTCGATTAATCAACTTGAGAATTCTGGTTTGAAATAGATTGTAGAACAAACTCGACGTAGGTTCTGTAGCCTTTTATTTCAGTTTAAATGTAAAAGAAAATTAATCCACAATCAAACTCACCGAATGAATGTGGAGTTTCGAGATTATGTACCAGTGGTATGTTGAAATTGAATTTAATCAGTACTGACCTCGCCAATCAACACTGACCACATTAAAAATGATAGAGATAAAGAAGGAAAAATATAGCCAGTAGACTTGATTTAAACCCCAAACTAGAAGTATTTAGCCTAACATTACCTCTATTATGAATAAAAAAATAATTCAATTACAGAGGAAGAGATATGAATGAAAACATAGGAAGAAAACTCCCTCTACTAGCATGAATTACTGCTACTCCTAGCCCTCGGGTCTCCAAGGAAAGATTCTCCAAAAAGTGCTCCAGGATTTGCCTCCATTGTTCTTTCTCTACTCCCGAGTGAATGATCAAATGAATTCCTTTATCCTAAAATTATGTTGCATCTGTGTTTTTATATCTTCCATCATGTACTTCATTTCACCGCCTAGTTATCATCGACTCAAAATAGTCCTTCACTTATGCAATGCACACGTTTATTTTTTCACAGCTAGAACATCACACTAATGTTTCTCACGTAACAAACTCCCGCTGAGTTAGTTGTGTGAATCTAGATGTATAAAAATCTCTTAAATGAACCTGCAAGAGAAAATAAATAAATGAAAACAAGAAGTAAGTAAAATTATTATTATTTAGTTTAATTTTATATTACTTGATAGAATTTTTAATTAAAGTTAATTAATAAATAATTAAATGATAATAATTATTAAATATTAATTAATTATTAGTATTATAGATATTAATTTATTTTTTATTCTTTAATTAAATAAAGTTATTAGGTTTTTTAATTTATTATTATTCATTAATTTATTTTATTATTATATGTATCATCAATAATTAGTTAAGATTACTTAATTAAATCCTTAAATTAGACTAAAATCAATTACTCGATTTTATAAAAAGTTAAATTAAATTACAACTTAATTTAATTAAGTAATTCAATTAGTGTAATATTTTAGTTAATTAGTTATTAACCATTACTTTATTATAACCATTTTTATTATTATATTACTTATCTTTTTTATATTTAAACCTATCTCTCCCCACCCCCAAATCGACACTACATGGGGGAGGGTTTCAATTCTTCATCTTCATGAGAGAAGCTGAAGAAGCTGCGAATCTCCTCAACACCAGCTCAGACAAGATCCTACTGGTGGCATCAGCTACATCTTCTCCTCACAATTCTTCATCTTGGCTCTACTAGAGTTGCTTCATCTCAGTCTCGATTACTCTACAAAATAGTTGCTTCGGTTTTACGACTTGGTTAGCGAATCCCAGCGGCTGCAAAAAATATCTGGTGCGGCGGTGAATGAAACCGTCATCAAGTTTGGTTTTACGATGGTCCATCTCTTGATCTCATGTGGTCAATCCTTAACTTCGTTTGACTACCTGTTCTGCTTTGTGGAAAAAATCATCATATCTATAGAATTTCTATTCTTTAATGGTATGACATGTTCATAGATTTTGAATCTGTGATTTGTTTCATAAGTTGAAATTTTGTAAACTGCTTTGTGTTATTTTTTAATAATTTATTGAGTTAATCAAGTCTGCCTGATTCCTTCATTATCTAGTTTGTTTGTTGAATTGAAAGCGGATGAGTCTGAATGGTGAGAATATTTTTTGGGAGAGCTCGACTAAGCAGGGGAAGAGGGTTGTGCATAAGGAAGAAATATAGTGCAAAGGGTTGATGTGGAAGAGGAAACAGTGCCAAGGAATTCATGGTGGCAAAAGTTACTGTGAGACAGGATTGAGGATGAAACAGTGGCATAAGAGATACAATGAGACCGTATCGGGAGGTTATAGTGCATCCGTGAATGAAGGAGATGGTGGAAAAGGTTACAGTGAGACAGTAAAAAGGATAAATTACAGTGTCACTGTAAAAGGTAAAAAGTTGAGGCACCGTGACGAGGGTGCCACAGTGAGATTAAGACTATGCCACTGCAACACAACAAAATTTACAGCAGGATAAAATAAATTATAACTTAAATAAAAAATGATTGAAATAATTAACTAAAACTAAAAATTAATTAAAATAATTGAATCATTAAGTAACTCAATAACTAAAATAAAATACGAAACAAATTAAACTTAAATTTAATTTTTATTAACTTCAATTAATAAAACATAAATTGTAACTATACTAAAAATGAAATTAAAAAGAAATTAAATTAATAAATATTAAAATAAAATTAAATATTTCTATAACAAAGTATAATTATTTGTAAAAATATATTGTTTCAAATTAAATTAGATAAGGTAATGAGATAACTATTCTTTTATTAAACAATTTATGTTAATTAATGAAATTAAATTAAAGAGATGAAGTGAGTTTGTAAACATAAATTTATAAAAATTGAATTGTTAAAAGACATGTAAAATTTAAATTATGTTATATTAAATTAATTAATATTTAATACATATAGTTTTGGACTAAGAATACATTAATCATATACAAAGGACAAATTAATTAATTTGTGCTAAAATATTAAATTAGCTGACAAAAACAACTAGCTAAATAAAAATATTTTGGGCTATAAAATAAAGTAAAACTTAAATTAATACATTTAGTGTTTGAAATACACGATTAATAATAAAAATTGATTAATTGATAATTTTTTTATAGAAACACATAAGTTTTAATATTTATTATAAGGTACAAGAATAACCAATTAAATCATTAAAAATTGATAAAAAAAATGTGGCAAAACATGTGTTTTTAAGGCCACATCAAATCTCCCCTCACTTAAACATTGTTCATCCTCAAAAAATCTCATATTTTATTTTCTTTGAAAACAAATGTATGGTATTCAAAATTTTTCTCAAAATGTAACATGTCCATTAATTTGTAACAAAGGACAAAAACATTTCATTATCCTTTTAAAATAAATTGCTCTTATGAATCTTTCCTGGAACAAATTCTCACTCGTAGTCTTGAAAACTATGAATCATCATGAAATAAAGATGTCCTGCCTCATATGTGATACTTCTTAGTGAATAAATTTAATATAGACTTATGTTCAAAGTCTGAGGGTGATAAGAGGTAAAATTTATGTGGAATTAAGAACTTAATAGTAGGAACCTTATACTTTGAATTTTTCACCTAGGTTCTAAAAATAAATATGTTTTTTTTGTGAATCACCTCAATAATACAACATAAATGACTCCCATATAAACCAATTGTCCCCTTTTTAATTTGGAGTTCATCATTACCCTCACCTTAATGAACTCATTTTTGACCCTAGAAACTTTATTTAATTTTTACCAAGCCATACATTGTCTGCTAAGCATTGTGCAACGCACTTATTCAAAGTATACTGAGAGCTTATAGTAAACATAAAAGCACCCAGCATCTTGGGTCTCAGAGACTCACCGTGGGATCCCTGATGCCCAAATTATTATAGTTTCAAATTATTTCTATGGAAACCATTTACATTGGCTCATTAATGTAATTACTTAAATAAATAATAAAAAGAAATATGAATCCCCTAGGATCAAGACCAACCTTCCAGTTACAAGGGCTATGATCATAATTCCACTAACATGATACCTATATCACTCTCAAAAATAATACCTAAACCAAGATATCTATCCAATCACTGAGTAACACCACTTAGTAGTAAACCATTATCATTAATTTTATACTCAAAGCACAACATAATTACTGGCAAGGTACTTGTCCTAAGGCAAGACTCAATTGAGTATAGTGTAAAACCAAATATTATGCAAGAATTTTGAAAAAAAATTAACCATTTTTTACCAAAAATAATTAAGTTGCAGTTGGAATTGATGGGCTCTCATTAAAGAACAGTTTAGCACAGTCAAGAATTGACCCCCTCCCCCACACTTAAAACCCAACATTGTCCCCAAAGTTGACTTCTATAGTCGAGAAGAACATTTTGACAGTTTATGTTCAAAATAGATTCTCAATAGAGCATATTTATGACATGTATAAAGGTCACATTAAAGTTCAATAATTTGGTTTGCCACTATGAATAACTTAAAAGAAGTTTCATTAACAAGTACACGCATTAACATTTATGTCCAGTGACAATGATTTTCAATATTGCTCAAAAGTAGTATATAAGGTGTGGGTGCACAGTTAATTGGGGTGAAAGATTGTTTAGCATCATTTATTTAGTTAGATATTTAATAAAGCACACAAAGTTCATGCTAAATATCCCATCATTAATAAGATTTAAAAGACCAGCAACATGTACCCCCCACACACTTAGTTTCAAGTAGTGGATGATTTTAATAATAATGATATATAGTTTTCAACAGTGAAGTACATGCAGAACTTTTTAAATTCAACTCATTGACATGGAAGAAAATTTTATTTCAATTCACGTATAATTTTAAACATATGAAGAATTTTTATAACAAAACATGCAGCAAAATTTTCCCTCTAAGTCAATAGGACTAGAAAAATAAATGCAAAAATTATGAGTTCAGTACTTCCCTGAATATATTTGTCAATTTCGCCCCAGTATAGGAATTCCATACCTTTATTGACACAAGAAACATCATTCTGAGATAGAACCAAGAGACCAAGAACAACCAATAATAGGAAATTTTCAAAAAACAGAGCATAGAAGCAGCATTTTATTCAAGGTTAAAAAGAAAAAAAGTAAAGAAAAAAAGGTCCATGGGTTGCCTCCCATGTAGCGCAATGTTTTAAAGTCTTCATCCAGACTTTATTCAAGAACAATTTTCCAGCACTGTGAAGGCATCCAAGGCCTTCAGCTGTCACTCAAAATAAGGGTTCACTCTCTGCCCATTAACTAACATTGTTTTATTCTTTTCAGCTACAATTTCAAAATCCCCATTCTTCAACACCCTCACTATTGTAAAAGGTCCAGAGCACTTCGACTTATGTTTTCCAGAAAAAAGTTTAAGTCTAGAGTTAAAGAGGAGGACCTTCTATCCAGGTTTGAATTCTTTGGTTCGTATGATAGAATCATGAAATATTTTAGTCCTATCATTATAATACCTGAATTATCATAACTCTCTCTCATAATCTCATCAATTTCACTCAACTCAAGTAATCTCCTCTCACCAGTACTCTTAAAATAAATGTTTAGCGCCTTAACTTCCCACTAATACTTGTGTTGCAACTCCACAGGTAAATGACAACATTTCCCAAACAATAGCCTATAAATAGACATACCTATTAGGGTATTGAAAGCAGTTCTATATGCCCATAAAGCTTCATCCAATTTATGAGACCAGTATTTCCTAGAGTTTGACACAATTTTCTCAAGTATTTGTTTAAGTTCCTTGTTTGAAATTTCCACGTGTCCACTGAACGGTGGATGATTGGGAGTACCAATTTTATGAACACATCCATATTTCTACATCAAAGCTTTAAATTTGTAATTCTTAAAATGTGTTCCATTATCAGTTATAAAAGCTCTTGGGACTCCAAATCTTGAAAATATGTTATTTTTAACAAATTTTATTATAGAGTCAGCTTGATTGTTGGGCAGTGCCACTACCTCAACCCATTTCGAAACAAATTCAACAATAATGAGAATATACTCATTCCCATTTGATGAATGAAATGGAACCATAAAATCTAAACCCCAGACATCAAAAATCTCAACAACCATAATTCCTTCTTAGGGTAACTTATGCTTCCTACCAACATTTCTTAGCCTCTGACACCTATCAAAGCCAACCACCAAGATTTTAGTATCCTTAAATATACTGGGCCAATAGAAACCAGATTGTAAGACTTCCTGAGCAGTTCTTTCACCACCATGGTTACCTCCCCAAGGTGAGGAGTGACAACTCTCTAAGACAGGAAGCATCTCATCCTGAGGTATCAATCTCCAAATAATACCATCAATACATATCCTAAATTGAAAAAGATCATCCCAAAGGTAGTATTTACATTCAGAAATGAATTTCTTTCTTGGGTTACTGGACAGATTTTTGGGAAAGGCACCTACTTCCAAGAAGTTGGAAAAGTATGCAGACAAAGAAAATTTCTTGATTAACATAGTGAGTAGTTTTTCATCAGGAAAGGAAGAGTTTATCTCCCTAGGATCTTCCAATTGAGTAAGAGGAAGCCTAGATAAGTGGTCAGCAACTAAATTTTCAACTCCCTACTTATACTTAATCTCTAAATCAAATTCTTCAAGCAATATAATCCATTTAATTAGCTGGTGTTTAGTTTCCTTTTTAGACAATAAGTACATTAAAGAATAATGATCAGTGAAAACGATGACTTTAGAGCCCAACAAGTACTTCTTATACTTTTATAGATAAAAAAAACTAACAATTGTTTTTCAATAGTGGTATAAATCTTTTGGGATTCATCTAGTTGTCTACTAGAATAATACAACACATGTAACATCTTATCCTTCCATTGTATAAGGAAAACACCTACAACCATGTCACTAGCATCACACATAATTTCAAAAGGTAGTTTTTAGTCATGTGTAGTGATAAAGGGATATGTAGTGAGTTTCTATTTAAGAAGATTAAATGATTTTAAACTGTTTTCATTAAAATTTAACGATGAATCCTTGACCATAAAAGAAAATAAGGTCTCAGTTATTTTGGAAAAATATTTTATGAATCACCAGTAGAAACCGACATGCCCTAGGAAACGTCTAACACCTTTAACATTTACAAGACGAGGCAATTTTTGAATGATATAAATCTTATCAGAATCAACCTCTAGACCTCTCTTGGACACTTTATGACCAAGCAATATACCTTCTATGACTATTAATTGACAATTATCCCAATTAAGAACAAGGTTGGTTTCAATGCATCTCTCTAGGACTAACTCAAGATTTCCAAGACAAGTATCAAAAGTGCTACTCACAATAGAGAAATCATCCAAGAAAACCTCAATAATTCTCTCAATAATATCTGAAAATATAGCCATCATACACCTTTGAAAGGTGGATGGAGCTCCACACAACCCAAAGGGAATCCGCCTGTAAGAAAATGTCCCAAATGGGCATGTGAAAGTGGTCTTTTCCTGATCCTCTAGAGCAACAAGAATCAGGTTGTAACTATAATACCCATCTTGGAAACATAAAAATTCATTGTCAGTAAGGATCTCAAGCATTTGATCCAAAAAGGGCATTGGAAAATGGTATTTCCTAGTGGCTGAATTAAGCTTCCTATAATCTATACAGACTCTCCATTTTGTGGCCTTCCTAACTTGTATTTCTTCATTCTTTTCATTTTTAACAACTGTGAAACCTCACTTCTTTGGGACAACCTAGGAAGGGCTGACCCAACCACTATTAGGAATGGAATATATCATTCCAGTGTCCAGAAATTTGATTACATATTCTTTCAGAACATCTTTCATTTAAGGATTTAATCTTCTTTGACACTCTACCATATGCTTATGGTCTGGCTCCATTGGTGTATTATGCATACAAAATGAGGGACTACTACTGTTGACATCAGTTATGGTCCAGCCGATGGCAGATTTAAACTTCTTCAAAACATTTAACAATCTTTCCTATTTGTTTTCATTCAATTTAGTAGAAATTATTACAGGCAAAGTAGAGTTCTCACCCAGAAATGAATATTTAAGATGAGCAGGAATTAGTTTCGGTTCAGGAGTGGGAGGCCCTACACTAGAAGGAAGACTATTAGGCCTAAGTGGACCAAGATCTTCAACATATCTCTTGTAATGAGTTTGAAATGATGAAATATTTTCAATTTCATGTTCAGATTCAAAAGTAAAAGTGTTGTTTTCCAAAGTGGGAAGCACACTGTACAAATTTCCCAGATCATAATTCAACAAATTTATTAAATAATAATCATCTATTTGTCTTATAAGTTCTCCATCAATATCATAAAAAATTTCAAAATGGTTGGAGTTAATAGAGACACCCATAAATTCACTAAAAAATCTCCTAAGTTTAGAAGCAGTGGATTCTTCTATAAAAGAAATTGAACAGTTAACCTGTTCTGGAAAATTTCCCAAATTAGGTGTTTGAGTAGTATTTTCAACTTTTAAGATAGATTCAACAGGATTTTCAACTTCATAATTATTTTCTTCAATTGAGGATTGATTTTCATTTTTTCAAACATTTTCAGTTGAGTTCTCATATTCTAAGGACTCTAGCATTGAAAATTTTACAGAAAGCATTGGTCCTTCAACATTTTTAAACACATTGGACTATTCTTATTTTTCCCTAATTTTAAAAATAAGTTGAACCTTAGAGACATAAATTAAAGCACCTCATGTGGCCAAGAAAAGCCTCCCCAAGATGATGGTCACCTCTTGATCACAATCCATATCTAAGACTAAAAAGTTTGCAGGTAAAAATAGCTTCCCAACCCCTACTAACAAACCATCTACCCTACCCATAGGATGAGTGAAAGATCTATTAGCTAACTATAGTATGAATGTGGTGGGTTTAAGATCACCCAAACTCAAATATTGAAATAGTGAGTATGGGAGTAGATTAATTCTTGCACCTAAATCAGAAAAATAGTTCAAATGATCAGAGTTTAATAGTGTGCAAGGTATGACAAAACTAAATGGGTCTTTTAGTTTAGGTGGGATTTTCTTTTTGAGTATAGCACTGCACTCTTCAGTGAGGTTTTAAGTAGAAAATTTTTCTAGAGTTTTTTTGTTTGAAACAATTTTCTTAAGATATTTCATGTAATATGAGATTCAAATTGAGGATTGAATTAATGGAATGTTTACTTGATGTTTGAAATGAAGACCAAAGAACTGAAGAAGTTCATCCCTGGTGTTACTTTGTGGTTTTAACTTCTCAGAAAAAGGGATGGGTGGGGAAAAAGTTTTCAGAACAGTAGGTATATCCCTCACATGTTCCTCAAATTTTTATTTACCTTTATTATTTTGATTTTGAGATGACGTTTCAGCTTGAGTTTCATATGAAAATTCATATTTTTATCATTTTCATGGCTTTTCTATGAATTTACAGCATGTGTGCAAAGCATATTTTTATTTCCATATTGAAGGAGATTTTTATTTTGGGAATTTTCAGTGTCTTTTTTAGTAGTATTTTTTGTATTAAGTACACTTCTAGTTACAATAACCCGGAAATTACTTCTAGGGTTATGTTCAGTGGTACTAAGAAGTATACCTTTTTTCTTAGATGAAAAATCCATAGCAAGTTGGCCAAGTTGTGTTTCCATGTTCTACATCCTCACATCAGTTTTCATTTTATCAGACTCATATTGATTTTGATGTTTAGATAATTGATTCAGGATTAGATTAAGCTTAGAATACATTTGATTATCATTATTTCCTTGTGTATTTTAAGACTCGCCACTTTGTTGATTTTGAAAGTTTGGTCCTGGTTGATTAGAGTAATTAGGGGTAGTGGATTGTTTAATCATGTCTTGATCTTTCCGGGAGAGATTAGGGGGGTTCCTATAGCCATGATTATAATTATTTGAAAATGGATCTTCTTTGGAAGGAATCCTAAGACAATAGTTAACAAAGTTTGAGATTTCTTGTTGTTGGGATGGCATATCAAAATTAGGAAAAAAGTTTTCAATATTCCCAAACATACCACACTAGACACACTGTTCCCTTAAAGATCTGTTGGTATTTTGAAAACCTTGTCAGTCAACAGTTTGTTTTGAATTTGGGTTCATTAAATATTGAAGTTGGTTGGTGATTTCAGAAAGTTGAGCTTGAGTTTCATTCATTTAACCAGTGTTTGGGTTAACATTTCTATTGACTATTTTTCTTCTTTAATTTTTATGTTGTGAATTCAGTGCAAGATTGTTAAATTTTTTTAAGTTCGTCATTTATTTTATCATTATAATTACCCACAACAACATGGTCAACTAGATTTTATCCAGAGGAGGAAATCCCTTCATAGAAAGTATCCATGAGAAGGTGAGATGTGAGTTGATGTTGTGGACACTTCCAAATAATATCCCTATATATATCCCAAGCTTTATGAAATACTTCTCCATCATCATTATAAAAACTAGTTATCTTTTTTCTTAGTTCACCTTTTAATCTTTAGGGATAGAATTTCATTATAAAAAATTAGACATTTGATCCCATTGTTCAAAAATGTTATCATCTATACTTAGAAACCAACTACTAGCATTCCCATTAAGGAAAAAGGGAAATAATCTCATTCATAGTTCATTTTATGTGAGTCCTAGAAGAGGTAAATTCTGTACTATATTTTAGAAATCTCTAATGAAGGCTAAAGAGTCCTCATTAGATAGTTCATTAAATGAAGGTAGTAGTGAAATGTGTGATTGATTAAGTTCATAATTTCTGTCACTAGGACTAAGTATAATGAAATATGGATTACTTGACACTTGATGGAGTTGTAACTCCCCCATCCTAGGCCTATAATTTTCATCTAAGGGTTCTAGTTGATTTTGAAAGTTGTTATCAGGAACTCTATTATCCATGTTTTCCGTTTCAGTTTTGTTATTCTTTCTTAGAGTAATGAGATGATTGTCTATTTCTAAGTCCAGGGCTCTAATCTAACAGTATATTGTCTTGTTCTCAAACAAACAACAACAAATAGTACTCCGTAGTAAAAATCCAGCAAGAAGTGAAATATTTTTTTTTACAATTTTCAATATTTACAATTTTTTAAAGTTTTTTATATATGTGTTTTTTAGTTTTTTTTAGAATTAAAATGGCTCATGCCTTCCCTAGAAACGGCGCGAAAAACATGAACAAAACTATTTTTGCAGCTGGTCAATGTTTAAAATGTATAATCCTACTAACTACAGTATATGTGGAAAGCAGGGTCAAACCCACAGGAAAGGAAATTCTGACCACTATTCTAAAAAAAACTTCAAAAAATCCATTGTTGTCTATAGTGGAGTGGATACTCATTTTTTACATTTTTAATGTTTTTTCTATTAAAGAACATAATTAACACTATTTCTTATATGTTATTAATATAGACTAGAATTAAACATAAAAATAATTGAAAAGAGTGAACAACTAAAATACAGAGTGCTGATAAACGAACTATCAGAATAAAACGCTCGGGGAAAGATTTCAATTCTACTAGTTTGGAAAAATTTCCTTCCCACAAATGTGATTACCACTAATACCACTGAAAAAAAGTGATTTAATTCCCTCGTCACGATATAAATAACTCAATCCAATAATTCATGGAGTTCTCCACTCCTCAGTTAATCAACTTTAGAATTCTGGTTTGAAAAAGATTGTAGAACAAACTCGTTGTACGTTCTATAGCCTTTTATTTAAGTTTAAATGTAAAATAAAATTAATCCACAATCAAACTCACAAAATGAATGTGGAGTTTCGAGATTATGTGTTGGTGGTATATTGCAATTTAACGTAATCAGAATTGACCTCTCCAATCAACACCGACCACATTAAAAATAATAGAGAGAAGGAAGGAAAAATATAGCCGGTATATTTTCTTTTAACACCGAACTAGAAGTATTTAGCCTAACATTACCTCTACTACGAATACTAAAATCATTAAATTCTAAAGGAAAATATTTGAATGAAAATAGTGGAAGAAAACTCCCTATGCTAGCATGAATTGCTACTGCTCTTGGCCCTCAGGTCTCTAGGGAAAGGTTCTCCAAAAAGTGCTCCCGGATTTTCCTCCAAGGTTCTTGCTCTGCTCCTATGTAAAATATCGAATAGATTCATTCCTCCTCAAATTCTATTGCATCTATGTTTTTATATCATCCGTCATCTCCTGCATGTCACCGCTCATTTATCATCAACTCCAAAAAGTCCATCACTTGTGCATCGCACACATGTATTTTTTCGTGACTGGAAAGTCACACTAATTTTGATCCCAGAACTAACTCTTTCTGAGTTAGTTGTGTGAATCTGGACATATACACATCTCAAGAAGAAACCAGCAAGAAAAAATCATATAAATGAAAACACAAAGTATGTAAAATGATTATTTTTTGCATTAAGGATATATTACTTGATAAAAAGATTAATTAACGTTAATTAATGAATAAATAATGATAATAATTATTTCATATTAATTAATTATTAGTATTATACTTATTAATTTATTATTTATTCTTTAATTAAATGAAGTTATTATGTTTTTTAATTTCTTATTATTCATTAATTTCTTTTATTAATATAAGTATCATTAATAATTAGTTAACATAACTTAATTAAATTCTTAAATTAATCTAAAATAAATTAATTTATTATATAAAAAGTTAAATTAAATTACAACTTAATTTAATTATTTAATTTAATTAGAGTAATTTTTTAGTTAATTAGTCATTAATCATTAATTTATTATAATTGTTTTTATTATATTACTTATTTTTTTCTAATTAAACTTATCTATCCCCCCCTAAATCAACGCTATAGGGGGGAGGGTTTCAATTCTTCTTCTTCATGGGAGACACTACAGCAGCCTCAGATCTCCTCAACAATAGCTCAGACGAGCTCCTCCTGGTGGTATTTGCTTCAGCTTCTCCCCAGAAACTCTTCATCCCAACTCCACTGATGTTGCCTCATATCGGTCTTGATTCCTCTACATAGTGGCGACTTCGGTTCGAGGACCTGGGTAGCACATCCCAGCGGATGCAGAAACCTTCAAGTGCAGCGACTAATGAAACTGGCGGCCAATCCAGTTTCATGACGGTCTTGCTCTGGATCTCCTACGGTCAAACCCTAACCTCGTTCGGCTACCTGTTCGGATTTGGGGAAGGGATATTCAGATCTACAAAATTCCTCTTCTTTAATGGAATGACAAGTTCATAGATTTTAAATATGTGATTTATATCATATATTGAAATTTTGTAAACAGGTTTGGGTTATTTTTGAATAATTGATTGAGTTCATCAAGTCTGCTAGTTTCCTTCATTATCTGGTTTGTTTGTTGAATTGAAAGTGGATCAGTCTCAATGTTGAGAATATTTTTAGGGAGATCTCTACTAAGTAGGGGAAGAGGGATGTGCATTAGGAAGCAATATGGTGCGGAGGGTTGCTCTGGCAGAGGAAATGGTGCCAAGGAATTCACAATGGCAAAAGTTATAATGAGACGTGATTGAGGATGAAACAGTTTCACAAGAGATACGGTGATACCGTATCGGGAGGTTACAGTGCATCCATGAATGATGGAGAAGGTGGAAAAGGTTACAGTGAGACAGTAAAAATGAGGAATTATGGTGTCACTATAAAAGAGAAAAAGGAGAGTAACTGTGATAAGGGTGACACCGTGAGATTAAGACTATGCCACTATAAGACTACAAAATATACATAAAGAGAAAATAAATTAGAACATAAATAAAAAATGAAAGAAATAATTAACTAAAACAAAAAATTAATTAAAAAAATTTGAAATTTAAGTAAATAAATAACTAAAATAAAATATATGAAACAAGTAAAACTTAAATTAATTTATTATTAACTTTAATTAATAGAATTTAAATTTTTACTATCTTAAAACTAAAATTAAAGATAAATTAAATTATTAATGATTAAAATAAAATTAAACATTTATATAATAAAGAGAAATTATTTATAAAAATCTACTATTTCAAATTGAATTAGTTAAGGTAATTAGATAATTATTCTTTTATTAAAAAATTTATGTTAATTAATGAAATTAAATTAAAGAGATGCAGTGAGTTTGTAAACTTAAATTTATAAAAATTTAATTGTTAAAAGATAACTAAAATTTAAATTATGTTATATGAAATTAATTAAAATTTAATACATTCAATGTTAGACTAAGAATACATTAATCATTTACAAAGGCCAAATTAATTAATTAGTGCTAAACTATTAAATTAACAGACAAAAACAACTAGCTAAATAAAAATCTTATAGACTATAAAATAAAGTAAAACTTATATTAACAAATTTAGTGTTTGAAGCACACAATTAATTATAAAAATAGACTAATTGATAAATTTGTTTATATAAACACAAAAGTGTTAATATTTATTATAATGTACAAGAATAACCAATTAAATCATTAAAATTTAATAAAAAATGTGGCAAAACATTTGTTTTTAAGACCAAATAATTATTTGTGATCAAAGGAGGATATTTTATTTTGAATAAGAAAGCAGGATGAAAAAATTATAATGGATAGATAATAAAATATTGAAACCTTGGATGATGAAAAATGTGTAATGAGAATGATGAGACTCATATAGTCCAATAGGAATCATGATTCCTAGCTTTGGGAGGATATAGATCATGAATAAATGAGTGTACATTTATCTTGGGGACAATGAATGGAATTTGGGTTATATTGATAGCATATTCATTGGTATCATGAATATTTGGGAGGAGTACATAATTTTCTATGGAAAACATGACTACACACCATGTATTCTGAAATAACGCACACTGTGTAGTCCATTTTTTACAGTGGATAATATTTCATCCCATGTTAAATATCACACAACTATTTCATGATATTACACATAGTGTTACTCTACTAATCTTATAAAAACCCATTTCATTATGGGTTTAAAATTTACAAGGTAATATAAGCTTTCTCTTTTTCAAATGGTTCGTTTTTTGAACTGGGATTTGGTAAGATGTTTTGAGCATTTTGAAACCATTAAAATATGTTTCTAAATGTTTTTTAAGTCTCTAGTGGTTTCTAAAGGGTTATGGAATGTGTTAGGGAAGGTTTACAGTATCCACGATTCTATATCATCCATCAATAGACCACTCATGGATTTTCCATATGGAATATTCGGTGTGATTTTTGGGCAGAGGTGTTTTCCCTCAACCAAGAGGTGGATTATGTAGTGAAATATATGTCAAAATGTGAAACCCTATAATAGAAAATTTCAAGGGGATTTATGGAATTTTTATGTGGTTTTTTATTTTGGGAACCCCCTTTGAGGTTCTATTTATTCACCACATTAAATTGAAAGAGAAATCACACTTTTGATTCTCTATGCCCTCCCTTATTGTGGCTTTGATCCAAGTGGTACAAAAGTTTTTTTTCAATTTTTTTTATTAATATCAACCCCCCATCATATTTTCTCATATCTCTTATATTTTTATCTATAATATTAAATTTTTTGAAAGAACAATTTCACGTGAATATGAAGAAATCATTAAGATTGATCAGGATTCTTTATTTTCATCATGGAGGACGTATCAAGAGGTTATAAAAAAGATGATGTTATTCATTTTACATCCATAATTATTATGGATTATTTTCAATAAGAATTATAATGAAAATAGAGAAATTGGTCCTCAATTCAGGTATTAATTTTGGGGCTTTGTTTTGATTTGATTTGGGGGTGTGCAGAAGGTATGCCACACACAATTTCTTAGGGATTCAGAACTATGAGTTTGCCTGATGAGTTTGGCACTGATTAAGCCAAGTTGGTAAATTGGAATTAATTGTTTAATTTATTAATTGGTTGATTTCTATTTTCAAGATAAGTGGATGTACTCATAAAAAGTTGGTATGCGTTTGAGATCAAATTATAGATCTTTGTATGTGGTAGGGGCCTTGTATTTATTTCATTCTCTTTGTTATTTGGTTATTTTATGTTTTTTTCTTCATTAGTATTTATTCCAATATGAATCATGATTGTGTGAGTTTATATAAGGCTGGGTTGGGATCAAATTATCTTAATGGTAAACATGGACCATATAGATTCCAACATGCCTCATGCATTTTATAAATTACAATAAAATGCATTTCTCTTAGTTTTCCTAGGAAATACATAAGGGATTGATGTGAGTTGGTTTTGGTCCATTTGATCATGTATTGTAGATTTATGGTTGTATAAATCACCATGTGGGTTTATCTACCCCTTTTTGGATTTTTTTTCCCGATGATGATGTTTTTGTGTAGATCTCCCAAGGAACTTGAATATATGACTATAGATGTTGTATGGGTAGCCCTATGAGAAAATGAGCTGTTGTATCCAAGTGATGGCAGATCATGATGGATGTGAAATAACCCTTGGGGGGTTGATAGGAGTAGTGTGACATTTTGAATACATGGGGATAAATAAAAATGGACGAGTTACCCTGTGTTGAGTTGGTGATCTATAATGTGGAAGCGTGCCTAATTTTCTATTTTTGGGGTGTGTTGATTATATACTCTTTTATCCTTACATCCAGGGGATTGGGTCAGTGTGATTGAATGTGACCTCCAAAAATTTAATAGGGATGGGTTGGGTTGATTGATATGATCTATCTAGAGTATATAGTTATGGGTCAGTTTATCTTGTTTGTGACCACCCCAGAGTCCAAGGGATTGGACGATGTGTTGATTGTGACTTCCCTTGAGCATGCTGGGATAGTTTGGTGCCCTTGTCAGAGCATTTATTCAAGTATTGTGTCAAGAAACTCCCTATGGTCAAGACATAAATTAAATGATGTATAGAAAATAAACATCTTTTATGTGAGAAGGGATGGGTTGAGGTTTCTAAATGTATAATCATGACATGTTTCTTTGGATTGTAGGTCAAGGTTTGAATGATTCTATACCCTAAGTCGTTCGGTATGGTATGGAAAAAAATTATACTGAAACCCAACATTGAATCTTTGGGTATGTGTGAGGTTATGTTACAAGGTGACTTTATTACTCCCATTGTAGAGGGATAATAGGCTGGGTCTGGTGTTGTGGTGGCCTAGTTAGAACATGACGACCAAACATGTATGATTTTATGCACGTGTGTGTTATGATTCTGAGTTGGTGCATTGCATGAACATGTATATGTATATTATATATGTATTACATGCACATATATTTGATCACAATATCAATCGGTACTGTTGAGGCATTGGGGGTTCATGAGGTTAATTGGAATCATATTCTACCCTTGTATATGAAATGGGTTTCCATAAAAATGGGAAGACCTGCCTATTTTGTCATAAGAAATTAGTATGTCTTGGAAATGTATATGAGGCAAAATTTTAGAAATATTTGGATACCATATACTTGATAGTAATATTATGTTATTTATTCCAGAGGTAATTGTATTTATTTTCTAGTTTGTTCAGAATTCACTGACCAGTGTTCCATTTGTTATATATGATTCCTAATTTATTATTTATCTACTATTACTAATTTTTAATGGTCAATAAATCATAAAAACTATTTATTAATTTATATCCTTGAAAGAAGAGGTCTGTTTGGCTCTATTTTTATGTATACAGGGTTTTGGGATGTCTGATATATTGATAGGACTTCCCATATTTAGGTTGAATTTGGGAATGGCCCTAGGATTTATATTGAGAGAACAGACTCCCCCAGATTGTGGTAGGCCCTTCTTAATAGGAAACAACCTCTGGCATATGAAGAGGCCCGATTGAGTTGTTTCAAAAACCTTATAGAGAGTTCCATTCAAAATATCAAGTTAATGGAATTAAGAAAATGATTTTAGACCACTTTTTAGGATGGGACAATATTAGTTTGAGGTGGGGATATGTTTCTGTGACCGTATAGGTATAACGAGTATATGCATGACCAATATAAAATCTATTGAAACTTGAGTTTCCTGGAGAAGTCTATTTTTGAATGAGGCGCTCTATGATGTATGAGGTGTTATTATGTATTAAGAATCCCTAGAGGGATGGAAGAGACTCGGATAGAGTTATAGGGTTTGGTTTGGATCTAGTGAGTTGTATGTGCAATATCATAATATCTTGTTAAGTGTATGATACACATGCCTATGTGTAGTGTTGTTTAAGAAGAGGCAATATCATAATCAATATTAGTTAAAGAAAAATAATATATAAATAATATTTTCTCACTTATTTCATAATGGGTTATTATATAAAAATTTATATGAGATGATTGGTTCATTTATTGTGATGTACTTACTTTTCCAAATGGAAATGGTTTTTAGGATGGTTGGTTTTTAGTAAAGCTATGTTTTAAAAAGAACCCCATATTTTTAACTAAAACTAATTTAGTAACATAGTTAGTATGTAATTTTTTTTTATAATTTGGTTTTACTATAAATGAATAATTAATTTTATGTTTTTGAAATTGATTGGGTTTTTTTGGTATGTGAATATTTGAAGAAAATTGTTTTTTCTTGAATTGGATTTCCAAATGGATTTTTGAAATATGAATATTTTTAAGGAAAATGACTAGAAAGGACCAGTGGTTTTGGTTTATTTATTTATTTAGTGAAAAAACTTGAATTCCAAAGGTAATTTGAAAAAAATGGGAAAAGTTTGGCATGTGTAAAGTGATATGATTTGTTTTGAAATAACTGGATTGTTCACATGTATACTATTTTTATTAGATCTTGTGTGTTGGTAGAGTGTGATGTAGATTCTTGAATTGTGATTTTATCTTATATGTAATTCATGTTTTTAAACAACCATATGTGATTGGAAGGTGTGGGATTATTTTGGTCTGATGGTGTGATGAGAAACCAGGTCTTCTGTGGAATAATTCGATGGTTTTTAGTGGTTATTCAAGAGTGACCCAGGTGTTGATATTGTATTTGGTGGACGTGTGTTGGTTGATAAGATAAATATTTATGGTATACTCAAGTAATTGATGGATAATTATGTTAAGATCTTGTATCCAAATTTGCGTAGTGGTTTTAAGGATTTAACCCCTTGTTGTTGTTATGAAGGTTTCATTGGTTGGATAGCCTAATTTGTGTCTAGATATAGGGTCAAAATTTTGACTATATGATGTGTGTTTTCATTAGGTGATTCCTCTGGTGGGGAGAAATTTTTTTTAGAATCACTCATCTATAGTAGAGTCTTGTGGTGGGGATAAATATAAGCCTAGGTGAATTTGTTTTTGACAATTTGAAGTATGGAAATGACAGTTTTTGTTGAGTATCATCTCAGTGTTTTGTGACTGGTGTTTTGATTTTAGAGTTTTTGTGTGAGTGATAGAATATTTTCTAGACCTTATGTGTGGTAATTGATAGAATGTGGGTGGTGGATTTGGGTGTGGGTTAAGTTGAATGAGACATATGTTATTGGGTAGTCTCAATGTTGGGAGCTAGTGTGGTCATGGAATGATTCTTTTAGTGAACCAAGATTCAAGACATGATTCATGAGGTGAATCATTATTCATTAAATTATATATGGTATGAAAAATGATTCATCATGTGATTATGGGGGTGAATGATGTGAGGAATCATAGTGAAGGCATCTGTTTGGGTCATCAATGCTTGAAAAAGGAAGGGAAGATGGTGTCTTAGATAAATGTATGAGAGGGACCTCAGTTTGGGTGTTTTATTGAGTGGAAATTCTTATGAGAGTATGGATCATGTTTGGGGATCAAATAAGGATTTTTTTTAAGATTTGATGTATCTAGTCTTATTGTTGGGATTTTAGCAATATAAGTGTGTTGGGAGTTCAAAGATGGAACACATCTTGTTGAAAGTTAATTGATAACTAGGGTTTGTCATGGTTCATGGTTAGATTACTATAATAGATTCTAAGGGAAGAGAATAATTATAATGGGGAGTTTTTGATAACCTACATCATTATAGGTTCAAAACTCCCAAGATAATTTGACTTTTATTTTCTAAAAATTTCATTTTGAGAATCAAGACTCAAATAGATGTTCCAAGTGTTTGGAATCTCTTTAAATATGTTTTTGGATGGAGTTTAAGTACCAAGTAGTGTCTTGAGGGTTCAAATAGAAATTATCATAGGTCTGGAGTAGAAAAATATTAGATTTAATAGCCTAAAACCATTATTGGAGTGACCATACGGGTTACCCAATGAAATAGTCAGCTAGAGGGATTTACCCTATTCTAAGATGCAGTTCATTTCATGACCTGTAATTCTTGATTTGAAACCCTAAAATCTCCATCTAGTGGTATTTTTTCTTCTTCAGAGATATGGGTTTTATTTTGGGAACCCGCCTCATTTTCCCTTTGATTTGGAGCATCTTATTTAGAGGGAAAGACCTATTTTTATTCTGCGCATTTTTTGTGGATTTCATCTAGGTGGTAAAAAGGTGTTTAATCATGTGTTATTTGGTAATATATCTCCCACAAAATTTCATTTTGTCTCTCCTATAATTTTTTCTCGAATTTCTTGGGTTTCAAATGAATGATTTTTTGAGTATGGATAATTTATTATGGTTTACATAGATGTTGTATGTGGCACATAAAGGAAATTCCAAGAGGCCATAAACAAGACTTTTTTCTTAATTTTCCATTAGAATTTTTTCATGGAGAGTTTATGTAGCTTTTATGAAGATTTTTTGTGAAAACTACCTTCAATTCAAGAAGTAAATCCAGTATTTTGTTCCAAGGTTTTGGGTGTGCCAAGAGTAAGAAAAACTATGTTTCTCATTGATTTAATATCGTGAGGTATCTCGATGAGTTTGGATTTGATTATTCCATGTTGAAAAATTATGTTTAATTATTCAATTTATTAATTTGTTGGTGCTTATTTGTGTGACAAGTGATAATAGATATAGAAGATGTTTATACGAGTGTTGTATTGGATTATGGATCATCAATTGAGGTTGGAGGCCCAATATTTATTTGATTTACTTGATTATTTTATGATTTTATGATTTTATGTCTTCATTAATACACCTACCTTCGTGATGATTGATTTTGTGAGTTTCCATATGGTTGGGATGGGTTAACATTATACTAATTTTCAAAATTGAAGGTATAATATACTAAACCATTTTATGGAAATTAATTAGTCAAACAAGTGATCGTTCCTTCTTTATAGATTATTTAGAGGCATGTATTAGTTTCTAAAAAGATAAAATGAATTTTATTTTTAAAATATATTTTAAAACGAGGTTGACTAAAATGGGATTTTAATAGAAAAAAGGTGATATGGGGAATGGGTTTTGAAATAGTATTTCAAAATAGGAAAAAGAGTTTTCCCAATAATGGTTTCATATATTTTATCCAAGGTCCTAACATGTGTATGATGAAACATGATGGCTTTTCTGAAGGATTTTTGAGACATCCTACCACCCCAGACCACTAATTAGTGCCCAAACTAATGGTCACTATAGTTTCTTAGGAATAAGTCCATGTATGTTATAGGATGCTAACTAGAATGAGGAAATAATAGGTTATGATTTGGATACTAGGTCCTCGTTATTAGATTGTACAACATAATAGTAAAGAAAATGAATTTGATAAAACATCAAAAATAACATCACAATTAGGTTAAGTGAAGATAATTTAAATAAAACATCACATGTAATAATAGATAAATGTGTCATACTTTCTATATCAGATCCCTTGTGGGAGGATATCAAACAATATTACTAAAAGAAAAAAAGAAATTGGGGTTAACAGCTCACCCCCAAATGGTTCTGAGCCTAGCATAGTTCCATCATCCAAATCCAACCCAGGATTCTAAATCAACAATCATTGATATAGGGCCTTTCCCTAAACCTAAACCTAAAATAAATAATGGAGACTTCTCTATTTTCCAAGTGCTATAAGGACCCAACTATTGTGTGATTACTACTCAGTAGGACACCACCAAAGAGATCCCTAAAATTTCCTATTTGTAATGAAATATCATGAAAAATATATATAAATAAAATATTTAATTCAATTTAACAGTTTAATAATTTTAATTTTTTTAATAAAAAAACCATGGGTACATTTGAATCATGGTGACAGGTGAGGATATATATACCATTTTTAATTCTTTAGTTTAGGACCTCAATCGACCATACTTATTTCGGCTACTGAGAAGGTGTCTTTGAGCACATAGTGTGGGCCATGCTTAACAATATAGTAAGGCTGAGTCTACCTAGTATACATATCAAGTAACACATACATCCCATATGAGAGTTTTATTAGCCAAGGATTAATCCATCAAGTTGTAAAGACCTCTCATATGGGAGTTTTATTATCCGGGATATAGGCCAATAAATAACATGGACATCCCATATGGATTTTTCTCATCCTAGTAAAACAACATCCCATAAAGAGAGTTTTCAATAAATAGAAATATATCAACCCTAAGGGTGTTTTCATTATATTTAAAACCTGAACACCACATATAGCATTTTTAATCAACTTGAATCATTTAAAAAACAATATTCCTTAAAAATAATCAAATAAAAAAATTTTATAAAATACAACTTTAATACACATGTCATCCATACAATTTCAATTTTTTTGTTTCAAAAATAAAATTCAATTCAGTATTCCCAATTTCCATGTCCAAGAACCATTTTTAGTATACCACTTTCCAAAATTATAACAATTGATTTTTCCATTATTTATATCTTACCCGAAGCTTAAACAATATTTTTCAGGCTATAAGGTTATCAAAAAAATTACCCAAAATAATATTCCAATTCTATGTCGCCATGTAGTATGAAAATTCTAGGGTGAAATTATAGACTAGTTTTTTCCTTAGAATCACCTTTAATAATGTATAATAACATAAAATATACATTTTACTAAGTCCAAGAAAATATAAAACATTTCATTAATTTTTCTGTTCATCACTTGGAATATTGAAGAGAACAAAAACACAAACACTTATAATAATAACATGATACTCTGGAAAAAATTCAGGATCCACCTACCTTTAATGATCTTTCCACATTTTATTTCCATATGCAAGGAATTTCGACCAATTCTCAAAAAACCCATCTTCACCCAATAGGTCCTCTCTTGCACTCTTGATTCCAAACTCAGATCACATCACCACAAATAATTAATTATAATTAATTAATAAAAAGAATACAAAAATTAATAATAGATGATACACCAAACAGATGCTCTCACCACATTGGAACCATAACCATGCACTTGTAGGAGGCCCATGTAGGACCCCTAATGTAATTCTCAACCAAATATCTAAGAGGAAATATTTATTATGCAGTTAATTAAAATCAATGTTATATAAAACAAAAAGAATCACTATGATGACATACCTCAATGAAATTCCAAGATACCATAAGAGAACTCCACAATGGGATGGCCTCTATTAAGGATGAACAAAATCCCTTACAGAATTGGGGGATTCTACTATGCTCTTACGGAATCACCAAAATATTCTAATATGAGCATAATTAGTTATGAATAAAGGATATATATATCAATGGAGGTTATAAAAGGATGGAAATAACCTCTAACCATTGAGGAACCACTACAAAACTCCCCAAGATAAAGGGTATTAATGATGTGGGAAGGAGGACTTGACTGCCCCTGGTGCACACAAACATGAAGGAAAAATGGGGACTCCCCATATAAAATCTCTTAAGGGGAAAAAGGTACATCTTTTACACTTAAAAAATCATGCTAGAGAGTTGGTGGAGGCCATCTATGGATAGTGGATAAAGGAAGTTGTTGCTGCCTTTCCTGTGGTTCACATCAGATGGTTGGTGGTCTGCAGTAATTTTCATTTGCCACCCCAACACCTCCTTGTCACTCTCACGTGATCTTAAGATACATCCTACTACCCATTCTATATCAAAAAATTAGTTTTGGTACTATTCAAACCTAAAAATTCTATTTTCAGTCTAAATTAAAAATTCAAATTTTCTACTAAATGAGATTTAAAATTTTTATTGAATTTATAAACACCCATATAAACATGAGGCACTACAATTGTAAAAAGCTATTTTCTCAACATTAAAAGGAAATAAAAAAGGTATTAGTGTGAGTTTATTTTGGTCAATTTATCCATGTGTGTGTGATGTATGTTTTCAATATAATTGTATACTTCTATGTACCACTTTTTTGTGATTTCCTCGTTTTTTGATGTTGCGTGTTGTGTGTTGGCCCTGTGAGAACTTGTACACATACCAATTCATATTGTGTGGGTAGACCAATGAGAGATTTTATTTTGGTATCAAAGTTATTTCTGATCCATATCAATGTGATTAACCTATTTTAGTGTTTATAGTAGTAGTGTAACATGTTTCATAAGAAGGACTAGGCCTTGATAGACTAGTTCCTTAGTTGTGAGTTGTTCGGCGAGTTGTGTGCCCTGTTTTATGATTCCTACATGTGATTAATGTATAACTGCAGGAAATTTCCTCTAGATTATTAGGTTAGTATTCTTAATCTTGACCTCCCCTGAGTATGTAAGGAAGAGTTGTTGTTCTTTTGATGACATCCCCAGATTTTTTAAGGATGTTTGATGTACTTGTTTGGGACCTCCCCAGAGTCTACGGAGATTGGTACATGTGTTTCAAAGAGATATCTATTGAGCATGTGGAAATGGGTAAGGGTACCTTTCAGAAATTTCTTCTAGATTATTGGTTCATGTATTTCCCTTTGGTTGGATAGTTTATTTAAATGACAATTAGAACATGGACCTCCCCTTACTAAGAAGGGATGGGTCATGTTTTATAGATGCAAGACCATGAACTGTTTCTTAAGGTAGTGGGTCAAGTTATATACGATGCCCCACCCAGAGTATTATGGTGTGGGATTGAGATAATTGATGATGAAACCCAAAACATTATATTATATCATGAGTCTGGTTATGGTGTGAGGTGACTGTCTTCCTCCCGATGTAGAGCCGAATTAGGTAAGGGTATGTGTCTTGGTGGTCTGGTTAGTACATGATGAATAGAATTATATGAATATATGTGTAATTATTGTTATATTTTCGGGTGGGTGTATTTCATAATAAATACTTCACATCTTACATATGTAATCCATTTATATTGAAATGATCATAACAACACTTAGTACTGTTATGGACTGGGAATTCCAACAAGGTTGTTGGACTCATTCCCTACCCGTGTACATGACATGGGTTTTGATGTACATTGGTAGACATTCCTATTTTATATTAGGACATTTGTATCTCTAAGATATGGGCTTGTGGTATAGGTTTAGATAATTGTGAAGGGCATGTACAAGGTAGGAAAATTACATGATTTTGACAAATTTTGGGTGTGTTTATTTCCTAGTTTGTTCAACATGAATTGAAAATTGTGCCATTTATAATATACGATGACTTCTTTATTTCTTATAAGAGTTTGATACTTTTTTATGTTTTATGAATCATATAGAATACATATTTATTTATATTCTTGACAACAGGGACCCATTGAGATCTTTTTTATGTCTTTATGGTTTTTGGTAGTTTAATATGTGGATGCCTTATGCCTTATTTTTGTAGATCTTTGGAATGAACCTCAAGATTTATGTTTAGGGAACAGTCTCCTACTAATTGTTTTAGGCCCTTACTACTAGTTCATAACCTCTTCTACATGGGGTGGTGAGACTAAGACGTTACCGATACCCCCTCTAAGCTACCTTTCTCAAGATCTAGACTAGGTTATTTCAAAACTATTCATGCCATGTTTAGAAATAACATGACCCGAGATCCTAGGTAGTTCCACACAACATGTGCCTTAGGTCACATACAATGTACACAGTTTCTATACACTATATTGGTAAGTGGGACACAACCAAGACTCAACTTGGGATTACATCCCTTGTACCCCAAGGGACACAGAATATACCATTATTTGAATGATCTACCTCTAGTATCTTCTTCTTTAGAACACATAATTGAGCCAATGATTAGTCCTTCCTAATTAGAATTATATGTAGAATACGATGGTTGAATTTGTCTCTCATTAAAATATATGGTGTGAGGTGGTTTAATCTGAACACTCCTTTCAACATGATGGGATGTGTTAAGACACACCTATGACATCTGTAGTGATATCAAGGCTTGAAAACCCTCTAATGATATATTTATATCAAATAATGGGTCCCACACTTCTTTATTATATGTAAGATTAATAAACCCTCAGTTTCACCTTGGAGTGTGGGTATTTTATTAAGGGAGTGTAACCCCCTCATATTCAAAATCAAACATGTTTTGGGCCCTACAAAATTCTGGTGTTCGAACCCCCTCCATTGGGATATGCCATTAGTGGGGCGTGGGTCCCCCATAGCAAATGAAGCTAGGATTATGTTAGGATACTGAAATCTGGACAACATTTATTCCTAGAGAGGAAAATATAATCCTTATATGGCTATTTATATTGAATGTTTTATCCCTATATCAGTTTGACAAAGATTATCCTATAGGAATATCTATTTTTTGGCTACTTACATCCTTGTCTTTTAGGTTGAGATGAATACATTATTCTACTGCATTCTTTTAATTTTGCGGTTTCCAACCTGTAATGTATATATTCCCCCAAAATTTTTATTTTCATATTGTTTTCATTACCTATGCTGATTATAGTTAGTTTAATATGGAATTTGATGGGCTAAAAGTTGGTAGAGCATAGTAGAATTGGATGAAATTGTGGACTTGGTTTTCATGTGAGGGAATCTTTGTCCTCATAAACTGTTAGGTTGGGAATCCTTTTATTTCTAGTTCGACATGTATTTTTTACCATTTATAATTTACATATATTTATATTTCTACACTTTGGTTATTCTTAGAGGTTATCACTATCATTGATTCTTCTTGGGTTAGTACAATTTTAATTATCCTACATGGTAGTGATTTAATTGAATGAATACATGTATACATGTTCTTTAGGTTAATGCATATTATTTTTATGATATTCTCACCCGAAGATAGTCTCAATACCCTATCCTATTGTGGGTTGGTTTGGGGAAACACACTCATTTTACCATTAGTCTAGGTAAGGCCTTGGTGGGCCAAATCATGAAAGAGTTGTATAAGAGTGGTCTATCCTTGGGATGGTGTTTGTAGATATTTATATTGTGAGGATTTGTTTGGGATATTAAGTCAACTATGTTAAGGTAACTAGATTTTATATTTCAAGAAGAGTAACTCTATGATGGTGCAACAATTGATGTATCCATACATTGAGACTCTCATAACCTGCTTGTCGACTCAGCACGCTAAACCATAATTTATGGGGAAAACAATAGTATATTCATCATAAAGGAATGGTTCATTTAATCCTATATCCTTATTGAGTTCGCTCACCATATGTTCTCATCTGACTGTGGTATGTATTTCAAACTTTTAGGATTCCTCCATGACTTTATCCAGCTAGGATCTTGAGACTGGGTTATAAAATTTACTAGTTTAGTGATGAGGCTTTAGTGTAGGGAAAATACATTAATAGTTCCCTAAAAGTGAACATAGAGTAATGATTCTAACCCTTGACTGATGAATAGAACCACCTATAAGAGTTTAATATGATATCAACCATTAGGTAGATAGGATGATTGTTCCAATAGAAAAAAATGAGTATACACACAAGTTGAGAGTGTTATACAAGTTCTAGTAGTATAGACTACTTAGGTTTAATGGTAATCCAGAAACTATGTAAATGGATGATTTTATGGAGTTCGTAGTCCAAGTATTCCAAATGGAAAGGAAACTAAATAATTATATGGTTGTTCTCATGATAATTCTTCTTCATGGAGAAACAATTCATTGATGGGGTCTAGTCATCCATACCCATGATGAGATAACACTCTAATAGATGGAGTTTCAACACATTTTCCACAATGATTACTATCACTTCACCTTATAATTCATATGCATTCTAGATAATATGATATTTCAGTAGGGTGACATAATTATTTTGGAGTATGCAACTTGGTTGGCTGAACCCATTCTATAATCTCTCAATATGTTATTATATGGATACTTTAGTGCATGGTAGGTTATGTAGGACCTCTAAAGGGACATTAGAGCTAGAATGATTCATCTATGCATTTCCACTTATGTTGGGGAGATAGATAAGGACTTAGTAAGAGAAATATTCCTGGTAGAGAGTCTTATTGAGTCAATAACTAGTAGTGGAAATCATGGATCACAAACACCAGTTGCTTCCAATAAACATCAGACTTTAGTTTCTTGTATTAAGAGGTATTTTTGAAATAATGATCAATCTTATGACTCAGTAGTGCAGTGATCCCACTAGTGATATAGTTATCATAGTGAAATGAGGTTCTATGATTATGATGGTAAGGATCAAAAGGTGTGAGATTGTATAACCCTATTTTCTAAAAATTGTGGATAGAAAGTGTACAAACCTCCATAGAAAGAGATGCATCCCAATTAGTGATAATTTAGGGGTGATCAGGTTAGAATCGATGGAGGCAATGCTAATATAGGGGAAGGTAGATCCTTAGGAGCAAAAGCCATAGGAGGAGGATGATAAAATGACCTACTTCCCCACCACCTCTAGGTGTCTAGTGATTGTCTTGTAGTTCTTGTGGATGATGGTTTTATCATCTATAATCTATGAAGGGATATGAGTGGGATTTACATGAGATGATACAACATTTGATATTTGTCTTCTCTAATTTAATGTCAATACTTATAAACCTGATCATGAGTCATTATTTCATCACATTATCCCATGCTTTAGAGTTTAAGATTCATGTAGAGGATATATGTCATAATCTATAAATTTAGATTCCTAAATAGAGTGATTCCACCATTTCACGCATATGCTGACAATGTGAGAGGATGCTATATGAAGAGAGATTCCCATGAAACCTATTTATAGTCACAAAAATACTTCTTTAATTAATATGGATATGGGTTTGATATCCAAAATATGTTACTAGATAGACAATAAATACATTAGGGTTATGTGCCTATGGGTGGATGTTAGAGGATTATCCTTTAATGTACAAAATGACCCATTAGATGAAGAAATGGGGATAATAAATAGGAAGATAAAACCTATGTTGCAGCAGTTGGAGAGTTTATCCTGTGGTGAAATAGGATGTCTAGACCACTAGCTTCCAGTAATAGTGGTGGAATAAATTGATGTTTTCCCCACATATGTTTTTGGACTCAATCTTTATTGGCAGATCAAATTTTGTATTTATATTCACCATGGGACCACTTCAATATCTTCTGCGGAATACCAAATAGCCCTGGTTGAGCTTCGCGAGTTAAGGTTGTATTTAGAGGACCTTTAAGAGAATAGATTTTAAGACCCAACATGTCCCCCTGGGAAGCTCATACGTTGTACTCTAAGAAGGCGTATAATATATTAAGGCTATTCATTATTTATTGTTTCCCGAAACTGGTGATGATCATGAAAAATTACCCATTTAAAGGAATATAAGAAATATTCAACTAGATAAAGGGAATGAGGTGGTTCTCAATGATTGATCTCAGGTTTGGATATCTACAGTTATGGGTACATAGGGAATACATTTGATAAATGAAATTAGAATGATGATACAAGCATAATGAGTTCCCAGTGATTCAATTTTGTGTGACAAATTCCCATACTATCTTCATGAGACATATGAACCGTATCATTCAAAATTTAATAGACTAGTACATGGTTGTATTTATTGATGACATCCTTGTTTATTATTCATTTGGTGAGGAGTATATAGAGTATTCGAATATAGTCATGGAATTACTACAGAAGCGTCAATTATATGGTAAGATCTCGATTTTTATGTTCTTGATTAGTGAGGTTAACTTTTTGGGAGAATTTCATCTATCAATATGGTTTATCTATATACCTAAAAAATAGATGTAATTCTAGAATGAGACACATCAAAGAGTGTATATTAGGTGCATATTTTTCTTGGTTTGGATGGGTACTATTAAAGGTTTATAGAACAATTTTATAGGATATTATCCCATTTGACTACCTTGAAATGAATAGTGAAGTTGTTCACTTGGATCGAAAGGTATCACAAATCCTTTGAGGTGTTGAGGAAGTGGATGACTAGTGATGCTATTTAGAGAATTCCAGAAGTGGGTATTGATTAATGGTGTTTAAAGACACTTTTGGAGTTAGGTTCAGGTGTGTTTTGATGCATAAGAAGATGATGATTTCTTATGAGCTTAGGCTGTTGAGAACCCACACATAGAACTATGCTACCCACAACTTAGAGATGATATCTATGTTATTCACCTTGAATATGTGGAGGCATTAACTTATAAGAGGTTGGTTTTTAGTTTACTCAGACCACTAGAGTCTCATGGAAACATTTTCCCTATGATACAAAAAACTACGAAAAAAATTCACTTTAGTTCCTATTGGAACAATAATTTGATATTTTCTATATTTTTGGGATGGGAAATGTGGTGGAATATTACCTTAGCTGGAAATATCACTCTTTCTTGGTGGTGTGGGTATCTAAGTAGTTTCCCCCATTATAGCTAACACTAGTGGGGGAGATAGGGTTACATTATCACCTATCAATGGTAGTAACTTTACAACTTCTTTAGTATATGAGAGAGACTCAGTTAGGTGACATCAACTATAATTTTCTATCAGATCAAAAATCCCTAAGAGATAAACCAATTTTTTTTTGAAGGTATGGATAATTTCAACTATTGCAAGGAAGGAAAATGGTTCGGATTACATTATGTGAGGAGGTGTTTAGGGCATTTTATACCTATCCATTGGTTTTACATCCTAGAGTGAATAAGATGTATCAAGACCTTCAATAAAAGTTTAGGTGGGAAGGATTGAGGTAGAGTGTTATTGAGTTTTTTTCATGATTCCTCACAAATAAATTATCAAAATAAGAGCATGAAGATCATGTAAGTTTGAATGAACAACCTAAGATAGTAGAGTGAAAGTTTGAAAAATGTCGATGTGTTTTGTGATTTGGCTTCCAATGAAAATGATTACCCACAACACTGTCTGATGGATTATTTAATGGATCACCATGTTGGATCACATCCATTACATTCAAAATTAGATTTTGGAAAATAGTTTTAGGGTATTTAATATGCAGGATATCATCGAACTTCATGGGGTAGCCTCAATTATTGTCATCAACCATGATACATAGTTCATGACCATGTCATGGATATGTTTTAGGTGTAATTAGAGACCTAGATGTAGATTAGAATTATGTTTCACCCCTTGAATGATGTCTAGACTGAAACAACCATCTGAGTTTTGTATGATAAATTGAGAACATGTACATTGGATTTAATTTAGATTTGGAGGATCACTCATTGTTGTCACCCTTGTTTTAATAATAAAAATTCATGTTAATTATGTTTTTCATAGTGTTATGGTTATAGAGAGGATTTTAAAATATAAGGTTCTTGGAGAAGTTAGGCTAAGCATTGAAGAGAGTCACCCCCATATATAAGTCATTGTTCAACACAAGTCACCACTAGAAAAGAATCATCATTGAAGTTCAATCACCACTTGACATGAATCACTATTGAAGTATAGTGTCCTCCAAGAATGTCTCATCACTAAGAAAAATTCATCACTAGAATTTATCTTCTATCAGAAAATATTCACCCCTAAAATTGACTCACTCGTGATACGATTCACCATTGGATGTGATTCAACTCTAAATATGACATAACATTAGAAAAGAAACCATTGATAGGCATCAACACTAAACAGAAGTCGCTTCCAGACCTGATCAATAATCAGATGGCCTAGCACCATCCTGACTCACTGTTGGCCTGACTCACCACTAGACATGATTCACTACAAGTCTGACCCACCATTGGTATTCTAAATAAGTTCAATTAAATGTTTCTAAATTATATATTATTTATTTTAATTTCAAATTTTATTTTAATGATTATTTTTAAATATTGTAGGGAAAAAATAAATGATTCCATATAATAGTAAAAAAATCAAAGAATCGTGATGATTATTCTTCAAAAAAGTTGTCCTTCATGTAGTTCTATATATTAAAAATAATCCTCCCTCGTGCATGAGAGAAGATTTACTAGCTTGTCTGAGTGATAAAATATGATCAAGTCTGATAGTTACTGAAGAAACATAAATGCAAAATTCATACCTAAACTCCAATTATGAAAGAGTGGAACTTACTGAACAAATAGAACCTTTTATATAGTTTACACAAAAAGGGATTATGACGCTCTATTTTACTTCATTTTTTAGATATACAGATTGATATTATCTCTAATATAAATATGAGGAAACTCAAGATTTCAAATCAAATTAGATTGAGAAAAATAAATATCTTATACATCTTTATAGTTTCTATTTATGTTTTGTTCCTATTATTATCAAGATGTGTTTTTTTGGACCTATATATCTACACGCACTATCTCCTATTCGATAATTGGAAGATATAAAAAAAATCCTCTCTCTTTTCTTTTATATACCAGCGGTGTTTGTAGAAGAGGTCATTGTCTATACTGTGTCTGTTTTATACCCATAATTATTTTTGAAGAAGTCCCTACATGGCCTAGATAGCGGGTCAGATATTGTATATACCCGATCTATGTTTTCAATGAATATTTATATTTATATAAAAAAATTGGTAGAGGGTGATTTCAAAGTAGAGGGGATTAGGTCTCAGCTTGAGAATGAACCTCCTGTTTTTATTTTTCTATATTTCTTAATTTTGTTTTTCTATTTCATGTTTAAAAAAAATTATTTCCAACATAGAAACAAACCTAATTTGATAATTATTATTTACTTGTTTATATATAAGTATTTGATTGAGTAAATTTATTTAAAAAGTTAGAATAATTATCGTATTTTTTAACTATGAACTAATCAATATTTGAGGAATATTTTAAAAGATCAAAACTATATTAAAATAATATTTTTATTATCTAGGTGATTTTATTCTAAATTCGATGATTTTATTTCAACTTGTTTTAATAGAAATTTTTATTACATACTAAACTAACCCCCCTCTGGAGTTACTCACTACGAAAAACATTTGGTATCAAAGGATTTTCAAAATATTTTCAACTATGAATTTAGCTGTTTTTAAAAGATACGAAATTTATATCAGATCTAAATTTAGTTATTTAAATGTATTATAGAATATAATGTATTTCTACAAATAGAAAACCTTTTGTTCATAGAAATAACTATACTCAAAGAAAAATAAATACAAAAATTCACATTGAAAGAATTGGGGTTGAAATATGTATTACTATAAAAGATAAATATAAATTACCTAAAATAAATAGAAATGTGTGGGATGATTCCATTGAGACTACAATTAATAAAAATTTTAAATCAATGAATAATATTTTTTTTTCTTTGGTTGATGATGATTTCAATATAATATCTGATAGTAAAACACCACATGAAAAATGTTTCACCCTAGATATTTTTAATAAAGGAACGAAAAATGTAAAATAAATGAATTTAACTAATTATAAAATTAAATATGTTACATTTAAGATGAGACTAGATGAGCTAATTAATTATATGTATCATAGGTTCAATGATATAGTGAATGCAATGAGTTCTTTGGGTAACCTAGTTCCAAACAAAGATTAAATCATGCGACTACTGGGATGTCTTCCCATGGGATGAAGATGAACCTCAGTCTCTATCATAGAATCTTGTGATATTTGTAAGACCCTTTTTGATGACATAATTAGAATGTTTATGATATATCGGTAAGAGGTTAATATAAATTAATAATAAGAAGATTGACCTAAGATGAATTCTATTGCCTTCAATAGTTATACATCAAAACATAAGACAAAAAGTTAATGTTAAATGATTCAGTGCTGAGGAATCACCAGATGACGGTGATGAGGAGATGGATCATATGGAAAAAATGTTTAATAAAATCAATAACATAATTTTTTTTTAAAAACCGACGTGAAAAGTAACGTACAACAATAGAGGGAATTTAATGAAATAATGGAGAAGAGATGATAGTTCAAATGAGATTACTGAATATGAGTGTAAAAGAAAAGGATAAATTAAGTTAGACTAAACCAAGTTAAAATTAAAAAAGAAGCAGGAGGATAAGGATAGAAATTATAAAAATTAAATGAAATCCACTTAAAATTCCTATGAGGATAGAACCAGTGATTCAGACTTGAATCAAGAATAAAATCCCGGAATATCACATATGTTCTCCATCAAAAATATCTACGAGGTACCAATTGTATCTCTATTAATTAATTCAAATCATTCTAGGGATGAAAAAATTGGGAAAATAGAAAAATTGAATAATGTATTGAATAAGGTAATATTTATGAGGATTCATTCATTGAGTTGAAATATAAATACATTATTTTAAAAAGACATCATGTTTCAAATGCAAGTGTTAAATTTGAATTTCCTATTGAAAACTAAAATAAAACCCAATTGATGAATGAAAATACTGAACTAAAATTTTCTAATGAGAAATTAATGAAATAATTTGAGAGATTCAGTAATGGAAGAGAAACCCTCACCGACATTTTAGGAATGCAGACTAGCCAAAAATATAACACTAGTATTGGATATGAGTATGTATAAAAAATAATTATTAATAACAAATTCATTCCTAGCATGAGTGGCGTTACAAGTTATTATTCAATTGGACCAAATAATGTTTCTAAATATAATAGTTTATAATATACTTATTGGTAAAAAATTAAGAAACCTTGCGTTCCTAACTCTTTAATCATTAACATATCTGGACATAAGAAGATTGGGGTACAAAAATCATTTTTGGTATAATATTTTATAGAGAACCTACTTAAAGACCTCTAGTAAGAGTTTATAGCACCTAGACACTATATGTTCTAGAAATATGATGTGATATCAAGAAATGGATCAAGGTTGATGGTGGACATTTCACCATTGGTGACAATGTTAAAGTAAAAATCATTGGCCTTGGCCAAATCAGTAACTCGAACTCAGTTTTAATTTAAAAAGTATTATTTTTTGATCGTTTAAAATGTAATCTATTTTTCATCTCATCATTTTGTGATGATTGTTTTTATATGAAATTTGAATAAAATTTTTGTAATATTTTTAATTCTAAAAATTAATTTTTATTTACTACTTTGATAAATGAAAATTTATATACTATAAATTTAGATTCATTACACTCTCAAAATTTTACATGCTTAAGTGCCTTTCATATGAAATATTGGATTTGGAATAGGAGAATAGACCTATATGATATTTACACACTTAGAAATCTAATAAGGTAAGTGTTAGTTGAAGATCTACCTAAAGATGAATTCCCAAATAATATAGTATGTTACCACAAAAACTAAAATAAAATATCCAAAAATATATTTTTAAACAATGAAAGAAGTTTAAAATTATCAACATATTGATTCGATTCACATAGATTAGTTTTGAAAATCAGGATTATATATTTCAAATGGGAAGCACTATGTCTATATACTTATAGATGAATTTTCTAGATATAAATATATATTGTATTTATTATAAAAAATTAAATCCCACTCTTAATTTACCATGTATACTAGAACAGTAGAAAACCCTATCTGAACTTCAAATTAAGACCCTATGAAGTTACTATGGCCATGAGTTTGAAAATCATGACTTTGAATCCTTTTCTTAAAAAATATCTATAATCATAACATCTCTTATCCAAGAACCCCCAGAAGAATGCATATTTAGAAATAATCAATAGAAAAATTGATGATATATCATAGAAAATATAAAATTAACACGACATACCTATCTACTTTTAGATAGGGGCTGCAAAAACTTCAAATTATATAATTAACCGAGTTTTAACCAAACATCATTTAAAGAAATATTTTATGAACATTGGATTAATTAAAAGACCAAGGTATATTATTAGTGTTTTTGTTGAAAATTATTTATTGGTAACACTAAGGATAATCTAGATATGTTTTCTTCCAAGTTATACAAATGATTTTTTCTTGTTTATTCAATTACTAGTAAATTCTATAGCATGATTAACAAAAAGAACCAAACTGCAGAAGAGTCTATTCTTTTCATGTTTGATAAGACAGATCCCCAAGAACCTAAAACTCTTTTATGACATCTTGATGATGAAATTTCAACTATATAAATAAATAACAAAGCATATTATAGTGTTGTAAAACAAGAAAAAGAAGCATCTTGTTCTAAGGAACTTCCAAAACTAGAAACTAAACCTATAAATAAGGATGATGTAAACATACCTTCTTTTATAGAGCTTTTAGGACTCTTAAATACCATCCACTAGATGGTATAGTAGGATACCTTGATTGAGGTACACAAACTAGAGATTTTTTATGGAATCAGGTTGAACATCAAGTATTATTATCATATCTTGAACCTAAGAACATCACTGATGCAATTGATGATTAATTCTAGGTAATAGACATGAAATAAGAACGTAACAAATTTGAATGAAATAATGTTTAGGATGTTTTTGATAGACCTAAATACACCTTAAATATTATCACTAAATGCATATTTAGAAATAAGGTTAAGGATTCTATCACCATAGTAATATATAATTCTATACTATTGGTACAAGGGGATAATTAAAAAGAGGTTATAGAATATGAGGAAACTTTTTCACAAGTATAAAGACATAAATACATAAGAATATGGCTTTCCTATGTAGATCATTTTGATTTAAAACTTTAGAAAATGGATGTCAAAAATATAATTTGGGAATGGTTATATAGTTAAGGATGTTTTTTAGAACAACCACCTCCTTTTTTAGAATCCTCACTTTACAAATCATGTTTTTGAATTAACAAAAGAATTATAAGGTTTAAAACAAGCTCATCGAGTTTGGTATGATAGGATTAGAACTTTTTTTATTTCAAAAGGATTTTCAAAAGGTATAACTAACTCAATACTTTTTTTAAAAAATAATTTAAAATATGTTTTAATTATTCTAATATATGTAGATAATATTTTCTTTGTATCTTCTAAAAATTCTTTGTGTACTAATATTTCAAAGTTGATGAAAAATGAATTTGAAATGAGGTTAATGGGTGAAACTAAATTATTTATTGGTTATAATGTTTTCAAAAGTAAAAACAGAATTATTTTAAATCAATTTTAGTACACCAAATATATTTTAATTCATTTTGTTGGGATATCACTAAAGGTACTTACACTCTCATGAGAACCAACTATAAGTTGGATCTTGACGAAGGTAGGAAATGAGTGGATCAAACCAACTATAGAGGCATGATTGGTAGAATTTTCTACTTAACAAGTAGGTAAGATGACATTATGTTTAGTGTGTATATGTAGGATCATTTTCAAGAAAACCCAAAAGAGTCACATTTACTTTATGCTAAATGGATTTTTCAATGCCTCAAATATACATCCAATTTAGGATTGTTCTATCAATGAGGAAAAGAATTTGACCAAGTATGTTCTTTGGATATATATTTTTGTGGTTGAAAGTTAGTTAGAAAAAGAGCCTTTGAAAATGTCAAATTTTTGGAATGTATATTGTATCATGGTGTACTAAGGAACAAAATTTAGTTGCACTATCTACTGTTGAAGGTTAATACATAGTTGAAGGTAGCTGATGTACCCAAATTTAGTTGATGAAACACACAATACTAGACTATGGATATCAGTTCAGACTTTCCCCAATATATTGTGGAATACCAAGTTCTATAAAAATCTCCAAAAATATAGTTACACACTCTAGAATAAAACTTATTGTTGTAAGACATCGGTTATTTAGAGATCACTTTCCAAATGGTGATATGACTCTTGAATTCATTGGAACTGATCATTATCTTACTGATATTGTCACTAAGAAATTGAAATATGTAAATTCTTTAAAACAAGATTAAAGAATTAATTTTTTTGGTTAGACCAGAATTTTTGGGACCCACGATTGTAAATTACCCACTATTGGAAATTAGCTACCTTTTGAAATTACACACAGTTAAAAATTATCCACTATTGTAAATTACCCCCCATTGGATAACCCACCGTTGGATGACCCACTGTTATTTTTATGTCACCGTTAATAATTTTATATTATGGGATAATTATTTATTTCATTATCATTCAAATATATTATCTCTATTTTCAATTTTCAAATACCTAAATGAAATAAATTAGACAATTAGTCTTAGTTTTAACACACTTTCATGTGGCTTTTGACCTTCAAGCATCTCATTTCTCATTATATCCCAACCATCCTCCTTCCATTTACCTGAACTAAACCATCAAACTCAATTTAAAAGGTTAGAGTGAAGTGAACAACAATATCATCTCTTAAAGAGTCACATCCTTCGAAGAAGAAAAAAAGAGATTTAAGGATACCTACTATCAAGGAAGTGAATGTTGAGTGATTGTAAATAATGAGTGTTTTATGGAAAGGATGTCATTGGTGTTGAAGGTGATCAATGACCGAGGATGGTTTTTGTGGTTCTCAAATAATGATAAGTCATTCTATCATTGGTTTGTGAATTAGTTTTATAAGAATATTGAGTTTAGCTTCGGGGAAGATAAAAATGCGTTAGAAAAAAAAAAGATGCACAAAAGGTTGTGTTATCTTGAAATTAACAGGATATATGTTTTAATGTTCCTCATGAAGGAGACTTAAGTTACTATCAGGTGATGAGTTAGAGTTATAGCGATTATTTCATTTATAATAATGGATTGGTTGAGATTGTTTGAAATAGAAAATTAAGGAGACCAACTAAAATTGTGTTAGATAGTGAGTGTAAAAGTCTCTTTATGTACATTGAGAACATGTGATGATTGAGAAACTTTGATGTTAGTAAAATGAGATGTCAAGATGTTTTCCTTATATATGTTATTAAAAGGGGGAATAAAATCATTTTGTGTAGGAATTTGGTGGTTAAAATGATGGAAATGTAAAAACCATCATCCAAGTCAAACTCCCTATTTTACTCTAAGTTAATTTCATCCATGCTAGTGTCCAAAGGATTGGTTGATGAGGATGAAGAATCAGAAGTAAATTGTGGAGGTTTTTTTGTCCAAATTCATTAATAAGAGAATTGAGATTAACTAGAACTCATGGCTGATAAAATGGGTTGATGATGTTGAGAAGTTGTAGGAGGATTTCAAACCTATTGATCTCCCTATTTGACTGAAGGATATTTTTTATCCTACATTGGAACTGGAAGAAGTGGTTGAGTACTCAGATGAGGATCAATAATAATATGAGGCTCCAAAATTAGGTAATAAGGATCAAGTGTTTTTAATTGAAGAGGGTATTTAACCATACCTACCTAAGATTCCAGGTGTTACTTTTGGTCCTGCTATTAAACAAAGAACTCTACATGTTAGAGAGTCTTTTTAAGAGAAGGGAGTGGTGAAGAGGAAACTATGATTTCATGAAAAGAACTGTTTAGAAGACCCTATTATTAATCTTCTATAGAAGTTTTTGATGTTTCTAATGGTGAAAATGGAAGTGAAAATGATGACAATAATGGTGAAAGAGGTGGTTAAGAAGAAGATAAAAATGAAGAAGAATATGATGATGGAAGTGAAGGTGATGAAAATGAATAATTAAATGAAAAAGAAGATGAAAATGATAATGATAAGCACAATTATGTTAGAGATGGAAGTGAAGATTTTTTTTGTTTGGACCACGATAGGACTAATGATTATGAGATTCCCCAGGCACATGTTTCTTCTCTAGGCCTATCTCTTTCTTTTAGATATGAGGATATACCAATCTTGTTTTGAGATATTAATAAGGCTACTGGAGATGAGTTGAGGGAATCCATTGAGGGAGAGAAATCCCCAAGACTTGTTAGTTACCATGTTGATCCCATAGATGTTGAGAATATGGTTATTGAACCTTCTATTGTATCTTCTTCCATATTATGTGTTTCATCTCTTAACAAATGGGATAGGTAACCCGGATTTTTGAGAATTGGATTGGACAAATCGAATTCAAATGATGATGAGAGGAGTCCACCACTGAATAGTGGACCTACTATCCCACCTCAAGTAGAGATGGATCCTAAGTGATTAACGGTGAAATAGATATATGCTACATGGGATCTCCAGAGACTTGTTATAGATGTACATACAAGACCTCATCCATTATAATATACTTTTAAGAGAGTATCTACACCCTTGGTTATCGTTTCCCCAGAACCAGTTGATGTTGTTTCAAGAGTTGAACTAGAGTCCTTATGGGAAATAATTCATTTTAAATTTCATGAGATTATAAGAAATAAACATTATTTCGTCACAAATCACATTGAGAGAGATGATAGATATTTATATGAGCTTGTGATATACCATATTCAGTCCATGATGTTTTATCATATTCAATAAGTGTAGATTGAGAAAAGAAGGCTAGCTAATGGCTTGGAGTCCTTGAGGAATATAATCGAGGAGATGATATATTATTTTTCTAATTATTCGTATTATTTTTCAGATATGGTAGAGAATATTTCTTCCACACCTTCTACTTTGAGTGCTCCACATACTTTGTTAGATGTTTATTTTATCCGATCAGTTGTTCGGGTGGTATTTCATGCTATTTAAAGATATTTTTGATACCCCTTGAGAGAGTTCAAGGATGATCAATCATAAAAGTTATCATGTTTATAATGTTGTAAGGGATTGTATAAATGATATAAGGAATGACATATGAACCATAAAAAAGTTAATTAAGTATTATATTCTAAGTATTTATACAAATCATGATTTAAACTCACACTTCAAGTTCCATACTCAGAACCTTCAATTTCCACCAGTTATAAGAGAATTTATGGAACTTGTATCTCAATTTAAGTAAATAAATATAGTGCTTCAAATGTTAATAATTGAGAAGAATGAATTTTTTAGTTACATGAAGCAAGGAGGCCAAATCCTTGTGGACTTCATCAATATGATGAATCCTTTTTTTTCATGTGTCTAAGACAACAGTGGTAGTACATGAGCCCATTCCAGTGACTTGCCATCTAACTCTTTCATCTATTTCTCTTGAATATTTCATACCAGATATTTCATGGGATCTAAATGCTCCTCTAATAAGAGGGATTCTTCTAATGACCATAGTAATTAGGCTGAGAGTGCTTATTTTTAGGCATTATTTTTTCATAGAAACATTATTGTATCTCACTTTTTCCCATATTCTCTATTATCCTTATCATAAATTGTCTTATTATTCAAATTATTCTTCCTTGAATTTACTGTTCCATGTCTTTAATTTTTTTAAAATCACAAAAGGGGGGGAATACTTACGGAATTTCTTTTTCATTTTTGTTACTTATTGATAACGTAAGTATTGAATTAATTCCTTTAATTCAAACTTTATAAATTATGGGTATTTATTATTATGGTTACATTATTCCATTTTATATTTGATTTTATTTTTGATGTAATATCTTTGATAACATACTGATTAATTTATATTCCATATTAATGTTTCTATATGTTATGTTCAAAACTCTCACAATATCTTTTTAAAGTGTTAATAAGATCTACTTAAATTTTCAAATACATATATTTTATGAAAAATTTATTTCATACATGGATTCTAAAACTCCATGATTTGTGATCATAAAAAAGGAGAGGTTGTTGGAACCCTTGTTTTAATAATAAAAAATCATGATAATTATTTTTTAATGGTGTTACTCTTCTTTGATAACATTTTACAATATACAGAATTTTGATGAAACATGGGATAGTGTTAAAGAGAGTAATAGTGAGAGATAAATCACCAATCAACATGAGTCACCACCAGAAAGTACTCACTGTTGAAATTAATTCACCATAAAACATGACTCACCATTCAAGTTTTTTCACTACTAGGAATGTTTAACCACTGAGAATGATTCACCTACAGAATTGACTTAGGGATGAAACAAGACACCCTTGGACATGAGATACCACTGAAGATGATCTACCATCAGAAGAGTCACCATTGATAGGATTATCCGCAGAACATGATTCACATATTGAACTTATCTAATATCAGATTACCTACCACCAGACTGACTCACCATTGAAATGAATCACCACTAAACAAGAGTCTCCACTAGTCTGATCCACCATTTCTATTTTGGACATTTTGATTAAATTTTTACTTTTAATATATTATTGAAATTAATACTGAGGATTATTTTAATTATTATTCATAACTATTTCAAGAAAACATTAATTGATGTTATAGAGAAGTATGAGGAAGTAGATCATTGTGATTATTATTCTACATATGGGATCTCCTTCATACAGCGCTACATATTAAAAAGAAGTCTCCCTTATGTGCATGAGCATATTGGCTATCTTGTCCAAGTGAGAAAATATGATCACGTGAGCCAATTAATAAAGAACCTTAAATATAGCATTCATTCCTCCACTCAAACTATGGAATAGTGGAGCTTAAAAAACCTACAGATCCTTCCATACATTTATGTTAAATTGAGGTTATGACACTTTTTTTACTTCATTTTTCATTGAATTGGATGGATATCCTCTATAATCTACATCTATAGAAACTGAATATTTTATAGCACATCAGACTGGGAAACACTATATTCTATACATATTTATACTTTCTCTTTATATATTTTTTGTTGTCATTATCGAGAAGTGTGTTGTTCAACTGGTTTATCAATATGCACTTTCTCATTTTTTATAACTAGAAGATACAGGATATCTTCTTCTATCTCCTATCACATGTATACCTATAGTGTTTGTGGAAGATTTCATTTTGTGACCTGTATTTGTTTTTTTACATATATTTATTATGGAAGAGGTATCTATATGTTCTAGACAGATGGTTAGCTATTGTATATAAGAGATTCGGATTGTGTATCATGATTATATTTATGTAATCTTCCTAGTAGTGGGTGATTTACAAATGACAAGGATTATGACTCAATTTGAGACCGAACCTCTTGTTTTTTTATTTTATGTGTCATTTTTTTTGTTTTTATCATTCATGTTTTAAACATATTTTGTTTTAAACTGGGTAACAAAACCTACTTTGATAGTTAATCTTAACTAGGGTTTATATAAGCATTTGATTGATTAAATGTATTTTATATGCTAGAATAATTTTTGTATTGTTTTCAACTGGGATTTAATCAATCATTGAGGAATATTTTAATGGATCAAATTATATTAGACTAATATTTAATTAATTGGTTTGTTTTTTAAATAGGGGGATTTTATTTAAACATGTTTTCATAAGAAATTTTATTTGGAACTTAATTCACCCCATCTTGAGTTACTAACTCTGACCAACACTTACCATTGGTGGATTTAATTTAAAATAATAGTTATAAATCTACTATCGGCATGAAACCATCCAAGGATCTATAAGGGTGAAACTATATGTATACCCTATAATGGACATAGATAGGCGAGTCCTCAATCATGTGACCAGATCTAGTTCATGCAATAATGGATAAAGTTCGTGTTATTTTAATTGAATGAATATCACTCTGATTTGATAAAAAAATTATGAAAAATGATGTCATAGACCCTTGGAGTTTGAGAATGGAGACAATTTATTTCTAAATTCCTCTCAATGATGGTTTTTTGGAGGTTTAGCCAGCGTATAAATCTTTCCCTAAGGTCCATCTGGCCATTCAATGTCTCGTATAGGGTTGGTGTAGTTTCATCTGCCTAACATTACTATCATAGTTTGAGCTTGTTATTAACGTCATCCAAGTGCCACAACTGAGTAGATACATGTATGACCAATCTCACATTACTAACTAGGGTGAATTAAATGTCAAGGATATATCTTCATTTTTAGATTACCCAGTGGTGATTGAGGACTAATAGGAGAGGTTAAATCATGGGTAATCTATTAAATTAGTGAAAGAACATTGAAAACATAGGATCATCCATGATATCTCATGTGAGTTTAAGAATTAGAGGTGGGCTTATTACGTTCACCTTTTTGAGTTGGTTTTTCTACTCAGGGTGAAAATAATTGATGGTGCAGAGACATTGAGGACTCTTATTTTCATATTTGTATTCATTGGATATTTCTATATATTATTTTGGGTTTTTTCATGAGAGTGGATATGATATTATTGGTGTTACAGGACCCCATAGTTGATATATTAAAAATATTAAACCACAAAAGTAAATGTCCCCATAAATAACAGTTTTCCTATTAATATAAACCTCATATTGGGAAAATAAGGCCAGAGTTGAATTTGAAATGTTTTTTTTACCCTAGGTGTAACATAATTAGCAGTGTCATCCCCAACATTGTTCACCATCGTGGGAGGATTTTAAGAGGATTAATTTATAAAATTAATTAATTAATTGATTGATTGATTAATGATCTAAAAACTAATTATAAGCTATTAAATAAATATTTTGGAGATTATCTAGGGTTATATTCATAACTCTAAATAGTTATAGAGACATTTTGTGGAGAGAAAGATATGGATCGATGAATAAAAAAATGAATGGACCAATGATGAGATTCATCGGAACTCACCATTGACATCAATGAAAAACTATTATTATTCTTTTACTGATCCAATATTGAGGTTTAAAATTTTTATCTATGGATTGATATAATGTTATTTGTGATATCAATCATGGATTAATTATGTGCATGGATTTTTTTATCCCATTTCATATGACACATCAATTTTAATGTACACAATTTCCATTGATTATCACAATTTTTTAAATGTGGTTTTCCACTCTAGTTCATAACTTGTTTAACGCTGCCTTGTGGCTGGTAAGCAATTTGACTATCAATCCGATTCGAGATATGGTAAATCCAAGTTTCAAGTTTTTTATGTGATTGAATTTGGAGAAGTTTTTTGTGGAATAAAAGAGGATCATTGTTTGGTTTTGGATAGTATATTGATGATATAACCCTTATAAGAGGATGAAGGGATGCTGCAAGTAATGGGATTTGTATGGACCAACAAGTATCCCAATTTCTAGCCACGAAATGACAGAAATCCATGTCTGAAGAAGATTCCTTTTATTGTAGGGCCTTGGATGGATCATTGTGTGAGATTAATGTATGATTTGGTGGTCACTTTATGATTTATAAAGAAGAAATAAATTTATGCTGGAAACCTAACTATAACCCCATTATACTAAAATAACACACAACATGTAGTTAATTTATGATGTTAGAGAGGGTTTTAGGATACGTTAAATATTCCATGACCTTGTGGTGAGCCGACATACTATCTGACTACCCAGATAATAGATCCATGTTCAGAAAGCATACAACCCAATTCCAATTGTGGTCCTACAAACCATGTGCATGTTGTCCACATTCCAATGCATACTTCAAGAAAAAACATGGACACAACGTGGGAGTAGACCCTATATACCCTAAGGGACACACAATTTACATTTATTAGAATGATACAACTCTAATATATCATTCTTCGGGATTCAAAATTGTTCCCATGAGTATTCATTACTGAGTATAATTCAACAAAGGATATGATGGTGGTATTGTTTTATATATCATAGATACAAAATGATGTGGAGTGATCTGGTCTATCCTTCCATCATGGTTAGATTATTTTGAGACACAAGTGTGATCTCTGGAGTCAAATTTGGGATGGAAAACCCCTTGATGGAATTTTCAAGTTGGGGTTTGGGTCCCCCACTTCCTTGGTTCAAGAATGATTGGAAACCCCCCATACCCACCCTTGGGAATGGTTCTACATTATGTGGAGTATAAACCATCATTCCTGAGGTTAGGCAAGGCATGGTTCCTCTAACATTTTGGTGTCCACACCCCCTGGACCATGACATGACATCAACAAGGAATTGATCAACCATAAATAATCTAGCTAAAACTATATTAAGAAACTAGCATTGCGGAATCATTAACTCTTCGATCCATAGAAAAACACATCATTTTTAGTTGGCTATATAGACCGAGTTCTATATATATATCTCTCTTTATCTTTTTATGAATATGTCTATACTATGAGAATATGTATATGTTCTGTTTCATACAAACATCCTTATCATGTGGGTTGAGATAACTACTTTATTCTACTACTTCCCAATGGTTTCTAAGGTTTCTTTCCACGTATGTATATACTCACCCCTATATTTCCTTTTCTCGCATGTTTCATGTCATTTATATATGAAAAATAATTAAAAAAAACTTCAGTGGGCCTAGTGTTCATGAATCATAGCAGTACTAGGTGACACTCTGCTAGAATTGTGTTTAGATTTTGTGTTCAAGAGTGGGACCCATCTTCCTCATCTACTATTTGGTTGGGACACCCTTTATTTTTCGTCGGATATGTATTTTTTCCCTTAACTTTTATTTGTTTTTTTTAAAGTTAATTCCTTGTTCAAAGACAGAGAAATAATTTATTAAAAATAATGAAAGGAATTACATGAGTCTAAAGGAGGGGATCTTATTTGTAGCACCCCAAGATTTCATAGTATGTTATTTCTTCAAAGTAATTCGATAACTTTCACTACACACATCATCATGTTCTAGCACACTATGAGTTACCAAAATAGCCGTTAAAAAGCAGTTATGAATAATATTAACAAAATTTTTCACATTATATAATCCTTTTAATTTCAGAATCCATATTATGAGTTTCATAGACATAATGTAAGAACAAAATCATTTTTTTTCAGATAAAAGAAGTATTTTTCAAAAAATACAATTTTACCACCTTTTAATAGCAATCCTTTTTTAAATACAATATTTGAAACTTTTATATATTCAATTTTACTAAATAAACTTCTTATTTAGAACCAAGACATAATAATTTAGTTTCAATAATTTTTTTGTGTTTTTTTGATAACTTTCATATCTGGGTGAATAGTGAAAAATACTATATTTTAACTGAAAATAACTTTTTTAATCAGAATAATATATTGTGTTAAATTTTACATTTTAATGGTTTGGACATATAAATAGATTATTTTTTTACCATTTAATCCAATGCTGGTCATTGTGAGTAATTTCAGTTTGAAATTGGACATAAACAAATGTCAATATTTTGATAGTTATTATTTCTTAAAAATACGCTTTTTGGCTTTGACAACGGGAATTAATTTTAAATTAAGAAATGAAATTTCTATGTTTTTAATTTGGTCAAATAGACTTCATTTTTTAATTCTGAATATCAAAATTATCTTTGGGTGAATTTTTGGTATGTTTTTGAAAACATTCAATTTTTGATGAATAGTGAAAAACACTGCGTTATTGGTTAAAACTGACTTTTTATTTAAATAATTATTTATTTTATTTAAATTTATTTTAGGTCAAAATTGATACATAATACCTATATAAGTTCAATGTTATTTATTAGAGTTAGTTTATAATAATTTTAGATATTTAAAATTTTTTTGATCATTTTACCTTCTGTTACCCACCTCCTAGGAGCATTTGTAAATTTACATAAAATTTAATTGTAACCCTTTTGTGAGTTGAATTTAAAAAATCTAAGTGAAACGGTTGATATTAGTAAGAAAAATTTGATTCAATAAGATGAAAATAATTTTTTGTGAATAGTAACGTTTTACTTTTATTTACCACAGTTAAAAGTAAATAGGGTAATTAAGGGTATAAATGATATTATTGTTACCCTAACACATGTACTAATTATATTGGATAAGTGAAATTCGAAAAAAAACAAACTTTGGAATAAAATATGATCCTTTAGGTCCACATGGATTAGATTAGAACATTTATTATTATTTAATTCTAAGAACAGTTAAAAGTGTTAAATTCAATGTTTAATAACTAAACCATTTTTAATATAAGTATACACATCAGATAAATTCGATTATAAATATTCATTAGAAATATAAGAATATTTCCTACATAAGGGTATTTTATTTATTTTTTTTAGACATTAAATAATTTAATTTATTTATGACACACTGATGATGCAGTAATTACCTAATTAAATAAATATTAAACAATATGATATTATAAATATCCAAATAAATGTAATTTGATACTTTTTATGAATTCCACTAATTTTATAGGTTAATATGAAATGTTAGGGTTGATTAGAGAAATTTTTTTCGAAGTAATAATGCTGTTATGAATTTATAAAAAACAAAATACCAAATAGTGTCAAAATTGACATAAAAGCGTTTTTAAAACAAATATTATATTATTAATTGATATTCTATTCTTAAAAATCTAAGGATTGGCCAAAAGACTTTTATAATGATATTTGTATCATTAATGAACCACTTGGGGTTTTCTTCTAAGTATATAGTAATTTTATTAACCATATAATATAAAAATACAAAGAGACATGGTAAATGTCAAACTATTTAACTAAAAATTAAATCTACAAATAAGGTTAATATAGTGACCCAAACCTGTCTAAAACCTATTGGTTGAGTGGTTTTTGACCCATCCACACCTTACCCTTTAAATAATTCATTTAGGAGACATTATAACCCGAAAAGTATTTTATTATACAATAATATATCTAGCTTTTCCTAAGGTTCCCCTCACCCCTCTTATAAAAGGGAACTCCCCCTTCCCTAAAATTCACACATTAAAATCCATTTGGATCGGCCATAACCTACCCAAATACCCTCTCAACTGTCCTCTATTCATCCTAGATTCCTTACATTAGTCATAAAGCCATCTTAAGAATCCATTTTGATGAAATCCAAATGAAGAACCTGAAGAAGAGGTAAATATTTCATCACCTATTTCTAGTTCCTTTATTCTTCCAATTCCCCTTTATTTGTTGTTTGAATTCTAAAATAATAACCCAAATATCTTCTATATAATGTGTTGTTATTATAAATATGTTACAACCATATTCATTATTCTATCTGTCCTTTAAATGACATGTCACCATACATGCGTATGTACGGCTTACCGTCTCCATGTCGTGGTGTAATTGTTATTCAATACATTATTATTTGGATGTGTATAATAATGATGTGTAATTTATGTAAATAATATATATAACATGTTAATTATTTTTTATATATGATATACCATCCAATTATATATTAATGTAATATAAAAATAATGATATTGTCGCTCGTGCGTACGTATGGATTACCGTCTCCATGAACGCGATGAGATTCATTCCACATCGTAATACATTCAAGACTAATTTTCATTAGATGATTAAAAGTAATGTTTAAAGAATTAATATAATTATTAATATGAATCAGATACATCCTATCCATAAAAACCATACTTATGTAACAAATCATATAAAGGAAAATGAATTAGTTAAATTATGAAAAGACGATAATACTAATATATTATTAAGAAAGAAATATTAAAATATCATATATGATATAATATTAATGTATATGTTTATAGTATAATTTAATAAAAATCATTTCACCTTTATATAGAAGGTTAACTTACCCTCGACCAAGCAAAAGTACTAGGTAAGGGGTTTTCATCTCACTCCTTATTCCCGTGTGATTCAAGCTATATTGCCACTATTTCCTTTTATGTGGTGTATGTACTACCCATAATTGTATTATTTTTGTAATACAAATTAATTTAAGAATATTTACATCTTCATTGTATGATACTTATTTCATGGGGTGTATGTTTAATATGTTATCAAATTGGAAAGGGTTAATTTCATAATCTCTTTATTACCCGAGGTTGTTTTTACGTAAGTATCAACTGGGAAATATTTATCATCCATGTCCATGTTTCATGAAGGAGTTTTAAAAGGAATTATTTTAAGGGATGTTTTTACTAAAACATCATTTTAAATGTTTTAAATATTTATTCTTCTAAATAATTCTCATTAATATCCATGTTTTCAAAATTGTGTTTTAGGATTTATCTATATGGACATTAATGTTTTTAAAATGTTAATTCCCTTAAAAAGTTTCAAAGTGGTATGGGGCACATTGATTCAAAAATGTCTATAAATGTCTTCCATTCTAAAATGTGTGACTTTTAAATGTTTTCATGAAAAAGGGATATTTCTGCAAAGTGTTTTACAAATCATTTTCATCTATGTCAACATCCTTTGATGGATTTTAATCTTGTTTGAAGTTGATTTATTATGATAAAAATATTCCATATTGTATTGATGGTTTTGTGATATGTTTGACTATAGATGTGTTATTTTTATACCATTCATGGTTTATGGATAAAGTATTGAAATTTTGTATGCTAGTTTTAATATGAATGTTTATGTTATGTTTAAACCTTTTCATATGAGGAATGCATTGGACTTAGTAAGTGACAGGTGGAGACCTCTATAGCTCCTCAATGCATTGATAGGTCTCATGAGGAAAATTAGTGTATTGGATCAATGACTTTACCAAATCTTATTTGTAGTCTTGGCACAAGGCCTTGAATATGTAGTTATGAAGTCTTGCATTATTCATTCCATTATTATGAAAGTGGCTATTGATATTTCATGTGATCATTAGACTATTATAATATCCATGTGAATAAGTAAATGGCATTATTTGATTTTATCTTTTCCATATTATGATGATGTTCAAGTTTAAAAGGCTTTTGTTTTAGTCTTATATATTTCCTTAAATGTTGATGCTAATTTATGAATGTTTCCGCTATATTGTTATCTTTACTTAGCATCTACGCTCACCCATTTCTTTGTTTTATTTTTCCATGATCCCATGAAGTATTTTATGTTTGAGATGCAGGGTTAAGCAAAGAGAACAATGGAATTCTCAAAGGATTGTTTTGTGTGTTGTATGTTAGAAAGTGTAATGTAATGTTCATGTATGCAATATATTTTCCAATACTACTAAACTGATCAGTCATTCGGAAATTGATTCCATGTAATCATTCCAATGTATTAAAATAATGCACCGACTCTGGGCTTCTGGGGTCAGGGCGTTACATTATTACAATCGCTTTCATAGAGAGGGAGAAGATCATCCAACAGATCATCCCTCCGCAAAATGCCCTGGTTGATTCCATTATTGGAAAGACAATCAGCCAACATGTTTTCTTCATGATATTCATGAGTGAAAACATATCTGAGCTCCTTAAGTGAATCAAGGAAGCTCATCCATCAGGTAGTAAGTGTCCATGCAAGTTGGAAAACCCCATTCCCAGTAGCTTGCACAATGGTGGTAGTCACTTTCAATCCAGTTGTCGTTCCATCATTTTATTTTAACAAAGTCAGCAGTTTGGGTCACCTCCATCATTTCCGCTTCTAGAGAAGAGGCAATACCACAACTTCCAAAGAAAAAACCATGAAAATGACCCAAAAAATCTCTGAAAATGGCTCCCCAACCCACAGGTCTTGAATTTCCTTTGAAATATCCATCCACATTTATTTTCATCCATCCAGAAAGAGGGAATTTCCAAAACACCTCCAATGAGTGTCTTAGTTATCTATAGAGCCCTTAGATTGTGAGACATCTGATTATCACAAATTCCCAAATATATTTATCACAATGAGCCTTTTGTATCGAGGAGACATCCCAAATGGCGTTGAGAATTCTCATCTGACCTGCATTAAGATTGAGTGAGCAGTTGTGGTGGAGCTCAGAAACAATGGAAAGTAAAATATTCTTAATTTTTTGTGAGGTATACATCTCTACACATCATTTTAGTTGGGAGTGAATAGAGTCAGAGCGTAACCATCTGCAGTCAAACAGGTCAGTAATAAAGTTCCAAAGGGCCGATGCAGTAGCACAAGATAAAAATAGGTGGTTAGAATCCTCCATATTCCTATGACATAGTTGATATTTAAAGCATAGTTTGAGGCCAAATGTCTGAAGATGAACCTTATTAGGGATATGATTTTGAGAAACATGCCAAATAAGGTTCAGTCTTGAGGGCTTAATCTAGGGATTATTGAAGTGTTTCAACTAACCAAAACTAGGATCCGAGTTTGTGAATTCATTGTTATAAAAACATTTTGAATCCAAAATACCGTTAAGGGTAGGTTTCCAAATAAGAACATCATCTGCATTAGAGAATGGGTGGTCATCAAAGACATGTATTATGTTATCCAGGAGATTAAAGTTATGAGAGTGCATCATCTCTTGAATAGAGTAGTTGATGTTTTCTGATGGGAAGTTAGAGGGAAATATAGAAATGAGGGGGGTTCCAGTCCATTTTTCAAGCCAAAAGTTTATGGAGGAGTCCACACTATCCATCCATCTAGAGTTATTCATACTGTTGGGAAATGAAATTCTGATGGAAGTCCAGATCGAGGTATTAACATAGCTTAAATTCTTATAATTTAATTTCTCCCTGAATTTATTTCTAAGAAAAGAAATGGAATCAGAATTATGATTGATCAATCTCCAAGAGAGTTTGTATTGAAGGGCCTCATTAAAGAGCTTGAGATTTTTAATTCCCATACCTCCACTTTCCAACAGTTTGCTGTAGGTATACTAGGGGATGGTAACAAGCTTTCTTTCAGGAATACTGCCAGTCCAAACAATGTTTATAATGTAGCCATTAATTATCTTAAGAATATTAGTCTGAAATTTATAGATCATCATCTAGTAGACCATTTTAGTGTTAATGGTATACTTCACAAGACAAATCCTACTAGCCCTAGAGAGAGATTTCCCTTTCCAGGAGGACTATTGATTGATAAATTGTTCAACCACTACATTGAATTAACTGGATTAAGTCTTCCCTAGGATAAGGGAATGCCCAAAATAGGTAAAAGGGTGGGATCATTCCTTGATACCAACACTTTCAATGATGTTAGTTTCCCTATTAAAAGAAAAAAATTCCAAAGAAGAAAAAAAATTTGTTCCAACTAATATATTGCCCAGAGGCCTCTTCATAGTGAGATAAGGCATTTTTTTAGGTTAAGAATATTCCTTTTTCCCCAATTCAGAAATAGAATTATGTCATCGACATATAATAGAAGGTTCAGCAAATATAGGTTTTGAGTTTCTTGAATAGGTTTGAGTTTATTTTGATAAAAAAGGCATGTAAGAAGTCATCAAAGATAATCTACCATGATAGAAAAAGGAATAACAGATAAGGGGTCACCTTTTCGAACTCCATTGGAACACTTAAAATAAACTTTAGGGGATCCATTGACAAGGGTGGAGATAGAGGACGAATTAAAAAGGGAGTTTATCATGCTTATAAATACATCATTAAACCCAAAACTCTAGAGAACTTTTAATATGGTGTTCCAATATATGGTGTCAAAAGCTTTCCTAATGTCATGTTTAATGGCCACATTACCACCTCTAGAAACATTATTAAGAGAATTGGTTTATTATGAGGCAAGTAAAATGCAGTCCTAAATGGATTTTCCCTTGATAAAACCAAATCGATTCAAAGATATTATTCTGTTACATAGGGAAGAAATCCTGTTGGCACAAAGTTTGGTAATGATTTTTTAAAGAGAGTTAATGATACCAATTAGAAAAAATAAATGGATATCCAATGCATTGGCCACTTTGGTAATAAGCGTAAGAAATTGAGCATTAATACCATGAGGAAGGCCACCATTAGAGAGAAATAATTTTAAATGATTACAAACATAGGAATGAACAAACTCCCAGTGATGTTGAAAAAAACCATTATTGAAGCCATATGGTCCCGGGGCTCTAATAGGGTTGAAACTAAAAATATTAGCTTTGATTTCATTATCAAGAGGGGGTGAATAGAGAATGGGATTTTCCACCTCACTAACCAAAACCAGGATGACCTCAGGAAGGATATAATTGTTTATATTAAGACCATTGAAGATATTTTCAAAATACGAGACACCATGATTTTCTATGGTCACCTCAGTTTCATAGAGGATGTCATTATCTTTCAGAAAAGACATAGGTCTACATAGTTTTTTAATTCATTACTCGACATTTTATAATTTAGTGTTTCTATTTCTATTAGAGAGCCATTTGGTTTGGAATACTTTCTTGTGGATATTCTAATTAAGAACTAGAAGGGAATAGATTTGTATAGAGATGTTCATTTTCTTTTGGGGATCTAAAGAGAAATCATCATTTGTTGTGGTGTTTTGAACTAGATTGAGCTCATTCTCAAGGGTGGTTATTTATTTATCAATTTGTTTTAATTTATCCCCACACCAACCCTTGAGACACTATTTAAGATATTTTAGTTTAATAATACAAGAAAATGAATCAGAATGGTGATTCATAAATTCCCAACAAATTTTTATGAGGGTAGAACATTATGAGGCCATAACCCAAGAAATTAATGAATTTTAAATTGATACTGGGTTTGGCTCTTTTAGAGAGAAGACTTACTAGAATTGGGTGATGTTCCAAACTATGCTTGGGTAAGGTGATTCTAGAGATGGTGTCCTAGTCATCCAAAGCTAGGACATTTGCGAAAGCCCTATCAAGTTTTCTAGCAACAACGCTATTGTAATGTATTCTATACTAAGTGAATTTAGCACCCATATGGTTAATTCCAATCAGATAACAATCTTCTTGAGCAACAATAAATTTTCGATAATAAATATGAGAGTGATATTGTCCAATGTTCTCCTTGGGAGTAAGAATATCATTAAAATCACCAAGCACCAACCAAGGGTCATAAATGGTGGAAGCTAAAACAAAGAGGTCATGCCAAAGAGGTATATGGCCTTTATATCTATTCTTGGCATAAACCATAGTACAAAAAATGTGAACCATCAAAGTTAAAGTCACAAGTGAACAATTTATTAGATAAATTATATGCATTAACATTCTGTAGAGGGATATGATAAAAAATCCAAATCGAAACAACAACACTACCATTATTGAAGGCACCAAGGAAATTATAACGAGAAGAAGAAAGATACATGAATTTCGAAGAAAAGTTAATTTTGGGTTTAGGAATAGAAATAATTCTGGGTTTTGAGTAAAAATAATTATTTTAAGGATAAATAGAGTTTCAGGATTCACTTTACCCTGATAGTTCCAAAAAATAACATCCATTTAAAACCAGGATTTGGATCAAGTCCTCCCTTTTTTCATTTTCGAACCGATCGATCCTTTGTTCCAATTTGATCTCTTTATACTTGAAGAAGAGGTTGTGTTGGTCTTCCTATCATAGATACACATTGATGAAACAATAATAATTTTAGTATCACCCGAAGTAATAATAATCTAAGGTTTATCAGGTGGTTTGTAATTCGTAGGAGTGTTCATAGGGCTATCCACTAAACTAGTGGAAGAACTCAAGATCTGAGGAGCAGTAAGCAATATAAGAGAAGGACGCTCATCTATTTCCCCATAAAATCTATTGGAAAAGTTCATATTTTTTTGTTATCTGAATTCTCATTTATTGGGGGTTTCTTATAGACAGTGAAAAAGTCCGAATCAGGTGATGTGTTCACTGCCATACTGTTTTCAGAAGGTAAAAATGAGGTGTCTACAGAAATTATACATGCACTCTCATCCTGGGAATCCCAAGAGGTATACTTCACCTTTATCTGATCATCTTCATTTAAACCATCATTCTCGTCCTGAGCTCCATGAGAGACCATGGCCCAACTACATCCGTGTGGACCTGAGGCTTCAGATTCACTATCTTCAATAATAGTGATTTTCCAGTAGGAGTTGTGCTAGGTGTGATCGACACGATAATTCTTGGAGTAGTAGCATTCAAAACCAAACCATGAACCTCATTCAGGATCTCATGGCACTATCCAACCATAGTAGGAACCAAAAAAGAAGTGTCTTTAAGAGAGGGATCATTCAGAGGCTGGTCACCGACCTCCATCACCATCTATTAAATATCATCCATGATGTTAAGATCAAAGTCAGTATTTTCATCCTCCTCCACTTGGTCAGCCCAGGTGACTGCCGATCATTCACCTAGGTAATTATATTTCTTAACCCAAACTTCCAATTTCTTTTTGAGAGGCTTGAGAATTTCATAGGCTGAGGCGTTTCTCTTAATTTTCCTCTTAACTTCAGACCACCCATCATCGCTAGGTTTAGTTACTTGACTCTTCACTACCCTGCACTTCATCAACAAATGACTGACGATTTTATAGAGCTCGCAGTAAAAAGGCTTTATTTTTAATTCAACATGGACCTATTTCCTTTAATTTTTATCATTGAAGACAATGACTTATGGAATTTTGGAGTCCATATCCACCTCTACCATTACCCTAGCATAGAGGACGAGATCAACATTGAGAGTAATTTGATCGATTTTCTGAGGCGTACTGATACAAGAGGCGATGTAATTGAGGATTTTTGTGTGCCATAAATACCAACTGATCCCATGTTGACGAACCTAGATCTGAACCATTGTATTCCTTCAACTATGTGGGTTGAAAATGTAGTCCCATTCAGAAATTATATAGACTCCCAGTTTAAGCGGAAGATTCCCTATCTTCCATACCCGGTCAAACTCATCCTGAGATTTTAGCAGCAAATGAATGTACCATTTCCCGATTGAAACCAGCTTCTAGTTGGAAATTCCCCAAACATGAACGATACGTTCTTTCAGCTCCATGTTCAACCACAGCCTGTCGCCTTTAAAGTATGAAATATTCCCCATTATTGAAAACTTACAAAGTAGCGAATGCTGTTGAAGCGCTTCCAGATCAACATAAATGACAAATCTTCCACCTTCATGCTTCATACAGAGAGATACTCTCGTCGCAGTGGATTTTCAAAGGTCAGATCCATTGAGAGCTTCAATGAAGGATATCGCTTTAGGTATTTCCAATGGGGGAGCTTCATTCTGTTATGTCATGATTCCACTATCCATGAATGTAAACTCCCATTCAGGATCAAAGTTGGCGATTATAAGATATAAAACCAAATAAAATCTATGAAAGCGATCTTGGTAGAATGAGGAAACCCTAGGGTTTGTGGTAAAGATATTGAGAGCATCATTCCTCCTGTAACATCATCCCTTTAACATGTATTTGTATTACAATACTCTGGTTATTATTTGAGATTATCACATATATTGTTTTATCTTGGTAAAGTTTAGTTTTATTTATCTCCCATGGTTATTATGTAAATGGAGGTGTGTGTACATGTTCATTAGGCTAAGGCCTCCCCTTTGTGTGATATTCTAACTCGGTGGTTGTCTACAGCCCCTAGCTTATTAGTGGGGAGCTTGTGGTTCCACTCATGGATTACCATTGATCTAGGTGGGTCTCTAGTGGTCTTTCAATGAATGATGTGATATTTTTCATGAACATGTTGTCCTTATATAGATATAACAACAACTAACAGAAGAATAGAGTCAATTTACATATCCCAAATCAACCTCTAATTATATAAAATTTTATGGAAGAGGATGAATATTATTTTGAATAATGTTATCATGTATGGATATTATTAACTTATAAAAAATCATATCTAGCTCAAATAATTGATACAAAGGCAAGTATCACCATTGAAAAAAATTTATTTGTGGGAGAATATGTTGAAATATTTCCCTAAGGAGTTTCCTAACCTTCCACATGATCGAGAATTTGGTCATTCAATTGAACATATTCCACGAACTTTGATAATATCCAAGACCCCCTATAGAATGGCCACCATTGAACATGAATATTTGAACAAGAAACTAGATGATAACTTGGAAAATGATTTTATATTCCCATGTGCTTCACCATAGAGGGTGTCGATCCTCTTTTATAAGAATAAGTTTTCGATGATGCATCGCTGCATTGATTGTAGTGAACTCAACAAGACCACAATAAATAATTAGTATCCTCTTCCATATATTAATGACTTGTTCGATCAATTACATGGACCCTAATACATATCAAAAGTGAACTTTAGACAAGGTTTTTATTAAATAATTATGATTATGGAGGATATAACTGAGATTACATTTTTTAAACTTTAAGGGAACTATGAGTTGATAATAATTCCTTCTAGACTCACTAAATTTTTATTGATATTCATGGAATTCCAAAAATTACCTTGATAATGTTTTAGAAGTAATTATTGATGAAATTATCATATAATATAAAAGATAAAAGGAACATGGGGAGAATTTGTCTATTTTACTAAAGACCTTGTGAAATGAGAAATAGTATTCAAAGTTCATCAAATGTGAATTTTAGTTAAAAAGTTCCCTTTGGGGTAATGTAATTAAAAGTGAGGGAATGATTTTGGATCCTTTAAAAAATATACCATTGAAGAATAAACCAAAACAAAATCCATAATAGAAATACAATGTTTCCTCATATTAGTTGGGGACCATCATCAATTTGTGAGAAACTTTTCATGATTGTAAAACCATCTAACCAATATTTCATGGAAGGTAATAATTTTTTTGTACTAATGAATGTGAAGATAACATCAAGGTGTAGAAGAAGAGGCTAATAAAAATACCTATTCTCACACTAACCACCTCTGAGTAAGTATTTTTTATCTATAGTGATGCTCCAACAAATAGCTTCAGTTATGTCCACATGAAAAATGATAATCTCATAGTATATGCCTCTTGATAGTTAAAGATCCATGAGAAGAAATATTTGACACAAAATAAAAAGTTTTTCGTAGTAATATTTGAATTGAATATTTTTTGAGATTAGATATAGGGATATAAGCATGACATATATATCATCAAGTATATATTCACATAGAAGGAGCTGAACATACATAAGTGAAGGTGGTTAGATTTTATTAAGAATTATGATTTCTCAATCTGTTACCACCATGAGAAGGTGAATAATGTGGAAGTTCCTCTAAGTATAAAAAATCCTCAAACCATACAAATTATGTGGATTGAGAGGGATCCAATATTTGTATAAATTTAAAATAAGGGCATAGGAATCATAAAGGAAGGAACCTCATCCTACCCTGCTCAAACAATTTCTCAACCATCCATTCAGGGGAAAATTATGAAAGCTCAAAGGTATTACACGGTGATAAAAAAGAATGTGGACGCTATAAAAATGGGAAATATTTAGACTTCAACATTGATGAAGAATGAGTTTTTAGATTTAGAGAATCAATCCACATACCATCAGAACCTATGATAAATGATATATTAACTGATGCTCATAGATCAAGATCCTGTATCCACTTAGGCATCGCAAATACATATAGAGATACCTGATATCACTATTTTAGGGACAATAATAAGAAAGAGATATTAGAATATACACCAATGTACCTATTATGTCAATTAGTGAAGATGCAAAGGAAAAATACCAAGGGGATGATGTAAACATTACACCTAACTTTATGAAAAAAAGAGAACATATTCATGGATTTTTCATAGGTATTATAAAGACAAACAAAGTGAACATTTATATTTTTGGTTGGGTGGGATATATTATAAAGACATCCCCTTTCATTTCCATTTGTAAAGACTTCTCAATTGACCAAATTACAGGAATAAACATTAGATTAGTTGTGAAACAATATGGAACAATATTATCAATTGTATCTAATAAAAATATAAGATTCATGAAAAAATTCTAGGATAGTGTAGAATTTCATTACGGCCTATCATCCTTGGACTAATAGATAATTTAAGAAGATAATCCAGACACTTTAGGATATGTTTAGAGCTCTATTTATGGACATTAAAAGAGGTTATGATAAACATATCTCTTTTTTAAAGTTCTCGTACAACAATTGATTTCACTCAAGCATTCAAATGACTTATTATAGATCACTATTTGGAATTAAAATAATAACTCCAACATGTAGGGAATAAGTTCGAATAAAAATATATTGAGAATTGAAATAGTAGAATAAATGACTATGAATGTCAAGGATATTCAACAACACATCAGAACAGCATAATTTCTATTGAAGAGTTCCGAGGATAACCATTTATGAGACCTAGTGTTTTAGGTTGGTGATAAAGTGTTACTACATATATCACCCTAAAATAGAGTAATGATGTTTGGGAAGAACGAATAATAGAATGTTAAGTACAAGGTACATTGGCTCCATTGATATTCTTGTTTGAATGCGAGTTGTGTCTTATCGACTAGATCTCTCAATAAACTTTTATTATATACAAAATGTGTTCAAAGTATCTTTCTTGATAAAGTATATACTAGATCAATCATATGTACTGGATCTATAAGTGGAATAATTAGAGAATTGAAATCCTTATGACTAAAAAATGGTGATAATCTTGGACGGTATAGACCGAGTTCTATGCAACCAAAAAACTCACATAGTCGAAGAAATCTGGTGGAACCCAGAGTATTAAGAAAAAAAATGGGAACCCATGTTAGTAATAAAAAATTAACCCTCATATATTTTAACCTTGGTATGTGTAAAGAAATTTCATGGTAAAACTTTCTCAACAGGGAAAAATTTAACCACCAAAATATTCCCTCTATTATTGAAAATGATCATTTTTCCCTATGATTGGTTGTTTATGAATTAATATGGAATCACTTATAAATAATTTTATATTTCATAGTAATCATAAACATCATTAATTATTTGTTAATATAACATCTATGAACAATAAAAATAGACAAATGAAATAGAATAATGCACACACTAATATAAAATTCATAGTCCTAAATTCTCCCACGAGGATCAAACCTTACATAAAGATGTAAAAAGAAAGAGATGTGTTAGGTATATGAAAATAATTTTCATGGAAAGTGTAAAATTCTTTGTAAGTGAATATGTGAATGACGAATTATGTGAATGGTGCCGTATATAGAGGTTCTAAATGGAAATTTTAGCATTTTTATATAATCCTTATTTGATCACTATAAGAATAATGTATCCATATAAATATAATATAACCCATAGGAATAGTAAATAGGAAACTGTAATAATAAAATAATATTTAGAAAATAATAAAGTGTGTTTATATAAAAAATTTAAATTTGGTAAAATAAATATTTTCCATAATGAACTCATATTTATATTTTTAACAAAATATATATGATTTATCTTCAGTAACATAACTTTTTAGGAAAAATTTAAATATTTTTTTAAAAATTCACTTTATTAAAATGGTTTCATGAAAAACTTTATTTCTATAAGTATGATTATAAAATTTAATGAATCTACAAGTATATTTTCTATGTGTTATAAATTTGGTCATTTCATAAAAACAGTTTTTTCAATAAATATGGATTTTATTTAAATATTAAATTTTCAATATTTTGAAGATTATTTTTATAAAATGGATGTAAATTTTGGAATAATCAGGTATAAATTATCTTAGAGGGATTTTTTTACTATTTTTCTAAAAAATATGATTTTTTGTGTATCATAATATTCATAAATACAATATTTTACATTATAAGTTAAACACGTGATGAATTATAAAAGGGGTGATATGTGTAACCATTAATTCAAAATTAAATGCACCAATTACTATATATAGTCACAAGAATCATCATTATTGGTATTCTTTAAAACTAATAATAAACTAATTAATATTATAATAAAAACACCCCTCTCCTCCCCTTATAAATACTACCCATCACTACCTCTCTTCTTATCACAATATTATTTCCATAACTTAACAAATCTCTACTAAAAAATCTTTAGAACCACATTTATCAAGTTTTAGGAGTTATTGACTTAATAAAAAACCATTCTAATGAGTGTTAAGTGGTATCATAAGAGATAGAATTCAAATGAAGAGGTAATAGTCTCAACTAAAGTCTCTTAAATTATTCTTTTCTTATGAAACCTAAAATATATAATATCCATGTTTTTATAATATAATAAGTATAATTAATATACTATATTTTTATTTAATAAATGTAATATCTATATTCTCATCTCTTTTTTTATTATCTAAAACAAAAACATTGCATATGATTTTTTGGTTCCCCACCTCCTTTGAAGGCATGTTTTGTTTTTCATTTCCGCTTTCATGTATATATATAGAAATGATTTTATGGTGAAATATGAATATAATAAGTATATTATAAAATATTTGATATTTTTTAATGTATTAATAATCATTTAATTTTAAAAAATTAATCTAGTTCATGATAGTCAGTAAAATCGCATAAATAAACTCTTTATATAATTATAAATTTTATACCACATATGGATACTTGGAGCCATTTAAACTTATATAATAGCATGAATGTAATTAAATTTAAATTTTTTTGTTATTGTTCCAGTTGATAACAACTTCCATTTTTATCGACAAATTGAAGTGACATTGGAATCGTGAAATGAACATCCTCAGAAGAATGTGAATAAATATAATTTCTTAAAAAAGATTTTAAATAAACATAAAATAATTTTTACAAATAAAATATAATTGAAAAATGTTTTTTGAAAGTGTTTAATAAATATAATTTTATTATTTAGGAAGTTATTCTATTGTACCGAGTAAGTAAAGGACTAGAGGTAGGGGATCTTCTAAACTACCCCCATTACTCTTGGTTTACATGTTATCTTTATTTTTATTATTTAAATTTATCATGTTATCATATATTTATTCAATATTATATTTATATGTTTCTTACATATATACCTATCGTAAATTACCTCTAATTTATGGGGACAATACATATTCTTAATGTTCCCTTCATAAATACTTCTTTTAATTAAAATCAAGAAAAAGGAACTAGTATAATTTTTATCTATTTTCTTTTACCAATTCATCTAATGTTTGGCACTTATACTTTAAAAAAAACTATTTCATCAAAAACCATTTGATTTTATTCATAGTTTTAATGAAATGGCATTTTATTACCTTCTCAAAAGTATCTATACCCCTTTTCTCAAAACCCCACTTAAGTGGTTCATTCTAATAAATACTTTTCTATTTTCTTTTTCTTAACTTTAATTTAAATTGATGAACTATTATTCATTATTCATTTATGTAACAACCCAAACCTATACATTTTCCTAGAATGTTATGAGGTACCATTAACTATAGGTTGTTTCCCTAAGAAACCAAAAGCTTTTAATAAATTCAATGTCCTTACCAAAACATTAGAGGGATTTTTTACCTTATTAAATTATTAATATTGTTAAGAAAAAAACAAACCAACTATATGAATCATGTTTTATAAATAATAAAAATCTAATGAAAACTGAGTAAAATAAACAGATTAGTGTATCTATGAAAAATAATAAGAGGATGAATCAAGAAAACCATAGGATATCTCAATGAAAAAACTCTGAGGTGGTACCACTCCAATAAATCCAAAAGAAAAACTCCACGCTCCAACACAATCCCAAGAATGAAGAATCACTATTATCCACTATAGAAAAATAATACATTCCCGTTACTTGTGTCATGATTTTTTTTTTCATCCATAAGAATGTACATATGTATGTGGAATGTAATAATACCCAAGGGAATTTATACAAAATAATTCCTAACTCACACGACTAGGAAAATAACATGTTATATCATAGTTAAAAATATAATTAAAAAAAATAGGATCAAAAAAATGGTTTCCCAATTTAAAGTTATTTAAAATAAATGAGAATAAATTATATTTTAATTTTATATTTCATACCCAAAACTACACCCATCCACTCATGAACACATGCTTGTAAAATTTAAACCCCAATACTCATGAGTGGCGATCCATCCATCGCTAAGCCATCACATACTAATATTACTTTGTGCCTTTAGTATGGCACCGAGCACTATGTCCATTCCGACACGACCCCATATAATGAAAATATGAACAGACACCACCCTTATATGCCATGTTATCACAAAAATTAATTACTTATATATATATATATATTAATATATTCTTTTAAAATATAAAATTGACCATATTTACTACATCAAACCAAAACCATAATTTAAAAAAATAATTTATAGGGTTTTCCAAAAATTAATAACATAATCAAGACTTCCAGACCATAAAATAAATGTCTTTTCCATTATGAAATAATATAACATTTTCTTTTAGAATTCATGAAAAATATTTAATAAAGATAATCCTTCATTTTCATGAATAATTGGAGAATATATATAAATCACCCACATCTTGATAGGTGAATAAAATTGCAAATGAAAAAACAAAACATGTGTATCTGAGCTTGAAAACTTTTTCCTTTAATATATAAAATCAATATCTCACCAAACACAACATAAATCATAGATTTATTTATAATATATTTGATCTAACATTATTTGTGATAGGAGATTAGGATATCTAAAAATAAGTAGAGAAAATAAAGACTTACTATTCATTCCAAAGATCCAAAAAACTTATATCCATGAAAACCAGTGTTTGGACCAAAGGAAACCACTAAGAACCCTTATAAGAGGATTGATTTTTAGGATCCTAAGAATAGAGGTGAAAATAGGGGTTTAGTGGGTTAAAGTTGAGTTAAAATATATGTTTTAGAGATTTAAATACACAATACATGATTAGCATGCATAATTTGGGAAACTGCATGTTAACTGTGTGCATACATCTACCTCCAAAGCACCACCTCTCATGGTTGGTTTCATGATTTGAAAAACCACATGACATCCATGATTTTACCTATATCATCACTGGTATAGTTTTTCTAGGTTACTTGTATGATTTGTGAGAACCATGTGCAGGCCATGAACACCCTCCTATCATCATATTCCATTCACATAGTTTCCATGAGAAAACTGCATGATTTCTTGAAGAAAATTGCATGGTTTACCATAATAGATCTCAATTGGTTCACCAATATTAACACTTTCAAGACAAATAAAAACGATCTAGGAACTCCCAAAACTTATCAAAATAATTATATAACATTAAAATATACAATAAACTGGTAATGTACTAGAAACATGGGGTTTTAAGTTCTCCCCACCATTAGGCTTTCCATCCACAAAACATATAAATTTATAGTTCTTTAGAAAGGTTTGTGAAATTATTCGATAATATATTTTTAATTTTACAATCTCTATTCTTGAATGTATTCATGTTAACATTAGATTCAAACCAATGGAATATATTTTCCACACAATTCTATATCTTTGATATCCAAGATATAAATTAGTGCATGAAAAATATTAGCATCTGGTTCAAGATAAATAATGTCCCATAAAATCAAATTTCTTTAAACAAGACGGTATTTCCAGAGTTAATATACATAGAAAACATTATGAACCATAATAATAAATGGGAATAATGCCAATTGATAGTCAATATCACCAATTTTTTCATGTGTTTGAAAAAGTCCAATATACTAAGGAGATTACTTTCTTTACCCAATCGATGATGTCCCAGTCTTGTAGATACTTTCATGAACAGATGATTTCCCATGATAAAGGATAAATTGAATCATAAATTATCTCTAAAAGGCTTATGATGTATTTGGACTAAAACCATCAGTTTCTAGATCAATTTAATCTTTTCATATATCTATTGAAAAGGACACGTTCGAATAGTGATGTTTTTCTAATATCTACCCATCAATGTGGATATCAACAAGGAAGACCATATGATACCTAGAAAAGATCCATTTGTATCATGGCTTGAAAAATATTGCAATAAGAAAATATACTAAATTAAAATGATCCTCCCATGATCCACCAAAATCTATTACAAAAGAAAGAAGAATGTTTTTTTAGTGAATGGATTATTGATATGGACCAACCATCCATTTCAGGATGATATTCCATACTCATGGTTAATTGGGTACCCAATGGTTCTTTACGTTGTCTTTAAATCTAAGAGGTAAAATGTAGATACTGGTGAGAGATAATCGAAAATAGGATTACATGAATATTTATCACTTCCCAATTATAGATCTTATCTAAGTCATCTACCATACTAGATTAAATAATTGGAATTAAGTTAGATAACTTTTTGAGTAGATACAAAATTTCCTAAATTGAATCATGATTCTGAACAGTTCTTGGTAAACCCGTGATGGTGTCTATATCAATTTTATCCCATTACCATAAAGGTATTAGTAAATATTACAGCATTACTACTGGTTGTTGGTGTTTTTTCTTAACATACTGTCAAATTAGGAATTACAAAACAGAATCATCCACATTTAATTTCATTCTTTACAACTAAAACTAGGTTTTGAGATAGTTTTACACCTTCTGAATGCATGGGTGAACTGCTCATTTTTAACGGTGATAAGAATAAAGAAGTTGTTCTTAACAAGAATTTAGAATATAAATTCAATCTAAAAATAGAAAAATAGAGTTCCCATCCTCTTCCCATTAGTTTATAGTGTCTTGACATTAACATTTTAAGTATTGGATTGAAAACCAAAATCTGATCTTTGATCATCCAAGAATTTGTCAACCAATTTTTGAGTAAGTTTCACCAGATCGAAAATTTTAACATCATTTTTCTCAACACAAAATAAATTAATATCCACTATGATACTCATAATTTTACACTGATCTAGATATTAATTTTGTAATTGATTGTATGACTTTCAACATAAAGTATCTTCTTGAGAATTCTCTTTTATAGGTGTGTAAACCAATACAAATTCATACATATTGATATATTCTATCCATCTTCTTTGAATCAGGTTCAAATATTATTTTAAAAACATGCGTTTCAAGATTTTACGGAATATGAACATAGTGGATTTCTCTTCAAAGAGATAATTATGACATTTTTCAATTAATGAACAACCATATCCAATTCTATGTTTTGGATTGGGAAATTTTTTTCATGAATTCAAAACTATTTTAATCCATAAGCTACCACATGATCTCCATACATGTGAATATAGCGGTGTCCAAAACCAAATGTGACACAATAAACCACATAACCCCTCCCAAGTTCTATGAAAAAAAGAATTGGTGTTTAATTGAACCTCAACATAAGCTCAAAAAATGATTGTTGACAATCCTCACTCTAATTTAATGGAGTTACCTTTATCTTGAGCTCTGTCATAGGAGATGTGAGATGCGAGTAGTCCTCAACAAAATAATGATAGTAACATGATAAGCCCATAAATATATGTCTCTAAAATATTTTTTTTGATAGTTTCCAAGAGACAATTGTTTATATATATTAAGGATATACTAATAAAGATTTCTTAGAAATAACATGTTTATAGAAGGAAACTTTTTATAACCAAAAATCATATTTAAATAAATTTTTATTAACCAGTTCTCCTGAAAAATTCTAAAAAAAAATATCTAAATGTTTGTCTTAATATTTTTGAGTTTGAGAATACACCATAATTTCATCTAGAAATACGGAAATAAATATGTCTAGATACCACTAAAATACATGATTCACCAATTTCCTGAAAACAACTATTTAATTTCTAAGAACAAAGGGAATGAACACGTATTAATAATGATTGTAACAAATATTGAAATATGTATTTGGAATATTATCTTTATTAACCCTTAGTATATCATACCTGAAGAATAGAACAGTTTTTGAGAAATATTTGGATCTATTCAATTGATAAAAAAGATCATCAATATAATGAATATGATATATAATCCTTATCGTAACCTGATACAATTTATGATAATCAACATAAATTTGTAACAAACTCTATCCACTCTTGTTAAAAATAATTGAAGTATCCCACAGTTTTTTATTTAGTATTATAAACCATTTACTCTCAAATTAATATAATTGGATCATTGTCTCATTGATTTTTTGGTGCCATTCTATATGATGGAAGTTAAATAGAATTTTCCCCTATTAGGAGATAAATAAAAAATACCACTTCTCATTTAGGTGGTAAAGTAGTGAAATATTTTAGAAACATATTGGGATAACAATACATAATACTAAGAAAATATCTAGTCTCATTTTTTTCATACGTCCCTAAAGTTACCACTTATATTTGATAAGAAATATTTCCCACCATTGGTGTTAATGGTTGTAATTTTCATGTCTTGAAATTCATGTCTATTTTAAAAAGATAAACTATCCTATCAGGAGTTTTAAAATTTAATCACTATATATATAAATTGATTTTGGAATTGAAATAAACTAACCAATCCATTCACATGATCAAGAAAAATATTTCCATGTCCAAAACAAAAAAGACCCAAAAAATTTGGACTCCATCGATTTTTATTGAACTAGTTACACATTTAAATCCGAAAACTGTCACTACCTGAATGTTATCTGAAAATTAATTATGTGTGGTTTAATTTTGATATGAAACCCCATTCGATTAATACCATGTGAAGAAATAAAATAGTGGGATTCATTGGAATCAGATAGAACCTACATAAGGTTTGAGTAATGTAGAATGGTACCTTGTACAACTAAAGGACCTGATTGTGGTCTTCCATGATCATCTAATTAGCACTATACTACCACTTAATCACAGAATTATTCATTTATTCCCAAATATGTTCAAATTTATTAAGTATTAGTTTTATTTTAGATGACTTGATATTCTAATATATGTTTTCCTTTAATTATGTTATTTTGTTTGATAGTTTTTACTATATGAAATTCCAAAATTTTCAAAACTATAATATATTAATATAAAATATAAATAGTTACATATTACCATTAAAACCTAGTAATTCAATTTAAATGAATTAATATGAGTAAATTATCTATGAAATATTTATGGAAATAAAATCAAAATTTTTTCAATAGGAATAAAAATCTATTAATTTATGTAATTTTAATAATAGGATAATTTTCTCTTTAGAAGAGTATTCTTTCAAAAAATAATTTTTTATGTAATTTGATATTTTATTTCATGAATCCTATGATGAATTATATTAAATTTTGTTTGATATTAATAATTGATTAACAAAAAATTTAGTTGGTAAATTATGTAAAATAAGAATAATAACAATTAGTAATTTAATGTGATTTCATTATATTTTGTAATTTCATTTAAAAATGAAATTTATAAATCCAATATTTTAATTTTTATAAATTAAAAATAAAATTTTAATTCAATATTTAAAAATTATCTTAGAAAATTTTCTATATTTTTATGAAATATTCGATTTTTAGGTGAATAGTAAAAATTTTGATTTTCCTAAAAATTATCACTTTATAATACATGAATGACATAAAATTTAAAAAAGTATTTCCATATAAAAAAATATTTTTAATATGTAATATAAATCATTTAAAAATATTGTTTGGAATTTATAAAGAACAGGTGTAATATTTTTGAATCTCATGTAATATTTCACAATAAAATGGGTTTTTTTGTGCTCATATTAAAAATTAGGGATTATCAATTTTTGATATTAAATATTAAAAAATTTATTTTAAATTTGAGTTAAAAATTTAAATAAAATTTAACATGTTTTATTTTAATTTTATTCATAAAGATAATATTATAAAGAATAATGTTAATCACCGTGATAATGGTGAAACAATTTGTTTAAGATGAATTATTTTTTAATATCTTGTATTTTTTATCAAAAACATTAAATTGATATAATTTAAATTATGAATCAAATATTAATTTTAATAATATATATAATAATATTAACACTCAATAAATTTGTAATTAACACTAAATAAGATTAATGACTCAAAATGGTTGAAATTCAATTTTATAATTTTTTTATATTTTATATTTTAATTGAAAAGTGGATTATATTATAATTATAAATTTAGTTAGGATAAATTGATATTAAATTTATGTTTAAAATATAAACAATCCTTAATAGGTGTCTCCTTATATTTTAAAATAAAATATAAAATTCCTAGTTAGAAACTCGTTACAAAGTAAAAAATCTAAATGTTAAAATGTAAAAATCTATGATAAGAGAGTCGAAACGTGTTTAAAAAAAGTGTGTAAAGTCTTTTTGATTATTTTTAACCAAATACCACAAAAAATTCCATTATTAGTACAATTTTTCTTCACTAACCAAGGAATAGTGTACTGATATCAGGGATGTGTAAAGGGTTTTCCCAAAAGTGACATTTAATTCACTTATAAAAGGGGATCACTTCTCTACATGGTTAAAATTACCATTAATATTCCCCATAAAACACTTCCCAAAATCACTCTCATATAATGAATTATATCATCCGTAAGTTCTTGTTCTTTATATGTTATATTTCTTCCTTCTTTTTCATGGATATGTTTAAGAGAAGATCATGTATCTAACTTAAGTATTACATTATTTTTATTATTTTACCCTTAATAATACTCTATAAAATATATTATATATATAATAATGTAACTAAATAAGTATCATTAATAAATTTAAATATTATCATTTTAATGTAACAACCATTATATTTTACCCTCTATCAAATAAGAAAAAAATACATCGTTTGTTCATTGTAAGGACTATCGGCACAACAAAGTGATGTTATACATTTTTCATCATTTATTCTCATAGTTGGTTTTAATGATGAATTTGATAAATAAATAGATATATATATATATAATTTAAATATTATTATAATGTTTTAAATTATCATATACATTCTTTCCATATCACTCTTACAGAAATAAGAACATTAATCGTGCTTACGTGGGGACTACCACATCCATGAGAAATGGGTTTCATTTTTCATCACCACCCATAATGGATTTTTCTAAATATATACATAGGATATAAGAATTATTTTAATAACACTATTTATATTATTGAAACTATGAAATTATTTTATGAAAATATCTTCGATGGTCAACATACATAAGGAGTTATAGAAAAATAGACAGAATAACCACTAGAAACTGATATAGGAAAGAAAAATTTGTAATAAATATATTGAATATGATAATAAATGGTAAATATTAAATTAAATAAATAACTATAATATTTTAAAGAGGGTATATAGTAAAATTAATTTGATTATTCAGAATTTTAGGCATGTTCACAAAACAAATCTGGAACAAGGTAACGAGTTCAACGTTAAATTTTCCTTTTTTTGGGATACATTATATTTTATGCATGAAATTGAATTTAAATTATTTTCACTAACTATTAGATATATAATATAATGAATTATATTTATCTTGTTATTAGAAATCCATCTTCATGTCATCTCTCTTTCAAGGTGTTTTGATTAAGATGATAACCAAGATGTTAGGGGTTTCCATGACTTGAAACTATTTTTTTGGTCATAAAAACATCTATTAGAATACTATCTTAAAATATTATTCTATTATATACTATAATGATTCTATTTTGTGTTATCTATAATGAACCAGGAATTCCATATATAGATATCACATCTAAATGGATAAATACTCATTACATTATATGAATACCTTCCCAAGGACCGTAATAGTTTAGTGTCTTTAGATACAAAGTTCAAATTCTTCTTATTTAGTGAAAAATGGTCATCATATATGAAAAATTTGTTCACCATTTTTAATATTCATAAACATACCCAACTTAAAACCATTATTCAAAACATGAGGAAAGAAAAAAAAAGAAATAGTGATCTCATATGCTCAATAAGGGTAAAAAAGGGAAATATCCATGATAACACATGCATAACATGATCATAAGGGTATGATAACATGAACATAACATTTGAAAAACATAACCTCCATATCAATGAGAATTATATAATGTCGTGGAATAAATATTCAGAGTTCATAAGGCATTAATCATTAAGAAATCATGAAATATAAGCCATGTTAGCATAACATTGGCATAAGATACGAAATTGAAAAATACACAAAATAATTGATAATAATTTACATATTAGTAAATCCCCATTTAAAAGGATATCATATATGAATGCGTTAACTCTACAAGCCATGGTAGTAGTCAAGGTTCACTTCCAAGACAATCATAGCACAGAAAGTGCCTTACTGAACTGGGTTCACTCCACATTCCAATCTTTTTTATCTAATGATATATCCTTCTTTACTAAATTCATTGGAGGGAGATATTGGCCCCAACAATAACATAATGAGAACCATATATATATATGTTCTAAAAGATCATCAAACATTCATCATATCAAAACCCATAAAATAAATGGGTTTTATAACCATTTCACCATATCATAATCCATGGAAAATGAATAAGATTCATAATCATTTCATCATTTTATTATAACATAACACCTGAATAATTAATGGGTTTCATAAACATTTAATCATTTTATTATAGCATAACCCATGGAAAATAATCGAGATTCACAAACATCTTTTCATCATGAACATAATCTTTTCCGATAAGGAATAATGACGGTTTCCTAGGATCATATCCAAATTAAAGGATAAGTAACACCATAGTTTGTCATCTTATATGGAAAATTATTTTCAAATATCACTTAGAGAACATATTTAGTAAAATATTCTTTTTATTATGAAAAAATATTTTTAAAATATAAAAAATTTGCAAAATACATTTTTTGAAATTAAAAATAAAATATTATTTATAAACATTTCATGAGGAAAATAACCAATCAAATTTGAAAGAAAATTTATAACAAGAAAAATTTTCAAGATACTATTTCTAAATTGACCTCATATAATTGTAAATTAATATTTTATGATTAGTTGAAACAATTCTTGAGGAAAATAACCATTTCACACTAAATTATTTTTAAAACTAAGAGTTCAAAAAGAATTCCGAAAAACCATTTATTTGAAAATAACAATAAAAATTTAATGGAATATTTAAAACATTAAGGGTTTATTATTGTGGGAAATTATATTCATACAATGCATGATAAAATAAATATCCCATTTACATATTTGGTACAATCTAAAAAATCCTTATTTAGAAAAATTCAAGAATATTACTTTTAAATAATTTTTTTGAATTTAAAAATGGGTGAAAATTTATTATATAAATATTTTGGATAATGTTATAACATTTTTATAAAACATTGACATGGAATAAAATTCATATTTTACCAAAGGGAGAAATAAAATAATATTTTCATTGAAGACATATTTTTAATCTATTGAGTACATAAAGTGAGGAAAATGAAGGGAAAACATGGATTATTATGTAATAAATAGAAGAAAAAAAATTTAATGTGATTTATTGATAGGTAGATCATAATATTTCAAAATTGGATACTTAATAATAAACAATATCGATAAGCGATGAGAATATTACATAAATAAATACCACGTTGGTAACATTTGAATTATAATCTACATTAATGAATAACAAAAAAATAAAATTTAAATCTCATTAAAATAAGGATATTAATGATTTAACATATCAAAGGTGTAATTTATACACATAATAAAATAATATAGGTGAATAACATGACTTCTCTCCTAAAGAAGGAAAATTTTGAAAAAAATATCCCTTACTACTTTGGTATATTTTTTATAATAAACCCCATTAAATAGAGATCCTAAAATTCATATTTAAATAATAATTTTCTTCATAATAAAAATTTTAAAATAAATTAATATCTAGTCGATATACACCACAAAAAATAATGATGTGGTGAATATGACGTGTCTCATAGAAATAATTGAGATACAAAAATCCCTTACCTTAGGCCTTGAATTCCTTAATAAAAGTTTAATCCTTATTTATAATAAATATATATTTATTATAAATATATTATAGAATCACAAAAAAAATATCATAACATATAATTATTTTATTATTACCTTTTATCAAAAGTTTTTTAACAAATAATTTTTAAATCAAAATCCTGATAATTACTTCTTCAAATTTTCATGTATGTTTTGCTTTGGTATTTATGGTCCTTTTACATTGATCATGGTTTCATCATTTAAATAATTTAAAAAATGATAAAAATATATAATACATTCATTATATATGTATTCATATTAATCAATTAATGTTATAAATAGAAAATAAATTACACTATTATAGGAGATGGAGGGTCGTATGTACACATGAACGCTGTATCCATTTCCTTGATAGAAAAAATGAAAGGATGGTAAATAATTTATCAACATTAAAGAATCATTATTTTTTAATATATATATAATATTTAATATATCCTTATTATCGTCTTTATAAAACTTGAATGAAAAACACATCACATCGGTTCGCAAGACGGAAGTCAGCCATACACACGAGCGACATTATTATTTTTGGATGGGATGAATGTATTAAGTTATAAGTGATATTAAATTTCCATAAGAATGGTTATTAAACAAAAATAACATATATTAATTAACTTTATACTTATTTCCTTTCATGTAAAGCATATGTCAAGAACAAATCACATCACTTCGTGAGGTTGTAGTCCACAAAACACACGAGTGATGTTATTATGTTCCTCACGGAATTGAAAGTAAAAAAGGTATATGTGATACAATAATTTAAAAGTATAATAATGTTACCAATATCATATATATACTTAAAATTAATCATTATAACAATTCATGAGAAGCAGTTATGTGAAAAGAACTCTGTCGGTTCGCGAGGCCGTAGTCTTCTAAACACACGATCAGTAGTTTTGTTTCCCATTTGAGGGAATATGAGATCGATATGAATAATGAAATTAAAATAATGACATTTAAGTATATCTAATATAACTAATTTATTATACTATCATGAATTAATAAGATTTTTAGGAGGTTGAAGAATAAATAATATAAAAACACTCTTTTGAGAACATTACCTCTTCTTCAGACACACTCTTTGTGTTTGCACAAATATAATTTAGAGGAGAGATTAATAATCAAAATAAATTAAATAGGAATTGTTGACGGTGGTAAAAAAGGTATTTTAGGTACTTTTATAGCTAAAGGGTTTTTTATTTTTGAATAGGAGTGTAAAGTGGGTGATCTTTTATATGTGGGGAGAGAATGTACTCGGATTTTTTCATTACAATAAAGGGTACCCATTTATATCACATTACCAATGGCATAAAAATGGTTTATTATAGAACCATATAATCTATAAGGTACAAATATGTCCATAAAATTAATTTTGTAAAATTTTCTCAGTAATTTTACACCTACTATTTTTAGTTTCTCCACTTAGTAAACCATTTTTACATCAACATTGGTAACTAACTTTTACTTCTTTTACAGTTAAAATTAAGAAAAAAATAAGTTAATTTTATTAGAAAATATATTTTACTCTAATAAAAAATATGAAATCCATTTTAAAAAATATATTTCATAGATGTGACAGAATATAATTTAGAATTAAATATGCAGACACAATGAAAATTGGTTTTCCAAAGGGAAAATTTACATAAGAATATAATTTTTTAATATACAAATTCAATATAAATTTGACTAAAATGAAAAAAATTATATTAATAAATATATAATTGAACTAATTTTAATTAAAAAATAATCTCAAAACAATTTTTCTTAGTTTTGAATTGATTTAAAATAAATGAAAATTATAAATTAAACCTAATTTTTTTCACTGTTCTATGAAAAAATTTATCCTTTCAAAAAATTCATAAAAATTCACCTTAAGATTATTTTAAAGTGATTATATACATAATTACGTTAAATTTTTATAATAAATTATATAACTTTTGGAGAAATTAATTATAAAAATAAGTGCACAAAATCTGACAAAACTATTTTTTTTATGAAAATACAGTTTTAAGCATAAAATTAGATTTATTATTATCTTGTTTCTAGAAAATTAGTAATATGAATTTTAAAACATTTTATTGAAAATATAATATATAAATTTCATTGATAATATTAAAAAAATATTTTTTATTTTATTTAGATAAAACATACTTGTGCACAAATAATAGTTTTTTCTGAAAAAAGATTTCCTTTATTATCAATTGCTATGTATTTTAATTTCAAGTTAATTGATATGAAAAGAAATAATTTTATATTTGTGTATACCATATATTTTCAAAATTCATTTAATCTTATTAAAACTGTCCGTTACAATGGCTAGGTTGTATCTATCTTAGCAAATAATAATATTCTTATAACATGCCACATTTCCATAAAATTCAGTGTTGTATATAAGTCAAGATAAACCTTGTATTTCATATAAGGAAATATAATCTTGTTTTTGGGTTTAATGAAAGCTAAAAACGATGTTTAATATAAAAAAATATATTCTCAATGTTTCATGAAACACAATAAATAGAAGAATTTAAATTTATTTAAAAATGTCATTTCACAAAATATTTCGTTGTTACATTTCCACATTATTTAATGGGGAAATCATGTTTAAAATCAATGTATTTTTTCTTCATGACTTTATTTTTACAAGAAATTTTTTTTTAAGAAATATTCCTGCTTCAACTTATTTACATTTCTTATATATCAATATTTTTTCCCACTAATGTTCTCTTTTACATAATGAAAACTCAAATGGTTTTTATCTCCAATAATCCATTTTCTGACTTTTATTAATTAAAGAATGATTTAATCAACCTTTTAATGATGTAGTTTTTCGATAAATGTGTTTTCAAATACATCAAAATATTTTATTTTCTATAGTATTATTCCCATATAATTCTCATTTTGACATATGGATTATTTATTTTCATGTTATATTTTTTATAATTTCTTTGAATAAAAATTATAATATATAATCTCTTCATTTAGAAAAGTTTCTTTTGAAAAGTGTCTTGAAAATACAACCTTTTTTAGATGATAAAATAGAACACAATTTATGAAAAATTCATTTTTTAATTCCTCTTCTATTTTCAATTGATTTTTATTCAATGAAGTAATGGTTCATAAATAAACATTTTGTTTTCTTGTTTAAATAATAATTTTGGGTGATCATGTTTTTGGTATCAAATGATCATAATTTTTTTGTTATACCATTTGGAAACATTATAAAAATTGTTTCCTTCTATTATTTATTTATGTTAAGATGAATTATTTGATCTTATGTGTCACTTATATATATGGATGATGATGGGTGAAGACTGATATCACCCTAAAATGCATTGTTTAAAGTTTCATATCAAATGATATAATCAAATGTTGTGTGATGATATATGGGTTTCTTTGTTCATAATTTTTTCTGTGTGAATGAGACATGAGAATCATTGTTCACAACTTTGTTGTGTGGATGAGATACGGGAATATTGGTTCACATGTTTTTTGTGTGAATAAGAAGCATGAATTATTTTTCAAATGTTTTTTTTGTGTCAATGAGATGCTGGAAGTTTTATTGAAAATATTATTGTGTGAATAATATATGGGATTTTTTGGTCACATGTTTTTTCATTAATGTTATGTAGGAATATTTTTTCATAGGTTTTATATTCTTATATTTGTGAAACAATTTATTATTATAAAATGAAAAAGAATAATTCTATGTTTTTATTTCCATATGATTATTTTTTTTACAAATGATTCATTACTCATGCTTCTGGAAACCATTTTATCTTATATGTATTTTAATTTGATATTACATTCTCTTCTATCATGAATTGTGAAAAAATAATACTTTTCAATGTTGTTTTAATAAGAAATTTATCAATTATTCATGTTTTATCATATACGTGTGATCTACATATTTATGAAATATTGAAATATCTTACCTTACCGAGAATTAAAGTGAAACCCTTCTCTTATTTTTTCTTTCCCCAGGTTATAAATATGTGTATAACCTTGCAAATTTCTAATGGGGGATCCAGTACAATCCAAATATAGAGAAATGTTCACATGTATCAAAAATAGCTTTTTTTGTAGCTGATTCTTGAAGAAACTAAATTTTGTTCTTGGTATTTGTAGGAATATTTGTGATTTGTAATTTTTAGATTATAGAAATTATGTAGAACAAATATATTTTTAGCTTGGGTCACTATAATGTTCTTGGAAGCACCTTAGTTTTCATTATTATAAGGAAAGTAAATGTTTTTATTTAAGAATCCAATTGAAGTATAAGATGTATGATAAATAAGAGATATATTTCAAATAACCGGCATTATTGAATAATAATAATAATAATGGAGATGTCCTATATTTTTATAGTTGTGACATGGTATAGAGTGTTTTGTACAATCTCACTTAATATGCATGAATAAACCATATTGTGAACATCCAGACATGGTACTAGGATGTGCAGTAACGTTAACTGATCTTGATGATTTATTCTGAGATGCTCTACCAACTTGGATGTAGGTCTCTATCATCCTCCTATTTTAAAGATTATATTTCCCACCTATTTCATTGAAAATAAACACAGTTCCTCTAGTCATAATCCCGTTGATATCCTTTTCTGACACAATTCCCTATTAACCAACACTATATTATTAGTAATACAAAGTAGAAATATCTATATTGAAATTAAGTTTTCATTCCAGGCTCAAGAATTATTTCATTCAAGGAAACTCTAGAAACTAATTCTATTGAAAAATAAACTAAGATCATAAACTTATTTTCATATTCCATTACAGATAAATTGTATTGATTAAGGCTAAATAAATCTTACTTTATGGTTGTCTTAAAGGTTTAGGGGTAGAATTTCCTATTGACCAATTCTTCAATGCCCTACAATGTAATTCCTTGGTTGAATTTATATTGGTCATCTAAATTTTCTATTCATATGGATAACCCTCAAGTATATAAACTACTTACATGACCTTTTAGGTCACCCGAGGTTCCAAGGAAGTAAAAGATTATTTTCATTGTACTAATCCATGACTCTACCTTTTCCACTTATAAATCCCTTTGAATTATTGGTGGATTGTGTTTTTAATATTATACAAAATAATATAAATTCTATGGTTCTTCATTTAGATTTACCTTATCAACAAATTCAGAAACTTGATCAATTATCAAAACAAGCAATTGTTCACCTATGGATTAAGGGAAACCATGTTTTCTAAAGCCTCTTATTATGGGTTTCTACATCATATAAATAGTTCCATTTCTTTATAGTGAGAAGAAACTACTGATTATTAATCTCTTAAAATCTTTCAGAAGGCTTAGAAAATTCCTAATCATAATAATATTTATAAATAATTTCTAAAATACCTAAATCAAAATATAAAAAATTTAGTACATGTTTGAAGTGTCTGTACTTATTCATAATGTGATACACTCATCGGCTAAACCCATGATGATGTGATGAAAACCCAACTAGAAGTGTTTTATAAAAGTATTTATACTTAAAATACCTTAGTAAATTGATGTCTAGCATAGTGAGGCTAGATGTATCTTTTTAGTCTATTCATTCCATGTTCCAAAAGTCCATATCTATTTACATACATCTAAATATGAAGATATGATAAGGGTTTCCACCATTTTAATCTTCATAACCCTAAAAATATGTTTTGAAAGAGATGAGGTGCCACTAATGCTAGGTGTTTTCCCCAAGACACGAAAGGCTGATAATAAATTCCAAGGGATTTCCAAAACATTAGGGGATGATTTTTTATTTTTATACAATTCATCCTATCAGAAAAAAATCAAATCAACACAACCAACTATATAATGAATAAGATATATACAATACAAATCAGAAGAAAAACCAACGAAAAAACAATATTACAACAGAATATAAAATGTAAAAAAGGTGACATAATAAAACAAAAGGACACCCCGACATAGTAACACTGATATGATATCACTATAAATAATCCATAAGGGAAACTCCAAGCACAAAGATAATCCTATGGAAGAAGTATTGTGATGCTATAATAGAGAAGAAGATGTAATTTAATTTACTTATGTCATGATAAAATTCATATGCATACTCACGAATGTGTATATGCCAGGGGTGAGTAACTATACACAATAGGATTTACCTAATACAGTTCCCAAAATAATACCACTAGTACAAGATCTTGTCAGATTATTTTTCAAAATATAATTTATAAACAAAAGTTGAACATCAATATAGTTAACCAATTTAAAAGTATTTAAATTGATGTAGAAAAAATTATCCATTAATACCACATAACATACCAAAACCACATCAATCCACTCACTCACTCATGCATGTAGAATGACAATCCCAATACCCATGAGTGGCAATCCTTTCTTCCCCAAGACATCACATGGTGATATACCTACAATGATCTAGTTTGGTGTTGAGTGTCATGAATTGACCCACTAAGGTCAGACCTGAAACTACCACAATCCCACATCCAATCGGTTAGGGGATGGTGACTAGTGTTAAGTAGTAATACCCTAAAAATTGGGGTAATTATCCTAATGTATATGTTCACACACATAAATATATATACCCATAGTGGTTCAAGATTCCAAAAAACACGTTGGTCTAAATAGCTCAAGCTATACTCCACGATCTTGACGTCCTCTAGGGTAACCATCAAAAGGGATGTATTATAAATAATACACAACACATGTGGGAAGAGCCCATGCAGGGTGGAGTATAAGAATACCTAGTGGGGAACCCTGAAAAAACTAAACCCAATGAACCAAGTATAATTATCTCAATACAAGGATATAAAAATTAATTTATAATAAAAAACCCCATATATACTCAAGAAAGAAACAATTCCACCAGGCAGTCATGACCTACTATCATCTGTAGGATTATTCTCAAAGAAAATATCATTCCCGAAAAATTCATTGCACAAGACATGATATCTCAAAATACACTCATCCAAGAGGTTTAAATTAATTGGTCCCTACCCAAGAAATATCACCAGTCTATGATGAAACTGATACTCAGATAGGGGGTTATGACCAGGACTACTAGGGGACACCAAAAACCCTGATATGAATCAATCCACTACATATGGGATCATATTATAATGATACCATGAACCCCAAAGATATGGTCTTCTAGATTGGGGATCAACACCATGATAAGGGAGTTCATACTGTTTCCATGAACCCCACATAGGGTTTAATGATGATAGAGGATCTCACTCTAGCCTCAAAAATGGATGCCACAAACTCTATCTAAGACTCAACCTTTATAGGGGATCAAAATCATGTGATATGGATGTAATGCCACATTGTACCATTAAGGGAATAGACCAAGGGAACATACTCAAAAAAAATCCTCCAAACTAAAAAAATGAAGGGTTACAGACACCCTTGATGGGGTTACATGGTCTTTATTAAGTTGTATAGTGTTCTCACCTATCTCTATGTATACCCATATGGTAAATCCTCAGACAAAATATAAGTCTCAAAATACATGGCATGTACAACAAAAATGTGACATGTAGAGACACATGACTCCCTTCCCATGTCACCTTGTTGTGTTTTTATACCTTGGTCTACCCATTTATCGACCCATGAATTGGTGGTCATGTATGTGTCTGAGTACAGGGCATTCCACTGGCTATATACAGTTTTTTATGTTAGTGTACTTTCTAAAGTACACGCTGAGCCAACAGGGAAGGGTCACACGCCATGTGATGGGGTTCGCACACTGTGTGATCCTTAACTCTAACCCAAAACCGAATCCATCTCTAAAAGGGACCCACAGGAAGTGTAATCCCGACAAACATGGCATGTTTTTTGGGATTTTCCAAATCTGAATGATCTTCCTCTCTATCATCCTATGCATTTTATGATCTCCCGCAATTGCTAAAACATCATGATTAGGGGTCGACTGAGCCTTTCCATTGTCACTGGCCAAAATTTGGGGGTTGATCTATTCAGAAACTAACCCACCAATCCATTTCTACAATGAATGTCATAACTGGGAATAATAGAGCCCGCATATCCATTTTGATCCCCCTCCAATCATCCACCACTATAATCATACTCCAATCATGTCCTTGATCCTAAATCGCACTTATATAATCAATAGATAATATCAAATAATGGTCACACAACAATCATATACCCATTATTCGTCAAACCATTGGTGAAATTAAATGCACGTAATGAACATGTGATTAATGGGAAAATAAAACCATAAGACATGATATGTAAAGAATGAACCTCAAATTTTGTTCATTCAGCATCAATTCATTATCATAGAATAATAGAGGACAAAGAGAGATAAATCACAATGAATAAATAAAAAAATCAATCAATTTAATTCTAATAGAGTTTCTAATATCAATTATTTTCATTGAACTAATCAAAAATCATTTAGGACAAAGAAACAGGATAAAAAAAGAGAATCAAACTTCTTACCTAGACATTTTTATCAATCATGTATAAAGAATGTAGGTCTTGATGTTGATGAAAATATCCATTATGTATGTTGGTGCAATCATACTAGACATGTTCTATATCTTTTTTCTTTCACCATGAAAACTCTCCTAAGGCAATATGTATCTCCAGGGTTAGAGCAGCCAACATAGAGGAAACCATATAACCAAGAATTATTAGACAAAACCACTCACTGTATCAAATAAAATAAATTAACTCTTTTAATTTACTTATTTATTTATTTCCATGCCTATGATGATTTTTCCTCAAAAACACCATGTCCACAATTTTTATGTCACACATAGGGTAAAAAGAACATTTTTCACTCAATAGTGACCATGGATTTCTGATCTCGGTCCCCATTTGAGAGTTATTTTACTTTTTCTAGAAAACTATTTGCACAGTCTATTTAATACATTTAATATATTTCAAAAAATTTATTTTAGGCCCAATGGGAATGGGAATGACATGTAGTGTTATTGATTTGTATCTAAGATAATTCATATAATATTCAAAAATAATACATGTAAAATATGAGTCATTACATTTCCCCACCTTAGGGATTGTCATCTCAAAAAGAAAAAACTACTAAAAAGATGAGGGTTCTGGTCTAGCATTTGGGAATCCCACACCCAATTGATCTCTTGAAGATTATCATACTTCTACAAGACATGAACTTGGGGGATCTATCCCCCATGAAGGATCCTCTCATGCTAATCTCGAATCTCCACTGGGTACTCTGCAAAGATGGATCCACACTCAATTTCTAGATCTCCCTAGTCAATAACATATGAAATGTAATGCACGCACCCCCTTAGTTATGACATGTGGAATATGTCATATACCCATTTCCACTAGAGTGGTAGATATTAGTGGTAAACCCCCTCACTAACTATATATTACATTTGTAAAGGAATAACGAATCTCATAGATAACTTAACACAATGACCAAATATCATCAATCCACCCCATAGTGAGACCATCAGGATCACATGGTATCCCTCCTCAAAATCATGATGTCTCCATCATTGGTCTGCATAAGACTTTAGTTGTATATGTTTAGTACTCATCCTCTCAGGGATGTTCTACACCTTCCCTGTATTTTCTCAAACCAACTCTAGGACCATGAGTTTGACTCTCCTAGATTAGTCCAACAAATGGTGACCTTCAGCGTCACCCATATAGAGCCTCAAACAGTGTCTAAAAAATGGTGTAATGATCATTGTTATTATAGGAATACTTCATTAAGGTTAGATGGTCCACACAGATATGGACGAAGTCCAACATGCAGTCCCACAACATGTCATATAATATATGGATTGTCCACTCTATATAGCCATCAGTATGGGGGTGAAACACCATACACAAGCATAACTGGGACCCAGAGGTCTGTTATAGTTCTCTATATAATAGTGATTTGAAGCAAGAAACATGGCCCAAAAAGATCATCGAGGGAACTCCATGGAGTCATATTATCTTCTTCATGTAGAGGCATCCCTTTATATCTATAGAACTGTGCTCTTGACTTTCTATAAAGTGGGATAAGATGGTTAGTTAGTCCATGATCTCCCAAATAGAATTGTTTCCCCAGAACATACATGGTTTCCCCATCATGAATTACATAGATATACATTCCCACATACACTCTGGAACCTCGTGAGGTTGAGATAAACCCACTAGAACCTGGTTCTTAGCATTCACCTGTAGACAAGTAATCCATTGAGAGGAAAACTCTAGAACTCCCTTCTTCATGCATGTCCACTGAAACTGACATCAATGGTCTAGATATATCTTTTCCACACTTGATTGAACCACCAAATGGGGTGTATGAAACTCCCACTTCACCTCCTCTTGTAATGTCAAAGGTATCACCATCCATCCTATGAAAGGGATAACATTCTCCCCACCTTCAAAATATCCATTTTGAGAATGTTCGGTGGATATCTGTGTGCACAAGGTCTCACAATTAGTGTGTACTCGCAGATCATCCCCAACACTCTATAAAAGTAGTGGGGTAATAACCATCAATTTTACATATGAAGTACCATACCTATCCACCAAGTACAACTTCATCGATGATAAATTCTCTGATTCATCATTCAACAACTGATAACAATATCTCTTTCTGAGAACATCTACCAGCAATTTACATATAACAATATTATTGATGATCTCAATGTCATAGTACTATAGTAACACCATGTAGAAAATATGTCTCATGTTAGGATACTTATGTGAGAAGATACAGTTTATACTATTAAGTTCAGAGTACATGATAAATTTCTCTCCCATTAGGTAATGTCTCAATATAATCAATTCAAAGACTACCACTTCTAATTAAAGTTCATGGGTCATATAGTTATGCTTATGTAGTCTCAACTGATGTGAACCATAACCAATCACTACCTCCTTCTACATCAGAGCATAAAAAAATCCAGGTTCCTGATGAATCACCGAACACTACATACTCAATACCCTCTTATGGGAATATCAAGATGGGGGCACTCTTCAACCTCTGCATCAGCTTCTAAAAGACTTACTGGAACCTTTCCATCCACACACAAGGTTACCTATTTGAGGTCAAACACACCAAGGGTGTTTCCAATCTAGAGAAATTGGGTCAAATCTCTGATAGTACCCTCCCAAGCCAAGGAAACTATAAACCTTGGAAAAAATCTTGGGTGGATCCCAAGAAATAACTGCCAACACATTAACTAGGTCCATTGATACCATTTCCTATGTGATAATGTTTCACAAAAAGTGGACCTATAAAACTAATACTTTGAGAATTTCTCATGAAGAAGGTTCTCTCACTGTGTGTCTTGGACCATCCTTAATTGCCTCATTTGATCCTTCTCAGATGCTAAATGTAGTATGATTTAATCCATGAATACCACTATGAACAAGTCTAAATAGGGTTGGAAGATCTTGTTCATGAGTCCTGTGAACATAGTTAGGGAATTGTTTATGCTGAAAAACATCACCAATTACTGATAGTGAATGTAACAACATAAAAATTCCATATTTGGTAAATCCTCAGCCTGTAATTGTAGTTGGTGATAGCCTTATCTAAGGAAAATCTTGAATAACCATCAACCCTCTCATAAATGATCGAAGAGGTCTTGAATCCTTGGTAGTGGGTACTTATTATTTATGTTCATTGGGTTCATGCACTGTTAATATGCACTTAACCTCTGGATCCCATATGCCTTCTTGGAGAACAACACTGGCGTTTCCTAGGGAGAAATGGTGGGTCTCACAAATCCCTTTTATTTAAATTCCTCAAACATCACCCTCAGCTCACAGAGCTCTATGAGAGACATCTGATTTTCTAGTGCAGAAATTAGAATTTTCTTAGTATAAAATTCAATATAGAATTATATATCTCGATAGGAAGGAAAACCCAGTATGTTCTAAGAAAATACATCCTCATACTCTACAACAAAAATACAAAAATGATAGCCCAAAGCATCCACTACTCCAAGAGTCATGTTGGCCAACTGGTGAGAAGTCAGATGCACTCTCTTATGCCTAATCTCATATTTCTCCGCCATGGTTTCCTTTTCACCAACAAAAAAAAATTCATCTCATCACTGCAAAAAAACTACATCCTTGGCCTAATGTAGTCATTCTGGGTATGAACTATGGACAAATAGTCCATACCTAAGATGATTTCATAAGGCCCCATCACTGCTACCTATAGATCCCATTCAAAACAATCACCTACAAGAATCAGATCACACTATCAACATAAGTTTGTAATCACCGAGTCACCACCTGTTGGAGTCTCCAACCACAAGGGTTGAGCCAATGGTTCCCCTAAAATCACTATGTCTCAAACCAAAGAAGTGACAATGAAGGAATTAATCACACCACTATCTATCAGTAATAGAGAAAAATTAGAAAAGAAACATATCTTACCTTTTATCATCCCTGTGGGCTTGGAGTCATAGCCTAATAAATCATGTATCTAGCCTCATCCCTGACCACCTACTCCCTAAGCCCGGTGTTCACCAACTAAGGGTGGTTATAATAAAATTTCAAATTACCAAACAGCTCTTGCTGCCCTTCTGACCCCTCGTGGTTGTTTTCTTTCATGTTGACCACCCTGTTCTTATCTCCTTCTCTGACATGGTGGTCCCTCAACCATCTCACAATTGAATGAATGATGGGTCAGAAAATTGTGACCTAGATGTCCCCAAACATCATTGGAGAAACACCACCTCTCCCTTAGCTCATTCGAGCCATCCTGAGATCCTTGTGCCAAGGAAGATGTGTCCTAGGTTCACCACTAGAATTGCATGTCATGTTTGGATCCTTATGATGACCATAGACTACCTGATGTAGAGGTCTCACATCCTTGGTTCCCACTTCCAACACAAAATTTTTGTGCCTTCTCTACCAAAAATATCAGCAGTACTAAGGCACTCTCAAGAACCCATATATAGATGGAAATGAATAAGGTTACCACTGAGGCCTTGATGTGATGGAACAATCCCAACACAAGAGTTTGAGTCATGATGAAATGATCCTTTATCATATATAAGGTGTAATGTGAGAGATTAGTGAAATTTTTTGAGTACACTACATCAATGAAACTATAATATTATAGATTCAGAATCTCTTGAATGAGTACAAATCACAATGTTTCTAGATAGAACTACTCATTAAAGATACACTCAAAATATTATCAAGAGAGATTCATCTCATCGTGATATTGAGTCACTAAGATCCACCGTCTCCCAGTAGATCCTCGAAGATGAATCACTACAAGGATGTCCATATGACCAATCGGTGTCTTTAGAATACATAAAATATGAGTAACTACCTCTATCTAGTGCTCATCCACCTGGGTGTCTGGATCACACCAAAACATTGTTGTTTACGACTTCTGAAACTCATCCAGCACAATCATCCTATGAACTTACTTTTCTGGCCTTGTGAGTGCTAACTACTTCTCAATAGGTGATGGTATAGATTCTAAGCAACTTGGAGGTTATATATCTTGTACATGTCACTATTAGTAAGGCTCTTCACTAGGTTGATCATCCTATGATCAGATAAATGAATCCTGGTAGGTTGTATTCATGGATGCATCCTGAAATAAAACAAGACATACCACTGTCAAAAGAGTATATATGGGGAGCTAACTTAGTAAGGAAATGGAATAACCAATCCATTAATATATGAATCATTTATCAAAATTTTCAATGAAACCAATGTCTACATGTACCAAGTGTAGAGAATGGTGATCAGAGTCCTAGTGTATGGATACGTTAGCCCCCACACCAACACTTGAGTCCCTGACCTGAAAGATGAGCTCAAATCATGAAACCTTGTTACCCCAAATTATTCTCACCCACTCTTTTCCAAACATAGAATTGACTATTATGATACCACTGTATAATGACTTAACCCACCTGGGTCTTACCTACAAATACCCCAAACCCTCCACTAATAGGCATGGGTCTAGAAACCAGTGCCCTCTAGTAATATCCCACAAATCTGTGTCATTAGCCTTATGTACATGTAGACACACCAAAATGTACCATATCATATGATTAAATTTATAAAAACTATAATAAATTCATGCATACATCTAAAATCCCACAACTAGAGTATTATAGTAATGTATTGAAATAAAAATGGGGCCAAATAAAAGACCAAATAGAAAATGTAAATATTAAATCCTTCCATAAGTTCATGTACTAAAGTCAAATGAAAGATCTTGAAAAAATACTCGCTATAAATATCTCAAGCTATGCTCCAAAGGCTACACATCCACCAAGGAAACCATAAAAAAGGGCCATCTTCTACACATGAAATGACATGTTCGGGCAGAGCCCATGCGGGGGCGAGTATAACAATACCTAATATGACACCCAAAAAACACTAAACATAAAAAAATGTTTAATTAGATAAATATAAGGATATAATGATTAATGTATTACAGGAACACCCAAATATACTTAGGATAGACACTATTCTACTGTGCATTTCCAGCCACAAGATTCTTCTCAAAGAAACCCTTTCTTCGAGAGAATCCACTCCACAAGCCGTGCTATCACCAGAGACTGTCACCAAAGAGGTATTGATCATTGGGGCCTATTCAATAAAGCTTAATGGTATAATAAAACCTTGATACTTAGATATGGGGTCATGCCAAAGACTATTGGGGGATGCCAAAACCCTAATCTAGATCAAACTGTTATGAAGGGTATCAAATTCCAATGATACCACAAACCCTACTGATACAACCTATTAGATAGAGGATCAAATCCTTACTCAAGGAGGTAATGTCGATTCTAATAACCACACCAAGGGTACTAAGACTATAGATGATCCGACTCCTATTTCATAGAGGGATGCCATAAACTCTATTTGATACTCATTTTACATAGGGGATCAATATACTGTGATGTGGATGTAATTTTACACTATACCCTAAAGGGAATGGACTAAGGGAGCATGTTGAACCATGAATGGTCCAAAATAAGGAAACGAATGGCTACACAAACTATTGAAGGGTTTACACAGCATGTACTAGGGGTACATGGCAAGTCCAGTTATCCCAAAGTTTTCATTATGTTAAGGCCTCACAAAATATAAAAGTCTTAATATAAACCAAAATTAGAATATGAATATGATGTGTAGAGACACACAACACTATTCTCATATCACCTGGCCATGTTCATGTACCTTGTCCTACCCGTGTATCATCCCATTTATAGGTGGATGTTTTTATGTATGATTATATGTTGTGCCACTGACCATGTAATTTTGGCCACGAATGTATACTTTTTAAAGTAAACAACAATCCAAATTGGAAGGTTCACACAATTTGTGATAGGGGTAACATGTTGTGTGATCCTAAAATTCATCCCAAAATCCTAGCCTTTAATGAGGGGGTGCCACAAGACATGTAATATTGAAATAAAAACTATGTTGTTTGGGATTTTTTGATCCTTTGAATCTTTCTCCAAGTCATCCTTTGCATTTACAAAGCTATTTTCCTCAATAAAACCTATATATTGGGGGCCAGAATAGCCTTTAAATTATCCTCAACTAGAATTCGGGTGTAGATCTTCTCAAAACCTAATCATTAGAAGCATCCCAACATTACGCTTCAAAACTAGGTTGAATAGAACCCACATATTGGTTCTGATCTACCTACGAATTTCCACTATCATCATTGCACCTTTATTATACCCTTGATCAGGAATCACACCCAAAGTATCAATTTTTTTTGCCAAATAATGGTCACGTAATTATCATAAACTTAGTATTCGTAGAACCACATGAAAAAATAAATTCTCTTGATGAATGTATAAATAACGAGGGATGAAAACAATAATCCATAAGATGTTAGAAAATAATATTATCCTTTTTTGTTTGACCTTGATTCATTATCGTAGAATAAGATATATGAATATGGACTAATCACAATGAACTAATAAAATATTCCATCAATTTAATTCCGATTACAACGTGCATATCAATTATGTTTGTTGAATTTATTGATGTTTGTATGAGATTAAGAAACAATATCAAAAATATATAATCAAATATCATACCTCGATTTTGGATCAATCATGGATGAAGAGTAGTTTGGCTGTTGTTGTTGATGAGACCCATGAATTCTGTTGGCTCAACTATCCTTCATACAGACCAGATCTATCACTGTTCACTAATAAATATCTCTAATGTTCTTATGGATCACAATAATTTGAGGCGCCAACCATAAGGAAACAATATAACCATGTGTTTATAAGAAAACCAGTCCTTTCATGAAATAACATAAATTAACTCTTTTAATTATATTATTTTATTATTTTTTCACCTATAATGATTTTTTATGAAACGACCTATGATGAAAAAGTTTATGTCGTTCTTGGGGTAAAACCCACTTTCTAAACTCAAAAGTTCCCTAAATCTCAGATCTGAGCCCCAAATCAAGAGTTAATCCACCTTTTCAAGAAAAATGCGCGTGTGTGTGAAATTTAATATATTTAATATATTTCCAACGTTTATCCTGGGAAAATTGGGCCATAGAATCACAAGCTATCTTGACACCTAGTCTAGAAACGAATCTATATAGTATTAAAATAAAATAAATGGAAAATATCATTCATTAAATTGAGTTATAATTACATATTAACAAGTCCTTTTACAAAGAAAATATAAACCCCCGCCACCCATGTATGCCATATTCTCACCCAAATTTATTCTACATAAATTAATTATTTGTTTTAATACATAAAAATAAATATATTTCTTGTAAGAAACTAAATCCATAATGTAAAACAATATTATAGAGGGTTTTTTCAAAAAAAAACTCAAATAAAAATTATTTGAATACCATAAACCAATAAGGTTTTATTTTAAAAAATAATTAATTATTTGATTTGAAAATAAAAGATTTCTTTTTGATAAATCTCGTACATCAAGTTTTAGAATAAGTAGATAAGTAATATATGATACCCGACTATCAACAATATATGATAGTGGTAAGCAACATAATGAAACATCTAGATCCAATCTCAAAAAACCATTCCTTCAATATATCCATTCAAGATATCATCAAAATAAATCACAAATCATAGATTTATATATAAAAAATTTCATATAATGTTTCATATAAAAGGAGGTGATAAGATCTAATGTGAAGAACAGAGTATGGAGACTTAGTATTGATCCTATATATCTAATTTAATTTGATCAATGAAAAATTAACATATAATTAAGAGGAACCACCAAGAACTCTTAAGAGATGAGTAAAGCTCCATATCCTAATAGGATAGGTGAAAATTGAGGGATTTTGGGGTAAAAAATGTGTTAAACTCTAATATATGGAGGATTACAACATGAAATATGGGTATTATGAATGGTATGGGAAGCCTTGTGCTATACATGATCATGATTCCACCTCCAAAACACCCCTTGAATGATTGGTTATCATGGTTTGGAAAAACATGTTCTGACAATGCTTTCCAACATTATCCACTTTCATGATTTATCTGGGGAACCCTCATAGATTTGAGATAATGTGTTCTAGATATGTCAACCCTCTTATCCTTTTAATCCTATCAGATAATTTCCTAGAAAAAACCACACAATTTTCCCTCTCCATTTTAACCCATTTACCCTTTTAAAAACATTCAAAACCCATGAAAACCACAAAAAAACACATGAAACACAAACCCAAGAATTTTATAACATAAAAGTATAAACTAAAATGGTAATATACCAAAGAAATCTTAGTGTTGAAATTTATTAATGGCTCAGAATGATTAAATCCATTCTCTCATGAGAATATTATTGATATTTCATTTGGTTATGCTCTAAGAAAATATCATGAAACCCATTTAATTTTTAGGTGAATTAATTATGCTTACTCCTTAAGATACATTTCCTTATATAGAATAAATATTCATGTACATGTAATGATTATAATGGATATACTCAATATTATATGTCCACTAATGAATTCCATAATGTTTTCATCTCATGAGATATAATGTGTGGTTCGCAGGTGATTATCATAATAAAACATGTTATATTATCTTTATCGGGAGCCTTCAATTATGAATATAATTCAGTGTTTCATGTTTTTTCCACAATCCTATGATTCCAGGATCATCTGATATCATATTCTCATGACATATTTCTATGTTATTATATAAAATTATCACCTTTTACAATATCATTAAATGAATATTTTCTCACATGTATTATTTATTATCATGCTTTACTATGATTATTCTATTAACAATATTTATATACCACCATTTTCTTTAAGAATACCCCTAGAGTATACTATGAAATATTATAAGTTCAAAGGTATTTAAGGCAACGTCATTGATATTAGCTTAAATATTATGTTTCTTATGTGTAATACTCTATAGAATTATAGAATGTAATGAACATAATTAATTTAATAGTATTTAATTACAAATTAAAATTAAAAATTTGTTAACGATATTATATATAATAATTGATAATATATAATGATAAATAATTCAAATTAAATTATAATGTCTCCTAATTTATCTTCTAAAAAATTAATAATACAATTAACACAATCAATATATTAAAAATTAGAAGTTTTATTTTGGGGAATGAATTTACATAATGAAAATAGGACCATTGGTCATTATTAACACAATAAATTATGAATGTTAGTCCTTATTACTATTTGGTATTATAAAAATTTGTAATGTATAAGGACTAGATTACTACAAGGGATTTGACAAGGGTAATTTATCAAAGAAAAATGAGTAGCTATGGATTTTACCAGTAGGAACATCCCTAATGATGTTTATTAATCAGAGAATGGTAAGGAGGTGTCATCACTAGGGTTATCCCATAACCAGGCCAATGTATATCTTCAATAGGTGAGCTTGGAGGAAAATTATTTTTAGGAGAAGTTCATGATAGTATAGATCACTATTAGATCAATAATGGTTGAACCACCCCAAGAATGTACAACCATTGGAAACATCACCATTAGGGTTTATATAGATGTGATAACGGATTATTATTCTAGATGTTATGAATAATTAAGGTTTAAATTTTTTTTGAAATGAAATAGTGGTTACTTTTTTTCAAAACTTTTATTGAATTCCCCACACTTTAAATCCGCATTGTAATACCCAAGAATCTTCTATAGTAAATAGAAAAATTATTGCAAAACCATTCCACATAGTTAATTTTATCATTTAATCATAATGGCATAACACATATTAAATAATTAGAAAACTAGAAAATTACATTTATGATAATGTTTTATTCTAGTGTGAAGTAACACATAAAAATATAATCACCCACTATAACCTTTAACCATAGGGAACCATACTCTAAATTGAATGGAAATTAAATAAAGTGAATTTATATTAAGATGAAAACAATAGGAAATTGAATAAATATAGTATATGAACTAGGAAAATTATATGAATTATTTTAAATGTTATAATGAATTGTATATATAAGATGAAATATGACCATTGGGAAAATATGACAATTGGAATACGATCATCCAGAATTTGACTACTTTAATAGTAATATTACCATTATATATAGAAGTTTACAATAAAATTAATATATCCATTTATTAATAATTTCTACAATAACTAATAATATTGAATATTGAGTAATAAACATTAATATAATTGTATACACATGACTTATAAAAAAATAAAATAATGATATTTTTTTAAATTTTGGGGATGAAATGTGGATTTCAAATACACAATTATTTATAACAAATAATTAGTCATAAAATATAGAGAAAATTATTTAAAAAAAAAATAAATTAAATTTTAAATCACCACATCAAAATTATTCAATGGTGAATTTTTCATATTTTTTTGGAGAAAATAAAATTTTCTATTAATAATAAAATACGGTAATATTTTACGATAAGTATTATAAAGTAATTATGAAGAAAAAATGATTTAATAATTAATATAATTTTATAAAAAAATTAATTTTTTTATTAATAATTTTTTTAATTATTTTAAATGATTTCCAAAATAATTACACAACCTTTAAAAATATTATGTTTGAAATTAAGGTTTTAAAATAATATTTTAGAAGGAAAATAATTATTATATGATTAAATTTATATTAAAGAAATGTATTTTGGTTATATAACATTAAACTAATAAAAAAGAATGATATAAAACCATGGGCAACCTAATTTTTTTTTCACAACCTATATTTCCAAGGCCTATGATTAGAAATCAATAAACAATCCTTCTTTATTTTCTATAAATACCAAACCATTATCCCGTTAATATTAACTCCAAATAAATTTATCATAAGTCTGATCACATTTTCTCCCCCAAGAGTCTCTCTGTGGAGTTACCATGGTTTTGAGGCTCTCATCTCATGCTTTAAAAAGATACCTTTCAAGGTAAGTGTTTTCTACTCTAATTTCATTTTAAATTGCAATACATTTTTATAATTTCATTTATAATACCTTTTAATATGATTCCATTATTTTTATTCCATGGTAATAACATCCTTTAGATATATTATTAATTATAAATTTCTTATTCCATCTCGTTATATCCTTTTTCCAATGTCATTATTATGCTAAAGTAAGGGTTTCTAACCTCTTATTTTGATTTATTTTATGATTTCTTTTTTACTTATATTTCATTTTAATGTGAAATATTATTATGATTCATTTTTATAAATTAATTATTATATTATCAATGAATAATCACCATTCCCTCTTATGAGACTAAATTCACAAGCCTTTATAATGATAAAACAATCCCATAGCCGTAAAACCATCCTAAATTTTGGTGATGTATAGAGTGATTTTTTCTTTCTAATTAAATACTTGTATTTATTCTGGAAAGTGTATGTGACTAGGAAACTTATGCAAGGAGTTTATATCTTCCTAAAAAGGATATATTAGTATCAACTCATTCTTCACTCGATGTTTGATTAGTGGGACTAAGTATAACAAACCTTCTATTTATTTCACATATATATATCTTTTTAGACACAAGGTTATAGTTTACACAACCCGAAAGATAGAGAAGTATAGTATAGTTTGGAATTAGTTACATTACATGACAATATAAAATAGGAAAACATCATCTTTATCAAAAACATACTTAAAATGCTCACCCATAAAACAACATGGGATAGCCTAGGGACAAACCTAAGAAAGTGGTGAGATATAAAGCCCAGTAAGGGAATAAATATGGAATAACATGTATTGAATAATAAATGTTAGAAAATAGGAATATAAATGGAGCATAAAAAGAGTAGGAATTAAAAAACGAATAATGATACATGATATAGAATTATAATAATAAAGGAACATGGGAAAATTGGGTTCATACCACATGGATTCATTCCTCATAATATTTTATTCTAAGAACAAGGAGTGTGGAATAAATTTATTTAATTCCCAATTAAAATAATTATATGTGTATAAATTTGAACATCAAAGATAGGAAATGACTATGGTATTCACTACAAAATTGTATTGTCATGGAAAATCATGCTGAAATTTCGATAGTATAACAACGTCACTTAAAAATTCATAAAATGGGTTGATGAGAGTGAAAGGTGTATATAATAAATTTTAAATAAAATGGTATATAATAATGACATTTAAAGACATATTATAGCATTAGTAATTTGAAATATATGTCATAAGATAATAAAGAAACTTGAATAAAGGGGAAAAGGTTAAGATTCCTTACATGATTGTGTGACTCCAAATGCTTGCCAGAAACATATTGAGAGCTTTGTGGAACTTTTGAAGGACATTATAGAGGGTAGTGAAGATGAATGATGTGATCCATGGATATTTATTGAATATAAATGGGATATTTTGTGGGTTTATATAGGTAATGAATGTGGAATTCTTTATCATTTCTCAATCTTAGTTTTTGGACTATATATAATAAAATAACCAAAACCAAAAACCATACAATGAATTTTATCATGTTTTCTACCAAATTGTAGTGGATTTCCATATTTTATAATTACAAGTGCCCAAAATAATAAAATATCACACTTTATTATGTGGAAGTGATCCATACTCTTAAAGAAATTATTTTATGCCCATAAAATATATTAATAATTTTATAGAATTAATAAAGAAAAAATAAAATTAATCAAAAAAATATAAAATAAAATTATTTAAATGTAAAATATATATTTGGTTGTTTATTAAATTAATAGTATTTATTACATCATTTTTTGGTCTTTAGGATTTTATAATACACACCATATATTTATACAGTATTTATTTTTTACCCAAAAATTTGACTATCTCTAAATATTTTGAAAAATTAAACATTTGATAGTTTTGAAATTTTGATTCAAAAAATAATAATCATTTTATCCAATTAATTTTATAACAATGCACATTTTCTATTTTAATATTATAATCCTCATTTATTGAGAAATGATTGGTTTCTTACAATAAATTGTTTCTAAATCCTAATAAAAATTATATTTGACTTTATAAAAATTATATAGTCAGTTATATATATTTAAAATTATGAAAAAATAGTTAATTATTAAATAATAATTATTTAAAAAATCCATTAATTCATTAAAATATATTTCATAATTAAATTTTTATATTACCCAAAATTACATTTTGTGTTTTGTTGAATCAAAACCAAAATGATTTATAAAGCAACGATAATAGGATAAAAATATATTCATTGTTCTATAAAAAAATGTACATACTCTTATTGATAGTGTCTTGACACATATCTATTTAATACACTGTAAAACACCATAAGGGTAAGCTGCATGATGGTGAGACATTCATGTGTTGGTTCAACGTACATGGTTTGGGTCATGATCACGATTATCTTGAACTTCTCAAGTAAATGGTATCAATCATGCTTATGATGTTTGATGTTATGTTGGGATTGGTAAAGGGAAAATCCCAGTGATGCTATCTCTGTTGGAATCTCTAATAAATGGGCTTGAAAGGGTTCTATCCTACTATTTGAGGTAATTTCTTCCATTGTCTATGTCAATTGGATATTTTGAAACACCATGTTTATAATAATATGATGTTCAAGGTTCAATGGCTATATTATATATGGTAAAGATGCTTAACGATGTTTTAAAAATTACAACATATTATAAAACAAAATAAGTGTATGTGCTTTTTATAATCAAAATTCATAATAATACTTTTAATTAAATAAAAAAGGGAGTTCTATTTATAAAATTTTGGGTCGTTAAAATATTCCTCCCATAAAAAATTTCTCCATTGATATTTTTATTTCCCACACTAAAACAGATGAGGGTAACTTGGTTTCATCCCATCATCTGGTTCCCACATCAATTTTTTAATCTTTTATTTTCTCCAAGACATTATGACAGGGTTCATTATCTTATTTCTTCTTACCTTATCTCCATAATATAAGATTTTCACAAGATTCTCTTCATAAGAAAGATCCGTCTACAATGGAACCACCTATGGATTGAGTACCTATTAGGGGCTCGGTTTGTACATCCTTAAGAGATAAACATGGAGTACATGATGTAATTGATATAAGTTAGGTGGGAGTGCTAGTCGACATTCAACCACTTTGATGTGATCAAGGGTCTCGAAGGGATTGAAGAATCTTGGACTAATCATTTCACTCTTCCCAAATCTGATGAATTTATTCTATGGAGGTATGAGGAGGAATACCATGTCTCTAAATTTAAACTCCATGTCTCATCTATTATTTTCATCATAGATATAATTTTGACTCTCAGAAAAAGTGTTGTACCACTTAATGTTCTTGAACATTTCCACCATTACCTCAACCATTTCAGGATGTAGAAGCTTTTTCTCCCAAACCCCATCCCAGCATGCATATGTTCTAAACCTCTTCCCATAAAGGGATTCACATTGAGCCATTAGGATACTTGAGTGGAAACTATTATTTCATGAGAACATGACTAGAGAAATATGTTGATCCCATACTCTTTTAATGTCAAATGAACATGGTCTAATCAGGTCCTAACGTGACTATATAGTATCCTCATATTGGCCATAAGTTTGTGGGTGATAAGACATGATAAATTTCAACTCTATATTTAGATATCATTAGAGAATTTTCCATAACATGGGGTAACTCTCAGATTTTGGTCGTATTCCATCGATTGTGGTACTCCATGTAGCTTTACCACTTCTCTGATTTATATTTGTGAAAGTAGATCCAATGAGAAATCCTCTGGAATCATAATCAAGTGAGCAGTATTTATAATATGTTGCATTAAACCGAGATAACATTATTCCATATTGATGTATTTATAAGACTTGTGATAAATTCCCTAGAGATTTTCCCATTATCATATGGTTATGAATAATGTTTTCTTTACCCCCTTGGATTTTTCTTTTCTGCCTTCACTTAATAACATCCAAGACATCTTGATGTACTCTGTGATATATTTCTTCATATTTTTTCACAAATAGTGTTCGTGAATATATCGATAAATATTTTTGCTTCTAGTATGGATAAGGAAGTTTGAGCTATGTGAATCATCTAACAACTCTTTCTTTAATTCAAGATTTGATGATATACATAGTCTTCACCAAAAACATACAACTACTTCTTCATTAACATTAAACTCTGAGTATTTTCCCTTTCTTATAGTTTACAATTTTTTCTAAATTCCAACATCATCTCTGTGGGAACCCATTAACCTCTCCAAAAGGGATGATTGAGAAATCATTTTTAAAAGTATTGATGATGTTCCTTTTTTTGGATTCCCATTTCCATCCTTTACAAATTTAAGAAGATCAGATCCTTCTAAACCGTCATCAATGATAAAATTTCATGATGTTTTCTAATTAGATAATATTCTACTCTATTATCTTGCCCAGGTTGGTAGTGAATTAAGAATTCATATTCGTTTGTCATCTCTATCTATATTTATTGGGGCATATTTTTCTCTTTCTTTGTGAATATATAATTGATGAATTTTTTATTCATAAATATTTCACACTTTTCTTCAAAGATATAATTATTTTATATTTTCAAAGATAAGATCACCAAATCCATCTCAAAAATAATTTATTGGGTAGTTATGTTATTTAACTTTTAACTTCCTTGAATTATAGGCCATTACATTGTCATTCTTCATTAATATTCAGCCCAATACCTTCTTCGAAGCATCACTGAATACTATGAATTGTTCTCCACTTGTGGTTAGTGTGCATACTAGTTTATTGATAAGAATCATTTTTATCTCCTTAAATATCTCTTAACATTAATCATTGAAGGAAAATTTTACTGCCTTTTGAGTTAGATTGGTTAGAAGGTTTGAATGTAGAGTGAAACTTATCACAAATCGATGATAGTACCAAGATAATCTAATGAAACTACAGATATCTACCACAAATGTTGGAATCGATCATCCTTCAATTAATTATTTCCTTGAAGGGCCCACATATATCCAATTTCATACGATGATATGTCCCAAGAATGATTCTTCTTTCAAAAAGAACTCACATTTGTTTTACTTGATATAAAGATTCTTCTTTAATAAGGTTTTTAAAATAACTCTTAGATGCTTCTCATGCACCTAATTGATTTTGAATTATATTATAATATCATCTATAATATCTACCAAAAAATCCATCAAGGTTATCTCTAAATTCTCTATTCATCAAGTCCATGATAATTTATAGATTATTAGTGAGTCTAAATGGAATTACTAAGTACTCATTGTGCCCATACATTGTATGAAAATATGTCTTTGGGATATCATCATACATCAACCTAAATTGGTATTATCCTAATATATATTCAATATTGGAGAAGTATTCTTCTCCATGTAGTTGATTAAACAATTCATCAATCCATGGAAGAAGATACTTTTTCTTTATTGTGATCTTTTTAGTTCACAATAATCAATGCAAAGGCACATTGAACCATCATTCTTCTTCAAAAAGATGACTAGTGCACCCCATGGTAAAGCACTTTTTCATATGAAACCTTGATCTAGATTCTCTTGTAATTTTTTCTTCATCTCCTCAACATCCCAAAAATACATTCTATCTAGAGTCTTGGATAATGAAAATTTCTGGAGAATAAGTTTGATTTAGAATTAAACCTCTCATCTAGGAGGAAGACCAAACAATTCCATGGGAAACACATTAATGTATTTCCTCACAATGGGCATGTCATGAAGGATCATATTTTCTTTAGATTCAATAATTTGAGCTAGATATGATCGATCATATGAAAATAATATCTATTTTGGAGATATTAGTGATAAATAAAATTCATCATCCTCTTTGAACTTTTATATAATCGATTGATGATTAAAAATTTGAAGAGTTATTACCTTCTTATAGAAATTTATGTTGCATTTATATCAGAAAAGACAATATATTTTATGAATTGTATCAAACTGCACCAAAGGGAGTATAGAAATGTTTTCTGGGATGTTCATCCTCTATATTACAACTTGGGTGGAGATATATACATGGGATATGATAATTTCCCAATTTTCCATTTTTACCGACAACTCTACTTCCATGCTATCTGGTGGTGTTTGAATAGTTCTACTAAATAGTTGGGATATAAAGGAATGCATAGAACAATATTAAAAAATATATGATTTCTATTCTTGATTCAATAAGTATCATACCAGTAACCAATTTATTTTCCGGATCCACCTCAGCAGTTGTGATTTAAAAGTTCTCATTTGTTTCCTTGTAAGTTGTTGGTTGTATCAAAAAAACCTTGGATATGTGAATTGGGTTTGATATTTCTTTAGGTCCTTGTAGTTAAATAAATGAAAAAAATAAATGATGAATTATTAGATAATTCATTTCATCCATCATATTTTTATGTTTATCTTGTTAGAAATTGTTAGTGAGGTGTCCCTCCTTCCCACACCAAAGTCATTTCCTCGTTCCCATTAGGCAATTTCTAAGTTACTTATTTCTGCACCATTGATAAGTTGGATGTTAAATTTTATAGAATCATTAGATGTCTCCATTATACAACCATAATTAAACTCCACTTTCCAATTCACATCCTTATGATAACATTGATATTCATTGACCTCTATTTCAACATTGAGGGCACATAAAAAAATTTCTCATAGCTATCAATGTATTTTATCACCATGAGTTTTTGTAGACTCAGTTTTATCCCACCAAAGAAGTGGTTAACCAAAAATTAAAGGGTTAAGATAAAGATAAAGGAATATCGTTTATGACTTGTGAAATTTGTCTCATAAACCCAAATAGATTCATTGTTTTTTGTAAAGGAAAAGGAAATACCTTTCAATTTTATGTCAGAGAGTGTGAGGAAAATATTAATTGGAAAATTTTTTCCATAATTCCTTCAATACCATCTCTTCAATCTCTTCCCCAGGCTTCATATTGTTGTTCAACGTACACCACTATTAAATTTCTCCCTCCATACAATTAAAATATAGAATAATATTCTATTTCATAGAACACTGAAGGATGGAGAATATTTTCTAAATAAAGTTGATCTATTATTTCATGATTAAGGGATTAGATGATCCATTGAAATTTGGAGACTATTATAGCACAATGGTCTTAATAAAATCTTGTTATCCCTTAGGGGGTTTTGGTAACTCCTCATAACCTAGGATTCTATTCATAACCTGAGTTAGATGATAGATTACTATTATAAATTTCATGATTCTTGCTCCCATCATGCTGGGTATCTCTGTAACTCCCGAGATTTTATGAGAAATATTTTGTTTTTATATATTATGTTATATTCATCACTAAAGGAATCTTTCAATACACTCAACACTGTATTGGCTTGCGTTACATGCAAGATCAACCTTCCTCGATAGCTTGTGTTGTACGCAATACCGAGTTTCGCTAAACAACGATATTTTATTAAAATATTATATAATCTAGAAGTTATGAATAGTAATACCCACTTTTTGAAATTTTATAAATTTTATATTTCAAAATGGACTTCAATTTTATATTCGGAGTATAGAAATTAGCCTAGGAGGATTTTTTGGTATTTTTCTGAAAACTATCAATTTTTGATGAATAGTGAAAACACTAAGTTATTGTCTAAAACCGACTTTTTATTTAAATAATAATTCTTTATTTAAATTTATTTTAGGTAAAAATATATACATAATACCTATAAATTTTCAATGTAATTCATTGGAGTAATTTTATAAAAATATAGATACGTGAAAATTTTATTAATGTTTTTACTGTCTTTTAGCCAACTCCTAGGAGCATATGTAATTTTACATAAAACTAAATTTTACCGCTTTTTTGAGTTGAATTTTGAAAATAAGAGAGACACGATTAATATCAAGGAGTAAAATGTTGTTCAATAAGATAAAAATAATTTTTTGTGAATAGTTACTTTTTACTTTTATTTACCACGGTTAAAAGTAAATAGGTTAATTAAGGGTAAAAATAATATTATTATTACCCTAACACATGTCAGAATTCTATTGGATATGTTTAATTTGACCAAAAACAACCTTAGGAATAAAATATGACCATTTAGGTCCACATGGATTGGTTTCGTACACTTTTTATTATTTTATTTAAAGAAGAGTTAAAAGAGTTAACATCAATGTTTAATAACAATTTTTTTTAATATAGGCTTATACATAAGATAAATTCGACTATAAATATTAATTAGAAGTATAAAAAGATTTCATACATATTGGTATTTTATTTATAATTTTTAGACATTAAATAATTTAATTTATATATGACACAATGATGATGGAGTAATTACCTTCTTAATGAAATATTAACATAATTGATATTATAAATACCCAAATAAATGTAATTTGAGACATTTAATGAATTAAAATAATTTTATAGGTTAATATGACATGTTATTATTGATTTAATAAACTTTGTTCGAACTAATCATGCTTTTATGATTTTCACAAAAAACAATTACTAAATAGTGTCAAAATTGACATAAAATAGTTTTTAAAACAAATATTATATTATTAATTGTTATTTTATTCCTAAAAATATAAGGTTCGGAAAAATGACTTATATAAGGTTATATATATTAATAATGAAGCACTTGGGGTTATTTTGTCTTGTTATAGTAAGTTTATTAACCATATAGTGTTAGAAAAACAGAAGACACAGTAAAAGTTAAAATTATTTAACATTGAGTTAAATCTAAATGATATGGATAAAATAGTAACCTAAACATGTCTAAAACCTATCGGTTGAGCGTATTTTGACCCATACCCACATTAGCTTCGAAATAAATCAATTTGGAGCTATTATAAACAAAATATGACTTTATTATAAAATAATATTTTATGTTTTTCCTATGGTGTCCCTCTCCTCACTTATAAAAGGGAACCTCCTCCCACTTCTCTTTAAACAATTTTGATCTTTTAAGCTCAGCCAACCCATGCCAATTTACCTTCTCAAATTCCCTAGACACATTATTGAAGTTCTGGTCTCCTCAAAAGACCAACTCTAGTTTTTTATGAAGAAGCTTAAAAGAGCTGCGTCGAAGAAGAGGTAATCTCTTCTACCGATTCTTTCATGTTTTCTTTCTTCTTCAAATTCTTCTTATTTAGTTTTTTCATTATAAAGTAATAACATAAGTATCAATAATATACTTATATGTTATTATAAATATGAAACAATCCCATTTCACCCTCTATCCATCCTATAGAAAACAAAATCTCCGCGTGTGCGTACGTACGGAATATCATCTCCAGGCCGTAGTGTAATCTGTTTTACCACCACCACCTTACTTGTATGGGTATAATGGTGTAAAGAATAACTATATATAGTTATTATAACATCATACTTATTCTGAGATATTATATCATCTACTCCAATTCAATTCAATAATTATGGGAATGATATCATTGCTCGTACGTACATACAGATTACCATCTACACGACGCGATGAGATTCATTCTCCATGTTAACCATTAAAGAATGATTATATAGTATATATAATGAATAATAATGAAATATATGACATTATAAAGCTACTGGATTTATGTATATATATATATTTCATCTACTTACTTCCATTCACGTCAATAAGGAAAGGAAAACAACATTCATGCGTACGTACGGCCTACCGTCTCCATGAACGGTGTATTTCATTTCATTTATCTATCTATTATATATATATATATAATGAATATATATGATATATAAATCATTATTTACATTCTGGACGTAATTAAATCATGATATAAGTAATAATAATATCAATAACAACAAGTCCAAACACGTACGATAAATAAAATGATTTTACCCAAAACGCTGCTTTAACATGGAATTTACAAAAGAATGGGTAATATAATGTCATAAGTAAACCATATATGATATTATAAGAATGAATATGATTTTTTAATAAGTCAATCACATTATTTAAATAATTATACAGGAGGTTTAGATATGTACGAAGCAAATCGGACCTAAGGTAAGGGAAAATCTCACAATCTCATTTTTATCTGAGATTGTTTATACTTCAGAATTTACTGGGGAATATTTATCATCCACATACATGTTTACTAAATAAGAATTATTATTTCTATCCCTCTACAGTTTTTTAAATCCAATTTTACCCATTGGTGACTTTTTAGTAAAATATATTAAAGGAATCTTTTGTCGTTTTTAGTATGAGGTACTTTTTGACTTTTCCGGCCAAAGTATGAGAAGAATGTTTTTTTAACTTATACAACATGAATGGATTTTTATGTTTCATAGAACATTATTTCCATGAATCTTCCTTTACAAGTTATCAATGTTATTTTTAATAAACTTCTTTTAGTTTAAAATTTTATGACATGTTAAGAAAGGAAAAATGTTTGTGAAGTAGAAAGGATATTTTCCTCAAGAATGGAGTTAAAGTGTTTTATCAAAATTATTTTCATCTAAGATAATATAGGGTTCTATTTCTATCCCTATTTTTACATTTATTTGATTATGTTATGATGGAATTAATTTTATGATGTCTTTTTATCTTATATGGATTATGTTATGATGTCATGATGTTTAAGAATCCCATTTTTATTACATGGGTTATGCTATGATTTATGATTTATGATTTTGTGGCACAAATAAGAATGGTTTCATTATGAGAAGGGTGGGACATATATCTACCTCCAATGCATTGTGTAAAGATTTATATCTCATGAGATAGAAAAGGCCGGAACGACAAGTTAATCCATTTCAGTGATACAGGACTGGAACGAGGAGTGAACTCGGTTTAGTAACGGAATTTGTCCGCTATGATGGTCTTGGAAATGAGCCTTGACTAATATGAAATAATTTTCTATGATTATGTGTGTATGCCACAAAGTTTCATGTTTTATGTTATGATTATTGGGATTACATTTCTCTACTATGATTTATCCCATGTTATGATATTTTAATCTCTTTTGCAGGTTAAGATTTTCAAAATGTTATGTTCTTATAAATATGATATGATTGATATTTCATTTGTTTACCCTTAAAGAGCACTTGAGCTCACCCTTTTGTATGTTTTCTTTTCACCAGGTCAGGAAGAAGGGTATTAAGTATGATATGCCAAAAGGTACACTAGATATGATGAAATAAATGGGAGACAATGTAAATGATTTATAAACCAGTTTTTTATGTTTCCCTGTTTCAAAAGACACTATACCTATACGGTCCTATCATGGTTGTGTTATATGTTGTAATAATTATGCTCAAATTCTGAAGTAATAACCATGTATGTAAAGTATGGGTCTTTATAGTTGGTATTAGTGGAAAGGTATAGTCAACCTTTGGGAACAAGGATGTGAAAACCTTAGTAAGAACTCTAAGGATATGTCAAAACATAGAACACAATATTAGTGTTTTAGAAATGGCCATGAAAAACCTAGGATAAGACCTAAAGTGTGAAATTTTATTCTTGATTATGTGGTTTTCCTGTTATGATTAGTGTTTCTCACAATATGATTCTTGGTTTTAGTCAATGGCTGGAACCCGAAGGAACCGTGTTAATGCTGAATGCAACGGGCAATGAAATGATTGTCCCCCTGAGCAACCAAAAGTTATGGGAGTTGGAATGAAAAATCTTTTAGCCATACTCACATAACATTCTCAACCTATGAATCATGCTGGACTTCCAAATGATCAAAGAAAGGAGCCACATTCTGTTGAATCCTTCATGAGGCAGCGTCCACCTTCATTCAGCGGGTCTTCTGATCCATTAGTGGCTGAAAAATGGATCAGTACCACTGAAAAGATATTTTCAATTATACAAAATTCTGAACATGATAAATTCATCTTAGCATTATATAGTTTTGAAGGTGAATCTGATCAATGGTGGAATCTTATTAAGAATATGAGGCAAAGGGATGAAATTGAGACCATGGAATGGGACAAGTTCAAGAATGTATTTTTCAATAATTACTTCCCTCATATTCTTTGAAAAAAGATGGAGAAGGAGTTTCTTGAACTGAATCAATTGGATGATGAATTTGTTGGTACCTATGTAGAAAATTTTACAAGACTTGCAAGGTACGCTTCCATAATTATTATCCAACCTGAGAGTAAAATTGATCGATTCTTTAGTGTCTTAAAACCAATTCTTCGAAGGGCGTTAGCCATAAGGGGCTTCAATAGCTACAAGGAAACTGTTTGATGTGCTCCCAAGGTTGAGATGGAGATTGGGGTAACCCATCAATAATATGGGTTTGATAAGAAGTGGAAAACAGAATTCAAAGGAACATTTAAAGACCACACTGAAAAGAAGATGAGTTTTCACTTATGCTCAAAGTGTGGAAAGAAACATGGAGGGAATTTTCTTAAAGGGACAAGTAAATGTTTTAAGTGTGGAAAAGAAGGTCATCAGACAGTTGAATGTCGAAATAACGGGAAGAAGATTTCTAATGATGCAAACAAAGAAAGGGATACATAGAATACACCTCCTACACTTCAATGTTTCAAGTGAAAGGAAATGAGGTCTTATGCAAATCAATTCCCTAATACAATGGTTGTTGATGATGATCGACTTCAACAAACTCTTAAGGCCAAAGAAAAAGGAAAGTCACATGTAATTTCTATCGGTGATGTGGAGTATGATAACGAAGTGGTTAAAGGTACACGTACCATTCACTCTAATGTAGCAAATGTTTTAATTGATTCTAGATCCACGTACTATTTTATTTCTAAAGAATTTTTAAGGGTATCACCATATTAACTCAGTAGTTAGATATCGAGTTAGCTGTGACAACCCCTAATGGCACAACAGTAACATGAAAAGTTTACAATTCTTCTCTGATTGAAGTTTGTGGTAAAGTGCTTTCTACAAATCTTATGATCCTTCCTATATTGAATTTGATGTGATTCTTGGAATGGATTGACTTTCTTTATACGGAGCTCATACCAATTTCCAAAGAAGGGAAATCACATTTAATATTCCTGATCAATCTACTATCATCTATCGATGAAAGGATGAATATAAACTTCCAGTGGAAATTTCTTCCATCTAATGGGTCTTGATTCCAATAAATGAAGGTTATTTATCTCAAATGGTTGGAAGGAAACTCAAGATAAAGAATATTCCAATTGCATGAGAGTTTGATGATGTCTTTCCAGAGGAATTTCCAGGTCTTCCACCAAATCGTGAAGTTGATTTACCAAGAGAACTCATACCGGGTGCTATGCCTATTTCAAAGACAACATATAGAATGGCCCCAATTGAGTTGCAATAATTGAAGAAGCAACTTCAAGACAATCATGATAAAGGATTCATATACCCTAGTGCATCACCTTGGGGAGCACCTGTTCTCTTTGTTAAGAAGAAAGATGGATCAATGAGACTTTACATTAAATATCAGGAACTTAACAAGATCACTATCAAGAAAAATTATCCTCTCCCACACATTGTCGACTTATTTGAACAACTATGCGGAGATCAATACTTTTCCATGAATCATGTTCGTTCAGGGTATCATCAATTAAGGGTAAAAAATGAGGATATACCAAAGACGACTTTCCGTAAAAGGTATGGACACTATGAATTTATAGTGATGCCATTTGGTCTTACCAATGCCTCTACTATCTTCATGTATCTAATGAATAGAGTCTTTAGAAACTGTCTTGATCAGTTTGTGGTAGTCTTTATAGATGATATTCTTGTCTATTCAAAGAGCAAGGAAGAACATGAAGATCACATGAGAATTTTATTAAAGACCCTTATAAAGGAGAAGCTTTATGCCAAATTTCGCAAGTGTGAATTTTGGCTTCAAAAAGTTCCATTTTTGGGTCACATAATCTCAAAAGGGGGATATCTGTGGATCCAGTAAAAATAGAAGTTATCGAAAGATGGTAGAGGCCAACAACAATAACTGAGATCCGATGTTTTCTTGGTCTGGCTGGATATTATCGACGTTTTGTGAAAGATTTTTCAATTTTATATAATCCACTCACCAGGTTGACTCGAAAAGGAGTTATGTTCATTTGGATGGCGGAGTGTGAAGAGAATTTCAAAGAGTTAAAATGAAGGTTATCTATTGAACCTGTTCTCACACTACTGTGTCGTAAAGAACGGTTTGTGATCTACAGGGATTTATCCAAGAAGGGACTGGGGTGTGTTCTCATGAAAAATGATATGGTGATGGCTTATGCCTCACAAAAGCTAAAAATCCCTGAGCAAAATTACCCAACTCCTGATTTGGAGTTATCCACAGTAATCTTTGCATTAAAAATATAGAGGCATTATCTTCATGGTAAAAGGTGTGATATTTATACTGATCATTGAAGTTTAAAGTATATTTTCACACAAAAGGAGATGAATATGCACCAAATAAGATGGTTGGAGTTGATTAAGGATTACGACTGCTCAATTCATTATAACCCTGGGAAAGCAAACAAGGTGGTAGATGCATTAAGTCGACAAGACCATGCTAGCTTATCCATGATGAGGATCACAAAAGATCCAATTTTTATGGATTTACGAAGGATGGATCATGGAATTATAATGGAATGGGAAAAATATTATCTTTCTCAAATGAATATTCAACCTTCTATACATGTGAAGATTAATGAGGCACCAAAAGAAGATGTAGAGTTACAAAATAAGGTGGGATATGTTCCTGAAATCAATCTTGATTGTGATGGGATAATAAGGTTCAGAAATCAGGTTTCTGTTCCTCCCATCCAAGAATTAAAGAAGGAGCTGCTGGATGAGGCTCATAGTTCTTCATTCTCTATTCATCCTGGACACATGAAGATGTATAGGGACCTGAGAGAGTACTTCTGGTGGGATGTCATGAAAAGAGATGTTTCTGAATATGCCTCTCGATGCTTGGTTTGTCATAAAGTTAAAGCTAAGAGATAGAAGTCTAAGGGGATGCTACAACCATTACCCATACCCGAATAGAAATAGGAAAACATCAATATGGACTTTGTCACCGGACATCCTAAAACATCCAAAGGCAATAATGCTTTCTGGGTCATAGTTGATCGTCTTACGAAGTCGGAAAACTTCATTAATATTAGAGAAGATATCTCTCTGGATAAAATGCTAGGATATATGTAAAGGAAGTGGTAAGATTGCATGGAGTACCACATTACATTATATCTGATCGGGATCTGAGGTTTACCTCGAAGTTCTAGTGATGTCTTCAACATACTTTAGATTTAGAGTTGAGTTTCAGCACTGCTTATCATCCTCAGAAAGACAGTCAGCCTGTGAGAACAATTCAAACTCTAGAAGACATGTTGAGAGCTTGATCTATGGATTTCAAAGGTGGTTGGGATCATCACCTACCTTTGGTAGAATTTTATTATAATAATAGCTTTCACTCCAGTATTCAGATGGCTCTTATGAAGCTCTCTATGGAACGAAATGCAGGACTCCAACTTGCTGGGATGAAGTTGGGGAATGAAATCTATTCGGACCTGATCTTGTTGATGAGATAGCAGAAAAGGTCAAATATATTCAACAACACATAAGATCAGGTCAGAGTGGACAAAAAATTTATGCCTACGACCAAAGAAAAGACCTAGAGTTTGAAGTGGGTGATAAAGTGTTCATACAAATATCTCTTTGGAAGAGAGTAATGAGATTTGGAAATAAGGGAAAGCTGAGCCCTAGGTATATCGGTCCATTCGAAATACTGGATCGTATTGGGAAGGTAGATTACCGATTGGCGTTTCCACCTAATCTCTCTCAAGTTCACGATGTGTTCCATGTATCTCTCCTGAGAAAGTACATACCCGATCCTTCACATGTACTAAGCTCAAAAGTTGTACTGCTAGAGCAAGATCTTTCTTATGAAGAACAACTAATAGAGATTCTGGGTCGTAGAAAAAAATTTCTACGGAACTAGACTACTCACTTGGTGAAAAATTTATGGATGAACCACCAATTAGAAGAAGCTACATGGGATATTGAGGATATGATGAGGGAGAGGTATCCTCATCTGTTTTATACAAATTGTCGAATTTCGACGGTGAAATTAATTTTTAAAGGGGGTAGAATGTAACACCTGAGATTTTATGAGAAATATTTTGTTTTTATGTATTATGTTATATGCATCACCAAAGGAATAATTCACTACACACAACACTTTCTTGTCTTGCGTTACACGCAAGAGAAACCTTTCTCGATATCTTGCATTGTACGCAATACCGAGTTTCGATAAACAACGATATATTATTAAAATATTATATAAACTAGACATTATTAATAGTAATACCCACTTTTTGAAATTTTATAAATTTTATCTTTCAAAATGGACTTCATTTTTTGATTCAGAATATCGAAATTATCCTAGGGTGAATTCTTGGTATTTTTCTGAAAACTTTCAATTTTTGATGAATAGTGAAAACAATGAGTTATTGGTTAAAAATGAATTTTTATTTAAATAGTTATTTTTTTATTTAAATTTATTTTAGGTAAAACTAGATACATAATACCTATATAAGTTCAAAGTGATTCATTGGAGTAATTTTATAATAATATAGATACATAAAAATTTTATTGAACTTTTTACTGTCTTTTACCCACCTCCTAGGAGCATTTTCAATTATATATAAAACATAATTTTACCACTTCTGTGATTTTAATTTAGAAAATACGAGAGACATAGTTAATATCAAGGAGTAAAATGTCGTTTAATAAGATAAAAAATAACTTTCGGTGAATAGTATGTTTTTACTTTTATTTACCACAGTTAAAAGTAAATAGGGTAATTAAGGGTACAAATGATATTATTATTAACCTAACACATGTCGTAATTCTATTGGATGAGTTTAATTTGACTAGAAACAACCTTAAAAATAATATATGACCATTTAGGTCCACTTGGATTAGATTAGGACACTTATTATTATTTTATTTAATGAAGAGTCAAAAGAGTTAAAATCAATGTTTAATAATTAAAACATTTTTAATATAAGGTCATAAAGAAGATAAATTAGACTATAAATATTAATTAGAAATATAAACATATTTCCTATATAATGGTATTTTATTTATAATTTCTAGACATTAAATAATTTAATTTATTTATGACACAATGATGATGCAATAATTACCTAATTAATGAAATATTAACATAATTGATATTATAAATACCCAAATAAATGTAATTTGAAGCTTTTTGTGAATTAAAATAATTTTATAGGTCAATATGACATGTTATTATTGATTTAATATTCTTTTTTCGAACTAATCAAGCTGTTATGATTTTCAAAAAAATCAATTACAAAATAGTGTCAAAATTAACATAAAATAGTTTTTAAAACAAATATTATATTAGTAATTGTTATTTTATTCATAAAAATCTATGGTTCAAACAAATGACTTAGATACTATTATATATATTAATAATGAAGCACTTGGGGTTGTTTTGTCTTGTTATAGTAAGTTTATTAACCATATAGTGTAAAAAAACAAGAAGACACGGAAAAAGTTAAAATTATTTAACTTAGAGTTAAATCTAAATGATAATGTTAACATAGTAACCTAACATGTATAAAACCTATTGGTTGAGAGTATTTCGACCCATACCCACTTTATCTTCGAAATAAATCAATTTGGAGCTATTATAAACCGAATATTACTTTAGTATAAAATAATATTTTAAGTTTTTCCTAAGGTGCCCCTCTCCTCCCTTATAAAGGGGCACCGCCTCCCTCTTCTCTTTAAACAATTTTGAGCTTTCAGGCTTGGGAAAACCCTGCCCATTTCCCATATGAACATCCCTAGAAACATTATAGAGGTTCTGTTCTTCTCAAAATACCAACTCTAGTGCCTTAAGAGGAAGCTTAAAAGAGTTGTGTCGAAGAAGAGGTAATCTCTTCTACCGATTCTTTCATGTTTTCTTTCTTCTTCAAATTCTTCTTCTTTAGCTATTTCAATATAAAGTAATTACATAAGTATCAATAATATAATTATATATTATTATAAATATTAAACAATCCCATTTCACCTTCTATCCATCCTACGGAAAATGAAATCACCGCGCGTGCGTACGTACGAAATACCATCTTCACGCCATGGTGTAACCTGTTTTTCCACCACCACCTTATTTGGATGGGTATAATGGTGTAAAGAATAACTATATATAGTTATTATAACATAATACTTATTCTGAGATATTATATCATCCACTCCAATTCAATTCAATAATTATGGGAACGATATCATTGCTAGTGTGTACGTACGGATTACCGTCTCCAAGACGCGATGAGATTCATTCTCCATGTTAACCATTCAAGAATGATTATAAAGTATATGTAATGAATAATAATGAAATATATGACATGATAAAGCTACTGGATTTATATATATATCTATATATATATATTTCATCTACTTACTTCCATTCAAGTCAATAAGGAAAGGAAAATAGCGTTTATGCGTACGTACGGCCTACCGTCTCCATGAATGGTTTATTTCATTTCATTTATCTATCTATTATATATATATACTGATTATATATGATATATAAATCATTATTTAAATTCTGGAAGTATGTAAATAATGATATAAGTAATAATAATATCAATCACAACAAATTCAAACACGTACCATAAATAAAATGATTTTACCCAAAACACTGCTTTAACATGGAATTTACAAAATAACAGGTTATATAAAGTCATAATTAAACCCTATATGATATCATAACAATGAATATGATTATTTAATAAGTCAATTAAATTATTTAAATCATTATACAGGAGGTTCAGATACGTACAAAGCAAATTGGACCTAAGGTAAGGGAAAATCTCACAATCTCATTTTTATCCGATATTGTTTATACATCAGAATTTACTGGGGAATAGTTATCATCCACATCCATGTTTCCTCAATATGTTATATTGATTATATCCTCCTATAATTTTTTAAATCAAATTTTACCCATTGGTGAGTTTTTAGTAAAAGATATGAAAGGAATCTTTTGTCGTTTTTAGTACGAGGTACTTTTTGACTTTTCCGGAAAAAGTACGAGAAGAATGTTTTTTAACTTATACGGCATGAATGGATTTTTATAATTTCATAGAAAATTATTTCCATGAAGCTTCCTTTACATGTTTTAAAGTTTTTTTAATTAACTTATATCAGTTTAAAATTGTATGACATGTTAAGAAAGAGAAATGTTTTTTGAAGTTGAAATGATATTTTCCTCAAGAAGGGAGTTCAAGTGTTTTATCAAAATTATTTTCCATCTAATATAATATAGGGATATATTTCTATCCCTATTTTTACATTTATTTAATTATGTTATGATAGAATTAATTTTATGATGTCCTTTTATCTTATATGGAGTATGTTATGATGGCATGATATTTAAGAATCTAATTTTTATTACATGGGTTATGCTATGATGTATGATTTATTATTTTGTGGCACACATAGTAATGGTTTCATTATGAGATGGGTGGGACCTATATCTCCCTCCAATGCATTGGGTAAATATTTATATCTCATGAGATAGACATGTTTGGAATGACAATTAAATCCTATTCAGTGATATAGGACTGGAATGAGGAGTGAACTCGGTTCAGTAATGGACTTTGTCTGCTATGATGGTCTTGGAAATGAGCCTTGACTAATATGAAATGATTTTCTATGATTATGTGTGTATGATAAAAAGTTTCGTATTTTAAGTTATGATTATTGGGATTACATTTCACTATAATTATTTATCCCATGTTATGATATTATGATCTCTTTTGCATTTTATGATTTTCAAAATGTTATGTCCTTATGAATATGATATGTTTGATATTTCTTTTGTTTACCCTTAATGAGAATTTAATCTCACCCTTTTGTATGTTTTCTTTTCCCCAGGTTAGGAAGAAGGGTATTAAGTAGGATATGCCAAAAGGGACTCTAGATATGATGAAATAAACGGGAGACAATGTAGATGATTTATGAACTAGTTGTTTTTGTTTCCCAGTTTCTAAAGACACTATACCTATATGGTCCTATCATGGTTTTGTTATATGTTGTAATAAGTATTCTTCAATTATGATTTAATAACTATGTATGTAAATTATGGGTCAATATAATCTCATTGGGTGCCGTCTTCACATTGCCTATTGCAATGAATGTTTATCTGATTCCGCATATTTACATCCATTGTCTATAATAAAGGTAAATTATGTATGACTAATTTGAAACTATTAAGAACAAAAATGGTAATATAATTACATTAAAGATAAAACATACAAATTAAATTCATTTCCTTGTCATATGTATTTCTAGGCTTCAATATATATTATCCATGATCAATTTACTATCATATATTCTTATAGTAATTTTTGGTTACCTTAACAATTTTTCATAATGAGATTATGAATTTATCAAAACATATACCCAAGGATTTTGAAACTTGGTGTGTATTATGTCTCATTATTGTGCACTAGTTCTCGATCGAGTCTATCTCAATGAAGTGTTTTCAGGTTTTACTACTATGTACATCTGTGTTAGAGCTATATCGACTAGTACTATCCAGACATGGATGCATTTTATTGAAAAACCACTTAATATGTACTTAACAAAATATTGGGATGTCCTCATATATATATACTTACCCATAAAGATTTTTCTAGAGTTTTCTAATTCTAATCCCAAAATAACTAAACATTTTATTTGATACAAACTATATCAACCCTTATCATTTTTTAAAACTAAAACATGATTTTTTATATATGGATACACATTATATAACACAGAATACTGTGAAGTTTATTTTATTTTAAAATTATGTAAATTAAATAATTGTTTAAAATAAGGAAAAATCATATTTATTGAAAACTTTCATAATATGCTCACCTTTGAAACTGCATGGGATAACCTGGGGACATTTATAAGAATGATTTGACCTATAAATCCTAGAAAGGTAATAATCATGGAATAACTTGAATAAAATAGTACATGTAATGAAATATTCATATCAATGATGAATAAAAGGAGTTTAAATCATAAACATGAACAATGAGACATGATATAACATGATAATCATAAAGGCACATGGGAAATGTGGCAACGACTTAAAAAACTACATCATAAACATAGGTCAAGGATAACAGCCAATACATTGGGTTGGAAAAAGTCGCATAAAAGAATTATGTACACTCCCTATACCAACATGATGTCTCAAGAGACTAAACATTACCCAATGCATTAGAGCGATATATAATTCTAGGCGCACCCACCAGTTTAATTTCATGCTCTCGTTTAAGTGTTCCACATAGATCATAAAACATGGATTCCTTCATCATTATATTTTAGTCCAAGATCAAAAAGTTTTTAATGAGAAAATACATTTCCCAATTCAAATAATTATAAGTGTACAATTGATAACTCCCTTGATAGAAAATGTGTATGGTATTCCATACACTGTAGTTTTGGCCTGGAAAATTGTGGTGAAATTTCAGAAACATAATGACATCACATAAAAATTAATAAAATGGTTTTAAGAGAGAAAAATGTATCTATATTTTTTTACATAAAATAGGTAGTATTAGGGATGTATAAATACTTATCCCAACCTTAGGAATTTTAAATAGAAGGCATAATATAATTAAAAAACACAAACAAAGAAGATAACTTGAGGATCCCTTTCTGGAGTGTGTGACTCAAAATACATGGGAGGAACTTATTGAGTGATTGAAGGAAACTTGGGATGATTATAGGGATGTTATGGAAGATTAAGGATGTTATCCAAGGATTTTTAGTGAATATATATGAGATAATTTGTGGGTATATATAGGAAATTATTGGGGAAATCATTATCATTTCTCAAACATAGTTTTCAGACTCTCCATAAAAAATTAAGCAAAACCAAAAAACATCCCAAGGTTTTTAACATGATTTCATTGAAATAATAGTGGTTTTTATTATTTTATAAGGTCCAAGTGTAAACATAATTAAATAATACCCTTTCTTATGTGGAATTGAATCATACTCTTAAAGAAATGATTTTAAAACCCTAAAATATATTAATGGTTTTGCAGGATTCATAATGGCTAAATAAAATTAGTCAAATAATCATAAAATAAAATAATTTTAAATAAAAACATAGTTTTTTCTTGGATACCATATATAGTATTTATTATATCACTTTTGGGTCATCCCGATGTCATAATACACAACCTATATTTTTACAGTATTTAATTTTTACTCGAAAATTCAACTGCCAAAGAAAATTATGAAAAAATAAGCATTGGATAATTTTTGACTTAAGATTCCAAAAAATAATCATTTAATCAAAATAATTTTCATAATATTTGAATTTTTAATATTAAAAAAATAATCTATATTAATTGTGAAATGCATGATTTTTTAACAATATTAGTTTTTGATCCATTATAAAAATTAAATTTGACTTTATTAAAATTATATTATCCTTTATATTTTATAATAATTTTTTAATAATATTTTTTTATTAAATAATATTTATTTAAAAAATACCTTAATTCATTAAAATATAATTATTATCATAATTTTAATATTACAAATAATTAAACTTTTTGTTCTGTTGAATAAGACTAATCATTAATTAAGTAATAATAGGATGAAAACAATTTTATTATTCTATAAAAAATTATTTACATACTCATATTTCATGGGTTGTGATACATATACTTTTAGTACATAATTAAAATCTATAAGGGTAAAGTTCATGATTGTGAGACTTTCATGGTGTGATTCAACGTACATGGTTTGCGCCATGATCTAAATGAGCTTAAACTTCTCCCATAAACAGTTTATCTAATTATTATGTTGTTGTATCTCAGATTGGTATTGGTAAATAAAAAATCCTCATCATTATATCTCACTTTTTATCTCTGATAAATGAGCTTCATAGGATACTATCTTACTAGTTGAAGCCATTAGTTCATTTTTCTATGTCAATTGGATTTGTTAATAACCAATATTTGTATAAATCATATGATCATTGTTCAATGAATATATTATCAATGGTAAATATGTTTAACAATACCTTACATCTGATAGGATATAATAAATAAAATTATGTTCTTGTGTTTTCTATAATCAAAATAATTTATACGAAATTTAATAAAATCAAAAGGGGAATTTTGTTTATATTAGTTCATATCATTACATTAAGACTACAAACCTAGCCAAACACCCCTAGAAGATATGATTTCGATAATTTATATGCTCTTTTCCAACCTAAATAAATGATTTTATTATATTTACATAGGAATTTATCCACAAATTATTTGGTCTCCAACTATTTTAAACGTATTCATTCATCTTCTCAATTTCATTGAAAATATTAATTTATATAATGTACCTGAAAAGGAAAAATACAGACTCTATACATAAAATGGGTTCTTATTTGTACATTGTGAACCCTAGTTACTCATTTTAAGGGTATTCATGTATTTATACATATTTCCTCATTTAATTCTAAAAACTATTATCATGATTTTATATTCCATTATTCTAGATAGAAAAATCAAGTAACATAAGCCTTATTGGGAATTTATTTTAAGTATTCTTTGTTTGTTTATTCATGAAAATTATTCTATATCCATTTAGTGTTTTACATATTGTATTATCATTTTACATGATAGGTGGGGCCTAAAATTATATATGGTGTTGTGGTACAACTATGATAAGGTAATGGGAGCAGTCCAAACCTTTATGTATGGTGTCATTGAACAAGGCCTTGATGGGTTGTTTATGATGACTCAAATCCATAATTCCAAAAATTTACGTCAATTTATGATCATTTAATCATTTATTTCCATATCCAACCGTGGACTATGTTTATGATATGTATTTATTAATTTGAAATCATTTTTTAATATGTTGAATATATATGTCTTATTCTATATTGTATTTCATTGCACAATACCCCTTACTGAGATTCTGATCACAACCATGTTTATTTTTTCTCTTTTTCCCTGGAAACCACATATATTACTAAATGCAATATAAAGACTTTAAAGAATAAATAAATAAATTTTCAATCAATTAATTGTTGTATATTATATTTCTAATTATGTTTATTATTCATTTTTGTATCAATCTCACTAGACATTTATAGTGTTGTATCTTTTTGCATTGTAATCTATGTATACTTTACCATTCTAATAAAAAAACATGAAATCTGAGTCACTAGAATTAGGTTTTCCATAGTTTTCATCAGATTATGGTTTATTATATACCTTAATAACTAGATTTAGAAGAAAACAGTTATTGAACATAACCCTTTGAAAATCCCTTATGTTATTATTGAAATATTTCTTTATAACATGACATGTATTTTCCATAAATTCATATGAAATGTATACTAGGATATATAATCAATATTTTTATTCATAGACTAATTAAATATATGGTATTTTCTAATAATTACGTTTTCCAGAAATAAGATCATCACCCATAATCAATGTGGGCATTTTCCTCCTAGTCAAATCAATGATACCAGTATTGGAGTTGAGTAGATTGTCATTATATTATGGAATTTAACTCAGTTTTGGAAAATTAATCTTACTTATATGGAACTACCATTTTAACCTCATCATGGAGTAATAGTGTTGGATAACTTCATGAGGCTAAATCATCAAATTTTTAATAGAACCTATAAAATTTATTATTAATGGATATTTTGGGATATTTTAAAATAATGAGGATATCTTATATGTTTTGGATACCATCATGGTTTAATATGTTTAAGGTTGATCATATGATCAATGACATGAATACTACTTTTTTATATTGGAATGTGGTGATTGAATATATTTTAAAAATTCTTATTATATTTCAATATTATAACATGAGTGAGGTGTAACAAAACATTTGGATTGGTATATGATTTGATGTTGATGTGATTATGATTTATTAGGATATTTAGATAATTGATTTTTGGAAAATAAAATGAGCAGTATAGATAACAATATGGAATGGAAGGTTTTTTGGTGACAAGTTAATTAAGGATATTTGGGAAAAAAGATTAATATATCATTGGTAGTATATATGATTATGTTATATGCTGATAACATTGGGATTTTATATTTTTTGGGTGGATAATGGTAATTTTGACTTTAGGGAGAATATACTTCAATGATTTTTGGGATTATAATATAGTGAAAAATACCAAGGTAAAATGTGTTTATTTATTTCTAGTGATTATTATATTCAAATTAATAGGAAAAATGTATGGAAGTATAGGTTTAACTAAAAGAGTTTAAGTTTGAACAAATAAAAAGATATATCTTTGGTTTAAATAATGTTATTAATAGATAATACACTTATGAATGATTTTCATATTAATATTTCTCTCGATTATCATTATAACCATCTTGGTTTTAGTATTTTGTTGAATAGAATCATGAAAAAAATCAATGAAAGGTATGTCTTATAGAAAACTAAGAAAATTAACATGGAAAATGGTTGTGACTAATAGAAATATTAACATAATTATATTATATGGTAAAATGAGTTTCCTAAAATTACCTAGCATAATGAGATTTTTCATGTAGAATTATACCCTTTGATCTGAATATAATAGGAATACACTAATCAATTCACAATGTGAGATGAAATTATAATTGTGAGGAAGGAATTTATTTAAGGGGTAGAATGAAATGCCTATAAAATCCAAGTATGGAATGAACATTTCTTATTATGTAATTTTGAATTAAAAATAAAAGGTAATATATTTTTATGTTTTAAATAGCTTATAATGGAAAATTGGTATAGAAAAACAATAAAATTACAAATTATATATATCCTAGATTATATTCTTTTAAAATAAATCAATGATACCAAAAATTGAAATAAAATAATAAAAATGAGAAGTATTATTTATTGGATTTAATTTATAGGAATTAAATATGAGCATTGGTCTTTATGACCATTTGATATTATGAAAATTGGAAATGTAGTCATTATAAAGTGTATTTTAGGGTTAGTGTATATTATGTTTAATGAAAAGAGTAAATTATTAAATAATATATGAACCATGGTTTTGACTAGTTGTAATATCCCGAATCAAGTTTTATTAGCAGAGATTAGGAATAAGAGGGAATCACTAAGGTTCACCCTTTTCCAAGCCCAAAAATAACATCTAGAAATGTGGTTGGAAAGGAATCATTTTGTGAGAGAACTTCAATCTAGTAGAGATCCATACCAGATAAATATTGGCTAAACCGCACCATGAAAGTACCACTATTACACACCTAAACCTTAAGGATTATGATGATGTTAAAAGGTATTATGTATCTTGATATTAAAAACCATTAAATTTTAAATTCATTTTTAAATAATATAGTTTCTACTTTATTTACACTTTTTATTGAATATCACACTTTAAATATATATTTTAATACCCAATATTCTATTATAGTAAATAAAAACATCATACAAAAGCCATTTCCCAAAGTAAATTTTATTATTTAAACATAATTGTAAAAAAAAGTAAAATATTATAAAAATAGAAAATTATATTTATGATATTGGCTGCAACTAGTTTGACAACCACATAACAATATAAAGCACCAACACACTATTTATCCCTAGTCGATCATACACTATAATGATTTAAAAAAATATAATATATAATTCTGTTATGAAATAACGATAATAAAAGAAATAGATACGGTATAAGAACTAGGAGAAGTATATTAATGAATTTAAGTGTGAGAATAAAGTTAATATATTAAAGGAAATATGACTATTGGGAAAATATTCCTATTGGAAATATGAATTTTGATATTGAAATATGACCATTATATATAGAAATGTACAATAGAATGAACAGATCAATTTAATAATAATTTTCATAATAAATAATAATAATGAATATTGATTAATATAAAATCATATAATTGTATACATAAACTTTATTATAAAATAATGAAAAATAGAGAGAGGTTTTTTAAATTATAGGTGTTAGACACATGGTTTTTAAATTCATATAGTTTCATATAATAAATGAAAATATCATTTATAGAAAATTATTTTAATGAAAAAGGATATTAATTTGAAATTAACATGTCAAAAGTATCAAATGGTGATTTTTTCATATATTTCGGAGAAATTCAACTTTTTCAGTATGTAGTAAAATATTATAAGCATATATAGTATGTATAATGAAATAATTATGATGTGAAAATGGTTTAATAAATAATATAAAATAATAAAAAAAAATAACAATTTATTTTATTAATATAATATTTTTTAATTATTTAAAATTATTTTCAAAAACTTAATTTTTTTTCAAAAGTCTATGTTGGAAATTAAGTTTTTTTTTAAAAATATGTTGTGGAAAATGATAATTCTATTATCAAATAAATATTTTTTTTCTATTCTAAAACATTAAAATATAAATAACCATTTAATAAATTTCAAAATACATATGATAAAACCATTGTTCAACTAATGGTTTTTCATTTTCCATGAACTATATTTGTAAGGCCTATGTTTAGAAACTAAAAATCATTCCTCTCACATTTTTTATAAATATTCACCCATTCTACCATTCATATTCACTTGAAATCTATTGAGAAATAATCCTTTATTATTTTCTCTCTCAAGAGCCACTCCCTTCCCATGTTTTTATGGTTCTTATGTCAATCCTTAAGAATATACCTTTCTAATAGAGGGTTTCCTAATCTTATTTCCCTTTCAATTTCAATACCTTTTTATTATGTCATTTATAAAACTTTTTCGTATGATTAAATTTTTTACCATTATATTATAAATCTTTATATTTATTTTTAGTGTGATATTAAATATTCCCCTTAATTATATCCTTCTACATAAGTCATTATGATGTTAAAGAAAGTATTCTAAACCTCTTCTTTTCCTTTATTTTGTGAGCCTTTTTAATTAATTTTCTTTTCAATAAGAAATTTTTTTATGATTCATTTTTATGAATTACTTATTATATTACTAATAACATATCACCATTCCCTCTCAGAATAAAACATCATTAAACCATTATAATTCTCAAAATTTCCCACATATGTAAAATAAACCTAAATTTTGGTGAGGTAGAGAGTGTTTTTTTCCAAGAAATTACATCCACGAATAGATTAAGAGTGGATTCATAGATGGATTAGATGAAACTGGGGTAATCAACCTGAAAATGTTTAGATGAGTATCAACTCTATCTTAACCTGGTGCAAGAAGAGTTGGCCTAAGAATGCACACCAACCTAGACACTCTTGATGGATATGGTTCTGATAATTTATATTCCCTTTACCAATAATATTGATGGATTTTATTATATTACTATAGGTATTTATCCATAATTTTTTGTGGTATCACACTATTTCAATTACATATTAACCACTTGACAAGGGAAATTATTTGAAAATTTTGAATCTATAGTTAATCCTTAAATTATTATTTACTGGTTATCCTAATAAATTCAATAATCGGGGAAAAAAATTATCATGAAAGTACATTCCTTCATTATACATGTAAAAAAATATAACATAAGCCACATTGGGAATTTATTATATGTATTATTATGACTTTAATTTTTGAAATTTTTTCTATAACAATTTAGTATGTGAGGGAATTCAATGAAATTGTTTTGAAAGGTGTGGACCATAAATATATAGCCCTTTAGTGCATTTATATGCATCATTAGACAACTAAGATAGGTTAATGGGATAATCCTTATGATTTATGTGTGGTTTTTTGGAACTTTTCCTCGACTTCATGTAAATGATTTCTTACATACTACAACACAAACCATTCCATTATTTTATGACTATTTGTTCATTTATTTACATTACCACATTTGGATAATGGTATGCATATGATTTCATTAATATTACATCATTTGTGTATATGTTCCATTTATATTTCTTATACCATTTTAGATTCCATTGTACACTGGATTTACAAAGCATTTTATCTCAACACATTATGGTGTTTCCCTTTTATATGGTATAAATTATGATTACTATGTGTGACATATAGACTTATATGGATAAATAAATAAATTTTCTTGTAATCAGTTGATGTATCTTAAGTTTCCAATATAATTTAATATTAATTTAATTATTTAGTTTATAATAATAATAAACTATTAGATTCTATTAACTATTATTTATTTATTCTATAACAATAATAAAATAACCACGGTCTCTATGTTATTGGAGTTAGGGTTGTTATAGTATAATTAGGGTGATGTATTTCATAACTAGTCTCCAAAATACACTATAACTCGAGATATTGTGGGTTTTTCTTGTAGTTTTTTATTTTTAAAATCATGTAATTGTAAGTATAACATATTTGGGTTACTATACGATACCTTCCAAGGGGATTTAGTGGAGGTAACAATTTTTTTTTGAATAAAATATCTCTCTCGAAAATTTATAAAAACTTTGTTCCGGTGGATTATCATAGTCTCCACTTTAATCAGTTAACAAATGTCTTTTATTTAGTTTTTTATTAATAATCAATAAAAAGAGAATTATTTTTTACGATGTCTTGTGGTATGTGTTCATATAGGTAATAGATATTCTACCATGATTAATGGTATTAGATCCATTCCATTCTTATCACATCTTAATAATAACTAATAATATATATTTTACATTTTATCTTGTTTTATGATATATAATATCATAATTATTGATATAAACACACCATAATATATAATATATCATAACTATAGATGCCCACTTATTTTAAAAATTATTAGTGAATCATTTATAAGACAAAAATACATAATAATATGAATTAAAAAATTGATAGGTCTATTATTTTTGAAAATTATGTTCATAAGACATGAATACATAACAAAAATATTTGTTTAAAATACATTAGCACAGTGATATTATTAGCTCTAATAATTCTCCACAAACATGTAATAATTTGTAAAATGCGAGCTAAAATCCCAGAAAGGGGAGAAACAATATGGAGGTTGTGAGAAAAGAATAAATATGTGGACATGGGTGGGAATAATAATCATAATCATCATCATTGAATAATTATAATATATCCATCATATGAATGATGAAATAAATAGATATTAAAATATAATTTGGATCATTCATAATAATGAACCATCAAAATATTGTAAATATAGTGAACTATATGATGCTCGCATATACTAACTGAAAATTACTTTTTTTATTATAAAACACTTTTAAGGAAAAAAGTGAGAAACCAAGAAGTCCCTAAAGAAAGAAACAAAACACCCCACACCAAGAAAACCCAAAACAAACTACAGGATCTACCCTTCTCTAGCAGTTACTCTGTGGATACAAGACTTCACCAAGCTGGACCCTTTGTCAAGAAGACCCAGTACAAAAATGCACGGGCATGAAACCAATTGAAAACCATACCCTCTCAATCATCAAAATCCAAAAGGGCCGCCCTAGTGAAGACATTATTCTCTGATCCCCTTCTGATGTAGATCCAAGTAGATTGCTGGAAACAAAGCACCAAACATCACAATTGCATTGAGCAAAAGGAATCTAGAAACAGGCACAAAATGTACAAAAATCCTCTCATTCAAGGAAACCAATACTAAAAACATAACCAAAATCATTAAAGATTAAATTCATTTTACCCGAGACCATCTCCCTAAACAATTTCCAAGAAACTAATGAAATCTGAGTGGAAGGTGCATCCTTAAGAAGATCTCTACTTGGATGGTCAGCATGTCCCAAGTCTGAAAATATTCTTCAAGATTGATCCTCCCAATATTGAATCCCCCAAATAATATCAAGTCCTGCCTATCTATCCATGCATATTGTTCCTCATTAAGGGAAATCCTTAGTGGTCTCCCCATTAATTTAGAGGCTTCTTCTTCAGTTTCATTATGATACAAAACCTGTTCCACCGATTCTTCTACAGAGTTCATGAGAACATCCAAGTAGTGTTCATCCACAACACAAGTATTTTCATGTTTTTCCAACTGTTTTTCTTTCAATTTCTTCAATGAACGTGTCTCCATAGTAAGAGGTAAGTAGGAATAATCCTTCTTCCCCTTATGACTCCCCTTCAACCCTTCTAAGGATGTCCTAACCCGGACATCATCCATCTCTTGAACCATATCGTTAGAATCTTTCAACATTTCCTCTCCATCAATAATCTCATCATGAAACTCCTTCAACCTCAATTCCCAAGGATGTAAGTCCGAGATCTCCTCAACAACACATTCCCAAGTCTTACACCCTCCAAATCAAGACATGTGTCATCAACTACAAGACAATGAAAATAGTTACAAACATGGACATTTATTTTGGGACTTTACAAACTCACTCTTTTAGATGACTTCACCCAACCCTTACTACCTTCAGTAGTGGTATAAACCCTTGTGTTTTGGCCCTCATCAACCTGGTATAAACCCTTGTGTTTTGGGACTTTTCCAAACTCGCATATAATTTTTTTTGAATTCTAACATCATGTTCACGCATAATATATGTGTAAAAAGATTATGAAATCTTTCAAAAAAAAATATAATTATGTTCATAAATAATAATATTATAATATATATCACTTTAATGGCTACATTGGGGGGATATATAATTCCAGTTACACCCGTCACATCTTAATATAAGCATAATCATACATGCCACATGGGAAGGAAAATGCACAACAACCATAAACATTAAATGAACTGATGAGAAAATTAAAAGTTTCATAGTGATTTCATGATGAATATTACCAATAATAAACTTGGTGGTTCCCAAAATGAAGATAAGATAACATCATTTTTAATACTAAAGGGTTTCATTTACAATGAAAAGATCATAGTTCATGAAGAGGGTGGGAATAAACATACAAAAAATCAAAGAAGGACCAAGAAAATATACAATTCATCATTAGTTATGACGGTGACTAATTATTTATCCCAATAAAGTAAGAACATTCAAACCCCTAAAATAAGATAAAAGGTAGAAGAGTAAAATAATTTTTTAATATATTATAGAGGAATCAGGGAAAATATGGAAAGAGATGTTAAACCGAAAATAAAGAGCCAGGTTTGATATTTTTTTTAACCTTATCTCTAATTTTGTTTCATTAGATTTAAATATAAAAAATAATACACTTTTTTTATTAAAAAATGAATGAATAAAGAAATTACATTCATTTATGTTATTAATGATCAATTATAATCATTATTTTAATCTTTTTATTATGGGTGAGAAGGTATGATGACATGTTTCTTTGAATTATCACATTTTTAAATAGACATCTTAGTATTACTTCATAATTATTTATACATTATTATAAATAATTATAAAATTATAAATAATACATTAAACTAAATATTTTATATATTACACATAGGTTACTCCTTACATTCATGAAGGTGGTGATAAGAAAAGAATTTAGAACACTCTTATTGGTGGATAAAATCGATCCATAATGAGATATGTAAAAAATCCAGGGAAATGTATATATATTATGAATAGATTGAAATAGTTTCATGGAATCACAATAACATTAATATTTTATATACTTATACATTTATTAGTTTATAAAGGTTGAAAAATTAATATATTAGGAGAGTATAAATAAAAAATTAATGAAACTGTATGATGATATCACATACTCCTTAAATCTTGTGCCTTGTCCATAGAAATAATTCATTTAGGGATTGATGTTATATGATCCAAAAACATCTTTAAGGATATAAGGGGTCTTAGGATAACAAAATTGGATAGATCATGGGTAATAATATTTTTTTATTATGTGATTTTCATGGGGAAAATTGGTTGTATTTATACTTGAAGTGTGGGGTATTTTTAGCTTAAAATTATAAATAAATTATTGTTTAATGAACAAGACTTTTAATAGTTTCCTTATTTGATAATATTAATTTTAACACCCCTGGAAATGGGAGTACTATAAGTTTAAGTATTATTACCCTTGTCAATAATGCTCTCCTTTTTTTAGAAGCATACTTGATTTGAAATCCATTTTTTAAAAAGGGTTGGACTAGAGTTGTGTCAGAATGGGTGACCTCTTAAATTGTTTATTAGGATGTGACTGAGTGAGGAAGAATCACACAAAAATGATAAATGATGGCATGTGAGTAAAATAATTAGTCCAATTAGTAACCATCATGGGTAATATATTATGGTGTACTGGGAAGGAATCCAGGGTATTATAGGAGAATGAAGATTCCATGTGATATGGTTCAGGGATCAAGGCGGGTGGATTGTGAAAAAATTGTACCAATATATGTCAATGATAGGGGAAATGGTTATGGATATGACATGGTGCTCGAGCTAGGTACTGATGTGCAATGTCTTGGGTGACCTCACCACACCTATGGTGGTAGGCATGGTGAGAAAAAATGGTCTATGATGAGGTGAAATGCTGTATGAATTTCTATTTAATGATGGGGTTTTCAATAAAACCATGACCTAATCTTGGACATGGTGGAAGCCATTATGGTGGAGTGGGTTTTCAAACTTCCAAAATTGTTTTCTCACTTCCCAAATATTGTTTTTTTTTCAAATGGGAAACACATGAACTATAAATTTTGAGTCTTTAATGTGATTTTAAATTGATTTATCCCCATTATTATTTGATTTTTAATTCCTCATTTTTTATTTTTTTCAATTTCGATAAATTCTAGATGATCCATGGATGAAACTAGGGTGAGTGACTTATCTTTATTTTTTTGGGGATTTGTACCTTTTTTTCTTTCCCTTTATCTCCCTATATTTTTTTGTTAATGATAGAATAATCAAACCATTGAAGATAGAGGTTATCCTTGTTGAATTGGATCTATTGATGTCTCAACTTCTCTCCATTATTCACTATTCCTTGCAAAAAAGATCTATCCCTTCCTAACTAGACTATAAATATTATATAAATTGTGTTGAAAATCGGGTAAGTGTTTTATATACCCATTGGCTTGAATGATTCATGAATATAATTATATAACCATTCTGATGGAATGTTGGAACTGTATCTAGGAGTTATCAACATGAAATGTTTTTCTGGTTGGTGTGAAATTGTGGTTTAGGGGTTGACTCCCTCAGAAATTCTTGAAGTTGACCTCAACACATTTTAGGTTGGTATTATACATCATTATATACTATTTATATGATGTATTGACATGATTTTTAGGGTGTGTTTATAACCCATGAGACCTATGTTTGATGTTTGATCAATTGAGTTCTGTGTATTGGCCATGAGACCTATATTTGATGTTTGATCACATGAAGCATGTGTGTTTCCTTACAGACCTATGATTGATGTTTTCTCACATTTGGATTTTTTTGGCTATGGATCATGTTTGAAATGAAATGATGTTTTAGAAGTCATTATATATCTATCAAAACAAGTGTTGTTATTCTCTATTCTATAGTTGAACATGTTGGTTTATCCATATAGGCTATCTAACCAAGGGGGATTTGTGATATATTTTTTCATCATTTAAATGGGATATCCATTTGAGGGGTATGTGGTAGATATATTTTTTGGAAAATAAAATTGTGGGGGATATATTATGTATAATAATGATGTTCCATTAAATATAGAGTTGTTTTAGGTAGATCCAGTCTCGATGGACCCAATATATATGTTGTTCTTGTGTTATATACTTTTTTGTAATCTATGATTTTTTAATTATAATGTAATGAACCAATTATTGCATGAACTTCTGTTTGAGGAATATTTAGTTATTTCTTAATGGGTTTCATACTCACACCCTACATTGGAATCTCAGTGCATGTTCATATTTTATAACCCCCCATCTGTTGAAGGAAAACGACCCTATAATGGGTAATTATACATGTTTAACAAGAGGGTGTGTTCATTAAAGTGAGAGATTTAGTCTTGGACGTCCCTTTCTATTCCTATATTTATAATTTTATCATGTACATTGATCAATATCATGTGGAATACTTTTCAACATTTTGGATTATGTGACTGACATTCCATACAACTATTGGATGGATTTTTTCTTTTGTTTATGATGTTTCTATGATGTTTTGGTCTATTCCATAAATTGTTTATTAGTATTTACTCAATTTTATACATTAATTATTATCCAGTACTGAGGGAATAGTCTCCCTATGATGTCCCTATTGACCCACACTGCTAATCAGTGACCTCATGCATATGGGGGGGGGTACACACGAGGTCATGTGGAATTTTAGCTCCAACTCTTTGATTCAAGTTGGGATGGGAAAAATTGTATCATATCCAATACACAGATAGAAATAAGAAGTCATTTTCTGGGATTGAGGTGTTGATTCCACAATGATGGCATCATAATTTAAAGCGAGGGGGATAGTAACACCCCTAGAAATTTGAGACATAAAAGGATAAATTGTACTAACATTGTTAACAAGGTGAACCTTTTTTTGGGAGAATACCTGATTAGAACTCCATACATAAGGGAGGATTATCCTGTAGTAGTGTAATTTTGGGTGAACTCTTGTGAATTTTCTTAGTATTAGTGAACGTGTGAAAAAGACAAAGTTAAAGAACATGTGTTTCACAGGGTGGAAATATGTTACTATAATAATTCACCCCAATGGGTAATATTATATAGTGTTCTGGTAATTCCACCAAGGTATTATAGCATACCCATGTGTTCAGGTGACATGTTTCATGGCTTAAAGGGGCCGAGTTAAGAAAAAATGGCACCAAATCCAATTTAATGTAAGGGGAAATTGGTGTAGAAATTATTTGGTGCTCGGGATGGGTACTTGTGGGATGTAACATGGGTGACCTAACCGTGCTATTTATGGGGTTATTGTTGGGGAAAACATGGGATGCTGAAACACACTACTGGGATGACTGTTCTGGGTTAGTGTGTTCAAGAGAACTATTACTAAGGCTAAGCCATGGTGGAATCTGTGGTAGCAGTCACATGGGTTTTCAAATGGAAAAAAACTACTGCCTTTTTTTTGGGATAAAGTTCATTTCATTAGGGAAATGCATAAATTAAAAATGTGGGGTATTTAATACAATTATTAAATGTTTTTACCCTTGTAATTATTGAACAATCCTTCCTCATTGATTTCTTCGATCAAGAAGAATTACAAATGTTGCAATTACGAACATATTTTGAGTGGTCAACCCATATTTCTATGAGGATTGGAAACTTGTTTTTTTGTTTATTGAAGTCTCTTTACTTGTTCTTGCTATAATAATTTAACCATTTAAGATAAAGGGTATCCTTTTTGAATCCAAACCATACAAACCTCTTTACTTATAATTTTTCCACCATTACTTTTATGAATAATCTCTTAATTTCACAACCATACTAAAAATAAATATTTCTTGGTGTTTAACATCATATGATTGTTATATCTACCCCTTGTATTGAAACTTTTTTGAATCTCATTCTATAACATTTTTGATTCCTTATTGGAACATGTTCTAGGAGTTCATGGTGTTCATGTTTATTCTAGTTGGTGTGAAATCATGGTTTGAGTGAGGAATTCATTGGACAACCACAAAAATAAAATTAAAATAACTAATATAGGTTTTTATTATCATTAGAGAATGTGTATACGTGTTATTTTCATTATTTTTTTTGTTCTTGTGTGCATGTGTGACCAATGATACATATGATGATTTTTGATCAGACACGGTGTTCACGTGTCTCTCATGGGACTCATGTTTGATGTTTTATCACATATGAATTTTTAGTGGATATATATAATATTTGATATAACAACATGTTTGACCTATTATCTTTTGTATGTATAGATATTTTATGTTTCTCTCTCGGCCATCTGTAGCTAAGTGTATAGGTTGAGCCATATGGACTACCCAAATAGGGTTATTTCATAATAGAGTTTAGAATGTACATGGGATATACCATCTATTAGGATGTCTCAAATGTTTTTTGGGTCTATACCTTAAATAGGGGAAGTTTCCAATAAGGCTAGAAATAATATTTTTGACATGGAGTTGAAGCAGGTAGAGCCAATCCCCAAAGACCTAGAATATATTTCTTTCTTTTATGATATATTTGTTTTACATCAACACTATATTTATTTTCATGTAATGAACCAATATATCATATGTACTTTTGTTAAGGTCCTTTTGTGGAATATTATGGGGACTTTCTCTCACACCTTACTCAAGAATTTCATTGTGCTTTTATATTTCACGAACATGGATCTGGTAAAGGGAATGAGCCTAATGGTTGGTAGTTAAATTTTTTTTGAAAGAGAATATGGGTGCTATAGGACGGACCTCAGGATGGATGATGAATAACTAGAATATATGAAAATAATCAAACAATCTCTAATGTGAAAAAACATGTAATTTTGATAACCAATTCATCAAGATTGATTTATTTCTTTTTCAAAATCATCCTAATTCTAATACAGTTTGAATAAAACATGATACATGTACTTCTCCTAGGCCTATACAATGTAAGAGACACCAATTCACTTATTCATTTGGTAAACATAGGTTCCTTATGTTGGATTATAAGGTTCCCTAAAATCCTATTCCCAATCTGATCATCTTGGCTGACACCAAACCCCAGGATCAAATTGAACCATTTCCATACCAACCCATGGAATCATTTCTAGTTCACGTCTTTTGTATCCACTATATCTATAGACCAAAATCCTTAACACCGCTATTTTATGAAAAACCCCCACTAAGGAACCCTCCCATGAAAGTAGTTATATTTAGAGTGTCTCCAAAATCTGGCCTCTAATTTCCCCAGGGTTGGGGACTAACACTAAGGGTTGAAAACATATATACGTGAGGCACTACCGTCATACATCATTGGAAAAAAAATAAAATAAAACCACTAAAAATTTCAATAATAATAAATAAACCAATATTAAAAATAATCTGACAACCAATGAAAATGTCAAACAATTAAAAATACCAAAATAAAATTCCAATAAAATCCTAGTAAGTAACTCCACAACAACTCCAAAGCTCAAAAATTGTATTATATATCTATGTCAACAAACAAATCTTGGATACATAAAAAAATTTTATATATATATATAGCGGTGAAAATAACATCTATACTAATTAGGATTATAACCAATACCTCTCAAAAAATCATGGAATAAGTATTCTAATGCATCAGTGAACAAACAACTGACCAAGCGGGCACATATCTGGTCAAATACTACCCACCTCAATATGGAACACTAACCAAATATCGTATCAAATGTAATAAAATAATATCATGAAATATAACCAAAGGGTACCTATAAACAACCCCCTCATTTTCCTCTCTCACACCCATTCACCAACTTTTCATAGATTAATCCCTTTTATAGATAGATATAATGTTGGCAGGGTTGTAACCCTACCTATCCCAACCTACGAAAATCCCATCATCTTGTGTAAGAATTAGTAAAACACCATATATATATATATATATCCATATACCATCCATAAATCACTAACTATAATAGTAAATTATCAAAAACATTATGGAAATAAACCTCATACCCACCTCTTAACATGAAAGACCCATATTATACATACCACATGATTATCTCATCATCACCACAATATTATCCATCATATTAGGGTATCTTTATCACCAAGAACATAAAACTTCTTCCATTATCCTACCATGAAGAACCCAAATTATGTAAATATTCCATAATATACTACACCAGAATTGAGAGTGAGGAATATGGGAAAGAAACCATCCACCCTCACTAAGAAGGTTGTTGGGGGAAAACAACCAAAACCCAAAATATGTTGGTGTTGGTTAGGTGGTGTGACTTGAGTGGGGTGTACACATAAATAAATAAAATACCATATATTATAGAATATTCCCACACAATACCATACTAGAAGGTTCACTACAAAATTGAACCATCACTATTGTCATCTAAAACACAAAAAACTAGACAACTTTACAACATAAAAGTATTACTAACCATTTAAACTATCCCAATTTATTATACCAATAATTCATTTCTTGAACCAACCATACCCATAATGCTACATTCATTAGGATATTAAATTCCTTAATTAATGATAATATTCTCCAGCTCACATTCCATTGTTCATTTCATGTTCATTATTAAAAATTATATTTTTATAATACTGGGAATCTACAATAAATAACATTGTATCCAACCAATCCATAATCCATCAATGAACACTGAATCTTTCTTTCTAATTGAATCCATGCCACCACAACCCCACCGCATAAACCACACTAATACCCCATCCATCATCAAATAACCATCATTAAAATATCCCACAAAACATGACATGTTATCCATCATAACCCACTACCCAGGAAAAACTAACCAACATAACCTCGTTTCCCCACACACACCAACCAATGAAGCACATATTCCCAAACAATTCCAACCAATGCATCCGAACCCAAATGTTAGAAACACTACACAACATCCCCCACATAACCACCCAATATATCTAGAAAAAACTACATAAACACAAAAAAATGACAACCAATTTCAGTAATAATATAACTACATCCCCTTCCTCTTTATATAAAACTTAATTCCTTTATCGTAATTAATTAAACTTGTTTCATTATCCTCATTATTTAATTAATAATTATGAATTCTAAATTTTAATAAACCATCATGGAACCAAAAAAATAATCAATATTAATAAATATTTTTAGCAATAGAAGTGTACAATTACTAGGTGTGAAGGAAATATCCTGAAAATAAGTCAAAACATGTGACACCTACTATTCTAATCAATTATATTTAGGTATGGTTCGTTACCTTCATTATTTCAATACATAATACTTACACAATGATAAAACTTAATTCTAATCCCCAAATTAAATAAACTAGGTAGAGTAATAAAATTATCTTCTATAACTAGATAATTCTGAATCACTATATAAGGATGAAACAAAGAAAGATATGATTATCTAGAAAAACAATTCAAATAACAACAAAAAAACTAAATTGAAATAAACCCAAATTTATATTTATATATCATCACCCTAACCAAAAATATCCACAACCATAACCTTTTATGAATAAATAATAAGGGGAAAACCAAGAAGGAATGAATGAAAAATCACATTGGATCACCAATGGTCATTATCATTATGTTTGGAATTAGTTTTATGTGATATATTGTTCCAATATATCTATGTGTTATGTGTTTTCATGACTCAGAAAACATTTAATTTTATTATAATAAGTTTAACCTTTGTGTTTCAGATAATTATTATCTTTCACTCTGTGTCCATGTTTTCATTTTACAATCAATAAGAATTTTGTCTTACCAGAATTGAAGAACATTATCCATTGCTCAGAATCAGAAGTGGAAAAGTCTTTTCAACTATGTAAGACTTTATCTTACTAAGTATGACTATGTTATTGAAGACATATTCCTTAGTTAGGAAAATAATCTTTCAAGGAAATTTTCCTCTAAATATTATATTTGTAGTCAGTAGAAGATAAAGAAGTTATGTGTTATATCACAACAAAATCATATCCTATGATGCATTAAATTCAACACATATTATGAGGAAGTGATATTTTTTCTTTTGAAAGTTATCTAATGATAAACAATGTTTTTAGTTTGTATCTTATGAAGGCATAGTAATGAATAATTTCAATATAAAATTGATAATATATATATAAGTTATTTCATAAATTTAGATCACATCAAAAGGATATCATACTTTTAATGAGAGTTTGGTATATAAAAGACTTTCAATAAATAGGTAAATCCAATGAATTATAAGATTTATGTCATTAATGTCTAAAAAAGAAATTCCTATGTTTGGAATAATTGGTTGCATATCCTTAATAGCTAGTCTCCTCAAGATCACTATACAAGATTGATAGACCATTTTAATTATCTCATTATAAAGTTTAAACAATATTTAGAAAGATAAGTTTTCCAAAAATATAATCATATAGACAGATGAATAGTTGATTTCATCTTAAAAAATGTCAGAGATTTTTATATACAATGAAACCAAATTTTTTTCATTTTGTGATTATCAATTCTATCAGTTTCACTGAAGATCATACTGAGCTATACCTTTGAGTCTATCTTTTTCTCTGGGAGAATCTCCATCTACTATTAGTTGCTACTTGAAACTGTTCACTATGAATTTTCCCCTCATTTTTTCTTCTATCTTGTTTTCACTCAGTGTAATAGTGTGTTTAAGACTATGGATAGGTCTTGTAAAAAGGGAGACTAGTTGAAATATCTTAGACCATTGTGGTAATTGAAAACTTCTTATATTAGCTGGGTTCCCCTATAAAATGGTTTTCATATTGAAAATCACCAAACTACTGGAGTAGAGTATTGGTGGAGTGGACTAGGTGACTTATATTCCCCAAACCACTATAAATCCCTTTGTTCAATTTCTTTTTTGTATAATGTTAAATTTTATCTTCATATATTAATAACTATAGTATCCAAATCATATAAATTGAAGGGGTTATATTATTCATGAATTATTTTTAACTCAATTCACCCTCATATTGAGCTGTTCAGTTATTCATTTAATAGGAAAATAATTGGTATCATAGCCCACGACTATCGGGTTGAAAGCTGTCAAAGGTTGAAGTAAAAAGATCCATCGAAAAATGGATTACATTTTTGATAATCTAGAATGTATGTCAATAGTTATAGTTCCATAATTCAATAGTAAACACTATTGTTGCGTGAAATATTTCATGATCATTTTTTAAAAAAACTCTTGGCCTAAAAGTCTATCTCAAAACAGTTAATCCATGTGAAATTCATATGAAAAAACCTGAAACATGGGATGAAATATAAGAATAAAATTATTACTTTAACACTAATGCTATTAATTTTATCATATGTGTGTGAGGACCATATAAGTTTAAGAAAATATCTTAAATCCAGAAAACACATGAAATTTGGACCACTATAGAAGGTTTATATGAAGGCACTAAGAATGTAAAAGCTCTTAGATATTCTATAACTATGATTTAGATTAATATATTTGAAATATCTTAATGAGATAGAATTACTCAATTTAATGGAAGACTCACTAATATCATGAACTACATTCTTTCTATAGGAATTACTATTACCAAGTAAGAACAGACATTGAAAGTTCTCAAAGTATTACCACCTAAGTGGAGAGGAATCCCATCTACTATGAGACAATCCACAGAAGTTAAAATTTATAAAATAAAATATCTCATCTGGAATCATTAGATATATGATTATGAAATGAAAACTAGACATGAAGATAATAAAATGATCAAGAAGAAAAATACTACTTTGAGGTGTCAACATCAAACATTGACAGAAAGAGAAAATGCATAAAAATCACTGAATCTTTTTAAGATGAATACTTCTCAAAAAGATAAAAATTAAATTACTATATTTCTAAATTTTATTGAAAGATATAAAATATTTATAATAAGAGGCTAATTTTTTAGAGTATCCTTAAACAAGAACAAGAAGCATTGTTAAAAATTTGAAGATTTGAGATGCAATGAGTGAAAAAAGTAGGGATATATTAAGACATACTATCTAAAAATTAAATATGATAATAATATAGAAGATAATTACATCAGGAATACTGGATATACAAAACGATTAAAGAAATGAAGGCCACTTATTGTTATTCTTAAGATTATAGAGAATTCACATCATCCGAATTAGAAGCTGAAGCTACAAATCATAAGACCAACATATGTTTTATGGAAAAATCAGATGAGGTGTATTATTATTACTCTATTAATAATAAACCTGAATATAAAAATAATATATTCTCATACAAAAAATTAAATGATTACAACAACATGTTGGAAATCTTGTATAAAATCCTATCAAATAAAAAAATTCCCCTGAAAATTCTTCTAATAAAATTTTATATGAGTAGGATAATAAAAATTAACATATTTTAGACCTCAAAAATCGGGTGGAATTATCTTCTGCTTCGAATACTAAAGAAATTAAGAAAATTGATATCCAATAGAATTAGGTTACAAATTTCATAGATGATGAAAGTGTGTATACTAAAGGGGAATATAATATAAACAAAATTATCGGTCAAAATAAATTCAGAAAAAACAATTCACAATTGGAAGTAAAGGTAAAATGAAAAAACATTATATAAATATTTTCGCTCCTTTCACTAAATATACACACATTTTTAAAGTTAATTTTTTTCATTGTTGTGAAATAAGAAATTTTTCCAATATTTTTTATTTAAAAAATCCTCATTTTTGTGGAATAAAAAATACTTTACGTTCCAATTTTTTTTCAAAACATGAAGTAATTTTTTGTGGGGAAAAAAGAAAGACTAGATTCCATGATCTATATATATAACATTTCTGGACCAAAAAAAATTTATGTACTAAGGAATTTTGTTGTTTTATTTGTCATTATAGGAAACTATACATAAGAATAGAAGTAAAAAATGGTTTAGGGAAACTAGAGTTTAAAGGTATATGACTGTATATTACTTCAAATTTAATTCTCTATCCAAAAATAGATGAAGGATATTTGACATTTGGTGATAATGAAAATGGAAAGATAATTGGAATTATAATATTTGGATACCCTCAATCAATTATCATTTATAAATTACATTATATTGAAATCTGAAAGCACAACCTGATTAGTATCTCTCAAATTTTGGATTATTGATATTCAATTGATTTTTCTAACAATTGATGTTTATTTTTTAAGGATATGTTTCTTATGATAAAATCAATCAGAACCAATAATGTTTACACATTAAATCTTAATTCATTTTTTATATATAATTTATAAATTTTATATTCTATAATTGATGAATCGTGGATTTTTTATAGAAGTCTTGGACATTAAAATATTCATTCCTTAAAAAAATTATCTACAAAAATTAATTTATAAATTTCTCGATTTTAAATTGGGAAGAAATTGGCTATGTGAATAATTCCAAATGGGTAAGAAACACAATTCATATTTTAATACAATTAAAGAATTTTCTACTTGTAGACTTCTTGATCTCATCCATATGGTTTTTTTGGTCCTATTAGAACTGTAAGTATTATTGGTAATTCATTTTTTTATGTATTCATTGATGATTTTTTAATTTTCATGTTGGATTACTTTTTTAGACTCAATTGTGGATTTTTTTTTGTTTTCATTGATTTATGTAAACCTGGGAAAAGTGAAAAGGATGTCAAAATCATGTATTTGAGAAGTGATCATGGAGGTGACATTTCGAATTATGAATTTAATTATTACTGCTCTACGAAAGGAATTGGACAGCCATTCTTTCCCTATATGAAACCTTTAAAAAATGGAGTTTCCTAAAGGAGAAATATTTCATTTCAAGTAGTTTCTAGGATGATGTTATGGGACTATAATATCCGCACTCATTTATGGGGAGTGGATGTTAACATAGCATGTTATATCATTAACAGAGTACAATAAGACCTTTTTAAAAAAGGCTCCCCCGGATCATGGATTAATAGAAAACCCAAAGTTCAATACTTCAATGTATTGGGATGCAAGGATTACATCTTTAACTCCAAGGATAATCATGTAATTTTCAATCCAAAAGATGATGAAAGTATAATATTTGGTCACTCTAGTAATTCCAATGCTTATAGAGTGTTCAATAAAAGGTCTAGGATTGTTGAAGAATAAGCTCATTTAATGTTTGATAAATGCTATCCTCTTGTCCAAAAAATGAATAAAATTAATGATCAAAATGATTCAGTCTAAAATATGAGACTTTAAAATATCTTTAATGGAAACATTGATAATGATTTGAAACATGATTACTTCAAACTAATTTCAATAAGGGTAGATTCTGGTGAACATGAAATTGTTTTCCTAGAATAACTATATACCATAATAATTATCCTTTATAAATTTATATAGGAATCCTAGATAAAGGATTAAGAACTAGAAATTAATTATAAAATATAGTCAAATTCCTTTCCTCTCTATCCCAAAAAGAATCAAAATCAGTAGAATAATCCTTTTTCTGATGAAAGTTGGTACCCATTAATTCAAGAAGATATTAATCAATTCAAATGAAACAAATCATAGGAATTAGTTCAAATACCCTAAAAAAATCCTACAATTGGAACTAAATTAGTTTTTAGAAACAAAAAAGATGTCCATGGTGTAGTAACTAGAAATAAATCAAGATGAGTTTCCAAAGTATATAATCAAGAAGAAGAAAAAGATTATTTTCTACAATATCTATATTATATGATATTATAATTATTCTAGAATATGAATCGTATATGATTTTTAAATCCTATTAGATGGATGTTAAATATATTTTTTTAAATGTGGTTTTAACTGAGGAATTTTAAGTAGAACAACTCCTAGTTTTGAGTTTCCCTTTTTTCAAAATTATGTGTTTAAATTTACTAAATCTTTATATGGGATTAAACAAGCCTTGAGGGAATGGTATAAATGGTTTTCTACTTTTCACTGATCATTTTTTACCACAAGATAAAAAACCAAACATTATATAATAAAAATTCTTTCACTAATATTTTATTAGAAAAAATATATGTAGATGATGTTATTTTCGGATGAACAAACCAAATGTTTTGAAATTAATTTTTAAACAAATTTAAAAAATAATTTTAAATGAGTATGATGAGAAAAATAAAATATTTAACGGGATATCAATTTTAACAAAAAAATCATGGAAATATTTTAAATCAACTAAAATACATACTAGATTTAAATAAGAAGTTTTGAATTGAAAATAGTAATACGTACTCAACTTCGATGAGTTCCAATATGAATCTTGACTCATATTAAAAAGTAAGATCATTAGACAAAAAGTTATTTAGAGGAATCATTTCATGTTTTTTGTAACTTACTTCTAGTAGAACATACATTATGTTTCTAGTATTTCATTGCGTAAGATTACATTCTAATCCAAAAATAATAGCATTAGAATACTCAAAAATAATTTTATGATATCTAAAAAGGTCATCATCTATTTATCTTATTTTTCTAAAGATTAATTTTTTTAAATTATTCACATACTTGAATGAAGATTTTGTTAGATATATATTATATAGAAAATGAAACTCAGGAGCCTTTCATATTCTTGGTAAATCCCAAGTGTATTGGTCAAGTAAGAAGAATCACTCTATAACACTGTGAACTGATGAAGCAAAACATATTTACACATGAATTTTTTATGCACTATTGGTATGGATTAAACTAACTTTTGATAGATTTTGGATATAATTTTAACGATTTTCCAATCATATGTGATAACACGAGTGCTATTAACATATCAAAGAATCCAAACGATCATATAAGAAAATAGAACATGGATTTAAGGCATTATTTCATGAGAGATCACGAAAAGACTAATGAAATATTTTTGGAATTAATTTTCAACGAAAATAAATTAGTTGACATTTTTTAAAAACCTTTTCCTCTTGAAATATTTAATTTTATTAAATCAGAATTTTTTATGTTTGATTTTACTAAATATTATTTTTATCGAATACTATTCATATTTATAGTAAAAATGTTATTTTTAATTTTATTTTATTTTAGTGCATCTTTTTTGGGTACTAATCATATTCAACATGCCACATAAAATACTTTTAGAAATAATTACCCGACACATAACTGCACAACCCCTCAATTATCACAAATGAAAAAGATCTTGTATCAACTCTACGTATGAAATGGATTGATAATCATTGGAACATCTCTATTTATCTCTTCTCAAAACTTCCTTATCATATACATATAACTCTAAAACCCTTAATAATATATTTCAATGGATACGAAAAATAGAACTGGTGGTGCTTCATTTAATATAATGAAACAACAAAGGATATCATGGAAAGTGCTAAGTTGACAAGCTATTGATTTCTAGTTGATAAACAAAATGGACATGTTACTATATAAAGTCATAGGTCATAATATATGGGAGTATATTTTAAAATATTCGCAATTTATGTATGTGTTCATGAAGGAATTCCATGTGTTTTACGAATCATCAATATTTTATTTTAGCGATGACGAAGACTTCATTACTTTGACGATCAACCAGAAAAATTTCTCATTAACCTCAATTTAGTTAGTTGAAGCCTTAAAAACCCCTCAAGATGACACCCCTTTATTTATTACATATTTAGCTACCATTTATGGATTCACCGCTTTGGAATTTATAAAGTCACACTTTAGAAAAACGATCATTGAGGATAATCAAGTAAAACGTATAGAATCTGAAATAAAAGTATTGAAAAAGTTTATTTTTTCAGGAATAGAAAAGGGAAATAGTGAGTTTAACAAAATTCTCTTTTAGGACATCACATTTATTTATATTTTTATGATAGAAAAACCTATGATCCTAGAACATTATATTCTATGATATATGTGCCAGGTTCAAAATAAGTCCTTGAATTTATATTCTTTAGGACATATTTTAACCCTGTTTTTTCATAAAACATGATTTGATAGGGACGATAGTAACAAAACTCTATTTCATTGGTTGAAAACATTTAGTACATTTGTATTAAGGAAAAGAGGATTGTGTAAGGACTTTTTAGTATTGATGTTTGTACCATTGTCCTCGATTACTAGAGCAGAACCTCTATTGACTCTGGGGGAGTCGTCTCATTAATAAGAGATACTGGTGATGGTTTAAGGATAGTATAATAAAATTGAGACTAGAGAACGTTAGGATCACAATGAGACTCTTGATGTAACTAAAACTAGAGTGGAAATTGGAATTCAGTCAGACTAACAAACTAGTTATCCTGAAATAACCCCTCCTGCTCCTAGTTTGGTACAAAAAAAGTTTATAAGGAAAGGATAACCAGTACTGTCACTCACATATTTTTAGTTGGACATGACTGTACCCTTTATGTATGAATACGAATTTCACCTCTCATAATTGAGTCTCATTGTAAATAATTAGAAAGAATGGATGATGGAAGAGTTTATAGGAAAGAATCACAATAATCACCTCAGGTTGAATAAGTAATCGATGCTTTCCAAAATCAATCATTTGAAGAATAATGTGTAAAAGTATTGTAGGAAAGGAATAATTATATTCATCAATAATTTATAAATGTACAAGAACTGATTATTTATTGAACTATGTTTTAAAGATCACAACTAAGTTACTCAAAGTTATTTTCTGAAGTGGAATCTCTAAAATGTCAAGTTTCTGAATCCAGTCAAGAAGTAAAAACTCTTCATAATCAGATGTCATCAATGTATGAGTTTCAGGAAATAAATCTGTTGGTTATGTTTGTGTTAAACGTGTTATCAAAATAATTATCCACATAAATTGGAAACCTTCATAATCAACAGTCAAAGCTCATGGAATTGTCTCAAGATATTGATATGATAAATTTAGTTGTTGAGTCTCTATAGTGTGAAATAATTCCAAGGGAAATATTTCATGATCTTGAGAAATATGTGCTAGATGATGTTTGAATATTACTATTTCCTCTGAAATACGCTAAAGAATATGTTGATAAATCAAAAAATGAGATTGTTTCTATGTTAAAACATAAGCTTCCAAATGCATAAGAATGTTCTATTCAGGTGAAGAAATATGTATGTTTTATCATATTTTGACTACAAAAGATCGGTGGATCATTAGAAATCAAATTTGATGTTATATAAAATAAATTTTAAGAGTTAAATGAATTATTTGTTAATAGTATCAAGATAGATATTTCGAATGTTGATGATGAGATAGAGGATGACACTTTTCTGGAATCCTTGGAAAGAAAAGTGTTTGAAAAAGGAAATGATGTTGATTTTTTCACTGGTAAGACAAATAGATATTTCGATGTTTTGAGGAATTTCATATAAAACTATAAAATGAAAGAGGATTTATGGAAAAAAATTTGGAATTTTTCTCAACATGTGTTGATGGATTTTACAACCTTAATGGATTACTGTATAAATGAATCAGGGAAGGGAATTGATGCCAACAGATATGTTATTTTACATGTTCATGGAAGATGGTTTTTTAGACCAAAAGTAGGTGATCAAAACATATCCACATATCAGTGCATAAGGAAATATTTTATTCTTCGGTGGTCTACCAAATGGAAATTCTATGGATTTCTAAATAAATTTCTATATCTTTACCTAAACCATAATTTAAATTAGCCTTTAACCATTCACATAACTTTTATTTAGTAACATCATTGTAGACCACTCTCAAAAATCTAGTCTTCACCAGTAATTTTTTATCCTTAAGATAAAACCAATATTCGAGCATCCCTACTGATGTTGGGGGATGTTGTTGGCATGATAGATGACACACCTCTACCTTTATCCTTGTTACCTCATGATGAACACATATTTTTTAAGATGCCACCCGAGAAAAGTCATTTTGTGAGATGAATTTGATACACTCTCCATATTTAGTTTCTAGAATGGTGTGCCTGATGGATGGGAATTTTTTAAAAATAGTTGATTCATTTCATCTTTATGGGATCCTTATAAAAATTCAAATTTATTTTATTTAACTTTTTTTGAATGATTTTCATGCCTTTAATGTTTACTTTTTCTATTACTCTTTCAATATTGTTGTTTTATGATTTTACATAAATATTATATTCTATCATAATAATATCCATGGAATAAGGGTTGGACAAAATCCTAATGATGCACCTATATCGCTGAAGATTCTAGAATACAGATGGAAGAATAACGATTTTTAATAGAGTTTTCAAATATATACCTAGAATAATTTTAGAAACCACACTACAACACTAATAGCTATGTCGTAATGAATTGGGGTTTCCCCAAAAACTAATTCACAATGAAAGAGGATTCTCTATGGCCTCAGGTCATCCAACCAATTATGTTCACACTAAAAATCTATCCCGAATCATTCAAACCCAAGTTAGGATACGATGCATCCAATGTACCATGCTGTAGATACCCGATAATTTTCAATGAAAAATAATTCAACCACCTATACTACACGAAATTACCCACACCCCACACCATAGCTACTATCATATATACCGAACCACTAAATTCCACATATCTAAAATTCTAAAATGTTTGTCAACAATATATCATAACCATACAAAAATTAGAAGATCCACCCAAACCATCATCCCATAACTCTACACTTCTATACCTTGATTATGATGCAATGGCCTCTACTATGCCGCAAACTAAATATCTATGCCAGAAACCTCCACTTACATATAAAATTTGGGGTCCCATTCCACCATTCCTTCCTCGATATTCATCAATACCCCGCTATCATGTGAAAAAGTAACTTTTGGAGAAGGATTGAACCATCACATTAAAACAATTAAAATGTCTATTAATTATTTTATAAAAAATAATGTTATAAAAAATAAAAAAATTAATTTATTTCATTATCATTTTAGACTTTGGAATGTACTTTTTATGTTTAAAAATTTTGTTTATTATTTTTAATTAATCAAATTATACTATTAAACCTATTTTTGGTCTATCCTAAAATTTTATATTTTTATGATATTAATAGATCAACATTATATCATAGAAATATACCATTTATAACTATTTGATTACTATTTAAATAAAGATTCATCATTTTCTAAAATTTACCAAAAAAATAATTTTTATGAAACTACTATATATTGTATAAAAACTTAAATTTATTTTATCAAAATAATCTTAAACCTAAAGTAATTTTAATATTTCAATATTAATATTGAAATATAGATTTTAAAAAAATATTTTAAAAAACACTTTATTAAATATATTGACATAAAATTTAATTGCTTTTCTTAATTTAAATATATTTTTTATAAAATTTTAATTTTATTATTTACATAATTTATTAATTATAAATAGTATTTAAAATTAATTTTACTATATTAATAGTCATGTTACAATACTAGTAGATAAATTAACATTTAAACGGAAAATTTACTATTCTAATGACCATATTACTGTTCAAATGGTCATATTAGTGTTGTATTTTCTATAAATACATTTTATTTACTTCATTCATCATTCTTTTAGTTCTCTATCAAGTTTTTTTACTTCCATAACAAAATTCCAATTATATTTCTAATGATTAATTTTCTATTCATTGTGTTATTTGTGAGTCTTTTATTTCTTTGTGAACATGAACTTATGGATTTTTTAATCTAAATATGTTGTTTATATATTTTTATTTCTATATTTGTTTTTAATTTTATGGAAATATATATCCCCCTTATGCAATATTTGAAATTCTTTAATTAAAATAGTGTTTTTTATTTTGTGATGAATGTATTTTATTAAATAATATATTCTAAATTCTTATTCCTATATAAATTTATAATGAATGTTTCATATTTTAATGTTTTGGTCATTAGATTTTCCCATTAAAAAATTTCATCCTTTAAATTTCAAATTAAATCCATTATTAAAAATTGATCAGGATACTTCTACTTCATTTTTTCCTCAGGTTCTTATATTTCCAATTTGTACTTTTGAATTCACCAAGTTACTTTAACCAGGTTTGTTTTTAGGTTGTGTTGAAATTTTTCTCTATAGATAAAGATCTTTATTGGTTTCTCCTTATAAGAGATATCATGCTACAATTTCATCGTATTGGGTTTTGGTTTTTGTGATGGATCATGTTTGTAATTACATAGGAAAGATATATGGAACACATCATGAACTTGGGATAGGTTTGGTTAGAATTATAGTTCATATGTAACAAGCCAATATTTTATAGTATGCATCTTTTTAAATAAATTCAATTTATTTAATAGCTTGCACTACACATAATAACGGGTTGGAATGCATTTCACGCAAGGATGAGTTTTACCAAATACCAACATAATATTAAAATATTAGTATAATAAGATATAAATTAGATGTTAAGTTGGGTATTATCAATATTTTTAAATAACTAATGAAAATATATGGTTGAATTCAATGGCTATAAATTAATTAGAAATGAATATAAGAACCAACTAAATATATAGGAAATGTTTATATAAAGAACTATTTTTACGATCCCAAAGAAGTTGTATCATAATAAATTAATTTAATTATTGTTAGTGAATTATATTAATGAGAAATAAATTTTATATACTTAATATAATATTTTTAATAATCATATAATAGATTTTACTGACATAAAATAAGAACAAACCCATTTTTAGGCATAAAAACCTTTTTTTTCTAAATTTTGTTTGGACACCATTTAATGGAGAAACTTTTTTAAATAATATTTTTTATACATTTAAATTTTATATTTGAAAAAATAAACTTCCTATTTAGAAGAGTGAAATGAAAATATACTTTAAATGAATTTTGGATATTTTTCTGATATGTTTTATGTTTGGATGAATATTAAAAAATACTAACTTTGGATTGAAAAATTATTATTTATCAAAATAATTTATATTGTTAAATTATATATTTGATTGGTTTAAAGTATAAACATATCATTATTTACCATTTAACTGAATTTTTTTCATTGGAATCCATTTCACATTTAATTTTTGTATAAAAACATGTAAATCTTTGGGATATTTTCACTTTAAAAACACATTTTTTTCATTCCGTCATCGAGATTAATTTTAAATTAATTTTATAAATGTTTGTGTTTGGAATAATGAAAATTTTATTTAATATTTTTCATCATAAGTTCAATGTTTATTAACTAGGTCCTTTTTCTTTTTGGACAATATGAAAAGTAACATTAGTACATTTTAATACCATGGGTAAGGGTAGATCGAGTAATTAAGGGTAAAAATAATATAATAAATATTATAAATCTACACAGAATCATTCCCAAAAGTTATTGGTTGAGGGTAATTCGTCTCTTAACACACAAGGATCTAAATTTAATAATTTTATGGATACCTTCCCATGAAAATTACTTAAATATTATTTAACTCAAAAGGATAGACAAAATGTCACACTTATACTTTTAATACGTATAATATTCTTAATATGTGAATAAATAGAATATATTCTTGACATATACATTATTTTGAAATATAAAATGATTATATAGATCATTAAAATTAATTTTTAAATTTTTGTGAAGAAATAATTATAATAAATAATTACAAAATGGTGATGTAGTAATTACTCAATTAATGATACAATCAGTTAAAAGATAATATAAATATTAAAATAAAAATAATTTAACTTAATTAAGGTGATCAATGAATTTTTTGGGTGAATATGATAAGGTATGGGTGTGTTATGTGAATTTTTTTGGAGTTAACTTGATGCATGTAATTTGTTAAATTCAATGTTATGAAAAGTTTCAAAATTGACATTTTTGATATTTTTTGAAAATAATATATTTTTTTTGAATAAAATGAGAACCTTTTAGAAAATAGGGCCCCATAAATAAATAAAACCAAGAAATCAAACTAGTTTAAAAGAAGGAAAATTAAATTTATCTATTTGAAAAATAGGGATTACATCCTCAGGAATCTGATCAGACCAAGAAAAATTCCCCCCCATCTGCTCTTTTGTTAGCCAGACTATTAGCTAGAGTATTTACCTCCATAAAAACATGGGTAATAATGAAGTCAATAGATGAAAGGAACTACAAGAAATTAATTCATTTATTCATTATCCACCAAAGGATATGAGTAGACAATGTTATGATTTCATGAACAACCATGGTGGAATCACACTCCAACCATATCCTATTCGAACCCCTTAGCTTAACAAGATCCAGAGAAAAAATGACTCCTAGCATCTCAACCTAAAGAGATAAAGAAATACCACATGATCCGAAGGAGAAACCCACACCATCACCAATGATGTTCCTAAAATCAATTCCATAACCCGAAGGACCTAAATTTCCTATGGAAGATCCATTATTTTTAATTTTAATACAACTTAAAAAAAGAATGTGCCAAAATACTTCCATTGTACCAAATAGAGGCTGAAATTTACATTTAACCTAGATATGCCTATGAACTGAAAAATCATGCACCGAGTTACGATAATAATATTTGTGAAGAAGCATTAAATTTTTCAGAACTGAAAAAATTACAACAAGGAATGCCTATGGATTGATGTACACTCCTTCATGAAGTCCATTTCTTCTCTCTTTCCACAAGGAGTGTACAAGTTCAACTACAACATCCTAGAAAAGGATAAACAACATAATAGATAAAGGAAATAAGAATATACCTTCAAAAATGTCTCAGATAGAAGAAAAATTTTATATTTGAACCTCAAAAATATCATAAAGTACCTTCTATATAGAGGCAGTTGTAGCACAAATTAGAAACAAGTGATCCAAGTCCTCTATATTCTAATGATATAATATAGATATAGAACAAATAGAAATACAACAGACTTATAAATAATAGTTAGTAGGGTCTTTTCCATGAGCCAGTCTCCACACAAAAGTGAGCCATGATGGAGGAATGATCCTCCTATTAAAATTACCAATCCAATCTAAACTCCACACAGTAGAATTTTCATTAGTTTAGTCAAATTTAGAGGTAATCATACCAGAGGGGTGAGGTTTCAAGATCTAGAAATCTCCAACAGAGTAAGAATAATAATTATTGATAATCTGTTTAACAGGGTCAGGAACAACAGAAATATCATAAAGTTGATCCCTATTAGAAATATTAAGATCCATATTTTAAAAACCATGGATAAGAGAATGAGTGAGAGAATCACCATTCAAATTATTTTTCCAAAACATGAGAGAGGAATCCTGAGAGACATACCCTCTTGCATAAACATCAATAAAAGAAAATGTGTATTTGAAAAAAGACCAAACAGAGGAATCCATGTAAATTATGTTTCCATTTTTGAGTATAATAAGTAATCTAGTCTTCAAGATGGAAGTAGATTCTGAGTTGTCATTTACTAGTTTCCAAACAAAAGAAGCTTGATGGGCTTGATAAAAAAGACTGAGATTTTTTATACCAAATCCCCCCTCTCAAATGGTTTGCAACAGCTGTTCTAAGGAAGAGTTACCAATCTTATTTCCAGAATACTACCAGTCCAAATAAAGTTTTTTATTTCCACATTAATTGATTTGATAAGAGAAGAAGGCCATTTGTAAACCATGCAAGAATAAACAAATTCCGAAACAATAATATCTTTAACCAAACAGGCACGACCAGTGAGTGGAAGGGATTTTCCTTTCTAAGCAGCAAGATGATTTTGGATCTTACTAATAATCCAAGAAAAATAACAATCCTTCATTCGACCCCAGAACATAGGAACTCCAAGATAAGTAAAAGGGATAAATCCTTCTCTAATCTACAAATCAGTGATGACTTCTGAATTCATAAGATGTGAGATATTTCTTTCAAAGTAGAAAAAGGACATGTTCCAATGAACTTGTTTCTCCGAAACATTCTTATAATGTTGAAGATCATTATTGATATTTCCGATATTTCTCTTATCCCATTAAGTTAAGAGGATAATATCATCAAAATAAAGAAGATGGTTAAGAGTAGAGGAACCATGACCAGCACCAATTTCTTCCATTCTTCCATTATTATCCATAAGGGAAAATAATATATTAAGATAATGATTAGAGATAAAAAAAATAATTCCCAAAATAATATATCCTTGCCTAACTCCTCTAGAAAAAGAGAATTATCCCTCTGAGGAACCATTATCAAGAACTAAGATATGAGATGAAGAAAAAATAATCCTGATCCAATTAAGGATAGTGTCCTCAAAACCAATCGTGGATATAATTTTATATATAAAACCACAATCCATTGTATCAAAAGCCTTTTTGATGTTTAATTTAAGGGAAATGTTCCCACCTCTAATATTATTTTTAAAGAGATTAAAACACTGCAATTCAGTAACTTGGGAATATTTATTGGAAATTAATTTGAATAAGACAAATTGATTAGAAGAAACAGTTTAATTAGAGATGAGATGATGTCTGCTAGCAAGGGTCCTTGTAATAACTTTCTATAAAGTGTTAATAAGAGAAACAACCCTGAATAATTGTATCTCATTGGAATTCTCCACCATAGAAATTAAAGAAAGTAATTTAGAATTTAAACCCTAAGGAAGACATAATCCTTTGAATAAATGAATAATAAGGTTACAAACATTATCTCAAATGATCTCCCAATAATTCTGAAAAATATTGTTAAAGCTATCAGGACCTGGGGAGCTATCTGGCCTATGGATGAATACTGTAGCCTTAATATCTGGTTCCAAAGGAATGATGATAAGTCTTGAATTATACTCTGTATTTAACAATTTGGGGATAACACCTTCTATAGGGGTGAAATGGTGGTTTAGACATTAAAGTTATCTTAATAATAAGTAATGTTCTCAGAAAGATCATGTCTATTGTCCAGTATTTTCTCTCCTCCCTTTAGCAAAGTAAGAGGCATAGTGGACTTCTGAACACTTTGAACGTTGTTAAAGATTTTCGTATTTCTATCACCATACTTGAGCCAATTATCTTTGAAAGAATCTTTTTCTCATATAATCATTAATATTAATAAAATTATTGAACATTAGAGTCATCTCAGATGCCAAAAAACACAACTAGAAAAATATTTATGGGTACACTACTCCGGGAAAGACCGAAGGGTGGCTTAATGATTGGAAATGTATAAGTCAATATGAATGAAACTATCCTTATTCAAATGTTTAAGATTTTCCTCGATGATCTTTATTTTAGAAATACATGAAAAGACATTATTCTTGCAACCTACGGAACCCCAAACTCCCCAAATAAGATTTTCAAATTCAAGATGAAGAACCCAAGATTTATTAATTCTAAATGAGAATGGAGATTTATTACCATTGACTGAGAGTTCCATCATTATTGGATGATGATCAGTGTTAATCCAGGATAATGACTTATAGGAAATGAAATCCCAAAAATGTAAAGAAAAGTCTTCAACAAAATCTCTGTCAGTTTTACTAGACACCATACCATTGAGGTGTTGTCTATACCAAGTAAACATTCCCCCAATAAGATTCAATATAATCAACTAATTTTGTCTAATATAACCCTTGAATTCCCTATATTATAATACATGGTCTTTTTTAGTTACTTTTATTTTTATTGGATTTATTATAAATTTATCATTTGGTAAATTCCAAAAGTTCCCCTCACCTTCATTATAAAAAGACACCTCTTCTATCATTTCCCCACACCACATTTGGCCTTCTATATCAACCAAAAATTATCCAAATAAGCTCCTCAAATCCCTCCCAAATCCTAGTTGCCCCCCTTTGGAGTTAAACCCCACCAAGGAAGTCTTTTTCTATACAACAGAAGGTGTTACATGAAAATGAGACAATGTTCTTCAACTATCAATTTAGTTTTATTTATTTCCCCACACATTAATTTCTAATTAATTCATGTTTATAAAAAAATAGTACCTTAAATATAAACTACTGTTTTTATATTATAGGTTCAAGGTATACTTACCCACACCACCAACTAATTGGTAACGAACTTACCATTATTTTGTACGGTGAACTACAACCTCACAAAATGACGTTGTTCATTTCTTTCCTTTACCACCACTTACGGTTGGGAATTATGATGGAAACTCTATTTTAAAATTATATATATGATATTTATTATTTATTTATTATTAATTAATTATTATATAACTCATACCTTCATACTTTTTATTTATTGTAAAAACGATATCAATGTTTTCGGACGTGGGGACTACCATCTCTTCAAAGGGATGGGATATGTTCACACTATACATAAAATGCACAGAAATAGTTTAATAAAAATAGGTGACATATATGATATCAATACTATAATGTAGTTGAAATATACATATCTATCATTTACATTTCATTCTTTTGAAAATGATAAATAAATTTATGTAGTGTTCTTGCGTACGTATGGCCTACTGTCTCCATGAATAGTGCATTTCATTTCATATATCCAAATATTATGGATTATTATGACCACATATATAACTTACGTATATGATATTAACACCATTTTTATGTTCTGGATATGATTAAATCACGATCTAAATAACATTAACAACAACTAATATGTCAAAACATACTCGAGAAATAAGGCAAATAACACCCAAAATTGTGAAAATAATGACAGATTACTAACACATGGATAAAAATATATTATAAGATGATCACATTTGATATCATAAATATTAATAATGTTCTATAATAGCCTTTTAACCTTATTAAATCAACTATATAGGAGGATACATGTAATTCACACAAAATGAAACATAAGTTAAGGGATCATTGTCTCACTTTTATTTATGTGGGAGACATGCCTTATACACTAATTATTTATTTTTCTATGGTGTATATTCCACACATGAATTTATTTTATGTGTATTATTCAAAAGATTATTATATTTTCATATCCATATAATTTTATATATTTCATGGGCATCAATTCTACTAATTGCAATGTGATCAATATTTTTTTCACAATCTCATTGTTATTTAGGATTGTCTGGGTTTATGTATCCACTGGGGAATATTTATCTTCCATTATAGTGTTTTATAATATATTTTTTGATTTTTTTAAAATTTTCTAAAAATAATTCAAAGTATTTTTTTCTCCTTTTTACATTTTTAGAAATTTATTTAAAAGGAATGTTCATATTATTTTCTCAAATAATGTACTTTATGACATTTCTTACAAAAGTAAAATAAATATTTTAACTTTTATATAATGAATATAACTTTTCAACTTCATGACGTCGTAATGTTTTGAATTTTACTTTAAAATATAAAAATGTTATTTTCAAATAAAATTTTATATTTTTTAAATGTTCCGACTTTCAAATAAATTATTATAATGTGCTAAGGGGGCTCTCATCTAATTTTTTACTCTTATGAGATATATTCATTATTCACGAATTATTTTTATTTTGTGCAGTATATTCTTATCAACTAACATGTTATTTCATTAATCTATTTATTACCATGAAATTATAAGCTTTATTAATTTTATCCCATCATTGGGTTGATAATTTAAATGTTTTAAAGTGGTATGGGGCACTTTGGAATGTTTAAAGATTATTTTCCTCAATAATTAATCAATGAAATAATTTAAATTATTTTCATCTATTCCAACTTCCTTTATTGTATATTATGATTATTTTATGTTCATCTCTTATGATACAATCTACCATATTTCATTGAAGAGTTTATTATTTGTTTTACTATGGATGTTTTATTTTGATTCCATTTATGATTCATGGTTAAATATATTCACATTTCATGTGCTAGTTTTTCAATATGATTTTTTATGTTGTTTATGATTCATACTTTTCTTTTGAGAAATGAATTTAACATAGTAATTGTTTTGTGGGGCCTACTATAGCCCCTAGATGAATCGGTATGTCTAATTAGATTAAATTAGGTGGAATAAACCCATCATATTTGTTTCTAAGAAATTTTAAAATTTCACAGTGGATAGATCTTGACATAGATCAGACGGGCTTCTACCATAGATATAAACTATCATGTGTATGGATCTTGATAGAAACTATCGTGTGTATGGATATTGAGGATGAAGACATCCAAAATTATGTTTTCCATCATTATTATTATTCCATGTGATTATTTTACTAGGTAGAATATACATAGTTATGCTTCCGAGATCATGTGATTATTTAAAAGGGAATATGTTTTTGTTTTTTACAATTCCATATTTATTATGACATAACAAGTTATTTTAATAGAATTTTTTTTAATTTATTAACATTTACATATTTATTTGTTCTCAATGATTCATTATTTCTTCCACTATACTTACCCTTATTGAGAATTTTAGCTCACTCTTATTTTTTTTCTTTCCCTAGGAATCTAAGAAGTGTACATGGAATGATATTAAAAGATATTCTATGTGGAATAATGTTATCCTCAAAATAAAAAATAATGTTATTATCATTTGTAATACACTAATCATGTATGTGTATGTTTTACCAAGCCTACTAAACTGATCATTCATTTGGGATGTGATTTACTTATATCTATGCCAATTTAATAATGTATTTCTATATATTCGAGCTACTGGGGTTGAGGTGTTACACAATAGGCCACAACTCCTATGGGATCAAGGATCTTGAAGGGAAAAACATATCCAGGGATAAGATTTCATTTCATTAAAAACTCATGACTCTCTTATGGCGTGATATTCTATGGAACACTTCACCTCTAACTTTAAAACACAATTCACAACAATGATTGACAAAAAGGATCTTCTATCAAATTAAAGAATGTTTAATTTTTTTAAAATGGATTGATCATACTCTATCATGTATTACAGAAGTCCATGTTAACAAATATTCCATTCATTGAATTTATCCCAATATATTAGAGTTATTCATATCTTACCATATAGATCATCTAATAGGGCCATCTGAATACTTTATTGAAAAAAAATTTATATGGGAAATAAACTATAGAATATGTTAATGCCAAAAGAAATTTAATTCCATTTTGAAAGTCCAAAAAATAATTTGAGTGTATGAATGGATCTTTTGAATTGGATATCTGTCTTGGGGTGATAGACCTTACTATTAATTAAAATATAATTCATTGAATGTATAAGACTCATACAAATCATAGAGATAAATGGTGGATCTTCATTAAATACGATTGAATGTGGTGACCAATGTAGCATCACCACTCCTAGACATATATCATGGAATTTTTATTGAGTGATAAGTGTTATTAAATAATGATGAAGTGTGGAGTCCTGATGAGTCAACCTAATATAACCCATACTACAATATTTACGTTAGACATATTTGGAATACCAATGATAAAGTCCTTGGTGATGTTTCTATATTTCTATATTAGTATAAGTAATGGATGTGTCATCCACTAAGGCTTCCAATTATATGCCTTAATATACTAACATAACAAGAACATTGAGGTGAACTCAACAATATCCATATTCATATTGTCTAACCAGAAGTTCTCTTAATAATCTGGGTACATCTTAGTACTTATAGGGTGGATAGATAAAGATGAAATATGTGCATCATCAAATAAATCTTTCATTATCTATACTGATGTTTAGAACGAAATTTATTCTCAAAAAAATGAATCCATCATTATTTAAGTTGAATTATTTAATATTACCTTCTCTGGATTCTATCACATTATTCAGAAATTCTGGATTATCCCCTTTGGTTTCCTTGATTTTCTCTTGGATACATGAATGGTTAATGAATTGGGTAAGGTGAGAAGATTCCCTTGACTTTATGATTTCAAAAACAATCATTCATATATATATAAAGATGGGTTCTTTCTCAACACTCATCATATATATTATCATAGGTTCTTTTCTCATATGGTCATCGACTAAATTATTTTATATTATAGGATGCTAGTGTATTTAGAACTCATAGTCCTTGATCAAATCTGACCATATTTCTATATGTATGTTCAAATCCTTATGTGTGGATATATTTGTTAAACTATTGTGATCATTATATATGTCACATTTCCCTCAATAGAGATAATTCCTTTAAATATTCAGTTCGAAGATCATAGCTTCTAACTCTAAATCATGTATCAGGTAGTTATACTCATGGATCTTAAATATTCATGAAGAAAATTCTATTTATTTATCATTATTCCTCATTATTCAACCTAATACTTTAATTAAATAATAAATGTATATGTAAAACCCTTATCTGATTTAGGGGAGTGTGTGTACAAGTGTAGTGACTAGCTTCTTCTTGATATCCTTAAAAGTATCTTCACATTCTTCTATTTAGACATACTTTTCCCCTTTTATATGTTAACATAGTCAGTGTAGTAGATAATCATATGATATATCCAACAAAGAATCAATATTAAAATTCTAATCTATGAAAAATATGAATCTCCATGACACATGTTGGGCTAGGACATTCTTCCGCCACCTTTATCATTAATGGGTATATATAAATTCCTTCAATTTTGATCATAGACCTCATGAATGCGACTTGCAACGTCCAAAATTCACACTTGATAATGTTATCATAAAAATTCTTCTTCCATAAAATTTCAATTATAGTACTTAGATTCTTGTTATACTCCTTCTTGATACCGGAGAATATGATAATTTAATTAAAAAAGACAAAATTAAATTTATCTAGGTAGTCTCTAAAGACTCTATTGATCATGTATATAATGATTTTGGGTTATTTTTAAGTTCAAATGACACTATTATACTCTCATTAAGTATATGTCAATTATAAAAAACATCCCTTTTAATATATTATCTCTTCACATTTAGTTAATAATATCTTAAAAAAATATCCACTTTTGAGTCCAATTTTATTCCTCAATGTTATTCAAAAATACATTAACACATAGAAGTGGATACTTTTTCTTTAAGATTATGTTATTGATATCTTGGTAATATATGAAAAGTCAAATTGACTCATTCTTCATCTTTAAAAAGATCATTGTTGAATTCCAATGTGATAGACTATGGGGTTTGAACTCATTATCTAAATGATATTCTAATACATTTTATAACCTCTATATTTATATTGGGGAAATCCTATAGGAGATCTGGGATATAAGCATCACCCTAGGTGTAAGTTATATTGAGAGCTCATGTAAATGTTCGAGGGACATCCATGGAACTTGTTGGGATATAAATAAATACATTCCCTTACAATGGAAATTTATTCATATTTAATTATTTCATTTTTCTCAACCATTTGAGCATGATATGATAATTCATTGGGCATCATTATCCATACGTTTGAATGATTTTATAGAGGAGACTTATAATATTATTTTCATTTTTATATGAGTGTGGTATGATTTTGAATATACAAATATATTTCTAGGTTTCTATAGTTGACATGAACTCTGTATAAAGATATCCAATTCATTCCAACAATAGAATTACATTCCAATAAAAGAAGAATAATAAGATCCACTAAAAAAATATTACCATAGAAACAAACTAGTGAAGATTCAAACAATTAAATTACAATTATTGTGTTACTATGTGTTTTCATATATACCAATAATTCACATTATTGTGGAAGTGATTCAATATTTTTATAAAATTTTCAAGATATAAGGGAATATGAAAACCTGAATAAAATAAAACATTCACCATTATTAAGTAAATAGTAAGTATTCCTTTCACTACTTCATTGTTTTATTAACATTATAGTTTGTTATGGAATAAGATTACCAATGATACAATATTTTAGTTGGTTTTTTACACTGAATACCATTGAAGACCCTTTCTTTGGTGAATTAGATTATACTGTTCCCATATTCATTGAAGCTAAAAAATTAGGCGGCACATGCTGCAATGGGAATTTCCTTCCTTTATTTCATTATATTGTTTATATTTTTTTAGTCCCTTATATATTCATGAGATTTATTTCCTTATTTTTCATTGTTGAATCACATCCTAATTCTATTGAAGAAGATTCAAGGGATCTTCTTTCGATATATTTGAAATTTGTGTAGTTGAATCACCATCCCTCTATCATTTGATCTTCCAGATTGAAATTCCATTTATCATTTTGTATATCCACATACATTAGAAAATTATCTAAAATATATATCCCCTTTTATCGGACCCCCAAAATCTTCATCTTATCTCCCAATGCTTACAATTTTTTAAGGATCACCATACCCTCACCCCTAGATTCGATGAAAAATAAAAAAATTTGGGTATGATTTGATACCAAGTGAGAGGAACATTGTATAAAACACATATATTTTTTATATAATATATCATTTAAATATTTCATTTGATAAATTAACAAAATCAAAAAACCTAAGGGTTTGGCATCTTTATAGATTGGAAACATAAATAGATGATTGAATATTATTACTTTAATATCTACCAAAACAAAAAAATTACATACTATAAAACCCTTGATCATTTTATCTTATTCATTTTTTTGTCTAAATCCTGTGGTGCTTTTAGGATTCCTAGATTAAATCAAAGTATTCTAGGAAATTGAATTTTTTTCATGAGTATTTTAATATGTGAAACATTGTTCATGACGTGAGTGAGAAGATCAGAGATGAGGTGGTTGTTTGTGACTTATGTAATTTAATTCACATGGGGAGATTCACAATTTGTATGGTATATTGAAAATAAGAATCGATGTGGAGTAGAGCTAATGAAACTATCTATAAATCACATGACATGAACACAAATTTCAAGACATGTGTTAATACAAGGTTGGTTAAATCTAAGAGAGGAATTATTTTAGTGGGTCTTAAACATGAGACATTCATGATGTGAATGAACCATTCATGCCATCAAAGTCTATCAAGAATAATGCATAAAGATTCTATCACACCTTCTATTTTTTTGGGAAACCCTATAATTCTCCCAACTCTACGAGGACATAGGAGATTTATTAGGATTTCATTAGGACATTTCTAAAGGAATTATTCCTCAACTCCTTATATTCGATCTATCGTAATATAGATTGAGTTTTTCTATTTTTCTTATGGTTCATTCTATGACCAGTATTGTTCCACCCATTATATCATTCCATGATATGATGGTTGATATCATTTAAAATAATTGATATATTTTTATATTTCTAGCATATTTGTGGTGTGTTAATCTTGGTGGGATGTAGTTTCCTTATGGGATAGGACATCAGAAATCTTTTTTGATGTTTTATTCTCATTTTAGGAATATTGAATGAATTGGGGAAGGGGATTCATTGATTCCGATATTATTTTATTTAAAATCATAAATTAATCATTCTTTATCATTATAGGTAATAGTGGAATAAACATTAATAAATAATAAACCATATTAATGAAATGAATTTTTTTATGGCTGTAGTTATGAAAAGTGTTTCGACAATGATAATGGGTTTCCTTTTTTAATAGATAGTTCACTATCTACATATATTATTTAATTAATTTTTATTATTATTGTTTTTATAATATTAATTTTATTAGAATGGGTAATAACATAAATTCAAAAAAAAAATTGGATAATGAATTATAAAGACATTTTTTTGAAGCCATTGATTCTTATAATTTGATGGAAATGATATAATTACTAATGGATGTTTAATTTAATAGTTCTTCCACATGTTAAATTAATTGACTAAATAAATTGAATATGAAAATTCTAGTTCTTGATAATAATAAATAGTCATGTTAATATAATTATTCTTCTTTAAAGTTGTTGAAATAGTATGTTATGATTTATTGGATGTCTAAATAATTTATAGATTTTAATAGATGATGTCTTAGGACACCTATGGTTATAAAATGTGATAAATTAATTAGTTAATTACTGCTGTCAAATAACATATTTTTCATTAAATATAAATCTTTGTGGCCCAACAATAACATTTACAGGTGAATCTTGGATACCTTGTTTTTTTGGGAAAAGTATCTCAGTTGACAAATGTTTGCTTCTTTATGTGTTTTCTCTGGATGTGAGCTTGGGTATGTGATGTGATGTGAACCTATTATGTTTAATGGTTTTGTAAGATATGGGTGTAGTGGTATGGGTTTATGGAAAATTTGATGTTTGTGATGATATGATACATAGTTATATAAATTTTGGTGTTGAGGATGACATTGAGATTGAAGGAACATGTTGATGTTGGGATTTATCTGTTTTGTGATTAAAAATAAGATGTTTTCTTGTTAATGTTTTAGTTGAAGAATAGATGGCTAGGATACTTGTTTCTATATTCATTTCCCAACTATTTGAGGTAGCTAGTTGTTCTTGGTTTCTGAATTTATTTTTTGTTAACACAGGATGATTTCTAGGGTACCAGGAATAATGGAATGATAATTATAAATAAAAGTTTTAACCCATGGGGTTAGTGCTTCAATGTGATGAAAATATTGATAATATTAATGAAATAAGGAATCAGTTGTATTATACTTAGAGGGAATGGAATTCACTTAGTGGTAAATGAAATGTAATGGAATAACGTTAACTAACATATAATGAATTAATTAAAGTATGTAAGTAATGTATGAAAAACTTATTAATTAAATGAATCTCTTTGAATGCTCGTGCACATGTAGTTCATATAGTTATTTATAGTGTAATATGAGTGACCAATATATGATAGGTAATATTGTTCCTAATAGTATATTAATACCCATAGTGTGTTTATGAGCTATATTATATCCTGTATGTTTTTTGACATCATATGCCACCCCACCCATTTTGATTGGGTGAATGAAAACTAGTGGACTACGGGAAGGTTTGTCCCCATCAACCAATTTGTATGGAATATACAGATGATGAACCCCTCTTGCCCGAATTTCTCCTCTTAGTATTATTATTTAATGGTATCCAAGGTGGTTATCTTTACCCAAATATAAATATATATGTGTGTGTGTGTGAGTGTGTAGAATAATGTAATGGATTTTTGTTATTTTACACTCATTTATACCTAGATATAGTATCTTATGGATTATTATAGGTATGTTGTGTATAGGATATGATAAATTGAGGTATAATGCATGATATATAGGCTATGGTGGATCTTGGAAACTAATCAGTTACTATCTAAAGTTGTGATGAGATGAAGTTATCCATGGGTTGCAGAGAATGTGATGATTAGATGATATGACACACTAGATGTATGTTTTGATAAATTATACTAAGGTACATTGGGCTAGCCTAATTTTAGACAGAGACAGCTTAGGACAAGCGTAGTTTGGGTAGAGTGGAAAACCAATGGAGAACTGGTAGTGGGGTACCTTCTTTAATTGGTATATTACAAGATGAATTTTCTACAATACTCGGTATGGGAAAACCATGGTGAGGATAAGAACTAAGATTACCTTTTTATGTTATGAGTTAGCATCACTTATTGTTCACTATTATTTAATATGATTTCTATATATTTTTAATCATGTTTTCTAGTTAGGATCATACTGAGTGTACATGTTTTTCTCATCCATCATATATATAAACTGTTTTTAGGTTAGAAGGATTAGGTTAGTGGTCAGGTTGGAAATTAATATCGCATGGTCATTTGGGAACTGTTTAAGCATTGTATTCACTTACAATTTTATCATTTGATAATTTATGTTACCTTTATGTATTTTATTCCATTTAGCGACAATACATTAATTTATTTTGTATCTTTTAATTTTATATGACCAAGTGTTTTTGGGTGTTTCTATATTATCTCATATCTTCTGAAATATTTTAGGGTAATGCCTCCAATTTATGTGTCTGTTATAACCTTGGTGACTGTCTCCAACTCATGGCCAATTGGAGATATAATTTGGGTTTCATTATCTCTCTTATGTCACTACAATCCCATGACGGGTCCTTTTGGTGGGTGGGAGTCCTAGTATTGGGTTATTAAATGATTATGTTAAGGGATTAGATAGAGTTTGGATGTAGAAACATGTAAGGACTATTTGAGTTGGTAAGAATATGGTGTCATATGAGTTTACTAATCCATCTAAATGAGAGATACCATATGAGACATGTGTATTCCCCCTATAATATAATACAAAAACAATTATTTTTAAATATCCTAATAAGTTAAGTGATACTGGTTGTGGGATAGCTACCTAGGAATGGATCATGCATCGTTATTCATTTCACTTGTGTTTGAAATGTGTATACCTTGGGATTATGTTGAACCATAAATAATTAAATAAATATTTAATGTTACATATTCAATATTTAGGAGTCCATAGTGTTATTTATTTAATATATATTGAGTTAGGCCAAATTCCTTATTTGGTTTTTGATGAAGATATTCAGACAGATGTGCCAGTACATTTCCACATAGTAGAGGATAAGGATGAAGAAACTTAGAGGAGGAAAATGTAATTGTTTAAACACTAGAGTATAAAAAAATAATGATGGATCCATTTCAGAATCATATTTAGAGGATTGGTTAATGAATATTTGGACTAAAATTTGTTTGATATGGGTTCAGAAGGAGAACTGGGTTTTGTTGGTGGTGATGTTGCCTTATAGAATTGTAAGGTAGTGATAGTTTATATTCCTCATGGATTATGAGGAGTCAATAGTCTAATGAGAGAAGTTATAGGAACAATTCATGGGGTATTTCATTTATTTGATCATAAATGTGGCTTGTTTCTTGGATCCTCTTTTCTTTTAATAGGGGAGTTCAAACATGTGAGAGTCTAGGATATGTTATTCGACAGTTATTCATTATGGTTCACACCTATTACTAAATGATGAGGCTTATTTGAGGAATTTGGAGTAGGATTCTCATCTACATATCCAAATAAAAGTAACCAAATATGTGTAGTTGATGTATTTTGAGGTCTTTTCAAGAGTATTGGTCATTGAGAGGGTTCTAGATATTATCCAATTATCATGAGAGGGGAGTCATCGGTAATCCTCACATAAAATATTCGTTGTTTAGTGTTTGTAGTTTTGTGGACAAGAGATATTTTTGAAAACCTAGGGTAGGTCTAACCCCTCATCTTCTCATTTTTTTGGGGTGGAGGATCTCAATGCCATATTAATTGATTAGATGAATCACTTTCTTAGGGATGATGAGGTCAAATGCAATGAGAGTTCCCAGTCATCTTAGTTGGGTAGCATGTAGTAGCTATTTTGATTCAGGTTCCTCCATTAAGGTTGCTTCATCCCAAAAAACAAAATTACTGTGATCAAACATTGGATAAGTATAGTGACGATAATGTAGGAAAAGGACATCCTCGAAATGCTATTCATCCCTGGAGATAAGTTCAAGACCATGGTGGTGGTCACCACTATGGAAAAAGAGGTTGTGGAGAAGGTTATGGTAATCCATAAATTTTATATTTGTCATCTCAAAGTTATCCATATATTAGTTGGGATACCCTATACATGTTTTGTACATTTGTTATTTCTTTTCGTAATTCCATACCTACACACTCTATTTTATCAACTTCCCAAGTCCATGCATTGGGACATGGGGTGGGGAGACTTCCAATTAACATCGCATTGACAACCCCAGTAAGATTTCAAGACTATTTTCATGATGTATATAGGGACTGTGAGATTGTGATGTGGGATCACCTATCATTGGGATAATTTTTATGTTTATGATACAACATTACAATTTCATTCAAGGCATAAACAAGATATATTTGGTGTTGGAAATTGGGTATTTATTTAGGATAATTATTATGTTTCATGATGTTGATGAAGACCATATAAGGTTCATTATAAATTGAGACCCTCAAATGGGTTGGTGAAATGATTCCTCATTATCTTCCTTGGTGGATGAGATGATGGAGTGTTCATTAATGTCTGAAAATGTGGGGTTTACCAGTGTTGTAGAAGAGTTCCCTAATCTCTTGATTAAGAAGGTTGTGGCCTTACCCTCTTGATGACAGATTTTGGTTGAGATAGATGTAATACCAAATTCTTCTTTAGACATGATATATATATATATACATATATAATATAGAGTCCTATGAGTCACGAGAGATGATGGTACATATCAATACAAAATTTTAGTCAACTTTTGTTCAGCTGAGCTTGTCACATTGGGGTGCTTCAGATCATTTTGTGAAGAAGGTCGATGGTAATATAAATATTTGTATCGATTATCATCACTTGAACCAGGTGAATGTGAAGAACTTCTATCATATTTATGGGATTAATGATTTATTTTATAATTTTAAATGATCTAGTTTTTCCATGAATAATGATCTATAGTCAGAATATCATTTGATGTAGGTAAAAGAAGTAGATATTCTAAAGGCCAATTTATGATGATTTTATGGGAATTATGATTTCATTTTGATTTTTTTAGTGGGATTAAAACTCCATTAATATTCATGTATTTTAAAAATTTATTATTTAGATTTTTTTTAGATCAATTCAAAATAGTTTTTATCATTGACATAATTTTTCCTCCACATTGGAGGGGGGCACATAGAAAATCTACAAGCTGTTTTTGGAGTTTTTTATCATTAGTTGATATTCATGAAGCTATAAATGGTTAATTTCTAAGCTCATGAGGTTCATTTCATGGGGTATGTCATGTTCTAGTATGGAATATCCAGGGATCAATAAATGACCCAAGAATTAATTTTGTGGGTATACCCCAATACATTTAATGAGGTAATGAGTTTTCTTGTTCTTGAAGTATATTAGAGGCGGTTCATAAAGGACATATATTAGTTTGAAACTACTCTAATATCCTAGACTATATAGGATTAGGCATTCTTGCGGAATAATCAGTTTCAAATATCATACATGTATCTGAAAGATATGTTGGTTAGTTCTCCAGTAATTTTTTTTTAAATATGATGTTCAATTTGGGGTTTTCTATGACATGTCACATTTTTTTGTGGTTTGTGTTATTTTGTAGAAGAGATATGTTTGTTAGGCCTTATATATTATGTTCCCAATATCATAAATTTTCCACCCATGATCTCGAGTTGGGAGAATTCGGGTTTTCTTTGAATTTGTGGTGATATTACCTCATTAGGGATCATTTTTTTTACCAATCAAATGGGCGCAACGTATTTATTCTCCTAGGGTGACCTAAACATGAGACAATGATGGTGGATATAATTATTCAAGATTATGAATTTTATATTTCATGTACACCATGAATGGGTAGTATTATAGTTGATTCATTGAGAAGGAATTTACATATTGATTTGATGCCTCAATCTAGGTGTTTTTTGAGAGTGATATAAGAAAATTTAGTAATGAATCGTCTAATAGAAGTGGTTGGTGGTAGATGTATCTTTCCTTAGATGATGATGAAATAATCATTAGGGAATTAGCTAGAGGATCACCAGATGGGGGACTCTAATGTGGAGGTCTAAAGAGGTCATGTTTTCTATGGTTATTCGGCTGATGTTTGGTTAGAGGATAAACAACATCAGGTGTTATTACATGGGAGAATTTTTATTCTTTTAGTGATGTGTGATATGTTTCTCTAAGAGTTTCAATGATCAAACTTATTAGTACATACTAGAATGAATAATATAAATGTTGGGGGAAAAATACCTCAAGGTGTCCTCTCAGTATGTTTTGGGTGTGATCGTGTTTTCTAAAAAATCCAGATAACCACAAATGTGTATGGTTAGTGTTTGCTTATACAAGTGGGTTATGTGATGCAGTTTCCTATTGTTTTCCAAATTTTTGGGCCTCAAAATCGAGATTTTTATTTTTGGAAAAGGATTATTTCTGTATTGGGGTACATAGTACGTGAACCATAAATCATGGTTCCCATATTGCAAAGGTGGTATGTGGAATATCAAAGTAAATTTGAAAAGGAATGTAACTGAAAAGTGAATGACATAGACCACATATGGCAACAGTTCACAAGGAGCAACCGAATCACATGATAATCACATTGTACATGGGAAAAATTCAATATGTGGAATGTTGTTTTCATCATAGAAATGAGGTCGTTATTTGAGAAGCTATGAAGGGAATCATTGGTGAAAATGAGACAATGATTTTGGCCACCATGAAGGAAGAGAGGTGGTATGCGGGCCACGTAGGGAAAATGACAATTGGAGTTTGCAGAAGATACACTGTATGTAGTATCAGTGGTACCACATTGAGGATTTTTTAAATCTCATATTAGAGGATTTTTGGGATATATTATACTATATTAATGGGATAATTTTTATTATAGAATATCCTTACCCGGAGAAGAAATTAGACTGAGTCCGAAAGAGTTCACAGGGAGTCTATGAAGTGAAGTGGTTCCTAGGGAAGAAATTCTGTGAAGGGTGATGTAGTTCACGGAAGTAATTATGTGAATGGATTTTGTGAGGCACTGAAGCCCATCAAGGAAGAAGTGATTTGTGGAAGAAGGAAATACACTGATGGTATGTAGAAGAAAAAATGGTACATAGAAGTTGGGAGAGTACACAATGGTGATACATGGACGAAGATGAGAAGTGGTATGCAGTGGAGGATGGTTCACGAAAGCAGAAGTAGTCCATAGAGAGGTGATACACATAGAATACCCACTATGAAGTTCATGGAATTGATATGGTGGTTCTTAAAGGAATTAAGGAATCTTTAAAAAGACGATAATATTTCATGTAATCAATTTATACTGACATAACAGTAGACATACAAGTGGATTTCATCTACGAAAGAAAAAGGGACTTCAGTAGAGCATATTTCTATTATTTAGCATACATGATTTCATGAAAATTAAGGGACATACCAGTCAATGTAATGTGAGTGGATCCCTTCTAAGAGTAGCGAGTGAAGGAAGAGGAAGACGATGATCCTTTCTACTAGCAGTGATCTAGATAAGAGACATAGGGAGTGAACATTGGGAATACCATGACTATACCCTAAATCTTTTAATGGCAGTGAGCATGAGTGTAAAATTAATCTTTCCCAGACATTTTCAATGGTAGTGACTTTTATTGGGTTTGGTACATCGGCTTGTCGCCATTGTACGCTCCATGGACATAGCCTAGCGAGGGTGAACCAAGTAAAATCATTTTGTCATGTGCATGATTCCATTTTCATTCATGTATTTCTATAGTAGAAAAAGAGAAGTGTGTTTTGTTTAATGATGAAACAAGATCCGATGGGGTAGGAGATTTAATTTTTCATACCTTGATTCACCCCTTCTTAGATTATTTCACCTAGTGGACCTAACAAGATACCATGTTTAAAATTTCAGTTTTTGTGTCATTGGTTGAAGCACTATGTTATAGAGTTTTTGTCTTGATGATTAATTTTACAGTGGGTGATGACTAAGAATCATGTTATTAATGGTTTTTATAGATATTAGGATGTTCCAAATTTTAAGTAGGAGGACATATTGATGGACATTGTCACTAGTTTACCTAGATCACTAGAATTATAGGATTTTATATGAATTATAGTGGACCCTTTGATGGAATTGTCCAACTATATAGTGATCAAAGAGACCATATGAGTATTTTCAAGGATTTACCTTATGGATGTGGTGAGATTCGATAGAGTCATGTGGAAGATCATCTGTGATCATGGTCCTTGTTTAACATATAGGGTGTAGAGTGTTCTCCATCATAATATTGTATCTTAGTTATTCCTTATTATTTCTTTTCATCCATAGACAGATTGTTAGAAATATCGGACTACATATACTCTTGGAGATATGTTGCATTATTGTGTCTTAAACATTGAAGGTTCATGGATAAGTCACCTATCATTGGTAGAGTTTTCATACAATAATATTTTTCACTCCACCATGGGTATGAACCCATTTGATGCACTATGTGTTTGACCTTTATGTTATACATTATGATTAATTTGGGTTGGAGAGTTATCAAATGTTAGTATAAAACTATTATAGAGAATAGTAGATATTTTCCAAGTGATTCATGAGAGGAAGAAGGTAGTACATGATCATCATTATTCTTATACCGATCAAAGGAGGTGACCTATAGAGTTCAATGCTGGAGGTATTGTGTTCCTCAAGGACGATCCTTGTTGTGGTACGTTAAGATTTAGAAATAGAAGTAGGATTTATCCATAATTTTTGAGGCCACATGAGGAATTTTCATGAGTTAGATCCATTTGGTATCAAATAAAACTAATCTCACAGATGATCCAGATATGTGATTTGTTCCATGTGTTGTAGATTCAATGTTATCTCCATAATGAATATCACATCATCGATTTGGGTAAGATCAACGTCGAAGATCTTTGAGGAGTGGCCTACGGGGATCCGAGATGTAAATAAGGAGTTTCGTAGGCATGTTATTACCTTGGTTTATGAATTTTTGTGACATAATAGTGTGAAGGACAGAAATTGAGAATGTTATTCAAGGATGAACACTCAATTTCCTAAGTAATTTTTTGTTTATCTCTTTTATTGTAGTTATGTTCATTTAGTGGTTGTTAATCATTATCTTAATTATGAGATGGTTTCCTCTTCTTTGATGATTTATTTGTTTCCTTTCTATTTTGGATAGGTATCACCCATATGAGAGTCTTTGGGAGCTAGTTTCTAGGTTTTTCATATTTCTTGATCTATTTATCCAAGTGAGGTGTTTGTGCTCCTATGATGGAGATATTATTTAGAGGAATCCTGTGGGGTATATATTCAGATCACCCCATTTATTTATCTTCTGTCTAGGATTAGATTAATTTATCAATGAAATGAATTTTATGAAATTTTTTAGATATAGAGGCCCTTGTCCTTATAGAACATTTTTTGTTTGTTTTTGAATCCTATGGTTCCTAAAGGAGTAATGGAGTAGGATCTATGGATTTTGGATGTTGAATAATTCTGTGAGAGGAATTCATGTTGAGAAACGTTTTCCATGATGTAAGTGGGAAACAGTCGACTAATGTGGCTATTCACAACATGCGTATAAGAAGTATAAGGTATTTCAATAACAATGGGTATGGAATATTAAATATATGGGAGGATGAGGTTTGAATTTTATGAATATTTCTTCAAAAAATAATGATGCAAAAATAATTTTTTAAGTGAGTTAATCCTAGGGTTTTTGTATTAGGAAAGGACCATTTTTCTAGGTCTTAAGATCCATATATTCATGGTATGAATGACCCATTAATTCCATTTAGTTTTATCTAATAAATTCCTATAAATCCCCTTGTACAATTTGTTTTCTGAGAAACCATTCGATTCTATTCCAAATCTTAGTGGCCATAGGTTTTTTTCTTGGATTTTGTTATATATTTTTAAAAGGATTGATCCTGAAATTTCCATGTTTGATCCACGGTGATCTAAGGTTCATTTTTCTAATTTTTCTTGTGATTTCTTCTCTAATCAGTATTTTCCTCAAGTCCTATCATTCCATGGAATGGAAGTTTTATCACCACTATTCCCGTGGAATTCTTTTTAATTTTTTTGGCATGGTTCTATCTTGGTATTATTTGGGGGGGGATTTAATATTTTTTTGGAGAGGATATGGAAGATATACATAATTATTCCATTCTCATTCAAAGATAGTTGAAAGACATAAGGAAGAATATTTATTTCTTCCCTTATTATTTTATGTGAAATCACAATGTAATCATTCATTATCTCTCTAAAAGAAGGTGTAATTAATATTAATATAATATAAATTAAATTAATTAATATAAATGTCCTATGGTTGCAGAAATGGGATGTGTGTCCAATATGATAATAATTTTACTCTTATTTTAATAAATAGTCTAATATATATGTTTATTATTTGATTATCATGTTTGTTATTCTTGGGTTTATCATATTAATTGGATTGTAATTATTAATTACATAAAGATGGAAATGATGTCGGATAAAGAATTAAAGATTAATATTTATAGTAATCCTTGATTCTTATAATTTAATGAAAATAAAATGATGCCTGATACATGTTTAATTGAATTGTTCTTTTATATATAGATGTAATTGGCTAAATAACACGAAGTTATAAAACATATTTATTGATAATATTAAAGAGGAATTCTAGGGAAATTATTTTTTCTTAAGGTTTTTGAAAAATTACAGTATGATTTACTACATGTTTAAATAATTTGTAGATTTTTATTGATTATGATTTTGGTTTCCTGTGTTTGTAAACTACAATAAAAGAATTATTTAATTCAAGATGGTAAATAACCATTTCTTTAACAAAGTAAATTTTTTGGGATTTACTGTACCTACTTTCTTGTGAAGTATGGATGCCTTTTTTAGGACCAAGATTCCATATTAACTATATTTGAAGTGTTCTACAATGAGTGTTTACTCTGGATCTGATCCTTGATAGGGAAATTATATGATTCTTGAATGGCATATGGCTTGCCAAGAAATGGGTGGGGAGATTTGGGTTTGTGGATTTAGTTAACACATGTGATGGTAGAATTCCTAATAATATACATGTTGGTCTCTATTATAGAATTGTGATTAATGTAACATGATGATGATTTTCTTTCCAATTGTTATTCAAAGAGATGGGATGTATTCTTATTAATGTTATTATAGAAGGCTAGATGTCTAGGTTTCTTGTTTATACATTCCATTCCCCATTCCATGAGGCAAATGATTATGCTTGGATAATACATCACATTTATTTTCACTTTGGATTTTTCCTAGAGTACCAATAATTAAGTGAATAATATTGATTAATACATGTTTTATTTGATAGTATTGATGCTTGAATGTAACATTTTTTTATAATATTATGTAACCATGGAATCAGTTGGATTATACTTGGAGAACATGGAGTTTACAAGGTGGTTAATGAAGTTTAATAGAATAATGTTAATTAATGTATAAATGATTAATTACCAAAAATAATAAAATTTTAAATAAAATAATTAATTAAATGACGCTCCATGAATTATTGGGTTCTTAGATGATATATATTTTATATCAGTGGAAACCTAGTGTCTAGGAGATGATCATAATAGTTGATCCTAGGACCAGTTTAATTCCTGTAGTGTGGTTGTGAGATATAGTATATCTTCTATGTTTTTTAATTCAAATAATATCCCACCCTTGTTTTTTGGGAGACTAACACCTAGTAGACTCTGGGTTGAGTTTTTTTAGTAACATTAAGGTCAGAAAGTAATGGATACACACTGTTTTTTCATATTAGTTTTTTTTTGCTTTCATGAATGGTGATTTTTATTACCCAAATATGTGTGCATTGGGATGTAATGTATTGGGGTTATTTCACACACATGCATCTCTAGATAAAATTATATGGATTATTATAGGTATAAAGTGTATGAGTTGTGATTACTTAAGGTATAATACATGACATACATGTTGGGGTTGATTGTAAAGAATACATGTTTCTATTGGAAGTTGTGGTGAGATAATGTGATTCCTGAGGTTCATGGTATGTGGTTAGGGGTTGAAGTTATGGAAAGGATGCATGTTATCTTACATTTTCCCTTGTTTATTTAGAATGAATTACAATTTGAGAGGGATGGAGCCATACATGCAATGTTGGGGAAGAGTTAAAAACAATTGGGGGAAGTGGGAGTTGGGTGACGAATTTTGGTATTATATTATACATTTTCATGAATGAGATAATCAGTTAGGGATATTCATTGTGAGGCTGGGAACATAGAGTCCATGTTTAAGTGATAAGTTAAATTTATTTGTTGTAAAATGAAGTTTAATATGGTTTATTTATGTTTTAATGAGAGGATTAGGGGAGGATTATACTCAGTATACTTTTTACACTCACTGTATTATATATAAACTATTTTTCAGGTCCTCATGATTATGTTTGGGATGGGGATATACATTAATATATCTTAGTTGTTTAAGAGATTATTTGGATTCATGGTGACTTTTATGTTTATATTTTGGTACATATAGTTCCATTTTATAGTTGTTTCATTTTTATGAAAATACATGCATGCATTTGGAATCTTTTACTTTTTTTGTGATTATGAGGTGTTGGGAACATCTAAATTATCACTCATTTTCAAAAATCATATAGGGAAATTCCTTCTATTTGTGTGTATGTTATACCCATTGTTATTGTCACTAACCCGTGGTCTATTATAGCTAGGACTTAGGCATTATTATCTCTATTTTATCATCACTAGTGTAGTAGGGGTACCTTTGGGGGGAGGGGGTCATGAAAAATTTGATATCCTTCTAGTCAGTAATATGTGGTGTGAAATGGTAACACAAAATGAGCATGGAATTAAAAGTTCCTTATATTATGATTAATTTCCTAAAATCATAACCTGTAGAATCGAAACCTAGTTTTCAACTCTTGGATTTGATGTTAATTAATTAAGCATGTAAAATTTAAAACCAAACTATAAGTTTAAATAAAAACCATAAAAAATTCTATTTTTATTATAATTGTATTTCACTAACTATTAGTGATTTTATATTGACTGAACTGAAATAATACCACTCCATATTTTCCACATGAACTCTAGATGCTTATGGATGCATTGCTCACCAATTTTCATGTATTAGCATAGTGAATTGATGAACCTATCGACATTCTGGAGATCACAGGAGAACCATAACTTCAATCTAAGAGTAAAAATTGGATTAAGGTGATCTAATTTATCATTCCTTGATCTAGGAATTAGGATATTAAAGGTAGAATCTTTCAAAATCATGTTGTGTATAGCCATTAAGAATAGTGGATATGATTAATTCAAATAGGCAAGTTTCATTTTCACTTTTCACCTTATATAATTGATACTATGTAAATTAAACCATATTGGTTACATATGATGGAGTGAACGTTCAATTTACATTATAAATATGTTATCATATTCTTTACCATCTAAACTCCATTACGTGATAAAATATGTGCGATATTCTTAAACTATATCTAATAAAATTATTTATTAAACCGTGAAAATATATTCATTCATAAAATATTATTCCTCAAATTCACCGAACACTTTCAAATATAATGAGAAAATAAATTCATTTTTTATTTTTATAAACTTTAATACTAATGAATTTATTTTTATCTTACTATTATTTCAACATAGACTAGTCCCGACCCTCGACATGGGTCCCATCATGTTATCAATTGTAATTTTATGGAAATGTCCATGCATATGAATACACATTTTGTGTGACCATTTAGACCCTTATATTAATAACAATGATTCATACCCATTATCTAAGAGTGACATCTAGTTACACATCATGGACCCTAATATTATGATGTTCAATCATAGCATTGAAAACTTCAAACCAACACACATCTTGAAATGTAATCTCTTTGTCTCACAATATCTCATAAATGTGGATTCACACTTTATATCATCATCATTTCTTACTTTATTATTTTATGACCTTCTAGTATGGACTTACCCTATTATATCATGGTTATGGATTTAATAAATATACTAGAATCCCTTCTAACTAGTCTTATGATATCACTTCCTTTCTGGGAGTTAAAAAACCTATCTTTATTAGTAAATCAATGTGATACCACCAATGGAACATCCATCACAAGATAAAATTCCATAACATAAATTTCATGGTTTTTATCTTACATCATTTTGTGTGAATAAATGTTACACATTGATAATGATATCAGGTTAAGAGACCAATACAAATGATCATAAATAGGAACAACCAATAAAAACTATTACATGTGTTATTTCTATTGGAATTTCAGTCCTTAGGATCTCTTATAATTTATATCACCAAGTTCAAAAATCCTGAGATGAAATATCAGTTATTATAATCGCCCATTACCAAACATTAATACATCATTTGTGTCCCATTATTATGATAAATCTAGTCCATAAGACATATTTTTTTTAATATTATTTTCAAATTATCTTATGGTTCTCATTATAGCTAAAAACTATTATATTATTTTGACATAACAAATAATCTAATGACATTATTATGTAAATAATTGACAAAAATATATAAAAACTATTATGGTAAGGATATATCATTTTTATATCTCTATATACATGATAAGGAAAACAAAAACAACTTCTCAAGTTTGGTACAGGGTACCCACTTTCACAATACTCCCACTTGCACTAGAGCCAACTTAGAAATAATATACCTATTAGTCCCAGATGAGAAGATCATGTTTCTATCATGTAATGAATTTATTCAATGGGCTCCCCTCATTTCATTACATATATACTCTTATATTTATGATGTCACCCCATTGAGTAAAACATCCTAAAGAGATAATATCTTTAATCATATCCCTGTTTTCCTCTATCATAACCTTGAATTCTTATATAATAACATTTTCATAAGATTATCATAATTTATATTATGATAATAATTTACTTGAAAGGAAAGATTCCCTGAGCTATAGAAACTTTTATGATATGTTATACTACTTCTTTAGATGCATAAAAAACTACAATATACATGGTATTTGTAGATATGGACACCATTGACTTCAATGATATATATAATTTCATGTTCATAGAATATCTATGATATCGATTCAATTGATATTTAATGGGACTAGTCCCCTGCTTAACACTAGTTTTAGTTCCACTCTTAGAACTGGGTACATATCCCTTTTACATTTTCATGTACTATTGGATTACACTGACTTCTTCCCTTACATTTCTCTATAATTAATATTATATTTTCTAACTATAATTTATGTGATGAAAATATCATATCTAGTATGTTTCATGACATATTTTATTAATCCATAATGGAAGAATATAGAATTATATTCACCACATTAATCTCCTTCAATGTCTCATACATGTTTTCTTGGAGATATTTGTGCCACATGACATTAGAAATAATTCTCTATCAAATTATCCTAACTTGTATTTTCAATAATTTTTTAGCATATATACATTGACTTAATCCATGAAACCCTCAGATCTACCTCATTAGATTATGTTCCCTATAATTTGGGTTTACACATTAAGTCTGTATTTAGATATTTCCAGTCAATATTATCATAACTAGCTGTAATAATAATTACATTTTTCCATATGTAATCAACATATTTTACTTGGAAAACTATGGCTCTACCACTAAACTATTGTAATAATATAATATATTTTCATTTAAAATGAATATTCTAGGATCATGAATCTTTTATTTATCTATAATTGGATCTCTAAAACATGAATTCAATGTTTTTTTATTATATGGTGTCACCATCCATTCCTGGTTGTTTTGTATCAACATCTTCAATAAAGATTCCCTAAATTTATGAGGTCTGCTAAACCAAATCCCAATCTAATAATAATAGATTATTTATATGAATATCAAAAATAAAATATATTTTATCAAGAATAATTGTTATAACCAATCAGGATTTATTAGAACCATTCTTATACCCTATGTGAATATTTTTGTTTGAATAACCACCAACATCATTACATCAATTATAGAACTACTAAAATAAAACCATGTTTTTGATACATGGAATCCATTTTTTAAAATTCACATTCACTTGAATGTTTATCTTATTTCCACTCAATTCACCCTATTGGATTTATTATCCATATCAAATAATATTTCACCTAACCTATTAAACATTAAACCATACCACTTTGGTTTTATATTTTCTATGTAGAGTGTGTCTTTAGAACATAAATTTTCATGATATTTTATTGAACTTATTCTCACGACAACTATATATGCATTTTTGGCATTGAAATTGTCTATGTAAATATATCTCCCACTATATCAAAGAGATATGTTCACCCTGTATTATAAATATTTTCTATCACGTGGCTATAATTTTTCGATCATAGAGATTTATGTAATATCAAATATAATCTTTAGGATAATTACAGATATTCAATTTGATTTAATCTTTGTTGATTTTTTATGGAATTTTCATTAAAAAAAACTTTTCTCCAAATACTCGTTTTATGACGTGATGGATTTATTTTACATTACCACTAATATGAAGTCCATTTTTCATTGTAGATAGAATATGGTTGTGGTTTAATTCCATTATTTAAACAACCAGTCTCAAAGAATTTATATGATTTATTAGTTTCATAATTTTTAATCCTTGTACATACATTACTTATTTGATGTGTATAAGGAAATGTATGTTTTGTAATAAAGCAAAACTACATTTTAATGATAAATGAATGCTTTGTTAAGATATTATTCTGCACACTAGCGTAAAGAAACTCATATTTTGTAACCATGAATATTATGTTCTTCACTTTTAAATTCCTCAAATTTCCTAGGGAAGCACACAAAGTACATGAATTTACCCCATATTATAGTTGACATAATTCACCCATATCTTATTAATATAGTTCTAGAATCTTTATTGATTTATCCTCTAAATCAAAAAAAGTTTCCCTGGTAAATTGATTATATAATAAGAAATCAAGTCAAATGCCTAAGAGTTATAAGACTTGAAGAGTCAAAACAACCTTATTACTATTGAATTATCATTTTCCCCTAGATTTACTTGACCATGAATAAAATTTCCAAAACTGTATATTGTTATGTCTTATATTTTATATTCATCATTTATTGAAAATATAGGACATTTATTATTACCGTATAATTAAAAATCTAATTAAATGTGGTATACCATAACATCATTATGTCAAAATTGAAGTAAAATATTCTTATGTCTAACCTAAATGCAAATTACTGCTTTGGTAACACATATTACATTAAATAGTTTTTAAATATATTAAAATATTTGAGTGGAATTATGAATTCTTGGTCTTATCTAGTTGCTATTTGAGTCAAGACCTATCAAAAACTTTAAGATATAGTCCATTATTATGATCCATTTATACTATCTTGGATCATGTATTTATATATGTTTATGTAAGTCACTTATTATATCGAATAACCATGAAGTAAAATAAAAATCTCACATAAAATGATTAATATACATGAAGAATAAGCCTACAATTTCTTATACATCAATGAAATGGAATTTATTTTCCAATGTCTCATCATAACACATGTGAAGCATATAGTATTTTATTTGATTCTACAACTGTTTATCTTTTCTTTCTTGGAAGGATGCTAAAAAGGTACCTTTGGTGGTGTACTTTTCATTTTCCTTTTTCATTATATTTATTCTCATTCATCATAATAAAAAGTAATAATTTTGTATTCAGTAATTGTCTTCATGTAAAGACTTATATAAAAGATATCAAATCAACTTCTCCATATTGTTCATTTTGTATTTCTCATGAAAAATGGAGTAACTGGGTGATGAGGAAGAAAGAATGAGATGTATTGAAAGTTCATGATTTGACATGAATACCAATTCATATAATCAATCAGTATACTCAATCATTTTATTTATATGAGAAACATTCAAAATTATATCATCCAATTTACACTTTATATGTGTAATCATAAGGTCATAAATATCTCACTCAAATTTACCCTCATATACTTCTCAAAGATAAGAATGTATCGTAAAACCATACATTTCCTCATGTTACTTTTGAAATTCATCATACATTGGTGATGACATTATGATATAAAATTCTAATTCACTATCCATGATTCTCTAGTAAGCTTCCTCTTCACCCATACATGCTTCATGAGGTGGTCCATTAGGATGTGGAGAGTCGAACACAAATATTTTTCTTTCATATTATAATAATTTTCATAATATAATATACTACTCAAGTAAATTATCACTATTTATGATATGTTCACAGTATATTATTGACCATAGTGAACATGTGGTATTACATTCCATTTGTTTATAAAAAATCTTTTGAATATTTATAATTTTTTTATTTACTAATTATTATACATTATATATTTAGAAATATTAAATTTCATTGACTATTTTATCAAATCCTAGTTACCCACAACTACTACATCATAAATACTTAGTGAATTTTTTATTCTATTGACACTGATCCATAAAACCACACCTCATAATCCATTATATGGATATACCACTACTCAGAGTGTTTCATGGAAGTCATTTAGATATCCATCTATATTAATTAACTACCCATTGATATACTAATTAGAGTTTAATCTCTTGAAAATTATAACAATTATTCGATAAATTATTTTCCTCTAAAATTATGATAGGATAGCTATGAATACTTATTTAAGGACATTTTAGTTAATTTGACCCCATGATTTTATAATAACACCATAGATGTAATAGGAAACCACAACTTGGGATGGAGTTAACATAAAACATAAGGTTTTGGTAAAAAAACAAGTGATGTAAGGTATTTGACTTAATATTTATTTGAAATATTAATGTATTTCTATATGAATGATATAATTTTTAATTTAACATTTTTGTTATATATGATTAAATTCACAACTTAACTATACTTTTAATAGATAACATTCACTGCATATATTCATTTTATGTGTACGAAATTCTTTATTAATCTATGTGACCAAGTAAATGTACACATGAAAAATAATAATAAACTATGAAAAAATAAATAAATTAATAATTTCATTGATCATGAACACTTACTACTAGTGTATCCATTGAGTGGGAAATGGATTAATAGAGACCCTATGGGTAACTCCCCAAGCCACACATGACATGACTCTTAGTGACCACCCACGTCCAACATATCTACATATTTTTTAGTATTTTTATAAGTCTCATCATGGTCTATATAATATTTTAACCTGTCCATTGAACATAAATACCCATACATTAGTGATATGGTATTGGGAGTGTGAGATATACATGAATACCATCAATCATGGACATGCTGACCCTTATACATGTTACGAGATCAAGGAACAATATAAAGTATATTCGTTGTAATTTAATTATTTTGAAAATCACAGATATTACAATAAGTAGAGAATTAAATAAATCAATTATATACCGCACATAAAAGTTTGGTCTCACTAATGACCAATTTTCAGGCAATATTATTTCAAAATAAATTAACAAAATTTAGTTAATTACACATGAGGGAATTATTTATGAATTAAAACAAATTAATCTATCTATAATTCATAATTTATCACTCCAATGACCATACAAATAATATTATTACATCTAAAATATTTTCCAATATTTTTACATTTTTTCAAATAATTTCAGGCCCTAGAGTCATTTGAAAACCCCACTGAAGGGGTTTTGGGTCTGTTGGGTAGAGCTCGACTAGACCCAGGTGTGCAACAGAAGCAACAAAAAGTGAATGAAATTATAATAGTTCTGATTTGACCAATGCCATAATGTCATCACCAACATAAAAAAATTATTATCATCTCGAGGATCTGGTGTGAATTAATTAAGAAAGAAAATAAAAAATAAAGAGTAAATAAAAACAGAAACTATTCATCATTAGATTTTTATCATAAGAAAATTCAATCATTATAGATGATATTTGGATGAATTAAACTCTTCTAGATCCATATTTATCATTGAAATACACTTCAGATAATTTTAGATGAATCAATCATCAATTTTAAGGTGTTAGTGTAGGGAATTAAAGAATCCCTCAAAGTTTTGATGGTCGTAAGAGCATGATAACTTCATTATATGAGGGAAACTTGGATTAGGGTAATATGAATGTCCCTTATTCTATCAATTAATCAATATAATATTATAAGAATCAGAAAATATAGTGTAGTGAGAATTCATCAAGAATAGTGGTTTCGATTTCCTTAAAAAGGAAGAACTCATTTATGAAAAATTTACTCTGGACATTCTGTAAATGAAATCCTTTAAATCAATGCATTTTCAGAACATATGACATAGTAAACATGTCAAAATTTCAAAAATAGTTTTTCAAATACATTTAACATCTAAAAAATTTTATGTGATAAAATATGGGAAAATATCTTTATCTGTCTCTCTTGAATATTTTTAATGAACATTGAATAATAATAATTATTCATAACATATTATTCCTCATTTACACGTAAGAATTGAGAATAATTTTATTGAATGAATTAACCTATTATTATTCTAAACCTAAATAAAAAGGAATTTATATATTTCGTATTATTTGAAAAACTCAAGCATATCCTGAACCCTGACATGAGTCCCACCATATCATAAATCCTTATTAACTAGAATTGGATAAGCATCTAAATTTAACTTTTTTTGACCCTATAGGAACATATATTGTTATTAGTGAGTCATACACAGAGAAAAATATTGGTGTCTAGTAACACATCCACACCAATATAGAGAGTTTAATTATTCATAGCCAAGATAACCTCATAAGAACACACTCCATGTAATATAGTCTCTTTATCCCGTGATATCACATAAAGTAGGATGCACACAATGTTTCATTATTTATTCTTGATTTATTATTTTAAATCAATAATGGATGGACTTACCTTCTTCTATCATTGCGATGAACTTAAAAAAGTTACTACCATCTTAGTCATCAGGGGTCGAGATATGTCTTCCTTTATAAGAGTGAAAAAACCTATCTTTGTTATTAAATAAATTCCATAATACCAACGATACACCCAACATAATATACATTTCCACAATATAAATAACATGGTTTTTATCTTACATCACAGTGAATGACCAGATGATACAAATTGATAATGACATCGTGTTAAGATATAATTACACTTGCTCATAAATAGGAAAACCAATGACACTGGTAAAATGTTGCCTTCCCATTGATATGAGAGTCATAACAATCTTATAAAATAGAGATCACCAAGTATGAAATTCATGAGAATTTGTATCAATTCTAATGAACCCCCGACACAGTCTAACATCATCATGGTCATGTCAGTATGATGTATTTAGGCCATGGAAAATTTGTTTTATTAATACTTTTATTGTATCATGAGGTTCTCATTATTGATGGAATCTACTATAACCTTTTTATGTGACAAATAATATAAGGAAATTACAATATAAATTGTACACATAAAATAAACAACACTATTCTAGTTAGGATACATCATGAATATCTCCCGGTATACATGATATGGTAATAAAAAATTATTAATCATTCTGGATCTAAGAACCCAATTCAAAAAACTAGACACATAATACATAATAATTTTCTTCATTATCGAGGGAATGAAAACATAATAAAAGGTTGATCTCAAATTCTCAATAATAGAAAAATTATAAATGATTCATAATGAGTTAAACCATAAGCGTGTGAGATGGAAGACATGTGGTATAAATATCTAATTATAAAGAACATGCAATCATAAATGTTTTCCTTAAATCATGATATGAGGACATATGAACTAAAATGGATCATCAAGAATGTATATATACAGCTTGGATTAAGAATTCAAAAACATGAGACAATAATCACGATCCATGGGGAATACCATATTCATGTGGAATGAAATAGAAAAGTCAAATAATAATAAGTATATAAAATTATAAAATTATAAACATAACTATCATCTTTCATCCCATCACACCAAAACTTGTGAACAATGCTTGCAACAATCATGTCCATTAAAAATAATTAGAAAAAATATACCCAAAATCATGTCCAAATAAAATATTATAAAACAATATAATTGTAATTATATATGTACATTACTTTGTGAACAATGATACATGCAATCATGTCCATGTGAAAACTTGTGAAAAACAATACCCATTATCATCTACACACATAACATATTTATCTCATGAAATATAAAACATTACCCAATGAATTAGAGTGTTAAATTATACCCATCAATCATATCATGATAAATCACACATTTGTGTTCCATTTAAAATTAAACATGTTCACAATCCCATCAAATCTTTTTTAATCCTTGATATATGAACATGTTTTATGAAAACATCTATAAAATATTATCATAAGACATCCAAGGAAATAATTTTGATGGTGTCACTAGATAATCACTCCAGTGAAACAAAATAAATTTTAAATTGTATCGACAAATCTTAAATATGATTTTATAAGTGAATTATAAAATCTCATTAAAAAATATAATTAAATATACATTAATATTCATAAATTTTATTTTTAGATAATATATTTTTTAAAATAATGAATATAAAAATTACTTTGGAATACCACGAAAAAATGGAGAGTTAGTTATATAAAGAAAACATATAGATATGGTAGGAAAATTAATTTAGGGAAAAAAACATTTAGAAGAGATATTACTTTCACACATTTGTAATGAAGATCAAAGAAAAAGATGACATGTGTAGGAATTGTTAAAAAAATTCATGTGATTATTTGTGGATAAAGTAATGGAAAAAACGACATGACCCTAGAAACCTTCAATTTATATAGAAGAAGATCCTTAAATAAATATAATGAATATGTACATATATGAGTAATATTCTCGAACAAAAATAATTGATTATGTTGGATCCCAACATTGTTTCGATCATATAATGATCCAATGAGAAATAAAATTGTAAAAATACATTTAAACCCCATAAAAAACTAGAATAAAATTAAATATATTCATATTTTCAGAGAAATACCATTAAAATTCCCTATATAGTAATTTATTCAAAAATGTTCTCAGATTCAAAGTACGATTGGAATGAAAAAACCCGTTTGATTTATTGACATTTGAACCACAATCCCTTAAAAGAGAAAACATAAGATAAAATTATAAATCCATTTAATTTAATGAAAAGTATCTGAAAATATATTCATTGGAATTATATGAACCAAAAAATTGAAAAATGTGGTGAATTTTGACCTGATATCAATGAATAAAAAATTTAGATTAGAAAATCATTACATTTACACCTGAATTACATGAAATTTCATTAACCAGTTTGAGGAATTATTCCATTCATAAAAATTGTTCCACTTTAATAAAGGATTAGGATATATTAATGGGATTATATGTAACATCCTGTGTTTTTGAAAGGAAATAATATATTCGATAACATACATAATTCACCACCACATTAAACATAAGAGAACAACTAAATATTATTAGGTTACCTTCTAACTTGGATATTAAAATGGTGGGAATGAAACATATTAATTTATCCATTTATAAATTGTTTACACATGAATATAAATATTGTCTTTGTGAACTATTATTTATAAATGAAAATAAAACCATTTTAAAATGAGTTTTTTTATAAAAAATTATTTATATAAAAAAAGCGTGTTTGTAAAATAAAAAATAACTATTTATGGATTTAATTAATGAAATGTATATATATATATAATATTAAATTTAATGTTTAAAATTAATATCATATGTTTTCTAGTCAGGATATAAAAATTAATTCAATTTTTCGGAAAAAGAATTATTTTTCAAAAAAATACTTTTTTACAGGAATTTGATGAAAAATGATTTTAAATATAGTTTGTGTAGATTTTATATGTTATATTTGAAAAAAATAAACTTATTATTTTTAATAGTGACATCAAAATTTAATTTCTTTGAAAGTTTGATATTTTTTCTATTAAAATTCATATTTAAATTAATAGTGAAAAATACTGTATCTTATTTCAAAAGATCATTTTCTCTAAATATATTTAGATTGTTAGATTATATTTTTAATTGGTTTTAAAGTATAACTAAATTATTTTTTTATCATTTAATCCAATTTTGGTCATTGGATGAAATTACCCATTGAAATTCGACATAAACACGTGTCAATCTTTTAATGGTGTTTACTTTTAAAAACCCATTTTCTCATTCCGACAACATGATAAAATTTTAAATTTAATTATTAAACTTTAGTGAATTTAATATTAAAAAAATATTATAAATTGAGGTTATCAAAAAGAAAAATTTGGTTTAACATGATCAGAATATTTTTTGGTGAATATTAACTTTAATATTTTATTTTCCACAGTTAAAGTGTAAATCGGGTAAATAAGTGTAAAAATAATATTATAATAATAAAAAACAACCCTAAAAATTGTCCTAATACCATTTTATGAGATATGGACGATATTAAAAAACCTTAGGACAAAACTTTTAATTTTATAAGCCACTGGGGTGTGGTTATGATAGTTATAACTTTTAATTTAAAGAAAATATTACCATAAACCTGAATCTAATTTCCAAAAAAATTTAATATAGGGTTATATAAATGATCACTTGAACTATAAATATTGATTTGAAATATAAAAATATTACATGCATCATGGTATTTTATTTATAAATTTTATACATTAAATAATTAAATTTAATAATGGCACAATGATGATGCAATGATTTTTTTATTAATGAATTTATCAAATAAATGATATTATAAATACTAAAATAAATATTACTTCTCCTGATTTATCAAAAAAAATTCTATGGATGACTATTACATGTTATTATATAGTTAATTTATTTTTATAGAAGGAAAAAAGTTGTTATGAATTTTCTAAAAAAAGTCAAGTATGAATTGGGTCAGAATTAACATAATTCATAAAATAAAATATAAAATAGTTTTTTTAATGTTATAGAAGTCCTAAAAATATATGATTCTACCAAATATTTAGGATATGTCCTAATATGTCATAAATGACACTATGTTTTGACGTTTTACATGTTATGGTAATTACATCAACACACAAAATGTAAATAACATTATATCACAATAAGAATAAAAAGGAAAAAATAAGGGTTAAACAAAAAAGATAAGGATTAAAAAATACTAAAAAATTGTTTAATTTTATAAATATTATGGATATTTTACCCAAATTAATCTCATATTTTAATCAAATGAGTTTTGGATAATTTTGAAACTAAATTTAATTTATATTAATTTATTATTTCAAGAGTTTCCAAGTGTGTCTCTCCCCTCTCCTATAAAAAGGCACCCATTGTTCTCTAATAATCACACATACAAAACCTTTTAGATCAAAGAATATCAACTCAAAACTATTCCTAGAATACCTAAACACGTTTTTGTGGCCATATATTAGGAATAAAACCCTCCTTTGAGGAGTTAAGTTTTTCTTCAAAGGTGATCAACTGAAGAATAATTATCCTTTTCTTTAAGTTTTTATATTTTATTTCTTCTTCCATGACAATAAAATATCCTCCAATCCTAATTAAATAAAGAATTTAGTATCTTAAATATACTTAGATGTTATTATGTTAATATTATCACATAAATACATCTCCAATTCCATTAAATGTGAAATAATTAATTGTTCGTGCACACGTATAAACTATCACCTTCACGAACCGATATAATTCATTCAATAAAAACATATATCAATGATTGTTATAATGAAAGAAAAAATGTTTATATATGATATTAATGACACATTTATAATTTTAAATTAATAATATTTCAATTATTTTATTAATTTCCGTGAGCATAAAAAATTTAACATTGTTCATTCATACATGTGACCTTTCACCTCCAAGAAGCGATATGAATTGTTTTTATTCACCACATCTCTTGTATGTTATATATAATTATATTTAAATAATTATTATGATTTTTCCAATATTATTATCATTATTTAAAAATAAGATAATAATTATATCATTTCCATAATTATAAATGAAAAGAGGAATTGTTATTCATGCGTACGTATGACCTACTTTCTCTAAGATTGTAACATTGTTCATTTTTCATACAACAAAATATTGGTTTGATTTTAAAATTATAATTGATTAATTAATGTTTTTAATATTTCAGGAAAATTAATTTGGATATTATGGAATTATGGAAACATGAACTATCGACAACAATCTGAGTTCATTTTAGACATGAGTACCGAATATCGACAAAACACCCGATGTGAACATAAATAATTATGTAATTTTTATAAAATGGTAACAAGTGATATAAAAGGAATAATAAAAATTAATATTTTTATCTAAGGATTGTATATTTACATAATTTTATTATTAATTAATATAATTATTGTACATGACGAGTCAGGCTCAAGGTAAGATAATTTTTAACTCTAAAACTCATTTTAATGTTTTCATGATTTATTCTTTTAGTTATTTCTATTTAATTTCCATTTATTCAAAATGGTTTTAATGTTTTATATATATGAACAGGAATGTTTTCAAATGGTAATTTATTTCAATAGTTTTAATGTGGGATGGGATACTTTGATTCACAAATCATCTTTTTAAATATCTTAATTGTGTTTTAAAAATGGATTGATTATTTCAATAACTTGGAATGTTTTTTTACATATACTCCATGAATGAAATTTGTTTATTTTTTGTCACTAATATTTATTGATGTTATCTTTTAATGTTTACATTCTTATTTTAAGAAATATTTTTTCATTTATTGGTGCATGAGTTGTATAGATGTAATGTGATTTAAAAGTGAAAATGCTATTTTTCCTTCATGCATGTTTTATGTGTTATGATTATGTTATGGTTCATGGGAATTGTTTATATATATAAGATGTTACATGATAAAATGACGGTGGTGATCTTGTGATATCTCTCCAATGCATTCAGTAATGATATGGAGTTAAAGGATAAGGTTTCCCTAAAGATATTTTGGGACTATAATATGATGGGTACTCCAATCATAGCCATGACAGTTACCCCCAATGTAGCTGTGAAAGCTACAATGTAAGTAAGATATGGATAAAAAGAGTTATATATATGTTTTATTATTTCTATTATTTTTTATTTGAATCTTATTATTTCATGAGGAAATCATAATAGTTTATGTTTTATGTGTGAAAAGTAAAATTTTTTGAAAATGTTTTCATGATTTTAAAATATTCATGGAGTAATCGTTACATTTCATATTTTATATCCTTTACTGATATTTGTTTGATTATCCCAATTTTTTGAAAGGTTTTTATATTATTTATGGGATAATAGTTTCATGGATGGTATCATGGAAAAGTTAATATGATTAAACATCAAAATAAACAACATATTATTTTAAAATAATATTTTATATACATGAAAAGGATACAGTTGGTAGTATCCACATTGTATTTCAATGGTTTTATTATGTAATATTAATTGGACAATTCATTATAAATCTAAACCTAAAAATATTCTCAATGTGAAATAAAGTCGAATTATTAACTAAACTCAAGATTATGTATTGTTTTTAGGCCGAGGCCTTATAGTAAACATCATAGGACGGTTTAACAACTTTTATGATTAGGTGTTTTGGATAGAAATATGGTAACATTCTATGTCTATTATATTGGTTAGATCCTTGTTCTATAACTTTTTAGATAAATTAATTTTGGTTACAAATGGAAAGAGGAAGACTGCAAACAACATTCTTATGTCTTCTTGATGACTTGCTTGAATAATTATTCTAAAGTCGTGTCCTGATGATTCAGAAATATTTTCTAAAATACAAATCTCTTGAAAGTTGTTGTTTGAGATATCAAACACCTCCACTATACCTCGATAGCATCATGGATCATTTTTCATTTTAATCAATTATTATTTTTTAAATATTCTAATATTTTTTTAAAAATGTTAATTTTTTAAGTCATTTTTAGATATTTTACCAAATCATAAGGTTATGAATCATATTATGATCTTCAAAAGCCTACTAAAGAAGGAGACCCTTGCACAACCTATTTATAATTGATTCTAAAATATAGTCTTTTAGAAAATACTTATGGTATTTTAAATGAACCATTGATTGAATGTTTCAACTCAAACTTGGTCCGAATGTTTAATAAAAAGAAAGACTTATATGATGTTGTAAAATTATCTATCATTCCAGATTATTTTCCAAAAATATTTCTCTGTTAACACCCTTTTGACCAAAGTTGTACAAGGTGTATTTGGATAATGGACGAATGTGATTTTGCAGATCTCTAAATAATTTTTTTCCAATTCATAGACCTTCTATCTATGTGAAAAAAATGATGTTGAATCCAGGTGGACACTATGATCAAGGTATCATTTTCATTCAATTGGGAAAAGTTTTATTAAATCATATGAAAGTGAAATAAAGAAACTTCAATATATATAAGACATCATGGATTATGATGTTGATTAAATTTTGTGTTCATTTGAAATCAAGTGGTATAAGACAACCTTAGAGGTTAAAACATGTATGGTAATTTTTTATTTTTATAAAAAGGGACAACGTGAATGATGGGTTACAACCCATCGCGTCCGGAAGGACCATGGAAATCGAACCCAAAACCAAAGGGAAACAAAGGTATATCACCTACCACTGGCCTATATGAAGTCCCTGATTATTATAACTTAATTTTATTAATTAAATATGTTAATGGAATAATAATAAGTTTATTTTTATGACTTATGTTTTATCAAATGGATATCCAAGGTATTGGAAAATGATTTGGGGATTGAGTGATAAATGTAATTTTGGAAGACGTTCAGTATTTTGGGAACCCTATATGCCTTTGGAAAATATAACAATATGTGATTTTATCTTAAGAGTATTGGTTAAATTTTATCCTGGTTGAATCTATGTTTTTATTATGGACCTATGGATATTTGGGTAATTTATGGAAATGGTTAATCTATTTTGGAGAATATATGATTTTGGAAATTGATTTTTGGTATGAGACTTTATCAGTGGTTTTTGTTATTGGAAGTTAAATGTTAGAACAGATCTTGGAATATAATTTGATTAAATCCTTCCATTTTTTTGTGATTTATTATTAGTTTTAATATTTTTGTGTGATTTTAATGATAGTTATTTATTGAATAGAATATATTGAACTTTTGGAATTATAGTTCAATTTTAGTGATTAAATGTATCTTTTCTTTATCCAATAGTTTATTATTTTTGAGAAATTATATTATTTTATCATAATTTTTTGGTTTTTATTAATTTTTTAGATAGGATAAATAGATATTTAAACTTTTTTGGATTATATGATTTTCTAGAAGTTGATTCTAGTGCTTAGGTTGTGAATGACTTAACATGAATACTCATCATTGGAAAAAAATAGGTGTTTGTGATTGAATTTTATTAAATAATAAATCTATAATTTTCAAGTAAGTATATTTCGTTATGTTTTTATTATATGTAGCAAAATTATTCCATAAATTTTTGAAAAGGATCTCAAAATAAAAACGTTTTTTGTTTATTTTTTCTACTAGTAAATATAAGACTTTTTAACCCATTACAAGATTTTGTTTTTTATTGTAAAATTCTTCTGATCATGTTTATATCACTCTCTATTAGAACATTATTGTAAGTTTTTCATTCATATACATTCTTTATTACATGGAATACTACTATGTGTTATCTCATATGACCTTCATATAGTCCTTTCTTTCTTTTAAAGAGGATGTTATAATAATTTATTTCTGACGTGGGAATGAAATAAAGGTGTTTTGAAGATTCATACATTATTTATTGAACCCAAATTAAAATTGTGACTAAGAAATTTTCATGGGGGGAGATAATTTAACATCCCATGTTTTTAAAAGGAGATAATATGTTCGATAGCATATATAATAAACCACAACAATCTTATGAGAACAAATAAATATTATTATGTTACCTTATTACCAAACTATTAAAATGGAAGGAAAGAACATTATTAATTTATTTATGAAAATATTGTTTACCCATGCATATAACGAATTATTTTGTGAATAATTATTTATAAATGAATATAAAACCATGTTTAAATGGAAATGTTTTAGTGAAAAACTATTGAAATGAAAATAAGTGAGTTTATAAAACAATAAAATCACTTTATATGGATTTTCTTAATGAAATATACATAAAATATATTCAATTTAATATTTAAAATTTATGTTATCTGTTTTCAATACATGATGTAAGAACAAATTTAATTTTTATGAAAAAATATGTATTTTTTTGAAAAAAATATAGTTTTACCACCTTTTTATGGAGAACAAATTTTAAATCTAGTTTTTGTCATGTCTATATGTTATTTTTTAAGAAATAAACATTCTATTTGGAATTAGGCCATCAAAATATACTTTGGATGAAATTTTTGAACTTTTCTCATAAAATTCATATTTTAATGAATAGTGAAAATTACATCATTTTAATTAAAAACTGCATTTTCTTCTAATTTATTTGAATTGTTATATTATATTCATACATTTTATGAAAATAAAATTATATTTATTTATAATTTATTTCAATTTTGTTCATTGGACATAATTTCACATTGAAATTTGATATAAACACATGTTAATCATTTGATGGTTTTAACTTTTTTAAAAACCCGTTTTTGCATTTCTATAATGAGATTAATTTATAAATTTAAATTTTCCACTTCTGTGAATTAAATTTTCAAAAAATAACTTACATGGGTTTCATTATTATGAAAAATTTGGATTAATAGGATCAAAATAATTTTTGGTGAATAATAACTTTAGTATATTATTTACCATGGTTAAAAGGAAAATCAGGTAAATAAGGGTAAAAATAATATTATAATAATAAAAAATCGGCCATAAACTTTTACTAATCATATATAATGAGATATATCCAACCAAGAAAACACATGGGATTAAAATTTTTCATTTTAAGCCACATGAGTGTGATTATAAAAATTTATATCTTTTAATTTAAAGTGAATGAAAAATTATCATAAACATAACTCTTATTACTATTTTTTTTAATATGGGGTTATATAAGTGATCCCTTGGACTATATATATTAAATTTAAAGCTAAAATTATTACCAACATCATGATATTTTGTTTATAATTTTTATAAATTAAATAATAAAATTCAATTATGACACAATGATGATGTAATGATTTATTTATTAATAAATGAATCAAATAAATGATATTATAAATACTAAAAAAAATATTATTTTCATAATTTATGATAGAAATGAATTTTTTATGACTATGACATGTTAGTATTTATTTAATTTATTTTTTTATAAGTGTTCATGTGTTTAATAATTTTAAAAAACAGTCAAGTGTAAATACTGTTAAAATTGACATAACTGATATCTTAAAATATAAAAAAGATTATTAAATTTTATAAAATTCCTCAAAATATAACATTTTAAAAAATGGATATTATTAGTCCTAATATGTCATCAATGAAACTTATTTGGGTCTTTTGACATTTATGTTCTTTACATTAACACACAAAGTGTAAATAACTTGATATTAAAGTAAGATAAAAAGGGGTAAAATAAGTGTTAAACCAAAATGACAAGGATTAAAAAATATTAAAAAAATTTATAATTTAAATTTTTTGATTGGTATTCGGTCCAAAATAATATTATATTCTCAATAAATGATTTTGGAGTCATTTTGAACCGAAATGTAATTTAAATTTATTTAATATTTTAAGAGATTCAAAGGGTGCCCCTCCCCTCTCCTATAAAAAGGTACCCACTGTTCTCAAATACTCACACTTTATAAAAGTATTTTGAATTTCCCAATATCTTCCTATATTTTTTTCTATAATACCTACCCACATTATTGCGGCATTATATTAGGTAGAAAACCCTTTTTAGAGGTGTTAAGGTGTTCTTTAAAGGCAATCAACCAATGAATAAGTGTCGTTTTCTATATGCATTTCTTTTTTATTTCTTCTACCAAATACTTAAAATATACTCTAACCATGATGAAATAATAAATCTTTTATCATTAATATAATGAGATGTTATTATGTTAATATCATCACCTAAATCCATCTCTGATTTCATTAAATGGGAAATGAATTAATCGTTCGTATGCACATGCGAACTATCACCTCCATAGACCGATATAATTTTTTTTCTATAACCCTCTATCAAGACTGGTTATAATGGTGGAATAAATGTTTATATTTTATATAAATGAAATATTTATCCTTTTAAAAGTTAATATTTTTGTAATTTTCATACTCTCCACGCACATAAAAATGATAAGATCATTCGTTCATACGTGTGAACTATCACCTCCACGAAGCGATGTGAATCATTTATATTCAACACATCACTTGTATTATATATTTAAGTATATATAAATAATTATTATGATTTTATTAATTTTATGGTCATTATGGATATATTAAATAATAATATTATTATTTCCAAAATTATCAATGGAAAATGGAAGCATTACACATGCGTATATACAACCTACCATATCCATGATTATAACATTATTAATTTTTCATATCATAAATGATTAATTTGATTTAAAAAATATAATTGATGCATTAAATTGATTAATATTTCATTAATATTATACTATAGATGATGGAATTATTACAGCATGAACAATTCATATCAATCTAAGTTCATTTTCGACTCGAGTACTGAATATCGACAAAACGACTGATGTGAAAATAAATAATTAATTAATTTTTATAAGATGGTAATAAGTGATATAAAACAAATAATATACATAAAACTTTTCTGAAGAATGTATAAATTAAGCTATGTTGGTTATAAAAAAATATAATGACTGTATGTGATGAGTCAGACTCATGGTGAGAGACTTTTTAACTAAAAATGAAGTTGTAATGATTTGTTGATATATTCTTTTATATATTTCTATTTAATAACATATTTTAAAAATGGTTTTAATGATTTATTTATATGGATTTTAATTTTTTTAAATTTTAATTTCTTTCAATAGTTTCAATGCGGTTTGGGATACTATGATTCAGAAATACAATTTTTAAATGTTTTAATTGTGTTTTTAAAATAGATTGATTATTTCAATAACATGGAACGTTTTTTACATATAAAACATAAATGGAAGTTCAGAATTTTATCTCACTATTATGTATTAATGTTTACTATAAAATTTTAACATTTAATTTTATCAAATGTGTTTTTATTTATGAGTGAAAATGTTTTAATGATGAAATATGATTTGAAAGTGAGAATGTTATTTTTTACATTATTCATGATTATGGTGTTATGATTATGTTATTTTTATTGGTAATTATTTAAGTATACTGGTGGTTCCAAAATAAACTGAGGTCATGTGATACCATGATAGCTCTCCACTGAATTGTGTAATTCCATAGAGTTAAACGATAATGTTTCTCTTAAGAGATTTAGGGAATATACTTTAAAAAGTATTACAGACGTAGCCGTGAAGGTTACCCCTGTATTGCTATGAAGGCTACAATGTATGTAAGATATAGATGTCCAAAGTTACCATTATCTATTATGATTTCTATGATGTTTTATAGGAATCTTATGATTTCCTGAGGAAATCAACAGAGTTTATGTTTTAGGGGTGAAAAGTACAATTTCAATGAAAATGTTTTCATGATTTTAAAATATTCATTTAATAACTATTTTATTCCAAATTTTATATCATTTACTGAGATTTCTGTTCTCATACAATGTTTTTGAAAAGTGTTTTATAGGATTTAAGGAAGAGAATATAGTCAAGGACGAGATCATGGAAAATTTATGATGATTAATCATGAAAATAAGCCACATTTCATTTTAAATGTCTATGTTTTATGGAATAAATGGATACTATTGGAAGTTTACACTTTGTATTTATATAGTTTTTTATGTAACAGTAATTGATTAATTCACTAAAAAATATAAACTTGAAAATATCTTCAATGTAAACGAATGTAAAATTATTGACTTAACTCAAGAACATGTAATGTTTTAAGGTTAGGGACGTATAATAAAGGATATCATAAATCCAATGAGGCTATATGAGATGTAAAAATAATATAAATTCATGTGAAAATTGAAGGAAAACAAGTTTGGGAGGGGTAAAGGATGGATCCTTTTATATGAGGGGTTGGAGTGTCATTTCCTCCAATATTAATTTCTTAATATTTAAAGATATAATTTTAAATGGAAAGTGGTTAAAATGTAGATGTTAATGGATACGGTTGTTTAATAAACTCATCCAAATAATTTATAGAAAGGTTTTATTAACAATTTTAGTTATTACCACTTGATTTAACCATTTTGATCATATTTTAACTTTATAGTGGTAACCCAATTTTTACCTTAGTTCTTAATTTTTCTTCTAACAAAATAAATTAATCTTATAATCTAATTTATATGTGTTTATCAGATGTATGGTATCTAATTGGTATAATTGATTTTATAATTATGATAAATTTAACTTTTAAATTAACATATTAAATATATAAGAAAAATATTTTTATAAAAAATTATATTTTTAAACAGTATATCCTCTTAATCCTATTTTATAGGAATTAATTATTAAATAAGTGGTAATATATTTATTTATACATTAAAAAATTACATTATAATCATCATTTTTAAGTGATAAATTTAATTTATTATGATAAAACATACTAAAATTTAAGAATAGTTCTTTGAAAAATATTCCTTTAAAAGTACATTATTTTAATCACATCCCATTAAAATTAATCATTTTTCTTCATAAAATTGAATTTAAATAGGTATAATAATCTCCAATAGAATTTTATAAATACATAACATAGTTCCTTAATTAGAATAGTATTAGTTATAATAATAATAATATTATTTTTATATTGGGAGCTTGGGGGTATAAATATATTAAACACACACACACACCATGCACACACTGGACTGAAAGAAAGGTTATATCCCCCCAAGGGATAACCCTCCCAACCAGCCACTTTATTACATTATATAAATATTTAACCTGAAGTAAAAGTGGGAAATAAGCCCATTACATGGACCATAGCCCCGAAGTTTTGTCCCAAGGCCCATTCTATGAATAGTACTACTACAGTACCCAAATTTATACAGTGCACTCTACAGAACTATAACCTCTATAGTACTCACTATTGCTACCATATATCAATTGACCATATTTCCATCGACCAAATATATAATTATAATATTTCATTCCTTTATATAGCCTTACCTACATCCCTAAAATCAATCACCCTATTCATTTACTTCTCTCTCAATATATTTTTAATATTTATAATTCTTTTACTTATTAAAATATTTTAATTCATGTATTTTTTCATCTTTACAAACCATGTGGATAAATATTTTATATTAATTCTATTTTCATTTACTTGTTTTTTTATTACACTTTTAATTTTCAAATGATATTTTCTATTTTATTTGTATAATTTAATATTATTTATCTGATATTATAATATTTTATCTTAATAAAATTTACATCATTTATTTAGTTTGGTGTGTTATGTGAAAAAAATATTGGAAATATTTTTTATTTAATGAAAAAATATAGATTACAATCATAGGGCATTACATTCTACCCCATTTTTAAAACTTTTACCTTCATAATTCATTACTCTAAAAAATATAAATGGGGTTAATACATCCTTATTACATATTTATGTTCCCATGTTGCTCTATCAAACTTGGGATTCAACCCTAGAATATAAACTAGATGAATGACATTTTTATTGAAATTATCTCTGTGATTTAATAATTCTAAATATTATTTATCATAAAAGAGATTATGTTCCATTGATGAAACCCCTAACTTAAATACATGAGAGCGGTCAGAATTATTCTTCATCAAAATTGATACATAGAGCACATAATGCACTTTTGAGTGGTTTTGTGGAAGTTCAAGATGATAAGAAGCCATCTTCACATGATAATGGATTTCAAAAGGGCAATGTACCAAAGGATAAAAATTACATTTTTTCTTAATATAATTATCTTATAATGTATTAATATTAAATTTAATACCTTATCTTCATTATCAAACTCTATATGTCATTGATTATTATCAACATATATCTTTTATAAACTTTTCATTGCTTTGATATCATGGTGAATGGTTTGAACCTCTATATTCATTTCTTGAACAATATTAGATCCTAATATATTGCTCTCCAAGTTAACATTAATATGATATACTTATTTATATCTTCCCAACTAGATTTTTATATGGTTTATTTCGATTCTAGTGTGACAATTATTATTATATGATAACATGACTAGGGGATTTTGTTGATCCCAACTTCCATTGAAATCCATTGATCATGATATCAATGTATCATATATACTTTTATTGATTCATTTAGAATGACAATTGAATTATAGATTTTTATCCATGCTAAATTTTTTATACGTATCCAGTGATTATTTAATATTTATCTAGAACATCAAAGTTAAAAACAACCTAATTAGATATTAATGATAATGGTTTTCCATGAAACATTTCCAATTATTTTATGTATAATATGAAATATTTTTTGATTGATAATTTATCTCAAATTTTAAGAAAATGTGCTATTTTTTATTTTTTATGAACCACAACCAAAATGTAATTATTTAAGTCAGTGTTCCTGGGAAGAACCAGGATGAAAACCATGATGATTACTTCCAATTTCAAAAAATCTATCGGTAATGGTAGCATTATCCCCTTAGAATTTATAAATTCATCCTTTAATTTTTGGAATACTAATAATTGGGATATGTACTCTAAAATATATCTCATTATGTGGTGCCAATAAAAATTATTCTTTTGATAATTATATATCAGTGTGCTTCGGTGATGGATGGAGAATGATAAGCTATGTGCATTATAAAACAACTCCTTCAATTTTGGAATTGATGTAAAATAAATTTATTTCCCAAAACATATAATTCCATTATTGTCAAAGTTGAACTTTGGAATAATGTTTATCTTATTCTCTTTCTTAATATCCTCCCTCTGGGCCTCCTTGATTTTCACATGGATGGTTGAGTAGTCACTTGAGAAATATGGTATTTGTGACCTTCCCTTTTGATTTCACGGTCCATATATTGCAAAAACCTGAGTATTGGATCTCTTTCAATCATTATCATGTATAAGGAAGTATGATACCTCTTTATTAGATTTTCAACCATTTTTTCCTTCTTTGGGTGGTAATATATTGTGTAATAATATTCTTTGATTAACTCTAGCCATCACTTTTGAACATTTTTAACTCATTCTATATGAATATAAACATTAATATCTAATGATAAATATTTTTTTTCAATTTTCACAATAAAGATAATTCATCCATATATTTAATAATAATATTGACATGGATATCTAAAAGTAAAAAAATAGGTAATTTTTCACATTGGTATTTAATTGACATGAGATATAAACTACTAGCTTTTCATTTTTCATAAGGATACATTCCTAGCCCTTCATCAAATCCTCACTATATATAAAAAAACCTTCTCTACTATAGGGTATTATATGTACTTGTATAGTAACTAACAAATTATTAAGATCTTTTAAATTTTCTAAACATTCCTCTATAAATAGGAACTTAACTACTATTTTAGTTAACTTGGTTAGTTTATTTGATATTAATGAGAAATTTCTCACAATTACTGATAATATCATTCAAAATTTAAATTTAAATATATATATATATATATTAAAATTATTTGTATTAACTATTACTCAATCACATTTATCTTTTATGGATCGATATATATACCATCCCTTGGGAGTATATGAACCAAAAATGATATTTTTTAATCCAAAATTTATCTTTTCTAAATTGGGTATACAATTTATCTTTTTGTATTATCCTTAGAATAAAAAAAATCTATTAATGAAATTTATTAATCATTTTATAAATTATAATATCATTTATAAATACTACCAAAAATCTATCAAGGGGATATCTAAATTCACTATTGATCAGATCCAAGAAGATAGAAGTGGAATTTGTAACCTTGAATGGAATCACTGTGAGTTAATAGTGTCTATATATTGTATGAAAGGTTGTCTAGGTTATATAATCCTTTTCGAACCTTAGAAAATGATATCTAGTTTATGGTCAATCATTTACAACTATAAAGCCCCTCATATTTGATCAAATAATTCATCAATATGGGGAAGAAGATACTTTTTCTTTACTGTGATCTTTTTTTATATATTATAGTCAATAAAAACATACATTGATCAATCTTTCTTATTAATAAAGTGGATCGGTTCACCCTATGGAGAATCAAATTATTATATAAAACACTTATCTAGGATATTATAGAGATTATTTAACTCCAATAATTTAATTGGGTCCATTCTACAACAATTATTTTATATAGGCATGACACCATATACATGTTATATTGAATTAAAAACCTCACGACCTAGGGTAATACTAGAAAACTCATCCCGAAATATATATATATTTTCTATCACAATAGTAATATCTTGGAAATCATGTTTTCCAACCGTTTGAGTTAAATACCTCTCATTATTGGGTATTAAAACACATATAATATATATAATTTTCACAGTGACTTATTAGCTATACTTGAAACGATACATGATCATAGGTTGATTTAGGAGATGAAATTTAACTTCTATATCCCAATAGTAAATATGGACTCTATGTAGAGTGTGTTATTCCCTAACCAAAACATTCACTAAATATAGAACAATAAGATCTATATGAAAAAATTTCCATAAAATTCCATCGAATAGGATTTATTTACATGGGATTTAATCATTACACCACACGATTTTTTCACTAAAAATACAACATCTTGATATTTGGGATATGAGTTAATATTTGTAGATACTTTTCAATTTATAAAGGAATTCAGAGAAAAAATAATAATGATGTTTTTTCAATATTAGGCATACTTTTCACCACCCTAATTTCATGAATCTATATTTCATCCCATACAAAAACTAAACCATATAGTTCAATTAAAATGAAATAATAATTAGAGTAAAAAATAATATGATAAGTAAATTCCATTCTAATATGTTCTAAATTATGAAACCTTAACCTCAAACTATAAAATTTTTCATTCATCCTATATTATATTTGGTCATCATAGGTCATTTTTGGCTCTATCATATTATTATTCCTAAACTGATCCCCAAAATTAACTATTCCATACTTTGAAACCATTTGAGGTTTCGTAGAACTATATTCCCAAATATGGTTCTAAAAACATTATACATGTGATTAAATCTTTTTTGAGATAACCCAAACATTAAACAAAAATATTTTACATCATTTTCATAAATAAAACATTACATCATAAAAATTAACACAATTCATAACCCTATGGTTTAGTGTTAGTAGATATTTTCTAAATAAATTTTTAATTGGACATTATTTCTTCAACATCTCCCATAAATAAATTTATCCTATTATATACATCTCAACATAAAGGACTTAATACTTTTCTTTATTACCCTAGGAATTGAAACATAAGAAAGAGGTTTTAAAAAGAGTTTATTAAGGGAAAGACATATCAATGATTCAAAATGAGGAACACCATAAACATGCGAAAATACACAAACATGAGAGAGATAACTAATTTAAAAGATTATGAAAATATAATAAAAGTCTATATGGTATGATATAATAACATATTTCCTCAAAAGTAACATCATGAAATTATATGCACACAATGGTGTCAAAATTATGAAACAAGAAACAATAATATTGATCCATGTATTATAAAATAAGTATCTAGCATAACATAGAAATGTGTGATATTCATTACCATATGAAATCATGACATTGTTATCATAGTTATCAACAATCGGTCTGCTCAAAAACTTGTGAACAAATCTACACATAATCACGTCCATGGATAAACATGTCAGGAAAGATAACCAATGTTATTAAACACACAAACTTGTTAAAAAATATACCTATAATCATATCCACATTAAAAATGTGAATAAAGTTACCCACAATAATTTCAACACACAAAAATGTGAAAAAATTTATTTTCACTCATGTCCATGAACAACATCCTTACAATATGAGATATAAAAAATTAACCAATCCATTAACAGAATATATCAGACCCATTGATCATATAATAATAAAATATACACGTGGTTTCCATTTTTAAATTAAATCATTTACAATCCAATCGTATTAGGATTAACCCATTTTAAATAAATGTGTTTGATGAGAACAATCATAATATATTATCATAATATATCCAAAGAAAGAAGGTAGATGGTATTATTAGATAATATATCTAGTGATGCATAGGAAATATTAATGGATGCTGACATAGATGAAATAATCTTTTATAAGGGAATTAGAAAATTTCTTTGATAAATAATAATAACTATCATTTACTTTTAAGGAATTTTATTTTAATAGAGAATAATTTATAAAAAAGGGATTAAAAATTACATTCGAACAAAATGAAAAATTAGAGGGATGTTTCTTAAATAAAAGTGATGAAGATGGTGGAAAAAAAATTTCTGGGTTTTTTTAAAAAATATATTCCTTTTAAACTGCTGTGAATAAGTTCAAAAATAATAGAAAATAATTTGTGAATAAAATTATAAAAACACTAATTTGGACATTTTGTAATAAAAGACACAACTAATTAGAAATGAAACTATGTAATCATTTATGTATAAATAGGAAATCTATAAAACTGTATAATGAATTTGGAAATAGTAGAGAAATAATCCTAACAAAAATAAGAGATAATTTTGGCTTCTCTTACAAACATCATTTCATATGAATTGTGATCCAATAGGATATGAAAAGGTAATATGTTATAGAAAACCTAGAAATAACCATTATAAAAGAAAATATATATAGTTTATTGGGAAATGACAATCAACTTATTCATATTGGAATTTATTCATGAATTATATTAGATTCAATGTGATATTCAAACAAAAGTTATTTACAATTTTGGTAACTTTTTACTCAAAATACCTTGAAAGGGAAATCCTTGAGATGGAATTATAAATCCATTGAATTTCATGAAATGTATTATAATATAAATTCATTATAATTATATATAATGAAAAAAATAAAACATGTGGTGAATAAGAAACATATCTCATTGAATAAAAAATAATTATGTGAAAACCCTTACCTTTACTCTCAACATCCATGGAATCTCTTTATACACATTGATGAATTCTATCCTTCTCAAAACAGGTTCCCTAAAAATGATGTATTTTTTATTCTATATTGGGACTAGCTTCCACTCAAAGTATGTTAATTCTCTAGGGGAGAAAAAATGGTCGGTATTCGAGTTATAACTAAAGGCAATGAGTGGTTTGATAGGGGTAGAGGAAGGGTCTGTTTTTAGATAAGTTTGGAGTGGCATTTCCAAAAATATTAATTCTTTATTGTATAGGGTATATAAAGTGGTTACAAAGCATAAAATATTTGATATGGGTTATTCCTCCCTCATCAAAATAATAAAGATAACGTTTTATGATATTCTAATAATTTTCCACTTAGTTTAACCCTTTTACCATACTTACATTTATCATTTTAATTCAATTTTTTTACTTCGATAACATAATTTTATACCAAAAAATAAAATTGAATTTAATAACTAATTGGAAAAATATTTTTATACATTTTCAATTTTATTATTGTAATTAAATTTCTAAATATGATAAATTTAACTTTTAAATGAAAACATAAAATAATTGGAAAAACCATTTTTGTATAAAAAATGGCTTTTTAAAACTTAATGTGTCATTAATCCTATTTCATATAAATTAACAATTAAATAAGGGATTATATATTTGTTTATACATTACAAAAATACATCATATTAATCATTTAAAAGTGATATATTTCATTTATTATGATAAAAAATACATAATACTTTTAAATCATTTATTTCGAAATATATATATATTAAAATTATATGATTTTAATCACATATAATCAAAATGAGTTATTTATCTTATAAACATTAAATTTTATCAATACATATGTATTATAATAATTTTTGGAATTTTAAATATATATCAAAATATTTTGTGATAATAATAAGAGTATTAAAAATAATAAAAGCTAATGCATAAATATAACTTTTTTCAATAAAAATAATAATGAAATATTTTACTTTATTTTATTCTATAATTATTTATAATTTTTAAATTATGTTACCTTAAATTTGATATTGAAAATTACAAATATTCAATATAACTATTAGATTCATGCATACTCAACTACCATATATCTGGTTACCATTTTTCGAATGATGATATATATAATGACTATATTTCCAATGACCATAAATATTATACTATGATTTTATTTCCATATATATATATTTACATTTATCAATAAAATAATTCATCATATCCATTCACTTATCTCTTATCTGGTATATTATATTTCTAATTCTTATCTTTATTCTCATATTCGAAATTGGGGTTTTGATCATCATGGAAAACCATGGTGATAAAGAATTTATGTTCATGTTTTTTTATTTACTTATGGATTTGTTTCTATTTATGTTTTAATAGTGATCTTTCATGATAAATTTTAATAATGTATTAATGTATATTTTTAATGTATAGTGGTATCATAAAAAATTATTTCAGTTTATTTCAGTTCAGTGTTGCGAGTGATATGAGATATTAAAAAAATTATTTAGTTAAAAGAAAATCTATAATAAAATCTAACTGGAGTTAATTTGGTGTCCATCAGACACTGATGAATATTTTTTCTATTTAATAGCCTAGGAATTCATTACCCGATGGTGTTGATATATGGTGAGAGGTGCTGGTACATTGAATCTTGTTTGTACTGTGCCAACTAGTGTTGGTGGATTGTCGGGTGTTTATGGTGATTTTGATCAGATCTGACATAATTTCATTCCAATTTTTTTTTGATTCTCTTAGTTGTGTTTCTTTCATTCTACAATGGTTCTTTTGATTATTTTTTTGGGTATTTGATCGATTTGTGATAATTGGTTCATATCTTGTTGCGTTGGGTGGAGTACGACATTTTGCAGCTATTTTAGGGTGGGAGTCCTTGATTGAGGGATTGGTGTGCTACACCCATATGTCCTCTTTTAAATATAAGGATTATCTAAAATCGAATTTCTATAAATAGTTTTTAGTTTGGATATGTGTGGCATTAGGCTGACTGAGTAGTGGGATTATTGTTGGGTTTTTGGGTGGCCACCTCTAAAGAGATATATGTCTATTGAAGCCTTTCATCCGACCATCCCTCCACTTTTCAATATGGTATGGAGGGGTGCTCTACCATGTTGTGCTAACCTACATGAAAAAAAATCTTGATAGGTGGATCAAATTTTATTGAACTGATTACTCTAATTCATTATCTAGAATAGGGGACGATTAGACATTATATGATGATTGGTTTGACATTATCTTCCCATCTATTCTTTATAGGACTGATTATTTGTTGATATTGCAGGTGTCTGTTTCGTATTGGGATCTCGTTTAGTCACATTTTCTGTGTATTATATCATCATTATGGTATTTCTAAGTGTGTGGCATTGAAATTGGGATTGGTATAATAAAACCCATCATTCATCAATTTTTTCTTATTTTTATTGTATGGATGGGCACACATACTTGATCTCGTATAATGATTTTGTTTTATATTTATATAACACCGGGTTGACATGTTGTCAGTTTCTCACAAGAATTATCAGGTTGTTGGCTCAAAAGAAAGATATGGGTGTTGGATCCTATCATACGGTTCTTCCATCACATTCTAAGTGTGTTGGAAGGGTGCTCTTCCTTTTTGTGTTTCCAGCACAGTGCATATTTTGGAAGGGGTGATGTTTTTACACTGACTGATGAAAGTAATAAATTGTCTATTATGGGGGGGGGGTGGGGGTGATGAATCTTTTACCCATGATTATGTTGACATTTTATCATCATTGGACTCTCAGGTTCACTTCCCCTTTGGAGTGTAGTTTGTTTTTATAATTTTCCATTTTGTAATGGGTATCCTCTTTTCCCCTTTGTGAAAAGAGTTTCTCTTGTTTTCATTTAATAAAGGGGGTTCAATCCCAAACTATTTAAAAAAACAAAAAAAAAGATTCATAACTTTAAATCCATATGAAATTATCCTTATGCATTATAACATATTCATTTTCCTTGGGATTGAGCTTTAGAAATTCTCTACAAATATTTGAAAAAATAGTTTGAAGGAAATATTTTTATGAAATTTTTTCCTGATGTCTTCCCACTAAAATTCATCAACTTCCACCTTATAATTTTTATTCATGATTAATTTTCACCATTGATCATCCTATCCTTATAAATGGATAGTCTCCATAGAAACTATCTTATTCTTACAATAATGAATATTGGAAAACATAATTTCCAAAGAGTTGATCCATTATTTTGAAACAAATGGATATGAATAACCAATAAATAAAGGAGTTCATTTTGATATGAATATTTCAGTGTATAATTTATCTTTCTTGGGGTAAGGTGAAAATTTATAATTTTTTTAGGTAATTATTCATATAATAGGAATTGTTTTTGAGTATTACCATGGGATTTTGAAATCTATCTCCCATTGCACTATGATTGTTATTCAGAAAAAATCATTGAATTTTCCATCAAATGCGATGTTTTCATATTTTATTCTTGTTCCAACCATTTATCAAATATATAATGTCATAAAATAATAATTAAATGATGAATGGATAAAAAATTATTCATGTGACTAAATCATTAAAAGAAGTATTAACTTAAAACCTTATGTTTAACCTTGATTTTATTTTACTAAACTTCCAAAATTCCCTAAACAATTCTATGATACTTGTAATAGTGACATGTATATTATATAGATGAATATTACATAATTTATAATGAAAAAAATTATAATAATAAAAATAAAAAAATTTATAAGTTTATTTTATTTGGAAAATTAGGCTTACACAACATAAATACATATAAATCATTAAAACTATATTTAAATTATTCATGAGTATATTAATTAATATTTATAATAAATAAAATACCCTAGGGTTATACATCTACGAAATGGTGATATAAAATACTTGTTACGGGAGCCAAAATGCAAGACATGAGGCATGAATGCATATGAGTACTTGAGAGGGAATAATCACCATCACAACATCATAAGCATATGATAATCATTATTATCATATTTAAATAATTTGATAAGGACATGGAATTTTGAGAATTCATAATAATGAAACATCGTAACAATTTATAGAATGTTATATACATCATTCCCACACATATAGTGTGAAAAAATATAGTATCATGTTCACTCATAACATTCTATGAAAATCTAACTACATCGTGTGATAAAAGTTTACATCCCATTCCTGTATAATAATCTCAGGAGGAATATCACATTTCCCTATAAATTGGATGGATATATAATTTCATCCCCAACCATAACATAATATTATGCTTATAATCATGGTTAATATATAGGAAGAATAATCATCAAAGATAAATAACAAATGGTCAAGTAGTAAAAGAAGGTTTATCATATTGATTTCAAAAAATATATTTATATGAATTAACATTTAGGTTCCCAAAAGTTTTAATAGAAAAATAATTAGGGATAATTAAGGGTGTTACATAAAAATAAAATATCATTGTTCATAAATATGAGAAGAATAAAGATAGAATAATTACAGAAAGTCTTTGAGAATAAACAATTAATAATTAATCATGAAAGTGTATAAGAATTAATACTAGTATGAAATGAACATTCATATACTGAGGGGAATAAATGTGATAAGGTAGTATAATAATTATAAAATGGAGTTTAGAAAAATCACTAGAAAAAATATAGGAATTAAAGATAAACTGAATATAAAGAGTTGAGATTAAGAGTCGCCAACATTTAGTTCTATTTCTTTCCATACATGTATGCCTCCCTGCGGGCGATAATGTTTTCTCAATGGTTTGTTCCTTTAGTTAAGTGTGAGAAAATTCATGGGAAAGGGAACATGAGTGGTTCCCATGTTTCATAATTGGTCCTGGTTCCACAACCTTCACCCTCATTCCATAGCGTACTACATTCCGTATGCTAGTTCCCTTCAGTGCTCGACCCCTACACTCAAGTTCCCTTCCATGAATCACATATGCAAACACCTTATATGAATATATTTTACTTTTATTAACCCTTCCCTGAGATTCTCATTCACTAGAATGTGAGAGGTATCTACCCACTTAGTACCTCACTACGGTCAATTATTGCCTATAAATATACCTAATGTCTTATCATTGTGAAGGGGAGACCCATAGAGGAGAGAGAAAATGAGCCAAAGAGATTATTTTTATTCCAAAGCCTTCCCATATCCTTTAAGTGACTTTCTATATTAAAATATAGGGATACTATAGAATACCTAGGATAATTATGTTACCTAAAGTGTTAAATGATAAAATTTCATGAAAGATAACTCCCCCTTTAAATCTTGATTGAAGGATCATGTCCCAAAGTTGTCAAATTATGGTGCCAAATGTCCATATCATTCTAGGGATTACACATATATTAAATAATGCACTTATTCTCTCATATCATGGTGAAAACATTCCCAATAAGGCATATTATGGTCACAATTCTCCTAATAATACATATTTGGGTGATGCTTCACCATTATTACATATATTGGTGACACTTCACCCTTGAATTTATATAAGGGAATAACATCACTGAGTTTTTATGTGATGGTAAAACTTCTCCTTAGTTATATATGTGGGAGAAAATTCTATCTAGTCCCATGAATGATGAAACTTCCCAAGCTTCCATGATATGGTTCTTTTAAAATAATTTAATAGCTTGCGCTACACTCAACACCGAGTATGAGCGCATCAAAAAATAACAAAATTTCTGTTTAAATAAGTAGTTATGAATAATATTAACGAAATTTTTAATATTTTATATTCCATATAATTTTAACATCCATATTATTTGTTTCTAAGACATAATATAAAAACAAATTAAATTATTTAGATAAAAGAAGTATTTATAAAAAATGTAGTTTTGTGGTTTTTTAATTGTGAACCCTTTTTAAATACAAAATTTGAGAATTTTATAAGTTATATTTTATAAAATAATATTCTTCTTTAGAATAGGGACATAAATATTTATTTTTGTTAATTTTTTGGTATTTTTTTGATAAAGTTCATTTTTTTAATGAATAGTGAAAATAGTGCATTTTAAATGGAAAATGCTTTTCATCTAAGTTATTTATATAGTTAGATTATATTTTAAATTTATTTTTAATATTAATTAGATTATTATTTTAACATTTAATCAAGTTTTTTTATTAGTAGTAATTTCACATTTAAATTTTTCATAGACACATGCCAATCTTGTGAAAGTTTTTACTTCTCAAAAACCCGCTTTCTTGTTTTGAAAACAGGAATTAATTTTAAATTAATTAATGCAACTTATATGTATCTAATATAATAAAATATAAATCAGTTTTTTAATTTTTAATATCAAATGTATCATTGGGTGAAATTTTGGTAATTATCTAAAAAGTTTCAAATTTTTATTAATAGTGAAAAACACTACATTAACATTAAAAATTGACTTTTTTTATTTGGATAAGTATTTTAATTTTAAATTATTTTAAAGTATAAATAGATACATAATACATATATTTTTTCAATTTATGTCATTTGAGTCATTTTATAATAGAATTAGATATATAAAATTTTATTGAACTCTTATACATCTCTTTTACCCACCTTCTAAGGACATTTACAAATTAGAAAAAAAAATTTAAATTTACCACCTATTTGATTTTAATTTCAAAAATCTAACAAACATGGTTGTAATATGGGTGAAAGTTTTTGTCTAATGTGATCCAAATAATTTTTGGTGAATAATAACATTTTAATTTTATTCATCATAGTTAAAGGAAAATAAGATAATAAAAGGTAAAAATAAAATCATAATAATATAAAACTACCCTAACACATGTCGTAATCCTATTTTATAAGTATATTTCGACCCAAATCACCCTTATGTCTAAATTTTGATCCTTTTCTGCCACTTTTATAAAATTAGGACATTAATTATATTTTATTTAATAAATAGTAAAAAATTTCATATTCCAATTTTAAAAACTAAACCATTTTTAATATTGGGAAATTCAAAAGATAGATTCACCTATAAATATTCATTATAAGGATATGAAATTTATCTACATAATTATTTTTTGAATAATTTTTTTATATTAAATAATTAAATTTAATTGTGACGACATGATGATATAGTAATTGATTTATTAAAAGAAGAATCAAATATATGATATTAATAAAATTAAAATAAATATAATTTTAATTAATTAATGAAATAAACTAATTTTTTAGATAACGTTGACATGATAGAGAAATATTGGAAGTATTGGTTCGATGTTATCATATAGGTCTGATATTTTTAAAAATGAATGTTTTGAATAGTGTTAAAATTGATATAATTGGGATTTTAAAATAAATACTATTTTATTAAATGATATAAAAATACTAAAAAATATAATGTTTGGAAAAATTACATGTAAAGTGATAAAAATGTCCTAAATGATCCAATTTAAGTTCTTTGGGATATTTATTTTTACTATATTAACAATGTAGTATAAAAATACAAGAAGTTATGGTAAGAGTAAAACTATTTAACCAACAGTTAAATCTAAATGATAAGGTTAATTTTATAACCTAAACATGTCTAAAAGCTATTTCCTGAGAATATTTCAACCCATCCTCGTCTCATACAATAAATAAAACAATTTAGAGCTCTTATAAACAGAATATCATTCTATAAAAAATTACTATTTCACGATTTTTCCTAATCTGCCCCTCACCATTCTTATAAAAGGGCACCTCCCTTTAGCTTTAACTCACACATCTAAAGCCTTTTTGTTTGGAAAAACCCGTCCCAATTCTCCTCCGAATATACCTCAATTAATCTTAGAGTCCTACCTTTGGGCATTTATCCATCCTATGTATCCCATTTGTTCAAATCAAAAGGAAACACCTGAAGAAGAGGTAATTGTTTTATCATCTCTTTCAATGTTCTATTCTTCTTCTACTTCCTCTTTCTATGTTGTTTACCTATAAAAATAATAACTACAGTATAATCCATATTATTAATTGATATTATAATTATGGTACAACTATATTAATCATTTTATCTATATTACGAATAACAATATCACCATGTGTGTGTATGTACGGCTTACCATCGCCACGTCGTGGTGTAATTTGTTATTCAACACTACGTTGTTTGGATGTGGATAATGATGAGTATAATGTATATAAATAATGACTAATAAATTACAATTATTTTGTATAATTAATATATAACCCAATTTATACCATTTAACCATCAAGGGAATGATACCATCGCTCATGCATATGTATGGTCTTCCATCTCGACGACGCGGTGGGATCCATTCTCTACATTTTCAATTCATGAATGATTATAAAATTTATATGATGAGTAATAATAATAATTATTAACATAATTTAATTATTGAAATGAATAAAATATATCCAATTCATAACAAACATGACTTACATGAATGAAGCAGTTAACAACAGAAACAATGATAATACTGAACCATTATTACCAAAGGGATATAAGAGGATATTATATGATATCCTAAATATAGATATTGTCCTAGTATAATTTAGTATAAATTCTTAACCATTATATACGAGGCTAACTCGCCATTTACTAAAGTAATTTACAAGGTAAGGGTTAATTTCACAATCTATTAATTATCCAAGATTATTAATACATGGGTATCTACTGGGACAACCCTATCATCCATGTCCATGTTTTATTAAATTTATTTCAAAAATATTATTTATATTTGTTTAAAGTAATTTTTATAGATGTTTTACATTTTATAAAAAAAAATTAAAGGATTTCTTCCCCCACTTTCCAAATGATGTACTCTATGACCTTTCGACAAATTAAGGGAAGATTGTTTTTTTAACTTATATGGTGTGAGCGAATATTTTCAGTCATTATGACACCATAACATTTTGAAGTTTCCCTTACAAAATTAAATGTTTATTTTTAAATGAATTTTTGTATAACTGTGTTTCATTTAAAAAATTTCAATGTAAATGGGACATTTCTCTCAAATAGATTTCATGAATTTATTATATTATTTTCATATATTTAAACATCCATTGTTGGATTTTATTCTTGATTGAAGTTGATTTGTTATGATACAATCTTTCAAATTGTACTGAAGGTTTTATTATTTGTTTGACTATGGATGTTTTATTTTTACACCATTCATGGTTTATGGTTAATGTATTAACATTTTATCTGCTAGTTTTAATACGAAGGATTATGTCATGTTTCACCCTTATCATATGAGGAATTCTTTGGAATTAGTAAGTGATGGGTGGGGCCCTCAATAGACCCTAAATGCATTGGTAGGTCGCATGAGACAAACTAGTGTTTTGGAGCAAGTCATTGATTGTATGGAATGTTTCCTAGCTTGAAGCCTTCAAGGGATGGTTATGATGTCCGGAATTATGCATTTCCTTGTTATGAGATTAGTTATTGTCATTACATGTGATTATTATACTAGTTGAATATATATATGTGAATGTTTAAATGCTTTTATTTGATTTATAATTACCATTTTTGGATGAAGATAATGATTAAAAGGCTTGTGTTTTAGTTTTATAACTTTCCTTATATGTTTATTCTTATTTATGAAGGATTCCTCTATATTATTTATCCTTATTAAGCATATGAGCTCACCCATTTCCTTTGTTTCACTTTTCCCTAAGATGTGAATAAGAATATTATGATTGACCTACATGGATAGTCTAAGGAATATGAGTGTTTAAAAAGGAGACACTATGTTGTTTTTAAATTCAATATGTAATATAAAACTTGTGTTTGTTTATAGTTTCTCCAAGGCTACTAAACTGATTGGTCCTTTGGGACATGATTCCATATATCATGACAATGTATTAAAATAGTTAACTAGCTCCGAGCATCTATGGTCGGGGTGTTATAGTTGGTATCATATGAATTTTCATGAAAAAATTGGAAACTAAGAAAAACATTGATTAGGGAACATTACCCTATGATAGACATTCAGGTTAAGTATTGAAATGTATCATAGAATTTTGGTAAAATAGATATTACGTGGGTATTCTGAGAAAATAAATCATTTTATGGATACTAAAATAGGACATGGTTATGGAAAATTTGTAACTAGGGGTGAAAACTCCAACAAGGTATTCTGGGATTGACTCAGGGTAACATGGTACATGGTAATGGGTCATAATGCGTAGCTGGTTAGACACTCTCGGGGGATATTCATATGATAATTCAAATTTTCATTACAAACAAATATGAAGGATTTTAATATCTTATGCTAATTAATAACCTTGGTGAAACCTAAGGTGTTTTAGATTGAAAATATGGTGTCATGATATTCCTTAAATGATTTTATGACTATTATTACTCAAACACTTCTTTTTGGTTTTAGTCAATAGCTGGATCCCAATGAAGTCATATTGAAATAAAATATGATTGAAAAGTCAGAAAAGGTGGTGGAATTTAGAAACCAAATGGATTGTTGATAGGCATGAAATATATCATCTTTATTCCTAATCAGTTCTTCGAAAATATTATTAACAACATATACATTAACCAATTCCCAAACACATCAATAAAGAGAATGGTAGAGAATTCTAAGAGATCTAATGGTGAAGACCATAGAGAAAAGAAATATAAATTTCCATCATGTAGGAAATTTGGAAGGGGAAACCCTAGAAAGATTCTCAACAGAACAATGAAATGATTTATGTTTGGGAAATAAGGACATAAAGTAATGGATTGATGAGGAAAATGAAGAGTAATATGGAAGAAAATAAATTTTATCCTAAGAATCCATTTACAGTCATTTTCTATAAATGCAGCAGACCTTTCCATTACCCGAGTCAATGCCATATACTATAGGATAACCAAATAGGTCAAGGAAGTATCTATATGGAAATAAATGGATGATTAAATGTTAAAATGTATTAATGGTGTTTTGATGATGGGATTACATTGTAATACATTCTTTTAGCTTATGTAACCATTATGGTTATTATGTGAAATTTCTTTTCATGTAAGATATTATCTTTTCATGTGTAGATTTAATTATAAAGGTATAAATAACATTTAGGGTTTATATGATTTGGAGTTAATTATGGGATATTACATTTTAGGATGAAAAATGAATGAGATTAAAACATTTTATTGTTATTTTTTAAAAATATTATCCCATTTGTGGAATGTTAAAAAAATTATATTGTTTTAGAAAAAGGACAACCTACAGGAATGGTGAAAACTCATCGCTTCCAGAAAGGACACGAGTCGTGAACAAACATCCCAAGGGTGAAAGGGTGCATCACCTACCAGTATCCTACGTGAAGTTCTTAGTTTTTATGACTTTTTATTTTTGGGTGAAACGAGTTCATGGAATAAGAATAAGTTGATTTTGAGAACTTATGTTTTATCAAATTGATATCCTTGTTATTTGAAACGATTTTGAAATTTAGTGATAAATATTATTTTTAAATACAATCACTATTTTGGGAACTTTATATTATTAAGGTAAATTTAATACTATTGGATTTTATTTGAGGAGTAAAGGCCTAATTTTATGATTTTTTTGGACTTGTAGCAATTTGGGTTATTTATGGAAATGAATAACCTATCTTGTAGAATAAGTAATTAAGTAGATTACTTTTTATTATGATACATTAAGAGTGATTATTTTATTTAGAAATAAATTTTAAAATTTATCCAGGAAGACTATGCGATCAACTACTTCTCAATTTTGGGTTTCAATCTTAGTCTATAATATTTTTACGAAGGATAGTAATTTTTTTAATCATATATGATGAATTTTTTTGTTCTTACTATAGAATTTTTGAGATTATTATTGGAAATTATCTTATCTTGTACTAGAATTTTGGATAATGACTTATGCGATTATCTAAAAGATTAATGTAGTGCTTCAAGTGTGAAAAAATCATCTTGAATACTCATCATTTGGAAAGAAAGATGAGTCTATGGGTGATATTGATTAATGGAAGAAACTATACTCATTATGTAAATAAGTATGTTTCATTATATTCTATGTTTATGATGTAAATGAATTCTTAAACTCTAGGGGAAAGATCATAAAACCAAAAATGTTTTACTAGTACTTTCTTTTTTAATGAATCAAATTGTCCCTTTGATTATCATAGATTTATAGCTTTTTGGTTGTTAACATTCTCTTAATAATGATCTCTATCACACTCTATCAGAAATTGATTGTTAAATCTTCTTTCATGTCCATGTTTTTATATATGAAATCCTAGTATGTGTTATTTCTATTAACATTCATACTTCATTTTCATTATTTTAATATATAGGTCTCAAAAATCTATTTTTTGATGTTGGATTTACAAAAATATATTTTTAAATGTCAAACCCCTAGTTTTCAATTCCATGTTTAAATTTTGATGAAATAATTTATTTAATTAGGGTATAATGTAACACCCCAAGATTCTATAATACGCTTAATTTTAAATAATTTAATAGCTTACACTACACGCAACACTGAGTTCGACCACACGACGACTTACCAAAATAGCCATTAAAAAAATAGGTTATTAATATTATTAAACAAATTTTTAATTTTATATACTCCATATAATTTTAACATCCATCTTATGGGTTTTTTAAATATAATATAAAAAAAATACATTTTTTCAGATAAAAGAAGTATTTTTCAAAAAATACAGTTTTATCACTTTTTAATGGGAAAAAATTTTAAATCCAAAAGTTGACACTTTTAAAAGTTTTATTTTTCAAATTAGTGTTCTTCTTTAGAAGCAGGACATAATTTTTTTTTGATAAAGTTCATTTTGATGAATAGTGAAAAATACTGGATTTTAATTCAAAACTTCCTTTTCATCTAATTTTTATTTATAATTGGATTACCCTCTTAATAAGTGTTAATGCGTAATTAGATTAATTTTTTATCATTTAATCCGATGTTGGAATTTGTATGTAATTTCAAATTTAAATTGGACATAAACACATGTCAATCTTTTAATAGTTTTTACTTCTCAAAAACAAACTTTATGGTTTTTACAATGGGAAATAATTTTAAATTAATTAATGAAAATTATATATTTTTAATTATTTAAAATAGATTTTATTTTTTAATTTGTAATATTGGAATTATTTTTGGTTGAAATATTTGTAATTTCCTAAAAAGTTTCAATTTTTGATGAAAAGTGAAAAACATTACATTGACGTTAGAAATTTACTTTTTTATTTAAATAATTATATTAATTTAAATTTATTTTAATTTAAAAATGATACATAATACATTTACTAGTCCAATGTATGTCATTGTAATTAATTTATAAATAATTAGATATATAAAATTTTATTGAACTTTTGAACGTCTTTATTACCCATCTTCCAGGCACATTATCAAATTAGAACTAAATGTAATTTTTCCACTTCTATAAATTTAATTTCAAAAATACAAAATAAAATGTTGTAATATGGGTATAATTTCTCCTAATAGGATCAAAATATCTTTTTGTGAATAGTTACAGTAGATTTTTATTTACCACGGTTAAGGTTAAATAGCATAATTAAAGGTAAAAATAATATGACTATAATATAAAATTACCCTAAAACATGTTCTAATTCTATTGGATATATCTATTTCGACCAAAATCACACTTATTTTAAAAATTTGTTCATTTTAAGCCACTTTTTTTAGATTTGGACAATTATTATATTTTATTTCAAGAAGAGTTAAAAATGTGATATTAAAATTTTGAAAACATAACCATATTTAATATATGGTTATGTATAAAATAAATTAGTATATAAATATTCATTATAAAGATAAAAAATTTACCTATATTATGATATTTTTTCATAATTTTAAGACATTAAATAACTAAATTTAATTGTGACCCCATGATGATACAGTAATTGATTTATTAAAGGAAGAATCAAATAAATAATATTAATAATATTAAAATAAATATATGATGAATTAATTAGTGAAATAAACTAATTTTATGGATAACATAGAAATATTTGTGAAAAATTGGAAGTATTGGGTCATGGTTATCATATTGGTTTTATATTTTATAATATCAAAATATTGAATAGTGTAAAAATTGACATAAATGAGATTTTAAAATACATACTATTTTATTAAATGATATAAAAATCCAAAAAATATAAATATTTCAAAAATAACTTTTAAAATGATAATAATTTTATAAATAATCCAATTTTTTTTGTTTGGCTATTTATAGTAACTATATAATCCATCTAGTGTAAAAATAAAAGAAGACATGGTAAGAGATGAACAATTTAACTAGGGGGTTAAATATAAAAGATATAGTTAATTTTATAACCTAAACTTGTATAAAACATATTGGTTGAAATAACAATGACCCCTATTCTAATTATCCTCTACATAAATCAATTTCTGGCTATTAGAAACTAAATATCATCTTATCCTAAATTAATATTTCCTGATTTTCTTAAAGTTCCCCTCATCTATCTTATAAAAGGGATGCTCCCTTTCTATTTGAATCACACTTAAAGCACCTTTTGTCTCGAAAAAAATCAGCCCATTTCTCCTCCCATCCACCCTCACTTCATCCAGGAAGCCTAAATTATGGTAGATAGTGATTCTAGGGAGCTATTTTATTCAAATCAAAAGGAAACACCCAAGGAAAAGGTAATTGTTTTATCACCCCTTTCAAAGTTCTTCTCATATACTACATCCTATTTCTATGTTGTTTACATACAAAAATAATAACTAAAATATCATCCATATACTAATATGTGATTATAATTATAGGACAACCATATTCCTCATTTTATCCATCTTACTAATAACAATATCACCATGCGTGTGTATATACGACTTACCGTCTCCACACTGTGGTGTAATTTTCTACCCAACACTACATTGTTTGGATGGTTCTAATGATGTGTATAATGGATACAAATAATTAATATATAATTATAGTTATTATTTATAATTAATATACCATTTAATTTCTTACCATTTAACCATCAATGGAGTGATTCCATTGCTCATGCATACGTACGACCTACCGTCTCCACGACGCGGTGAGATTCATTCAGCACGTTAACCATTAATGAATGATTATAAAATTTATGTGATGAGTAAAATGAATAATTATGAACTTAATTTTATTATGGATATGAATAAAATATATCATATGCATGACAAGCATGACTTACATGACCAAAAAAGAATGGTAAAAAATGAAGTAGTTTACAACTAAAACAACGGTAATAATGAAATATTATTAACAAAGTGATATAAGATGATAATATATGATATCATATATATGGATATGGACCTGGTATAATTTAATACCATCTTTTAACTATTATATAGGAGGCTAAATAAACCTAAAATAAAGTAAAGTATAAGGTAAGGGTTAATTTCACAATCTCTTTATTATTTGAGATTGTTTATACATGAGTATCTACTGGGACAACCTTATTATCCATGTCCATGATTCCTTAAATTTATTTCAAAATATTATTGATATTTGTTTAAAGAAATTTTTCCAATGTTTAAATTTTAATAAAACATTTTTAACGGAATCCTTCCATCGCTTCCCAAATGATGTACTTTATGATCTTTTTGACAGATTAAGGAATGAATATTTTTTTACTTATACGGCTTGAGCGGCTATTTTATGCCATTAAAACACCTAAAAATTTAGAATCATACCATAAAATATTGCATTATTATTTTCATAGGAAACATTTTATTTTATTGTGGTTCAACTTTTAAATAATTTCAATGTTAAAGGAATATTTCCCTCAAAGATTTTAAATGAATTTATTAGATTATTTTCGTCTATATAAACATATTTTGTAGGATTTAATGCTTGATTGAGGTTGATTTGTTATGAAAATATATTCTTAATTTTATTGAAGGTTTTATGATATATTTGACTATGGATGTTCTATTTCTATACCAATCATGATTTATGGTTAAAGTATTAACATCTCATATACTAGTTTTAATACGAATGTTTATGTGATATTTCAAACATTCAATATGTGGAATGCATTGGACTTAGTAAGTGACTGGTGGGGCCATATACAGCCCCTAGATGCATCTTTGGGTCTCATTAAACAAACTAGAATCATGTAATAATGCATTGATATTATGGTACTGGTCTTGGAAAGAGTCCTGGACAGTATGTTTATGATGTTCGACATTAGGCATTTTCTCATTTTGAGATTAGTTATTATTATTACATGTGATTATTTGACTAGTAGAATATACATGTGAATGTTTAAATATAATTTTTTGATTTATTATTTCCATATTATGATTAAGTTATTGATTCAAAAGGATTGTGTTTCCGTTTTATTCATTGACTAAAAAGTTTATGCTTATTTATGATGGATTCGACTATATTGTTTATCATTACTAAGAATATAAGCTCACCCATTTCATATGTTTCATTTTTTCGCAATATTTGAAGAAGTATATTATGATAGACCTGTAGGGATAGTCTATAGAATATGGGTGTTTACGAAGGATACACTATGTTGTTTTTCAATTCAAAATGTATTGTAAATATTATGTTCGTATCTGTTTTTTTAAGGCGACAAAATTTATGGGTCCTTCAGGACTTGATTCCATGTATCATTCCAATGTTTTAAAATAATGCACCATCACCAGGATTATAGGGTCAGGGAATTACAAATGAACATGATATCATCTAGGACTTTCACCAGGGAACAAAATTTCCTTTGTCTCACACTTAGGAATAATTCTCCAATGCTTCAAACTTGGTCTCTAGATCACCTAGGTATTTTATAAGGGTTCCTACCTCCCTAAGCATTATATATGGTCTTCTAAAACACATGTCATTATTATTAAAACTAGATTTCTCCTCATAGGTCATTTACTCCTTTCATAATTGATTCTACTAGGGTTTCCCTCCTAAACCGATGGGGCCCTTGGGGAAATTATAATCATGTATTCCCTTAATGAAAAGGGCCCCTATCATAATGATATTGGATAAATTCCTATAGGTTAAATATACTCATCTTGACTACCCATGTGTTGTGTGGGACACATTGGTCTGTTAAATGAATCATGAACATATGATCATAATCATTTGGTGTAATCCATAATCATTCCTTCTTTCAAGATCTAATCTATATGGTTTATTAATATTATATATACATATGTTCCACATACCAAATGTATAACCCAAAACATACATTCACCAAGGTCATCTAATAGGTTGAATCCAAATGAGAATCCCATGTGTAAGGCCAAAATCTTCCTTAATGGGTTATGCTCCAAATGAGAAAATTTTACTCAATGGGCCATATTCTCAATGAGAAACCTTTCCTTAAGGGCCCGTAAACAGTACAATCAACATTTCGGCACAGGTCTATATTTTATATGATAAAATATTCCTTGATGAAATATATTTGTGGTGTTTCTAGGTGTTTGAAAAATAATTACAAATTGTAATCATTTTATGTTTTTTTAAATTGAAATTAAAGGGGTTCAAGCCTTCGATGCCTTTGTTCCCCTTTGGAAGTGGAAAAAGGCATCAGGAGGTTCAACACTCGTGACCCTAGATAAGGTCCAAATGCATTGGGGGATTCAATGCTATTGGATTCCGAAAAAAAAAAAATTTTAGAACTTGGTATTAAATATGAATTTGTGACATACTTTTGTACAAATTCTATGTCAATTGGTAATTTTAGTGAAGGATTATATTAGGGACATAAGTGTTATTATTGTTGGAAATATGGGAATTGGCCTGAAGAATGAAATATAGGGATTCCCAACTGAGATGGAAACACTACATCAATGGATGATGGAACAAAAAAAGATGGATGGAGTAGGGAGTCACTTTTTTTTGTTGTGGTTACTTCTAATATGGTTGAGGATGTGGGGAATAGGGTGGTAATGACTATGGTGGGTGTTTTTTCTCTATAGAAAATTTTTCATACTGGGAAAGATACACCTTTATAGGGAGATCTATTGACCAATATTATGTTGGTATCACCCTCCTAGACGGGCATTGGACCAAATAAATATATTAGGTTCTCTACAGAAGAACCCTCATTTGATGGAACACCATATAAATATACGTATAAGACTCTGAGTAAGGGTAGGAACATTGCTTTGGATGATGAGGGATGTCAAATGGTTTCTATCATAAACTCAAACTAAACATGCAATAACTTGGGATGGCTGCAACATATTTACAAAACCGTAATTCTCTACGTGGGTAAGAGGTATCCCTGCTAGTCCCGGGAGAGATGGATGTTAGTGATACCTTACCAGATGGATCTAATATGGGGAAATTTCTTATTTCAAGACCTATGGTTCATATATATGACTATAATTAGTGTGAGTAGCCTGCTAATGATATCATTCTTGATAAAACTGATTTAATTACAGATGTTTACCATATTGAATGTGGAAGTAAAGGGAAAAGGAGATGATGGGATGCCCTCCTCACTATTGTAGAGGAAACCAAAAACGGGAGAGAAAGTCTCCACCAAACTTATATTCATTTGACATAAGTTCATGGTCTACATTTATAGGTCGAGAATCTAGTCCTCAATCAAATTGAGATATAAGCTAGTCCCATGCAGGATGAGAATTCAATTGTTACTCCTAGATGGAGTGTTTACTTTTTTGATATTATGAGATGTTCTTACCCACTCCATTTTAATGAGTTAATAAAAATTTAATATTTTTCATTTGGTAGAGTCTTTGATGAATAATGTGTTACTACACAGATAAAAAATTCAAGCATCAGAAGTACACTTGATCAGGAAAGTGAAAGACCCATTACAAGCACAAGTGAGAAAGCGACATAGAGGAACTTCTCACAACATGATGTAATATTCTATTCAATGTGGCCAAAAGTATTTGGAACCAATGATAATATAATTATGAATAGTTTATTATATATTAACAATGAAGACAAATTCCTCTATAATCTAAAAATGGAGTTTTGAGATTTATCATAGAATTTTGGAATATCCTCCACTCTAGACGATTCATCCCAAACATCATCAAATGATGAATGTGTGGCCCCATAAAGGGCCAGGACCTGAAAGTGTGGTAGGAATTTAAAAGGTAAGGGATGATATCTGTGGAATATGGGATCAAGATGATCTTTTTTTAGGAAAACATTGTCTTGTTACAATATCCTTTTGATTATATTTTATGTTTACATTCTTTTAATAAATTTGGGTGTCTCAGATTTGGTCAGCCAAATCCATGGTCGAGCTATTTGAGTAAAACTCTCATCCAAGGTCCTTTTTATAAGAGAGGGTGCCTTGGGAATCCTCAAGGATTTCCAATGTAGTAGTTAGCTTCCACCATTCATACGAAGAGTTCATAATATACTATTATTAATTTAATCTCTAATTTAATAACAGTTAATTACCGATTCATAATATTAATAATAACTAAATATTAATGATTAAGTACTAATAATTAAATTCTATTAATTACAAATTAATAATATTATTCACTCATAAATATTAATTACTAATTAATAATGTTTAAAAAAACCAATTAATATCAAATTAATCCCTAATTAACTATTAATAATTAATGGGTTATAATTAATTAATAATTTAATAATATATAATTACTAAAAATAATATTAATTATAACTAGATCATAATTAACTATTAATAATTACTATTACATATTAATAATTATAAATTATTAATTAATTATCAAATCAATAATTTTATTTAGTATTTAATAATTTCAATTTCTAATTAATATTAATTAATAAATAATATTATGTAATAATAACTATTTAAAATTATTATTTAGTTACTAATTATCATTAAAATTAATTGTCTAATTAATAAATATAAATTATTCATCCAGTTACAAAATTAATTAGTAATTATTAATAATTTTTATTTAATAATTACTAATAAATATTTAAAATTATTATTTTGCTACTAATTCTTAAAAAAAATAATTATTGATTTACTATTTAATTAATAACTATTTAATATTAATAATCTTAGAAAAATTAACTATTAATTATTATTATCAATTATTAACAAATGTTAATTAATTAATAATTAGAAACAAAATAGTTAAATAATTACTATTAGTGATTATTTAGTTTATAATTATTAAAAAATAATTGTTTAATTAATAATTAATTTAAAATGATTAATTATTAATAACCATCATAAAAATAAATATATATATTTTTTAAAGAATTGCAAATGAATTTTTATTTGTTACTAATAATAAATAAATTATAGTAATTAATTAATAAATATTAATTAGTAATGAACTTAATAAAATAACTCTTTATTAATCGAAATAATTATTAGAAATTTATAAATAATAATAATAATAAATAAATTTTAGTAATTAATTAAAAATAATCTGTAATAAATAGAAATTATTTATTTTATAAATAAAAAAATAGATAATATTTAGTAATTAATTAATAAAAATTAATATTTTAAAATTGGAAAAATATATTAAAATAAATAATAATATAATAATTAAAAATTGATAATTAATAATTATTTATTAATTTGTTTTAATTAATATTTTGTAACTAAATAATAATTTTACATATTTATTATTAATTTTATAATAATAATTATAAATATTTATTTATTAATAAATAATTATACTACTAATTAGTAAGTAATATTATTAATAATTAAATAAATAATTTTTTCTTACTAATTAATTAATAACTATAAACTATTAATAATTAATAATTAATTATCTTGTAATTTATTTATATATTTTTTAATAATATTAATATTAATTAGATATTTATTAAATTTTAATAGTAAATTGTAATATTTATTTTAATGTTTATTATTATATTTATTATTATTATTTAGTAGTGATTAATTAAAAATTAATATTATCTATATATTAATTACTAATTATTATTAATAATATATTATTATTTCTATATAGGGAAGGGGAAGTTGATACCCAAATTGGAAATCCATTAGGATTTTTAGGGAACCCATCCGTATAAAAAGGAAAAATGGTTGATCGTTTTAATTAAATAATTATATTAATTTAATAGAAGTAATCCAGGATATAATAACAGTTAAATTTTTCTAATTATGTTATTTCACAAATATTTATATTTATGTATAGAAAAAATAAAACAAAACAAATAAAAAATAAAAAAAATATGAAACTAAAATAAATTTATTTAAATTGAAATGGGTAGAAGCCTCCAAAACCTTTGCCTCTTAACCAGGGCCAAAGGCTTTGAATCCCTTAAGGCCTTTATCCTCTACTAAAAGAGGATAAAATCTTTAGTGGATTCAACACTTTTATGGCCTTATTTTATTTTTTTTAAACTAATTCATACATTTAATTATTTTTTGAAAAACCTAGAACCCCCCTTTTTTACATTCCCTTCAATAACCACTTTCATAATGGGATATATTACATGTGAGAAGTATTTTATAAATGTGATATATTTCTTATGGGACACACTCTTACTCAACATGTCATGTTCCTCATGAGTAATTCTTCCTCAGTGGGATATATTCCATATGAGCAGACCTTCTTCAATAAAACATTCCCCCTTTGTGCCCATCCAAATACTCTCTTATCCGGTTACCAATAGTCAGTATAAACCGGAATGGGAATCCCATTCTTAGACCTAATTTAGTCTCTTATTTTTCTCCTTTCACGATAAAAATTTCCTTACTGTAAGATGTTACATTACATGGACCAATCATGATGCATGGCCTTAAAATGTTAAATTAAAACAATATGGTCGTTGATTTATATTTACTATGATACATAGGATTCATCATTTGGGAATAATGTCAACCCCTCATAGGTCTTTATCAAATAACTATAAAAGGTATGATGTGTCTTGATATGAAGCACTAAACTAAGTTTGTTCTCGTTCCCATTATAGGGACACATAAAAATCCAATATCACAGGCTTAATCATGACTCTACAATACATGCCACTACCATAATTGTGAAAAATTCTACAGTTTCCAACAGTACTGCATTAAAATAAATAATAATCAATTAGTCATTATGAATATTCATGGTTTTGATCACTCACACAATGGTAAAAAAAGTAATATTATTACTCAGAAGGATTCAAAAATAAATCTTAAATATTTAATAGATCTATAGAGTAGAAGATAATCACCCTACAAATGATTGGTGTGATTCCAACCTCCCATCCTTGCAACGGATGTGAAACACAAAGAATAATCGGTAATGTCCCAAAACAATTTTCCTTTATAATGGAATATTCCTATGGTATCTATGGTATATGATCATATCATTTTCCATTCTATAAAGGTTCGTTATCATATCATGATTTCAACTAATGAGGAGGACCATATTCTTTCTCATACCCCATAAGTCTATCAACACATTTCAAAAGAAATTTAGGAGCATCGACATATCCTAATTTCCAGAAAGGCCATCAATATATTTTAGTTTCAATCATATTGTATATATATATAGTCCTTCATGATCTCATAAAAAATTACAACATATTTTGTCAATTATATCGAATAAGGATCTTATCCTTTCTACAATATAAAATTTCATTAGAATAATTTAGTGTAAACAATATATTAACTACATATTTACAATTGATCTCAAGAAACTCACCGAAATATTATAGTATTGACATAGGATCTTGACCATATCCCTAATTTGAACCACAAATTCCATCAACATGTTTTGATGATAATGATAGTGAGACTTGGAATGTTTCCCTCTCACAGTGGCTATTGTGCACATTATGAAACCCCAAATACGATCAAGGTTCCAACCCTGTTCACCCAATAGAGGTCCTCTAGAAAGAAATAAAATTAAGGGTAATATTCCATTAAAGAGTAGGATTATTTCCATTCCCCAATATGTGATGATATTCATGAGTCCCTTTGTCATATTTTGATAGTTTCCTAAGAATCATCCAGAAACTCATGAATCAGATATGGTGGGAATAGTTGTGTTGGTCCACCTCATGGAATCATGATTTGAAACTCTATAGGTAATCCTATGTGTACCATAAACAGTGTTTCTCCATGTTTAAATATAAATACCATCCTTTAGGGTCCTCCCCATGGCTAGTATTATGATGTTCATCCTTATGGGAAAATTTTGAACCAGAATTGAGGTCCTCAGCATGACTATGAATATGATAATGAATCTTGGAGTTCATTCTAGTGGTGGTCGACCATTTGATCATACCAATGTTAATGATTCTATTTTTTCCCTCATACTGAAAGGTAGATGAGAAGTTGAGTCCAGATACACCAAGTTCTTCATCATCAACTAACGATACCCCACCCTAGTCAAAAGATAGTCTGAGAAAATGGACAACATTTGGGAATCCATTAAACTAATTATATATTGATAAAACTAAGAGTATTATAAATAATACTTAACTTATTTATAAAGAAGTTCTGAAAAGAGAATTATAGTTAGATATGGTTGAGTATCCCCACATCAAGGACTCAGAGAGTAACATGGTCAGGCGAAAATAGATAGTTGAAGAAATAATAACAGTCATGTTATGGCCCATAACCACTTTTCACTATGAAATTATTGAATTATTGAATGTGTAATAAACACAATACTTTAATTTATACTTGTGGGAGGATTTTCATAAGTTTAATTTTAGAAACAAGCCTTACATAGAGTATTCCAACCATGTCGAGTAGATCAATAAGCTCTACCTCCTAGTGGACCTGTCTATCACTGAAGTAGACTATAACCGTATGTTAGTGAAATAATATGAGTGTATCCAATATTAATACCTCAAAAATATGAATTTTTTGTTACATATGTTCACTTATTCTCCATGTTATACATATATACATGGATTGATTAAAAATATGGCTATATATTTCACCCCACTCACCTACCAAGAAGAATCGTTGCGGTAGAAATCTTTCAATGTCATCACTATAGGACAAGTCTTAGGACGTTGGTCCATATATTCCAGTTTTTTCATCTAATAAAAATCCAGTACACCTTATAAAAATAAAGATAAACCCAGCTAGGTGATATCTAATGATGGAAACCTTTATCAGACTTCCAAGAAAGACTAAGATTTCTCCCATATGAGTAAAACATAACCTTTAGTTTCAGAGTTTCCCTAAATTGAAAGAATTTATCACCCAAAACTTGTAATTCATCTAGATAATGCTCAGATAATGGACTATAAATTTAATTAGTCCATGTTAGTGTATTTGTTAATGATTTTGTATGATCCACCCATGCTCACTATTATGGGGAAATATTTACTGCCATCACCAATCTTATGAACCTCAAATTTAATGTCAATTGAGGACATCAAGGGGTGGGAAAAACTTACGCAAAACAAAAATAATGAGGGTATTATTAGCAACTACAACTTAAATATCATTTTACTTTTTTAGATTTAGATAAACATGATAGGAAAAAATTCATAGTTTCTTCCTCTTTTCAATCCATCTCCCACATTTGGAGAACATTTTGTGAAATCAACTTGATGCTCCCTTACGATCACAATCCATAAACCAATTTAATTTAAAAGCTGGTGGTGTTAAAGGGAATCTATATAGGTGCTACAAAAAATGGTCTAACAAGAAGAAAAATATTAATGAGGATTGTGACCTATCTGTAGAGGGATATTCAAAAGATTATAAACCCCCCTAAAATTCTTATGAGGATATGATATTTTTTTGTACACATCAGCTTGATTAATTTTATAATATTTTACCCAAAAAATGGAATCAAGAATTAAAATAACATATAAAGACAATATTATGAGTAATCTGTTTACAATGTTGTTTATAATGAGACATGTGACAACTGTTTAACAATTTGGTAATACTGGTAGACTAAATATCTTGGGGATCCTTCATATATTCATATGAATTTTTCGTAGTGTTTCTCAACCATATTTAAATGGAAGGACATGGAAATATACTACAACAACCCAATGAAGATCAACATATATATTATAAGAAGAGGATTTATCTATATAAAGAGGATTTGGAGAAATTTAAGAAACTCAATAACAAATTACAAAAAACAATTCAACCATTTTAAATTACCTAACTGAATCCAACATGTATGATCTATAAAATCTAATTCAATAAGAATAATATACTTGAAAATTAGGCTAATAGTCTAGTCACCTATCCTAGGACCAAAAAAATACACTCTTTATGCCTGATGTACGTTGACTATCTGAAATATCATTCTTCGGTGTTGAAAATGATACCATTTCCAAAAATGTACATCATGATGAATTGAGATGGATATCAAAAAAATACATGGGAGAAGCGACCATATATAACACTGATCAATAAATCCACTAGAAATTAATCAAATGAGATAGTCACATAAGAAAATTATGAATCTATTGAGTCCATTATTACTAGAATTAAATCCATAAAGGGATGATATGCATTGGTGTAGTCTAAATGGAAACTATAACTGGAATGAATTTAGACTTGAATACTCTCCCCTACAATTTTTAGAATATAAAATTTCTAATTTTAAATGAAATAGGATATCCAGTGAAACATCTTACTCACATCATGTTTTGGTTTTACCCCATGATGGGAACTCTAGAGCATTATGAGTCAAGGATGCTCATATGCTTTGTGCAGAATCTAGAGGGTCCATTGTTTTTCTATTATAAAAATATACAATGTGAGTACATCAGAAACTAGAAAAATAAAAAAGAATTCCTTTATCAATTTATAAAATTTTAATGGAATAAAAATATTATTGATTTCTAGAATTTAATGTAGTATGAAAAGGAGAGGGTCTCAGACTTTATCGCCAAGAGAAAAGGTATGACCGAATCCCTAAGAATGTACACTCTTAAAGAGTATCTATTTGAAATTTACATTGTAAATATACATGATTATTTTTAAATGACCATCATCCCCATTAATTACCCTTTTTATCTATGAGTTATAAGTAGTTTCATAGTGATTAGAAGATATGATTCGGTGCTCCAAGTCCATTTCGTGAATAATTCAATCCTCACAAGTAATGAAATATGGTAGTTCAGATACCACATTCATCATGAAGAATCTATTACTTATTCTAGATACATCTCTTAAACTAACATAATTTCAAATGTAACCAATTTAAAATTAAAAAAACATTGTAATAACATCCTTTCAAGGAGGTAAAGAAAGATCATCTTCACTAGAAATTCAATGACTAATAGAATAAAAACAATTATTCCCAAATCACTAGATTTTGGTTTTTAAAAAATTTACCTGAAACATAAAATGATTATGTTTATATAAGTTATAATACTTGATAATGTTTGTATGAATGATATCCTTTATTATTTCCACTTCCAAATATTTATATAGCATAATATTCAAGATTAATTCACCTTCAAGGGTATACTCTAGATGATGGTTTACTACAGGGATGTCAAGTTGGGTAAACCACTAACACAAGTGAAATATATTTATATTAATTCTCAAGAAGAATAAAAATAGGTGAATGTTGACCCAGATAATTTGTATAAACATTTTATCACTGGATGGCCAAGAAATCAACCATCAAGGTATATGATAGACTCATGAAACTACTGAATCAACCAGTTGTTACAACATCTCCATTAGATAAACATGAGATGAAATATTTACCAAGGACTCGATGAAACCAACATGAATAGAAGACTATGTATAAGGAAGAGCCATTTATGGTATCCATGATGGTCCAAAATATCTAGGACTTTATACCACCATCATTAGAAGGATGATACTACCTCACCAAATAAGATTCTTATCAAATGAGGATTCATAATTTGGATCCATCAATTACATCTACTTGATAGAATATTTTTTTGTTGAGGAGGATTCAAAAAACCCAAATTTCGCACCTATAATCAGGTATGTGGTTACAAATGATGAGGAAATCATGTAATACAAACTTTTGGTAAACCTTGATATTTGGGTAACATTAATTGTGATTCCATATATTCTTTTAATCATAAACGATATGGACTCAAACAATATATATAAAAACACATATATATTCCTAAATCATTAAAGTCTCATTTTTTCTTAATTATACTAGAGGATTGATTTATAGGAATGTGGTTTTCCATTCAAAATTGAATTCAAGTAAGGTTGGTTTAGCCTAGCCTGCATACTGAAAAGGTGTCACCCAATTATAGTCAAATGATGGTGTTACTAGAAAAATATTTTTAAACCCAAAATCCATAATTCATGGAGAAACCTAATGGTTGTAAACATAAACCCATAATCTAGATGTTTGAAATATTGAAGCATCTGAATATCATCTTAGTTATTCCGAAAATCATGGATTTCCATTAGAAATTTGAAACTATAAAATAATCCATCACTGGAGACTTATTAATATCTCATGAGTTTGAGTCTGAAGTTGTTTTAGTTGACACATATTACCCAGATAATAGTTACTGTACATGTTATACAATTTTTTGATTCATATGAAAATGCCTAGAGACTTTTATATTGGGGAATATCATGCCCTTGTATATACCTAGAAATATTGTAAATATGAATGTTAATTTAACTATTGTAGATAATGGTTATAGGATCGATATCATACTTTTATAAAACCTTGTATATTTGGGCTATTGTAAAGCTCAATTATTTCCTTATAACATAAAAACTCATGGGTAAAACATGAGTGAGTAGGGGCTCCTTAAATAGATCCGACCAAGAACTGAATTCTATGATCTCATTTATGACTCCCAATTCATGTTGGTCTATCAAGATCCAGTTTATAACATCTTGCTAGGAAGTCTGTGGCTCTACATGCATGAAATAATTCCCTCATCATAGCATCAGTGCCTAGCTGTCTATAATGTGAAAATTCGAGGCACTATATGGCAATAGTTCCCTGTTTGAGTCTTTTGAATCTCAATATATGGATTTAGTGTTATATAAAAAAGATGAAATGAAAATAATGGTAAATAATAAAATTTATATTACTACACCAAATTAACTAGAAGCCAATCTAGTCAATCCATGGAGTGAACATGGTGAAGGATGTATGTTATTTATCAGTTAAATGGAGGCAAAAAGTCCCGATTAGGGAATCTAACAATTCACATGAGTCACATCAAAAAAATAAAGTATCCAATATTATTAATGATATATAATAGTTTTAAAAATGATTCAGTTGATAAGTCATTCCGAAGAAATAAAACGTACCCCAACCAATCCATGCATATCAATCTATCTTTAAAGCATCTCTAAAACAATATAGATCTAACTAATATTTATTCATTCCAACCATGAGCCTTTTATCATTTGGATGTGAATCATTATTGAAGAATATCATAGGGGTTTGGACCACTATATTTCATCCTCATTTCATCAGTTTCTTCAGATGATCCTAACCATTCATAGGAAGGATGTCGCTCCTCCATAATTTGAGGAAGGGTTTTTAGCCACTTTATGAGCTCATACAGGTTAATATAGTTATAGAGGATGATTTGAAACTGACCTAGATTACCACTACTATGAACCCTGAGGATTATGATACATAGATATCCTTACTCATGAATCACTATGATGTCTTTTCATATAACTATATGAATATATTTTAACTATATCCCTATGTAGTTACCCATCACTTAGGTTTGATGGATGACCACCATGGATATAAATAAACTACAAATAGAAAGAATCCAACCCATTCTACAGAAAAGGAATATAAGGATTATATGCACATCAAAGGAAACATCATCTAGTAAGTCAAATACCTATAGTTCCTCCAAAATATTTTCCCATTAAATTAAAATAATAGGCAAATTATGGTCTTCATTGAATTTATGGATCTCAAATGAATATTTCTAAAGGATTGTTTCCAATTATGAATCACTAAAGTATTGATCAGTGCAATTAATGGATTCCATGATTTCTCCTTCATGGAATGGTGTTTGGGATATAAACATTTCCATATAAACCATAAATATATGAATGCCACTACCATCATGAAATTTATCATGGGTATATTTTTATCATGTAATACCATTTTTCTTGAAGAATGTTGGAACCACATATCATTGTTCATTAACAAATATATTTTTGTCATTTATTGGGAAAACCATAAAGTGTTATATGGATGCTCTGGGGGAAAAGTATCAATTTTGAGATGATCATATCATCTATATTAAAATATTTTTATATAAATTAAATCAATAAATATTGAATATGAACACCAAAAAGATAAATTATATAACACCATCAAATTAAACCCTAAGAATAACATGTGATAACCGATATTTATTTATATTTAAACCATAAATACTTGAGAGGACTCCTGGAAAAACTATCTTATATCAGTTAATTCATATCCTTCATCTCTAGAAAGTGTTTTAACTTTTGAAAAGTTGACGAAGAAAAGGGTTACCTTTGAGTTGGATAAGGAATGTCAAAAACTCCTTCAAGTACCTAAAAAAGTACCTCACTCATACAGTAATCTTAATGCATCGATTAAAATGAAATTATTTCATAATTTAAGTTGTGACCTTATAAAAAAATGTCATTCACCGCTTTTATTATAGAAATGATGTGGGAAATTTAAATTGTATCTATTATCTTAGTAGGAATTTTTTATTTACTGAGAATCAATATTTTGATATCTAGAACTACCTTGTGCTGATCTTAAATGTATGAATAATGGTACATTATTTTCTATACTATGAGTTATACATAGTGTCTCATATACATTATCTCAATTATATCCTCATCTATACAATTCAAAATGGGAATCATTCATAGTGGGTGGTCATTCAATAATAGTTTTATATATATTTTGGGTCATATAATGAAATCAAGGGGTAAGTGTGGAGAAACTTCCTTATAGTGCACAATGTTTTTTTGAAATCAATAATAAATAGGAAAATTATTCGTGAAGAGGTATTCTCTATTAGAGAAACCACAAAACATGGGAGATATACATTGATTATGATTCTAGGATTTTTTAAGATTGAATTCTCGAAAACAGAAACTCAAGAGTGTCAGATTAGGGACTATATTCACCCCCCCAAACAGTTCTTAAATCACTCTTTCCTACTATCAGAAATATGCACCAGAAATGAGGTTAAATAAAAATTTCTCAATGGAGGCTTTGATCTAGAGCTGCAGATACTAGTGGTCCAATTAAATTCATAGGGAGATTCATTGTTAGTATTCAATAAAATCAATGGTGATGACACTATTTTGAAGGAAGAGTTAATTTCATTTCATTATTATGTCTGAGTGTTTATGGTTATGTTTCCCTTTGAACCATCACTATATCACATCTTGTTTTTCCAAAAAAACACAATCAGATATACTGAATAATACAACTACAAATCTGGATAAACCGAACTATGATGAGAAATTCCTTCACATCGCTCATCATAGGATGGATTTCACGATTATTAATAGTTGCATGGAAGAGAACAACAAGGTATACAAAAACAAATATAAAGGCTAAAATAGACCCTCAAAAACTGATATAACAATTGGATGGATGTATCATATAATATATTACCTTCAAAATGGATTTTTCTCACCGAATGCTACCAAGAAAGACCATATCTATCATTGGATAGTAAATTTCATCCTCTATAATTATAAGAATTCTATGAAGGTACACTATATATGAGGCCTTGATGGAGTCCTAATTAAGTAAATTGATATAGGTGATACCCTCAGAGTTATGTAGGATTTCCATACCGGTTCCAGTACTTCTCAATAGTCAAGAGTAATGATCTTCCATAAAATTATGAGATTTAGATACTTCTAGACATCAATGGTTTAAGACTACAAAGAGTTAAAAAGGAAGTACCATTATTTTAGTATACATTGTTGCTTTATTCATCAACTCTAGGAATTATTTCACACCTCCAAATACTCATGGCCATATTTTGTGTGGGGTATAGATTTTAGGGGGTTATATTTCCCAGTTATAGCTAGACAGTTCAAGTACACCAGAACACCAATTATTTATTCTATAAATAGGATAAGTCTATAACCCTCAATAATATCGAAAAAAGTATTTCATCATGTTCATGAATTCTAATATCATTACTAGATTAATTTTCCCTCACACAATATTGATGGGAAAAACACTAATTTATATGTTTCCGAATTGATATAGTTTTCTGAGGACTAAATTATTTATTTAAATCATTTGTTACACTCTCTTGTAGTGTTGAATTGAAATATAGAATTCTTCAATAAAACATCATCTAATATCACATATAAGATGGTGAAAAATACAATAAATATTTACTGAACAAACATTTATATTATTTTTTGGATTATAACAACCAACCCATACTACCAAATTGGTGACCCCTTTTAAGATTGTATATGGAATAGAGGTAGCCTTTCCAATTGAGGTTAATTTTTTTAATTAGATGAATAAAGGTGAGAAATTTCAGATTTTGGTAGTTGAATTTCAGTGAATTGATAAGAAAATATTACGAACACTACAGAACTTTTAAATCCATATAAATTGAGTCTTAAAAGCATTCAACAAGCATGGTTTACATTGTTCATGCTTCCAAGGAGAACCAGAGATGGCTTTGGGAAGTCCCATGAATCTAGTAATAAGCCCACCAAATTGGTATGGACCTTACACTATACATAAGATCTAATCCAATATAGAATATTCCTTTATTAAAATGGTTGGATAGTCTATCACTCCTACCACTAAAATAATGTTTCTCATGAAATACATTGTACAATTTCATAATGGGATCAAAATTTCTTTGTTAAATAATATAAAACTATATGAAAAATTCCAAGACACAAAAATATAATATTAATATTAGATTCTCATTATCATATTATGTTAAAATTAATGAAATATAGCACATCCCATAAGAATTTGACCAATTTGGAGTAGCCCATCCTTTATTCATTAAACTGTTGGGAGTTTTCCATCCTCAATGAAGCCAAATGTCTCAGAGTTGTTTATTCCAGCGAACCTAAAATTTTAAAATACCACATATATGAGACATAGATCTTTATATGGGTTTTCCACTTGGTTTTGATAGATATGGTAAGAATTTCTAGAAATAATGTCATAGTTCACCAAACCTATGAAGATACCTCTCATTATAACTACATATGGCATGATTTTGGTTATCATGAGATTCATAAAGACATCCAGGTCTATAATATTTGGTATAGATTCAAATTATATTAATATCCATTCCCTCACAGTGTATGGTATCCCCATTCACATCTTTTCCTTCCATATTAGACTCTATATTGAGATACAATATCATTACTAGTACTACATGGAGCTTGTTCATTCTACAATAATATATATAATGATGCATATATATCATATCCCAGGCCGAACCACTACTTCTATTACAATACATGGTTATGTTATGGACATGAAACACACATTAGTTGATGTTATGTCCTCCCATATCTATCTATTAGGATCGAACCTTTTTAGGTTTTATTTTTGTTGAGACTCCAAAATTGTTAGGTTTTCCCCCATATCCCACTAGGATATCCATTCAATTCATTACCATATCCCCTTTTATGTGACCCAAATCTATATATAGACCCTTTTAAGAAATATATAAGCCTTGATTCCTTTCATTTTGGGATATGAATTGATGATAGGATCTTCTATACTAGGAACAATAAAAAATCCTATTAAATTAAACCCACTCTTCATACTAGTATTTGGGAACATGAATTCTTCTCTAATTTTTTAATGGAACCAAATTAGGTGGAATTCATAATCATTATTCCATTTCTCATGACCTCAATCTAAAAAGAGGCTACCATATGAGAATTTCATGTGACCTGATTCTTATTATGTAAAAATATATTGCATCACCAAGTGGTCTAAACCTGTTTCTAGATAAAAAAACCCACTTGATTAAGTCATAGTGACCAGTCTTTTACTCATTCAGGAAGGTTTCCACCATAGTTTAATCAGTAAGACACATCTATTTTATTTTATATATATGATAAATGTTATAACAAAACAAGTAAACTAGGGTCCTCGTCACGTGAACATAACCTTTATGATATTTGATTCCTTATCATATAAATTAAATAATATTGCATATAATTTACCTTGATAAACCTTAAAAAACATTGGGTTATGCACCCTATGTGACTTGATTTTCACCATGTGAGAACCACATCCTTATAAGGGCATAATTATAGTGTTAATATCGATAATAATATTCTAGGATAAAATATAACACAATAATAATGAAACACATTTATCTAATATTTTATACAACCATTGTTCCTATTATTGTTTTGATCCAATACTAAAATTTATAAAATCCCCCCAATGAAAACTAAATATGGATTTATTGCAGTTATCAAAGGGTATGTAGTGTTTTTAGAATCATATATATGAAACCCAAACAAAGATAATCATCCAACAACACCCCCTAAACATCCCATGGAAAATAACTATGATTGGATTAGGAATATGTTTTTCCAATCAAATTTGAAAATCCATCCATCATTTATTTTGAATTTTGAAAATATCCTCATTGAGGTTATGTGGGAACCCATAAAAACCACATTCGATCCACAAAAAAACACCACTAAACATCACAATTAAAATTAAAACTACAAAATTCGAAATTTAGAAAGACAGTTGAACCCGGAACATTATGTGAAATGAGGCCGCACGACTCCGAACTTAACATCATCACCACGGATGTTCATCCATTCATCACTAACACCATCATTGCAGAAACAATCAAATCATTACAAAAACATTGAATCATCATAGAAGCTATACCATCAAAGAACTCCACCATGTGAAATGCCAAATCCATGAGTTGAAAAACCTGGTTCTCCATCTGTGTATCGACATCTTCAGCACCAGTAAGAGCATCTTGTAGAAAATAAAATTGTGAAAGAATGAAAAATAACTCATGCCGAACCATCATCATGAAAAATTAGAAAAAATATCCTTGAAATCAAGAACCTTAGAAATTTGATTCGACAAAGTCAATGTAAGAAGATCCACCTTGAACTCCAACACCCTCATGGAGATCACATCCATAAATATCCTTGTAAATCCCCACTCCACATTGACTGGGATAGGGGCACTATAATGAAAAGCCATAGATGATATGGGAGTGGGTGGGAACAAGAAGACATTCCTTGTTGGAAAACCCACAAGACCACAATACGTTAAATAGAAAAAAGGATGCCATAACACCATAAAATAGGGATCAAAAAACATGAACAACTGAAGTATGAATCAAATCCAGGTCATGCCTCCAAGAGAACTATGACCGAGCAAACATCACCTACCAAAGATCCCATAAAACCACCATTGTAGAATGAATGGGAGAGATGCTATGGAATCATGAATCCAGAGCATCATTTTAATTAGACAAGGCCACAACATAGTGACATCCACTACATAACCACCAACACAAACCAACAAAGCCACCACTAGGGGAAATTACATTAGGGAGAAGAGTCGAAAATGGTTATACAAGGGTGCCAATGGAAAAAAACATGGTGATGGAATGGGTGGAAATTGGAAAAAAAAATATAGAACACAGAGGGAAGAGGAATGGGAATGAATAATATGTAGGGAAGAAGGAATAATATAGGAAATGGGGGAGATGATGCTAGAGAAGTGAAATGTGAGTCCCCCTAAAAAGAACCACTAAGGGAACCCTTGAGTATTTTTTATTACCATAAATATTTTCATGGATATAGGGAATTAGTGCATTCAAATCCAGGTTACACCACTTTTTACTAATAAAAATCATTATTCAATAAATGAATTTCAAATTAGAGGAATATTTTCATCATAAGGGGAAGGTCATCTAATCCCATGTGTCCTTAAAATTTCTCTAGTGAAACCCTTCATATAAATAGGGTTTGTTTTCATCCTTCTCATTCTTGTTACATTTCATCACATCCTTACTTAAATACATTAGGTTATGACTTACACCATGTCAATTATTTATTCAACATTATAAGATTTCTCCTAGCTCTTGAGCTCCAATTATATGGTCACACTCTCTAAATGGTACGAGAAACATAAACTTAAACCACATGATCCCTTCTATGAAATAGTTTATATTAGTATTGGGATATAATTTTTTTCATGTTTCCATATTTATATTATTATATAGGCTATATTATCTTTTGGTAAAAATATACAGAGCCATATACATTAAAGACCTTTTGTTTGAACATTATGACATTAAACTACATGCACACATCCCTAAGATTCTCTATACTAGCATTAGAATACTCAATAATTTTAGGGTTTCCTTTCCCAATAATTATATATTATCTCATAATATGTTGAAATTAAATTGACCATATTCATTATCCTTTATTGGTTCACGAAATATGACTTTATTCCACCCACGTCTCCACATGGGAAAGAATACAATTGAGTTTTGACCTTCTCATCCAAGTTGGGTTAAATGTACCCTAAATACGTGGTATAATTCATCATATTTCAGTTAAAGATGCTCAACCTTAAACATCAGCTTCACTAGTCTAGCTTGATAAACCTCAAAATCAAAATAGAAAGGGAAATAAATCATATTATGATGAAAACCTAAAAAGGGATACCTAGGTAATTGTATCTTACTCACTCTCTATTATATTTCCTTTTAGGGATTAGAAAAATGATATAGTATAAAGGAAAAATGAAGAAAAGATTTTAGGGACCAAATTCTAGCCCAAGAAAATGTCAATCAATGATCACTAGAACCAATAATCTATAAAAAAATTTAGTGAATCTACCCAAAATAACCCAACCAATCACCCAAACTATCCCACCACTAGACAAAAAGGGGGTTCTCAATCCCCATAACATTATAACAAGTTATTGGGAATGAATAATGAAAATTAGGAATGATTTTCCCTCAAATTAGAGTTAAAATAAAAATGATCATTTTCTAAGAACTTATCTAGAGTCATCCAAACATTATACACCATTGAAATATCAAATAAACAAACCCAGAAAAATAAATAAACTGAACAAGTGACAATCAATATAATTGACATAAATCATTAATAAAAATATACATACATCATCAAAAAGAAATACAAAATATGTAAAAATAAATGAAACTGAATACATATAAAATAAAGGCTATTTTAGATGAAACATAGATAAAAAAATAATAAAACATGAACAAAACTACCTGAGTGCCTCCATGAAACCCATGATTGAACTCTAAATCCCAATTGAACCATTGACCAAAGGAATAGACTAGAAAAATGAAACAGAACTTGAAACCAATATAAAATACCAAAAATGTTTATACGTACCTAATTTCATATTTATGGTCTGATTTAACATGCATAGTGGGATCTCACCAATAATTCATTGAAATTATTTTAATTAAAATTTACCTAAATTATGTTAACTCATACCTTAATCAAACCATAATTATGAGTTCAATATAATGGATTTAATTTCTTTTCATTCCCAATGATGATTAAGGTTTAAAATTTAAATGAATTAGGAAACTATCCTATATATCAAACCCTTAATAAAAGTTTACGCTTCAAATTGGCATCCATTTTTTCAAAAAAAAAAACATGACTATTTAATATAAACTCTCATAGAATCCAAAATACACTTTCCTCTTTTAAGATGAATTTCTATAAAAAAAACTGAGACCATACTATTGTACCAAAAATCCAAAATCTCTATGAAAAAACTTTTAAAATGTATGATGAGAAGAAAAATATTTGTAATATATTTAATAATAAATATGTGTGTTAGTTCATTTTGAAAATATTTAAATAGAAAATAAATTTCTTTTCAATAGACATAATTATCCATGAGATCAAAATAATCATTTACTCACTCATGATATCAAATTCTATTTAAAAATAGTTTCATGAAACAACTCATAAGATAGCTTAATGAAAAAATCCAACACAAGATAGTTTCTTTTAAAACATGATTACTTATCAAATCATTTTCAAGAATAAAAATCATTTCACCTTTGAAAGGGGAATAAAAATTCCTTTAAACATATGATTATTATATTACATTATAAAATACAAATACATCCATGAAAATAAAACATTTGATAAAATAGAAAATTCCTTAAGGTACCTTGAGATATAATATTTATTTCTCTCTTATAATAGCTCTTTTTAGAAATATTAAAAATTGAAAAACCAACATGGTTAATTCCAAAATTTATACCTCATAGAAAAATATCATTACCTCGGACAATGAAGATCTACATAAGGACTACCCACCACCATGAACATTTTCTAAGGGATGAAAAAATAAAAAATAAATATTGAATCTTTCTTTTCCATCATAAAAAATCATAAAATTTCTTTTTGAACACATATTCTTGACGAACTTTTGGAATTTATGTAAAATTAAAGAAACAAATCCTTTATTTGAAAACTATTAAAAAGAATAATTTTAAAAAAACAATAAATGAAGTACTATTTGGAAAATAATAATAACATATAGAGGAATATAATTAAAGAATAATGATAATGATGAAGTGAAATTCTATTCAAGCAGAATACGTTAAAAATTACTCCACTGTACACTTTTTTTTATAAAATAACCCATATTGGAAAATTTAAAAATAAACCATTTTAAACCACTATATGGAAAGTTAAGGATTGTATAAAAATGACTATAAACAACCATTTTGGTGTAATAATAAAATTCTTAAAATATTTTAAGAATCATATATATATAGGGAAAATAGTTTAAAAGAAACCATCAAATCATTTTGAAATAAGTTTTAAAAAAAATAACATACAAAATTGATAAATTTTTAATAAAAATTATTTTGAAATAAAAGTTTAAATTTATTTGAATGATACATTAATTTAGGATATTAAAGATAAAATTCATTTTTAAGGAATCCCATATGCCAAAAAAATTAAAGCATGTTTGGAAAATGGATTAAGATTAAAAGAATCGAAATTGAGAGGATAAATACCCTTAATCAAAGTTTGAGTCACCAAATTTGTTCTTTAACTCCTGTAAAATAATTGTTTAATAATTATTTACTTGTTTAAGAACCTTTTTTAGTTTTATTGTCTTATAATAATATATTTTATCTCATTTATTAACATTTATTATATAGTAACTAAATAAATTAAGTTCATGTCAATGATTTTGAGGATAATCTTTTACCAATCCCAAAACAAAATGATAGACTAAGCATAATATCTATAATTTTAATCGTGAAATTATTATGTTTTTTAAATTAATTACAATTTTAGATCAACACATGATAGTCAAAAATGAAAAATGAATCATATCATTTCATGGTGGATGTAGTCCACAAATACGCATGGGTGCGGTTGTCTTTTTATAATGGATGGAAGGGTAAAGAGGAAAGTATAAAATTATATTTATAGTATCATAAATTTGAAATAAATATCAAATAAAATCATTATAATAACCATCCACATAAATTAGTTGTAAAAAATAAAACTCATCACTTAATGGGGGTGGTAGTACCCATGTATGAAAGAGAAATGATTTAATTATCCATAGGATAGAAGAGGATAAAGAAAAAAGTTACACCATAATCACAAAAACATTTAAGTATATTTTGGATACTAATGTTATTATATCATCATGGTTATGACAAGTTTAACATACGAGGAAGAAGAAATAAACATGAAATAACTCAGTTAATATTTATACCTATCCAATGGATAATCCCCATTGGATTATATATCATACACTATAGGTTTTTGTTTTTGGGATAACTAAACCTCTTTGATGCAGGGATGAGATTGAGGAAAGGATTTCAGAGTGATTTTGTAACAACCTGTCTCCTAGGACCTATGGTGGGACTACCCCAAGCCCTCCACCCATAGGCTAGGGGGTGACCAGTAGTGTCGAGTAGGCATATCCCACAAGTAGGAAGGATTTTCCCTAGTACCTATATGCACACACCCGTCACCAAGAAAATATGGAAACTAAAAACTCTATGTAATCATGGATGCTACCCACTAATGAAATCCACTCAGAGTAAGGTATAATACTAAAAAATTGTCTAGAATACAAGGCCAACCAAGAAAGAAAAGTAAAAGCTTCTAAATATCATCTGTAGAAAACCCTATCAGATGCGTAGGTACAGTAAGAAGCCAAAATTTCAATGAATATTACCACATCTATCGGGTCACCCTGAAGAACCCATGTCTCCAGTACACCAACGACTCGGTCAAAGTTGTTTAGCATCCGCACAAGACATGAAATGTGCGGGTGAAGCTCGTGTAGGGGTGACTAAAACAATACTTCGTATGGGGCCCAAACCACAAAGGTATCACATGTAGAATACCAAAAAAGAATCACCCTAAGCATACCACAAAGGAATAGCTAAGAAATACTCCCAATAGACTACTGATGAGGTACATGAAGTGTATCCCCTAATAACTATAATCTAAAGAGTCAGTAGAGTCATCTCACACAATGTATAGGTCTATGGTATGCAAATAGAATTGTCACAAGAATCCAATGTACCCTTATGTAGTAACATATGGAGTGCAGTTAACACATAGATTATAGATAAAATATGGAGAGTTGGTAATACACAGAGTGTAGGTAACACATAGTGCATCGTCATAGACTATAGGACTTTCACCCTGGTGGGATAGGGGAGTACCGAATTAGTATAGGTAAGAAACATATTCTAAGTAAGACCCAAAGTCAATGTAAGAAACATTTTCTAGGTAAAAAAAGAGTCTATGTAAGACACACAGTCTTGGTAAGACACATTGTCTAGGTAATAACATATCGTTTTGGTCGCATCTAGCCACAAGAATTTGTCCTCACAAATCTCATTCTGGGAGAACATAATCCTGAAGACAATAGGTCATATGTAAACCTCCAAGTAAACTCACTTAGAGTATATCAAAATGAAACCTCATTATGAGGGTGAAAACACCATAAAAAACTTTTTAAATGGTAACACAGTTTAAGAGTTATGGGTGTTTAAGAAAAAATCGGCTGATGTTGTTTGGGTCCAGTTCAAACCGACCTGGGTCCCACATGACATGACCCATTGGGTCTGAACTATCCCGCTGGGTCCGACCAAACCCGCTGGGTCAACCCGACTTGCTGGGCCTGGCTTGCTACAGGCCCGGTCTACCAGCTCCATCCTAGTCTGCTAAAGCTGACCATTTCATCTCACCGGGATGTGGCGGTTGCCACATCTACTCCCCGTCAATGTGGGGCATCCACTAGGATTGATGTGGTGGTCCACTAGGGGACTAACCTGTGACAACTACCATGGGGTGCCACCACCATGTCCACTAAGGACCACCCCCGACCTCTTACGAGGAAGTAATATTTTCCACCCCATGAATGTTTATGTATGGATCTCCACTTCCAAACGTTAAGCCAGTGGCTGCCGCTGTCGGGTGGCTGTGCTGATGTGAACCATCACCGACACCCCCGTATGCCACCCCCAGTGCATCATCTTTTGCGGGAAACCACTATTGTTTTGGTGGACCATTTTTTAACTAGGAAAACCCTCACGATCTATGGGTTTTTGTATTAACTATCACATATTCATGATCATTTATCTTCCACTATAGGGGTTCAGTATCATTCGAAACCTCCCGAAAATCCCGACATGACAACGAGGGTTCATCGACGAAGAACACAAGAAAAATGATAGGAAAGTAACCAATAACACCCTTTAAAATAAATCTAGGAAAATTTTATATCGTCCTAAATTCTTTCTTGTTAGTAGGATCATGAAGTAGGGATTAAATTCATAAAGATCTAACTCCCACATCAATTCATCATTTTTAACCATTCTGCATAAATTATTGAACCACAGATCAACCTGTTCATGGTTTGGTCCGCATCCATCATTGGAAAGAAGAACGGGGAAAAAAATCACACAAAAATAAACCCCCTACCTTGTGGATTAGATCGATCATTGACAAATCATGAGTCCTACAATCTTCATTCATCAATCCACTGGCGCTTGTTCTGAATCCGATCTTCGATCCTCAATTGTTCATCACTCATCTTTGAGGGGTTTTTTTAACACATTTTACTTATTTTTTCTAGAGCCTCTAGGGATCTAGAATCTGATCTCATATCCCTGCCTAGTAATTAAATGTTGAAATGTGTTTCAGCATCACTATTTTGCTGCATTCCAGCATCACCTAGCTATTTCTTTTATTAAAGGAAACAAAGACCTTGTTGTTTCATCCTCAAGAAACGTTAAATGAGAAATAAAATAAACATTGTAAGTTTATTTTTATTATTCTTTAAAATGAACAAAAAAATTCCCACAGTCGACGCGCACTGGTCTTTGTGATGTCCTACCTAAGTAAAAGCTGCTACTCTAAACACAATAGTGTCTTGGGATATAAAATCCGAGAACTCATTTAAAAGATAAAAAAACTGAGCATGAGCACTATTTTTAATAAACATAAAAATGGTTCAATCATTTATTTTGGGCACCCCGGGCCTCAAAATGAAGTATCATCTCTACCGTTGGTTTCAAAAAATTCTCATATAACTTTTTTAAAAAATTACATGGAAAATCATGGGCATTGCATCCTCCCTACCTTAAAGATTTACGTCTTAGAAAACAAAAACATGGTCCAAACTTTGAAATGGGGCTACTGAGCATGAATTTGATACACTTTCTCCCAAGTTCTCTCTTAGAGATTACCGTGCTGCCTCTAAACGTGCAAAAGAGGAATCGACCATCCATAAAGGATCCTCTCCCATTGATCCTCAAAATCCACCTAGTACACTATGAAAGTCACCCATTCTTCAACATCTAGCTCACCCCAATCAATGATGTGAGATGGGTCATGTAGATATCTCCTCATCTAGGATACATGGAAGACATTTTTCACTGGCTCTAAAAAAGGGGGTAGAGCCAATTGGTACTCCACCACACCTACTCTACAAAGTACCAGAAATGGTCCGATGAACCAGAGAGATAACTTCCCTCCCCTGAGAAAAATCTATATCCAACATAGAGGATAAACCTGAACAAGGTATCCCTCATTAAACTATAAGGGTCTACATCATCTATTAGCATATGACTTCTTATAACTCTCTGTATATTTCATCTACTCTTGGATGACCTGTACCTTCTCTGTAGTAGCCTGCACCAAATTCGAGCCCATGAGCGTCGACTCTTCTGGGTCCGTCCAGTAATGTGGTGACCTACAGGGTAACCCATACAAGGCCACGAATGGTGCCATACCATTGGTGGAGTGGTAGATTTTGTAGTAAGAAAAATTTACCAGGGGTAGGTGATCCTCCAAAATGTGGCCAAAATCAAGGATGAAAGAATGTATCATGTCCAATAGGACATGAATAGTCCACTCTCTCTGGCTATCTGTCTGTGGGTGGAAGGTTATGGTCAAGCACATCTGAGTCCAAAATTCCTCTTGAAATAAATTCAAAAACTATGATGTAAATCATGAATCACGATTTGAAACAATAGTAAATGGTACATCAGGGAGTTGAACTATCTATTCCATATATAGGCGTCCCACGATCTCTACTGAACCATATTCTCAAATCACTAGGAAGTGGGATGACATCATGATTCGGTCAATGATCACGCAGATGGTATCATGCCTCATGGAAGTATGTGGTAAACCTTTCATGAAGTCCATTGGTATTCTTTACCACTTCCACTCCTAAACCTAAAGAGGTTGAGTCAAACCTACTGGAACTCGGTGCTCGACCTTCACTTTCTAACAAGTGAGGCATCTTGAGAATACTATTCCACTTACTTCTTCTTCCTCGACCATTAAAACTGATATCAGATGTCCAGGTACACCTTTTACATAGCTGGATGTACTAGAATAGGGGATGCATGGAACTCCCTAAAAACCTCCTCCAATAAAATCATGGGCATAACTATGCTTCCTCTAAAATGGATGACATGCTTCCCATCATTCAAATATCCATCAGGGGCATGCCCTATAGACACTGGATCATGTGTAGTTTCATAGATGATATATATGAGATGTGCCTCCCTGAATCACTATAATAGTTGAGGGGTAACCACCATTGACTGGGGATAATCTTCTTTATCTCCATCCTTGAAGGATAGCAAAAGTGAGGCCAACTACTCCGGGGACTTGTTCAGTAATTGTGAACTCGATATCCAACTGAGAAAATCTGCCACCATGTTCCCCTTCCTAGTAGTATAGACTGTCTCAATGTCATAGTCCTATAGTAACTCTAGACAATGCCATTGTCTTAGGTTAAGATCATTTTGAGAAAATATATATCTTAGATTTTGTGCTATCAGTAGATGATAAAATGCTGACCATAAGGTAGTCTCACCACAACTTCAATGTAAAGACTACCGCTTCCCACTCTAGATCATGTGTCAGATAGTTCTAAAAATGTGGTATCAACTTCCATGAACCATAAGAAATCACTGTTTTCCACTACATCAGGACATAACAGAGCCCAGTTCCTAATGTGTCATAGAACACTACGTACTTGGCACCCTCCTCTGGTCATATATGGATGTGACTTCTCTTCAAACTCTTCCAGAGCTGCTAAAATATCTCCTCAAACTTATCTATCCACATGAAGGGTTTCCCCTTTGAGGTGAAGGATGTCATGGATGCTGCTACACTGGAAAATGTAGGTATGATCCTCTGATTGTACCTACCAACCCAAGAAAATCTGTACCTCAGTAAATTTCTTGGGTGTCACCCAAACAAGAACCACCACTATTTTTACTGGATCTACTAAAACTCCGGCCTATGAAATCACATGTCTCAGAATGAAGAAGTATTGTATCCATAAATGAAACTTTGAGAGCTTCCCATAAGGATAGTGCTCTCAGATTAAGTCTAAGACCGTCATCAAGTGTATCGTTTGCTTCTCCTTGGACACCATGTCCAATAAGATGTTATCAATAGAGACAAATACAAACTGTAATAGGTAGGGCTAGACGATCCTATTTCTGAGTTCCATAAAACTGATAAGAAATTCCCCACACCAAATGACACTACTAAGTACTTATAGTGGTCGTAGCGACATATGAAATCCATCTTCAGGATGCCCTCATCCTACACCTGAAGATGATGATAGCTTGATCTGAGGTCTATCTTCGAGAACCATATCTCTTTAAATAGATGATCTAAGAGGCATTATTCCTCGATAGTGGAAACATATTCTTCAGGATCACATGGTTTAGTCACCAGATGTCCACACATATCCTCAAGCTCCCATATTCCTTCATGGAAAACAAAACTTGGGATGCCCATGGTGAAACACTAGGTCTCACAAAGCCCTTTCTCTGTAAATCCTCCAACTGTACCCTCAAATCATGATGCTCTACAAGAGCCATCTGATATGTCAGTGTTGATATTAGAACCTTCATGGGGTACATATTAGTTCATAAGGATACCTCTCTATAAAGACGTATTCCAGGAACATCTACTGGAAAAATGTCCCCTTACCCATCCACCACTATTGGAAAAAGAGGACTCATGTCATCCACTGCACTGAGGGTCATGATATAAAACTAATGCATGATCGTCTACAACCACTTATGTGTGAGTAAATCATGAGTAGCTCTGGTTACCTTCTCTTTGATAAAAGAAAATATGTCCCCATCACTACAGACACACCATTCTCTGCACCTAAAATAGTTGTTCTGGGCATTAAATGTGGATAAATTTTCCATTCCTAGAATGATTCTATAAGGCTCGAAACTTCCATCAAGAGAACCAAAATGAAACTCTTTCCCCCAAGAGTAAGGTAACACTATCATCACCAGTGTGCGATCATAAAATCTTCCCCCATAAGAGTCTCTAAGAATAGGTATCAAGTCTACGGTTCCACTAGAATATTTGTGTCTCGAACAAGGGTTGTGATGAAAGAAGAGTGGCTAACACCCATGTCTATAATAATAGAAACATGGGTAGTAAAGTGAATGATTGTACTTCTAAGAATCTTGGTAGTCTCGGGATCGTAAGCCTCCATTGCCTAGAGCTGGCCTCACCCTTATCCACCAATTCCCTAAGCTTAGGGTGGACCACCTTGGGTTGGTGGTGGTAGTACCCCAAACCACCGTCCACCTCCTATCTCTTATCCCGCTCCTCTGCCATATCCTCCACCTGGTGGAAAACATTGTTCCTACATTTAAAACTGCCTCAAAATTCCCTCGACTGTCTCCTAGTCGGTCTTATGGCTGGTCAAACAATCTCTAGCCAGATGTCGACTACTGCATGAGTAGCATAGTTTTACCATTGGCTAAATAGATATTCCCCTTGATCCACCAACCACCGATACCATGTCCTGAGGTCATCCCATAGATTTTATTTTCTTATTCAAACCCTACATTACCTGTCAGCTACTTGTTAGCAGTGACTGCGCCACCTGTCTCCCAGTGCTAGATCCCACCACCGGTGCCAACTCTATGAGAAATATCTCTATCAGTAGATCTCTCTCCACCACCCAGCATGCATAGGGATGCTAAGGGATATCATCGATTCCCTGATCTCCAGGTGTATTCCTTACTCAATGGTATAGTCCTAGAAGAATGTGTCCTACACCATATCTGTAGTGTAGCGATAAAAATCTGTGAATATTGTTAAGTACTCATCTATGGAATAGATTCCATAATACAAGTCCAATATCTCCTATATATGCACAGAGCATAACGTCACTAGAATGTACTCCTCCTTGATAATACACTTGATGTTTGTCCAGAATAGCATCGCTTCCTCATGAGTCTTAGTTATCAGTCTCCACCATCTCCCTACTGAGCAATAAAGAAGGCTCGTGACTAGGACTTGAATATTTTTGGGAAGTATCCTTACTAAGCGGAAGACTAACATCACCACCTCCCACAAATCCAATGCTACCTGAGGATCCATCTCCCTTCAGAACCTAAGAGTTCATTGGATCTAGAAATTACGAAATGCACTACACCTGCATCCATTCTCTTCCTATAGTGTTGGTAGGAAATGGTGCTCTCTAGATGGTTGTATCACTTCTACACAACTAGGAGGTGCTATCTTTGGAAAATCTCCCTACACTGATGCCTCATCACTCAACATTCCATCCTCATGGCCGCACAATAAAATCCTGGCAGGCTGTTTATGTGGAGGCATCATGAAACAAAACAATATGCAGCACAATCAATATAGTATACTTGAATAGCTCACTCCGACTCAAAAGGAACATAAGAAAACACTGGATTACTATATGATTCATAAATCATTTATTTACCCTAATTTTTTTTTCATGTACTGAGTTGGAAATATAAATTCAAGGACCTTATGTCTTTATTCGTCGGAAACCACACCAAAACTGGGTTCCATAGCTTAAAAGAAAAACAAAAAATAGTTAAAACTATTGACCTAGAAGAAGAGTAAAAATAACATCCCTTTAATACCACTATATCATGATAACTGTTCCAGAACTAATGTTGTGGCTACCCCATTCCTGCCTCCCATAGGACAGGGGATGACAACTAGTGCTTAGTAGACATATAAAAAAAGTGGGAGGCAGTTTCCCTAGTACCTGTATACACACACCCGTCTCCAAGAAAATGATGAAATATAAAACAATAAGTAAAACTGGATGCAATGAACTATGGAAACCCACCTCAGGTAAGGTAAAAACTGAAAGAAAATGGACCATGATACAAGACCAATTGGAATGGAAAAGTACAAGCTCCTGGATCTCATCTGCAAAACACCATATCTGAAAGGTAGATACAGTAGGAAGTGTGAATGTCGCTGAAGCATACCACATCTATCAGGGCACCCTGAAGCACCCCAGTTATTAGTCCACTAAGGCCTCTATAAAAGATGATGATCTTCTACACAAGACACAACACGTGAGGGCGAATCCCATATAGTGGTGAGAAAAAAAATAATTATTAGGGACCCAAAACCACAAAGGAGTCACATGAAGAATACCAAAATGGAATCACATGAATTATACCAAAAAGGAAACACTAATATATACTCCTATAAGGCCACAATAGATGTTCAAGAAGTGTATCTAATAAGAATTATAACCAAGTGAATCACTAGAGTCTGCTCACACCAAGTAAAGGTCTCTGGTACATAAATAGGGTTGTCTCAAGAATCCACTATACCATAAATTAGTATCACATTGTGTGTTTGTGAAACGATGAGTTTATATAACACATGAAGTGTTTGTAACAAAAGGAGTGTTAGTAACACACAGAGTTTTGCTGAAGACTAGAGGATCTGCACCCGTGTGGGATAGGGGAGTACCGACTCAGTCTAGGTAAGACACACAATCTAATTAAGATGCACTATCTAGGTAAGATACACAACCTAGGTATGAAATAGAGTTTTGGAATGACACATAGTATAGGTAAGACACATATTCTAGGTAATCACATATCTTCTAGATTGAAACAAGACACATTATTCCATCCATAGAAAGCTCATTCTCGGAGAACATAATCCTCAAGCCAAAAGGTTGTACTAAAACATCCTTTGGAACTCATTTAGAGCATATCAAAAGTATAGCCTCATTGTGAGTGTCCCAATGATGCAAACATCTCATCAAATAGACACACAGTTTGAGATTTATCGGTGTTTAAGTAAAAAAGGTTTGATGGGGTCTGCGCCCAATCAGAATTGGTCAGACTGCCCCGCCCTACCCAACTTGAGTGTTGCCTCACCTAACTAACTGATCCCAAACCGTCTGTAGGGACCAACCCGACCCCCTATTGGGTCCGGCCTAGCCCAGTGTTGACCTTACTTGCTGACTGTCTATTTTTCTGGCTCTAGTCCGGTCCACTGAATCAAACCAGTTCATCCAACTAGGAAGCGAAGGCTTCCGCATATGCTCCCTGTCAATGTGCAGCGACCACTGCATTACCACCTCATGGAAGTTTCCACAGGGTCTAATGACATTGGTCTAGCTGAATCGTGTCCACCCAGCCATATGATGTGGGCCATTTCCACATCCACTGAGCCCTATCGCTAACCTTTTACAAGTGGCCACATTCTGCAGCCCCACGGTATTTTCCGTGGGGATCTCCATGACCGGATGTCGAGATGGTGGTCACTAATGCTGGGTGGCCACACTTTTCTGTGCCATCACTAGCACCGCCATTCACCACTTCTGGCAGTAGATCCCTCTTCGCAGGCTTCCATAGTCATCGTTGTGTCCTGTTTTTTGAAATGGGAAAACCCTCGTGATACTTGTGTCATCATCTTCACTATTGTGGGTCCGATATCATTTGAAACCTACAAGAAAATCTCGATGAGACCCCAGGGTTCCATCAGTGACGAATAGATAAACTAGGATAGGAAAGGCACCAAGAAGATAATATAGAATGGATCTAGGCCTTTGTACGCATGGGCCCAAATTCAGTCTAGTTATAAGGATCACAATGAATAGATTAAAAATCAAAATGATCTATCTCTAACATTAAGCCCTCATTTTTAACCATCTTACATTAATAATTGAACCCTGGATCAAGCTGTTCGTCGGTTGGCTCATGTTTATTATTGGAAAAAATAATGAGGAATGAAAATCACATAGAAATAAACCCCTTACCCCGAGGATTGGACCAATCATTTCTAAAGAGTGACTCCTGCATTTTTCATTCATCAATCCATAGATGCCTCTTCCAAATCTGATCATCAATCCAACACCGTTCAGCATTCTTCGAAGAGATTATTTGGCAATGTGGTTTCATTATTTTTTTACAGACCCTCTTGGGATCTTGAATATGATCTTGTATCCCTTTCAATCTATTAAATAAATAAATTATTTTTAGTTTCACTGTTTCACTACATTGAAACATCATGATGTAGTTTCCATTATAAAAGGAAATAGATTCCATATCGCGGTTTTATCATGAAATGTTAAAAAAATATAATAAAATTTTTATGTTTATTTTTATACTTCATTAAAGCATCTGAAAATTATTTTCCGTAGTCTATCCGCATTGGTCATGGCTAGGTAATACCTAAAAAACCCGTTATTTTGAACACAACAGTGCCCTCAAATTTCAAATTTGAGCACTTGTTTAAATGATATAAAAAATGAGCACACGAGCTATTTTTAATAAACATTAAAATAGAACATTTATTCTGGGCAATTCGGGCCTCAAAATCAAATGTCGTTTTAGTTCCTAGTCTCAAAATAATCCCATAAAATTTTTTAAAAAAAATTACATGAGAAATCTGAGACATTACAGGTTTTTTGAGATATATTTCTTGATTTTTGTGTGTAAGTGATGAGAGGATGTGACATTTTATAATTGAGGGGAGTGTAACTATTAAAATATTCCCTAACTTTTAAATATTATAAATATTTTTCTCATGGTTAATTAAAACTGAATATAGTGACCTAAGATTAAAAAAAATATTATACCATAATTATTTACATACTTTGTCAATAATTAAAATATAAGGATAGAAAGGAATAGTGTATTAATATGATTAGATTGATAAATACACCATTTTAAACATTAAAAATTCATTTTAGTTTAAAACTACACACAGTGCTCTTAACATCTATACTTCTTACAAATTATTACAAGATATCATGATGAAAAATACACAAAGAAAATAGTTATATTGAAAAACTTTTAATGGAATAAATATGGTAATAAATCATAACATAAGTTTCAAGTGGTATAACATGAAGTCAAAGAAATAATGATCATAATCATGGAATCATGGAATAAGGAAATGAAATCATATGATCATGGAATCATAGAATATGTGGAAACAACATAAGATGTGTCATCAAAAACATAATTCAATGGTATGTATCAATATCATCATCATATTATGGATAAAGTCTCATGGTATATTAGGTTCACTACCTAATCACTTAACTAAAATCTTGTGGGATGAAAATATTTACCCATTGAATTAGAGGGACATATAACTACAAAAATACTCATAACATAACATAGTGTAATTAGGCTAACTTCCCATGAACCATACAAAGTGTAAAAAACCCCATAGTGTATTAGTTGAACTACCTAATCCTATACATAACAACTCATGATATATAAATAATAACTGAATGATTTGGATGGATATATAATTCTACAGCCACCATCCATATAATGAAAATTTCAATTATGTGTGAGGTATGATGAAAAGAAAATATACATAAACCATAAAACTGATATGTAGTATACTTACTCAAGATCCACTAAAACATTTCCCGGATTTGGTTGGCCGCTAGTCCTCAAGTGTTCCACCATATATAATAGAGGCTTCTAACTAGCAAAAATGGTTTAAAGGTGGTATAGTGGGAGACTATAACCTATGGATCAGTAACAAGTATCAAGGAAAAAATAAATAATCAGAGTGGAATGTAAATCATAATTGGCATCCAAATAAAAATGAATAGTTAATCCTGCATTACCATGATACAATGTACAACTATAAACATGCATCATACAATAAAATACATGTCTCGATAGACAAAAATTGTAAATAAATAAAAGACCCCATAGCTATCTATATTAGTATCATAAGCACAATATTGGTTATCTAATCCATTACTCTATCATAAAACAATAGGGTAATATAATGCATCACTATCTAGGAAGCTAATATTGTAATAATGAGGTCTGTTCAGGTACCCTAGTGAAATAGTAGCCCCGACAGGGTGTGAGATATATTCAGTAGGCCACCTCCAATGAAATATCATCTATAATCCAATTTTTGTATATAAAATAATAAATTGTGTAGGTATATTAATGACAACATTACATTATTATAAAAATAAAATTAAATGCATGCTGGTTTGTGTTCCTCATGAGACACCTAACCGATAATACTTACTTCTACCTTGATTATTGTCTATTCAAACATACCACAATGTATATATATGTAAATGTTAAAACAAAATTTATATAGATCCATATGTTCCAGAATATACCCATTGTTTATTACAAATGCAATCCCCATAATGATATCATGTATCACATAATGGACCTCATTCCAAGGGTTCCACAACCATAATCAATGTAAATCATTAATATTATATATAAGGGATACCATATCCGTATTCAATATAATTCTCTTCACATTCTAAATATTGCATTTTGTACCCGTAATCATGAATAATAACGAGAAGGTTCATACCCAAACTCTCATCTAGGGTGGTGCGAGACATCATACCCAACAACCCAAGCGGTGTGATTTGTAATGTGCAATATCCTCAGCCAGGGGGATTTGAAAGTCAATGTCCACAATGCTAATAGAGTCCTATTTATAATAGTCCAGCCTAATGTAATACAATTTCCCATTGTTCCCTTTGCATTATGTTTTGTAAAGTGGAAACTAACGTTTCACAAGGTACAAATGATCAATTTTAATATAATTCTTTTAACAATTTCAATAAATTAATAAATATGGTCATGCACTTTATTTTTCTATTCTGTATATAAACTATTATAATAAGGCAGAATATACTTAAGTATTCCACAATATAATACAGTTGAAAGAATAAATTTATACCATAAGCATCTCCCATTCATTTTATATCATTTTATTTATAAGAATAATACCATGGGAGTCAACCATGTCATTGAACAACATTAAACCTGAATGAACATGACCACCTCATTTTTATGATAGAGCACCTCAAAATGTTTTTTGTTTTGAATAGTGATTTAACCACCTCATAATTCCATTCAACATAATTAGGTAAATATATCTATTGGGAATCATGAAACACATCACATATTGTGATTTAGAGTGAAAAATCCTTCACAAACATATGTAATAAAAATCATGACTAAAGGGGTGGCTTGTACAGAAGTAAAACACCATGTAAGAAGTGAATTTAGAATTGATTTTCCAAAAGGGGTGGTTCGGATTTTTATTATCACCCACAACCATATTAATGGGGCTTAAGGAATATCATGGTTTTGTTTTAGCATTAAAATTAATTTATATAAAATTTTATAGGAAACATATGTAAGGTTTTTGCATGAAGCATGATTAAAATATTATACAAACCATACAACATTGATGTAAAAGAGTACACACCATATACCTCAATTTAAGGATGGTCAAATAATCCATTATTTTCATTTTTTTGTTCAAAAAATGATTGAAAACATAATATTAGACAAATGTGCAGAAAATAGGGTGATTTAGGTAACAAAAAACTAACCTCATTGAGAGAAATAATATCAGAGAAAGGAGATAAATGATCAAATCTATTATCAATATGAAGTTAATGAGACCTACAATGAGTGAATCCGACAGCAGATTTAAAAGATCCATTAAATTCTAGGGTGGAGAGGAGGGATAACACCCCTGAATATTCCCTGATTTACAAGAGTGAAGAAAAAGGATCGTGGGGTGGTTCTTTTAAAGGAAGAAGGGTAAAATCAACATTTTGACACTACTTAAAAGATACATGATTTTTCAAATCATGCACCAACCTTTCACACCTACTATCCAAGGGGAAGGTCCATCGCCTGGCTGGATGCATAGGTTGAAAAATTGGGCATTGCTCGTGTGGTTTATACAATACACATAGGCACAACACATGATGAACTTCACAATTTAACAAAACGCACCCCACAAATTTTCCCCTACTGATGGCCCTCCACAAAATAGGTTTTTGAGGATATATTCTCATGAAAATAAATGGAACACCTGATAAACTCTTATGGATTAAACCAAATCCTAAAGCATCCCTTTTAATAAAACTAAATCATGTATTTACATTTCGGAGCATGGTTTAGAAAATTAAATCACTACTAAACCAAAATTCATGCATTCTTAGAAAATTTCAACCCAATCTAAAACAAAGGATCTTACTATCTCCCCAACTTAGAAATTCTCATCCCATACAATCCTTGTGGAAATAATGATAACAAAAACCGAACTTATATGGTCATGAAGTTTCATTTAACCAACTATTTTCCATTTCCAAACACATAACACACCACCAAGATCTACTTTAATCGTTCAATGATTATGTCCTTAAAACCAGAGCCAATGCTCATGAAAAAACTCTAACCTCAAGACGGAGCTTACATGATCCCATCTAAAACATGACATGATCCTGTCATCATATATTTTATCAATAATCATAACTTTCTCTCCACCTTAGTTATTAACCTTTAAATGTAAAATTCCAAGTCATGACACCTACACCACTCGAATTTACTACTGAAGAACATCTGGATCATTCTAAAGATTCTCTCGACATGTTTGTAAAAAATGATACAAAAAACTATGGGTGGTTAAAATTATTCTTATTCTCATTCTAATATCAAGGGTCATATCTAATTGACCTATAATAACTAGTTACATAGACCCCATCTCAATCACTGACATTCATAAAAAGGTAAAACATCCACCACATACCACTTTTCAAGAGAAACTAGTCGAACCATCTAAGGCTGAAATAATCTCAATGATTCTAAGAAAATATGGTTTTCACACATCAAATTGATATACACCACCTTCTTTTAATGCACATATTGTTCATCTCGAGCACTCTATCGAAGAATGTCACTGACCTCCAGGGAATGTCTTAATTGAACCATTCTTCTTTCATATTAACAAATTGTATACGAGGGTCCAAAATGACCATCCAATGAAAGTTCGCAAATAGCATCAACCATTATCACATGAGGTTCACCACAAAATTCATAAGGTGGCACCCACGCTACATGGATTACATAATACGGAGACTCATGAAAAACTCCCTTGGATTCCATCCAACAAACCATAGAGTTTATTTGTTTAATTTAACTATATCTATGTAAAAATAATGTTATCTCAATGTACTATGGATGAATTCAAGATAGGGATCATGGTCATAACTAAAAAATATTACACCATAATATCAGTATAAGGATTTTATATATCCTTCATATCCAACCATGAATTGAAAAAGGGAAATAAAAGCCATAACCTACACTTGAAACGACATCTCATAACCATTAGTGTCTAGGTACATGAATGATTCAATATTTTCATGATAATAAAATAGATTTTAGAATATCCCTTATCATGGGAAATAAATTTAATTAACTCAATATCTGGGTTTCCACTCTTTAAAAAATCCAAAGGAAATTTTCGATCCCTAACACGCGCATGGACACTCTCCTACTAGTTGTTTTCAAATGTTATCCCACATATCTGTCACATAACATTCACATAACAATGAGAATTATGCGTGTACAATTCTGTAAAATAGGTTAAACTTGGCTTATGATACAATGAGTTATTTTCCTATAGGTTCAAACAATGCATGGTACATATACTGTTTGTATTTGATTATATTGAGAGTTCCCTTGGAACCCCTCTTCAAAATAAGGAATCCAATAAGTTCTTTTAATTTTCAAATGACTTACCACCTCCTGATGTTATTTTGAGAAGAAATAATCAATAGTGAAACCAGTACTGGTCAATTGGGCTTGAACCCCAAACAGTTCTCCCATCCAACCTAGTTTTTATTAACAAGAACTTTAGGTTCCTTTAAAATGTATAGGACTCACCATGAATAAATCAAATTACTCAAGAATCTACCATTAATTGGTCTAAAAATCTTAAATCCAAGGTAATTTCCTTTAATGAAACCATAATCATTGGTTTAAACTCTCACACTGGTTTCCCTTATTTATATCATATATTCTAACCTAGTAGGGCCTGAGTTAAAAGTAAGGGTCTCTAGGAATACCACATATGCATAAGGTATCTTGAATTGGAACCACATCCCACTCAAGACATAAAAACATGAAACCTGATACCCGATAAACACTCTCAAAAAAGTAAAAGTCGAGATGAGTAAGGAAGCATAAACCAATGAGGAAAAAAAATCTATTTTCAAAGGTGTAACAACATCACAATCCAAAAATCCGGCTATGATGCCTTGATCTCAATCAACATTCATATGGGAAATTCACCACTAAAAGTTTACAATTATAATTTAGGAATATTAAGAGTTGAAACTCATTGGGTATTCCATTACAAAATAATCCCTTGAGGTCCAAGTACCAGGAAACCACCCATCCACCAAGGGGTGTCTTCTCATCAATAGATGTATACTAGGGACGACTGGAACCCAAATAAAACTGCATATATGGAAACTAACCAAGAGAATTTAGGAATTTTCTTATATTATATTGGAAATAACTCTATTGGGCTAGTCTCATACCTGAGTCACTAGCCCTTAATGCTTATCCTATAGGTCTAAAACAAACTAGGAATGGTCAATTGAGATCCATGGTAAATTATCACATTCCCTCTTAAATGTATAGTTGAAAATAGTATGAGTTAAACCTTACCTAGTGGTTCAAGATATAACACAACTACAAGTATAATTTCTAGTCATTTAATTATGATCATAGGTTTATACATATTTTTAAAATCTCATACAATGGATATTTTGTACTAGTTTTAAAAAATTGAATGACAACATTATTTAAGAGATGAAATGAAAAATTTAACAACATATCAGATAACTAATTTTCAAAATTTATTCTTTTAGGAATAAGATCTCTTTGTTTTATTGATGAATGAAAATTTAATTTTCCAATCTATAGAGGGTACACAAATGTTTATGTAATTTAAATTTTGATTATTCTAATCACGTTCTAAAAGGTAATACAACATAATACAGTAGTCTTTCATTATTTAGGGGGTTTAGTTGGATGCCAACATATGTTTGTATGTAACATCATAGAGGTGGATGCAGACATCATAAATGACTATCTCTAATTTTATCACATGAATATACACCCATGGGGTTTTAGTACCAATAATAAAAAATATGGAGACCCACAAGTGTCCCATAACATCAATCTGGGTTCAATTAATGGTATACCTTAATAGTTCATAAAAAAATCATTAAAAACACACATCATGGGTTTACTAAAAAATCATAGCATTCCAGGACCGACCTAATTTGGCTGAGTCCAAATGACTTATAACCAATATTCCCTAATTAACCTACTTGGTTCCAATTGGGAATTTATAAATTTATTTTATAAGAATCATTCCCTGACCATCCTACTTGGGTCTAGTTTGGTATTTAAATTTTTAGATATACGGGTCTTCATGAAGAACAAAGAGAGGCACAATCCCCATTTTTTAAAATTTACATCATTTAACATCATCCATTTCCAAAAAAATATTTTTAATTTAATATACATATTTAAGCATCAAGGATTCATTAGTTGAACCACCATTTGGTATTTAAAAAAGTACAAAACTCTGTAAAATTCAATTAACATTCATGTAAAGGTAACCAATTATTTATAATGTTTAAATTATATATTTTTTCGCTACTTTATAATGTTCCCATACAATTGAAAAATAGTGAATTTACTTCTATTTAAATGATAACATTCATGTTTTAGTCAATGTGATCTTTGTGTCATGACTCAAATGTTTTGTAATTTATTTTTCATGGGGACACTATCAATCGATATATGAAAACACCATTTAGGTATATGTATACAATTTAATAACCAATTTCTTATTTTTAATCCTATAAGTTATACTATTAATAAGAAATAATACTAGTAAAAATGGTGAAAACTATAGAAAGATACTATATAAATAGAGAATATAGATAAAAAATGAATAAACCACTAAAACATGGTATATAATAAATCATCTTTCATAAACAATAATGTTAATAAATCACACATCAAATTATACAAATAAGAATAGAATACAACTAATCGTGCTAAAAATCCTTGAGATGTACTAAAAAGTTAAACATGCTGATAAAATATCATGGGATATACATAGGGAAACATTTTAGCAATTTCCTAATATGATATACTTTAAAGGATGCTACATAATTAAGGAAAGTAAATTTATTATAAGTATCAAGACATATATAAATGGAATCTATATGGCATGGAATATGAATGACATGTGAATCCCTATGTGCCTAGAATGATGAATGAATACACCTCATATAATACTATACCAGGCCAAGAGGTAAAATCAGGATCCATATATAATTTTTTTTGGAATTAAATTTGTCAATCAAAGGGAAATATCGATCAAATGTTACAACAATAGAATCAAAATTCATATCTCTAGAATACTTATCATTTCCTCATGCATGAGATGGCCTTAACTAGACAGATGACAATTACTTAGTGCAGAAACATTCTTAAAATAATTTTTAACATTTATGAAAACGAGAAAACCAAACAGGAATAGAATCCCACGATACCACTTATGAAATACTAACCATATATCCACTAAAATATATCCCAAATTTGGTTGGCCTCTGGGCCCCAAGCATTCCTCCCCAAACACCCGAGTCAGTTGAATAGAAGAAATGGTCTAACAGTGGTAATTTGGGGAGAATATACCCTTTAGTTTAGTAACATGTATAATGGAAAATAAATAAATAAATATAGAATAATATAAATCACAACTGAAATCAAAACATGAATGAGCTGATAATCATGCTTGGGAATCCTACAATGTTCAAAAACAGACATATTATAGGAAATATGGTACATCACTTATCTAATAAAAAATGTAAATAAATACCAGAGGCAATATAAATATTTAATATCATCATGAGAACATTCTTGGTCATATGATCCCATACTCCATAATAGAAAAGACAGGTAACAACATGTAGCATAGTTTGGGAATCTGATTATGTAATCATGAGGTCTTTTTAGGTTCCCCAATACAATAACAGCCAGAATCAGGTGTGAGATGTAATAACTATTCCACCAAAAATGACGTTAAATGCATAATATATTCAATGTATATTAAATAATGTACCATGATGTTATAATAGAGATAATAGTACAATAATGAAAATGATAATAAAATTCATTCCATATTATGTTCTTCACGGGACACCCTACTATCAATACCTTCCTTGGCCAAAGATATAATGTGTTTTCAAACTCTCCATCATGTATATATATATAAAAATTTGAAAATTTTCCACACAAATATACATGTACTAATGTGGACATGTGGTTTAGTACCATGGAAATTCATATAAATATATAATTTATCACATAAGGAAAGACATTTCCATGGTTCAATACCTATATTTAATATAATTCATTCACATTCTACAGAAGGGATACCATATATATAATAAATGTAATTCTATTTACATTTTATGGAAGGGATTCCATAGACAAAATCATGAATAATAATGCGAAATGGGTTACAAAAACACCTATCTGAGAGGGAATGAAACATCATGTTCAATAACCCAAGATACAGGAATCATCACGTACAACATCCTCAACCAAGGGAGTTTGAAACTCCTTGTACAAAACCATAACTGCAATCCATATATAACAATAATTTCTAATTTAATTCCCTTTCCCTATGACCCCTTAGCCCGATATTCCATAAAGAGGAAACGAAAATCACTCAAGGAATATAGGATCAATTTTAATATAATTGATTTAATAGTTTCTATTGATTAATAAAGATGGTCATGTCAAGGAGCATTCTATTTTTCATCCCTAATATGATCAAACAAGGGGGCCATGTACTTAATCATTCCATAATAAAATAAAATTGAATGAATAAAATTATACCACAAGAATCATCCATTAAATTTACTACATTTCGTTTATAACAAAAATACAATTGGAAACACACAATCCATAGAACAACATTAAACATGAATTAATCTACTCTTTTTATTTTTATGAAAGAAAACCTAAGAAGTTGTTTTATTTGAAACCTTAACATTATATTCAAATTAATTAAGTAAATAAATCAATAAGGTATTATACAACCCACCTAAAAAGGTGATTTATATTAAAAAATGAATTAAAAACATACTTATTAAAAATTACACACAATGTGATGGCTTCAATATAAGGAAAACATCGATTAAGTCGGGAATTAATAATGGAATCTCCCAGTGGGGTGGTTTGGATTGATTTTATCACCTCTAACTATATCAAAATACCTAAATAATATCGTTGTGTAGTCTAAAATTTTAATTCATGTAATTTTGTATTCTATAGGCAACACATAGAATGGTTCACCAAGAAGCACAATTAAAATATTATATTAACAAGGCAACATGGATGAAAAATCATATAAAACACTTACCTCATGATTAGTATGTTCCAAACATCCATTATAGGGCCTTACTTTCTGCCAGATTGAGAGAAAATGTATGATTAGACAAATTATATGAAATTTTGTTGAATTATCTTACATGAAAATAACTCTATTGAGAGGGATATGACTAGATAATGATTCTCAATGATTGAATATTTTACGGAGAATAACACAACGCGAACGATAGTGAATGATTCTAAAATCAGATTGAGAATTGGCATCAAAGACTTAGGATGAGAGAAAATCTCAAATGTGGATCCCATGCTATGAATAATGATAGAAAATGAAAAGAGGGGTGATAAATTTAATATAGGAAGTAAAAACATGTAAATTTTCCCTATTTTAAAAGCATTATGGTATTGAAAACAATGCGCTAATCCTGATCACCTATTATCCAAGGGACATGACCCTTGCATGGGTAGCTTCATCATTTGGAAAAACATGTGTACACCATGTGGTGGCCACTATAAACTCAAGAACACCACTCATGGTCAGACTCACAGTTTAAAAAACAATTCTCTGCAACCGTGCGCCTTCTTTTTCCTCTCATTGAAATGGGTTTTCAAGGATTGATGCCCTGACAAATCAATAGAAGACACAAGTAACTTCTCAATGATTAAAGAACATCTAGAAACATCAATTTTATGATACCCTATATCTGGATAAACATTCCAATTCATGGGTTATAAAGTGTCTAATCCACAAAATGAAAAATAAAATTTATCAAAAAAAATAAACCTGGTCTTAAACACGATATCTTACATTATAAAACCCATGAGAATAAAGTGGTTTTCATAACTCTGATTCAATGGAAAATTGAAATCTAAATCCTATGTATTTCTAAGATAAGGTTGAATTAAATTACATTAAAATATCATAATTGAATATGGGACCTAGGCCTTGCACATGGACATAAAATGTAAGAAATACATGTGATGTATTTTTGAGAAGAAAGAATCAAAATGCACTACTTTGGAAAAGCTTCATAAATAAGGATATTTTTTAGAAAGGAAAGAGTTTATTATTCTCTATTAAAAGATGAAATAAACCAATAGGATTATCAATAAAAGAAATTTTCTTTTTTATATTATATCAATGGTCTTAATATCATTTTAAGGGAGTGATGCTTGACCTGAGAAAAGACATATGAAATTTACCTTAAATCAGGTTAACATAAAAGTGACAATTTTAGAGGGCACTAAAAAAATGCATACAAAATAAATGAAAACAATATTTAAGTGGTAAGTAATAATGGGAAAAATATTAAAATTTTAATAAGTTCATAAAAATATATTTTGTAAAAGTGAGAAAAATTAAGATAATTTGTAACCATTAAGTAATAAAGGTTGTACGGAAGATCCCTTACCATTGTCTCTAACATTAATCTACATTTTTTCTCAAATTACTGAAAAAATAAATTTATTTTATTAAATACCTACATAAGAACCTTATTCATCCATATTTTATATGCCAATTTACTTAAACTATCATATGATATTTTTTTATAATATATTTCTCTTTCCTAAATTGGTTAATTAATGTCGTTCGGTCAATTTTTTCATAACTCCTTTTGTACATTGACCATGGTTGAGAGTGTTATAAAATAGTTTCATAATATTATGAGTATTAGTAGTGAAAAAGAAATTATGTTTATATTTTAAGTATATTTTCAAATCCATCAATGATTGGTGGTGATGAAAAATTAATCTCATTGGATGTGGAAGCGGTAGTCTACACGTTTGAAGGTCTAAGTGTTTCCACCTCTTAATAAATGACTAATAGTGAAGATAAATGATATTTTAGACATTTAATAACAATATATTTATTAAAGATAACATATTTATTCATCCATTAAATTATTTTTCCCATCCTTGAATTTCAGTGATGAAAAATGGAAGACATCTCTTTGGGGCGGCATTAGCCTATGCGATACACAGACAATAATTTTATTTTTGTTAGCAGATAAATAGGTATATATAATGGGTATTCCATAAATATAATAACATATAATCATAATAATAATTCTAATTTCATTATATTTTTATGAATATAAGATATTTTGTAGAATAAGTTTAAGGGAAAGGTGTTACAAAAAAAGTAATACATACATTGTAGACTTGATCTTATCTCAAAGATATCATTTGAAAAAAAATGAATTAAGATAACTTATAGAGACCAGATACATGAAAATGATTCATTTACTTATAGGATATTTATTATACAAAAATGTTAAAGGGAAATTAAATTGGTATGTTTAACCATGAATGGGTAGAAGTGATACCCTTTTATAAGGGATTAAAATGACACTTTTGGGAATACAATTTACTCTTCCATGACATATTTACACAATTACTTGTCTAATTGATGAAAAATATCATAATAATAGATTTTAGGGTGTTCTTGGTCTGATAAAGACACTACCCAGACTTTCCAAATATTGTTTCAACATGTTTCATGTAATGATCCAACTTGGGTCAACTCGCCCAATCACCTGAGGTAGACCACTACATTGACCAATGCATGTTCCTGATCACCGAGGTCTAGCGATAAGCACCTTTCATAAAATAATCTATTGATAATGGTTAAACCACTTGTAAATTTTCACGACCCATCCATGAAATGGGATGACCACACCAATATCATCATATTCAATATTTTTAAAATAAAACATCAAATTTATAAAAAATATAGTATACATATACCATAAGAAAAAATACAAATTATAAGAAAATATGTCATAAAATGACATATATAAAAGATATATCAAGTAAAAAACTCAAAAATAATGCGAAAAATGCCAAACAAATACTATTTATACCTCATAATTGATACATAATCCAAAAATGTCTCTTCATGATCCAAATCTCTAAGACCATGTCTGCTACAAAAAACATTGGAAGAAGGTAATAAGGAAAAGCCACAAAGTTATATGGTTCAATTTTCTGTACCTGTGTTCTAAAAAATTAATTCTATATATAGTCAATGTAATATAAAGTGTTTGAGGCATAAATCCCAATATAACACAACCATGAATCTATTTATGTATTTTACACATGAAAACTAATAATCTTTTTTGAAATCACATTTCAAAACATCACCACATTGAAAACATTTTATATTCAAACCAATAATTTAAAACACATTTGGTTTTCCATTTAAATGAATTTTTTTTCCAAAAACATTTGGAAATGTTTCTCAAATAAATAAACAGGGACACATGGAATAAAATACTAATTATACCCAAAAAAACACTGTAATGGAAAGCATAATGTCATCATCATCATATATCAATTAAATGAAAATGGTCATAACTTATTTAATCACATCATACATTGAACTTTTTTTCAAATTATAGAAACAAAACTAAGATGAGTATGTTCACCTAGGTCTCTAACTATAAGGTTCTAATGTGAGAGAGTCTAAACAAAGTATGATAAACAACTAAATATGGTGGAATCTACCCCGATCATCCCGAGCCTAGCTCATATAGATATAATTGTATGTCAGTAAACAAATAGAAGCCTTCATGGTATTTCTGCCAATGTCTCTCATTGCCCCTTAGAAAATAAATGGATGCTCTCACAATATTCCTCCCCGAAGGCTCTCATGGTCCCTCAAACAACCTCTCAATCACACCCTAGTTAAAGAAATTCCTACTATATTCCAAAATAATAGCAAAAAAGTTCCATATAATCAATAATCAATCTGTGATACCAATATAAACATTTTATAAAATAACTTGTACAAGGGAAACCATTTCTAAAATAACATTATAAATCCATTTATAACCAAAAAACCACTTTGAGCTATCTTTTCAAACACTTTGTGATCAAACATGCCACACCAAATTGGTAAACACCCTCTTAAAACCCAAATTTCTAAACCAAGCAATGAGTAACAAAAAATATGAAATAAGAACCAACCAAAAATAAATTCAATGGAAATTTCGTAAACACTAGCCAAAGGAGATTATGAATTTAAAGGTAATCCATAGAAAATGACCTTAAATTGAGACACCTACCCTGTATTCAATTCCAAACTCATAACCTTCAATGATAAAAACCTGAAATACATAGTATAATTCCACACACAACAAAAACACATTGAAAACACTAAACCCTCATTAAACCCCAATTTTCAGCCATTCCAACCATGGACGGTTACAAAGTTCCTTGAAAATTGAAAAATAAGAAAGAAAAGGTGGAAAATGATAAATTATGATTAAAGGAGTTTACCTCAATCTAATTCACCAAAACAAGGATAATCGACCAAATATAGAGAAGGGATACTCCCAATTAAATGAGAAGGGTATTTCCAAAATAAGAGGAGAAGATAAAGGCTAAAAGATATAAACGTTGATAGGGTCATTATATTAAAATAAATAATTTTATTTGAGTTTGAAATGTTATATTGTTAGGAATACCATTCACTTATTGTGAATGGATACCATCCTACCAAAAACAAGACACATGTTTATCCATAAACCTAGCACGGTTGGACATACCATGCTCAAAACATGAAAAAATTCACTATCCCAACCAACAACACCCTCGCATGACTAGTTGTATGGTTTGAAAAAATATGTTCTATTCATGGGCCTTATTCTATCATCCAATAAAATGGTATTTCTAGTCCTCAAAACACGAAATCCCCAGAAAAACTAAAATAAAAATGAAATATTGAAGATAATTGTACTAGTGACCCCTCAGGTGTTAGAAAGTCCCCACCATGCTACATTCCTCCCCCCAGAATGTAATCTGGTATCCTTAGAAGAAAATTCTTGATTCCTCTTATACCTAACCAACACTTCCCAATCCCAAGTATAATTTAAATTGACACAACACTATAATATTGAACATACTAGTGGGATCAACGTGCCATAGATAACCATGTTCTGATGGTCCAAGATATGAATAGGCTTCTCCGAAACTATGGTTCTAGGATTTAGCTCAAAATCATACCAATATATCACATAAGATAGGTTCATATGGTATCTCTACAACTGGAAGATATTGGAGGCATCATGGATTGAGTTAAGCCATGGTGGAAACTCTATCCAATGAGAATCCATTCTAAGGAACTCCAAAACATGAAAAAACTGTTAGGTACCGGGACGGGCAATGCAAGCCAATGGGATGAGAAATTAATTTTTTTTCCCATCACTAGAATAATGTTATGATGTCGACTCGGATGAGTTATCCCAGTACGGTTTGAGGACCACATGTAGATTTAACAGAGTACAAAATAAAAAATGAACAAGTACCTTGTTTGAATCTGACATGCACAAGTGTGTCGTAGGTTTCTAGGGACCATTGATCAAAAATTATAATGTTGAAGTCCATTAGATTATCCAAAAAAGCCTTTTGAATCATCACTTGCATCATTAGTTGGAATCCGGGTGATAGCGCAGTACACCAACGATCTCTTCGACTCAACAGTGATCCCAATAAGACAAGAAACTACGATCCAAGAAGGATTATCTTGAAGTTCTTCCTTGATTGAGAGGATATATCTCTTGAATCCAGGAGGAGAGAGAGACTCTCAAATTTGAAACATGAATAGTTACAAGGGGAGAGCCTCTCTCTTACTTTTAAAGGGAATATCTAAAATACCCTGTATGGGTTCCCGACCCCTGTCTAATAGATATTCTCTGTATAAGTATTATAAATATTTATTTATGTAAAATTAAATTATTACATAAATAATATTTATAATTTTTATCACTAACAGTGATATATATAGTAAATATATATCTCATGATAAACATGAGTCTATAACTCCACTCAATTCTCCTGAAAATATTAAATGAACCCTGGATATTTTAATCCATTTTAATAATATTTTATCTTTGTATTTACATAATTACATGTAAATAAATGTTATAAATAAATTAAACATATTATTCAAATATTGAATAACTAAATAACTAATTTAGTCCTTTGTGATCCATAGAATTTGGATAGTACTCAGACACTTTGGTAGGGTCCACCATGTTCTATATTCCTTTTCCCCTAATAGGGCATATTCTCAAAGCGCTATTTTGTGTGACCCTATTGGTTGTTATCTCAATAGTATTAAAAAATATTCACCGACTAAGAGTGGGGTATAGCAACCCATCACGGACCCTATAGAGACAAGGTAAAGTCAATGCAACAACTACCTTCCTAATAACATGGTATATGTCATATAATATCTTTGTCATTGATATCTTAAAAAAGTAGAATGCACACTAGTGTCATCATACTTTATCTTTCTTTATTTTTTTGTTGATTTGTCTGGATGGTATTACCTTCCACTACCATGACCATGGATTTAATGAATGTCCAACCATCCTAATCAACTAGTCCCGAGATATCACTTCCTGAACTCAGAAGTGAAAAATCATATCTTGATCATTCAATCAGTGGCATGTCACCAATGTCGTACCCAACACATGTAAGGACATGACCCCAGTTGCCTGGAGCCGGTTCCTTCTTTGGTTACATTGGAATACATATAAGGAATGAAAATCCCAATGGACTGAGAAGTTTAGTATTATTGGAAACAAGATACATACATAAGTTCATCATTACAACTAGAAATGAAAAAAAACATAGAAACTCTTTAGACAACATCCATAACTCCTAGGTTATTTCAGCATTCCATTCATAATTGAATTCCTCTTTCCCTGAGAAAATGAATCATAATAATGGGTGATCTCAAATGATCAGTTAGAGTAATCAATACAGCGGAAGATAATATAAACATTAGACATGGTGAATAATTGAAAACACATGCCTTTAATAATAAACGTGAACACATTATGGGAGGAAAATGAGTTGAGTAAATAATGCCATAATAAAACATAATCATGGGTATTCTACTAACAGAATAACCACATGGAATATCAATAGCTGAACTCATAATGATGGAATACATAATTCTGTACATTCTGAAACATTTTTTCAAGGCCTCTGCGAAGATGTCTAATGATTAGGTCCTCGGCCAAAATCCATATCACACTGGGAAATGCCTGGGCAAATTCCACGTCTATTTGTCTCATGAGACCTACCGATGCATCAAGGGGCTATAACGGGCCCCACCTGTCACATAATAAGTCCAATTAATTCCTCATATGAGCGGGGAGTAACATAAACAACAAATATATTCATATTGAAACTATCATATAAAATGTAACTATCTTTCCCCAATCATTAAACATTAAACACTAACTATTCGGAATAATATGTTTAATGGTTTTAGGATAAATCATCCACAATAGAGTTAGTCATAAACCATTAAATAAAATATGGTTGATGACCTCATAAAATATTAAACCCAATAATTCCATGGAATCAACAAGAGTATTGAATTAGATGAAAATAACTCTTATAAAATCATTATGCAATTCTGGAGATAAATACTCTTACATTTTGAAAATAAGAGTTCTTTTGGAAAAATCATTATATAAAACCAAAAGTAAAGTAAGATATTATTTTCATTATAAAATGAGTGGTTTTATAAAGATAATGGTTTCCAAATACAGATTATAGAGTTCCCATGAAAATAGATAAGAATTTTATAAATTCCCCTGAATCGTGCTTGTATTTTGAAAATAGTTTTGAATGCTCCTTTTAAAATATGTAACTATCCAGAAAATAGGGAAAAGTTATGTTTTGCGTACATATATATAATAATCACAAAGAATTTATGATGAGTACATAATAGTATATAAAAATTTCATTGAGTAAATTAGACAATAAAAGTAACCTGGATGAAAATGGAAGTTCAGGTGAAAAAACCTTACCTTAACTCCGAATGTGTTCCAATCTTGTACTTAAGATCCTAGAATATGAAATTATACTTATTAATAACTTATTTCAGAAAATATTAGACATTTATTTATTTTACCATAATTCTGGTTAGTTCATTTATGTCTTTATTGAGATGTTATTGAATTGAATTTCGTCGTTCTGGAGTGTTCGTTTCTCTTATTTTGATATTAGGTTCACTTGTTTTTAGGTAATGGAGTGGAATGGATGTAAATCTCCAGAATTGAAATAATATATTATTTATGAACATAAATAGGTGTTATTTTTCATTTATATAACTTGGTTACATGGAACGAGGGTGAATTATCATATAGAACTTTAATGATAATTGTTTCGGTTAATTTGTTGGTTATGATTACAACGAACTCATTTTTCTTTATAACCTAACACCATTTGATCAAAGGGATTACAGAATCTTAAATAGGTTATATTATATATAATAATCTTGTTCAACCATAACAAGAATGTTTTCATTTCCATAATTTATAATGATAAAATAAATCAAAAGTCCATCATCCATGAATGTGTAAAATTGACACATCTTGGATGGTGTTCTTGCTACTAGTATAAAAGAAGGTAAAAGGGGGAGATGATGACAAATATTTCACTATCATGATAAAATTATAATCATATAAGGTTATGGAGTAATCAAAAAATTTGTATAATGAGAGGTAATAGAAAAAAAACAAAATACTTGAAAGGAAAGACAAAGAATTGAAAAGATGAATTTACCTCTTGAACCAAACATCCCTGAGAACCTCCTTAAGAGAGAGGTTTTGGAATTTTAATGAGACCAAAGCATGAAGGAAGTGTGAGAGGAGGTTATGAGGGTATTTGGAAAGAATTATGAGAAGGAACAAGGCTTGAGATGAGTGATTGGATGAGGTGGTGAGAGGGGGTTTTTATAGTGGAGGAGAGAGGGGATTTCTTAATATAAATCTCATTAGTTTATTATTTCTTCACAAGAAAAGTAATAGTAAATATTAAATGACCAAGAATAGTAATTTTATCATGTAAATATGGATTAATGGTTGTGGAATCAGCCATTATTCAAGGAATAGTGTATTTAGCTTAGAATGCATATATATACGGTAAATTACTGTATTTTACTATTCATCAAAAAATCATGTATTTCAAAAAAATCCCAAAAATTCACCCTAACCATTTTTCGATGTGTAGAATCCAAAAATGAAGTCCATTTTTTCAAAAGTAATTTTCTAATTATTATTAATTTAATATTTAATTAAAATCATAATTTATTATCAGAAACCAGTTTTAAAACATTCATTAACTTATTCTAAAATATAGGTATATCGTACTTTCTACTTGAATATTATTTATATATTATCATAGGTAAGGTTACTATTCATTATTGTATATCACTATTTATAAGGGTATGTTACTATACATAAGGGTAGGTTATTATTCACCAATATTATGTTTTTCTTATTGGACTATAAATAACTTACTGATCATGACTGTGTATGTCGGATTTTTGAAATTCAAATCACAGAAGTGACAAACTCATGTTTTAAGGGTCTCATAGAACTTAGTAGTTAATGGGATTATGACATATTAATATGAAAACAAATTTCCTTTAAAAAAATATTGGGTTGTTACAACACAAACTACCTCTCCATTACATTATCGCTATGGTTTTCTCCATGCATCAAAATACGTAATTAATTGACATACATTGATAATGATCTCAAGTCTAAATACCATTACACTTTTCCATACATAGAAACAAACAATGACACTGGAAACATGTTGTGTTAATATTATTCGGGTATGTCCTCATTATCTCAACTACTAGTGATCACCAAGTGTAAACTTCATGGGAAGAAGACTCAATGCTTATGAGCCCCCATCACTTGATGGTCACACATCATCTCTGTCCATTCAGAAATATGCCATTGTACCATATGAAATTACTTTAAGATTACTATCATGGAATCTTAGGGTTCTCATTATTTCCTGGGAACATTTATAACCCTTTGACATGACATGTAATCTAAAGAAATTTCCATAAACAAAGTAGATGTAGAAGTATCTACACTATTATGGAAAAATAACCACATGTATTATAACATATTTCATTAATGTTTTGGTAATCAATATACAATAAATGTTGGGTCTTGGGAACCCAATTTCTACACTCCCACTTGAATTAGTACCAACTACTAACAAGTTTCAATCCTCTTGCTCTCACTTGAGAATCATGCTTCTCTGATGAAATTGATTTAGTCAGGGGGCCTTCCATGTTATCCTTTATAGCTACTATACTAAATTTCACTTCACCTCTTTGAGTAAAATACCTCAAGAGATAAAACTTTTGAATAATATGTTTTGTCCTCTAGTTAGACCTAGGATCCTTGAAAAGCACCACTGTTGTAGTATTATCACAATATATTGGAACAATGTCTGCACTGCTAGGAACTACACTATTTTTAGAGATAAATCTGTATATCTAGACTACTTCCTTTGCTACATAAGAAGCTGCAACATATTCAGACTCTGCTATAGTATCAGCAACCACAGCTTGCTCCGAGCTTCTCTAGCTCACTGAACCACCGTTCAGGCAAAAAATGTAGCCTGACTATGATTTCAGATCACCATGATCTATTTGGAAATGAGCAAATGTGTATGACCTCAAGAATAGTTCCTCATATCCTCTATAAACTAGGAATATATCCTTAGAAAACCTTGATTACTTTAGGTTAGTTTTAACATCTTTCCAATGCAGTTTTCCTGGATTGGATTGAAATCTACCCACCATGATTAAAGCAAGAGTGACATCAAACCTAGTACATAGAATGAAATACATGATAGAACCTACTTCTAATACATAAGGTATTCTATTCATTCTGTCAATATCCTCCTGTGTTTGTGGACACATTTTCTTGGAGGGATTTATACCATGTGACATAGGAAAAAGTCATCTCTTGGATTGTTCTATATTGTTAATTTTGAGTACCTTGTCAATATATGTACTTTGATTAAGCCCATATCCTTTGAGATATATTTTGATAGATCATGATCCCAAAATTTTTGGTTGCTTCACCTATTTACTTCCTGGAGAAGCATTCATTTAACCAATTCTTAACTGACTGTATGGATTGTATCTCATTTCCCATAATTAATATTTCATCAACATATAATACTAAGAAAACGATGGAATTATCTTCATCCTTTTTATTTACCCAAGGCTCACATTCATTTTTCAATAAAACAAAATATCTTATGGCCTCATAAAAAAGAACATTCCATGATCATGATTCATACTTCAATCCATAAATGGATATCTGCAGCTTGCATACTTCATTTTCATTCATTGACATGAAAAACCCTTTGGGTTGAGTCTTATAGATGTCTTAAACCAACTTACTATTTATAAAATCAGGTTTGACATTAATTTTAAAAATTACATAATCATGAAAGGTTTCTATTTCCAGCAATATTCGGATGGATTTAAGCATTGCTATAGGTGAGAAGGATTCATCATATTGAATGCCTTGACAATGCCTGAAACCCTTTGTAACCAGTCTTGAATTAATGGTACTAACCACACCATCCAAGATCAAATTCTTCTTGAATAACCATCTCCATCGAATGGGCTTTAAATGAGATTGATGGTCTACCAAAATCCAAACATGATTTTGGTACGTGGACACCATCTTAAAATTCATGGATTCATGCCATTTAGAAGCTTTTTTCCATCTACTGCTTCTTTGTAGGTTAGAGGTTCATAAACCTCAAAGACTAAGGTGTCACCTGAATCAGTGACAAGAAAAACATAATGCTCTGGTTCTCTAACCCATCACATAGACCTACATATTATTTTTATTAGGACCGACTTCTTCTTCCACTTTCTCTTGTGGAGATTTTTCATATACCAACTCTTGTGCCTCTAGAGCATTAACTTCATCGAATCCAATCTTACTCCCACTATATACAGTAGAAATGTGTTCCATTTCTAGAAATGTTTTATATCTTTCAACAATAAATTTTCTATATAAAGGGTTATATAGGTAATATCCTCTTGTGTTCTTAGTATAACCAATAAAGATGCACTTGGTGCTTCTGGATGGTAATTTATTAGGTGGTAAAGTCATAAAAAATTCTTCACACCCCCATAAATGTTTGTATGTCAAACTAGGTTTCTTTCTATACCATAACTCATATGGAATCCAATCTATAGCTTTACTTGGTACTCGATTAAGGGTATATGTTGTTGTCTGTAGAGCGTATCACTAAAAGGATAATAGAAGTGTTTCATGACTCATCATTTATCAGACCATGTCAAGAAAGGTCTTATTCCACATTTCACTAACACCATTCCATTATGGTGTATACAGAGGAGTGAGTTGGGATACAATCCCACAATCCTTCAACAGATCAATGAAACCTTGGTTATGATATTCTCTTCCTTGATTTGAGCGGAGTGCCTTCAAATTCTTACCAATTTTGTTTTCTACTTCATTTTGGTATTCATTAAAAAACTAAAGGAATCATATTTATACCTCATTAAGTTGATATATCCATACCTAATATAATAATCGGTAAAAGTAGTGAAGTATGAAAAACCACACCTTGACTCTACTAGAAATAGACCACAAACATCAGTATGTATGTATTCTAGAACTTATTTTTCTCATATTTTCTTTCATGAGAATGGTGCTTTGGTCATCCTTCCATATAAAAAATATTGACATAAATCCAAGGATTCTAACAGTACCGAGTCTAAATACACTTCTTGATCTAATCATTATAATCACCTCTCATTTACATGAACAAGCCTTAAGTGCCATAGGTTGGTGATATATAAGTCATTTTGGAAATTTAGTCAATGATTTCCACCACAATGTTCTTGAGTTCCAACATATATAAACCATTGTTAATATGTTCCATTCTATAACATATGTTATACCTATAAAAGAGACAACATTAATTTCTAAACATGAAATAAAAACCCGTAGAGTCTACACATGACACAGTGGCAATGTTCATGGTAATATAAGACACATAATAGAAAATTTTTAAAACTATAAACAAACTAGTTGGAATGTTTAATTGATAGTCCCCAACTGCCAAGGCCGCTAGAATTGAACCATTTGTAGCATGAAGATCCACTTGACCTTTCTAATTATTCATGAACCTACTTGGTTCCTGTATATAAATAAAAATGTGTGAGCCACATGCCGTATCCAATACCCCACTTGTAGATAAATATAGATTTCACTGAATGAAAAACATACCTAACATAGAAGAAATTGTTTTCTTTTCTTCGCAGCTCTACAATTCTTCTTCTAGTGGCCTTTCTTTCCACATCCAAAGCTGATAACTTTCTATTCATTACATTTCCTATAAATCTTTGGATTATTTATAGGATGATGCATTGATGTATTTGGCCTTGACTTGGCCTTATACCCCTTTACCTTTCCCTTGTTTTTCTTGTTCACCATAAGGAAAAATTAATTGGTATTTTTCCTATTCTTATCATCTTGGAGAACAAAATCCAAAATGTCTGGGAGTGACTTTCTCATATCATTCAAGTTATAATTGAAAGTAAAAGTTTATAATCCTGACAATAGAGGAAGGAATGAGATCCACTTATAATTCTTGGTTCAATTTTAACGCAAGAGATTCAAGCTTATCAATATACCCAATCATCATGAGTAGACGAGGACCAGCTTGGTGCCCTTCTACTAGACTGCACTTATAAAGAGCACATGATATCTCATACCTTTCTTGCCTGGACCTCTCCTGATATAATTATTGAAGATGTGAAATCTTATTGTAGGTGTCCTCATCCTCATGCATTTTTTGCAATTGTCTGGACATGGACGACAACATGATTCATTGTACATCAAGCGCATCATCTACATGCATTCTCCATTTATCTTTTTCCACCATGATTTCTCTATAAGGAGGCTCAGTAGGACTTAGGGATTCCAACAGGCATAACTTCCTTCCTTAGCGTAGTATTATGCACAAGCACCTCTACCACTCCTGAAAGTTATTGTCAGTTAGGAAGTTTTCTTTATCCAAAATTGATCACAGTGATAATGTACTTGTGGTGTTGATGATTTCCATCATAAATCTACATCAGATAATTATTTAGCAGTTAATTATTTGTCTTGATTAATTTTTTTACATTTATGATTAATAAAATATTATATCATTTTATTTTCTCTCACTATTTTATAGAACCTTAATATCCCTCACTATTAGATTTGGAATACTCTATCGCTTGAGTATTCTAGTGGAAAGGATCCTCGAAACCACCATCATAGTCTACAATCTATGGCTAAGCCACTACTTGGAGGGTTTTAAGGTAGGCACTAGGCAGGCCAACCACTTGATTTGTAGTTCCATGTGTTGTTGAGTAAAGTCCCAACATTTGGAATCTGAACATGATTCCCTCAAACTCATGCATCTAAAGTGATAGAAAGTTAGCTATGGCTAATACTTGACAACTATCATTAGTTACGTCGACCCAGTTCTCTCATGAAAAAACCCCAGTAGTAATAGGCTCTCACAATAATGGCTGGTGCACACCCCAAACACCCAGTTTTGTTTAGATGTGAGAAATGGAAGGCATTTAGACTTAATATATCATTGAGTGATTTTATTATTTATTGAAAATTAACCCTTTTACTATATTTATGTTCAATGTAGATTGTCACACTCACAACTGAACATGCAATAAAAATATACATTTTTCACTTCTTTTAGCATTTTTTATCTTTTTACTATTCTATGTGATCCTGAAATAATCATGCACTTGCATAAAATAATAAACAATGCATAAAGGTAAATCATGAAATCAGACTGGTCTTGAGCGTTATATTAAGATTGATCCATAACAGATCAATCTTGACCTAGGGGAATCCAAACTTGAGTCGACACTTGACTCACTTTACAGCTAGCCCCAATGTAAAATGCTGGGCTCCCATCTATTTTACCACCTCGAATTAGTGGGGTCTGCATCTCAAATCATCATCGTTTAATGATAAAAATACTCCCATGCAGGTCAGGGGGTCTAGGGGTACAAAATAAAACTTCTGAAATTGACACACAGGCCATTAAACACATTTGAATTAAAAGACGATTCACAAACCATCATTTTTCTAATTTATTATTATAATTATCACATGCATTAAATAAAAAAATAAATAAACCGGACATGCAAAGGTCACTTGCTCAAGACCAGTCGGTATAAATAACGTGGAATTAAAATTAAATTTTAATCAAATTTAAATAGTATGAGGGAATTTTAATAAATTAAATGAATTTAAATAAATTCAATTAATTTAATTTTATCATTTCTATTTGTTAAATTTAATTTTAATTCACAAGATTAAATTAAAACATCAAATTTATTTTTTACTATAAAATTAAATTAATCTATTAATTTAATTTTAACTATAAAAATAAATTAAGCTATAATTTTTATTTTAAATCTAATTAAATTAATGTTTTGAGTTAACTTAAATTATAAGCCCAATATTATTGTAATTAATTTAATATTAAAACTAAATCAATTAAAATTAAATAATGAGGTTACCTCTATCTGAGAAGGAGTCTGTTAGGACTGCGAACTGCCACAGGGCGTCGCCCTGGATCAGGGTAAAATCATGGAATAACCGCAGCACAACTATAGTGTTACCACGACATTACCATAGAGAGACTGTGGTGAGACAATGAAGAGACCTCAGCGTGACTGCAGCATGACCCCAGCGTGGCCGCAGGGTGACTGCGGCGTATTGGACTTGTCCAATAACATCCACTGTAGCAGCATATTCTGGTCGGCCGTGGACTCCTCCTGCAGGGTTCGATGGCGGCGTGACACCTCTCTAGCCAGCTGCAAGGATGGATACCCGTTTCTCCAGCCATTCACAAGGGTGACAACCCACTACTTCGATGCGACACCAAGGGAGGCGGGGTGAGCCAGCCTCGTGCGGCCATAGCTTGGTCGGGAAGTGGAGAGCATCACCGGGGGAGCAGGGCGGTGCAGTCCGATAGTAGAGAAGAGGTCAGGGCACCTCAGCCCAGTACCAGCGAGGCAAGGGAGCAAAGGCGAGCAGGTCGAGCCAGCGAGGGTTAGGGGTAGCGCGCAAGGCAATAGCGAGGGTGCTGCTCGTGGCGGACTGAGAGTGGGAATGGAGGTGGCCTGGAGTCCAGCGGTGCTACCAGGCATTGGTTGGTGGTTAGGAGGGGGGAGTTGCATGAACTCAGAGGGAGACCCGGTAGACCATGGTCACTACTATAGTTTTACCCAGGAGGGGTGTGCACCACGCAAGAAATCACGCATCCCTCTGATAACTTTGCCTTGGGCACTGCTATAGTTTTACCCTTAAATTTTCCCTTCGAAAACGGATCGATGTGTGGTCAGATGTGTTGATAATGATTTAATCCCCCATAATAAAATTTAATGAAAATTAATTTTTATTTTGACCATGAGAAATCACGTAGCCCTCTGATACCACTGTTAGGTACCGGGATGGGCAGCAGAAGCTGATGGGCTGAGAAATTAAAAACTTTCACCTCACTAGAACAACGTTACAACATTGACTCTAGTGAGTTATCCCAGTACCGTATGAGGACAACACATGGATTTGACAGAGCACAATATATAAAATTAACAAGTATATTGTTCGTATGTGACATGCACATGTGTGTCACAGGTTGCCGGCTACCGTTGCATAAATACTCCAATGTCGAAGTTCTCTAGATTTTCCACACACACCTATTGAATCTACATGTGCGTCATTCATTGGAATCTGGGTGCTAGCGTGGTACACCAACAATCTCTTCGACTCTGTAGTTATCACCACAAGGCATGAAATTTTGATCCAAGAAGGATGATCTTGAGGTTCTTCCTTTCTTCAGATGATCTCTCTCTAGAATCCAGGAGGAGAGAGTTCCTCTCAAATTTGACACATGAATAGTTACAAGGGGAGAGCCTCACTCTTACTTATATATGGAATATCTAAAATACTCGGTATGTGTTCCCGACCCCCATGTAATAGATATTCTCTATATAAGTATTATAAATAATTATTTATGTCAAATTAAATTATTCCATAAATAATATATATATTGCATGATAAACATGAGTCTATAACTCAACTCACTTCTCCTAAAAATCTTAAATAATCCCTGGATATTTAAATCCATGCAAATAATATTTTATCTTTGTATTTACTTACTCACATATAAAGACATTTTATAAATAAATTCAACCTATTATTCCAAACATGAATAAATAAAGAATTTTTATTCATTGGTGATCCATAGAACTTGGATATTACTCGTACACTTTTTCAAGGCCCACCAAGTTCTATACTCATATTCCCATAATAGGGTAGATTCTCAAAGCGCTATTGTGTGTGACCCTCTAGGGCCTTATCACAAAAGTATTGAATAATATCCATAAACCAAAAGTGGGGTCCAGAAACCCATTGAGGCCTCTATAGAGAGAAGGTAATCTCAAAGTAATGACTACCTTCCTACGAACATGGTTTGTGTAATATAATCTCTTCATCATCGATATCTCAATAATGCAGAATTCACAATAGTTTCATCATTCTTTATCTTGCATTATTTTTTTGTTTATTTTTACGAACGGTCTTACCTTCCACTACCATGGCCATGGATTTAATGAAGGTGAAAACATCCTAATAAACTAGGACCGAGATATCATTTCCTAAACTCGGAAGTGACAAATCCTATCTTAATCATTCAATGAATGCCATGTTACAATAACATACCCATCACAAGCTACCTCAGAACACGTATATCTCTATGGTTTTTTACTTGCATCAAATTACATAATTAAATGACATCCACTGATAATGATCTCATGTCCGAAGACCATTACACATGTCTATAGATAGGAATGACCAATTACACCTGAAACATGAGGTGTTCCTATTAGGCGGGTCTGTCGTCATGATCTCAACTACTAGAGATAATCAAGTGCAAACATCATGAGGATAAGTCTCAATGATTATGATCCCTCAGCACCTGATGGTCACACATCATCAGTGTGATTTCAGAATGAAGTAACTAGACCAAAAGACATTACTTTTATATTATTATCATGGAATTTCAGGGCACTCCTTATCACTTGGGTTATACTATAACCCTTTTAAATGACATGAAATCTATGGAAACTTCCTCAAATAAAGTGGATGAAGAAGTATCTACACTATTACAGCAAGATAAACACATGTATTATAATAAACTGCATGCATGTTTTGGTAATCAAAGTACAATACAAGTTGGATATAGGGAACCCACTTTCAACAACAACATGGTATATTATGGTTCCAATTTCCACTAATATTCTAAGAGATGGTCTCATTGTCGATATGATACCTAGAGAAAAACATTATCACCAACCTAAAACTAGAACATGTGAAAAAATTATTAAAATATGACTTATGGAGACCCGATGATGTTGCTAACCTTTTTTTAATTGGAATAATGATCTCATTCATCTCATAAAAGAGGCTTAATCCCACCAATGGATCCCCAAAATCTTCGGAATAGCATAATAGGGACTAGAATTATTGTACATACAATTCATGAAATGGAAAAATCCTTATCAATAGATGATATAAATTATTATATGAAAAAATGTTTCACAACATGTTCCTTTCCGCTGATCATTTGAAATCATTAACACACACTTGCGAAAAATCCCCAAGAGTATAGATGGTCTGCTCTAACTGACCATCCATTTGTGGGTGATATGTGTTGATGAATATCAGAAATGATTCCCAAGATTTATAGAGTATGTTCTACAATTGAGAAGTAAAATGGGAATCCTGGTATGAAACTATCTCTTATGGAACTCCAGGAAGATAATTGACCTCTCGAAAATAGAACGGTCTAAGGTCCTCTAGCTTCGTTGACTCTCATATGGGAAAAAGGTGATTGATTTCATAAAATGATCTAAAATAACCCATATGGTGTCATTACCACTAGGATTATGAAGTAGCATGATCATTAAAAACATGGAGATATAATCCCACTCCCACAGTAGAATAAGAAGTGGATATAACACCTATAATAGGATTTGATTATTAGATATGATCCTCTGGAAGGTCATTTATCTGGAAATGTAATCCACCACTCAACATCTTATATTAGGACGCTAATACAAACCTCTCAAGGTATATAACATCCTGATTTCCATAGGGAGCATGAAATAACATGAATGATCTGCTTATTGAATTACCACCCACTTCATGTCGAAAGGAACTACAAACCACATTATGAAATGGAGTGATCCATCAGGAGACTATGACCAATCAACCATAGTCTCCTTACTATTTAGATTACTTATAATTTTCTCTAACAGGGATTCAGATACCTTCTCACTGTTGAACCAGTCTATAAGAGTTGGGGTCACAAGTGAACTAGACAAAATAAGATGTTCTCCATCCTCTTAGACCTCCAGAATCATGTCTTAAAATAGAGATATCAAACTCCAATTATCCACTGAATCCCAAATGGCATACACCGAAATATTTCTTCTAAAAGATTCAATGGACATATTTCCCTTCCAAGGAATGTAAATGAAGTCAAAGACAAATGTATGAAGAAATTATACAATTCATATCATTATATGGTTCAGGTCTCTCTTAGTAAAATTGTACTTCAAGAATTTATGATCTGAGTAAACTATAATATACTCCCTAATGAGGTATTTTTTCCACATCTTCAGTGCATGGATTACCGCTTCAAACTCTAGGTCATGGGTGGGATAATTCTACTCATGTGGAAATATATTCTATGAGATACAAGATACATAATTGTTATCATATATATGAATTCACCCTAAACCCACATTTAAAGCACCAAAATACATTTGAAAAGAAATTCCAGGCTTGAGAAGAATCAAAACATGTGAAGATGTCAAAGATGTAAACAATTACTCAAAATCAATTTATTACTTTTCATCACACAAAAACTTCACCCCTTTACATGCTAATACCAACAAGGAAGTAGCTACCTTATATAAGTCCTTAAAAACATATATATTACCTATCGAACCAAAAGTAACTATATATCATGAACATAATCATGGTATGTTCCCAAGACATGACTACTCAAACATTCATTGGATCCATTGAAATCTCTATCTTAATGTCATGGGCCAAAATAACATCACTTTTTGGATCATAAATTGGAATCTAAAATGCAATAATTAAAGACGGTTCTCGCTAAAAACACTGAATACATCCTCTAGATGGTCAACATGGTCCTCCTAAAACATGCAATAAACTAATATTTTATCCAAAATAATAACCATGAAGGAGTCAAATAAAGAACAAAAGATGATTTTCAATAACTCTATAAGAACTTGAGGATTATTTGTAAGACTATATGGCATATCCAAATAATCAAAATGATCATATCATCTTTGAATGGTGATCCTTGGAACATTTTATTCTTGAAACCTTATCTATTTGTACCAAGATATCTGGTTGATCTTCGACAACCAATGAAATCCTCTAAGATGATCAATGAGATCATCAATTTGGGAAAATATTTAGTTATTCTTCGTGGTTAGATGATTAAGATTACATGAGTCCATGAAATTTCAGAGGCATCTGATTGACTTTTTATAAAATAAAATTCATGAAGACCATGGTAATATTCTGGGGGAAATGAATCTATTTAACCTGAGATACTCTAGCTTTAATTTCACCTTTTTAGCTGGACATGAGAAACCTGGTATTATAATAAGGAAATCAGGATAATAGAAAACATGATATAGATAGTGATCTACCTCTAATTAAGATGTTAATACTATGGAAACATAAAAAAATATGGTTACTTTACCAAGACCACATGAAGTCCACAAAATGAAATATGTTCTTAGGAATTAGCAATCAATCTGGAGCACATGATCCCTAGCCTGGTTGGTGAGGCCTCTTTTAGTGCATCCAAGAGAACCAAGAAACATCTATGTGGGGAAATGTATCTAGGATACTATTGTAGTACTATAGCATGCCCTGTAGTAGTACTCTATCATTACTATAGTAGTCACTGTAAGAGGTACTATAGAACGTATTGTTCAGTACTATAGCAGCCATAACTATTCCCCTGTTTGGGCCTTCAGACCATGAGTTTGGTCCTCGGGTCCGTCAAGGCCATTGAGGATCCTCAAGGACTTTGGGCCACCTTGAAAACTTTGGGACACCTCATGGCCTTCAGGGAATATGAATTTTATATGTACTAGACTAATATATAAGGAACTATGCCCTAGATGATGATTTAGAGTGGGTGAATTCACTAGAGAAGAGATAATCAGACATGGAAGAATGATAGGGTATGGATTTTCCATCAGTAAGATGCTTATGCATCCCTACACAGGAAAGCTAGAAGACTAGTCATGTGAAGGTGGAGTGCATATCATGATGCAGATGCTGGGGTGGGGTAGTTTCAAGTAGTCATAGTTTGGGATGAATTATTTTAAGACCTTTGTGTCCTATAATGTCACGAAGCCTACATGACAAGTACAGGTTGCCATTAAACACTTAAAATGGGGGATTATCATAAATAAATAAAAAATAAAGGCCTTTTGGACATTCAATCAATAAAAAACATAGAAAATGGCATGAGATCAACCCTAATTCTGGTGAAAATGTTATTTCCCTCCTTGATATCAGATCCCACTAACCATGGAATACATGAGTGTTCCAATTAATGAAAAAAATGGACATTATAGGGATAAAATTCAATTATTTCATAAAAAATGACTCTCCAATATATTCTAATGATGATCATGAAAAGATCTAGGCCCTAATATGATGAAATCCCAAATGTCCTCTATGCAAGTGATTAAAACATGGAACTCTGAGAAATTAAAACTACACATTTTCTTCATAAAAAATGAGGATAAAAAATACATGATGAATAGAATAAAATATTATTTCATACCCAAAGTATCAATAGGTTTCTTGAAATAAAATAATTGGATTCTCCCTTTTCAAAAAAAAACATATTCCATAGAATAATATGTTAACACTATACCTCTCACCGTGGACATTTCAAAATCCAAGTCTTATAAACTAACATCTACTAAAATAATAAGGAATTTCTCATGCTGACTCCAAGAATTATTCCACAATTGATAATCCCCCTTTTATCAAGATTGAGATCCTACACCCTTAGAATCATTATACTACACCTGAATGACCTTTGAAAATATAGAGCCTCCACAACTCCACCTTGTATCTAACTGAAAGAAGTGATAGAGATGCCCCAAACATCCACACTTGTGGAATGTCCTTGGAGTTTCTAAAAAATTTGGGCTTCTATCTCGACCATTCCTATACTGATTAAAAATAATATATTATGTCCCAAATAATCCATTGCAGTTACACTCAATAATTGATGAACACTTTTACTGCTTCCTTGATGAGACACACATTGTTTTCTTTTTTATCCTAACAATGAAATATAACTACCACCCACTAAAAGTAAAAAAATGAGACCTATATTCAATTTAAAATCATTATCTTATATAGGATCCTTATTAGCCACATTGGGAGATGTCAGTAGATAGTGAAGAATAAGTAGAGATCTAATCTCTAACATCAATCCCATCTCCAAATACTGATCATTGTGGTAGTCATTCATGAGGATATCTAGAGAAACATGAATCAACATAGTAAATCAAGTGGCATAATCTATCAAAAAATAACCACTATTCACCTTTAAGAAATCATAGGAATTCTATACCCTCAAGATCTTTGGGTATAACTACAAAGAGAAATCAATCTTGGAATAGGTCTATTTGAGATCCACCTGACACTTTGAGAGAACACTTGACTTGCACCACTTCCTAATTGATCCTTCCAACTCATACATCGTGAATATCACCTTTCTGGTCTAAAGGGTCCTCAATAACTTAAATATCCACTAAATATGTTCTAACCACTCTTCTGGATCATTGGGACCGTTATCACCACAAAACACTAGTGGATTTCACCTTATAAACTTTCAAGAATGGTCCACCATCCATGTTTTCTCTCTTTCGCCAACCTAATAGAAGAATTGGATAGTATGAATCAATGAATCCACCAAATATAGATCAATTGGTGGGGGTTTTTATGGGGTATTCTCCACAACACCCTCTCTATGGTTACAACTAATCATGAGCCTTTTCTATTCTCTTCTTCCAGACCTCCCCGTTTCACCCCAAGACTCAAAAAAGCCACCTGGATTTACCCATGACTCATCACCAATTATGAAATAGCCCAAAATATCATCAAACAACCCAAATAAAATCTAAAAACATAAGAACAATCCTCTACCTCCAATGGAAACTTTACTTTATTACTTGAAGAATAGATGGTTAGGAACTCTTCCACTCCTACATCCGAAGACCTAATGGTCCCTATTTTAGTCTAATAATAACTCCCACATAGTATCTTTCTCTAACACCATTAGTTAATGAATTAAGTTAGGCTGAAAAACCAGTTACCTGATTCGGTCTGTCAAATGGCCTGAAGCACTTTCCCAATCACAATGGACTAACGAACATCAGTATAAAAACAAAAATATCTTCAGAAGGGTTTCTATAATTGTAAATCAGCATGTCCCATCCATGTAATGTGATGACCACTCTAATATAATCATTTATAATGGTATAAAAATATAAAATCAATAGTATTCAAAATAGACTAAGAAGATATTTCTTGAAATATTAAAAATCCTAAGAAAAACATTTCATAACTAGAATTATATACGTGGTATCTCATGTCAAAACCCAAAACTCAAAATAATAGGTAAATTTATAAACTTGTCCTATAAATAAAGCCAAAAAGAAATAATTTCCCAAAATGAATCCACATGAGTGATCTATATGGGACCATGTATCCTCCAAAAAACACAAGATGAAGTAATCAAGAAGTTCCACCGTGGTATATGGTTCCCTTATCACTGCCAATGTACTATAAAATATAATCCACATACGTCTAAAGCCATATATAGGGTGTGAGGAAAAATCCAATAAGGATACCACCATGAATACATTTAATGATTTTACCCATACAAAAAATTTACTAGTATTAAATTATATTTCTACACTAAATCACATTAAAAAAATTCTATTTTATTTTTTTAAATCCATTTGGTTTTCCATTTAATAAGAAACATTGTTTCAAAAATATTTCCCTACATGAGTCAAATTAATTAACACAGACACATGGAATTACATGCTAAAGATACCAAATAAATCCAAGTAATGGAAAGAAAAAATTCATCATCATTATATAACAAATAAATTAAAATTGGAATAACATATTTCATCACATAAATCATAGAAATAAAAAAATTCAAAAAGTATAGAAACTGACCAGACATGAGTATATGCACCAAGGGATATAAACAAAGGGGTCCAATGTAAGTTTGTATGAACAAAGTATATAGGATGAAAAAACTAGTGGAAAGCTCTCACAGTCTTCTCAGGATTAAGTCTATAAGATCTTATAGTTTCTTAGAATATTTATTAAAGCTCTCAAAAACATTGAACCGATGGCTCCCACCATGTATTGGAAAATAATTGAAATCTCTCACAGTCTTCATCCACAATGATTCACATGGTCCCTCAGAAAATGCTTCATACACAAACTGGTTATCCCAAGTCCTACTCCATGCCAACATATCAAAAAACGAGTTCCATATAATCAAAAATTAATTTCATAATTTTTTTTAAAAATATATATTTCTAGTTTAAACAAAACTTTTAGAAGGTATAAATATTTCTAAAATAATGATATAAAACCATTTATGACTATAAACATCTTTTATACATTTCCATTAATCATTTGGAGTACACAAATTCCACTTCTATTTGGAGAACCTCCATTGAACAGAAAAATTTTAAAAACATTCCATAAGGAACAATAATCAAGGATAATTCATTTACCATAAATCAATTAAATGAAATCACTATAAATAAAAACCAGTAGTGATTATGAATGTAAAGGTATTCCATGAAAACACCCTTGAATAGTGTCACTTACCTCAGATTTAGTTCCAAATTTGTAACCTCTGATGATAAACACCCAAAATAGGTACCAGAAGACCCCCAAGAACCTAAAACAAATGAAAAAACCAATACATCCATTAAAACCATTTGGTCAGCCATCCCCACCACTTAGGTTTACATAATCCCATGATGTTGTAAGAACACGGAAGAGAATGGGGAATGGAATTGAATCCATAAAGAAAGGGGATTACCTTAAGAACAATCACCAACAACTGAAGGAGAATCCAAATAATATGGATAGGGGAAGATCAAAATCCCCCAATGGGGGGGATGAAAATTATGGGAGGTTTAAATGAGTTCCAAAAGAGATAAAATTTATAGTGGGTTTTGGTAAAATATAATATTTTATGTGAGCTATATAGGTTCCACAATTTGGCGTCATGGATAGCCAAACCATACACCAATCATGCATGCAAAATATCCCACAAAATGAAATCCCCATGGTTACCCCTAGGCCTTTCATAGTTTTAAAAACCATGATCTGACCATGAAAAAGTAAAATACCCCAACCAGTAGAACCTTCATAGGATTAGCCGCACAGTTGGACTAACCATGCACTAACTGTATACCTTTGACTATCTTCACAAAAGATTGACGTTTCAACACACATCACACATAAAATATAAAATATAATTAAATAAAAATTAATTATCAAAAGGAAATATACTAGTGACTTAGTGGGTGCCAAAGTTCAAGCATTTTACCGTTGGTTTTTTTATTTTAATATTTTTATTTTTATCTTGGTAACTAGTTATTTACAAATAATTTATATTTTATTTAAAAATTTAATGTAACAACTATTACAAAATTTTTAGGTTTTGAACCTAAATTTTATATTATTCAATTTATAAATACAAAAAAATCGATTTTTGAATTAATATATAATATATAATTTTTTTTGAAGATAAATGATTTGTAAACATTTTTTGGTTTCTAATCATGTTAACTGTTGATTACCAATTTAAGGGGTTTTAATATAATTATATATACGTTTTAAAAAATGATATTAATCATTTAAATTAGATAAATTTTATTGATTATAAAAAAAAAATTCTATAATATTTTAATTCATTTAGGAAAACCATTTTACCATTATAGTGGTAATTAACTTTAATCTTAGTAATGTTATCTTTGTGGAGAAGAATTAAATTAATATTTTTAATTAATAAAAAAATGATGAAATAAAATAGGAAATATATTTTGTTATATTAAATTCCAAAAAGTGATAAATTATAATCTTTAATATTAGAACATAAAAACATCTTTTTGTGTGTGCAATATTACATGAAATTCAAATATATTAAAAATTATATTTATAAATTCAATAGAGTATTTTAAAATTTATTACTTTACATAATAAATATATATTTTACATTTCAAAATGGTTTTTTAAACTTTTAAGTAAATGTTGTATTATAAATTTGATATTATGTAGAGGAATCAGTATTTTTATTATTTATATTAAAATCAGTTATTTTAGAAAAATTAAAAAAATTATCTTAATATAATATTGATATAATAAATCATGAAAATGCTGTCAATTTGGGTAAATTAAAATGTTAGTTGTGGGATAAATATTGGAAATAAAAAATTAGTTAATTTTATCTATTACCTCTAGTTTAACCTTCATAATGATTATCTTTAATACTTTAATTTTATTAACGTTTCTTGGTTTTTGGTTTAGTTTGATATTGAATATAAAATAAGATAATCAAAACAATAATTATTATGGGGAAATACTAACTAATATTTCAGTTAATTACATTAAATCTATTAAAATATTAATATTAGGTGGTATAAATGAAAATTATTTCATCTAATAAGACTTAATTGGATGTTTTTTACCTTATCATATATTTTTAACCATTATAAACTAGTTTTACCCTTTACCACGGGGATAACAATTTACCAATGTTATTATTCATTATGGAAAAAATAAATTAAACTCATTAATAAATTTAAACCTCCTAATTCAAAATTTGGTATCTACATTTTAATATTAAATTTGTTGAAGTGGAAGAAATTAATTTTAATATATGTTCACAAAATTCGAGGGAAAATAGTTTTTTTAAGAAAAATATGATTTAAAACATAAAATGAATTTTTTACAAAAGAAAATATTGTTCAGATTCTTGTGGAATTAATTGTACTATTTAGAGCCAAAGGGATATAAATTTACATTAATAACAATCAAAAAAATAATGATTATTAATAAATACATGAAAATTATTTATAGTTTTTAAAAAATTTGTATATTCACTATTAATCCAAAAATCCCAAAAATTCACCCTATCATAAAGTTGAAATGGTTTATAAAAAATGAATTCCATTTAATTAAATTCAATATCTATAATTTTGAAATTTATCTTTCAAATAAAATCAAATAATACATGGAACACACTTCTTTTAAGAATAAATCATTTTCATTTCTAATTAGAAAAATCATACTATTTATGGAATGTGAATACAGAAAATATAATAAATAATATTAATAATAAATGTAATTTATTTATTATCAACATTACCAAGGTTTTAATATGAATAGTAGTTTGAAATACAACATTAAAAACATGTTTTTCATTTCTGGTATGGAATGGATGAATAAAAATAATGTAATCAAAATTAAATCGAGTAAATTTATTATCATTAAGGTAAAATAAATAAAATTCTTTTGAAACAGAAAAATAAAAACCTTTTGTTTTATGGAAAACTAATAATTGTTTAAAACAATTCAAACCCTGGCAGAGAACTCAAAATTAAACCCATTTTATTTATGTTAATTGAAAAAATTTGTCAAAACCACTCTAAAAACCCTTTTAGAAACACACCTAACAACAAATGATAGAATAATAATACAAAAGGAAACTATCATATCAATTATAAATATGAATACAATTTATTTTCATAAATAGTTCACTATCTAATAAGGCATCCATGGATATGATAAATAATGAAATTAAAATCCCCTACATACATCCAACAATAATGTATCAAGTTTCATGGGGGACTCTGTAGATTTAAAAGTGAGATGGTTCTTATCAATCAATTATAACATGGGCCTATGACTGGTGTATGTTGTATCTTAGAATAACACTGTCTAACCAACCAACCATTACTGGACTCATTAGTATGAAACCCCAACATATCCATATCCCATGCTTGACGGGAACCTTGATTCATGTGTACTAACTTGGTTACGATGAATAGAGATATCCCACCTAGACACTTAGGTTACCATGACTAAAAACCATAGAGGTGAGAAATAAATAAAAATAATTACCAAAATAGAAAACATGGAATGTCTCGACAACTATCTACAACACCATTTTACATAACAACCCCTTTTACAAATCGTATACCCACCACATAATAACCAATAATAGGTGAAACAAGTATGGGATAAATAAATGATAGACTCCTATGAAAAAATCCCTTTATATATTAAATTTACAAATAATACTTTACATGAAAAAACATACAATGGGGATTCCAATAATTTTATTTATAATCTCTTCATTTAAACCATTTTAGATGAACTAAAAAATGCACCCACCTTATAAATTTTGGAGTCATTTTATAAATTTATAAAAACTATCTTTGAAAATAAAAAAATAATTATTTCCAAAATGGACTTGGAATATCAAAATATTTATTTCAATGAGTCTTTTGAAATATAATAATAAACCCTTTATGCAAAGAAAAAAAGTTTCAATAAAACCTTATAAAATTTAATCAATAATATCATATATATATATACAAACACTAATTCAGAATTGAATTTGTATAAGTAAATAACCTAATAAATTTAATAATAAAATAAGATCACAGAGACACCAAACTCAAATAAATAATAATTCAATAAAAACTTGACTCATTCTATGATTAGCACCCAAATGAAAAAGGTAACACCCCTTTTGAGTATATAATCTCTAAATCCATGGTTTGGAAGAAACTTGAAACACTCAAAACCAATGAACAGTGAAAAAGGTTTCCATATAAGAAGATAAAACGAAGGGGAATATAAGATAAAGGTAAAGAGAATATGAAGGAATAAAAGAGGAATCTTTACCTTATAAACTACTTTATATTTTATGAAATAAATACAATAATTAAAGGAGTAGGAGAATATATCTATCCATTTGATCTCCATAGGTATATACTGAACCAAATAGGAGAGGAGGGATGAAATCCATTTAATTTGATGATTGAATAAGTGAGGTATCAATTTTAATTGAAAACTAAGAAGTTTATATGGTTTAACAGTATGATTTGGTACACCACACGCCAATTTTTAAGCTTCCACAAGTGAATTCCTAGGAACCTTTATTGATTAGATGAATGGTTTAAAAAAATATTAAAACCGTGAAATACCCCAATGTCAATTTTGTAACACACCATGTATTATTTATGCGTGGTTTCTCCAAATAGTGTGAAATCCATGCAGCAGACAAATGTTATTTAAGGGAACCAACATCATTTATACAATAAGTAGAATGGTTTGTACTAAGCCATGAATTTACCATAAATACATACTATACACGAAAAAAATGAACTAGAATTGTATCTATATAAGGTTCATCATATAATTTCACCTAAACCGTGTGTGCTAATTGTGAAAATATGAAAGATTTCAAAAATACTCAAAATTTAAACAAAAAACATACAATATTTAAAATCATCTCAAAATTGTATTAAATAATGAAAAATAATCTACAAAAGTAACATGAGGTGTCATAATTTCCCCACCAAGACACTTTATTCCACCAAAAGTCCCTAGTAATATTAGAAGGAAAGGGAAAACAACAACCTCCACACAAAAAATTATGATTTGGGATGTATGATAGAAAAGTCTCAAGAGAGTACTATAAGAAAAGAACTTCTTAACATGTTATTTCATCAAAATGAAACACTAAATATATTAAAACATAACCACACTTACCTCTAAAAAACAACTACCATAATTGAAATCAAAGATCAAAAGAGATGGATACCAATTATATATCACCCACACATTTAAAATACATTTAAAATGGTGTAGTAAAAAAATAACTCCAAAAAGGAAAAAAACTCAAAATGAAACCTCAAAATAAAAAAAATACATGAATGGACATGTTATCTTACCATAATTTTTGTTCCCAAAAACGAAATTATTACCCCCAATGATAGACACAACCCACAGATCAACCAAACAAACACAAAGATAAATTTTCTCATCAAACTCATAACTTAATCCATAAACACTTCCCACTTAAGGTAAGCAAATAAAAAACCAAAATCAACATCTGAAAAGTGAAACATTCCTATATCCTTATGTAAAAATTTAAGAGATATGGGTAACTTAGGACCTCACAATGGTGTCACCGACTCACAATTATCCTAATAATATCCAATATCAACACCCCGTATTTCATAATTAAAATTGGTTAATTACACATCTTAGTATCCCAAATATGTGCCCATTGGTTTTCCATAAAATCCAAAATATATTCTAATACCATCATAAAAAAGACACCACATATGAAATCTCATGAAATGGGATCCAAATAATCACTTGTATAAATAACCCAAAAATGATAAATATTACATTGAAAATAGTCAAAGAGACAACCAAAGTAAATCTAATGATAACCTCGATGGTACAAACACTTAAAAAACCAAGAATAGGAAATAGATAAAAACATTACACCTCTACCCAAATAAAACAAAAAACCTCCTATCAAATACCAATCTACAAAACCTTTAGAGATGAACAGTTGGATACAGAAAAGGACATGTCCTTGGAATAAATCAGTTAAATAATCACACTGTGTTTAAGGTGCAAATATAGAGACATTATTACCTCTACCAACACACTTTGGGATTGAGTACAATTAAATGATAGAAAGGATAAGGTAAACAAATAAGGGAAAACAATTTTGAGATCAATATATACATTTCTATTTCGTCCTTCTCACATATATGTATAAAATAACATAAGATACTAACCAATCAAATTCATGCCTTATAATTTCAAAAAATTAGTCCCATTACAAACCAAAATAAAAAACCCAAAAAAACATTTGAAAGAAAAACACCTCAATCACACATTCGAAAAAATTATCTAATTAAATTTGAAAACATATAATAAAAATAAGGGGAAAACATTTTAATGTGGAATACACATAAAAAATAACTTTTTAAATCAAATTATCCATACTAAAAATTTTCAATTCCATTTAAAAATGAATAAATTTATCTTACCACTTATTAAAATTTAAATCTATATAATTTAAAAATAAATTTTCATTTAAACATTAATATAAAACCCATTTACGTGTAGAGAATTTTTTTTAAACTCTAAAATTAACTCAATAGTTTTATATAGCACGTCAAGTAAAATTAAGATATTACTTTCAATATAAAACAGAAAAACCTATATCATAATCAATTTTTTCATAAAAATCATTATTTTAGTATAAAATAATAATTTAAAACATTAAGTTTAAAAAATAACAATACAATAGATAAAAACCCATTTCAAAAATATTAAAACCCCAACAAAACATCATTATAACCTACAAAAATATTTCAAACACCTCAAATATAACAACCCATCACAGTATTTCATATTTAGACATTATTTAATTTATAAATATTCACATAATACAACCCATAATATTGATAGGTATACTGTATTTGGGGATTAGAAACATTACAAGACATTTTAATTCATAAAATACAACATCTTTAATGAAAAATTCTTTTACATGAACACAAAATTCATTCATACATAGAATTGCATGGGATAACCGGAGGACATACATAAAAAAGGGTGAGCTGTAAAACCCAGTAAATGAGTAAAAAAGGAATAAAATTAATAATATAATAAAATTTAGAAAATATATATTTCAATGGATTATAAGAGAAACATGAACAAAATAGAATGATAGAGATATCATGGAAATGTGGTGACAACTTAAAACATTGCATCATAAATATGAAAAAAGCAGGTAACCCCTTTTTCCAAAATAGTGTAAAAATGTCCTAAAAGGAATCATGTAAACCCCTATCCCAACATAACATATCATGATACCAAACATTACCCAATGTATTAGAGCACTATATAATTACAGGCTCACTTGTCACTTTCATTTCCCTCTCATGCTTAGGTGTGCCACATAGATCATAAAACATGGTATTAACTCATTATAATAATTTATTAAATAATCAAGGGTTGTGGAATAAATACATTAATTCCCAATAAAAAGGTATATTTCCATAAAATTTATCACCATTTTATATTTAATGGGTACAGAATACACTATATAATGGTTTTAGAATGGAAATTCATGGTGTAATTTCAGCAGCCTAATGACGTGACAATAAAATTCATAAAAATAGTTGATGAAATAGAAAGGGGTATCTAATCATATATACATGAAATTTAATGTAAGAGTTTCATATAAATACATGTCCCAACACATGTAATTTGGAAAATATAAGGTATACGGTAATAAAGAAACAGAAAGAAAGAGGATAAATGGAATAACTCTTATTAAATTTTGGCATCGTAACAGGCGTACATGGGAGTGATTAATGAGATATGAAAAGGGTATATCCACATTAAAAAATAATAAGGTATGTATGGGGGAGGTACAAAATCATACCCCATAATTTTTAATTTAAAATAAAAATGTGTAACTATATAAGAGAATATGGAAAAAATGATAATAGAAAGAAACCCTTACTTGAGTGTGTGACTTCAAAATATTGAAGAGTGGATTATTTAGTGCTTGGGACCCATGGGTGGGATTATAGATACGGGATTACAAAGTAGTTACATGCTTTGATAATTTTGATTAATGAAATGTGGGATCTTCAGTTGGTTTATATAGGAAATGATAGGGGAATTCTTCAATATTTCACAAACAAAGGTTTTGGAATCTATATAATTCAATATTCAAAACCAAAAATCCTAAAATAGTTTTTTCCCATGGTTTTTTTAAAAGTAGAGTGGAAAAAATTATTTTATAAGGCCTTGGACTGAATATATTAAAATATTAGTCTTTCTTATGTGGAGGTGAGTCACATTATTAAAAAATGAACTTAAAATCATAAAATATGTTATAAATTTTGGAAGATTCACTAAGAAATTATATAATATGTAAAATAAATATATAATAACATCATTTTATTGATACAATATTTTTTTTTCTAATATCCCTTTTATATTAAATATTACATCTCTATTGGGTAATTATGGTGTCAAAAAACAAACTATATATTTATATAATGTTTATTCTTTAACCAAAAAATCAACTGTCTTAGAAAATTTTGAAAAAATGACCTTTGGATAATATTGACATCCTAATTTCAAAAAAAATTATTAATTTTATGTAAATATTTTTTTTATATAAGTGAAATTTCACTTTTAAAATGACAGTCAACATTTATTGAAAATCAATGGGTTTTGACAAAAATAGTTTTTAAACCTTAATAAAAATTAAAATTAACTTTATAAATATTAAATAATAATATATTATTAATAAAAGTACTTTGATAATAATATTTTATTAAAATATTAACTATTTAAAAAATTCAATAATTCTTTAAAATAAATTCTTTAAAAATACAAAATATTTTTTATCATATAAAAATATAACTCTTGTCAAACTGATTACAAAATCATTTATTGATGAGGTACTGATATAATCATCATTTCTAATATTTTTATAATATTATTAATAAAAACATTATTTTATTATAATAATGTATATATTTCTCAAAAGAACCATTTTTACTGAAAAAATCAATTTATCAATTTCATAATTTTTTCATAAAGTCTATTCCCATAATGTAATTGATGGAATAAGACTTTTATTTAAATAAATATATTACACAATATGTAAATAATACCTTGGTAAATAACCCCTTATAAAAATATCATAAGACCTAAGGGTATGGTGTGCGATGGTAACAGACTCTTGAGGCGGCTCAGATGACATCGTCCTGGTGGTAATCTCTATTAACTAGAACTTCTCTCGTAGGAGATTCTGTTCTGTCTTAAAATTTTAAATATCAGCTTGGGAATGGTCATGAGAGAATCTCAATGAAGCTACCCTATTTTTGACCTCGGAAAAATGAGTTTTATATGGCCTAATTCTATTGGATGAGGCTATTATCTCCTTTGTCTCTGTTGAAAGGATTTTTAAAATCCTTATATTTATAATAGTTGTGTGACCACTATTCAAAAGCAATATTATCAATGATAATGATACCTAACAGTCATTTAAACCCAATATTAATAATAAAAGTGCTTGTGTTTTCTATATCCTTAAGACATTAAAAAAATGTAATTTTTTAAATAAATGTTTAAGTCATTACAATCTTCCCCCCTTAATAATTTTCTCCCTCGAAATTTTTCTTTTTCCCACACTAAAACAGATGAGGGTAACTCTGCCTTATCACTACCTCTAGTTCCCATATTTCTTTTTCAAACTTTTGGTTTCTCAATAAAACATTGACAATGGGAATTCTCTTATTTGGTAGAACATTATCCCTATAATCAATGACCTTCACCGACTTCTCATCATAGGATATGCCATTATACAATAGTGACACTAGAAAAATGAGTACAAGTGATGGGTTTGGTATGTACTTCCTTAATATTGATACATGGAATACATCATGTACTCGAGACAGGTTCGGTGGGAGTGATAGTCGATAGGCCAATACTCTGATGTAATCAAGGATCTAAAAAGGGCCAATGTACCTTGGACAAAGCATTCCCTTCTTCCCAAAACTCATAACTCTGTTCCATGGAGATATATAGAGGAATTCCATATATCCAACCTCGAACTCTAGTTCTCATTGATGTTTGTAAATATTTCTCTTTTTTCAACTCTATGGAGCACTGACGTTCTACTGGATGGTCATAACCTTCTCCACCATTTCATCGACCATTACTGGACCAAGATGTTTTTACTTCCCAAATTCATCCCCACATGTCGTTGTTGTGCACCTCTTACCATAAAGGGATTTATATGTATCCATTTAGATTCTTGTGTGGAAACTTTTTTTATAAGATAACTCATAAATAGAAAGTTTTTGATCTCATCCTCCTTTTAATTCTACTGGGAATTCTCTAAAAATGTCCTCATGTGTTTGAATAGTCCACTCAGATTGGTCATCAGTTTGAGGATGATAACCCGTATTGAAGTTTAACTCAATATTCAAAGCATGTCAGAGACTCTTCCAGAACATAGAGGAGAGTATTGAATGTCAATTGGATACAATTGATAGTGGTAAACCATGTTGCCTTACCAATACTATTATGTATATCGGTGCTTGTTGATCCAATGATAAATCTTCTCGAATCGCAATGAAGTGTGAATTATTTGTAAGATGATCCACCAAAAACTAAATAGCATTGTTTCCTTTGGATGCCATTTAATGTCCAATGACAAAATACATGTTGATTTTCTCCCATTTACATAGTGGTAAGGGTAATGGTTTCATCATCCCCTTAGGCTTATGCCTCTCAGCCTTCTCTTTCTAAAAAAGGAGGCACTTCTAATGAATATTCAGTGATCGCATTATTCATTTTATCAATGCAATAATGCTATCAGAGATAGAAATACATCCTTGTGTTTCAAAAGTGAATTGAGAAATTAAAACTATCTATATCATAAAAATGATCTTTCTTTAACTACATATTTTATAAAAAATGTAGTCTTGGCCAAAATTTCACAATTCCTTCTTCATTAACATTAATCTCTGAGGATTTCCCTTTTTTTGATAACTTCTAATTTCTTCTTAATTCCCAAATCATCTTTTTGAGCATCCTTTAACCATTCCAAAAGAGATTCCTGAGCAATAATTTTTGAAGGGAATTATTATTTTCCCTTATTTGTGATTCTTATATCCATCCTCCCCAAATATAAGAAGATTGGATCCTTTTCAATTATCATTAATGACTAAATCATTGGGACATTTATACATATTGAATCCTCCATCTTGTTTTTCTTTCCTAGGATGTTAATGGATTGAGAAGTCATAATCCTTGATGACCTATAACCATCTTCATTGGTGCATGTTTAGTTATATATATTTATATATATATATATATTTGAGACTTTTTTTATCCATATATATGTCACAATTTTCCCCAAATATATTCTTCCAACACATTTTCAATGAAATGATCCCCACTACCAAATATAAAACATGTGTGGGATAGTTTTTCTCTTGAATTTTCAACAACCTTGAGGCATAGGCCATGACTATATCATTCTGCAACAACACAGATTCCATGCAATTCTTTAAAGAATCATAGAAGATTACTAAAAGCTCTCAGTTTTTGGGTAGTGTGAGCAGAGGGGTAGTGATAAGACTCTTCCTCATCTCTATGAATATTTCTTAAAATTCAACATTCTAAGAAAACATGACTCCCTTATATGTTAGCTTGGTAATGGTCTTTGACAATCATGAGAAATTTCTCCCAAATCGGTGATAATAACAAGCTAACCCCAAGAATTGACCGATATCCATCACAGATGATGTCCTCATCCATCCCTCAATTTCATTTTTTTGTAAGGATCCATATATATCCCATTGATTGTGATGATGTTCCCAAATAATGAGACATACTTCAACCAGAACTCACCCATGATATTCTTTTCAAAGATATTCACCTTTCTAAAGGTATCTAGTATAGTTGTAAGATTCTCCTCATACTCCACCTTGGTTTTGGAGTATATTTGAATATCACCAAGAAATACTACCACAAATTTGTTGTTATAATCTCTAAATACTCTATTCATTATGTCCATGAATATTTTAACATCATTAGTGAGTTAGAAAGGCGTTACTATGAATTCATAGTTCCCATACCATATACAAAAAGAATACTTGGGGTTATCCACCTTCTTCACACTTACTTGGTAGTATCCCACCAGCAGATCTACCTTGGGGATGTATTTTTATTTAAATATATGATCATACAATTCATCAGTTCTTGTTAAATGATACTTGTTCTTTATCATGATTTTTTGAGCTCATGATAATCAATGAAAATTTTCATTGACCCATCCTTCTTCTTGATGAATAGGAATGGTGCACCCCAAAGTGAATCACTTGGGTCTATAAACCCTTTATCTATATACTCTTGTAGTTGTTTCTTTATATCCTCAAGCTCTACAAAAACAAATCTACGTCGAGTCTCGGATATTGGAAACCCCCCAAGTATAATATCATTCAATAATTCGGCATCTCCTCTTGGAGGAAGACTAAGAAATTCTTGAGGAAGACATCGGAAAATTACCTCACAATATAACCGTCTTTGAGGATGGATCATTCCTTAGAGTGAATCAACTAAGAAATATAAGAATTTTTATAGGGAATTATTATCTAGGATTGATATTATTGTGCTAAAGAAGAATCATCCTCCTTGAACATTTATATAATCGGGGGGCCGATTCACCATATAAAGAGTGATTTACCTCTCATGTCAATTTATGTTGGATCTATATATGGAAATCCAATCCCTGAAATGAATTTCATCAAATTACACCAATGGATTTGTGATGTTGTTCTCTGGGAAGTACTATCCAAAAATTATGATGGAAGAGGAGTTATATTCATGGTATATAATAATTGACCCATTTTTCATTTTCCCTGACATCTCTACTTTCATTATTTATGGTGATGGTTGGATTGTTTACTAAACATTCAGTATATAAAATAATTCATAGATCGAAAATAAAAAAATTACAATCACTATAATTTAATGAATAACCAGCGTACTTGTCACCAGTTTATTTTCGGAATTCACTTTTGTGGTAGTGATGGAATAATATCACCCTTTTTGTCTTGGTGGTTTTTGGTTTCCTCTGAAAACAATTGACCTAGGGCACTAGGATGAAAAATGACCTGGTTATATGCAGTTGTAGCAATGAAAAATTCATTGAGGATTGAATAGAGTGTTTATTTCCTCTATCGTAGTAGCATGTATTTCTTGCTAGTAATAACTGGCTTGGTATCCTTCCGTCCCATACCTAAATAATTTCTTCATCCCCTTCATGCAATTTCCAAGGTAATTTTTTTGCACCTTTGGCATGTAGGATATATGAATTTCTTAGATCTTCAGGATTTATCAATCATAAATCCATAATTTTAGTCTACTTTCCTAACGTTATCCACATGATACCCCTTAGATTCATCAATATCCATCTCGACTTTGAGGGAAAATTAGATAATCTTCTCATAGCTGTCAAAGTCACAGATCACGAGGGATTTCCATAGGCTACATTTTATCTCCCCAAAGAAGCTATCAAACTTGTATTCAGAGGTATGTAATAAACTATATTTGTATCATGAAAGTCTTGTGTTTTTTTCCTTGTACCCCCAACATATTCATTTTACTTTTTATTGAGTTCAATGAAATCTCTTTCAATCTTAAGACAGAGAGTGTGGGGAAAATAGTTATCAAATATTTTTTTTCGAAAATACTGTCATTCCATCACCACAATCGATTAAAAAATCTTTTATTTTTGATCAATGAAAACCATTTATCAGCTTCACCTTATATACGATAAGTATCCAGATGAACCTTCTCTTGTTCAGATTTGGAATCTAATTAGAACAATCATCACATTGATAATTTCATCGGTTGTAAGCCTGAGTCCACCTATTATTGGAAATTGGATTGAATAAAAGGAAAATTAGGTGTATGTTTTTAAAACTATTAAACACATAAAGGTAAATCCAATGAAAAAAATTGATACATTATAAATTATATAATTTCCTTAACTTATGAATTTCTACGCTTCAATCTAAGCTATCCATGAACTATGTCCAAATGTATATGTTTATAGAATTTTTTTATAACTCCATTAAAAATGGTTCATACTAATCTTATGAATTTACCAATCCATATCCCTAGGGAGTGTCGAACTAAGACTAGAATAAGTCCCCTGGTCTTTCACCATTTCCCATTCGAGTCTATCTCAAATCGTTGTTTTTGTGTTTTACCTCTAGATACATCTATGCCAGAGTGACCTCTACTTGTTCATATCCAGAAAAAGATTTATTTTCATGAAAAAACACTTACACTATAATCAAAAAAATTTAGGGATGTTTTTCTTATACTGAGTCTTATCCCTAAGTCATTCACTAGGCTTTTATAATAATAATCCCAAAAATAAATAAACCTCACTCTGATACCAAATATAAAACCCCTACACATTTTTTCATATTGTGACAAGATTTATTAGAAAAACATGCACTTATTACAACATAAAACATCAATATGTCTAATTTATTTGGGGATTCAGAATTGTACAAGAAAAAATATGACATAAAATACAATATCATTATTGAAAAAAGCTTTTTCATTACCACAACATTCCTTCGTACTTATCATTGCATGGGATAACCTGAGGACAAACATAAAAAAGGGTGAGCTATAAATCCTAGAAAGAGAGTAAACAAGGCATAAAATGAATAATAATATAATTTTTCGTCAATATATATATTAATGGTCCATAGTAGAAACATGAACATAAAGGCACGATATAGAAAGGTCATCATAACATGGAAAAATTGAAATAAATTAAAACACTATATCATAAACACAATGGAATTGGGTATCCCCTATCCCAGCATGGTGGAAGATTTTCCTTAAAGGAATCTGGTAAACCACTATCCCAACATGATGAATCTTGATACTAAACATTATCTAATTCATTGGAGTGATATATAATTCTAAGCGCAACCATCACTTTCATTTCATTATCATACTTAATTGTTCCACATAGATCATAAATCATGGTAATAATTTATTATCATAACTTATTCCAAGATCATTGGTGTAGAATAAATACATGTAATTACTAAATAAAATGTAATACTTGCATTAATGTGAACACCCTCGATATAGAATGGGTATGTTATTCACTACATAATGTTTTTGGAATAGAAATTCATGGTGTAATTTCAGTAGTCCAATGACATGTCATAAAAATTCATAAAAATAGCTGATGAGAGTGAAAGGGGTATATCATCATATATAAAATAATTTTACATTAAGGGTTTAATATAAATACATGTCACAACACAATTAGTTTGGAAATATAAAGCGTACCATAATAAATAAACATGGGGAAAGAGGAGAAATAGAATAACTCTTATGAAATTTCAGTATGGTAACCGGTGTACACGGTAAGAATTAATGAGAGAGAAAGGATTATATAATCATTAAAACATAATTTGGGATGCATGGAGAAGGTTAGAAAACATACCACATCATTTTTAATTGAAAATAAAAGGGTGTAACAATATAAGAAAACGAGGATAAAACTGAGAATTGAAGGAAAACCTTACATGAGTGTGTGACTTCAAAAGCATAAAGATGGGGTTCTTCGGATCTTGGGGTGACTTGGTGGGATTAAAGAGATGTGAGGAAAGATTTTGGATTTTCACCAAGGATTTTGAGTGAAGATAATTGGGATCTGGGGTTGGTTTATATAGTAAACGATAGAGGAATTATTTAACATTTCACAAACATAGGGCTTGTAATTTATATAATTAAATATTCAAAACCATAAACCATCCAATGGGGTTTCACGTGATTTATTCCAAAGTGGAGTGGAAGAAATTATTTTTTTATTCCATGGAACAATGATATTAAAATATTATCCTTTCTTATGTGGAGGGGAGTAACATTATTAATGAAATGAACTTAAAATCATAAAACATGTTTTAAATTTTTTGAGGATTCACTGAGGAATTATAAAAAAATTAAAATAAATTTTAAATCAAATTATTGTAAATTTAAAACATGTATTTGGACTAAGATCCCATTTATGGTAATTAATACATCATTATTGGGTCATTAAGATGTCATAAAACACACTATATTTTTATATGTAATTTAATTTTTACCCAAATATTTGATTGTCTTAGAAAATAATGAAGCATTCACCATTGGAAAAATTTGGATGTCATGATTCCAAAAAAATATTTATTTTAGCTAAATAATTTCCAAAATATGTGAATTTTCCCTTTTAAAATGGTAACTAACATTTATTGAAAATTGACATGTTTTGACAAAACCAGTTTAAAAAGCTTAATGAAAATTAGATTTTACTTCATGAAAATTATATACTCATTTATTATTAATAAAATTAATTTGATAATAATATTTTATTAAAATGTTAATTATTTAAAAAAATCATTAATTACATAAAATAAATTCTTTAAAAATATACTATTTGTTTTATCATATAAAAATATAAATATTTTTAAACCAATTATCTAATCATTTACAGATATGTAACTGATATAAAAATAATTTATAATAATTGAATTTTTATAATATTATTAATAAAAACCATAATCTAATATAATAATGTATATATTTCTCAAAAGTACCATTTTTTCCGAAAACATATATTTATCAAATTCATCATTTTTTAAGAATGACATTTTACCTAAAGGAATTGAAGGAGTAAGATTTTTATTTATTGAAATTTATTACATAATAAGTAACTAATACCTTGTTACATAACACCATATAGCACCTTCATAAGTCCTATGTGATAGGTGTGTGATGGTGACATAATCTTGAGGCGGCTCGGATAACATCGCCCGAGTGGTAATCAATATTAAATTAAACATTTCCCATATGCGATTTATTTCAAATTTAACATGTTGAAGCTCAGATTGGGAATGGTCAAGAGAGAATTATAGTGACGCTACCTCCATTAATAGCTCTGACAAATGTGCTTCATACGACTTGAGTCTACTAGATGAGCACATTATCTCCTTTTTCTGTGTCAAAAGGATTTGTTAAAACCTTATTTTTATATTGGTTGAGTGATCACTATTCAAAAAATATATTATCGATGGTAATGATATTTAATAGTCACTTAAACCCAATAATAATAATAAAAGATCACATGTTTTCTATATACATAAATCATTAATATAAATGGAATATTATTCATAAATTATCGGTTCATTACATCAAATATCATTCATACACTCTTCTATCCATTCCTAACAAGAAAAAAACCACTCTAGGGGAAATATAAAACTAATAGGGATAAAAAATGTTTATGTGTGATTTAGAGACATTGTTTTTACTCATTGCTTTTAGTACATTTTCTAATCATATGGAAACCTATGTGAAGCTCACATATCCATTTTCATGGGCTCCACATGGATTATTAGACCATGATGGATAACTGTGAAACCATAGTTCTACATCTATATGCACCTTAAATTAAGAAGGATCCCCCAAAATCTCCTTCCAAACACATTGTAGATCCAAAAATAATTTTCACACATCAAAATCTACTAGTAATGAATGAAATCAAAATAAATGACTCAAACTCGATTAACCATAGTAAATCGAGTTTCTTATTGAGGAAACACTATTGAGGCTCTCCCTTTACTTACCTACTGAGTTCTTAAATCACTAATATAATTTCTACCATGAAACACCCCGAATAAAAAAGACGAAATTATACAAAACCTAGGCTATTAATAAGAACATAGACACTGATATCATTTGTAACAGACTAGACTAGGTTGACTTGATATGTCACCCGACCAAGACCACCACTAGGCTTAAAGGGGTTTCTGAATCCCACTAGATCGAAAATAGTTAATTGACATAGAAAAATAATTTTGGGAATTATTTTTTCCTCAAATAATTTATAAAGTATATTAGTTAATTTTATTTGAATTGGACTTGGATTCCTTACACATTGAACATCTATACTATATCAAATATATAGAACCATTTAGAAACAGAACTAAATAAGTTATAATCAATAAAATTATTATGACTCATTCCTAAAAACATATATACATCATCCAACAAAAATACACAACATGGAATAATAAATTAAACTGAATATAGAAAAAAGAGAAATTATTTTAAACAATACATCAAAAAAATAATATAAAACCTAAACCAAACATCATGAGAATCTCAATAAATTGAGTGCTTCAGCACACATCTCAAATTTCCCATAAGCACAGGGAATAAATAGTTAAATTAAAATATAAAAAGTGTCCTATATAAAACATATGAAACATATACAAGCCCTTGTGTGTGTATATAGTCTATATGCTAATAGGCACAGTAGGATATCTCCAAGGAGTTTATATAAATCCTTTAATTTAAGAAGTCAATAATTATAGTATGAAATACATTACAAAAATATTTTCTTTACTCTTCATATTAATAAATGATGAAATAAATTCATTTATTCACCACCTTAAGGAGTAATAAAATTCTCACAATGAAAACTGAATGATTCCACTTTTGAAATCTAGAAAAAAATTATTTTATGAGAAAATAATGGAAATTACTTTTAAAAAATTTCAAAACCTAATATGAGAACTTATACTTAAACCTAATTTTTCCCATTATATGAAAACACGTGTAAAAATGACATTAAAAACCATTTTAGAAATTTACCAAACCATAATGGAATTAACTATACAATAAAATGTCACTAAAAACTAAAATTACCATTATAAATAAATACTCATGATTTTTTACATAATGTTCCTTAAAATGTAGCCAAGAAATATAGAGGCCTCATGTCTTTAAGAGATTAGATACATGAGACAATAAATTAAACAAAAACCAAAAAATGCTTATTTAATTCAACAGAATTTCATCTTTAATCACATTAATATTCTATTAAATCACGGATTACTTTGGAGAAATACATAATGGAGAATAGTGAGATATAAATCCTAGAAAGTGAATAATCAGAGTAAAGCATGGTGATATACAAAAAATAGAAAAAAGACTCATATCATGAAAACATAAAAGACGAGGATCATATATTTCTAAATGAAATCATAGAATTAAGTTGTTGATATCACAAGATTTGGAATCATACGAATGTTATAACAATATAAAACATCAAATCATAACAATAAATTAAGGCTCACTACTATGAATATATAACATTTTGTGCTATGATAACCTCTCATTCACCATATATGGTATCTCAAGAGATGGAAACATTTCTCAATTCATTGGGGGATTGTATAATTTTGATCCCACTAATCACATTCATAACATGTATAGTAATATGTTTGAAATATTTTTAAATCCTATATAACGAATACGCATGATAAAAACCCACGAAATGTAAATGGGTAACATACTCTTTTCGTAGTATATAAAGAAATTTTCATAAAAATTCCATTAAAATAAGTTCTTAAGGAAATATTGGTCCTTAGTAAATGAATACACAATCTCTGGTCGAGAAAATTAAGTACATGTGATGTGAAGTAATTAAAGATAATGGAAAATTATGTTTCGAAATGACCCACTTAATAAGGGTTTTAATAAAAATGGTAAATAATATTTAAAGTAGGTAAGAGGATAATATTTTAATTAAAACTTGAATTTATAGAAAATAATTTTCTATAAAATAATGAGACTTTTTAGAGATTATATAAGTATAAATTCATTTTATAATGAGCTACATGAAAAGTGATAGGAATTGGAACGGTTCCCATTAAACGAGTTTTCTAAAAATAATGAACTAAGAAGGGAACTTGAAGAACATGTAGTATCCTCAATAATGAAAGGTAACATAATCTAGTGAAAATTTTATGGAATATATATAAATAATATAAATAAATTTATTATATTAAGATATAGTTAAAGGGGAAAAATGAAAGAGAATGTGTAACCCATATATAAAGATGGTGGTTTGGAAGATCGCTTGCCTTGGGTTTGGATTCACTCGGATAAATAACTTTATAATAATAATGGAGTTTTATAAGTATCATGAGTTAATTTTGTCCTTTATTTACAGTTTTTTGGAATAATAAATGTTTTTGACGAGTTATGGGGTTCTATAGTTGTTTTTTGAAAGTATTATTGGATTTAAAGGGGGGGTTTTGATTAGTGCATGGATAGGGGAAATCATGTGATCTCGCCTATGAAAATGTGTGGCTTGTTTGGAGAAAGACATTAGATGGAAAAAAATTGATGCATGTTTAGATCATATTATGTGATATTCCTTAGGAACCATATGTATTGGGATTGTAATGAAACTCACAGATGCGACATGATTTACCAAACTATACAAGTGACCATGAGGGGTAAAAATCCACAATGGTTGGCACACTATTTGGTAAACTATGTGGTCAAATCATGAGATAATATTTCATTGTCCTAAAATAATCTTAAATGGACATTACTCATCTAAATTTAATCACTATTCTTCATAATTCCACTCCTCTTGGATATAGAGACTCTATATGTTCTTCTTAGTAATTCTGTTTCCTTTTGATCATGATTCTAGTGGATCCAAGCATATTGGTGATCGGGGAGTTAAGGTATGTGATCTTAGATCACTAATAAATTATTTTTATTCTCAATATAACCTTATTACATTACGATGAATCATAAATACATCAATTTGAGGCCAAATATATGGACTTCAATTTCATTTAATGGTGAATTACAGAATTATTTCTAGAATGGTAATTGATCTAGTGTGTTAGTGGTATCCGATTGTTAAATATCAGATCTAGTATCATTGATGAATATTGAGAGTTATGTTTTTAATATACTTTTTTGGGTAAGAAACATCATGAATCTCATTCTAGAACTTTAATTTGATTGACTTCAAATTAATTCTAGTTGTTCTTGGTGTGCGGGTCAAATCCATTCAAAGATCAGGTGTGACTCAATTATCACTTGCTAATATGTTCTAGATATTTTAATCAATAAGATAATGGTAGAATGTTCATTAAACACTTTAGAATTGTATACTATTGTTTCATTGATATGATACTTGAGTCGTTGTAGCTCAATTGAATATTCTTGATGGTGATCACATGTGTGAGTGTGTGTGTGTTAATACAACCCATGAGACCCATATATGAACCTTGGTTCCCTGAGTACGATATGTCGCTTGGTTGAACATGTTTTATATTGGGAAAATTTACTTATATGTTCCAACTAAGTCACAAGATGGCATTCTATGTTCTACCTATATATGTTCTACTATGTTTTTATGATTATCAATCTATTGGCGGTATTACTAATATTATTCATAATTGGTTGACCATTGCGATACGTTTATCTATTAGACAGAAAATATGAAAGATATGTGATTAATCCAATGATGGACCTAAACATAGGGTAGGGGAATGATGACCTTGGGGATAAAACTAAGGCATATACCTCATGTGTATGACTTCTTTAATCCCTAACCCATGGCATCGATAGGATACTACAACCATTTTTGTAACCTATGTCCAATATGGGGTTTGATGGTATTGTTCTATGAACCTTGATTTAGCTGGGATGTGATAACATTATGGAAAAATTTTACTATATGCATTATGTTTATTAAGAGACATGTTCAACAAAATTATCGATAATTATTGATTTTTCCTAACAGACTTTATGACTAAATTTATAGTGTGGATTCAAAATTAGTATCATCTAGGCTCGTGGTAACAATGTGGACACATGAATTATTAGTAAAAATTGTGGCATCATTCTTGTGATTTTACATATATCAAATAATATTCTTGTTATACATATTAAATCATATAAGGGATGTGTTGGTGGCATCTTAAGGGTTTTTATTACAGAAAACATGTATAGTAATCTTGATGCACATAAAAAATTATTGATAAATGATATAGTTTATGGAAAGGGGCCCATGGAAGATAGTTGAGTTGAGGAGTTCCATGTTGGTGGATGTACTGAGATAAAATTAGGGAGAATCCCATATAATTTTATTTATTTATCTATTTATATTTTATATGATCTGGTTTTAATTTCCATATTGATGTCCTAGTTCATTATACAAATATGAAAAGGGTGACATTTGTTACAAAATTATTTTTTTTATCACCGACTATAATATTTTGGGTTGTTATATTGTGTCATGTTTATTGTGTATGGATATGACAATTTAATGCATCATATCACCAATTAACGCTTTGAACCTCACTCCTATCCAACAAACTCACGCATACTGGGAGGAATTCATGTGGCCTTATATCATATGAAATCCCTGGCTTTTCATACATATATATTACATTTTTTAAATGAATATTCATTACATCACACATATGCATGTTCAAGATTCATAAAAGTTTTCTGTCAATCAAAACATGGATGCACAATGAACTGGTTAATTAGTGAACTAATACATCTCACAATAGATTCTTCATATAAATATCCTTCCATAATCTTATCATATATAATAAATTTTGTCATAACCTGGATAAAGGAATCATAAAAAAGAGTGATATCAAATTCTCAGTAATGATAAACAAGGAAGATATGCAATCCTAACATGTGTATAAGGGAATGAGAAAAAGAGAATAAAATAAAAAAATTATTCCCTACATATCAAAGATAATAATCTTGAGTATTAGAATTAATATTCGTTGATTATAGGACATGAATCTTAAATGAATAAAAGATAATAATCCATGAGAGAATAACAAAGGAATATAACATAGATTTTTTGTGAACACATAAGAATAGAGAATATTTTTCATTATAGTCAAGGACCACTTACAAGTATATCATTGGGGAATGGGTTTACTCCCCAAACCATAATAGTATATTAGGTTCACTCCTAATACAATAATAATAGAAAAAGGCCCTCACTATAATGGGTTCACTACCTGTTCCAGTCCTATCTATCTCATGAGATATCAGTCTTTTCCTAATGTATTGAAGGAATATATAGGTCCCACATATAACATAATGAAAATAATACATATGTTTTACATAAGATCAATAAAAACTAATCATATCATAACCCATGGAAATATTTTAGTTTCATTAACATATCTTCATAACATAACCCATGGAATGGAAATTGGTTTCATAAACATGTCATCCTACCATAACCCAAGAAAAAGAAATGAGCCTCACAAATTTTTTTTCATCTTATTCATAAAAAATTTAGAGAATGAATAAGAATGGATTCTAAGGGTAATATTCCCAGTACATCATAACAAAAATTTATTTTTCCAATCATTGATGAATCAAAATTTAATTAAATCATTTTTTAGGAATGAAACCTTTCAACATTGAAAATCACATTTTATATTCAAGATAACATTGTTTATATTAAATATAAACATTTATTTAAAAATAACTGTGTCAAATTATAAATTATTCATCCATGAATTTGGTCATAAAGATGGTTTGAAATTCTGTTCATCCCATATATGTTAAAAAAATTTATTTCTATAAATTTTTCGGAAATGTCATAAAATATCTCATTTGGAAAATGACTAAAGATTCCATGAATTTTTTTATTGTAAAAATTATAAAACGTATAAATATGACATTTAAAAATCATATGATAAATTAAAAACCTTTTTAATTTTTTATAAAATATGTACATTGAATATAATTATTTCCCAGTACAAACATAAACATAAACAATCTTGAATAATGATGTTTTTGAGAAATAAAATATTACTGCTTCGGTATCTTTTGAAGTATAGTCCACATGATAAAAATTACCTGATATGAGTATTTATATCCTTTAATTTTAATGTTAATAATAAAAAAATGCCTTCATAGGCTATATACCCACAAAATGAAATAAACAAGTAATGTATATGGCATGTATCCCATTTAAATGAAAGTGAGACAAAAGTACCTCACCTTAGGTCTGACCTCTTTTATTCATGTCCAAACCACCTATATAATAAATATAAACTTATAATAGTTTTATTCTTGTACCATAATAATATAAATAATATCATTTATGATTTACTCATAACCATTTATCACCAGTTTATTTACAATTCAACATTAAATAATAATTTTTTGTGATAATTGCTTTGTTTTTCATATAAATTTTTGGTTTGGTAGTTCCAATATTGTATATTGATCAATGTTCTATATTCTACTGAATATTAATCATCTTATAAATAACATATATATTTAGTATATACATATATGGATTCATTCATAAAACATTATATTGAAAAGTGAATGTAGTCGTTCGTGGATATGGTAGGTCATACGTTCCCATGAACGTTGTTTTTTTATTTAGTTGGATGAACCAATAGAAAGTTAAATATTAAATCATATTTCCATGACCATTATTATATAACATATATATAATATATTTTAACCATATTTCCCTCATTACAATACAAGTAAAATATAAATGAAAAAATGAATCGCACTCTTCATTGAGGTCGAAGTCCACATTAACGGACGAATGACGTTGTCATTTCCCAAAGGATTGAATGTTATGTAGGTTGATATGAAATTGAAAATAGATAAGTATAATTATATCATAAATATTATATATAAATATTAAACCCAAAATAATATTCACCCAATAAATGTGGTGATGAAAAATGGGTTGTATCGCTATGGGGAGACGATAAGTTGTACGTACGCATAATTGATACCTTGACTTCTTATTTGATTGCAATGAGGGTGTTCAGCGGTGTTTTAATTATAAAAAAAAATTAGAATATTTATTATACTGAAATTATTATATGATTCTAAATACCATATTTTAATGGGGGGAATGGGGGAGTAGAAAAGGAAAGTGATTGATAATAGTGATTACCTTTTCAATGAAATGACACTTTTAGACTTCCACTAAAGGGCTATAGGTTTGGTATTTTGGGAATAAAAGAAATGATAGAATGTGTAAATGTAATTTAATAAGAGAAAATTGTTATAGTATTTTCATGATATAAGGATCAATGTGGTGTAAATAAGTGAGGTAGTAGGTGCCATTTTATAATTGAGAGGAGTTACACTTTTGGAATTTCTCAAAAGCATAAATTATCATAAATTCATTATCATTACAAAATACATACAAATGTTAATATATTAAAGTATAATATATTATAGGATTGTAAAATAATAATCAAATAAATTTTATTCTTTTTTGGGTCATTTTAAATATTATCCTTTGATTAAGATTTTGTTAACATAATTTAATTTTAACCACGATAACAAAAGTTTCAGCATGAATAGTTGTAATTTTTTACATATAAGGTGAATATTAGAGCCTAAATGACTAATTTATAATCTTTTAGAGAAAATAATCAACACCTTGTATTATGTCAACATTTATCTGATTTTAAAAAAAAATAATAAAATATTATTTCAGTAAAATATCATTATTGTCAATTTTGACACAATTAATTTAATTTGACTTATAATACATCTAAAAAAATGGGGAATTCAAATATAATTCATTAAAATAAAACTAATAGGCCAAATATATTTTTGAAATTCTGGTGTTTCTCTTAACTCATTAATATTATGTCAATTTTTATATTTTTAAAACCATTTAAATTATTTTTTATTAAATGGATAAATACTCTATCGGTGTTTCAAAAGAAAATAAAGCCATATTATAATATTACTAAAAAATAAAAATAGATTTATATCATGAATATTTTTACTATGATCAAAATTTACACTTAGAATAATTAATAACAAACGTTTTTCTCTATGTGGATACATAAGAGATATTGAATACAAAGAATGTGGAATTTTGTAACGTTCGTTGATTTATATAAGATATAAGTCATTTTCAGGAAAATATGTCCATTAAAAACCACTATTTAAAACCTTAGTTGATATGTGTAAAATAGAATTCATCCAATAAAATTTATAAAAGTATTTTTTAAATTTGTACTCTTATATTTTGGTATTAATCCATCATTAACACATTTAATATATACCGTGGTAATAAGGATTTTTAATCTTTAAGGGTAAATTAGTTACTATAACATGAAAAAGGACCCATAAATGGACCAAGAATTATATTTTCCGAAATTAAAAAATAAATGTTCCAAATTTTATATTTTTTGTAATTTTATTACACTCAATAAAAAATTATTTATTTTAAAATTTCAACAATGTCTATTTTTAGAAAAATTCATTACTTTGACCTTAAAAATATCACAATAAAACTTAAAATTAATTTCTTTTATTTAATCCCAAAAATATCAAGTACATCCATAAATTTTTTATCTCTCATTGAATATGTAAAATTAAAATACTTTTACTATTTTAAATATCATTTATTTTATTTTTCCATTATTTAAATAATTACCAGACCAGTGTTGTGTATGAATTTAATATAATTATTTATTCACTGAAAATTAAAAATAAATTAACAGGACGAAGATAAATCTTTTAGGTTTCAAAATAATATTTATATATTAATATATTATCTATACAACCCCATATATAAAATATTATAATTTTTAAACCTAGAATGTTATATATTGGACTTTTCTTGAAATTTAATACTATAAAGGTTTCAATAACATAAAAGTGGTAATAAATGACCATATATCAAAAACATGGATTGTTCTGAAGGAAAATTAATCATTTTTTTGGGATAATGATTGTCTCTTTTTTGTATCTTTATAATTTTTTTACCCTTAATTACCCAATTTATCTTTTACCATGTTAACAAAATATAGTAAAGTTACTATTAATAATGTTAAAAAAATTAAAGGGATTTATTTAATAAATTTAGATCTATTAATTGAAAAAATTGAATCAATTTTTCTAAATTAAAAACAAAAATTTCCTAGAATATAATTTTAAATCAAGGCAATAAATCTGGAAATAGTTTTTTAAGAAAAATACAATTTTATGTATAAAATGTGTTTATTCTAAATTCATGAATAAAATAAATTTTAATGAAAAAAATTATTTTATGTATAAAAAAAGAAATTAATAAAATTTTAAAACTATTCCAAAATTTAATGACACATTGTAAATTATTTAAATTAATATACACATTTTGAAAGTAAAAAAACTATTTTTTATATTCATTAAAAAAGAAATAATTTTGGAAAAGTTTCAAAAAATAATCCTAAGATAATGATGAATACAAAAATGATTATCATTTTATGAAATATTTTTTTCTGAAACGTCTTGAAATTATTTATATTATTCGTTCATAAAAAGAAATAAAAACTATTTTTTGAAGAAAATGTATTTTTCAAAGACTAAAATGACTACTATAAATATGTGATTATTTTCAAATAATTTCCCATTAAATTTATACTTAGTAGGAGAATTATTTTTATTTCATTAGTAATACTTGTTAAAATATTTGGATTTTACATTCTACCCCAATTTAAAAAATTTCATCCTCATACTTTGAAATCAATCTTTATATCCCGAGGATAGACAATTCAAAGTACCTTTTTTGAAATCTCACATAATAAAAAGGGTCAAGAAAACAACCACTTGAAAAGAGGAAAAAGGAGGTATGAAGTTCATATGAAAGAACATGTACTAGGATTCCATGAAAGAGAACATAACTGGGAAGTAATAACCTAGGTATAGAAAAGAAAACTAATTCACATGGTTCTATAGAGAGTGATATTGAATATGGGATTGAGGAAGTTAACCATCATTAAATCATAAATCTATGATGGGCTAAAATGCTGTTGTTTTCTAGGTAAGAAAAGATAAATTAGAGAATTTTAATTTCAAAATAATTTTCCTAAAGTTGAGTAATTCATTTACATCATATTATACGAACATAGTGAAGTATACTTACTTGAGAATTAGAGTTTTCTCCTTTAAAAAATTTCCACCAGAATATAATATTTTTCTCCAAATGATGAGTATTCAAGAATATTTTTTCATTCTTCATGAACTAAAAATAACTTCTGTAGAGAAAAAATCCCTAAAATAATAACTATCGAATTTTCTAATCATTTGGAATTAACCAAAATGAAAATTGTTATCATAATATAAGATAACTTACCAAAATTAATAAACCATAAAATGATGAAACATACTTTTAATCTAAAAAATTTGTTACCAAAATTTCAACATATAACATTCAATAAATAAATATACATATAATTGATAGAAAATATTCGGAACTAATATTGAACCAAATATTTAATAATGATTTTAACACATAGTCTTCAAATAATAATAATAACATTTCTCTCAAAAATAACCTCAATTACTTTAGAAGACTTATACAAAAATTTAATTGTCTTAAATACATAATCTCCATGATATTATAGTCATTTCCATAAATCAACTAAATTTTCTTAAAGTTGTAGTATGACGATATATTCTTCAAAAAGTAATATAACCGTCCTATAATGCTTTCCCAAAAATTATAGTCAACTTCTTCCTAAATAAATTAATCACCAAATTATTTTCTAATAAAAATGTTCATCTATACGATAAAACATATATGTTGAAAACCAACGTATTCTTCATCCATCAAAAGATTTAATTTAAAAGAAAATTTCATATTAATAAGGGATTCAGATAGAATATTACTAGGAATTTCACTATTGTAACCTGACCCACATGTTTTCATTTTCCAAAAACTATAACCCTTATATTGTTTCAAGTAATTTGATAAACATCCTAAAAAATAATAGTACCACATTAATCATTTTAGAAAGGATTCAACCTCCAAGGTTAGATCAAATCATTCATTTTTTAATCCCAAAATCTAATAACCCATAATTATCTAAAAATAAATGATCATATAAACCCTAATAGTTATCCAATCCCATTAAAACATTTCTATAAACATAAGGATTTCATATACATCAAACTCAATAAAAAAATATCACAAAAATATCATTGGTCAACTTAAAATTCAATCAGTTAAAAACTAAAATTGGGATGTCTACGAAGTTGAATGTATGTTATCTTAAAAACAAGATGGTACATATAAATATAATGTGAATATTACATCCATACATATATGTTTCCAAATTTATCACAACCATTACTAATTTCATGATTCTCATAACCAAATACCCTTGGTTAAAATAATTCTAAAACAATATTCATGAATCCAAAAACATAATTTCTTTAATACCATTCATTAAATAATTGACATGTCATAGGTTATTCCATAGTCTGGGAGTTAAATCTAGGATTAGTTCCTTGACATGGATTATCAAAATGTTCACCAGACATAATGAATTAAACTACTCATCAATTCTTTGCTATATTGTTTTCATTTCTATATAGTAAAAATCTTCCAATATATATGAGATATTTTTCTTGGTTTTTAGTCCCACGTTCTTGACATGTTTGAAGTAGAATATTTATTACTTTGTTATAATTACCATAGGAAATTTCATAAAATTCAATCATATTCTTATTTTACATTTTAAGAGTCTCTTCAAATTTCATGATGTTAATAATATATCATTATTGAGGATTAGGCATAATAAAATTTTCTTTTTCTCATATAATCAACCAATTTGGATTCTTATAATCACTGAATTGTCCACCACATTCAATGTTAATATGATTCATCCTCATTATAACCATTAGATAAAACCAAAAATCATAGCATGGGAAAAAATATTCATAGGGGGAAAACCACTAACTAGGGGAAATTAGTTATAAAATTTTATTATGTGACCCCTAACGTTTATGCTTGTTCATAAATGATAATCATTCATTAAAATCCCCAATAGTAGTTAGTAAATAATATTTTTATTAAAAAAAATTATATCCCCTAGAAGTGTCAAACATGGTCTGATGTAAAGCCCATTATCATGCATCATTTTTCAATTAATTCTAGCCCAATACTATATTTTTGGGGTTGTCACCCTAGGGAAATCTATTACAAAACCACATACATTTGTAGTATCTACAAAGGGATTCATTTATAAATAATAGACATAATCTATTGTTTACTAAAACATTATGCTGTTATAATATACGAAGGGTTACCCTAATGGTTTCCACTAACGTTTTCTCATCCCTATTTCCAATGGATAACTATACCTATCCTCTAATAAAAACATTGATGAAAATATATTTTCATACATTTATAATATATATTTATAGATAAATATTCATCACAATACACAAATTAATGTTCAATGATAAAAATTGTATAGTTTATATGGAAACATGGACACATATGCCACTTGTTTTTAAATGAACAATGACCTCTCCCACTATATTTTAAATAATAAGAACCTTCCTTATACATATCATTATTATAAATTTATTTATAACTTGATGAGAGGAAATATAATGAAGGGTGAGATTAGATACTATGTAAAGGAGAAAAGGGTGATACGTAAGCATAACATGGGTATAAGGGTATGAGAACATGTGAATAACTTTTTAAAATCGTACACTTCATATCAAAGACCATAATATTTATTCATGGAATAATTATTGGTATTTCATAAACGTGAATCCTGAAAAAAATCAAAATTAATAATCCCTGGGGGCATAATATATGGGTAAGATAAGGAATTATTCCAATTACATGAGAATAAAAAATAATTTTTATAGTAGTCCAAGATAATTACAAAGGATATAATAGTGGAATGAGATCACTCCCCAAACCATCATCGTAGTCAAGCTTCACTCATAGGACTATCATATCAGAAAATGTTACTTACTGAATTGGGATCACTTTCCATTACTGTCCTACCAATCTCATGAGATATAAATAATTACCCAATGCATTAGATGGAGACATAAGTCCCACCCATCACATAATGACAGCTATACATATGTGTGGAAAAAGATCATACATTATTCATCATATAAAAACCAATGAAATGAAATGGGTTTAATTAACATATATTCTTAACTTAACCCATGGAAGCATGAGAGCCTTGGCTGAGTTGGTGGGGACTCAACAAGTGCATCCAAGAGACCTGAGTTCAAAACCGGGTGGTGACATAATTTTCATGTTACTATATCAGGAACTATAGTAGGAACTATAGTAGGTACTATAGTAGGCACTGTTTGGTACTATAGCATCCAGGACTATTCATACATTTGGGCTTTCGGGCCACCAGTTTGGGCCTCAGGTCCTATAAAACCTTCCGGCCACCTAAGGCCTTTGGGCTAGTAAGGCTTTCATGCAACCTGAAGGCCTTAGAGCCACCTCAAGGACTTAGAGATACAACATGGATTTCGGGCCACCTAAAAATTGTGCTTAAATGATTAGACATACTCTACAAAGAGAAAACTTCTGATGATGATTCAGAGCAGGCACACTCACCAGAGTAGAAGCTTAGAGAATTTTTCAAAAAGAGACGGTATGAAATTTTCATAAATACCAGTTCATTCTACCATGGTAATCCTATCCAAAAAGAACATGTGATAATGGAGAGATAATATAACGATGAATAAATGTTGGAGGAGCAGTTCTAAGTATAATCTGTATATTTTCTAAGGCCTATGGGTTGTGTAATCTCTAAACCTATGGAATTTTTAAGGGTTCCCCCTCATCCCTTGAAATGGGGGTTATCAAAAATGATTAAAAAGATGTAATTTGGTCCATTTTAGCTAATCTATAGAAATGAAATAGGTTTCATAAACATTTCTTCATGACAGAACCCAAGAAAAAAATGAGTTTCATAAACACTTTATTATTGCAGGACCCATGAAAAAGAAATGGGTTTCAAAAATATTATGTCATCATATTTATAAAACATTCAAAAAATGAATAATAATGTATTACTTAGGTCATATTAGTAGTATATCATAAGAAAAATTGAAGTATGTTTTCTTTTATGAATCAAAATACCATTAATTGTTTTTCCAGAAAAATAGTATTTTATCTTTGAAAATTAATTTTGTTAATCATAAAAACATTACAAATATGAAATAAAAAAAATTATTTTTAAAATAATATTTAAAATTGGTAATGAAGATTAAATTAATTTAGGCATCAAGATTCCATGAAATCACATTCACTCTTTTTAAGTTTGAAAAAATTAATTCAGTTCTTTTTTAAAAAAAATCATAAATTAAATCATTTTGGAAATGATAAAATTGTCCTTTTAAGCCATATTCTAAAACGTAAAAAATGGGTAAAGATAAATTTTAAAAATTGATGGAGAATATAAAAAACATTTTGATATAGTTTTTACAAAATATGGAAATTAAAGAGAAATATTGACCCATGGAGAGTTAAACATAAAAAATCTCAGATATTGATGAGATTGTGAAATAGACCCATACCACTTTGGTAAAATTTGGAACATGACCCCATAAAATAAATAAAATTATATCGATTTTTATTTCACAAATATTTAATGATAATAATCAAAAATTATATTCATGGGATGTAGATACACCACAAAACAGAAACAATTTGTTTCAGAGAAATGTATCCCAAATAAATAAAAGGGAGAAAAAAATACCTTACCTTAGTTCAAACCTCCTTCGTATGTGTCAAAAAATTCTATATAATAAATAAATATATATTATATTTTTTTTCCAATCAATAATCAAATACATAATATATTTTTTGATTTAAAAATAATGTTTTATTTCATGTTTATTAATAATTCAATATTAAATCATTATTTTAGGTGATAGTTTCTTCTTTTTCCTAATAAGTTTGGGTTGGTTGTTTCAGTCCATGAAATTTGGATCAATGTTAAATATTATATAGAATATTAATCCTAAAAAAATATGATATATATTTATTATATATACTTTTTAGATTTATTCATAAAATTAATGATAGAAAAAATGAAATACAATGTTAATGGAAATGGTAGGTCGTATTTACACAATAATGTTGTTTTCATTGTTTTAATGGATGAACTAAGAGAGAGGTAAATATCAAATCAATATTTTAGGATTATTATATCATTAATATATCATATATATTAATAAAAGTATCTATAATTACCATCTAAGTGAAATATAAATGAAAAACAAATCATATGGAATCATGAAGGTGGTAGTCTACATATATGCAATGACGACGTCGTCATTTCACAAAGGATTGAATGGTAAGTAGATATATATGATATTATCATTAAATAATTATAATTGTTTCATAAATATAATATATAATTTTTAAACCCATTATAATATCCATCCATAAATGTTTGTGATGCAAAAAGAATGTTATCACTATGTGGAGAAGGTGAGCTGCATATACGTACGAGCAATGATTTCGCTTCTTGTTTAACAGGAAAGAGGTTGCATAATGGTGTTTTAATAATCATAATTTTTATCATATTTAATATAATTAAATTATTTTTTATGAAAATTACAATATACTATAATAGGTAAATAAGAGTATAAAACGAAAGTGATCGGTAAGAGCAATTACCTCTTCATCAAAATGAATTCATTAAATATCCACTAATGGTCTCTATGGTTGCTATGTTGGGAATAATAGTCACTCAAAAATATGGAGAAGAATATTCAGTTGTGTAATGTCGAGATATAAGGATCAATGTGGAGTAAATAAATGTGGCAGGAGGTTCCCTTTTAAAATTGATGTGTGGGTCACTTTTTGGAATTTCATAGAAGATTAAATTATAAAAAATTTATTCTCAGTCCAAATACTTAAAAATGGTTTAGGGATAAAAGATAATATAATATATAATTTTAATCCCATTAAAAATATAATTTAATATATTTGGGTGCCATTTTAAACCTTATCATTTTGTTTAACCAATAGTTAACATGTTTTAATTTTTACTACGGTAAACACATTTTCAATAATAAATGTTATAATTAGTTATTTATATGGAAACATGTGGATCCTAAATGAATAATATATGAAGTATAAAACCTTATAATAACAACCTTATATTATCCGACTATTTTTATGTTTTTGAATAATTTAATAAAATATTAATTAGATAAAATATACTTATTATCTATTTTGACACTTTTCATTTAAGATGACAATAAATGCATCACGACTAATAGGGAAGTAGAATATAATTATTTGAAACATTAATAAAATTTAATATGGATTAATAAATATTTTGGGCCATATTAACTCATTAAATTATTTCAATTTTTATATTTTTAAAACCATTTATTATATTTTTTATTAAATGGAGAAATACTTCCTCAATGTTGTATAATAAATTATAGCCATTATATAATATATAAAAATAAAAAATAAATTTTTATACAGTAAATAATTTTATGATCTTTAAAATGAGACTTATATTTGTTCATAATATTATCTTTTCTCTCAATGTGGGATCATAAGAGATATTAACGACAATGATAACATTATTTGATTTAAATAATATAAAAGTCATTTTTATTGAAATGTGTCCATTAAAAATATTTATTCAGATAATTAGTTGATAAGGGTTGAGTAAACCTCATAAAATAAAATTATTAAATGTTTTGACTATGATTTGGCTCTTATCGTTTTCTATTAATCCACTCTTAACACATTTAAAACATATAGTGATAATAAGTGTTTTTACTCTGAAGGTCAATATAGTTAATATAACTTTAAAAATACCCATAAATGGATGATGGATGAAAATAAAAACCATAAAATAATCACATGGATAAATTTTATATTTATAGTGTTTTTTAGCAAGTAAGAAAATATTAATAATTTTTATATATCAATAATGTCAATTTTTATATCTGGTGATTACATTAACTTGAAATGTATCATGATAATACAAATAATTAAAACTTGTATTTTTATTATACCCCTAAATTGTCAATGTGATATATTATATTTTTATATCATTTATTTTCTCTCATTACAAGACTTTTAATAGTTCAAATATCATTTACTTTATTTTTATATTAATTAAATACCTACTATGTTAGTTTTTTGCAATCAATTTTGGTAATTATTTTTTTATTAAAAATTAAAAATAATTTACCATGTGGAAGAAAAATCTTTTTCATTTAGAAATAATCTTTATAGTTTAACATATCCTATAGATAACCCAATATATAAAATATTATTATTATTAATACCCAGTGTGTTGCCTGTTTGACTTTTTTTGAGATCAAATACCATAAATGTTATAATTACATGAAATTGTTAATAAATGGTCATATATATAATAGATGATTTTTGAGGAAAATTATATATCCAATGTATTTTGGATATGTTTTAGGGTCACTTTTTAGTCATCATAAATTTTTTACCGATAATTACCCGATTTACCCTTTATGATTGTATGTTTTTTTACTAAATTTACTATTCATAATGTCAAAAACTAAAATTAGTATTTTTAAAACAATTGGTCATCCTGATACCAAATATGTAATTAATTCTATCAAAATGTAAAAAAATCATAACATTATTTAAAACTAGACCAGAAAATTGGAAAAAATGAGAAAATTTCTATTTTAAGTATAAAATGTTTTTAAAATAAATCCATGATAATAATTCATTTAAAAAAATTAGATTATTCATAATAAAATGGAACCATGGAAAATTTAAAACTAATGCAAAATAGAAATTGACTTTGTATATTTCTTAAATGAAAATTTAGTTTTAAATGACAATATGTATTACTAGTATTCATTCAAAATGAAAATTTTTTGAAAAATGTCTCAATAAATTCAACCTAAGCTAATGTTAAATAAAAACATTAATTTTTATTTTTATATTAATTTTTCAAAACTTTTGAAAATTTAATTAGTATATATTTTTATAAAAAGAAAAAAACTAATTTTTTATGAAAACAATTTTTTTTGAAGAGTTAAATGACTGCTAAAATTATGTTATTGTATTCTATTCATTGAAAAATATATTTCTATTGAGTACGAATTTTATATTTATCTCATAAATTAGTTACTCCTATTCATACCCAGTAATTTAATGGATAGGGTATAATGGTAAAATTAAAATAATAATAAATTTCATTACATTTTTATCGATATTGTTTATATTGTAGTCAATCAAACATAATAGTTCCATTTAAAATCTTGGGATATTTTGTTACATTCCAATTAAAAAAATTACATCATCATAATTTGAACTTTTTTAGGGTATCCCGAGGTTTTTGTATTCAAAATACATTTATTTAAATCCCACATCGTAAAAAGGGTCAAGAAAACTTTTTCATGAAAATAATGAAAGTAAAGTACAATGATCATCCAATATAAACTTGCTAGGTTTAGAGGTAAGAGAAAATAAGTGGGAAATTAAAACATTGATACAGAAGAGAAAACTAAATCCCATGTATAGTTAGATAGTTATAGAGAATATGGTCATGATAAACTTAACCATCATGAAACCATAAATTTGTGTTGGGATAAATGTCCATAGATTTCCTAGTATGAAAAGTAATGAAATAAATTTTTTCATTCAAAATAATTTTCTTAAAGTTATGGAATTCCCTCAGAAAATTATCTTATATCACATAGAAATATATTTACATGAATGTATAGTTTCATCCTATAATCATTTTCTAAAAAAATCGCATATTTTTTTCCAAAGGATGGGTATTCAAGATGAAATTTTCGTGCCCAATGTATTAGAATATACTTATACAGAAAAAAGTCCATAAAAGAATATATATATATTAGCCGTGTATTTATGAATTATCCAAACCAAAATGGTTTTCACAATATAAGATACTTTCCCAAAATGGGTAAATAATAAAATGAATAAAACTACTTTTAATCTCCAAAATTCAATAGTAATATCCAAAATACAACATAGATCATTCAATAAATAACTATCCTGAAATGTCCTCAATAATATTCAAGCATAATATTCAAGCTTGAATATTAGAATGATTTGATCACGTTTTCTTAAAAGATTAATTTTAACATTTTTCTACAAATAAAATTAATTAATCATGCCTTCTCATACCAAGATTTAATTTCACGAATTATATAATCATCAAGATATTCTAATCATTTTCATAATTCTGCTGAATCGCCCCATATTTCCTATTATTAGTATATATTCTTCTAAAAAATAATTCAATCATCCTATGATGTTTCCCCAAAGATTACAGTTATCTTATTCTAAAATATCCAAATCACCAAATCATTTTCCAATCACCACAATTATCTATATTTAAAACATATGTTCCCAAAATAAAATTATTTTTTATCTATAAAATCAGTTATCAAAATAAAAAACATCATACTAGCTGGAACGTAATGAAGGTATGTTTTAGAAACTACACTCTTGTCTCCCTTTGGTAGTGATTTCAAGCCCCACGACCTTCCCATACGTGTCAGGTTGTCCCCTAGCTAATGGTTTCCCTTTTTCTAAAACCATAAACTTTATAACATTTGATGAAATGTGATTAACATTCAAAAATATAACCATAACATAATCATCATTTAATAAATGTTTTATCCTCAATTCTTAGCTCATAACTTTCATTTTGGACCGCATAATGTGATAACCCATAATTAACTCAAAATCAATGGTCATATTAAAATAAAAGGTTATCCAAACCATTAAAAAAATTTCTTTAAAATTAGCAGCTATATATAACTCTAACACAGTAAATATTTATCCCAAAAATACCAATATTTACAATAAAACTCCATCACTTAAAACCTTATAAGGGGGTGTCTATGAATTTGAACATTTTATATAATAATCCCATAATGGAATCTATAAATATAACATTAATATTACATATATACTTATATGCATCCAAAATTTACATTATCATTCAATATTTCATTATTCTCAAAACAAAATACCATGGAAAAAATACTATTATGACATAATTCGTGAATCCCAATATATAAATAATTCAATCCTTTCACATAAATTATTAATATTTCATAGTTCCTTAATTGTTCTAGGATTTAACTCTTTGATTGTGACATTGAATTGGATAATTCCCATGTTCTACTCACATATGTCTTGGAATTCTAGGAAAATTTGTTCCTTTATGACTATAATTTCCACACACAAAAATCCATTCCTTCCATTTGAGAAATTCTTCTATGTTCTTCTCCCCACCTTCTTGACAAATTTGAATATGAATATTCTTTAGAATATGTTCATTACCAATAAACTTTCATAAAGGTCCCTCCTCTTTATATTTGATTTGTTAGGAGTCTCATCGAATTTCACACTGATAATGATATATCATGATAGATGGTTAGGCATAATCACAAAATATATTTTCTAAAACCCTCACCATATTTATTTTCTCATAATCACCTAATTTTCTATCACATTTGATTTCAACATGATTCATCCTCATTATAGCCAATGACTAATACCAAAAATCATCGTGTCAGAAACACTAATAATAGGGGAATAACATATAATCAAGGGAAATTAGTTATAGAATCTTAATATATGACACATTACGTTTAACATAGTCCATACATGATCATCATTTGTTAAAATTCATCATAATGGTTAGTAAGGAAAATTTTAATTAACCAAAGAATATCCTCTAAGAGCGTCAAACCATATGTGATGTAAAGGTCCTTATCTTTCCCTAGTTCCAAATAGATTCTAGTTAAATATAGAATTTTTGATAATGTTACTCTGATGTTATTACAAAACCACATCCCCTTGTAATGTCTAGTAAGGTATGTGTTTATAGATAAACCAAATAATGTATCAATTAAAAAAATATTTGGTTGCAATACAATATCTTGTCTTACCTTAATGGGTTTCACTAACTATTTCTCATCCTAGTTTCCAAAGGATAACTAAACCAATCTTCTGATTACAGCAATGATGACCATGTATTTTCATACATAAATATTACATATTTATAAATAAATACTCATTACATTAAAAAAATTTCAAGGATCATAATTCTTTAGTGTGTTTACAAACATGGACAAATAAACAATTGGTTCATATGTGAACTACGACATCTCCAACTTCAATCTCCTTAACATTAAAATTCTGTAGACATATCAAAAAAATTAATCTATTCATAAACTAGGGATATAATAACAATGAATGGGTGAGCTCAAATGCTCAGTAAATGTAAACAAATGAGATATATAAGCATAACCAAGGCATAATGTAATGTTAACTAGAGAATAACATTGAAATATCATACCCTACATAATAAAGATCATAATCAAAGGTCATGGAATAAAAATTGATATCTCATAAGATATGAATCTTAATGGAATCAAAGAGTATAATCCATGATATCATAAAATAGGAATAAGATATAGAAATATTAAGAACACATAAGCATGGAAAATAATTTCTATAGTAGATAATTTTCAATTCCAATGATATCATAGTGGGATGGGTTCACTCCCCAAAAGATCATTGTTTTCATGGTTCACTCCCAAGACCATCATATAGGACCAAGTTTCTTATTGAACAAATTTTCATCCTTATTCCAGTCCTACAAATTTAATGAGATATTAATCTTTACCCAATGCGTTGGAGAAAGATATAGATCCCTCCAGCCACATAATGAATATCTAATATATATGTGCCACAAGATCATAAAACATTCATCATTTCAAATACCATGAAGATAAATTAGTTTCACAAACATATCTTCATTACATAACCCATCAAAATGAAATATGTTTCATAAACATTTATTCCTAACACACACTAAGAAAATAAATGGGTTTCATAAAAATTTCATCAAAACATAACCCTTGAAAAATAAATGGGTTTCACAATCATTATGTCATCATATTCATGAAGAAATGGAAGAATGAATAAAAATGGAGTCCAGGGAAAATATTCCTACTAAATCACATGAAACATTGATGTTTGTTGTATTTTATGTGTAAAAATATCATTGATACCATTTTATGAAAGTATAAATTTAAATTTTAAAATCACTTTTGAAATTCATAAGAACATCACACATATTAAAGAAAAAATATAACCTAAAAATAAAATTTTAATATTGTAACGAATTCGTAAAATAATTAGGCTTCATGATAATGGGAAATTCTATTCACCCTATATAAGTTAAAAATAACATTATTTCTATACTTTTGATCGAAAATTCATAAAGTACTATGTTTGGAAAATTTAAAAAAGATTCCATTCATACCATTTTACAAAATGTAAAAAAGTATAAAAATAACCTTAAATAATATAATGAGAACATTACAAAATATTTGAAATCATTTTTATATAACATGGAAAGGGAAGTGAAATATTACCTTATAGAGAATTAAATATACACAATTCAAAATAATGATGAGATTGTGAAATAAACCCTTATCGCTTTGGTAACATCTGAAACATAATCCCCATGAATGAAAAGGGTTTATATATATATACCATAATTTTCATGGGTAGAATTATGAAACACATTCCTGGTCTGTATATACTCTACACAAAATAAACCATTAGTTTATAAGGAATGTGTCCCACATAAATAAATGTGGGAAAAAATTCCTTATTATAGGTCAGGAATCCTTCCTACATGTCACAGATACCAATATATTAAATATATATTTTCTATAATTTTATTATAGAACCATATTAAAATACACAAGGTCATTTATGATTTATTTAGAAAATTTTATCATTTGTTTATTAACAATTTGTTATTAAATCATTGTTTTGGGTCATAATTGCTTCCTTTTTCAAATAAGTTTGGTTTTTTTGTATTATTCCTTTTAAAATGAAAAAAGTTTAAACATAATTCAGAATTTTAATCATGATATAAATACCACATATATTTAATATACACATGTTTGGATTCATTCATAAAATAATATATAGAAAAATGAAATGCCAATTCATGGAGACGGTAGGTCGTATGTATGCATGGACACCATTTTCTTTGTTTATGGATAGATGAACCAAATTAAAAGTAAATATTAAACCAAAATTTTTGGAAAATTATAATATAAGATGTATATATAATATATATTAATTAAATTTCATTTCATTTCCATCTAATTAAAACATAAATGAAATATAAATCACATCTTTTCATGGATGTGGTATTCCACACATATACATGAATGATGTTATCGTTTCTCAATGTATCGAATGGTAAGTATATAGTTATGATATTTTGATTAAAAATGTATAATTATTTCATGAATATCATAAAAAATTTTAAACCCATCACAATATCCATCCATAAGAGATAGTGATGAAAAATGATTTGTGTCGCTACATGAAGATGGTAAGATTTATGTACACATGGGTGATAATTTCACTTCTAGTTTGATGGTAAAGATGGTGCATAATGCAGTTTTAATAATACTAATAAAATTTCATAATATATAGTAAAATTAATTTATTATTTTATAAAAAAAATTATATTAGTAGGAGGTTAATAAGATTTTGAAAAAAAGTGATTGGTAAGAGCGATAGCCTCTTCTTCAAAACGACTCCATTAGATATCCTATATAGGGATCTAGGGATTAATTTTTGGGAGACACTAACCTACAGAATATGTCTATCAATCTTGGGAGAGGAATATGGTTGATTATGTTCTATATAAAATGATCAATGTGGTGTAGTGAATTAAGTGAGGAGGTTCCCTTTTATAATTTAGGTGAGGTACACTTTTGCAATATCTCTAAAGATTAAATAATAAGAAATTCCTTCTCATTCCAAATACATCAAAATGGTAATGGATTATAAAATAAGATAATATTGTTTTATAATCCTACCAACTAGCACAATTTGGACACGTATGGTGTCATTTTAAACCATATCATTTTGATTATCCCTTTGTTAACTTATTTAAATATTAATTTCAATTACAACATTTTTCAAATTAATGGTTGTAATTTTTTAATAATAAGGTAACCACTAGACTATAATTGAAATATTTATGAAATTTTATACCCTATAATAATAAAATAGTATTATTTTAATATTTTAAATATTTCAAAAAAAAATTATTATTATGATAAAATTCATTATTTTCAATTTTCGCAATATTCAATTAATTAGGATTATAATACATAAATACAATGGAATAATTTGAATGTTACACTTTTAAAAATTTATAATATTTCATAGAGATCTACATATTTTTTTCATATTAAATCATTAAAATTGTATACTTTTTAATATATTATAATAATTTATTATATATTTTTTATGAAAAAGAGACAGAATGCATCAATCTTGTGTAAGAAATTAAATTAATTATATAATTACAAGAAACTAAAAATTAAATTTTATAATCTCATTAATTTTATTTCGTTCAAAATTTTAACTTAGATTCATTTATAAATATATATTTTTATATGGGAACATAAGATATTTTAAAGACAAATAAAGTGAAATTTTTTACTTTATTTCATTTAAATAATATATAAGTCACATTCATGGACAAGTATCCATTAAAAAAATCAATTTAGAACATTAAGTGATATGCTAAGAACAAAACTCATATATTAATATATATATAAAAAATTTATTATTATTTTACTCTTATGTTTTGGTATTAATCCATCATTAACCCATTTAAAACATACCGTGACAATATAGAGTTTTACTCTTTGAGGGTCAATACTGATACTATAACATGAAAAATGACCCATAAATGGAAGATCAATTATATTTAAAAATTTATTATCACTTGCAATGAATCTATATTTTTATAAATTTTATAAGAATTAATTAATATTTATTTGGTTTAAAATACCAATAATTTCATTTTTCAAAACTATTCATTACATTGACTTTAAAAATACCAAGATAAAACATATAATATGAAAAATTATTCTATTATATCCTTAAAATATCAAGGATATATATAAAATTAATTTGTATCTTTTATTAAATCAGATTATTTTTATACGAATATTCTTAATATCATTTATTTTATAATTTCCATTAATTATATAATTAGTACTTCAATGTTGTGTAATCATTTAAGGTAAATATTTTTTCACTTAAAATTAAAAATAAATGACCATAATTAATATAATTTTTTTTATTTAAAAATACTATTTATATTCAAATGTATCCTCTAGATTACCCTATATATAAAATATTATAATTATTAAATCATAGAGTGTGTCCTTAATGACGATTATTGATATTAAATTCTATAAAGTTTATGATCACATAAAATTGTAATAAATGGTTATATATATATATTGGATGATTATTTATGAGAATTAGTTATAAAATAAAATTGGGCAAGTGTTAGGGTCATTTTTTAGTCCTTATCATATTATTTCTCCTTAATTACATAATTTACCCTTTACTGTGGTAACAAAATTTACTAAAGATACTATTCAAAATGTACAAAAATAAATGAGTACTACTTAAACAATTTAGAATTAAAATTCCAAATATGGAATCAATTTTTTTATAATTGAATACATAAAATGAGGAAAATATTAATTAATTATTAAACCTATAAAAAGAAAAAATAATTTTTTATGAAAATTCCATTTTAAGTATAATATATTTTATAGATATATTACTAAATAAATTCATTTAAAAGTTAAAAATTAGATTATTTATTATAAATATAATATAATGAAATTTTTAAGACAATCGAAAATATAATTTTAATTTTTAAATGAATTCCCTGAAAAACAAGTTTATTAATAAAAATCATTTTTTTACTATTCATTAAAAATGAACACTTTTCAAAAAGGTCAAAAAAATCCTAAGATAGTTATCAATAAAAATATTAAGTTCATATTTTCAATTGATTTCTCTAAAAATTCTAAGAATTAAATATAATATTCACTCATAAAAAGCAAAATCCCTAATTTTAAAGAAAACATATTTTTTTTAAAAGAATAAAACGACTTTACTAAAATTATCTGATTATTCTATAAAAAATCACCAATAAATTATAATGAGTGAGAAATTTATATTAATTTCATAAATTAGTTACTCTTATTCAAACCCTCCAATTTTACAGCTCAGTTATAGTGGCTACATTGAAATAATAATATTTAATGGGTTTTATACTCGGTATTGTGAATCTTTTACACTACCGAACATAGTCATTCATTTTAAAATATCTAGATATTACAACAAATAACCACTTGGATGCTGTTTTGGAAATATTTATTGGGGTGCTAAAAATGGTATCAGAGGTACCATGTTTTCTTTATTTTATTTTTTTGTGTTATAGTATAAAAAGAGACAAGTTGTGTGGAAATCAGGTAGGGGAGTTTCCATGTTCCTAGACAAACCATGTGTAAATAATATCTGAGAACCTAGTAAATAGAATTATGTTATAGATTAATGGGATTCTTGTGCATTCATGTATCATGTTGAGTCACATAGGATCAAATTCCATATATATACATATTGAGTGTTGTATGGAAGTTATTTCATTAAATTCCTTGATTTATTCTAACTATTGCATGATATGTCTATGTCCTATGTTATTGTGAGAAATATATTTAGTATTCTTCCATTAAAAATGGTCATTATTATATTTCTAGTAAATTAATTTCATTGAATAATGTGATGGTACAAAAGACTAGGATTCTGCCTTATGTAGATCTATGAGGGTTTTATATAAGGAATCTCCAAGGATAATTATTCCTTTAGTTCCTTATGCTTCTTATGTTGTTATATTAAAAAACACATTCAAATAATCCTAAATATTTGTATTTCATTTCATAAAATTCCACATAGGATATTCTTGAGTGGACTACATTATGAAAAATATCATAATTCTCTGTCTAGGGTGGACACTCTAATCACACCATAAGCTATGAAGAAAGATACACCTGGGCATGAAACTGCAACTTCTCCAGTGGTATTGTGGTTGGATCCAATCCATCCTAGAGTCCTTAAAAATGTATAATCCTAATAAAGAGGGAAATAGAGGGCCATGATTGACTATGATATTCAATTTAACCTCTAGTATCAATAATCTTTCTAGTGAAGTGAAATAATATAGAAATCGGATCACTAGATAAAAATCATTATGAGAATATTTGAATTAGTTGATATGACATAAGAACAACAAGTCAAGATAGTGACATTTATGCTTCGACAACCCACTGAGAGATTGTGGTGTGTCATTGGACAATTATACATACATGATGGTCTTTCATGGGAGTCATTAAATAACCTATTGATTAAGAAAATATTTCTTGACATGACGATTTTAGAGCATGCCTAGAAATAAATAGATAATTTTTAGTTATCCATAATTCTATCGTTGTATTTTTATTTCTCCACTGAATAACTCTTTTTTATATCTTCGTGGATGAAAATGTAAAATATAAAGAAAATATAGTTTAAATTAGTCTTCACCATAATATTCAATGATTTGTTAGGATATATGAAATACAAAATTACCTGGAGGTTTTACACTAGGACTTAACTATTGAGAAGGGTCTTGAAGAGGTTTGAGTAGCTGGACTTCTTTTATCCTTTGGTATTCATGGGAGTGAACATATTACTAATGTGATGAGTTTCACATATGATAAAAGTTTAAGGAAGACCTAATAACACATAGTAGAGTTGTGGTAGGTTGGTGGATCATAGTTTGGTCTATTTATCCCCATAAAGATTATTTCAACATTGATTCTACTATGGGAAGGTCTTGAATTACCACATGTTTTGCCCAGATCCTCAGATGAATTGTATGATGTGTGGAAAGATGGGGCATCTCCAAAATTATTTCTCTAGAGCATTGAGGTTATGATTTTGTATAGGTATTGGATAGGTATGAACCAAGACCCAAGAACTAGACGGGTTCTTCAACAACGGGTACACACTCCGTAGATGACATTAACTCGAGAGAGTTATACACCTCTGGGTATAGGTTATGGAGTTTAACATGTTTTCATGTTTGAAGTAGACTAGGTTCTGTATCTCTAAAGAGTGGTTTCATCAACCATTCCGAGTAAAATCTTGATAACCTATTATCCATCTTATAATCTTTTTTATATTGGTGAATCCCATTATTTTATATATTCTCAAGTTGTTTCTTTTATTGACACATTGATCTAGTTTTATTTTATGTTACTTTCTATTAAAATACCATTGAAAAATATAATCGCTCATCTCAAGAGGTTTTCAGTGAGTCTAGTAGTTTTTGATGGCTATAATTTTTTATTGGGATTTCATAATCCAAGATATTATTATCTTTCATGAAATCCATAGAATGTACTTAATGATAATCTTTCAGGCTCACATCGACTTTCACTGAAGGTTGATATACTTTATCTGACATAAGTGAAAGTACATTGTGATGTTTAATGAGTGTGATGTCAAAGCTAGTAACCTGTGAATTTATATAAACCATATTTGATCCATTGACACATAGGTAGCAGGATTATACCTCATAGATAAAATAATTATAGGCCCACTTCTTTTTATACTATTATCAAACTCTTTGATTATATATTTCTAGATGACTTATTAGGTCATCAAGCTAAAAATTAAGTAGAGTTAATGATATATATTATTTGATGAGAACAATATTATTTGATTTCTCCTTAAAATAATATTTTTATTAAATTAAGAGTGATTTAAATCTAGATTTGGGACCTAGAGACAAATGGTATCACTAAATTTCTCCCATATACATGGGGAGCTCCAATGCTGGACAATAAGAACCAAAATCATATTTTATGAATCTGTGTGGCCTAAAAGAGGATAAATTAGGTGAATGTGCAGAAAAAATATCAATTATCATGTATTTAGGATATCTTTGATATATTTTTGGGAGTTTCGTTGTTCTCCAAAATTTTCCTTATTTCAAGATACAATCAAGTGTGGGTAAAACTGTAGCATATTCTTAAGATTATATTTAGTAGTTGATATGATTTGTAAACGAATGTCATCATGAATTTTAGTTTGATGAATTCCCTAGTAGTTTTCATGGCTATTATGAACAAGATATTCCATCCATATCATGACTCTATTATTGTGGTATTTGTTGAAAATATCATAAAATACTAATGGAATCCTCTGTTACATTGTAGACACCTTGAGGCAATCATGAGCACAATCCATGTTCATCGAATTTATGAAACAAAATTTAAAGTGTAATTTTTTTTATTTGAGAGTTATGTTTCTATGGTCATGTGGTCTCTGAGTTTGGAATTTTAGTGGACACAAACAAATTGAAAGTAGTGATATTATGGGATCACCCTAGAAATGATTTTGAGATCAATATCTTTCTCAATTCATCTAGATAATATTGATGGTTCATCGAGGACTTCTATTCATCAGAAACATCAAAGAATATTCATTCCAAGGAATGGGTGATGTTTTAATTGAATGTTTAGTGTGAGGATGAATTTCATGAGTTGAATATGTGATTAATGATATCTCTAGTTCTGTTAATTCCAGACCCTAGAATTATATATGCAATATAATATTATTCATTAGGTGTTGGGTTAGGAGATGTGTTGATATAGTGGAATTTTGTGGTCACTTATGGGCCACATTAGTTACAACCCCATGAGTGAAACTACCCAACATAGGACATAGGGTTTGAATCTGTGCCACATTCCTTGTTGTGTTGGTGATATTATCTCTTTGGTAAGAGATTTTATATTTACATGAACCATAAGATTCATCTCTTTATTCTTTATTAGAAGGATCTGAATTTGATATATAGGTATTGGGTATGGTATCTGTATACCTGTGACTTGGTGATGAACTATTCTATAGGGAAGCGTAATGCAGTTGTATAATATCTTATTTTGGAATGCTATAGATTTAAGAAGTTAGTGAGAGGCCATCACTGAAGGAATTCTATCTGATGAGTTTTATGGAATAATGTATTGGGGATGTATTTTTTGAATAAAGAGTCATTAAATGTAATATTTTTTTCATCACATAATCTTTAGTGAACTAGATGAATACTGTACAAGAGTTATATCAATTGTCTATGGTGATGAGATATCAATTTTTAGGTGGTGAACTAGTCCAATGGTTCTCAATAGATAATGAAAATGTGATCAGCCTATATGGGTGGGTTATAGAAGCAGACTACAAGAGAGATAAGATGATGGTAGACTCTTATATTTTAAAATGGACAATGGATTCTTTGTCAATGAAGAAGTACCATGACTTTCAAAAGTAGTTCTAGTGGATTGGTCGGAATAGAGAGATTACTAGTTTAGTTACATGAAACCCTCTTCCTAGAGGTCAAGGTGTAACAACTTTACTCTCATATCCCAAAAAAGGTGGTTATTTTATATATTGCAACCAAAAACAAGGAATTCGACATAGATTGATCGAATAGTTTAGTATCCCTGGGAGAAACTACATATATATGTTTCTCACATTAAATATAAAAAACTAACTACAATAGGACAATAATTTTGAGTACATTAACATTTCTTTTATTAAATACTTGAATTCATTCATAGAATCATTATTTGTATCCTTGGGTAAGAAAAACCTAACAAAGGATGATCTCATATGCTCTGTAAGGGAAATCTCACAACAGAAGTTATCCCAAAATAAATAAAACATGAATAATATTGAATACAAAAATATTAATAAAATGTGACATATAACTAATACTCTAAAAATAGAAATGAATAAAAGGATAACATAACTACTTAAATAATTCCATGGTTAACAATAACTATTTCCAAAATGAAATAATGCCTAATATAAAACATCATAATCTTATCATCAAGGCTTTATGAAAAGAAAAAAACATAATCTAACATAGTGTATAATAATAGTACTATGTATTATACATTAATACTTGATTTATGATATAAAATTACACATAATAAAACAAAAAATAATGATAATTATAGTGTATTTTTTAATTAGGAATATAAAATATCATATTGATCATGGGATAAAAAACATTACTAAAACTTCATTAACATGCTTCTAAAATTTGACGTCATTTAAAACTGTATGGGATAACCTAGGGACAAACATAAGAAAGGGGTGAGCTATGAATCCCTGTAAGGGAATAAAAAATAAATAACATGAAGAATATATTGAATGATAGAAAATAGGAATTTTATCGGGTCATAAAAGGAACATGAATAACGAGGCATGACATAACAAGGTAATCATAATAGGAGAAATGTGGAAACAACATAAAAAATTAAATCATAAACATAGGTTAAGGCTAAACCCACCATGATATAATGGTTTAAAAAGTACCATAAAAGGATCAGGTTCACTCCATGCCCCAACGTGATGTATCATAATACTAAACATTACACAATACCTTGGAGTTCCTTATGTGTGAACCCATTTTATTCATTTTATTCTCATTCTCAAGTGTTCAACATAGATCATAAAACTGGAATTTGTTCGTCATAATAAATTATTACATGATTTAGAAGTATGGGATAAATATGTTTATTTATTCCATAACAATGATATGTTCATAAATGTAAACAAACATTATAGGAAATTAACATGGTACTCAATACACAATTTTTGGGGCATGGATTATCACAGTGAAATTTCAACAGTTTAACGGAATCACAAAAATATTCATAAAAATTGTTCAATGTGATATAATGGTGTATTTAAAGACATAAAAATAAAATTATAAGTAATTGGAACATGTAAAATTGTATCCCATCATTATAAATTTGTAAATAGAGGGCACTAGATAACTAAGTAACTTGAATAGAGAAAAGAATCAATGATATATTATGGGATGGTAATGGGTGTACATAAAGGATAGTGGGAGGATAAATGATAAGGAAAGGTATCTCATAATTTATAAATAAAATATAAAGTAATGATAAATTATAATAACATATTCCAATATAATAAAATGTAATTTAATAGAAAGAACATAAAATAATTTCTTGAATTGAAATGACAAGATAAAAATCCATTACAATATTTCGGCATAGTAATAACATAGGTAAGGGTAGAAATTATAGAGTTAAATTGTCTCTGAATAAAATAAAAATTATTTTTATAGTACGTTAATGATAATAAATTAATAACAATATAACCAATTGCAATTATAAATATAAATTTCATAGAAGGTTCATGAATTGAAAGAAAGGAAGGAAGGTGAGGATCCCTTACTTGAGTGTTTGAATAAAAATTCTTGAGAAAGTCTTCGTGGGAGCTTTGAAAAAACATGGGAGGAATATATAGAGTTAAGGGGAGAGTATTTACATTATCCATGGGGTTTTAGTGAATATAAATAAGATCATGGGTGTGTTTATATAGGGAAATATGGGGATTTCATTATTATTCTGGTTTTGGACTCAACATAATAAAATATCCAAAACTAAGAACCATCCCATGGTTTCTCCCTTGGTTTTTGGAAAATGGGAGTGGTTTTTAATAATTTTTGATTTCAAGGTCTAAACATATTAATATAATTAACCTTATTGTGTGGAGGTGTGCCCCACTCTTAAAGAAATTATTTTAAAACCTTAAAATATATTATATGTTTGGGAGGAATTGTAATGTCAATATAAAACAAACAAATTAAACATAAAAAAAATTATTTTAAAGGAAAAACATTTATTTTTTCATGGATTTCATTTATTGTAATTATTAAATAAATTTTGGGTCATTATAATTTAATAAAACACAAAGTATATTTTTAGGATATTTTATTTTTACCCAAAAATTGCAATATCTTATGAAATTATGAAATATTCAATATTTTATAATTTTTACATTATGATTCCAAAATTAATATTCATTTTATCATAATAATTTTATAAATATCTGAATTTTATCTTCTAATATAATTACTGACATTTATTGAAAATAACTGGGTTTTGACAATAATAATTTTCAAACACTTATAAAAATTACATTTTACTTCATAAAAATTTATGGATACTTATATTTAATAAACATTGTTTAATAATAATATTTTATTTAAATATAATTTATAGAAAAAATCCATTAATTCATAAAATAAATTCCTTAATTGAATTTGAATATTACATAAAATACTATTTGTGTTTTAGTGAATAAAAATAAAAATAACATATAATGTAACAATATTAGGAAGAAAGTATATCCATTATTCTACAAAAAAAATGTGATTAAAAATATTTCTTGGTTCTAGATACATATTCCTTTAATAAATAATAAAATTACCTATGATTATGGTGCATGATGGTGGGACTTTCATTGGGATGTTGTCAAACATGGTTTGGGCTCTGATCTCAATTACATTTATCTTCTCCTGTAAACAGTTTCAATAATGGTTAAGTTTTTTGGATCTCAACATGGTCTTATTATTGAAAAAATCAAAAAAAATCTATCTCTCTTGGATTCTATGATAAATTTGCTTCATAGGGTACAATATTACTAGTTGAGACCATAATTTCCTTTGTCTATGATAATTGGATTTGTAAAAACCTTATATTTTAAATAATCATGAGATCATTGTTCAGTGTATATATTTTCAATGGTAATTATACATAAATATATTTTAAATTCAATTGTATATAACAAAACAAAATAACAGAATGTAATTTAGGTAACCATATTACCTAATAATACATTTGAATAAAGCAAGAAAGAGGAATTTTATTTATAACTATTCAGGTCATTATAATCATCACCCATATGAAATTTTCCCCTCCAAATATTCATTTATAAAACTAAAAAAGTTCAAGGTACGTTTAATTCATCACATCATCATGTTCCCTTGTTTCTTATTCAAACTTGTGGTTCCACCACAACACGTTTAAAAGGTGCATTATCTTATTTCGTAGAATATTTTCTCTATGATCTAAGATCTTCTCCGGATGTTCCTCAAATGAAATTTAATTCTAAAATGGTACTAACTCTAGATTAAGTATATGTGATTGGTCTGTTATGAACCTCTCAAGATGGAAACATGAAATACATCATGTATTTGAGATACGTTTGGTGGGAGTTATAGTCATTAGGCCACCACTCCGGTGAGATCAAGGATCTCAAAGGGGATGATGAATATTGGACTAATATTTCCCTTCTTCCCAAATATCAATACTTTCATCCCTAGAGATATAAAGTGGAATACCATGTCTCCAACATTAATCTTTAGACCTTGTCGATGATTGTTAGGATAGATCTTTTGTTGACTCTGAGAATCTGAAATATGATATTGAATGGTATTAACCTTTTCTACCATTTTATCGACTATTTCAGGGCCCAACTCTTTTCATTCCCAACTTCATCCCTTAATGATAGTGCTATGCACCTCTTCCCATTAAGGGATTCATAGTGAGCCATTTGAATTCTTGGGTGGGAACTGTTGTGGTAATAGAACATGACCAATGTAAGATCTTGGACCCATCCTCCTTTTATGAATATAAAATTGGCTCGCAACATGCCTTAATATGTCTGAATAGTCAACTATATGGGCCATCATTTTGACGATGATAGGCCATACTGAAGTTCCACATAGTGTTTAGAGCATGTTGGATACTTTACCAGAACATGGAGGTTAGTATTAGATATTGATAAGATATAATAGATAGTAGTACTCCAAATAGCCTTACCATTTCTCTGATGTATATAAATTATATTTGACCCTTTGACAAGTCCACTGGATTTTTGATAATGTGAGATATCATTATAAGATGGTACATGATAGACCAAATTTTTTCAAATAAATTTACATTGAATTTCACTGTTTTAAACCTAAAAAATAGTTACTTTAAGCTGAATTGTTGCATTTTTATGATATTGGTGTTATTTTGAGATGAACAGTAAAAATTTTCCATTTCATATTTTAAAACTATATTAAATAATTTCTGTATTTTGGCCATAAAATATTTTACACAAATCCAAATTGAATCATTAATTGTTTGTATGTTTCTAAACATCCAGGGGTTCATTTAATCCTTTTTGACCAAATGATGAATCGTCTATATGGAAGCTCAAAAGAAGCACACAAATGCGAGCATGAAAACTATTCCCTGATCTACCTAGTTTTGATATGGGGTCCATAACCCAATCTTGGTTGGACCAATTGTTGTAATATTCGGTGGGTGGACACGAAAGGAATTTGGGAACATCTTTCTTGAAGGAAAGGATGCGTGAAGTGGCCTTTTAAGGGGTAATTAAACCACCCTAATACTGAGGTTTTTTTATTTGGAGAGTATGACTAGACTGAATAAATGGTCAGAGTAAAACAAGTATAACGCTCGGAATACTTGTCCAAATACGCTGATATGTTGAGGGGAAACGCCCAAGATAATTATGAACATCATTCAATAAAGGTAAAATGTGTGAAGATATCATTTAATGGGGATACAATTATTCAAAATTCGGGGGAAAATTCTATCTATAAAAGGTGGAGAATTTGTCCCTCTCAAAGCATCTCTCATTCCATCCCATTCCTTTTGGGACACCATAGAGGAGAACTTTTAAGCATTCTATGTTTTATTTATTCTCTTTTTCATAGTATTTTGATGGCTTCTTCTTCCCCATTCATCTCGATTACTCTTATGATGGTGTAGTAAACATTTGGAGTGATTACAGATGGTTTGGTATTCTACATTGAAATGCCTGAATTTTGGACGTAATTAAATGAAATTTATTTCTTTTTCAAAGTTGTTTTCAATTACATATAGACAGTTTTATTGTCATGTGTGATTCTTTTTGAATTTTAATTCTGTTCTTGATTTTTGGCTTCATAAAATAATCATTATCACCCTCCACTAATTTCTAGTTTATATACAATGGAATAGACAAGGGATTAGTGGTGATGTACTCGATGATTGTCAGTACATGTTAAAGGGGTAGCGAATGTTATTGATTTTTTGGGATAAACAAGACCCGATCAGGTATTTCCCTAGTCAATTGAGGTTATTCTATAAAACTATTTTTCACATGTAAGGAGAGTTGACAAAACTGATATCTTGGTATCGTTTTCTCTCACTATCATGATTTCACCAAATAAGTGAGAGAAAACGATTGTGGAAACTCACGTTAATCAACTAAGAAGAAGAGGTTTGAATTAAATTGAACAAGGATAACATTATATTTGGGAAACCGACCCCGACCTATTTAGCCTTTTAATATCATATTTTTTAATAATTTGAAATTGAATTTCCATTTAAATCATTTTCTTATCAAACACAACATTTTTACCCTCATTTAAAAGTGAAAAATTGTTTTGTGTGAACTCTTCTTTGGGAGACATCCTAGGTCAACCACATTACTACAATTTAACTAAAGAATTAATTATTTTTCTAGGCCCTATGACAGGCGTGCATCAAAACAAGACATTGTTTCCTGGGAGGTATGGCCGCAATCAAATTGTAAATATTTGAATTTTTTCAAATAAAAAATTAAAAAAATACACTTTCTCTGTTGTTTTCAAATGACTATTTTTTTAATTCATGGAACAATTACCCACCAATAAATGAACCAATTATTGGCTAAACCTTTTCTATGGTGTATGAGTTCTCTTCTATTGCTAGACATGTGAGGTTTTTTTGGAATACAAATAATGACGAGAGAAAACATTCAATGAATTCATAGATGGACTGAGGGAGAACATGAACATTGATGTTTTTGAAGCGATGGACCGAAAGCTAATTGAATTCTGCCAATACTTTCAACAATTTTATACAGATTTCAAGGTCCAAGAATGCCTCCCCTTAGTCATCCCTGATTTTTATTTGGAGATCCAGGAAATGGTAGAGACTGACTCCCTACCTCCACCAGCCACCACTCAATTCCATCAGGTGTTTTACAGTGAACAAGATATTAATGATGAAAAAACTTAGGGAGATAATCATTTCATGAACTCATTATCTTTTGATTTTGATGAAACTAAATTGAGTATTACAACCCCTTGTTTTAATATTTCATATTCATCCAATCATGTATTTCCTTGGAGGAAGAAAATGAAAAAAAGATTCATCTGAAGAGGAATATATGGGGCTCCCCAAAATTGTTGATCATTTATTTTATGGTGTTCAAGAGGAGATCCAGTCGAAGTTTCTTATGGATAAAGAGAAAAAAGTTATTGAAATTGAAATGGAAGAATTTGATATTAACACATCATGCTTTAATTTTTTTCAATTAGAATTACACTCTAACCATCACTTTTATTTTTCCACTGATATATCAAACCTTAAACAACCACTGGAGAATAATGAAAATGTTATGGAAGTGGAAAACTAGAAAAATGAGCACTCATTCATTGTCCTAACCCCACAATTTAGGTTTTATCTCATTATAGTGGGGGTGTACTTGGTATTTTATATCAATGGAGTCCTCAACAAAAAAGGAACAAGTTCATGCAGAAAATAAGAATTTATGTTGGTTCATGAGCAGGAAACCTCACCCACCATTAAATTGGGGATAACCGATTATAACTTCCCCTTTGGATGTAGTCAAAACCAAGGGCCCACTTGGTTGATTAAACCATTATTTATCCTTGTTTTCCAATTTAAATTCTATTTTAATTTTATTTAATAAATATATTATATTAATTTTTTTTACCTATTTTAGGTTTTCAAAGAGCAACAGTTATGAGCTTAACTCAATGTTGCATGGCCAATAATTCCAGTCATACCTATCCATTATATTTTCATGCTTACTAAGATAGATTTTACAAAATTATTACATGTTAAATCCATTTGAATTCACTGAGGACACTACCACGATTAAGTGTGGGGGAGGGAAACCTTGTCGTTTAGGATTTTCATTTGATGTTTGTTTTACTAATTTCATAAAAATGATTTTTTTGTTTTTCTTATATTTGTGTGTTTATTTTTAAAATTAATTTTGTTGTCAAATATTTTGACCTAAAATGATTATCATTTCTATTTTTGAAACTCATGTCAATTTGTGAACCCATCTATTCAACGAAACTGTGCTTAAATGAATGCTTAAATGACTTTGTTTCAACTTAAAATCTTTTGGAATTTCATTGAATGCTCTCTGATTTTTAAATCCCACGATACATCACACTATCTTTATTTTTGAAATAACTTTCCTATGAGGCTTATTAACCATTGTTTTCATATTATTTACATTTTCCTAGTTTCTATAGAGAACCATAACATGCTTTATTTAAATTGAATTTTATTTATTCATATCAAAACTTGAGGGTTTGAGGTACTTGTGTTTTAAATGATTAAGGAATTTATTTGTTTTAAGCCCCCTTTTCATTATAATCCATTCTATTATACCCTACCTTATACATTAATCATTTTTCCCATAGAGGCCACGAACAACCGGTTAGGTTTGTTACATTACAATCCAAATTTCCCTATCCAACCTACTCTTAAAGTAAAATTGGATAATCTAGTTTAACATAAGTGTGGGAGAAGATGTATTGTGGTGTACTATCTCATTTGGTGATACTTTTGGTTGAATATAAAATGTTGAAAAGATTATTTTTCTTCTAAATATTTAATTTTTTTTAAAAGATATTGTGCCTTTCTAGAGCTTCTAAAGTAGAAAAAATATTGTGCCTATCTGGATCTTTCAAAAAAATATGTTTGAGAAGGAATTTTTTCTGGTGAAATGCTAAATGTAATGAAACATCCTTGATTTTTCATGATTATGGAGCATATTTAATAAAATGCGGGAGAGAGGAAGACCATACATGATTAAAAATTAGAATCTTGCAATTTTGATTCATAAAGAGCCGAACCCTCCTTTTTTGGACTCAGAATTTTTAACATCTAAATCCTACAAACTGAAATCCATAAAAAAACCATGAAAATTCATCATGAGAAACACAAGTCCTTGACTAACATCAGGTGGAGAAATAGTATTTTATCAAGAATATGGTAAATATTGTGTGAGTTTGGATAAGAAATGACTTGTCAAATGTTTACATTTGTGAGATGAGAGAAAATTCATGAGAGGTAGGTGTTTTGTGTGCACGAGATAATAGAAGATGTGGAAATATATTATATAATCTAAAATGGAGAACATTAAATAATTTTTTTGATGAGGCATTATATATTTTTGAATCATAGTATGGATTTGGTAGATCTCATTGGTATGTGTTTTGGATTTGATTTTATTTTCTTTTTATGTTTACTTGTCCACGAGTCCAAGTGCTATGTGTGGGGGAATTGATAGAGAAAATATTTTTAATTAAATTTACATTTAATTTAAGTTTTTTTAATCCCAAAAAAGTGTTAGTTTAAGATTAATTTCTGCATTTTTATGATATTGGGGTTATTTTGAGATGAATAGTAAAAATGGTCATTTCAGATATTTAAACTATTTTAAATAATTGCTCTATTTTGGCTATAACATTTTCTACAATAACCTAAATTGAAAATTTCATTGTTTTTCAGATTCCACACATCCAAGGTTTCATTTCAACCTTCTTGACCAAAAGTATAAATGCCTTTATGGAAGCTCAAAAGGAGCTCAAAAATGGGCACATGAATACTATTTACTGGTTGGCCTAGTTTTGATGTGGGGTACATAACTCATTTATTGGGGGACCAATTGTTGTGAAATTTGGTGGTTGGACGAGTATGGTGTTTGGGAACATCTTTCATGAAACAAAGGATTCATGAAGTGGCCGTTTAAGGGGTTATTAAAACATCTTAATACTAAGGTTTTCAATTTGGAGATTCTGGCTAGATATAATAAATGGTTAGAGTAAAACAGGAATAACTCATGGAATATGTGTTCACATCCACCGATATGTTGAGGGGAAACACCCATGATAATTATGAACATCATTAAAGAAGGTTGAAATGTGTAGAGATGTCATTTAACAGGGCTACAATGTGTCAACATTCAGGGGACAAATTCTGTCTGTTAAAGGAGGAGAGATCCCCCGTCTCAATGAATCTCTCATTCCATCCCATTCCTTATGGGACACCAAGGAGGAGAACTTTTCATCTTTCTCTATTTAATTTATTTTATTTTTTATAGTATTGTAATGCCTTATTCTTCCCTATTCATCTTGATTACCCTTACCATGGAAGGGTAAACATTTGTAGTGATTACGGAAGGGTTGGGATTCTACATTGTATTTCCTGTTTTCTTAGACATAATTTAATGAAATTTGTTTGTTCTTCAAAGATTCTTTCAAATTCATATAGATGATTTTATTATCAAGTGTGATTGTTCTGGAATTTTAATTCTGTTATTGATTTTTTCCATGGTAAAATAATCATTATCCCCCTCCATTAATTACTGGTTTATATACGATGGAATAGATATGGGATTAGTGGTGAAGTACTCCATGATCGTCAGTACATGTAAAAGGTGTAGTGAATGTTCTTGATTGTTTTGGATAAACAAGACACAATCAGGTATTTCCCACGTCAACTGATGATATTAAATACAACTATTTTTCACAAGGAATAAGAGTTGACAAAACTGAGATCTTGGTAAGGTTTTCTCTCACCATCATAATTTCACCAAATAAGTGAGATGAAACGATTGTAGAAACTCACTTAAATCAACTAGGAAGAAGTGGTTTGAATTAAATTGAACAAGGATAACATTACATTTTGGAAACCAACCCCAATATAATCACCCTTTTAAAATCATATATTTCCAATCATTTGAAATTGAATTTCCATTCAATCATTTTCTTATCAAACACACCATTTTTACCCCCATTTAAAAGTGAAAAATTGTTTTGTGTGAACCCCTCTTTGGGAGACACAATAGGTCAACCACATTACTACATTTTAACTTGTAAAATAATTTTTTTCCATGACCTATGACAGGCGTGCATCAAAACATGGCGGAGATTCTGAGGAGGTAGTGAAAGAATCAAATTGTAGATAATTGACTTTTTTCAAATAAAAAAACACTTTCCATGTCGCTTTCAAATGAATATATTTTAAATTCATTGAACAATTACCCACTAATAAATGAACCAATTATTGACTCATCCTTTTCCACAGAGGATGGTGTTCCTTCTATTTCCAGACATGTGAGGTTATTTTTGAAAATAAATAATGATGAGAAAACATTCAAATAATTCATATATGGACAAAAGTAGGACATGAACAATGATGTTTTTCAATAAATGGCCCGAAAGCTAACTGAGTTCTACCAATAATTTCTAGAATTTTATGAAGTTTCCAAGGTCCAAGAAGACCTCCCATTATTTATCCCTTATTTTTCTATGACGATCCAAGAAACGGTGGAGACTAACTCCCAACCTCTACCTGCTACTACTCAACTCCAAGAGGTGTTGTCCAGTGAAGAGGAAATTTAAGATGAACAAACATAGAGAAATAATCTTTTAATGAACTCATTCTATTTTTATTTTGTTGAAAATGAATTGAGTATTACCTACCATTGTTTTAAATTTTCATATTCAGCCAACACTTGTATTTCCTTGGAGGAAGATGATGAATAAGATGATTCATCTGAAGAGGAACATATGGAGCTCCCCAAAATTGTTGAACATTTATTTGAGGGTGTTTAAGAGGAGATCCAATTGGAGTTTCTTGAGGATAATGAGACAAAAGTTGAAGAAATAGAAAGAGAGGAATTTGATATTAACAAATCATGTTTAATTTTTTTTCAAATAGAATTATACTCTGACGTTTCCTATTATTTCAACACTGATATATCATACCTTCAACAATCACTCAAGAATAAAGAAGATGTTGTGGAAGTAGAAATGAAGATAGAGGAGGACTCATTCATTTCCCTAACCCCACCATGCATGTTTTATGTCATTATAGTGGGGTTGTACTTGGTATGCTATATAAATTGAGTCCTAAAAAGAAAAAACAAGTGCATGTTGGAAAGAATAATTTTTGTTGGTTCATGAGCAAGAAACCTCACCCACCATCAGATTGGGGATAACCGATTAGAACTGCCCCTCTAGAGGTAGTCAAAACCAAGTCCCACATGGGGGATTAAACCATGATTTATCCTTTTTTTCTCATTTAAATTCTATTTTCATTTCATTTAATAAATATATTATGTTATCTTTTTTACTTTTTTAGGTTTTCAAAGAGAAACACTTAGGAGCTTAACTCAACGTTTCATTGCCAATAATTCAGGTCTTACCCCTCCTTTATATTTTGATGAATACTGTGATTCATTTTCAAATTTTTTACATGTTCAATCCATTTGAATTCACTAAGTACACTACCTCAATTAAGTGCAGGGGAGGGAACCTTTGAAGTTTAGGATATTTAGTTGATGTTTGGTTTACTGTTTTCATAAAAAAATATTATTTTTTGTTTTTTTAGATATTTGTGTGTTTATTTGAAAAATTATGGGTGTTGTAAACAATTTTGAGCTAAAATGATTTATATATATATATATATATATATTTGAAAGTCATGCCAATGAGTGAACCAATCTATTCAATGACACTGAGCTTAAATGAATGCTCAAATGACATTGTTTCAAGTTCAAATCTTTTGGAAGTTCATCAATAATACTCTAATTTTTAAATCCCATGATATATCTCACTATCTTTATTTTTGAAATCACTTTAATTTGAAGCTTATTTACCATTGTTTTCATATTCATTAGAATCACCTCATTTATTGAGAGAACGATACCATGCTTGAATTAACAAGAATTTGATTTATTCTTGTCAAAACATGAGGGTTTTAGGTATTTGTATTTTAAATGATTGAGGAATTTATTTGTTTTTATGCCCCATTTTAATGATAATCCTTTTAATTATAGCCTACATTATACATTAATCATTCTAGACCTTAGAGGCCATGAACAACATATTATGTTTGTCACATTACATGACAATTTTCCCTATCCAACCTTCTCTTGAAGTAAAATTGCAAGATCTAGTTGGACGTAAGGGTGGGGGAAGATGTATTGTGGTGTACTACCTAATTTGGTAATAATTTTGGTGGTATATAAAATTTTTTAAAGGTGATGTTTTTAATAATGATTTCATTTTGTTAAAAGTTGTACCTTTTTGGGAGCATTCATCATAAAAGAAGTTGTCCCATTCTGGAGCTTCCAAAGTAAAAAAGAAATCAGTGCCTATCTAGAGCTTTCAAAAAAATATGTTTGAGGAGAAATTTTTGCTGGTGAAATTATAAATGGAATGAAAATTCCTTGAGTTCTCATGATGGTGGATCCTATTTACTAAAAAGGTGGATATAAGAAGACATAACATGATTGAAAATTAGAATCTTTCAATTTTTCTTCATAAAGATCCAAAACCCTAATTTATCAGCCTCATAATTTTTAACAACTAAATCCTAAAAATAGAAATCCATATAAAATTATTGAAAATTCATCATGAGAAACACATGTCCTTTAAAAAATTAAGTGGATAAATAGAAATTTTTCAATCATATGGTTACTCTTGTTTGTTTTTGGATGAGAAAAGCCTTGTTGAACATTTACATTTGTGAGATGAGAAAAAATTCACGAGAGGTAGGTGTTTTGTGTGCATTGGATATGAAAAGAAGTGGAAATATAATATATAATCTAAAATGGAGGACTTGAAGAAATTTATTTTGATGAGACATGATATATTTTGGTTTCATATTATTGATTTGGTAGATCTCATTGGAATGTGTTTTGGAATTGATTTGATTTGATTGTGATGTTTACTTGTCTAGGAGTCCATGTGCTAAGTGTGGGTGAATGGATAGAGAAAATATTTTTAATTAACTTTACATTGAATTTCATTGTTTTAAACCCACAAAATTGTTACTTTAAGATTTATTTATTCATTTTTATGATACTGGTGTTATTTTGAGCTGAGTAGTAAAAATGACCCCTTTCGGATATTTAAACTATTTTAAATAATTTTTGAATTTTGGCCATAACATTTTCTAAACTAATTGAAATTAAAAAATACATTGTTTTTATGATTATTCATATCTTGAGGTTCATTTCATCCTTATTGACCAAAAACTGAATCATCTATATGGAAGTTCAAAAGAAGATCACAAATGGGTGCATAATTTTTTTTTACTGATATGCCTTGTTTTGATGTGGCATCCATAACTCATTCTTGGTAGGCCCAATTATTGTGAAAATCGGTGGGTGAATGCGTAATGTGTTTGGGAACATCCTTAATGAAAGAAATAACGTGTTAATTGGTCGTTTAAGGATTACTTAAAGCATCATAATCAGGAGGTTTTCGATTTGGAGAGTCTTACTGAACAAAATAAATGGTCATAATAAAATGGGCATAACTCTTGGGATACTTGTCCAAATCTACTGAGAGTTTGAGGGAAAACGCCCAATATAATTATGAAAAACATTAAATAAGGTTGAAATGTGTGTATAAGTCATTTATTGGGGCTACAAAATATCAATATTTAGGGGACAAACTATGGCTATAAAAGGAGGGGAGCTCCTCCCTCTCAAAGCATCTCTAATTCCATCTCATTCCTTCTCAGACACCATGGAGGAGAGCATTTTGAGTTTCTTTATTTTATTTCTTTTATTTTTAATAGTTTTGTAATTCCTTTTTCTTCCCCATTCATCTCTATTACCCTTACCATGGTGGGTAAACCTTTGGAGTGATTGGGAAGGGTTGAAATTCTACTTTGAAATGCTTGAGTTCTTGGACGTAATTGAATGCAATTTCTTTCTTCTTCAAAGTTGTTTTCAATTTCATATATTTTATTTTATTATCAAGTGATATCATTCTTGATTTTTAATTCTATTATTGATTTTTTCCATGGTAAATAAATCATTATCTCCCTCCAATAATTTCTTGTTTATATTAGATGGAATAGACCAGGGATTAGTAGTTATGTACTCGGCGATCATCAGTACGTGTAAAAGGTGCAGTGAGAGTTCTTGATTATTTGGTATAAAAAAGACCCAATCATATATTTCCCATGTCAATTTAGGATATTTAATAAAATTATTTTTCACATTTAAGGAGAGTTGACCAAACTAAGATCATGGTAATTTTTTCTCTCACCATCATAATTTCACCAAGGAAGTGAGAGGAAACGGTTGTGGAAACTCATTTTAATCCACTAAGAAGAAGTGGTTTGAATTAAATTAAACAAGGATTGATTTATATTTGGGAAAATGACCCGAACCTAATCACCATATTTATATCATATTTTTTTAATCATTTGAAGTTTAATTTCCATTAAATCATTTTCTTATCAAACACACCAATTTTAACCTAGTTTAAAAGCTACATATTGTTTTGTGTGCACTCCTCTTTGGGAGACACTCTAGATCAACCACATTAATACATTTTACCTTAGGAAATAAATTTTTTTCCACGCCCTATGAGAGGCATGTGTCAGTTAACAACAATCCATATTTCTTTGTTTCCCCTAGATTTCTTTAGATGTTCAGTGAAAAATTCTATGGTGATGTTCTCCCATTTCCATGTTTGTATGGGTAATTATTTCATAATCCCCTTAAAAATTTTACATTTCAGCCTTCAATAGATGGAATACCAAGTACATTGATGTATATTCATCAATCTCCTTCTTCATATTGTCCAATGAATAGTGGTTATGATGATTTTGATACATATTTTTTCTTCCAGGTTTAATAGATAAGGATGAGGTTTGTACATCATTTAATAAGTCCTTAATTAACTCACGATTTCATGGTACACATAGTCTTGACAAAAACATCATAACTTCTTCTTCATTAAAAATAATCACAGAGGATTTCACTTTTCTTATAGTTTATAATGTGTTCTAAATATCCACATCATCCCTTTGAGAATATTTTATCCTCTCCAGAAGGCATAGCTGAGCCACCATTTATAAAAGTATTTATGATATTGCTTAATTTATGATTCCCAAGTCCATACATTCTAAATATAAGAATACCTAACCCCTCTCAACTCTCATTAGTGATGAAATTGTTGGATCCTTTCTACTTAGATAATACACCATTTAATTTTCAATATCAGGATGGTAGGGAACTGAGTAGTCATGTTACATGATCAACTATAACCATATTCATTGGTTAATATTCATCTCTTTATGTGTGAATATATACCTAAAGATATTTTGGTCCGTATATACTTTAAATTTATCCCCAAAGAGATAATTCCTCCATATTTTCATTGAAAATATCTCTTCTTCCAACTCCAGATCATGTGTTGGGTAGTTATATTTGTGAAAATTCAATTTCCTTGATGCATATGCTATATCTTTGTCATTTTGCATTAACACACATCTAAAGATATTCTTTAACGCATTTCTAAATACCACGATAGGCTCTCCACTATTCAGTAGTGTAATCACAGGTGCAGTGATAAGTGTCTTTTTTCAATTCCATAAATCTCTCTCCACATTCATAATTCTAGGAAATCTTTACTCCATTCAGACTATCTTACTTAGTGGGTCTGACAATATGAGAACATTCTCAAAACAATTGATGATAGTTCCCATCTAATCCAAGGAAACTATAGATATCTGTCACGGATGATGGTAACATTCATCATTAAACTATTCACATCAATGAATGATATACATATATCCCATTGAATGTGATGATATTTCCAAATAATGATACTTCCTTAAACCAGAACTCAGTTTTTTTATACTTGGAATAATGCTTATCCTTTCAAAATGACTTTATCCCAATGCCCATATTCTCTTTATACTCCTTGGTTTTTCTGTTTATTAGAATATATTCTTTAAATAATACCATCAAAATTTCTAGGTAGTCTCTGAATTCTATATTCATAATGTTCATGAAGATTTCTAGAGCATTTGTGAGCCCAAAAGGAATTACTATGAACTTGTAATGCCCATAACTAATACAAAAAGCAGTCTTAGGGAAATATTTCTTCATCACCCTAGTTGGGTAATATCCTCATCACAGATCCACCTCAGAGAATTATTGATACCCACATAGCTTATTGAACAAGTTTTCAATTCATGGAAGAGAATAATTTTTCATTATCGTGATCTTGTGGAGCTTGTGATAATCAATACAAAGGCAGATTGACCCATTTTTCTTCTTGAAGAAGAGTAATGATGCACCCCATGACGAAACACTTGATCATATGAACCATTTATCCAAATTATTCTATATTGGTTTCATTAGATCCTCATGGTCTACAAAATATTTTTTATTTGGAGATTTGGATAATATTAACGCCCAGGTTATAAGCGTGATTAAAAATTCAACCACTCATCTACAAGGAAGAGTAAACAATCCCTTGAGAAATAGTTCAGCAAAATCCTTTACAATATGCATGAATTCAGGGATGAATCTTTCATTAGACTCAACCATTTATGACTGATATGATTTCTTATATGGAAATAATATCTATTCTTGAGATGTTTGAGCTAATGAATATTAATCCTCTCACATTATCTTGTACATAATTAGAGGATGATTCAAGATACAAACAATAATTTTATTCTCCTAGAAATTTATATTGGATCTATATTGGGAAAGCCAATCCTTGCACAGAATTGCATCAAATTCCACCAAAGGCTGCATGATAAGTTTTGTTGGTAAGTTCATCCCACCAACCATTACTAGGGATGAGTTATATACTTGGGATGCAATAAATTTACCATTTTTTGTTTTCAATGAATGCTCTAATTCATTGATGTCACAACCTATTCCCCGGGGCACATGCAAGGACTACCCAAAGCCCGAATTCTATAGGCTAGGGGCTAGCGACTAGAACCAAAGGAATATTCCCTAAAACTGGGAAGACATTGCCTTTTTAACTTGTAAACAAACGCAACCAAGAACAAAACAAATATGAACTCATGTAAACTGAATAGTAAAAAGAGTGAGTATAGTAAGTAAAAGGGGCCAGAATACAAGCCAAACTGGAATGTATAATAAAATGAAAGTACAGGTAAACAAGAATAGATTCTGGTCATCCACTACGGATCCTACCAGAAGGGTTAGCACATATCTCGAATGGTCGTCTCTTAGGTATGCCTCATCTAAGGTCCACCTCTGAGCTACATTTCGTCCTGGTACTATCGTCCTCCTTCAGTGTTGTCTGTGGTCTACAGAAAACACAATGAGGTGCGGGCATAGCCCACATAGGGGTGAGTATAAAAATATTCATTAGGGACCCCAATACCATCTAGTTCTCACAAAATCCACAAAGGATAAATCACAATGGAAGGAAAAAACTGATAACCCTATTTAGGTATATTCCCATACATATACCTAAGTTATCAACTATAATCATATCAATAATGAGGAAAAAATAGAGGTTATGACTCAGCTCACTCAAGGTATATGTTTAGGCATTTTAGTATAGATTATTAGTTATAAATACTGAATCATCTTATTACTTTAACTGGATCTGCTTCTGACCTACACAGAATCCCTAGGAGCTGACCCACACAGGATAACTAAGAGCTATCCCACAAAAGAATTCTATGAGATGACCCACACAAGATCACTAGGAGCTGACTCACACAAGATCACTAGGAGCTGACCCACACAGGATCTCTAGGAGCTGACCCACACAAGATAACTAGGAGCTGACCCACACAGGATCGCTAGGAGCTAACCCACACAGGATTCCTAAGAGCTGACCCACATAGGATAACATGGATATGACTGACACAGGATCTCTAGGAGATCACCCACACAGGATCCCTAGGAGCTAACCCGCCCAAGTTCTCTAGGAGCTGACCTGCACCGGATCTCTAGGACCACTCTTCTCTTCACAGCCAGCTACTGGGTTTCCGCACTAGTATTTCTCGTCTCCAGAAGAGTCTTTCCCCAAGCCACCAATCGATTCTACGACTACCATGATTTCCCATGAAGAATTATCTCAATGGCTCACCACGTCATAGGGGTCTCAATGCAACAGATGGTGTGTCAATCGGACGCCCAATCTGTGAGTTATTAGCCTTTTAGTCCCGTGGAACCGATTAGATTCGTGCTCAATGCAACCTGCTGTACTCCATCATAATCCAAAACTCTTGTGGGGTATACTCAAAGGGACCGCCTCGCTTTGAGGTTACCAGCACCATTGGTGTTTCGTCAATTGGACATCTGGTGCCAAAGATATGGCCGAAAATGTGTAAATGGGTCGAAGTGGGTCTGGGTCTAGTGTGACCTAGTAGGACTGACCCGGCCAGACCCGCTGGGTTCGGGCCTGACCACTAGGTGACCCAACTCGTTGGGTTCAGCCTGGCCTATTGGGCGTCCCGGCAGGCCGTGTGGGGCTGGGGAGGTCCGCGGGTGTCCATGAAGCTGCGGAGGGTGCTGCGAGGGAATGAGGCTACAAGGAAGCTTGGACGGAGTGGTTCGGCTGGAAGGGCGGCGACGACTCGGGCAGTGGCATGGCCTGGATGGAAGCTCATCTCAGCAGTGGTGGCTCGGCGGTGGCTTGGACTTGACGTTGACTACGGCTCGGCCCAGACGGCAGTGGCGGCTCGGACCGGACGGCGGTTGCGGCTCAGCCCGGTGTTGGCGGTTCGGACAACGACGGCGGCTCAGCCCAGACGGCGGTGGGGGCCGGTCTTGGCGGCGAAGGCTCGGAAGGCAACAGAGGTTTGGATGGAAACAATGGATTAGACGGCGGTGGTGACTCGGACAAGAGGGAAGTAGTGACTCTAACAGCGGTGAAGACTCGGCCAGGATGACGGCTGCGACTCAGCTCGGACGACGGCGGTGGCTCGGACAGCGGCGACAACTCGGCTCAGACGACGACGATGGCTCGGATAGATGCGGCTTAAAGAGTAGCTCAACACGGTGGAGGATCAGGCAGCAAGGCCGCAGGAGGAGGCATTTTAGCCAGCCTCTCTATTCGTTCGTTATTGTGGTGTAAGACACTTCCTTCCATCACAAAGAACAAAATAATGAAGAACATTGAAGGTTTCAGGCCATGATTGTTAGGCCCGCACCCTCCGCATTAGAGCTCTAGAAAGTGGCTCAATAAAATTAGGATTCAAGAATGAAAAATTCTTCAATTTAATATGATTTGTGGATAAAGCCATTTTTTTTATCCACGTTCTCCATGCTTTCTAAGAACAAGGAAAATACATGAGAGAATTCAGGAATTTAATATTAACCCACTACCTTGGATTGGTCGTAGACATTGGTGCAATAAGGAAGTACAAACATAGATTCATAGTATATGAATACGTCCCACATTGAAGGAAGTCAAAGATATTGCCGTTCGCCGTGCCCTCCACAAGCCTCTTATCCCGAGCTCGTTCGTTGGTTCTTTGTAGTCGAAGGCGTTCTTCGTTGGTGAGAGTGTTCTTCATTGGAGGATGGAATTATCCACAATTCTCCAAAGAGTTGTCTCCTTCTTATTTTCCCATCAACAGAAACATGGGCCAATATAAATTAAATTAAGAATAAATTATGTTGGCACAGACACACACACATGTTAGAATAAATTAATGTATGGCATTGGTACAATTAATTTAGAGGAAACTCAAGATGCTCCTCCACATTAAAGAGGGATATGAGAGGTTTCTCCCTCATTAAGTGGGAAGTTCCAGAGATTTAAGCCTTGTGTGGTCCCCACCACAATAACCTCTCATGGGAGGTTAATTCAGGTGGTCCCCACCTATGAAACTTCCACAAATGAGTTTCAGTAAAAAATAAAATAAAATATTACACAATTTATTTTATTTAATCATTTTCACGAAAAAACCAAAAATTAACTTTCAACCTCAGCCAATGACCATCAAGATGAAAGTCTTATTAAGTGAATACCAGAACTATGAGTTCAAAAATGATCTTGAATATCAATTCTAAGCACCAGTTTAGAAATTAGAAAAAACCCACTTGCAATTTTCCTAAACGTACCGGGAAACAAATGTTCAGAAATTCATTCCAGGCACACCAGGCCTCAGTATCACGCTCCGTCAATTTTCACAGACTCGTAAAATTTTTATTAAATTAAAATAATTACATGGAAATTCCGAGTCTTTACATTCTCCCCACCTCACAACTTTACGTCCCCATAAGACACAACTCAAATAAAGGAAACAATTGGGGGTACTGAGCATGCATCTAAGCTTCCCGCTCCTATGTGCTCTCCTAGAGGTTCTTGTGCGGCCATTGAAGGCGCACCAGACGTAACGACCATCCACGAAGGACCCACTCTTTTAGATCCTCAATCTCTACTAGAATATTTTTAAAAGTCTCCTCATTGTTGACATCCATATCTCCATGGTCAATGTTGTGGGAAGGGTCATGCACATATCTCCTCAGATGAGATATGTGGAAGACGTCATGCACATATTGCAACTGAGGTGGAAGAGATAAGCGATATACCTCCTCTCCAACTCTGATGAGGACCTGAAAAAGTCCTATGAATCTTGAAGATAACTTTCCTCCTCGGCCAAATCTCAACAAACCTTGTCGAGGTGAGACCCATTAAAAGACGTGGTCGCCATCCTCAAACTCCAGAGGTCTCAGTCTGCTGTCAGCATATGAATTATGCCTGCTCTATGCAGCCTTCATCCACTCCTAGATGATCTACACCTTCTCTTTTCTAACACATACCATATTTGTTCCCACTAGTGTGTACTCTCCTTGGTCTTTCTAACTCAATGGTGATTTACAAGGTCGCCCGTACACCGCCTCAAAAGATGACATCCCAATGGTGGAGTGATAGCTTTTGTTGTATGAAAACTCCACCAATGGAAAGTGATTCTAACAACTCTGACCGAAGTTGAGGACACATGCATGTAGCATGTCTTTGAGGGTCTGAATGGTCCGATCAGTCTAGCAATCCGTCAGAGGATGGAAGGCGGTGTTCAAACAAATCTATGTCCCAAAAGCCTCCTTTAACCCCTTCCATATCTGGGAATTAAAACATGCATCATCATCAGAGACAATCATCAAGGGTACTCCATATATCCATACACTATCCTAAACATAGAGGCATCCAAATATCTCTACTAAACTATGCTCCATAATCTATAAAAAGTGGGACAACATGGTGAGTCAGTCGACGATGACCCAAATCGAGTCATGTCCCCTAGATGTACGTGGAATTGCTGTCATGACGTCCTTCTATATCCCACCCCACTACCACTCTGGGACCTCTAAAGGCTGAACCAAGCCTGCTAGTACCTGATGCTCTTCCTGCATTTTCTGACAAGTGTGGCATCGAGAAACAAACTCTACAACTTCTTTCTTCATTCTTGGACACCAGTGTTGTCATCGGAGATCTTGGTAAATCTTTTCCACTATTGGATGTACCGCTAGAGGGGATGTGTGGAAATATCTCAACAATTCCCCCCGAAGCGACACAAGAACCATGGTACGTCCCCCAAAGAGGATGATGTGATCCCCACTTTCAGCCATCAGGTGCATGTAGTATGGATAAATGAGCGTGTCGTGTCTCGCAGCCAGTGTCCCCTTGTTGTGCCTCTCTGACTCGCTGAAGAAGTGGGGGAGTGACTGTAAGAGACTGAAGAAAAGCTGCACCATCACTATCCACAAAGGATATCTATAAAGTGGCCAGCTGCTTCGTCGCCTCGTCTAGCAGCTGAATACCAGTCCTCTTGTTGAGTGCATCTGATACAAAGTTCCCCTTACCAGGAGTATATACTATCTCAAAGTCATAGTCATGGAGGAACTCAATCCAACGTCGATGTCTCAGGTTTTGTTCCTTCTGAGAGAAGATATACCTGAGACTCTTGTGAACCATGTATACTGTAAAGAATTCCCCCATCGGATAGTGCTACCACATCTTCATGGAGAAGACCACTACTGCTAACTCCATGTCATGGGTAGCCTAGTTCTTCTCATGTTGTCTCAAATATTGAGAACCATATGTGATCACCGCTCGCTCCTGTATCAGGAAACATCCTTGAACTATCGCTGATGTGTCTCAGTAAACTAAGTACCCTATTCCCTCCCCTAGAAGCCTCAAGATGGGGAACTAGTCATCCTATGCCTTAGCTCCTGAAAACTCTGGTGGCATTTCTCCAACCACACGAAGCGTTTCCCATTCTTTGTCAGTGCTGAAAGTGGTGCTTCAACACTAGAGAAATCTGGCACAAACCTCTGGTAGTATCCACCCAATCCCAAGAAACCATGAACCTCTGTCACACTCCTGGGTGGCTCCCAAGCATGTACTACCTCAATCTTCACTATATCCACTACAACTCTGGCCTCTGATATGACATGTCCCAGAAAGTGAACATCTCGGATCCAGAACTAGCACTTTGAGAGCTTACCATAAAACTAGTGCTCTCAGAGTGTGTCCAGAACTACCTGCAAATGATAGGAATGATCCCCCTCAGTATCTGAGTAGATCATAATGTAATTGATGAGGGCTACTACAAAGCGATCAAGGTATTGCTAAAAGATCCCATTCATTAGTCCCATGAACAATACTGTAGAGTTTGTTACAATGAAGGGCATAACCAAGAACTCGTAATAGTCGTACCAACATCTGAAAGAATTATTATGCACATCCTTGTCTCATTCTTTGAGCCGGCGATAACCTAATATGAGGTCTATCTTCGAGAACCACCGTTCTCCCTTAAGCTGATCAAAGATGTCATCAATCCCCAGAAGTGGGTACTTGTTCTTCACGGTCACCTGCTTCAGGCACCGATAGTCAACACAAAGTCTGAAGCTCCCATATTCTTTCTTGGAAAACAAAATCAGGGCTGCCCAAGGAGAAACACGGGTCTGAATGAATCCCTTCCCCGGAAAGTCCTCTAGCTATACTCGTAGCTAACGAAGCGCCACGAGAGCCAACCAATACACACGTGTAGATATTAGTGCCATCCTGGGCTACAAGTAAATGTAAAATTCCACCTCTCTACAAGGTGGTTGAACCAAAACATCCTCAGGAAATAAATCCATGTACTGGTCCACCACTATAGGAAAACTCAGACTCTCCACATCAACCGCTCCGAGGGTATGGCTAGCCAACTGATGAGTAATTTGATGCACACTCCAACAGGTAAGTACATCATGTGTTGAAAAGGCTCCCTTCTCACCGGTGAAGGTAAACCTAGTCCAATCTATGTGGAAACACTGCACATTGCACCCCATATAGTCTATCTAAGAATGGACTTTAGATATCTGGTCCATACCCAAGATGACATCGTAAGGCTTTGACGCTGCAACTAGGAGATCCCAACTGAAGATCTCACCTCCTAGAGTAATCTCGTACTGCCGACACCAGTGTGTAATAATATAATCCACTCCATTAGGAGTCTCTAGCTATCAGGATCGAGACAATGACTCTGTCGGAATCTCCGAGCTCCGAATGAGGGCAGTGGCAATAAAAGAATGATTGGAACTTATGTTTATTAAAACTACAGCTATGGTGGAGTAGACATAGATCGTACCTCATATCATCTCCGAAGCTCCGTGATCGTAGGCGTCAGCAGATTGGAGATGATCTCAACCCTATCCACCTACTCTCTACAGTCAGGTAGGACCTCCTGGGGGTGGTGGCGGTAATATCTCGAAACGTCGCCCACCGCCAGTTGCAAGGCCAGCTCCTATGCCATGTCCTCCTGATCCTTGCATACGTCCTTGGTCGAATCTCTATCTCTTCATAGGTAGTCATTCGACCATATTATGATCATCTGTACGATGGGTCAGATAGTCACGAGCCATGTTATCATGCCCTCCGCATGTGTAACATTGCCCGCTCCTGGCATGACTGACATTACCTTAGTTACCCCACACAACCGATCCTAAATCATGAGGTCGTCCACCTGTAGGTATGGTCCTCTTGGACCTCTACGACATCTATTTAATGCCGGCTGTAGAAGAATCCACTACATGATGAGTGGGGGTGGGTCTCGTGGCTGGTGACTACTTAACAAGGAAACATTCCACTAAGAGGGATCTCTCTACCACCCCCGCCTACATCGGGATACTGAGTGAGATAATTGATTCCCTGATCTTCCACCTGAGCCCCTTCTCGAAGGTCTTGGTCCTAAAGAATGGGTCTTGCACCATATCTATTGAGTAACATGAGAGGTCAGTGAACCTCACTGAGTACTGAGCCATAGTCATTCTAAACTACTGTAGAAGAAGGAGATCCTGTATGCACACTACCCTAAGAGTCGCTCGGACAAACTCTTCTTGAAATAGGCTCTCAAAGTATGCCCAGAGAAGTGTCACCCAATTGTGAACCTGGAGCATCATGCTCCACCATCTTCCCGCAACTGCATGTAGAAGGATGGCAGCAAGGATCACCATGAGATTAGATGTTGTCCCTAACTATCGGAAGACTCTCTCTACAGCCTCGAACCAATCCTCAACTATTTCTCAGTCTGTCACTCTCTTGAACATGGATGACCTCTGGCGCTGGAACTCATGCAACGCTCTCAAGCAGCGTCCACCGTCAGCTACTAGGGCGGGTGGCATCGGTGTCTCAATGGGTAATGGTACTGCTGGTGACTCCACTGGTGCCTCTACTGGAAAAGGGCCTTGCACCGAGGACTAATTTCTCAGTGGGCTATCAGCACATACAAATATCGGAACCCTAGATGGTTGTCTGTGTGGAGGAATCATGAAATGAGATAGGTGTACCAAGGTTAATAAGTTATACCTTGTGAGATGACTCAAAAAGGTCACAACGAAAACTCTTCAAAACACACACACAATCAATGTTTTCAGGAACTGAGTCATAAATCAGAAGTTAGGGTCCTGATGTATGGATACGTCGACCGCCACACCAGCACATGATTCTATAAATTGATAACCACAATCACTACACTTAACACCATTTCTGTTAAATAGAAAGATCAAAGTCCTATGTTCTATGGTATAACTAAATACTTTAATACCAATTTGTCACAACCCGTCCATTGGGGCCATGTCGTGACTACCACACGCCCGCCTTCCAGAGGCTAGGGGATGGAGACTAGCACCAAAGGTGTATTCTCTATATTTGGGAAGGAATTTCCTTTATAACATGTAAACACATGCAACTAAGAAAACATCAAATACAAACATAAGTAAACATAAAAGTAAAAAAAGTGAGTACAATACAAAAAAGGGGCCAGAATACAAGCCCAACTGAAAAGTACATGAAACTAAAAGTCTATGTAAACTAGATCATCTCCTGGATCATCGACCATAGATCCTACCTGATGTTTAGGTACAGCTCTCGAACATTCATCTGTCCGGTACACCTCGTCTAAGGTCCACCTCCGAGCTACCTCCAGTCCTAGTACTCTGGTCCTCCGTTAGTGCTTTCCATCGTCTGCACCAAACACAATGAGGTGTGGGCATAGTCCGTTTAGGGGTGAGTATAACGATACTCAGTTGGGACCCCGAGAAACTCAAAGCCCCACAAAATCCACAAAGGATAAATCAAAAAGGAAATAAACAACTGATAAACCTACTTAGGTATATTCCCATACATATACCTATGTTATCAAGTATATCTATCTCAATCATGAGGAAAACACTGAGGTACTAACTCAGCTCACTACAGGTATATATTTAGGTATGGTAGTAAAGATGATTAGTTATAAATGTTGAATAATCTAATTTTGTTAAGAGGCTCTACTGCTAACTGGCACAGAATTTGTCAGAGATGACCCACAACGGATTGCTAGGAGTTAACCCACATAAGATTGCTAGGAGCTTACCCACATAGGATTTCTAGGAGATGACCCACACATGATGGCTAGGAGCTGACCCACACATGATCGCTAGGAGCTGACCCAGAGAGGATCGTTAAGAGATAACCCACATAGGATCTCTAGGAGCTGACACAGACAAGATCCCATGGAGATGACCCACATTAGATCGCTAGGATCTGACCCAAACAGGATCGGTAGGAGTTAACCCACACATGTTAAATAGGAGCTGACCCGCATAGGATCGCTAGGAGCACTCTTCTCGTCATAGCTAGCTACTGGGTTTTGGCACTCAGCTTGCTTGTCTTTGGTAGATTCAATTCTCCAAGACACTGGTCAATTCTACAACTACCTCGATGTCCCACAAAGAAGTATCTCAATGGTTCTCCATGTCATAGGGGTCTGAAGAAAACATATGGTGCATCAATCAGACGCCTGATCTATGAGTAATTAGCATTTTAGTCCTAAGGCCCCGGTTGGATTTGTGATCGATCCAACCTTACCATACCCCATAAAAATCCAAAAATACATTGTGGTATACTAAAAGGTACCGCCTCCTTCCGAGGTTTCTTGTGCCGCAAGCGGTTCGTAAATCAAAAGCCCAGTGCCAAAGATATGGCAAAAATACATAAATGTGTCGAAGTGGGTCCGTGTCGTGTCTGACCCGGCTTGACCCAGCCTAGGACAACCCAATCTAGGTTGACCTGGACTGATACTCTAGGTCCGGACTGGCCCGTTGGGTTCGTCCCAACCGTCATGGTTGCTCCGCAGGCCGTGTGCGGCCACGGAGGGCCGTGGGTGGCCACAAGTCCACAGAGGGTGCCACGAGGGCATGAGGTTTTGGGGAAGCTTAGTCGGAGTGGTTTGGCAAGAAGGGCGGTGGAGGCTCAGGCAGTGGCTCGACCCGAACGGTGGCTCGGCCCGGCAGTGGCGGCTCTGTTGCAGGTTGGCCCGGATAGTGGTGATGACTAGGCCTGGACGACGGCAGTGGCTCGGCCCGGATGGCAGTGGCGGCTCGGCTCGACGACGACGACTCCGATGGCAGTCGCGACTTGGCCTGGATGGCGGTGGCAGCTCAGCCCAGCGGTTATAGCTCAGAATGTGGTAGTGACTCGGCCCAGATAGAGGTGGTGTCTTGGAAGATGGTGGTGGCTCGACTCGAACGACGGCTGTGAATCGGCCTGGACAGCGGTGGCGGCTCGGATAACGGGGATGACTCTGCCCGGATGGGGGCAGCGGCTCGGACGGCGGCTCGGCCCAGCAGCGGCTCAGGTGGCAAGGTCATGGGTGACAGTGGTTTTATAAGGCCCCAGCCTTAAAACTTACTTAATCTTGAGTTATTACAAGATTACACATTGAGGATCTTTTAAGGTTTAGAGTTTTAGAGAATTAGATCATGAAACATGCATTACATTCCACATTTAAACAAAGTGGTTACATAAAATACAATATTCATTCTTCCCCTCAACGGAAACATATTTAAAATAAAACATGGATTCTTTCTTAACACATCCTTGACACTATCATCACATCATGTACCCTTCCCTTGACCTGTGAAAAACATTTCAAAAACTTGGGTTGAGCATAAAAAGATCAGTAAGGGTTATAAAAATATGGAAAGGAAACATGAGTTCATATATACATTATAATGAAATCATACTTTACCCATAAAACATGGGCACTTTAACATACCTCATCAAACCATGAATAAATCATAGAAATCATAAGACATAAAGGTATCTTGATGCATTCATAACATTCTTACGTAGGGAGTAACCCTCTTGGTTACGTTTGGAATAACCATCACAGTATATTCCCTAAATCTATTTGGAGAAACCTTAACGTTTCACTCCTTCGTATTACCCAATGCATTGGAGAGATATATCGGGCTCACCCACCCTTAGTTTATCACGGAACCACCCGTTTTCATAACAATGCCCAAGAACCATAACATAAATGTATCACATAAAACATGCATAAAGGAAATATAACATTTCCACATTTCAATAACAATATAACATTTTAGGATATTGAAATAATGAATCCATAAAAAAACCATTTAAAACATTTAATAAAGAGATTTTTGAATCAAAGTGTCCCAAACCACCTTGAATCTTTTAACATTTTAAACCATTAATCTCCATATAAATAAATACTTAAAACCATTTTGAAAACATGGATATTAATAAGAACAAATCATTAAAACATTTAAAGCGATATTTTGGTTAAAGGGTTTTTACCAAAATTAGAGACACTTGAATACAATAATTGAGGAATAACAATTAATCAGAACTTTATAATATCATGAGAATAAATGGATTCGTTATATAATATTCCAAGGTATAGTATATACACCATATAAGAGTGAATTGGTGCATAACAACAATGAAGTCTCAATAGAAATATCAAATGTGATGAAATCCCTTATAAAGAAGGTATCCTTCAATTAAGGATAAATCAATCTCAAAATTATGTGTGACAAATATAAATACACCCAATATAAGTGGATATTAAGTGTGAAACAATAAAATTTCATTCACACATATTCAAAGATTGACAAATTCAATAACTACATGTTGAACCCAAAGAAATCAAAATTGGGTTAAAAAGTTCCCTTGGTAAAAATCGACAGCCTAACGGCGTCACATAAAATTTTACATAAAGGGTTGATGAGAGAGATAAAGGGTATCTCATCACTTGGACATAAAATTTACATAAATAAGGATATATAAGAACATATCCCAACATAATAGTATGTGAATTAAAAGACATAACAAAAGAAGTCTTTTAAAAAGAGGATGGTGAAAGGTCCCCTTACCGAGTTGGGTAAATTTCGAAAAGTACACCCCATGGAAGAAGGGTCATAAAATGAAGATGTAAATACCCATAAATGAAATTATACTACACAAAGTGTATAATAATGGGAATTACATACACCACTCAAAGGAAATAGTGGCAAATGTAGCACAAATGTCACATGAATTAAAGTGAGATGAAAAATCCCTTACGAAAACTCGGCAACCTAACGACGCCACTTAAAGCTTCCAAAAATGGATTTATGAGATCAAATAGGGTCTCTCATCACATTAAAATACAATGTACAGAAATAGTAATATAAAAGAACATCCCCCATCATAAAAAAAAGAGGTGCTTAAAAGAATTGACATAAAGGAGAGTACTTAAACAGAAAGAGAGAGGTTAAATCTCTTACGAAAATTCGGAAGCCTAACGGCGCCACTCAAAACATCCAAAATGGATTGATGAGAGAGAATAGGGTCTCTAATCATATGAAAATTAAAATTACAGTAAGATTAATATAAAAGAACATCCCAATCACAAGAAAGATGATCTTAGAAGGAATGACATAAAAGAGTGTACTTAAAAAGAAAGAGAGGAGTAGGATCCCTTACCTCGGGTCCGACTTGACTCGATCGTTCTTTAACGCCCTGAATAATAAACATGAGTTTATATCTACTTTCATAAGAACCTTTTTCAAGTTCATTATTCATTTTATACCATGTTATGAACATCATGTAATCATTTAAGTTAATAATGTTCATTTTGTCGGTATTTGGTTCTTAAGTCAAAAATAGATTTCTTACACATACATGTTGTTAATTTGGTCAAAGTTTCGTTATATACAGAATGATATTAATGATTTGGATAACATATATATCATATATATTCAGCATATACATGTATTTATAATATTACATCACATTTAGATGTAAGAAATGAAATGCACCATTCATGGAGACGGTAAGCCGTACGTATGCATGAACGCTACATCCATTTCTATTTAGTATTTTATGGAATGGAATCATAATTATATAAGAGTATATTATAATTCCAGTATAATAACATATATAATATCATTAACTTTATCCTTTACGCATCCCACATATGGTATTAACGAATCAAATCACTTTCAGGGGGCGGTAGTCCGCACTTCTTAAATTAAAGATATCGTGTTTACCCATAATGGAAACAATAATGGTATGCCATAAATGAAAAATACAGAAGCTTAAGGAAAGAATAAACATATTATATATCATATATAAAAATAGTGACATCATAATGACCACCGTTGAAGGAGTTAAATGAGTATTGAACAATCATCATTTCGGGAGGCATAATTTCGCCATCCAAGGAAACCATATGTTCTTTAACCATTTGATGTAGTTGTGTGAGAGTGTACCTCGAATAAATCTTATAAAAACATCCTATTATATTTAAGATACTGGTGTTGTTACAAAATAAGTAAATAAAAAGAGTTTAGGGGGTTGGAGAAGCAAAATAAAACAAATGAACATGAGAGAATGAATTACCTTTAAAAGTGTAACTCCTTTTGATTTGAGCCTAAAGATTCCTTTGAAAGTATTATTCCCAAAGGGAATCCTCCAGGATGAGGAGAGGGATGTGGAGAGATTAAATGGGCAGGGTATGGCCGAGCCAAAGGCGTGAGGAGTGTGTGAAATGAGGTAGAGGTGGGGGCCTTTTATAAGAGGAGAGGAGGGGCACTTTTGGAAATCATGAAACTATTATTTTATTTTCAAAAGTGTTTCGAATTTCTAAGGTCCCACATTGATATATTTAAAAGATAAGATGATACAGCTTCTAAATATTCCCATCCAATATTTTTTGGACAAGTGTAGGTCTTAGATTTTATATTATCGTTTCATTTTATTTAAACTGTTCATTAATGAGGTCATCGCTGCATCATCAAGATGTCATAAATAATTTAATTTATTTAATGTCTCAAAATTAAAAAAAACTACTATGATGTAGGAAATAGTTTTATATTTCTAAAGAATATTTATAGTCAAAATTATTATTTGTATAACACCATGTAAAAATTGTTTTAGTAAAACATTTCATGTTTGTCTCATTTTTACTTTAACTTTAAATAAAAAGATATAAATGTCATTTTCCAACCAAAGTGGCTCATGGGGTCCCCAAGTTGACCCATGAGTTTTATTGATTGGCCATGACACATCCAATTAGGTTAGGACATGTTTCATGTTCATTTCATATTATTAAAACATTATTTTTACCTTAAACTACACTAATTACCTCTAATCGCGATTAAAAACTTAATAAGTTACTATTCACCAAAAAATTATTTTTATCCCATTGAACCACATTTTACTTATTAATTAAAACCATGTATGTCGGATTTTTGAAATTCAAAACACAAAGATGGAAAAATTTCATTTAAATAGAAAAATTAGTTTTTATAAGTACCACTTAGTGGTTTCACTATTCAACAAATATTGAAGTTTTTCAGAAAAATCCCAAAAATTCACCATAAGCTATATTTGATATTAAAAATTCAAAAATGAAGTCTATTTTATAAAATTCAAATCATATAAGTCACATTAATTAATTTAATAATTAATTCGCGCAGTCAAAGAAAATGGCGTGTTTTTATGAAACAATAAGTATCAAAAGATTGACACTAGTTTAATTCTGATTTCAAAGTGAAATTAATTCCAATGACCACTATTGGATTTAAGGGTAAAAATATATTCTAATTTCACTTTAAAACCAATTAAAAAGATAATATAATCATATAAATAAATTAGATTAAAAAGTGGTTTTGAATTAAAATACAACATTTTACACTATTCATTAAAAAAATGAACTTTATCGGAAAGATACCAAAAAATTACACAAAGTAAATTTTGATGTCCCGATTCTAAAGAAGAGTTTTATTTGGTCCAAAAGGATGTATAAGAGTGAACAAAACTATATTTAATGACGTTTCGCCATCAAAAGGTGATAAGTGAACCTTTAGTGAAAACTAGGGCATATACACCTAAAACTGAATTCTTTCTGCATTTTAAATCATTATCTTTTATTAGATAAAAGTAAAAAAATTTAAAAACATATATAATCATATTTTAGTTATTTCTATCCATTCTCGCCAATACAACGACTACATGTTAACTGACATTTAAAATAATATTATTTTATTATTAGAGTGAAACGTAAGATTCCCAAGAAACTCGTTGTTGCGTGTTGGGTACGCCATCGAGCATAGAGTCCCCTTTAAAGTCATATTAATATATTATTCACAAATATGGATAAATATGAAAATGTAATATTCTTTATTTACCTGGGGTGTTACATCCTTCCCCCCTTTTGGGGATTGCATCCTCGCAATTTTTAAAATTGATCTTGGAAACATCTTTGAAAGTCCCACATCGGAACAAGAGTCGGTAAAACAATAACTTTAAAATAAAGAAAGATAAGTACAAAGGTCACCCGAGTTAACCCATACTAGGATTCCAAGTATGAAAATATGGATATGGAGGAGAAAACAAAGGGTCCTGTTCTGATGGAGTGTGATAGTAAACATGTCTAGGAGAAAGTTAACAATGAGAAAATCACAAACTTGTGATGGGTTAAACGATATTAGATTCCCCAGTAGGAAAAGTTAATAGACAACATTTTTTTTAAGTTACTTTTTATTGAGGAATTTATTCATAAGGAAACATAATCACTTGTCATGTTGACTTTCAACTTTTACTAGATTCCTTAATCAAACTCATATTTTTTTTCCAAAAGACCAGTATTTAGGGAGACTTGTTCGCATTAAGAGTACTATAATCAATATCTAGAGAATCACCTAATCCACAAAAGAGAACTATATACATCCCATATCTTTAGACCTTAACCAAAACCAAAACCAAAAAGGTTAGTACAAGGTCAGATAATCTAGAAAAGGACAATCCTTTAAAAATAAAATCTATGCTTAATCTCTAAAATTTGTCCAACAAGACCCAAAGTTCAGCGAGGACCATCCGATAAACAATTTGTCCATAAAATTCTTCAAAGTAAACCAATCTAATATTGAAACCCAAATATTTGAATGATTTATTCACATTGTCTTCCAAGTTAAATCGTAACATTTATCTCCAAACAACATCAATTCCTCCTAACATCTCGTATTGAAAAGTAATTAACCTAATCACATATCCTCCATGATAGGTTTATCATTTTCATAAATAACCCAAAATCAACTTACTCTTAATTCATAAAATCATATAACTAAAAAGAATAAGTCAAACTAACTAGGGACTTCACGTAGTCCAGTGGTAGGTGATAAATACCAGTCGCACTTTGGTTGTGGGTTCGATTCCCGCAGATTTGTCCGACGTGATGGGTTGTCACACGGTCTGCGTGTTGTCCTTTTTCCAAAACTATATAATTCTCAAAACATTTCCCAAAATGAGATAAAATCTTCAAAAATAGACATTACATATTTTAACCTCAAGTTTATCTCATGCTTTTCATTTTCCATCATAACATATAATAACCCATAATTACCTCAAAAGTAAGGATCATATAAACTCTAATGGTTACCTTTTTAATTATTATCTAAACTTCCACATCGATTGGTCATCTCGTACATGAAGCATTATAGAATATACCAAGGTTCACATGGTTGATCATGACTCCTTGATAGTTTTATTAGAACAACCACGAGTTTCCTCATTGAATAGCCCATTTCATCGAGTCTCTTAATCAGAGAACCACCACAGTTTCCTTCAAACCAATTGTCACTTTGGTGCCTGTGAGATCCATCCATTCACTTAAAACAGAAAAGTCAGTGTGATTATATCAAAAAAACCATCACGTACTAATGAGGAAGGTAAACACTAAGATATACTTACTCATTCACTTTATCTAAAACTAGGACTCTTTCTGAAATCCTAACCATTATGGTAATGTCACATATGCATAGAGAATACCCTAACCTCTAATGTTATCTAAATCGACCTTTGATACCAACTATAAGGCCCCAGCCTTAATCCTTACATAATATTGAGTTATTACAAGATTACACATTGAGGATCTTTTCAGGTTTAGAGTTTTAGAGAATTAGATCATGAAACGTGCATTACATTCCACATTTAAACAAAGTGGTTACATAAAATGCAATATTCATTCTTCCCATCAACGGAAACATATTTAAAATAAAACATGGATTCTTTCTTGACACATCCTTGACACTATCATCACATCATGTACCCTTCCCTTGACCTGTGAAAAACATTTCAAAAACTTGGGATGAGCATAAAAAGCTCAGTAAGGGTTATAAAAATATGGAAAGGAAACATGAGTTCATATATACATAAGAATGAAATCATACTTTACCCAAAAAACATGGGCACTTTAACATACCTCATCAAACCATGAATAAATCATAGAAATCATAAGTCATAAAGGTAACTTGAGGCATTCATAACATTCTTACGCAGGGAGTAACACTCTTGGTTATGTTTGGAATACCCATCACAGTATATTCCCTAAATCTCTTCGGAGAAACCTTAACTTTTCACTCCTTCGCGTTACCCAATGCACTGGAGAGCTATATCGGGCTCACCCGCCCTTAGTTTATCACAGAAAGACCCGTTTACATAACAATGCCCAAGAACCATAACATAAATGTATCACATAAAACATGAATAAAGGAAATATAACATTTCCACATTTCAATCACAATATAACATTTTAGGATATTGAAATAATGAATCCATAAAAAAACCATTTTCAAAACCATTTAAAACATTTAATAAAGATATTTTTGAATCAAAGTGTACCATACCACCTTGAAGCTTTTAAAATTTTAAACCATTAATCTCCATATAAATAAATCCTTAAAACCATTTTGAAAACATTGATATTAATAAGAACAAATAATTAAAACATTTAAAGCGATATTTTGGTTAAAGGGTTTTTACCAAAATTAGAGACACTTGAATACAATAATTGAGTAATAACATTTAATCATGACTTTATAATATCATGAGAATAAATGGATTCATGATATAATATTCCAAGGGAAAGTATATACACCATATAAGAGTGAATTGGTTCATAACAACAATGAAGTCTCAATAGAAATGTCAAATGTGATGAAATCCCTTATAAAGAAGGTATCCTTAAATTAAGGATAAATCAATCTCAAAATTATGTGTGACAAATATAAATACACCCAATATAAGTGGATATTATGTGTGAAACAATAAAAGGAAATTCACACATATTCAAAGAATGACATATTCAATAACTACATGTTGAACCCAAAGAAATCGAAATTGGGTTAAAAAGTTCCCTTTGTAAAATTCGACAGCCTAACGGCGTCACATTAAATTTTACAAAAAGGGTTGATGAGAGAGATAAAGGGTATCTCATCACTTGGACATAAAATTTACATAAATAAGGATATAGAAGAACATATCCCAACATAATAGTATGTGAATTAATAGACATAACAAAAGAAGTCTTTTAAAAAGGGGAGGGTGAAAGGTCCCCTTACCGAGTTGGGTAAATTTCGAAAAGTACACCCCATGGAAGAAGGTTCATAAAATGAAGATGTAAATACCCATAAATGAAATTATACTACAAAAAGAGTATAATAATGGGCATTACATACACCACTCAAAGGAAATAGTGGCAAATGTAGCACAAATGTCACGGGAATAAAAGTGAGATGAAAAATCCCTTACGAAAACTCGTCAGCCTAACGACGCCACTTAAAGCTTCCAAAAATGGATTTATGAGATCAAATAGGGTCTGTCAGCATATTAAAATAAAATGTACAGAAATAGGAATATAAAATAACATACCCCATCATAAAAAAAGAGGAGCTTAAAAGAAGTGACATAAAGGAGAGTACTTAAAGAGAAAGAGAGAGGTTAAATCTCTTATGAAAATTCGGCAACCTAACAGTGCCACTAAAAAATTCCAAAATGGATTGATGAGAGAGAATAAGGTCTCTCATCATATTAACATAAAAATTACAGTAATAGTAATATAATAGAACATCTCAATCACAAGAAAGATGAGCTTAGAAGGAATGACATAAAAGAGTGTACTTAAGAAGAAAGAGAGGAGTAGGATCCCTTACCTCAGGTCCGACTTGACTCGATCGTTCTTTAACGTCCTGAATAATAAACTTGAGTTAATCTCTACTTGCTTAATAACATTTTTAAAGTTCATTATTCCTTTTATACCATGTTATGAACATCATGTAATCATTTAAGTTAATAATGTTCATTTTGTCGGTATTTGGTTCTTAAGTCAAAAATAGACTTCTTACATACATACATGTTGTTAATTTGGTCAAAGGTTCGTTATATCCAGAATGATATTAATGATTTTGATACCATATATATCATATATATTCAGCATATACATGTATTTATAATATTACATCACATATAGAGGTAAGAAATGAAATGCACCGTTCATGGAGACGGTAAGTCGTACGTACGCATGAACGCTACTTCCATTTCTATTTCGTATTTTATGGAATGGAATCATAATGATATAATATTATATTATAATTACAGTATAATAACATATATCATATCATTAACTTTATCCTTTACACATCCCACATATGGTATTAACGAATCAAATCACTTTCAGGGGGCGGTAGTCCGCACTTCCTAAAATAAAGATATCGTGTTTACCCATAATGGAAACAATAATGGTATTCCATAATTGAAAAATACAGAAGCTTAAGGAAAGAATAATCATATTATATATCATATATAAAAATATTGACATCATAATGTCCACCTTTTAAGGTGTTAAATGAGTATTGAACAATCATCGTTTTGGGAGGCAGAATTTCGCCATCCACGGAAACCGTATGTTCTTTAACCATTTGATGTAGTTTTGTGAGAGTGTAGCTCGAATAAATCTTATAACAACATCCTATTATATTGAAGATACTGGTTTTGTTACAAAATAAGTAAATAAAAAGAGTTTAGGGGGTTGGAGATGCAAAATAAAACAAATGAACATGAGAGAATGAATTACCTTTAAAAGTGTAACTCCTTTTGATTTGAGCTTAAAGGCTTCTTTTGAAAGGATTCTTCCCAAATTGAATCCTATAGGATGAGGGGAGGGATGTGGAGAGAGTAAATGGTCAGGTTATGGCCGAGCCAAAGGCTTTAGGAGTGTGTGAAATGAGGTAGAGGTGGGGGCCTTTTATAAGAGAGGAGGGGCACTTTTGGAAATCATGAAACTATTATTTTATTTTCAAAGGTTTTTCGAATTTCTAAGGTCCCGCATTAATATATTTCCAAGATAAGATGATAAGGCTTCTAAATATTCCCATACAATAGTTTTTGGACAAGTTTAGGTCATAGATTTTATATTATCGTTTCATTTTATTTAAACTGTTCATTAATGAGGTCATCGCTGCATCATCAAGATGTCATAAATAATTTAATTTATTTAATGTATAAAAATTATAAAAAAACTACTATGATGTAGGAAATATCTTTATCTTTCCAAATAATATTTATAGTCAAAAATATGATTTGTATAACCCCATGTGAAAATTGTTTTAATAAAATATTTCATGTTTGTCTCATTTTTACTTTACCTTTAAATAAAAAGATATAAATGTCATTTTCCAACCAAAGTGGCTTCATGGGGTCCCCAAGTTGACCCATGGGTTGTATTGGTCGGCCATGACACATAAAATGAGGTTAGGACATGTTTCATGTTCATTTCATGTTATTAAAACATTATTTCTACCTTAAACTACACTAATTACCTCTAATCGTGATTAAAAACTTAATAAGTTACTATTCACCAAAAAATTAATTTTATCCCATTGAACCACATTTTACTTATTAATGACAGTCATGTATGTCAGATTTTTGAAATTCAAAACACAAAGATGGCAAAATTTCATTTAAACAGAAAAATCAGTTTTTATAAGTACCACTTAATGGTTTCACTATTCATCAAAAATTGATGTTTTTCAGAAAAATCCCAAAAAATCACCATAATATATATTTGATATTCTGAATTAAAAAATGAAGTCTATTTTACAAAATTGAAAACATATAAGTCATATTAATTAATTTAATAATTAATTCCCGCTGTCAAAGCAAATATCATGTTTTTATGAAACAATAAGTATCAAAAGATTGCCACTAGTTTAAGTCTGATTTCAAAGTGAAATTAATTCCAATGACCACTATTGAATTTAATGGTAAAAATATATTCTAATTTCACTTTAAAACCAATTCAAAAGATAATTTAATAATATAAATAAATTATATTAAAAAGAGGTTTTGAATTAAATTACAACATTTTACACTATTCATTAAAAAAATGAACTTCATCGGAAAGATACCAAAAATTTACACAAAGTAAATTTTGATGTCCCGATTCTAAAGAAGAGTTTTATTTGGTCCAAAAGGATGTATAAGAGTGAACAAAACTATATTTAATGACGGTTCGCCATCAAAAGGCGATTAGTGAACCTTTAGTGAAAACTAGGGCATATACGCCTAAAATTGAATTATTTCCGTATTTTAAATCTTTATCTTTTATTGGATAAAAGTAAAAACATTTAAAAACATATATAATAATATTTTAGTTATTTCTATACATTCCCTCCAATACAATGGCTACATGTTAACTTCCATTTAAAATAATATTATTTTATTATTAGAGTGCAACGTAAGATTTCCAAGAAACTCGTTGTTGCGTGTTGGGTACGCCATCGAGCATAGCATCCCCTTTAAAGTCATATTAATATTTTATTCACAAATATGGATAAATATGAAAATGTCATATTCTTTATTTACCTGGGGTGTTACAGGTTTATCCGCCATTAATCATCTTTCATCGTCATGGTGTAAGCCACTTTCTTACATCATAAATAACACAAGAAGGAAGAATAGCGGAGGGGTCGGGCCATTATTGTTTGGCCCGCACCCTCCGCATTAGAGAGGTAGCAAGTGGAACTTCAAAATTAGGATTCAATAAGGAAAAACTCTTCAATTTAATACAATTCATTGATCAACCCATTTTTTTAATCCAGGTTCTCCATGTTTTCCATGAATGAGGAAAATAAACAAGGTAATTCAAGAATTTAATATTTACCCCTACCTTGGATTGTTTTTTGAAGTTGGTGCGAGAAGGATGTACAGACGTAGAATCTTCGTAGATGAAGATGCCGCACATTGAAGGAAGTTAAAGATATCAGTGTTCGTGATTCCCACCACATGCCTCTAATCCTAGGCTTGTTCTTTGGTTCTTCATAGTCAATGGCTTTCTTTGTCAGCAAGTGCATTCTTCGTTGGAGGATGGAGTTCTCCATGATTCTCCAAAGAGTTATCTCCTTCTCCTTTTCCCACTAAAAGAAATAGGTGCCAATATAATTTAACATAAGAATAAATTATGTTGGAACACACACACATGATAGAAAAAATTAAAGTATGGAGTTGACACAATTAATGTGGAGGAAGTTCAAAGGGATCCTCCACATTAAAGTGGGAGTTGAGAGGTTTCTCCCTCATTAAGTGGGATGTTCAGGAGATTTACACCTCAGGTGGTCCCCACCACTATAACCTCTCATAGGAGGTCAATTCAGGTGATCCCCACCTATGAAACATCCACATGGGAGTTTCAGAACAAAATATAATAAAATGTTACACAGTTTATTTTATTTTATTCTATTCACAAAAAACCCAAAAATTAACTTCCACCCTCGACCAACTGATGTTGAGGTGAAAGTCAGCTTAAGAAAAGACCAGTGTTGAGAGTTCAATGGTGCCCTCATATTTAAATTTAGAGAATCAGTTTAAGAGTAAAAAAACCCACTCTTAAGTTTACTGAATATAGCCAAAAATGTTTATAAATTCATTCTGGCCACACCGGGCCTCGGAATCACATGCTGTTAATTTTCGCGGACTCATAAAATTCCTATTTAAATAAAAAAATTACATGGAAATTCCATCTCTTTAAAATTAGTTGTGATTGTTATTGGATATTTCTACAAAACATTCATGATATGAAGGAATGAGTAAAACTAGGAATGATAACCCTACCATCCACTTTTTGATTCAGGTTGAAACCATTTAAGTTATGAATAATAGGTATATAGATGTGAAATTATAATCAATTAAAAACATAAATAGGAATTTCATGAAATTATGGGGATAACATATAACTTACTTATATTTCGATATCATATGAATATCTAGGCATCAATATATATAATCAACGAAGTATTCCCTAACATATATTTTTATGTAAATTTTCCCCTTTATAATGGTTCATAATGTGATTCTGAATTTACAAAAGAAGATCCCGCAGTAGTGTCAAACTTGGTGAACATTAAACCACATTTTCATGTACCAGGTAACTGCATGATTGGTCAGGGACACCTTTTCGGAGTACTTACCAATAGGTACATTTTTTATAGAACCATTTTCAATTGTAGTATGAAGGAAGGGATGTATTTTCTTAATAAACCACTTTGTCTATACATACTAAAATTCAGGGATGTTTTCATATACTTATTCATATCCCTAAGTATTTTTCTAGAGTTCTATAATCATAATCCCAAAATATCTAAACAATTTCTCTAATACAATCTATAACAACCATTCTCCATATTATACATTAATAATTGATTAATTATTTAAAATTATACTTAATACAACCCAAAATTTCAATATTTCAACTTTATTTGGGAATTAGGTACATACCATAACATCTTGAACAAGGGATACAAAAACATTTTTAAAAACTTACTTAACATGATTCTAAAATTTCATGACTTTTTAAACTGCATGGGATAACCTGGGAAGAAACATAAGAAATAGGTGAGCTATAAAACTCAATATGGGAATAAACAATGCATAACATGAATAATATATTAAATTTTATACAATATGCACATCAACAAAGCAATAAAAGAACAAGAATAATAAGACATGATATATCAAGGAAATACAAGCATGGGAAATGTGTCAAAAACATAAAAACCGAATCATAAACATATGTCAAGACTAAACCGACCAGGACATCATGTTGGACAATGTACCATAAATTAATCAGGTTCACTCCTTATCCAAACATGACATCTCAGGATACTAAACATTTCCCAATGCATTGGAGCACTATCTGGGCACACCCCTCATATTCATTTCATTCTCTTTCTAAAGTGTGCCACATAGATCATAAAACCTGGATTCATTCATCAGATTTGTTTAATACATTATTAGGGAGTATTGAATAAATTTGTGTATGTACTCAATCAAATGTATATGGGAATAAATGTGATCACCCTTGATAGGAAATGGGTATGGTATTTACTACATAATTGTCTCACCAAGGAAGATCGCTGTGAAATTTTGACTGTATAACAATGTCACATAAATATTCTTAAAAATAGTTTTCTGAAAGATAAAGTGGAATATAATCAAATATAAATAAAATGGGTATTAGTTTTGAAATGGAAAATCATATTCCAACATTATATATTTATAAATATAAGGTATAAGATATTGAAGAAACTAGAATAGAGAAGATAATCGTAACTATATTTCAGAATGGTTACATGTGTACATAAATGATCATGGGAGGGTTAATGAGTGAGAAAGAGTATCTAATTATTTATAAACTAAATGAAAAATAAGGTAAATATGTAAGAATATATTCAAACATAAAAAAATGTAATTTTAGAGATATAACATCAATGATGTTCTTGAATGAAAATGAGATGAGATAAATACATTATGAACTTTCAGTATAGTAACAGCTTAGGTAAGGTCCCAAATGTGAGAGAATAAATAGTATATAATTAAAATAATTATTTTTAAATTATATTAATAATAATATATAAGTTAAAATATAACCAATTAAAATTATAAAGACTAATTTCAAAGACAGTTCTTGAATTGAAAGAAAGCAAGGAAGGTGAGGATCCCATACTTCAGTGTGTGACTCTAAATGCTTGAGAGGGGATTATTATAATCTTGGGGACCCTTGGGAGGACTATATAGAGTGGTGGGAAGAGTATTTAGTGCTTGACGATATTGGAGTTAAGTTAAATGGGGGATTTTGTGGCATTATATTGGAAAAGAGGAAGATTTATTTATTTTTCTAGTTTGGGAATCTACATTATAAAATATCCAAAACCACAAACCATATCAATTTTTTTTCACCTGGTTTATACCATAATGAAGTTTTTTTATTTTATTATAAGGTAAAGGACCAAAAATATTTTAATAACTCCCTCTCTTATGTGTAAGTGAGTCACACCCTTAAAGAAAGGATTTTAAATCCTTAAAATATATTATAGTTATTTGGGGATTCATAATAGATTTACATAATAAACCAAGAAAATATAAAATCAAATTATTTTAAAGAGAGAAAGTTGATTTGGTCTTGGATCCCATTTATATAAATTATTACATAATTATTGTTTCATTATGATGTTATAAAACACAGTGTATATTTATACAATATTTAATTTTTCCCCAAAACTTTGACTATCTCAAAAAATATTGAAAAATTTAACATAGATAATTTCAGTGTTATGATTCAAAAAATAATATTCATTTTATCAAAACAATTTTCTAAATAATTGATTTTCCCATTTAAAATAATAACCACCATCTATTTAAAATGACATGTTTTTTACAAGAATACATTTCAAACACATATAAAAATTACATTTGACATCATAAAAATTATATGATTACTTATATTTAATACAAAATTTAATAATTTATTTTATTGAAATAATATTTTTTCAAAAGAGCAATTAATTCCTCAAAATAAATTCTTTAATTGAATTTTAATATTACCAAAAAATATTTTTTTTGTTTTATTTAATCTATAAAAATCATTAAAAATTTAACAAATAATCAGATGAAAATAAATTCACAATTCTAAGAAAGATAATTCGGATACACATATTTCTACAATCATGATACATATAACTTTAATAAACCAGAAAATACCCTAAGAGTAAGGTGTGTTCTGGTGGGAGTTCATGGGGTGGTTCAACAAACATAGTTTCAGTTGTGATATCGATGATCTTGATCTTATACCATAAATTGTTTCACTCATTCTTAGGTTTTTGGATCTCATCCTAGGCATAGTTAAGGGAAAATCATAGAATTGCTATCTCCCTTGGAAAATCTAATAAATGGTCTTCATATGGTATGATCCTATGGGTTAATCCATTACTTCTTTTATCTGTGACAATTGGATTTGTTTAAACCCTTTATTGATACTAATTATATGATCACCATTCAAAAACTACATTATAAATTGTAATGATACATAATGATATTTTAAATCCAATTGGATATATTAAATAGAACAATTTCATGTGTTTTCAAAAACCATATTACATAATAATACATTTAATTAAAAAAATTAAAATTTTATTTATAATAGTTCGGGTCGTTATATTACACCCCCCAAATACCTAAATATGTTCACATAACAAGATATAGTTTTTAATTGAGGGACTATAAAATTATACTCCCATAACATTCTATATACAATTAATTCATTATATTAAAGGGATGAATAAAAATTCAATACATAATGAACATAAAAATTCATATTGAAAAACATGCATAAGAAATGTATGTAAATTCCAAAATAAATAAATATTACATGAAAATAATCCATATAGAGTAATATTAAGAATTATATTAATATATTATATCCCCATTAAATCACAATATTCAACAAATAATTAGGATAATGAGAAAAGTACTTTAAAAATATTATTGGAATATTTCATGATGGAAATTAACATTCCATTTTAAAATAACTTATATTAAAATATAAAAATTTCCAAAATATTATGAAAAAAATCCATGAAAAATAATCATGACATTTTTTAAAGGATTTTTCAAAGAATCAACTATGAATGATGTTGAGAAAAGTAATTCATTTGGTGTATGTTAAAAAATATTCAATTCACACCTTCGGTAAAAAGTGCCTCGTTGGGAAAACAAAAATAAGTTTCCTTTTAAACCATTTTATAGAAATTAAAATGGGTAAAATTTTCTATAATAAATAATTATATAACATTAAAAACAATCATGAATACATTTAAAATGAAATACATACATGTATGTGAAATATTCTCTAAAAAATAACTAAATTAATGTTTGTTTTCCTTAATTTGTTTTTGTTTTTTGAGTTCCCATTAAGGTAAATATGGAACAAATACTTGAAAACCATAAAAATATACATATAATAATAAAATTTATCACTTTTATGATATAAATTATGTATACTTATTTTTAATGGAACTTAAACATAAAATAACCTTAATAAGTATTAGGTTGTTAAGTAAACCCTTAAAACCTTAGTTACATATGAATCAAATCCCTGTAGATTAAATAATTTATATTTTAACATTGGAAAATATGGTTTATGAATGATCAATGATATAACATTGATGAAGCGTTTTCGTGCACGCATTCAAAAATATTTATACTAAGTGCAACATAATGGTTGACATAGGTCGATCTCGTGAGGAGATTTTACAGTCAATAACTCAAAATTTATAATACACTAGATATATATAAACTAAAATTACTAGAAATGATATTTTAGAATTTAAAATGAAAAACTAAAAAGTAAATATGTAGATGCAATACAACAGAATGAATTCAGACAAAATGATGTTAGACAGAAAGGAGATCCTACCAAGAGATTATCTAGAGTGAACCTTCATTGTCTCATTTTTTTTACTTTCAAATATTCTTAAAGAACATGCTCCATCATATGAATGAACATAACATTCTTACTAGGTTTTGGAATATATTGTACACTCAATGATCGCTGAGGTATCATACATCCACCTCATCGATCGAGGGAGAACGTGACAGATGTGATAGCTAAGCCTCTAGTGGCAAGTGGAGACACAAGGGCGCCTTTCCCACTACGATCCCACTTAGACTAACTCTAAGTAAATAAGAAACAATAAAACATTAATGATCAAAGACTTGGGTTCATCACTAGATTAATCCCCTAGTAAATTCCTCATGTTAGCTACTCATGATCATGAGAATAAGAGTTCACAGTGGAAATAAAATGGGGGGGAGAAAACATTAGAGAGAATGAAATGGAGAGAAAGAAGAACACATAAATAATTTTTTTTAATGAAATTACAGAATGAAAATAAAATACAAACAAAATACTGAACTACATAAAAGGTCCAACAAATAATATTCCTATGTTTCCAACCCTTTGAAATGAAAAGGAAATACTCTTTTATAGGGAGATGGGATGACATTTTGGTTCCAAAATCTATCCACCGGATGTATGCATGTGGATGGCCTCACTAATGATAGAAGTTGGGGATTTATCTTTCTTTAATGTTGTTCCATTACTGCTCCGATTTCGAACCATGAGATTTCAGCTTGATTGGCCGTGTTTGGAGAGAGATATGGTCACTTCCCTCATGACATTTAATCTGGCCAGGCTGACTGTTCGTATTCCAGTACATCAAGTTCCAACGAATTAATGTCCTTTAAAATGAAAGATCCAAACGCGTCTATATTACTTAAAGTTCTTCATCAAGAGGTCATCCAACTCTACATAAACTTTCAGCTTCAATGGGTCAGCTATTTATGAGATATGGTCCCAAAAATAAAAGTTTCTAGTTCTGTACAAAGTTTTCGAGGACCAGTTTGTGAGCTGGATTTTATCATCAAAATAATTTATAGTGCTTTGGGTCCCAAATGATAAAATGAATATCATCGAACATACAAACCAATAAAAGAAGAATTTCTCAATTTGGATCAGTTTAGAAAATGTTATCATCAAAAAATTTAAATAAATGAAAACTATTTAAATACAAAATAAGCCATTTTTCAATTAAGCACAAAAATACTTCTAAAACTATAAAATGTGACAATTTCCCTTAAAATAACACATTAGTGGGATTAATGACAATTAAATTCAGAATAAAATAATTGAAAATATTTTTTCTATTACTTCCCCCACACTTAATCATTACACACCTGGGCAATCATCTTATATCATGTTCAAAAAAAACTTCTCAATGCTTAAATGACAACATAGCTCAATTATCATATCGGAGAAAATATCCAGCCACATACATGGATAAAATTACAGAACTCTTAAAAAATCATATGAATTAATTAAATCTCATGTTAATCCTCAAACACATGTCATACATACCTCCTCGGAAAAATTATTTCTCTTTTCACTCAAGGATATTTAATGTGGAGTTTTTTGCATTCTTAAGAACTTGTGTGATTTCTATAGCATGATCTACCCCTAGTATCTCAACTTCACAGAGTCAAAAATATGCCAATCATGAGGTCTTTTTCATTGGTTTTTCTGATGCTGAGTGTTGGAAGTTTTAAAATTTAAAAATATACGAGGTAGAATGAGAAGGATTAAGCTCTAAAGTGATGTAAATGCATGAAAACAGTTTTGCTCAAGAATGGTGTGTTCCTCAATCAGCTCAAAAATTAATCACCTCAAAACACCTCTTCTTTCGGGAAGTTCGCACTTTGAATTTCAGAATCAGTGATTTTCATCCCTCTTTTCCCCATTTGTAGCAGCGTTTCGGCTTGAATTCATATCTGGATTTCTCTTCAGAATCATGTTTTTGAGGAAAAGAGAGGCACCAATTAATCTTAAAAAATTGGTAAACACTTATCCCATATATGTAATGATATTTTCGTCCAACCATCTATCTTCCCATAATGACATTTTCCCCTAAGAAGCAATAAATATGGCAGCACTTTCAATTTAGCTGAAAAAGATTTTTCAGGAAAGCAAAACACATCACATCTTCACCCTCCCCCACACATGAGTTAAATAATAATCATGAATTTAACTTCTAGAGAAGTCTGGAAAGGGTTAAATGGCTTGTAATGTGGCTACATAACAAGGTATTTCATTTATAATATTGTCTTAATGAAGGTCAGATGTAAAGGTAGGCCAAGATAAGAGTTTAATGCAAAAGGGGCTTTCAATGTGATGCCTCAATCATACTTGACACATTCCATGAACACTAACAGCTTCTAAAAAATGAAAATGGAAAGTTCGATATCACACAACATGTCTAAAGACTCTCAAGAAAAATATAAATTTAGGAATATGTCAAATAGGTTTAGAGACCTCTCGGGTTGGGCATGATTTTCAATTTGGACAACACTAGTGCATATGAGTTTCACAGTCAATCAAACATCATCAAATGAAATGATTAGAAATCAGAAAAAAAAATTAATTCGTAAATCATTTAAATCCACAAATACTAAAATAAGTCAACGTTACAAAAAAACTAATATGGTTTGTATTTTCCAAAGTATTCGATTTCACTCAAAATTCTTAAAAACATAGCAAAAAAATTAAAAAGGAAAACATGAAAATTTAAAAAAAAACTACATAAAAAAAATGAAATCACAGACAAAAGAAATGTCAAAAAATAAGTAAAATATATAAAAAGAAATAGAAAAGGTATAGAAAAGGGATAATTCTTGGTTTTTCCCCAATGTAGATTCTAGGTTTTTCTGCCTCTAGTCAGGTATTTAGAGTAGATTATCCCCAATCAGATGGTGGATGTGGTTTCTTTGAGATAAACCACCACATGAGACATTTCCTAGTGTCTATCAGTAAACAGAAATAATAGATAACTCCAAATAAGATAAGAAATTTCCCAATCCCCAAGAAATAAGATAGATAGAATTTGAGTTCAGGAGTGGGAGGGAAAAGAAAATAGGGTTTCTCCCTGTGAACTTCTGTAGTGTTTTCCTCTAAATGGTATGAAATTTACTGTAGATGAGGTAGTTGCGCCACCACCAGATTCACTGGCTCTTCTTCCTCAATCACCACCACTTGGGTGGTCTCATCATTAACATTCAAGGTCTTCTCCATTTGTATTGTATCAAAAATTTCAGGAAATGAGAAGTCAGAAAACAATGCAGTTTGAATAAAATTATAACATGACGAATCAATAAAACAATCTTCCCCTTCAAGTAAGTCAGATTGGAAATTGATATCTTCAAGAAAGACCATTGGAAATTCCATCTCATTAGTTGCATATTATTTATTATCTTCCCAATCAAGAGAGGGGTCTTATGGTTTTTATTTTTCAATATCAAATAGGAGAAGATCAAATTTTAGGTTATCTTCAACAATGTGATTCTGAGATTCTTCCAAAAATTGTTCATCTCCCATAAGTGGATCAGCTGGAATATGTACATCAGGGACCTCATCGAGCAATCTATGTCTATGGAATGATATTATTAACTCTTTTAGAAGCTGCTTCTATCCCTCCTCAGGTTCTTTGACATAAAAAATGATCGGTGAATTCTCTTTCAACACTTGTTCTGGCTCAGGTTCAAGTTTGGGTTTCTATTGACAAGCATGTATGTATTCAGCAATCAACTCAATTTTAATCTCCATTATTTCCACTATATTACAAATCCTTTTATATTTACCATCAATATCATCTAAAACTTCTTCTGGCACCTAAGATTCATCATTACATGCATAAAAAGTTGAATTGAAAGACATCATGAACAAAAATATTTTTTTAGTGTTTTTGAAATGTATGCTTTTTTTGTTTTTTTAAATTAAAGAAAGAAAAATAATTTACAATAAGTGAATAAAAATAGTGAGTTAAGACCACTTAGCTCCCCAACAATGGATCCAATTTGATGAAGCGTTGTCATGTATGCTCTCAAAAATATGTATACTAAATGCATCACAGTGGCTGACCTAGGTCGATCTCATGAGGAGCTTTTGCAGTCAATATCTCACTATTTATAATCCAATTTATATAAATATATATACTAAAATGACTATAAATTATATTTTATAATTAAAAATGAAAAACTAAAAGTAAATATGTAGATGAAATGCAACAGAATGAAAGCAGAAAAAATGATGTTAGACAGAAAGGATATCCACTCATGAGATTATCCTGAGTGAACCTTCATCATTTCCTTTTTAGTTACAATTCTTCTTAATGAAAATGCTCTATCGTATGAATAAACATCACCTTCTTACTATGGTTTTGAATATATGGTACACTCAATGATCACCGAGGTACCGTACATCCACCTCCTCGATCGAGGTAGAATGTGACAAAAGTGAAAGCAAAGCCTCAGGTGGAAAGTAGAGACACAAAGGAACTTTTCCCACTACGACCGCCCATATACTAACTCTAAGTATATATGAAATAATAAAATAGTAACGATAAATGACTTCGTTTTATCACAAGATTAATCCCCCAGTAAATTCCTGATGTTAACTACTCATGATCATGAGCATAAGTGTTCACAGTGGAAAGAAAATGGGGGGATAAAACAAAAGAGAGATTGAAATGGAGAGAAATATAAACACTTAATTAAAAATATGTAATGCAATTACATAATGGAAATAAAATAGAAAAATTTTGAACTACATAAAATGGACAAAAAAGGCTATTCCTAAGTTTCCAACCCTTTGAAATGAAAAGGAAACACTCTTTTATAGGGAGGTGGGATGATATTTTGGATAAAAAATCTGTCCACCTGATGAATGTTCGTGGATGGCCTCATTAATGATAGAAGTTGGGAATTGATCATACTTGAAAATTGTTTCGTTAAATCTCCTCTATCGACCCATGAAGTTTCAGCTTGATTGTCCATGTTTGGATAGAGATATGGTCGCTTCAGTCATTCCATTTAATATGGACAGGCTGACTGTTCGTATTCCAATACACCAAGTTCCAACAAATTAATGACCTTGAAAATTAAGTATACAGACACGGATATATGATTGAAATTTTTTCCTAGGGATGTCATCCAGCTCCACATAAAATGGAAGCTCCAATGGGTCGTCCATTTAGCAGATATGGTCCCAACAATAAAATTTTCCAGTTCTGTACATAGTTTCGAGGCCTGGTTTGTAAGCTGGATTTGAGCTTCCAAATGATTGATAGAGCTTTTGGTAATGAATGATAAAATGAATACCATCGAACATAGGGACCTATAAAAGAATACTTTTTCAATTTTTATTGGTTTATAAAAAGTTATGGCCTAAACATTAAAATAAATGAAAACTATTTAAATCCAAAATTAGACATTTTTCAATTAAGCTCAAAAATACTCCTAAAACTATAAAATGGGACAATTTCCCTTAAAATAACACATTAGTGGGATTAAAAACATTTAAATTCCGAATAAAATAATTAAATTTTTTTTTCTATCAATTCCCCCACACTTAAACATTGCACTCTTGGGAAATCATCTTATATGATGGTCAAAACAAACTTCTCAAAGCATAAATGACAACATTGGTCAATTATCATATCAGAGAAAATATCATGCCTCATACATGGATAAAATTTCAAAACTCTTTAAAAATAATACGAATTCATTAAATCTCATTTTAATCCTCATACACATGTCATACATACCTCCCCGAAAAAATTATTTCTCCTTCACTCAAGGATATTTAATGAAAAGTTTTTCTCATTCTTAAGAACATGTGAGATTTCCATAGGCCTGATATCCTAATAGTATCTCAACACCACCGAGTCAAAAATATGTCAATCATGAAGTCTTTTTAAATGGTTGTTCTGAGGTTGAGGGTTGGCATGTTTAAAATGTAAAAACCTCAGAGGCAGAATGTGGTGGATTAAGCTCTATAGTGAAGTAAATGCATGAAAACAGTTTTTCTCAAGAATGGTGTGTTCCTCAATCAGCTCAAAAATGAATCACCTTAAAACACCTCTTATTTCAGGAAGTTCACACTTAGAATTTCAGCATCAATGATTTCTATCCCTCTTTTCCCCATTTGTAGCACTGTTTCAGCTTGAATTCAGATATGAATTTCTCTTTAGAATCATGTTTTTAAGGAAAAGTGAGGAATCATTTAATATTAAAAAATTGGTGAACACTCATCCCATATATGTAATGATATTTTGGTCTACCCATCCATCTTACCATCATGACATTTCTTCCCCCAAGCAGCAATAAATTCAGAAACACTTTCAATTCATCTCAAAAATATTATTCAGGAATGAAAAACACATCACTTCTTCTCCCTCCCCCACACCTGATTTCAACAATAATCATGCATTTAACATCAAGAGAAGTTTGGAAAGGGATAAATCGATTTAAATTTGGCTACCTTACAATGTTTTTCTGGATACTATGGGATTAATTAAGGTAATATGTAAAGGTAGGTGAAAATAAAGGTTTAATGCAAAAGGGGGTTCAATGTGATGCCTCAATCATATTTGAAACCTCCCATGACCTCTAACAGCTTTGAAAAAATAGAAAAATAGAAAGTTATTGATCACAAAACTTGTCTTAAGACTCTCAAGAAAGATATAAATTTATGAAGATGTCAACTAGGTTTAGATACCTCTCGGAATGTTCATGATTTTCAATTTGGAAAGCACTAGTGCATATAAGTTTCACAGTCAATCAAACTTCATCAAATGAAAAGATCAGAAATCAGAAAAAAAATCCATTTAGTAATCATTTAAATCATCAAATACTCAAATCAAGAAATGTTCCAAAAATTATAAGATGGTTTGAATGTTCCAAAACATTCTATTTCACTCATGATTCCTAAAAACACACCAAGAAAATGAAAATTGAAAACAAGAACATTTCAAAATAAAACCACATGAAAAATAAAATGAAAACACAATCAAAAGAAATGACAACACATAAGAAAAATAAATAAAAATAATGATAAAAGGTATATAAAAGGGATAATTCTTGGTTTGGCCCCCAACAAGATTCTAGGTTTTTTCTGCCCCTAGTTAGGCAGTTAGAGAAGATTATCCCCAATCAGATGGTGGATGTGGTTTCTTTGAGATAAACAACCACATGTGAATTTTTCTAGTATCCATCAGTAAAAAAATAATATAGAACCCCAATGAAAATAATAAAGATCACAATCCCCAATAAACAAGATAGATAGAATTTGAGTTTAGGAGTGGAAGGGAAAATAAAATAGGGGTGTTCCCTGGGAACATCTATGGTGTCCTCCTCCAAATGGTATGAAAGTTGTTGTAGATGAGGTAGTCGCACCACCACCAGTTTCTCCGAATATTCTTCCTCAATCACTACCACTTGGGTGGTCTGATTATTAACATCCAAGGTTTTCTCCATTTGTACTGTATTAGAAATTTTAGTAATGGGGATGTTAGAAAACAATTTAGTATGAATAAAATTAAAACATGATGAATTAATAAAAAAATATTCCCTTTCAAATAAGTCATCTTGGAAATTGATCTCTTCAGGCAAGACCATTTGAAATTCCATCTCAGCTGGTGAATCTTCTTCATTATATTTCAAAGAAAGAGAGTGGTTATACGGTTTTGATTTTTCAATATCAAAGACGGGAAGATCAAGTTTCAGATTATCTTTAACAAGGTGATTCCATGATTCTTCCAAAAATTATTGATCTCCCATAAGTGAATCACCTGGAATGTGTACATTAGGGACCTCCTAGAGCAATTTATGTGTATGGGATGATATGATTAACTCTTTTAGTATCCCCTTCTCACCCTCCTCAGGTTCTTTGACATAAAAAATGATCGGTTAAATCTCTTCCAACACTTGTTTTGGCTCAGGTTCAGGTTTGGGTTTCTCTTGAAAACCATGTACGTATTTAGAAATCAACTCTATTTGACTCTCCATTTTTTCCACTACATTAATAATCCTCTTATATTTACCATAAATATCATATAAAACTTCATCTTGCACCTGAGAGTCATCAATCCATGCATAAAAATATGAATTGAAAGACATCATGAACAAAAGGATTTTTTAGTGTTTTTGAAATTTATGATTTATTTTGTTTTTTTAATTAAAGGAAGCATAATAATTTAAAATAAGTGAATAAAAATAGTTATAAAAGACCACTTGGATCCCCAGAAATGGATCCAATTTGATTAAGTGTTGTCATTCGCGCTCTCAAAAACATTTATACTCAGTGCAGCACAGTGGCTAACCTAGGTCGATCTCTTGAGGAGCTTTTACAGTCAGTCACTCCCTATTGATAATCGAAATTATATATATAAACAAAAATGAATAGAAATGATATTTGAGAATTTAAAATGAAAAACTAAAATTAAATATGTAGATGGCATGCAACAATATGAATGTACACAAAAATATTTTCGACAAAAGGATATCCTCCCAGTAGATTATCCAGAGTAAACCTTCATCGTCTCATTTTTTAGTTTCAAATATTATTAATGAACTTGATCCATAGTTAGAATGAACATACTGTTATTACTATATTTGTGAATATATGGTACACTCAACGATAATTGAGGTACTGTACATCTACCACCTCAATCGAGGGATAATGTGACAGAAGTGAAAGCTAAGCCTCGGGTGGCAAGTGGAGGCACAAAGGTGCCTTGCCCACTAAGATCCCCCTTAGCCTAACTATAAGTAAATAAGAAAATAAAAAATATTAATGATCAAAGACATGGGTTCATCACTAGATTACTCCCCCAGGAAATTTCTTAGGTTAGCTACTCATGATCATGAGCAAAAGAGTTCACAATGGAAAGAAAATAGGGGGAGAAAACAAAATAGAGAATAAAATGGAGAGAAAGAAGAGAACTTAAATAAAAATATGTAATGAAATTACATAATGAAAATAAAAAAAACAAAATACTAAACTATAGAAAATGGACAAAAAAGGCTATTCTTAAGTTTCCAACGCTTTGAAATGAAAAGGAAACACTCTTTTATAGAGAGAGGGGATGACACTTTGGCTCCAAAATCTGTCCACCGGATGTATGCACGTATATGGCCTCATTACTGACCGAATTTGGGAATTTATCTTTTTTTAAAGTTGTTAAATTACTTATCCTCTTTCTACCCACGAAGTTTCAGCTTCGTTAGAAAATTTTAGAGAGAGATATGGTCGTATCACTCATGCCATTATTCTTGACGTGCTGACAGTTCATATTCCAATACACCAAGTTCCTACGAATTAATGGCCTTGAAAATGAAAGATCTAGACTTGGATATCTTAATTAATGTTCTTCATCCAGATGTCATATAGCTCCATGTAAAATTTCAGCTCCTATTGGTCGTCCATTTATGATATATGGTCCCATCAATAAAATTATCTAGTTCTGTACATAGTTTTCAAGGCCTAGTTAGTGAGATGGATTTGAGCAACCAAATGATTGATAGAGCTTTGGGTCCTGTAGGATAAAATGAATCTCATCGAACATAGAAACCTATAAAAGAAGAATTTTTCAATTTTAATCATTTTAGAAAACGTTTTGGCTGAAACATTGAAATAAATGAAAACTGTTTAAATCCAAAATATGCCATTTTTTCAATGAAGCTCAACAATACTCCTAAAACTATAAAATGTGACAATTTCCCTTAAAATAACAGATTGGTGGGATTAAAAACATTAAAATTCAGAATAGAATAATTGAAAATATTTATTTTATCAAACAATTCAGTGTATTAGTATGTACACCTCATAACAAAATATGTTTATAATAGCAAACAAAACCAAATTGAGGCGAAGAAGCCTTACATCATGTTTGATGTTCTACTTATGTCCTTTTACACTGATTTAATAAATCATATATAAATTATTTAATTTCATTAGAAAAAATTATTGGATTAATCACTAAAAATAATACCATTTATTTCATTTATTTTTATTTCATATTTATTTACTCAATCTGTTATATCCATATTAAATGTTTTGAGGATGTTTAGTTCATTGCTGCAAAATGAATTTCTTATGTTTCCTGTGGTAAAAAATTTGATTATTACATCATATACAGAATAATAGTCAAAATCTAATATAACTTCTATAAATTAAATATAATTATAAACCAACAATGACAGTTTGTTATGGAAAATGAATTATGTTACAATCATGGAGACGGTACGGCGTACATAGGCATGAGTGACATTTCCATTTTTCGACAAAAAATAAATAAATAAGTTATGTATTATTTTATATTTACATAATGATTATTATAACATCAATTTCATATTATATAATTAAATATTTATTAAATATTAGTTTATTATACAGTGTTGAAAAATGAATCATACCGCTTCATGGAGTTAGTAATACCCACATACCCTTGAATGACATTACTTTTTAAATGGATCGAAAAGTAATGAAAATAGATTATATGTGATCATTAAATAATTATAATTAGGTAAATAATATCATATATATATACTAAATAAATCATGATTAAAATTCATTATAGGTAGTTATGGAAAACAAAACACAACACTTCATGGATGAGGTAGTCCACATGTACACATGAACCATGTTTTCACTTACCTTTTATTGGAAAATAGGGTGAATAATGGTGTTTATGTAATCATAGTAACATATAATTATATTCATAATAAAATAGTTATTTTTTAATGATGAATAACATATATTTTGAAGAGGCATAATAAGTAGTAACTTCAAAGTGTTTAGGTATGATGATTATCTCTCCTTCTATTGGCCTCCATTAGTTACATTTTTATGGACCTTTTTGAAGGGTATTTTAAAAATATAAGTACCTATAAGTCAAGTATATGGAATATTTGGAGATAATATGGTGGTTTTTGGTCTATATATGTTTCATGGGAATGTGTAACGAAAACAGAGAAGATGTTTCAATTTATAAGTGAGGGGGGGGGGGGGCTTTTTGAAATTCATGATATATTAAAAATATAATATGTGTCTAACTCATGTAAAATTGTTCATAAAAACATAAATTAAATCATATGGATTATATGGTCTTAATATAGTCATCAAACCACATATATTTCGTTTTAGATATCATTTTAAAAATTGTCATTTTTATTGACCCATTCATTAACCATTTTTAACCTCAAGAACTGTAAAAAAATTTCATTATTGAAGGGATATAATTTTACTTATAAGATAATAATCATCTCATAAATATCCTTGTTATGAGAATTTAAACCATTTATCATCATAATTTTTATCTTTAAATATTTTTAGGATTTTTAAATATTTTATTTTTTAGTTTTTTATAAAATATAAATAACGTCATTTTTTGAAGCTATTCATTCATTTTCAATTTAAAGACATCTATATAGTAATGGATATAAAATATAATCCTATTTAATATAACAAATTTGTTATATTTACTGAAACATTAATTGGTCACTGTAACTAATTAAAAAAATATATTTCTCTTATAAATTTTAAATTCATTTATAGGTTTTTTCAATTACATGCACGAAGACTATGTCAATTATATGTAAGAATTTAACAATGATATTTCATATATAGAAAAAATAAAAATAAATTAAAATGATAAAAATTTAATTCATCCATAAAATAATTATTTATAAATTATATTATCCCATGTTTATCATTATTAAACTTTTTAAGGGATATTAAATTCAAGAGAGTGACATTTTGGAATTCTCTTTAATTAAAATAAAGGCAATTCAAACCAGAATCCCATATATTTAAATTTAGGATCGATATATTAAAATTTAAACAAAATAATGAATTTACGAAGTGTCTTGTTCAATTTTTTAGAACATATTTCATTTCCTTAACCTAATTTTACCAATTTTACCCTTATTGAGCTGACAAATATTTACCATAGTTACAATTCATAATGAAAAAAATATAGGAGACCTATTTTAAAATTTTAAAACTCTGTATTTGAAATATGGTTTCCATTTTTAATGATTCAAATTATTTAAATGGTACAACTAATTAAAATATAAATGCATAAATCACAATGAAAAACGGTTTTTAGAAAAAATGTGTTTTGAAGCATAAAAATTAACAAAACTCAAAATCCTGAAAGGTTTTTATTAAAATATAATTAATTATATTTATCTAATTAAAATTTAATATATTTAACCTTTAAAAAATTTAATATATAATGGTATCTATAATTTACTTGACTTAATTTAAATAAATGATAATATTTGAAAAAATGGAATTTTCACTATCCATTTAAAAATGAATAATTTCAGTAAAATTCCAAAATTTATTAATAAGCGTTTTTGGATATAATTATTTATGAAATGATTTTTATTTTATAAAATAAATTTTTTAAAGGTATTTTTAAAATTAATTATTAATTCCAAACACAAAATATAATAAAAACATATTTGAATAATATTGATTTTTAAATCAGAAAACAAATTTACTAAAAAATTAGTGATTATTTTCTAATGAATTAATAAATACACTTGTATCAAGTATTACTATTATACAAATATTCCATAATGCGATCAATCAAATTAATTCAATCTAATTTAGAAACTAGGTTATAATAGTCACATTTAAATTATGATATTTTTATAATATATCTCAATTTTCATAATGGTTAGTGTTGCATATGGTGAAAAATAGCGAGATAATTATTATTTAAAAATAATTTTTATCCTGTTAAATAATGGTTGCATTAGATAAAACTTCCTCCCACAACATTATATTGGTCATCGAGGGATTGATTTTTGAAAAACCTTTCTTGAAAACCCACATAGAACAAAGGGGTAAAAAATCATTTGAGAAGGGAAAGTGGGCATCATAAAGGTATCCTATATTGAAACATAATTAGGCTCTAATTAAAGGAAAAAATTAGTGGGATGTTAAATTATAGTAATGGAGTAGGAAAGTAATGTATAAGGGCTAATAAAATGCGATAGAGAACATTTTCATTAGAATGTTAATGACCAAAAAATCAAAAAATTAGCGAGAAGTGAAAATACTATCAATTCAGAGGGAATAAAGGTAAAATGATAAAACTATTATTTATATATCTATTTTTAATATAATGGGATTTTTTATTAATATATAGAACACCATAAAATATACTTAATTAATTTATTTATATTTTATTAGTACAATTTCATCCATTGTTGATGAATCCATAATTTTCTAGTTTATCATATACACCATCAAATATATTTGCAAATGAATGTTTCATACAAAAACAAATATAATAAAATTTTAGATGATTATATGACCCATAAAATAAATTCTAGTCATTCCTTCCATATATAAATATTTTCCAAAACCAAATGGTTATCACATGATATCCAACATGGATAAATACAACTGAATAATATTTTAAACTTCATTAAAAACCAAAGTTCAACTTATTCTATTTCATAAATATTTATCATAAGACTCTACAAATATATTTATCACAAATTTTAAAACTTAAAAACATAGAAATAATGTTAGTAAATTTTGAAATTCAAATTAACATTAATCACTTAGAAAGTATAAAGTAATAGTTTATGTCACAAAATAAATATGTGAATGCATGGATCATATATTCTTGTAAAATATTATAGTATCATGAATAAACATATATCCATAATATAAGAACATATTCTGCTAGAAATTAACCATATCTAATATATTCCATAAATCTGAAAATGATGTTAACTCCATCAAAGATAATATAAATCACTTTTTCATTACATCAATTTCTTTGTCACCAATAATATTTTACTTTATCAACGTAAATCATCTCTTTCTATAAACTAAACATTATTATCCAAAAATCAAGAACATATTAAGGGTTATCTATCCTTAAATATTGTATTTTCATGAAATATCACATTACTAATAAATTACTTTTATAGTTTATGTGTGCCAATCAATATATTCTATCAAATACATAAGAAATATTTTTGTATAATGATCCTTAGATGTTTTTTGATTCATATAAAGAGAATATAATTTATATCAAACATGAAAAACATAATTATGAAATACCAATACAAAAAAAATTCAATCATTCCTCTTCAATTATCAATATAACATTTTCCCTTAAGAATTAACCCTAGGATCAGGGAATTGACTTAGATATTTCCAATGTTCCGCAAACATAAAACATTGACCTATAAATGGAATGATATAATTAACTTAAATATACAATATAAAAACCTTCATTTATGAAGGAAATAACTCTATATATTCCCTTATTTATAATACATAAAATATATTCTAATTTCTTTGAGATATTCCAATTAGTGCTTTTTTGAACATTATCGACTTTTAGAATGTTGAGTCTTATTTCTCCCATGGTCTTCATCAATATAACTCCCACGAAACTCCAATTTTTCATTTTATTTACCACAATAAACTCTTCTAAGATTAAATTTTTAGTCAAATATCATGATAGATAATTATGAATAATCCCAAGGTTTGTCCTTTGAGTTCATATTTCATTTATTCTCTCACATGGAAAATAATTGCATTATTCATAGCATTTTGTCTCATAATGAATCCTCATGGTTCTATCAAATTTTTAAAACCAAAAACTATTTTCTGATAAATAATAATCACATTGATATATCATGATTAAAAAATTAATAGAATGTCTAAATTCTTAAACATTATTTCCAATATTATATTCCTTAGGTTTAACATATGTTGTCCTTATTTATAATATATTCAAATACTTCATAATGGTTCAAAAATAAATTTTTAATTTACCTGATCATATCATACTAGAGTGTGAAACCAGGTGTATATTAAGGTAATACACACTTGAACCAAAATAATTGCTGAAAGATACTCAAATAACTTTTTTGTGGTTTATTTCCACAATATGTGTTTGTGCCTAAACCATATCCACATGTAGTATAAAGGCATGTATTTATTTCCAGGAAAACTAACAAATCATTAGCTTACCAAAAACATTATTATATTTTCCAATAATTATACGTATTCAAAAGGAAATTCATAGACATAAGGTTCCTGATGTCTGTTTTCATTAATCAAGATCCCAATGATTCTACTAAAATTCATATAATATCAACTACAAAAAATATATCCTAGTTTCTCAGATTTAGTTGTTATTTTACTTCATTCAAACTAATTAAATGGGGCCATAACCCAAAAGGTTGAAATAGTTTAGAATTCTTTGGAGAATAGATACATACATAATTCTCATATTAAATATTAAAATAATAAATATAATACAATATGTTTTGTAAATTTTTTTTTGAATTCATCTATTAAATTCTAGAATTTATTTATAGATCCCTTATTGTTGTACTTGGGAAAGGAAAACAAAATAAAGGGTGATCTCAGATGTTCAGTAAGGGAAAGAGTCCAACATATTTATCATAAAATAAATGAATAATGAATAATTTATAAAAGATAAAAAATTATCACATATTATGGATAACTAATACCATAAAGGGGACTAAATACATTGATAAAAAAATAACAAAAATAATCTCATGGATACCAAGAACTAGTTGATAATGATAGAATTCATAATGACATACATTATTATCTTACCATCAAGGCCTTATTCTAAGAAAATATACACAAAATGATAAGTAAAATAAAAAATACCCAAACTAGTCTCTCTCATGAGACCAATAAATGTAATTAGAGGCTATGAAAGACCCCACATATCACTTAATAAGCCTAATTTATTCCTCAACTGAATGGGGTGAATAATAATTTATTACATAGTACCCATAAGAAATCATATATAAAAAATAGCATAGAAAATGTAAATATTTATCCCAATAAATAAATATAACATGGTCTAAATAAATCCAGAGTAATATGGTGGATGGTATCAAAAGTGTATAAACCTAGTAATGCTTTATATTCATAAAATAATGTTAACATTTATGAATGTACCGTAAAAGTATACATGATAAATTTTTTGAGGAAAATACACTTTTGATTTTGAAATAACATATATTAGAATATAAATATTTTCTAAATATAAATGGAAAACATTTCCCTAAAAATAACAACTCAATCTTGTAATTGAAGAATAAAAGTAAAAAATTTCACATGATAATGCGAAAGGTCATTCATAAGATGTACATTAAAACAAAAATTATGTTAACACCTTCAATAAAAAGTACCTAATCGAGAAAATAATATGAAGTTTCCTTCCAAAAAATATTATAGAAATTAAAAATCAGAGTAATTTATTTAATAAATAATTAGACAGTAGTAGAAAAATTATTGATAAAAATTAAAATAAAATATGTACATGGAAGAAAAATATTTCGGACCGAATAGAAAAATTATATCCAATTTTCCTTAATCTTTTTTAATCGTTTTGAGAACCCATGAATGTAAAAATGATAGAAATATTTGAAAACATATAAATAACCACATAATAATAATTTTTTTAATATATATATATATATATTTATATAAAATTTAAATATTCTAATGGGAAATTAAACATAAATAATACTAAATAAGGATTGAATTGTGAAATAAACCCCTTCTACATTGGAAACACTCAAATAGAAAACCTTTAGATGAAATAATTTTTATTTAAAAATTAAAAACAACTGATTAAGATGTATCCATGACATAACATGTTAAATGATCAGTAGACATAACTGATAAACATAAATAGGAGAAAAACTTCAAACATGCCCCAAAAATATTGGGACAAATATTTCTTACCTCAATGTTTACTTTCTATGTATATCCTCTAACACCTTTATAAAAAGCATGTAAATAATACTTTATTTATTAAGAAAATTATATAGGATTAATCCATTTTCCTTAAACCATTAATTTTATTTATTTTAATTTCATATTTAATTACATAACTAGTTATGTCTGCATTGGGTGTTTTAAAGACATTCAGTTTATAGTTTCATAACTAATTCGGTATACTGATCATGGTTAAAAGGTAATTCTTACATAATCTATAGAAGAATAAAAATGACATAATTATCAGCCTCTACTGTACCGAAAATTATTCTTTATAATATTGAAGAAAATCATGGTTAAATTAATTTGGGATGCTCATACAGATGGGAGGTATCATTGGGCCTAGTGGATTAGATTGGATCATGGTATTGAGGAGGGGGAATCGACCGTAGAAGTGTCTCAAACTTCATAAACAATCTACAGGAAAATATGGATTGGGATTTTATAGAGGGATGATCCTTGTGGGAAATATTCTTTAACATAAAATAAGGATCTTGTTTTGATGTTCCAAGGGGGTGATGTTCTAAGCTTTGGGATTTTACTCAGTATCATATCCTTAATATGAAACAACATTCATTGTGGATTATTGGAGAGAGGTTGGTCAATGTTTATAGTGATAACTAGTGTGGCAGTATCCTTTGGTTTTCAGGTTCCCTAGGCCCTGATCATTCCTTCGAACAGGCTGCCACTTACCCGTATTTCACCCAGCGGTTCTAAACCCTATTCTTCTGGATTTATTTCATAGAGTCCTGAATTCTAATGAACCAAATTAAATAGATTTTAATGGCTCTCAATCTAGATAATTCATAGATAAGGATTATCATTGAGTTTTACCATATAATGATGGTCATAATACATGGGGAGGGATGATTTGGTGCAACAAAATTCCAAAAAAATGAACATTCTTGTCTGGCGGCTTCACTATAGTGCTCTGCCCACCGATGAAGAGGTACGTATGTAAGGGGTGTATATTGTCTCCAAATTCTATTTCTGTCAGGGGACTATGGAGTAATCTTCCTCTTATCATTTCTTCAAGAGTGACATGGATGGATATATATGGAAGTTCTTAAGTGATTTAACAATGTGGGAGGTTCTAAGGCTTTCTAGTTGTGTCATTCTTCATTCTTGGTTCCTCGTGTCAGTAAAATGTTTTTATGAATAGAGGGAGCAGTCTATGATGCTTGTGGAAGGTTGTTGGATTATATTGAATGATTATAATAAATTATGTCATGGGGGTCTCTACAGAACCTTCACTATCTTGACATCTGGGGACAGGGTCCATGTGATGGATCTCACACTGATTCTCAAGAGGGGTTCTTCTCACCTTCACTACAGTGACTTACAACTAGTAGTGACCTCTCCCTCACATCCATAAGGGTGATGTATCTCAATAACTGGATTTTTAAACACCCCCATATAGTTGGGGTTAAACTAAATGACAACAATTCATGTATCATTAGTATTATGAGGGGTGAGGGTGTTGGATGTTATTGGAAAGGATCAGTGGTCTTTGAATTCAGCTTCTAGTTAGGGAAGGGTGATTCCCTCATGGATAATGTTTTTATGATGGTCAAGAGTTTTTGAATTGTGTTGCTCTCATGGCATCAATGTCAATAATGTGGAAGCTAACTTCATGTTTCTTCAATAATAAATTAAAGGTGTGGTAAGTTCTCCTTAGGATGTTACATATTTAATTCTCAACTATTGATGTCTTATTTTCTATAATACCATTCTTAAGCATACATGGAGGGAGGGAAACAATTTCACAGACTTCCTCACATAAGGATCTGTGTATACTAATCCTGGTATTATTTTTAATTGTATTGGCTCCCTTCCCCCCAAGTGTGTTAGTCTGGTTCGCAATAATGACTATATTTTTGAACTAATTTTGACCACCATGACTTGTTTCTAGCTTCGACTAACTTTTTAACATAATAAAAATTTCTCAGCATTGGATGGACATAAACATGAGTAAAGTTTCTATTTTTCAATGGATACAAAAGAAAAAAATATATGTTTTATTTTATATTTTAGATATTGATATTGATATTATAAATATAACATTACCTTTTGAAATACAATATATATATATATATATCATCCATGTTACAAGGTTTTATAAAATGAATTAAAATGCTTCACGGAGTTGGTAATCCACATATATGCACGAATGACATTATCATTTTTCAATGGATGAATATGTAATGAAATATATGTAATATTATCTTTAAATAATTATACTAATATCAGGAATATTATATATATATATATATTAAATTTATCCCTAAAAATACAAGAAAGGTGGTGTTGTAAGAAAAAACACATCACATCATGGAGGTAGTAGTCCACATGTACTCACGAACGATGCATTCACATTTCATTTTGATGGAAAACATGGTGAATAATAGAAGTTAAATAATCATAATAACATTTATGTATATTTATTACATGTAATTTAATATTTTTGAATGAATATATAAAATTTAGTGGAGGTATAAGAATAATTAATTTGAAAGAGGTTGGGTAGGATTATTACCTTAACATTCATTGGTATACATTAGATCATTAAATAAGGACCCTTGAAATCATATTTTTGAAATGAAAAGACATCTAATTAGTGTATAGGGATGTTTATAAGATACTTTTTTTGGTTTTTTTACCATTCTAGGTTTCTCAATAAGTTTTAAATAATAGATAGAAATGGTGTCCTTTTATATGTGATGGGAGGAGAATGTTTAAAAATTCAAGAAATACTATAATGTGACATGTGTTCAAATCATGTAAAATAGAAAAAAATGACATGTATTATAATATAATGGGGATATTATGTTAATATAATAATCCAATTATATTTATATAGGTTATATATAAATTTAAATGATATATTTTTGATTAATCCATTCGTTAACGATTTTTAAACATAGCCATGTTAATGACTTTTTCTATCATAAAGGCTTATGAAATTAATTATATGGATACAATTGGATCCTAAATGGAATTTTTTGTGGAATTTTTTATCATTTAAAATCCTAATTTTATCCATTAAATATTTTTTATTTAAATAATTTAATAATATATTATTTTTCCAAAAAATTGATAAATGTCATTTTTGAAACAATTTGTTTAATTCGAATTTAAAGACTTCAAGATGGTATTGGATTTAAAATATAAACCTTTTAAACATCCATAATATTTCCTATTAATATATAAAATTAATTTTTCAATATATCTCACCAATACAATATTACTTTAATATTTTTCAAAATCATTTACAATATTTTTTTTACTATTTTTAGATGAACTATTCTAGCATTGTGTATGAATTTATGGAAATTATTTCAACAATAAAAAAAATTCATATGATAAAAAATAACTAATCCTTTAAATAAAAAATTATAACTAAATTATTCCTCTCTTTATCATTAGAAAAAAATCATAGTGATACTATAGATAAAAGAGTGACATTTTGGAATTTTCTTTACTTAAAATAACATAATTTTACTTATCATGGTAAAATTGAAAAAAAGGAATATATTTGGATTTGTTTTGTAAAATTTTGAATTAGTCCTATGCAATGAAATTATTGATAGTCTAGTTTTTATTTTGAGACATTACTTTTTGGTTTTAACCTAGGTTTACCAATGTTACCCTTACCGAGGTGAAAAATATTTACCACAGTTACTATTCATAATGAAAAAAGGACCTATATACCAAATTTTAAACCTATAAATTCAAAAATAGGTGTCCATTTTTCATGAATCAACTTCTATAGGTGGCATAAATAAATTTTAAGTTTTTTTTCGTAAAATGAAATGAAAATTTGTTTTTAGAAAAATGTTTTTTAACTAAATATTTATCTTATCTCAAAATCGAGAAAATTATATAATAAAATATAAATAATTAGAATTTTATAAATTTTATGGATAAAGTGTCACATTAACACCAAATAAAAAATATAATGGGAATATACAATTACATTATTTAATGAATTGATATGATTGTATTTGAAAATCAGTATTTTCACTATCCATTCAAACTTCAATATTCCCAAGAAAATCCCAAGATTTCCCATAAGATAATATTATTATGATAATCTCAAAAAATATTATAATTTTATAAAATAAATTTTCAATAAGTCATATAAATTATTGGTAACTTTGATACACAAAATGATATATAAATTATTTTTGAAGCATAAAATTAAATCACTAAAAATTGTGTGCTTGTTATCATAATCATTAATATATATTTTTATAGAGTCAGATAATTTTACCAATATTTTATAATTTTTTTATTCATATATATACCCACCAATTAAATTACAAGGTTATAATAGTCCCATTTCAATAATTATATTTTTATAAAATATCTTAATTCACATAAGAATTAGTGTTTTATATTATCTAAGCTACGAATCTTATTATTATTTTAATGTATGTATTTTGGGTACAAATTAAAGATCAAGAATCAATATCGCAGTGGTTTTCTTCAAAATATATTAGTGTTGATGTGGATGTGGGATGGCATGACTATGGACATCAGGATGGGGTTACCCTTAAAGCTAAGGAGTCATAATACGGTATGGGCTATAGTTGATTGGATGAGAAATTTTTCTCATATCATATTTTTCCTTGATACTCATTCCATTGATTAATTGTGGAAGTTGTATGTATGGTATAATGTAAAAATTCATAAATTTTCCCCAAGTATTATATTTTATGTTGATAGAAGATTCCCAACATGGTTTCAAAGGACTTACAGAAGGATTTGGGTACTTGGCTGAAACTGAGTACAATGTATCATCTTTAGAATGGTGTAAAATAATAGAGTATGGTCCAAATATTGGAGAAGATTCAACAAGAATGTATAATAGATATCATTGTATAATGGGACGTTTATCAATCCTTGATTGAATTCACATAAAGAAACATCTTCAAAAATTCTATTAGGATGAATGAATTTATGGCTCTATATCTTTGGCTATATAATTCACAATAATATTTGGCTGAGGTTGGTTCATTAACTATAGTTGTTTTGGAAATGGTGAAGGAGACCTCTGAGAGGGTATAACCTATTAGGAATCAGTTTAAAACCACATAAATATGGTAATAATCACATTCCAACTAAAGAAGGTGACATTTAGAATTTTCTATAGGCAAGAAATTTTTATTTCAGTTGAATCCTTAGTTAAGTGATCGATGGTTTTTCAAGGAAGGAAAAATAACACAAATATTTAGTGGGGTTTTTCATGATTTCAATGTATACAATGATTGTGGAATACTATCTGGACCACCCCATTGATACCAAGGTATGCATGATGTGTTTTTTGTGTCTCGTATTCAGAGGTATATGCACAATCGTACACATGTGATCAGCTATAGATATATTGAGATGGTGTGAGACAAATCATACATGGAACTACTAGTGTGGGATATATACCAGATCAAGAATGTATTATGAGAATTAAAATTCCATTTTCAATATCCTAGTGTGGATTTGATGGATTCCAGATGAATTATGGGGGTGAGAGTCAGATATTTGGGCTTAGCGGGCTGAGTTATTTTATCCAAAAACCTAAAAAAGTTTCTCATTAATGAGAAGTTTTTAGAGGAGGAGAATGTAACAACCTCATGGTATTTAGGTGATTTACGAGTTATTTTGAGCCTTTTTCTTGAGTTCTTGAACTATAAATTGTGTAGGATATATTCTGTGGGTTTTTGGATGGTTGTGAAGAGTGTTAGGGGACATATGGGGTAAAACAATTGGATAATGGTTATGGGAAACCCTAAAATTCTTCCAAAAAATCTATTTGTCCTATATGGGTAGGGACTGTGGGGGGAACAATATGGGTAAAATCATAGAAAAAAATGTACAGAATTATCCTGGAACCATGTGGCTTGGGATATAGGATAATATAATTGTTGGCACCCATATTACCAATTAGTGAACCCAAATGATGGTGGTTCCCAAATGAGGTTAAAAGCCTCACAGGGTGGGCGAATAGTTTGAAAAACCATGATACCAAACCATGAACTCTGGATTTAATTATTCAAAAATTCCACATTAATGTCTATTAGACTATATAATTGACTCATTCCTCTTTTTAATTCCACATCTCTCAAACCCATAGGCTCCACATGGTCTCCTTAAAAATTAAATTTCATTCCGAACATGATTTTGGTCAATCCAAGCGTGTTGGTGATTGGGGAAATTTGGTATGGGATCCACAAACCTCTATTATTTTTATTTCTTATAATATACCATTTTCCCCTTTAGATATAAATAATAGATACAACATTTCCTAGCCAGATATATGGATTAAGTTTCCATTTATCATTGAATTATTGGATCATTTCTAAAATGTCTATGGATCAATATATTAGTGTAATCCCATTAAACAATCCCAAATTTAGAATAAATACCAGATCTTGGGAGGTATGTTAGTATAAATCCTTTTACATTTTCATATATTCTTCTTGAATGTATTTCTAGAACCTTGATGTGATTGATTTGGAAATGGTTATGAGGTTCATGGTGTGAGGGATCGATCTAGTTAAAGATTGGGTGAGACATTGGTATCAATGCTTGATGCGTTCTAGATATTTTTGTCAGTAAGATATGGTTTTTATATTTCATAGAATATTGGGAATTTTTATACTCTTATTGATATGATATGATAAATTTCAATGGGTTACCATAGGTGACCATTCTTTTATATTGATCACATTTTTGTGTGTCTGTGTGTGTGTTACCCACGAAACCCATTTACAATCCTTGATTCCCTGAGTATGCCTATGTATCTTGTTAGACCATACTTGATGTTGATTGCATGTAATATTAGATAGACAATTATTATCATAATGTAATAATTAATTCTATATATAATTTATCTACCCTTTTATGTGTGATTATAATACATTCATAGATATTTATATTTTTATTTATAATAGGTGAACTATCCTCATATGATTTTTCTTTTGAGGTGGAGTACCCATGACAAGAAACATTGACGTTTTTGGATTAAAACATAGGATAGATGAATTAAAACCTTTATTCTAGATCCATGATATCAAAAATATGGTTATGATGACCTTGTGTCCTGACCCAAGCCATTAATAAGATATGACGACCTTAAGGCCCAACCAATGATAGATATGGGGTGTGAAGTTCTTGAGGCCAAACTCGTGATGGAGGTAGGATGTGATGACTGGGTGACCCGATCAAACTTGACGCCTAATGTATGTTGAGAGGAATGTTCACTAGAATTGATGATTTCTCTTTATCATTCAATATGTCCTCTGTGATTATACTTTTAGCTAGAGATAAGGAAGGTATGGTCGGGGCTCGTGGTAGTTTCAATATATATAGTGATTTGTTTCATGAATATTCCCATTTAACATTCTATAAACTTGTTACTAGTGAATTCATATTCACCATGAATTGGTAGTTTCCTATTGGGTTCTATTAGCTAAAAGATACACAAACTAGTTTATTTGGGTATTGACTATATGATTTGGGATCTAAGTAAGGGAAAGAGGCCCAACGTAGATAGATGAGATAAGGTTTTTTGGATTTTGTATCAGTACTCGGATAGAATATAAATAATTTCGATAGTGTTTTTTTATTTTTATATTTACTCATTACATTCCCTAGTTTGAATTATATTATTGGGTTCTATATTCATTTTACAAGAATAACATGGGTGGAATTTATTACTGTATTATGTTTTCATTATCTTCTACTTTGATATGATTGGTTATTATATCTTTTTATTCTTATAGTGTATGGATATGATTAAAAATTTTATATTCTCCCTATTTTATCATTATACCCTCACCACTAGTCAACATCCTTTTGTGTACATAGGGGTGCACATGAGTTCTTGTAGTGTCTGTAATCGGGTTTTGTTTTCGCAATTCCAGTTGGGGCATTAAATTTTTATGAAACAATCAAATTAAATTTATTCAATAAATAATTAAAAATATTTTTGTATAATAGCTCATTTTTCAAGATCCAATTATTATCGTATAGATTTTTTATTATAAATTTTACTTATATCACCCTTTGGAGTTTCTTTAGTCTATGTCACTTAAATTTTAAGAGTATTATAACCAAGGTCAAAGGTGTTTTAAAATAAATTAACAATATCATTAATTTAATAATTTTGTAATCTTTAGCATTCTCTATTGACTAATGCTATACAGTTTAATAAATAATCCCAAAATAGTTCCAAATTATCAAAAGAATCCCAATTTTTTTTCCAATTACAATTACCATCATCATTTATGGTTTTTATCATCGATGTATTTCTAAAATAATATTCATAAAATTTTGATAATTTTACAAGGAATATTTTTATTTATTTAAATAATTTTTAAAACCATCGATATTTTCCAGTGATAAAACCAGAATATATCATTCACAGAGGATACGAACCAACCATAAAATGTGTGGAGTTTTCCTTTTTTAGAATGTTAGAATACGTGAAGTTATATAATATGAGTAAACCATTTATATAATAATATTTTAGTATATTAATAATACTAGTGTTATTATAATATCATGGATAGAATAGATTTGACAATGCAAAAGAAAACAATATATGTGCTTTTGGCACATAATGTTACTTATTCCCTTGAATGTTCACTCTTTGGAAACACCTTAAGAATTTTATGTCTGGTATTTTTGTACAAAATGTATTCTAAGATGTTGGAAGAGTGTTTAGGGGAGATTAGTTTAGATTTTGGGTGATCTATGTCTTTGAATGACTGAAGAAACATTGTGGTAATGGGTGGTGTTTATAAGAGGATGAGTAAAGGAAACATTAAAATAATAATGTAACTTCTAAAAACATCAACATCACAATTATAAATACTGTTTCAAAATAAGGTACTTATACAGTATTTTGATATTTCACCTCCTTATTAAATTTCTAAGGAAAAATAAAAAACATTAACCAAACCATTTCTGAAAATAATGATTAAAAAAATGAAATCCATTTTTTCAATATATCTCCTCGTAAATATGTGAAATTTAATTTTTAATTAGAGTTATTATTTATTAAATGATACTATAATTTATTGAACAAATTGTTTTATAACACATTACAAATTACAAGGGTCTTAAGAAAATCATACTAGAATTTATATAAAAATATCAATTTTTTTTATAATATCATTGTAAAAAATAATGATAATTTTAAAAAATTAAACCTATTAAATAAATTTATTTTAATAAAAAATTATATTAAAAATCCACTTATGAATTTTTGTGGCATAAATTTATATTATCATGATTTTTTAATTTATTGTATTATGATATAAATAAAAATTATCCAATATATTCATATCATATTATTACACCACGTATAATCCCTCAAGGATAAGATCGAAATTGTTGAACATCCAAGGGGTTGTTTAACCAGCATTGATCTTGTGGTGATAACTAATAACATGAACAACACTCATAGATGGATCCACTCAAGCCTCACTTTTTGATTCTATGATTGGTCAAGGACAAGGAAAACCCCCCAAAATATAAAATAACTACTAAGATCAAATAAATAATCTCCAAATGGTATAATCATTAGTGTTTTGTAATTTTTTCTCTTTTATGAATCAATTTCATCTCAAAATTACACTTAATATAAATGATTTCTTATTGTAAAGTTTTAACAGATACTTCACACTGAAAATAATTCCAAATTGATTATTTTATGGCCATGTGATGTTTCATATCAATCAAAAAGTGTTTTTGGTTTTTAAAAAATATGTCACATAATAATATTTATAGAGTGAAATTTCCATATATACAAGTTTAGTTCAATAATTCTTCCTTGTTTAAGAAATATCATTATCAAAATTTCATTAAATATTCTAAGATAAAATTAATCAATTGTATCTCTATATGAATAATTATTTGGGTTCCCATGTTTCCTAATCATAATTATGATTCTTCCAATGTGCTTTGACATATTGAGTTGTATTATTGTGTAGATCATTGTCTCTATAGTCCTTGATCATCACCAGATACTCATCATAAGAGTAATTATTCATCAAATATATCTATTATGGAATTAGTAAACACAAGGGATCTATTATGTAATTCCTCAATAGGGATATATCAAAAATTTATTTCCCATGATTCAGGTTCTCTTTGAGTTCTAGGTGATCAGTCATCACACCAATGTGATAAAGACTCTCATATGTGTGATTTATCTGATACTTAGATTCCCCTTCTTCCGAAATCTGATGAATGTGTTACTTGGTGACATATGGATAGAAATTTTATCATTGAAAACAAAATCCATATCTCATTGATGAATGATAGTGTACCTCTTCTCACAATACGACACTTCTTTGATGTGTTTCTAAATGGCCGCGTCCATTTTCTTTCTATTATTTCGATTGGTTTACGTACCATTAACCTATTTTCACCAAAATCCTCCCAACACATGGGTGTTCTATATATATTCCCATAGAGTAATTTATATAGACCCATCTAATTTCATGAAGGAAAGATTCTATTATAAGAGAAATAAAAAATAATAAGACATTGTTACCAACCTCCTTTGAAGTATATAGAGAAGGATCTCAACATGTCATTCAGTGTTTGAATAGTATGAATAGATTACCCGGTTTCATAGAGATGATATTACATACTTATGTTAAAAACTCTATTTATGAAATGATGATAACTATTCTACAAATTTATGGTAAACCTTAAATATTGATCAATTATTATTGATAACGGTGTTCGTTTGACTACACCATTTTACTGATTTATATCCTTCTATATTAATAAAGTGATTACTCCTCTTTAATAGTGATTAAGTGATTATTTTTATGAGGAAATCCACTAAAAAACATATGAAATTATTTCTATTGTATATATTTTTAAGCCATGTGACAACATCTATAGTGATGTTCTCCCTTTTCCTTGAATTTATAAGAAATGGTTGCATCATTCGCTTGTATTTTTTCGTTTAATCAATCATATAATGAAAAACTAGACACATTAATTCCTATTTTACAATCTCATAAATCATATTGTTTTAAAATAGTTCTCTAATAGGTCTCTATACATATTTATGATCCTTGTGTGTGTATAGAATTTTGAACTGTGTGGATTATTCAGAAACTCCATTATCTATGGATTTGCTGATACACATAATAGTGAACCAAACATCATGATTCATTAATTAATAAATAACTTTTATGATTTCCCATTTCTTATATCATCTAACATTTTTTTATCTCAACATAATCCCTTTAATGTTCATTAATATTCTCCATAATTTATGGCTGAGTAATCATTTGAGCAAGGTAGAATGAATTTTCAATAAATACATGAGGCAAATATTATGCATATATACATTAAAATTCTACCCATGTATATAATTAAACAAAATCACAAATTAAAACATTATTTTACCCAACTTTAGATCCTGCTTTAGAAAATATTATTCATGGATATTCAATTTTAAATATGCATATACTATCAATATTTTTTTTATAAGGACACAACAAATTCCTTTATTTTAAGAATCAGTAAATTTCATAAAACCTTCACTTAAAGTGGTTATTGTGTGGGTAAGTGAAGATATTATCCTCTTATTAAATTACTTGAATCACTCTTCATATACATTAGTCTAAAAAAGTGATTACTAATTTTTAGTTATCTTGGTAAGCGGGTTTGAAAATTATAGGAATATTCTCAAAAATTGATGATAATACATACGTAATATAAGTAAAATACAATTATATATTATATATTTTGATATATGAAATTCCTAAACCATCCATTTCTTCAAAGGTTGCATTTATATATCTTTTCTTATCATAACATGAAACAATAATGACACTTTCTCCACCAAGAGATCAAATTTACCATACCTTGAATACAATTTACCATTCATCAATTTATTTATCCAAATACTCAAATTATACTCATTTTCCTCTGTATATCTAGAGTATATAAAAATTTCATCAATAAATAAAAAAAATTAAAATTAATCAACAATGACTCTATTCATCATATCCATTAATATTTATGGTGCATTAGTGTGTCTGAATAGAATTACTATAATCTCAATGCTTATATAGCTTATATAGAAAAATTATTGGGAATATCCTCTCCCATGATGGTTAATTGGTGATATAAAGAATGAATATCCACTTTATAGATGTATTGGGATCCACATAGCTCATTGAAAAAGATATAAATCTTTTAAAGGGGGTAATTGTCTTTATTGTAATTTTTTTCGGTTCATGATAATCAATGGAGTGGCCCATTGACCCATAATTATTCTTGATAAACAGTATATTAATAAGTTATTTTTAATATCTTTGGAATTTGATTACATTATGAATATTCTATTATAATTTCATCTTTATTTCTTCTAATTCAACGTGTGTTATTCTATCGGGAGTAACAGATATGTTAAGATGTGGCACCCTAGACCCATACTCTTATATTTGGTGATCATAAACAGATAATTTAAATATTGGTTTCTTTACCGACTAAAGATTCCAAAAATGTTATACAACAATTCCGTGACCTAGATAAAGTACTGAATTATATTCAACCCCAAGACCTTTTAGATTTATTGATTTATTTATTTAATAAGAATCGTAATATGATAAATCCCGTGAATTTATAAAAAAGTAACATTTTTCCACTATATAAGAAACTACATAAATGCATAGTAAGCATTAAAAATCTATAAAAATCCCATACACATGCTATTATTATGAAAAACAACTGTGTACTACTTTTATTAAATACATATGGAGATGAAAACAAAATAAATTGTGAGCTCGAATACTTAGTAATGGAAAAAATATTATTGATATAGTCATTACATAAACATGGCATAAATTATATAGAAAGAATAAGTAAGAATCATAAAGAAAAAATAAAATGAATCTAAAAGAATGATATATCATTAAAATGTAATGAAAATAAATAGATTGAAAGTATACCAATAACTGAATTCAATGTAATGGAATTAATAATTCCAGGCATCTTGATCATAATATCAAAGCCTCATTCAAGACATAATTGCTTCTATAAAAACCGCAGTGAAGACATCTTACTAAATTTTCTTGGAGTACTCTGAATACCCAAACATGTTTTTATCATATGACCTATAGATGAATCTAGGTGTTATATGATGTTGGACCCCACCCATGACTTTTTTAGTGAAATTCATTAATCATACGAGGTAATGAGTAAACAATATGTAAATATACTTTTCAAACAATCATACATATTTTAATTACAAGATTCTGAATGAAAATACCTTCACCCTTGTTAATAGAAAGGAAAAAATTATCTTAACCCATATAAATAAAGAAGAGGGGTGGTTAAATAGTACATATTCAACATTAAATAGAAATTATTAATCATCTGTATCAGAATAAAAATTATATAAATTTTCAATAGATTCCTACTCAATAAATATAATAACATTTTATATAAGAATACACTACGAAATAAATTTCTAGAGTAATGGAATATAGTTATATCAATAAATTCATGGATAAAAGGCATGATATATATAAGTTAACTCCCTTTAATCAATGGAATGGAAACTAGGTATTTAAAAAACAAAGTAAATAATGGAAAATTTAACCCTATCCATGGTAGGTGGTTATGAAATAAAAAAGGCATTGATGGATTATATATTTGATAGAAAATAACATTACATATGGTATAAATATAATGAAGGTTTATGGTTTAAAAATAACACATCCCCATTGTAACCAAGAATACTCAAAATTATGTTAAAATATATGAAAAACAACCAAGAAAAAGAAATATTTCCATGATATCACAAAAGAAAGATTCATGAATTGAATTTTTTATATCACTAGTTAAACCCCAAAAATTATGAATATTTATTTTTATTTAATAATAAATTGAGTAACATAAATCCCACTAGTGTAAATTGTTTTGAATATTAAAATTAAAATGGTGGTGAAAACTTAAAAGATATGCTAGAAAATATTTTTGTCATTGATGAAAAATAAAAAATTAAATTCCACATTCAAAATTATCTTTCAAAAAGGTGAAGTAAAATATTTTTATAACATTAAATAAAAAAATATTATATAATGTATACTTTAAAATGACATTATGTCTCTTATAGGAAATTTTTATGTAATGAAAAAAATTGATAATTAGAGGATCATTTTCAATACATAGAAATTACATTTATTTAAAACCCACATTGTATAAAGAGTATTAAAACCTTTAGATATAAAATATACTTTCTCCATAAAATATTATAAAACACCATATAAAAAATATTAGGAAGTGAGGACCAAATCGTGGAAGAAAAATATTCAATATAAATAATTCAAACTCAGTGAATGTTGATTTGACATTTCAATATTCCATATGCAAAACATACTTGAAACGGTAAGAAATATTTTCCAATAATTTATGTGGTAGTATTGTAAATGCATATAATAAAATGAATTTATATATCTTAATACAATAAAGGGAATAATATACCAATCTTATTTGAAATAAGTTCTAGATAATTATCATAACTCAATGAAAGAATGTTGAGTTCCAAAAAATCCTTAATACCAGGGTAATAATTAAATTGAAAGATATTTGAAAATGGAAACAAGATTTATCTTATTATATCCAATGAAATACAAAAAAAAATATTTTGAAATTACATCCATGGGAAGTAAATACAGAATACTAGTTAAACACGGTGCACAAAACGTGTTATGTATCCGAGAATCAGAATTGAGACTTAGAAAACCATTAAATTTTATCCTAGCTCTATAAATGCACTCAATACTCTTGTAAAAAAAAATTTATTTATATATTGATAATTTTTATTTTTTACCTTACTCATATCGTTATCATTTATTATAATTATTTATATCCATTATCTATATTTATTAAAGTATGATATTTTTTATTTTCAATATTTGGTGTAATTAATCTATATAATTTGTACCTAGTTTAATAAAATGGTGTTGGAATTAATTCTTGTTGCAATGTCTATAATCCTGAAATCATTAAAGGTATAGAAATAGATGTTCCAAGATAGTTATAAATGAATTATTTCATTCCATTTTATTTTTGGATATAATCCATGAATTTGAAATAGATGAAGATCATGGTTTAATGATTCTTAACAAATAAAAGATTTTTTTATTAATTTATGTGTATAATAAGAATGATAAAATTATAGATAGAAAATTTTTATTTACATATGTATATGAAATTATATGATTAATTAATTTCCCAATGTCATCTATGATATAAATTCCTAGAATTGTTCAAGTAGGTGGTAAAACCGATCCAAACCTGAATATACCATTATTAATTGATGATTATGTGGTAGATTATTTTTAATATAATTATGAAGAATAATAATGATAATATTTAGTTTTTAATAGTGTGATACATCAAAATTGGAAGAAATTATAACATTTATTAATGGATATGATAATATTACATCATATTAATAAAAATATTTTCTCTTATAATGTGTGTTTTAAAAAATAGATGTAACGATGATCATTTTTAATAATATAATTAATATTTTACTATGTTTTTTATATCAGAAAGATAATTATATCATAAAAATAATATATATCCATTAAACCCATTCGTATGACTAGGAATGGATGAATGTAATGAGAAGAAAAATGCTTTATTCTATAAAGGTGGGAGTTTTCACATACACATGGATGATGTTTTCCCTTACGTAGAATGAGAGAAAGGTTTAATATGGTTTATCATTTCAGCATATTATATATGTTATGAATATCATTACTATATATTAAATTACCTTTTTGGACATGTAATAGTAGGTTGTGATGGAAAATGGATATACTTCTCTATGGAGGGAGTAGTCCGGATGTATGCATGAATCATATTTTTAATTTTCTTAAGGGAAAAGGAAGGTGTAGTTAATGATTGTTAAATTAACATAATAAACATAGATATATAAAAAATAAAAAATTTACCATATAGGTAACATAAAATTTTAATTTCAATGGAATGATGGAAAGTAATAATGTTATGTAAAAAGTATTACTCACACTGAGCACTTTGAGATTTTCTTAGAAGATACCTTGAAAATGGATGTATTAGACTAAAATATAATGAATATAAGATAATGAAATCAAGGATTAAATAAGAAGAAACATGGTAGTTTTTAATTTGGAAACCAAATTTTAGGAGTGATATTTAACAGTAGGTGAGAGGCCCCTTTTACTAGTGAAATGGGATGTCATTTTTGTAAATACCCATATCATTTTATTATTGTGAAGTCCCTATCAAGGGAAAAGGAACTAAAAATTAAATTTAATGGTATGGGAATGTTATACGATTGAGAAATATTATAACATTCAATTGAACATGTTAAAATGTTTTTCAATGCATTTTACCATTATATTTTCCAGATTTACTATTTTAACATTTACTTTGGTAAGTATTTTCTTCTATAATTATTTATCTTTAATTCCAAAAATAAGATGGTAAATTTTTCATAATTGAGGAAAACTAATTCAAAATTTGAATTCCTTTTAATAATATTAAATTTATAAAATTTATATATGTTTATATCAAATTAGTAAAAGTATAATTCATTAAAATAGTTTTTGTGAAAAATTGGACTTATTTTTTAATATGTCAAACTAATTATTATTAATTAAAAATAAAATTTAAAAATTTATAATGTAACATGTAAAAAATAATTTTTTTTCAAGAAAATGGTGTGGAAAATTTTAGTTTTTTCTCAAATACATGATATTTGATTAAAGGAACAATTTTAACAAAAATGTTATTTTCACTATTCACCTAAAACATTCTTTTCTAGAAAAAAATATAATATAAATATAATATAGTTATGATGAAATAAAAAATGAGTCTTATTTAATTGACTTAAAATTATAAAATTTTATAATTTCTCTTATAAATATTGACATCAAAATATAATGAAAACTATTTTCATTGGAAAATATCCTTTTAAATATATTTATTAATCTAGTTCTTATATCTTATCAATTTCTAATCATAATTAGTGTTAACATAGTATTCATTCCAATAACATATTATATTCATAATATATTTTCTATTTTAAAATTAATCGTATATAAATCAATTACATTTTAATCTATCAAGCAGTCTTTATATATAATTTTCTATACTAATTTGATTTTCATCATTAGATTTCTATTACTAATGTATGTTTTTTACATATATCTCATAATTCTGTTACATATATTGTTACCTTTCAATTAAACAACCACATCATAATGATTACATAACATTCAATCTTTCATTTAGATTTGATATTTAATGTAAAGAAAGCTATTGAAAATATTATGTTTTAAAGGAAAATATATAATTTAAATTATCAGGGTGTTACATTCTCCCCCATAAATAAATTACGGCCACAACATTTTAATTATATCTGAATAGTAAAATATTTCATTGGAATATATAATATAGATACAACTCAAGAAATTTTTTTGCTGAATTTCCTACCTTAATATCTTAGGTCTCAATAAGAAATAAATATTTTTCCTTCATCATGTTATTGGATTTACTTATTTTTAAACAAAAACAACATTATATATACCCTCATTTTCCACACATGAATAAAATTTCATATTCATTGAAAAAAATTCCATTGTGATTCATCCCATATTTTTGAAATTTAGGAAATTTAATCTTATTTACACTATCATCTTTTTTTCCTGAACATACATGGAACACCATCATTATATTCTTTAGTGTGTTTAAAAACAATGTTATGTTCAAAATGTTAAGCACAACACCTTATTTGATGGTTCTAAAAAATCATATGGTTTTTGAAATTCATTACTGTCCCATTAGGTTTCTCATTTGAAAAATCCCAACATTTTCCACAAAATTAGTTCTTAACATGCTTCATTTGGGAATCACCCACTACAAAAACCAAAATGTATTAATCATGAGTGACAAATAATTAATCCATAAGATAATTCTTTCAAATTCAAATTGAAAATGTTGTACTCTTTAAAATTGTAACACTCCACCCTGGAGCCACTATATTAGGGCCTCGAGTTGATGTCACCTAAGACCTTAGGCTCCTCTTTTGGGTCAGGATGGTAATGATGAAGATAATGATAGAAGAGGGGCTGAGTTGTGTATTTCAAACATTCTAGAAAAGTTATCATACCTCTGTTGTTAAATAGAAACTGTTTCCTTTTTTCATAAATATGGACGAGTTTAAAAAAAGGAAATGAACACATTGATATATAGTGGTTCAGTGAACAAAGATCCCCAAGTACACTACACCAATGCTGAAATTCATGAGCTTAGATATTATCACTAGGTCCTCTTAAACTAAGAGAATTAATCCAGATCATAGTGTATAAAGTTTAAACCATTATATTAAGGGTTTATAGATCCTTCTAGTTGTTTTATAGGGAACTGTAAATCTAAAGCATAGTGCAAGAAACTGATACTTAACCACAACCATGTCCATGCAGTCAAAACTACACAAAATAAATTTAAATTGATTTTATTTGAGGATATAGATTAAAAGTCATAGATTGTGTAAAAACGAATGGATATATTTAGATATTCCATAATTCATAGAAAAAATAATAGAACTTCAATGTTACATAGTCCTTCTTTAAATAACCATAGATAAAAAACACCAGAATAATGTTCAATCATGTATGTCTCGAAATTATATATCTGAAAATACATTATCCATATTTCAAATGGTGATAAAATGATAAGGCATAGTAGAAGCTTCAACAATAGAATAAACAATAATAACAATGAGATGACATATCAGAACACATATGTGACCAAAGTATTGCTAGGAAATTAATGACACATGACTTTTCATTGAATTTAATTTTTCTATATATATATATATTGTTGATGATAATATCAATATTTAAAATATTGATCAATATTATATTGGTCAAAGCTACTCTAGAAGCATCACACAATAAATCATGTATATTTTATGTAAAAAACACCCACAAGTGTTGTAAGTTCCTGTATGAATAGTAACAATTTACTCTATTTAATTTAAGACTTTAATATAATCATAATGTGCCGTTTAATTGATTGAAAACATGATTTGAATAGATCTTTACTTTCAGCGTGAAAATTTCATAAATTCTGGATAATATCATAGATTTAAATCTTCATTGTAGAATAGTCAAACATAGGTTTCTTTCATATAACGACAAAACTCAAAACATAATCTTGACAACATAGGATTGATGTAACATAATTTTTTTCCTCAAATACGGGGTTGGTTAACCATACTTTCCTAATGATAGTATATAGTATCCAGATGAACTATTCCAAACATATTTTTTATTTATTATGTTATGTTTTCACAAGAAGGGTGTGGAAAATGTTTCTAGAATGTGTTGAAAAACAATATGAACACTTACAAAAATTTTCCTTGTAGATCAGTTACATGATTATAAAACAAGATTAACATTTTACAAAAATAATAATTTCCAAAAATTTACTTAAAACTAAGATCATTGGTATCAAAAATGTGTGCATTTATGAGCATCAAACCCAAAAAAGAAATTTACAGAATTGTTTAATCAACACATTAACACCAATCTCCACCTTATTGATGGTTACAAAACCAATGTCACAAAACATGTCAATGTAAACTAAATTTCTAGACCTTTTATTTAATAAGGAGAAACTTATCTTCTATTCCCCTCTAATAACCCTATTATTTTGGTTTGTAATATGATTCTATTTAAAATTATAATGATGCAATCTTTAGTGAAAAATTTAGCACAACATCTCCACTAATGTACAAGAAATTATTGAATCCTTAAAAAAAACTTCCTTATTTAATAAATACATCAATAATGTCATCCTTCTTAGAATTTAAAAACTATAGACCTAATATTTCAAAAATTACCTCAAAATTTATTCTCCCTAAAATAATTTTTTTAAAAAAAATAAAAACATCATAAGAAATCATAAAACTTCTTCAACTTTTTGTGAATTTAGAAAAAAATAGAAAATATTGTTTAACGTCTCTCTAAAAACATACTAAAAACATATATAAAAAATTATTGAACATAATAAATTGATTATTTGATTAAAACCCCACTAATAGTGATCATTTAGGGTATGAAATGCATTTCAATTTTTTTTTCTAATTTTAACTATTAATAATTAAATCATGTTTCTTAAAACATTTAATTTATTATTTTTTAGGAATGAATAATTAAATATTAAATAAATAATTATATAATATTTTTTAACAAAAATATTTTATGACATAACTTAAAGAAAATATTTTTTCTAGATAATATATTTTTATAATGAAAAATAAAAATAAACAAATGGATAATATAAGTCTTAGATATAAGTTTATGGTTCAATTAAACATTCCAAACGTAATGCATTATTTCATAAAGAATCTAAGACTTGTGATAAATTGTATAACATAATTTAAACTGATGGTATTATTTGATATGAAGAATAAGAACACTATTAAACCAAAATCACATTAACTTATCAAGATCTATCTTTGTAGGATCTTCCTCCAAAACAATTCTATTTGATTTATCATTTCTCCATTGAAATTAGAAAAATATTCTTTCATGATTGAAGTATTTTTCATTTTTTATAATCAAATAAAAAAATATAAATCCTTTTTCTATATAGAAGGTTTATATATATCATCATATTACTATTTATATGCTTCTAACTCATCTAGTATAATAAATTTTATTTCATTTAAACTGGAAACTTTGGGGAGATGATTTTCATATGATATTTTATAAGAAGATACTTAATTTTGTTAATTAAATTTATCTTCTATTGTTCTTTCAGAATAATTTTAATGTTGATCATCAAAATAGCAAACATATAAACTAGATTAATTTCCATTCACCTATTTGTAAGAATGATTAATTTCTAAACATGAAGAATTTGAATGCTTCATCTTACTGTGTATGATTTATCAAAAATATTTGAGCAAAACAATTCAAGAGAATAGGAATTAATAATTTTAAATGTTTTAAGAAGTATATGAAATGTTATGTTTTGACATTGTAGGGCACGGTTCATTTTTATTAGTTGAAATGTATAGTACCATCATTAGATATTATATAATAAGAGTATTCTAGTTTCAGTAAATAGTAGAAGAAATTTTTAAGAAAACAAATGATCTTGATTTCAAAATGAGAATAAAAATATTATATTATAAATACCGTAGTTTTCAAAATATTTACCGATATAAATTTAAAGTATTATATATAAGTATATTATATAAAAACATATATATTTTTAAAAAATTTAATTCACTTGAATTATGTAAATATTTAAAATGAAATAATCCTTGATTAAATTACTTTAGTACTGAGTATTTGTGATAATGGACAACTTCAGAGTTGTGTACTCCTTCTGTTGATACTTTAACATCTACCCATCAATCATCAACTAATATATTTAACAATTCAGATTTGTGGTTTAATATTATATAATATCAATTACAAATGATTTTTGGAACCCATAACTTTTGCGTTTGTCACTGTTGGAAATTAAATTTTTATGTAACCAAACTTCTATAATCGTAGTATTAATTTTACAATTTTATATAAACAATGTATTTTAATTAAAAAAATCCATCTCCAAAAAAACGAGGTATTATAAAACCAAAATCAGCAATCTAATGTCTATTAATACGAAAAAAACATTTAACAATAGAAATGTTTGTTATATTTAAACTAGGAATAATCTAATATTTTTCACACTCATATATTTAAATAAAAGATATTATCCATGAGCATTTTAATCGTTCATAAATGATATTTTATCATATATTTAGTTTTTTTAATATAATTTAATAAATCATGGATAATATATTTGATTTAAAACTACATCGTCGAATATTCAAACTTAGGGTTCCTTCATATAATGACAAAACTCCTAAAGTAGGGTTGAAAACCATTGGTTTCATACAAAATTAGGGTTGATGTATTGTATGTTTGTTTAAAAAATGTTGGGTTTCTCTAAACATATGGTTGTTGGAACATACTATCCTAATGATGTAGTATATAGGATCCACATTCACTTCTCTAAATTTAGGGTTTATTTCTATAATTTCATTCCCCCATGAAGTGTATGAACAATGTTTCTAGAATATGTTAAAACATGTTCGAAATACTTTAATGAACACTCCTTGTAGATCGATAACTTGAATATAAATCCCAAATAAATATTTCCACAAATAATAATTCCCTGTAATTCACTTAAAATTAAATTCATTAGTGACATGAATTCAGGAATATGTGAGCATCAAAACCAAAAATAAATTAACAATATTGTTGAATCAACACAAGTTAGAAATTTCCCCCCATTTTGATGGTCACAAAAACCATGTCACAAACCCTGCAGAATTAAATGAATTTTGGAAAACTTTTATTTATTATGGAAACAATTCTCCTCCATTCACCCCTAATAACACTATTACTTAGGTCTGACAAAAGTTTTTCTATAAAAATATAGTGATGTAATTTTTAAATTAAAATCTCATAAAACATAAACCCTTAGTAGTTAGAAATTATAAAATATTTAATATTTGATTTCTTCCTTTTTAATATAAATGATTTATTTAAATTATCCATATTAGAATTTAAAAACTATAGACTAAATAATTCTAAAATTACTTCAAAATTACTTATCCCCCAAAGCAATAATTTTTATAAAAAATAAAAAATTTCTAAAAATTTAGAAAATATATCTTCATTTTTTTTACATAAAAAATATAAGAGTAAAGAGTATATAAAATCCCATTAAAAACATGCTACAATAATATATTTTAAATTAAGGAGCATAAAAAATTGATTACTTTATTAAAAATTCCACCAAAATCATAACATTTAGGATTTTCAATGAATTTGAATTTTTTTAATAACTTTCACTATTAATATTTAAAAATTTATTTTAAACTATTAAATTATTAAATTTTATGAAAGAATTATTTCATTATAAATAAAATATTATGTATGATATTTTAACAAAATTAATTTTTGAACAAACTAATTACACATAATTTTTTGGAAAAATACATTTTTAAAAAGGATATAATAACAATACTTAATTGAAAAATAGATGGGTTAAAAATAAATAGATGGTTCACCTGAACATTAAAAACATCAAATTTTATTTCATAGAGAATTTAAGGCTATTGATTGAACTTCTAATATTCTTTGAACACCTTCTATTATTTGTTACAAATAAGATGAGCATTGTTAAATAGAAAACACCTTCATATTTTTAGGATCCAGATTCGTAGAATCTTACTTTCAGAACAGTTGTATTTTATTTAGCATTTATCCTTTGAAATATTGAAAATCTGATTTCATGATCACACAATTTATCATATTTTTATACTAAATTTTAATGAATCAAAATCCATTTTGGAGACCGAAGATTTATGTAGATCATCATTCAACCATTTAGACTCATCCATCTTCTTAAATTTCTTCAAATTTTATTTATTTGAAGTGAGGAATTGAGAATTATATTTTTATTATTTAATTGAGAAGAGGATACTTCTATTTATTTATGGATTTTATTTTCCTTATTTCTCTTAGAAAATTTTTCGGGTGAATCCTAAACATACGAAATTGATAAACTATAAGTATTACCTTTAATTTATTTGTATGAATGATTTTATTTTGATCTTCAGGAACTCGATCATTTCATCTTGGTCTATCTTTTTTTAGAAACTTTTGAAAAATATAATTTTAATGAAAAAGAATTTTTAATTTTAAAAGTTTTAAGAATATGTTGAAACATTATATTCTAAAATCAAAGAAAATTTATTTTTTTCATTAGCTGAAAAATATAGAATGATCATTTCATATTTTGTAAGAATATTATTCTGATTTTTGTAAACACTAGATTAATTTTTTATGATAAAAAAAGATAGTTATTTACAAATGAGAATAAAAATATTCTATTAAAATTTATATAGTCTTAAAATATTTATATTTAAAATTTTGATGTATTAAAAAATAGTATATCAAATAAAAAATGTTATTAATTATTAATAATATTAATGTAATAGTAGTATATAACTATTTAAAATGAAATACATCTTGAGTAAATAAATTTAGTAATGAGGAATTTTTTTAAAATGAAATACTTTAGAGTTTTCAAATCCAGATGTAGATATTATAACATATATACATTGAAAAATCTATTAAAGATATTACATTTTAGATTTATTGTGAAATTATGTATAATATAAATTATAACTATGTTTTTCTACTGATATACTTTTAGGTCTAGTAGTGTTATTAAATAAATTTTTATATAAACAAAATTGTTTATTTTTAGTATCAGTTCTAATATTTATGTTTAAAAAATCATTTCATTGATAAAAATATTTAAAACCATAATTCGGAGGTTTTATAAAATAAAAATAATTTTTATAATGACAATTTATACCAAAATAAAATAATTTAGAATTATACCTTATTTTGGTATTTAAACCAGTAACAATGTTATTCTTATATATATTTAGTAATTCACAATAACTTCCTATTAGAAATTTTTATTTTGGTATTTTATTTTTACCAAGGATTTAATTTAAGTATTTTGATCCATTTATATTCGTACTAGATGCTTGTTTTAAATCAGAAATTTTGGACAATAGTTATTTAATTTTAATATCATATAAATCAATTGATTTAGAAGTATTATCAATTAAATCTAAAATCCGCTTTAAAAAATTTCCATTATATGAAAGAATAGTTTCATAAGATTTCGTAAATATTATATGTTTCTACATTATCGATTCGTACTTGTATTGTATCATAAAAAAAGTTTTTTTTCAATTCTTCATAAGATAAGTTTTTGAAACTAGTGTTTTGAGAATAAGAGTATTGTAACTTTTGATCTATATGTTCTATAATACATGCCATTTTATTTTTATGCTCAGAATCTGAATTTTTAGTAGATTAATTTTGTGAAATAGAATTATTACTCTAATTAGACTTCATAATTATTTTCCAATTTGTTTTTTATTTGGATTTACTTTTCACTTTTCATAAAAAAATATTTTTTATGACCTTATTCCTTGTATTCAAACCTCAGTTTTCATCAGTAAATTTTTTTTCATATAGCTTTTCATAATTCAAAGAATGATATGATATATCATTATCCATGTATAGATGATTTGAATTAGATAATTAATTCCTAGTCCTTTTGGGAGCATCTTCTTCATGGTTCACATGACTTTTAGCATCGACTAACATCTATATGTCACAAATTATTTGATTTCAAATAAACTCCTTTATAGATAATTATTTTTACATGTGCATATTGAAATATTTATATAAATATTCCATTCCACTTCAAGTGTATTACTTTGAGTACTTTTAATGTTGGTTATGATTGTGAAATTGGATTTCTGAAAAGAGAAATATCATTAATGATTTATGATAACAGTCTATTCATCCCAGTGATAGCTTCAATCCCACATATTCTAAAAGTACCACACATTATTTTCACAGTAATGTACATTAATTGTCTCATATCATCCGTTTCTTCCTAGGAATCAAAAATAGTCTACCACATTTCATATACAGTAGGATATAGAGATACTCGATTGAATTCATCATTTTATAAACCCCACACAATTGCATTCATAGATTATGAGTTTATATAATAATCTATTTCTTGATGATTAATGCATTTTACCATATATTCATTAGGGAAATCATAAGGATTAATTGTCTCCAAGGAAACCCTTATTCCACGATTTTCAAGTATTTGATCTTATGATCGTCTTAGAATCCATATTTATCACTATTAAAATATAGAAAAAATTATATAGACATAAATTCTATAAAGTCAGTCATTTCTAGATATCATCGTCTAAATATTTATCTCAGGCTTGTTAGATCTAGTAAATAAATTTACATTAAAATACCAATTTATTAGTAATGAAAATATCATGTAAAATATTAAAGAAATAAAATTATAGAAAAAGTGTACTTCCATTGATTACCATAGTTTATACCATATATAAAAATTCAAGATGAAAATAAACCATTAGAGACCTTCCTTTGATAATAGTTGTTGAGTAAGGATATTAATGGTGAACTCAATGACCCAAGGGGGGGGGGTGAAATGTATATTTAAAGCAGCATAATTTTTTTTTGGAATGCCACTTTTTTTTAAAAGTGAACATTTAATTTTTTTTCAATGATGACAGAGAAATAAAAATAAATAATGGAAAGGAACATAGTAATTTATAGTGCTCCATGGCACATAGATCCCTTAGTCCACTCCACCAATACTCAACTTCACGAGCTTGTATATTTTCCCTAATACCTATTATCCTAATACCATTTATAAAAAAATAATTGTAGGTATTTTAAACCTTTACAAAAATCCATTATAGATCCTTTAAGTTCCATTACAGGGAATCTTAAATCCATGTCTTAGTGCTAGAAGCTGACACTTAACCATGAATGAGTCTGAGAAGTCAAAACTCCACCAAATCAATAGAGAGTGATTTTTGATTGAGGATAAATTTAATCTTCATAGTTGAAGTAAAAACTGATAGACGTATTTAGATCTGCAATAATGCATCGCAAAAAATAAATCCTCATTATTCTCAAGGATTTATATAATAAACAATAGAGAAAACACCACATAGATGTCAATACATGTATTTTTTCAAATATTATCTTTAAAAAATACTTATACAACCTTTACAATGAGGATATAATGATAATTCATGGTAGTATTGACAATAATAATAATAGCAGCGATAACAATGAGACGAATGATCATTACATGAATGTATCCATAGTGTATACCTAAAAGCAAGGACAACTGAATTTTTATGAAAATTACTTTTTCTATATTATATATATATATATATTTGATGAAGAGTGTGTCAATGTTTATACTATTGGTCATAAAGTTTTTTGTCAAACATACTCTAGAAATATCAAATTATAAATTGAGATTATTTTAATTCAATAACATTCAAGAGATTCAAAAATTTTCATAAGAATATTGGTGATTTACTCCATTGAATTTGATCCATTAAAAAAATCCAAAGAAGACTTTGAATAATTCATATATGTTCCCTGAAAAGTTTATTACATTCATCAAAACAGTTTCATAAATCACATATAATATTGTAGATTAAAAACTCCATCATTGAATAGTCAAACATAGGGTTCCTTCATATAACAAAAAAACTCGAAACAAAGGGATGACAACATATGGTCGAATAAAAAAGTTTCATTGTTATACCATATGTTTTTTACTGAAATAAAGGGTTTATGAACCATAATTTTATGATAATGTAGTATATAGGATACACATGCACATATCCAAGTCTAAGGGTTATTCTATATTTTACATTTTCACATGAAGGGTATAAACAATGTTGATAGAATATGTTAAAACTTTTCTTGAATACGTCAATAAATATTCCTCATAGATCAATCACTTTATTTTAAATCTAGAATGAATAATTCCATGAATAAAAATTCCCTAAAATATAGAAAAAAGTAAATTAATTGGTATCACAAATGTGGGTGTTTGTGGGAATCAAAACCAAAAAAAAATTGATGAAATAATTGAATCAAAACATGATCAATAATATCTCCGTATACTCCATAATTTACAAAATATCTCGAAAAGTCAATAATGGTATAGTGGGTAATTTATACATTCTTATTAGGGTGAGAGAATAATGAAAATGAATAAATATTTTAGATATATCCAATGTTATCAGAACATGAAACAACATACAAGATAGTGAAAATAAAAATAAAATATTTCATTTTGGGAAAAATAAAACTAAATAAAATGAATTATGATGCAATACATTAATATAAGCTCATATGTACATATAAAATAAAATACCAAGACTAGGAAGAACCTAAAAATTTTCTAGAGTCTATCCTTGATCATAACTCTAGATCTTTACCCTTACAGCCCATGAAGAACCAAACATTGACCCTCTACAATCCTGATCATGAAAAGAAAGTGCATATGCTTGGGTACCCAATTCCCATGGAAGTCTAACAAAGGTGTGAGAAAAAAATAGTTGTCCTCCCTCAAAGATTCCCCTAAAATATCAATTATTATAATCTAGTTAATGTGAGGTATGGTGAAATAAATTAGGCAATAAAAAACAAATAAATTAATTAATGAGTAAATTAATTATAAGACACAATATTTCTCGAGATTAATGATGATTCTAGAGGTTGGTTCCTACCTTATTAATACCATAATGGGGATTATTTGTGAATTTGAAAATTAAAATCACTCTATTAGTAACTGTATGGAATCTAGGCACTCATCCTACCGTTCCCTAATATCAAAAAGTATCACACATAATCAGAGCAATCATCCTGAAATTATCAAATATTATCTATCCTGTAGAGACTGAAGTACTCACCTAGTCGTTGCATAGAATTTGGTATCATGTGAAATCCATAGACCTAATCCCATCATTTCAAATTATTTACCATACAAAATCCAAGGTTCTTATCCTAGAATCCCCACTCATCAAGAATCACATGGAATCTAGGTGCTCATCACAATATTCCAAATATAATGCTTCAACAGGGATCTGGGCACTCATATCATCATTAACTATCTAATGTACCATACCCACCATACGATGTTATTTTTTTTATAATTAGTGTTTCATAGGGGACACCTAAAAATACCGTTTTGAATGGAATTTACTACATCACTATCCACTATTTATCACTTTCATTCCATTTCTATCCATAAAATTGTCCAACTCGCTTACCAATTCTAGTTCCTTTAATATTACATCAGTTCATAACTTCCAATAACTATCCCATGGAAATAAAATTTTTATAATTAATATCTCATAATATCCCCCTCAATATACTATATAAAAATAAATTTACCATCTTATAATTCACTATTAATAATGTTTATCCCATTCATCTACTTAAGACAATCTATTTCACCTCATAAGTATTATTAAATTAAAAATTCATCAATTCATTATATAATATTTAATTCAAATTCTAAAATGGTATGGTGTACTCACATAATATATTAATATAAAACTGTAACTCACATTCAATTATGTGGAAGGCTATTTTTTTATCCCAATACCATTGGAAACTTAATTCCCCCCTCACTAAACTAAGTCATTAAGTTTGAATGAACTATCATATTTTTTCATTAACATGTAACTCATATTAATTAAAAATATTTTCTAATTATTTTGGAATTTATGTTATAATAAAGTTCTATCACTATAAAATCTCATATAAATTCTAAATCCCTTAATTTAAATAAAATCTTTTTAGTTTTTCACTTTTAGAAAACCATTACATAATTTTCAAGTCTCAAGAATCATCCCATGTAGATTTACTTTTATAAAACTAGTTATCCTCATATGTAATTGCATATGAAAAATAAATTATATATTCAATGTTCTAAATTTTAATTCTAGGGTAAACAATCAATAATTTAGTGTTACCAAAATCTCATTCACTTGAAAACTGACGAATACTATTGGATAGACATAGGGACCACCATCCTCAATTATGATTCTTTAGAATTTACTTTAGCCTAAAAAACCAATTTCAAAGCTCATTCAGAACCATAAATAAATTCCCAACCACATGTGACGTAATCTCACATCCATGAAACTTTTATTAATCAATTCTAATTGAATTATAATTAATTAACAATTAATAACTAATTAACAAAAATAAAAAATTGTAATAAGAATAAATACAATAATAATGTGTATACACAACACCTATACCAATACCAATTAGAATTTATATGTCCATACCATGTTTTGAAGAATCACACCAGACAAGTCCCTAACAACTGAAACAAAAACCATTAATGATGATAAATACTTTACCTAAAAATCATAAGAAAACCCCATAGATTGACTGAACACCATAAAAATAACCAGAAATGACATGAAAGCATCATTTCGAGACACCCTTTAACCATGTATATAGGATTTCTCATCCTATCAAGATGATTTTTCAATCCTCTAGAGGAATCATTTCCTAAAACCTCAGGTGGAAAAACATTGAAATTAAAAAAATTAATGGGGGATGGAAACAGTGTGTCAACCATACCTAAAAATATTGATCACAAGAAATTATTTCACCAATGATATTTAAGAAAAGGAAATTCCAATAGAGATTACATGGGAGAATAAATAGGGCATCTATGGGTTTCTTGGATGAGAAATAGAAGAAAAATAGGGGTGATTAGTTATATATTTGTTACCGAATTTGGGTAAAAATCTAAATTTTAAGGGGCACATGGTTTGGCCCTATGATTTTCCAAACCACACACCAAATATGTAGTTATAACTATATTGTAACCCCCACCATACTCTATTTCACAGCAATTTTTACAAACCCTTCACCAATCATGATGTTCACCCCTAGAACATTCTTCCACAACGAAGATAGTTTGGATTAAACCATATGTAGACCATGGAAGAAGTCCTAGAGCCCTAATACCATGCATGATTTTCAACGTAATAATGCATGGTTTACCATCAAATATGTTGAAATCATGAAAACCTAATGACAACTCTAAGATTTGAATTGAATACATTCTGTATATAGATATTCACATGGGTTTCTAAAAAGCTATTCCTCTAAAATCATACACCATGGAAATTATACTCAAAAATCCAATGAAACTCTACATAAAGCTTATGATACTTATAAAAGATCCTAACACACCTATTAGTCCCAAAATTGTGATAAAAATCCACATGTAATTTTTTTCATGAACTCCCAAAATCTAAAACATTTTAGCTTAATGGTTGATACCATTGGTTTACACCTTCATATATTCACCTAGTTGCTTCTACAGAACGCATGATATCACATTGAGACCCTTTAAAACGAAAGGCCCTACCTCAGAATCCACATTAACATACCACACCATGATATAATAATCACAATTTACATATGACACCGAGATGACACTCAATTGTGCCCATTTACCATTAGATCCCAAAGTGTCTCTAACCACTATTCAATAATCCAATGTTTTTCCTAACCATAGTTATAATATATAGATGGACAATCCTAAGCCCATTTTTCTTTCAAAACCAATATTATATTACGAGATCACATTTCGTGCTCCCCAAAATCCCATGGTGTGACCTACCATTCGTCGCACCCAGCTATTTATGAAACACTATTTAGACGTTGGAATCACCCCTATTATTAGATTTAGAACAAAATTTATGAGTGATAACCTTCATGGAAATTCTATCTAACACACTACTAAAATTCACCCACCAAATGAAAAAACACTTGTTCAAAAAATTTATCAACACAACTCATCAAACACTAAATGTGTATAAAAGTTGAAACTCCTCTGGATGAAATGACCTAAAATGCATGGTTTCCCACACAGAAACACGATTGATACTCCCAAAATCAATTCCATAAATCCAAACACCTGATCATAATCATTTCAATACACAATTAATGGTTTAGAAATACTTCTGATGAAACATCAATGTTTAGAACCCCAACCGACTATATCCACCATGGTTCCATACAACGAGCACTGGTGCACCACCTAGTAAAAAGAGCTGAAGATTTACAAAAACCTATATAATTATGAATTAAAGGCCCAATGTAACAGCACAATATTTTTTGATTTATTATTTACAAATTAATTTAACCGTTGTCATATTTTTCATTTCATGCAACTCTGAAAATTGTTTATTTTATATTAATGGACTTTTTTTGGCATAAGTTATATGAAAAACCAAGTTAGTTGTGCACTACATGAGAAATAAATTTCATCTTACTCTACATGAAACATCTGGGTTATCTTGTGTTACATTCAACAATGACTTTACTCGATGTCTTGCATAACACGCATGACCGTTTTTTACGAAACAACTATATATCATTAAAAAGTTATTAATTAAAAAAATTATATAACCAGGACATTAAATTAGAGATTATGAATAGTATTAAATAATTTATGAAAATATATGATTTACAAAAAAATAAAATTAATTTATAGGTTACTAATTAATTATAAATAAATATGGAAACCGATTGAATATAATTTTAAATAATTTTATATTTAGTGTCCAAAAGATATTTAAACATAATAATTAAATTATTTATAATTAGTAAGTGATATTAATTTAATATATATTTATCAAATTCAATCAAATATTTTTTATATTCATCAAATAGATTCTACAAACATAAGTTAATAACAAACCCCATTTTATGCATAAAACATATTTTCTATAAAGGTAGTTTTAATTCCATTTAATGGAGAACCCATTAGAAATAATTGTTTATAAGTTTAATTGATTTAATAAGTAAAAAAATTCATATTTGGTAGAAAAAAATAATTATTATTCTAGCATAAAATTTGGGTATTTTTCTATAAAGTTTCATTTTTATATTGAATAGTAAAAAATACTGAATTTTAATTCAAAATTCATTTTTCATTTTATTTATTTATATAGTTAAATTATATTTTAAATTAGTTAAAATGTTTTATTAGATAATAATTTTATCAATTAATTTAATTTAAGTCATTGAAACCAATTTAACATTGAAATTGGACTTAGAAACATAGAATATTTTTGATCATTTTTACTTCAAAAACTTAGAGTTTCCTCCCACCAGCGTAGTTAATTTTAAATTAATTTCTTCCAATTTTGTGATTGGATTTTTAAAAATTGGAAACCATATTTTTAATTATAATAATTTATTATTTCTAATATTTCAAACTATTTTATTGACAAAAAATATTAGTGAATTTAATTAAAATTAATTTATCGGTTAAAGTAAAATTAAACTTAACTAAGGACTAAACCTTAGATTTAATTACCAAAATAAGCTATAAACATGTCTAAAACCAAATTTATGTAATTTATTCTTACTTTAAAATTCTGTTATTTAATTATTTTTTGTTTTTATGAATTTTTTGGTAAAAACTTTGGTACATCTATAATTTCTTTAAAAATGCCAAGTGAGAATTTTCCCTTCCCTATAAAAGCCAACAACTATCCCACATGTTCACACCCCTCAATATTCTTATTTTTTGGATAAAATACACCCAATAAATTTTAAAAAACCCATAAATTCTTCTTAGAAGCATTCCCTTAGGTATGAGAAAATCCAAGGAATCATTTTTCCACAAACTAAAAGAAGTTACCTGATGAATATGTAACACCTTCTATCATGATCCTTTTTATTTATTTTCATTTTACACCCCCTAAAATCTATATATTACAGTATTTAATAACTACCATAGTACCCTCAATATACTATTATTTTTATTCTATTTTTTTACATACACATACAGAAAACTCCATCTATTCGGTAACTGACATAATGTTTATATATAAGATGAACTACTGCCTCACTAAATTATGATTGTTCAATTTTGGTTACCAACTATCATGGTGGAAATTATGATGAAATTTTTTGTTATATTTTATATATTATATTTATTATTTCATTAATCTCATTTATTCTTTTTAAAACACATATCTTTTACATTCCATTTGTGTTTATATAGTATTTTCTTTTGAGGATGTATGGAATAATGCCCCCTCAAAGCGAAGTGATTCATTCACACACTACATGGAATGTCTTAAGGATGAGTTTAGTGAAATTAAATGATATAAATAATATAATAATTATACATTAATAAATATATATATATATATATATATATCATATACCTTCATTCCTTCTATACGATAATAGAATTGGAAACAACGTTCATGTTTATGTACCTCTTACAATCTCCATGAACAGTGTATTCCATTTTATACGTATATATTACATAGATTATTATAATTAAAATATAATTAATATAAATAAAAATTATGTCATTTTTTATATTCTGTGATCAATATATAATTATAATCACCATTGATATTACAAATTCAGACATAAGTAATAAACAAAGCGAATTTTACCCGAAGCATAACCTTTACATGAAATTTCAAAAAGGTTGTTAATATAAATTCATTATACATATATATATGTTATTAGATATTAAAATATGTTTATTTAATATATTTATAATAAATTTATATTTAATATAAATTATTTTGAAATGAGTACGATGAATGTCAAAAAACAATGTAAGGGGATTTCATATCACTTTTTATTTCTATGAGATACATTATTTATTCAACACCCATTCATTTTGTTAGATGTGAAAAAATACCAGAGATTTTTTCAATAGTTATTATAAATAAATTTATTTATATTTACATATCAATTATATGATCTTTATTTAATGGGGTTTTATGTTTCAAAAGCAACCAAACAAGTAAAACAATTTTGTGTCAAATTCCCATCTATGAGAATCATGTTTTTAATGCACCTAATTTCATTTTTGGGGGTGTACATACATAAACTTTAGATTTTATGTAATGAATATAATAATTTTAATGATATTTTAATATTCAATTAATTTCCTTTTATTACATGGATAGTATGACACTAATATAACAATATATAAGATTTTATTGTAACGATCTCATTGGGTTTTGAGATTGATTATATTTATTCCTTTATTGATGAAATAGTATGATTCATACCTCATGAATTTCCATATACTTTAGTATTCATAACATAACCACGTATTGGTACCATTTTAATACTCATAGGTCCATTAGACAACTCCTAAAGTATTTTTCGGAAGCCCCGACTCTACCGTATCTTCGGTTAGAAATTTGTGTTCTTTGAATCATGTTTTCTAAAAAGGGTATCAAAGAATATTATATTAATATACTATGATCATTAAAATAAATTTTTACCATTTTTTTTGTTTTAGAAATTTAAAATGAAATATTATTTTCGCTTTCCGATCAAGGCAATTTTCTAACCTTTTACCGTGAAAAAAGAATATTCATTTTACCTCATTCGACGAGTACGGATTTTCTTGCCACCATTTCTATAAAAATTATTTGTCAGGTTTAAAGGGATAATTTTTAAGAATTTATTTAAAAAAAATATTTAAAAAAAATTGGTTTCAAAATGTTTCCATAATCTTATTTTAAGTTTTCATGAAAAAATGGTTTCAAACTCTTTTCAAATATATTTTATTTGTTTTCAAATAAAGTGGTTTTCAAAATGTTTTAAAGCATTTTTTATATGTTTTAAAATTATTTTAATGGAAAATTATTTCCAACAATTTTCCAAGAATTATTTAATTTTTTGCAATATATTTTCATGTAATTTTTTTTTGAACATTTTCAAGCATTATTTATATGTTCTCAAATTATTTTCAAATAAATGGTATTCAAAATGTTTTCAAGCATTCATTATAAATTTTCAAAGAGTTTTCAATGAAAAACAATTTTAAAATGTTTTCAATCATATTTTATATGTTTTAAAGGAAATTGTTTTTCAAATTATTTCAAGTATTATTTATTTTTTAACGTTATTTTCTAGGAAATTGATTTTCAAATGGTTTTATGCATTAAAAATTAATTTTCCAAGAAGAATGACTATTTTCCCCATAAAAATTTTTGAATGGTATTTTGAAATTCTTTTCCATCTATGATGACATCTGTTGATGTTAATCATGTCCTCTTAGTAAATTATCTAATGGTTCCATTCATATTCTTTATAATAATGGGTTATAATTAATTTTATGGTCTTTGTAAAATATATTTACCTTTCATGGGTTATATTATTTTGAAACCCTCTTCTTTTCAAATGTAATGATTATTATTAAATGATTATGAACCCTACATATTTTCACAGGTTATGATATGATTACATGATTATAATACCCATTTCATTTCATTGGTTATGATATGATTTTTAATCATATTGTGGAATACAAATATATGATTTCATTATGAGACTGGTGGGACCTATTTCTCCCTCCAATTAATTTTCTAATGATTTATATCTCATGAGATAAACTACGATAGTATTGGGAATGAGCCTTGACTACTTAGATGGCCATGGGAGTGAACCATGACTACCAATATGGTATGAGGGGTGAAATTAATCTAGTATGATAGTTATATGAGTGAACCATGACTACCAAAATGGTACGAGGAGTGAACCCATACATTGGATTTGGTCTCTGTAGCAATTCGTTGGCTACTATGTAAGTCATATTATATTATTATCTTTATTCCATAATTCCATGTTTAATTCATATGATATTATTTCATGGCTTATGTTCTTTATTTCATTAAGATTCATGTCTTGTGAACAACCATTGGTTTCCATGATTAATGTATATGATCTTCGATATAAATGGTATCATCTACAACTATCATGATCATGTTATCATACCTTTATGGTCATAATTATTTTTACATATCTCCATTATTTACCCTTACTTAGCATTTTAGCTCCCCCCTTTTTATGATTCTATCCCAAGGTTATGAATAAAGATTATAGGACGAAGTACTAAATATTGATATTTTTATGGGAAATGTGGAATAACATTCACCAGGATAGAAAATTAAGTTTCCATGTTTCCAAAGTCAATAAACTATAATAGTCCTCTAGCATTCATTTTTTAATGCACTAAATATGCATCATAAATGAAGTGATATCCATGTATATTATTCCTGGGACTCTATAGTTGGTATCAAGGGAAAGGATTATCCAACCTTTAGAAACATGGATGAGGAAACATTAGTGTGATCCATAGGTATATTTCTAAGTATACGACTAGGGATGTCTCTAAGGATAAGTATAAGAATGAGTTAGTGTTTCAGAAAATGTTTTGAAATTTTAGTAAAGGATAGAGTGGTTGGTTTTATGGGAATACATAAATGTATGGATACTACATGTGGGTGTGGATCTAGAATATATATACTAAGGGGTAACAACTATGATAATATGTTCTGGGCCTAAATCAGTGTAATTTGATTCACAACAAAATGCCTTGTTCCACACTAAGTTGAACACTCTTAGGGGATGTGTTTTGGTAATTCACAAACCATTCATGAAAAATCATAATGTATTACTATATAAATTGGAAATTAATAACATTGGATGAACATAGAGTGTCATATAATAAGTAAGGTTTCGGGATTTAGACATCCTATATGTAATTATTTTCAAGATAAAGTTGTTTTCTTATATGATATGTAATGATCACAATATGCTTTTTGTTTTAGTCAATTTTGAGAAACCAAAGGAAATGGATAAACATTTAATGTTATGTACAATTTACTAATGAGTGGAAATGTGGTAAGATCATTGTAGTGAGAGATTTTGTGATTATTTGAAATTTGTTTTCACCGAACAAGATTAAAAATGTTCAACTTTGCCAACTATTAGACTCCCTGAGGAATAGAAAGAAGGAGTTCGTTGAGAGTTTGGGTATTGAAGACCATGGTGGATTGAATATTCAGTTTCCTTTTTTTATTAATTTTGAAATAATCACATAAGTGAATATTGTATAGTAATAAGATGATGTGTTAAATATAAAAAATAAGGAAAATAATGGAAAATGACTGCATGGAAAAACTTGAAAATTCCGGTTAATGAAATGGATGAGAATATTGGCCTCCCTAAGACATCATCGAAAGTTATGTTTTGTAAGTGTGGAGTATATAGACATTATGAATCTCAATGTCCCATGCTGAAAGCTCTTAAAGGGAACCATAAAGGTTGTGTGAGTGATGGCAACACTGCTAATGATGAAGAGGCTACAGATGAAATGTGAAAGGAATGAGGTATTATATTAAATGATGAGGTATCCATGATAATGGAATCATGATAAAGTGGAATAATCCAAGTTTTTATGTGTTTGGAATCCAAAAAATTATTAATGATGATATTGACATGTACTGTTTTACTAATTTATTTCACTGAGTATTTACAATTTTATTTTTAATGGTCCCGACGGACTGGTGATGTGGTTTAATTACAAGGTTATATTTCGATTAAGGGAAGGTAACCATTAATATGTCATTTATTTCAAGATAATGTAGTTATGAATAACTAAATTGAACAACACTAATTTTGTTGGAACTAAGTGATGAATTGTTGATATGTGGGTTATGCTATCATTGATGATGTTTAATGAATTTTTCGATTCAATGAATAAATAATATACAATTTTGAATAAGGAATCATTCATGTTTTTAAAAAGGATATATGATAATTAATATTTTTACAATGTTTCAAGGGAATATACGATAAGGGTATTAATATGTTTGGAATGTGGAAACCTAGTGGTATTTTGTGATGTACAGGGAATCAATGTTATGATAATTCCCTGAAGATAATTCCAAATCATTGAATTTTCGCTTTCAGATAGATTATAAGGTTAACCATTTGTAGAACATTTATGCTATAAATCATATGTATTCAGTAATATTAATGTGTTATCACTCCATATAATGATTTATTCCTATTATATTTCCTGAAAAAACTACATTATGTTGATGATAACTGATGTCAAATGGGATAACTTAGTAGGGATATCATGATCGTCTAGTACATTACAATTGTAAAAATTACCACCTTTATAGAAAAATAGGTGAAGTAGACCAGTGAACTACATAGTATAAGTTGTCCTAAAATCATGAAAGAATATATTTTATGGGATGTTCATCAAATTTACAAGAAGAGATATTGAGAAAAAAAATCTTGTCTTACACCTTCATTTTTTGATGAACCCAATGGTCCCTTAGGTCATCACAAATTTATGGATTTTAGATTGTTAACTTGTTTCCAACATTTTTCTCTATCACTATCCATTAGGACATGATATTAATATTTCTCTTCTATGTCCACGTTTTCACTTGCCTCCTATTTTCTCATATTGGGGAATCTCATTATGATTTACTTTGGGTAACCGTTATGGTTCTAACAAAAAAATTTTAATGGAAGCTCATGTTTTAATTTTTATGATGTTGGTTTCTATGTATGAAACATTCAAGTATTAATAATTTTATAAGCCATATGAATTTTTTGGGTGATATTAATTGGGGGGGGGGGTAGAATTTAAACCCCAATATTTTTTGAATTGTTATATTTTTAATTAAATGAATCCATTTGATATTTTTCATTTCACACAACACGGAAAATAATTTATCTTAAATTAGTGAACTATATTTGGCTTGTGTTATATAAAAATATGTGTAAATAATGAACTATAATGAACATAAATCTCAACTTAATATATACAAAACATCGATGTTATATTTCATTACATTAAAAAAGGGCTTGCCTCTATGTCTTGTGTAACATGAAAGATCGATTATTACTGAACAATAGTATATCATTAAAATGTTGTTATTGAAAATAATAAGATATAAACAATCTATTAGATTAGTGGTTATGAAAAGTGAAAAATAATTTATTAAAATATATGGTTTACCCAATATAATATGAATTCATAGGTTACCAATTAATTATAGATAAAAAAGAAAATAGATTGGATATAAATGAAAAGATTATTATTTTTCGAGTCAAAATGCTGTTTTAGCCTAAAAAAAATAAATAAATTACAATTAGTGATTGTTATTAATGTAATATATATGTTACATATTCAATAAAATATTTTTTATATATATCCATTAGATTTTATTGACATAAGATATGAAAAAACACAATTTTATGCATAAAACATAATTTTTAAAAGGCAGTTTAATCGCCTTTTAATGGAGTACCAAGATTAAATCCAATTTTTGGAAGTTTAATATATTTAATATGTTAATATAATCTTAGTATTTGGAATAAAAACATAATAATTAGGTTATGATATTTTTTTATTTTTTTGTATGGTATTAATGTTTTTAATGAACAGTTTATAATACTATATTTTAATTCAAAATTGATATTTCATTTAAATTTTTATAAGGTGAAATTGAATTTTAAAATTAATTAAAATAAAAATTAGATAATAATTTTTTCAATTAATCTATTGTAGGTCATTGGTACCAATTTCACAATGAAATTCGATATAAAAACATATCAACATTTTGATCATTTTTACATTAAAACCCATAGTATCGTCCTGTCAGCGAGATTAAAATTTAATTAATTTCATTTACTTATGTGATTGGAATTTGGAAAAATGAATTTTATATTTGTAATAATAATAATTTATAATGAATAATTAGGTCAAATCATTTTTCACAAAATATATTTTTTATTGTAATAAAAATCAATTACACCGCTTAAGGTAAAATTAATCTTAAATAAGAACACAACTTTAAATATAATACACAAAATGACCAATAAACATGGCCGAAACCCATTTTATGTCCTTTATTAGTCCACTAAACTTCACTTATGGATTTTTTTTATTACATTTATTAGGTAAAAACACAGTAATACATAATTTGTTTTGAAAAATTCCAAGTGTGTCCTTTTCCTACCATATAAAAGGACACTACCTCTCCCACATACACACAGCTCTTAAACCTCTTAGGATCGGCCAAGATATACTGAATACATTTCAAATCATAGCCCTTTTTATAAAATGATCCTTCCCTTTTGATGAAGGTAATATAAATAATCCTTCTGGTACAATAAAAATGGAGTTACCCAATTAAAAGGTAACACCTTCTCTGAAGCTCTTATATTTTATTTTCCTTCTCCACCCCATACGATCTCTTTATTTAATTATTGTATAAAAAATAGTATCTAAAATATACTATCAAGTTTTTATGATAATTGTTTTACCTACACTTAATCTTAAATTTACATAATGGGTAACAAACATACTGTTTACCTGTACGACGAACTACCACCTCGATAAACAATGACTGCTCAATTTCTCATACCGCCTCTCATGGTGGAAATTATGATGAAAAATATATTTAAAATATAATTAATATAAAATATATTTATATAATTATTTACATTCTTGAATCATTATATAAGTATTAGGACTGATGATATGACAAATTAATACAGAAGATGAAAACATATATAATATTACTTGAATCTTAATCTTAACATGAAATTTCTAACAAGTGGATAATGTAAAGTCAAAATAAATAAATATATGGTATTAGATATAATAATATGCTTATTTATAATATTTATATTAAATTTATTTTTACTGTAAATGATTTTGAAATGATTGTGACGATAGTTAAGACACACGGTAAGGGGATTTCATCTCACTTTCTATTTCTATGAGATACATGCTTTATTTACATACCATTCCTTCTGTGTTGTGTGTATAATTACCATATATTTATTAAATAATTATTATAATAAAATTAATTATTATTTAAATATCCATTCTATGTTTTTTATTTCATGGGGTTTTATGTTTCAAATGTTATCCTATCAGTAAAAGAGTTTTGTCTCAAATTGCATTTTTGGAGACTCATTTTTTTTATGAACTTAAATTATTTTTGGAGGTGTATATAATTCCATTTTACATGTAATATAATTAATAACCTATTTTTAATGATATTTTAATATTCATTTAGTTTTGTTTTCTTACATGGAGAGTATGATCCCAAGGATTCAAGTTATAATAATATATTGAAATAATCTCATCACTTTTCAAGATTGTTTAGATTTATGGTTTATTTGATGAACTATTATGATCTATCTCTCAATATAATTTATAAATTTTATTATTATCTATATATTCATAATATAATAATATAATGGTACCATTTTTCTACTCTTTGATAAATATTATTTTTAAGATTGTGTTTTTTGGAAGACATAACCTTACCATCTCTTCAGTTGAAAATATATGTTCATTAAAAACCATATTTTATTAAAAAAACCCAATAGTATTTTTCTAATAAACTATAATAATTATAATAAATTTTTACCTGTTTTATACATTTCCAATTTTAAATGGAATCCTTTTTTCACTTTTTGATCAAGGAATTTTTCTAACCTTTTTATAGTGCAAAAAGATCATTCATTTAACCTCATATGACATGTATGGATTTACCCTCTATCATTTCAATATTGATTCCATTGAATGTTTAAAGTGGAAATATTTAAGTTATTTTTTATAGTATTTTCAAAAAATTAATTTCAAATTTTTTTTCAATATCCTATTATAAGATTTCAATAAAAATGCATTTAAAAAAAATTCAAATTTTTTTATAAGTTTTCAAGGACTGTGGTTTTTAGAATTTTTTCAAGATTTATTTATAAGATCTCGATGTAATTTCCATGAAAATGGATTTCAAAATATATTTATGCTTTATTTATATGTATTAAAATTATTTTCATGAAAAATTGACTTCAAAACATTTTCAAGACTTCAATATATTTTTTCAAAGTGTGATCAATGAAAATGATTTCAAATATTTTTTGAAGATTATTTTATAAGTTTTCAAAGAAAACTTATTACAAAATATTTCAGGTATTGTTTAAATGTTTTAATGGTATTTTTTAGAAAGTTATTTTCAAAATTTTATATGAATTAAAAATAATTTTTCAAAGATGAAATGATATTTTCTTCAAGATAGGTTTTTGAAAGATATTTAAAAAAACTCCTTCTAAGATGACATATGTTGTTGTTACTCATTCCCTTTTAGGAAACGATCTAAAGGATCCATTCATATTATTTCTATTAATGGATAACTCTTAATATAATGATTGTTTTGGAACCCATTTCTCATTCACGAGTTATATGCTTTTTAAACCTAATTCTTTTCACAGGTTATGTTTATGATGAAATGACTACTAAACCTATACTTTTATATATTTTATAATATTATTACATGTTTATAATACCCATCTCATTTTAGGGGTTATGATATGATTATTTATGATCGTATGGAACATATACATAAGATTTTATTATGAGACGGGTGGGACCTATATCTCCCTCCAATTAATTGTGTAATGATTTATATCTCATGAGATAAAAAAAGATGGTCTTGGGAATGAGAAATGAATACTAAGATGGATATGGGAGTGAACGAAAACTACTAATATTGTATAAGGAGTGAACCCATGCTACTACGATGGATACAAGAGTGAAATATGGCTACTAAAATGGTATGGTAAGTGAACCCATACTACAAAAATGGTCTTGGAAGTGATACCTTCTCTACTATGGAAAACATATTATATGATATTGTGTCTTCCATAATTTCATGTATTTTTCTATGTTATCAACTGCTATTATTTAGTCCATGATTCATGTATATGATATTTGATATGTATGGCATGATATTCTATTTTTATGATCTTTTTCTAATACACTTATTTTTATAATCAAGCATAGACATCTTCCTAATTTATCCTTACTAAGAAATTAAGCTCACCCTTTCTATTGTTTCCTTACCCAGGTTATGATGAATGGTTTTAGGTTGAAGTACTAAAGGTGGAGATTTTTATGGTATATTATTATGAAATTTAACCATGATATATGATTTTTTTCCATGTTTCCAAAGACCCTAAACTATATTGTCCTTGGGAATTTATTTTTGTAATGTATTGAATATTTATCTAAAATTATGTAATATACATGTATTTAAAGCCTAGTTTTCAATACCCAATCCCCATAAAACAATATATTTTACAGTTCACATGAAATTAACTGTGGAAAATATCATACTTCCCACCTTAGTATAATCCATTTCATTGGGCCAAAGAACAATATCTAATCACTGCAATCCACTATTTTCCCATCACCAAACACAATGGGTAGATATTGAAAAAACTAGTGAACTCTGAGAAATAAATTAAATATAACACATCACCCACTATTGGATAATGAGAACATCACAATGGAATGTTACAGAAAGGTATACCAATGATGAGTAAAACCTCTGATTTTGTCTATGAGGATCAAACCTAGATCCATCATGTCATTACAACTGATCAATCTATATTTTCATTAGACTCCTATAATTCTAGTATTTTACTAGGGAGAATCGTGTTATCATTCCTTCAAGATTCTCATAATCGATATTGGAATCCATCCTATTTATATGTATAATAATATATTTATGCATTATTGGAGTTTGATCACATGTTGTCCAACCATTTTCTAAATAAAACAATGAATCTTAAACCCATTCAAAACTACCAAATCATAGAAAGGATCAATGGATTCCTAATCTGGCATAATAAGATCAAGAGGTCCAGACTGAACTCTAGTGAGTCACATCTCACAAAAAAATGAGTTCATACATTAAATCTTCCCATTATGCATCTCCCACATTCTTGTCTTAACACGTGTAAATAATCCATAGTTTTTTTAGGACCGTAGACACGTCACCGATCTGAAACTATTATTAGAAACCCTAAAAATTGTGTGTGATTATGAGGCTATAATAAGGTATATTAGCACTTGCATCGTGCTCCTAAAGATACATACCATGTTGATTGGTCTAGGACCCAAACCATCTCTTCCCATGAAAATGGTCTGTGCTATAGAAGAATAAACACTCATGGTTATTTGAATTTCAAGGAATTTAGTTATTTCCACTTGTCTCAATGTCATCCCATTTAGTGGGTGTTATTATTTAAATAAACATATCACTAGATCCATCCAATAAACAGCTGATCTACCCCACCTATACTAATGTTACCCGGGATTAATATTTGAACAAAACAGCCCTCCTAAAACTAAAAAAAAAGTCTGAATGAACTCTCATATGACTGATCCACTCCAAAATATAGTAGATTACAATGTTACCAAACCACAAATTAGGAATCACAAAATTTTTACTGATTTACGATCTGTTAGAGAAACCTTCACCTCATGAACCTAGAGTCACTCACATACATAGATTACCCTACAATAGTTCTCCTTCATATTTCCTAAAGCACCAACAACTAAACTCAGTGTCATGGTTATGTATTAGGGGAACCAGGATATACCACTTATCACACACATCAAACCAAATATAAAAAATATAAAAAATACTAGGATGATACTCATCATACCTCAGGGTCACATAAAACTATCTATATTGAACAAATACAATGGGGTATGACACACTCATTTAGATATGTTCCATATTATCCATTCTTGGTTCTGGACACATATGAAAATGGATCAACCCACAATCTGTAAGATCCAGAAATTTCAAAGATATGTCTTCTGATTTTTCAAGGTATATAGTTCCTTTATTTAGTATATCATGTTTTGTATTTATCATGGGTTAGTGTGGGTGGAATTTGGAACATTTTGGAGCATTTTATGGAATTTCATGACTAGCAGACAATTTATCAATAAATGCACCATACTTTAGTGAACCATACAACCCTAGATAGCGAGGATTTCATGGTTGGTGCATAGTATGGAAAATTGTGATACCAATTAATAGAAACCATGAAATCCTCTATATGGAGTCACACAACTATAGTCACAATTTAGGAAAACCATGCACCCTGAGCAGGATATCATGCATTCTTAATTTTAATCCCCCTAAAACTCTTTCAAAATTTATTGAACTCCCAGAATTATATAAAAAACCCTCAAGGTTGACCCTAAACCTTATTTTCTTGTTCTAGGTGTTTAATGGATGGATTTTAAGGAATTATAAACCCTATTACTAGTGAATCAAATCCTGTATTAATGTTCTTCACCTCTCCCATAAATAGATTCTCATCCCGATTAGTTCCCTCGCTCTCTCTAATATTTCTCTAATCATCTAAACATCTATTTTACTCTATTTGAAATGGATATTGATCTATTTTTTATTTGATATAATAATTTTGATCATGGATCTAGGTTTTTAATCAAGGTCACATTGTTCATCGGGATCTTGGTAATTCTGCTCTAATTGGGGATTTCCTATGGAGAGCATTCCTACATGATTTTTAGTTAGGTGTTGTAAATTGAAAATCACATTTTCTCAATTTAATTACATGTTTGTAATTTTGAATTTAGTGGTTTCCATGATTAGGAAATTTCATTAATGATTAAACTGTTTTATTTTAATTTCCACATGATAATGATTTAGGAAAAATTAGGGAAATTAAAATTGGTGGAATCAGATTAATTAATTAATTAATTAATTAATGGAATATTGTTATATTGGAATTAATGTGATTTTTGGGTTTTTAATTGTTCAATTACTAAGATATTAATTAATTAAAAATGGAGATTTTAAGATGGTTTACGTGAACATAATGGGTTAATTGGGTTTTTTAGAATAGTAATGAGATGAACCAGTCACCTAATTCATGACCCCAAATAAATATATTAAAAAAACAAAATATCATTAGAAGTGTGAAGTGTAATGTGATTAAACCATCATGAGATTTAATGGTGGTATAAATAAATATTCTATGACAAGAAGAATACAATCTTCTTTTACATACAACAAGACCCTACCAAAATTGACCAAATCACTTGAATGATAAATAGTTGAGAAAAAATACCAAGCCTTAGAGGAAGGATAATAGTAGTGGATTTATTCGATAAGTTGAATACTCCCCAATAATTCACCATGCACTCCCAGAAAGAATTTCATGAGTCTCATAAACAAAAGATTACATGCCAATTATGTTTGCATCCTAGGATATCTATACCAGAGCTGATCGACCAAGTAAAGCCATCATTTCTTCAATAGTAATACATATAGAACATATCCTCATTTGTAGATGAAGAGAATGATATCTAGAGTGAGATATTAATTGATATAACCCCACAGTCAAAAAGATAAGTACTGAAAGACAGAAAAAATACTCAATTCATATAGGAATCGGAATCATCACAAAAATGAGTCATTTCCATGGAATATCGTTGAAGTTGATGTTTGGGTTTTATTAAACTTGTCCACCACTTTGATTAACACATATTTTCTCATTTATAAGAAAGTATAAATAGACATATCACCATTTTTGTATTGGAATAATGTGGTAGTGACATTATCTTCCATCCAATAGAGATGATCTATTAAAAAATCCAATTTCTCTTCAATTTGATAAGAATACATAAAATAAGGGTCACATTAATTTTAATCCTCACTGGTAGAGCCTTATGAGTTGGTTGAAATAGAATAATTAGATAAATTATTAGTATGTACAGGTTATAGTGGGATAATATTTATTCCATTCTTAGTGGCAGTTGGGGATTGTGTGACAGTGGTTATCTTAATGTTTAAATGATCTCTACATTTTAGAGTTTTTCTATCACTCAGAATGATGAAACCATAGGAATCAATCATTGATATTTTTTCATTTTTTATCCCTAGATTTCAAAAAAAAATTGAGCAGGTGATAATTGTCAAAATCATCTTGAATCAATTATCTAGTATCATATTGATCGTTATCATTCTCTCCATGATCTATTTGACTGATCTCAATATCCTAGGGTTCATTTTTATGATGAAATTCTATATCTTCATTAGTAATATAGGATTTTTTTCACTTCCATTACGAAACTAGAGAGGCTAGTAGAGGGCGGTAGATTACTAAGAGAGCTCCAAGAGTTCTTGTTAGAAATAATATCAATAGGGTCTCCATTATAATCCATATAGAGTCTTTTTCAGTTTCTTTTCTACAAATATTGATTTTAAATGCAAGAGGAGGCATTAAGTAATCTTTTGATTCTAATATTCTTTTATATAGTTCCCAATTCTAGCATAAATCTTGCTATAGGCTGGGGCATTTTAAAAAAAAATCACCTAAACAATGAAATTTTCTCTATTTTGAATCCAAAAGCAAGATTGAACATCTTGTGAAATATCAATTATAGTACATATTCGAGGCACTAAAGGTCAACTCAGTTTCAGGGTAGCAGAGAAAAGATTAAGGGGATGAAAAAAATTAGCAATGGAAAAGTGGGTATTCTACTTAAAAAATTAAATTTAATTCCAAGGAATTCCAAACAAATGTGGAAAATAGGATTCTTTGAGTTGATACAAAATTCTAGGGACCATTTCAATACCTACATAAAAAATAATCCGAAATTCCCCAACCCTCTCTTCTGAAGTCCATATGAGTAATTTTAAAAGAAAAACAAAAAAAACATGCAATGTATTCATCAAACTGATTTGAAATTTCAAAATTACTGTGTTTTAAAAGGACATTCATACTAAGACTATTGAGGGACTTCATTTTATAAAATTTTAAACCAGTAAAAAAATAATCTGAGGAGAGAAATTGCACCTTTTCTTTTGAGAAATAAATTACTTAAAGACTTTGATACCAGAATTTCTTCAGACCAATGCATTTTGAGGTCTTTGAATTAGCCAGAGCTACTCGACCAGCAACGACATATGTGAAGGATTGGGGTTTGGAACTAGGGATTCTTCTTTATTCACCCAAAACAAGCTCTTCTAAGGAGACTGATTTATTAGAATTTATCCTATGATCACCCGAGGATGGAAACTCATCTGTCATCTACATTCAATAAATATTTTCTTATCATGGTTTAATGGGTTATATGAATTAAATATTGAAAAATTGATTAATGATTAATTTATCATATTAGACCATGTTATTAATGATTTGAACCTTGATTTTTTAATAGTTGAAACGGTATATAAATTTATCTGAAATGTATTAAGATGGTTAATATTGATTGACATCAATTAATGAGTTATATGTATGATAAATGTTTGTGGTATATGGACCAAAGCTCTAAATACCCATGCATTGTAAAATTGTCTAGTATAGGGAGTAAGGCTCAAAATAATTTTTTTAATAAATGTGTGTGAGACATGGAATAAGGATCTAAATAACCATATGATATAGTGAGTGTGTCATGTGATTGAGGTTCCAAACACTAATATGTTACATTGTGGTGTGAGGGAAGGTTATAGGATTTAAATACCCATTGGGTGTTCGACATGACATTTAATGTACCTAATATTGTAATTGGAACATGGTTCCCATTGGTAGTGACATGAGTTTAAATGAAATGATAAATTTTGATCCTAGAATTATGATATCGTTCAGACTTCATCCTGAGATACAGAAAGTATTGAGGGTTTATGTTTCATTGGGAACCCAGGGGTTTGTATAGTAAATCTTGGAATAACAAAATGTGATAACTGTATATTTTTAGAATTATAAATTATTCACTATAAAACTAAATTAAATTTCATTTATTGAATATTTATTTAGATTCCATTGGTTCTAGTCTAAAGATTGGTAATCACGCCCCAATATTACTTCCTAAATGGAACCCGAGTAGACATCATGTTTGCAAGAGAGATTAAGGGAAAGATCTCCTTGTTTTATGGTTAATTTGCAATGGATATTTGATGAGGGAAACAGAAATGGAGTTAGTATCTACCTGGAAGTGTCATTTTGTCTTTATTTTGGTTTTTTTTCAACAATGGACATGTATTTTGAACAACATATTTAAATTTTAGTTTTGGAAATTGTATTCTTGTTTTGGTAATCATATGATACTAGTTTTGTCTAGTTATTTTTTTATTTAATTTAGTCATTCAAATTAATTTATTTTATGTTTATAATTTTATAAGGAGGTTATTTTCTCCTCATTATATATAATATACCCTTGTTGATTGTTCGAAGCCTTCAGCATACCAAGAGGTGTGCCTAAGGTCATAATGCTAACCGGTCTGGGGTATCAGTGTGTGGTGCAAGGATTTGGACATTATAATGTCTTATCAAAGTATATTTTATTTTATTTTCATTTGATGTACTATTTTAGAAATGTATACAAGAGAATATGAATATTCGAGCCCCGGTTATAAGCTCATACATGGGAGTATCTAACCCATGTACATGGGTAAATTCCAAGTTAATAGGGTTGGTTTATTGTTATTGATGTGTGTTGTTACAATTAAATGTTATTTCAACTTTATTGATGTAATTTTTGGGTGATGTGATTATTGTTTCCAAAAATTTCTATGATTTGACTCATGTCATGGTATAGAAAGAGAATTTAAAATGCATGCATACTCTAGGCACTCAAGAATAATTTGGACATGCATCATTTTTAGGCACACATGGGAAAACATGTTTTGACTAAGTTTTCAAAATTGAAATTTTATTCCATGATTGAGATATTAGAATGGAAAAGGTGACTATTATGAATTAAAATTAATAGAATGATTTAAAATAAGAACAAATGGATGTCTAATGAGAAACTTGAGTAAAGAGAATAATTTTACCCTTTGTTAACCGTGACCTAGATGTAGAATGGTTAAGGGTAGTGATAGAACCTCAGTTTTGACTGTGGTGCGGGGTTTGGGGGAATTAATTGTTTTGGATTATTTTGAATACATATTACATAGATGTATTAAGGTTTTTTTGTGTCTCGTATGATGTGTGTTTGGAAATCTGGATTTATGACTCAAAGATGATGTTTTCCAATAGGATGAATGGAGGATATCGCTAGAAATGAACATCCAATCGTGGAACCTGAGTCACCGATATTTCCTGTGAAGGAACCAGAAAAAAGATATATGAGAGAATTAATTTCTTCATGCAGTTTATAAAGAGAGGCCCAAATTGGTTTTTGAAGATTATTTATAACGTGGGATGATATTTTTAGTTTTTTCACCATAAAATTTTCACTAGAGAGGGTGCACCTGAGGTAGTGGAGTTCTAAATAGATTCCATCCAGACTATATTTTATCTCTTAGAGAATCCTTCTAAGAAGAGGTTTGTGTTGGTTGCTTCTATATTTTGATGATCGGTGATGCGCTAGTGGGATGTTTAGGCTTGGATTGTGTAGGTTGATGGTATAGTGTGGAATGACTTCTGGGAGAAGTTCCTGGAGTACTTCTATCCAGAGACACTAAGAATGGAGAGGGTAGATATGTTCATGTGGTTGACTATAGGTAGTATGTATGTGATAGATAAAAATAGTTTCTTTACTGACTTGTAGTTATTTTATACAATGATATTATTGGATGATATAACTATTGAAAATAGTTTCCAAGATGTTATTAAATTTGAGATTATGTCCTACGTTAATATCTTCTGGCTGATTTTTTTAGAAGCGGTGGATCAGGCTCCCATTCATAAGGGAAACATGTAGGAGGGTTCTATTGGGGCTTGTGGTTTCTGTTGGATGAATAAGAGGTACATATAACATTATTAAGAATTGTCTATATGAAAATGATAACCAGAGCATTGGAAAGAATAGTTTCAATAAGGAATGAATAGTACCTCATGATATTACCTGAGTTCTATTATAGTAGTGAGGTTGGTTGGGTCGCATTCAAAGACAGTTCCCTCGACCACTAGTAGATTACAAATCTTGTAGTATGATGAGACATGTATAGATGTTCTATATTAACCAATGACTTATGTGTAATGAAAATACATCTTGGAATAATTAGATAGTGATAAGGGGATCCTCTATATCTTATCAATCTAGCATCCGGAGTTATACTCGCTATAGTACGTGGTTGTTTTGGGAAAGAGCACGCATACCAATAGAGTGGTATATTTTAGGGGACTCCCACTAAATCATAAGGAAGAGGGGCATGAATGTTTCATCCTGTTCATCCTAAACTAGTAGATAGTGAAGATAGACCGTCAACATTTATATAAACAATAATTGTAGGTTATATTCAAAATATTTCCTTATTTTATATTGGTTCTGATAATTATTTTGAATTGTCACAACTTATTTATGGTTTGAGCCTGGTAGTGGTGTTTTTTGGTATGGATATGATGATTGATAAACCATTTTCAGAACTGTCAATAGTAATCTATTTGTGCAAGGGGTGTTCTCTCAAGGGTTGGAAGTTTCATTTTATTTTGGATATTAAACATTATATGAATGAATTTGATCTAATTATGTGTATTGACTGGATATTAGTGTATTGAGACCACATAGATTGATACAACATGAGAGTTAATTTTTCGTCTCATGAGGGAAAAAATATATTCATCATAGAGAGTGGGATATACATGTTTTATTAAAAGGTCCAATTAATCTGCAACTTCGGGATCTCATTTCCAGGGTTTCTAGTCCATTGTTGGATGAAGGATGTGTAAATAAGGATTTATTTTCAACAATTATAGACTAGTTTTAGGATGTATTTCCTGAATACTTCTCTAGGATTCCTCATGATAGATATGGAAAATTTACAATTGAGCTAATGTTAGTGGATGTGCCAGTATATATTCCAACATAAAAATGCAACCAATATAGTTTCAACTTCTAAAGTCGTAGATGACAAATTTGATGGATACAGTTTTTATTCATATGAGTACATCATCTTGGGGTTCTCTAGTGTTGTTTTCTATGAAGGATAAAATGAATCTACATTTATCTGTTGATTATTTGAAGTTGAACATTATTTTTGGGATGAACTAGTATCCTCTACCATGTATCGATGATCTTTTTGACCATTTGAGGGGAACGTGTGTTTCCTCCCAGATTGAATTGTGATCATGGTATCATTATTTGAGAGTTCAACCTTCTAATATACAGAGGGATGATTTCAAAAAAATTTATGGCCTTCATGAGTTCTTCATGATGATGTATGGGATTATAAATTTACCATTAGTGTTTATGTCAATCAGGAATACAACCTCCAACTCGTACCTAGATCAGATTGTGGGTGTGTTTGTGGATGACATATCGATGTACTCCAAGACTCATGAAGATCATTCCCAACGTCTTGACATAAACCTGAGTATACTTATAGAACATAGGCTATATTCCAAGCTATCTATGTTGAAATTTTTTATTGATTAGGTAAACTTATTGGGTCATATAATCTTAGAGGAAGGTATTTCAATGGACCCAAAGAAATTTCATGCAGTTTTATCTAGGGATTAGACTAGTAATGTTTTTGATACAAGTGGGTTTTTAGGGTTGTAGGGAAATAGTTGGTGGTTCTTTTAGGACTTTAATCATTTGAAAGAACCTCTATCAGAATTATATAAGAATGGGTAAATTTTTAAAAGTGTATATCATGTAGTAATAAATTCAAAGAGTTGAATAAGAGCTTGAAAAACATAAAAATCTTTATCCTATCCAATCTATGTGAGGAGTGTATGGTGTTTTGTGACTTATCTAGGTTCAGTCTTGGGGTAGTGCTAATGCACGAATATAAACTTTTGGCATTTTTTCCATGGTATTTGAGGCCACATGAACAGAACTAACATATGAATGACCTCGAGTTAGATGTAGTGGTTTATGAGTTGAATTTTTTGCGGAATTGTCTATTGGGAAAAAATATCACTATGTATACTTATCATATGAGATTAAAGCACTTATTTATTCAATGATATTTGAATCTCAAGCAGCAGATATGATTTGTGAATATGTATTAATTTTACATTTATCTGGCATATACAACAGGAAATTGAAACAATGTCACTGACTCTATTTTTATGAAAAATCAGACTCAGGAAGTTACAGAGTCTCAAGATGAGTGGAAGTTGATGATCATTATATCAAAAATATACATTCTAGATCAGGACGGTCTAAATAAGATGGATTTAATATTATTTTCAATGGATTTTACACTTTTGAGTCATGTTAGAGATATATAAGATGAGGCTCTATAATTTTAATCCTTGAGGGAAATCCTTGAAGGTGGAGAGTCACCTTTCGACTGGTAAATGGATGAGTATGAGAGAATCAATGTTTAGGGCCATTTTTTTGTGCCCACAATCATGAATAATGAGCTTATGCTTGAATTCAATGCCTTGAAGTGTGTGGTATGTCTAGGTCTTCAAAAAATGCATCGTGACGTATGTTGGAAATATTGGTCACTTGGAAGGAGAAAATAGATACTAGTGTTCATGGAATGATGCTACACCAATCTATAGGTGAATGCTGGTCATCAATGAATAGAGGATTTATTATAGTCATTTCCCATTATGAAATGGATGTGGGATGATGTTATTACAAACATTATGGTCAGTATCTCGAGGAATCCTTAGAATATTTATTATATTTGGATTGTTAAGGACTGATTTATAGAATTAGCACATTTATTTCCTATTCAAGAAACTTTATCATTGGATTTATTGAGTGACTTGTACATCTGAGAAATAGTTGGTCTAGATGAGGTAACAAATTTTATTGTTTCATTATATGAATCACATTTTACATTACAGTTCTATAAGGGATTGCAAAAGGGGATTGGTAAATAGGTTTTATATAGTATTTCATTCAAACTATAAGAATATGGTAAGTCGGAACTTACTGTATTGGTTCTTGAGTATATGCTTCGAGTATATGTCCTATCATTTAGTGGGTCTTGGGAGAATCACCAAGCCTTGGAGGATTTATCCAACAAAAACATTTATCAGGTGATGAATCATATGGAACCACATTTAGAATTTTATGGTAGGCCATACAAAACACCTATATGATGGATAGAGGTTGGTGGGTCAGAGTTGTTGGAACCGAGTCTCATGTGGGAGATGTTAGAGTTGGTTCAGTTGATTCGAAAGCATATGTTTATTACACATAGTATAAAGAATTCATATGATCACATATGTCTATGATCCATGGAGTATACAGTGTATGATCATGTGTTCCATCAGGATTTGCATATATTGGTTCACCATAGGATTTGGTGATAGGACATGTCAGCATTAAGGATTATTATACCGTTAGAGGTTGTGCAGAGAATCAAGATAGGGGCATACCATTTTTCTCTTCCATCTATGTATAATTCCATTAATGTTGTTTTTCATTTGTCCAAACATCAGTGGTTTACCCCCAACCCATCTTATGGGATTGATGTGGACGATTTTGAGATTGAGACCGATGCATCTTTTGAGGAGCATCTAATATGTGCGTTGGATCGTAGTGATAAAGTGTTCTAGGGAAATTCAAAGTCATTATATAGAGTATTATGGCATCATTCCCATGTTCTAGAGGAATCAAGTTGATAGAAAAGTAGATATCCATGCTCATTGGGTTAATCGTTTTACCATATAATCTTAGAGATTCTTGGGAGTATAGCTCAAGGATGAACTGTTATAAAGCAAAGAGATTGTAAGATGTAGACCTTTATTGATGATGTATAGAGATTTTTTTATAGGTTCTTTTTTGACTTATTTTGAGTATAAATTGTTTGGGATTTATATTGGGTGTGTTTTTGTGATTTTTTTTAGTTTCATTAGGGTATTGTGCAGTGAACTATAGGTGCATTATTTTCAAAAAAAGTCAATCTTACCTCAACAAAACATGAATCATCTAAAAGAGGGGGATTTCATGATTTTGGAATGGTTTTCGAAACAATGAACCCTATTAGTAGTAAATGTTCATCCCTTTAGGAGATGGCACATATGAAGTCCCAGAGATATGGAAACTCATGAATCCTGAGTAGAAAACAGTGTGCACATAATTTAAATCCCCTAATTTTTGTAAAAAAATTCATGAACCCCTATATTATATCCCCAAACACCTTACATTCACCTTCAACAATTTATATAATTTTTGATGGTTCCTTGATTGATCCAAATTAATTATGACCTCCATTATTGGTGAATTGATTCCTAGATTGAAGATCTAATCATTTCCAGGTAAGAGAGCATCATCCTAATTAGTTTCCCTCCCTATCTCTATATCTCTCTCATTTCTATAATTTTCTGAAGTGATATATTTATCTATTTGTAATATATCTTTATTTGTTTTTATTGGATCAAGTTTATTTGATCATGGATATTGTTTTCAGATCTGGATTTCATTTTTGTCATAAACTTGGTTATTCTTCTTTAGTTAGGTATTTCCACTAGCAATCTTTTATTATTGATTCTTATGTAGGTGGTAAAAATTTAAAATCCCATAGTCTCAAATTAATTCTGTCTATTTTATTTATAATTTTAAATTTACAGGATTTGAAAATTACATTGATGAATAAATTGTTTTATTTTAATTTCCTTGTAATAATGATTTGGTCTAAATAAGGGAAACAAAAATGGGTGGAAATGAATTATCTAATTGGTTAATTAATTCAAGGGATATTGTGATTTTTGAATTGATGGGAAATCTGGATATTGTAATTAGTAAATTAATTTGATATGAAATAATTTAATATGGGGATTTTGAGATTGTTTATTTGACCTGAATGTGTTAATGGGTTTTATGAATTGAATATTAATGAATGGTTTCATGTAGAATGGGTCATATTATTACATGTGATTAAAGTATTTAACCATGATTTTTTTATAGTCGAAATGGTATATAAATTGATTTGAAATGTGATAATAGGGTTGATATTGATTATCAATGATTTATGTGATATATGTATGATAAATGTGTGTGGGATAAGAACTAAGTCTCTAAATACACATGTTTAATAAATTTGTGGGGGATAGGGACTAAGGCACTAAATACACATGTGTGATAAATGCGTGTGAGAAAGGGAGAGAGGATCCAAAATCCTATATGAGATAGTTATTGTGGGATAGGGACTGGGGCTCCAAATATGTATATGTGGCATTGAGGTGTGGGATAGGGACTGAGGCTCCAAATACCCATGGGTTATTAGATATGGTGTTATAAACCACTAAGAATGACATTGTAAAATGGTTCCAACTGGGAATGAGATGAGTTGAAATGGAATGATAAATGATGACCTTGTAATTATGATATGGTTCAGAATAGAGACTGGGATGAAGAATGTAGTGAGGGTTCAGGTTTCCCTGGGATCCTAGGGGTTCATGTAGATAATTATAGTATAATAAATGTGATAATTGTTATTTTATGAATTTAACTTTATTTTATATAAAAATGAATACAATATTATTGGATTAATATAGTTTTATACACCTTTGGTGGTGGCCTGTGGAGTTGTAATCACACCATACCCGGTATCCCTAATCTATACTCAAATACATTTCATGTTTGCATGATAGGAAAATTCCAAAATCTAAATGATAAATGGATGAGTAGGGATGTAGCATGGTTGGGGGAACCAAACAAGGTGTTTGAAAAATCTTGGGAGTGTTAGTGTGTAATTATTTTGTTATTGCATTTAAAATTGACACATATTTGGTTTAACATATCAAATATTTAGTTCTGGAAATCAAATTATTATTTTGGTCATCATGTGACACTGGTTTTTTCTTGTTATTGGTCATGATATTTTTTTAATTTAGTTTTTTCTACTGTTTTCCTACCTTGATAAAGACGTTGTAGTCTCCGCATCATTATTAAAAGACCATTAGTGCTAGTCAGAAGCCTTTGGTATATGGGGAGGCGTGCTTATGGTCATATGACTGACTGATATGGGGAACCAGTATGTGGCACCTGAGTCATGATGTTACAAAATTTTTCAATATATTTCGAATGTTTCTTATTTTATATTAATTGAACATCCTAGTATCTACCAATGGATTCACATTTTAAAACATTTTTCACTCTTCAAAAAGATTATATGTTATATAAACTAACCATTTATTTGGATATCATTACCCATGGTTTGGTTAGATACAACTCCATTAAAAGGTTATATAGTGAAAAATGTTATAAGTTACTTAATATAGCCATATTTAACCAAAATCATTACATAAATAACCAATTCATATCATCCAATTTAACATAGAGTCCCATTAATAGTTTTTCAAGTATAATTACACCATAAACTTGTATTTAAAACATATAAATTTTCATAGAAAAATTAAATAATAACTCCTATCAATTATTTATACCAATAGTTAGATAAAAATCACAAATACATATAAGTCACAAATAGAAAATAAAAAATCAGAATAAGTGAATAACAGAAAACTATCTTTCATAGAAAATCACACACATGGATCCTAAATTTTTGATATGATGTATGAAGACAACCTATATCATCATAGTATAACAATATATAAAACCAAATAAATCAAGAACCATAGAATCAATGGTATCAATCTCGGTGAAACCATTTCAATTGTAACAATGAACGACATGAAAAATAATTACACCCCAGGAAACATGGAATTCCCTTATATGTGGGTTGGCTTGTGTCATATAGAAGATCTACACAAATTTATGAAATATTATTATTCTTATATATACAATTTCTAAATAAAAAAGCAGAAGCAAACAACTCTAAATTTTCTTATTAATGTCAAGACCATGTATCCACTAAATCAGTGACCCATATTAGTGCACCAAACGACCTCATGGGAACCTACTTGTATGTTAGACTCCACTAACTAGTATCATGGGTCTATTGTAGTATAGTGTGAAGAGTATAACTTATTAACAAAGTTATAAAATAAACCAAACTATTAAAGGAATAATATACATGCAAAGATATATGTCATTAGAGTAACATCCAAGCAAGAGATAATAAATAATAAAATATTCAATGCTATTCGAAAATAAAAACTGAATACAATGAAATATGGATTATTACATAAATGATGGATGATACATAAATAAAATCTAAAATAACAGGGCTAGGATGTCCCAAAACATGGACCAGAGCCCAAGTCTAGTCTGAATAACAATGCTCTTTACTAGAATCCCAAAAAAATCACCCCTCCTCCAACCCAAACCTCAAACTAGTATAATCTACTCAAGTATCCAAGTGATATAGAGGCCCTATTTAGGGTATGAGTACAACCTTGTAGGCTAACACCAACTATTTCCCTAAGATATGTAGTTTAATATTTAATTTCATGTCTGTTAGGGAAAAATATATTTGATGATAAGTAAGTCAAAAAATAAATATATACCAATAATCTTGATGTCCCTATGTACGTGATGATTCTTGATTTTGGGTATCACCAACATCAGCAAGTTTCAAGGTGTATCTGAGAGAATCATGATTAACAATCCTCCATAAGTAACTACATAAGATCTAGACCCCCTATCCTAGAATTCCCTAGTATCATAATTTATCACACAAAATTAGAGCACACATACTGGCATTCCCAAAAACCACATGTCGAGTAAAGACCCAAGTACACACCCCATCAGTCCCAAGAATCCATTATCATGTTCATTCCATGATGATTATTCTGATATTTGAATTCATTTATCATAAAACATCCAAGGTCCTCATCATGGAATTCCAAAAAATCAAATGTCCCATGGAATCTGTATAGTCATCCTAATATTCCAAATATCAAGAATCACCTTGAATATGGATTTTCATCCTAAAATTTACATTCTCAGGTAACATATTTTCCATAAAGAATTTAATAATGACCAAGGATTAACATATAGTGATATTACACCAATTTAGATAAATATTCATTACATTACAATAATACATGCCCGAGGACCATAATAGTTTCATGTATTTGGAAACATGAAAACAAAATATTCTATACTCATGAAAGATCTTCAACATTTCCCATAATGATCTCCACATTTATTACTTCTACCTAAAACCTTTATTCATTACTTAGGGAAAAGAAAAATATGAAACGGTGGAGCTATAATTCTCAGTAAAGGTAAATAAGGGAGAAATGTATGTAATATTATGAGCATAATGGTTACAAAAACTAATCATGCAAATAGAACATCACACCCTGCATATCAATGATCATATACATCGGTCATGGAATAATGCATGATAGTTCATAAGAGATGAAATATAAGTAAATAAATAACATAAACCCTGAAATCATAACATAGGAATGAAACATGGAATTGTGTCAGAAACAGAAGAAGATAATATGATTTCTATAGTAACAAGGGCATCACTACCATGACCACAATGGTTGTATGGGTACACTCCCTATACTATCTTTTTAGTCATGGTTTGGTAGTCATGGTTCACTCCAATGGAAATCATAATAGTCAAGTTTAATTACCAATACTATATTACTCTTTCTCATGATATATAAATCATTACCCAATGCATTGGATGGAGATATAGGTTACACTCGTAACATAAGAAAACCATAAATACATATTCCAAAAGATTATAAATAATCATATCCTAACCCATGAAACAAAATGGGTATAATAAACAAGTAATCATATCATAACCTATGGAAAATATAAAGGATTCATAATCACTTCATCATAAGAATAACCTGTTAAATAAAGTTAGTTTCAAAAGCATATAACCCAGGAATGAGAAATGAATTTCATAAACATATAATGGGTGAAAGAGAATGAGTTTCATAAATACCATGATATTAATCAGATCCCATTCATTGAAATACTATGAATGGAACATTTATATCCATTCCAATAAAGGCTTGATTAACATGATCATATGTCATATTAGATGGAAATTAATTTTGAAATATCATTAAAAAACGTTTCATGAGGAAAAAATATTTTTAGTTGAAATTTTATCTTTAAAAAATTAACCGTATGAAAATAATTTCCATTAAAAATAATTTAAAAACATAAAAATAATGCCTGATGATATTTTCAAATCCTTTTTCATTGAAAACACATAAAATATGCTTGAAATAATTATTAAAAACATTTTCCTTGAAAACATATAAAATAAGATTGAAATCAGTTTGAACTTAATTTTCCATGAAAACATATAAAATAATATTCAAAAAAATTTAAAAACATTTATCATTTTTTTTGGAAACATATAATGAAATACAAAAAATATTTTCAAGACCATTTTTCTAAAAATAACATTGAAAAATTATAAAGAAGTCTGGAAAGTGTTTTTAAAACCATATTATAAGAAAAATTAAGAAATAATTGTGAAAATGTTTTGAAATCCATTTCTTTGAAAATAATTTTAAAAACAATTTATTAAAAATTATCCTTTTAAATAGGAAAATGAAGCTTCACATAATTAAAGGTGGGTAAATATGTATATTTCATATGGGGTAAAATGAGTATTCATTTTTTTGGGTGAAAATGATATAAATGTGACTTTATCAGAAAGAGATAAGAAGATTCCTTTGAAAATTGGAAAAAAAAGTAAAAGTTTGAAATTTAATTTTAATGATCATTAATTTTTTTTATAATATTCTTGCAAACATCTTTTGGAAAACATGGTATTGAATGAACACAGATTCTTGACTCAGGAGAGGGTAAAGTTGAGATTAAAAAAACACATTTTTAAATATCTTATGTAAGAAAGAGTAGAAAAAATACATAAATACATGATTGTATTATGTATATAAATAGGTTATGAAAATTCAGGAATTTTCTTATGATATGGATAATATGATATCATTAAAGATATCTTAAACATAAATAATCACTAAAAATGATAATACTATTTCGACAAACTCTTATAACATGGTTACATATGATCACACATTGAATGTAAGAAAAGAAATTGAAATGAAATTTCAAATATTAGGAAAATTAGGATATTGGGTATATAACATTTAAAGTGGAAGTGTATACACCTCGGAAAATAATTTAGGTGCATAACATAACATGAGTCTCAATGAGAGAAAACTGTGAGATAACTATTTTAATAATTTAGAATATTTTGAAACATAAAATACATGAAAAATAGATAATAAAATGGATATTTAAATAATTATACAGTTAATTATAATAATAATTGAATATGTCAATGGGTAGTATAAACACCACATAAAACTAATGGGTAATGAATAATGAATCTATCTCCTCGAAATAAATAATGAGATGAAATCCCCTTACAATGTGTATTGAATATTGTTTTAATCATTTAAACCACATTTATAATAAATATAAATTTATTATAAATATTTTTAAGATCCATATTATTATATATAATACCAAATTTTGATTTATTATGACAATATATTACCATCTTATTAGCAATTTCATGTTAAGGTTACACTTCTGGTAACATTTGGTTTGTTATTCATTTATGTCATAAATTGTTAAACCATTGTTCATTATAATAACAACCTTATTACATAATGTAAACCAAAATATCATTTATATCTAGTGTATTTTAATTATAATAATATATTCAATATATAAGTATGAAATGTAATACACTGTTCAGGGAGACGGTACGTCCTACACACGCATGAATGGTTTTTCTGTTATTATTATCTTATTGAATGAAAGAAGATAAAATACATATGTATATATAAATATTTAATTATTATAGTAGAATTATTTTATTAAATATATCATATATGTTCACAAACCCCATCCTTAATACATTCCGTGTAGTGTGTGAATGAATCACGTTGCTTTAAGGGGGAGGTAGTCCACATTTTCTCAAATGAAATCATTATATTAACACTAAATGGAAAGTTAAAAAATATATGAATTGTGAAAGGAATTAATAAGCTTAATGAAATAATAAAAATAATATAAAACATATACATATACATTTTCTATCATAATATCCACCATGATAGGCGATAAAGAAAATTGAACAATCATCGTTTAGTGAGGCGGTAGTTCGTCGTACAAGTTAACATTATGTTCGTTACCCATCAGATAGAGGTGTGAGTATGTTTTGGTGAAAAATTATCATAAATACATCCTTGTATATTTAGGATACTGGTGAAGTTATAAAATCATGAAATAAAGTTATTTTAGCGGGTGGTGAAGGAAAATAAAAGAAAGTGCTTGAGAGATGACGTAACAACTTAATTAGGTTATTTGTTTTAGATTGCTCGAAATGGATTCAATGGAAACATTTATCCCCAAAGGGAGGATTCAAGAAGTAAGAGATGGAAATTAGGAACATTATTAGGTAGATCATTTTTGAACCTGTGTGGTTTGAGAGTTTGTAGGATGTGGGAGAGGTGGTGGCCTCTTATAGGGAAGGGAAAGGACACACTTGAAATTTTTGAAAGAAAGTTAGGTGTACCCACGTTTTTACCTAAACAAAGTCATACTGAACCAATAAACATAATAATGGAATTTTAATGTAAAGATAATGGAAATATAGTGTTTTTTGGACATTTTTCTTGGTCTTTTTGGTTCTAATAATTAATTTTTAGTCCTCACTTAAGCTTAATTTTACCATAACCAATTTAAATATTTTTAATTACATTCACTAAAAATTTTGGTAAAAAAACTAAGTTGAACTCATTAGAAATTAGAAATTATAATTATTACAAATATTTAATCTATTTTTTTTAATTTCAATCATAGGAGAGTCAGATATTAAATTAAAATTTATCTCAATGATGGGATGACACTGTGGGTTTTTAATGTAAAAAAATGATCAAAAATTTTCAAGATTTTTATATCCAATTTTAATGTGAAATTTTTTATAAATGACCTGATTTGGTTTAATTGGTAAGAATATTATCGAATTAAAATTTGAAACCAATTTAAAATTAATTTAACCTTATAAATAAAGGTAATTTAAAATTAGTTTGGAATTAAAATCTAGTATTTTTAAAAATTCATTAAAAATAAAACATTACAGAAAAATAACAAAATTATCACAACCTAATATTATTATTCACATAAAAATATAACGTTTCATGAAATATAAAATCTATAAAAGTTCCAAAAAATTTGGATTTAAAATAGATCATCCATTAAAAGGAGTTAGAACTACTTTTATAAAAATATAAGTTTTTATGCATAAAATTTGGTTTGGCCTTATCTTATGTTTATCCAATATATGGGATGAGTAATAAACATTTTTTATTGAGTATAAAATGTATATATTAAATTATGTTAACTCACTAAATGTAATTAATTTTATTTATTAGGGTAAAATAGCTTTGTGACTATACACATATTTATATTTTCCTTTATATTCAACCGGTTCTTCATGATTTCTTATATATTGATAACCTTTGAAGTAATCATGTATTTGGGTAAGCCATATATTTTAAAAAATTAGTTAATAATGTTCATTACAAATAATTTAACTCATAGGTTATATCATATTATTTTAAATAATAAAATTTTAATAATTTATTATATTTTGGTAAAACTTTGTCATGCGTGTTACACAAGCCATTGAATAAAGTCATTATTGTGTGTAATGAAATGTAACAGCAGTGTTCTGTATAGAAGAAGATAAAAAATTTCTTCTGTTTAGTTAATGATTAACATCATGTTGTGTATAATAGAAGTTAAACATAGTGATTTAATATAAAATAAACTACTTTCATTGTAATGTGAAATAAAAAATATCACATAGGATAAAATATTTTGAAATAAAATAATTCCTAAAATTTAATGGTGTCACATTATATGCCCCTTAAAATTAATTTATCTCTCATTTTTTTGTAAATAAAAAGATTAACAATTTAATGCTTGATTCATCAAAACCTACATCGTAAAAATATATAAACTAAAACGTACCTTAAAAGGGAAGTCTAGAACCATAATTTTTAACCAAAGTAACATATAATTGGGTTTCAATAGAGTAGAAAAATGGTTGGGAGTGAAGATTGGACATGGTGTAGAAGCATAAATATTTATAGGTAGATATTGAGGTCATTATTCAAAAACAAGTGAATGATCAAAGAAATGTCAGGGACCTCAAATTCATAATTATATTATGATTTAAAAGGAAATTAGTTCATCAAAATAATTGTATTTGGACAACACATTTTCTTATGATCATTATCCAAATGTTGTGTAAGTAATTTATTGACCAATAATATATGGAAATTAAATTACTTGATATATATCTGTAAAATAACATTCACTCTTTAGTTTTTCTTTTATCATTTTCTAATTCATCCATTACATCATTTAATGGACATCCAAGAAATTAAAATTGATGACTAAAGTGATAAAATACACTTTTATCAGATATTATGGACTCTAATATAATTAAAATTATAACTAATTATCTATAAATATTCTAAAAAATAAAAAAATAATATATTATTCCTTAAATAAAATACTATCATGGTAGTTTTATCTTAAATAGTTATTCATAAAAAATAATTATACTTTTTCTTGAACATCGTGTAGGCCAATGGTTGGTGTAAAACCCTTATCGTCATTTTATCCTGGGTTCATGACCCATGGAATTTCCAAACATTATAGGTTGTCACCTGACATACATCATGCCATTTTCCAAAACCGTACCAATATAATTTCTAGTATAAAACAAGACAAACATCCTTTAAATAAGGGTAATCACTATATAGCCTTTTAACAAAGGTTTTCAAAACAAACTCAGTGCATAAATACTTCCCCCAAAGTTTAACATAATATTAACTTGAATTTTTAACCATATTACACTTCTAAAAATTGAAAATACCAAATTTTAGAAAGAGAGTCATGAAATAAGCTTTGCATTGATCCCCCAAATATCACAATGTATCTATTGGTTGTCCCACTATAAACATGGGAATACCCTCCTATTAAATTTTCTTGCAACATGGTAACAACATGAATTTCCATAAACACTTATATAAAACATGCATGATTCCATATTACATAGATTAATATATATACTCCATGAATACAATATGTTTTAAACATCATACATGATTGAATAAACTACTTTTCAAGAGGTTATTAATTAGTTCCATGATAATAAGTTCTGTCAAATTTACTTATTCATTTCCCACATATCATCATCCATGAAACATAATCATAAGACTAGGAACATATGAATGGTTATCTTAACCATAATAATTTGTTTTCCGTGGACATTACCATGCCATTATATCACTTTTATATTCCATTAGAACCATTCAATTTGTTTTTAGAAATCCATATGGAAAAACACAAACTGTACAATCCTTATATATTTCACCTTTCATAAAACATACTTCTTGAATCCAAATACATAAAAGCATATATTATTCCACTTCACCCTTATGGAATTAGAAATGTTACCTCATCTTATTACATATGGAATATTTCCTTTAAAAAATCATCTATAGTATCTTCATCATCAATAATGTACCCATTTCCCGCACAACCATTTTGGTTCCCTTCAGGATTAATCTTCATGGGACATAGAGTTACATAATTTCCATTTAATCCACACTTAATAAACTTAACCATTAATTATGTCTTATGAAGGTGAAAATTCTCATCCATTTCATTAAATAGACTCTTCATTTTCCCTTATAGTCACTTTCTTTGTGTCCCTTTTTACATAGTGAAAACAACTTATTACTCCAATAAGACATTAAATTAGGTTATTATATCCATATTCATGACATAGAGAAAACCAAATATTCTTTCATCCATTGTTTCCATTATCTAAACTCTTAGCAAACTCCTTATTTATCTTCATTAGTGAGTCTGAGAGTTGGCTAAGGTACACATGGGTAATCATGTCTTGTGAAAACTAATTATGCATGATCACAACATCTCTCCCTCCAATGATCATCCTACATGACTGCTTATAAGAAAATTTTCCACCACAGTAACCATTAATCCATTTCCTTCCAATTCACATCATTAAATTAAACAAAAATCATAGTGTGAGTGTTACTTATCCTATAAGAAAACTACATAATCATGAAAATAATTATTTATAAGATTTCTAAATCATAACAATTCCTTATTCAATGACCCAATAGTTTCATCCTTGGATACTCATAACCAACATATATTTAAATCATTCATGATGTTTCATGAAGTGTTTGTGAATTATCAAGGTATATCCTCCGAGAGTGTCAAAATAGTTGTATAGAAAGGCTTGTTATTGTGTATTACATTATCTTGAGTTAGGCTCGAAACATCTTATTGTAGTTTTTATCCCATGGTGCGTCTATGCCAGACCAACATCCACTTGTATTATTCTAACAGGGATGTATTTATAGAAATCCACTAACTCTACCCTTTACCAAAATTCTAGGACATTTTAGTAAAAGTTGACTCATCTTTATACTTATCCATAAAGACAACCCTATACATATCCCTAGAAATATACCTAGGGATATCACTATAGTTTTCATATCATAGAATCAAAAGGTAGACAAAACATTCATTCTATACCGACTATAGAGACCCAATCATAACATACATGTATATTACACCATTTAATATTAATATTTAGTAAATTATAAAACTACTTTCCAGGGGGAAAAATTTGTTCCGTGTCTTTGGAAATATAAAAATTACATGTTATATCCTAGTGAAAGATCTTCAAAATATTCCATAAGGATTTCCACCTTTTTTACTTCTACCTAAACCCAATCTTCTTAACCTAGGGAAATGAAACATAAGAAAGGGGTGAGCTATAATGATCAATATTGATAAATAAGGGAGATATGTAAGCATAGTTACAAGTATAAAGGTATGAGAACATGGTCATGAAATATAATATGATACGATGAATATAAAATATCACATAAATGAATCATGTCATAAATCATTTAATTTCACAATACATGAATCATAAAGAAATAAATAACATGAACCATTAAAGCATTACATTTGAATAATGCATGGAATTTTGGAAAAAAGATAAACATATAATATGATTTCCATAGTAGCAATGGAATAACTACAAATACCATCTTGGTAGCATGGGTTCACTCATCATACCATCTTGGTAGTCAGGTTTCACACCCATAGCCTTCTTAGTAGCTTCAATTTACTCCTCATACCTTCTAGGTAGCCATGGTTCACTCCCATGACCATCATAGTAGTAAAGGTTCATTCCCAAGACCATATTAGTTTATCTCATGAGATATAAATCATTACCTATTTCATTGGAGGAAGATATTGGTCCCAACCTCTAACACCCCAAGATATTACACTAATTATCTTTCTAAATTTAATCTTTTTCATATCTTATGTTGCACACAACACCAAGTTCTAGGGAACCATGATCTATCAAACCATCCATTTATAAAGGGGGTATGAAATTTATTAACCACATTCTGAAATTTATGTTTTAAACTATAGAAATAATTATTTAATTTGGAATATCAAAATTATCTTAGGGTGAATTTTTGGTATTTTTATGAAATGTTTCATTTTTTGATGAATAGTGGAAAATACTGCATTATATTTAAAAATGTAACTCTTCATTTGAATAATTATTATATATTAAATTAATTTTTAAAGTAGAAATATATAAATAATATATATATTAATGAAATTTAGGTTATTGGAATAAATTTTATTATGAAATTATATATAAAAACTTATTCATCTTTTGAATATCTCTTTTACCCACTTTTTAGCCATATCTGTAGGATTAACATTAAACATGAAATTTACAACTAGGTTAATGGAATTTCCAAAAAAGAATATACATGTTTATAATTATTATTAAATATATGAAATAATAGGATGAAATTATTTGTAGAGAATAGTAAATTTAGTAACTATTTATTTATTTACCACATTTTCGGTTAAATCAGGTAATTGATTATAAAAATAGTGGAATAATATATAAAAGTAACTCTAAAACTTGTCCTAATTTCATTGGATATGTGGGTTCTAACCAAAATAAACCTCATATGATAATATGATTTTAGGCGTCTTAGGAAATAATAAGACTTTTATTATACTTTATTTAAAGATATGTAAAAAATATCATTCACACAATTTTAATAAAAATATAATTTTTAATATGAGTTTATACATAAGATAAATCAAACGATAAATATTAATTTTAAATCTTACTCATTTATCCTTATCATGATAATTTATTTTTCATGTTTAGTGAAGAAATATTATTATTTTAGTCTTCCATAACAAAGATGTAGTAATTGTTTAATTAAAATTAATATCAAATACATGATATTGATGGTATTAAAATAAATATAATTTGAAGTAATTGAAGAAAGAAACGATTTTTTTATGGCTATGACATGTTAGGGATTATCCAATGTAGTTTTTTCGAAGTAATAATGTTGTTATGAGTTTTAAAAAAATCAAGTAATAGATTGTGTCAAAATTGACTTAAATGAGAGTTTAAAATGCATAATATCTTTTAAAATGATATAAAATCCATAAAAACATATATTTCAGGAAACTAAATTTGATAATATTAAATATGTCATAAATTATCCAATTGGGATTCCTTTGTCATTTTATAGTAACTATATTATCCCTAAAGTGTAAAATGTCATGTTGTCATAGTAAGAGTAAAATTGTTTAACTAAGGGTTAAAGACAAATGATAATGATAATTATGTTACCTAAACATGTATAAAATCCATTGGATGAGAGTATTTAGAAAAATAATCATCTTATATTCTAAATAACTCACTTTCTATCAATTTGAAATTGAAAGTCAATTTTTATTAAATTAATATTTGGAGTTTCCGAAAGTGCCAATCCCCTATCTTTTAGAAGGGAACCACTCCTTATATCTTATTCACAAATGTAAGTAATGAATAAGTATATAATATATGACATACTAATTATACTTGAGTAATATATATATATATATATACATATACATATATGTCATTTACTTGCTTTTATTCTATACGATAAGTAAATAGAAACAACATTAATGCGTACTTATGACATACCATTTCCATGAATAGTGTATTCCAGTTCATATGTCTATATATTATATATATTTATATACTTAATATATATGATATATAAAACATGATATATATTTTTTATTTAAATCATGATATAATTAATAGTATCAAGAAAAAAAAGTCAAACACGTAGGATATACAAAGCGATTATTTCCCAAAACATTGCATTACTTTACGATGGATAATAAAAGGTTAATATAAAGCCACAAATGAAACATATATGATATCTTAAATATTATTATAAATCTGGAACAAGTTAATATTATGTGTAAAACCACTATACTGTTGTTTTAGACACATATGGATGGAATCAGACCTATGGTAAGGGTTAATTTCACAATCTCCATATTATCCAATATTGATTATACACAAGTATTTACTAGGAAATATTTATCATCCTTGTACATGATAATAAAAAAATGTTTCTAAAAGGAATATTTTTACGGTTTTATTTTTGGTACTATTTAACTACAACATTGTATTAAAGGTTTCAAATATTTATTCTTCTAAATAATTTAATTCATATCCATGTTTTCAAAATCAGTTTTAATGATTTATTAATGATTTATTTTACAATATTTCATTGAATTTTTTAGGATTTTGTTTGACTATAGATATGCTATTTTGGTCCCATACATATCATATGGTTTAAATATTGAAATTTTTATGCTAGTTTTAATATCAATGTTTATGTTGGTTATATTTTCCCCCTTTGATAAGTGGAATGCCTCATACTTTTTATGTGTCGGGAAGAGACCGCTATAGCCCTTCAATGCATCAATAGATCTAATGATTAAAATAATTTTGGGTTTTTTCTAACATCTTACCTGATTATGTTCGGTGTCTTGGATGAAGCATTGAAGATATGATTAATATTCACATATTCTGTAATTCTTCTTTTAGAGATTAGTTATTGATATTTCATGTGATTATTTGAATAGTAGAATAACTATGTGTATGTTTATATGGAAATATTTTATTTATTATTTACACATTATGCTTAGGATTATGCATAAAATTATATTTTATTATTTATATACCTTTCCTTATTAGTTTATGCTTATTTACAATAGAATTTGGTGTACTTTTTACCCTTACAGAGCATCTAAGGCCACCCCTTTATTATGTTTTACTTCCCTAGGATTCCATGATGGGTATTACGATTGATATACAAGGTTAATTTAGAAGAATATTGGAATTATAAATGGATTATATATGTAATATTTAATTTTTGAATATTAATGTAAGGATCATGTGGGTAATATTTCTTCTAAGACTGCTAAAATTATATGTCATTAATGATTTTATTCCATGTAATCATTCCATGGTATTAAAATAATGAACCATACATGACATTCTTGATCGTAGTGTTATAGTTTGTATCAAAGGATGTTTCATAAAAACCTTGGAAATTTTATTTAGAAAACATAGGTAATAGATAATAACCCTAAGAAAGACCATGAGGATAAGTATAAATAGAAATACTATAATTTTGGTAAGGTATATATTATTTTTTTATTCTGGGAAGTACATCCCTTTATAGAAACTATAAGTGGATTTAGTTCTAGAATATATGTACCTAGGGGTGAAATCTCCAACATGTAGTACCAGAAATGACTCTTAGTTTCTTAGTACAAATCAACAAGACTTATTTCACAAATAGATTAATACTCATGAGGGATACACTTAGGATAATTTACATTTTCTTTACACACCATTATCAAATGTTTAAAAGTAAAAATTTCCCAAAATAAACCATATTTATGATTTACAATTAGTTGTACCTATATTTTCAATTTAGGTAACATGACTCACTAGTTTTGTGATTATACATTTTATTTTATAATGTTATAATGTAATATACTGTAATCCATTTTTTAGAAATAGTGTATAGTGGAAGGAATGGAAAACATTTCAACGCACGTAATCCATGTAGGGATTTTCCTCATGTGTAAGATAATGATATTTTACATGGAGCCTTATCTGGTGCCGAGAAAATTATAAATATAATTGGATTGTTGAACCATGTTATAAACAATAACCTTACCCGTATAGAGAATTATGATGCACAATGTAAAAGAATAATGTTAGACCACATCATGAAGAAATAAACTCCAACATTCAAGGGAACTAAAAATCCTTTTATAGGAATAAAGGACTCATTCTTTAGATAATGTATTTACTAATTTAGGATGTAATGAAAGGGAGAAGCTTGTCATGGAAGTTTATCATCTATCGGGAGATGTGGATCAATGGTGGTCACTCATTCAAAACACGAAAGAGGTGTAAGAAATTGAAAGTATATAATAGATGAATTTTAAGGAAATTTTCATGGAAATGTATTTCCATCATGAACAGAGAGCGGAAATGAGGGAAAATTCTTGAATATGAGACAAGAGGAGGGTGAAAATGTTTCTTAAGATGAATCCAACATCACAAGATTAGTAAGGCATGATGTGGGCAACATTCATAACCTAAGGAATAAGATTTATAATTTTTAAGGTGATAAAACCATTTCCATAAAATAAATTTTCATTCCAAACATTCTCATCATATGAATATATAGTCTTATGTGGTATAAATGTAAAGAAACAATTTTCTAAGTCTTATGAATCAAATGTAATGAAATAGAAGAAAATAAAGATAGAGAAATAGATAGATAAAGGTAAAAAGCGAAAGAAGGATTTTCCCATATGTGATAATTATGGAAAGAAACAACCCTATCATGACCTATACACTAGGCCCCATGTCATGACTCCCCCAAGATCGCGTCACAAAGGCCAGGGGATAGTGACTAGCACCAAGTAGGTATATCCAAAAAAATAACAGTCATTTTACTAAGTAACCATATAGACGTACAAAACTCAAAAACACAAATGATAGAAGGTAAAAAAACTATGTAAATAAACAAAATGTAGGATTGTAGAAAACTGAAGGTAAACAAGAATAGAATTAAAGACCAACTAAAATTAAAAAATTAAAAGTTCATGTATTTAGAACTCCGTCACAGAAAACCCTACCAGAATGGTAGGTACAAAAATAACTATCTTTAGCTCTAGAATCATATCACGTCCTTCGGGTCTCTCTGAACTCCTCCTAGCCATGATCTACTATGGAATCTATCAAAGAGTCGATTTTATACAAATGACACAACACGTACAAGAGAAGTCTGTGCATGGGTGAGTGAAACAATACTTAGTAGGGATCCCAAACCAAAATGGTGTACCAAAAACCAATACACAATGAAGAATTTGAAATAGGTACCCAAAGTGTAGCATCTAAAAAGTACATTTAAGACAGTAACTAGAGTATGATCACACATGTATAAACAAATGTATGAAAATCAAGACATTTAGTCGTAAACACTTAACACATTGTATTGTAGAGGCACTCGTCCCCAATAAGTCACATAGGCTTGTTCGGTCACTGAGACCCACTCATTACTTAGGCCTACAAGGTAACCTAGAACTGCTCATCACATAGGCAATCTAGGTCACCTAGATCCTCCCATCTCTTAGGCCTGTTGGGTTACCTATACCCGATCATCACATAGGCATGTTGGGTCACCTATACCTACTCATCACAGTCTTCTCGTCATATCTAGCCATAGGATTCCCTCTCGTAGAACATTTGATTTCGCAACAATAAAGCCCTCAATCAATCATTTGTATCTCAACATCCAAAAACCCCACATAGTGTATATAAAATGGACCACATCATCTGGAGGGTACCAAAAATCCAAACGGCTCATCAATATAATGTACGGTTTTGATGTTAAATGTTATTTAGTGAAAAGAAGATGGCTGGGTCCGGGTCCTTTCTGACTCCGACAGACCGACCATACCCAGCACGAGATACACTAACTCAAACCAGGTTTGACTGGCCTACTTTTCCAGGCCCAATTTTCTTCACCGGGTTGTCCTGCCTTTCCAACCCGCCCCGCTATAGCGGGCCCATCTACTATACCAAAGATGCAGTGGGCACCATAACCCACCTATGGCTGATTCCAATGGACTCCCTCATGGTCCATCTAGACTGTGGCCTCCAACCATGTTATGTAGATCTTGTACCACATCCTGCAGGATGCTACCAACTGGTCGACCCTTCTCGCCACCTGTGACACTACCGTAGGCTTTCTCTACCACTATGTGCCACTACCAGCTATCATAGGTTCCATTGCACTGGCAAGTTCTTTTTTCATGCCACCAAACTCTCTCATATGTTATGTTTTTTGATATGGGAGAACCATCATGATCCCTGGGTTGTCGCATCCTCTCTTGTGTGGTCCAAGCCATATCTTCATCAATACAGGTGTGCAGCCAAGTTCGTAATCTCACAACAAGAATCTAACGTAACCATGGGGGTCTGTCGATGAAATTGAAATGAGAGAGAGTGGGATCACAAGGAATACCCAAATAAATAACTTTTACTTTATTTTCATTTTCCTTTATTTTCCACATTACAAGAAAGGTATGTAATTTAAACAATCACTAAGATATAATGCACTTTCATTAATTCCCTCATGAAAATTCCCATCTTAATGAATAGTCAATATTTGGGTCCACTCGTTAGTGATTTTACCTGCAATCATCATCTCAAAAATAATAATTTGGGATCGATGTAATCACACAGAAAGAATAAAACCCCTACCTTGAGGACTGAATCAGTCCTTGGTGAAGAACAGAGTTACACCACCATCATTTTTTGATCTAAAATCCTTAATATTTAATCATTGATTTGTGATCCATGATCCATCGGTGTTTTCCACTGCTTTTCATTCACCACCGAGAGTCTTGACCAATTCCTTTTATTTTCCAAAGCGTCCAGGGAATTTCTAAATGCTTTTCAATATAATCTCATATCATTGTCAAGATGTTAAATTAATAAACATGTTTCAGCATTGTCATTTTACTATGTTGTAGCATTGACACACTGTTTCATTTATGAAAGGAAAGAACTGCAATTTCGTGACACCGCAGTGTCAAAATATCGCTGAAAAACATTAAGAGAAATAAAATAAACTTTTTTCTAAAATTATTTTATTATATTTTAAAATTTTCTTAAATTAACTTTTACCCTCGACTCAAATCGGTTTAGGTTAGGCCTCACATAATTAAAACAAACCCTCATGAATCAATGATACTAACTTATTTCCAATCCGAGCTACCGTTTAGGAGTTATAGGTATAGAAAAATAATATAATTTTACTTAATTTTTTTATTGACTTTCATGTCCCAAAAAATACTTTCCCTATTTGACCCAGGCAAACCAATAATTGGCTCCACCTAAGGAAAACACCCCAATTACATACTCAATAGTGGTATGCAATTTTCAATACGGGTTACTGTTCGTGAGTTTTAAGGATTGGTAATATAAAATAATTTTATTTAATTATTTTATTTAAATGTTTTCAATTTTCATGTCCTCTCACTGGAGGCCCTTTCTAAATTAAGTAAAGTTTCACCAAAGGTAAACCCGTCATCCTAAACACAATGGTTCCCTCATATTTTTTGATATGGGAACTCATTTATTAATTAGTAATATTTTTCATGAAAACTACTCACACACCCTATTTAAAAAAACATTTTTCAACGGACCATTTTGAGCACAACAGGTTTCAGAATCACACATCGTCTTAGAGCCTGGTCTATTAATGTTTCCATAAATTTTCTAAAAATAAAACAAGTAATATTTTAGTTATTACATTATATACAATTTAATGCTTTATGTACCCAAAATACAAATTATGTGAATCCCAAATAGAGGAGGGTGCGAGCATGAATATGTGCCTCCCACTCCTACATGATCTCATGGAGATTTCTATTCTGACACCAAATGAATGCTAGGGGAATCGATCACCAACAAAGGGTCATATTCTATCAATTCTCAATCTCTACCAGAAACTCCACTATAGTCTCCCCGTCATCAATGTCCAGCTTGCCCCAGTAAATGAGGTGTGTTGCTTCTTATATATATCTCCTCAGCTAAGAAGCATCGAAGATAGTGTGCACCCCATCTATCCATGAAGATAGATCAAAGAGGTATGCTAAATCTCCCACTCTACACAATATGAGAAAAGGTCTAAAGAACCAAAGAGATAACTTGTTGCCCCGACCAAATCTCTATATCCCACATCGAGGAGAGTCCTGAATGAACACTTGGTATCCCTCCTAAAACTCCAAGGGTCTCCATCTCCAATCACCATAGAAATTATAGTAGCTCTGTGCAATCTTCATCCACTCCTGGATGACCTACACCTTTTCAATAGTATCCTGCACCAACTCTAGGGCCACAAGCACTGACTCTCTGAGGTCAGTCCAGCAATGTGGGAACTTGTAGTGTCACCCATAAAAGTCCTTCAATGATTCCATAATGATGGTGGAGTGGTAGCTATTATTTTAAGAAAACTCTACCTAAGGTAACTGATCCAACCAACTATGGACAAAATCGAGTATGCATGCATGTATCGTGTAATATAGGACCTAAGTGGTCTGCTCCGTCTGGGCGTCTGTCTGCTAGTGGAAACCTATGCTCAAGTGCAGCTGAGTTCCTAATCCCTCATACAATACCTTCCACAATAGGAATGTAATTTGTGCATCTCAATCCAATACTATGGTCGATGGGACGATGTGGAGTCGAACTATCTCTTACATGTAGATGCATCCCACTCTCACCACTGGAATCTTCTCCCAAGAATTTGAGAAGTGACTGACATGGTGAGTCTCTCAATGATTACCCAGATGGTACAATGTCCCATGGACATATGTGATAAACCCATCATGATATCCATCAATATCATTTCTCACTCCCTTCTTGAAACCCCAAGGAAGAATATAGAATCCCCCTTCCGAGCACAATGGCTCAAAATAGTGTGTTGACAAACCAAAAAACTGATTATACAAGAGATCATCTTTTTTATCAATAGGTAATCCCAACTTCAACCTGCTACATTATCCCCAATCTCTTACCTGACACCCACATGCATATCCCAATGCATCTTGTCACTCTAGGTATCAATTTATTCAACTTTGCGTCCTCTGAATGGAACGATGTTCTCCCCACCTTTAGAATATCTATCTGGGGTACACCATATGGAAATCTAATCACTTAATGACTCTTAGTCAGTATCATTGAGTTTTCCTATATAACAAACTTTAATGGTGGAGGGGTGACCACAACCAATTATAGGTAAGATATATCATCTCTATCCACTAAGGATAACCAGAACCCCTGTTGAGAGCATCTATTACCACATTTCTCTTACCAGGATATAGAATATTTCAATGTATTAGTCCTAGACAAACTCTAGCCATCATCTTTTTCTCATGTTCAAATTCTTCTATGATAATATACACATGAGACTCTTGTGGTTAGAGTAGATGATAAGTCATTCTTCTATAAGGTAGTGTCGCCACATCTTCAATGTGATGACTACCACATCATTCTCATGGTCGTGGATCCCATTGTTCTGATCATGTGGTCTCAACATTTGAGAACCATCTCACACCCATCACCTGATCTAAGAGATCATAGATCCTTAGTTTTGGGAACTTATTCTTCACGATCACCTAGTTCAGGTGCTATATGTCCAACATAACCTCAATATCTCATCTTCATTCTTAATAAAAAATTTTGGGGATGCCCACGGTTAAACACAGGGACTCACAAAGCCATTCCTTTGCATTTACTCAAATTGTACCATCAATTTTAGATGCTATGCAGGAGCAATCCAATATGCTGGTGTAGATAATGGTGTTATCATGGGGTACATGTCAATGCAAAAATATACTTCCATACAATTAAATATTCCTAGATCATATTTCGAAATGATGTCCTCGGACTCATCCACCAATACAAGAAATCGAATAATCATCTCATCCACTACACTGATGGTCATGTTAGATAGCTAAAGAGTAATTGCTTGCACACTCCTATGAAAGAGTCTATCCCCTGCTTCTTGGGTTTAATTTTTTCACTGATAATGGAAAACCCAATTCCATCACTGAGGCCATACCGAACCATTTTGCCTAAAATTTTCAATAGGGGAATGGACTGTCTATAAAAAATATATACCAAGAACGATGTCATAATGCCTCGCTGTTGACACCATGTAGTTACAACTGAAGCTCTCACCATAATGGTCAGTTCACACTGTCGGTATAAGTGTTTTTATCGAGTCTCCTCCCACAGGTATCTCTAGACATAGGTGTCAAGTAAATGGTTTAACAGAAAACTCTTGGTCTCAACCAAAATTTGTGATAATTAAGAATTATTGGGACATCTATATATTAATACAATATATAAGAATGAAAATAGACCATACCTTGAATCATTCTTGGAGACCTTGGGTTATATGACCCGATCGCATGCAGTTACCTCTTCCCCTTTCATCCAACTCCTTGAGACCGGTGCAGACCATGTGGTGGTGGTGGTGGTAACATGTCGAAATCTATACCACCTTCTACTACTCTCCCAGATCCTCTGCAAAATCATTCACCCTGATGATTCATTTGATCATGTTATTGTCTCTTCCCCATTATCCCATCCACCATTTTACTATCATAACGATGGGTTGGAAAATATCTCGTGAGATGTCCCCAAAAATATTTTGAAATTAATTACCTTTTTCTTGGCCAATGAGAATCACCCTATGATCCTAGATCTATATATCTCATGTCTTGGGACCTCCTCTTAGAATGTCTCACACGTCCAAGTCCTTGATACTGACGTCGACTTCTTTCTCTTGAGGTCCCTCCTTCTGATTTCCCACTACTAACATCTAATGGTTAAATTTTATCATACAAAAGAATTTCACCCTCAAATTTTCTCTCTAGAACCCTAGAATAATTAAGAATGCATAGAGTAATTGATATGTCTTGGATGACCCTAAACACACCATGCTAAAAGGTCTGAGCTGGGAAGCACTGGTCACATCATATTCATCGAGTACATGGAAAGGATAATATGACTCGATGAATACACAACTACACACATGTCATCAAACTGAAGATGTAAAAGATCTTGGAAACACCTAACAATTATCTCTTACGGTGAGAGCCCCATATCTGAGAATGGTTCTAATACTCGATCCACAAAAGAGTCACCTCATTGTATGATCGGGTAATCTAAACCCCACCATCACACAGTTGAGCCACGTAGAAAGCTCATTTATAGGACAACCATCTAATCTAATTGTGTCCTGAATAAATGAACAAACCGGTCACCACCTCTTGCCAGTCCTTAGCTGCCTATGAGTCAGGTTAGCCACAAACACATGAGGGGTCTCTATCATTGAAACTCGTGAAGTGTACTTAGACTGCACACTTCATCTGCTTGTACTATGATTAGGATGTGCTACTCTATAGGAGGTGGTATGGACGGTACACTAGCTGGAGGTGTTGTTGCAAGTACGAACCCCTGTACCCATCTCAAAAACCCTCAGATCATCCCTGTGATCATGTGGTAGAATACTGGCTTGCTATCAATGTAGAAGCACCTTGAAATAAAACAAAATGTTCCATGATCAATGGAGTATACCTGGTGAGAAGACTCTTGAATAACACGAAAAACTCAACCCATTCATATACGATAAATGTACTTTCATTTTCCCATATATGTAATGTTTTCATTTATAGATTCGAAAAGTAGAATTCAGGGTCCTAGAGTATGGATACGTCAGTAGCAGCACCAACACTAGATTGGCTGGATAGAAAGAAAAACTCAAAACACATAACACTGTTACCCCAAACCAAATGCCTAGACACTAGGTTCTTAAGGTAGAACTCACCTCCACTGATTCAACTCTATCATGACCCGTACCCCGGGGCCCGGGCCGTGACTACCCTAACCCTCCTTCAATAGTCCAAGGGCTAGTGACTAGCAATGAGTACGTATATCCCAAAAAAATGTGATACATTTTCTTAAGTACCTATACACACACACATAACTCCAACCCATATATGCGGGATGGGGAAAACACTATGTAAAAAACATAAGGTACGAATATAAAAAACTAAAGGTAAAAGGGGCTAGAATACAAGCCCAACTGAAAAAAAATTAAAAGTACATGTCTTTAGAACTCTTCCATAGAAAACCCTACCTAAAAGTTAGGTTCACAAAAAGTTCTCTAAAGCTCCAGAATCAAATCTCATCTGTCGGGTCACTCTACGCACCACTTGTACTCGATCCACCAAGGACTCCATCAATGTTTCGATTGACGGTACAAGACACAACATGTATGGGTGAAAACTATATAGGGGCGAGTAAAATAATACTCATCAGTGACCCCAAACCACCTAGGTCTACCATAATGAAATATACAAATAAGACTACCAATGTGGTATATGAAGTGTATCCAATAAGTAGTATAGTCACGTGAGTCAGTAGATTCAGATCAAACAAGAATAAAATAATCTTAGAAATGAAATACTATCAATCTTAAACACTGAACACCTTGTATAGATGAGGAAAAGATCCGTGATGAGGAAGATATGCATGTTTGGTAACATAGACCTACTAATTTCTTGGGCTTAATGGGTAATTTAGACAAGCTCCTCACTTAGTCCTACTGGGTCACCTAGACACATTCATTATTTAATCAGGTTGGGTAACCTAGACCCTCTCTTCACGGTCTTCTCATCACATCCATCCGTAGGATTCCCTTTCAAAGCATGCATGATTCTACGATAATATAATCCAAAATCACTTATTCATATATCAAAATCCACTAAAAACATTTAGATTTTATTAAAAGGAATGCCTCGTTGCAAGGGTCCCAACACCATAGACAGATCATTATTCGGACATACAATTTGGAAGTAATGAAGATTTTAGTGAAAACGTATTGGTTGGGTCAGGATCTGGGCCAACCTGACCTGACATAGCATGGAGTCTAACAAACCTACTTGGGTCTGACCCACATGTCCAACTCGGGCAATTGGAGCAGACCAGCCTACTCTATACGGGATTTGGTGGGTGCCACGTCCCACCCATGGAATCAGCCACGGGTTGCCTCGGTCTAGCTTGGCCATGGCCTCTAGTCATGTGATGCGTCTTGCCTTTCATATCCATTGTGTCCCACCACTGACCACCTTCTAGTGGCCCCTACTCACCACCCACAACACTTTCAAGAGATTCCATTGCAACAGTGTTTTCCTCCCATCCACTGTTTCTACCACTGTCCACCCGACTTGTTTTGGTGGACCGTTTCCCAATATTTGATAACTGTCATGATACTTGGGTAAAAAACTCTATTATGTTGTGAACCAAGCCCTCTCATCCTCAATCCAGGGGTACAGCCATACTCGAAACCTCCCAGAAAAAAACTGATGCAAACACGGGGTCCATCGATGAAGAATGCAAGGAAAGAGAAAGGAATCACAAAGAACACCTAGATCAACGAACATCAACTGTGTTCGTTTTCCCTTCATATTTCATGGTAGAAAAAATGAAGGTCATTTGAACAATCACTATGATATAATCTCATTTTAGAAATCCCTACATGAAAACATACATCCATCTTGATTGACCGATCTGTGGGTAAACATGTTAGTGATCTGATTCACATTCGTTATTCAGAAAAGTGGAATGTGGGATTGAGGAAATCAAACCTAAATAATAAAACCCCTAACTCAAGTATCGGGTCCGTGGTTGGTGAAGAATGAAGTTGCACTGCCTTCATTCATCAATCCTTGATCCCCGGTCTTTGATCCACAATTCCTGATCTTCTATCATTCAGCATTCGTTACCTCTTTTCATTACCCACTGGGAGGCCTCACCAATGCCTTTTCATTTCTAGAGCTTCCAGAAAATTTCACTAGGAATGTACATATGCTCTTGTATCCCTGTCATGCTGTTTAATGAAGAATCGCATTTCAGCATTTTCATTTTTCTGTGTTGTAGCGTCTATCCACTGTTTTATTTTTGAAAGGACTCAACTACTTTGTCATGGCCCCACAATGTCGATGCATCACATAGAAACAATAAAAGAAAACAAATTAATTTTTTTGAAGATTATTTTATTATCATTTAAAATATCTATAAATTAACATTTACGATCGAATCGTTCCGGTCAAGGTTATGCCCTACTAGAGGAAATAACACCCTCATGGGCACAACAGTACTCCCATATTTCAAATACGAGTGATTGTTTATATGTTATTGGATTTGAAAAAATAAAATAATTATATTAATTAAATTATTTAGATTAATTTCCCAAAAACTACATTATATAATTGACCCATGTTGGCCAATGTTATGCTCTCCTAAGGAACACACCCCATTTCATTCTCAATGAAGATATTATATTATCAATCCAAGTCACAGTTCATGATTTATAAGAATTTGAAAAATAAAATAATTTTATATAATAATTTTATTTACCGTTATGAAATATTTGGGTTTTCTCAATATAATCCCACTCTGAATAATGTTAAGTCACTCCTAGGGTAAACCCACTATACTAATTGAAATGGTGCCTTAAGATTTTTGATCCAGGAACATGTTTATGAGTTATTCAGCTTTATCAGGAACACCACTTGTGATCACTATTTAAAAATTTAACATTTTCTGACAGACCATTCCTAGCACATAGGGCTTTAAAACCTCACACCTTTTCAGTGCTTGGACTCAGAATTTTCTAAAATATTTTCTAAAGTAAAAACCAAAAAATCCAATTCATTAAAACACCTGTTATTTTTAGAACGGTATGTGAGTTTTTTATAAGTGTAAACAGAAAGGTCACTAGGTTCATGATTGTAAGGGAATTAAATAAGTCATCAATTTGTAATGTTATCACTGTAAATAGATGGGAAATTATGAAAATGATTTTCCAATGATTAAAGGAAATATATACCAGAAGAACCAAAGGGATCAAGTTCAAGCTTATTCTTTTCATATAGTCAGTGTTAAATAATTAATATATTGTTGTTTTTGGATTCAAAAATTATGTTATTATATTATGTTTATATGAATAATGAGATATATAAGTATTATATTATAGTACATTTCATTAATTATTTGGAGGCATGACCATTTTCATTATGTTTTTTGAGGTGAAAAAATATTTTTTATTGTCAATAAGAGCTAAATTTTGTTGCAGGGGGAAGCTGGTGTTTTGTTTAATTTGGGAAATTTACATACCTTTAAACTTTTCATTAGGATATATATATTTTGGAAATGTTTTATGGTTGTAATGGAGTAAGTTGAACATTGGATATTATTGTTTGAGGTTAATGTTTGATTTAATTTATACATGGGTGTAAATTATTGGTTTTAGTAAACATTTGGAGGATAAAGTGAATACATGAGGGCCTTATGATTTATCAAAAGTTCATTAGGAATTAAAAAATCATTTTGAAATTTTATTTCCATGTATAAGGGATTCCATGAAAATAAAATGAATAACATCTAAAGGATGAGATTATTCTTATCAAAAAGAAAAAATTCTTGAATTTGCTTATCTGAAAAGTAAAATAATTTCTCGACTCTAGGGAAATGATATTGAAACAAAAAAGTCTATTCAAGTAATTTTTTATATTAATTATATTTTTCTTTATATCATATGTGATTTATAATAGTTTGATTTAAAAAATTATCATTGCCTTGTTCTCTATCACTTTCCAACAAAACTTGATGGTTATATTTTTCATTCATGTCCATGTTTTCCGATATGGATCCCTTGTATGTGTTATCTCTATTAACCTTTGTAATTCTCTTTCATTATTTTATTTTGGAGGATTCATCAACCTTTTTCTCAATGAGGGATTGAAATAAGTAAATTTTGAATGTTGAAACCATATTTACCAAACCGGAATTTAAAAATTTCAAGGATGCAATTTTAATGCATCACTGAGTTTGAGTGCACCATGATCTATCAATATAACCACTTAAAAAAGGGTATGAGTAGTATTAATCACATTATGAAATTTATATTTTTCAAAATATACTTCATTTGTGAATTTAAAATATCAAAATTATTTTATGATTGGTATTTGATAATTTTTTTGATTTTTTTTTATTTTATTAATAGTCAGAAATACTACATTTTAATTAGAAAAAAATTACCATTAAAATGATTATTATATATTAAAATAATTTTTTAATTCACAATATATCAATAATAAATATATATTACTCCAATTTTGTTTATTGGGATTATTTTATAATTATATTATATATAAACACTTAATGATCTTTTGAAGGTCTCTTTTACATGCCTTTTAGCCACATTAGTAGTATTATAATTTAAAGTAATTTGACAGCTTCTGTGAATGGAATTTAGAAAAAAATACAGTCTTTTAATTAATAGGTAATTTTTGGTCAAATAGTAAGAACATAATTTTAGTGAATAGTAAATTTAATACATTTTTATATATTTACCATGGTTAATGGCAAATAAGGTAATTAAAGGTATATCTAATATTATAATAATTAAAATTCAGCCTATATTTTATCCTAGTTTCATTTGATAATTAAGTTTAACCCAAAATCAAACATAGGGAAAAATTATGATCATTCCAAGCCACTTGGGTAAGAATAATACTTTAATTATATTCTATTTAAAGATATGTTAAAAATTATATACAAAATAATTTTAATAACTAAATCATTTTTAATATTGGGATATACATACGAGAAATTAGATTATACATATTAATTTGAAAGCTATTAAATTTAACTTCATCATTAGAATTGTTTTTTAAATTTATTAAAAGAACTATTTTAATTCAAATCATTCACAATGATGATGCTGTCATTTTTTAATTAAAAGAAAATATTAAATAAATGATATAGATATTATTAAAATTATTATAATTTAAAATAGTGGATGCCTTCAATGATTTTTTTGTATTAAATTGATATGTGATTAATGCATATTTTTTTAAGATTCATTTTTTTGAGTTTTTAAAAAGTTAATTAATAGATAGTATCATAGTTGAAATATATAAGATTTTAAATTAAATAAAATATTATTAAATAATATAATTTTCATAAAAAACTATATTTCAGAAAAATGACTAGGATAATGATAAATTTTTCACAAATGATCTAATTGGGGGTTTTTTTGTCATTTTATAGTAACTATATTAATCATAAAGAGTAAAAATCCATGTCGTTATGGTAGGAGTTAAATGGTTTAACCCAGGGTTAAATCAAAATGACAAGGTTATTTTTGTGAACTAAATATGTTTAAAATTCAGTAGTTGAGAGTTTTATATCCAAAATTATCCTATAATCAATATAAATCACATTAGATCTATTTTAAATCTGAAATAAATTGACATTAAATTAATAGTTTTATAGTTTCCAAAAGTACCACTTCCCTCTCTTAGAGAAGGGAACCACACCATCTCTTTTATTTACATATATAGAGCCCTTTTTATGGAAAAAACCCTAACAATATCTCCTTAAAAATTCTCTCACCTCATCCTTGAGGCTATAAATTAGTCAGAAATCCAATCTCATAAATCATTTTTGTGCAAATAAAAATGAGATACTCGATGAAAATGTAATTGTTTTACCAATTAAATCCAGTTTATTTTATTCTTATATTTCAAATAACTATGAAATTTCATTAATAATGTAATAAATATAGAGTAATCTATATGATTATATGATATTATTATTATATGACATCTATATTCCTCATTTTATCCTTCCTATAAATTTCAATATCATCATTTATGCGTACGTATGACCAAACATCTCTACATTGTTGTGTAATTTTTTTCATCAATAAATTATTTTAATTGAAATAATGATGAATATAATATATATAAATTATAAATTTGACATGATATTGATTCTTTATAACTATAATTACATCCATTTCATTATTGTATTTACCATTATGGGAATGATATCATCACTCATGTGTATGTATGACCTACCGTCTCCACGCCACGATGAAATTAATCCTCTACATTAACTATTCAATAATGATTATTAAAATATATATAATGAAAAAGTATGAAATATAGAAAATAATAGTTCCACTAGAGTAATATATATATATACATGTACATCTATTTCATTTACTTTCTTTCATTCAATAAGATAAGGAAACAGAAACAACATTCATGTGTATGTATGACTTACCATACCTGTGAATAGTGTATTCCATTTCATATATCTTTCTTTGATATATATTTATATACTAAATATATATGATATGTAAATAATTTTTTACATTCTTTATGTAATAAAATCATGATCTATGTAATAGGATCTGAAATAAAAGGCCAAAACACGAATGATAAAAAAGATATTATTACCTAAAATGTTTCATTAAATTTTAATTGTTAATAAATGGGTAATATAAATTCATAAATGAATCATATATGATATCATAAATATTATTATGATTCTGGAATAATTTAATATTATGTTTAAAACCACTATACAATTGTTTCAAACATGTATTAAGGGAATTGAACCTACAGTAAGGGTTAATTTTCCAATCATAATATTATCTGAGACTCATTATACGTAAGTATTTACTGTGACATATTTATAATCAATGTACATGTATATTAATTATTTTTCATAAGGAATATTTTATAGGTTTTATGTTTGGGAATCTTTTAATTAAAACATTTCTTTAATGGTTTCGAAGATTTATTTTTCTAAATCTTTTCAATCATTTACATGTTTTCAAAATCTATTTTATGGATTTATTTCAATGGGATTAAATATTTTAAAATGTTTATTTTAAAATTTATCTAAAAGGTTTCGTAGTGGTATAGAACTCTTTGATTCAGAAAAATCGATATTTTGTTTTTAAAATTCTTCATTATAATGGTGCGGCTTGTAAATAAATTATTTCAATTTAAAAAGGTTATTTTTAAAAGGATTTTTTTTAGGATTTTATAAGAGTATATCCATCTATGTCAACATCCTTGGTTGGATTTTATGTTTTATCATGGTATAGATTTTATTATTTCATTTTCCATATTTCATTGAATGGTGTATGATTTCATTTGATCGAGGATATGATTTTTTCATACCATTCATAGATTATGGTTTACATATTAGAATTTTGAATGTTAGTTTTAATAGGAATGCTTATGTTGGTTATGTTTTACCACTTTCGTAAGTGGAATGCATTGGATTTTTTATGTGTCTCAAGGGGTCCACTATAGCCCCTTCGATGGATCGGTAGGTCACAAGAAATAAATAAGTTCGGGTTAAAGATGTGTTTAAGATGTCCCTCATTATTGATTCCCTCTTTATGAGATTAGTTATTTATATTACATGTGATTATTAAACCGGTATAATATCCATGTGTATGTTTATATGGAAATATTTGATTCATTCTTACCATATTATGCTCAATATTATGTTTAATGGGATTTTGTTTCATTAACAAACCTTGCAATAAAAGTATAAGCTTATTTATGAAAGTTTTTGGTGTATTTTTTTCTATTACAAAGAATTAGAGATGATCCCTTTCTTATGTTTCACTTTACCAGGATTCCAATATGTGTATTATTATTGATATAAAGTGTTATGTTAAGAGAATAATGGTGTTATCAATGAATTATACATGTTGATTTTTTTTTAAATTGTAATGTAAGGATTATGTGCGTAATATATTTTCCAAGAATGTTAAAATGATCAGTAATTTAGGACTTGATTCCTTGTAATCATGAGAATGTATTAAAATAATGCACCAAATCTATGATTCTAGGGTCGAGTTATTTTAGTTGGTATCAAAGGTTGTTCAGAAACAACCATGGAAATTAGATTTAGAAAAAAAGATTATGCAACATAACCATAAGATAATCATTTTGGATAGGTATATAAGAACATTATATTCTTTGGGTATGGTGGATATTATATGTGTATTCTGTGAAGTAAATCACTTTCTGGATACTAAAATTTGACGGGGTTCTGGTAACAATGTACCAAGGGGTGAATGCTCTAACATGGTGTCCTAGTCCTAACTCGGGATAACCTGGTACACATCAACTATCTTTACTATACACCTGGTTTGAAACTCCTCAGGGATATGCTTAGGATAATTAAAAATATCTACAAAGACCATTATGAAATATTTAAATGTAAATATTTCCCCAATTAAACCATATTTATGATTTAGAGATTAGTTATATCTAAAATTTAAATTTAGGATATGTGATTAACTAGTTTTGTGATTATACATTATGTTTTATAATGATATGATATAATCTAGTGTATTCAATTATTTATAAATGGAGCATAGTAGAAAGAATGGAAACCATATCAATGCATGTAATCCATGTATTGTTTCCCTCATATATAAGATAACGTTGTTAGAGTGGGATTTGCAACTAGTGTCGAGAAACATATAACTATACGTAGACAATTAAATCTTGTTATGAACAATAACCTTAACTATATAGAGCATCCTAATCCACAACATGGAGGAAAAATGTTAGACCCCATTGTGAGAAAAAACTACTACATTCAATGGAACATAAAATCCATATATAGATGAATACTGGGTTAATTCTTTATAGATGATATTTTATTCTTTGGGAAGAAACTAAATAAATACGGTTTCCATGGAAGTTTATCATCTCTCCGGATATGCTTATCAATGTTAGTAACTAACTAAAATCATGAAAGAGGAGGAGGAAATTGAATGTATGGAATGGATGGATTTTATGAAATTTTTCTTGGAAAAGAATTTAACATATGAACAGAGAGCAGATATGGAGAGAAAAATCTTGAATCTGTGGCAAATGGGGGATGATAATGTTACAAAACATGAATTCAATTTATCAAGATTAGAAAGGTATACTAAAAACCTCATACAAAAACCCTGGCGTAAGATTGATCATTTTTTTGGGTTAAATCCATTTTGCCAAAAGGAGTTGGTCTCAAAAACATTATCATATTATGAAGATATAGTCTCTTGTACTCTCAAGATAGAGAAATAATTTTCTATACCTTATGAAATTGAGGTAAATATAGAGAAGAAGAGAATGGTGGATCAAGAGATAGATAATGGAAAAAATATAAAGAGTTATTTTTACGATATGTGATATTTTTGGGAAGAAACACCCCAGTTATTTCATGAAAGGAGTAAGAGATTATTATATGTATAGAGAGAAAGGTAACCAGGGTCGTGATTGTATGGGAAAATAGGAAGATTTAAATATGAAATGATATAAATGCAAAAAGATGTGATATTATGCAAATGATTTTCCAATGAATCATGGAAATATAGATTAAAATAAGAAATGTTATCAAGGTCTAGGTTATGTTGTTACTATAGTCAATTTCAAATAATTAATGTATTAGTGTTTTTACATTTAATATTTTGTTCTTATATTTTATTTATAATAATCATGATATATTTAAGTATTATATTTCATTACTTATTAATTAATTATTTGGAGGAATTTACGTTTTCATTATTGTATTAAAGTGAAGAAATATTTGGTATTTTTCCATAATAGCTACATTATGTGGTTTGGGGAATCTAATGTGATGATAAAATTTGGAAATTTAGAGACATTTTGAGACTTTTAATTTCAAATGAAGTATTTTGGAAAAGTATTTAGGTTAAAATGGATTAATTTGATCATTATATAATATAGTTTAAGGTTAAATTATGATTTATTAGATATTTGGCATGAAATTGTTGGTTTCAATAAAAGTTTAGAGTATGAAGTAAATACTAGAAGACCTTATGATTTATCAAAAGTGATTCTTCTATCAAAATTTCATTTTGAACATTCATTTACAAGTGTATGGGATGAAGTTAAAATAGACAGAAAAAACCAAATATGATATTATTCTTATGACATGGAAATAAATCATGTAAGGTCATATTTGAATATAAATTCAATTCTTCAACTATAGGGAAATGATCTTGAATCCAAAAAATCTATCCAATTACTATTTTCGATGAATCAAATGGTCCCTTAGATATTCATATATTTATATTATTGTGATGGTTAACTTTCTCCAATACAAGTTCTCTATCACAATCTATTAGAACATAATGGTTCTATTTTTCTTTTATGCCCATGTATTCTTACATGAAACCCTTTAATGTTCTATCTCTTATAACATTCTTACTTTTATTTCATTATTTTGTAACGGAGGTTTTATTGACTTTTTTCTTGATGAGGGATTATAATAAAGGAATTTATAATAGTCAAACCATAGTTAACAAACCATAATTATAAAATTGGGAAGTTGATATCTTTTTGCAGGTGCAGATAATGTAACACACCAAGATTTTACATTATGTCTCTTTTTAAAATAAATCTTTTCTATATCTTAAGTTATACACAACATTGAGTCCATATGCACCCTGATCAAACAAACTAACCATTTAAATATCATCTATGAATAGTTTTGACCACATTTTGAAATTTATAATTTTCAAACTAGACATTATTTTTGAATTCGGAATATCAAAATTATCTTAGGGTGAATTTTTGGAATTTTTTTGAAAATTTTTATTTTTTGATTAATAGTGAATAATACTACATTGTAATAAAAAATTATCCTTTGAAATTATATAATTATTATATATTAAATTGATATTTAAATTAAAAAAATTTAAATAATACATAAATTGATCCAATTTTGGTTATCATAATCATTTTTATATTGATATTAGATATTAAATGTTATTAATATTTTGAACATCTCTTTTACCCACGTTCTAGACAAATATATGAGATTAACATTAAACATAATTTTACAGCTTCAATGGATATTTTTTTAAAAAGAATACATGGTTTTAAATAGTATAATTTTTTTGGTCTATTAGGATGTACTCAATTTTTTGGGAAAAGTAATTTTAGTACATTTTTATTTATTTACAATAGTTAACGGTAAATCAGGTAATTAATGGCCAAAAAATATTATAATATTTAAAATTTACCCTAAAAATTGTCTTAATTTAATTGCATAATTGGATTTAAACCAAAATAATCCTTTTTCTGAAATTATGATATTTTTATGCCACTTTTCAAGTATAATACTTTTATTATATTTTACAATGAAAATAGTTAAAAATGGCATACACGTAATTTTAATAATTAAAAGACTTTATATATGGGGTTATACAGAAGATAAATTTGAATAAAAGTAATAATTATAAAAATAATATATTAATATTAATCATTAAAATATATATTTATTTTTTATGGGAGAATTAGTTTAATTTAAGGCTTTTACAATGATGATGCAGTAAAATTTTAATTAAATGAAATATGAAAGAAAATGAAATTAATAATAATAAAATAAATATAATTTGAATATTTTTATTCCATACATGAATTTTTTGAATGAATTTGGAATGTTAGGTTTTATTTAATGTACTTTTTTAAGGAATATAGCTGTAATGTGTTTTAAAAAATTCACATAATAGATAGTGTCAAAATTGGGAAAAATAATATTTAAAAATAAATAATATTTTATTAAATGATTTTAAATCCATAAAAGCCTATATTTCGGTAAAATAACTATGATAATGTTAATTATGTAATAAATTATACAATTGGGGTTCATTTTGAATTTTATACTAACTATATTAACACTAAAGTGTAAAAATCCATGTTATGACGTTAAGATTTAAATTATTTAACTAATGCTTAATGAAAAATTGTAAGGTTAATTGAGTGAACAAAACATTTATAAAATTCATTTTTTGAGAGGATTAATATCCTTACTAATATTAACATAGAAATATCTCACTTTGGATATATATGAAATCGAAAATAAATTTATATTAAATTAATTATTTTGGAGACTCCAAAAGTTTCACTCCCCTCTCTTATAAAAGGGCACAACTCCATCTATTTTATTTAAACAACTATAGACCTTTTTATCAACCAAACCCTACCCATTTCTCCTTACCTATTCCTTAAATTCTTCTTAGACTCCACAAATTGGTCATAAATCCATCCTATGATTTTTTTTAAGAAAATCAAAAATAGATACTCGAAGATGAGGTAATTATTTAAGAATTCAATCCAATTCAATATCTTCTTCTAATTCCTTTTCCTATATTGATTTAATAATAAATTAATAAATATAGTATAATCTATATTTTTATATGTTATTATGACTATTGTACAACAATATTCCTCCTTTTATCCATAGTACGAATAACTATATCGTCATGTGTCCATATGTATGACTTTCTGCATCCACGTTGTGGTGCAGCTTTTTATTCATAAATAATTTATTTGAATGGGTATAATCTAGAATATAATCGATATAAATCATAAATTTGAAATAATATTGATTATTTATAGTTATCAAAACATCAATTTCATTACCCCATTACCATTAAGGAAATTATTTCATCACTCGTGCGTACGCATGACCTAACGTCTTCACGACGTGATATGATTCATCCTTTATGTTAACCAATAAAGAATGATTATAAAATGATATATAATGAATAATAATGAAATATATGAAAAAATAATTCTAATATGGTAGTATATATATATATTTCATTTAATTTCTTCCCTTCGGTATGATAAGAAAACGGAAACAACATTCATTCATACATATGATCCACCATCTCCATGAACGGTGTATTGCATTTCATATATTTATATATTATATATATTTTTATACTTAATATATATGATATATAAAACATGTGTTACATTATTTAATTATATAAATTATTATTTTGGTAGTAGGATCATGAATAAAAAGTCAAAACATGTAAGATAAAAAATGGATTATTATCCAAAACATTACTTTAACATGAAATTGTTATTAACCAGGTAAAATAAATTCATAAAAGAATCAAATATTACATCATAAATACTATTATGATTATGGTATAGGTTAATAATTAGTTTAAAACCACTATACATGAGTTTTGGACGCGTATGGATGGAATCATACCTATGGTAACTATTAATTTTCCAATCTAAATATTATCTGTGATTGATTATATGAAAGTATTTCCTAATAAATATTTGTGATCTATGTACATCATCCTTAATTTTTTTCAAAAGGATTTTTAAGGATTTAGGTATGGTACTATTTAACAAAAACATTATTTTTAAATTTTTTTAATATTTATTCTTCTAAATATTTTCACTCATGTCCATGTTTTCAAAATCAGTTTTACATATTTATTTACAAGGAGATGAATATATTAAAATGATGATTTTATATATTCTCTAAAATGTTTCAAAGTGTTATGGGAATTAGTCATTCAAAAATTTTATTTTAAAAAGTATTCTTTAAACATTTTCAACTTTTAAATAAATCATTTAAATGTAATAAGTATATTTTTTTCACAAAACTTTTAATGATTTAGTTAGAGTATTTTCATCTATGTATACATTCATTGATGAATATTCTGTATGATTGAGGTTTATCTCTTATGATTTTATTTAACATATTTTATTGAATGTTTTATGATTTTGTTTTAATATTTATTTGAAATTTTGATATTATACATAGCTTATTGATTAAGTATTTACATGTCATATGTTAGTTTAAATACTAATGTTTATGTTGTTTATGTTTTTTATGTTTTACCCCTTTAATATGATGAATTCATTGGACTTTGGATGCATACGATTAGACTTTCTATATCCCATGATGCATCAGTTGGTCTAATAATTGAAAAAATATTGGGTTTTGGATAACTTGTTACACAATTATGTATGGTGTATTTCCTAAAGGCTTGATGGTCTGATTAAGATGTCCAATATTATTCATTCCCTCTTGATAAGATTAGTTATTTATACTATATTTGATTATTCAACTAGTATAACATCCATATGTTTGTTTATATTGAAATATTTTATTTATTATTTTCATAATATTCTCAAGATTATGTTTAAAAGAATTTTGTTTCTGTAATATAATTTTCCATAAATGTTTTTGGTTATTTTGAATGCTTTTTGTGTATTATTTTCCATTACTGAGCATATGATATCACCCCTTTCTAATGTTTTATATTCTCAGGATTCCAAGATATTTATTATGATAGATATCCAGGGTTAAATTATGATAATAATAGAATTCACAAATGATTATCCATGTTTTTTTTTGAATTTTAATGTATAAATCAGGTGCGTTATATATTTTCCAATGGTATTAAATAGAGCAGTCCTTAATGTTTTGATTACATGTAATAATTCCAATGTATTAAAATAATTCATCTTCTCAATACATATGGGCTCAATGTTTTACACACCCATCACACAATGAAATCAAACATACATGTTACACAATATCATAAATAATCATATCATAACCCATTAAATGAAATGGGTATTATATACATGTAATCATTTCATAACCTATGGAAAAAGATGTGGGATTCATAATAATTTCATCATAATAATAACCCATTAAAATAATCATGTTTAAAAATCATATTAACTATTAATGATTAATATGTTTCATAAACATATAACCCATGAACGACAATCGAGTTTTATAATGACCATGACATTATGCGTAACCCATTAATTGAAATAATATGAATTTAACTTTTATATTATCTCTATGAAGAGAATGAGTAACATCAATAAAAGTAAAATTGGATGTAAAATAATTTTGAAATGTCTTCAAAAAACATTTATTGAGGAAAATATCATTTCTTCGTGAACAAAAACGATCTTTAAAAAATAAAAACTTAAGAAATCTATTTTCTTTGAAAACACTTGGTAATATTAAATTTCTGTCCTAAAAACATCTTGAAAACATTTTTCCTTGAAATATTATAAAATATGCTTACAAAATTTTGAAAACCATTTTATTGAAAACATATAAAATCATATTGAAAAAAATGGAAAAATTTTTCCTTGAAAACACATAGAATACGACTGAAAACATTTTAAAAAAATTTCATTGAAATTAAATAAATAAAGTGTGAAAATGTTTTAAAAAAAATTATGTACAAAATTATGAAATAATATTGATAATTTTCTAAATATAACTAATTTCATAATAACTTTAAAAGAACTAACATAAAAAATTACCATTTAAACATGCAAAGGAAACTTAAAGGAAATGATTGTAGGTAAATCCATACGTGTCTTTTGAGAAAAATCATATATTCCTTTTTAATGGTAAATATTCTAGAAGAATGACTTGATCATAATGTGACAAGAATATCTAAATTTAAAATTGGTAAAAGATAAAAGGGTAAAAATATCATTTAATGATAAAAAGAGATTAGTAAAATATTATTCGAAAGCCATTTCAAAAAACATGGTTTTGAAAGAACACAGATTTCCTACCGAAGGGAACGTAAAGTCAGGATTTACTAAAAACACTTACATAACTATATTTTGTTACAATGAGTATATTATTAATATATAATTAATTTTCTTGAGATATGGATCATAATATTTCATCCATGAATGCACAAACATAAGCGATGTCAAAAAAATCGATGATATTGTTCCAATAAACTCTTATAACATGGTAAATTGGGATCATAATCTCCATGTAAGAAAAGAAAATTAAATTAACCCTAAAATATTTGAAAATTATTTGATTAATGAAAAAACATTTGTTTTCCAAGAGGAATACTAAATAGGGGGGTGAATTGATTTCCTATTAAGAAAATTTCTATTTAAAAGATTTATATTGAAATCTCCAATACATAAAACAAGTTAAACAATAGTGAATTTATAATGATTTTAAAGGATCAATTAGTTTCTAAAAGATTGAATAGTTCTCAGTTAACATTAATCTGTATATTAATTTATCTTTTGAAACAACCCTACTGGTTTAAAATAATTACAAACACTTGCTTGTTTAACTATCAAAGTTACATTAAAATAATTTTATATTTCAAATAAGTTAGTAGTGGAATATCGATAATAGTTTAAAATAAAATAAGATGCACATAAGTTTTAACCAACTGGTTCAGTCCCAGGATGAGACACAGTCCTCTAAAATAGTTTTTATATACAAATTCGATCCACAGCCTGGATCAGGGTTTACTATAGTACTCAGACTATCCAGGTCCTTAGACAACCCCAATATTCTACATGGGAAAGCAACAACAACATCACACAGGTTGTCTAGGTCCTCTGACCTCTACCATAGTTCTACGTGGGATACATATAGGTATAAAGAGTTTTGTGTGTGGATTCAGTATCCTCTAATTAAACATAGGAGTTAGTGTGTGTCCAAATAGAAATAAGTACACACAATTTTTGTAATGTAATAAAAATGATCACATCAGAGCAGTAATATGGAGTTGAGTTTAGAATTATCTTTGGTGATGTCAATGTAGATATGGAATCCTTTGGATTGAATCATTTGAATCATTGATTCCTTCTCTGGATTTTTTCTAGAAAATAGAGTTTTGTGGTTATGTTCCTTCACTTCTAGTACAAGTGTTAAGCTTGAATGTGGGAGTATTCCATGTAGCACTTGAACCTACTCTTTGAACTATTTTTCTTGATGTGTATAAGTGTTCATCGAGTTTTTCATGTGTTGTTCTCTACGTGTACATGAGTATCTTCTTCTATTTGTCTTGTATGTATCTTTTAATCTTCCTTACGTATATATATTTTCTCCAATATCTCGATATTCCTCTTATTCCTTGATCTCTAGAAATCAGAATGATTACCTTTTATAGGTATGAGGTACGGTTCCCTGACATGCCAACAACTCAAATTAATTAATATTAGTTGCATTGAATTAAGAAAATATGACTATTAGAATTATATTAATAATATTGAAAAAGTATAGAGTTTGAGTAACTGTGACTGGTTAACAGTTATCTTCCATTAGTAGCTCTCTGTCGGTAGACTTGAAACGGTAGCTCTTATAGTAGTAGCTCATGTATCAGTAGCTCCTTGTGTAGCAGTATCTCCTTATATTTGTATCTCCATCTATCGGTAGCACTTTGTAATGGTGAAATTTTGTTGGTAGCTCTTCCTCGCTATTAGTAGTTGTTATCATCGGTAACAGTATCTCTCTCTATTAGTAGATTCCTCTATTGGTAGCTCCATTCTGTTGGTAGCTCCACTATATCGGTAACACCACTGTATTGGTATCTTGTATCGGTGGACTTGTATCGGTGAACTTGTATATCAGTGACCTTGTCTCTCAGTAGACTTAGTCTATCATTGGACTTTTCTAACATGGCACTTTTATTAGTGTTCTAGTCTCTTTCAGTTATAATTATAACAATCAGTTACTTATAAACTTAAATTCTTACAAAGTAACTATTCTATGTATATTAGTTCCAGTTTGAATTAATATCATACTTAATCATTGTTAAACATAAATAAACATTTATTAATTTGTTACATGATATTATATGATTATTTTGACATCCATACTGACTCTAGAACATAAAGGAATAGTTATGAAAAATAATTATTGTATAGATAAGCATGATATAGGATTATCAGAACATATCTAATCATATTTTATATTATCAAAATAGGTGAGTCCAAAAATCTCCTCCTTTTTGATAATCACAAATTATGGAATTAGAATCCAAAATAAACTTTAATGAATCAAAGTAAAATACATCTAATGGAATTTCTTAGTGTGTTCAGATCACAACTCTCAAATGTATCAGAGATAAACTACGTACAAACATAAGTGTAAAAATAAATAGAATATTTATTTCCCCCAAAGAAATATATTTTAATTTTCTCCCCCATTGTATAATTTCTCCCGAAATTATATGTTCTCCCCATATTATAATTTTACCCTTTGGGATTAGGAAAAAGAGAAAAACAATGGTTAAGTGCATAAAAGAAGAAGAGAGAAAGCTGACCTTTTTAGTTCACATGACAAAGCTACATGAGATAGTACAAAAGAAATACAAGAAGTACAAAGAATCCTATCGAAATCTCTAGCCACATTCAATCAACCTCCTGGATGTGCACATTGGATTTCCCTTTAGGATCAAAGGACTGAGGTTGGGCAGGTTGAGATGCAGTCTTGGGTACTCTAGTAATTATCAATGGTGGTTTAGCTACTAAAACATTGTTGGGTCTGTAATGACTACTCCTCTGTGTGATCATAGGAGTCAAGCTTCTGATAGACTGAGTAGGAGACATTTGAGTCTTGGAACCAGCAGAACCAGTGACCGGTAAGGCAGGAGGAATGATGATAAGTGTACTTTCCACATATATGAATGGTAGTAATAGTTTCCTAAAATTCATAATGATACCTCCCCCTCTTGCCATTCCATAGATGAAATCATCCTTGTTCTCTATGAATTTTTCCATAGCAGGGGTCAACTCCCTGAGCTTACTAACTTGATATCTGAAAGCTTGAGTGGCTAGGGGCAGTTTCTAGTTTTTTAATAGAAGCTTGACATGATTGGTTAGCTGAGTTTTGGTGTACACTCTCTGAAAATAATAATCAATTTTGTCTTTGATTTCCCTCTAGACAGTAGTAGCATCTTTGTTATAATCTTGGATGATTTTTCTAATATCCCTGGTGGAAGTAATCATATGAGAATCAGATGAGCTACTTGCATGAACATGACAAAGTTATTTTTAGAATAGATCTAATCTATTCCACATGAACTAAAACTTTGGATTCACCAAGAGGTGATACAGTAAAAGCAACTATTTCTTTGAAACACTGAGTCAAATTACTTATCAAAATTTTCACAACAAAATATTATGTACGGACATGCAGTTTTATGGTCTTCATAAAATCTTCAAACACATCTACAAACTGTTTCACTACACATAAAATTTAGTTGATGTTAGTATCAACTTGAGATTTAGAACTCATGAAGGTATCAAAGGAATAAACATATTTCCTTAGAGAGTCAACAGCCTCCAAGGAACATTTAACTTGATTTTGACATTCTTTTACGTCATTGATCACTTCTGTCACAACACATGACAAAACAATTCTCATAAAAGATACCAAAGATATTCCATCATACATAGTTCGTAAACAAAACAGGTTTTCAATTCATATTTCAGTGCCTCAAGATCACTTTTTCTCACAATGTCTTTAGGAAGAGCTACAGAAGTTAAGGGTTTAGTAGTAACTTACTCAAAGAAAATATCATATGACACTGGATGCCTTCTAATGGGTGTATCATCATCAGAATTAGGATAGCCTAGTACCAATACAAAAAATCCTAGATCCACAGACCAATCATCCACATTATAGGTTATAGAAACTAATCCTATCCTTGCTAGTTTCTCCCCCTCAACCTGATGTTCCATCACCATATCTATAGCAGCAACAACAACCTCATTGGATACTTTATTTCAGAGGAGTCATGAACCATCATTTCTACAACATCATCAGCATTATCAGCACTATCCTTAGATATTTCTACAACTGGTTCAGTTCCTTTTATAGATTTTTCATAATCAATTGGCATAACATAACTGCCAATAAGGGGACTGAGACTTAAACTGGTACTTCTTTCATTATCACCAGAACTAGAAGAATATCAAGAACCAGATAAACATTCTTCCTTTTCATCATTGCTCTCATTATTAGGAGAGGTTTATTTATGACCTGACATAGGCAGATCCTTCTCCTCTATAATGTTTTCATCAATTACACTGTCCCATAATAGTGATTCCCTCCTTGGAAAAGAAACTAGAGGACTATATTCCCCATAAGACATGGCATGAGCAACAGGGCTTGGTGGAAAGTAAGGATCACCTCTGTCATTTGTAGAAGTTTCCTCTTCATCAGCATCCTCATTACTATATACATGTTCATTTTCATTAGGTCCAAGAACCAGATCCCTCACATCTTTTAGTCTGAAAGGATGATCTACAGAATTTAACATCTCATACAAGTTCCCTTCATCCTTGACACATTCTCTTCTCCACAGGTTCTAGATAATCTTCATCTATTTTCTAACAGTTTTGGTGATACAGTAGTTTTCCTTCACAACTATAGTCTCATCATGAGACCTAGCTATTCCCTTTACATTAAGCATTAAATATATCAACATGGAAAAGAACAAGGCATTTGTTCATTATTTCATCTTGGTCATATCTTCCATTTGTACCATTATCTGCCTACAAATATTTAATATTACTCATTGTATTAGAAAATATAGTAAATAAATGTCTTGAAAGATTAGATTTGCAATGTCTCATATTCTTGGACTTAAAACATGCTGGACACGGTTAAACAACAATGTGTTCTCACCATCCATTTCTGTAGCAACAACTTTTCATGATGTTCCATTTCTAGCGAGTTCAACTAAGGAAGCTTCATTCTCAAATACATCACTAGAAGTGGGTACAAACATTGAATAAAAATAGAATATACCTTCATGGGCTACCCTAAGACAATTAGCCCATTCCACTGAGGAGAATGAAACTTCCTTTAAATTAACAAATGGGAAGACCTGATTCTCATTATCCAGTTTTTCAAATTTGAGAAACTCATATAAAGCATTAACGAACATAGGATAATATGGTCCATTGTTATTTGCGAGACAATCAACCCATTTCTGATTTTCATCCACTCTTAGAATTAATGACTTACTGGTCATTAACCATTCTGTGCTTAGCTCTTTCTCAACTGTTATTTCCCTTTTTTATGAGATGCGGGTTTATAGGTTTCTTTACTTCACTACTACCACTAGAAATTCCTTTGATTCTCTTGGAATTCGACTCATAAACCTATTCCCTAACTGCCGATATCTTCACTCTTTCCATTCTGCGAATCGTGAGGCTTCGGTTTCGAGAGAAACGATGGTTTGTGAGCTAAGGTTTGAAGGTAAAGGGATAAAGGAGGAATGAAATGTTTTATCATTTAGGAATCAAGAAATAATTAAATGAAACATAATAAATATAATACAAATGTTATAGATTCTGGAGGCTAAAAAACACGAAGTTTAAAACAACGTAAACTAGCGGGAACATATACTGGTGAGGATTCATAACGGAGAGTTTCACTAACAGTGAGGTTATAACGGTGAGGTTCATACCAGTGAGGTATCCTTAAACTAATAGGAAATTTTTATGATTCCTAATTCATGTTTGATGTAATTTAACCTCTCTAAATTTAAAGGTTTGGTAAATATATTCATCAACTGATGTTCAGTGCCAATGAATTCAATAGTTATATCACCATTGTGATATTGATCTCTCAAAAATTTATGTCTTACATCAATGTGCTTAGTATTAGAGTGAGATAGAGGATTCACGGAAATGTTTATTGCACTAGTGTTATCATATTTTATAGATACATGTCTAAATTGATATACATAGTCCAATAGAGTGTGTTTCATCCATGGAATTTGTGCACAGCAACTACCAGCAGCTATGTACTCTGCTTCAGCAGTAGACAATGTAACAGAATTCTACAATTTACTACACCATGATACTAAGGACATACCTAGAATGTGATATGTTCCCGATGAACTCTTCCTATCTAAATTGTAACTAGAAAAGTCAGCATCTGAATAACTTATTAAATCAATAGATTTTCCTTCAAGATAAAATAATCCTTGATTGGCAGTATGTTTAAGATATTTGATAATCTTTTTAACCCTAAGTAAGTGTGATTATTTTGAATTATCTTGAAATCTTGCACACATACACATAGAAAACATGATATTTGGTCGACTAGCAATAAGGTAAAGTAAACTCCATATCGTACCTCTGTAATTTGTTTGATCTACTGGTTTCCCAGCTTCATCAATATCCAATTTAGAGGTGTTACTCATAGGTGTTTCAGATCCCATATTACTATCCAGACCAAATCGTTTATAAGATCCTTTGTATATTTTATTTGATTTAAAAAAATACCTTCATTGTTTTGAAAATTTTGAAAACCATGAAAAATATTTGAGTTCTCCCATTAATCTATTTTCCAATTCATTTTTCATGGTTTTTAAAAAATCAATACACTAATCATTTTTAGAAGATCCTAAAGTAATATCAACAACATAGATTTGTACTATGAAAACATCTTTATAAATCCTTTTGATAAAAAGTGTAGAATCAGCAATCCCTTTAGTAAAACCTTTCGAAATAAGAAAATTACTAAGTCTATCATAAAAAGCTCTTGGAGCTTGGTTTAAACCATATAAGGCTTTTTAAAGTTTGAAAACTCGATTTGGAAAATGATGGTTTTCAAAACCAGTTGATTGTTCAACAAAAAAAATCTTCAATTAAAACCAATTTAAAAATGAACTTTTAACATCCATTTGAAATAATTTGAAATCCAGATGAGCAGAATAGGCAAGTATAATCTCAATGGATTCTAACCTAGATACATTTGCAAAGGTTTCTTCATATTTTATTCCTTCTTCTTGATTATATCCTTGTACAACTAGTCTGGATTTGTTTCTAACAAAATTTCTAGATTCATCAACATTGTTTCGAAACACCCATTTAATGCCTATGGTCAAGGTGTCCTTAAGACTTTAAACTAATTCCTAGACTTTGTTTCATTCAAATTTATTTAACTCTTCATTAATAGCCATTACCCAAAATTCATCATTGATTGCATCATTGATATTTTTAGGTTCTAACTCTAAAAGATAAGCATGATGTTCAACCAAATTTCTTATAGATTCCCTAGTCCAAGTTCCTATATCTAAATCTCACACAAAAACATCTAATGGATGGTTTTTAAGGGTCTTAGTATATATAGTAAAGTTATGGCTAGAAATATTAGGTTCATTTACAGGTTCGGGTTCAAAAGAAACAGGTTCGGGAAAATTTCTTGAATGGGTTGTCTTAACAGCAGGTTCACTGTTTTTGTAATTATGGTTTAGAATTGACATATCTTCTTCAAGATTTTCAAGAGGAGCCTTAGCTTCATGTGGATCAGTTTCATCAAATTTGATGTGTACATATTCTTCCACACATTTGGTCATCTTATTAAATACTCTATAATCTTTTCTAGATATATAATGACCTATAAATATTCCTTCGTCGCTTATGGATGAAAACATATCAAGATTATCTTTAGTATGAAGGATGAAGAATTTGCAACCAAAAACTATAAAGTAATTAACCATAGGATTCTTATTATTCCATAGCTCGTAAGGGGTACTTTTCATAATTTGTCTAATCATGACTCTATTTATAATATAACAAGTTGTATTGACAGCTTCAGCCCAAATGTAAACAAGTAGATCATATTCCCTAAGCATAATTCGTGCAATTTCTTGAAGTTCTCTATTTATTATTTCTACTACACCATTCTATTGAAGTGTTCTTGGGGTAGAGAAATTGTGACTATAGCAATTATGTGAGCAATAAGTTTCAAACTCTTGATTTTTAAACTCACGACCAAGGTCATGTCTCAGGGTCTTAATCTTAAGTCTACATAGGTTTTCTACAGACCTGGAGTATTTTGTGAAATAAGAACAAGATTCACTTTTGTGAGATAGAAAGTATACCCATGTATATCTAGAAATGTCATCTATATGAACATAGTCATAGTGCTTCCCATTTAAGATAAAAACTCTAGATGGTCCAAATAAATCCATATGAACCAACTCAAGTGGTTGAGAAGTTTAAACTTCTTTCTTTGATTTGAATGTAACTTTATGTTGTTTTCCCTTTTAACAAGGATTACAAACATTTTATTTTGGGAATTCTAGTTTGGGAAGGTCTCTAACTAAACCTTTCCTAGATAGTTTCATGAGTGAATGAACATTTTAGTGTCCTAATCATCTTTCCCATAGACATGATTCTTTATGAAAAGAATTTAAATAAATAACATTTTGTTTAGCTAAATAATTCAAACTATATCATATAAATTTTCAGTTCTTAATGCAGTAAATACCAAAACAAATTATAATTAAAAACATTACATGAATCATTTTCTAATTTTGCATTGAATCCATCATCACACAACTGAGAAATACTTAACAGATTATCTTTTAATCCATCAACAAATAGTACATTAGACATTAAAATTGAATCAGTGTTACAATCTGGCATATGCTGATGATTTTTCCTTTACAGTTATCCCAAAAGGTGGCATATCCTCCATAAACTTTGATTAAGCTATTAAAGCATGAATATTCTCCTGTCATAATCCTTGAACATCCACTGTCAAAGTACCATATCTTCCTAGAGGAACGTTTCATGAAAGTTTCCTACAAAACAGATTTAGATAGAAGATAATTTTTGTATCAGGATTTTCATGGGTCTAGAAATGCTAGCAAGTAAAACATTACGCACCCATATTTTTCTAATGGTTTCTTATAATTAACAGATTCAGAAGATTTTGATAAATAAACTTTTTTTGTCTATAAGAATATGAATAGATAGATGAAGAATGATAATTTATAGAACATGAACTAGCAGCATACTGTCTAGATTTTGGAATAAATTTATTTTCAACAATCTTTCTATGTCCAAGATGGTAAAATATAATAGTAGTATACTTTAGTGCAACTTGTTTTCCAATCATTTTAGGGAGAGTGGTTTTTCCATTTGTAAACTTCTCTAAGTCTTTTCTAAGATGCTCAAAAGACAATTTAAGTTCAGTATTCTCAGTTAACAGTTTAGAATTCTTTTCCTTTTCTATACTATGATCGGATTTAACAGCACCAGTAAAAGAATATTGTTTCTTTAATTATTTGTACATACCTTTAACCTCCTTACAAGTATCTTATATCATATTACAGTATTAAAATAATTCAGCTTTAGACATATTATCATCGTTATTTTAATCACTATCATTCCCAGAATAATAATCATTGTGCATAGGGTAATTAAGTGTTACCTTAGATGTTTCAGTCATGAAACACATATTGGCATGATTTGTTTCTTTAGAATAAGAAGCTTCAGATCCACAAGAGATTTCTTCAGAAGCACTCCTTATAGATTTCACGGATTTCTTGTATTTATTATCCTTATAGTAATACTTTTTCATAAAATTTCTTTTTGGATAGTCATCTTTGACATGCCCTTTTCTTTTTCTCTCAATGAAAACTATGCCATCAACTTTATCTATTTTCCTCTAGTATTTCATCCAATTTCCTCGTCAATCATACTTACCCTTATAATCATATTTTCTAAAGAATTTCTTCTTTCAGTAGATTTTCGTGAACCTCTTTGCTATGTGAGCCATCTCTCCATCACTGTCTGAGTCATAATTATAACTATTTGATCTTTCTTCAGTTATATAAACCTTCTATTTGTCCTTTCTCTTTTAAGGAGTGGACTTAAATTCCACTGACTTCTACTTGGGTTCAAAATTTTCCTATTTATTCACATTTACTTCTTCATACATCATCAATTTTCCTATCAGCTCCTTGACAGCTAGCATGCCAATGGCACATGATTATCATATTGAGACAGCGGTTTCTCTCCATCTATCTAGTAGGAATCTTAGTATCATCATGATTTGGTATTTTACTGAAACATATTTTCCTAGTGAGCTCATAGTGTAAACAATTTCATTGAACCTATGATACATGTCAGAAATATGTTCATCATATTTCATTTTAAAATTATCATACTTAATAGTGTATGTATTTATTCTCACTTCCTTAACATTTGTTTTTCCCTCATGGTAAATAGCAACAGTATCCCAAATTTCATTAGTAGTCTTACAAGAAGGTATTCGATTAAAATCTTCATCTCCTAACGCACAATATAGGGCATTTATTTCTTTAAAATTATTATTTTAATTATTTTTCATAGGTTCATCCCAAGTAGTCTACCAGTTTCTAGAATCTTATACTAAGTCTCTATAGCATTCCAGATGTCAAATCCCTTGCTTTAAAAATGGATTTTCATTTTTATTTTCCATTGGGCATAATTGAAACCATTAAAGAAGGCTGTCATGTTGGTAGCTAATCCTTCTAATCTGTTATCCATAATAACTATGTTTTAAAAAGATATATAAAGATATAAAAATTTATAATTAATAGAAATTTTGATATCTTCAAGATACAACTAAAATCATAGTTGAAAAAATTTCACAAATAGACTGTTTTGAAATACTTTTATCTACTACCTCTGATACCAAATGTCGTCCCAGAGAAATACACAAGAGGGGGGTTAATGGAGTTCCTATTAAAAAATTTCTATTTAAAATATTTATATTGAAATCCCCCAATTCATAAAACAAGTTAAACTATAGTTAATTTATAAAGATTGTAAATGTTCAATTAGTTTCTCAAAAATTGATTAGTCCTCAATTAACTTTAATTTGATGATTACTTTAGCTTTTGAAAATAATCTACTGGATCACAATAATTACAATCACTTGCTAGTTTAACTATCAGAGTTACTTTAAAATAGTTTTATATTTCGCAGATGTTAGTAGCAGAATATTGAAAATAGTTTAAACTAAAATAAGATGCACAACATTTTTAAAAAATAGGTTCAGTATCAAGATGAGACATAGTCCTATCAAACAGTTTATATATATAAATTTGATCAACACCTTGGATCTGGGTTTTCCACAGTACTCAGACTATCCAGGTGCCCAGACCTCCACCATAGTTCAATGTGGGAAAGAAACAATAACAGCACACATGTTGTCCGGGTCCTCAGAGCACTACCATAGTTCTACGTGGTATACACAAAGGTATAAAGAGTTTGGTGTGAGGATTTCAGTATCCTCATTTTTAGCATAGGAGTCAGTGTGTGTCCAAACATATAGAATCACATGAATTGCTCGTAATGTAATAAAAATGATCACAACAGAGCTGCAATATGGAGGTGAGTTTAGAATTCTCTTGTGTGATGTCAATGAAGACTTGGACTGCATTGGATGGAAGCAGATGAAGATTTGAGTCCTTCTCTGGAAGTTTTCTTGAAAACAGAGTGACGTGGTTCGATTTCTTCACTTCCCGTACAGGTGTTCATCTTGAATGTGAAAGTATTCCTTGTAGCACTAGAAAATCATATTTGAACTTGTTTTCTTGATGTGTATGAGTATTCATTGAGTTCTTCGTGTGTTCTTCTATGCATGTACGTGTGTATCTTCTTGTATGTGTCTCGTATGTGTCTTTTGTTCTTCCTTACGCATATATATTTTCTCTAGTAGATTGATATTCCACTTATTCCTTGAGCTCCATCAATGGGAATGAATACCTTTTACAGGTACGGAATATGTTTCCCTGACATGCCAACAACCCAAATTAATTAATAGCAGTTGCATTGAATTAAGAAAATATAACCATTAGCATTATATTTATAATATTGAAAAAGTATAGAGTTTGAGTAACAGTGACTGGTTAACAGTCGTCTTCCATCAGTAGCTCTCTGTCAGTAGACTTGTAACAGTAGCTCTTGTAGCAGTAGCTCATGTATCACTAGCTCTATGCATAGTGACCACTCCTAGTATCGGTAGCTCAATTTTTCGATAGCTCATTGTAACGATGAACTTCTATTGGAAGCTCTTCATCACTATTAGTAGCTGTTATCATTGGTAGTGGTAGCTCTCTATATCAGTAGATTCTTTTATCAGTAGCTCCATTCTATCAGTAGCTCCACTCTATCTGTATCTCCACTCTATCAGTTGTTTGTATCAGTGGACTTGTATCGGTGAACTTGTATATCAGTTACCCTGTCTATTAGAAGACTTATTCTATCAGTGGACTTGTCTAACTGTGAACTTATATCAGTGAGCTAGTTTGTATCAGTCATAATTATAACTATCAGTGACATAGGAACTCAAATGCTTACAAAGTAACTATTCTATGCATTCTAGTTCCATATTAAATTAATATCATACTTCATCATTATTAAACATAAAAAAACTTTGATTAATATATTCAAAGATATTATGTGATTATTCTGACAGCCGTACAAACTCTAGAACATGAAGGCATAATTATGAAACATAATTGTTATATAGATAAGAATGATCTAGGATTATTAGAAAATATCTAATTATATATGATATTATCAAAATAGATGAGTCCAAAAACATGTAAAATGGAAGTAAATACACCTCAAAAAATAATTATGGTGCATAACAAAACATATGTTTCAAAGAAGACAAACTGAGACAAAACAATTATACTTACTAGGTATATCTTGAAACTTAAACCCCATAAAATAATTATAATATAATGTATATGTAAATACGCATAAATTTAAATACAATAATCATTGAATACAACAATGTGATGTATACACACCACAAAAAAATAATAGGTCGTGAATAAAGCATTTATCTAATGAAAATAAAAAGTGAAATGAAATCCACTTACCCTACCTATTGACTTTCATACTCATTCCAAACACCTGTAAAATAAATATAAATATATTATACATATTTTATAGAACAATAATATTATATCTAATACTATATATGTATTTATTACGACTTTATATTACCCTCTTATTAGTAATTTTTTATTAAGGTTATGCTTAGGGTAATATTCTATTTTTTCCCTTATCTCGAAATTCGTTATATTGTTGGTCGTTTTACTTATATAATTATTGTAGAATAAAAAAATATTTATATAAATTATATTTTTATTATCATAATCAATATAATATAGATGTGTGAAATGGAATTCAACGTTCATGGAGACGGTAATCCTCGCATACACAAGAACATTGTTTCTATTTTTATTCCAATATAATTATTATGACATATATATCATATAATTTCATTAAACTCAGCCTTAATACATTCCATGTACTATGTGAACGAATCACATCATTTGGTGGAGGGGGGGGGGGGCAGTAGTCCACCCTCTCTCAAACAAAATTATCATATTAACACCAAATGGAAAGTTAAAAAGATATGTGTTGTAAACAGAATATAGAAGATTAAATAAATAATAAATATAATATATAAAATATATAAATATTTTTTCCATAAAAATTTCCACCATGATAGTCAGTAAGTAAAATTGAACAATCATCATTTAGAGAGGTGGTAGTTCATCGTACACATAAACAGTATGTTCGCTTCCCATTAGATAGTGTCGCGAGTTAGTGTAGGTCAATGAATTAACATAAAAATATCCTACTATATTTAGGATACTGGTGTTGTTATAAATGTACTGAATTAAGAGAGTGTAGGGAGAAGATATTGATAAAAGGATAGAATTTTAGAGAAGACGATACCTCTTAATCGGGTAACATGTTTTGGTTTGGGCCAAAAGGAATTCTTAGAAGACTTTCTGATAAAATGGAGGATTCAAGGACTAAGGGAGGGATTTTTGTAAGTGAATTGTGATGATCATGGCTGAATCTATGTGGTTTGAGATATGTGACATTGTTGGAGAGGTGGGTGCATTTTATAGTGAATAGAAATGACACACATGGAATTTTTGAAAACAAGTTAGGTATACCCGTGTAATATCCATAAAATGGGTGTTATACAAGTTTAGTGGTCGTTTTGTGTATTATATTTAATTTTTAGTCCTTATATAAGTTTAATTTTACTTTAACTGATGTAATTAAATTTAATTTCCTACACTATTAATATTTCTTGAAAACTAAGTTGAAATTATTAGACATTTTAAATTTTGAATATTATAAATAAGAAATTCATTTTTCCAAATTATAGTCACTAGAGTGGAAGAAATAAATTTAAAATTAATCCCACTAATGGTACAAAACAATGTATTTTTAATGTAAGAAAATTATAAATACTTTTCCATGTATTTATATTAATTTCAATGTTAATATGTTTATAATGACCTAAATTTGATTAATTTATAAAAATATTATAAAATTAAAATTTGAAACAAATTTAAAATATCATCTATTTTTATAAATAAAATTGATGAAAATGTAGTTTCGAATTAAAATCACGTATTTTTAACCATTCTTTAAAAAATTAATCCTTACATAAAAATACAAAAAAAAATATCCTAACCTAATTTTATTGTTTTTTTCATAATATAAAGTTTATTTTGTCATATTAAATTTATAAATTTAGAAAAAAATTATTTTAAACGAGTTCACCATTAAAAGGAGTGAAAATTTCCTTTATAAAAAATATAGGTTTTTATACATAAAATCAAGTTTGTTCTTATCTTATGTCATTATAATCTATCAGATAAGAAAAAATTGATTTATTGAATATATAAAATATACATTACATTAATATTACTCACCAAACGTAAAAAATTTAATTTATTACAGTAAAACAACTTTGTAGACATAAAAATATTAATATTTTCCTTTATATTCAATTGGGCTTTCAACATTTCTAATTAATTGATAACCTATAAATTCATCTTACATTTGGGTAAACCATATATATTGATAATTTAGTTAATATCATTCATAACCAATAATTTTACTTGGTGGTTATATCATACTATACTAACTAATTATATTTTAATAATATATTATTGCTTGATAAAACCTTGGCATGTTTGCTACATAAGAGATTGAGTAAAGTCCTTATTGTGTATAAAACAAGCTAACCTTGGTGTTTTGTGTATATAAATAAATAATTTATTTTGTGTGTAGTGCATGATTAACTTGGTGTTTCATATAACACATGAAAAATATAGTGATTTAATATAAAATAAACTATTTTCACTATCATGTGAAATTAAAAATATTGAAAAGTATAAATTAATTCAAAATAAATAATTAAAAAAATATCATGGTGTTAAAAATGAAATTTTCATATAATTAATATTTTATATGGTCCACCAAAATATACCCTTTAAAATGGAATGTACCACATCACTTTTTACCATTTAGCGCATTCATCCCATTTCTCACCTTAACATTATCAAATTCAATCCACAATTATGATTCCTTTCACAAGCCATCAATTCATAATATAAAATTTAATTACCCTACCAAAAAAGAATGTGTCACCCACTTACTTTATTAATAAAAAACATTAACCCAACATCCATTACATGTAATATCATTTTCAAACCTACAATCATTATCCATTTAAATGTCCCCTATTATGCTATGTAATTCCATTGAAATCACCCATCACCTTGTTTCAATAACTCATAAGACATATTAAATCCAAATATTTTTAATTATTCAGGGAATCATATTAAAATCAAATTCCCTGTCGATAATATCTCAAAAAAATCTAAATCCATTACTTTTTGAACAATGTTATTATTTTTCCACATTTACATAACCATTACATAATTTATAAGTCTCAATAGGCATCCCAAGGGGGTGGGCATTTAAAAAACCAATTAGACTTATATCTACAGTACTGTGACAAGGAATGTAACAATTTGTGAGTCTTAAAATTAATTATTGGTCGAATACTTAATTAATCTATGTTACCAAAAGCCAATTAACATTAAAAGTAACAAATATAATTGAAAAACATAAGGACCAACTACATCAATTATGATGATTTCAATTTATCTATACTCTAATAACCTATTACATGAGCTCATTCAAGATCACCAACCAAAACCAACAACCTGGGACCTTATGATGCATCCACGAAAACACTATTGATCATATATAATATAATTATAATTAATTAAAATTTTAACAATAGAAACTAAAATAAACCTCTTAGTCATAAGTGACAATTCAATCACTTTGTGCAGTCTCCACACCTATACTATGAGCAACCAGCCTACAGAGGTCCTTGCCAAGATCTAGGTACTCACCCAAGAAAAATCCCCAAGGAATTGAAAATGAACCATAAATGATGATAAATAATTTAGGATAAAATATAAAGAAACCCAACAAATTGATTCACCACCATGAAAATTAATATCGATGAAATGCATGTGTTATATCGGGACACACTATCAATATATAACATATATGTTCCCCTATCTTGGGATGATTCCACAATCATTAATTTGAATAATCTCTAAAAAATCTATACTGATCAGTCAGAAAACAACATAAATAGGTGGATGAAGAAAAAAAAGTTTCATCCTTACCACACTCTCTTGATCATAAGATATAATGGCCACAACACTATATAATCAAAGGATATATACTATAGAGACAAAAGAGTATATGAATTAGAGTATGTATAGGATACTAGGTTAATATAGATAATATAAAAAAGGGTGATGGGATATATAATGATAACAACATTTAGGTAAAAACCATAATTTTATGTAGTGCATGATTTATTTACCTTATTTTATAAATCATAGGTCAACCATGAAGTCAACACAATCCTGAACCCCCATTAAGAATGGTTTCAGCACACTATTTAACTATCATATTCTAGTTGTGTGAATCATCTCTAAAAACCATTATAATAAAGAACATGTTCTGTATGAAACAATGGGTAGGCTATCATTCAAGTAATGGAAACCTTCCACCTCACACAGTTTACCAATTAAGCTTTCCCAGTTTACCAGCAGACAAGCACTAACAATCTAATCCAAAAATGTACTATATAATTTGAACTAAAAAACCTTCTACATAATGATATCCATATGGTTTTATCTAAAACATATCACCCAAACCATTCACATATTATAGAAAATACCAAAAACCTCTCGAACACCACTAGATTCTTCTGAGAATTATCATGGAGCTCAATACACCTCTCAGACCAGAACCCGCAAAAAAAACATCATTTTTAGGAAGAAAATTTTTAGGATTCTATTTGTAACCTTGATTAAAAATTAAAATGGTCCACCAAATTGTGATTTAAAATTCCATTGAATTTTTTCTCTCTTACGGATCATGGGGTCTACATAAATTATTGTGTCTTACTCTAGTTCAACAAAATTCACTCTCATTAAAATATAGGTTTATTTTTTTTGGTTATCTCATTATTCTTATCCTAATTCCTTAAAATAAAAAATCATTTTTAATAATATATAAATTGAATTTAATTATCCAAATGAAGTCCTATGGGAGTGTAAAAATTGGTGTATAGTTGGGCTCTTTGTTGTTTTGCTAGTAACAACACTAATATAAAAACATGTTCTATAAATAATTTTATTTTGGTTTTTTGTGATAAATTTAGGACGTTGTGACATTGAAAATGGTATAAAAAGACATTTTTTCACTTTTTGTTAAAACCATTGTAAAAAATCATATTTTTTTAAAAATAATCAAGACATTCAACTTTAGATAAAGAAATAACCGTTGTAAAAAATTAATTATAAGATATATTTTTAGTTATAAACAATGCATAATGTTTATTTTAAATTTGAATAGTGTTTACTCACTTAAATGGAAAGACATGATCATAATATAGAAACACAGGGAAACAAAATGAGATCAACAAATAGAATCATAATTCTTTATCTTAAACTCTATATTCATTGTAATATCCTTTAATTCCATATATTATTTATTGATATTAAATTTATTTTGAGGAAAAAACTCATTAATAAACCATAGATTCCAAGATAGAGTAATTTCACACTCTAATGATGAATCTTGTGTTGAATCATCACATTTTTAAATTAATTAGAGTAATAATTCATACTTATATGTAAAAATTAATTTTTAAAAATTGATTTTAGAAAATAATTTTATAATAAATAAGAAAACCATAGAGAAATTTTGAAATTAGAACTGGAGGAAGGATGATATGGATCAAAATATGATTATAATTAAAACAATGAAATAGGGGAGTGATAAATTGTAGAGGGTTTTGGATAAATTTTCCTATGTCATCCAAAATTTCATACAAGATTTTAAAAAGTGAAAGGTGTACTATGAAAAATTTGTACAAATAAATTAAATTGTGTATGGTTTAAAATTTTATTTAAGACACTAATTTTTGGTTCTAGGGTTTCCAGGGGTTCTAAAAAGAATTCATCAAATTAATATTTTTCTAATAAATGATTTTGTAAATTTGGAAGGCGTGTTAAAATGGTTATACTATTTATTGAAGTAATAACATGTTTGAAACGATTATTTGAGAAATTATTTCAGATGACTTTGATGTGATTCTAAAAATTCATAAGTGTTAAAAAAATAATTGATTAATTATATACTTCTTTTTATAATAATTAATTTTATATCTCAAAAGTTACTTTTATAATTACAAATGTACATGACTCTAAATAAGGGTGGAATCTCTTTTTAATGGGGTGAATTAGGGTAAAGGATAATTTTCATGTGTTTCATAATGGTATATATAATTATATTTTGACATTTGTAAATATAATCCTAGATTAAAATAGATTTCCTAAGGGATGCTTTGAAATTTAGGATTTTTGTAAGCGTAAGTCACTGATCCCAAGCGCTACTTAACAGTACCTCTAAAGTTGTGTAAGGGTAACCTATATATCCCATACACTATGTCAAGATATAATCAAACCTATATAAGATTTTGCTTCTGATTCTAAAGAATATATACAGGTGTCTCCGACCTACAAAAGGGTCTCCGAATTTTTCTATGGCTTGAAAAATGGTAATACACTAATTTTATGCATTTCATAAAGGCATCCCTTCACTATGTAAGTGTATTCGTAGGTTCAATTTCTTGTGTAATGGTAGGTTTATGTTTTCTTAGTTTCTAAAGGTTAAAATTATTTCTCAATGCTGTATTAATGGTAAATTGTTCCCTATGCATGGGTAAAATTGTTTCTTTACTAGTTATGTAATTTTTCTTCTGAACATGATCATCATAATGGTAAGAACTCGATACCATTAAAAAAGCATACATGTTTCGTATATGTAATTTTTTTTATAGAATATATTATTCCCCGGCCCTTTGATTTGTATTTTGTTTTTAGTATAAAAATAAATTAATGATTAATTTATTGGTTTTAAATATGTTATGAGTGTTAAATGAAATAATTGAATTCCATTAATATTTAGATTTCAAAAATTATTATGAGATGGAAAATTAATTGAAAAAACTTAAATATGAATCAATGTTTAATAAAATATGAAATTTTGGGTTTAAGAGGTTTGGTGGAGGGATATATATAAATTGTGAAAACTAGTTTGTTCCACTCATTTGAGTATCTATTCATTATTCTCATGTTTGGGTGGTACAAAACATCGTATTCCAGGACATAAATTCCTAGTTCATATTCATCAAATTCTTCTACTTTATTTCTCAACCAACTATAATATTTTTGTTACCTCTATTTTTTATATCATGGAAGCTTTATTCGTCTTGGTAGGTTATCTATGACTTCTCCGTATTTTAAACTATGAAAGTGTGAAATTAACATGATTTAGAATCCCATGTTTAGATGAATTTGATTAATTATGATAATATATTAGTTTTGAAAAATAATCTCATGAATTATGAACATGAGAAAATGTATAAATAAGGTGATAACATGAATGTTTTGTAATTCTATTAATAATAATGAAATATTTTTTAATTCCTGAATTTTTAATTGAAGGTTAATTTATATAGTTGTATTTATACATCTAATAACATTGAAATTTCTTATAATATAATTATTGAGTTAAAACTATTAAAAGAAATGAAATAGAGGTTTACTTCTTCAATAAAATGGTTATCCAGTTTTTTAACATCAATAATTGATTTAAATATAATATTATCTATAGTTGATAAATAGTGTTACATTTTAATATTGAATTGTTTTATTGAAATGTATTAATAATGGATATTTTTTTATAATAATCCCAACAATGGAGTTGATTGTTTTTCGCATGTGGTAGGTAAATTTTTTTGATCTTCCAAAAAACAATCAAACAAAAGAGGAAATAAATAATTTCATATTGTAGGATGATGATAATTATTATAAAAATTATATAGGAGACATCGATTAATTATCACATGGCATTGTCTAATTTCATTGATAAAATAAAGAAATTCATTCCATGGTGTTAAACAACTTTAATAATAATGATGATAATTATACCATAATTTTGTAGATTAGAAAATTGAAATTGAAAATTTCACATTTTCCTTTCTTGTTATTATTTCATTAGAGAATCATATTTCATGTATAAAACATTTATGTTGGTTAGATATAATTATTTCCTGAACATAGTAAACTATTGAAATGAAAGAAATATTTCTTCTGAAGATTTTAATATTATTGTTTAAAATATATTTTATGACTGGTCTCATGATTTTGAAATATATTTACTGCATCTTAGATTAGCTGGATAGTGTTCTATTTTGTATTATGGGTATTAATCAGGAATGATATGATTTTAAATTTTATAACCACTTAAATTTAGCAAGGACTTCAATCAAAAATTTATTTTTTATTATTCCACTGTTGGCATAAAATCCCATCAAAGATAGGAAAATATCACTGTGGTCTAAGGTGTTAAAGTCCAAGGAAATACCCTTGAACAAAATTGCTACATTCCCAAGGAAAATAACCCAAACTATAATAAACAATAAAATTTCCCCTAGACTACTCCCCTAAGAAAGGGAATTCATAGCGATGTTAGCCTCTCTTGGAACATGTCTAATACAAAATCTTGGGTTAGTCTCCATAGAGAATCTTAGAAAAAGGTAAATCATGTTCCAAGGAGGATACACATGTCTATGTAAAGTGCGTACTAAGGTATTAGAATCTGACTCCACTTCTGAAAATAGCAACATAAGACTCTTAAAAAGTATAAATCTGCTATGTAATGCTTTCACTTTCTCAGAAAATGAACTCCCCAGACCATAAAATCTACTAAAAGAACATACAAACAAACCATGTTCATCATGAAGAAGACATAGCCCATGAATATATCCATTCATAAATAAACCATCAACATTAATCTTGAAGACATTAATCGGTGGCTACTATTTAACCTAGCGTCAATTGGAACTAGGTTGGACAACTGGATTATTATTGAAACTACAATGGGTATAAGAGTGTTATCCACCTTTAACCAGTGATCCCGATTCATAAAGAAAGACCTTCATTTTCCCTCTGTTGAAGGGAGACCAAAGGATGAACATATATAATCTATCCTTATTCCTTGCCTCTGATAGAGTCCATTGAATAGTAATGACAATGATTCCATTGATTTTGGACTCCATATCTTAATGTTCCAAACCCAAAAACAAACTAGATATTAAATCCTTCTTGGAAGTGCCTTCTATGTTGGGTCATCCCAAACTTCTCGTATTGGACCAAAGGCTGGTGGCCCATTCACTCTTAGTAAACATGTGGAACACTGACTCAGGCTGTGGGTTAGTACAAAAATATCAATGAGCATCCATATAAATCCCATTATCGTGAATATTATCCTCTATAGGGATAGCTTGATTCCACAACATCCATACTAGGAAGTTCATCTTCGCGGGAAACTCCTTGAACCATAATATTGTGGACCACCCATCACAGTCCCCTCAAGGATGAAGAAACCCCTGATAATCATTGTTATTGAAATATCCTCAAGTAGATCCTATAAAGTTGTACAAATCGTACTCCATAGAAACCACTATATATTTTAATGTGTTTATTTGAGACTTTCTCAAAATTGAATCAAGAAGGCTGAGATACTGACTAGCTTCATTAGCAGTCATATCAGGCTTTGTACAGTTCTGAAAAAAACAGCTTCTCACCAACCCCAGTATCTCTCCACTAGCTAGTCTCCCCTCTCCTAACCACACAACATGTATCATACTAATGGATTTCTAGATGGTGTAGGATGATTTTGTCCAAACTGTATAGTTTCTAGCTATTTCAATCCTCTTAATGATTCCCATACCTGTCTCTGATAACTTTTTCCCAAAATAATCTCCATCATTATACTCCCATGCCAGGCGGGCTTGCGTGGTCTGCATTGTGGATGACACATCCCTAAGACGGACTCCTCCCTCCTTAACAGATTTCATCAAAAGATTCCAAGAATCAGAATGAGGCATGCCCGTAGAGTTGGCATCCCATGGGAATATTTTCATAAGCTTCACCATTTTGAAAGAAATAAATCGGTAGGCGTCATGATGGATATGACATTCATCAGAATTGAGTATAGAATACTATTGATCAGAGAAACACGACCATAAAAATATAGGAATATATTTTTCCAACTAAGAATCCTCCTATGAATTCTATTAATGATCTCACCAAAGAAAGTATTTTTAATACGTCCATTAGGAATATGAACCCCAAGATAAATCATTAGAAACTATTTCTGCTGAATTCCCATAATATCTTGAATGTCATGAACCCTCCTTCTTCATCTTTTATTATAAATAAAGACACCTCTCTATCTAGAATTGATTTGTTGGCCATCAATACTACCATAAACCTCCATTATGTAGATAAATCTATATAGATAAGATCACTAGCCCTTCAAGAATATAATAATATCATTATCAAACATAAAATGAGAAATGGAACCATCTGAATCTTGAGATTTGTAAGGAAGGATTATATTTTCCTCTATGCCTCTGTGCAGATTCCGTAAAAGAGTCTCCTTGGAAATTTTAAATATAATGGGTGACAAAGGATTTAGAGACCCTATTTTTACAGTGTAATACATTTTAATTTTTCTATATATAATTAGAGAACTAGGGGTGAAGACGGCATGTGATTCTGTGCCCCGTTGTTCCCAGAATAAATTTTATAATAATGTTAAGTGTTTATATACTATAAACGTGGTGGGGTTTTCTTTCCTCCTAAATAGTAGCTTGGATCATAAATATGAGGTCACAATTATGTCCAGAGTGTGCCGTTTACTGTAGGTGGGGTGTAAAATTTCAGGTGCGGGCCTGCTGTGAGAGATGTCACCAAGGGGAAAAATTATTATTTTTGAAATTATGACTTAATTATTTTTATCACTGGAATTATTTTCAAATAAATTTCGAACGAAGCCTCAGAATGGAAATACAAGACTTCCATTGAGTTCAAAACCTGTAGTTTTTCCTAGGTGTGACATAAAATGAGCGGGCGCAGATGTTTTAGAATCTGCACCTATCGGCGGAGTTCAGAGTGTTTATAAAATGTGGAATTGGTGAAAACACATTTCCTTATATCTCTTTCTATCTGTTTATCTCTCCCTCGATCATTCTATGACGTTATTCGATGTTCATCACCTTTTCTCACCAAATCGAGGAGAGACCCATGTCGAACCATGGCGGATTGAAGCGGGGGCGTCATGGACTTGTCTCTTGCGAAAAACAGGCAGATCGTGGTAGGATTCTTGTTAATTTTTTTACCTTTGTCAAATTCATGACGTTTTACCAATTTGTTTGTTTAAATTTTATATTCTTTGAATTGGGATGATGACCGAATGAACACGACCATCGTTCGAGCCCAGTTCTAAAATCTCGTTCTTGGGCGTTCTTCATCCCTATTTTTGGATGCGCAAATCATTGACGGATCGTGGAGCGAGGGGTGGCACTGTGAAGATCTGGCCTTGAGGTTTCAGAAACTGGTTTCAAAATTTTTTTATGACCAGCATAGTGGTTAGGGGGACCAGTTGAAGGTCCGACTCCGACAAGGGTGGTGGCCGGAGGTCGAGCAGGAGGTGTGGCCGGAGCAGCGGCATCGAGCAGAGGTCGATCCAGAGGCGGCGAAGCTCGATGGCATCAGGAGGCTCCGTTGCGGAGGGGTGGACGAGGTGGCGGCGTCGGGTGGTGAGCCGAAGGCGGCGGGGTGTGGCGTCGTGCAGCGAGCTGGAGGAAGTGGTGGAGCCCAGGTTTTTAGCGGAGGCGGCGGCACGGGTCCTCAGTGGGAGCCAGGCTGGGACCTCAGTGGGAGCCAGGTGGCGCGGGGCCTCAGCGGGAGCTGGGGGCTTCATCGGCGTCAGCGGAAAGCAGGGGGAGTGGATGGAATGTCCTGTTGCGGTCGGTGGAGAACCCCAAGGCGCTAACCCCAGGGTGCGGTGTGGACAAGGACCCGCGCTTCGCAAGTCTTGCTGGCACGATGCGAAGACAGACAAAAGGCCCGTCTGCTGGGGAGAACCAGACCTGAGGGGTCCGGTGTGACTGGAGCGGACCACAGACAGTGCGCCATGACAGTTCGGACAAGACCCGCGGCTGGGCCGCAGGCTGGTGGTTCGGTTCGGGCCGGCCGGGGTGAACCGGCCCTGGTGGGCCACTTTGCGTTCGGGGGGCCATAACATCAAAACGGTGTGTACGTTTGATGTGTTGTATGTGTCTTCAGGTCCATGTCAGTGATTAGGACTAATTGAAGTGGGTTATGGGGATTTTGGGTTCTACAGCTGAAGGCGGGTGACCCGAAATTCTTCATTTTAATAATATTAAATTATTATTAAAGTTGTGACGGGCGTGGCTCGCGAGCCGGATGTCGGTTTGATGTGTCGTTAGAGGCGCGGATGCCCCGAAGCTGAGACAGACCTTCCAAGGTTGGTTTAGAAACTTTGAAGGTTGGTCTCGTTTCTCAGTGGCATGAAATGCTAAATGTGAATAATTAATTAATTATTGTGTCAGACCTAACTCCTGGTTGGAATGTCTGATTGATGCATCATCCGTTGCAGCATGACCCCAGTCCTCGTGTGGACTTTTTGAGATGATCTCTGATGCATTCAGGTTGGAGACATGGTGTGGGGCTCACAAGGACTAGTTTTCACATTTCACAGTGGAACACCACTTTTTCACCCGTCCTCCGTTTGGGGTGTTTGAGTACTCATCTCTGAGTGTTTTTCCGAGGGGGTTGAAATGGCGCAGTCCTCCGGCCTAAATTCTGGCCCAAGGTGCGGGCCCCATGAGGCAGCTTCCGGATGTATGATGTGTTTTTACGACTTATGCTTCATAATTCCATTCAGGGGAAATGAATTGCTGGAAAAAAACCTCTCAATTTATCATTGAATCATTTTGAGGAGATTGTCTTTGTTGAAAAAGTGGGCCTCTATGTTGTGTTTTTTGACAAAAGAAAACAATGACGTACATATTTGTTGAAAAAGGGGATTTCATTATGGCATGTAAAGTTCAAGGGATGTTGTTAATGATCCATGATTGCTTCAAGAACTTCAATAAAGTAATGGTCGATCTAAAGGCGGTTCAAAAAGAGCAGATACAAGGTGGCGCTGTTTTCCATTGATTGCCAAATTTTTTAACCTCAAAATGGAAAAATGGAGAAAAGTGTTTTTGGAAAAGGGACTTACGTGCCTGTGTCTTGGAGTCATGGAATGTTGTGCACCATTTTTATTTCAGGATCAAAGAATCACGGTATGGTAATGGAAAAAGGGCCGCCCAAGTTTTATGGTTGGTCTTGCTAGTGACTAGGGAAACATAGACTAGGGCAGCTGGACGAATGCACCAAGAGGAAACTTGCACATCGTCGCTCAAGGTATAAAAATGCCTATAAATGGAGTTCGACCCATCCTTATTCGGAGAGAGTTCAAAACATGGAGAAAATCAGGGCTCCCGTCGCACAGGTGTAGTGGTCGCGCAAGTGGCGGTGTGGGCGCACAAGTATAAAGATATTCAGAAGATGCATGCCAGCTGATAGTTGCGCGCCCAAAGTGGTTTGGGTGAGAAAGGTTGTGAGTTTCCCATGTTTAGAGTTGAATAAGGGGGATCATACAAGTGGTTTGGTGACACTTGCATGCCAGGTTTTGAAGAAACTCAAAAGTTGATAGTTGTGCGCCAAAACAGGTTTGGGCGTCGAAGGGTGTGAGTCGTGCGGGTTTGGAGTTGAAGAAATGAACATCATGCAAGTAGTTGAGGTGAACTTGTGCGCCGGCTTGGAGAAGCGTTCCAGGTATGGTTGAATCACGCCATTCATTTTAGGGTTGCATAAAATCTATAATATTGCCCGATACCTTCGGTGAAAAGTGAGATTCATCTACAAGTGAATGTTATACTTCAACAGAGAATCTACATACAATAGAGGATGCATTAATTAGTGATAATGAAGAGACCTACAGGTCTATAACTGTGAGTGGATAATTTCCAGAGTAGTGAGAAATGGAAGAGGAAGAAGGTGATCATGTCCTCTGGCAGTGAGCCAGAGAGAGAGAAATAGCGAGTGACCCTTGGGAAAGCCGTGAGTTGACCCTAAACATTGTAAAGGCAGTGATCCTGGGAATAGAATTGATCTATCCCGAACATTGTAAACAATAATGTGATTTTAGTGGATTTTGTACATAGGCACATCACTGGTGTATTCTCCATGGATGTAGCCCACTGAAGGTGAAACAAGTAAAAATTGATGTGTCATGTGCATGATTTAGTTTTTTCTATATTGTGCTACAAGAAAGAGAGGGAAGAGAGTCTTGCTTAATAGCGAGACAATATCAATAGGGGTAGTTGTTTTAATCTGTCATACCCTGACTTACCCCCCCCCCCCCCCTCTCAAGGTATCTAACCTAGTGGAACTAACATGAATAACCGATGCCACGTCGTTATCTACACAGAATGTAATGGTACGATCTGGTAGATGTGTTTCAGGGTCAAGGTGTAGGCTCCATGGGGCCCCTTTTACATATAACACAGGGAGTTGCAGCTTCTGCATCCGGAGACCATTTTAGGCGCCGTCAGCAGCGTTGTGACCCTGGCGTCAAGACAAAGTTGACCATGGTGGATTCAGGCATTGAATCCAGACACGAGGCGTGGGCCCCACACGCCGTAATTTGAGATGTGAGCAGCGTACTGTGACCTTTTCATCAGGAATCTATTTGGGGCGTATGAATAGTCAGTTCAGTGTGTTTTTCCGAGAGCATCGCAGTAGCATAGTTCACCCGAAATATTTCTGGATAGAGGTGTAGGCCCCACAAGACGCCATATGGTCATGATGCGGTACCGATTAACTTTTCCATTGGGAGCTCGATTCTAGTGAGTAAGTAGTCTCTCTCGCATGTTTTTTCACAAGGATTACAATGGTGTAATCTTTTTGGATGTGCAGATACTCTTTCAATATATCATTAAATGTGGAAACATGAAAGGGTGTTGGTCGGAGGTTCCTTTGATGCACTCTGAACCTACGCATGGTAGCAGTTCTAGTGAAACACAATGATGGCACGAGCAGCATGGGATTATCGGACCAGTTCCGGGTTTTCCCTCCAGTGGGGCTGGGCATTTGGTAACCTGACAACCCTTTTTAGGTTTACCCTCCCACAGGGCTGGGTGGTGGGTTACCTGATGAGACTTTTGAGTTTTACCCTCCAGCGGGGAGGGGCCGTGGGTTTCATAATGACCCTGTTGACGTTAGCCCTCTAGCAGGGATGGTTAGTGGGTTACCTGACGATCTCTTGTGGTTTACCCTCCAGCGGGGCTGGGCAGTGGGTTACCCGATGACCTCTTGTAGTGTACCCTCCAACGGGGCTCGGCGGTGGGTTACCCGATGACTTCTTTTAGACTCATCCCTTTCTATAAGGCTACTCAGTGACTTTTCTCCGAAATTACTGGAGCGGGACCCTTGGTTGCATGGTTCAGCGATGATTCTGCTTTGGCGTGCGGGACTGTCGATCACTAGTGAAGGATAGCCTTTGAACTATTGGTGACTCTGCTTAGGTTGAGCTTTGAGATATAGATCCCCTTACACACTCGTCTGGGATTCTTGTTGAGCATATATATACACCCTACTTTCATTCCCACTCCTTGGGTCCAGTTACACTCTTTCATGGAGGGGAAAAGACGCACGGGGTAGGCCACGTGCTTTCTGTGTCTAGATCCACTTGGATTAGACGAGTCTACTTCCTTTCTTTTGTTGGGTTGAGCTGCACTCTATCTGTTTCACTCTTACACTTTTCTTGGTCTATCTACTGCTCTCCGTTTTGGTACCTCCTTTATTTCTCCCTTGAGATTTTGGGTAATCCTATTTAGTATCTTTATACTCACCCCTTCTTGGGCTTTTCCCGCACTTGGTGTGACCTTGCAGACAATGGATAGGTCGACTGAGTCTACAGAGGAGTTTAGAGTACACTAGATCTTGGGATGCATTCAGTGGATATAGGATGATTTCGAGGTGTGAGACTCACCAGCTATATACTTTCATTTAACCATTGCCAATTTTTTGCACCTTTCTAGTTTGGCTCATGTTTTCCCCATTTTTCTGTTAAGTTATCCTGTAAGTATGTTTCAACACTTTACTTTTACTAGTTAGAGGTCGATGCATGTATGTTGGTGTCCCTTTTTTACCACTGTTGTATCTTGATTTATTTTCTCTTCACTTTTGAAATGAGTTATTTATGCGTATGTTTGAACAGTTTCTTAGGCAAAGGCCTCCACTAGTTTGTTGTGTCATCGGCGCTAGTCACCATCCCCTGGCCTATTGAAGCGGGCTTGGGGTAGTTGCGGCTTGAGACCTGGTATGGGTCGGGTTAGGACAATGTAGTATGAGAGGTGGTTCATTACTTGAATAATTCTTCGGACGTCCCTAAAAAGGAATTGGTTGAGTTTTTGGGATATAGTGTCAACGTGTCTCGAGAGTGGCTCTCTAGCCAGGTAGTCTAGTGATGGTGCATCGGCCAACATATCCATTCACCAGGACCCTAATAACCCGCTTGTCGACTCAGCACACTGAGATAGTTGTTGCATTGAATTTGGTTTGTGCGTTATATAGGATTGAGTCTTTGACTGTCCATCTTGAGTCAGCTCCCCATGGTTATTGATTTATATATTCTCATTTTACTGCGGTACTCCTTGATTGGATTCAAGATGTCTCCGCGATGATAGCCAGATAGGATACTACCTCCGGTTCGTGATGATGACTCTATGAACAACAAGTCCTGGGTTCATGATCCATCATACGATTACCCTTTCTCCAGGAGGACAGTGGAGTAACCGATAGTACCGGTAGTGAAGGCCGATGATGAGCGCAGGCTGGGCACAGTACGTGAGTTCCAACTTCAGAGACCACTGAGGTTCCACGGTGAGACATACCCTCAGACAGGGAAGATTTGGCTAGATTCGGTGGTCTACCTCTTCATGCATTTTCGGGCACTGACAGATTTGATGGTGTCTTTGACAGTCAGTCGTTTTCCACCATTTGGTTTTGCGTTATTAGAGCCAGGGTTACTCTGACGTACGATGTGTTGGTACTCTCATGGGATGCCTTCTAGCAGCTATTTTGTGAGGAGTACTACCCCTCTTACTTATGCTTTATACGACTCCATAAGCTACTGGTGCTTCATCAGGGAATGATGATAGTGGCTGAGTACGCGACTAGATTCACAGACCTTACTCGGTACTCTTTGGATGTGGTCCATGACAGAAACATTTGATCACAGAAGTTTGAGCGTGGTCTCTGGGGACTAGATTCATGCCAGCATAGTTCCCTTGTGCATCTTCACCTGTCTCAAGGTGTTGGAGCAGGCACTGGTCATCGAGAAATTAATGTGTGAGGGACGTCAATTGGCAGGGCCTCGATGCCGGAGGTCTCCCATTGATGAGACCCAGGCACATGGTCGGGGAAAACGTAGAGCACAGAGACATCCCAGGGATGACTGGTTATATGGTTGTGATGTGTGAGGTCACATGGCGTGAAAATACCCAACCAAATGTGCTGATTTTTCTTGATAGTTGGTAGATGCACCACCACGATAGAGGCAGAGTCATGACCAGAGAACTCCCAGGTGAGACAGGGTGGTCCCTAGGGAGGTGGTGCTGGCCGAAAAGTAGGAAGAAATATGGTTGGTGGACGATATTTCAAGGTCCTTCCACCACCACTAGGTTGCCCATGTCAGAATCAGGGAACTGATTGACGGGGCAGCGGGCGGTTGTGTACTATGGATGTCTACAATCCTGCAACACATGAGATAATAAGTGGTATGCTCTGTGTCTTTTTCTACTTTTCTCAGTGGAACTTGTTAGACACTACGTGAGGTACTCCTTTTTTCGAACTCCTCATTCGAGGGGTTAATGAGGGTGACGTAGGGTGTCTGTGTAACCCTATGTTTGTGTTGTCTGACGTAGCTCTGAATGTACAAAAAAGAGGGGTTCTTCCCCCATTGCGACACATTTTTGTGATTCGATAAAAACTGTGAGGGAGAGTCAGTACCACCCATAGAGGATAGTACTGAGGTGCGGTGGATGAGTCCCTTAGACATGTGTATTCATGGTGGGGTTGTGCAGTGGAGTGTCAGAGCTGGTTTTGGGTTTTCCAGTGGGGCTTTTCAGATTGACCTCCCTTTGCATAAGGTCCCACTAATGGGTCTTACATAGTGGCTATTTTGGGGATTACTCTCCTTCCAAGAGGGAAAAAGACATGAGGTGTATGTCACGTGCTTTCCGTGTATAGCCGCTTCTAGTTGTATGAGTTAGCTCACATTCCCTGTTCGTTGGTACCTTGAATTCTCAACATAAATCTTGATACCGTTATCAAGTAGATGCCGAGTTGATGGAAACCACATAAACAAAACTACATGTTTCACTATGTGGTGCTGGGGTGGTGGTCTTTTCCTTGAGAATGTGGAGACACTGTCTTCTAGGAGAATGCATTGCGGGTTACTCAGACCACCAATGTCTCAGGTGCGCCCTCACCCAAAGAGACTTGAACCTGAGGTGACAGTTCCGGTTGAAATTTATGCAGGACTATGAATTTGATGTAGTCTTTGTTCCATAAAATGGAAATGTTGTAGCAGGTTCCTTTACTAAAAAGTCCAAGACTCATCAGGCCCGGGATGTTTTGTAGCAGTTAGCTTCTCTAAGACATACCTTGGTGGAGCTGGAGGGTACGAATTTCTTGTAGTTGGTGGAGTTGACTCCTTCTCTCCTTGACCATGTGAGAGAGTCAAAGTTGGGGTATGTCGACAACGAGGTACTGCGTGATCAGATATCCATGGGCGACACACCCAATGGGTATTCAGAAGGAGGGAATCACAATAACCTATTCTGGGAACAAACTGTGATTTCAGTCATGATGTGGATAGTAGATGTTCAGCCGGGGAAATCCCCCAAGTTTCTTTGGGTCATCCAGGAATCGTGCAGGAGCTGGAGTGGTTGCCTACCGTCTCGTCCTACCCTCCCAAAAGTAGGAGTGGGCGTGCGACGTCTTCCACGTGTTGTGGTTGATGAGATGCGTGCGTTTTCCTAGGAATTTCATTGAATGTAGTAGACCTTGTGAGTACGAACAATCCCTTTGGTTCGCGTGTTGTACATGCATGGTGTTGTGCAAGTTTTCTTGGGAGTGAGAGAGCTTGATGTGAGCTCTGTATCCCGAGTTGTTTTTCCTAGTTTTGCTTTTCAGGGACAAAAATCATGAATGAGGGAATGCTGTAGAGACCCTGTTTTTCCACTATAATACTTTGGAATTTTTCAATATATAATTCTCGAGCTAGGCGTGAAGACGGAGTGCGATTCTGTGGCCTGGTGTTCCCGGAATAATTTTTTTAAAAATGTTAAGTTTTTTATACTATGCATGTGGCAGGATGTGTTTTCTCCTAAACAGTAGCTTGGATTTTAAATCCAAGGGCACGGTTGCATCTAAAGCATGTCGTTTACCATAGGAGGGGTGTAAAAGTTTCGAGCGCATGCCTGTTGTGAGAGATGTCACCCAGGGGAAAATCGTCAATTTTGAAATAATGACTTAGTGATTTTTATCACTGGAATTATTTTCAGATAAATTTCGAACGAAGCCTCAAAATGGAAATCTGAGACTTCCTTTGAGTTCGAAATGGTGTTTTTTTTCTTAGGTGCGAAATAAAATGAGCAGGTGCGGAGGTTTCGAAATCCAGGCCCGTCGGCAGAGTTCAGAGAGTTTATAAAATGTGGAATTGGGGGAAACCCATTTACTTCTCTCTCTATTTCTCTCTCTTTCTCTATCTCTCTCTCTACCTCGAGCGTTCTTTGTCATTCTATGGTGTTCTTCTCCGTTCTTCACCGAATCAAGGAGCGACCCCTGCCGGAACCTTGGTTGATCGATGCGGGGGCGTCGTGGACACGTCGTTAGTAGAAAACAGGCGGATCAAGGTAGGATTCTTGTTAATTTCCACAGCTTTGTCAAATTCTTGAGTTTTTACCAATTTCGTTGTTTAAATTTTGTAATCTTTGAATTGGGATGATCACCAAATAAAAATGACCATCGTCCGATCCCCGTTCTAAAATCTAGCTCTTGGGCGTTCTTTGTACCAATTTTCGGATGCGCAAATCTTTTGATGGATCGTCGAGTGAGGGGCGACACTGTGAAGATCTAGCCCCAAGGTTTTCAAAACCGGCTTTAGAAAATTTTTCCGTCCACTGGAGTGGTTGGGGGGACCAGTTAAAGGTCCAGATCTTGCAAGGGTGGGGGCTGGAGATTGATCTGAAGGCGTGGCCGGAGCAGCGGCGTCAGGCGGAGGTCGAGCCGGAGGAGGAGGAGTTCGACGGCTTCAGGAGGCGCCAGTGCAGTGTGTCGGATGAGGAGGTAGTGTCGTGTGGTGATTCAGAGGTGGATGGGCTCGACGTCGTGCGGTGAGCTGGAGGCAGTGGTGGAGCATGGGGCATCATCAGAGGTGGCGATGCGGGGCCTTAGTGGGAGCTAGGCGGGGGAATCAGCGGGAGCCAGGCGGCGCGGGGCCTCAGCAGGAGCTGGGATCTTCAGCGGTGTTGGTGGAAAGGGGTGGGCATGGGTTTCACGTCCTGTCACGGTCGATGGAAATCTTTGAGGCACAGACCTTAGGGTGCTCTATGAAAAAGTACCCGCGCTTCACGGGTCCTGCTGGCATGATGCGGAGTACGGCCAAAGGCCAGTCTGCTAGGGAGAACAGGACCCGAGGGGTCTAGTGTGGCTATAGCGGGCCGAGGCCAGCGGGTTGTGGTGGTTCAGGCCGGACCCCTTGCTGGGTCGTGGGCCGGCGGTTCGGTCTGGGCCAGCCGGGGTGAACCGGCCTGGTTGGACCCCTTGCATTCAGGGGGCGGTAACATCGAAACGGCGTGTCCGTTTGACGCGTCGTCTATGGTTTCAGGTCTATGTTAGTGAGATGGACTATTTGAAGTGGGTTCTGGGGATTTTGGGTTCTGTACCCAAAAGTGGGTGACCAGAAACACATTATTTTAATAATATTAAATTTTTATTAAAGTTGTGTTGGATGTGGCTCACAAGTCGGACATCCGTTTGACATGTCGTCAGAGGTGCGGTGGCCCCAGAGCTGAGACGGTCCTTCGAAAGATGGTTCGGAACCTTTTCGTGTTGGTCTAGTTGATTTGTGGCATGAAACGCTAAATATGAATAATTAATTAATTATTTAAATAATTAATTAATTATTGCGTCAAAACTAACTCCTTCTTTGGATGTCTGATTGACCAGCTGTCAGCGGCAACATGAATCCAGTCCTCATGCAAACTTTTTGAGAAGCTCTCTAAAGCATTCGGGTTGGATACATGGTGTCGTCGCAACAGGGCCTAGTTCACACGTTTTAAGGTGGAATGCCACATTTTCACCCAACATCCATTTGGGTTGTTTGAGTACTCATCTCTGGGTGTTTTTCCATGGGGATTGCAACGGCGCAATCGGCCCACCTAAATTCGGGCCTGAGGCGTGGGCCCCACGAGGAGGCTTTTGGACGTATGCTATGTTTTTACGACTTATGCTTCATAAGTTCGTTTAGGGAAAATGAATAGCCTATGTCACATGGTTATCTGCAAGGAACGTAATGATGTGATCTGAATGACGCGTTTCGGGCTCGTGGTGTGGGCCCCATAAGGCCCTGTTTGCATATAACATAGGGGAGTTGCAACTTATGCATCTGGAGTCCGTTTTAGGCGTCGTCAGCTGTGTTGTGACCCTGGAATCGAGGCAAGTTTACCAGGGTGGTTTCTGGTGTGGATGCCGGAATTGAGGTGTGGGACCCACGGGCCGTCTTTTGAGCTGTGTGCACCATACTACAACATTTTCATCTGGTGTTAATTTGGGGTGTATGAATATTAGTTACAGCATGGTTTTCCAAGAGAATTGCGGTGGCGTAGTTTTCCTGACCTCTTTCAGGACCACGGTGTGGTCCCCACGAGAAGCTGTATGGGAATAAAGCGGTGCTGATTAACTTTTCCAATGGGAGCTCGTTTCCAGGGAGTAAGTAGTCTATCTCACATGTTTTTTCATGAGGATTACAACGGTGTCAAATGTTTGGGCGTGTAGATCCTCTTTCAAGATCTCATTAAATATTCAAACATGAACAAGTGATGGTCAAAGGTTCCTTTGATCCACTTCGAACCTACGCATGGTAGAGGTGCTAGTGACACCTTGTGATGGCACAAGCAGTACAGAGTTATCAGACCTGTTCTGGGTTTTCCCACCAGTGGGGCTAGGCAGGGGGTTACCTGACACTCTTTTGTGGTTTACCCTCCAGCGGAGCTGGGCAGTGGTTTACCTGATGACCCTTTTTAGGTTTACCCTCTAGTGGGGCTGGGCAGTGGGTTACCCGATGACCCTGTTGAGGATTTCCCTCCAGTGGGGCTGGGTAGTGGGTTACCTGATGATCTCTTGTGGTTTACCCTCCAGCGGGGCTAGGTAGGGGGTTACCCGATGACCTCTTGTGGTTTACTGTCCAGCGGGGCTGGGAAGTGGGTTACACGATGACTTCATTCTGACTCGGCCCTTTCTAAGAGGATAGTCAGTAAATTTTTCATTGTGATTACCTGAGCGAGACCCCTGGTTTCACGGTTTAGCGATGATGCAACTTTGGTATGTGTGACTATCTGGCATCAGTGATTTATAGCCTTTGAATTGTTGGCGACTCTCCTTGGGATGAGCATGGAGATAGAGGTCCTTTTACACACTTGTTAGGGCTTGTTAGTGAGAATATATATACACCCTACTTTCGTTCCCACTACTTGGGCTCAGTTACTCTCCTTCTAGGAAGGGTGAAGACGCACGGGGTATGCCACATACTTTCCGTGTCTAGATCCTCTTGGATTGGACGAGTCTACTTCATTCCTTTTATTGGGTTGAGCTGCACACTTTCTGTTGTACTCTTACACTGTTCTTGTTCGGTCTACTACTCACCATTTTGGTACCTTCATTGATGCTCCCTTGAGATTTTGGGGCATCATACTTAGTATCTTTATACCCACCTCTGCTTCAGCGTTACCCGCACTTGTTGTGCCCTTGCAGATGACGGACAGGTCGACCGAGTCTACAGAGGAGCATAGAGGAAACATGATCATGGTCTCTGTTCAGTGGATGTATGAGGATTACTGGGTGTGAGAATCACCATCTATTTACTCTTGGTTACATGTTTCCGGGCAGTGGCACCTTTACAGTTGGGTGCATGTTTTACCACTTTTTCTGTTCTATTATCTTATCAGTACATTTCAGCACATTACTTGTTCTGGTTAGAGGTCGAATCATGTATGTTGGTGTCCCTTTTATAGGAGTGTTGTATCTTGTTTTCCTTTCTCTAACCATTTTCATTGAGTTAGATATGTGCATGTCGGTACAGTTTCTTAGAAAAAGGACTCCCCTAGTTTTTTGTGCCTTCCCCGCTAGTCTCTAGCCCCTGGTTTATGGAGGAGGGCCTGGGGTAGTTGCGGCTCGAGCCTCGGTACATCTCGGGTCATGACAAAGGATCCCTCTTCCACACTCCCCACTCACTTATGAAAAAAGTAAATCCTTTCCCTATAAGAGATGTGGGGATCCATGGTGAGGAGTAAAAACAAAATCATAGATCACAAACCCATTCATGAAAACCAAGCTTCCTCGTCGTCTTAATAATGAAGCTACAATAATATTTTTTTTAGCCTTTATCCATGTCAACATGAATGATAAAGTTGGACCTGATCACCCATTCATAAACATCTTATACAAAATCTTTAGCAATTCCAATCACTCCTTGAATACCTCTACTTTTGATAAAACCATATTGTTCCTGAGAAATAAAAATTGGGATCACCTTTTTCAGCCTCCATGCAAGACAACATTCCAATAATATTGTAGGAAACATTACACAGATAGATGGGTCTATAGTGATCAATGGAGGAAAGATCTTCATTTTTTGGTAAAAGAATCACTCTAGAATATAACGTACTTCTATTGATGGCTCCTATTACGAGATTGTCTTGAACAACCTTAGTTTCATGAATCCCCACATAATCCCACGTCTCCACATAGAAATCTATTGGAAAACCATTTGGGCTAGGAGAACTATCCAGGGACAGGTTACAGACTTGGTCTCAAACCAAATATCCTACCAGGATGGCCATAATATATTTTTTATCCTCATCATCAATCCTGGTAGGAACAGAACACATGAAATCGTCCTACTCCTCAAAAAATTCATCATTCCCATAATTACCCTAATTATCACCTACAAGCAACAATTTGAATTTATCCAAGGCGAACCATCCTGCAACATTAACATCAGAATTGTACGAGCCATCCTAATGCATAATTTTTATTTTAATATTATATTTCTACCTCAAAAATTCATGGACATAAGTAGTATTAAAACCACACTACATAACTAATATGACCATGGACCGTTGTCTATAGAACCATTAAACCTCTAAAAACATATCTTTCATGAAAATTTTTCTACTTATATATATGTTTTTTTGGAAACCTTTTTTTTTGTGTATCTGTATGTTTAATTTTAAATTAAAATTTTCTATTTCATTGAATATAATTTGGAAAAGTGGAATCCCTATTTTGAATCATAAAATTTTATATTATACAAAAGGTTCAAATTAATTTTTTACATTAATGAATTGTAAAAAAAAGGAAAAATCATTTATCACGGTTCAATTAAAAACAGGTTTACATGGGGTTAATCTAAAAATAAAATGGTTACAAATGAAACAAAACATTTATATTTACTACTATATGGTTATATGTTGAACATATATATTTTAATGTTTTAAAATGGTCAATTTTGGAGACATTTATCATGGGAAATTTTTTTTGGAATTCTTTTTTAAAAAAATTTTTATTCGTTCCCTCCCCCACTTATAAAATGACACACCATGTGATCTCTTTTACACACATAAAAATACGACTGGTTTAAGAAACAACTAACCAAATCACTTACCATCCTAACTGCATTCATAACAGATTCCTTGGTTTGGTCATAAATTCTACATAGGATGGATTCTGGAGTAATCTAAAACGATGTTTTTTAAAAAGGAGGTAACATCCTTAATTGTTTTTTTATAATATTTCTTTCTCCAAATCATTAAAATATTTTTAAACAATGAAGATATAATAAAATAAGTATATTAAATATATTTATATGTTTTATGTTAATTTAATGAACTTAATCTTCTTATTCTCAATCAAATTTGAAATGAACTCGTTGATATTTTTTACAACGAACTACCACCTTGCAAACTGACGTAAGTGGTTTTCCATCATCTCTTCTTATAGATTGGTATAATTTTGTATATAATTTCTAGATATCATAGTTATGATGTAATTTTAAATATTTAGTTTAAATATCTCAAATTATCTCTTACATGCCATTTCATAGGGAATACGATAACATCGTTGGTGTGTACGGCAGACTACCGCCTCTTGAAGTGATGTGATACATTTTTGACATTATATATACATGGATGGAAATATGTATTATTTGGACAAAGATATAGGATATTAATGTGACATTAATAATTTAGAAATAAAATGTATCATATATTTTATTACCATACCATCCATTGAATAAATGATAACATCGTTCATATTTATGATGTACTTCCGCCTCACGAATCGACGTGGTTCATTTTTACTAGCGCATAACATAGATTGTATATTAAAGGAAAATAAAAAAAATATATTATTTTATTAGATAATGATCATACTATAATTATAAAATATCCACTCACCTTCTTTTAATCATTATCATCAAAAAATGGAAAGATTACTCAAGAGTGTTTATGACATACTATCTCTAGGATTATAATGTTGTTAATTTTTTATAAAAATAATTCATGTTTACTTTGAAATGTAATTTTTTTCTATAAAAAAGATAATTATTTTTTTTATTAAAACAATGTATATTATGGTATAATTACCCCATTGACCATATTCAACATACTAATTCTGTTTTGAAATTATTAACCAACCATCTAGAAAACACCCATATTGGATATAACGGAATAAGTGATTAAAAATATCAATAATAAAAATGAGGTAAATGGTTTATATAAAATTTATTAAATGTATAAAAGATTGTTATGTGAAAAAATAATATATATATATACTTATTATACATGAGATAAAATAAAAATACCAAAATTATTGGATGCAAGGTAAGGGATTCTTAACTCAATTTTAATTCATTGGGTTACATGTCTAATTACTTGATTATATTATTCCATGATTATGTTTAACATTAAATTTTATGGTTTTTGTGTTTTATTTATACTTTTATGTGTGTATATTTAAATTTTTTACACATAATGACACTAATGATAACTCTCACTTCATTGATATGAACATTTTAATAGTTTTGTCTAAAACATTATTATTTGAGACCCATTTTATTTAATGAAAATAATTTACATTTAATAATGTAAATAATGTTCATATATGTACTATATCATGAATCCTTCATACTTCATGATATATTATTTTTCAATTTATCCATTTCATTAAGGGGATGCTACAATTCCAAATTTACAAATGATTTAAGGATTTTAATTTCAATCTTATTTCCATTGATATTTTATACCCTTGAATTTCTATTTAATGAAATTATTTTTGCATCCTATAATAATCTATTTCATTGTATTATGCTCCGGTTATTTAATAAAACATCATATAATATTACTATTTTATCTAAATCCTATACTTGAAATTATATAGAAAATGTTTTTATGAAGAGTCGACCTCATTTCTATCATGAGTAAAAATAATTTTTCTTCTAAATCCATGTCATATAAAATTGTTTAAAAAAATGTTTTACTATTATGGTTTAAGTTCATTTGACCATTAATTATATTTTTACACATTTTTTTAAACGGGTTTTTCCAATCATTTTCTGAATATTTTACCCTTATAATTTTCTTACAAAAACGTGAAATAAATTATTGTTTTAAATGTATTCAATTTGAAATAACTATTCCACGTTAATCAACACCAAATGTTTTCAATCATATTTTTTATGGTTTAAAGGTTACATAAAAAAATGTTTTCATTAATATTTGTTAAAGTTTTAGATTTGAAATAATTATTTTCCTGGTGAAAATATATTTTCTTCAATAAATGTATAAAGTGATATTTAAAAACCATGTTACATATAAAATGACATCCGTTGATGTTTCTAAAAGTGAGAAGGTTATTTTTTCCATGAAATATTTTAATATTTGTAAAATTATTTTCATCAATTATAAAACATTGGATGTTATGGATTATGTTTAAATAATTTATATATATCTCTTACATATATAAAGAGTTTATTATACCTTCCTTTGGTGGGTCAATATGAGCCGTAAGACCATTTTTGAAATTTTTTGATTATAAAATTTACTTTTATTATGATATGAACCGATATTTTGAAACCCTTTTTATTTACATGGTTAATTATTATGTTAATACTTACAACGGATTTCCTATAACTAGGGTATGTAGAACATGGACGTGTTATTATGGGTGTGCCTAGATTGTGCTCAAATTCATTGGGTATGGTTTTATTCTCATAGGGAATCCTGTATGGGAATCGGGAGTAAAAGTAATCCACTATAGTAATTTTTCCACCATGTGATACTGTCTCAGTAGTCATCCTTGATGTAGGATTATGTGATGTTATATGTTGCTACCACTTCTATTATGTTATCATGATCTTATGATACCATGTTATTTATGTTTTTTCTTTCATGTTATTACTCATGTAACTTCTTTTTTATGATATCATGTTATATATCTAACAAAAATTTTCTATTTCATTATAACGTTTATTCCCTTAATCTGAGTTTTAGATCCCCAATTTCTTATATTTATTCCCAATGATATACAATGTACTTTTAAAAAATCCCTAAATAAATAAAATATAATTAATTCTACTTCTTATGTCCCTTTTGATGTAACATGAACATATATTTTTAAAATGCAAGGCCATTATGATTTTTGGGTCCTATAAATGGATATTTATGTTTGATGGTCATGTTATATTATTTTTAAAATTATTGGGTCACTATATATGGTATTAGAAGAAAAGATTAGTTACCCATTGGAAATTGGGATGAGAAACCTCTAGCGATAACCATAGAGATAAATAAAATGATAGGAATGTGTATCGAAAAACATTTTAAACTCTTGGTAAAGTATATTAGGAGTGGTTTAAAAGAAATTAAATCCATGTTTTAATATAATAAGTTTACATGGTTTTGGAATAGATGTATCTAGGTATAATAATTATGAAAAAAGGCATGGAAAGATTGACTAAGTGTTACCTCATACACGAAAATGGGAGTTACTACGCACCTAGGTTGACAATCAAGATGTATTAGATTTGGAAATTCAAAAACAATTTATAAGACCATATAAATGATTTTATTAGATGATGACCATAGATTTATTTAGTTGGTCCTAAGTTGTCTTAGATGGAAAATAATGTTTCATGGTTTTGATATATTATAAATAATTTCTTAGGAAAATGTTGTTTCCCACTATAAATATTGTTGCTCACACTATGATTTATTGTTTAAGCCAATGGTGGGAACCATAAAGAACTATGTTAATTTTGAATATGATAGACAGTGTGTTGATTAGATTCCAAACAGTATGAAGACTGGAGTGAAGGATATTGATATTATTGCTAAGCGGATATCCGAAAATCTGATTAAAAACATGAACTGTATCCAACTCTCATACTCACCGATGAAGAGAATGATAGAGTGCAATATGTGTTTGGGTTATGGAGACAATAGAGAAAATATTATTAAGCTTCTTATATATCAAGAATGAATGAAGAAGAACTAAAGATATTTACTCAAAGGAATGAGATGAATATTTATTTGTGTAGAAGAAGGGCATATATAATGTAATTTCCAAGGAAAAATGATAATTTTAGATAACCTAGTGGATGAGAATGATGGTTTCCCAAAGGCATCATCAATTTTTTAATGTATTAAATGTCGAATTTTTGGTAATTATGTAAATTAATTTCCTAAGGGAAAAATTTATAAGAGTTTGAAAAAAATTACAAGTAAAGGGTTTAATATTGAAGATAAAGGGACAAAAATGACATACGAAAGAAAAGAGGTATTAAATAATAAAACTAAGAATACTACGTAAATGGTTTAATAATTAAGTTGAAATATTGAAATATTTTTGTACTTTAGTTCAATAATAATTTAAATATTGAAATATATCTATATATATATAATGATTGTTCTATGTATCTTTTGTGTAAAGGATTTTCAAGATAATGATGAATGGTACTAATGACCCATAAAGGGGATTTTATGTTAATGTGATAATATAAATAATAATATATAATTATATAAAGAATAATCCTAGATATGTTCTTGATGGTTATTTGGTTAGTTGGTTTTTTAAGGAAAATGAGTTGTATTGAAACCCGTAGTGGTTAAAAACTTAATTTTTGAGTAATGTTAATTTTGGTATAAATACATCATATTATTTAAAACATTATAGGATCAAGGATAATTTTTAATATAATTGTTATAATTTGTTTTCCACTATTTTAAAAAAAGGATGACCTATATGCTAAGAAAAAACTCGTCACATCTAACAAGCCCATAAGGATTGTACCTATAACAGAATGGAGAAAAGCGTGCAGAGCCTAACACTCATATATGTTATGTAATTGTCAATAAAACATTGATTTTACATAAATAAGTCTATGGAGAAATATTGTGTTTAATTAAAAGAATATATTAGATGGTATTTTTTTGAATTTCTAGGATTTTGAGGATATTTTGGATATAAGGGTATTTATATCAGGATTGATCTATATTAAAAAAATGGTTATAATACTTAATTATAGCCATTAATTTATTAAAAAACTATTGATAAATACTTTTATTTTATTAAATACATGAGGAATAGATTATAATTATTTTATGGAACATGTGATTTGTTCGAAGTTTACTCGGGCTTGAAAATTTCTTCTAGAATACTCATCATTTGAAGATAAATATATGTTTTGATGAAAATTAATTAGTATTTGAAATTAGACTTTTTAATTAATTATATTTCGTTATATTATTAGTTTAGATAATAATAATATTCTTAAAATATGAGAAAAATATCTTCAAAAAAAATGTCATCATAGTACCTTAATATATATTGAATATATAGCCTTTTCATCCATAAAATATTTATGGTTTTGTGGTGTCCAATTATATATTGAAAATATTCCTTATCAGTCTACATAAGTATTTATTCCTTTCATAAAATTCAATATTTTCACTTCCATAAAATGCTATCCTATTTGAAACAATGTTATTTGATATTAAAGATAGCCTCTATTTTTCCCTTTCTATATTTTAAGAAAAATATTATTTACCCTTTTTTATGTTGTTTGTTTTCAAAATGTGACTTGTAAATATTAAAACCTTGGATACTAAGAACATGTTCAAATTGTGAGGACATAATTTATTCTAAGGACACCATGATTAAAAAAAATTACAACATCAGGTAAACATAGAACATCAGGTTTGATGATTTTATAAAGAATAATAATATGTTAGATAATGTATAATAAATGAAACAATGATCATATAATAGAAAATAAATCTAGATAATTTATGATATTTTTTATTTCTAAATAATATCTATTTCTTTGAGGGCCGACATAACACAAAACATTAGGTTTTAACGAACTGTGATATACTATTAACATTAATAAATAAACATGTCCATTATAAAATAGTCATTAAAATTGGTGTAATGTATATGAATAAACACATTTTTATAACTATGTTTAAAATTTTAGGATAAGTAAAATATATTGATAAATAAGTACTTAATTTTGTGTAAAGCCTATATATTGATAAAATGATTTTAATTGATTTGGTGAATGAATAATACAAGTAGTTTTAGTAGTTTTGAAAAATGTATTTTAAAAAATAAACATCATTTTTATAATTAAAATTCCAAAATTATATTATTGTCAATTTTTTGTATTTTTATAAAACGATTAATTTTGGGAGGTATATTAAAAAAAAATATTTTTATTGAACAATTTCCTTTTTGTTTAAATAATTTATAGGAAAAATATACTTTTAAAAAGTTTTAATGTAAAATTAGTTCAATAATATATTTATTAATATAATTTCGTCCATGTAAGTAAATTTCATGTGGAATTTTTACATTAAAACATTTCATGATTAAGAATTTTTTCATTCAGAAACCCTATTTCACATTGTGTTTATAGTTTTAATTTTTATTTAAAATTTTCCACAATTTTTAAATTAATTTATAGTAATTTATTCCATATTTTGAATTAAAATAATTTATATTGTCTAATAATTTAAATTAATTATTTAACACACTGAATAATGATATTAACAAAAATATTTTATAATGATTAATCTAAAAATGTGTTTATCAGGGTTAAACAAAAAATATGAGGATTAAAGATGACCCAAAACATGTCTAATTATTAAATTTGTATTTTAATTTGATACACATAATTACATCATTGAATAACTCTCAGTTAAATGATATGAAAATTGTAAGGGTTTGTTTCAATCATCCTTCTTTGAGAAACATGATATTTTATGAACCTAATTTATCTTAAATGATGTATATAAATATCAGGTATAAATGTTTTTAATTAATATCAGAATTTATTTCTCTAATAAAAAAATACTTTTTTCCTTTAAATCTATTTTTTATTAAACTTTTTTGAGAAATTTTTTATCGGGATGTTTTAAAACAATTTTACCCCTAATTTTCCTTTTACCAAATGATTTAAAAGGAATATTTTTCTCTTTTTCTAAACAATATATTTTTTGAATTTTCATACAAAAAATTAAAAGGAATATTTGTTTCTAACTATTCATTATGAACAAATGTTTTCCACCATCCTGGCCACTCAAAGATTCAAAGAATCCTTTTACTATTTCGAAGGTGATATTCAAAACAATGTTTTTGTTAATGTTTGAGGATAGCTTATAGATTAAATAAGTGTTTTCAAAATGAAAATGGAATTCTCCTCCATAAATGTTAAAAGTGATCTTCCAAAATCAATTTCAATCTAAGATGAAATCCATTTATTTTACTCAATGTGAAAAGGTTATTTTATTTTATATTGTTTTTATTATTCAATTTTTTTTCCATTAATGAAACCAACCTTTGATTTTATGTATTACTTATAAAAAATTTATATGCGTCTCTCACATATATAACTAGTTTATTCTCCATTCCATTGATGGGGAAATACATGACTTATTATCATTTCAAAAATTCCATCACTATGAAATTTCCTTTTATTATGACATGTATCAAGAATATTAAAACCATTTTGTTTCTATGGGAAATTATTATGTTATTCCATATGATTGATTTAACTTATGTGGAAAACTAAGACCATAAAAAGGTTATGATTTTTTCACCAAGATATTTTTCTATTTAATTGGTTAAATATTTAGTCTTAGAATGTGTCATGTATGGGATTAGGGAGTAAACCAAATCAGTTCTAGTACTTTTTCCACCATGTGATATTTTCTACACGATTTTAATTTAATCCTACTTATCTCATGTATTATTTTTCTTCCACATTAATTATGTAATAATTAACTTATGAAAACATTTTCATTATGAATTTATTCCACGTAATTACTCATGTAATTTCTCTTTAATGATTACATTTTACACCTCTAACACACATGTTTGGTTTCTTTATCATGTGTATTCACTTATTGAGCATTCATGCTCAAAAAATTCATTAAGTCAAACCCTATGTTATCAAATTCATATTGAAGATCTTGAATAGAGTTATGATCTCACTGAAGAAACTGAAAAAAAAAATATGGATTCCTTGTTTTATTTTCGTTTTTACTTTTCATGAATATGTTTTTTCCAAACACACTAGGTATTTATAATCCTTGTGCTATATTAATGGATTTTTTATTATCATGAATCATGTAATAGTTTGTATAAAAGGCATGGGTTTCTATAAAACCCAATTTTTTTGATAAAGGATGGAATGCCTTGTTTTTTATCAATAGTTTCCATTGAAATTATTTGTGGAATAATAATTTGAATATGGATTTATGATATATGGATTTAGAGCCTTGATGTGGTTGAATATTAATAGCTTGGAGTTGGAATAATGGGAGGGAATGATCGAGGATGTGATGTTGTAACACAGATATGTTTATGGTGATTATATGGGTGGGTATTCCTGAGACTATGATTGTGGATGAGGTGATTGTTATGATGATTAGGTTATAATGGGTAGCCATATGTGATATTCTGTGTAGTGTTATTAGGGATGGAAATGAGACTAATAAAATGTGTTGATGTTTGGATTTCCAATTGTTGTTGGATTGAAATATCGGATTCATTCATTATAAAAAAATTTATTTGTAATACAATATGGATGGTGGTTATTTATATAACTAGATTCTAGTTGTAGGAATATTTTTGATAATATGCACTGTGCGTGTAATTTTTATGCGATATCTTATGCTGAGTCCAAGAGTACATAGATTATTATGAAATGATAAATGAATTAATGATTAGATGGGAGTGGTTCTTGATGATTTCTTACATTTATGATTTAATTATGAATACAGGAAAATAATATATAGTTCCATAGACACCTGGATCATATGATTAAAATGATAATATTTGAAATTAATATTGGAAGAAATTATTAATTGGTAATTAATGAATTAATTAAAGTGATCCATGATGCTTGCATACTTTTTACACATAACACTTAATAGTGGCATTAGGGAATCCCATATTATTTTACAAATAGTTCAGTATAATGCCATCTACTTGCCCATATTTTTGGTTGTGAGGGCCATATATATGATATATGATATGTGATTTCTTATGCTACCCCACCCACTTGGGTTTGGAGAAGGACACCCTGTGAACATTGTGAGGTTGTTCTCAACAACATCCGAGTTGGTGAGGAATACATGGATGAATAACACCTATGACCCCACTATTTTCTCCTGGTGTTATTATGTGATGGTATTCACCTTGGTATTATATCCCCATATATATGAGCAAAGGTCTATTATAACTCCCCAAGATTTTGAAAATAATTTTAATATTGAATATATGAAAAATTTGGTCACTAAAAAATGTCACATTTTCTATAAAAAAGACAGTAAATATAATTTTACCACCACTATCATTTGAATTTAAAAAAATACAACATACACAATTGAGATCATGAAGTTATGTAGCGTCTGATATAACCAACTTATTTTTTTGGAATAGTATCAAACCCTTATAAATATTAATGTTACCTTTATGAATAGAGACATACCCTTATAAATAGTAACCTCCCTTATGATAGTATGTGGATAGGATTGAAATGAAAGTATGATGTACCTATGTTTTAAAATAAGTGAATAAATGATATAAAAATTCTATTGTTTTTGTAAATTTCAATTTTAATTAAAAATTATAATAGTGATATATAGATAATTATTTTTATAAAATAAAATTTGTTTTTGGATTATACATGTTGAAAAATAGTTTGGGTGAATTTTTTGGATTTTTCTGAAATACAAGAATTTCTATTGAATAGTTAAATATGATAATTGACAATAAATGCTAAATAATTGATTTATTAAGTCGTTGATGATTTTATGTTGATGTAAGAACCAATTTTTCTAACTTAGATGAACATATTACTATTTTTGGAAATTTAATAAACACTATTTCTTTTCTTATGGAATAATAATAAACTAATGATTAAAATATTAAGAAAAACCTATTCCCCTCAACTATAAAAACCACCTCTTAAACCCTATTCTATTCAATCCAATAAATCCTTGAACATTATCTTAATTATAAAAATTTATCCGCCCAAGCTCATCTGACACGATTAGCCTCCCTTGGACTCATAATAAGACCAAATCCTCTTCCCTTAAGAGGCTTTCAAGGATGGTTAATCCAAGAGGTAAAATTCACCTTTTTATTTTCTTTCATTTTCAGGTTCCTTTGTTCTCTTTTCTTTCCCAACATCTCCTCACCCAAATAGTATGAAAATTCCAGTACCACAAATTTACTAGAATTGTATTATGATAATGGGATAATTTGACATTATCTCCCCTCCCCCCCCCCTCATTTATGCTAAGAATGAAACATCATCTGAGATGTGTTGATTTATCACATTCAAGGACGTCGATGCTTTCAATTTGATTTACCTTCTTCAAATATGGTCATGAAACCATTATTATAGTTGAACCATACTATTATATATATTTTTTATCTTATTTAATGTACTATAATCCTTATTCACTCATTATGTAAAATAATAATACAAGTAAGGTAATTGTGAGAAAAATCCACAAATTAATCTAAGTGTTGATAATTAATATTTTATATAATGATTCAAATTCACTAAAAATAATAAAATTAATTTTATAACCATTTAATATTCTAAATTTTCATTAATTACATATAAAATTAATTTTGGGCTTTAAATCCAATATTATATGAACAATCATACTCTTCTATAAGTGAGCAGACCATGAATATTATGAAAATGAGCTCTCACAAACAATGAAATTGAATCCCTTAACCCATCCAAAAGTCCATGAATTAAAATAATAAATTATTAATAAACCAATTAAATGTATTTAGGGTTATTTAATTTTAAATTAATGAACTTTATTTGGTTATTCATGTCATTAAGATGAAGCGAAGAACACCCTCGAATTTAATGTAAGGGATCCACTCTCTTACTTTTATTCAAGAATCCCCTCTATGTTGTGTCCTTTTATTTTTAATTCATAATTATGGGGTATATCTTCCCACCTCATCCATACTTCACTTATGATATATAAATGATTTGATACCCAATTACCACTCATTAATCCCTCACAAGAACATTTGTTACCATGGAGAACTGTTTCTAATGGGTTTCTTCATCTCACTTACATTTTTTTGAGATATTCTGCATTCACTACTATTACTTATGTATGGTGTATGCATACATCTCATTGTTTTTTAATATCATTAATATATTTATTTTTATTATATTTAATCTATAATTTTATGTTAATTAATTTTGGCACATATGATTCAATTGATTACAAAGTTGTATGAATTTTCTACCCAAATATCCATTTTCATCCAAGTTGCTCCAATTCTGTACTCACCTCAATGAAATTTTTATTTATTCCAATATGTCTCTCATATATTCTTTATGAATATTTTATATGTTTTTACTGATCATAATACTTATATATTTTATGAGTAGTTTGGTGTTTTAGGAGAATCATTCAAAATGTTTTCTGAAGTGCTAGTATGATTCAAGGAACTTCTATAATTATTACCTATTTGGATATTCACTCTATAATCTGTTTTAAGCAATATTTATCTCTCTAAAATAAAAAATGTTAAATTAAAAAATATATTTTTGTTAATTTATGGTTTTATGAAAGAAAACATGTATTTTCCCTTTAAATTCTTTTAATATCTTCCTTAAACCGCAATAAAATGTTTTATTTCTATAGCCTCTTTAAAAACCCTTAATAAATTATTTCACCTTAGTAAGACTTTATTTAATCCTCAAAAGTAATTTAAATTTCCTTAGAATTTATTTTATGGGATATCCATATTCAAAATATTATTTTAGGACAAACATAAATGATTTTCCAAATGAACTCTTCCTTCCAAAGTAGAAAGGATTTTTCTCATTTCACATTAACATTTATGAGATATATAGTTTTTTACAAGATCTTTATTTTTTGTGGTCTATGTAATGAAATTTCTTATATCATATAAATATTATCCTTATTATCAAGATATTCTAAGGGATTATTATTTGAATGATTCAAGGTGTTATTGGACACATGTAATGTTTATGGATTATTTCATCATGGATTTTTCAATAGTCTCATTTGAAAGATCTTCATCTAGGTCAAAATCCGTTGTTTAATCTTGTAATTCATTGATTTATATCTCTTAATATATCATACAACTTGTTTTATATAATGATTTATGATTTTTTTGACTTTGGAGGTTCTATCTTGTAAACATTCACCATATTACTCTGAATGGTTAGTGTTTATGATTAAGGATTGGGGAAAGTTATTTACATTTCATATGTTATATTCAATATGAATGTTTTTGTTGTTTATGTTTATCCCCATTAATAAGTAGAATTAATTGGACTTATTACGTGTTGGCTGGGGCCTGCTATATCCCCTTGGTGTGTCGGTAGGTCTCATGAGACAAACTATGGTCCTGGTATGAGGCGTTGACAAAATGGATATTTATGGTCATGGAACGAGGCCTTAACGGTATGGTTATGATATCCCGTATTATGAATTACATCATTATGAAACTATTAATTGAATTTTAATGAGTTTATTCAAATATTAGAATACCCATGTTGATGCTTTAATATTGAATCATTCATTCATCTCTTTTAATTTCCATAATGTGTTCAAGTTCATTTTTAAAAACATGTATTTTTAGTTATTCACCATGCCTAATAATTATGTTAATGATATCATCCAATATATTTTTTCCCTTAATGATCATTTGAGATCACCCATTTCTGATTTTTTATCCTCCTACGTTATGAAGTTGATTATACTATGAATGAATTAAAGGGTTATACTATGAATGAATTAAAGGGTTAATCAAAGACATCATGGTATTTTCTGTTGAAGTAATGATGTTATTTTTAGATTTGAGTTGGAATTTTCAACTATTGTATGTATCATGATTCTAAAAATACAAAACTGATTTTTCCTTTGTGTTTCATCATTCTTTTATCTATTCTAATGTAATAAAATAAGGCACCTACTCTGAGATTATGTGGTCAGGACATTTCATCTATAATTTCGTATAGTAATTTCACACATATATATCTCCAGATATAGTTCCATAATGGTTATTGTATGTATGTTTTATATGGGATACGAGGGATAGAGGTATGATAAAAAATGATCTTTATAACAACCCAATCCTTTTTCACATATTATTTCATGATTTTTTACATAAATATCAATTAAATAAAAACAAATGTTCGAATGGCCTCGTGTCTATGGAGAAACGTAGTGCATAAAATAATATCATGAAACTAAAACAAATTTTATTTATTCTATTCTCCATAAATTTATCCTAAATACATTATATATCCTAACAGTATATTGGATAACTAAGGGAATACATAGAAAATCGGTCCCAGTAAGGGAATAACAAGATAAGGAAACATAACATGTGATGCCAAAATATACCATGAAATCATAATGTAGAAAGATCATCGGTAAATCATATAGTATAACAACTTAACAAACATGGGATCATAATATCATAGAACCATAGGAAGTTTGTATAAAACATATTATATGACATAAACCCCAGTCAAGGTAAATTTCATAAATACTATCACATGGTGGGAAAAGTCCCATAATGAATTACGTATTCTCCCTATTATCATACTTAACAACTCATGTGACTAATGATTTTTTCCCAATTCATTGAAATTATATCTTCATCCACCCATCACAAACAGGTTCATGATTTATTGTTCCACAAAAAGAAAATAAATCATAAGGAATAAACATATGAATTACCCATGTAAAGAAAATTGGTTTTATAATATTTCATAACAACATAATAAAAAAATATTTCACAAAGAGGGGGTTTGAGAAATGTTAATATGGGATGAATTTCCCCATAATAGGAAGGTAGAATATTCTAGCTATATATTTTAGAGACATATATACAGATATTATAATTCTTTTATAACATTATATAGGGAGATAAATTGAGTTGGTAATGGAAATCCCAAAACCGAAAGAAAAAGGGTTGTTTTTAGAGAACTCATGGCTTGAGATAGACTTGTAAGGTGTGTTCCACAAATTATTTAATAATAAAATCATGATAATTATTTACTTTCTTGGGTAAAATTTTCAATTTTATTATTACTTTTATTTTATTTACTACCATGTCACATTAAATTAAATATTAAATTTATTTCACATCAAAAAGTTTTATGATCTCCGACTCATATATCAAAACTTGATTTGGTATGTTGAATATGGTCCAAAAATTATTATTTCATAATCTATTGAATAATTATCATTAAATAATTTTAATTTATATAAATTAATTTTAATTACAAAACTAACCATGAAATATGGTTATAAAAAATTTTCTATGATACAATCATGGAGATGGTAGACCATACGTACACATGAGTAATCTTTCCATTTTTCAACGATCATGATGGAAAGAAGAAAAGTGTTATTTTAAATATTTTATGTTATAATTATTTTCTAAATATCATCTTAAATTTTTAAATAAATTTACATATTCCATCTTTATTATATGGTGACAAAAACAAATCACATCGCTTTTTGGGGCAGTAGTTTGTCGTACACACGAACGACATTACCAATTTTTCTAAGGATGGTATGTTATAAAATTATATGGTATTATAATATTGATGGATTGTAACTATTTCATGAATATTTAATATAAAAATTAAATCAATAAATATAAAAATCCATGTGATTCGACGATAGAAAACGAATAACATCAGTTAGAAAGGGGATAGTCATATATTCACACGATTGATTATTTAGTTTCCAATTTAATAGTAGAGGAGAAAGATGTAGGTTATTAAATTAATATAATAAAATATCAGTATATTTTATATAATTATTTTATTATATCATCTTGGTTTAATATTATTTTATTGTAGATGAAGAATAAAAATAATTTCTTGATTAATAATGATATATCTTTTTCAGACCACCACTTTAGAATTATAACAAAATCTTTCTTATATTGGATTTAGGATAAAAAAATTCCCATAGAATGTGTTAAGAGAATAATAGAGGTTGTATGGGTCAGTATTTTATAAACCAAAAGGCCTTTAGTTTTTGTAAATGATATGTGATATGGTTCACTTTTATAATTTAGTTGGATTGACATTTTTTGTAAATTAAAAAACAGTCAAATAATGGGAATTGAATGTCAAGAAAAATGCCTAAAAATTTAATAATTTATGTATTGAATATTTGGTATTATAAATCAACACCTATAAAATTTAATATTAAATATTTTTAAACAATTTGGTCACTTTATATCTATGGTGACTAACTTTTACAATTTTAGTTTTTCAAAATTGTAACTAGTTATTTTCATTTTTTTTCATTTATTTTTGGCCAATTAATATGTTGATGTTGCTAAAAGTTATTAATTTTTTAGATTAAAAAAATATGGATTCCATTTTAGATAATATATTTAATAGAAGTGGTATAATTTTATTTAAAATTAAACCTAATAAACGTGTCAAAAGAAGGTTTATCAAGAAATGTTTTTTACAATTATATGAGGACCTTATATTAACTCTCTGAATAGAAAGAATAAATATATGAGTTTAAATTATTATAAATATAAATATAATCTCTAAATTTCATCTAAAACATTGATCATACGGGATTATTCTAATCAATTAAAATAGAAAAACGTTATATAGTAATTTATTTTATAGAAAACCATGTTTTTATGAATAAAAATAAACTTACACCAAAATCATGAAAATTGATGATTTAAATTAAAATGATTTTATTAATCTAAATAAAATGGTTTTATTTCACATTAATGTGAAAAAAAAAATATAATGGGACTTTAAACATACTTTATTTGTTAAAAATAAATGATTTTATTTTAAAATTCCATAATTATCACTATTAAATGAAAAATCAACCATTTCAAAAAAATAACCAAATTTTAAACTATTATATTTTTATCATATAATTTAATAAATTATGTAAATTTAATAAAATAACATTTCTAAAATTTATATAAATTACTTATAATATTTTCTCACAAAAATTAATAAAAAACAATTTTTGAAAAGGTCATATTTTATTGCTGAATAGTATAAGAATTATTAAAAAACAGAGAACATATGTTTTAAAAACTTATAAATAAATTTATATTTAGTACAACCTTTATATATATTTATTAATTTATTTAAACCTATTCTTACACACCAATTTAATGGACAGTTTATAATCACCACATTTAAATAATGATAGTTTGTTCACTCTCATTGATGCATGTCATATATTCTATCAAACATAACATTATTTTTAAAAACATGATGTGTTACATTCATTCCCCCTTAAGTATCTTCTACGAATAAATATCATATTAAATACTAATGGGAAAATATGAGAGGGTACTTTGGCTTCATGGAATCCTCTGGTTCCCAAGGTGTCTCTTTGTATTTATTGTTCCCCCCTAATACTTTTACATGGTTAGTTGTATAGTTATGTATTAATTTATCCCTATTCTCTAAAATCTTCAACAAATACTATAAATAAGAGAAATCAGTTTACAATTGTACCACCGTTTATTTCATTACATGTGAGTGATTTAGTATGTATTTATTCATGATGGATACATGGAATAAATCATTATGTTAATAAAAGGTTGGTGGGAGTGTTTGTTGATAATCCAGAACTCCAATGTCGTTGAGAATATCAAAGGGTCTAGTACCTTGGGTTCTTATTTTCCCTTCATCCCATATCTCATGATTCTATTCTAATGGGATTAATTGATGAACCATTTATCCCCATTAATTAACTCCAGGTCTCAATGAAAATTGTTAACATAACTATTCTATTGAATTTGAGTAGCCTTGACGTGCCATTAATAGTCAAGAATTTTTCTAACATTTCCCAAACTATTTTATGTCCCAATATCTTTCTCTCACTAACTTTATACCAACATATTGGTGTTATAATTATCTTCCCATAATGTTCATTATATATAGTCATCTAGATTCTTTAGTGAAAACTATTTTGGTAAGAGAACCTGACTAGAGGAAGATATTGATCCCATAATCAACTGATTTAAGCTAATAAATCTCTCAAAATTACATCTATTTAATTAATATTCCTAATAGAATCGACATCATTTTGGTGGTGATAATATTGGATGATGTTCATCTTAGTATTATGACAATGTTGGAGGCTTTTCCAAAATATAGATGTAAATATAATATCAAGGCCATATACAATCCATAGTGATGTTCTATGAAACCTCACCACCTTTCCCATTTATATCCATGATATAATATCAATTGAGAAGTCCTCTTGAATTTAAATAACGTGATATTTCATTTTTAATATGATCCACCAAGACCCATATGTAATTATTCTTTCTTGATGTATTTTGAAGACAAATGATAAAGCTTATGGTTATGTTTTCCTATTTCCATTTGGGTATGGGTAATGGTTTTACAATACAAGTATACTTTTTTCCTTTCATCTATAAATTGTTGACATACCAGACACTTTGATGTATAATTCATGATCTCTTTATTCAAATTTTCCCACCATAAGTGTTCATAGAGTCCTCGATACATCTTCATGCTATATGGGTAGATGTAGAATATCAATCTATGTGTTTCATTCAATATATATTTATTTACCCTAGAATTTCGTGGTAATAATAGTTTTTAACCTAATCATACAACTCAATATTCATCAATTTTGAACTCATGGGATTTTTTTATTATAGCTTCCATAGTCTTCAGGATTTCCACATCCTCTCTCTGATCATCCTTTACATCATCAAAAATGGGTTGTTGGGAAATCATTTCTGAATGGAATAATTATGATACATCCTTGAATACTACCATTTACCTCCTTTAATGTATAAGAAGATAGTACCCTTCTATATTCTCATCATTGAGAAGTTTTCTAGATCAATTTTACATAGAGAAATTGACACATGGTTTTCTTTCCCATGATGGAAATAGATTGAAACATCATAGTTTTTTATCATCTCTAACAACAATCACTGAATTATATTGAGAACCTTCTATCTGAATTATGTTTTAGGATCTTATTATTCATATATATTACACACTTCTCCCCACATTGATAATAATTACATGTTTTCGATTAAAATATTACAGTATCCAACTCTCTATCATGTTGTTGATATTTCAGATCATGATATTTAATCATTCTAGAGTATTAGGTTACCAATTTATCATTTTACATCTATATATATCCTGGTCCATTCTTTGAAACATCATTGTATACCATGAAATGTTCCCCAATTATAGGTAGTGTAAGTATTTCTGCTATGACTAGAATCTTTTACAAATATTTGAATCTCACTTCACATTGGTAAATCTAGGAAATATTATCCTCTTTCAAAGTGAGTGTTTTTATCTAGTTTGGAATGTGTGATATTTTTTCCTCAAATTGTTGGTAATACCCATCTATTCTATGTAAACTATATATCTATATTTATGATGATTGTCTAGGAAATTCCTCAATATCCTTAGCCATAGAAGGGTTTATTGATTTTTCTTTATTGGTGATAATATGACCCAATAACGAGACAACATTTATCATGAATTAATAGTTGTTTTAATTTTCATAAATATTCTTATTTCATAAGGCCCTTATCAAAAAATTCCAATGCTCCACATGCTCCTCCTTACATTTGGAGTATATCATAATATTATCCATGAAGACAACAAAAAATTTGTATAGGTAATATCTAATGAATATATTTTTTATGTCCATCAATATTTCAAGAGAATTATTGATTTTGAAAGGTATCATTATCAGGCCATATTGTCTATACCATATTCAAAAGGTATTTTGTAGAATATCTTCATTAATCTCCCTTAATAGACGATATCCTGAAAAAATTTAGACCTTAGAAAAATGTTGGGCTCCACGTACTTGATAGAACAAATTTTCAATCCATTGAAGCGGATAACTACTCATTATTGTGATTTTTTTGAGTTAATAATAATCGATATAGTGGAACTATTACCCATTCTTATTCTTGAAAAACATGACCATCAGACACCCTAATGAATCACTCATGTGTATAAAAAATTTTCTATATTCTCTTATATCTACTTATTTAGTTCTTCCAACTCAAAAACATCTATTCTATAAGGATTTTTCGATATGGTAAGAGATATCTGTATAATTTCTATTTATAAATCGAACTCTCTTACAGAAGGAAGAACATGGAGCTCTTTAGGGAACACCTTAGTGTAATCCCTCACAATGGACTATCATTCCAGCATTATTCTCTCCCTTGACTTGATAATTTGAGCTAGATATTCAATATCCTAAGGGGATAATTTTCATGTCTGAACAAAAGATTATAGGGGAGATTCATCCTCCACCTTACAATTTTACAAAATTAGTGGATCACTTGGGACATGAAGAGTGATATACCTGCCCAAATAGTTGATGTGGACATTATATAGGGAGACACAATAAATTTATAAAATTGAATAAAACATCACTAAAGTAAGTAATAATTTTTTTGGGGGGGTTTTGTCTATAAAAAATGACCAGGGATGGGTTATATACTTGGAATGCAACCATTGCACTACTTTTTGTTCTCACAAATAGATTAACACCTATATTTCGAAGTGGTTCTTTACTAGTTCTACTAAACAAGGAATATATTGGAGTATATATTGAACCAGAATCAAAAATTATATACACTATTATTTAATGAATATTATCATACCCATAACCACATCATTATCATGATCCTCCTCCATGGTAGTGATTGAATATTCCTTTCTTTTCTTCTTTTGAGGGTATTTTCATTGAATTCCACTGAAAACCCATGGCATAAGGAATTTTTTTTCATAATTCTAGTGTACCGTAATTATGAAACACTTAATAATAAGTAGAGTGTGAATCTAATCCTTATCTTATTCTTCTACATTAATGGGATTCTCCATTTCCCTTGGGAACTAATTATCTTTATGACCCCTCTTTTCCACATGTAATGAATCTCCTGATTTCATTAAGATAGATCTTGTGAGTCCTCTTCCCACACTTTTTACAAGTGGGATGTTTTTTTCCACTATGGATTTTTCTATTGATACTATAGATAAAAACAACATTTGAAATTTTTTTCCTAATCCCTTGAGACCAATAAGATTCATTGATCCTCATATCAACTTTTAGGGCACACCAGAAAATCTAACCATGTCTTTAAAGTACCAATCCTCTAAAACATCTCACATTCATGTTTTTAACTAACTAATGAAATAATCCACTGAAATTTCATATTTACAACTGTAAAGACTAGGAAATTTCAAGGAAAAGTTTTTCATAAATACTTTTGAATTTTACGAGTACGCAGTTTCGGACGGCACCTGATTCTGAGTCCCGGTGTGCCCGGAATCAGTTTTCGAAGATTATCTTGGGTACGTTCAATAAAAGAACGAGTGGGTTTTTCAATCATTTTAACCGGTGCTCGGAATTGAAATCTGAGGGCATCAATGAACTCGCAAATTCGGTAATTTCTTAAGAAGATCATTACCACAATCACTTTTTCACGGGAGGAGAAGTTTAATTTTGTGGTTTAAATAATAAGTGAATAAAAATTGTGGAACAATTTTAATTCTTTATCTTAAGTGGTTATATCCTACATGGGGAAGTTAGTACAGGAACCAGAAGTTCCTAACTACCCATGTGAGGATAATAGTAAGGTGCGTCCCACACGAGCCCCAACCATTCACATTCCCTAAACCCCTTAAACCTCCCATTAAACTCCTTTGTTTAATGTTGACACCCCCTTGAATTTAATTGAGTAACTCTTCCTCTCCCCTCTCTCCCTCAGTAAAACATGCCAACACACACACCTTAATTAATTAATTGAAACTATTTCATTAATTAATTAAGTGTTTGAATTTAAATTTTCAAATGAATGGCATGATTAAAGAAAATAAGGAGAAGCCTTATTTTATTTTTGGTTGGCATGTTGTATGGAGATTTGGGGAAGAAAGCTCATGAGTTTTGAAGAACGCTTCATCCCCTTTGTTGAAGAACGCAAAATCTCTGACGAAGAACATCGAGTCGGAAACCCCGGATTCACAATCCTTATCTTCCTCAATGGCAAGGGAGGAGACACCGACGCGGGAACTAACTATCGACGAGGCACCTTCTATTCTTCTCTCCGTGACAAAAGAGGAGACATCACTTCCTCGGGTGCACATCGACGACGACGGAAACGACATCGTCATTCACGACTCTTGTCAACCGAAAACTTCTTTTCGAGGAAGGGGTTTACTATTGAAATTGGATGTTTACATACCCCGTACTCTTTGGAAAACATTGTTTGAATATGACCTATTTTTTATCATTTTACGCAGAGGGTGCGGGCCGAACAAACATGGCCTAACAACCCTCCACTCTTCTCGATTAATTATTCTAGAATCGGAAATCGAAGGCGGAGGAGGCACGACGCCGTCACGCTGTGCCGAGAAGGCGACAAAGGAGGCATGATGCCGTCGCACCATTCTGGGAACGTGAAAAAGGAGGCCGACACGGTCGCGCTGGTTGTGCGGGAAGAACAGCGGCACGCTACATGGGCCGGCCGGGTGGAGCTGGACCGCGGTGCCAGGATGGCACCGCACCGGAAGACCGGCGGCCTGCGTGCATAGAAGACCGGCCGGTTTGGGGAAGGGCGGCGCCACCTGGCGCCATTGGTGTGGAAAACCGGGGGGGCCTGAACCCGCTCGGCCAGCCAGCCGTGTTGCGCCCCCAGCCGTGTTGCGCACCCAGCCATGCCGCACGCCTAGTCAGGCCGCACCGAGCCAGGTCGCCCCCCGACGGGCCAGGCTGCACCAGTTCGTTCCGAACCGCATCCCTTTGGGCCAAGTTGAGTATTTCCCTTGTACCGGTCCGACACCCCTGCTGGGTCAGACCCGTCAAACTGGGTTAACCCAACCTGTCGGCCCACAAGGTAAACGGGTCGGGCCTGTTAATAAATTAAACAGGAATAACTCTAAGATGGTGTGTCTGATCGACACGTCGTATGCGGAACTAAGACTATTTCAATGATACAGTCTTCTTTCGATACTCTAAGTATGTTTCAGATGAATTTGGATAACGTCCGGGTTAGAAAAGAGCATATTTCTAACAGGGCCCCTGGGAAGGAAAAGGTTATATCTCTCAGACCGGGCGCCTGATTGACGCGATGTCTGTCACATTGAGTTCCTATTAACGAGATAGAACTTTTTGGTACATCAACTCTGGACTTCGTGACCGTTGATGTATCGACACCTTGGCTCATGCGACGGACCCTCTCGGAATCGAGCGTGTTGTGTCTGTGAATCCTAGAGCTGGTTGCGACTACGACGACGATGACTACTGTACATGGATTCTACGTGGGATCGGTAGTGAGGACGACTGTACTTGGAACCTCCATGGGTTCGACAGTGATAATGACTATACATGGATCCTACGTGGGTTTGGCAGCGATGGTTACTGTACTTGGATCTTATGTGGGTCGACAGCGATGACTTTTGTACTTGGATCCAACATGGGTTCGGCAGGGAAGATTATTCCGAGACTACATCTATCATCTCCACCCCTATTCGTGAGTAGTAAACCTGTGTGAGCTGAGTCTTGATTTTCAATCATTATCATCAATGTAATTGACTTACTTTCCTGTGTGGACTGGGATGTGCTTTCCTGTGTGGATTGTGTTGTACTTGGGCTCGTGAGTTGGTGCCGAATTGGAATTGATGACTTAGGTATATGTATGGGCATATACCTAAGTATAGTTGTTTGATACTTTGTTTTTTATCTTTCCTTTGTAGTTTATCCTTTTTGAATTCTGGGAGAGCTTCAGGGGTCTTGGGGTCCCTTTTGAGTATCGTATACTCAAACCGGCACGGGCTATGCCTGCACTACGTTGTGTTGGATGAAGACGACAGATAACACTGATCGAGGTGGAGTCTTGCGGTTCGGGACGATACCTGGAGCTGGACCACTTCGCGGGACGTACAAGGAGCAGACATCCAGACCCGAGGAGTTGAGGAGACCATCTGTACCCACCCTTCTGGTGGGATATTCGGAGGACGACTCAGTGGTTTCTAGTTTACATTACTGCAACTGTTCTTTCTTTACTATTGTACTGTACATTCAGTTGGGTTTGTATTCTGTACCATTTACATTCCATCACTTACTTTTGTACTCAGTTTACATAGTGTTTGCTTCATATTGCGTACTATGTTGTGTTTTTTTACTTATATAAAGGAAATGTCTTCCCTTTTATAGGGATTTACACCTTTGGTGCTAGTACCCAACCCCTAGCATATGGAATGAAGGCTTGGGGTAGTCACGGCACAAGCCCCGAGGATGGGTCGTGAAAAATTGGTATCAGAGGAGTCGGTTCTACTGTAGAACTTATGACTCTAATAATTTCTTCTTATGAAGCAATACGGTTATGGGTATTGAGTGTCGTTATCCATCCAATAAGTCCAGTGTTGGTGCGGCGGCTGACGTATCCATACACCAGGATCCTGACTTCTGAATCAGTGCTCGAAAACACTGATTTCATGTGTGTTTCAAAAGGTTTCATTGTGATTACTTTTTGTCTGGTCACCAGGTATATTCTATTAACAATGGTGCACCTGTTTCATTTCAGGATGGCCCCACGATGGTATCCATATAGGGTTCTGAGCTTTGTGTGAGATGGCAGCCCACCAAGCGACGAGGCCTCAGTATAGGGCCCCATTACAGTGGAGGCACCAACGATACCTCTACCCGCTGGGCCACTAATACCACCAACCCCAGAAGCAGAGAGTGCACACCGCCTGGGTGCGCCGCACGAGTTTCAGCGATAGAGGCCGCCCAGGTTCTGTGGAGAGATGGACCCTCAGACAGCCGAGGATTGGATGGAGGCTATCGTCCGAGTCTGCAGATTGGTTGGGACACTAGTAGATCTTATGGTGATCCTTGAAGCGAGTCTCCTGCATGCAGCAGCAGACAGATGGTGAATCCTGATGCTCCATGTGCACGATGAGGCATCTCAACTATGTACGGACTTCGAGATCCTCTTCCACTCAGAGTTTGTTCCAGCCACCCTCTGTGTGGTGCGCATCTAGGAGTTACTACAGCTGCATCAGGGCAGCGTGACATTAGCCCAATACTCGGCGAGATTTACCAACCTCTCATGCTACTCCACGGACATGATACGTGACCCATTCTTCCGGGCGAAGACCTTCAAACAAGGACTGAGGCAAGAGATCAGGACTTCGATGATCTTCGTCGACATTCCAACAGAGGTAGGAGTACTGGAGAGAGCCCTACTTGTGGAGAGCTTCCTTGCTAAGCCTACTCCAGCAGCGAGGCCTACCGCATGGCGACACGTAGCGGAGTCTTCTGCAGTCGGTAGTAGACAGATGTCGCATAGGTCCAAGCAGACCTTGCCATTAGGTGGGTGACCTCATGATACTGGTTTGGAGGTCCAGGGCACACGCAGCAAAACCAGTCATATGAGAGGCACACAGTGCTATTCATGTGGAGGGTAGGTCCACATGGCTCTTGAATGCCTGACCAGCCATGTAGAGGAGCAGCAGATGGTTGAGGGACCACCCAGTCAGAGGTAGAGGTTCGACCGTGGCAGTCCACAGGGAGCAGGCGGATGAGGCAGAGGAGCTGTCTGAGCAGCGGGTGGTGGGTGATGCTTTGAGGCTCTACCACCACCACCACCAGGAGGTCCACCCCAACCACAAGGAGCTGGCGTACAGAGGAAGGCTCAGCTTCAGGCAGTGGAGGATTATGACCACGGTGCACCTGAGATGATTCAAGGTACTATTTGTGTCTACTCCACCCATACTGCAGTTCTTACAGACATAGGAGCAAGTCATTCTTTTATTTTCATTGCCCTTGTTCGGAGCTCGGATATTCCGACAGAGCCGTTAGCTCAATCCTTACGACTAGAGACTCCTACGGGAGAAAACTCGATGATTACACACTAGTTTTGGTCATGTGATATTACTCTAGGAGGCGAGAGTTTCGGCTGGGATCTTTTTGCAGTGGTGTCGAGGCCTTACAACGTCATCTTGGGCTTGGATTTGTTTTCTACATTCTATGCTCAGATCGACTGTATTAGGCGCAAAGTGCGGTGTGTCTGCGCAGATGGGAGCAGGTTCACCTTCATCAGAGAGAAGGGAGCCTTTGTAGCGCATGATGGACTTACACAGTGAAGAGGGTAGCAGATCACACATCAGTTGGCTAGTATCATCCTCGGATTAGTTGATGTGTGGAGTCTGAGCTTTCCTGTTGTGGTGGATCAGTATTCGGACGTTTTCCTTGAAGACATTACAGGACTACCTCCTCGCAGGTAGGTAGATTTCTAAATTGACCTGTACCCTGGGACAATCCCGATATCTACTCCATCATATCCCATGGATCCTGCTGAGCTTCGTGAGCTACGGGTACATCTGGAGGACTTACAGGGCAAGGGATTCATCAGACCCAGTGTTTCCCCTGCGCTTTTTCGATTATATTTGAAAAGAAGGTGTATGGGAGCTTATGACTATGTGTCGGCTACCGTCGCCTGAATTAGGTGACCATAAAGAACAATTATCCACTCCCGAGGATAGACGACCTCTTTGATCAGCTCAAGGGAGCATGATGGTTCTCAAAGATAGACCTCAGTTCAGTCTATCATCAGCTCAGAGTTCGAGATGGGGATGTGCAGAAGACGGCCTTCAGGTGTCGGTATAGCCTCTATGAATTCTTGGTTATGCCTTTCGGCGTAACCAACACTCTATCAGTGTTCATGAGTATAATGAACAATATCTTCATGCCTCACCTCGATCAATTTGTCATAGACTTCATTGACGATATACTGATTTACTCGACTACAGAGGAGGAGCACGCCTACCACTTACAGGTTGTACTGGACACACTCAGAGAGCACCATCTTTATGGTAAGCTCTCGAAGTGTCAGTTCTGGATTCTAGAGTTCATCTTCTTAGGGATCGTCATCTCTAAGGTGGGAGTTGCAGTGGATCCTGAGAAGATCGAGGCGGTAACTTCTTGGGAGCCACCAAGGAGTGTGATAGAGGTGCGGTGTTTCCTAAGTCTGGATGGGTACTATCAGGGAATTGTGCCAGACTTCTCCAGAATTTCAGCACCACATTTAGCTTTGACGAAAAAGGGAAAACCCATCGTGTGGTCAGATAGATGTCAGCAGAGCTTCCAGGAGCTGAGACAGAGATTGACCTGTGCACCCATCTTGAGTCTACCGGAGGAGGGTGTATGGTACGTAGTTTACTATGAGGATTCAGGGACTAGACTCAGGTGTGTCCTGATGTAGGAGCAGGTAGTGATCTCTTATGTTCCATGCAGTTGAGGAAGCATGAGCATAACTATGCCACCCATGACCTGGAGTTAGCAGCACTAGTCGTTGCCTAAGAGATGTGGCGACACTATCTAATTGGTGGGTACTTTATAGTATACTTTGACCACTAGAGTCTGAGGTACATCTTCTCGCAAAAGGACCTGATCCTGAGACAACGACGATGTCTTCAGTTCCTCCAAAACTATGAATTTGATATAGACTATACTCCTGGGAAGGAGAACGTAGTAGCTGATGCTCTTAGAAGGAGATCGGGTATTCAGCTACTTGGAGAGGCGACAGAGCAACTAACCACATTAGAGATATCCTTCCTGGATAGAGATGGAGAATCCTTTCTACAATCACTAAAATTCACACCTCCACTACTTCAACGGGTCAGAGAGGCACAATGTGGGGACATTGACAGTGAGACGCGACGTGCTCAGATTTTCACAAGGCATGCACCTGATGGATTTTATGAAGGAGAAGAGCTCGTCATCTTCTTCCGAAGACGTAGCATGGTACCAGTTGCACTGCAAGAGGAAGTGCTGAGGGAGTTTCACACATCCCCTCTTGTTGAACATCCATAAGTGGTGAAGATGTATCAGGATCTCAGACGTCAACACTGGTGGCCGGGTATGAAGAAGGTTTTGGCAGAGTTTGTTTCACGATGCCTCACCTACCAGTAGATGAAGGCGGAGCACCATTTACCGGAAGGCTTGGTGCAGCCCTTAAAGGTCCCGGAGTGGAAGTGGGATGGGATATCCATGGATTTTGTGACGGGGCTCCCACGTAATTCCAGAGGACACGACTCCATCTGGGTGATTATCGACCGACTCACCAATTCGGCCCACTTCTTACCTATCAGAGAGAAGGTCTCAATGGAGAGATTGGGACACGTTATTGTCAGGAGATAGTATGTCTTCATGGTGTGCCATCATCTATTGTCTTCAATCGAGATGCTCACATTACTTCGCGGCTTTGGAAGGGGTTGCAGGATGCATTTGGGATGCAGCTACGCCTGAGCACCACCTTTCATCATCAGACGGATGGCCAGATGGAGAAGACCATGCAGACTCTCAAGGACATGCTCCGTGCATGTGTCCTCGACTTTGGTCATAGCTGGGAGGATCATCTACCCTTAGTGGAGTTTGCGTACAACAACATCTACCACTCCACCATCGGGATGGCACCATACGATGGATTGTAAGGCCGGCCATGTAGATCACCTCTGTAATGGACTGACCCGAGGGAGTCAGTACTCGTGGGACCAAAGATGGTCCAGACAATGACAGAGAAGGTGCAGATCATCCAGGAGCAGATGGGGACTACACAGAGCAGACCGAAGTCCTATGCTGATAGGAGGCGGAGACCACTGGAGTTCTAGGATGGCGACCATGTTTTCATACAGATCACACCTCGATGTGGATTACGGATATTTGGCTGGGGTGGCAAGTTATCTCTATGCTTCATCGAACCATTACAGGTTCACAACAGGGTAGGTGAGGTGGCTTATCACCTGGCCCTGCCACCTCAGTTGAACCGGGTGCACGACATCGTCCACATATCTCAGTTGAGGAGATACGTGCACGACCCGACACAGATTATTGATCATGGGGAGCTGGACATCAATGATGGGGAGACTTTTGTGGAGGTCCCGAGAGAGATCGAGGATCATGAAGAGTGGGTCTTATGTGGAAGGTTGATTCCTCTAGTGCGCATTCGTTGGCAGCACGGGAACCTCCAGGAGAGCACATGGGAGCGGGAGGCTCATATGCGTGCACAATACCCTCATTTGTTTCCCTAGTTTATGATGTAGCTTTATGGGGACGTAAACCCCTGAGGTGGGAGTAATGTAAAGACCCGTAAATTTCAAGGAAATTTTTTTCATAAATTCTATGAAATTTTATGAGTACACAGTTTCTGACAGGACCTAATTTTGAGGCCTGGTGTGCCCGGAATCAATTTCCAATGTTTATCTCCGGTACGTTCAGTAAACGAACAAGCGGGTTTTCCTATATTTTGTACCGATGCTCGGAATTGAAATCCGACGACACCAATGAACTCACAATTCCTGTAATTGCATAAGAGGACCTTTACCTCAATTGCATTTGCACAGGAGGAGAAGTTTAATTTTTTGGTTTAAATATGAAGTGAATAAGAATTGTGGAACAATTTTTATTCTTTACCTTAAGTGGTTATATCCTACATGGGAAAGTTATGATGGGACCCCCAAGCTACTAACTACCCATGTGAGGATAATTGTGATGTGGGCCCACACGAGCCCCATCCATTAACATTCCCTAAACCCCTTAAACCACCCATTAAACTCCTTTGTTTAATGTTGACACCCCCCTTGAATTTAATTGAGTAACTCTTACTCTCCCCTCTCTCCCTCATTAAAACTTTCCAACACACACATGTTAATTAATTAATTGAAACTCTTTCATTAATTAAGTAAATTATTGAATTTAAATTTTGAAATACATGCCATGATTAAATAAAATATGGAGAAGCCTTATTTTATTTTTGGTTGGATTGTTGTGTGGTGATTTTGGGGAGAAAGCTCTTGAGTTTTGAAGAACACTTCATCACCTTTGTTGAAGAACGCCAACTCTCCGACGAAGGACATCGACTCGGAAACCCCGAATTCACCATCCTCTTTATCCTCTACGACAAGGGAGGAGACACCGACACGGGAACTCGCTAATGACAGGGAACGTTCTATTCTTCACTTCGTGATAAAAGAGGATATGTCACTTCCTCCGGTGCACATCGATGATGATGGAAACGACGTCGTCATCCACGACGTTTGTCAACCACAACATTCTTTTCGAGGTAGGGGTTTACTCGTAAATGTGGATGATTACGTACCCCGTACTCATTGGAAAACATTGTTTAAATATGGTCGATTGTTATCATTTTATGCGGAGGGTGCGGGCCGAACAAACATGGCCCGACAACCCTCAGTTGTTCTCGATTAATTATTCTTGAATGGTCAATCGAAGGCAGAGGAGGCACGACACTGTCGCGCTATTCCGGGAACGCGACAAAGGAGGCACGACACCATCACATCATGCTGGGAACACGACAAAGGAGGCTGATGCCATCACGCCAACTGTGCGGGAAGAACCGCGACCCACTACAAGGGTCGCTTCGGCAGAAGAACCAGCCGGCCTATCAGCTGGCTGGGCAAAGAGTAGCCACGACGCAAGGAGGGCGCTGTGCTAGAGGACCGGCCGGCCCGTCGGCCGGCCGGGCAGAGAAGGACTGCTGCTCCAGGAGGGCGCCACGCTGGAAGACCGGCGGCCCACCCATGCAGGCCGCATGTGCAGAAGACCAGCCAGTCTTGCTGGCCGGTTTGGGGAATGGAGGCGCCACCTAGTGCAACTGGTGCGGAAAACTGGGGGGGAGGGGGGCGCCCCCTATAACCGGATCGGCCAGCCGGCCGCGCCGGGTTGGGCCGGGCCACGCCACTTCGGGATGTGTCGTGTCCCTTCGGGCCGAGTTGATTATTTCCTTCAGACCGATCTGACACCCCTGCTGGGTCAAACCCGTCAAAAAGGGTTAACCCGACCTGTCAACCCACTGGGCTAAACAGGTCGGGCCTGTTAATCACTTAAACATGAGTAACTCTAAGACCGTGCGTCCGATCGATGCACCGTCTGTGGAACTAGGACTCTTTCGAAGAGACAGAACTTTAGAGATACTCTAAGTATGTTTCGAATGAATTTGGATATCAGCTGGGTTAGAATCGATCTTATTTTTAACTAGGCCCCTGAGACAGAGAAGCCTATATCTCTCAGACCGGGAGCCTGATTGATGCGTCGTTTGTCGCTTTGAGTTTCTATTGACGAGGTGGAACATTGTGATACATCAAATCTGGACTTTGAGACAGTTGATGTATAGACCCCTTGGGCCGTGGAGCAGACCCTCCAGAATCGAGCATGTTGTGTGCGAGAATCCTAGAGCTAGCTGCGACTACGACGACGATGAAGACTGTAATTGGATCATACATTGGTTCGACAGTGAGGATGACTATACTTGGATCCTCCTTGGGTTTAGCAGCGATGAAAAATGTACATGGATCCTACGTGGGATTGGCAGTGATGGTTACTGTACATGGATCCTGCTTGGGTTCGGTAGTGACAACTTCTGTACTTGGATCCTACGTGGGTTCGGCAGGAAAGATGATTCAGAGACTACATCTATATTCTCCACCCCTCTTTGTGAGTAGTATACATGTGTGATCTGAGTCTTGATTTTCAATCATTATCATCGATGAGATTGACTTGCTTTCCTGTGTGGACTGGGTTGTGCTTTCCTGTATGGTCTGGGTTATACTTGGGCTCGTGAGTTGGAGCCGAACTGGAATTGATAACTTAGGTATATTTATGTTCATATACCTAAGTAGAGTTGGTTGATACGTCGTGTCTGTATATTTCCTTTGTGGTTTATCCTTTGTGGATTCTAGGAGACCTACGAGGGTCATGGGGTCCCTACTGAGTATTGTATACTCACCCCTGCATGGGCTATGCCTGCACTACGTTGTGTTGGATGGAGATGACAGACATCACTGATCTAGGAGGAGTCTTCTGTAGCGGGACGGTACCTGGAGGTGGACCACTTGGTGGGACGTACACGAAGCGGATGGCCGGACCCGAGGAGTTGAGGATACTATTTGTACCCACCATTTAGGAGGGATATCTGGGGGATTACTCAGTGGTTACTAGATTACTTTACTGCTGCTGTTATTTCTTTACGGTTGTACTTTACTTTTTTTTGGTTTGTATTCTGGACCATTTACTTTCCAGCACTTACTTTTGTACTCATTTTACTAAGTGTTTACTTCATCTTGAGTACTCTGTTGTGTTTGTCTACTTATATAAAGGAAATGCCTTTCCTTTTATCAGGATTTATGCCTTTTGTGCTAGTCGCCATCCCATGTCCTATGGAAGGCGGGCTTGGGGTAGTCATGACATAGGCCCCGAGGATGGTTCGTGATAGTAACAAATCTAAATAAATATTGTGATGTCCTAGTGACGTCTGCCTCAAACACCCCAACACGGCCTTCTTCAATTTTCATCAGGATGAGTAACAAATTATTTATTTTATATTCGATAATTTTGGGAAAATATTTATTCAAAAATATCTTCCTAATTTCTTCTGATCCCATGGATTCAATATCCACTTTATTCTTTTTGTTCTTGGTTAGTATCCACCACTGATCGACTTCTATATCAATGTGATAAATAGACAAAAAACATTCCCTTTCTCTGTACATTGGATTATAGATAATATCATCCCAATGGAGTTAATATATTGTTCAATGCTGTGGGGATCTGAATATCTACTAAATTTAGAGGGAATTGTTCTTATATTAGACCCAACTGAAACATTCACTTTTGTATGTGGGTGAGTTCATTCTACATCATTGAAGCTATTTTTCATAAAATGAGCTTGATGATCCAGTACTTCCATGTAGCTCTAATTTTCTAGTCTGATAAGGGTAGGCATCTCATTTGGACAATCATCTAATTTCCTATCATTTTGGTTTTTTGCACAATTTCCCCTCTTTCCAACATTAAATGAAAATAAATAAAAGACAAAATGAGAATACTTTAATATACAAAAATTAAAATTTGAAACATATAAGTAATAAAATATAAATGATATGTATATCTCTATTTATGTGTCTCTATGATTCAATTTAGTTTATCCAAGGCTATATTTCATATAGGGTTTTATAACCTAACACTTTTTTCAATTACTTCAAAATGGTTTGTATGTGTTTTGGAATTTCCAAACCAATTCCCTTGTGAGTGTCAAAGGAGGTCCATAGTAAGGTTAGGCTCACTTAGTACTAGAATGATTACTAAAATATACATGAACAAAAATTTCTGGGTTTGTAACCCCTACATGAATTTTTTCATAAACTATATCCACTTGTGTTATTGAAACATGGATGTATTTCTTGGAAAACCACATAATATTTTCCTCAAAATTATTTTACTATGTCATCCTATACCTATAATTATATCTATATATTTCAATAAAGATCCCTAATCCAAATATTCAAATGTTGGCTTAACCTTTCCTATAATACCAAATATATTGACCTAATTTTATAACACATATTATATAATGATTTATAAAAAAATATACATTAAATACTAACTAAGGATTGAATTCCCTGGTATCTTTGGGAACTCGATACATAAAACAAAAAATTTAAACTAAAATAAAAAATCTTTATTTTATTCAACAGAATGAGCTCTAAATCCATTAAAGCTCATAAAATTTTATTGTGTAACCTAAGGAATACATTGACATAATGGTTGTTCTAAAAACCTAGTAATAGAATAGTATGATAAGGAAATATAACATTTGATCCAAAACTATTACATGATAGAATAAAAGATAAGGCCCATGAGTAATTAATATTTGAGAATGAAATAAATAAATTGGGATAATAAGGTGATTTAATCATTGTAAATTTGGTGATAACATATAACATGAAATAAAATTGAGTTGAGGCTGACTAATGAGACAATTTAACGTAGTGGATAATGTCTCATATTTTATTAAGTTTACTCCATATTCCTATAAATAATGTCTAATGAGACTAAATATTTACCCAATACATTATAGTTATATCTTGGAATACCCATTCTAAAATGTTCATGGTCGTGTTTTCTACAAAAATGGAAATCAATCATAGGGAATAAACATAATAATTTCAAAAGTAATGAATGTGGGTTGCATAATCTTTCATAATATAGTAATCAAAATAGATTTATTAAAGATGGAACTTGGGAAATGATGTTAAGGAATATATTAAAATGTCAAGGGAAGGATGAATAAGTTAGCTGTATATTTGGGATATATATATATATATAATTTATATCCAATCCATAAAATTAAGGCGTTAGATGAAGTTAGCTCGAGAGAGTAGGTTATAACACAAATAAAAAGTGTTGTTTAGAGATATCCATTTCTTCAAGCTAGCCTCATCATGTTCATTTCGTGTCTTAATAAATAAAAAAATCATGTTAATTATTTACATTCCTAATAAAAAATTTCAATTTTATTATTTCTTTAATTTTATTTGTTAATAAGTCATATTTAATGACTTTGTCATTTAATTCAGCATCAGATGTTTTGATGATATACAAATCATATGTCCAAAATAAATTAGTTAATCATACTATTTTTAAAGTTATTATTATTTCTTCATATCCATAAAAATATTAATTTAATATTTATAATTTCTATAGAATAATTAATCTTTTAAAACCAGCCATGAAATATTGTTATGAAAAATGAACTATTGTACAATCATCTAGATATTAGGTCGTACGTACTCATGTTAACGTTTCCATTTTTCAATGACCATGAAGGAAATAATTTTTTCTTTTTGATATTATATATTTATCATTTTATCATTAATATCATATTTTTCATTAAATACACTTACATATACCATCTATTTGATGTGGTGGGAAAAATGAATAACATGGTTTCGTGAGGCGATATTCCACTATATACATGAATGATGTTATAATTTTTTTATTTGATGGTATGGTAAGAAAGTATATGAAATATTATTTTCATATAATAATTAATATATATTAGATATAATATATAAACAATAATTACAACATTATGAATCATATTGTGAGGAAATGATTGAAGATTAATTACATCAGTTCATGAGGTGGTAGTCTGTGGTACATATAAATGATTGTTTCACTTCCAATCTGATAGAGGAGTAGAAAAGTCTAGGTTATTCTATTAACATAATAATATCTCATTATGTGGGAGATATTGATGTTATTATATAATCATGGTCAAATAATATTTTATGGAGCTGGAAAAAGAAACAAAATGAATGTTCTGAGTAAAGAATGACACCTATTCTTTAGAACACCTCATTAGGAATATACTTAAACATACAATTATTTAATTTATGATTGAAAAGGCCTATAAGAGTAGGGATGGGAATAAAGTAGTTTATTATTTCAGGTATTTTGCAAAAAACAAGGCTTTTTGTGTGTGGAAATGAGAGGTGATGTGGCACCCTTTTATAATTGAGAGGGAGTGACATTAATCTAATTAGTCAAGACTATTCCAAAATGGGAAGTCACTCTCAAGATCAAGGCCTCAAAAATAGATAAATAATAGAGTAGAGGTGTGATATGGTTTATTAAAACCACAATAATTCAAAATTAAATCATTTTGAAATGATCTATTTCATTTTACATCTATAGTTACTCACTTTTTCAAATATAGTTTTTCACCACTATTACTATTTTTTATTTTCACTATGTAATATGACCAAAATTTAGGTTTAAATAACTACAAAATATTAATTTTTCAGATTGAAAATATGTAATCCATTTTAATTAATTAAATTAATTTAATATGTTGAATTTAATCTAAAATTAATCATATAAAACATTTCAAGAGACAGTTTTTCAAGAAATACATTTGTCAAATGTAAGATGATATTATATTAACTATTTGAATAAAAGTAATCAATATATAAATATAAAATAATATAAATTTATATATAGAATATACCTTTCATTTAATTTTTTTTCTAAGGTTCATTTAAATTAATTATAATTTATAAACTTTATGCACTTAAAAATAATTTTTAGAAAACCATGTATAAAGAACAAAAAAACATACCCCAAAATCAGGGAAATTTATTACTAAAGCGAAATTAATTATATTGTTATAAATAAAATGTATCATATGCAACTTTATGAACAAATAAAAAAATATAGTAGGACATTGTTATTTATTTATTAAATTAACGTAAATAACAGTATTTGAAAAATTGATATTTATCATTATTCACTAAAAAATAAATCATTATAGATTAATTAAAAAAATTTCCCTAAATATAATTCAAATATTCATATGTAAAAATGATCATCAATTATTAATATAACATTTAAAAAAGATTTATAAATTAATTATAATATTATCACATAATAAAATAAAAATTGATTAAGAAATGTATTTTTTGATAAATATATATGTCTATAATAATTGAGTACTAATTTATTAAGAATTTATCAATATTTTTAAATTTAGTATTTAATTTATTTATTTTTCCAAAATTTGTTAATTCTATTAATACCTAAAAATTTAATGGAAGGTTTTAACTGTCCAATTTAAATAATTATTGTTCATTTAGGATCAATGTTGTATATCATATATGATATTGAACACATCATTATTTTAAAAAAACTGGAGGTTTCAAATATAGACAATAGTGGATCCTCGAATGTACATATTTAAAAAATTGTTATATGGTTGGGATGGTGATATGATTTGATGCATGGAGTTCCTGTTTTAGGATTGGTGAATTTCGGTAAGAGTAGTTTTTACCAAGTGTTTTTATTATGTATTACTTTTGGGGAAAGATAGCTCAGGACATGAATCATTGGGGAAAAGGTGAAAAATTTCATGGAAGTGAAACTGGTGTACCTTCATTTGATATTATATTGGATATTATATGATTAATTTTATATGATACATGGAGAATGATCCATAGTTAGGATTTAAAATGAATAGTAATCATATTTAGGTGTAATGTTACATTCACATGTTTAGTCACTAATCTTAAGTGTGCTTATTTTTCATTTTGAATGATAGTTTACAGGGTGGATACATATGAGTATACATGATATTCTCATCCTACATATATATAATTATTTTCCCAATCAATATAGGTTGGTTTTTATTTAGGATAGAAATTTTTATTTAAGGGTGTTGATCTAGAGAAACTCTATATTCATGGTTACTAGCAAGGATATCCCTAGTTTTTTCTATAGTTTTCCAATTTTTTTCTCTTCATTCATTTTATTTATTCTAACTGATTCTTCTTTTGTTACCATAAGGAGTGATTTTTTGGCTATTTTTATCTTATCTCTCTAAATTATCATATCATATAGGGAAATTCCTCTCATATGTGTGTATTTTATATAATCATTTCTTGTTTTTAATCCCTACCCTTTGGGAGGTGGGATTCAGACTTCATTTTCAACCCTCTATCATTACCTACCTAGGATGGTTACCTTTGGGGGGGTTCAATAAACAGGGGTTTTAGACATAATGGTTGAGATATATAACAGATTGTGGAGTTAATAACTGTTGAAGATGCATGGGGTAGTAGGAAAATAGTGTTAGAAAAAACATAGTTAGTTCTATAAAAAAGAGAGACTGGCTAATAAACATGATCTTTTGTGCTCCAATGATCTATCTCAGGCACTGTAAAAGTTTTTTAGTTATTCTAAGTGAATTTAGGTTTCTTCTGAGGTGTAGACTATAAAAATGAAAATGCATCATGCTAGTATTATACATTATTTTAATGGGGGTATACAATGAGAAGATGTTAAAAATGAATTAAATAATTAACTGTATCAAATCTATATCCTCGGTTAAGATTCCTAAACATTTTTTCTTGTGCAGAAGTGGATCTAGGTTGATATACCTATCTGATTCATGCCATATATGTTTTTGAATGATGTGTTATAAAATCACCACAGAGTGGAGGAAAATGAAAAAAAAATCCTGGATAAAGAAAACTCCATGTTTTTTAGTTTTAGAGTATACAAATGTATGAGAACTTCATTTCGGGTTGTGAGACAAATTTTTGGTCAGAGGAGGTAGTGATATCCTTCCATTTTAATCATTCCTAGAGGGAGCACTGATATTTTTATCTACAACAAGGATATCTAGACAATCTTAGAATTGGTGGTTCTTATTCCTTGGGGTTTTCAAAAAGTTTATATTTTTATGGGGATTTTAAGAGATAAATATTCTGTATAATTTTATTTCTTTGAAAATAATAGGGAGCTTATCGATCAGTGATCTTTTCCCTCTATTATGGGATTTCATATATAAGATCTTGATGTGTGGTGTGACCTTTTAATTTCATTATTGAATATATAACCATTTAATTATTATCCATTTAATGTAAATAAATATTATTATTATAATTTCTTATTTTCAATCCCTTTGGAATGATTATAGTAAAATCCTCTAATTAATTTGATTGAAACACAAATCTTAAATATAACAACCCTGCTTTTTATTACAACTTAAACATGCTTTATTACATAAAACTTCACTTGATCCAACAAAGAAGATCGAGAGGTTTAGTGTCTTTGGGGCTTAGGATCATTACATAAAACTTTAAACTTGAAATACAACATCTTTATTGAAAACTTCCTTTACATGACCACTACATTCCTTTGTACTTATCATTGCATGGGATAACCTGAGGACATGCATAAGAAAAGGGTGAGCTATAAAGCCCAGTAAGGGAGTAAACAATGAATAACACGAGAAGTGAAATACATGTTAGGCAATAGGCATATCAATAGAGCATAAGAGAAACATGAACATAAAGGCATGATAAAGCATGATAATCATAACATGGAAATGTGGCAACAACACTTAACATTGAATTAGCATGAGCCAAGGCTCATTGCACATGGAGCATGAGTAAACCCTCATTGCACTTGAAGCACGAGTAAACCCTCATTGCACTTGAATTAGAATGAGTAAACACTCATTGCACATGACGTATCATGATACTATACTTTACCCAATGCATTGGAGCGCTATAAATGGTGCACCCTTCTTAAACATTTCATTTCATGCATAAGTGTGCCACATGGATCATAAAACATGGATTCATAAAACATAATCATTTCTTCCACGATAAAGGAATGTGTAATTCATAAATGATACTTTACAATCAATATGTATATGTGCATAAAGGTGAATACCCTTGATGGAGAAATGGGCATGGTATTCACTACACAAAGACATTGGCTTAGAAAATCGGTGCGATTTCAGCAGCGTAACGGCGTGACATAAGAATTCATAAAAAAGGTTGATGAGATAGAAAGGGGTTCCTCATCATATTTACATGTAATGGACAGTAAGTAGATCATATATATACATGTCCCGACAATAGAAATGGAATTTAGATTCATGATACAAAAGTATTGCTTGAATGTAAAAGAAGAGAGAGAAGTCCCTTTCGGAATTTCGGCATAGTAACGGGTGTACATGGGAGGCATTTAATGAGATATAAAGGGTTCTCCCATCATTAAAACAATAATAGGGCAGTATGGGGGAGGTGAGAAACCATACCCCAACATTCATAATTGAAATAAAATGGTAAATACAACTTAAAGAAAATTGACAAAAAAATGAGAAAGGAAGAAAACCCCTTACTTGGAAGTGTGCTTACAAAGGCTAGAGAGAGGCTTGTGAGAGGCTTCTTGGGAGCTTGGGGCTCCTTGGGAGGATTCTAGAGAGAGTAGGGCAGAGGTTGGACGAACTTCAAGGGCTTTGAGTGAGGAGGAAGTGGGCGCTTGGGTGGGTTTATATAGGAAAGGTGAGAGAATTCTTTATTATTTAGGTTTGGGACCCCTTATATTAAAATAGTCCAAACCACAAACCATCCCATGGTATTTGCCAATGGTTTCTAGAAAATGAAAGAGGAAAACAATATTTTACAAGGCCAAGGTACGAACTTATTAAAAAATTAGGGTTGCTTATGTGGAGGTGAGTCACACTCCCATGGAAATTAATTTAAAAAGGCAAAGTGTTGAATAAGTCTTGAGGGCTCCATTAATGCTTTGAAAAGTGAGTCAAACAAACCCAAAACCTCATTATTTTAATGATAAAACACATATAGGCCGGACATTAGGATTATGGTATTTTATTACATCACCATTGGGTCATTATGATGTCATAAAACACATTATATATTTAAATGGTATTTAATTTTTACCCAAAAATTTGACTGTCTCAGAAAATTATGAAAAATTCACCGTTGGATAATTTCGACGTCCTGATTCCAAAAATAATATTTATTTTATCTAAATAATTTTCTGAATATGTGAATTTTCACTTTTAAAATAAAAACCGACATTTATAAAAAAAATTCACAGGTTTTGACAGAAATGGCTTTCAAACCTTAATAAAAATTTTAATTGCATTCATAAAATTATAAGATCATTTATATTTAATAAAAATTAATTTAATATTAATAATAATATTTTATTAAAATATTATTTAATTCAAAAATCCTTTAATTTAATAAAATATAATTCTTAATTAAATAATAACTAAAAACACCATTTGTACTTTAAAAACTAATTAAAATGTATCAAAAATGACTAGAAATTATATTCATTATTATATAAAAAAATAATGTACATGAACATGGTGCTACTTCTTTGTTACATAACCCCTTAAAATAGCCGCATAAGACCTAAGGGTAAGGTGTGTGATGGTGAAAGACTCTTGGGGTTGCTCGGATAACATCGCTCGAGTGGTAATCTCTATCAACTTCCATTTTTCCCGTAGACGATCACGTTCGAGCTTGACTTGATGAAGCTCAGCTTGGGCTTGGTCAAGGGCAAAGCCCAAAGACGCCACCTCCTTTCCGAGCTCCGACAAATGGGCTTCGTAAGGGGCAATTCTACTGGATGAGGCCATCGCTTCCTTTATCTGAGTAGAAAATTGGTTCGTTAAAGCCTTATATTTAAACTACCCAAATGATCACTGTTCAACGGCTATAAAAGCAACGGTCACAAATCTTAACGTTAAACTAAAGAAGTTGACATCTTATAAAAACATTTTTTTCATAAAGAAACATTTAACTGGATCAAGAGGGATTTTCCATTAATGAAATTTTGGGTCGTTACAACATTCCCCCCTTAAGAAATATCGCCCTCGAAATTTTCCTTTTCCCACACTAAAAAAAATGTGGGTTACTTAGCTTCATCATATCCTCCGACTCCCAAGTTGCTTCTTCAAACTTGTGGTTTCTCCACAACACCTTGACGAGGGGCATTGTCTTATTTCGTAGAACTTTTTCTCTACGATCCAAGATCTTCATTGGTTGCTCCTCATAAGAAAGATCGTCTTCTAATTGTACCACCTCAGAAGAGAGTACATGTGAAGGGTCTGGTATGTACTTCCTTAAGAGGGATACATGCAAGACATCATGCACCTTGGCCATAGTAGGTGGAAGTGCTAGTCGATAGGCCACAGCCCCAACACGATCAAGAATCTTGAAGGGGCCGATGTACCTTGTACTTAACTTCCCTTTCATTCCAAACCTCATGACCTTCTTCCACGAAGATATGTGTAAAAACACCATGTCTCCGACTTTAAACTCAAGGTCTCATCGACGATTATCTGCATAACTCTTCTGTCGACTTTGGGCTGCCTTGATATGCTGCTGAATGGTTTTCACCTTCTCCACCATTTCTTCGACCATTTCTGGTCCAAGCAGCTTACGTTCACCGACCTCATCCCAACATGCCGGTGTTCTGCACCTTTTCCCATATAGGGATTCATATGGTTCCATTTGGATGCTCGAGTGGAAACTATTATTATAAGATAACTCAACGAGATTAAGATATTGATCCCATCCTCCTTTAAAGTCCATTGAGCACGCTCTCAACATATCCTCAAGTGTTTGGATAGTCCGCTCGGATTGGCCATCAGTTTGAGGATGATAGGCCGTACTAAAGTTCAGTTCAGTATTCAGAGCATGTTGAAGACTCTTCCAAAACATAGAGGTAAATCATGGATCTTGGTCCGACACAATAGATAGTGGTACTCCATGCAACCATACCACTTCCCTGATATATATCTGTGCCAGTTGATCCAAAGATAAATCCTCTCGAATAGCAATGAAGTGTGCAGTCTCTGTAAGACAATCCACGATAACCCAGATTGCATTGTTGCTTTTGGATGTCCTTGGAAGTCCAGTGACGAAGTCCATGGTGATGTTCTCCCATTTCCATTCTGGTATGGGAAATGCTTGCATCATCCCCTTAGACTTCTGCCTTTCTGCCTTCACTTGCTGACACACCAGGCACTTTGATGTATATTCAGTGATCTCCTTCTTCATATTATCCCACCAAAAGTTTTCTCGGATATCTCGATACATCTTTTTGCTCCCTGGGTGAATAGAGAAATTTGAACTATGTGCATCATCCAAAAGTTCCTTCTTCAGCTCCGAACTTTATGGAACACATAGTTTTTCCCAAACCGCACAATTCCTTCTTCATTAACATTAAACTCTGAGGATTTTCCCTTTTTGATAGCTTCCACTTTTTCTTGGATTCTCGCATCACCCTTTTGAGCATCATTTAACCTTTCCAAAAGAGATGGTTGAGCAATCATTTGTGAAAGGATTGATGATGTTCCCTTCTTTATGATTCCCACGTCCATCTTCATCAAGTCTAAGAAGATTGGATCCTTCTCAATTCTCATCATTGATAGAATTGCTGGATCCTTTCTACTTAGGGCATCCGCCACCTTGTTCGCCTTCCCAGGGTGGTAATGTATTGAAAAGTCATAATCCTTTATGAGCTCTATCCATCTTCTATGGCGCATATTAATCTCTTTCTGTGTGAATATATATTTAAGACTCTTTTGGTCAGTATATATCTCACATTTCTCTCCATAGAGATAATGCCGCCAGATTTTCAAGGCAAAGATCACCGCCGCCAACTCCAGATCATGCGTTGGATAGTTTCGCTCATGGATTTTCAACTGCCTTGAGGCATAGGATATCACTTTATCATTCTGCATCAGCACACATCCTAATCCCTTCTTCGAAGCATCACTGAATACCACAAAAAGCTCCCCACTTGTGGGTAAAGTGAGCACAGGTGCAGTGATAAGCCTCCCTTTCAACTCCTTGAAGCTTTCTTCGCATTCATCACTCCAAGAAAACTTTACACCCTTTCGAGTTAGCTTGGTAAGAGGGTTGGACAATCGTGAGAATTTTCTCACAAATCGTTGATAATATCCAGCTAACCCCAAGAAGCTACGGATATCAGTTACCGATGTTGGCCTCGGCCATCCCTCAATTGCATCTGTTTTGGAGGGGTCCACAGATATCCCATTGCTTGTGATGATATGGCCCAAGAATGAGACCTCCTTCAACCAGAACTCACACTTGTTGTACATGGCATAGAGCTTCTCCTTGCGCAAAGTCTCCAGTACAGTTCTTAAATGCTCCTCATGGTCCTCCTTGGTTTTGGAGTATATTAGAATATCATCTATAAAGACTACCACAAATTTATCTAGGTAATCTCTAAAGACTCTATTCATCAAGTCCATGAATATTTCTAGAGCATTGGTGAGTCCAAAAGGCATTACTATGAATTCATAGTGCCCGTACCTTGTACGAAAAGCAGTCTTGGGGATATCTTCCTTCTTCACCCTTACTTGATAATATCCCGGCTGCAAGTTGACCTTGGAGAAGTATTGTGCTCCACGCAGCTGATCAAACAAGTCATCGATTCTTGGGAGAGGATACTTGTTCTTTATCATGATTTTGTTAAGTTCACAATAATCGATGCAAAGCCGCATTGACCCATCCTTCTTCTTGACGAAGAGGACTGGTGCACCCCATGGTGATGCACTTGGGCGTATAAACCCTTTATCCAGATTCTCCTGTAGTTGTTTCTTCAGTTATTCAAGCTCAACCATAGCCATTCTATATGGAGTCTTGGATATTGGTAGCGCCCCAGGTATAATTTCAATTGAGAACTCAACATCTCTTCTTGGAGGAAGACCAGGAAGTTCCTCGGGAAATACTTTAGCGAATTCCCTCACAATAGGCATTTCTTAAAGGGTGGTTTCTTCCTTGGACTCAATCATCTGAGCCAGATATGCGTGCTCATAAGGCAGTAATATCCATGCTTGAGATGATGGAGCTAAAGGAGATTCATCTTCCTCCTGACACTTGTAAAGAATCGGGGGTCGATTCTCCATATGGAGTGTGATTTCCCTCTCCCGACAATTTATGTTGGCTCTATATAAGGAAAGCCAATCCATGCCAAGAATTGCATCAAATTCCACCAAAGGGAGTATGACGAGGTTCTCCGGGAAATTCAATCCACAGATTATAACAGGGGAGGACTTATACTCATGGGATACAATGATTTCCCCATTTTCCGTACTCACCGACATCTTTACTTCCATGATTTGTGGTGGTGCAGGGATTGTTCTACTAAACTTTTGAGATATAAAAGAATGCGTAGAACCTGAATCAAAAAGTACGTTCGCTATTCTTGAATGAATAACTAGCGTACCTGTCACCACTTCGTTGTCGGGGTTCACTTCGGCAGAAGTGATGGCAAAAGCTCTTCCTTGCTGTCTTGGAGGTTGTTGATTGCCTCCGATAACCCTTGGATTAGGGCACTGATTCGCAAAATGACCCTCTTCTTTGCATTTGAAGCATTGAACAACGCGTTGAGGTTCGAACGGAGCGTTCCTCCCCTCCGTCGCAGCCGCGGGTCCTTGTTGACAGTTAACAGCTAGGTGCCCTTCTCTTCCACACTTGAAGCATTTTCTTGTCCCCCTGAGGCAATTTCCAGGGTGCTTCTTTCCACACTTTTGGCAAGTGGGGTGCTGGAATTTCTTAGCGCCGTTGGATTTATCCATCGGACCACCAGCATTGAAGTCCACCTTCCGCTTCTTGTCCCCATGATACCCCTGTGATTCTCCGATCTCCATTTCAACCTTGAGGGCACATCGGACAATTTCTTCATAGCTATCGAAGTCACGGATCGCTAATGCTTTCCGCAAGCTAGGCTTCAGCCCACCAAAGAAGCGGTCAACCTTGCATTCGGGGGTAATGACAAAGCCGGAAGCGTATCGTGCATGCCTTGTGAATTTTGCCTCGTACGCTCCCACATATTCCTCATCTTTCTGCTTGAGGGAAAGGAAGTCCCTTTCCATCTTAAGACGGAGGGTGCGTGGAAAATATTTATCGAAAAACATCTTCCGGAATACCTTCCATTCCAAAGCCTCGATCTCATCCTCAGGCTTCGTATTTTTGATCAATGTCCATCATTGATCAGATTCACCCTCCATACGATAAGCCGCCAGGAGAACCTTCTCTTTTTCAGAGCATTGGAGGATGGAGAATATCTTTTCAATGGAGTTGATCCATTGTTCAGCAATCATGGGATCGGATGATCCACTAAAAGTAGGAGGCCTTTGTCTCATGAAGCTTTCAATAGCGACTTGTTCTTTCTTAGGGGGGGTTGAACGTTCCTCTTGACCAGTGTTTCTATTCAAAACTTGAGTTAGCTGAGAGAGAAGCGTGACAAAGTTCGCGATTCCCGCTCCCATTGGATTGGGCATCTCATAAGTACAATCATCACACTGATCTTCACAACGGTTGTTAGCCCGAGTTCTCCAATTACCGGCCATTGGCTGGAATAAAAGGAAAGTTAGGGGTAACCCATAAAGGGTAATCCAAAGACAAAAGTTTATGACTTATAAATAAACTTTAATCTCTTTAACTAATGATTCTATAGGATTCAATCCAGGCTTTTCATGATCTTCCTTCTAACATATATCCTTAGGGGCATTTTTCCCTTAATAAGGGTTCATACTAAGATTGTGAATTTATCAAAACATATCCCCCAGGAGTGTCGTAACCAAGAGTGCAGCAAGGCCCGTTGTTGTGCACCAGTTCCTGTTCGAGTCTAGCTCAAAGCGGTGTTTTCGGGTTTTACCCCTAGGATACATCTGTGCCAGAGCTGCCTCTACCTGCTCGTATCCAGACAGGGATGTATTTGTTTGATAAACCACTTACTTAGTATTTACCAAAACATAGGGATGTTTTTATTATGCTTAGTCTTGTATCTAAGGCTCTACTAGGGTTTCCTAATCCCAAAAATAACTAAACCTATCCTCTGATACCAACTATGACAACCCTGCTTTTTATTACAACTTAAACATGCCTTATTACATAAAACTTCACTTGATCCAACAAACAAGATCGAGAGGTTTAGTGTCTTTGGGGCTTAGGATCATTACATAAAACATTAAACTTGAAATACAACATCTTTATTGAAAACTTCCTTTACATGACCACTACATTCCTTCGTACTTATCATTGCATGGGATAACCTGAGGACATGCATAAGAAAAGGGTGATCTATAAAGCCCAGTAAGGGAGTAAACAATGAACAACATGAGAAGTGAAATACATGTTAGGAAATAGGCATATCAATATAGCATAAGAGAAACATGAACATAAAGGCATGATAAAGCATGATAATCATAACATGGAAATGTGGCAACAACACTTAACATTGAATTAGCATGAGCCAAGGCTCATTGCACATGGAGCATGAGTAAACCCTCATTTCACTTGAAGCACGAGTAAACCCTCGTTTCACTTGAATTATCATGAGTAAACACTCATTGCACATGACCTATCATGATACTATACTTTACCCAATGCATTGGAGCGCTATAAAGGGCGCACCCTTCTTAAACATTTCATTTCATGCATAAGTGTGCCACATGGATCATAAAACATGGATTCATAAAACATAATCATTTATTCCACGATAAAGGAATGTGGAATTCATACATGAAACTTTACAATCAATATGTATATGTGCATAAAGGTGAATACCCTTGATGGAGAAATGGGCATGGTATTCACTACACAAAGACATTGGCTTAGAAAATCGGTGCGATTTTGGCAGCGTAACGGCGTGACATAAGAATTCATAAAAAAGGTTGATGAGAGAGAAAGGGGTTCCTCATCATATTTACATGTAATGGACAGTAAGGAGATCATATATATACATGTCCCAATAATAGAAATGGAATTTAGATTCATGATACAAAATTATTGCTTGAATGTAAAAGAAGAGAGAGAAGTCCCTTTCGGAATTTCGGCATAGTAACGGGTGTACATGGGAGGCATTTAATGAGAGAGAAAGGGTTCTCCCATCATTCAAACAATAAGAGGGCAGTATGGGGGAGGTGTGAAACCATACCCCAACATTCATAATTGAAATAAAAAGGGAAATACAACTTAAAGAAAATTGACAAAAAAATGAGAAAGGAAGAAAACCCCTTACTTGGAAGTGTGCTTCCAAAGGCTAGAGAGAGGCTTGTGAGAGGCTTCTTGGGAGCTTGGGGCTCCTTGGGAGGATTCTAGAGAGAGTAGGGCAGAGGTTGGATGAACTTCAAGGGCTTTGAGTGAGGAGGAAGTGGGAGCTTGGGTGGGTTTATATAGGAAAGGTGAGAGAATTCTTTATTATTTAGGTTTGGGACCCCTTATATTAAAATAGTCCAAACCACGAACCATCCCATGGTATTTGCCCATGGTTTCTGGAAAAGGAAAGAGGAAAACAATATTTTACAAGGCCAAGGTCCGAACTTATTAAAAAATTAGGGTTGCTTATGTGGAGGTGAGTCACACTCCCATGGAAATTAATTTAAAAAGGCAAAGTGTTGAATAAGTCTTGAGGGCTCCATTAATGCTTTGAAAAGTGAGTCAAACAAACCCAAAACCTCATTATTTTAATGATAAAACACATATAGGCCGGACATAAGGATTATGGTATTTTATTACATCACCATTGGGTCATTATGATGTCATAAAACACATTATATATTTAAATGGTATTTAATTTTTACCCAAAAATTTGACTGTCTCGGAAAATTATGAAAAATTCACCGTTGGATAATTTCGACGTCCTGATTTCAAAAATAATATTTATTTTATCTAAATAATTTTCTAAATATGTGAATTTTCACTTTTAAAATAAAAACCGACATTTATAAAAAAATTCACGGGTTTTGACAGAAACGGCTTTCAAACCTTAATAAAAATTTTAATTGCATTCATAAAATTATAAGATCATTAATATTTAATAAAAATTAATTTAATATTAATAATAATATTTTATTAAAATATTATTTAATTCAAAAATCCTTTAATTTAATAAAATATAATTCTTAATTAAATAATAACTAAAAACACCATTTGTACATTAAAAACTAATTACAATGTATCAAAAATGACTAGAAATTATATTCATTATTATATACAAAAATAATGTACATGAACATGGTGCTACTTATTTGTTACATAACCCCTTAAAATAGACGCATAAGACCTAAGGGTAAGGTGTGCGATGGTGACAGACTCTTGGGGTTGCTCGGATAACATCGCTCGAGTGGTAATCTCTATCAACTTCCATTTTTCCCATAGACGATCACGTTCGAGCTTGACTTGATGAAGCTCAGCTTGGGCTTGGTCAAGGTCAAAGCCCAAAGACGCCACCTCCTTTCCGAGCTCCGACAAATGGTCTTCGTAATGGGAAATTCTACTGGATGAGGCCATCGCTTAATTTGTCTGAGTAGAAAATTGGTTCGTTAAAGCCTTATATTTAAACTACCTAGATGATCACTGTTCAACGGCTATAAAAGTAATGGTCAAAAATCTTAACGTTAAACTAAAGAAGTTGACATCTTATAAAAACATTTTTTTTTCATAAAGAAACATTTAACTGGATCAAGAGAGATTTTCCATTAATGAAATTTTGGGTCGTTACATTAAATATTTTAGCCATGCTTTTTTTTGGTACTTGAACCATTAATTTCAAAACCACACCTATCATCCAATAGAGTTGGTATATCTAACTCATTCCACATGGATTTTTTTTATTTATATATGTGGTCTAAGGAAATAATTTCTCTAATATTGTTCATTTAATTCTATTATAATCCTATTAGTACCTTGTTTGGTCTATGTGGAGGTTTTTCTATCATCATGTGAATCCTATACTCTTCTCTTGGACCTGATGTAGTGGAGATTTTGTCAAGGGGATGGTGTTATTCCATCCATTCCTTTATTTCTATCAATACAGTCTTCACTCATTATAGGTTATATGGGACTTGGTTTTGGAAAAAATATTATTCTATAATTGTATATAATTTATTTATTCCTAGTGTTGGATTAATTTATCTCTACATCATGAATTATATTCTCATATTTTTGGGGTTGTTCATGTTGATTTTTTTTACGAAATGGGTTTCTACATGTTTCATTACATCACCCGAAGGAATTTTATCTCATGCTAATTATATATGTTATTCCTTTGAACATATGAAGAGAGGGTACAATTCACCCATAGAGACTTGCAATGATAAGAAACATTTTTAAAACAATATAAGAGAGTTAGTTCCATATATGGAAGATACTATCATGATGTGGTGGATGGTTTCCTTTGATTTTTATTCTTGGGGAATCTCTATTTATAATGATCTTGGTTCTTGTGATGATTATGTAGTTTTAAATGATTATAATTTAAAACTATTAAAGTAATATAATTAACCTTCCGTGAATAGAAAATAAATATTGGAACATTATATCCTTTGTACCTTTTACGTGAGTGTACTCATTGTAGATAATGTTCTGTTAACAAATCTAGAAACATATTTAGGCAAGATATGATGTATGGTTTAAAAAACATGATCTTTTCATAATTAATGTCATATTATAAATTATAGTATTCAATTTTGGGGATTTTATATGTATTAATATTAATTTTCAAAAGAAAATGGTTGTGATAGTTTTGTTAACTAAAATAATTTGATGAATGAATTTAGCATTCCCATGTACTTGAGTTGTCACAATGCTCATGATAAATATGAACTGTTTTTGGAAAAGGAAAATTAATGTTTAGTATATAGACCTTATATTATTTATTTATGATGTTTCATAAAATTAATTGAGTATCTCATGGAAAAATTTATTTTTTGACATCACTTTTTCTTAAATAAACAATTGAAATTCATACATGATACATGTATTGGTTTTAAAATTTATATTGAAAATTTATAGATATACGTTTCTAAAAGATTATCTTGATAAAACTATTATTTTGAAAAAAAATTAAACTCATTTAAATCGAATTTTTTCATAACCATCAGTATTAATATCACAAGAGACATAGTGAAATGATTCTTTTAGTTTGTTTTTTTTAAATATGATGAGTTTTAATGTGAAATTATTTGATAAACGTCTAGAATGAAAGGAATCATTTGGAAAAACATTTATGTTTTGAACTCCATAAGTATCAGGACATAATTAATTATTTCATTTATAATAACTATGAATATCAATAAATTGATATAAAATAATTCAAATATACTCTTTCTCATGACTTATTGAGGATGATATATCTTGAATGTTTCTAATTATGTTTAATATAATGACGAATTAAAATAAGTATTAAATATATTTTTATTTGATGGAGTACATAAGAATTTTTTTTTGAAAATATGTTGATAAAGGTATTTTATCCTAAATTGTGTTTTGTTCCCTTTAGTTTAATTCAATATGAAGTAATTTTTTCTGATAGTGTTTCCTTCTATTTTTTTGTTAGATATGAATTTCGTGATATATTTTCTGACATTTTTTGTTTCTATTAATTATATTATGTTATCCAACATTGGAATGTGATTTATGAATTCATTCTAAATATTCCATGTTTTTCAGTCAATTATTTTAATAGGTTAATGTATTTTATCCAATATTGATATATGAAACTGTTCAAACTCTTTATGCATTTTTTTAATGGAATTGTTCTGTTTGATATATATCTAATTTGGGAGAATGTTTTGAAACTCTTTTAATGTCGTAGCCTTGGCTTTGGTTGGAATTTTGTGGTATTATCATCTTTTAATGTTTTGAAATTTTTTTATTTAGGAGAATGTTTTGAAAATATTTATGAAATTCATTGTTAATGGACTTTTCCTTGTTCAGAATGTTTTTATCTTAACATTTGGTTTCTTTAGAGTGTTTCCCAGTCCCAAATTTAGTAGTAACCTTGATATTTATCTCTTGAAGTTGTTTATCTATCCTTCATCAGTTATCTTTATTTCCCATTTTTTTTAATTATTACATATGATAATTTTTTGATTGGTATTTAATATAAAGGTCCTTAATTACAAGATGAATTAATTTTTTTAGTCATACTGGCCATTCAGTAGTGGTTTCCTAAATTTATAAGTTTTATTATTTTTTTTGTAAATATTCAAGTTCTTTTAAAATTGTTTTATAAATTATTGAAGAAATTTAAATTTCTTAAATTTTATTTCATAGATTAATTTTGATTTTTTCAAAGTGCTTCTAATATTATTAGAGCATATTATAGATTTTGTAAGTGTTAATAAATCATTTTCTTATTATGTATAGGGTTTTATAAGCCATTTTTTCCCTAAATTTACATTTACCTTTACAAAAGTCAGTGCTTCTGTGAATGAGTAACATTTGTTTTTAATGTGGAGGTTAAGGGTGAAGTAGTATTTCTTGGGTATCATAAAAGGAGATATAAATATTTATTAGTTATGTAAAGGTAATATAGTATTCAAAAATCCAATGTAATTTTATATTTTGAATTATAAATTTTCATATGAGTAAGACACTAATCCCAAGCACTGCGTAAAGGTGAATACAATGTTTCATAAGTGTAACAAAGATCTACGATGCACTAGATTATTGTATAATCTAACTTGAATAATGGTAAAAAAACAGATTCTAAAGGATATAAAAATATATCTTTCACCTTTATAAGAGTCATTTAGTAATTATATGGTTGATTCTAATCCCATGTGTTTCATAAAGGTAACGCTTCCCTTTGTAAGGGTAACCCTTGAATTATTCAACACATGTATGGCTAGGTTAGTGCATTAAAGGTTTTCATACAGGAAAAATGGTATTCTAAATGTTTATATAATGGTAATTTGTTTCATGTATATGGGTTTTCTAGTTTCACAATTGGATACATACGGATCCTTTTAATCCAAATTTCTATAAAGTTAATGTCACATCCTAGCTCGGGTGCCACTCACTGGTGCCCAAACCGGTTTGTCACATCCCCTCATGTGGGCCTCCCCATATACAAGAGGTTTCCGAATAGCAGCTAGGGTTCATTATTAGTCATATGGAGACTATATCATATTTATCAGAGTAATACAAAATCAAAAACAAATAAAAATAATAATCAAATTTCATAACCATAACTAGAAAATTTTAGCACCACATGATAAATAATATAGGAAACATAATATCAAAACATAAAAATAGATATTCCATGCATATGTTTGTGTCACGTGTCAAAAGGTAACTAAAAAATAAACATGCCAAAAACTCCCAATATGGTCAAAAACCACGTCTAGTTCACTCAACCATGCTCCATCACAACTCAACAATCTTATACAAGGCCATTTTTTGTATTATGTCCTCCAACCATGAAATCTATTTGGGTACCGATCTGAAATCCCGAGTATGGTGTGAGTACAACGTATTAGGGCACCGATAACACCATATAACATAATATCTAGTTAATAGTAGTGTATTTAGTTGTGTAATGAAATAATAAGAAAGAATAATGAAATAATTATCAGACTATCAATTATTCTTTATTTAACAACATAAATCCTCGAGTTCCCAAGAACATCCGAACACTCAATACCTTCTTTGGCCTATGATATAGTTTTAATTATCCCTAAGGGATATCATATCTCAAAATCACATTTTTTCTATATATCATTTCATAATCTAATAACCATGATACCATTTATAATATTAATATTTTAATGTCCATGTTACTGTCCATATTTTACAACACATTACGGAATGTCCATATTACGATTCAAAATTTCATAATTGAATTTCCATGTTACCATTAATAATTTCATAATACAAGAATGAATTTCCAGGTTACCATTTATAATTTCAAAATAAAATGACCATTTTACCATTCATAATCTCACAACTAAAAATCCATGTCACTATTAATAATTTCATAATCGAATGAACATGTTACCATTCATAATCAATCAATTGAATGTCCATGATACCATTCATAATTTCACAATCGAATGAACAAGTTACCATTCAAAATTTCATAATCAAATTTCCATGTCACCATTCATAATATTCATTACTAATTTAAAAATGTGTTAATCATTCTAATCCCAATAGTTAATCACATCACATCTGTTTAACAATTTAACTAATAATTACTCTTTTTAAAATTACATAAACAAAACATTTTTCATTAATTAATTCAAAAATTAATTAATCAATTCAACACCCAACGTCCCATAATTAATTCCATAATTAATTATTTAGTTTCAAAATATAAGTATTTGAAAATTTATTTTTTCCAAAATCACCTATCTAAATATCTATAATTAATACGACAATTAATTATATCTAATAAACATTCTCAATATATCATAATTAATTCAACAATTAATTAACTGATATCAACAATCTCAATATATCATAATTAATTCAACAATTAATTATTAAATTCTAAATTTATTATTTTTGATATTTTAATCCAAAATTATTCATCCCCAAATACCAATTAAATATTTTCATAATTAAATCAACAGTTAATTATTAAAAATAAATAATTCAAATATCCACAATTTCACATTTTCACAAATTAATTAATTTAACAAATTAATTACATCTATTGGGAACATAATTTTCTAACATATAATAAAAAATATAAAATTACATCCACATAATTTCAATAAAATAATTGTGATTTGAATTAAAGAACATCAACATCAATTATTAGATGAACGGTCCCCGAACAAAAACCCACAATTTGAATGGAATAATAATGTTGATAGAGATCTAACACATAAACCAAAATTCAAGATCATATGAAAAAAGATCCCTCAATTTTAGATCTAGATCCAAAATTATATATTTTGATATAATCAAAATATGGAAGAAAAACCATACAACAGATAGGATGAGAATGGGAAGGAGAAATTAAACTACATGAGTTGATATTCTCTTATCAAGAGTGGTGTAGATCTTTAATCTTGGTTTCGAATTACTAAGGATAGATGTAAAAATGGATAAAAATCTATCTTTGGTGCTCCAATATGATTGAAGAACATTAAGTGTCAGGATAGGTCTGATTTAGCATTAAAATGGTTTCTTAGATTAAAAAAAAATAATATTTGGGAAAAATAAACTCCCACAAATAATTTTTTGTGCAGGGGCGCACAATTTTCCCTAACCATGTAACTTAGTTGTGTACCTATTTGGGGGGCATTTTTTCATCTTTTAGAGATCACAACATTAAAATCCATTCACTATACCTACAATTTCTCTATGTGAGGAGTTTCAGGGAATGATGGTCCATGGTGCACGGTTTGGGAAAACCATGTGGCAATCATGCAAATTCACCCCATCCTTTAAAATTTAAAATCATTCACCCAAACTCACCCCAAGTTGAATCCCACATGTAATGTATTTAAAACGAGTCACAAGAGTACACAAAATGATATCAAGAAATCTCCAGAAACTGTAGGGGTTTTACAGTCTCCCTACCTTATAGTAGCTCATCCTTGAACTATATTCCCAAGAATCACTAAGATTTTGAGAGAGAAAAATTGGCCCGTTATGACCACATAACCGATTCCCCTTCCTATGTTTACTCTTAAAAATCCATATTTCCACAATATAAGAACTACCTACATCGTCTTTCCCCAGAACACTATCTGATTGGTTTCCAATAATCATATCAGAAGCTCCTCAAGGGAAACATCTATCTCATGATCGACATCGTCCATAAAGACCACATGAGATGTGTCAGAGTGATAATGCCGAAGTTTTGAAACATGGAAAATGTAACTCATACCACTGTATCTATGTGGATGATCGAATTGGTGTGCCACTGGCCATATTCTCTCCACAACATCAAATAATGTGACAAAATGGGTTCCTACATTTCATGTCCTAATATCTTGCGGTGAACCAATCTATGTGACACATGAATTAATACAAGATCAACCTCTATAAACTCTAAGGATCTTCATTTTCTTTGAGCATATGAATTATGGATACACTGATTTATAGTCATACAATTTTTAAATAGTTGTACCTACTTTGATGTATCTTGCTTGATATTTGGTCAAAATAGTTCAAAACTCACCTGCCTCTATCAAACATTCTGGTGATCTGTATGGATAAACAAAAAGAACCTCATATGGTGCAATCTGTATAGTTTTCTGATAATTATTGTAATAGGTGAAATCCCCTAGTGCCAAATGCTTCTCCCAAGACTCATTAAATTCAATAACACATGATCTTATCATATCTTCAAGCACATGTATAGTACATTCTCACTGTCTGTCTCTCTGTGAGTGGAATGTTGTAGTCAAAAAATTAGTGTTCCAAGCACCTTCTATAATCCCTAATAGAAGTATAAAGTAAATCGTGAGTCCTGGTATGAGACTATAGTCCATGGCTACCCACACTGATGAACTATCATGTAAACAAATTGTTCTCCAATCTTCCCCATAGAGAATGTCTCTCGTATAGTAAATAAATTTTCTATCATTGTTAAATGGTTACAACCACCCAAAGAGCATAATTTTTTCATGGAATCTCCGAGAAACCCACCACAAAATATATGGTCACATCATTTCACTTCCATTTCGTAATGGTTAATTGTTATAGTAAACCACCAGGTAGTTTATGCTCAGCCTTCACCTAATGATAGGTCTTGCATCATGTCACAAATCCTGCAAACTAATTTTTCATGCCAGGCCACAAGAACATTTTTCATAGGTCACAATACATTTTTTTCACAGCTAGATTATCCTCCCACATCGAGGAATGGGACTATCACATTAGGTCATATTTCATTCTCTTAGGGATAATGGTCTAATTCCAGACATAGATGATCTCTTCCTCATCTATGGCCAAATCATATGGTGACTCCCCACATTCATATTTTTCCCTCATGGTAAAATAATCCAGATCATCATTCTTCATGTCTTTGATCCATCTGAAAAGAGTAGAGTCCCCTGAAACATAAATGAGAGTTATATTTTCTAGACCATATTGAACCATAACAAGCATCTCATCATGTAATGTCATCATCTTCCACTCAGAACTAGACTATTCAACCACCTGAGTCTGAGTTTTCCTTCTTATAGAATCAACAATACTTATCCCTTATCAATGATATATGAAATTTCATAATCGAATTACTAGATATAATCAACACATATTCATTTCTGGATGTTCAAATATTATTTTGAGAAGATATATTATAAAATCTTGTGATCAGTTTACACCATAACCATCTCACTAAAAATATAATTCCAACATTACATTCCAGCATAAACCAATATTCCCTAATCAACGTCGTGAGTAATGTAGTATAGATAATGTGGCCTCAACTATCAAGACCTATATGCTACAACTCGACATCCCTATATTAACACTTCTACAATTATGATATTAGAATCATTACAATAATATATAAACTCATCACATTGATTAGGTAGGATAAATAATGTTGTTGGTGTTAAGAACTTCTTTAGCTCCTGTAAATAATACTAACATGATCCATAACAAACAATATTAATTATGATTTATGGTAAGTATCAAAACTACCACTACAAAACTGGAAAAATTCCTAGATAAACCTATGATAATATCTAGGTAATTCCAGAAATCTAGGGATATCGAAAATGTTCTTAGTATTCTCCTAATAAACAACTACTTACACATTTTTCTTGGTCCTCTAACATAACATTCTTCTAGAGGATGTGGCACAAGAAATGTACAATATGAATCTTTAAATGACACCTATATAGATTGGCATATATCCAATTCTCTCTTAGTGTACTCAGGGTGATGTCCAACTATTGGGAATGATCATCTTGAGTCTTGGAGTACTCCATGATTTCATCCAAAAACTAATCCACGTATGGATGGAATATTATTTTCACCATGACCGTAATCATAGATGGTGCATTCGTCAACCCAAATGACATTAAGACACACTCATAAAGGCCATACCTACTTCTAGATGAAGTCCTCCATATATTAGAAGGTTGAAATCTAAACTGATGACACCCTTATCTCAAGTGGATCTTAGAGAAAACATTATCACCCCACAACTGCTCAAATAGATCATCGATATGCATAATGGATATTGTTCCTTCAATATCATTTGGTTCATATTACGGTAATCAACATATAATCATAGAATCCCATCAATATTATTAGTATATAAATCCAATGAACCATAGGGTGAAGTAATCATATGTATAAACCAATTATCCTCTAACTCTTCTAGCTGACTATTATTATCCTGATGCTTTATTGGTTACATTTAATATGGTGGAATAGATATTGGCTCAACCCCTGACATGATCTCAATAATAAATTCCACACCTATCTCAGGTGGAATCCTTGATAAATCTTCATTAAACTCATCAAGAAAATGGACTAAAATAGTTCCAAATAAATCCTAAATTATATCTTCATCATCTTGCAACAAATTAGAAACCTATCCTTAAACTCCCTCAGTTGCTGCTGAACTGGTCCTATAGAACCTTTCCTGTAAAACCCATATCCATGGTTAATATAACTATCACCCTTAGGATATGTAATGTTCACCCAAATATAGTAAAAATCATATGTGGGCACCATATTCTACTAACCAATCCATACCCATACATATTTCAAATTCTGATATGAAAGGGTTTTAAAAATCCCACAAAAATGATACCTTCCAAACTCAATAGAATTTCCATTTCACAAGAAAGTATATCTCGACCTCACTCCCAACATGGTATATATTATCAAAGACCTTCTTACAAACTCCATAGACAGGTTCAAAAAATTATAATTTTATGAATAAATAATGGATTGGTGAGTCACCAATATCAAATAAAGAACTAGATAATGTAGAAACTACAAGGATAGTACCACTCACTATTGACAGTAAATCCTCATTATCCATATGTGTAGGTTGAATGTCATGAAACTATCCTTACCCTATTCCATATGTTGAAGCCAATGTACACTGTTCTATAACACTCTACTGATATGAGCACTCTTTCCCAGAATCCCCACATCCACTACCTTTACCGCCACGGCTAGATGAACTCCAGATGCTAGAGTGATATCGTGTAGAAGATCCCCTCCCCACACCATTGTTTTGTCTAGATCCTCCATTACTAGCCATATGTAATGGGTTCCCGTAAAACCTATATATATGTATCATTTTTCATAGTCTTGACACTCTACTGGTGTTTGGGGTAACTATCTCTGTATGTCTCCCAAACTAAAAAACTTGTAATAAATCACCGGAGTAAGATCCTGAGCAACCAATACCTATAACTTGGTACTCCACATCCCACTGCACTTGATAAAGTTATTTTTCTATTGTTTCATACTCTCGAAAGACATTACTCTTGATCATATATTTGGAACTCCATGTCAAAAAATGGAAGCCTTTTTTAGGTTCCCCTCATCTATTAGAGCATGATCCACAAACTCAGTAAAATTTATTAGCTGAAAGAAGATAATTGGGGACTTAATATAACATTTAATACCATCCCTGAAATTCCTTATAGTAGTTATCTCATACACTTCCATCATTGTAGGAAAAAATTATAAGGATGTAATGAATCTATCATAGTTTATCATCGACATACTCCCCCAACTCTACCACATGAACTCCGCATCTCTCCCATGTCTCAATGTCTCTAGGTAAAAGTTCTTTAGGAACTTGTCTAAGAAGTTATTCCTTATCAAATCATCATAATGTATAGTCTAAACCTGGAGTTCCAAATAATTCTTCATTGAACCCATTGAATATAAGCAGTGATCCTTACCATACTATCAGTACGATCCTCAAAATGGTCATGTATAATCTCTACCGAATCAATCCAGAACTCATATACCTTAGGTCTACCCTATCTAGTAAAACAAATATGGTGATATAGTTAGAAATACCTCTTTAGATTTGGCATACTCTTCACATCCCACCCCATGACTTTTCTCACAAATTACATGATAAAAGTTATGGTCTCTCGATAATACACTCCAACTTTCTCACCCAAAATTATAGATGCCTCAATTTCTACTACTAGTGTAGCATCTCCGTCCATATCTACCATTCATCCTCTCAATAAGAATCTTCATAGAGTAATGTATCATTAATGATAAACACTAATTCTATGACACATAACACAACCTCATCACGTTTATTTAAGATGAAGACACAAAAAGTCATAATAAGTCTTTTTCCCATACCCCGACAGAAATTCATAATGAAGGGACTGCCAGTTCCCTTAACCATCATACATATAGGTCATTATTAAAAAAATGTAAACTCATTATCATAATAAAGTTTCTCATTAGTCACAAATTTATTTTAATATTTCTTTATATTAAATTTTTTAATGACATAGTAGAAATATTTTCAACTCAATTTCATTAGAATGGAAATAATGTTCATGTTCAATAACTTAAAGATAACCCATTTCCCCATGCATGCAAAAAGTGAAGCAAGTTACAATAATATTGTGTACCTAGAATGATGCATGAAATACTAACTTTCATGCCATACCAGGATACAAATTAAACCTCAAATAATATATTAAAATATAATAACATCACACAATGAGTGTTTCCCCCTTATTGAAATAATATTCAACTATAATATAAAAAACAATAACAATAATCCCACCCTGGGTACTTGGGTTTTAAGCCATACATGGGTTAGATACTCCAACACACAACCTCATATCCAAGTCTAAACACTTCCTAGTATCTTGCATTCCTTTACCAAATAGTAAGATAAAGGAAATGAAATGAATACTATGCTTTAATATAACTTTATAATGTCACTGCTCAGGTGACACACACCAGTTACTCAAACAGATTAGTCACATGACATCAAGCGCACCTACCCATATACTAGAGACTTTTTTATTGAACTGAGGGTATATTAATAGTCATGGGGGGACAATATTTTATTTATTACATTGATACACCAAAAAATAATAATATCCAAATGAAATAACCACAACAAGAAAATAGCATCACCTCTCGATAACTAAAGAATTAAAGAAAATATCAAAAATGAAAAATAGATATTCCATGCCAATGTATATTCCATGTGTCAAAGTGAATCTTAAAATTAAAGACAATTACAACACCCAAGAGGGACATGAACCATTTCTACTTCCCTAATCCGCTCTCAATCCCAACTCAACTATCTAACATAGGGCCTTTTCCCTTAACATGTTCATCAATAATGAAATCTATTAGGGTATCGATTGTTCAACTAGAGTAGGATGTGAGTACAATATATAAAGACACCACCAATGGTGTCTAAAACAATTTACAATCCATAATAGTGTATGTAGTGGTATAAATAAATAATTACAATGTATAAGTAAATTGTTATCACATTATAAATTAACATTAATTTAACAATAGAAATACCGAGGTTCCCCTAGACAACTGAACTCTCAATAACTAAATCATCACATTTTAATGTCTATGTTATCCAAGAAGGAAATTGTATCTCATAACTCCATTGTTAGCATTAATTATTTCATAATCGAGTGACCATGTTACCATTCACAATATAACAACTGAATGTCCATGTTACCATCCATATGATATAATACATGACAAAATTTCTTTTTTACCATTCATAATTTTTTATTTGAATCATCATATTACCACACATAAGAACATAATACATGACAACATTTCCATGTTACCACTCATAATATCATAATCAAATGACCATGTTACCATTCATAATCTCACAACTAAATTTACAAGTTACCATTTAAAATTTCTTAATTAAATGACCTTGTTACCATTCATAATTTCACAACTAAATTCCCAAGATAAAATTCTAAATATCATACTCGAATAACCATGTTACCACTCATAATTTCACAATTGAATATTCATGTCTCCACTCATGATTTTCATTACTAATTCAACAACTAGTTAATCATACCAATAAAATTAATTAATTCAAAAATTAATTAACAATATCAACCCCATTACTCAATTCACCTGTTAATTAATCATATAAATCCTATTAATTAATTCAATAATTAATCAATCCAATCACTTCCATTAATTAATTTAATAATTAATAAAACATTTTTTTAATTATTTAAATACAACATTATTTATTAATTAATTCAACATTTAACTAATCAATCCATAATCCCAATGTCATATAATTTCTTCTACTATTAATTATTCATTTTCATAATCATAATATTTAAACAATTATTTATTTAAAATAAACATTCTAAATTTCTATAATTAATTCATTAATTCATTATCTCTAATCAAAATTCTCAATATCCTATAACTAACTCAAAAATTAATTATCTCAAATCAATATGGTCAATATCGCATAATTAATTAATCAATTAATTATTCAATTCCCAATTCAATATTTTGATTATAAACTAAATAATTACTTATCCCCAAATACCAATTCATTATTCCGATTATTAACTCAACAATTAATTATTCAAAATATATAATTACAATATCAAAAATTTCAAAATACCCTCAATTAATTTATTTACTAAATTAATTACAACAATTAAGAACACAATTACTAAAAATCTAGTCAAAATTATAATGCTATATATAAATAAATTCAATCAAGACTCGAGGATTTGAATTATAGAAAAACTGCCTCAATTCATTTACCATCGATCACCCACCAAAAATCCCCAATTTGATTGGAATAATGATATTCTGTGAGATAGGGAACTTAATCCTAATTTCAAGATCATATGAGTCAAGATCCAATAATTTTATATCTTGATCCACAATCCTAGATCAATGTCACACTATCATATGGAATAATAACCCCACAATGGATGTGATAATCATATAAATGTGAATGATACTACACGGGATGATATACTCTAATATGTAGAGGAAAAAATCTTCAATTAAGGTTTTATATCGCAAATTATAAAGGTCAGTTTGGCCTAAAATCTAACAAAGGGGATCTAAAATAGTGAAATAATGTTAGGGGTACACCTAGGGCCAAATTCAGATTAAAATGGTGTCTTCAAAATATTTAATACAAATTTTTAGGTTAAATAAATTCTCGTTCATGGTTTTCTAGGAAAGGGTGCATGTTTTTACCTAACTATATCCCTTAACCATGTTCTTTTTCTAGGGGGTGTACATTATCTAATTTTTGGGAATATATATTGAAAAATCCTGCATTGTCTATACAATTCACCTATGGGAGGGGTTTCACGACTTTCTAGGCCAGGGCATAAGGTTTGGGAAACCCATGCGCCAACTCAACACATTCCCTATATCCAAAATTTCTAATTTTTCACCAAAAAACAACCCAAGTTAAAATCCAAAAGAAAGGTACACAAAACTAGTCAAAAGAGTACCTAAAAAGAGTTTTCATGAACATCAGAAAAGAATGGGGTTTTACAGGTAGGAACATGTCACACTTATAAGGAGCATAGTTAATGTTTATATGTAATATGTTTTTAAAATAAAATATTAATTTCAACCAATTTCTCCCTCTACCACATTCTTAATTTAAATAATTAGAATTGAGGATGAAAATTAGTGCTTTTGATTTAGCTAAATTTTTAAATGTAATTATTGATCTCCATAATTATTAATTATTCCTAAATTATGGTGTAATTTAAATTAATTATAAAAAATTTTAATATGAATTTATTTGAAATAAAATAAAGAAAATTTTCACCAATTTTTAATGTATTCATAGAGGGATAATTTTAAATGTTAAAAATTAGTTTTACAACTAATTTAAATCTCTCATCATTTCTATTTTGCTCAGGTTTCTTGTATCTCATTATACTAGATTAGAAATCCTATTAGATATTCATCTGAGGATTCTATAATTTTCTCTAGGCTATTATCATATTCTTTCCTAATCTATTTACTGTAGTCTAGAAATATTATTCATACATGCATGGGATTTGTGATAAGTCCACATTTTATACTTTGTATGTATGGAATTTTCATTCTTTACAATCTTCTATTTTTAAGAATGTGATTAAACATAATCAGATAATAATATTGAATAATAAATTTATTAAGGATGAATATGAGTTATTTTAGAAATAGGAGGATAGAATGCATGTTGTGTAATGATATTAATGAAAATGAATTATTTTTATTTTTAGAATTTTAAAGGGAATGTTAATTTAGCTATTATAATTTCTTTATCTAATAATATTGGAATTTCATGCAATATACTTAATGAGTTAAAAGTATTTCAAATAATAATATAGTGGTTTACTACATTAATAAAATGATTAACCTATTTTGTTTTAATTTTTGTATTGAATTAAAGATAACATTCCATTTCATTGATAAATAAATAAACCTTATAATCTGGAAATTTATTATTGAAATTTATGTTAAAATAATATTATTTATAATAATTTTAACAATTTATATTAATGATTTATCACATGAAGTAGTCAAAAATATTTAATAAACTATAATTTTATCTAATAAATGATGAATGAAATAATTACACATTATAATATGATGAAAATTATTTTGAAAAATTTTAAGGGAGGGAATTATATATTCAAATTACACTATCTAGTTTTTTTATAAAATAAAAATTATATCATTCTGTAGTGTTGAACTATACCAATAGTAATGATGATTTCTTTGGACAAATCAGTATATTATAAAAATGAAAGGGTGATTTTTTCATTTTTTATTGATATTTATTAATTAAAATTTTTTATTTCATACGTATAAATTTTATAATAGTTAGAGATGAATATAAAATGAATATATTAAAACATTGAAATAGAAACATTTTTATATATAAAAATATTAGTATTCATTTTTTAATATTTGTGATATTTGATCCCATGGTTTGGAAATTTATTTGGTGCTCATAATATTTACCAGATAGTGTTGTACATATTATAATTATTGAAAATAATGGTTGATAATCAGGGAAATTTGATAAAAAAATATATCTATTAATGTGTTGAATATATTAAAAGATGTGTGATGAAATAATTATCTTCCTGATTGTTATTATGAAAAAAATAAACCTAAGTTGAAAACCAAAATTATTTAAATATTATTTTTTCCATGGAAATCGTATTGTCATTTGTACTTGGATTTTTGCACTATAAATAAATAAATTAATTATGGTGAAGTTTTTTTTGGTAAATTTTAAACCATTTCATTGTTGTTGAGTGATCACGACATTGTTTGATAAAGGCTGGAATTACTAGTTTTGTTTTCCATTAGTTCAATTGAAATTATATGTAAAACAATACATTTAAGTTTTTTTTATTCTCTATATACATCTATTTTTTATGTTATTTCATATTAAGATTTTGTGTTAGGAATATTTGGAGGGTATTCTTGAGGTTGTATTGGAGGAATAAGGTGCCGGTTATGGTGATGATATGAGCAGGGATACACGAAGATGTGATTATAACACCCCATAAGTTACATACATTTAAATTAAAATAAAATTATATAATATACATTAAAAATATATATCAAAAACATGAATTTTATATATAGGTATATAGTCTCTAGAAACTAGGAAACATAAAAAACGGGTTAATAATACATCTTTATTATCTCCCACTAATATCATCAGAATTAGTTCCATTTTTGACATATTTTATTTAATACCATTCATCATGATATGGGGAAAAGAAACATATCAATGTATGATTCATTCACCTTCTATGGTGGATGTTGTGGGTTCCAAGGCAACGTTGTTTGAAGGCATGTCTGATTTGGGTTGTCCTGATCTTGAAGTGGCGAGTGATGATCAGGAATTGAACCTAATGTGCAAAGGTTCCTTAGGAGCTATTGATGCTCATCCTACAGTGGAGCGGGTCTTTGTGGAGACTAGAATTTCCTCGACTAAATTAACTGATGCAGGAAAATCTAGAAAATCCCCCTCAAGAATTGTAGGTGAATCTGAACGATGGAACTTTACATATTTGCGCAATGGTATTTCTGAGAGAATTGTTCGGAAGATAGAAAATGCTCACATTGTTTCTGGTAGGGAGGCTATTCTTGACACATTCATGATCTGTGACCATTAAATTATTTCTAGAATTGTTCTTCCCAGTAGAGGTAAAACATGGGGAATTGATGATTTGGTTCAGAAACTTACATCTATATGGGGGTTCTCTGATTTGAGATGCATACCTATGGGACATGGATTCTTTCATATTAATTTTCCATCAGACCGTCTGAAGCATAGATCTTGGGGGTTTGGGTCAATAGCTTTAAAGCCAGGTATGGTTTTCTTTCAAGAATTGGATTTCTGTTTTAATCCTTTCTCTATTAAAAATACTAGAGATCAGGTCTGGAACAAAATTGTTGGCCTTCACTGGACATTATGGCATCCTAAAATTCTATTTGATATCGTCTCTGCAGTTGGAATTCCTATTAAAATGGACCGGACTACCGAGGATGGAAAATTTGGCCATTATTCTAGAGTTCTGGTGGAAGTTGATTTAAGTACTATTCAAATTCATAATATATTATTATCTACATTGGATGATGATATCTCTCTCAAGGTGGAGTATGAGAGATTTCCTGATTTCTTTCATGATTTTGAAGTTATTGGGCATGCTAAAGAGAGGTGTTTGAAAAATGTTTCTTGTGCCTTTTGTTCATTTAAAGGGCATCATGAGACTTCTTGTAGGAAGAAGGTGAAGAAAAAATCAATGTAGAGTAATGCACCATGAGAGGTGGATGATGCTCCACAAGAGACTTCCCATGAGCCTCAGGTGGATAATGTTGTATCTCTGGTGCATGAAATAGAGGAGTTCCCTTCTGTGGGTGAAGGTGACGTGATGCCAGAAGTGTTTTTGGGAAGGAACGGGAAATATCAGACCCCATTATTGAGGACCAAGGTGAAAGGATTTCATGTACTCGCATGAAAATTCTTAAACTAAAGGAAACACAAGAGTTTAAGGGATGATGGGATGAAGTTGAGGATTATTCCCCAAAAAAACCAACATACAATCAGGTTTTTTCCAAAGGGAAAAATGTTGTGGCGGATGTTGAAGGATCTTAGCCGGTTCTTTCTAGGAAAGCGAGACCGAGGGGGGATTACTCTTACTTGAGGCTAAACATGGTTACCAGGTCACATGGCCCAATTGATTATGAGTCTGACTGCTATGGAGACGATGATGCTTCCTATCAATGTGACTTTGACATTTGAGTTCTTCTCTTTGATTCTCCTTAGGTATGAGGGCATGTGTGCTTGTATGAACCCATCATCCTTTATGATGTTTTTTTCCTTTTTAATGAGAAGGGATATGCTCTAATCATTCATCTATAAGTTTAAAGAAAATCCCCTCTTACTTTTACCAGAGAAGTAAAAATGTACCACATATTGTATAACAACGAATTATTCCTTGAACACAATTATGTAAAAAGTCACCAATGAGTGAAAGAAACATTAAAAATTTTATAATAATAGAAATAGTATTGAATTTTAAGGGAACATGTATGTGGATGATAAATATACCCCATTAAGAACTTATGAACAAAAAATCTCAGATAACAATGAAATTGAAAAATTATCCCATACCTTAGGTCCAATATCCATAATATGTATCTAAAACTCCTATGTAATGACTTAAATAATGTAATTTTATTATCCCAGAATCATATTTATTTTTATGATTTCATATCTAATCATATTATCATCCATTTTTTAGTTACATTTCATTGTCACTCATTATTATGATATTAACTACTTTATGTTATTATGCATGATTTGTGGAATAAGTTATGGTTCTACTTATTAGATCATAATTATATCATTAAAAATGATATTAAAATAATAGATATCATATTAATTCATTCTTTAGATTTATATTACCATTCTTTAATGAATATCACATAGAATTAATCATATCGCATCGTGGATGTGGTAGGTTGTACGTAAAAACGAGCGATTTTATCATTCTCATAATTGTAGAACGGTATTGAAGTGGATGATGGATAATGTTTAATAATAAATATAATGATATAATAATTATATATAGTTATTATTACCATCATTATACCCATCCATGTATGGTGAAGGTGAAAAATATATCACACCATGATGTGGAGACGGTAAGCCGTCTGTACGCACGCATGGTGATTTCAATTTTCAAATGATGGATATAAGGTGGAATATGGTTGTTTCAAAATTATAAAAACATATAATAATGTAAGTGGAACTGGAGTTATTTATTTTTAATTAAGAAACTCATGAATATGAAGTATAAGAAGAAATAGGTCTGAATGAATCGGTATAAGAGATAACCTCTTCTTCAACAAGCTTCCTCTAAATCTCCTCTTAGAGCACTAGAGTTGGTGTTTGATGTAGAAATGAACCTATTAAATGTAACATGGGAATTTTATAAGGTAAAAATTAAGTTTATGGAAAAATAAATAAGGCTGAAATTTATGTGAATAGGCGAGGGAAGAGGTGACCTTTTATAATTGAGGTGAGTGGCACTTTAGGGATCTCCAAAAATATTAATTTATAATAATATAAAACCCCTTCTAAAAACAATCCAGAATGTAAAAAATTATGATATTAAATGAGATAGGATTTTAATATCATCAAAAAATAGATTTTTTTGATTAATATATATTAATTTATACATTATCATTAAATTTACACTTATTCTATTTATATTTAACTATTATAAATAATATTTCAATATTAATAGGGTTTTTTATTTACTTATTTGATATCAATTTTAATATAAATAAATATGTAAGATTATTTTAGACCATATCATAATTATTAAATGTTCTTTAAAAATGTTTTATAATATTTATATATTTTAATAAAATATTATTTTGATAAATAATTAATACTGTCGATTTTGACACTATTTAATTTAGTTATTTTTAAAAATATTAAGATGACAAGTTACAATTAAACAAAATATATTATTATATTTATAAAGGGTAAAGGTAATATATACAATTCATTGGACATACTAATTATCAATTTTTTTTTATTTTTATATTTTAATATCATTTATTTTATAACTCCATTAATAAAATAATTACAACACAAATATTGTGTGATTATTTTGTATTTTTATTTTTTGAATAAAAATTATAAATAAAATACTATGATGAAGATAAATAAACTATATGCCAGAAAAAGCTTTTTAGTATAGTTTATCTTCTTTATAATCGATCATTTAAAATTTTTTACTTATTAAATTATGAAGGTGACAACTTTAACATCACTTGACTTAATATAACATTAGTGTCTTAATCCATTCTATAAGGATCCAAATGGTCACTAACACGACCCTTGGAATTCTATGGTCGATATATACTTTGAAAATAAGACTTGGACATGTTTTTGGGCCTTTTATGGTTATTATAATTATAATAAATATTGTTTTTTTATTTCTGATCAATTATTATTTTTTACATAATCAATATATATGTCATTAAGATAATTATTTATTTTATAAAACCTAAAAAAGAAATTACTAGGATAAATAAAACCATTTTACCTTTAAAACGTGTCTTTAAAATTTAATTTATGTTCATTATAACCATATATAAAAAATTATTTATTTATTAAAATTTGAGTGAGACATATTTAACTTTTCTTTAAACATAATTAATTAGAGGACTAAATCTAATCCATGTGGCTTCTAAAGGACACCATTTCAACCCAATGATGATTTTGGTCAAAAAAATAATACAATTATATTAAGATCAATTTTGTGGTAATTTTGTAAGACTATGATAGCCCTTAATTATATGTTTTACCCTTTTATTGTATTAATAAAAATCAAAAAATTTACTATTCATAATGGCTAAAAAGGAAAATAAATCTATTTAAATAATTTGGACCTACTGATTTCAAATATGGATTCACTTTTTCAATATTCTAAAAATGGATGTTGAATTAATTAATTTAAATTCTATCCCACTGTCAAAATGAGAAAATGAGTTTTTTAAAAGATAAAACATTGCAAAATATTGAAATGGGTTTACATTTGAATTAAATGTAAAATTTATGCTAATGAAATAAATTATAATTAATTGTAAAAATATATTCAATTTATAATTTAAAAACCTTCAATATTATAATTTAGGCATATACATTATTTCAATGAAAAAGTTTTTTTTAACTAAAATTTAATTTATTTTTACTTTTCATCAAATTTTAAAAGTTATTAGAAAAATATTAAAATTTCATCCAAGTTAAATTTTTATATCCCTCTTCAAAAAATGTTTTTTATATTTTCATAGAGAAATTATTAATGTGTGACAATATTAATTTAAAATCGTTTCTCCATTAAAAGGTGGAAATTTACCATTTTGAAAAAATAAATGTTTCCATATATATAATTGGGTTTATTTTTAACCTATAAAAATATAAATTGTTCAAATATCAAAAGAAAATTTATATAAAAAATATATTTCATTAATTTCATTTATTAATAGTAATTCACCTAAAAAATGTACAAATATATAATTGATTAATATATTTATACATTCTCATAAGTTATTTATATTTATTCCCACTACCCTAATGGGTAGTTTATAATTGAAATTTAATATTAAGGGTGTATCATGGTTCATTTAAATTCCGAATAACATAAAATTAAAGCTATTTATGAATTTTGATTATTTAAATAAAAAAGTTCATAAAAACATCTAGGTGTTACAGTGATGAGGGAACAAGGTGCCTGTTATTATGATGATGTTTCTATAGGATGCCAGATGTGATATTATGTGTAGTGCTATTAGGTATGGAACTTGGACTTATTGTTTAGGTTTAAGATGATATGTCCCATTATCTTTATACTAAATATTGTAATTCTATCTTTAAAATGAATTTTGTTGTTTAATGGATCAGGTCCAATTGTTTTTTATATTATTATATTATAAATTTAATTTGTAGATTGATACAATGTATTGTGATTGTAAATTTAATGAGGTATCTTGGGTTGTGTCCAAGAGTATAGGAATTATTATGAAAATATAAATGAATTAATGAAATAACTGGTATGGTTCTTGATACATTCTTATGATAATGAAATACATGATACTACAATAAAATAATTAATAGTTACATTGAAATTTGGATGTGAAGATTAAAATATTAATCAAGGAAATGATAAAGGTAATAATTAATAATTGGTTGATTAATTAATTGATTTAAATGAATAGCGATGATTTAATGATTTTGGAATCAAGGCCATAGTCATGGGAATAGAATTTCTCATGAAACATTGGCGGTGGATGTATCCATAGCTAGGAAGTATCCCATATTGTGGTTGTGAGCCTTATAGAGATAATGTGTGTAAAGACCCGGAAATTTCAATGGAAATTTTTTTTCTTTATTTTCTTTGGAATTTTACAAGAATGCAGTTTCTAACGGCACCTGATTCGGAGCCCCGGTGTGCCCCGAATAATTTTCCAAAGTTTAGCTCGGGTAAGTTCAGTGAACGAACGAGTGGGTTTTCCTAACTTTTGAACCGATCCTCAGAATCGAAATCCGAGGGCACCAATGGAATCGCAGTGCCGGTAATTTCTTAGAGACACCTTTTCCGGAGTTGGGTTTTCTCGAGTGTGGTTACAAAAATTTTGGGCTATGTAAATGAATAAAATAAAATGGGACAACCAATTTATTTTATTTAATGTTATTTAACCTAAGATAAGTGGTTGAAGTGGGACCCACTATATCCTACTCCACTAGGTAGGATATTTGTGGGGTGGGTCCCACATGAGCCCCACCTTTTCAACATCCACGAAACCCCCACCATTGATTAAGGTAACGCACCCACACCCCCCCCCCCCATTTTTACATATAAGTCAACTCTTGCCTTTAATCATTATAATAAATGCCTCTATTAATTGGGTGGTTTAAAACGTTGCGATTAATTGAGTTAATTGTTTGATTTGTTTTTGGAATTTTAAAACGTTTGGCGTGAGTAATAAAATAAGGTGACCCTTACTTTATTGTTGTTGCCTTGGTTGTGTGGGAGGATTTTGGAGCGATCAGCTCAAGGTCTTGGAGTTCTTCTTCCCCGATGAAGAACGTGAAGAACGCTGGATCCTCGAAGATCGATGACGCGACATCGAAAAATCTTTTCTCCGCGACGTGACGATCCTCATTCCACGACGTCCGTTTCCGCGACAAACCTTGTTCGACGACTACGCTCGAGGTAGAGAATTTATTTGTGATTGTTAGAGAACCCTTTTTTACTTCCTTCTAAATCTATGAACGCCAATCAAATAAATATTATGTTGATCCGAGAATATTATGTTTGCAGGTTGTGAATTCTTGATTTCGGGGAAAACAGTTTGGGTGGATTTCTTTTGTTCGTGAAAAAATCCTTGTTGTTCTTCGTCTTTTGGGATTCTTGTTACCAACTTAATGGGAGGCAGTCGGACCACACTAACACGGCCAAATCTCCTCCCCCTGTGTTGTTTTTATTCGTTGCGGCACGAAAAAAGGCGGTGCGGTGCAACGACACCATGAAGAAACAAGAAAGAACGCGACAAATAAGCGCGACGCCAACGCACCGCCCCGTTGAGGCCGAATGAAACCGTGGCTAGAGCCGGGCCCGCGGAGGCGATTGAAGACTCCGCTGGTTGATTATTGTGTGCAGAATTGGCGGGCGACGAAAAACGGGGCCGCAAGGTAAATTTTAAGCCTCCTCAGTGAAGGTCAGGTCTCGGGAGGACCGTTGGCGAAGGCGGCGAGCAAAACGGACCACGGGAGCGCGTCTAGTGGTCCGTGGAAAACACTGTCGGCGCGCCACCGGGGATGGCTGCCGCAGCTGAAGCCACAGAAGCAGGCCGCTGGTCCCGCGACCGCGCAGGACCGAGGGAGGCGGGACACGGCGCTCAGCCACATCCGTTGGCAAGGGGCGGCCCCCACATGGGGTCACAGTCTCATTCAAGGGGGGTGCCCCCCCCCCCTTTGCGCATCTGCTCGGCCGTTTTGGCCGAGCCACTTGGCATGGCCAGTGCGCCGGGCCGGGCCGTGCCCAAGCGGGCCGGACCCGGGCCCGGGTCGGGTCGACCCGGGGGGTCTCGGGCCGGATCGGTACGGGCCCAAAACCCCCACTTCCGGACCTTTTTTAATCTTTTGCCCATATCGTGGGGTACGGAACTCCGATCGACACACCGTCTGTTGCGTAGCGATCCTTGGATCAAGACAGTCGTTTTGGTATATTACACTCATGGTTTAGGACAACTTTGAGTATGGCCGGGTTGGTTCGGATACGAAACCAACCGGGCCCTTGGAGCGGAAACGCTTATATCATGAGCTCCAGATGTCCGATTGACTTGAGGTTGACTTTGTTGGATTCCTCTTAATGAGACAGAACTGTTGGAATACTTCGCCTAAGTTTTGGTTGCAGTTGGATAGTGGCTGGGATGGATTGTACCCGAAATCCAACCGGGTCCCTCGAACGGAAAAGCTGATAACTTTCAGACTGGACGTCCGTTTGATGAACCATCAGCGGCATTGGAGATCACGTGGAGAAATGGTCCCTATGAGTATACCCTATGAGAGTTCGGGGTAAAGTTGAGATACGTCCGGGTTGGATCGCACACGAATCCAACCGGGCCCCAGGGATGAAAAGGCTAATAAATCACAGACCGGGCATCCGATTGACGCGCCGTCTATTGCATTGAGACCCCTATGACGAGGTCATACCATGAGATACTTCTTCTTGGGAATTTGAGATACTTGGAGTATCGACCTATAGCTCGTGGATCGGACCCTCCCGGAGACGAGCGTTCGGAGTACGGAGTCCGTGTAGCCGGGTGAGAAATGACGACTGCTTGACCGACTCGACTTGGAGTGAGTAGACTTGCCCAGTGGACGGAGCACTACTTTGTTTGGGTTCAGACCCATGGTGGAAAGAGAACTACTGTGTGACAGTGCAGACCCACGGTACTCATCCAGATAGTACCACTACAGGCTAATAAGGGGTGTGCACTACTGTGTTTGGGTGGCTTACCCCGGCGGGAAGCACTACTGTGTTTGGGTGGCTGACCTGCGGTACTCGATAGGAGGAGTACCTCAGCAGTATTAGGTTAGTGAGAAGTACCTCGGAGTCGTGACAGGACCACTGTACACTTCAGAGATGGGGTCTTCTGTAGTTACAGTTTCGATAATGAAAATCCTGGTTTGAGCTGAGACTATGACCTTTGTGTTTAACTCATGATTGAGATGGGTCACTTGATAACATAAGTATATGTATGGTCATATACCTGGATAGTGGTTATCCGTTGATTTCATAATCTTTGTGTTTCCTCATGATTGAGATAGGTTACTTGATAACTTAGGTGTATGGGTGGGCATATACCTAAGTAGAGGTTATCTGTTGAGATATTCTTTCTGGTTATCCTTGTTTGTTTTAGAGAGACATTGAGGGTCTCGGGGTCCCTACTAATTATCATTATACTCACCCCTGCACGGGATATGCCTGCACGTCGTTGTGTTGGTTGTAGACGATGGGCAGTGCTGACGGAGGCTGAGTTTTTGAGGACTGGACGGTATCCGGAGGTGGACTTCACGGCGAGACGACACTCGGAGGAAGTTGACAGGAGATAAAGTTGTGGAGGCTCTCTGTACCTACCCTTTTGGTAGGATCTGTATTGGACGATCTAGGAGTTGCGCTATCTGTACCTACCCTTCAGGTAGGATCTGAGGAGGACGACCTAGGAGCGGCTTTCTTTCTTACAGCTGTTTGTCTTTTTCTGTTGTACTTTCGTTCAATTGTAGTTGTACATTCAATTGGGTTTGTATTCTGGCCCATTTACTTTTCAGCAATTTGTTTTGTACTTATTGTTTTATTTCCGCTTGTACTCTGTAATGTTTTGTTTACTTTTATAAAGGAAATGCCTTCCCAGTTATCGGGATTTATGCCTTTGGTTCTATTCGCCAGCCACTGGCCTATGGAAGGTGAGCTTGGGGTAGTCACGGCACGGGCCACGAGGACGGGTCGTGACAAATTGGTGTCAGAGGAGTCGGTTCTACCACATAACTTAGGACTCTGATAATTTCTTATGTGAAGCAATAGGGTTAAGGGTACCGAGTGTGGTTTTCAGTTCAGGGAGTCTAGTGTTGGTGCAGGCGGCCGACGTATCCATACACCAGGACCCTGACAACAGATTTCCGACTTTTTTCACGAAGACACTGATTGCGTGTGTGTTTTCAAAAGATTTTCCTTTAAAACATCTCAAACCAGGTCAGCTCACTATGTATAAATCATTTGACCGTGTCACGTATGTTCCTTTCAGGATGGCTTTTCATGGATGACCAGCTAGAGCCCAGAGGGATGTGCATACTTATAGCCTGCCGAGCGATGAGGCTTCAGTACAGGGCCCTCTTGCATTAGAGGCACCAGCGGAGGCACCATCAGCACTACCATGCATTGGGCCACCGATGCCACCAGCCCCAGCAGTATGCGATGCACGCCACTTGAGCACACTACACGAGTTCCAGTGCCATAGGCCACCCATGTTCCGGGGAGAGATGGACCCAAAGGTGGATGAGGATTGGTTGGAGGTTGTGGTGAGAGTCTTAAGGCTAGTGGGGAAGCCAACAGACTTCATGGTGATCTTTGCTGCTAGCCTTCTTCAGGTAGCAGCAGGCAGGTGGTGGAGCCATTTTTTCCAGTTTTGCGACGGGATGAACTTCACATGGGAAGACTTCGAGACCATCTTCAGGGTGGAGTTTTTGCCAGTAGCTCTACACCCTGAGTGTGTACAGGGGTTGATGCCTTTGCCGCATTATTTTCGATCAGTAGAAGAGTCATCTGTGGGCAGTTGACAGATGATGCAGATGTCCAAGAGGACCAGAGCCAACCATACGAGGACCAGGAAGTGTTATGAATTCGACGGGAAGGGTCACCTGGCACGTGATTGTCTGACCCCCGCACAGTTGATCCGCAGGCGTTGGAGGATCCACCGAGGAAGAAGCAGCGGCGGGTGCGTGAGAAACAGCCGGACAGTGGACAAGGCAGTAGAGCTCCAGGAGCAGGTGGACAGGAGAAGAACTAGTGGATACGTCCCTTGTAATTCTAGTTCCATATTGCTGTAGTATTCATGTCTTTGTTCTATGAGATGCAATAATAAAAAGAAACTTATCTTTGTGATGTTTTATTTCATGTCTTTTTGATTGGATGATACTGAGTGGTCCCGGTTAAGACTCTTGACTTGACCCTCACCTTCGAGATTTCTACTGGAGGAGACTCAGTGACCTCACACTGATGCCGACAGTGTGACTCGACCCTTGGAGGCGAGAGTGACAGTTGGATCTCTTGGTAGTAACGTCGAGGCCTTACGATGTCATCCATGGCATTAATACATCATTCATGTCAGGATTGACTATATTAGGAAATGGGCATGTTTCATCTAGGGGATGAGACCAAATTTCTCTTTTCGGAAAAGGAGAAATTTTAGCAACTCTTTCATATCGTAGGCAAAGAAGGTGCAGATCATCCAGGAGCGGATGAAGACTACACAGTGCAGTAAGAAACAGGAAACCAATGCCAGTCTTAGGGACTCGGGCGTGTTAAAGTTTTCAATAAGAGGAATATTAAAGGAGAGATGAGTCTGTGAGGTAGTAGACATGGAGGAAAAGCTAGGAAAGAAGCATGGGGTGGTGTACATTTTAACATGTTACAACCACCCACCTTAGTTGTTCCCACCAAGCTCAGGGAGCTGGAGGGAAGGGGAAGAGAGTAGCTGCATGCGGTCAGGGAGAGTGACCCAATGGCTCTAAAAATGATTCCAGGGACATTCTATGTCCACTACTAGCTTTCGTAGTAACAGACGATGATAAGAATCATTCCTTCCTTCCACGAATCTTGTCCCAGACCTAGAGTTTCTGGTAAGCCATAGACTTGACCCTCACGTCTGGAGATACCTTTGGAGAAGACTCGATAATCACACATACGCCGACGTTGTGGTCAGACCCTCGATGTGAGAGTTTCGGTTGGAATCTCTTGGTGGCAGCGTCGAGGCCTTACGATGTTGGTTTGAGTATGGACTAAGCAATCACAGTTCATAAACAAATTGACGGTATTAGGAAAAAAGGTTGTGGTTTAACTACGACGTCGGGATGGGTTTTCCTTGGTCGGAGAAAAGGAAACCCCAGACAACACAGGATAAACTCATTCACAGGAGGGTGTGACCGATCACTATTGAGTCAGTCAACCTTACCCTCATGGAAGCAGTCGTTTTGAGTTTCAGTTCTAACAGGAATTGGAGACCTCTGTAATTCGAGGATGGTACCCAGGTTTTCTTACGGGTCTCACCTCGACGAGGTCTATGGAGTTGTGGCCGAGGTGGAAAGTAGCCTCCGAGGTTCAGCGGACCTTTTCAAGTCCTCAGCAGGGTAGGCGAGGTGGCCTACCGTTTGACCCATCCACCTCAGTTGCACCAAGTGCACGACGACTTCCATGTATCTCAACTGAGGAGATACGAGCATGGACCTTCGCATATCATCAACTATGAGGAGCGGGATGTTGACGATGGGGTGACTTTTGTGGGGTTCTAGTGGGGATGGAGGATTTACAGGAGCATATCCTGCAAGGATGGTCAATTCCTCGAGTGCGCTTTCACTAGAAGTACGAGAACCTCTAGGTAAGCACATTGGAGCGGAAGGCTCAGATGCGTGCTCAGTACCGCTTTTATAACCCTAGTTTGGGTTAAAGATTTACGAGGATGTAAAGACCTGAGGTGGGAGTAATGTAAAGACCCAGAAATTTCAAGGGAATTTTTTTTTCTTAATTTTCTTTGGAATTTTACAAGAACACATTTTCTGACGGCACATGATTCCGAGACCCGGTGTGCCCAGAATCATTTTCCGAAGTTTAGCTCAGGTACATGCAGTGAACGAACGAGTGGGTTTTCCTAACTTTTGAACCGATGCTCGGAATAAAAATCCTAGGGCACCAATGGAATCGCAGCACTGGTAATTGCTTAGAACAACTTTTCCGGAGTTGCGTTTTCTCGGGTGTGGTTACTAAACTTTTGGGCTAAGTAAATGAATAAAATAAAACGGGACAACCAATTTATTTTATTTAAAGTTATTTAACCTAAGCAAAGTGGTTGAAGTGGGACCCACTATATCCTACTCCACTAGGTAGGATATTTGTGGGGTGGGGCCCACACGATCTCCACCTTTTCAACTTCCATGAAACCCCCACCTTTGATTAAGGTAACACACCCCCCCTTTTAAATGTATGTCAACTCTTGTGTTTAATCGTTATAATAAAGGCCTATATTAATTGGGCAGTTTAAAATGTTGCAATTAATTGAGTTAATTGTTTGATTCTTTTTTTAATTTTAAAACATTTGGCGTGAGTAATAAAATAAGGTGACCCTTATTTTATTGTTGTTCCCTTGGTTGTGTGGGAGGATTTTGGAGAGAACAGATCAAGGTCATGGAGTTCTTCTTCCTCGACGATGAACACGAAGAATGATAAATCCTCAGAGATCGACGACGCGATGCAGAAAAATCATTTCTCCACGATGCGACGATCCTCATTCCGCGACGTCCCTTTCCGTGACAAACCACGTTCGATGACTACTTTCGAGGTAGGGAATTTATTTGTGATTTTTAGTGAACCCTTGTATACTTACTTCTAAATCTAATAAGGCAGATCAACTAAATATTAAGTTGATCCGCGAAGATTATGTTTGCGGTTTGGGAATTCTTGATTTCGGGGAAAACTGTTTGGGTTGATTTTTTTTGTTCGTGAAAAATCCTTGTTGTTCTTCATCTTTTGGGCCGCTTGTTACCAACATAACGGGAGGAGGTCGGACTGCACGAACACGGCCGACTCTTCTCCCCCTTTGTTGTTTTGATTCGTTGTGGCACGAACAAAGGCGGCGCGGTGCAACGGCATCGCGCGGAAACAACAAAGAATGCGACAAAGAAGCGCGGCGCCATCGCGCTGCGCCATTGAGGCCGAACGAAACCGCAGCTGGTGTTAGGGCCGTAGAGGCGATTGAAGACTCCACTGGTTGATTGTTGTCTGCGGAATTGGCGGGTGATGAAAAATGGGGCCGCAAGGTAAATTTGAAGCCTCCGTAGTGAAGGTCAGGTCCCGGGAGGACGGTTGGAAAAGGCGGCAAGCAAAACGGACCACCGGAGTGCGTTCGGTGGTCCGCGGAAAACACCGTCGGCACGCCTCGGCGACACTACGGCCAGAACCGGCCGGCCTCCAGGAAACGGCGGCCCGTAGCACCAGACGATCGCCCAGAGACGGCGGCGCCCGGCACCGACCGGCCGCCAGGAGACGGCGGTGCCCGGCACGCCGCCAGGGAGGGCCGCCGCTGCTTAAGCCACGGCGGCAGGCCGCTGTTCCCACGACCGTGTGAGACCGAGGGAGGTGGGACGCGGTGCTAAGCCATGTCCGTTGGCAAGGGGTGGCCCCCACACGGGGCCACGGTCCCATTCAAGGGGTGCGGCGCCCCCCTCTGCGCATCCACTCGGTCGTTTTGTCCGAGCCATCGGGCCTAGCCTGCGCGCCAGCGCGCCGTGCTAGACCGCCAGGCTAGGCCGCGCCCAGGCCAGGCCGTACCCAAGCAGGCCGGACCCGGACTCGGGTCGGGTCGACCCAATTCGGGCCGATCCAGGGGGTCTAGGGCCAGATCGGTACGGTCCCGAATCCCCCACTTCGGACCTTTTTCGGTCTTTCGACCATATCGTTGGGTACAGACCTCCGATCGACACACCGCCAGTTGCGTAGCGATGCTTAGATCGAGACGGTCGTTTTGGTATATTAAACTCAAGGTTTCTGAGATCTTTTAGTACGGCCGGGTTGGTTCGGATACAAAACCAACCGGGCCCTCGGAGCAGAAATGCTTATATCTTGAGCTCCGGACGTCCGATTGACGTGCGGTCGACTTTGTTGGATTCATTTTGATGAGACGGAACTTTTGGAATATTTCTCCTGAGTTTTGGTTGCAGTTGGATAACGGTCGGGTTGTATTTTTCCTGAAATCCAACCGGGCCCCTAGAACAGAAAAGCTGATAACTTTTAGACTGGATGTCCGTTTGACGAACCATCAGCGGCGTTGTTGATCACGTGGAGAAACGGTCCCTATGAATATACCCTATGAGAGTTCGGGGTACAGTTGAGATACTGCCGGGTTGGTTCGCACACGAAACCAACCGGGCCCTAGGGATGAAAAGGCTAATAACTCACAGACCGAGCGTCCGATTGACGCGCCGTCTGTTGCGTTGAGACCCCTAGAACAAGGCGGTCCCATGAGACACTTCTTCGTGGGACTTTGAGATACTTGGAGTATCGACCTGTAGCTCATGGAGTGGACCCTACCAGAGACGAGCGTTCGGAGTACGGAGACCATGTAGCCGGCTGAGAACTGACGACTGCTTGACCGACTCAACTTGGAGTGAGTCGACTAGCCCAGTGGACGGAGCACTATATTGTTTGGGTGCAGACCCATGGTGGACGGAGCACTACTGTGTGAAAGTGAAGACCCACAGTACGCGTCCGAAGATTACCTCTACAGGCTAATAGAGGGATTTCACTACTGTGTTTTTGTGGCATACCTCGGCGGGAAGTACTATTGTGTTTGGGTGGTTGACCCGCGGTACTCGACAGGAGGAGTACCTCAACAGTCATAGGTTAGTGAGCAGTACCTCGGAGTTGTGACAGGACCACTGTACACTCCAGAGACGGGGCTCTTCAGCAGTTATGGTTTCGATAATGAAAATCTTGGTTTGAGCTGAGACTATGACCTTTGTGTTATCTCATGATTGAGATGGGTCACTTGATAACTTTGGTATATGTATGGGCATCTACCTGGGTAGTGGTTATCCTTTTATTTCATAATATTTGTGTTACCTCATGATTGAGATGGGTTACTTGATAACTTAGGTGTATGTATGGGCATATACCTAAGTAGAGGTTACCTGTTGAGATCTTTTTTGTGGTTATCCGTGTTGGTTTTCGAGAGACCTTGAGGGTCTCGAGGTCCCTACTGAGTATTGTTATACTCACCCCTGCACGGTCTATGCCCGCACCTCGTTGTGTTGGTTGCAGACGACGGTCAGTGCTGACAGAGGCCGAGTGTTCGAGAACTGGACGGTATCCGGATGTGGACTTCACGGCGAGACGACACTCGGAGGAAGTTGACAAGCGAGAGCGTTGTGGAGGCTATCTATACCTACCCTTCAGGTAGGATCCGTAGTGGACGATCCACGAGCTACGCTATCTGTACCTACCCTTCAGGTAGGATCTGAGGAGGACGACCCAAGAGCTGCTTCCTTTCTTCTAGCTATTTGTCTTTTTATGTTGTACTTTCGTTCAGTTGTAGCTGTACTTTCAGTTGGGTTTGTATTCTGGCCCATTTACTTTTAAGCACATTATTTTGTACTTAGTGTTTTACTTCTTCTTGTACTCTGTAATGTTTTTGTTTACATTTATAAAGGCAATTCCTTCCCAGTTATCTGGATTTACGCCTTTTCGTGATAGTCGCCAGCCCCTGGCCTATGGAAGGCGGGCTTGGGGTAGTCATGGCACGGGCCCCGAGGACGGGTCGTGACAACGTGTGTTTTTATTTCATATTATACCCCACCCATGTTGGTAGGGTTAATAACACCTAGTGTTCTTTGGGAGGAAATTTTCCCCTAAATTCAAGATGACAATTAGCAAATTGATTACTATTGTTTTTGGGCTCTCTATCTTATCCCAGTAGTATAATGAGCTACTATGAATGATTTTTATCGTTCTCCATATATGTGTATAGAGGAATAAAATTAATTTATGTTATTTAACAAAAAAATAGGTAGATATATTATCATAATGGTTATCATTGGTTTTTTTGTATGAGTTATGACAGGTTGAGGTACAATGCATGAGATAAGTGTTGGGCAGATATCATAAACTACTCTATCACTATATATAGGTTTTTTTATGGTGATATGTTCTGATGCAAGAGGTGAATAGTGTATCCAATGTGGCTTCTAGATGGTGTAATTTAGCCAAGGAATCTTCAAACTTGTTTTCTTTTGGAGATAGATGCTTTTGACATATAACAATAGGGAGTATAGGAAAATTAGTGGGGAAGTATTGGTGGGTTAACTTCATTGGATATTACGTTGAATATTATATGATTACATGTATTCTATAATTAATGAGTGATCCATGGTGAGGATGGTAAAATAAAAATAAACCTATTGAGGTGATTAGTTGGTCTCATTTTATACTCACTAGGATTTAGTAGGCCTCTTCCACATTCTTCATGAGAGGTCACAGGGAGGGTCCTATTGAGTATAATTGTTTTTATAACCATATAAATATATATTTATTTATATATACAATTTTTTCACGTCAATAGGGGCTGAACAATTCATGTTCATTGAGTTATTCCACAACTATTGGATATTTTTGATCAATATCGAGGATTGTTTTATAGTGTTTTTAGTTTTTTCAGTTGTGTGGAATTAAATGGATATAATGTTTTGATATTTATTAGTATATTATTATGAAATTTTGTTTTTTGGTTAGTTTTCATATTATATATAATATTTCAAATTTCATAGAAGTTACAGCCTCTTATATGATCTCACATTGCCATACTAAAAGGGGTACCTTTTGGATGAGGGGGTTGTGACATGGGATTCAAAACATATGTTCTTTACATTGATTAGTTAAATAAATCACATAATGAAATTTAATAATGAGTGGTTCTAACATCATATATCTACTAAAAGGAATTGAAATAAAATTTTGAACATTTTTTAAAAAAATATGTAGAAAAACATGTTTTAATATAGTGTATTAGATAAATGACATTAAAACCAACTTAGAGAATGGTGTTAATGTTGCTTAATTAAATAACCAACATTAAAAATTTTATGAAATTATTTACTTAATAACTGAAATTCAAACCCTCATGTAAATTAATGTTTGTTTTATGAGTACAATTGATTTATTACACCACATTTCCTTTTCAAGGTTATTTCCCCTTCGCACATTTGTTCCAAAGCCCATATCCACTTTCTGTATCCGAATAGTGATTCCATTTCTATGAGAACCACAAAATCTCAACTTTACCAAAAGTATTGGATGGTATCCTATACATAGAAATCTCTCTTAGTGTTTTCACTATGTTATAAATAAATTCCTCTTATTCTAATCCCAAAATAAAATTGCCATTATTACCATAACATGAATACATATATAATCCCAAATATTTATCTATAACATTGAAAAATTAATAATCCTTTACATATTAAGCCTTAATTATCATCCACTAACATGAGAATATCTAAATTAATCTAAACCATAATCTGATTCCAATGTTGGATCTCTGAACCCATACTCATGGATCTAATTATCTTAAACACATAAATTACACAATATATTTTATAAAAACTATATATTATTTGACATGGATATCTAATAATTTCAATACATAAAGACATTGTTTAATTACATATAATCTGAAGACCTTTGAGGTTTATCAAATTAAAGAATTTGAAATAAATCATAAACTAAAATACCTAATTTATTTATCAGATTATGAAAATATTTCAACAATATTATAAAATATATAATCCATTTTAAGACTTCAAAATCTCACCCAATTCCTCCAAGTATGCTCTTCTTAAAGTCATATCATGTGTAATAATTTTTTTAGGAAATGAGGAAATGAAAACATAAGAAGTGTAAAGATCAAATTTTTATTAAAGGAATACATAAAACTTAGGAAATAATGGAGTAAATTTGTAATAATCAAAATTTCATAATTATCTTAAACATAGAGAATAATATATATATATATATGGATAGAAATTAAAATAAATAGACCATGTGAACAACAATAACTAAATTCATGGTGATATACTGCATAATACTAGAAATTATGATCTTACTATCAAGTCCTCAGATAAGACGTCATTCTTTCAATCAAGATTGCTATCAAGAGATCCTGATGCTTTGGACAGGAATACACCAAATACCAAAACATTTTTGTCTTATGAGATCTATTGATGGATTGAGGGGTTATGAAATTTTTGGGCACAGCCTTAAATTTTTAAATTCTAGCGAATTCATAATATTAAATAATGAGTAAAAAATTCATAAATCAACTTTTAAAATATAATATGCTTTGAAATATAAATATAAAGAAATTAAATACTTTTCCCCAAGTTAATAAATGGGATTCCACAAACATAAAATATCTAGGTAAATAAGCTGGATGGTTAAATAAATTACATTGTAATCTTCCCTAATTAATCAATAATCATTCTTATCAGAAAACAAAATATTCATATTAGTAATAGTTCTCAAATAAATTAATAGAATAGGTTTATACATAATAATTCTTCAAGATAAAACCATACATAGTAATTCTATATAGCTAATTAAATAATTTACTAAATCATTAAATATAATATATCTAGGTGAACACCCTTCAATAAATGTAATGGAAAAAATTATATTCATAAAGAATGGGAATTGGAAGAAATGTTATGCCAATTTTAGTGGATGGTTAAGAAAAATAAATGTTTTGAATGTTCATATCATTGATACAAAAGAAAATTACATAACAAATCCTAAGAAATTAGTCATATTATTTTAAATGAATAAATCCCAAATTTAATAATTGAAATTTATACGGATGTTCACATAGATAAAAAATACCATTGTACAAAAATTCTTTAAATAGTCTCACATAAATAGGTATCATGAATTTAATTTTTTTGAAACCATGAGTTTAATCTCCCATATAATAAATATATAAATTTATTGTTGAATTAATCACGTCAATAAAATCCAATGAGTGTATACTTATTTTAATTTGAAAAAAGAAAAATTTATAAGAAAATAAGATGTATTAGAAAACATTTTTAACATTGATATAAAATAAAAAATTAGCTATCACATTCAAAAATAAAATTTTCAAATGGGAATTGAATGATTTTCAAAACAAATACTTTTCAAAAGAATTTCAAATAATGAAGCCTTTAAATTTACATAAATGTATGGATTTTAATTATAGTTCCAAATATAAAGTAATTTATTATGATTAGATCATTTTTTATAATTTAAAATTATCTTTATTGAAACCCCATATTGTAAAAATAGAAATAAGTAAATTTTATTTTAAAATTTTATTTTTGAAAGTTGGATTATAATTTAAAATAAAATAGAATATTTATGTGGGATAAACCATGAATAGAAAAACAATGATTGAGTAAAAACATTAACACTCAACGAAAGGAGATTTGAGGTTTCAATTTCCATTATTGGAAACAAAATCCATTTTGTAAGAAATATTTTACAAGGATTATATTGGTGGTATTGTAAATCAATTGAAAATAATGAAATAATGACACATTAAATAGTAAATGGTAGAATGTGCCAAACTTATAAGAAATAAGTTCAATATAACAAAAATAATTCAATGAATGTATGTTGATTAATGAAAAATATTTACTACATGGGTAACAATTTAATCAATATAGATTTAAAGAAGATAATGTGATTTTTTTAGTTTGTATAATGATTGTTTATGAAAAATACATCAATTGAACGTAAATATCAAGTAAAAGGAAAAAATAGAGCATAAAATGAATTCTATCTCAAAGAATCATGATCGAGAACATGAAAAACAATATATTTTATCCAGGATTATAAAAGCACATTATAACCTCCTTTGTAACAAATATAGTTATATTCATAATTGTTTTAGAATAATAATCGTTTTTAATTCAATTATACTCATCATTTGTAAATAATATTTGTATGAATTATAGTTTGTTATTACCTATTTTCAATATCAGGTGTATGTAATCCTATTTATTTTGAAATAGTTTTGTAAAAACAGTGTTGGTATTCATTCTTACTAGAATTTTAGTAATCTATATATTGGAAATAGTTCTAGAATATATTATCAAAGATAGTTATAATGGTAAAATGTCATTACATGGTATATTTGGTTGCAATAATTAAAGATGAAATAAACAACGATCATGTTTCGATGATTCATGAAGAATGAAAGGAATTATTAATTAATGAGTTTAATAATTATGTTACCATTATAGAAAAAAAATATATTCTTTATTTATATCATATTATAATAGTAAATAAGTTACCATACATATCAATGATATAAATTCAAAACCTTTTTCAAGTAGGTGGTTAAACTGACCAAAACATGATCATACCAAGATTAATTGATGATTGTGTGGCGATTCATGTGTAATTTAATTTAAATATACTAATAATTCTATTATTTATTGTTTATTATTGTGATATGTTATAATTTTATGAAACTATTAGAATAATTAATGGACATGATAATGTTACATAATTGCAATAAAAATGTTTTCCTTTTAGTACACTTATTTTAAATGATTGAATTAATGATGGATATTTTATAATCATATCATTAATATTATCATGATTTTTTAAAACCATAACCTTAAGGATATCATATAAAAAATATTTAATCAATAAAACAATTAATTGGACTATCAATGAAAGGATATAATAAAAATAAGAATGCGTTATTCCATGGAGGTGGTCGTCTGTATGTATACTTGGATGATGATTTCATTTTCGAAGAAAATGATAAGGGAATAATATTGTTACAATTTAATAATACTGAATTACATATAAATATATTTATTATATAATAGTTTTCAAATATTTAGCATCCATGATAGGTGATGATGAGAAACGAACATGTTGGGTTGTGGATCGATAGTCCACCCACACAAATCATATTTTAGTTTTTTAGAAGGGAAGATTAGAAATGTGGTGTATTATTATTTATTGAACATTATAAAATTTATTAAAAATTAATTAATTAGGTTTACATATAAGGATTAGAAAATTATAAATTTATGATATGATAGGAAGGAAATAATTTAGGTAAAAAAGGGCTAATCTGTGTAGAAACATTGAGATTTACTTAGAGGATCCCATGGAAATATTGGGATGAGGATAAAATATTATGATCATAAGATAATTGATATAAAATATGACTCATGAATAGTTATAAATTTTAGGGTTTTATAATTACACCTAATATTAATAGTGATATTTAAGGCATAACGAGGTATAAGATTTATAACAGAAATGGGATTCCAATTTTGTAAAAACCAATAAATATTTAATAATGGGAAGTCAGTACAATGAAAAATGGATCCAAAATTTAGAAATAATGGAATGGGTAAGATATAAGGTTTATAAATTCAATAACATTCCATTTTATATAATCCTTTAACATGTTTTAAATTCACTAGAAATTTATTTTCCACTTTTACAATTTTCACTTTTATTGCATTAACTATTTTTTGTTTACTAATTTATCTTATATACCTTAAAATGGTCATTTTGACTTAATTTTGACCTGTTAATTTAAAAATACTAAATCCATATAAAAATATACATATTATAAAAGTGATATAATTTAATTTTGAAAAATTAATTATATAATACATTGATACTATTTTAATGAAAACCCTAACATAATTTTTAAAATTAAAAAGGATCATCTATTAAATATAATATTTGAAATTTTATGATTTTACTATAAAGGATATATTTTTTAATGTCAATTCTATTTCGAGTTTTATTTTATGGTTATATTGTAGTTATTCCATAAAATATGAGGTTTTAAGAAAAAAGGTATTTTCACTATTCAACTAAAATCACTATTTGGAGAGAAATCTCACAATTTTGTAATAAGCTAATTTATACATGAAGAAATAAAAAAAAAATTAATCCATTTTAAAAGTTTCATTCTAAAATAGATAATTTATATTTTAAATAAATACATAAAAGTACAATGAAATCTCTATTCATTGGAAAATAAAAATTTAAAAATATTTACTATACTTATTTTTATTTCTTATCAATTACTAATCAAATTTTATTTTAAAATATGTTTCATATAAATAATATATCACTACTATAATTCAAGGTATTTGTGATGGGATCCCATTTAAAATAAGCGTTAGCGACGGGGCCTCGTCGCAAATAGCCCGTTGCAGAAAACACCGTAAAAAAAAAATTTATTTGCGACATTCCCGTCCCAAATTTTTTTTTGCGACAAGAAACTTCACCGTTACAGATGAGTCTCCAATTATATACTTATTTATATATATGTTTTTTTATGAAGGGCCCGTCTAAAATAATCTTTTGTGTCGGGCCCGTAATCCTGTCGCAAATGTTTTTTGAAGATATTTATTCAGATCATTTTTGATAGGCCCGTCGTAAAGAGTATTTGCGATAGGGCCCTAATCCCATTGCAAATACCTTTTTAGGAAATAAGTATTCAGACTATTTATGACGGGATCCCGTCGCAACAGATACCGTCGCAAATAATAAATAAATTTCTTAAAAAAATAAATTTCATAAAATTATGATTATATAAAAAAATAATTTTAGTATTATTAAAATAATAAATAATATAAAAAATATAAATTTATCAATATTCACCAAAAAATATGAAAAAAATCATAAAATATTATTATTATTATTATTGAAAAATTAATTTTAATATTATTAAAATAATAAAAAAATAAAAAAATATTAAATTTTTCAGTATTCACAAAAAAATATAAAAATATCATAAAATATTATTATTATTATTATTATTAATAGAAAAATAATCAAATATTGAAAAATACAATAAATAAAAAATATATTTAATAAAATTATGATTCATGAAACAATAATATTTATATTATTAAAATAGTAAAAAAAATAAAAAATATTAAAATTCACAATATTCACAAAAAAAATCACACAGTATTAAAAATTAAATTATGTAATAATCGCACCGATATAAATGATAGAAACTGTAAATAGTTCGTATTAAAAAAATTTTAAATTCAAATGTTTTTGACATAAAAAATTTCTGTGGGGTCGTCTTCTGGAGGTGTGGAGGAGCTGAAGGAGCTGGTGGAGGAAACTCTATACCTAAAATACAAGTCAGATGACACATGTACTCCATCTGCTCGTGATGCTGCTGCTGCCATCGACATATATCCTCCTCCTCCTACTGCTACTGCTAACACATATCTTCGTGCTGCTTCTGCAAACTCTCTATAAGGTCATTCTTAGCATGGAACTGCTCCTGATACTGTGAGCTAGAAGATGATTCCTCTCCCTGAGCTCCTTTTAATATGGACGCCGACATCGTAGCAGTACAATAATAAGTACCAGGAGTTACATGAGAGCTGATAAGAATTACCCAGCCCTTCTCTAAGCTGTACTGAGTCGCCTGCATCTATGATGCCTCGTCTAAATGGTGGGCACTGGTCTGATCAGTCATCTTGTCCGGAAACTCAACATGTGTCTAAGAAGTCGCAGCCTCATATGACTCCTTCAATTCCAATTTGAAATGAAAATTTTGAAAATATTATATGCAGTTAATTGTCAAACTGAAAAATAAGAGTAACCACATTCTGACACGGACAGTAACCTCTAATCTCTCTGGTGGCTGGATCACAATACATCCTCCAATAAACATCATACTCTATAATATCGGGATGCTCGACTGCCTATATGAATATAAAATAAACTGTTTATATTTGAAGTTATATAAAATATTTAAAAAAACATACATGATGCTCTCTATACATACTTAATGTATGACTACCAACTCGATGTGTCACCTCCTATCTCTCACGGTACTGCCAACCTAATGAAGACCTCCTCTGAAATCTACCACCCAACCAGTTTGCACATTATCCATCCCAAACATGAGATGAAATGTACTTCGGTCGGTGGGCTCTGCACGACTCCTCAAATATTGTCGCTCCCACTTTCTTAATGGTCGTCTTTCTCAAATTGTGCAAAAACTGACGCAAACGCTCATGCATAGCCACCTCCCATTCTGCATGGATAGCATCATGCATGCTATCATCGATGGGATACCAGAACCCTATAAATAATTTATAATATCATGTTATTAATAAAATACATTTGAAAATAAATGTTTTTGATTTACGTACCAGCCAATGATTGTACATGCCGAGCTGCACATCAATGGAAATCTGTTCCCATGTGGTCTATGGTAGAGAAAAATAATTGTGCAAGATAACACTCCCCTGTCCAACAGCTACATGTGAAAAATTGTGATCAAAGAATAAATAATCAAACAATTAGTATATATATAAATAAATTAATGAAATCTAACTAAAATCTACAGGATACGATACATCCGTGTGTGTGGATCGAAGCCAAGATGTGGACGTCGCAAGGGGATAGGGTCAGGAATCATTAGTGGTGCAAGACCACTGCCCCTCCATGTACCTCCTGAACCACCTGTAGGCTGAGGGTCACACGATCCCACATCCCCATGATCCAATGGTATCTCAGCCTCCTCTAACTCTCACAATAGATCAGAGTCCATCTGAAACAAAAAATGACTGTTGTTAGTAGTTATTTGAAAATAACTATTATATATATATATTAGTTATGATCATAACCAACATTTAACTATGCCAATGTTCACCATCATCATCATCTTCATATCCGACGTCGGCAATGTCTTCATATTCCTCATCGGCATCATCAATATCCATATGAGTTTCACTTTCATCATCACTTGACATTTCAATTTTATTTGTAACATCATTAATATCTTCGTCACCATAGACCCTTAATTGTGGGGAGTCCTCATAGATTTTCATGTTTCTTTGTGAAAAAGATGTATTTTGAGTAGTATCTTGAAAAAAATTCAATTTCTTCCACTTCAGCAGAACCACATTCTGTTTGAGTAAATTTGTTTTCCAGAGATTTCATTTTTATTATACTCCACCAATCACCAAGGTCTCTCAAAGTAGCATTGTACTTTGTGTAATAAACTTGATGTGCCTGTTGATCTAGTAAAATGGTTCATTTACAGCAATAAGACTTTTATATTTAAAATTGACGATTCCATGAGTCATATGAACTCGCAAGACCCTCTCTGTATCCAACCACCGACATTTAAACATCGTTATGTAATTTTGTCCAAGAAAACATAGCTCAATAATTTCATCCAGAATTCCGTTAAAGTCAACTTTAGTTTCTCTATGAAGTGATCCTCTAAATCAAACTCTATTGTTCATTGTTTTTTTTGATTCCCTATATACATGTGTATAAAATCAAAAACCACTCAACACATATGCATTATAAGATTTAACTATTTTGGATGGTGGGTTCTCAATATACACAGTCGCTTATCAATTTAATCAGCATTTGGAGACACCTGAAAATTTGTAATAAAATTTTCAATATAATAAATAGTAAACTGAATTGATATTAAACCATCAATTATTTATGTTACCAGCTTTTGAAACCATTGAGAAATTTTTTTTGACTGCATTCTTCAAGAGTAGTTGCTCTAATTTGTGGAACATGTTTCTTGATAGAATTATCTTATAAACTAAAAATAAAATACGTTTACATATAGTACTAGAAATTATTGAATAAGTTATATAAGCACTAATAGTACAAATGATGTCATTTCTTCACAATTGAGCAGAACATATGTATGGGCTCTCTAATGTTCATCGTCTGAAATCAATCGTTCTTGAACTCCACCAAAGCCATGATTTGGCTGATTAAAAACTGATAAATTATTGTCCATTTAATCATTAAAATTTCCCTCCTTCCATCCCATTTGGTTTTGTTTTGAGGGATATTCAGATTTAAAATAGTGAGAGCAGAAAAAAGAAATTTCCACTTGCAAATAAGCTTCAGCAATTTAGCCTTCAACTGATGCTTTGTTACATACTTTTTTCTTCAATTTCTGCATAAATCTCTCGAATGGGTACATCAATCAAAACTGTACAGGACCTCCAGTTTTAGCTTCATGTGGAAAATATAAGTTCAGATGTTCTAATGAGTCAGTGAAAATAGGTGGAAAGAATTTTTCCTGTTTACATATAATTACAACCGCATCTTATTCTAGTTTTCTAAGCACATCATATTCAGTTGATGCAGCACAAATGTCTTGAAAAAATATGATATTTCTATTATCAAATCTCAATTCATAGAAATCATCAAACCTCTGAATCCAATTGGCATAATTCTTTCCATTATAACACGACAATCATGACTTTTTAATTCGCTAATATAACCATTCTTAAGATATCTTCCCAAATTGGAAGCATATCCATCTTGAAGTCTCAAATATGCTATCCATTGACAAAATAATAAACGACTCTCATTGGAATGTGTATAAGACGACTTTGGCTTCATTAAATTCTTTGATCTGACATCATCAAATAGTTCAAGTTCTAGTCGCCTGCAAGTTTGGGCAACATCTAATCGTTCTTTTACAGTATTTTTGGTCTTACATGGTGTATCTAAAACTGTATGAAATAAATTATCAAAATAGTTCTTCTAATTTTTCATGACATCCAACATGTGGCAAACCAAAAAATCAGACCAATATGGGAGATCCCAAAAATGCTTCGTTTTATCCAATTATGTTCTTTCCCAAAGCCATGAATTTTCTGTTTGTTTATTGTTGGTCGAAATGTGATAGGAGGTAATGAAAATACAACTGATTTTAACTTTGTACCAGATATCATTTTTTGAGGTTCATCCCTTTTAATTGTGCCTCTTCTGAAATGAGATTTTTCCTTAGAAAAGGATGACCGGTTGTAAGAAATCTGCGATGACCATCAAAATACCAAGGTTTTTTTCCATTGACGAGTATAAAAGCTTTTTTTTCTTTCATATAGTGAGGACAAGATTTTGGACCAAGTGTACTCTAGCCAGTTAACATTCCATATTCCATAATTTCACTAATTATACTCATCAATGCAGATTTTAATGTGAAATTTTGTTTCTCAGCAACATCATATATACTAACACCATTACTCCCCAAAGCATTGAACTCATCAATTAATGGTTTCAAATAAACATCAATATTCTATTTCAGATGTCCTGGGATTTATAAGGTCAAAATATATAGGGCTCCTTCATCAAAATCCATGGAGTTAGATTGTACGGAGTTATAAAGATAGGCCGACATGAATACTGACTACCAAAAGAACCAAACAGACAGAAACTGTTAGTAGAAATACCCAATCGCATGTTTCAGGCTTCTAAAGAAAAAGATGGATGCAGACGATCAAAATGTTTCCATGAACCACCATCAGATGGATAATTCAACCATTCACTGGTTGAAATATTGGATTTGTGCCACGACATCATTGACGTTGTGTAATGAGACATAAATAAATGTTGCAGTGTTGGTGTAAGGGGGAAATATGTCAACTGTTTTACAGGAATCGATCTAGAATTCCCTGGTTGAGCTTCTTTTTACCATGATTGTCCACGTGTTGGACAACTATCCAACAACTCATTTTCACCAAAATATAAGCTGCAATCATTTTCACATGCATGAATCTTCCGATAACTAAGGCCTAGATTACGAACCAAACTATTTCACTCATAGTAATTTTCAGGAAACACATTTCCATTAGGTAATAATATTTTACCAAAAGAAAATATCTGATCAAAACAATTGTTTGACATTGAATTATCTGATTTAACAGACATAAATTTTGAAATCACTTATAATTTTCTTATCTTGCAACCGTGATATAAAGTATCCTTAGAAGACCTCAACAACTCATAAAATTCAGATAGTGCCAACTCAGGAGTTAAATCAATGTCATCATAAGTTTCAGTTTGTTGAACAGATGGACCTGCAACATCATGTAATAAATTTTGGAAATTTGATGGATCTGGAATCATGTTATTAGTATCTTCTCTGTAATTTCATTGACCATGTTGATACCAAAAAACATAACATTTTTGAAAACCAAACCGCAAGAGATGTCCCCAACCTTGTCAAATGTGTCAAATGTTCTAAGAGCACATTTTTTACAAGGAAACCTAATTGTACCTTCTGAAACATATTCTAGTTTTGATGATTCAAATGATAAAAAAGATTGAACACCCTCAATATATACAGGGTTTAAACCAGATCCAATTGGATTTCTGCACTAATTTATCCATGTGCGATCATCTAATAATGACTGATGTTGACTTCCTAGTTCCATATTTTCCTACAAAATATAAAATCAGCACATTTTTGAATAATTTGAAATTATAAAAAAAATATCTGAAAAAAAAGATAAATAATTTCTACTACTTCATAATAATTATCATTAATTAAAGGTGATATAATTTCCAGTGGATTGACAGCTACTCTTTTGTCCGACGGCTCATTTACTTGAATCTTTCTCACACTGAAATCGAAATGAAGAATCTAGTTGGAGGTACACATATTAACTCTCGTATGCATTAGAATGAATATGCGTACTGAAAACCAGATTCATCATTGGGATTCCAGTGTCAGAAAGATGCATGTAAATGAGTCATCGGACAAAAGAGCCCCCTTTTCGTTGATAAATCGTCTTCTTCCAACATTCACCACCTGAAAACATTATAAAAAATATGATCCCACGAATTCATATCCAATCCTGTGTATACGAGATTGAATATGCCTATATAGTAGCACATTGTTCATATTGTTTTGAGTCAGTGAGAGTTGAAAGGAGAAAAGTCATTGTGCAAAACGTGTGCCGTCAATCCACTGGAAATTATGCGAGGTTCATGGAATTTATAAAAATTTATTCAAATTTCTTTCTAACTACTCATAACTAATTATTACTATTTATTACTATTTATTGCTAATTTACTAATATAGAAATACATAACAATACTTAACAATACTTAGCAAAATGAAAACTGCTTGAATAATGAATGGAAATTTGGTAATCATTATTGTGGAGATAATTACAAATTTTCCCTTCATTATCCAAGAAGTTTTCACTTACTAATTATAATTATATCTAATTATAACTAGTTATAAAATAATATTATAAATATTTATGAAAAATCAATATTAATATTATTAAAATAATAAAAAATTTATAAAATTTTAAAATTATCAATATTCATAAAAGGCTTTGCTCTATTCTAATCATTTTAAAATCTCAGAGGGTCACCAAATGTCAGGTCATGAGAAATAAAACGTTTGTGTTAGACATTTCCAATGTAAACTCTATAATTGTCCTTCCGCAGTTGATCACCTCACAATTAATGTTGTAATTGGAAGAACAAAGTAATCTCATTATAGTCTCTAAAAATCATCTCGCTCCATTTATATAGATCATTCTTCCTTAAAAATTTGATGGGATATCACTAACTTTCCCTTAAATTTTCAAGTAATAATGGTCTATATAAAGGGTCATGTGAGATAATTTTTATAGATGAGAAGGGAAAGGCTTGGGTTATCTTATTGCAACGCTATTTGCAAGGTGATCAACCAAGCGAGGAAAATTATAGAGTTTACATTGGACATGGCTGACAGAAAACTTTTTATTGTGCATGACCTGACAATTTCTGACCCATTGATAATTGAACATGTTAAGAATAGAGCAATGCCTCTTTCGCATATTGATAATTTTAGGATTTTAATTTTTTTTATTATTTTAATTATATTAATATTTTTTTTCTTAAAGATTGATAATATAAATTTTTTGTTAGTAATAATTAGATTTAATTATAATAACTATTTGTTAATATTTATTACTATTTCTTATCGATTATTATAATTTATTAATAATTATTACAATTTATTCATATTTATTACTAATTATTCCTAATTGTTGCTAATTATTCCTAATTATTTCCATTTACTTCTAATTATTGATAATTAGTTCTAATTATTTATAATTATTCCTAATTATTTCAAATTATTATAATTTATTCCCATTTATTGCTAATTATAGCTATTTATTGCTAATTATTGCTAATTATTCCTAATTATTGCTAATTATTTCTAATTATTAGTATTTATTAATATTTATTAGTAATTATTTCTAATTATAGATAATTATTGCTAATTATTCCTAATTATTACTAATTATTCCATATTATTGCTAATTATTCGTAATTATTGCTAAATATTGCTAATTATTCCAAATTATTGCTAATTACTCGTAATTGTTAGTATTTATTAGTAATTATTACTAATTATTAGTATTTATTAGTAATTATTACTAATTATAGCTAGTTGTTACTAATTATAGCAAATTATTACTAATTATAGCTAATTAGTATTAATTATTCCAAATTATTTCTAATTATTACTAATTATTCCTAATTGTTGTTAATTACTACTAATTATTGCTAAATATTACTAATTATTGCTAAATATTACTAATTATTAGTGTTTATTCCTAATTATTAGTAAATATCACTAATTATTAGTATTTATTAATAATTATTGTTATATATTCCTAATTATTAATAATATATCTTATTTATTACTAATTATTCATAATTATTACTAATTATTCTTAATTATTTCTAATTATTCATATTTATTAGTATTTATTACTATTAGTTACTAATTATTAAAAATTATTTCTAATTATTGCTTATTATCGGAAATTATTGCTAATTATTTCTAATTATTGCTAATTATTGCTATTTATTTCTAATTATTGCTAATTATTGCTAATTACTACTAATTATTGCTAATTATTGCTAATTACTTCTAATTATTTCAAATTATTACTAATTATTTCTAACTATATCTATTTATTTCTAACTATTTCTAATTATTTCTAATTATTTCTAATTATTCCTAATTATTGTTTTTTATTTCTAATTATTAGTATTTATTGCTAAATATCGTATTTATTAGTAGTTATTACTAATTATTTGTAGTTATTACTAATTATTAGTATTTATTACTAATTTTTACAATTGGATACTAATTATTACAATTCATTAAAAATTATTACAATTTCTTACTAATTATTAAAATTTATTGCTAATTATTACAAATTATTGTTAGTGATTACAAATTATTAATAATTATTGCTAATTAATCCTAATTATTCCTAATTATTACTAATTATTACTAATTATAAGTATTTATTACTAATTATAAGTATTTATTCCTAATTATAACTAATTATTCCGAATTATTACTAAATATTCCCAATTATTACTAATTATTCTTATTTATTAATATTTATTTCTAATTATTCCTAATTATTGATAATTATTGGTAATTATTACTATTTATTAGCAATTATTAGTAATTATTAGTATTTATTACTAACTATTACAATTTATTACTAATTATTAAAACTTATTACTAATTATTACATTTTATTACTAATTATTATTAATTATTTCTATTTGTTACTAATTATTGCTTATTATTGTTAATTATTTCTATTTATTCCTAATTATTTCTAATTATTCCTAATTTTTCCTAATTATTACTAATTATTAATATTTATTCCTAATTATTCCTAATTATTAATAATTATTCATATTTATTACCAATTATTAATTTTTATTACCAATTATTATTAATTACTACAAATTAATTATATACATTACTAATTATAGTTAATAATTAATAATTACTAATAATTATTAAAAATTAAAACTAAAAATTTCAATTTATTAGTACAAATAAATACTAATGCCAAACCAATTTAAATTTAATTTAATTACAACTAATCAACCATAAAAAAAATTAACATAAAAAATGAAATAAATAATAAATAAAAAAACATGAATATCTTTATGACCGATTTTCTATTGATGCAGACGGCTTTACAACTATTTCATGAACAAAAAAATAAATTTAGAAAAATTCTTTCCCTAAAAACAGAGTTTAGAGAGAAACGGGATCTGAAATTTGAGAAGAATGAGAGGGAAAACAGATGAGGGTGTATATAAGTTAGATTAGTTGTGACCAGATTATTTGCGATGGGATACCTGTCGCAAATAGTATCTTTTGTGATGGGACCCGTCGCAAATACCTACGACCCCATTAATTACTATTGGCAGTTAAAAAGTTATTTGTGACTGGACCCGTCACAAATAGTCCCTAACGACACACCTTTTGCAACGTGATGACAACTCGTCGCAGAAGGCTATTTACTGCTGCCAGTTATTTGCGACGGGGCCCGTCGGAAAAGGTGTCTCGTAGAAGAAATATATAAACTGTTGGTGGTTATTTGTGACGGGACCCGTCGCAAATACTTAACTCTTTGCAATGGTGGGATCCCACAGTCGCAAATAACCTTCGCGCGGTTTGACCCGCTATCCGCGCAAACCTATTTGCGACAGGAGACAAATTCCCGTCACAAATAACCAACAATTTGCGACGGGCGTAATGACCCGTCACAAATAACCTCTTGGACGGACCTTTTGCAACGAGATTTAGTCCCATCGCAAAAAGGGTTTTTTCTCGTAGTATATTATATCCATTATATATTTAGTATCTTAAATTTAATAACATAAATATATTTTTATTTTTATTCCAAAACCGGGGAAATTTTTTATTATCTACACCCATTGAATTTTTATCAATGCTCTAGTATTACTAATTACCTATAATTTTTAATTATATATGTATATATATATACATATAATAATTTTTTTATATCTATTTTAACTGAAAATTAAACTGATACATCCTCATAATTGTATTAAATTATGTGGTTTGTTTTAGTATAGTGTTTCATGTGAAGAAAGCTATTGAAAACATTATGTCTTAATGAAAAATATAAAATTTAGATTCATTGGGTGTTTCATCTGAGGTCTAGGTATAAATTCAATTTTGAAATCAAAGTATCAATTTGGAGGGAGACCAATCCTATGGCTAGGGAATACATATACATATTCCCTCACAATTGTCATGCCTTGATGGATGGTCCGAACATTTATCTCAATCATTTGAGTTAGATATGCCTTCGAATAATGAATTAATATCTATTATTGAGAATAAATTTCGAAAGAATATAATTCATCGTACATAAAATTTAATAGAATTAGAGGATGATATGAGATATCAAATAAAATATATTTCTCTCAATAAATGATGATGGATCTATATAAACACATATAATCCACTCCTAGTATAACATTAAATTCTACTAAAATAATGTATAAAAAGTATTGTTGGGAGATTGATCCCACAAATATTAATTGGGGATGAGTTATACATTTTATATTAAATAATCGACCCATTTTATATTTTCACGAGAAACTAATCTTTGATGATTTTGTGTGGTGTTTGAAAACATATAATGAACTTGCACAACATCGAAGCATGCATATAAAAATCAGATAGAATGTTTTATATTATAAAATAAAAAACAAGCATACATTCCCCTCTTTATCCACGTCATCCACTTCAATAGCAGTGATAACATGATACCATACACTAATCTCTTACCCTTCGATGATGTTATCATTAATTGTCATTAACATTTTTTTACATTGGTCAATGGTTGGAATAGTGGCTATGTTTCTAATAGTTGAAAAATTTCACCATAGACAAAGGATTTATTAGAACAATATTCTCATCCATCCCGTTTATGGGTGTAATTATATCCCTTTAGTATTAATTTACTTTATTATAATTCTTTGAATTCTTTATGAATGTCCTTTTTACCTTGAGGCTGTTTTTAGTATTTTATTTCCAAATGTATGACAAGATGTTATATTGAAATTATTTCTACATGGGATTTATCTGCTAATACTTCTTAATTAAACACCATTATTTTCTTCTTATATATGATCCCATGAGACCAATGATACTCAACATTATCTATCTCATCATTGAGGTCACATGATAAGATCTCATCATTTCTATCAATTTATTGATTCCCTATATTTTTTAAGGACTCGAATTTATCCCTCTAAAGAATTATTCATCCTTACATTCTGGTTCAATGAATAAGATGAAGGCATACCATTCACACCTTATAAATTCTGTCTCATAAGACCCTGTATATTATTCCCCACCTTTAATAAGTCTAAGGCACTCAACCTTTATATTATATGGAGAGTGTGAGATAATATTTTTCACAAAACATATTGTCTTGAATCCTTACCAATCTTTATATTAACATTCATTCTTGGGATCTATAATCTTGATCAGTGTTGTACATTTATTAAATTATCCCTCTGTGAGATAGAAACCAATATTTTTTCTCTTTTATATATAGTTGGAGGACAAATAATGTCTTATTAATTGAATTATTCCATTATTCATCGATAAGGGTATCATATGATCCATTAAATTTAGGAGGCCATTTTTATATAATGGACTCAAATACTAGATTTTCCCTTAAGAGAATGGAGTGTTCCAAACGATTCAAGTTATTACAAATAACTATATTTAGTTGGGGAATTACATCTTAAAAGTTCTTGAATCCCATTCCCATTAAGTTAGGCACATAATTTGGTAAATCTTCACATTGACCATCACATTGGTTATTGGTACTATTACACTTATTTTAATAAATATACTAAAATAAAGGGAAAATTGGGATGAGTGTAATCAAGTGAATAAGAATATAAATGGGAAACTATAAACATTGAAGTAAAAATTCATAAATGAAATGTTTTCCCAATTTTATTAATTTTTAGTTTTCTGTCTATGTTATCTATGGTCAATTTCTATCATGGATCTCTGACCTAACTAGAAGTATAAAACATCACCAAATTTCCTACCATGATATTCTATTATTCATATTAATACCTAAAGAGTATGGAATTAACCATAACATATCCTTAAGTTTTCCAAAACATGTGTGTATTTTAATCCTTTTATTGTGCACCAATTAATGAATATGTTAATAAAAAACCAACATATTATAATGTTATTATACCTTAGTGCATCTATGTTAGAGCCTTCATCCATTTTATTATTTCTATATATTGATTTTATTTTTAGGAAACAATTAACATTGTATAATACCAAAATATTTGGTTGTTTTCATAAGGCTTATACCTATGGGTTTCCTTATTTTCATTATGTTCTAATTCACCAAAGCATATAGTCCATTATATGATACCCAGTATAATCCCTTGAGCCTCTTATAATTTTTTTTATTTTAACTAAATAATCCATAAAATAAAACTAATATATCTTATGGCCTCATGTATTTGAGAGATTAGATACGTAAATCATCCACATAAAAATTAAAATTTAGCATCTATACTTAATTATTCAAAATGTTATCCTAAATCCTATTCATCTTCTACTATATAATATGGTACCTTGAAGAAATATATAAATGAAAAGGATAATATATAAACCCTGTAAAGGATTAATCTGACTAAAATTTGATGACATGTAATACATACGAGACAAGTGGTATAATTTAAAAACATGTAGGAGAAGGATAATAAGTTTTAATATTAAATAATGGAATAAAGATCATAATAAAATAATATTTGGGAATCATAGAATAGTTTAAACCACAAAACATGACAACATAATCATAAGTCATGGATTATTACAAAAACACTATAAAATAATGTGTATGGATAACTAACCGTGCATCATACATATTGTCTCATAAGATTAAATAATTATCAAATACATCAGAGAGATGTATAATTTCAAAAAAAACCAATCATTTTTATAAATAATAAATGCATATGTGTTTCACATAACCAAAAAAAACATAATTATATGCCTAAAAAAACCCCATTAAAACAAAATGGAATACATAATATTTTCTTAAATAATAGCCAAATAGAATATCTTAAAAATAACCATGAAAGAAGGGTTTAATGAATTATTTTTCATTCATAAATAATTCAAGAATCATTGTTCATTAATATGATGTTCCAGTGAATTGAATACGTAAAATACAGTGGAGAAGAAATTTTGGACATAAACATCTTAAGTGTGGTTTTAAGAAAAATGGAAAAGAATATATAAAGATGTAAATATGATAACATTTTAATTAAAATAGAAAATTAAATAAAATTTGTTTCCATAAATTATTGATTTTTTAGATATTATATATGGTTAAAATTATGAAATGAAGTATTATGTAGAAATATATATGAATTTGAGAAGTTCCCTTTAAATGAGTTTTCGTAAAATAATTAATTAAGAGTGGAACATGAAGAAAATTTATTATGAACAATAAATAAAGGAAAATTAGAATAGGTATATATGTATTTAAATTATATATATATTATGGAATAATTACATGGGATCAACATATTTGGTAATGGATAAAAATAAAGAGAACACATAACCCAAAGGTAAAGATGGTGGTTAAGAAAATCCCTTGACATGAGATAGGATTCACATAATATGATCACCTAAATTCCTAAATAATAAAATTAAATTTAATAAAAACCTTATTAAAAACATTTTTATATAATATTTCATTTTTAAGATCCTTTTATTATCATATGTCACATGTTTCTTATAATCATCACATACATCATAAACTTGTAGTGATTCTGTCAATTTCATTGAAATTACTTTTTTATGTTGACCGTGATCAATGATGTTGTAAATATTTGTTATATTATCCATAGTTTTATATTTATAGGTGCATTATGATTCAAGTAATAATTATTTTGTATTGTTAAATAGACAATCACTAAATAATTTCAAATTTTGGAGAATTGAACTGATTAACTTGTTTTTGATAGTTAGAATTACCACTATAATTTATTGTTAATATAACTGATTTTATAATAAAATTATATTTATATAATTTTAATAATTTAAGAAATATTATATTTATTATTTGAATTTAGTTTTGAAACTATACATACAATGTGATTATGAAAATTAAATATTTCGTCTCTAGAGAAGATGAACCGACCAAAATATGGGCGACATTTTTATTTTTTAGATTGATATAATAGAGGTTGTTGGATACTGGGTATTCTATTTGTAAAATAATATTTAAATATAATAATAATATTTATACTATGATAATTATAAAAATATAATTGATTTGTGGAAGTAAATTAAGAAAAGAATATACGAGTTTGTGGTAGAAAATGTTATGTATTCCATTGAATGCTCACTTTTAGGATACAAATTATGTATCCTTAATTTTTAATTTTTGTGTAAACAAGGAAAAAATAACATTATGAAATAGTTTAAGAGAGATTCATATATATTTTGGGTTTGGTAATTCTTAAAATGAATGATTAATTGGTGTGGAGAATGGTGGTATTTATAGTGGATAAAGGAGGGTATTATATGATATAATATTTGAAATTTATATTATTTCATCACATAGTTCCGAAACATGTGATCTAATAGTATGAGGATTGTGATTCTATAGTGAATGGTAAATTAAAATACTCCATTAAATACATGATACCTAAAACATTCAGTTATATATTCTATTATAAAATATTATTCTTATCAAATACATATAATTTAGTTTACTATGTCTACTTAGTATTATATATTTGGTATATAAAACAAAAAAACATCACCTAAATCATTTTTTGATAGGATAAATAAAACAATTAACATAATTTTAAAATTAATAAATATCAAAATCATACTAATTTATTTAATAAAAAACTTATTTTATAAAAAAATACTAGTTTTTATGGCACAACTAATTATAAGACCGGTTTAAAAATTATTTTTTGAATTGAAAAATTATAATATAATTTATTTAAAAATCGACATTGTCATATAAGGATATTTTAAATAATTGAATAATATGTCAATATTTAAATATTATAATTAAAATTTATTTTAATTAAAAAAATATATTTTACAAAAAATTTAAATTATGCTTACTATACGTAAAAAAATATTTTATCATGTTAAAAATTATATTTAATGGTATTATGATATAATCTCCTTATTTTTTATTAATATAGATACCAAAAAGTACGAAATAACACCATTATAAAACATAATAATTAAATATTAAAACCAATATGGTATCAAAGAAAAATTATATAATTTCTAAAGGAATATATACATCATTACTATATACCCCATATGTACATATACTCTTATTAAACTGGAATAATAAAATAATTTTAGGTTTGTGATGGGTGTACATTCATGGGGTTGTTTGACCAACATTTGACTAGTGGCAATCCCCACTAACTTTAACTTCTCTCATAGATGATTCTCATTGAGGCTCACTTGTTAAATCATAGTTTGGTCTTGGTCCTAGGAAAAAACCCATTATTCTACATCCTCCCCATTATTATATATATGATTTTAACAAGGAATTATCATACTAGTTAAATCCATTTATCCCATAGACATCAGTTAAATCTCAGCATTGCTATTAATATACACTATTTGAGTAGTCACATTATAATTGATAATTCACGAACAAAAATAGTGACCAATGATCATATTATGATCATGCAATATTATATATTAATAATATAGTGTTATTTGTTATTACTAAATAGAAAACACATAATTTATTAAGTGTGAAATTTTGATATATAATATTATGGGTTTTCATAGGCATTATCTAATCAAGGTGCAATATGAAAATAATGAATAACCACGGATGACACCACATTCTTATCAAGCACAAGGGGATACAAGAAATCATGAAATTGAAATATCCAATATAGAGAAACAAATCCTAAAACAGTTATTTTGGATAAATCCCATTACCCTAAATTGAGGTGGTCATAACTATGAAATAATAATATAGACCAAGAGTTAGTATATTGTGTATTTAATCATAACACAATACATCTAACTACCACTCACTAAACTCTTCATAATTCCACCCCACCTCCCAATATTTCACTCTTTATCAAACCCTTTTAGTGTGTGTACTAAATATGGTATCAGTATTCATGTCCTCCTTCCTAAAAACTCGGGTTCCAATGAAAAACCAACTATGATTATGAGAAAGAAATTTTTCCTATTAACAAAATAAAACACAAGTAATTTCCTACACCACACATGTAATACATTCAAATAGAACAACTCGTTTCTCCAAATCATACGTCCATCACATAATAACCCATATTGTGTGAAGAAAGCAAAATATAATAAAATGATGTAGTCTAGAGAAATAAAGCATTTATGTTTTAAGGTTACAAATGTGATTTATAAGAAACTGAATTGAAATTCTATTTCCATTCATATTATTTTAAATTACATCATTCAACACATTTTAGAATCATTAAAATACACACCTATCATATAAATCTAAATCCATTATTTTGAAACATAAAAATTTTATTTAAGAATCCAATATGAGGAACACAACATATGAGATTAGAATTAATGAAAAAATAGGAATCTACAAAGAAAATAAAATTAGATTTGAATTAAAAGATCCCTGAATCAAAGGAGGTCGAGTAGGTATCTATACCATTGATCTCACCAATCATCGATCAAACCAAATTATAGAGGATGAAGTTATAATACCATGTATTTCAAAGAGGGCATCAGAGAATATTCACTCTTAACTGAGTATTGGATTTCTCACATGGTTTAGTTGTATGTTTTGATAAACTATGCACCAACCATGATTATTCCACTAGAAATAACCTAGTAACCAATATAGTTGGGTAGAATGTTTTACTTGACTATTTGAATATATCAATAACCACACTAACTACATTGCATCTGCCCTCATATTCGTATCAAATAGTTTCTATAGACCATGAAAAATCCATGTTCCTGACAATTTTTGTTCTTAATAATGTTGATCCATCATGTCCAATTCATCTTTTAGTTGTAATGAACAAAAAAATCTTGTTTTTTGATATTTTTTTAGTGTGTTAAAATTGGTTCGATTATGTTTACAAAATTTAGCTTAATTGATTTTGTATCTAAATATCTTTATGATTTTGTGGTAGAATTTTCGTATTTTTTTATGTATTACAATACTACACATCTATGATAAATAATTTCAATTTAACTAATTATATAGATAATTACTTGAATGAATGTTATGTTATTATAAATAAAAACAATAAAGGCTTATATTCAGATAAAAAGTATTATATTGAGATAAAAAAGATTATACTCCATGAATATTCATAGGATATCAGTACTAACTTCAGATATTAATGTGGACATAAAATTTTCAAAAATTAATTATTTTATCTGAAATGACTTATGAAGGTTGATGGTTTATGAAATCTAAAGGCTTATAAAGATATGAATATTATGATATTTAATTACACTTATGAGGATTTTATTACCATTGTTATATTTTTTTTGATATTTCCACTTCTTTTAGTTTTGTTGAATATATATATTCCCCAATAAATAATGGATTATATTATTAAGGAATCTATTTACGTAATGTTTTATTATTTTATGGAAGATCATAGTAGTTCCAAAATGGATAACACTATTTTTACATTTTTGCAGGAGAAGGTTATATTAGAAATGAAAAAATGTTTAATTTCTAATTTGTTTTAATTTCCGTTATACAATCTAAATTAATTTGAATTAGTATGAATAAAATATAAAAAATATATACATATTGAAATAATAATATTAATAAACTACTACATATACTAATTATTTTATGTTTTCCTTATTGTGTGATTGAAAATAAAAATATCCAACTATTTTTCACTTTTTTGTTCCATTTATAGTAAATTGAGATAATTTTGACCTACACACTAAAGAATTATTCATTATTTGGATGATTTATTCATCAAATCAAAATTTTATCTTACTGTTATTCGTTTAATCCAAAATAGTTTCAATATAATTTTCTATAAAAGAGATATCTCCATGTACTAAGTGTTACAAAAGATGTGGATAGGTATTCTATAATGGGTTATCCTCTTAGAATCCCTTTTTAACTTTTTTACTAGTTTTAGTTTCATACACTCAACTGTCGATATCCATTGGAAAATTACATGTTTAGTAAAAATCACAAATATCAAAGAGCGGGTGTTTGTGTAGTAGATTAGGGAATCATTCAACCATGAACCATTTTAGATCTCTACTATTTTTCTTCGAATATTTTATTTTATTTTTTCATTCACTTGTGATTGAAAATATTGGGATAATTTGAACCAATTTTTATTATGGCAGTTCTAAGTCTAAAACAATTTCAACAAATCAATTCACCTCTTATTGAGTCATTGTGAAACTTAAAGGGATAAAATTGGTTTCAAATAAACAAAAATTAATGTTATAAAATGTAACCATTTTATTTCTAAATATCTTTTTCTAATGATTCTACAATATATGACATTAAATAAGTAATTTGTATGCGAACAGACCCCAATTTCAATGTATAGAAAAATAATTTATAAAAGGTCATAATGATTATATATTTGATTAAATATATTCTAATAGTATCTCTAATGTATTTTAATTCATACATAATTCATATATATGAACCAACATTTAGGTTTTTAACTCAAGAAGTAGACTATGATTTAAAATCAAGAGAAATGAATGCTATTATTAAAGGTATTGGACTATATGAGTTCAATCTAGTGTCTCTATGTAATACTATAAATGGAATTTGGGAAAAATATATATTTAATACTAAGGAATAGAAAATATCATACAAATAATGTACTATACTTCTAATCATAATATTGACACCTTTATAATGATAAATGATGAAAGAATAAGTCAAATGAACTGTAGAATCACATAAATTATCAAAAATATTTCTACTCTAAAAACTATAATTCATAAATAAGATCAGTCATAAAATGAAAAATAGTTTTACTATATAAATGGAAATTTATATTATTCAATATCATATTATTTTAAAATTGATCACTATGGCCAATATCATACATGATACAACACATCAAGCTTTAACAACCATCTAAATATTATTATTTAAATGAGACTATTATAACACATCCATTAAATTGGTGGGAATTAATATTAATAATGAAATTATAAAATATATAATGGTAAAACTAATTTATAACTCTTTTTAAATATCTTTTAAATTTTTAGAATTCATTTTATTCATAAAAAAATACGTTTTCTTCAAAAAATTGGTTTTATTACATTTTATGAGTGAATATTTTTATTAGTAATTATAAATTTTAAGAAATTAACTTAATATATATATATATATTTAAATTTTGAAATAATAATATCATCTATTAATTTTGGGTATATTTTTGGAATGTTTGGAAAATATAGGGTTTTTAGTGAATAGTGAAAAATTATGATTTAAAAAATGATATTTATTTTCAATAAATTTAACTATTAAAAATTCTATTTTTTTTGTTTTAAAATTTTTATTACATAACGTAAATATTAATTTTTTAATATTTTATCCACCTAAATTATTTTGAGTCATTCTTATATTTTATTTTAAAATAGGTTATTTTTTAGTTAACAAATCAGATTTGTCTAAAAACTGTTTTAAAGTACACAATGTTCTATTTTTAATTAATCAGAATAATACAGAATTTTTAATGTTTTAAATAAAATTTATAGATTATATTTATCTAAATATTAATTTATTTTAACAAAATTATTACTATTATTAACAGAGTCAATGTAAAATCATCTGTTGCTCATGAAATATACTTCTAGAAACCCAACATTTCATCCAGCCAATGGATTTTTTAAAAATTAATATTTTATTATTATTATATATATATATATATATATATAGTTTATTGAAATGAATCCAATATTTGGAATCATATTTCTCAAATTGTTAAAAAGGTCATTTTTTGTAACAATAAAAAATTTACCACGGTGAAAAATATATTTAATGAATTATTACTAAAATAATGTACGGGGTTAATTTTAAAAGGAAAGGTCATAAAATAAAAAAATAAACATTAAATGTATGGTTTATGTGTTTATATACCTTTAATTTAATTTAAAACTATAATTATAAATATAATTTATTGGAATTAATGCCACCAAAATGTGGTTGGCTTTAAATATAAAATTTTCATTATTTTGTCTCATAAAAACACCCCTTCTCATGTATAATTACTACACCTTTCTAATACAATTAATTGAATATATGAAAATCAATGAAAATAAATCCAATAAAAACTATCCTCTTGTCCATTTTCTGGTGGTATCTCTAAAATTACGAATCCATTATCTTTAATTTGTCCTTCTATGGGGGGATATCCAAGAGGTAACTTTCTAAAACCAACCCTCTAAATTTCATTTCTTATTCAACCATATAATCACTTCCTTCATCATTCATTTAATAATAAATCATGTATTATGTATATATAATAATTTTATATTTAAAAATGCATATATTAAATTGATCCTTTTTATTACATCCTCTCATTCAATGAAACAAACAATTGTCTAAATAATGGATTACAATCCTCTCTTTAGATAATGATTAATCGTTTTCTATTACCATATCCAAGGATAGTTATAAACATATTATTATGGATATCCATATTTTCATAATTATGTTATAAATTATTTATTGGTTTATAATTAATATATAGAAATATTATTAAACAAAATGAAACTAGTTTGTGATGGTAAAAAACTATAAAAAACACAATAATTTATTTAAACATTTCATGAAATTAATCATCCTCATGTTAGAAAATATATATATATATTGGAAGATATCTTCTTTTAAAAAAAAAATTTAAATTCTCATTCAACATGTAGAGTTTCATTACCATTTTACAAGAACAATGATAAATATACTCAAGTGATGTGACCATGAATCCTTGGAATAAACTCTCCTTGAATGTAAAAATTGAACTTTATAACTCATCAAAATTTCCATAAATGAACTTAATAAAATTTTGATAATTCAAATATAGCTCTAAATGGTTTTTATTTAAGTAATTAATTAATTTAATCTTATTATTTAGGATATTATTTGAACGTGTAGAACATTTTGACACATGGTATTGGAATTGTTAACCCAATTATTAGTATTTCAGTTAAACATCTACATACATGATTAAATAATGACATGATTATGTGTATAAGGAATTTTGATTATATTTTTATTTATTTTAAATTTCTTTATTTTGATACAAAATTTATACACATAATTGGTTCATTTTATTAATGCTCAATTAAATGATATGATATTTATATGAGTCTCATTAAATTAAAAACCTCCTTTTCAAATCTTATCAGGATTTATTACTAAATCATTTTATTTCATGTTAATGTTTCAAGAATTAGTTTTTGAATGTATTTATATGCAAGTAATTTTTTTTTTGAAAAATATAATTTTCTTATTATCACAATTTTTTTTAAAATAGATATTTTTTTGGATTTACATAAGGGTCATTCATTAAAACATATCTTCTTTTAAAGTTCCATTTTACTAAATTCAAAAGGAATGATATATATATATATAGAATGAAAATAGTTTCCCTCCATAATACCTCATTAATATTTTCAAGTGTTATTTGAAATTTCATATGGTTACATTAAAATAAAATATTTTCCATTGTATGTGTGCTGTTTTTCAAAACGAATAATCTAAAATGAAAATTTTATTTTCATCAATTTTTTTTTAATAATGTAGTTTTTAATCATTTACGGTTCTAGGGAATTGTTAATGATGATTTTTTGTTCCATAAGAAACAAATTATCGGTGTTTACATGATAAAAAGTGGAATGTTGGTTTTGTATTAACTAATGATTGGTGCTCCCATGATAAACAAAGGATGGGTGGTTAAATTATAATCACTCATGCTTTGCGTACTCCAGAGTTAGAGGTTGGTCGTATTAGTTACTCCATTTTTCTGAGTGATAGAGAAAATTAAGTGCCATGTTACCTACTTATATATAATATTAATTCTTATTAGTCTTCATTAAATTCAATTGACTATAAAATAGTGAGATAATGATTTCTTTAAATTGATGGTTCATTTTATAGGGTAAAGATGTATTTTTTTAGAAAATTATTTTATAGTGTTTCACTGGAAAAATAGTTTCATTTATTTTATTCCCCTTATTTATATTTTTTCATCATCCTATTTTTTAATATTTTTAACAAATTTATTGTATAATAGAGATGATGATGAGATTAATTGTAAAATTATAAAGATTTATCTTGAAAGTAAACCATGTCTAATTTTATGACTATCAGTTTGGGGAAAAATATATTTTGTGTACAAGTGTCCACTAGTGAGGAATGGGTTTACTATGTTTGTGTTCTTATAAATTCTCTAAAATTGTAAACCAAAAAGACAATAAAGACTATAATAATAAGATTTATTGTTTAAAATCACAATATAATGAAAATTTTAAGTTTTTTTAATTAAATTTGGTATCAGATAATTCTTTAAAAACATTCGATATTAGAATGATTCCTTATAATATTTTTAAGATTTATAGATATCATCATGGGATTTCAATTTTATGTATGAATACAAGTTAAACATCTTAGAAAACCTTTTTTAATTTAAAATTATTGATTTCTAGGGGATTAATGATATTATTAGATAATGAATTTATAAAGTTAATATATTTTTTATAAAGTATTTGATCACTAATTTACTGTGGAGTTTCAATGGGTATTATATTTAAAATGAACATTTCCATTTTAACATGTAGTAAATTGTTTCATGTTTTAATGGTGTTATTTTTTATATATAAGGGATCTCATACCATGATGTAAAAAATACATGTTAAAAAACATTATTTTCTCTTATGGGTGATTTTATGAACAATTTTATGGATAAATATTGTTCAAATTATTTTGATATATTAATATGCATTCAAATCACATGTAAGAAAATCTATAACGTTTCTAACATCTTTTTTCTTATCCAAAAATTTTATAGGTCATGATATCTTTTATATTTGATTTTAAATAAAAAATTCTACAATTATCATGAAAATGGAATTTCCACAATGGAAATAAACATTCACTTTATTACAATTATCGAGCCTTAGAGCTCATCTTTTTTTTATGTTTCAATTCTCCAGGTTTTGAAGAAATGCATTATGTGTGATATTTCTAGGATGAAATATAATTATGAATAACATAGTGAGAGATGATGTAATTCACATATGAACATGTAGTTTACTAATCTAATTATATTGAGTCACTATACTAATAATATTATTGGTAATGTATTTTTGAAACATAATGAATATTAATATATTATGTTGTAATTTCAATAATTTAGAATCAAATATCACCATAATGATATCCTAAATATTGTGATTTAAAAAACGATTTTAAATATATAAGATTATTTAAATTCAGTGTTAAATTTTCTAGAAATACTGGTAATTTTATATATTCTCAAAATGGTAAATAGATTTGGGCTCCAATGTTTCTGGATGAATTAAATGTGGCGCACTTTCTTTTATTTTTCTCAGTGATGGTGTATCTTGGTTTGGTTAAATGATTTGGCGATGATGATGAAGGTGCAACATGTTTTACTAGTTTGTGTATTATTCTCCCAATGTCAATGTCTCCGAAAGGTGAGTTGGAGATTCAGTTTTTTGGTGATGATATCCATTGACATTTGTACCAGTAATAATATGATAACTTTTATTTGACAAACAATTTGATTTGTATGGGTCTCAAGGTTACATTTAAATAAAAATTTTGAAATGTTTTTCTAGCTGAGGAGGTGTGACTCTGGTTCATTGAAAATTTGAATTTTGAAATTTGAAATGTGAAATTTTTTTGTTGTCCAACAATTGAATTTTGATGTCATTTGTGGCTTTTAATGGTTCCCACATAACTAGAACGTGGTTTATATAAAAAAATAAAAAAAATCAATTAGAGGGTTCAAAAAATTATTAGAATCTAAGACTATTTGACCCAAGTGAATTTGAATACAAAAAGTATAATTTTTAAATTTGATTTATGAAAAAATATAAAAAAACATAAATTCAAAATACACAATGGATTGTCTTTGTTAAATACATATAAGTGAATAGTATTATAACTTCCAAATTCCATTTAATATTGATTAAGGCTATGTTACATTTAGTCGCAATAACAAAGGAAATATTATTTGAGTTGGGTCTGTTGGAGATCCACATTTTTTCAACATCAATAAAATAATTTATCATTAAGTCTTAAATGAAAAACTAAATTTTAATTTTAAACATTTTGATGAAAAATTATCTATTGTTATTTTTTTCAAAAATAATTTTATAAATTTATAGAACCATGAACATAAATCTTTTACACACTATATTTTCATTATTAGTAAAAAATTAATTTTTTTTTGAATTTCAGAGTTAATGAATAATATATTTTGAATTTAAATGTTATAAATTTTAATGTTTATTCCTTGAGAAAAATTTCAACACAAAATTTATTTACCTTAACTTGAATTAGAAAAAAAATGAAACTATGTGATCCATGTAAAATAAGATTGAAATAAAAGTAATCTATTGAAATAGTTAAAACATTTCTAACATATAAACCATTATAAACTATCCCCATAAACGTTTTGGGAGAATAAACAACCTCATGCATGTGTTAAAAGTCAATTTATTATGTTTTGGTTGATGATTTTGGAAGATTTATAAGCTTTCTTATGTCACAATAGTGAATAATACTCTTTTCTACAAAACGTTATAAGATAGTAATATGAAACTCCAAACCTAATTATCCTATAATTTTAAGAATTAATGAACATATTTAAATTTAATAAAATTCTAATACATTTTGGTTTATAAATTTAGAGATTTAGGTAAACAAATAACAAATAAGACTCAAAAAGTTTCTAACTCTAGGAAAATATTTCAGTAAATAAACTTCTTAACTTATAAAAGACTCCATTATCTCCCAAATATTCTTCTCATAAGACAACCATTCGAAATATAAATAATGATATTAGTGGAATTTTAAATGTTTCCCATGGATTTGTTTTAGTTTTTAAAAAATTCCACTAATGTTGGCATCCGAAATCAGCTTGCGTCATTTTCTACCATATATTACTGGTATTTGGGACATTTTTAAAATAATTTTAATTAGAGTTTAGCACTATTTCTATTGATATTTATTGGAATAAAAATATTTTTAAAATGTTGTTCCCGTTTTGGCCACCACTATAATTAATAATATTTTGGGGAATCTTAACCACTGTTATATATTGATGTTGAAATAATATAAATAGACATAGATAATGAAATCCCTGAAAACCCAAAAAATTAGAGAAAAAAACAAAAAACAAAATAAAAAAAATATAAATAGGTTATAATAAACACATTAATATTAAACCAACATGTACTTTAATTAATGATAATATATATCTAGTTAAATAAAATAAGTTATATATAATGATTTTAGTTATCTAAAAACACTACATAATCAAAATTAAAGACTCATATCTAACAGATGAACTAAAATCTTCTCCATATCTATATTTATCTTTATCTTCATCTCCATAGCCACTCCATTCTCCAAACAAATATATGAAAATTTTCTTAAAAATTATGCAATAATGTGTATTTAAATTTCAACAGAAAACCAATAAAATTTTGAATACTAACTGATTATAAAATTTTGTTATTTTTTTACATAATTAAACCATCCATCCACATAATTTCACTGGGGACACATCAACTCAAATTATCAAATAATTCAAAAAGTTATTTTTATAGATCAAATTCCTTTATATCATATTGCTGTAAAAAATTCATCTATTTCTGGATTATATTCTCCTAATTTTGAATTAAAATTATCATTTTACAGAACTACCAATGTTCATATTGATGTATATAGTAACTATATCCTAGTGTATATTGTTCTGCAATCTCCGATTACGTACCAAAGGCATCAAAAATTATTGTTTGATAACCCATCATGCACATGCAACAAGGATGCTTCATCCTAAGGACATAAACAACTGGATCATATTGGGATACAGAGAAGGAAAACAATGGATTAATATCCCATTATTCTTTTATTTTTACCAATTTATCAAATATCATCCAAAGTTAATGTAATATGTATTAAAAAAGTGAAAACTAAAAATAAAGTGTGAACCTAAGGGATATGGAATATATTACATAAAATATAGGTTACCAAGCGAAGTATACATTGAGAATTGATATTGATATTTTTAACCATAGAATCATTATTATAAAATATTAGACATATTTCTGATTAATTACAATTTGATAATCAGAAATGAATCTTTGAATTTTCATCTATGGTTCTATAAGTTTTTAGAATATTGAATATTATTCTATGAACCATTATAATGAAAAACGAATTCACACCCCTACATCATTAGAAGGATAATTCACATAAATCCCATCAAATTTTTTATAAAGTTAAATCAGAAGTTCCATCCATGAGATCAGATGACATAAATTATATTTCTATATTAAATAGACATAAAAACATTTAAATATATCCAAATGATATTATTATTGTTATAAATATTTAAACTGATGAAAATATTACCATAGTGGATTTGTTTCTTGAAAAACTCCTTCTAACCTGTAGTGTGGGGAAAGGTTTGTATCACTCAGCTTGACAGGTTTTTTCTTGAAACAATAAATAAATAAAATTTAATTTAATAGTTATTTATAAAATTTAATCTCATATTCATATGAAATTAATATGTAATATTATATTAATATAATAAAATATTCTTCAAAATCATGTTCTTCTTATTGATATGGATATCAACAAACACTTTAAATTTATCCCATGGTACACCTCTAGGTACCTTATCAAATATCTATTACGTGGCCAATGATGTATCATTGAATTCAAACCACAATTTCCAATTAAAAAAAATTAAATTTTCACCCTAATTTTTTATCATCCACTTCTGTGAGAAAAGAACATCCATGACATAATGAATGAACATACATACAGAGTCATTAATTTTTTAATATTAAAATTTAATTAAAGAAATACATTCAATATTGAATTAATACACCAGAATTATTTATATCTATGAATCAAATACCTCATTAATCTATGCAAGAGGAATATGATTCCTATCTGAATGTATAATTAGAAATGCCACCATATAAGTTGTTTACTGGCCTATAATATAGGTAAATATTCCTAAACAAATCATCAATGGAGACCCCATAACAATAAAAGGAAATGACTATCTTCAATCCTTTTAGAATACAAATATTTGGACAATCTATATTTGTCTTAGAAGTACCATTTTTTCTATATTTTATGAAAATATGTAAATTTTATAATTTCTTTTAAATTTATTCACATGAAATTTTAAATCAATAACTATTACCCTAAAATATTCTCATGATGAAAACAGAGTGACCATAACTTCCATTTCTATAGGGGAATTGCATAGTTAACTTATTGAATATGAGGTAGTGTGCAAGATTCTAATGGGAGGGAGATATGGGGTCTGTAAAATTCCTATGGGATGGAGATAGATGGTATCTAAGTTGGTATTGAAGGGGAGACCAATAGATCATCATGGAACACTATTAACGTCTATATGGTCAGGGTACCATTAATTGGATGTCAAATACCATTTGTGAATAAATTCCTCATTGGAATTCATGTAATTTAAACAAGTAAAAGAAAAATTTAAAAATATAATTCCAAATATGAATACATAAAATGAATTTTAGAAATGATAACATATGAATAATATTGAAAAAAATAATATACATAAGTAATTTAATTAATGTATTCACATACAAACATATATAATTTTTTCTTTCACAAGAATAAACAATGCATTCGTAATAACAAATGACAATGAATCCCATGGGTTTTATAAAAATACATAAAAATGGAAAATTGATATTTTTGATGTGTCTATTACATTTATATGTCTCTTAAAGAATTTTTTTTTACTGTGAGTCAAATTTTGATCAACTCATGTTCCCTATAATATGATTCAAAAATCAAGAAAAATTTATAGTATATTTCATGTAACATTTTATCTTATTTAAATTTTTTAAAAACCTAAATTATATTCATTTATAATCCAATAGTATTACATTACATCACAATTATTTAATGATAAGTCCATCTCATATTTTAAAAAGAACCCAATATTAATAAAGATACATATATTAAGAAATTTTTAAAATGATAACAAGATTTTCTTTGGAAGAATTTATAAAAAAATTGATCCATAACATTCACATTTTTATATATGAAAAAAATAAAATAATGAATTTTTAATTTAAATAAAAAGTTTATATTTTGATAATCCTAATAATGAAACACTAATTGAAAAATTATTATAAAACAAATAATATATGATAGTTTAATTATATATTTCTTCACAACACACCTCATGCTACATAATAAAATTACATAATTATATCTATGAAAAAATAATATCGTAGATTTTTATTATTAAATAATTTCTTCTTAGTGATATAATTAGAGTCGTACTAATTTAAAAATACTGATAAAAAATATATTATATGATAAATTAATTGAATATATTTTTATAAAAGGTCAAAAAAATTCATAATGATTATTTATTCAAAAAATATTATGAATTTTTTTCTAGTAGGAGATTTTAGATAGAAGAGAGTAGTATAATGTAACATTGATGATGTGGGATGATCAGTGATGGAAGGAGGGAAAAGGGAGAGAATGATTGGCATGATGTAGGGGGATATGTCTCCAAATAGTGGAATGGGTCAAGAAACACAACATCATGTTGAATACGGGTTGACCGACATGGTGATTGTGGGAAATGAGGACAACATAGTCGTGTGATGGAAGGGTAAAATGGATACAAAGAGAGAATGGGGATAAAGGTTGACCACTAGGTTGAGGGATAGTGTGAGAGGGATGGTGATAAGGGATCAATGAAAAGGGAATAAGGAACTGATTTTTTAAGATGCATAATTTTTTGGGGAAAGGGGGGAGGGCTTATATTAGGTTAAAGGAAATTTGGGGAGGGGAGGAGTGGTTTTTTAATTACAATAAATATTTAGTGGGTGATTGGAAAAAACCATTGCTAAATAAAAACTGTTAAAATATTATTTTGGTGAAGTGATTATGAACCCATATTACATATTAATTTTATTCGTAGCCAGAAGAAATGGAAGCATAACAATATGGTGAACTAAGATTCCTTGTAATGGTAAATAGAAGTGATAAAATTCAAATATCATAAGTGAGAATAATATTTTCATATAGGTATAATGATGATATATAAAAAAACACAGACCTAAAAAATCACAATTTGAAAATTAGGACATATAACTTGGAATAAAATAATACAGTAATCGAAAGTGTGAAAAAACAAGAATCAACAAAAATGAATCATAAAACATGATACAAGGAATATAAGAATTTAAATGCAACAATAATAAACATAGTATTTCTTATCAAAATGATCTTTGATACTCACTAACATTTCAATTCATAATATTGTGTGGGGATTCACACACTCTCACACTAATCTTTTTTGAACCAAGCTACTGACTAACACAACTAAAAAAGGCCTATTTTTACTGTTCTAAATCGTGGTAATGGGCCCCAAAAACGTGGTCATAGCCTACAGCCACAATTTTGTCAAACTGTGGCAGCTATCGCCGTGGATGTAGGTCCCATCTTATAGCCAATATTTCGAAACTCCTACAAATAGGCCTAAAAATTGGTCATAGTGGCTATAGCCACGGTAAATTGTGGCAATAGCCAAAATTCAAAATTTCCCTAGCGAGTTTCGATCCTTATATCCTCTATTTAACGAACTAGCATATTAACAACTACACTGGACAACAATTCAGGTATATATTCATATATAATGATATATATTTTAATATAAACCATGAAAATACCCTCAAAATAGTGGAAGTAGGTCTTCCTGCCAATTTTTTGGCAGGAATTTTTTTCCCCACAAAAGCGCGAGAACTGTATTCCCATGGATTTGAAGAACCGTGGATATAAGTTATCGATTGTTTTCTTAAACCACAAACTATTTCCATATTTTTAAAAAGTGTGACTATATGCCAAAAGAAAATTGTCATATAGCCTTGATTATATAATCGTGGCTATATGCCATAGAACCATTACTATAGGTGGTTATAGCCACTGTTATAAAAAATTGGCTATAGTTCTATGGAAGTAGCCCCATTTTCTAGTAGTGTAACATATTTATATAACATTTATATATCATGATTTAGAAGCCTTTATTTAATTTAGTTGAGGGAGGTATAAGTCCCATTAATCTCATAATCTATACATTTTTAGCCACATAAGAAAACAATCATCACTAAGAAAAATAACACCATGAAATCAAATGTTTTTATGAAAATTTCTAAACAATAACATATTGAACCCATGGAATTAGAATGTGATTAATGTAATTTTTTCAAATGGAATGACAGAAGGGATGATTTCGAAAAATCATCAATAATCATGAAAAAACTATAGAAAATATATGGATATCTAATCAAATAATGATATTTTCTATGTGAACTCCATTCAAATAGGATAATACATGGTCAATACTCTATATTGGTAATATATGGACCAGGTCTTAGTCATTACATAATCTAGATATTTCATCTATATTTAATTTCTTTACATTATTGAAGATCATATTGGTTTAGATCTTTAGAATGTTAGGAAATAATTCACAGATATCAACTCACAAGCATAAAAAGTGGGTACCAATAAACCATTAACCATTTCTTCTAAAACATATAAGATTAAAAATATCACATTATTTCCTTTAAAAATCATCAGAACATTTATCATGAATTCATTATTTCTCTTACACATCCTTATAAACAGAAAAAAAATTAAAAACATGGGATAAACATCAAAATATCCATAAGGGATATAAAAATAAGGAAAAAATCATTATTCCATGAATACAAATAAACTTATGAACTCATTTTCACAATGACATGTGTCTCACCCATAACGGTAACATATACTTACTTTTTGAAACATGATATTTCCATAGAAAACTTAAATAAAACTAGAAACATATCTTGGTGCATTAATTACATAATATTGTAACCCTTGTGCCTACCTTATGATTTGAAACCCTCAAGGCTACCTTAAAATGTATCCCTCCTGGCTCTCTTATGGTTTAACCATTGTAGTTACACATGGAGTAACCATACGATAGACCTAGAACTTGCACTTACCCAATGAATTAGTGGGAGATATAGGTCGAAATTTTTATCATACAAAATTCCCAAGAATGATAAAATAATCATAAAACATGAATAATTTCATAAAAACATTGCTTTTAAATTTTTTAAAATGGAATTTTTGAAGAGGATTTTTAAAGAAAAGTCTAATACAAATAACATATAATTGAAGTGAGAATTAATTTAATGACCAGAATATGTGCATACAATGTAAATACACATAATAAAACAAAATATAAAAATAATATTATTTCAAAAATAATAAAGTACCATATAATCAATGAAGTAGACCATTTTCCAAAAGAATTGAAATTGGGTTAAAAATTCCATTACCTCACGTCCAGTATTCTTAAAAGTTACTCACAATAACTGTATAATGGTTAGAAGAGTGTTAATATTATTTTATATAAACATATTCACATGTATAAAACCTTATATTATCATTTTATAAAATCTTTCCACACAATAATTTATAATATTTCATTCATTCAATTATTTCAGGTGCATTCTTTACAAGATTTCAATGGTCGATTCGTAAAGGATTTCTTTTTTGAAAGGATGGAAAACTACAAAACTTGAAAGAAATGATATAAATATTTTTCAAGAATACTTTTTATCACAAATAATATTGGTTATATAATATGAGGATGAATAATTTCATAAATCATTAGTGATATTCGTTTATATCATTTTGGTAGTTCTTCGATAATCACAAACATGTATCATTATATAATTTAATATCATGAATATATGTTATTGAGAAACATAAAAGTTATAATATAATAAATTTTATGATCTAAATAAACCATTAAAATGGTTTTATATCCATATTCAAAGGATGTAATGGAAATTGAAAACACATCGTCTGTGATTTTGGTAAATCGACACATCACAGACGGTGTATTTATTTTTTGAATAAGAGGAAGAGGAGGAAAAAATGATGATGAATTATTCCATAAATATGATAAAAATAAATAATATATATAATAATTGAGTTTTTGTGCTTCTAATTTAAGGGTACGAAGAGATAATATAAGAGAAGAAAATAATTGAAAAGAAAACACAAGAAGATAAAATATGATTTTTAACTCTTGATATATTCTCATTGAGATCCTCCTTAAGGCCTTCAGTATTGGAATTTTAGTGAGACAAGTAGGTCATGGATGTGGGGAATAGAATTTATAATGGTTTTTGGTAGAATTTAGACAATTATAATAACTTTAGAGGTGTGAGAGGAAGAGGGGGTGGGGTGAGGGTGGTATTTATAGTGTAGGAGAGGAGGGGTTTTCCATTATTTTAATAACTAGTTTAATATTTTTGCTCAAGACTATGAATAGTCTTCATTAATGAGTCCCAGAACAGTAATTTGAGAATTTCAGTTCTAACCAAGGGTGCTTACATCATCCATGATTCTAGGAATAGTTTATTTGACTTAAAATGAATATATACGATAAATTACGGTCTTTCACAATTCATAAAAATCAATAATTTTAGAAAACTCTTGAAAATTCAGCGTAAATATTTTTTGACGTGTTAAATTAAACAATGAACAATATTTTATTAAATTTATTTGATAAATTTTCTTATTTAAATTTTATATAAAATATTAATTTATTTTAAAAATAACAAATGATAACACTATTACTCATATTATAACACCTAGATAAATTAATCAAGGTCCCCTAAAATTATCTTACAACCATAAGAAAATAAATTTATAATTTATGATTTCGTTTTATGAGAGAAAATTTTTATTTAAATTATTTAACTATTTAGAAAAAATTTAATTAAATATTTATGACTTTTAAAAGTACTATCACTTATACAATGTTCATTTTTCACATATAAGATGCCTTTTTATACATTCATTGGTGAGGTTACTAATAATTTGGCCATTTAGATATTCATAAGGGTCATATTAATATTTATATGGGTAACATAACTATTCATAAGGGTAGGTTACTATTCCCCAAAAATTAATTTTTTCCTATCAGACTCCAAATAACTCACTGATTGCAGCTGTGTATGTACATTTTTTAAAATTACAATAATAAAAGTGAAACAATTATATTTATCACCTAGTTTATAACTACCTACATAAAATTAAATTTCATAATGTAGATAATCTGTGTTTCATGCACTTCAATTTATATTTTAAAACCTTGGGGTGTTATAATATCCCCACCTAAATGAAATTGTGTCCTCACAATTTTATTTACATATTAAACAAGTGAGGGTACCTTTCACTGAAATAATTTTTAGATTAAAATATTTCTTCTTAAATCATGTGGGTTATCCAAAAATCCTTCAACTAGTTGGTTAAATTATTCCTCAATCCTTCATTATCTTTGACCAAGAATCTGAACATGTTTCTCTTCATAAAAAAGGTTCACTTCAAACTGAACTACTTATGGGATCAAAACATGAGATGAATTTGGTAGAGACATTCTCAATATAGAAACATGAAAATAATTTTGTACCTGAGATAAAATCGAAGGAAAACCTATTTTTTAGGCAACTGATTGAACATTCTCTAGGATTTCATATGGTCCAATGAACCATGGAATTATCTTTCATTTCATATCAAAAGGCATAACACTTTTCTATGGTGAGATTCAAAGAAAAATAGGATCACCTACCTCAAAAGAAAAGTCTTTCCTCCTGTTATCTGTATAGCATTCCTCCATGATCTAAGCGATCCTCATGGGTTTCTGGATCAAAGTTTCTTTTTCATCCACTTTCTCTACTAATTTTGGTTCCATCAACTTCTTTTCCCCGACTACATCCCAAAATGCTATAGTTCGACACAAGTTCCCATATAATGATTCAAATGGAGAAATTTGTATACAATAATGAAAAGTTTTATTATATGAAAATAGAACTATATGAATATTCTAATCCCAAATTCCCTAGTAGTCCATTGACCAAGATCAAAGAATATACCCCAATGTTTGAATTGTTTTCTTGGTCATTTCAACAGATTGAGAATGAACAGAATTGTGGAAATTTAGTTTTGTTCCCAATGAATTTGGAAGGAATTTCCAAAAATTATAAGTGAACCTAGGATCATGATTAGATACCACAGATAGAGGAACTTCATGTAAATTTATAATCTCATTGTGGTACTATTGTGAAATCTAATCCAAAGACATTGTATCTCGAATAGGAAGAACAAATGTATATTTAGTTAACAAATCAACAATAACACAAATAACATTGTAACCTTGATAATTATTTGTTAGTATCACCACGAAGTCCATGGATATATTTTTCCATTTAATATCTGGCACTAGAAAAGTTATTAGTGTCCCCTTGTGTAGTTTTTTTCTCTGCTTTAACCTGTTTTCATGTCAAAAATTTCATGGTAAAATATGCAATATCTATTTTTATTCCATTATAGTAGTAATATTCTGAAGGGTTTATGTCTATCTTAGTACATCTAGGATGAACTGAAAATAAAGAACTATGAGCTTCACACAACAATTATTTCCTCATCTTTGATTAATAAGGTACACATAATCATTCCTCTAAATCTCATAACATAATAATTATCAAGGTTAAATTCAATAAAATCGCCAATTTTAACCAATTATACCATTTTTTGTAACTTCCCATCTTTTTTCTACGCTTGCATAATTCTTTCTAACAAAGATGACTGCACATAATCCAGAAACATATCAAATAAATTTATTACACCAACAAAATCCAATCCAAAATTCATTTAATAATTAATCATGGGTCATGTTCCAAATGTAACATGGTTAATGATGCATGATGCTTTCGACTCAAGGAATCCTCCACATTGTTTTCTTCACCGTTATGGTAATTGATCATCAAATCATAATCCATTATAAATTCAATACATCTTCTCTACATCATGTTAAATTCTTTCTAAGTGAATCTATACTTCATAACATTATGGTTATTATATATTTCACATTTGTATCTATTTAAATGATGCATCCAAATTTTAAAATTAAAAAACAACAACTTTTCATTCCAATTATTTGTGGGATAATTGAACTCATGTGGTTTTAGTTGTCTTAATGAATAATTAATTATATTATCATTCTACATTAGACCAAAACCATGTACCGTTAATGAATCATAGTTATAGTTTAAAAATATACTATTTATTAAAGGTAGGACCAAAACTAAAACATTCCCCAATAACTTACTCAATTCTTAAAAAAGAGTCACATTCTTCTAACCAATTAAATATAACCACTTTTCATGTTAACTAAGTTAGAAGGCTAGATAACCATGAAATGTTTTTAAAAAACCTTCAGTATTAACATGCTAATATTAGGAAACTTTGAATCAATATAAAATTTTTAGGTCTTGGAAATTCATCAACCAATTTTTTAGGTAGGGTCAACTAATATTCAATCCTTATTTAGAATGTTCCCAAGAAAAGAAATCTGCTGCAATCGAAAATCAGATTTTATAAGTTTTCCGTATTACTTATTTTCATTATGAGTTTTAAATAAAATCCTAAATTTTTTTTATTGACCCTCAAATCTTTTTAAAAATACTAAAATATCATGAATAATGAAAAAATAACATATCCAAATATTCATAGAATATTATATTAATAAAATCCATGAATATAACAGGGGAATTTGACAACCCAATAGGCATAATAACATTCTCAAAATGCCCATATCTAGTAAAAAAAGTATTTTTTATGATTTCATCCTCCTTTACCTATAACTGATGGTATCCAGATCTCAAGTCAATCATAGAAAAATACTGAGCTCCCAAGAGATAATTAGAAAATTTTTTGATATGAGGAAAATTATACTAATTATTAATAGTAATTTTATTCAATACATTGTAACTATTGAAAATTAACATGGAATAATCATTATTTTTATCCAACAAAAGAGGAGCACTCCATAGTGATTCACCTGGATGAATGTAGCCTTTATCAAGAAAATACTATAACTGATTTTTCAATCCAAGAAGTTCCATTTGAGCTATTCAATATGGGTGTGTCGAAATTGTCTTAGCAATAGGATAAAGGTCAAAAGTGAATTCAACTTTCCAGTTATGTATAACACTAGGCAACACATCTGGGAAAACATCAAGATATTCATTTAATACTAGAACATCATTAATCTTAATAGTTCCCCTATTTTAAAAAATATGACAAATATAACATTCATTTACATCTTTCAATATCTTATAATATTCCTGATATGTTATCAATTTTATGGGTTCATTCATGTTTGAAAACTAAAACACTTTATAAAAAAACATATTTAGCTTTACAATAAATCAGAGCATGATAAATAGATAGATGATCGAAACGTAGAATAAAATTAAACCCTAATAAGGTAAAAACAACATGGTTTTAAGGTAGTGTAATTACCTATAAAACAATAGGAAGATTATTAAAATTCCCTCTTACTGTATATTTCCGCCTACTGTTTTAATAATATGTTTTGGTATCATTTGTTGAGGTGATATTTCTAATTTACCAAAAAAAAATAAGAAATAAAAGATTTTGTAGAGCCCATATGTATGAAGAATTTAGAAAAATATTATCAAACAGTCAATTTAATTAATACAACTTTATTGGATGTCCTGACATCTTCTAATGTAGTTGCAAAGGATCTCACTGAACCATTCTTCTTATAGACCAGCTTCTTTGCATTAATTATATATTGCTTTTTGAAGTTATTTTCATAATGACACATCTCACAACATATAAAATTGTTTATAGTTTTCTTATCCTGATTAGTTTTAGGATAAATTTCATTACAATCTTATTCCATATGACAAAACATACCTCATTGAAAACACTTCACAGTCTTGGTATGGCATTCTCTATGGTGATTTTTTCATCACGTTTCTCAAACTAGAAACATACCTTTCTTACCATCCGATTTTTTTGATTAATAGTTACCCATCACGTTCCATATGTACCACATGTTCTTCTTGACTTAAAAGTACATGTAATCTTCATAAAAATCCATTTCAACAGTCTTAGTACATTGTAAAAGTTTTTCATTACTTTTGATCTCTTTAAAAGCTAATTCCCTTTCATATCTTGGCTTCAATCCTAAGTAAAAATTGGATTATTTTTCTATCTAGATCCAAAATAATATTTGGAGCATAATATACCTGTTGATAAAAGTTGTATTCATACGCTACCATTTAATCTTCCCAATTTTTCTATAATTCATGGAATTTCTAATCTATCCTATGGAGAACCAACAAAGGAACATATTTTTCAAGGGAAAAGAATTAAAATTAATCCCACACCAGTGCTTCAATCTCCTCTCTATCAATAGTATTCTTTACCACTATCCTCCACTAATTAGCTTCACCTTAAAAATTATAATTGGAAAGAAAAACCATTTTATTTTCTGAACATCCCATAACATCTAATATATTTTGAAGGTATTTAATGAATCCTTCAACTACTATGGGGTCAGAATATCTAGTTAATGAAAGAGGGTGTTTCCTCATAAAATATTCCACCATGATCATGTTATTTTTTTGGTTTCTCCTGTTGTACTCCTTCTTGGATTACACCACCATTTATTTTCTATATTTTCTGATAAATTACTATCACAAACTCCTTGGTTCTAATTCCATCCACTCTCAGTTGTGGATTCTGAATGATATCAGCCGCTCAGTTCCTTCCAAATTTAGCTTCCGTATTTCTTCTATAGAAAACCATTATGATCAAACATATCATAGATAATGAAACATGGTAATAATTAAATGATATATCATATAAACATATGGTATTATCAGTTAAGACATTCTATTAACATCCTACTAAATCCTAAATATATTTAATCCATTACTCTGATACCAACTATAAAGACCCAACTACAGACATTACATAGTCTAGAATTTTCAACTAAATTTCACTTATTTCTATTTTCAATTATCTTTTTAGTTTAAGGTATTATGATGTTATGAAATAAATCATAAATATAAACCCATAAGAATACATTGTCTGTACCCTTAAGACTGCATCCATTTCTTCTAAAACATAAAAATTCCAAAATATAACATGATTTCTTTGACAAATCATCATAACATTTAACATTATTACCTTATTTCTATTAAAAATCTTTATATCCTATGAAAACATTTAAAAACATGGTATGAGAATAAATATCTTATTAAGTTATATAAGAATAAATAAATAAATCATTAGTCCATGAATACATATAAACTTATGAAATCATTTTCACAATGACATGCTTCTCACCCATAATTTAATATATAATTACTTTTCAAATCATTATATATACCTAAAAAACCATAAATATATGTTAGGTAATTATTTAATTAATTCTTAACCCTCACAGATACCTTATGATTTGTAACCCTCATGGATACCTTACAATTTAACCCCCATGACTACCTTATGGTGTAACCATCCCAGTTATAGTTAGACTAACCATACAACCAACACACAACATACACATACACAATAATTAGAGTAAGATATATGTCCCACCCTTCATCAAAAAAAATTCTCATGAAGCTAAACACATCCTAAAATGTTAATAATTCCTTAAAAAAATATCTTCTGATTTTTTTTAAAAATAATTTTAAAAGGGGAATTTCACAGAAAAGTTCCTACCAAATATCATATAATTCAAGTGAAAATTAATATAACAAATGGAATATGTGTATAAAAATAGAAATAATGTTAATATAATAATATATAAACAAAAAGATTCATTAAAAATTATTAGTACCATATGATCAATGAAGTAGATGGTTATCACAAAGAATGGAAATCATGTTTAGAATTCCCTTATATGTAGTCAGTCTTACTTTAAACATGTTCAAAATTCTAGTATAGTAGTTAAAAGAGTGTTATTAATATTTTTAAAAAATATATTCATGTTTTTAAAACCTTATATGATCATTTTATTACATCATTACATTCATTAATTCATAATATTTCATTCTTTCCCTTTTTTAGGTGCGTTCTTTATATGATTTCAATTGTTGGTTTGTAATGGATTTACTTATTGAATAGAAGTGAAACTAAAGAAGTGGAAAGAAATGGTATTAATATTTTTATATAATATTAAATTATTAAATAAAAAATTATATATATTGTATGAGGATGAATCATTATATAAATCATTAGTGATATTCATTAAATCATTTTGGCAATTCTTCGATAATCACAAACTAGTTTCGTTATATAATTTAATATCCAGCATATACGTTAACTACAGAACATAAAAGAGGTTATATAATAAAAATTAAAATCTATTTCAACAATTAAAATTATTTTAAAACCATATTTTATGGATGTAATGGAAATTGAAAACACATCATCCACAATTTTGGTAAATCGACACATCAGAGATAGTGTTTTTATTTTTGGAATACGGGCAAAAGGAGAGGAATAACGATGATGAATTATTCAATAAACCTAATAAAAATATAGTATATATATAATAATAGAGCTTTTAATACTATTTCTTAAGGGTGGGTTAATCGTGTATAAGAAAAGAATATAATTGAGAGGAAAACCCACGAAAATAAAAAGGATTTTTACCTCTTGATCTCTTCTCATTGAGATCCTCCTTAAGGCCCTTGTTATTGGAATTTTGGGGAGTATATTTGGTCTTGGACGTCGGAAAGAGCCTTTGTAAGGGGTTAGGGAAACAATTTACGAAATTCTAAAATAATTAAAAGAGTGAGATGAATAGGAGGAGAGGGTGGTATTTATAGTGGAGTAGTTGAGGGGTTTTCTATTATTTTAATCATTAGTTTTATATTTTTCCTCGAGACTATGAATAGTCTAATTAAAGTGTCCCAAAAATAGTAAAGAGAGCATTTGAGATTTAACCAAGTCTGATTACATTATTCATGATTTTAGTAATATAGTATTAAACAAATAATGTATATATAATGTAAATTACTATAATTCACTATTCATCAAAAATTCTAGTGTTTCAGAAAAATCCAAAAAAGTCACCATAAAAATTTTTCAATGTGTTGAATTTTAATATGAACTCCATTTTATCAAAATAATTTTCTATATATTTTTATTATAATTTTTAAATAAAATAATAATTTTTTTTTAAAAAAAATTTTAAACTACAACTCATTTTATAACACCTTGAATAATTAATCAAGATGTCATATAATTATCGTAGAACGATAAGACAAAAAAATAATAATTTATGATTAAATTTTATAAAAATAAATTTTCCTTTTAAATTATTTCATTAATCATAAAATTTAAATTAAATATTTATTACTTACAAAAATACCTATATTTATAGAATGATAATATTTTCACTTATATAATGCCTTTTTATTATACATTCATTTGGGAGGTTAATATTTATCTATCCATTTTAATATTTATAAGGGTCATATTACTATTCATAAGGGATAAATTACAATTAATCAGGGTAGGGTATTTTTCAAAAAATATTATTTTTGTCCTATCATACTCTAAATAAATTAAATATCACAACCAAGAATGTCAGTTTTCCAAAATTATAATCGTAGAAGCATAAAAATTAAATATAGTAGCTAGTTTATAGTTATCTCCTTAAAAAGTTTCATTATGTTAGACTCGGTGTTTCATGCATTTTAACTTATTTTTAAAACCATGGGGTGTCACTGGTAATGGGTGTATGATTTAGTCATGAATTTTACTAATCAGTGACTGTATAGATAAGAAGGTGAACACCCCTAAATCAATGGAATCAATAATATTTTATTCAGAAATAAAATGCATTGAATGAAAAATCTTCCCCGCATAGATTTGTTCTTTAGGAAAAATTGAGGTATTGAAGACACATTTATTTATAATAACATATCATTTAAATAGCTATTTAGAGAAATAGTTTCCCTAATATCATAAGAATAATATCTTTTATTTGTTATAATATATTTCAAAGGATGTAGAGGTAATTAAAAATCATTTAGTGAGAATAAGGGTAATGAATGTTGGGATAAAAATACACTAAATTTGTAAAATATTATTTTAATCAAACATTTTATAAAACATTAACAGGAATAATTTCAATTTAAAAAACTAGAAATATATATAAAATGTTTCTATTATAATGAAAAATGCATGTGAATTTTTTTTACACATAAACAATTAAAGAAATTATTTTTTACAAAGAAATCCTAATTTAAAAACATTTATGACATTCCATTTTAAATATTATTAAGAATTTTTTAATATTATAAAATTATAATTTTAAATTATTTGTCATGATTTAATTTTGAAACATTTTAAAAACTCACATAATCTTTAAAAAGACTTGTGGAACACAATTAATCTTATTTAATACCATTTTAAAAAACCAACATCAAACCCTAAATAAAGTAATTTCTAAAGAAAATTGTTGAAGGTAAATATAAAATTAATTTGAGATAAAACATATTATATTTCCATATTAGGCATGAAATATTGTTTGAATGTGAAAATATGGACATCACCAAGAAAGGTTCTTTAGAAAATTTTATAATTATTCATGAAAATCTAAAAAATAATAAATTAAATATTCAATGAATATGACATGGATATTAAAATAAATGTATGAAAAATGATTACAGATTATATAATAATATAAATATTTTAATTATTAGAACTAGATTTTTAAATCATGGATCAATAAAGAGGAGTATAACCCAATTAATAATAATTGTGTTGTCAATACACACATGGTTCTACTAATTATTAAATAAAATTAATTCGAATTGTGAAAATAAAATGATTCTATGAAATTTTTTGTATTAAATCATGAAATAATCGAAATTGAATTCATTTCTAATATGTAATCCATACATCTAATAAGTTGGTGCATAACATTAAAACATGTCTCAATGAAGAAAAATTCATATGGACAAAACCCTTATGACTTTAGTATTTTTTTGAATCAAATGTAAGTAGATGTTTAAAAATTAAATGATACTATAAAAACAACCAATTAAATCAATGAGTATTCTAAAACACATCCTCGGTATTATATACACAATAAGAATATAATATTGTTGTATAACATTAAAAGGTGTCTCAATGAAAATAAGTTGAGACCAAAAAACCCTCACAAATTTTGAAATTTTTGAGTCAAACCCCATTAGAAAAACAAAAATTAAAAGAAAATTAAATATAATGAAATATACTAAAATCATTATTAAAAAATTTAAGCGTGGTATATACACCATACTAAGAAAATCATGGCCTATAATATAAAATATGTCTTAATGGGTGAAAATTGTCAAAAGAAACCCATAAAACCTATGAAATATTATTATTAAAACCCTTAAATTATTGATAAGGATTGAAAATGAAGTTAAAATAACAATAATAAAGATAATATGTGATATTAAAAATATAATTAGTATCATAAAAACATTTAAAATATATTAGTTCCATAAAAGGAAATGTGTCCCAATGAAGGAAAATATTTGAACTAAAGAATTACTAGAGTCTGAAATCATTATGAACTTGTACATAACATCCATAAAGAAAAAAATTAATTTTTTTAGTTGTATAAAAAATAATATTATTCATATATATTTATATTTATAAGAACAATTTATTTTCTTTCATTACTTATTTTAAATATAATTTCTATTCATGTTGATTAACTGGGGTTGTTTGGTTTATTTTTTTATAATACATTCAGTCTCATGACTTTGAGGAATAGTTTAATAAAATACTTTCACAATTTCCATAATTGATTATTATTATTTACTTTAATATTACATTAAATAATGATTTATAAAATTCAATAGGTTCACCCAGAATATGCACAATTTAGAGTAGTTACATTAATATGTCTTTTTAACAGTTAAATTTATTATTACCGTTTAAATAAAATATTACATGTGGACTGTCTAATATTATCATTTAAAATGTCAATGGTATATTAAATAATTATATTTATATATTAAAAAATGTTTATGTCCATTCATGTTAGTTGATATGGGAAACAATATAGAAACATTAAAAAATGGAGGTGATAGTTTGAACATAAACATGAACGACACTTCTGTTTTTTGTAGAATATAATGGAGGTAGAAAATAAAATAAAATATTATATAAGAGTAATTGAAATTTTAAAAATATTATATTTTCTTCATAAATAATTTTTTAACCCTTCAAGAAAGGTGGGGTTGAAAAATCGAATGCGTCGTTTTGTGAAAGAGACAATCCACACACATGCACTATCGACGATTCCTATTTTTTATGAGAACACTAATAATTTTGTGGTTATTATTATTATATTACTATGTTTGACATAGAATGAAAAATAATAGGAAATAAATTTTTAGAATGAAGTGTTACCTATGTTGGGATCATTAACTTTATTCTGATAAAGACTTCAGATTTGTGGGATTTATAATATTTTTTAGTGACAAGTGTAATTATAATGTGTAAAGGAAATATAGTATAAAAATTTCTGGTAGGAGATAATGAAAATTTATAAATAGGAGTGTATTATTGAATGTTTTCAAGTGATAATATTATTCTATGTAAATAAGAGGGACTTAACCATGGAAAAGAATGTTATGTATGGGGTAAGAATGAAACAAAATGAGAGTTAGTTCAGTTAGGAGAATAAAGGTTGGTAATAAATGTTGTTAAGACTAAAAAACATGAAAAAATATTTATATTATTTCTAAATATAAATTTAATTTAGGAAAATATGAGCCACCATAGATTAGTCGTTTAAACAATTATTACCCTTATTAATCATGTAAATTTTTTTAGTATATGTATTTTTATACCCTTATTAACAAGTTCTGATATAAGAATTTATAATTTTAGATCCATAAATACTAAATAATTTTAAAAATATTTAAAAAATATATTTTAATTAAACTTGAATAAAACATAAAAATTGTTTTAGAAAAACCTTTTTTTAATATAAACATATTTATAAGATATTTATTCATATGGATAATGATTTGACATTAATAATTTATTTATTATAAATAAAATAATATTTAAATGTCTTTAATATTAATCCAAAACTGAATTTCACAATGAAAATTTAAAATTAAATGAATTGAACAAAAAAACTGTTTTTGAAATCAAATAAAAAAATACATAAGTCCTAAAATTTTAAAAATGAAATTTATAAGTTCAAAGTAATATTTTATATATTATAATTATACCCTAAAAATATATAATTTAAAAATTAATTTATTTTACAAACCATTAGGCCTATCATATTAATTGATAATGTGAAACATGTCAATGTATCAGAAAAGAATAATTTTTTCACTATTCACTTACAATTCAATTGTTTTTTTAAATATCAATATAAATTCAAAGATATTTCAATAGAGGATCTAAAAAATAAAATTTACATTATCAACCTTAAAATCAATTTTTTTAATTTACCCTTTTAATAGTGAAAATATAATATAAATAACTTGATTTTTATTTAAATAAACCCTTCCCATTATTAAATCATATTAATTATTTACCTCATAATGGTAAAAAATGTTAATGTTTTACAACCAGAATAACGATTATTGATTTACTATTTATTTTTTCATAAAAATTTGTGGTTAGTTTAAATTTTTTATAGTGTGTGACCCATGTTATAGAATATAATATGTATTTTATGTGATCCAAAATATTAGATCATTACATTATACCCCCTTAAAAATATTTTCTCCTCACAAATATAACTATTTCCTAGTGATAAAGGAAAGATAGGGTATTAATTAAATATTCAATATTCTAGATTCAGATTCTAATATGACATCTACCTTACTATCAAAATCCAGATCAAAATAGTTATATTTCAAAAAAAATAATGAATTTTTATACCCTAATCATATAGTCTCCAAAGTATACCTTCCCCAACAATACCTAAATCCTTGAGTAATAAAACCAATGATAATTTCATAATATTCAAAAAAATATGTTTATATTTAATTTGTAAATGGTTTTGGACACTATTTTATCAAATCCCACACTGGATAATATATTTCACAATACAAAATTTCATTAAAAATATAAAATTATATTTAATTATTATAAATACCAATGGAAATGATACAAAACAAATTGAATTATCAAAATCACCCAACTCTTTATTATAGTTAATTATATCATGAACTAAACATAAATATTATCCATCCCTTAAACATGTTTTCTAAAGTATTTATATCATAAAATACAACATATCCATAAAATCATTTCTCAAGGTTATTAATACAGTTTAATATATGACTTTATACCATTAATGTGAAACTTCTAGAGAACAATAATTAGATTATTCACATAATTTTTAACACCTTTTAGAACATACCAAAACATTATCGATTCATGTCACATCAGTAACTTAATTATCTAAAAACGTCTATATTTAATCTATATTGGGATATCAATGTGATTACCTTAGGTGTGTTTACAAAACTCCCATTTTCATTATAAGATGCATATAATAAGATTAATTAATTTAATAATGATATCTTATATTGTTATAAAATACATCGGTTTATGGATGAATAAAATCTATAGATTCATCATTGTGACCTAATTAAAACCAAATAATAAAAACAATATGGTTAGGATAATATCCTAAAGAATTATATATATATATATATATATATATATGAATGTAGAATCCTTATATATAGTCACTAATGACATCATCATTTAAACCTATGGTACTTTAATTTTAGTATTATCATACCTGGTTAATACTATAACTCTCTTGGTTCTAACTTTATTACTTTATGATGTGTTATATCATAATTTTTTACCAAATCCTATAATGTTATTATTTAAAAAAATTATACATTAGTATTTTCAAAGAGTATTAAAACAACCAAAGAATATCCCTTGAGAGTGTCAAATAATGTGTTCTATAATGTCTCAATATCATGAACAACGTAAAGATAGAGTTAACACCCAATCAACCATTTTCGATTTTATTACATCTATGTACATATTTTTCAGAGTTTATATTAACTAATATTATCCATATAGGTATATAATTTCTAAAATAATCACACAATCTCTATTTTACCAAAATATTAGGAATATAACATATACATAGAATTATATCATTGATTTATCCCTAGTGTTATCACTTTGATTCTCTTACTCTAATCCCATAGTAAAACTTAATTATTTCTTTTGTACTAAATCACATAAAATCCCAATGGGTTATTTATAAAAATGAAATTTTGATCAAAGAAAAATTATCAATATATAAATCATCTTTAACAAACAACATAATATCTAAAGTTAACTTGACCCTCCTTTGAGACCAACTATGATATCCCAGATGTAATTATCTAGTAATAAAATGAATTAAATAAAATATTTCAATACATTACATTACCAAGACTATTTGGTTTTAGTGTTTTAGGTAATTAGGAAAAAAACTCTAAAAATGATTCATAAATTTTCTAAAAAATGGATGTTTTCTCCATATAAAACATCCTAACAAATTAAATGTCTTCAATATCTTCCACAAATTCTTCTTATAATATAACCTTCTAAATGCATCTTATGTATTACTTATCTTCATAACTTTTGGAAATAAATACATAATAATGGTTGAGAAATGAATCTCAATAAGGGTAAATATAAGGGATAACAATTAAAAATGATAACATAAAATTTGATACATATATGAGAAAAATTAATATGTATAAGAAAATAAATACCCAACAACGAATAGATAATAATCCATATAATATTTCCCAGAATAATAAAATAAATGAATCAAAATACTGAGGAAATATGACTCAACCAAAATGAATAATAAAACATGATTCATTTAAAATATTAAATAGTGTGGCATAATCATAAACATAGGTTTTTATATAATTGATAACTTGGAAACCCACCAACTTATTCAAAAATATATTTGTGTGTAGATCTGGATACCATCACTCTCACACTTTGTGAACCTTGATAATTGATAACCTATTCACATAATATTTATATCTCATGATATATAGTCATTTAACCAATTGATTAGAGGGATTTATTTGTCCCATCAATATCATAATCCCTATATTTTTGTGACCCATAACCAAAATTTACACACTAAAAAATAACCCATTGAAATAAAAATGGTTTCATGAAATTTCCAAATCATCACATAAACATCCCATTGAAAGATAATATCTTTCATAACCTTTTTCAAATTGAATAACACAAGGTATGCATTCCATGTTTCATTATTAATCATGTTAACCACATAGAAAATAAATTGGTATCTAATGAAAGAAGAAACATTCTGTGTAAATACCATTAAAATAAGATTATACAAGTTACTTAAACCATATATGTTGTTTTTATATTACTTGTTCAATAATTTCCACAATCAATCGATGTATAGGTATATTGGTGAAGAACTTTCAGTCAAACTAATCAATAAAAGGGTATTCATAATGTAAATGAATTGAAATAAAAATAATACCCATAGATTTTAATTGGTTAAGAAAAAATAATTATAGTGACTATTAATTTATTATTAAAAAATAATATTTCATGATGTATATATATAAGTAAAGGTTGATACTACAATTTGACAAATACCCTCAATTAGTTATTTAATAAATTAATGGATGTAAAAATATTTAAAAAATAACTTTAGCGAGCAATTTGGTAATGAATTTTGGGAAACGAATATAAATGATCTGGTAATTATTTTATGTTAAAATTTTAGAAAAATTCAATAAAATAATTTCTTTTAAATTGTTAAAATAATATAGAATAAGTTTCAAATAAAATTGTCAATGTGGAAGAAAAACATATTCAAAGAGATATACTTATTGAAAATATTTTTTGTCAAAATTATCCCATAGAGAAAAAAATTAAAATATTTTAATTTAATTTTCTTAATAAATTAATGTTAATTTTACAAGATCATTTTAAAGTATTTGTATGTAAATAATTTTGAAACGTTTTAAATCATTATATTAAAATAAAACATTTTTCTGAACTGACAATATGGGAAATGCCAAAGGTCCTTTCACAACTATTGATAAAACCCACACTGTAAAAATATTAATAAAATATTATTGAAAAGGAGTGAATGTAAATTTTGTGATAGCCTATGAAAAAACATAATTTATTAAAAATTAAAAGGAAAACATTGATGTAATGGGAAAATATGCACATAGAATAGAATATTTCATTAGATAATAGATGAATTATTGCTTGTAATGCGACACATTATAAATAAAATCCTTGTTGGAGATAAAGTTTAAATAAAACATTATTCCTATAGAATAATATAATAATAGGCTTTTTTGGAACATTATTTTGACCATAAGGTTTAATAAATAGAAGTATACCACTACAAATGGTAATTAAGTCATAAAAATCTTCGTCACATTAGTAATTATTGTATAAAAAGACATTAGAAGATTTAAAATAATATAGATTTATGAATCCCATGTATTAAATAATATAATATTTTTAAATGAATTATTTCGTTGTATATACACCATAAAGATAATAAATTAGTGAATAACATTGAAATCTTGTCTCAATGAAGAGAAATTGAGAAATAAAATCCCATATGGATTTAGTAATTGTTAAACATACGGTCATTAGAGGACTCTAAATCATATGATTCAATAAATACCATTAAATAAATCATTTATTATTATAAATTAATTTTGTGGTATTCAATTACTCCATAAGAATAATATATTGGTGTATAACATTAAAACATGTCTTGATGAAATGATTTTGAGACAAAACCCATTCATTTTTTAAATTTTATTGTCAAAACACCATGAGAGAAAGAAAATATAATTTAAAAATTAATATTAGTATATATAATAGATCCATGATTCAAAAATATTAATGGTTAATAGATACACTTTTCTAAATAAATTGGGATGTATAATAAAATATATGTCGCAATGGGTGAAAATTGAGTCAAGAAACCCATATGTATTATGAAACATTCTAATAACAACACCCTTAAAGAGGGTTAATTCGTGTAATTGAAGATGAAATACCATAAATCTAGATAATATATGATGTTTAAAAACAATTCGACAATATAAAAATAGTTTAAAATAAATTAGGCTCATTATAGTAAATGTGTCCCGAAGAAGGAAATTTTGAGATGAAAATGTAATGTCTCCGAATTTCTAGTTAATTGTTTTTAAAATTGTGTGGAATTATTTTGGGACCACATGATTTGATGACACATGATTTCGAGGCCTGGTGAGCCCAGAAAAGAATATTGAACTTTTTTAATGTTCACTAAAGTAATAATACAAGCAGTTTTTTCTATCATTTAAACAAGTGCTCAGATAAAATATTTTAGGGCACTGTTGAACATAGACAACAAGATTCTCCTAGAAAGGACATAACATCAACCATAAAGGGTGGGACCGAAGAGTTATTTTTCAGACTTTTTGAAAAATTGTAAAATTACATAAAGAGTTATTATATTTTATTTTCTTGCTGTTGAGTAGCAGAAGATGACGCTGTGGTGCTAAGACAGGGTTCTTTAAGGAATCTCTTTAATGACATTTTTTTTGTGAAATAATAACTGATATTCTATTTCATTAATGAAATAGCATAAAAACACAATGTCGTAGTGTAATATAAATTCTAAGACATGTTCTTTTTTTGGAATAACACATTAGAGAATTTAGGGTTAAACTATGGACAATAATCTGACGAACCACTGGTGAGATTTCTCTCCAATGAAGAATTCAGAACACTAGAGGAATGTTAACAACCCCGATGCTCCTCGAGGAATGGATCTGGGAAGCAACGATCGCCTTCAACTTCTAGAAGCTTCACAGGCAGATTGCTTCAACGTTGAATTGGATTGAGGTAGGGTTTAGTTTTGTTTTATGTTTTTCCAGTTCTTCATCATAAATGATGAACTCAGATCAACCATTGAACATGTTGATATGTGGATTGTACATTCTTGCAGGAGGGTGACATTTCATTGGATTTTCTATTCTGGATTAGATTATTTTTTATGGAACGTCATTCCCAATCCTCACATACTTCAAAAATCTAATGCATAGGGAAAGGACTGACAAAAATAAGGCCCGATCCCATCTGCTAGTGGGTTCTTCACAGTTGAGTTTTTAAATTTTATAAATAAAGGATCTGAGGCCTTAGACTCAAAGAGGGGATCCCTTGTATACCATTGTTGTAGGAATCATGAATAACGAACCATCAGAGGAGACTCAGTGGTCCGCCGAAAAGGCCACTGGCGGTGGACGCGGGTGGCAGGCAGCACGCCAGAAGGAACCCCCCCAGCCAGCTCTGGCCGTTGTGGAGCGGCAGGGCCAGTGGCTGGTTATGGGTGGACATGGCCACCCGACCACATTGGAGTACCACAGATTCATCCCATGTGATGAAGCCATGGTCAACCGACCAAGGATGGGAAACAACACCCATATTGACCCATGGGTCATGGGGCATGGGAACCAGATGTGGCTGTCGTGCACATCCCAGTCAGGTATGAACTAGTCTGCATTTGGTAGATAGGGTATACTAATGTGCCAAACCCAACCTGTCGGGCCAGACCAGCCCTGGCGGGCGAGGCTGGACCTGCGTCCCCACAGACCAGACCCAGCTCAAGGCGGGTCCCGTTCGGGTCAGCGAGCCCCGAGTCATGTTGGTGGACCCTAGGACGTTTCGGTGGACCCCGATCTGGGTTGGGTCTAGGTCTGGTCTGACTGAGTGTGACTAAACACAGACCCCACCTGACTTTTTTTGGGAAAACTCCAATATCTTTCAAACCACACATACTATTGATGAGTCTTTTGCTGTTTTGGAGCCCTTGTGATGAGAATGATCTTTTGAAATACCATATAGAGGATTTTTAAAAAGCTTCAATTTGATGTATTTCATGGGTTTTAGTTCCCCTGAGCTCAGGCGTGCTATGTGCAGAAACTCTATGGTTGGATGAGACCAAAAGACAACTAACAGGCGATGTTATGTGGATGGGATACTATATCCCATTGTGTAGCGTCTTCTTTATGAGACGACATGACTACAGTGGGGAACAACTTCTGTGTGACCTGGAAGACCCACATTACCCGATAGGAGAAGTACCATAGTATGGCCATAGATAGTGGGAAACTGCTTCTGTGTGACCTAGAATTCCCACAGAGGGGAGCGACTTCTGTGTTACCCAGCAAACCCATGACACTTATTAGATATAAGCACCACAAAAGTACTAATGTTTGTGGGATGTGGCTTCTGTGTGACCCAGTAGGCCCAATGTACTCATTGATGAGGAGTTCCCCAGGAGACCATGGTGTTCGATGATGTGACTAATGGTTTTATTATCCTACTCTAGTACAAACCTGGTGTGAGTTGTATTTCATCATGATCATTCTTGGTAATAATGATTGTGGTTTGATTGTGTATTTCTTTGTGGTCTTTGTTTTTTATTTTGGGGTCCCTAATTGGTATTTTTTTACTCACTCCTTCACGGGCTTCGCCCGCACTTGTTGTGTCTAGTGAAAATATCCGCCTCCTTGACGGAGGACTTAGTGGCACAAGAACCGATGGTTCCCAGTGATACCAGGAAGACATGATGTACTTCAACATCTTCCAATAGATACTTTTTACTTACCCATTAGGTGGGATGTTTTTAAAGATGGATATCCAGAGTTTATTTTGATCTTTCTTATTTTCTAGTTTAACTTTTGATGTGTTTGTATTCTGGACCTTTTGACTATTAGTTGTACTTGTACTCAGTGGTTGTTTATTGTCAGCCCTTTTAATTTTATAGATTTGGGATGTGGTTTTCAGTGTATGCATACAGGTACACAGGGAGATTCCTACCACTTTCAGGTTGATTCCTTCAGTGATAGTCGCCAACCCCTGACCTTCTTGAGGTGTGATTGGGTTATTTCATGGAACGAGCCTTAGTGGAGGGGTCATGAAAAAGTGGTATTAGAGGTGGTCTGTTCTATCTCAGAGACTGATAGTCTATTGTTTTGTTTTTGGGGAAACTTTATTGAATGTTTTGAGTTTGACTTTCAGATTTGGGGAATCCAATGTTGGTGTGGTTACTGGAGTATCCATACACCATAACCCTGAATTTTGATTTTCATCTCAATACATTAATAGCCATGTAACACAAGTGTCTCAATATGTTCTTCTGGAATAAGAGTTCGCTCACTATGTATAACCTTATAAATGTTTTACAACTTGATCTATATCAGGATGAATCCTCACAGATAGCCAGATAGGCATTCGATACATGGTCACGTGGAAAACCCACATAGCAATTACGCTTTGGTACAGGGACCGATCCTAGTGATGGCCCCACCGGGTGGTGTACTGGTGTTTCCAGCACCCATTGATCAGCCATTAATACTATCATAACTGGTAGAAGATGCGTAGAGGCTCAGTTCCATTCATGAGTTCAAATGATAGAGACTTCATAGGATAAGGGGAGAGATAGATCCTTAGGTCATTGATGCTAGTCTTGAGGCATTGACGCGGGTCTTCCGCTTACTGAGGACACCACTTGACCAAATGACGATATTTTCTAAGAGAATTATTCAGGGATTGACAGGGAGATCGTGGAGCCTGACAATCCATATGGATCATGATGTGACCCGCACCTAGATAGACTCAGAGCGGCTTTTCAAGGAGGAGTTTTTGCCATAGGTTTACGCTCTGTGTGCATACAAGAGCTAGTTCATCTATACTAGGGCATCATGCCGGTGGTTGAGTACTCTTCAAGGTTTAAATACCTCTCTTGATACTCTATAGACATGGTGCAAGACCCATTATTAAGAGCCCCAAACTTTGACAAGGGACTCAAACTAGAGATCAGAGCATCAATGGTGTCTCTCAGCATCCCCACTCAGGCTGAAGTTCTTGAGAGAGCCCTTCTTATGGATAGATTCCTAGCCGAGCAGGCACCGATAGCTGGAGTAACTAGCAGACATCAGGTGGTAGAGTCCTTAGTGAGGAGTAGTAGGAAATAGACACGGGGGGGGGGGGGGGGGGGCTAAATGGGCCATGTCTTTCAGGTGATGACCCCAGGACTCAGGGTCAGTAGTACATATCTCCCAGAGAAGAGGGATTCAGCAGGGAATTTGGATGTTCTTCACGTGCAGTGGGGTAGGGACACATGGATCGTGACTGCCTGAACCGCCTCACAGATGATTAGTAGACGATCAAGGGATCACCAAGGTAGAGGTAGAGGTTATAGAGAGGCAGTCCGTAGGGTGAAAGACATTACAGGGAAGTAGGCCGAGTGGCAGGCGGTGGATGATGGTTCAAGGTTCTACCACCACCACCCCTAGGTGGTCCACCATGGGCTCAGGGAGCAGGAAAAAGGGGGAAAGACCGGGTTCAGGCGATTGAGTCCTATGACCACAAAACTCAAGAGATGATTAGAGGTACGAACTGTATCTTCTTCACCTTAGTGGCAGTTCTTATAGAAAATAATTCTAGTCACTCTCTCCTTGCCACAGACCTCGTTCGAGGCTCAGAGATTCTGGCAGATCCTTTGGATAGATACTAGCAATTAGAGACTCCAACGGGAGGGGAAACAATGATTACACACTTGTACTAGCAGTGTGAGTTAACTCTATGATGTGAGATCTTTGGTAGGGATCTCCTATTAGCAGCATCACTTCACTATGATGTCATCTTGGGTATGTATTAGTTATCTACAGTCCATGCTCAGATAAACTATTTTAGGTTCAATGTCTCGTGTGTCAATGAGGATGGGACCGGGTTTTCCTTCATCAATGATAAGGGAATATGTACAGCACAAAAGAGACTTTCTCAGAGGAGGGTACAACTAATCACTCACCCATTAGATACCATCACCCTTAGTGCGGTGGACCAGAGGAGTATGATCTTTCCTATATTGGTGGATGAGAATGGGAATGACTTTCATGAGGATGTTTTGGGACTACCTCCTTTTAGGGAGGTATAATTAAGCCTAAACCTGTACCCCCCAGACATCAACGGTATCTACAATAGCTTATCAAATGGCTCTTGCATAGCTACATGAATTAAGGGTACAACTGGTTTACTAGAAAGATAAGGGGTTTGTAAGTCCCATCATTTCACCATGGGAATCCCTAGTGTTGTTTTCCATGAAGGTAGAAGGGAGATGGAGGCTATGGATAGACTTATGTTGCCTAAACCAGGTGATTATGAAGGACATGTTTCCACTACGGAGTATTGCTGGCAACATCAGTCAGCTGAAATGATTGAGTTGGTTATTTAATATAGACCTCATATTGGGTAATAAATAACTTCAGGTACCAGATGAGGATGTACTGAAGATATCCTTCAGATTCTGGTATGTCCACGATATGTTTTTTTGGTGATTCCTTTCAGCATGAATAATTCCCCAATGATGCTCATGGGACTCATGAAATGGATCTTCCAGTAATACCTCAATCTTTTTTTGGAAGTCTTCATTGATGAAATCTTGGTGTACACGGAGTCAGAGGAGAAACATGCTACACTCTTGTGGATTGTCCTGGATATAATCTAAGAGAACATTCTTTACAGTAAGCTCTTGAAGTGCCAGTTCTGTACTTGGGAGGTCATATTTCTGAGGGACGTAATATCTGAGATTGGAGTTTTAGTGGATCCATTGAATATAGAGGATGTTCTTGAATTGGAACCACCTAGGAATGTGACTGAGGTATGAAGTTTCTTGGGGTCGGATGGAAACTGCCAGAAGTTTATGCCCAACATTTGTCGAGTAGCAACACCTTTATCAGCCATGACATGGAAGGTATTTCCCTTTGTGTGTACATAGAAGTGTTATTAGAGTTTCCATGTGTTGAGATGCATACCAACGAGTTACCCTAATCGTGAGACTACCAAAAGAAGGAATCAGGTATGTAGTCTTCTACGAATCATCTAGGATTGGAATGGGTTGTTTCCTAAGCAAGGAGAAAGAAGTGCCCCCTGCGTTCATGGAAGATGAGTCATCATGAGAATAACTATACGACCCATGACATGCTGTTACTAAAAATGTTATTTCCCTTGAAGATGTTGTAGCACTACATGATGGGTGATTGGATTACCATATACTCTGACCACAAGAGTGTTAGGTATATCCTCACACAGAAGGACCTAAACATGAGACTGTGGAAATGGATGGAGTTCCTACAAGACTATGACTTTGAGATAGTCTATATTCGTGGGAATTGGAACACAATGGTAGATACGCTCAGCAGGAAGTCTGGTTTACATCTTCTAAGTGAGGCGATGGAGTAGCTAGGCATGATGTAGATATCTTTCAAGGATAATGATCGGAAAACCTATCTTCAATCAATGAAAGTCACTCCTTCACTCTTACAGCGAGTGATGGAGGCACAACTTGTGAATGTTGACTATGAGGCCCGATGTGCTCAATTATCTTCCAGACAGACTCCTGGTGGATTTTATATAGGTGGGGAGCAGGTCATCCTTTTCAGAGGATGCACCATATTACCAGTGAAATTATGGGGGTAGGTGTTGATAGAGTTCCAAACATCCCCTTTTGCAGTACATATTAGAGTGGAGAATATGTACCAGGACCACTGACGTCAGTACTGGTGGCCATGGATGAAGAAAATTGTGGTAGAGTTAATTTAACGATTTATCACTTATTAGAAAGTGAAAGAAAATCATCAGGTTCCAGTAGGATTAGAATAGAAACTTGAGTTATTGGAATGGAAGTGGGATGTTATCTCCATATAATTCACTATGGGGTTACAACATACGTCTGTTTTCAACGATTCTATCTAGGTGATTGTTGACCGAGTCACCGTGTTGGCCGACTTTCTACCCATATGGGAGCATGGGTCTGTAGAGGGACTGGGAAACCTCTACATCAAGGAGATATTGTGGCTTCAAGGGGCTTCATTTATTATCATGTCATACTGTGACACTCACTTTAAATTCTTGTTGTGGAATGGATTATAGGTGGCGTTCGGGAATCAGTTGTTCTTTAGCAAAGCTTTTCACCCCCAGACAGATGGTCAGATGGAGAAAACCATATAGTATTTGGAGGAAATTATTTTTAATTGTGTACATGATTTTGGTAGTATTTTGAAGGACCACCTACCACTGGTGGAGTTTTCATACAACAACATTTATCACTACACCATTGAAATGGAACTATTTGATTCCTTATACGGGTGGCCATGAAAATCGCCTATATGCTTGATAGACCTAGGGGATTCAGTAGTAATGGGACCAAAGATTGTTTGGCCTACCAATAAGATGGTGCAGTCCATCCAAGAGCAGATGGGGACTGTATAGAGTAGATATGAATTTTTTGCTGATAGGAGGTGGAGACCCTTGGAATTTGAAGAGAGAGAACATGTGTTCTTTCAGGATTCGTCCTGATGATGATTAATGAGATTTGGTCAGGGTGGAAAGATATCTTTTTGGTTCATCAGACCTTTTTAGATCCGATGTAGAGTTGGTGAGGTTGTATATCTCATAGCTCTTTCCCCATAGATGCATTATGTGAACAGTGTTTTTCACATGTTACGGATGAGGAGGTATATGAAAAATCCATCGTACGTCATCGACTAGGGTGAGTTGGACATTGACGATGAGGCAATGTTTGTTGAGTTCTTGGTGGAGATAGAGGATTGATAGGAGTATATCCTTTGTGTATGGTCGATACCTCTGGTGTGAGTTTAGTGGCAGCATGAGAATCTAAAAGAGAGTACATGGGAACAAGAGGCTCAGATTTTTGCTCAGTACCCCCATTTGTTTGATTATATTTTTTTGCTTTTGGGTATGTAAATTTCTAAAGTGGGGAGAATATAATATATCATAATTTACATGTAATTTTTTTAAATAAATTTTATGGAATTATTTGAAGACAACATACTTTGATGACCCATGATTTGGAGGCCCAGTGAGCTCAAAACGTAATTTTGCAAATTTTCTATGTTCACATTAGTAAACATGAGAGTATGTTTTTATAACTTTTTAACTGGTGCTCAGATCAAAAATATAAATTCACCATTGAACACATAATGCTAGTATTTTCCTAGATGTTTTTTAACTTTGGCCATAAAGGGTTGTATGGAAAAGTTATTTTTTAAAATTTTTTGGAAAAAAAAAAAACATAAAACGTTATTTTATTTTATTTTCTCACCATTGAGTAGAGGATGATGCCACTATAGTGAAGCGTCAAGGTGCATTAAAGGAATTTCTATAATGACCCTTTTTGTGTACGAGTAACCAGTAAAAAATTTCATAAATGAAATAACGTACCAATGCAATGTTGCGGCATAGTAGATACACAAAGACATGTTTCCATTTTATGGAATAATGTGTTGGAAAATTGAGGCTTAAAAATTGAATAATTATCTGAAAAACCACCAATTATTTTTCTCTCTAATGAAGAAAGATGAACACCGGCGAAACATTATCAACATCAATGCACCTCGAAGAATAGAGTAGGGAAGCAAAGAACACCATTGACATTGTGAACTACTGTGGGTGAACCACTTCAATGTAAAATAAAATCAAGGTTGGGGTTTTTTGTTTATGTTTTCCCTGTTCTTCATCATAATCAACGAACACAGATCAACCCACGAACAGTTTGATCCCTGTATTTTCTATTCTTAGGGTATGGTGATGATTCATTGGATTTTATAATTTTCATTAGATAATTGTTTACAGAAAATAATTCCCAAGCCTCCCATACTTTAAAACTATAATGTAGAGGGCACATGCTGACTCAAACAAAAGATGAGCCCCTCCACAGGTTCGTTTCACATGGTCGAGTTTTCAAATTGGCAAGGAGGATCTCAGCCCTTATAAGGGATTATAGGATCCCTCCAGAGTCCATAAGACTAGGTGGCGCAATTAGCGGACCACCCTAATGGACCCAACGGTGTGAAGAGAAGCCCACCAGTGCGTCGGTGGCAGCGGCGGCTGATGGTGGGTAGCGGCCTGCCATAAAGGCATGTCAAAAGTAACCGTCAATATTGGCTTGAGCCTCCACGGAGCAGTAGGGACGATAGCTGGTAGATGTGGTCTACTAGTCCCATCTGTATACCATGGATGTGAAACCATGCCGCCTCCCACATGGCTAGGAGGATGGCCATGAAAACGACTCACAAGGAAAGGGAACTGGACACAGCTACCTAACGCATCCCGACCAGGCATGAACCGGTCTGCCTTCTGCGGAATAGGCAGGCCAGCAGGTCGGACCCGCCCTAGTAGGTAAACCCAAAACCCATTGGACTAGATCGAGGATGGTTTAGGTTCGGGATGGGTCGGTGAACCATAGGTTGGGTCGGTCTGGACCTGGACCTGGACCCAACCAGCCCCTTTTTGGAAAATGTCAATATCGGTCAAACCAGACATCATATTGACGATCCATTTGTGGTGTTGGAACCCATGTGATGAGGAATATATTTTGGAATAATATATGGGGGATTTCAGTAATTTTAATATCCAATAAATGAATTTGGGAGCGGTTCTCCTGAGATAAATCGTGCTACGTGCGGTAACTTTGTGGTTGCATGAGACCTAAAGACTGTTGATGAGAGACCATGTGTGGATCAGATACTATAACCTAGTGGAAAGTGACATCTGTGTGGCACAGATGGGCCACGATAGGGATATGCTTCTATGTTACACTAAATACCCCCAATAGTCAAGAGGAGTGCCTCAGTATGGCCATAGAATAGTGGGATGTGGCTTTTATGTGACCTGTCATGCCCACAGTATGGAGAAGCTTCTATGTGACCCAACATACCTATAGTACTAATCAGGGATGAGTACCAAAATAGTCTTAAGGATAGTGGGAAGAGGCTTCTTCCTGACTTTTCATGACCAATGTACTCATTGAAGTGCAACTATTGTTCAACTCATGGTGTTTGATGATGTGACTAATGGTTCTATTATCGTACTCTTGAACATACCTGGTGTGAGATTCCTTACTTTGTGATCAAGCATGGTGATCAAGATTTTGGTTTATTTGTGGATTGCTTTGGGCTATTTCATTTTTTATTTTGGGGTCCCTAATAAGTATTTTTTTACTAACCCATGCACCGGTTTCGCCCTCATGTGTTGTGTTTGGTGAAAATGATCACCGCCTAGGCGGAGGACATGGTGGCCCAGGAACTGGTGGTTCCTAGTGAGACCAGGCAGTCAGGACATACTTTTATGGATTCCTGCAGCTACTCTATACTTACCCATCATGTTAGGGTTTCAGCAGATGGCTATCAAGAGTTTCTTTTGTACTTTCCTATTTTTTATTAAGTCCTTTGTTGGGTTTGTATTCTAGCCCATTTGATATTTAGTTGTACTAGTAGTCAGTGGTTTTTAGATTAATGCTTGTTTACATTTCCATATTTGGGATGTGGTTATGTGTATGTGCATACAGGTACTCATGAAAATTCCTCCCACTAGTAGGTTGATGAGTCTGGTGCTAGTCGCCAACCCATGTACTTCAAGAGGAGGGCTTAGGGTATGTCACGACATGAGCCCTAGGAGACGAGTTATGACAGGAACTTTTACTTCTATCTAAAATTGTTATTAACATAAAGATAACTTCCCAAATAAATATTTTAAATTAAATATATATATGAACAATAACATTATTTAAATATATTAATTTATATTAGATCTATTTATTATATTTTGGTACATATTTATTATATTGTTATTGTTTATCTCTGTCACTCAAGGTTGATTGGTTCATTTTTTATAATAGTGTTGATTTATTGACCACAGTCAAAGGTGTTATAAAATAATTTCATAATGTCCTGAATTTATGATTGTTAATCCCTATAATATTCAATATGTACATACTATAGATATTTAAATAGGTTCTAAATAAATATTCCCAATTTAAAAAAGTTATATTATATGATTTTTCTCACTGTTAAACTAAATATTACAAATCAATGCTTATATTATTATGTAATGTTTAATATTTTTATTTAGGAATGTTGAGAATTTATTAAATAAGTTTTTTTACATTAATCTCATGTTTTTCTCCATCCATGACAGTTGATATGGAAAAATATAAAGCCTCCTCATCTCATGGAGGTGGTAGTCCATACGTATACCCGACGACCGCTCCTATTTTCATAGAATGAAAATAAATCATAAAATAAAATAATTTATAAATTTAAAATCATTGAAATTTTATAAATAATATAATATCTTAGAAAATATCCCTTTTTAGTCCTATTTGTATGGTGGTGATGAAGAAAAAAAGTTTCACTTCATAGAGGCGGTAATATTCACATATGCAGCTATGAAGATTATAATTTTTTATTAGTAGAAATCAGAGAATAAGTGATGGTTATATTATAATTAATTTAAAATATAAAAAGACTTATGATGATGAAATTTTTATTACAATATATTTATAGTTTTTTATGATGAATTAATAAGAAATAGACAGTATAAATGATGTATTAACTACATTAAGACCTTGAACTTCCTCTGGATTAGGGAAAAAATTTTAGGTACATTGGCTAATTTGTGGTTATGATGATAAGTAAGGTATGTAAAAGAAATTAATGATAAGATATTTGTGTAGTATCTTAAGTAAATTTAAATATATTAGCAGATTATTCAATTGGTGGATGTGATCCCCCTATTATAAGTGAAAAGGATGGACCTCTTCATGAAAAGGAATCTAATGTTAGGTGTAAGAATGGAATAACCCCAAAATTAGGTGAGTTATGTGAATAAATTTTTGTAAGATAATAACAAAATACTTTAAAAGCTAACATATGATTTCTATAAGTTATAATTATCATTTATATTTATGTAAAATTTGATCCATCATTGATAATTCATTTAAAATCTTATTACATGTAGTTAATCACATGAACTATAATATTAATAAACATATATGTAGAAATTTTTGTAAGATCCCAGATTTTTTAGGGGTTATCTAAGGAACATTTTTCGGTGCTTTTGTATGCATTTAAGTTCCTTTAACATGATGTAGAGTATTGCGCTGTGTTGGGTGAAATTTTAAGGAAAATTAAAGGAATGTGGGATATACATGGTTTGTTCATGATTTGAAAAACTGTGCGACCAATCAGTGCCATGTGTGCAAAGATGGATAGAGGAGTCTGCAAGGTTTGCGTTCGGTTTGACAAACCATGTTACCAAACCGTGACAACCGTGAAAAATAGGAAAATGGAGTCCACACGGTTGGCTCACGGGTTTCCCTAACCATGTTCCTCAGCACAGGAAACAATGCATGTGGTTTTTAATATCTGAAAATCTCTTTTAAAAAAACCCAAACCCCTCAGGACTCCAATATTTCGACATTGGCTCGGGCCAGTCAAATTCTAGGTGTTCCAAAACCTCCCAGAGAGATTCCAAGGTGATCCGAACACCTTTATTTGAGATCTAATGCCCGGATTGAAGATCCACTCTCCTCATGGTAACTGGATTTAAACCCATTGCTTCTCACGTTCCTTCCTCTACCTTGCCATGATCATTTCATGTAGGATCATTGCCTTTTTCACTGATCTCAACCTATAAGTTATGATCTAGATCTAATATTGTAGATCAAGACCTAGTTTGCCAGATATTGATGCCTTTGATCTCAATTTTGGTTTCAAGGACATAGATCCAAAGTTTGATTGATGACGTTGGGCCTCTCAACTTTTGGGGATTTTCATTGGGATAACATCCAATAATAAACCATGGCAGGTGGTATAAATTGAACTCTCATAGTCATGATTACTGATATGTGTACATATTTATGAGTTATATTGTTTTCACATGATAATTGAATTCCTAAATTGGAGTAAATAGGAATATGGATTTGACTTCTGAATTTTTTTTGTGATTTAATTGATAATTAAATCAAAGAAAAAATGATGGGGGTTTCCCAATTTGATCTTTTCGAGATTTTATATTCTAATTGAGATATATTAATTGAGATTTGGTCTTATAATTATGTTTTTCTATGTAAGATAATTAATTCTGGGAATTAATTATGTTCGAAGAAGTTGACCAAGGATAATTAATTAGGGGAATTAATTATATTCCTTGATATGATCAAAGATAATTTATTGTGAGGAAAAATTTTGACTTATTGGTTTTCGATTTGGATAATTAATTGTGAATAATTAGATATGGAAAGATAATTATGTTGATTGATCAATTAAATGATGAATTAATTAATGTGTGATATTATTAACTAATAATTGAATTAACTAATGCCCTTTGATATGTTTAGACAATCATTGGATTAGTAAATAAATAATGTGGAAAATTATTATGATATAATGAATGATTAAATTGATGAGATTTTGTGGTGCTAGGCATGGTGTCCTAGACTGATTATAGGTTGGGAATTGGACATGTTGTTCCTACCCATTAGTTATCCAAACTTAAGATTTGTGGTGACTGGCATGACAACCTACACCGAATGAGAATTGGAGTGCTAGGCATGATGACCTACACTCATGAGATTTGTGGTGTTAGGCATGATGTCCTACACCAAATGATTAATGATAATAACGAATTATGATTCAACTCATATTTGGGGTTCTAGGACAGATGACCTACACCAAATGATAAATGATAATGAATGATGATTCAAATGAGAAAAATGAATTTAACTTGGACTAATAAGAGGATTAAAGATTTAATGACAATGTAATAACTATTTAAATTATGAAATTTATTTATTGATTTATTAAATTATATGCCTTATCTATTGAATGGACTTGTTGTAGACACCGTAGGTGGTGTCCTATGGAGTTGTACTCACTCTCTATTCAGACCACCTGATCGGCACCCAAAAAGACTTTTTTATTGTTGGATAGGATAAGTGAAAGGCCCTGTGATATATCATTATTTGTTTTTTTAGAATGGGAGATGAACTAGACGTGGTTTGGGACCCGTTTTGGAGTCATTGTGTCTTTACATTCAATTAAATTATAAACACTTAGAACATTAATTATCATAGCACGATTTACCTATCAGTTGAATATTGTATTTTATAGTTTTTTCTATCATATGTCATGGTTCAGTAATGGTTATATATATATATATATATATATATATATATTTCTGCACTTGGTTAGTTTTCATTTTCTTATGCTGGTGTTTTATTCTGTTAATAGATGGAATAGTATTCCCAAGAATGACATACCATACCATCGCTTCTAGTCAGCACCCTCTGGCGTATAGGGAGGTGTGCTTGAGGGAATGTGGCCAATTAGATCGGAGTACCATTTAGGGGCTCCCAAGTAGGGACATCCCAAAGTGGTATCAGAGGGGTTTCCTTTTCCTTATTCTTCTTTTTTTCACACTGTTTTGGGAAAATGTATGCGGGAGACTTGGGAGAGTCAAGTCTTGGTAATGACATCGTGCGTGGGAGTTGCAAACCCATATATGGGGGAAATTAAAAGTACTCCATGTGTGATTTTTCTGATTTTTGTTGTTGTTATAGTTTTATATTATTTCACCTTCGGTGATGTACTTGTGGTGTGATGTGATATTTGTTTTAAAAATTGTTGAATTTTGATTCATGACCTAAAGTGGCACCATAGTTGAGTCTGGATGCATCATTCTAGACACTCAGGGTTGTTGTGACATGCATTATTCTAGGCACTCCAAAATAAATTGGGATAGCGGTCTTGATGTGATTTTGAAACAATGATGAAAAATGAGAATAAAATGGTGTCAAATGAGATCCTTTATTGAGGAAATGGGAAAAATTAATTAATTAATTTTTTAATTAAATAATTTTATATAATGTGATTGATTAATGGTAAAATTAATTAATGAGAATGAATATGCCCTTTTTAACCAAGACTTAGGTGTAAGATGGTTAAGGGTAGTGAAAAGGGCTCGGTGTTGATTGGGTGGTGAGAAAAAAGGGGAAAGGTTTTGTTGAAACATGTTGTGTTAGTTTCTAATCTTATATAAATGTTATAAGGTTGTGTTATGAGAGTTATGATGTGTGTTTGGAACTGTAGAAATATACCTTCATGATGCTTGTTGAGGGAGAGACCAAGAGATATGGCCTGCAAAAAACATCCAGAGAGAGAGCTTGAGGAACCATTGGGGAAAGCTGAGGAAGAAGGAGATCATTTCCATGTGAACAACGCTCGTTTCATGTAATTTCGGTAGAAAGACTCAGGGTGGGATTAGAGAATCATGTCTGAGTTGACAAGGGTGTTTTAGCTGCATCACCCTCCTACTTTTACTGGAGAGGGTGGATCTGAGGGAGATGAATTCTTGATTGAATCCATAGAGATGATACATTTCCTCTTGGAGACTCCAGTTGAGATTAGGGTGAAGTTGTCTACTTATATTCTATGGTGTTCAATGAAACACTAGAGGGAAATTCATGTAATATATGGATAGACTTATGATATGTTATGGAAGGAATTTTTGGTGATGTTCTTGGAACACTTCTTTCCGGACATGCTGATGCAAGAGAAGGCATCATAGTTTATTAATCTAACATAAGGAAGCTAGTCCACAATGGAGTATGCATAATGTTTCATAGATTTAAATCATTTTTCTCCATATTTGGATGTATATGAGGCATCTTCAGCAAAACTATTTTAGTATGTACAAGAAGTGAGAAAATTAAGTCCCAGGTGAATATCTTTTGGTTGATGAAATTTTCAGTAGTGGTTAATCAAGCTCTAATTTCATAGGGGAAAATGAACAAGTCTTTTTCTATTGGGAAGGTAGCTGGAAGATCAGGGAGTGTGACATCCGAATGTATGATGTTTCATCATGAGAATCTTAGTCCGGACCGTGGAATGAAAATTGGACTGTTAGGAGGGATAGTTTCACCAGATCATTATCATGTGATTTTCCACCAGTGCGGTAGGGAGGGAAATTATCGTACACATTTTAATCAACGACCAGTGGAGTGCTAGTTTTGTGTAAAGATGTGACACCTACCGAAGTTTTGTAGGATCAGTGGTAGGCCTATGTCGAGGGAGAAAATTCAAAGAGTTAGAGTGTTGGAAGGGGGTTTTCCACACCATATAGGTCTTGTAGTTGGAGTTTTTATGGAAGATGTGGTTGAGGATGTGGGCATGGTGCTTCAGGGTTTGAGTTCTCGTACCAGTATTGTGTTAATACTCAGGGGAGTGAGATGAAACCATATATAAGAGGGGTAGGACAGTTACATGTAGTGCATCCTATACTTGTGGATATCAAGGATGTTCCATCAATAGTGAGAGGTACTATTCAAGTTTCATCTACTTTATCTATTGCATTGTTTGATACTGGTTCCTATCATTCCATTATAATTGCATATCTTGTTAATGTCTTGAAATTGGAAGTGGAATCCATAAGTGAGATGATGAATATCGGTATACCATTGGGAACATGAAATAGGGATATCTATTTAGGTAAGGGATGTTAGATAGAAATCAGAGAGTATCATTTCCTTTGGGATATCTATTTCTTCGATATAACCGAATTCGACCTGATTATAGGTATGGACTGGCTAGTCACATACCAAGCCCACATAGATTGTTACCATATGATAGTGACCATTTTATCTCCTGATGGTGACTCATATGTCCTTCTTGGAGAATGGAATATCCATGTAGGTTGAGCTGGTCCAATTACTCATCAACTAGTAGATCTCACAACCCAAGTTTCCTATCTTTTTTTTGGATGATGGGAGTGGTTGGGAAGGTCTCCATCCACCAGTAGTAGAACTATTTTAGGAGTTCTTTACTAAATAATTTTTAGGGTTTCCACCTATGAGTGATGTGCACTTCAAATTTAAGCTCATGCTAGGGGTTGAGTCATTATATACTCCACCTTACAGAATGGCACCGACTAAGAATAAAGAGATCAAATTGATGTTTGAAGAGTTAGAGGATAAAGGGTTTATCTATCCATGTACATCATTATGGGGATCACCAGATTTGTTTACAAATAGGGTTGACTAAAGGATAAACTTGTGTGTTGATTACCATAAATTGAATAAAATGACTATGAAGAATCGATATCCTTTTCTACATATTTATGATTTATTTGACTACCTGGAGGGGGCTAGTGTGTTCTCAAAGACCGATCTAAGATCAGGGTATCATCAAGTTAGAGTTATGACTTCTAACATACCAAGAACTAATATCATGAGCAGTTATGGCCTTTTATGAGTTAGTCGTAATGCTGTTTTGGTTGACTAATTCTCCAGTAGTGTTTTTGTCTTTGATGAACATGATCATTCATCCCTAGATAGATCAGTTTGTGGTGGTGTTTTTGGATGACATCTTAGTGTATTCTATGACTGATTATGGTCATTCCCAAATTCATGACATCATCCTGAGTACACAGAGAGATCATCAGATTTATGAAAAGATATCTAAATATTAGTTTTGGATTGACAGGGTCTACTTTTTGGGTATATCTTCATAGAAGTAGGTGTGGCAGTAGACCCAGAAAAAGTGCAGGTAGGGATTTCATGGGAGAATCCCAAGAATGTTTTCAATATTCAAATATTTTTAGTATTAGCTGGATATTACAAGAGATTCATTGAGGGATTTTACCAATTGGATTCACCACATACTAGATTGAAAAATAATATTGGAAAGTTTGTTTGGGAAGAAGCATGCGATAATGATTTCTTGAATATGAAAAAGTTCCTAACTTCGGCACCAATTTTGATCTTACCTGAGTCAGGTGAGGAGTACGCGGCGTATTGTGACGCTTCTGAGGTCAAACAAGGATCAATGTTGAGGTTGGGGGTGGAGCCATTTCATATGGTCCCTAGCAGTTGAGGCCACATGAAAGGAATTAACCTACACATGACCTCGAGTTGGAATCAATGTTTTATGATCTTAAGTGTCGGTGACACTATCTATTAGGGGTAAAGTTTACAGTTTTAATGGATCACAAAAGCATAAAGTATATCTATTCACAGCGCTAGTTCAATCTTCAAAAACTAATATGGGAGGAGTATATGTAGTCCTTTGATTTTGAACTGGCATATACACATAGAAAGGCGAACAATATGACTGAGGCTTTGTGCAAAAAAACTCAGGCTCAGTTGGTACATGAGTCAAGTGCGGAGTGGAAGATGATGATTTTTTTTTGTAGAAATGAATGTGGTAGTTATGGAGAGCCAGGAGAGGATGAACCTGGTTTTTGTAGTAGTGGAGTGTAAACTATTGAGACAGATAAAAGGCCAGAATTATGAGGATCTAAGGTGTTAATCCTTGAGGTAAATCCTTCAAGTTCGGGATACACCTTCAGACTAGAAACTAAATGAGTATGAGACCATCTATGTGTAAAATTGGGTTTTTGTGCCTATGAGCATGCATGTTGAACTCAGGAGATAATTTCATGCATAAAGGTAAGATGTACATCTTAGAGTGAAAAATATGTACCGTCACCTTCAGTGGAATTTTTGGTGGCTGGGGATGAAAAAGGGAATAGAAGGGTTTGTAACAAGATATTTTTCTTATTTGTAGGTGAAAGCTGTAACACCCCGATCTTCCACGATACCCTTCTCATTCAATAATGCAATAGCTTGCATTGTACGCAACTTCAAGTTCTAAAACACCACAACTAATTAAAGTAGCCGTTATGAATAGTAATAACCACTTTTTAAAATTATAGAAATTTTATATTTCAGAATGGACTTCATTTTTGTATTCGTAATATCGAAATTAGCCTATGTTGAATTTTTGGTATTTTTCTGAGAACTTCTAATTTTTTATGAATAGTGAAAATCACTTAAAACAACTTTTTTAATCAAAATAATTTGTAATGATAAATTATACTATTGAGTGGTTTTAGAGTATAATTATAATATATTTTTACCATTTTATCCAATGGTGGTCATTAGAATTAATTTAACATTGAAATTGGACATAAACAATTGCCAATCTTTTGATATAAATTGTTTCTTAAAAACACGCTATTTGGTGTGACAGCGGGAATTAATTATAAAATTAATTAATGCAACTAATATGTTTGGAATTTTGTAAAATAGACATCATTTTTGAATTCGTAATATCAATTATAGCTTAGGGTGAAATTTTGGCCTTATTCTGAAAAACTTCAATTTTTGATGAATAGTGAAACCACTAAGTGGTAGTTAAATAACTGATTTTTCGTTTAAATGAAATATTACCACTTCTGTGATTTGATTTTCAAAAATCCGACATACATGGTTGTAATTAAGAAGTAAAATGTGGTTCAATGAGATTAAAATAATTTTTTGGTGAATAGTAACTTTTATGTTCTTAATCGCGATTAGAGGTAATTAGTGTAGTTTAAGGTACAAATAATGTTATAATAATATGAGATGAGCATGACACTTGTCCTACTCCTATTGGATTAGTCATGGCCGACCAAGAAAACCCATGGGTCAACTTGGGGACCCCATGGAGCCACTTTAGTTAGAAAATGACATAAATAACTTTTATTTAATGTTAAAGTAAAAAATGACACAAACATAAAATGTTTTACTAAAACAATTTTTAAGTGGGGTTACACAAGTCCAAATTTTGATTATAAATATTCATTAGAAAGATAAAAAGATTTCCTACATCATAGTATTTTTCTTATAATATTTAGACATTAAATAAATTAAATTATTTATGACATCATGATGATGTAGTGATGACCTCATTATTTAACGATTTAAATAAAATGGGAAGATAATGCAAAATCCAAGGCTTACACTTGTCCAAAGCCTATTGGATGAAGAGATTTCGAAACCTTATCACCTTAGCCTCGAATTATATAAGTGTGGGACCTTTAGAATCCGAAAAGAATTGTGAAATAATGTAACATTTCAATCTTTCCAAAAGTGCCCCTCCTCTCCACTTATAAAAGGCCCCCACCTCTCCCACCTCATTTACACTTTCAAGCCATTTGGATCGGCCAACCTCTGCCCAAATACTCTCCCAACATTCCTCCCTTACTCATAGAATCCTCACATTGGGAAGAACTCTTCCCAAGGAAGCCTTTGGCGAAAATCAAAAAGAGTTACCCGATTTTGAGGTAATGTCTTTTCTAATGTTGTTTTGTTTTATTTTTCTTCTCCAACCCCCTAAACTCTTTTTATTCATTTATTTTGTGACAACACCAGTATCCTCAATATACTAGTATGTTGTTATAATAAGGATTCGAGCTACACTTACACACACCTACATCTAATGGTTAAAGAACATACGGTTTCTGTGGATGGAGAATTTCTGCCTCACGAAACGATGATTGTTCAACACTCATATAACACCTTCAAAGGTGGCCATTAAGATGTCACTATATTTATATATGATATATAATGTGTTTATGTTTTACTTATGCTTCTTTATTTCTCATTTATGGCTTACTTTATGATTTCCATTATGGGTAAAACGCGATAATTTCATTTTAGGAAGTGCGGACTACCGCCCCCTCAAAGTGATTTGAATCGTTAATGCCATATGTGGGATGTATAAAGGATGGAGTAAATGGTATTATACACTATATTATACTGGAATTATATTATACATTTATATCATTATGATTTAGTTCCATTAAATATGAAATTCAAATGAAAGTAGCGTTCATGCGTACGTACGGCTTACCGTCTCCATGAACGGTGCATTTCATTTCTTACCTCTAAATGTTACGTAATATTATAAATGAATGTATATACTGGATATATAAGATATATATGACATCTAAATCATGAATATAATTCTGGATATAATGGATATTTCACCACATAAACAACTTGTAATTATAAGAAGCTTATTGTTGACTCAAGTACCAAAGATCGACAAAACGACCGTTATTAACTTAAATAATTACATAATGTTCATATCATTGTAATAAGTGATATAATAAGGATAATGAAATTAAAAATGGTTCTTAATAAGGTATATATTGACTCTAGTTTATTATTCAGGAGGTTAAAGAACGGTTGAGTCAAGTCAGACACGAGGTAAGGGAATTTCTTAACCCAACTTCCATTCTTTGGGTTAATCTCCTACTTTCAAATTATGTCATGATATTATTATGTCCTATTTTGTATTTTTACTTTCTTTATGTGTACCTATAGTGAATACACATAATAGATCTATTTTATTTTAAAAAATGATCTTTTTAAGGACTTCGTCTCAATCTCCTTTCATTGAGGCATATTTGGTTTTATACACAACCTTCTTTTATACGATGTATAAACCCCTTTGACTTTTACGTTTATTCAAAAGGAATCTTTTTTATACGAAGCGTTTTGCTAAACGACAAAAGGGAATGTTTTTCTTTCCGTACTTATGAGGCGACAACGACCTCTCCGCCGCCGTGACCATTATTTGAGTTTCGGCTTCCTCTACAAGCCATCATTTTTTTTTAATGAAAAATAAATACAAAGTTTTAACATTCTTTTATTTTGGTATTGAAAATGGTTTTGAAAGAATTTTTATTATAACAATGTGTTGTATTGATATCAATTGATTGAAATGTGGAAATTTTATGTTTCCTTTATGCATGTTTTATGTGATACGATTATGTTATGGTTTATGATATGTTTAAACCTATTCATATGAGGAATGTATTGGACTTAATAAGTGACGGGTGGAGCCCGCTATAGCTCCTCGATGCATCGGTAGGTCTCATGAGACAACTAGACGTGGAATTGGCCGAGGCCCTTTCCCAATTTGATTTATGGTTTTGGCCGAGGCCTTAATCATTTTAGACGTCTTGGCCGAGGCCTTGACAAAATGTTTCAGAATGTCCGGCATTATACATTCCCTCATTATGAAAGTGGTTATTGATATTGCATGTGATTATTCGGCCAGTAGAATATCCATGTGAAGAAGTGAATGGCATTATCTCATTTTACTTTTGCCATATTATGTTGAAGTTCAAGTTTAAAAGGCTTTTGTTTTAGTTATACACTGCCTTAAATGTTAATGTTTATTTATGAAAGCTTCCGCAATATTGTTATCCTTACTGAGCATCTGAGCTCACCCCTTTCAATGTTTTAATGTTTTCCAGGATTTGAAGAAGTATATTATGAATGACCTGCAGGGATAGTCTGAGGGGATATGAAGACAATATGTTTTTGTTGTTTTGGTTTACTTTATGATGTAATGTAACGTTTACAAATGTGTCTAGTGTTTCCAAGGCTACTAAACTAATCGGTCTTTCGAGACTTGGTCTTTTGTGATCATGCCAATGTTACGAAGTAATGCACCGACTCTGGGTAGCTGGGGTCGGGGCGTTACAAAAGCAGAACATCAACAACTCTAAGGCCTGTTACAGCTATTACCTATTATAGAATGGAAATGGGATGACAAGAATATGGATTTCAGGGTAGGACATCCAAATACTCTTGGGAAGAATGATTCTATTTGGATCGATGTGGATCCACTAATGAAGGAAGCACACTCGCAGCATTTTAAAGAAACCATTAAATTTGGGAAGTTGGGAGAACATTACTTGAGAGGGATAGTTCATTCGCATGGGGTGCCACTGACTATAGTCTCAGATCGTGATTCGCACTTTACTTCAAGCTTCTGGTAGGGCATACAAATGGTGCTTGGTACACAGGTTCTATTATGTGCGGCCTTCATCCCACTGACATATGGGTAATCGGAGCATACCATATAGGTGTTAGTGTATATGTTGCAAGCATGTGTGCTTGAATTTTGTGGTTCTTGAAAAAAGCACTGGTATTTAGTGGAGTTCACCTTTAATAATAGTTATCAGTAAACTATACAGATGGTACCATATTAGGAACATTATGGATAACATTGTATATCCCCACTATATTTGTTAGAGGTGGGTGAGTAAGATCTTTTGGGAGCATTTGAAGTGGTGGAGAGAATCGGGCTGGTGGAATACTGATTATAACTTCCATAGAAATTAATACCTATTCATGATGTTTTTCATGTGTCACAACTATAGCGGTTTCACCCCGACCCTTCCCATGCGATTGATGTAGAAGTTGGTGATATCGAGATAGAAGTGTCCTTTTAGATGCATTTGATATGTGTGTTGGGTCATAGTGAAAAAGTGTTATGGGGAAAGTTCATGCCATTAGTTCTTGTGTTATAGAAATATGGTAATGTTCAAGGGGAAAATTGTAAATGGGATGCATACATGAGGTCCCAATGACCAAATCTTTTTTCTTGGAATCTTTGGGAAGTTCAAGAGTGCATCTCAAGTACGAGTTGATATAAAGTGGGAATATTGTAAGATAATGACTATTTCAAGTGTCACCTCAGGTGGGTTTTCAGGTACTTTTTATGTTTTTGAGTACCATTAACATGGATCAGTGGATTTGGGTGTGTTTAGGTGAAAATTTAAGGAAAAATAAAGGACAGTGGGATGTGAATGGTTTTCACACGGTTTGAAAAACCTTATGACAAGACTATGAAAAGTGTGTGAAACTCGACTACAGATTCTGCACATTTTGACAAACTATGTGACCAAACCCATACAACCATGAAAAATTGGGCAGTGGAGTCCACACAGTTGGAACACAGTTTTCCCTAACCACATGCCTCTACCTAGGAAACTGTCCGGATAGTTTGTAATATCCAAAAATATCATTTAAAACCACCCAATCCCCATGGGACACCCATTTTTTGACTTTGGGTTAGTCTTGATGAATTATAGGTGTTTCCAAATCCTCTTGGAGATATTTCAAGGTGATCTAAACCCCGTTCTTTGAGATCTAATTCTCGGATCGAAGATCTACTCACCTCCTGGTAAGTGGATTTCATCCTGTTGCTTCTCCTCTTCTTTCCTCTACCTTTCCATGATCTTTTTTGTTAGTATCTTCACCATTTTAGTAGATCTAAACCTATTAGTTATGATCTAGATGTAGTATTTTAGTTCTAGGTCTAGTATTGTATGATCTTCAAGCCTTTGATCATAAATTTGGTTTAAGGGACTTAGATCTGGAGTTCGATCGACAACGTTGTGTGGCTCATATTTTGGTGATTCATGTTTGGCTAACATCCATCCATAAACCGATGTAGGTCATCCAAATCGAACTCCCATAGTCATTATTTTAGGTATTTGAATGATTTTATTAGTTTTCTAGTATTTTAATGATAATTGAATTCCTAAATTGGATTAATTAGGAATATGGATTTGACTTGTGATTTGCCTTGTTGATTTAATTGATAATTGAATCACAAAACAAAACGATGGGGGGTTGACCAAATTGGTATTTTGGATATTTGATATTGTATTTTATATTTGATATTGTAATTATGTTTGGTAATATAAGATAATTAACTGTTAGAATTAATTATGTTCCAAGAAGTGGACCAAAGATAATTTATTGGGAGAATTAATTATGTTCCATGATGTGATCAAAGATAAATAATTGTGAGAATAAATTATGACTTGTTGGGTTTTTAATTGGTTAATTAATTGTGAATAATTTTTTATGGAAAGAAAATTGTGTTGATTGATTAATTAATTGCTGAATTAATTAATGGGTTATAATATTAGTTAATTGTTGAATTAAATAATGGAATTTCATATGTTTAACTAATCATTTGATTAGTAAATGAATAATGTGGAAAAAAAAATTTATTTAAAAAATTATTTAATGGATTAGATTTTGGGGTTCTAGGAATGGATTTCTAGACCGATTAGATGTTGGGACTTGGAAATGGCATTCCTCCACAATAGTTATCCATGCTTGAGATTTGGGGTGCTAGGCATGGCGACCTCCATCGAATGCGAATAGGAGTTCTAGGCATGATGACCTAAAGTTATGTGATTTTTGGTGTTGGAAATGACGATCTTTACCAACTGATTAATGATAATAATGAATGATGATTATAATGAGATTTAGGGTGCTAGGCCTCAAGACCTAACCCAAATGATAAATGATAATGAATTATGATTCAAATAAGAAACATGAATTGAACCAGTCATAATGTGATGATTAAATATTAAAAAAATGTGATAACTATTTTAATAATTTATTTTATTTATTGATTTATTTAATTTTATGTACAATCCTTTTACTGGAATTGTATTAGACACCATTGGTGGTGGCCAACTTAGTTGTACTCACTCCCTATTTGGGCCCCCTGATTGGAACCTGAGAAGACATTGTTATTACATGACAAGATAAGAGAAAGACCCTAGGATAGATTGATGATTGGTTTTAGAGAATAGAAGAGGGAACTAGACATGACTTGGGGACCATTTTGGAGTTGGCGTGTCATTACATTTAGTTTCATTATATAAACATGGCAATTTCATTTTCAAAACAAGATTTACCTTTAAATTGAATATCATATTTCTTGGTTTTGACTACCATATGTCATGGAAATGTTCTAGTTGTCTATATACACTTCCACACATGGATAGTTGTTATTTTCTTCCACTGGTGTTTTATTCTGATAACAGAGTGTATATTATCCCCAAGGCTGACATACCCGACCCTCGCTGCAAGTTGGAACCCTCTAGCATATGAGGAGGCACACTTGAGGGCATGTGGTCAACTGGATCAAGGCACTGTTTAGTGGATCCAGGTTCAGGATGTCACAATTTATTAACAAATTTTATCATGCTGATTCTGAAATTGTATTTATTAAACCTAATTAAATTAAAAAATACATGAAAATATTATATTAAATTAAACATAAAGAACACATTATTTTTTAAACAAATGAGTGTTTTTTTAACAATAAACATATGTATAAGATAAATTTCTAAAGGTTAATTATTTTCATGATAATGATTTATTTATTATAAAAATGAAAGTATTATAGTTTTCAAATTAATCCAATATATAATTTCATCATGAAATGGTTTAAATAAAAAATCAAATTAAAATAAAATTTATGATAAAATTAAATGCCGCTTATGTCCAAAAATATTAAAATAGTATTTATTAGTTGAATGTAATATTAAATATTTAATATAAAACCACTAAAATATATATTTAATCGATTAATACATTTTATACACTTTTGTGGCCTTTGTAACGTCCCGGATCCGGGTACAAATCCATAGGTTCCCCGAACCCGGTTCCCCACGTGACCTCAAGCGCATTTCCCCAAACGCTAGATGCTGCCGTCTAGCAGTGAGGGCCCAGGTCTGATAGTGGGGAAACTATGCCCACATTTGTCAAAGTGTATCGCATCAGAATACAAGATAAATCACACAACAACAACGGAAGCAATAATCCAAACACTTTTAAGATAAACAACTGCAGAAAAAACTACAAACAATCATATATAATGTTGATGCAACATGCCTCAAGTTCTAAGAAAATAGCCAGAGCATGTTACACATCAATACATTGTAGTAAAATATAGAGTACAACAAAACAAAACAAAACAAAAGAGCCAGTAGCATCGCGAGCCTATGCCCGGTCCCATGCTCCCCTGCTCCTCAGCAGCAATCAGGTACCCGTAAAGGGACCCTTGCCCTTATTCAAAACTGCCGAAACGTAATCTGTTTGGGCCGAAAAGCATGACCCAAACAAGGTGTGAGAAATAATTCCCAATAGGCACCCACCAAAGGCCTGTGCTCAACTACCTGTAAACATGCAACAATAGTGTGAAAAAGTAAATGCAATAAACTAAGTACTCAAAAGTAACTAACTTACCGGTTACATTTCCATTTAACATTCATTTCGTTATTTATTATTAAGAAACCACCACAAAAAATTTCTATGTAAACAGTCAGTGTCCTCAAACACATAATCCCTTACCCTCAGGTAAAGAGAATCCACACACAGGAAATTTTCCCACATGCATATCAAATATTTCCCACACACATACGAGGTGCCTCCCACAGGCACAAAATCAACTGCCCACCACCATGGAAGAAGTTGCCCACAGGCTAAGTAGTACACTTCCCATAGGCTAATCACAACATTTCCCTCAGTGTAAACAAGAAACCAAGCCATTTCCAATATGTAAACAAAAAATACACATGCAATGAAAAAGCAATTCCTCTCAAGGAAATACTATAATCATCATTATAAAGTCATACCCTTGGGTATCCTGGCCAAATGGCTAAACAGAGGAATGCACCCTTGGGGTGGTCCTGGATCCAAGCAGCTATCCCAAACAGCATTTTAATATCACATTTAATTACATATACATTTCTAGGTATTTAGTTCAACAAGGACATAGCCATACGACACCCTATTCATGGGTGCGAATCTCAAAAATACACACAAACTCACAACATTTGGAAGATAAACAGCAAGCCACCTACCTTATATGCCCCGGATTAGTATACATGAACGACGTTCCACGAATCTTCCTAGAGCAAGGTAGTTCTGATGTGAAATAAAACTCACTTAAACTTAAATAGCTTCCATTAGAGGAATAATTGGATTGAGACACACCAGGAGGAGGAAGCTCTTACCCGTGCAGTTCCAATGAGATCGAATGAGGCGGAATCCGATCCCCAACTTGCACTCAGTGGATCCTTAGTGATTCGGCATTCCCTCCCAAGATCCTGTCTGGTTCTAAGCCTTCCCTGTGAACAGGGGAGGATACTGCCTCTTTTAAGAGAAAAAAAAACAAAGTACACGGCGTGTACTTCCCCCTTTTTAACTATTCCTATGGCGGTTTCCCGCCAGCATGGCACTGTTCATCTGCCGAGATGACTACACGGCGTGTCTCCTTGAGTACACGGCGTGTTCGGTCGCACATCTGGCAACTGGCTTACTATTCACCTGCTGACTGACTTCACAATGTGTAAGGGATCACTACACAGTGTGTAGTCAGTCTTTACACCCTTCCTTGCTGACATGGCTACACACCCTGTATACTCATCCCACATGGCCAAAAGTAGACTGCGTGTGGAAACGTACATGGCGTGTACTTCCAAAATTTGGTATTTTCCCCCATTTTCCATATTTTCTCAAAAACACTCAAGGAAAAGAGAAAATAATAAACCCAGACCTCAAAAGTAAGAACCCGGTTCTTACAAACTACCCCCTTAAAGGAATTCATCATGGAATTGCCCTTCCAAGGGTAGCGAAGACAAAGCTGTGAACAACTACGACCACTGAGCACATACATCAGTCTCCCACTCCCAGGTTTCTTCCTACACTCAGCCATGCTGTACTAGCACCCGTACGAGAGGAACTGACTAGCCTCAGAGAACCTTCATGCTCTTGTCAACGATATGAATCAAATTCTCATCAAATAATGGATCAAACTGAAGCTCAACCTACTCAAGATGAAGAACGTGAGAAGGGTCTGAATGATAGAGGTGCAACTAAGATACATGGAAGACTTCTTGCATGGCCCGATACCTTTGTGGTAACTACAAGTGATAAGAAATTGGCCCGACTCTCTCCAGAATCCCAAATGGCCCCACATATATGGGTGAAACTTTACCCTGTCTCCTGATCCGTTTGTGTCCCATCCTCGGCGAAACACGCAAGAAAACTTGATCCTCAACCACAATCTCCAAAGTTCATCTGCGGTGATCAGCATAAGGCTTCTGAAGAGATTGCGCGGTAGCCATCTGCTTCTGAATCAACTGGACATACTCAGATGTCTCCTACATGAGATGTGGCCCCAGAAAATCTTCCTCACTAGCCTCTAACCAGCACAATGGTGATCATCATGGCCTACCATATAAATCCTCATAAGGTGGAATCTCTATAGTTGCCTGAAAACTATTATTGTAGGAAAAATAAACTAGGGGTATATGCTTCTCCCAAGAGCCCCCAAAGTCTAGGACGCATTCACACATCATGTCCTCAAGCACCTTTATCGTACGCTCTGACTGGCCAACTGTCTTAGGGTGGTAAGCCGTGCTCAGAAGCACCTTTGCACCCAGTGCCCTCTTAAAACTCTTCCAGAAACGAGATGTAAAACATGCATCCCTATCTAAAACGATAGAACGAGGGACCCCATAAAGATATAAAACCTCTCAGATATACAACTTTATGAGCTCGTCAAAACTAAAAGTCTCCTTGATCAGAAAAAAGTGAGCTACCTCTGTGAGTCTGTCCACAACAACCCACACAGCATCATTGCCTCGAGGTGACCTCAGATAACCAGTCATAAAATACATCGTGACATCATCCCATTTCCACTCTGGGATGGGTAACTGTTGTAACAGTCCGGCTGGGCTTTGATGATCCGCCTTCACCTGTTGACAGGTGGAACACCTCGTAACAAAAACAGCTACATCTCTCTTCATACCCGACCACCAGTACTGATGTCTAAAGCCACGGTACATCTTGGTAACCCTTGGATGAACTACCCAAGATGAAGCATGAAACTACCACATCAGCTCATCACGTATATACCCTAGAACCCACACTCATCCATGGAAACACATAATTTCATCATCGCCTATCGTCCAACGAGGAGGAGGGTCCTCACTGTCCTCCAACTCCCGTAGAACTAGGCGTTCTGAATCAGATAGTTGTCTCATCCTCACTCTATCCAGGAGGGTATAAGTTACATCCAAAGATATAAGATAAGTTTTCCCCTGAATGTCATGCACCTCCAGATGCATCTCAGAGAATAAATCCAGAAGCTACCACTCGCCGCTGGCCTCCTGCACAGCCTGCATCTGAGTCTTCCGGCTTAGTGCATCAGCTACCACATTTCCTTCACCAGGTGTATTGGAAAGCTCGAAGTTGAAGGACTGAAGGTATTCAACCTACCTTCACTGTCTTAGGTTCAAGTCACGTTGAGTAAAGATATTATTAGGAATTTTGGGATTGGTGAAGACCACAAAGAGTTCTCCCAATAGATAATGTCTCCAACAGCACAACACATGCACAACTACAGCCAAATCGAGATCATGTGTCGGGTAATTCCTCTAATTTGGCCTCAACTGCCGAGACACGTACAAAACAACTCGATCACCCTGCATCAACACTTCTCCTAGCCCAATACATGATGCATACCAGTAAAATTTATAGCTCTTCCCCTGCTCTAGGAGGATCAGGATGGGTGCTAATGTCATCCTTCCTTTCAGGTTCTGAATGGCTGTCTCAAAAACATCCATGCAAGCGAACTTCACACCCTTCTTAGTCAGACCCGTCAACGGTGCTGCTAATCAGGAGAAGTCCTAGATTAAACGTCTGTCAGAACTAGCCATCCCTATGAAACTCCATATCTCAAACACATTCTTAGGTTTCTCCCAAGAAACTACTACCCTCACCTTCTCTGAGTCTACTACAACTCCTGCCTCTGAGATGATATGACCCTGGATGTAAATCCGGTCCATCCAAATGTGGCACTTTGATAGCTTAGCATATATCTGATTCTCTCTCAGTGTACTCAATATGATCTCATGATGGGTGGCATGGTCATGTCAAGTTTTAGAGTACACCAAGATATCATCCAAGAATAATACCACAACGGAATCCAGATAGGGATGGTACACACAATTCATCAGAGCCATGAAAACTGCAGGTGCGTTCGTGAGTCCGAACGACATAACTATATACTCATATAGACCATACCTTATCTTGAAAGCTGTGAGAGGTATATTAGATGGTCAAACATGCAACTGATGATATCCTGATCTCAAATCAATCTTCAAGAACACTCGTTCTCCATGAAGTTGATCAAAGAGATCATCAATCCTCGGTAAAGGATATCATTTCTTGACCGTTAACTAGTTCATCTTCTGATAATCCACATAGGGTCTGAGGGTACCATCTACCTTCTTCGCAAAGTGGACTGGAGAACCCCATGGAGAAGTACTTGGTCGGATGAAACCCTTTGCATGTAACTCCTCTAACTGCCTCTTGAGCTCCTGCAACTCAGGTGTGGCCATCCTATAAGGAGGAATGGACATCGATGATGCCCCTGGCACAATATCAATAAAGAAATCCACCTCACGCATCAGAGGAAGACCTGAAAAGTCGTACAGGAAGACATCCCTAAAACGATCAACCACTGGAGTGAAATCCATCTGAAAACTCCCATGGTAGTCCAGATATAAACTCGTAATCTGGGCTATGACTCCAACTCGCCAATGATGCTCTGGTCCAGCTCAACTCGCCTGAACATCTCATTCTCCCTTGTATAGAAACTCTCCGCCCTCTAGTGACGTGAAACTCACCCCGCGACGATAGAAGTCTACAAAGGCTTGAAAGGGAACCAACCAGTCCATCCCGAGAATGACATCATAGGTCGTCATCTCCAAGACATAGAGTTCCCAAAGTAAGTTACACCCACCAACCTCCAAGGGGCACTCCTTGCACTAACGCCCACCAGCCTTTCTTGCCCCCAATGGAGTGTCTAGAGTCATGATATCAGAAGAAGTAGAAACACAGAGCCCAAGGCTCTCCATAACTGGTTTAGATATGAAACTATGTGTAACACCCGTATCGAAAAGTACTGAAGGTAAGACAGAAGCTATTAGAATAGTATCTTTGACTGTAGAAGGTCTGGGATCCTACTCCTGCTAGGTCTGCTGCACTGCATATGCCTATCCAGTGACGCGGCCCTGCGACACGGCCTGGCTACCCTGAGCTATCCCGCCCTGCAGCCTCTGAGATCCAGATGTCTGGCTACCACGACCACGACCACCATCTCTACCTACACGGCCTGACGTATTCCAGTTCCCTGACTCGTAAGAAGCCGCTGGTCTTGCCCCCACACACGGAGTCTGTATAGAACCCCTCTTACTAGCCACTGGTGGAAACTCCCTACAAAAGCGTTGTAGATGACCCATCCTGCCGCAAGATTGGCACTCCACTAGGTCTCGTTGACACTGATGTCTCTTGTGCCCCGCCTTACCACACTAGTAGCACATAACCTAGCCACCTGAAGCATTCTTCTGGCTGATATTGCCACTCTGAGAGAAGTACATCTGTCCCTTCCTCTTGGTAGTATATATAGTACTAGAAAATGGTGATGAACCACCCTGGCCCACACCACTAGCTTTTTGCAGGTTCCTCTCTTTGATCAACACCTGGTTCACAATAGCATGTACTAAATGCAACCTGAAAACATTCACCAGCACCTAGACGTCATAACGAATATCTTCCTCAAAGTGTCTAGCTCTCAGTGTCTCATCTCCCACCAAAACAGGAGAAAAATGCTGAAGCTCGGTGAAACGAGAAGAATAGTCCATCACTGACATAGCGCCCTGCTGGAGATTCATGAACTCTCGAGCTCTCTCTTCCCTCAGTATATATGGAAAGATGAATTCATAGAAGACTTCCTAAAAATCATCCCACGCCATGTCTCTGTGATGCTCTGTTTGGGTGGTAACATCCCGCCACCTCTTGGAGGAATCACGCAACATGTACGTCGCGAGCTTGACCATCTGCCCTGGAGGCATCTCAAGATGCTCGAAAATAGTCTCCGTTGATCCTAGCCAAGACTCCGCAGCCTGTGGTTCTCCATCCCCGGAGAACGTCAGCGGATGATGCTGCTGGAATATACGAGTAAGACCATCCATATATGTGGCAGCAAGTGGTGCTCCCTGAAAGGTCTTCATGAACCCTATAAAGCCTTCACGGAACTGCGCCTCGCCCCTGTGTCTGTTATAACGGCTGGCGCCGCATATGGCTCTGCTGGAGGATCCACTGGTATCCCATGGCCCACCATCTCTAAAGTATACTCGTTGCTGCTCTCATGGTGAACAACACGCTGTCATCTCGGCGGGATGACACTACAAGGTCAAGTGCACGCCTTTGAACAAGATTATTAAAGACTAAAAATGAAGAAACCCAAAAAGGAAGAGGAGGAAGAAGGAATTCAAAATTTTCAAAACAAGACTACACGGCGTGTACTTGACTTCCCTTCCCCTGCCTAGGTCCTTCTACATGGCTAAGCCACACGGCTCCCAATGAACAAAATTACACGGCGTGTATATCAGCTACACAGCGTGTATGGTATATTTTACAACTGCCCGTGTCATTTGTGAAACAGAAAACTACTCGGCTTGAACTACACAGTGTGTTACACCCGCACACGGCGTGTACACCACCCCATTTCACAGCCACATGGCTAACTCCACACAGTCTGTCCTTGGACAAGACAACACGACATGTCCCACAGGTACATGGAGTATACTAGATGAGCTCTTCCAACCTGTGTTGTTAGTTACACAGCCGGATACATGGCTCAACTGACACGGTGTGTTCTATGTACACACGACATGTACATGAAAGTATTTCCCCGACCCGTGTTGTTTGTTACACGGCCGGGTCCCCAGGTCACACTACACGTCATGTTCTTCATTGAAACATCGTGTTCAAGAAATTAATTACACCAGCCCGTGTTTGTTAGTTACACGGACAGGTCTCTGGGTCAATACTACATGGCGTGTACAGAAGCTACACGGCGTGTTCGCCCCTAGAATTTCCCTTCCCCAGGTCCCTACCCACATGGTCATTGACACGGGAAGATATTACACGGAGTGTACTTTGGGTACACGGTGTGTACTCAAAAAGTTTATTTTTCTTCCCGAACAGAAGAACATACACGACGTGCCTAAAGTACTACATGGCGTGTATACTAGGTTTCGGGACAGTATGCCTTAGAAACATCTTCGGAACCCTGAAAATTATGAAAAACAACACCTAAGTGACAAATTCCGATCCATGAGGGCCCATACTCTCCACGAATCAATGTTTGGAATCTTATTTGTGTTATAACAAAATAAACAGTCAATGATCCACTAAATTCTGATAAATGGGGGCCCATACTCCCCAGAAACCAAAGTTTGGCATCCATTATTTCCACATATTTATACAGAAATACCCTATCACATAGAAAGTATTTATCAACCAGCTATCACAATAACTTGTTTTTCTAGCACAACAACTATCAAAACAGCAGGCAATTTCTAATGCACCTATATGGCATGGAACTATGTATGGAATGTGATTTGTAGCATGTTCCTAAATGATGCATGAGATGTCATACCCTCATCTCATCAGGTTTCAACTAAATAGAACCCATTAATAAAATATAATCCTCATAATACAAGTGTGTCACCCTTCAGTGAAAATCAATTCAACTGTCAAATCACAAAATCAGAAAAATTGCAACACGGGGTAAATTGTCTTTTCCCTATACACGAGTTAGCTATGCCCATGCACAGCTTACTACCAACTACCGTTCCTGTCTTATCCCTGACTAAGGATCCAAATAATAAGTCAAAGAAAAAGAACCACCCTCTGATACCACATTGTAATGTCTCGAATCCAGCTACCACTCCCTGGCTTCCCCGAACCTGGTTCATCACATGACATCAATCGCATTTACCCAAACACTAGAGGTAGCCCACTAGCAGCAAGGACCCAGGTCTAATTGTGGGGAAACTATGCCCGAATTTGTCAAAGTGTAGAGCAAAGGAATACATGATAAATCATTCAACAACAGCGGAATCAATAAACCATACACTTCTAAGACAAACAACTGTAGTAAAAACAACCAACGATCATATATAATATTGATGCAACATGCCTCAAGTTATAAGAAACAACCAGAACATCTTACACAAAAAAAGAGTATAGTACAATACAGAGTACAACAACACAAAACAAAACATTCAGTAGCATCACGAGCCTAAGCTCGGTCCCATGCTCCCCTACTCCTCAGCAGAAATCAAGTACATGAAAAGGGACCCTTGCCCTTATTTAAACCGGCAAAAACGTAATCTGTTTGGGCCGAAAAGCATGACCCAAACAGGGTGTGAGAAATAATTCCCAGTAGGCAACCACCAAAGGAACGTGCTCTACTGCGTGTAAACATGAAACAACAATGTGCAAAAGTAAATGCAATAAAATAAATAGTACTCAAAAGTAACTAACTTACTGGTTATATTTCCATTTAACATTAATTTCTTTATTTATTATTAAGAAACCACCACAGAGAATTTCTAGGAAAACTGTCAGTGTCCTCAGACGCGTAATCCCTTACCCTCAGGTAATGAGAATCCAAACACATGAAATATGACCACAGGGATATTGAATATTTCCCACATGCGTAAGAGGTGTCGCCCACATGCACAGAATCAACTGCCCACAGCCACAAAAGAAGTTTCCCACAGGCTAAGTAGTACACTGCCCACAGGCTAATCACAACACTTCCCTCAGGCTAAACAAACAACCGGGCCATGCCCAACATGTAAACAAGCAATACACATGAAATGCAAAAGCAATTCCTCTCAAGGAAATACTATAATCTTCATTATAAAGTCATACCCTCAGGTATCCTAGTCAAATGTCTAAACAAAGGAACGCACCCCCGGGGTGGTCCTGGATCCAAGTAGTGATCCCAAACATAATTTTAATATCAAATTTAATTACCTATACTATTCTAGTTATATAGTTCAACAAGGTATCAACCATACGACACCCCATTCATGGGAGCGTATCTCAAAAATACACACAAACACACAATAGTTGAAAAATAAACACCAAGCCACCTACATTATACGCCCCTGGTCAGTATACTCGAATGACGTTCCACGAATCGTCCTAGAACAAGGTATATTTGAGGTGAAAGAAAACTGACATAAACATAAATAACATCCTTTAGAGGAATACTTAGCTAGAGACACACTATGAAGAGGAATCTCTTACCCGTTACGTTCCAACGAGATTGATGGAGGCGGAATCGGATTCCCGACGTGAACTCGGCGGATCCTCGAAGATTCAGCCATCCCTCCCGAGCTCCTATCTGGTTCTAAGCCTTCCCTATGAACAGGGGAGGCTACTGCCCATTTTGAGAAAAAAAACAATGTACATGGCATGTATTTCCAAGTACACAGCTTTTACTTCCCCATTTTTAACTGTTCTTCTGGCGGTTTCCCACCAGCGTGGCACTGTTCATTTGCCGACATGACTACACGACGTGTCTCCTTGAGTACATGGCATGTTCGGTCGCACAGCTGGCCAGCGCATTACTATTCACCTACCGACTGACTACACGACATGTAAGGGACCACTACATGGAATGTAGTCTGTCTTTACACCCTTTGTTTCTAACCTGGCTACCCGCACTGTGTACTCATCCCACACAGCCAAAAGTACACGGCGTGTGAAAAAGTACACGTCGTGTACTTCCAAAATTTGGGATTTTCCCCCATATTAGATATTTTCTGAAAAACACTCAAGGAAAAGAGAAAAGAAGAAACCCATACCTCAAAATTAAGAACCATGTTCTTACAGCCTTCATATATACTAATAATATGATAATGTCCCACTTTTGATAAAAACTATTTTTTTCACTATTCCCTGAAAAGTGTATTATTCTATAAAAACCCCAAAAATATATATAAAGATAATTTTATTATGATGAATTCAAAAATAAATTTTAATTTATCAATATTAAATTCACTAAATTTTAAAAATAACTTCTCAAAAGGAAATATATATAGGATTTTATTGTAAATAACATTTTCAATATTAAATTATATTATATATTTACCATCTTAAGGTAAAAAGTATTACTAATTTACCATATTATTTTTTATTATATATTTACTAATAGTTTATTCTTAATATTTGGATGTTTTTAACATAAGATGTATCATTTGACAAATGTTATATAACATATTATGTATTTAAAAGGATCTAAAATCATAGGCTCTTATATGTAAGAAATTAAAAATATTCTAAATTTATGTTTCTAAGAAGTGACCATGAGGGAGATTTTCTAAATCATGAATTGAATTAATTTTTCTCAAAACATGGCATGCGACATTACTCATATACCCAAAGAATACCTCAAAAGAATGGTGTTTTTGGAAGGAAGAATGAAACCTTATAAGAAATTTCTATAAGAATGCTATGAGAATATTTCATACCTTCTCATTTTTGTCTTGCGGCTATTAACACAACACACAATATCATTAATATATTTCTAATAATTTCGGTGTTGTCCTAAAAATCCTATGATATAGGTATGATAAAAAACCGATGGTTGGATACTTTATGGGTTTTTTATGCCCATGGTATATCGTCAATACCAAGGATAATCTTGGTACATATTATTGAAAGGAAGATAAAGGAGTGTTATTTCGATATTCTACAACTAGTAAAGGTTATAGTGATTTCAAAATTAATTAAAGGGTTATTGAATAATATACTTAGGTGTAATTTGATGGAAGTGATCCCATTTATCATTAAAAAACTCAAATTGATGGAATGAAACATTCTTGGTATAACATTAGACTTGAAACACGTTTTGATAATGAAATGAATGTTGATATACAACATGAACATGAAATATATATTTAAGAAAAGATTGAATCTGGATAACATGAATGTTGGTTTTCTTGACTACCTAGGACCCTCAATAACCATAATTTATAAATTGTAATATGAATTTTCAATGAGGTATTTATAAAGAGAATATATGTGGGATATCTTGACAAATTATTTAATTTCCTATCATAGTTTGACCTTAAATATATATATTAAAATTTAAATGGTGATAGATTCATAATATCAGTAAAATAATAATTAAAATACTTCAAAAGACACTAGAGATGAAATTTACTTAAATTACCCTATGAACATACTATAATAATAAATAAATGAGTTTTTGTATTTATATAGGATGACCATGACATGATCATTTAGAAAAATCATTGTTAGATTTTAAAGGTTATAAATAAGTTGACTGAATAAATTATAATGAAATCATTACCATGATTACTAAGTTAGAATCCATTTGAATCATTATAGAATATGAAACTTATATGAATTACATTTTATTATAAATTTATATAAAATCTTATTTTAAATAGATTTATAAATGGGGAAGTTTATGTTTTAAATCCAATACATTTTGAAAACCTTCATTTTAATTTTTTTTTTAAAACATCCTAATGTTTTTTATGTCTTAAATACTCATGTAAATATTTTTATGAAATTATGAGTTCATTGTAATAATCAAATGGTTTAATAGTGGGATTTGTTTTACATAATTTATTTAATAAAAAAATTTCAAAATTTTTTTTATTTCCAATTTATCTTGATTTTTTAATTTTGGGAAACAAAAACAAAAATTTATGTATTTATTTATTAAAACATAAGGAAAAAAGAAATTGAAATATGTTTGAGGGATGAATTTAATTTTTCTTCTGTGGTTTTTTAATTTTTCAAAAAACCCTTTTTGAATTTTTTTAGTCAAATAAAATATATACATTATTTACTTAAATGCTCTGGACATGAAAACAATAATGTGTATAAAACTCCTATGACTTCCAAAATGAAACATGGCTTGGATAAATCTAGCAATACAATTTGAAACTATTTATATTGTGTAATTATTAGGATCATACTATATCTATCTAATATTATATTAGACATTATATTTTTCAATTTTTATGTTCTATATTCCAAGAAATCAAAAAATGAAGAGCATTTATAATATACTGAAACAGTATTATGGGTTTTGAAAGTAACTGTTTAACTCTTAATTATTTCAAAAACATATGAGTTTGATTTAGTTTCATATTATCTTTCATAACTTGATGGTTTTTGGTAATATAATAATAGAAACTAGATAGCATTCAACATTATATTAGAATTTTTAGATTCATGATTCAGTAAGAAGAAATAATCTTTTTTATTGTCAACTATTGAGGTTGAATACATTACAACTAATATTATTTTTTATGAATAAAATTTTAAATGAAAATTCTCTTGAGGGATTTGAGATTCCATTTTGACTACCTGACACATAAATAAGATAAATGTTTTTCTATCAACATTTCCTAAAATTCAATAATCCACAATAGATTAAAACAAATTGATTTACGATGTCATTTCATGAGAGATAAAAGATATAAGGTGACATCTCTCCCCCTAATATTAATTAGTTCTAAAAATTAAATCATTGATATAAAAGATAATCCCTAGCCAATTGAATGATTCTATATTAATAAATGTGATTTAGGATTTTCAAATTTAAATGATTTTATTATAATTTTAAATTTATTTAGTTTTAGTTACATATTAAAATTTAGCAATGTTTTTTGATTATCAATTTCATTAAATAATATTTTTTTTCCTTTGTTTTAAAATTTATAATTACTCATTCTTTCAAGGAAAAGTGACTTTTTATTTATTTTCAAATCACTACAACCTAGGTCACTCAATGTGGCACTAGAGAATATTTTTTTTAAGAATTTAGTAGTTGATATGTTGTTTGGATAAAACCCACATTATTGAAGACGTATATAACATGAATTATTCATTTACAAATCCATTAATACATAGATATTGATACATTGAAACATAAAACAACCACATGTACATAAAATCCTTAAATATATTATGATGGTGCATTAGAGAGACCAAATAAGGAAATGTAAAATGGTTAATTACACTGAGTGGCGAATATAAAAGTTATGAACACCTTTTATAGTGAATCATATAAACTATACAATAATAAAGATTCTATGTATTCAAGGATATGAATTTTTTTCAATTTGAATAAAATTATAACTGTGTTTGATATGGTTGTTCATGAGCTATATAAAAAATTAATTAATTTAGTTTTCTCAGAATGATGATGAACTGAGCTTTGTGGTCAATTGTACATATTTCATAATTTTTATTATAGAAATAGATGAGTTTTTTCGTTTCACTAATAAACAAATACATATATATAGAAATTATTTGATGAGTGATGATTAAATCAAACCATCAAAAAGAATGTCATCTCTATTTTCTTATATAACTATTGAAATTAATCTTTAGAAGGAACTCAAACATGATCATACGGATCTATCCAAATTTATTCAAATTTATAGAACTAGAATAGAAGAAGAATTTTAGAATTTGTTTTTTAAATAAAATTGTATGACATATATTTTCATAAATTATATGAAATTCAATTTTCCAAAAAAATTGTTATGATTTATATGAATCATCACCATTAGTCAAGGAAAAAGATTAATTTTTATCCTTATAAATGGATTAGACCTAGATATTTAAGAATTATGATGTGGATATCATTAATGTTGGGGCTACCATGTTCCTTGAGAATAAAATACTATTTGATAACATTAAATAAAGTGTTGGATTATTCTGAAATACATACTCAACTAATCATTAAATAAATAAGAACTTGTAAAAGGATATAAAACATGTTTATAATTCATAGCATATTGATCATGATGAGGGAGAGCATGCAATATATGATGATTATCTTGCTAAACTGGAAACAAATATAGTTATTAGAAATTCTTCCCATGAAGAATAATCTTATATTATTATAGAGAATCCAGATCTTCGTATTGAATCCCTAGTTTTATATATAATTACAAATGACGAGGTTTCAATTTTTGATGAAAATATTGATGATAATACCAATGAAGAGACTATTGGTGAAAAAGTATAGTGGATTGGGAAGTAAGAGATGATGAGCCTCCACATGTGATAAGGTTTTATCTTATTAAAAATCATGAGGATATGGAGGTATTCGTAGCTAAGAATATTGAAGTCTTTCAAGTGAGAATATTTAATTGGTCTTATCTAAGATGATCCCTTTATCTCTTGAAGATTATAATCTAAATGTTTGTGGAACTAAAAAACATAATTCTCTTGGTGAAAAAAATGAATCTGTAGTACGCACAATAAATTTGGATGAGTTTAATTTTTTTGGAGATAATTTGAAATCATTTCTAATGGAGTTTTATTTAGTTTTTTACTATGAAATACCTTTTTACGTGCATAAATATAATCCCAAGTCCTTTAAAAAAAATCTTCAAATCAGTTTTTAATAAAACTATGTAGATGATAGACTCATAGAGTTATCAACATATAACCCAAAAATAGATACAAATAGAAAATTATTATATATCATTATTGTAATATGATTTTTTAAGAGGCCAGTTGAGAGAATTTATATAAAATAAAAATTTTAATTCTATGGTGGATGAGATAAAATTGTTGTTCAAAGATCAATATGATGTGATCAATAATATACCAATAATTGAATAAAAAATTTCATCATTATTTATTATAGAAAATGAATATATAAAAACTGAACATAAGAATGTTTTTTAGGATGAAAATGATATCATAACATTTTTTTCATCAAGATATTTTATCTCAATATGCCCACAAAATTTATTATGAAGGTGTTTAAAATTCAGCTTTGTATGAAACAACATCATTGTGAGATGAATGGAAAAAATATAATATATTGTAAATAATATTTCTTATAGGATTAATTCCCTAAAAAACAAACCCACTAATTTTGAATTTTTCTAATATTTTATATGGTATTTGAGCCCCAATATTAGTGATGTAATAATGGAGAGTAAAAAAAATTTTCATGCTACTGAATGGAAGAGAAGTAACATTAAATGGTGATTTTAGATTTATCGAAAATAATAATCGATATATAAAGAAACTCTTTTTAAATTTTGATGTATTAATTTTTGGAATATTATATAAAAAAATATATCCTTGAAAATTTTGATGCTCACATAATTTATTACAAGGGAATGGATTTGATAGTTTCTCAGGATATACAATCAATATATAGACCAATTCATTCAAACACTTAGATAAGATCATAAAATAAGATTATAGTAGAGTGTATTTCTCAAACTGATTTTACTAGATTTCTTAAAATGACTCAAGATTGTATTAAAAAATACTTCTTTAATTTCCTATAATATTTGTATAATGAGATTTTACAGAGGCTAGATTCCCTTGATCAATCTTTATCAAAATTTAGATATGAATATTTATTGGACCATATATTGTAGAAATTTATTATTTATCTATATAATGGAACAAATATCTGTTTTCTCTAAGATATTTTATTGATAAATCCGTGAGATAAAATACTAGTATAGAAGATATAGCATCAATAGATTCCCTTAGTCAATACAAACAACCTAAATACCCTGAAGCTTAAAACCCTCAATCAAATCCATTATCCACACCCAATACCAAGGAAAAGGGAAAATATTCCTTTTTTATAGATAATTTAATTTTTTTGTTATTTTTATTTTGTTATTTCTTAAATGAAAATCGGTTCCATATAATTATTTTACCTATTTACATTGATTCTCTCAACTAAAATATAATTTCTTATTTTTTCCTTTATTTAATTTCATACAATCTTATTCCAAAATTATAATTCTTTTTAGTTACCAATTATTACATTTATATGTTTGAATTAGAAAAACTAGATGTGTAATTTCCATTATTAACCCTATTTTTTTGTATCAGAAAATAGGGGAAAAGGAAATGGAGTAAAAAAATATTTTATGAAACACTAATATTATAGAATATTATTATATTTAATATTTTAAAATAATATCATAAAACTATTTTTCTACGAAATCTAATGTAATGTTTTTATATATTTTATGGGTTTTGTGATCATAAAAATATAGTAGTTTTTTGGTTATAATAATATCAATCTAATATGTCTAATTATACACATATATTTTATGTTTAAAAAATTTAATCTTTTTACTAATTTGTTTTTTATAGTTGTTTTAAAATAGGTTTAATCTGTTGTACATATGTTTTAAAAAAAATTATGTCCGAAGATCATTATAATTTTTAATTAATAATTTCCTTTGTCTAAAAGATTTATGATCAGAAAAAATTACATTAAATAATTTAGATCCAAAATATTCATAATATAATGACTTATTGTAATGTCTTACGATTATAAATACTAACAATAAATGCATATGTTTATAAGAGAAGTCTTACATTCTGATGAAAGTGCTTATAGTCTTAGAAAATTCTATTATTTTTAGTAATGAAATTTTTCATCGATGATGTTATGTGGAATACATTATTGAATTCCACTTTCTGAAAGTATTTATGAATTCAAAAAGAATATTAATTATATATACATAAGAATATATGTATTTTTAGTTATTTAATTTTGTTTATGGTGAACATAGTACCGTTATGTTATTAAATAGAATGTTAACACCTGATTTAGTTTTATCAAAATTAGAGATGTACTAATAAGGAACAAACTTCTTAGTTAATATTTCAATTTCAAATAAGTTATAGAATTTTATAAAAGATATTATGTACTATAAATTACTACCTTTGTTTTTATATTATGGAATGATATGGTCATATGTAAAAATGATATAGTTTTAATTTATGGTAATTATATCATTTCCTCTAAATAATTTTAATTAAATTGAATATTTTTTAATGCAAAAGAGTAAGGACGTACATATTGAAATGTGTCCCTTTACAAAACCACTGCATAAATTTCCTAATGAATCATTTAATGATTCTTGATTATAAAATAAATATGGCATTGTTGTTCACATTATAGTTTCTTCTAAAAAAATATATATTTTATAACATATATTTTATGTCTTATTAATTCTAATGAAGGTAAATTCATCTACTATTAATTGTTTCTTAAAACTGTATACTGAACCCACAATATTTTCTACAAGAATATATATATAATATAAAATTCCTTATATAGAGTGTTGAGATGGACATGGAAAGGACATATATAAATGGACAATATGTTGAAATATCTTATAACCTTGGTAACATGTTAATATTTCTTGCAATAAACTATAAATGTCATTTGGAAAAGAATCTATTTGTGGAATATCACCACGGTCAAAGAAAGAGTGTTGGTGGAGTGGACCTTGAGTTATTTGTGACCCCACACATTATAAATATCCTAGATATTTTATTTTTTCCACATTATATCATATTGAGAAGAGTAGTACATGTCCAACCTATTTTAATGAGTGTTGTTTGAAGTTAGAGGAAATTTCCAGAACTCAATTCATTCCCCACATGAATTATTGTATAACTCTTCTAGACAATACAAACTCTTTAATAAGGGTTCATGTGCAAAATCTTGAGATTTTATGTTTTTATAAATCATTATTAATCATTTATATTTCATGTGTTATACGAGCCAATGTGTTTAGATTACATTAAATTCAACAACTAGTTTCTTCGATAGTGCTCATGAAACACAACATGGAGTTTCATCAAAGCAGGAAATAATATTATTTTAAATATGAATATTATAACCTATGAAGTAGAATGGTAGGATGAAGGGGATTAAATAAATTATTAAAATATATGGTTTACATATGTATATAAAATTAATTATTTTTTTTGACAAATAATTTCAAATTAAAATAGAAACTATTTGAAAAAAAGAATTTTTTTGGAAAAATATTTTTATGCACACAACAAGATTATTATAACTTAATAAAAAAAATAAAATTTAATGAATTATTTAATCGAATTTTAAATATTATATTTTCAATTAAATATTTAAAATTTATCTTTTGTGATTTTGAGACCAGAAATAAAAATAAATCCAACTATACTCTAAAAAAGTTCTATTTTCTATAAAAACCATTTTCTCACCATCTTCACACAAATGTTGAAATTTAATTTTTAATGTATTAGAATATATATTTTTAATGTATAAATTAATTAATTAATAATCCTTTCATTATTATCTTATGTTTATTTTTTTTGAAATTTTCTTAGAAGATAATGTTTTTCGATGAATAGTTAAAAAACAATTTTTTATTATGAACTGTCATTCCATTAAGGAATTTTAAAACCTCCAATTTTGTAATATGAATTTAATAATAAAATTATTTATATTAAATATAAATTAATTCAATTTGGTTCATTAGAATCATTTTAAATTTTACTTGTTATATAATAACAGTTTAAACTTTTTAACATTTACTCTTTCAAAACATGCATTCTCATCCCGTCTACAAGATAAATTTGAATTCAAAAAATATTATTTTCTGAACCAAATTTTTATAAATATATTACATATTGTGAATAATCAAATGTTAAAATATATAATAGTTTAAAATTAATTTTTTTACCATAATGAATAGTTAAAATAGTAAAAATTATTTACTTCCTGTTAGGTAAAAATAAATATATATTTGTTAAAATTAACCCAAAACAATTAATGAACCCATTGGGTGGAATTATTTTAATATCATATAATATTAGATCTATAATATCACATTTTAGAGCATTTTACCTAGTTTGAAACATTATTACTACTTTTTCCTCTAAGAAATTACAAGTGTGCTACTCATCTCACTTATAAAATGATACCCATTATCCTATCCACTATACACATACCAACACCTTTTTCCAGCCAATACATATCCAAATAGTTTACTCACTTTCATAATCCCATTATTTAAGCATTAATTGGTTCATTAATTCAATTTATGAAGCCTTTTGGTGTGAAGTAAATGAATTTTTATGATGAAGTGCAACATCACTAATCGAACGTTTAATATTATTTCTTCCCCTAGGCCAATAAATTATTATTAAACAATTATTATATAATAATAGAAGTATCTTTAATTTAATAATTTCATATTATGTTAATGTATTAATCTGTACCAATATTCTCTTCCATCAAATTTGATGGAAATCATCATTACTGTGTATAACATACCACAGCTTCACGAACTGGTGTCATTCATTTATTCATTAACCCAACTAATAGTAGGAAAAAATGATGGATTAATTATTTATATATTATATTATAATTATTAAATAATTATTAAATAATATATTCCTTACAACTATTCATTTTATTGTAATATGATAATATCATTTTTGTTTACGGCGGACTACTGCCTCGCAAAGTGATGTGATTCGTTCTATATATACACACTGCATGGAAGGTAATATGGTTAATATTAAATAAAAATATATGAAATATATATATTAAAAAAGTATAATATAATTTTAATATATTATTTAAACACTCTATCTTTCATTCATTCAAAAAAATGGAATGAAAATTCATGAGAATGTACGACATACCGTCTCCATGAACAATGTATTTCATTTTCTATCTCCAAATTTTATGGATCACTTTAAACTCATTTATAATGAATATATATGATATTTATATGATTTATCAAATTTTTTAGATTATGGAACCATTATTCATGTATGATAACCAAAAAAACTAACAAATCATGTCTTACACAAAAACACAGAGCAGTTATTTCCTGAAAAAGGACATTAACATGTGATTATTCATAAATGGACAATAAAAGGTCGTAATGAAAGAATATATTGTATAATATATTTAATAATGGTTCTTTAATATATTAATTACAAACTTCTATTTAGTATATAGAAGTTTCAAACATTTATAATGGAATTTGGGACTTAAGGTAAGAGATTTCCATCTCAATTTTTACTTTTATTAGACACATACAATACTCACCACCTACTTATTTTAGGTAGTTTATATAATTCACCTAAATAATATTTATTATTTTTTTCCTGAATTTTTTAGTGTTTAACATATCCATATTAGAATTTCCCTTTAATGTGGTTTACGGTACAAAATTTACCAAATCAGTAAGGGATATGTGCCTCAATTTTCCTTCATTAGGACATATATTATGTTACTCACAAATATTATTTTATGATGTTTATATATAGACCATATGACATGTAATATCATACATTTTTTATTATTATGATCTTTTATGTTCAATTTAATTTTATTCCTTCATGGGTCTTACAATTCATTGTTACGAATGTGGTAAAAAAATCATGTTAATATGTAATTATTTATAGAGATTGTTTATTATTATGTTTCTATCATGACCCCCTCCCACCAAAGATGCCCCTCCTGATTTGGAAATGGTGAAAGGGAGATAATGACCCCCGAGTCCCGCCTCCAGTAGGCCCCGGGTTAGTGACTAGCACCAAGGGTATGAGTTTTCACAAATATGGGAGGCATTACCCTTTTTTATTATTTTGGATCGGGAAATAGGACAAGTCAACCACCAAAAAGGGAAAAGAACAAGTGTATATAAATAAACCCAAACCAAGCCCACATGCATGTTTAAACAATTTTTATAACAAGGTACAAGTACAAGGAAGCTCAAAAGTACAATGCCAAAGAAAACAAGAAAACAACAACTGTAACAACTCCAACTGCCCGACTAGTAGGGTCCCGCACGGCCCTGGTAGTCCTCCTGGAAACCTGAATGTAAACGTAGGGTGAGCATACAAGTATACTCAGTAGGGAAACCTAAAGCTCTCGTGCACAAGTGGGGAGACACCCTAAGGTCCTGTGAGAAAATAGAAGAACCAGAAACTAACAAGGAAAAACTATCCACCCACCCTCACTGGTCACACTCACCAAGTAACACAAACAAGTTTAGTATATATATAGAACTAAAGTATTGGGTACCCCGCACCATTTCCCACTTAATTAGATGCTTCTCTTCCTAACGGCAAACGTCCTGACGCTACCACACTCTTCCCGCTCGCACACACCTGGGCCAAACCACGCATCCTGCCCGCACACACCTGGGCCTCACAACCACGCATCTCGCCCGCACACACCTCGGCCTCACAACCACGCATCTCGCCCGCACACACCTGGGCCACAACCACTAACCCACCTGCAGACACCTGGGCCTCATCCCAAAGGTTCTTGGGAACGGTAAGCCTGCTCGAAGAGTCTTGGGCTAAAGGTCACCTCAAGCCATCACATCCTCCGAGACCTACCCGAAGAGTATTGGGTGTAAGGTCACCTCAAGCCATCATAGCCTATGGAATAAGGAGCAGGAAGGAGCTAGTAACTAAGGGGGAACACCCTCTCCCATAAAATGGGAGTGTTCGACACTAGGTGCTTGACATGGGTGTGGTGCGACAAAACACAAAGATACAATTATATATATACATATACCAAACACACAGCCCAACCTATGGCTTTTTAAAAAGAGGAACTGAGCATGTGCCTCGGCACTGCTACCACGAAGCATGCATCAACTACCAAACAATCATCCCCCAACCCCATTTAGGTTTTCATGTTTCATGCAATGGTTTAATCAAATTATTACTACTGGGCAACTATCATCCAGACAAAACCTTTCACAAACATATCCCTGCCATCCACAACCAAGGTTAGGTAAAACGCAAGCAACCACATGCCATTTCATTTACAAAAGATTATCACAACCATACAACATTCCATCATTCATTTATTTCAAAGTTCCACACATAAAACCCTTTCCACACACAAAACATTTCCACATTTGAAAACACCTTTTTACTTCAAAACACTTTTCATAATCAAAACACTTTTCATAAATAAAGGCATTTTCCACAACCAACCACTTCCCATTTCAACCCCATCGTTTACAAAACATTTCACAACTCCACGTTTCCACCATCAACCATTCCAATAATATCACCACCCAAACGTCACAGCCCCGCTGCTCACCCAAACCACAACAGCCCACAAAACACCCCCAACACATTCCACCTAACCACGCCAACACCCACATGTTCATTATTCCATTTTGGTTCAACAGGGGTGATCACACAAGGGTTCTAGATTTTCATTTAAAAAAGTCAACTTTACGTGATTAACCAATTTCCACATTTCATGAAGTTTCCATCCATAAGAAAATACAGAAGGAGAGGGAAACATTTAATTGTGTAAGCAAAGGCCCCCAACGACTGTGATTTTTAGTAGGTAGAAGCTCATTCAATTCACAAATATAATATCACAGGATATATAAAAAGTAAGGTAACAACAATCACTAACTTCCCAACCCCATTCTTTAACCAGTTATTATATTTATTTAAAGGTTCAACCATTTCTCATGAAAAAAAAAGATACCTGCCCACATGATACACAAATTAGAGAGACAAAGGTGAGATCCCTACCTCAAATGGTCCTGATCATGCCGCTTCCGACGACGTCCTTTGGTGTCCTCCGCCTTCGCCAAACACGACAAATTCCTTCTAGGATGGAAGCTGGAGAAGGAAGGCCGGAAGGAAAGGTGACAAGTCCGGGCTTAGAATCTTCGTCTCGTCACTACGATCTTGTGGCCGCTGACGGATCGTAATTCGGAGCTCGGACAAAGAAGTTAGAGGAGGAAGACTTCTTGATCATCCAAGAGTGTCGTCGTACGGAGAAGAAGCGATTGGTCTGGAAATAATCCGCGACCATTTCTTATATAGCCAACAAATAGGTAAAACAGTATGCAGCGTGTATTGATGAATACACGGTGTGACTGTACACCCGTTACGTGTTTTGACTGGTCAACACACGACACGTCACGCGGTTTCCACGCGTTTTAAAAAAAGACGTTAATTTTATTCATATGTGTGTTTCGTTGACCCAAGACATAACTCATAAAAAGTTATCCATCACTGGTCTTAAAATGACCGTCTTAATTACAGGATTACACTGCCGCTGACGGTTCGTCATTCCGACACCATATGAAGAAGTTATAGACTTTTTAAGTTTTGATCACCCAAAATAATAATAATATTATTTTATTATTATTATAATTACTTATTTATTTATTTTTATAACTCCAAATCAATCGTGATTTGGTCTCTTTCACGTTGGAAACAAACACTCCCTCCTTTTACATTTATTTCTCTTTTAATTTTATTCCCATTAATACCTTATAATCATTATTATAATATATAATAATAATGACTTACAAAAGAACCTCCTCAATCCCACGCCACCACAAAAGTGGCGCCTCCTTGGATCTATGTCAACCACGCCCCACCCCTTATTGATTTCCTTTTTAATTTAACTTATTTGTTTTATTGCATTATTTTTTAAATCTTTATTTCCTTTAACTCTTTCTCTCTCCAATCTCCTTTAATGTTATTATTAATAAAATTAATAATAACACCCATCATTAATGTTCTAATTTAATCCCATGAAATTAGATTACTATAATTATTCTCATATTAAACTAAAATCATTCCATGTGACTCAAAAACATTTCATTTAATTGAATTAAATGTCAAAACAAAATTAATATAACTTACATATTCAACCCCTTTTTAATACATTTAATTTCATTAACCTCTCACACATAGTTTTACGTCATCATTTTTATTTATTGTTTTTCAATAATAATAACAATTCATCAACTTATTTTATTAACGCACCACCATGCTTCCATTGTGCATCTTCATTTATTTGTTTGCAATAAATATCATAACTCATTTTATTAATTTCTCATTAATATTATGAATAATATTAATAACACAAAACCTATTATTATTATTCTATTTTAATTCCAACAATTTCTCAATTAATATTAAACTAAACGCCTTATTTTTTAAATTCTTATTTAGAATTAAAACCCCTTTTAATTTAATTAATCACGCACTTTATATCACCATCTTTATTATTTAATATAATAAACTGACAAATCATCTTTTAATTTTTTACAAATTCTTCTTCGTTTTTATCATTAATAATTATCATTGTTACGCGCGCCGTGTTGACCACATCGATTTCAACAAAGGAATGGACCAGAGAGGTCTGGGCCATTACACCAGATACCTCTCAAAACATTCTTGTCCTTGAGAATTAAAACCAACCCATAAAAGGGGGAAAGGTTCGAACAACCACCCCTCAAGATACCTCTCAGGCCTCTTGTCATAACAGGAAACAATCGACAACCCTAATTATGTGAGTTAGGAATTCCCTCTCCTATGTCGAGATATTATCTGCTTTAGGCGGCGCTGACTCGCCTGCACGGGTTTAATCGCATCCACATTAATGCATATCGATTAAGGACTGAGCCTTCCCACTTCCATATATTAGGATTTTCCAACTTACACTGCACCCAACAACGTATAACCCACACACTGCCCGGACACATGGCTTGAGGAATTCCTTCTCCCATGTCGAGATATTATCCGCTTTAGGCGGCACTGACTCGCCTACACGGGTTAAATCGCATCCACATTAATGCGTCTCGATTAGGGATTAGGTCTTCCCCTCCCCACATGATAGGGCTCTTCACGTACATTTAAAGAAAAGAGGGAAACAACATAGCATTAAAAACTCACAAAAACAAGGTCCCGGCCCAGAGAATGAGCAAAAGAGTTCCAACAAAGGAGTGTGATGGTCTTGAATTTAAACAAAACATAAGTGAGAGAATTTAAGTAAAACCGGAAACATCTCTCTCGATCTCTGGCCTTGCTAGGGTTGCCACTTCTATTGCGTGAAACTGTCTGTGTCCCACTCCTCTTCCGTTATGTTGACGTCCATGTGCCATAGTTGTTCGGTAACCAGGGAACGCCTAAGCCCAAGTAGTAATGAAAAACTCAATGTTTTAATTATCATTTTATTTTAATTTTTTTCCCAGAACACCCAAATCAAGTAAAACACAAACATGATGATGTATGTACCTTCCCTAGGGTCTCTACCCTGCAATCAATATAGTCTCACTTGGTCATTCGGTAGGCTCAGAGTCCTTGCATCGGATCACGGGGGGACCTAAAATCCTGTGTCCTAGCCGGTCTTCCCTGGCCTATGTCACGCACCAAGATTAACGAACACTGTTGCCCTACCATCCCATGCAATCCTCACTGTGCCTAACTCCAGACTCCATCCTATCTCTCAACCATCACCTCTGATACCATTCTGTCACGACCCCCTCCCACCAAAGATGACCCTCCTGAGCTGGCAATGGTGAAAGGGAGATAATGACCCCCGAGTCCCGCCTCCAGTAGGCCCCGGGTTGGCGACTAACACCAAGGGAATGAGTTTTCACAAATATGGGAGGCATTACCCTTTTTTATTATTTTGGATTGGGAAATAGGACAAGTCAACCACCAAAAAGGGAAAAGAACAAGTGTATATAAATAAACCCAAACCAAGCCCACATGCATGTTTAAACAATTTTTATAACAAGGTACAAGTAAAAGGAAGCTCAAAAGTACAATGCCAAAGAAAACAAGAAAACAACAACTGCAACAACTCCAACTGCCCGACTAGTAGAGTCCCGCACGACCCTAGTAGTCCTCCTGGAAACCTGAAAGTAAACGTAGGGTGAGCATACAAGTATACTCAGTAGGGAAACCTAAAGCTCTCGTGCACAAGTGGGGAGACACCCTAAGGTCCCGTGAGAAAACAGAAGAACCAGAAACTAACAAGGAAAAACTATCCACCCAGCCTCACTGGTCACACTCACCAAGTAACACAAACAAGTTTAGTATATATATAGAACAAAAGTATTGGGTACCCCACACCATTTCCCCCTTAATTAGATGCTTCTCTTCCAAACGGCAAACGTCCTGACGCTACCACACTCTTCCCGCCCGCACACACCTGGGCCTCACAACCACGCATCTCACCCACACACACCTGGGCCTCACAACCACACATCTCGCCCGCACACACCTGGGCCACAACCACTAACCCGCCCGCAGACACCTGGGCCTCATCCCGGAGGTTCTTGGGAACGGTAAGCCTGCCCGAAGAGTCTTGGGCTAAAGGTCGCCTCAAGCCATCACAGCCTCCGAGACCTACCCGAAGAGTCTTGGGTGTAAGGTCACCTCAAGCCATCATAGCTTATGGAAGAAGGAGCAGGAAGGAGCTAGTAACTAAGGGGGAACACCCTCTCCCATAAAATGGGAGTGTTCGGCACTAGGTGCTTGACATGGGTGTGGTGCGACAAAACACAAAGATACAATTATATATATACATATACCAAACACACATCCCAACCTATGGCTTCTTAAAAAGAGGAACTGAGCATGTGCCTCGACACTACTACCATGAAGCATGCATCAAAAACCAAACAATCATCCCCCAACCCCATTTAGGTTTTCATGTTTCATGCAATGGTTTAATCAAATTATTACTACTGGGCAACTATCATCCAGAGAAAACCTTTCACAAACATATCCCTGTCATCCACAACTAAGGTTAGGTAAAACGCAAGCAACCACATGCCATTTCATTTACAAAAGATTATCACAACCATACAACATTCCATCATTCATTTATTTCAAAGTTCCACACATAAAACCCTTTCCACAGACAAAACATTTCCGCATTTGAAAACACCTTTTTACTTCAAAACACTTTTCATAATCAAAACACTTTTCATAAATAAAGGCATTTTCCACAACCAACCACTTCCCATTTCAACCCCATCGTTTAAAAAACATTTCACACCTCCACGTTTCCACCATCAACTATTCCAATAAGATCACCACCCAAACGTCGCAGCCCCGCTGCTCACCCAATCCACAACAACCCACACAACACCCCCAACACATGCCACGTAACCAAGCCAACACCCACATGTTCATTATTCCATTTTGGTTCAACCGGGGTGATCACACAAGGGTTATAGATTTTCATTTAAAAAAGTCAACATTACGTGATTAACCAATTTCCACATTTCATGAAGTTTCCATCCATAAGAAAATACAGAAGGAGAGGGCAACATTTAATTGCGTAAGCAAAGGCCCCCAACGACTGTGATTTTTAGTAGGTAGAAGCTCATTCAATTCACAAATATAATATCACAGGATATATAAAAAGTAAGGTAAGAACAATCACTAACTTCCCAACCCCATTCTTTAACCAGTTATTATCTTTATTTAAAGGTTCAACCATTTCTCATGAAAACAAAAGGATACCCGCCACACATGATACACAAATTAGAGAGACAAAGGTGAGATCCCTACCTCAAAAGGTCCTGATCACGCCGCTTCCGACGACGTCCTTCGGTGTCCTCCGCCTTCGCCAAACCCGACAGACGCCTCCTAGGATGGAAGCTGGAGAAGTAAGGACGGAAGGAAAGGTGACAAGTCCGGGCTTAGAAGCTTCGTCTCGTCGCTACGATCCTGTGGCCGCTGACGGATCGTAATTCAGAGCTCGGACAAAGAAGTTAGAGGAGGAAGACTTCTTGATCATCCAAGAGTGTCGTTGTGCGGAGAAGAAGCGATTGGTCTGGAAATAATCCGCGACCCTTTCTTATATAGCCAACGAATAGGTAAAACAGTATGCAGCATGTATTGATGAATACACGGTGTGACTGTACACCCGTTACGTGTTTTGACTGGTCAACACACGACACGTCACGCGGTTTCCACGCGTTTTAAAAAAAGACGTTAATTTTATTAATATGTGTGTTTCATTGACCCGAGACATAACTCATAAAAAGGTATCCATCACTGGTCTTAAAATGTCCATCTTAATTACAGGATTACACTGCCGCTGACGGTTCGTCATTCCGATACCATATGAATAAGTTATAGACTTTTTAAGTTTTGATCACCCAAAATAATAATAATATTATTTTATTATTATTATAATTACTTATTTATTTATTTTTATAACTCCAAATCAATCGTGATTTGGTCTCTTTCACGTTGGAAACAAACACTCCCTCCTTTTACATTTATTTCTCTTTTAATTTTATTCCCATTAATACCTTATAATGATTATTATAATATATAATAATAATGACTTTCAAAAGAACCTCCTCAATCCCTTGCCACCACAAAAGTGGCGCCTCCTTGGATCCATGTCAACCACGCCCCACCCCTTATTGATTTCCTTTTTAATTTAACTTATTTGTTTTATTGCATTAATTTTTAAATCTTTATTTCCTTTAACTCTTTCTCTCTCCAATCTCCTTTAATGTTATTATTAATTAAATTAATAATAACACACATCATTAATGTTCTAATTTAATCCCATGAAATTAGATTACTATAATTATTCTCATATTAAACTAAAATCATTCCATGTGACTAAAAACCATTTCATTTAATTGAATTAAATGTAAAAACAAAATTAATATAACTTACATATTCAACCCCTTTTTAATACATTTAATTTCATTAACCTCTCACACATAGTTTTAAGTCATCATTGTTATTTATTGTTTTCAATAATAATAAAAATTCATCAACTTATTTTATTAACGCACCACCATGCTTCCATTGTGCATCTTCATTTATTTATTTGCAATAAATATCATAACTCATTTTATTAATTTCTCATTAATATTATGAATAATATTAATAACACAACACATATTATTATTATTCTAATTTAATTCCAACAATTTCTCAATTAATATTAAACTAAACGCCTTATTTTTTAAATTCTTATTTAGAATTAAAACCCCTTTTAATTTAATTAATCATTCACTTTATATCACCATCTTTATTATTTAATATAATAAACTGACAAATCATCTTTTAATTTTTTACAAATTTTTCTTCGTTTTTATCATTAATAATTATCATTGTTACGCTCGCCGTGTTGACCACATCGATTTCAACAAAGGAATGGACCGGAGAGGTCCGGGCCATTACAGTTTCTGATAATAAAATATTATGATCTATATATCAAGAAACTGGTGATTTTTTATCCTATAGTTATTTCTTGATAATACATTCTTTCACATCATTTTTTCACTTTATTTACAAATTAGTTTCAAAATAATGTTTTTAAGAGAAATCAGCTTTATTTCTATCTTTGGTTGAAAAAACATTTTTCCTCCAAAACAATGGTTTTAAAAAGTGTATTAATTTTTTTAACATGATCGAAATGATTTATTAAATAAATGTTTACCCATGTTATATTTTTTAATTTTTTTAATTTAATATTCACGTTGTTTTCCATAAAACCTCATTTAACCTTTAACAAAAATGCGAAAGGAATCTTTATTTTAACATACAAAACATGAAAAAAAAACTATCAACCAAAAAGAAAAATAATTTCAATGATGAATCCCTTATAATCTTATAATCTTATTTAAAAAGAATATTATTTTGAATATGTTTTATGTTCCAAATTTTTTTCTAATTAGGAAGGATATTTTCCTACTTAAATCTTTCAAAAGATCTTTCAAAATCATTTCCATATATGATGTTATCTGTTGATTTTACCATGTCTTACTAGGAATATGATCCATAGATACCATAATTTTTATTTCCCTGAATGGTTTTTTTTGTGTAATGATGTTTATAAAACCCATTTCATTTCATTGGTGATGAAATGTTAAATATTTTATGATATTTTGGAACCAATATATATGTTTTATATTATGTGAATAGTGATACCATTATCTCCATCCAATGTATTGGGTATAGATGTGTAACTCATGATTAAATATGTTAGGTGTGAACCTGATTACATGTTCACAATTGTATACATGAACCTAATTACATTTTCATTTAATTATGTGTGTGTCTATTTACATGTTCAAAATGTTGTGTGTGAACCGAATTACATGTTCATAATGTTATGAATGGACCTCTATTTCATAACCATATTGCTATGAATAGACCTAGTTTCATGTTTATATGTTTATTAATGGGAATATCTCATGTCTTTAACATATTGAGTGAAACTATTTCTATTTGTACATGTTCAAAATATTAATATATTATTATTATTCCATAATTCCATGTGTTATGCCAGTGTTATTCTCTCATGGATCATATTCTTTGATTTATTTTCGATTCACTTCTTATGAAAATCAAATATTTACATCATGAATAATGGTTATGATATTTTATATGCATGTTTTGGTTTTAAAATGTCATGATCTTGTTCTCATACCTTATGATCATTGGAAAAATTTCATATCTCTATTTTTTACACATAATGGGAATCTATGCTAACAATTTCTTATATTTCCTTTCCATAATTTATGAAAATTATTTTCATATAGGTCATGTTTATGAATAACACTAAATGAGAAGATAGTTATGGGACATGTTAATGATCATTCCCCAAATAAGAAAATTCTGTTCCTAATCTTTAAATACACAAAAAAAAATTTGCCTTCAGACATGTATTCATGTATTATAATGAATAATCATATATTATTATTTCATATCTATGTATGAAAATTTGATGGTATCATAGTCTATATCAGTAGATAGGTTTAGTTAATAAAATAGAAAATTTTATGGGATAATGTTAGTGACTCCCCTTAGAAAAATACATTGTTTTGAAAAAATCCCCATGTAATAGTAATTAAATGAATGTGTTTTTCCATTAAATAAATATGTTTTTGGATACTACAAGTGGATTTGGTTTTGAAATAATGTTTGATTGGGGTAATAACACCAAAATAAGAGCACCGGTCTTGAATCGAGCATTACCTGGTACATGATAATGGGCCTTTCTACACACCATGTTTGACACTATAAAGGGATATGTTTTGGTTAATCACAATAAATTTATAAAATATCATGATGTATTTAAATAGATTCCAATCATGGATAAAATATATAAAATATACGATATCATAGATTTAATATATGTTTTTCGTGTTTTAGGAATCCTACAAATTATTTTTTTGACTATATTGTTTTCCACTATGAATATTGCATCTCATACTATGTTTTTTGGGTTTTTTCAATTGTAGTAACTAAAAGTAATTGGATTAAAAGTTAGTGTGACAATTGTTTTACAATTATCCAATTTAGATGATGACTAGATGAATGTATATTATTATAATTCCTAATTAGCTATCATGAAACATGAATAACAATGTTCACAATTACCAACTCATAAACTCTCCAAATAAGTTAAGGGTAAAGTTCATTGAGATTTTAGTAGTTCATTCCATGGGGGAATGAAAATTAATATTAAAATATCTAAATAATGTGGGAATAATAATTTGGGAGAATGTCTTAGAAGAATGAAGAGATGTTTTATATTTGGAATATAAAAACATAAAGAAAGTAATTACAAAAGAAAATGAAAGGTTAGATTAACATAATGGATGAGAATAAATTTATCCATTATTTATATTTAATGCATAAAGGTTCTAAATTGGGAAAATTTGGGAATTATAGAAATCGATGTCTTAGGGGGAAATATCAGGAACAAAATAAACAAGGTTGTATGAATAATTGTTATATTTCAGATGAGTAAGACAACATAATTGTAATATTAGGGTAAATATGTTTCAAGGAGTTAGAGGATGAATCCTATAAAATGATGTACAAATAATTTTGAACGATTGACGTGTTATTATTTGGATTTGAAGTACTATATTGTAATTTTTTATCATTAGTATTTTGGTTATTATAATAACTAAACATAAATGGATTGTTACTTAGTAGTAGTGTATTGAATAATTTCAATATAAAAAAATGATACTTATGTCCTATAAAAATGATTTAATGGTATAATTTTCTTTTAATAAAAAACATGATTATGTGAAAGATAAACATTAATATCTTCTAAATTTTTAGAAAATGATGTTAAGATAAAGATACTATTTATATGGATAATGTAAATTTGATATTACTGATTAACTTGGAACTGATTAACTAATGGTTGACACAATGATCTATTCTATATTTGATGATGTTTATAGAATTTTTGGATTTGAGGAATTTCAATAATAATATATATATATTTTTAATGAATATGGAAACAAGTGTTTTTTTAATAAGTTATTATGGTAATTTAGTTTATTACCATATATTAAGGGAATACATGATCAAGTTATTTAAATGTTCAGTATTTGATAATTAACCGATAAACTATGTTATTTGGTGGATTAATGATTACGTTTATTTGGAAAATTATATATCCTTATATCTAATGTTTTGGATTTTAATATTTTTAAAGTGCAAGAATGTCTACCGTTTATGAAATGGTTTATTATTATCTTTGGATGTGATTTTTGAGATTAATGAATTACTTCACCATATGAATATTTATGAATATTAGATATACTATTTTAACCATCTTGTTATGATGATCACTAGAGGTAGAAGGAATGAATTATCATTATATATTCAATCATTTGATCCATTAGTTCTTTAAGTATAAAAAATTAATCTTAATTTATTAATGTTATTAATGAAGTGGAAATTGATCAAACCACAATAAAAGGATAAGAATGGGCTTATGAAATAAAAATATATCAAGAAATTATATTTCTTCATATTAACAATCATGATAGTAAAAATTATATAAAATTCAAGAAACAGATCTTGATATAAAATTTCTATACTTTTACATCAATTATTATGAATAATATTATCTTAACTAATAATATATTTATGATTTTGTGGTGGCTAACTTTCAGTTGACCACATTATCAGTCAGTTCTACTGGTCAATATGAGATAGTGTGCCCTTCCATATCAACATTTTCCCTCCCTATAATGTTATAGGTTTGTAAAAACTATATTATAATTTAATTCATGAAACCATTATGTTGGAAATGTTCACTTTTTAATGTATTTTTTGTTTATCATTTTTTTGATGTGGGTTTCTATGAAGTAAATTTCATATTGTAGACCTTTATTGGACAAGATGAAATTCAATGGAAAAAATAATTTTATTAGGGTAGAATTTTACATCGAAATATATTATGCTTTTTTTAAATGAAATTATATTTTTTGGATTGATTTTTTTACGCAACAACATAATTATCTTTCATTAGACACAAAATTGAGTTTCTTCTTCATCTTCTATGACACGAAGCACTGAGCTTATGCGAACTAAGAAATAATATTATTTTAAATATTGACATTGTAACATAACCATTGGAATGAAATGTATGAATGGGATTCTAATAATTATGATCATATATCATTTAATAATGTTTATAAAATTAATTTTTTAGTGACCAATAAAATTGAAATGAAAATAAAAACTATTCCAAAATAAAAGAAAATAGTTTATTCTGGAAAACTCTTTTGATGCACACAAAAACAGTTTACCTCAATAAATAAATAAAAATTAATTGAATTATATTAATTAAATTTATGTATTATATAATAACAAATTTTTTTGATATTTATATTGTGTGTTTTCTCATCAATTCATGCGAATAAATCCAATTTCATTCTTTAAAAATGTATTTTTCTAAAAAGAAAATTCGTCACATTTTACACTTATTATAAAATGAATATTTTACTCTTCCAAAAAATTTATTTTAATTTTTTTTGGAAATCATATGGTCAAAATTATATTCTGGTGAATTCTCTATAATTTTCTAAGGAAAAAAATCTGTGGATGAATAGTGAAAAATACTAGTTCTTATTATAAATTGTCACAACTTTTAATGACTAAAAACATAAAAACATAATTTATATGGTTTTAAAAGTAGAATTTGTGAAATTATACATCAATTAATATAATTTAGTTCATTTTAATATTTTTTGTATTGTATGTTTGTTCAAAACACTTTTAAAGGATTGAAATGTCTCTCTTGAAAAAGCTACATATTCTCCAGGTCTTCAGGATTAAATTCTATTATAAATTTTACACATATTTGAAGAATTTTATAAAAAAATGAATTCTATATTTTTAATAAAAAAAATTAATATTATCTAATAAACTGATATTATTTTTAGATATAATGAATAGTAAAGAAAGAAAAATTATTTTCAGTTGTTATGGTAATAATCGGTTCAGATGCGGTTAATCCAAAACCTTGAGGGTTAAAAGTGATCAAAAACTAGTCCTAAATAATTTTTACTTAAAATATTTCCACAAAATATAATATTTTTTTTATAATTTACCATTTTTTATCCTTCTTCCATGCTAAAACAATCTCTACACTTTTCTCTTTTCAAAAATTACAAGTGGACCACAGACCTCACTTATAAAAGCCTCCAATATGCATGAAAATCTAGGCATCCAAAAAATTTTGGTTCAACCAATCCCTATCAAAATAAATTCATTACTTCTCCAGACTCACTATAGAAGTCTTTTTTTGGTAATAAATTTATCTTAGTATGCCTTATTCTACCAACCAAAATATATTTTTTAAAGAAGGGGTAACACCCCTTAAAGATCGTTTCATTTTATTTCTTCCTACACCATTTTCAATTCATATTGAATAATGATTATATAATATAATAATTATCTTATATATAATTGGATTTTATTATGTTAATTTAATAACATAAAACCTTATCTTCTTTTAAATGGGTTACTAAATCATTATTTGTGTGATTAGAGGATGGTCGCCTTGCGAATTTGTGTCATTAATTTTTCCATAACCACCTATCATGGAAGACCATAAAGATAAATTTATTATATATATATATATTAGTTATGAAGTTTTTATTCTTCAGGGGTTGTGATATAATAATTTTCTTCTTAGATTCCATTATTTGAGAATACGATAACATAGTTTAGGTGTACAGTAGACTACCGCCACACAAAGCGATGTGATCAGCTAATCATGAACGCTTTAAAAGGATGGTAATTACAATAGATTTAAAATAAAGTAGGTGATATATGTATGAAATAAAAAAAAATTATGTTATTTTAATATATTATTTACATTTATTAATTTTTTTCTGTAAAATTGATTCAAAGCTCATGTATATGTAATGCCCACAGTATCTATGAACTATGTATTCATTTTATATCTCTAAATATTATTGATAACAATAAATAAATTTATAATGGATATATATTATATTTATAAAATGGTTGAAATTATGGAGATTATGGAACCATGATTAAATTAAGGGGACTAAAAACAAAAAATCAAAATATATATGAGAAACAATGATGTTATTACTGAAAACGTGTGTTTTACATAGAAATAATAAAAAATTCGTATAAAAAAGATATACATATATCAAATATTTTTTGATATATATAATATTAGATATTAAATATATGTATAATAAATTCATATTTATTATACCATAGTTTGTAATGTGTATGAAGTATGTTGAGACTTAAGAAATAAGATTTTCCTGTCACTTTTTACTTTTATGAGTGAGATGCAATATTCAATACCAATTTAATTTATTTGGTGTATATAATAACGATTAATGTGTTTTATGATTATTATCATGAAAATTATGGTAATGTATTTATATTGTTTATTATCTCTCGTTCATTGGTTTTATAATTCAAAAATTTCCAATGTGGTTAGGATTTTTGTCTCAATTTTTCTGGTTTTAGATATAAAATAATTTTTTCACCTATATTATTTTATGAGATATATATATATATATATATCAAATTTGACTTGAAATATCCTTAGTTTATTTATTCTCATGATTATTTAAGTTCCATTTATTTTTATTACATTATGTGACTTACTATTCAATGTTACTAAATTGGAAAAGCAATTTATATTAAAATTTAATCGTTTAATAGGATTTTTTATGATTATATTTCTGATGATAAAATCATATGAACAATCACTTAGTAAACACATGAAATTTCATTTGATCATGTTATATCATTATAATACATGTCTTCTTTAATTTTACTCTCATTATTTACTCAATAGTATTGAAAGAATGTTTTTAATAAAAATCATATTTATTTCTCTCTTCATTCAAACAAAAATTTTCTTTCTAATACCATTTTACCTAAAAAATCAATAACATTTTTAATATTTTAATAAATTTATATTAAATAACTTTTATCACTGAATTTAATTATTTTCAAAAAATTTAAAAGTAATCTTCTTGATGTTTTCCAAATAATACTCCTTTGGATGTTATTTAATATATGAAAGGAATCTTAATTTTAATCCACAAAACTTGAACAGAATTATATGGAATCATAAAAATTATTTCTAATAATATTAAATTATAATGTTTCACTTTTTATTTTTAAGTTATTGTTCATTTAATTTTTTTTATCATTTAAAAAAGCGTTTCTCAGGGTAGAAGCTATATTTTACTCACGAAATATTTCAATAATATTTGAAAAAAAAATTCAATATAACATTATTCAATTGATGATAAATATTCCATACTAGGTATATGATCCAAGGATACCATTATTATTCTATTTATGAAAGTTATATTGCTATGATTTCATGATGTTTAAGAAACCCATTTCATTACACGGGTTATGAAAAGATGGATGTTTTATGAACTTTTGGCACACATATTCTTGATTTTCATTTTGTGTGAGTGGGAACTATATATTTATCAATTTCAATGAATAATTATTGATAACTCATGATTAAAAATGTTATGTGTGAACCTGATATGATATTCAAAATGGATTATATGATCTGGATTGCATGTCCACAATGTTCTCCATAGACTTTATTAAATGTTCATAATATTATGTGTGAACCTACTTATAAGTTCATAGTGGTACACATGGACCTAGATTTTACATATATATGGTTATTAATAGACCTAGTTTCATGTTCATAAGTTTATGCATCAGTATGATTTCATGTCCTTATTTTAATGAGTGAATTTATTTCTATTTGTACTTGTTATCAATGTTATAATCATATGTGTATGAAACATTTCCATTAATTATACCAATGTTAAGCTCTCCTAGATCATTTTATTTGATTCATTTATGAGTCATGTCTTATGAATTATGAATAATTATGACATCACTCATTGTTATAATTTTTGATATGTAGGGTATGGTTTTGAAATGTTATGATCATGTTCTCATACCCTATTCTTGTGTTATTTTTATGGGTCACCCTTTTTTACCCTCACTGAGAATCAAATCTAAAACTTTTCTATGCATAATTTCCATAGGTTATGATGAATAGTTTTGAGTATGTTATGTTTATAAAGAGTACTAAATGGGAAGTCCTTTATGGGAGATGTTGAAGATCATTTACCAAATAACAACATTATGAACCAAGTCTCCAAAGATAATAAACAATTATGATCCTAAGGCTTGAGTTCATGTAATGAAATGAGTATTCATATATAGACATATAATATAAATGTATGAAAATGAAGGGTCGTAATAACATTCATGGTTTCTACTAGAATACTAGATCAAACATTGTGTAACCCATGTAGACTTACTATTAATGAAATTGAAAACTGGAAATGTGTCTCCATATGTTTCAATTAATGGTTTCTCCTAAACCATGCATGATAACCATAAAAATTACTTGAAATTAACAAATTATCAAATTTAAAACCTGAAAAAAATAATAATTAAAATTTACACCAAATAATATAAATCAATGGAACATGATTAAAAATATTGAAAAGTGTTGTTACAATAAAATTAGAGAATATCATATTTTAGCAATGTATATAAGATTACCCTATGTAATTACTATAGTTACATCCATAAAAATTGACACCTATAACTATTTATACAGCCTATGTGAACCCAATAAATATAATTTTAACATCAAAATATTTTAAAAGGAAACATTATGTTCGATAGAACACATGATACAACACATTTAGGTTAAATGAACAAATTAATATTATTATTTGATATAATAGTTATCATATAGACATTAGAATGGTTGGAATGAAAAGGATTAACTGAATTAGTAAAATATGGTTTATCAATTTTTATATAATGATTCATTGGTTATCAAATTGATTAGGAAATTAAATAAAAATGAATTGAATATAAAGATGTGTTTTTATGAAATGATATTTAAATGAAAATAATTGTATATATAAAATAATAATAAAAACTTTTTGGATTATATTAATTAATTAAATGTTCAATAAAATTATTCAAGTCCATGTTTTGTGTTTTATAGACATTTTTTATGAACAAACCCAATTTTACTAACAAAATGATGGTTTTTTTAATATAGTTTTACTGCCTTTTGGTGGAGAACACATTTAAAATATAATTTTTCTCACATTTATATGTTATATTAGAAATAAATAAATATCACCTTTAGAAGAGGGATATCTTAAATTACGTTTTAAAATGTTATGTTATTTTACGATAAAATTATTATTTTAATGAATAGTGATAAATATTGTGTTTTAATTCAAAACTCCTTTTTCATACAATTTTTTTATATTGTTAGAATATAATCATAAGAGTGTTTAATGTATATTTAGATATTTTAAATCATTTAGTCCCATGTTGGTCATTGTAATCAATATCAAATTGATATTAGATATAAAGGAATCTAAAACTTCTGAACGTTTCACTTTAAAAACCGCTTTTTAGTTTTTTTTCAACCAAATTAATTGTAAATATACTTTTCCCAGATATGTTAATTAAAATAGGTAAAATGGGTTAAATATTTAGATTAATTAGGTTTAAATTAGGATGTTTGTTTAATTTCATTTCTATGTATAAAAAAGGATACCATGATGAAAAAATTATTTACCGTAGTAATCTTAATCATTTGACAAGGGTTAAAGTTAAAAGTTCAAATCATAACATACATAAAAAAAATATAAATGTTGGTTGAGGTGTTTAATGAATCATAACATCCTATAAAACATTAATTACTATAAAAAAGTCATGGAATTTAATTCAACCTTTATATGGTTCTCTTTTAGTATAAAATTATCAAAAAATTAATCAATTAAACCCACCTCTCCTCAAGTATAAATAACAACCCTCACCTCCCCATTACAACCAAAAAAGGCTTATACTTACTAAATTATCTTCGCAAAACAATCCTCCAAACCATAACTACATCCAAGTGCTACTGGTCTCATCGAAATTCCAAATCCATGGTCCTCAATGGTCTTTTATGGAGGGGATATTCAAGAAGTAATTTTTTCAAAGTACCTCAGATGATTTATTTTCCTTTTATAATTTTTCCGCACCTCCTACATCCAAAAATTCATGATTACTCTATAAATATTTATATAATTTATCTTTATGTTTCTAATTTAATATTTCATGTCAGTTTAATTTATCTCTTCTTGTTATTCAATGAAATGAATTTGTTGTCCATGATATATTGCTTAATCACCACCATGAATAATGATTTTTCCTATACCGCCTCCACAGATGGTCCAATTTTTTTTTTCTAAATTTATATTTTAATATGTATATTATTTTATTTTAATATTTTGTTAATTTTATGTTAATCATAACCTCATGCTTTCCATATTATGGTAATACGATAACTTTTTTTAGGGATGTATGGACTACCAACTCTTCAAAATGATTTAATTTGTTCACAAATCATACGGAATGTATTAATTAATGTTTGTTGAAAAAATATGATATAAATGAAATATTAAATCTACTTTAACTATATTATATATCCTTACATACATTTATTCTAATTTTTTTTCTTTCAATATAATATGAAAAATTAAAATAACATTCATGCGTACATATGGTCTACCGTCTCCATGAAGGGTGTTTTTAGTTTATATTCAATAATAATTATAAATAATTATATAATGAAAATATAATATATTTATATCATGTATTATATATTTTAGATGATGTAATTATGACAACTAGGACTATTGACATCATAACATGTTCATTTTCGACACAAATACCGAATATCGACAAAACATCTGACATGAACATAAAAAATTATATAATTGTTATAACATTTTATTATGTGAAATAAAATTAATAATAAAGTTTATAAAGGTTATCAATAAAGGAGAAAATAAATTAATCTTTTTATTTAGGTAGATAAATAACCGACGAGACAAGTCTGACTCAAGGTATGTGAACTTCTTAACCTAATTTTCATTCTTTGAGTTAAACATCTAGATCTTGATTATATTGTTCTATGATTATGTGAAAAATGAATTTTTGAGATATTATCTTTTATATGTACCATCTTTATGTGTATTTCTACTAAATACACATAATCAATCTATTTTATTATCAATATTATCTTTGTAAGGGACTCTTTAACTAAAACATCATTTTAAAATTCTTGATGATTTGTTCTTATAAAACACTCTAATTAATGTCAATGTATTGAAAATGGTTTTGAGAATATATTTATATGGAAATAAATTTTTTAAAATTCTAATTCCATTAAAAATTTTCAAATTGGTATGGTAACTATAATTCAAAAATATTCGTTTTAAATGTTTTAATTGTGTTTTAAAAATTGGTTGATTATTTAGAAAAATAGGATTTTTTAACCTATATGTCTTGAACTAAATTTCAATCTTTTATGTCACTTTAATGTCATGATGTTTTCTTTACATGTTTAAACATTTATTTTAAAATAATGTGTTTTAATTTATTATTGTTCGACATTATAAAAATAAAATTCAATTTCAACGTTGAAACATTATTTTTTCTTTTATGTATGTTTTATGTGTTATGAAAATGTTTTGGTTCATTGTAATTACTTATATATATGGGTGGTTCCAAGATAACCCAGGGACAGTTGATCCCGTGATATCTCTCCAATGCATTGGGTAATGATATTTAGTTAAAGGATATGATTTATACAAATAGATTTAGGGAATATGCTACTATTGGTATTCCAAACATAACCATAAAGGTTACTCTTAATGTAGCTGTGAAATCTACAATGTGACTATGTTATGGATTCCATAAGTTACCTTTGAGGATTATGATTACTAATAATGTTTTCTTGGATTCTTAGGAATTCACTAGGCATGATATTTTTTTATGGGTGAAAATTCCAATTTTCTAAAAATGTTTTCATGAGTATAAAATATTCATATACTAAGGAATTCATCCACTATTTTGTATTACTAATTATGCTTTTTTGTGCTCATCCCATGTTTTTGAAATGTTTTCGACAAGGTATAAGGATGGGTAAGATAATGTAAAAATTCAATAATAATCTTTCGAATATTTTTATTATGAAAAAATATCCAGTTTTATTTTTAAATATTTAAATTAAGAAAAAATGGATAGTAAATAGACTTGTCTACATTGAAAATTTTGAGATGTTTTGTAATAATTAAGGCCTAATTATCTAAAATTATAAACCTCAAAAGATCCTCATTGTAAATTCTTTACTAAAATCATTATTATATAACATTTACGGATGTAACATTATAGTTGGTATCAATGTATGGTTTATGAAACTTTATGGGTTTGGGTGATATTTAAGCATAAGTTAAAATTTAAATATAACCAAAAAGGTAATAAAAATATAGAGAGTCATAATTATTTTAGATAATCTGAATGAGACTAAAGTAACATAAAAAATTATATCTTACTGTCTATATTCCTCATAAGATCGTATATGGTGATTTTATTGATATACTCACACATACCATTTTGGTTTTATTAAATGGCAGGATCCCATAGGCACCAAAGTAATAGTTTTTGTGAAGAAAAATGCAGTGGTTCTCTGAATAAGAAAACAAATAAAATGTGAGCTACAATGAGAACACTTGTGGATATTATAAACCAACTATAAGGAGTAATTATTAACCACTATAACCTCATGGATTTTTCTAATGAATCTTATACAGGAGAAATAAATCCATCTGGAAGCACATTTAACATTGATCAAAACGGAAAATAAATTCAATGACATATGTTTCTGAAATATGGAAAGAGAAACCAATTGAAATTACATAAGTGGATGGGAAGATGATATAGATATGGAAATTAATGTCATAATGTTATAACCCTCCAAGGAAAAAATCAAGCATTCAGATGAATCCAGGAATGGGAATGAAATTATTTCTGATTAATCAATTAAATGTTTTATGTGTGGAAAGTATGGTCATTATGAAAATAGATATCCAATGAAGACGTTTCTAGAATGGTATCAACAAGACTATGAAAATAAATATTTAGTAATACCTAATTCCATTTCAATGGAATATGAGGAAACATAAAATTTCATATGAATGGTATGAATAATTTCATGACACATGTTTTGAAATTGTTGAATCATATGACACAATTCAAGTTTTTTATAGAAATAGAGTCTTACAGAATAATGTAGAAAATTTTGGTTAGGGGAAAATGAGGAATAATGAATGATTTAGAGGTATTCATATAAGGTATTTGATTTTTATGATAGATATATTAATAATGTATTGTTTAAATGTGTTAATTCACTATTGATAATGATATAACTTTGGAAGACCTTTTCTATTATATGTGAAAATTTTACTCGAGTAAGAATTAGTGTTCCTTATCTGGATGGTCGTTGGGGTTTGGATTAGTGGTATGCACACCATAATACTACATGAAAAATGGGGGTTCAAAACACATTGGGCACAGTGTACTATAGCAGTATTGTAGTTCTACTGTAGCAGTGGTGGTACTGTAGATCGGTGGGAACTGTAGTGGTGGCAGGGCACTATAGTGGCGACGGTACTATGCCAGTACTATAGAAGGTGGGTTACTATTCACATAATTGGAATTGGACCAAATATTTTGGCCTACGGGCTATGTAATGGGATACAAGCCCACTAGGTATTTGGGCTATGTAATGGGTCTCCCTCTACCAAGTTAAAAGAGGTCTTTGATTTTCTTTATTAATAAAATGAGGCTTCGACCCCGACCTTTTAAAAAAAATCATTCCTTATCTGGTCATAATTATTAATATTTGAATAACCTTTAGGGTTCATATGATATTTGATTTAGAAGTAATTATGGTTTATTATATTTTTAGATGAAAATATAAATGCATGAGATAAACCTTGAGATTAAAATGTGTTATGGTTATTTTTTAGGGTTTTATGCCATTTTCCAGATGTTTGAAGAATTATATAGTTTTTGAATAAAGAAAACCCATAGGATGGGTGACAACCTATCACATTGGGATTGCCTGTGAGAATCTAACCCACAACCGAAGAGTGACAAGGGTGCATAACCTACAACTATCCTATGTGATGTCCCTATTTTGATTGATTTTTTGTCTTTGTTAAAAGAGTATATGGAATAAGAATAAGTTAATTTTTGGGAACCCCTGTTCTATTGAGTATATAAATTTTGTATTCAAAAAGGATTTTTGGGATGCGGTGGTAAATATTATTTTTTTAATATTTTCACTATTTTAGGAACTTTATATGATTCTGGTAAATAGAATACGATGGAATTATAATTTTGAAGTAATTTTTGAATTTTATTTTTGAAGAATCTATTATTTTATTGTGGACTTAATTTGATTTAAGTTCGTTATGGGAATGATTAGTGTATCTTAATGATTATTATGGATATTAATTTTTTGTATGAGATGTCAAGAGTAATTGATTTTATATAGAGATAATTCTTAAAATATTTCATAGAGGACTATGGGATGAAATCCATCGGAATGTTGGGTTTCAATCATATTTGGCATTTTTTGAGGAATATAAAGGATAATGATTTGTTGAATTTTGTAGGTAAAACATTATTTATTATTTTATATTTATGGATATTGAAGTAGTTTTCATATTTTTTTATTCTTTTTGGACAAATATCTTATATTCTACGAGCCATTTTGGTTTTGGTTAACATATAAAGACAGGAGAAATATATGGTTAGTCTTTTGTGGGTTATGTGATTCTCTATTAGTTCATTCTAGTGCGTCCATTTTGAATGAAAAAAATCATCTTCTATACTCATTGTTTAGAGAAAAATGTGTTTTTGGGGGAATTTGATTAAAGAATTAATCCCTACATAAGATTTAATTGTATTTATTTATTCTCTTAGTCATTTTTTAAATAAATTCTATAACATTTTGAAAATTATCTTAAAAAAATATTTTATGTGTACTTTTCCTACAAAAAAGTCAAAAAATATTCATCTTATCACTAATTTATGGATTTTTAAATGTCAAATTTTTCCTTATTTTTTTATTATTCTCCATAAAAACCATATCATTAATTTTATCCTACAAATCTATGTTTTCATACATGGAACCCTAGTATGTGTTATCTCATGAAAAATTCTTAATTTCATTTCATTCTTTTAAAGTGGATGTTTTGTTAATCATTTTTCTGAGGTGGGATTGCAATAAAGGTATTTTGAAAATTCCTAATTTAGTTACTGATCCCAAATTCAAATATTGAGGAAGCAATTTCTAAAAGGGGGAAAATCTAACATCCCTCATTTTTAAAAGGAAACACTATGTTCAATATCATACATGATATACTACATTTTTCTTAAATTAACAAATAAATATTGTTATTTAATACAATATTTATCATATAGCCATTAGAATGGTATTTCCTCATGAAGTTGTATGGAGGAATAGCCTTCCTTCATATTTTCTTCTGTACTGTATTAGAGACACCAGGAAAATACCTACATTTCGACACACATAATTTCCCCTTGTAATACTTAATTTTTGTAATAAAATTTAGTTTTCTGGCCTTTGAACAGAACACAACCATCTTTAAAAAAAATACAATTTTACGGATAATATGAGTGTTTTTTAATGCTTCTTTTTCCTCTTATTCATTGTGAACCCATTTTAAATATTTTTTTTGTTTATATGTTATTTTTGAGAAAGTTAAATTTCTATTTGGATGTGGGACATCAATATTTATTTTGGATAATGTTTTGGAACTTTTCTGATAAATCTCATATTTTAATGAACAGTGAAAAATTTTGTCTTTTAATTCAAAACTAATTTGTAATATAATATATTTAAATTTTTATAAGATAAATTTAATTGGTTTTAAATTATTTTTAGATACATTATTTTTTAATTTAATACAGTTTTTGTCATTTAAATCAATTTCAAATTGATATTGGAAATAAAAACATTTCAATGTTTTGAACTTTTCACATTAAACCCTGTTTTTTATTTTTTTCTACAAAATTAAATCTATATATAATTTTCAAAAATCATTGAATTTAATTAAGTAAAATGGATTAAATATTTGGAAAAATAAGGTTCAACTTATGTTTTAATGTTAATTTAATATTTAGGTATAAAAATTCTAGCATGATAAAAAAAATTTACGATAGTGAATGTAATTTTTTATCAATGGGTTAATGATAAAAGTAAAAATATTATCACACCTAAAAAATATAATTAAATGTGTGTTTGAGGTGTTTCTAGACCATAACCATCCTATAAAACATTAATTACATGTCAATGTCTTGGAATTTAATTCCACCTCTATATGGTTATCTATTAATATAAAATAATGAATAAATTATTCAATTGAACCCACATCTCCTTATGTATAAATAACAAACCTCACTTCAACATTTTGACCCAAAAAGTGTTTTAGCTTATCAGATATGTAATGAAAACCGTCCTCCTCACTCTCCCCACTTACAAGTTCTAATGGTCTCACCATAAGACCAAATCCATGGTCCTTAAGGGTCTTTCAAGGTGGGGATATTCAAGAGGTAATTCTCTCAAAGTACCTCTCTTAATTTCGTTTATTTTTCTACTCTCTCCCAAAATCATTCAGAAATAAAAGAATTATTAATCCATAATAATTTATATAATTCATTCTTATGATTCTAATTGAATATCATAGGTAAATTTCATTTCTCACCTCCTATTATTCAATTAAACAAAAAATGTGGTCAAAGATATGCTGGTTAATCACCTCCGTGAATAATGTTTTTTTCTTTTTTAAATTACCCTTTTCATCACTGATAATAAAATTATCATCATGGAAAAACAATATTTAAATATTTATATTATAATATATTTAATATCCTGTGAATTTTATATTAAACATACCTTTATGCCATCCATATAGTGGTTTTACGATTACTTCGTTTGGAGATGTGTGGACTACTTCCTACTCAAAATAATGTGACAGGTTCAAACATCACAAGGAATGTATTAAGAATTTTTTTACAAAAAATATATTAAATAAATAAAATATTAATTTTAATGTAATTTTATTATATATATTTACATATATTTCATTTAATTTCATTATTTCAACACCATAGGAATAAATGAAAATAGCGTTATTGCGTACGTACGACTTACTAACTCGAGGAATTGTGTTTTTAGATTATGTATTGATATAATTATAAATTATTATATAATTAATATATAAGATAATTATATCATGTTTTATATTTTTGAGATGATGGACTTATGAACACATTCACTGTTAACCTCAAACCATGTTCATTTTCGAATCAAGTAAAAAATATCAACAAAACATCTAACATGAACATAAATAAGCATGTAATTGTTAAATTAAGGTAATAAGCGACATAAAATGCATAATAAACCTATATAAGATTCCCAGTAAATTATAAATTATCCTATGTTTATTACTCATGATGATAAAGAGTGTATGGGAAAAGTTAGACTCAAGGTAATGGAACACCAAATCTAATTTCCATTATTTGTGTTAACTTCTAATTCAATATTATGTCAGGATATGATTATGTAGTAAATTAATATTGGATATATTATATTTTATTTATAATTTATTTATGTGTATTTATATTGAATATACATAATCAATTTGTTTTATTAATGATATGATTTTTGTAAGGGACTCGTTAACAAAAATATTGTTCATATTGTTTTAATGATTTATTATTCAAAAAATATTTCATTAATGTTCCTATTTTTATCTTTTTTAAGAATATATTTATACAGAAATTAATGTTATAAAATGTTAATTCCTTTCATATGTTTCAAAGTGGATTAAGAAATATTATTTTTAAATTTTCCTATTGGGTTTTAAAAATCGATGGATTATTTCAATAACACGGAATGTTTTTTAACATATACGTATAGAATTAAATTTCTCACTTTTATGTCACTTTAATGTCTCTATAATTACTTTAAAATATTACACTATTATTTTTAACTAATTTTTTTTTCAATTACGAGTGCATGACATTGTAAAAGTGAAATATTTTTTATAGTTGAAATATTATTTTTTATTTATGCATGTATTATATGATATGATTATGTTTTGGTCCAGGGGAGTTGTTTATGTATATGGTTGGTTCCATGATAAACTAATAGAGGGTGAACCCATGATTTCTATCCCTGGAATTGTGTAAGTAGAGTGAGTTAAGCTATATAGTATCTCATAAGAGATCTATGGAATATGTTGTGATGTGTATTCCAAAGGTACCCATGATGGTTACTCCCTATGTTGCTGTAAAAGATAAAATGTCTGTAAGTTATGGATTCACTGAGTTACGCTAATGATTTATGATTGATAAGAAAATTTTCAGGAATCTTATAAATTCATGAGGTATGCAAATAAGGTGTTATGGGTGAAAATTATGATTTTGGTGAAAATGCTTTCATGAGTTTTAAATTTTTTGGGACAAACGAATTAATTCCTTATTATGTATTCCTTACCTAGTTTTTGGTGCTCATCACAAGTTTTTGAAATGTTTTCCACATGGTATAATGATGTGTAAGATAATGTAAGAAGTGATGAATTATTTTATACAGAATTTTATCAAAAAAAAAAGAAATCATGTTTTATTTTAAAATATTTTTGATTATGAAAAAAATGAATAGTTTGTAGAGTTGTATACATTGTAAATTTTGAGATGTTATGAAAGAGTTATGGACTAATTATCTAAAACTATAAAATTTAAAATATAATCAATGTTAATTCATGAGTAAACACTAGATTATATACTGTTTAATGATGAGGACTTATATTAATTTTATATCCCTCCACCCTGAGAAGTGTTCAATACAAATTGGAATAATTACTAGGGTGACCGAACCATTTTTGAATATATTTCCTCCCCTAAAGCTTACCTCATTACGTATGTGTTTTAATCCCCACTAACCATTCTAGTCTATTAGTGTAGAGTGTACTCTATTCAATTGACATATATACTTGTTAATGATATCTACACCTCTATATTAATCTTTACAACCAAAATCATATTTTCCCCTATATGAAAGGTTCCTTTATTTATATATGAAATTTAAAATATTTTAGTTGAACTCATCATTATAATTTTTTAGTGGTCAACCTCAATATAAATTTCAATCCCACTCTGTCCAAATTCAAAAATCCTGAGTTAACATTTACATATTTTGTGATGTAAGAATTATGGTTTATTCAAACATACTTATTGTATTAAACTTTTAAATTATACATGTTTTAAGAAAATGATTATAACATCATGATATTGTGAACCCTTTATACTAGGGTATCCACATACTATAAAGAAGAAAAAGGTCATGTGTCAAGGGACTCCTCTCAACAACATATGAGAAATTTGCATGTAATTATTCCTGTTATTCCTATATATTGAAGTAAATATAAGATATATATATTAGACATGGAAATTGATCGTCACCCTTTTCAAATCCCTATTCGACCTCCCATAACAATCCATATAGTGTTTAGTCTGGGACAATTTTTTTCCAATCATTTTTTAAAATCCTCTCTATATAGACATCACTTAATCATTTAAGTGTTAATATTCAAATAAATCATTTATATATACTAGAATTTTATTAATTATACTATAGAGTATGTCACTTCATGGTAATGATATATTTGCATCCATATCTAGCCTTCTATCTAAAGAAAAATTTAGATCCTATAAAAATATACCTAGAACAACTTATACCTTGAAAATATTTCGTTATAACCCACCATTGAAATTTTTCCAGTGATCATCCTAAATATACTTGGTCAATATCATCACATCCTCATTCAACTTCTCTTGTTTATTATTTTTATAATGTCTACATCCCATTCAGAAGGGCTAGATTGATTGTAGCTATAAATCCCCATTTGGGTTGTTAGAATAAATTATAACTTATAGTCTGATCATCATGGATAAAATATTTGTACACCCCTAATGGATGTGGTCAATATTAGTATTGGGTCCTCACTGAATGTCAATTTTACATATCCCTTTATATATAGAAAATTTCAAATTTTTTTGAATGTTATATAATCTTATGTTTCATCCAACATTCTTCTCAAATCAATCTGACCACAAAAAACATTAATGTTGATCTAAATATATAGGAATTGAAATATAGAATGGAACGGAAAATAAACATTATATATTTATGGCCTATAAAGGGAATACTAAGAGTATATATACCCTATATATTCTAGGTACCCACCATGCATCTCTGATGAATAAATTTGAGTAGTTTTCATGTAAATAGACAAAAAAACATTGAAGAAGAAAATGTTAATTTCATGGCATGAGAAAATGTTTAGTTCATTCCAACTAAGCATCCACCATTGTAGTATTAGTAAAAATATTGAGTTATGATAAAGTTAAAATGTATAATGCTTGTTGAACCTATCATATGGTCCCAGAAAAAATCAAGCTATACTCACTATGTCAATTGATCCTTGAAAAAACTATAGAACCCCTTTGTTCCTTCCTTATTTAATTATAGGATTTTTTAAAAGTATGATATGGTTTAATTTCATTTTAATTAAGTCCATTTAAACATTGGAATCCACATCCCAAAGTCCATTATCATGATAATCATTATATTGACTAATTTAAAAATCTCTTATGAAAATGGTCTATATTTAACATATAGTGATGTTATAAGTGGTTCCTTATCCATAAGACCTATATTTATATAGTTGAAAATTTATTTGAGGGAAAAAATCTCATATTTGATTAATCTATCTTTATCCAGTGAGGATGGAATACATGAAACTATATGTATCTGACCTATAACTTCCTATTCAAAAATATTTTATAGGAAACAAAATTCAATTGGACTCTATCTGATATTCCCACCCCGACATATAGTGATGGAATATGGTCTGCTATATTATTTATTTACATATATTTGTAAGGAACCAAGTTTTAAAGATACCGGATTGATACATATTTCATCATTGGATAATGTACATGTAAATTTTTATTCACTTGATCCATTGCAATTCGATGATCAGGAAGAGTTAGTTATCATGATATTTTATTTTTCCCAAGTTCTAATAATTATCATGGGGTTATATTCAATATTATAAATAAGATAAAAATTTGAAAAAAATTAATGGACATAGAAATATTTTTCATTCGTTGATAAAATATAAAGAGCATGTTAAATTTTGAGTTTTCTATAAAATATTAGAAATAAGAAGGGATATATAGATTATTTTATACTAAAAGATACACTCTATCATGGTTCATATTTCAGTAATGAACCATAAGGACTTAATGATATGACATCAGAGTTCACCCAATTTTGTAGATTCAAATTTCTCAAAAGAGAATTATCTCCCTCCCTTGGAGATTCCATATACTGCCATGATCTTTGTATCTTAATAAAATGTTTGATTCTCCACTAATATTCTTTTTATTGTAGCTATTTTTCAACATAAGTGTATAACTAGACTAGAATATTCATTGGATAATCATATTTCCCCATCAATTTCCTTTGTATAATTATATTTCTCTTAATGATTCTCTAATTCGAGTGCTACAGATTGCACCATCAATTCAACTTTATAAAATTAATATTAAGAAATATTCTCCACCGCCTACTCACATATTATTTCCATAATGGTTGAATTGATGGACTGATAGTTGAACCCATCATATCCTAAGATCATGAAAATATTACAAATACTATATAATATATAGACCCTCCATGATAATTTTTTTGAAAAACTACAAGATGTTATCTCATATATGCTTCATTGAATCATGACGAAAATCAAAAGGATATTCATAAAACATAATGTTACTCCAAAATATTGAAATATATTCTAGGACTATCTCACTCATAGGTATTATATATTCATCACCCTTTAGCAATCTCAGACCCTAAATAAAATTATCCTTCTCCTTTATGGGAAATTTTGATGTGAAAATACACATATACGATTAGTGAGATTACTAAGAGAGAGTGAGAGAGAGAATGTTAATGTGTGTGTTAGGGGAAGGTGGTGAATAATTGATCTAGTGTTATTTTTCAATTTTAAATATAAAAAATATTCCCTACTACATATAATGATTATAATTCACTATTATACACACTCATTCCCACACACAACTTGTCACAATAGGTTTTAAAGAAACACCTCTAAAAATGAGAAGGCTAATCCATAAGTTGATTGAACAAGTACCCATGATCACACTTCCCACTAGTATAAAAGTTTTTATTTTATTTGATTAACTATCATTTCTCCTATATTAGGAGACAATAAAACCTAAAATATACTCTTTTGGGACAAACTAGGGCCATTCTTAAATAATCGTGGGTTCTATGATTAGTAATATAAATCAATTATATTATTATTTTTAAATAATTTCTATAAATTAATGAAATTTATTTTGAATGTTGGGGGGGAGGGGTTTATTTTTAGGAAGGGGAATGATAATATAGAACACAATCACCTAATCATTCGCTGAAAGGGAAGAATCATGGTTTGATAACACAAGTTTTTTATTTTAAAAATCATTCTCATGAAACACTTATTACTCAAAAAATAACTGAATTATTATCTCTAAATAAACAATGAGATAATAAAATCATGGTAAACGTCCCTGTATATATCAATATCACCTCTTCCATAGGGTTTGAATGATCAATATGAACTAACCAGAAATAATCTTCTCGCCTTCCCACAACTCCAACAATATGATATTCATCGATCGTTCTAAAAAACTCCAATGATATGATGTATAGAATCAGATAAGGGACGAATATATGATTTCATAAATTGGAGAAAATCATAGTGAATAGGGGTAATATATTATGATCATCTATATACATTAAAAATAATGTTTACATTATCTGCTTCATATTCCATATTTGGAAAACTTATATTTTAAAAGGTGAATACATGTTTTATTTTACTGAAAATAATATTTTCAATATTAACTCATAAAAATTATGTACCTTTGTAAGGTAACTATTATTAAAGGTTTACAATTATAGTATCTTTCATTGATTGACTAATTATGATTTATTAATATGATGTGGTTTCTTATATTAGTTATAGTACGAAACAAAAGTTATATAATACAATATGTATTTTAAAGTATCCAAAATCTATGGTTATTATAAGTAAAAAATAAAATATAATACAAAATTATGTCTTTGAGAAGTTTCCATTAGAGAGAGTATAAGAATATTTAATTCAATTCATTATTATCTAAACATGGTATTAAACATTCCTCATCTACCCTAAGAACACCTCAACAGAATGGTGTAATTTGAAGGAGAAATACAACCTTGAACAAAATTCATAGAAAAATGTTTTCAAGAATTTTTAATTCCAACTTATTTTATCCTTTATGTATTAAGATAACAATATTTATCATTAATGATGTTATTATATTTCAAATCTTGGGGGAAAACCCCTCTGATCTATTGTATGATAAAATCCCAAAGGTGGGATACATTCAGGTATTTGGATGAAAAGGGTATATCTTGAACACTAAGGATAATATTGGTATGTTTGATTTTAAAAAGGTAATCGAATCATGTTAGTTAATTATACCAATTATAAATGATATAGAGTTTGGCGAAGGAATCAAATGATTTTTAAATAATTTACTCATGTGGAATTTGATGAATGTTCTCTCTTTTATCACTAAAAAATCAAATTTAAGGAAAAAGTGATTGTTTGGGTAATAAAAAACATGATAATAATATTGATAATAAAAATAATTCAGATATGGAATATTATCGTGAAAAATATTTTCATAAAAGGATTGTACATTGAGGACAAGTGTGTTTCATAAATTTCCTATGACACTTAAAAACCATCCACTAGAGATCGTCATATGAAGCTTAGATGAGAGAGTTAGGACTAGAATAATTGGTGGAAACCTTGATAAATTTGAAAATTTTCTCTCATAGTTTGAAACTAAATTTCTATTATAAAATTTATATTCTGATATTTGGGTAGTATACATGGAAGAAAAATTAAACGAGTTCAAAAGTAACAAAATTTTGTATTTAATTGACAGACCCTCTGACTATAAAGTTATATGAACTTAATAATTATTTATAAATAAATAATATGATAATATTGTCTTCATTCAAAATAAGGATATCTTAGTTTCTAATGGTTATAACCAAGGGGAAAGATTAGGTTATGATGAAATATTTATCCTACTTTCTCGGTTAGAATTCAATAGGATCCTTTTAGCATATGCATCTTATATGAATATTACGTTATTTAAAATATATTTAAAATATTATTTTATACTTATATTTCTAATACAGTAAGTTTATGTTGGAAAAAAAGTATGTTTTGGAAGACCTAATTTTTAAAATTCTAATTTCAATTAAACCAATGATTTTTACGAACTTAAACATGCATGTATATCATGGTATGGATGGCGTAGTTCGTTTTATTAACAAATGGTATTACATTGGGCTTGGAATACCCTAAATTATTTAATAAAAATTCATAAAAATATATTTTTTATTTCAAATTTATGTTTATGTTTTAATTGTTGGATACTTAAATAAAAAATATTCATTGTCCTCTCAAAACTAAAGGAAAATGAAAATGAAATGACTTCAAGGGGTGTGTTGAAATTTGTTCATGGTTTTAAAATTATTCCAAAAAATTTGGTAATGTTATAAAAAATTAATGTATACATGATTTACCTAAATAGTTTAGATATGAAAATAATAACATTTATAATACTCCAATGAGTTCAAAAATAAATCGTTCTTTATGAGAATCTAGTAATATTGTTATATACATGTTATATACTGAAATTATTAGAATCATAATATATATAACTGCTGGTAAACCAGAAAATATGTTTTTCACAGGTTTTTGTTCTATATTTCAAGAATTCGTAAAATTTTCACATTTAAGATTAGAAAAAAAAATAATTTTATTGTTTCAGAAAGTAATTATTTAAGAATATTTATGTTTTTTAATGTTATGATTTTGATTTAATATCGTATTCTGATGCAAACATTTTTTTTTTGGTTAGAAAATAAAATAAGCTTAATTAAATTACACTTTCTACTAATAATATTTACATTCATAATCTAGTTAGAATAAACACACCTTTTCAATATCAACTATTAAACTTCAATACATTGCAACTTGTTTTTTTCACATGTTTTGTGGATGAACCACCCCTCGAGGTATTTTGGATACAATTTTCATACCTTTTTAATAAAATATGATAAAAAATTTATATAAACATTTAAAAAAAGATAAAAATAAATTATATAACAAAAAATTAATTTATTATATAATTTCTTGTGATATCACACACATAAGGTGAAATAATTCTCTAAAGTTAATTTGAACTAAAATTATTTCACAAATATATTTACAATGACTTAACCAAATAATAGATTAAATTTTATTAAATGTGAATTTGATTTGATGAAATTAAAATGATTTTACTCTAATTTAAAATTTAATTATTTCTAGTAAATTGTTCTATGTTATGTATGTTTATTAGATTTTTGATTTATATATAAGTGAATAGTTGTCTTCATTATTTTACAACACATAATTTATTATTCCTTGAACAACTAGTGTTTTTTTAATTTCTTTTTAAAACAACGCATTCCAAACCACTCAAATAGAAACTAAGGGCTATATTTTTTATGTCCTTGGTAATTAATATGTTGTTTGGATCAAACCCACATGATTGAAGACCTATTGAGCTCAAATTATTCCATTAAAATCCACAGAAACCTAAATCCTAAGAAACCTATGAAATCCAATAGTATGGGGAAGTAAAAAAGATATTACAATGGATGTTGCAAAGAAAAAAAGGAAATGTAAATTAGAAAATTAAAATTAGTGCTAAATATAAAAGATATGAATTTATTTAGGGACGAATCATATAAATTTTATAATGATAATGGTTCTATGTTTTCAAGGAGATAAATTAATTTAGAATGAGATGAACATTTGACTATTTTTAAGAAGGATCTTCGTGAGAAATTTGTAAATAAATTGTTTGAGTTTTCATATAATATTTCTGTGATGAGATTGGTGGTCAAAAATATAGATTTACCAAATTTTTTTGAAATAGCTAAAGATATTCATTTCTCTCATGAAGGATAATATATTTATATTCAATCATTGATAAGTTATGATAATTTAAATGCTTCAGAAATAATTTCATCTCTATTTGAGAATCTAACTATTGAGGAGAAAATTTTAAAGGACCTCAAACCTGGTCAAAAGGATCAAATTAAATTTATTCAGATTGGTAAAACTTGAATCAATGAATAATTTTAAGAAGTTTTGTTTCCATAAATCAATATGATATATCTTTTCAGAAATTATTAGAAATTAAATTTTCTGAGGTATATAATGTATTACATTAATCCGCTATATTATTTAATAAAAAACATATGTTTTACCCCCAATAAAGGATTATTACCCTAATATTAATGGCAAAAAAAGAGGGTATAAATGATGTTGAGGAAAATAATTGTATATAACATCCAATGCTACTTGAATAGATAACATGGAATATGGTATTATTCATGAATACATAAAAATATAAACATATAATGATGAAGAAAGTGGGGAATGATATAGAAGTGGTTTATAATTTCGAGGGCAGTAATCATGCTGAGGGGGAGAATTCAAGAGATATAGACAATCATGATCACCCAAAAAAAAAAATTATATTAGACTATATACTCGGGATTAATAATATTCAATTATTTTAGATAATATAGATTTTGGTATTGAAGTTTTAGATGTTCAGGAAATTTCTTATATTTAGATTTCAAAGAGTGATGTTTAGAAAGAAGTACAAAATAAGGAATAGAATTTTAGAGAGAAATTATTAGTGGATGAAAAATTAAGAGAAGAATTGTATCACCGTGATTCAAGGTTTCATCTTGATAAAAATAATTATCATCTAAACAACACAGTAGCTAAGAATATAAAAGTTTCTCTAGTGAGAATAGTTAATAGGTCATACAAAAGATGACCCCTTTACCTCCTGAATATTAAAATTCTACTGATGGTGGTATTAGAGAAATTACATCTATTGAATTATAAAATGAATCATCAATACCCATAGAAAATAATGATGAGTCTCAAAATTATTTTTGAGATAATATAAATACCTTTCCACTAGATTTTTTAATGAATTTGGAAAACTGAAATGTTGTATTGATGTTCCTAAAGGTATTTCCAAGGCCTCTAGTAATTTTCCTAAGAGTTTCTAAAAAAATTGTCATGTACAATTTTAATAAGACTATAGATATGAAAACCCCACAAACTGATCTAATTATAACCCTCCAACTGATTAAAATTGGTAATTATTTTTTATCTTTATAGGAATCAAAATTATCAAGAGTAAGGACATGGGAATATAACTAAAATTCAATTTCTAATTCTGAGGAGGATGAGATAAAATATCTAATGAAAGATCAATTTTATAGGATTAATAACATTCAAATAGTTCAATAAAAAATGTCCTACTTAGTTCCAATGGAAAAAATACATAATATGTGAACTCAAGAACGGGTTTTATTTTATAATGAAAATGATATCATCATATTTTATGTTCATCAATAGAATTCCTCTTAATCATCCCACTTGACCTCTTATTATCATGTTTAAAATTATGTATTTTAATAATCTGTCGGTATGATATCTGAATAGAAATTTTTTTATTAGATGTAGATATGCTTTCTAATATGATTAAATCCATAAAAAATAACTCCACTTATATTGACACTCTTGAATAGTTTACAAGAAATATCATCATCAATGATAAGAATGTAATAACTGAGAGTGAAAATTCTATTGATCAATTTTATTGATTGTATGTAACCTTGATGGAAAATATTATGTTCTTAAAAAATAGATAAAGAGATATTAAGAAACATTATAGAAAATTTTTCAGTTATATTGTCTGGACCACTATTTGATGAATATATTCTTGAAAATATTGAGGCTCACATAAATTAATCCAAGCGAAGGGATTTTGTAGTTTCTATTGAGAAACCTAAAATCAAAATACGAGTTCTTTCATGAAAAAGTATATAATCATTAATGAAGTTGTTATAAGAGTGTGTTTTTCAAGAAGATAATACACTTTTTTGTGAAAAAATAACTCAAGTTCATATAATAAAATGATTCTTTATTTGTCTCAACTACGATGAACATGATATAGTACATATTTTATATTCCCATGATCGAGATTTATTTAAAATTTAGAATCTTTTTTATTAATTATTATTTTATATAAATGTATTTAATATCTAAATAATTTATGGAATCTCGGTTCTCTCATAGATATTTTCAATAGGAATCCTTGAGAGAATCTCCTATAAGAGTAGATTTAGAAGTGAGAGATTCCCCTAGTCCAACAAAACCACCTAAAAACCCAAATGTTTCAAACCCTTAACCTAACCCATCATCCAAACCTAATCCTTATAATAATAAATAATACACTCTCATTATTTGGATATAGTACATTTTTTTTCTCATTCTTATTATCAAATTCCTTCAATGAAAATAAGTTTCATATTCATATTTCAACTATTTATTTGGATTATAATTGTTGACTAATGATTTAATATTCTATTTTTTAAATTTATTTACTACATATAATCCAATTCCAAAATTGTAATTTATTTAAATAACCTATTATTAAATCTATATCTATTAATTTGAATTATTAAATGTGTTATATCCATTTTAACCTTGTTTTTTATATCACAAAAGGTCGTATAGGAAAATGTAATAACCAAAAAAAAATTATGTAATAGTAATATTATGAAATTTTCATATCTGAAACATTTTAAAATATTATGAAATGAACTATAATATTATGAATACTATTTTATACTTTTTTATTTTAATTTTATTTACTTTCGTGATCATCAAATGGGGGATATTATTGGTAAAAATAACGATGATCCAAAATGTCCCACTATACATGTGTTTTTATAATAAAAAACATATTTTTTCTATTATTTTTTTATTGTTTATTGAAATAGGTATAATCAAATAAAAGTATTTTTTCATAATATTTTTTATGTATGAAGTGAATTATACTTTTATAAGTTAATTTACCTATGATTTATGTCATGTGATCATAACAGATTATGTTACATATTTAAGATTAGAGATATTCATATGATAACAGTAATGACATATGATTTCAATGTTTTCATGTGGAATATGATAATATATTCCATTATTAGAAATTTTTTATAATTTCAAAAGTCATATGAAATATTAATAATTAAAAACTCATAAATTTTATGATATTTTAATTTAACATATGAAGATTATAATATCTTTATTACATTTCACACAAAGTAACCTCTTGATTTATTTTTTTAAAAAGTATGTAAATCTTAATAAGGAAATACATACATAATTAATGTTTCTATTTCCAAGTAGTGATAAATATATATAGAATAATGTTGGTAGTCAAAAATACCTACCTCTATTTTTATATTTTGAAAGGATAAGGTAATTTTAAAAAGGCTAGGGTTTTAATATATAGGAAATATATTACATTCTATAAAACATTTGATTAAAATGAATAAGTTCAAATACAAAAGAGTAGATATTTACGTATTGATATTTGATTCTTTAGAATTTACTATATATATTTCCTTTTGAAACATTTCATGAAACATGAATAACAACAAAAAACTAGTGTTCTTGTGCACATTATAGTTTCTTCTATAAAAATTGAGACCGTTTGGGATTCTCTTTAAAGTCACATTCATTCTATAAAAGGTGTATTTATCAAATATTAGTTACTTCACAAAACAATATGCTGAACCGATAATATTTTCTATGTACTTTTATATAAAATCAAGCAATCCTTTTACCGACTGTTGAGAAGGAGTTGGATATTAATTATATAAAGGGAGAGATTTTTGAAATACCTTTGAACCTTTTTATCAAGTAAACATTTCTTCAAAAATGTAAAGGTCCTTGGAAAAAGGATTTATTTTGTGAACATTCAAAAATAATAATATTTTCTTGGTAAAGTGGATAAGGGGATCATTATGCCCAAAAAATTTATAAATATCCAATTTATTTGTTCTTTTATTTCATTTCTTTTTCAATTCATGTAATATTGATAATACTGGAAGAAGTTCAACCAAATAGTATGATGGTGTCATTGTGTTATAAACAATTTCATTTACTCAATTCATCCCCCACTAAAATCATTGTGCAACACCCTGGTATAAAAAAATCTTGTACCACCACCCATGTGTGACAACCAAATATTTTAGTATTAAATTAAATATTTGTACATCTTATGTTATAAAAAAACACTGATTTATTCTTATGTCAAAATCAATAATGGGATTCTTCAATATTGACCATGACATGCAACACCAAGCTTCAGCAAACCATGAAGTTATATTATTTTAAATATGAAAATTATTATATATCCATTAGAATGGTGGGTATGTATGTTATTAACTAATTTATGAAAATAAATAGTTGAAACATATATATATATATATAATGAATTATTTTGTGACTAATTAATTATAAATGAAAATATTTTTTTAAAATAAATGAAATCTTTTTCTGAAAAAATATTTTTATGCACAGAAACCTGATTTATCTCAATAAATTAAACAAATATATTTTAGTGAATGATATTAATGAAATTTAATTATTATATATTCAATTAAATATTAAACATTAAACTTAATTTTTTTCTAGACAAGGCATATGAATATGTCAAATTTTACTCATAAAAATCACATTTTTCTAAAAACTAGTTTCCCCACTTTTAACAATTATGTTAAAAATAATATTTTTTAATTTTAAATAATTTATTTCAAAAATTGAAAGTATTTTTTGATATTATCATGTTAAAATTATTTTAGGGTGAAATTTGTGGAACATTCTCATGAGATATATTTTTCTAAATAGTGAAAAATACTGGGTTTTATTTTTCACGACTCATCCCTCGAGGCCCGTGCCATAACTAACCCCAATCCTACCATCCGTAGGCCAGGGGATGTAAACTAGCACCAAAGGTGTATTCCATAAAACTGGGAAGGCATTGCCTTTATAACCTGCAAGCACACGTAACGAAGAACACAGTAAGATAGGAACATAAGTAAACCAAACTGTAAACATAGTGAGTGCAGTGAGTAAAAGGGGCCAGAATACAAGCCCAACTGGAAAGTACAAGTACAATTGTGAAACAATAAAACTAATGAAAAAGAAGAGGCAACTTCTGGATCATCCTCCGAGGATACTAGCTGAAGGGTAGGTATAGATCACCTCCTCATTACTCTATGTTCATCCATCTCCTCCTTGTACCGACTCACCATAAGGTCCACCTCCAGGTACCATCCAGTCCTGGTACTCTCGGCCACAGTCAGCATTGTCCATCGTCAACATCCAAAACAACAAGGTGTGAGCATAGCCCGTGCATGGGTGAGTATAACGATAGCTAGTAGGGACCACGAGACCCTCTAGGTCTCACAAAATCCAACATGAATAAAACACAATGTATGAAATCAATGGATATCATTAATTAAGTATATGACTATACATATAACAAAGTTATCAAGTAATCAATCTCAATCATGAGGAAAAAATGGAGGTTCTGACTCATCTCACACCGGGATTTATTCTAGGTGGTAGTATTAAGAGTTATTGTAAAAACACTGCCAAACCCCTTGGTTACTAGAAAACTCCTCCTCTATCGAGTACAATGGGCATGCCGCATCACACAGAGGTGCTTCCCAATAACATTGGACTGCTAAGGTACTTCTCCTATTGAGTACTGTGGGTTTGCCGCATCACACAAAGGCGCTCCCCTCCGTGGGTCTGCTGCATCACACAGAGGCGCTCCCCCACATATCTTGCTGATTTACTCCTCCGGTGGAGTACCGCGTGTCTGCCGGGTCACCAAGGCACTCCCCACCATGGGTCTTCCGCTTCACTAATGTGCTCCCCACGGGGCAAGTCGAGTCACTCCGAGTCGAAACTGTTAGCAGCCGTCAAGTCACATCCACCCAGTAGGTCTCCGCACTATGCTCACTCGTCCTCTGGGAGGATCCACTACATAGGATACAAGACGATACTCCAACAATCATGAAGTCCCACGAAGAAGTATCTCAAAGGTCCCCCCCCCCCCGACATAGGGGTCTCAACGTAATAGATTGTGCGTCAATCAGATGCTTGGTCTATGAAATATTAGCCTTTTAGTCTTGGGGGCCCGGTTGGATTCATTCTCAACCCAACATGACAGTTTACCTTCACAACCCAAAACTCTAGTGGGATATACAAAAAAAGATTTTCTGGCTCTATGATTTTAATGTCGCTGACTGTTCGTCAAACGGACGTCTGGTTCCGAAAATATGGCCAAATGATAATAAATGAGTCGTAGTGGGTCCGGGTCTAGTCCAATCCGGTTTGACCGAATCGGACCGACCTGGTTCGCGTTGACTTGACCAAACCCGCTAGGTCCGTCCAAGCCAGCTGGTTTCAGCCTGATGACGGCATGGGGCCGCGGAGGTGGCTCGGGCTTGGAGGGTGCCGCGAGGGTGGCTAAGCCGTGGAATGTCTCGAAAACTGGCCATCTCGGCTTGGGGCAGCTCGCAAGGCCACAATGAGGACGGCTTAGGTGGATCGGAGGTCCGTGGAGAGGGCACAATTGCAGTGGTTGCTCGGATTGTACCAAATTGAAGTTTGAAACAGCGGCGGTGTGAGTCAGAGGATGACGACACATCTCCGCGGACGATGGCAGCTCGACAGCTCGGCACGGCTGCGGCACGGCGGCTCGGCAGATGGTGGAATGACTCGGCAAAAGGCGACGGTGTGGCGGCATGGCATGGTGTACATGGTTGGCACGATGAATCGGCACGGCAGGGGCGCGGCGAGTGGGGTTTGGCCTAGGGTGGCATGGTAGCTCGGTCCGGCTATAGGCAGCTTGCCCAGGTGTGGGGCCGGTTCGACTAGGTGGGAAAAGCGCCGCGAGGCAGCACGAGTTGCGGAGGCCACGAGTGGTGGTGCTATTTCCTTCATCTCCTTCGTCACCTTCCTATATTTCGTAGAACACATCAAAGAAGAATGGCGAAGGGGTCGGTCCATGTTTGGTTGGATCACACCATCAGCGTTAAGAGTGGTAACAAGCAGTTCGCAAAGAACCAAGCATGAATGTGAATGTAAGATATTTTAAAACATCACTTCCCACAACCCACATCAATCACTATTCCCAAACTCGCAATAGAATCATAAGGGAAGAGAATGTGAAGCGATAATCAAATAGAAATAAACCCCTACCTCGTTCTCTTAATGATGTTGGCACAAGAAGGCAGTACGGTCATCAATTCACCGTAGATGAGTACATCCAACGATGGAAGAAGTCCAATGGAAGAAGGTCGAAGGGGGTCAATGTTCTTCATTGGTGGATCATTCTTCATCAGTGGAGCGTTCTTTGTGGAATAACACGTTATTCATTGAAGATCTTTCTCCCAAGTGCTCCTCCCTCCCAATGCCACCAAAGCTGCAAATGAAAAATATATTAAGTTATCTATTTAGTTTGTTGGAACAAATTAAAAATTTCCTAATAAATTAACTAGGTTTGCATATTTAAGGTTTGTGTGTTGGCACAATTAATTTGGAGGAAGTCAAGAGGATCCTCCACATTAATGAGGGGGGGGGGGGTTGAGAGGTTTTTCTCGATAATGAGGGGAGTTCAAGAGGTTTAGGCCTCGGGTGGTCCCCACTACCATAACCTCTAATGGGAGGTTAGGTTCGGGTGGTCCCCACCACCAAAACATCTCATGGGAGGTTAAGTTCGGGTGGTCCCCACTTATCAACATCCACGGGGAGGTTTATTTCTGGTGGAAACCACCTCCCAACCCCCACATGGGTGTTGCAAATAAAAAATATGTCACACACTTTTATTTTTATTTTATTCTTACAAAAAAACCCAAAAACGTACTTTCACCCTCAACCATCTTCCATCGAGGTGAATGTTTTCTTAAACGAATATTGGTGTTGCGAGTTCAATAGTACCCTCAGATTTCAATTCTGAGCACTAGTTAAAAAGTTAGTAAAACCCACTCGCACGTTTGCTGAACGTACCTGAATAAAAGTTCAGAAATTTATTTCCGGCACTTTTGGCCTCGGAATCATGCGCTTTCAATTTTTGCGGACTCGTAAAATTCCCATTTATTAAAAAAGAATTACATGGAAATTATGGGTATTTAAATTCTCCCCATCTTAGGTATATACATCCTCGTAAGCTAAAATTCAAACTAAAGAAACAAGTGGGGGTACTGAGCACGCATCTAAGCCTCCTACTCCCATGTGATCTCCTGGAGATTCCCATGCTGCCATCGAACGCACACTAGAGATATTGATCATCCATGAAGGAACCACTCCTATTGAGCCTCTATCTCTACTAGAACCTCCTTAAAATTCTCCCCATCGTCGACGCCCATCTCACCAGGGTCGATGATGTGAGAAGTGTCGTAGTTGCATCTCCTCATCTAGGATATATGGAAGATGTCGTGCACCCGGTGCAACTGAGGTGGAAGAGCTATGCGGTAAGACATAATTCCAACTCTATAGAGGAGTTAAAAATGTCTGATGAACTTCATAGATAACTTTCTACCTCATCCAAATCTCTGAAAACCTCATCGAGGTGACACCCGTAGAATGATGTGGTCGCCATCCTTGAAATCTAGAGGTCTCTATATATTGTTGGAATATGACTTCTGTCTACTATGTGTGGTCTTCAACCACTCCTGGATGATCTTCACCTTCTCTGTGGTAGCCCGTACCATCTCTCGTCCCACTAGTGCTAACTCCCCTGGGTTAGTCCAACATAAAAGTGATATGCAATGTTTCCCGTAAAATGCATCGAATGGAGCCATCCCAATGGTAGAGCGACCACTGTTATTGTATGAAAAATAAACCAAAGGTACTTTACCCTCTTATCTGCGACCAATGTCGAGGACACAGGCACAAAGCATGTCCTTGAGGGTCTTAATGGTCTACTCAGTCTGTCCACCCGTCTGAGGATGGAAGATGGTGCTCAATCGAAGCTACGTCCTAAAAGCCTCCTGTAACCACTTCTATAGCCATGAAGTAAAATTTATATCACGATCAGAGACAATCATAGAAGGTAATCCATGTAACCTCAAAATCTCCTACACATATAGGCATCCCAAGCTCTCTACTGAACCCTACTCTCTGATCGGTAAGAAGTGGGCGGACTTGGTGAGTCAGTTGATGATCAACAATTCTAGTCATGTCCCCTGGATATTCGTGGAATTCATGTCAAAAAGACCATGGATATCCCATCCCACATCCATTATGGGACATCTAAAGTATGAACCAATCATGCTGGTACCCGATGCTTTGCCTTCACTTGCTGACATGTGTGGCACCGAGAGTAAATCTATGCTTCTATTTTCTTCATTCGCGGCCAGCATTGTTGTCATCGGAGATCCTAGTACAACTTCCCCACTCCTGGATGTACTGCTTGAGGGGATGTGTGGAACTCCCTCAACACATCTTCCTGAAGTGACACTAGTACCATGGTACATCCTCTAAAGAGGATGATGGGCTCCCCACATTCAGAAAATCCATCAGGTTCCTAACTTGTGGATATCTGAGCACGTTGAGCCTCGAAGTCAGCATCCCCATGTTGCGCCTCCCTAACACACTAAATAATTGGGGGAGTGGCTGTAAGAGACTGAAGGAATGTTTATCCATCACGTTCCATGAGTATTATCTTCAAAGCGGCCAGCTTCTCTTTCACCTCGCCTAGCAGCTGTATACCAGACCTCCTGGTGAGTGCATCTAATATAATGTTCTCCTTCCTAGGAGTATAGACAATCTTGATGTTGAAGTCCTGGAGGAACTCAATCCAACATCATTGTATTAGGATCAGGTTTTTTTGGGAGAATAAATTCTTGAGACTCTTGTGATTAGATTACACAGTAAAATGCTAGCCCATCAGATAGGGTTTCAACCTCTTCAAGGCAAAGACCACTACTGCTACCTCCAGGTCATGGGTAGCGTTGTTCTGCTCATTCTATTTCAGCTGCCAATAACCATGTGTGATCACATCTTGTTCATACATTAGGACACATCTGAGCCCGGTCCCATATGCTTCTCTGTAAAATATGTACCCTATGCCCTCTCCTGGAATCCTCAAGATAGGGGTACAAGACAGCCTCTACCACAGCTCCTAAAAACTCTGCTAGCATCTCTCCAACCACATGAAGGGTTACCCCTTCTTCTTAAAGGCTAATAGTGGTACATAAATTCTATAGAAGTCTAGCACAAACCTCTGGTAGTACCTGAAAACCCCCAAGAAACTCCGTACCTCCGTCACACTCTTGGGTGGCTATCAAGCAAGTACCACCTCAAGCTTCACTGGATTTACTATAACTATCGCCTCTAATATTACATGTCATAGAAAGTGAACCTATTATATCCAAAACTAGAACTTTAAGAGCTTACCACCAATCTGGTGCTCTCGGTGTGTGTCCAGTACTAACTATAAATGATAGGCTTGCTCCTCCTAAGTAGTTGAGTAGATCAAAATGTCATCGAGGAAGACCACTACAAATCGATGAAGGTATGGCTGAAAGATCACATTCATGAGTCCCATGAACACTGATGTAGAGTGGGTCACACTAAATGGAATAACCAAGAACTCTAAACGGTTGTATTGACACCTAAAGGACATCATCTACACATCCTCATCTAGTACTCTAAGCTAGTGATAGCCAGATCTGAGGTCTATCTTCGAGAACCAGTGTGATACCTTAAGCTGATCAAAGTGGTTCTCAATCCACAGGAGTGGGTACTTGTACATCACCGTCATCTGGTTCAGGCGTCGATAGTCAACACAAATCCTCAAGCTCCCATCCGCCTTCTTGGCGAATAGAATCAGGGATACCCAAGGAGAAGCACTGGTCCATATGAATCCCTTCACCTGCAAGTCCTCTAGCTGTACCCACATCTCACGATGCTCAGCTGGAGCCATCTAATATGCAAGTATAGATATCGGTGTCATCATGGGGTACAAGTCAATGTAAATGTCCACTTCTCTATGAGGAGGTCGATCTGGGACATCATCAGGGAAAAAATATGCTTACTGGTCGACCACTACAGGATTTCTATGACTCTCCACAAGAATAGCTCTGAGGGTAAGGCCCTCCAACTTAAGAGTGATCAGCTACACTCTCCTCCAAGTAAGTTCATCCTATCCTACAAAGACTCTTTTCTCTCCAGTTAAGGTATAAATGGTCCCACTTGTGCGGACACACCGCACCATGTGCCTAATAAAGTCTATTTGAGCATGGACTTTAAGTAACTTGTCCATACCCAAGGTTACGTCGTAAGGCCTCGACGTCGCTACTAGGAGATCCCAGTCGAAGATCTCACTTCCCAAAGTAAGCTCACACAATCGGCACCAGTGTGTAATAATCGAATCTACTCCTGTGGGATTCACATTCCATAACGATCGAGAAAAAGGCTCTGTAGAAATCTCCGAGATCCGAACAAGGGAAACAAAAATAAAATAATGAATAGAACATGTGACTATAAGAAATGCAGCTAAGGTGGAGTAGACACAGATCATACCTCATATCATCTCTAGATCACCGTGATCATAGGCCTCAGATGCATGAAGCTTAGCTCCACCATGTCCACTAGCTGCCTGCTGTAGGGGTGGACCTCCTGGTGGTGGTGGTAGTAACATCTCAAATTGTTTCCCACCACCAGTTGCTTGACCAGATCCTCTACCACGTCTTCCTTCTCCCTGAGGACCCCCTCGGTCATACCTATATCTCTTCCTGGTCGGTCCTTTGACCGTCTGTTGATATCCAAATGGCGTATCAAACAGCCATGAGCCATGTGCCCTTGCCCGCCGTAGGCATAACACTCCCTGCTCCTGGCATGACTAGCTCTGCTTCAGGTTCCCCACTCAACCGATCCTGAGTCATTCGGTCATCCATATATAGGTATGGTCCTCTTGGACCTCTTTGACATTTGTGTACTACCATCTATAGAATAATCCCCTACATGATGAATATTACTGGGTCCTACCGCTGGTGACTACTCAGGAAGGAAACTCTCCGCCAAGAGGGCTCTCTCTAATACCCCTGCTTGCGTCGGGATTCTGAGTGAGATCACCAAATCCATGATCTCCTGCTTGAGTCCCTAATCAATGGTCCATGACCTGAAGAAAGGGTCACACACCATATCTATGTAGTAGCATGAGTGTTCATTGAAGCTCACTGAATACTAAGTTACAGTCATGCTGCCTTGCTGCAGATGAAGAATCTCTTGTATTCGCATTTCGTGAAGAGTCACAGGAACAAACTCTGCCCAAAATAGGCTCTTGAAGTCTTCCTAGAGAAGCATATGTTGGTGCCAAAATATTGCATGAAAAGAAGGGACGAAAATGAATCCCCATGCACTTCCTCGCGAAGCTCTAACGTGAAGCACCCCCCGAGCATCTCGGACACCATGAAGCACAGGAGGCGGTAACGCTCTTCGAACGCCCTGACGTTCGCGAGCCCGCCGTGAAGACCATGAGGCGGTAACACTCCGTGAACGCCCTGACATTCGCGAGCCCGCCGCGAAGCACCTGCCGCCCCTTTGCGTTGCGTGAGTTCTACTTCACGGTTCCCCTTGCCTAAAAATACTGGCTTCTTCCTGAACCCAAGAGGATGGACGATCTGACCATTCGACTTCTCATCTCCCGAATCGTGAAGCACCCTTCGCCCCCGGGAATCATGACCTCTGCGAGGTACTTCTACTTCACGAGACGCCTTCGCCCTATCTCATCTTGAGCCCCACTTCTGAGAGGGATTCCCTTCGCGAATCCTAAGGGAATTCGTGAATGAAGGGGATTCCCAAGGGATCCCGGGTAGCCGCGGAATGTTTTTGCTTCGCGAAACACACATCCGGTACTAGTGATCCACATGCCAAGGAAGGGTCGTTGTACATCGCGAAGCACACTGGTTCTCAGCACCTTGCTTCGCGAGGCCCCTCTGCTTCGCGAGGCAGTGCTCCGTGAATACTATTACACTTCGCGAAGAACCTCCCAGTCACACCCCTGTCCCATGCTAAGGCCGAGGCACTCCACTTTGCGAAGCATACTCCTTTGCTTGGCAATTCCTCTTCCCTTGCGACCGTACAGGTTTGCACGATGTGATTTTAAAATCCCATGGACAACACCATCCGTATTGTTTCTTTGCCAAATGCTTCATTACATAGGCATTATAACTGCTATTGCTTCTTCGCATAGCCACGCTAACGTGGACCCCTCGATGGTTCGCTCCGCGACCCCCTTTTACCATGGCCTTGCCAGTAACTTCCATCCCCCAAGGAATAGAGGGTATCAGTTATGTAATTCCAAGGGGTGTCGAGTAAACCCACCTCGTTCGAGCTACAGGACGTTAAAATTCCGAGCACCTCTTCCTCAACACATGACGTTAAACTGTGATTCGACCCTGCACCTCACACATAGGGTCCCCCCAGCTCGGACATTTTTTACGCCACTCGTCTCCACAGAGACGGGTTGACCCCCTCCACAAGGGGTGATATACTCCTTCTCGGAGTAGCGTATGTCCATGGGAGAAGGGTAACCCCCCCAGTATAAGCCCCAATCTTTCCTTGCATAAGGTATAACCCATGCACCTCCGCACATCCCAACTGCCAAGGCCAGTGGATGGCGCTATAGGGAACGATGCACCATCCATCTTTGGTCCCAAATACCTCTCCCGCCGCGCCTTGTCGCACTTCGGGCCTCCATCCTGGAGAAAGTCCCAGCACCATGGGCCGCCCAACGCATAAGCCCCTTTTCGTTTCTCATGGATGCACCCTTCGCGACGTGATCGTCAGGTCTCTGTTGCCTCTTGTTTCTTACGCCGAGCACGACTCACGTGGGCTTAGAGTAAGCGTTGGCCATGACAACACCCCGTCCAGCATGACGTTAAATTGTGTGCTGTCCAAAATGACATTAAACTGTATGCCCCCATCTGGCACGACCTTAAACTTCACATCCATTTTGAACTACGCGGTCTTTGATCCATGTCAAGGAATGGTACGTAAGAAGCCTCCATGAGGTTCAAGCCCCCCACCCTTCATTTCTTCACGTCAGGTTCCACCCTCGTCCAGCATGACTTTAAACTGCATTCCAGTTTGATGGAAATCCGTTGTGACCAACTCGAACTACAAGGACCTTGATCCATATTAAGGCATGGTACATAGGAGGCCTCCCTGAGGTTCAAGCCCATATCCCATCGGACCAAGGTCCCTTCTTCACATCAGTTCACCGACACCCACTGTCATTCCCGAACTATGAGGATTTTGATCCATGTCAAGGCATGGTACGTAGGAAGCCTCACGAGGTTCAAGCCCACCCCCAATGGACCTCCGGGTTCACCTTCACGTCGGTTTGCTGACGAAGCTCCCTTTGATCTCCGAGGTCTTTGACCCATGTCATGGAATGGAACATAGAAAGCCTCCCATAGGTTCAGGCCCACCACCTGTTGGTCACTCCGACCTTCTCCACGCTCACCAACACCTGGGAAGCCTAGTGTGTAAGCCCCGCACCATCCGGACCAAGGTCCTCTTTTGCGTCAGTTCACTGACACACCATTTTGAACTATGAGGTCTTTGATCCATGTTAGGGCATGGTAAGTAGGAAGCCTCCATAAGGTTCAAACCCATCACCCGGTCGTTCCAACCCCATTCACGTCGGTTCACCCCCGTCCCGCATGACGTTAAACTGTATTCCACATTCCACCTAAACTATGGGGACTTTGATCCATGTCAAGGCATGGTACGTAGGAAGCCTCCACGAGGATCAAGCCCACCACCAATGGACCCCCGGGTTCACCTCCAGGTCGGTTCACTGACAATGCCCATCGGGCTAAGGTCCACCTTCACGTCGGCTTGTCGGCACCACCCCGAACTACGTAGGCTTTTATTCCCTACCATGGGGGTACGTAGGAGGTCTCTTCAAGGCTCAAGCCTAATCTCACTGTCACCCTTGCGATAGTCCCATCTCAGTCCCCCTCCGCTTCATCCATCCATCCATCATCCTCCCTGATTCTCACCCAGACTGCCATATCCCAGCTAGATCATGCCATTCCTCTCCTCTTCACAATATTCTGGAAGCCGCCCACGGGTTGGCCCCGATATCGTCATCCCTTTAAGGTAAATTCGTCAATCTGATCCACTCCTGCTAGTGTTTTGATCAGGATGACCCATCTCCGCTGGACGTTAAACTTGTGACCTACCTCGTGATAAACATGACATGACTGAAGAAAACCTCAGAAGGCACACCCTTGGCGTAACCGTCTCTGAAGGATGTTAAACCTGCGGCATACCCTGTGTCAAACATAGGAAGCTGAGGAAAACCTCAGATATATGCCTATGGAATATGATTCATCGCGCTCGATGTGGGATGCCTCGGGCTTCCACGACCTCGAGAAGCCCTATGAAAGGGGAAAAAAGACAGACACGCCAGTACCCCAGCATTCAGACATGCTATGGATGCCTCGACGTGACTACTCCCCTGACTGAAGGTTGCTACCCTGACCGGACCCTTTGGAGCGTCCTGACAGAAGCAGTGTAATTAACTGGAATCCATGGAAACATGGAACTGGGAAGAGTTTCACGAACAACATATTAAATCTATGAGGGATACCCGGACTAGGTGATGAGTTCTGAGGAGGAATCCACAGAAGGAATAACCGACATCCCATCATCCCGATTTCGATCAAGGAGAAGACGTCCCTAAATAAGGAAAGGATTACACCCGCCCATGGAAAGCGGGAATGCGGGGAAACAGCTGCGCGTCCTCCATGGACGGATGCAAGTGCCCCGACGAAAGCATCGGAAACAGAAATGCTGAACCTGACGTGAATGTTCTTCTCCTAAATTTGGAGATTAGTAGCACTCGGGGCACCAGTAGATTAACGTGTCACCGGATCCAGATATCTCGCGTCGGGTCCTGCCAAGAAAATAGAGGGCCTGGCTTGAAACTCACAAGAAGTTGGGTCAAAAGAACGTGGGGCATTCCGTTCGGCAACGTGTTGGCGTGTATCCTTCTTACAAATGTGGAGAATGGAATGACGCTGGGGAACTAGTTGGCAATCAATTTCCTCACAGTGCTGATGAGTTGATCTCTCTATTTCCCGGGAACCAGGTTGCTGCTTTGGAGACATGATCACCGCCCAATCGCCTACACAGGGGCAGGGGCAATACCGGCATAGCTGCCCCACATGGCTCCACTGCCGCCACGACGACCTCTACATCCGTGAATACGGGGCGCCCACGTCCCCTATCCCTGTCAGGGATCATCCAACGAAGGGTGATCAACAACCTTGTACGCAGGTACGAGGAGGAAGGGGTGATCCCAACTCGGGATATGGCCCACCTGGACCTGGAGGCATCCAGCCCCCTCCGTCAACGCCACCCTCAAAGGCCGCGCAGTGATCCCCTGCTCCCCACCCCACCATTCAATCATTTCAGGAGCCTGTCCCAGGAACGCCTCGACGACTTCTCGCCTTACGCTGATGAGGCTGGTGATGTCCGACTCGGCCCTCTCAGAGTCCCAATTCAGGGGCTCCAGGCAAGGGCTCCCATCCGGATGCATCAGCACCGCCGACCGGCTTCACCAGAAGAGCAGGTAGGCTATGCCCCTGCACCACCTGCGCCAGCCTATCTAAGCTGACGTCAGCGTCAGGCCTGAGCTGAGGAAGCTCCTCAAGGGGCGTCGACCTCAAGAACTACTGTGGCCCGAGCCACCATCGACGTGCATCATGGAGTCCTTACACACACTAATCAGGGGCACCCCTTCACCAGACCAGGACCGAGGCTCCAACCGCCCCATGGGCAGGTCGGGTTGGCTCTCAGGGTTGCAGGCTTGAGCGGTGATCGCCCCAAACCAATTCGTGGTAATGTCACCCCATACGGAGGGCCTCCCTATACCACTATTCCGAATAGCGTGGGCCTCCCCTGCTCCAAAGCTCGTCATGAAGGTATGCCTCATGCTAGCCCCATCTCGAAGAAAGACCTGCCCCACAGCAGTGACGCTCAGCGCGGAAACCTCTCCCGCGCCCACCATATAGGGTATGGAGTCCCACCTCTTGCCCCCGACCGTCGATGTAAAGGCACCGCCCATCCAACCCCTCTCCAACGTGGGGTCCTCCCTACGTCCTCACTGTAACTGGCGAAGGTCCTCCTCGCCCCGACAACTCGAGGAGTGAAGGTCAGCCTCGCTCTACCCGTACCGACCAAGGAGGTCCTCCCCATGCTCCTACCGGTTCCAACAGAGGTTCCTCCCACATGGGTACTGTCCATGGAGGCCCTCCCCATGTGCCCTTCTACATTTTCCCTGGTGCCCCTCGCACCCCAGTTATCTCAAGCAGGAACCCTCTCCGCCATAGCGCCAACGCCGCCCTGAGACTACATGTTGAGAATCATCCTTGTCCCGAAGAGCCATCTTGGGGTAGGAGAGCGGGTCGTCTCCACCACAAGAAATGTCTTGGGGAGGCCCGAGTGGAGGTCAAACTAGCCCGTTTCTCGGATTTTGAAGCGGAATGCTACTCGGCGACGAAGCCTTCTCCCTGCTCCTCTATGTCAAGGACTGGGGCAGGGACCATGCTCGTCAGCCTCATTCTCATCGAATGCGAGGTCCACAGGATTCCATACACCCTCCGCAGTTACATCCCGGAGGAAGAAATTGTGGGAATTATGCAGGTCCCGACTACGCAATCACCACCGTCATCACCAGAAGTGCCCTCTACCACTACCAGAGATCACATGGATCTGTTTTGGGGACCAATGACGGTAGAGAAACGGCGTAACCCATCACTGGAAACTGCAATTCCTACACCAGAAGCTGTGGCTATCAGCCCATCGTATCATGATATCGTGGTCAGGTCACCTCACTCTTTAGAGGATGGCCTGGAATTCAGTGGCCAGTCAGCTCGTTCGCCGTATTCTCCGCCGCCAAGTTTACTATCCCAGCGGTCTGCCTCAGTACCGCAACCGATCCCTCAGCCGCCTCCAGTTGACGAGTGGGGAAATACAAGGCCAGACCCTGAGTCCGAACCTAGGATCATCTGGAGCATTCTCGCAGCGGATCACTTCCTGGAGAAGTTCTGGCCGATGGCAGCGCCGAACATTCGCACACCAGAGTCCCTTAACCCAGAGGAAGTGGGGTGCTTCTTGCTTAACCCTATGAGCGACACACTTCTGCCTCCACTACGAGAGGGTGATGTACCCCAGGGGTCGAGATAACTTTGGAGAAATCGGTGAGCAATGTCGCATGACCGATTTGGCCGCACTCCCTGTGGCCCAGCACCTTAAGTCACCAGGCCGTCAGAGCACCCTCCAACGAAAATGCATTCAGAGTTTCAAATTACTCCACAGAGTGATCAGAGAAGCTACCCCCCATGTGCAAGTCAATGGATGGAGACACTATGTCGCTCTCCTCTCCATCCTTATCCAACGACAGTCCGATTCGTTATGCGACATTGAGGACAATCCCTCGAGGGGGGTCGCGGTCCACATGGCTGACGTAGTGTACAAGGAAGACGAGCTTGAATTTCCTGATGGAGACTTACCCCCCGAGGGCGTACCGCCACTACTGGACCCATATGGGAGGGTTACCAGTTAGCAGAGGAACCTTCTAGGCCTCCCTGCACCCAACGAGTCGCTGGTACTCGGTCGAAATGCCCGTAAGGGTAAAGATCACGTCGGAACTATCAAGAACTCTGACCCGTCCGCCTATATATAGAAGACGGATGAAGATCCCGAGAAGGCTGCGTTATGCTAGCAGCTTGCTGAGCAGAAGAGGGTGGTTGACGAACTCCTGGCTGAGCGCGCTGCAGAGCGGTGACCCGACTATGGTAATCCCAAGCCGGGGCAGCAGGGGAAAGAACAATTCCCCCCGGTGAGATACCTCTGGGCAACCCTGATCATGCTACTTCCATAGACAGGTATGAATCCATAACTTAAGGCAAGAGGGCGTGATACGTCTCGCCAACCCCTCCTAAATGATGGGGAAATCTGAGGAATCCATCCTGGGATCCCCCAGCCGCCCCACAGGCCGTTCTGCCAGTCGCTCCATGAGCTGATGAATCCATCTACCATGTCGAAGAACCTAGAAATGAACTTGTGATTTGGGATCCCCGACAAGACAGGGACCCCCACCCGGATGATCTTATAATGGCACTCATCACCCACCACGAATCGTTGGAAATGAGGCAGGTGGTGGTCCCACCGGATGGCAAGCCATATCCCGCGTGGGTGGATGATATGCCCGCACCCCCGGGTTTTGGGAACCCCACTTTCTCACCCATCAACGGGACATGGGACCCATCGTAGCACTTGGCCCACCTTTCTTCCAAGTGTGGCCCCATGCTGGGGACTCCGGCCCATCAAGAAGCAGCCAATCTCTGATGTTTCGTACAAACATTGGAGGGCCCCACATTCATCTGGTACAGCCATCTCCCTATCGGATCAGTGACCAGTTGGGAGGATCTCCGCCGATAGTTCCTATACCAATTCAACTCCTCCACGCGAAATACCAGCATCACATACCTCTTCAAGTGCAAACAAAGGCCTGATGAGTGAGTCGCAGACTTCATCACCCGGTGGAAGGGACTTACATACTCCCTTGACATGCCACTGACTCAGGATAAATTACTGACGATGTGTGTAGGGAATGTTAAAACGGAGCTGGTATCTTCCCTGATCACCCAGAACTACCCTGGAGGGTTCCGTGATTTCTCAAATATGGATCAGTGCCTCGAGGAGGCTCTGCAACAGGCTAGTCAGGCACATTTGCTACCCCATGTGATCCCAGCCAGGAGGACTGCCAGAGCCAAACCCACCGCGGTGGCCCAAATAGAAGCCCCCAGGATGTTGGAATTACTGCCAGTGGCATCGGCCCCGCAACCTCGCAGAGGTCCTCCACCTCAAGCGCAATCTTCTGCCCGGCATCGACTGCCTCAGAATCGACAGTTTCCCCCACGCAATGCGCCACCACCACCTAGGAGAGACAATCAGGCACCACCTCCTTGGCAGGCCCCTCCGGCCCCTCGCTAGGGCCAGGCTCCCAAGGGCCCCCTATCTAGAAAGATGGAACCAGACCTATTCGTTCAACGAAAATCAGGTCCCTGGCTACTTCCAAAGTGCTCTAGAGCAAGGGATTGTGTGCCTACCCGAGTGCAGAAGGCCGGCAGAGGAGAATCTCACTGATCACCCCAACTACTATCTTTATCATCATATTATGGGGCACACCCTCAAGAAATGCTATGTGTCTAAATACTATCTTCAAGACCAGGTCGACAAAAACATAGTCAGGTTAGGCTCGGCACCAACACAATTAGCGGGTGTCATTGTAGGGTTAGAGATCGGTAGTGACAGCAAAGTCGAGTGGCTGTAGGTTCCCAGGCATGGGTCCTAGAAATACGACGACTGGATGGCCCGAAAAACCATCGCTCGTGCCCATGGTATCATTAAGGAAATCCTAAATTAGCCGGATCCTTCGAGGGAAGTATCCAGTACCTCTGCATCGTCTTTACAGCCGACCTCTTCCCAAAAGGGCAAGTAGTGACGACGCAAGAAAAAGCAATGCACTCCACCACTGACATCGTCATCCCACACTCTTGGAAACTTTATGCCCCCTGAAATGGGGATTCCTCCCAGAATCCGCCGGGTGGTGGATGACTCGTCGAGTGACAGCCATGGGTACGCTTCGGGTAACACCGTGGAGCTGGTAAAGCCCTATATGGATCCCAATGAGGGGGACGCCAGGAAAGCCTCCCCAACGTTTCCAGCCGACGTCAATGTCAGTAGAACCACAACCACGATGGTCATCGAGGCACGTTAGCCGATACTTTCAGCCAGGCCGTGCACGCTACTGAGACCAGAGAGCAGGCTCAGCGCAAAGCTCAGCACGCGCAACCTCATCTGATGCCCTCAGTTCAACATCCACTATCGTTTGTGATACTAGACCAGGAATATCTGCCTCGTTCGTATCATAGTCAGTCTTGCCCGGCTACATGCCAATCTCCGCTATCCGATCCTAATCCGGAGACTACTCTCCAGGCTTCCACTAGTAGGCAGCAGGATGTACCCAGCACTAGCCAACCGTGGGTTCAACCGGCAGGACCCATTATGCCTCCAACTGCAGAACGACCTCCAGTAAGCAGAGGCTCGTGCTTGGCCAGAAAGTATGATGTCTTGAAGCACCTAGCCAGCATTCCGACAAGGCTTTCTATCGTTGAGGCCCTTCGCCTATCGTCTGAAATGCACGAAGCACTTGCCGAGGCCTTAAGGATCCCCCTTCAGTTTGAGATGGAGGTAGCAGCTGCAGAATCCTTCAACGCCGAGGAAATTGAGAACGCCGAATGTGAGGTAGTTATCTCGTTCTACAGTGAAGATGAAGACCCTCCCATACAGGGGCATATTCACCCACTGTACATTACTGGACACTTCAATAGTGTGGAAGTTCGCCGCTGCCTCGTTGACATGGTTTCCGGGATCAACCTAATCCCGACTCGGACACTGCGAAAGTTGGGTCTATCTAAAGATGATTTGACTCCCTCCGACCTTAGAATCTAGGTATACGATAGGACCGATAAATCGCCAATTGGAAATATCCGCCTGAAGACCCAGTTCGGTGGCCTAATTGCCAGCACAGAGTTCATATTTATCTCTCAGGACACCGCCTACAACGCATTGATGGGTAGGCCATGGCTCCATCTGCATGCAGCGGTCCCTTTGTCGTATCACCAATGCCTTAAATACTCCCTCAATGGTTGAGTAGGCATGCTCTATGGAGATGCGTCTCCTTTCGCCTCTTGTGAAGCCCACTATCTGGACACCGATTTTTACAAGATCAAGGATAAGAAAATCCTAGTAAGTGATGAACCCGCCCCGGTCACCAGTGATCCATGGGCAGGCCTGGATGACTCCTACATATTCTTGATCCATCGATTGGAGGCCACGAACCTAGACATGGGGGAGTGTTTTGTTGTTTCGGGTACACAAGAGAGGCGTGTTCCCATGTCCATGCGACGACGGAAAATCACCTCGTACTCCTACACCAACCAGGCTCAGGTGATCCCGGAGCCTCCTAACCCTGTGTTGTACTGGAATGTCAAGCTTATGACAATAGAAGTACGTCATACGTGTATCTTCCGCTAGGATGGAATCAACTGACTCAGGCCGACACGTCACCACTGCTTCGATGTCATTAAACGTGGCCCCTTGGGCCAAAGGCCATATGGGATAGGATCGACTTCCTTCTTTGTTATGGTCTCAGTGGCGAGTTGGTCTCCGGATATGATGACCACTGCTCCACAAGCTGGCACCAGCTGCCCGTCAAGGTTTGATAGCCCATAGGAAGCCTCCATTGTGGGAAACCCCTCGACGGGTGGAGAGGAAGATCTGGAGGATGCTCCCCCCGCCTTTGAGGAAGGCGTCTCTACCACAGTTGATGAACTTGTACATGTGAACCTTGGTAGCGAGGCAGATTCGAGACCCACATTGATCAATGCAGCCATGTCCCCTGAGGAGCATCAGAGGTACATAGACTTTCTCAAGAAACAACGTGATGTGTTTTCATGGAGTTACAACGAGATGCTAGGACTAGATCCCCAGGTAACCGTTCACCTCCTGGGACTCCCGTCAAACCATCACGGGTTTAAGCAGCCTCCCAGAAAGATGTACCCTTCTCACAGTGCTATGGTTGAGGCCGAAGTTGACAACCTTATCAAATCCAACTTCGTCAAGGAAGTCCAGTACCCCAAGTGGCTTGCCAACATTGTGCCAGTCAGGGAGAAGAATGGGCAGATCAGGGTTTGCATCGACTTCCACGACCTCAATCGCCACTGCCCAAAGGATGACTTTCCCCTCCCAGTGACCAAGTTATTAATTGATGCCACGGCCTGGTTCCAAGATCTCCCTTTCATGGATGGGTATTCCAGGTACAACCAGATCCGGATCGCCCCTGAGGACAAGGAGTCCACTGCCTTTAAGGCTCCGCCAGGTACCTTTTGTTACCATGATATGCCCTTCGGCCTGAAAAATGCAGGTGCCACTTATCAGAGGTCCATGCATCGCATATTCAGGCCAATTCTCAGGACGCTGGTGGAATGCTACGTGGATGACCTAGTGGTCAAATCATGTTTGCTCAAGGACCATCTCAAAGACCTTGAGAAAGTGTTCGGTATCCTTCGTTCCCGCCACCTGAAGATAAACCCATTAAAGTGTGCCTTCGGGGTCACCTCTAGGAAGTTTCTTGGCTTTGTTGTTAGAAACCGGGGCATTGAGATTAACCCAGAGAAGATCAATGCCATCAGCAAAATGCCTCCCCTGAGAAATATTCAGGAACTTCGAGGTCTCTAAGGCCACTTAGCCTATATAAGCCAATTCATCGCGAATATGCCCGTCAAGTGTAAGCCCTTTTCGCGGCTCATGAATAAGGGCACCGCCTACGAATGGGATGAATAGTGTCAGACCGCCTTCGAGGAAATCATGCAGTATCTGCTGCGACCTCCGGTTTTGATGCCACCTGTCTCCAGAAAGTTGTTGATCCTTTACATGACCGCCCTGGAACGATCCCTTGGTGCACTTCTCGCCCAGAAGAATAACGAGGGTATGGATAACATTCTCTACTATTTCAGCCGCATGCTTCTTTATACTGAAGTCAGATACTCCCCTATCGAAAAGGGCTGCCTCACGCTCATTTTTCTGTACAAGAGTTGCGGCATTACCTGCAACACCATAAGGTACAATTGGTCTCTCGAGTAGACCCACTGAAGTACATCCTGAACCGCCCCATGTTGACTGGCTGACTAGCACGATGGGCAGTGATTCTCCAGCATTTTTATATCGGGTCCGTACCTCAGAAGGCCATTAAGGGACAGGCGTTGGCAGACTATTTAGCTGCCCATCCAACATCTGCAGATCAATCCCTGGACCTGGATTTTCCTGATGAGACGATCCTCTCAGTCGATCGTACCGTATCATGTTGGAAAATTCACTTCGACGGTGCCTCCCAGAGCCTCACCTGTAGGAGGCTCAATGATCCTAAGCTCAAAAGAGTGGGCTTGGGTATCGTCTTCATCACCCCGACACAAGTCGTCCTACCATACTCGTTCCTGTTGTCATAAGGCTGTACCAACAACAAGGAAGAGTACCAGGCTCTCATCACCGGCCTCGAGTTGTCCCTTGAGATAGACCTACCCCATCTACATGTGATAGGAGATTCCGAGCTGGTAATCAAGAAGGTCAATGGTGATTATTTTGTTAGGAAGCCGGAGCTTGTGCCATTGCTGGAGTGCACCCTCCGCCTAATGGCCCAGTTCTCCTCTCGGCCAGAGGTAACCCACGTCCCTCGGTCCCAGAACGGTCGAGCTAACGCTTTGGCCGACTTATCTGCGTCAATTGTGGAACCCAACCAAGATGATTTGATCATACATGTGGCACACTAGAGAGTAATTCCCCCCATCACCCAAGAGGACATTGACAGCCTGCGGGTAAGTCATCTCTCCACCGGACCCTCTATGTCAGGGGTTCCAGGTTCGTCAAACACATTGGATGAAGCCACTCCCGACTAGAGGGCACCTTTTGTCGAGTATCTCCAAAATGGTTGCCTCCCAGATGACCGGGCCGAGCGCGAGCGAATGCGACGCCACGCGCTACAATTTACCCTCCAGAGTGGTCCCAGTCTTGAGAAGATCCTCTATAAGCGGATCTTCGATGGCGTTCTCCTCCATAGCATTCAAGGAGTCGAGATTTATTAGGATATGAAAGAGGTTCACGCCGGTTACTGTGGTGCCCATCAAGCAAGGCCAAAGCTGTCCCATCAAATCCAGAGGTTGGGGTAGTTCTGGCCCTCTAGGATCCATGATTGTATCGAGTTTTCCAAGAGATGCCACTCATGCCAAGTTCATGTCAACTTCCTGCATCGGCCGCCAGAACCCCTCTACTACACCAGGTACTCTTGGCCATTTTCGGTGTGGGTAATTGAAGCAGTGGGACCATATCCACCAGCAACAGCTCGCCAGTGTAGGTTCATCCTAACTGCTAAAGATTTCATCTCCAAGTGGGCAGAGGTAATTCCACTCAAAGAGGTCAAGGCCCGTTCCATTGCCGATTTTGTGAGCTCCAATATCATCCACCAGTTGGGGTCCCTCACGCTTTCCTCACCGATAACGACACCAACTTTCGAGCGGCTGAGCTGAAAAAATTGTACGCCAAGTACAATATCCATTCGAACCATACCTCCTGCTATCATGCATAGGCAAACGGGAAAATCGAGGCATTCATCAAAACCCCCCCTAACATTCTGCTGAAAATGGATGGTCCGAACAAGAAATGATGGCCGGACAAGATCCCCAACGCCCTTTGGGCTTATTGGATGACAACTCGCAGTTCCAACCAGGTGACCCCATATTCCATGGTGTGTGGGGCTGAGGCTATTCCTTCCCATTGATATCAAACTGCCATCATTACGCACTGTAGTATATGACCAGCAAGAACCAGATGAGGTGGATGAAATCCTTCTAACTGAATTGGAAGCACTGGACGAGAACATGATTCGTGCCCTACACAATCTGGAATGACATCAGAATAAGATATCTAGGGCCTTCAACAAGAAGGTTTTCCTTCGCTCTTTTATGCAGGGCGATCTGGTTTTGGTCATTCGAGCACTAATGATCCCCGGTAGGAAACCACCAATGCTAGAGCCCAAATGGGAAGGTCCCTACATCATCCACAATGTTTACCCCAACAGAGCATACTCCTTGGGAACCATGAATGGTGAGCGCATAACTCCTCCCACCAATGCCAAGTTCCTAAAGTGATACTTTGCCTAGGGAAAAATGGTCTTGAACGACCTTAAATTGCATCCTCGTCCTGTAAGATGATAAAATGAAAAATGTTATGAGCTTTATGACCATAAACTAAGATCTCTCCCCGTCCTCATTGCAAGACGTTAAACTGCAAGCAGGTTAGGTCTCCCGGACCGCTGCTCGGCCTCAGGCCCCTTGGTTTTCCATGACTCACCCTATTGTGGGATTGTACGGTGTGGTGTGGGACTACGTCCTCATTCATGTCAGATTACATGATGTTCTGTACATATCCCCAAATGAGATGCATCCTTTTTCCAGCACAACATTAAAATGCATGGTTGTCAAAAACTACGTATAGCTTGATTCCCATCCTAATGGGATACGTAGGAACGCCCGGACATTTCGTCTGTGGGCCCAGCCCAAAAGCCAAAATCTTCCCCTTGGGCCAAGACATACAACGTGGTGTAGTATTACGTCCTCTTTCTCGCTGGGTTACTCGCCGCGCCGTACAACTCCCCGGATGAGATATAGTTTTCTCTTTCCTCGTCCTCACTGCAAGACGTTAAATTGCAAGCAGGTCAGGACTTCCTGACCAATACCAAACCTCAGGCCCCTTGGCCTCCTTGGGCCCCTGGCCCTAGTCCGTACCATAAGACGTTAAACTCCAAGTAGGTCAGGCCTTCCTGACCGAGGCCCAACCTCAGGCCCCTTGGCCTCCTTGGTCCCACGACCCCCGTACTCATTGCAAGATGTTAAACTGCCAGTAGGTACGACCTTCCTGACCGAGGCCCAACCTCAGGCACCTTGGAATCCTTGGGCCCCCGGTCCTCGTCCTTACCGCAAGACACTAAACATAAAGTAGGCCATGCCTTTCTGACCAATTCCTACCAATCAGGCTCCTTGGCCTTTTCGGGCCCCCAGCCCAGGTCCTCTCTTATGGGAGAGTATGGTGTGGTGTGGGATTATGTCCTCATTCACGTCGGTTTATTCTTTGTGCCATACACGACCCCTTTTTCGGGGTATATTAATCCCCTCCTCGTCCCGCATGACGTTAAACTGTATCTAGAGAACTACGTGTGGCTTGATTCCCATCCTCATGGGATACGTAGGATCACCTGAATGTCTAGGATATGGGTCCATCCCCATCTCTCGGGAATCATAATCCCACCTTGGCCCCTTGGTCTACCCTTCCTCCACGAGGGGATTATATGGTTTTGTACAAGATTATGACCTCATTCACGTCGGTCTTTTAATAACCACGCCATGTGCCTCTCATTCTAGAGTTGTTTCATCGACCCTTTCCGACGGTTCAACAATGTGCCTAAGGGTACTCCAGTTTATTACATGGAATTCCAGACTTTACTCGGACATGTCCGTACCCGCCTTCCAGGCTTTGCGTATCCCTTCACCAGGGCTTATGTCATCTTTCACACCCGGAGGGACCCCCAAGAACGGCCTGTATAATATGCCCAAGGGATCTTCTACCATTATGGGCCAACGCCCCCGAGGGTTTCAGACAACAAATTGATAAAAATACCGTGTTGCAAATATGGTCAACGGTCGATGCTTGTTTTTTGTTCCCACCTCAGGCTAACGCGATATGGAAATTGTTTTTTCCGCCATGGTTAAGGATTGTCCTCTATCACCATGCCAACCCCATTATGTCCAAAATTTCGGTTACATGATTCACATCCTTCTCCAATATCATCATTTCTAAGTAGAGTTTCAGAACTCTTTGTACTATTCCTCTGTGCACATCTGCGCATTGGGGGAACAAAGCCGTGTCAATGGTGTCCTTCGGGGCTCTTCACCGACTCCCACCAATGGGATGTTTCAGGTATTGTGATATGGATCTTCCCCCCATGTTTCCCACATAGAGTTTAACTCACGTGGGTTTAGGGATTGGGCCGAAGTCTGTGCTTACCTGGAAAGTTGTCACCCACTCAAAGTCCGAGCTCTAAGACCATAAACGAGGATCTCCTCGGAACAATGCTCAGCAAGAACTCCCATCCTCATGGGATACGTAGGACTGCCCGAACGTCTTGTTTTTGTGTCCAGTTCATCTGGAGCTAGTCTCTCCCCCGTTAACTTTCACCTCCATGTGGGACCCTCGACCTAAGGTTCCCCTCTTGGGACTGCGTACGGTATAATTTGGGATTATGTCCCCATTCGCGTCAGTTATGTCACACGACACCATACACATTCCCTGCCTAGCATTGTCTCTACAACGTCTGCGCTGCATGACGTTAAAATGCATGCTTGGTCCTGTCACACGACCCTAAACTGTGACATTATCGTCCTGGTCGCACGACGAAAAACGGCACTGCGTTGTGATGACCTCATTGTAGAGGGCATCACACTGGGTATTGGTCACGTGCCATGCCATTTTTCAACACCTATCACGGATTGATTCTTGTGGCAACACCGGGGCCTGCTACCCTAGGCCTGTCGCTTCACAAAAAAAACCACTCAACTTAAAGGAAAAACATGATTTACCAAATTCCGCTTCTTTCAGTGCAAGGGCCACGTCCGAACTTCCCTTTTTCCCCTGGCATTGGTATCTTACCATGTCACCCTCTAGAACTACATATGGATTGATTTTCATCCTCATGAGATACGTAGGAGCGTCCGGGCACTTCCCCGTAGGCCCAGCCTAACCTTCATGTTCAGTCCCTCGACTCGAGCATTTCCCCAGAGAACACATGGTAAGTAGGGCTTAGCTCCTCATTCGCATCGGGTTTTGTAACGGCCTTTCCATGTGTCCCCTGCCCGGTTACTCATTCATGGTCGGAATTCTATGACCCAAAACTAAGACCTATCTGTTGGAAAGGACTCTACCCCCTCTATCTAATACATCTCGTTTTCATATTCAGATGTGTTTTGACAAAGAGCCTGATGTATGGGATTTTCATGGGGACATTCCCCTCGTCCCATGACCAAGCTTCGTGAGCTCTCTATTTGGACCCTCATCCTCTTACACATCCAAAAGGACCCTTAGATGACATGGATACTAGGATTAAGGGCTCTCCATGGTAGTTCGGCCTAAGGGCTCCCCTATCATCTCGGGCCAATGTCCCTAAGGATATCTGACAACATTTTCTACATGGTCCCGTGTTTCGAACATGGTCAACGGTCAACCCTAATTTGTCTGTCCCCATTCTAGGCTAACACGATATGAATGTTGCGTTTCCATCACGGTTAACGGTTATCCTCTATCGTCACGCCACCGTCATAGTGATCCAACTCTAGAGCGTCACGATTCACACATTTCCACATCCTCATGTTCAAGTGGAATTCCAACATATTCTGCTCTATCTCTTCGTGCTTATAAGTGTGCCACATGGTCATGTTAGTATCATGGGGATGGTATTCACCGAGCATCCCTTCACCATAAACTTCCCTTTTCTGTGTCGGGAATTTCCCACCACTGCTTCTTGTTTCCCACACCGAGCATGACTCACGTGTGCTTAGTAGTTTTGGAAGGATGCATACCAACACAGCCAGACTTCTCATCGTCCTGCATATCCTTAAACTACGCTTCCAAAACTATGTATGGCTTCATTCCCATCCTCATGGGATATGTAGAGACACCCTGGTATTTTTCCTAGGGTCCAACCCATATGAATTTTCTTATCCGTTCTCATCTAGAACTACGTATGTCTTAATTCCCATCCTCATGGGATACGTAGAGACACCCTGGTATTTTTCCTCGGTTCCATCCCATATAAATCATTAATCCCATCCTTCCCCTTTTCGGCCCCCTGGTCGGACCCCTCGCTAGAGAGGTCCTGTCCCAAAGAAGGAAAGATCCATACCAAACCAATGCGCCCATCTGGCATACTCCCACCATGGTGTTGTAACTACCTAAGTTTTGGATTCTGTTCGGACAAACCATCGCTTTATATTACACGCTTTGCGTACCCCTTTTTTGGATCCTCTTCCCATTTCATGACTGAAGGGACCCCCTAATGGCCTGGTCCCATGCCGCATAGGCTCACATACCGTCATGGGCCAACGTTTCGGAAGACTGGTCGTGTCTGAAAGGACCCCCAAACAGTGTGGATGCTTGACCTAGGGTCCGCCAACTGTCCTGGGCCAACGACCCGAAGGATTGAATGACATCATTTGTGACCTGGTCCCGTGTTTCGAACATGTTCAATGGTCGACCCTCATTTTTTATCCCCATTTCAGGATAATGCAATAAGGATATCGTTTCCCTGCCACGGTTAACGATTGTCCTTTATTGTCACGCCATCCCCACAGTGTTCCGAATCTTGGGCATCGTGATCCACACTTCCCATTTCCATCTGTTCGGACCGATTTCAGCGCCCCTGGCATTGCACCGTTCGTGCATAAGAGCATGCTTAAGAAACAGTAATTCAGATGTTTTGATAACCTCCTTCTCCTGCTAGGCGTCTCCCACCTTCCGTAAATCTGAACTGGTTATCCAAACCCCGAATGCCCGAAGCTTGTTTTCCACTCCCATGTTGGGTGGGATGATGAGGCATCTATCTCCTATTTCTCACATCGGGATTGACCCAAGTGAGCTTGGGGAATTGTCGCTGGATGTCCCGCCAACATTGTAGAGCTGTAATGAACCGATGCAAACAGTTGAAATCGTTCATGATAAAGTATTGAAAAGAAGAAAAAATTGAATCGTGATAGTACCATTAAAAGGTTTATAATTTGTTACAATACTCGGGGGTCGACTCCCCCCATGGATGGGTTGACCCCGTCAAATGAACGTTGCAGCTCCGCCACCCTTCTTCTTGTGGCATCCAAGACTTTCTGCCGCCGACTCAGCTCCTGCTCCTCCTCAGTAGTGGAAGGGTGCAGTTCGTCAGCCTTGGCTCTGGCCCTCTCTACGCCAGCCTGAATGGAAGCCATCTCTCCAAAATCCTGCCTCATATGATGTTCTGCCTCTGCCATCTGGGCCTTTAACCGTGAGATCAGCTCAGATTGTGCATTAAAAAAGGCTGAGTGCTCATCTTCCTGGGTCTGCATTTGTTGGACCTCTCTTTCAGCATCCTGGAGCTTCTTGATGTTGATCGCCTTCCTCCGCTGCCAGCCCACACTGAGCCCGTGATCATACTCCCGGATCTGCTCGGCCATGAGATCTCGGATGAGCGCATGAGGGCAATGGGAATCCACTCCCCCAGCGCACATTTCGCGCAGCCGCGAGCGATGTCTGTCCATTTCATTCAGCATTAGCGTTTGGGGGGTTTCCTTGATGAAGAGAATGATTAGCTTCCATGATCGGTGGAGGACTATGCTGCTGTCCTCCTCGTCGGAGGTCGTTTCATCCTACTCTGCGCGATTGGAAGGATCATACGCAGGATACGACTGCAGGAAGTCCTCGACAGGATCTGCATCTGGTGTTTAATCTAGGACTACATCTAGCACCGGAGCAGGCATGACAAGACTTGGGTTGACCGATTGATCCTCGTCATCAGACTCCACTTCAATAACCTCAGGCACGACCCTACTGGTGACCCCGCCAGTGATAGTGTGTGTAGTATCTCGGGGAGATGGGGGTACTATCTCCACCATCCCCAGCATGCCCCTAAGAGGGATGCCGCCAGACATGCCAACCGGCCATGCAGCAGCAGCCCATGCCAGTTGAAGAACTGTACGATAGAGAGAGACACAAACATTAGTTGGCACAGTCTACATGTGACAACAATGAATCCAGTAAGGGAAACGTAAAGAGATCGATCTCCTGGTGCAGCTCTTGAGTCGATGCTGACAGGACCCTGAGGCGTGTCCCTCCGTATACTGTTGGAAGGTCTAGGGATTCCTGAGGATCCACCTCAGGTGCTCTGGCCCCACTAGATGCAGAACTAGATGCAGCCGTAGGAGCGGGTTCTGAAGGTCCTGCATCATCACCCACTGAGGGGTGATAGCAAGGCTTGTGTACAAGTTCCTCCTGAATGGTTAAAACATCAGTGATAAATCCGTGATGGCCCGAGAACGGACCATAAGGAAAGATGTTCGGAATGCTACCTCTAGAGCCTTTGTGAAATCATCAGAATCTGAGTCTTGGTCTCTGACTTCGCCCTCCTCCAACGAGCTCCCTCCACCAGCCTCATCCTCTCGAGAGGATTCCTCTAATTCTTACGACATGGGGAAGTGCTCCCTCAGATCGGTGGCTGATAGCTGTGGGGGGACCTTCCGATCCAGCAGTACCCTCACCCGGTATGTCATTAGGTGTGGGACACCACTGGAGTGGACGTAGTCCTCCAGCTCGTGAAAGTATCGCTCCGCCTCCGCTGGAGACGTCGTGAAACCAGCATGGACTGGGCCTATGCCCGGTAACTCCATCCCAAGGCGATTCAAGTGCGCCCATATCTCGGGTGGGATGAGGAATTTCCAGTTGACATCCCGAATGTCCCAAACCTCCGGGAAGACCGCATCCTCTGCCATGTCGATATGACGCAACCTCTTTCCCGGAGCTTGAGTGGATATCCTACGAAATCCCCTCGGTGGTCGCCCCTCCGGATGGCCCTGCTCTTCCAGAATCGCCAGATCTGCAGCTGCTGCCACACCCTCGGCCGGTGCGAGTCTCGCTGCCACGGCGGCCCCGCCACCGCGAGAGGCCCTTGTGCCCTCTGACCCCGACCTTGGGATAGAGGAGGCCCACCATCACCAACCTGAATAGTTGGCTGCCTCAGCATCCCCCCTAGATAAGCAGCCACCCAGCTAATGGCATACATCCTCACCAATCCGAAAGCAGCGGTGGATGGAGGCAATGCAATCCGCATCTTCCCATCTTCCCATGTGAACATGACCCACATATGCCTCATCACACATGGGTGCTCCTCGTGACACAGCTCCCAGTAGACATGCGAGGTTAGCCGCTGGAGGCATCGGAACTGCCTCGTAAACTGATGCGGGGTGTACGGTTCACAGAGCGGCTCATGATCCATTCGTGCCACCAAAACTCCACCTCAAAAGGCGAGGAGACAAGCCTGGTTCTCTTCCGTTCCCATCTCAGCGTCAGTGAGTATCCCCGTCGGCAATGGAAATGGGTGTAAGTTAAACTCATCCTTCCTCCACACCTGTTTCAGCACCATCGACACAGTTAGTTTGAATGGGAAGCTCTCGGGCGCATTCAGAATGGAGGGGTGGAAGTTTGATCCCAGTGGAGAGATAGGGTTTGGATACTCATAAATCCCCCTGATGTGCGCCGCAATCCACCCATACAGAAGGTGTAGGGGACCGCATATCCTTGGTGGCTTCTTGCCCTCGCTAACATGTCGTAGCATCCTGTACATCTTGGCGAGCATTGGAATCCCCATATTGACCCGTTTCCCCATGGCCATCACCGACACCATGATAAATGAGCTGGGCCACACCCCCATACTGGTATCCCTCACCGGTAGAATCCAACCGCAGATAAGGGTCGTGATGAACGCTGCCAGCCTGACTATCAGCTGCTGTTCAGTGATGACACGGAAACCCCAAGTCTTCCATTGGCTGTCCTCCAAGACCCGCCAGTACAAGTGCTCCTTGCCCCGTTGATCCGCCGTCAGACAAGTTCGAGGCCTCAGAGGAATCTCTCGATTCTCCAAGATGTTCAGGAACCGCTCGAACCACTTCTTAATGTGGGCATCCCTCACTGATTTCTTGTCCTCTCTAGGGACCAGTGCTATCAGCGCCGACGGCAGTCGCGACATCTACTCTGTATCCTCCCACGCTCTCATGACGGGGAGGAACTCATCATACATGACCCCCAAGATCGGAACCCCCGAAATCTAGTGGACATCCCACAGGATGATGCCCACCTCCCAATGGTGTAGTTGAAAATTATTGGTTCTAGATGACCATATGCTCAGCAGCTCTGGCATAAACTATTTCGGTTGGTAAATGTGGAATTGGGAGGCCCATTCTGCCTCATAAAAACCCACTCGCCTCAGCTCAGCCCCAAGCATCTCACATAAGGCGCCTACCTAGTAGGCCCATGCCCAGTCATTGGTGAAGTTTCCACCCTGGCGCAGGTCCCACTCATCGGACCACCACTTCTTTGAATACTGCAAAGCCCTTCAGCATGGTACGGTACAGAGGAGAGGATGTCTTCGATTGCAGTGGCTTCCCATCAATATTTTTCACATGGTTGTAGAGACAGCTGACGGTGATGGGTGTGAAACCCTCCCATGCATGACCATCGGCCGCCCTGAACCACTGGTGATGGCATGGAGTGCTCCTAAACCAGCAAGTTGGTTCCTCCCTACTCGTCTCAGGGATGGAGACGTCATCCCTCAGCCCGATGCCATACACGGGCAGCTTCATGCAATGTGGAAAGTTCTTCTGACCCTCTGATAGTAGTTCTATCAAATAAGTACGGTCCGAGTGGCTTCGAACCATCTCCCCTAGGCCCAGACGGTTATCCATCTCATCCCTCCGGGCGGCGTCTGCAAGGAACCCCAATACAGCCTCTCGATGGGGAATTTTGGTTTCGAGACTCGGAAAAGGATTTTTTCGGGTTGGATCGCGAAGCGTGCTCACGAAGATCCCCCATGAAGTTCGGCTGAAAAACCAAGCCATCGAGTTTGGCCTAGGCTGGAAAACAGAATTTATCTTGGCGTGGTCATGGAGTTGGAGACTCGTGATTCGCCGCAAAGTTCGATTTGCAGAGAGCGGGCGCGGAGAATGCGGAGCTTCGTGAAGTCGAGAGTGCAAGAGGACAAAAGTCGCGAGTGGGAAAAAGAGAGTTCAGCCCCCATATTTATAGGCGGCAACCCTAGAGCTTTGCGGAGCATCCCGCTGTGTGGAGCATCATGGCCCGCCCGAACCGCGGGGCCACCGGCAGCATCGCGGGCCCCATCACTAGGCCGCATCGCAAACCACCTGAAATTTTGGAAATTTTCCCACAGACATCGAACCTTCGTCCCTCCGCGGCTCCAAGTCTGAGGGGGGGCATTTTTGGCACCAAAATATTGCACGCAAAGAAGGGACGGAAAAGAAGCCTGTCGCGCTGCCTTGCAAAGATCTGACACGAAGCACCCCCAGAGCATCGTGGCCGCCGCGAAGTACAGGAGGCGGTAACGCTCCGTGAATGACCTGACGTTCGCGAGCCCGCCGCACAGACCGTGAGGCGGTAACGCTCCGTGAACGCCCTAACGTTCGCGAGCCCGCTGCGAAGCAACCGCCGCCCCTTCGCGCCGCGTGAGTTCTACTTCGCAGCGCCCCTTTCCTATAAATACTGGGTTCCCCCTATGCCCAATAGGACAGACGATACGACCTTTCGGCTTCTAAGCTCCCGAATCGCGAGGCACCCTTCGCCCCCGAGAATCATGAGCTCTTCGAGGTACTTATACATCGCAATATGCCTTCGCCCTATCTTTTCTTGAGCCCCTCTTCCGAGAGGGATGCCCTTCGTGAAGCCTAAGGGAATTCGTGAAGGAAGGGGATTTACAAGGGAACCCGAGCAGCCGTGGAGCATTTATGCTTCACGAAACACCCATCCGGTAATAGTGATCCACATTCCAAGGCATGGTCTGTGTACATCGCGAAGCACAATACTTCTCAGCACCTTGCGTCACGAGGACCCTCTGCTTTGCGAGGCAGTGCTCTGTGAATAATATTCCACTTCGCGATGAACCTACGAGTCACACCCCTACCCCATGCTAAGGCCGAGGCACTCCACTTCGTGAAGCATACTCCTTTTCTTGGAAATTCCTCTTCCTGTGTGACCCTCCAGGTTTGCACGATGTGATTTCAAAATCCCATGGACAACACCACCCGTAGCATTGCTTTGCCTAATGCTTCTTCACATAGGCACACTAACGGCTATAGATTCTTTGAATAGCCATGATAACGTGGACCTCTGGATGGTTCGCTCCGTGACCCCCTTTTACCATGGCCTTACCAGTACTGTCCCTCCCCCAAGGAATAGAGGGTACCAGTTATGTAAGTCCTAGGGGTGTGGAGTAAACGCACCTCGTCCGAGATGCAGGATGTTAAACTGCCAAGCACCTTGTCCTCCACACATGACGTTAAACTATTATCCGACCCCGTGCCTCGCACGCAGGGTCCCCCCAGCTCAGATATTTTTTATGCCACTCATCTCCACAGAGACGGGGTCACCCCCTCCAGAAGGGGTGATATCTTCCTTCTCGGAGTAGCGTATGTCCATTGGAGATGGGAAACCACCCCGGTATAAGCCCCAAGCCTCCCTTGCGGAAGGTAACACCCATGCACCTCCGCACTTCCCCACTGCCAAGGCCAGTGGAGGGTGCGATAGGGAACGAGGAACCTACTATATTTGGTCCCAAATCCCTCTACTGCCGCACTTTGTCGCACTTCGGGCCTTCATCCTAGAGTAAGTCCTGGCACCATAGTCCACCCAACGCATAAGCCCCTCTTCGTTTCTCACGGATGCACCCTTCACGACGTGATTGTCAGGTCTCTGCTGCCTCTTGTTTCTCACACCGAGCATGACTCACGTAGGCTTAGAGTAAGCATGGGCCATGAAAACACCCCTTCCAGCAGAACGTTAAACTGTGTGCCCTTCAGCATGACGTTAAACTATATGCCCCGGTCCGACACGACGTTAAAATGCACATCCATTTTGAGCTATGAGGTCTTTGATCCATGTCAAGTCATGGTACGTAGGAAGCCTCCATGAGGTTCAAGCCCACCACCCGTCATTTCTTCAGGTCAGGTTCCACCCTCATCCAGCATGACGTTAAACTGCATTCTAGTCCAACGGAAATCCGTTGTGACCAACCCGAACTATGAGGACTTTGATCCATGTTAAGGCACGGTACGTAGGAAGCCTCCCTGAGGTTCAAGCCCATCTACCATCGGACCATAGTACCTTCTTCACGTCGGTTCGCTGACACCCACCGCCATTCCCGAACTACGGGGACTTTGATCCATGTCAAGGCATGGTACGTAGGTTTCCTCATGAGGTTCAAACCCACCCCCAGTGGACCTCTGGGTTCACCTTCACGTCGGTTCTCCGACGAGGACCCCTTTGAACTACGAGGTCTTTGATCCATGTCAAGGCATGGTATGTCGGAAGCCTCCCAGAGGTTCAATCCCACCACCTGTTGGTCACTCCGACCTTCTCCACGCTCACCAGCACGTGGGTAGCCTTGTGTGTAAGCCCCGAACCATCCGGACCAAGGTCCTCATTCGCGTCGGTTCGCCGACACACCATTTTGAACTATGAGGTATTTGATCCATGTCAAGGCATGGTACGTAGGAATCCTACATAAGGTTCAAACCCATCACCCGGTCATTCTAACCCCATTCATGTCGGTTCACCCCCGTCCCGCATGACGTTAAACTGTATTCCACATTCCACCTGAACTATGGGGACTTTGATGCATGTCAAGGCATGGTGTGTCGAAAGCCACCACGAGGTTCAAGCCCACCACCAGTGGACCCCCGGGTTCACCTCCACATCGGTTCACTGACGATACCCATCGAACCACGATCCAACATCACATCGGCTTGTCGGCACCACCCCGAACTACGCAGACTTTGATTCCCTGTCACAGGGATACGTATGAGGTATCTTCGAGGCTCAAGCCCAATCTCACTATCACCCTTGTGATAGTCCCATCTCAACCCCCCTCCGCTTCATCCATCCATCCATCATCCACCCTGATTCTCACCTGGACTGCCATATCCTAGTGAGACCATGCCATTCCGCTCCTCTTCACAATATTCAGGAAGCCTCCCATGGGATCAGCATCCCTTCAAGGGAAATTCATCAATCTGATCCACTCCAGCTAGTGTTTTGATCAGGACGACCCATCTCCGCTGGACGTTAAACTTGAAACCTACCTCGTGATAAACATGAGATGCCTTAGGAAATCCTCGGATGGCATGCCCTTGGCGTAACAATCTCTGCTGGACGTTAAACCTGCGGCATACCCGGTGTCAAACATAGGAAGTTGAGGAAAACCTCCGATATATGCCTATGGCATATGATTCCCTGTGCTCGATGTGGGATTCCTCGGGTTTCCACTCCCTCGAGAAGCCCTATGACAAGTGAAAAAATAAAGTCACACCAGTTCCCCAGCATTGAGACACGCTACTGAGGCCTCAACTTGACTACTCCATAGAATGAAGGTTGCTGCCCTGACCGGACCCTTTGGAATGTCCTGACAGAAGCAGTGTAATTAACCGGCGTCCATGGAAATATGGCACTAGGAAGAGTTTCACGAACAACATATTAAATCTATGAGGGAGACCCAGACTAGGTGATGAGTTCTGAGGATGAATCCATAAAAGGAAGAAATGACATCCTATCATCCCGATTTTGATCAAGGAGTAAACGTCCCTGAATAAGGAACGAATGTCGCCCGCCCTTGGAAAGCAGGAATGTAGGGCCACAGCTGCGCGTCCTCCACAGACGGATGCACGTGCCTCGATGAAAGCGTCGGAAAAAGAATCACCTATTCGTAAACCTAGAGCATCAAGATCAAACATCTGCCTACTGCTACCTATAGAAGGATGGCGACAAGGATCACTATGATATCAGATGGTGTCTCTATGAGTCGAAAGACTCTCACCACAGCCTCCAGCCAATCCTCAGCCGCATGTGGGTCCATCTCTCCCCTGAACCTGGGTGGCTACTGGCACTGGAACTCATGAGACACGCTCAAGTAGCGTTCACCATATGCTGCTAGGGTTGGTGGCATCGGTGGCCCAACATGGAGTGGTACAACTGGTACCTCTACTAGAAAAGGTCCACACACCGAGACCTTGTCGCTCGGGGGGATATTAGTGCATACAAATCTCGGAACTCTAGATGGCTGTCTACATGGAGGAATACTGAAAAGAAATTGGTTTTCCACAGTAAAAAGTTATACCTAGTCAGATTAAAGTTATACCTGGTGAGCAAACTCAAAAGCGAAAAAATAAAACTCTTGATAACACACACTCAATTAGTGACTTTATGCACTTATTTCGAAATCATAATTCAGGGTCCTGGTGTATGGATATATCAGCCGCTGCACTAACACTGGAATCCCTAAACTCAAAACCTTACTCACTACACTTAACACTGTTTGTTCACAGAAAAGATTAGAGTCCTAGTTTTGCGGTAGAACTGACTCCTCTGATACCAATTTGTCACGACCCATCCCCCGAGGCCTGTCCCATGACTGACCTCATGAACACCTTCCATATGCGAGGGGCTGATGACTAGAACCAAAGTCATATTACCTAAAACTAGGAAGGCATTTCCTTTAAAACTTGTAAGCACACGTAACCAAGCACACAACATGATTGGAACACAAGTAAAACGAAATATAAACATAGTGTGTGCAGTAAGTAAAAGGGTCCAGAAAACAAGCCCAGCTGCAAATTACAAGTACAACTAAAGAAATATAAGAGGAAGCTACTAGACCGTCCTCTGAGGTTACTACCTAATGTGTATGTATAGATCGCCTCCTCAGCACTCCACGTTCGTCTGTCTACACCATATACCGACTCGTCGAACTATCCACCTCTAGGTACCATCCAGTCATGGTACTCTCAGCCTCAGTCAATGCTATCCATCATCTGAGACCAATACAACAAGGTACGAATATAGCTCGTGCATGGGTGAGTATAAGGATACTCAGTAGGGTCCCCGAGACCGTCTAGGTCTCAAAAAATCCAACAAGTTTAAAACCCAAGGCATGAAATCAACAGATATCTTTACTTAGGCATATTCCCATACATATACCTGAGTTATCAAGTAATCCTTTTCAATCATGATGAAAATAAAGAGGTTTTGAATCATCTCAGACGTGGATTTATTCTACGGGGTAGTATCAAGTAACATTCCCCACACAACATCGAACACCTCGGATGCTAGTGAAATCCTCCTCTAATGAGTATAGTGGGAATACTGCATCACACAGAGGAACTTCCCACTAACTTTGGACTACTGAGGTACTCCTCCTGTTGAGTATCATGGGTCTTCCACGTCACACAGAGGCGCTCCCCATCATGGGTCTACCGCGTTACACATAGGTGCTCTCCCTCATAGCCTACTGAGGTACTCCTACTATCTAATATTGTAGGTCTGTCGCGTCACTAGGGCGCTCCCCACTGTGGGTCTGCTGCGTCACCAAGTATCTACCCACTGGGTCAGTCGAGTCACTCTTAGTCGAAACGGTCAGCTATCGACAAGTCTCAACCAGCCACAAGGTCTCTGAACTATGCTTAGTCATCCTCCAAGAGTATCCAGTCCACACGCTACTGGTAGATACTCCAACTGTCACGAAGTCCCACGAAAAAACATCTCAAAGGTCTGCCATGACAGAGGGGTCTCAACGTAACAGATGACATATAAATCAGATGCCCGATCATTGAGTAATTAGCCTTTTAGTCATGGGGGCCTGATTGGATTTGTGCTCGATCCAATTTGACCATTTCCCATCGTAATCCAAAACTCCAGTGGTGTATAATCCAATGGACCATCTTTCGCCACGATTTATAGCACTGCAGATGGTTCATCAGACGGACCTCCTGTTCCAAAATTATGGCAAAAAAAGTAAATGAGTCGTAGTGGGCCTGGGTTCAATCTGATCCAGTGAGATCGACTCGGCCCGACCCAGCCTTTGCCAACCCAGTTCGGGTTGACCCAGCCAGACCCACTGGGTCCGGCCTGGCTCGTTAGGTTCGGCCTGGCCCGCTGGGTGGCCTGGCCTGGTGGGTTCAGCCCGACAGCTGCGAGGGGCCGCAGAAGCGGCTCAACCTCATAGGGTACCACAAGGGTTACTCGGCCTCGGGCTGTCTCGACTGGGGTAGGCTCATAAGGCCATGTCTTGGGCATCTCATAGGGTCACGATGAGGGCACGACGGCGGTGGCAGCTCCGCTTTTCCTGGATAGCAGTTCGACATGGCGGCGTCGCAACTCAGTAGAAGGTGGTGGTGCAACGACTCGACATGTAGGTGGGACGACATGGCTTGGCCCAAACAGTGGAATGACTTGGCAGACAGCAGTATGTCTTGGCGAATGGAGACAGCGCAGTGGTGGCGCTATGAGGGGGTTCGACCCGGGGTGGAGTAGTGGCTCGGCAGATGGCGGCGCGGCTCGGCAGTGGCAGTGGCGCGATGACCCGACATGGTGGACGACGACGCCATGATGGCTCGGCACAGCAGCAGTGCGGTGAGGGCGGTTCGGCTCAGGGCGGCACGACAGTTCAGTCTAGACATGGGTGGGTCATCCGGGCACTGGGCCAGTTTAGCCAGGAGGGCATAGCGCCGTGGGGTGGCGCGGGTTTCGGAGGCCGTAGGTGGCTGTGCCATTTCCTACGTCTCCTTCCTACATTTTGAAGAACACATCAATGAAGAATGGTGGAGGGGTCGGGAAATGGTTGTTTGGCCCGTACCCTCCGTGTTTAGAGTGGTATAAAGCGGTTCACAAAGAACGAAGCATGAACTTGAATGGAAGATGTTTTAAAACATCATCCCCTACAACCCACATCAATATCTATTCCCAAACACACAAAATAATTAGAAGGGGAGAACACAGAATGTGATAATCAAACTAAAATAAACCCCTACCTCATTCACTTGATGACGTTGGTGCTAGAGGGTAGTATTTTCGTCGATTCTCTGTAGATGAGGACATCCCATGTTGGGAGAATTCCCAAAGAAGAAGGTTGATGGGGGTCGGCATTCTTCATTGGCAGAGTGTTCTTCTTCGGCAGAGCATTCTTCATGGAAGAACGTATTGTTCATTGAAGAGCTTTCTCCCAAGAGCTACTTCCTCCCAATTCCACCAAAGATGCTAAGGATAATAGATGAAGTTCTCTAGGTAGTTCGTTGAAACAAATTCAAAATAGCATAATCAATTAACAAGGTTGGCATATTTAAGGTATGTTTGTTGGCACAATTAGTGTGGATGAAGTCAAGAGGCTCCTCCACTTTAATGATGGGGTTGAGAGGTTTTTCTTCACAATGAGGGGTGTTCAAATGGATTAGGCTTCGAGTGGTCCCCACCACCAGAGCCTCTCATTGGAGGTTAGGTTCGGGTGGTCCCCACCACCATAACCTCTCATGGGAGGTTAAGGTCTGGTGGTCCCCACTTCTCAACTTCCATATGGTGGTTTATTTCCAGTGGCCCCACCTCCCAACACCCACATGGGTGTTGCAAATAAAAAAATGTCATATCCTTTTATTTTTATTTTATTCTTACACAAAAAACCCAAAAAATAACTTTCACCCTTGAACATCTGTCATCGAGGTGAAAGTCTATTTAAGAGAATACTGGCGCTGCGAGTTCAATGGTGCCCTCAGATTTCAATTCCGAGCACCGGATCAAAAGTTAGAAAAACCCGCTCGCACGTTTACTGAATGTACTCGAAAAAAAGTTCAAAATTTAATTATGGGCACTCCGAGCCTCAGAATCATGCACCGTCAATTTTCACAGACTCGTAAAATTCCCATTTATTTAAATAAATTACACAGATATTCTGGATCTTTAAATTGTTACAAATTTTTGTTTCCTTTAAATAATTTAGACACATAAACAAATTTATCTTTTTTTAAAAGAATAATTAGTTTTATTTTATAATAATTAATAAAATTTATGTCATTAGAATGTTTCTTATATTAAATTTTGATATTAGAACTTTTCATACATCTGAACATTTTCTCTTTGAAAACCTTCTTTCTCATCACATCTGAGTTATTAATTCGAGAATTAAACTTTACACATATCTGAACGGACTTTTTAAAAATAGATATTTTTTATTATAATAATAAATATTATCTAATGGGGTCAACATAACGTTTTACCATAATTAATACTAAAAATTGTAAAAATTATTTTCTGCAATTAATGTAAAAATTGGAATACCCAGGGAGGGTAATTAAAATGATAAGGGACAAAAATGACCCTGAACATGTAAAACCATTTTATGGAAATATTTAAAGAATTTATATTTTATTCTCTACAACGGACCATTTTTGAGGCAATTGGTGTGTGAAAAATGTAGGTACACAATTTTCTTTTCAATAATTACTTGTCTGCGACACAATTCCCTTACAAAATGACACCCACTTTCATCTCCTCTTCACAATTCCAAAAAGAATTGTCTTACATAAATTGTATCCAAATATTTAACTAAATCCCTTAGTCCCTTCCTATAATCATTATATTGGTCAGAACCCCATCCATTAAATCCTTTTGGTGTGAATGATAATATATAGTCCAACGAAGAGGTAACATTCCTAAGAATGCATTTTATTAATTTTTTCCTTTAACACCATAAATAATTTTTAAATGATGATTATATAATATCCACAGAATATTGAAAATATTAAGATATTTTTATGTTAATTCGACAACCATAATACTTCTATTCTTCCATCAAATGGGTTATTAAATCATCTTTCGTGTGTACGAAGACTACCGCCTTGTGAACTACTGTCATTCATTTCTCCATCACCACCTCTCATATATTGAAATAACAATTTTTTTATTATTAATAAATCATATTATTTTTATTATAGAATCATAATATCATAATTTCCACCCTTATTTTTCATTTTGGTAGAATATGATAACATTATTCGTGTGTATGGTAGACTACCACATTACGAAGAAATGTGATTCGTTATTCACATAAAATTTTCATAGATGTAAATATGGTTGTGTATAAATAAAAATACATTATATATATATATATGAAATTAAAATTATTATATAATTTTTTTTATTATTTATCTTTCTTTCATTCCATCATTGGAGAAAATGGAAACAATATTCATGTTTTTTTGAACCTACTATCTCCATGAATAGTGTGTTTAATTTTGTACCTTGAATTCTTATAGAAAATTATAAGTACATTTAAAATGAATATCTATGATAATTATATAATGGTAAACATGATAGATATTATCGAACCATGATCAAATTTTGTTGACAAAAAAACTAGAAAATTATAACAAATACAAAAAAGAAACTAGTTATTCCTTGAAACACAACTTTAACATGGAATTGTTAACAAAACGGAAATAAAATGTCATGAGTATATCATATATATTATGATATATATAATAATATCTTTTAAATATATTCATAATAAAACTAAATTTATTATATATGAGGTTTAAATGTTTAGGATGGAATTCAATTGTTAATGTATGTGATCTCCATCTCACTTTATACTTATGTGAGACACATGGCATATTGAACACATATTTATTTTATTTTATGAATAAAATCCCTCTAAATGAATTTTATTATTATTATATGTATTTTTTTTATTTACAAATCCATTCCATGATATCCATTTCAAGTGGTTAAGGGTTCAGAAACTTCTAATGAAATATGGGATTTGTTCTTTTATTTTACATCTTTGAGACATACGGAATGTTGTACACAAATATTGTTTTATAAATATTATATAAAACTAATTTGATATGTAATATCATTAATTTATATATTCTCATGATATTTTAAGTTCCATTTAACTTTAATCCTCCATGGGTCTTACAATTCCATGTTTTGACTGTGGTAAAAGGATTTTTTATAATCTCAATGTTTATTAGGATTGTTAATGATTGTGATTCCAATGATATAATATTATGATCTATCTCATATAAAATTCAGGATTTTTTATATACTCTATTTATTTCATGAGAATACATTATTTCTCTTAATTTCATCTCTTTATATAGACCAAAGAATGAAAAAAAGTAAGAAAAATTATATTTTTGACTCTTGGATCGAAAAATTATTTTTATTCCCATACAATGTTCTATAAAGGTGCTTTAATTTTTTTAAAAAATTTTTAAAAGTATTTATTAATGATGTTTTTTCCCATGTTTTAATTTTTTTAAAAAATAATTTAATATTAATTTCATTTTCAAAATAATTCTTGTTTAAATTTTACAGAAAATATGAAATGAATCTTGATTTATATATATACAAATTGAGAATAATTTTACACGATCATGGACAATAATTTAAATGAAAATGACATACAAACAACCACGGATATTTTTAATGAAAATTATTTTTAAAATTTTTTATGTTTTAAAATGTTTTTTTTTTCAAATCAGAAATGATATTCTCTTTATAAAATGTTTCAAATGATATTTAAAAATCATTTTCTATAAAATATGACATCTGTTGATGTTACCTATGAATTATTGAGGATATTATACATAGACACAATTATTATTATTTTTATGAACTGTTTATTGTTATGATGTCATGATGTTTTATGAAACCAATTTTAATTCATGGGTTCTGAAATGATGAATGTTTAATGATCTTGTGGCACCCATACATATGAATTTCCTTGGGGATGTGTGAGACCAACTAATCATTAAAATTAATTGGGTTAATATGTACGAATAATGACAAATATTTTATGTGTGAAGTTGATTACATTTTTACAATGTTATGTGTGTAGCTAATTACATGTTTATAATGTTATGTTGGAACCTGATTACATGTTCGCAACATTATATCTAAACATGATTACAAGTTCACACTATTATGCATGGACCTGGTGTTCATATATGTAATGTTATATTTAGACTTAGTTCCATATCCACAAATTTATGTGAGGGATTTTTTCATGTCCTTAACCCAATGAATGAACCTATTTTTTTCAGTTTCACAATGATTTAATATTATCTGTATACCACTGTACCATATCGTACAGCTGTGTTAATCTCTCATATATCATGTTGTTTTATTTCATTATGATACAGGTCATATGAATAATAAATATTTATTCCATGAATTATTTTTATGATCTTTGTTATACATGAAATGGTTTTCAAGTGTTATAATAATGTATCATACCCTTATTCCATTATTATATTTATGTTTCTCATGTATTTACCCATAATGGGAATCTAAGATAACCCTTTATATTAATTCCATTACTGAAGTTATAAATAATGGTTTTATGTAGGGTATGTGTATAAAGTGTAGTAAAGTGGGGGATCTTTATTGTATATGATATGATCCTTATAAAAATAAGAAAATTTTGTAACTATTCTCAATATACACTATACTATTACAGTCGTCAAGTGTAAATTCATGAAATGTAATGAATATTCAAATATTGAGATTTCATGTATATGTATAAAAATACATGGTTTTCATAATCAGTATCATAGGATAGGCTCAATAAAACCTCTATAATATAGGATGAGAAAATATTATTGATATCCTTTAGTGTAATCCTAGGTATAGTTAATAGTCCCATGTTATGGTAAAGAAAGGAATGTTGTTTTACGAGAAATAAATCATTTTTTTGGATACTAGAAGTAAATTTTGTATCACATATAGGATCCTAGGGGTAATATATTTGAAAAATGTGCATCTATATTAACACAAGTATTGCCTAGTACGAAAAAATGAGCCTAACTGCACACCATTTTTGACACTGTCTAGGGATATGATTTTCTTAATCTCATTTGTTATGGTTCATAATGAAGGATTTAGATATATTTTGATCATAGATTAAATAAATTAAAATTAAAATGACACATATTTAAATGAAGTATTATTTATTTAGGCATCATACAAATGATTTCTTAGACGTTGTGATTTCTCCCTATGAATATTGTTACACACTAAAATGTATTTTGTTTTTTAGTGGGTGGAACCAGACAGAATTGGGTCAACATTGAATGTGATGGGAAATTTATTGACGATAATCCAATATAGATGATGACTGGAGTGAATTATATAATTTTCAATCATAATAATCAATCCCAAAACCTAATTAACAACATTCCCCTTTACTGATTATTAGAATCAAAAAAGAATATAAAGTAGATTTTACTGAGAGTTCGGATAGAAGAGATAATATTTGAAAAAAATAAAGTATTTATATATCAAGAATATGGTAATAATCAATCAAGTTAATTTTTAGAGGGATTAGAATATGTTTTTAGGGATAAAAAGAACACAAAAAATTAATTTAAAATGAAACAATTACAATTTTGGTTAACATAATGGATCTGAATAAAGTCCCCCAACGGTATCATCAAAAGATGATGTTTCAAATGTGGAAGTATATGAATTATTAAAATTTATTTTCTAGGGGGAAATCACATGAAGATAATCAGAAAGGTTGTATGATTAGTGGTTATATTGTTTTTCATGAAGACACTATGTATGAGATATGATGTGTATGAATTAATAAGGAATAAGATGATGAATCCTACTTAATGGTGTTTGTATAATGTGTAACTATTTATTTGTTTTTTTAATATGATTAAAAGAAATATATTTTAGAATAATTTTTATCAATGGTATTTTGGTTATTATAATCATGAAACATTAATGGAATCTCTTTACTAGTTCTTCATTATGGAATTTCAAAAATATATTGAATGATACCTATGTACTAGAAAGTTTATTTATTGGAAAAGTGATATTTCAGGGTAAACATATCATTAAAATAAAGATAACAATTAATTTTTTCAGGATGTTGTGATAATGAATTTTATGTAAATGTATTATTGATATAGATAATGTAAATTGGATAATATTTATTGTATTAGAAATTGTTATTGAATTTTTGAAAAAGTGGTATATGTTATCATTGATGAAGTTTACAACAATTTTGTATTCAATTAATGTCTCTAATAATATAAGTTTTATTTAAGGAATAAGGAAATATTTTTGTTTTCAATAAGTTATTATGGAAATTCCTGTTATTAACATGTATGAATAGAATACATGACAAAGGTATTCACATGGTTGGTATGTTAAAATTAAGAACTACATCATCTTGTCTGGGGGATGAAAGATATGTTGGTTTTGGATATTCTTGGTCATTATTTAAAATCTTCTGTATTTTAATCTTTTTTATGAGTAATAAGGTTAAAAATTTATGAAATGTTTTACACTCAAATTTTGAAGAGGTTTTAGAGACAACTATTTTACTTCACTATATGATGAATTATCCATATTGGATAACCTATGCTAACCATCTTGTTATTATGATCACTACAGGTGGAACGAATAACTTATCATTATATTATAGAACTTATTATCAAAAACTAATTCATACATAAATATTATCTTTATTTCTGTGAGTTGGAGATGAACTAGAAATTGATCGAACCACTATAAAATACCCAGATTCTACTTATGAAATAGAAAGATATCAAGTAGGTATAATTTGTCATATTCTCTATAATGATAATAAAAATTTCATCAACATTAGAGAAAATAGCATGATATAATAATTTCATAATTTTACATTCAATTATGATGAATCTAAATTCTCTTAACCCATTATATATTTATGGTTATGGGGTGGTTAACTTTCTCCTAAACATGCTATTAATCACTCTCTATTAGTCAGTATGAGATAGTTTTCTCTTCCATATCCATATTTTGATTCCCTATAATGTTATCCATTTGCAAAAATAGAGTTATGAGTTAATTCTGGTAACTATTTTGTCACTTCCATTTCCATTTTAAGAAAAGTATTATTATTCATTAGTATTATGCATGTTTTTATGACGTACTTTTCAAATGTAAATCATTGGATGATCGAGAAAATTTTTGAGAGAGAAATTTATTTTAAAGAGAGTAAAAGGTAACATCTAGAGATATTATAATTTTTAAAAATAATTTATGTTTTTATTTCTTGTATTATATGAAAAAATGATTTTATCTTATATTACACATAACAATGATTTTCTTTGATTGTGTGCATGACATGCAACACTGATCTTCAGAGAAACCCGAAATTATATTATCCCAGATATGAAAATTTTCATGCACCCATTAGAATGAATGGAATTAATCAGATTTAATAACTTATAAAAATATATTGTTTAAAAATTTATATAAAATTATTTATTTTGTGACCAATTAATAAGAAATTAAAATAAAAACAATTTGATAATAAAGAAATTTTTTTTTTTAAATTTTTTTTATGTATAGAAACAAATTTAATCCAACAAATTAAAAAATTAATTTTTATAATTATTATAATGAAATTTATGTTTTATATATTCAATAATATTTCTAACATTTAACTAATGTGTTTCCCAAACAACATATGAGAGTAGATATGATTTTATGCCGCAAAACTGTATTTTTATGAAAAATAGTTTTGTCGCAATTTTCACACTTAGTTTAAAATTAAAATTTTCTCCTTTTAGAAAATATTATTGGAAAAATTTATATTAATTTATGATATAATATAATAAATGTTGTTGATGGAATTTTTATAATTGTTTGAGATGGTAAATTTCTTGTTGAATTAAAAATAATAATGGTATTTATTAGAAATTTTCATTTCTTTTAAGGAATTAAAAGGTTAAAATAGATTTAATCGGATAATAAATGTAAAATTAGTTCAATAATATATCAATTAATCCAATTTAGTTCATTATATTATTTTTCTTATTTCATTTTTAAATAAAAATCATTTAAATGTTTTAATATTTTTTGTTGATAACCCACTATCTAGTCATGTCTCCATGATTATTATTTAATTAAAATTTTTATATTATCAAAATTTACCAGAATTTATTAAATTTTATTATTTGGATAATTTAGAATATCTAATTTAGTGAAATTATTTTTTGAACACAATGAATAGTAAATTCATTAAAAATTATTTATCGCGATTAAAGTAAAAATGGGGTTACTAAGGGTAAAACTAAAATGAAAGGGGTTAGAAATGATCGAAAACTTGTTCAAAACCAATTTTATTTCCATATTTAGTAATAATTTCCTATAAGTTCTATAATAACCCATTTAAATAACTTTTTCCTCTGTAAAACATTGGGACATCTTTTCCTTTCAAAAAAATTTAGGTGTGCCACAAATGTCACTTATCAAAATCCACCCCCTCTCTTATCCTACTCAAACACCCAAAAAATTTTAATTTTTCCAATAACTACCATAATAACATCATTAATTATCTCTAATAATAATAGAAAAATATTTTTTTTCATAATTTCATCCTAATATGCCTTTTGGTGTAATAAAAAAAAATTCCACAGAAGAGGTAACATCTCTAACAAAACAGTTTAATTTATTTCTTCCTACACATCAATTTATTATTATCATACTTTGATTATATAAAGAAGTATCATCGTCCATATAATATGATTTTATTTTGCTAATTTAGAAACCCAAATAGTTATACTCTTCCAATAAATGGGTCAAAAAATCAACATTCGTCTGTATGGAAGACTACAACCTCATGAACCGATGTCACTCATTTTTCCATTATTACTCATCATAGATAGACAAAATGAAAAATTTATTGTTTATATATTAATTTTATGATATTATTATAATTCAAGAATCATTTTATCACATTTTACTTCATTCATTAGATTCATTTATAATTTTATAACATCATTCATGTGTATGACATACTACTACCTCACAAAGAGATTTGATTATTTCTTCACATACACCATATGTGGAATGCAATAAAGAAAGGTTTAAATAAATATATGTGGTTAATATATATATTTATATGAAATAAGTATAATAATTTAGTGATAATATATTATTTACCATTTTTCTTTGTTTTCGTCAGGAAAAGGATATCACTGTTCATGCATGTGTATGACCTACAGTCTGCATGATCATTGTATTCCATTTTCTATCTATGAATTTTATGATTCAACTTAAATACATGAATAATTAATATATATGATATTTAAATAATGGATAAAATTAGCAATTTGGTGGAATAAATATCAATGTTAGAGGACTAAAAAATGACAAATCCAATCACACAAAAAAAGTTGTTATTGCACAAAATATGGCATTAACTTGAATAGATATTAAAAGTATAAAAACAATCATATATATTAATATAAGGTATAAAGTATATTATCAATTTTCTTAAAAAAATTAAAATGATAATATATTTATAATTTTATATGTCCACACCTGTATGAAGAATATCGATACTTAAGGAGATTGATTTTCATCTTACTTTTTAATTTTGTGAGACTTATTTTATATTCACCACATATTTATCTTATGTGGTCCATAAAATTTCCATGAATGTATTTTATTATTATATTTATATAAATTATGATTCAATACATATAAATGTGAGGATATACCATTAATGGGGTTTACGGTTAAATAATTAGTAAAGGAGTAAAGGATTTGTATCTCAATTTTCCTTCATTGAGACATATGTTGTGTTATACACCTATATTTTTTTTGCATTGTATACAAATCCCCATTGATCAATAATATTATGAAATTATTTATTATAAGTATATTAATAAAATCATGAATAACATTCTCCAATATTCAATTAAGGATAATACTTGATTTTCCATTATTTTTCTAACTTTATGTACTCAAGATTTTTAAAAATGATTTAGTTAAAAATATTTTTTTCTCTCTTGAGTAGAAAAACGTTTTTAGTCACAAAATGATGTTTTATAAAAGTGTTTTAATTTTTTTTAATATTATAAAAATGTTTTTATAAATAAATATTTACCCTTTTTATATTTTAATTTTTTTGAATGTTATCTTTATGTAATATTCAAAACAATTGCCATTTTGATTTTACAGAGAATATTAATTGAATCATTTTTTAATGAATAAAACCTAAAAATAACTCTCATCAAACATGGAAAATTATATCTATATATATTTCATTATAATATTCCACATTTTTTTTAAATAAAAGTATTTGTAAAACTTTTTATGTTTTAAAAATTATTTTACAAGGTGGAAAGGATATTTTGTATGACATGTTTCAAATGATAATCCAAAATCATTTTCTATCTATGATTATATACATTAATGTTACCATATTTAGTGGTCATATTATCCAAGGATATCATTATTAATCTTTAACAAAATGGTTTATTTTTATGATTCCATGATTTTAATTATACTCATTTCATTTTATGGGTTATGAAATAAATAATATTTTAATGTATTGTGGCACACATATATATTATTTTCATTATGTGAATGGTGGTACATATATCTCCGTAAATTTAATGGGGTAATGATGGATATTTCATTATAAAATATGTTACCTAGGTCCTTATTACAAGTTCACAAAATTATGCACGAATCTGATTACATGCACACATTGTTATTCTTGAATCTAATTACATGTTCCCAATAGTATGCATGAACCTAATTAAATGATCATAGTGTTATGAATGGGACTTGATTTCATGTCCCTATAATTATATATTGATACATTTTAATTTCTATATGTTTATTCAGGGGCATGATATCATGTCCTTAACAAAATGAGTGAACCTATTCTGATTTATACATGTTTACAATTCCTAAAGATTATGTGTATGCCATAATGACATATATTATTAAAAGGTTATGTTCTGAAGGATATTATTATTTTATTTAATTATTATTCATGTATTATGAATAACAAATATTTATTCCATGACTCATGATTATGATCTTTATTATTCAGGCTCTACTTATCAAATGTTATGCTCATGTTCTAATACCCTTAATCTTAGGTTAGATTTTTGTTACTACATTTTTTACCCTTAATGATAATATGAGATCAAACATTCTTATTTTACACCCCCAGGTTATAAATAATGGTTCTATATAGGGTATAATTTTGATGAGTAGTAAGGGGGATGGAATTTTTGGGATATTTTGAAGATATTTCACCAAATATAAATTTTTTGTACCACGTCTACTAAGACACGAAACTATTACCCTACCCGAGAGTGTACTCAGGTTAATGAATATTGCTATATTGAGATGTATTAAATATGTATGAAAATATAGGGTCATAATACAATATATATTTTATGCTAGAAATTTTGACCTAATAGTGTGTTACCCATGCATACAAACTATAAAATAAAAAATGAAATGGATAATGCCTTTTCATTGGGGTCAATTCATGATTTCCCTTAAACAATGTATGATTACCATGAAAAGTAGAATGAATTCATACATTATCAAATTTAAAACCTAAAACAAGTGATAATTAATATTTCCCAAAAAATAATATAAAATAAAGAAACATAATTAACATTAGTAAAAAGGGGGTGATACGAAAAAGTTAGAGAAAATATTATTTTCTCCATGTATACAATCTTAATTAGTACGATTAATATATTTTCATTCATGAATAAATCCACCAACTATTTTTTATGCAACCTTCATGTACAAAAGAAATTTAATGTTATATCGCTTCACCCTAATAACGTTTTAAATGAAAAGTGGAATAATGTTTAGGGTTCAAGAAGCGTTGTTGAATATATTTTTTCCCATATAAAAATCACTTCATTATTTATGTTTTTGAATCATTAGAATCCATTATGGGCTATAGTTAAATAGTGTGTTCCATTCCAAAGGACACCTTTATATGGAAATGATATCTATTTTCTAATACTATTCCTTAAAAACAAAATCATATTTTCACCCTATGGAAAATTTACCATAATCTAATATGAATATAATTATATTAAATTGGAACTCATCATTATAATTTGTATGGTGGTCCTCATCAACACAGATGGTCAATCCCAGCATTTCCTGATACCAACATCTCAAGCTAGGATTTACATATTATGTGATCCAAATATTCATGACTAATAAAATACATATAAATTTTCACACTTGGAAATTATATGTCTTTTTAAATACTGATAATAAAATCATTTTTCATTCCCTCTTAATACTAGTGCATTAATATACAATAAAGAAAAAAAGGACACGAGTCAAGGGGATCCTCTCAGAAGAATATGAGAACCAGGTGTGACTGGAACCCAATTATACCTGGATAATAAGGGACGTTTATGATTTATTCATTAGACCTATCGACTGATAATCATATATTTCCAATCCCTATTCGATGTCCAACAACATTTAAAACAGTGATTAGTTTGGGACGGGTGTGTTCCAATGAATTTTTAATATCCATTACATATAGAAATTACTTTATTGCTTAATTATTAATATCCTAATAAATACTTCATGTCTACTAGTAATGAGTGAATTCAACTCTAGTGTATTTAAATTCATTGTAGTGATATCCTTACCTCTATATCAATATAGCTAACTAGAGAAAAATTTAGATCATGTGGGGAAATATTTATAACCCATTGTTCCGTGAAAATGTTGTAGTTGAACACAAAATATACATTTTTTGGGGATCATCCTCAATATACATTTTAATTAACATCACTTTTTATTTATCATCCTAAATCTATGATTTACATCATATCCACTACACGTTCATATTTGATGGAGTGATCTGGGATATGGATCCCTATTTTGTTTGTCAAACCACACTATAACTTACATCCTACACATCATGACCAAAACTTATGTACAATCATCCCTGATGTGGTGTATATTAGTGTTTTTTACACTATGAATGTCACTATTACATATCCCTTTTCTATATTTACAATATAACACTTCGGTCAAGTCTATAGGACATTGAGTTTTTTCCACCTTTCGGTAAAAATCCTTCTAACCTTAAACACCATTTATCTTCATCTAACTTCATATGCCTTAACATATAAAGCGAAAGAGGCAATATGAATTCTAGTTTCAAAATTCTCAAATTGAATTCTAATAAAAATAATACCCTCTATTTGCTATGTTTTCACCTTACATCTCTTTGGAAATATTTTAGCTTTGTTTTTAAATTGAGAAGACAAACCAATTTTTAGGTAGAAGATGTGTAAATAGTGTCATAATAAAAATTCAACTTCCTACCCACAATGAGTCACCCAATTTAGGCTTAAGAAAAATTTATGGCTATGATAAAATGGAATGTCTTAAATCTTGGGCACCGACTATATGGTATTACAAAGAGATGATTAATACTCACCACATCAATTAATCCTATAAAAATATATTAAATCCCTCCATTTCCTCAAATATTAGTTCGTATGATTTGTAAAAGATAGGATAAGGTTTAATTTCATGTTACTTAATAAATCTCAAGTGCGGGAATCCTCATTCAAAGTTCATCCCTTAGGATTATTATTGTGTGGATTTATTCAATTCTCTTATATTTGAATTGGATAACATAAATTAGAGTGATTGTTTTTGTTTTTTATTATATTTACCAAATATATTTATCTTGGTGAAAAATTATTTAGTGTAACAAATATCTCATATTTGAGATAGATAACCAAGTCCAACAAAGATGATATATGTGACAATATATTCAGCCCACCGATATTTGTCTATGCACAAAAACATTAGAAGAACCCAAAATACATAGTATTTTATCTCATTAACTCACCATAACATATGATTATTATTATGTGACACTATATTTTTTTTCTAATTATTTTTAAGGAAACATGTTTAATAGATAATGCATTTATCTTTATTTCATCATTGTATAAAGTATTTATAAATTCTTAATTAACTAATTAATTCCCATTCGATTAAAAATATGGGTTAGTTATGAAGATATTGATTATTTAAATGTTTTATAAATCTTCATGGGATGATAGTTAATATAAAACATAAGTTAAAAATTTGAAAAATATTATTGTATATAGAAATATTTTTCATTTATTGATAAAATTTAATAAAGAAGATACATAATTTAGTGTCTCCATTAATATTTCAAAAATAAAAATAGAGGTAAATACAATAATGCACAATATAATTCACTGTTATCGACTTCATATTTCATTAATATACCATATGTATTCATTTATATAAAATTAGTGTTTATCCTGATTTGTAACATCAACATTATTAGGGGGAAAAATATCTCTCCACTGGAGGAAACATCTTACTTCCCCACAAATTGGCATCTTCATGATGTATTTAATTCTCCATAGTTATTCTATTTACATAAATTATTTATTGATAGAGGTGGTTCAGTAGACTATAATATTTATTTTCCAATAATATTATCTCCAACGCTACCATCACATAATGAGATCTCCCTAAATGTGTTTCTATGCTGGGCACCACAGAATGCACTACCAATTCATCTTGAGGAATGTACTATTGAGACATCTTTTCCTACATCTACTCATAGAAAATTTCCGTAAGGGTTGAATTAAAAGTATGATAGTAAACACCTTAATATCCTAGGAAAATGAAAAAATATTGAATCAAAAAAAATATCTTATGTTGAACTTTCATGATAATTTTGTTGAAAAACATATTGATTTCATCCCATACATACTATTGTAAAACATGATAGAAATAATGATGATATTGAACTATCATAATGACACTCCCAAAAATATAAATATGTTCTAGGGATAGCTTACTAAATAGAGTTTTATATTCGTCACCATCTAGGAATTTATGACTTAAAATGACCATATCCTCCTCCTACTCAGGCAGTTGAGATGTAAAAAGACACATATAGAATCTGTGAGATCATTAAGAGATAGATATAGTGTGGGGGTGGGGTTGAATCATTGATCAAGATTTATTTTTATAGGATCCACGTTAAATAACATTTTCTACTTCTTAGAGTGATTATAATTCACTGTTATACACACACATTCACACACATAACATGGCACAATAGTTTTAAAAGGATCACCACTCAAAATGAGAAGGCTAATCCTTAGTTTGATTAAAAATCACCCATGATCAAACATCCCACTAGTATCAAAATGTGCATTTGAAGTGAAAAAAAATCATAGTAAATACATAACAAAACTATAACACCAAGAGTATTGTCTAGTGGAACTAACCAGGGTTGCTGTCAAGGAATCATTTGTCATCTCTTCACTACTCTAAATCAATTATTATATTTTAATTTTTAATTTTTTTTTTCCAATTTTGTAAATTTAGATTAATTATTGGTGTGCATTTTTTGGTAAATTAATAGAGAATTTCGACAAAAAAACACACAAATTCAGGGTGAAAGGGAATGGTCTTTATAATGATTCCAAGGGACAATTATTATAAATATTTTCATCATCAAACAATTATTCCATATCCAATACCTATTTTCTAGTCTGTATAAAAATTGTGAGACTAATAACACGTGTATTAAATGACTATACATATTAATATAACCTCCCCTACATGTTTCAAATGATTAATATACCCTAACTAGAAATAATCTACCACCCTTTCCCCCAGATCTAATCAAATGTTGTTTATGCATCGATCTGCATATCACAAATTGTTTGTTATGTAGGCTATGCAATTGTTGGGATATATGATTTGAGAAATTGGATAATAATGTTGTTAATATAAAGAACAATGGTTTATAATCAATCATCTTCCCTCATATGTTATGCTATATTAATAGTGAAAATTAGAGCCAGATAATTTAAAATAAATGATTCTAACAGCCCATGAAAACTCTCCCAGTGAAATTGTCTCGAGTTAGTATTACATATCCATGAATTGAGAGAATAAAAATAATGGGATGGATTTATAGGCCATAAAATAAAAATACAATTGATGAATGAAATGGAATATCACTAAAACATGCATTAAAGTGATTGAAATTTATAAAAGTAAGAGTGAATTAGAAAAATCATTCCATAAAGGGGGAATATGGAACAATTTCATTCCCCACCCAATTTTTATTTATTTACTAAAAAAATAATTTCCAATAAAGTTGAGAAATAATTAAACCAATTTGAGCTCTAAGGTTCAATATCATTTTTCATTTTCAAAGAATCAATTTTGAAGCAATTATATGCAACCAAGATTTTGTGAGAGATATGTACTATGTGATTATTATGCATGCCTTGTATGGTTAAGTTGACACATGTTATAGTTGAATAGGGTCAATATTTTAAGTACAAGGTTATGTTGATTTTTACAAAAGGGATTTTAAATTAGGAATGGACATGTGCATCGGTGGTTTATAGTGAGCTTGGGCTAGGAATTATTTTGTGAAGATGCTTGATGAGGATAATTTTAGAAAATTGATCAAGCCCCTTTTAAGAAGATTAAATATTTTGGAAAATCAAACTATATAAGATATTAAAAAACCAAACACACATACAAAAAAATTGAAATATAAATTTATCATTGGTTGAAGATAGGAATGTTTTAAACTATATATTTGATCAAGATTTTAGATTCTATATTAATAGGAAATGATGAACATTGGTCCATGGTGGAGGACTGTTAGTGAAATAGGATTGTAATTCAAGTGATATTTCATCTGTGATGCTTGATGTAGAAAATTCTCAACTAGTGTATTCAAGTAATAGATTGAGTCATCAGTAAGGCTGAATACAGTGGTTTTATTCAACCTTAGTTTTGAATGGATTGTGTTTTGTCTATATAGATTTGAAATCATCTAGACAGATGGGGTTTTCATTATTCTTGAATCTTCATTGATTAAATATTTATTTTTATAGGAATTTCCTCAAACACCATGTAGACATAGGCTATAGTCTTTGCAGTTGGTGGATTAGCAGACATGAATGTACCACTTCATTCATGGACTAACAGAAGGATAAAATTCTATAATGTATGATGATCTTATATTCATCTAAAAAAATTTCATTTATTATTTTCCTTTAACATGGTAAAATATTCAAACCATAGGAATTCATAGATGATATGGGTGCCATTTCAGAAGCTTGGGTGTTATTGTAACTCAGATTCAGCAGAGTTGGTGTAATCAATATATGTGATAATGGGTTTCAATGGATAAATTATAGTCCATGAATTGAATATATTTGGTATGTTTATTACCTGATGCCCTCTTGGTACATGGATGGGTATTGGATCATAGTTTTAGAAACTAGATGGTGGAGGTTATAAAACTTTGTATTCATACATGAATATGCACATGTTTGAAGATTCTACAAAATTATGATGTATTAAACTTAGGGTCGATTAATTTTATATACTATGGTTTAGATGGATAAAATGAAGTCTTGGACCCCATAAAAGAGTGTTTTAAGACGTGTATCAAATTTTTAAGAGACCACAAGTGAGATCATGTAATGTGGGAGGTGGCCATGGTATGCCGACGAAAGGGTGTTGTGATATTGACTACATGATGGGTTTCCAGGAGGTATTAGATTCATCCTAGGTGCACTAGCTAGCTCGTGTGTCTCTTTCGAGTCTATGGTGTCCAATTTGGTTTCATAAGTTATAAAATATGTCATTTGGATTCTTTTCCACCTTTCTTTTTAACCGAATCAACTTGCATAATGGCCATTTTCCACCCTTGTTGGGATCTTCAACTCCTCTCTAACGGGATGGTAGAACTCATATAAATCATATCCATATTGTATTTCTTTGGATTCATTGTGAAACTATTAATCTATCTTACACTCATATTCCTTTCTTTATTTAGTTTTTTATAGATATTTTTTGTGTAATATTTATGTTATATTATATTCCATTATCTGATAATTTTTCTTAATCTTTGATTTCATCTTCTCTTGCTTGAACCAAGGGCTTATAGCATATTATTAAATATTAATTGGATTGAGGTAGTAAGACTATATATATTTTCTTAGGTCTTAACATTTATAAAATAATCCCTTTTTTCACACGATTGTAACTCCACACATTTCCCCTAAAATTTATATTCCTTTAATTTTTCACATATTTCCTAATCTAGATGTATAATAGGCATTGCAGAAAACATTGGTGGTCGAAAACCTAAACTCAAACCACCCATAAGTTATTTTCAGATTAATTCCATGAAAACCTTACTTTATAAGAAACCAAAACATCTTTTAAGGTTTGTATGACATAGAAATTAGAACAATGAAAACTCAGTCCTTTCCGTATGTAAAAACTGGCCCCTTGGGGTGTGTTTTTCCTTCTATTCCATGATTAACATACATTAGCATAAAAAAACCACATTACGGTGTATTTTTGATAGTACTTAGAAAACCACCAATAATTCATTAGTGTTATAAAACCATCCTCAAGATATTATTTTCATTCCTCTTCTTAGTGGAAAATATCCAGCGTTCCATTAGGAATGTCTTAGGTAACACATTATTTTTTAAAATAAATAGGTCATCATGAATAAATGATAGAGATTTTAATCCATAAATTTAATTCAAAACAATAAATAATATATAAATTAAATTATTTTATGACCGGATTATTCTTTGGAAAATCACGGATGATGCTTCCAAGTATATGATTTAATTATAATAAAATTTTCCCTTGAATAGTATACTTAAATTCCATTGAATACCATATCATATTCCATGTTATGTATGGTTTACTACATGGGATTTTTGGTTATTAACATGGGAACATATTCACATGTTAAATGGTGTGCAATTCCGGGAAGAAGCCATGGGTTCCCTCTTTGGAACTCCTTGGGAATACTCATAGGATTCCACTTGATTTAGTGATCTAAACACCAAGGGGTGAACCAAGCATGGTTTTGGTTAGTGGATTACTCTCAAGAATTAAAAAACTATTCACCATTGACACATTTGGAACTTGAAAAAACATTAATCTTCATGGGATGAACTCACATGTTTAGGATTATGATATCAGATATGGAATGCCTTGGGTTATCCCTTAGGATTCCAATTGTGACCTAACCCAAAATGCTAGGATTCCATTCCTCCATTTAGATAGAATATATTAAGAGAAAAATTACAAGGGTTTATTCCAAGGATTCTTATAAAAACCCAATAGCTAAACATTATAATCTGACCACTATATATTGGCTCAAAAATAAAATGTAAAGAATGCAGTGGGACCTCAATGAATATCAAATAGTTTTGTTTTGTAGGAATTCATGTAGTAGTTTAGAATATTTCATTACATTCTTTATTATTGGATGTCTGAGATATATTATTTGGGTCCCTAGGATAATTATTAAAAATTCACATGACCAGAGATCTCTGGTTTATACTGAGTCTAGTTGGGTTCACATGGTATTCAATGATATACTTGATTTTGACCTGTTTTATTTCATGTACTACCTTAAATTATTAGGTAGAAACTCTATTAAATTTTATAATAAATGCCTATATTTTCATTTATGCTATTGTTGGGTTACTTATGATTTGTACTGACACATTACTTGGACCATTTCTTGGTACACTTGAATATGTCATGGATTTTGGACGAGACCAAGAGAAGAACCCTACTCTGGATGCCTGACTCTATTTGATGTTATGAGAATGTGGGTAGAGGAACATGATGGTACTTAGATTCTCTTGGAGCATAATTGTTTTTGGTTTTTTTCTATATATATATACTAGTACTACTTATGTGAATACTTCCATGTGACACTTAACATATATTTTTTCACCACCATGACATCATATATATATATTCATCCTTTAATACGTCATTTAAATTTTATTTATTATATGTATATAATATGTATTGTTTATTTCCACTATGATTTAGTCTTGTAAATATGTAATATTCTCTCAATCATACCATGATAGAACTTCACTACTATACAGTAGCCTCTAATGAATGAGGAGGCACACTAGAGGTCATGTGGTCCCCCAATTTTATTACATATCAATCAACTGAGACAAGATATGAAACTGTGGTGTCATAAATTATTTTTTTTCATGTGATTTTTAAGATTATGGAAGCCTCTTAATTGTGAAAAAACTTTCCTATTAGGTTGGTGTTCATGTGATAAAATGGCTACTAGGGATGTTTTGTGCATCAAGGATGCCAATATTTAATATTAATGAAATGAAAAAGTCACATTCACCCAATTAGTTAGTGATGTGGACTCAATTTTTATGATTTCTAACACATTAAGTCATTAGTTGGGTTAATGGTTGTGTGGAATAACATCATCCATGGGCTTTATAATATTTATAAGGCTTTTACAAACATGGAATGTGTGGTTCCATTGGTCTAGTGAATCATTAAAAATCAGTAAGAAAATTATGTTAATGTAATATTGTTGAAGTACATGTTTTCATCCACAAATATAGATGAATTATTTTTTGGTGGTTCATTAGTGTGCCTAGTTTGTGATGGTATGAACGATTGGGATCATGGACCAATCGGATCATATTGTTCCATCAAGAATGTGATAGTATAATTAAAGAGTTCGAACAAAACCATAGCATGAAACTCAGGGTTTGAGTGGTTGTGTGGGTGGTATATATTCATTCATATTATATGATTTTTGGAAACGTATTGAGGGTGTCCTATGAATGTTAAAATTGTCATATGGGAAATGCATGGATAATAAACAATGACATAGATGAGGAAGCCATGTTCGGAGTGAGACATTATTCATTGGAATTGGGGGAAGCTTGGTTCCTGGGGTAAATATAAGTGCATAAATATTGGTTTTCAATGTAAATATAATATTCAAGTGAATGTTTCAGTTTCACATTATTGTTTCAATAATGGTTGGAATGTAAGGATATAGACATTGTGATGATTAAATGAGCATACAACCAAATGTGTATGATAGGAACCATCTAGGTGTGACAAGTGGAATATGATATTGGTAGCTCAAGACCTCCAGGGTAAGATTTTTTATGTTTCATTACTAGAAGATGAATAATCATGGTAAGATATAGTGTAAATGTAATACTTATCAAAGTTTAACCACATTATGAATGTCATATATTGATGTGGAAGGTAAGGAATCAATGATTGGGAGGATCAAAAATCATAATTCTTTGATAAGACCAATCAATGTTAGTTTATTGAAAATTAGGGAAGGATATAATGGGAGGTGTGGATGACACCATCACTTTTTTGAATTTTTTAACCTCATTTTGATAGTTTTTACATAGATATTGTTAGTGGAATTCAAATGAACAATGATTTGGATGTAATTTCCCTTCATAAAATCACTTAGGGGTGAGTAGTTTTACCCACATCTAGCCACCACATTCAGTAATGTATAGAGTGTTTCTTATAGGTTTTATGTTCAATTTTAAATAAAAAATGTCTAGGGAAATAATATTGTTGGAGAATCACATTTTCGGTGATAAAATGATATACATTTGTGAAAGATCACAGTTGTAGAAATAACAATAAAGAATATAATGAATGTCTTTCAGAATATTGTGAACTAGGGAATTTGAGTTTTCTAATCCAAGAGAAGGTGTTAAAACTATGATTAAATATGATCTTCGTTGATTTCATACAATATATTTTTCCTCCATGTTCATAATAAATCCCTTTAAAGTGATAGATTAATAGAGTATCAATTCTTGAAATATATCTTGATGGTTAATTTGTTTTTAGAGGCCAATACTATTAAGGAACAATGATTTATGTTCAGAAATCAGTGGGTTGGTAAATATGATCACAATATACCATTGTAAACTAAGGTAATGTGATTAATTCCTTGAATAAGGAATCAAATAAATAGATGCACATTATTTAAATAGATCAGCCTGAGGTAGTCTAAAAATTGTTTTGGAAAACATATATATGCCATAATATAAGACCACCACTACTGGAAAACTAACATATACCAACAGTTTCGAGAACCGTTGCCAGGTAAGCCATTGGGATAGGTCTATACCAACGGTTCTGGAAACCGTTGGTATATGTAATATGAAAATCTATACCAATGGTTATGGAACCGTTGGTATATGTATTTCAAAAAAACATTCGCTGGGATTTGATCCCAGGACCCCTAGTTTATCATTGAATGACTTAACCACTAACCTAACATGACTTTTGTGAACATAATTGCATAAATATACATATATATATGTATTTTCATAATTATTTTAAATTTTGATTTATATAATGTTCTTGGAAATAAGATATGATAAAAATTCTCAGGACCTATACCAATAGTTTTGACAATCGTTGGTATAGTTCATGATTCTGGAATTCATTCTGGGTTGGTGGTTGATTTCTAGGGGACCTTTCCCAACGGTTTTGGGAAACCGTTTGGATAGGTATACCCTTTCCCAATGGTTTGGACAATCTGTTGGGAAAGGTGTCCACAAAGAGGATGTTTTCCAATGGTTTGCACAAACATTTGGGATATGTATACCCTTTCCCAATGGTTTCCCAAAACTGTTGGGAAAGGTGGCCACAAAGTGGGATTTCCAAACGGTTTGGCCAAACCATTGGGAAAAAGGACCTATACCAATGTTTTTTACAAACCGTTGGTATTGAAGCATTGGTAAAAGTCATATTTCCAGTAGTGCACTTTGGATAAATCATGTTGTGTATGAAAAGTACATTTGGTTGTCGGATCATTAAGTCTAAAAAACATGACAGGATGGAATTTATTAGTTTTCTTATAAATTGTAGTAGTGGGTGTCATGTGAAACTGTTTTATACAGATGTATGAGAGAGATCCAGTGGTAGATAATTTGAATAAATAATGAATATATCATAAAATCCATTTTAAAATAGTTATCCATTTGTTGTCGTATAGTGATAATGGTGAAGTAGTAAGATATTTCCTATCAAAAGGGATACACCATTGAATATTAAAGTATTTGATCCCCTCATGATAAGATTTATGGGTGTGTTGGACCGATCATTATACCATCATTTTGAAATTTTGATACCAAAAACTAAATCGACTTGATTACTACTAGTTTTCCTAATGAATTCTAGGAAAATTTCATATATTATTTCAGGTGGGGCCAAGAAAGGGATTTGAAATAATAATTCATTATTATAAAATGAGTGGGTGTCAAAAAGAAATAATATTTGATGGTGGTGGTAAGCATGGTAATGAATTAGTCAAATAGTGATCTAAATAAAAAGTTAATACATAATTCAGTCTTGGACTCTGGAGAAAATATTAAAATGATCAAGGGGTGTCTCATGGTTATGATGATCTGGGATCTATTGTTTGGTAATGTTCTAATGGTAGAAGCTACGTTTTCTTATGTAATTACTGTCAGGGGGGGTTTAACATCTATTCTTTCCAGTAGTTGGATACAGTGGTTCAAAAACCATAGTTGTGAAACATTTTTTATTGTGGATGGTGAGGTTTGAAAAATAAACCTAGACTTTGAGGATGGGATGAGCCTCAAATATATTCTTGGATAATGGATTTTCATTCATTTATTCTAAAAATTTTGAATAACAAGGGATACCAGCAATGTACTATTTTATTCATGGGTGTTATAAAGTGTGGTTGAAGAACTACATTGAGGGGAATCACTAAAAGGTCGGAGTTTTTTCTTGAATGAATTTCTAATACTGTACATGAAATAGCTATAAATTAGAAACATTTATCTCATTTTATGGTGTAAATCACCACAATCTAGTTGAGTGGATTTCCGATAGCACCTCAAGTATATTAATGTTATCAACGAACTATAGGGTGGAATATTATCTTTTTGAGGGTAAATTTATGTAGTGTCTATTGATCATTGGTTTAAGTGATGGAAAATTATTGATTATTTCTAGAATAAAAATATGATTTTAAAATTAGATGATTACCAAGGAATAGGTATGGTGACCAATGTAGGTTGGATAATATTTTAGTAAACCATCAGAGAATCCTAGGGATGAGTTGTGTGAGAAATGAATTAAAATTATAGAAAATGTTTGATTTCTCAAACTATTAGTCATATCATTATAATAATTAGGGTTTAGATGGGTAAAATGAAGTCTTATCCCCATAAAGATATTTTATTTAGACATAGATTTGTAGTTTAAGAGGAATTTTTTGATTTCAACATGAGTGAGGGGTGGTAATGGAATGGTGTCAAAAGGTAGTAGTGACACCAAGTAGCTTTCCATAGGCCACTAACTAGTCAGTATCATTCTTAAAGGAAACAGATTTTGTATAGAATCATTAGTTTTCCATTGGCTACCCAGTGAAACCCAGTGGTGTTCTACTGGTCACCTTTGTGTTTTCTAGAAGGGGAAAAGGGTTTTTTGACCCCTCATACCCTTTCTATTTCACCAAAAAATGGCCAATGTAATGGCCTCTTCTAAACAATGTATTGATCCACTTATCCACTACATGTCTATGATGGAAGTTCACTAGAACTAGTAAATTTTCGATTTCATAGGTTACATTGTAAATATCTAGATTGTTCTGACACTCGTCACCATTATTTTTTATATTTTCTTTAATATCATTGATGTTATGTACAGTTGATATAATATTAAATATTTGTTTAAAAATTCAATAATTTATCATCCCTATTCTAGATAAAATCAAGGGATGATATTAGATGATTGTATATTCCTAAAATATAGGTATGGTATTTATATGTTCTTCCATAAATGTATTTTTTTTATAAAATCTTCCATCTTGCTGCACATCAATAATTCTATGTGATACACATAGAATTTATATTCCCTTAATATTTCAACTAGACCCCAATCCAGATGTATTACATTCTTCATACACACTATTGATGTTAGAGAACCAAAACTCAAACTGCACCCTTTGGGTGTTTTTGTCTTAATTACATTAAAAACATACTTCTTATGTAACAAAAAGCACATTTAGGGTGTGTTTTACTCTAAAATTAGGAAATTTCAATTCATTTCATTCCTTATGTAACAAGACCACCCCTTATGTCATTTTTGGTCTTATCTTCCTTGATGAACATACTTTAGTATAACCAAAATAGAACTTTAAGTTATGTTTGGATTATCACATAGAAAAAAACCAATGTTACCTTAGTATAATCAAAGAACCCTGTAGGTTTTGTTTGACATTGTAATTTATATAAGGAAAATCATGTGTTGTCCATTGGTCATATCAAAGGAAACTCAAATTTAATAAGTCTAAATAGGTAATATTGAATAAATTTTAGAGCCACTACATCAAAAATGGTATGTAAATCCAGAATTAATGGTTAAAAATTAATAATGTGACAAAAAAATTATTATCTATAAAATCTTATATGTCACTTACATGATTTGGATTTATTTATGATATATTCTTTGACCTGAATAGCATACATAAGTTTCATGTAGTCCCTTATCAAATTCCTTATAACATATGTTTTATTACTATGGATTCTTGTTTTTTTAATTATGAATCTCGGTCACACCATCACGGGTATGGGATGCTTCAAAAATGTCTTGGGTTCCATCATTAGAATTCCATAATTATACACATATGAATCCACTTGATTAAATGATGTGAATGCAAATTGGTTAAACCATCATAGATATAGTTATTATCTTACTCTCAAGAATATCATGAATAATCATCATGGATTATTTTGGAACTCTGAATAAATTATATTCCTTAGGATGATATCCCAGGTTATGAATGGTTTTCTCGGACAAGGATAGACTTATATTAGTGGCTTGGATTCTAATCACGGTATTCCTAAAAATAAAGGGATTTATTTCTAGGGCCTGTTTATAAAATAATAGAATCATAGTTTGAAGTGTTCCACACAATTATTAAACTCAAAACCAAATATCTAATCCTTACTGGTTGGTCTCCATAAGTTTTTTCAAAAATCAAATGTAATGAATTCAATGGTACATCCCTGGATTCAAAGCAATTATGTTGTGTAGTAATTCTTTGAATAGTTATACAGATTCTATGAAATTATTTATTTTTGGATACCTGGGCTATAATACTCTTGTGCATTGACCAGTTATTAGAAATTAACATGATTAGAGAGATCAATATTTGGATGGAACAAGTTGGGTAGGGTGGGTGTCACCAGAGGTGACCAAGATTGACATGTTATCTTTTACTTAAACATTAAATTATTATCTCTACACACTATTACATTTTATACACACTAAATTATTTTTCATTTTACATCGTTGGTGTTTGTCTCCTGATTTTTACTCACACCTAGTTTGAGTTGTTATTTGGTTCATGAGAAGATTCCATGGAAGTAGGTATAGGTAAATTGATGTTCCCTATTATGGAAGCAAGAATCTAATTTTGGTTGGGTTTATGGAATTATAGATCTGGTACTTCAAGGCACTTGGTTCATAGTAGTTTTTGCATCTTTTAAAGAATTATTATAATAATAATTATGTGAATACCATTAGTACATGTCATAGTTATATTTTGGAAATACCATGACATCATTTTTATATATTTATACTTTATTGGATTATGTTTGTTTTATATAAAATCTTTTAGAGTTATAGTGTAATTATATTAACTATTTTTTACTCTTGTTATGAGAGTATAGTCTCCTCAATATAGCACTAATCCCCCTATATGTTGGTCAAAATCCTATAGCATATAGGGAAGCATGAAATAGATCATGTAGCCCTCAAATTTATTTACTTATCAATGAACTAGGTTGGGTATGTGTCATTGGTGCATGGTTGATGAAAGGATATCAGTGCAATCAATTGAAAAATGGTTTCAATGTCAATAGTGGATAACATGCAATAGTTCATGTTGTATTTTTGGGGTAGGCAATAATTTTACATTTTCGGTAGGTTGAATGTTCCACTGTGGGGGTAGGAAATATTCAATTTAGGGGTTGAAATTATATCATTACTTGTACACTGAGGACATCGTGATTTAATTCGAATATCCATAATGGATATGTGAAGACATAATGTATTCATATTTTCAACACGTGATCAATCAATATTTTCAACATTTTATAGATAGATGCCTTTGTGGTAGATTGATAATGGATCAATGTTTAACACCCCAAGCTTCCACGATACACTTATTTTTAAATATTTCAATAGTTTATGATGCACACAACACTGTGTTTGAGTACACCTGGACAATCAAACATGCCATTTGAAAAACGGTAATGAATATTATTAACCACATTATGAAATTTATTAATTTTATTTTTCAAAGTAGACTTCATTTTTTAAATTTGTATAATTATAATTAGTTTATGGTTAATTTTTCATAATTTTCTGAAAAGTTTCAATTTTTATGAACAATGAAAATTACTATATTGTAGTTAAAAACCCCACTTTTAAATTAAATAATTATTGTAAATTAAATTTATTTTAATATCCAGTTAGATAATGAATTAATATATTAACCGACTTTAGGTAATTGGAATCATATTTATAATATAGTTAGGTATAAAAATTTATTGGACATTTGAACATCACTTTCACCCGCCATCTAACCACATCTGCAGATTAACAATAAACGTAATTTTACCTTTTATGAGAATTTAATTTCAAAAAATATACAAACATGTTTGTAATAATTATTAAACATTTTTTCTTATAGGATGAAAATAAATATATTTTATGATTAACTTTGGGATTTTATTTACCATGGTTAAAGGTTAATAGGGTAATTGATGGTAAAAAAATAATATTATAACAGAATAATACCATAACACATTTCCAAAATTCAATTGATATCAATTTTTAGACCAAAATCAACCATACATAGAAACTATGATCTTTTTTAATGCACATTTGTTAGATTAAGACATTTATTATAATTTATTTAATGAAGAGCTAAAAATGTCAAATTCAAATTTTTATATATATTTCATTTTTAATATAATTTTGTAGAAGTGATATGGAAAAAATATATATACATTTATAAATATAAAATAATTATCAATATAATGGATATTTATTTATAATTTTACGAAATAAATAATTAAATAAAATGGCCACACAATAATGACGAAGGAATTGAATTATTAAAGGAAGAATCGATTAATTGATATTAATAATATTAAAATAAATATATTTTATATTTTGGATGACATTAAAAAAAATTTATAATAAAATAGACATGTTATGGATTATTTAATGTATTTTTCTCAAAGGAATCAAGTTTCCCTAAATTTAACATAAATCGTGTATTAAATAGTGTAGAAAATTACAAAAATGGGATTTAAAAATAAATATTGTTTTAATAAATGATATAGAAATAAAAAAAGGATAATCCAACTAACATATATAGCATTAAATATTTCATAAATGATACAATTGTTTTTTTGGCATTTTAAAGTAACTATATTAATCATATTTTTTAAAAATTCATGTAGACACGGTAAGAGTAGAACTATTTAACTTAAAGTTAAATCCAAAAGCCATGGTTAGTTTTTTGAATTAAACATGCCTGAAAATCATTTTTAAGATTATTTTTACCAATACTCATATTACTCTCGAAAAAACTCACTTTTTTACTTTTTTGAAATATAAAATTCATTTATTTTAAATTAATATTTTTTGAGTTTCCTAATGATCCCCTCCCCCTCTTATAAAAGGGAACTTCTACTTCTATATTATTCACACAAAAAAGCCCTTTGGCTCACCCAAAACCTACCCAAGTATCCCCAAAAATTACATACCATAATCCTTGAGGCCACATGTTGAGATGAAAAGCCATCCTATGGGTTCTTTTTTGAAAATCAATAAGAGAAGCTCAAAAACGTGGTAATTGTTTTAGTAATTCAATTCAATTTATTTTCTTCTTCTACTTCCTCTTACTATGATATATCCACACTAAAGTAATAAATATAGTATTATATACATGATGATATATTATTATGATTATGGTGCAACCATATTCTTCCTTTTATCCGTTATATGAATCATAATATTACCCTGTGTGCATATGTACGACTTACCGTCTCCATATCATAGTGTAATTTTTTATTCAAGGCTACATTATTTGGATAGGTTTAATGATGTGAATAATGGATATAAAAAATAAATATTTCAGGATAATTATTCTTTATAAATAATATAACATCCAATTAGATACAAGTTAATCATTAAGGGAATGATATCATCGCTCATCGGTATGTACGACCTAGTGTCTCCACGATACGTTGAGATTCGTCATCCACTACAACCATTTAAAAATGATTATGAAAATGATTATAATGAACATATATAATATATATGAACTAAATATCATTATGGATGTAAAGGAGATATATTTTATTCATAAGATACATTAATTACATGAAAAAACATGCATTGGAAAACAAGACAGTTAACACCCAAAACCGTGGTAATACATAAATATTATTAAAAAAATGGTATAAGAGATCATATATGATATCATAAATATGATATTCTCCTAGAATAATTTAATAACATTATTTAACCATTATATATAATTTTAACCGACCCTCTACTAATAGAAATAAGGAGGTAAAGGTAAATTTCACAAAGTCATTATTAATCAAGGTTGATTATACATAAGTATCTACTGATAAATCATCGTATTCCTAGTACATGTTTCATAATATTTATTTCAAAATATTATCAACAATTTTTTAAATTAATTTTTAACAATATTTTATTTTTCATTAATCTTTTTGAAAGGAATATTTCCACTATTTTCATATATGGTACTTTATGACCTTTTTGACAAATAAAGTTAAGAATGATTTTTAAACATATACGACATGGGCAGCTATTTTCCACTATTATAATGCCTCACCATTTCTAAGCTTCCATCGCAATAATAGAAGGGGATTTTCAAAATAAATTTTTTCTTTTATAATTTTTTATCTTTTAAATGATTCAAAAGTAAAAAAGGATATTTCTCTCAAAGAGTTGTAATTAATTTATAAGATTATTTTCATTTACGATAGAATCCTTTATAATATTTTTTGATTGATTGTGTTTGATATCATATGATATTATTTACCAAATTTTATTGAATAGTTTATGATTATATTATATTTTAATGTGATATTTTTATCGGATTCATGGTTTATAGGTAATTTATTAACATTATTAGACTAGTTTTAATACAAATGTTAATGTTATGTTTCACCCTTTTCTTTTGAGGAATGAAATACACTTAGTAAGTGATGGGTGGGGTCAGTTATATCCCCTTGATGAATCATTTGGACTTATGAGGAAAATTATTTTGAGTTCTTACCCATTTATATACGGTCATGACATGAGGCCTTGCCATTATGGTTATGATGTCTGACATTATGCATTCCCTCATTATGATAATAGTAATTTATATTACATGTGATTATTAAAATAGTATAATAACCATGTGAATATTTAAATGGAATTTTTTGATGTATTATTTCCATTTTATACTAAAGATTATTTTTAAAAGGCTTGCATTTTAGTTTTATATCTTACTTTAAATGTTTATATTTATTTATGATATATAAAATCATGTTGTTTATCCTTACCAAGCAACTAATATAACACCTTTTTTATGATTCATTTTTCCCTAGGATTTGAATAATTTTATTATGTATGTCATGTAGGGATCTTCTATGGAATATGAGTGTTTTAAAAGGATTTATTATATTGTTTTTCATTTCATAATGTACTATATAACTTATGATTGTATATATTTTTTCCAAGGCTACTAAACTGATTCTTCCTTCGAGATTTGATTTCTTATGATCAAGAAAATGTAATAAAATAATGCATGGAATCAATGTAAATGGGCTCGAGATGTAATATTTGGTGTTAGAGTAAGTTTCGTACAAACCATGGAAACTATATTTAGAAAAAATTGATTTCGGAACATTAACCTATGATATAATTTAAGAATAATTATAGATTAAAATCCTAAAATTTTGGGTAATGTAGAGATTAGCTTCATATTCATAGAAAATAACTAAATGTCTGGATACTAAATGTGGATGTTGTTTTGACATAGATGTACCTAAGAGTAACAACTATACCATGGTGTTTCATGATTGACTTGAGAAACCAGGTATGTTACTATATTCCTTAATGTACACCTTGATTTACACTCTAAGGGGATATTCTTAGGTTAATTAAAATTTTATTTAAATCCTATTATGAAGGATTTATGAGTAACTATGTACCCAAATAAACCATTTTTATGATTATGGAATACAAATACATAAATTTCATAATTAAAAATATTTTTTTTACAGGTTTGGATGTACTTATAATGATTGATATCCTAATCTAGTGTATGACATTCTGTAAAAATGGTGTATAATGAATGTAATTGAAACTGAATTAGCGCATGTAATTTATGTAGGGATTTCCCACTTATGAAAGATAATGATTGTGTACCTGGTTATAAAACTAGTGATGAACGTCTTATATCCATACTAGGATATATGACCTAGGTTGAGAATAATTACCTTACCCATATAGAGGCCCTTAATCCACAATGTGGAGGATCAATGTTTTACCACTTCATGAGATAACAAACTCCAACATTCAATGGGACAAAAAATCCATTTATAGGTGAGCCATGTTTAATTTTTTAGAGAAAATATTTCATTCTTGGGGGAGTAACCAAAGGGAAGAAATTTTCATTGCAGTATATAATATCTTAGTAGATGTAGATCAATGGTGGTAATCAATTCAAAAAAATATGGAATAGGAAGAAATATAAAATATGTAAAGGTGGGAGTTTAATGTAGTTTTATTAGAAAATAAATTCCTCATGAAGAGTGAGCTAGTATGAAAAGGAAATTTCTATGTTTGAAGGAAAAGGAGGATTAGAATTTTGAAAAGTATGAGACTAACACCAGATGGTGTGCATGGAATGTTGTAAACTACATACATAACTAGAGAAGTAATATTAATCGATTCATTGATGGGTTAAAAAAATTCCTCTGATAGGTATTGGTAAAAAAATATTTCATATTGTACGATGATATATTCTATTGTGCTCTCAAAATATAAAATTAATTCACTATGTCTTGTGAAATAAAATTAATGGAATAGAAGAAGCTGGATGGTAAACACTTGAGAAATGGAAATTAGGGGATGAATGGAAAAGTTGACTTTACGATCTATGGTAATTGTGGGAATAAAAACCCTGGTACTTTCCTAAAGGTGAGGAGAGTTTGTTACAAGTGTGAAGTAAAAGGCCCCCAAACTCATGACTACAAGGGTTTGAATGAATATACCAATGTTCAAAGATATAATTGTAAAAGAGATGAAAAATTATGAAAATGGTTTTCCTAAACATCAAGGAATCCTTACCCAGAAAAAGGTCAAAGTAGTAAGGCCATTATTTTGTGATAAAAATAGCAGATGTTGATGTTCCAAATGATGTGGCAGGAGGTACTTTAATTATCTCCTAATATTTATCTAAAGTTGTACTTGTTTCTGGATCATCACATTTAATTATATCTTCATAGTTGTATTAAAAATTACATACTTACTATTTACATTATCAAGGGACTTGTTAGTCAAAACCCCTAATAGACGTCTCATTGCAACAAATATGTGTATTAAAGTTCCATTATGTCATATAAATGTGCCTTATTAGCTTAATTAATCATAATATCTATGTTCGGAATTAATATTATCCTTAATATGGATTGATTATCAAAATATGATGCGAAGATATATTGCATGAAGAGGGATGTTACAATTTGCAAGGAAGATGGGGAATCCATTATATTTAGAGCAGAAACATCATCACCTTAATCATATCATAACACACCCATTATAGCATTAATGTGTAAAATTTAGGAGGGTGAAGGGGAAATAAAATCATGGGATGAATAAATAAATATTTAAATTGAGGATGTATGTATTTTAAAGGAATATATTTATGTTTTTTCTGAAGATTTAACCAGCCACCCCTAGATCATTAAGTTGAGTTTTGTATTGATTTAATCCATGATGAAAGACAAATATTAAATACCCCTTATAGAATGGATATAGTGTAATTGGTAGAGCAGAAAAATAACTTTAGAAGATGAAGAAATACGTGATTTATTCACCCTACTGTTTCTCCATGGAGAGCCCTGGTTCTTTTTTATGAATAAGGATAGATCCATGAGCCTATGCATTGGCTATAGTGATATCTATACTATTATAATAAAGGAAAATTAACCTCTGCATCAAATTGATGATTTTTATGATAATAATCATGGAGTGAAATATTTTTTGATAATTGACTTTCATTATGGATATCATAAATTTTTCTTAATGGTGGAAGTATTTTCATGGACAACATTCCGAACCAGGTACAAACATTACGAGTTTATAGTAATGTCATTTGTATTTACTAATTATCCCATTATTTTTATAAATATAATGAATAAAGTGTTCGAGGAATATCATTATGATTTTGTTATAATATTTACTGTTGATATCTGGGTATACTCATAAATCTTCAAAGACCATTAGAACCACATGGGAATTGTTCTGAAGACCCTTGGTAGAAATGAACTATATGGGATGTTTAGACTGTATGAATTCAGACATCAGTAAATTTATATTTTTGGGTATATTTTTTTGAATGATGGAATCTCTATTGATCCATCAAAGAAAAAAGAAATACAATTTTGGCTAGCAGCAATGAGCATGACCATCATACACAATTTTCTTGTTTTAGATGGTTACTATCAGCCTTTCATCTAGAATTTTTACCAATTGGATAACCCAATAACCAAGATCACACATAATGGGTTTATGTTATTTTGGAAAAAACCTATGAGGAATGTTTTGAAAAATTTAAGAGAATATTTGTCAATTATCTTATCTTGACTTTACCATCTGGGAATGATGGGTATTATGATTTATAATGATGCATCAAGGAATAGAATTGTTGTTTCATAATGTTGAATGATATAATTATTGATTATGTATAAAAGAAATTAAAAATTCATAATAAAACTACCCAACTCATGATCTTGAGTTAACAATAGTGATAATTATTATGAATATATAAAGAAACTATCTATATAGTGAAAGATGATAGATATATATTAATCACAAGGGTTAGAAATATTTTTCGTCATATAAACAATTCAACATGATAAAAATAATAAGTCTTGAGATACTCATTGATTATGATTGGATAATACACTACCAACAAGAGAAGGAAAATAAGGTGGAGGATGATTTAACAATAAAAACCAATGGATTTATAAACAAAATGGGAGTAGACAAGGATCATATGTTCATGTATATAGTGGATATGGATATGGAAATTATCATGTAAGGTGAAATGTAATTATTTTTTCAAATGGTCTCCAAACCATCCATAATGGAACAGATAAAATGATCTTAGTCTAATGTTGAGGATTTTCAAAAGAAAATTTACGTTATTAATGAATGAATATTGATAAACATAATATATGATGATGGATTATAGAAATTTGGAATGTGATTGTGTGTTCTATCTATATCTAATATATAAAGAAAATTGTTGGATGATGTTCATAGCGACAATTTCTCTATTAACTATGGTGGAACTATTATGTATATAAATTTGAAGGAATATTTTTTGTTGTAAAACATGAAGAGGGATATGGGTGATTATGTTTCATGATGTTTGGTTTTTCAATATATGCAGGCTAGAAGACAACATCCTAGAGGAGTCAGTCATCCTCATCCAATATCTGTTTGGAGATGGGATGATATTATGAATGAATTATTCATGGGCATACAAAATAATCTCAAATTAAATAATTTGATTTGAGTTATTGTTGACTGTATTACCAAATCAGTGCATTTTCTTACTGTAAGAGAAGATATATAACATTAACTCTTAGAAAAACCTTACATTACTGAAGTTATAATACTTCATGGTGTATGCATATTGATTATTTCTAACCATATTCCCAATTTTACATCACAATAAATGAGAAGTCTTTATAAGGCCCTAGATACTGAGCCTTGTTTGAGAACTTCCTACCACCATCAAATTGATGGACAATCAGAACTAACTATTCATGCATTATAAGACATAGTGATATCTTTCAATCATTACATTCTAGGTATGTGGGATCAATATTTACATATACTAGGAATTTTCTATAACAATATCTTCCATTCAGGTATTCTGATGGAAACATATGAAATGTTATATGGAAAGAGATATCAAACAACAACTTGTTGGGATTATGCTGCTGAAAGTAAAAAAACAGGCTAAGAACATATTATGGAAATAAGGGAAAAGGTAAAGACTATTAAAACCCATATCAAGATATCTAAAAGAAGGAAAAAGATCTATGCTAATAACCAAAGGAAGTATTTGGAATTCTAAGTGGGTGATCTTTTTTTCTTGATGGTATCTCCCTGGAAGGGTTTTATTCGATTTGGTAAGGGGGAAAATTTTGTCCTAGGTACATCTGAAATTTTAAAATTCTAGAACGAATTGGATTTGTAGCTTACCTTTTGGCGATGCATCCAAGTCTCTCCAAAGTGCATGATGTGTTCCACTTATCACTGTTGAGGAAATACATGCCAGACCTAACACATGTACTCACCTATGAATAAATAAAAATATAACCCGATATGTATCATTGTGAAGAGCCTATCAAGATTATTGATACTAGATAACAATTATTGAGAAAATAGATGACTCATCTGGTAAAAGTTATTTAGAGAAAACATAAAATTAAAAATGCAACATTGGATCCTAATGAACATATGTTGAAAAACCACTTGAAATTTTTTACGAAGTGATACTCGAGAAATTTTGGGGTAGAAATTATTTTAATTAGTGAAGAATGTTACACTCCAAACTTCCTCGGTACTCTTCTATTTAAATAATTCAATAGCTTGTGTTGCGCGCAACACAGAGTTCATGCGTGCTATGAAAAATCAAACTAGCTATGTGAAAAGCATTTATGATTAGTATTAACCACATTAAAACATTTATAAATTTTATTTTTATAAATAGACTTCATATTTGAATTTGGAATATAAATAATATCTTATGGTGAATTGTTAGTATTTTTCTAAAATGTTTGATTTATTAATGAATATTGAAAAATAATAAAATATTGCTAAAAAGCCAACATTTTCATTAAAATAATTAATTTAAAATAAATTGATTTTAATGTAAAAATAGATAAATAATAAATTTATTAACCCAATTTGGGTCATTGGAACAATTTTTATAATAAAATTAGATATAGAATTTATTGAACTTTTTAATGTAACATTAACATGCCTTCTAACTACTTGTGTGGATTAGCATGAAATGTAGTTATACTGCTTCTATGAATTGAATTTTAAAAAATGGACATATTTAGTTCTCTTCAATTTGAAAAATGTGGTCAAATATGATCAAAATAATTTCTAGTGAATAGTTACTTTTGGATTTTATTTACCACGGTTAAATATTTTCAGGGAAATAAAATGATAAAATAATATTATCATAATATAATATTACCGTAAAAATTTTTCTAATTTAACTTTACAATTTTTTGTACCAAAATCAACCTTATGTTGGAAGTATGATCCATTTTATGCCACCTATATTATACTAAGACATTTATTATATTATTTTTAAAGAAGATTTAAAAATGTCATATTCAGATTCTAATAACAATATCAATTTTAATATCAGATTATATAAGAATATGGTAAAATATAGATATTATTTTGAATTTTAAAATGTTTTTCAAAATTATGGTACAATAGTTATAATTTTCAGAAATAAATAATTTAATTAAATTGTTACTCTATTAAAAAATTAAATGAATTATTAAATAACGATTCAATTAAATATTATTAAAAAAATCAAATTTAAAATATTTGAGGACATGCAAAACATTTTGGATTATATTCACATGTTAGAGATTATTTAATGTATCTTTTTCAAATGAATCTATTTTTTTCAATTTAAATAAAATCTTTTATTAAATAGGGTTAAAATTTATATAAATGAGATTTTAGAATAAGTAATATTTTATTAAATGATATAAAAATATAATAAATTATGGTTTAGAAAACTAATCCGAATAGTGTTAATGATTTCATAAATGATACAATTGGTTTTCTTTAGGAATTTTATATTTACTATATTAACCCTATATTATAAAAATACTAGTAAACACATTACGAGTTAAACTATTTCACTAAGAGTTAAAATCAAAATATAAGGTTCATTTTGGGACCTAAACTTGTCTAAAACTCATTGGATGATAGGAATTAGAAAAAAAAAATCATATTATCCTTAAAATAACTCACTTTGAAGCTATTATAAATAAATAACAAATTTATATTAAATTAATAGTTTGGGGTATACAAAAAGTGAACCTCCCCTCTATTATAAAAGGGAACCTCTCGTATTTTAGTCACACCTCAATAGCTCTTTTTCTTAGAAAACCCCTACACAATTATCTTCCAAAATTCCCTCACTTAATCTTAGAGACTGTACTTTTGTATGAAATACAACCTATGGAGTCCTTTTGTTAAAATCAAAAGGAGATGCTCGAAGAAGATGTAATTTTTTTACAAATTCAATTTAATTTATTTTCTTCTTATACTTCATCTTACTATTTTTTTCCCTACTAAAGTAATAAATATTGTATCATCTATATTATGTTATGTTATTATGAGTATGGTACAACCATATTCATCTTTTTATCTATTTTATGAATATCAATATGACCATGCGTGTGTATATACGGCTTACCATCTTTACATTGTGTTGTGATTGTTTATTCAATAGTACCTTATTTGGATATGTATAATGATGAATATAATAGATATAAATAATGAATATGACATTATAATTATTCTATATAAATAATATACCATTAAATTCCATGCTGTTTTACCTTTAATGTAATCCTATTGGTGCCCATGCATACGTACGACCTACCGTCTCCATGATGCGATGATATTAATCCACCACTACAACCATTTAATAATGATTATGAAAATGTATATAATGAATGGATATAATATTTATGTAATAAATATAAATCTGGATATGAATAATAAATATATTATTCATAATAAACATTACTTACACGACCAAACAAGCATAAGAAACATGGCAGTTAAATCCCACTACAGGAAATTTAAGCTATAGCCACAGACCTATAGCAACGATTTTAGTGGTCTGTGGCTATAGCTTGTTTATAGCCATAGTTTATTTTGGATCTATGGAAATATATTTGGGCCCCATTTTTTTCTCGATTCCCATCGGGATCTTCCTCCTTCCCCAATACTGGACCCTCTCACCAGAGTGTCCTCTCCCAACGAACTGTTCTCTTTCCCAATGACCTCCCTCACCGCTCCCTCCTCTCTCTCCACACGACTTTACTATCTCACCCTCGTTATTTTCCTCTATCATTCATCCTCCCCAAATTTGGTTCCTTCATCCATAGTTCCTTCAATCACATCACAGATTTTCCAACAGTCACTCGACTTCTCTATTCGGGGTTCCTCAATCCCATGCGCAGTACTCCCCACCCACATACCATCGACACTACCTCCATACCTCCCTGTCTACATATCTCCGATGAATTCCCACCCACCTCACCTCTACCCTTCTCCTCCACCATGGCTCGCTACTAATCAACGCTGCGTTGATGCAGCTACACCACCTTCCGCAGTCCTTTGCCGATGCAGCCACCCCACCTCCCAGAGATGCCTCTCCTCCAACATGGCCACCCCACCTTAATCCTATTTCTGCCATAGGGTTTCTTTGTCATATAGAAATTTTTAGTTGATACCAATGGTTAGTATTATATAAGTGTTATCATTAGAATTCAAATGGTACCCTCATTGACTAACTATGACTATAATTATAAGTTACTATCACATTTTCGAGAGTCTTGGAGGATGAATTTGGGACCCATTTTATGACATGAATAGAAATTCAATCCTAAATCGATTGGTAGAGTTAGTGCACTATATTCATATTATAGGATAGGTCAAAACTTTGTTGTACTTTGATTGCTGAGACATCACATAATGTAATGAATATTATGATTGGTATGGAAATAAAAGAACAAGTGAATGTTAAGGTTATGGGAACATCCTAGCGGAGATAAATATCTCACATAGATTGACATCTCCAAACATTTGAGTTTGGACATGGGGATAATTATTTCTTGAATTTTCCCCCATAATGAGTATTATGGAGGCTTGAATGGGGTAGAATGTTATCTACAATGGTTATCATTACATTCATAATCCTAAGGGGGGATGGGATTATTCTACCCACGTGGAATTTACACCAATGTTAGGCCATGTTAATGATCCCTTCCATGTGATACAGTTGTAAAGGTATGTAAAATACCTGATGCACATTATTTACATGGTATATCTAGAAATTCATGAGAGATATTGCGTTACAAAATACCTAATGTTGATCAATGATAAAAAAGAAAGGGTAATTTGGTTGTTGTAGAAGTTTCCTTACTATTGAACTCTCTAACTTTCTTATACACACAGACTAGATATTGTTTTCAAATGTTTTTCTTCAGTTTTTTTCATTCCACTTTTTATATGATGATCATTATCGAGATTCTTAATCCATATCTCATTCTCTTCTACATTTCTTTCTAAATTTTTAATTTGATAATTCCTTTCATATTATGTTATGTTAATATGTTCTTCATACCTTACCTTAGAGATGATCATGGATATCTCATGTTTTCTCCTCATTTACATGCTTTAACTATTGAACATGTGACTCAATAATATCACTTTTACCTAAAGTTTCATTCCCATATTTTAGATGGTTTACCTAAATTCATCAATGAGATCACAATTCATTTATTCATCATCTTTCAAAACATTCAATTCATTTTTCAAGACTATAATTTTTTCTCATGTGTTTTACCAACAATTTCTAGATTTACCACAAGATGTTGCTGCTTTATCATCAACTTATTGATGTCATATAGAATCTATATTTTTAGTTTTTCATGAAGCATTATATATATGGTTAGAATCAAATATTAACAGTGAATCAATTTTTTAACTAGATAGGAGTATCATGTTTCTTGGTGTCCATCTTCTTGATCTTCTTCAATTGAAATTTAGACAAATGAAATTCGTTATTAATTGAATGATCATCATTATAAAAAACACATATTCGCTTCTTCAGGATAGAGTTCTGACTATAATTTCTTTGAAATTTATTTACAAGTCTTAAAAAGCTTGTAGTGATCTAAAATTTCAAATACATCTTATTCTAAAGAATTTTTCAATTCATTATTAGAATGATCATCGATTTGAATATTTTGTTGATCGAACTCATAAAAAACCCCAGAATGACATTGAATTAAATTCCTAAACAATAAAATAGGAGAAGATATTCTATCATATTCATCAAAATATAACAGAAATTATTTTTTCCGAGGGGCAGGGGGAGGGTGTAGGGGGAAGGGGGTGAAGTACTAGTGGAGGTGGGGTAAGTGGGACTCTAGGATAGGGGTGGGGTGCAGTGGACAATGGGGTTTTTGGCGGGGGTGTTGGGGGAAGCGTGGGTGCTTGGGGGAGGGGGTTGTGCTGGGTTCATGGGGTGTGCATGGGGCAGGGGGTGTGGTGGGGGAAATGGAATGGGGGTCTAGGTGTGTGTGTGTGGGGGGGGGGGGTGCAGTGGGTAGTGGTGTTGTAGGTTTGGGTTTTTTTGGGGTAGTGGGGGTGTAGCTAGGGTGTGTGCGTTGTAGGTGGTTGGGGTGTGTAGTGGTCAGTGGGGTTGCAGGTGGGGTTGTAGGGGGCAGTGGGGGTGGTTGTATGGGGGCAGTGGGGTTGCAGATGGGGGGGGGGGGGTGGGTGAGTGTTATTTTATGTCCACTTTCCAACTATCAATCTAAAAGACATTCCCCCACCATTTTGGATGATCTGTTAGGTGTATACTAAAAAATACCTTATCAAACATGATCCCATAGGTATCATTTCCATGATGAAATTCAACTGACAACCTTAATCAATGAATGACAACTCAGGTCTCCCTATACCACTAAAACGAACGAAACCAAATATATGTTTGTGGATATAGCTTAGTTGATAGCGATGAGTTTAATTAAAATTGTGATTGTATTGTTGTCCAATACTAGGGGGATCACTTTTATATGATGAGGATTTCATGTGCGACAAATAGAGGATACTTAGAAATAATTAAATCTCATTATTAAATTTAGTTTGAATTTAGGTATACTACTCAGTGGATTTATTTATGTTTTTTCATGATGTTTGATAAAATTTGAATTTTTTGGGTTGATAAATTTGTTTTTTTGTGTTTCATAGAACTGGGTGGGTGTTCAGAGTGGACCCCACCCATGGCTTGTTGCCTAAGTGCAGTATATTACTTGGTGATTTTAGCATCAATTATACAGATTATTGTTCTAATTTCAAAAATGATTTATTGTTTGATAAATATGTATTCATGGATGATACAAATGGATATAAGGATCATTGGTGGTTGGAAAAAGTTTAAGATTGATTTATGGATTATCTTTTGATGTAGGTGTCCTTTATGTTACTAATTCTCTTGATCATTTTTATTTTATTATGTTTGTGTAGTCATTAATATTATCCTTCTGATCATATTGGTATTAGAGGATGCATCGTTTATTATGTATATTTTACACATTGATCACATTTATTTAAGAATTCATTACATCTCACTTATTTTCCCATTTTTTCTTTACATGTGGTTTCTTATGATGATGTAGGTTTTATGCACAACAATCAATGGCATTGAGTTCAACCTCAGATTCAGGTATGGATTCTTCCATTTTTATTCATTGGCCTATTATTTAACAGGGCTTTTGTGCTTTTTTGGTTTCCTATTTTTTTGTATTGTGTTTTGGATCTCATTGAGGTGGATTCAAGCTTCTTTTTGAAGGTGAATCACTGAGTATGCATAGGTAAATATATATATAATTAGTTCTCTCATTATATGTATGTCCACCCATGGGAGTACAATTACATATAAGGGTCTAGGTGTGCTTATGTATATATATGGAAAATGCATACGTGTGTGGGTGATAACGGGCTTATGCATGTGAGAATATTTATAAGGATCCTCTTGTGCATGTTCATAGCCATGCAGTCGCGTACATAGGCGTTAGGGTGTACTTATGCATATGAAAAGGTTCAGATGATTGTAAGATGGATGGAAAAGATTAGTGTTGTTGCGGATAAAATTGTCAATCGTCGAGTGTGGCTTGGCTCCTCTAAGGTAGGGTCCCTCTCCCAGCATCCTTAATTAAAGAATGATTTAAATTGCCTTTAGCTTCCTTCTTAATTTTTTTTGTATATATTAAATTGCAATTGTTGAATAATTGTTAGTTATGATAATTTTTTTGTTTGAAAAACAAGTCATGGTTTTGTAATAAAACCCCTCCAACAGAGGTGTACTATCTACGAAAACTCACAGTGGTAGTTTATTCTTATATATATTGCTTGAAATTATTTAATTGATGTTTTCCACTTTAATCCATACCCCTTCTTCTCTCATTTCAGACATCATAAGCATATCCAATGATTTTTTTACTCTTAATTTCACATAGACAAATTTTAATTTTACAACAATCACCAAAACATCCCTTATTATTTAATTATGGTGTGGCAACATTTTCATTTCATAGCACCTTATGAAATGGTTTCCATCTCTTCACCATGGGTCACAACTACCTTGACACATCTATTTTAATCCCAAAGATAACATTATGTAGTTACTAAAAATCATAGATGACCCTTTCATATCCATTATCTTTCTCAGATGGCCTTTACAAAAGTCATAACCTAATTTGATATAGTATCCTATTCCTTAGTGTGACCATTATGTAGGTCATGAAATAGCTTCTGAATAGGATTATTGTATGGGACCTCTTCGATTTCTTGAGAAACAAAGTCCCATGTATCTTTTGATGATAGCTTCCTATTCATCATCATTTCCTATTTTCTTATAATGATTTTGGTCTATGGTTCATGTATTATTTGTTGACCAGATGAAATTAAAACATTTTTTATTATTGCACCTCACCTTCTATATTTAATGTTAAGAATTGGTGAAAAATGTATCTTCCGTGAATTTCACCTCGATGTGGAAGACTTATTTAACGTTACATGTGACTTAAGGTTAGTTTGTGAAAAACTCTTTATGTACTGTCTATGACAAATACTACCTATTACATGTGTTTTATTAGTACTCCCTAGTTACTACCCATGAACAAAAATCCTTTATTAAGGATCATGTTATTCAGTATTGTGTTGTACATATTAATGTGAATATTCTTTGTTCATTTTTGGTTATGGAGTCATGTATCATTTATCATGTACATTTTACTCATTGATCACATATATAGAAGAAGTTATTATATATCACTTCTTTTCCCATTATTTACTTACATGTGGTTTCTTATGATGAGGTCAGTTATATCCACCTTCATCAAAGGTAGTGAGTTCAACATCAGATTCAGGTAAGGTATCATTCGTTATTATTTTTTGGCCATATTTTAATTAGGGATTTTGTGATTTTTGGGTTCCTTGTATTATTGCAGTTCTTTTTAGGATCTCTTTGAGGTGGATTCAAGCAATAGTTGACGAAGGTGACTTACCAGTGTATTCATAGGTATTCATATACATATATAATTTCCCCCTTTATATATATTCAATCATGGACGTATTAATATATATATTGGGGATAGGTTTTCATATATATTGATATGAAAAATGCATACATGTATAAATGAAAAGGGGTATATGCAAGTATAAACATTTATCTAAGGATACCCTTGTGCATATTTGGCCATGTAAATATGTACATAGGTGCTAGGTGTCCTAATATATATGTGAAGGTGAATATGCGTGCAATAATAAAAAGGAAGATCCGAGTTGTCGTTGTTAGAAGCAGCGCGTCTTGATGTTGAGGTAGGTTCCCTATACCTAAACCGTTAATATTAATTATATAATTGCTTCATTGTTTTAAAAATTTGTTTTCATTATTAGGGATTAAAAATATTCTCCCTTCATGTGTTCAGTATAAAATTTTAGACAATTAAATAGAAAATTACCTTCACTTTAGAGATGACAACATCCTCATTTTGAGAAAACATGAACTAAGTATTCTAATTTAAATATTAAACAATTTTTTTTATTTTCATCATACACAAACAACATCCTTTAAAACCTGACACATTCATTAGTAACATCACTATGAAATTGAACTAGATATAATCGACTATCGTACTAGGAAGAATCCACCTCTTAGTACCTAATTAATTAGTTTTCTTTGAACTTCTTGAAGCACCTTCATCGGTTCTCTATGATTTCCCCACTCGGTTAACGGTTCAATGTTCCAGAGATCAATTAATAGGGTTCCAAGTGTTTATAATAGAGTGATAAATAGAATGAACTATGGTTTTTCCCCACTACCTCTCCACTAATTTCATGAAATTGAATCTTCATCTCGAATACACAAACAACAATCCATTTTTATTTTATTAAAACCCACTTTGAGGGTAAGGGGGAACCTACCGAACAACTCCAACAAAGACCGCCGTCCACTACAAGACTAATAACCATGCCCAATGTGTTTTTCATATTTCAGATTTCAAATTTCAAAAATGTGGGCCACATCCCAACCCTCTTCATGCACCCCGTAACAGCCGACCGCCATCACCACCTTTACTAAAAATAAAAAGTCACACCATCCATAGCCACATGTCACGCTCTGTAAAAGACATCATTCATCGATCAATTCACCTACCATAATCATTTCACCGACTAATCACCATCACCACCAAAAAATCATCACCAAGGCTTCCAAACTCTTCTTTGGTGTCCAAAAATCCAACTCTATCAGAACCGAACACCATCGTCGTCGAAACAAGACGCCATCTCCATCGAGACCTCATTGAGGCATCGTTGCTCCCTACACCAATATCAAAGAATCTTGAGGAGTCTACATCCTCAGTAACACACTATAGATCACCACCTCCATAACAACATCACTGAATCGAATCCACCATTGTCGTTGCACATACCCACTAGAATGATGGAACCCATCACAGAATCCACAAACAACCCGCACCAGAAAAAGCGCATTGATGAAAATAAAAGAAGCGATCGAGGCCAAAAAAATGATCATGGAACCCGGGAAAACCCTAAAAGGAGGCCGATAAAATAACCCTAAAGAAAGACGGGGATGAAACCCAAAAATAAATCTCAACGACCTTGAACCATAGTCCCAAAACCCTGTGTACCCATCACTCCAACTCCGACCTGGAGAGAAACGGTGGAACCCTAGGTTAGAGTGGTTTGGGCTGCCGACGAAGAAAAACTGACTCCGATAGCATCTAGAAACTCAAATTCCCCTGATCCACAATCCCAAAGCCTCAAGGATACCTCTATACCATCCCCAACCTGGAGAGGGACAAAGGTACTTGAGGCCAGAGTAGGTTAAGGAGAACGGAAGCCATCCAAATCACATACCTTCAGCGGGCCCGCGGTATAAATCCACAGCGGAAATCAACAGAGGAGAGAAGAAACCAATAGAAGAGGGAGAAACCGAGTGCTGAGGGGAAGATCCAGGAGTGAAGGGAAAAGATGATAAGGGACGCTGAAACCCTAGAGGAATGGAGAAGACTAACGCCGAGAGTGCTCTCCACAGAGAGTATAGAGAGTGCTCTCTAGAATAAATAATTCAATCTTGAAATAATGATATTCCTGAAAGATGAGCTCCAAATTGAGAAAGATACAATGACAGTTATGGCATGACTAGTTAGAGAAATACATTAGTGTCCTAGTGGGAATAGATTAGTAATTATCCTAAGGGTGGGATGAAGGTTTGGTTTATTTATGGGATCACTAACATTCATAGTTGAATGATCATGTTTTAGGAATATAACATTAGGTTGTAACCACTATTGAAGTAGTATTGAATTAAAGATATTTAGAGTGTGATGTCAGTAGTATATTTGAGATGAAATGGGTATGTTCAATAGTCTATATAATATCCAAGGATAATAAGGTAATGAGTTTTCTATAATGGGTATGAAATTTAGTGGGGGTGTCTACTACCGAATCTCGGGCTCCACAACTAAGGGAGCAGAAACTCCCATAGAGGACCCGATCCAAACTAGAGATCAATGATAGTGGATTTACAATCCACATTTAGAGTATATTGACCCTGTAATTTTATGTTAGAGTACCGAATCATCCTATAAAAATGGTGTGGGGACCCATTTCCTGGAGCAAGAAGGTAGTAAGAAACCTATCATCTCTCTGATGGTCAATAAGGGCCACTAATGGATGATTCACACATGTAACACATCATGTTATATCTATACATCCAAAATGTGGTCCACCTTTGTGTACTATGAGGATATCCACTCAGGATAGGGTAGTTTCAATCATAAATCCTTTAAAGAACCTTATTGTATCCTTTTTAGATTTACATCCATGCCTGCATCATTATATGAGATATTTATATTCATATATATTTTCTATAGGTATTCTCTTCAACCAAATTGCTTTTATAAATTCAGATGTTGGTCCATTGAATGGAAACTCCTCAAGAGCCTGTTGCAATGACATACATTAAATGAAAGCCATTTTCACCCCACAACACATAGAGATTATCCAATAGGTGCGTGATTAAAAGAAAAAATAGCAGTAACCTACATTGAAGTATCAATTTTCTTATACTATTTCTCCCCATTTTTCATCTAAGATTACAGTGTCAATGAAAAAGATAAATCTTGATGTCTATTTAGTTCATAAGGATCATGTGCTAGTTAAAACACCTCTTTATACTCTTTTCACTACATCTGTACATGATCTAAATTCCCCATAGCACACACCGTTCAAGTTTCCTTGGTAGTGTTATCTTATTCATTTATTTGAGTAGCCATATCCTCTAATTATTCTTCCACCACACCTCCAAATCTCTTAATCAAAACTACATTGAAGTAAATCTGTTTTGGACCATTCTTTTGCAGTTCAAAAAAGAAATAACAACCCTAAGGAATTCAATGCATAATTAATTCTTCCATCAATAACTTCATCATTTCAGGTGTTTTTAGTTTGAGAAATTTTCATATATTCTTCCAATCAAGTGTAACCAAACACTATACACCATTTTGGAATGGATTTTTTTGTGTTCATTTCATATGTTGTGTGATTTGAAAAGTACTCCAACTATTGTGGCCATTATGCCACTGTTAATTATACTCCAACGCTATATGGATTAGAGCCTGGATCTTCTAGGTAGAGGGGGGTCTTTCCAGGGGGAGGGGTTTATCCAGGAGGGGGGTGTAGTGGGGGTGTCCATCAGGGTGTGTGCAAGGGGGATCCAGTAGGGGTGGTGCAAGGGGGTGTGTGCACGGGGACAGGGGTATGCAGTGGGGTTTCCAACAGGGGTGGTGCAAGGGGTTCCAACAGGGATGGATCAAGGGTGTGTGTGTGTTGGGGGGGGGGGGTGTAGTGGGGGTTTCCATAAGGGTTTATGCAAGGGGGATCTAGTAGGGGTGGTGAAAGGGTGTGTTCTCAAGGGGACAAGGGTATGTAGTGGGGTGTCCGGCAGGGGTGGTGCAAGGGATTCAATAGTGATGGAGCAAGGGTGTATGTGTATTGGGGGGGGGGGGTCCGAGGGTGCATGTGATGTTTACTGGGGATGGGGGGGGGAAAGGTGGATTTTCAGAAGTTGTGGTTAAAGGGGGGATATGCCGGGGGTGTGAGGGGGGCTTTGTAGGGGGTGTCCAACATGGGTGGTGAACGGGGTGTCCAGTAAGGGTGGTGCAAGGGGGTCTAGCAGGGGTGTTTCAACGGGTGACCAATTGGGGTGGTACAAGTGGTTTCTATAATGGGTGTGTAGGTGTGAAGGGGGGTGTGAGAATGGGTGTGTGTGAAAGGAGACAATGGTGTGTAGTGTGGTTGTCCATGAGGGGTGGTGCATGGGGGTGTGCAGGTGGGGTGTGCGCACAGTGACATGGGTGTGCGGGGGGGTGGGGGGGTTCAATGGATATTTAGGGGGTTAAAGGGGAGTTGTTCCGGGGGGAAGGGGTCTATGAAAGGGGTGTTTTCAGCAGGGGTGGTGAAAGGGGTGTCCAACAGGGGTTATGCAAGGGGGTTTTAGCAGGGGTGGTGCAAGGGGTGTCTAGTAGGGGTGGTGCATGGGGTGTCTAGCAGGGGTGTGCTGGTGTGCATGGGGGGGGGGGGTGCAAGGGGACATGTGGGTGGAAGGGGGTTGTTCATTGGTTTTCCTAAAGCGGTGGTTCTAGGGGTGACTACCAGGAGTGGTGCAAGGGGGTTCTAGCTGTGGTGGTGTCCAATAGGGTTGGTGCAAGTGGTTTCCAATAGAGGTGTGATAGGGGGTGTGTAAAAGGGGTAAGGGGGTTCAAGGGGGAAAGGTTGTGAAGGTGGTGGGTTCTGTACAGGGGGTGGGGGATGTTGTCTAGGGGGTGCTGTCAGTGGGGGTTTGTTCAGGTGGAAGGGGGTACTATCTAGTGGGTGTCTGTCTAGGGGGTGGTGCTTTCTTGGGGGTTCTATCCAAGGGTGTCTTTCAAGGGGGTGTGCAGGGGGGATCTAGTAGGGGTTGACTAAGGGGGATCCAGTAGGGGGAATGGGTGTGCAGTGGGGGTGTGTGCAAGGGGAATGGGTGGGGGGTGAAAGGAGTGTGTAAGGGGTGTAGGGGATGTGTTGGGGGCAGCAAGGGGGGTTGTGAAAGAGGTGGGGCTACGCAGGGGGGTGTCCAACAGGGGTGGGGAAAGGGGGTTTAGTAGGGGAAAGTTGTTTTCAAAGGGGTGTGTGCAAGTGGACTGGGGGTTCCAGGGGGTGTGAGGGGGGGGGGTGCAAGGTGGATGTGTAGGAGGTAGGGGGCTTCCGTAAAGGGGGTTTCTCTCCATGGGGAAGGGGGTCTATCCAGGTGGTTTCCAGGATGGGGGTGTCTGTCCAGGGAGAGGGGGTCTGTCCGGGGGGGGGGGGGGGGGGTTGTGGGGGTTTCCAGCAGGGGTGTGTAAGGGGCAGTATCAATGGGATTGGGTGGGAAAGGGGTGTTGGGGGGTTCCAGGGGGTTGTGTGTGTTTGTGGGGGGGGGGGTGCAAGGGGCCCGCATCAGCTAAACAATTCCATTTTTTAGGAAATGTGAAGATCTATAACCATAGTTTAAAAATGTGTCTAAATGTGATGAGTTATTTTAGTTTATGCCACAGTTTTCAAACTAGGGTTATAGTGTTTTAGCCATGGTTTAAACCATTGCTACATGCCTCTATCGGTGGTTTCAATGATGGATACATGCCTCTAGCCACGACTCAAAATAGTGTCTATTGGTTTTACCCTATAGCCACACCAATACATTCCACGGTTGAGTAAACTATTTTTATAACCTATAGCCATGGTTATTGGTCCTATAGCCATTATTTAAAACTGTGACTACATCCTTATTTTCTAGTAGTGACACGAAAAATGATAATACTGAAATATTATTAACAAAACAATATAAATGGATCATATATAATATAATAAATATGAATATGGTCCTAGTATAATATAATTGCTGGTTTTAACCATTATTTATGAGTTTAACACACCCTCGACTAAAGGAAATTTGGAGGTAAGGGTTCATTTCACAACCTCATTATTATCAAAGTTAGTTTATATGTAAGTATCTATTGGTAAATATTTATCATCCATGTACTGGTTTCATAAAATTTATTTCGAAATATTATCAACAATTTTATAGAGTCATTTTTATGCATTTTTTTACTTTTATTATTTTTTTAAAGGAATCCATCCATTGTTTTTAAAATGATGTAGTATATGAGCTTGTCGAAAAATAAATGAAATAATTTTTCAAACTTATATGGTGTGAGAATCTATTTTATGCCAATATGATGCCTAATTATTTTAAATATTTCGTAAGAAACTAACATGTTGATTTTCAAAAGAAAAGTTTTCTTTTATAATTGTGAAACTTTTAAATTATTCCAAAGTAAAAAAAGGATATTTATCTCAAATAGTTTTAAGTAATTTATTAGATTATTTTCAGGTATGTCAACATCCTTTTTTGGATTTTATAACTGTTCGATTTTGATCTCTTTTGATATAATTAACTGTATTTTATTGAATGGTTTATGATCAGTTTGATGGTGGATGTTCTATTTTTATATCATTCATGGTTTATGGTTAATGTATTAACATTTCATATTCTACTTTTAATATGAAATGTTATGTTATATTTAACCCTTTTCTAATGAGGAATGAATTCAACTTAGTATGTGGTGTGTGGGGTCCCCTATATCCCCTGTATGCATCGGTTGTTCTAATGAGACAAACTTGTTGGAGGTTTTACCAATTTATGAAGGGTTTTGTAACAATGCCATGATGGTATAGTTATGATGTTTGAAATTATGGCGTGCCTTTTATAAGAATATGGTTCCTTGTTCAAAGACCATAGCACAAAAATTATTATAAGGAAAGGAATACATGAGTCTAAAAATATGGGATTTTATTTACAATTTCTATCATAAAGGGGAAGTAAATCAACCATGAGGGCATCCAACCATGTGATGACATGGTTGAATCCCATATTTACAAGACTATCTGCCACCATATTCACTTCACAAAAGGCATTAGTAATAATAAATATTAATTCCACTAGTGAATAAAGAAATTCCATCCACTGTTTTATTGAGGCCAAACTAGGTGCATCTCACCATTCTAAATATCTTGAGCTATGGTAGTTGAATCACATTCATTAAACATATTCTTCCAACCATGTTTCTTAGCGAAGGATATATCACATATCACACTCATCATTTCAACCTTTAGAGGTGAGGAGATTCCACAAGTTCAATAGAAACATCCTTGAAGATAGCCAGAGTTGTTTATGAAAATTGCACCGCAACCCAAGTGGCACAGGTAGCCATTAGAAGCACCGTTAACATTAAAATTAATCCAGCCCATGGGAAAAGGTTTCTAGAACACTTAAAAAGTGTGTATATGATGATGATAAATACTATTAACCCAATGAAAATGTAGAATCCCAATGTTATTCATTGTGTTTCTACAAAATCCCTTTTGAATCAAAGAAACTTCATGAATAGAAATTAGGATTCACATCCGACCTATATTTAATCAAATTTAGTAATTGTTATGAATAATATCATGACTATCATACCAAAAAACATTATTTAGTTCCGCAAAAATAGTTACAAAAGGCTCTAAATTTGCTGATAGGCTTCCAGATCCACAGAACATGGAAGTTGAGAGTTGATTGATTCATCAAGTAACCATATTCACTAAATAATATGAAGAATATAATTACACAAAGAATTAGCAGCAGCACATGAACAAAAAATTTAGTTATTTTCATTGTGATACTAGTTAAAAAGATGAAATTTATATAAGAGTTGGATCCCAAAATATTGATGAAAAGTGTCAATGGGAACCCTCTTGTAAGAAACACTCCGAAACATAGTGAATATCGAATATTTTTTCCAAAGTTTAACAATGTTTCTAATCCAACAGAAAATTTTCATAATTAATAAATACATGGTCATAAAAAGTTTGTGTGTGGAGGATTCCATTATAAGAAGGTACCAAAATTAAAAAACCATCAATTTTTTAAAAAGGGTAGTTGTCAATGACATAACTGACATTACTTGGAAAATTACAGCGGTGGGATCTAAAATCTTCTTTAATAGTATAGTTAGTGTGATCAAGAAGTTGATTGGGTGAAATAATAGAGATGATAAGAGCACTAGTTCATTTGTTGAGCTAGAAATTCATAGAAGAGTATATTATCACCATCCATCTAGAGTTATACAAGATGTTGGAAAAACAATTCTTAATTGATGGCCAAATGGAAGAGCTCGTGTAATGAAAATTTCCCTTTTTGTCATTTTATACTAAAGATTGTGTTTAAAATGATTGTGTTTCAGTTTCACACCTTACCTTAAATTTTTATGCTTATTTATGATAGATTCTGCGATATTTTTTTTCCTTATTGATCATTTGAGCTCAACAATTTTTTATTTTTCAACTTTTCCCAGGATGCGAATAAGTATATTATGACTGGACTGCATGGAAAGTCTAAGGGATATGAGTGTTTTCAAAGGAGATACTATGTTGTTTTTCATTTCATTATGTAATGTAAAACGTATGTTTCTATCTAGGTTTTCCAAGGCTACTAAACTGATCATTCCTTTGGGATTTGATTTCTTGTGATCATGTCAATGTAATAAAAAAATGTTGCAACTCTAGGAAACTGAGGTCAGGGTATTAAACACAGTGGATGGATTGAAAATGGGCTATGATATATACATTATTTATCAAAAAATATATGCAAGTTATTAATAATTAAAGTAACATCCTCAAAAATTCATATTAAATAGATTATTAGAATTATAATATTACAAAATAAAATCGTGGTTCCAATATATTACATTAAAAATTATAATTGAAAAAAATCCATAATTTTGGATAAAATTAATTATTTAAAAGTTTTATAAGAAAATTTTAAAATTAAATAATATATACTTATTTGATATGATATAAGGAAATTATATACTGAATTACAAATAAAATTTTAATAAAAACATCATTTTATCACTCCTTAACCCTTAAACTATTATAGTTTGGTGAACTTATTTCACCAATAAGCTTAATTATTCAAATAAATTCCTTTGTTAGTTTTAAAAATTAATTCCATAAAAGAGAAAATAACCAAACAATTTATTATTTTAATTGTCATTCCTTTTTATGACATTAATTTAGCGTCTTCCTACAATTCAATTACATGTTCTATTTCGAGGTAGTAAATAGATTACATCCTAGTGGAATAAAGATTTTATCAAGTGGTATTATAATTTAATACCACACATAATATTCATTTATCAGAGATCCTTTTCAATATTATTTGATACTTCATATATTTAATTTAAAAACATAATATTCTCCTTGTTCAACCATTTTTATAATTCCCCAAATATATCCACCTCCATAAATTTTCTTTGATTGAATGTTTTCTCGTATATACTATTTCACAACAGTTATTCAATGAGTGTAGCTAAACCCGAAACATAATTATCCAAAGATATAAGGAATCCCCAAGACTAATTTTAATTGTAATGGCATATAATCCAGATATGGGAAACAAGCTCTAAGATTACATTAGCTATTATTTAATGGATTACACACACACACATGCTTTGGGTGACATTGAATAAGTTTATGATTTGTTCACATTTTATTATTTTACTAAAGTTCATATGGTTTGATTGATGGTCTTTTATGGAGTCTCTTGATGGTTCTACTTGGTCACTAAAGTCAGATAACTCGAGTTTTATTTTACTATTTTTAATCCCCTCAATCAATGATATTGGTTTTTCAATTTTTTATTTAACATATTTTCCCCGGTTCTAAAGCATTAGATTCTATGTAATCAAATGAATGTTCACTTAATTATAATTTAATTCAAATAATTTTTAAATTACTTAACTCAGTCAACTCTAGAATTGTATTTTCCATTGTTTTTAAAACATATAGATCTATTAATGTTTGAAAAACACAAAATTCATACAACGGATCCTTTATAATTTATTTAATATAAAGAATAATTTTTTTACATTTTCAAATATATACTCACTAATGGTGGAAAAAAAGGAAGGGAAATACAATTGATGCCAATATATATAAACCATGTAATATATCATGATTTTAAATGGTTTGAATATATTTGATAGTATACAGGATACACAACACCATGATTAGATGAGGATCAAAATAATATTATTTAATTATACGCCAATAAAACCTAGGTGTTATATTTGCATGTATAAAAAGTATTAAATAATTTCTATAATATATATAATGGTTTTAATGTATACAATTGTATTGATATTTTTTTGAAATAAGCAGAATTTTTTTAGAAAAACCATTTTACTCTTCAATGTTATGTTATTGTTAATAATGGATTTTGATTTATATTTTTAGAGAATAAAATAATTAGTTCCTGGTAAATAAATGAATTTTAATTGATAAAATAAAAATAATTTATTAAATAACCATATAAAAATTTCACTATATATAAATTTTTATATTTTTTTAAAAATATTTATTTTCCATAGAATACAAAAATATTCTATTCTTAAGTAAAATTTTATTTTCATTTTATTTATTTAAAAATTCAAAATATATTAATGATTATTTTCATTATTAAATATAAAATATTTATTTTAAAAAATAAAATTGGTGGATTTGAAAACAATTGTATACATTAATTTATAATGAACACATTTTATACATAAAATGATATTTTTGTGAAAAAAAAATTTCATTGAAATTTTGATGGTTACATTTAAATTAAATGATGAATATTTTTTTTATTTGAAAAAAATGTATCCAAAAATAGGATTCATTGGGGTCATATTTTATTGAATATACCCCAATTATATTTGGTCAATATTAATAGTAACCTTTGTACTTTTTTTTACCATAGAGAAGGGTAGCTCAGATAATTGTGGGTAAAAATAATATAATTAGGATAATACAACCACCAAAAAATTGACCCAGTTTTTTTGGAATGGTATTTTTTTAATCTTAATCATACAAGGGATTAATTTATTACTTTTTAGAGCCACATGGATGAGAGTATAACACTCATAATATTTTATTTAATGAAAATTCAAAGTTACCACATTCATGTTTTCAATAAAAAAGTAATATGGGGTTACCCAAAATATATACATAACAATAAATTGTCTTTATAAATTTAAAATATTTTTCTACACCATATTAATTTATTTTTAATGTTTTTTGAAGAAATAATTACCTTAAATTCTTGAACAATGCTAATATAGTAATTATTTACTTAATGGAAAAGTCAAATAAATTATTTTAAAAATATTTAAATAATTATAATTTTTGTTAATTAATATAATACATGGATTTTATAGTTTTCCTTGAAATGTTCATAATATAGTACTTTATTTTTTAAAATTCTATGTGTAATCTTGATATTATTAAATTCAATGTATTTAAAAGTACTCAAAACATACATTATGGACATTTTGCAGTAAAAAATATTTTACTAAATTAAATAAAATTCCTAAAAAATATTAAATGGGGTAATTTCTTTATAATGATTAAAATATCAGCCATGGTCAATTTATTGGTCTTCGTTCATTTTAATATATCAATATTGTCCCAAAAAATGTAATAATTGTTGTTGTCAATTTAAAAAATTAAGGGGTTAAATAACGGTTAAAAAATGTTCCATGGGTTATAATGTGACCTAAAAATGTCAAAAAACTAATATATGGATGTATTTCGACCCATACACATCTTACGTTCAAAATAACTAACTTTTTATCCATATTTAATTAAAAATTAATTTATAATTTTTGGAAATTCTTACAGTACCCCTCCACTTTTCTATAAAGGGGATCCTTTTATTATCATAACTTAATATTTCAAAACCCCTTTGTATCAGAAAATAGCTACTGAATTACCAACCTAGAATCAATAAAAATCATTCTATATGCCTTATTTTACATATCACGATATCGTTTTTATAATATTGTTTTAATCAAAAGAGTTTTTCTAAATAAGTGTTGTAGTTTTTATCTACATATTTCAGTTTTACTTTTTCTTCCACCACTTTAAAATCTTATTAAACCATGCCAAAAAAATAAAATCTGTACCCTAAATATATGAATCTATTATTAAGTTAATAGAATATCCTATATCTATCTCTTCTTCCATCAAATTGGAAATGATGGTGGCATTAATTTTGACATCAAAATACCACTTCACGAACCTATGAGATTAATTTTCTATCATCATTACTCATGATTAGTTATAATGGTTGAATTAATTTTTATATAAGATATTATTTAAATTATTATCGATATGAAAAGTTAATATTTCATTTAAAATTTTACATTTCCATTCATAGAAAAATGATGATGATGTATATGTATATGTGTCAACTATCACCTCCTAGAAGCGATGTGATTCACTTCCAATCACTATGTAAAATGGATAATAAAAGATTATATAAGGAATAAATATATTATTAAAAATATTATTATCATCTCAGAAAAAAATATACATACCTTCATTCTATAATGATCATTGAAAAATGGAAATGTTACTCATGCATATGTACAATCTACCATTTCAATGGTTAGATCATAGTTCATTTTTCAGAAACGTATTTAATGGATGGATTTAAAAGTATAAAAGATATATAAAATGGAAAAAATGATGAATATAATATCTATGTTTTTTTATTAAAGAACTCTTTGGCCCTACTCAACATACGAATGTTATTCTGAAGTTATGAACCAAACACTTCAAAAACATCCGATCTAAACTTAATTGATTAAGTAATTATATATAACATAGTAATAAGTAATATAAAAGGAATAATAAACATTGAAAAATAATTGTTAATAAATTATATAACTAACCCATGTTTTTTATTCAAGAATTTAAAAAACATACATGGGGAGTTGGACTCATGGTAAGGGAATTATTAACTCAATATCTATTCATTATGTCAAAGCTCTACTCTAATGATTATTACATTCTTGGAATATTTGTGTAATTAAATATTATTATCTTAGGCTTTAGTTCCACTTTTTTATGTGTATTTTTATCATATACACATAATCAATTATTTTAATTAATTATCACTTTAATGATAATATTTCTGTAACCTATTTATTTCCAATATCCTTTCAAATATAAATATTTTGATATTATTAACCTAGCTTATTTTACATGGTGTATATACAAACCCATTTTAAATATTATATCAATAATTAATTTATTCCTTGATATATAAAGTTTTTTATAATGTTATTTGTTTATGAGGATTGCGATTCAATTGATTACAATGTGGAAAGTGTATATTTCACAATCTCATTATTATTCAGGATGGATTGTGTTTAAGTATTTGTTAGGAACATTTATCATCCATTTCCTTGTTTTCTAAAAAAAATCAAATAATTTTTTACTATTCACTTTCAATTACTTAAAAACATTTCAAAACATGTCTACATTTTTACCAAATGATTTGAAATTCCTTATTTTATTTTTTAAAAGATGTACTTTATGAAATTTCCAACAGAAATAAAAAATTATTTTTTTTAATTTATATGGAATGAGAAGTTTTTCCAACAATTATAGCACCTTAATGATTGTAATATTTTATTACATGTTTAGCAGGTTATTTTGAAAAAAAGTATTTTCCATTATATGTGCACAACTTTTTTAAAATAAGTTTTTTTCAAAAAAAGGATTGGGTATTTATAGCATGCATGTTTTTAATGATATTATATGATTAATCCATTCATAAATTACCACAAATTTTTATTTTATTGATGATATAATAAGGATATGATATAAGGATACAATCCTTATTCTTTCGCTGGGTGGATTACGATTATAATTGAATGATTTTTTATGATTCCCATTTCTTTTCCATGGGTTGTAAAATTAGGAAATGTTTATAAAAGACATTTATTTTCATGAGTTCTGATATGATGAGTGATTTAAGATATTTTGGAACACATATTTATTATTTTCATTATGTGATGAGTCAGAGCTATATCTCCATCTAATTCATTATGTAATGAATTATCTCTCTTCAAATGGTAAAGGAAATAAAGTCCATATTATTGATCTGTTATGGGAAACAAGTTGAATTGTTTGATCTATTATGGGAAACTAGTCAATGTGCTCGATCAACTAATGGAAACAGATATTCATGAATAATCTGATTGTATTGGTAGTTTACCATGATGTAATAAATTATTACAATACTTATGTTAATTCCACACACATTTTTGAAATGAAATTTCAAATCATGATTTAGTTAAGAAGAGTTCTAATTCTTATGATTTATCTCTTATGAAATGTAAATATTTTATATTGAGACTCATTTTTAATAAATATGATATGATGTTTATGGATTAAAAATTATATGTTCATGACCCCATGACTATATGCTCATGTTATATTAAAATCTATTTATGGCCCTTACTAAGCATCTAAGCCCACCCTTTCTAATGATTCATTTACCCAAGTAATGAGGATGAATTTTAAATGAATTATGTATATAATTTTATAAATTGGATGATGTTTATAACATAATGTGAAATAAGTAATATTTGGAATAATGGGAGATGATCATGTTGATCTTGTTAAGATATTTATGGATTTAAGTTGTTCAATGTTTTTCTGAATCCTCTAAAACAGTTATCATAAAAATGATAGGTTATTTAACTGGTCCAATATTTTTTTTGAAATTATATATATGTTATATGAAAAATTGGGTCACATTACTCAATATCAAATAAAGAATTATAATACATAAATTTTAGGCTTTGGATTGAGGAGTATATATTATTGGATATTACAGTTTGTATGAGAGTAGAGTTTAGATATAATTTGATAATACAATATTTTCAAGTGATTTTATCTTAATATTGATAGATATCATCATGGTTATATATTATTGAGGTTGATAATTGGTTTAGAGTCATAGAAACCCACTTTTGAGGGTTTTAGTGATAGAATTTTAAGGTATATAATAACTTATTTGAAGAAATTTTATAGGGTTGGGGTATATGTAACCATTAGGTTTACAATAGGAATTATTTTAGGAAAAATTATCTTTTCACATTTAGAGTTATGGTTTAGGTTTTGAGGAACCATGGGGTTCATATGATCTTTTATTTAGGTGAAATTATATGTTAGAAAATTTTTGGGATGAACGATGAATAGTATGAGATAAAAAGTGGGGTTAAAATATCAATTTAATGTAGAAAATATTACAGATATTTGATATAATTTATTTCAATTTTCTTAAAATATTATAATTATTATATATTTAAAATACTACGACATTTAATTCATGTGAAAACCAACGAAATATGAAAAAGACACGTGGTTTGAACCCACAACTAAATGGAGACTATGGTACAGTTCCAACTATAATATTTTGAGAAATATTGGGTAGTATAGAATTTTTTTTTACTTAAATGATTAAAATAATATTTTTTTTTATTTTTGGAACTTATTGGTAACGAAAATATTTAATGGTTGTTTGACGATTAAGAGATTAATGATATTTTTAACCATATATGAATAAGCTATGTATAATAATGTGAGATTATATTTAATGAATAAAGGTTGAGTTATCTTATGGCGGTGTATTTGATTTTAATTTTTCTTATTGTGATTCCAGTTGGCTATGGAAATTATTATAATATATAAAATGTTATATGACTAGGGCGTGTATGTTTTCAGTTTGAGACATTGAGAGTAATTGATGTAATTTGGAGATAAATGTTAAAACTACTCTTGGAAGGCAATATGGTATAATCCATATATATTTTCAGTTTCAATCTTAGTCTAATATAGTTAAGGTGATTTTAAGGTTAGTTTTTTTATTGAATTTATAATTTCAACATTTGGTATTAAAATTGAATTTTGAAGATTAAAATTTGTTTTTATTAGTTAGATGGTTTATTCATTTTGGTTATTATCTGATCATGTTCTAACCATTTTGGTTTTAGTAAATATCTAATGAAAGGATGAAATTATTTTATACGTTCATGGATTTTGTGATCTACTGAAATTTCATTATTGTGCTTTGGGAAAAAAAATTTCATATTGGATACTAATCGTTTAGAGTGAAATATGTGTTTTAGGATGAAATTGATTAATTGATTAAATTATTATAGATAGTCAAGTATATTTCATTAATTTTTTATTCATGATGGTAAATGGATCAATAAACTGTAGCGTAAAGGATCTTCAAAAAATATTCTCATATTTCATTTATTTATAATTAAATGATTGACTCTTTAGTCACCATTGATTTATTATTTTATTTTTATTGACTTTCCCCTAATCATGTTTTCTATTACACAATATTTTTCCTTGGAAGATATTTTCTCCTGTATAAATATTTTGTCTCTATACACTAATGTTATCCAATTCACAAACACACTGATTTTTATTCTAAATAACTATCATATTTCCCTTTCTCTATTTTCATGAAGAAGTTTAATTGACCAGATTAACGATATGGGTTTTCAGTAAAGAAATTTCGATAATTCATAAATATGGTTACCACTAATGAGTTAAAATTTCATGTGTAAAATTTATTTTGGGGGGGGGGGTGTAATAACCTATGATTATAGATGGTAAGACTATGAATTATAGCATAAATGATACACAACACCAAGCATAGATAAAGAGATAAATATGTAAATGTATATACGAACATATATAACCTATCCATTATGTTCACAAGTATAAATATGATTACTTTTTAAAAAATATATATTTAATTGTTCAAATAATTACGAATTTATTGATCAATTATTAGTAAAAGGCATATATGTTTTAATAAAACCATTTTATATTTCAAAGATATGTTTTGATGATTTTTTTGATTACTTTTTTTTGAGATAATAAAATAATTATTTAATAGAACATTTATAAATTGTATTTTATTAAATTGAATTCAGTTTTGAAGTCATCATATCAAAATTTCCATGTAGTGAAATTAATATTTTTTTTGTAAAAAATTGATTTTCAATTAATAATAAAAAATAATTATATTTTGATAATATATTATCAATTCCAATTATTTAAAAATTCACATTAAATTATGGACTAATTTTGTAATGTAATTATGTCATGTTTTTTTAATTTAACTATATATTTTCATTTACATCAATTTTAAACATAAATTTTTTATAAATTTTTTTCATTATTAAAAAGGATTTTTTTAAAAAAAATGTTTATTATTGTGTTTTTCATATTAAATTTTTAATGAAATGAAATAAATTTTGAATTATTGATTTTATAAAAATTTAATTCCATATTTTTATTCTGTAGGTAAATATTTTTGAAATAGATCTCTTTAAAATTTTTCAATATGAATAGTCACCTTGGTAATTGTATTACACCAGGAAAGGGTAAACCTAGTTATTAAAGGAAAAAATATAATAAGGACTATAATATAACACTAAAAATTTCCAAAATTTTATTTGATGAGTATATTTCCACCATATTAATCAATAGGGATAATTTATGACCTTTTAGAGCCACGTGGATTAGAATATAATATTTATCATATATTTTTAATGAAAAGTCAATGATGTCACATTCATGTTTTTAATAACTATAACATTTTAAATAAAGGGTTAACCAAATGATATCATATACTATATATATAATTTTGAAATATAATATTATATATATATTTATATCATGATAATATGTAATAAATATTTAGTGAGTAAAAATTATCATAATTTTTTTTAAAATGATGTTATGGTAATTATTTAATTAATTGAAAATTAAAATAAATGATATTGAATATTATTAAAATACATACAATTTTAGGTAATTAATGTAATCTAAAAATTTTATATAAGATATTAACATATTATGGATATAATATAATATATGATTTAAAATTCTATGTGTTATCTTGATATTATTAATGGCAATGTAATAAATTGTTCTTAAAATTGACATTATGAATGTTTTATTATAAAACATAATTTATTAAATGATATAAAATTACTAAAAAAATAAAATGCATAAATTTTTTTATGATAAAGCTAAAAATATATTAAATGGTCCACTTAATAGTTGTTGAGAATTTTATTATAATAATATTGACCATCAAATGAGTAAAAATCAATGTTGTCACCGTAAGAGTTAAATGTGTTAAATAAGGGTTAACAGTAAATAATTTGTTTAAGAATAAAATGTAAACCATTCCAAATTTTTTATGTGATAATTTCAACCAATAATAATCTTATATTTGAATGAAATCATTTTGGTTACATTTTAAATGAAAAATAAATTTAATATTTTGAGAAATCCAAAGAGTTCACCTCCATAATCCTATAAAAGGGCAGCTCTTCCTCTTATTTATTCACACTTAAAAATCCATTTTGTTTTAACAATATCTATCCAAATAACTTCCTAGAATCTCTAAAACATTAATATATGCCTTATTATTGGTATAAAACAATCCTTTTTAGTTTTAATTGTTCAATAAATGGAGGTTTTCAAAATAAACGGTATGGTTTTTATCTCTGTGCTTAATTTTTTTTTTCATATTCCACCTCCAAAAAATAATCTTCACCGAAGATAAAATAATATCACTATTCTACTAATTATAATAAGTTTTTATTATGTTTAAATCATAACCTATATCAATCTATAATTCAAAAAAATGGGAATGGAAAATGTCATTGATGTGTTTGGTGGAGAACCGTCTCGCGAACCTATGCAATTCATTTTCTATCACCATCAATCATGAATTGTTATAATAATGGAATTAATGATTAAATATTTTATCATTAAGTGTTTATAAATTGGAAAATATAATATATCATTTATCATTTTACCTTTAAATTCATTGAAAAAATATAATTTCATTCATTCACACTTGAATACTACAACCTCCACAAAGCGATGTGATTCATTTTTCATCACCTTGTAAAAAAGAAAAATAAAAGTATATCAAAATATGTAATTTGATATTTAACATGTTGAAATAATTCAATAAGTATAAAAAAAATATTACCTTCTTTCTATAATTATCATTGAAAATGGTCATGTTACTCATGCGTACCGATGACCTACCGTCTTCCTGATTATAACATAGTTCAATTTTCATAAACATATTTAATGATTTAATTTAAAATTATAATTGATGAATTAATGTGATAATTATTTCATTAAAAATATTATATAGAATATTTAATAATGAATTTTTTGACAATATTCAACCTATCAAATTCATTCTACTATTACGAACCACACATCGTCAAAACATCTGATATGATCTTAATTGATTAAGTAATTGTATATGAAGTTGTTATATGTTATATAAAAAGGAATAATGAAACTAAAAAATTGTTCTTAAACATATATAAAATTAACTGATGTTTATTATTCTAGATGTTAATGAATGTACATAGTGATTCAAACTCAAGGTATGAGAAGTTTTGATTCATTTTCCATTCATTTGGTTAATCCCCAAAAATATTGATTAAGCCATTCTATGATTAAGTGTGAAATGAATAATTCATATATTATGTTTTTTTAATCTTTATAATGGGGATTTATAGGTGATACAAAAAATAAATTATTTTTTTAATTCCCACATTAATTACATGACATTCTAATGGGATTTTTTCTTAATATCCTTTCATTGAGGAATATTTTGATATTACAAACATAACTACTTTTATGATCTTTATATACAGCCACTTATGACTTGTTATAGCATGTATTTATATATTTTCATGATGTTTAATGATAATTAAAATGATATTCCTTCATGGGGTATATGATTCGACTGATTACAATGTGGTAAATATTTATTTTGAAATCTCATTACAATTATGGATTGTATATCTTTAAGTATTCATTAGAGAAAATTTATCTTCCTTGTCCATATTTTATAAAAATGTTATCAAAACATTTTTTTATTTTAATAAACTTATTTAAAATAATTTTCCCTATGTGTGACATTTTTTTAAAACGTATTGAATGTAGTATTTTTTTAAATTTATATATAGGTTTCTTTTTGAATTTTACAACAAAATATAGGATTAATGTTACTCATTAATTATATGACATGAGTGGATTTCCCCAACGTCATTGTGCCTCAATTTTTTTAACTTCCTTTACATGTTTTCATGTTTATTTTCTATGGAAATTGTTTACTTTAATCATGAACAGATTAACAAAAATAATTGTTTTGAAAAGATGGAAAGGGTGTTTTCCTATAGAATTTTTTAATGATATTTTATGATATATCCATTTTTCAATTAACTAAACCTTTTATGTTACTTATCCTTTATAGGTGATTTTATCCATGGATAAAATCTATATACATTCTCCAGAAGGATAATGTTTATAACGTGATGGTTTGTATGAATCCCATTACTTTTCAATTGGTTATTAAGATAAAATTTTGAAGAAACTGGTTTCTATTCATGGGTTATAATATATAAAATGAATAATGTTTTTATGGAAAAATATTTATGGTTATCATTATTTGATGGGTGAAGCTATATCTCACTTTAATTTGTAATGGCCCGGACCCTCCTGGCCCATTACATTGCCAATGTGAGGTTCCAACAAAATGGTGGCACCGTGAGGGTGACACCGTGACGGTGGCACCGTGAGGGTGGTACCGTGTCCCCTCGCGTGCCTTTTGTTTTTTTTCTGGTACCTGAATTTTTCACTCCCGCAACGTAAGTTTTGATGTAAATTAATTATTTTACTCTTTTAAAACCGTTTAAAGCCCATAATTAATTCTTAAAAAAATCTCGAGAGACCTCCATGTGTAACTGCCCAACTGAGTGGTCAACACACAACCCCCGCTCCTTACGCGGTTTCGCGTTCTCACCTCAACCGTCCGTAGCTCTTATAAACTAAGGGTTAGCCATGGTTTCTTCTTTTCTTGATCGCGGATTTTCATGAATAGCTTCTGGTGCATTGGGCGAGCCGCATCATTAAGCGTAGAGTTCTGCGCCCAGCGAAGCATTGATAGATTAAGCGATTTTCGATCAGGCGAGCTGCATCGCTATCCGTGAACTTCCTCCCCCGACCTCAGTGTAGATCGTTGATCTAACAAGTAGGGAATTTCTCCTTCATCTCTCTCTTTTGTGTATCATGTGGGGTGGGCGTTCATTTGTTTCTGTAGAATTGGATAAACTAGACCAAAATAAAGATAATGAATGAATCTTATAAGGAATGAAGGGGGGTTGTGATCGTTGATGTCGTTCAAATTATAATCATCTTTCTGATTTTTTCCGGCTTGCGCCTTATGAAAATTGAGGTCGTTGGTGGTCGTTGTTTGTGCACTAATGAACCCTCGTGGTGTTTTAAATGGCTTGTTCCTAATTTTAAACTCTTGCTTTGAAAAGTAAATTGGATAATCACGTATACCCGGCTGAATAAATTGAAAGCACCAGGATCAATCTCTTCTGTGCTAAACCTGCTCAAAACATGGGATTGAAATCATGGAGTGTGTTAAATCTTATAAATTTTAAAATACAGGCATGGCCCTGCATAGTGTTGGTGGCAGTGGTTTGGTTGTTTTCTTTCATGGGCCGATTGGAAAAGATGTGGGAGTGGATGAGATCCCCTGTTTTATACTCTCGATGGTTTTGGAATCGGGGATGGGATCCCCTGTTGGTATGGATTCGGTGGTTGTGAGTTTTAAGACCGGGTGGGTCATGTTTATATCATGAATTGGGGTCGGATCCTCTGTTGATGAGAAACCATTTCGAGGGACACGGGGCAGTGTCTCGGGATTGTCTTTTGTTCCAGTACTTCGGGGGATCTCACATATTCCCTTGTTGTTGTAACATTACATGAGAACCGGGTGTGGATGATTAAATTGACGATTGACTGGATTTTTTTCCTTGGTTATGCTTATGCTTTTAGTTGCCCAGTAGTGCATAAACTTATTTGAACATTATTACTGAACATGAAAACAAGAATGGGGAAAATGGGTTTTGTTGGCGTAAGTTAAGACTTGGAGTTGAGTGATGTTGTTATCTATAGGATGTCTGAAGAAAAACCTAGCTCGGGTGAGTGCTTGTTACCTATATATATACTTGTAGCTTTGTGTTTCTTATTCGCGCCCCACCCAAGTTGAGCACTTTATGCTGAACACCCCCATTTCATGGGGGAGGGAGTTTTTCCCAACACTATTCTTAGTGGCTGTTCATTAGCTCCTTTTCTACTCCCTTTCCCGGATATCCCAAGTATCTTCGGGTAGGCTGTGATGGCGTGAGGTCCATTATTATCCCAATAACCTTCGGGCGGGGTAGTGTGATGGTTGGCCAGGTGAGCGGGGCAGGTGGTTTCCCTAGTGTCTTCTGGATGAGGCCCAATGTCTTCAGGTGTGCTAGTGGATCTTCTAGCCCAGGTGTCTTCGGGCGTGGTGGTAGTTGTTATGGCCTAGGTGTTTGTAGGCATGGTTACGTGTGACAGTTGTGGCCGAGGGGTTTGCGGGTGGGATTCGGCAGTGGGACTACGTGCAGTTATGGCCCAGGTGTGTGTGCGGGCGGGTGTGGCAGTGGGTCTGCGGTGAGAATGGCGGGATTGGTTCGATGCGCATGATGTCTCAATAACCAGTGGGAAAGTGGCACGGGGTACCCAAACATCTATGTGCTCTTATTATATATATTACTTGACTTGCGTTATTTGGGGAGTGTACCTTGGTGAGGCTTGGGTGGATAGTTTACCTTGAAAGGTGTTTGGTTTACTCCTTTTTCTCACGGGACTTTAGTACGTTCCCCCACTTGTGCATGAGATTCTTTGGTTTTCCCTACTGAGTGTACTTGTATGCTCACCCTACGTATATAAAACTTTTTTCAGGTTTCTAGGAGGACTTCGGGGATCACACGGGACCATACTAGATCGGACCTTTGGGGCAGTTGTTGTTGATGTTTTTCTTTCTTTGGTACTTACCTTTGTAGTCACCTTTTGTACTTTGTGGCTTTTACTTTTGGAACATGCATGTGGGAATGATTTACTTTTGGCTTTAGTTTTCCTTTAGTTTTGGTGTTATTGGGTTCCATCATCTTATCTACTGATCTTGTAAAACAGAAAATGGGTAATGCCTTCCATTTAGTGTGTGATTATATACCCTTGGTGCTAGTTTCCACTCCGGGACCTATTGAAGGCGGGTTTCGGGGGTCATTATCTCTCCTTCAACTTAAAGAAGGAAGGGCCTGGCATTCTGCTGACCATTCCTTCCTTTTGGTGAAGGAGGGTTGTGATAGAATGGTATCAGAAGTGATGCTAGAGAGATAGGATGGAGTCTAGAGTTAGGCATAATGATGATTGCATGAGATGGTAAGGAAACAGTGTTGGGTGACCTTGGTGCGTGAATTAGGCCAGGGAAGACCAGCTAGGACATGGGATTTTAGGGCCCCTGTGATCTGATGCAAGGACTCTGGACCTACCGAACGACCAAGTGAGGCCCCATTGATTGCAGGGTAGAGACCCTAGGAAAGGTACATGCATCATAATGACTTGTGTTCTTGTGTTTCTGGGATGTCTTGGGAATTAATAATAAATTAAAATTTTAAGATGTTTTAAGCACGATATTCTGCACTAATTGGGATTAGGCATTCATTGTTTACCTTACAGCTATGGCACCTGGATGGCGACCACGTGTGGTACAGGAGATCGAGGCCCTGGAGACTACTTTGGCCGATCAGCAGAGAGCTGATCGAGAGGAAGAGGATGACCTGTGGCAGAAGACTCTTCGGGCCTTCCTGCGACAGACCCTTGAGAAGTACGAGGGCAGCACCTCTGACATGAAGACGGAAAGCTGGCTAGAGGAGCTAGTTATAGCTTTCGGCCTGATTCGGGCCCTGAACGAAAACTGGGTCCCTCTGGCCGTCAGCCAGACGCGGGGAGCAGCTCTTCAGTGGTGGACGCTTTACCTGGGGGAGAGGATAGAGGCTCAGGTGGCATGGGCAGATTTCAAGAGGGAGTTCCGGGCGGAATTCCTCTCCTCAACGATGAAGGCAGAAAAGAGACAGGAGATAATTTTCATCCAACATGAGAGAGCTAGGGATCAAGTTAAAGGACCTCCTATGTTTTTCTACGGACCTCTTTCCAGATGAGGAGTCTCGGGAAAGATGTTTGGAGGAGGCGCTCCGACCCTCCCTCCATTATGCCGTTACCCCCTTTACCCTGACGACGCACTTGGAAGACCAGAAGAAGGCCGAAGAGGTGGAGAGGATACACGCTCTAGGAGGTGTGTCACGAGAGGAGATCCAGGTGGGACCATTGAATGGGAAGGCCGTCAGCACCAGGCCTCCAGCGTCAGGACCCTCCAGGTTCCGACCAGTAGGGAGCAGACCGCAGCAGTTTCAGTTTTGATCCCCCGGTCCTTGCCCTTTTTCCTTGGGCCCGGGACCGTGGTGCTTCGTCAGTGGGAGCCCTGGACATCTCCGAAGTCAGTGCCCGGACCGGGTGCATTACGGCGGTGGCTGACAGCCCCAGCACCCACCCCAGCAGTAGCTTCCTCCCTGACCATTCCAGAAACAGCAGCAGGGACAGTGAGCTCCCACTCCTCCGAGGACAGACATGGGAGGAGGGGGCCGACCTCAAGGCGCTCCTCAGGGACCCCGACCAGGGCATGGTCGGGGAGGTGGTCGACAGCCGAGGGGCAGAGGAGCCGGTCATGGACAACTACACCCCGTGGAGGCAGCAGTTCCAGTAGGGCCTGAGGTTGTTCAAGGTACGATCAGTTTGTTTTGCACTATTGCTTATGCCTTGTTCGATACTGGAGCTTCACACCCCTTTGTTGCACCCGGTCTAGCCCGTGCCTTGGGTCTAGATGCTGAGAGACATCTAGTACCCTTGGTGTTGAGAACACCAGTCGGAGGTCAGACCGACATGTCGTTTGTTTGTCGAGGATGTAGACTGGTGATGGGGCCACATAAGTTGGTAAGGGATCTTCTTCTCCTACAGATACAACCATATGATGTCATCCTAGGCATCGACTAGCTATTCTCTGTATACGCCATCATCGACTGTTTCCGAAGAATTATCATCTTCTCGGACTTGGGCAGCCAGCGTGTTACCTTCACCGGTGAGCGGAGCGGTCAGAAGGGCAGTAGGTGAGAGTAACCCCTCATCTCCTTGTTAGCCGAGCTGTCAGTAGAGTAAGTAGATACTGAGATGGTGGGGGTGCCAGAGGTTGTCCGTGAGTTTATAGACATCTGTCCTGATGAGGTGACGTCTCTACCCCCTCGACGTGATATCGAGTTCGGGATAGACCTACAGCCCGATGCTCGTCCGATCTCGACGGCTCCTTACCAGATGGCACCTTCAGAGCTACGAGAGTTGCGGATCCAGATTGATGATTTGATGAAGAGGGGTTATGTTCGGCCGAGTGCGTCACCGTGGGGTGCTCCAGTATTGTTCGCAAAGAAGGCAGATGTTGGTATCAGGTTGTGCATAGACTACAGGAGGCTGAATCAGGTGAAGATCAAGAATCGCTACCGTCTTCCGAGGATAGATGATCTTTTTGACTAGCTGAAAGGGGCATGATGTTTCTCGAAGATTGATCTGCGGTCTGGGTACCACCAGCTAAGATTGATGGAGAGAGACATCCCGAAGAAGGACTTCAGGTGCAGATATGGACAATTTGAGTTCGTAGTCATGCCCTTCGGTGTTACGAACGCCCCGGCTGTGTTCATGGGGCTTATGAACTCCATCTTCCGGGATTACTTGGATCAGTTCGTGGTTGTGTTCATCGAAGATAACCTGATCTATTCGAGGTCGGAAGAGGACTATGCAGAGCACCTGAGGACAATTTTGGAGGTCCTCCCACATCATCAGCTCTATGGGAAGTTGTCAAAATGCAAGTTCTGGACACGAGAAGTGCACTTCCTCGGGATGGTAGGTTACTATCGGAGGTTCGTACCCATATTCTCCCGAGTAGCAGCCCCTTTGACAACCCTTACCAAGAAGGACCAGGTTTTCAGGTGGAGTGAGTAGTGCGAGTCAGACATCAGCTATCTGAAAGAGATGTTGGTTAGTGCCCTAGTGCTGAGATTACTAGAAGAAGGGGTAGCCTATGAGGTGTTCTATGATGCTTCAGGACAGGGCCTGGGATGTGTGTTGATGCAGCGACAAGGGGTGATCTCTTACTGGTCCAGGAAACTAAGCCCCCATGAGTTTAATTACGCCACCCACGACCTGGAGCTTGTAGCGGTCATTTTTGCACTAATGTTATGGCGGCACTACCTCATCGGAGAATGATTTGTGGTCTTAACGGATCACAAAATCTTGAGGTATATCTTCTCCTAGCGGGACCTAAACTTGCGACAACGGAGATGGTTGGAGTTCCTCCAGGATTACGACTTAGAGATCTCTTATATCGAGTGCAAGGGCAATGTAGTGGCCGATGCCTTGAGTAGGAGGACGCAGAAGGATGCTGTCCGAGAGTCGACGAACGCCTGGAAAACGATGGGGGATTTGGTCACCTTACACCTAGATGCGAGGATGGATGGTGGTAGAGGTTGCCTAAATCAGATGGTAGTGCAGTCATCTCTGTTTCGGAAAGTGGAGGAGTCTCAGTGGGGAGACCCGGAGTGCGAAGTGATGCTTGACCGAGTTGACCAGGGCAGTGCTCCAGAAGGATGGGAAGAGGATGGTTAGAAACTGATGCTTTTTCAGAAAAGGTTGTTTGTTTTGGGAGTGATGCGCGGAAAGGTTCTCGGTGAGTTCCACAACTCACCCCTGGAGGTACACCCAGGAGTTTGCAAGATGTACCAGGGACTGAGGGCACAGTTTTGGTGGCCTGGAGTGAAGCGATTAGTGGAAGAGTTTGTGGCCAAGTGCTTAGTGTGTCAACAAGTTAAGGCTGAACATCGATTTACAGGCGGCCTACTGAAGTCTCTAGATGTCCCCGAGTGGATGTGGGATGACATCTCGATGGATTTCGTCATGGGACTACCCAAGGTCCAAGGGGGATATGACGCCATCTAGGTGGTAGTGGACATGTTGACGAAATTGGCTCACTTTCTGGCGATCAGGGAGTCGAGTGCAGTGGATACTTTGGCACGAAGGTATGTGGATGATGTGGTGCGTTTGCGTAGAGTTCCGAGGACTATAGTCTCGGATAGGGATGCACGGTTTACCTTGCGAGTCTGGAGTGGATTGCAGCATGATTTTGGCACCCAGTTACGCCTTAGCACTGCTTTCCATCCCCAGACAGATGGACAAACAGAGTGCACCATCCATACCTTGGAGGATATGCTGCGGGCATGTGTTATGGACTCAGGAGGATCATGGGTGCGACACTTGCCCCTGGTAGATTTCTTCTACAATAATAGCTATCACTCTACCATCGGTATGGCCCCATTTTAATCCTTGTACGGGAGGCCTTTCCGTTCACCTATGTGTTGGGCCGAAGTAGGAGAGGTAGGTATCCTTGGCCCGGAGGTGGTGCAGAACACGACAGAGAAGGTTCCGCTCATACGGAAAAGGATGAAGGCGGCCCAGGACTGATAGAAGTAGTATGATGATACTAGGAGGAGGCCCTTGGAGTTTGAGGTTGGAGACCACGTGTTCTTGAAGGTCTCCCCTCGGCGTGGGCAGCGGAGGTTCGGCAAGGGGAGTAAGCTTTCTCCCAGGTTCATCGGACCCTTTGAAGTGTTGTGTCAGGTCGGCGAAGTAGCTTATAAGCTAGCGTTTCCACCGCCACTACTGAGGGTACATGATGTATTTCATGTGTCACATCTCCGTCGGTATCTACACGACGATTCACACGTCCTTGATTGGGGTGAGCTGGACATCGAGGACGACATGACCTTTGTGGAGAGACTAGTGATGATCGAGGATCACAAGGAGAAGTTTCTTGGTGGGTGAACCATTCCATTGGTTCGTGTGTTGTGGATACATGGTGGGCTTGAGGAGAGTACGTGGGAGAGGGAAGCACAGATGCGTACCCAGTACCCAGAGTTGTTTTATGTTTTGTTCCTTGTTGTACCTGTTGTGGTAGAACATTTTGTCTTTTGGCTATGAAACGTACTGGTTTTCTTTCCTATGATTGTGTGTAAAAAAATCCCTAGCTATGGGGGAGGAGAGAACCCGACCCTTAATCATGACACATTAAGGTGGATGCGATTAAACCTGTGCGAGCGAGTCAGTGCCGCCCAAAGCGGATAATATCTTGACATGGGGGAGGGAAATCCCCAACCCACATTCCCGGGCAGTTCGGCATGGTATGTTGCTTGGTCCTTGACAGGGAAGTGTTTTTGGTTAGCATGGGTTCACTTCTAAGAGGTATCTTTTGAGGTGGTTGTTCGGACCCTCTCTTTTATTCTTGGGTTGTTTTGATTCTCAAGGGTGAGAATTGTTTAAGAGGTATCTAATGTAATGGCCCCGACCCTCCTGGCCCATTACTTTGAAAAAGTGAGGTTCCACCAAAATGGTGGCACCGTGAGGGTGGCACCGTGACGGTGGCACCGTGACGGTGGCACCGTGTCCCCACGCGAGCCTTTCGTTCTTTTTCCGGTACCCGACTTTTCCGCTCCCACAATGTAAGTTTTGACGGAAATTAATTCTTTTACTCTTTTAAAACCATTTAAAGCCGATAATTAATTCCTAAAAAAATCCTGAGATACCTCAATGTGTAACTTCCCAACCGAGTTATCAACCCACGACCCCCGCTCCCTACACGGTTTCACGTTCTCACCTCAACCGTCCACGACTCTTATAAACTAAGGGTTATCCGTGGTTTCTTCTTTTATCGATCGCGGCTTTTCACGAACAGCTTCTGGTGCATCGGGCAAGCCACATCATTATACGTAGAGTTCCGCGCCTGGCCTATGAATTGATAGATGAAGAAATTTTCATTCAGGCGAGCCGCATCGCTATCCATGAACTTCCTCCACGGCCTCAGCGTAGATCGTTGATCCAACAAGTAGGGAATTTCTCCTTCGTCTCTACCTTTTGTGTATCATATGGGGTGGGAATGATTTTGTTTTTGTATAATTGGATAAACCAGACCTAAATAAAGGTAATGAATGAATCCTATAAATAATGAAGGGGGGCTATGATCATTGATGTTGTATAAATTATGATCATCTTTCTGATTTGTGCCAGCTTGAGCCTTCTAAAAATTGAGGCTGTTGGTGGTCGTTGTTTGTGCACTAATGAACCCTCGTGGTGTTTTAAATGGCTTGTTCCTAATTGTAAACTCCTGCTATGAAAAGTAAATTGGTTAATCACGTATACCTGGCTGAATAAATTGAAAGCAGCATGATAAATCCCTTCTGTGCTAACACTAGTCAAAATATGGGATTGAAATCATGGAGTGTGTTAAATCATATAAATATGAAAATACAGCAATGGCCCTGCTTAGTGTTAGGGAAAGTGGTTTGGTTGTTTTCTTTCACTGGCCGATTGCTGAACATGTGGGAGGGTATGAGATCCCCTATTTTTATACTCTCGATGGTTGTGGAATCAGGGATGGGATCCCCTGTTGGTATGGATTCGGTGGTTGTGAGTTTTAAGACTGGGTGGGTACTTATTTATATGACGAATTGGGGTGGGATCCTCTGTTGATGAGAAACCATTTCGGGGGACACGGGGCAGTGTCTCGGGGTTGTGTTTGGTTCCAGTACTTCGGGGGATCTAACTTATTCCCTTGTTGTTGTAACATTACAAGAGAACCGGGTGTGGATGTTTAAATTGATGATTGACTGGATTATTTTCATTGGTTATGCTTACGGTGTTAGTTTCCCAGTAGTGCATAAACTTATTTGAAAACTATTACTAAACATGAAAACAAGAATGGGCCAAATGGGTTTTGTTGGCGAGAGTTGTGACTCCGACTTGAGTGTTGTTGTAATATGTAGGTTGTCGGAAGAAAAACCTAGCTTGGGTGAGTGCTTGTTACCTATATATATACTTGTATATTTGTGTTTCTTATTCACGCACCACCCAAGTTGAGAACTTGGTGCCGAACACCCCCATTTCATGGGGTACGGTGTTTTTCCCAACACTATTCTTAGTGGCTGGTAATTAGGTCCTTTTCTGCTCCCTTTCCTGGATAGCCCAAGCATCTTCGGGCAGGCTGTGATGGCCTGAGGTCCATTATTAGCCCATGAACCTTCGGGCGGGGTAGTGTGATGGTTGGCCAGGTGTGTGTGGCAGGTGGTTTCCCAAGTGTCTTCGGGATGAGTCCTGATGTCTTCGGGCGTGGCAGTGGATCTTCTTGCCCAGGTGTCTTCGGGCATGGTGGTAGTTGTTCTGGCCTAGGTGTTTGCAGTTGTGGTTACATGTGACAGTTGTGGCCCAGGTGTTTGCGGGCGGGATTCGGCAGTGGGACTGCGTGTGGTTGCGACCCAGGTGTGTGCGGGCGGGTGTGGCAGTGGGACTGCGGTGAGAATGGAGGGATTGGTTCGATGCGTAGGATGTCTCAATAACCAGTGCGAAAGTGGTGCGGGGTACACAAACATTGATGTGCTATTATTATATATATTACTTGACTCACTACTGGAAAAAAGGCCTATACCCATGGTTCAAAACCGTGGGTATAGCCTCCAAAACCGTGGGTATAGGCTATACCCACGGTTTTGGGAACCGTGGGCTGGAACGGCGTCGGTATAGGGGTCTTGACCTATACCCACGGTTTGGTAGAACCGTGGGTATAGGTGTGTCACACAGCAACACCACGCTGTACAGCGTGGCAGGCACTTTCCCCATGGTTTTCAAACCGTGGGAAATATATTCATTTAAAAAAAAGAGCCTTGCAAGGTTTGAACCCTGCACCCAGCACCTGCGAGCGAATCCCCGAACCAACTGAGCTAGGAATTTTATACGTTAATTATGCATATATTCGATTATATATATTAGTCCGCTCCACATCGCGTATTCAAAAAACGCGGCTTCGGGGATTCGATCCCGCGCCTCCGCAAACAAGTCCCGCGCCGCACCAAGCGACCAACCAGCCTATCGCCGTTATTGGTATATATTGATAATTTTATTTTAATATATTAATATAACAGTTATAATGGAAAAGAAAAACCTTCCGGGTTTTGAACCAGCGCTTCCCATCCGCTGGACAGTAACTGCGACCAACTGAGCTGACAACTCAATTGATATATAGTTATAATTTTGCATTCTTATAATAATATATCTGCTACAATCGAAAAAAAACAATACGCGGGATTTCGAACCCGCGACCTATACTAAGGGATTTCAGGGAGTGACCAACTGACCTAAATATTTTATACGTTTTAGTATTTGATATCCCTATATTTATATTAGTTCATATCATCTTTTCACCAAAAAAAATTCGGTCCCGCGTAATTTTTCGTTCCCGACATAACGCGGGAACGAAATACCCACGGTTTTGACAAACCGTGGGTATAGGTCTTTGAAAAATATACCACCTATACCCACGGTTTTCACAAACCGTGGGTATAGGTCTGTATTATAACATCTATACCCACGGTTTTGGCAAAACCGTGGGTATAGGTCTTCAAAAAAAACCTATACCCACGGTTTTGCCAAGAACCGTGGGTAAAGGGGACCTATACCCACGGTTTTGGAGAACCGTGGGTATAGGTCCCAATACTATCCCTATACCCACGGTTCCCAAAACCGTGGGTATAGGGGGGCCTATACCCATGGTTTTATGTAGAACCGTGGGTATAGACCCATTTTCCAGTAGTGACTTGAGTTATTTGGGGAGTGTTCCTTACCGAGGCTTGGGTGGATAGTTTACCTTGAAAGGTGTTTGGTTTACTCCTTTTTCTCACGGGACTTTAGTACGTTCCCCCACTTGTGCACGAGAGTCTTTGGTTTTCCCTACTGAGTGTACTTGTATGCTCACCCTACGTATATAAAACTGCTTTAAGGTTTCCAGGAGGACTTCGGGGATCGCGCGGGACCATACTAGCTCAGACCATTGGGGCAGTTGCAGTTGCTATTTTTCTTTCTTTAGTACTTACCTTTTTAGTCACATTTTGTACTTTGTGGATTTTACTTTTGAAACATGCATGTGGGAATGATTTACTTTTGGATTTACTTTTCTTTTTGTTTGGAGTTGATGGGTTCCATCATCTTATCTCCCGATCTTGTAAAACAGAAAATTGGCAATGCCTTCCATTTAGTGCGTGATTCTATACCCTTGGTGCTAGTCGCCACTCCGGAACCTATTGAAGGTGGGTTTCAGGGGTTATTATCTCTCCTTCAACTTAAAGAAGGAAGGGCCTGGCCGTCTGCTGACCCTTCCATCCTTTAAGTGAGGGCGGGTCGTCACATAATTCATTGAGTAAAGTATTATATCTCATGAGATAGTGAAGGGAACCAAGTCAATGTGCATGATCCGTTATGGTAAATGATTCAAGGATCTTAATATATTATGGGAACCAAGTCAATGATATTCATCCACTATGGGAATCATGTCTTGATTCTTGATCTGATTATCGTGGTTTTTTCTTTTACCTAAGAAGTTAAATCTATTCTTATGATGATGCCACATTCATTTTTGACATCAAAATATGGTTCATTATTGAGTTAAAATGAATTATAATTATTATAATTTATGTATTATGAAATAATAATATTTTATTCCATGAAATTTTTTTATAATCTAAGATATACTGGGTATGGGTTTTTAATGATATTTTCCAGTTTTCCTACACATATTCTCTTGTCCTATTAACATATCCCTTTTTTACCCTTATAAGGCATATTGGATCTCCATTTCTTATTTTTATTTTCTGTAGGTTGTGAGGGAGGATGTAACATTAATTATTTCAAGAATATTTTAACATTAATGATAATGATGACCTAATGTGAAATAAGAATAGATTGGTATAATGGGATATGATGATGTTGACCACAATAATCAATAAGTTTATGGATCTTTGTTATTTATTGTTTTCCTAATCATCTAGAACACTATATCTAAAATATCCTAGTGTATTTAAGTTATCAAATATTTTTTTGATTTTCTATGTTATTGGTGGAAATAATTTAATCACAATTTTCAGTATTAAGGCCATATATTTAGAATTTATGTTTTTAGATTTTTATTCAGGAGATCAGATTTAGGTCCATTACACCCCTCCCCCACATTTCATTTTTACTATATTTTCAAGGAAACTAATGAATTATTATTCATAATTCAGGTAAAAATTTAGGTAAAACTCAATAATATAATTGTTATAATGGATGGGGTCATCCCGGCTATAGTTATGAAACATATATCAACAACCATGGTAGGATTTGATTTGTAATTTTATTTTTTACCATTTATATGATATAATATGTATTAAATTCGCTCCACATTCATCTTATAAATAGAAAAACTAAATGTTTATTAAAAATTAAAATATAGAACTAAAAATAATAGAAAACATGAGAAAAGGGAAGAGAAATATTGGGTAAAACAACCAAATATTTGTGGTAATGTTTTCTGGTAAATTGATGAATTTTTTTGTTGTATCCTTAGTTTTTTGTTAGGTACATATTATGTGGTATGTATCACCACATAATTATTGTTCTAATGTACTTCATTATCTTATTATTCATAACTAGGTTACCCTTGATAGTGAACCTCATATGAAACCCCTTATCAATGAGACACATCTTAGGAAGTGTAGGTAGGAATATATTATATGGTGTTTCCTAAAACAAAAAACTTACAGATTCTTCCCCTAGTGGTTGTTCCTAAAGTGATTTTTGGAAATTTCCAAACATAAGAGGGTTATTAAGTTACACATGTTGAAACAAATTAAAACACGTTGAGATCAAATTAAAATTTTAGACCTCGTAGGTAATAAATTGAGAATATGGTTCATTATGAAAAGCCCATGAGAACTCCTCTAAAGTATACATCAATATTATAAGGACCCAGCCTAAAAACTTTACATAATATTGAATTAATGGAATAATTAGCATTGAGTATCTTTTCAAGATTTGATTTTTAGAGAGTTAGGATATAACTATTACATCTCAAAATATTACAAACTAGACACTTGAACTCAGTTTCCATTTTTCACAAAAAAACTCTTGAAAAAAAGAGCCATGTTTAGTTCCATGTTTTAGATAGCATGAATTTTCCTTGATCCCATCCCTAACCGTATTCATCTTTAGGACTTGTGAAAAACATTTCAAAACATGGGATGATCATAAAAAGCTTAGTAATAGTTATAAAATAGAATGATAACATTATATCATCATTACATACATAACGTAATCTCTTTAACATACCTCATAAAATCAAAAGAATTATGAATAACACATAGAAAACATAAATCATAAAGGTATATTGTGGCATCCATATTATACGTACATTGTAGATATCACAGCTACATAGAGAGTTATATTTGGAATACCCATCACAATGTATTCCCTAAATCTCTTAGGAGAAATATTCACATTTACCTCTGCCATGTTACCTAATTCATTGGAGAGATATCTCGGGCTCACCTGGCCAATGTTTATCATGGAACCACCTGTATGCATAAACAATTCCCATGAACCATAACATATTCATAACACATAAAACAAAAATAAAGGAAAGATAACATTTCCTCATATTAATCACAATATATCATTTAAATATATTGACATCAGAAATCAATTATTAAATCCATTTTAAGTACCAAAATACAGAAAAAAAGTATATGGTGTTTATTTTCCTTTTAAAAAAATTACGACTTGTTAAGGAACCAAAGATCAAATAATACTCACGGAGGCAGAAAAGGTCATTGTCACCACTTACATTAAAAAGAGACATTTTTTTTGTTTAGTAAAACAACACATAGGAAAATATTACCTTTGAATGAAATGAAAATACAAAGGTATTTATACATCGTATAAAAGAGAGTTGAGAATTAAACAAAATATTCCTCAATGAAAGGAGATTGAAATGAAGTCCCTTACCTTGTGTCCGACATGACGCGATCATTCTTTAATCTCCTGAATGATAAACTAAATTTAATTGATACCGGATTATGAACCTTTTTTAAGTTTATTATTCCTTTTATATCACTTATTACCATGTTATAAACATTATGTAACCATTTCTGTTATTAATGGTTGTTTCGTTGATATTTGGTACCTTCCTAAAAAATGAACACCTTATAATTACAATTTGTCCATGTCGTCAACAACAAATTATCTCTAGAATTATATTCAAGATTTAGATATAATATAAATCATATATATCCTATATTTATTTTTATTTACAATAGAACAAAATATTTGGAGATAAGAAATGAAATGCACCGTTCATGGATACGATAAGTCGTACATAAGCATGAATGCTACTTTAATTTATAGTTAGTACCTGAATGGAATAAAAACATAATGTTACCTAGGAATATTAAAATTCCAGTATATGATCATATATAATATCATTAACTCTAACCGTTATATGTCCCACATATGGAATTAACGAGTAATATCACTTTGAGGGGATGTAGTCCAAACTTTCTCAAATGAAATTATCGCATTTTCCAACAATGGAAACCATAAAGGTTTGATATAAATGAAAAATACAGAAGCATAAAGAAAACATAAACTTAATAAATATCATATATAAATGCAGTTCCATATTAATGGAAACAATGAGAGGTGTTAGGATATAATTGAACAATCATCACTTTGTGTGGCGTTACTTTACCATTCACAGAAACAATATGTTTTGAACCCATTAGATGAAGGTGTATATTAGAGTAGTTCGAATTATTCTCATAACAACATCATGGTATATTGAGGATAATGTAGTATTTAAAAAATAATGTAATTAAAAGAGTTTATGGGTTTGGAGATGTAAGATAAAACAAAAGAACTTAAGAGAAGACATTATCTTTAAATCGGGTAACTCTCTTTGGCTTGAACCAAAAGGGTTTCTTGAAGGGCTTTATTCCTATGGTAAGGTATCTAGGATGAAGATAGGTATCATTGGAGATTGTTGGAGTAGATTTTTTACATGTCAAAGGTTGAGAAGTGTGATGAATGAGTTATATGTGAGGGATTTTTATATAGTAGAGGAGGTGCTCTTTAGGAAAGTTTGAAACAATTATTTTATTATAAAATCATATTCGGTTACAAGAAGTAAAAAATCATTAATTTTGAAGTTAAGACAAGTCATGGTCAAAATAAAATCATTCAATAAAAATTGGACATGTTTTTGATATTTTTTTAATCTTAATAATCTTATTTATTTAAATCATTTGTTTATTAGGAAAATAATGGATCAATATTGTGTCATAAATAATTTAATTTACCCGAAGTCCAAAAATTATAAAAAAATACCATAATATAGGAAATATATCTAGATTTCCAATTCATATATTTAGTTGAAACAATAACCAATATAACCCCATGTAAAAATTGAAATACTAAAAGATATTTGTTTATGTCATTTTGGACTTAACTTTATCTTAATTAATATAAGGTGTCATAATTACTATCATGTCGCTCCATGGGGTCCCAAATTCAACCCAAGTATGGCCATGGTCTACTATGTATCATCCAATAGGATTAGGAAACATTTTAGGGAAATTTAATATTATTATAATATTATATTTTACCCTTATTTATTATATTTAACCTTTACTCATGTTAAATAAAATATTTACTGAAGTAAATTTTTAAAATGTATAAAAATAAAATTTACCTATTTACACAATTTTGCCCTAATGATTCCCAATATTTAATTCGTTTTTCTGAATTCAAAACCCATAAGTGTCAGAAATTAATTTAAAATTTTTTCCCGCCGTCAAAACAAAAAAGCGCGTTTTTAAGAAATATTAACTATCAAATGATTGACACTTGTTTATGTCCAATTTTAAGGTGAAATTAATTCTAATGTCCTTAATTGGATTAAATAGTAAAAATATATTCTAATTACACTTTATAACCAATTAAAAAGATAATCAAACTATATAAACAAATTAGATTAAAAGGCACATTTGAATTAAAATAAAATATTTTTCACTATTCATTAAAAAATAAACTTTATCAGAAAAATACCAAAAGTAAGTTTTGATGTCCAAAATATAAAGAAGAGTTTTATTTTGTAAAATTGAACATATAAAAATTACCAAAACTAGATTTAATGAGGGTTCTCCATTAAAAGTTGGTAAGTCGACCTTTGAATGAATATTAGAGTATTTTTTCTTAGATTCATTCAAATTTTAATCCTCTAACTTTTATTGGATAAATGTAAAAACATTTAACAAACATGTAAAATCATATTGATGTTAGTTCTATTCATTTCTTCTCATACAATGGCTAGGCGTTAACTACAATTTAAATTAATAATATCATATTATTAGTGTGCAACGTAAGATTTCAAAGAAACCCATTTTTTCCTATTGGGTACGCTATCGAACATAGAATCCCCTTTAGAGAAAAATTAATATTTAATTCACCAATATTAATAAACATTCATGTTTATTATTCTTTATTTACAAGGGACGTTACATCATTCCCCCCTTTTGGGAATTTCATCCTTACAATTTTTATTCACTTACCAAATAAGTTGGGTTATTTATCCCTCATAACAATTTTAGATTACCAAGTTGCCTCTTCAACCATATGGTTTTTCCACTAAAAAATTACCTAAAAATTACCTTATCCCACAAAAATTTCTCTCTATGGTCAAGAATATTGACTGGTTGTTCCTCATAAGAGATATTTTCTTACAACTAAACTACCACAGGGCTCAAAACATGAGATGGATCTGGCATATACTTTCTCAACATTATATCATGAAAAACATTGTGTACCTGAGATAAAATTGTGGGTAAAGCCACTCTGTATTAAACTACTCCAACAGTCACTATGATTTCATAAGGTCAAATGAACCTCAGAATTATCTTTCCCTTCTTACCAAAACACATCACACTTTTCCATGGAGAAACATTGAGAAAGACATGATCACCTACCTCAAAAGATAGATCCTTCCTCAGTTTATCTGCATTACTTTTATACCTACTCTGAGCTGTGCTCATGTTCTTATGAATCAAATACACTTTTCCTGCCATCTCTTCAACCAATTCTAGTCCCATCAGCTTTCTTTCACCAACTTCATCCTAAAAAGCAGGAGTTCAACAACATAGTCCACATAATGCCTCAGTTGGAGCCATCTTTATACTGGAATGAACATTGTTATCATATGAAAATTCAACCAAAGAATGATTTTGGTCCCAAATTTCCTTGATATTCCATCGACCAAGCTTGTAAAATATCTTCCAAGGTCAGAATTGTTCGTTCTCACTACCCATCTAATTTAGGAGGAAAAGTGGTACTAAAATTTAATTCAATACCCAAGGACTTATGAAGGCCTTTCCAAAAAAATGTAGTAAACATGGGATCACGAACAGATACAATGGAGTGGGGAACACCATGAAACCTTACTATGATTTCAACATAAAACCCAGAATGTTTATCTAGAGACAAAGTATCTCAAATAGGAATGAAATAATACGATTAAGTCAGTAGATCAATAATAACCCAGATTGCATTGATACCTTGATATGTTTTTGGTAATCCCACAATGATGTCCATGGATATATTTTCCTATTTCTACTCTGGAAATGGTAAAGACATAAGCATCCCTTTTAGTAACTTCCGCATAGATTTAAACTGTTGACATGTCAATCACTTAATAGTAAAATTAGAAATATCTCTTTTCCTTCGATGTCACTAGAAATACTCCCAATGATCTCTAAATATCTTAGTACTTCCAGGGTGAACTACAAACGGGGAACTATGAGTTTCACATAATAACTCATTCTTCCACTAGGAATCACAAGGAACACATAATATTTTCCCAAACCTGAAAACACAATCATTTTCAATGTTAAATTCAGGAAACATACCCTTCTGAACCAACTCTATCTTTTTCTATAACTCACTATCTTCTTTCTGTTATCTCTTAATTCTATCCAACAGAGTTTATTCCAATGAAACCTACAACGAAACAGAATAATTTTCTGTAAAAAAAAATTCTATGCAAACGTTCATCAAATCAAAAACCAAAGGATCTCGTTCCAAACGTAGCATGGTTAATGAAGCATTACTTTTTCAACTCAAAGCATCAGCCACATTATTTTCCTTTCCTGGATGGAAATGGATCATGAAATCATAATCCTTGATTAATTACAACCATCTACTCTCTCTCTTGTTCGATTATTTTTGAGTGAATATATAAATAAAACAACTTTGGTCAGTATATATTTCACATTTCACTCCATACAAATGATGCCTTCGAATTTTTAAAGAGAAAATGATAGCAGCTAATTCAAAATCATGTGTAGGGTAATTTAATTAATGAGGTTTCAATTTACGTGATGCATAAGAAATTACCATATCATTATGCATAAAGACACAACTAGGTCATTTCAGTGAAGCATCACTATAGATAACAAACTCTCCTTTCCTGGAAGGCAGTGCCAAAACGAGATCATTCACTAATCTACTTTGCAATTCTTAAAAAAAATCATCACATTATTTTGTCCAGATGAACGTAACACATTTTTGAGTTTACTTAGTCATTGGACTTGATAAACATGAAAAGGTTTTATCAAACCTTCAGTAATAACCTGCCTAACCACAAAAAATATGAATCTCAGTTATATTTGTGGGTCATGGCCATTCATCAACAAATTTTGTTTTAGTAGGATGAATTGTTATTCCATTTTTTGAAACAATGTGACCCCAGAATGAAATTTGTTGTGACCAAAACTCAAACTTTCTAAATTTCCTATATAGATTCTTTTCATTTAAGGATTTCAAGAAAACCCTAAAATAGAATTTAAACTCCTCTTTACTTTTAGAAAAATCCAAAATATCATCAATGAACAGTACAACAAACTTATCCTAGAACCCAGGAGAAAATTCTATTCATAAGATCCCTGAATACAGTAGGTGCATTGGTTAACCCAAAAGTCCTAACTAAAAATTTATAATTGCCATATCTAGTATGAAACATGGTCTTCAGAATGAATGATTCCTTTACATTCAACTGATGGTACCCCGACCTCAAATCAATCGTTGAAAAATACTGAGCTCCCAGGAGCTGATCAATCAAATCATCGATTTGAGGAAAATGATAATTGTTCTTAACCGTGATGTTATTCAATTATATGTAATCAATAAAAAGTTTCATTGAACCATAATTTTTTAACAAGTAAAATAGGATAACCCCATGGTGATGAGCTAAGTCGAATGAAACCTTTATAGAATAACTCCAAAAAGTTCTTCTTTAACTCTAAAAGATTAATTTGATCCATTCAATAAGTGGGTTTTGAAATTGGATTAACATCAGGAATTAAGTCAATAGTAAATTCAGATTCTCAATCAGGTATAATACTAGTAAAATCATCAGTAAAAATATCAAGGTACTAATTTACCATTGTCACATCATTAATCTAAACACTTCCTTTACTTTAAAAAATATGTGTAAGGTAACATTCATTTCCATCTTTTACTAATTTCTCAACTTCATGATATGTTATGAAAAGTAAGGGTTCATTCTTGTAAAGAAAATGAAAATAGTTCTGAAAAGAAACCTCTTTATCTCTACATTAAATCTTAGCATGATAAATAGAATTCCAATCCATACCCAAAAAACATCAAACTCTACTAGTGAAAAAAATAATATTTTCATGTAGATTCTTCCCACACACAAGGACATGAAGGTTCATTTAATTTCATTTTGTCCCAAAATTTCCTCCAGGTGTTTTTACATTAATTTCCATATTCATATCATGAGAAGAATTCCCAATTTACTAGAAAAAATCTCAGAAATGAATGAATGTGTAGACCCTGAATCAAAAAATACATTGTCATAATCTGAACAAACAAATATTGTAACTAAACTACTCCATTTGATGTCCCAAAATCTACTAAAGAAGTTGGAAATGATTTCACCACCCCTTTCTACTTCTAGTCAAGCTTCTTTCTCATAGTTGAGTTCTTTGTTGGACACTCATTTTCACAATGAACTGTTTCCTTGCACTTGAAACATTTTGCTGATTGTAAATGCGATTTTTTTACCATTACCCAGATCTTTTTCAGTGAAATTATGATATTTATGTCCCATTTTACCACATCGGTATCACTTACCAGATTTCAAAAGACATTCCCCAACATTCTTTTTCCCACAATTTTCAAAAACTGTAAACATATGTTTCTTACCATCAGAACTTTTTGAAGAGTTCTTCTATTTCATCTACCACCTCAACCACTTATTTCATTGTTTTCCAAAGAACAACTAATCATCAGAAAGCTCCATTTCTACCTTCTACACACAACGAATGAGTTTTTCATAACTTTTGACCTCATGAGAAGTTAAAAACATTAGATACATTGGCTTTAATCTTGATTAAAAATGGATGATTTTACTATCAAGATATCGTATGAAATTCTGAGCATACCTTGCGAGTCGAGTGAATTTTGATTCATAAGTAGACACTGAGTCATACTACTGCCTAAATTATAGGAATTGTTTTTTCATCCAGTGTCGAACATCCTTAGGAAAATATTTATCATGGAACATACCTTTGAATTCATCCCAATCAAGAGCATCAATATCCTCACTATCCCTGATATTTTCACCATTGACCACTACTAATGAGATTCAACTTAAAAATTGTAAACATCATGACTAGCCTTTTAGTGTTTTGAACACCCCATGACATCAAAAAATTTCTAATATGCTTTAATACCCCCTTCTGCTGGCACAATGTCAGATGTTCCTCTGAATGATGGGGGATGTTTCCTAATGAAATGATCTACTAGTGACATGTTCGTCTGTAGTTGATCAAGATGTTCTTGTTCATGGATACCACCACCATTTATAGACTGAGTCAACTCTTCCATCACTACAACAAACTGTTTAGTTCCGATTCCAACTATCTCAGGTTGCTGATTTGGAAGGTTGTCTTCCTCCTGAGGTAATCCCAACATAGATTCCCAGTTTCCTCTGTGGAAAACTATACTGAAAACAGAAATATCATAGGCAAAGAAACATGGTAATCTAAAAATTCTATATCATTTCATTATTAACATAAATTATTTTATTGATATTAATTTTATAATACCCTAACTCCTATTGTTATATAAACCGACATCTGATACCAACTATAAGGACCCAGCCTTAAAACATTAAAAAATATTGAATTAAATGAATAATTCACATTGGGGATATTTTTAGGTTTATAGTTTTAGAGATTTGGGACTTAAAATTTACCTCTCAAAAGAGTACAAAGTAGAAACTTATACTATGTTTCAATTTTTTCACAAAATAAACTTTTGAAAAAAAGAGTCATGTCTAGTTCCATGTTTTAGATAACATGACTTTTCCATGATCCCAACCTTGAACATATTTATCTTTATGTCCTGTGAAGAACTTTTCAAAAACATGGGATGAGTATAAAAAGCTTAGTAAGGGTAATAAAAAAAGAATGAAAACATTAGTTCATCATTAGATATATAGCATATGCTCTTTAACATACCTCATGAAATCATAAGATTTATGAATACCACATTGTAAACATAAATCATAAATTTAACTTATGGTAACCATATCATAGTTACATTGTAGCTATTACAACAACGTAGGGAGTTACATTTGGAATACTTATCATAGTTTATTACCTAAATCTCATAAGATAAACATTCATGTTTACCTCTGACATGTTGCCAAATGCATTGGAGAGATATCTCGTGCTCACCCTCCCATCGTTTAACATGGAACCACCCATATGCATAAACAATGACCAAGAACCATGACATACTCATAACACATAAAACAAAAATATAGGAAAGATAAAATTCCAACATATTAATCACAGTATATCATTTAAATATATTGACATAACAAATCCATTATTGAAACCATTTTTAATACCAAAATACTTAAAAAAGTATATGGTATTTATTTTCCTTTTAAAAACATTACGCCTTGTTAAGGAATCCAAAGATCAAATAATACTCGTGGCAGTGGAAAAGATCATTGTCACTACTTACTTTAAAAAGAAACATTATTTTTTTGTCGTTTAGTAAAATGCTTCATAGGAAAATATTCTCTTTGAATAAAATGAAAATTCCAAGGTATTTATAGATAGTATAAAATAATGTTGAGAATAAAACAAAATATTTCTCAATTAAAAGAGATTGAGACAAAGTCCCTTACCTCGTGTCTAACATGACTCAATCGTTCTTTAATATTAAGAATAATAAACTAAATTTAATTTATACTGGATTAAAAATATTTTTCTTGTTTTTTATTCCTTTTATATCACTTATAACCAATTTCTAAACATTATATAATCATTTAAGTTATTAATAGTTGTTTCGTCGATATTTGGTGCCTGAGTAAAAAAATGAACACCTTATTATTACAAGTTGTCTATGTCATCAACAATCCATTATCTCCAGAATGATATTCATGATTTAGATATCATACAAATCATATATATATCTAGTATATATATGTATTTATAAAAGTAAAAAAACATTTTGAGATAAGAAATGAAATGCACCGCCCATGGAGACGATAAGTCGTATATACGCTTGAACGCTACTTTCATTTCTATTTCATACTTTAATGGAATTTAATCATAATGATACGTTGGTATATTATAATTCCAGTATAATATCATATATAATATCATTTACCCTACTATTTATATGACCCAAATATAGAATTAATGAGTCATATCACTTTGAGGGGGCGGTAGTCCACACTTCCTCAAATGAAATTACTGTGTTTTCCCACTACGAAAACCATAAAGGTATGATATAAATGAAAAATAAATAAGCATAAAGAAAATATAAAAATAATATTTATAATATATAAATATATTTCCATCATAATGGAAAAAATTAGAGGTTGTAGGAGATACTTGAACAATCATCGCTTCGTGAGGCGTTACTTTTCCATTCACAGAAAAATATGTCCATCACCCATTATATAGAGGTTTATGTTTGTGTAGTTAGAATAATTATTATAAAAAAATACAAGTATATTGAGGATACTTATATTGTTATAAAATAATGGAATAAAAAGTGTTTTGGGGTTTGGAGAAGTAAAATAAACAAAATCACTTAAGAGAAGACATTACCTTAAATCTGGTAAATCCCTTTGGTTTGAAACAAAAGGGTTTCTTCAAGTGCTTTCTGCCTAAGGTAAGGATTCTAGGAAGAATGGAGGGATCTTGGGAGAATATTGGAGCAGATATTGTATGATACAAAGGATTGAAAAGTGTGAGGAATGAGATATAAATGAGGGATTTTTATATGGTAGAGGAGGGGCTTATTAGTAATGTTTCAAGAAATTATTTTATTATATACTCATCATCTGTTTAAAAAGGTCAAAAAATCGTTAAAGTAAATGTTAAGATGAATCATGGTTGAAATAAAATTATCTAATAATAATCAAAATGGTTTAGGGTATTGTTTTAATATTTATAATATTATTTATTTCATTCATTTATTAATGAGGTCAATACTACATCATTATTGTGTCATAAATAAATTAATTTATTTGATGTCAAAAAATTATAAAAAAAACCATGATGTATGAAATCGTTTTAGATTTCTAATGAATATTTATAGTCGAATAGATAACTTATATAACCCCATGTAAAAATTTATTTAATTAAAGATATTTGTTTATGTCATTTTTGTCTTTACTTAAAATTAATTAATATAAAGTGTCATTATTACTCCCATGTGGCTCCATGGGGTCCCAAAATCGACCCAAAGATTCCCATGGTCAGATATGTTTCATTAAATAGGATTAAGAAACATGTTAGGGAAATTTAATATTATTATAATATTATATTTTATCCTTATTTTCTATATTAACCATTTAATCATAGTAAATAAAATATTTACTGAAGTAAATATTTAAAAAGTAAAAATATAAAAGTTTCATATTTACACAATTTGGACCTATTGATTACAAATATGGAATCTAATATTCTATATTCAAAATACATAAGTGGCATAAATTAATTTATAATTAATTCCCTATTTAATGAAATTGTGTTTTTAAGAAATATTAAATATCAAAAGATTGACTCTAGTTTATGTCCAATTTCAATGTGAAATTAATTACAATGTCCGAAATTGAATTAAATAGTTCTAATATAACCTAATTACACTTTATAATAAATTAAAAAGAAAATATAACAATATAAAGAAATTAGATTAAAAGTCTCTTTTTAATTATAATACTGTATTTTTACTTTTCATTAAAAAATGAACGTTATCAAAAAAATACGAAAAATTTTCCCAAAGTAAATTTTGGTGTCCCAAATATAATGATGAATTTTATTTTGTAAAATAGAACATATAAAAATTACCCAAATTATATTTAAATAGGGTTCTCCATCTAAAGCCTATAAATAGACAATTTAAAGAATATTAAAGTACTTATGGTTAGATTCATTCACATTTAAAGCCTATAATTGTAATTGGATAAATGTAAAAACATTTAACAAACATGTATAATCATATTGTAGTTATTTCTATTCATTCATGCCGATACAATGGCTAGGTGTTAACTACCTTTTCAATAATAATATTATATTATTATTGTGCAATGTAAGATTTCAAAGAAACTCGTTGTTGCGTATTGGGTACGCTATCGAACATAGCATCCCCATTAAAGTAAAATTAATATTTAATTCAAAAATATTAATAAACATTTAAATGTATTATTATTTATTTACTTTAGATGTTATGAATCTATTACAAACAAAATCTTTACTAATATCTTCTTCAGCCATTGGACCATTTTGATAGCCTCATTTTCAATTTTCCCACTCCATAATGATCATCGAACGTGCCTCCCATAAGTTCTCACTTATCATTTTCAACAAAATATTCTTATTAAAATATTAAAATGTTTATGTAAAATGATGATTTTTAGGGATTCTAAAATTTTTATTGATATTTTGGTAAATAGGTTTTATAAAATCAAATGAGATTATTTCCAAAACAACCACTCAGATAAAATGCTTTTAAAATGATTTTTTTATAATGAAACACACTTGAACAGTAATCATTAATTCTACTGGATTTTTTTCCTATAACCTATCCTGAAAAAAATACCACATATTTGTCTTCCACATCATCCAATATGGGACTTAGTTGAGATAAATATTTGAAATTAAAAATAGGTAGATTATTAGATAATTCAGACCGCATAGATTTAGAATGACATGAGTCCAGGTCGGTGGTATTCACCAATTTAGCCTAAAAATGTAGTTCATTTTTCATTTTAAATCATTATTTGATGTATTTATGTGTGGATGAGTAAATTAGTTGGGATTCAATCTTTACATAGAATTTGATACTACTTATTTTTCAATCTTTATCATCTAAGGCCTAGGAAATTTCTATTCAATCAAAATTATAAATATAATGATAATATTGCATTAAATTAAATTATAATCCTCAAGGGAGAATTTGTTAGAAGATGGAATATCGCCCTTAATAATTTTATATTTTAATGACTCTTTGATTTGTAAGATCATTGGGGAAATTAGTTTTAATGTATACCATATTATTTCATTTCCATAATAATGCTCTTCAAGATCTCCCTCCACATTGTGTATTGTAATTAGTGGGAACTATATTTTAGGTTATTATTCATTATTCACTATCAAGACTAATTATTTTTATTCTGAAATATTTTTAAGGCTTCATATAATTACAACAACTATGGCCAATAGATCCTATATGTTGTGTAATTTCATCTTCTTATATCTCTATATTACAGGGGGGATCAGTAAGCCTGAAATAGTTATTCCATTAACATTTTTATTCAACTCTTGGGAATCCCATAATTATTTATTTTACTTTTTCATAATGATAAGAATTGTATGACCAGTCAGTATAAAATTATTATCTTTCTCCTCCTCTATTGTAATTATATGTTGGATGTTGTGGGAAAATGAATTGAACATTTGAGTTATAATCTATTATTTTAGATTTAATTTTTTTCATAAATATTGAAAATTATTTACAATTTGATAGAGAAATATAAACCTCTATCGTGAATACTTAAATTGGAAGTAGTGATGTGGAAGGCTGTTCTAGATCTAAAAAATAATTTGTTTAAAACATAGAATGGAGAGTAATGGGATATACCATGGTAGTAATAAAGGGGTCATATGTAACATATTCATTATTCTCAGTCACATATTTTAAATTTTAATCATTTATTTTGAACGAATGTGAGAAATTAAATTTGAATATTTTTGAATTTTTTTGTTTTTTAGGAAATGGAAACTTGATGATAGAAGAAACACATAGTGAAATAGTGAATGGGATTGGTTTTGGGTTTGATGATATGTGTTCATTGTTATTAAGATTTTAATCAACCAATAATCATTCCATAAAAGATCAATGATTACTACACAATATATATATATATTGTGAGACTAGTAAGACATAGTAGATATACCTACAAAAGTCTAACAAACCTCCTCTATTGTTTTAGATGATGAATATTATCCAATTTGAGATAATCCTCCACACTCCACCAATCCCAAATAATTTACTATTAATATATCAATCCACAATACTCTAATACTGAACTATGTGGAAAAAGTGTAGTTAGAGACACATTATTTAATAAATTTGAGAATACAATAGATAATTAGAATAAGAGATGACGATAATCTATCAAAATCGCTTCAATTTACATACACATTAGGGATTATAATTAGTAATGCCCGATTGAATTGTAGTCATCCAGATTGACTTTGTATTCTCCCCTGGGGACCAAGACTCGAGTTTGTCCTCAATAATCATGGATTTATGAAATCATAATATAAGGATGAATGTAGTGATTAAAAACAAAAAAAAATAAATTGAGGAAGAGAATAAAATTCTACAAAACTATGAATTAAAAAAAAATTAAAAAAATTGAGGGAATTAGAAAATTCATACCTTCATAGAGGTATAAAAGACTCTCACATACCCCCACCCACATTTTATATTAGTTCCCAACCCATCTCTTCTAAAAAAATTTATAAATAATTGTACATATTTGATCTCTTAATATTGATCCATTTACATGTTTGGGAAACATTTTAGCAGATGTCTTTCATCACATCATGAATATTTTGTAAGATAAATGTCAGGTGTTGCTTCTATAAGCCTCAACTAAGGAATATAAATAATTTTAAATCTGATATGATTTTTTATTCCATAAGTAATGATGTATTGATGTTTCAATGTGGGAATCAAAATTGGGGATGTTCATTTATGTAGCCATGTATGGTGATCTTGGGCCTAGAATGCTACTGGGGATAGGCATAGTGAGGATCTTCTTGGTAATTTGGTTAAACCACTTATGCACAAATACACTGGGATAGAAAATCCCACTACATTGGATGTTATTAAAGGAAGCAAACATTCATAAAAAATATTCAATTGAAATTTATTCATGTATGAATAATTAGGGACGGTTGAACATGGGACTTAATATTGGATTTTTCATAATCTAGGAATGTTTCGTAAGGGTGGGTGTGAATGTGAATCTTATTATGCTGGAAGATTAAATGATTTCTTCAATGAATGGTTTTTAGTATGGTATTATGGATAATTTAATGGGAATTGATCAGCCATGATTATCAAGAAGATCATTATTGGTATATTTGTTTTCAAAGACCGATTAATGGATATTGATGTCATATTTCTTAGATTGGGCATGAGGAGATTATGGATGGTATTGGCCTTTAATAAGACACAACATATATATTAGCCTTAGACATTTTCATCGATGGATTGGCAGACATTGTGGCCCCATCTATCCATAGAAATACACAGGGAGAATGACCAAAAATGAAACTCTATCATGTTTTCATCCATATACTTAACATTCATCATTATTAGTGTACATGGATGATTCTTCTACCCAACTATATATTCATAGGGAAGAGGGGTTGTTGTATGAAATCTCATAGAGCTAGATCTCAAAATCCACTAATTTAATTGGATCATGCTATATGAAGATTGTTTCTTACGGAACATAGATGGTTCATGATTGGCTAGATATTGGGAGGATTATAAATATAGTTATAGAAATGATAAGAAATATTTTTAATCTTTATTTATGAATAAAATTCACTACCCAATAGGGTTTCCTAGAACCATGCTTGTTGGTGCAGGGTTATTGGTAGAAATTTACATCAAGGATTTCAGCATGATTCATGGAATGATGAACACAAATTTTAGAAATCTTCATATAATTATTCTTAGGTGAATATATCTAGTGAATTTTTAGACTAATGGGATTTATATCTACACATCAAGACATTCCTTTATGTATGTATCAAAATTGGCATGAATCACTCAAATTTGATCTAAAAATTTTTATCAAACGATACCTTGGTTTGTTTGACTGAATTAAACTATTGGTAGGAATCTATTAATATTTCGAAAATTAAAATTCTCACCATTATGACTAATCAAATTTTTATTCATTTATTATAAAATATTTTATTTTTTATTATTGTTTATTTTTTTGTAATGAATATATAACATAAAAATTTACATAAGAATCCATACCATAAAAATATATATTTAAAATAATTTAAAATAATTCGTTCGTTTATAATTTTTAATGAAAAAGCCCAATTCCAGTAGAATATTTTTATAAAGTATGAGCTTTGGAAATTCTATCCACATTTACAATGTGTGATTCCCAACGTTTTTTCAACCTCATCAATCCAAACCTTTAACTAGGTCCCACTAAAAAATATTATTTCTTTAATGAATAAAAGTTTTAACAATCCCCAACTTTTATTCATAAATTTAACTCTCCATATCACTAGTGAATCATTATACATAATAAATATATCTTTTTATTTAAATATTTAATATGTATCAATAATTTAATGTATTATCATATTTTTATGTTTTTTAAACATTAAATTTATTTATATTTAATTAAAATTAAGATTTAACGCCAAAGAATGATATTTCCATCCAATGTCTCATTTTTTAGACCTTTTAAAGACATTTTCTTAATTACTTTGCATGAACACTATAAGGAGTAAAATTATTAAATCTTATATGAATTTATTACACTTCTAAGATCACATAATAAAAAAATTACAATGTGTTCCCATATTAGTACAAATTACTCATCATGTCTTATGTTTTTTATTAAGATTTTATAAATAAACCTATAGCTATAACAGATGATATTAGTAGTAAATATTATCAATTATAAATCATAATATCAACAATTTTCTTCTTAATTTATTTTTACCCATTTAATAGTTTTCTTATGATCTACCTCAACAACGTTGTGGTTTACATTATTGAAATGGATTATTATAGGTGTTTTAACCCAATAACATTATTATTTGCATGAATGATATCTATTATAAGAAATTTTATAATTGGATCTATAGTTTTTTACCTGATCTCATATACAGTTTTTTATTATACCATTATGTATGAATTTTCATAGATAATAATGTACCAAATTTATATGTATACACTTTCCATTATTCAAGAATCTATATGATTTTGATAATTTTTCTTCACTCTTAAAAGTGATATGGATATGAGTAATCTAACTAAGAAATAATATAAAATACAATAATAGATTCCTCATCCATTCAACCTCTTTTAAACTCGCCACTAAGGCGATAAAATGTGATTCCAAGTTCAAATGTGATATACATTATTGTTTCTTCCAAACCCAAGAAACAACACAACCACCAAGAGTAAACAACAAAGTAGATGTTGATTTACTATCAGCAATAATGTTAATCCAACTCACATCAGTTTATCAATCTAGTACATATAGATAATCACTGTAGTACAAACATAAATCTTTTGACTTTCTAATGAATCCGAATATTCTTATAATAAATTTCTAATTATCCAAATCAGTAATGCTATTATATCACATCATTTTTCTTACAATAAAAGAATTATGAATTATAATATCATGTATTGGATACATTAATGAATAAATTTAACTATTATAATCAAGTTATGATATGGATCTACCGGTATTTATAAAAAGTTTCACTCTAGAATCAAATTTTGAATTAACATCCTTGAAACCAAGAGTATTAAATTTATTAAAATTTTTTCCAAATTTAATAAGGCATACTAAAAAAATATCCCTCACTATGTTTTTTAACTTTATCTCTTGGAATAGTATCATCTATTCCATTATACTTAATTTTAAGAGTAGTGGATAAGTAATTCCTTACCAAATTTATAATTATAACATTGTTTCAAAAAAATAACATATCATACAAATATATAAACATAGTTACACTATATTAATCTTTAAACATTAAATAAAAACACTTATCATTTAATTAATGTCTAAATATTTTGGTGAAAATAAGATAATAATATTTTTGATTCATTTATTTAGATAATATTTAAGGATATAAAGAGATTTAATTACTATATTCAATTTGTTTTCATTACATAAAATAGAAAACATTTTCATTATTCCATGTATATATATTCATTTATGCACTCATTTTATATAGATGTTTAAACAAAAATTTAATGTCCATAAAAATAAATATTTGAATCTAATGAAAACAATATATTTATTAAATGAATATGTGCTACATGAAATTAAGTATAAAAATAATAAATCCCTTCTTTTTTTATGAAATTTTTATTACCAATATTTCTTTAAATGATTGGATGTTTCTATTGGAGTCATATTTTTTTAAATAACCATTTATAAATAATAACATTTGAACCACTTGGTGAATCCATAATGACCCATGTAATAATCACCGTAATGGAATTCATTACATCATTAATTTCTTGTTTCCAGAAATGAAACTCTCTAGTAGCCATAGATTAATTATATATCATTTGTCCACCTTCTATATTTAATAATATATTATAATTATCAAAAATTTAATTACATTGATTTTCTTAGACATGAAAAACTATGGAATGGAGAAAAATAACCTATGGATTTATATTTTTATCCTTTATAAATTTTATAATTTATTTTGTATTGACAAGAGAATCATTATTATTATCTAATATTTTATTTAAAATAGATGGAGAACATGATATAGTTTAAGGAGTAATAACTTCTTACACATAATCTTTATAAAATTTATTTTCAAAAAACACTATATCCCATTTTTTAACAATGATATTTTCTCCCAAATCCCCAATTCTATACGCTTTACTATTTGAGAATACAAAAAATCCACTAATTTATCTTGGTCAAATTTTAGTTTTTTTAGGTTTGAGAAATATATTGTAAGATAAACACTTCCAGACATAAAATATCATTTACTAGAAATTCTAGCATTCCAAATTATAGAAAGGTATAAATTTTTTATCATAGAGGGAATCCTATTATTAATATTAAATAAAGCTAATAAATTTTTAGCCATTAAATTTTATGGTAACTTAGATTTGTTAATCATTCAATTTAACTTATATACTACAATATTATTTTTCCCATCAACAAATTCATTTTTAGAAGGTGTGTACAGACCGGTAATTTTAGAATTATACCATTTTATTCACAGAACACAATAAAAATAATTTATAAAGAAATCACCAGGTCTATTATAGTGTAATAAAATAATACATTTCAATTGGGTTTCAACAATATATTTATACTTATTAAAAATATTAAATAATTTATCCTATTTCCAATAAAATATATATTTGAATATCTACTATAGTAATAAAAAAGTAATAAAATAAAATTTTACTCAATGAGTTAATGAAATATTTAATTCAAAAATATCTAAATTTACTAATTCTAAAATATCAGAGCATTTCTCAACACTTTTAAATTGTTTCATAAATATATTTGATTCTACACATGTACCACTTTTATTGAATTCATTTCGAATTTAAATTAAGTCTAAAATCATCATTTATTTATATTAATTATAATTAACATGTTCTGAATGATAATGCTACAAATTATAAGCATCAATTTCGTAATAATAATAATATTAAATCATTTTATTTATGGAATACTGATATATTCCAACATTTGAGTACACAATCTATACAAAAATTCCTCCCTTCGGTAAGGTAAATTTGTAAGATTTGAATAAAACTTGAAATTAATTCGAATAGATAATATCAACTAGGGATAAATTCCTTAAAATTTCAAGTACATACAACACATTCAGAATATTTAAAATATTCCTAGAACTAAAGTCTATTTCCATGTTTCCTTGACCAAGAACATCAATACTTGTGTTACCCCCATGGTGTACTTTCTTATTGAGAGAACTATAATAAAATGTTTAAAACCAAAAATTCACCTTGAACACATGAAATTTTTTTATAATATCAATACACCATCCCATGTTCATCAATGTAATATTGAATTTTTATATCATCTCTACAATATTACCTTCAGTCAAAAAAATTATAGCATGGTAGAGGAATTTAATTCAACAGCGAAATTCCCTTTAAATATTACAGTTTTTTCCATACAAAAAATAATTCTTCATTATTATTGGAAGGAATTAATTTCTTGTTGAATTGATGAATTTTCTTTGTGAAACATAATGAAGAGTTAGATAGTTCCCCTCAATTATCAAACCCTTGGAATCATATTGTAAAGACATTCCAAAATGTCTCAATTTGGATTACTCTTCAATGTGAAGATGATTTAAAAAATTTTCCAAGGAAATTACTTCACTCTTTTAAATGGGTTATTTAAAAATATACACATAGGATTCAAATTTCCAATAATTGAACTAACGTGGAAAGTCTATGGTATTTTAATTTTAATAGAAAAAGCTTGTTATTTATAACCTAATGATCGGAAACATCCTCCCACATTTTCTTATTATCAAACATCTTGAGGCTAAGATAATATTCAATAATAAATTTTTTGTTACCATCTCCTTTAACAATATTATTTAATTTGAGTTATTCCTATATCTCTCGAGTGGTCTTAATTTTGTGAAAATGGTCATAAAGATGAATTGATAATCTGTTGAAAATGTGTAATCAACACAAATCCTAGGTATCTTCACATTTCATCCACATTTCCAGAATATGTTCGATGTTGATAATGTCAATGGGTATGGCTTCGGGATTTGGATCTGGATCATTAGGAATTTGAAAATCGTTTGCTTCTAGGATTAAAAAAATCATCATCACTGTAAGAAGAATAATTAACTTATCATACAACGTGATATGTTTTCGAATTGAAATTTTCATAGATAACCATGTATTGTTTCATTTCCTTATGGGATTTATAATATATATTCTAGGTCATTTCCTATTGAAACCCTTTTTATTTTTGGAAAATTTGTAGGAAGATAGAGAATTATAGGATGGAATTCAAGTCCTGTTGTGTGAGTAAAATTTACTATCCATAAAAGATTAATCTACCCAACCTTATTGGTGTTGGGATATTAGTAAATAAATCACATCCTAATTTGATTATGATTTTGGGAATGACAAACACCAATTTTCTATTGCCCCATAGTCTCAATGTTGAGAGAAAATATATGATATTTTAGTTCATTTAAAAGATTTAAATTTAATATTTTTATTCTTTTAATTGTTTATCTTAATTGGTGTGAATCACACTAATTTGATCTCACTATTTTAATCAAAAGATACCTTTGATTGACCAAAATTAATCAATCCTTGTTGGTGGAAACCCATTGGGATTTCGAATATTAAAAATCCAACCACTACGAATAATGACATTTTAATTCGTTTTTTATAAAATAATAATTTATTATATATATATAATATAATAAAACATTTTAATATAAATATATATTTTTAAAACAGTTTAAAATAATATGAGGGGAAATATATATATATTAATGAAAACCATAATTCTTGAAGCTAGTTTTTAGAAATGGCATCTATGGGAATTCTATCCACATTTTACATGTGGGATTCCCTAATGGTTTTCATCTTTATCAATAAAAATCTTTAAATGGGCACACAAAAAAACTATTTAATTGTGTTATGAATAAAAATAATTATAGTAAGGTTATTTTATGATTCCATCTCAGTATTTGGATGACGCTTGTGTCTTATGTGTGACAACTGGTAGGTGGATGAGCATGGTCCATCAAATTTTGGTTGTGTGGCAAGTTAAAAAGAAAACTGATGGTTGATTGTAGATTTCATGCAGTAGTTCAAGGTTTAAAATTGTTGTAGGTTGGATTTTTCAATATGAGATGTGTTTAATTTTCCCCTATAACAACATTATATTTTCAATTAAGGGGATGAGATAATACTATCACTTTTATAAGAATGTGTTCATGTGGTTGGTAGAGTTTCAATGGACAATTTATGAAGAAATGATATCTTGAGATTTCCTACTAGAAATCTCTTAATATATTCAACTTATTATAGCCCCATGCCTTTTTTGATGATTTATAGTAACAAACTATTGTCGGATTACCCTTAGGTTGGCATATATGATCAATTGATCATAGAAAAAAAAGGAAAAAAAATGAAATAAATTCATCAAAATCTATAATATATTAAAAATTAAAGAAATTAACAATAAAATATGAATTTTAGATTCCATAATTTTAAAATAAAAATTATATTCCACCATTAAAATCAAATAATTTGGAAGGAATTATTTATATTAAAAATTAATATGAAATGACAAAATGTCATACAGCCCATGTATTTGATATGGTATGATGAAATTAAGTAGATAATTAGTGATAAATTTTTAATAATAATTATATATTATTAATAATACAGATAGTATGGGTTGTGAATTTACTTATTTTATAATTCCATCGAATATGTATATGTATATCAAATAATTATATTGATTTTGAATGTTTTTTCAACAACTAAGGAGTCTTCCCCCACATTAGATGTAAATCATTAAATTATTGTACGACTTCATTTTCTCTTTTTAACACTATTGGAAATCTGTTCTTCTCTGTCTTATTTTACTTGCACGAAATCACACATTTATTGATTATTCTTCATAATCCATTATCTATCTTCAATAAATCAAATATTTAATGTAGTTTTGTTTATGTTATTCTCTCATTTGATCAATCAAGTCAAAAATAAATTTCTATTTATTTTTTTTCAAAAATTTAAATTCAATAAATATTTTTGAATATTATTTATATATATTAAATATGTATAATTCCATGATTTTTTCCTTCTTCATAATTTTAGTCAATAGTTACAAAAAATTATCACCACTTTTCTATCATTATTGAAATATAAAAATTTCACTTTTGATTGTACCTCTAAAATTTGGCCATGGTTTTCTTCAATATTTCTTCCCCAAAATCATTCAAGATTCATCTATTTATACCTTCAATGAAAATCAATAAATACATGACATTTAATTCTACCTCCATATGCTCATGAAAACATTTAATATTATTGATGTGGCACTCTTGCATCATAGAATGTGAAATGTGAACATCAACATGAATAAAAATAAAATATTGAGATTATAATTTAGTGAATAATATATCAATATTTATCATCATATTTAATTATTTAAAATAAATAAATATATATTTTGGTTTTTTTTCATTCCAAAATACCTTAAAAAAACAATTTCAATGTGTATGACTATACACATATATATACCCTGTAATTTCCTCCAACCCCATGAGGTTTAAAATTCTACCAATGGGTAAACTCAATAATTATTCGAGAATCTAAAGAATGTAATTTATAAACATTATGACGTATGGAATATGGAAAATTTTTTAGATAGTATTATATATTGTAAAACCTATGAATTCATTATACTATATAAAACTAAAGACTATAAACTAATCTGAACTATATAAAGTATCTCCTGTGCTCTATCAAAATAAACAGTCAACTCAATGATGTATTTAAAATTAATGAACATCAACCATATGATTTTCATCATATCTATGATTTCCAAATTCAAGAAGTTAAGAAACTATATGAAGCCTCTAATCTCATTCCTTTATGAAATTTTGAAAAATATAATTTATTATGGTAAATCTTCAATGTATTATATAGTTTCAAAAGTCCTTAGTATTTTTCAGATGGTCTTATAAAATGTAAACTATCATATGAAAATAGCCCAAAGCCTTGTGGTTTCTATTAAAAAATATTACATATAATAGAAATTTTATTAATGGTATATCCAAATACTTATTGAAACATAGCTCTTTAATATATTTTCATACACAAAATGTATTATGAATTCTTAAAAAAATGTTTTGAAACATTATTATTATCAATTTTTTATTCAAAATATGTTTATATCAAATAAAATTCTTGAAAATTTCTAAACTCCACCAAAGTAATTTCAATATCCTTTAACCTTTCAAAAAGGATTTACCTCACAAATTATACTTAATTTTATATGAAATTGAGAATTTTTTATGAATTGGAAACCATAGAAAACACATTAAACAAAACGACTTAAAATTTATTCAAACATATTCATTAGAAATAATCAAGAATCTATTTGACTTATTTTTTAACTAAATGTAATATAACATTCAATATGAATCATTAACAACATTCTTATGGCCTCATTATATTATGTTTTTATCAATATATCACTTGGGATTTTTTTTCAACAATGTAACAAAAATACAACATCAAACTAAATAAATTTATTATTGAATCAATATAAAATAGTTCTAAGACTATGTAAGCATACTCAATGTGGGAAAATGAACATTGAAAAACAATATCATGTTCTTTATAAAATAGTAATTTATATTTAATATTACCCATATTTGAATTCTATTTCAGACCACTTGAATAATATCTAATTTTATGAGTCCATGATATCACATGTCATACCATATAGGTGCTGATCTTCATCCACTTCTTCAAATTATTCATCCATTTCTCAAAATTATTCATTTATCCCATTATAATTTAATTACAACATAAATTCAAAAAAAATTGTGATAATAGTTCAGAAATAGTTGAGAAATACATCCCACATACTGAAATCATGTCTTACCCCTTTTAAAAAAAGTCTTTAAATATATGGCCATACAAATAAGAGAAACACATATCATGGGGTACCCCCTATATAATTTTCTCCCCCTATTTGAAAACATAAATAGATTTATATTATATTGTATTCCCATTTTAGAAACAAAATAAAAATATAAAATATTGAAAGTATTGACCATACACCGGCAATGATATAAATGTGGCTAAATTTTAATATTTAGCAACAATATTTGAAATTCAACCTTCGATAGTGGTTTAGTGAACAAAAATACTATTATCTGTAAAGTAGGAAGGAAATTACATATTTAACACATAACTACTCATAAAATATTTAAATAAGTTGTACATGATATTAATGTTCTTCAATCAGTAATTCTAATTATAATTGATTGATAATTCAATGTCACATTAATTATAAAAAACCAATGATAGTGGTACATTTACTTAAAACATGATTTCTGAACTCAAATTTTATACACATAAATTGGGTAGTGGCTTATGATAAAACCACATAATCTGTTTCATCAATACTCAAGGTCATATAACTCATATTCATTTTGTGCCAACATTCACACCTCTCTCCTAAAAATAAAAATACTTCAGATATAGATCTTCTACCATCAAATTTTTAGACCTATTATATATCACTATATCTAAATATCTCAATATTTCCCTTACTATGATGTTACAAATTATAATCCATTATTTAATTCATGTACGTAGTAATTCCTTTCATATCCATTAAATGAGAGATTTTTTCACTTTAAAATCAATAAAAATGTGTAACAATAGACACAATATTTGATCAAAATTCTTTCATATAAAAAAATTCCATTTGGATTCCAAAATTAATTATGGTTAACAACCATAATATACACATCCTTTGAAAAAAAATACTCATTAATAGAGGTGTATAGATATACTTTCAAAACTCCATGCTAATACTCTTTAGATGTTCCTCAACATACTTATTTTTTGACAGAATATTTCGATATCCACATGATAAATTTGTAAACCTATAATTTTTCTCGTATCAAATAGAATAAAAATGTAAAATAATTCAATCATATCTATAATAAATTATTCAAAAACAACTTCATCATTTCTAGTAAAAAATATATCTTCTAATAAAATATTGATTATTTGTGATAATTTGTTCACATATTTAGTACACATATAGTTTTTAAATCATCCATTTTTTAACAAAAACTCCTTAAAAAAGTATCTAACAAATAATATAATGAATCTTATCATTTTTAATTACATATATATAATTCTTTAACCTAAAATATTTTATCATATTTTCTGAAAAAAATCTATATGGTTTCACAATATAATACTCATCTTCAATCTCAAAATTCAGAACGGTAGACATTACATCACTTTGGAATATTTTTATTCCATTTTCTCTAAATTATAAATAAACTCCATTATGTTCTCATGTATAGAAATTAGTGAAAATATATGATCAAAATAATATTTCTCAATATGGGAATAACAATTTCAAACTTATCATTATTTATTAATAATAAATTATACTATTTCACTGATATTATTTTGTAATAAAAACTAATTCTAATAAAATTATTATCCATATGCGTGGAATTTAAATGATCAACATCCATTATTTCCTAACCTCTATAATTCATCATTCACAGCATGAATCTACACTTGATTCCCCTTGACCTTGTCAGCATATAGTGGTTCAACATATGAAAATAATGAGGTATGAGATGTTGAACTCATTTTTCTTCTAACTTTAGTGTACATCCCCAAATCTATAATGATTTTTAGATCATAACCAACCTTATTAGTGATGGATAATATTATTTTGGTTTCTCCACATCACAATAGTTATCTAAATCATTTTCTTCATCCTGTGGTTATTTATAATATACATCATCTTCAAAACTTCTTCCTATTATTTTGAAAGAAATTATTAATCTTGATCACTCATAAAACATGATAATTCCACTATTTATACTTTATTTTTATGTTTCATAACTTTATCAATGGAAGGGTCAATGATCTTCTCTATCTACTTATTGCAGAATTAGTATCCTCTTCATTTTGAAATATACCTTAGAAAGATACCATTAACACAAATTTTGATAAACTTCTTAATTTTTTCACATATAACTATTATAATATAGGGGATCTGAAATACCCATGAATATTTAAAACAAAAGGTCTTTTTATAATTAAAATATTATAGAGACATGTAATAATATTGTCTATATAATAATTTATTTTGAATTTTATCTTATAATCCATTGGATTGTCTCAAAATTTACAGATAAGTGTTATTCTCTCCCAACATGGTTTAATATATCTCCACTAAGATTGTCTTATTTCATTTTTTCACGCCATTTTTTTATGGTGAACTAAATTCATGGTGAAACCATTCCAATTATTGTATGATTTAAATATTCCATTAGGATCCTCATCACAGATATATTTCCATATCTTCTTCAAAGAGATACCTCATTCTATTTTTGTAATTGAACCAAAAATCATAAATAAATTAAGATCTGATGGTTCATTTACCTAGGAATAATTAAATTAAAAGAAGTTAAATTATTAAAAATGAAAAAAATACATTCCTAAATTTAATGATTGATTTATCCAGGGACCATAGATGAATGAATGAATAATCATCAAGGGATAAGTTGTATGAATCTCTAATGTCATATATAAATAATTTTTCATTTCTAATTATATAATGCTAATCATATATAATTTCTATTTTAAATAATATAATGAGTTTAATGTACTATTTATTTGGGGTTAATATTAATGATATTACATAGGAAAATATGGCCAAGCCTTTTATTCAATAGTTTATTTTCTTCATTCATACTTAGGTAGCATTAATTATCTGGATCTTGCACTTGAAATATATTACCATTTTACATTCTACACATGTTTCGATATTTCTATATTTAATTACATTCACCAAGAAAATATATTTCCTAAAAATCATCTCATTACTTCATCATGGAGTTAAGAAACACTTAACTGGTTCTTTTTCACCTAGTATTTGTATAATGTATTCTTAGATACTAGTTGGTCCTTTTTAACATAGCCAATCAAAAACCTTCTAAACTATGTTTCCATTATTAGCAAATGTCACTGATTCTTAATGGTTGAAATAAACATTTATAAGTTGTTTTATGTATCAAATCAAAAGATAATCTACTATACAATATCTAAGGAAATTCCCATGTAGAGTATTTTTATGAAACAAATAAAATAATAATTTTCCCTAACTTTCTCATTATTTGCTTCATAATAATGAGTACAGTAATTGATTCAAATTTGGGATGATATAACAACACGGTAAACATCATTATTTGTAATAGGATTTTCACGTCTTCTATAAACTTCCATTAAATGTTAAAATATTTTCTAAATATATATTAAAAAAATTTATACATTGAACTGAGCATTTCTTCTTTGATTGGTTTGACTCCCCATTAAATGTTCCCCTCAGAACCTCTAGATTCCTAGGAACGTTGATAGATGAAACAATATATTATTTATATATAGGAAAATCCACAATAGTGATAATAATAATGATAAAAATATTTATAACAACCCAGGTAATATAAATAGTTAATCAATTTAATTTCTTATTAATATTAAATAATTATTTTTTATAGAGTTATATTTACTATATGAATTTTATTGATTTTCCCAAAAAAAGAAATAGTTATTTTATTACATTTTTTATTTATATTATATATTTTTATATAAAAGAGTGATTTAAAAATATTGTAAAATTAATTTGATAAAAATAACATCATTATGATATATAAATGTCGAAATTATCAGTTAGTTATTTTTTGGTATTTTTTTGAATATGTCGTTTTTATGAATAGTAGAAAATGCCAGTTATTAATGAAAATAAGGTATTTGTTTCAAGAATTTAAATAGATAAATTATGGTTTAAGAAAAATAAAATGTCAAATTAGTTCATTTATATTATTAATTAAAAAATTATGAAAACTTGAATAAATTTTAAACTTGATTTTAAAAAAATATATACTCAAGACGTCATTTATTTGTAAACTGAATTCTTATCATGTTTTGCTGGTTTAATTTTAAATTAAAATATAAATCATATTTTAATTTAATTTAACAAAAAAATGATTATTTATTTCTAATTATTATCATTACCATAATTTAATGGGGATAACATAATTGTTTGTCATTAGAAATATTAACCTAATTAAATATTTTTCACATTGGAAAATAAGTGATAAAACTGTGATACAATTATTTGGTAATGATTTTGAATAACCATAACACATTTCTATATACTATTATATGGGTGTTTTTTAAAAATATTTATGTATAAGGAGTTAAATAGTGTATTTTAAAAAATATTTTTAATTTGGGAACTCAATATTGACTTTTGTGAAGAAATGATGTATTTTATCCATATTTAAAACACTTTTAGTTATTATCATTTAATAGAATGGTTGGAAGATTCCATTTGGATTTTCAAGATAAAAATGTCTAAAACACATAATTTTTTATTATTTAAGAATCATAATTCATGAAATTCAATTTACTATTTTATCTCAAGGAAAAATAAAATTTACACTTAAATCATTATTTTGTAAAAAAAACATTTTACATATGTTTTTTATTCATATATTAAATGTAATGTATTCAACATATATAAATTGAAACTCAAAAAATTGATTCCAAATATGGAATCATAATTTTCAATTTTTTTTGATTTATCATTGTAATATTTTTCATATAATTATTGTATCATAGTAAAATGTAATGTTATCACTATTATGGTAAAAATGGGGTTAAAGTTGTTTAACATGAATATAATGTATATAATGTATCCAAAACAAGTCAAAATTTGATTGGATTAGTTTCATTCAATAATATAATACTTTATATTAAAATATTTTGTTATGTGGATCTAGTTGAAATAATTATGATATAAATATTATTTTATATTTTCTGTAATCTCAAGTGTGTCCTTTCCCTCAATTATAAAATAGAACCTCGTCTCTATCCCCCACACATATTTTCACTACTATAGTTATGAAAATAACATAACATGTATCTCCTAAAAAATGCATCCATTGTCCAAGAGGTCTTATTTTAGGTTTAATAACAACCCTGCATGAATTTTGATATAATGTAATAGAGGTTGTTCGAATAAGAGGTATAACATTTAAAACAATGTTTTAGTTTTGTTTCTACTTTTATCTCCTTAACAAATATCTAATAATGGAGATATAAAAAATTATGCATATCCCATATATCAATATATCATTATTTACATGTTATAACATATATAAATCCACTCTTCCCTAAAATGGGAAATGATGCCACCATTCTTGTATATAGAGGACTATCATCTCACAAACCATTGCAATTACTCTTTAATCCCCACTTATTAAAAATAAATATAATTACATATTTAATATATATATATATATTTATTTATTTCATATTAAATAAATTATTATCACTGTTGGAAAATAATATTTCATATTTTTTTATACCTTTTGATCGACTGAAAAATTCTAACATTGTTAGTGTATACATGTGAATTAATTCCAGCACCAAGTGGTGTGATCTATTTCTCATCACCTCATAACATGGATGATATTTATATAAGTGATGTTAACTAAATAATATTAAATTTATGATATCTTAATCTTTATTTATTAAAAATAATAGATTCTTTCTTTCCCTCATATTCATTAGGAAATTGTCACTCTACTCATCCGTTCATATGACCTATTATCTGCATGAATATAAAATAATTATCCTTTTATAACCGTATTTCATGGTTTCTAGTAAGTTATAATAAATATTTAAAACTAATATTTTTATCATGATTATTATTCTATATTTTCTGGAATAATTTCCACTTTGAATGTCGTAAACATAACATAGTTTTTTTGAAATTATGAATCGAACATCCTCAAAACACATGATATGGACATAAAAGAATTGGAATTTAAATATTTCATTGAAATAAATAAAATAAATGATTTAATAATGATATTTTATTCCTGGAAAAGTTTATTAATAATGTATATAACTAATGAATGCTTTTATATATGAGATACATAAATTAATGGCCATAATGAGGTCAATGTATGAGACACTTTATCTATAATCTTTTTTATAAATGTTTTAAAGATTTTTCTTCCATATAATAATTTTCCATGTCCACATTAATAAGATGGGTTTATACATATTTTTTTGGCATAAATAAATTATACAGGATTTTTTCTCTCTATACTTTATTTCAATGATTTTATGATGAAATATTTTAATTCGTTTTATATGGAATGTTTTGAATTTTATAACAAAATGTGAAAATGAATCTTTTAATTTGTCATATATTATTTAAATGGATTATCTTTCTATAATAGATAATAAATTATTTTCCAGTAATTTACAATATTTATTGTTTTATTCTTGAAAAAATCATCCTTTCCTTTTTTGGTTATTTTAAATTTCAGAATCAGGTTTTAGTGGAAAGGGACATATGAATATCTGAAAATGTTTTGCGTATTTGTTTAAAATAATAAGTTTATGAGTTTGATTTTTTGAAATAGAATATTTTTGTATTTTATACATGTTTTGTTTCATGGATGTTGTTTATTATTTTGGGACACCATTATAGCTCTCCAATGCATTGGGAAATAATTATATGTTGCATATAATTATGTTTGAAAATGGAAATTTTTGGATATTACACTTTTTGGGGTTCTAACAGGGATTCTATAATGATGTTTTCTTATAGAATCTAAATTTATTTTCTATTATTTCAAATGTTTTAGTACAGATTTGTTTTCACAAGTTATGACTATTCCCTTTTTTTATGAAAGAATTATGCCTATTTAGGGTAAAAATTTATGTTTTTATGAATAATATTTTGTGGGCTCTCTTATATTTGAATCACATTAATATTATATATTTATGCTTTATTATAAATTGATTTATGAAAAAATTGGAAAAAAATTATTATTTCAGTTTTAAGGAAATTATTATTTGAGCTCAAATGTAATTTGAAAGGAAAACTCTTTTTAAGGTCTCATGATATTTATATGGATTAAAAATTTTCATTATCCCATTATATATGTCCCATATTTAGAATTATGTGGTCATACCATGTTTTTAAAAAGTATTTCCATTTTTTTAAGGATGATTATGAATGAAGAATAAGTATTATTGATATTCATAAATATTTAAAATGGTATAAATTATTTTTCATTTTAACAGTTTGGTTATATTGGAAAAATTAATAGAGAGGGGAGATTTCCACTTTTTAATGAATGTGTTTAGTATGAAAAATTTGTTACTTATTACTTAAAAAATATAAACAAAAAATTTCATTTGTTTTATAAGAAATTGAATTATTATTTAGAAATTAAATTACTTGTTTTATAAGGCTCAGTTCCTTATAGATGGTATCATAGCGTGTCTTAGATAATATTATATTTTATGATAATGTATGTAAGAACACTTGAAATATTTTAATTCATGGTGGTTATGATATATCATTTTAATAATAAATATTTTCTTCATCAATGATATGTATTCTCATAATGGGTTTCCATAGCGGATAAAGGGATAATGATGTAATAAGGAATCATGAGGAAAATAACATTCCAAGCCGGTAACCTGGAATGTTTGGAATATGAACAGAGAATTTTTGACGATGATTTCTCATTTGATGTAGGCTATATATGGTGTTGGTATCCATGTAATATAGAAAAAATGATCCCTATATAGGAACATTTCCTATGTATAATATTTCATAAAACCACACCCTCTAACATTTAGTAAATCATCTATCCCTAGAGTATTTAAAGGATGGGTTAAATCCTTATAAAATATGGACAATGTTTTCGGTTATTCCAAACAAAAAAAGGTTAAGAATGATTTTTAATGTTTTAAAGATGAATTGTTAAGTGATGGTAAATGGTTAATAATATTTGAGAATGATTTGAGGTTAATAACATGGAATGAGATGAATTTAAGAATATTTTCATTGAGTAATAAATTCATATGGTTTCTTGACCTAGGATAGCACATAAATTATTATAACTAAGGAAAATGATTATGATACAATTACCATATATAAAGAAAACTTCAACATATTGGAAATATATACACCAAAATGTATTCTGGATCAGGATTATAAAATTAATTGGCATTACCAGCAGTGGAATACAAGATATTTAAGGTAAATGGATTATTATAATTTAATATTTATAAGAATCATTTTTTACTGGCTGAGAAGAAAGAGTTGTTGATTTCTAATGATCATGTATTCCATTTAAACAAGTCAAAAAATAGGTCAATGTTTTGGGAAAATGGGAGGCATCCACCAATGAAATCCTAATGTACAAAAATCATATTTATATATTTCTATAAGTGTGAAAAAAATCACACAAGAACATTTTCAATTAAATATGATAATTATTTTTGATGTGGTATGTTTGGACATTATGGTCATGAATGCATTGAAAAATAATCATAGAAAAAATTTTATATACAACGTCAAGATAAGTTTAAGATTTTTTTTATTATAAAAAAATGTCTCATTATGAATCAATTTTTTTAATGATATGAAAAAATGATGGAAGTCACTATTATAGCCGATAATTATGCACTAAGCTCTATTACATTTCTAATTTGAAATTTTAAGTGATGTAAAAATAAAGTTTAGGATTTTTGAAAAGCTGTCGTAATCGAATCCTTATTGTAGAAGGATGGGTATTTTGTTTTAAGTGAACATGTATTGGTACTTACATTATCTATTTCACTTTGGTAATTATTTAGTTAATTTTATGGATACCCCTTTAGATAAAATTATTTTCCATACATGTCTAGCCATCCAAACCATCACAACCCAAGCTCAACTAAGAGTCACCTCAACAGTGCCTAAGAAGATAACCAAGACATAAAATCCCATTATCAAATAGGAGTCACCTCAACCATGCCTAGGGATCTGACCAATCCATCTCAACTCATGATCATATTAGAGTCAGCTCAACCACAAACCTATGGAGAAAACCATGCCAATTCAACCCCTAATTATATGGGAGTCACCTCAATGATGCCAAAGGAGCCATCTCGACCGACATGAACAAATGATTGGGTTATGAAATTGGAAAAAGGCCTCACCATGGGTTTGTGGTGAAATAGAGGAGACTGGTTCAATAGTTATGTGACAATAGTTAATGGGAGAGGAAAATCATACACTCTTCGAGAAACTGGTGGATCCAAGATTACTTATTAAGAATTTCTTAACAATATTAAAAAGAGATGTGGGATATGAATATGGGAGTTTACATAGTTCCTATATGAAAATACACTGAAAAAACATGAATTTTTTGATCATACCATTCTGATACATTTGATCACACCCCTATACAAACATACACCTCCCACATGTTTTCCATACTCGTCGACATTGCTTATTCACTACCATAGGAATCACCCAACATTGTCAGGACACCAAATCTCGATGAGAATCACATGGGACATATTATGTTGATCAAACCAAGAAATAAAACATTCTTGACATCCTTAAGTCATAGGAATGTCTTTTTTTTCATTCATGTTAGATCTCAAAGAATAGAATCCACCATTTTACATGCATCCCTCGCCTAATGCCCATGACTGAAAAATTATAGATCAAATGAACCACGTAACCATTGATCCATTTCATAAAGGTAACTTGAAAAAGAGGATTGATTGATATCAATATGATATGTTTTTTTGTATGACATGATCCAAACATTTTACTCATACTATTCTTTGTGGGAATCACATGGTTTCCATGAAAAAGAAGCATATGAAGATTCGAATGAATTATCCAACAGAGAAATATTTTATTGTGAAAGGCCTTCAGAGGCTCCACATTTTGTGTCTAGATGTATGTCAAGAGATCACACAAAGCCCCTAAAGAAATCACATGAAGCCATCTTCGACTGTTTTCAATTCCATAACATAAATGATGGGAAAACCAAATTTTTTCTTATCAAAAATAGGAATTCTGTCATTGAATAATGAATCACATGAATATAGTTCACGTGAAGATATGGATCATCGTGTGTTCATGAATGTGATCACAAGAGGCTTGTAAAAAATGGAGTGTATAGCTTCATAGATATCTCTACGTTTTATAGCTCTTAAGTGATTTTGAAATGCCTGATGATACAAATGTGAACCAATCATGTGATTGAATTTCTATCATTATGTCAGGCCACTACAATATATCTGCGCAAGTGTTGTGCTAACGTTTATCAATGCTATGAAAAATGTGTCGATAAACGATGGGCCTCTATCAGCACAAATGAAGAACTCATACAGGTGTACCCTTTATCATAGCTATTTTTTAGCACTCAAAAAATTTATGTTTATCAGTGCTATTATTATTACTGATAAATGTTTCAAATAAAAAATATTATAAATTTATATAAATTTTTTATATTTGTATTGAAAAATAATATTTATTTATACAAATTAAATAAAAAGAAAATGTTTATAATTAATATATATTTATTAATAATACATATATATATATTGTTTTAATGAAAATATTTACATGAATAAAATATATATTTAAATAATTATAAGATTATAATAAATTTTTGTAAATAATAAATATATATATTATTTTTATAATCATATATTAATATTTTATATTTATAATTATATATTTATAATTATATATAATTTATTTTTAAATATATTTAACTGTAATTATATATATATAATTAAATATATGTTTAATCAACTTGGTCCATAAAAATATTGATGTGTGAGTATAATTTACGTGCATGTGTTTGGTATTCATCGTGAATTAAGGTTGATTTACACATTACACCCTTATAATTATTATTTATGTTGTCTATATGTCATGACTCGTTTTTTATTATCTATATACTCTACAAGGTATATGATTCATTCATATTATACTCAATAATTTATTATCATAAACACTTAAAAATTATAATAAAATGTTTAAAAAATAAATATATTTATTTTAGTTATAGTTATAATTTTATAATTATATTTAAATACATCTAAATATTTTAATTTATATTTATAATTATATCTAAATAAATATATATATTTAAATAATTCAAATATTACAATACCTATATCTATTGTAATTATATATGTATATATATAATTATATAAAAATATTTATAAATATATTTACTTATAGATATAATTATATATATAGATTTAAATAATTATAAAGATATAATAAATATATTTATTATACTTATAAAGGTATAAATATATATAATTAAATTAATATAGTTCTAAATATATTAAAATATAAATAAATAATCACAAATATTAATAATTATAATTTTTAAATAATATAGATATATTTAAATAGTTATAAATTTATATTATTTATATTATTTATATATAATTATAAAATTATAAATATAATAAATATATTTGTTATAACATTATAATAATTAAAATAAATGAATATATATATATTTTATAATAATTATAATGTTAAAAATATGTATAATTAAATAAATATATTTCTAAATACAATCCAATATATATATGTAATAAAATATTTATAATTATAATTCTAAAAAATTATAGAGATATTTAAATAATTTTAAAATTATATGAATTGTATTTATTATTCTAAAAAAATTATAAATATATATAATTAATATATTTCTATTAAATTTATAATTATTTAAATTTGCTTATAATTATTTAGAATTATAATTAAATATACATAATTTTTTTTAACACACACACACACACACATATATATATATCATTATAAATATAAGAAATACATTTATTATAATTTTCAATTTTTTAAAATAAATATATATAAATTTATAGTAATACATATATATAAACACATATTTATAACTATATATAATAATTTTATTTTTTATGTACAATTTTAAATATATTAATTATATTTTAAATAATTTTATAATTATAAATAATTATTGAATTATTTATGGTATTTATAATTTTTAAATATATATAATTATAAAATTTTATTTATTTTATATAAATATATATAGTTATAATTATAAATAAAAATATATATTTTTATAATATATATAATTTTGTCAAAATATATAAAAATATAAATAAATTATTATTATTTTAGTTTTATCATCACTTTTTAGTGTTGATAATGATACACCATTATCAGCACGAATAAACGCTGATAAACGCTGTCTTTATCAATAATATACTTTTAGTGCTGATATATACACCTTTTATCACTCTTTTTTAGCATTGATAAAGGATTATCATTATTAGTGAAAAAAAAGAGGTGATAAAGGCATTTTTTCTCAGTGATTTCAATTATAGAACTAATAAAACAAACCTTAAACATAGATTTTAAACAAAAACTCATAAAATATTTAACCAGTTTTATAAATAAACTCTAACAGAAGACTTCTTCTATAATAAGCCCCAATCTCTCACGAATGATGACCCCCATTATTATCGACCCCTTCTCTGCCCATACCCCTCCTCTTCCATTGTCGAACCCTCCTATAATGTCAACCCCTCTTGTACCCAACCCATCCTTTGCCACCAAGAATACCTTATCCACCACTATGAATCCCTCCTCCGCTACAAACCCCATCTCCATCACACACTGAACCCAACCTCCACTAAGAATCCATCCTCCATCAGGAACCCACCTCCTCCATAAACCCCACCACGTCGTGAATCGATATCTGGCCTCTACAACTACTGATACTACCCCGACTCTGGAAATACCACACCCTATGGATGATTTCGAACCTCAAACCTATGGTATGTTCTTATTTTATTTTGAATTGTTAGATAGGGTATGATTAATTATACGGTTTTAGTGTTCGAAATGTGTTTAATGTGTAACATATATTTTTGGGGGTAATTCATTATTGCAAGAGAATGGTTTTTTGATAGGTAAAGTGTTTGATTGGGTTTTGGGCATATTCTATAAATATTTTGATAATTCACTATGTATAGTTATATATGACTTTGGTTAAATTAAAATTTCTTAATTTTGATTGATCCAATTATCAGAACATGTGTGGATGAGATGGGTTGGTATATTAGGAACAATATACACATTTTTAGGTGGAAATTATCAAGATTTGAAATATAATGGAGTGATTATAGTGATTATTTTGGACAAAATATAATTTTTTCAATTTACAAAAAATAAAAAACCCATCTGAGTTTGAAGTTATAGTAAATTTTGGATCTATGTTTGGGTTTGGAATAACATTTTGATGATTTATTTGGGATTAATCAAGGTATTTTATATATATTGTTTTCTAATATATATTTTACATTTTATCAAGTTTAATTATGGGTTTTGAGGTGCATGTGGATACATTAGTGGATGTTATACCATGATGAAATGATATTTTTATAAATGTGATTAATCCATTATTAGTTTTGGAATTGTAGAAAAGATTCATCAGAATATTTAGGTTGAGAAGTGTGAATTCTATGAAAATGAGTTATAATATTATGGTCAAAAATTTACAGTACCTCTATGTTAGGTCTTACACCAGTTACTGGAATTTGCTTCTCGATGAGGCCATTAATGGTGAGTTTATGGTGTTGCATTTTTATATAAACAGTATTCTAGTGTGGTGATTCCCTTAATCTTTCATCTTAGATTATCACCTTAGGCCTATGGTAGGTACCCCTTAATGGTTACAACTTTAATTTTTATTGATATTTTAAATTTTTGTTGTATCTTGGTAAATTATATTTTCATTTAATGAAAAATATATGTTTTGTTAGTTTTATTTACTAAACCCTGTTCAATAAAAAAATCATCATTTTCCCTAAACATAGAATTTCTTTGGTTTGTCTTAAAAATGAATTTTATAAAATAATTGATGATATCTTATTAGGATTTTTTCTCACCCCATAAATACACACATTGGATTATATATAGACTTTTTTATCTATGTTACATGTAAAAGTAATGTATCCTAATATACAGGGGTGTTCCATGGCCACTAGTTAGTGATATAAGGATAATTTGATGTAGAGGTCACCAGAGTGTATAAATAGACAATATCCATTTTGTGTTATTTTATGATATTTACTCTAAAGTTGTTCTCTAGAAAAAAATTTATTTTTTTTGTATTACCATTATATTTTTGATCATGTGTAATCCTTTTATAGTTATATATTTTATATATTGGTGGTTATTTTTATTTATTTATATTTTATAGCATGTCTCTCTTGGGATTTATGTATTTTTGAAATTTCCTATGTTGGTCTTTTAAAATGATTCATGTGTTTTGAAATTATTCTTAAAAAATTATATTCCTTCAACATACCTTTTTTTGTTTTATGTAGATTTTAAATGTTTTAATCCCTTCGCATGGACTTAGGATTCATGTCATGTGTTTTTCAACTCACTTGATTGTATTTCATAAATGGATTTGATTGTTTTTAAAACAAATTTACTGGTAGTTTCATTTTATTAAGTGTTATTTGATGTTTCAAATGAAAATTTAAAAAATATATAGGGTTGTCTCTCATTTTAAATTATTATGACCGTTGTGTCATGATGTTTCCATGAATTATTAAAAATGGAATTTTGGTTTTGTAAAATAGTTCTTGGAATTTATTGGTTTATTTTAAAAAGGGTGTGTTATTTTAAAGAGAAATTTGTGTAAATGGTGGTTTTTTAATGTGATTTCATCTGTGCTTTTATAAATAGTTTTCAAAGGACATATAAAATGTTTTTTCATAATAATTTATGTTTTTATGGAATTAGGAAAACTGATACATTATATATGTAATGAAATTAGTTTAATAATAACACCATTGAAATGGAATGTCCCTAACTCAATCCAACACATATGATATCCACCATAACCTCACTCCCATAAAATGTGAATTAATTTTTAACCCTATCATGTATCCAAAACCTACATTTCATCCAACAAGACCTACATGGTTTCAATAAGGTAATCCCTGTAAAATCAAATCTTTGTTCTAGGTTGGTGTTATCATATAATGGGATGAGTCTCAGAAAAAAAAATGTAATAATAACAATCATTAAAATGTTGATTTCCCTTTCTTTTAATGGCCCCTTTTTTGTATTTATTTTGTTAAATATTAATAATATCGAATCAAATACGATCGATATGATCAAAAAATGGATGGATGTAAATAATATGATAAACTTATATGTACATGGGGTAAAATAATTCATCATGTTTATAGAAGAACATGCATATGATCCGTCTCAAATCCTCTATCAAATTTTATGCAATTTTGGTAAATAATAATTAATACAGATCAGTTATAATAACACTTGACATGTCACGAAATTTATCAAATATATAAATGATGGAATAAACATTGGAAAAAGAGAATGTAGCTACTGGATGGTATTGCATATTTTCTATGGATCATCTTATATGATTACATGTGTGGATAATGAAGAAGACCATATCAAGGTTGTCATAATAGATGTGGATGATGAAGAAAATTTTATTGAGGAAATGACAAGAATAGTTGATGTTCATCTTCGTGATTGCACAAAATTATTTGGGATGTTAAAGAGTTGCGAAAAGATGCCATTGTATGATGGTGGAAGTAAATATACAACATTCTAGGCCTTACAGAAGCAGTATAATATGAAAGAAGGAAACTGATGGAGTGATGACACTATTACTGAACTAATTTCTCCCTTGAATGACATGATCCATGAAGAGAATGAGTTCATGAACCGAACATATGATTCTAAACAAATGCTACAATTGATGGTTATGTACTTTTAAATAATACATGCCTTCCTGAATGATTGTATATTGTTTTTCAATGCCCACAAAGTTTGGTGTATCTCGATACAATAAAGATAAATCTAGTCCTATAAATGTTCTATGGTACTTTTAAATCATTACATGGATTATGAACCTATTTGGAAGTGAGGATATAGTGGGGAAATTCATGTGGCACATAGATACAATAAATAAATTTGGGAGACTATGTCACATGATAGACTCTCATTAGTGGAAGAGAATTGATCATGAGTATCCTGAATTTATAAATGATTCAAGAAACCTTTGTCTTGCATTGTTTATAGACGGATTGAATCCTTATGGTTTTTAGAAAAACACTCATAGTACATGTAAGGTTTTGTTGATAAATGATAACATGGAATTGTGTTTATTTATGAATCGAATGTAAATCATGTTATTTGTGATTATATAAAGACCAAAACAACTAGTTAATGGTATTGGTGTATTTTTCTCTATTTATTAAAGATTTCGAATTATTATGGGATTCATGTGTTATGTTGTATGGTGCACAAGGAAATTAATATTTCAAATTGAGGGACATGTTTTATGTGATGATTAATTATATTCATGATGATATAAATTTTTCTAGATATATAATTAAAATAACTCAATGGTGACTCATTTGCAAATAATTTACACATTCAATTAGGTTGAAACAATCATCGAAAAATATATTTTTAGGTTTTCATAGGCTTCTAACCTGATAAAATGTGTACCAATATTGGACAACCTAATTTAATTGAAGTTCAGAAGAATTCCAAAAAACTTCTCCTCTATTAAGTGGGCAGCTTCTTGAGAATGTAAAATATGAGGAAACTTCTTTTTTGTAAACTTTTTTTTGAAAAACCATCTGAAAATGGTTGGAAAAAGTGATCAGTTTTTTTAATTACCATATCAGAACTGACTTTACATCTTATATTTTCTTGGTTTTATAAATGATGAAAAACATAAACATGATAGTGTCATTAAAACATTGATAAATGACCCTATAAAATCAATGGATGGAATCTATGATAGGTTGGACATGTTTGATATGGGAATATGAGAAGAGTTGGTTTCTGTGAAGGCTAAAAATAGGAATTTTTATACTCCAGCTACTTACAGTATTTCAATGAAGAAGGGATATCATTTTTGAAACATATTGAATGATGTAATGGTTCTATAGGGCTACTCATAAAATATAGAAATACCACTTCTATAACCAATTTACAGTTAATGTGTCTATAATTAGATGAATTCCATGTTTTGATGAAAAATATAATTACTATATCTTTATGTTACATTTTTCAAAAAAAAATTGACATACATTGAGCATGATATATTTCTTCTTCAATGATATATGTAGCAAATGTATAGACCTGGTGAAGTTGTAGACTATTGGAATATAAATTTATGTTATATTATATAAACTGGAAATGTTATTCCCACCAAAATTATTTGATATGATTGTTAATTTGACATTTCACATAGTGAGAGAGATTCAACTATGTGGCCCTATAGGGTCCTGAAAATTCACCAATGGGAAGTCAAATACTCCTACATTTTGGATGTAGTAAAGATATAAAGTTTGATAGAAAATTTGAGAAGAAGATTGATGAAATAATATTTTGCAAAGAAATTTTGCTGGATCACATACTGATTATGGGGAAAGGTTTGAGAAAGGAATAAAACGCAAACCACTGGTACACATAAGGCCTTCGATGCACTGGCGTGAGATTCGTTGGCCATCAAGCAAAGCTGTTCACATGGAATTTACACTCGGGAACCGATGCCACCACGAACCATTTTCTCTTGTGAGAATCCGGCAGAAGTACACACCACATACAAACCCTGTGACTGGTGTGGTTCGTGGATGAGGGGAACCTGACAGAGTACCACACCTCCACATACCCTGGTTGAGAGACTCTTCTACGGGTTTATATTTCCTCTATGGGCCTCCACAGAAGGTGTCGCATGTACGGTAGATACAAATTCCTTAGTTCTCTATAAATGGACTACTAGGGGAATCGACCGAAAGAGAAGAAGAAAAGGGGGATGAAGGAAAGGGAGAGAGATATGGGACAAGAGAAAAGGGTACGAAGAACAGAAAGGGTGAGGGATAAATTTCCCCCACACCCAAAGTAGTTCGTAGGACTCCATCTCACATCCAAAACAGTTTTCAGATTCTATCCCCTGAACAATAATCAGTTTAAATAACCCATTCGGTGAACCATATAAAAAATCACTTCCTGAAGTTCCTCCCCACGAACCATATTTGAAATACTCTCTTTATCCCACCAAAGAACCAATAAAAATATATAATAAAAATAGTCCGTGGAAGAGCATATGAGGATGACTATCCGTGAGCGTCCTATGTGGAAGACAGTTCGTGGAATGCTCACTAGTGTACTATTATACGTGACCATCTATTACATGTCCACCTCGTACGTGACCAACTCTTATGTGGCCAGCTCTTACATGGGCATCTCTCATGCGGACATCCTAGGAAGAAAACCATTTCACCCTCCAATCCATACCGCATGGTGATTTCCCCCACACCCCCTCTCTAAATCACTATCAGAGTTAGGTCGTGACCCTAATGGTAAGTCCCTCCACTTCCGTCACTAATCCCCATGAAAACTTGATAGTGGCACTATCACCTTCTCAGGATGGGTCGACGACATTTTCCATTGCCTCTTTATGCCACCCAAACATGTGTCCCATAAATCCAATGAGAAGTGAGATTCCTCATCCACCTCCTACGAAACACTATCACTAGCATCTTATGCCAGGTTGACCCAGAACTCCATGTAAAATCATAGACTGAGTGTTTCTTAAATGCCCGAACAAAACCATTCCATCCATCAAACTCTGTGTCTCTGGTGATTCTAGATCCTCAGAAACCTTCAAGGCCATCAGAAGTTGAAGGCTAGTGGCCTGCAGACACCTTTATTGACTATGAAAATCATGCCCCAGTGGCTTTTCATATAAATCCTACAAGATGACCATCAATAAAAGGAAAATTAGACCTCAGTAGAGTTCTTTCCTACCTTGGTATTCCTCAATGGATTCCATTCCTCATATCATTTCTCCTGATATGAGAATCCAAAAATTCAAAATTTACACATTCCTTCCCTCTCATGTTTGAGGAATGTCAGAACATCCAAGTATAATTATCCTTCAGTTAACAATGGATCCTACAACAAATGGTCCAAAATCAATGACCTTAAACTAGTAGTTATCATCCGAACCACATGAAATTAAACTGTATGGTATTCCTCCAATCTATATGACATCAAAATGTATTATATTTTGTGATTTTAGATCTTCATAATCATCCCCAAACATCAGAAGTGGAAGGCCAATGTCTTGAGGACACCTTTACTCTACAATGCACATCATGCCCTGGGGGCTCTGCATTTGAAGCCTAAAAAATGGCCATCAACCAAAGGAAAATTCAACCCCAGAAGTGTCCTCTCTGACCTCTATATTCTTCAATGGATTCCATGCCTCGTATCATTTCTCTTGATCCGGGGTCCTCCATAATCATGGATTACACGTTATGTCCCTATCATGTTTAAGGCACATCAACATATCCACACATGATTTTCTTATAGTTAATCATGGAATCTATAGAATGTGTTCATCATCACATGAACCTGAACTACAAGACCCACACTGTCCATTCCAAACGACATTAAACAATGATGACATCGTCCATGATATATGAAGTTAAATTGTATTATACCTCATATTATATTCTAGGGCCCTCCCACTGAGGTAAGTCCCCAATCATCCAATACTGGGCTGCATGAAATATAATGCCATCTCACATGGAAAGGTTCATCGCTCTGTTCCCTCGCCCACGGTTGCCCTGTCCTCTTCATCAATGGGCTCTCCCTATCCCACCAATAGGGGAGGAGACGTGTGCGTTGTTGAATCATTCAAATCATCTTGTTTCTCACACCATGCATGAATCACTAGGGCTAAGAGGTTTGTGAGGATTACAACATTATCACACCTTATGAACTAAGGGAACACTGATTCCTAATCCATACAGGATATGTAGGATTCCTACCAAAAGGCCAAAGCTCAAAAGGGTTCCCATCCAAAAGGGTCCACCCAATCATGAGTGTTAACATGGACAACTCTCATGTGTAAGACCCACAAAATATTAAATACGATAACTCTGATTCCTCACCAAATCATGATACGTGGGATGCCTTCCAAAATGCCAAATCTCAAAAGTTTTCCCATTCATAAAGGTTCCACCCAATCATGTTTATCATATGGGCATATCTCATGTGTAATCCCCACACAATCTGAACTACGTGGGTTCCGATTCCTCTCTTGAGGATACGTAGGAAGCCCTAATTATGGGTCTGATCCCAATATCAAGTAATGTTCCATCCCCAAAGATGACGATAAACTCCAGGGCACCTTACAATGCATCTAATATGGATTTACCCTCGTGGCCTCAAACATATGCAAGCTCACGAAGATCATGAAAAACAAGGGTAGCACATGGAAATACTCTTTGGGAATAATACAAGGATTCAAGAACATATTAACATGATTAAAATCTATAAGAGAGTCCCAGAATAGGCATATATCCTCCCATTGAAGGGTGTGGTGAGACTGACATCCCATCTTCTCAACCAATGGAGACCTCAAGTGTTGTGGGCCAAATTGTCAGCCAATTATTGCGTGCCATTGCAATGTAGATCAATGAATCATGTATACCAGCTCTGTTGGGAATTCTTTGCTACACGAATAATCCCATTGGAGACCATCCGAGGATGTTAAATTCGATAAGGACCAATTTCATGAGTTCTTGACCCCACACAATCATCTGCTGGGACCAACAGTTCCCCACTGGGTTAGTTCTACCTTATATTAAGTACAATGACGATGGACAGGTCGTAATGAAGGAGTGTTAAACTCAAAAGGATCATATCTCTATGTAAAAAGGTACAGGTGATGATCCTCATCATTCCATCTCTTCACTGCCTATAAATGTGCCACCTTGAAGGAGGAATATGACCTATACACCATAGTTATATGTATCCCACTGAAAGATATTAGATTATTTAGAAGGGGTATGTCAAACATCAATGTTGGCCAGAGGGTTGTGTTATAGAGAGATATATTATTGAGAAAACCATTGAATTATATACTGAAGACATGTTCAGTGTGGAAATCATTGGTCTACCGAAATCTCATAACACTGGGAATATTGTGGGTGAAAAAATTTATGGAATCGATGTTCTCATAATCTTTTATATAGAACAGGATCATGCCAAAATTTACATTTTTCACAAAATTTTGTAAGATTCCCCATATTTTAAAACCCATAAATAACTTATTAGGTATTTTAATCCATCATGGGGTGAAATATATATATAATTCATATAATAATTTGTTTATACGATGGTTTCTGTACTATATTTTTAAATAGTCTGATAAAAATACTGATTCAATTTCAGAAGGGCTTAGATGTATATAAAAAAGAACAAGTGTGTTGGTATTATCATAAAATGGATATGTAATTAATGGTTATATGTTTTATATAAAATGGAAATGATGAAGACAATGCCCTGAAAAATAGTGGAGTTACACTTGTGGCTACAACGATGCATGTTTCTGGTACTAAGGAAAGAATACAAATTTATGCAAATATTTCATACATTGGTATCCTCAAAAAAATATGGGAGTTGTATTATCCATCATTAAAAGTGCTGATTTTTATATGAAATTGGGTTGATAATAGGAGTGCTAAAAAATTATTAATTGGGATTTTTGAATTTTGATTACCTTAAGGAAGGGTAAAACGTTGAACCATTTATAATAAAATCAATGGTATTGCATGTATTTTATGTTCCAGATCCCATAAACCAGAAGTGGTAAATTATTCTATTATCGACCAAAACCACTAAAGGGTCGCATGAAAATTCAAATGAGGATGACCCTTTCATTGTGATGTTGTAATCATTTCACAGCAGTACCAATGTAGATGACATTTTTTATGTCAGAGGAGACAATAATGAAGGGATTTTGATAATAGCTATAGGGTTCAAATATCTTAATCCATTAAAAAAGAGTGTTCAATAATATTTTTATAAATTTTTTCTATTATATATCATGTTACCTTACTATTTGTTCACTACGAGATTTATGTACTTTAAATTAATTGTTAAACTAATTGTATAGAATGCGATTTCTGTATATGATATTGCTTGTAATCCTAAGGAATACTATGTCACTAAACCTATTACTACTCGTATTGTAGATAAAATATGTCCTTCAACACATGTTGGTGCTCACTATCCTAAGGAACAACAAGATTATCAACCTGTTTCTTCTCCCAGTTCAGAGGTACAATGACAATATTCACATACCAATGCTACCTCTATAGTGTATCATAATGACGATGTTAAATCAAAAGAAATTGTAGGTAACGAAGGACATGTGATGTAAAAAACATTGATGTGTTCTAGTTTGGTGGTGTTAGAAAAATAATTAATGTGAATATTAAAGGAATAAAATATGAGTTCGGATGGAATGCATGGGGCCAGCATGGTAACTCCAACAAGGGAATGTTCAGTTTTTTCACTAGAATAATCACCCTACAATGTGTGCCGACTGATGTAGATTCATGTATCCATGTTTTGGTTAGGTATAAGAAAATGATTTGGAATGGGATTATGGTATCATTATGATAACATTTCATTTTTTCCCAATAAAATAAAACAACTAAACAATTACTTACTCTTCATGACCAATTTTAAAGTGCATTTATAGAGGACAACTCCATTATGAAATATGTATTAATTCTTATTGGAAGGATTTAAAAAGGATTTCACACAATTCTAGATAGGAATTAACATAAAAATGATGAATGGAAAATAAACCCACACCCACCTCTTATCTATACACACCTTATAAACCAAGAAGCATGGGTCGAATTTACTATCCTTCCTAAAGAAGTCTCTTTTTAGGTACATTATTGATAGTAATACATTGTTTGATGATACATGGATTAATCACATTGGTTGAATTTCTTTTATTTATGAAATAACAATTGAGTTCCATAAATAAGGAATGGGAATAAAAACCAACATACCCATACTGTAATGAATGGATGGGGTGCACTTCACATAAATAAAATTGGAACATATTTTAAATATACAATAATACTTTTTTGTGACCTAAAACAAAAACATAATTGTGTTCCCCTTTTTATATGATGATTGATGAATCTAAATCCCAATCCACTTTCATCCCACACCATGTGGTATCTAAGAAGGAATGTGTAAATAACTATTTGATACTAATAGATGAAAACACAAAAAAAGTTTGGGAAACGTGTGTAAGTATGGCATAATAAAATAAATCATTAATTATCAATCAAATAATAATAATTACATATTTTTCTATGTTTTACATCTAACATACTCCCATGATTTATGAACTCTTTTACTAGATGAAAACCTACTTTTGGTGGCCTTGAAGTGGCTAGAATAGTATGGTGGCATTTGAGTTGTGGGTTTTGGGGTGACACCCAAAACATTTTCTGAGAAAAAACAAGAGGATAAAAATGAATAAATGTATCATATCAGAGAATGAATAGGTACCCTTGAAGAAAAATTCCAATGTTAGATATAGTTTCTAGATACTTTTTCAATGGTTGTGTAAAGAGAATAAACAAATCAACAATAACCATCTTGTGATGATCCCATCCCACCCCACCATCTTTGAGGCATGCCATTCACCCAAAATAAAATTGTCCTAACTAATGTAATCAATGATATCATTTTCCTTTCTTTGAAATGTGAATCAGATAAACACTGGAACCTTTCCTGTACTGATATTATATGGAGTGATAATTATTGTGACTTATATATATATATATCTAAACCGACCCATTAACTTGTTGCGAGGTATATGCTGTTCAATAACTAAAATGACATGCTACACAATAGACTGCTTCCAACAAGTCATGTGAGAGTGTTGGTTTGCATAGCCTATGAACCAATCACCTAGGATAATACTCCAATTGATGAAGAATATATTCAAATAGTCAAACAAGCTGCTGGAACAATAATCATTAGGTCGTCACATACTATAAAAATCATGTCGACAAGGAGGTATTCATTTAAAATTTAATTTTCAATGAAATCCTTTAACAATTAATGATAAAATATTTGATCCCAAAAATGTTATCAAATATTTACAAAGGGAATGAGTTCAAATAAAACACCTTCTCAAAACCATCTAAATGAATGAATAACCAATCAAAAAGATCTACTGAAAGAATATTAACCATTCTCGTTCTATATCCATATTTATTATCATTTAAGGTTCACATGGATACAAATTTAGAAATGGATGTACTCACATATTTTATTTGGAAGAAAATATGTACAAAATGGATGTTCAGGTCATCCTTATTGTTGTGAATTGAATTGAAATCATTGACTACGAATGGCTAGGCATCTTAGTTCTAAATTTATACATGGGGAATGTTTTCATGATTTTATTTTCCAAAAGATGATATACAATGTTAATTATGGTTAAATACATTTCATATTTTGGAAGTAATTTATATAAAAAACAATATAATGTATTTACCCATAAAAAATTGGACTCGTCGATCCTCTCATCTCTTCTATACAACAACCAATCAAAGATTTCCAAATAGAGGATGAAATAATGGCAGTCCTGGAAAAAAAAATTTGAATGAAAATTTATGTTTGATATACTCATATTAATTCAAACTCTGTAGGGATAGAACTATATAATTTAATCATATCAAACATATTTTCATTTAATTAACTACTTATTCATTTTCATTTTTTAGGCAACATTGGATGCTCATTGCAGTAAATTTGGTTAATATAAGGATTAATTTCGTGGATTCAGTGAATGGATACACAAAAAATTATCACACATGACAGTGTACCAATTTTTAATACACCAAATCCAACATTTTAGAACTAAAAATTGTGTTATATAATTTATATTATCTTTTACTGAGGATTTTTTTATGATATCATAGTACATCAATATCGTGAAAAAATAGGAATGGGACCAGGGGCTAAGCACGAGGACCCTGAAAAGTTGTACGAATAGAAAAGTATCAAGTATATCTAATAATATTTCACTATCCAAAAACATGCCAAAAAAATTATTTATTCTCCTCAATGTTTCTTCATTGATTGAATGAAACAGAAAGAAATGAGTGTGGTTAGTATAGTTGTAAATTTATAAGTGAGATCATATTACATGAACAAACTAGCATCATTGATAAAGTAGTTTTAAATATTATTAATATTTCATTTAAAATATGTGTTAATCTTTTTTGTATTTAAATTTTTCTTTAACAACTATGTTTTTATAAGAATCATACTCACAAGACAATATATATTTTCTTAGAAATGAATGGGTTCCATATCTAATGAATGAATGTACAAACATATCAAGAAGATTTTACTTCCATAGAAGTAGTGGATTGTTTTATATTTGCTTTTAAGGTATTTATATTTTGAATAAATCACATAAAATGTATTTTCTTATATAGGTGGATTCCTTTACTTGATGTGGAGTGGTTTGTTTCATGATGGTAATGCTGATTAGAGATTGGAATTAGAGGCGACAAATCATAATTCAATGAGAAGGTAATTTTTTTAAATACACAGTATGTTTTCCTTGTAATATTATCTGTTCACTACTGCATTATCATAATCTAAGTACTTATTTTTATTTACAATTCCCAATAATATTAGTAAAAAAGGATATTAACATTATCAAAACTAATAAAAGACATTTGGATTATTTTGATACATTATTAAAATGATATATTTGTAATTTGTAGCATGTAGGTATTACAGAATACTGAATATGATGCATGGTGTGGATGGTATAATTTAATGTTTCTATTTTTATTTAAAATTGACATTAATTTTCAAAGAGAGAAATAAGTGACATACTGAATACTGAGAGAATTCATTCTAATTGTTTTAATAATTTAGTAAAATGAGCCATGAGTCATTTTTGAAATATAGGTGTTAACTTCAACTCAATATGACACACAATGTAACAAATATGACTCCAAGTGTGTCTTTTTATTTAAAACTCACTTTAAATTGTATAAAAAGAACAAGTGAAATACTGATAACTAAGAAAAATATTTCAATTAGATTAGATACATTTGGGAAATAATACATGAGTCATTTTTGATGTGTATAAATCAGCCACTCCTCAATTTTACACATGGTGTGACTGGTATGACTAAAAATGTCTATTATTAGTTTAAAATTGACATTTTATTTCAAAATGTGTCACTCAATAAAAACTGAAAAGACACTCAAATTGTCCTAATAATTTCGAAATTTGATTCTTAAATAATTTATAACATGAATCTTTTAGTATCACAATAATCCAATGCATGATGCAACCAGTATGACAAATAATGTGTGTTTCAAGTTTGAAATGACATTTTATTAAAAAACTAGCACAATGAAAACTGATCTAATGCATTTTGAATGTTTTGATACCTTATTACAAAGATATATATGTCATTTGTGATGTAAAGGTGTAATACTAACTTCAATACAATGGATGGTGATACTAGTATGAAATAAATTGTGTTTTTTTATTTAAAATTGTTATTAATTTAGGTTAAAAGAACAAGTGACATACTAAAAACTGAGAGAACACATTTAGAATGTTTTGATAATTTAGGGGGAAAATCCATAATTCATTTTTTATTGTATGAGTCGAGAAAAACTCAATTTGATGAATTTTGTGACCATTATAAATAAAAGTCTTCGTTGTTAGTTTAAAATTAAAATTTTAGTTCAAAATGTGTCACCCAAAGAAATCCAAGAAAACCCACTTTGATTGTATTTATAATGTTGTAAATGGACTCATAAGTCATTTTTGACATGTATGAATTAGTCTCATGTCAAAACGATACACATTGGGACCAATGTGAGTCAGAAAGTTTATTTTCAGTTTGAAATATATTTTTAGTAAAAGAAACCCAACTAGAATTCTGAAAACTACGAAAATACATTCATATTATTTTGATGCATTGTAGAAATGATACATGATTCATTTTTGACGTGTAGGAGTCTACCAAACCTCAATATAATGAATGGTGTGACCCATATGAATCTAAGTGTTTATTTTTTAATTAATATTGACATTAATTTATGTTAAGAGAACAAGTGAAATACTGAAATCCATGATAACTCATTAGTATTTTGATGATAATTTTTGAAAATGATTCACAGGTAATTTTTCACTTGTGGAAATAAACCCCCCTCAATTTGATGCACAGTGTGACCAGTATTTCTAAAAGAGTCTATGATTAGTTTAAAATTTTCATTTTGGTTTAAAATGTGTAACTCATTGAAAAACAAGTAAACACACTACAATTTTTTTCATAATTAATGAAATCTATTCATAATTATGTCGTGACATGTATGAATTAGTATCATGTCTAATATATTCTCAATGTATCCAGTATGACTAAAAATGTTTGTTTCCCATTTGAAATGAAAATTTTGTAAAAAAACACAACTGACATAAAGAAAATAGAGAAAATTCAAGTGAATTGTTTTGATACTTTAAGAAAACTATCTATATGTCATTTTTAATTTATATGAGTCAACATAACTTTATTACAACACATGGTGTGATAGGTATGACTCCAAGTGTTTCTTTTTATTCAAATATGATATAAATTTTAGAAAAAAGAACACGTGACTTTTTAAAAACCGAGTAAACACAATAGGTTTGTTTTGTTCCATTAGAAAAAATATCTCTAAGTCAATTGGGTTGTTTAATAATCAAACACTCTTAAATATAATTCATGGTGTGTCTAGTATTTCTAAATGTTTATGCTATAAGTTAAAAATTTACATTTTAGTTCAAAATGCGTCACTCACTAAACATTAAGAAAATTGACTCGAATTTTCTTGGTAATTTAGGACATTGATTCATGAGTAATTTGTGACGTGTATAAAGTAGTATCATGTAAAAATGAATCATGATATAGCCAGTATGAAAAAAAATTTATGATTCTAGTTTGAAATGACATTTTAGTAAAAAAAACTGTCATAATGAAAATCAAGAAAATGTATTCAGATTGTTATTGATAATTTAGTACAATGATCTATATGTAATTTGTGACATGTAGGATTGTACTGTCCCTTAATACATTTCACGGTTTGAAGGGTATTACTTCAATTGAATCTTTCTCTTTAAAATTGACATTTATTTTTGTAAAAAGAACAACTCACATACTGAAAACTAAGAAAACACATTCGTATTGTTTTGAAACATTTGAAAAATTACCTAGTTGTCATTTTCAATATGTTGGAATCCACCACACCTCAATACAATGGATCGTGTGACTGGTATGACCCCAAATACGTATTTCTAAATAATTATTTACATTTTATTAATTTGTTCTTATATATTAATGTATAATTTATTTCATTACTGTATTAATAACATAATATTTTTTACTTATATAGGATGAATCTTTTTCTCGGATTGAGATTATTTGTTTGAAAACTGATACCATAGGGGGGACATTTTTTAGAGGGGATCACATGTGTCAAAAGATGAAACATTATTGTTTTTAAATGTTTTTTGGGTAATTGTAAGAGTGATTATATAAAATATTTTTTATATGTATATAGAAGTGTTTTTGGTATATACCATGGGTGGATATTTTTTTATTATTGGTGTCACATTAAATGTATATGTCCTTGTGTGAAATTAAATGTTTCTTCTGGGTGTCCTGTTATATTGACCACACATTACATCTAGCTATGCCATTATCAACACTATTTCGAGGGCTGATAAAGGGAAACCATTATCATTCCTACAATTAAAAGGAATTTTTCCACTATTAAAACCAATTTTTCATACAGTTAAAGAGAATATGTGTTTTAATGTCTATTCATGAAGATCTAATATACAGCCCCAATAAATATTCTCATAACAATTCGCAATAGTCACCTTGGGGGTCACATGATCATAGGAGTAAAAAATCATCATTCAAATCAATTATCTATAAACATATATAAAAGAATATTTATTTGACATGTATTAAAACCAATATACATGTGATTATTTTCCATAAAAAAAATTAATAGCCAGAACCCTTGGTCTACTAATGCCTCATTTTGGTGATGTTTTGCAAGATCTTAGTAACACAGGACATCCATGCAGATATTTGAAAACATTCACCCTTATCAAGAAAACTATTCTTAGTATAAGACCTTTTACTTGCACACATACTCCCTTGTAAATTGTTTTCCATGTGTCATTAAGCATGATTCCCTTATACATGATTCTTCAAACCTCTAACATGCCCTCTATGTTATGTAGCTGATCACTGACATGTTTAAGAGACCCCATCATGTGACCCTCCAATGATCATGTGATCACATGAATCATTGGTCTTAAATTTCCCTCATACGTCCCATTGAAATGAAAAAATTATTAAGCAATATCCCCTGAACATTTTATCATTATCAAGAGACATCCCATCGATAAGCCATTTTGATCATTCAAAGACATCGTGGAAAAGTTAGGAATTATCATGTGACATCCCATTGATATGTCATAATTTACCATGTGAAGCACTCAAACACATTCCAACCATATTATGGATACACAAAGGAAATTTCATATATAAAATCAAGACAGTTCACGTAGATACGAAAGACATGTTAGGTAGACACCATGTATATTTCGAGTAGGCAGACTACTACATGCTAGTTTCATTATGCTAGAACTCTTGGAATAACACTATAAAAACCCTTAACCAAGACCCATTGGCCATGTACCCCCATTAAAAGGGTATTTTAGTCAATGTGTAAGTGTTACACACTCATGAGATCTTACATTCCCTCTTTGTTTTTCTGAACAAATTTTGTAGACTTTTCATTGTCATTATATATCTTTATCTATTAGAGGATAAAGAACGAATATGTAATAAGTTCATCCAAATTTGTATAAGCCAAAAAAATACATAAAGCTCAAGAATCAAAACAATATATCCGATTTTAATCACAAATCGCAACCCATCAATGGGTTACGGGTAACTGATCTATGAGATCTCTGATTCCAATCTAAAAAATAATATTGAATTCCTTCATAAGGACCAAACTCCAAACGGCATACTTCATGGTGTAAGAACCTCTGCATTAAAATGACCCTATATCATGGGAATTAATACTCCCACACATCTATCTCCAATATACATCCATCGGTGGATTAAAAATTGGTTCGTATGTGGGTATCCTCTTAAGTGTATACCCCAAACATGCCCTCAAGTTCCTTAAACCCATTAGCGGGTTAGCCGTAAACTGAACTATAAGGACTCCAATTCATGTTATAAATAAAATATATTAGATTCCATAATAATTCCTAACATCTATACTCTATTCTTTATTATACTAGTTATCCTACTTTAGTATGATAATATTTCAAATGTAATCCCCTTATTAAATCTCTCTCATGAAATGTATCTATTCATCCATTCTAGCTTTTTATCACACCAATCATGGATCACATGGGATAAGATATCAGTGATTATAGTGAAAACATCATAATAAGGATTCCCCCACTGTGGTACCTTCATTAGGATGTATTCCCAATTACATATCATCCACACACAATGGATGATACCTCCGATGAGGGAATTCAGGATAGGCTCACATGCATAAAACCAACTCAAGGACTATATTATCGCACATATTATGATGTTGACATCCTAAAAACAAACCAAGTGGGATATAAATTTTAAATTAATAGGATACATATGATTCTACCTCATGAGCTGTGCCCTATATTAACGTCATTGTCGTAGGAAATTAAATTTAATAGTATAGTCATGTCATTCCACCTTATGCTCTTTCAAATGAACTATGTGGGTTGTCATTCCTATTATCACAATAAATGTAGGACACCTCCTAGAGGTTTAATAAAACATACAATTCACCAACCACCACCCTGGATTGTAATAAAATCTTATAATCTCAAATATGAATGAAAACTATTGCATCAATTATACAAAATAGAATAATAGAAAACCTATGATAGACACAATCATTCTAGTTAACTCATGGTTTTGATCTAGTAATTTAAATAGTGGTAACTTGTATTTTATAAGATATCCGAAAGGATTTAAAATTTTATCTTAAATCTATATGGGAGTCCAAAATAGAAAATAACTCCCCCAAAAATTGTGTTATGAAATTGACCTCCCATCCTCTCGACCAATATGATTTATTAGGATTAATTGGGTTTGAAATCCCAATAGTATATCATCTTTTGTAAATTAGGTTCATTCCATATCATGAATACGAGTATTAATTGGAGTTTTTTCCTAGAGACCAAAATTTTAAACTAGATTCAAAGGCTTATAAACCCATTGTCAGTCACCCACAACCGAGAATCAGGTGAAACCTTATACAATTTTTTCTGTGAAACAAATGGTGATCGTGATGTGAATGAGTGCAATGACAGAATAACAGAATCATTATGGAAATGGGTCATTTTATTTAAAAAACATGGGGATCCATAACATATTTTTTGGGATAACATCAAATTAATTAACTATGTGATCCATTACATGAGTTTAAAATGATAGACTTCCTTGTTTATATCAGGCCATTTTATAACATATTTTTTCATAAGAAAAAATAATGAACCCAATGTGATACTCATTAATTATGTCATTAGATTCATTTGTTAAAATTGATAGACTACCCAGTTCCCATCAGGCCATTTTGTTCCATATTTTTTGTGAGACAAGTATATTTAAACCGACATGAAATATTTTTTGTTTGTTAAACCATTCATAAATGAGGAGACCACATATTCAAACATTATATGTTAATGTAATTTATTGAACATATACTCTTTTATATTATTCATCATTGATAATGTTTCTTTATTCCCTATAGAGAATTTGATACTTCATACCATCCATATCAAATCATCGAATGATCCAATGGATTCTGAGATATTGAGAAAAGATTTCAATTCACATAAGACACCTGAAGTTTCTGTGAATAGCCATCTGACACACAAATCATGTGCACCATTTTATATCGATGATTTTTCTCTAAGGCCATGACATACACTGTCACTGATGCAACACATTAAAAGACAATTGGTGAGTGTATTTATCCAAGAGTACCACATCGATGTCTTTATCCCATCATTGGATGTAGCTTATGAAATTCTACATAGGGTAAATCCTCACATGATATCTTTCTCATGATAGGCTATTGACGATGAATTTTCCTTTGATTACATAGTCAACCTCTTTGGGAGATTATACCAAGATCACAACAATATATAACTTTCCCATCCTTAGGGAGTTGGATGAGGGTAATCATGAAGTAAAAACCAATCCCCCAATATATTCCTAAGAGTTTCTATATCTATTATGATTATCATCATCGATATATGATCAAAATTCCACAGGGAGTCATAAAGGATTTCTTTACTACCCCATCCATACCAATTAGGGCATCCAATAATAGGTCCAACATAGGTATCCTCATAGTGGATGAAAATCAATCACATATTACCACTACTCAGGACCTTTTAACATTATCACATATATCTTTATTGACTATGTAATCCTAGGGAGACCCCAATATTTTAGGACTAAGGGAATTTGTATCATTTTTTACATTGGGACCCTCTTCAATATGGGTGTCGACCCCCAAATAGTAATATATGAATGAATCCACCAAATAGTGCAATGGGAACTTTCCAACCAAATAGCATATCAGGAACTGACCCATCAATTGAGATACTCCACTAAATAGGAGAACTAAACTAATTATGTCTCCATCAATATATTATCAATTTAACCTAAATAGTTTACATTAAATATAGAAAAGTGCACTTATAAATAGTAAATTCATACCCTCATGTAGTCATTTGAGTCATAGTTGGCTGGTCCAACTTCTACCTCCAGAGTTGGAAAAGAGGGTCTTGATAGTAGCTTTCATGCTTCCATAGATGGTGTTATCTAATGTATTTGTGTTTTAGAGTTAAATTTCAATGATGAATATAACCAGTGTGTAACGATCAAATGTTTTTCAATGGAAAAAACTTTCTTATAAATATGTCATATAATCACATTAAATCACATCACAATGAAATAATAAGTACTATGTAACCATGAAACATAATTTTCACACCTTTGTGTTTTTAATTTTGAAACTCTGACATACACGGCCGTGATTAGTAAGATGTTTGGAGTCTAGTTGAACAAACATAATTTTTTTTTGTGAATAGTAACCTACCATTATGAATTGAGACAAAACCTTATGAAAATTGATATACCTTAATGAATAGTAAAATTACCTAAGATATTATATAAATAAGATTCAAGTGGATATATGATATACCTATATCCGGGAATAAGAAAATAAATATTTTAAAATTTTTTTTCATGTAAATTGTGATTTAAATTAAAAATTAAATTAATTAAATTTAAAAAATTATTTCTAAAAATTGGAGTTCATTTTCTGATTCTAAACATTGAAAAATTGATAGGGTGATTTTTAGTATTTTTGTAAAATACTTGAATTTTTTATGAATAGTAAAATACGATAAACAACGATAAATGAAAAATAATGGATTTATTGAGTCATTGACGATGATCTGCAGATGTATTCTCAATTGGCTCAAACTAACATTCACTTATTACTATTTTTTTCAGGGGGTCATCACTATTTCAGATCTTGAAAAAAAATAATAAACTAAGGAATAACATATTATGAAAACCCTCCTCTCCTCAACTATAAATACCCCCCTCGTTACCTCTTCTATTCTTTCCTCTCAAGATTAGTTCCTTGCCTATATTCAGCACAAATACGTCCTCAAGAACCTTCCCCATATCCAGCAACATTTGGTCTTCTCAAAGGACCAAAACCCCTTCCCTTAAGAAGTTCTCAATGGAGATAAACTCAAGAGGTAAATTCCACTTTTCAATCGATTTATTTCCTTTAAAGTCCTTTTATTTTCATTTTTTCATTCATCACCTCCCTTCACCCAAATGGAATGACAAATCCCATAATATAAATATAATACAATTTTGTTATTATAATGGGATAATTCATAATCATAAATCCTTTCTCCTTATTTTATTTGAAAGAAACAATAACACCGTCTGAGATGTGATAAAATTATCACATTCAAGGACGATGGTTTATCAATTTCTATTACCATATTCTATTGATATCATGATACGATTTTTATGGTTGACCAGAATTTTAAATATGTATTTTATATTATGTTTTGTTCTTTAATCCTATTGCACACTTTATGTAAAATAATAATGTTAAAAAAGTAAATTATGAGAAAAATCACCAAATTAATCCAAGCATTTATCATTAATATTTTACATAATGATTCATCTTCAAAAAAAGTAACCAAATTATATTTTAAACCATGTAACTATAAATATGTAGAATTATAAAATATAACTTCAATTCTTTTCAACCACCATCATCATACATGTTTATAAATACATGAATTTAAGTGAACCAATCATTAAATCCATGTAAGCAAACATATCTGAACAATGAAATTGAACCTCATAACCAATCCAAATGGTTATAAATGAACATAAAAAGATTATAATAAATAATAAACAGATAGAAAAGGTTCTGCAGATATTAATTAATGAACCTAATTTGACTATTCCGGTCATTTATATCCCGTGGAGAACACCATCAGACTTTAGGTATGGTTTCCTCTATATTTCAGTTTTTACAAGATTGTCCTCCATGCTATCCCCTTTTATCTATAATTACTAGAGATGGGATATGATTAATCACCTCCCACATAATGTACTCATTTTTTAAATGATTCTGATCTTCTTTCTCTCTCATTAATCCCTCTTAAGTATAAATGATACCATGCTAATATTTCGTAAGGTATTCAACCCAAACTACCTTTATTCTTTCAAGTTTATTTATCATTCTCGATACCTCGATTAGGTTACCTATTATTATTATGTTATTCTTATTAATGTTATAATAATGTTCAAAACTAATTTATAAAGTACCATTCATCATTCTCTTCGAGGGATATACGTGTTTTTAAATGATTCCCTCCTCAAAACATCCTGATAAGAAAACAAGTTTTGAGGGAACTTCCCAAATTCTTACCTGATTTCAAGTTCACTCTATCTTATGTTTTAAGTGATCAATATATATATAATAAGTATTTATATTTTGAAAATTTTCCTGGTTCACTTATGGTTTTTAATAAAGTATTGTTCCCTTTTTCATTTTAATGGCTATATCGGGTTTCCCTTAAAACAACTCAAAAAACGTTTGGTGACAAAAAAAATTGAATAATATTCTTACATGTTTTCAATTATACTTAAACTTACCCACCATGATACATAATTATTTTTTATTATTAATGTTCATGTATACTTTAGTTCCTTTCCTTCATGTAATCTTTTATGTTACTCTCATCTGTTATGCTTTGTGTCATTATTATGGTACATAATTCTTTCCATGGTTAATACTTATGTTTATGTAATATAGATTATGTATGCTTATTTTTGATGAAAAAATATTAATGAAAAATTAATATGGGTGAACCCATATGACTATTCAGTTAATTGGTTAATGTTAAGTCTCATGATATGTTATGTGTGACAGTCTTGGCGGTTAGCCATGGCTACTTCTACTATGTGGAACGATCTTGGAGGTTATCCGTGACTCATACTAAAGTCATGATTTATGTTGTTGACAAATATCTATGAATCCAGGTTTATATGATTATATGTTTATATATTAAGGTAGCATATATTAAATTCATTTTTATATCATCATGTCATGCATTTTATTCCTTGTGCTAATAATTTTTTCTTATGGTTATTCCCTTACTATGATTTTTATCCCATACCTTTGTTATTTTTAACCCCATGTTATCCTATGTAGATGTGTGAGTAAAATGGTAGTTAGATCCTCATTATGAAGACAAAATAATGAAATTTTATATTTAGTTTGATGTTTTTAGTTCTATGTAACTATTGTTTCATGACACTAGACTTTGTGATCCTTATATTGTACTTTGATGTATAATTATGCTTAAAACTAGGTAATGTTATATGTAAAATAATTGGGTCACTATAGTTGGTATCATAGGATGGCCTAGTTATTTTTGGAGATTAGAAATAGTGCACATTAGTATGAAAATTAATTATTATATGATGTATATGAAAACATCCCTAAATTTTGGTAAGTATAGTGTAAGTGGTTTATCAAGAAAATACATTCCTTTATTGATAAAAATAGGTAATGGTGTCTCTGAGGCATATGCACCTAGGTTTGAAAACATAGACGCGGAGTTTTGGGCCTGATTCAGGGTATCCTGTTACACAAAAATGTGACTTGCTTCACTATAGTTTTGACACTTCTGGGGGATATTCTTTTGTAAATTCATGATCTTATTACAAACCAATATTATGGAAATAAAAAAATACCATAAGAATAGTTCTTATGAAATAGATCAATGATAACATAGATATAAACATAACGAATCACATGTTTAGATATACATCTCTTTTACTAGTTTAGCCCTTTATTTTCAAAACAATACTTTTTTATGTTAAATAAATAAGAATAAAATCCTTCTATTGTATGTTCTTTATCATAGTTAATAGAGTGAAATAGAATAAAATGTGGCAAAAATCAATGTGATAGGGAATGTGATAATTGCCCTAATGATATTCCTGATATAATGGGAACATGTGCTCAAAACATCATGACATTACGTGCTCAATTAGAACAAGTTTTGAAGAATAACATGAATCATGTTGAATCCCATCTTCCTCTAATGAATGAAAAGGTTCCATTAAAGACTTCATATGGAAAATTCCTACCATGATTAGTGGATCATATAATCCCCTCCTTGCAGAATAGTTGATTAACTCCAATGAAAATATATTCACATTCATCTAGTGCTTAGAAGAAGAGAAAGTCATACTATCATTCTATAATTTTGATGGGGAAGCTAATCAGTGGTGGACACTTATCAATAATAAAATCTCCCAAGAGGGAATTGATTCCATTGATTGGGGGAAAATAAAGAGGATGTTTTCTAGTAAATATTTTTCTTTAGCCCTCCATATCAAGATGTAATGTGTGCTCTTTGGACTCATGAAGAAGGAAGATGAGTCCATTGGGGAGTATGAAGTAATCTTTACAAGGATTTAATAGTATTCCCCTGACTTTCTCATGAACATCGATTGTAGGTGGATCAATAATTTATCAAACTAATATTGAGTCTACAAAAAATAATTATTTATTCGAGACATCGACATTTATGAGGAGATTTTACATTTTATCCCTCAATTTTAAAAGGGAAATTAGTGATTTTTTGTGGTCTCGTTGGCCCAGTTAAAAGAAGCAGAAAAAGGAGAACAACATTGGTGGTTCAACAAAACAAAATCCCATGATGGAATGTAGCCTGACTATCCCACTTGTAAAATTTTTGGGCAAAAGAATAATTGGATATGTATAGAGGGGACTACTAATTTCTTGAAATGTGAAAATTTGGGACATCTAGGGTAAAAACAACCGATGGGATATGATTAATAATGTTAAATTGTATGAAGAAAGGGAGGTTCAGAACAACACATAGCATGTAGTGCAGTGATACAATTTCATGGGGCATGGGAATTATGCGATAAATTTCTCTATGAAAAGGGTTCTCGTAGAAAATCAATAACAACCTTGAATGCAACAAGGAAGGTATTATGATATGACTACTACTATGGTGGAGCCGGATAATGATGTGGTGACAGGTATACAAGTTATTCATTCAAGAATATAGAATGTACTCTTTGATTGAAGTTCTATGAATTTTTTAATATCATGAATTTTTCGTAGAACTATTCAAATTCCACCTCAAAATTTTGATGATGTGTTATCTGTGAGAATAGTGAAGGGGAAAATTATTACATCCACGGTTTATAACTCCTACTAGGTTAAATTTTGTGGTCTAAACCTCCCATTAAATCTCATAATACTTCATTTAGTGGAGTTCGATGCTATCTTGGGCAGGGATTGGGTATATTTTTACAAATCCAACATCAACTGTTGAGAAAGGGAGATCACTATTCATATCCCAAAGCATCCTCCAATTCATTACAAGTGTAAGGAGATATATGAATCTCTTTTCGAATCAGTGTCTCTTGTGTGGATATTAATTCTTTTTGAGCAAGAATTTCTAGCTCAAATGGTTGAGTCAAAGGACGAATCATGCATGAATACATTCCCATTGTGAGGGATTAAACTGATCTATTTCCAAAAGAGTTTCCTGGTATTCCCTCTAACCGAGAGGTTGAGTTATAAATTTAAAATAATCCAATGTCTATACTTTTATCAAATACACCATATAGAATGGAAACTATAGAGCTTGAAAATCTAAAGAAGTATCTATAGGAGAATCTGGAGAATAATTTTATACACCTGAGTGGTTAACCATGGGGAGCTCCAGTCCACTTTGTCCAGAAAATGAATAGTTCAATGCTTCTATTAATTTATTATTGTGAGATAAAAAATCACAATAATGAACTTGTATCCCCTGCCTCAGATAGAAAACATGTTTGATCAACTTTCTGGGTCTAGTTATTTTTCTAATGTAGACCTTCAGTCAGGATATCATCAATTATAGGTGAAGAAGGAATATATTTCAAAGAATGAATTTTGAATGAGGTATGGAAACATTGTATTCAAAGTGATGCCCATTATAACCACTAATGCTCCAGAATGTTTTTGTATTTAATAAATAGTGTCTTTAGAGATTACCTTGAATTTTTTTTGGTAGTCTTTATCGATGATAATCGGATATACTCCAATAGGAAGGAGGAACATGAGGAGAATTCAAATTCAGTGTTAAATAATTTGGAAAGGGAGAAGTTGTATGAAATGTATAGTAAATGTGTGTTCTGGATTGAGGAAGTATCATTTTTTGGGAATGATATCACCATCAAAGGGAAATCTATTGACCCTTCCAAGACAAAGGCAATTGAATAGTGGCCCAAGACAACATCTATAGTGGAGATACACAACTTTCTGGGTATATCTAGGTATTATCGATGATTTGTGAAGAAATTTTCATGATTTTCAAACCCAATTATCATGGGTACATAGAAGGGAGTAATGTATTCCCGGACTCAAGAATGTGAAGACTAATTTAAGGGATTGAAAAATACGTTAATAACTACTCCAATACTCACACACCAACCAAGTTATGATCTTTTTGGGGGGGTATAATGATGCCTCAAATAAGTGATTAGGTTGTTTTATGATTAATAATGATAATTTGATAGCCTAATTCTCAAGGAAATTTAAAATACATGAGAAAAATTATCCTACCAAAGATCTAGAGTTGGAGACAATGATCTTTGCATTAAAAATATGGTGGCATTGTCTCTATGGGAAGAAGTGTGAGATATATACTGACCACAAGAGACTCAAATATATATTCACACAAGAAGATCATAATATGCACCAAAAAAGGTGGATAGATCTCACCAAGGATTATTATTTCACAATCCACTACCATCCCGGTAAGGAAAATAAGGTAGTAGATGCTCTAAGTATAAATGATCATGAATTTTTATCAATGATGATAATAGTAAAAGATATTATCTTCTAAGGATTTCATAGAATGTAAATGGGAATCATTTAGGGGTTATCATCATCAATTTTTTCTCAAATGATTTCTCTACCATCATTCATGGAGAAAATAAAGGATGATGAAAGAAAAAAATTTTAAATTTAGAAAATGGTGGAAGTTATCGGAAATGGAAAGTCCATAAATTTCAAAATTGTAAAGGAAGGAGTTGTAATATTTCGGTCATGATTATGTGTACCATATGATCTAGATATAAAGAAGAAGATTTTTAATGATGCACATAGTTATACCTCCACTTTTCACCTAGAGATCTCAAAGATTTGTCGAGATCTCTGAGAGAACATTTTGTGGTTCAATATGAAGAAGGGTATTACTAAGTATACGTCAATGTTCCTAGTATGTCAACATGTGAATTATTAAAGACAAAAGTCTATGGGGTTTTTTCAACCACTACATATACCAACATTTAAGTGGGATAACATCACCATGGACTTTTTCACTGGACAACTATGGAAATCCAGAAGAAAAAATTGAAATATGGGTAATTGCTGATAGTCCTACGAAGATAGCTCAGTTTATCACAATTAGAGTGGACTACTCATCAGATTAAAATGGATGGATTGACATCAATGAAGTGGTAAGGCTACTTGGAGTACCACTATCAATTGTATTTGATCGTAATCCTAGATTCACCTCAATGTTCTAGAAATGTATCCAAAATGGTCTAAGCACTAGTGTAAACATCAATACAACCAATCATCCTCAAAATGATGGATAATATGAGAGAAATATTTAGACCCATGAAGATATATTGAGAGCATGTTCTATGTACTTCAAAGGAGGATGGACACAACATCTTCTACTGGTTTAATTTTCCTATAATAATAGTTTCCACTCAAATATCTTAATGGAACCATATAAATCGATTTATGGGAAAAGGTGTAGAACATTAGCATGTTGGGATGATTCCAGTGAGCGTAAGATACTAGGACATGAAATGGTCGATGAAATAGTGGAGAAGGTGAAAACTATTCAGAACCATATCAAGGCATCCCATAATTGACAAAAGAGTTATGAAGACAATCGTATACGAGATCATGAGATCAATGTTAGTGACATGGTATTTCAAAGAATATATACAAGGATGAAGGTAATTAGGTTTAGGAAGAACGGAAAGTCTAGTCCCAGGTACACTGGCCACATCAAGATCATTGATTGAGTCAGACGTGTGGCCTATCGACTAGAACATCCACCTACTATGTCCAAAGACCATGATATCATTCATGCATCCCTCTTAAGGAAGTACATATCGTGCCCTTCAAATGTAGTCTCTTCAGAGGTAGTACAGATGAAGGATGATATTTCTTATGAGGAGAAACCAGTGATATAAGGCCCTATCCTTAAAAATTACACAATCTTGTTTTAATTCAAGAATTCAAATTGAGGATTTTTAGGTTTATAGTTTTTGAGAATTTGGTCGTAAATATTATATTACATCTCAAAATATTACAAAGTAGACACTTCAACTCTATCCAATTTCATTCACTATAATGAAAATTGTTAAATAATACTAGAATTAATTTATTATATAAGTCTTCTTGAATTCTTCCTTTCTCTTACACTTCTTTATACCCTGTGAAAAACTATTCAAAAACATGGGTTGAACATAAAAATATTATTAAAGGTTATATAATAACAAAAGCAAACAATAGTCCATCAGTACATACAATCAATGAAAGCATACATTTAAAAGATAAAAATATTCTATTTAAAATACCTCATAAAATAATATTATTTAGGAATAACATATATAAATCATAAATCATAAAGGTAAAATTTGACATCCATATCAAATTTACATTGTTTCTTTCACAGCTATATAGGGAGTTACATTTGGAATACCCATCAAAGTATATTCCTTAAATCTCATAGTTGAAACATTAACGTTTACCCCTGTCACAGTACCTAATTAATTAGAGAGATATCTTGGGCTAAACCACCATATTTTTATCATGTAACCACCTGTATACGTAAATAATTCCCAAGAACCCCAAAAAAATCTTTAAAAATCCTAAAGGAGAGATAATATTTCTATATTCAAATCACAATATAACATCTCAACAAATTGGCATGATCTGTGATTTATAAAAACCCTTTTCAATATCAAAATATGTGAAATGGGTATATGGAATGTATTTTCCTTTTAAAAATATTATGGCCCATTGAGGAATCCAAATATCAAAGAATACTCACAGTAGCGAAAAGGTCGTTGTCAACGCATACGTTAAAAAGAAACATCCCTTTTTCATTTAGTAAAAAAATTTGTAAAACAAACTTTTAATTTTGAAAATAATTGAATGAAATTAAAAGAAAATTTTTATAATTATACACCATATAAAATAAGTTCATGTATAAATCAATATATTCTTCAATGAATGTAAATTAAAAGAAGTCCCTTATTAAAATTCGGAAGCCTAACAACGTCATTTAAAAATTAAAAAAAATAACTTGATGAGAGAGAAAAAGATATATCATCACATGGACATTAAATTTAAATCAATAAGGATATATATTATCATATCCCAACCTATGAAAATGGAAATTAAAACATATCACATAAAATAAGTCTTTCACTAGAAGAGGAGGGTGAAAGGTTCCCTTAGCATAAACACGACTTCTCATTTATGTTCCTTGTTATTCCTGAATAATTATCATATGTTAATTTATAATTTCATTAGAAACTTTTCAAGATTATTATTCCTTTTATATAAGTTATTACCTTGTTATAATAGTCATATAATTATTCATGTTCATATCGGTCATTTTTTCGATGTTCTGTACTTGAGTCAAAAATGAACTTGTTATAATTACAAATTGTTCATGTGGTCAAAGGACCATTAACACCAGAATTTTTTTCAATATTTAAATATCTTATATATTCAGTATATATTTATGTAGATCCATTATATATATATTTATAATATTCAATAAAATTTGGATATTTGAAATGAAATGAACCATTCATCAAGATGATAAACTGTATGTACGCATGAACAATACATTCAATTCATTTACATTTTTAAATGAATGAAAACTAAATGATAAATTGGTATATTATAATTAAATTGAAATATATATTTTATATATGTTACATAAGTTCATTAATTTTGTCCTTTATACGTTCCATGTATATTATGAACGAGTCATATCACTTTGAGAGCGCGGTAGTCTGCACTTCCTCAATTGAAATTGTCATATTTACGCATTATGGAAAGCATAAAGATATTATATAAAGAAAAAATATAGAAGATTAGAGACAATATAAATATAATATATATCATATATAAATAAATTACCATTGTAATGGCTAACTAGAGTGGCAGTATGAGATAATTGAAGAATCATCGTAACGTTAGGTAGTAGATTTCAATCCATAGAAACAGTATGTTCGAAATCCATTAGAAGGAGGTGTGTGTGGGTGTAGGGAGAATAAATCTCATAAAAACATCATAGTATACTGAAGATACTGATTTTTTATAAAATATCGTTATAAATAGAGTTTAGGGTGATGTAGATAGAAAATAAATTAAAGAAGCTTGAGAGAAGACATTACCTCAAATCAGGTAACTCCTTTTAAAAGAAAAAGTCCTCCTTCAATTGCCTTCTCCCTAAGGTAAGGCTTCTAGGAAGAATATAGGGATGTTGGGAAATTATTTGGGCAGTGTTCTTACGATACAAGGGGATTTAGAGGTGTGAGTAAGGTTTAGAGGTGATGTCCTTCTATAAGAGGGATGATGGGTAATTTAGAATGGGTTGGAAGTATTATTTTATTATAAAATTATTTTCTATTTAAAAAGGTCCGAAACTCATTTAATTCGTAGAAAAGTTGATTATTTTTCTAAATCCTCCCAACTAATTGGTTTTGGAAATGTTTTAGTTTCATATTTAACCCTATCATTTAGCTTTAACCATTAGTTAACTTTTTTGTCTCTTACCATGTCTTCTTGTATATTCATACTATATGGTTTATATACATACTATAAAATTACAATAGAACCTCAAGTTGTTCTTTAATAAAATTTTCAACCTTATATAATTCATCTAGACAAATATTATATTTTTAGGACTCTTATATCATAAAATAAAATAGTATTTTTTTTAAAAACACAGTTATGTCAATTTATATATTATTCATATCATGACTTTTAAAAAATCCACAAAAAATAAAATTTTTCAAGAAAACCATAATTAATTAAAAGATAAAAAATATTAATAATCAGTAAAATATTTGTATGTCATAAAATTTTTAAAATAAATTTATGTTAATTTTTATAATCTCATTAATATAAAACATTCATTAATAAGTTAATTGCTACATCATCAATGTGTCAAAAATATATTCAATTATACGTGTCTAAAAATTATAAATAAAATACTAGAATGTAGAAATATTTTTATCATTCCAATTAATATTTATAGTCCAAGAGATCACTTATATGACCCCATATAATAATTATTTTACTAAAAGATACATGTTTTGGTTATATATTCCTTAACTTTATATTAAAATTTATTAAATGTCATTTTCAGACAAAAGTGGCTCCATGGGGACTAAAATAGACACATGTATTCCCATGTTTGGAAATATCTCATAAACTAGGGTTAGGACACATGTTAGGGAAATTTAATATTATTATAATATTAATTTTTACCCTTATTTTCTAGATTTACCCTATAACCATGGTAAATAAAATATTTACTGAGGTTACTATTCATAATGTTTAAAAATAAAAGTTATCAATTTACACAATTGAACCTCATGATTCCAAATATGGAATCAAATTTTATAAATTTGATACATAGATGTTGTAGAAATTAATTTAAAATTAATTCCAGTTATAAAAACCGAAAGGCATGTCTTTAAGAATTTAAAAAACTATTAAAAGATTGAATTTTGTTTATATCTAATGTAAAATAGAAATTACATAAAATAAACAAAATTAGATTCATTGATAAAATAATAATCTAATTAAACATTAAATCCAATTAAAAGGACAATATAATCATACAAATAAATTATATAAAAAGATAATTTTGACTAAATATGCGGTATTTTTAAATATTAATTAAAAAATGAACATTATCATAGAAATACAAACATTTCATAAAAATTTGATTTTGATGTTCATATTATAAATAAGAATTTTTTTTTACAATTATTAAATATAAAAGAGGAAAGACAAGATTTAAAAATGGTTCTCCATCAAAAGGTGGTAAAACGACATTCTAAAAATATTTGAGTATTTCATGGTTAAAACCAGATTTATTCTTATTTTAAGCTTCTAATATTAATTTGTTAAATGTAATTTTTATAATAAATATGTAATATAATAAAATTGTAAATTTTTTTCATTCTTACCAACACAACTTCAAGGTGTTAACTACCATTTAAAATAATAATATTGTTATATTATTTTTCAATATAACTCAAAGTAGTATGAAATGTAATATTTCATAGGAACCCTGTGTTGTGTGTGGAGTAAGATATATAAAAATGAATCCCATTTAATTTAAAAATAATTTCTTATTCCTAAATGTTAATATAAATGAAAATGAATTATTCTATAAATACCTGGGTCATTGCAAGTAATGATCTTAGACCATATAGATAAAGTTATACTTAACCAGACTACCCACCTGGAAAAAGTAATGTGAAAAAACCACAATTATGAAGAGGAAACATCGGAACTGGAGGAGAAAATGAAGAAAATGTACCCACATCTACTTCTGGCATAGAGTGTAAAATGAAATTTTGAGGGTGAAATTTCATAAAGAGGCTAGAATGTAATGAACCATTGTTTTTAAATGGAAACTGTTTTATTATAAATATGTCACATAATAACATGAAATCATAAAAAATTAATTACTAAGTTATAACCTTTAAAAATAATTTTGACACTTCTGTGTTTGGAATTTCGATAATCTGACATACATGGTTTCGATCAGTAAGATGTTTTGAGTATAATGGACCTAACATAATTTTTTTTTGGGAATTGTATCCTACCTTTTTGAATAATAACATAAAATTATGAATAGTTATATAACCTAATGAATTTTAACCTTACCAATGATAGTTTATAAATATGATTCAAGTGGAAGTACGATATATATATATATTGTAATAAGAAAATTAATGTTTTAAAATAATTATATTTTGTGTAAGATGTGTTTTATTTAAAAATTAAATTATTCATATATATATATAATTATTTTTGAAAAATGTAGTTCATTTTTAGATTTTAGGCATTGATAAATGTTTAGGGTGAATTTTTGGAATTTTTCAAAAAAAATTGAATTTTTTATGAATAGTAAAATATGATAATTTATGATAAATGCTAAATAATGGATTTATTGAGTTATTGATGATGATATGTTGATATAATCCTAATTGGATCAAACTCACATGAACTTAATATTATTTTTGGTCATGGGATCATCACTATTTCCGGTCTTGAGGGAAAATAATAAACTAAGGAATTAAATATTATAAAAACCCTTCCCTCCTCCACTATATGTACCACCCCTCCTTACATATTCTATTCACAAATATCATGCCTTGTTCCTTGTCTATATTCTACCCAAATCTCTCTTAAATATCCTTCCCAACATCCAAAAGCATTTGGTCTCCTAAAAGGACCAAATCCTATCCCCTTAAGAGGTTCTCAAAGGAGAGAAATTCAAGAGGTAAATTCCTCTATCCAATCCTTTTATTTCCTTTCATGTTCTTTTCTTTTATTTTATTCTTTCCTCACCTAAAATATCCCCAAATATTAATATAACTCCATTTACATAAATATAATTTAATATTGTTATACTAATTGGATAATTAATTATCCTCTCTCCTTTCCCCATCTTTTATACGAATGAAATGAAAACACAATTCGAGATTTTTTGAATTATCACATTAAAGGACGATGGTTAATAAAATAATGTTACCATCTTATATTCAGTTCATGAAACCTTTTTATGGTGTAATAATAATATTATATATGTAATTTATCTTATGTGTTTTTCTGTAATCCCCTTTCCCACTTGATGTAAAAATAATTATTAAAAAGAAGATAATTATTAGGAAAATCACAAAATTAATACAAGAATTTATCATTAATGTTTTATATAATAATACAACATAACTCTATGTAACCAAATAATTTTTTCATACATGTAACATTATTTATGTTCAATAATAAAATGTATCATCAATTCTAGAAGACAACCATCATCATAAAAGTTGATCCGAACATGTACATAAGTGAACCGATCATTAAAACCATGTAAGAAAATGTCCAAGAACACTAAAATTAAACGTCATAACCCATAAAAATGGTTATAAATGAACATAAAAAGTTTATAATAAATATTAAACATCTAGAATATTTTCATTATTTATTAATTAATGAATCTAATTTTTCTATTCAAGTCCTTGATAACAAGTGGATAGCACAAGTAGACGTAATGTAAGGGATCCCCATTATTTCACCTTTATTCAATATTGTCCTCTATATTATGCCATTTTTTTATAATTACTAGTGAAGGGCTATGATTACTCACCTCCACACATTTTTGACATTATTTTTAAATGGTTAGAATATCTGTTATCTCTGATTAATCTCTATTATGTATACACGATACAATGTCGATATTCAATATGTGATTCAACCCGAACCTCATTTATTCCTTCGAGTTTCATTAACTTTATTTTTACCTAAATGAGGTTATATATTTTTCATATGGTCATCTTATAAATTATTGGAAATCATTCCAAAATCCGGTATCAATTTCCATTCATCAATATCTTTCATGGACATTGGTTTTTTAATTGATTCCATCCTCAAAACTACTTTATAATAAAACCTGTTTGGAGAGAACATCTCGAATTATTACCTAATCTAAATTACACTCTATCTTCTATTTCAAGCTACCATTGTCTTCATAGAAAAACTATTTTTATTTTGAAAGCCTTCCTGGTTCACTTATGGTTTTTTATAAAGGGTTGTTTCCTTTTCTATTTTAAAGGCACTGTATTATTTTCCTTCAAACCGCTCAAAAATGTTTTATGCCAAAATTTTCTGAATACTTTTGTTACATGATGTCACTTCTACATGATATAACTCACTATGATACTTACATATTTTACCTTATGAATGTCCATGTATACTTAATTTCCATTCTTTCATGGACAACTTTCTATTACACCCATCTATTATGCTTTGTGTCATGATTATGGTACCCAATTTTTTCCATGGTTAATCCTTATGTTTATGTAAGACTGATTATATTTTATTATTTATATGGATAAAATATTCATGAAAATTTAATATTTCTGTGTGTAGATAGCACTCAAATTCGTTGGGTAATGTTAAGCCTCAGGAGATGTAATACGAAATAGTCTAGGTTGTTAGGTTTGGCTTGTGCTACTATGTGTAACGATCTTGGCGATTATCCATGACTCATAATAAAGTCATGTTTTATGTTGCATCAAAATCTATAGGACTCCATGTTTATATTACTCTATGTTTATATTCTACAGTTCCATATGTTAAATTCCTTTTTATATTATCACGCCATGACTTATATTCATTGTTATATTGCTTTTTTCTTATGGTTATTCCCAAACTGGGATTTCTACCTCATCACTTTGTTCATGTTATCAATGAGTTATAATATAAACAGGTTTGAGAACAATGAAAGTTATGGGTTTTTGTGAATACTAAATATAGAAATGTTATATTTAGTTCCATGTTTTCAGTTTTATGTACTTAATCTTCCAAGACACTAGACTTTACGATCATTGTCTTGTACTCCAATGTATAATTATGATTAGAATCATTTAATGTAATATATAAAAGGCTAGGGTCATTATATAGTGGAAACAATAGATCCATTCTACAGGGTCCATGTTTAAACCCTCATAATTATTCACTATTCCTACCATTTATATAGGAAATATTTTTTTCTTGATTCATTTAATTCACCACTTTAATGATGACAATAAAACATATGAGGGGGATCAGATCAAAAAACTCTAAAAAATAATAGGTATATATAATAAACATTTATGCAAATACTACTAGGATATCTCCCATTGAATAATACATCACCACCTTCCTATTGAGGTCCGCCTTGAAGTGATGCTAGATTGTCCACAACTATGGAGGAATTTTTATATTTTTATGCTCTCAGCAGGTTAAATTAATACATTGTTCCACCTCACAGTAGTCTATATGGTTGGGTGTATTTTTATATCTTCCATCATCTCATTGAGGTAACTCTATAAACAATATGTCTTTTATAGTTTCCAAAAATCCCCCAATAGTCATAGGTTTCATCAATCATTGGGAAGCGTCTACATTATCCAAGGGCCCCAATTATTCTTCACCATACCCCAAAACAATATACTATTGGGTTCTACACAATGGAATCCAAATTCAACCATGTTCCAATGAAAAAAGTGTTATATGTTGTATACTGGAGAAGCAATGTGGTTACCCATCTTTTGATGAATGATATTAAAAATAATACTCCTTCAAAACAAATCATGTCACCAGTTCCATTGATTATGTAATGGAGTAGGATTTGATAGGTCTAACAATAATTAGGAATCTAAGTGAGTTTGGGTTGATAGGCTATGAAAATAACTTCCCTTATCCCAAGAATTCCATCCATAAAATAGAGGGTATATTTGACATTAAATTTGGACTAGTGAATATAGTATATGATTTATTAATGAATTAGAGGATCCTAAAACTCATGAATCATTAATAAAATTCATCCAACCTCCTCCTTAAAAATCTCCGTATCAATAGGTTATCACACGATACATCTTATTGAAATGATGTTAAACTGCCTGACACATCCTAATAGTAAGACATTAAACTAAATAATACATCCTCACAACATGATATTAAACTGAGTGATATGTCCAGTCACATGACATTAAAGAAAATGTTAAATCCTTTTCCGATGATGTTAAACTAAATAATAACATATATCCAACATGATTTGAAATTTTATAAAAAAATCTGGTTGTATGATGGTAAAATTTGCAACCTCAGGATCTATGGGAAATACCATCTTCATCTTTTGGAAATTCTATCTACAAGAAGAACCACCAATAAAATAAAATCTCAATCATAGAAATATACAAAAAATACCAAATATTAATTAGTATCATACTAAATTCATTACCCTATTGGTTACCTCTATAGACACTTAGATTTGGGAATCATCGAAACATTTTTTATGGCAGAAAGCTACAGACCAGAGAGGGTGGGCCCATATCCATGCCTCCAAAAAAAATTCTCTCCAACCTATTCTTGTGGAATATTACTAAGAGGGAAATTTTCCATGATAACTAAAGATAAGTCTATTATGATATATGTACAATAAGCAATGTGGAAGGTATAGATCCACAGACTAATGGAAAAATCCCATTAGGATATTTTGATTGCGTGAAGATGAATGGAGTTAGTATAGACCCTAAATTAAATCATTGATATTGAATATTTCATCCTAAAACTTGAATGGATTTTCAACTCTTCAACATAATATGAAGGTGTTAAATAGTTTGATATTCATCCTTACAGTATTGCATAGATGAATATAAAGGACTGTACTCATTAAATCCACTTGGATAAATCTCCACATGATGATATATCTACTTGAAATAAAATCATCCCATTATCCATTAAAATTCATATAGATTGTATCTCAATATTTGGAAAAAAATAGAGGTGTTCTTGAAACACTATGGTTAACAATATATACATCCCCAACCACCATAAATAGCATTTGACCACTATTAGATTGTACTAAAGAATAAACTCCTATGCTATGAAAAAGTGATGACATATATCCCTAATGAAGAAATGGAAGAAATTGATATAAAGAGAGAGTTATCTGGAAACATCCTCCCAAACATGTTTAGATTCATTTCCACACCCAATTACAAGATCCCAAATAGGTTATAATAGGAATTACATTTCCACAATCTCCCAAATATGTTGGTGACTTATATGTGATTGACAGATATACACCCCCTTATTAATGATACAATGCTCACCTATAGATCATTAGTCTGCTCCATAATTAGCTGGATATGGTCACATTCTTCTAGGCTTTTGACCTAGGATCAGATGATAATAAAAAAATATTATGACAAGTTCTTCTATGAATCATGAAAAATATTTAATGACTTATTGGAAATTCTCTGTCATAAGTTATGGTACAAGGATGGGGAAATTATGGACATTCAACATAACCCTGTCCAAAGTTTAGTAATGCTCCAAAAATATAAAATTATGTAATTTGAAAACTATAAGAGAAATCCAGGATAAGAACGTATGATCCTCTAATAAAATGATTCCCCACCACTCATTCCTTCCAGTAGAAATGGTAATGGCTCTCACCACAATAATATTTGCAAGATATATACCTCAAATTTTAGAACCCCATTGATGGTAAGGTCGACACACTACATTATCATAATTCCATATTTGGGTCTTGTGAAGAAATATATTATAAGACAATTTCAGAACAGAATCATGAAAAATGACCAATGGTGGATGAGAATATGGAGGTTTCATCCCATAATGGCCTATGGATCGCCCCTTCAAATTCATTGAGAAAGATATAGAGTGGTGGTCATTTCAACTGAATGGGATTCCTCAAAAGCCAATTATAATAAATTTTTATAAATATGGGATAATGAAATAACACAATTACGAAATAATCATGATTCCCCAAGACATTCTCATTAACATTGGATTTCTTGGCTTCTGCTGTAATGCCCCATGTTTTCAAAACAGAAAAAATTGTACAATATCCTATAAGATATGCAATATCGAACATAAAAAACAATGATTATTAAATATGAAAATTTTTAAATTTATATTAAATGTTTTGATATGTATATGATTAACTATTTTATGAAATATAAATTTGTTAAATATATTATAAATTAATCAATAAATAGTATTTGTAATGTATTTTTTTTCTTAAAAATAAGATTTTTATTTCTTTTTTAAATTAGTATTATTTTATAGAACATTTATAAAATGGTTTTGATATGAAAATATCCATTTATAAAATAATAGTATTAAAATTAAGAAAGGGGTAAATTTTAGGACTTTTCATAAAAATATAAATTTTTCAATGAATAATGAAAAATAAAATTTTGATGTAGAGTTATCTTTTATTTTGATAAATTAATTATTTTAAAAGTCTACTAATTATTTTAATTTCATTTTAAGGTAACATAACAATTATGTTGTTTTATTTAGTTCAATAATTACATCTAATTCATCTTTATATCATTTTTTTGTATATTTTTATATTTAGTATAAAAAACAAATTTCTCTAAAAAAATATTTTTAAATGCATAATGTTTGTCCATTGCAATTAATTAAAAAAATGAGAAATGTAATTATTGAAATGTTTGGATTATAGTGAAAATTTTATAATAAATATTATTAGTTATACATTTAATGTAAAATCTTATTTTACATAAAGATTTATTATCCAAAAAACCTTCTTCTAACATGCTTATGGGTTTTATATTAAATAAAATTATTCCTCCTCGGTGGATTGATTTTGATTAAATAGATTCCATATTATTAATCATCATAATTATAATTAGGTAATAAGGTCAACATAATTTTTGGAGAATATGAATATTATCAATATTAAATTTCTATTATCGTGGTAAAAGTATGATAGAATAATTAGGGGAAATATATATTTTTTCATTATAATAATAAATATAATTTTGTGTCAGAACATTATCTATGATTAAATAAAGATTTTTTATAAAATAGATAAAATGACAATTGTACATATGAGTAAAATAAAATTTCAATTATGAAATACATTTTGATGAAATGATGTATTTTCAAAATAAAATAACTTTTTTTTAAAATAATATTAATAAACAATTCTTATTAAATACAACTGATAATATAATTTTTATGAAGTAAAATGTTTATTTTAAGGGATTCAAAACTGTTATTGAAAAAAACACCATCACATTCATTTATTGAAAAATATTATTTTTAAAGAGGGAATTAATATATTTAGTTTTTTTTAGAAAAAATCAATATTATTTTTAGAATCTAATTTTTAAAATATCTAATGGTGAATTCATCATTATTTTTTGAGGCATTAAATTTTTTTAGTACAAATTAAAAATAATATTAACATACAATGTGTATTATTAATTCATAATGATCGAAAAGTGATTTAATTATTACTTTAAATTGGATCCATGATCATATACATAATTTCAATTTTATTAAAATGTGATTTTAAGATTAATTTTTTAACTTTATATGGAAATTTTGAATCCTCCAAAACATGAAATATATTTTAATGTTTTAAAATCATTTCAATAAGAGTGTGACATACCTCCATATAAGGAAGGCAATTATTTTAATAATTTCAGACCCTGGACTGATTAAATAATTTAAACAACTCCCCTTTTTCAGACTCCAAGGGAAAAAACCATGGGATGGTTTTTTGTTTAGGAAATTTTATTATGTAGAGCCCCAAACCTAAATAATACTGAAATCCCCCTCCTTTACTATATAAAACAACCAAAACTCCCATTCATATTCACTCAAACTCATTGAAGAATGTCCATAATCATCGCTCCACTCTCTATATTCCTCCCTAGGTATCCCCATGATTTTAAGAAGATCCTCTCATTCATTTGGTGTCATAAAATCATGTAAGGGATCATCATATCCCTCTCAACCTATCAATTCAAGAACTTTCATTGAAATTAGACTTGTCGAATTCATTTTTTTATATTTTAATTAAAATATAATCATTCCATTATAATCTAATAATTGTTTTATTAATGGGGGATCATTTATCCTCTCTCATTTTGACATTTACCAAAGCTGTTACTGTGCCAAATTTCCATAAGGGAATCTTCCACTTTCCACTTATTATCAAGCAATTCATTTTGGTATGTCTCTAATTTTTCTTTCTTCTTATGTTGGGATATGTTATTACATATTTCCCTTATTATTAATTTTATTTATAAATAATTATATCTCCATTTTAATCTCATTAATTCTTCCATGATCATTTATGTACACTTGTTACCGTGCCTAAATTTTGTAAGGGATCTCCCTCTCTTCTTTTTATTCAAGAGCCTCTTTTATGTTTTTCCTTTTAGTGAAAATGTGTTCATGTTTTTATTTGTTCTTACATATTCCCCTTCAATTAAATTTGATTTATAAATTATTGTAGGCACCTTTCACTCACATTAATACTTACCATAATCATTTATATACACTCATTACTAAGAAAAAATTTGATAAGGGATTTCTCTCTTCTCATTTCCATTCAAAAACTTGTTTTATGTTATATCTATTAAATTCCATTTGATTATTTTGAGATTTGTTCTTCTATTTTACCTTACTATACATTTAATTTATAAGTTATGAGATCCCCTTTCTCTCCCATTAATCCTCTCATTATCCCTTATGCACACCCCTAACCTCGTAGAATTATTTTCACGGTTGTTTTCATTATTTATGTTTATTCCTTATCATATCAATTATATTTCCAAATTTATAATGTTGGTATATAATTTTCAACATCTCTATTACATAACATTTTTTGTATATGTGATGACGTTCCCCTTTCTCTTCCATCAACACATTTTTTCAAATCTGAATGATACAGTGTTATGCTGCTAAAATTTCACCACAATCATCAATTCCCAAAAAATATGTAGGGAATACCATACCAATTTCCTGTAAATGGTGTTTAAATTTGTGCACATAAAATTTTATTGTTTACTTAAATTTATGTATTCCAAATATCTCAATCATAGACTAAATTATTATAATGAATGGAATCATGTTGAATGATTTATGTGGCACGTTTAAGCATGAGAATGAAATGAATATGATGAGTTGACCCTGATAGTGGTCTAATGCATTGGGTAATGATTAGTTCCATGAAATTACATGTTGGGATAATGAGTGTACTTGACTAATTTAAGGGAAATTGTTCACCAGGAGTTATTGGCAGTTTATCATTGACCTATGTTAATTATTTAGAGTTTTAAATAGGTTCCACATTTCCCATTCTATAATTAGAATGTTATATTATGTCTAACTATTAATTATTTGGATTTGTACAATTTTTTATTCCCCATTGATATTCCACTTGTATAAAATGTATTATTCTCTTCATTTTATTCCATGTTTATTCCCTTTCTAGGCTTCATAGCTCACACCTTTCTTAGGTTTATCCCAATGTTATCCTGTGCATTTTTAAAATCCATGTGATTTTAAAAGCATATTAAGGATGTTTTTTATAATATTGTTGTATCCCATGTCCATGATGTCTGTCCATGTACCTAATTCCCAAATACACTAAAAATATCTATATTTTTTATTTTATTATGTGTTATTTTATGTAACCTATCATGTATTAATTTGAAATAATGAACTAGGATAGTATAAATGGTATCAGTGAAATTTTTTTGTTAATTCTGTGATTAGGATTAGAAAACACTATAAATACATTTGGGATAAGTATAAGTGTAGGATACCATCCCTAAATTTTTATAACAATAGAGTAACTAGTTTATCAATAAAATACATCACTGTATGTATATTGTATGTGGATGTGGTTATGTCACAAATGTACCTTGGTGGAATAACTATGACAAGGTGCCCTAATCCTGACCTAGGGTAACCTTTTATATGAAAATGGGCCATAATTCACACCTCATTTAACACTCCTAGGGGATATGATTTTTTAAATTAACTATATCATTATGAACAATTATTAAGGGATCCAAAATTTCCATAAGATTCGATGATTAAAAATATAACATGGATAATGTAGATTCAAGAATAAATTTTTCTATGTTAAAAACCATGTAATTTTTTTAGTTATCTCTTTAAAGTTATTGGATTCCACTTTATGTTATCATTATTTTTTAAAAACATATATTATATATATTACTTATGGATTAATTAAAATATTATAACAAGAATCAAAAAGTGAAAGGTACAATTATCATCTTTTTTTAATGCATTCCATCATTTCATAAAATATCATTAAAAATATTCAAAAATAACCCCAAATCATGTAAATATGGTTTTCAGTGAAAACAAAAAATGTGGAAAATAATGCATCCCAAGTATCTTGCTCATTACTAATCACAATTTTTAGGCTGAACATCCCAGAGACCCTTTTCGTACTCCCTTTGGTGGAATTTGACCTAATTCTAAGCATGGAATATCTTTCCCTATAGAGATACCACATAAATTTTCATGAGGAGAAAATAACTATACATATTATTAATAGATACCGATTATGTATAAGAATATGGAGAATGATGAATCATCATTTCACACCAAAATCTAAAACATGGATATTATTTCTCTACATGAAAACATATGAACGTCAAATTTTTAGGTCTATAGAAGGACTTATTCAATGGAAATCACTAAATTTTATAGATTAATGTTTTTATATAGGGGTATTTGAGATTTATGTTTTAATATTATTATATCCTTGAAATTATGGATATAAGAATCATGAAATATATAAGTATATCTCCATAGTAGTTTTTCTTGAAGGACTTGCAATTTATATTGTATGGTACCTATAACTTATAAATATTATTTAGTGATGAAGTGAAATTTAAAAAAAAACACATGATTAAGGTATTTATAACACTTAATAGGTAATTTATATTTGGATATATGAACAAAATTACTGGAGTAATATGTCTATGGCTAATCATCTATTTAGAAGAGTTGACACACCTTTTAAAAATTTATTTGATGGATGTTCTATATGATATTTTCATAAACATATTAAATGAACAAAACATATTATTTTGATGTTATTAACCATATATTTAGGGATATTTTATTTTTGTTGAGTTATATATACCAGTTAAGAATATCTGAGATGAATTATCTTAAATTTGTTGTGGTTTAAGAATATTGGCATGGGATATCCGTTGAGGTTAAAACACTCTATATTTTAGAGGTTATTAGTTTTATATATGGGTGATTATTTAAGGAATGATCTATGTTAAACCTTTGGGGTTTTTTACAAAATTTAAGACTAATTTGTTAAGGTATTATCTCAAATTAGGAAAACCATTTTGGATGTAGTAAAGATTGGAGGGATAAATTACTATTCATTGCTGTATTATGTGATCTGTTAGGAGTTTATTCTTATCACATCCATGTAATTATTATTTTTGGTAATTTTCTCTTATATTGTTGGAATATCAGTACCCTATAGTTTTCCCCTAGGTTCCCCATGAAATATTGCTGAAAATGAGGGGTTTGGTTCACCAGAAATGGTTGCACGGTTTACTAAACCCTATAGCCAAACAATGCCTAGGTGAGCGGGTCCTAAAAAAGTTTTTGTTATTCCATTATTTCCATTTAATGATTAATTCTATCTTACCCATTTCCCCACCATTCGACCATAGTATCCATAGAATCCCCCTAAGCTCCCTTAGAACCCATTTTAAAGGGGTTTTTGGTGGTGGAACATCATGATTATTTCATGTAATTGGGTCTCTCTTTGATTTCATCCACATATATTGGGTTTCAATTCTCTTTCCTAAACTTATAAAGGTCCTAAAACTTGGGTTTTGTACCTATGGTATAATTTTGTGTTTCTTGGTTGAATGTTGTAGATTAGGGTTCGTTTTCAGCCCCTTATGGTGCGACAATGGTACAACCGTACATTTTCACAATGATTTGTGGTTTTAAGATCAATGTTTGGTGATTCCAATATAAAGATATTAGTTGATGAATTTTTCTTCCATTATTGGCATATTTTTCATGTTCATCTTACATTTTTTTGGGTATGAAAATCGTTTTTGGTAGCATTGATTAAGTGGTTCATTTTAAAGAAGCATTTCTCCGTGAAAATGAATGTTTTTAGGTGTATTACAAGTTGTGTCTTCAGGGGTTATTTTATGACTCATCGAATAGGTTTATTAAATGTTTTTAGTAATGGAAAATCTGGTTTGGTGTTTTATTATTTTGAATTTGGAAATGAAATATTTCTTTCATTGGAGTTTGAGCGAAAAGACTTGTTTTACTTCTTGAAATTGTTTTAAGAATAGTTTAAATGGTTTATTTAGTTACATAATGGGTGAAAAGAAATATTGGGTACTATTTGGTTTTTGTATGATTCAGAAATAGTATTTTTATGGAGAAATGGTATTTTAGAACAAGAGGAACCTATTTCAACACAATGAGGGAAACCCAGGTATCTAGGTGGGCAGACTAGGGCTAGTATACTAGTGATCCAATGGTGGAATAATCCCTATTTCATAGAGAAATATTGATGATTAAAATACTAAATAAATTTTGATGATATTTAGGGGCCACTAGGCCATTGGGGTTTCCCCTACAAGAGGGTCATGCCCGATAATTTCATTGTTTATAGAAACATATACATAGAGATATGATGTACCTAGGGCCCCAAAGCTGGCTAGTGGCAAGGGGTGTTCCCATGACTAAAGCTCATTTGATATATCATATATACCATTGGAATATGGTATGATTTTCCGGAAAATACAATAGAATGTGTGTATTATTTAAAAGTGAAAATTCTTCCATGTTTTTATCTTTAATTTTTTTTTCATTTAACGTTGTATATTTAGAAATTGTTACTAGCATTTCTTATTCATAATTTCATATAGTTTTTTTTCTCTTAAAATTTTTATCACATGGAATGATTTTTTGTGGAAGGATATTGGTAATATGATCACACCATACATACACATTTGGATGTCAGTAGACATTATAATGATTGACACAGGAAAGGGAAAGGTCCTTATGGAAGGTGGTTCAAGTTGGTAGATTCTTTTTCAGTTATGGTGTTAGGCAGAAGGCTTTGGGTTGATGTCCACTTATTGTGTGGTGGTTTTTATGTTAAAAATGTTTCTACTTTTGAATTGTGACCCTCTTGGGTTTTTCTTAAAACTATTTAATTTGGATCTGATTTTTTAAGACTTGTTTGGTGTAATTTCTCAGATTCTATTTATTTATTGTTGTTGGTTGTTTAATGTTTCTAAATTGAATTAAATAAATCTAAAAATCATATTTATTATAGTCGACAAATTGTACCAGCCCATGGGGATAAGTAACACCCATCAGGATTTGTCACAGACGGGGTCAGGTGCCGATTTCGATGGAGACCAAATCTAGTTGTTGAAAAAATTGTATCATGGCATGGTTAATCTCATTTTTTCATATTAGTTGGGGTGATTCTGGTTAGACATGAGCTAGTACTTTCGAAGCACTGATTTCTAGTTGAAAGTAGGGTTTTGGGACTATACCTCTTGAGATAGGCCTCGAGTAACCATGTGATATTAGATTTTTTGTTTTAATTCACTTCTTTGTGAGACATGTGGGCTTCAAAATTCATGTCTACATTTAGTGGTGATGAAGTAGTTATTTATTTCATTTTTGAGATGAGTATGATTTATTTATATTTGATGTTTTTTTTAAATTTTTCATAATTCTTATACTATTGTTTTCCCTTGTGATTGTTGGCCTTCAAAGAAACATGCATCCCTGGAATGCCCCCATGCACCCACAGGAGGAAGCTGGGGATAGGTACCCATGACTGTTAGATTGTAGGTTAGTAATGGTTGTGGTATGGGTTGTCCAATATCTCATAAATAGAGAAGATCTTAATCCTACTCCAGCTAAAAAATGATTTTGGTCCAAAGAAGGACAAATCCCATGAGCTTTTGATGAAAAAACCTCCTACATTTTGAGGTGGGATGGAACCCCAATAATTAGAGGAAGTAGAGAAGTGGATTGTGACAATTGAGTTCATGTTCTTGTTCCTTTACACACCTGAGGAGTTCAGGGAGAAATGTGACTCATTTCTGTTAGAGGGTCTCAGCCATAGGTGGTGGGAATCACTACTTCAAGCTAAGAAGAATGAAAAGATGAGCTAGAAGGATTTCAAGGATACATTTAATGGTCAGTATTTTCCTGATGTCTTTGTTTATGCCAGATCCAAGGAGTTTAGGGAACTTTTCCCTGGGGGATCAGCTAGTATTGGAGTATACCAACTCCTCGGATGATCTAGTCTAATATGTAGCTAAAATGGTCTCTAATGAGCTGATGGAGGCCCAGCAAATCGAGAGGGGTTTGCGATCAGAGATCTATTCTCAGGTATCCATATTCATGATGAAGGCCTATGTAGAGGTGGTTGATCGAGCCTGTATGGTGGATATTGATCACAACAGAATTTTTGGTTCCTCTAGGATGGTATTTGTGATGGGTAGGGGTAGTTTGTCTTATAAGAAAAGAAAGCTAGAGGAGTAGGGTAATAAGGGAGGTGGTAGTTCATGCCATCCATCTACATAGTTCCCAAATCTATCTTCTGATGCAAGGTTCTCCATGTGCCACCCATTTGAGAAGGCTAGGGTACCCAAAACCTACATAGGCATCTCCTATAAGGCCTTTTTATCATTGTGGAGATATGAGTTACTTGAAACAATTTTGTAAGGTGACGTGTCCACTATAGAGTGGGGAAGGATTAGTGTCTTCCTAGGGAGTGATAGTTTTGAAAGAGGCATCTAGAATAGTGTGATCTAATTGTGGTGGTTGTGGTGGCAGAGAAAGATCATCATTCGGGAATATGCTGTTTGGGGAAGAGCCACTCATGAGTGGCCATTCTCAAGAAAATATAAGGCACCACTATATTGTGGATCATACACCAGCGAGATCGGATGTATAGAATTTTACCGTTTTTAGTACCATTATGATTTAATCTTCTTTATAAATTGTTCTCATTGACACAAGTGCAACCATTTCTTCTATCTATGGTCTTATTATTGACTCGCTAAATTTTCCTAGAGATTTGCTGTCTTTTTTTGTGGTGTTTTTGACATAGTTATGTATGAATAAAGAGCAAGGTCTCAGGTTCCCATCATGTGTGATTTCTATTTCAAGTGTTGAGATGGAGTGGGACTCCCTTCTCTTTGATATGGAACATTTCAATATAATCCTCAGTATAGATTGTCTAGTCAACTTTCAAGAGCATATTGATTGCAACAGGTGGCGGGTGAGTTTCATGGAACCTAATGGGAGTCCCCAAGTTTTTCGTGGGGAATGGGATCCTCAGTCAAGTCGTGTGGGACCTTTACTCCAAGATTTGGGGAATATCATCTTCTAGTTATCATCGCTTGTTCTAGAGGATGTTAGTTATACTCCTGAGGTAGAATTACCTCATTTAGTGCATGAGTTCTCAATGGTATTTACAGATGATTTTTCATGATATCCAATAGAGTGGTATGTTTATTTCTCAATTGATTTTGTTTTAGGAACATAACTGAAATATCCTCTGTCATAATGCATAGCCCCATCCTATTTGAGGGAATTAAAGATACAACTATTACATTTTTAATCGAAAGGATTATTTCACCCTAGTATCTCTCCTTAGGTGTCTCTTGTTTGTTTTTCAATGAAAGTCGATGGATCCCTCCAATTATGCATTGATTATCGGAAAATGAATAAGGTAACCCTAAATAACATGTGTAATTTTCACTGAATAGATGAATTGTTAGATCATTTGAAGTGGAAAAGTGGTTTTTCTAGATAGACATTCATTCGATTTATAAGCAAGGCAGAGTAAGAGAGGTGGATATCCTAAAGATATCATTCTAAATCACGTACATCCACATTGGGAACTTGCTTATTCCATTCAGATTGACCAATTCTCTTGCGGTCATTATGGAACTCAGGAATATTGTGTTCCATTTGTTTCATGACCCCTTCATTATGTTATTCTTGGATGACATATAGGTTTACTATGGATCCAAGGAAGAGAATGAGTATCATTTTTAGATTGGGATGGGCACTATACAAGCTAATAATATTTATGAAAAGTTATCCAAGTAACCCTTCTTGATCAAGGAAGTGATATTTCTGGGTCATGTCATCTCAGAACATAGGGTTTTGATTGACCTCAAGAAGATTAGTACATTTATGTCTTGGGAGCATCTGAAGAATGTGTTCGAGATCAAAAGTTTCCTCACCCTAGAAGGATAATCTAGGAATTTTTTTTTCAGGATTTCTCTCTTCTTGATTTGTCCAAGACCATGCTCACCCAAAAGGGGTGATGTTTGAATTAGACCCATCATGTCACGAATCCATCGAGGAGTTGAAGCAGTGGCTGAACACCTCCCCCATGTTGATATTTTTGTGACATGGAAAGGGCTATGTGGTGTATTGAAATGCTTCTTTTTTGGGTATTTGGTGAGTGCTATTGAATGGTGATCACATGGTGGCATATATCTCTCATAAACTCTGACCACATAAAAATAATTACCCAAGACATTATGTGGAGTTGTAAGCTGTTATGTATGATTTTAAGATGAGGCATCACTACATCTTTGGGGAGAATTTTGTGGTCAACTCAGATCATAAGAGCATGGACTACATCTTCTCATAGAAGGATATCAATTTGAGGTAGTGTCACTAAATTAAATATCTATAGGGGGTTAACATTGATATCATCTATACCCTGGGAAAGGTAAATGTGGTTGTTGATTCCTTGAGAAGGAAAGTACCAGTGCAGGAACTAAGGAATTCTTCTGATGAGTGGACTCAAATGGTTCTCTTTTAGCAGATGCACATGGAGGCCATGAACCACGGTAGAGGGGCCTTCGTGGTGATCATTATGTTGAATCCTAATCTATTTATGTTTATTTGGTAGAAGAATCCATGTGATGGGATATGATAGTGGTCGATGAATTCACATCAAGGTGGGGAGAATTATTTTAATTGGTCTTCATCTCATGAGGGCATATTTTACGTCAAGATCCATTTAGTGGTGTCGTTGTCCCTAAGGAAGGTGGTGATATATGATTGCCACCAATATCAGTCATTTGTTAATCCTAGGGATTCAAAAATTTATTATTTTATTCTTTGATTGTTATAGTGGCCAGGTTTCATGCAGGTCAGTGTTGAATTTTTATCAAGGTGATATACATTTTAGCAGGTAAAAGAAAATCCTCAAAGGCCCTATGGTTTTCTTTAGTCATTAACCATTCATACCGGGAAGTGGGATGAGGTCCTCTGGATTTTATTGTTCACTTACCTCGTACACCTCCATGTAAGAACATTATTTGGGTATTGACAGATCATCTGACAAAATCAGCCCACTACATTCTGATCAAAGATATAGCCAAAGTAGATGAGTTGGGCAGATTGTATATTGTAGAAATGGTAAAAGTCTAGGGTTTTTGGTTAGTAAAATTCTCATATTGAGATAGTGATTTCATCCCCTACTTTTGGTAAGGCCTTCAGAAATCTATGGGGTCAAAGATCAAGATGATCATGGCTTATCATTACCAAATATATGGCCATACTGAGGGGGAAACCCATATTATAAAATACATGCTCTCTGCATGTGTCTTGGAGTTCAGTGGTTTGTGGGTAGTCCATTTGGGATTGGACATGTTTTATTATAATAATAATTACCAGTCCTTGATTTTAAAGGCACAATTTTAGGATTTGTTTGTTCATCCATGTCGGTACCCCTATTTTGGGATGAGGTATATGAGACCTCCCTATTGTGGCTGTGCCTTGTGCAAGAGACAACAGAGAATGCCTTGTTAGTCATGCATTAGATATTGACATCTCAAAGTCACCAAAAATCATAAGTGGACTAGATGCATCATGACCTTATGTTCTATAGTGTTTATTGGGTATTCTTGATGGTGTCGCCTCATTTGGTTCATCATCGTTTGGGAAGGGAGGGAAAGCTAATGAGAAGGTATGCTAGACCTTTTGAGATTGCTAAGCGCATTTGAATGGCATACTATAGGTCAGATTTACCCTCTTAGTTTATATCCATCCAAGATATATTCAATGTCTCCAAATTTAATAAGTACAATCCAAATCCATCCAATGTGTTGAATTGGGAAGAGTTGGTGATAGATCCTGATTTATCAGTGTTTGATCAGACGATGTGACTAGTGGATTCCAAAGAGAAGATGCTTCAGGGGAATTATATTCCACTGGTATAGGTACTTTGGTATAATGGGAGTGATGCACCTGATACATTGTAGTCGAAGTCTTGGACAAAGCAAGATTAACAATTATTGTTTTCTGATCAAGATTCTTGTTGACTTTCTAGGGTGGACTATTTTTCATGGTGAGGAGAATTTTCACCTCCACGTCCTTGCATTCATTAATTTTAATCATCAATTTTGGGAATGTATTTCCCCCTAGGTTATCTTATAAATTTAGATGTAAATGAGGGGTTTTGGGTGGCCAAAAGATGCCACATAGTTTGGGCTCATGGTTTACTAAACTGTGCACTGGTGTCCAGGTCATAATAATGTTTTCTTATTCCACATTTTCGCATCCATGATTAAACATAACTCTATCCTTTATTCACCCATTCAACCCTGGCATCAATATAAGCCTCCCAAGCACCCTTAACCTCCCTTGAAACCCATTTTTTAGGGGATGGGGTTTGGTGGTGGAACATCAATATTCTTTCAAATAAAGGAGCTTCTCTTTGATTTCTTCCTTCTCATTAGGTTTTATTCTCTATTTCCTCATGTTCAAAATAGCTAGAAACTATGAAATCATACCTAGGGTTTAATTTTGTGTTTCATGGATAATTCTTGAGGATCATATTTCATTTACTTCTATTTGTGGTGTGTAGTTGGTGTGGTTGATGTTTTACACAAAGATTTGTGGTTTTTTACATCTAAGTTAGGTGATTCCGTGTGTAGACATTATTTGATGCTTTTATCATTCTTGATTAACCAATTTTTCATGTTCCTCTTCTATTTTGTTTGGTGAGAAAATATTTTTTGGTAGCATTGAATAGCTTATTAATTTTAAAGTATAATATTTCTATGAAAATGTGTTTTTTTCATGTGTATTTTATGTAGTGTCTTTTGGGATTATTTTATGACTCTAGGAATTTGTATATAAAATTTTGTAAGGGATGAAAAATCTGGATGGGTCTGTAATTGATGTGCATTTGGCATTGAATGAGGTTTTTGGAATGGATTTTGTGTGCAAATCATTGTTTTACTTATTGATATTGGTTTATGAAAATTTTAAATGGTTTATTGAGTTACCAAAAGGGTTAAAAACAATTTGGGTACTTTTTGGAGTTTGTATGATTAAAAAATGGTATTTTAATGTGAAAATGTTATTTTATAACATGAGTATCTTTTTTGAGAAAAAATAGGGAATCCCATGTATCTAGGTGGGAAGACTAGGAATAGTATTCTTATGATATCATTGTTATATCTTCCTGGATTAACATAGCATGTTTGATAATGAAAACACTAAAAAAACTATGATGATGTTTAGGGACCACTAGTCCATTTTGGGTTTCCATCATAGTGTGACATGCATGATAAGGTTGTTGGTTATGGATACTTTTACACCAAGATACAATGTACCTAGGGCCCCACTGCTAGATAGTGCCAAGGGGTGTTCCTGTGACTAGTGGTCATAAAAAAATATCATATTTACCATTGCCATATGATGTGATTTTCTAGAAAATTATATAGAAAGTGTGTTATAATTATAAGTGTCCATTTATCAATGTATACCTCTTGAATTTTGTTTTCATTTAATGCTACTCATTTAGAAATAATTTCTATCATTTCTTGTTTATAAATTCATGAATTATTTTTTTCTTAAAAATGTTTATCACATGGAATCTTTTTTGGTGGCATCATATTGGGCTTAGGCTCATAACTTACATAAAATTTTGGGTGTTAGTAGACATGACAATATTAGACTCAGATAAGGGAAATGTCCTTGGAGACAATGGTTTGGGTTGTTATCTTCTTTTTGGGGTGTGTATTTGGGGAGAATGCTTGAAATTGATGTCTCCTTTCTACATGGTGGTTTTTTTGTTAGACTTGATACTAATTTTGAATTATGACCCCCTTAGGGTTTTCCTAAAACTATGAAATACAGTTCGGAATTCATGTTTTGACTAAGTTGGTGTAATTTTTCAGATTTAGTATAAATATTTTTTTTGTTTAATGTTTATAATGTTAGGTAAATTATTCCCAAACACTTATTGATGATACTCGAGCACTGTTTACATCTAGTGGGGATAGGGAATGCCCTTCAAGATTTTTCATAAACCGGGTCGGGAGCTAGTTTGGATGTCGACCAGATATGGTTCGATGTAGTTCTATTGCATCAGGTATAAATAAAATCTTGGGTTCTCATTATTTGGAAGAAAATATTTGTTTGTAGTTGAGATTTATTATAACTTTCACTAAAAAATATTTCCTTCTGTTCATAGTTTAGATGATAAAAAAATTGCTAAACTATAAATAAATAATTATGAATGAAAAACATTTTCATATTCTGATGAATTGATTGTCATTTTATATTTCAATAATTGTGGTTTTGTGGTCATTGAATTTATCTTGACCTTTTTCTCTATCACACTAAATTTGTTCATTGGTTTTATCTATATTATCAATGTCTATGCCTTCACTTCACACTAATGTTTTATACATGGAATCCTAGTCACATGATGACCTCCGTACTTCCTTTTTCCCCTTTTCCGGTGGATGTTTTATCTACTCCTTTTACATTAAGGGTTGTTAATAATGATATTTAAAATTCTGAGAACATTAATAACTAATTTCAAGTTAAAATTGCAAGGGAACAATTTATTGATGTAGGGAATAATGTAATGCCTAGATTTTTTAGAGGAGAAAATTTTGTTCACAATACTATTGTGTAATACCTTAATTTTTTTATGAAATATTTTCATTAAATTTTTTAATCATTAGTAGTTTTCATTGAACGAAATCATGATTTAAAATGATCCATGAGATTCCCTTATTATAAAATTAACATTATATGTAACATCCCAGATAAATAAAGAACATGAAATTTTTCATATTTATTAATATTGTAATATTAAATATTAATTCTACTTTGAATGGGATGTTATTTCCAATGGAAAACATGATACACAATAATAGGTTTCTTTGAAATCATACATTTCCCACTAATAGTATATTAATATTATTTTAAAAGGTAATTAACGCCTAGAAGTTGTAATGGTGGTAATGATAATAACTAACTAAAATATAAGTATACATGTTTTTCAAATGTTTTTACTTTTATCCAATATAATTTAGAGTATTAAAATAAGAAAATAATTCTATTTTAAGCATGAACACTCTAATATACACTAAATGGTCGATTTTATGACTTTTGATGGAGAAACCTCATTAAATATAGTTTTGGCCACTTTTATATCTTCCATTTAAAAAAATAAAATTCTTCTTAAGAATCAGGATATCAAAATTACTTTGGGTAAAATTCTGATAAAATTTATTTTTTTGATGAATAGTGAAAAATACTATATTTTAATTCAAAACTACCTTTTAATATAATATATTTATGTGGTTTATCTTTTTAATTGTATTTAAAGTGTAATTAGATTATATTTCACCATTTAATCCAATAGTGGTCATTGAATTAATTTCACTTTGAAATTGGACATAACCAATAGCCAATCTTTTGACAGATATTGTTTCTTAAAAACACTGTATTTTTTTGACAATGAGAATTAATTTAAAATTAATTAATGAAACATCTAAGTTTTTTATTTTTTAGAATAGGCATCACTTTTGAATTTGGAATATCCAATATAGCTTAGGCTGTATTTTTGGTATCTTTCTAAAAAACATCAATTTTTTATGAATAGTGAAACCACTAAGTAGTAGTTAAAAAATGATTTTTTCATTTAAATGAAATTTTACAACTTCTGTGAATTGAATTTTGAAAATATGACATAAATGGTTGTTATTAATAAATAAAATACTGTCTAATAAGATAAAAATAATTTTTTTGTGAATAGTAACTTTTGACTTTTATTTACCACATTTAAATTTAAAAAGAGTAATTCGAGGTAAAAAATATATTATAATAATAAAAAATTAACATAACCATGGTCCTAACCTTATTTTATGATTCACGGACGACCATGGGCATCCTTAGGTCGATTTTGGGACCCCATGGAGCCATTTGGGAGTGATAATGCCACTTTAGATTAATTAATTTAAAGTAAAGACCAAAAAGACACAAACAAATATCTTTTAGTAATTTTATTTTTACATGGAATTATATAAGATACATTTTCAACTATAAATATTTATTGGAAATATAAAATGATTTCCAACATCATTGTATTTGTTTTATAATTTTCAGACATCATATAAATAAACTTATTTATGACATAAAAATGATGCAATATTTATCTCATTAATAAAAGATTTTAATAAATTGGATAATAAATATTAATATAACATCCAAAACCTATCCAATTATTATTGGATGAATTTATTTCAACCATTAGTCATCTTTTCTTCGACCTTAATGAGTTTTGGTCCTTTAGATACCAAAAATTGTTATATAATAATATAATATTTTGACACATTCCTAAAGAACCCCTCCTCCACCTTATAAAAAAGCCCACACTTCTAACCCATTACTGGATCATCTCAAGAAATTAGGTTCATCTAAACCCTATCCAATAAAGTTTTCAAGATCCCACTTCTCCTCCTAGAATCCTTACATTAGGGAGAAGACATTTCAAGAAGTCATTTTGGTTCAAACCAAAGAGAGTTACCCAGATTAAAGGTAACAGTTTCTCTTAACTTCTTTTCTTATATTTTACATCTACATCCCCTAAAATCATTTTATTTCTTTATTTTATAACATAAAAATTATCCTCAATATACTAGAATATTTGAATTAGAAGTATTAAAGGTAAACTTACACACACCTCCATCCAATGGGTAAAGAACATACTGTTTCTGGGGGTGGGAAAATAACACCTCACAAAACGTCGATTATTCAATTATCTCTTAACGCCTATTATGGTGGCCATTATGATGGAAATGTATTTATATATAGTATATATTATTTTTATGTTTTCTTTTTGATTCTGTATTTTTATTTTACATCATACCTTTATGGTTTCCATTTTAAGTAAACGCGATAATTTCATTTGAGAAATGCAGACTACCGCCCCCTCAAAGTGACATGAATCATTCATACCATATGTGGGATGTATAAAGGAAGGAGTTATTTAAATTATATATGATTTTATACTTTAATTATAATATAACTATGTATATGTATGTTTTCATTTAATTAAAATACGAAATAGAAATGAATGTAGCGTTCATGCGTACGTACGGCTTAACGTCTCCATGGACGGTGAATTTCATTTCTTATCTTAAAATGATATGTACTATTATAAATATAGATATATACTAGCTATATATGATATCTAAACCAGGAATAATATTCTAGAGATAATGGACTCTTTACCACATGAAAAACGTGTAATTATAAGGTGTTCATTTTTTACAGAAGTACCAAATATCCACCGAACGACGATTATTAACAGAAATGATTACATAATGTTTATAACATTTTAATAAGTGATATAAATGGAATAAAAAACTCTAAAATGGGTTCTTAATCAAGTATAATTTAATAGAAGTTTATTGTTCAGGATGAACACGGAACAGACAAGTCAAGTCGGACACGAGATAAGGGGTTTCTTATCTCACTTTTAATTCCGTGAGATTTCCATTGTTCACCACTAATTTATTGCATGTGGAGTATTGTGTACTTACATTTGATACATATTATCATGATCATATTTATATTCATCATTTTATATGAATCATTTGGTGGTTGTTAACTTTTGGTCATATGACGTGATTGATTTTAACGTGTTAAGGGATTTTCATCTCACTTTTTATTCCTGTGAGATTCATGTAATATTTTCCACCATTTCCTTTTGTGTGGTGTATGTACTTCCCATGAGTGTATTAATTATGTAATGCAATTCAATTTATGGGTATTTACAACTTCATTTTATGAATCTTATTTCGTGGGTTTAATGTTTCGTAAGTTACCAAATCAGTAAGGGGACCTTTTTACCAAATTTCCATTCCTTAGGTTAATCTGCTAATTATTAATTACGTCGTGTTATGATTATGTGTGGAATCACTATTTATTTATTTATGTTGTAATTTCCACTTCCCATTGTTTATATATACATTTGATACACATAATCACTCCATTGATAAATTCTCAAGTCATCGATATGAACTTGATAAGAGTAATTTTAACTAAATTTACATTCATTGAGTTAAACATACTAGTCATTGGTTTTGTCTTAAAAAGAACATGTGTGAATTTCATATGATTGATTTACACTTAATATCCAGTCATATTGAGTTTACTTATATTTGTCCCACATTATTAGGTAATTAATTTATCCTTAATCTAAATATACAGTTTTTATATGGGTTATCATCTCACTTTATATTTCCTTGAGACATCATTGTCGTTAGGCACCAATTCAATTTTATATGGTGTATATACTATCCTTGGGAATATTATATCTTGAATCCCTTTATTCTCGTGATATTATTATGTTCAGATTAAATGTTATTCCTCAATTATTATATTTAAGTGTCTCCCATTTTGTTAAAAACTCTTTGACTAAAATATCATTTTAAATGATTAGAAGGTTTATTCTTATAAATATTTCTAATTGATGTAAATTTTTTAAAAATAGTTTTCAGGCATTCTTTATATGAACATTAATGTTTTCAAATCATAATTCCTATAAAAGTTTCAAAGTGGTATGAGACACTATGATTCAAAAATATCACTATTAAATGTTATAAATGGTTTTGCAATTAATTTGATAAAGCATTATTTATTTCAATATATTGATTTAAAATATTGTGATTGGAATTTCTAAATGTTATCATTCCTTTATGATTGTGTTCTGTGTAAAGAAGATGTTATGGTTATTCGGAATTGTTTATGTATATGGGTGGTTTTGTGAAAAACCTGGGGCAGGTGAGCCCGAGATAGATCTCCAATACATTGGGTAACATGACAGTGGTAAACATTAATGTTCCTTGTAAGAGATTTTGGGAATATACCATGATGGGTATTCCAAATGTGACTCCCTATGTAGTTGTGACAACTATTATGTTAGTATGTTAAGAATTCCATATGTTACCTTTATGAGTTATGATTTCTGTGTGTTATTCATAAATCTTAGGATTTCATGTGGTATGTTATGATTGAAAAGTATAGTTTCATTGATCTATATTTATTGATGGGATAATGTTTTAATTCATTATTTTAAACCCTTACTGATCTTTTTATGCTCTTCCCATTTTTTTGAAATGTTTTCCACATGACTTAAAGATGAATAAGGCAATGATGAGATCATGGAAAAGTCATGCTATATAAAACATGGGACTAGGCATGTCTCTTTTTTAAGAGTTTTTATTTAATGAATAATGGATACTGGGTAGTAGTGACTGCATATAATATTCATGTTGTTTTGTAATAGCTGTGGCCTAATTCTCTAAAACTGTAAACCTGAAAATATCCTAATTGAGAATACTTGACATAATTCAAGATTATGTAATATTTAATTTCGGGTCCTTATAGTAGACATCAAAGGTTGGTTTAGATAACTTTAGTGGTTAGGGTGTTCTTTAAGTATATGTGAAATTACCATGATGGTTATGATTTTAGAAAGAGTCATAGTTATTTTAGATAAAGATAATGAGTTTATGATAACATGAATAAGTGTATCTTAGTATTTAACCTCCTCATAATATATTATACGTTGATCTTACTAATATACTCACACTGTCGTTTTTAGTTTTTGTAAATGGATGGATCTAGCAGGAACCAATGTAATAGTGGACATGAAGAAAAATGTGATGATTTTCTGAATGATAAAATAAATGAAATGGGAGCTTCAATGAGAACTCCTGTGGTTTTTCTCAACCAACACTCTGGAGTCGTGATTGACTACCTGAACTTTAGTGATTTCTATAAGTCATCGTAAATGTGATAAAAAAATTCCTACAAAATCTTAGGTAATAATCATAATGGTAGGTATGTTCAAAAACCAACGTGTTAAGGATGTGGAAAAGAACACTTCGGAAAATGCTTCCAAGGGACGGGAAGATGCAATAGATGTGCAAACGAAGGTCATAAAGCAAGATCCTACTATGGAAAAATGAAGCATCCAGTTGACACTATGAATGGGAAAGAAGTTATTTCTGAGGAATCAATTGAATGTTCTAAATGTGGTGTGCCTGGCCATTATACAAACAGATGTCCTACGAAGATGATTCGGGAATGGTATAACCAAGATCACACAAATATATGTTTACCAATACCAAATTCCATTCCGATTGAGGATGAAGAAACTAACTATAACCAATGAATGATATGGATTATTTCTTAACATATGTTTTGATATTATTGAATATTAGGATATGATTCATGATTTTGTTTATAGGAAAGCATTATTTCAGAATAAGTTGGAATGGAATGGATAATGGATCATGAAGAATGTTGAATGATTAAGAAGTCAACATATAATGGATCCAGGTGTTATAGTAGACTTTAGAAAGGTTAAATGCTTAAATTTATTAAGGCTATTTTGATGATGGGATTAAATTAGAATAGTTTTTATAGTATGTTTAACCCTAAAGTTTAATATATGAAAATTTTATTAAATGAAAAATTATCTTTTCTTTTTTGGAAGTATTTATAACAAACCATTTAGGATTATATAATCCTTTAATTTGATGAAATTACATGTTAATATATTTTTGGATGTAAAATTAAATATATTCGATAAACATGGTGGTTAAAGTATGATATGTTTATTTTTGATTAATTTATATATTTTTACGAATTTAATAAAAATATATATTTTTTGAAAAAGGACAACACGCAGACCGCATGACAACCCATCGAGTCAGACAAAGGCGTGGGAATCAAAACCACAACCAAAGTGTGACTGTGATTTATCTCTTACCACTGGACTACATGATGTCCTTCGTTAGTATGACTACTAATTTTTTGTTATATAATTTTATGAATTATGAATAAGATGATTTTTGGTTATATATGGAAATGATTAACCTATCATAGAGAATATGTAATTTGGTTAATCATACATCAGTATGACACTTTAAGGGTAGTTGATGTTATTATATAAATGTTATGATTTTTTGGAAGACTATGTGATCAAATCGTTAAAAAATTTTGCGTTTCAATAATAGTTTGGGTTTCATTGAAGAATTTATGGGAATTTGTTTATTGAATGGTCTTTGTTGAACTTTGGGTATTGTTATAAATTTTTTGGAGATTAAGATTAGTTTTTCTTTATGTAAAATTTTATCCCTTTGGGGGATTATCTGATCGTGTATTAATCATTTTGTTTTGGTTGATGTCTAAAGATAAGGGAAATATATAGTTCATATTTTATGGACGATGTGATAATCTAGATGTTTATTCTAGTGCTTTTAATGTGACCAAATCAGTTTTAGTACTTACAGTTTAGAGAAAATATACATTAGTGGTAGAAATTTATTAAAGGATGAATGTCTACATGAAACATAAGTATGTTTCTTTATGTTTTTAGTTAACCACATAAATTAATTACCCAACATTTTGAAAGGTAAATTAAAAAAAACATTGCATGTTTTCTTTTCCTACCAGGGAATCAATGATCATTTAACCCATCACATGTTTGTGATTTTCTGGTGGTTATCTTTCTCCTAATCATATTTTCTATCACTCCCCATCAGAACCTGACCGTTTTTTCTCACTTCTATATCCATGTTCTCCTACATGGAATCCTAGAATGGGTTACCTTGGGTGACATTTGTACTTTTCTTTCATTATTTTAAAGTGATAGTTTTATTAACTCTTTTCCGATGTGGGACTTTTAATGAAGTTTCCAAGCCCAATTTCAAAATTTCGAGGATGCAATTCCCAAAAGGGGGGAAGGATGTAAAATCATAGGTAAATAAAGAACATGAAATTTTTCAAATTTATTAATATTTGTAAATTAAATATTTCTTCTATGTTAATGGGGATACTATGTTCAATGTCGTACAGAATACGCAACAATGGGTTTCATTGAAATCATACGTTGCAGACTAATAAAATAATAATATTATTTTAAATTGTAGTTAACGCCTAAAAGTTATATCAGTGGAAATGAACATAACTAACTAAAATATGATTATACATGTTTGTTAATTTTTTTCACATTTATCCAATAAAATTTAGAGGCTTATAATAAGAATAGAATTCGATTTTAAGCATGAATACTTCAATTTTCACTAAAAGGTCTATTTAATGTCTTTTGATTGAGAACCATCATTAAATATAGTTTTTGTCACCTTTATATGTTCCATTTGAAAAAATAAAATTCTTCTTTATAATTGATAAAACCAAATTTAATTTGTGTAAAATTTTAGAATTTTTCTCATAAAATTCATTTTTTATGAATAGTGGGAAATATTGTTTTTTAATTAAAAATTAATTTTTAATATAATGTATTTGTATGGTTATATTATCCTTTTAATTGTGCTTAAAGTGTAATTAGATTATATTTTTACCATTTAATACGATGGTGGTCATTGGAATTAATTTCACTTTGAATTGGACATAAACAGCTGCCAATCTTTTGACAGATATTGTTTCTTAAAAACACGCTATTTGTTTGGCAACGGGAATTAATTTTAAATAAAATAATGAAAGTTATATTTTTTGAATTTTGTAAAATATAATTTTTTTTGAGTTCGTAATATGAAATATATATTTGGATGAAATTTTTGTTTTTTCTGAAAAACATCAATTTTTGATGTATAGAGAAACCACTAAGTAGTAGTTAAAAATGACGTTTTAATTTAAATGAAATTTTAACGCTTATGTGAATTTAATTTTTAATATACACCATACTAGGTTGTTATCAGTATGTAAAATGTGGTTCAATGAGATGAAAATATTTTTTTGTTGAATAGTAACTTTTGACTTTTATTTACCGTGTTTAAATGTAAATAGGGTAATTTATGGTAAAAAGAATATTATAACAATAATAAATTAAAATAAAACTTGTCCTAAACTTATTGGATTAGTATTGGACGACCATGGGATTCCTTGGAACGATTTTGGGACCCCATGGTTCCACTTGGGAGTGTTAATGACACTTTAGATTAATTAATTTAAAGTTAAGACCAAAATGACACAGACAAAAATATTTTATTTAATTAATTTTCAAAAGGGGTTAAATAAGTTATCATTTTAACTATAAATATTATTTGTAATGATAAAACTATTTCCTATATCATAGTATTTTTTAGTAATTTTTATAAATCATATAAATAAAATTATTTATGACACAAAAATGATGCAGTATTTACCTCAATAATAATTGATTTAAATAAATAGGATTATAAATATTAAAATAACATCCTAATCCTTCCCAATTATTATTGGATGAATTTATTTTTAACATGAGGAATCCTATATTTTAAATTAATTCATTTTATTCCTTTTTAAATGGAAAATAATTATATAATAATATAATATTTTCAATGTATCATAAAGAACACCTCACCCACTTAGAAAAAGACCTCACTTATAACCCATTCCACACACCACTCAAGAACATTGTCTCATCTAAAACCATCCCAAAATAAGCTTCAAATATACCTTTACTCCACCTAGTAGCCTTACCTAAGGCATAAGGTACTTCAAGAATTCTTTTCGGTTCAAACCAATGGGATTTAACCAAATTAAATGTAACAGTTTCTCTTAACTAGTTTTCATTTATTTTACTTCTGAAACCCCTTAAATCTATTTATTCCTATATTTTATAATAAAACCAGTACCATAAATATAATAGGATGTCTTTATGAGAAGTAATATAACTAAACTAACACACGCCTCCATCTAATGGGTAAAGAACATACTATTTTTATTGGTGGAAAACTAACACCTCACGAAATGATGATTGTTGAATTATCTCCTACCACCTCTTATGGTGGCAATTATGATAGAACTATGTTTATATATGATATATATTATGTTTATGTATTCTTTATTATTCTTTATTTTAAATTTATATCATACTTTCTGGTTTCCATTACGAGTAAACGCGATAATTTAATTTGAGGAAGTGTGGACTACCGCCCCTCAAAGTGATATGAATCGTTTATACCATACGTGGGACATAAAAATTATGGAGTTATTGAAATTATATAATAAACTATACAAGAATTATAATATAACAATGTTTCATTATGTTTTCATTGAATTAAATTATGAAATATAAAATAATGTAGCATTCCTGCATATGTACAACTTATCATCTCAATGAATAGTGCATTTCATTTTTATTATCTACAAATGCTACATACATTTATAAATAAATATATATATAGGATATATATTATATATATTATATATAAATCTTGAATATAATTATTATAATAATGGAATCTTGACCACATGAAAAACAATTATTTTTAAGGTGTTCATTTTTGACTGAAGTATCAAATATCGACAAAACGACCATTATTAACTTAAATTATTACATAATGTTTAAAACATGGTAATAAATGATATAAAAGGAATAATTAAATTGAATAGGGTTTATTTAACAAGTATAGATAAACATACGTTTATTATTCAGGAAGAAAAAGGAACAATCAAGTCATGTCAGACATGGAGTAAGGGGTTTCTTATCTCACTTTTAATTCCATGATATTTCAATTGTTAGCCACTTATTTATTGCATGTGGTGTATTGTGTATGGAAATTTGATATATATTATCATGGTAATTGTTATCTTATTGTTATTATTTGAATCATTTGGCAGTTGTTAAGTTTTGTTCATACGAATTGATTGATTACAATGTGGTAAGGGATTTTCATCTCACTTTTTATTCATGTGATATTCATGCTATATTTTGCACCATTTCATTTTTTTTGTGTATGTACTGACAATTAGTGTATTAATTGTGTAATATAATTCAATTTATGGGTATTTAAATCTTAATTTTATGATCCTTCTTTTCTGGGCTGTATGTTTTGTATGTTATCAAATCGGTAAGTGATGCTTTTAACCCAACTTCCATTCCTTGGGTTAATCTTCTAATTCATAATTATGCCAAGAAATTATTATATGTGGAATCACTATTTATTTATTTATGTTTTAATTTCAACTCTCTTTTTTGTGGATATACTTGTGATACACATAATTAATCCATTGATAAATTCACAAGTCATCGATATGAACATGATAAGAGTTATTTTAACTCAATTTTTATTCATTGAGTTAAACATCCAAGTCATCGGTTTTGTATTAAAAAGAACATGTGTGAATTTCATTTTATTGATTTAAACTAAATATCCAATGATATTGACTTTATTTATATTTGTCACACATTATTATGTAATTGATTTATCTATAATCTAAGGATACATTTTTCATAAGGGATTTTGTCTCAGTTAATATTTCAATGAGATATCATTGTCGTTATGCACCAATTCACTTTTATACTATGTATATACTGTTCATTGTCATATTATATCATGAATCCCTTTATTCTCATGATATATTTATGTTCTCATTAAATGTTATTCTTCAATTACTATATTCAAGCATCTCTCATTTTGTTAAAAAATCAATAACTAAAATAAGGTTTTAAATGTTTAAAAGATTTATTCTTCTAAATATTTCTCATTAATTTACATGATTTAAAAATGGTTTTAGGATTTATTTATATGGACATTAATTTTTTCAAATGATAATTAATTTAAAAGAATCAATGTGTTTTGGGACAATTTGATTCAAAAATCTATTTATTAAATGACATAAATGGTTTTGAAAATAATTTGATAAAGTAATGTTTATTTCAATATATTGATTTGATATATTGTGATTGGAATGTTAAAATTTTATATTTACTTTATGATTGTGTTCTATATTAACATTATGTTATGGTTATTGCGCATTGTTAACGTATATGGGTGGCTCCATGAAAAACCTAGGGTAGGTGAGCCTGAGATAGATCTCCAATGCATTGGATAACATGACAGAGGTAAAGGCTAATGTTTCTCATAAGAGATTTTGAGAATATACTGTGATGGGTATTCCAAATGTGACTTCATATGTAGATGTGATATCTGAAATGTTAGTATGTAATGAATACCATAAGTTACCTTTATGATTTATGATTTCTATGTTTTATTCATAATTCTTATGATTTCATGAGGCATGTAATGACTGAAAAGTTTTGTTTTATTGATTTTAATTTATTGATGGGATGATGTTTTCCTTCCTTATTTTATAATCCTTACTCAGAATTTTATGCTCATCCCAAGTTTTTGAAATGTCTTCCAGAGAAATTAAAGATAAATATGGACAAGGATGTGATCAAGGAAAAGAAATGTTGTCTAAAACATGGGACTAGAGATGTCTCTTTTTTAAGAGTTTTTATTTTATGAAAAATGGATACTGGGTTGTAGTGTCTACATGTAATATTGAAGTTGTTATGTAATAGCGATGGCCTAATTATCTATAACTCTAAAACTGAAAGGATCCTCAACATGAATTCTTTACATAATTTAATATTATGTAATATTTATATCCAGGTCATTACATTATATCCTAGCTGTTAGGTTAGTAGGAATAATTATAACCAACTTATGAAAATGAATTGTGAATTCTTTGGCTTTCATTTATTTATGAAAAATATAATCAATTAGATATTTGTATTTTTGATTGAATTAATTTTGGTAATGAACTTAATGATATATATATATGTGTCATATACAAAATAAAATATTTTTGATATTCATCCATTGTATATTTAAGTCATAGGTTATTAATAAATCCCTAGATGATGTATAAAAACATATTTTTTAAAGGGTTAATTTCACACCTTTCAATGACAAACCCCTTTTAAATTAATATTTTGACACATTAATAATTTCTATATGACATCATAAAACTATTATTTTGATTCATGAAATAAAAATTTACTTTGGTTGAATTTCTTATATTTTTTAGATATCTTATATGTTTAGTTGAATATTAATAGTACATGACATTTTAATTGAAAATAACTTTTTTTCATTGAAATAATTTATATGGATAAGTTATATTATTGAATGGTTTAAAAGAATAAATAGAATATATTTTTATCATTTAATATAATTAAGGTAATTGGAATTAATTTTAAATTAAATTCATAGTTAAAAACATTTCCATCTTGTACAGTATTTTAACATTTAAAAACCAGTTTTCTCATTTCAGAAATGGGATTAATTTTAAATTAATTTTTAAAAAATATATGTTTTGTGTTTTAAAATATTGATTTCATATTAGGAATACGTAGGTCCAAATCATTTAATGATATGTATTTTATTTTTGGGAAATATGAATTGTAACATCAATAAATTTTCATAACATATTAAAAGGGTAAATATGGTAAATAAGTGTAAAAATAACAATATAAAATTACACTAAATTGTGTCTTAATATAATTGGATGATTATAATTTTCCTGAAAATGTACTTGGGTCCAAATAATATCAATTGGAACACTCGTAGATAATAATAGGACATTCAATTTATTTTAATTAACAAAAAGTAAAATATATCCCCCTCAAACATTACAAATTAAATTATTTTAAATATAACGATATATAGAAGATAAATTCAATTATAAATACTAATTTGAAATCTAAAATGTATTTATTTATCATGATTTTTTTTAATTTTTATGAATAATTAATTACCTTAAAAACTTATACTTGGATGGTGAAAAAATATTTTAATTGCTAAGAAATCAACCATACAAATTTTTATTAACAAATTAACAACCATAAAAAGTCACAAACACTTGACCAAATATTATTTTTCGAGAATATATCGACCATAATAATCAAAGGGTCAACTTATTGACAATTTAGTGGCTTATAAAATTGATTATGACACTTATATTATTTTATTTAAATTGAAGATAAATTTGCCACATTTATGTTTTAATAGAGTATAGAATTTTTAATGTTGTGTTCTTCAGGTGATAAATTACACTAAATGTATTATTATGGAATTTAATTTATAAATGTTAATAATATTATTTTATTTTTAATTTTTATTCAACAAATAATTATATTTAATAGTTACACAAAAATGATGTAGTAGTTCATTTATAAATAACGAAACCAAATAAAGGTTATTAAAAATGTTTTAATAAATATAATTTGGAACAATTATTTTTTAAAAATAATTTTATAGATTTTTTGGACCCCTTATGGATATTATAGAGTATTTTTAGGGAGGTTTACTTCTAATTTTTATATTTTTTAAATTCCATGAATTACATACTGTCAAAATTGAAACTATTGATATTTTATCAAAATATGGTTTTGATAAATTATTGAAAAATAAGGAAACATTTTAAAAATATATAATAATTATTATATGTTCAAAAAGGTTTTAATGTATTAATTTATGTTATATGTGACTTAAAATAAGCAAATATTTCACCTTTTTAATATTAAAATATTTGTTACCCTAGATAAAAATTAAATAGAATGACTAAGTGTTAATTAAAATTATAATTTTTAAATTGACCTCATATTTTTTCTAAATTTTATTGGATGATTATATTACAACCCTATATAATCTAATATCATTAATTTTGACATTATGGTGTTTTTTACGAGGGTTTTTATTTTATTATAAATTAATATTTTTGAGGCTTCAAAAAGTGCCCCCACCTCAATTATAAAAGGGAACTTCCTCCATCAACTCTTCACTTAATTTTGGGGCTTTAAGATCGAAAATCACCTAAATATTTCTCTTATAAACTTTGATATAATCATTTTAGAGGTATTGGTCTTCTTAAAATACCAACTATAGTGATATAGGAAAATATTTAGAATAGGAACGTCAAAGAAGAGGTAATATCATTTACTAATTCATTCAAACATCATTCTTCATATAATTACACCACATGAGTTATTTCATTATAAAGTAAAAAATACAGTAGTAATTATATACTTAGTAGTTATTATGATTATGAAACAACTATATTCCACCTTCCACCCATACTATGAAAAATGAAATCACCAAGCATGTGTACATACGGCATACCGTTTCCACGTCGTGGAGTAGTGTGTTTTTCACCACCACATTACATGGGTGGATATAATGATGGAATTATTAAATATATATATATATGATTTATATAAAATAGTATTTATTATATGATTATTTACACCACCCACTTCAATACCATTCAACAATTATGGGAATAATATTGTTTCTCATTCGCAGGTACAACTTACTGTATCCATGGTGTAATGTGATTCATTCTACATTAAATTCATTAAAGATTTATTATATAAATGAATTTAATGAATAAATATGATATATATTAAATTAATACCATGTCTTAAATGATATAAATCTATCCTAAAAAAGATAAATAAGAACTTATCTGACAAAAAATGTGTAAGAACATAATGTAGTTAATACCCGAATAATGAGTAACAGTGAAATGTTACTAATAGATGGAAGAAAATGTTATCATAGATGCTATAAAAATTATTATTATTCGAAAATAAATCTGAAAAAGTATTTAATTCAGTATACATGAGTTTTAGATACATAAAAATCATATCGGACACGAGGTAAGGTATAACTTTCCGAATATCATCTTTATCTGGGATTTTAATTCTTTGGTATTTAGTGGGTTATATTTCTCATCCACATCCATGTTTCAAAAAAATTTATTTAAAAATATTCATTATATCATTATTTAATTTCATAAATTAATTTTTTTTATTTGGAAATTTTTACTAATGGTATGAATGGAATCATTTTTCAGTTTCGGTACGAGGTGATTTTTTACATCATTTTGAAAAAAGTACGTGAAGAATGTTTTTTTAAAAAGTACGACATGAATGTAATTTTATGATTTAATAATTCCATTTTTCCTTGAATAATCCCCTATAAGATTAAAATGTTAATTTCAAATAATTTGATTTCTTCTAAAATTGTGTGGCATTTTAAAAAGGAAAATATGTTTGATGAAAAAAGGATATTTTCCTAAAGAATTAATTCCAAGTTTTTTCTCAAAAATATTTTCTATATAAGATGAAACTCTTTAAATAGGGTTATATTAATATCTTGGTTGTTACTATGATTTAATTTGGTTTATTGTGGAATGTTATTTAGGAAATCCATTTGTTTTATAGCATTTATAATGAAGTGATGTTTAAGAAACCCATTTTATTTCATGGGTTATTATATGTTGAACGTTTTAATGTTTTTTTGGAACACATAATAATGGTATCATTATGATATGCATTTAATGAATATCTCCCTCCAATTAATTGGGTAAATATTTATAACTCACTAGATAGACATGACTGGAATGTCAAGTAAATCCGGTTTAGTAAAAAAGGGTTGGAATAAGGAGTGAACACAGTTTAGTAATGGTTTTTTCCCACTATGGTGGTCTTGGAAACGATAATTAACTAATATGAAATGATTTTATATGAAATAGTTCATATGACATGAAATTTCATGTCTTAAATTATAACTATTGGTATTACATTTCCTTTTTATGATTTATACCATGACATGATATTATGATCATTAATGTGAAAGATAAGATTTTCAACAGTTATGTTCTTATAATTATGATATTATTGATACCTCCCTTTTTTACCCTTACTGAGAATTTGAGCTCACCCATTAATATGTTTCTTTTCCCCAGGTCATGTAGAAGGGTATTAAGTAAGATATATTAAAAAGGTGTCTAGTGATGAAGAAATAAGTGGTAGAAAATGTAGATATTTTATGAAGCAGTTGTTTATGTTACCTAGTATCTAAAGACAATAAAACTATATGATCCTGGTGTGGTTTTTGTTATATTATGTAATAAATATTAATGAATGTTCAAGTAAAATAAATATGTAATGTTTGGGACATTATACTTTAGTATCAGTGAATTAGTATAGTTGACTATCAGAAACTAAGAAGAGAGAACCTTAGTAAGAACCCTAAGGATATGTCTAGGTATAGGTTACAATCCTATCCTAGTGTTTTAGATATGTTTATTAATAACCATGGATAAATCCTAAAGCTTCTTAAATTGATATATTAATCTTGAATTATGTGGTTTTCCCATTATGATTAGTGTTTCTCACACTGTTCTTCTGGGTTTTAGTTAATGGCTAGAACCTGAAGGAGCCACATTAATGTTGAATGTGATGGGAAATAAAATTAATTCCTCCTGAGCAACCAAATGTTGTGGGAGTTGGAAGGAAAAATCTTATATCCATGATCACAAAAAATTCTCAAGATATGAATCATAACAGTCATCCAAAAGAGAAAAGGGGGGAGAAACAGTCTAAAGAATACTTCATGAGGATGAATCTACCTTCATTCAGTGAGTCTTCTTTTCAATTTTTGGATGATCAATGGATTGGTACCACTAAAGAGATATTTTCAGTTCTATGATGTTTTGAACATGATAAGGTCATCTTAGTAGTATATCATTTGGAATGTGAAGATAATCAACAGTGGAATTTTATCAATAATATGGGGTTAAGGGATGATATTGAGTCCATGGAATGGGAAGATTTGAAGAAAATATTTTTCAATAAGTACATTCCTTGTGTTCAGTGAACAATAAATTAGAAGGTGTTTCATAAACTTTTTCTAAAGGATGATTAATCCATTGGTACCTTCAAAGAAAATTTTACAATATTTCAAGGTATTGTTATGGATTTATTATCCAACTGAAGAATATAATTGATCAGTTCTTTACTGGATTAAATCCAAGTTTCCAAAGTGTATTAGCCATAAGGGACATAAATATCTATGAGGAAATTGATAGATGTGCTCGCATGGTTGAGATGGATCTTGTAGTAGCCCATTAGACATAAGGGTTTGATATGAAAAGAAAACTGGAATTCAAAGGAAAATCTAAATACGAAAATGAATAGAAGATTAGTTTTATGTTATGCTCAATTTTGGAAATGAAATGTGGAGGGAATTGTTTTGAAGGGAGTAATAAATGTTTTACATGTGTAAAAGAAGATCATCGGGTAGTTGGATGGTGAAGTGATGGAAAAAAGATGTAAACTGATGTGAATAAGTAAAAGGCAACACAGAATGCACCTATTAAAATTCAATTCTCCATGCTCAAGGAATTGGGGAATTTTTTCAATCAATGCCCTTATACAATGGTTATTGATGATGATTAAGATCAAAAAACTCTTAAGGACAAAGGAAAATCAATGTAACATGAAATAAAAATCAGGGACTTGGATTATGATAATGAAGTGGTGAAAGGTATACTTACCATCCAATCAAATGTTGAAAATGATTTAATTGATTTGGGATCCACCAAATATTTTCGGTATGAATAATTTTATAATGGTATAATTGTATTACATCATCAATTATATGTTGAGTTAGCTATGAAAACTCATAATGAAAGAATAGTCACATCAAAAGATTATAATTGTTCTCCGATTGAAGTTTGTGGGAGTGTTATTTATTTAAATAATTTAATCCTTCCTATCATGGAATTTTATTTGATTCATGGAATGGATTGTCTTTCAAAATATGGATATCATATCAATTTCCAGGGAAGGTAAGTCACATTTCATATTCCAGATCAATCTATGATCATCTATTGATGTAAGGATGAATATAACCTTCCAATCAAATTTGTTTCCATCTTATGGGTATTGATTCCTATAAATGAGGGTTATTTATCTAAAATGGTTGGGGATAAACTCGTTTTTAATATTAAACCCATTATACAAGAGTTTGATGATGTTGTTTCAGATGAATTTCTATGTATTCAACCAAATCGTGAAGTTTAGTTTTCAGTAGAACTTATACTGGGTGTTATGCCAATTTCAATGTAACAATATAAAATTTCCCCAATTGAGTTGCAGGAATTAGAGAAGAAACTCCATGATAATATCGATAATGGATTCACAAAACCTAGTGTGTCACCTTGGTGTGCACCTATTCTATTTGTTAATAAGAGAGATCAATCAATGAGACTTTGCATTGATTATCGAGAACATAAAAAGACAGCTATTACTAAAAAATATCATATTCCCCACATTGATGACTTATTTGACCAACCATGTGGACCTCAATACTTTTCCAAGATTGATCTTCATTTAGGATATCATCAATTATGGGTCAAAAAAGAGGACATACCAAAGGCAGAATTCCATTCAAGGAATGAACACTATGAATTTATAGTGATTCCATTGTTCTTACTAATTCCTCCACTATCATTATGGATCTAATGAATTATGTATTTATAGACTATTTGGATCATTTTGTGGTTGACTTTAGGTATAATATTATTATCTATTTTTGGAGTAAAAAAGAACATGAACACTACATAATAATTTTACGAAAGTCCCAAATAAAAGAGAAGCTTTATGAGAAATTTACCATGTGTAAATATTGGCTGTAGAAAGGATCATTTTTGGGTCACATAATTTCAAGAAAAGAGATATCTATTGATAAATCTAGAACAAAAGTTTTTGAAAGTAGGCAGAGGAAAAAATCGTAACTAAGATTTGAACATTTCAGGGTTAGGCTTCATTTTAACGACATTTTGAGAATGATTTTTCACAATTATCTAATCCACTAACCAATTGTAATTGGGAAAAAGTAATGCTTGTTTCTATGGAGGAATGTGAAGAGAATTTCAAAGAACTAAAAAGATGTATAGCTTGTGCACCTGTGCTCATATTTCTATATAGTGTTGAAATGTTTGTGATCTATAGTGATTCTTCTAAGAAGGGGTTGGGATGCGTTATCATTCAAAAAATTATGGTGATAGCTTAAGCCTCACGGTAGTTGAAAGTCCATGAGAAAAATTACCCAACCAATTATTTGAATTTAGATGTAGTAATCTTTGCATTAATGATATGAAAGTATTTTATTTATGGTGAAAGGTGTGATATTTATACTAATAAAAAAAATATAATGTATATTTTCACACTAAAGGATATGAATATACACAAAAAAGGTGGATGGAGTTGATTATAGAATAAGAATTCTCAATACATTACCATCATAGGAAAGAGAACATGGTGGGAGATTCTTTGAGTTGATAAGACCATGCTAGCCTATCCATGTGAAGGATAATGAAAGATCCAATATTTACATATTTTTAATGGATGGATCTTGAAATTTTAATGGAAGGGGATTAATATTATCCTTCTCAAATGAATTTCCAACCATATATACATGTGAAGATTAGTGAGGTATAGAAGAAGGATGTAGAGATATAAAAAAGGTGAGAAATGTTCTTGAATTCAACCATGATTGTGATGAAATAATAAGGTTCCGAAATAGGGTTTGTATTCCACTAATACAAGAATTAAATAAAAAGATATTGGATGAGGCTTATAGTTCATCATTTTCTATTGAACATGAATGCAGAAAGATGTACAAGGACATGAAATAGTGTTTCTGGTGGGATGGAAGGAAAAGAGATGTCACTGAATATGACTCTCAATTCTTGGTTTGTCAACTAGTTAAGGATATGAGACAAAAGTATAGAGGGTCATTACAACCATTAACCATACCAGAATAGAAATGGGAAAACATCACTATGGAATTTACTATCAGACTTCTTGAAACATATAAAATCTATAATCTTATATGGGTTATAGTTGATCTCCTTAAAAAGTTAGAACACATAATTTCTATTAGAGAGGATTTCTCTCTTGATCAGATTCTAACGATATATGTAATGGACGTGGTAAGATTGAATGGAGTATAACTTTAAATTATATCTAATCGAGATATGAGGTTTACCTCGAAGATCTGGTGATGTCCCTAGAATGACCAGGTTACAGAGTTATGTTACAAACTGGTTATCTTCCTCAGACAGGAAGTTATTTTGAGAAGACAATGGGAACTATGCAAGATATGTTGAGCGCTTTCTCATTGGATTTCAAAGGTGGTCAGGATCAAAATGTACCTTTAGTGGAATTTTCATAAAAAATCATTTTACTCAAACATTCAAATGGTTCCTTATGAACACCACTATGGAATGAGGTGTAGAACTCCAACTTGATGGGATGAATTTGGGGAATGAAAGCTATAATACATATTATTTTTGATGAAATTTCCGAAAATGATATATCTATTCAACAAAACATAAGACCAGTTCAAAGTAGAAAAAAAAAATATTCTCACAACCGAAGAAAAGACCAAGATTTTGAAGGGGGTGATAAGTTGTTTCTATGAATATCTCGCTAGAAGAGAGTATTTGGATTTGGAATGAAGGGATAGATGCGTCATAGGTATATCGGTCCTTTTGATAATTTAGATCGTGTTGAGAAGGTAGCTTATCGATTGGAATGACCACCGAATCTATCTCAAGTTCATGATGTGTTCAATGTATCTCTCAAGTGAAAGTAAATACCTGATCCTTCACATGTACTAAGATCAGAAGTTGTACCGATGGATCAAGACCATTCACTTGAAGAACATCATATATGGATTCTTGATCGTAGCAATAAAGTTCTAAAAAACAAGACCAATCGAATGTTTAATGTTCTATGGAGGAACCACCAATTTGAACAAGGCACATGAGAACTCGAGGATATGATAAGGGAGTGGTATCCACATCTCTTTGTTTCCATGTGATGAATTTTGCTGGAAAAATTCATTTTAAGGGGGGGGGGGGTAGAATGTAGCACCCAAATGTTTTTATGAAATATTTTATTTAAATAATTATTATTCTTCAGTAGCTTTCTATGAAGGAAATCATGATTTAAAAAACCACAACACACCCTTATTATAAAATTAATGTTATATCATAGTTTTTAGGTTATTAGGAATAATTATAACTAACTTAAGAAAATGCATTTTGAATTCATTGGCTGTCATTTATTAATGAGAAATATAAATCAATTAGATATTTTTATTTTTGATAAAATCACTTTTGGTAATGAAATTAATGAGATATATCTGTGTTATATACATAATAAGATATTTTTAATATTCATCCATTTGATATTTTAGACATAACGAATGAATAAAACCCAATTTGAGGTATAAAAAACTTTTTTTTAAAATTTAATTTTACACCGTTGAATGGAGATACAATTTTAAATTAGGATTTTTATAAAATAATATTTTTTATATGACAAAATAAACATGTCATTTTGAAATAGAATATAAAAATTTACTTGGGTTGAATTTCTAATATTTTTCTGAAAACTTTTAATTCCTGATGACTAGTAAAAATATGGGAAATATTAATTGAAACAAACTATTTTCAAGTAAATAATTTATAGTGACAAATTAAAAAATTGAATAGTTTAAATGTATAAATATAATATTTTTTTAGCATTTAATTTAATTTAGGTGATTTGATTAAATTTTAGATTAAATTTATATGTAAAAACATTTTCAATCTTTTGCAACATTTTAACATTAAAAACATGTTTTCTCTTTTCAACAATGAGATTAATTTTAAATTGATTACATCAAATTCGGTGTTTTGAATTTTGAAAACTGGATTCCATATTTAGTTTCGGTTGGTCCAAATTATGTAAATATCGTTGTTTTATTTTTGGTCAATAGGAATAGTAACTTAGTTAAATTTTATTAACATTGTAAAAGAGTAAATAGGGTGATTAAGGGTAAAATTGATATTGTAAAACTCTAGTAAAACATGTCTTAATATAATAAGATGATTAAGATTTTCCCTAATATAAACTTGGGTCTAAACGGTATTCATTGGAACCCACTTCGATAAGATTAGGAAATTTAAATTATTTTATTTAATGAAAAGTGAAATATGTCTCACTCAAAATTTTATAATTAAATTATTTTTAATATAACCTTCTATAGAAGATAAATTCAATTATAAATATTCATTTGAAATATAATTTTTTCTTTATCATGAAAATTTAATAATAATTTTTAGGAATTAAATAATTACCTTTAAGACTTATACTTGCATGATGAAAAAATTAATTAATTGATGAGAAATCAATAAATTTTTTTTATTAAAATATGTAGAACAATTAAAAGACCAAAAAACATGACATAACATTATTGGTTGAGTATATCTCGACTATAAGCAAACAAGAATAAACATATTGACCATTTAGAGGCTTATAGAAGTGATTATGACACTAATATTATTTTATTTAATGTGAAGATAAATTTTTCCCATTAATGTTTTAAAAGAGTATAGCATTTTTAATGTTGTGTTTCAAAAATATAAATTTTACTATGATAATTATTATATAACCTCATGGATTTATATTCATTATATTATTTTATTATAAATTTTAATTAAATATGTTATTATATTAAAAAATTACAAAAAATTAAGTTGGTATTTATTTTATTAGTGAATAGATAAAATAAATGTTATTATAAATACTTTATTTAATATAATTTGGAATAATTATTATATAAAATTAATTCTAAATATTAATTTTAACCATTAGGGATATAATAAAATATTTTTAATGAGGATCACATCGTATTTTTATATTTTAAAAAATCCATGAAATAAATAGTGTCAAAATTAACACTATAGATTTTATGTCAAAATAATGTTTTCTTATATTATTTAAAAATAATAATTCAGTTTTGAAAATATTGAATAAGTATGATATGGTCTAAAATTTTCTAAAATGTTTATTTATTGTATAATTTTCTTTAATTAAGTAAATATTTCAACCTTTTAATATTGTAATATTTGTTATCCTAGTTAAAAATTAAATAAAAAATCAGTGTAAATTAAAATGATAATTTTTAATTTGACATAAAAACTTTTCTAAAAGTTATTATATGATGACATTACAAAACCATATAACCTCATCTTCCATATTTTCACATTTTTTTGTTTTTTCTAGGGGTTTTTATTTTCTTATAAATTAATATTTTTGAGGCTTTTAAAAGTGGCCCTCACCTCAATTATAAAAGGGAACTTCCTCCCTCCACTCTTCATATAATTATGATCCCTCAAGCTCAACACTATACTGTCAAATTCCATTCTATTCATCCCTAGAAACATTATTGAGGTCCTGGTATAATTCAAATACCATCCCTAGTGCTTTAATAGGATATTTAGAGGAGGCACATCGGAAAATAGGTAATATCATCTACCGATTCCTTCAAACTAATTTCGACTTCCACATCAAGATTTTTTTCTATATAAAGTAATATCTCCAGTATTACTTATACACTAATAAGTAATTATTATATTGAAACAACCTTATTCAACTATATATGTAACGACCCAAAATTTCATTAATGGAAAATCCATCTTGATCCAGTTAAATGTTTCTTTATGTTTTTATATGATGTCAACTTCTTTAGTTTAACGTTAAGATTTGTGACCGTTACTTTTATAGCCGTTGAAAAGTGATCATCTGGGTAGTTTAAATATAAGGCTTTAACGAACCAATTTTCTACTCAGAAAAAGGAAGCGATGGCCTCATCCAGTAGAATTGCCCCTTACGAAGCCCATTTGTCGGAGCTCGGAAAGGAGGTGGCGTCTTTGGGCTTTGCCCTTGACCAAGCCCAAGCTGAGCTTCATCAAGTCAAGCTCGAACGTGATCGTCTACGGGAAAAGTGGAAGTTGATTGAAATTACCACTCGAGCGATGTTATCCGAGCAACCCCAAGAGTCTGTCACCATCGCACACCTTACCCTTAGGTCTTATGCGGCTATTTTAAGGGGTTATGTAACAAATAAGTAGCACCATGTTCATGTACATTATTTTTGTATATAATAATGAATATTATTTCTAGTCATTTTTGATGCATTGTAATTAGTTTTTAAAGTACAAATGATGTTTTTAGTTATTATTTAATTAAGAACTATATTTTATTAAATTAAAGGATTTTTGAATTAAATAATATTTTAATAAAATATTATTATTAATATTAAATTAATTTTTATTAAATATAAATGATCTTATAATTTTATGAATGCAATTAAAATTTTTATTAAGGTTTGAAAGCCATTTCTGTCAAAACCCGTGAATTTTTTTATAAATGTCGTTTTTATTTTAAAAGTGAAAATTCACATATTTAGAAAATTATTTAGATAAAATAAATATTATTTTTGGAATCAGAACGTCGAAATTATCCAACGGTGGATTTTTCATAATTTTCTGAGACAGTCAAATTTTTGGGTAAAAATTAAATACCATTTAAATATATAATGTGTTTTATGACATCATAATGACCCAATGGTGATGTAATAAAATACCATAATCCTTATGTTCGGCCAATATGTGTTTTATCATTAAAATAATGAGGTTTTGGGTTTGTTTGAATCACTTTTCAAAGCATTAATGGAGCCCTCAAGACTTATTCAACACTTTGCCTTTTTAAATTAATTTCCATGGGAGTGTGACTCACCTCCACATAAGCAACCCTAATTTTTTAATAAGTTCGGACCTTTGCCTTGTAAAATATTGTTTTCCTCTTCCCTTTTTCAGAAACCATGGGCAAATACCATGGGATGGTTTGTGGTTTGGGTTATTTTAATATAAGGGGTCCCAAACCTAAATAATAAAGAATTCTCTCACCTTTCCTATTTAAACCCACCCAAGCTCCCACTTCCTCCTCACTCAAAGCCCTTGAAGTTCGTCCAAACTCTGCCCTACTCTCTCTAGAATCCTCTCAAGGTGCCCCAAGCTCCCAAGAAGCCTCTCACAAGCCTCTCTCTAGCCTTTGGAAGCACACTTCCAAGTAAGGGTTTTTCTTCCTTTCTCATTTTTGTCAATTTTCTTTAAGTTGTATTGCCCTTTTAATTTCATTTATGAATGTTGGGGTATGGTTTCGCACCTCCCCCATACTGCCCTCTTATTGTTTGAATGATGGGAGAACCCTTTCTCTCTCATTAAATGCCTCCCATGTACACCCGTTACTATGCCGAAATTCCGAAAGGAACTTCTCTCTATTTTCTTTTACATTCAAGCAATACTTTTGTATCATGAATCTAAATTCCATTTCTATTGTTGGGACATGTATATATATGATCTCCTTACTGTCCATTACATGTAAATATGATGAGGAACCCCTTTCTCTCTCATCAACCTTTTTTATGAATTCTTATGTCACGCCGTTACGCTGCCGAAGTCGCACCAATTTTCTAAGCCAATGTCTTTGTGTAGTGAATACCATGCCCATTTCTCCATCAAGGGTATTCACCTTTATGCACATATACGTATTGATTGTAAATTTTCATGTATGAATTCCACATTCCTTTATCGTGGAAGAAATGATTATGTTTTATGAATCCATGTTTTATGATCCATGTGGCACACTTATGCATGAAATGAAATGTTTAAGAAGGGTGCGCCCTGATAGCGCTCCAATGCATTGGGTAAAGTATAGTATCATGATACGTCATGTGCAATGAGTGTTGACTCATGCTAATTCAAGTGCAACGAGGGTTTACTCGTGCTTCAAGTGCAATGAGGGTTTACTCATGCTCCATGTGCAATGAGCCTTGGCTCATGCTAATTCAATGTTAAGTGTTGTTGCCACATTTCCATGTTATGATTATCATGCTTTATCATGCCGTTATGTTCATGTCTCTCTTATGCTCTATTGATATGCCTATTTCCTAACATGTATTGTACACCTCATGTTATTCATTATGTACTCCCTTACTGGGCTTTATAGCTCACCCTTTTCTTATGCATGTCCTCAGGTTATCCCATGCAATGCTAAGTACGAAGGAATGTAGTGGTCATGTAAAGGATGTTTTCAATAAGGATGTTGTGTTTCAAGTTTAAAGTTTTTATGTAATGATCCTAAGCCCCAAAGACACTAAACCTCTCGATCTTCTTTGTTGTATCAAGTGAAGTTTTATGTAATAAAGCATGTTTAAGTTGTAATAAAAGCAGGGTTGTCATAGTTGGTATCAGAGGATAGGTTTAGTTATTTTTGGGATTAGGAAACCCTAGTAAAGCCTTAGATACAAGACTAAGAATAATAAAAACATCCCTAAATTTTGGTAAATACTAAGTAAGTGGTTTATCAAACAAATACATCCCTGTCTGGATACGAGCAGGTAGAGGCGGCTCTGGCACAGATGTATCCTAGGGGTAAAACCCGAAAACACCGCTTTGAGCTAGACTCGAACGGGAACTGGTGCACGACAACGGGCCTTGCTGCACTCTTGGTTACGACACTCCCGGGGGATATGTTTTGATAAATTTACAATCTTAGTATGAACCCTTATTAAGGGAAAAATGCCCCTAAGAATATATGTTAGAAGGAAGATCATGAAAAGCCTGGATTGAATCCTATAGACTCATGAGTTGAAGAGATTAAAGTTTATTTATAAGTCATCAACTTTTGTCTTTGGATTACCCTTTATGTGTTACCCCTAACTTTCCTTTTATTCCAGCCAATGGCCGGTAATAGGAGAACTCGGGCTAACAACCGTTGTGAAGATCAGTGTGATGATTGTACCAATGAGATGCCCAATCCAATGGGAGCGGGAATCGCGAACTTTGTCACGCTTCTCTCTCAGCTAACTCAAGTTTTGAATAGAAACACTGGTCAAGAGGAACGTTCAACCCCCCCTAAGAAAGAAAAAGTCACTATTGAAAGCTTCATGAGACAAAGGCCTCCTACTTTTAGTGGATCATCCGATCCCACGATTGCTGAACAATGGATCAACTCCATTGAAAAGATATTCTCCATCCTCCAATGCTCTGAAAAAGAGAAGGTTCTCCTGGCGGCTTATCGTATGGAGGGTGAAGCTGATCAATGGTGGACGTTGATCAAAAATACGAAGCCTGAGGAGGAGATCGAGGCTTTGGAATGGAAGGTATTCCGGAAGATGTTTTTCGATAAATATTTTCCACGCACCCTCCGTCTTAAGATGGAAAGGGACTTCCTTTCCCTCAAGCAGAAAGATGAGGAATCTGTGGGAGCGTACGAGGCAAACTTCACAAGGCTTGCACGATACGCTTCCGGCTTTGTCGTTACCCCCGAATGCAAGGTTGACCGCTTCTTTGGTGGGCTGAAGCCTAGCTTGCGGATAGCATTAGCGATCCGTGACTTCGACAGCTATGAGGAAATTGTCCGATGTGCCCTTAAGGTTGAAATGGAGATCGGAGAATCACAGGGGTATCATGGGGACAAGAAACGGAAGGTGGACTTCAATGCTGGTGGTCCGATGGATAAATCCAACGGCGCTAAGAAATTCCAGCACCCCACTTGCCAAAAGTGTGGAAAGAAGCACCCTGGAAATTGCCTTAGGGGGACAAGAAAATGCTTCAAGTGTGGAAGAGAAGGGCACCTAGCTATTAACTGTCAGCAAGAAGGACCCGCGGCTCCGACGGAGGGGAGGAACGCTCCGTTCGAACCTCAACGCGTTGTTCAATGCTTCAAATGCAAAGAACCGGGTCATTTTGCGAATCAGTGCCCTAATCCAAGGGTTATCGGAGGCAATCAACAACCTCCAAGACAGCAAGGAAGAGCTTTTGCCATCACTTCTGCCGAAGTGAACCCCGACAACGAAGTGGTGACAGGTACGCTAGTTATTCATTCAAGAATAGCGAACGTACTTTTTGATTCAGGTTCTACGCATTCTTTTATATCTCAAAAGTTTAGTAGAACAATCCCTGCACCACCACAAATCATGGAAGTAAAGATGTCGGTGAGTACGGCAAATGGGGCAATCATTGCATCCCATGAGTATAAGTCCTCCCCTGTTATAATCTGTGGATTGAATTTCCCGGCGAACCTCGTCATACTCCCTTTGGTGGAATTTGATGCAATTCTTGGCATGGATTGGCTTTCCTTATATAGAGCCAACATAAATTGTCGGGAGAGGGAAATCACACTCCATATGGAGAATCGACCCCCGATTCTTTACAAGTGTTAGGAGGAAGATGAATCTCCTTTAGCTCCATCATCTCAAGCATGGATATTACTGCCTTATGAGCACGCATATCTGGCTCAGATGATTGAGTCCAAGGAAGAAACCACCCTTGAAGAAATGCCTATTGTGAGGGAATTCGCTGAAGTATTTCCCGAGGAACTTCCTGGTCTTCCTCCAAGAAGAGATGTTGAGTTCTCAATTGAACTTATACCTGGGGCGCTACCAATATCCAAGACTCCATATAGAATGGCTGTGGTTGAGCTTGAAGAACTGAAGAAACAACTACAGGAGAATCTGGATAAAGGGTTTATACGCCCAAGTGCATCACCATGGGGTGCACCAGTCCTCTTCGTCAAGAAGAAGGATGGGTCAATGCGGCTTTGCATCGATTATCGTGAACTTAACAAAATCACGATAAAGAACAAGTATCCTCTCCCAAGAATCGATGACTTGTTTGATCAGCTGCGTGGAGCTCAATACTTCTCCAAGGTCGACTTGCGGTCGGGATATTATCAAGTAAGGGTGAAGAAGGAAGATATCCCCAAGACTGCTTTTCGTACAAGGTACGGGCACTATGAATTCATAGTAATGCCTTTTGGACTCACCAATGCTCCAGCAATATTCATGGACTTGATGAATAGAGTCTTTAGAGATTACCTAGATAAATTTGTGGTAGTCTTTATAGATGATATTCTGATATACTCCAAAACCAAGGAGGACCATGAGGAGCATTTAAGAACTGTACTGGAGACTTTGCGCAAGGAGAAGCTCTATGCCAAGTACAGCAAGTGTGAGTTCTGGTTGAAGGAGGTCTCATTCTTGGGCCATATCATCACAAGCAATGGGATATCTGTGGACCCCTCCAAAACAGATGCAATTGAGGGATGGCCGAGGCCAACATCGGTAACTGATATCCGTAGCTTCTTGGGGTTAGCTGGATATTATCGACGATTTGTGAGAAACTTCTAATGATTGTCCAACCCTCTTACCAAGCTAACTCGAAAGGGAGTAAAGTTTACTTGGAGTGATGAATGCGAAGAAAGCTTCAAGGAGTTGAAAAGGAGGCTTATCACTGCACCTGTGCTCACTTTACCCACAAGTGGGGAACTTTTTGTGGTATTCAGTGATGCTTCGAAGAAGGGCTTAGGATGTGTGCTGATGCAGAATGATAAAGTGATATCCTATGCCTCAAGACAGTTGAAAATCCATGAGCGAAACTATCCAACGCATGATCTGGAGTTGGCGGCGGTGATCTTTGCCTTGAAAATCTGGCGGCATTATCTCTATGGAGAGAAATGTGAGATATATACTGACCACAAGAGTCTTAAATATATATTCACACAGAAAGAGCTTAATATGCGCCAGAGAAGATGGATAGAGCTCATAAAGGATTATGACTGTTCAATACATTACCACCCTGGGAAGGCGAACAAGGCGGCGGATGCCCTAAGTAGAAAGGATCCAGCAATTCTATCAATGATGAGAATTGAGAAGGATCCAATCTTCTTAGACTTGATGAAGATGGACGTGGGAATCATAAAGAAGGGAACATCATCAATCCTTTCACAAATGATTGCTCAACCATCTCTTTTGGAAAGGTTAAAGGATGCTCAAAAGGATGATGCGAGAATCCAAGAAAAAGTGGAAGCTATCAAAAAGGGAAAATCCTCAGAGTTTAATGTTAATGAAGAAGGAATTGTGCGGTTTGGGAAAAGACTATGTGTCCCATCAAGTTCGGAGCTGAAGAAGGAACTTTTGGATGATGCACATAGTTCAAATTTCTCTATTCACCCAGGGAGCACAAAGATGTATCGAGATCTCCGAGAAAACTTTTGGTGGGATAATATGAAGAAGGAGATCGCCGAATATACATCAAAGTGCCTGGTGTGTCAGCAAGTGAAGGCAGAGAGGCAGAAGTCTAAGGGGATGATGCAACCATTGCCCATACCAGAATGGAAATGGGAGAACATCACTATGGACTTCGTCACTGGACTTCCAAGGACATCCAAAAGCAACAATGCAATCTGGGTTATTGTGGATCGTCTTACAAAGACTGCACACTTCATTGCTATTCGAGAGGATTTCTCTTTGGATCAACTGGCACGGATATATATCAGGGAAGTGGTACGGTTGCATGGAGTACCACTATCTATTGTGTCGGACTGAGATCCAAGATTTACCTCTAAGTTTTGGAAGAGTCTTCAACATGCTCTGAATACTGAACTGAACTTCAGTACGGCCTATCATCCTCAAACTGATGGCCAATCCGAGCGGACTATCCAAACACTTGAGGATATGTTGAGAGCGTGCTCAATGGACTTTAATGGAGGATGGGATCAACATCTTCCTCTAGTTGAGTTCTCTTATAATAATAGTTTCCACTCGAGCATCCAAATGGCACCATATGAAGCCCTGTATGGGAAAAGGTGTAGAACACCGGCATGTTGGGATGAGGTCGGTGAACGTAAGCTGCTTGGACCAGAAATGGTCGAAGAAATGGTGGAGAAGGTGAAAACCATTCAGCAGCATATCAAGGCAGCCCAAAGTCGACAGAAGAGTTATGCAGATAATCGTCGACGAGACCTTGAGTTTAAAGTCGGAGACATGGTGTTTTTACGCATATCTCCGTGGAAGAAGGTCATGAGGTTTGGAAAGAAAGGGAAGTTAAGTCCAAGGTACATCGGCCCCTTCGAGATTCTTGATCGTGTTGGGGCTGTGGCCTATCGACTAGCACTTCCACCTACTATGGCCAAGGTGCATGATGTCTTCCATGTATCCCTCTTAAGGAAGTACATACCAGACCCTTCACATGTACTCTCTTCTGAGGTGGTACAATTAGAAGACGATCTTTCTTATGAGGAGCAACCAGTGAAGATCTTGGATCGTAGAGAAAAAGTTCTACGAAATAAGACAATGCCCCTCGTCAAGGTGTTGTGGAGAAACCACAAGTTTGAAGAAGCAACTTGGGAGTCGGAGGATATGATGAAGCTAAGTTACCCACATTTGTTTTAGTGTGGGAAAAGGAAAATTTCGAGGGCGAAATTTCTTAAGGGGGGAATGTTGTAACGACCCAAAATTTCATTAATGGAAAATCCCTCTTGATCCAGTTAAATGTTTCTTTATGTTTTTATATGATGTCAACTTCTTTAGTTTAACGTTAAGATTTGTGACTGTTACTTTTATAGCCGTTGAACAGTGATCATCTGGGTAGTTTAAATATAAGGCTTTAACGAACCAATTTTCTACTCAGACAAAGGAAGCGATGGCCTCATCCAGTAGAATTTCCCCTTACGAATCCCATTTGTCGGAGCTCGGAAAGGAGGTGGCGTCTTTGGGCTTTGCCCTTGACCAAGCCCAAGCTGAGCTTCATCAAGTCAAGCTCGAACGTGATCGTCTACGGGAAAAGTGGAAGTTGATTGAAATTACCACTCGAGCGATGTTATCCGAGCAACCCCAAGAGTCTGTCACCATCGCACACCTTACCCTTAGGTCTTATGCGGCTATTTTAAGGGGTTATGTAACAAATAAGTAGCACCATGTTCATGTACATTATTTTTGTATATAATAATGAATATTATTTCTAGTCATTTTTGATGCATTGTAATTAGTTTTTAAAGTACAAATGATGTTTTTAGTTATTATTTAATTAAGAACTATATTTTATTAAATTAAAGGATTTTTGAATTAAATAATATTTTAATAAAATATTATTATTAATATTAAATTAATTTTTATTAAATATAAATGATCTTATAATTTTATGAATGCAATTAAAATTTTTATTAAGGTTTGAAAGCCATTTCTGTCAAAACCCGTGAATTTTTTTATAAATGTCGGTTTTTATTTTAAAAGTGAAAATTCACATATTTAGAAAATTATTTAGATAAAATAAATATTATTTTTGGAATCAGAACGTCGAAATTATCCAACGGTGGATTTTTCATAATTTTCTGAGACAGTCAAATTTTTGGGTAAAAATTAAATACCATTTAAATATATAATGTGTTTTATGACATCATAATGACCCAATGGTGATGTAATAAAATACCATAATCCTTATGTTCGGCCAATATGTGTTTTATCATTAAAATAATGAGGTTTTGGGTTTGTTTGAATCACTTTTCAAAGCATTAATGGAGCCCTCAAGACTTATTCAACACTTTGCCTTTTTAAATTAATTTCCATGGGAGTGTGACTCACCTCCACTTAAGCAACCCTAATTTTTTAATAAGTTCGGACCTTGGCCTTGTAAAATATTTTTTTCCTCTTCCCTTTTCCAGAAACCATGGGCAAATACCATGGGATGGTTTGTGGTTTGGATTATTTTAATATAAGGGGTCCCAAACCTAAATAATAAAGAATTCTCTCACCTTTCCTATTTAAACCCACCCAAGCTCCCACTTCCTCCTCACTCAAAGCCCTTGAAGTTCGTCCAAACTCTGCCCTACTCTCTCTAGAATCCTCTCAAGGTGCCCCAAGCTCCCAAGAAGCCTCTCACAAGCCTCTCTCTAGCCTTTGGAAGCACACTTCCAAGTAAGGGTTTTTCTTCCTTTCTCATTTTTGTCAATTTTCTTTAAGTTGTATTGCCCTTTTAATTTCATTTATGAATGTTGGGGTATGGTTTCGCACCTCCCCCATACTGCCCTCTTATTGTTTGAATGATGGGAGAACCCTTTCTCTCTCATTAAATGCCTCCCATGTACACCCGTTACTATGCCGAAATTCCGAAAGGAACTTCTCTCTATTTTCTTTTACATTCAAGCAATACTTTTGTATCATGAATCTAAATTCCATTTCTATTGTTGGGACATGTATATATATGATCTCCTTACTGTCCATTACATGTAAATATGATGAGGAACCCCTTTCTCTCTCATCAACCTTTTTTATGAATTCTTATGTCACGCCGTTACGCTGCCGAAATCGCACCAATTTTCTAAGCCAATGTCTTTGTGTAGTGAATACCATGCCCATTTCTCCATCAAGGGTATTCACCTTTATGCACATATACGTATTGATTGTAAAGTTTCATGTATGAATTCCACATTCCTTTATAGTGGAAGAAATGATTATGTTTTATGAATCCATGTTTTATGATCCATGTGGCACACTTATGCATGAAATGAAATGTTTAAGAAGGGTGCGCCCTGATAGCGCTCCAATGCATTGGGTAAAGTATAGTATCATGATACGTCATGTGCAATGAGTGTTGACTCATGATAATTCAAGTGCAACGAGGGTTTACTCGTGCTTCAAGTGCAATGAGGGTTTACTCATGCTCCATGTGCAATGAGCCTTGGCTCATGCTAATTCAATGTTAAGTGTTGTTGCCACATTTCCATGTTATGATTATCATGCTTTATCATGCCGTTATGTTCATGTCTCTCTTATGCTCTATTGATATGCCTATTGCCTAACATGTATTGTACTCCTCATGTTATTAATTATGTACTCCCTTACTGGGCTTTATAGCTCACCCTTTTCTTATGCATGTCCTCAGGTTATCCCATGCAATGCTAAGTACGAAGGAATGTAGTGGTCATGTAAAGGAAGTTTTCAATAAGGATGTTGTGTTTCAAGTTTAAAGTTTTTATGTAATGATCCTAAGCCCCAAAGACACTAAACCTCTCGATCTTCTTTGTTTTATCAAGTGAAGTTTTATGTAATAAAGCATGTTTAAGTTGTAATAAAAGCAGGGTTGTCATAATATACCCATCTTATGAAAAATTTAATCACCACACGTGCGTACATACAACTTACTGTCTCCACATTGTGGTGTAATCCGTTTTCACTACCACCTTCAATGGATGGGTATAATGATGTAATTAATAAATATATATATGATAAATATAAAATAATATATATTGTGATATAATATACACCAATCACTTTAATACTATTCAAAAATTACCCGAACAACATCATCACTCATGCGTACGTACAGTTTACCGTCTACATGGTTCGATGTGTTTCGTTATACATAAACATCATTAAAACATGATTATATAAATTAATTTAAAGAATATATATGATATATATTATACTAATATCATTAGGTAAATTATTTAACTATTACCTAGGAATAAGAATAATAATTTATCCGAAAAAACATGCATAAGAACATAGAGTAGTTAATACCCAAATAATGAGTAAGAATAAAATGCTACTCAGAAATAAATGATCTTAAATGTTATCATAAAATTGATTATGACTCTGGAATAAATCCATAACAATATATAAAACATTATACAAGAGGTTTGGATACATAAGTAGCATATCATTACTAATGTAAGGGGTAAATTTATTAATCTTGTCTTTATCCAAGATAGTTTATTCATAAGTATTTAGTAGGGTATATTTATCATCAACATCCATGTTCAATAAATATGTATTCCAAAATATTCACTATATCCTTATATAATTGTTTAATGCCATCTTTACCCATTGGTGAGTGTTTAATAAATTGTGTGAATGAAATCTCTTTTCATTTTTGTTATGAGGTACTTTTTTTTTGGAAAAAGAATGAGAAGAATGTTTTTAATCTTTATGGCATGAACATATTTTTAATCATTCATAATGACTTGTTTACTTGATTCTATAACTAAAATATTACAAGTTTATTTCCATAAAAAATTATTTCTTATAAAATTTTGTTGCATTTTGATAAAGGAAAACATTTTTTAAGAATAAAGGATATTTTCCTCAAGACATAATTTCAAGTGTTTTCAAATAATTACATTCAATCTAAGAAGACACTCTTTAAATAGGGTTATATTTTTATCGATATTATTACCAATATTTGATTGTGTTTAGTATGGAATTTTCTTTAGGAAATCCATTTGTTTAATATCAATTGTGATGGAATGATGTCTAAGAAACCCATTTATTTTAGGGGTTATGCAATGTATAATGTTTTTATATTTTTCTATCACACATTAGAATGGATTCATTATGAGATAGTTGGGAGCTATATCTCCCTCCAACGCATTGTGTAAAGAATTCTATCTCATGAGATAGAAATTAATGTAATGATAAGTAAATATGGTTCAGTAATCCAAATATATAATGACGAGTGAACCGTGTACAGTAATGGACTTTGTCCATTATGATGGTCTTGGTAATGAGCCTTGACTAATATGAAATTATTTCATATTATTATTTGTGTATTCCCTAAAATTTCATGACTTATGTTATCATTATTATGATTACATTGATTTTTTTTATTTAACACATGACATGATATTATGATCTTTTATTTGTAGGAAAATATTTTCAAATGTTAAGTCCATATGATTATGATACGATTAATATTTCCCTTGTTTACCATTACTGATCATTTAAGATCACCCTTTCATTTTTTTTTCTTTTCACCGGTTCATAAAGAAGGGAATTTTGTAAAAAAATGTCAAATGGAGTCTAGTTATGAACAAATAATAAGGAGATAATGTTGTTGTTTTATAAACCAGTTGTTTATGTATCCTAGTTTCTAAATGCATTATCCCTATATGGTCCAGGTGTGGATTTTGTTAAGTTATGTGATAAATATTCTCCAATATTGAAGTAAAATCTATATTTAATGTATGGACCATTATATATATGATATGAAACACTGATCCCAAACCAATAATGATTATTTTAATGGGGACATTTTAACATTCAATTAATTTTTTGGATTTTTAAAGGATTAAATACATTATTATATAAATATATATATATATATATATCTTAAATATGTTAGTAAATTATAAATCAACATATTTGGTAACATCATTATTTAGAAAAAATTTGAATTTTATTTATTTTTTATATAAATATTATATTCTAGAACAATTATAAAATTCATTAGTTAAGTATAACTACATTTTTATATCATAATACAAAAAATATACTTAGGGGGAAAATTGGGATTTTTCAAAAAAATATAGATTTCTCAAGGAATAGTGAAAATAACATTTCTATGTAAAATAATCTTTTCTATTGATAATTTTATTATTTAAAAGTATAATTAATACTTTAATATTATTTTGAGGTATCTTATGTATTAATTAATTTTATATAATTAATATTATTATATTTAATTCATCTTTATATTATATTTTAATATATGTTTATTTTTTTTATTAAAATCATTTCTGTAAAAAAATATTTTTTAATGTATACATTTTATCCATTTTAGTCTATTAAAATATCCCAAACTGAGAAATAATCTAAATTAAATGTTCATATTAACGTTAAATTCATATAATGAATATTTTTAGTTAATAATTTAATGTATAATCATTTTTCCTTAAAAAATTATTCATGAAAAAACTACCTTATACCATACTTGTAAGTTTTATATTAAATAATATTATTCCACCTCTATTGATTTACATTGATTAAATGTTTTTCATATTTTTAATAATATTAATTATTATTATTTAATAATGTCAGCATAATTTTTGGACAAAATGACTGATAAGAATAGAAAATATTTATCATCATTGTAAAAGTAAAATACTTTGATTAAAGGTAAAATAAAAATAACGAAAACATATTAAGGACTTGAATAAATAGTAACCCTAATGGTTTTAATATGTATATGTTAATTTCATTTAAATAATGATTAAATTTTATTTTAAAAATATAAAGGATTAAATAATTATTTAAAAAATAGATAAAACATAAATTTTATTCTTAGTCGTATGCATTGCCAATTACAAAATTCATTTTTTTGAAATAATGTATTTTTGAAATAAAAAATATTTTAATAAAACGTCATTATTAGATAATTTTTATTAAATATAAATGATCTTAAAATTTTATAAAATCAAATGTAATTTTCTTGGGGTTTATAAACTCCTGTTGTAAAAAACGCATAATTTAAAATAAATGTCAGTTATTATTTTAAAACGGAACATTATAAATTTTGGAAAATTATTCATATAAAATGAATATTTTATTGTTATAATAATATCAAAATTATTAAACATTGTTTTTTTTCATAATTATTTATAACAACCAATGTTTGGGAAATAATTAAATATCATATAAATATACATTCTGTTTATGAAATCATAATAACCCAAAAGAGATGTAATAATTATTATAAATGGGATAATAATTTAGTTATAGGTTTTACCTTCCAAATAATTTTATTTTAGGTTAAATTTTCTTTTATAATTAAATTATGAATCCTTTAAAACATGTAATATATTTTATGGTTTGAAAATAATTTCATTTAGAGAGTGACTCACCCACCTATAAGTAAGGGTGTTAATTTAAACTAATCATACCTTGTATATATAATATAATTTAAATCACTCCCATTTGGATAAAACCAAGGAAGAAACCATCAGATGTTATTTAGTTTTGGTTATTTTTTTATGTAGAGTCCAAAACCTAAATAATAATGAAATCCCCCTAAATTGTTAAATAAATCCAATAAAACTACAATTTCTCTTCACCCAAAATCATTAGTGAACATATATATTATTATATAAATTCACTATAGTCCTCATAATCTTCCCCAAATCTATCATGAAGGCTCTCCAATTTATTTGAAGTCACACACTCATATAAGGGATCCTCACCTTCAAATCCTCCTTTCAATTCAAGAACTTTCATTGAAATTAGTCTTCTCAAATTAAGTTTTTTATATTTTAATTCATATAAAAATTATAGAACTATCCAATTGATGTTATATAAATATGGGATAATTTATACTATCTTATTTTAACCCTTATGAAATCTGTTACTATACATAAATTTAAGTTGGCAATCTTCATGTTTTTTTAATGAAGAACATCCTTTTAATTTGTCCCTAAATTTCATTCTTTTCTTAAGTTGGGATATGTTCTTTCATATTAAACATTATTTTAATTTAATTTACAATTAATGATATCTTTTTTTGACTCTCATTAAGACTTCCATTATCTTTTAAATAAACCTGTTAATATGCCTAAATTTTGTAAGGGATCTCAATCTCCCATTTTTATTCAATAAACTCTTTGATGTTATTAATTCAAATTAAAATTATTGATTCTTGAATATGTTCCAAAATATTCCTATTTATTTTAATTTTAGTTATAATTTTATATATTCCTATTTGACAATAATTAATCTCTCCTATAGACTATTATGTACATCTGTTACCATGTTGAAGTTTCTTAATGGATTTCTCAATTCTCATTTCAATTCAAGCACTTATTTTTTCTATGACTCTTAAATTCCATTTGATTATATTGGAATATGTTATTAAATAATCCCTTTAGTTTACATATAATTTATAAATGATGAGATACCATTTCCATCTCATTAATCCTCCCATGGTCCCTTATGAACACTTGTTACCATGCCGAAATACAGATAGGATAATTTTCATTATTCCTCATTCTTCATTACCTTATGAATTCTATTTCAAAATTTCTATTGTCGGGATATGATTTTCCATGTCCCTAATACTGACATTTTTATATTTATCTGATGAGATACCTATTTATATCTCATCAACCTATTTTTATAAACCATTATGTTACATTATTATGATGCCAAAATTTCACAATGATCGTCCAAGCCATAACAATTGTGTAATGAATAGGACACCAATTTGTTATCATGGTTGTTCACATTTATGAACATATACTTTTAATTTGGGTCTTAAATATTTGTATTTCACACTCCATAACCGTGTAATAAATTATGATGAAGAATAAACCCATGTTGTATGATATATGTGGAACATTTAATAATGATAATGAAATCAATATGATGGGTGTGCCTAGATAGCACTTCAACGCAATGGGTAATGTTTACTATCATGATACGTCACATTGGGACATGATGTTAACCTGATTCTTTTATGGGACTTTTTAAACCACGAATTATTGGAGTATTATTCATGTAATATGATTATGAATCAATGTTTGATGTTGTTTCCACATTTCCCAAGATATTATTATTATGGTATGTCTTATACCATTATTCATGTTTATGAGTCCTACTATTGTTATTCCTTACTGATATACTTATTGACTAACATGTATTATTATCTTCATTTTATACTATGTATATTTCAATATAGAGATTTATATCTCACCCATTTCATATGTTTTTTCCATGTTTATTTCATCCAGTTTTAAAATCCATTAAATTTTAGAAGAATGTTAAAACTGTTTATAATAACTATGTTATATCCCATGTTCAAGATGTCATGACATGTCACTAATTCCCTAAGACACTGTAATTAAAAATATATAGGGTTGAATTTTGTGAAATGTTATGTAATAAATGAGGTATTAATGTGAAATAAAGAGTCTGGTTGTCATACCTTTTACTCCCAGTGGCAGTATAAAGGAAAAATGTCTCCCCAAAATCTATTTACAATGAATATGGTAGTTTCTGATCACAAAGTCCCTCCCCATGTCTTCTCTTACATTTATTGTGATAGGGATTATCTCCTATAACCCATTGTGTCTATAAATGAATCCATGAACTGAATGATTGAATAATAAGAGGATGATATTATTAATTCCCCTCCTGTATTCATGGATGGAGACCCCACCTCCATCGATGATCGTAGGAAAGAGAATATGGGAAAATAACAAGTACCATGACCTAAATTTATTCAAGATTCTATTATTCTTGAGGATCATGAGATCTATATTTCAATTATAAAGAAGAATAAATATTTTTTTCTCTTTGAAATATATAGATGTTTTTTGGTTGATCCCCAATATGGCTACGCTTCACCTTGCCTTACACAATGACCATGGAGGATTCAAGCAGGAAGCTAGGAGAATAAGACCATATTACACTACTATGTTCCATAAGAATGACTCTAATATTCAAATCCTCCAATATCATGGTATTAAGACTCTAATATAAATAGCATCCCATGTCCAGCAAACAAGACGATAATTAATAGGCCATCTTTCATCCTTACTGCATGATGATAAACTGCAGTGAAGATGTCCGCCATAAAAACATTAAACTACAAAAAATAACTCCATACCAAATGATGATGAACTACCAGGAATACAACCTAACAACATTCCAATAAACTTTATGAAATAGTTCCTTACCAAATTAATTTTAATTTCATGGTCAACATTAAATATTGAAATGTTTTCTTCACATGAGCTAGATTTATGGTAAAAAAGGATGTAATCCTTCATATCTGTGTGATTCAGATCTACAAGGTTATTTTTTGAATCAAGAACTATTAATGAAATGATTCATTCCATCATTGGATATGTTTTGATTCCAAAATCTCAAATACTTGGTCAATATTCATTATAAATTGAAAAAATTACCCCTATTCATATAGGTCATACCAACATAGAGAGTTTACCTTTAAAAAACTAGTTGATGCTTGATTCGAGATACAACACGATATTTAGTAACACATATTTCTCAATTATGGGGTCTATTCTCAATACCAATGGAAATAATAGCCCCTCTACATTGGTATTAAACATATGTGGGGATTTTTCCCTTCATTAACTATGTGTAGCTTGATTTTTTATATGAGATAACATGTAATGAAACCTAGATCTCTAGTCTTGGGTCCAGTTATAATACCAATGGAAATAATTCTCCATCTCTATTTGGGGAAAAACTCTATGGTGATTTTTTCATTTAGATACTACATGTGTCTTGATTCCAATAATCCCAGGATAAATAGTGACTCCCATACATTGAATATTTGTTCCAACCACAATATCAACACCAAAACACCCCTCCCTATGCATTTTCATAACTAACATAGTGAACTTCCATTGAATAAATACATATAGCATGATTCATATTATTGTAGTATATTTAGTGATGCTTTAATTTCGAATCCATTGGTATTCCAAAAAATATTGATTGAGAAAAATTGACACCTCCCTTATTATGAGTGAGACCTATTTAAGGATCTATCTGAGTATGATGTCCTAGACTCCAGTTCCACTCAGTTGTGCCCCTATCCAAAAGGCTACATGGCCTCATAGAAATCTCCCAAAAAACAATAGGATGTTGACTAGAATTGATGGTCATGGGTGTGTCTGTGGGGAGACATTGTCCTCATTGTTATAGTTTCACAGCAGTAAAATCAATAGTTGAATAGTGGAAGTATAAAAATAATTAATAATCAGTGGAAAGAGAAATAAATAACCAAGCACTAAATTATAATCAAATGTAGTAAAATGAATCATATAAATAAGGATGATAATGTATGTCATGTGTCTATAATGAAATAAAACATGTATTCAATAAGAAGGAAATAATACAGTACCAAAATATATAAAAAGGTCATAAAATATCCCAACATCAAAAGATCCAACCTTGTCATATTCTACTATGATCTATCAAAAGACATGCTAGAATTTTATGCATCCATAAGAGGATGTTTCAGCTAATATTCACCTATAAGAAATACGGTCTTCTTAGGTGTGATTGGTGACCATGATAGGGTGTGAGATAAAATCAGTATTCCACCCCCAATAAAAAATATAGATATCTAGTATATGTGTACAACATGGAAGTGTTAATATATAATAATGTAATGCAGGAACAATAACTGTAAAGGGGTCTGCTCTCATTCATGAGAGAAACCAGGATGACTCTACCTGCATCAGCCTATGCCAATACACTATGAATGAGTATCAAGGAATGGAATTCATGGTATAACATTTATAAGGGATTTTATGACCAATTTCATAGTAGTAAAGGGGACTCTGTGCCAATTATCTCATTTATATGGGATTTCAAGCCCAGTATCTCAATAAGGGACACTATGCCCATTGAGTATCACAAGGGATTTTATTCTCATATAGTACCCCAAGGGACCTCAAAACCGTATAGTATCATAATTATATTAGACTCCCTAAGCCCTTATCATATAAAAATTATATAAGGGTCCACAAACCCCTATCGTATCTCAATTATAAAAGGGTCTCCATGCTTGTATAATATCACATTTATATGTGGGTTTCCATGCCCATATTGATACAACATGTTCAAGGGTCTTCATTATCATTTATCATAATTATTATTTGTTTTCATAACCATATAGTATAATAAAATATGGATTTCATTAACACACAGACACACACACACACATATATATATATATATATTTAATAAGGGTTATCATTCCCAATTTCCATTATTAATGATGGTTGTTCTTACCAATCTTCCGTAGTTGTAATATCCATTGGTTTTAATATGATAAAAACCATAATTTATCATTAAATTAAAAATAATCATGTCAATGGAATGAACATTGTTCCATTTTATTAGGTTATGTCAGCTTATCACTCACCTCTATCCAATTAAATTCATTATAACTGTTAGGATCATTAGCCATGATAATCCACTATAGTCTTTAGAAATCCTTATAATATCATTTAGAAATAGAATCAAAACACACCGTTAGATATTTTGGTTAGGAAGGATTGAAATCCAAAAGGAATAAGGATGGAACACCCAAAAGAGTGGCTCAATTTACGGAGGTAGATATCAATGTGGATTGGGTTCCTATATGAAAACCAATTCAAGGTAGATGAAATTAATGAATTTTATAGTCAAACTATAGTATAGAATGATGGAAAATAATATAAAACATTAAAACATGAGGCATAATTAATAGGACACCTACCTCATACTCATACAAGATTGATTTTTGAGTATCGACCAATGATTTGTTCCATATTGGAAGAGAATGAAAAAATTGATGAATACCCATAATATAGGGCATGTGAACCTAACATTTTATAACTCCATTGAGAGTAAGATAAATAAAGAATGGTAGAAATAGAATAGATTACTCACTAATGGTTGTTCAGTGAGGCTAACAACCCTTGAATCTGACATTGGATGGAGTTTATCTACAAAAATCAATGTATTAGGCATTGATGGTGTTTCATGGGATGAGGAAACCACCGCATGAATGAAATGAGATAGATAATGAGGGAGGGAGAGAATAATTTATGTTTTAAGGAAATAATGTAATTTCACCCAAAATTTTAGGGGTGCACGTTTTGGTTGCATGATTGACCAAATTGTGCACCAACCATGTAAATGTCATCACCATAAGTGGAAAATCACATGATTAGTCTACAAAATCTGTGAAACCATAAACCAACTAAGAAATGCTCCAATGGAAAAAAACTATAGATATTTGTCTTGGTAATGAATCCCTATATGCATTTTTTACTCAAACTAAAAATCCCCTTCTACTATCTGTCATGCCTCACATGGTTAGGGAAAACCAAGTATCCTGGCTCACACAGTTTCTACTAATAATGTGGAAAACCTAATATTCCCACTAGCATGGTTTATAGGATTAAAACAAGACCCATAACACCCTCATGTCCTCTTTGAACTCATTATTATTTCATATTTGATCTAAATAATATAGTTAGACAAAAATTAAATGGATCTATACCAGATAAAATTGAAAATTTCTTAATGTCATCCCCCTTAACAAGAACACAGTCCCAATTTCACCATCCAATGGTGAAAAAACATCATATGAGAATAATTCTAGCCACACAACACATATGTCAACCTCACACTCCCTATACTCATCCTATACCTGTCCATGATTTCATAGCACCTTTTGTAAAGGGATAGAAAACCTTCATAGTTCCTTCATTCTCTTATACATGATGCATATAGGATACTACAAGAAAAATAGAATAATTATCAAGCTCAATATCCTTGTTAACAAAAGTATGATATGATCCATCATGATAATAGTGAAGCTATGAAATGTGGATGATTTCATGCATGGAACATTAACCATAACATAAAAACTGACTATCAATCAAATTGTGTCTCTCTAGAATCCCAAATGTCCAGAAAAAGAACATATACAACTCCCCTTATCTCTGAATCTATCTAATCCCATGTATAGTTGATACCTTTATGAATACATGATCCCTGATCTCTAACTCTAGTGGTACTCGATGGTGAATGGAATACGATTCCTGTCTATAAAATGAAGTATAAATCCATCTCTTAAACAGTTAACCTAGTTAGAGGTCTCTTGAATGAGATGAGGATCACTCAAAGCTTCATCTATATACTCTTACAATCATAGGGTTGAATTTTATGGACTACCATACAAGTCATCATAAAGATGCATCTGAATCATTTCTTAATAACTGTTATTGTAGGCTAACTAAATGGAAGGGATACGTATCTCCCAATAACTATAGAAATCAAGGATGCATGCTTGGATCATGTACTCTAAAATCTGTGTAGTCTGTTCCAACTAACCAATGGTCAGAGGAAGAAAGGATACTCTCAAAAGCACCTGTGTACTCATAACCTTCTAAAACCCCTAACTACGATTTAATTTGAGCATCCCTATCTGAAATTATATTAATTGAGAACCTGTGATGTCCTATAATATCATGAAAATATAATCTTCCCAACTCACCAATGGAGAAATTCTCTTAGATAGGATGGATGTGGGCTATATTCTTTAATCATTTCAAAACCAACCAAACAGCATCGTTACCCAGATACAGTCTCAGTAAGCTGAATAAAAAATCAATAACTACATTCAACAATTTCCAGTATAGGTATGGTAATGGATACTTCTAGCTAGTAGGTCATTGGGGCTCTACTATCACCAACTGACATGTAGAACATCTTTTGATAAATCTTGCAATCTAACACTTCATCCCATACCAACAATACTGTCAGTGCATGTAAGGACACATCATGGAGATACCTAGCTGAACAACCCACTAAGAATCATGTGACTCCAAAATTATCTCATCACTCACATCATTGGGAACCCAGATACACCAATGTATCTATAGGATGATTACATCATCAATAGACCAATATAGAGGTCGGTCGACATGAGTAATACACTTTGATAGGACCAAGACCTCATGATCTGAAATCAATATCATATTCACCTTCTCATGAAGTAAATATTTCACTTATAGCGAAGTAATAACATGCTATCAATAATGGTTTTAACATCTATATTCATACCATGAAAGAGATCTGTATGTTTCCATTGTCTGTTGTCCTCTAGAACCATCTTCTTATAATTCCTCCTACTCAGATCATTTAAAAAAGAAATTCCTTTCCTTGGCATATATGATAGATCAATGTCAAAGGACTGTAGATATTTAAAACATATTCACTGCCTATGGTTTATGTCTTGCTGTGTAAAAATATACATGAGGCACTTGTGGTTTGTAAACCCCACAAAATTATCTTCTAGTAGGTAATACATCCAATATGTCAAGGTGCATTCAAAATCTATCATATTGAGATAATACATTAGGTAATTATTCTCATGAGGCCTCAACATCAATGAAATATACAGAACGACTCTATCTTACAAAATTATAACTGTACATAGTCGGATACATTATGAATCAAAATATACTGTATATCTCCTTCCAACCTCAGGCGGAATCTAGATCAACATTGATGAAAATCTCACATTAAAATATTGAATGGATATCTCATAGGATTCTGAATATATAATCTTAACACCCATTATAGTCAATCCCATTTGTGGTATTTCAAAGTGTGATATGTCTTATATAAAACACATGTTGTGACTAGATAGACCTAAGATACTATGTATGTCATAAAAATTCCTGGGCTATTCCCAAGTATCTATTGGTCTCACCATCAATGGGTTAATTGAAACTCTTGACATAGAGAAAATGTAACCTCTAAGATGCAGAATGTTGATCTAGAAGTGACATTTAGTAAGATGAGAATAATTCTTTTTCTCTCTTGGTGTATTCAAAATGATCTCAAGATGAATAGAACAATCAATTTGAGTAAACAAGTACACTATAATGTCTTCTACAAAGACCAATATAGAGGAATCCTTATAAGGATAGATAACACTATTCATCAAATCTATGATAAGGAAAAGAGACTTATAATGAAATAATGATAACATGTGAACCAAATATACGTTTTATTAACTCTAGAAACTTGTAAGTGGAATATTTGAATGTCTGACTCAAACTTGAGGCTAGCCAGATCTCATGTCGATCTTCTAGAATACCATATCTCCTATATGATGATCAAACAGATCATCAATTAATGTTAAAGGATACAAGTTTGGTCAATGTCATGCGATTCAACATATTCTACTCGACACAATGCCAGAGGGTTATGTATTTTTTCATTGATAAAATTATTGGTGTACTCTAAGGAGAGGTATCGGGATGTAGAAAAACCTTGGCCTCTATATCCCTAGGCTATATCTTGATCTATTAAAACTCAATTGTAGCCATCCAATAGAGATAGATAGAAACTATTGCATCTAAAAAACATGTTCGATAGTAAACTCTTCCTCGCTTTGGAGGTAATCTAGAAAATTTCATTTTGAAAACATGAGTTAATTGATTGGATACTAGTGGGAACACAATTTAATATAGTTTCTAATTATTCATGTTAATGATAGTAGTACGTTTGGTCACACCACCTAACCCATGATGCTCTATTCTAGCTCTATCGGCCTAAAAATACCTCTCACCTTTTTAAATATATGTACTTCCCTATAGTGATGTAAATGACACCCTCTAGTGAAAACATTCCACATAGTCAACATAGGGAACCAAACAATCCATCTCGAGAATGAAGTTAGAGCCTTCTATCATAAGGATGAAGAGGATCCATAATGAAAAATCCACTTCCTATCTTCACGGAAAGGTATTTCCATTATTGTATGTGCTATGATCTTATACCTAAGGGGGTATCAAGTAGAGTCAACCCCCCCTAGAGTACTCAACATGTAGCTCAAATCTCTCTACAATAGGCTCAAATATGAATTTAACACACTTATATCTAATAATGATAAAAACATTTTATAGGATTCTATAATATTACATAAAATAGTAGATGGTTCCGCGTATTTCTCCATTATTATAGGATGCGCTAAATAGATATGGCATGATCCATGTTCATGTGCTATAACTTTATTATCGAGATTCTTCTCTACTAGTTCTATGTATATAATGTTTGACTATCGTGGAAATTACCTCATATTCTACATGTATGACCTATAGTACTCCAGATACCTTCTTGGTGAGTTTCTTCTAAACATTAACTTAAAGGTGGAGATAGCAAAAAATCCTCCCATACTCAGAAAAAATGGGAAGTTCCTATAAAAATTCTGAAGATGCCCAAATATACTAAAATCTCAACACTCGACGTGGTATCTAGGACAAAAGGGATGATTATTCCTAGTCTTCCCACACGAATTACATACCTTGTAACTAGATGTGGGTTTCACCTACATGTTTTGGTTTATACATGTAGTCTCAAACCATTACATCCGAACACTAGTAGAACAACTACAATTTCTAGGTTCTGACCCACCATAGATCTCAGAGTTTTTTTCCTTTAGGTTCCTCCAGATGATAAGGACCTAGTTAACTATTTTAGATACTATAGTAAATTTAAAATTGTTTACATGAGAACAATTAGGATGCCTCATACAACCCTCAAGTAATCTCTTTTTCACTATATCATCAGTAGTGTAGATAATTATGAGCAATTGAAGCTCTAAAAAATGAACATAATAGTACATAAAATTAACCTGACCATTTTCCAAGTTCATGAAATCCCTAGAAAGATTGGACCTTAGGGGCTCAAGGAAAAAATAATCAATGAATCTCGACTGGAAATCCCTCCATGTCCCTTCCCGATACAGAACTCTTTAATTCAAAATATCACACCATTATTTAGCAGTCCTCATATAATCTCAGTAGATTGGTTCAATATCCTCTCCAAAGGTGTCTACAAAACATTCAAATATAGACAAAACAGTCTCGAGCCATAACTCTACATCATGTGGTATTCCATCCTCAGAAAGAATGGGTTGATGCTACTTTTAGAACTCCGTATTAAACTCTACCATAGACAGGGTAGAGTGTGGAGCTCCCTGTAAGGCCTGCATAATCCATATAAAATATTATCAAAACATGGAATCGTCCACCGTATTAGGAATAGAGTGTGGAGCTCCCTGTAAGTCCTGCATAATCCATATAAAATCTCATAAAAACTTGTAATCGTCCACTACATTAGGAATTGGATGTCATTCAATATGAGGTACTAATGGAGGCATAACTAGTGGTTCAGGGAAAACAAAGAACATTATATGGTCATATCAACAATCTTGGTGTACAACCAAAGGGAATCGTGGTGGAATTTGCCTACAACTTTAAAACAATAAATTTATATCGAATTTTATAATTCAATAATCCATAGATATATAAGAAGATCATGTAAAAATACTTTCTATGTAATAATCATACCCCTCTTCCAGCTCCAGTACTCTGGTCAGTGTGATAGAAATATTTACATAGAAGATTAGACATGTTTATTACTACCCACTACTAAGGCCGGAACTGGGTAAATCTGTATGTTTAATAATTCTTATTTAATTTTAAATTCATATTAACATTTGAATTCAAATGGTGGAATCAAATCATTAACCACATAAAATCTATAAGGTCTCGAACACCTTATAGACCAAAATGCAGCATCTAGTCAATTCATACCCTAACACATTCCATTCAATGCGACTAATGATCCCTATCCCCATCTTTCATAGTTGGATTCTCAGTGTGCCTGCACTAGACAATGCTTGAAAAGAATGTTATGTTATGGTAGGCACTCTAAGAAACAACTATTCCATTCTTAATTCCCTAAAATAATTATTCTACAATAAAAAATATATTTATATCAATCTTAAAATTCATATAAATCACTTGATATGTGAACAACACAATGCTCTTATATGACATGGAATACGCAGATTATATGTATTTCCTTTAAGGATCCTAATATGATTCATGATCAATGTTTCCTTTCCATCATATCATAAAAAAATAGATTATATATAATCCTCATTTATATCAATAGTAACATTACAACTCATGTACTTTACCCCAAAGTGGAATAATATCAACTATAATAAGAAAAAACTATTAAATAGAAATTTCAATTTTAGGAATTTTGGATTTTCCTTATATTTGGGTTAGCTACTCCTAGGAACAACTATTTACAAAACACCAAAAACTTTAAAATATATTGTGTATCATCTCAAAATAGTAATGACAGAAAATAATTTATTTATTACCAATTTGTGACATCCTGGGCCCGTGTGACACTCAGAGGTGCCCCGAGCCCAGTGGGCCACATGGACATAAGCACATCTCACTGAATGCCAAAGGCTGTAGACTAGTTTCAATAGCCTTGGGTGTATCTATTTGGATATTATTCCCCTTTACCAGAGTTTCAAAATGGTAAAATCAATATATTAATAGAGAATGAATAATAAAAATGAATAAGAAGTAGAAAGATACATGAATAACAAAGAAATGAATGTTAATCAAATGTAGTAAATTGAATCATATACATAAGTAAGATAATTAATATCATGTATCTATAATGAAGGAAAACACTTATATAAGAAACCAAAAATAGCGTATAAAAAAGGTACTAAAAGGGAATAATCAATCTCATCATCCCAAGATATAGTCTGGTCATTATAAACAATGATTCATCTTATTTAATGATATAATTTCATTAATTTGAAGGAGGATGATTCCCCTTATCTACACCATCTTGAATGCATTCTACCTAGGTGTCATTGGAATCTTAGATATGTTATGATATAAACATAGCAGCCCACAAAAAATGATGTATATAAATATAAAGTCTGTGTTTATAAAATGGTAGTGTACATATATAATGATTTATAGTTGTAATAAAAACTATAAATGGGTTGAATTTGGATTCTAAAGGAAACCTGGATGATACTACTTACTTCAGTCCATGCCCATATATCACTGAATGACAATCAAGGGATGAAATTCATGATATCCATTTTATAATATATTCTATGTCCAGTATTGTAGTGGTAAATAGAATTCCATTCCCAATGCCAAATTTATAAGGGAATCCTTTCATGGAATTGTTGTAAGGGATGGCATGCCTGTATAGTATCCCAGGGGATGTTATGACCATTTAGTATCTTGAAATATTTCATGCCTATAGAGTATCACAATTATATAATTGTCCCCACACACTTACCAAATCAAAATTATATAAGGATCACCATTTCTGTGTCGTATCACAATTATATAATAGTCGTCATTCCTGTATCGTTTCACATTTATGTTAGGGTCCCCATTTTTTTATGGATACAACATGTTCAAGGTTTATCATACCAATTTTGTATAATTATTAAGGGTTATCAAGCCCATTTTTTATAAATATGTATAGAGGCCATGCCAATTTATAATTATATCAGGCATAAGGGACATCAAGCCAAATTTCCACAATTAATGTTTATTTACATTCCCACACATACTTAGTAGTAATATTTATTTCTTTAATATGATAAATGAACTAAATAAAATTTATTTTACATTTAATCATTAAAAGGTAGTGTCTATTGAACAATTTTATTAGGTGGTGTGGGAATTCCACTCATCTATATCTAATTCAATTCTTTACAATTATCAATTGAGTTAGCCTTGATAATCCACTAAAACAATTCATTATAATTATAATATCACATATAAATTTAATCCAAACACACCATTTGGTGTCTTGGGGGTAAAATAATGAAAGGGAAATGGCATAAGGTCTGGACATCCGAATTGATGGCATACTATATTGTGGAAGATTTCAATTCAGTTCAGGTTGTATCAAGTCAAATAATTCATGAAATATGCAATTAAGGCTACACAAGGTGAAACTAGTTTGTTGCACAATTAAACATATTATAAAACCCTAAAACACAATGAATAAATAATATACCACCAAACTCATAGTTACAAAACACCCCATGTCCAGTATCGGCCATTAATTTGGTCCAGATTGAATGAAAATGAAAAAACAGATGGATATACTAAAAATAGGAATTATGTGCCTACACCTTTATAACATTGACAAGACGAATATATACAGTGAATGGAAAAAATGGAATATTGTGCTCACTGATGGCTATTGGTTGAGACTGACATTTCTTGAATTGGACATTGGACATAGGAGATATAGAAAACCTAGTTTTATGATTCAAAGGAGCTCTCACAGTTGTAGGTACCCACTACACACAAGAAATGGGAGAAATAAGAAGGGACTTGATTGTAATTAGATTTAAAGTGAGAGGGAAATTTCACTCAAATGATTAGGGGTGCATATTTTTGCTTCATGGTTGTCCAAAATGTTCACAAATATGCAAAGGTCACTACCGTATGAGGATACCCGCATAGTTAGACATGGAGGTTCAGATAACCCAGAACTAACTATAAAATAATCCTATGCAAAAACAAGAGAGGTTTTTCCCATGAATGCGGCTCATATAAACAATTTCCACAAACCATTCATCCCATGCTGCTATCTATCGTGCCACATATGGTTAGGGGAAACCATGAATCTTTTCTCACATGATTTCTAATAACTATATGGCCAATTCATATTTCCCACTAGGCAGGGTACTAAGCTCTGAACAATCCCCAAACACCCATGTAACCTCAATAAACTCCTCATCCATCCATATTAGATAAAAAAATATTTATATAGAATTTAAAGTGATCATTAAATAATACAATAAATGATTTCTTAAAATGGGAACCATTCACATGTGACTTAATTGACTATCTAGTTTTCTCTTTTTCTCATGTCGAGCAAGGGTCATGTGATCTTAAGTGACCTAACAGGAATCACTAGTCAATAAAACTAAAACATGTATCAGATAGAGAAATAAAATTATTGTCCCATGAAAAAAATACATGATAATATCCTTATATAATTATGTGAAACTACAAAACAACATCTTAATCTCATGATGTTAAACTGCATGATGATTGGACCTCATGCTGAATAGATCATCCCCTATGATAACAATGTACTCATGAATTAAATGTTTATTCCCATAACCTGTAAATGTGATCAATACACACTTGTGTAACATTTTGGTTCCTTGAAACCATCTTCAATATTATTTTCTCCTAGAACCATCTAATTATATTCAATATATGAGTTGATATGAACCGATCCCTCATGTGGATAATCTTCTCTTCAGACCCAATGGACCAGAGGCTCCCCTTCCCGAAATTTATCACTCTAAACTTGTTAAAAGGATTTTCTAATATTGAAGGACCCTCTAGTATCCGTTTAATAACTGACACCCTTCTAAATAGTTTTTTAACGACGATTAGTGCTAGAGATGTGGAACCCATTAAATCTATGATTTATTGTCCTAACCATATAGAATATGGGCTTCCACCATTATCAAATTGTTGACTTGTATGTACTACTTTCAACTACAATTTAAATAAGATATTCTTGTGTTATGATTTACCTTTTCCATGACCTAAATTTTCATACAGATCTAGATATGATGGATGTTACACATTTGTCCATCGTACCCATTATCAATGAAATTCTATAACCTTGTATTCTTATACCATTCCATTTCGGGGTATGCATCCTCGATGAAGACCTATGTGGTCAATTTTAGCAACACATCTCAAAGATAAATACTTTTCATGTGATGTTAAACTAACTCACATCATCTTAGTTTCACGTTCTTAAATTTTATAGCATATGGTTCATCTGTAAAGGAAAAATATTTTTTATATTTGGCCATCATATCAATAAATTTTCGCAATGGGATTAATTTTTCATGCCATAGAAAAATGAATTTTGGAAATTCCCTATCACTATATATGACCATTATCCACATAGAAGACACCTAAGAATGACCAGATGTGTAGAATTACCAAGATTAGAATAAATAATTCCCCTTTCTCAGAAATAAAATTCATATATACATGGAGATTTCTTTTTAAAGGAGATGACTATAGGTGATTCATGTACATAGAATGTGTATATAGTAAACCGGGGAATCCTAGCCATAAAAATATAATATACTGCTATTTGAAGAGGTTTGAGTCATGAAAACTCAATATTACTATGTATGAGTTTGATCGACTTAAGTCGTTATTGTGCCTGAGATAAATATATACAAGAATTTCTCCAATAAATGGATACCCACCTATAGGCATGTGAATGAATAGATGGTGTTTCACACAACTAAATTCCCCAGACATATGAAATGTGTCCCCTATGATATCTTTTAGAATTTTATGTTTGTTCCAATATCCTTACTACATGCCATTTTACTAAAAGGAAAACATCATTATCACAAGATGTGATACTGCATGACATATACATCCCCCAATACATGAAGTAGAAATGTTAGAACCATGTCCCATTATCAGTTCATATAAAAGGACCAAGAAAACCTGACCTTGATCATCTCGAGTATGAAGTGATCCCATAATATTTTAAGCACATCAACCCATAAATAAAACATCATATCTTGAGAATCACTTGTTTGTATGAACCTTTAACCAATCCTGGAATGAAGGAATTATATTGTTTGACCATTCCATATGTGTATATTGATAAGGGCTTTAGACCCATTAGAAAACTGATACCTTCCTATAAATGAAGGGATTTCTGATACTTTTGATCCCTTACATTGTCATAATGAAGCATTTCATTGAAAATTGATTCTCTATAATTTTAGGCATGATTGTCCCATATCATTACAAATTAACAAATAACATTTATGAATGATATATAACATTTCATCTCCTGCTCAAAAAAATGAGGGAGTTATCTTGACAATGGGTATTCTAATTAGGGTATTGAGTAACAGTATACTCATACAAGGTTTAAGTGAATCATGAACATAAACTGTATTCACATTGGTTAGTGATGTAGGACCTGAAACATTATCCTTTGATGGTACAAATCACAAGTCCCAAAACTAGTAGTAAAAAGACATAAATCTAGCCAGTCTAAAGACCTGAATAGTGTGACAAAAGAAAATTTGATGTCTCTAATCGCTAAACTATTCATATATATATATTTTTTAAATTTAAGAACAAAAATAAATAAGGAATAATGATCATGGGGGAAATTTATTGACCCTAGTAATGTAAGAGCTATGCTCGCTCCCCATTTGTCCAAGAAAAATATAGATCAATGATTTATCAATTCTCCACATAGTGATAACATTTTCACTTGGAGGCGACATAACTTTTTTGTTTATTGAACCTTTCTTGAATATTAAATATCTGATAAATCACATTCATGTATTTGAAGTTTGAGTCAACACAATCAACCAATGGAACATGGGCTCCCATTACAATGGTACATCCTTGTTAATAAATGGTAATAAGGACTAGTTTATCTTGAAATATCCCTCCAGTATTCATTGGAGAATTGACATCCTATCAATGAGAATATTACTAGATGTTTTGTCCCCATGATGAGGTTCACATAAAACCTCAAATTCATATCAAAACTAAATGGGATATGGGATTCCAAGAATATAAATGGTTTAAAAGTACCCACTAGATTCCACCTAATGATAACTCATACATTTATAGGATTTGATTTAAAATCCCCTTAACCAATCTATTCTGGAAGATCCAACATCCTCGATACTACATCACTATGTATTATACCCTTTCTCAATGATGGAATCTAATATTCCATTCATAGACCTTTTTATGATTGACACCACATTAATCAAAACCATATAGTGTTGGGCCCAAAAATATCCTAAACAAAAACCAAACTGTCATAGGGTTCTAGAAACCTTATTGGAAAACTCTTCTCTAAATATCTAACATCGTCATCCAAATGTTGGAATCCTAAAAAATATATCATAACCCTTATAAAATATTGAAGACACTTCTACATGACCCTTCATGTAATCCCTATTTCATCATGAATATGGTCCTCTGACCCACCAACTAGAGTTATATTTTCCTTGTAAGAATGGAACTCCAATCATGTTGGGACCTAAAAACACAACATAGTAACTCAACACCTTAGGGTGTTTTGTGGTCATCCCCAATATCATTCTACCAATTCCATATTCATTGTGTCAAGTTCATGGAATCATGATTTAGAAAACCCATATTCTATCTATCAATCTATCATCTATATTCCAAATATAATTCCACCCACCAATACCCTTTTTGTCCAGGATGAAAGGTTTCACACCCCATCATAGACATTCATCATTCAAAATCCCATAATAGATGCATGGGTCTCCAAATGATTATGAATACAAATAATTCACTACTAAAAATAAATGTAATAGTCTAGAAGAAAAAACTACAAATATGGAAGGTTTGATCTAGAGGAATTAAAACAACATTAGTATATGGTCTGACCTAAAAGGCATAGAAATTCACTGTAAAAATGTTTGATCATGATGACCATAATCTACAATAGTGAATGGTCCGAGATAGAATTCCAAATTCTATAGTAGAATAAGGTCCAGGATAGAATAACAGAAGCCATATAATAAAATAGGTCAAGCTAGAATACCAAAAGTAATAGCAATAGAAGATATGATCTAGAAAACCATAACAAAAAACATCATGTGGTCGAAGCAATAATACCTAAAAATAGAAATATAAGGTCCCAACTTGAAGAATAAAAAATACAACAATAGAAGGTCCAATCTTGAAGACAAAAAATATAGTAATAGATGTTCTGAGGTATAAGATCAAAATTTACAACAGAAAAAGTTCACTTCTAGAATACCTTAAACTATAGTAATATTAGGTTCAAAATAGAATAACATAAACTATAACTATATATGGTTTGAGAAAGAATACCCTAAAATAAATCATAGTAGTGGTATGTTGTATAATCTTATTATTACATTACCATTCATTATGGTGTATAAATATATATTATTTGAATGTTTATTTTCTTTGAAATAAGGTAAATGATATAATAGAACATAGACAATTCTTCTAAAGCCGCATGAAATATATATTCATGGGTTCACACTATGTTACTTTTACTACATCTCATATACTAGGGATATACATCAAAGGAAAGGGTTGAGCAGGAATCCTAGTAAGGGAAAATTAAGGGAGAAAAAAGCATGTGATCATGAGACATATCAATATGAACATGGGGAAGAACACTAAGGCTTTATCATGAGAAATAAAATAATAAAAAGAACATGAATCATTACATGTAAATTTGGCTACAAAATATAAATGATACATTCATAATCATATCCCCAAGGATTATCACCAAGGTTTCATAAATAAAAAAAACCATGGTTATTCACTATGGTATCATAAAACATGTAATTTCAATAGATTAAATTTTTTATCCAATTCATTGGAGTGATATCAGATCACATAAATTATGTGTATTAATTTCATGTGATCCACATTGATCATAATAAATAATTTCATTAATAACCCAAGGTGGACATATAATGGATTTGTAATAAAATTCATGGAATACAAAATAATTTAAATACATGATTGTTACATAATTCATAACACATGAATGGAACTATGGGATTAATATATGTAAATCCCAAAATAAAAAAGGGTGTTTACACATTTCATAATACAAATTTTATTGAAATATTTATAGCTATTCAACTAAAAATGGAAATATAATAACTCTGTTATAAGTGAAAATTGGAGATGTAAATTTGGTAGCATGAATGGTTTGAATCATGGTATCAGAATGGGGTAAAATAAAGGATAATTAATGCCCCCCATTGATAAAAATACACTATTATAGTAAAAAAATGATATAAGGAGGAAAAGGATCATATTTTTTAGATTAGAAGACATAAACAAAAAATTGACCATTGAATTGAAAGTAGAAGTAATGATTTACATTACATTGAAGATTCATTCCATAAATATGAGGTTGTAACCCTAGGGAGCCTGAGGACACCATGTGTGACTACATGGGAGGGAAAATCACCATAAATCATGGAGGATTTAGTATATGTTCATGGAAATGTTGAAATGGGTGGGTATGTATAGAAAAATTGGAGTAAATCTTTAAAACATTTCATGTATAGGTCTTGTAAAACTAGGTTCTGGAACATGAAAAACCATTTTCATTCCCATGGTTTTATAAATTTTGGTCATAAATTAGGTTATTTTAGTCTACAATAATGGAAAAACACTTTTAGTACTTATTTTTAAATGGTATAGTAAATATTTCACAATCTTATGTTTTTAATTATCAAAGATTCTTTTTTAGAATTTGGAAATTCACTTATAGTTTTGTAAATAGATTAAAATATATTTAACTACATAATATTAATAAAAAACACAATATAGGTTATTGATTTTTTAATTAATTTTTACATCATTATGATATAAATATAAAGTAATATAATATACCAAAAAATAATTCTTTATTTTTTACTATTCAAAAAAATAATGTATTCTAGAAAATTACCATAAATTCAACCTAATTGAATTTCGATATTCTGGTTTCAAGTATAATGATTATTTTTATTGAATAAGTCTCTAAATATGATAATTATAAATTATACATATAAAAATAACTTTTTATTTAAAAAAGGTTTTGTTATCGAACATCCCAATTTCAAAAAATTATAAAAAACTTCCTAGGCCATTGAAAAATTATTTTATCAGTTATGTTTAGGATAGAGTTTTATAGAAGGGTATTTGATTAAAAAAATATTACTCAAATAATTGAATTATATGTTTTTTTCAAGAAAAAATACAGTTATGTTTCTTCATAAATAAAATTATATTTTATAGGGAAAACTATTCTTATAATAGAATTGATGTAATAAACAATTTACTTATATAATTGAATTTACTTTATGGTATATACACATAACCCATTATTACACCTGTATAATCCCTAAGTTTTAGGTGTTTGGTGGTGGTAGTTTAATGTGGGTGTTGTTGTTAACCTCAATTGAGTTGTGATCTTTACTAATATCAATATCTCCTGTCAACAATTTTGATCAACCTTTAAATGTGTAAGCTCATTTTGGGAGTGGTCAAGGGAAAATACAAATGATGATACCTCCCTCCCATGTCTTAAAAAATGTGATTCAAACAGAATGAATCAACTGGTTAGGTCCATATATTCTCTTTTCTATATCAAAAATCACTCTTTCATAATAATTATATGCCCTAAGTGTAATAAAAAAAATATCCAACAAATTTGTAGTATCCAAAAAAAATATTTTCCAATGGTCTTATATTGAATGAATTACAACAGTCAAATTTTCCTTTAAACACTATAAATACCACTTCATTCATTTAGGCAAGAATCACTACATTTTCTATAATGTTTATATGTTTATTTTTATAAGATGTGGATTGGTTTACAAATATTTTGATTTATTTCTACAGAGTTTGATGTGGGAAAATGATTCTATCATATTGTGGTGACTTATACCTTCCCATTTTAGATTTTCTATTTTATGTTTTTTTTCATTTGTAATGATTGGAATTTTAATTGGTTTCATAGATAACTAATGTAATGATCATTGTTACAGAAATAAAATTAGGTTGTTTTATCTCTATTATATATATATATATGATATTTTAAAAATTTTAACAAACATTTATTAAGGATAAAAATTCATTTAAAAATATGTGGGTCCTTACAGTCTTCCCCTTACGCTATTTTGTCCATGAAAGTTTAAATCATATCCTCTATTGAGAAAAGGTGAGGCTACTTTCTCCTCATTATCTCATCTAGTCACCACATATCTTATTCATATTTATGGTTCTTCCATTTTACTTTGATGATTTGGGTAGTCTTGTTGTGTAGAAAAATTCTTATACGGTCCAAGATCTCTATCGGATGCTCCCTATATGAGAGGTCATGTTTCAACTATGTCATTCTGAATTCAGTTCAAGTGTAGGTTAAAGTATGTACTTCATTAAGACATATATGTGTAATTCATCTTGAACATTATCATGATTTGGTGGAAGTTCAAGCCAATATTCCACTTCTCTTATTAGATTATGGATTTCAAATGGGCTAATGTAACTAGGGATGAACTTCCCTTTAATTCCAAATCACATGAGTATGTTCCATGAAGATATCCAAAGGGAAACATTTCCCCCAACATCGAAATTTGTGTACCTTCGACATTTTTCATCATGTATCTTCTTCAGAAATAGATTATACTTTACATGTTGTTGGATGGAATGAACCATTCCTATTATATCTTATACAAGATTGGTTCCAGGAAATTTCCTCTCACCAAATTAATCCCAAAATGTAGGATAAGGACATTGTTTTCGATATAGAGAATCATATGGTTCCATTTGAATTCTCAATTGGTAGATTTTGTTGTATTTGAACCCAACTAATGGGAGTTTTTCATCACATCCACCATTAAATTACATTTAACATGTTATAAAGATATCCTCATGTGTCTGAATATTCCTTTCATATTGGCCATCTGTTTAGGGGTGATAGGATGTACTAAAATTCAATTTATTTTTCAAAGAATGTTAAAGACTTCCCTAAACATAGATTGAACCTTGGATAATATTCTGAAATGATTGACTGTTTTATGCCTTAAAAAATCATGATTTTTTTTAGGTATTTCATTTAATGTTGAAAAAGAGATTAATATTCCTGAATAGCGAAGAAATGGATAGTCAAGGATAGTTGATCCACTATACACCATTTCACATTGTTTCCTCTTAATGTTCTTCATAGACCAATGGTGATGTCTATACTGTTATTTTCCAACTTTCAGGTTGTAATGGTCAGTGGTTTCAATATTCCTTTATGAAGTTGTTTCTTTACCTTCACATAATGACAAACAAAGAACCTTTTTATGTAGTATAAAATCACCAAATTCATATTTTCCCCCAAATAATTATCTCAAAGGTCCTATAAATTTTAGGGCTTCCTGGATTTATAGAGAATGTAGAGCTATTATACCCATCCATCAGCTCCCTCTTTTTCACAAGGATAGATGTGATAAATATTTTTTTGCAAAATATCATTAAACCTTGAAACTTACCATTATTTATATCCTCTATCTTCTATTGTAATAAAAGATATTCTCATTCATCTCTCCGGATATTATCTAGTACACATTGTTTATAAATCATTTGGGAGATGGTTTTTGATATCCCTCCACTTATGATTCCTAGGTCAAATTTTACTAGTTCCTTGATCAATGTATCTCCATAAATCCTCATCATTTCCTTCACAACATGGTCTTTCCAACATAATACTTCAATGACATTGTTTAATCATCTAGAATGATGATGAATCAAATATTCATAGTATTTAAGAAGTTTAAATCATATCCTTTGTCTCTTGTTCAAATACTATTTCATGAAAATATATTGTAAAAGTTGGTGGTCTTTTAATATACCAAATTTCCTTGCATAAAGACAGTTATCTATATTATCCAAGAAATAAATAACAGCACTTATCCATAGGACATGTGTAGGATAATCCATCTCACAAGGCATTAACTGTAGAGATTCATAAGTAATCACCTTTCAAAATTTCATGATAATGTACCCAATCCCTTTCAGAGATGGATCAATATTAACAATGAATAATTCACTGAAATATGTTAGAGTCAACACAGGTACAGTAACTAGTATCTTATTTATTTATTGGAAACTATTTTCACACTTCTTTTTCTATATAAACACACACCAATTTTTGATTTAACTTAGTTTGTGAATTAGAAATGCAAGTGAATTTTCCCACAAACCACCTATAATATCCCGATAATATCTAGAAATTAAAAATATTAGTTACCATTAAAGGATGAGGCCACTCCTCTGTAAATTTTTTCTTCACATGGTCAACTGATATTCATTCATTAGATACAATGTTCTAAATCAATGAATCATATTTTAACCAGAATTCACATTTTTATAATTTTTCCAAAAAGATTATCCTTCCTTAGAGTTCCCAAAATAACCCATTGATGTTACACATGGTCCTCGTATAATTAAAATATATAAAAATATCTTCAATAAAAACTACTATGAATTTATCATGGTAGTATTTGAACACTCAATTCATCAAATCGATAAGTATTATATGTTAATTAGTCAAGAAAATGTGTATAACAGAAAACTGATAATTTCCATATTTTTTTAGGAAGGTAGTCTTTGTAATGTCATCATTATTCACCCTGAATTAATGGTAACTAGTTGAAGATCAATCTTGGAGAAGAAATGACCCCCATGAATCTGGTCAAATAAATCATCAATCCTTGGAAGAGGGTAGTTTATTCTTATAGTGATCCAGTTTAGTTTTGTATATGAAATTTATATCCACATTTATGCATTCTACTTCTTTTTAATGGGAATAGGTGATCCATAGGGAGACACAAATGGTCATATAAATCCATTCTCTAAAATAATTTTAATATTTTCATTTATTAAACTAACTCTATATTTTCCATTCTATATAGTTTATTTGTTTTCAAATTGGATATAGGAATGAATTCAATGGTGAAATCTACGTATCTTTCTAGGCGAGGTCCATGTATCTATTTAGGAATTATTTCATTTAATTCCTAAATAATGGGGATATTATCTATCTTTATACAATCCTTTCTTTATCACTATTCACATATCATCTCTATAATAAAGGTTATTGGAGGTTTTTATAGACCACGATCAGGTTAGGATATCTCTCCTTTTAATTTTATCATAGGTTGTGAATTAATGACTATGTAATTTTACATTATTTTTTAGTTGATCATAATAATATACTCTATGTGATTGTCCTTCACTAGTATAGTGTTAAATTCCCCCATGGTAATGACCTCTAGATTTTTAATCAGATTTTACTCAAAAAAGAAATTAATAAATATTCTATACACTTTTGATTCAAGGAAAAATCCTCTAGGAACCTTAACTGATAACTATACTTCAACCATTTCATGGATTTATTCTATATTTGTTTTTGTAAACATGTATTAAATAAAGGAATGTGTTGAACCATAAGAAAAAAATGTCATTTCTAGCTTTGAGATTATAAATATTGTACCTAACACCATAGCATTCAGATCATCCAATTCAACTATCTTGATTTAAATTACATGAAATTTCCCCCTTTCCATGTACATTGGTTGATGGTGTCTCACATATATTATCATTTCATTTAGACATTGATTAGAAAATTTCCTAATCTATCCAACCATTATGAATTGAACTTCCACCCAGGTATGCACCATCTTCCCTTTATAATTAGTGTTGAAAATTTGAGGCTTCATCTCACCATGACAGTTCAAAGAAATATGTATATATCTTTCACACTTTTAGAACATTCCACTCAAAAATAAACAGTTCCCAGAATGTATGTTCCCACATTTTTATTGCATGTGGAAAGTTTAACATTATTTCATCATCTTTCATGATCAATATAATTCCATGATTTTTTTCTCCATTTATCACTTCTTCTCGTTCGATCTATGTGACCACTAAATCTATCCAAACACCAATTCAACATTCCCACCACTCTACAGAATCTCTTAATAGAATTCATTGTGTTGATTTTATAGATTCCTCATCATATGTGGTCTCAGTCCACCAAAAATTCTATCAAACATTTCCTTAGGATCTATAACCAATATAGAGGTGTGTCGAGATTTATTCTCCTAGATTACCACTATTTTATTTCACATATATTTCAATTCAATGAATTATTTATCCAATTTTGGTAATATATAATGTGGGAAATATTTATTCAAAAATATCCCCCCCACTCCCAGACATAGATCTACCTTCTTATCTCCATGTTTTTAATTAATGTCCACCACTGATTAGTTCTCCTTCTATGTGGTATATTTCAAGGGTTAAAATCTATTTATTTGAAAAATAGTGTCCAGAAAATATATTTTCTAGGGATCTTATCCTTTATTCAGTAATCAATGGGATAGAAGATCTAATTAAATAAGGTTGTCATTGATTCATGAAGGAATAAAAAATAATTTGATCTCTTCAAAGTGTATGAGGGATCTCATCTTGATTCATTTTATTGTTCATTACTTTAGTAGGTTGATTCATGATTTATATAATGATTTCCATTCTAGTATCCATTGGAACATTGTCATTGCATCATATGTTGCACTCATATTTTACATAGTTCAAATTATTTAATACCATTTTACTAAAATAAAAAAGACTACGAAGAAACATGTTACATTTATATATATTATAATTATAATGTTATTTTATGTCTTAAAAATAATTCTCAAATATGTTATTAATCTAATCTCATAAAAACTAAATTTTTTATATATCCTTCATAAATGATCATAAAAAGCATGGGATTAACGTTACATATCCCCCTGGAGTGTCAAACTATGTGTGCAGCAATGACCTTTTTCATGCACCAGTTCACATTAAATTCCAGATCAATGTGTTGATTTTGTGTGTTACCCATAGCTACATCTTTTCAAGATAAATGTCGTCTTGTTGTATCTTAATGGGGATGTTTTTTTTCAGAAACCACTTACATAATACTTAAGAAAACAACAATATGTCTTCCAATAACTAAAAATATCCATAGGGTTCTTCCTAATTTTCTCAAGTCCTAATTTCCATGTGAAACTAAATCATACATTGACACCAACTGTGGAATCTTTCTTTTTTATAACATAATGATTCATGAAATGGTACAAATATAGGATTTATAAAGATTAAATTCTCATATATAAGGTAAATAATACATGAAAACTTAAAACATTCTTCAAAATAATCTTATAATATATATTCAAGGTTTATACATATATTACATTTAGAGTATCTCATATCCTGGTGACATACATCAATGGAAAGGGTTGATCATGAAACCTAGTAAGGGACTAATCTACAAAGATAAAAATCATTTTATCACTAGATATATCAATATACACATGAGAAATAATAATATTGAATAAAAAAGAGAAATAGAATAATTATAATATTATGAATCATTACATGGAAATGTGGATGGAAAATTCAGATGAGACATTTAAAAGAATATTCCCATGGTTTATCCCCAAGGTGTCATAAATAAAAATTACCATGGTTATTCATCTAGTTATCATAAAACATGTCATATCTAGAGATTAAAATCATTACCCAACGAATTAAGGAAAGATCATGGTTATCCCTTCATATGTATTAATTTCTTGTGATCTACAGTGATCATAATAAATAATTTCATTAATAACTCAGGGAGGATAAATAATAGGTGTCTAACGAAAATCATTGCATAAAAAGATATTAAATACATGATCGTTATGTCATTTTTTACCCATGAAAGGATATGTGGGTTTCATATATGTAAATATTTTAATAAATATTTATGTTTATAGATTTTTGAATATAAATTGAAAATAAATTTGTTTGTGTAGTCAAATAAAAAGGAAATGATAAATTTTTATGTAAAAGAGTGAAATTTGAGAAGTAAATTCGATATCATGACGTGTATAAAACATGGTTTTCTGAAAAGGGTCAAATGTGGAATATATAAGTCCCCCATTGTTTAAATATTTCAGTTATAGTAATGTAATGATATAGAGTGGAAAAAAGAACCTATTTTGTAAATTAAAAGACATACCACATTAAAAGGACTCTTGAATGGAAATGAGAAGGGAATATTTCCCTTACCTTGAAAAGTTTTTCCTATAACAATAGGATAGAACCATAAGGGATTGGGGAAAACTGGGGGTATTATGTGAGATGTATAATCCATATAAATCCATGTTTAATGTATTGGGAGTCAATGTAAATGGATAAATATATTTATATTTATAGAAAATGTTGAGGATTTGTTTAATAGTTTTAAAATATAAGTCTTAGAAATCTAGGTTGAGGAAAATGAAGAACCATTTACTTAAACTGGATTTTTTATCATTATTTTGGACTTTTGGGACTTATTTTATGATATTTTGAACCACTAGATCCAAAAACCGTATTTTAATTCTTCTATTCTCATGGAAGAGTAAATATTCGACAATGTATTGTTTTTTAAAATAATGAATTTCATTTTAGACTTTGGAATGTCACTTATAGTTTTGGAAATTGAATAAATATATTAAAATACATAATATTAATAAAAAAATTAGGTTTTGGATTGTTTTTAATTAATTATTAAATAATTTTGACAGAAATATAATCTCTTAAAATATATAAAAATTCGAAAACTGTATTTTTTTTACAATTTCAGAAAAATAATGCATATTATAAAATTATCATAAAATCAATATAACATTTTTTTTATGTGTTGATTTAAAATATAATGATTTTTCCTCTAAAATAATTCTATGAACATGAAATTTTTAAATTTTAAATTAAAAAAAACTTATTTATTTGAAAATATTAATTTTATGGAATAAATAAATTTATGACACTTAAAAACTATCCTTGGAAATTATAATTTTTTATCATTTATATATAGAAAAGAGTGTTTTAACATTATAACTAATTAAAATATATTTTTTAGAATACATGAATTGTAAATGTTTTCTGGAAAGAACCACAATTATGTTTCATACCTACTAAAAAAATTTACAATGGAAAAATATTATTTAAATATAATTTATGGAAGACAAATATTTCATATTCAAAGGAATTTACACTATGTTCTTGATAGGTAAGAAATAATTACACCCATTATTTCCCAAAGGGTAAGATGTGTGATGGTTGTAGCTTCATGGGTTGGGTCGGCTATCAAGGATTGAGTGGTAATCTACACTAATTTGAGCTTCTCTAATAGGTAATTTCATTAATGCTTCACTTGCATAAAGTATTACTGGGCGTGGTCATGGGAAAACCCTAATGATGATACCTCCCTCCCATATTCAGAAAAATTGACATGAATTGGAATAACTCTACTAGTTGAGTCCATTGACTCTCCTACCTATATCAATTACAATTTGTCATTACTACTTATAAAAAATAATTTTAATAGTAGAATTATCAACCAATGTAATGGTTTCCAACAGTTATAAAATAGTCAAATCCCAGTAGTTACATTTTTCATTATACCTTAAAAATACCTCCTCATTATTTCACTCAAAATTAAATATAATTTTTCATAAGTTTATAATCTAATTTTAATAATATATTGATTTATTTTGTAATATTTTGTTTTATGTATATAGGTTTTGTTGTGGGAGAGATGATTTTAGAAAATTGGGGATATTCATATTTTCTAATTATAGTTGTTCTACTTTATATATATTTTTTCAATTGTAATGTTTTCATTTTAATTTATTTGATAGATAAAAAATGTAATGTATATTATTAAATAAATATAATTTTTATGTTTTTCTTTTTTTAATGTGTATGATAATATATAATATGTATAAAATATTTATATAGAAAATAAATAACATTAAAAAAATTATAGTTCGTTACACGTGGTTTGGATTGAAATAACTAAAGAAACCAATTGATGGGGTAATAATTATCTCTAGGTTGAGAAACCTAAAAGGGATCCTTAGGAAAAATAGAAGTCTCTACTCCCTAGAAACACACTTTGTGAGATCCATATGTTGTTGATCACTTGTAAAATGTAATTGTCTCAAAAATGTTATGCTAAAGACCCATAAAATGGCGGCCTCAAAAAATTCTAGTCAATGACTACTATGATAAACCCATTTGAATATTCGGAAAAATATAGGGAAATTGAAAATGATACAAAGAATTTGGAAATTATTATTTATCATTTTCATTAATCAATATATGCTCCGTTTGTCTAATAACTGAGGAAACCAATTGAGTGTATCTCTATGTATCAACAACCTCATTAGGGTACCTAAACCTCACATTCCATAAAATTATATGAGTCTTGGTCTATCCAGAAATACATTAAACTACTAAGATTATCATTATTTTAATAGGGTGAAATTTTACATGAGTGACCATTCTCTGAATAATCTCTAATAGAAATGGGTCATTACCCGTGATTTTTTTTCAAAAAATTATAACAGTCCCTTTTCTATATAAGTGTTTTATCTATTTAAGATCATTCATAATATATTTATTAATCCATGAACATTGGTTCCATATAAATGATATTTATTGACATAGGAGTATTATATATAACTACTTATTACATTATTCACATCCTAATTGGATAAGTAATGATATCCCTGTTCATTACATTGGATTTATCCACATGCTATATTCCACCAAATCACTTTTCAATATTTGAATTTAAACACATTACAATTTTACTATATCCTTTACATAAAAAATTATACTTCCTATCATGAATTAAATCATGAACTAAATGTAAATAGTATCCTCTTGATATCACCTGGAATCCATCTGCTGATATACTATTGAAAAAAAATCTCAAAGGGATGAATATCAAAGCCCTATATTTGTTGAAATATATGGAATAATCATTTTATACTTAGAATCATATATTTTTATGTGTTTAGTGAATCTAATTCTATGGGGGAAATTTTGTCGGATACTATAATTATGAACCATGAATTTTTTTCAAGGATTTGAAATTGTGACACCCATTCAAATATAATTTTTGAGTAACCTAATGGTGTGTAAATGGAACCCATAACGAATAAGTATTGGGTATTTTTCTCTTAGGGAACACATATTGGTCATCATTTTCTCCATTTTATTGTGACAAATAGTATGATTATTTTATGGATAGAACATTATATAAAATAGATAAACAAGTACATCAAAACATTCCCTCTCCACCGATGATCATGTGGGAGTCACATATTCCATACTTTAGAGGCTATCTTTCCCCAATAGTATAGGTGTTATGGGTGTGCAGACAATGTCATGTGAAAGGGGAGCGTGGTTTCACTATTGGTCAACAATGAAATAAAGGACAGTGGGGTAATGGGTCAGTTCTAGTGATGATAAATAGAAAACCCTAACACTCACATATGGCGACATGTGGATCCAAAATTACTTATTAAGTGCTCACTAACCCAGAATATATTTGATGTGGGATGAGATGTTGGGAACACACACTATTCAAAAAACATATGGATAAAACCTATGTCTCATGGTGTTACCATTATAAGCCATCCAATCAATCCTTAATGTCACCTTTAACCTATCTCTCCTTCATCACACTTCTTGATGCTACTAGTTTAATACCACTAACCAAACCTAATAACCACATGACTTGGGTGCTTGATATAAATAACACTATCCAAATTCTATATATGAAACCACGGATGAACACGTGCTCCCCATCCAAAAGTAATAAACATCAGTTTTTTTAGATTTTTTTCAGTTCTCAGAGAACAGATGTTGTCCCCACAAGTTATGTTATCTCATGAATTCCACACTTGAAGCATTATGGACCACATGATTTGTGTTTCCACTATCCATATGGATAAACATGATTTAGAGATAAGATCATGTAATTCCACCATGAGAGTTTTTATCAGACATAGGATCCAAAAATTCGGATCTACATAATATCTTTGGGCTTCACCCAGATCAAATGAAAAAGAGAATATGTCACTTTATAATAATTCTCCACCTTTGAAAGATTTTATGGTGTCTATCCCATAGAAGTTGTACAATGTGTCTACGAGCATTTCAAGAGATCACCTGAAGCCATATTGGACTACCTTCTATACTGTCATGGGATGAATGGTAAAACCAATTGTATTCTTAACCACTAGTGGGAATTTCTTTATAGAACAGAAATTTTCATGATGTTAGATCATGTGATGCTATCATGCAACATGTGATCAAGAACGTGATCATATGTGGACCATAAAAAATGGTTTAACTTTCTTCAAATATATCTCTTCCTTTTAAAAATTTTAAATGATCATTCACAGTCATCACAACCCATTATGAAGTGATCATGTGATCACTTTTATATTCCATTTTAAGGATAATCCTTCATGTGACCATGTGAACATCATAAGATGCTCATGTAATTAACTCTATTTCTTCAACACCATTCACAAAACCATTACTGATAAATTAATGAGAATAACCACATTAAAGCACTACTATAACTAAAAATTTATCATGTAATCATAGAAATCCATTGTGAGAAGTAATATGAACCACATTATAGTTGGATGTTGATACTGTATGGAAAATAATAAATCATTGAGGCTTCACAATAAAAACTGTAACTCTCTATAGTGATAGCATCATGTAATTTTTTCCATGAAATGCTCTCCGTATCCTTCATCCATTTTCTGCAGATTCTTCTCTATATAACATGGAACCACCTTCATCCATCCTCTACCAATAATAGTCTCTGATCCCCTTATAAAACAGATAAGAATCAGGATTTGGATATAGAGAGAAGGATTGTTGAAGAAGTGTAGTATAGTGGAACATGGGCTACTACCATCAGAGTAGTTCTATAAGTAATATTATGTCCCACCGTAAGACATAATCATGATACTACATCAAATTATTTCTCATTAAAATTCATACCACATTATTATTTGACCACTATGTGAGATCCCTATTACACAAATCATTAATTTCAATGTCCTCAGGCATGAATGTTTTCATGAATTCACCCCTTTAAAATGTGTATGAAAATGTATACATGACCTCAACTTTTTTTGAAACCCATGGAGGCGAGGCATTGAAAAGAACCCCAACCAATAATCCCATGTTCAACCAAAACACTCATCCATGAATGTGACTCCAATATACATCCCCTATATATGTCTGTAGAATCATTCACAAAACTCTGTTTTTCGGTCACCAGATCTAATGAATAATTGAACATCATGTGATTCCATCATGCGAGTATCTCTCAACATCCATATTCATTTGATATGTATGAGAAATTATAAACATGAAATTATTTTCCATGCAGAATTATCCTTAAGAAGTCGTGGTCTCACAATGCCTCTATTCATCTATGCGGTGTAGGCCCGCAAATATTTATGACACCCATTTTGATGTTTTCCAAAATACACCAACATCATGAGAGCTATTATTAGCTTAAAAACATGTCCATGAACTCCTCCCTCCATGAAAATTATTTTGTATGAATACTTAACAATGATTTACATAGATATATTATCTCAACCCTCAATTGTGCGCTTTCTATCATCACAATCAAAGACTTTTTTCACGAGACCCTTTCATGTAAATAATTTAAGATCACATTTTATTAAGTATCAACAGTATCAAAATACCATCATACAAACCAATTACATGAAATAATTTCCTTGCGATTGACCCTCAACATGTTAAAATTCTCATGTGACCGCCCATGGAAAAGTAAATTTGATCACTTAAAGACATCAAAAATAAATTTTGTCTGATCACATGATGATGCATTGATATGCTGACTTAGATCATTATAATAATTATAATACATGTAAACCGTGTTAAGTAATCAATTAGTACATGTTAGAAAGATAATCAATACATGTTGGGAAGAAAATCATGCCAATTTAGGAATAATCCTTAGAGATGTCAGGCAGGGACCCTAGGACATGTGAGCTTTGTCTAGAAGACACACATGGAATTAAACCATGAAAACCCTCGGCAATGAACCATTGGATGAGAACCCCATTAATAATGGGGGTTTCCTTAATTGGTTAGAATTATGATCTCATTCGACCCTATTTTTATCACTCTCTTTAATGGGCCCTCCCTGTCATACAAAAAATATTTGACCGAACACTCATGGTCATAATATATCATTATCTATCAGAGGGTAAATAATTAATATGTATCAAGTTCATACATTATTTCATAAATACATAAATTTCATAAAACTAAATTATGAATATAGTTTATTTACATGTAATTAGTAATCCCAGACCATCTTTGGGAGAGAAATAACTATGATAACATTGATTCTAGTTGAAACAAGAGACATAGGATGCCTTACTAATTCTTGATATCCCATGGGAATCCACCTTGATGTAACTTCAACAAATCTACAATTACCATGAGTCATGGGACTAGATATTTATACAATTCATTCATCCTTCCTCACCCATTATCAAGGGAAATGTGTTCATATGCAACTATCCTCTTAACATTATGCCCTCGACACACACTCAGATAAATTCAACCCATCAGAAGGTTTGGGTAAAACTGAATTATGACAATGCAATTCTGGTAATAAATAGTATATATAGGACTCCTTCCTAATGGTTGACCTCCATACCATTTTCTCTAGGATATTGGTAATAATACCACTCCAATAGAATAATTATTGTGTAATAACTGTTAAAATATACTCTCATGCAATGCATCCATTCTACCATTATATCATGTTTATCAAAATGACAATGGCACACATTATCTTAGAGATTGGTTATGATTTTACCAATAACATGATAAGGATTCCCCCAGTGTGGGCCCTTCATTGGGATGAAATTGTGAATATATCTCATCCACACTCAAAGGTTCATACTCCCATTGTGGAAACTCAGGGGATACTTATTTGAATAAGTCCCAGATAAGGACACTCTTATCATATATCTTATGATATAGTTTTGTATAACATAAATAATATGTATTCTAATTCCATATGTAACATGCTATGTATGAATCCTCATAAGGGTTAAACCCCTATATTAAAATCTATACTGAATAATGTTAAAATAAATGGTAAAGACCTATCATAGGCCCTTAAACACTGCAAAATGAACAATGTGGGTTTTTATTCACATTCTTACATGATACACATGACTCCTCATATTAGTTCACACCCAATTCCATTACTCCAGCCACTTCCTTGGATGGAAATAAAATATAGAGATCCCCAAGATGTCTGTAAACTAATGCATCATAAATATAGAAAAATTAATAGAGTAACTGTGAAAAACACTGTCAATCCCATTAACACAAGGTATTGATCAAATCAATAGAACATGGGTAACTCGTCCCATATCAATGATTCTAATAAATTTTATGAAAATATTTTAAATATATAAGAGTTTATCCAAATATAAAATAATCCCCCCAAAAGGGTGTGATGAGCCGCTCCTCTCATCATTCTGACCAATGTGAGTACCTATGTGTCAGTAGGTTTGAACCCCCAATTGTACACCTTGAAGTTCCCAGTCATGATATAAGTATCACTGAGATGGGTAGGGGTTGAATCAGTGATATATTTTTCATTTTTATTCTTACTTATTTTTTGAATCAACCTTTTCCTCTTGTAAAAGTGTTTCTTCCTTGTTTAACACACACACATATAGGAACACTAGATTTACAAGGTTTACTACTCAACATGAGTAGATACGTCCTTGGAATAGTACAGAAACAATCCAGTACCACAAAATTCACTACAAAAACATCTTTTTATGTGGAATACAATGAGTAGGATATACCCTTACACTCATGTAGAACTTCTAAAACATTCACCAAGTGTGTTTTCCCCCTCTTAGCACAAATATGGAATTATAATATTTCAGTGCTTCTTTACAATTGTATAGTTATATTATTTGATGTAAAATTCTTCCCTATCTTACCTAGAAGCTAGTAAGAACTATATTATGCACAAAAAAATATGTGGGAAGACCCCAAATCTTGTTCAAAAAATTTAGTTTTTGTGCATGAAACTTTTGGACCATGCATGAAATATTTGACTTTTGTCACAAAACTCCACATCCATGCAACTTCAATCTTGCATCCAATTCTCTTCTTGCATGAAACTTCTCTTTATTGGATCAAACTCTATTTATTTTGCACTCTGTTATTTTCTTAATATTTTTCAACTTGTCTAAGATCAGGATTTCTATATGTGTCGAGCTTTTTAAATGTGAGGGGGTAATCTCTATTTTATAGACCTTGTCAACCCTTGCGTGCAAAATCTTCAAGGTGTCACACAAGATCCTGATGCATCACAGAAAACCTCATTTGATTTCGCATTGGGCACATAAGTCTCTTTCACACCAACCTCACCTTTCGCGCACTTCTTTGATTCTTTCTTATGCTTCATTCTTTTTCCCCTTTTCGAAATTTATATCTAGAATCATGCGTTGAAAACAAGATTCTAAACTCTCTTCAATCATGCCCGCTAAAACAAATATTTCGTGCAAGAATATCTTTTTACTTATTTTTATGTTCGAATATTTTTACTCCACTTGCACACAACATACCAAGCCATCTGCAAACTAGCATTCATCATCCTTTTCCAAAATTACATTTCTCCATCTCCAGATTTGTAGGCCCAAAAATTTGGCGAACACTAGGAAATGGTTCCACATTAAAATCTATTTCGGCAATAACACAAATGTTACATCATTATCATCTAGTCTATTCAACAAAAAACTGGTTTCATCACAAACCACATTTATTATGATATAGGGTCTTTGATCGAACACCATTAGTATTATCAGATTTGTAATGGGAAGCACTGCTACTTTCCTATCTTCTAGCAGCATCATTCTACGCAATCAAAACTAAATATGACTGGAAAAATCTTTTCTCCCACATTCCATCATAAGGCTTGCAACACATGTTATCCTGACTTAGGATTTTTTTTTGAAATACCAATCAGCAAAGCATCTACTAATTTCTAAGTCATTTACAATGTGAATTGATTTATCATCATCGATAATAAAAGACTACACTCTGTAACTGCAAAGTCTTATTACATCTTTCAATATCCAACTTGGTCCCAACACACCTACCATTAAAGTTAGGTTAACCCCCTGTCCTGGATATGGTAACCATTTGGAGTATGAATTTGAGAAAAATATAGTAAACCTGACACAGACAATTGTACAACCACCCTAAAAAACCCTGAACTGAGTTTCAAGTAAAATAATTCACAATTTGATGGGAAAAAAATTTCAACCAAATGTTAATGTTTGTAATGAAAGAATAAATAAATAATTATTATCATTCGGAATCATATATCTTAATCTTGGGGATCCTTGACATATTTTTTAAGAAATAATCATCATGATCCTAAGTAAAAAGGTGTGTATAAATCATTTTTCACCACTTCAATAGATGTTGGACCATCTAATGATGCGGTTTTAGGTATATTATATGTTTATTGATATTATACGAATTCATTTTTTGATTTTGGGTCTACAATATCTTTTATTTCTATGTAATTTATTGGCAAATTTGAGGTTTGACATTAGAGATGAACATAGATTTTTCGGTAAAATAATAACATGGAATTATTAAAGAAAGAATTAGTTTCAATAATATTACTGTTGTTTTCCATGGAATGGATTTATATAAAAACCTTGTTACCTTTCCTTTTTAATATATTGATATTATTTTAGGTATAGATTAGCATTCTGTTTATCATTCAATGAAATATTATTGGGATAAATTCATTTTTTCCATAATGATTTTCCTTTTATATACAAGAAAGAATTAATACCTACGATAACATGTTAAGAAGCTCAGAAATTTATTAAATATAGAAGTGAATGTTATATTTTTCATTTTTTTGATTATAAGGACACTGTTAAAATTAGTTATTTTCCTATTTTATATTAATATTTGGATGTATTTTTTAATTAATTTCTTGTTATTATTACAGATTAGGAGAATTAATTTCCATTTGAATCAGTTCAAAATCCTATAATAAATTTAGAACCTCTATATAAAATGGTTGATGTTGAAATTTTGGAATTGAAAAATCAATTAACAGATTTCATTGGAAAATGATTCATTTTTTCTAGTACTTCACTGTGAGGTTATTTGGTTTTATTTGATAAATAAAGATAATTACATGAGGATTTTCAGTTTATATAGAGCACTGAATAATATCAATGTAATGAATATGTAACATTTTTCATCATATAGATGACTTATTTGATCATCTATAGGGTGATATGTATTTTCTGATCGTTGATCTAATGCTTGGGTATTAAATTCTAAAGGTGGAGGAGAATTAAATTCAAAAGATAGTTCGTCAAACTCTGTATAGGTATTATTAATCTATGGATATACCCTTTGGGTTAATAAATGGTCAAGATGTATTTTTTGGACCTTATTAATAGAGTTTGACAACAGTTATTGGATAAATTTGTGGATTAATTTATTGATGATATATTCATTTATTTTAAAAGTCATAATGATTATGATATAAACTTTTATGGTTTTTCTTCAAACATTTAATGAAAATATGATTGAATAAAAATTCATCCAATGTGAAATTGGTAGTTACTAATTTGATTCCTTAGATATATTGTAAATATGTATTTAATGAATATAAATTTGTCTAAAAATTTTAGGGTTGAAGAGTCACCAAAACCTAAATATATCACATATAATTATAGTTTTATTTGAATAGTGGGTTACTATTTATGGTTTTTCGAGTAATTTTCTCATTTATCTATCATGCTGACTATGTTTACCTAAAAATAAGTAAAATTCATCTGAAAAAATGACTGTGAGAAATGTTTCTAGAAATTTAAAAGATAATTAGTGATTGATTTAGTTTTTCCCTTCCATGTGAAAATGGTTCCTTTTTTATCTTAATATATTATTCTCTTAAAGGACATGGTTTAGTTCAAATAAAGAATGATATGTTAATTTTTTATGTTTCACATCAATTGAGTCCTCACGAGAAATATTATTTTAAATACGAGCATGAACTGACAAGTGTTTTGTTTTCATTAAATATATAGATACATAATTTATATGGAGTTCAGTGTCAAATTTATATTTATCATAATAGTTTTAAATATATATTCCCTAAAAAGAGTTAATAATTATATAAGGAAGATAGATAAAACTAATTAAGGATTATGAATGAACAATTCAATTCCATCTTGGAAAATCAAAAAGAGTATTTGATTATTTATTTCATTGTTATAATTATACTTTAACAGTGATATTTTTGGGACATGTCTCTTGGGATAATGATGTAATTAATCTTGGAATTGAAATTTTACATGTTGGTGCTCCTTCTGTTTTGTTTCAGGTGTCATTAAAATCATTTTTTTTTCAGAGAGGATTTAGCATAATTAGAAATAATAACATGAGTTAATGGAAAATGTAGAACTGGTTATGAATCGTAAGATAAATTTAATATTGAAAGATAAGAAGTATTGAGGTTAAATAAATGGTTATATGTTTAATATAGCTCCAAGTTAAAGAAATAACTATTGTGCGAGGCTCATAACTATCAATTTTTGATTCATTCTAGAAGCACTAAAATTTATATAGTGCTTACAAAAAATTTCAATTGTAATGGAATGAATATATATATTTCTAGATTTACCATAAAATGTTTTATGTGTTACTAGGTTAATGAACATAGACGAATACCAAATGGGTTTCTTCATATTTTTCTAGTGCTAGAATTTATATAGGAAAATATATATATGGATTTCATTATGGGATTACCAAAGACATCTCAAGGTAATAATGTGATATGGATTATTATTTATCATTTATATATATCTTTTCATTTTCTTCTTATTTGACATACCATGTCTTTAGATCAAAATTTTAAATTATACATCATGGATATATTATAGATATGTGTAGTTCTTTTATACATTGTATATGACTATGATCATAGGATTGTCTATATTTTTGGAATGATCATCAGAAATTGTTGGGTAATGAATTAAAATACATTCAATCTTTTCCTCCTCAATGTAATGGATAAAAAGATGGAAAAATTAAAACATTGGAAGACATTATTTGATCTTGTTCAATGGAATATCAAGCATTTGGATCAACATATGACTTTTTTTGAGATTACCATTTATAATTTTTTTCATTCCTATATCAAACTAGAAATGTCAGAATAAAGCTTATTGGGATGATGTAATTTGAAGAAATTTGGTGGGGAATGGATTGGTATGGTAAATGTTTGAGAGGGTGAAGATGAATCAGAATCACATGATGGAATATTAGATTAGGTCGAAAAGTAAAACCAAAAACCGGTAAAAATATTTTCCCTTTGATGTATGTGATCATGTTTTTGTAATGAATATCCATAAAAAAGTGTAACATGTTTTTTGTAAAAAGGAGACTATAAGAATTTTGTTCATTGGACCATATGAATTTATAAATAAAATCGTATTAGTTTCTTATCTTTTAGTCCTTTTTATGAGTTTATATTAGGTACTTAATGTATTCCATGTTTCATTGTTAAAAAAATATGTGATGGAATCATCTCTTGTCTTGATCCCTCGAGTATTTTAGTTGGAGGAAAAAATTTCATATAAGGAACAGAATATTTAGATTATTTTATTCAAATATATGGTGTTACTAAAAAAATTGATTCACTAGATTCTTTTTTGTGGTAAAACCATATGATTGTTTAAGAAAAATTAAAATATTAAAATTTTATGATAGAAAAAACACCCCAAATTTATTAACAAGTGAATATAAATGTGAGGACATAATTTCGAAAAGGGGAAAATAATGTACAAAGCTAAGTAATGTTACTAGTTATTCAATTTTTTCCATATTAATATTCAATATTTATATTTTATAGAGTTAAATTTACTATATGATTATTAATAAATTTTCCAATAAAAATATAATAATATTATTCTTATAACGTTTTAACAGATATTATATGGTTTTATTCAAAATATAGATTTAAATAATTAAAATTTTATTAATAAAAATTTTGTTTCATTTTGATATTTGTGGAAAAAATTATCATAAAATGATTTCTAACACTTTTTAGAAAAAAGTGGGTTTACAGTTAATAGTTGAAAATCCTTATTTTTATTGAAAATATTCATTTCAATTTAAAATTCAAGAAAATATAAATTTTATTTAAAAAGGGTTAAAATTAAAATATGTTCATTTATAATTTTAAAAATAAAATTAATAACACTATAATAAATTTTATGCATCATTTTGGAATAAAAACATTTAATACATAAGAATACATTTCTTTTGAAAACTGAATTTCATTATGCGTTATGGGTAAAATGTTAAATAGGATTCTACCAATCATGTGACTTTAATTTGATAAATATATTTAATATTTTTAATTCAAATAATTAACGATTTAATATGGTTTTCATAGTTATTTTCATTATAAATAGTTACATATTAAATATTTTTTACTTTAGTAAAAGAAATAAAACTAGGTTATGACAATGGTGTAATGTTTAAAATCTAACTAATACAAGAATATATAATATTATATGTGTGGATTTATAATTTATATATTTTTAAGTTGTTAAATAATTAATTTTAAACATATTTTTTTGAATTTTTAACTCAATATTGACGTTTGTAAAGATAAGTTATATTTTAAAAAAATTATAAAAAATACGGTGTTTTCATTAAATGGAATCGTTTGAAGATTCTATTAAGTTTTGTATTGAACAATATTCAAATAATTTAATTTCTTATTATTTATCCAAATAACATTAGTTACTAATTTATTAATTTATTTCATGTTATAATTGTTTTATGCTTAAATCAGTAATTTTCCAAAAAAACATTCTTTTCAAGAATTTTGTGTTATTGTATTAAAATTTATATATTTCGCCAATATAAATTGATCATAATAAATATTATTCCAAATATGTAATCATAATTTCCAAATTTGGATAGAATTCACCTGTCAATTTTTGTTATATAATTAACATATCATAATAAACAATTAGGTAAACACAGTTAAGGATAAAATGGGTTTAAGGTGGTTAAATATGGGTACAAGGATGATAATGTATACAAAAACAATATAAATTATAGTATTTGTGGTTATATATACTCTTTCACACCATATATTAAAATAATGGGTTCCTTGGTTCCATTTTACATGATATATATATATATATATATTAATTTTTATGTTATTCCAAGTCTGTTCTTTCCCTCGGTTATATAAGAGAACCTCTTATCCTCTACTCATCATTCAATTTTTAGAAATATATTTAAGAAAATACCTATAAATTTATCTCATAAACATCCCGAAATATTACCTAGAGGTTTTTTTTGGAAAAAACACCAACATTATATGGATTAATGTACAATAAAAAGAAAGGTTGAAAAAAGAATCGGTATAACTTTTAAAGAAACAAATTATTTTTATTTATTCATCTACCTCCTGCACAAAAAATTTAAACAATTGTAATATAATAAAATAATTATATCACATATATTAATTTTTATCATTCTCATTTCATAACCTATATCATCCCCCTCTACCATCAAATGGAAAATAAAACCATCATTTCTATGTATAGAGGACTACCGCCTCAGAAATCGATGTAATTCACTTTCAATCAATGAATTTTACAAATAGTTAATATAGTGGATTTAATATATATATATATATATATATATATATATGGTATAATTGAAATAACAATTATTATATGTATTTATTATATCATTTTTTAATGTCATTTCATCCATTGAAAATTTATAATGTAGTCCATGCATACATGTGGATTACCACCTCCATAATGTGATGTGATATTATTTTCATCCCCAAATTACATGGATATAATATATAGGTGAATTTATATAAAAATTAGTATATATATGATAAAAAAACATTATTTAATTATAAAATATTACATATTTTATTTAACTTTTTTTGAAAAATGAAAACATTAGTCATGTGTACGTATCACCAACCGCCTCTAATATTGTAGACTAATTCATTTTTACAAAACTTATTTTAGGGTTGGTTACAAAATTATAAATAACTTATGAAAATTATTTTTTATCATTATTAATATTTTTGAGATGAAGGAATGATGAATACATAGATTATGGTCATCAAACTAAAGTTGATTTGAAATTCTGAATATAATATCCTCAAAACACATGATGGGGATTGAACAGATTATGTAATTAAATTTGCAACTGAAATAAGTGAAATAATTTTTTTTAAAGATAATTTATTAAGTCTATAAAATTTAATGAGGAATCTAAATAAGTAAAAAAATTTATTATACAGTAGATAAATAACATACAGGACTGTTCAAACTCAATGTAAGAGAAACATTATCTGAAAAAACGCATTTTAAATTATTTAAAAATTTATTTATTAATTATTTTTTCCATTTACAAATTCATTATATTATTTTATGGACGTATATAAATTTAACTAAAATTATTTTAAAGGAAATTTTATGTGTCTTTTTAATTCCTTAAAAGGTTTTCAAAATGTATCATTTCTCTTATTTTATACCGAACATTTATGAATCTAAATACAAAAACGAAAAAATGGAATGTGTGATTTTAAGATATTTAGAGTTGAAAACATATCCCTTCCCGATAAAATTTATTTTATGTTTTGATTTATTAATAATGCTTTGAGTTTTATTCAAATAAAACCCCTCTTTTCTTTTTTTATCAGATTTTTGCATTGAAAATTGTGTTTAAAAATAATGTTATATACAAATATATGAAAATGATTTTCTTATGGGCTGAAAAGTATATTTTTATGAGTTTAATTAAGTAAACGAAAGATACAATGTGTTTTATACATTTTATGACACTTGTAAGAAGTTTTTATTTGGTGATATCTCAATATCTCCCCAATGCATTGATTAATTATTATGTTCTCATGATAATTATATTAAATGTATATTGTATTTTTTATTCCACTTACTGTGATTCTTGTAAGGTTTTTTGTAAGTGTTATATGATGAATATATCCCATGGAACATATATCAATATTATTTTATTACTAATGAGTTCTTTTTGGGAATATTTTAGTTTTACAAGGTATGAAAATGATCTTTAAAAAAATATTATGTCCAGTTATGGTTATAAGTTATGTTTTTAATAAAAAAAATTCCAAGGGTTATCATGTTCTCTAATAAACCCCTAGGATTTTTATTTTTCCACTGAATTTTATTATAATGTATTTTATTGAATAATTAGGCAATTAATGATGATTTCATGTGTATGTAACTGATTATTTGAGCTTAATGTTTACTTTATTAAAGGAAATATCTCTTTTATGATCACATGGTTTTGATATATACTCCCAAATTAATTACTTCCATTTTATATTTTCCTAAAAAAGTTTATTTGTTTTAATAAAATTTCATTCACACCTACAAATTGAGAATCAATAAATTCACAAGTGAAGAAATATGTAAATATGGGTATTATTTTCCCCATAATAGAAAATGAAGTAGATGGTGGAAGATATCCATAGATCACAAGAGACTTCAAGGTATACATATTCACATGATCATCATAAGGTCATTGGATGTGACGATGTGTTGCACGTAGCCTTTGAATGATCCCTAAAAGCCCCTTTAACATGTAATTGTGCCCTTGCAAAGGCTCCCAGTACAACAAGTGGTCACGTCGCAGTAGCCAAATCTGTTCCACCTGGGCATAGATCATATCAATATGAAAATTCCTAACAACCGATCCATAAATACTTTAAAAATTGGAGGAAATTATTCCCTAAGACAGATTCCTCTTATCATCATAAAACTCTTACGATGGAACACTGATGGGGGAATTCTTTTCCATTCCAACATTCATGAAATCTCATGAGATCCACAATCCTCTAAAAATTAAAAATAAAATAATATATAAGGAGTTTGAATCCACTCACCATCACAAACATTATCTGATGTGCCCCCGGTGATCAGAAAGACACCATGAGACCTCAAGGACATATCCACCTCATCTCACAAAATCACACAGGCAAGTCAAAATCATCACGCGAAGAGCCTTGGTTTTTTCCTAGTTACCCCACACACTCTCTATGAAACCCTTTGTAATCATAGATGGGGATGTCCCAAAAATGATCAAGAATCTATATAGGACCTTTATTGGTCACACTATATATCATTAAGTGGTATATTATTTGTATTTTACATTACTCAGTAAACTATACATGACTCCTAATATTTATAAAATATAAAAAGAAAATAAAAACCAGTAGAGGTAGGAGCCTCTAATGGTCATAAAAACCATGTGACACACTAAGATCATCTGCATCACAGTCTTGCGAGACTCCTTGGAAAGTCATAAAAATCCCACAAAATCCTCTTCATAGGCCATCCATGTCTCAATTAAGGTCCCAAACATGTCACCCATGATCACACAAAAGCCTTTAAATATGCATCTTGATCTCGCAAAGTCCCTTTGACATGGTAATATGACACTAAATAAGTTATTGAACATGAATGTATCATTCAAAAATACCTTGTTAATTTGAAATAATCAAACAAATGATGAATCTATAGGATGGTCACATGGTAGTTTAAAATCCAGCAAAACCCTTGGAATTATCCATGAAAGAGACTCAAAAAGACGTGTGACACTGAAACCCTTCATCGACTCCATCCCGGACTTGGACGATAGGATTTGTGGAAACAAGTGTACACTTGGGGTACTGAGGACTATAATTACCACATATAATAATGAAAAATTCATTCCTACCACTACCTCCATGAGGATGAGCACTACTCTCTGGATGGGATGTTTTCCCTTTCACACTAGCTTTTGAGTCGATTTATGAGAGAAACTAATTTCTTGACCAGAAATGTTTTGTTAAGGTATGATACTAGAGAAATTTTTGGGAAATAATGCAGTGTGAATAGGAACATTTCATGATCACACATTGATCATGTGAACGAATTCATGCTGGACACACGATCGAAATCCCACACACCTGTAAGATAACATGAGACTTAAAATAAACTAACATTGAACAAATATATAGATTATTCAATATAAATGTTATAAAAAAATACTAAAGACATGTGAAATAAGAAAAGAACATACACATTGATCATCATGCCCTTTTTTAATACCACCAAGGTCATGCAATAACACTAGGACATGTCACCCAAATCATTAAAGTCACCGTTAGCATACCAGTTAAATCATGGGTTGCCCATTGTGCATGTCAATGAATGTAAAATGGCATCCCCCAACATGATTACTGGATATCATGAAACTCACCAGGGTTCTCATTATATCCATACATTTCTCTTTAGACATATTTTCTCACCCATATGGAAACCCTGGTTCATTTATGATACGTCTCATTGTAACACATGGTCATTTAAACTGGCTCCCCCTATGCCCTATAGGCAAGAAATAAGGTCTCATGATTCCCTTCAGACATGATAGCTAGTACATATGACACCCACTAAGACAAGTCACACTTAATCTTAGGACACCCCCCATATTTTTCATCCAACACCTACGAAGACACCAGGGTAAGTTAGCAGAATCACGAGACACCCTATAGATAATACATCCATGGTCATGTGATGTATTCGAGGAGCAACAATCTAGGTCATGTGATTTCACCTATAATGGTCATCCTTAATAATCCTACAACCTTCATCCATGCCATAGAGATTATACAAAGTCACCCAATATAGTCAACTAGATCAAACAATTTTCTTAAGGATGTGTTTGTTAGATACTCTCCGACATGTTAAGCATGAAATAGAATCCCATCAGGAGGACAATAAACTAATGACTTCCAGGAAAGTAGGACAAGCAATAAGTGAATCAAAGGATTTTATAACAATACCTATCCTCGATTTTTAGTAAAAAATAATAACATAAAAATTAGTGTGTATGCCCCAAGTAGTGTCCTAATATGATGCATCCCAAATATAATGGCATCATCTGCAAGTAATCCCCCATCAGGGGATGTACAATGACTCTGATTTCTATAATAACCAAGATACGTAGAAAACTGCGCTGAGGCATGAGATATACATTATGCATGCAAAGGGTAGTCTGAGTACCTAAGTCCCATATCCATAAGATATGTCATTGATTACATTCCATCCCTTGTTCATCATAATGAGAATATACCACATGGGCATAAGGAGTACCAATGATCACATCATCTACACCACAAACCTCTATAAAGACTAGGGAAACATCAGTTTGTAAGTCCTGATCCATTGAACTATGAGGATTCTGACTACATATATAACTAGGATACATATGAATCCTTCTTAAAGAAAAATCATAATATGAAATGGGAATCCAACATCTGTGTGGGCCACATAATATCTCTAACATTCCAACCATTAGGGGCCAATCATTCCAATGGTTTGATCCCTCTACCTCATCCCCCAATAGAGTGAGCATCCAATGGAACTATAATGACATTTATTCCCACCAAAATCAAGATATGTAGGATTCTTGCCTAAAGCCATAGCTCCATATTAAAAATATTATGTGTTGTCCATGTGCATATGTCCCACATCAGTGTGAATTGAAACTGATTAGTTTCTCTCCATTTTTCTCACAATAAGCATTGCTCATGTGGATTAGGGAGTTGCATCAGTTGAGTCATTCTCATAATGAATCTTGAACATATAGGGAAATTTCATTATGTAATACATGATTAGTGTAATGTCATATTCCCCTTAATACAAAGGAATATACCTTGGGTAGATTCAAAAAGGAATTACTAAAATAAGTGCACTCTGTTACCTTCAATAATCATGATAAATAGAAAACCTTTCTATAGACTGAGCTCACAGAGGCACCCACATGAGTGAAATTACTCTTATGTCTCTGGAATCTCATCCGTTGGGATACAATCATTCTAATGGGATGATCACTCTACCTTATCCATTACTGGACTGGGAAAGTAAATTAAATATGAAAGCTTTGATTCTCTCCATAATAGGGTTACATAGGAGGCCTTTGCAAGACTTAATTCTTAATATCCAGTACCTCATAGATCCCATATTTTTCCTTTCAGTAGGATGCTAAATTGTATTGTATTAACAAACTATGTGGTGTTTACATCATATAATAAACAAGATATATAGGAAGACTCATAAGGGATCAATGCCCTCTTTAGAATATTAACTACCAACCTGTATGGCATAAAACACCGAAGCTGCTGGTTATACAACTTTAGTAGAGAAGTTATTTTCTTAGTACAATGAAAAGGGATGAAGTACCTCAATAAACATAGATGGATTCACTAATGATATCCATATATTATGCACATAAAAATTACATAACCAATAATCATTTATAGGGTAACCAATCCTATATTGGGTTTAAGAAGACATTCTCAAACAAATCATAAATATATAAGAGATTCTGATAGCATGAAATAATTCCCCAAAAATGTTTACATTGAGATCGACCACCCATCCTCTAAACCAATGTGATTCCCTAAGTACCATAGAAGCTGAAAATATGCATGACTTCCTGAATTGGGAATGGAGGTCTATATAGATTAAAAGATGGGGGATTCATTAGGAGTTTATAGGGATGTCTAAAAAATAGAAAACCCAATGTGTGATATTGAGAAATTCCTTGAACCCCCTATAATAAAAATGTTGAGAAAATCCAATCCACATAACCTCTTCCCGATGAAACAATAAATGGTGAACTCAATATGAATATCTCAAATAACAGAATGATTTTGTTATTCTCCATAAATCCATTTAATTTTCAGACCATATGCAAACCAAAATGGTGAACTAGACATGAATCTGTCAAATAATAGAATTATTGTCCAATCATATATCATGGACCTTAATTTCATATCCTACAAAAAATAAATCAGATAAGAAATACATGAATCTTACATCTAATACTCTTTAACTGGGGTTCTCAATAGATAATTTCATACTTGTGTTGACAACTTTTTGAGATAAGAATAGACAGATCATGCATAAAAGAACAATTGTCTTACCCGTGCATATCTGATTGAGAATATCAATCCTAAATTATTGCAGTAATCAGTGACCTTGATCTTTCTTATTTTTATGTCTTTAGATAGTTATCTCATCAAAAACTTCCCAATTACTGACAATTTCTTTTTTCATTTTTTAATTTCTCCGATAAATCACTTATGACTACAACCTCAGTTTTTCGCCAAAGTATCTCACATACTCAATGGATCCTACTTCAGTTGGAAAACATGATGGGGTTAGAGTAGCATCAATATGGTACTATCCTGACCATGGAATATGGTCATGAGGTTCTTCATGTAGAGAAACACGAAAATATTCACCATCCATGGAATGTTGTGACTATTCCAATGGCCCAAATCACTACAACGAACCACTATGAGTGTTTCTCAGAGCACAAAAGTTGCCTCCATAAATCTCTAATGGAGGTGGACTAAGGATTAAAATAAGGATCATTTTAATTTTAGGTTCTACTGTGGTGGAAACCTATCAGCTTTTGTTGCTATCACCATCCCATTAGTACTCATCATTCGCCTGATGAGGCTACCAACCGACACATTGCTGCCTCTGATACCAATGAATTAGAAGAAAAAACACACACTGGGAATGGAAGGCCCTGGATATCTGTTAGTGGGATCATTTCCCCACTCCCACTGATGAAGTATTCTTGTATATTACAGTTGTACTCGGCAAGCATGCACATGTTATTACTCACTCAGAATAAGTATGTAGGAATACTACCATAGAAAGCATGGGGAGGCACATATACCTACCTCCATGCATGATTTCAATAAGAATTTTTTAGTTGAATAAAGACAAAAGTAGTGGGGGAATAACCCAACTAAAATCAAAGATATTTTCCAGTACATAGTGGGTTTAAAAGATGTGCATCCCTATATCCATACAAAAACATTGCTAAAATACCAATATATTTTAGCTATAGTTAAAGTAATCTACCAGAATATTTTGGAGCAGGTAAATATACTAATATTTGGGAATATTCTTTTCCCAAAAGCTATAACATATCTACACTCTGATCAATTTGAACAAGTGGATTCTCCGTAGAAATCATAATTTTTTCTTCTATACAATAGAAGTGTCATAATATTATGATAATTGATGTTGAATCAAATCGGGATAAAACTCTTGTTCAAACCAGGGATCACAAGTGTGAGTGACACATGCCTTGGGGTAGGGGAACATGACTACTGAATGATTCCAACAACATATTCCAAAGGCCCATAATTCGGAACTTTTCCCCGTCCAGGTTAGGTCTGTCCATGTGATAGGGGCCCAATCCTTAGGACATGCTTTTATTACTATTGAATAAGTCTAGAAACATACTATAAAGGCACAATACCATGAATATTTCACCATTCTATTAGGGTCAAACCATGTGAAAATGTTAGAATCCTCAGGATAGGCTCATATTCCTATAAATTAATATTTCTTGAATATTCATGATGATCATGGAGGCTATACACATATTTTTAATTATTCCAATGAACAACTACACCAACATCAGTCCAAGGTAATAAAGGAGGAGGCTCATTACCCTTTTCTCATTCTTGATATATATCGATATTTTTCAGCTATGAATTAATATTCTAACCAGGCTTATAATAAAGTTCAAATCAGGTTTTACCATGTGATAGAATCACATTCCCTTTTTTAGCATCATATCCCTACCACTAATGTCCAAATGTAATATCACAACAACTCATGATCAAGATCATATTCTTGTCCTGACTAAGGAATGCCATATGAGAATAGAACAAGGTTCGAGACAGGATCATATTACTATCAATAATGATAGAACTCATTGGAATATTTCAGAAACATCACAGTGGAAAGAACATATTCCTACAACACCAGGCTGTTATAAGAATGTTCAGGAAAATTTCATATAAAATCTCATATACCTGCAAAATTCTTAATGGAAGGTCGACACATTCCTACCATGATGTAGATCATGGACCATATTTATAATTTTATCAACACCATCATTCTAGATGACATTTGAGAAACATTCATAATGCTAGAAGATTCCATCAAATCATTATTTGAAGAATATGATGATCATTATGAGTATAGTCCTCCACATGGTAGTGTAAAGATGGATCTTTGGGACTCTACCCCTTCCATCCACCATGGTTGACCTCCCTAAGGTGATATCCCCCATGGACATGTAAATTCTCCCATTAACCAAACCTCTCTATATAAATAGTTGTTCCACTAAATAACACATTTTTTTAGAGAGTTTATTGAAAAATTGATTGAAAATGCATATAGTTCCCCATAAATTTCCATGATCACTCCACTACAGTCACTATGTGACACTCATAGCATTGTCTATTGTCTTATCAGATAGAGGATTATAAGTTTGATGAGGAGGTGGTCAACACTGACATATGGAATGAGTTATCTTGAAAAAATGTCCCTATAATATTCTGGACCCTCTCTACTTCTAACTATGGGATCCCGAATGAGATAGAAATATAATTCATTCTTTTTTTATGAAAAAATATGTGGGCTGCACATCTTTGATTGAAGTATATGAATCTCCCTTATCTAGGATACGAGTTTCAACATTAGATAATCAAGATAATATTTTTTCAAATAGACCTGGCCACTATCATCATGGCGCTTGATCAAAAACAGAAAAGCACAACCCTAATATGCCACATGAATTCCTCTATTGAATTACATCCCTTCAACAACTGAACTTTGCAGACAAATAATTCATCTATATTTGTGGATGAAGAATATATGAATAACTACACTTTTTCTCTCATAGAATAGAGAAAACCCTCAGATTTAGAACTATGTACTATTATTTCCTCTACTGAAATGAGGGGACCAGTTAAAACTCCTGGTAGGTAGTCACTACAAAAAAATAACACTACTTCAATAATTCCCACAATCCATGAAAATAGGGAGAGGATAGATAAAAATTCATTGAACTAGTCCAAAGAAATAATGGAAATTCATTTAGGACAAGGGTAACGATTTTGAAATCATCTATAGAAAATATTGTAAAGAATAGTTCTCAAAATTGGATTCCATCACACCCAGCTTCTATGCCAGAATAGTTGTGTTGCATCAAATAGTCCACAATTACAGCTTCCATAATAGTCAACCCAGAGTAGACCAAAATCACCAAGCCAGGGGAATGTATACTACCACCTCAACAACTCCGACTGTCATTTCCCAAGAGGATCTAGAACTTTCCAGTAACAGCTAAAAAGAGAACCATTATTACTGGGCGAGGGGAATTTATATCTCAATAAACATTGTCTGGCTCCTCATCCATTGCAAGGGTCCTATAGAAATTAGTGAGGATTCTAAATCACCCCAATCCAAATAGGATGTGGGCAATTATACCTCAATGTCCATCCTAGGAATCCAAAAATACATGGACATAATAATTGGATTCTAAACAACATGACCAATAAATATAAATTAATGCCTCGAATAACGCCCATCTAATTTGGATATGGAAATTTTCATCATCATCATCACCACCATAGAGAGAATCTGTCTTCTATAGGGATGAAGGAAAAAATCCATGGTCGGAATCCCACATGTTCATCCCAATGTAAGAAAAGCATCTACTCTTCAGGGCCCATTAAAAAAATATGACTAGAAAATCCATTAAGTTGATTACTAATAGGAAATGATATATGGAATGTATGAAAAAAGTGATCAGACCTCACAAATCATTCATTCCAAGATGGCCCAATATGGAAAGGTGATCAATTATCGACTCTAATGAAGGTAGTGTAGAATCATTATGTTCCATTTAATGTAATGGCGCAACCACAGATGCTCGATATTACTATGTATACATCATCACTGTCAATATGGAATTCATTATGGATAAATAATAAAATACATAGTTTTTTAACATGAAAAATCTACCTAGAGAAGTGGGTGATCTGGATACCCCTACTGAGGCTGCACAGGCCTAGAAACTGGGAAGGTTCTAAAATCTTGCGCCTCTGAATAACATGATTCCAATTCAACAAACGAACATTAACAAAGGAAAATGGAATAGTGTAACCACATCATAATCATCAACTATATGATTTTAGGTACCTTTAACAGAGGAAAAAATAACAATATTTGAGTTAAATACACAAATATTAAATAACTCAAAATAGTGATACTTATGAGAAATATCCCTACATGGTATGATCTTCAGATGGGGAAAATATCTCTCATCCCCTAAGATCTAATCCTCCGGTAAAAGTGCAATCTATGAATCAAGATATCTCTTCATTTAGGCAACCAATATACATAGACGAGGAATTAAAAAATGTTCTGGACATCTCTCTGTTGTAGTGATATCATATCCCTTTCTAGGGAAGGAATTTGTTAATAGGATTAATTGTTATTAATCAGTAAATGAAGGTTGTTCCACCTCATCAAACCCTGTCACCTCCCTACAGATAAGAGGTAGCTCAAATAGTGGTACCCGTAGAGCTACCTAATGTCATCATGTCACGGGCTAGTTGAATTGAAGCCATGAAAGGGAAATGCGCACTTGTGAAGCCATAGATTAATCCATATCCTAAATGGGTCGATAACACCTTTCCTCAATGAAATTATTGATATCCCAACTTCTCTAATTTTGATGATTCATGAGATCTTGAAAATTATGCCATCTACTTTGTATACCATTTCTAATAGATGATAGGCCCTCGATATCAACATAAATGGAAAGGATGATGTGTTTTTTATAGACACTAATAGAGCTACCCATTATTTTGAACAATTGTTTTTAAGCAAGATGCATTATTGGACGTGAATACATTATCATTAATTATTTTATCAATTGATCTCCATTATATGGAAAATGATAATTATTGACCTAATAAACTATATTCAATGGAAAAATGAGAGGGTGAATGAATTCATAGTTTGGTGGATGGTTTCAACTTATTCACTCTGAATCCCTCTATCAAAGGAATAATTGATAGAGATCTGTATTGAAAATCACTAGGATGAGATGAAGATGCATCTGATCCAAATGAAGTATCTAGGTGGAATCCTTGAGATCAGATATATATAATAATTTATTGAAGACACCATTCAATGAATGAGATTGAAATATAAACTCATTCCCTTGAGATATGGGAATAGGAAAGGAAAAATCGATGAGTCTGCTTCTACTCTTAATCAAACAATGGTTCCCATCCAAACACCTTGGTAGGATCCATACATCACCTCACTTGTTCTCGAGTGGAAAAAACCACAGATTCTCCCTCATCTAAAAGCACATAGAAACCTGAGACGCTAGCTATTTGAAAAATGAATCAATGAAGAATACTCCATCTGAAATGAACAATTCCCTGTTTATTTTTTAGTATCAATTGTTAATAACCTTCTCAGGTTTCATCATCCTAGGAAGCATGATGAGATTGACCTCACAGACCACTCCAACTACTACCCTTTCAATAGAGGTCTTGGTTATAATATCCAAGTATGCTACTTCTTAAAACTCTTCTTTCAAGTAATGGCTGATTCGATATAGGTAGTGTCAAATAACGACTCAATGAAGGTGACCAATATAAATGTTTCCTAGAAAAAAATTGGATGATTGGTAGATATATCCATCAAATCCTGTTCAAAAGTTAAAAAATTGGATGGCTTGGAAAATAGTTTTTTGAACCCATGGTACCCCAAGAGAATAGTTGTATAGACCAATAATACCTCCACCACCCTGGAAGGTAACATCAGATACCCATTCAAAGGTTGGATACAACCATTAGAAGTAGAAAGAAGAAGAATAAGAAGAGTTATATTTTCTATAATGAAAACTCTAACTATTTTGGATCTATTCCATAAAATATCTTAATCGTAAGAACATCCCCAAAAAATGGAATACTAATTCAATGAAAAAGATTTATTTGAATCCGTCAATATTATAAAATTGGAATATCCCTTCTCTGATGACAAATATGTCTAATAATAAGAGTCTCCAACATATAACTAGGGAATGGGAGGTTGCATGCGTATATACATAGGATATAGGGGACAACACTTGTGTGGTCAGACCCAATATTAGGGTCATTTTTCTACAGAGGTCATATATACAGTAGAGACCCTGGGCAAACACTTAACCTAGAAAAAATATATATAAAGGAATTTTAAAACCTTATAGCAGTCATCTGAATCCAATTGTCTTTCCTGACTGCACAACACTGGTTCAATTATCTAATCATCAAAGACAAAGGGGAAGGATAGAACCACCCAAAACATTATAATTAGATGCTCCCGTGATGTTTACACAAGAACAATATATATCTACGCCATCTGCCTCAGTTCCTCAAGAAAATGTCTAGGATAAAACCCATGTTGGGAAGCACTATCCTCTAGTACAAATGTAAGACATTATAATGAATATGGTGGTTGTCTCAGCCAAGCTCTCAATAAATCATGCAAATCATCTTCCAAAATAATTTAGGGACCCACCTGTTAATGACCACAAAATACCTCAGAAATTTGAGACAGAAGTCGCTAATGTTAAGGTCTATTAAATGGACACCATGTCAGCAGAATTCAATAGAACCATCTTTTATATAGCATGATTAGTTACAGGTCCTCCAGGGACACATCAAAAACCTATATGTTTTGAGATGACTCAATAATGTAAAAATTTGAAGGGATCTGATTTAGAATAGATATGGGATCAATATCATCCTAATTCCAACCTTTCGATGTTTTGGATTTATAGAATGGTATTTTTCTCTCACAATGATGTCCATCATAGTGTGAGAAAAGAACTCTCTTGAAGATCAAACTAAAAACTCAGTTTTTGGGAGATTTCATCTGAATATGAGTTTATGGTTATCCAGGAAGACACCATGTACAATGTCCTTATCTTATGGACCTCTCACCATAGGGACATGTAGGTACCTTTAAAAGTCCATCAATGTATAAAATACCCCATCGATGAAAAATATGGTATATTATATGGTGATAGTTACCCCCTAAAAGACCTGCGAAGCCACATATTCTAAAGCGTGTTACCAGAAAATGAGGGAAAATAATCAATAATGGATGATGATCCATAGGTTTAATCTTCCTAAGATATAGGTAGATCCTCTAGAAACCTCTAGAATATTCTCAAAATTGAATATTTGATCATCATAAATATAGTTGAGGTCATATAACTGGTCCCCGTGATCAAATATCATTCTATAGCTAATGACAGTGAAAAAAACAATAATCTTCGACATCTCGCTGCAACGACGTGAGTAGTATGGGATTATAATATATCCTCTCATGGCATCCCTCACCCTCATAATGATAGAGAAGAACCTGTATTTAAAAATTTATATAAATAATTCTCCTCATACTCAGAAATAAAGGATGATGTGTATGACCACAGTAATACCCATCCCACATTCTAAAATGTTGTCTCCAACACAATCGATGAGATCTAGAAGAAATATAATGGAATCAAAGATTACCCATAGGATACTCTAATTAGTGTCACCATACAAAAATAATTGAAATAGATGTACATTTCATTTCTAGTGCAGCACTAATATGTGTTCAATTGGATCTATAAAAAAAATCCTACACTTAATCAATATGGGGCTACATACCATCTTGTCCTACCCAATGAGCATCGACGCATCAAGTTGGAATCCAGGAGGATGCACCCCTATAATTCCCCCAATATGATGGTGTAATTTGACAAATATATCAATTCAAACCTTTTACGATAATTGATATACATATGATTCCTTTCCATTACCTTCCCCATCAAGAAAAAGAATAAAAAATTTGGATGATCATTGAATTTTGAGACCATAATCGGCATTTCTCAAAGGATGATTTACCATTTCCAATCATATAACTCTAGATTAATTAAACTACTAGCTTCCAATATCATTACATCATAAAAGTGTATTCGAGATACAAAAAAAAATATAGACCTTCAAGATGAGGAATCCATGGAATGCAGGGTGCCTCAATGGATATTTTTCTATTAGGTCACACCATTTGAGTTAAATAATGATGAAGATACATATCAATGAACTATGAATCATATCATTAAGTAATTATTAGGAATTATAGCCCAGTATTTCATTGATGAATAGGATGTAAAATCCAGTACATGATGTGATAACTTCATGGACCTACATATTGTTTTTGAAAAGCTACAACAACACAGTCTAAAGATGAATTTGATGAAATGTCCCTTTCGGGTAACTAGAGAGAAGTTTTATGGATATTTGGTATTCCACCTTTACATCTTCGTTCACTTATATAATACTAGTTCTAGATTAGAAATATAACACCCCCCCCGAAATCCTTATTAAATGATGGGGCATGAAGGGTACCTCACCTACATTCGACAATTGAGATCCATGATAAATGGAAACTCTATCCCCTTCAACAGGATAATAGCAAAGGGAATCGCTTGTCAGTGGGATGATGACTTCCAATAAGTCCTTTAATGTCCCATGAAGTACCTAGTGCACCCACATTCTCAGATTCCACTCATGGAAGAGAGGCCAATCATCTTGTTTATGGCCACCATAGAATACTCACTAGGTGCCCCCATCACACAAAAAGAATTAAACTTGTAGTATGAATAATATCTACTACCTTATCCAAATGATGCTATGTGTTGATACCATATACTCATATGTTAATAAGAAATGCCTTGAACTCATATTTGTAGTTTAAAAGATGAAGAATTAGTTGTATCACCACAAATTCTATCTAGCCTCTCGTGTTTTTCTTCTCAACTACATCCTTGAACGTCGTACTTTCATTGGGTCCTTTGACCGATGATCATTTATTTTACAATAATATTCCATTATATTTTTATCACAAAATTTGGTGAAAGGGAAATCCATTAATGATTTCCTCACAACACATCCTACTTGGGAAAATACACCGACGAACACCAATCTTCCAGATGATGAGGTCATCTATACCTTTGAAAATCCCCTAACATGGAAGATGTATTTTTATGGAGCCTCTAAGAGTGTTTTTGAAAAAATTATAGAAATATCGAGGCTCAAATAGTCTATTCATGGAATTATATTTGTATAACCAAACAAAAAAATTCGTTCATACCCTTTCATAGAATCCTAATCTTGCATAAATAATGTGGAAAAATACCATGCCCTCTTCATTGTGTTATATATATCCCTACACTTGAACATAGTCCACAGAAATATCAATAGGGATTTTGAACTAATGATAATTTCAAGACCCATTCCAGTGGGGATTGTTTCATGACTCCCTATGTTCAGCTCCAATAGGTATAGGGATGACTACTAGTGCTGAGTAGACATTTTACTAACATGGGAGGCCCTAGACAATGTACCTATACACATTCACAGATATCAAATCCTATAAAATACTGAAATTTAAAAACAATGAAAAAAAATCCATTAATATATCAAAATCCCCTAACCATTGTATGATAGGAAGAATAGAAAATTGAATAGGGCCAAATACATTCCCGCCAAAAAAATTCTGAAAAAAAAATTCCAACCTGAACGTATGTATTGGGACTACTCTCAGAAAATTTAATGAGTTCAACTTAGACATTCCTATTATAATAAAAACTATCTAGCCATGGTCTTCCAAGGACTCTATCCAAAGGTTAATCAGATGCACAAAACAGTACACATGTAGGAAAATCCAGTATAGGGGTGAGAATAACAATACTCAAAAGGGCTCCCTGAAACCAAAAATCAATCAATAACAGAAATATAGTCAGCTATATATAGTGGTTTCTACAACACATATAACATGAGTATACATATATAATAAATAAAGACACAAATTCTATAGTTAAGTCACAACTGTAGTATACCGGCCTAATATTCCAGCTAGATGATTCCACATAACACATATTCAGGAGAACAGACTCCTGATTTTGATAAAATTGATGATGTCCACCCAAGAGGTAGTACCCAACGAGTCTCATCATGAGAAGGTACAAAATAATTGTTAGTTGGGATTATTATACATAGATGAGGATCAATCCAATCACATGTTTGATACCAACAACACAATCTCGATTAACCATCTATGTTGAGAATCAACAATCATGTAGTGTTGGTCATGAAAAAACCAATAACTCCACCTAGGGAACATAAATGAATGGAGGATCTCTCTCTCGGCCCCTCAGAAGAATTCCAAAGACTCTATCCAAGAATATTTGCTAATGGGATCATAGTCGTAGGAGTAGGAGGTAATTCCATACTACCCCTCCGTGAAAGGATAAGGTAATCGTACCCTAATGAAACAAGTCCATGATATAGATGAAAATGTATATAATCCATTTATAAAAAAGTATATTATATGTAAGAGGGGTCACATGCCATGTCCCTTGATCTCAAGTCATGCCCATGTAAATGGCCCATTTCATCAAACCATGTTTGTGTAGAAGTACATGGCATTCAGGCTGCCTGTGTAGTTTACCCATGTTCTAATAAACATATCTAGCCTATTTAAATGTTTTCATGTACTAGTACACATATTTTCTGATGTACCTCGTCAAGGGCATGTCCATGGGGGATGGTACACCGAGGGCTCCAACCTGTGTTTTCCACCCTCTTTTTTTGTAATCTGAAAAGGACACACTGAATCACTCGATAGAGACCATGTGTCGTGTTAAAGGGGTAACAAGATTTGTGATATGTGTCACATGTCTTGTAAAAATTCAATATATTTTGAACCATTGGATACCACAACGGGGTCCCCACAAAACACGTATATTTGACATACATTCCATGTAGCATGATATTTTCATGAAATCTAGAATGAGGATATATTAATATCAACTGATTCAATGGACTTCGATTTGATGACTATTTCACAATAAAAATGTAGATTGACCCTTATCACGTCATGCAACCAATGAATCAATAAGATCCATGTCTTTGATGCAATCTGATACTATATTGTTCACCATTCTTCATTTCATGGAAAAGAAGATGAAAATTACGCACCTACATCATCTAATTTGATCGATATCCATTATAAACCATTTATGATAGGTACTCTTGGACTCATAATTTCACGATGTTATAGAAACTAGTTTAAAATATTATCCATATAATATGAAAAAATAATACACAAAAATCCAAGACATTATATTCACCCCACATTGGGGATTTACATCCTCAAAGAGCCAAACCAATACGTACTAAAAAATATGCCATTACTGATAATGAATCTAAGAATCCTACTACCTTTTTATCTTCACGATATTCTCATGCCACCACCGAACACACACCAAAGGAATCAATTCCCCCTGAATGACCACATCCTTCTGATCCTTGATCTCTACATGGTACTTATCAATGTTCACTCCATCCTCAGTGTTCCGCTCTACCCTTTCAGTAACATGCAATGGGTCATGCATGTGCCTCCTCATCTCTAACATGTGGAAGAAATAATGTACCTAGATTAAATGTAGGGGTAGATCAAAGAGGAATTCCACCTCACCAACTCAAAAAAGTATCTGGAAAGGGCCGATGAACATCTACGATAATGTACCGCCCTGAAAAATTATTCATAACCCACATCATGTTGAAACCCATAGGATCACATGGTATCCTTACCCAAACACCAAAGGACTTTGTTTCATATCGTCATAAAACTTATTATTGCTCTAGGTTGTCCCCATCCTCTCCCGAATGACCTAAACCATCTCTGATGTGATTTCACAAACTTTAGGCCCAAGATTGGTGACACTACTAGGCCTGTCTAGTAATGTGGGGACATACATTGTCACCCATAATAAGTATAAAACAGTTCAATATTGATGGTAGATTGGTAGTTGTTGTGGTTTAAAAACTCCAAATTTTGTAGGTGATCCTACCAACTACATCCCAAGATGAACATGGAATATCACAACATATCCTATATAACATGAATGGCCTTAATGTCTAGCCATCAGTTTGGGGGTGAAGAAATTTTCTCAAGCATAAATGTGTCCCAAACAACACCTATAATCCCTTAAAAAATAGGGATTTAATAAGATAATAATTATTAGAAACAATAAACAATGGGACACTATGCAGTAAGAATATTTCATACATATAGTGTTTTCCCAGGCCCATTACTGAATTCTGCTCTTGTATAGCTAGGAAGTGGGATGAATTGCTGAGTTATTCTATAATCACCCAGATGGAATCATGTCCCCTAGACGTACATGGTAATCCCATTATGAAGTCCATAAATACTCCATCCCACTTCTTTTTTTGAACACCATGGGGATAAGCTAAACATGTTGGAACATGGTTCTCATCCTTCATTTACTGATAATTAAGGCATCATAAGAAAAAAACAACAACACCTTTCTTTATCCTTGGCCATAAAAATTGCCACCAGTGGTCCAAGTACATCTTTTCTACATATAGATGTACCACTAATGGATATTTATGCAAGTTTCTCATATCAACTTCCTATAATGTATCTTGTACCATAATGTGTTCTCTAAAAAGAACCATGTTCTCCTAACCTTTATAAAATCCACCATGATCATGTCTAGTGGATATCTGAGTATGTAGGGTCTAATATTTGGTATCCCCATGATGTGCCTATATAACTCGATGTAATAGTAGTGGGGTAAAATAAATTTCATTAATGTAAGATGCTACTTCTCCATCTACAATGGATAACATCAACAAGAAAAACTACTCTGATCCTCATTCATCAATTAAAAACAGGATATCCCAATAAGAGAACATTATACCATGTTCCCCTTTCAAGGATTATAGACGATTTAGATTCCATAATCTTGGAGGAACTCTATCCAAAACTTTTTTTACAAGTTGATATCCTTCTGAGAGAAGATATACATGAGACTCCTATGATCATATTATGTTATAAAAATCTATCCAATCAAGTATTATCACCACATATTCAATGCGAAGACTACCGTTGCTATCTCAAGATCATGGGTCAGGTTGTTATACTCATGTGGTCTCAATTGGTGTGACCCATAGGTCATCACATATTATCTCTACATCAAAAAACGACAATACTTGGTTCTTGATTCATCATAGAAAACTATTAATTGACACCCTCCTATGGTAATGTCAAGTTGGTTTCACTCATCAAAAACTAACTCAACTACTGAAGAGACAACATGCACCTCTTTGTCTGCTTGAAATGCTTCCCCTTTCGAGTAAATGTTGTCATGGGTTATAATACTCTAGAGAAATCAGGTTTGAATCCTTGGTAAAAATATGTCAACCCAAGAAATCTTTTCAGTTTAGTCACGCTCTTGGGTGGCTCCTACGCAAGCACTGCCTCGACCATGGTGGGGTCCACAATGAATCAATATATTGAGATAACATGTCTTAAAATGCTGATTTCATGAATCCAGAACTACTAGTTTGACATATTTTCATAATGCAGGATCTCTCAAAGTATGTTCAAAACAATCCTAAAGTGTTTCACGTTCTCCTCCTCAACTTCAGAATACATAAGGATACGATTGATTAAGACTACCAAAAATCTATCTAATACTATATGATCCGGTTAATGAGTCCCATTAACACTACTGGGAAATTTTCTTTCCAATGGGAATCAACGAGTACCCATAATTACCATTGAGACATATGAATTCTATATTTTCTATATCCTCATCCCACACATTTAACTAGATAAATTCTAGCCCGAGGTGAACCTTTGAGAACCATAATGCCCAGCTCAACTGATCATAGATATTTTCAAACCATAGTAGTGGGTACTTATTCTTCATTGTCATCATGATCAAGAACCTCTAGTAAAAACTAAGCATCATGCTCCAATACTCCTTCTTGAAAAAAATGGGGCTTCCCATTGTGAAATGTTGGGTCTAAAAAATCCCTTACTCTTAAATTCCTCAAATTACACCATCAGCTCATGATGCTCTACAGATCCAACCAAAATGATGGCAGAAATATCAGTGCCATATCTAGGTATAGATTAATGAATTTTTCACTCTTAGTGTGGAGGTAAACATAGACCATAATTAGTGAAGACATCCCTATACTCTTACACCACTATAAGAAACTATGAACTCATAACATCGACTACACCAAGGCTCTGGCTAGCCAACTGATGAGTAATCAGTTGCACCCTCCTATGCTCGAGTCTATCATGTGATGCCTAGGATTCCTTATCACCAAAAAAGGAAAAGTCGGTTCCATAACTAAATACCTATATCATTTATTTTTCACAATGAACTGTAAATCTAGTCATGAACTATAGACATTCAATCCCGAATAAGAATGATGCTGTAATTCCTCAATGCTACATGTAAAAAAATATCACCTCCAAGATGTAGGTCACACCATCGATACAAGTTCATGATCACTATGTGTTACACAATTTATGTGTAAAAATGTTATGTTTGAGAAAATGATTTAATTTGAATCTCCATGTCTAGTTCATGGTTTTTGGAAAGAAATAAATGACTAGAACATGGGTCTATCAGTACTGTAGATAAAGAATTAACGAAATAGATCGCAAATCAAATCATCCCTAGAGCCTCTAGGTCATAAGATTTGATGGCCTCCAAATATTCAAATTGTAGTACTCTAGCTCTCTAAGCATGGCATGAACCACATGGGGGTGGTGGTGGTAATAGGAAAATGTTTCAACCACCTCCTTCTACACTCACAACTCATCTAATTTTTTAGGAACCCTGTGAACCTGCATTCTCCTACTATTGTCTCTACCTCAGTGGCTCATCCATTCTATATCATTTAGATTCACGATGGGTAAGAAACTATCATTCAATATCCCCCCTATTGTCACATGAGTATCCCCAACTCTCTCAAGGTTTAATATACCCAACATGTCATCCCTGCACCACAGGTCCTCTATCCAGGGATGTACTCTTGAAATGTCTCAAATGTCCTTGTATCTGAGATGGATGTTGACTTCTTTATACCATGTTATTTGATCTTTATTTATCACCAGTAATAACCACAAACTTTATTTTGTTAACCGATACACTCTCAACCTCAAAATATATCTCTAGAACCCTTGTGTATGTCAGAATTAATAAAGGGATAATAGTAGTTTAAATGTCCATACAAATACCTCACTCAACATTTTGAGCCCTGAAGAATAGGTCATGAACCATATACATTGTTCACCTATAAAGGTGGGTAAACCAAAATGAATAATCAGATACAATCATGGTTTTCTACTAGAGCATACATACATCCCATAGTGTATCAATTGAAAACTACTATTTGAAAATGCTCTCATACTCTACCCACAAAAGAGTCTAGTCATTGTATGACTAGGTCACTAAACCCCACCATCACCCTACTGAACCCTGAAGAAGGCTCACTTCTAAGATAATAATGTAATCTATTGGGGTCTAGATTAGAAGAAAAAAAAGAATTTAATACATCAATATAGTCCTCATATTATTTGGGTTTAGACATGGATTGGAACCTAAGGGGTCTCTATAGTTGAAACTCATATAGCACGCTCAACCAATATTCCTTGTCAATTAGAAATATGGGTACCACATTCTACTCTACATGTGGTGGTATGGATAGTTCACAACCTAGAGGTAACATATCAGGAAGTGTCCCCAATATCGATGTCTCATCCCTGATGCTATTATCCTCACGATCATACTGAATCCAATATAGCACACATTGTGGAGGAATCTTGAATTTAAACATGATAAACCACAACCAATGAGTATATATAGTGATATAAATCAAGAAGGACGTGGAATAAAAATCCATTTCCTATATGATGAACAAACCATTATTTTCCCAGAAACTAGTGTTCTAAAGTACCACATTGAAATGTAGGTGATCAGAGTCCTAGTGTATGGATACATCATTTGACAAAGTAACACTGGAGTCCCTGCCTAGAAATCCGAACACAAAACAATTAAATTTGTTTCCCCAAAACAATATCATATAAATTGGTCCTAAAGTAGAACTGACCACTCTCAGACCACTAAATCATGAGTCATCTCAGTGGGCACCATGTCACGACACCCCTAGCCCCACTCCAATAGGCCAGGGACTGGAGACCAGAACCGAGTTGTCATATCAATGACAGGGGAGGCCTTATCCTATGTACACACACACACACACACACACATCTCCAAGCCTATTCAATTATAAAATGTATAAAAACTGAACAACCATGAAGGCATAATTCTAAATCACATATGCAAAGTAAAAAAGAAATAAACAAAATGTAAACATGTTCAAATACAATACCTCTAAAAAGTGACTGAAAATACATGCATTGACTAAAAGTAAGTACTGGGAAAACCTTTAGAAATAGGTAGGAACTCACCTTAGTCTATTCATACTCACTAAGAATTGTCTGGTCCTCATAAACATAGGACTCTTAGAAGGGTGATCATTTGGTTGGGACAGGACATGTGTGGTAATGTCCTATGCATAAGTGAGTATAATAATACCCAATAGGAAACCATAATATCACAAAGAATATAGAAAATTAAATACAATAACTTCTACAAGAGTATATTTATACATGACATATAATAAGAATATTGAGATCTACTCATCAAAAAAATGGTCTAGAGGTAAGTCACAATAGTAGTATAATACATAATATTCCATCTGAATGATTACAAAAAGAACTCATCTTGGAGAACACACTCCAATGGATAATTTCACTAATGAACTCTATCTGATAGACAGTTGTCATCAAGTTTCTTCATGATAAGGTATACACTGGAGATCCTAAGAGAATATGATATAGAGATGATGATCACTGTTAAGGACATGGTGTGATACCATAAACTCATTCTAAATTTACCCTCTATGTACATCATCAGAGACCACATAGTTTTGGTTACGATGACACAAAGAACTCCGCCTAGTTAATTAAGATGAACAGAGGATCTCACTTCCATCACTTATAAGGGTTCTAATGATTATATCTAAGAATTCTTATTGAAGGGGTTATATCCTTTTGAGTGGGACTTGATTCCATACTAACCAATCGGTAATGTATAATTGTAATTTACGTTAAAAACATTTCAATGATATAGAGGACATGGAATCTAATCCATGTATGAAAAAGTACAAGGTGTGTAAGATGGATCATAGGTTCTGTCTCTTGACATATGGTCTTGCCCATGAAAATGACCAGTGTTGTCAAACTATGTCTATGTAGAAGTACAAAACATGTAGGCTTCCCATTTTGTCTATCCATATTCTAGTAATGGATCCATCATGTGTACATGTGCCTATTTGACATTAAATGGCTTAGCCTATATACCTGTTCCAGGCCATGCTTTTGTGGGGTGTACATAGTGTGATCCATCCCATGTAGTACACCCTGTATCCATGTACATCGCAATAAACAATCCATGTCACCCAAGATAGACCACACACCGTGTGAAAGTGGTGAAAATACTTAACAGTATCCCAAAACCCTATCCACTACAAAGGGGCCCAACACTACCTGTAGATATGATTTTCATACAATATAGAGTGGGATTTTCCATAAATTTGGTTTCGTGCTCTCTGCATCTCGAATGATGCTCTGGCCTTTGATCAAGTAATTTCATCATCATAAAAACATAGATCGAGCATTGTTGAGTCAATCCACCACTAAATCAACAACTTCTAGACATTCAACCCACTCAAAAATGGTATTATTCATCATTTTTTATTGCATTACAAAGAACATAACAATCAGGTTCCTACATCATCAAATTACATATATCTCCATCGTCGTGCCGGCATATTATCTTGTTTATCCTTGATATATGATTTTGAATCACTATGACTTGAAATTTTTGTGCAATGATAGTTTTATTAGGATTTAGTAAACCCCAGTCTGAAGGAGTATAACCAACAATGAATAAAGAATGTGTGGAGAAAATCCCACGAATATATTAGAGGAAGAAACCTTGATTGTTGTTCATATTGACCAAAATTCATTTCCTTGGGAAATAAATGAAATTATCAAATCAATGTAATTAAACAAAATAATTCCATGTAAATAAACCCTTCCCGTGATATGCACGATCCATGAATCAATCTGTTCATTGATTGATTCATGTTCATCATAAAAATAACAAATGGAGAAGACATCCAAAAAAACACAGACCCTACCTTGATTTGGATCAATCACTGACAAACAATGATGTGGCAGATTTTTCATTTGTGAGATCCTTCGATTCTATTAGGGTTCTACCACAAATCCACAATATGGTTGTCATTTTCCATAAAAAGCTTCTTCCACGATCTCCATAGGATTTCTAATGACTGATAGGGTTATGTGGCTGACCATGAAATGGTTACATAAGCATGAATATAACGGTAGATGATTTTTTTCGTTGCCTCATTACATCCAAAATCAATTAATGTAATTAAATTAAATTATTTTATTCATTTTAATCATGTGATTGATTTTCCACAAATGACTTCTACTGGCTAGGGTTAAGTCACGCCTAGGTTAAAACTCACATTCTAACACAATAGTTCCCTCAAATTTCTAATTTTGGGACCCATTTAGTTGTTATTTCACTTTTCTAGAAAACCACATGTACAAAATATTTAATTTATTTGAAAAATGAATTCTCATATCACCATCCCTTGGAATCTCGTGTTGTATCAGTTCCTGGCCTCTAAAATAATCCATATAATATCCTAAAATAACACACAAGAAATTTGAGACATTATTGATAAAGATGATTAGTGGAAAATATTCCACAAAAACAAAGAATATGCCTCCCTCACAGGATAAATTAGGAATCTAATAGAAGAATTCACTTTCCATACCATGTTTCATCACATTACCTGATCGTAGAATTCACACACTAAATCATTCTATAATGTAACAACATTCCAAGATGACCATGATTTGGAGGAAGCAATCTTCTATAATACACATCAACGAATTGTCTCATCTATCATTGTTTGTGACATGGAATAATTAATCCCTGCCAACAGATCCCTGGAGCATGATGAAGCAATGGACAACTATGGATGGATTGATCCCATAATCACATACCACTCTTACATGACTCTCTTGAAAGATCGAGCTAGAAGGGAACAAATATGACATCATGAAACAAAATTCATCACAAAGGAGCTTCTAAATGAGTAGAAGACCCTCTACAATTATGGATTGGATGGAATTATCCTCATATACATAACATCAAGAGATATTTTCACAATCATGGGAGATGTCTTTGCTGGATCATATGGAACCCATAAATCTGGGACCACTCTCTCCCACTGAATATAAAGGTTGAGATATTACCTGAAAACACAAATATTAGAGTACATAGAATTTACAACAAAATATTCTGTATCCCAGATCATTGATAATTTCACCCACCTTCCCCCTGAATTTCCAAATACCAATAAATATTCCTAGCTATTTTCTATTTTGAGATTGGATGTTGGGGGGTTGTGTCGTCCAACCACATCTAAAAAATCACGTACATATTTAATCATAATTAATTATTTTCAAAATGGTACGAGGAAATTCCAATCAAGAAATTTGAGACAATAGAATAATAAACATCATGAATTCTGACATCATCACATGTTTCTGGGTCCCTCACAAAATTTTGACGGACAATGGCACCAACACCTTTAAAACCGAGCTGAAGAGGCATTACTAGAAGTTTAATATTGATCCAATTCACTCATATTTATATAATATAGTATAAAATGGATATATATAGACTTTTAATAAGATCATATCAAATAAACACCATAAGATAGTGAATAAAGATATAAAATTTTGGACATACATGCTCCTCCATGCTGAAAGGGAACACCGTAAAACCATACGTTCTGTAGAAAAATAAACACCGTACTCATTGGTGCACATGACTAAGATTGTGTTACCCCTAGAGGCCCATCTAACTTCACATCAAATAATAATTTTCAAAAAACCCTCTAATGAAGAAAAATCATAAAGTGTGTTAGATAAATTTGAGCGACTTGATGGGAAAAGGTTGCGCACACTACACAATTATTCATTCATCAACGGAGAACTAGTATTGTCCCTCAAACCCAAATTATACCATCAATGAATAAATTTAAAACATGATCCCATGTTGGAAGTGATTTATATCATATATAAGGTCTTTGATAATGGTTCATACTCATTGGTAACCTTGGATAGTGAGCATGTTTCACCTCTCACCATAAATAGATATCTCAAGAAATAATTTTCATAGATTTATGAAGGTTGAAAGTCATAACAACAAGAAATTAAACCACATGTTATCACTAATACCTAAAAATGTATTTAAACTACATTTTTTCCATAATCTTAACCAGATTAAGATAAAATATTTAGATATTATCTTGGAAGAAATCTAATAAACTGTGTAGCACCCCAAGTCCGACATGGTAGAATTTAAACTGAAAGGTATCCCCCATCCTGACAATATTATAAATAATTATAAAGAGATCATCCTGACCGAAGGATGATAAACTATATAGAGATCATATTAAGCACCTCATAATAAACTATTGGGAAATTTTATATGCAACATGATGTTAAACAACACTATTCCCCAAAGAAATATGTATTGTTGGATTTCTACATTTTCATGATACAGAGTGACACCTAGACCTCTATTTTTGGGCCTAGAAAAAACCTTATTTTTCTTTCACATAGGTAGATCTGTTTCCTTATCATATGTTATTAGTCTTCTAGATAATTTCATGTAAACATTGATTTAAAATGAATTGGTTGTATAGAACTACATATGTTATGATTCTCATTTTTAATGATATATGTATCGAATCCTCGATCATATATCGTGGTCTAGCCACTACAAGATGAAAAATACTCCATTACAATATTTAATTGCCTCAAAAAGGCAATTGTAACCCTTTTTATTCATTATTTCTCACACCAATCAAAGAACACATAAGCATAGGAATTGTAGTAATGGTTCCCCTAAAAAAGTCATGAAAATACCAGGATCGGATTATCTTGGTCTGGGATGAAAGATTATAAATGACATACCCTGAGTCCCCGCCGCATGAAATTAAACTACACAGTTGATGTACTATGTATGAGATAAAATTGACCATTCTTATTGACCTCACATGAGAGGACCATTGTAGCTAGTGTTGGTATCCTACAACACCTCCATAAATGAACTTCATGTGGTTATATTATCATTCTCATGTGATATATAGTGATTACTAGACTTCCCCCATCATGCCCAGCCGCAATATTTTAGTTATTTCATGTTGTTTCATCTTCATCTTCATCACATGACAATAAACTACATGGTTTTTTAAGAACTATATATGGATTGTTTCTCATTCCTATGAGATATGTAGTGAATCCCATATTTCTATCTTTGGGTCTAACCATGGTTTCCCATTTAACATTTAGAATCCCATGTCCTTTCCATGTGATATAAACCTACATGTTTCCTCAAGAACAATTTGTGGATTGATTCATATCAGCAAAGGATATGATGTGACGACCATGTCTCCCATCCTAAGACAGCTACAATAATCAATGAAAACAATGCCTGCCTCTATGCATACTCCTTTCCTTTAGAGTGATTCTCAATAATTTACTTTGTTTGTATTAATTACTATAAACACTGAATCAGTACTGATTCTTGGGTCTCTAATACTTGTTCTATCTAAAAAAACTGAAAAAATAGTCTCCCCAATTACACATGGATTGAGTCACACTATCTCATTTTTTTCTAGGTATTATCCCAACCGTCCATCAAATTTCTTTTTTACAGAATATATTTTTCTTAACTTTTTCATGTCAGCTCCCTTGAACATACCTTGTGATTTTAAGTATTAAGGAAAATATCTAGGTAATATGAGATTAAAGCAACACAACAAAAATGTCCTCAATGCATAATGACGAACTACATGGTGAATATCTTTACGACATGATGTTAAACTGCACAGAAAATGTCCCAACTACAAGATAATAATCTATGTTACAAATCACCCATAATTCTATAAGTATCAAATGAAAAATGATCATTTCCCTAGTTAACCAGAGTATGAGTTGATTCCATCATCTTTTAAATAACATTAATCTATAATCTAAACATCATGCCTTGGGTGCATTGGGTTGACAAAAACCATCCATGGCCCTGAAAAATGATACCCAACATCAATTTACCCTTTTCATGACTATGAATGTATTCCTATGGCTCATGAATATGCACCAAAGGTCCTCAAAAATATTCATCACTCTACAAAAATGGATTTTTGATCCTGGTGATCCCTGACATCATTGTGGTAGATCTCAACACGTTAGTGTGATCTGGATATCTCCTAATATGATTTTCCCATATCATTACTTATGCACTAGGGTCCTATATCTGTGATTTACAATATTTTCATCTACTACTCAGAAGGATGTTTGGGAACAATTGACTTGGGTTTTCCAATTGTTCTATTGTGTATCATCATCCATATTAGGTCCACTAGCTTCATAACCTTAAACTGCAAGAAGTTTGGTGAAATCTATATAAACATAAATTTTAGCCTATATTGGCCTAAATATCATGTTATTAAAGTACTTGTGAAATAGATAGAAAAAATTTCAATTTGAATATCCACAAAGGGAGGTCTGAAAAAAAATTCAATTTCTCGTTTGCTAAATTCATATCATCATAGTTTAGGAAAAATTTATGATGGAAATGATTAAGTTTAACACCGCGACCTTAGAATCTCGAAGAAGAAGAATTGTTTTAATAAATCTTCATAATTATATGTTATCAGATCCTAAAGGACAGAGAAGTTTAATAGTATTTTTTAATAGATTATAGATTCATACCTTACATTATAATTAGAAACAGAAAATTCAACCTCGATTATCCATTTATAACACCATTATTCTCCAAGATTAACCCTATATATATATATATCCTTGTTCACATCTTGGTATCATAGGAATATAAAACACAAGTAGGCATTGATATCAGATCATAATTAAAGGTAAATAATATATCATAAGATTTCATAAAAATGCATAAAATTTATTGACAAGGTATAAAACTGAAACAAAATCTTTATAAACATAGTCATTAGAAAAATATGGAAATAAAAAATAAAATAGTTCAATTTGATCATTCTTATCAATAATCTATTAGTCAAATAAATATATATAATATCAATATCTAATATCATAATGTGGTAATTCATAATGTGGGACATTTGATACATACCATCGAGGCATGAGCCAAGACATATGAAAATATAATGGCTAAGGCCTCGACCAAATCTAAATCTGAAAATGAATGGGTATGGCCCTGACCATGCCCATATATAGTTTTCCTCATGAATTCTATTGATGAATTGAGGGGTTATAGCAAGCCCTACACATCACTCACTATGTCAAAAACATTCTTCATATTAAAAGGGTGAATCATAGACAATATAAACATTCATATTCCAACTAGCATAGGAAATTTTAATACAATAACCATAAACCTGGAATGGTCTCATAATAGAAAATAAACATTAAAAAATCATAAACCGTTCAATACAATGTGATAGATTGTATCATAACCAATAAACATAAATTTAGCATAGAATCCAAAAAATTTTGTTGACAAATAAGAAAATAACTTTCTAAAATTATATTAAATTTCTAAAGAAAATACACCTTTTATTTAAAATCATTTATTTAAAAGCCACCCACCAATAAAATACATTGAAAAATATATTATTTAATAAAGTGTCCCATGAAACTTTTAAACTTTGTAATATAATTACATTTAAACACAATAATGTCTGTATAAATAAATCATTAAAACCATTTTGAAAACAAGGACATTTATGTGAAATATTTAGAAGAATAAATCATAAAAAAATTTAAGATGATGTTTTAGTTAAAGAGAACATTATGTAAAACATTAAATTGACTCTTGTGGAAAAAAATTATTATGAAACATTTACATGGATTCTAAATATGTATCAATAAATAGTTACATATAAACAGTCTCAAATAATAAGAAGATTGCAAAATTAACCCCTATAGTAGGTCCAATTCCCTTTGTACGTGTTTGAAACTACATTATATTGGTTTTAAACATATTATTAACATGTAACAAAATAATAATAATATTTATTACTCTATATATGATTCATTTATGACATTATATTACCCTTTTGTTAACAATTCCATGTTAAACCAACGTTTCAGTAATTAATAGCTTTGGTTTTCATATGTGTATTGACTTGTTATTCTTGATCATATTAAAAAGACCGTGGATTACATATATACATAATGTACATAATTATTTATATTTCACATATAATTGTTAATAATTATATATAATATATATATATATATGAAATGGAAGACACCGTGCATGGAGATGGTAGATTGTATGTACGCATGAACCATGATTTCGTTTTCTTATTGTATTAAATAGAAGCATGTAAACGAAACATATATATATATATATATATATCCATTAAAATTATTATTTCATATATTTCCTTCTAATTCATTTAATATAACATTATAGTAATTCTTGAATGGTTATCATTGACGATGAATGTCATCATGTTGTGGAGACAATAAACCGTATGTACGCACGAGCGACGATGTCATCCCATCAATGATAAAGGGAGAGTAAATGGATGATATTTTATTTATATAGAATCAATATCATATCATATTTATTATTTATATATATTATATTCATCATTATACCGATCCAAATAATTTTGAAATGAATAAAAAATTACACCACATTGTAGAGAGGGTAAGATTTATGTACGCACACATGGTGATATTGTTATTTGTATAATGGAAAACGAAGGAATATGGTTGTCCCACAATCATAATAACATCTCATTATATAGATGATTATGGATTTATTACATTATTATGGAGAAAATAAAGGAATAATATGTATAAGAATGGAATAAATTGGTTTGAATTGGTAAAACAATTACCTCTTCTTTGAGTATCTCCTTTTGATTTGACCAAAAGAACTTCATAGGATGGATTAAAACCCAATTTATTCCCTATAGGATGATGTAAAGGAAGTTTTTAGAAGAAATGCGAAGTTTTTGGTTGATATAATGGTCTTAATGGTGTGAATAAATAATAAGGATATGTGCTCTTTTATAAGAATGGGGAGGGTCACTTTTTGAAACTCCTAAACTATTAATTTAATATAAATTATCTTTTGGTTTAAAACAGCTCCAAAGTATGTTATTTAGAGATTTAGATTAGTATGGGTTGAAATAATCTAAACCTATAAATTTTATACATTTTTAGGCCACAATATAAACCATATACTTTGGCTTTAACCCATAGTTAATCAAATTTACTCTTCCCCTGAGTACTTTTCATTTTACACTATATATTAAATATAATTACTATAGAAAGCCAAAAGAACCCCAATTGGATCATTTATGACATATTTAATATTATCCTAGTTATTTTCATAAAAAATGATTTGGATGAATTTTTTCATATAATAATATAGTCATTATATTATAATATCCTTTATGTCAATCTTAACACTACTTATTACTTGAATTTTTTAAAAAAAACATAAAAACATGATTCCTTCAAAAAAAAGTACATTAAATCATCACTAACAAGTCAAAATCATCAAAAAAATTCATGTCTGACATAACATTTATCAAATTATATTTCATTTAATATTATTAATATCATCGATCTGATTGATCCTTTAATAAATCTATTACATCATCATCATTATGTCAGAATTAAATTTAATTAATTAATTTATAAAAATTATAAATAAAATAAAATGATATAGAATTTTTTAAAATTAAATTTGTGGTCAACCATATCCCTAGTATAACCTAAAATAAAAAATAATGTAGTTGTTAAAATTTTGAGAATTATATATTTAATTTATATTTATATAAAATTTAATAAAAGTATTATTTTTACCCAAGTGGTGTATAAATATCACAATTCTTTCCCATGGTTTATTTTGGTAAAAACTCATATATCTAATTAAATTAGAAAAACAATTAGAGTAACTTTTAAAAAATATGATTTTATTTTTTCTATTAATTACCCGATTTCACTTGAACTGTGGTAAATAAATAAAAAATTACTAAATTTACTATTCAAGAAAAATTAATTATTCCTTATTAGGAAAAAAATTCTTAATAATTATAACCATTAATTTCTATTTTTTAAAATTCCATTCATTTAAGTGATAATATTACGTTCAATAAAAATACCGGAATTGCGGCTTGAAAGCAGGTAAAAGAGACGCTGAGAAGAAAAAAATATATATCTAAATTCATTATTAAAATTATTCCAATGAACTATATTTTATTAATATATGTTTTATTGATCTATTTTTACTTTATAATAAATTTAAAGTGTATTTTTTATTTTTTAAAAAAGTTAGTTTTTAACTACAAATCAGTATTTTTCACTATTCATAAAAAATGAGACATTTCCAAAAAAATCAACCTGAGATAATTTTCATATTGAAAATTCAAAAAATAATATTATTTTGAAAAATATAAATTTCATAATGTGGTTAATATTATTTACAAGTACTTTTTAAATGGATAATTTGATAGATCGTGATGGACTCGAACTTAGTGTTGTGTACATTGCTAGATACTAGAGATATTAAATTTTAAAGAGACATACTATAAAATATTGGGGTGTTAAATTATCCCCTCATTAAATAAATTGTGTCCTCAAAATTTAATCTATGTATAAAAAAATTAAGGGTTTGAATTTTCATAATATATTGGATAAAATCCCTCATAAAAAAAAGGATTCAAGAGACCTCTACTATAGCAAGGGATTTATGATGGTCACCATAGATAAAACATACTTGGGATCCATGTAGGAAAATATGGACAAGAAAGATAAATATAATTATCATATTCCTATGGAGTGTGATATAGAACATGACATATATATAGTTAGTAATCACTGAAGCTATTAATATGTGATGATCTAAGGGTCCATTGGATCCATAAAAAAATTCAAAGATAAAATGTTTGTTTCCAAGATCATTTCCTATTTTTGGGGGATTATATTACTATTTATATATGTATTTTAGAAAATAGTCTTTGGTGATTTAATTCTATTTCATAAGAATAATCTAATCCTTTGGTTGTGCATCAATCTATTTTCAATTCATTTCATTCACCCGATTATGGATTTTCATGAATTTTTTTAAAGTCAATGTATAATTCCTTAATCCTTTTACTAAATCCTAATAGGATATAAAAAATTATCCAAAAAATCATAAATTAAAATCAATAAATTTATATCCAATGTTCAACTTATTCCATTCCAAACGAAAGACTCATCTAATAAAATTTGTCCAAATTCATAGTCCAAAAGGTCTCTAAATTTGTTAAATCAATCTTAACATCACATTCCCCAAAAAAATTCAATATACATCTTATTGTCAAATACAATTATAGCCTCAAAATCCTTAATTAAATAAATGATACTTCCAAATACATTATGAGTATATAATGAAACACAACCATTATATATCTCATGATTCTTATAATAAGAGCACTATTGATTAAATAATCCATGAATCCAAATACCCCTGAACTATAGTCATCATAAATCAATATTAAACCATTAACTATTCTTCATCATCTTATTCTGTAATAACTCAATTTAATTTCCCTTTTTTCAATTCGTCATCAGTAATATAACCATTACTTGTAAAACATTTCTAATTCAAACCATCGACCAAAACAGAACAAACAACATGAGAAACACTAATCATATCATTGTTGTATAGAAGAATCTTTTATAGGTTCTTTAAATGATGGAATATTCTTATCAATCCGTAAATCCATAGGATTATCCTAGCTTATCAATTACCAATTCTAATGTATGATATCCTATACATGTACTTATCTTCAAAGTCATTCATAGGGTTATATATTTTGATATTTTATTTCTAAATCTAGTTACCATGGTTTCTGGTTAACATCCTTTGGTTCCAACTATAACACCCCTTCCATAGAATCCCAGAGCTAGTGCATTATTTTAATAAATCGGAATGATTACATGGAATTAAATCCAAAAGGGCCAATAAGTTTAGTCATCTTGGAAAATAGATTACATATATGAACCTTACATAAAAATTAAAACCATAAAATACAATATATATATAATGCATTTATAATTACATTATTCTACAATATTAAGCCTTTATATCATTAATAATTAAAATCATCAAATCCTAGGAAAATAAATCAAAAGAAATGGGTGATATTATATGATCATTAAGGCTTAATAATATAGCCAAATCATTAATATATATGAATAAAAATTAAAGGAAAGGAATAAAACTGATACACAATACCATTAAATATAATCATGAGAATAATATAGAAATAAAAAAAAATCCAAAAACACCACTTAAATATTCCCATGGAAATTTTAATATTTAAATAATCACAAGTAATATAAATAACTAATCTCATAATTAGGGAATGCATAATTTCAGACATCTAAAAAATAACATTGAGGCCTCGACCAAGACAAAACAAAATAAATAGTTAATACCAAGGCCAGATACATATATTAAAATATATTGGAAAGGCCTTAGCCATGTCCATATCAAGAATGTCTCATGTTACCTACAAATTCATCAAGGGGATATAGTAGTCCCCGACCATAACTTACTCTGTAAAATATATTCCTCATATGAAATGGGAAAAACATAGACAACATAACCATTCGTATTGAAACTAGCTTACAAAATATCAATACATTAACCATAAACCATTAATGGAATAAAAATAGAAATGCACAATCAAACATATCATAATACCTTCAATACAGTATGATATACTGTATCATAAAAACCCACCTCAATTATCCATAAAATCCAATAATGGATGATGAAATTGATGAAAATAACCAAATAGAATCATTAAATATATCTTGAGACAAATACACCTTTTTCTTTGAAAACATTTATTCAAAATTTTCACACTAATAAAGGACTTTTATAAATATATTTTTCAATAAAGTTGTCTCATAAAAAGTTTTTACTTTTGAAATGATTTAACCTTTCAAAAAATTCATGTCAATATAAATAAATCCTTAACCTTTCTGAAAATATAGACATTAATGAGAAAAATTTAGAAGAATAAATCATTTAATAATTTAAAACAATGTTCTTGATAAATTTCACCTTACATAATACCGTAAAAAACCCGTTTTAAATTATTTGTATGAAACATGGACATGGATGATAAATATTTCCCAATAAATACTTACATTTAAACATTTTCAGATAATAACGACATTTCCAAATTAACCCTTACCGTATATCCAATTCCCATCATACAAGTCTGAAACTATTTTATAGTGGTTTTTAATGTAATATTAACTTGTAATAGAATCATAATAATATTAATGAAATCATTTATGAATTTTTATTACCCATTTATTAACAATTCTTGGTTAAAGTTACAGTTTGGGTAATAATTGATTTGATTATCTTCTATGTTTTGACTTGTTATTATTGATATTTTTACTGAGACCATGTTTAATTATTTATATAATTTATAAAGTAATTTATATATCATTTATATTTAGTAAATATATATATATATATAATATAGGTATATTAAATTGAAAACACTGTTCAGGGAGACTGTAGGTTGTACGTACGCATGAACGATGTTTCTATTATCTTATCTTATTGAATAGAAGAAAGTAAATAAAATATATATGTTATTCTAGTAGAATTATTATTTCATATAATTCATTATTATTTATTATATTTATGTTTTTATAATCATTCATGAATGGTTAATGTGGAGGGTGAATCTCATTGTGTCGTGGTGATAGTAAGACATATGTACACATGAGTGACGATATCATTCCATTAATGGTAAAGTGTTATGGAAATGGATGGTAAGTTAATTATATATAATCAATATAATGTCATATTTATTAATAATATATATTTTATTCAACATTATCCTCATTAAAATAATCCATCCATGAAAAACAAATTACACCACAACGTAGAGAATGTAATTCGAACATACACAGGCATGGTGAAATTATAATTCATATGATGTATAAAAGGAGGAAACTTTTTGTCCCATAATCATAATAACATATAAAATTATATATTATTATATATTTATTAACTTATTATAGAAAAAATAATGTAATATTAAATAGAATAATAAAAAAATTAATTGAATTGGTAAAAAAATTGCATCTTCTTTGAGTATCTCCTATTTATTTTCACCAAAGGACTTAATAGGTTGGATTCATGTCAAATATATAGCATATATTTTGAATTTAGAGAATATGGGAGGATAAATGGGTTGGTTTTTTCTGATCTAAATATTTATCTAGGGGTGAATAAAATATAAGGATATATGCCCTTTTATAAGAGAGGGGAGGGACACTTTGGAAAACCTCAAAACCATTAATTTAGTATAAATTTATTTTCAATTTTAAACAGTTCAAAAATAATTTATTTATAGGGAAAGATGTGTATGGGTTTAGATACTCTCAAAAAATGAATTTTGGACATTTTTAGGTCACAATATTAACCAGATCCTTTGGCCTTAACCCTTAGTTAAACAATTTAACTCCTACCATGAAAACTTGTCTTTTTTTACACTATAAGGTTAATATAGTTACTATAAAATGACAAAGAAACCTCAATTGGATAATTTATGGCATATATATCATTTTCCTATTTATTTTGTCTAAATATTTAATATTATTAATTTTATATCATTTAGTAAAATATTACTTATTTGAAAATATCAATTTTGTCTTTTTTGACATTATTTATTACCTGATCTTAAAAACACATATAAACTTGATAATTTAATAGAACTATAGTAACTCAAGCATAATATTTCATAAGAATCCATAAAATTCGTGTATGACATAAAATTTTTTAAATTATATATATTTTAATTTTATTAACATCATTTATTTGATTCTCCATTTCATAAATCTAGTATAGCATCACAATTCTATCACAATTAAATATAATACGTTAATGTATAAAAATTTTAAATACACCATCACAATGTACATAATAATATTACCTTTCTAAATACAATTTATAGTCTACCATATCCTTTATATAACCACATATTCCAAATGATATAGTTATTAAAATTACGAGTATGACATTTTTAACATATTTTTAAATAAAATATAATAAAATTATCATTCTAACCCAGTTGGCATTAAAAGATGATAATTTTTCCCTTAGGTTGATTTTGATAGAAACCCACTCATCCAATTAAATTTTTATATGTGTTAAAGTAACTTTTAAATATTATAATATTATTTGTACCATTAATTACCTGATTTACCCTTAACTGTGGTAAATAAATAAAAAATTACTTATGTTAATATTCACCATAAAATTATATTTTTTTATTAGAAAAAAAATACATTCTAATTAAAACTATGTATTTCTAATATTAAAAATTTCATTCACAGAATCTGTAAAATTACATTTAATGTTAATCTTGGAAATGTGGATAGATGATGGGTTAAAGAGACGTTCAATAGATCAATAAGTTGTTATATATTATTTTAATTTTAAAATAATTATAATAACCTAAATTTTATTAATATATGTAATATTGGTCTATTGTGAATTTAAAATAAATTAAATGTTTAAAAACTATAAATACAAAAAGAGTGTTTTTAACTACAATGAAGAATTTCTTATTAAGAAAACATTCAAAATATAATATAAATTCACCCTAAGAAAATTTTGATGTTCCATATTCAAAAATTAAGTTTATTTTGATAAATAATATTTTATTACAATGTTAATTCTATTGGTAAACAATTTTTAAATGGATAATCTGATAGATCATGGTGATATGAAGTCAATTTTGCTTGCAGTGCAAGATATTGAAGATATTAAATTTATTAGAGACATACTATAAAATCATGTTGTGTTAAAATAATTCCTAAATGTCATAGGGCCATTGTTGTATCCAACATAAAAAAAATCTATGTTCACTAGACCCCTTAGTATAGGAAAAAGATAGAGTGATTACTTGTCACATATCCTCACAACGAAAATATGTTTTCTATGTGGTGAAAAACATTTAGGGTGACCAAATCCTTCTTGGATATTACATTTCCTAAAATAAAAAATCATGATTTGATTTCCCATGTTCACTGCAACCTCCCAAGGCCCTTGTAAAGGATACATGGCTTCAAGGGACATTTTTCATGACATTGCGTGTATGTTTATGGATCCTGTATATGTACATATGGTTTTCAACCAAATATGTCCCTCAGTAAAAAGGGAATTCTAATCCTTATGAGAGATGACATCATTAAGGTAGAACCCAACACCCTAGTGTGTTTCGGGTCATTCAAGGAATGGTTTTCCCATACCATCCACCTTACTGAAGCACTTTTTATCATGATTTAAAATCTCATCATAGAACTATTCAAGAGGATTTTACATCCTTGACACTACGTCATTGTCTCCTATACCATTTGTAATATAAAGAATGTGAAACTCCATTCCCAAACTTTTGATGCCCCACACCTAATGATTTAATTCCATTGGGGTTATGGATCTATCTTAAAAATATAAATTCTTAACTACCATAGTTTTTTATAATCCATCATGGGTAGCTTTCCATCAATACCCTACTTCATCATCTACATTTTTTATTCTCCACAAAACTTCTGTTTCCCTTGGAAAAGAGTAGATATCATATTTTACATGACCATGATACCAAAACATAAATTCCATAACCCACCAACTAAATTCATCTCATCCTTACAATAAATGAGATTTAATCCTTTTAATACCTGGAAACACTTTAGTGCAAACTGACACCTCAGAATGTGACAGGTCATCCCATAGATGTCTTCTACATCCCATATTTACAAACCTGATCAGTTTTGTAATAATTTAAATCATACATACTCCGAATATGCAAGTGGATTTTTCACCGCCATTGTATAACCCCCAACCAATATTACCACCATAAATTTTCTAGAGTGCCAGGAAAAGATATCAAACTTCAAGGAAACTTCATGTACCTTTCTATGTTTTTTTAAGTTTATAAATATGAAACTATAGTCATCAACCAAATGTGTTACACTAAAAATTGTCTTTATGATCCTCATGATCCTCAAAAACACCATGAAGGAATCCAAAACCTTAGTGTGTTTTGGTTTCTTCATGGCTATTCTGTACCATAGTCCAGGATCATTAATCAGGTCCACGCTTGATATAAAAAAACTAATGTGATAGAGGGTATGAGCTAAAATACCATTAAATAATGTTATAGTAGGTCTAAGATAAAATATAAATAATTAAATCATTTTAATTTCAATGCTAATGGACCTAAAAACATAGATATAAATAGTCCATGCAAAAAGATTGTAAACTAATGTAATAAAAGGTTTGAGTTAAAAGACCCTAAACTAATCAAATTGAAGGACCGAGATAAAAGACAATAAACTAAATCGGTAGCATATACAGGAGAAAATACCCTAAACAAATGTAATAGAATTTCCAAGATGAAATACCGACAACTATAGTAATAGATGTTTCGATATAAAAGAACATGAACTACAACATTAAAATAATCTAGTCGTAAGAACGAAAAATATTATAAGGACCACTATATGGACTTAGTGAAAATCAAGATATATTCACCAATATTATTAGTGTCGAAAAAAGAATGATAAACATCCCTTTTAGGACATATATCCTTCTGAATCAATCCTTCAAAAAATGAGATGATTTAAAGATAGCAAGAACATATTTACCAATGAATAATCTCATCTTCGTGAGCACCCATGAGTATTTATCTAGAAGGAATCTCTTAAAAACTTAAAATTATAATTTATAGAATTTTTTTTAAATGAATTTATTAAAATAATGTATATCATTAGTGATTATTTTAACATCATAGAATCAAAATTTGATGCATTTCATGGATGGAAGAGAAACTGGACAGAAACATTGAAGGTTCAGGAAAGTTCATTCATTAATAATTTACAAAGGAAGAGGAATCCCACCCAGTTAGTGGATGTCACATAGACTGATGCCCACTTCACCATAGGAAAAATGGAATGGGTTGGTATCAAGGCACAAAAAGATGATCATTTCTCAAAGAATATTGGGCTAGCGGTTGATAATGAATTGGGTAATCCACAATGCTCTGTAATGATAAACCTTGTATAATAGGTCATCAAACACCATGTAGCTTTTCCAAACCCAGAAGTTCCATGACCATAATCAGATAAATTGATGTTTGTATACAGATCCAACATTGATCTCCATCAAAAACTAGTATTGTTTAGAGAGGAATCCAATATTCTTGAATAGTTTTGAATGATAGGTTGTTGAGTGAAATCGCAACAATCTTAACCCATAAGAGTGTTTATTAGAATATAAGAAAACCTCTAGGTTTGGACTACTACTAGCTGTCTTTCCTTAGTGATTATCAACTATACACACTTAGGATAATTTGACACCTAGGGATATCACATATTGATGTCCTATGGAAGAATAAAAACATCATCCACCAAACTAAACCCATAGAGAGGAAGTAATTGAGATTGAGGATAATCCTAAAACTCATATGAGAGGAACCTATTTCGAAATTATTTATCATAATACAAATGATATTGGGGTTCTAAATTGAAATTTCGGGCATTGATGACCCTATTATTGGTCATAGTTTTGGAGGATGAACGACAACTAGAAACCACCGAACTTGAGTAAGAGGTGTATGTAAGAATGAGAAAATAAAATCTGGTCAATGAAAACACATAATAAACAAAGGGCATAATTCATATCGCATGAATCAGTATTGGTTTAAAAAATATCAATTGGATTTCATGAACATCACAACTCTAATGGATCTTGTTGGTCACATAACCCTATAAGACATTGCACGATCACATCAACCCTTGGAGGCTCACAATCGCTTAACCTAAACATAGCCATGCGAGCCTCATGATAACCAATCGATCATATGATTGAATCAACATACCCTGACGATCCTTTAATACAATCAAAATACTCATAAACATAGTTCATTAAATTAATGAAATTATGTTTGTAGGTAGAACAAATAGGTGACTGGGTATGTGTTGTCTTGCAAAATATTCCTCGCAAAAGTAGAGTTCCAAGATGTTTCTCATAATCATGTCATGCAGAATAGTCTTTTGATGAGGGAATGCAATATAATTGAGGAGATAATGTATGAGGGATGAGTATCTAGTGAATTTAATGGAATAATTCCCCAATTTTTAGGGAATCTCGTGGAATACCAATAATTTCCTGGGAGACAAAAAATCACCCCAGACACCGATTAACCAAAACACTAAAAACATAGGCAAGCATTTAATTTCCTAACAACCGGTCCATTGTCCTCAAGGTTGTCCCTCTTAAGGGATTCATTTGTTTACACCATCCATGTGAGAATTGGAAAATTCAAAATGTAATTAATTCCAGTATATTATAATTATTTTCCCTACAAATGAAATTGATAAAGAATGTGGTTGTGACCGGTGGATCCTATGAGCCTCCATGGAATACCTGACTATGTGACCATCATAAGGTCATGTGGATGAACTATGTGTCGAGCATATCAAGAAAATAATCCCATGATATACCTTAAACAAGTCCTTCATCATTTGAGAGGGAGCCCCAGACAACTAGTGGTCACGTAGAAGTTTCCTAATGATTTCTCCCAGCTCTCACGGCTTGTCAACATTACGATTTATAAAAAAATTCCAAAATTTAATCAAAAATTGGATGAAAATTTTCCAAAAGGCGGAGTCCACTTATATTTATAAAACCTGTGAAATGGATCATTTATGGGGAGGTTTTTTTTGTAAAAACACTCAATAAAACTCATTATACCCCCAATCCATTGAAAAATAACCCAAAGGAATAAAAGGAAATTTGGAAGGAGACACTTTTTGTCACAAATGTCACAAAATTCCCCATGGAAATCCAAAATACACTGCAAGACCCTAGAGACATGTCCACCTTATCTCGGGAAAGCATGATGGAATGTCATTACCATTATGAAAAGAGCTCTGTGTTTGTCCAAGAGACCTTTCACATTCAATTTGGATCCCTAAGGAAAGTATTTTGGAGTTTTTCTTGAATTTAGCATCCATATATATATGCCCTTTATTTAAAACATGATACATCATTAATAGGTACAATTTTTCCCATTAAAATTACTTATGAATTATTCCATGACTCATAGTCATTAAAAAATAAATAAAGGAAGTAATAAAGAGAGAAGGAAAGAGGCTATCAAAATCACACAACCCATACAACAGGCTATGTTCAAATACAAAACGATCTCACAAGACTTTTTGACAAGTTAGACTAATCCCATAAAGTCCACTTGAGAAGCCATCCCTCTCTAATTAAAATTACCTTACATGTCAACAGAGCCATTGTGGCGGCCTTTTGATAGGTATCCTAATCTGGAAATGGCCAGTAGACTTGTCAATATGAAAAAATTATGTCCTTCGGCATGCTCCCAAGAATCAAAAAGTTGCCATTATTTATAAATACTCATATAAAGAGGGAATTGAAAAGATCGACTTAAGATCACTAAATTAGATGAAACCCTCAGAATGATCCATGGTAGATACTTGTGAAGATTCTTGACACAGAACTCCTTGACTGACTCCTACATAGAATCACATGTTAAGAAACACGATAGTCTACGAACAACCTGAGTGGTGAGGTCTACAAATCACCCACCCCAACATGAAAAAAGCATTCCTTCAACATAAATTGCTAGGAAATCCACTAAATTTTGAATGCGATGTTTTCCCTCTCGCACCAGTGAAATAGAGGTTTTATCTGAGTGGATGATCTTTCGACCGACCTATTTTACATAAGGTTAGATATTGAAAAACAACTAAAGAAATCATGAATCGTGAATAGGAACATCGAATGATTAATTATAGATCATGAAAAATGATTATAGAGGGACATGTTAAGGGCCTAATAATCATTTTATTGATTACATGACAACTAAAATAAGCTGACATAGGTCAAATATAAGGAATATCCAATATAAAGTCTAGAATAATGACTAAAGACATAAGACTTAAGAAATGAAAATACATACCGATCCTCATGATCTACACATGATCCACCTAGGTCATACCAAAACACCAATTATTTTCACCTAGATCATGAGAATCTCCATGATCAAACCATTTGGATCGTGAGAAGTCCTCTAGACATGTAAAATCAAGTCCCTTGGTATCCCCCCAACATGCCATCCTTATCGTGTGAATCTCTCTGAGATCACCATTCTAGCCTTGTGGTGATCTTCAAACATATTGTTTGAACCATATGGAAGCTCAATTTCATGTTATAAAAATATCATGGTAGAACCTGGGCATATCAACTTGAACTCATGATTCCCTTCGGGAAATCCATACAGGTTTCAAATTGTCCTCTAGACATGTCAGTTATGACTTGCGACACCCTTCGAGACATGTCACGTTAACTCTCGCAACACCCTCTATATGTGTTATCTATATATTGTGATGTCACAAGGTAAATTAATCTAGATCACATGAAACCCTCTAGAAAAGACAACCATGGTCATGTGATGGATTACATGACCAACCATCCAAGTAATCTGATGTCTTCTAGAAAATATATCCTTGATCTTGCAAAAACCATTAGTCATGCAATCCAGATTATGTAATATACTCCAAAAAAGTCAAATGGATCATATAATTGTCACTAGGACATGTCAAGAATATAATATTTGACATGTATAGTAGGAAATCAAATCATGTTGAGCAGAAATGTCAATGCATGTCATGTACTCAGGCATTCCAGTTCACAAGGGCATCCTATGATTTGATAACCTTGACAATCCTTAGTCTATAAGCCATAATTATAAGGGAATAATCCTAGTGTAATCCCCAACTAATGGAATAATGTGATATTTCCTGCATATAATGGAAATGTTAGCCTGTAATCCCTTATGAGGGGAACTATGATGACTTTTCTTCCTGTAATAACTAGGATATGTAGGACAACTCGCCATTGTTTGAGTTCTAAATTAAGCACCCAAACAGAAATACCAGCACATAAATCCCAGAACCATAATCAATTAAATTTATTATATGTCATCATTTATTGTAGATTAAATAATATCTATTATTAATTTTCCATTACATTATGTTTTTATAATCAAAAACACATATTCTTAAGGAAAAATATCATTCTTTAGAAACATTTACTTAAGAAAAATTTTCATTATCTAATAATGTTATTGTCTTTACCATTGTATTGTATAATGTTATCTCAAAAAAATATTCAAATCATTTTCATAAGTGAAAAATTAGATACTTATATAACCTAGAACCTCAAAATTCCTATGAATCTAATTTCCTTGGAAATCATAATCTGATTTCTCAAGAAATCAGACATCGATTTCTCTTGAAATCAGACTCCAATTTCTTTTGAAATCAGAATTAAATTTCTTCGGATATCAGAATCTAATTTCTTCTGAGACCATAGTCTAATTTCTAATTAAATCATACACTAATTTATCCTAAAATCTCACTTTGACTCCTTCTGAAACCAAACTTCAATTTATTCTGAAATAAGAATCTTATTTCTTCTTAAAATAGAATCTGATTTCTTTTGAAATCAGACTCCAATTTCATTAAAAATCTGAATCCAATTCTATATTATTTAAAAATCCAATTTCAAAACATTTAGTATCTGATTATCTCTTTCTTATAAATCTAATTAAATGATTTTATTATAGTTACCACAATTCATTAACGTAATGTTTCATTTTATTATATCCCAAATTTTTTAATTATCCTTAATTATGGTAATTTTTATCATAGTTTGATATATAAAATGGTTTCATCCAATTTGTTTAACATAAATGTTTCCTTAGTGATACATGACCATGTACCTATAGAATTTAATGAAAAATATGATCATTGGAGGAGGAAGTATACTTTTTGAGTCCATGACTATAAATATCCAACCATTTGAATGAGCTTAATGTGAGTTTTTTCTTTGAGAGTTGTTGATATCTTGAATGAAGTGATACTCTGCAAGATATCTTCTCAAGAATTCCTTGTTTGAATGATGGGAACAACTTTTTCATGCCGAGGAAAACATTCTCAATGTGCATGGTGAAAATATGATTATTGATGTTATCAATCAAGGGATCCTGGGGATAGGTAGACAGAGGTACCAATAACCTTAGAGATTGATGCCTAGTGGGGATAGCAAGAACGATACCGATCATCATATCGAGGGTGTAGCCTGGTGTGGGTAAGATATATTTTAATGAAATTATAATTAAATGGACAATTGTCCACGTTTGTATGATACCCTTATAATTGGGTTAAAATATTTCTTATAATATTCATGTTTTGTTACATGTTTTAATTCCACAAAAATTTGTTAAATTTATTAAGTGTAATCTTCATACAGTTTCTTACACTTGTATACTTTGATAAATTAAATTCTATATTCTTTAAGGTATAATATTTTCCCATGTAAACATGTATTGCGTTTCCTTATCAGATCCATCTTATCTGATCTTAAGAATGTTATTTACTTTTTAATGAACTAATGATTATTTGGGTATCCATCTTGTTTAACATTGTTTAACATAGATTTTTATTAAGGATAAATAATAATTTTTTTAATATTCAATTCACGCACTCTTGTAATTGAGTAATCTATATATACATTTATATCCTACAATTGGTATTAGTGTAGGTCTTTAAAATACTTATACCTGCATATAACTTTTCCTGCTCAACATTTCCTGTATAACATTAATTATTCATGTTTTTTTAATGATTTTATTTTTTATAGACTTTTAATACTAACATGTTTTGGGGAAAATATATATTTTATTTTCATATAGAATGGAATAAATGAATTTTGGTTTAATAGAAAATCTAAATCCTACCAGATCCCTATTTTTTTGGAAGTGACTATTAATACTGGATAGATAGGATGGAGGATTTTATTATCAATAATAGTGTTCATAACATTGATATGTTAACTGGAGACTAAAAAATTATATACAAGTATATTAGATGATTTACCAATTGAGAAAAACAAGAGTATCAGCTCAAATTTATGGTACGCAAGACATTATTAAGTTTTATGACTAGAAATATTTATATCTAGATTTCATATTGTGAAGTACATAACAACATCTAGAAGAAGATAGAAGATACATATTTTGGAATAACCATGGTTATTGATACAAGAAGATATATTCTTAGAGCTATATAGAATGGATTTATGTTTCCATATAGTGAACATTTATACAATGTTCAATAATTATTTCTGACAATAGTGAATAACCTTCTGTCTATGTGTGAGAAATGACTTGATTCGAAGCATCTTATGGATAAGATATTAGATATTATGCCTAATGACAGTGAATAAAATAGAGATACTATTAATGAGAATAGAATGGTTTCAAACATCACTCATGATGAATTATTTAGGACTCTAATATAGCGTGAATCTTGAATGAATAGAGATGAAAAGATCAAAAAGAAAAATCATGTTAATGGGATTGTTGCTTTCACTACTACTGAAAATCATACAAAATCTAAGAATCCTAGAAGAGTTTTTAGATATAAATATTAGAAAGCTACTTTAATATCAGAATCAAGTGATAGTGATCATTCTGAGAATGAAGATTCCCATCAATCTTGAATAATTAACAACATTATGCCAATAAATTATTTAAAATACAGATACAAGAAGAAAGACAGAAATTATAATAAATATTTAAGATTAACTTATTATGAATTCAAGAAGTATGGTCATATCATCCAAAAAACCCTTTTCTAAAATGGATGAAATAAAGGATTGACATTCAGAATGAAACAAGATGAATCACTAAAATCCTATGTCTATGAATTTTCTAAAATCTAAGGACAGCATAAGTGCTATTGTTAGTGAATCTTCTGAAAAATCTTCAGAAAGTGAATCTTATGGACATAATAATATTTGTCTAATATCTTGAATACCTACTGAAAATAAATGTGTCATGTCTAAGGTATAAACTTCTGAATCTCTAACCAATATTTCTTTAAAGGAATATTTTTATAATGAAGAATAATATGAATTATAGGATGAATAATTTTACTCATAAGATGATAAAACATTACCTTCATTTAATGAAGTATCTATGTTTTCCATGATACGTAAAAATATAATTAGTAATATCAATAACAAACATGATTGGGAAAATTATAGAATTACTATGTTAACAAAATAAGATTTTTATATATTAAAATATCTTGATAAAAAAACCTTGATTTTGAAAATGTTTAAAAATTAGAATGGAAGATTATTATGAGTTGGATAAACATTATAAAGATCTTGATAATGTTATTTCCAAGAAACATGTCTTAGAGACTAACTCAAATTGAATGAATAATATGTATGTGGATAAGAATTTATTTATTAGACTAAAATCTGATATATTTTCCATATAAAAACTTTTTTCAAATATTTCTCATGTAAAGGAAGGTTTGGATAAAATGTATTCACAACTTCATTCCTCTTATTAGTAGTTCTCGATTTGGTTATTCTCATCCAAAACCTATTTTTGTCACAACTATTTCATTCCCCAAAGTGCCCAAATTTTCAATAAGTGTCAATGTAGTATACATTGGGAGAAAAAATTTCTTTAAATAAAACCAAATCATTATTTTTTCAGAACGAAAATTGTTTATGAAAATTTGTATATCAAAGATATTATATTCTAATATTTTAGGATCAAATAATATTTGTATTCTGAATGTATAACTATTTAATTTCCATGAAAATAATGAAGTACCAACAACAATACATGGAACATGGATAGCGAATGTTCCTAGAATATGACTAGAAAAGAAACTTCTTTGAAATTATTACCAATATGAAACATGTAAAAGTTACTTTTCGAGACAATTCCCAATGATAAATTATTGGTAAAGGTAATATTGTTCTTATTGAAAAATATTTTATTTTATTTTTTTTAATGGTCATAAGAACAACCTTATATGTATAAGAAAATTATGTGATGAAGGTTACCTTGTGAATTTTAGGAATGATAAATGTTTAGTACACAATTCCAATTAAGAGTTTATTCTCTCTACCCATATGAAAGATAATGTTTACACACTTAACTAATAAGACCTTAAGAGCCAATTGCTACATTGAATTCGTGTAATAGAAGATCAATATTGGTTATGGAATAGAAGAATAAGATATTTTAATCATAGAAACATAAGAAAACACTCAAAGAAAATACTTTTTAAGGATCTACAAAGCGTAGATTTGATTTTTAAAAAGTCTAAAGACCTTGTCAATGTGTAAAGAAACATAATTCAAAATTTAATTTAAATATTGATGTCTCAAATTCAGATGAATTACAGCAAGTTCATATGCATCCTTTCAGTCTGACAGAAACTAGATGTGTTGGAGGAAAATACTATGTATTTTTTTAGTTTATGATTACAAAAGATTTACAAGGGTCTCTTTTCTATCAAGGAATGAGGAAGAATTTTAATATTTTAAATCATTTTCAGTTAAATTTAAAAATGCGGAAAATATTCCATTGATAACTATTCCTAGTGATTTTGGTGAAGAATTTGAAAATATATATTTTGAAACCTTTTGTTGTAAAAAAGGAATTACTCATAACTTCTAATCTCCAATAAATCCTCAATATAATGCTTATTTTAAAACATGAAACCGAATTTTTCAAGAGATAACTAGAACCATGTTGAGAGAGTACTCTATTGAAAAACACTTTTGTGGTCAATCTATATGTATTTTTTTCTATTATATTAATAAATTTTTAATCAGACCTTTTCTTAATAAAACAACTTATGAGATATGGATTTGTCAAATACCTAAAGTTTCATACTCCCAATAATTTGGATTAAAACTATTCATCCTGAACACTAAAGATAAATTATAAAAATTTGAACCCAAATCTGATGAAGGAATTTTCATAGGCTATTCAACATACACAGAGGCTTATAGATTTTTTAACCAAAATTCATGTACTATTGAAGAAACAGTACATGTTAAAATTGATGAAACTGATCCTTTGGTTTGTAAAGAACCACATACTATATATTAGAATGTGTTTACAAAAACTGATTATCAACCTGTGTTGGGGGATTCTTATAATAAGGATAATACTCATGAAATTTTTTCTGAAGTATTTACCCTTGAATATTTTTTTTCCTTATGTTGATGAATAGGTTTTACAAAACCCAAAATAGTTTTTAATTAAAAATTATCCCAGTGATAGTATCATTGATGATGTAAAACAACCTAGAAAGACTAGAAGTTATCTAATAATTGAAATAGAGTATCTAGAATGTATTTCCCAATTTTAACCTAAAAGAACAAATGAAGATGTAGGTGATGATGATTGGATTAATACTATGAAAGATGAAATAAATGAATTCAAAAGAAAAAAGGTATCGAAAATGGATGAAAGACCTAAATAAAATTATTTAATTTGGGAAAAATGGTACTTCAGAAATATATTGGATGAAAATTTAATCATTTTAATAAATAAATCAAGATTTTTTGTTAGGGGATACAATCAAAAAGAAGGAATATACTATGAATAACCCCATGCACCAATTTCTAGACATTAATATATTCATATTATATTATCCTTTCAAACTTTATTAAATTTCATGAAATTTCAAATGGACATGAAGTGTGCTTCCCATAACAGATATGTTCAAGAATAATTTTATGTTGAACAACAACATAGTTCTGAAAACAAAACACATCCTATATTTTTTTGATACATACCAAACAATTATATGGACTTAAACAAGCACCTAGAGTCTTATATGACAAACATACATGATTATTGTTATAAGATGAAGATGTTATGAGAATAGTTGATCCAACCCCGTTTATAAATAATGATAAGAAATATGTTTTGATTATTAAAATTTATGTTGATTAAATTAAATTTGTATTAACTCATCAATCCTTAACTAATCAATTTGTAAATCTAATGAAATATATGTTTTAAATGAGTATCATGGGTGAGTTGAATTTTTTTACTAGTTTATAAATTTTTCAAAAACCAGAAAGAACTTATATATTTCAACATAAGAATATTAAAAACATTCTTAATAAGTATGAAAATAAAAACACTTAATGTTTATGTTCCCCAATTGGTACCTGAAGCACTAATGATCATGATGAAGCTGGGAAACTAGTTGCTCAAACATCTTTTAGAGGAATGATATGATGTTTTTTATAATTAATAGCTATAATTATACACATAATGTTTTTTTGTATGATAATGTTCATGATATCAATATAATACAAAAGAATCCCATTTAAAATCAGTGGTAATAATTTCTTTCTCTTTAAAGGGAAACATGGATATAAGTCATTTCTAATATTCTAGATATGATTTTATTTTAAAAATATTTTTTCGATTTTGTCATTGGTGGTTTTAGAATGGATAGTAAAAGTAAATTCTCAATTTTTTATTTCCAAATATATTCATTAGTTTATTGGTCATGCATGAAGCAACACTCAGTTGCACTTTCCACTACTGAAGCTGAATATATAGAAGTTGGAAGTTGTTGTGCTCATGTGTTTTGGATGAAACACAGACTCATAGACTGCAATGACACAATCATTTATAAATAAAATTCTATTTATTTTAATGTCTTATTGAAAACACATGTGCTAATTATTATTATTATTGGGTTTAAATGACCATTAAGTATCATAAACGTTTATAATATAACCATTGAACACGGATAACTTGAATGATAAAAATTTAAGGTTTTTAAGAAGAATATTTTCGACTTAGATAAAGGAGAGGGTAACCTCATCTAGTAGACTCTGACCATAGGAAGCTCATTTATTAGAGCTCCCAATAGAGATAGTGTCATAGGGCTTCTCTATTGATTATTCCCCATCGATGCATCATCACATTAATCTTCAATGGAATCACCTATGAGAGCAGTTCAAGTTAATAGAGATTACCACATGAGCGTTGTTATCCAAGCCATTCCAAGAGTCTGTCACCATCAAACAACATACCCTGAGGTATTATGTGTGTGTTATAAGGGGTTATTTAGTAAGGAATTAATTACTTAATGTGTAATTAATTTTTATAAATAAATGTCTTATTCTATCATGTCCTTTATAAGAATAGACTTTCTTAAAAAAATTATGAATTTGATAAATTGAATTTTCAGTTAAAAATGATACTTTTTGAGAAATATATACATTATAAATTAAAAATAATGTTTTTGTTAATAATATTATAAAAAAATTTCATATAAATGTTGTTCATATTAGTTATTAATAGTAAATGATTAGATGATTAGTCTGATATAGGGAACATTTATTATATCAAATAACAGAAAGCGTATTTTAAAATAATTTATTATAAAGTTGTTTTGAATTTTGGAAATAGTTAATATTTAAATAAAATATTATTATCAAATTAATTTAATTCATAATAAGTGAGTATTTAATTTTTATGATGTCAAATGTACTTTTTATTAAGGTTTGACAACTATTTCTATGAAAACCCATGAATTTTCAACAATTTTCCGTTTCCATCCTTAATTTTGAATGATGAGATACCATTTTCCCTCTCATTAATACCTTCTATATACACTCGTTACAATGCCCAAATTCCGTAAGGGGTTTCTTTATTTTTATTTCTATTCAAGTATTTCTCCCATATTACACATCCTAATTACATTTCATATGTTGGGATATTATGGTACATGATTCCAATACATTATATTTCATTTATAAATTAAAAGGCACCCATTTCACTCTCACCAACCAAACTTATTAATTTCCATATGACGTCCTTATGCTGCCGAATTCGCACTATGATTTTCCAATCCAAAATCATCATATAGTAAATATCATACCGATTTCTCTATCAATGTTATTCACCATTATACACACATAAATATTTAATTGTACTTAAATGTATGTATTCAACATTACATAATTGTGAAATAACAAATTATGTTGAATGCTTCAATGTTATTTGATCCTTTTGGAACACTAATGCATGAAATGAAATGTTTATAAAAGGTGTGCCTTGATACCGCTCTAATGGATTTGGTAATGTTTAGCATCATGATACACAATGTGAAATGAGTGTTTACAGATTCTAACCCTTTTTAAATGAGGGTTTACTCATACTAATCCATGTGCAATGAGGGTTTACTCTTATGTATTCTTATGCAATGAGGATTTACTCATGCTAATCCATGTGCAATAAGCCTTGGATCTTGATAATATCATGTTGTACGGAGTTTACCCATTTTAGTTTTATGGTAATCTATACATATCATTCCATTATGTTCTTGTTTCTCTAATTATACATTTATAATACTATTTTCATAACATTTATTGTATTATTCATGTTATGCATTTTATACTCCTTTACTGGGATTTATATCACACCCCTTTTCTTATGTATGTCCTCAGGTCATCCCTTGTAGTGTTATGTACTATGGAATGAGTTAGTCAGGAAAATGAAGTTTTCAACAATGATATTTTATTTCATGATTTAATATATAATGTAATGTTTCTAATCTCCCAATACACAAGACCTCTCGATCTGTAGAGTTTTCATAAGTGCAGGTTTATGTAATAAATTAGGTTTAAGTGTTTAATATAGAGCATATATTTTATTAGCGGTTTCAAATGATAGGTTTAGTTATTTTAGTGATTAGGGTTATAAAACTATAGTTATTGAATTACGGATAAGACATAGTATAAGAAAATAATCCCTAAATTTTGGTGATTATAGAGTAAGTGTTTTTCAACATAATACATCTCTTTGGGATATGAACAAGTAGAGGTGGCTCTGGATCAAATGTATCTAGTCGAAAAAAGCTGAAAACTCTTCATTGAGCATGACTCGAATAGAAACTGGTGCATGATAGGGGGCCTTGCTTTACTCTTGGTTTGACACTCCTAGGGGATATTCTTCGGTAAATTCATTATCTTACTTTGAACAATTATTAATGGAATAAAAAAAGGCCACTATGAATATATGTTGAGAAGTTTAAGATAGATAACATATATTGAAGCCTATAAAATCATAAGTTAATGAATAAATGAAATTTATATGTTATTATTTATTTCATTGGATTCCCCTTATATGTTTAATAGATTAAAATATTGACCCCTAACTTCCCTTTTATTCTAAAAAATAGCTATAAATAAGAGGACTTGGGCAAAAAATTGAAGCGATGATCAATGTGATGACTATTCTAATGAGATACTCAATCTAATGGGAGTGGGAATCACAAACTATTTCACACTAGAATCTCTGTTAACTAAGGTTTTGAATAGAAAAATGGGTCAAGTGGAAAATCCAACCGCACTTAAGAAAGAGCAATCCACAATCTAGAGCTTCCTGAGACAAAGGCCTCATACTTTTGATGGATCATCTAATCCTTTGGTCGCCAAAAAATGGATATAATCTATTGAGAAGATATTATCCATTTTTCAATATTCTGAACAAGATATGGTTCTTAAGGATTCTTATCATTTGGAGTGTGAAGCTTCCCTATGGTGGAATCTAATCAAATATACTAATCCTGAGGAATAGATCGAGGTGTTAGAATATAATGATTTAAAGAAAATGATTTTAAATAAATACTTTCCTCCCACCCACTGACATTATATGGAAATGTAATTCCATTCCCCCATTAAAAAAGTTGATTAATCCATCAAAGCATATGACGAAAATTTCACAAGTCTTGAATGATACACCTCTAGATTTTTGAATAACCCCAAATTCAAGATTGAGTGCTTCTTTTGTGGGTTAAAACTAAGCCTACAAAAATCCATAGATATCCATTTCTTTGATAGCTATGAAGAAATTTTCTTTTGTGACCTTGAGGTCAAAATGGATATTGTAAAATCATAGGGTTATCATGGGTATAATAATATTTAAGTGGACATTAATTCTGGGGGTCTTATTGATAAATCAAATGTTGCAACCAATATTCATCACCACACATGCAGAAGGTGCAGAAAGAAGAAGCTCAAAAATATCCTAAAGGGGAAAAGGAAATGCTTTAGGTGTGGAAAAAAGGGCACACAACCATTAATTGCCTATAATAAAAACCAGCTACTACAACAGAGGAGAGGAATGCTATGTTCGACCCTCAACGCATTATTCATTGCTACAAATGGAATGAACCTGAGCACTTTTCAAACATGTTCCCTAATCCAAGGGTTTTCGAATGCAACCAGCATCCTCAAAGGGATAAAGGGAGATATTTGTTCATCACTAACACCAAAGAGAATACTGACAATGAAGTAGTGGTAGGTATGCTAGTTATTCATTACGGAAGAAAGAACTTAAATTTTGATTCTAGTTCGATGCATTTTTTTATATCCAGATGTTTAGTAGAACAATCCACCCCCACCCCCCCCCCCCCCCCCGCCTACAAATCATTGATATAGCGATGCCAATGAGAATGGAAAATGGGGCACTTATTTAATCCCATGAATATAACTTCTCCCCAATCATCATTTGTGGACTGAACATCCCGGAGATCCTCTTCATTATCCCTTTGGTGCAATTTGATGAATTTTTTGGCATGGATTAGCTATCCCTACATAGAGACAACATAAATTTTCATGAGGGGGAAATCACTCTATATATGGAGAACCGAACCCTGATTCTATAAAATTGAAAGGAGGTGGATGAATCTTTATTAGAACCATCATCTCAAGTGTGGATTTTACATCCCTAGGAGAACAAGTTTCTTGATCTGGTGATTTAGTCAAAAGAAATGAACCATCCTTGAATACATTCCTTTTGTGATGGAATTCATTGATGTGTTTCCTAAGGAATATCCTAGACTTCCTCCTAAAAGAGTGTTGAATTATTGATCGATCTTATAACTGGGGAATTTCCCATATCCAAGACTCCATATAGAATGTCCGGTGTGGGTCTTGTGGAGCTAAAGATACAACTACTGGAGAATCTGGGTAATGTATTTCTACTCCCATGTGCTTCACCATGGGGTGAAATAGTCCTATTTGTCATGAAGAAGGATGGGTCATTTCACCTTTGCATTGATTGTCGCGAGATCAATAAAATCATGATAAAGAACTAGTATCCTTTTTCAAAAATTGATGACTTCTTCGACTAGCTTCATGGAGAAAAATACTCCTCCAAAGTGGATCTGCAGTTGAGATATTACCATTTACTGGTGATGAAGGAGAATATCCTCAAGGATTCATTTCATATAAGGTAAATGCACAATGAATTAATAGTAATGCCTTTAGGACACACTAATTCTCCATAAATCATCATGGAATTGATGAATAATGTATTTTGATATTACCTCATAAAATTTGTGGTAGTCTTTATAGATGATATTCTATTATACTCCAAAATGGTGGCTCATGAGGAGCATCTAATCACTATACTGGAGACCATAAGAAAGCAGAAGCACTATGTAATGTACAATAAGTGTGTGTTATGGTTGAAGGAAGTCTCATTCGGGGGACATATCATTAGTAGAAATGAAATACTAGTGGATCACTTCAATTAAAAGGATATGGATGGATGGTCAATGCCAACATATTTGATGGATATCCATAAATTCCTTGGGATAGCTGGATATTATTATTTATTTTAATAAATTTCCCGCTATTTTCAAACCCTCTTACCTAGCTAACTCAATAGGGAGTCATGTTTTTTGTAATTATGAATGTGAATAAAGAATCAAGGAGTTGAAAAGTATGATTATCACTGAGCCTGTGCTCACCCAACCCACAGGTGGAGAACTTTTCATGGTATTCAATGATGCTTTTATGAAGGAACTAGGTTGTGTGTTGTTGAAAAAATAGAAATTTAATTTGCTAAAAATAATGGAAATTGAATGTTAATGAGCGTAATTATCCTACACCGAATTTGTAGTTGGATATAGTGATCATTGCAATGAAATTTTGGTGACATTGCCTCTTTGGGGAAAGGCGTGACATATATACGGATCAAAAAAGCCTCAAGTATATATGCACACTGAAAGAGTTGAATATGAACCAACAAAGATGAATGGATCTGATCAATAAATATGATTTCTCAATTCATTACCATCATGGGAAAATGAACAAGGTGGTATATTATCTATGTAAGAAGTACCCAGTGATTATATCATTGAAAATAATTTAAAAGAATACATTCTTCTTAGATTTTGATGAAAATGGAAAAAGAAATCATAAAAAAAATGTAAGATCATTAATCCTTTCACAAAATATTTCTCAACCGTCTATTTTGGAAAGGTTAAAGGATGATCAAAAGGATGATGTGGGAATTCAGATGAAAGTAGAATCTATTATTAAAGGGAAAGACTTTGAGTTAAATGTTAATTAAGAGGGAATTATGAGATTTGGGTCAAGCCTCTGTGTTCCATGAAATCTAGAGTTGATGAATGAACTTTTGGATAATGCAATAGTTATAATTTTTTATTCACCCAGAAAACACAAGGATGCATCAATATCTCATAGAATATAATTGGTGGGATAGCATGATGAATTAAATAACTGAGTATACATAAATGTTCATGTTATGTCCATAAGTGAAGTATGAATGGATGAAGTATAATGGGATAATGCAACCATTACCCATACCAACATGGAAATGGTAGAACATCACCATGAATTTATTCACAAGACTTATAAAGACATTCAAAGAAAACAATGATATTTGGGTTGTTTTGTATTGTCTAACAAACATTATACACCTTACTACATTCTGAGAGGATTTCTCATTGGACCAGATGGAATGGATATACATCATAGAAGAGGTAAGGATTCATGGCGTACCACTTTTAATTATATCTGATGAAGATCCAAGATTCACCTCTATGTTCTAGAAGAGCCTCTAACAAACTTTGAATACTAAGATGAACTTCGGTATGGCTTATCATCCTCAAACGGAGGGACAATCTGAATAACTATCCAGACACTAGGGGACATGTTAATGAAATGCTTAATGGAATTCAAAGGTTGATGTGACCAACACCTTTCTTTAATGGAGATCTCTTATAATGATATTTTCCACCCATGCAACCAAATAGCTTCTTAAGAATCATTTTATGGGAAGAGGTGTAGAAACTGACATGTTGGGATGATGTTGGGTTATAAAAACATCATGGTCTAGAAATAGTTGAAGAAATTTTGTAGATGGTTATGACCATCCAACAGCACATCGAATTTTCACAGATTCGACAAAAGTGTTATGTTGTCAACCGTCTACGAGACCTATATTTTGATGTTGAAGATATGGTATTTCTCCACATATCACATTGGAAGAGATTTATGAGATTTGAATTGAGGAGAAATTTTATTCCAAGGTATATTGGAACTTTTTTAGAAACCTGATCTCATTGGAGAATTGGTCTACAGAATAGCAGTCTCATTGAACCTGTCTAAAATAAAGTGATGTATTCCTAGTACCACTCTTGAGAAAGTACATACCGAACCCATAACATGTACTCAATATAGATATGGTAAGATTAGATAATGATCTCTCCTATGAAGATAATCTAGTGAAGATTATAGAACATAGATAAATAATTCTAATAAATAAGACGATGTCCCTCATCAAGGTGTTGTGGTGAAACCACATGTTTGAAGAAGTAACATGAGAACCAGAGGAAGTGATGTGGCAGAGTTACCCTCGTCTGTTTTAGTGTGGGAAAAAGAAATTTTGAGGGTGAAATTTCTTAAGGTGGAATGTTGTAATAACATAATCAATTTGAATAAAATTTTAAATAATTTAATGTCTTACTGAAAACACAAGTGCACTATTATTATTATTAGTATGTTTAAATGAATGTTATGTATCATTACCGTTGATAATGTAGACACTGAACAGTGATCACATGACAGATATAAATGTAAGGTTTTTAGAAAGAATCCTTTTGGAAAAGAAAAATAGAGGATGGACTCATTGAGTTGACTCTGGTTGTAAAAATATCTTTTGTTGGAACATGAAAAAAAGGTAGTGTCACTGGGTTTCAATCTTGACCAAACCCAAGATTTAATTCAATATGTTATGCTTGAACAAAATTTCATATGGGAGAAGTTCATGTTAATACAGATTGCCACCCGGGGGATGTTATCCAAGCCACCCAAGAGTCTTTCACCATCACACTCTTTACCCTTATGGCTTATGATGATTTTTTAAGGCGTTATTTAATAAGGCAATAGTAAATTATTATGTAATCGCATTTTATAAATAAGAGTCTTATTCTATCAATTACTTTATAAGAATAATATTCCATAAAAAATGATGACTTTGATAAATTTATTTTAAAGGTAAAAATGATACTTTGGAGAAATATAAACATTATCATATGAAACCATGGTTCTTATTAATAATATTATAAAACCAATTCTTATAAATGATGATTATATGAATTCATTATCCATAAATGATTAGGAAATCAGTTTGATAAGATTTATATTTCTTATATGATAAAAAATAGTGTTTTTAATGAATTTATTTTAAGGAAACAATGAATTCATTAAATAATTAATTTTTAATAAAATATTATAGTAAAATTAAATAAATTAATAATAAATGAGTATATAATTTTTTTTAATTCAAATGTAATTTTTATTATTGTTTGAGAATTGTTTTTGTCAAAACTCATGAATTTTCAATCAATGTCTCATTCCATTATATAATGGAAAATTAAAATCTATAAAAACTTATTCAGTTAAAATGAATATTATTTTTGGAATCTGGATGTAGAAATTTTCCAACAGATAATTTTCCATAATTTTCTAAGACTCTTGAAATATTTGAAAAATATTAAATACCATATAAAAAAAATATCTGTTTTATGACACCATAATGACCCCAAGATGATGTAATAAATACTATAAAGGGTACTCTATCCCCAATATATTTTTTACCATAAATATATTGTGATTTTATATTTATTTGGCTTATTTTATAATGCTTTATTGAATCCTCCAAAGTGTATAATATATTTTTTGATTTTAAATTCATTTCCTTGAGGGTGTGAACACCTCAACATGATCAAGTCTAATATATTAACATGTTTAGTCATTGAAAAGATAAAATAATATTTTACACTCCAATTTGGAAAATTCAAAGGGAAAAAACCACGATAAGAATTGTGGGTTTGAATATATAATTATATCGATTCCAAAAGCTATGTTTGTGAAATATGAAAGAATTCCCCTCTCATTTCCACTATAAAACAACCCGTGATCCCACTTCTATTAACAAAATATACATATATAACATTCCTAATTTTCCATCCTCTCCCCAGAATCCTCCCATGGTGCCCTAATATCTCAATAATTTCCTCTACAAGCTCATGAAGTTACTCACTCTAGTAATGTATTCCTTTATTTCTCATTTTTATCTAGGTTTATTTATGTTGTGAAACCATTTTATTTTAAATTATTAGTATTGGTGTATGATTTCACACCACACCCATACTTCCCTCCATATGTTTTAGGATTATATATAACTTTCTCTATCATTAATGCCTTTCATGTACACATGAAACCATGGAAAAATTCCGTAAGGGATTTCTCTCTTCTTATTTCCATTCAAGTATTTATCCCATATTATGAATCTAAATTCGATTTCATATATTGGTATATGATGTTCCATGATACCCTTTCTTCCTATTTCATGTATAATTGATGAGAGGCCCCATTCTATCACATCAACCAGTCATATGAATTTCCATATGATGACGTTAGGCTGCCGAAATTGGACAACGATTTTCCAAACCAAAATCAGTGTGTAGTGAATAAAATACCCATTTTTATCAGGGGTATTCACCATTATGAGTAGATACATATTTAATGATACATTCCTATATGTGTTCCACATTCCTTAATCAATTAATAACTCATGATGTTGAATGATTCCATGTTTTATGATCCATGAGGCACACTTATGCATGAAATGAATTGTTTATAAAGAGTGTTTCATAATATCGCTCTAATGCATTTGGTAATGATTAGAATCATGATAAATCATGGCATATTAGTGTTTAATCATGGAAATATTTGTGAAATAAGGGTTTAATCATGCTAATCCACATGCAATGAGGGTTTACTCAGTTTAACTTATGGGCAATGAGGGTTTACTCATGCTAATCCATGTGTGATGTTCATTGTCTCATGATAATATCATGTTGTCTGTTGTTTCCGCATTTCCATGTTATGATAATCATTTTATATCATGCCATTATTTTCATTTTTATCTTATAATAAATGTCTGTGTCTATTGACCAACATGTATTATATTCTTCATATTATGCCTTGTTTACTCCCTTACTGGACTATATAGCTCACCCCTTTTATTATGTATGTCATCAGGTTATACCATGCCGTGTTAAGAATGAAGGAATGTGTTTTTCATGTAAATTATATTTTCAATAAAGATGTTATATTTTCGGTTTTATGTTGTTTGGTATTGTTGATAATTTCCCAAGACACTAGACCTATCGATCCTTGGATTTTCCATAAGTCCATGTTTATGTAATAAATCACGTTTAAGTGTGTAATAAAGGGTATGCATATTATACTGACTACAAAATGAGTTTTACCAAAACATAGATATTGTTATAATAGTTGTTCCATTTCACTAAGAAAAAACCCAACACATCACTGTCATTAAAATCACATAGACATTAGGCATCAATTTATTAAGGATTACACTCTTAAAGGTTATATAATTTTTCAATTTATCGGAATGTTTTATCCCCTTGCTGACATATTTACTAAACCATTACCATCTAATAGATTTGAAGGCATTAAAAAAAGTTAGGCATGATAACAGTATGGTAATAATTAAAATTAACATTTTTTAAAACCAATTTTCTTAGATTAAGATACTTCTATTGATAATGGGAGTACATATGTTTACACTTTTATATTTTCCTTTCCAATTGTTTTCGGAACCTAAAAATTATTCTTTCTAAATTAAACATTCAAGAATATCTATTTCATAAGAGGAACCTTATCAGTACTAAAATATCTTTTTGAGCAAGCGGGAAGGTATGTTTCCTTACTTATATCATCATTACTATATTTTTTTCTTATTGGTATTTCAATCTAGTTTTTAGAAAACCTTATCTGATTCACTTTCCGTAAATACGATTTTCCCTTAAAATCTAAAAAGATCAGAACCTATAAATATTTATTAGGCATGGATATAAACTGTTAAATTAAATCAAGATAATATCAAACATTGTATTGATCATGAAATTTTAACTCTCACCGTAATTTCTATATACATGACCCAATATTCACGTCCCACATCGGTTTCCTCATAAATTTTTTGGCGCCGAAGCTCTACTACCCTTCATGTTTTCCATTATCTATCCCCTTCTCTTGAAATACAAATATATAATGATCTTTACTCATAGACTTTGATGGCCTCCATAATGGAACAGAAAGATTGGCTAATTTTCAGTTAAATGTTTGTGGTCTAGAAATTCTTTTTCAAGTTTGATTATTTGATTTCAAAAATCATAAATAAGAATGGATGGGAATGTCACTTTGCATCGAAGGAGAAGAATATGGATCGGGTATATCCTTATCTTTTTACAAACTTCTATGATACAGTTCATTTTTATGAATATGTAGGAAGAGAAATTTTAATATCAAGATATTATGTAATGATACCCTGAGAAGAAATAAGAATGGTTTTATAAAAAAGATATGATAATTCCTTATTCTACTTGAGTAGTATGATTAAGAATATACAATTAAAGGAGAATTTGTAGACAACTCCAAACCATCCCCTTAAAAAAGAAAAGGTAAAGAAAGAAAACCACAAAAAATGTACCAGTTTCTTAAAATTATATTCTCAACCAAATCCTAAGAAAAAAAAGTATTTTTATTATGATGTTTTTTTATAAATGTATAGTGCTCATGAAGAAGAAAACTGAATTATATTTAGATTTGGGTTATATCATGCTGAGGTTAAGTCCTTAAAAATACAAGGAGTCGAAGAGCATGAGGGGAAAGGAAAAGAGAAGAATTAGAAGAAGAAATAGATATTAGATGAAATTATATAATCTTTTCAAAGAGATATCAAGAAGAAATCTGAACAAGTTCCAGATTTATATTCATTCATTCAAGAACCAATGCCAACAGAGACTCTAGTTATTGTAATGAGAAAGAATGATATTTCTATTCCAGAACCCATTGTTGAATAAGATGAAATTCAAGAAGAATATGATGAGAAGTAGAGAGATGATTTGATATGAATTATGGAAAAATATCAGGATAATGGTAGTCCTTCTAACAAGTTTTCAATTTGAACATCCTAGTTGAATCCACAATGATAGTTTTAGAAGTAAATCTATTCTGAAAAATGTACATTCTATGGATGAGGTTGATAATCCATTAGATGATGAGAGTAGTAAGGGTGGTATTTTTCAACATGTTGACGATAATGGTGATAATGAAATTTATGATAAAGGTGATGTCAATGAATAAGATGATGTTTTTAACTGAATTATCCACGTTTTTTATAGTGATCATGAGACTCAAAAACATTAGAAGGAAGTTTTTAATGGTTAGAAAGGTAATCAATTTATTGTTGATTCAACAAAATAAAGTTGTAGTTGAAAAATCAAAGAAGGTTGTTTTTGTAACATCAATGTATAACAAAGATGAGAATGAAAAAGTTCCCACTCCATCAAAAAAACATTTCTTGGAGTCTTTGTCTTCAATAGAAAATGATTTTTTGGTTCAATCCATCAAGGATATTGTGAATTCTATTCCATTATTTTGATGTATATATTCATGTTTCTTGCTACATCAAGGAACAATCATCCAGAAGTAATATTAAAAAAATCTTTTTATGGAGAATTTTATCAAACCTGAAAATGAGATTAAGGCCTTTTACATTTGTTATGATTCCCATAGAGATCTAGAAAAAAATAACTAAGTGTTCTATGTTTGTAATTTATGATCTTAAGATAAATTATTATTTAACTAATTTCATAAAATTTACATTTGATATATTCGATGATAGAATAAATAATCATTCAACATGTATTTTTGAAAAAGATAAAGGAAGGGAAATCTATCCATTAATAGGAAGATAATGATCTTAATGGGACACTGAATTCAGTTGCTCTTAATCTGAAAATGGAAAGGGAACTCATGGAACAAATTACTGAAAAAAATAATATAACATGAAGAAGTGATAAAGTCCAAGGGATAAATTTTTAAGTATCATGAAGACTAGATCAAAGATATCAAAAAAAATCACAATTAGGAATATTAGATCAAGATGTTTGATGATGATCATAACGAATTGAAGATGCTAAAATCTTCCATGAAAAACATAATTCCAAAGTGTAAAATGAAGGATGAATGAATTTCCTTTCAAAACATAACTTTTTTTGTATCATTCATTATAAAAAATTTGTTCATCTTAATCTAATTTGTTATATTTCAACTATTTTGTTTTGTATAATCCTAACATTTGAGTAATTGTTTTATATCCCTCTATTCCTTTTTGAAAATCAAAAATGGGGTGAATATAAAGATAAAAACGAATATAAATAAGGATAATTCATAGGTAAGGGGGAGATTAATTAAAAAAGAAATTATTTAGTATGAATAGTAATTTCTCTATGAAAGAAAAAAATATTTTCTGTAAAGATTTCAAAACCTATTGGGGAGTTAGTCATATTCACCATGAGTCCAAAAAAAATGTAGCTAAGTATTCATTTTATGAAAAAAATGAAAACATTATGCCATTATATTCTTTTATGAAAAGTTGTTTATGATTTCTAAAAACGGGGAGATTGTTGAGTCAATATGTTCCCTTATGACATTTTCATTCCCTTATGTTTTCAAAATCACAAACACAATTTCATAAGTAAAATTGTTTTTATCTTAGGTAATTTCAATTATGGAAACATTTCATTAAAAAAGAATGTTTTATTATTTTCCTATGTCTTATCAAATGTTTTCTCAAACCAAGACTAATTATATTTTTCTTCAGTGAAACATTTAATCCTAATCATAAACTATTAATTATAGTTCATGTGACACCAATTTCACTAGAAATATAACTCAAATATCTCTCGAAATCATACTCTGATTTCTCTTGAAATCGAACTATGATTTATTTTAAAATCATACTCAAATTTTATCTAAAATCATACTTCGATTTCTCCTAATATCATATTCCAATTTCTTCTAAAATTAAATATGATTTCTTCTGAAATGTGACACCGACATATTCTCAAATTAGACTCCAAATTATTCTAAATTCAGATTTTGATTTTTTCTCAAATGAGACATCGATTTCTTCTGAAATTAAAATATTATTTTTCAGAAATCAGAATCTGATTCTCTATTATTTCAGAATATGATTTTTATTATTTCTAGACTCTTATTATTAGTTTCCTAAGAATCTGATTAAATGATTTTCATAGAATTACTCAATTTACCTAATTTAAATTCCATTTTATCACATCCTAAATGTTTTAATGTTTCTTAAAAATTTTAATGATTCTACTAGTTTGTTTTATAAAATGATGTCGCGTAATCTATTTCCCCTTAATCATTGACTGAGTGCCACATGTATAGTTCCCTCCAATGTTTAAAGAATAATATGACTGTTGGAGGAGTTTGACCATTTTAATCAATGCCTATAAATATATATCCCCTTGAATGAGGTCATTTTGGGAGTTTTCATTGAGATTTATTTATCTCTTGAATTATGTGATACTCAATGAGAGCTCTTCTCAAGTATTCCTTATGCGAATTCTGTGAACAACTTGTTCAAGCTACGAACACCTTGTTCAACTTTCATAGTGATAATCCTATTATTCCTGTTATCAATCGAGGTCTTATAGGGATAAGAAGATAGATGTACCAATAACCGTTGAGATTTAAGGATTGTGGGGGTAGCATGACCGATACTGATCTTCTTATAGTGGTCTTTCCCTAGTTTGGGTATGATATGTTTTCTAGAAAGTATATATCAAGGGACAATTATCCAAAGTTCATGGATACCATTCTCAACGGGTTAAATATTTTGTTATACTTGTCTCGTTTGGTTACATGTTTTAGTCCCTCTGCATTTTGTTAATGTTAGGAAGTGTTACTTTATTACACTTTCTTATAATAGTGAACATTGATAAATAAGATTCTATATTATTTAAGGTATAATATTTCACTATGTAAACTTTTCATAAGTATAATTATAGGATCCAACTAATCAGATCCTAATAATTTTTGTTACCTTCTAATGAACAAATTACATTAGTGAATCCATCTTGTTTAACTTTGTTAAACATAGATTTTTCTTAATGATAAAAATGAATGTTTTAAAACCTATAATTTTCCCCCCACTAGAAAAAAACAGGGAACGTAGAAGGGTTTATTTTTAAAATTAGATGGGGGTTTAACCCCTTATAAAATAATGGTGGTGGTTACCTGAAACCATAACTAGAGTGTCCACCTACTATGATTAGGGGTCGTTATGGGTAAGCGCTAGTAAAATGTTTCCGTTCTTAGAAACAGTTAGATTAGATGGTGTTTTACCCCTTATAATCTCACCCCAGATTCAGCTTAATATGATAGATTACTAGTGGGTTTTCCCACCTCTAATTGACATTATTTAGTGGAATTTTAGGGGGAGTTCTACTATAAACTCCTCTAAACTCACGTTATTTAAAAATTTTCTACAGTCTGGTTCACCCCAGGACACATTCCCTACACACCTGACAACCCCCCGCTGGACCTCAATACACTCCCAACTAGAAACCAAGACACCCATGACAAAAACTTGACACCCTCAACTAGACACCCATTACAGCCACACGGACAACCCCAATGGACACCCAGATCACACCTTAGGACACCCCCAACTAGACACCTTGACACCTAGGGCAATCACTTGACACACACACTCAACTAACACCGAGGACAGCCACCCAGAGATCGAAGCTGGACACCCTAGGACACCACCCCTAGACACTAGGATCACACCCCAGGACACCCCCACTATATACCCAGGACCACCGAGACACCCCACTAGACTCGCACATCACACCCCTTATGACCTTAACAAACATTGCACACCCACCTAAGGCCTAATTCCTATGTGTGGCCACCATTATTTAAATATTTCTACAGCCGAGTTCACCCCTAGACACCCTCCATACACACCTAACAACCCCCAATGGACCCTGGGGAACCCCTAACTAGACACCTTGATACACATGAAAAGAACTTTATGCCCTAAAATGGACACCCGAGATTGCCACTCGGACTCCCCCTGCTGGACAGTCGGATCACACCCTGGGACACCCCAAACTAGGCACCGAGACACTAAGGACATCCACCTAGCACACACTCAATTGACAGCCAAGACAACCACCTGGACACCCCCAACTAGACACCCCGGGATACCCCCACTAGGCACTATGATCACACCTTGGGACACCCACCACTATATACTCAGGACCCCTGAGACACCCCACTAGACCACCACATCACATCCCCTCAGACCCGGACAAACTCCCTACCCCCAACTAAGGCTCAATTCATGTGTGAGGCCCAAATCATTTATGAAGCTAGGCCCACCTAGAAGACATATTAAGGAGGTGGAAAAAATTCCCTCATGGATAATTGAACCCTACAATGGTCGACAAATACACACGCACCTCTTCCACAACGCCGGTGGTTTTTTGAAATATATATACAATGACTAATACTTAGTCATATTCTTAACTATTAAATATAAATATATATATATATACATATAATTGTGTATGTAAATATAAATAATATAATTTTTTTAAAACATAATATATTTCTGTATAATATTTATATATAATATTTTTATTGAATATTTATATATACTATATATTTGTTTATAATATATTTATTTTATAAATAAATATATATATAATGTATTTTTGTATAATATATGATACATATATTTGTTAATATTATATATATATATAATATTACACACATGTGTACGAGATAATATATAATATTTTTTTATATTATATAAATATATAAATATATAAATATATAAATATATATTATATTTGTGTATGTATAAAATATGTATACCTAATTATATTTACAAATATAAATATATATTCATAAATATATTTGCATATACCTTTATATTTTTGTTTGTGTGTATTTATATATTGATATGATATTTATAGAAAAAATATAATTATAATATGTATATATTTGTATAATCAATTTTTTATATTTTTATATATGTACATGTGTGTATAATAGTAATATTATGTATTATTATTATTATTACATATATTTTGTAAACATTACAAATTATATGTTCATTTTTAAAATGATATATATTTTTATTATATATTTATGTCTGTGAAGACATAACTTAATATTATATCATATATATATATTCAAAACACAACTAAATTCAATCATATAGTTAGAATGTTTAATTTAATTAAATGATATATATATACAAAAAATTAAATTATAATCAATATGGTATACTACAATATATATAAACTAATTATATATAATATATAAATATATATAATTAAATATTTATAATTTAACATGTATAATATAATTATATAAAATATACATGTATATTCATATTTAATTTTATCTATATTATATATGTTTGTATATAGAATATATGATAATTGTATTTATACAAATATATACAATTAGAATGTATTTAACATAATATATGTATAATATAAATCATATTATAAATGTATATTATTAATAAAACCATATATAAATTTTGTAAATCTAAATAAATATATTTATAATTATAATTTTATTATGTATACCAACATTTATATATTTATATGTATTTATTTAAGGTATTTATATAATTTCCTATTATATATGTGTTTATAATGTATTTATGTAAATTGAAATAATGTTTTTATGTATTATATATATATATATATATACATTCACATATGCACATACACATATATTATAAAATTTAAAATTTTATGATATTTATTTAAAAAAATATATAAAAAATTATATGGGATTTAAAACACAATCTTATTAGAGGTATTTGTGGTGGCTCATGACACCCATCAAATTGTCAGGATTAGAAGAGGTTAACAACCCCCTACAATGTCAGAAATTATAGGTGGTTCAAAACCCCCTCTAATGTAATCAACTAGAGGGGGTTCAAAATCACCTATAATTTCAAAAATTAGAAGGTTTCACAATCCCCGATAATGTGTTGAATTAGAAGGGGTTAAAAACACCCTCGTATGTCATCAATTAGAAGAGGTTCAAAAACCCTGCTAATTTCTTCAATTAGAAGGGGTTCACAATTCAATCTAATTTCTTAAATTATAAGGGGTTCAAAACCCCCTCTCACATAAGAGATTTCTGGTAGTCCACGAACCCCTTATAATATCTTAAATAAGAAGAGTGTGTAAAATCCCACTATTCAATTTTTAAAATAATCATATATATATATATATATATATATATATATATGAAAATGAATGTTATATATATACCTCACATAAAATCCAACAAAATATATATCACTACTAATTATTAAATTATTGGTGGTTTTTTACATAACTGCCTCTAAAATCAAACAGAGTAATAAAAAATTAATGCTAATAATTTAACAGGGTTGTAAACCCCCTCTATGTTTGATTATGAGAAGTGGTTGTGCAGAACCCCCTTCGAAATTTATTTATAGGGGGTTGTGCATAACTCCTTATAAAAAAGGCATCGAATATGCTATTTTTGGTAGTGCCCATCCTGAAATTGAGCAACATACATATACATTTTAATCCTACAATTATTTCTTATGGTGAGAATATATCATGTGGTCTTAGGGATTTACAATGGTCATATCATCTTCACCATAAAACTTTAAAATGTCCATGGAAACATCAGTGTACAAGCCCTGATCCATTGAACTATAAGGAATATCAATCCTTCCATAACCAGGATACGCACGATGCATTCTTAATGATCATTACCAAAATGTAATGGGAAACCTCCTCTTTGTGGCCCCAAAATATCTATGGATGTTCATCCAATGGGACCCAATCATTCTGATGGATTGATCATTATACCTCATCCCTTAACTAACTAAGAAAACAACTGAACTATGATTTATCATGTTCCTACCATAATCAGTATATGTAGGAAACAAACATGAGGACCATGCTCCATATTAAACATCTCAAGGATTCTATAAGTGCATTAGTCCTATGTGAATATGTGGTAATATTGATTACTTATTATCCCTTATTTCTCACAATGATCATATCTCATGTGGGCTTATGGCGTCACAACATTCATATCATTCCAACAAAGAATATCTACCTGCCCAGGAAATGTCTGTATATAATACCTGATGAGTGGAATGACATATTCTAGTTAATACAAGGGCATCTACCATGGGTCCAATCCCAAGGGTATGACTGAATTATAAGAACTCTGATTCCATCCAAAACCTGGATACCTAGGATGTCATTCTGATGCCTCAGATCAAATAAGAACCCACATCAATGAAAGTACTCTTATTCCTTTAACATCTCAACCATTAATATATAATTATTACCAGGGTATGATCACGCTACCGCATCCATTATTGCAATGTGAATACTAATATACTACGATAACTCAGATTCCCACCATAATAATGATTTGTAGGACATCTCTTTGAGACTCAATCTTGATTACCCAATCCCCCAGAGCACTCATATATTTAAATTATATATGACGTTAAACTACAAAAGATTAATAAAATATATAGGTTTTGATTACTATAATTTCCATGATACGTTGAATGCCTCATAATGGCTCAATCGACTCCTTTGAATACAAAGGGCCTCCCTTTATTACATCAAATTTTGAATCTCCTATTTATTCAACTTTAGCATAGAAGCAATTTCTCAATACTGTGAAAATGGATGATGAACTGCAGATATGTACATATGGATTCACTAATGATATCCCCATCTTCTTTGTAGAAAAAATATCTAACCCAGAATCATTTTTAGGGTAACTAGACTCATATCAAGGTTTTGAATAGAATGAAAAACATTTTTTTAAATATATAAGAGTGTCTCGAGTTATGAAAAATTTTCTACCAAATGGGTGTAATGAGGTAGACATCCCATCATCTCAATCATTGTATGTCCCAAACTTCCATCAGGACTAAAAACCTATATTACCTCCTACCATTGGAATGTAGGTCAATAACCAATAAAAGATGCTGGAATCATTGGTTGTTTTGGGGAAGAATAAAAAAATGTGAAACGCAAAGATATTTATTAATCAAGGCATTTAAACCCCCAATAAAATTGTCATGTAAATCCCATCCTTGTCACCTCTTCTCAACAAAAAACATGATTGTAATTTTTTTCAAAGGGTTTTATGATAATTTCCATAGAAAGATATATTTATTTTTAGAAATTTTTATATCCAGAAGATGAATCCTTTATTTATTTTTTATTTTGACATACAAATTTGGATCCTTTTTATGAACCAAAATTATTAGATATTCCAACACCATCTTATTTCTTTTTAACCACATTATAGACTTTAATGAATAACCTATTGTACGACGTAACTCACTGTCCTAGGCCACAAAAATGGTTCCCAATTTTGGATTCTATGAGACCGAAAACATAAATTCTTATATTCTTGAGGCAATCAAAAATCATTGAGAGAATAAAAAAAATTATGGGGATACTTTTCCATCTAAATCTAAATCCAATGTTCATGTCAATATATACCAAAATTTTGACATGACCAATCCATATAATATACATCCCAAAAACTCATATACACAAATCAATGTTCTCTAACAACACTGAAAGTACCAAATAGAAAATATTAATCTATCTATATATTGAAAAAACAAAAAATAGAGTAGTAACAGATAGCACATAATTATAAATAAAAAATGACACACTGGACAGTATATGTTGAATGATAAAAGAATATAAAAACTAGAATTGGAACCAACTAAAATAATATAATATTCAAATTTATTATAATCTATAATCTAATTGAATCTTGATACATTGTGAAACTACCCAACATGTCCCTATGATTAGTAAGCTCTGTTTTGGAACCAAAGTTCCATGTCCACCCAAGCTTGGGTTGAGTATATCTCAATATGGGAAAACCAAAAGGGTCCCATATATAAATAGTAGTTTCACATATGAAAATGGGATGGGTTAAACATAATAAAATAATGACATCGAATAAGAGTAAATAAAATAATCACCATCAATCCTTGATCAATATTGTGACACTCGGGATTGACTATATTTGATTCTTCTAGGGATGTGGTGTCTTTAAGATTTACCACAATTCCTAGAGTAGGGAAATATATGTCTTGCCCAAAATTCTCAAAAATATGCCTCCACATTGTAAGAACCTGGGTTTTTGGAAACATGTCAAAATCCCAACCTTGTTTTCAATTTTTGACTGGTTTCTGAGGAAACTGGAGAAAACATGAAGTTTCTTGAAATTTCTAGACTACACGCTGTGTACATTAAGTACACGCCATTTATATGTTAAATGAGTGTCGTTCGTGTGATTGCTAAGTAAATTCCGTGTGGTGACCGTGTAGATATTTCTTACTACACGGCGTGTATTTTTTACCACACCGTGTAACCCCGATCGTGTGGAGGCCATACATAGCATGTAGGCTGGTTGGACGGGGAGAACAGAGGACACACCGTGTTCCTCTTGGAAATTCCATGTAGTCTAGTAGTGTATAAGGGATATACATGGAGTGTGGGTAAGTCGGCGAGGACGAGAAGGGAAACCAAGTACACGCTGTGTACCCACAGGTACACGTCATGTTTACATGTTGGCAGGTTTGGAATGTAAGTCAGAAGAATTTTAACCATCATATGAACAATAAAATGATATATTCCGTGTAATTAAAGTACATGCCATGTATTTTCTATTTTTATCTAAAACTGGCAGTATCATCATTTTGAGGAAGAACAACAATACCTTTTTCAGGTTGAGCGGGGGGGGAGCCATTGTATCTTCAAACCCTTCCTGGTTCTCTATCTGAAGATGGAATAGATCGCGGTAGAATGAGTTGGAACCCCCTCGGTAAGGCCTCCATTCCCCTGAGTCATTTTGTTAGATATTTGTTCTAGAACAAGTTTTAGGGTTTTGAGAGGTTTGAATTCTATTGTAGATCTACCGTGTTTTAGACCGAATTGAAGGGTGTTACCGGAGGAGTAGAATCGTACGAGTCTCAGGTAGGTGGTGCATACCTCATTTTTTGTTTTCACTGTTGTTTAGGTGACGCGGACTTCATCACATTTTTCGGTATTTTGAGTGGGACCCATTTTATCTACTGTTTCATATTGAATTGCTTGTTAGACCTATGGGATGCCCTTAGGTAGGCCTTGTTACCAGTGTGCGTGAGCGAGGCCGGGTGAGCGGATGTTGCTCGTCGGGGAATTTTAGCTCGGGAACACATGAATGGTTTTAATTGAAATATTAATGTGTTAAACTGTTAGTTTAATTTATTAAATCCTGATATGATTTCTTGAGGCATTTAAGGCCTTAGCGCTGGTATGGGACAACACCGTCCATAGTGAAATTCAACTGTTTAGTTTGTTTTTCCGGGTTAGGTTTTCTGTTTGAATATGTTATATATGAAATTGCTGAATTGCATCTTCTGGACCCTTTTGGTTTGTGTTGGTCTTGGCCCGGTTACGCTTGAGTGATGGTGATCATAGGTTGGGGCTTTTCCCATGTTACATTGGGTTGTTTTGACAATAGGATTGTGCGTCATGGACGTCGGCTTGAGGTAGTACAACTGTTAGGTTGGGGCATGGACAAGGTTACATAGATGGTGAGGCCATTGGACTTAAGCAGCATCGTCATAGGGACATGAGGTGTCAGATGTGTTGGTGGCTTAGGTACTATTTGGTGATTACCACTCACCTGATACATTGAGTAGTGTCCACACAGAGATACTCCGTGATGAGGTTGTTTTGACCACTCGTGTGGGTAGAGGCCCCCGTAGTTGCGGTTAGGTATTTTGGTTGGGGTTTCTTGCCGTATAAAGCCATGTGGGAGGTTTGGAGCCTTTAGGGGATAACATGAGACTTGAGGTGTCAGGAGGAACACAGTGCTGGGTTACTATTCATGGGCGTGTCTTCGAGACGTCGGTGCATGAGACAGAATGTGTCAGGAGGCATAGGGTGCCGGGATACTTTTCTTGGGCGTGCCTTCGGGATGTCGGTACTTGAGACACGAGGTGTCAGGTGGCACGTGGAGCCGGGTTACACGACAAGGATTCCGGCATTGGCTGAAATAGGTGATACTCCATGGTAGCTGTTGAGCACCAGTGGAGTTTGTGTTTAGTAGTGAATAGTACTATTTACTGCTTTCCTTGTAATGAATCACTATATAAACACATATATTTGGTACGCACTGTTGGGTGGTATCCTATTGAGATTTGTCTCACACCCCGCACGGGCCCTTTGGGACATGTGCAGACTTTATGGATTTACGTGCAGGAAAGAGGCCAGCTTCAGAAGCTGGGATGCGTTAGTTATTTCATGGAGATGGTATGTACATTGAAGTCATTCCTAGATGGGTTTACATTGTTTTGTTTACTTTTCTGTATCGGCATGATTACTTGTTGTAGCTACTATTGGTTTTCCATTGGCGCCCTTTTTATATTCAGTTGAGTACGACCAGTTTTGGAAGCATGTTTTACTGTTCAGTAGTAGTTACATGTTATAAGATTGCTATTGTGTTTATTTCCGCTGTTGTTTTTTATATTTATTGCTTCCATTGTTTATCTATATTGATTATGCTTCCGCTCTGCAGGTCTGGTTCGAGTCTGCTGAGTCTTTCTTTCCGTCGCATCTTCACTGTTATACTTGGACCCGTACCCTTATTATGATCCTCCGAGAGGGTATAGCCTCCCCACTATACCTAAAAGACCCTCACTGCTAGTCGGAAGTCTTTGGCGTTCAGGGGAGGTGTGCCTAAGGTAGTGACACCTGACCCTTTCGGCACTGTTCGGGTGGCTGGCCGGGTCCGGGTCGTGAAAAGGTGGTATTAGAGGCGTTCATGACAGGTATTTAGTAGCCACATTTTACTGGCTAATAATGAGTTTGAGGCTTCTCATTTCTTTCTACTGGTTTTACTATTTGGGATATGTTATACTGGAGATATTTTGTTACATGGTCTGGGATTATAGCTTGTGCTTGGGTGCCTGCAGCCCCAGGTACGAGGGATGGACCTAGTTGACGCGGGTGCGAACTGCTGTTTGTTTTTACACAGATTAAATTTTATATGATTTCCGCCACGGGGGCACACATGATGTGTGACTTTCTTGATTGTGATATCTGACCCTGGACCCGGTGTGGTAAGGGAGAATTGGACCGTGGCCCGGTATGGCAAGGCTTGGTTTCTTGTCTTTGATAGGCACATTTTTTGGATATTTCAATTTCATAATTGTGGTTATGCTTTGTGAAGTGATAATACCATGTGAATAAAAACCAATTTCCATGTTAGGTATGCTCTGAAATGTGAATAGGTGAAACTCCTGATAGTATTTCTTGTTTATTGTAATGTTTATGCCATGATTTGTATTTTGTTGAATTTCATGTGCATGATATTTGGTTCTGGCTCTTATGAGTGCAGACATGTACTATGGGTGAGGCAGTGTAACTGTCATGATTGGTCAACTCAGTCATCAGGTTTGAGGCAACATTGGTTGTCAGGACGGGCATGGCCCGAGGTACAATTGATATTTGGATATGTTGAGGGTGGGTAAGGAGGCCATGGGGTCGGGATGTAGTGGGGAATGAGTTGCGGTGAGGGGGAGTAAGGGTAGTTGTTAGGCACTACCTTTTACTTATTTCCTTATCTACGTAGAATATATTGTTAGACGTATATGGGTTGTCTGACCATTTATGGTATTCATAGGGTTACTCCTTCACGACTCGATGGAGCTTCAGGAAGGAGATGATACAGTGTCGTAGGATCAGAGTCAGAATTCAGTACAGGAAGAGCATGAGCCGCAGGTATAGGCTCAGGGATAGGATCAGGATCAGGATACAGTACAGGCAGGACAACATCCGAGTTTGGCATCGTTTGGGCCGTGGCTTGATGAGCAGCTTCGAGCTAGCCTGGTACTTCTCTTGCAGGGGGTTGATAGAGGCAAACAATGTACAGAGCCTTATATGGCGTATCTGATGTGGGAGTTCCAGTCGCATCACCAGCCACTTTTTCCGGGATAATGTGTTCCGCAGGTGGCTGAGAACTGGATAAGGAGTATGCAGATGATTTTCGGGCAGATAGAGACTCCTCCTGGGCGGAGGGTCAATCTGGATACGTACATGCTGAGAGGACAAGCGAAGCATTAGTGGGACGTACAGGTTCAGGCTCATAGGCACGCGGGACTAGAATGGAAGGACTTCGAGGACAGGTTCATTGAGCACCATTATCCGGAGAAGTTGAGGGCAGAGAGAGATTAGGAGTTATTGAATCTCCAGCAAGGAGACATGTACATCATGGACAATGCAGCTACCTTCACAGAGTTATCTCGCTTTGCACCTGGTATGGTAAGCGGTGATGCAGCTAGGGTGAGGCGCTTCGAGGATGGCTTGCAACACGCCATTCGGGTCCAGGTGAACATCTTCAGGCTGGGTTTCTTCTCTGAGGCAGTGAATCATGCGCTTATAGCCATGGGAAATGAGAGAGAAAAGTCTCGTTTGAGCAAGGTGACAGCTTCAGGTGATTGTTCAGACCGCAGGAAGTGAGGATGGGATGAGTTCTAGCAGGGCAATCAGTCTAGGGATTCATCTAGACCACCTCATGGTATTTTTTTGGTAATTTTCTTCTAGTGTGAACATCTGGGACATGTTTGGGTGCAGTGTGATAGGCCTCCGAAGGAGTGCTGAGCATGTGGACAGGACGAGCATCTGGTGCGGTTTGGCAGGAAACCTTCTCAGATAGCTGGCTGGCAAGGACCAGGATATACTGTAGCATTTGGAGTTGGTTCGGGTTCGGTACCTGGCGAGGTTAGTCGAGGTTAAGCTGTGTGCGGAGGTCATGACAGACACAGTGGGACCCAGCTGATGGGTTAGTGGCCGGTGACTGGATCAGCATCACAGGGAGGTCAGGCATCAAGCAGCCGTGTTTTAGGCTAGGTGCACGCCGTGGAGATGCTAGAGGCTGAGTAGGGCGATGAGACGGCGATAGTTAGAGGTACACCGCGGTGTGGTCGTGATCTCCATGTGTCCTTTTTGGCATGACCTGTGAAGGTATGTCTGTTTTGAGTGCACGTGGTGCACATGATCTATGTGAAATGACTATATGATAGTCAGTAGAATTGGCACCATAGCAGTTGCATGATATATTATATATATATATTTATGAGATGAATGGTATCTGGGCATCACAGATGTGGGTTACTTGAGGTGCATTGGGCATCGGGGCATCGAGGATGGGGGTTACCTGAGGTGATAGTCACCAAGACCTCGTGGAGGTGGACACCGATGCGATGTGGGTTATGTTGGGTGTCGGAGACGACACATGATCACCAATGCGGCACAAGGGTGACAATGCATGATAGGAGGACTATGCATCCAGAAAACAGGTTAGTAAACCTTGGTTGCTTTGAGCATTGTTGGTTGAGACTGAGTAGGAAATTCCTAAGGTGGGGAGCCCCTTGAGAAATTTAGCAAGAACCTTGGGACCGGGGTAGTCTAGGTTGTTTGATCGGAATGGTATGAACGATTCCATCTCCGGGTTTCGTTCGGTAGCTCTGGTACGAGCTATGATAAGTTGGGAGTTTGTAAGAACCCGGGTTTTTGGAAATTGGTCAAAATCCAAACCCTGTTTGAATTTTTGACTGGTTTCTGAGGAAGATGGAGAAAATGAGATGTTTCTAAAAATTTATAGACTACACGCCATATACATTAAGTACACGCCATGTATTTGTTAAATTAGTGTCGGTCGTGTGCTTGACAAGTACATGCTGTGTGGTTCCCATGTAGAAATTTCTTACTACACGGCATGTAGTTTTGAACATGTCGTGTAACCCTGACCATGTGGTGGCCATACATGGCATGTGGGCCGGTTGGCCGGGTAGAACCGAGGACACCTCCTTGGATACACCATGTAGTCTAGTCATGTATAAGGGATATACATGACGAGTGGATAAGTCGGAGAGGACGAGAATAGAAACCAAGTATATGCCGTGTACCCACATGTACACGTCCTGTATACATGTTGGGAGGTTTGGAAAGTAAGTAGACCGAATTTCAGCCGTCATATGAACATTAAAATTTTACACACCATGTACTTAAAGTACACACCATGTATTTTCTTTTTTTTCTCTAAAACGAAAACTTTTCTCGTTTTGAGGAAGAATCTCAATACCTCCTTCGGGTTGAGCGGGAGGGGGGGGGGGTGGAGCCGGCCAGATCTTCAAAGCATTCCTGGTACTCTGTCTGAAGTCGGATTCGATCGCGGTTGGATGTGTTGGAACCCCCTTAGTGAGGCCTCGATTCCCCTTGAGCCGTTTTGTTTGATTTTTGTTCTAGAATGAGTTATAGGGGTTTGAGTGGTTTGTATTATTTTTTAGATCAAATGCAATTTAAACCTAATTAATGGATATTTCCGGAGGAGTAGCATCGTACGAGTCTCAGGTAGTTGGTACATACCTCATTTTGTGTGTTCGCGGTTGTTTGGGTGACGCGGCCTTCAGCGCGTCTTCCGGTATTCTGAGCGGGACCCGTTTTATCTGTTGTTTCATATTGAATTGAGTGTTGGACATATAGGATGACTTTGGGTAGTCCCTATTACCAGTTTGCGTGAGTAGGGCTGGGTGAGGGGTCGTTGCTCGTGGGGGAATTTTGGCCACGGAATGCCAGAATGGTTTTAATTGAAATATTAGTGTGTTAAACTGTTAGTTTAATTTATTAAATCCTGATATGATTTCTAGAAGAATTTAGGGCCTTAGTGCTGGTATGGGAAAAAACCATCCATAATGAAATTCAACTGTTTAGTTTGTTTTTCCTGGTTATGTTTTCTATTTGAATATGTTATATATGCAATTTTTTAATTGCATCTTCTGGACCCTTTTGGGTTGTTTTGGGATTGGCCCGGTTATGCTTGAGTGATGGTGATCATGGTTTGGGGCTTTCCACAGGTTACTTTGGGTGGTTTTGACCACAGGATTGGGCATCATGGACGTCGGCTTGAGGCAGTATGACTGTCAGGTTGGGGATGGCCCAGGTTTCTTGGATGGCGAGGCTACAGACTTGAGTGACATGGTTGCAGGGACATGAGGTGTCAGATGTGTTGGTGGCTTAGGTACTATTTGGTGATTACCACTAACCCGAGACTTTGAGTTGTGTGCACACAGAGATACTCCTCGATGAGGTGGTTTTGGCCACTTGTGTGTATAGAGGCCCCCGTAGTTGCGGTTAGGTATTCTGGTTGGGGGTGCTTGCCGTAGAACGCCACATGGTAGGTGAGGAGCCTTCGGGGGATAACTTGAGACATGAGGTGTCAGGAGGCACATGGTGCTGGGCTAATATTCTTGGGCGTGCCTTCGGGATGCCGGTACTTGATACACGTGGTGTCAGGAGGCACAAGGTTCCGGGTTACTATTCTTTGGTGTGCCTTCGGGACATCGGTACTTGAGACACGAGGTGTCATGTGGCACGTGGTTCCAGGTTACATGACATGGATTCTAGTGTTGGCCGAAGCATGTGATACTCCATGGTGGCTAGTGAGCACTGGTGGAGTTTGTGTTTACATGTGCATAGTACTATTTTCTTCATTCCATGTAATGAATGACTGCTTAAACACATATATTTGGTACACACCGTTGGGTGGTATCCTGCTGAGATTTTTTTGACACCCTACACGGGCCCTTCGGGACGCGTGCAGACTTTATGGATTTAAGTACATGAAAGATGCCAGCTTCAAGAGCTGGGCTGTGTTAGTTATTTCATGGATATGGTATGGACCTTGAGGTCATGCCTAGATGTGTTTACATTGTTTTGCTTACTTTTTTGTATCGGGATTCTTACTTATTGTAGCTACTGTTGGCTAGCCATTAGAACCCTTTTTATATTCAGTTGAGTATGACCTGTTTTGGATGCATGTTTTACTGCTCAGTAGTATTTACATGTCATCAGCATGCTGTTGTATTTATTTACACTGCTATTGTTTATATTTATTGCTTCCGCTGTTTATCTATATTGATTATGCTTCTGCTCTACAGGTCTGGTTCGAGTCTGGTGAGTCTTTCTTTCTGCTGGATCGTCATAGTTATACATGGACCAGTACCCTTATTATGATCCTCCGAGAGGCTATAGCCTCCACACTGTACCTAACAGACCCTCGCTGGTAGTCAGCAGCCTTTGGCGTTCTGGGGAGGTGCGCCTAAGGTAGTATCCCCCGACCAGTTCGGCACTGTTCGGGTGGCAGGCCGGGTCAGGGTCATGACACACATATATTAATAGTAGATCATATGAAGTATCATAGGAATCCTAACTGATATAACAGACCCATATAGGATCCTATCTATAATCCTATCCAATATTCGTATTATTTATTAGCATTATATTCAATGAATTACTATGAATCTAATATCATAATGCATCATTGGGCTTTATGGGATAATCGATGGAATCATATACTATCATACATAAGATTTGTATCATAAGAATCACTAGTAACCATGTTTCAAAATGTATCATAGGATCTTTGTGAGGTAATCCATTGAATTACATATTAGTAAAATATATACATTAGATACTAGGAATCACTTGGCATGTTGTGTCCTAATCCACCCCTGGATCAAAGGAAAGTAATATACTGAATCAATTCATTAATGTTATCTATAACTAAGGGAGTAAATCCCTATAATACGATATCCTTTTACCATCATTTAATCATGCATATGTAATCCCCATCATTAATAATTATATATCTAAGGTATTGTATCCACCTCATGACATATCATCATAATTATAATCATAAAAACAATTGAATTGGTTATAAATTATCTTAACCCATATTACATAATGGAATTCATCCTTTTATGTGCATGAACTATCACTATTATTATAAATATATCAGGCCTACACCATCAACTGGGTTTAATGATGACACCCACAATCATCACTACCCATTCCTATTGACCCTATAATGGGTTAACATATATCTATGGAACCCTCTATGGAGTCATAGTTCTTTTCAAAATATTGGCACCCTATCTGGGATCTATTAGATGATCATATTTCATTAAGACAAGACCATCACTTATAATAATTGGTATCCCTCAACATTCTCAAAATTATATCAAGGATACAATGGAAATCATTGAAAAATAATTACCAAAAATATGATAAATGGATTGAATACTACCCATTTCATTTTTCAAGCCTACTAGGCCATTCCACACACACACAATATGTTCATAACATATATATGGATTTCAAAATCATTACCCACTTCTAGCATGGGAGGAACACTCCACCCATACAATTCTAAAATATCCCAAAGGCTATAATGTGAATCAATGGTCCACTAGGGCCTATTATAGAAAACATCTCATGGATCTCCACATCTCTCTACTCAGATGCCACTAAGGGAACCTATACTGTGGTATTCACATTCCCTAATTTATACCCCGAGTGGGTTCTTGTATGACAAGGAACATATTTCTAAACCATTACCATTACCTTCATCAACTGAAGAATCAAGCTAGTGCACTAATGTTCATGGTGTCGCTCGGCACATTGTTTAACATAATGGTATTTTTTAGAAAAATTTTAATTAATTGATAAATTCATTAAATTTAATAAGAAATCAATCCTATATAAATATAAATAAAAAAATATATCATCATAGTGGGTAGATTGCATTTTAAATATAATATAAAAAACATTGTCACACCAAATAAGATATTATTTGGTAACACCAATGTCATTTATGGAGTTATTGCATTGGAAAAAAATTCAACAATCACCACAAAAACCCATCGATGTGATAATGGTCATCATCCATTAATATGAGGTCATAAATCATTATATAATATATTAATTAATAATAAAATAAATTCTTGTTTCTTGAATTTTTTATGTTTTTTAGATATTTATAATTCTTAGTAATTAATATACTAATATTAGTAATTTATTTTTTTATGTAGATTATGTTAATTTTATATATTGTTAACATATATTTCATAACATTAAATTAATATTAATATTAGTTTCATTAATTATAGTACTACCTATAATTTATTATAATAACATTTATTCGTACTGTTCTAATTTTTATTATTTCAATAATCAATTTTATCATCATGTTAAATTATAAATAATTTAATAATTTATTTCTATTTGAATTTTGTTATTAGTGTTTTTATATGTTTAATTATATGAATTTGATAAATATTAAACCCATGTATTAATCTTTGTGTATATAAATGTATAAATATATATATCAATATCTATTTATGTATATAAATATATATTTAATTATAATTTATATTAATTAATGACGTATTGGTATTAACATATTAATATAATTATAATTATTATTAATCATTTAATAGATAATATAATTAGGTTTTAAAAAATTTTATATGAACTATATATTTTGATTATCCTATAATTTTTCACTGTGGGATATATAGTGGGGATATTCACCTTTCTCAAAGGATGATTCTTCCGTTATCTTGGAAAGAAAACTTACTAGAACATCCTTTATTGTTGAGTTTTCAATTGATAATGGATTGATTTGGATTCATGGATATATTTATAGTTATTGTTCTTAATAAGCAATCATTAGTTGTGGCATGTAGTGACCTTTTCATTCATATGAGCATAATTTTTGTTTTATTATTTTATGTGTCATTTTGTCTTTAGGATTGCATTATTATTTGTTTTTTTGTTCTGATGAGCATAAATTTAATGGAATTTCTACAATTTAATTACAAATTTTATTTCTATTAATTTTATATTATATTCATTTTTATTTATTAAATAATATTTTTTTCTTACGTAATTTTCATATGGTTTCCACAAACACTATTTGGGTTCTATTCGTGTGATTCTTAAAAATTAATCTCTTGTGAGAGATTATTAGATAATTTATTTATTCAGAACTAAATCACATGCATGAGACAATTGTAAACCATATATAAGATAATTCCAAATGATAAATAATAATAATTGACTTATATAATATTTTGATTGATTTACCTTCAAAATTTCATGAGTTATACCAAATAAGTGATCTTATCTGGTTGATCCTGATATAGATAGATACTTTGAATTTGTATGAAATGGTTCATTTTATTTCACCAATCGATTCATCACTAAAAGATTTCATAAATTGTTTTGAATGATCGATAGTGTAACCTTTAATAATTAGTGAGAAAATTCAGAACATTGTATTACATTAAAGATCACAACATTATAGTATTTTTATTAAAATTGGCATTAATTTCAACTGAATGAATAAATATTCCATTGTAGGAATTAAATAATTATCATTGCATGAACCTGAATTGTTTTCATAACTCTAGCACTTCTAACATTACCTATTTTGTTCGATAGATTGATTTAGTTCCCTTATTTTATTTTAGTTCATTTAACTAAAATAATTTAAATATTGGTTTATTTTTTAGAATTTATATTGTTAATATAATTTTGAACTCATCTAGACGGACATTCATCCATGAGGATATTACTATAGTCTATGCATATTCTTTATGTCGTTTAACCCTTCTCGTCACATTTATAATTGTTGGTTCATTAATAAATGGTATGATTTGGTAGGTAGAAACATCACATTTTGAATTTAATATGTCATTACCGTGGTCAATAACAGCATTATGAGATCATTAAATATAGTTATTTATGTCCAAAATATTGAAAAAAAATGAAAAAAATTCAAACCTACTATGGTTATTTTTTTTCTTTTCACATCATGAAAAATCAAGAAACCCATAAGGATGGAATGGAATGGGCCACACCACATGGATAAAACCGATACCTCCCTTCCAAAAAATATTGCATGGTATTTATTATAACATTACATCTCATATGATATATCCATTTAATTTTATTTATTTTAATTATTATTATTCCAATACGTGTCGTGATCTTTTTAATAATACATTATTATATCCTAGTACTAGATCCCACTAACCATTTGAGTATAACCCTGGAAAATATATTTTGTATATTTTAGCATATAATTCATCCATTCTATCTAGTTTGTACTAAATCTTATAAAAACATCCAAACACATGTATAAAATCTAAAATACTTAGAGTACATGGACAAAATTTCCAAATAGAAGAACGAACATATATTAGTCAATAATTTTGTGATCCAAACACAATATTATTCGATAAAAAAATATTTTAACTAATGAATTAGGTAAAACAAATTCATAATTCCTAAATAACATAATACCAAATTAGTATCCCTAATAAATTTCCATAATAAAAATATTAAAAACTTATTCTCCAATAAAAAAATGTAGAAAATCATATGATTTCTCATGTCCAATTAGCCTCCTCACTATAAATTTATGATTTAATTTAGAAAAAATCCTAATAAGAATGTGGAGTATATGTTCTATTTGATCAAAATCCATTTCTTGATTTTCTTAATGAGAATTATTTAACTGAACATTTTTTTTATCATAAGACTAATGACTCATATCCATCATACTTTGATTCTTCCGAACTAGTCAAATATCTTGAATATGAGTTCCTGGTATTCCACTCCATCTCATATAATGGTCCATTAAAAATTAGAATTACATAAACCAATTCCACAAGTTTAATACCCTATTGTCTAAAATCGAGAATGGATTCTATTGACGTATATCAAATTTTATCTATTGAGGATGAAAATTCCTTTTATAATGAAGATGACATTGAATTTCCACTTTTCATTACTATATTAGGGTTATGATGGAGTTAAGAAAACATGAAATTCCTCATGAAAAAAGACTTCACATCAAATAAGATTAACTTACCTATTTCAAATAATTTTACTTTATATAAAACATTTATAAAAAAAATAAATTTGAAACATTTTAGGTTTTTGGAAATGAGTCAGTTATGGTGGTGGAGAGCACTCATTATATTATAAAAACCACCAGATAATATGATTTCATGGTCGATCATGAGTTTTTGGTGATAGAAATACAAATAGAGATATATGTGAAGGGAAGTATGGAATAAAATATTTAATAAGATTCCATTGTTGACTTAATGGAGTCACCTACTCAAATTGAGCAAACCAAATCCCTACATATATTGATTATAAAAACACATCATTTCAAATGTTCATAGGTACGAACCAGAATACTAACATGGGAGAAATTTAAGTGTATTTTATGCATGATTTTTTTTGTCAACTAGTGGATTTCACTATGAAAGTAGTTATTGGTTAAGATGAAATGAGATACATTAACTAACCAAAAACAACATTAAAGAATGTGATGAAATTTTTTTCTCTTATAAACACTCAAAAATCATATACTCTTGTTATTTATATTGACAATATTTTAACAAACATAAATTATTTATTGAGTTTTTCGTTACATGAGGTATACTCAACAATTTTTATATGTGGCTATTCATCATTAATTACACACATAAGTTTTCATAATTTTTTTGTCATTGAAAGATCATTCATACAAAACATAAATTATTATCTCGAAGGATGAATGAAACATGTCAATATATGAGTATGGTGATGCATTGTGTAAATTAATATTTGATCTTGATAGTGTTTCATAAATTTTTTGTTTAACATAAAGAAATCATTGTAATTTATAGGAGGCATCCCATCATAAGTTCATTATTAATTCATTTAATTTACATTGATTTAGTTTAGTTTTTAGGAAATATAATTGATTGAATTTACCATAATATATTTTCCTTTAGTATTCCCACATAGATTAATTCGTTATTCATATTTTTACCATGAATATTTTAATTTTTATTTTGGTTTTTTTTCATTAATATAATTTGGGTATGCTCTATTTCAATGTAGATTTTATAGGTATATAATTTTTTGAATTTCATTTCATACATGGAGCCTCTTCACATTCAAAAATATTTACTCAGGACAATGTTCTATTTTTTCCTATATTTTTTTAACTTTTAAAAAATTGAAAATAACTAAAAAAATTAAAATTAAAAATTAATTGATAGCTATTATTCATGTCGTTGTTTACCCTACATTACAATAGTTGTATATATTTTGTGACACATTCAAGAACATATTACTTGTGTCCCAAACCGTTTTATGGAAATGATTCCTATTACAAATCCTTTGATTTTAAATAACATGGTTTTTGGGGATTACTGATTTAATTCATGTATTGGAAAACGTTTTTATAATGTTTATTATGTTTTGAGATGCATTGTATAACTCATGCTAAAAATTTCTATTCAAAATTATATTTTCATAACTAAGAAATATATTTCCCATTTTTTCATGATATACTATTTCATTATTTCTTCAGAAAATTTCATCCTTGATATATCTTCAAGAATATTCCATGTTTGTTCATCATGTTGACATGAATTTTTAATGTTGAACTAAATCGACTGAGGCAATTATTTTAATTTGTTATCCCTAAAAATATCTACGACTCCCTTTGAGTTTATATGCTTTATGACACATGAAATATTCAAAGGTTTCTATTTGGATTATCCAATATCTGATACCCTATCCAAACCCTTTATAAAATATGTACTTGATGATTTTTAATATATATTTTGGGGACAGTTGTTTGAGGGTAGTCAGTTATTTGATGCACAATGTTAGGCATTAATGTTTCATTATTATTTTGGTTCCTCATCATAATATGTATATTAATCGTAGGTATTTTGATATGATAATATATATTCTTTTATTTTATATAATGAGTATAAATATTTTTATCATGTGGTAACCCTTATATTTTTTGATACCTATAAAATTGATAATCCATTAAAACAAGAAAAAGTGAGTTTTCATATGAACTAATTTTTCCAAGATTCCACAGATTATGATATTATTGTGGTACTTTTCATTGGGATATTTTTTGAAAATTCTTATAGGATTTTAGATATTATCCACACAATTTTTCTTCTTATTGTATGCCAGTGTGTTTTTCTCTGAAAATGAGAGATGAAAAATTGAAAGAGAGAGAGAAAATATGAAAAACATTTATTCTATGAGATGAATTTTATTATTATATTCTCAGGGATGAGAAATTTTTTAAGTGTTTGAGAGTGAGGTATTGATAGAGACATTCATATTTGTAATTTTCATGAGTATATTTCATGACCGAACAATCTTTTTTGAAAAAAAAACAAAAAAAATTAGGTCCCAAATTCCAACAACATGAGAGGCATTTAAACCTAATGTTAAGTCCTAAATATTGGTGACCCATTTTGATTTACTCATGTTTATAAGTGAAATTAACGACAATAATATTGTACTTAGTCATATGTTTGAGAATTGAGAAAAACATTTATAAAAACCTCGTGAATGTGATGAGAGTGATCGAGAGGTATGACACAAGATGCACCAGTTTAAATTCTTATTTTGGAAAGAGATAGACTGGAAGAGAAATTCATATTTTAATTTTCTATTTTAAATGAAGCTTGATATTTTTCAGATAACATAATTGATGATTTGTAAACTTTTTATTGTTTTTATCTTATTTTGCTATCGTGTAGTGGGGTTTTTTTTGAATGATTTCCTAGGAGAAGAAATGTTTATGTGTGGGGTATTTGATGCATATGGATGTTAATAACATTTTTCATAAAATTTTATCGTATTTTTAGATTGTTAGTTTAATAATTTTTGATAGTTTTATTGTATTCATATATTTTATGTTGTTTTTGTATTTTTTGAACTTTTAATTTAATTATATTCTTATGTAAGTAACATATTATTTTTATTATCATTGTTAGTTTATAGTAATTTTATATATTATTAAGATATATTATTTAACATTATAATAATAGTTATCAAAGTTTCATAAATATTATTTTTATTTTTAGATTGTTATATTAATATCTATTAGTAGTATTTTATTTTTAGCATTACTATTATCTTTATCACCATTTCTATTAATTAAAAATATTGTTATTATTTAATCTATTAGTATTTTAGGAAAATATTATTTTATGTGTAATTTTGTTAATTTAAATAATTTTATTCTTATGTATTAATCATAGTTTATCTAATTATATATATATATATATATATATATCAATATCTATGTATGTATATAAATACATATATAATTATAATTTATATTAGTTGATTATATATTAGTATTAATTTGTTATTGTTAGAACAATTACTATTATTTATCTTATAATATATATAATATAATTAGGTTTATTTTTAAAATAAATATAAAAATTCTAATTAGTTTCCTATCCTTTATTCAGGTAGGGCCACACATAGGGGTGGGATATCATTATCCTCCTCAAAAGTGGACACCAACATGATCTTAAAAAAACATGCTCAACCATCCATCTATGTCTGTTGAATCCTATGCACCTGTGTGATATTTGGAAATCATAGTTTCACCAGGGTGATTAGCCTCTACCATCCATCCATCACCAACCGAGCTCCTGTCCTTCTTCCCAAATGATGCTACCTATGTTAATCAGATAATATAGGATCACCATACCAAGCCCAACATATGAAAATACTCCCCATTAAGCCCTCCATTATCCATTTATACCAACCTATATCTCTCTATATCTCCCTCCATGTCCTTTTTCCCTTACAATGGGTTTCATCAATCATCTTTCATTCATATTTCATCTTACCCTATCCAACTCTTATCCATATTCACATAAAAAAAGTATCACACACAACATTATTAAACAAATCTCTTGAAGTGGTGGTCATTTTGTTCGGATTTTATCGGGTCATTATTTTATGATATTTGATTTAGTTTTTTATGTTATATAGTGAATCCTGTTAAATTAAAACACATTAAATTGTTTTATTTTTTATATCGGTGATCGATAAAACGATGGTTATTATTTATCAATCATCAGCAGTGCTTGTGGTAAAATTTTCATCGACATGATCATGCAGATTTCTATTTATTATTTAATGTTTCTTGTTCACATTATCCATTGATAATTATACAGTGTTAGATTTTTTATGAAATTAATTGTTATTGTGTGTGAGTAGTTTGGTTCGACATTTTTCTTCAAATAAATGATATTGATTAGATTTTCATATATTAAGTTATATTTTGGGGGGACTTAATTTTCATTTTGGATCTACACACATTCTTTGGTTCCAATTCAAGTGATACTTAATGCGTAATCATGGGAAGTAAATCATCAGTGAATTTATTTTATTAGACCTTGATTGTAGATTTGAGACAATCATGAATCACTAACTATTGAATTTTTAATAAATAAGCATAATAATTTAAAAAATGAATATTTTATAAGATTTCCCTACAATATTTATTGAGTGATACATAATAGTGTTCTATGGTGATTGAACCCTACACTGATAGATACTTCAAATATTTGAGAAATGGACCATTGAATATACCTAATTTATTTATCACTATAACGTCTAATAAATGGTTCATAAGATTGGAGAACCTAATTATAGACAATTAGTAAAAAATCTAGATTATTTTCTGACATCAAAGAATGAGATCAGATGGTATTTTGTTAAAAATTGATATATTTTTTAATTGAATGAATAAATATATAGATGTGGGAATTAAATAATTGCGATTTTATGCACATAAATGTAATTAAAAACTATGATACTTCCTTCTATTAATTTTTCCCCCTATATATTTATTTATTTAACTTAGATAGTTTTCGTTTGTTTATATAACTAATTTTTATTAGTTTTTTTATATTTTTATTTTTATCTATTAATTAAAGAAAAAACAGATCTAACTGAACATTATTCCTATAACAAAAACATATTTTCTTTACACAACCTCAATGTGGTTCAACCCTACTTGCTACATCAACATTAGTTAGAAGCTTAATAAATTTTCAAATTTGGTGCCTTGATGAAAAATCTACCATCATTGTCCCAACACCTAAAATATCCTGGTAACATTGGATTCAACCAGTATCATGATATCTTGGAATGTGCTCAGTCCACCTCCCAACACATAAAAATATTTCTTTGTAACTTACCAACACTGTCTAATAATAGAATAAGGCTGGATACGCATCCATAACATTCTAACCCAACACTCCCAATAGGTTCCTTCATGGGGATTCTATTAGATCTAATACATGCATCCCCATACACTAATGGCTGATGATTAGCAGTGAGGTCCACAAAATAGTATTGGGAACACTATGCCAACTCATTCTAAGCACTAAGGTTATGTAAAATTCTTTTGGAATTTCAGAATGAACCGTTTAAATAATAGAAATATATATATATATATATATATAGAAATAGGTATCTCAATAGGCCCACAAAATCTATAATAGAATGTAGTAGTCTATCTACAAGCAATTAAAAAATAAAACCATGAATAAATAGATATATGAAATTATATATATAGATAAATATATTTATATATAGTACAACGCACTTTTCAATACATACAGAATTATAACAAAAAATAAAAATTGGTCAAAAAATCCACCATGAAAAATCCTTCATCAAAACAGTCTTATAGACTAGTGTTACACAAATGTGGTTCCAAACCTAGCCCCTTGAATAGTGAATTCATATCGAATAACAAAGATCCATTATCTCTGGAGTAGGTTTTGAGGAAAAAGTAGTGGGTAATTACTAGAAAGGCCCATACATAACTACAAAATTCATGTTTTCACATGTTATATGTTCATAATAACAAAATTAATATATTTAAAAAGTGTATATAATTTAATCCCATCAATACATAGGTAATAGTCGTAAAACTAGGATCAATTACACCATCATTGGTCAATGTATGGGTATCTATAAGAACACCACCTACCCTTATAGGGGGAGGATACATGTCATACCCTCGTATATCATGTAAATTCATCCATATAAATAAATATCATATCCAAAATACTTTTCAAGGAATTATTATTAATATTAGAGAAAACATATATAATTAAAGTTAATAACCTAAGAATCAATCATATCTTGTATAATAATTATATCTTAATCATCAATTGTTATCCCGTATCACAAATCATCATTGGATTTAAGGTTGGTAATCCCTAGAATCCCATACTTTCAAACATAAGAAGTAGATACAATTCATTTGTAGGTATAACATGTTATAATGTGTCACCCAATCTTAGGGAGGAAATCCATGATGTCCCATACTATTAGAAATATGTATCAGATCCTATCCATCACTAGGCACACCAAGATATAATTCACCACAAAACCCTATATAGAAATCATTGAAATCCAATGATGTCATGTTTGGATTATAGAGAGTTAATAATTTGAGTCTAATATCTATTTATCAACATCAAATATAAAAGAAGTAATCCTTATAATCCATAGTCATATACCCCAAGATTTTCATCCACCCAATGATGTCACATAAAAATTATAATGATAATAAATACATCATGGGTTAGCCACATGCCTAACCAATCATTGATAAATGAAGTCTGCCTATGTATTTTACTTCATAGTAGATATATTACCAAAATTTCATGATCATAAAATCAATTAAAATTAATATATGAAACCTAAAAACCTCACTATATATTCGCCTTGACCCTATGGATATTAATCACATATCTTTGGAACCCACTAATATCCCTTAGGAATTATCACAATCTTTACACTATTTTTTTTCTCCATCAGGTCAATATAATCTTTCAGGGAAGGCCCATTAGTTCAAGGGAACATATTAAACTAAATTTATCATAATTTAATCAAGGAAAAAATTTACTTCATTGTGAATATGTACAAGAAATAAATGAGAGTTGTTATAACACCCATATGACTTCCCCATTTGACTAGGTCAGTCCCCTAAAACCCAATTTTACCTAACATACTTAGGAAATTCTTACCCAATGATCAACTATAACAGGGAGAAACACTCACACCATGTTCATATCAACTCAACCAAATGCTATAAAGTCTATAAATGGTCCAGCAAGTCATACTAAAAATATACATTCTATTAGTGTCACATCACATTATTAGGTGGACCCTAAGGGAACCTTTTCTAAGGGCCTTTGCATTCAACAATGTATACCTCTCATGGGTCCATGTATGAGGAGGTTTAAATTTATAATTCATTCTATCAACAATCAATAGTAACATGATCAAACCATTACCCAAGGGTCCATAGTGTCCATGGGATCGATGTTCATCTCAAAGCCATTTTATAAAACAATGATTTTATTTAATACATAAATTCATTTAATTTATTAGAAAATTAATTCAATAAAAAATAATGAAAAATAAATCCTCATAGTGGCTTCAATGAATATCATTTATTATATATATAAATAAACTCATCTACCATAAGGGGAATGATTATGGGATTATGTACCTCATTTACGATGATATTCCATTTTAAGGATATTGTCACCGAGCCACGTTGAAGCTCAACTGTGATGGAATGTTCTTCGTCTATCAGTACATGTTTTGAAATCCATTTATAATACATCAATTAATCATAAAATGTATTTCTAGATTATTTTAAATTTAAGATGAAATTATTATTTATTATAATTATAGGAAGAGGGATTATGAGAAACCATATAACACACAAACCTTGGAACCCCAATTGGTCAAGTCTTCTCCCTCCTCAAAAAGAATGAAAACAACCCTCTATGCATACTTTATTACTATAAATGGTTTGAAAGACTATAGGCAATGATTCCTTAGAACATTGGTGACCCAAATACCGAGTGGTCTAATGGTTGAGAACATTGATTCCCTCAAAATATTTTCCATATTATCCCATTTCTATTTAAAAAAAATCAATTTATCAAAATTATTTATTTATAGAAATTTTCTGAAATGTACTTCATATCTAATAAAAAATAAGTTATTTAAAATAATTATTAAATAATTCTCCCTAAAAACCTCTTACCCATACACATTAGGTGGAGTGGGGTGATAATTAAGGGTAACTACTCATTACCCATTCACACCACCTCTTATATAATGATTACTTGTATCTTACCATTATATAGAGCATGGTGCTTATGAAACATAACAATAACCGTTTCTACCCTTACACCCTATGCACCCTTTGACAAAATTTAATATATTAAATTTCGCTTTAAAAAAATAATCATATTACTTATCCTTTATTCTTATAATGACACACATAGAATCCCAGAAATATCATTTATAGACATAAAAAATAAACACAAAAAACTAGAAAAATCAGAATAATATACCCCTATTAATCACTAATCAATCTAAAACAACCCAAAACGTATATTAAAATTTAAATGATATTTGAAATAATATGGATCGATATAATACAATTAATCACCTTCCACATAGAGATTCATCAAAATATCATACTCCTTAAAGTTACCCATTGACAACTCACCCTGATTCATCTCCAATCAACCATCATAGAGACATTCACCTATCCTACTCACATGTTCTTCTCTATAATTGGAAAAACATCGATGGGATGTGGTAAAAACCATAGTTTTTTGAATTATTTTTCTCTAATAAATAATAATTCTTCGATAACATTAACTACAAACAACCAGAAGATTATCTTTCATGACACGTGACATCTAGATTTAAAAACAACAATATTTTATTAATATTATAATTTAAATGTGACTATTAAATCCATGATGTTCAATATAGATATATGAATAGTAATAACTAATTTATAAAAAAAAATATAATGGTTTTATATATTGAAAAAATGTTTAGAAATATTTCATTCCCTTTATCAAATTCTTTATAAGTTTTGAAAATATCCATTAATTATAAAATGTTTTTTGGTGAATTTCTTGAAAAAAATAAAATTATTTTTTCCACTTTTATAAAATTTATGTTAACAAACTAACATCATTTTTTATATTGAAATATTGATGTTATATTATGATGATTTTTTGTAATATTTCTAAAAAGTATCTTCTTTGGTTGTATAATAAAAATAAAGATATTTTATTAAAAGCATCCATTTCGTTTAAAGAAATTACATGCCCCATTTTATTTTTAATGTATTTGTAAATGTTCCATAAGTAAAATTATATATTAATTAATACAAATTAATTCATTTGAAATAATTACATATAGAATTTTGATATGAAAATGTATTTTGACTCCTTATGTTTTTTTAGAAATCCATTTTTTGACATGTCTATGGGTATAATTTTAAATTAAATTCTATCACTTATATGAATTAAAAATATAAAATTAGATTTAATATTTATAATTATAATAATTTAACTTATTAAATATTTTCAAAATTATTTTCTATCTTAATTAATATTGAAAATTGTAAAAATTATTTACCACAGCTAAGGTAAAGAATATTTTTCGGTGGTAAAACTAAAATTCTAGAGGTTGAAGATGATATAGAATTTTTCTACTTATTTTGGGTTGGTAATATTAAGACATTAAATCTAAAATGGTTAAAATAATATATTTTCCATCATTATAGGATGAGAGAAATATGTGTGGAAATAGTTTTATTTTAAAACATCACATATGTGTCCTCTCCAAAACATATAAAGGACCACCCCTCTCCTCTCATCTATACACATTAAAAACACACTGGATCAACCATAGAATTCCAAAATAACTACCAAGAATGCATCAAATCACCCTAGAAGCATAATTTTTATAATAAACCTATCATTGTATTTACCATGATTTAAACCTAAGGATGTTACCAAAGAAGAGTTAACATTATTCAAAAAACCATTTCATTTTATTTCTTCGTTCCACCATTTCAAATAATTTTACACACAGTTGATATAATAACCTCATCATATTCCAAATAAATAGATTTTTTTAAATATTTTTTACTTATATCTATCTCCTTTTCCATTAAATGGGAAATAATAATGTCGATCGTGTGTACAAAGGACTACTCCCACGTGAACCGAGAGGACACATTTTCTGTCATCTCCTCCTATAGTTGGTTATGATAATTGATATAATTTATATAAAAGTTATTTTTAACATTATTATACTTTTTGAATGATAATATAATATATTAATTTTTTTACATTCCATTATGTGCGAGATATGATAACATTAAATATATGTATGATGTTATATAACCTCAAGAATTGATGCGATTTGTTTATCACTTAATATTTACATAGAAGGTAATGATTGTAAATTTATTTAATATATTTTACATATATTAAATAATAATTATTTTTAATGGATAATTTTCATTTAAATTTCATTCATTCCATTCTTCAGAAAATGGAATAAGTGTTCATGTATACATACGTCCTACCATATCCATGTGTAGTGTAATCGATTTTCTCATCTGTAGCATTATAGATGACTCTATATATATATAGAAAATATATATGAGTTGTATATAATAATGAAAAATAATAAAATTATGGGTCCATGAACAATGTTAAAGGATGAAATTTAGTAAAAGTTAACATACATGAAAAACAAAGCAATTATTACACATAACATGGATTTTAACAATGAAATGTTATTAAATGGATCGTAAAAGTGTATAATTAAATCATATATTTTCTGAAAAAATATGAGTATGGTTATGTAATAGGGTTATTCAAAATACATATATAATATATAGGATGTTCAAACATGTATGACGAATATCAAGACCTGAGGTAAGGGATATTTTTATCTCAAATTAGTAAAATTTGGAAAGAAGTTTGGTTATTCACCTATATTATATCATAAAAAGTATATATTGTCCCTTTGACATGTATTTTCATGAATCAAAATCCATTAATTATATTTATTGAAGTAATTTGATTATTCCCTTTATTTAATAGGGATTATGAATCAACATATACCTAATGTGGTAGTAATTTTATGTTATAATCTCATTGTTTATCCGGATTGTTTACGATTATCTTGCCAGTTTTTAAATATTATCACCTAAATCAAAATAATTCATAATTAATTTCTTATCCTATAGTTTTTAATTGATAAAAAATATTATTCTTTTTTCATACATTATGTAATAAATAATCCCAAATAATGATTTTATGAAAAAACCGACATCATTTTTCTATCTAGTCAAAAAAGATTCTATCGTACATATCCATGATTCTAAAAATGAAAATAAAATGTATTTAACATTAAATAATGATTTATTAAATTCATTTTACCACTATTTGACATTTTTTTACAATCGATTTAAAATGAATATTTTTCTGATTTTTTTGATGAAGCATATTTTGACTTTTTATCTTAAATATACAAGTAATTTTTTTCTTACCATGTTGGGAATGGAAAAACAATTCCATTTAAAAAAATTGTAGGTATATATATTCATTTATAATATTACAATCTATCATTAAAATAAATGTATTTTGAAAAAGGTTTTATTTTTTTAGAAGTGATTTTAAACGTGGAAAGGATATATTTCTCATGAAATATCTTAAATGACCTTTCAAAATCATATTCCATCTAACATGAAGTATGTTGATGTTATTGGTGCATTAATAGATATCTGATCCAACGTTACCATTATTATAATTCCAATTAATGGTATATATTTATTATGAAAAATATGTTTATAAAACACATTTCTCTTCCTCGTGTAATAAAATGAAATAATTCATATGAAACTGGTTTCAATTCATGGGTTATTCTACGATTAAATGATGAAATTATTATAAAACCTATATCTTTTACATTGGATATGATATGATAAAATGTTTATGAAACACATTTCTTTCACTTGTTCCAATATGATGACTTGTTTTTGTACCTCTCAAACACATATGTATTGTCTTCATTATGTTATGTGTGGTACTTTTATCTCCCTCCAATGTATTAGATAAATACATATATATCATGACATAAATGACAATAGAATGAGGTGTAAACCTAGTTTAGTAAGGTACATTGTTCACTACGATGGTCTTGGGAGATAATACTGACTACAATTTTGGATTTTAGTGTGAACCCATTTCACTATGACAGCCCTTGTAGTGAGACTTCACTATTATTGAAATGATTTTCTATTCCTGTGTGTATGCCACAGTTTTATGTATTATTACAATTTTATGATCTCATGGATCAATTTCTTTTATTCTAATATGATTCTTGTCTTAGGTAGTTCTATTATTTATGCCATTACCTGATATTATTATCTATTATATAAAGGGTATGAGTTTATAGTGTTATTTTCATTTTCTCAAAAACTTATTCTCTTGATATTATTATTTGATCATTAATATATATATATATATATATATGCTTTCCCTTATCGAGAATCTGGGATCACCCTTTTTAATGTTTTCATTACTTAGTTTTTGAGGAATGATTTCATTCGCGACTTGTATATAACTGATTGTTTTTATAAAAAATGTATTCGGTGATGATGTAGATCACTTACGAACTATTGTTTTATATATCCATGTTTCAGATGAAAGTAAACTAATATGATCCTTCGGAGCGTATCAGTGTATTGTAATGAATATTCATCTATTATTAAATAATATCAATGTATATGAATATCTGGCCTTCACAATTTTTAATTCTTGATAGGTTTAGTTAATACATTAGAAACTATGAAGAGAAAAAATTCGTAAGAAACCTTAGGATGATCCTATGTATAGGAAAACATCAATGTTATGGTAAAGAATAGAGTTTGGTCTTCCTATAAATACATCATAATTTGGATACTACATATGGATGTTGTTTTGGAATAGAGGTACCTAGGGGTAATTACTCTAAAAAAATTGGGTTTGGATTGACTTGACTATTAGATTGTGAATGAAAATAGTCGTTATTGGGAACCATAGTTTAGAATCCCTAGGGATATGATATGGTTAAATAAAATTTTCTATGTTATCCATTATGATGGATTTGAAGAGATAATAATCATGTATGAACCAACTTAAACCTATATTGTCATATTTAGGGAAATTTCCTTTATTTAGATATTATAAATGATATTTTATGACTATGTGATTTTCCACTATTATAAGTGCTTCTCACACAATGCTTCATGTTTTTAATTAATATAAAGAGAATAATGAAATGTTGTTAATATTGAATGTAATGGAAAATTAAATAGTTTTACTCTAAAAAACCGAATGTTATGGGTGTCCGAATGCAGAATCATTTTCCTTTGATCAAACAAATTTCTCAATATATGAATAATTATAGAATTCCAAATCTGTAAATAAGTGGAAAATATTCTACTGAGACCGTCATGATGAAATTTACACCATAGTTTATTGGGTCTAAAAATCTAATAGTTTTTTTATAATGGATCACTTCCTCTAAAATGATATATTTTTCCTCTAATGTACAAAAGTGAGAATACCATTTTTTTGTATACCATTTGTTAGTTGAATAATATTGATAATGTAAGGTTATCAAGAATATGTGAAATCATGATAAAATGACTCCATGAATTAGGATGAGGTCAAGAACTTATTTTTCAATAATTAAATTCCTCGTATTATTTGTATAATGATAGATAATGAGCTCCTCGGGATAATGAAAAGTGATGATGAGTCTATTGGTTCATATAATTAATATTTTATAGTCATTATGAGGTACCCTCCAGGTATTACCATTCTAGCTAAAATTATTGTTGATTTATTCTTCATTGGCCTAAACCCATGTATCTTAATGGTTCTATCCATAATTGAAATTAGTATACTTAAAGATACCATTCAATGTAATATCATTGTGGAAATGGATGTTTGAGTTATAAGTCAACATCAGGGGTTTGATAATAAAATAAATATGTAATTATAAGTAAAATCTAAAAAAATAGAGCAAAAAATGTGATATTTCCATTATTCTCATTATGTGGGTTGAAATAATAAGAAGAGCATATTAAAGGGACTAGTATGTTTTTTAAATATGGTAAGGAAGGCTATCAAGAAATAAACTATTAATGTAATGGGTAAATGTTTTATAATGTTAAAAATAGAGAGAAGTCCCCATAGTACCGCATCCCATAATTAAGTGTATCAATTGTTAAGATAATGGAAATTATTCTAATAAAATCCCAAATCAAAGGGTTAATGATAATCATCGACATCAAAAACCTCTTACTCAAAGATAAAAATAGATGGGGGGTACGATGATGGTGTGGTGAATGGTAAACTTAGCATGGACTATATCCCTACCAATGTTATATTTTAACATATATCCACAAATTCTATTATATTTAAATACATTTTTATGGGTAAAAAAATGACACCACAATGATTAAGTGATGAATTAGCAGTAAAATCCTTTGTGATACGATCATAATGTATCCAATATATGATCATAATTCAATATTATTTTTTAAATTTGATTCTAAAAATATTATTATTCTCTATATGTCTGAATTTGATGTTATATTTGGCATGTACGGTTATTCACTACATGAATAATACTTTAATTTCCAAGCATGGGAAGTAAAGGTTTTATTCAAAAAAACTTCTGATCATCTACTAGAGTGATGATAAATGTGAAATTCTGATGGAAATCACATCCATTTTATGGTTCTTTATTCTTATAAAAAAGGGGTGTGTCTGTCATATGGATGGAATGAAACTATTCATTGATGATATGATTTTTTAAACGAGTTCCTTAATGTATTTATAAAACAGTTTCTCATTCTTCCACTTAATTGTGATGTTGATTTATCTACATAACACATTCTCGATGTCCCTAATATTTAAAATAATATCTATAAAATATCCATAATTGTGTTATAGTAATAATAGAATAAAATATAGTGTAATATTGTAAAGGGATTAATTTTTCCAATTATGTGACATTAGGGTGCACATGTTCTTATTGATAGTATGAAATAGGAGCCAATGTGATTAAGAATTGATTGTCTATAACAAAAAAAAAATTATATGAAGAAAAAGTGTATCCTGTCCCATATTGATGAAATGTTTTATCAACTATGTGGAGATAAATAATTTCCCATGATTTATATTCAATATCGATTTCATTATTTGGGGAATAAGAATAAGGATATTCCCAAGATAGAATTCCAAACCAATTGGGAATAATATGAGCATATAGAGATTCCATTTTGTGAAACTAATTCCCCCAATATCATTATGAATTTAATTAATAGATTCATTATATATTATATTTATTTGATTGTGTTAGTTTGTATATAAATATTCATATCTATTCGTAGAGTAAGGATGAATATGACGATCACTTGAGGATTAGACTGAAGACCCTAGAAAAAAAGAATCTTTTTGAAAATTTTAAAAAATTTCTAGAATGTCCAGGAAAAATTTATTTGGTAGATCATATAATATCAAGATAGGGTATATATGTGGATCTATCAAATAGAGAAGCTATTGAACAATGGAACAAATTGAACATGGTTACTAAGACCAAAATTCTTCTTATTTTAGCTAGATATTATAAATGAATTTTGGAAAATTTCTCATGACTATCAAATATACTCACAATGTAAACTCGGTAGGGAGCTATGTTCTTCTGGGTAGATGAATGTGAGGAAACTTTTATATAACTAAATAGAATATTAGTCAGTTATCATGTTCATATATTAAACTATAGAAAATTTGGGGTTTCAATCATTAGTAATAAATCCATGAATGTATTAGGATAGGTTTTCATGTGTAATGAAATTTTTATATCTTAGTCCGCTTGAAAATTGGATGTTCAGGTGAACAATTGCCTAACTCATGATTTAGTGTAAGATTTGGTAAAAATTGGACTAATGATATGGAGGTATTACCATTATGGAAAAATTTATGTTATATATATCGATATTTTTTTTAATTTACATATTCACACAAAAGGATTGGAATATGCATAAAATAAGATGGTTAGAGATGATTAAACATTGAAAATGGTCAATAACATACCACCATAATATAGTGAAGAAGGTGACTGATGCTTTGTGTTTATTAGGTCATTCTATCATATCGATAATGTGGATAAAATTAAGATCCATGATTTATTGATTTTACACAAATGGATCTAAAAATATAGAAGGAGGGTGTAAATTTTTACCTTCTCAAAATTAGTGTTCAACCATCCATCCATATGGGGATAAAAGATTTAAAAAATAATGATATGGTGTTATTAAAGAAAGTGATAAATGTTCCTGAGTTTAACTATAACCATGATGGAAGGTTATGGTTCTGGAAATATCTATTTCTTCTATCCATACTCTGTTTGATAAAGTATCTTTTTGGTGATTCTCATAGTACATAATTATCTATTCTTCATAAAATTACGAAACTATATAGTTAATTAAGAGAACATTTCCTATAAGAAGGTATGGAGAGAGATATCAGTGAGATTGTATGTCATTTATTTGTATGAAAGAATGTTAAGGCTCGGAATCAAAAGTCTCTTGGGATGTTTCCACCATTGACCTTCCCATAATGATAATGGGAACCATCACCACATATTTTATCGCAGGACTCCAGGAAGATTCTAAATGTAATAATACTACATGGGTTGTATTTGATTACCTTATTAATTCTGAACAGTTCATCGCTGTCATATAATTTTTATCTAAAAATAAAAATTTAAGGATAAAAATTATGGATGTGGTAATGTAGTATTGATAACCACTTTCTATTGTTTTTTATTAGGATATCAGTTTTACCTAGATGTTATGGAAACCTCTTATAAAATCACTTTATACAATGTTGAATTTCATCAAAATTATTTATCCTCTAATGTATGGATAGTCTAAGAGAAAAATTCAAACCCTAGAAGTGATATTAGTTTTTTGATCTCAGGATTTCAATAGTGGGTTGGATCAAAACCATACTGTAGTTTTGTTTTTATACCAAAAAAGCTTCCACTTGAGTATTGAGATAGATCATTATGAATCACTCACCGTAAAGAAGTGTAGAACTATGATGTGCTTTAATGGGAATATAATAAGATATATATTCTTTCTATTTCATGATGAACATATTTCATAGAATATGATAACTACTTCGAATAATATAAGTGCATAAAAATATTAAAAATAAATATTATGCTGATTATTTTTGATGGGATGTCTAATTTGAAGTTGGTGATAGGGTGTTTATAGAAATTTCTCCATAGAAAATTTTTATTAGATTCAGATAGAATAGGAATGTGTCTCTTATTTTTTTTCTCTTATAAAATTATTAATAGTATAAGGACACAAACATACCATTTTGTGATTCCACTAAACCACTCTCAAAACCAAGATGTGTTCTATTTATGTCTCTTGAGGAAGTATATACCTAATCTATCACATGTAATAAACTAAGAATTCAAAGAAATTGATCATGATATATCTTATAAGGGTGATATTTGTATACTTTTAATTGTTGAGTGAATGTGATGTGATTCAAGACCATATAACTTCTCAATGTTTTTGGAAAAACTACTTGCATGAAGAAGATAAATTGGAACAAGAGGATGTCATGTGGTAGAAGTATCTTTATTTATTGTATTTTTTTAATAATATGAATGGATAAATTAATTTATTGGGGGTAGAATATAACACCCCATGTTTTTATGATTTATTATTTTGTATTAAATTAATTTTATGTCAAAGCCTGTGTTACACTCGACATTGAGTTTTAAAACACAATGATATTTTATTAATGTCATTATATAATTGTGAACTTTATAAGGTAGTAATTAAAAATATAGGTATGAATATTAATAAATACTTTTTTAATATTATGTTCAATATTTTTTTTAGATATCTCATATTTAAAAAAGTATTTAATTTTATGAGAAGTCACTATATGCTTCAAAATTATTATTTTCTCCAAAAATTGTTTATATCACATTTTTTTGAAAAAGTGATAAATATATTTTTTCTAATTTTTAGAAATTAATTTTAAAAATTTACTTTATTATTGAAATATATATATCAAAATTATATTTGGGGCACTTTGTAGGTTTTTTTGAAAATATTCATTATTTGATGAATTGGGAAGAATGCATTTTTTATGAAAAAATAAAATCACATTTGAATGATATAAGAGCCCAATTTTATACTAATTTTTGTATAAAATTAATATTAGTTAAATTAAATATTAATTTAACCAAATTAGATCCCTGGAATCAATTTCATTTTGATTTTTCATATAGATGATTTTCTTTCTTGTTAATTTTTTTCAGAAATAATTTTATTCAACATATCTTTGAGTTTAATATTTAATTAAATTGTGTAGGAAATTTGACATCAATTTAGAAAAATTGATTCCATTTTTGGAATCAAAATAATTTCTATTATAAATTAATGTTAAATTCAATTTTTACGAAAATGAATAGTGAATGAAAAAAAAATATTTATAGATGTTAAGGTAAAAATGGGTTTACTAAGGGGGTTGAACTAAAAGGAAAATTGTTAAAATAATAACAAAAAGTCAAATTAATATTTTATGGTAATATTTTGACTTTATATATTCTATGGATCTAAAAAATTATATTTTGGAGGTTTTTTGTATTTGAAAATCATAGGTGGAATTTGTTCTTTTTCAAAAACTCTAATTGTTTCCGCTCGAACCACTTATAAAAGGTCACCCCCTATTCTATTATATCCCCACATATGAATCAAATTAGATAAGATAATAAAAAATTAAAGCACATAAAAAATTCCATACCATTATTATAGAAACATTATTTGGATCATAAATCCAATCTATTAATTTTTTGGCATTAACCTGAAGAGGTTGTCCGATGAAGAGGTAACATTATTTAAAGAGTTTTTTATATTTTATTTCTTCCCCCACATCCTACAAATATTATTATACAATGATTTTATAATAACATAATTATAATCCATGTACTAATATGTTGTTATATTATGTGTATTACCTATATAAATCTCTAGTACCCTTGAATAGGAATGAATAACTTCCTTCGTGTGTCCGGCGGACTACGCTTCGCAAACAAATGTGACTCATTTTCCAACAACACCACTCATGGTTGTTTAATATGATAGATATAATTTATATAAATGAAAATTTTGACATTATTATACTTCTATAATTATAATATAACATATTAATTTTTATTTATCATTCAAAGGGAGATACAATGTTGGTATTAATGTGTATAGTGGACAACCATGACTACTAGGAAAATAAAAATTAGCACTGAGTAAAAAATGACCTCCTAAATAAATTTTAAAAAATAAAAAATAAAATAAAAAAATTGAATTAGAATAAAACATAAATAAAATATATTAAATTTTAGAAATTAAAATCACTTACAATGTTACACAAAATATTTTTATTAAAATCATATAATAAAAAATGTTCCAATAAAATAAATCTATAAATTTGTTAGGGGAGGGTCATCTAGAGTAGGCTTTTCATGGAACCTCTCCCCTATAAAATGTGTTTATCTTCACATGTACATCATCATCTGGTTATATTTCCACTCATGTCATTGTATATCCTCCTCATCCTGATGTTTTTATCGAAAATTCTCTTCATACTCCTCACACAGGGTCTCTATAACATTATTATGAGCTCCAAGATACACCTCATACTATTTAACTATTGATGAAATCTCTCTATGGTCTCCTCGGGATACGGATTATGACCAAAAAAAGTACCACAATAACTACTAATCATCAATCAAGAATGGATACAAACAACTAAACCATTTTTTAAAGAATATTGAGTTGTCAGTATCCCTGTAACATCATCAAAACCTGATACATTGGTGGCCATAAACCAATTCTCATTTTGAATCTCATCATGTGTGTGAGAATTTTTGGCCTCATATGATTCCATCAAAGATAATTTTAAATTAAAATAGTAATAATTTATTTTTTTATCAAATTTTAAAATTCAAAAAAATTATGTATTCCAAAAAATGTCACCATTGACCACCAGTAATATATGATGTGACTGGATCATTTTACATCCACTTATAAACTTCAAACACCTTAATATTAGGTTGATAAAATACATATAAGAGTTTAATTTGAATAGTTAGTATTTAAAATAAAAAAAATTATTTTATTAATTTATATACAATATGTCATTAATGAGTGATGAATACATGACTAACAAATCTATTTAATAAATAATATGATGTACAATTTGTCATTAGTAGTGGTAAGATTTTTTATTACAAGATTCCTGTAAAAATAGTATTATGTTTGATGAGTTAATTCACAAATTTAACACTATATAAATAAGGGAGTAAGTGATATAATTTCTATTTGCGATAAATCTCCTTGAAAAAATTATTCTGCTAACATATTATTTGTGACATGTTATAATTCTTGATTCAAATAATCCTTTGATAAAATTTTTCTTCTAATGGTTTCTACTAACAAATATTATTTTTCTTACATATTATTAGTGATTGGTTATACTATGTTGTCTAAAATGACACTTTATTAAAATATTATTTATGACAAAGAGTATATTCCCATGGAAAATAATGGCACTCATCATATAGCATTCATGAATTCCTATGTTATTTGTGAAATGACACATTTATAATTGAAAACAATAATAAATAAATGATGATCTCTGATGAGAAAATCATCCTATCTCAAAAAATTACTACTAATATACTATTTTCAATGTTCCTTTAGACCGTCATAAATTACCCATTGTAATTAACATTTCCTCCATAGTGCTCCTTATCAAGAGATGTGATTGTTTTTTTCACATATGATTTTTTTGGTTTGTAATAATGATATCTTTGATACATATATGTGATATATATGACATAATGGTGATTTTTTGAATTTTTATTATCATTTATCATTCTTACATTACATCTGTCAAAAATTGGAAGCAACGTTCAGGCATACGCACGACCTACTATCTCCATGAACAGAGTAATCCATTTTTATCTATAATTTTATTGATGACAGTAAATATGTATATAATAAATATATATGATATTTATATCTTTGTTAACATTCTAGTGACTATGAAACCATGATTATAATACAAGTATCAAAATCATTGATTGACAACATACATGAAAAATGAAGCAATTATTTTGCAAAATAGTGATTTTATCAAAGAATTGATAACAAAAGGTGGAGCAATTTTTATTAGTAAATCATATTTCATTGGATAAATATGTGAATGGTTAGTTAATTTAGGTATAATAAAAACATATTTCTTAAACAAGAGGTTCAGTAATGTATGAAGGGAGTGGAGGCTTAAGGCAAGAAATTTTTTTTCCGAAATTTCATTCTTTGGGAGATAAGTGATTTTATGCACATATCTTCTTCCATGTGTTGTAAATAAAACCACATTGAAATATTATATCATGGATCCACTTATCTCCATGATATTTAAAAGTTTAATTTGGTGTTATTAATTATTTCATGGGAATTACTATTCGAAATATACCAAAGTTGTATGTTTTTTAGGTTATAATCTTATCATATAGCAGGATTATTTATGATTAAGCTTTTGATATTGAAATGTTATGAACTTCCTCTCAATAATTCTCAAAAAAAATTTCCTCAATTTTTAATTCTTGAGAATATTTTTTTTAAAAAAAATTTCATCCATTATGTACTCATGAAACCAAAATAACATTTTAAAGAAAAACAATGATTTAAGTTAACTTTTCAGTGGAGAATAATTTTCTCTACAATATCATTATTGATATTTTTTTAATAAAATTTGATTTATATTATCTCAATTTTTTTTAAATACACCATTATCCATATTTGAATATTTTAACAAAAAGAAATCAAATGTAATCTTCTTTTCATTTTCTGAACAAGTATATTTTTATATTTAACCAAAAATGTGGAACAAATATTTTTCATAAAATATATATCTAGAATTGAATTCTCTATTGTCATTAACATTCGTTTTTATGAATATTATTTTATAATATTAGAAGGTTATTTTCAACATGTATAATTATGAAATGTGTTTATGTTTTTAGATGTTATTTTCTATGTGGAATGTAATTTTTTTTAAATAATTTTTTTAATTGACCCTAAAAATATTTTTCAATCTACGATGACATCTATCGATGTTACCTGTGATTTTTTGGGGATTTGATCCAATGATACAAATATTGTTCTTTATCGAAATGTTTTATGTTGAATATATAAATGTTTTAAAAAATCTATTTCTCTTCAATGGGTTAAACTATGATGAAATTTATATGAAACCTTCTTCTTTTCACAGGTTCATATATGATGAAGTGATTATGACACATATCTTTTTTCTGTAGGTTAGAAAATGATAAAATGTTTATAAACCTCATTTATTTTCATGGATTTTTATATAAGGATTATTTCTTGATCTTGATGAATAAATTTTTTTTCATTAAATGATTGTTGGGACCTATATATCCATAAAATGCAATGGGTACGTTTTTATATCTCATGAGATAGACATGAAGAGAATGTAGATTTAAAATAGTTTAGTATATAGAATTTTTTACTGTGTTAGTCTTGAGGGTAAACTATAACTACATTGATCGTTTGGTTTTTGAACCCATTTACTATGATCACTTTGGTAGTGAACCTTTACTATACCATAAATTAATTTATAAACTTATATGTGTGATAGAACTACAAGTATTTTTACAATTTTATGATCTCATGGCTTATATTCTTCAATTCCTTCATAATTAAGGTATTAAAAACTATCAATATTTATTCCATGAGTAAATATTATAATCCTAGATATGAAGGGTGTGGTTTTAAAATGTTATTGTGATGTAATCATACAATGATTCCCATTTTAATTTCTTTTCGCCACTAATATATATATTTCTTAGTCTTACTAAACATCTGAGATAATAATTTATTATGATCCCTTTAAATATGTTATGAAGAAACATATTATGTATGATAAGAATAGAAAATATACTATTTATGATGAAATTTTTGGAAGATGAAGTAGTTGTCATATTAACAAGTTGATTAGAAATATATCTTTCTAAAGACATCAAAATAATATGATTCGTGGGTTTTTATTTGTGTAATTTATTGAATATACATATATTATGATCCAAATTTTATGTATGAAAAGGAATGGTCCCCATATAATATACATTATTTCTTCTCCATTTGAGTGACAGATATAGGGGTAGGGTTAAATTAAATTAATTTAATTTAAATATCATTTTAAATAACCTGATCCCAGGCCTAAAACTCAGGCTAATATATAGCTAACCTAGGTAAAATTTTGTATTCTATACGAAACCATGAATTTGGAATTTCACTCTAGGGACATAGTGATATTTTATAAATATAATTACCTAGAACTTTTTGTAGATACTATTACCTGATTTTTAATATTAATATTTATTATATACAAAACATTGATCAGAAGGCCCAATGTCATTAGAATAATAAGTACATAAAGAATCAACATATAAGTACAATGTAATTATTTTAATCAATTTATTGATATAGTAAATCCCTTTGATATCCTAATACTACATAGGATAACCTAGGGAATACATAAGAAAAATCGGATACCTATAATGCATAGTAATTTAATTAACATGATATGGGAGCCTAATATATGAGTAGAAGCCATAGAATGATATTATAAAATATAAGGATCATGAGTAATCACATTATAGAATAAAATATAAAAATTAAATTTTAAGATCATTTAATAATAATAATTTTGTATGGAACACAAAACCTGACATAATCATAAGTCATGTCTAAATTCCTAGATTGAATCACATGGTGGACAGAGACACATCATGGATAAGGTTTACTCCCTAATACCATACATAATGATTAATGAGACAAAAAATTAACCAATTAATTGGATCTCTATCATGGTGAACTAACTGTGACATGTTATTAATTATGTGATCCATAAAAAGGATACCATTCATAAAGAAGATTTATAATAGTTGTCCATGAATAGAAATGGGTTTCATAATCTTGCCTCATATTATAATAAAATGAATTTTCATAATGATTCCAATGAAAATAAGAAATTATATGTTATGGATGATCATACCATAGTAAATAATCATAGGTCTAATGATATGTTGTTTATTCATGAAAAAAATTTAAATGATCATTACCAAAAAATGATTTTGGAGTATAAAAGACACCTTAATTGGGTTTGATATTAAATAAGGAATTTGAGAAAATAATTTATACAATTTGTAACCACATTATGAGAATTTATAATGATATATGTATATATATAAGGTCCATATATAGTGAATTTATAGATGAAAAATTCTATTACATTATTTGTGAAAAATTTCAAGTAGAAAATATCGTTTTCATTTAAAATAACATTTATAAAATTAAATTAATTTCCCAAAAATGAAATAAAATAATCTATTTTAAAAGAATAAATGAATATTGTAAAGGGTTATTCAAATAATTTAGATATTATGATGATGTGAAATTCCATTTATGATCTATAAGTTGAAATAAATCATTGATTTCACCATTTTGTAAAAAGAGTAAAACTAAGTACCTCATTCATGTAATGAAGAGATTATTTTTTGGAAGAATTATGTAAAATGTACAAAACCAATATAAAATGATTTTAATAAATAATTGGATAATATTAAAAATATTCTTTAAATCATTTTAAATAAAATATGGAAATTGGTGAAAAATATTATTGGCCGAGTTGAGAAATAGTTGGTTTTACAAAAAAATTGTATATAGAGTAATTAAAGTGATTAAGTTAAAAGAAAAAATTTATTTTTTAAAAATAAACATAGGATAATAATATATATTTTTATTAAGTCAGAAATATCAAATATTTATCCAAAATGACTCTTAAATATAGTAAACAATTAATAATGATGATATTTTGATATAAACCCTTTGCACATTAGAAACATTTGATTCATAATCCCCATGAAATGATAACCTCAAAAAGTTTTTTCTAATATAATTAGAATAATTTAATAAATTATATATCATGTACATGGAGAAGTATATAGTCCTTATATACAATATTGGTGTATAATATAAAATATGTCTCAATGGAACAAAATTTAGATGAAGAAAACATGGAAATATCACATCCTTTGATTGAGAATCAATCAACAAAGTGATTATCTATAACAAATGAAAATTAAAAAGATGTAAAAACATAATAATAATATCATATGTTAATTTTCTCATAATCGTGACATAATATTATCAATGATTTAGAATTATAACCCAATGAATTGAAATTCATTTTGGAACCCCTTACTGCTTTGGTAATATTTAGGGAAGTTACTCATGAAAGAGAGAACCTCGTATAATATTTTAGAAAAAAATAATATTGATAAAAAAAATAATCAAATAAATTAATGTGAAATATATTCACCAAATAATAAAAGATATTGGGAATATAGAATATTTGTCACTAAAATAAAAGAGAGATGATAAATCCATACTAAAGTTCATGTCTTTCTTTATATGTGTTATAAATCCTATATAAAAATCATATATTTTTAATAAATATACTATATAACCATAATAATATATATCATATCATATATTATTTTCTTATGAAATATTAAATCCTTTTTAGTCACATCTCAATATTAAAACCACTATTTCTGGTGATAATGTCTTCATTATCCATGCATGTTGTGTTCATAAGTCCTAGTATTTATACATTGATAGTTGTTATATAATATCTTGAATTTTTTAAAAGATATTAATATAATGTATATTCATTATATATATATATATATCCACCCATAAAATTATGAAATAAAAAATGAATTATATTGATCAAGGAGACAGCAGGTCATACATATTCATGAACGATGATTCAATTTACTAAAGATTTAATAGAAGAAATATAAGTAATAAGTGAATTTTACCAAGTCATAAAAATATCATAAAAAAAATATATATTTATTAAATACATAATAATAACCTAATGTGATATTTGATGAAGGGAAATGAATTTCATTATTCCCGTTAGGTTAGAATAATACAAACATACACAATAGGGCTTAATTTTGTCTTTCTGATAATCTTCAAAGATTTTGCCTTTTGACTATATATATGATTGATGCCGATATGAAGGGTTTTATTTTTTATGAATTAATAGTACAATATAGACATAATGAATGAACACATAAATTTTATAGTGGTTTGGGGAATAAAGACCCCCTACTCCACTCCACAAACAATGTCTCTGCGATTGTGGTGAAGTTCACTAGAAAGGCCATATTATCATAAATCCTTCAAATACACAACAGAGTGAAATTAGTTGAAAACTTTAAAATAAGATAAATAGAGCCTTCTAGTACTTTTTCTATGAACCAATATATCAAAATCTTAGATCGAGATTCTGACACTCCGCCATTACTCAGTCAGAATAGCCAAAACTACATAAATCAATAGCGTTTCATTTTTAAGGGTATAGGATGAACATTATAGCTGTAGTAGAAATGGATTGAATATGGATCTTTTCCTTTAGAAATTATTTTATATAATATGTAATAACTCTAATGTAATCCAGGTTCCAAATGATCTCTAATAAAGGTAAAAAACAAGTAGTAGTTTGATAATAGTATGAGGTTGTAAATATTGATCTCCAAAGTGTATCCTCTTTCTTAAATTGCAGATTAAATAGTTCTTTTCATTAGATTTGAATGAAAAATATATTCATAGGTATATAGTCATATATACATGTATATTTTCAAATCAGTTTTGATAGAATATATATAGAGCATATAGCTTGAGCTGATATTCTAGATCTATTAAATACACATGATAATGAAAAGATCTTCAAATACCAAATAACTAGGGGAGTAATAAAATCTAATAAAAATAAGATATATTTTATCTAATAAAAACGATAGTTTGAATCCAATGAAAACGATATTTTAATCAAACATTATTTTTGTCATGTTTATTGCAGAAATATCATATAAAATCATGGAATTAAATTTATATTGTTGAGATGTAAAACGTAATGATCTTTTATAAAATGACAAAATACCAAGCATAGGGTTCAACAACATAGATTTTAATTTTCAAACAAAATGTTGAAAATGATGGGTTGATGTACCATATGTTTGTTCCTAAATCATAGGGTTCTTTAACCATATATCCCCTTCATACAAACATAAGGTTCCATCCAAATGTAGGGTTTATTGAAAAAATATTTCTGATAATGTATGTTTGAAGATCTATATGTGTGGTTTTAAATGTAGGGCTCATTAAATACACAATTTTTACCAACATGGAGTACATTTCTTATACACTATTCTGAACATAATGTATATTCCCTATACTTTACTTATCAACCTTGAGTATGACTAGTGTTTCTAGAAAACATGAAAATGTGTTTCAAATGATTTGAAAAATATTACTTTCTTATACAAAACATGAATATAATTCCTAAATAAATATTTCAATAAATATATATTTCTTAAAATTCACTTAATGTAACATCATCAGTAAAACAAAAAAGTTTATTTGTGAGCATCAAAATCAATACGATTTATAGAGTGTTGTTAAGATAATAAATTCAAAAAAATCACATCCTTTTTGATGTTCACATCACCTATAAAATAATTTACATAAAATACAGGATTTTGGAAAACAATATGTTAATAAAATTTAATGAAAATAATTCATGTTTTGGAAAATAATTGTTTTTATACATTATTTAGATATCATAGTACTATTTTGATTAAAAAAATTATTAATACAGGGATGTGTTGCTTACCCGATTTTCACCCTTTTATATGATATCAAAAATAATTTATACGAAAATGAATTATAACATATTAAAATATTTATATAATATTAAATGAATGTTATACTGAAATTGTATGAAAAAATGAGACACTGATTTTGGTAGTTTGAGATACATATATAATAAAACAAATAAATGAAGGACATGATATAAAAAATAATGGATGTTTTATTATAAAAATGTACAAATACACTAGTGGATTTGGCTCGAGGATGTGTTTTAAAGAATATTTTTAATATATACTGAAAGGTTTTGATCAGGAAAAGATTCTAGAACATCTAGAGAAACATATTTTAATTATGTCATCAACCCTTGTAATATTTATGAAAGATTTTTGTAAGATTCCTTTTCAAAATTCATGAATCTAGAATTAAATTAAAATTTTAAATCAATTTGAATTTCATAAATTCATGAATTTTATCATCAATTTACAGAAACTAAGAAATAATATCACTGAATTGATTATGTAGCAGCCTAATTCCATGTTCACTTGATTTTAGATTCTCAAAATTATCTTTCTGATTGTACAACAGAACTAACAAAGGTGCATTGTTACACTAAATAGATTTCAGACTATCATTCATATCAGACATTTCCGATGTGATAGATTTATATCTTCTGATCATGTTTGGAGATGTTGCAAGTGTAGAAGTGGAAACTTTGTATTGATTGAATCATCCATTTTTTCGATTCAAATTTACTTCCCAAAAACCATATCAAATATGAAAAATATATTTCGGAAGAATATTTTTATTTTAGTTTCCCAAACTGATCCAACAGATGTTTCTTAAATGCATTAAAATATCATTTTGACAATAAATATTCTATGAACTGTTGAATATAAAATTTAATAGACAGTACTTCTATCCAAGGAATTGATGAGTTTGTTAAATCATAAAAATATTTTCTTGAATCTTCTAGTTCATGTGATAAAAAGGAGTTCTCCACCTGAGCTATGTTTAAAATTACGAAAAGATATTCAATATGATTTTTATGAAAATAAAATTTCCCTTCATCTTGATTATTTGATTGTTTATCAATTTCTATAATAGTAAACGATTTATTAAAAATCACTTTAGTTGATAAATAAATTCTTTCAAGGGCCTCTGCCTATACTCGAGAAAGAGATGCATTTTTTTCCATGGATTGACCAATGGTAGAGACATCCTGAAGCACAAAAATATCAAAAGTTTTAGTTACAAATATCAAATATTTATCTTCTTCTTGAGTAGTATCTCTTTTATGATGTGTTTAAAGGAAACATGATATAATTTAATTGTACACTTATCTTTTTGTTCCGTAGAATGAACTAGTTCTTCTAAATTCATTGGATGAGTCTCATATTAAAATCCTAACACTGGAGCATAATGCTTCAGTTCTTCTCTGATCTGTGGTCTTATGAAACATTCCTCTCGGTTTTCTTCTTCTAAACCTTCTTTAGCAAGATAAATAGAATCATATTAGGACTTTATTTCAGGATGTTGTGTGACAACTTATATTCTACATTATCAAATTTAATCATTTCTTAAAAAAAATTGAACATGAAAATATGAGATATCCTTGATCCCCATATTTAACATGGCATGCTTCTTATTGTTCATCCTCACCAGCTCGAAGTTGTTTATGATTAATATTACTCTAAATGAAAATTAATTTTCTTAAGGTATCATCATTCATAATATTACTGTGATGACATTTCTTTTGAAAATAAAAATATTAAATCAAATTATTTCTATACAATATAAGAGAAAAGTTATATACATGGGGATAAAATAACATCATTTCCTATAAATGAAAATACTTACTCAAATACCTTATCTTATATCTATGAAAGAACAACTTAATCTCATAGATAAATAAAAACATAATATGCATGCCTGCATAAAAAATCATTTCCATCCACACAACCCTTGGAATTATAGTAGTTTAAATAAAAATTACCAAAACATTATGGTCAACCTTATGGTTCAATACGAACTATTACCTTATATTTTTAGAAAAAAAAATAAAGGGCATAATGTCTTTTAATTTTTGATCCTTATAATTAATCAATGATAAAAATGGAAATGTCTTTTATGGGGGAATTTTTATATCAAAGATATTTCTACCGAGGATATAGAAAAATACTCATCATCAATTAGAGAATATATTATATCCTTTGTTTCCCCAATGCTAAACTAAAAATTCATGTAAAAATACTTTTGTTATAACTCATAAGGAAAATATGAATTTTCCTCATTAATCAATAATTACAATCCTTGAAATGCAAGAGCTTTATTGAGCATAAGAATCTTCTCATAAAACCATTAAAAATCATTAAATTTTCTATGGAGACTATTTTAGATAGGGAAATGCAGAAACATTGGATTTCTTGGTTCACCTTCATATGTTGTCTTTCTATTCAACATTCCTAATATTTTGAAGGTTTATGGTTAAAAAATTGTTGGGTTTGGCAGAAGTATTAGATCTTTTCTAGATAAAACGGATTGAAAACAATGTGTCAGGAAAGTGGAGGGGTTTCTAACGAATGGTGACATGAGATTGTTTCTCATGATTATTACTTAGGGGAATCACTAAATTCTTCATTTTTAAAAAATGTGGTTTAAAAAATAATTTAATTATTTACAAAGATAAATGAATAAAATATTTTAAAAAAAATTGAAATATAAATTTACAAAATAAAATAACCAATATTTATTTAAAATTAAATATTCCTTACACCCCTTTACCAAAATCAAACCATGTTGTGGGGAGTTTTTTAGTAAAAATATGAACAAATTGTTAAAAAAAATTATAAATTCAAAATATGTGTCCTTTTTAAGAGCATGATCTCATAGAAAATGATCCCTCATATTGATATGTTTAGTCTTAGAATGACTTATAAGATTTTTTGAAATATTTATGGAACAAATTTGATCACATAAAATAGGTTTATTATTAAAATTTAGTCCAAAATCATGTAGAGTGTGTTTTAAACACAACAGTTGTGTACAAAAACTACCATTAGATATATATTATTCCTTCACTATTGATAGGGAAACTATGTGTTGTTTCACACTCGATGATGGTACTGATGATTTTCTTAAAAGGAAATTGGTTCCTAGGTTTCTTCTTCTATATATTCCAGAACATCAAATATCATAATCTGACAATGAAATTATATTAAAATAAAATCATTTTGGGTAATGACGAGATTAAAAACAATTACCCTTAAATATCTAGAATTATTTTTATAGTAGTAATATGGGATTCATTGGGATTTAATTAAAATATTTCACATAATCATACAAAAAACATTATATCTGGTCTACTAGATGTAAGATATAACAAACAACAAATCAAAACTTTATATAAAATTTATTCATCTATAAATATATCTTAATAAAAATAATGTATTATATTAGTACACATAAGAGTAGTACAATATTACTATTTTCAAGTCCATAATTCTGTAATAATTCAATTATAAATTAATATTGATTAATAACAATTATATAATCATTTTGAAAAATATGAATTCTGAAATGAAATTTAAATCTCCCATCATAATCATTTCAAATTAATATTTCACTATATTTGAAAAATCATTAATTTTGTTTATTTTTTGTACTGGAAATAACATCATAAACATAAATTTTTACTAATAAAATATTCGAGAATGTTGTTTTATTAAAAATATTAAGATCTAATAATCCCCTCTAATATCTATTTCCAAAAAAATACCTTAATATTTCATATGAAGATATATGTTCTTTATTATGTCCACATAGAGCAATAATCGGCTAAAAAATAGAATTTGGTTTTAGTGTATTTTCAAGACCTTGGGATTTCTCATCATAAAAATCCTCCATAAAGTATCCGTTTAGAAAAGTATACTTACCATTCATACAATTGAATTGAAAATTAATATGACATGAATAAGATAAAAGTATTCTAATTTCTTATAATCTATATACTGGGGAAAATATTTTATCATAATCTATTAATTCTTTCTGATTATACCCATTGGATACGAATTTTGAACTCTTTTTGGATATGATCCCTTGATCATCCTATTTATTTATAAAGATGAATTTATTTCATATTACATCATAATATGATGGTATTTTATCTAAATATAATACATTATTTCTTATGAATTGGTTTAGTTATTATTGTATGGCTAAGAGACAACTCACATCTTCAGAAGCTACTTCAATTGGGTAAGTTTCTAACAGAGATTTTAAGGAAAAATATTCAACGTTTCCTTCAATTCTTTTAGTTCTTATTCTTGTGTCTAGCTCTCCTATAAAAGTATCTAAATGATGTTTCTTTGAGATTATACACTATCTAGGTTATACACTTTTAGGTTCATGTGTTTCATGTTATTCTAAACTAGACTGAATTTGATTTATATCTTTTTCAAATTTATCTTTAGGATTGTCAGGTCTCATTATTTCTTGGGAGTTAGTAATCTCATCTATTCGATCTTACTTTTTATTAAATGTTTTCTATCATTGAACATCATATTAAATGTTTCTTAAAAAATCCTTTACTTTTATTAAGAATAATATAGGAATTAAAACTAGTTGGACATCTTAATAATATTCCTTCATCTACTTTTGGATTGAATTTACTATGTTTCTCTATATTATTTAAGAGATATACATTGGATCCAAAAACATAAAGTATTTTACTTTATCTTTCTATTATTATAAAGTTTGTAGGGTTAATTTTTAATAATTGGTTTTTTTAAAAATATATTAATGATATGGTAGGTTGTGCTTACAGCATCTACCTAGAAATAGTTTCAAAGATTGTATTCATTCAGTATAGTCTAGCCCATTCCATGAATAGTTCTGTTTCTTTTTTTTCAAAATTAACATTTTTTTAGGTTTTTTGGTGCATAGTAGGTGTGTTAAAAACTATATTTTAGAAGAAAGAATTAAATTCATAATTCTAAACATTTCCACCATGACCACTTTTTAATGAAAATATTTTTACAAAATTTCATTTTGAACGATTTTTCCAAACATTTAAAAATAGCGAATACCTAAAAATATTTATTTATAAAATAAAACCAATTTTATCATAAAAAATCATCTTCTAAAAAATAAATATATAATTTTATATCCAATCATACTACTCTAGATCTTCCAAAAAAGCCATATTAATATGTTCTAAAGGTTTTTCTGTGGAAATTATGTTAACTAAATTGAAATAATATTTGTGTGATTTTTTGATCTGGAAGGAAAAAATATATCATTTTAAAATTTAAAATATGGAAAATTAGAAACTAAAAATTTCATAAATAATTTAATTAAATTATATATATATTTTAATTTAGAAGACTCATATTTTAGATCTATGATTCATTTTTCTACTCAGTTAGAAAATAACTCTTCTTACAGAAGGATTAATGATTAATTTATTTTGCATGAAAACAAGAAATAAGAATAAAAAATCCACATATTATATTGAGATTGAATGTTATAGAAACATGACTGAATACTCATAAAATTTCAATACATTTACTCAAGTGGATGGAGGTCTACTGAATTTTGGGGAAAATATAAAAGGAAACATTATTGGTGTAAGAATTATTGTAGATCCGAAAACAATTTCAATCAAAAAAAGTACAACATATACAAGGTTTAAAGAACCAAAAAATAACTACTTATTAACATTGTGATGATGTTTATGTGGAAATTTTTTTAGAAGTTCTTAAATATTTAAATAGATGATCCATTTCCATTTCCATATCATGGGATTCTGAATGTTTGTCATTTTTAACTTCTTGTTTAGATTTTCTATCATGATTCTTATATGTTACCTTACGAGAAGTGTTCTCCCTTTTTATAACTATCTTTTAATCATCATATTCATCTTTAATTTCTACTTCATACATCACCAATGTTATAATAATTTAATTTATAGTTAAAGTATTGATAGGTATTATTATCGAGTAGCTGTTGATATGCCATTCATTTAAAGGGATTCTCTTTAAGTACTTTTAGTGAATGATTATATTTACTGATGCGATCTCCCAAGGTATCAATATTACCGAATATATCTATTAATCAACCACTCAATTGAGTTAATCTTTCACAATTGAACATTCTAAACATGTCAAACATTAATTTTACAGTATCATACATCATTTATCTGATGTTATATGTTCCTTCATATGAAAAAAATATCATCTACCACATTTTATAGGAAGTATAGCATTGTGATACACGATAAAATTCATCAAAACCAAGTGCACAGATGATAACATTAGTTTCATTTATGTTGATATCATATTAAACTTCTGTTTCAAAATCCATAGTACCTGGTTTCTCAAGAATTTGATATGGAGAGATAATCGTTAAATAAAATTGGAATCTATGGTTCTTTAGATAGATTAACATTATTAAATTCATGAATCCATAGTTGTCACCATTGAAATATAGATCTTATATAATGGACGTACCTTCTTTTGGAATTACCATTTCCATATTATTTGTATTAAAATTATTATTTTATGATTTCTAAAGAATTGTAAAAAAAAATTAACCCTTTGATACAAATTTTTAGGTAAGAATAATAAAAATATACACAAGAGGGGGTGAATTAATTCTTTTCGATAATCTTCATAGATTCTAGATTTTGAATCACATTTTGATTTATACTTATATGATTCATTTTATTCATTATGAATTAAGAGTAACAGATAAATATAATGAATAAACACATCAATTTTATTATTTTTTGAGGTACAAAGATCCCCTAGCCTACTCCACCTAATCACTCTCTAAAAGATTGGTTATTTTCATAATAAAGGTTCTATATTCACAAGACCTTCAATTAAAAATATGAGTATTGGTTATTGAAACAATTACAATAATGATAAAGAGATACTTATAGTTATTTAATAGGGAATATAAATATCCAAATATTATATCAAGAATCAAAAAAGACACCATGACTGAGTCTGAGCATCCAAAACTCTAATAAATTGAAATAATTTTATTTGTTTAAGGTACAATTTGAAAATTAATGTTATAGGTGAAACTGTCAGAAGATGTATGTTTTTCTCCATCAATATTAAATTATGAAACAATGAATAACTTTAAAGTGATCCTAGTTGCAAAGTATTTTCAATAAAAGTAACAATAAACAAGAATCCATTTCACATTCGTAAGAGGTTGAAAATGTAGATCTCCACAGTATAGCCTCTTTCATTAATAAAAGAGTCGGTCATTTTTTATAATAAATCACAATTAAAAAGATATTAATATCTATACATTTGAATATATGTGTATATTTGAAGATATATTTTCATAGAATATATAGATAATTGATAGCATGCATCAATATTCAATATCCAAGAAAAACTCCTAATAAAGTACAGATATTCAAAATAAAAAATAACGAGGGGAGTCATAACATCCATTAAAAATATTAGTGACAATCTCTGCTAAAAATGAGCCTTTTAATCAGTTGAAAATTATTTACAAATGAAAATTTATTTCTATTAACACTAATATATAACTGAAGGATAATATCATGGAAACAAATTTTTATTGTTGAAATGTCAAATTTAAATTTCCTTCAAAAGATGAAAAAATTGAAATCATAGGGTTCAACTTCATATAGTTTAGTCTACAATCAAAAGGTTAACAATGTATGGATGATATTAAATGTAGGGTTGATGTACCATAATTTTTTTCTCTATCATAAGGTTCCATAACCATAGATTCCCTTCTTAAGAAATGTTAGGTTCCATCCAAACATTGAGTTATTTAACCATAATTTTCTGATAACAAAGGGTTGATGATCTATATGTTCTATTTTGAACATAGGTTTCATTACTTACACTACTATTACCAACATATACTACATTTCTTACACACTATTATAAATCTAGGGTCCATTCCCTACTCTCTACTTACCAATGTAGGGTACCAATAGTGATTCTAGAAAATAGAAAAATGGGTTCCAAATGATTTGAATAATATTCCTTGTGGATTAAAAACATGAATATAATTATAGAATAAATATTCAAACGAATATTAATTTCATTAAATATAGTTAAATTAACATCAATAGTAAAACAGTAAATGTTATTTTTGATCATTAAAATCAATAATATTTATAGAGTATTGTTAAGACAATACTTTCCCAAATGTTCTGTTAGGTTATAGATTACTATACACATGAAGGACGGTTATATTTCTCATTTTATAGAAGAGGAGGTAGATTTAGTCCATGAAATTTAAATAACAACATCTCAGTATATGGATGAAACTAATGTTTTTATTTCATCACGGTTGTATAATATTTTATGGAGGTAGAAGAAAAAATAAAGCTAAAACATTCTGTAAAATAATGTTCCTCTTCTTTAGACAACTTCCTTTTATTTAAAAAATTAATATTTTAAGGTTGGTATTATGAAAAAATTAACACCCCTAAAATATGAGGAGGAATTTCAGTAAGGTATTTTTTTATGAATTCCAAAAATTAAAAGGGTTTTTATATGTGATAAAAAATTTATAGGAGGTTTCCTTTTACTTTTTAGTGGAGGAACCCTCTTGTAATTACATATAATGTTAAATTAATATAAATTAATTTTCAGGGGGAAATAATCCAAACCAAAATTATTAAAACATAGGATGATTAAGTCTATCAATATTATCATAAAATAAAATATAGATGAGTTTAGATTATTTTTTTACACCAATATCATTATTTTAACTTGTGTTAACCCATTTTTTCAAGTACCATTATAACAATATTTTTTACTCTTTATGGGTCAATGATGTTTTTATAGGAGGAAAATTATCCCACAAATTGAACATATTTGTAATTATAAAAAAATACCAAGAATGTATCTAAATAAATTTTTTTTATGAATATATAATTAGTTAATGAAGTTTCATTTACTATAAAATAACATTAATGTCAATTTTGGAACTATTCATTTAATTTATCATTAAAACAACATGTCTATGATGGAATTAAAATATTATCAATTAAAAATCCCAATAATATTATATTTATCTTTAAATAAATGAAAAAAATAATGACATCAAATTATATTACATTTAATATTTTTAATATAAATTATTTTTTTATTTTATTAATTGAATATATTCAGTGTCTGCGTTGCGTAATCATTGAAGGGAATTATTTTATCAATAAAAATTATAAATAATTTCACATGAAATAAAATCATTTTTAGTCAATAAAACTATTAAAAACCAAACATACCCTCTATTTTTAACAATTTACATTATTTGTTAAAAATATACAATTAAAATGAATTTTTTTAATTTTCCATAGATAAAATAATATTGAGGTCAAAATCAAACCCAAATGAATGATAATTTTAATATATTATGAGTTTTTTATATTATGAAAAAAAATAAACTAATGAAATTAAAGCATGTTTTAGAGTGATATCGTATTCCTTACTATATTATTTCTAGACTTAATTTCCTAATTTATCTTTTTAGATGTGACAAAAATTTACAATATTTTGCATTCATAATGAAAAAAAATAATATATTTATAAATATTTTAACTAATTAATTAAAATATGGAATAAATTATATCAAATATAGTTTATAGAAGTTTTAAAAATCAGTTTTAAATTATATGTGAAAAAATCGATGAAAATGTGTTTTCTAGAAAAATACCTTTTTAATTGTAAAAATGTTCTCATAAGTAATTAAAAACTAAAATTATTTACAAGGAATATATTTGGATTATTATTAATCAAATTTAAGTAATTAAATTCTAAAACTAACCTCAATTTTTTTTATTTTAACTATTTTAATGAAAATCAGTTTTTAAACAGAATCAATGCTATTCATTATTCAAGGGAAAATTAAACCAGTTAGAAAGATTCTAAAATTCCATCCCAAGAAAATTTTGATATTAATATATTCTAAATTATATTAATTTTAGAATATTCAATTTCAATAATTTCCAGAAATTATTTATAATATCATATCACAAAAAAATTCATCTCTATAGAAAAATAACTTTTCAAGCATAAAATGAAATTACTATAAATTAAGGGATTATTTCAAAAAAAATATCAGTACATTAATAATGATTAGGACCATTATATATATATATATATTTCATAAGTAATTTAATTCTAGTCATGACAATAAATTTATATACTATATTATAATGTTAAAATTTAAATAATAAAATTCTATTGTTCGTTTAGGATATATCTTTCATGTCATAAACTATACTGAACATAGAACTTCTTTAAATTAGTATGGTGGTACATTATCACCTATTTTTTAAATATTTTCATCTTAATTTGAACTTCATATCAGTATTAATGGATTTTAAATTTCAATATTCATTTTGTGATATCCCATTTCATGAAAAGGGTAGATAAACATCATGTTAAAATGGGAGAAATTCACATACAAATGACATATATAATTACTCATTACTAGGTTTTCAAAAAGTATAACATTAGAGGGATGTAAAAATATGGACTTGTAGGAGAAGGCTAATTCATATGGACTAATATCAAGGGAAAGAGTACATGGTATGGAGATAGTAAATGGACAAAAAACCAAATATTTGTGAGGGGTGAAAAGACCTTCGATTCATTGAAAATAAATAAAAATGAATATAGATTTATTTCAGGATTATTTTCAAAATTTTGAAGGATTGTATTATTATCAAGACAGATATAATAATAAAATATAATTACTTCAATTTATACCATTTTTGAAACACAATTTCATACATTGGTTATTTTTAATCCATTATTCACTTCATCTCTTACTATATCAAAAGAATATTGAAGATTTATTTTTCACACATAAATCTCAAAAAGTATCATTTAATGGATCAAAAGATCCATCATGTAATTGAATTTGTTTCTTCCATCTATATATTTTTTCTAAAACAAAAATGATTAATATATATTATACTATAAGGAAATATCATAACGTAATCTATAAATCATTTTCAGTATTACCCAGAGTTTACCTTAGACCATTCCAAAAGTAGTTAACTTTAAAACCCCTCCTAAAAATGTTCGAAAAAAAGAAAAAAATAAATGTCACAAAATTTTCTAAATAATTATCACATTAATCGCTTAATAAAAATTTAGTCACTTTTAATGTCTAGGAACAAATATTTTAATACCTTGATCATATATTTTCTTGAATAATGGTAATAAATCAAATCACAAAATAAAATCAATGAAAAACACATTCCTTTAAAAATTAATTCATTCATAATTCCTTCAAAAAATCATAAACTATCAAATATATTATCAAAATATAAAAATACTATAAATGGAAACAAATAAAACACAATCCAAATTTTCATCAAATAACTAATCATATCATTGGTCATCAATACCATCCTAATCAGCAAATTTTTATAATATAAACATTATAATCCGAACATCAATCACATATTAAATATTTCATTTTCCTCAATAATTTTTTTATCCAAAAAATATCACAATAACATTAAATCAAATTTCTGGGCCATCAATACCATTCATCGTATTCTAGAATATCCTTATATAAAAGCTAATATAGAACAATCCTTAAATGTTTTATGATTATTATATCTAGATAAAAATTCCTAAAAATACTTCTACAATATAATTCTTCCACTCTAATATATAAACACTAAAATAACTACATTTAAATGATTGTAATAACACAGAACCTTGGGATTTCATTCTAGGGTTAGGTAATTGACACATATAATTCCCATGTTCCAACACATGTAATTAAACAATAAATGATGCATTTATATGAAATTAATTTTCATAAATTAAATTATTTTTCCCTCTAAAAATACTCGTTACATTCCCTTCTTTTCTAAAAAACATCACCTTATTCATTTGAATCATTCCCCTAATTGCATGTTCCTGCATAAATGAAATATAAAAAATGATTCTTTTTTCATTTATAGTCACCACCACCAGAGCTCTCAATAAACTATATCATTCTATTCTTTAGCAAGTATGGGAGTTTGTTATGGTTTTAGTTATTAATTATAAATCATGGTAAATTATACAATATTAAATAATAGAAAAATAATTTACATCGGTGTTTGATAATTGTTACTATTGACCCCAAAAAAATGGCTACAGGTAATTGCCATGGACTAAGGGGTCATGTATCCTATTGGTATGAATATAGGATAAAACATATAACCATTATTTAAACCATTGAAATAAATTCCTCCATATAGATTTATATCCACCATTATAAACTATGGAAATATGCTTAATTCCATTGTTTGAGCCATGGGTAAAACCCCATAGACATAAACATATTACAAAATTTTAAACAATGGAACAAGGACAATATCCACCCATTAAACCATGGAACATAGTACACTAACATAGGTTAAATACGTGGCTATAGCCTCCAGATTTCATAAACGAACACCATGTCACACCCTAATATCCTCAAAGGAAGAATCTATAAAAAAACATGCATGTTTCTTGTTGGGTGGACTTAAAGTAATATTATAGAACATTAAAAAGGTCGTACCTAGATACTAAAAAATAAATGAATTGTTTATAACCAATTACATCATTTATTCATGAGAAACAATCACTCATCTGAATAAGTAACACAGACTGAGTTACTAAAAAAATTAATGGAAAAAATAATGAAATAACCCAACACCATGAAATAAATTGTTAAGTCAAATTGAAAAAATTTCATAGGGTTGGTGTATAAAAGTTCCACTAAAATAGTAAATAAGAGAAAAACTGAAGTATAGACAAGAGGAGACCAAATAACATTAAAAAATAGTATCATGTTATAATAGAGTATTATAAGTAAAATAGAAAGTACTAATTACAATGAACATGGATTATGGTAACCATAATCATGAGTAGATGAATTATATTACCATTGATGTTAAGGTTCATAATCCATAAGACCATAAGGTCATCTATCATTCATTCAATTATATAGTATTAGTCCCACATTAACCATTACCTCAACAATTAGAAACCCTGGTTTCACTATCTATCAAACACGTGGATGGTTTTGATCAATATGAAAGAACCCAAATTCCACCCAAGTGGCAGTAGGCTAGGACTCATGGCTAGGTATTAGGGGAAGAAAATAGAAGTAATACATCCACGGGAAAGCCTTAAAAAACCAAAAATTCTAGTGAGAAGCAAAGGGAACCGTAGGATTGAAATTTATCAATGGGTAGAACTATGACCAAGAATCTAATTCTATCACCAAAATCATGGGATAAATAAAAAATAAAAATATATATTTCTCCACTATAGTACCTTCAAAAATGAATTGAATCATTGGAAATCACTATGAATAAATAACTAGTTAAAATAGTGGGTAGTGAAATATTTACTGCGGAGTAAACAAACATCATTAGTCTTATTTGAGAAGTAAATTGTCTATGAAATTGCATCATAAGAAACCACATGTGAGGAAAATTGATGGATGATATGTGAGATATAAATACATTATATATTTATGTGATATGTGGGTCAACTGTACACGATAAATGAAATAAGACTCAATAAGCCATAGTGAACAAATAACATTTTGATTGATATGTTGAGTTGGTTTTAGCTAGTGAACATATTATGACTAGTTCATTAAAGGTTCATTGATTAAACATCATATATACATCTATACCTTCATATTATAAATATTAATAGAAATATCAACATGGACAAGGTCCTCATGAATGGTAGTTAATAAATTTTATCAAGTATGGAAACAATGATTAATAAGCTCTCTAATAAAACCCATGCTAGTATAATTGGTTTTGAAGAACAAGTGGAGATACGTATGAAATTGAATTTTTAAAGGGATTATGGATTTATGTCATTACAAACTAAATCCCTTTCTTATAGAGTTTCATAAAAATAACCAAAATCACCAAAAACGTTATTGAAATTGTAAATCCACTATATAGTTCTTATGAGATTTTTTGGACGAAGAACCCACTTAAACCTTAGGAATATTGTCATTTACCCATGGAAAAATATTAATGAAAGTATTTTTTTAATAACATATGCATAAGATCTTTATAAATTTAAAACACATATAAATTCCAAATTTTTTAAAATATTTCATTGAATAAGAAAATGAGGAAATGATGATTGAAAGTTCACATTTTTAACCAACTACTCTTATAGAATAAAATGAAGAAATGTTAGTTGAAATTATATAACTGGATAAATAAGCTAAAACAAAATTTATGGAAGTTATGAATTCAAAATAATAATGGAAAAATATATTTTAATGTGTTTGAAATAATATTTATGAGATGTAATATTTTATTCCATTTTTCGTATACATCATTTGAACTTTAAAACATGGAATAAATTTAAATCAATAAAATTTTATTTATTACCAACTATTCAAATTTACCGTAAATGAAACACAAAGAATTAATTTAGATCAAGAAGAAGTCCATAATTAAAAATGAATAGAGACCCAGGCCATGAGAAATTGATAATAATATAACTTAGAGAGGGCAACAGATCCTCTTTTGGGAATATACATGACTTTGACATAAGACACAATGGAAAAAATAGTTTCAGAAATAGATGGTTGGTGTAGCTCCATTGAGGGTAGATAAATGATCAAAGGGTTTTACACTAAGAAAATACTAATTGAAAAGATGGTGTAGAATGAAGCATGAGTTATAACACATAAAATGAATAAAGAATGTGTCAGAAAACTCAACTACATATATTATAATACTCTGAGCCCATTGTCATATAACCTATAAACAAATTACAGTAAGAGATGTTTGTTATTATAAATATCTTATAAGATGTTATCATGTTTCACTCTTTAAATGACACAACATGTATTTGAGTGAACCAAATAAGGAATCTCATTTAGTACATTCTCATCTCATCTATAGGGCTTGCACAAAGGATATACTGATTAAATTCAATTTATTTTGAATATATTAAATGAAATTTCAATGTAATACATGAAATATTTTTCTACATATCAACTAGAGATTCTATAGGAGTTGTGAAAGTGAGAGTATGAGTTGTTTTGATGATTTTATGAATATGAATTGCAATAAAATCATGATTAGCTAGGTAATTATGAATGAATGACAATGATTAATGGTTAATAATTTTTGTGTGTTCTATATTTTGGTATAACATGGTACTAGTTGGGTGAATGTTTTATGGTTCTTATTGGATGGAAATGGGTAATATCGAGTGTGTAATTTATATTATAAGAAACACTCTTTTCATGGTGTTTTATGGTCGGATTAGGAAGAGAATATTTGGTAGGTAGTTTAATGTGACCAATGCATAACTTAATTACATTGAGATTACTATTTAATTAGGTGTGATATCCACAAAAATGGTTTTATAATTTAGTTACACATTAAATTTCAAGGTTATTTCCATTTTAACATGGTTCATTGAAAGAATAGAGTTCCTAATGAATGTGCATGATAATCCCTGATTCCACAAGTTGTTTTGGTTTTTGAAACTAATGACTAGATGGATGGCTATCATAGTGGGTTTGATAAATTTTGGATATGAGAGGTGACTAATTGAATTGAGCAGATACCTATTTTTGTGATGGACATAGGATTTAATGAGGTTGAGGGGTGTACTTCAATGATGTGGTAGACATAAAAAATGGAATTTAGTACCACTACATGACCACTACGAGCTTGGTCTGTAATCAATGTACATTAGGATTGGATGAGTGTGGCTCCGTAGTAGATATGAAAATGTGATAATGGATCCATAATAGAGTTATTCTTATGAGGTGATCTGAGGAATTTTCTTTGTGGTGATCACAACATAGGCAGTTTAATTATATAATTATTTTTATTGGTTTTTAGAAAAGTTTAGGAGTGACGTGTCTGGATCCTAACCAAGAAGTTATTTTGTATTTTTGGGTAAAAGATTAATGAGACAAGGTTATTTATGGAATGTAGAATGAATAAGATATGGGAGTAAGTTGATGATATTCTTATTGGGTCAGTGTGGTATGTATGTGGAAAATTGTAGAGATGTGATGATGGTTGGGTGGCACAACCAAATCTATTTTCCATAAAAATGATTGTTGAGTGACACGTTCTGTCACATATTGATTCAGATAAATATAATATCAAATTTAATGATGTGGTGGGGACATATGTTATAAGTATGTTCCCATTAGTGAGGCTAATTTCTGATGAAAATAGTTAGGAGGCCCTATGGGTTACATCAAGTAGGAGATAGACTAGTGTGGAAGAGTTTTGTTAAATAATGGGTTGTGATGTCTGTAAATTTGGAATTAATGAGTACCACTATAAGAAAGTAATTATTGTGTATTTTGTGGAAATTGGACATATCAAAATCTTTCTGTTATCACTATTATCATTTATAAATCTATTTTATTCTCGTAACAACCCAACCATGACCAATGAGAGAAATTTAATATTTTTAAAGAACCATGTTTGAATAACTAAGACTGTATCTTCTTGATACAAGATAAAAATATCTTCTTTGTGAAACAATTTGGTCGGGGGTTGTAATAAACATTATTTTTATTGGCTAGACAATGGAGAAATTGGGATTTTTTTGTTTCAGAGATGAGAATTTTTTGAATATTATCAATTGACCAAGCCTATTAGGACCTAATATATATGTTCTATGTTTTTAAATATGTTTTTCATTTTGTTTAATGTTTTATCACATGGTCTAGGTTTGATATTTTACTTTTCCAAAGCCCAAATCCATTTATGGGGAGGTGATAAAGGAACTATATTGTGATTATAGTAGAAATAAATGATTAATCAATTTAATAATTCGTTTCTATTACTTTACATATTCTATAAAACATCTAAAACACATCGATATTTTAGAGTTTTATAAATCAAGTAGTCAAATAATGGTTCACCTATCATTAGAAGCTCTCATGCGCTACTCTCGAATCCCTTTAGTTGATCTTTTTCGGGAATCCATGGTCTCCTTATATGTTAGTGTATTGAAAACATACTCCTCAAGAATCTAATTCTTGAGTTTATCAGTGGATTCTCCTATCATTTATTCCACAATATCTATAATTCTTTTGAGAGGATAGACGTAGTAACTATTAGTGTTAACTAAAATCTCTGACATAAATATCTTAATCCAAAATCTAAATATTTTTATAAAAGTAATAATTCAAAAGAAAGATGATAATTTATTTTTGTCACAAAAATTTTCTTTTGGTGATGATAATATATTGACATGTAAAAGTTCTATGAATTATACCTCATATTAGAGAATTTTTTATCTAATAATAATAAACACATTAAAATTTTTTCTATATTGAATATCATAACTAACAGCTGCATATATTTTTTTAGTCAGTTTGAAAAAATAGAAGTCATAAAATAATTTTTTTCAAAGATGTCATGATGATAAAATATATCATATATACATGATTATACGGTAATTATAAATGTTTAAAAAACAATTAGTTACACTTACAGTTTCCAATAGAATAATTTGGAATAATTCTAATATAATTAACAATAAAAAATAGTATAATAATGGATAATAAAATGAACTCCATTATAATCATTTATTTTCAATGAAACTGTCCATTCTTGGATGAATCAAAATAATTTTATAATATTTGTTTAGAATGGAAAATTTTAAAATAATAGATTCACCTTCAAAAAGTACTCATTCACCTATGCATAATAAAAATGAATCCGAAAATTTATGAATATACAAAATTCAAGCCAAAAAATAAAATAAAAAGAAATTGATGAGATAATAAATATTTATATGTCAAAAAAATTGTGTTTAAAATCACAATTTTTATAATAAAATGATTATAATAAGTTCTATAATTTTCTATAAATTATAAATTTTAACTAAGTGTAAAATTGAATCAATAAATTTAATTGTATGATAGAACAGTTTTATGAAAAGGGAAGAGACAACAAAACTCTTACAGAAAAATTTTCAGTAGGGGAAAAAAGGAACATGAATTATAAAAAATATCCTCAATGTAGAATGTAATGAGTTTAAAAATATGAAATCAATTTAAAATTTTTATACTTTTTATTTCATAAAGATATATATAACTAGAGAAACCCCTAAATTAGAAATACGTAAACATACCAAAATACATATAACATATTATGAATAATTATATAAATATACTAATTAATTATGAATAATTAATGGGTCAAGTAATATATTTTTGTAAGGATTCATAATATGAATCAATATATTTATAACTAAGCATGAAAAGGGACAACATTAATTGAAACAGAAATTACTAAATTTAATGGTATTGAAAATTAACTAATAATGAAATTCATATAAACATACAAAAATAATTTCTATATTGGATATGATGTTTTTTACAAATATATTTCACTTTCTGTATATCCTAAAACAATAAGATTCCCCACGTATTTCATTTGTGATGAAGAGTAATAACACTACACTAAAATTAAAGAACCATATTTCTTATTGAGATTTTATAATAGTGTTTAGCTACCACTGAAGACATAGATAAAAATGATTATCTATACTAGAATTATCATCTACGTAAATGATATCAAAATATAAAATCATGGTTTACTTAAGTAGAACCTTAACTCTATATTTCTAGGAGATGGTGTTTTTAATCACTTTGATAAGTATGATTATAAAAAATCAAACCCTGAAGGACCGAGGAGTTTAGTTGTATTGTTAAAATAGATAACTAAATGAGTCTTTTATTACAAATAAATACACTAATTAGAAAATAATGTTTTATTCCTCTAAAAAATTAGATCGAGGAAAACTCTAATCCATTCTGTAAATCCTTATAAATCGTTCATATTATGCTTTTATGATTCTTTGGGAAAGTAACATAATAATGGTGAACTCAAATTCTCAGTAAAAGAAAAATATAGCAGTAACAATAATGAATCAATGATAACAATAATTACAATAAGGTAAATAACTAAACTCACATTACATATAATAATAAACAGAGAATTATTATTATTATAAATATGGTAAGGTAATAACAATAAACACATTCCATTCAAAGAAATACACAAGGAAAAGCACTATAGAAATGTATGAAAATAAAACACAGGATATTTAATCAATGAAATGAACTGAACATTATCTATAGATATTTCAATAAAAAATCTCATGGATGAATAATAAATAGAGCTATTATGTTGTAAATTATTTCTAATGGACGTCATTCTGGAGGCACATGAAAACCTATTGTTATCAAGGCCATTTAAAAGACGGTTTAAACTAATCGGATTTGAGATACTAATTTTTCACATAAGAACCTATTGATGCATCGAGGATATATATAGAGTCTAAGACCCTCCCGTACTTTCTTTTCCAAATCATTACTTATATTGAAGAATCGATATAAATAATATTCCTTTTCAAATAACCATATTGATGGAGAAATACAAATTTATCAATAATTTCACAATTAATAAAATAACATTCAATGTAAATACCATATGTGAAATGATATATGTTTTATGAAACAATAATATCCATTGTATAAAAATATGGATATTCATGGAAATAATCAATGAAACGTGATTACAAAATGAACTGAGATTACAAAGACAATCATTAAGAACATTTTATGAGAATAATCCATAAACATTCAAAAGTGTCTTATACCACTTTCAAACATTTGAATCATAATAAATAGAATGGTATGAAATTAAATGAAACTTATAATATCATAAGAATAATTTAATTCATGATATAACTTGTAAATGGATGTATATACATAGAATAAAATTAAATTGGTGCATAATAACAAATAATCTCAATGATATTATAATTGAGATGAAATTCCATTACAAATGAATTAAAATACAAAAATGTAATAACCCAAAAATTAAACATCTAAATAACATAAATATAAAATAATTCATGATATAATATATCAAAATGGTAAATTGGTACACCATTCAAAAGAAGTAAGTGGTGAATTTTACATCTATATCATAGATATAAAAAGTGATATGATAATCCCTTACCTTATCTTTCCTTTTGAATGAACGTTCTTTAACATCCTATATAATAAACTTATTATAATTTTCATCATTCTTTAGTACCTTTTTCATATTTTATCATTACATTTATTTCACTTTAACCATTTTGTGTATAACTAATTATACAATTATGTTTACATCAGGTGTTTAGAAAAAATTTAATTTATGTGTCAAAATGAAATATGGTAGGTCAGCTTTAGTCAAATGGGTCATTATATAGCCTCACCATAATAATTATCATGAAATAATAATCATATATATACATCAATTATACTTTTAAAATCAATCATTAAATATGGTTATGAAAAATGAATTAACGTTACAATCAAGGAGATGGTAGGTCATACATAAGAATTAGTAAAGATACCATTTTCAATGATTGGTATGGAAAGAAGGTAGGTAAAAATATATATTATATAGAATGATAATTATGTAAATAATACCATATTATTTAATCATACATACCATTATATATAATTATTGTGATGAAAATGAATCACATCATGTAGAGGAGGCGGTAGTCCACATGTCGATGAATAACAATATTACTTTTTAAGTGTGTGAAAGGGTCATAAAGAAAAAAATATAAATATATATATATCTAAATAAGAAATAATGTAATTAATATCATATAGATGTTATTTATGTATCATATGTTTAATTTTAATGATCATTTATACATTCCTTGTATCACGTAAATAAATCACAATGCTTTGAGGAGGTTGTAGTCCACACTTCCCCAAATGATGTTATCATATTAACGTAAAATGGAAGTATTAAATTTAAGTGTTAAAAAAGGATTAAAGAAGGATAAATTAATAATAAAGATCATATATAACAAATATGAACATATTTTTCTTCATAATTTCAACCGTTATATGTGGAAATGAAAAAATGTACAATCTTCATTTTCTGAGGAGTTAGTTCATCATACATTGAAATAGTATGTTTTTTACCAATTAGATAGAGGTGTGTATAAGTACAGGTCAATCCATTTTAATAAAAACATCCCAATATATTTAGGATAGTGGAGTTTGTATACAATAATATAATAATAATATGTGAGGGGATAGATAATGGAAATGAATCTTAAAAGCTTGAGAGAAGACATTACCTCTTAATCGCGTAACCACTTTTCTTTGGTCCCAGGAGGGTTCTTTTGAAGGATTTTATAGTGACCATTATTTTCATAAATTACATTTACATAATTTTAGTGATGAAACATAAAAACATTACACATCAAGGACACAATGGTTTTTTGTCTTGGGAAAACTAGGACATTACATAATAATTAAAACAAAAAACATTTATTTAATTCTTTCTCCTCTATCTTATTATGATCTCTTCACTTATCATTAGTACATGTAGTCACCTGAGGATATACATCAAAAATAGGATGATCTAAAAATCTATTAATAGGATATATGAGATCATGAATCATCAGAACATGGGATGAGCATAACCATTATCATGATAACATCAGCAGAGGATCATATTCTTGAGAGGAAGCATTAAAAAATTACTTGGAATGTGGGAATGCATAAAAAATGAAACCTCATGTCAGAATGGTTAACTATAACACATTGTTGTGAAAAAATATAGCTTCTCTTATTACATATCATTTCACTATATCTCATGGGATTAATAACTTTACCCAATGAATTGGAGGTCTGTATAATTGTAGGTTCACCCCACACATTCAAACATTCATATTGCTCTATATAATTCTTAGAATAACTGTCACCTCATAAAATTTTCATTAACATGCATACCACATAAAAAATATGTCAATAATAAACATGAATAACCCATGGTAATGAATTAGTTTAATCTCATAAGAAATAATTAATAAATATTAGGTTCCCAAAATAAAGAGGGAAAAAATACTTGATACAAGAACCATTATCCTTGAGTGAGAAGTAAAAGGTGTGTTTTTGAAAGAAGTGTTCATTTGGAAAACATTTTATTTGACATAAAATCTAGTGGAAAAACTTATAAACTATAAAAGTTATGATAATTATGAAAAAATTATTTTGAATGTTCAAACATACATAAAATGGTGTGAAAGAGGGAGAACCCGAAGAAAAAAAGTTGTATTTGAGAATTTCCCCTTACCTGGTATCCAAGAACCTTATTTACATTATTTTCCTGTATAATGACATTATATTCATTAATTATAAATTACATAATGTTTTATTCATGAATATTTTCAATTATTGTTTCATTAAGTTCATTTATAGTCCTCCGGTTGATTTATAGATTCAAAATCCATTATTCAAGAGTGACCCTTTTCTTTGTTTTTATGTACAGTTCACCAGTAGACATGAATGGTGGTTCATATAAAATATGGATGAACCTCCAGAACTGATATTACATGTTATTAATGGTATTAAAATAGTTTAAATTATCTTTTAATGAATTAATTTATATACCATGGGGATAAATCAATATTTAAAATTTAATGATGATCATTTTAGGATAATTTGGGCGGTTTTCGGATCACAATGAACATGTTTTGTTTTTACAATTTGTATTATGAATAATAATAGATTACCGAATATAAAAGGGGTTAAAAAATAAATATTGTAATCTATTTTCAACCATATGATGGTTTCATTGACTTCCATGATGGATTTGATGTGAAATGGAAGTGCATCGCCCATGATGTAGGTAATTTAAAACATCACAGCCAACAATTTCATTTTTATAAACAAAGAGAGAAAGATAGAAAAGAGTATACTGATTAATATTACATAAATAAGATATAATACCGGTATATCAATCGTCATGACATTTTTATAAGAGATGCTCAAGAGCAGAGATGAAAATAAATGATATTTGAAAAGAAATTGAAAGAAAAGAGAGAGAAATTACATCTTGAATATATCTTATTTGAGAGCCACTTTGGGGAAGTGTTTTTTTCATCCTAACAAGGGCTATTGGTCATGGGGGTGTTTCTAGGAAATATATTTGGGTATAAATTAGACATTCCATGAAGCTAGAGATATATGAAGTAATGAGGGTGTGAGGGGTGGTATTTATAGTAGAGGGGAGATGGGTTTTCCCTATATTATATTCATTAATTTATTATTTCTCCACAAGATAGGAAATATTGATTATTCCATTACAAATAATAGTAATATGTCAATGTGAGTTCAAACCAATTGGGATAAAATTAGTTTAACATCATCAAGGACTCTATAATTAATATATTTAGCATATTTTGTAAATTATAGTATTTCACTATTCATAAAATTTAATGTATTTCAGAAAACTCCCATAAAATCACCCTAACCACTTTTAGATGATTATAGTCCAAATATGAACTCCGTTTTGGAAAATTAATTTTATTAATTTGGTTAATTTAATTTTTAATTAAAATAAAAATATACTTGATATATAAAGATTTTAAAATAAGAACCAATTTTGTAATCCTATCAAAAATTAAATAAGGTCTTATAAAATTATCTTAAAACTAGTAGAAAAAGAATTGTTAATTTATTAACACCATTAAAAAATAAATTTTCATTTAAATTAATTATTTATTTTTGACATACAAAAATACAACTACTTTTACTATGGTCAAATTGTCATTTATAAGTTGCATAAATTTATTTATACATTCATGGGTGAGGTTATAATTCTATTTAAAGATTTACTATTCATAAGGTTCGTATTTCTATTAATAAAGTTATGTTACTATTCATAAGGTTATGTTACTATTCCATAAAAATTATGTTTTCCCAATCAAACTCCAACATATTACCGATAACAAACTTTTATGTCCAATTTTCAAAATCAAAACCCAGTTGTGGAAAATTTATGTTTAATGGTCACATAGTTGTTAATTGAATAATGATGTGGGATTTTGTATCCTAATGTGATTGATTATTACATTACTAAATGAAGGGAGTAATTTCATTGATAAAATTTTGGGTAGTTTCATTTTACCCCCTTTGGAAAATTTTCTGTTGAAATTTCGGTTTATTTTAATAGGTGATGGTACATATCCTTAATCACATCCTCTGGTTCCCATGTTGCTTCTATATACTTATGGCTTCTCCAAAACACTTTGACAAGGAGGGTTGTCTTGTTTCAAAGAACCTTATCTCTCCTGTCTAGAATCTTTACTAGATGCTCCTCGTAAGAGAGATAATCTTCCAAATATACCACCTCTGAGTTCAGTACATGTGAGGGATCTAGTATGTACCTCCTCAAGAGTGATACGTGAAACACATCATGATCATGATCCATATTCAGTGGATGTAAAATCAAATAGGCCAAAAAACCTATACTCTAAAAGATATCAAGGGCTCTAATGTGCCTTGTTCTTAGCCTTCATTTCGTTCAAAACTACATGAGTCTTTTTCATTGTCATATATGGAGGAAGATAATAGCTCTCATGTCGAGGTCCATGTCCCTTTGATGGTTGACATTATAGCTGTTTTATTGGCTCTGATTATCGTTGATATTTTTCTTTATGACAAGAACCTTCTATATCATCTCTTGCACAAGATAATGACAAAGTATCTTTCTTTCACCAACATCATCCCAACAGGTTGGAGTTCTACTTCTCTTTCCATATAGAGATTCTTATGGATCCATCTGAAATCTAGAGTGGAAGAATTTTTTGAATGAGAACTCAACCAATGGGAGATGGCGATACGATCCACCTATGAATTAAAAAGAGTAGGATCTAATATTTTATTCAATATTTTTAATAGTCATTTCTAATTGGACATCAGTTTGGGGGTGATAGGTCATGATAAAATTTAATTCAAAACTTCAAACATGTTTAAGACACCTTGAGAATTTAGATTTGAACCTTGGATCACCATTAAAGACAATATAATGTAGAACACCATGTTTTCTCACCACTTACTTCACATATATCATTGAAAGTTGTTAAAGATAGATATTTTATAAAATAGTTATAAAATTGAAAGTCCTGGTGACTCGGTCCACCACAACCCATATCGCATTAGTCCCCAATGATGTCTTCCAATGACTTGTGACTATGTCTATAGTGTCATTTTCCCATATCTACATGGGTATAGGTAATGAAATCATCATCCCCTTATTATATTTATTCCATTAATTAACTTTTTAACATACCAAGCACATTGAGATATATTCCGCAATATCCGTCTTCCTGTTATCGCAGCGGAAGTGTTCTTAGAGATTTTTGCTCATTTTGGTGCTACCAAGATGGATAGAGAATGTTGTTCTATGTGAATTTTCTAATATCTGCCTTTTTATCTGAGGTGATTAGCGCCCACAGAACCACATTCCAAACCAAATTACACTATCATACTCTATATGGAACTCTTTCTGTATCCCTTCCTTTTCTGCATTCACCTTCTTTTGTAAGTCCAAATCACCCCTTTGTGCCTGGTTAATCGCCTCTTGGATTCATGGTTGTGAAATAATTTGGGGAAGGTTGGAATTATCCTCTACCCATATAATTTACCAATCCATCCGTTTCATATCCATGAAGATATGGTCTTTCTCTATCTATAACCTGAATAGAGTAGAAAGTTCTTTTCTGCTTCGATCATCAGCTACCCTGTTTTCCTTTCTTCGATGACAGTGAATAGTGGAATATTAGTCCATGATTAGCTATGACCATATCATTTTATGCATGTTGAGATCCTTTTGTGTGAATATATATATACATATATATATTAATCTCTTTTGGTCGGTGTATATGTCAAACTTCCCACCATAGCTGTAGTGCCTCCATACTTTGAAGGGAAAAGTCATGGCTGCCAGCTCTAGACCATGCATTGGGTAGTTCAACACAAGTACTATCAACTATCATGAGGCATATGCTACAACATTATCATTTTTTGTGACTATAAAACCCATGCATTTCTTTGAATCACAAATTTATATTATCAAAATTTCTGCACTTTTCGGTAATGTGAGTTTAGGTGAAGTGATCAACCATCTCTTTATATTCTCGAAGCATCCTTAAAATTCTTCTATCCCATCATACATTACCCCATTCCTTGTTAAAAAAGTTAGAATTCATGAAAATAGTGAGAAATTTCTCAAAAAAAGTTGGTAGTACATAGCTACTCCTTTAAAACTGTGGATATCTATGACACTAGATGTTATGGGCCCGTCCTCAATCACCTTTATTTTTTCATGGTCAATAGAAATTCCCTCACCATTGATCACATGTCCCATGAACGTGACATGCTACATAAAAAAGTCACATTTATTGAACATGGAATACAAATTTTCAAATCTTAATGTCACCAACACATGTCTAATATATTCTTCATGTTCCTCCTTTCTCCTAAAGTATATGAAAATTTAATCGGTAAACACTACCACAGATTTGTCAACGTAATGACTAAGGGCTCTATTCATCTAATCCATGAAGATGGAGGGGGAATTAGTATGTCCGAAGGGAATCACAAGAAACTCATAGTGCCCATACATTGTACAAAATGTTGTCTTCTGAAGATATTCATTAATCACTATTATCTGATGATATCAAGAACAAACATTCACATTTGATAAGTATTGAGCTCTTGTAAACTAATCGAACAAGTCATCTATCCTTGGAAAATGATACTTTTTCTATAAGGGGATCTAGTTAACTTCTTGATAATCGATAAGTTGCTGTAATTGTTCCATCCATCTTCTTCAAAATGAGCACTGATGCTCCCCAAGGTGATGCACTAGGGCGCATGGACCATTTGTACAAATTCTCATGAAGCTTCTTCTTTAACTACTCATGTTCGATTGGATCTATCCTATATAAACACTTTGAGATAGGAGTACCTCCAAGTATGAGTTCTATAAAGAACTATACCTTAAGATCTGGGGGAAGTCCTTGTAACTCTTTAGGAAATACATCACTGTATTCCCACATGATGGGAATTTCTTCTTGGTTGAGACTTTACATTGACTAACCCATTAGAGCGAGGTATGCCTTTTCTTAGTGAATCAACACCCACAATGTTGAAGGATTTTTTTTTTCAAATGAGATTCATGAACATCCTTTAATTTGTAGAGGATCATGGGATAGTTCTAAATATGAAAATATATTTCTCTTTCACAATATAATATATGTTATCTATATAATTAAATTCAATCCATTCCCATTATAATGTTTAATTTTACCGAGGGATAAATTACAAGATTTTTTTGTAAGAATCATCCCACATCCACCTATAAGAGATTAGTCAAAAAAATTTGGTTTCAATGATTGTACCACTTAGTGTTTTTACAAATACATCTACTTCAAGGTTTTATATATTTGATTATATAGCTCTATAAATCATGAAAGAAATAGAGAAATGCATATAACTTGAATCAAATCAAACTTTTCCATTATTGAGTGAATAGGAAGTGTACCTTGTACTAATTTATTATCTTGCTCCACATTCTTAGTATCAATGGAACAAACCTTCTCATGTTTCTTTTGGATTTTTTGGAACTAATGCTGATTACACTTGATGAATAGAGGTTTAGTGCACTAGATTGCATAGTTCTCTTGCTCCCTACAGTTGTATGAATGGACTATAGGTGGTGCTAACATTTCTACAACTATATTCTCTTTCCTTCTCATGTTTTTTAAACACTCATGAGCATGGATGTCTTCTTTCCTACACATGAAGAATTTCCCTATCCCTTTTAAGTAGTTACCATGATGAATCCTCCCACATTTGTTCCATGGGGGTGGTTGAGTTTTCATCCCACCTTATTCATTAGATCCCCAGGATTGAAACACCATATATCATTTCTTATCACCATAGTCATGTGAAAATTCTCCAAAATCTATCTCCACTTTTAAATAACACTGAAAAACATCTTCATAACTCCCAAATTTTATACTTACAGGAGCCTTTCAATATGGTGGTTTTAATCCACTAATGAATCTGTCAATTTTGGTTTCATTTTTTTATAACTGACCCTGAAACATACCTTGAAAGCCTTGTAAAATTCACTTCATAGGTTGTGAAAAATTATTATTACTTATTCTAGATCTCTATGAAGTCTCTCTCCATATTTATATAAAGGGTTCTTGTAAAATACATGTTAAGAAACATGATCTTAGAGACTTATCATTCCATCCCTTCAATTTTGTCTCTTTTCTTTCTGTTCTTAATCATATCCCACTATTGATCAACCTATCCATCTAAATGATAGATGACTAGTGTCACCATCGCTATCCAAGAATAGTGGAGCCCAGAAAATTCATTCTCCATGGAGTTGATCCACCATTAAATAACTATAGTATAGGAAGATCCAATAAATGTCGGTGGTTGTTGCAGTATAAAACATTTGATATCCAGTTGCTCTCTATTTTGTGAAGGAGGGAATTCCCCGTTATTCAATTTATTATTTAAAACCTGGGATAGTTGGGTATTTATATCTAAGAAGTTTTTATCTCAAAATCACAATGGATTGGGGTTATCGTTCGGGAAATGTTTCTGTTTTACCTTAAATGGTTTTTTGGCTTAGTTTACCCTGCTTCCCACTATTTTCAAAAATAAAAAATGTTCGAAAAAAACCTATGTAAATGATACATGAATTAATAACTTATTCATATGTGAAATTTACAGTAAAAACATTTTTTTGTGATCCATATGTTTAAAAAATCATATTGAGTGCATATTTTTATTTAGTATTATACTAGAGGTTTTCTCCAGGGTTCAGTAATCCTAAATCCCAAGTTAACTAAACCTTTCCTCTAATACCAACTATAGAGACCCTACATTTCTAAAATTACTTTTACATAATTTTAGGGATAAATAAGATAAAATCATTACACATAGTGGATCCCAATATTTAGTTTATTGAGAAAAATAGGACCATACATAATAATTAAAACACAAAACATTTATTTAATTCTATTTTCTCTAGCATCTTATTGGCTCCTGACCTCTCCATAGTGCATGTAGTCGCCTAGGGATTTACATCAAAAAGGAGGTGATCCAGGAGAACAGTAATAGGACAGATGAGAACATAAAAAAACATAAGATGAGATTAGAATTATCATTATTATCATAACATAGGCACAAGATAATATCGATGAGAGGAAACATTAAGAAAACACTTGGAATATGGAAATGCATAAAAAATGAAACATCATATATTAGTGGTTAACTACTACATATAGTTATGAAAAATAGGAATATTGAAAACATGTAATTTTAATTTAATTTATGCGATTAATCACTTTACCTAAGTCATTGGATTGTTGTATAATTATTGGTGCACCCTTCACATTCAAATAGTCTTATTGCGCTATATAATTTCGGGTTCACCCGTCACATCATTAAATTTAAATTCACAAGCATGAAACATAGAACATATATCAATAATGTCCATAAATAACCCATGGAATGTAATGGGTTTCATCTCATTATAACATATTCATAAACATTTAGTTCCAAAAATAAATATGGAATGATATACTTGATACGAGAACCATTAACCATGAGTGGGAAGTAAAAGGTTTGTTTTTTAAAGAAGAGTTCTTTTGGTAAACATTTTGATGGACATTAACTATAGTGGAAAAAATTTATATATGATAATATGTAAGATAAAAATGATAAATTTATTTTTAAGGAGTAACCATATTGAAAATAAAGTGGATGAGGGAAAACCTGGATAAAGAATGTTGGGTTTGAGAATTTCCCCTTACCATGTATTTGGATGGTTTTTCTTCAATTTATTTTCCTAAATAATAAACTTTTATTCATTATTTTGAAATTAAATAACATTTTATACAATAATACGGTTTATTATGGTTTTATTAAGTTCTATTTTGGGCCTTTGGATGAGTTATAGCGTTTAAATCCATTGTTGGGGAGTATTCTTTTTATTTGTTTTCAGGAAAAGTTCACCTGACGCATGAATTGCTGTTTGTGTAAAACATGGATAAACATCTAGAAATGACATTACTTTTTTATAATTTATTAGATAAGTTTTAATGATCTTATAATGTATTATGTTATATACTGTGTGGATAAATCATTATTTAAAATTTAATAATGACCGTTTTATGATAATTAGGGTGGTTTTTGAATCACGATGAACATGTTTTGTTTTATAAATTATTTTTAAGATTAAATGTTTTTTTCTATAATATAAAAGTGTTTAAAAATACATAATAAAATCTATTTTTAACCACTAAATTTTTTCATTCATATACATGATGGAGTGTAAGAAAAATGGAAGTGTGTTACCCATGATGTTTTTAAATTAACATTTCAAGGGAACCGATTATTTTTTATAAATAAATAGAGATATATGGAGGATTATAATGAATAATCTTCCAATAACATGATATAATTCTAGTATATAAATCATCGTGACATTTATATAAGAGAATATGTGTATAAGAGAAGAAAATAAATTAAATTTGAAAGAAAAATTTGAGAAAATAGAGGGAAATTACCTCTTGAATATATTTTCATTGATATCCACTTTAGGGGATATTTTTTGGTCATTTTATCACCCATGGGTTGATAGACATGGGCGAGAGGATATGGTATAGATTTGGGTAGAATTTAGAAAAGGCTTGAAGCATGAGATATGTGAAGTGATGAGGGTGTGAGAGGTGGTATTTACTGTTGTGGGGAGGGGTTTTCTCAATATTATATTCAATAATTTATTATTTCTACACAAGAGAAGAAGTAATGATCATTCCATGACCATGAATTGTAATAAGTGAATGTGAGTTCGAACAAATTGGCGTTACATCAGTAAAACATCATCTCTGACCCTATAATTAACGTATATATCTTATTTTTTAAATTATAGTATTTCACTATTCATAAAAATTCATGTATATCAAAAATGGCCCATAAATTCATCCAAAACATCTTTGATTTCGAAAATCCAAAAATGAGCATCATTTTTCAAAAATAATTTAATAAGTATGAATAATTTATTTTTAAATTAAAATCATAATTTACATGAAAAGTAATTATTTTAAAAATAAAACTAATTTTATAATTCTTTCAAAAATTAAACAAGGTCTTACAAAATAATCTTAAAACAAGAAGGCATAGAATTATTAATTTATGAACACAATTAGGGTAATTAAATTTTCATTTAAATTAATTATTTAAATATAAATAATTATTTATTACATACATAAATACCAATACTTTTACTATGGTCAAATTTTTACTTATAAGATACCTAAATATTATTTATACATTCATGGATAAGGTTTCTATTTTATTTAAAGATTTAATATTCATAAGGGTTGTGTTACTATTCATAATAGTAGGTTAATATTCACCATAAATTATGTTCATCCTAATAAAATCCAAACGTCATACTTATCACATTATTGTATGTCAGATTATTTAAATTAAAAACACAGAAGTGATAAATTTTTGTTTAAATGTCACATATTAGTTCATTTATGCATGATGTGGTGTTGTGTTTTCTAATGTGATACTATGACATTACTACAAGAAGAGAGAAATTACATTTATAAAAGTTTTGGTCTTTATATATTTATACCTAAATTGAGGGTTCAAGGTCAATGGAAGGGATTTTGAGAAGCTATATTGGAATATATTGGACAAACCTATGAGTTTTGAGAGGTGTCAAGAAGTGGGAGGGCTGCTAGCATTTTATCGGGATGGAAAAGGACTCACATGGAATTTTTGGAAACAAGTTGGGAATACACATGTTCATAGAAAAAAAGTCATAAAAAACAAAAAAACTCAATAATAAAATGTGAATGGCCAAGATATGTCTATAACATTGGTTTTTTACAGGTTTATAGTTCATTTTAGCACCTAAATTTAGGGTGTAGTCTCTATATTTACCCTAATTACACCTTAATCACTATAATAAATTCTAATCACATTCAATAATCATTTTGGTCAAAAAAATATGTCCGTATTATTAGACTCATAATATCATCCTGATATTAATGGATTATGATCATTTTTTTAAATTCAATTCATCGAAGTGGGAAAAATAACATTAATGCTAATCTCACAGATGGAAAAATTAACTAGTTTGAGAAGAAAAAGGTTCTAATGATTGTTATATTTTTATATAACATTTCAAATTGAAAATGATTATAACAAACTAAAATATATTAATATAATTATAGTTGTTATAATAATACATTATAACAAATTTAAGATATAATTTAACCTTATTATTTATTTAAACGAAAATAGATTTTTTAACCTAATTATGGTATTTTTTATTATTCATCAAAATATGATGTTTCTCAGAAAAATACCAAAGACTTGGCGTAAGATAATTTGGACATTCTAAATTATAAAATGAAATTTATTTTATCATGTTAAATTCTTAAATGTTTCATAATTCATATTTAATATTGGTTCTCCATAAAAAGGCGTTAAACTTTCCTTTATAAAAATATTTAAATTTAGATGTAAAATAAGTGTTTCTATTATCTAACGCATATCCAAGGAAATTGATGGATATAAATAATATTTTATAAAATATATAACATATATATTATTTTTTAATCATTAAATGGTTACAATTAATTTTATTTATTAATAAAAAACACCTTTAGAAGAATACAAATAAAAATATTTCATTCTATATCCAATTGGATAATATTTTGATATTTAATTAACTGGTAACCAGTTAATTCATTTTATATTTTTATAAACCATGAGTTTTCAATGAATAGTTATAATTATTCAAACCCTATAATATATCGACTATTCTTTATCATATTATAATAAATAGTAATATTTTAATAATACATAATTATTTGGTGGAACTCGTTCTTCTGTGTATCACATGAAATAGAAGAAGGTTTCTATTACATGTAATGAAAGTGATCGTGTATGCTCACTCTTATGTATAACACAATATGACTCGGTGTTTCATTCTTTTAAATATATTGAGTATATTTTAAATTTTAAATATATTTTAAAGTATATTTTTATTTTGTTCCCTTACGTGCTTAGTGTCACATGTCAAGTAGACTATTGAATGTAATTTTATTACTTTAGAATTTCAGGTTGTTACAATTTAACACTCAAAGAATCCTAATAAATAAAAAATCACTCAACAATACAAATTATTTCATCAAATATTATTTTACTGTCAATGGAATTAAAAAATCCATATTTTTCTCTTTAAATTAAATGTTGTATTAAGAAAAAATAAATAAATAAGTGTTCTGTGACCAATAATTAAAAAAAAATATATAAAATTTATAATTTTCATGGTATGGAGAATAATATTGGCCCCAGGTCATCACTAATAATCATGAATTATGGTTACTTCATTATCAATATTTAGAATGGTAAAATAATTTTAATAAATATAAACCACCAAAGAACAATAAAAGTTTAAATCATAAATTTTTTCACTATGAGAATGGTCCCCTAAAACAATGATCTCATAATAAGCTTGAGGATTATTCAGGAACATGTATATTATTACAAATAACACCAAAAACTAAACATGATACATCTACGCCCTATTAACCCGTTCTTGAAGCTAAGAAATATTAAAAAAGTATTGACATATAATACTATAAAATTTTCTATCATATAATCTATATGAACATATAATTTGTATTAATATTTAATCCTATATTCATATAAACTATATTAAATAATAAATACATATAAAATTTTTTATAAATCGTAAACCATTTCTGTTAATACAAATAACATTTTAATAGTGCTTATATGTTTATTTGTTTAATAATATTAACATATAAACTATATTGACATTATGGTATAATTTCTTAAAAGAATATTACATAAAAGCTAAGAAACTCATTAAACTAAACTTACAAACCCATATTTTCTTGAAAAAAATTAAAATATAATCATTAAAATATTAATAACTAAATATTAATACCACGTGAAAGAAATATGTTTTAAAGAGTTTTTAATATATAAGTAAAATATTGAAGATTTAAATTATTACATATTGTTAGGTAAAATGATGAGACTGACATAGTACTTGAGTCTGTTGTTCATGATCTTTCATTTGTAGTGGAACCCTCTAAGGAAATGAATAGTAATGTCAAATTGAATGACATATCATATTGTGAAAACATGTGGTTGGAAGAAGAAAATAAAAGAAATATAATATCGCAACAATAAAACATTATATTTGAAACTACCCTAATATAAATAAATATGCTAATGGAAACCAATATTACTATATTAGTGAAAACCAAAAAATTTATAACTCACTTTCAAGAATCCATTATCTATTATTTTTTCATCACTATAAATGTGTACACTAAATGAGGCTTTGAATGAACACAAAAAATCATGGATTTAACAGTCTTTGAAAAATAAATATCAGTTTTTTCAGAATTATAACTATTATCAAACAATCAAATTCATCTGTACATTATGATAACAACTTTAGAAATTGAATGTTTTTTTAAAGAATGTTTAGTCACCAATTTTTGGATTGTAGGAAAACAGAATTTTAAAATACTTATAACACTAATATTTTAATTTCTAAAATATTCTCACATCACAATTTTGAAAGAGGTATAAATTTATAATAAACAATAAATAAAATAGAAACTCTATAATATCAATAAAAACAATATTCTTATATATTAAAAAAATTAATCCCCAAAAAATATTCACGAATAAAAAATACCTAATTTAGATAAAAAATCATTCTCTATATTTTGAATTAAATTTCATACTATCATGTATCATATTAAATGATAAAAAATATAAAAAATAATAAATAACGAGATCTCAAAAAAAAATCATTCCATGGAAAATAAATACTGTAAAATGGAATAGGTTAAAAAAAGAAATCACAAAGAAGTAGAAAACTACCCACAATTCCTGAAACTATCATATAACAAAAAAAATTAATTCAAACACCAGTTTTATTTTCTACTATAACATGAAGAGAATAATTATTCATACTGAAAACTTTTGATGATCTTAACACAAAAATATTTAACTTTCTTATTGACATTCCATATTATGACCGATTTACAAACATATCAAATTTGGTAATAAATTTCAAAAGATAATATTATTTTATATAAGTTAAATTATTCTTAAATTTCTTTATGAATGGGATTTTATAAATGGAAAAAACATCTAAAAACACTAACAATAAGTGATAAGTTCCATAAATATTTTTTCATACATTTCATCAAATAAACTATGATGATTTAAATAAAAATATTTAAAAGAAGAATTATTATACCTATAATCTTTAACTAATATCAAAGCTATTAAAATGTGGGTATGATTGTATTGAAAGAGTGAATGAGGAATATGATTTGTTTGCAAACACTATACACATTAAAATAGTGTTTGGTTAATTGTTGTGCACCTCTTTTTTTGAGAGATGGATTGATATTGTATATATGGGTTCATGATGATGACTATAATGAGTTGAAATGATGAGAATGATTGATAGATGTTGAATTTGAGACCACTAGTTCTAATGGGATTAAAATGGGAATATGAACCAATATGATTGGTTTCCCATTCATTTGGGGGCCGAATTTTGATGAATAATGATGGAAAGACTTGGATGGAGCTATATTCCTGTCTACCTGCGAGATTGATGGAAAAATTCAAGGCACTGGTGTTTTGGGAATATGTGGAGTGTGATCCCATAGGCATTCTTAATTAGTATCTTTAGTAATGGTAATATGAACCAATATGATTGGTTTCCTTTACTTTTAGGCATTCTTAATTAGTATCTTTAGTAATTATTTTTATTTATACATTGAAAACATAAATTGGGTACTAAAAGTGTAAATAATATTATAAAATTACCCTATCACATGTCCTAATATACATTGATGAGTGTGTTTAGACCAAAATCATCTTTGAATCTAAATAGTAATCTTTGGAAGTCAATTGGATGAGATAATGATATAAACATATTTTATTTATTGAAAAGTTTAATATGTCTTAATCATATTTTAATAGCTATATCATTTATAATGTAATCCTATATAGAATATAAGTTCAACTATAAAATAATTTGAAAATTTATTTTTTTTCTTTACCATGGAAATTTATTTATTGTTATTTGGATACAAATAATTACTTTATGGTCATAAACAGTGACAATTCCGAAATTATTTTACAGATGAAAAATCAATAATATAATTTTACTTCAAATAATAATAAACATTAAAGGACCAAACCACATGAAAAAATGTTATTGGATGAGTATATGTACACCATAAATATACAATGGTAGAGTACTGACCATTTGAAACCAGGTGTAAAAGATTATAAAACCTATAATGTTTTATATAAAATAATGTTAATGTTGTCACATTGATGTTTAATCAGTATAGAATTTATAATGTTGCATTATACATAAGATACATTTTACCATAAGTATTTTTATGAAATTTATAGAACATATATTCAATATAGTATTTAATTTTTAATTACTATATAACAAAAATGTACATAAAATAATTACAAAAACTAATGTAATAATTATTTTATTATTATCAATATCAAAGAAATCTGTTTAAAAATTTGAAATTAAATATAATCTGGGATAATTAATAAATAAAAATGTATTAATATCTTAATATTACCTCTTATGATTATAATAAAATATGTTTTTTGAAGATAATTCATTATCTATTTTTTTTAAAAACCATGGAATTGAATAATGCCAAAATTGACACTATTGGCTGTCTATCAAAAAAATGTTATATTAAATTATTCAACAAATAATAATTTTTATAATGTATAAATTAATTATTATATTGAATAAAAATTTCTATTTTATTCATTTATGGCCTAATTGATAGTAAATAAGAAAAAAGTACACTATTTCAATATTGAATAATTTGCAACCTTAGTAAAAATTAAAATAGAATAACTAATGGTTATTTAAAACCATAAGGTTATACATTATTGAACAACTTATCAAAAATTTATTAGTTGATGATATTAAAATATTATATCATATAATTTTATAAATTATGGAATTTTTAATATTTTTTATGCGGTTTCATTTTATTATAAAATAATGTTTTTGGATATTCTAAAAGGTCATGTCACCTAAATTATAAAAGGGCGCATCGTCCATCACTTATTTATTTCACCTTGTTCAATAAAGATATGACTTAACCTACCCATTTACATTTAAACATCCCTTTTCACATTGTAGAGTTTCTTTTCTTCTCAAATGTCCAACTATAGTGCCCTTATGTGGAGATCTCGAGGGAGCGTGTTAAAGAAAATACAGTCTCCTATAACGATTCGTTAAAAGTTATTTATTCTTCTACATACTCAAAATAAATTTTTCCATTATAAAGTAATAACTTCTATTTCAATAATATTCTTATAGTTATTATGAATATTTAACAATATATTCTACGTTCTATCCATCATATCCAAAATGAAATCAGCATGCATACATACATACGGCTTACCAGCTACACATTGATGAATAATATATTTCTCGTAACTACTTTACGTATATGGTTATAATGATACAAATAATATATATATATATATATATATATGATTATTATAACAAGACAAAAATTATAGAACAATATATATAGAATACAGTTACATACCATTCCATAATAAGGGGAATGATATTGTCACTCATATGTTCGTACAACTTACCATCTCCCACGATACGATAAGATTTATTTAAATTGTATTAATTAAATAATGAATATATTAACGTAAAAAATGAATAAATATGCATTTTTAAAATGATATAAATATAATGTAATAATATAAACTTATACTTCTCCAACAAAACACACGTAAGAGTTTAATATAGTTAATAACTAAAATAAGAGTAACATTATTATTTAAAAACAAGTAATAATATGTTCACTAATGATATCATAAAAATGAATAGGTTTCTAGAATAAGATAAAGACATTATTTAAACCCTTATACATTCGGTTTGGACATGTATCAAGGAACCCAAATATTAGGTAAGGGACAATTTCACAATCTCATTATTATATGATATTGACTATACGTAAGTATTTTCTGGTGGTGTATTTATCATCAATGTATACCTTTTAAAAAAAATTCATAAAATGTTTCTATATTATCTTTTGTTTTTTATTGTCATTTTTACCCATTTTGAATTTTTACTACACGGTTAGAAAGGAATCTTTCTTCTGTTTTCCAAAAATAAACTTTATGACTTTTCTAGAAAAAGAATAAGATGAGTGTCTGTTAACATATATAGATAGACAAGATTTTTGCACTCTCGAAATACCATATTAACAAGATGTTTCCCATATAAGTTATCAAGGATATTATAGAATAAATTCTTTTCTTTTAAAAATTCATTGCATTTTAATAAAACAAAATGTTTGGAAAGAAAAAAGGAAATTTTCCTCAAGAATTAATTTCATGTTCCCTAAAAAAATTATTTCCCATCTAAGATGGAATTATTATATAGTGTTATGTTTCATTTCTATTATTCCTAATATTCATATGGTTGATTAATTTTATTTTGAAATGATTTCCATTTTATAAGATTGATTTTATGATGGAATAATGTTATGTTTACTCATTTTATTCATTAGGTTATGATATGATTCATGTTATTATGGCCCACATATATATGGTTTTAATTATGTGATTTGTGGAAGAAAATCCCTATCAAATATATTGGGTAAATAATTAAAATATCATGATATTTGAAGTATTGGAAATGTAAATGATCTATAATCATTAATATAGGACTGGAGTAGAACGTATATCAGATTCAGTAATACATGGATAAAATGAGGAGTGATCTCAGTTCAGAAATAGAATTATCCACTATGATAGTCTTGTAAATATTACTAGACTGATATGAAATGATTTTATATGTTTATGTTTTTTCAAAAAATAAATTTTTTTAGTTATTCCGACTAGAAATATGTTCATTGATTCATTATAAACTTTTAAGATTTATCCCATGACATGATATCATGATTACTGACATGCAGGAAAAGATTGATAAATGTTATTTTCTTATGCATTATTATTATGATATGATTGATATCTCCCTTGTTAACCATTACAAGGGATCAGAGATCACCAATTTTTAGGTTTTAGTTCCCCATGATATGACGAAGGTTATTAAGAAAGATGTGTAAAACAGCGTTATACTAATGATGGAAAATTCTAGAGGTGATGTATATATTTTATGGGAAAACATTTCATGATTTCCACTTCCCAATGTCACAAAAATAATATGTTCTTTTACTGTGAATTTGTGAAATGTATTTTTTATTCAAATAAAATATATAATATCTATGTATATCAACCATGGGTCATCAGTGTAGGTATCATATAAAATTTTTAGTCCTTAATTGTGAATTAGGATGTGAAAACATTATTGAAATCCATAGTGATATTTCTAATGATTTATCTAGGGTTTTCCATATGGATAAATCTAACTATAGTTTACAATCCTAGAATTTTGGTAATAATCTAGAATATAGTAGGATTAAGCATAATGTTTCATAGATTGAAATATTATAATTATTTTCTTATGGTTAAGTGACTTTCATAATTGATACTTATTTCTCACACATTTATTTTTTGGTCTTAGTAATTTAGAAAAAATAGATAAAACATGGTCAACATTAAATGGTTTAGATGAGTAAATTATCGGAATTATGAAAATTGACTTATTAATATGAGATCTCGTTAAGTGGATCATGAATGAGGAGTATGTATTGACAATTATATAGTGTATGATGATATTGTAAACAATATTTGAATGGTTTAGGATTTTCTATCCATATTTTAACAGTGAACCAATGATGCTTGGTTAAATAATGTTTCTGGAACATTAACACATGATGAATATTTTTGGATGGACTGAGATGATAGATCCTGAGTAATGGATTATGAATAGTGTTTCATGATTAGGGTTTATATGTTTCAGAATTCATATATTTTGTTATCCTTATCATGAAATATATAAATTTTTTCAGTATAACTTTTTCATAACAGTTTGGAAAGGATATGTTAAATAGTACTAATGTCTTTGAAATGTGATTTAAGGGTGAGTAGATATATTTGGAGAAAATATTATTTAGAGAAAGATAACCAATAATATATACCATTTTTAAGATAATGAAGTTTTGATAAATAAATGTTGGACATGAATAAGTAAATTTAATTATACTAGTTTCATGGGAATTAATTAGAAATTTGTTGTCAATTGGGTAATGATATAATGGATTGAGTAAAAAAAGTTTGGGGACTTATTGAACATATCTTATAATATTTGGAATAAGGAAACAATCATGTTTTAACTAAGGATATATTGTTATTCAGGTTATTAGAATTACTATAGCGAATACAAGATTAAGGTGTTCACATGTTTGGAATATGAAAAATATGATGTACCTTATGATATATGGGGAGTAAATGCTTAGATGACTTAGTTCACCTCTTTCTAATATTTTCTATTTTCAAATTTTAGAAATATTTAAAGGATATCAATATATGCAATGTTTATGTTAAACATTGGATGATGTTTTTTACAATAAATTATTAACTCCACATAGGTGGGCTTATAAATATTTTATAACTTTTGATAACCTTTATATTGTGATAAAGGCAGATAGAATGACCTATAATTGTATTTATGGATCGAAAGATCTGTTATGACTTCAGAAATGACAAATTCAACTTTATATCTTTGAATATTATATAAAGTTGAAAAAATTCAAGGCATGACCAATTGTGAAATTGTAATGAAATCAAGTTATATATCTTCTCATGAATATTGTTCAACAATAAGAAAGGGAATCTAGATATAAAGGGGTAGGATATTATCATTATTATTTATGATATCTCATTCCTATTTCACGCTACTTTAGTTTATGGTTTTGTGATTGTTAACATCTTCTGGATCTCCCAATTTCATGTCATTAGTGATCTTTATCAATCACTATGATTATTTACACTATTTTTCTATGCCAAAATCATTCCATATATTCCATTACATAGACACCTAGTTGGGATTTACTTTTTATAAATGTTATTTTACAACTATTTATCTTTAAAAGTATATTTTAGTCTTTGTTTCTATGATGTGGGTTTCTATGAAAGAAACATTAACTAATTAATAATTCGATAACCAAAAAGATTTTTTATGGTGAAATTCATTTTAGAAGGGGTAAAATGTAACACCTTGAGATTTTTATGAGAGATATATATTTTCTTTCATTTCATCGGTTTCATGTGTTTTACTCTATGCCAATATAAACTTGTGCTACATTCAACATAACCATAGCTTGATTTAAATGAAACACTATTATTGGCTTGTGGTAAACCAAATTTCAAGTTATTTTGATTGAATTCATTTCACGCAAGATCACATTTATGTGAACAAGTATGTATTATTGTGTTACATTTTAACCTAGAAATAATAATGCAAGGTATGAAAAATATTAAATAAATTATGAATATACGAAGAACACATACAGTTATAGTTAATTATTTCCTGAAAAATTAATTATAAAATAAAATAAACCATTTATAAATTACTTGAAATATTTATTTTCTAGAAATAAATTTAAATGAAAATAAGCGGGTTTATATAATAATAAAATCACTCATCATGGATTTTATTAATTAAATTTATATTTAATATATTAAATCTAATTTTCTGAAATTATATTATATACTTTCTACACATGATATATGAACAAATTTAATTTTTCTAAAAAATGATGTATTTTTTAAAAAAAATACAATTTTTATTTCATTTTTTGGAACACCCACTTTATATATAGTGTTTAAGAAATTTTATATTTTATTTGATAAAATAAACTTTTTATTTGGAAAAGGGATATAAAAATTTAATTTTAATGAATTTTTTATATTTTTCAAATATATTCCCATGTTTTATGAATAGAAAAAATATCCTAAATTGTAATTTAAAAAAGCATTTTTCATAAAAATATTATAAATGGTTAGTTTATATTATTTAATTATTTTAAAATATAAATAGAATATATTATTATCATTTAATATAATTTAGGTCAATGGAATTTATTTTACATTGAATTTTGATGTAAAAACATTTCAATCAATAGATTTGTTTTAACTTTTAAGACTTTTTTCCTCATTTAAGCAACAAGACAAGTTTTAAATTAATTACTAAAAAAAGGTGTTTTAAATTTTTAAAAATTTATTCCATATTTTTAAACATTAGTTCTAAATTATGTAAATAGCATTCTTCTATTTTTGTGCACTATGAATAGTAACATCAGTAATTTTTTATTAATTCGATAAAAAGGTTAATCAGGTAATTAAAGGAGAAAATAATATTAAAGGATGAACCTATAACATGTAATAATATCATTGTATGAGTTTTATTATTGACAGAAATTATCCTTGGGTTGAAATGTATACTTTTTAAGCCACTTGGATGAGCCTAGGATATTTAATATATTTCACTTATAGAAAAGATAAATACAACTTAATAAAATTTTAATAAATTTTTAATTTTTAATATATCATTATATAGAAGTTATGTTTGCCTATAAATAATTATTACAAAGATAAAATTCTAATATTTATCATGGTAATTTATTTCAAATTTTTTCGGTTTTAAATAATTACCATAATTTCCTATATGATGAAGATGCTAAAATTATTTAATTTATGAAATTCCATAAAATAATTTAATTAAAATATTTAAAAACATGAAAAGGACATGAAACATGACAATATCCTATTGGTTGAGTATATCATGACCATAATCATTCATGGTTGGGTTATTGACCTATTTTTCCCTCATGGAAATTATTATGATAGTTATAATATTTTATCTAAAGTGATGCTAATGATGGCTCATTCATATTATAATAAACATTACATTTTTAATGTAGAAATTTACTTAATATATATCTGAGTGAAATTATTATTTTAAATTCTAAAGGATTTATCGTCATCATATTATTTAATATTAACTTTTATTCAAAAAATATGTATATTAAATATATACAAAAAACTGATGTAGTAATTATTTTATTAATATAAATATCAACTAAATGGTTTTTAAAATATTAAGATAAATATAATTTTGGATAATTAATATATCAAAATATATTTATAGATTACCTTGACCTCTTAATAATATAATATAATATTTTTTTAAATAATAACTTATTATCTTTATTTTTTTAAACATCATGGAATTCGATAATGTCAAATTTGACATTGTTTGTTGTTTTTCAAAAAAATGTACTATTAAATTATTTTAAAATCATAATATTTATTAAAAAATGTACAATAATTATTATATTTCCTAAAATGTTATAAATTATTCATTTATGGTCTAATTGACATAAAATAATTAAAAATTCCACTATTTTAATATTGATTAATTTGTTACCTTGGTTAAAATTGAAATAGAATAACTAATGGTAAATTAAATTTATAAGGTTTTAATTAAGATAAAATAATTATAAATTCTATTTTTTGAACATATTAAATCAGTATCTCGTCTCATATAATAAAATATGAAATTTTAAATGATTTTTGATGGGGTTTGATATTGTTATAAATAATATTTTTTGAGATTCCAAAAGTGCCTCTCACATAAATTATAAAATGCAACCTCCTCCTTCACTTCTTAACACCACACTGAGAATTCATGACCATACATACCCTCACAATTATCTTATAAACTTCCATATTCAAATTTTAGTTATGATGGTATTTTCAGAAAACTAAATATAGTTCTTTTAAAAGGAGATCTAGGGGAGGTCATCCAAAAAGAGGTAATGTTATCTACCAATTATTTCATCTTATTACTTATTCTACATATTATTTATATATTTTTTATAATGTAATAAATATTAAATTTTATATATTATTGGGTGTTATTATTTATATGGATCAACTGTATTCCACATTATATCCATCATTGGAAAAACTAAATCACCACGTGTGCCTATGAACAACTTACCATCTCCACGTTGTGGTGTAATCTATTTATCATAACCACATTACATATATTTGTATAATGATATAAATAATAGATATATATTATTATTATAAAAATATATGTTTTCTATAAAAATATATATAACTTCCACTTCTATACTTTTCCATAATTAGTGAAATGTTATCATCGCTCTTACAAACATACGACCTAATATCTTTACGATATGGGGAGATTCATTCAAAATGATATTCATTAAATAATAATTATATAAAATTATAAAATGAATAAATATGATATATATTATTTTAATATTATTCTTTATATGATATACCTATTACATAATAATATGAATAGGAACATATCTGGAAAAGCACGCAAAAGAAAATAAAGTTATTATTACTATAAAGAATAGTGATATTGTTGTTGAAAAATAGGTAATAATATGATCTTCTGTGATATCATAAAAATGAAAATGATTATGGAATAATTTAATGAAATTATTTAAATACATATAAAGTATGGTATTACTTTTATAAAGGAACTTATAACCAACATAGGGGATAATTTCACAATATTATTATTCTCAGAGATTGTTTATACATATGTATTTACTGGGGTATATTTATCATCCATTATCATTTTTTCTAAAAATGTGTTCATAAAATGTTTCAAAATTCTCCAAGGATATTTAAAGTCATTTTTACCCATTTGTGACTTTTTACTACATGGTTTTAAAGGATTCATAATTTCATTTTCCAAATGAATTACCTATTGACATTTCTATCAAAAGTACCAGAAAAATGGTTTTTTTCACTTATACACCATTACTGGATTATTACGATCTAATAACTCAATATTAACTTGAATACTAAATTGTATTATTTCAAGTTTATTTTCAAAGTAATTGTTTTCTTTAAAAATTTAATGGTAATTGTATAAAACACACTGTCTTTGAAGAAGAAAAGAAAATTTTCCTCATGAATGAATTTCATGTGTTCTATCAAAATTATTTTCCATCCAAGATGGAATTTTTTAATAAGGATTTTATTCATGTATACAATTCATAATATTTGTATGTTTATTTATTCATATGATGTAATGATGTTAATTTTCAATGGATTATTTAATGATGGAATTATATTTAAGAAACCCATTTTATTATGTGGGTTGTAATATGATATATGATCTCATGGAACAATTATGTATGTTTTTAATTTTTTGATGGGGGGGCTATATCTCTTTTAAATAAATTGGGTATTGATTTATATATCATTATATATGCAGTACTAGAATTTTAAATCATCTCTGTTCAGTAATTGATGGTTGAAATATAATGAAAACGTGGTTTAGTAATACATGGTTAGAACGTAGAGTGAACTCGATTCAGTAATGGACCCTATCCATTATGATGGTATTGAAATTATTCTTGAATAATATGAAATGATTATCTATTCTTATATGTATGCCAAAAATTCCATTTTTTATGTTATTACCATCGGTAATATCATCAGTGAATTATTTCTAAATTCTATGATTTATTCTATGACATGATATCATGATCTTTGATATGTTGGATAAGATGATCAAATGTTATATTATTATGTCTTTTGATTACCATTCCATTGGTATCTCCATTTTTACCCTTACTGAGCATCTAAACTCAACCCTTTTTATGTTAATTTTCCCAAGTATATGATTAAGGGTATTAATTAATATGTGTTACATGGGATTTTAGTTATGAATGAAAATGCTGGAGATGATGTAGATGTTTTAAAAAACAGTTTTTTAGGATTCCTAGTTTCCAGAGACATTAAACATATATTCTCTTTGGGAATGTGTCTATATAATGTGTAATATATTTTTTATATAAGATATAATATCCATGTACTTCATTCTTGGTGGATTATATTTGGAGTACACATATCGATTAGAATTCCATTTAGACTAACGATAGAATCTATTGGTTTTCGAGGAAACTGGCCATGTGTTCATGTAGGTTTCAAATCAAACTGGATGGAAGTTATTTGGAATAGCCAATAAGTTATGTACAATATTTAATAGAACATTCCATATATTGTGCACTGTTTCATTTTTTTTGTAATTCTTAGCTCTACAATTGTTGTTAGACCCATTAAACATTGTCTTTCACATGTCGTAGCAGAGGTCATATGTCAATGACATGTTGCATGCCTTCAACGTAAGAGATCTAGACATCAAGGATAGTGAGAAAATTGTTTAGTACCTAGTAGATATCAAGTATTGGTTATTGATAATCATCTATGAGATATGAATTCCCCTTGTTCATGTCTATGGGAATCAAAAAAATCATTAGGGGAGAACATAAGAGTAGGAGACACATATGCATCCTCAATGACTATATCTATTTGTGTAGCCTTTTGTATTGGATTTTGGAGATTTAAATAACCTTGTTTAGGAGAACAAAATGAATATTATTTTTCTATTTTTCTCTTTTTATTATTATATGGATTAATTTTGTAGTTAGAAATGGAGACGACATGAGATTACGTGGCCCAGTGTGTCTAGAATTTATTTTAGAAATATATTAAGTACATTAAATGCATGAGTGAATAGTTTTTCTGAGAATGTTGAATAACGTAAAAATAGAGTCCTAATATTGGAAAATAATTTGGTTATTGAGTTTAGAGCATGGGTTTTATACAATGTTAGAAATAACCTTAGAACGTGTTGGATATTTATGTTGGGGAAGTCATGGGAGGACATTTAAATGAATTAATTTGATAAATTTATTTATTTATGTAATTAAACTGATTTAATAAAATTTATATATAAACACTATTATAGAATATTTTTCCTTTTATTTATAATAACCTATAAATCAAGAATAATCAATTGAGAGAATTTCATGAGCTTTGATTGGTGAGTAATGACCGAATCATGTATCATTGATCTATTGTGATAGAACTTCTGGATCACTCTATTGACAATGAATCAAAATCAATCTTCACCATAAATTGATTGAAAATTAACTATAATGATGTTTTATTTGTATTCATTCAGAATTTTTAATTTCTCCTACAAACAAAAATCAATCGACTAATGGATTGATTCATAGATTAGTCGTACTACAGGTATATGATAATCTTGATGTATTATTGGGTGAATTGTTTGATTTTTTTTCATTTATTTAACTACAACAAATCAAGTCACACTGAACCCAACCGAGGTTCCGTTCTCTATAAAATGTTTCTTGTTTTTTTCCCTACATTATTTGTTCATTAGTGGGAATTCCCATAGGTCATGGTTCGACCAATATTGGTGGATCAATAGTTGTGCACCTATATCAAGTGAAAAGATATTTATATCCCAAATATGTGTTCTGGTCTGTGATGATATTCTAGTAATGATGATGGAAATGAAGGATTGAGGATTGATTTGAGACCTCCAATTAAAATGGGATTCCAAAACAAAAAAAAGAAACAAATGGTGATGGTTTTCCATGCGTTTGGTGGTAGGATTATAGAAAGTGATCATATAAAATCTTGGTTGGGATCATATATGTGCTTGAAGATGAGATTGACCCCAATATTATAGGCTAAAGTGGTGCATGAATTCATAGAGTGAAAACTCACAAATTCTATAAAAATATGTAGAAAAATGTTTAAAATATGATATTACATTACATGTGGGACCCCTAGTGTGGTGCTAGGTTTTTCACGACAATGATAAATATCACACTACATTTGAAAGTTATAACATGACGTGTGAATAGACCTTGCAACACATCATTTTGTGTAGAGGGTACAATGAAACGTTCATGATTACATTTGATCATAAATTCTATTTACTTTGACAAGTACATGGCCAAGATAGGTAAACAATGGAAAATCCATATACATGGACATTGTCCAGAGTACAGGGGAATAGATATTCCATATAATCACGAACATATGTAGACATAGGCACATGATATGATACACTCAAATGAACCATTTCCATAGGTACATGATATTTAGTACTAGAACATGTTTTTCACCCCTATAAAGAATTATTAATGGCATTTTCCTCATCTAATTGGAAATGTTTCGTTATGGTGTGACCCCTTGATCTTTTCCCTGAATGTTTTTATGGAATCACATCCAACACATAGGATGGTGATCCCTTTAGTATGAATTTTCGGATGGAGATTATGGAATCATTTCATGATTCCTATAGTGATACCCTCTATCACCATATACCACTTGGTGGAGTTATTGGTAACATCATAAGATAAACTACATGAGCACCAATACTATACATATAAGGTTATACATTATTCATTTGTTGGTATACCCCATGGACTTTCTTATGATCCACATCTATGTATTGTTATGCTCAGAATTCTAGTGTATACATATTATGGAAAGAATCAATGGATAGTTCATTTTGAATAGATTCCATCAACATTTTCTGACTCAAGTATAATGTTCTCCCAGAAAATTTATATGTGGAACATTCAAGAAAGATTCCCAAAATTATCATTTTGAGTATGACTTTAACATGAAGTTTTGTTTATCGTTTTTGAGTATATATGAATATTCTTTTTATATGTGATGTACACATATGATTTTTATGAGATTACTAATAATCCAATTGTTTAATGCAAATTGATTTTCAGGTGGCCTATTGGGTATTTTTATACTCACCCATGCATGGGTTTTCTCGTATTTGCCACATCTAATGCAGATAATCACCCTTTTTAGGGATTCCTATATGGACCAGAACTAGGTAGAGGTTAGAGATCTATACATACCGAGGTGTGTTCCATTAGTTTCATTGATGGTAGACCCCTTATGTAATTTTATGTTGGACGTCTTTGGGGTCTCATCTTGGTGGGCTAGTATGTTATTAACTTTTCCTTTACTATAGTTGTTCTCCTACTCTAGTAGTGATATTTATATATAAGCCTTCATGGTTTATCTGGTGATTTAAATTTTTCATTTTACAATAATTGATATATGGGTGTGTGTGTGTGTGTGTGTGTGTGTGTATATTATTTAGTTTAAGGCCTCCCATTTGAGTGTCATTCCTACTCATTTCTGGTCTCCAGCCCATGTCCTATTGAAGGCGGTCTTGTGGAAGTCATGAAACGATCCTTATTGGGATGAGTCATAAAAAAATGAAATAAATTAAAAGGGAGATATGTATCAAATTTATAACTTTTAAATCCAAATATGGAATCATTTTTTGAATTTTTTTATAGAAACTGAAAATTTTAATTTAAATTTTAAAATTATGAAAAAGTATATAAGTCTGTTTCCCGAAATAATGCGTTTTTATTAAGAGAAATTTTTTAAATTAAATTCATATATAAATGTATTTATATAGAATATAACTTTATTAATTTAATAAAATATAAATAATAATAATTTAACACAAACCCAAAAATATTATTTGTCTTTGTAAATACATGAAATGGAAGTATAGTTTTCGATAATTGTTTTTATGATTCATTTAAAAATTATGTTTTTTCATAAAAATTCATGAATTTCAACATAATATAGATTTAACATGATGATCTTAAAAATAATATTATTTCATAAAAATCCTAGGTTTGAAGGGAATGGAAATTAATAATAATATCATATCATAAAAACAACATAATAATTTTCGAGGAAAACATTTTATGAAGAAAAAAATTACATTATAAAAAATTGAGTGATTATTTATAGTGAATTTATTCGTAAATTTATATCAAGTAGGTCCATTGTTTATATTTTATAAAAGAGTTAATCAAATTCAATCCGTACAATTTAGAGACGTGGTTGTAACAATGAAATTTAGATAATAATATTTAATGGTTCCTTTAATCTTGTTGTTTCATATCATATACTCTTTCAAATATAGTAATTATTTATAATATTTGGGAATTAAAATAATCATTAATATTAATGGATTTTTTCAATTTCATTTAATAAATATTTATTTATCCCCAAAAATTCTACATGATTAGTATCTCACCACATTATATCCTTAAAGATAACACCCTATTTTAACATCAATGAAATCATGAGAACACATTTCTATGATCATTTTTTAGAAACAACTTCAATTTATCCCATCCCATGAATATATGACCAAAAATATTAAATTACACATATTTTTGTGTCTTAGAAACATGAGGTGTTATATTCCAGTTTTAGACACCATGTTAATCTTTCAAAAATTTCTAAATTTCAAGAAATTATTTTTCTAGGACAAAAATATTATCTTCTTATTTTTTTAATCAATTCAATATTCCCTCCTTCATTTTCAATATCTTTCTCACAGTTTAGGAGTGAGAAATTTATATTTGTGTATTTTCTAAACATAATTCTTGATATAGAATTTATAATCATCTTGAAATATATTCTAAAATTTAAATATGAGATTCTCTAATTGTATTTCTATATTGACCCATATTTGATGAAAAAATTTGGGAACATTCTAAATTTACTTAATTAATTATTCCATATTTATTTTTTTGTTTTATCATAACCATGTTTCTTATTTATATCATCAGCCAATTTAGAATGATCTTATATTTATTCTATATAAAATTCTCTATACTATAAGTGTATTGTTTATCTTTCTCTATTTTTTTCCTTTTCTAATTCTGTGTTCTTTGATAAACACTCCTTTATCTCTCTCTTTAGCATAAATTCAATTTTGATGGACTCCTCTTGTATTAATCATGTTTTAATGATCAAAAATCCTATTTAGTATATAAACCCTGTTAATCCTTTGTAATCTATCTCATATCAAATGTACAGTTGTTTAGTAAATCTATCCAATGATATTAATTTTTATACATTCTGTTTGATTACTATACACTATCACTGATTTACATGATAAAGATTTAATTAATAAATTATTAAGTTTAATCCATTTTATGAATATTAATGCTTATATCTGAATAATGATATTTTTCTAAGTCTGAGACATAGTGATTATGACACCGGTTATGTTTTTTTTGGAAAATGACCCAAACACCGTGAAACAGACACCATGAACCAAACACTGTGACCAGACACCATGAAGCATACAACGTGAGCCAGACACCATGAACTAGAAAATGTGAACCAAAAACCATGACCAGACACTGTGAACCAGACACCATGAACCAGACAATGTGAACTAGACACCGTGAAGCAGACACCGTGAACCAGACACCGTGAACTAGACATCGTGAACCAGACACCGTGACCACACACTATTACCATCTAGACCACATGACCAATATAGACATTGTTTCAAGGATACATTGGTTCATAGAGATATCATTTACAATCAAACTATGACACATTTTCTTGATCTGTTTTTTCGTTTTTTGAATTTAATCTCTAACGGTGATATTTAAGGATTTTAAATGCACTGACATAATTCATGTTTCATTTTTGACATGTCACCTAACAGTACGAGGTATGAGGTGCAGAATAAACGAATCATGCCGTCTCCAACACATGTGTTCTAAGATAAACGAATAGTGCAGCCCCGAAACAGTAATGAAATGAAAGTGGAATAACGTGAAGCAAGTGTGTGAGAACGACAACAAAGAATACACTTGGGGAATTTTAGATAAGAGAATTTTCACTTAAATATTGAAACTGATGATGAACACACAAAGAATATTCGAATCCCATAGTGGATGGAATGTTTACCATTAAAAAAACTTGCCAATCATGATGGCTTGCCAGACTCTTGTTTTCATATGAGGACTTGATTTCTATATCGTCTTCATCCTAGAATTCTAAATCTATATAGACAACCAATCAGATCCCTTCTTATCTTATCTCATCATTTCTTCTCTATTGTGTATCATTTTATTTGCATTAGGGAAGTGTGAGTATCAATATAACAACACACTCTTTCTATTGCATTATACTGAAGGATATAAGATATCATTTCTCAAACATATTTTTACACATGTGTATACCCACAAATGAGTGTGGAAGAGGTCCCTATGCGACCTGGTAGTTTGTACCCACGTGGAACTATGGAATAGGTCATTTGACCTAGACAATCCAGTGTCATATTGTTAACCCTGATCAAGTGTGGAGATCAAGTATATTTATATAAACTTATTTATGGAAGGTGATCACTATGTGTAGTGTATTATGTCTTACTTTGAGACTGAACAACTTTTTTTATATCCGCTGTTCTATTTAAATTTAGTTTTCATTGTTTTACAATTTAATTCTGAATTCACAAAATTCACTTTGATAATTAATCTTGGAAAGAAGTAATAGTTGTATTTCCTTATTAGAATAACTTAAAATGTAATATTTATAACTACTATTAACATTACTGAGAATTAATCAATCTTGTAAGAAGTTATTTAAATAATCAATCTTTCATAACTGTATTAAATTGATTAATTGGGTTGTATTTAAATTCATTTGTGTACCCTTATATGATTTTTTTAAGAAATTTTTATAGATACTCAATTCACCCCCTCTTGAGTGATCTACTCCGACCAACATTTGGTATCATAGGATATTTATTAAGACTGTTTTTACCATTATTAAACTGTGATTATAGTTGTACTTTAGAGATATGTAAATTTATATTACTTCAGAATTTCTAGGTATTTCAATGTATTTATATATTATGGATAATAGATTAGAAGGTGGTACAATGAAAAGACCGCCATTATTTAATATAACCAATTATGATAAATGGAATATTAAAATAAAAATGCATTTAGAAAGTATGGGTTTTGAAATTCAGTCTATAATTATAGATGAATATATGATTCCTTGTACTGATAGAACCAATAGGGATGAACCTACCAAAACTACATATAATAACAATTGAAATGCTATGAATGATTTATATTACTCTTTAATAGATAAATAATTTAATAGAATTACTTCTTGTGAAACTACCCATGAAATTTGGGATACCTTGTCTATTTCACGTGATGGAACATCTTGTGTAAAGGAAATGGGAATTAATAATTGTACTACTAAATATGACTACATTAAAATGAAACCTGATGAGCCTATTTTTTTGACATTTATCATAGGTTCAATGAAATTTTCAACACAATGATTTTTCTTGGAATAGAAGTCAATAAAAAGGATCAGATAATGAGAATTCTCAGATATCTACGTGACAGATGGAGGGGAACCTCTGTCTCTATTAGAGAATTATGAGACATCATTAAGATACCTATAAAATAACTAATTATGGATACTAATGATGTGAGAAGAGGAGTTAAATTTATATAATGAAGAGGAGGATGATCCAAAAAGAAAATATATTGCCTTCAAGAACAACACCTCTAAACCCAAAGACAAAGAGAAATTGGAAGCATCTATAAAGTGTTCTACTAGTTAACAATGATCAACTGATGGGGATGAAGTGATGGCTAAATTATCCATAAGATTCAAAACAATTTACTATCAGAATAACTTTTTCAGAAAACCTAATTGAAAGGGAAGATATAATCAAAAAGGATGTTGGGAGAAAGATTGGAAAAGAAGTGACAAGACCGATGAGATTGTCTTCTATGAATGTAAGTGAAAATGACATATCAAGGTTGACTGTCCAAAGCTCAAGTGCAAAAAGAAATAAGAGGACAGTTAATGATGGTATAAAAAGGAAATGAATGCAACCTAGTGTGCTTCTTAGGATAGTTCAAGTGACCCTGAAACATCTCATGATGAATAAGATAACAAATCTGATTTTTTATGAAAAACTAATTTAAAGAAACACTGGACACTTCTTTACATAATTCATACTATTCTATAAATTATAGTGACTCTAAAAATATGTCTAATGAATAAATGTTTGAATAATTTAATATGTTTGAAGAAATATGCAATGATCTAAAAGATAAATATAAATCATTGAAGAAACAACATGCTTTGACTCAGACTATTAAATCTAAACACACAACTGAAAAAGGGAAATATTCCAAACTTCTCAAGGAGAACAATGAATTAAAAATTACTAATGGGAAATTGATGAATAGCAAAGAAAAGTTTACCAAAGGGAAAAATTCCCTTACTAAAATTCTAGGTAAACAAATTTCCCCTAAATAAAATACTGGCCTTGGTTACCAACCTAGAAAAACAAATTTTGTAGAACAAACATTGTTTCTAAATCTAGGACATACATCATTACTCCCAGTTATAAAAACGAATCAACTAGTTCAGTTTATGATACACTTTCTACTGTTTCAATTATTTCTACACCCAGTAGATTTTTTTAAATACATTACATAATTATTATAGGAAACCAATGAGGTAGATATGGGTTCTTAAAGCACTTATCACTAATGTTACTAGACCCAAACATTTATGGGTACCAAAATCTGTTTTCTCTTCTTCATTTTATAAGAATGTTGTTTAAAGAGTTCTTGAAAATGTTTATGGTGTTTGGATAGTGGGTGTTCATGACACATTACAGGAGACTTCTCATCCTTCTAGAATCTAATAAAAATTGATGGAAGACATGTCACATTTGGTGACAATTCCAAAGGAAAAATCATTGGCCTTGGCCAAATTGGAAACTCTAACTTAGTTTTGATTTCTAAAGTACTATTTGTTGATTGATTAAAATATAATCTACTTATAATTTCACAAATATGTGATGATGGATTCCATGTTATATTTGAAAATGATGCTTGTAATGTTTTTAATTCCAAATAAGAATTAGTGTTTTCTGCAGAAAGAAATGAAAATGTTTATTCTGTTATATTAGAATATTTGGTTTCTAAAAATACTTCAGGTTTAAATTTATTTCATAATGAATCATGGAATTGGCATAAAATACTAGAACACTTTAATATTCATTCACTTATAAAGATAACTATAAAAGTCTTAGTCAAAGACCTACATAAACTTGATTTTATAAAAGATAAAGTGTGTAATCCTTATCAGAAGGGAAAACAACACAAAATTTCAATCAAAACAAAGAAAAAGATGTAAACTTTTCAAACTATTGAACTACTTTAGATTGATTTGTTTGTACCATCTTGAGTTTCTAGTTTAAATGGGAAGAACTATGTTTATGTTCTTATAGATTACTTCTATAGATATACATAGACCTTCTTTTTGGCTCACAAAAGTGAAGTCTGCTCTTACTTTACCAAATGTTCCATGTCTATAGAAAATTATAGTGGATATAAAATTAAATCCTCGAGAAGTGAACATGGCTGTGAGAATGAAAATCAAGAGTTTGAATCCTTTTGCTCACAAAATGGCTAGAGTAACAATTTCTCTTCCACTATAACACCTCAATTGAATGGAGTTGTAGAAAGAATAAACAGAATCCTGCAAGATAATTCTAGAACAATTCTAAGTGAATATGACCTACCTATTTATTTTTGTGTATAAACTATAAATACAACATGCTACATAATCAATATAGTATTGGCTAGACCTATTCTTAAAAGGACTCCTTATGAGTTAGGAAACAATCAAAAACCCAATGTTAGCTATTTCAAAGTTTTTAGTTGCAAAGTATATATCTATAATACAAAGAACAATCTTGACAAATTTGAATCCAGGAGGGATGAAGGAATCTTTTTTGGATATTCAATTTCCAATCATGTCTATAGAGTGTTCAATAAAAGATCTAGATGTGTGGAAGAATCTATCAATGTCAAATTTGATGAAACAGATCTTTATGAGCCAAAAACCATTCTATAGAACCTGGAGGATGATGTATCAAATATTGACGTTATCTCAAAATCCTAAAACCATCCTTTGAAGGAATCTGTGAAAAAATATAGTTGTTAAAATTATTTAGACACAATTCACAATGAACCGGAACATGTTGATGAACCTGAAATTACTAGTTATTCCTTTTCTATAGATGTTGTAACTCTTCAAAACCATCCCTTAGATGTTGTTGTAGGAAACTTAGAAAAAGTAAGTCAAACTAGAGCTTTTCTTAGAAATCATGTTGAATGTAAAGTCTTTTTGTCACAACTTGAACCTAAAAACATTAATGATGCAATCAAGGATGAATTTTGGTTGATGGATATGAAAGAATAACATAATCATTTTGAAAGGAATAGATTTTGGAAACTTATTGAAAGACCCTATGACACATTCACCATAGGCACTAAATTGGTGATTAGAAATAAGGTAGATTAAGCTAGTAACATAGTTAGAAACATGAAAACATTGCTTGCACAAGGATATGGTCAGGAATAAGGAATTTACTATGATGATACCTTTTCACTGGTAGTTATAAATAAAGCCGTCAAAATTATGCTTTCTTATGTAGCACATTTTAATTTCAACTTATATAAAATGGATGGTAAGAGTGCATTACTAAATGGGTATATAGTTGAGGCTATCTTTGTTGAGAAACCTCTTGGTTTTATATATCCTCATTTTCCAAATAATATTTTTAAATTATCAAAAGCTTTATATGGTTTAAAACAAGCTCCAAGAGCTTGGTATGATAGGCAGAGTACTTTTCTTATTTCTAATGGTTTTAAAAAAGTATTTTCTAATTATAGCATTTTTGTAAAACGAATTTCCATTTATGTTTTAGTAGTTCCAATTTATGTAGATGGATTTTTCTTTGGATCTTCAAGAAATTCTCTTTGCTTTGATTTTTCTAAAATGATGAAAAATGAATTTGAAATGAGTTTAATGGGTTAACTAAAATTCTTTCTTGCATTAAAAATCTTTTAAAACAATAATGGTATTATTTGAAATCAAATAAAATACACTAGAGATATTATAAAACGTTTTTTATTGGATGTCACTAATGGTAGTGATACTCCATTGAGTACCAATAGTATGTTAGATCTTGATGAAGATGGAAAATCTGTTGATCAGCCCACTTATAGAGGAATGACTGGAAATTTACTCTACTTAACTACTATTTGACTAGGAATTTTGATTAGTGTCTGTATGTGTGCTTGATTTCCAGAAAATCTTAAGGAGTCTAATTTAAATGGTATAAAGATAATTTTTAAATACCTCAAGCATACACCAAATATTGGACTGATCTATCCAAGAGGACAATCATTGTAACTAGTTAATTATTTTGATGCTAACATTGGTGGTTGTATGTAAGATAGAAAAGGCACCTATGGAACATGTCACTTTTAGGAAAGTTACTAGTATCATGGTGTAGTAAAAAAAAATTATGTTGCATTATCTACTACAAAAGCTGAAAACATAGCTACTGGTAGTTGTTGTGAACAAATTTTGTGGATGAAACACACATTACATGATTATGATGATAAATTCAGTCATGTACCTATAAATTTGGACAACACAATTGCTATAAATATCTCAAAAAATAATGTTTCAAACTCTAGGATAATGAATACTGATTTAAGACATCAAATTTTGGGAGATCAATATCAAAAGGGTGATATCACTTTGGAATTCAGTGGAACTGAATATTATCTTGCTGGTATATATACCAAACCATTAAATTCTAAAAGAATAGACTACATCATTCATGAATTAGGTATGATAAACCATAAGTAAATATCTTACTATTTTATATCTTACAGTTTCATAATTTTATATATCAAGACTTACTGATTCATGTTTCGTGTCTCACAGTTTGTATTTATTGGTTACTATCTGACACTTATTATCTCTAAAAATATGGATGAACGGTCTAGAAATCACTCTTGTTACGGTTTCACCATAAAATCATGTTACTGTGTCACCGTGAGAGTTAGTTACTATCTCACCATAAGAATTCATTGTTATTTATTTATAAATTTGAACCTGTATCGCAGTGATCAGTTATTTTACCCTTTTCTTTCTTGTGATTTTGTTTTTGCGACGAATAGTATTGCTAAATTATAGAATAAAAGATGTTTCAATTATTCTTTACTCCAGCACACATCCATTCTCTCAAACCATAACCCTTCTACAAACCTTTAACACTTCTCTCTCTCTAACATCCGGTGAATGCCCAGAATGAAACATCCTTCATCATCGACTTCTGAGAAATGAAATTCAATGAATAATAAGTTCACGCCTAAGTTAGCACCTGAGGGTCCTCTGCATCCAAATATAGTGATCCGAATAGTAGTACCTCAGAATGAGATATTCCATATGTGTTTTCTTGTAGAGTAATTCCCTGGTTTTGAATTATTGAAAGTGAAAGGTTGGATAGAATTGTTTTCAAAGGATGATAGACCAATCTACAAAAATCTTCATTCAAATTTGTATCAGTATGTACACTTTTCATTTGATTCAATAAGTGCCTATGGTTTAAAAAGTTGGATAAATGTCCAGATCTTCACGTTTTTTTCGAGGTTATGGGTTCCATGCCTTAGGATACCTCATGAAGGTATATGGGAAGATTACCAGAGAGGTCATCCACCTCCAAGTGAATTCTTTATTTTGGAAGATTCCTTGAAATGTTTAACAGAAAATGGAACAAAGAGGGGAGATGTGAAAACTGGGCCCCGGTGACAGCACAACCACCCCACCATAACATGGTCGTCGGGTCCTGGCCCACCTGGTACCACCAGTTGCCCCGCAGACATGTGGGGCCCACCCTAGGGTCCACCCACAACCCAACCGGGTCATCTGACTAATGATTGTTCTCATAGGCCAACACATGACCTTTCCAGTGTGCTTTGTCCTCACTCACACACACCCTGAGTAACTTCCCAGGAGGTCACCCATCGTGATCACTACTCCAGGCCAGGAACGCTTAACCGTGGAGTTCTAATCAGACAGACTCCCGAAAGGAAGGTGCACCTTTTTGACATGAGTCATATCATTTAGTCATTTAACCTTTTATCATTTGGAGATGTTATAATAACCCCCCCTTTAGAGCAGAACTCCCTCATTGTGGGCCCTACATCTCAACCCAGGCAGTGCACCGGGCACTTAAGGCTGGGTACCACCTTTGATACCAAATGTGACAACTGGGCCCCTATGACAGCACAACCACCCCGCCATAACATGGCCGTTGGGTCCTGGCCCACCAGGTACCACCAGTTGCCCCGCAGACATGTGGGGCCCACCCCAGGGTCCACCCAAATGCCCGAACTGGTCATTTGACTAATGATTGTTCCCACATGCCAACACATGTCCTTTCCAGTGTGCTTTGTCTTCACTCACACACACCCTGGGAAACTTCCCATGCGGTCACCCATCCTGATCACTACTCCCGGCCAAGCACGTTTAACCGTGGAGTTCTAATCAGACAGACTCCCGAAAAGGAAGGTTCACCTTGTTGACATGAGTCATATCATTTAGTCATTTATCCTTGTATCATTTGGGGATGTTACAGGAGAAATCACTGCTGAACTTGATGGAGAATCTAGACATCTGTATAACTTTATTACAAACTTGATTAGCCCCAAAAAACGTGATTTCAATATAATTAAATATCAGGCTTTATTTTTTATACATCTCCTAAAAATGGACATAAGATAAATCTTTGTATGTATGTAATGCACCATATCTGTGAATTTATTAAGACCACATCCAAGTCAGCTTACATATTCCATTTTCGGCTTATCTCATCCATGGTATATACCAATGGATTTGTTGGACCAAACTGAGATTTTATTAAGGATAATGAGTTCTGTCTTTTAAAATATATTATAAAGAGGATGAAAATCTATTAGAATCCTTGGAAAAAGGAAAGGGTTGAAGACAATGATAGGATCTATGAAACGTTCAATCCAGTGCTACATCCTTCAAGACAAAAATGTATTTCTGATCCTAGTTACGAACCAGATGAAGCTGTTGACTATTATGATGAAGAAGAAGAAAAAGAAGTGGCTGATATACCTCCTAGAGAAACTGTACTTGATGAGGAAGATAGTACACCTTCTCCTGAAGTAGTAATTGGAGATGAAATACATGTTCCTAAATATGTGGCTAATTTGGATGAACAACCCAATGTGGATGAAGAATCTATAAATATTGAAATAGAAAAGGATGTTGTAGAAGATCATAGAAGAGAAGATATTATTGTTATGGAATAGTTGCCTATAAGTAACTCCCTATGGAACAAACTGTTCTTGAAGTCATTCTTTCTACAGAAAAGAGAATACTGAAAGCCTTTCAATTGGCTCAAAAGGAATTGATTGATGAAATAAAAGAGTAATTATTGAAAATAAGTCAAGGCCCTATGTCTCTGAGTCCTGAGAAGGATGCACATATTGAGGGGGAGCAACCCCCCAATCTAGAATATGTTGTATTGGAAAATCTGATCGATCCAAAATCAGTGGACATAATGGTATAAATTCCCCAGTTATTTCGATGTGAAAGAATCCCAGGAAGTTTTAGTCAAAGGTCTTTACAGTTCTACTATGTTTTTGTTGAAAATTACATATTCTCATAAATCTATCCTTCCAATGAAACTGAGCCTGCCTTAGCTTCTATCTCTAAGCCATCACAAAGACCTCTAACCTTGGTGAATAAGATGACCTGAAAGAATTTGGAGCAACCCTTTTGGTAGGGGTTGAAAAATCATGATTACCCAACTAGTTCCAATAAAAAATCTATGTGAGAGAGATTCTTCACTATTATTTGAAATTTTCATTTCTCATATTCAAACCAAAAATGCATCATTAGATTCTAGAAGTAAGAGTTGAGAACAAACTACATAGTGATGAAGTACATATTATAAGAGGTATGTTTGAATAAATTTAGAAAGTTCTGAATTTGAGATCAAATCTTTCTTCCCATCCAATTAAGACTATCTTTCTCTAAACCCCACATGATATTGCCTCTCTAATTCAACCCCATTTTTCTTAATTAGCTGAAAAGGTAGTTCAATGAAACAAAAAAAATTAAAGAGATGTGTGAGCTTATTGTTTATCTTAACAAGATAACTGATGAGTATAAGTGGTTATTTCATAAAGTGATCAATCAAATAAAATCGCTTACCTCCATTTTCACTACATCTAATGCCTCTGGTAAATATTCTCAACCTTCCTCAGATAGTGATATATTTTGAACAGTGTTCAATGTGGAACTTCAAGATATGATTATTGGTTTTAATAAAGAATCTTTATCTGAAGTTATCAAGAACAGTGACAAAGATATTGATTTGGTGAAAATACATTCATATATTTATAATGATGATAATCAATAATTATCAAATAATGTGGGCTTCTATTTCAACTGGTTCATCTCTAAGACGAATGTGACCAATCATTTCAAGTACCTTGTGGAAAATCTGAATATTCCTCCTATTTTTGGTCTTAACAAGATAACTGATGAGTGTAAGGGGTAATTTCAGAAAGTTCTCAATAAACTAAAATTGCTTACCTCAGTTGTCACTGCTTCTAATGCCTCTGGTAAATCTTCTCAACCTTCCTTAGACAGTGATTTGTTTTGAACAGTGGTCAAAGAGGAACATCCAAATATGCTTAGTGGTTGTAATAAAAAATATTTATCTATTGTTATCAAGAACTATGACAGAGTTAATGATTTTGTGAAAATACATTCTTAGATTTCTAATAATAATAATCAAGAATTTTTAGAGAATGTGGACTTCTATTCAACTGGATCATCTCTAAGACTGATGTGACCAATAATTTCAAGTGATTTGTGGAAAATCTATTGATACCCCTTTGAGATCTGGCTTTCCTACCTTCCCCAGTGCCCTAGCCTCCACTTATATGTCTTTCAGTCATGACCTATGTCATATCAGGCATGCAATCCTTGATAAACAGTTGCACCAGTCTATTACTATGCCTACATTGGCCCCTTCTATGTTGGAAGGTCTTCATTTACCTTCACTATCAACCTGCTCACTCCCTTCTTCTACCTCGAAATCTACTCCTATAGCTTCTTCTTCTGATCATGCTACTAAGAGAAAAGAGACGACCAGCCATTGATGATGAATAGTGACTACTCTCTTTTGATAAGAATGTTGTTGCATTTGTTTTGTTTTCTACTATTTGTACTGAAACTTTTTTTATCTAACACATTGTGAACTTTTCTTCTATTTTCGTATTCATTATTATTTATAATCCCAAAAGAGGGTGATATCGATATATGTAATATTCTCATTGGGAATATGTACTTTGAAAAAATATACACTCTAAATCCACATGATTTGTGATCAATAAAAGGGGAAGATTGTTGGAATCCTCATGTATTAATTATGTTTTAATGATCACAAATCCTATTCAGTCTATAAACCTTGTTAATCTCATGTAATCTATCTCACATAAAAGGTACAATTATTTAGTAAATCTATCAAAATATCGTAAGTGTTATACATTCAGTGTGATTACACTACACTATATTTGATTTACTTTATAATGATTAATTTTATTAATGATTAAATATAATACATTTTATGAATATCACTGCTGAAGTCTGAAAGTAGATATTTGGCTATGTTTGAGACACTGTGAGTCTGCCACAGGTTATGTTTTTTGGCAAAAGGAACCAGACACTGTGAACCAAACACCGTGACCGAGAAACCAGGACAAGACACTGTGAACCAGACACGATGAACCAGACAACATGAAGCAGATGATGGGAACTAGACATCGTGAACCAGACATCGTGAACCACAAATTGTGATCGAGACACCATCACCAGACACCATGAACCATAAACTGTGAACCAGACACAGTGAACATGACACCATGAACCAAACATTGTGAAATAGACACCATGAAACAGACACCGCAAACCAGACACCTTGAACCGACACCTTTACCATCCAGACACTATGACCAATACAGACACCATTTCAAGGAGACACCAGTTCAAAGAGACAATGATTACAGAAAAAATCTAACACTGTTTCTTAATCTATTTTTTCATTTTTCAATTTAATCTATAACAGTCATATTTTAAGATTTTAAATTCACATACATAATTAATGTTTCATTGAATAAATGTCACCTGATGGTAAGTGGTACAAGGTGTAGAATACATGAAACCAATCAGCTCCAACTCATGCGCAGCAAGATAAAAGATTAGTGTAGCCCAGAAACAAAATTTACAATTAAGTGGAATTATGTGACGCAAGTGTGTGATCATCACAAATAAAAAAACACATAGAGTATTTTTGAAGATAAAATTGTCACATAGAACTCGACACAGATGAAGAACAAAAGAAGCATACTCGAATCCCAGAGTGGATGACATCTTCACAACGATGAACACCCACAAATATAGATGACTTGCGATACTCTGGTTTCCATTCAAGGACTTTATTTCTACATCTTTATCATCTTAGATGTCCAGAGATTCATAGACAACTACCCTCGAGCACTTCTAAACAAGTCTCATCATTTCTGCTCTGTGGTTTATCATTTTATTTTCTTTCGAGCAGTGTGTGGTTCTGTAAAAGAACACACTCTGTCTCAAGTATTAAACTGAAGGATATAAGTTAACCTTTCTCAAAAATCGTTTTACATGTGTGTATACCCATGAATAAGTTTGGAAGTGGGCCCTGTGTGTCCAAGTAGTTTTCACCCACGTAGAACTATGGAAGAGGTCATGTGACGTTGATAGTCCTGTGTACTATTGTTAACCCAGATCCAGGGTGTGGATCAAGATTATTCATATATATTTCTTGGTCATCGGTGATAACACCATGTGGAGTGTATTAGTCTCATTATGAGACCGAACCACTTATTTTATATCCGTTGTGCTGCTTAAATTTAGTTTTCTCTATTTTACTATTTAAATCAGAATTCACTAAACTCACATTGATAGTTAATCTTGGAAAGTATTTATAGTTGTTTTTTCTTTTTTAGAATAGCTTCAAAAGTAATATTAATAAATACTATAAAAATTACTCAAAATTAATTGATATTTTAAGAAGTTATTTAAATAGTCAATCCTTCATGAGAGTTTTACTTTGATTAACAGGGTGGTATTTAAATTTATTGGTGTAACCTAATAGGAATATTTTTTGAGGGGAAAATTTTATCGATACTCAATTCACCCCCTCTTGAGTGATCTACTCTGACCAACACATTTCAATGTCATTTTCACTAAAAAATTCACCACATTCACCACTAGTGATATTTTATTCATGCATATTAGTAATAATTAGATTCTCATCAACAACACTATAAATATCAAAATCAAAATTTCCATCCCTTATTTAGATTTCATCACACAGTGTTAAAAAAATTTTATTTTTTATATTTGTATAAAGTTTTACTCTTTTATAAAGAATAAAATTTTTACTGAATTGATTTCTTATTTGAATATCATTTAGTTCTTTCATCTTTTTCAATAATAGATTCTTATTCATTAAATTATTGATATATTACTATAATGTTTTAAATATATTGACACATGAATAATTTATTTGGAATCACCCTCTTGTACATTCTCATGAATCATCTCACTTCTCTTGGGATAGGATAAAAAAATTTCATTCTTTTCCACAAATAATTTATCTGATTGAAAACAACCAGCCTCAAAATATTCAACAAGATCATTAATTTTCTTATTATTATAAGATATAAAATTTATTTCTTTTTAAATATTAACATTATTTTTGGTAGAATTTCCCTTTCTTATCACATAATATATGATAATTAAGTCTCAACAATATAGAGGAGGTTTACCTTAATAACTGTCATCAAGGGTTGAGACATTAGAATTAACCATCATATGAAATATATGCAATATCTTCTCAACCATTTTTGAACCACTAATATAATCTTCTGATAGTGATCACTATTTCATTATCACCTATGAAAAAATAATCTAACATTTCATCATCCTTTATATCTATGTATTCATATATCACTATTCAAATATATTGTTCTTATAACATAACCTAGGTATTAAATTCATAAATATCTTCTTATTAATCCTCTATGACTTTATCTTTCTATATTCCTTTAAATTCTTTAGGATATTTATTTGATGAGAAATGAAATATGGAATTGTAATAATTCCCATAATTTTCAATATTATTTTTATCATTTTTTATCCTAATAAAACCTTCATCATTACGAGTACATCCATTAGTTTCATCCTAAAAAAAATCCAATACAATTGATAAACAGCTTGATGCATTTGATCTTTATATATTTAATTATTATTCACCTACAATCTAGGAATCCACTTAATATTCACTAAATTATTATTTCATATAATTTACAAAAATTAATTCAACAATTGAATTTTAAATAGCAGAGGAACTATTTTTCTTAAACCTCAAAATAAGCATTGGTCAACAAAGGTATCCATTCTATAATACCACATGAAAATACACCCACATGTTTAGTTACATCAGTGAGTGGGGTTTTGTTGGGTATCAGTGTGGTAGAGTTATTTATACATTTTATTAAAATAAAAATCCATTTCTAATCATAATAGTGAGTTAATTTCATTTTTTCATTCACAAATTATCAAATTGGATAAATGATAAGAAATTTATCGGTTTAACCTCTCAATATGAGAAGGATAATGCTTTTTGTGATTGAGAATCACTTTTAATGACCCAACCCATTGAAATAAAACTATAAATTAAAAAATTAATGGTCTATCAATGTTCTATCATTATAATTATATAAACTACGAATGAAGATGTTTAAATATTACAGAAATATGGATTTTTTTTTCAACTATAGAGTATTCCACAACATTAGTGTTCAATCATGTTGTTACTATGAAAATTATTTTCCTCTATATTTCACACTAGTATGTATGTTCTTATTCATCATTTTTACATTCACATTATGGATAATTTACTACATATTTTTATTCTTCGCACTCTATTATCCCTCTCCAATAAAATGGATTTTCAAAGTTGTTGTGTATTAGATATTTATTTAATTATTCAAGAAATTCCTGAATAACATTCATATTCTTCATTTTAATCTATGGTATTCCATAAATATTAGTGAACATTATATTCATATATTAAATGGTAAAAATCCCCTATATTTTATCCTTATTCATAATTTTTATAGCTATTCCAAAAATCCTCTTCACTTTTCTGTCACTGTTGAATTTATTTTATTATACATTTAAAAATCACTTTAAAATTTATCCAAAATAATATCCTCTTTTTATTGAAAAAAATATTTTCATACTATTCTACATAAACTCTCAAAGAACAATAATTTAAATAATTATTTTAATTATACATCCATTTGTGCATGACAACATTTAGAAATCAAAATAGGTCAATCTTCCTTTGTGGAATGGAATCCTGAATAATTAGAATGAATCACAATCTTTTATTTTGATTATAATTCAATAATGAATGTATCAAAATGTATCATTTTAATTAATTATTTTCAATATGTTTTTCTATGTTTTCATCATTTATATCTTCAATTAATATAAGTTTATAATGTGTTGAATTTTACAAGGAAATATACTCTATAAAGTCAACCAACCCTAATAAATTTTGAAATATTTGTTATACTAAACATGATGAAGATCTAAAAACCAATCTAATTATTTTTATGATGTATATTAAGTCCAAAATAGGGTTCATGAATTTACAATAATTACATATTGTGATCCCTATGAAGTCTAACTACTCTATGCAGATGAACTCTATCAACTTATCATACATATATGTATATATATATTTATATATATATATGATGTATGTGATGTACTCTAGTAACATTGAACATTAACTCAATAGAGTCTTTGAAATCTAATTTTTTTAACATTATGATGTATTTGAAATATATGAATTCCAACCTAATGATGATGAAAAACCATAAAAATTATATGTAATCCCATTCCTTTTTAATATGTTGCAAACCATAATGTATAATGAGAAATATTAAATTCCTGATGTAGTATCTAAAATACATTAAATATTTTTAAAAAGTACTATAAAATATAAAATATCATACAAAAAATAGATCAATTTATTATTATTTCTCCAATAATATTATTTTTTATAAAAATTACTAATAGATACATCTAATGTCTTATGTAAACATCATTTACTAATAATTTCAGACATAAACCAATAGTCTTGTAGATTTGTGAGATATTAATATAAAATAATCCATTCCAAATTTCATTCAAAACCTAATTACATAAATAGATATCTTATATTGCATCCAAAATCATCAAGAATTTTTCCAAAATCCTCAAAACATCCATAAGGTATTTATCACACATATTATCAAATATATTATATTACGTTTAATGTGATTTATGAATTGACTCAAAAAATCCATGAAATTGTATATTTCAAATTCAAACATCTTTGAAACACCTTCTCTTAAAAAATTACATATTCTATAACAATTATTCTTCAACATGATATCATGATAACTTCATATTGATTCTCTAATTTCCTTCTTAAGGTCACAATATCTATTTTTCTCAATATAATATTAGCATGAAATCCATAGTGGCTCATCCATCTACAGACAATAACAACGAGTCATGTAATATAAAGTGTACTTGGTTCATCCATTGAGTATTTACGTTTACTAATGTCAATATGGAAATTCACCCGCTTCCACTACAACGATAGCTTTATCCACTTGTTATACTTATTGTGGTAGAAAAATATGGATTTATTCTGCAATGGTTCCATCTTAAACCTCCATGGCCAAGAATTCACTGAAAACTATCATACCATCATACCACACTACATGGTTTTGATCACCAATGGAAATATCCTGATAGAGCAGTATACATTGAACCATTATTCTGATGGTAATCTCAATGATTTTTTAGGAAGAGATATCCAGTCGAGATAAACATTCAAGGTATATATTGGGTATCCCTTAGGTATGAAAAATGGATCCACCCTCACCAACTCTCCATTCATATATTTGTAAACATGATATGGTTATATGGATATGTTCTCTCGTTGTTGAATAATCCATGATATATTTTCCACTGAGAGAATTATATGATTTTGAGTGATAAATTAGTATGAAATATAATGAAATAATTGTTATTTTTTGGTAATTAAAGACATAATCCCATCTAGGTTATTTCCTAAATCAATAAATTCGACCATTGGGGAGTGGATGCATATTTTCGATAATAAATATACTACTATGTTCATAGCCTCAACATATATATCAATCCATTTATTGAGATAGAAAATATGATGAGTGATTTGAGATTCAATAATTACAAAAAGGGGTTAAACCCGAAACTTATGATCCACCACCAATAGGGATGTCTTGGATGATTTTTATCAATAGACCATCCACCATTAATATAGATAATTATTTATTGGAGGAAATATGGATGTCTAGAGACTCCTTTAATAACCTAATATTTTAGTTTCACAGGGTTCTCTCACATCAAATCCTCATTCTTCCCTCAATGAAGTACTATTTCAGTATATGAAAGTAGAAATAATTATGATACTAAAAATCAATCTCTTGCAGATATGAAAATGAAATTGACATGTATTTTAGAATTCCACCAAAATCAAATGATTCTTTGATAATTTTTAAACATCACTTATGGGTGAGCAAGTTTCATTGCCAAGAGGTTGTAGAGAGGATCATCCTTCTTCACATCAAATGACGTCTTATAGTTAGGAGAAGTTTCTTTTTCATCAGTGTGTCCAAAAACACAACACTACCCACTAGGGTACCAAGAATAATATAATGAAAGCATTTTTAAGGTTACATATTATATCATAAATCAATTCATTAAGGTAAATATAAAAATTTTAGGAGTAATAATAATATAGATGTAAACCATCTTAAAGAGGTTCTTCATCGTACATATTTAGGGTTTACAATGTCATCCCACGCCACATAAATTGATTGATTGATTAACCAGTTAATGGTTCCTTGATCCAAAACTGTCTTTACCAATGTCATAATGATAATATGAATTTTTATTGTGTATACCAACATCTATATATCTTAGATGTAATTTTTTCCACTTCATGTTTGGTTTCCCAGTCAAAATATCATAGTGCCTTTAGGTTTGTATTTTTGTGAATGTGGATACCACATTCAATGGAAGTATACAAACCCAAAAAAACTAGATATTGTATATAGTCATGTAAAACAGAAAGATTCTTGGTACTGATATTCTATAGATCTATTACCTTACCCAACTCCTGATCTCAAAGAACACTTAGGATCCTTTAACTTTTACTACTTCCTTAGATCATACATAACCTCATGATCATAATATAGACCATCCTAACCATTAAATAAGGTTTGATACATAATTTATCTATAATTATCAAAATACATGTGAGTTTTTTTTTCAGAGTTCTAAGGTGCCTCATAGGACATGCATTTCTTGTGGAACTTCTTGGTGTCCATTTTCCCAATCTCTAGGGAAGAACATGTTGTAACCCAAGGAATTTTATTCAAAGTCACTCCATGATAATTTTATTACATCTAGGATAAATAATATGATTTAATAAAACTATTTAAATTATTTAGATAATTAAATATTCTCTCTACGTAGGTGATCTCATGGGTCATCATCAGTAGGAGTTAGAATGAAAATGTGGGACAATTCACTCTCTTAACATCTATTGATGGTGGAACTACATGAATTTTCCTACAATGGAAATCATAAGTAAAATTTTATGGTGTATATGACTCACATATTTCATCTCAATCAACCTTGGATATAATTTTCTAGTCTTTCATGTGTATATTGCATGACAATGACCAATTTTTTTCTTGGATTACGCATACAATTATACCATTTGTTGGAACTGTATGGGAAAAATTTAACGCCTAACTATAGGCTAATACACAGAAAGTATTTTACACCTTTCCATGGTAGTATTTTTATACTAGAAAAATCATTAATGAATATCCTAAATCTATATCTGAGGATCAATTTTTTTTTCTGGAACTTGTATAAGTTGATGTACATTTACATACAACAGAAAAACACCTAGAATGGACCCAAGATGTTGAACATGGAAATCCAAGTATACACATGAAAAAATCCCTAGTGGAGTTTATGCAGTACCAATATTAATATTCTCATGTGTGTATCCTCTTTTAGTTATGTTACTATAATAAAATAACCTCCCCAAACACTGTTATGAAAGTCATTCACTGGGTGTAATTGCTCGCAAATTCATATAGTGAAGAATACATAAAGGAGCGTTTTTGGATGGATTGTGGCATTTTAAATATATTCCCACACCCCTAGAAGTCTCACTCAAAATCTATCCAATATGTTCCTAAAATTTTAATTTAATTCCTAGAAGGGAACCAAATTTTAAAGAACAATGTCAGACCACCACTAACTAAAAAACATTGTTCAATCATTTTTCAAATCCAAAGTCTATTTGTAGATTGGGTTCCATACCATTTCATATATACACTCTATTAGTATTGATTAATATACAAAGGGATCTATCCTAAGGCATCCCATAGAAATATTTAGTGAGAATAACTCACCATATATAGATTTGATTATTACAACTCTAGATACATTTTAAACAACCCATAAAATAATTTCCACATCCTCATGTGTTAAGATGAATGTGTTTTATACAGAATATGGTATATCATAAATTTTGAGATGAGATAAGATCTCTTGTAAACAAACATTTCATTTATCTAGTCCTCTTCATAGACCAATTCTACCATTAGATTATATTCCAACTTGGTAGACATACATCCAACACAATATGCCCATACCCATACAGGCCTAAATCCCCATTGGTAAATATGTCCCTACCATCGTCTGAGACCGGAAGTTAGTCAATAACTGAATGGTTGAAGATATCGGCGTAGCAATTTAACCATAGATATTGTACAAATTTTTTTATGTAATTATTGAATAAAATAAATTACATAATCAACTACTCTGCACTTGTTCATGTAAGAACACATTGATGGGATTTTATCTGTACTTAGACTTTTTTACTCCAAGAACAATGATATATAATTTTTATTATGAAGACTTATAACTTCAACATCAGTCTGAAACCCATGCACATGGAGTGAATTTCTTTTGTGGTAAACTTAGATGATTTGGGTGAGATCTAATAAGTGATACTTACACTAACTAACAACACCTTGTTTGACATATTACATTAGAAAATTGATATGGGTGATAAAATTGTAATATAAATCAGTGTTAAAAGGGAGATCCATTTCATCTCACAAAATAATGTTTTAAATTAATAGTTTAATAGGAAAAGTGTGGGGAATGTATTTATATTTCTTGGAGAAGGAAATACCAACACGAAGAATACCAACTGATGTTTTTTGTAGAAATCTCTTTCTTGGGAGTCTTCAATCAGCCAACTTCACACAAGTTTCTTCACTCAACCCTCATCACAAAATTATTTTATACAACGTTTATTTATTTCATCAAGATAGGTGTAAACTAACCTTATTTTGATAAAGACAAAGATAAAGAAGGATATATACACTCACCTTTAGTAGAGAGCACTCCATGAGTTAAAATAGCATGTGAAAATTTAGGTTTTACACAAGTAAAATAGAAGTGTGGAAGTGAAGTGGTATACCAATATTTATAATGGTAGATCCACATCATGAATCTATATACCATCACATAGAGAGTGTATAACTTGGTCTCATCCAGCACTCTAGTATTGAACACTTGTTTACAATCTCTTCCATTAAAATACCTACATGCCAATGTCATGTTCATCTTATAATTTGATCCCACATGTTATGACCATATATGATTATAAGGGTGAATTTTTTTTGGGATCACATTTTTATATGATTTGTTACTTTTTATGGTGGGAAAAAATTTATGTGAATGGTATCATGGGAAAAGAAAATGTTTCATCAATGCACCTTGTTTCATAGCTTCATCCCTCGTACCATAGCACATTTCATTCTAAATGTTATCTGTTTTTAGTTATTATACTTTGGAGTCATGTTACCTTCCATAAAGCACCTTTAAAAATAAATTTTACTAATGGTGTCTACCATTATACATTCATACATGAGTCTCACATTCACTACTATGTAAAAGGTGGTTAACCATCGAGTAACAAGACAATGTCTTCAACCCATGCATATGTTACACGTCTTCCTCAATCATTCATATTCTAATTGAGAACCTCTTAAACATTAGGTTGTATTCCATTTAAGAATATATTCATAAAGAGTCCATATTTTCAATGTGGAACCCTTTCTCGATGGCCCATATTACATATGGAAAACTCTCCCTCAATGTGCAATAGACCCTATAAAAACATATACACAAGTTGCCATATTCCATGCAAGAAAAATTCCCTAAAGGGGATATATTCCTTATGAGTGAATTTTTTACTCAATAAGCCATATTTATTATGATTAAAACTTAATGGGTGGTTTGAATTACATGAATGTACACCTTCCTAATTTATTCATAAACCTTGTGATCCCATTTGTAACACCCTGATATTTTAGTATATATATTTCATTAAATAAATGTAACGTGTTTGATAACTTACTCCGCACACAACAACAAACTAAAATGAGCATCATCATATTAGTTGGATATTATAATGAAAATATAAGAGTAATGATAACCATAATTAATAAATTTAAATTTCATTCATTTGGGGGATTAAATAAATTTATTGTAATATTAAAATGAATTTTTAATTGTAAAATAACATTAAAAATTATTAATAAATAAAAAATAACCACTTATGAATGATTATTATGATAATTTATAATCATTAAATACTATTATTTCATAAATAATATTGTAGTATGAAATAATATTGAGAACACATAATGATTAAGAAGTTGGTTTTCCAATAAATATTTTTTTGACAAGAGCCTCAACTGAGATGGTGAGAATTCAGTAAGATAATCCAAGAGACTCAAGATAAAACATTAGTGGAGACATGTTTACTGGTTACCATAGTAATACTATATTTGGATCTATAGAATACAGTTTAGTAGAAACTATATCTTGTATTTTCGGTACATTAGCAGCCGGAACTATTTATCTGTTAGGGATTTTGGGCCACCAGTTTGGTTATTGGTTCGTTTATGGAATTCATGCCACCCAATGACTTTATGCTTGTAAGGCTTTCTAACCATTTTATGGCCTCCAGGACACTTAAAGGACTTAGAGAAACATAATGGCCTTTACTGCACTTGAGATTGTGCTTAATGAACCAGGAAGACTCTACATGGAGGAGGCTCTAGATGAGGATTCATAGAAGGTGCATTCACCAGAGGAGAGATAATGAATTTAGAAGAAATAGAGGGTATGGAATTCTCCATCAGGACCAGCCTATGAATGAATGGAAATCCTATCAGAATAGCCATTTAAAGGTGGAGATATTACATCTAGATATATATGCAAAGGAGGAGGAGTTACAAGTAATTATAGTATTGATTAATTCCTCTATGATATTCATGTCATGTAATCTCATGAATCCTATGGGCCATATATGGTTTCTCCTTTAACCATTATAAGGGGAATTATGAAAATAAAATAAAAATATAAGTCTTTTGGGGAATTCAGTGATAAATTAATTTTTTCATTGGTTTTTGAACATTCTTTTAAAGGATTAATTTATATGAATTTTATTTTGAAAAATTAACTTAAATTTTTACAAGATATTTCAATATTTTCTCAAGGTTATATTTTAATTTTTTTTGAAATAATTTATTTTTAGTCGAATAGTAAAGATATTCTTTTTACTAATATCATAGTGTTAATAAATGTATCATTATTTAAGTATGACATAAAATCTAATGTAAATATGTTCAAGTTAAAAAGATTTATTTTAGAAGTAATGGTGTATATTTTAATACTCTATTATGAATATATAAAACCTATCTTTAACAACTTAAATATTACATCCTAATAAAAATTGTTTTTGTATTTTTTTATTAAATTATCATTTAGATTGATTTGAATGAAACATAATTTTTTTATTATAATTAACATTTTTATATCAAGAAACATAAATAAATATATAATTTTTTCCTATGAAAAATTTTTATTAATAAATACACACTTTTCCAAATAACCATTTTATGCATTATGCATGTTTATATTGAAATTAATTTTTCCAATTGAATGAATATTTATGTTAAAAATGATTTTATAATGTAAAATAATAATATTTAAATTATTTTAAATATTTTTTTATAAAATAAAATTAATTACATGGATAAAAAATTATTCTACTCAGTAAAGGCAAAATTGTAAATATTTATTTTTTTATGAAAAAATTACCCAATTTTTTTTAAAAATATACAATGAAATATATGTTTTATGATTTTTCATCTAAAATTTACCGCATTATATTTGTCCTTTTCCAAACATTTTACCCATGAATAGTATCTTTAGAATATTCAAAATGTAAAGGGTGATACCAAAAATATCCTGTGTAATTAAAAAATGGAATAGTTCCACCACTTTATCCATAATGCCTTAAACCCATAAGCCTAGAGCATGTAAATTATTTTAATACATTGGCATGATTATAAGGAATCGTGTCTCGAAGGTCCGATCACTTTATCAGTCTTGTAAAATATATTATATACATGATCTTTACATTATGATTTATAACATAAAACACATCATAGTTATTCCTTCGATAAATATATTATTACCCTAGATTAACCATTAATACCCTTAATAAAACACTTCTTGGCATCATGGGAAGATAAAACATAAAATGTGGATGAGCTCAGATGCTTAGTAAGGATAAAAAATACAGCAGAAGGAATCACAATTAACCCAAAAATTTTAAATAATGATAAAAAACTAAAACACAATCCTTTTAAATAATATCTTCAGCATAATATGGAAAGAATAAATCAAATAATTTCATATAAACATTAACATGGATATTCTAATATTCAAATAATCACATGTAAAATCAATAACTCATCTCATAACGAGGGAATTCATAATTCTAGACTTCTTAACAACTACATTTGGGCCTCATGCCAATAGCGTACAAAAATATTATGTCAACGCCATGTTCGAAGATACTATTTTGTCTCATGAGACCTACCGATGCATCAAGGGTCTATATTAGGTCCCACCCATTACTTACAAAGTCCAACTCATTCATCATATGAAAAGGTTAAAACATTACATAAACATTTATATTTAAAACGATCATACGAAATGTCAATACTTTAACTATAAATAATGAATGGTATAAAAATACTATATCCAAATTAAAACATATCACAAAACCTTCAATAAAATATTGAATATTTTATCATAACAAATAAACCTCAAAAAATCATAATTCCAACAATGTATGTTGACATAGATTAAAATAACACATTAAAACTCTTTGAGGGAAATATCCCTTTTTACATTAAATCATTTAGAAGCTACAAAATTTAAAAATAAAAAATTTATTTTGAAAATAAACATATAATATTGTAAGGATAGTTTCAAAACAGTAAGACAACATAACAGTAGAAAATAGAATCTCTCCCCATATTAGTTAAAAACATTATTTACTTAATTTATATAAAGGATTATAAAGTAACTCACTTGAAAAATTACTGAATGATCCATTTAAAAAAAGTTGAAAAAAGGAAAAAATTACTGTAATAATTCATATTCTAATAGAAATTTTTTTTATTTAAACAATTTTTGAAACACGAACATGAATGATAACGATATTACAGAAGATACTTACGCCTCAACAACCTCTAATAATAATGAGATTGTGAAACTAATCTTTACCTAAGGTCTGATATTCTCCATATGTCTACGAAACACTTTTATAATTTTTTAAACATGTTAATAACTTATATCAGAATCATGATTAATATTTATTATGTCATATATTTTTTTTTATGACTTTATATTACCGATTTATTAAAAATTCAATGTTAATGCAGTATTTCGAGAAAAAAACATTTTATTTTTTCTATGTGATTTGAATTTTTATTATTGATAATATTACTTAGATCACGATATACATAATTCCATAATTTATAATATGATTTATATATCATATATATTAATATATAAATATATATAATAGTATGATATATAAAATGGAATACACTGTTCATTGAGATGATGGGTTGTACATATGCATGAAAGTTGTCTCCATTTTCTTGTCATATTAAATGAAAGTCAGTAAATAAAATATATGTGTTTGTATATATATATATATATTATTCCAATATCCATATTATGTGATATATTTTAAAATTATATGTATATATTTAATATGAATTCTTTGATGGTGAACGTGGAAGATGAGTCTCATCGTGTCATGGAGACGGTAAGTCATACGTATGCACGATCGAAGATATCACTTCTGTATTGGTTAAAGGGTATGAAATTAGATGTAATATGAATTTAAAATTAACAGTATAATTTTATATTTTTATTTAAGTCATTTATATTAATCATTACACCCATTTAAATAATGTTTATATAAAAAATAGTTTACACCACGGTGTAGAGACGGTAAGACGTGAATATGGACACAAGGTGATATTGTTTTTCATCAGATGTGTAAAAGTAAGAATGTGGTAATCCCTTAATAAATTTTTTTTAGGAATATAGTATATTTTGGAGTTATTATTTTGGTATAGTTACAATTTAGGAAGAGTATGTATAAGAAGAAAAGAACATTGAAAGAAGATATAATCGATTACCTCTTTTTCAGGTGTTACCTTTTGATTTGCACAATGGACTCATGAAGTCAGCTTTCTTCCCAAAATGGGACTCTACGATAATTTTAGGAAATTTTGGTCGGATGTTTGTTCATGGGTTGGACAAGATAAATGGATTTGGAGGTGTGAATAAAATAGATGTATAAGTTTCCATTTATAAGAGTGGTGAGAGGGATTTTAGGAAAAGCTATAAATATTAATTTGTTATAAATTTATATTCGATTTATAATAGCTCCAAAGTAATTTATATATAATATATAATAATGATGGGTATAAATCTTCTTAGCCAATTATTTTTATAAATGTTTAGGTAATTAATGTAACCTTATCTTTTGGGAGTAACCCTTAGTTAAACAGTTTAACTCTTACTTTATCTTCTTTTATTTTTATAGTATAGGGTTAACATATTTAATATAAAATTCCATGAGAACATCATGTAGATCATTAATAAAATTTTCAACATAATCTAAGTCAGTATCTTGAATAATATATTTTTAGTATTTTTATATCATTTAATAAAATAGTAATTTTTTTAGAAACTCATTTGGGTAAATTTTGAAACTATTCAGTAAATGATTTTTTTAAAGTCATAACAATATGATTACTTCAAAAAAAATCATTAAATTAAATTTAAAACATTACAGTATTCTATAAAATTTGTGGATGGCATAATAACATTCAAATTATACATAATTTAATATTTATAATATCATTTATTTGATTCTTTCATTACTAAGGAAAATAATGCATAATTATTAAGTCCTAAATAAATTTAATTATTTAATTTATAAAAATTAAAAATAAACTAAAATGATTTCAAAAATATTTTTAGATTTTCAATAACTATATATGGACGAATAGATCACTTATATAACTCGAATTAAATTTTTTTTGTGATAATATTCATGTTTATGTCATATCTCCCTTTACTTTAAATTAATTTTTATATATTGTCATGTTCACACCAAAGTGACTCCATGGGGACCTAAAATCAACCTACAGATTATCATGGATAGAAATTTACCATCCAATAGAAATTTTAAACGTTTTGGGTAGTTTTCTGTTATTATAATATGAATTTTTAACCTTATTTAGGGGATATAACCTTTAAACACGGTAAATAAAAAAATCACTAAATATTCTTTTAATAATGTAAAAAATTGAAATGTTACTATTTAAACAATTTGGAATGTTTGAATATAAATATAGTATCAATTTTTCTAAATTCAATACAGATAATTTGCAGATATTAATTTAAAATTTATTCTTACTGTCAATACTTGAAAGTGGGTTTTTAAGAAAAAACTATCCAAAGAAAGACATGTGTTTATGTCCAATTTCAAAATATAATGAATTCTAGTGACCAAAATTATTATCAATTATAAAAACATAATCTAATTACACATTAAAAAAATTAAATAGATAATCTAACTATAAAAATAATTTATCTGAAAATGTAGTTTTGAATTAAAATGTAGTATTTTTCACTATTCATTAAAATATTAACGTTATCAGAAGAACACCAAATATTTATCCAAATAAATTATTTATGTCCATTTTCTAAATAAGTGTTTAATTTTATAAAATTTGAAATATTAAACTATCAAATATTGGATTTAAAAAGGGTCCTCCATTAAAATATGGAAAAACTAAACTTTTTGTAAAATACATCTTTTATCTGAAAAATTGAATTTGTCAATATATTATGTATAATAAACACATAATATGAATGCTAAAATTATATTGGATATATAAAATTCAAAATTTGGTTAATAATATTCATTAATGATTTTTTAAAAAACTATTTTGATATGTTGTGGTGCACTTGAACTCGGTGTTATGTAGAGAGTGAGCTATTGAATTATTAATAAGAAATATACCGTGGAAGCTTGGGGTGTTACATTTTCCCCTCCTTTAATAAATTTCATCATCCCAATTTAAACTCATGAATAAAAACTATGGGGTCGAAATTTCCAAATATTATAGTTGAAATACCACATCAAATAATTGATTTATTAGACCTCAATATTGAAATAAAGAAAGGTAAGTATGTAGGATACAATAAATAACACATACTAGGGTTCCATATAGAGAAAAAAAATTTATGAAAGAAAAATATCACCATAATGTGTTGATAGAGGGTGATAGAAAATATTATTTAGAGAATGTTTACAATAAAAAATCCATAAATTTTCAATGATCCAAGGGACCATTTGATTCATTTCCAAAGAAATTACTAGGTAAGTATTTTTTGGTTTTCATGATCCATTCCCTATGTTTAAGAACATGATAAGAAACACATACTTGGTTTTAGTAAAACATCACCATTGGTCATGACTTGAACAATTTCCACTTCATCTCTTATTCAAGGAAATGAAGTTGAATTTGTTATTCCTAGTGTGTTTCAAGATCATGTGATCAATAAATATAAGGATATGTTATTCCATCTGTCTCAAAAAAAGTGTCAGAATTGGTCACCACATATACATAAGTACACCTATAGTGAGATAATACATTAATCTAAAAATCAACCACTGGAGTATAACTTATACTATCCATAAATAGACAACCTTATAATCGTTCAAAAAACTGATAATCTACTAATTTTGAAATAGGTGAACCAAATAGGCTTATAATATATATCTAATAAATCATATTCTATTTATTGTTTGTCACATTCCAAACATTTGAACACCTTCATCATGTATTCTCCTCATTCACAGTAACAAACTGAATTATCAAATATCGTTATTAAAAACACGCAGGTTTCCTTATTCAAAAACATAAGGGATTATTCCTTAAGTTTCAATAATTTGTACACTTCATCTATTATATCATAACCCTCTTGTTTAAAAATCCATAATTAGTTCTCAAGAAACTATAATCATCCAATTAACATATTCAAATGCAATATATCTTTATCCAAACATGATTATCTTAAAATACGTAACATATTAATGGTCATATTAACCTTAATCATATGTTTACCAAATATAATCTTAACCATTAATCAATTTTCATGTCCATTGTAAATAATTAACATATTCTTAAAAATACTTAGCAAAAAAACTGAATACTACTTATATAATTAACAATTCATAATTCTTGGATACAAATACATAAATACATCAATCCTTCGAATTTAAGGGTTGGGTTGTAATAGGTCCTTCCTTGGTTTAGATATATATTCTTATGTATGAGAATTTATTTGGGTAATTCCTATGATTTACACATACAACCCATTGAACCCCATAATAATTGGTCACTATATGACCCTTTTTTCCATAGAGATAACATATTCCCCTATAATTGACATGTTCTTCAAGGTTCATCTGAACTTCCCATTGATATATAGGATACTGAATCATCATTCATATATGATTCATAAAATATGAACATTTATAATCTTTCATCATCCTATTATGAAATTTGTTAGGAAAGTCATCAATGATAACATTGATAATTATATATCCTGATAAATAATTCTTCATAATTGAAATATCTTTCACTCCAGTCATTATCCATTTTTTTTTGCTCAAAAACAGCAGATTTTCCATCATTCTCCATGTTAATCCAATTCCTTCTAGATTCCTCCATTAACTAATACAAAAAGCATAGGGTGAGAAACTCATCTCACACAAGAAAACCACAAAGTCAAGGGAAGGTACATTCAATCTATAAAATCTTAGGTTATCCATGATCATTACCAATATTCTAGGGGGTTATTCTATAATTATCACCAAATTCTATATTAGGGTAATGATTCCTAATTTATTTTTTCTAAATCAATTTCTAGGGTGGTTTCTAAACTTCTCTGATAACAACTATAATACCCAAACCCTATAAGCCCAAAGCCTGTGATTTGTTTTAATACATTGGCATGATAATAAGGAATCATGTTTCGAAGGACCGATCAATTGAGCTGTCCTGGAAAATATATTACATACCATAATAATACATTATAATATCTACTATAAATCAGAACATATATAATCCTTTGATAATTTCATAATTCTGATATATTACCCCTAAATAACCTTAATAAAACAATTTTTGGAATCCTAGGAATATATAACATAAGAAAGGGGTGATTTCAGATGCTCAATAATGATAATCAAAATAGTGGAATCTATCACAATTAAGTATAAAGATTTAAAGAAAGATACAATACTAAAACACATGACTTTTAAACAATATATTCAATATAATATTCCAATAATAAATAAAATAATTCCAATTAAACATTCACATGGATATTATACTAGATGAATAATCACATGTAAAATCCATAACATAACTCATAATGAGGGAATGCATAATGTCATGAATCTTAAACAATATGTTAGTGCCACATGACAAGACCATAGTCAAATATTCAATCAAGGACATGTGCCAAGAGTGTATTTTTTCTCATCAGACCAACCGATGCATCGAGGGTCTTGAAGGCCTCACCAATAACTTACTATGTCTAATGAATTGCTCATATAATAAGGATGAAACATAACATAAAACATTGTATTTCAAACGAGAAAACGAAATGTTAATAATTTTATCATAAACCATAAATGTCATAGAAATAGCATATCCATAGTCAAACATATCAAAAAACCTTATATACAATATATAATATTGTATCATAATAAATCAACCTCAAATAACAATAAAATAAAATAAAGGATTTTGACTTAGATGAAAATAATTTATTAAAACTCTTCGAGAGAAATATCCATTATTACTTTAAATAATTTAGAAGCTTCAAAAGTTTTAAATAAAACATTTCTTTTTAAAATATCCATTTCATATTTTAAGGAAATCATAAAAATGGTAAGGCAACATAACGGTTAAAAATAGTCACTCATTTTGTGTAGTTGAAAAAACATTCATTAGATAATTTTTTGGAAAGGTCATAAAGTATCTCATTTAGAAAAAAACTGAAATATTCCTTAAAAAATAGTCAGTCATGGGTAAAAATTGATTTAAAAATAAATAAAATAATATTAAAACATTTTATACAAACATTTTTCTAAACATGGAATTGGATGAAAAATATTTCCCCGTAGATACTTACATATCAACAACTTAAATTAATAATGAGATTGGGAAATTAAGCCTTACTTTAGGTATTATACTCTATGTACGTGTCAAAAAATTCTATATAATATAATTAAAAATATTTTTAAATAATAGGAGAATAATAATAATATTAATGATATCATATATGATTAATTTATAATTTCATATAACTTATTTATTAACAATTCCATGTTAATGCAACATTTTAGGTAAAAAATGCTATGTTTATCGTATGTTTTTTGACATGTTATTCTTTTTCATATTACATAAATCATTATTTAATTAAATCTAGAATTTATAATATGATTTATATATAATATATATTCATAATATAAAAATATATAATATATAGATATATGAATTGTAATACACCATTCATGGAGACGGTTGGTCGTACGTACGCATGAAGATAGTTTCTGTTCTCTTATCATATTGAATGGAAGTATGTGAATGACATATATGTACACGTATATATATATATATTATTCCATTAGACTTATTATTTAATATATTTTATAATTATATATATATATTTTTTATAATCATTCTTGGATATTAAACTTGGAAGATGAGTCTCCTCACGTCCTGGAGACGGTAATCCCTACAAGTGCACGGGCGATGAAATCATTTACATAATAATTAAATGGTATGATATTTTATGAAATATGAATTATAAAGAAATAATATAATTTTAAATTTATTATTTTTTTCATTCATATTCATCATTAGGCCTGTTGAAATAAACATTATATGAAAACCCATTAACACCATGACGTGGAGATGTTAAGCCGTACATATGCACGCATGGTGATATTGTTTTTAATAGGACGGTTTAATGAAGAAATATAGTTGTACCATAATATTAAAAAAATCATCATATAGTATATGATGAATTTATTATTGTATTATGGTAAAAACATAGGAAGAGGAAGTAGAAGAAGAAAAAAACATGGAATGAATGGATAAAATGATTACCTCTTCTTTTGATGTCTCCTATTTATTTTCATAAAGGGACTTCTTATGATGGATTTATTCCCAAAGGGTGGCCTATGAAATTATGTAAGGGTTTGTAGGATGGTTTTTAGGGGTTGGACAAGCCATAGAGCTATGTACGTGTGAATAAAAGAGAAGAAGAAGCACCCTTTCATAAGAGGGGTGAAGCGATCATTAGAGAAATCCTAAAATATTAATTTATTATTACTATTTTTTTGGTTTAAAATAGCTTCAAAGTGATATATTTTGAGTCTAATAGGCTTATAAGTTAAATTATCTCCTAAAATGATTTTTAGGAAAGTTTATAACATTATATTAACATTATATTTTTATATTAACCCTTAGATAAATTTTTTACCTCTTATCTTATCTTCTTTTATTTTTATACTATAGAGTTAATAAAGTTATAATAAAATTACAAGAGAACCTCAAGTGGGTCATTGTTTAAATTTTTAACATCATCTAATTAATTTGGTCAAATATTATTTTTTCATGAGTTTTATATCATATAATAAAATATTATTTTTTAAATTCATTTATATCAATTTTGACAAAATTTAGTAATTTATTTTTGTTAGTCATAAAAAATTGATTCTTTCAAAAATAATTTATTATATGAAACATAACATTTCATAGTCCCCTAAAAAAATTCATGAACATCATTAAAACATTCAAAATACACTTATTTTAATATTTTTAATATCATTTATTTGATTACCTCATTAATAATGGAAATAATTCATAATTATTATATCATTAATAAATTTAATTATGTAATGTATAAAAAATAATAATAAACTACCATGATGACTCAAATCTATCGAAAATTATAATGACTATTTATTGTTGATGATATCACATATATAACTCAAATTAAAATTGTTTTAGTAAGAACATAGATGTTTATGTTATATTTCTCTTTACATTAAATTAATTACTATAACATGTCATTTTCACATTATTATGGCTCCATGGGGTCTTTAAATCAAACTAAGGATTCTTCGAGGTAAGCCATATATCATAAAATAGGATTATGATATGCTTTATAGTAGATTTATATTATTATTATATTATTTTTTACGCTTATTTACCAGATTTACCCTTTAACCATGGTAAATAAAAATAATTACGAATATTACTATTCATAATGTCCAAAATTAAAAGGTAAATATTTCAGAAATTTAATATTATTGACATCCTTGAAAAAACATTTATCCCTAAATATCCTTTTAACTATGGTTTTCAATATAACCCCAATACAAAAATATATTATCCTTTTTATTTCAACAGAGGACCTACCTTGGTCTAATGTTTATCAAAAATATCATTTATGGGATCTCAAAATCATGAAACCATATTTTTAATGTAAAATATAATAGTTTAAACCTAGGATATTCATTTTCAAAATCATTAATAATGGTTTCTAATGAAAATATGAATTGTCTTAAGATTATCCCTCAGGAGTATCAAAATAGGTGTATAGTAAGGTCCATTTTCATGTTCCACATTACACCGAGTCAGGTCTAGCACACCTTGTCAATGATGTTACACATAAGTAAAACTGTACTGGAAAAATGTCAACCTATAGTATCGAAGTTGGGATATATTTCTTAAAATACCCACATAATCTCATAATTTTCAAAATATCAATGGCATTCTTCTTAACTTATCCTAAAATTATACCTTAGGGTCATGATAACTAAAGAATTTTTTTTCAAAAATCTAGTTCCATGCTTTATATGAAACATTCCCTATTTTCATCTATAGAAACCTGACCCTAGGTACCCCATACCCAATGTCTACTGTCAATTACATTAGCATGATTACTGGAAATCAAATCCCAAAATATCTAGAGGTAAGTTATCTTAAAAAACTATTTACATAAATGATTATTGTATTTCAAATTAATAAACTAATTAAAAAATATTTTTTTATTCTTTCTATATAATTATCTTCAAGGATAACTTTATATCAACTACAATATCCCTATATATCATTCATAGTACACTTCTTGAATTCCTTGGGAATGGAACGTAAAAAAGGTGATCTCAAATGCTCTGTAAGGGTAAACTAAAACAGAAGAAATATTGAATCAATAATAATAAATCAATATAGAAAAGTCAATAATAAGATACACAAGGAAGGTAATTAATAAGATGAGAAAGAAGATAATAAACTATAAGGCATGGTAAAAGAAAACACATGTCATTCAAATAACTAAACAATGAAAAATAAATATGGAAAGGTAATAAACTAGAACACATAGAATTTAAACAATGAATAGAAAATGAAATGTATCTGTTGATATGTCTATAAATAATATCATGTATGAATAATAACTGAATCTAAATTAGTGAAATGATTTATTAATGGATGTCATGTTTGAGGCACATGAAAACCTATAACTTCAAGAAATTTCATAAAACAGTTCAAATTATTCTGATTTTCACAATTAATTTTTCATATGATAAACTATCTATATATCAATGAGCTACATAATGTTTGAGATCCACTCATCATTTCAAATAAAAATAATTCTCCATATCGTGTAATAGATTTAATTATTAAACCACATGTCAAATCAAATATTCATATGGAATAAGAAATATAGAATTATAAATTTTTTCCCAAATATTAAAATAACATTCAAATTATACAACGTATGTAAAATTTTATATGGTTTAGTAAATAGTATTATCCATGATAAATAAAATGGAAAATTTAGTGGAAATTCAATTTTCAATGACCATTTATGATTTAATATATGATGGTGAGAGAAATATGAATAATGAATTTAATGTGAATATTATTCGTGGAAAAATAAATATTATACCGTCTAGAAAGATATTGAAGTCGGAATCAACAGAAAAAATCCCAAGGGGAGTAAAATAAAGGGTTGTTGTACTTGATTAATAGAAACACAAATATCTTTCAAAAAAATTCATGAGGAAAATATCCTTTTAAAAATCATTTTGAAAAACTTTTTAAAAAAAAAGCTCTTTTGATAAAATGTTAAATAAATCATATCATTTTAAACATGGAAATGAATCTTCAAAAATTAATTGCAGGTTAATCCATACAAGTTGTAAAAGATAAAAACAACACTATATTTTGAGTGAAAAAAGGTTATAAAAAATCCTTGTTCAGAAACCAACAAAAAGATTACATTGAAAAAAAATTAAAATGAAGAAAAGGTAAAATTTCTCTTCCAAATAATTTTAAAAAATAATTTTAAATGCATTTAAATATATCATGGTATTCATAAGAAAATATCTTCTCCGATGAAATATAGAAATAATTTCAATTATTTGGAAATAAATTTTCTAAAAAATTTTGAGTACCAAATGGTAGAAAATGGAAATTGTACTCGAAAAAGGTCATGAATATCCAAAGGGGAGAAAATGGTTTTCATTGAACAATGACATATAATTACCATAAATGGAATTAACATTTAAATATCATTAAGGTTATTATTTAAGAAAATAATCTTTAAATATTCCGAAGTGTCTCATACCACATTAAAACATTTTAAATCTCAAACCTAAAGAAGGAATAATTTTCATATAATGTTTTAAATAAAATAAAGATAAATTAATTCTTGATATAGTGTATAAAAATGTTTAGTAGATACAACACACAAAATAAATTAGTGGTGAACATGACATTTATCTCATAGAAGTAAAAAAACGAGATCAAAACTCCATTACCATGGGGCTTTCTTCTATTGTTTGTGTTTATATTTTCAAATAAATACTAGATTTTAATTATTTAATTATTTTATAACCTTTTTTATTTTTAACATTTCTTCTATTTTATGTTTAACCATGTTTTATACAATAATATTAATAATTATCTTCATATTGGGTGATTTGTCAAAATTTCTATTTTTGTGTCAAAATAGAATTTCTAAAGAATCTATGGTCAAAGTGATCATTAAATATCATATATAGAATATTAAAAATTACATAAATATTATATTTTACCATATATTTCACTTTTTAAAACAATCATTAAATATTTTTACAGAAAAATGAATCAATGATACAATCATTGAGAAAGTTGGTCGTACATAAGCATGAGTAATGTTCTCATTTTTTAATGAGAATGGTGGAAAGAAGGTAAACAACACTATGTCTTTCTAGAATGACCATAACATCTTAAATACCTTTTTATTAATTCATATATACTAATATATATAATTTTTTTGATGTATAAGAAATCACATCATGTCGAGGTGGTGATAGTCCACATGTCCCCAAACTACATTATCACTTTTTAAGTGTGTGTGAAAGGGTAATAAATAAAATGATACATTATATTTATAGAAAATTAAATTTCTCTTGAATATTATATATGTATTTTAAATGTCACAATTCATTAATTATATTCATCCCTTATACATTCCATCGATCATGTGAATGAATCACATCGCTTTTAGGAGGCGGTTGTCCACACATCCACAAATGATGTTACCATATTTACAAAAATAGATAGTATAAGTGTAAGTGTGAAAAAATTATTATAGAAAAATTAAATAAATTATAAATATAATAAATATCATATATAAATAGATAACCCATAATAATGTTTAACCCTGAAATATGGGATGTAAAAATGAGCAGTCATCATTTCGAGAGGTTGTAATTCATCGTAGCCGGAAAATGTATGTTTGTTATCCATTAGATGGATTGTGATTAATTTTACATTTGAACATGACCATAAAAAAATCCCATAATATTTATAATACTGGTTCTGTTATGTAATCATGTAATTATTATAATTGATGGAGAGGAGAAATGAAATAATACTAAAGATCATAACGAAAGATGTTACTTCTTAATCAGGTAACTTCTTTTGGTTTTCACCTAAAGGATTCCATTGATAAATTATTATCCAAGGGGGGGGATTCTAGGATTCGAGGAGTTATTTTGAGGAGCTACATGGTAAGATCTTGGTTGATCCAAATTTTCTTGAGAGGTGGGATGATGTGTGGGGTAGCCTATTATAGTGGAGAAAGAGCAGCACACATGTAATATTTTAACAACGAAATTCCATACACGTTTTTTTCATTGTAAATATCTCACATAAAGGTCCTTGTTTTATCCAAGTGGGTATTGTGTCAAAATATGGACAAAAAATGGATCTTCAACAAGTGTATAGGTAATTTTGGACCATAACATTAAGGTTTAGTCTATTATTAACCTGAATTTTTCTGTAGTCATTGTAATAAAGTTTTATTACATTCACAAATATTTTCGGCCAATAACTATGATGATATTATTAGAAATTATAATTTATATTAATTCAGAATATGGAATCTGTTTTTAAAAATTATAATAACATATAATTTAGAAATTATTTTAAATTTAATCCCGGAGATGGGATGAGAATGAGTGTTTTTAAGTTAAAAACATACAAAAGATTGAATTGTTTTTATAGTTAATTTTAAATAGAAATTGTTTTAAAAGACATAAATTGGACAAATATACAAAAATATTATCTATATAAAATTTATAACAAGTATAATATATAATTTATCCTTTTCAAAAAATTATATGAAAACATATTTTTTGGATTTAAATTCAGAATTTATCCCCCTTAATTAAAAAAGAAATGCCACAACAATATAAAAACATATAACAATAACCAAATTTTAATACTTATTTTTTAAATATTATGTTTATTTTTTAAATATTTTATTTATTAAAACGTAAAAATTGGATTTAAAATGGGTTCACTATTAAAAAGCTATAAAAGTACCTTATTAAAAATATATTTTTTTATCTGTAAAATTGGGTTTTTTCTTATCTTATGATTATCAAATAAATTGGATAAATATAAAAAAATATTATATTGAACTTATAATATATATATCTTTAATATCACTAAGTAATTGTAATTAATTTAACTTATATGGATAAAATAACATTGTGAGTCTAAAATGTGTTTTCTATAAAAATATGCTTTTTATATTAAATTTGTTCTTATATGTATTCCTAATTATTTTTTAAATAATGATACCATTTTATATAAATTTATACCACATTTTTTATAAGATAGTTGTTACTATTCGTAACTACAAATTTAATGGCTAGTTTATATATAATTATATTTTAATAATATATTATTGTTTTATAAAAATTAGTCTTATGTGTAACGCAAGCCATTGAAGAAGGTCACTCTTGTGTGTAATGCGCACTAATTTGTTGTTGCATGAATTGAAATATATATAATATATATAATATATTTATAGTATTAAATATATTATGATGTATTTATATATTATATTCCCTTACGTGCTTGGTGTCGCATGCCATACTCACCAACAAATTCATGGTTATTACCTTAGAATTTCAGGCAGTTACATATTTTTTGACTTATAATAATGGGCATATTTCAGAAAATGTATATGATTTGATTAAAAATAAAAAAATTATCTCTATAAACACATTTAGTTACTGAATTTATTAGTCTATAAATGTAAGGATGACCAAAATGAAAAAGTGATACTTAATGAAATACTTTATCTTTTCAAACATTGGAAATTATTTTTTAGGATTAGAAAATAATTTCATTGTTTTTAAATGTATAATTAATCATTTTAAACATTGTTTAGGCTGAAAATATTTTATAATTACTTAAGACATTATTACATAAATATTATGTTATAAATCATTCTGTAATTGAATATTTTATTTTCATTATTCTTCTGAAATATAATATTTGTATGAGAATTACAAAAAAAATCCTGTAAAATATTATAATGTTCTGTCGAAAATCTACATTAATTTTATGAAATTTTTTTCAATATTAGGTATATTTAATAAATAAACATTAACATTAAAATTATTTCCTCAATAAATATATAAAAAATAATTTTTTATAAATATTCATATAAAATTTCTTCATGTTTCTCAATTTAAATATTTTTTTTACGATTTTATTTTAATATTTTACAAAGTTATTATTTTAAAATAAATTTTAAAATTCATATTACCCTTAATATGGTAATTTTTCTATTCTAACCATTAAGAAACTATTATAACTGCAATATTAAAATTCAAAAAATAAAATTAATAATCTAAAAATCATATTGGTTTTATCATTTCTATTAATAAAATATATTTATTTCATTCAAAATTTAATTAGTTTTACTAGTATTTTCTCTAAATGAAAAAAATTATAATCATATTTATAATATTTTTTCTATTTTATTTATTTTTTAAGGTTGTGATAAATCTAATCCCCCATTAACTGATGTATTTTTAAATGCCAAACATCTTCTTTATTACACAATTTTAATATTTCTAATCTTGTCAACTGTATTTATTATCCATATATAATGTTATAATCAATGAAATAATTATTTTGTGGCTTTTATTACATGATTCATATGCTCTATGTTTTGATATATTTGGAAATATGAGACATATATTGATTTAAATATAAAATTCCAGATAGAAAATTCTAGATCATTATAGTAACAGATGAAACAATGTGATGTTTTCAGTGTTGAACATTTTGTATACACTATTTTAATAAATTAAATTAGATCCGTAAATTATGGAGGTGATATCATACATATAGTAAAATACATAATCCCATCCATTAGATGAAATATCATTGGCCACCACATTCGAATATTAAAGGATGATATGAGACTTTGACCGTGAAGGGACTTAGGATATGAAGATATCAGACATTACGATTGGTATCACCTAAAATATATATCATAGCCAATGATGATCCAATCCTAAATATTGTATTCATTTAAGCAGTACCATATATGTAACACATTAAATTTTTTGAATATATCTTACTACAAATTAATACTATGTTTGGGAGCAAGTTTCACATGAAATATAGAAAAGAATAACCATAACATAGTAGTCAAATATTATTAAATTTTAGAATAATATAACATATAGTATATAAAATTATTATAACAAATTATATGTGCATTAAATTTAGAATTAATAACCTTTAATGTTTTAGAAGTGTATTTTTAATTAAAAGTAGTTTTTCATTGTATATTATATTTTAATTTAAATGATAAATTTATAAATTTGAAAATCCTAATTATTTAAAAATAACATTATTTTTGAATTCGGAATGTAAGTATTGTATTAATTTGATTTTTTGATATTTTTCTAAAATAATTTATTTTTAGTCGAATACTGACAGAATTCCAAGTTTGTTAATGTTTTCAGCATTATGAAATTACCATTATACAATATTGACTTAAAATATTTGGGAATTTCTAAAATATATTTATCTATTAATATATAAAATAATTGAAAAATAATATGGTGAAATTAGGAAACACATGTTTATAGTTTTTGTAAAATTAAATTATATTTTACATTGAAAACTATTTTTATTCACATATATTAATAAATTACTTTTAATAACTTTTAGAAATTAAATATCAAAAATGATATAATATTTTATAAAACATGTTCATATTATATAATAATATATATTTTATTTTATAAATAATATTCTGATTACAAAATTATAGTTAATGAATATGATAATGGTGAAAGAGTTGTTTTCAAAAAAAAAATATTTATTTTTTAAAAAATATATTTAATAAATTATATTGATCTATTTTAATAAAGAATATTTTTTGATATTTAAACAGATATAAAATATATTATCAAACATTTACTTGTTAGTTAATTCTATATATGATTAATAATTCTCAGTGGTGAAAATGTATTATTTATACAAAAATGTTTTTTCAATATATAAATTTTTTTCATTAAAATGTTAATTTTATATAATTTAGCAACTGAAATAAAATATTTGGGTCTGAAATTTATTTTTAGAGCCACCAAAATTTGATAATAGTGTTTGTCATGAACCAATACGGGTCGACCCGAAGCTGGCCACCCAAGTCATCCCGCAACAAGTCTGGAATGGCATTCATGATCCTTATAGGATGAAAGTATCTATCGAGAAACAAAATCTTCCAATGGAAATGATTATTCCCAAATAACTAGGAAAAAGTAACCTAATATGGTATATGTCATAACAAAAAACAATTGGATAATAATAAATACTTAAATAATCCAAATACAATAGTTTTGAACAAAATAAAATTTGAATATTAATCCAAATCCTAAACATTATAAAACGATCTCTATGTGTCTTACATGTCTCTAGCTACTATAAGACCAACCAGATTTAATGTAACAATAGAACCAAAAACCTGAAACTATAAAATAGATTCAGTCTACCGAATCCAGGTGGAACATTTAGTGTATGAGCATAGAGAATCCCCATATGAAACCACTAAAGAGTCTATGCAAAACATTTCAAAAAAATATCTAGAAACAATGGTTTGAAAATAATCCATAAAATCGGGATTTACAATTAAAAATACAATAAAAAATTTCTAGAATAATCCAATATTTTAAGGAACACAAAATTTTTCATTATTAAAACTTGTTTCTATTTTAATACATATCTGTCTTGTAACTAAAACCCATAATAGTAAATCCCCATAGGTGAAAGGGAAAAATAAGATGGAAGACTCTAATATATAAGATAACCCAATATGCGAGAATTTAAACCTGCACACACTGCTATAAAATCATGGGAATTTCGTAAACATCTCCCAAAACGATAATTGGTTATTTTCAGTTCGGACACACCTAACGGTGTATGGTGCATATCCACCATTAAAAACCCTTTCGCTGCTCAAAACTGACCAATCCAAGAGAACATCCCTCCTGGACCCAACAATAACATGGTGCATGATCTTTTCCAATTTGGATTGACAAGAAACAATCAATCAACCCTAGATATGATACTAAGGAATCACATGATATTCATACATGGTGATTGCGTAGGGTGTCACATGTGTGGCTCAACCTAAAACCAGCAGACAAAGGGATTTCCTTTCCCAAACATTGAATAAACCTTGGTGATGATCTTCGCCTTGGGGGATCCACCATAGTGGTTCGCATCTCACATATATCCATCAAAAATTGATAATCGGTCCTCCATGTAAAATAACATTAAAATCATTTTCTAAACCATTATAAAATACCAGTCGACCCTTCACATCACATCACATAAAAATCTATTTTCTCAAAAAATGACCCTGAAACCACATGGCCTTCTGAATTTCAAAATAATACATTTCTAAAATAACATTCTTAAATAAAGGTCAATACAAAAAACCACAACATAATTTCAAACTGGTGTTTACACCATTTAGTTTCCAAAACACACCTCAAAGTGCATAATTGGACCAGCCTTAGAGAACACATTTGAAACCACATTTAAATTCAATAATTACAACCCTCCACCTTTTTTATTTCAAGGATATATTTTGAAAATAATATCATCTTGACTGAACAATTTTATGTGTGGATGAAGAGAAAAGTAAAAGGGAAATGGGAGAGAGGCCTTTGAAAACCCATGGGCCAACGAAGCATCATTCTCAAGGGCCATTATCATATGTTCTCCATCCCAATGTTCACCATTTTCACATATGGATGTTCCAACATCCAATGAAACTCTTGAAGTATCCACAAAATCATGAAAACCCATTTTTAAATATTCACCATGTTATTTACTACCAACACAACAATACACACATAAGCGCCACAACATAAAATACCTAATTCACACATACAATACCCTATTTACATCCCAACCAAAATTCAAAAACATAATAAATTAAAAACACCACCCAAAGATCATAATGTGACCTTCAAATATAAATTGATATTTTATCAAACTTCATGGGTAGATATATGTAAAAAATAATTAAATAAGCTATTTTAAAACAACTTTTTCTAATTTTTTCCAAAATGGAAACACCGTACCATATAAAAAAACCATATTGTAAGCATGAAAAACTCATATATAAATTATTTAAAAAAAATTAATGTAGAATTATAAAAAAAGTAAATGTTTAGAATCACTTACCTCAATGACTTGCATACATGATTAAACCATGGAATAAGTAGGAACAAAACATAATAGACAATTTGCACCCCATAACATCCAAAAGTAGAACTACACATCAACCCATCTGTTTCTGGTTATGAAAAGCGATAACCAACCCCAAAAATGATGAAATTATGAAAGAATAATAGGAAGAGTATAAAATTGAACAAAACCAAAATAACTCACCTTAGATCTAAAGAAAAATAACAAAAATTGGAGAGGAACTAGTTGAATGGATCTTGGGGGCCTTTTTGCACTAAAAAATGATCCAAAAGGAGGAAATTATGAAATGGGGTTATAAAATAGAGGGGAAATATTAAAATTTAACAATTTTAATGACATGGGAAAGATGAACACATAGGCTATGCAATTTTTCAAACTATATGCCAACTAATCACACCCTACTAGAGAAGAGGGTCACCTTAAATGGCTAGGCCAGAAGGTTTGGAAAACCATGCACCAACAATAAAAAATGGTTCTAAAAAAATGTTGATCCTCAACACATGGTTTCATCCTGGTTTCCTTTAACCATTAACAAGTTATGTGACATTCTTTATACCCCAACACTCAATCCACCCAGTTTCACATAGACCCATCATGGTTTAGGAGAATCCATGCTCAAACTGGTTAAGTAAATCCATGAAAAATATGATCCTCAATCATATTCCTCTAGAATAGGTCACACAATATATCCTCCAAATAATCACCACAAACCGTTATTAGGAAAAAAAGCCACCATGAAACTCTACAAAACAAAAAATAATATTGGGAACATAATCTAAAACTCAACCAAAAGATCCAAAATTATGAAATTGATGAAATAATGGAAGCACTGAGGTAGAGGATTGAAATATATCACCACAAAAACCACTTTACACCCTTATAAATTCCTCCAACTAAATGATAAATAAATACATGAACCCAAAACTGAATGAATATGAATAAATCTATGATCTTCATGGTGAATGTTTTAATAGAGAAGTATTAAATGACCGCCTCTAAGAGAAACATTATCAAATTGGACCATATGATAGAGAGGATGGTTCTCCCCACTGGAAGAACCCATCTAACATGATCAAACATGAAACTCCCAACATGATGGCACTGACAAAAGAAATCCAACATGAAATTACCCAAATTATACACATAGGTTAAACAACACCACCATCGAAACCGAGGAGACCCAAAATGAACAAAAAAATATCCTACACAAGAAGGGGAAACTCATAGAAGATATCCAAACCAAAAAATGAATTAAACCAAAACTCATCAATTCCACATACCATAAATATTTGAAAAAGGAGTACAAAAATGAATCAAAAAAATATGAAAGGATGAGAATTCATACACAAACATCAATGAAATGAAACTGTAATGTTATAAGGAAAATAAAATCACCAAACATCCTTTTCAGAAAAAATAAACTTAAAAAAATGAACACTACCAAAAATGAACTTCAATTGTTTCTATGACCACATTGGGGAAAACTTTCTACAATAAAAATCGCAATACCAAAATAGTTATGATTGCGTGAAGATATTTACTCTAGGGCCTATGGATGAAGCCCTATTTTATTAAATAATCTTCTACCCAATAGTCTTGGATTTGAATCCTCAAGTAGGGACTTCTTATTTTGCAAACTAAACCCACATTACATATCACGATGACCCAAACATCCAAACCACCTATAAATATTCAAAGGATTGGAAAACATATGACTTCGAATTCCAAAAATGACTATAATAAAACCACAGAAATAAATAATCTACTGAATGAGAATACAGAACTATGGAAGGAGTCTTCTCAAAAACATGTACATCTTTAACAAACCTCTCAACAGATGGGGGACATTTTGTAATGTCTAGAAAGAATTGATGATAAGCCTCTGAAAAATATACTCAATCAATCATCAAGATATGAATGAACCATCCACTATATTCTTCCAAAATACATTACTTGTTGAGAGGAATCACACTTTCATATCTGTTTGAAGAACCCAAATTAATAGAAAATCTTTCAGCAGATCCTCTAACACTATCTTTGGTGAAAAAGAAACTAATTCACTTAAATGTTCAACATAGTCCTTCACTATCTACTGGCCTTGCTGAACACACAAAAACTCCACCACTTTTTTCATCTTCACCTCCTCTAGTGTGACCCATCAAACAAAAGTGGTCATAATTACATCCCATGACACCCCATCTTGCAATGATGTTGGGGCGTCCACCTTCTATTGGCCCAAATACAAACCTACAAATAAACTTTGAATGGCATGAAATATAAAATCTTCAAGATTTAAAAATGATATTATGGCACTCTTAACATACTCAGGACATTATACAACATCTTACAAACTAGGATCACCCAATATTACTGAGAATAACATGATCCCAGAACCCCACATAGAGCCTATGAAGTACGTGAAACCACATGCGACTCACTAGAAACCAGGGGGACATTTTTGGGTGACATAATTTGAAAACATAAAAACACTTGACCCAAATCAGCCTCGACCAAAACTGCAACACCTCTGTATTTTAGGAGATATATTCTAATTAATTTCATCGATGCCTTATGTTGTACGCTGCACCGAGGTTATCTTTCGCAATATGGAAAACTGTATTAGCTTGCAATATAAATTACATTATCCATTGTTGGTGTTACACACAATTTTATGTTTTTTGAAATAATTCCTTTCATGCAGGACCGATAATATGCGACAACTAAATATTATAAACTAGTTATTATAATGACGGGTATGAATAATATTAACATCCTTCTACGACACTATTTAAATGAAAATTAGTGAGTCTTATAAAAAATATAATCACAATTTATTTATTTTATTAGAGAAACATATATGTAATATATTCAATTTAATGTTTACAAAAAATGTTACATTTTTTCTAGACATGATAAAGGAACAAACTCAATTTTATAGGTAAAATGTGTGTTTTTATAGAAATGTAGGTTTATAGCCTTTTGATGGTGTACCCATTTTAAATCTAGTTTTTTACACTTTTATAAGTTAATTTTGAATGAAATAAACTTCTTATTTGTAATAAATACATTAAAATTTATGTTGTGATAAATTTTTTATTTTTCTAATAGTAATAATTTTTTAATGATTTTTGAAAGATGCTGCATTTTAATTCAAAACTGGTTTTTCATCTGATTTATTAATACAAAAATTTTATCCGTTAAATTATTATTAATGTATAATTAGAATATATTTTTATCATTTAATCCAATTACTTAAAATGGATGTTATTTTACAATGAAATTAGATATAATTGCACATTAATCATTTGATGGTTTTACATTAAAAACCTTGTTTCCTTGCGTTGACAATGAGAATTAATTTAGAATGAATTACTACAAATTAAATTTATTGAATTTTTAAAAATGGACTCCATATTATGAATAATTGGGTAAAAAATATTTTTATATATTACTTTTATTTTTTTGGATATTATGAATAATAACTATGGTATGTTTAATTTACCAAAGATAAAGGTAAATCGGGTAAAATTGGGTAACAAACAACATGATAAAGATAATAAAATTACAATAACACGTAAAAAAATCCTATTTGATGAATAAAAGTAGACCAATATCAAATAAGGGTCTGAATTTATTTATTTAATGAAATTTTTCCCATGAAATTGATGTATTTATAATTATAAAAAAAAGAAAGTGATCACAAGTCACTCCCTTATCTCTTATAAGTATACTAATTTTAATATAGTGAAAAAAATGATTCAATTTCGACACATAAATTGACTATAACAATATAATGAAATTATATACATCATTATAATTTATTAATAATTTTTTAATATAAACACTTACCATAAATATTGACATAACAGTGACACAATAATTATTTTATTTAGAAAAATATCAAATAAATATGATTATAAATTTTAAAATAAATATTATTTGAATTAATTTATGTTATACCCGATTTTTATAAGGTAATATTACATGTTATAAGAATATTTAATTCTTTATTTTGAAGTTATACCTCTTTTTTGATTTTATTTAAATTCAATGAAATGAATAGTTTAAAAATTGACACTATTTATATTTTTTAAAAATAATATATTATTAAATGATATAAAAATAATAAAAATATTTTAAAATAACAAAGTGCATTTTAAAAGGTAGAAAACGTAATTAATTGTATAATTATGTGAAATTTACCCCATATTAGTAAACTTTATATCCCCTTAATAATAAGACGTTTGTTACCTCAATTGAAATTTATAAAATGTAATTAAGCGTAAACTGTATAGATAAGGTTTAAAATAAAATAAATACATATATAAAAATTAATATACGAGATTATTTAGAAAAATACTATTATTATCCTAGAAATATATCACATTGGATAAATTATAATTCAAAAATCAATTTATCATACAATAATATTTCAAGACATCCATAAAGTGCCCCTCCTCCCTTTTATAAAAGGGAAATGTATGTACACACTTACTCACTCATATAAATCACCTAGGGTAAACATAAATTAGCTCACATAAGCCTTAAACATCCCTAAATTTATCCTAGAGTCCACACTATTTGAATAAAGCCATTATTCGGAGTCCTTTTGAGTGAATCAGTTTGTGATACTCGAAAAGGAGGTAATTGTTTTATCACCTCTTTAAAAAAAATATTACTTCTTCTACTTCCTCTTATTAGGTTTTTCCATATTAATCTATAAAATCCAGTATCTAATACGTGGTTTTAAGTTATTATAATTATTTTATAACCATATAACTACTTTTATACATCATATGAATAACAATATCACCATGTGTACTAACGTACGACTTACCGTCTACAAGAGGTGGTGTAATTTTTTATTCAACCATAATTAATTTGGATGGATATAATGATGATTAAAAAGGATGTAAATGATGATAATATCATGATAAATATTATTTATAATTAATTAACCATCCAATTCCATACCATTTATATATTAAATGATTGATTTCATCACTGGTTGTTATGTACGGCCTACCGTCTCCATGATGTGATGCTATTAATTCTACCTGATCTTGATTAAACCATTATTATATACCATATTATATACATGAATGGAAATAATAAATATGATATATATTATAATCTTATCATTCTGTCAATGTTATTACCATAGTCTAAGAATTTGAACATGAACATATCCCACAAAACATGCATAAGAACATAATGCAGTTAATATCTGAATTATGAGTGGAAATGAAATGTTACAAACAAAAAGATAATAATTTAATCATATATGATATAATAAAAATGATTATGATTATATCATGAGTCAATGAAATTATATAAGTCATTATATAGGATATTCCTGTGCATATTAATGATTTTGGACCTCTCGTGAGTGTTAATTCTACAATATCATTATTATCCAAGATTGTTTATACCTAATTCTGTACTTGGTATATTTATCGTCCACATATATGTTCCTTAAATATGTGTCACTATTTTTATTATTATACAACTTTTTAAAGTCTATTTTACCCATTGGTAAATTTCTACTAAATGTTATGAAATTAATATTTTTTTTGTTTTTCGATAAGGGGAACTTTTTTGACTTTTCCAGAAAAAGTACATGAAGAATGAATTTTAACTTATTTGGATTGAATGCTTTGTTATTATTTAATAAAAAATTGAATCTGTGAAGCTTACATTGTAATATTTCATTTGTATTTACAATGAAAATATTTTTATTTAAATTGTGGTGACATTTGGAGAAAACATAATTTTTTTGAATAATAAAGGATATGTTACTCAAGAATTAATTTCATGTATTTTATCAAAACAAATTCCATCAAAGATGACATTGGATTATGTTTCAATAAGTATTATTACATTGAATTTATTATATTTATTAAGGAATTATTTTTAATCAAATAAATTTATTTTAGACGGATTATTATGGAATGATCATTAAGAAACCCATTTTCTCTTCCTTGTGTATTGTTGTGATGATGGTTTGTGTCTTTTTGGCACATGTAAGAACGATTTAATTATGAGATAGGTGGGACCCAAATCTCCCTACAATACATTAAGTAATGATTTTTATCTCATGTCATAGACATGAGTATAATGGCTTGTATATCTGATTTAATAATAAAGGGATGAAGTGGTAAGTATATCTGGTTCAATAATATAGTCCTAGAACGATGAGTGGACTCAGTTTACTAATGAACATAGTCCTCTATAATGGTATCTAATATGAGAATTGGATAATATTTAAACTATTTTATATGCTTATGATTTTTACCTAATTTTATTTCTTCTTCCAACGCTATGATATTATGGTTAATATTTTTATATGATTTATTCCTTACAAACTGCTATGATTTATTCCATGACTCATTATTTTGATAATTAAAATTTATGTTCATATTTTTCAATTCATAACATCATCTATGGTGTTCTTACACTTATTTATCTTCTAATATCACCCTTTCTCATGTTTATTTTTCCACATTTTACAAAGAAATCATTTATGTAGGATTACTAAAAGGGGAGATTTTTATGGGAGATGATGGAGAACTTTCACAAGTGAGAAAAATGCATTCCATGTTTCCAAAGAAACTGAACTATTACATTCCTTAGGAATTAATTTGTAAAAATTAATTAATATTCATCTAAAAATATTTAATATTTAGATATGTCATTCTTTGGTCTTTATTTTTGGTATCATAGGAAGGTTTTAGTCAATATTTGGAAACTAAGATGCGAAATCATTAGTGAGATCCCTAAAGATTCTTATAATGGATTTTCTATAGATTTTTATAATTATAGGTTATAGTGCTATAATTATGGTAAAAATCATGAATAACCTAGTATTAAACCTAAGATGTTACAGATGGAAAATAAACCCCCTTAGTTATGTTGTTTTCTTAGTATGATTTTTGCCTCACAGAATATTATATTTTTGGTTTTATACAAAGGATAGAACTTGAATGAACTATGTTAATGATCAATGCAAGGGGAAATACAACTATTTTCTTCCTGAAAAAAATTTCATGGGATATTGATTGAAAATATTATCACTATAATTACACAAGTATGAGTCATTTTGGACATACAAATGAGGAAAGAAAAGAACAACATTTCGTTGAGTCCTTCATGAGGCAACATCCATCTTCTTTTAGTGGGACGTCTTCTCCACATATTACTAAACAATGGAGAAGTACCATTGAAAATATATTTTCCACCCTTAATTTTTTGGATCATGAATAATTAATTGTTACTTTTTGTCATTTAAACGGAGAAGTGGACTATTGGTGGACTCTAATAAATAATTCACGAAAACAAGATGAAATTGAATCCATGGAATGGGATGAGTTCAAGAAATTATATTTCAATAAGTACATTCCTAATATTATTCAAAAAAATTGAAAAGGAGTTCCATGATCTTAAGTAAAAGGGTGATGAATCTATTGGTACATACATGTCAAATTTTATAAGACCTAGAAGGTATGTTTCTAGCTTTATCATCTTACCTCAATGTAAAGTTGACCGACTATTTAGTTCCTTAAAACCAAGTCTTCGAAGGGAATTAGCTATAAGAGACTTTTGTTGTTATGATAAGATTTTCTGTTGTGCTATCAAGGTAGAAATGGAAGTTGGTGTTACATATAAATCTCATGGTTTTGATAAGAAACGGAATTTGGAGTTCAATGGAAAATCCCAAAATACTGGTCAAAAAAAGACAGGTGTTTCCTTATGCTCTAATTATAGAAAAAAGCAAGGTGGTGACTATATAAAAGGGTCTAGAAATTTTTTTGGTGTGGAAAATAATGTAATTGAGTAGTTTTATACCAAAGTAAAGAGAAAAAGTTAGCTAATTATGTGAATAAGGAAAATGCTATAGAGAATGCACCAACCAAACCTTAATTCTACATGTTCTAGGAAATGGGGAATTGTTCTAACAAATTCCCGAATCCAAGGGTGATCAATAATGATTGAAATAAATTACAACTTAAGGGGAAAAAAGAATATCAAATGAAATAACTATTGGGGATGTTGTGTAAGAAAATGAAGTGGGGAAATGATTGAGTTTTCGTGTAATGGGATTCCAGAATAATGTTGTAGAATCAATTTTACGGAATTATAGAATAATGAAATATCTATATAGTGGTCCCATATAGTTTTGTCGGTATATTTGAATGTATATTCTGTGTGGTGCTGGTAACCATGAAAATTAATTGAGGTAATATGGTGATGTTTTTGGAAAATAAAAGATTTATAGATGGATGTCCCTTAATATGAACATGATTTTGAGATAATTGTATTTGGATAATGGTTTGTTGGATAGGAATAAGTAAAATAGACATTATTAGTTACCTTATAAATGGATAAGGATTTATTGAAAGGTGTTTTATGCATCTTTGAAGAATATTACAAGTTTTTGGAATTAAGAATAAGAGGACATGCATGTTTTCAATAACGATATCTGATAATTAATGTTTGTTACGAGGACTCCAAAAATACATGATAAAGGTATTCACATGTTTGGTATGTGACAAAAATATACTTCCTTATGAGATATGGGTGATAAATTTTATAAATATTTAGTTCACATCTATCAACAATTTATTATTTTCATATTTTTGATGGATTGTAAGGTTACCAAATTATGGAAAGTTGGAGTGGAAATTGTTCAAGGCACAAACTCGGTTACCAATTAATGTACTATCACATTATATGTGGAAATATTAATATTCAATAACTTATGAAAATATTTTAATTGAGACGGATGGAATGAACAATAATTCTAGTTATTGATCAAATGATCTACTAACACTTCCTGAATAACCAACTAAACATCATTTCATTGAATAAATATGAATTTGAAATTGTTAAAGGAACAACCAATGTTGAGATTTTTCTGAAATAATGTATGTATTTATTCTCATTAAAAAAATATTGAACATTAGGAAAAGAATATTGAAACAAGATGTGTTATCATAGTACCTTCATATCCAATGAATTAGATAGTCCCTTAAATCATCACAGATTTATGGATTTCTGGTTGCAATCTTTCTCTAAAAATTGTTCTCTATCACTCTCTATTAGAACATAGTGGTTAAATTTTTCTTCCATATCTGTGTTTTCACATTAAACCTATTTTAGTCTATTTGGGAACCCAGTGATGAGTTACATTGGCTAAACATTATGTTTCAAACATTCCTTTTAAAATGATGTTTTAGTATTCATTTTTAAGATGTCGATTTCTATAAAGGACACATTCAAATAGTAATCCTTTTATAAAATAGAAGAACTTTGAAGGAAAATTTAATTATAAGGGGTTAAAATGTAACAACCTAAGATTTTATGAGATAGATTCATTTTTAATTTCTTTGATTTCTTGCGTTGTACGCTACACCAAGATTAACTGGCACTATACACAATACCGTATTAGCTTTCAGTATACATTAAACTATTCATGGATTACGTTACACACCATTTCATGTTATTTTGATCGAATATATTTCAGGCCAGATTGAGTATCAGTGATAAATAGATAATATAACAAATCCATTATAATGGTGTGTATAAATAGTACCAACATCTTTATAAAAACGCCATTTAAATGAAAATAAGCGAGTCTATAAAAAAATAAAATCCCTCTTTATGGAAATTATTAGTGAAAAATTTATGTAATATATTATATTTAATGATTAAAATTTAACACATATGTTTTCTATACATATAAGAACAAATTCAATTTCACAGATAAAATGTGCATTTTCTAAAAAAGTTGTTTTACAACCTTTTGAGGGCATACCCATTTCAAATCTATTTTTTTACAATTTTATAAGTTATTTTTTAAAAAATAAAATTAATTTTTGGTTGAGGTAAATAAAAAATTACTAGGGTTTAATTTTTAAAATTTTTCAAAAAATATTTATTTTTTTAGTGAAAACTGAAAAATACTGCATTTTAATTTAAAACTTCTTTTTCATAGGATTTATTTATATTGAGAGGATATCATTTTAAATGGTTATAAATAAAAATAATTTTATGTTTATATAATTAAATAAAATTTTTTATTGTAATTAATTTATGATATAAATTAGATATAAATTCACATCAATCTTTTGATGAGTTTTACTTAATAACACTCGTTTTCCCACGTTGAGAACAAGAATTAATTTTAAATTAATTATTGAAAATTATTAGTTTTGAATTTTTAAAAATTGTTTCAATATTTGGATTCTTGGCTTCCAAATTATATTAATAGGTTAATATTATTATTTTGGATATTATGAATAGCAACTACTGAAATTTTTATTTACCATTGCTAAAGGTAAATTGGGAAAATTAGGGTAACAAACCATGTGATTAAGATAATAATATCACCCTAAAACCAATCAAAATTTTATTGGTTGAATGAATGTCGACTAATATCACCTATGGTTCCTAATTTATTCATTTAATATAATTTTTTACTTGAACGATAAGTGATTATTATTAAAAGAAAAGAAAATTAAAACATTTCACTCTCTAATCGATTATAAGTAAACTAATTTTAATATAGTTTTTACCAACATAAAACATTGAAAATACATAGTCACCAGAAATATAATAAAATTATCTAAATAATTTGAATTTATTTATAATTTTTATATATTATATAATTACGATTAATATTGACACAACAGTGATACAATAATTAATTTTTTAAGAGACATATCAAATAAATGATACTATAAATAGTAAAATAAATATTATATGAAGTAATTTGTCCCATAAATGATTTTTCTCGGAGATTGTGAAATGTTATAAGAATAGAAAATTATTTTTTAGTATTTATATCTATTTTCTGATTTTATGTAAAATCAATGAAATGAATAGTGTAAAATTGAAATTATTGATATTTTATTAAAATAATATTTTATTAAATTATATAAAAATCCTAAAAATAACTTAAAAATAAAAGTGTATTTGATAATATATAAAAGTTAATTAATAATATATTTATTGGAAATTTTCTACATATAAGTAATCTTCATAGCCTCTTAATAATTTAATTGGTGTACCTCTATTAAAATTAAAAGCGAGTAATTAAGGGTAAACAGATAGGATAAGGTTTAAAATAAAACAAATACATGTCTAAAAATTATTGTATGAAATTATTTATAAATATACTCATCATATTATTTAAATATATCACTTTTGAGAAATTATAATTCCAAAATAAATTTAATATTAAATAATATTTGAAGAATTTTCCAATGTACCACTCCTCCCTCTTATAAATGGCCACCACATCTATCCACCTACTGACACTTATCAAGCCCCTTGGGTCATATGAATTCCTCTAAAATAACCACCCAACATTCCTAAAATCTTCCTAGGGGAAACACTATGAAAAAAAATCCATCCTATGGAGACCATTTGTGAAAATCAAAAATAGATACTCACAAAAGAGGTAATTGTTTTTATCAACTTTTTCAAAATAATTTATTTATTCTATTTAATTTTTATTTTATTTTTAAACAATAATGTAATAAATATAGTTTATTATACATTTTTATATTTTAATATACTTATGGTAAAATTTTATACCTCCTTTTATCCATCATACAAATAACAATATCACAATGCGTGCGTGCGTAAGATTTACCATCTCCACATATTGGTGTATTTTTTTAACAACACATATTTTGGATGTATATATTGATGAATAAAATATATTTAAATAATGAATATAACATGATAATTATTTTTTATAATTAACACACCATCCAGTTTCGTACCATTTAACCAAAAATTCAATGATACCATTGCTTGGGCGTACGTACGGCCTACTGTCTCCAAGATGCGATTTGATTCATTTTACAAGATCTTAATTATAAAAATATTATATACATGATTATATTCATGAATGGAATGAATAAATATGATAACTATTATACTAATATATTTATGTAAATTACATAACTATAACCTATGAAGTGGAACATGAACTTATCTGACAAAACATGAATAAGAACATGAATAAGTTAATATCCGAATAATGATTGAAAATGAAATGTTACTAACATTGGGATGATAATATAATCATATATGATATCATAAAAATTATTATGACTTTGAAATAAGTAAATAACATAATTTTAATCATTATAAATTATTTTAGGATACATATGAAGGAATTTGTACCTAAGGTAAGCATTAATTTTACAATCTCAATATTTCTTGAAATTGTTTATACGAAATTATTTACTGTGGTATATTTATCATCCACATTCATGTTATCAAAATATTTAATACTATTTCTATTCATATATAATTTTTTCATATCAATTTTACTTATTTGTGAATTTTTATTAAATATTATCAAATAAATTTCTTGTCGTTGCTTAATACGAGGTACTTTTTTGACTTTTCAAGCAAATGTATGAGGAGAATTTTTTTAGACTAATATAACATGAATGGTTTCTTACACTTTAAAACTCATATTTTCCATGAATCTTCCATTAAAATATTTCTAGTGTATTTTCAATTAAATTATTTTCTTTTAAAATTATGTGGTTTTTTTAGAAATGAAAATGGTTTGGCATAAGAAATGATATTTTCTTCAAGAATTAATTTCATGTATTTTATCAAAATAATTTTCCATGTAATATGAAATATGGTATTTTTCTATACATATTGATACATTGATTAGGTTGTGTTAATGAGGGAATTATTTTTATGAAATACATTTATTTTATATGGATTATGATGGAATGATGATTAAGAAACTCATTTTTTATTCCTTGTGTTGTGCTCTAAAGAATGGTTAATGTTTTTATGGAACATATAATAATTATTCAATTATGAGATGGGTGGAACCTATATCTCCCTCCAATTCATTAGGTAATTATTTATATGTCATGATATATACATGACTAGAATTGAATGTAAATCTTGTTAAGTAATATAGGGCTAAAACGGTTGGTATAACAGGTTCAGTAATACAGGGCAGTAAAGAGGAGTGAAGTCGGTTCAGGAATGGATAGAGTCCATTATGATGGTCTTGGGTATGAGAATTGGATAATATGAAAATTATTTTCTATGCTTATGTATTTCCACAATTTCATGTTTTATACCAATTCTATGTCATCAGAGTTAATGTTCTCTTATGATTTATGCCTTACAAATTTCTATGATTTATTTAATGACTCGTGATTTTGATATTCAAAAGTGATGTTCAGGTTATTTACATTAATATATTCAGATATTGTTTTCTTACCCTTATTGAGAATCTAAGATCTCCTTTCCTTAGGCTTCCATTTCTAATCTTATAATGAAATCATACAAATAGAAGTACTAAAGGGGAACATATTTATTAGATATATAGAAGATCTTTTAAAAGTTAGAAGAATTTATTCCATGTTTCCAAAGGAACTAAACTATTTTTGTCCTCTGGAATTCCTTTGTAAAATGTAACAATTATTCATCTAAAAATATTTAATATTCAAATAATTCATGGGTGGGTTTCTATAATTGGTATTATGGGAAAGGTTTAGTCATCCATCAGAAACCAGGATTAAAAGCCTTTAGTAAGACTCTTAGAGAAATTTCATGGTCAATTCCTAACGTTATGTTTAATTATAGTGTAATTTCCAAAAAAAATTTGTAATAATAACAAATAAACTACAATTAATCCTATGATGTTAGAGATTAAACCCCCGTGAATATATTGTTTCCTAGTATGATTTTTTCCTCCCACACAATTCTTTTAGGGTATTAGGTGATGGCCGAAACTTGAAGGAAATGTGTTAATAATCAATGAAATGGTAAATAAAATGATTTAACTCTTTAACAAAAAACATTTATTGGATATTAAATGAAAATTCATATCACTATGGAAGTTATGAATCATTCTAGACATGTAAATTAGCAGTGAAGGGAACAAAATTTTGTTGAGTCTTTTATGAGGAAACATACTTCATCTTTCTATGGGTTTTCTGATCTAGTTATTGCTGAAAAACAGATCAGAACCGTTGAAAATATATTTTCAACACTATGTTATTCAGAACATGAAAAATTAATTTTGGAAGTTTGTCATTTATATGGGAAAGTAGGCTAGTTGTGGAATTTAATCAAAAATATGGGGCAACAAGATAAAACTATATCGATGAAATGAGTTGATTTCATGAACATATATTTCAATAAGATCATTCCTCATATTCATCTATTAGAAAAGGAAAATGAATTTATTGATCTGAAGCAAGTGTATGATGAAACTTTTGGTACATATAAAGAAAATTTAATAAGAATAGAAATGTATGGTTCTGTCTTTATCATCCAACCTGGAAGTAGTGTTGATTGATTCATCAGTGGCATAAAATAAAGTCCTCGAATGGGGTTAGATATTTGAGACTATATTTTATATGAATATATTCTGTGTTGTACACTCAATGTAGAAATAGATGTTTTTGTAACATATCAATCTCATGGTATTGATAAGAAATGAAAGATGGAGTTTAAAATAAATTCTCAAAACAATAGTGAAAAGAAGATGAGTGTTTCTGTATGCTCAATGTGTGGAATGAAGTATGGTGTAGACTATGTTAAATAGAATATAAAATTATTTATGTGTGGAAAATAAGATCATTGGGTATTTGAGTGACAATGTAATGAGAAAAAGGTAGCTACTCATATTAATTGTGAAAAGGATACAAAAAATACACCACCCACACTTAAATGCTACAAGTGTAAGGATATGGGGCATTTTTATAACCAATGCCCTAATACAAGGGTGATCAATAATGATTGATGTCAACAACCTCTTAAGGCCAACGAAAAAGGTAAATCTCATGTGATCACTATTGGTGATGTTGAGTATGAAAATGAAGTGGTTCAATGACTGAGTGTTTATGTAATGGGATTCAAGAATAATGTTGTAGAATCACTTTTATGGTATTATGGATTAATGAAATATCTATGTAGATGACCACTATGTTTTTTCACATGTATTTGAAATTATATTCTGAGTGGTACTAGTAACCATGAAAATGTTTTGAGGTAATAAAGTTATGTTTTTGGGAAACACATGATTTGTGGAAGGATGACCCATAAGGTGAAAATTATGTTGAGAAATTTTCTTTTGGATATATGTATGTTGGATATAAATCAATAAATTGGACAATATTATTAACCTTGGAACTGGTTAAGGATTTATTAACATGTTTTTTATGCATATTAGATAAATATTACATCCTTTTGTTCTTTAGAATAAGAAAACATGCTTGTTTTCAATAAGGATATCTGATAATTCAGGTTGTTATGGTGACTCAAGAGAAACATTAATAAGATATTCAAATTTTTCGAATGTTATAATAAAGAAATTATATATAAGATATGGGAGATAGATTGTATACTAATTTAGTTCACCTATATCTATTGTTTTGGATTTTTAACTTTTAGATGGACTTTATGGTTACCAATTTATGGAATGTTTAAGTTAAACTCCAGTTGATGTTCCTTAGATTCATGTATTATCTCACTTATGTGTACATATGCGTATTTTATTACCAATGTTAAATGTATTTTTAAATGGATGAAATGAAATAGAATTCTATTTTTGGATCACATGATCTAATAACACTTCAAGAATGAAAAATTCAACATCATTTATTTGAATAAGAGATGAAGTGGAAATTGTTCAAGGCGCGACCAATGGTGATATTGTACCGAAATCATGTATGTATTTCCTCTCATACAAAATTCATTAAAATTAAGAATATAATATTGCGACAAAAAATGCTACCCAAGTACTTTCTTATCCAATGAATCAGATGGTCCATTAAATCATCGCATATTTATGGCTTTTTGGTTGTTAACATTCAACAAAATTTATTCTCTATCACTCTCTATCAGAACAAGATGGTTAGAATTTTCTTCCATATCCATGTTTTCACATCCCACATATGTTTTTCTATATTGAAAAGAAGTGATGAGTTACATTGGTTATCTGTTATGTTTCTAACAATCTTTATGAAAATAAAGTTTTAGTATTCCTTTTTACAATGTTGGATTCTATGAATGAAACTTTCAAGTAGTAAAACATTAATAACGGGAATAATTTATATGGAGAAATTAATTTTATGGTGGTATATTGATACACACTGAAATTTTATGAGATAGATTCTTTTTAAATTCGTTGATTTCTTGTGTTTTAAACTACATCGAGATTAGCTAGCGTTATTTTCAACACCGTACTAGATTCAGTATACACATCACTATTCATGACTTTTTTACACATAATTTCATGTTCTATTTATATAAAGAATATCAAACAATACCGATTCTAAGTGATAACTAAATACTATAACCAAGCCATTAAAATGGCTAGTATGAATAATATTAACTTCCTTATAAAAAATATTTAACTGAATATAATTTATTCTATAAAATAATGAAATAACTCTCTACGTATTTTTTCATTGAAATATATATCTAATATTTTTAATTTAATTTTTGAAATTTATCTTACATGTTATGTAGACATTATATAAGACCAAATTCAATTTTACGGATAAATTGATCGTTTTCCTAAAAATGTTGTTTTACTGCCTTTTGATGGCTTACCAATTTTAAATATAGTTTTTACACTATTAGAAATTATTTTTGAAAAAATAAATTTTTCTTTGGATAAAGACATAAAAATTTTCTTCGGAGGAATTATTGGTATTATTATGATAATGATAGTTTTTTAAATAATAATGAAAAATATTATGTTGTATTTTAAAACTACTTTTTTATATGAATTATATATACATAAATTTTATCCTTTTAATTATTTTATTTATAATTAGAAGTTTTTTATCACTTAATCTAATTTTGGTCATTATAAGTTATTTTACATTGAAATTATATTTAAACGCACAATAATGTATTGATGGTTTTTACTTAAAAACCCGTTTTCTCACTTTGACAATGAGAATTAAATTTTAATTAATTATTGAAACATCTATGATTTGAATTTTTAAAAATGTATTCCAAATTTGGAATAAGTTGCTCCAAATTATGTTTAAAGGATACTGTTATTTTTTTTGATATTATGAATAGTAATTATTATAATTTTTATTTACAGAAGTTAAAGGTAAATCAAGTAAATTTGGGCAACAAACAATATGATAAAGATAATAAGATTTCCAAAAGACCTTGCAAAATCATTTTTTATGAATTATTGTCAAAAAATATCATATAAGGGTAATAATTAATTCATTTAATTGATTTTTCCCTAAAAGTGATGTAATTATAATTAAAACAAAAGAAAGTGACAACATGTCACTCTCTTATCTCATATAAGTATACTAATTTTAATATACATATAAACAGGATAAAACATAGAACACTAATAGTATACATAAATATTATAAAATTATCTACATAATTTGAATTTATTTAGTATTTTTACTTATTATATAATTACCATAAATATTGACCCAACGTTGATATAATAATTAATGTTTTAAGAAAAATATCAATTAAATGATATTTTAAATAGGAAAATCAAAATTATATGAAATAATTTATTCCAGACAAGATGTTAGTAGGGGAATATAAAATTTTATAAGACTATTAAAAACGTTTTGTCAATGTTATATATCTGTTTGGATTTCTTTAATTCAATTAATTAAAGAGAGTAAAAATTAACACTTCTGATATTTTATTAAAATAATATTTTATTAAATTTTTGTAAAATCATAAAAATATTTGAAAATTATAGAGTAGGTTTGATAAGGTCTATAAGTTAATTAATTATCCAAATATGGTAAATTCACTACATATAAGTAACCATAATAGTGTCATACATATTAAAATGTTGTTACCTCAATTATTTTTAAAAGAGAGTAATTAAGGGTACGATGAAAAGATAAGGTTTAAAATAAATAAATACCCATCTAAAAAATTTGATGAGATTATTACAAACAATAATTATAATATCCTATAAATATATTTCTTTGGAGTTTTTATAATTTTAAAATAAATTTATAATAAAATAATATTTTCAGACTTTCCTAAAGTGCCCCTCCTCCCTCTTATAAAATGCCACAACATCTACCCACTTACTCACACCATAGAATCCCCTTAGATCACCCAAAATCTGTTCAAATAATCTCACAACATCTCTACCTTCCTACTAAAGGCCACCCAGCGGGTAGGTTACATCCTATGGAGGCCTTTTGTGCAAATGAAAAGGAGATACGTTAAAAAGAGGTAATTGTCTTATCACCTCTTTCAAAATGCATTCCTTCTTCTAATTCATCTTATTATGTTGTTTCAATAATAAAGTAATATATCCAGTATCATATACATACTACAATATTATTATAATTATGTTACGACCTTATTCTCCCTTTTATCCATCCTACAGATAACAATATCACCATGTGTGCGTGCGTACATCTTACACACTCCATGCCATGAAGAAAATTTTTATTCAACAATACTTAATTTGGATGGATATAATGATGAGTATAATTCATATAAATATTGAATATAGGATGATAATTATTATTTATAACTAATACACTATCCAATTAAATACCATTTAAAAATTAAGTGAATGATATCATCGCTCATACGTACGTACGACCTCCCGTCTCCACGATGTGATGTGATTCATTCTACACGATCATCATTAAATCACAATTATTTGCTTCAATAGAATGAATAAATATGAAATATATTATACTAATATAATTTTGTAAATTATATACCTATATCATAAGAAGTGTAAGATGATCTTATCTGACAAAACATGCATAGGAACATAAAGCATTTAATATCCAAATAACGAGGGACAAAAAAATGAATCTAACAAACATATGATAATATAATCATATATGATATCATAAAAATTATTATGTTTTTTTAATAAGGCGGAAACATTATTTAAATCATTATACATGAGTTTCATATTCACATAATGGATTTCAGACCTAATATAAGGGTTAATTTTGAAATCTCATTTTATCCTAGATTGTTTATATGTAATTATTTACATGGGAATATTTATAATCCAAATCGGTGTTCTCTAAATAAGAAATAATATTTTATTATTCTAAAATTTTAGAAGGTTTATTTTACCCATTGTTGAATTTTCACTAATCTATATAATAGGAATATTTTTGTTCTTATTTGATACGAGGTACTATATTTACTTTTCCAGCAAAAGTATGAGTATAATGTTTATTTAACTTATACAAAATTAATTGATTCTTATGATTTTATAATAAATTATTTCCAAAAAGCATACAGAAAAATATCTCAAGTTTATTTTCAATCGAATGATTTCATTTAATATTTCAATTCATTTCGAGAAAAGTAAATATTTTTTATGAATAAATTTATTTTTTTAAACATTTAATTTAAAGTATTTTATCAAAATTACTTTCCATCTATGATGACATAAGATTATGTTTATGATCATATGATTACATTTATTTTATTGTTTTAATGATTTAATTATTCTTACAAACTATATTTATTTTATATGGATTATGATGCAATGATGTTTTGGAAACCCATTTTTACATCCTAGGGTTATACATTGATGAATGGTTTATATTTTTATGGCACATGTAAGAATGATTTCATAATGAGATGGGAGAGACATATATATCCCTCCAATGAATTGTGTAAAGATTTATATATCATGAGATATACATGAATGGAATAAAAATTAAATATGGTTTAGAAATACAGGGCTGAAACTACATGTATATACAGTTCAGTATTACAGGGTTGGAATGAGGAGTGAAATTGGTTCATTAATGGACTTAGTCTGCAATAATGGTCTTGGATATGTTCCTTGGCTAATATGGAAATGATTTTCTATTCTTATGTGTTTTAAAAATGTTCATTTTTATGACAATCCTATATTATCAGGGTAAATTTTCAATTATGGTTTATTCATTATGAACTTATAACATTTATTTCAAGAGTCAATATTTTGATATTCAAAAGTTAGGTTCTTGTTTTTACATTCATATGTTCATCTACTGTTTTCATAAACTTACCAAGCATCTAACATTACCCATTATAGTGATTAAATTCCTCTTGTTATAAAGAAATAATTTATATAGGATTTCTAAAGGGGGGATCTTTAGGGGAGATGTTAAAGACCATTCACAAGTTAGAAGAAAGTATTTCTTGTTTCAAAAGGTACTAAACTATTATCTCCCTTTGGCATGTATTTTGATAATTTAATGAATATTTATTTAATACGATGTAATATTCATATACACCATTCTTGGGGTGTTATAAGAACTCAACAAAAATATAATCCCATGAAAATGAAGCAGACTCATAAGCAAAACATCACTAAAAAACAAAAATACACTATTTAAAAAATGATCATTCCATTCCAATTTAAAATAATATATTTCTCAAAGGGGACATTTTAAAAAACATAACCCACATTCAAATCGAATCCCACCACCAAAGACCACATTATGAATAAAAAAATTTAGAACCACTTTCTTTATTTAATAACACCCAGTATCACAACCACAAACCATTTCAAAAACAACTTGCACCAACCAAAACAAAAACCCATCAGAACTCACAATAAACTCCTTAAATGAGGAACTAGAGGCCATGCATAAAATGGAGGCTTGGTAAGCAGGCCATTACCTAATAAATAATAGAAAACTAAGAGTACCTTGACCCATGAACTTATACACCCCAGCGGTCACTACACTATGTAAGATCATAAAATGACCCAGGCTCACCTCTATTGTCATTCCTCATCCATACCAAAATAAAGAAAATAAATGCCTAAAATCCCAAACTATCCCCATAATCTATAGGGTCTAGATGTGAAATGGTTCATGATTCTCTTTATGTACCTCCATCACGAGTCCTGATAGTACTAATCACCATTTACCTGACACCCCAAATAACAAAGGATTGATCTGATACAATTTTGTCATGAACAAACATTGGTCGGCCATGAACCAGTCACCCGATCCAGCCCTTAACATGGCCCGAATGGCATTACTAACTCCCATGGGATGGGGAATTGTGTTTAGAATAAAAAAAATCAACGAGAATGATTTATCTTCATATAATGGATCAAATAACCACGTATTTCACATAACATAAGGATCAAATATGAACAACATAAATATATAATTGATCCAAATATATTAGCTGTAGATCAAAAAATATGAATATGAAATTAAAACCAATAAATTCTAATGAAATATCTACATGAAATCATATTTTCCCCCAACCATATGACCAACCTGCTCTGATGGCACAATCAAATCCAAAACCAGCACCTATAAAATAACTCGAGTCTACCGATGCGAAGTGGGACAAGTATGATGTGAGCATACAATAGCTCAACAGTCAATCAACATAAATTTCAAGAATTATTTTCTATAAATAGTCCAAAAACATGGTTTTGAAATACATCTATAAAATTGGTTTTAACGTTTAAAAATCCAAACACACCATTCCAGAAAAATAAACTTTTCTATATAACAGACAACATATATTTTTAAAACATCTCTCAAAATTAATAAACATAAACCATATAACCAAAAACCAAAAAATATTATCTAAAAAAGGTGAAAATAGGTCCATGTTGAATGAAAGAGAAACAAAACAATCCAACAGATAATAATAGAACAGATAACCCAATATGCAGCAAAGTAAATAGAACCATACTAATAGTTAATCATTGTAATTTCCTAAACTTATGAAATTGAATTTTATATATATACATAGTTTGCACTCTTCAATCCTAATATGGTGCTTATCTAATGTTAATAACAAACTGGATCCTCAAATATTGGAAATCTAGTGTCATGTTCCACCTGGCCTCATAAAATTAATGTGGTACCAACCAATCTAATTGGCTCCGACAAGAAACCATCCCTCGACCATCTATATAACTCCCAGGAATCCCAATATAGTTAGACAAGGGGAATGAGGAGCTCCTCACACATATTGTGTAAACTAAATCCCATATCCACCATATTTTCCTAACCCAAACACCAACACCACCTATGCGATGAGCCTCACCTTGTAGGATCCACCACAGTGGTTCCCATCTCACATCATGTCATGCACAAGTTCTAACCAGGACATTCCATAACAGACCATTAAAATCATTTTACAAACCATTATAAAATACCAACATGGAACTCACATCACATCACATCACATAAAACAAACATTCTTAAAATAAAAATCACCCACCATGCCCTTAACATTGAAATTAAATCCCATTCCAAAAGAACATTCAAATACCCAGGTCAATACATTCAACAGAAAAAATATGTTTCAAACGGGCCTTTACACTATCTAGTTACCAAAACGTGCCTAAAATTTTCCAAAAAGGCCAAGTAACAGAGAACACATTTAGAACCAAATTTAAATTCAATCCATACATGAAGGCACCATATATATTTAATGGAACTTTTTTGGAAACAATAATATATTGAAATAACAATTTGTGATGAGGAAGAATTTAAAAGAATGAAGAAAATGGGAGAAAAGAATTTAAAACCCATGGTTCAAGGAAATATCATTATAAAGGGCCATTATCATATATTTCCCAATATTCATGTGTACTATGTGAACATATGGAGGTTCCAACATCCAATAAAAATTTTCACGTACCCATAAGATCGCCTAAAACCCATTTTTATGTATGAACAACCGACTATAAAACATTCACCACAAGCCACACATAAGTGTCACAAAATAAAATGCACCCATGACCCATATAATTTTCAAATAACCACCCTAACAAATCAAGTGTAAAAACCACCCAATTCTCTCAAAATAAATTTTAAAGATCATTTCACAGTATTTCAACCATCTTCTATGAATATATATTTGTAAACATATTTAAATAAGGCCTTTGAAAACCACATCCACCAATTAATTGCAACATGAAAACACCAAAAAAATAATGTCACAATCTTGTGAAACACACATATAAATTATTTAGAAACATCTAATTAATAAATTCAATGTTGTAGAAGGGAAATATATATAAACACCTACCTTAATGATTTAAGAATGTGATGCAACCTAAGAAGAAGAAAAAATGCATCCCATGATAAAAGTTTCACTCACTAACGTCAAAGAAATAGAAAAACAAATCCACCATATCATATAGGGTTTGGTTAAGGGATAAATAACACAATTAAGACCAATAAACCAATATGTAAGAAGTTGAAGAGGATAAAATTGACAAAACACCAAAATAAATTACCCTAGATCCGAAGAAGCACCAAAAAAAGTGGAGAGGAAATATGGGAATGGAGCTATGAAGCAACCTTACGTGAAAAAAAAATATCTTCGGGGGAGGAAATCCTGAAATGTGGTTAAAATATTAGTGACGAAATATATTAATTTCACCCCATTAATAAAATGGGGAAGTCTCATAGTTAGGTTGCACATTTTTCCAAACCCGGTGCACCTTAATGGGGAAGAGGGGCACCCCGCATAGTTGGGTAATATGGTTTATAAAATATTGTAACAATTATAAAAAAAATTCCTCAAAATTATAGAGTCTCATTGTATTGTCTCTGCTTGGTTTTCCCATTCCATGTTCATGTCATGCGCCATGTCGTAGGCACAAACCCTCATGCTCTTGAATTTCCCCTAAACCCCACATGGTATAGGCCAAGTCTTGATAAAATCATGCGTGTAAAAACATTAAAGAATATAATTAAATTTAATCACCTTCTTCCTTAAAATTATAGATAGTTTATCCTCTAACCCACTCACACAAACTGCACATAGGCAAACAATCCACCTGTAAATTGCACAACTCAAAAATTCATATTTAGAAGTCAAATTGTTCTTCAACCAAAAGTTCCAACATCATGACAATAATTAAATAAATGTTTAAACATGTTTTGGGTATGATAGGGTTTAAAATATAGATTTAATAAAATATAAAATATTTGGGAAAAAACTAGCAAACCATAGTAATAACAATAATGATAAAATGATAAAATATAGTGCTTAAAGTCATGGAATTTTGTTAGCAAATGTACTAAAATGAAGGGTAAATGCTTTATAGACCACATATCATAGAAAAAATAATTATTTCCCACTTTTTTATCCATTTAACCTTGATTTCTTTGATATCATTAATGAAAAGGTAATGGGAATTTAAAAATGTTCCATCTCTATCACATATAAAAGGTGATCACTTCCACAATATTTATCCACCAATTAAAATGAGTTATGTTGATGAAAAATCTATCATAGAATATATTAAAATATTTATCAAATTTATAAAATCTATTTTATTTTCAACAGACTAATATATGGATCCATAAGATGTCTTATAATGTAGAACTTCCAATGGGAGAAATGATGTTCTCAACTGCGATCATTTAATTGTTTTATATCTTTAACACATAAAATCTATTATATTATTGAAATTATGATAGGTTAAGTATTAATGAAATTATAAAATACATTTATACTAATATTAAATGACATTAGTTCTTTCCTCCAAATGTATTTGAACAATCTTGTTGTCATCAAAAATACATGCAGACTTCCGCCTCCATGAATGAAATGTTTGATTTTTTGAAACATCCATACATGGATGGTACTAAATGTAAATTAAAAATATTTATAATATATTTATAAATTTAAAAATAATATTAAATTACAAAAAATCCAATATATTCCACCATATATATGGAAAACATGCTCATAACCCATGCATACTTGCTAACTACAGCCTCTATGAAAGTGGTGTAATCTAATTTTCATACTACTATTTTATTATGTATCAAACACTATTAAAATATATATAATAACTCTAATGAAATATAATATTTAAATGTTAGAAATATTATTCCAAAAATATCACTTTCATAACCCCACTGACCCTTTGATTATAAATTTTTCTTTTTTGGGTAGATTTCACCATCCACATGGATAATGATACAAATCATTATTATGAAAAAATAGAGAAACATTAAAATATTTGATATTGGAAAATAACATGTAGATAATTATTTTTCTGGTTTTATATCATTATTTTTAATATCTAACCTATTACTAGGATACCACCCCCCAATAAAAAACACAAAATTGGCTCATCATAGATTTCATCATTGCGAACCATAACTAAAATTATCATGAAATGAAATTAGAAAATTTGAAATCAATATAAAACATTAGTTAATGTGCCTCTAATAATCATTATATGACTAAAACTATATATATAAACTATAATTGACACCACCATTCTGTATTTAATAGTAAAAAATAGTTGAAACTAATAACCACAAAATATCATATTAAAATAAATATAACAAATATATTTTTAATAAATGGTTATAAATGTTTTTTATATAGGTATATATATTGTAAAAAGTTTTATAATTAGTAAATTAATATAGTTATTATAACATCCTCTGTTTTAAGAAAGAAACACTATGTTAAAAAAATTACATGATACACTACAATGAGCTTAAATGAAGCACACAACATTATTATTTAAATGTTACTGTTATAACCTAGACTTTGGAATGGTAGGAATTCACAATATTAATTTATTTATAAAAATATGTTTACACAGGAATATAATTATTTCTTTTGTGAGACAATATTTATAAATGAAAATAAAATTATTTTTAATTAAAAGGAAATGTTTTCTGAAAAACTATTTAAATACAAATAAGTCAGTTTATAAAATAATAAAATCAATGTTGATGGATTTTATTAATAAAATATATATGTAATATATTGAATTTAATATTTAAAACTCAACTAATATGTTTTCCAGACATGATATGAGAAAAAACTCAAATTTTGAATAAAAGAAGTATTTTTCAAAAAATAAGTAGGTTTACTGTCTTTTGATGGAGAACTATATTTAATTTCATAATTCATCACCTTTATAAGTTCAATTTGACACAATTAACTTCCAATTTTTATTAAGGACATAACAAAGTACATGGTTTAAATTTTGGTATTTTTCAGATAAAATTCATATTTTAATAAATATAGAAAAACAATAAATTTTAATTCAAAACTGCATTTTCATATATTTTTATATATATGATGATTGTCATTTTAATTTGGATTAAGGTTTAAATATTTTATCATTCAATCAATATTTGGTTGTTGTATTTATTTTCACTTTTAAATTTCTTATAAAAACATGTAAATCATTTGATGGTTTTTACATTTAAAAAACTGATTTTATCTTTTTGATAATGAGAATTATTTTTAAATTAGTTACTACAACATCTGTTTTTTTAATTTGAAAAAATGGATTCAATATTCCAAATCAAGAAGTTTCAAATTACTTAAATATGACATTTTTATTTTGGAAAATTATTAATAGTAAAATTAAAATTTATTTTATTTACCACATTTAATGTGTAAACTAGGTATGTAATGGAAAAAATAATATAATAATAATTTAAAAATACAGTAAAACTTGTAATAATCCTATAATATGTGATATATATGACCTAGAAATCCCATGTAACTCAAATATGGGCTTTATATTCCACTTGGGTGTGATTATGACATTTTTAACTTTTAATTTAAATTAAAGTATAATATGTTATAAACATATATCATCTGACTAAAAGAAAATTATTATGGGTTTTTATAGGTTATATATTCTACTAAAAAAAGTAATTATAAATCTCAAAATATTTCCTAGAACCTGTTATTTTACATATATTTTTTAGACATAAATAATTAAATTTAATTATAATACAACGATGATGTATTGATTTCCTAGTTAATGAAGGAATCAAATAATGATATTATAAATATTAAAATATATATTATATGAAATAATTTATAACATAAATGGGGTTTATTGGTGAATATTAAATTTAATAAGGAAATGTAAATCTTTATTTAGATGTTATTTCCCAATAATAATTTTATTTAAATTCACTAAATTGAATAGACTAAATATTAAAATTGTTGATGTTTTATAATAATACTAATTTATCAAATTATTTAAAAAATTATAAAAAAATTTTAAAAACCCAAACTGAATATAAAGAGGTATAAAATTTTATTAAATATCCAATTATGGGAAACTGACCCCATATAAGGGAAATTACGAGGCTCTTAATAATTTTATTATTGTTACCAAAATTAAAATAAAAGGAGCATAATTAAGGATAAACCGAAAACATAAAGTTTAAAATGAAATAAAATCATTTCAGAAAATTATTGTATGAAATTATTTCGAACGATCATCATCATATATTTTAAATATCTCATTTTGGATCCACATGAAAAAGGAAATTAATTTATATTAATTTAATAATTTAAGAGTTTTCAAGGGTTCCGCTCCCCTCTCAAATAAAATGTTACACTATATTATCAAATACTCACAAGTCCAAAGCCTTTTTTTTCTACCATGATCTTAATAAACCTCTTCTGAAATACCTCCCCACATTCTTGGGGCCTCAGATTAGGGAGAACACTTATTAGAGGTGTTATGGTTTTCATCAAATGTGTTCAACTAAAGAAAAGGAATAGTTTTTAAGTGTTTCTTTTTTATTTTTTCTTCGACTTACATTAAATCATATTATTACAATATGATATAATAACTTAAGTAATTTAAATATAATTAGGTTTTATTATGGTTATATCATCACCTAACCCCATATCTACATCCATAAAATGGGAACCGAATTATTTGTTTGTGTAAATGTGTGAATTATCACCTTTGCGAACCGATATAGTGGGTTTTCTCTTACCATATATCAAGAGTTGTTATAATAAAGGAATTCATATTAATATGTTATATTCATGAAATATTTATCATTTTAAAGAATATTATTTCAATTATGTTCTCACTTTTCATTAAATTAAGAACAATAAATTCATTTGTGTGTACTTGTGAACTATCACCTCCATGAAGCGATGTGTATATTTTTTTATTAACCACAAAACATGTATGATATATATATGTACATTTAAATTATTATTACTTTATGTTAATAATATTATAATAATTATGAAAATATAAAATAATAATTACCTTATTTCCATAATTACTAATGAATAGTGGAAATGTTACTCATGCGTATGTATGGAATACCATCTCCATAATTATACCGTTATTAATTTTTCATTACATAAATTAATGGTTTGATTTAAAAATTAATGATGATGTATAAAAATGATTATTATATCATGAATAATATTCTAAAGAATATGGAATTATGACCACATTGACTACTATAATCAAAACCATGTTCATTTTAGACTCAAGTACTGAATATCGACAAAACATCTAATACGAGCTAAAAAAATTAAATAATTTTTATAACGTGGTAATATGTTATATAACGAGATTAATAAAATTGAAAATTGTTATAAATAAAGTAGAGATTAACCAAGGTTTATTATCTAGGAAAATAAAAACTGGTCGAGACAAGTTGGTCTCAAGGTAAGGGAAATATTATCTCAATCTCCATTCATTGATTTAAATAACGATGTTATTATATTTTTTTCAATAATATGTGTGAATGAAATATAATTTTATTCTTCTGAATATAAAATTACATTGAGTTATTTATGTCTGTCAACATAATTATGTCATTGATTAATCCTTGATCTAACATTAAAATCATTGTAAGGGACCTGATTTCAATCTCCATTCATTGAGGTGTATTTTGATAATATAATCCACCTTTTTTTATATGGTGTAGAATAAACCCCTTTCAATTTTAATTCAAATGGAATATTTTTTTATGGTTAATTTTAATAAATTCCTAAAAGGAATTCTTTTATAGTATGCTGAGATAATGACTTCTCTGCCACTGTATCAATTATTTATTATTTGAATTCCTCTATAATCCCCATGGTTTTTTAAAATGAAAATAAATCCCTTATTACCTTTATGGGTGATTTGGAATTGAAAATGGTTTCTAATGTGGATTTAATATTTAGTATATTAACATGATTTATTGTGATTGAAAATGTAATTTAATGAGTTAAATGTTGACAACTCTAGTCATTTATATTTTATGAATATATAATGGTACATGGACATTCGAATGGTGGTTTCCTAAAAATCCAAAGATGGGTGGCAATGTGATAATCCAAGGATGAGTGGTTACATTACAACCTCAAATGCATTGGGTATAGAAGTCAGCTGTATGGATTTTCCATTCAGTGATATGTATGGAAGTTTACCATATGGTTATTCCATTTAAGTATGTTTATGTTTCAAGATACCTTTACATGTTATATGTTTATATCTATGGGTTTTATGGTAATATTTTGGATATAAAAATGGGAATCAATGAGAATATATTCAATGAACTATAATTGAAACATAATAAGGATGAAAAATATTACAGTATGATAAGTTATTCATTGTTTTAATGTTTTCTCAAGACTAAAAGTTTTCCATCTTTATTTATTCCATACTGATATTTTTTGGGTCATCCCAGGTTTTGAAATGATTTTCAATGGTTTGATAGACGAATAGAGTCAAGGATAGATCATGTAAAAGTTATAATGTTTCAGCATGAAATTAAACCATGTTTCTTTTTAAATGTTTTTTGATTTATAAAAAATGTCGTGTGAGTAGAATCTTCTAATTTGTAATATTCATGATGTTTTGTATGAGTTATGGCCTAATTCTCTAAATCTACAATCATTAAAAGATCCTAAAAGTGAAATAAAGTCTAATTATTGACTTATCTAAAGATTAAGTAATGGTTAAGGATGAAGCCATAATGATTGAATCAATGGATGGTTTTAAAAAATTGGAGATTAAGATTCTTTATTAAGAGTTAGTTATATCCTCATGGGTTTATAATTTTTAGGTTGATCATAATTTCAATGTCTTAGAAACCCATATCGTGGCTTTATGATCTGAAATATTAACGTGACTGGTGTTATTTTTTGATACATTAACAGTTTTTGGAAATTATGGATTATTAGTTTTTGGGATAAAAAATGTGAGGTGTTATATAAAATTTGGTGTTAAAAATATTATTGTCATTTTTTAGGTCAATATGTTAGTTTTGGTAATGTTATAAAATTATATTGTTTTTTAAAAAGGACAACATGTCATCCGTGTGACAACCCATTGCGTTAGCATAGGCTGCAGGAATACAACCCATAATAAGAGTGAGAAATGCCTTCATCACCTACCACAGGAACACATTAATTCCACAGTTATTATGACTTATTCATTTTTTTAAAAGATTTTATGGATTAAAAATAAATTAATTTAGGCGACACATATTTTTTTCAAATAGATAAATATGGGAATGGAAAATAATTTTGAGATTAAGTGATAAATGATATTTTGGAAGATGATACCTATTTTGGGAACATTATATGATTCAGGTAAATTGAATAATATGTTATTTTATATGATTAATAGAGGTTGTTTTATTTTTGGAGAAATCTTTTAATTAACTATTGACTTATGGTGATTTTTCTTATTTAGTGAAGTGATTATCCAACTTGGAGAAAATTTTATTAGGATAATTAGTTTATTTTATGAGACATTATATGTGTTTGATGTTATTTGGAGATAAATGACACAATTTATCCATGAAGAATATGTTATGAAATCCTTTTAATTTTTGGGTTTCAATATTTGTTTTTATTATTTATAATAATTTTAATGAGAGTTATTTATCCAATGGTTTTTGATGAACTTTTCATATTTTTTGTTGGATTTTTGATATTAAAAATTACTTTTCCTGCAAATAATAGTTTTTTATTTTGGGGAAATTATCAGATATTATCTGAACCATTTGGATTTCGAATAATATTTCAAGATAATATCAATATATTGTTAATAATTTTTGGATTATGTGATTCTATAGAAGATTATTCTAGAAATTCATGTGTGTCCAAGTCCTCTTGAATACTCATCATTGGGAGAAATGATTAGTTTTCTGTAAAAAGTTACTAAAGGATGAAACTCTACTTGAAAATTTTGTAATTTTACCTATTTACTTGTTTAATACCATAAATAAATGCCTCAACATTATGAATTTGATTTAAAATAATAATAATTTGTATTTACCTTTCCAATGTTGTAATCAAATAATTTTTATCCCATCACATGTTTCTCTTTTTCCGATTCATATAATTATAAAGATCATGTTTCCTATCACTCCCAATCAGAATAAGACTGATAGTTTTGCCTCCCAATCAAGTTTTTTCTATATTTAATCCTTGTATGTGTTCTCTTGGGTAAACATTGTACTTCTCTTTATTTTTTAAGTGGTAGTTTTATTAACCTTTTTCTGATGTTGGATTACAATAAAATTGTTTTTGAAAAGTCATAACCTAGTTATTAACTAAAAATTAAAATTTCTAGAACAAAATTTTTGATGGTGGTGGGGGTGATGTAACATCCCATGTTTTAATAAAGAAAAATTATCTTCAATAGAATACATCATATACTACATTTGAACTTAAAAGAAACTAACAATTATTATTTTAATGTTATAATTATAACCTTGTCATTGAAATGGTGGAAATAAATAGTATTGATTTATTTAACAAAATATTTTTTTACCAATGTGTATAATTAATTTATTTGTGACCAATAATTTAAAAATGATAAAAAATCCTTTTACAATAAAAGGAATTTTTTTTAAAACTATTTAAATGAAAATACGTGAGAAGATAAAATAATAAAATCACTCTTCATGGAAATTATTGATGAAATATATATGTTATATATTTAATGTAATATTTAAAAAATTTATTATATGTTGTCTAGACATGATATTAGAACAATATCAATTTTTGAAACAAAACGAAGACTTTTAAAAAATGTAGTTTTACAACCTTTTGATGGAGAACCCATTTTAAATCTATGTTTCATCACTTTTATATGTTATAATTAATAGAATAAACTTATTAATTTTAATTTAGACATTATTATTTACTTTTCATTAAATAATTTTATATTTATGATAAAATTAATGTTTTAATGAATCGTGAAAAAACAACATATTAATTCAAAACTGTATTTTTGATTATTTTTTATTTAGAAAGATTGTCATTTTAAATGGTTTAAAAGTTTAATAGGATAATGTTTTTATCATTTAATAAAAATTTGGTTAATGGAAATAATTTCACATAGATGTTTTATATAAACACATGTTTATTTTTTGACAGTTTATACTTTAAAGAAACCTGTTTTATTGTTGTGACAACATGAATTAATTTTAAATTAATTATAAAAAATTTTTGTTTATAATTTGTAAAAATCGATTCGATATTGGGAATCATAAGTTACAAATTATGTAAATAGGTCCCTTTATTTTTTATAAATATTAAAAGTAACATTAGTAATTGTTTCTATATATCACAGTAAAAGGGTAAATTAGGTAAATAAGGGTAAAAATAATAATATTATAATATTAAACAATAATAAAACATGTCTTAATCATATTGTATACCATATAGCCAACCCAAAACCCATGGGATGTAAACTTATCCTTTGCAAGACACTTGGGTGGGATTATTACACTTATAAATTTTAATATAATGTAATGAAAGATATGTTATAAATATATATCTTCTTACTAAAAGAATTTTAATATTTGTTTTTATAAATGATAACTTCGAATATAAAAATTAATTATAAAGATAAATATATTTCATATATCATGATATTTTATTTATAATATTTATACCTTAAATATTTATATTTAATTATGAAATAATGAGAATTTATTGAATGCCTTATTAATGATGGAATAAAATAAATAATAAAATAAATATCAAAATAAATATAACCAGACATAATTTATTTCATAGAAAATCATTATAGGTGAATATTACATTGTAAACTAATTTTCAATTCTTTGGTATGATATTATCTATTTGTCTGGATTTAATTTAAATTAAACAAAATGAATAGTAAAACAATTGACATAATTACTTTTTCATTAAAAATTTTTATTAAATTAGTCAAAAATCCTATAAATGTTTAAAAATTAAAATTTTACTATAATGATGTATAAAAGTTGATGAAGTGTCCAATAATTGTAAAATGACTCTATATAAGTGAAATTAATATTCTCATAATAATTAAAATGTTGTTACCACAATCAAAATTAAAAGATAACAACTAAGGGTAAACCGAAAAGATAATGGTTAAAATGAAATAAATACATGTGTAAAATTTATTGGATGAGAGGATTTTGTACTAAACAAATCTTATCATTAACATATCTCAAGTTAGAGTTTCATTAATATGGAAATTAATTTATATTAAATTATTAATTTAAGTGTTTCCAATGGTTCCCCATCCCTCTCCTATAAAGAGGCACCCTCTATTAACCAATACTCACACTTAAAAAGAATTTTAGATCTTACATTTTCAAAACAAACATATTCATGTAATCTCTCCCCTAATTCTCGAGGCCTTATATTAGACATAACACCCTTCTTAGAGGTGGTAATGTGTTCTTAAAAGGTGATCAAAAAAAGAAGATGCATCATTTTTAAGAGTTTCAATTTTATTTCTTCTTACACTTTCTTTAAATATTATTCTTCCAAGATGATATAATAAATAAAGTATCCTGACTATAATGAGATGATATTATGTAAATAACATCCCTAAATCTAAATCTACTTTCATGAAATTGGAGAGGAATTGATTTTTCATCCATACGTGTGAATTATCACCTCCACAAACCAATTTTGTTTGTTTTCTATTTCCACATTTCAAGATTGGTTATATTGATGGAAATAATATTCATATGTGATAATAATTATATATTTTTAATTTAAATTTAATAATATTTTAATGCTTTTATTAACTTCTACACTGATAAAAATAACAATTTCGTTCGTGCGTACGTGTGAACTATCACCTCAATGAAGTGAAGTGAATCGTTTTCATTCACCACGACAGTTGTGTGATGTATATAAGTATTTTAAAATTATTTATATTATGTTAATAATATTATGAAATTTATGGAAATATAAAATAACAATTACCTAATTTACATAATGATTAATGAGAAGTAGAAACGTTACTCAAGTATATGTATCACATACTGCCTCCATGATTATAACATTATTTATTTTTCATACAATAAATAAATGGTTATATTTATAAATTATAAGTGATGTATAAGAGATTTTATGATTTCATGAATAGTATTTTGGAGATTATGTAATTATAATCACATTGACCCGTGACATCAATAACATGTTCATTTTCGACACAAGTACCGAATATCCACAAAATATATGATATGAAATTAAATTTTTATATAATTTTTATAAAATGGGAATAACTGATATAAATGGAATAATAAATTTGAAAATTTTTCTAAATCCATTATAAATTATCCTAATATTATTAGTTAATAAAATATTTTATTTATGGGACAATTCATACTCAAGGTAAAAGAAATCTGAACTAAATCTCCATTCATTGAGTTAAATATCCATGTCATTGGTTTTGTTTTTTAATTAATATGTGTGGATGACCTCTAATAGTTTTACACTAAATATTTACTTTATTGAATATTTCTATGTTTGTCACACATAATTATCTCATTGAGTTATCCTTAATCTAATGATATGATCGTTGTAAGGGACTTCATCTAAATCACTTTTCATTGAGGATTTTTTTGATTATATACACCACCTTATTTTATATGTTGTATAATAAACCACTTTGACTTTTTAATCAAATGAAATCATGTTTCTACAAAAAAAAGTTAGTTAAAGTATAAATGTAATGTTTTTTAACATATGTGGTGACAAGGCCTTCTTCGCCACCATAACCGTTATTTGATATTTTTCTTCATCTATAATCATTAAAAATTATTAAAAGGAAAGGAAATACCTTACACCCTTTAGAAATGTTTTGGTATTGGAAATGGTTTTGAATGTGGATTGATTATTTCCATATCTTGAATGGATTTCTTATGATTGAAAATTAAATTATATGAGTGAAATGTTGATAATTGAAATCATGTATGTATTATTATTATATAATGGTACTTGGACATTTGACAAGTGGTTACGTGATAAACCAAATATGGGTGGTTATGGTATAAACCATTTATGGGTGGTTCTGAGATAAATCAAGGATAGGTGGTTCCATTATCACCTACAATGCATTGGGCATGCATGTTGTCCATATGACTATTCTATTTAGTGATATGTGTTAATACCACTATATGGTTATTCAATTTAAGTATGTTTATGTTCCACGTTACCTTTATATGTTATATATTTATTTCTATGGGTTCAATGGACATATTTTGGTTACAAAAATTGTACGAAATCATCATATATATAGTGACGCATAATTACTACTTCTTTAAGGTTAAAATTATTAATTTATGATAATGTATTAATGGTATTCATGTTTTTTAAAGACTATAATATTTCCATAATTATGTATTCTTTACTAATATTTTTTTCTCATCCCTTGTTTTAAATTGTTTTTCATAGGTTTGAAATAAGAATATAGTCAATTTTGGATCAAGTAAAATTTATGGAGTTTGAACATGAAACAAAACAATGCTTCTTTTCATTTTTTAGTTTTATTAAAATATGTATAGTTGCTAGAAGAAACCACTTTGTAATATTCAAGTTGTTATGTATGAGTTATGGACTAATTCTCTAAAACTTTAAACATGAGAAAATCATCAAAGTAAGACAAGGTGAAATTATTTACTTTACATTGAATTAAGTAATGTTTATAGGTGAGGATTTATAGTTATATTTGTTTTACATGAGGTTCAATAATGTTTTCATAAGAGGTTTTAAAGTTAAGTGATTTTAAATATCAAAATTTTAATCCACTGATATATGATTTGTATTCACCTATTTTTTCGTTTTATGGTTTTTATATGGGTCACATATTTAATGTATTCATATCAGTACTTAAATTTATGGGATTTACAACTCAATCTCCAATTATATGATTCATGGGATTTTTATAAAATAAATTCCAAATTTGTAAGGCCCTATATTGACTTAGGAACCTCACAAAAGTTAAAATGTTTTTTATGTAACATCAATTTTTAAACCATGGTTTCTACCAAACTATTATTTTAATTTATGATTATTTCCATTAATATATGAGGTCATTAATGTATTAATTAAAATATTTTACCTTGATGAACATATTTTACGAAAACTATATCATTAATGTTAATGAATCCCTTTTTCTTTAATGACAGTTTCTCTTCCTTGTACATATTTTAATTTTCTAGAAATGATATCATTCATAGTTATAACACAATTACATAATATCTCATGTAAAAATTTTATTTATGTTTTCATCTTATCATAAATAATATTTATTATCCCTTTTTATGTTATGGGTTTTCACCAAATATATTTTATATTATTAAAAATGTTTCACCTTTCATGATTGTATGTTTTATCTTCTACATCAAAATTCTTCTAAAAATATGGTTACACTATAAAAAACCATTATTGGAGATAATTTTTAAATGTAAATGTTTTGAAAAAATTTCACATCCCATTTTTTAAAATTAATTTTTAATGTTAGTAATTTGTTCATATTTTACAATTATAGTAAACTTATTTTTACAAAACTCTTTGAAGGTTTATCTCACTGTATGGGAATTCATATTTATAAAGATTACATTCCATGTTTTAAAATTATTTTCATAAATATTTCATCTATTTAATTTTAGTAAATGAATGAAATAATATTCTAATTAAAAAAACTAATTGTTTGAATTTTAATTGGGATAATTGACTTTTATAATGATTTTCATGGATTATGTTTTTATCGAAGAAATCATCTAGTGATTTTATGTTTCCTCAAAGAATTTTCTTGAGAGAATAATTATATTATAAAAATTAATTCTATAAAACCATTCATTTGGTTTTAATGTATAATTTTTGAAATTATCTATCAATCTCATTGAATATAATCTTAATGAAAAACAATTTAAGGTGTTTTCAATCCCTTCGAAATGGTCGACTCTCCTCTAAATTTTATAAAGATTTATCAAATGATCATAAAAATTAATTTTTACTATATCAAAATATCCTAAATGGTCATCATGTAACTATGGGTATATTTTCATTCCACTATACCACTTCATCGAATGGATATATAATAGAATATTCTAGTAATTTTTTCCCTAAAATTCATCTCTTTATGAATTTTTAATGAATCTATGTTTTATGTAATATTTCTTCATGTTCTACATGATCATATATGTATGAATTATTATCATGTGACTGGTGGTACCTCTATAAAACGATAATTAATTTGGTAAATCATTACATATCATGAGATATTAAATCGAAATGAGTTTTTACACTCTACCCACATAAGGAAATAGGCAGTGACAACTAATCCACCAGTAAAAACAGGAAGCGGTGACTAATCCACAAAGTAATGGATAAATTAATTCCTAATAAACCGAGGTATAAATTAATTAATTCCAAATATTCTAATGGAAATAGGTAGTGACTCCTGATACGCTATGTGAAAAAGTTAGTAATAACTTTTCCCCGAATGAAAATATATAGTTAAGCCTGATCCACCCATGGGACTAAGTAGTGATGTATAATCCCATATGGAAAACATTTTTGATTCCCGGTCCACTATATTATGATTTTATGATTATTAATGTCCTAAATTTCTATGGTATAATCATTTTATCATGCTCTATAGGTCATATTTATTTTCCCATACTCTTTTTCCATGGTATGTGTTAGTTCATTTGGGATTACATGCCCATCTATAATGACTTATAAAGAAATCATATTATTCTCTAATATTTTAAATAATATATTTATCACCCATTCATGATTTAACATATGCTTATGATCTAACCCTTGATAAATTATTGATGATGTCTTCCCTTATTGAGCATTTTAGGTCACCACTTTCTCATGTTTCTTTTCCACTAGTTAAAAATATGAGTATAACCTACGAGGAGTATGGAACGTGTATAGTGTTTTTTGAATATAGAGAAATATTCACAAGTATCATGAAATAATATTCATATACTAGCCAATATAAAATAAAATAAACATTATGTTCATGGGGTTATGTGATTATAATGTTATTTGATGTTTTTTATTGAAATATATGTTTGTTTAGTTTGGGAAATATCATATTCAATCAATGATTGTGGTTAAAAAAATTTCTTTTAGCACCGGACCAGAGGGTGAGTGTTTGGTACACCTCAATGGATTATAATATAGTGCAATTTTAAAAATAGGGTAGATGGAGATATGATAATTTTTGAATTTAGATTTTTTTGATGAATTATATAATTTATAAATTGGTTATAAATTTCAAAAACTTATTTTGAGATATTTATTTTATTAAAAATTAAATTTATAAATTACATAATTATGTCTTTTTATAATATGTTAAAAAAAATTGAATCATTAAATAAATATATAACCTTAATATTATTTTTCATTCTTAAACAACATAGTTTTATAAATCATGACATATAATTTTGATATGAAATATTTACATATAAATAATATGGAAACATAAAAATATTATATATTTATAAAATAAGATAAATTTTTTAAGAGTTTAAATTTAATATTTAATTTTTCATAATTATTAATTTTAAATTCTCACATTAAAGGGAATATTTTAAAACTTTTGTTTTTTCATATCCAAAAAATGGTTTTATAAATTGATATGCTTATGGTAGAAATAATATTAAAAATGAGATACATTGATTATGTAAAATTTTTACTTGTTATAGTGATTTTTCAAATGAAATATAAGATGCTTATAATTCAATTAAATATTAAATGATTACTAATTTCATATAAAGGATAACATGAAAAAAATTATTGGAAATGAATTTATAATGTTTAGAATTATTTAATTATAGAGTGGCCATATTTCATGGTTAAAAAATAGTGTTTATGAAAAAAATTAGTTATGAATTTTTCATAACTTGTTCTCTCATATATTAATTTAGGCATAGTTCATTTATTTATTTTATTAAATTATTTATTCATATATATGAATGGATTATATTAAATTCAATATATTAATTAAGTTAAAGTGTTAAGTTGATTCTATGTATTATCATAAATTCATTTAATGTGAAACACAATTGGTTTAGAAATTTATTTAGTTTTCCCACACCTCCTCTTATTATATTATCAGATTATGAGTTTGAATATAAAGATAATTTTATATTTTTTTAACACTAGGTGTTAAAGGTGTGATGAAATTGAGGCCTATCTGAAGTAATAAACCATGGTTAGTGGGATATTAGGTTAGACTACTCACAAGAATGTGGTCTTATTCCCTATCATGATATGTGGTATATTGATTCCTATATCAACATCCTTGATCTTGATGGTATATTTGGATTCATATGAAAATAATTTACATGAAAAGGTTTCATGTTCCTAATGCATATGATGTATTTACATATTTGTAAATTCATGATTTCTTTTAATTTGATATTATAAAAGATGTTTTATGTTGTGTAATTAGTTACAAATATATATGGTTTGAAAAAAATAATTTATTGTATGGAATAATATACAATGAAATATCATTAGAAAAATTTATACATATAATGGAAATACACGAGTTAAAATAGATAGACATCTACAACCTTGTATAAAACACATAGTGTCAGCGGATTTCTAAATATACAACCCAAAAAGGCCATGATCGTTCAGCCTTTTAGGTTCATAAAAATTAGATTCCCCATAAAATATATTTTATACATAATAATTTAAATTAATAACCCTAAATGTTTTGTAACCAAATCCCACTATTATCTTTATCTCACACTTAGAAAGGAAACCCAATTGGTTTGGATTCCTGAGGAATAACTTGAGTGAATCCACTTGATGGATTAATATAATGAGTTATATACTCAACTATCCAAGATGCATATATGAAATGATTGTAATAACAACTTACAAAAATACAGAAGTGGTGGATATGATTAATAAATGATCCCACTACCAAGTCAAATATTAATATTAAAAAACAAATTGATATGATATATTTAAAAGAGGGTCGAATTTTCTATGGGAGAAATATTAATAAAATCCTTTATTAATTGAATATTAATGGTGATACTCATATGATAAAAGATTTTGTTATAAATGAAATAACATTAGTTAAATCAAACATGACATTGAGACTAATCATATCAAAAGAGTACCATATTGAAACCAAATTGCATGACTAAAACCGAGACATAAGAATTATTCATTTTCTAGATGGGAAATGATTAATTTTAGAGAATATTCTTCCAAAAAAATCATTGGTCTAAGATATTTAAAAATAAATATAGAAACTTATGAAATTTGTAATATGATTTAGTTGATATCCCAAATAAATTGATTCTATATAAAATGATCTAATATGATTCATTCTCTACTCACGTACTCTATAAGATATGCTTTGACATGAAGAGATTTTAGTATTAATTAATAGTGTTTTTAAAATAAAATCAATTAGTAAGAATTATTGGAAAATTTATAACAATATAAATGAGTTTTTTAATTCATTACTTAAACTCCTTAAATTTTAGATAATAACATAACCAGAAATGAGATGTCTGAGATCTGGTATTTGGTGAATAGTACAAATGTTTAGAAGTAAAATCAATAAAAATATGTTGGGATGGTCAAATTTTCAACATTATTCATTGAATAAAAAAACTATTTTCATGGAATTTGTGGAAATTTTTTATTAGTTACAATTTTCCATAATATTTAATGATATGAATGAAACCCAGTGGTTAGTCCATGACATTTATAATATTATATAAATAAAATATTATATTACAAAGGTATGTGATACTAACTATATATTAAAAAATATTTTAAATATCTATTGGTGTTCGGAATTGATTGAGAGTTGATGGATAGAGCGTAATTTATGAATTAATGTTATGAGGATAGGGGCTTTTACATTAAAGATTTGGATATTTTGATCAAATTAATGCTTCAAAAATTATATATTAAATATTTTAAAATATTTTATAATTTTCCCCATATATGATAAGATGTATTATTGTAAAACAATTGGTTATTATCAATAAAGAATATAATTTTTTAATAATCATGTTTATATTGGATCAAGTTACATAACATGGTTTAAAATGGGGGAAATAAAAATATTATTTTATATGGGATTAAAGACTTTATATTTGATATTTGTTGAAACAAGAGGTAAGGGTTCTCAAAACCCTTAGTGGTTTGTTTTAAAAAATAAAATAAACAATTTAGATTAATTATATAGACATATATAATACTTTATGATATATAATTTTTAATAGTTTATTTTTTAAATATGAAATATAAGTTAAATAGTTTAATTTCTTGAAACAAAGGAATTTTTGTTCCCTATAATAGTATTTTAGAGAAAAAAAAGTTTCTATGTGCCTATGAAAAATAATTTCTGAATTAGATAAGCACAAATGAAATATATAAAATATTATACCAGTGATTTTCAAAGTGATTTTCTTTTATATCATTAATTTTTTAGGGTATATTTGAAAGTAATGATAAGATGAGGTGTTTAAATATATTACAATAATGAACAATAATGAAATTTTTTTAATAGTAATGTTCAACATAAGATGATGTAAACCTAGAAAGATTCATCAATTCAAAAAAAATTAATAACAATATAACATTGGATATTTTGTAATAAATAAGATTGAATTCTTATCCAATAGATAAACATTATGAAGATTATTCATAATATTATGATACTTAAACATGATTTATTTTTTTTATGTTTCCCATTAAGCGATATTAGTGTGTGGTTTTATCATATTGTCACATAGAGATTTGTAAATAAGTACATAATGATGTAATTATTTTTAAAGACATAATAAATGATTAAAACATATGATATTCTGATATTTATTCACAAGTAATATGAGAATAAAATTTATATACTGTTTTATTACTTATTTTTAAGCTAGTCTAACAATATAAAATATTTCTTCTTACCCAGATTTAGTTTCATTATTATCATTATTTTATGTTGGATGAAAATATACATGACTTGAAAGTATTATTAATCTCTAAATGTATGAATTTAAGTGGTCCTTATCAATTTTTTTTGCATAGATTATCATTTTTTCTACGAAAACGTTTAGGATATAATTGTAATTATTTCACATAGAGATATGTAATATAATTATATAACACAAAAATGAGTTTTTTTGTGACGTATGATCCTTGAAATATACCACATAGAGTTTCATTCAGGAAATACTTGGAATATTAGGGATACATGAGATAATTTATTATAACATATTACTTGATGGTTCACAAGTTACTTACCATGTTGAACTTCATACTTTGAGACATTTCTTAGGCCACTATTATTGATAACCTAATCATGGGTGGTTGAGTAATTTTTTGATCACATCATTAATAATGTTTATTGAGGATGATATTTTTCAACTCCTATAATCAGTAAAACATTTACACCATTGATTGATATATAATAAAGTAGTATACAACCATACCGAAATAAATTTCTTCTGATATACTTATCATTTACATTAGGTCAATATGATGTGATCATCTATTAGGGTGAATGGAATTTTATATTTTTATCATTTTCTTTTACATATACATGGAGAATCAAGAACACACACACACTGATATATATATATATATATATATATATATATATATATATCATGAAATGACCCAGATAATCCACCTTAACAAAATATATGAAAAAATCCTGACATGTCCTGAAGGGTATTCTCGATCCACATGTGCTATCGACTCATTCCTGGGAAATAGTTAAGGGTCCAAGGGAATTATTTTTGAATAATTCAAAAGATGATACTTAATAGTTAAATATAAACATAGAACGGTCTATATTCAAGACATCCCCAAGAAAAAGGGCCCAAAAAAATATATATGAATAAATAAAAAATTGGAATTACATTAGATAAATTAAATAAAACCCATCAACACAATTTCTATGAAATATTCTGTATCAAGTGGATCACATTTATTCCGGTTACCTCAATCATCTGAGATCCCACTAGTTAATTACATTGGAAAAATATATGGGGCTATTTACCTTTACTTTAACCAAGAATAACAAAGACTATAAATACCCAAATCCCATGGTAGATTTTGAGAAAAAAATATCCATGTAGGATCTCACCAAATATTCCAAAAAAAATTCCATAACAATTAAACAAATTTATCTCACAGTTTAAAATTAAAATGGAATGAAAATTCATTTACATATTTTAAATCCAGAACATGATTTAAAATCTAGTATATGGAAGGTATATCAATATTAGGATTAAATGAACATTTTCATAAAACAAAGGGACATGAATAAAAGATTTCAACTTAAAATAGAATAAAAAAATTTAATCGATCATATTGACAATTCCATAGGTTTGGATGTTTGTTAGATTTATGTTTTAGGATCCTCACAAAACTCCAATTATCTATCATATCTCAATGTGTGAAAATTTATCTAATGATCTGCCCATCTGAATAAATCAATCAACACACCATTAGGGTGATCTTTCCAAATTTGGAATAGTTAGAGTTTTCATCATAAGTCCATTTATTGTGTGTCAGAATACTGGAGTGATTGTCCAAATCATCCCCTAACTACATATCTTGACATGTGATTTCAATCATTCAATCAATATAACAATAATGGTAAACTCATTAACTTCAACCCAACTAAAAATTTACAATTAAAAATCCCAATTCAAGATCAACATGCCATTTTTAATATAAAAAAATGGTTTTTCACAAATACTCTCAAAATCATCTTTATTTTAAAGTCATCCATATAAAGATACATCAATAAATATTTCAATCAAAAAACATCTTATTTCTATAAATTTTTATAAAAAATAAATACATAAGTTACAAATCTTTTAAAATAGTCAATTTTTCTTAAATTACAGGGCTTTTGAAATACAACATCAAAAATTATAATCAAAAGAAAATAAATTTCTAATAATTTAAAAAAATAGTGTTTAAATTTTTGGAAATATCCTTAAGGAACCACCTACATTTGGTAACATGATCAAATAATTACCCCCAATGACAAACTCCAATGGTGAGATGAATTTGTTGGATATCAATGCAGAAAAGAATTCCACTAGGAATCCCCAAAATGAAAAAGTGTTGAATTAGGATTTTTGTGAGACATTAAGTATTTTAAATCGGTTTCCTATATTTTAAATGGGATTTAATTTTAGATTAAACCCCATAATATTTTTTCCAAGGATAGTTCATACAGTTAGTACTAATAGTCTACCTTACCATGAACCACCAAAATGCTTTTGAAATGGGTTTATGATTGGTCCTCATATTTTTATAAAACATGAATAAATCGGGACATCCCCCAATATCTTTAGCCATAAGGTTTGAGGGGCAGTATAAATAGTTTTAACTAACCATGTCCCCATATAGATACCCATTTCGGGGCTCATGTTTTTTTGGAAAAAATACATTTTTTTCTAAAACTATGTTCCAACAATGAATAATACAAAAAAAATTAAACATATAACTAAAAGGCACAAGAAACACCATGTTAAAAGGCCCCTTAAAGGAACCATAGAAATAAAGTATTAAATATACCACAAAATAGATATTGGGATATTACATTTTCTCAGGAATATATTTTTTCTACCTCTAGAAATCCATACAATATTAATCCATGTCAAATATATGAATCCCCCACTCTCCCATCAGTGAAACATTCCCCAAATATCATGTAAATCAGAACCATACTACCAAAGAACATGAACTACGGTTATAGGAATCCAATTAAGCTTCATCGTATTAGAATCAACATTACCAATTGGTTTTCTAATAATAAATAAATATACTTCTATATATAGATAATCCCATATCAAATCAAGAATTGGATTCTAAATATAATTCATATTTTATGACATATTAAGCATGTTATGGATTTATATCATATTAATTGTAAGGGCCTAATTATAAGAGACTAGTAATACTTTCTCAATAATTTAGAAGTGACCCATGAATCTTGGTGAAATATTACCCTATTATCTAACATTCCAATGACATAAGTAAGGAAATACTCTAATAAAGACAAAATCACCAACTGGAAAAATTCCAAATGTGATATAGATAACATATATAGTAATTATACTACCTCTCTTCCATCAACATTATATTATGAATAAACTAGAACTTTAACATCATATTTAATACCAATCTCAGAAAATCCAAGATATCTATACCAATATCCATACCATATAGATTATATATATATGGAAAACTATATGAGGACACAAAGGGTTCCATTTTAATAGAAACTGGAAACTGTTATTGGAGGAATAACCACTCAATAACAGCCATCACCATCTCCACCAAAATCATGATTGCAAGTACGAAATATGACTTCAATTGTCTGTACAGATCATTCAATCTAGCCATCCCTCTATGGGTGATATTACATGATCAATCTAAATAACGATATGATCACCTCTTGTAGTATTCATAAAATAAGATTTTAAATTTTTATACCTCTCTGAATCTATAATAGATGGACCTCTATGCAATATAAAGATCTCGATTGTTTATAGATTTATAATTTCATTAACCTTTTATCAAAAATTTGGAAAAAACAAAGTTGATTTTTTTATTCAATCAATAACTAAACATATAACATTCTTACCTCAATGGGTATGCATCATCCCAACAATTAGATGAATTGAAATATCATCCTACTTCTATGTTAGCATAGTAAAGGAATGAATAAGTCATAAATGCTTCTGTGTCTTACGCATGGCCAACTAAAATATAGAAAAAAATTAAAAGAATAAGTTATTTATCATTTCATACATGGACAGAAAAATAAAATTCATATATCATTGAACATCTTCGGTGTGAGTGTGTGTACCTCCCATTGGGAATTATGGAAATATCCCATCATATCACTTCTCAAAGTAAATTTCAAGACATACATATTAAAAAAGATTATAACAACTTATGAAGATTGTTACCACACACCTATGGGCCCCACACCACAAAGAGAGTCTCTAATTAAATGTAATTAATCATTAAGTTTAATATTATAAAAAACCATCTCGAAAAATACTTAGGTCAACTGAACACTTTCTTGAATAATAACGGTCAAATTCTCATGAACTCTAAAAAGAATATGTGAAATGATATCCATAAATTTTCACTATTTTGATAATTCTTCTTAAAATATGAGTTAGAAGATTCCTACTAAAAGTATTCATATTTATATTAACCTGAAAAGAGGTGTAAGAAATTTCAAAATAAAAATATTGTAATTATTCCACCCTCCATCTCTTATAAATTGTAAAATATTTTTTGTAGAATAAAAAACATGGAATTTTTTTATTAAAATATTTGGTAAACCTTTATTCAAAAAGGAAATTCCAGCAGATCTTAATAGAATGCATCATAGAAATAATTTCAAAATCATTGGTCTAATAGTTCTTCCCTTGTTCTCTATGTAGTTAGGAACCATATTCCACTATCTAGTTACACAACATGATAATTAAACCTAAACCAAAAAAAGATGTATAAAAACTGACCAAATCACCATAAACATCCACTAAAAGTGTCAAAAATAAAAAATAGATCGAAAAATAAATCATCTCATAAAAATAAAGCTGTCATTTTGAATACCATTATAATATTACTTCCTTCCAAGTATGAGTGGTCATTGTAGAAGTTAACTTTGAGAAAACCTTGATGAAATTGTTGTAATAGTTATCTATACCAAAAAAGCATAATATTTCAAAGTCATTTTGTTATTATAACATTTTCATTACAACCTTCACATTATAAATACCAAATAAAATGCCAAATTAAGAGATTACCAATCCCAAGGACTACACATTATGAATCCATAATTTAAATTTTGATATTTGTGAATAAAATCAGTTATCTATAAAAAAAATTAGAAAACCTATTAGATTGTTCAAATTGATCACATAAATATTAGAGTGAACTATGATGTCCTCAAAAAATACCACCATAATTGAATTGATACACTCATTGAATACACCTCTCATCAATTCCATAATAGTTGTAGGATAATTGGTAATGAAAAATGGTATACAAATATAAATTTAATTGAAATAACATCTGAGAAACGTGGAATTTAGGATACCAAATTCATTGATTATATGCTTGGGATAATCAAACTACTAATAAATAATCAAGAACCATTTTACCCCATTAATATAGTCAATAATTTAACTAATTTGATTAAAAAAATACTTTTTCCTTATTGTGACTTGAATGTGTTTCTAATAATCAAAACAAACCTGAAGCTTTCCATCAATTTTCAATTCAAAAAACATATGTTCCACCCTATGAAACACACTCAATAGTATAAAACCATTTTCCATAAAATCAACCAAATGAATCTCTCGATATTTCAATTTATCTACTTTCATGCATTAAGAGGAAATATAAATAGTTCAGTTTCTTGGAACCAAGTCAGCAGAGAACTTCACTATTCTTACTAGTGGAAAAATAAAAGGTTAGATGGAAATATTTTACGAAATATTAATACAAATTGTAGAATGTCAAAACTAAATGATTCATACTCTAGGTAAAATTAAATGTAATATATCAACCATCCAATATTGGAAAAGGAAGTTTTGAGTATACTTGACATTGGGTACCACTCTACTTGGAAAACATGGAAGACTACATTGCGTGTTTTAAATAATTCCCACCAAAGATAATAGTTGATGATTGATTTACAAAAAAAAAATCCCTATGATTCATGAGAATGAAATCCAAGGTTTTTATATCATGAATCATAAAACACTGATTGATATTAACTAGAGATAAAGAGAAGGCCTGGAAGGGACTATGAAGATCCTTCTCCCTCTTAATGAAAAAGGTAATTGAAATGTCAATCACAGAAGAAATAATCTTCAACAGTAAAATCTAAAATATTCATAATGTTAGATGATATAAAATAATGAGTCACACTGATATCAAAAAAATTAAGTGAGCTAAAAAAATATATAGTAATGGTGCCTCTCACTACTAATGGTCGAACATCATCTACCTCTATTGACTCCTCTAATGTATGAAAAATCACAATTTTAGTTTCAGGTTAAATATAATTGAATTATATATCCTTTAGTTACTAATTATCATGTTCTTATACTGGGGGTATAAAATAAATCACAATAATTCTATTGATGGATTGCGAGGGAACCCAAAAGACATATAATTGATTATTTAGTATTAATCCTCTTCGAATGGAAAACCATTACAATTTGAATGAATGTCAATTGTCCTCTACCAGATGCAATAGATATTCAAGATTATTTAATATTTATGGATCATCCATTAATCTCATTCAACCCCATATTTCCTTAAAATGAACTAATAGAACTACCACTATTATTAAAAGGAACTCATGTCAAATATGAATTTCAAGTAATTTCAATCTCATCCACAAAAAACATATCCATAAAATCAATATAAGAGGTGAAAATCATCATGGAAACCTAATATCTACTGGTATATTGAAGATCTATCTCGAATCTATGAGACTTTAACTTCTTTTACATCATTATCTATAAACAAATTTAAATATGTTCAGAAAAAAATTTCTTACTAAGTCAAAGTCCTATCATCATATCAGAGTAAACTAAATTTAATGTAATTCAGAAAAACCATTTATTTGGAAAAGAATATATCTATGAAATGAATCCTAAAGTCCTCACACTCCAATACCTCGTGCTTTATAATCATTACCATTAAATCCCACAACCTTCTTTTTTCCCCTCAAGAATGAAGATATCACAATTCACTTGGATTGAATAAAAAATTTCCACAGACTCTATTTGTGCCAAGATGATAAATATGATCATATTAAAAGTGTTTTATATGGTATTCAATTATATTTATAAATCAATGGAATTTTGAGAGTAAAATTAAATCACCTCAGTCTATATTTGAATGAAATTGACAATCATAGTCAAGGAATCAGATTTACATTTCTTGAATAGGATGATCAAATATATTGATATATGTAAATGGCCATCGGATTCAGTCTGAAAACATTAAGAATGGTTTGATCCAGATTAGAAGATTTAGATTTGGGATGACGATGGAATTGATTTAATGATTCGTTCCTGATATGAGATTTCTCATAAATGAAAAGTATTTAAAAAATTTGTGATGAAATCATGATGAATGAAATGTAGAGAAAAGGTGACGGAGATTTTATTAATCTTGGTCTTATTTTGTCTAATTATATTCTTGAATTTCATATTCAGGATGAAATGTAAAAGAATGATGGTTTTTGAATGGTTAATAACTTAGTATACATTCAAATTGTAAGACTAACAATGAAATAAATATTCTCAAATTTATTTATAATCATGAATGAAATCATTATACATGAATGTCTTTTTAATTAACATATGTTGATAAAGTTGAATCTTCTAACACCATTCCAATGTATTTGGTGTACCATTGTATTCCAGAGGAATAGTTTTAAATAATACTGATGATATTGGAATTGAGATGAATATTATGAAAAAACATAATAATAGTGATCGATCAACAATGTAGTCAACCATTTAAGATGGTTTAATGTGTTATCAAAGAAATATCATAGATCTTGAAGACATGGAATATTTGAGACAAATGTGAGAAACAGAAGGTACTTGTTTTCAATTAGACCAAAATTGAAAAGAATTAAATCCTTGATGATTAAAGATGAAGGGTATTGTATTCAAAAGTGCATGATGAAATATTTTCTTTTCAATTGTCTTGGGAAATGATCCATTTTATTAAATTTGATTCCAATACATATTTCTAGATTGAATAAGTATTATAAGTGGTTGAATTACATTTTTTATCATTAATGTTGATCAAGAGAAAAAACTAAAGAGATGGTTGAATGTATTTCTAAAGGGGAAGAATGAAATTCAAGGATGTTGAAGAAGATTTCATCAAATGTATTGAAATGTATTGAATGAAGCTTATGGAAATTGGGATAAAGAATAAGATTGGAGTTTTAAAAATAATATTCCTATTTATTCATGTATATATTTAATTTTTACATAACGTCATAATGAAGAAATAAAATAGATGAAACTGGAATTTTAAATCATATTAGGACATTCATTTGAATGAAAAAATAAAGAATATTTTTTTTTGTAGAGAAGATTCAATAAAAATCAATAAGTGTTGAAGAAGTCATAAATACGGAAAAAATTTAATACAAATAGATTTTTTGGAGAATTTGGGTGAGTGGTAATTAATGGGGATTCCCACAAAAACCATGATTGGGTCACCTATAAAAGAGGAATCACACATTTTAATTTTTTGATGATTGAATATGTTTTTATTGTTCACATAGATAGATAATATCTGAATCGTAAGCGATAGAAATAGGTTTCTATATAGTGCCTTTTTGGACACTATTCAATAGAGAGAAGTGAACATAAAGGAGACAAGATTTCGCCAATTTCATCTGATCATTTTATTTTGATAATTATCGTATTTTTCATTTCATCAATTTTTTTTTATCATCTTATCAAGCTAGATAATCAGGTCAGGATTTCCAATTTTGGATTTTGGGAGAGAGGATCGATGAATTTTGAATTTTCTCAGTCATAATTATATATTATTATATCTATCATATTATTCAATAAGATTTGATGATCTGATTTGATGAATCATATAAAGAAATGAGACTATAATTTATATCAATGTTCTTTATGTCCTCAACATATCCTAGGTAAGAAATTGAATTTTCATTATACAGGTAATAAATTTGATGAAATTGATTAAAAATAATAGGTAATATGTTTTGTTATACAAACATTGTATTACCCCATTTTTTCTAGAGGGTACCAATACTCTATTGGGTTGTTTTCATAGTGCTACAGGACTAAAAGGGAATTTCCAACTCATTTTAATCCACATTAGAAATTTTTTTCTTTTATATTGTGTGGTATTGGATTATTTCGAAACCATACCAAGGATGTAGTTATTCTTATTGAATAGTGAAACTTGTATATCCTTGTCTTCCCATAGATTTTTTTTAAATTATTTTACACAGGGAATGAAATATTTAACAGGAACAGAAGGTAATTTAATTTCAAAGAAAACATAAAATAGTACCACTAATTCACCATATCCCTCTCTCAGTGATACAATTATCCTAACATGGAACTTTCAACTAGTATCATAACCAAAGTTTGAATTCAATTGTCATTTACAAATAATCTTGAAGAAAATATATTGAGAATATGAATTCTATAAATAGTAATGGTATTATGGTTTTTCCTAGTATGAATTTTCATATCTAGAAATGTTGAATGTTGAATTATATTAGCTCTATTAGATATGATGTTCTTGAAGCAACACTTGATGGGTGTCCACCTATAGATGAAAAATATCCTCTAACATCTGTTAATAAAAAGAATCTTGAGAAAGATGGAGGGGACCTGAATTCTATATTATAATCAAATTTTAAAAGTTAATTTAATGGGGTGAAAGGAGTTTCAAACGATTAAGGAATATGTGATAAAATAAAAACATATACTGCCATAATAAAACATTTAATAAGGAAAAGTTACAAATATGAATATTATGGTATGATGTTTTAAATATGGGTAAGAATGAATATTTTGGGGACTTATTTACCAAGGTTATTGACATTTTCAACAAAATCACAGGTCTTGGTGATAATATATATGGTCCTATTTTTTTAAAAAGTAATTTTAGATTCCATCTTGAAATATTTTATGGAAAATTATATTCACAATATTAAAGAGATCTTTAAATATTATCTCTAGTTGATTTACATAGAACAATCATCAATTGTGTAATGAGAAGGGAGAAAGATATCAATAGAAAAACAAAAAAATTGTAGAGAAGTGCATTTAAAGGATTCTATTAAAGACAATTCAAAGAATATTAAATATGAACATGAATATAGTGAATCCAATTATAAAAACAAGGAATCTAAAAATGAGTTTGAAATTTTATCCTTGTTCTATAAACAAGTGAAAAGCGGTATCAGGAAATTTAATGGGAAACATCTGTTGAAATGTTTTTAATGTAGAGGCATTGGGAATTCTGTTGTAAATTTTCCTTAAATAATGAAAAAAGAGAATATTTATGGAGAAGAATGATGTCCAAGAAAAACCTGGAAGAAAAAAAAGGTAAAGGAAAATCCTATTCCATGGGGAATGATAGAAATTCCTAAAAATACAAATGAATATGTTTCTTATATAAAGATGAATAAAGAAAATGTAGTGATGCTAAATCCAAAAAATTTGTTTATTATGGTATTGATAATAAATTTTTACAATAGTAAATAATGAATAATTGATAAGAATTATTTTCAAAGAAGAAGAAACTCAACAATAATATCATTTCAAAGAAGTGTTAAAATAATGTCCACGAAATATTTGAAGGCTTGAGAATAAAAAGTATACGTTGGAAAATGAATATTCAACGAGAAATAATGAAGAATTTATTTTTTGTTGTGAAATATATGCTGGTGAAATAGATTGATATTTAAAATAAATCTCTTTAAGATAATAATAATAATAATAATAATCCAAAACTGGTGTTGAAGGTAAAATAATTAGAGTTGGACGTTCTTTAAAAAAATATTTATAAAGTTTAAAAGAGATATTCATGGTTTCAAAAACACTATTTCTGACACTGTTGAGAGTTCTCAAAAGAAGAAATTTAATAAGGACAAATAGAAGATACCTTGAAAGTATGAGAATAAATATGTAATTTTTTTTAAAAATAAGAAATTTTTGAATGTTATATATGTTTCATGTACCAAAAAAGTTGATAATTCAGAAGTTACAAAGTATCCTATGTCTGAAAATATTTTCAAAAAGTTTGTATCTGCAGAAATATCCAATAAATTTTTCAAAATAAATATGAAATGAAAAATTTATTCTGATTGATAATAAAATGTCTGGTGGATCAAAAAATAAAGACACGGTTGTTCAGAAATTTATTCAGATTTCTAGTTAGTATGGATGTTCCAGATGAAAAACACATAGTTGGTGGATACTACAGGTATTTTGGTCGATTCAGAGATATGGAAAACATGTTCTGGTTCAACTAAAAACATCACAATTATTCCCTAGATTATGGAATAAAATTATTGTGGGGGAGTCAATATCCTCAATTAAAGAAGTTAGAGAATTTTTTTTTCAATGAAACCTGATATGGATGGTGAAAAAGAAGAAAATAGGTTGCAAACATTGACCAATATTTATAAAAAATGTTAACTACGTGGAAAACAAGTAAAATATTGTCTAGTATTATTACCAAAACATAAATGATTTCTTGAAAATTATCAAAATCTGAAAGTGAAAAAAGAAAATCAATAAGAAAAAAATCATGTTGTTGAAGCTTCTCTAAATGTAGGAAAAAACAGAACAATCATGGTTATTGATAATGGGTGGTCTTCTCATATTATAAGATATTTTAGGTAGGTAAAAAATTTGAATGATATTAAAGAAGTAAAAGTGGAATTTGAAAATCAAGAATCCTTGAGAATGAAATTTATTGAATTAACCATCCTTGGAAAAGAAATGATTTAATACAAGAAAACATTGTACGTTGATGGGTTGAAAAAAAATTCCTAAGTGTTTCAAATTTTTTTGTGGAGGGTATCAAATTTATCATCATAAAATAAGGATGTTCGTTAAATTTTAGGAATATCCAATGATATTTATAAAACTCAATTGAACAAAAAGAAACATGTTTTAGGTTGGTGTAATAAAAAACTCTTGTTACATTATTTTAGTGGAAGAGACATAATTATAGTATAAAATGATAGGACACATGTGTAAAAGGATCATGTTTAAATTATCAAAATGAGATATTGTTTGAGAAATTCTTGACTTTCCAAGAATATGATATTGGTGTTGCAATATTTTTCAAAATATATGTTTTACAAATCCAGTGCAAAACAATGTTGAGATTTTTTCAAAACTACCCCATGAGTTAATTAATTTAGGTATTTATAGTCTAATGAAAAATAATCCACAAATGGATATATGTATTTTATCAAATTCATTTCTTATTTTACTCTAATTACATGTATTATGTATATGAAACTTAAATCATATGGTTTAAAAATGATTAAATGGATTATAAGGAAAGATAAAAAATAAATTATTCGTTGAAGGTGTTGAGAACCAAAAATGGTGGTGAATACATAATTGATGAATATTTAATTTATCTGGAAAAGAATGAAATTCATAATGACTGTAGTTCCCCATAAACTCTCAATATAATTTCTTTGTCGAATGAATGATTAGATGTTCTGGTGGACATTGGAAGAACACTATTACTTGAACATGGTCATTCTCATTACTATTGAAGGAAATCCATTATTACAGCTATTTGAATTCTAAACTAGTGATTCTATAATACAATTTTTGAAAATAATCCATATGAATTTTTTATGGAAAATTTCCATGTTTGAAAAACATTATAGTCTTCAAGAGTCCTTGTTTTACAAATATTAAAGGTTTAAATTTATTAAATTTTGAGCAGAAAGGTGAAGATGGAATATTTCATATATATGCTCTTGAAGGAAGAAGACATAGATGTTTCAATATTGAAATAATAAGAATTATTGATTCCATTGATGATAAAGTTATTGAAAATTCGTAAAAGAAAAACATAGTCATGGAGATATGGAATTTGACTAGGATGTGGAAAATAATTATCATAAGGATACAGACAATTGTAATCATATTCTTAGGAAATAACCAGAATCAACTATTTCTAATGATGAATACGATACTCAAAAATCACATCCTAGGATAACGAAGAAAGTGGAATATTAAAATATCATTGGTGATAAATATTACAAGGATCAAAAAATAAGAATAACAAATTCAATTACACATACTTTTTCGTATTAAAGAGTGTTGTCTAATGATGATAAAGAATATTTTAAGTCTCTGTAATGGGATCATTCAATGAATAAAAAAACATAATTAGATTAAAAATAATGATACATTGGAAATATTACCCATGAGAGAAAACATATTATTGGTACAAAATGGTGTTTTAGAATAATCTGAATGAATAAGGTGAAGTGATATGAAACAGAGTAAGAATTGTTTTCAAAGGGTATTCAAAAAAGAAGTTGGAATTTATTTTTCTGAAACAATTTCCCTGGTGGAAATATTATAAACAATCATATTTTTTTATTGTTTCACAATGACATTACTAGATCATTCAAAAGGTTATAAAATTCATATTCCACAATGCTGATCTTAATGATAAATTTTACATTGAAAAAAATTTTGTATTTTTTTGGGAAATAAGAAATTTATGGTTATAGATTATATAAGGATTTTTCTGGGAGAATACATGCTCTAAGAGCATTGTATTCCAAATTTGATACATGAATTAGGAAGAAGAGTTTCGTGAGTGTAATGGTTGATAAAAATAATTACATCAAAGAATTTAATGACAATTCCTTCATTGTAATAGTTTATATTAATTACATTATATTTTCTAGGAAAGATGAACGATGTTTTTAAGTATTTTCTAAAGACATGAAAAAGTTATTTGAAATGTCCATGATGGGGGAAATGAAATAATTTCATGGGTTACAAATTTTACAATGGGAGAAAAATATTCTTTCTTATGTAATGTATGCTATGAAAATCAATAAGTGGTTCAGAATGGAACACTCAAAACTGGTTTCTATACTGATTTCTATTGGAAGAATATTGAAAAAAATGGAGAATGAAAAATAAATGATGGGAAATAATTTTAATTTATGATTGGTAGATTTTGGTATTTGACTGCCTCAAGACACGACATTGTTTATTCTATTATTTTTGTGCCAGATTTTAGAGTTCTCTTAAATAATCACATTTAATATATGGAAAAATAGTTCTCAGATACATCAATGACATAACAAAATTTAGAATCTAGAATTATTGCTCAGAAAATATTTCATTGTTTGGATATTTATATACTGATTGGGTAAGAAATGTTGATGACAAAAGATGCACATCTGGGAAATTATTCATTCAGGGAAATAATTTTGTTTCATGGAAATCATTGAAATATAATTAAATTACTCCCATTATGGATGAAGATAAATATTTTTCTACAACACAAGATAGTATTAAAATTATGTTGATAAAAACTCAAATTGAAGGCATAATTGTTGATATGAAGTTTCCCTTCCTCTTTGGTTGTGATAATCAAAGTGAAATCAATCCCACCAAGAATCCAGGTCTACATTCACATTAAAAACTTATTGATATAAAATATCATTTTATTAATGAACATGTGGAGATGAATTAATTGAAGATGAAGTATGTTCCTAAATCCGAAAAAGTTTCTAACATTTTCACAAAACCTTTATTGAAGGAACTCTATTTAAAATTGAGGTTGACCATAGGTACCCAACATCATTATCCTCAAGGTTGGTATATGTGTTTGTTTTCAACATTATCATTTTATATTTGGTGGTTTTATTAAGTGGATAATTTATTCATAAATATATCCATATGAAATCATGTAAAAAGGGGGAGTTGTGGGTAATCTATGAATTCAAAAATTTATAAAGTGTGAACTTGACTAATTATTTATCAAATTAGTTGAAGGAAACAAAACTACATGTACTCCAAGGAAGTTGAAGATGTGAAAAAAATTGAGTAAGAAGGTTGCGATGAAAATTTTAAAATTTTTCATGATCACTAATTTTAGACAATATGGGTTTACTGTCAATGATTCTTGTTTTCTATAATGATATATCTCATGAAGGCTTAGAATTGTTGATAAGTAATCCATTTCACAAGGATAGAAAGTTCTATGATTTATGAATCTTGGTGGAAAAAAATTCAAAGGGGGAGATTTAGGACCAACATAATATTGATGATCATATTCAAGGTGTTTTATTTTATTATCAATGAAATTAATGAAGAAAATTATGTTTGAGAATAAAGGTAAATCACCTCACTTTGTTATCGAATTGGTCTGACCATCATATTCATGGTATCATACTTATATTTCTTGAAAATTTCAATTATATTAAGGAAGAATATTTCTATATAAAAATGTTCATCTGATTCACTTTAAATCCAGTATGAATGGTTTGATTGTAATGAGAAGAACTGAAATTTGTATTATCATGATCTAAATGTGATGATTTAATAAATGTGGAGTTCTCAAATATCAAAATTATTTATAAAACATGTGATGTAATCTTGATGAAAGAATGTTACATAAAGGGGGTTGGAGATAATTTTCATCTGGATCATATTCAGGGAAACTGTATTATAGAAAATCATATGTAGGATGAATTAGAAATGAAATCTAGTTGCTGTAAAGGTTGGAATTTTAAAAAACGTTTCAATTATAATACTGATGATGCCAAATATGTTCTCAAAAGTATTTGAATTCATGAAAGAAATCATGATAGGATCATAGGTTAGGAAGTGAAGGATGTTGCGGATGCTGAAGCTGATGACATTGGTCAATTGTCTTCATCATATGATCGTATTCAAGGAGAGTAGTTTACAACAAGATTGATGTTAAATTAATTGAGTTAAATATGATGAAAAAAATATTTATAGATACCAATCCACATCTTGGACAACAATTTAAGATGGTTAAATATGTTTTCAATGGATGATCTTGAATCTAGAAGACTTGTATTATCTTTGACAAATGTATCAAACAAAAGGTACTGGTTTTTAGTCAAAGCACAATAAAATAGATAAAAATCCTCCATGAATGAAGATAATGTCTATTATTTTCATAAGATAATGGTGATATTTAATTTTTTCCATCAATTTTGGGTCAAGATCCATTGAATTAGAGTTTATGAAAATACATATTTCTGAGGTGATGAAGAAGTAGATGTATTTGAATTAATTTATTTATCATTTATGTGGACGAGGAGAAGAAAAGAATGAGATAGCTGAATGTATTTCTTGATCAAGAGCGTGAAATTTTAAAATTTTGAATCATATTTCTTATGATGCAGTGAAACGTATTGATGTAATCGTATTGGAAATTAGGATAAAGTATCATAATGGATTTGTTTCAATGAATATACATATTTCTTTAAAAATATATTTTATTGGTACAAATAATAAAAATCCATAAATTGTATTGAGAAAACCTAAATGGGAAGTATGATATGGACATTTTTTTGAAAATAATGTTTAAAGAGGGGGTGATTTTGTTGAGAAGATTCAAGAAAAATCGATATGTGTTGATTAATTAATAAATTCACTCTAAATTCATGGGAAACTATGTTTTTTTTTGAATTTGGATGCGCAAGAATGTATTGGTGAATCACACCAAAACATCTCTTGGGTCCACTATAAAAGGGGATATGTATATTTTATTTTTTTAATGACTAACAATGAGTGTATTTTTTACATAGAGATAGATGCTTGTATATTTAATGGAGATAATGAGGTTTTCATATTAATACTTTGTTGAAGATTTTTATATATAGGGAAGTGAAAAGAGAAGAGATTAGATTGAAATTTTTTCAGATTATCATCGTATTTAGGTGATTACTATGTTCTTATTCTCATCTTATTTGGCTGATCATTGTGTTAGACTGGACAATTAGATCCGGATTTTTGTATTGGGATTTCTTGAATGAGGAAATATGAATCTTGAATTGTGTCAATCGTATTTAGATAGTGTTATATTTATTTTATTAGGAATTCATATTTGAAGTTTAGGTTTGGGGAATTGAACAAGGAAATCACACTGAAATTCATATCAATGACTTTTATTTAATTACCAGCTTTAGGGTAAGAAAGTGAAGTTTTTTTTTCAAGGAATACATTAGTTGAAGTCGATTAATAAGAACATCCTCCATGTTTTGTTATAGAAACAATGAATCACCCCATTTTCCTAGAGGTTTCTCAAGAACCATTGGAATGTTTTCATAGTGCAACACGAGTGAAAGGGAATATCCTACTAATTGTATTCCACATAAAATGATCATTTTATCGAAATATATGGTATATATTTATTTCCAAACTATTCCAATGACATTGATATTCTTATTGAATATTTCACCTTCTAAATAATTGTGTTCCTGTGGATGCTTGTTTGAATTTTTTTCAGTAGGGAATGAAATATTTGATGTGATGTGATGGTTGTTTCATTTTCAATGAATCATAAATGACAAAGTATCCTAATTCACCCACTCCCCCTCTTAGTGATATAATTATCCAAATTGGGACCTTTCAAACTCAAAAGTAAGCTCATTTTTATATGAAATACTACGCCTCTATAAGATCAATAAATAAATAATAATTTGGTGGCTTCTACTACTCAATCTCTTTAGAATGATCTATATTTTCACCCCTTCAATGTTCTACTACTAGATCCCTAAGGGGAACTGGTAATTATATCTTTACTAATGCTTGGACATCAAGAAAAAAAATCTGATCCTAATTTTGGTTGTCAGAAGAATTCAATTGTAGTGGTTTAACAATGTCTTCCTCTTATTACAAATTCATATGTCTTATTTGGGTAATGGTACTACACAATATGAAATAGAAAAATGAAAACTACTACAATAAAACTCAGATCGTGAACTCAATAACAACGCATTCAATAATTAGTTGAATAATATTGAATTGATGTTTTTGGATTTCAAAAATATGTTGATAAAATTTGAGGAAAGACAATAATTATACTATTTTATTCCTAAAAGATGATTTTCCCACACCATAGTGGTGACTAAATGATTTGTTTGATGAAATATGGCAAGGAACTATCTAATAAAATATATTAAGATCCAAAAAATTCTACATTAAATCTACCAATGCATCAAACACTACATGCTAGCATCAATAAGAGGATTACAAAAACAACCTCTGTTACAAATTTCTCACAAAACAGCCCAAATAACCCACCTAAATGGTTCCTAAATTATTCCGGACATGACCTGAAGGGTGTTCTCAATCCACATGAGTTGGTGACTAACATCTTGGAATTATTTTAGGGCATGAGGTAATTATTTCTATACATATAAAATTAATATAAAAAATCGAATAATAAATAGAGAATACCGAGTATTCTATAGATCCTAATGTATAAAAGTTCCACAACCAAACAGATAACGAAACCCCTATGTGGAACAACACGAGATAAACGACTCAAATAACATCAAGGAAATGTCTCTAAAATCCCATTTAACCAGTGGATCACATCACCATCGGTTACTGCCATCACTGAAGGTCCTACTAATCAATCACAAACACCATCAAAATGTTTCTCTTTACATTTAAATGTACAAGTGATAATATAGTGTAAAAATGACCAAAATAAAAGGTAGTGTGGGAGAACAAACTGACCTTCAGGATATCACCAAACATTCCATAAGAAATTCCTGAACCATTAATACACTGTTTTCATTATGTTATTGTAAAAAATGAATTGAACTTAATTTACATATTTTCAATAAAATTATGATTTAAATTATTTTATTTGAAGTTATATCAGAAATATACATAATAAAAATTTTCATAAAATATAAGAGAAAAAAAAATTATTTCAATAAGAAATTGTAAAAAATTATCAAGTAAAACAAATTAACAAAGATATGTTTTTTTTAAAATTTTACAGTTCCTAGTTCTAGGATCCATTACTTACATAATCAATAAATCAATGATCATAGTGTACAAACATATCTAATTCTTTGCGATTCAAGGTAAATACTTAAACACCACATTGGTGCAGTCATAGTAAATATAGTACTATCTGAGTTTTCGTCAATAATCCATTATTAGAGAGTCAGAATCATAGAATGGTTATCCTAATTGTCCACTAACCACTCAGCCTATCATGTTCTTTCAATCATTAAACAAATCGATCATGGGGAAATTTTTCATTTCAATTCAATTCATATATCATAGCTCAATTCCCCATTTCAAGATCAACACCAATTTTTATTTCAAAAAAAAATTATATGTTTTCAACAAATTATTGATGTTTAAAATCATATTTCATTTAAAACCATTTATCTTAATAATTAATGTAAATTAATTTTAAAAAAAACTTCCCATTTTAGTCCCTCGTTACGTAAATTACACCAATATTTTATAAATCCTTTAAAATAGTGGTTTTCTTATAATTCCATATTTTTTGAAATCTTACATCAAATCATCCAATCAATTGAATATATATTATGAATCACATAAAAAACCTAGTATTAAATATTAGGAAAGGAACTTATTAATCCAATTAAATTTTTTCCAACGATCATAATATCAACCACAAGGGGTATTGTATTAAGAGTGATGAATGAAAGGGTGATAAAATAAAAGTTCATTTAATTACATTTTATCAATCACAGTTTCAATCTATGAAAAATATAAGGATTCATCACTACCAAATATGGAGGGATATTTGGAAAATAATTATTGGGAATGTATTGTCTCAAAAATACTATATGTATCTTATTTATGTTGATGGTCCCAAGAATCCTTTTTTTATTAATGATGTTACTTTATGTATTTTTCAGGAATGTTTTTCTTGAGAAATTTATCTTATTTAATGGTTAAAATATTTCATTAATGTATAATAAATGTTATGGAAAGGTTTTAAAAAATACATTTCATAAACAACATTTGGAAGAATAATGTATGTTTTTGGAAACCTGTGTTTTAAATATACTGTAGGGATCATGTACCATGTGTTGTTGGAAATGTATGGATCAAAACCCCTATGTTTGTAAGAATCCCACTTTTTATAGAAAAAATGTATGTTTCTTAAACCCTACTTATTTAATAACATTATATTGTCTAACATATTTGTGGAGTTTATTAGTACGTGAAGGAACCCTATGTTTTATTGGTTAACAAAATTGTTTTAAATTAATGAAATTTTCTGTTTCTTTCTATAATGACCTCACAAGAAGTATAGATCTATTAAATTTTGTTTTATGAATGATTCAAAGATTCAATTTCAATGGATTAAAATATTCATATTTTTATGGGTAGTTAAGAGTTTCTTGAACAGATTTATGTTCATAGGATTGTGATTTTTAGGTAATATTCTATGATTTATTAAGACCAAAATAAATCAAAGTTTCTCTCAATAAATAGAATGGTATCTTCATTTTCAATGTAGTTAGATATGTCTTAATACAAAATTGCTGCAAATAAAAAATGATCAAATTTGTCATTCATTATGAAGAGGCTACACATTAAAGACATACATGATTCCATATTCTGTTCTATAAAGCAATAATTCACTATTACTACTAATATTTTTTAATTTTTTTATTGAAGACCATTTGAAATCAAGATCAATTTAAATTTTTCCCTTTTTTAAAGCGTAGAACATCAGTTTTCAATTAGTTTCTTCCACATCTATGAACATGAATTTGTTTTCACTGAATTCAAATTGTACTGATTTATTGTAGTATACGTAGCTTAGACTCGGTCATGGTGGAATATCATCTTCTCAAACTATGTTTTGGAAATTTGGTTTCCATATAAATCATTTAGAATAACACTTAAAATCCTTAGTATAATGGTGTCAATATCTATTACCCAACTGTTAGGGTATTGTAATAAGAGGACCAGTTTATTGATAATCACCAAGTGTGTTGAGAGAGAGTTTTGGGTTAAAATAAGGTATCATTATGTCCTAACACTCTATAATTTCATTTCAACATATATGTTTACTTTCTTCTTAGCTTACATAAATATAAAAATTTTAGGTATTTCCATAAATAATTAAAAAGGATCAATGGTTGAATCTATCTAGATTATTTGAATGATACAGTCCACCACCCCTCTTCTATATAATTTTATTATTCAAACCTAACAATCAGTATCATAGGTGTTCATTTAGAAAAATTTAGAAAATATCTATCAAGATGAAACTAAAATGGTCTACAGAAAGAGAGAATTCAATGATAAAAATAAAATAATATATGTCAACGATCCATTATCCTTACATAAATTGTTATAATTATATATTTTAGAAAGATCAAAATATTATATATTTGAGAAATAGGAGATTCCTTTTATACATGAATATTTTTAATCCATTTGTAATACCTAAATAACAATAACCATGGGATGCTACCAAACATGTTCAGTGTGATATCAATTCAAAATTAAGAGAGGAAATTTTATGTGTACTTGGTAGAGATGATTTCAACTAAGTATCTCGGTGTTATAATTCCTATGATATGTGGAAAACTATTTTTTTCCCTTTGAAGGAATTTAAAATGTAAGATAATTAATGTACTATACTGCATAGATGAAATTGTATACCTTCATATTGAATGATTGTGAATGAATCCCCAAGATGAATGGAAGACTGATAGAGATAACCAATGGTTTTTCATCCTTAGGAACCTTTATTTCATAATCAGATCATACAGTTAATGTACTCATAGTACTACCCTCTAACTGAAATACATTATATTATTCTATACAACACTCAATATCTATCATGTATTTTCAAATGAAAGAATTGATCGAATCCTTTATGATGTATGAAGAAGAAATGAATGTTGAAGTTGAAGATTATAAATTGATAAAATGGGAAAATACATTCCATAGAGATACTGATCATAAGCATGATAATAAATCAAATTAATATTCTAAAATATAAAGTGATTTATATTGTCCATATTCTGAAATGGGATTAGTTTATTGAGTCATAATAATTTGTAGATTTTATAATAAATTGAGAGGATTCCAAAAAACATCAAGAAATGTGAGTGAGGATGAAAAGAATCCTAATGTATGAATGTAAATATATGGGTTATATCAGACCTATTTTCCAATAGGTAAATAAATAAATGGGAATAATAAATTTTAAGAGAATAAAAATAGAAACATTACTAATTATGAGAGTAAAAAATCCTTTGAATGTTAAACAGAGTGTGTCTGAAAAATAAAATATTTCTTCAATATTTGATTAATGAAAATGAAAAAAAAAATCCTAAATCAAATATTTGATTCTTTGATAAAGAAGAACATGATGTACCATGTAATAATTATTATTCTTCTGAATCTCAATTATTGTATAAAATAATATTATCTTCTTATTCCTCTATGCTTGAAGAATGATATTAATCGTTAGTAAGAAAACATAATCCTCCACTAAATAATATTCAAAAATATTTTTTATGAAAAAAATAAGTCATGTGAAAAACACCAAGATTTAAAACAAAAATTTTAAAGATCCACTTCAAAATATACTAGTCATGAAAACAGAATAAAATAATTAAAATATAATGTAGAGTCATTTAGAAGTACGGATAGTATAATAACTAAAGGATATGAATATCTAAATAATATTCTAGGGGAAAATGTTATAAAAAAGGATAAATATGCAATATCAATTAATGTTAAATAATCTAAATTATGGGGAAATTAATTTTACATAGTTACAAAAATTATAAAATATCAAGACTCATTTGTTTATATTATTTAATAAGGTGACATAACTCTAATTATTGCTATATAAGAAATCACTAGATTAGTTAAATTAAAAATGATATTATTTCCTAATATATATCTGCATATTTTATTTCATATTATGGAAAATCAATGAAAAATATGGTTACCTATATCATTTCTTGATGATGTAGTTGTACCCAATAAAAAATGGGTACCAAAAAATAATTTTTTAAATACATTGTTGGAAACAGGCCATAGAATGAAATATGTTGTATGGTATATTGAAATTGGATGATTGAGACACATGAGTAGATACTCTCCAAATTTTCATATGTTAAAATAATTTTATAGATGACTAGTTACCTACAGATATATTTCTATAGGGAATAAAGTTGGAGTACTATCATTAGGAGATCCCAAATAAATTTCAATAAAAAATGTTTTTTATGTTCAAAGGTTAAAGAACAATTCAATAAGAATCTATCATCTTTGTGATGATAGAATATATATTTATTTCTATAATAATTCCTACATAGTTTTAAATATAAATTGTATAAATTTAGATTACCTCGAATGGAAAATATTTATAACTTGGTTCTTAATTCATTGTATAAATAAAAATATAATTTTTTTAAATACTGAGAAAAATGAATATTGAGTTTCACATAGAATACCTATATACTATAATGTATTTTCTTTATATAAAACACTTAATAAACACTTAGGTTTTTTTAATTGTGTTAAATATGAAAAATATAGATTCTGGATTGCATGAAAAATTGGAATGAAATACAAGCAACCCCTTAGATCTGTTGACAAAATTAGTATATCATAACAACTAGAACTTATCCATATGGAATTGATTGGACCATCAAGAGTAGTATATTTGGATAGAAGATAGTTTCATATTTTTTTATTCAATAAAGATTCATGATTTACATTTGTTTATTTCAACAATATTAAAAATGGGGTTTTAAATATTTTTGAAAGAATTTGTAATATAGTTTCAAATGGAAAATATTTTAAAATAATTTCATTAAGAAGTGATCGTGTGGGGGAATATGGGTATCAAAAGACTAATTATTTTTTCTCAGAATTAGGTATTAAATATCCCTTCTCTAAACCAAGAACAGCTCATCGATATTTAATTATAGAAATATGAATTATAAATATTCATGAAATGTACTGAAATATGTCAACTAAATATAGACTTCCTACATAATTTCTGGAAGAATTTGTAAATATATCTTTTAGTATAATGAATAGAGTTTTAATAACTCCCCTTATTAAAAGGTACCCCATTTACTATGGAATAATTTAAAACCAATTGTCAGATACATTTATGTTTTTGGTTGAAAAGTGTATATCTTTAATAATAAAAAAACCTCGGTAAATTTAATCCAAAGGACTATGAAGTAATATTTATAGGATGTTCTGAAACATCCAATGTTTATAGAGTATATAATTAAAATTTAATATTTTTTAAGGAATCTGTTAACGTGAAGTTTGATGAAGGTGGTCATTTGGATAAAAAGAAAAGTCAAACATATGAGTTCATTGACTCATTAGACAACATGAGACTTGAATAACAAATTATTGATTTTGAAAATAAACTAAATTAAATTTAGTTCAATTTTGAATAATATGAAACTGATGAAACTAAAAGCCTATTGCCTAGAAAAACTAGAACTGTAATGGTCCACCCCTTAGGATCTATAATTGGAGATCTGTATGTAGTAGAAATAATTAGATGTAATTTTGTAAAACTATCTTAATTATATGACCTCATATAGGAACCCCGAAAATAGAAGAATCTTTAAAAGATGAAATTATGACAAAATTTATTCAAGATGAAAATAACTGACATACTAGAAATAGTTCTTGTAAATTATTTTATATACCATTACATCATCTTCTATTAGGATCCAAATTTGTTTTTATAAATAATGAAAATGATCAATGATTAAATTTTAGAAATAATGATAGACTAAAAGCTAAAGGATATAATCAAGAGTAAAGAATATATTATGAAACAACCATTGATCATGTATCTATAATTAAATCTATTAAAATAATTTTATATTATTCATATCATATGAATTTAAAAATATATCAGATTGATTTAAAATCTGATTTTATAAATAAATATTTAATGGTGGTGTTTTAAAATGATGAAATTTTAGTTTTTAAAAATCCCAATCTACCAAATTCATTTTTCAAATATAATATTGATATTTGTGGACCTAAAAAAGAACCAAGAACATGGTATGAATGATTAAGATATTTTATATTTGAAAATATATTTTATGATGGGTTAGATGATTCTACTAGATTTATGAAAGTAGTTTTTTCTCATATACTATTTGAACATATTTTTGTAGATAATATTGTTTTTTTGTTCACCAAATAAAAGTATCTGTAATGATTTATCCGATATTATGAAAAACAAATTAAATGAGAATGATGGGAGAATTAATTTCTTTCAAGGTATTCATATCTATCATTAGGAATATTGAAATTTTTCAAATCAATGAAAATATATTATTTATTTATTAAGAAATTTTTGTATAGAAAATAGTAATAATTATTCAGGTATCATTTTTACTAATATAAAACATCATTTAGATGGGGATTTCAAACTAATTGACATTAATGTATATTGAGGTATGATTGGTAGTATACTATTTCTTACAAATAGTTGATAATAAAATAATTTTTTTGTTTTATATGTCATGAACCAACCTAATGGGGTTCGATCACTACCACAAGCCTCCCACCATATGCTAGTGGGTGGTGAATAGTGCTGAATGGACTAACTAATATGGGAGGTCTTTTACTATTGATCATGAATGCTCATACCAAAAAATATCAATGTATAAGTGAATTGGAATTCAAAAAATGTGAAATATCATGTGTATAACCATGCATGAAACCCCTGTAGGTTGTACAAGAGTATGAAAGTGTAAACTGAAATTTTGAGGTGGAAAATACATGCCAATCAATAAAAATGTACCAAAAGGAAAAAAAATTATCGTAAATGCTAAGAGATCACAAAATTGAATCTCCAATATCTAAACACTATATGCGATCAAATGAATCAGGTTTCCCTAACCCCATCTATAATCACTACCTACCTTTCCTTTGTCTATACAAGATACATCACATTCTAGAAAATCCCAAGAAGGGGATATTATATACATACCATGTAACAAACCATGAATGGTAAATGGGAAGTATTAAGAGACACAATAAGGATAGACAAAATACAACTGAACTCAAAAAAATATAGTAACGAAATCCAATGACAAGGATATAAAGATAAAAATTCTCAATCCAATGAATCTAAAATGTGGGAGAAATGTGATGTCCATATCATAGGACATCCTAGAAAAGAGGGACATCAATTCCAAGATTACATCATAGATTATTATCATTTCAAGTGTTTTTTCAAATAATTAACATAGTTGAGGGGCCATTACTCTCTACTTTATCACATTATCGAGGGAACATAATCTTCATGTAGAGGTTATGTGACCTAGTGAATTAGGTGGTTCCATTGAGTGTATATATGACCCTTGGCCTATCTAACATGTGGGTAAAACAACATAGATAGAGGAAATGGTCCATAATTCCATAAATGGTTAGCACTCTATATGTAGAGGACCTCCTCCGAAATTAAACTAGGGGTACCAATGAGTAGATAGAGGACTCATTCCCTAAATGCATAAGGGGATACCACTCAAATGTTTGAATACCATCACCTAGGTATGTCCAAGATGTTCAATGTATTAGATATAGTACTGAAACCCTAATTACATATTGGGAACCACTCAGTGTTGGGAGGACATGTTCCCTAATACTATAGTGGGTACCACTATGTTGATAGAGGATTTTCACCCTAATTCTATAGTGGGGTAGTAATCTAATGATATTTCCCAACGTGTTACCTTATATAAAACCACCTATATAAGAATAATACATGAAACATCTCATGTTATATCTAAAAAACTAAATAGAGAAACACTACATTCTACATGGATAAAAAAACAAGATAGACTAATAGAGGTCCAAAATCTTATTTCAAACGAAGTATATTCAAGAGGATTAAGTTTATTAAAAAGTAATGTGGGCATAGACATTATGTATTGGCGAAAAAATGGAAATAATGTTTTCCCTAACACATGGTTGTGTCGCTGATGGTACCTATCTCCCTAAACATGTATCATTACATGACATTTAGGTGGACTACATGGCATGTCAGAGCCACTTGGTATCATGTCTGTGCTCCTGGATATGTCATTGTAATCCTACACATTCTATGTACTATGATACATGGTGTATTCTCTAGCATGGGTACCAAAACATGTTCTACGTGACATAGACTTTCATATTCATGAGGTTAACATTGTGTGTTTCTCTATCACATTGAGTGTGATCTTTATACTTTCCAGACTAGTAGCACTTTAGCCATATGGTTACTACACATTATTGTTCGTCACGTTACTTTTCTTATAGTTATTTAAAAAAATTTATAACCATACATCTCATTACATATTTGGATCTTCAACATCTATCCATGCTAAAATATTGCTCAAAATAAAAGAAAATGGCCTCTATTGATCATTTTCATCCATAGGCTTCCAAAAAATCGAATCTCCATTGATCTATGGTGATTTTCATACGCCTCAAACATGTATCCCAACACTTTCAACTAAAATTCAGATCCCAATTGAAAATTTCATTCAACCAAATCCCTTAAATCATTCGAATATGTCCCCAATTCACCAAAAATACTTTTATGTGATTCCACGAGGATTATGGGGTCCAAATAGTCTTAGTATCACTCAGAAATATCCAATCAAGATCCCATGGTCCAATCGGTGAAGAACGTGAAAAAATATTGGGAGAAGAGAGAATGAAAAAGATACAATGATCATTGTCCATGATTTCTTGTCTACGTAAAAACAAAGTAGTTTCTTAGGCTATGGAAATCAAAATAATCAAATAAAAATACAATAGTGTCATATGAAAAGGGATACAATTAAACCAAATCAATAAATATTATCAATAATTCTAAAACACATCAATAAAAATTGGAAAACCCCGTAAATAGATGTGTCCTAAATCAATTTGTATCATTCATTTATAAATAATGTTCTTTTTAATGATTTAGATGGTATGTTGCATTCAGTGCATCTTGATTTTCCTTGATATAGAGTCTCATCGTCATCTGAATCTATATCACCAATGAGAATTCGAGGAAAACATCTCAATTGTCCTAGGTCCTATGTGGATATACCCAAAAAATCATCATATCCATTAATATAAAGAGATTTATATTTTATTTAATTTAAAACAAGTAATTAAATTATTTAATTATTTAATTTTAATACACCTTCCAATGGTTATAAGATCTTAATTCACCACACAAACACATTTTGGGTCATGCCTTTGGTAAAACTATTATTCCATATTCAATCTTGTATCTAAATTCTAATATGATATCTCATTGAGGAGATATACCATTTTCTTTATGAAAATGAATGTACATGATATAAAATATATTTAAAATTATATCAAATTACAATTAGGAACACTAGGTCTCAGAATCAGACAACGTTTTAGCACTTATCTCTGAAAATATATCAATTTATATTTCAATTTCATAAAAGAAAAAACGGTCTCTAAAAAATTTTTCATAAATAATTTTGCCCTCAAAAATAAAAATTAAGACTAGGATATTGAACCTCCATTTGGCTCTCCCTCCCCGAAGACCCATCTTTCACACTCTTTTCATTCTACTGTATACGAACAAAGGGGATTGTCCATCCATATAGTGTCCTATCATGGTATTTGTCAATCACGACTCAGTTCTCCAAAAAATAGGATCAATCCTCAATGTCTATCACCCCCAAGTAAATAATCTACAGGGGTTCATGCATGTATCTCTTCATCTAAAACACGTGGAAGAAATCGTTCACCCACTCAAACTATGGGGGTATGCAATGGTGGTAGTAAAACTCCCCAACACTCTAAAAGATCGTGAATGGACTGATGACTCTCATGGATCGCATCCCTCCATGAATAAACCTCTTCAATGCTCATCATAGGAATAAACATAAGAAAATATGGTCTCTCCAATTGTACTCCATGGGCCTAAATTTTTAATTTTCATAAGTTTTATACCTACTATGGGATTTCCACATCCTCTCAAGGATGACCTGGACATTCTCTTTCATTTCCTTCAACTTATTTGGACTAATGGGAGATACCTTTCCAACCAATGTTTAACACAAGAGTGACTTTTAGGCTCTCGCATGCATGACATCAAATGGTACCATTTCGATAGTATAATGGTATATATTATTGAATGAAAACTCTAATGGAGGAATCTAATCCTCCCAAGTGAATCAGAAGTCCATCATGAAATACATCATCATATTATCCAACACCTACATTGCTTGTTCGATCTACACTTCTCTATAGGGGTGAAAGGTTGAATTAATCCTCTTATGTATCCAAAATTCCATATGTATTACCCTCAACAATAGTGACATGAACCATGAATCATGTTTGGATACAATGTTCTAGGGGAACCCATTATGGAAAATAATATTCCATATATACATCAACACTGAACTCCCAACAAACCTTTGTTCCTTAAAATAATGGATGTGTTCCAACCTCATTAGATGGTTAATAATCACCCTGATGGAATCATGGACACTCACTCTCGATTTAATAAATGTCACAAATTCCATGGATATGTCACCTTTATTCCACTCTAGTTTCTCAAACGGTGGAAAAAACATTTTAGAAGATGGTTCTCAACCTAAACTTATTTTATGGTGAGGCACTAAGAGATTAACTCAGCCACACTCCATCTCATTCCATAACACAATAAAACTATTACTGAAGGTCTCTTTACCTCATTCCCACACAAAAATGTAAATAAAAATGAGATGAGTGGAAGTCTCTCTTCACATCCTCTCACATTAGGACTAGGCCCACTCTCCATCAATAGTGAAGGACAATGTGATTCTGTCCTTTAGAATATCCATATAATGAATATTTTATGGACATCTGTTCCCACAATACCTCATAGTTAATGTCTCCCAAATTGGACTCTCTCAAATGATGGAGAAGTAGAGGGGTCAACACCGTCAACTGAAGAAAATTTTCACCCTCCTAAACTACCACAATCAGCTAAAAATAAGACAACTAATCAGATACCTCATGTAACGAGAGAGATCGGGTCTTCTTATTATGGGAGTATTCTACCACATTTCTCTGCCAATGATTATAGACTATCACAATGTTGTAGTCCCGTATGAATTCCATCCAGTCCATTTTCCTCAGGTTCTAGTATCTATACGTGAAGTCTTTCCTAATACTTCGGTGATCTAAATATATAAAAACGGGATCTCATGTAATATTGTGCCTCTACATTCATAGAGCTAACAATACCACTATCAACAATAGTTCATGATTCACGTATTTCTACTCGTTTCGTCTCAATTTCCTCGACCCATATGCACAAAATACCAACATATACATCAAAACGTAACCTATCCCAGCTCATGGGGAATCACAATACACCACATACTTCAAGCCCTCCTACAATAGTCTAAAAATGGGATCACGTGTCATCCTCAACTTCAACTCCTCAATAGATCTCTTGAACTTCTTAGACTAGGTAAATGTTTACCATTTCCACATCAAGGTGGTCATTGAAACTGAAAAATTGGAGGTATCATTAATAGATATCCTATAGTACCTCGCCAAGAAAAGGAATCTCCCCACCTCTATCATGATCTTTGGTGTCTACAAAGTAAGAACTAAATTAATATTTTCTTGCTCCATAGATAAAATATTCATAGAAATAAAATTCCCCTGAAATTGAACATTATGAATCTAAAATTGACACTTCATGATTTTTCCATAGTGGTAGTTCTCTTAATGAAAATTTGGGACTATCCCTAAGTGCACATTATGGTCCTCCTTTGACCTAGATTATATCAGTATTCCAGTATTGATGGAAAAAAATTAGTCCAACTAAAGTTGGATGATATTGTTCATCTAATCCAAAAAAATGTCATGACCATTCCTCACACCAAATGGAATCCTGAGGAACAAATAATATTTATAGAGACATTTGAATTAGTGATTTAGAATATCATCCTCTTGACCTCTCAACTTGTGGTATTTATACCTCAAATCGATTTTAATGAACCAGATCATGCTTGAAAAAAAATCAAGGAGGACTTCAATCCCTAATAATAGGTACTTGTTATTTATTATGGAAGGGTTGTGGTGACGATAACACAAAAAAAATATGAAATATACTACCCTCCTTTTCGTGAAGAATATTGTACCTTCATAGAGGGACACACATGTTTGTATAAAAATATTACCTCAAAGGTCTTCTAACTGTATCCATAACTCATAGAGATCGATATAAGCCATCTAATTTTCCGCATGAGTTAATGTAATAGTCAAAGTATTAATGTCAAAAATAAACTAAATATCAATCCTTAAAGGAAGTATTAAAACCTAAAAGGAGATAAAATAAATAAAATCATCTACAACTAATGAAATTAAAATGTCTGATGTTCCCACAGTACCAAGGGATACACTTTACAAATAACAACCCTGCTTTTTATTACACACTTTAACCTGATTTATTACATAAAATCTTCACATGATACAACATTGAATATCTAGAGGTCTAGTGTCTTTAGGGCTTATGAACATTACATAAAACGTTATTACATAAATCACACAATATATTTATTGAAATCATCCTTTACATGACCATTATATTCTCTCTTACTTAGCATTGCATGAGATTACCTGAGGACATGCATAAGAAAAGGGTCATCTATAAAGCCCAGTAAGTGACTAAACATGGAATAACATGTGGAATAAAATACATGTTATAAAATAGGCATATCAATTGATAAAAATAGAAACATGAACATAAAGTCATGATAAAGCATGATAATCATAACATGTAAATGTGGCAACAACACTTAACATGGAATTAGCATGAGCCAAGGCTCTTTGCCTAGAGAGCATGAGTAAACCCTCATTGCCCAATAATTTTGAGTAAAACCTCATTTCAATTGAATTAGAATGAGTCGAAACCCATTTCAAATTATGTATCATGATACTATACATTACCCAATGAATTGGAGTGCTATCAGGACGCACCCTTATTAAACATTTCATTTCATGCACAAGTGTGCCACATGGACCATACAACATGGAATCAGTCATAATAATTTATTCCATGATAAAGGGATATGGAATATATACATGAATATTTATAATAAATATGTAAATGTGCATAATGGTGAATACCCTTGATAGAGAAATGGGCATGGTATTCGCTACATAATGACATTATCTTGGAAAATCATTGGGCAATATCGGCAGCATAACAGCAGGAAATAAGAACTCATAAAAAATGGTTGATGAGAGAGAAAGTGGTCTCTCATCATATTTACATGAAATATAATTTAAGGGGGTCCTATAGATATATTTTCCAATAAACATAATGGAATTTAGATGCATAATACAAAAGAATTACTTGGATGTAAATGAGGAGAGAGAAATCGCACACGAAATTTCAGAATGGTAATAGGTGTACATGGGGAGAATTAATGAGAGAGAAAGCGGTCTCCCATAATCCAAACATTAAGATTGAAGTATGGGGGTGGTGAAAACTATACCCCATCATTTTTAATTTAAAACAAAAGGGAATAAAAATATAACGAAAATTGATCATTAATGAGAAAGGAAGAAATCCCTTACTTGGAAGTGTGGTACCAAAGGCTTGGGAGTGGCTAGAAGAGGGATCATGGTAGCATGGGGAACCTTTGTAGGATTATCGATAGATGAGGTTAGGGGTTCGTCGTACTCCAATGTATTTTAGTGAAGAGTAAGATGTAGCATGCTGGGATTATATAGGAAAGCAGTGGAAATTCTTAATTATTTAGGTTTGGGTCACCCACATTAAAGTAATCAATACTGCAAACCAGCCTATGGTTTTTCCCATGGTTTTTTTCAAAGGGGAGTGGAAATAATATTTTATATGAAAAATGGTCGAACTTCGTAAAATAATAGGGTTTCTTATGTGGATGTGAGTCACACTTTATAGGAAAATAATTTAAAATGACAAAATGTATTATATGTCTAGGAGGGTACACTAATGATTTGTAAAATAAATCCAAAAAAATAAAAAATAACATTATTTTAATGATAATACATATAATGCCCGAACATAATGTTTATATTATTTTAGTAAATAATTATTGGTTCATTATGACATCATAAAACAGATTATATATTTAAAAGGTATATAATTTTTACCCAAAAATTCGACTCTCATAAAATTTTGAAAAAATCACCATTGGATAATTCTGACATCCTGATTCAAAAAATAATATTCATTTTAAATAAATAATTTTCTAAATAGGTGAAATTTTTCTGCTAAAATAAAAACTGACATTTATCAAAAATTCATGGGTTTTTGAGAAAAACTTCTTTCAAAACATAATAAAAATTAAAATTGCATACATAAAATTATAAAATTATTTATCCTCAATAAAAAGTAGTTTAGTAATAATATTATTCTTATATTAAAATATTATTTAATTAAAAAATCCAAAAATTCATCAAAATATATTTCTTAGTTGAATATTAAATAAAAAACTATTGGGGATTTAAAAACTAATTACAAAGTAACTATAAAAAAATGCAGATTCTTTTTTACAATAATAATGTACATAGTAATAGTTCTAGGGTCTAGTTACGTAGCCACTTATAACACCCATATAATATTGAAGGGTAATGTGTGTGATGATGACAGACTCATGGGGAGGCGCTGATAATATCGCTCCGGTGGTAATCTCTATTAACATTCACTTCTCTTGTAGTCGGTTCCGCTCAAGCTTAACATGTTCAAGCTTGGCCTGGGCTTGGTCAAGAGAGAATCCCAATTAAGCCACCACCTTTCCATCACCGACAAATGGGATTCGTATATGGATAGTCTATTGGATGAGGTCATCGATTCCTTTGTCTGAGTAAAATGGATTTATTAAAGCTCAATATTTATACTAATCATGTGATCAATTTTCAAAGTCTATATTAGCAACGGTCACAATTTATAACTGTATTTTAAAATCCCGAAACATAAAACCAATGAAGTTCACATTTTTTATAACCATAATAAAACATTTAATTAGATCAAGATGAATTTCAATTAATGAAATTTTTTGTCGTTACAATATTACCGCCTTAAAAAATTTCACCCTCGAAATTTCATTTTCCCACACTAAAACTGATATGTGTAACTCTGATTCATCACTTCCTCCAATTCCCATGTCTCTTCTTTAATCTTTTGGTTTTCCCAAAACACCTTGACAAGGGGAGTTGTCCTATTTTGTAGAAATTTTTCTCTATGATCTAGGATCTTCACTAGATTCTCCTCATAAGAAAGAACATACACAAACTGTACTACCTATGAAAAGAATACATGTGAAGGTTCTAGTAGGTACTTCCTTAAGAGGGATACATGAAAGAGATACTTTTCTTTAGCCATTTTATGTAGAAGTGAAAGTCAATAGGCTACATCCCCAACACGATCAAGAATCTTGAAGGCATCGATGTACCTAGGAATTAACTTCCCTTTATTTAAAAACCTCATGACCTTCTTCCATCAAGATATTCATTGAAATACCATATCTCCAACATTAAACCCATTGTCTCATCGACGGTTATCTGCATAAATCCTCTATCGACTATGGGTTTCCTTGATATGCTATTTAATGGTTTTCACCTTCACCACCATTTCTTCGACGATTTCTGTTCCTAGTAGCTTATGCTCACCGACATCATCTCAAAATGTGGGTTTTCAGAACCACTTCCCATATAGGGATTCATAAAGTGCCATTAAGATGCTCAAGTGGAAACTTTTATTGTATTAGAATTCAACCAATTGAAGATGTTGGTCCCACACTCCTTTGAAATCTATTTTACATTATCTTAACATATCCTCCAGTGTCTGAATAGTTCTCTCAGAATGGAAATCAGTTTGAAGACGATAGACCATATTGATGTTCAGTTCAGTATCGAGAGCATGTTGAAGACTCTTCCAAAGCATAGTGGTGAATATTGGATCTCGATCGGATACAATAGATAGTGGTACACCATATATTCTTACCACATTGCTAATGTATATCTATGATAGTTGATCAAATTAGAAATCCAGTTGAATTTTATTGATGTCTGAAGACTTTGTAATATGATCCCCAACAACCCAGATTGCATTGTTGCCATTGGATTTATTCGGAAGTCTGGTGAAAAAGTACATGGTGATGTTCTCCCATTTCCATGATAGTGTGGGATATGGTTGCATCATCCCCTTAGACTTCAGTCTCTCAGCCTTCACTTGTTGACACACCAGGCACACTGAGGTAAATTCAGCGATCTCCTTCTTTATATTTTTTCACCAATAAATCTCTCGGAAATCTCGATACATCATTGTGTTTCATGGGTGAATAGAGAAATATGAACTATTTTCATCATCCAAAAGATCCTTCTTCAACTCTGAACATGATGGGACACATAGTTTTTTCCAAAATCTCACAATTCCTTCTTTATTAACATTTAACTCTCAGGATTTCCCTTTTTTGATAGCTTCCACTTTCTCTTGAATTCCTACATCATCCTTTTGAGCATCCTTTAACCTTTCCAAAAGAGATGGTTCCACAATCATTTGTGAAATGATTTATGATTTACCATTTTTTATGATTCCAATGTACATATTCATCAAGTCTAAGAAGATTGGATCCGTCTCAATTCTTATAAATGATAGAATTGTGTGTTCCTCTCTTCTTAGAGCATCTGCCACCTTGTTCGCATTCCCAAGGTGGTAATGGATTGAGCAGTCCTAGTCTTTGATCATCTCTAACATTCTTCGTTGGTTCATGTTCAACTCTTTCTATGTGAATATATACTTGATGCTTTTGTGGTCCGTATATATTTCACACTTCTCCCCAAAGAGATAATTCCACCAAATTATTAAAGTGATGATCACCGCATAAAATTCCATATCATGTGTCGGATAATTCTGCTCACGAACATTCAATTACCATGAAGCATAGGCAATGAATTTGTTATTTTTCATCAATTCACATCCCAGTCCCTTCTTCGAAGCATCACTAAAAACCAAAAATAGTTCTCCACTTGTGGGTAAAGTGATCACAGGTGTAGTGATAAGTTGAAATAGTGGGTGCCCAAAACCCAACTATTATGTACTTTTGATTACCATATCATGTGTACAGTTAGATATGCCTGGTGTTATCTTACCATTATATGGTATAATTTTATGAGTACACTATTATAATGGTAATTTCCAAAGGTTAATTTTCGTATCAAGATATTATATTAGATCTCAGGATATAATGAAAACCTCAAGACACTATGAAATTAATCTTAGGTAAATTTTCTATGGTTTAGATACATATTACTGATTTGACACAGTAGATGATTGACTATTAGGTTCTAGGGATCATAATCATTCAGACTTCTTCTCAAGAAGTTCGCACTTGGTGGTCTTTATTAGTGGGATCATGAGGATAGACCTGCAAATAGGAACACCACATGTTTTGTGTGTCGTTGGTTGTTCCTATCTAAAAACATGTGTATTGGTCTCCTAACATGAGAGCATTACCAATATGTACTATTTGATTATGTATTTGATGCAAGATGAAAACCATGGTAATGAAGTTGCGGAGAGGTTGTTTGTGTTAGGTGTGTCGTTGGTGGTATGACATTGGATGAATAGTCAAGAAAGGATTTTTCGCTTCCATGTTCAGGAAGTTGTATATCTCATGCCTGGTTGATCAGGATGGTGATGCCTTCATAAGTCTTTGGCCAAAGCATTAGAAAGGCAAATCCATCCCGATAGATCAAAAAATAATAATGTAAGATAAGGACAATGACACAAGAGTGCATCATACATTATGATATATTTAATGACAAAGAGATTATGGTACACATTCAGTGTTCGTAGGATGGTAGTTGTTGTTATGACTATCCTTATCTCTTTAGGGGCTATGATGGGTTACTAGACTCCCCTCTTGGTATGTGTATTTTATAACTGCTGTCGAGATAAGGTCCTAGAGGGCCACACACAATAGTGTATTCTAGAAATCCTCTTATTCAGTCAAATAGTTATATGGACATAGTGGGCCCTGCTACTGGGCCCAAGTGTTGCTTAAGATATCCATCACCGATAAATTAAATAAATTCATTATTCTTCAAGTTAATAAAAATTGAGATTGAATTTATTTAATGTATTTAAAATATTAGAAAATACGAGAAAATTTTATTTGAAAAAATATTATTTTACTATTTAGGGATCATTTAATATTAAGCTAGATAGGGAGTCGAGTTAAATGAGTCAGTTTTATCACATAATATATTATTTATATATTACAAGTATGTGATAACATTATAAATAATATTGGCGTAGTTTAGTTTTCCAATATTATTTATTTAGTTGACATTGAAATAAACGGGGGAAGGGGTACCCAACCGGGTATTTCTCAAAACCACTATAAATATAAGAGGATTCTCTCTCTTTTGTTGTGAAATTCACAATTCATTCCTTTGTATGGAATGAAACATGAGAGCCTCTCTCTCCTCCCGCTTCCCAGAGAGAGAAGCTGATGATCCAAGAGTTCGTATCATGTTCTTCCTTAAGCATCGAAGAGATCTTGATGCGGTGATCGTCAGGACGTCAAAAGTATCGTCAGATTTCCACGCTAGTACTCTGAATTAGATGACCTATGTTCCAGAAGATTATTGGAGCACGTGTGGATGATCTAGAGGGATCCTGCTTTAGATCATTCAAGAAAAAATCATCATCGACTAGTTACAGTCAACTGCGGCTTCGGATTTGAAACTGGTAGGTTTTTATTCTATTTTTTTCTCCTTATAATTTACTCGAGATCCTAGGACCTCTCTAGGGCTGGGATTGTCAAAGATGACATGTTATGGTGTCCCTCTGACAAGAATTTTAAAATCCCCAGCCTACCAGCTTCCACTGTGGGCCCCGGAACCTAAATGTGGTATCATAGGAGGTTGTGTAAATTTTCTGATCCAAATAATATTTATTTGCATAAAATTTTGTAGAGGGTACAAAAACACTTCCAACAGTTCAAACCGCATGTCGATCCGATCTCAAATAGCAATGTTACGACCATTTAAAAATTTCAGATCGGATTTAATTTGCATTTTGATCTCAAATATTAAATTTTAATACATCCCGGAAAATATGATCAAGTCTCGATCAATTTCGGTTAATTGAAATTAGTTCCAACAATGGGAAATTTTTATTTTGAAAATTAAACAATTTTCAAAATAATTTTATTATTATAAAGGTATAATAATAATAAATTATATTTTTTTATAATAATTTTATTATTATTAAATTTAGAAGGATGTCATTAATCATTTGGAATTTTTTTTGAGAATCCCTTGTCTTACGAAAATTGGGAGGAGACTTGACTCATAAAAAAAGTGATATTGGAAGAAGACTTCAAATCATGTCTTAAATTAAAAAAAACACTAAAAGGTATGATGGCTTGGTGCATGGAGAAAGGAAGGAAAAAATGGGGGGCCAGGCACATGGAAAGAAAGGAAACAAATTGTTGGGTTTTTAAGGGTTCTGAGTGGACCCTTGCTTCTCTTTCTTGGGGATGTCGTGGCACGCCGCAGAGTAGCACCCCGCAGTAGAGGAGCCGAAGGCCACACCATGCCACCATTGCAAACCTGCTGCACCCCGCTGCCTACATCAGAACCATTCCGCTACGCACAGGCTCCCCAAAAACCTGGATTATGCCACCCATCCGGCCAGATCGCGGACCACCTCACAACCAAAGCCTTGTCAGACCTCCTCTTAGCGGCACTCATCGCACCCTGGTCACCCACCTACTGCACCCTAGTTGGTCTTCCCTCAGCACACATCTCGTCCACCTCCTGGTGCCACTGCGCACTGGACACAAGAGGTCCTGCTGCCCGCCATCCCTCCCAGGCTGAGGCGCCACTACCTTGCATTACTCTACCAGCCGGCTCGCAGCAGCCCGCCACCCACCTGGAGACACCAACTGGAATTTTCATCCTCACCCTATGCTACCAGAACCACCCTTCCTGCCAGAAAAACCTATCTCCAGACAAGCCGCATCGTGCTTGCCTCTCGGTTCCAGCATCTCCCAGATGTCGCGCTCCTACTGCAGGCACAGGTCTCCCCAAAGCAGCCATCGGCATTCCCAGTGCAACCCTGCACCCCTCCGCTGTCAGGTACCAGTAAATGGCCCAACCTGATTTAGCCCGTAAATGGCTTGGAATGTTTGGTCAATTTCAAAACGAATTTGAGCAGACTTGCATCGCTCCGAAATGCAATGCACATGCATTGCATGGCCCAGAATGGGTTTGTGTGGGTTTAGCGTGACCGAAATTAGGCTTGTTCAGTGTTACAATGGCTATTTTTCCCATAATTAATATAATTAATTAGTTTAAATAAATAATTTATTAAAATATTAATTTATGGGTTAACAAATAATAACTTGAAATACCTGGTATATATTATTTTATTTTATTTTGTAATGAAAATAAATTATTTAATTAATTTCATTTTGCTATAAAAATTAAATTAATTATAGGAACGATGAATAATTGAATTATTTGAATTTATTAATTCATTTAATATTATAAGATAAACCCTCATTCTAATTTGATGCATTTTAATTTTATGACGGATTATTTTACCCATATTATGGTCTTCAGCATCAACTCGTGTATGTTTCTTTTTATTTAATTAATTATTTAAATGTGTGTGATTGTTGTAATTAATTTAATAGATGATCTGCACATCATCTTTATTTTTCAGTTAAATTGTATGAGGGCCAGCACACCCAATTTACCTGATGTACATTTATACCTGAGTCCACCTAGCCTGTGCGTGAGTATCTCTATACTTTGGATGAAGACGACAAGCGACGTCGACCACGCCAAGATTATGTAGTGCACGGTGGTGTAGGATGACACATGGATTCCACCAAGATGAGGCGGTATTCCAAGATGTGATGACAACCCCATCAAGACATGGCGATACTCCAGAAGACCAACAAACATACATGATATGAAAAGCATCATAAATATTCAAGAGTTAGTCTCATTTATAATACCCTAAGGTCATTTAGATTCTTAAGACATGTCGGGTAGCAGTTATCCTTTTTTTTATATTTTTATTATTTTATGTGTTTTAGAATAATGGGAAAATATATAAAATAATAGATAATAAAATGCATAAAGAAGCGCTGTTTGTTTTTATATTAAAGATCAATTGTGAGTGCGACAACATAGGTGAACCATATTAATATAGATGGTTACATTCGTCGAGAGATAAATCCAATAAACCCCTCAATGAAAATATTAAGTCACAACAGCCTTCTATTATTCATGTTTGAACCAAACTGGGTGTTCGAGGTGCTGGTCATTCCATAGATGAGGGTTCCTCTTACTACAGAGGAGTTCTTATTCATGTGGTGGGTCAACTAAACTAAAATTGCAACAATGAAATATCCTTATCTACCTTGTTATAATTTTAAAGGCGAGTTTTGAGTAAATTAGTAAATGATTTTAAGGCTTGGACATCAATCAACAGATCAAGGAACAGCGAGTTAATGTGGTTTGCTATCCAATATCCTACCTTTGACCCTCTGAGTGGTGGTATAGCTATATCTTGTAGACTATGAGGGAGGTTTAGGGAACCTTTTCACTAGAATACTAAATATTATTTTGATTCTAGTACAGAGGGTTCCAAGAATTTGATGAATTAGTGGGAGACATTTAACGATTAAAAAATCTGTAATGTCACATATGGAAGTCAATATTAAAAGTACGATCTGTTAAAGTATATTTGTAGAGAATGGAATGTAACACCCTAATAAATACTGTTATAAATATTGGACATAGTTAATGTCTAAACAAGCATGAAATTCCAAGTGTAGTATATGCGCTTCCACACATTACTAATATATTGGAAATTCAAGGTGCTTGTGTCCCTACCTATTAAGCCACCTAAAGATGTGAGGGTGTAAAACTGCATACCATAGTCTCATGAATAAAGAATATGATTGTTCTTTCATTATTCTATCATCAAAATGTGAATTTATTTGCAGTTGCTACATCAAGACAAAGATGATGATCACTTGTAGTCTCATCTCCATGAAATTTTTTAGGAGAAAGCTAAGAAACATATGAATGTGGTGATAACACTTATATTGTGTAAAGTGAAAGACAGTTCACATTCTTTAATTGCATCTCATTATAATACCATTTACACTCAATTACTCTAGTTTTGTTAAAAGATAAAAATGAACCTTATAGAGTAAGTGATTCATTACCGTTATGGTAACATTTTCCCAGTAATAAGAATATTGGAGATAACACCATATTTTATTCTTATTGAAAATAAAATGAATGAAAAGTGAAAAGTCCCATGGAAAGATATGTGAAAGGAACCTTCATCTTATCCTTCAATGAAAAGTGGATGGTTATTTAACAGATGGTTTTTTGCATCACATAATGAAATAAATTCATGGATGATTAAAAAAATAATAACAAGAAGCAAGTACCCGTTTCTTGTTCAGTTAAAATTCATTAAATAAAAGTATAGTTATCTCACATACTTCTATGGTATTAAAATACAATAGTATTTTCACATATAATATAGTAACCAAGTAATTAGAGAAACATTTATAAAAGTAATTTGTATTCTCTAAGAAACTGAGAAAGGGTGATTCCTAAGTCAGCGGTGAGGAACACAAAACATCAAATTTTCTTGTAATTGATTCAAACTGAACAAGTTGTTGAGTATAGCCAAAAACATTTATCTTATTGTTCCCATTTGGACATAATGATACATCATTCCATTTTTTTGAATGAATGTTGTTTCAGGTAATATATTCAACAAATAGTTCAGACATAACATGAATCGAAGGCCATACATGATGAATATAAAATTGTAAGACCTACCTAGATGTGGAAATATGATCATTTTTCAAGTAAAACTAAAAGTGGAAGTCAACTATATACCCAATATGGTATTTAGGATTGGCATAGATAAACACCTTTGGTATTATTGACATCCTTATTTTAGACAAAGGAACCTTTAGAAATAAAGGTATTCCAAAAAGCATCTGAGGTAAGATCAACAGGACAGTGTGAACAATTACAATGAAAGCTATAGGTAAAAATACTTCATAATATTCCTTTATTTTGTTATGTAATATAATAGTGAAGTATATGCATGGTCGGAAGATTGAGTTGCTTCGGATTGGAATGCCAAAGAATATCTTGACTATGCAATCATTTATCATGACAATGTAGCGTGGAGTAATTCCTAAACACATGTTACCTCATCTGCATCATTTTATTGATGTTCCTAAGGAGAATCAATGATGATGTATTACATGTTAACATTGATCAAAAAAATATAGCGTGGAGCCGTACCTAAACACACATTCTATACATCAATGTTATGATGTAAGTTTTATCAATGTTACAACCTGCATAAACATCTATTATATTTCATGATGTGAATTCCAAATAATGGCATAAACCCATAACCAATATGCCAACTAAAGTAAAAATTGTTTATCACATGAGTCATAGCATGATGAAAATCCATTATTTCATAGAACATGCGTTTAGGATGCAAAGTGTTTTTTAGGAAAAAAACAAAAAAACATACATCACATTAAACACATTGTGCATCTTATATAATTATCCTAACAGTTTCTTTTGATATTTCATAAATACCTAAGATTGAAAATATGTAGTCAAGTATTATACTACACATGAGTGCACATATCTATTAGGGATAGAGGGAGCTGAATTGACATGGACATAGTCAATGCTCAAGATCCACAAATGGTTGGCATGGGAACAAGTTCCACAAGTACATATAGAATAGGCATGTTCCCGAGACACATACTACATAGGAATAATTAAACCATGGTGATAGTTTTATATTCACTGTGGCTGATGATAAATTATTCATTAAGAATAATAAATCCATCAAGTAGTCAGTATGTGGTAATTAGCTATGATTGAAAAGATTAATTAATATACAATAATGGATTCCATGTATCAAATTCCCAATGGGTTTATAAATTGAATACTGTGGTGAGTATTCAAATGAGAAGATACATGGATGGTATAAGCCTAGAACCAATAAATCTCGATTGGTTATACCAAGTCGGTACGCCTAAATCTACTAAAATTTTACTTTTCATACCTACCTTCTTAGATCATTCTATCGGTCATTGGATGTTAAGATCATCTTTCGTTGAAGGTGTCAATACGATGCAACCAGAAAGAGATGATGACATCATATGATGCCAATAAGGGTTTTATGTTACTAAAATCCCATTCTGGATTAATTTAAGCAATAAGATCTGAGAGCATTCATTATAAATATATCATTTCCTTGTTTCTACCAAAGGTTAGTGGGAGCGCCAATTTTTTCAATGTGAAATATGTTTTTAATCATATGGAAAATATATCTTGATGTTATAGTTATATAATATTAGAATAATAGAAATTCTTCAATGATTGACTTAACATGGAAAACTAAGTTCTAGGGAATTTATCTACTGATGTAGATCCATAGGTTGCATAGTTCTAGTCGATCTCATATATATAGTGACATTTTATTGAAGAATACAAGTTGGAACAATTCAAGAGATGAATTTTTGCCTATGTCACATGGCTTAATCACTTCAAGATAACATGTTCGGAACATATGAAGAGATTAATGTTGTGAGATTAGTACCATACACTACAGCGATGGATGAATCACATATGCCATATTATGTACAATAATAGATATTTCCATGATATAATTTATTATATGTAGATATCAATTATTTCCAAGTGCACTGCAAGTGATAAATTCAGAACTATAATCATGTACTTCAGCATGTACAAATGATATGTACTTGGAATATGGAAAGGAAGGTATACTAGTATTTGTGCCACACAAACTAGTAATACTTAGATCAATTTGATCTAGTATCAATGTTAGGAAAAGGAGATGAGAAATCCAAGATCATAAAATCTAGTGGTAACTATACCTACAAATATTGAGTACTTTTCAGCTTCTAAGGCAGCGAAGATGTAGTTAAAAATCACAATGATTTGTTCCAGTTCTAGGATTCACACCTAGTGAGAAAAGTATTATCATAATGTAAATTATGAAATTCATACTAGCCAAATTTTCAAGTTATGACAATGGAAAAAGTGATATACTCAGGGATACCTTACCTTGAGAAGTTTTACTCAAGTGGATGACGTCTCATATAGAAGATATGCCACATGGCGAAAATATGGGAGGCCCAGCAGTTAAATCCATTACTCAGTAGAAGAATGGTATTTATCATGTGAGTATTTAAGAAGATTGGTTAGAATGTTAGCTCTAGTTCACGTGGGAGTATTGAAATAGTGGGTTCCCTAGACCCAATTATGCACTACATTTGATAAACATATCACGTGTATAGTAGATATTCATGATGTTATCTTACCAATATAGTGTAGACTATTCAACCTCCATTATTATAATGGTAAAGTCCAAAGGTTAATTCTATTGTCGAGAGGTTATAGAAGATCCTATGATATAATGTGAACTTCAAGAGACTATGACCATAATTTTAAATAAATGTACTATCTTATAGATACATCATACTCATCGGACATAGTAGATGTATGAAAATCAGGTGATGGGGGTCATAATAATTGAGACTTCTTCTCCATATGTTTGCACTTGGTGATCTCTAGTAGTGAGATCCTGAGGACAGACCCACAAATAAGAACACCAGATGTTTTGGGTGTCAATGGTTGTTCCTATCTACGGACATGTGTATTGGTCTCCTAACATGAGACCATTACCAATGTGTACTATTTGATTACATAATTTGATTTAAGACAAAAACCATGGTAATGATGTTGGGGTGAGGTAGTTTGTGGTATGTGTGTCGTTGGTGGAATGACATTGGCCGAATGCTCATGAAATGTTTTGTTTCTTCCATGTTCAGAATGTTCTATATCTTAGGCTTCGTTGATCAGGATGATGCTGCCTTCATAAGTCTTTGGAAAAAGTAGTAGAAAAGAAAATCCATCTGGATAAATCAACAAATAATAGAGCAAGATAAGGGAGATGACACAAGATTGTGCCCTGCTTTATGATATATTTAATGACAAAGATATTATAGTACATAGTAAGTGTTCGAAGGATGGTAGTCATTTATATGACTATCCTTATCTCTTTAGGGTCCATGATGGGTTTCTAGACTCCACTATTTGTAACACCCCGAGCGTCCACGATACGCTTCTCATTCAATAATGCAATAGCTTGCATTGTACGCAACTTCGAGTTCTAAAACACCGCAACTAATCAAAGTAGCCATTATGAATAGTAATAACCACTTTTTAAAATTATAGAAATTTTATATTTCAAAATGGACTTCATTTTTGTATTCGTAATATCTAAATTATCCTAAGTTGAATTTTTTGTAACTTTCTGAGAACTTCCAATTTTTTTATGAATAGTGAAAAATACTTAAAACAACTTTTTTAATCAAAATAATTTATTGTGATAAATTATACTATTTAGTGGTTTTAAAGTATAATTAGAATATATTTTTACCATTTTATCCAATGGTGGTCATTAGAATTAATTTAACATTGAAATTGGACATAAACAATTGCCAATCTTTTGATATAAATTGTTTCTTAAAAACAAGCTATTTGTTGTGACAGCAGGAATTAATTATAAAATTAATTAATGCAACTTATATGTTTGGAATTTTGTAAAATAGACATAATTTTTGAATTCGGAATATCAATTATAGCTTAGGATAAAATTTTGGCATTGTCCTGAAAAAACTTCAATTTTTGATGAATAGTGAAACAACTAAGTGGTAGTTAAATAACTGATTTTTCGTTTAAATGAAATATTACCACTTCTGTGATTTGATTTTCAAAAATCCGACATACATGGATGTCATTAAGAAGTAAAATGTGGTTCAATGAGATGAAAATAATTTTTTTGTGAATAGTAACTTTTAAGTTCGTAATCGCGATTAGAGGTAATTAGAGTAGTTTAAGGTAAAAACAATGTTTTAATAATATGATATGAGCTTGACACTTGTCCTACTCCTATTGGATGAGTCATGGCCGACCAATACAACCCATGGGTCAACTTGGGGACCCCATGGAGCCACTTTGGTTGGAAAATGACATTAATATATATTTATTTAATGTTAAAATTAAATTGACACAAACATGAGTTCTTTTACTAAAATAGTTTTTAAGTGGGGTTACACAAGTCCAAATTTTGATTATAAATATTCATTAGAAAGCTAAAAAGATTTCCTACATCATAGTATTTTTTTATAATTTTTATACATTAAATAAAGTAAGTTATTTATGACATCATGATGATGCAGCGATGACCTCATTATTTAACGATTTAAATAAAATGGGAAGATAATGCAAAATCCAAGGCTTACACTTGTCCAAAGCCTATTGGATGAGGAGATTTCGAACCCTTATCACCTTATCCTCATATTATATAAGTTTGGGACCTCTAAAATCCGAAACTCATTTTATAATAAAGTGACTTTTCTTTACTTTCCAAGAGTGCCCCTCCTCTCCACTTATAAAAGGCCCCCACCTCTCCCACCTCATTTACACTTTAAAGCCATTTGGCTCGGCCAAACTCTTCCCAAATACTCTCCCAACATCCCCATCTTACTCCTAGAAGCCTCACTTTGGGCAGAACTCTTCCCAAGGAAGCCTTTGGCTCGAATCAATAAGAGTTACCCGATTTTGAGGAGGTTAAAGAACAGTTGAGTCAAGTCAGACACGAGGTAAGGGAATTTCTTAACCCAACTTCCATTCTTTGGGTTAATCTCCTACTTTCAAATTATGTCATAATATTATTATGTCTTATTTTGTATTCTTTATGTGTACCTATAGAGAATACACATAATAGATCTATTTTATTTTAATAATGATCTTTTTAAGGACATCGTCTCAATCTCCTTTCATTGAGGCATATTTGGCTTTATACACAACTTTCTTTTATACGGTGTATAAACCCCTTTGACTTTTATGTTTATTCAAAAGGAATCTTTTTTATATGAAGCGTTTTACTAAACGACAAAAGGGAATGTTTTTCTTTCCGTACTTATGCGGCGACAACGACTTCTCCGCCGCCGTGACCATTATTTGAGATTCGGCTTCCTCTACAAGCCATCAATTTTTTTTAATGAAAAATAAATACAAAGTTTTAACTTTATTTTATTTTGGTATTGAAAATGGTTTTGAAAGCGTTTTTATTATATCAATGTGTTGTATTTATATCTTGTGATTGAAATGTTGAAATGTTATGTTTCCTTTATGCATGTTTTATGTGATACGATTATGTTATGGTTTATGATATGTTTAAACCTATTCATATGAGGAATGCATTGGACTTAATAAGTGACGGGTGGAGCCCGCTATAGCTCCTCGATGCATCGACAGGTCTCATGAGACAAAATAGTGTCTTGGCACGAGGCCTTGACAAAATCTTATTTGTGGTCTTGGCAAGAGGCCTTGGCTACGTGGTTATGATAGTCTGGCATTATGCATTCCATCATTATGAAAATGGTTATTGATATTGCATGTGATTATTCGACCAGTAGAATATCAATGTGAAGAAGTGAATGGCATTATCCCATTTTACTTTTTCCATATTATGTTGATGTTCAAGTTTAAAAGGCTTTTGTTTAAGTTATACATTGCCTTAAATGTTTATGTTTACTTATGAAAGCTTCCGCAATATTGTTATCCTTACTGAGCATCTGAGCTCACCCCTTTCAATGTTTTAATATTTTCCAGGATGTGAAGAAGTATTTTATGAATGACCTGTAGGGATAGTCAGAAGAGGATATGAGTGTAGACTATGAAGAATTTGTTATTGTAGTTTTTCACATTATGATGTAATGTAAGACTTATGAATATATCTAGTGTTTCCAAGGCTACTAAACTAATTGGTCTTTCGAGACTTGATATTTTGTGATCATGCCAATGTTTCGAAGTAACGCACCGGCTCTGGGTAGCTGGGGTCGGGGCGTTACACTATTTGTCTATGGATTTTATTCACTTCTATCGAGATTAGGGAATAGTGGGTCACACACCATAGTGAATTCAAGAATCTGTCTTATTCAGTTGAATAGGTGTATGGAAATTGTGGGCCCTACTACGGGGTTCAAGTATTGTACATGCTATCGATCGTAGATGAATTAAATAAATTCATTATTAATCAAGTTTGAATAATTGGTCTTGAATTTATATAATGTATTTACATGATTAGTATATAGAGGAAAATATTAATTGAACAAATATTATATTACTATTCAAGGTTCCTTTAATATTAAGCGGGATAACGAGTCGAGTAAAATGACTTGGATTTAGCATGTAATATTATAAATATATATATTTATATTAAAAGTATGTGATAATAAAATAAATAATATTAGCACACATTAGTTCTTCAAAATTATTTATTTAGTGGACGTTGAAATAAATGGGTTCCGGGAAACCCAAACAGGTATTTTTCAAGTCCACTATAAATATAAGGGGAGGCTCTCTCAAATGTTGTGCAATTAACTACACATTCATTTGTATGGAATAAATTTTTTTGATTATCTCTATCCTCCCATTTTCTAGGGAGAGATGATGATGATCCAAGAGTTCAGATCATGTTCTTCCCCAAGAATTAAAGAGATCATGACGTAGTGATCGTCAGGATATCGAATGTATCGTTGGATTGTCACGCTAGCACCTAGAATTTGACGATCGATGTTCCAATGGATTTTTGGAGTGCGTGTGGACAATCTAGATGGATCCTACCTTAGATCCATCATGTGACGATCACCATCAACATGTTGCAGTTGACCACAACAGCAGATTTTAAATGGGTACGTTTTCATTCTAGTTTTATTCTCCTCAAAATTTACGTGAGATCCTCATACCTCTCTGGGGCTTGGATCGTCGGAGACTACAACTTCCTTCATCCTTCCAATAAACTTATTAAAATATCATGACTAGCGGCTTCCACTACGGGTCCCCGAACCGAACATGGTAAGCCTAATTTTTAACTCATTGAATCTTTATTCGCATTCATCACTCCAAGTAAAATTTACTCCCTTCCAGTTTTCTTGGTTAATGGGTTGGACAATCGTGAAAACTTTCTCACAAATCTTAGATAATATCCAGCTAACCCCAAGAGGCTACAGATATTCAGTGATTATGTTGGCCTCGACCATCCCTCAATTGCATCTTTTTTTGTGGCATCCACAGAAATCCCATTGCAAGTGAGGATATGGCCCAATAATGAGACCTCCTTCAACCAGAACTCACACTTTCTGTAGTTTTCATAGATCTTCTCCCTCTACGTGGTCTCTAGTAAAATTATTTGATGCTCCTCACGATACTCCTTGGTTTTGGAGTATATCATAAAATCAGCTTTAAATACTACCACAAATTTGTCGAGGTAAACCCTAAAGGCTCTATTCATCAGGTCCATGATGATTTCTAGAGCATTCGTGTGTCCGAAAGTAATTACTATGAATTCATAGTTCCCGTATCTTGTACGAAATGAATCCTTGGAGATATCTTCCTTCTTCACCCTTACATGATAATATCCAGACCTCAAATATAACTTGGAGAAGTATCATGCTCCACACAGCTGATCGAACAATTCATCGATTCATGGGAGATGAAAGTTTTTCTTTATCCTGATTTTGTTAAGCTCATGATAATCGATGCAAAGGTGCATTGACTCATTGGTATTCATGACAAAGAGGACTGCTGCACCCCATGGTGAAGTACTTGGTCGTATAAACCCTTTATCCACATTCTCTTGTAGTTGTTTCTTCAGATCCTCTAGCTCTACAACAACCATCCTATTTGGAGTCTTGGTTATTGGAAACACCTTAGGTATAAAATCAATTGATAATTCAACATCTCTTCTGGGATGAGGACTAGTAAATTCCTAAGGAAAACTTCATTGAATTCCTCCACAACGGGTATGTCTCCAAAGGTGGTTTCCCCTGTAGACTCAATCATATGAGCCAGATACTCATGCTCATTGGGCAGTAATATCCATGCTTGATATGATGGAGCTAAAGAATATTCAACTTCCTCCTTGCTCTTTTATAGAATCGGGGTTCGATTCAACTCATGGAGATTGATTTCCCTCTCACAGAAATTTATGTTGGATCTATATAAGGAAAACTAATCCATTCCAAGAATTACATCAAATTCTACCAGAGGAAGTGTGAAGAGGTTTTCTGGGAAATTAAATTCATATATTATTATAGGGGAGGAGTTATATTCATGGGATGCAATGATTTCCACATTTGTCCTACTCACCAAAATCTTTACTTCCATGATTTGTGGTGGTGCTAGAATTGTTCTACTAATATTTTGGGATATAAAAGAATGTGTAAAACCTTATTAAAAAGTATGTTCGCTATTATTGAATGATTAACTAGAATACCTATCACCACTTCATTTTTGGGGTTCACTTTGGTGGTAGTGATGCCAAAATATCTCCCTTGCTTCCTTGGAGATTGTTAGTTGCCTCTGAAAACCCTTGGCTTATGGAACTGATTTTCAATATGCCCTGGTTCATTGATGTTGTAGCAATGAACAATGTGTTGAGTTTCTAATGGAGTGTTCCTTACTTCTGTTGCAGCTGTGGGTTTCTCTTTTCGGTATCAAACAACTTTTTTCCCTTCTCTTCCACACTTAAATCATTTCCTCATCCCTTATAGGCAATTTCTGGGGAGCTTCTTTCTGCACCTTTTGAAAGATGGGTGCTGGATCTTCTTAGTACCATTGGATTTATCCATCAGACCACCAAAATTTAAACCCACCTCATTTTTTTATTCCCATGATACCCAAGAGATTATATGATTTCCATTTCATCCATGAGGGCACATCAAACAATTTCCTCATAGTTGTAGAAGTCACAGATTGCGTGCGCTTTCTGAAGGCTAGATTTCATCCCACTAAAGAAGCGATCAACCATGCATTCTGGGGTAACAACCAAATTGCAGGTGTATCGTGAAATCCTTGTGAAGTTTTACTTTCACACTCCAACATATTTGTTGTCTTTTTGATTGAGGGCAAGGATATCCCTTTCCATCTTATGTCGGAGGTTGTGCAAAAAATATTTATCAAAAAACATCTTCCAAAAATCCTTCCATTCCAATGCCTTGATCACTTCCTCAAGCTTCATATTTTTAATCAAAATTTTCCATTGATCGACTTCACCATCCATACGATAAGAATCTAGAAGAACCTTCTCTTTTTTATAACATTAGAGGATAGAGAAGATCTATTCAATGGAGTTCATCGACTTTTCGGTGATTGAGCGATTAGATGATCCCTTAAGAGTAGGAGGCCTTTGTCTCATGATGCTCATGATTGTGAATTTTTCTTTCGTAGAGGGGGTTGAACATTCTTTTTGACCCATTTTTATATACAAATCTCGAGTTAACTAGAAGAGAAGCATGAAAAAGTGTGTGATTCCTACTCCCATCGGATTGGGTATCCCATTAGCAGAGTCAGCACATTGATCTTCACATCGGTAGTTATCCCGAGTCCTCCAATTACCGTCTATTGGCTAGAATAAAGGAAAGTTAGGGGTAACACATAAATGGTAATACAAGGACAAAACTAGTGACCTATAAATATCTTTTTTTTCCTTAACTTATAATTCCATAGGCTTTAATCTATGATATTCTTGATCTAATTTCTATCATATGTTCTTAAGGTCATTTTTTTAATTCCCTTAATAAGGGTTCATACTAAGCTTGTGAATTTAACAAAGCATATACCGTGGGTGTTCCATAACCAAAAGTGCATCAAGGCCCGTTTTCATGCACCAATTCTTGTTTGAGTCTATCCCAAAGTGGTGTTTTCAGGTTTTATCGCTTGGATTCATCTATGCGAAAAACGCCTCTACCTACTCGTATCGAGACAGGTATGTATTTTGTTGCTAAACCACATACTCAAAACTAACCAATACGTAGGGATATTTTTATTATATATATTCTCGTCTCTAATTCATCACTAGGGATTTCTAATCCTATTCCCAAAAATAACTAAACCTCACTCTAATTCCAACTATTACATCCATGCTTTTTATTACACACATAAACGTGATTTATTACATAAAATATTCACTTGATATAACATAGAAGATCAATAGGAATAGTGTATTTGGGGAATAAGAACATTACTTAACACCCTAAAATAGAAAACACACAACATCTTTATTGAAAACATCATTTACATGACCACTTCATTCCATTATAAATAGAATTACATGCGATAACCTGAGGACATGCATAAGAAGGGTGATCTATATAGCCCAGTAAGGGAAAACACATGGAATAAAATGAGGCATAAAATACATGTTATACAATAGGAGTATCAATGGATAATAAGAGAAACATGAACATAAAGTAATGATAAATCATGAAAATCATAACATGGAATTGTGGAAAAATCAATTAACATGGAATTAGCAGGAGCCAAGGCTCATTGCACATGGAGCATGAGAAGACCTTCATTACAAATGAATAATGAGTAAAACCTAATTACACTTGATTTAGAATGATCCAACACCCATTTATCATGATGTATCATGATACTATACTTTACCCAATCCATTGGAGCACTATCCGAGCGCACCCTTCTTAAACATTTCATTTCATGCATAAGTGAGTCACATGGACCATAAGACATGGAATCAATCATCATCATTTATTCCAAGTTAAAAGGGTGTTCAATACATACAAGAAGCTTTATATTAAATAAGTAAATCTGAAAAAATATGAATACCCTTGATAGAGAAATGGGCATCATATTCACTACATAATGACATTTCCCTGGAAAATCATAGTGCAATTTCGGCAGTATAACGATGTGAAATAAGAACTCATAAAAAATGGTTTATGAGAGAGAAAGGGTTGTCTCATAATATTTAAATGAAATGGACATTAATGGGGGCATATAACTACATGTCCCAACAAATGTAATGGAATTTAGATGCATAAATCAAAATAATTACTTGGATGTAAATGAGGAGAGAGAAATCCAGCACAGAATTTCGACATGGTAACAGGTGTACATGGGAGGAATTAATGATATAGAAAGGAGTCTGCCATAATCCAAAAATAAAATGGGATGTATGGTGATGGTGTTAAATCATACCCCAACATTTTTAATGAAAAAAAATTCATACCAACGTAATGAAAATTGGACAAAATGAGAATGGAAGAAATATTTTAATTGGAAGTGTGATCCCAATGGCTTCGGAGAGGCTTGGGAGGGGATTATTGGGAGCTTGGGGCACCTTGGGAGAATTCTAGACATAGTAGTGCATGTTTTGGTCGAACTATGATGTCTTTCAGTGAATATAAAGTTTCATCTTGGGTGGGTTTATATATGAAAGAAGAGGGAATTCTTTATTATTTAGGATTGCGTCACCACACATTAAACTAATCAATACGACAAACCAGCCCATGGTTTTTGTTCATGGTTTTTTCCAAAGGGTAGATAAAAATAAAACTCTATTAGGCCAATGGAATAAATTCTTAAAATAATAGGGTTACTTATTTAGAGGTGAATCACACTCTCAAGGAAAATAATTTAAAAAGACAAAATGTATTATAAGTCTTGGAGGGTCCACTTTTTCTTTGTAAAATATATCAAACAAATATTATATCACATTATTTTAATTATAAAACATATATTTTCCGAAAATAATGTTTCTATTATTTTATTACATCACTATTGGTTTATTATGATGTCATGAAACACATTATATATTTAAACGATATTTAATTTTTACCCCAAAAATCGACTGTCTCAGAAAATTTTGAAAAATTCTCCATTGGATAATTTCAATGTCCTGATTCCAAAAATAATCTCCATTTTATCTATATAGTTTTCTAAATATTTGAATTTTAACTTTTTAAAAAAAACTAACATTTATCAAAAAAATGGGTTTTGATAAAAAAATCTTTCAAACCATAATAAAAATTACAATTGCGTTTATAAAATTTTACAAAAATTTATATTTAATAAAAAATAATTTATTAATAATAATAATATTTTATTAAAATATAATTTAATTCAATAATACTTTAATTCATAAAAATATATTTCTTTGTTGAATATTAACTAAAAATAATATTTGTGCTTTAAAAAACTATTACAAAGTAACAATAATAAAATAAATGCGCATTATTTATAAAAAATATTGTACATGGTCATAGTGTTAGGGTATTGTTACATAACCCCTTATAACACCTACATAAGAATGAAGGGTATTCTATGATATGGTGACAGACTCTTGGGGTGGCTCAGATAACATCGGTCGGGTGGTAATCTATACTAACTTCCACTTCTCTTATAGTCAGTTCCATGCAAGCTTAACGTGTTCAAGCTCGGCTTGGGAATGGTCAAGATCGAAGTCCAATGTCTCTGCCACCTTTACATGCTCCAACAAACGGGATTCATATGGGGAAAGTCTAATGGATGAGGTCATCGCTTCCTTTGTATGTGTAATAGGGATTTGTTAAAGCCCTATATTTATACTAATCATGGGATCAATGTTCAATGACTATATTAGCAACGATCACAATTCCTAATAGTATTTTGAAATACAATAATATAAAACCAATGAAGTTCACATTTTATATAACCATAATAAAAAATTTAATTATATCAAGAGTAATTTCTATTAATTAATGTTTGGGTCGTTACATTATAACTAATGGGTTAAGGAATCTAACTCATATGTGGGAAAGACATCTGACTCATCTATGGTGACAGTCAATCTAAGATCATACCTAGGACAATAATTCAACATGATAACATCATAGGCTTCAATAATGATGTAAAAAAGGTACCACAAGAGCCTCCCATCACTATGATATAGCATGTAATATTAGAAAATAAATGATATAGAATCAGAGTTCAATGTATGAACCTCCAGACGAAGGTACCAAGATAAATCCTCATTTGGGAGCTCCAAGTATCTCACCTGGAGTAAGGAGATAAACAAATGAATAAAATATCTGACTTAAAATATTTATTAATGATTATAATAAAAAATAATAATTACTCAAATCATCTCGTGTTCCAGTAAGTCATACCAATATATAGGACACAGCAATCGGCGGTCCTAACCACCAGTTCCCTAAGCCTGGAATATTCTAACTGGTGGTGGCGGTGAAAGGATATCATAGTGTCATCCACTACCCAAATATCCTTATCCTTGAGCTCTATATAATACTCTTATATCTCTAATTTCTTAGGGGCCTTGCTATCCTTTCCTAGGAGATCCCTTCTCACAGAGCTGGCACTGCCATGGTGTTCCATCTGCTATTAGCCTTCCCTCCTCTACACATCGAGTCAGCAAATCTCTATTTGACCATTCCAATCACAAGAATATCTCCTACCCTATCTACGATACCCTATACCTTAGTGTGGTCCCTATTTCACATGAAAACGTTCTTGAGTCAAGTCATGGGGTGTTCTCTTGTTCAGTGATATTTTCAACTGTATCTTCTAGCTGTTGTAGATGATTCAGATATATAAAGCACATTACTAGCTCTGCATTCCTGGCGTCCCAATGATAGGAATTTATCTATTACCAGAGTAAGGACCTGAAACTAGTTTCTCGGAGCCTGTGCCTTATTTTATTATATTGGGATATAAATAAGGAATATACATCCCAATGTACCATGTTGTTTATTTGATTTTGGGAATAAGATACATATACAAGTTTAACATTTCATCAGTAATGGAAATACAACACTAATTTATTCCATTATAAATATTCATGCCTCTTAGATTATTCTTTCAATTCATCCATAATTTACTTCTTCATATCCATAGAAAATGAAACATAAGAAAGGGTTGAGCTCAAACAATCAGTATGAGTAAGCCATACAATGGTAGATAACATGAACATTAGACATAGTGAATAATTGGAAACACATTCCTTTAAAAAAAATTGATCATAATAGAGAAGGAATATGATCTGAGTAAATAATGCCATAATAAAACATAATCATGGGTATTCTACAAGTTGAATAACCACATTAAAATTTAATTATTTGATTTATAATGAAGGAATTTAATATTCCAAACGTTCTGAAACATTTTGTAAAGGCATAATCCATGACGTCTAAAAATGATTTCGGCCTCATCCAAATCCATACATCACACTGGGAAAGGCCTCAGTCAATTCCACGTCTATATGTCTCATGAGACCTACCGATGCATAGGGGGGATATAGAGGAACCCAACAATCACATAATAAGTCCAATGTATTCCTAATATGTGTGGGGGATAAACATAAACAACATATACAATATTATTTAATGTATCATACGAAATGTAACTAACTTTCCCCAATCATCTAGAAAAAGTCACTAACTATTCTGAGTAATACAGTGAATGGTTTTAGGATAGATCAAGCACAATAAAATTAGTCATAAACCCTTAATTAAAATTTTTTACATGAAATAATTAATGATTAAACCAAATAGTAAATAAGAATTTAAAAACCTGTGGAATCAGAAGAAAATACTCATATAAAATCATTAAGCAATTCGTGAGAGAAATACACTTTTACTTTGAAAAGAAGAGTTACATTGGAAAAAACATTTGATAAAACAAAAAATGAAGTAATATTGTATTTTGATAATAAAATTAGAGATTTTATAAGGATAATTTTTTTTTAAAATATATTATAGAGTGTCGTTGAAAATAGGTTTGAATTTTAGAAACTCCCTTGAAACGGGCTTGTATTTTGGAAATAATTTTGAATGTTCCTTTGAAAAAGTATATCTTATCATGGAATAAGGAAAAATTATGGTTGGTAAAAATATGTATAACACTCATATATAATTTTTGAGGAGTAAATAATAATACATTAGAATTATACTGAGATAATTAGTCAATAAAAGTAATTCGAATGAAAATGCATGTTCGGGTGAAAAAACCCTTATCATAAGTCTGAATGTGTCCCCCTCTTGAACATAAGGTCATGTAATATTAAATTACACTCATTAATAACTTAATTAATAACATATTATACTTCTTTTTAGTTTATCATAATTGTTTTAGTTCAATTATGTTTTATTGATATTTTATTATATTGAATCCCGTCATTCCGGAGTGTTTGTTTTCATGATTTCCATAATTGGTTCACCTATTTTCAAGTAATGGAGTTTATGTGGACTGATTGTAAATATATATAATTGAAATTAAATATTATTACGAACATCAAAAATTGTTAATGGACATTTCTATAATTTTGATATATGGAATGAGGATGAATCATTTGATGAAAACCACTTCGATTATTTGGAAGTATTTGGATTATTATGAACTATTTTTTTCCTAAAATAGAATAATATATACATATACTGGCTATAGAATATTAATTAGGTTATAATAAATATATTATCATCTAGTTAAACCATAAAAATTATTTCGTGACCAGTAATGAAGGGAAAATTGGGGAAAGAAACTTCGTCCTCCATGAAGGTTATAAATTGGAACCTCATGGATGTTGATTTCGTTTATAAAAATAAAAGGGAGGGAATATGAATATTGATGAGGGTTCTTACATTAACATGATACAATTACAATATAAAGATTATAATGAAGTTATCATGGTCATCTGGATAGTGGATGTGAGGAGAGTAAAAGAAATGAGATGAAGTAGAAAATAAAATAAAAGTTGAGATATCCCTTATAAAAATTCGGCAGACCAACGACGTCACTTAAAATTTCATACAATTAATTGATGAGATAAAAAGATTATATAATAATATGGACATAAAAAGTAATTTAAGAGTAATAGATAATCTCCAATCCCAACTTTTGAGAATGGAAAGTAAAAAAGATAACAAAAAAGTGTTGGTTAAAAGATGAGGGAGAAAGGTTCCCTTACCTTATAGAGTAACTCATAGAACATAAAGGATGGGACCTTGAGGGCATAAAGACACCATGGTAAGAATAATAGGGAGGTAAAAAACCCATATATTCAAGGATGAGGGATTTTTAATGAATGAAAATGAATGGATGAGTGGGTATTTATCGTAAAATATAGTGATTTTTTATTAATTTGAAATGACACATCATTAGTGGTTTTTGTAAAACCATTGGGTTGCCCATCATATTCTCCCATGTGATTATCCACTTGGGAAATGTAATATCTTATCATACTGTACAGAAGACTACAATAATTTTATTTAAAATATTACATCACTATGATTTCATTAATAATACCCATAATTCAAAAATTTATTTTTACTATTCACATAAATTTAATGTATATTAAAAAAATCCCAAAAATTCACCCCTACCATTTTTCGACATGTAGAATTCAAAAATGAACTTAATTTTTCAAAAAAAAAATTTAAAAAAATTAAAAATTAAATTTTTAAATAAAATCATAGGTAAGTCAAAAAATAACAATTTTAAAGGTACAGTTAGTTTTATATCACATTGAAAATTTAATTAAGACCTCATTATCTTATTACCATATGAAAATACAATAATATCATTATTTAATATTCATAAGGGTTATATTTCTATTCATATTACTATTCATAAGGGTATGCTACTATTCACAAGAAATCATGTTTCTTCTTTCAGACTCCAAATGAATTACTAATCGCAACTCTAGATGACCATTTTCTGAAAATAAATACATTGAAGAGGAAAAGTTGTGTTTAATGGCTATATAATAAAATTCATTTATTTTACAAACCATTGGGTGTTACTGTCTCAACTACATACAATAATTTCATCCTCGAAATTCTCAAAATGTAACTTAAATAGATTTGGGTATGTCTTCAACACAAGCTCCTCAAGATCCCATGTTGGTTCCCCCATATTAGGGTTCCTCCAAATAACTATTACCAGATGAGACATCTTATTTTTCAATACTATTTCTATGGAATAAATAATCTTGATAGGCTCTTCACAATAAAACATATCAGCCTCATGGTCTACTTCTTCACAATGGAGTATATGTGATCTGTCTAGAATGAATTTCCTTAACATTGACATGTGGAACACATTGTGAACTTTGGAGAGACATGGAGGAATTTCCAAATGGTAAGATACGACTCCAATTCCATCCATAATTTTAACAGGTATAATGTACATGGGACTTAATTTTCCCTTTGTACCGAAATGTATAATACCCTTCCATAGAGATACCTTTAAGAAAGCACGATCTCCTTATTGAAAGACAAAATCCTTCCACTAGTTATAAGTATAGCTCTTTTGCCAACATTGAGCTATTTTAATATGGGTTTTCATAATCATCACCTTTTCCAATGTTTCCTCAACATGTTCTAGGCCAACGATATTTCTCTCACCAACATCATCCCTGCATGTTGGTGTATGACACCACTTTCAATATAATGCTTCATATGGTGCCAACTGAATTCATGAATGGAAGATATTATTATAGGAACCTTATATGAGAGGAAAATACTGATCCCACATTACTTTAATGTCAAGTGAAGAATACCTCAACAAGTCTTCAAAAGTTTTAATAGTCTGTTCTGATTGGCCATCAATTTCTTGGGTGGTAGGCATAGCTGAAATGAATATCATTATCAATGGAATTCTGAAGACTTTTCCATAATTGTGATGTAAAATTTGGATCACGATCAGAAAAAATTGATAAAGGTACACCATGATGTCTTAAAACATTATTAATATATAGTCTTTATAAATTTTCAAGTGGTATATCTTCTCTTATATCAAGAAAAATTTTCGGATTTTGTTAGACGATCAACAATGACCCATATCGATTCATTCTTTCTTGGTGTTTTTGGTAGTCCCGTGACAAAGTCCATTGTAATTTTATCCCATTCCTAAATTGGAATAGGAATGGGATGCATGACTCCTTTAGGGTGTTGTATTCCAGCATTCACATGTTGAAACATCAAACATCTTGACACATAATCAACAATCTCCCTCTTTCTTTTTCCCTCCAACAAATATTCCTTTAGATATATATATACATCATTGTTCGACCAGGGTGTATAGAGAAATTAGAGTACTAAGAATCCTCAAAAAGTTCTCTATACAGCTCTAGAATAGCAAGAACACAAATCCTCTTTCCTAATTTCACAATTCCACCGTCATATATGAAGTCAATCAATTTCCCATCTTTTACCACATTAATTTTCTTTTGAAAGTCCTCATCATCACCCTAAGAACTATTTTTACATTCTAGTAAATAAGGTTTGGAAACCATTTGAGAAATTAGTGATGGGATACCTTCCTTGATAATTCTGATATCCATCTTTACTAGATCCATGATCAAAGTATCCCATTCAACACTTAACTTGTTCATAATTTCGTGATCCTTTCTACTCAAAGTGTCTTCCACTATATTTTCCTTCTATATATGGTAATGTATTATTTAATCATAATATTTTTTTATATTAATCCATCTCATTTGTCTCATGTTGATTTCTTTATTGAGAAGATATATTTTAAACTCTTATGATCTATATATATCTCACATTTTCATCCATAGAGGTAATGTATCCAAATCATCAGAGCAATGATTATAGCTGATAAAATAAGATCATGTGTTAGATAGATTTGTTCATGAATTTTTAGCCACTTATATTCATAGGCAATCACCCTATCATTCTTCATGTGAACACATCCATGTCCTTTCTTTGATGCATTGCTAAATATCACAAATCCGTCATTCCTTGATATCAGAGTCAAGATTGTAGCTTCACTAATCTTCTCCTCAATTTTTTAAAACATTAATCACATTCAATATTCCATAGTAACTTAACCGATTCCCTTGTAAACTTGTTCATTGGTTTGGGAAAATGGAAAAATTTCTGAATGAAATGCCTATAAAAACCTAGTAAACCAATAAAACTGCATTCTTTAGTTATGTTCGTTGAAGTAGTCCATTCATACATAGCCTTTGTCTTCATAAAATATACAGATATTCCATCATTAGAGACAATATGTTCTAGAAAGGAAACTAATTGTTGTAACACCCCAAGCTTCTACGGTACGTTTCCCTTCGAATAATGCGATAGCGTGTGTTGTACGCAACCTCGAGTTCTAACACACACCACAACTAATTAAACTAGCCGTTGTAAATAGTAATACCTACTTTTTGAAATCATATATATTTTATATTTCAAAATGGACTTCATTTTTGGATTCGGAATATCGAAATTATCCTAGGGTGAAATTTTGGTACTTTTCGGATAACTTTTATATTTTGATGAATAGTGAAAATTACTAAATTTTAATTAAAAACAACTTTTTTAATCAAAATAATTAATAGTGATAAATTATGAATTTGAGTGGTTTTAAAGTATATTTAGAATATATTTTTACCATTTAATATAATTTTGGTCATTGGACATAATTTTACAATTAAACCGAACATAAACAAGTGTCAATCTTTTGATAGTTATTATCTCTTAAAAACACGCTTTTTGTTTTAACAGCGGGAATTAATTTTAAATTAATTTCTGCCACTTCTGTGTTTTGAATTTAGGAAAATGGATTCCATATTTGGAATCAGGATGTTCAAATTGTGTAAATAGATAACTTTTATTTTTAGACATTTTGAATAGTTACTGTGGTAAATATTTTATTTACCATGGTTAAAGGGTAAATCCGGTAAATAAGGGTTAAAAAAATAATATTATAATAATACAAAATTACCCTAAAACGTGTCCTAACCTTATTGGTGGACACATACCCGACCATGGGCATCCTTGGGTCAATTTGGGGACCCCTTGAAGCCACTTGTATGTTGTAGGGACACATTATAATAATAAAGTTAAAATAAAAATAAAAATGGTATAAGCTTACATCTTTTAGAAGAACAATTTTTACATAGGGTTATACATGTTGGATTTTCGATTATAAATATTCATTAGAAAGCTAAAAAGATTTCCTACATAATGATATTTTACTTATAATTTTTATACATTATATAATTTATTTTATTTATGACACAATGATGATGCAGTAATTACTAAAATAGTGAAAAATAAAAATAATTGATATTATAAATACCCAAATAAATATAATATGAAACTTTTAATGAATTAAACTAATTTCCTAGGATAATATGATATATTAGGATTGATTTAATTGACTTTTTTAGAAGTAATCAATCTGTTATGAGTTTCACAAAAATCAACTATTGAATAGTGTCAAAATTGACATAAAAGAGTTCTTAAAACAAATATTATATTATTAATTGATATTAAATTCCTAAAAATCTAAGGTTCGGCCAAGAGACTTATATTATGATAGTTTAATCATTAATGGACCACTTGGGGGTCGCTTGGATGTATATAGTAAGTTTATTAACCATAATATATAAAATACAAAGAGACATTGTAAAAGTGAAACTAATTAACTTAGAGTTAATACTTAATGATAAGGTTAATATAAGTACCCAGACCTGTCTAAATTCTATTGGATGAGTTGTTTTCGACCTATCCCCACCTCATCCTTTGAATAGTCAACTTTTGAGCCTTTGTAAACCGAATATGAATTTATTATAAATTAATATTTCTAACTTTTCCAAAGGTGCCCCTCACCCCTCTTATAAAAGGGCACTCCTCCTTCTCATTTCTTCACACCTTCAAAGCCTTTTGGTTCGGCCAAACTCTGCCCAAATACTCTCCCAACATCCCTCACTACAACCTAGAGGCCTTAGTTTGATCAGAAAGCCAACCTAAGGAGCCCTTTTGATCAAATCAAAAGGAAGAACCCGAAGAAGAGGTAATGATTTCACCACCCTTTTCTAAGTTCATTTCTTCTTCCACTTCTTCTTCCTTTGTTCTTACCATTCTGAAATAATAACTCCAGTATCTCACATATACTGTGATGTTATTATAAATATGGTACAATCATATTCAGTATTCTATCCACCCTTTGAATAACATGTCACTATACGTGCGTACGTACGGCTTACCGTCTCCACGTCGTGGTGTAATTGTTATTCAATATAATATTATTTGGATGGGTATAATAATGATGTGTAACTCATGTAAATAATAAATATAACATGTTAATGATTCTGTATATATGATATACCATCCATTTATATATTATTTTAATATCAAAAAAATGATATTGTCGCTCGTGCGTACGTACGGACTACCGTCTCCACGAACGCGATGAGATTCATTCTCCATCGTAACCATTAAAGCGTAATTATCATTTTATGATTTAAAAATGATGTTTAAGGACTTGATATCATTCTGGATATGAATAATATACAACCTATCCTTTACAAACATGTCTTACGTAACATAACATATGAAAGAAAACAAGTAAGTTAACACCCGAAACAACGATAATACAAAGATATTATTATCAAATCAATATTAAAAGATCATATATGATATCATATTAATGTATATGATTCTTGTATAATTTAATAACAATTATTTCACCATTATACAGGAGGTTAACCTACCACAACCAAGGAAAAGTACAAGGTAAGGGTTATTTCACAATCTCTTCATTATCCGAGGTTGTTTATATGTAATAATCTACTGGGATCTCTTTATCATCCACATCCATGTTTCTTAAAAATGTATTTCAAAACATTTTTACTATTTACAAGAATATGGGTTAAAGTCATTTATACTTTTTTTGACTTTTTATAAGAGGTTTATAAAGGAATCTTTCCGTCGTTTTCAAAACAAGGTCCTTTTTAACCTTTTCGACAGAATTGAGGTAAGAATGTTTTTTTTAACTTATACGGCGGGTGCGGTTATTTTCCATCGTTATAAAATCGTCGAAGCTTTCCTTACAAGCTTATAAGAATATTTTCAAAGAAAACGTTTCTTTTATATTTATGTGATTTTTAAATGATTTCAAAAGAGAGATATTTCCCTCAAATATATGAAAATCCAATGTAAATGTATATGTATTTAACGCAAGCTTAAAAATGTTTTCAGAAAACCTGACTCTCGAGTTTGGTAGACAGGAAGGGATTGGGAGTGGACCCATCATGGCCTATAATTAATCGAGAAGTCTCAGAATTAGTTATTTTGTTTTCAGAATCTTGCATATTGCTTTCAGAAAAACACTGGAGTATATTTTATCAATTTTAAACATAAGTATCTTCAAAAAAAAATTGCATCGGTAGGTCTCATGAGACAAACTAGTGTCTTGGCACAAGGCCTTGACAAAATCTTATTTGTAGTCTTGGCACGAGGCCTTGGCTATGTGGTTATGATAGTCTGGCATTATGCATTCCAACATTATGAAAGTGGTTATTGATTTTTGCATGTGATTATTCGATTAGTAGAATATCCATGTGAATAAGTAAATGGCATTATTTCATTTTACTTTTGCCATACCATGTTGAAGTTCAATTTTAAAAGGCTTTTGTTTTAGTAATGCATTGCCTTAAATGTTTATTCTTATTTATGAAAGTTTCCGCTATATTGTTATCCTTACTGGGCATTTGAGCTCACCCCTTTTCTATGTTTTATTTTTCCCCAGGATGTGAAGAAGTAAATTATGAATGACCTGCAGGGATATTATGAGGGGATAATAGTGTGGATTATGGAAACATTATGTTGTTGTAGTAGTTTTTCATTTTATGATGTAATGTAAAACTTATGAATATATCTAGTGTTTCCAAGGCTACTAAACTAACCGGTCTTTCGAGATTTGATCTTTCTTGTGATCATGCCAATGTTACGAAGTAATGCACCGACTCTGGGTAGCTGGGGTCGGGGCGTTACAGTTGGTATCAGAGGAAGTTTAGTACAAACCTTGGAAACTAGATTTAGATAAACTCTGATTAGAGCACGTAGACCTAAGATGAACTTTGAGGATTAGTATAGAAGAACTTCATAGAATTTTGGTATTGTAGAGATTTTGTGAGTTTTCCGAGCGATACATCCCTGTCTGGATACGAGCAGGTAGAGGCGGCTCTGGCACAGATGTACCTAGGGGTAAAACCCGAAAACACCGCTTTGAGCTAGACTCGAACGGGAACTGGTGCACGAAAACGGGCCTTGCTGCACTCTTGGTTACGACACTCCCGGGGGATATGCTTAGGATAACTCTCATTTTCTTTACAAATCATTATGAAGGTTTTATGAGTATATACTTCCTCAAAGAAAACATTTTTATGATTATGGATTATATCCATAAATAGTTCAATTTATGTTAAGTGTTTTATAAGTATGGGATTATGTATTTTGATTCATAAACTGATCTAGTTTATGCCATTGTTTAGAAATGGCGCCTAGTTGAAGAAATGGAAACCGTATCAATGCACGCACTCCATGTAGGGATTGCCCTCCTGCTCAAGATAATTATAGTGGGGCTGGTGCTGATCAGCTAATCACCGTACTGGGACAACTTACTCAGGTTATGAATAATAACCTTACCCGTATGGAGCACCCTGATCCGCAGCGTGGAGGATCAATGTTAGATCGATTCATGAGACAACAACCACCAACGTTCAATGGGAGTACAAATCCCTTAGTAGCTGAGCAATGGATATTTTCCCTAGAGAAAATATTTCAGGCTTTGGGGAGTAGTGAAAGGGAAAAAGTTACCATGGCAGTTTACCGCCTCACTGGAGATGCTGATCAATGGTGGTCATTGATTCAAAACATGAAGGAAGATGATGAAGTATCAAACATGGAATGTAGGGAGTTCAAAGATCTGTTTTTAGAAAAATACTTTCCTCGCGACCATCGAGCAGATATGGAAAGTCAAATTCTGAGTCTGAGACAAAAGGAGGATGATAATGTCACAAAGTATGAGGCTAACTTTACAAGGTTAGCGAGGTACGCTGGTGATTATATTCGCAACCCAGGATGTAAGATTGATCGTTTCTTTGATGGGTTAAAACCATTTCTCCGTCGAGCATTAGTCTCACAATCCTTTTCATCGTACGAAGACATTGTCTCATGTGCTATCAAGACCGAAAAGGAATTCTCTAAGTCTTATGACTTTAAAGCAAAGCAAGAGAAGAAGAGACCTGCTGATCAATCTGGGAATGGAAATAAGGGGAAGAAGGGAAAGGTTGAATATCCATCTTGTGGTAAGTGCGGGAAGAAACACCCCGGTGCTTGCCTGAAGGGAATGGGAGTCTGTTACAAGTGTGGTGAAAAAGGCCACCAAGCTCATGATTGCAAGGGGAAAAAGGAAGCTACCAACGTTCAGTGCTACAATTGCAGGGAGATGGGGCATTATGCAAATGCATGTCCTAAGCGTCAGGAGAACTTACCTCAGAAAAGGCCAAGGGATCAAGGCCAGGCTTATGCTATCACTACTGCTGAGGTAGAAGCTCCGAAAGACGTGGTGGCAGGTAATTTAATGGTTTCCTCAAGTTTAGCAAATGCATTATTTGATTCTGGATCATCGCATTGTTTCATATCTTCCCAGTTTGCTAAGAAAATTTGATATTTCCAATTTGATTTAATAAGGGAGTTGTCAGTTAAAACTCCTAAGGGAAGTATCATTGCAACAAAGTTTTGTGAATCAGTCCCCATTAGAGCACATAAATTTTCTTTATCTGCTGATCTCATCGTCATACCTATGATTGAGTTTGATATAATCCTCGGTATGGACTGGCTTTCGGACTATGATGCGAAGATTTATTGTAAGAAGAAAGAGGTTACGATTCTTGATGATAATGATAAGGAACACCTTATTTTTAGAGCAGAATCGTCACCACCTAATTCTTATTTAGATCCACCCCCAGTAGCTCAACTTAATTCAATTATTGTGGAGGAAGAGAATGAAATAACTGTCGGTGAGGAAAGGAATGTTCAAATAGAGGATGTACCTGTTGTGAAAGAATTTGTAGATGTATTTCCAGAAGATTTACCTGGACATCCTCCAGAACGAGAAGTTGAGTTTTCTATTGATTTGATTCCTGGATCAAGGCCTATATCGAAGACCCCTTATAGAATGGCCACTGTAGAGCTAGTCGAACTAAAGAAACAACTAGAGGAATTGAGTAATAAGGGATTTATTCGCCCTAGGGTTTCTCCATGGGGAGCCCCTGTTCTTTTTGTTAAAAAGAAAGATGGATCTATGAGGTTATGTATCGATTACAGGGAGATCAATGCTATAACGATAAAGAACAAGTATCCCCTACCTCGTATTGATGATTTATTTGACCAACTGCATGGAGCTCAATACTTTTCAAAGATTGACCTTCGATCTGGATACCATCAGTTGTGTGTAAAGAAGGAAGACATTCCGAAGACAACATTTCGAACCAGGTACGGGCATTACGAGTTTACTGTAATGCCGTTTGGATTGACTAATGCACCCTCTGTATTCATGGATCTGATGAATAGAGTTTTCAAGGAGTATCTCGATGAATTTGTGGTAGTATTTATTGATGATATCTTGTTATACTCCAAAACCTACAAAGATCATGAAAATCACTTGCGCATTATCTTGAAGACTCTGAGGAGGCATGAATTATATGGAAAGTTCAGCAAGTGTGAATTCTGGCTTCAGGAGATTTCTTTTCTTGGCCATATTGTCTCTAAAGATGGAATCTCTGTTGATCCTTCTAAGACCAAGGCAATCCAAGAATGGCCAGCACCTACGAGTATAACTGAGGTACGTAGTTTTATTGGTTTGGCAGGTTATTATCGACGTTTCGTCCAGAATTTTGCCCGATTGGCAAACCCATTAACGAAGCTCACACGTAAAGGGGTTAAATTTGTTTGGAAAAAAGAGTGTGAAGAATGTTTCGAAGAACTGAAGAGAAGATTAGTCAATTCTCCTATATTGACTCTACCATCGGGGAATGATGAGTTCGTTATTTATAGTGATGCATCGAAGAAAGGACTTGGCTGTGTCCTTATGCAGAATGATAGAGTTATTGTCTATGCATCACGACAGTTGAAAATTCATGAACAAAACTATCCTACTCATGATCTTGAGTTAGCAGCTGTGATCTTTGCTTTGAAGATATGGAGGCACTACCTCTATGGTGAAAAATGTGAGATTTATACTGATCACAAGAGTTTGAAGTATATTTTCTCACAAAAAGAACTCAACATGAGGCAAAGGAGATGGCTTGAATTACTCAAGTATTATGATTGCACGATACACTACCACCCGGGGAAGGCAAACAAAGTAGCAGATGCTTTGAGCAGAAAAGACCATGGAGTTCTGAACATGATGAGAATTGAAAGGGATCCAATTTTCATGGATCTAGTGAAGATGGACATGGGAATAACCAGGGAAGGTGAAACATCAATGCTTTTTCAAATGGTTGTCAAACCATCTTTACTAGAAAGGATTAAGAGTTCTCAGACTGATGATGAAGAATTCCAAAAGAAGATTAAAGCTGTGAATGATGGGAGATTGAGAGACTTTGCGTATGAAGGTGGAATTTTGAAATTCGGGAAGAGACTTTGTGTTCCCAATATACCTGATCTAAAAAGGGAATTGCTGGATGATGCTCATAGTTCCAATTTCTCTATACACCCTGGGAGCACCAAAATGTATAGAGATTTGAAGGAACATTTTTGGTGGGACAACATGAAGAGGGAGATTGCTGATTTTGTGTCAAGATGTATGGTTTGTCAACAAGTGAAAGCTGGAAGGCAACAGCCTGGAGGAGTCATGCAACCTCTTCCCATACCGGAGTGGAAATGGGACAATATTACGATGGACTTTGTCATGGGGCTACCAAAGACTCCTAGAAGGAACGATGCAATATGGGTTATTGTTGATCGTCTTACCAAGTCAGCACATTTTCTTGCTATAAGAGAAGATCTACCCCTGGAACGTCTAGCAAGACTATACATTAATGAAGTTGTGAGACTTCATGGAGTTCCCCTATCGATTGTTTCTGATCGTGATCCCCGTTTTACTTCAAGATTTTGGAAAAGTCTTCAGAAATCCCTGGATACTGAACTTCATTTGAGCACTGCTTACCACCCTCAGACAGACGGACAATCAGAACGGACTATTCAGACCTTAGAAGACATGTTGAGATCTTGCTCACTTGATTTTCAGGGTATGTGGGATCAATATTTACCACTAGTAGAATTTTCCTATAACAATAGCTTCCATTCGAGTATTCAGATGGCACCATATGAAGCGTTATACGGAAAGAGATGTCGTACACCAACCTGTTGGGATGACGTTGGTGAAAGAAAACTTGTAGGCCTAGAACTGGTGGAGGAAACGGTGGAAAAGGTGAAGGTAATCCAAAATCACATTAAAGCAGCTCAAAGTAGGCAGAAGAGCTATGCCGATAATCGAAGGAAGGATTTGGAATTTCAAGTCGGTGATCATGTTTTCCTGAAGGTATCTCCGTGGAAGGGAGTCATACGTTTTGGTAAGAAAGGTAAATTGAGTCCCAGGTACATCGGACCTTTCGAAATTCTAGAACGAATTGGGGCTGTAGCTTACCGATTGGCAATGCCGCCAAGTCTCTCCAAAGTTCATGATGTGTTCCACGTATCTCTGTTGAGAAAATACATGCCTGACCCAACGCATGTACTCACCTATGAGGAATTAGAACTGGAACCGGATCTGTCTTTTTGTGAAGAGCCCGTCAGGATTCTTGATACAAGAGAACAAGTACTGAGAAACCGGACGACGCGTCTGGTAAAAGTTTTGTGGAGAAATCATAAGATGGAAGAGGCAACGTGGGAACCCGAGGAACTTATGATGAAGAACCACCCGAGTCTTTTTATGCAGTAATACCCTAGAAATTGCGAGGACGCAATTATTTGAAGGAGGGGAGAATGTAACACCCCAAGCTTCTACGGTACGTTTCCCTTCGAATAATGCGATAGCGTGTGTTGTACGCAACCTCGAGTTCTAACACACACCACAACTAATTAAACTAGCCATTGTAAATAGTAATACCTACTTTTTGAAATCATATATATTTTATATTTCAAAATGGACTTCATTTTTGGATTCAGAATATCGAAATTATCCTAGGGTGAAATTTTGGTACTTTTCGGTTAACTTTTATATTTTGATGAATAGTGAAAATTACTAAATTTTAATTAAAAACAACTTTTTTAATCAAAATAATTAATAGTGATAAATTATGAATTTGAGTGGTTTTAAAGTATATTTAGAATATATTTTTACCATTTAATATAATTTTGGTCATTGGACATAATTTTACAATTAAACCGAACATAAACAAGTGTCAATCTTTTGATAGTTATTATCTCTTAAAAACACGCTTTTTGTTTTAACAGCGGGAATTAATTTTAAATTAATTTCTGCCACTTCTGTGTTTTGAATTTAGGAAAATGGATTCCATATTTGGAATCAGGATGTTCAAATTGTGTAAATAGGTAACTTTTATTTTTAGACATTTTGAATAGTTACTGTGGTAAATATTTTATTTACCATGGTTAAAGGGTAAATCCGGTAAATAAGGGTTAAAAAAATAATATTATAATAATACAAAATTACCCTAAAACGTGTCCTAACCTTATTGGTGGACACATACCCGACCATGGGCATCCTTGGGTCAATTTGGGGACCCCTTGAAGCCACTTGTATGTGGTAGGGACACATTATAATAATAAAGTTAAAATAAAAATAAAAATGGTATAAGCTTACATCTTTTAGAAGAACAATTTTTACATAGGGTTATACATGTTGGATTTTCGATTATAAATATTCATTAGAAAGATAAAAAGATTTCCTACATAATGATATTTTACTTATAATTTTTAGACATTATATAATTTATTTTATTTATGACACAATGATGATGCAGTAATTACTAAAATAGTGAAAAATAAAAATAATTGATATTATAAATACCCAAATAAATATAATATGAAACTTTTAATGAATTAAACTAATTTTCTAGGATAATATGATATATTAGGATTGATTTAATTGACTTTGTTCGAAGTAATCAATCTGTTATGAGTTTCACAAAAATCAACTATTGAATAGTGTCAAAATTGACATAAAAGAGTTCTTAAAACAAATATTATATTATTAATTGATATTAAATTCCTAAAAATCTAAGGTTCGGCCAAGAGACTTATATTATGATAGGTTAATCATTAATGGACCACTTGGGTTTCGCTTGGATGTATATAGTAAGTTTATTAACCATAATATATAAAATACAAAGAGACATTGTAAAAGTGAAACTAATTAACTTAGAGTTAATACTTAAAGATAAGGTTAATATAAGTACCCAAACCTGTCTAAATTCTATTGGATGAGTTGTTTTCGACCTATCCCCACCTCATCCTTTGAATAGTCAACTTTGGAGCCTTTGTAAACCGAATATGAATTTATTATAAATTAATATTTCTAACTTTTCCAAAGGTGCCCCTCACCCCTCTTATAAAAGGGCACTCCTCCTTCTCATTTCTTCACACCTTCAAAGCCTTTTGGTTCGGCCAAACTCTGCCCAAATACTCTCCCAACATCCCTCACTACAACCTAGAGGCCTTAGTTTGATCAGAAAGCCAACCTAAGGAGCCCTTTTGATCAAATCAAAAGGAAGAACCCGAAGAAGAGGTAATGATTTCACCACCCTTTTCTAAGTTCATTTCTTCTTCCACTTCTTCTTCCTTTGTTCTTACCATTCTGAAATAATAACTCCAGTATCTCACATATACTGTGATGTTATTATAAATATGGTACAATCATATTCAGTATTCTATCCACCCTTTGAATAACATGTCACCATACGTGCGTACGTACGGCTTACCGTCTCCACGTCGTGGTGTAATTGTTATTCAATATAATATTATTTGGATGGGTATAATAATGATGTGTAACTCATGTAAATAATAAATATAACATGTTAATGATTCTGTATATATGATATACCATCCATTTATATATTATTTTAATATCAAAAGAATGATATTGTCGCTCGTGCGTACGTACGGACTACCGTCTCCACGAACGCGATGAGATTCATTCTCCATCGTAACCATTAAAGCGTAATTATCATTTTATGATTTAAAAATGATGTTTAAGGACTTGATATCATTCTGGATATGAATAATATACAACCTATCCTTTACAAACATGTCTTACGTAACATAACATATGAAAGAAAACAAGTAAGTTAACACCCGAAACCACGATAATACTAAGATATTATTATCAAATCAATATTAAAAGATCATATATGATATCATATTAATGTATATGATTCTTGTATAATTTAATAACAATTATTTCACCATTATACAGGAGGTTAACCTACCACAACCAAGGAAAAGTACAAGGTAAGGGTTATTTCACAATCTCTTCATTATCCGAGGTTGTTTATATGTAATAATCTACTGGGATCTCTTTATCATCCACATCCATGTTTCTTAAAAACGTATTTCAAAACATTTTTACTATTTACAAGAATATGGGATAAAGTCATTTATACTTTTTTTTGACTTTTTATAAGAGGTTTATAAAGGAATCTTTCCGTCATTTTCAAAACAAGGTCCTTTTTAACCTTTTCGACAGAATTGAGGTAAGAATGTTTTTTTTAACTTATACGGCGGGTGCGGTTATTTTCCGCCGTTATAAAATCGTCGAAGCTTTCCTTACAAGCTTATAAGAATATTTTCAAAGAAAACGTTTCTTTTATATTTATGTGATTTTTAAATGATTTCAAAAGAGAGATATTTCCCTCAAATATATGAAAATCCAGTGTAAATGTATATGTATTTAACGCAAGCTTTAAAATGTTTTCAGAAAACCTGACTCTCGAGTTTGGTAGACAGGAAGGGATTGGGAGTGGACCCATCATGGCCTGTAATTAATCGAGAAGTCTCAGAATTAGTTATTTTGTTTTCAGAAGCTTGCATATTGCTTTCAGAAAAACACTGGAGTATATTTTATCAATTTTAAACATAAGTATCTTCAAAAAAAAATTGCATCGGTAGGTCTCATGAGACAAACTAGTGTCTTGGCACAAGGCCTTGACAAAATCTTATTTGTAGTCTTGGCACGAGGCCTTGGCTATGTGGTTATGATAGTCTGGCATTATGCATTCCAACATTATGAAAGTGGTTATTGATTTTTGCATGTGATTATTCGATTAGTAGAATATCCATGTGAATAAGTAAATGGCATTATTTCATTTTACTTTTGCCATACCATGTTGAAGTTCAATTTTAAAAGGCTTTTGTTTTAGTAATGCATTGCCTTAAATGTTTATTCTTATTTATGAAAGTTTCCGCTATATTGTTATCCTTACTGGGCATTTGAGCTCACCCCTTTTCTATGTTTTATTTTTCCCCAGGATGTGAAGAAGTAAATTATGAATGACCTGCAGGGATATTATGAGGGGATAGTAGTGTGGATTATGGAAACATTATGTTGTTGTAGTAGTTTTTCATTTTATGATGTAATGTAAAACTTATGAATATATCTAGTGTTTCCAAGGCTACTAAACTAACCGGTCTTTCGAGATTTGATCTTTCTTGTGATCATGCCAATGTTATGTAATAATGCACCGACTCTAGGCAACTAGGGTCGGGGCGTTACAATTGTAGCCAAAAATAACACTTTCTAATCTTCCCATATCATTCATATCTTCTATGAGTCTTCAGAAGAGTGCACTAGTGATTTCCATGGTCCTAATTTCTTTTACAGTGTACCAGGATAACATCAATACACACCACAACAAATTTACCAATATATTCATTGCAAACTCTATTTATTAGATCCATGAAAATAAATGGTTCATTAGTTAGTCCAAAAAGCATTAATGTAAACTAATAATGCTTGTACCTGGTTTGGAATGCTGTTTTTGGAATGTCTTCCTTCCTCACAAACAACTGATGATATCCAAATGGAAGATCAATCATTGAAAAAAAATACAGGGTTCCATTATGTTGATCAAATAAATCATCAATGCGAAGTTTGTGATACTTGTTCTTTATTGTTATATCTTTGATCTCCATGTAGTCAATGCACAACCTCATTGACCCATATTTCTTCTAAACGAAACGAAAAGGGCTCCCCATAGAGAAACGTTAGGGATAATAAATCCTTTATCACTCAATTTCTCTAGTTTTTTCTATAGTTACACAAACACCAAAGTGTCTATTATAGATAGGGTATTTGATATTGGCCTTGAACAAGGAATTATATGAATGGAATACTCAATTTCCTACTGTAGAGGATGACCAGGTAAATCCTTTTGAAAGGCGTCAATATATTCTGGAAAAACTGGTACATATTCTATTTGAATATTATTTTCCTCTCCCATAGTAATTGCATTCCCATCCTCCATAATAATTGAATTTTGTAGAGCTACAGAGGGGGATTTATATGATAATCAGATTGTGATGTTTCTTATAAAATGATAATAAATTCATTTTGATCATCAAAAATCATAATTTCCTTCTTTTATAATAATTTTTTGCGTCATGACCCGAAATCCAATCCATACCAAGGATTATATAAAATTCAATCATGGGTATTACAATTAGATCAGAAGATAAAGTATGTTTATATGCCATAATAGTAACTGATTAAAAAACAATGTTGCAATGGTACTTCCCTTATGATTTTTTTACTGAAAACTCCCTTAGTAAGTAAAATTGGAAATATCTTATTTTCTAGGAAAGATGGGAAGATATGAAAAAATAAAATGATTTAGAATCAAATAAAGCATTGGCTTATATTGGAAAAAAAAATTAACGTTCCTACCACCACATCATTCAGAATATCAACCTCTATAGTTCTGATCGCATATGCTTTTCCATGCTCCCTTGGCCTTTTCTGTTGCATGTTTCCTTGAAGCTTTGGAAAATCATTAGTATAGTGTTCTGTATCAATTAAATTATATAATTTAACATTAATGGATTCTTTTTCCACCCTTAAAATCACCAGAAAGATGGCCTTTCTGTCCACATTTGTAGCAAACTCATTTTCCTTTTAAGCAGGCACCAGGGTGTTTGTTTCCACAATTTTCACAAGGTGTAAACTCAACTCCTCCCTTCTTCCATGTTTCCTTATTTCCTTTCCCAGAGATTTCAGCAGCCCTCTGCATCTCCTTTTTCCCTTAAAGTCATAAGACATCTATAATTCCTTTTCCATCATTATAGTATAAGAAAATATATCTTCATATGATGAGAAACTTTGGGAGACCAGAACCTGCTGGAGGAATGGATTTAGTCCCTCAAAGAATCGATCCATCTTTCTCCTCATATTTCGTATATAGTCCCCAACATTTATTATTATCATTGTGATGTTATCTTCATACATTAAAACATTCACATCTTCATTTTCCACTAATTTGGAAATTTCCTTTTCATATCTGCTCGTTATTCACAAGGAAAGTATTTCTCTAGGAACATTTCCTTTATGTACCTACATTCCATATCTTATATCTATTCCACCTTTTAGTTTGGATTAATGACCACCATTGATCCACATATCCTTATAGATGATAAGATGTCATGACTTCATTCTCACATTCATTACATCCCAATGTTAGAAATATCTTCTCTAGGGAATGTATCCACTTCTCATCTTCATATTGGTTTGTAGTCCCATTAAAAGATGGAAGTTACTTTCACATAAATAAATCGAACATATATCCTCCATGTTATGGATATAAAGGCTCCAAATGGGTAAGGATATAATTAATAACCTGAGTAAGTTGTCCCAGTATAGTTATATGTTGCTCAGAACCCATCACAACACCTGAGACAACATCATTATCTTGCATCAGAGGAAATTCTCTACATGGGAAACGTGTATTCGTGCAGTTTCCATTCCTTACACTAAGCGCCATATCTAAATAATGGAATACACAATATTAGGGAATGAATCATAATGTATGATCTTATATTATCATAATACAAATAATTAAATGAGATCCTATGCATGGGTAATCTCATAATTACAAAAACTGATTTCATTGAGGGAAAATTTACATTTAAATCCATCATAATGGGTTGTAAAGAAAATGTGAATTATCCTAAGCATGTCCCCCAGGAGTATCAATACCAAGAGGGAAACACTACTCATTGTCATGTACCATGATACCCAGGGTCATGCCCAAAACTCTTTGTCAGAGATTTCACTCATAGGTACATCTGTGCCAGAGCCAGCTCTACCTGTTTGTATACAGACAATGATGTATTTACTAGAAATATCCACATAATATATTCCTTATCAAAATACCAAGATGTTCTTGAATACATATCCTCGGAGACTATACTACGGATTTGTTCCTAATATACATTTTCTAAATCTACTTTCCAGGTTTTCTACTAAAATTCCTCGGATACCAACTGTAAGGATCCAACCCCAGTTGCTCGGAGATAGTTATTTATTTTATTACATTGCATTTAAAAAAATAAATATGAATCTAGAAGTACCAAGTAGTTTGGTAGATTATGGAAAATATATATATATATATACAAGTTTAATATTATATCATGAATAGAAATACAATAGTAATTTCTTCCATTAGAAATATCTATGCCTCCATGATTAGGCTTGGAAGTCATTCATAATTTACATCTTCATATCCTGAGAAAATGAAACATAAGAAATGGGTGAGCTCAAATTCTTGGTAAGAGTTACAAATAAAATATAAGATATCATAAACAATAGATATGGAGAATAATTGAAAACACATCCCATTTAAAAAATAAACTTTAACATAATATTTTAGGAATATGAGATGAGTAAAAAATTCTGTAATAAAGCATAATCTGGGGTATTTAACAAGTCGAATAACCACATGAAATTTTAATTACTATCTTCATAAAGAGGGAAGTGCATATTATGGACATTCAAAAACATGTTCTTATGGCCACATCCAAGATGTCTAAAAATGATTTAGGCCTTGGCCAAATCCATATATCACATTGGGAAAGGGATCACCCAATTCCACATCAATTTGTCTCATGAGACCTACTAATGAATCAAGGGGATATATCGGGACCCGAAAATCACATAAGAAGTCCAATAAATTCCTCATATTATTGGGGATAAAAATTAACTACATATACATTCATATTGAATCTATTATATGAAATATAACTAACTTTACTGAATAATCATGAATAAAACACTAACCATTCCGAGTAAAATTGTGAATGGTTTTAAGATAGATAATTGATAATAAAATTAGACATAAAACATTCATTAAAATATTTAAGATGACATCATAAATTATTAATCCCAATTATACATAATAATGACCAATAGTGTTGAATCAAATGAAAATACTCTTATAAAATTATTAATCAATTCTTGAGATAAATACTCTTTTATTTTGAGAAGAAGAGTTATTTTGGGAAAATAATTTTCTAAAAACTGATGTGAATTAAGGTAGTATTTTTACTATAAAATTATTGATTTTATAAGGATAATGGTTTCAAAAAACTCATTATAGAGATCCCTTGAAAATTGGAACGAATTTGAGAAACTCCCTTGAAATGGTCTTGTATTTCGGAAATAATTTTGAATGTTTCTTCTTGAAAGTGTAACCCCGAATGAAATATGATTGTATTAGGGTTGGTAGACATATTTATAACACTCACGCAGAATTTATGAGGTGTACATAATAATATATAATAATTTCATTTAGTTAATTAGACAATAAAAGTAACCTGAATGAAACTGGATGTTCGGGTGGAAAAACCCATACATTAAGTCCGAATGTGTCCCCCTTTTGAACATAAGGTTCTTGAATATTTAATTAGAATAATTTATAACATAATTTCGAACTTATTATACATTTTATTAGGTTATCATAATTCTGTTTACTTCATTTATGTCCGTATTGATAATTAATAGTATTGATATCCATCATTACAGAGTGTTCATTTTCTTGATTTTTATAATCGGTTTACTTGTTTTAAGTGATGGAGTTCATGTGGAATGGTTATAAATATACATAATTGAAATTAAATATTAGTTATGAACATCCATAATTTTTAATGGTTATTTATATTATTTTATTTCTTGGAATGAGGATGAATCATTAGATGACAACCACATCGATTATTTGGCGCTATTTGGAATATTATAAACTAGTTTTGTCATTAAAATTAATAACATGTACATATACTAGTTTGTGAATATCAATGAAGTTATAATAAATATATTCTAGTATATTTAAAATATCAAAAAAAAATTAGGACTAGTAATGAAGGAGAAATGGTGGAACAAAACTTCATCATCCATGAAGGTTATAAATTTGAACCTCATGGATGTTGATTTTGTTTATAAAAATAAAAGGGAGGGAGTAAGAATATTGATGATTGTTATTAAATTATCATGATATAATTATTGTATATATATGATAATAGATTTATCATGGTCATTTTGATAGAGGATGTGAAAAGTGAAAAATATAAGAGATGAACTTGAAAATAAAATAAAAGTTGAGACAACCCTTTTGAAAATTCGGCAGCATAACAGCGTTCCATAAAATTTTAAAAAAATTGATGATAGAAAAATGGTATCTCATAATAATTACATATAAAGTAAAGTAATAGGAATAAATAATATCATACCCCAACATATTATAAAATAAATTCAAAGAGATAACATAGAAGAAGTGTTGGATAAAAGGGGAGGGTGAAAAGTTCCTTTACATTGTAGAGTAACTCCTAGAACGTGAAGGATGGGACCTTGGGGGATTATGGAAACCTTGGGAGGAATCCATGGTATTTAAAACCACCAAAGCATCGAGGATTAGAGATTTTGAATGATGGAATATTTATGTATGAGTCGGTATTTATAGTGAAAGAGAGAATTTTTTATTATACTAAAAAGACACCTCATTAATGGTTTTGGTAAAACCATGGGATTTACCATGGTATTTTCCCATTATCTTAGCCACTTGGGACACCTAATATATTGTTTTACTATAAATAAGTATACAATCATTTTATATTAATTATTACATCATTATGATATCATTAAACATACTGAATACTTAGAACAATATTTTTACAAATCACGGAAAAATTAAGTACTTTTAAAAAATTCAAAAAATTCACTCCTTCCATTTTTCAATGTGTAGAATTATAAAATGAACATCATTTTACAAAATTAATTTTTCAAATATAAGGAGTTTAATTTTTTTAATAATGTCATATTTAATTAGAAAAATAACAATTTTAATGGTATTATTCGTTTTATATCACATTGAAAAGTTAATTAAGATCTCATTATCTTATTACCTTATGTAAATAAATTTATATCATTCTTTAATATTCATAAGGGTCATATTACTAATCATATGGGAATGTTACTATTCACTAAAATCATGTTTGTTCTATCAGACTCCAAATGACTTACTGATCACAACTCTAGATCGCCATTTTAAAAAATTAAAAACAAATAAGAGGAAAAGTTGTGTTTAATGGAAAGATTATAAAATGTATTTATTTTCAAAAACATGGGGTGTTACCACTAGTTCCCAATTTATCATCCTCGTATATGTCGCAATGCCCAAGGGTACTACACCATAATGGATATCTCATTGGAGTCCCTCTTTAAACATTCATTCTCAAATGTATTCATCCTAAATCATTTTGATTGAGTACATCATAATGTATACAAACATCATAGAATACATAGTGACATTAATAACCCATTCTATAGATCTTGATGCTTCTTAATCTAAACCTATAACAATAAAAGGGGTTGTACTGATGAAAAAATTTCTAAATGTTAGTCTAAAAGGAGTGTTGACTCATCAATCATCTGTGTAACAAGACTCCAGTATTACCTTACTTATTGAAAATGAAAAATTCCTGCATGACCACCTGATCAGTCAGTGTTCCGATATGTCGAAACACAAAAATCATCAACTCAAACCAATACTCTACTAGTTGGGGTTATGTATCACCATGGAACCTAAATATCCATTTCCTAATGTTTTATACACACACACACACACAGCTACACATTTCAATGCATAAGTGTAGAGTAATAATAATAAAATATGTCATATATATATAATAATCATGTATCAAATAACCTCTATAGTGTTCAATAGTAAAAAATTGTAAAATAAAAAGGAGAAATATATTTCCCAATAAGAATGATATCCCAACATGAAAAACATGGAAGGAAAATGGTAAACGGGACCATCAATGAATCTCCACGCTCTGTCCACCATATGTTGATATATGAATTAATGTATCTCTTGGCTCTTCTATAATTATTTTTGACTTGTCCATCATTTGTGTAAGACAAGAATGATTCAGGAAAACCATGTAGGAATGATTATATACATAACCAGTAGATCACCCCGTAATATAAAGGGCGTCAGTATGATACAAAATTGGAATATATAGAAGAAAACATAATACCGAGCCAGAGAGTAAAAAATAAAATTACATAGATAAATATTTTTATATTATCAATCCAAATAATCCTAATGTAGAGATAAATAGGATCTCCATTTCACATCCCATCTGAAAAAATAGTGTCATCGATTCCAAGAGTTTATCATTGATTTCCATAATCATGTGTGGCTATTAAAAGAAGTATCCATCTAGAGGAACCATGATTGAATCTATTTCTAACAGTATGGGGACACAATATCTATTTAGAGGAACCATACCCTAGTTTGTTAGATGGGATCTAGTAAGATTAAGTAGAACCCACATGTTATCTGATAGGGGATGCAACATGGTAGATAGAGGATATGCACCCTAATTCCATAAGGGGTACCATTCAGTAGGAAGACGTCTTGTGCCATAATTCCATAGGGGGTACTGCATAGTATCTAGAGAATAATAATCTTCACACCCTGATGGTACCACTAATTATGTAAAGGACCCTCATTCTAGAATGTTATGGGGATACCACACACTAGATAAAGAAAACACACTCTAATTTTATAGGGTGAACCATGCATTGTAAGGAGGACCTATACCCCGGTTCTATATGGGGGTTTCACTCAATATATTGAGGACCATTCCCTAACTCTTTTGGGGTACTAATATAATGATCCTACCAGATCACTACCATCATCAGGCCCCTCTTAACTTCGTTTCATGACTGAAACATCCCACATCATATCTCCAAAAGCTCTACTGAGTCCACCAATGAATTTTCTAAGGTAAAAAACTCTTTATATACATCACAAAAGTCAAAATAAATGTAGAAATGAAGGATATATAATAGGTTGAATTTTAATCAAAAGGAACATAGGTGTCCACGACATGTATGGGGAACCACATAGTAGGTGGTCTCACAGTGCTTCCTGGCTGAGTCCCTACACATATATGGGTCACTTATCATGCAGCATTATTCAATATATTGGTGCATTAAATGGGTGTGTTTGAGACCATTAGGGTCTAGAACATGCTCATGGTTTTTTCTATGAAAACCTCCCAATGTCCATGTACATAGGTACATTATTTGTCCTCTCAGATAGGGTTCTTACCTGGCACACCATCACATGGATTTTCCACCCATGGAGGTTCACACATTATCTAAACTGGTCACAATATGTGTGATCCATAATTTTTTCAAAACACTAATGCCATACCCATAGGGGTACTATAGGTCATATATTTATATCAATACACGCCGAATAGTTAGGGCTTTCCATAAAGTTATATACATTCACCATAATCAAAATATGGCTCCATTGCTTCCAAAGGCACTTCATGATACCAAAAAATAGATAGAAATGGTATTTTCATCATTCATGGACATCTAGTGGCTTAAAATGGAATCTAAATTGATCCATGGGGTTCGTTGCATGCCCTGAGGGGGTCCCCCAATTCCTACAACCTTTATTTTCTTCTTGGATTGATAAATTATTCTCCCTCACCCCAAAAATACTTTAAATTTATCCCTGATTCTCAAAACCATTTCTCTAAGATTATTTATCCATGAATTTGGAGGTCTGATTGGTATATGTTCCACTTGAAAATATAAAATTATCACGCCATTATCCAATTGGTGAAGATTATGAATAATGATTTTGGAGAACTACAAATGAATAATGGTGAGATTATTTTGGACATGTTTTCTTGAAAAAATTACACAAAATCAGATAGCTGAGGTGAGAGAAACTAAATAATAAATTAAAATCGGAAGACAGGTTCATGAAAAGAGTTTCAATTTACACAGATCAGAAAATAGAATCAATCATTCACAAATAACTTAATAAATGGGTGAAATCCACAAAATACCAAGTATAACAAAAATTATGATCATTATTCATTGATGAACATGCCTTACAATGAATGAGTTGGTGGTTGGGTTCACTACATCTTGATCTTACGGGTTCCAATGTCTCATCATCATCTGATTCTGATTCCTTCAAAAGACGTTGACTGAAAACCTCTCAATTATCCCAAGTCATATATGAAAATTCTGGGAGAATCATGATAAACATGAATTTATATATGTTTTGAATTTAGTTCACATAATCCAAAAAATTAAATAATTATCTTAAATTAATTTAAATGCATCAGTAAGTAGTCGCAATATAAGAATGCCATTTGAGAAAAACATTTAGGTCACACCTTGAGTTAAACTACTCTTATAGATTCAACTGGGGTCTCTTATTTCTTATCTAACAATACATTTAGGAGATATCATATATTTTTTATGAAATTATTCATGTATAATATAAAATTTAATTAATATTTTTATAAAATCATTTCCATGTATACTTGGGGTTAGAATCTTAGATCATCTTAGAGCTTGGTTCCAAGAAAATTTCTATATATATTTCAAAAAATTATAAGGTTAATAAAATTATCTAATATCTATGTTATAGATTTAAATAAAATAAAAAATAATTCCATATTACTAGTATTATTGTTTTTTATAAATATTAAAATGTAATAATTTTTGAATTTATACTTTACCCAAAACATCATATTTTAATATTATTTAATGTACATATGCTAATTCTATTGGAGGTAGATTATATAGAAAAAATACGTTAGGAACCTTTCACTCTTTAGGTAATATCTTAGTTTCATGGATAAGTAAAAACTACATTTAGATAATCTATCAATAACTAAGGAAGAATGTATATTTTCTAGAATTTGATGTGAAAAAGTGTTTTGGATGAAACACACACTATAAAAATTTGGGCTAAATTTATAAAATATTCCAATTCGATCTGATAATAAAGGTGAAGTAAATATTTTAGAAAATACTGAATGCCACTCGAGAACTAAAAATATTGATATAATTCATCATTTTCTAAGAGATCATGTTCTAGGAAATGTTATATAATTAGAAATCATAAATACTAAATACTACCTCATTCATATTTCTTATAATCCACATCCCACTACATGTTTTGGATTTAATGAAGGGGATCTAAATATATAATTTTAAAAAAAAATTAATGGGTTTCTTAAATATTTTTATAATTTGTTATACTTATTTTCTTCTATTATTTATTTACTCACCAATTATTCTTTAAAATGAATATTTTTAATGACATATATTTTCAATATAAAAATAAAATAATTATAACATAGAGTATTCAGCTTTAGAAACTAGACCAGAATCACCAGAACCATCAAAAAACTATATATCACACATTCTCACTCCCACTCTAAGCCTCATTATTCAAAAGAATTCAATTTTAGAGCATTTTTTCTTCAAAACCAATTAATGTTAACCTTCAACCTTTGTATTCATAGAAGTTTCAAATAATAAGAGGAAATAGAAAATAGAACTGATTTAATCGAAGAATCAATACATAACTCACTGAAAAATTCATCAAGGGAATTTTTAGATTTAAAATGGTTATATCAGATGAAACCTCTATTAATGAAATTTATAACCATTCATGGGTAAGAATTCATTTTTAATGAAGAAACAACCATTTACCTATTCAATAAATATGTAAAATGGTTTTATGAAAATGTAAAATTAATCTTTGGTGACACATAGGTTGTTATCATTTCATGGGTAAATGATATAGAACTTTCCATTTCTTTAGACGATATAGCTAAGATATTTTTGTATCCCCATGCAGTGGGTTTTAACATTGATCATTGATCTATTTCAAACAAAATATCATAAATCTAAATAATTTATATCCCTTTTGGCTCAATTTAGATTTGAAAAATATTGGAAAAATCACATGAAGCTAACTCGAAGATTTTTCTCAAATGAATTTAGTCTGCAATACTTCCATGAATTTCTGAGTTAGAGAAAACTATTTATCTAGATATTTATATAATTTATTTGATGATGAATGATTTCATGTTTAATTTATATTGATATAAGATCTATTATATGAATCAATTTTGTTAGATAGGGGAATGTATGTCTTTTTTCTTCTAAGGAATTGTTTCTTCACTTATTTTGAATAAAAGAACAAGATTCGGGATATCATAGTGTGAATTAGTTGTAAGCATAATAATATTATAAATTATGGAAATTTATGAAAATAATATTTATTTTGCAGTATAGTAATATGAAAGTTGTTTCCTATTGGTTTTGATGACTAATATGAATCTGGAGGTATTACTTAGGGGACAATTTTTTTTTAATTTTTTCTTGTTTAGTTTGCATTAATCCGTATGAAGTTGGAGTATCTTGAATAGAGGAAGTTTTATGAAAAATAGGATGCAGAATAATGTATGATGTATCTAATACCAATTTTTTATGATATGTTCAGAAATATATTGATGAACATTAAGAATAATCCTTCAATGTAGAAATTTTCACAAAACCAATAACAATGGAGGAACCTCATGTTTATTCTCTAGTAGATGAGGTTCATCAAACTAAGTAAGTTAGTTAACCATTGTTTTTTAGAGTCTTATCCTCTCTTGTAGAACCAAAAAATAATTATCCGGAAGAAAATAAGGAAGATGGAGAATCTTATGAGGAAGAATAGATTTAGGATAATTCTCATGTTAAGTATACTACTCAACGATCAGTATTTAAAACTACTAAATTAGTTCAAAATCAAACTATCTATCTTTTTTTTGATTTTCCAGAAAATTCTTCATCTATAATTATTGAGAAGAGAAAAATTGATGACAATATATCATCCTCTAGTGAGATGGATAATGTTATATTATTATCTCTTATTTGATGGGGAAACCACAAATAAATTAAGAAGGAGAATATTTTGAATCTCTAGATAATAAAATATAATAGTTAATAATCCATTTTAATATGTTGAAGGTGGAGAATTAAATATTTTATAGAGAAATAGATTCTAAGAAGAAATATTTATATGATTATGTAAGCTCAACTATTCTAAGAGAATAGATGGAAATATTATAACATCAACCGCAAACAGTTAGAGAGAATTCAATATATAAAAGATATATTTTTTCCTTTCAAAGAGAAATAGAATATAAATATCTAAAGATAAAATAGAAAATTAGTATTTTAGACAATTTTTTAAATTATAATATGTACTTGGGATGTAATATTGAATCATTGAGTCTTAGTTCTAGTCAATCCATTGCTTCCACATCTCCTCGACATAGTTTTCTAGATTTAATCAGAAGGTTTGAGCCGTTTACTATAGTTTTATCTTATTTGAATGATTTACTTCATATTAATCAGTTTGATAGTTCTCCTATAAATATATTATTGGAAAAATAAATATATCTTTTTTCAACATTAACATATGATGAAACTACTATAATACATCTTCTCAATAAATTAGGAGAAATTCTATAAAAGTTTATTTAATCTGATGAGATTGTTCATGAGTTTTCGAAAGTAAATATAGTTGGATGTTTAAATGTGTGAAATGATTCAGGAATGTTTATGACTCTCTAGAATGATTTTATTTTATTAAATTTAGAGACCTACTGGAAAATCCAAAATATTTTCATCATGTTGTCCAAGCTTCACAAGTATATAACACCACTTCGGAATTTGAACATCTTCCCTCTACCAATCATACCATTTTAAATTTCTTAAATAATTGTTTATTGAAATCAAAATTATATTTTAATGAAATTATTTCATTTGGTTTGTTTATGATATATTATTTTTTTTTATTTCTATCAACAGATCACATATTATATTGTCTTATTTTTTTATAATGTTCATTTCTACTTATCTGCTACTTTGAATGTGTTCTGAATATTGTTCTATTAATTTTTTTTATATCACAAAAGGTGGAGAAAATTTGGTAAACAAAACATTAATAATTTAAAAAGTAATTTTTTATTAACTTAACTTAATAGGAATTTAAGTGTTTACTATACAAATCAACCTTGATTACTGACTAAAATTTTAGTTAAATCGCTTTGTCATTAAAATTTCATTTATGTTCATATATATAATATTTTTATAAGTTGTGATTTTTGGGTTTTATGTTCATTAAAAATAGGGATATTTTGGGCATGGAATTCCTAAATAATACCATATTAATATTATTTATTTTTATTATAAAAAGAAACCTTTTTTATATATGTAGCTAATTAATTTATTTTTAAAAATATATTTCATGATAAATTTAGTTTAATTACGGTTTAACATATATTTGATAAAATAATTATGCACTTTTTTGAAATAATTAAATAAACATAGTCAAAAAAAATATTAATAAGGATAAGGTATTTCATGGGTACCTTATGACTGGAATAGAATGTATAGATCATGTAACCTATACTGTTGGAAAATTATAAATCAAGAACCCTATGTTTGGAAGAAACTCATCATTTGATGAAAAAATGTATGGATTTCAACTCTAATTTTAAAATAAACTTATATTTTCAACCATAATTATGGAGTTTATCACTAGGAGATGGTACCCTACATTCAACTAGTCAATTAAATAGTTTTTATTTAAATATATTTTATGTGTTTTTTGGAAGATCACAATATATTTAAATATCTATTCTCTCCAATTTTATGACAGATTCAAGGGGTTGTATTCAAATTATTTAATATTTTTTATTTCGATGGTATTCTATGAATCTCACTAATGTATTTAAAATTAAAAGATTATAATTTTTTAAGAAATATTTTTTATCATTTAATAGTGAAATAAAGATAATTTAACATTTTAAATTATAATGATTATTTTTGTTTTCATAATAGTTGGATATCGTTTTCAATGAAAAACTTCTTAAAAATAAAAATTACTGAATGTCTCTATTATTTTGAAGAAGGTACTAATTCGACACATACATGTCAAAATACTGTTCTATTTAAACTATTAATTCATTATTACTGCTAATATTTATCTTTTTTTATTTACAATGAAGACCATTTCAATCAGTATCTTTTCCAATATTGTCATTCTTGTAAAAAATAACCTCTGAATGAGAAGAACTACTTTGGTTCACTTGTAGAATAGACTATGAAAAAGCATATGTTTTCCCAAAATTCATACTCTAATAATTTATTGGAGTATCAGCTATATAGAATCGGTTTTTGTGTATTATCAGCTTCTCAGTCAATGATTCATATATTTTTTTCTTAGTAAAGGAACTAATAGTCTTGGTTAATGTCTTATTGTAATGTTGTCAACTTACTATAATCATATGATAATGTCTTTTTATAAGTGGACAGGTTAAGTAAAAATTACCAATATCATGGAAAGACTTTTAGTGGAGTGTAGTATGGTACCATTATTCCCTAAACCACTATAAAAAATGGTGTGTTCTTATTCTCTATTTACTAGCTACACAACTTAAAAAAAGAAGAAAACACTATAAATCTAAAAATATCATAAAAAAGGATAAAATATTGAATCCTTCAACAATATGGAAGGGAAACAATTCAACACCCTCTTATTTATCACTGTATTATTCTTACCTAAAAATAATATTTCCAAACGAATATAGATTTCACATTCAAGATTTCAATCAATCACACCCACTGAATATTCAATCTAAATATATACGTTGATTATGTATCCAAGAATACCACTATATATCCTTTGAAATATAAAGGCTAATATTAGTACTAAATATGGAATGAATAGTTTTTAAATCCGGGTTTTGGGGACATTAAGGAATACTTTTTTGGTATTAAAAACTATTTAAATGGTTCCTTAGGTTATGATGTACGGTTAGTAACAATTATGAACCTTTCTATATTCCCTCATATGGATTCTCGAATTGATTAATGATTTTGACCAATGGTTTGATAATATATGTACTAACCATGCATACCAAATCATTATCATACTATAATGCTTATTGTGGAGGCCTCACGGTTATAAATAACTGTGTGCCCTACTGAGATCTCCATCATAGGTGACACCATTTCCTAGCCCAAACCATCAGGTTTTCCCTAACCATGAACCAACTATTCATAGTCCCAATAATTTCTGAAAATAACCAAATGTCAACAAAAACATTTCATAAGAAGACCCATAACAAGAGAATCAAACTCAATGTGTAAAAATGCCTGAAGGAATAAGTAAGACATTATAATATGAGTTTCAGAAAAGATATTAAGATAATTAGGGTGCATTTTTTACATGATTTCATTGATAAAAGGATCAAATTATTATTTTATCTTGTATATGATGAAAATAGATCACACATGTATCATGAATCCTATGTTTTATGGAGATTATTGAGGATCAAATTATAGCATAAATAATTCATATTTATTACTGTAGGCTTCTCTTTTCATGCATTTATGAATTATGGAATTTATATTTGTTTTTTATTCTGTATGTTCTTGTATAGTGAAATTTTATGGTTTAATGAATTTTTTTTACTTTTTATAAAACATATTCATTATGATAATGTAATTTTGATTTTATATGAAATTTATTTCAATGAATATTTATGATGTACTTAATATATTGGAGTAAAAGGTAAAATTAATTACATCCTTTTCTTTTTTAGAAATGTCAAAAAATACTTCTATATACGTTTTCACATGTTTCTATATAATATATAGTATAAGGTGAAATGATATAATGTATATATTTATTTAGTGAATTTAGGATACTGATAGAGATATCCCAAAAATTCAATATAAATAATGTGATATTTTTTACAACATAGTAATATATAATATCAATGAATACTTTTAGAAGAAATGCATGGAGGAATAGAATGTCACATGAATTTTAATTGGGGATACCATTATGCATGATTTGATAATATTATGTTTCTATTTCCATGTAAAATCGAACATTATGAAATAACTGTCATATTAAGTGTTATCATTTACTAATTTTCCACATATTCTTATCAAATAATTGGTAAAATTTGTTTAACGCATTTTTATAATAAATTCATGCCTTCAACCTTGGGTTAAAATATAATCAATGGAACTTACTCAAATGATTTATATTGTTTGAGTAAATTAATGGAACTCTTAGGGAGTTCTCTTAAGGCTTATATAAAGTGGCCAAAATATATTAAAATAGAATATTATAATCTTTGTGATTCAATTTATTCTACACAAAGATCATTTCTCCATATTCCTTGTATTAAATGGAATTAACATACCATGGAAATGAGGAGGATCCCACCCATGTGTTGGGTGATTCATTAACACTTGTATACACATAGAAGGATATAGTTATTACACTATTCCTTAGTGATATTTATAAAAATCATGATCAAATATTGTGGGATTAACTATATTTTGTGTAATTTATACATGTTAATTATTTTATTCGTACTTGGATATGGTTTCATTGAATTATCAATTTGGTTTATGGAATTATTATGTCATCCACTACTTGAATAAGTGTTATTAGAAATCAGGAATCCTAACAATACCTTCTATGAAAACATTAATAGAATATGAAATCCTGTTTTTCCATTGGATAAATGTATTCATGTGTAATAACTCCTCAATAAAATGCAATTTAATAAATCATATACATCATGGATATAATTGAGAACACACATCAGTAATAATTTAAAATAACTTCAATAATTATATGTCTTCACTGGAATGGGTTTTACGTAAACAAAATATTCTCCAAACATAACTCTATTTTTGATAAAATTCATGTATTATGTCATTGATCATTTTTTTCATTGAATCAAATTTTAAAATATTAATTCTAATATGAACTCTTTTTTATTGGGGTAAGAAAATATATTCTTCCCAGGAAATGTTTAATATCTATTATTTTTAAAACTCGCATTATAAAATAAAGGATTCCTAAAAATATAATATTTAAAAAGATATATATATATATATACATTTTTTCATGTTAAAATAATGAACATGATGATGTTCTGGAATCCAAAATTCAAAACATTACCTACAAAACCAAAATGAAATAAATTGGGTTGGTGACATCGAGAACTACAATAAATCTATAAAATTAGTGTTTCAGATCTAAGAATAACTCAAAACCCAAAAAAAATAACAATAAAAAACATCCCACATATATTAAATTTCTTAAACCAATTAATAAGATAAAAACACTCAAAAAATAAAGGCACAAAAATAGAGACAATAATAACATGGTTGAAAACATAAATATACTTTGTGGTTGGAATAATGAAACCATATATACAACAGCTTCAAGCGTTGCCGCCCTGATAACAAATGTGGTTGAATATGTATCATTTTCAAGACTGTAATAATTATTTCAATGCATCTTAACCTCTTTTCATTTGTTTTTCTATTATGGATTTTTCTCTTCTATCTTTAATAAATAGTGATTTCACCACCTTTGTAATCACGACCATTTAGTTTTTATTAAACATAAAATAAGTGAACTACACAAATATATTTATAAATTCACCCTATTAAATCTCGTCAATTCTATCAATGAAACAACTATATAGTATTTGTGTCCATCTATGCCCTGACCAAGGATGCATCCATCAAAAAATTGAATACATAGACTCCACCACAACTATTTGGAAGAATTTCACAACTAGAAATCATCATATACAACTTATAGAATAGCCAATTCCTAATTTTGAATATGTTGATCCTTATTTAACATAATTCTACCACTTTAATAAATAAATATAACATAATTATTTATTCACAAATAAAACATTTAAGATTCATACAAATCTCACACATCCATAAAATTAACCTACTCATGTAAAATTTATTATTTCACATAGCCATATTCTTGGATAATTTTTTAGTGTTATTGTTTCCTGCTTTTAGACTTCCCATGTTCCATATGAATTGTCTCCATTTAACACTATATATCATCATCCAAAACCAATACCTTCTATAAATTCGTATACATTATAGAAAAAAATATATTACATCTAAAACCTAGTAAACTCTCACATTAGAAATATTTTTATATTTCTATGTGATTCCATGAAGACCTTATTAAACTTTCATCATAAAAAATGTCAAAGAGATTCATCATCGTCTAGAATATCTATCTTAAATAATTTCCTCAATAGAAAATCACCTCTTGAAACCTAATAATAAAATGAATTTTTTCTAAAAAACACTAATTATCAACATGTTCCCTATCATATTTGTCCCATTAAGAAATATAATAATACAAAATTTAATTACTATGACTATATATTTGGTTTTCATGAATAATTATGATTAGTTCTAAAATCACCCTCTAAGTCAATCATGCGGATAACTATAAGATCATAGTTTCTCAAAAAGATGAAAATCCATTTAGTTTATATATAATAATTATCTTATCCTAATAATAGTTACTAAATAATTTTTTATGGATTAAGAATATTTCAGGTTTGATTGGAGCCTGAAAATTTGTTTTCAGACAAATAAGATGTGGTGCATAGTTAGTGCATAATTATTAATAAAAATATAGTTAAACATTGCAGAAAGGAATGAAGGATATTTGTAAGTTTTACCATGTAACATTGGACAAATGGTCATGAAAAAACATGCATTAATTTAAAGTATCATGTTTCATGTTTGGGACATAATTTCTCTAACTGTGTTCCTAGCCATGTGAGGGGTTTATGCATTTGGATAGTCTCTCAATATGGGATTTTCATAGTTTCTTTAACTATGAACCTAGAAATGTGGGTAATTTTCCATATTGATATTAGGTATAGATAGTCTAACCATGAATCCAAATCACGAATCCCTTTATAATGGGTGTAATATCTATTTTTTCCTCAAGCCCTTTAACCTTTCATCTTCTTTTTGCTTCTTCTTTTAACACAGGGTGTATGATCCTTGTTTGTCTCTTGAGGTTTGAATCATCAAATTTCAGTTCATATCATTCTATTGATCAATATAAATGTTCCTAAGTATTTACTCATGTGTTCAAGAAAATCCAAGTCCTTTTAGAATCCCACATAATTGATTTTTAGAGGAATATTATGAGGTTAATATTTAGTATTAACCATGTGGATCAACCATGAAACCTATATATGGGGGGGTGGATAGTCCGTAACACCTTGACTGGGAGGCCGAAGAACCATGTGCGAAACTAAGACATGTTATAGAGTTGAAACACATGTTTATATCATAGTTAATATAACCAAGGTCATAAATTTCCAAGAATGGAAGCATTTTGTAAGGAGATTTCACATAATATGTGAACCATATCTTAACCACAGACTTGATCACGCTTGGTATTTCACTTATTAAACAATGGTGGTGGATGGTTGGTTCACTATTTAAATAATCAAGAAAAAAAATTGTGTGCATCATTGAATGTCCTCTAAAATTACCATTTTTTTGTTCTGATTTATATACTCAGATAAACTTATACCTTTCTTCATTTACATAGAAGCATGATTATTGGATCCCTCAACCACCAGAAAACATAGTCTTTTAGAAAGGTTCTTCATTAGTAAACCAAATTTAGTTTCATTTATCATGTTCGAACGCCACTGGAAATATCATGATTCCACTTAATTTCTCCCTTAAATTATATCATCGTATTCAAAAAAAACTATTCAAGCTAATATGCTCTACTTTTAAGGAATTCGTTTATTTAATTGATTTATCCCATTCTATATTTATTTAGTAGCTAATAATGGTAAAGGATTATACTACCATTTTATGAAAGGTGGTCTATAACTTTTAATTTAATGTATTATGGTTTCTAAATGGTCATTTTCACACATCAAAATAAAAAATTATTCATCTATGATTCAATATAACTAATTTTTAGTTGTATAGAACCTATTATATACAATTTAATCCATTGTTAAAATTTATGGAGGTTTTGAATTCAACATGAACTACACACTTGTGTGTGCTCTATAACTTATAACCTTGATGGCTATTTTAAATGATTAATGAAAGAAGAAGTGGGTGTGTTTTACTTTACCCTCATAAATAGATATTTAATTTGAATTAAATTAATTTCATGGAAACTTAAATTCAACACTCATTGTATTCATTACAATTTAATTTTCAAATGGATGAGAACCCTTACCCATGTCATTGTTAGATGAACTATAATGTAATAAATTTTAAAAGAACTGAATTTTTCATTGATGAATCTCCATGGACTTTTATGTGGTATTTTATTATGAAGTTAATATTAAAATTAGACCTTATTATTTTTATTGGAGCTCTCATACTCGAAATTTATTTGGATATCTGATGGAATTCCCTAAAACTCAAAGGATTCCACCCCAATTAATAAATATGATTCCCACAGGAGATAACCACCTTTAAAATTTTCATTTTTTTGTTATATGTCCAACCCAAACGGTGTTGTGGGTCCATCCTATATATTGAAAAATTTTATAACCTTTGAAAATGTAACACTATGTGATTTTGGATATTTTTTAAATTAATTTACTATTGTGCTATTTTTTTCACTTCACACATCACTAAAATTCTTTTTTCAGTATGTCAAAGATACCAATAATACTAAACCAACTTTTTATACTTTATATGCAAAACTATGTTTATATACTATACACACAACACTGAGTTTTAAATTGATACATGCAATACTGAGTTGGAAAACGATACATGCTACACTGAGTTTCTATAAAACATCAATTTTTTATTTTCATAGTTTTAATGATATATTTATAACCAATTCATTAAACATAGTTATATGAATATAAATATTTTATAAATTATATATATATATATATAACATATTGATAATGAAAAATAAGATTTTGGGTCAAGTCCTTTTTAGGTTAAAATTAATGTTTTCCTGAATAAACTACATTTAAAAATAAAATTAATTTTAGAAACATTTAGAAATTAAATTTCTTAAAATAAAATTATTTTTTTGATTTTTGATTTTCAAAAATAGAATAGGGTGATTTTTTTTGGGATTTTTTAGTGAAACTTCAGTTTTTGATGAATTGTGAAAAATAATACTTTTTAGTTAGAACCCGTCCTTTTATCTAATTAATTAATAATTATAAATGATATTATAAATCTCTGTTAAGTAAACATTAGATTTATTTCATATATATTAACAAAATTTAATTCATTAGAACCAATTACAATTTGAAACTAAATATAAATTCAAAACAATATTTTAAAATTCTTCCTAAGTTAAACCCTCATTATTTCGTCATGTCTGCAGGATTAACACTATTATTAATTTTTATTCATTTCTGAAGTGAATTTAAAAAATATTAAATAAACCATTGTATTCAATATAATATTTATATTCTAAGAGGATCTTGATAATTTTTTACCAAAATCATTATTAGAAGTGATTGAAATTAATAACAAAGGTTATGGCCAAATTAATCTAAATTGTGGACTGAACCTTAACATTAAGAGCCCAAATGACCTATAAACATTTACAACACCCCTTTACTATCCATGTATCGTATATTTATATTCTTTTCATTAGTTGGTTTGGTTTTTTAAGACTTGTTTCTTGTAATAACATGTTCACACCTAACTTGTTTCTAAAAATTCAACGTGAGCCCTTTCCCTTCTCTGTAAAAATCCACCACCTCTATCCATTCCTCACAAACCTTAGAAATTTTAATTTCATCCAATATCTACAGAAGTAGACTCCAAAAAAACACCCCTTTGTCCTTGAATCCTAACTCTATGCAGAAACCTTCTCAATAAATACCTTTGGCGCAATCCAAAAAGAGTTACCAATTTAGAGGTAATGTTTTCTCTCAATCTCCTTCCAAATATTTTTCTTCTCCACACCCTAAAATATTTTTATTCTATTATTTTGGGACAAAAAATTATCCCCCATATAATATTATTTTGTTATTAAAATGTTCTGACATAAAATTACACACACCTCCATCGAATGGAAGTTGAACATAAAGTTTCAGTGTACGGAAAAATACGGCTTGATGAAGCATTGATTGTTTAATTCTTCGTTACCACCAACCATTATGGAAATTATAATGGGAAGTATATTAATATATTTCCTATATTTTATTTATTAATTATTTAATATTAATTATTCCATTTAAAAAACACATCTCCTTACTTTCTATTTGGATTTAATTAGCTAATATAGTGTGAGGAACAGTGGATTACCTCCCCCTCAAAACGATATGATTCATTCACACACGACATGGAATGTATTAAAGATTATATTAATTATATTATATTATATATGTGAAATATTAATTCTATAGGAATAATTATATATATACGTATATATATATATATATATTTCATTTACATTCTTTCTTTTAATACGATATTAAAATGGAAACAACGTTCATGCTTACATATGGCTCACCATATCCATGAATGGTGTATTCCATTTCACATTTCAAAATTATATAAATTAATATAATCTGTAGATAATATATATTACTTATATTTTTACAATTATTTACATTTTGTAATCAATATATATGTTTAAGGACTAAACATGTAACAAATTAAGACACATGTGAGGAATAATGTCAATTTTACCCAAAGATAAACCTGAACATAAGATCATTAAAAATAAGGTAATATAATCCTATATTAAATCATTATTTGTTAATATAAATAAGAATATTATTTTTTAAATGATGTATAATAAACATATATTTATTATACAAGATTATTGTATGAGTACAGACAGAGTTAGGACACAAAGTAAGGGGATTTTCATCTCACTTTTTTTCTATGAGATACAAGCTATGTTCGCCACTAATTTCTATTATGCAGTTTACTTACATTAGATAGTTGAATTCTATGTATCTAGTACATAAAATTTTCAATTTTCACATATCCCTTATATGATTCTTCTTTCATGGCATTTAGCTTTAAAAAGTTTCTAAATCAGTGAAATAGTTTTGTCTCAATTATCCGTCTTTGAGAATCAAGTTTTGTTATGCACCTAAACTCTTATTGAAAGAATATATACTTCCATTTTACATATTATATGATGAATATCCTTATTTTAATTATATATTATGAATCATGTAAATTTTTATCATGGATAGAATGATCCAAACTCACCATGGTATATGAGTTTATTGACAAAATCTCCCCACTTTTCATGGTTTTTTATGTTTATGACTACATTGATGAAATATTACGATCCATATCTCAAGAATATTTATATGTTTCTTAATCCACTGATTATTCAACATATTCTAATGTGTTAGTACCCATTTTACATTCTTTGGTACTTATGATAAAATTTTAATGTAAATTTTGAACACCCCTTTCTTCAGTTGAAAATCTATTGTATTCAAAAACCAGGTTTCTAAAAATGATTTTATAAGATCCATGAAGATTACTTTCATAGAAAATGGATTCTAATTTTTTTTATTTTCTTCCAAGATTCATTTATATATTTTTATATATATTTTTTAATAAAAATTATTTCATAAGGTTTTATGTTATACAAATAATTTTCCATTGAAGAAAGGGTATTTTCCCCATGATTTTTTTTTAATAATTCAAATTTTATTCCATTCTAAGATAACATCCATTGTTGGTAGTAATTCCTTTTTAGTGAAATTATTCAATTTCTCCAATCATATTCTTTCTATAAATGGATTACATTTTAAGGGAAACCATTTATGTAACACATTTCTCTTTCACGGGTTATATGCTATTTAAACTCGCATCTTTTTATATGTTATTTTTATGATGAAATTATTATGAAACTTGTCTCTTTCCATAGGTTATGAAATGTATATATATTTATGATACCCATTTCATTTAATTTTTATGATATTTCCATTTATAAACACGTGGAACATATATGTATGATTACATTATGATGTGGAGGGACCTATATCTCCCGATAATGCATTAGGTACAGATTTATATCTCTTGAGATACACAAGGCTGAAACATGGGTTCAATCGGTTCAGTAATATATATATAGAAAGATGTATTACTCAATTCATTAATATAGGGCATGAATGAGGGTTTACTTTGTTCAATAATACTAGGATGGAATAGGGGTTCCCTCAGTTCAGTAATGGACTTTGTCCACTGAGATGGTATTTGAAGTGATTCCTTGGAAACTATGAAAATAATTATATGCTTACGTGTATCCAAAATTCCATGTCATATTTCATTGTTATGCATTCATGTACTATTATATTTTTTTTATTATGATTCATGTATTATGAAACTCTAATATTTACGCCATGATCTCCGTTATGATCTTTGAAATTAAAGGTATGATCTTCTATCTTCATGATCATGTTCTAATACCCTTATGCTCATGATTATATATACATGTCTCCCTTGTTTACCATTATAGATCCTTTTAGATCACCAATTTTTATGCTTCCTTACAATTATTTTGATGATATGTATTATGTTTACTATCTATAAGAAGGGTCCTAGTAAAGAAGAACATAGGGGGATAATTTATCTATATTATATAACAGTGTTTATTGTTTCATATTTCCAAAGGAACTGGACTAGTATAGTCTTATTGAATCTATTTGTACAGTGTTTATATATTCCTTAAAAGTTATATAGTGTTAATTTTGGTAAATATGGGGTATCTGTTGTTGGTATCAAAGTCAAAGTTATAGATAACCATTGGAAACTGGGATGAGACAAATTTAGTGACATCCCTATTTATATTTTTAATGATATTTCCATGAATGTCCCTAATTATAAGTATAAGGATGAGTTATCATTTAAGAAAATGTCCAAGAATTTTGGTAAAGGATAGAGTGAGTGGTTTCCAACCAATACATCCATGTCTGGATACTTCAAGTGGATGTGGAACTGGAATAGATGTTCCTAGGGGTAACAACTAGGAAAAGATGTTTCAGGCTTGACTTGAGGAAATCTAGTACACAACAATGGGCCTCACTACACACCTTGTCTGACACTCCTAGGGGATATTCTTTGGGAATTCACAAACTCTTCACGAACCATTATGAAGGATTTAAATATATGTTTTACATGAATAACCTAGAATGAACCTAGGGTATCGTAGATTATGGTAGGTGACATGAATTAGATTTCTTTTAATTAAATATTTTCAAGACTATGTGGTTTTCTTTCTATGATAAGTAATGATCACACTATGCATCTGGTTTTAGTTAATTATATGAACAAAAAATAACTAGATTAATGTGAAATTTGAAGGATTATTTTCTAATGAAAAATCAAATGGGATAACCTATGGAGGAAAATATATTAAAATTATGTAGAATCATCTATCTCCGTATATGATAAACAATCTCAGCATTGGTGATATTCTTGTTAGGTGAAATATGATAAAGATATAATTTTTTGGAAATGAACATAGGGGAAAAAAGATTTGGTTTCTTATATGTCAAGAACATGGGACGAATAACCATATGGAATACATAAAATGGTCAGGAAGATGTTATTTTTGTTGGAAAAAGGGTCATATAGTAGTTAATTCTCATGGAGTTCAGTGTCTTATCTACGGAGAACACGGGAATTACCCAAGACAATTCCCCTGCTAGTGATTTACTTATAAACCACGTATGGACCTCTTCCATTCCAAATAAATAATATTGATGGATTTATATATTTATATATATGGATTATAGAATTAATAATAGTGGGGTATTTATGGTTTGTTAGTTTATACATTGCAATGGATTTATAAGAATATTTTAGATTGTTATGATGGAATAGAAAGGTCATATCAAGAATGGTTACCTTTTGAGTAAAGAAAGGTAACCCTTGATATGTTCTTTATAATAAGATAATGTTCAATGGATAAAGACCATTAGGATATGAATATATAAATTGGACAGTATTGGTTACATTGGAACTAACTAAGGACTTGTTGAATGGTGGTTCATACTATCATTGATGAAGCTTACAATATTTTTGGATTTAAGTAATAGATCGTTATACTTTGGAATAAGGATGAATTCATGTTTTACAAAAGGATTTATTGTAATTCAGGTTATTACCATGTTTCAAGAGATTATATGATGAGGGTATTTACATTTTTTGAATAGGAAAACTAAGGGAAACTTTTTGATATATAGGTGAATCAATTTTAAGAATATTTGATTCCTCCCTTTCAATTTTTTTAATTTTCACCTTTTAGAAATGTTTTAAGGTTATCCATTGATGAAAATTTTACGTTAAACATTGGAGGAAGTATTTGTGCACTGGGTTGGTGTTGAAAACGTTTGTCAAAAGTCTAACTAGTGATTAATATTATTTCAAGGATGTCCATATTATATATTATATTAGTGTGGTTTTAAAAAAACATCATGTATGTTGAGTGACATCCAATCCAGTCCCACAAGTCCATGGATCATAAACCCATCAACGAAAGACAATAAGGGTTTCACACTTATCACTAGACTACGCAATGTCCTAGTTATTGTATATAATTTCATAATGAATAAATATTGACAATGAACTATTAGTGTTACTTAATATTTTTATACATTAATGAAAGGTGTGATTAAGAGGCAAATCACTAGAATATTTATTCTTTTAGGGGCCTTAAGACCCGTTAAAAGTGTGTTTTGTTCTTTATTTTTTCAATGTTAATTTATATACATTCATTCCATGAGGTAACATTTATATTACAAAATTTTCAAAGAACCACCCAAGAATGAAATTTTTCTTGTAGAAATTTTTCAATAATTATTAACATTATGATTGTAATAAAAAAAATTATTATCATAATACCTTATTTTTCGTTGACCCAATTTACTTTTAATCATCACTGATTTATGACTTTGAGCCCATAAAAATTCCTTTAATCATTCACTTAATTTTTATTAATGACCTCAATGACTACTAATAAATATTTGGGCTTTTCTCTACACCTAATCTTTACTCATAACATATGTTCTCGTATGCGGAAACCCAGTTATAAGTTACTTTAGGTAACCGTTATGGTTCCAAATTTAATTTTTTTAAGGGAAGATTCAGTATTCATTTTTACAAAATGGGTTTCTATTAATGAAACTCTCATGTTGTAAACCATTGATAACCTTGACTAATTTAAAGTGCTAAATTAATTTTAAGGTGGGTATAATGTAACACCATAAAATTTTTGTTATTTTTTTTGAATTAATTTAATATTTTAATATTTTTTCTCACTCCACTCAATAATAAGAATGGGTTTTCACTAATTAAATGATTCCCTTTACACTAAAACAAATTTTTTAACATAACACACAACACTAAGATTCTGTAAAACACATTTAACACTGAGTTCACATATGATACACCCAACACTGAGTTGGAGTATAATACACGCAACAATGATTATCTATGAAATATCTATTTTTTATTGTTTTAATTTAACAAAGATAATTATAACTTACATATTTTAGATATTTATATGAATATGAATATTTTATACAATATATATATATATATTAATTTATTAATATGACATATAAATAATTAAAAATAATATTTTTGTTAAAGTCTCTTCTCTGTTAAAAAAACTATTTTCTTGAATTGGATTCATTTAATAATAAAGATTATTTCATAAATATTTATAAATATAATTTGATTAATTAATATTCATTTATTTTTTCATAACATAAAAATTATACAGGGGTTAAATTTTGTGATTTTTCTACAGAACATCATTTTTTATGAATTGTTAAAAGTTACAACTTCTTTGTTAAAAACAACCTTTCTTCTAATTAATTTTTAATCATGAATGATATTATAAATATGGTTGAAGGAAAAATTAGATAAATATTATATATATAAACTCAATTTAATTCATTAGAATAAATTTCACAATGAAATTCAATATAAAATCATAACAATGTTTTGAACATTTTCCAACGTTAAACCCTTATTAATTCGTACTCTCTACAAGATTAGCGCTAATCAAAATTTTTCTTCTTCTGTGAAGTGAATTAAAAAAATTTGAAATACACCATTTTATTCAGTTTATTATTTATATTCTAATAATACCATGTTAATTTTTTACCAAAATTATTAGTAAAAGTGATTAAACTTAATCATAGTGGTTAATGCCTAATTAAGGTAAATTAGGGACTAAATCATAAAATTAATGGCCCAAATTACCTATAAAAATTTAAAAAACCCATTTATGTATATATTTTTTCCATTAACTATTCCTTTTTTAGAGTTGTTGGTTTGGTATGAAATTATTTGTTTAAGAACATGTCCACACCTAACCTGTTTCTAAACATTCCCAATGAGTCCCTTTCCTTCCAAATAAAGGGCCACCACCTATAACCATTCCTCACACCTCTCAAACCTTTTAATGTATTATAATATATATCCAATTGTCCCAAAATAAATCCTAAATTATTCATGTAATCCTCAATTGGTTCAGAAATCTTCTCAAAAAATTCCATTTGGCAGAAACAAAAAGGACTTACCCGATTTAGAGGTAAAGTATTCTCTCAAGATCCCTTCAATTATTTTCCTTATCCCCCACCTAAAATATATTTATTACAATATTATATGACCAAATAATTATCCAAAATATAATAAAATGTTTTTATGAAATTTTTATTACCTATACATACACACACCACCATCTAATTGATGTTAAATATATTTTTCTTGTGTACAACAAACTACTGCTTCACAAAATGATGATTGTTAATATCTCCTTTACCAACAATAATAGAGGACATTATGATGAAAACTATATTCATAAAATTCATATAATATATTTATTATGTACTAAGGATTCTTTATTATTCTTACAAAACTCATCTTTTAACTTTACATTTATTTTTAAAAACATAATCTTGTTTGAGAAACTGTGGACTACCGCCCCTCAAAGTGAAGTGATTCTATCACACTCCAACTGGATTGTATTAGGAATTGTTTTAATGAACTTATATAACATATATGAAATATTAATTCTACATGAATAATTATATATACATGTACATCAATATATATACATATTTCATTTACAGACGTTCTTTCAAGAAGAAAATAAAAAGGGTAACAATGTTAATGCATATATACGGCTTACTGTCTCTATGAATGGTGTTATATATTTTGTAAATATTTATACTATTAATTATAATAATATGTACATAATGGATATAAAATAAATCTATATCATTATTTACATTCTGGAATCATAATATAATTATAGGGACAAAAACGTATCAAATTAAGACATATTCGAAGAACAAAGTAAATTTTAGTCAAAGTGAAACCTTAACAGAGGATCGTTAAAAATTTTGTAATATAAAGTTAGGAAGACATTATATAAAAATATATATAAATATATGCTATTGTAAAATAATTGTAATAATATTATATTTACTATAAAGGATTCTTGTTTGATTATGGAGAGAGTCAAGAAACAAGGTAAGGGTATTTTCATCTCACTTTTAATTTCAATGAGATACCAGCTATGTTCACCACTATTTTCTTTATTGTGGTTTTTTTGAATCCCATGATATTATTCTATTTATCTTTTAAATAAATTTATTGGTATTCAGATAACCATTCTATGATCATTCTTTCATGGAGTTTAGATTTAAAAAGTTACCAAATCGGTAAATCAGTTTTGTCTCATTTTTCCTTCTTTGAGATTTATACTTTTTATGCAACTAAAATATTATATGAGGTATATATACTTCCATTTTACATGTTATATCATTACTATAATTATTTTAGTGATATATTAAACTTAATTTTATTTATTTTTTTTACATGGAGTGTATGATCCCAAGTCACCAAGATATAAGAGTTTATTGAGACAATCCCATTGCTTTTTAGGAAAATATTTCTCAAGAAACATACCTTTGAATTCGTCCCAGTGAAGATCCTCAATCTCATCACTATCCCTTATATTTTTCACCATCGACCACCACTGATCAGCTTCACCTTCAAAACGGTAAACATCAAGACTAACCTTTTGTTGTTCTGAACACCCCATGACATCAAAAATCTTCTCCAGTGCTTTAATCCACCTTTCAGCTTGCACAGGGTCAGATGATCCTCTGAATGATGGGGGATGTTGCCTCATGAAATGTTCCACCATTGACATGTTCCTCTGTGGTTGATCTGGCTGATCTCGTGCATGGATACCACCACCATTTATAGCCTGATTCAACTGTGCCATCACTGCAACAAACTGTTCAGTTCCGATTTCGACCATCTCAGGTTGCTGATTTGGAAGGTTGTCTTCCTCCTGATGTCATCCCAACATAGCTGCTTTGTTTACTCTACGGAAAACCATTCTGAACACAGAAATATCTTAGGCGAAGCAACATGGTAATCTGTAAATGCTATATCATTTCAATCATATTATAAATTAACTTATAATTTAACAATTTTCTAACTCCTAATGTTGTCTAAACCGACCTCTGATACCAACTATAAGGCCCCAGCCTTAAACCTTACTTAATATTGAATTAAATGAATAATTCACATTGAGGATCTTTTCAGGTTTAGAGTTTTAGAGAATTAGAACATAACTATTACATCTTAAAAGATTACAAAGTAGACACTTCTACTAAGTCTCCATAAAATAAAAACTCTTAAAAAGAAATATGTCTAGATTCCATGTTTTAGATAGCATGAAATTCCCTTGATCCCATCCTTGACCTTATTCCACTTTAATTCCAGAGAAAAACATTTCGAAAAACTTGGGGTGAGCATAAGAAGATCATTAAGGGATACACAAAGAATGAAAATTGTTAGTTTATTAAAACAACAAGTAAACCATGTATACTTTATCAAAGTAATAATTTTCACCATTATGAAGTAATAAAAACTCTTCACTAAATAAAGTATCATTACTTACCTTTTTGTAACCAAAGGATTACCATAAAACCCATATAAAGAACACATAACATATATAAAGGTAACATGGGACATAAACTTTCATAAGTGGAATAACCATACGGTCGACTTCCACACATATCACTTAATGGAATAGCCATACGGCCAATTTCCATACATACTTAATGGAATAGCCATACGACCGACTTCCATACCCAATGCATTGGAGGTTATAACGTAACCACCCGTCCTGGTATTCACAGCACCACCCGTCATATGGTTTATAACGTAACCACCCGTTAAAATGTCCAAGTACCAATATAAAATCATAAAACATAAAACCAATATAAAGGAATGATAACATTTCGACAATTCAATCACAATATATCATAAATATATTGACATAATAGAATCATTTATCAAAACCATTTTCAATACCAAAATACATAAAAGAGTATCTGGTATTTATTTTATTTTGAAAACATTACGGCTTGTTGAGGAAGCCAAAGATCAAATAATACTCGCGGCGGCGGAAGAAGTCGTTGTCACCGTGTACGTTAAAAAAAACATTCCTTTTTGTTGTTTAGTAAAACGCTTCGTAGAAAAAGATTCCTTTTGTATAAAAGTAAAAGTCAAAGGGGTTTATACACCGTATAAAAGAATGTTTTGTATAAAACGAAATATGCCTCAATGAAAGGAGATTGAGACGAAGTCCCTTACCTCAGGTCCGACTTGACTCGATCGTTCTTTAACGTCCTGAATAATAAACTTGAGTTAATTTATACTTTATTAAGAACCTTTTTAAAGTTAATTATTCCTTTTATATCACTTATTGCAATGTTATAAACATTATGTAACCATTTAAGTTAATAATGTTTGTTTTGTCAATATTTGGTTCTTAAGTCGAAAGATGACTTCTTACAATTACATGTTGTTCGTGTGGTCAAAAGTTCTTTATATCCAGAATGAAATTCCTGATTTGGATATCATATATATCATATATATCATATATATCCAGCATATACATGTATTTATAATATTACATAATCATTTAGAGATAAGAAATGAAATGCACCGTTCATGGAGACGGGAAGCCGTACGTACGCATGAACGCTACTTTCATTTCTTTGTCATATTAATGGAATTAAAACTAAATAAGAGGTATGTATATTTTAATTCCAGAATTATATTCATCATTTAGATATATCATTAATTATATATATCCATTATATACATGTACTTTTAATAGTACATTACATTTGGGGATAAGAAATGAAATGCACCGTTCATGGAGACGGCAAGCCGTACGTACACATGAACGCTACTTTCATTTCTATCTCATAATTTAATGGAAATAAATAATAATGATATAGAGGTATATTATAATTACAGTATAACATCATATATAAAAACTTTAAATCCATCCTTTACACGTCCCACATATGGCATTAACGAATCACATCACTTTGAGGGGGCAGTAGTCCGCACTTCCTTAAATGAAGATATCGTGTTTACCCATAATGGAAACCATAAAGGTATGCCCAAAATGAAAAACACAGAAGCTTAAGGAAAACATAAACATATTATATATCATATATAAAAATAGTGACATCATAATGGCCACCTTTTAAGGTGTTAAATGAGTATTGAACAATCATCGTTTCGGGAGGCAGAATTTCGCCATCCACGGAAACCGTATGTTCTTTAACCATTTGATGTAGTTGTGTGAGAGTGTAGCTAAAATAAATCTTATAAAAACAACGTAGTATATTGAAGATACTGGTGTTGTTACAAAAGAAGTAAATAAAAAGAGTTTAGGGGGTTGGAGAAGCAAAATAAAACAAATGAACAAGAGAGAATGAATTACCTTTAAAAGTGTAACTCCCTTTTGATTTGAGGCTAAATGCTTCCTTTGAAAGGATTATGCCCAAAGGGAATCCTCTAGGATGAGCAGAGGGATGTGGAGAGAGTAATTGGGCAGGGGTTGGCCGAGCCAAAGTCTTGATAAGTGTGTGAAATGAGGTAGAGGTGGGGGCCTTTTATAAGAGGAGAGGAGGGGCACTTTTGGAAAGTAAAGAAATATTACTTTATTTGAAAATGTGTTTCGGTTTTAAAAGGACCCACATTAATATAATTCGTGGATACGGTGATAAGGGTTTGAAATCCACTCATCCAATTGGTTTTGGCCATGTGTAGATTCTAGATTTTTCATTATCTTTCCATTTTATTTAAATCGTCAAATAATGATGTCATCGCTGCATCATTATTATGTCATATATAATTTAACTTATATAATGTCTAAAAATTATAAAAAAAATAATGTGATGTAGGAAATATTTTTAGCTTTACAATTACTATTTATAATCAAAATTTGGACTTGTATAACCCCGCTCAAAAATTATTGTAGTAAAACAATTTATGTTAGTGTCATTTTCACTTTAACATTAAATAAAAATATATTAATGTCATTTTCCAACTAAAGTGGCTCCATGGGGTCCCCAAGTTGCCCCATGACTTGTCTTGGTCGTCCATGACTCACCCAATAGGTGTAGGACAAGTTTCATGGTGTTTTCACATTCTTATAATACCATTTTTACCTTAAACTACACTAATTACCTCTAATCACGATTAATGAAAAAAAGGTACTATTCACCAAAAAATTATTTTAATCTCATTGAACCACATTTTACTTCTTAATGACAACCATGTATGTCGGATTTTCAAAATTCAATACACATTAGTGGTAAACATTCATTTAACTGAAAAATCAGTTTGCTTGATTACCACTTAGTGGTTTCACTATTCATCAAAAATTGAAGTTTTTCAGAAAATTACCAAAAATACACCCTAAGCTATATTTGATATTCCGAATTCAAAAATGAAGTCCATTTTAAAAAATTCAAAACATATAAGTCAAATTAATTAATTTAATAATTAATTCCCGCTCTCATGACAAATAGCGTGTTTTTGTGAAACAATAAGTATCAAAAGATTGACACCAGTTTAAGTCCAATTTCAAAGTGAAATTGATTCCAATGACCACCATTGGATTAACTGGTAAAAATATTTTTTAATTTCACTTTAAAACCAATTAAAATAATAATATAATCATATAAATAATTTAGATTAAAAAGAGGTTTTGAATTAAAATACAACACTTTACACTATTCATTAAAAAAATGAACTTTATCAGAAAGGTACCAAAAAATTACACAAAGTAAACTTTGATGTCCTGATTCTTAATAAGAGTTTTATTTGGTCCAAAATAATGTATAAGAGTGATCAAAACTATATTTAATGACAGTTCTCCATTAAAATGCGATAAGTGAACCTTTAGTGAAAACTAGGGCATATACGCCTAAAATTGAATTCTTTCCGTATTTTAAGCCTTTATCTTTTATTGGATAAATGTAAAAACATTTAAAAACATATATAATCATATTTTAGTTATTTCTATCCATTACCGCCAGTACAACGGCTACTTGTTAACTAACATTTAACATAATATTATTTTATTACTAGTGTGCTACGTAAGTTTCAAAGAAACTCATCGTTGCGTATCGGGTACGCTATCGAACATAGCAACCCCTTTAAAATAAAAATAATATTTAATTCATAAATATTAATAAATATGAAAATTCTTTATTCTTTATTTACCTAGGATGTTACATCCTTCCCCCCTTTTGGGAATTGCGTCCTCGCAATTTTATTCACTTATCAAAATAAGTGGGGGTATTTATCCCTCATAGCATTTTCAGATTACCACGTTGCCTCTTAAATCACATGGGTTTTCCACAAAACCTTTACCTGATGAATCACCTTATTCCGTAACACTTGCTCCCTGTGGTCAAGAATCTGGACCGGTTGTTACTCATAAGATAGGTTCTCTTCCAGCTGAACTACCTCTGGGCTCAAAACTTGAGATGGATCTGGCATATACTTTCTCAACATCGAAACGTGAAAAACATTGTGTACCTGAGATAAACTCGGAGGTAAAGCCACTCGGTATGCAACTGATCCAACTCTTTCCAGAATTTCGTATGGTCCAACAAACCTTGGACTCAACTTTCCTTTCTTCCCAAATCTCATCACTCTTTTCCAAGGATAAACCTTGAGAAAAACATGATCACCTACCTCGAAAGATAGATCCTTCCTCTGGTTATCCGCATAACTCTTCTGCCTGCTCTGAGCTGTTCTCATGTGTTTCTGAATCAGCTGAACTTTTTCTGCCATCTCTTCTACCAATTCTGGTCCCATCAACTTCCTTTCACCCACTTCATCCCAGAAAGCTGGAGTTCGACACCGCTTCCCATATAATGCCTGAAATGGTGCCATCTGTATACTGGAATGAAAACTGTTATTATAAGAAAACTCAACCAAAGAAAGATGTTGGTCCCAACATCCCTGATAATCCATAGAACAAACTCATATCATATCCTCTAATGTCTGAATTGTTCGTTCTGACTGCCCATCTGATTGAGGATGAAAAGTTGTACTAAAATTTAAATCAGTACCCAACGACTTCTGAAGGCCTTTCCAAAAGTTAGATGTAAACCTGGGATCACTATCTGATACAATGGAGAGAGGAACTCCATGTAACCTGACTATCTCTTTAAGATACAAACGGTAAAGTTGATCTAGAGAGATAGTATCTCGTATAGAAAGGAAATGAGCAGATTTGGTCAAGCGATCAACAATAACCCAGATTTCATTATTACCTCGAGATGTCCTCGGTAATCCCACAACAAAGTCCATGGATATGTTTTCCCATTTCCACTCTGGCACTGGTAAAGGCTGAAGCATCCTTGCCGCTCTGATTTAACCTGTTGATATGTCAAACACTTCATAGTAAAATCAGAAATGTATCTTTTCATTCCATCCCACCAGTAATACTCCCGCAGACCTATGTACGTCTTAGTACTGCCAGGATGAAAAAACAACTCATTCTTCAACTGTGAATCACAAGGAACACATAACCTCTTCCCAAACCTCAAAACACAAACACAAACTTATCCAAGAACTCATGGAAAATTTTATTCATAAGGTCCATGAATACATTAGGTGCATTGGTTAACCCAAAAGGCATAACTACAACTTCATAATGGCCATATCTAGTACGGAACGCAGTCTTTGGAACGTCTGCTTCTTTTACTTTCAACTGATGGTACCCCGACCTCAAGTCAATCTTCGAAAAATACTGAGCTCCCTGGAGCTGATACCACTTCATTCGATGGCCCAACATCTGCTGAAGTTGTTGCAAAAGATTTCACCACCCCTTTCTGATTGTAGCCTGGCTGCATTCCCCCAGTTGAGTTCTTCGTTGGACACTCGTTTGCATAATGACCCATTTCATTACACTTAAAACATCTTACCGTTGGATTTTCATTTCCTGCTTGATCATCTTCCTTACAGTTACGATCAATATGACCAGACTTACCACACCGAAAGCACTTACCAGAATTGGATAAACATTCTCCAGGATGCATTTTACCACACTTCTCACAGGATGGATATTTGGTATTCTTACCTCCTTGCTTCTTTGATGAATTCTTCCCCTTTTCCTGCCAACTAGACCTCTTATTCTGTTGTTTGTCATAGAACACATGTTCATCGGCAAACTCCATTTCCACCATCTCCGTACATCGAACAAGTTTTTCATAACTTTTGAACTCACGAGAAGCTAAAGCCCTTCGATACTTTGGCTTTAACCCTGAGTAAAAACGGTTTATTTTACTATCAAGATCCCGTATGAAGTTTGGAGCATACCTTGCCAATCGAGTGAACTTTTCTTCATAATCATCCACTGAATCATCCTCCTGCCTCAATTCTAGGAACTGTTTTTCCATCCTAAGACGAACCACCTTAGGAAAATATTTCTCAAGAAACATACCTTTGAATTCGTCCCAGTGAAGATCCTCAATCTCATCACTATCCCTTATATTTTTCACCATTGACCACCACTGATCAGCTTCACCTTCAAAACGGTAAACAGCAAGACTAACCTTTTGTTGTTCTGAACACCCCATGACATCAAAAATCTTCTCCAGTGCTTTAATCCACCCTTTAGCTTGCACAGGGTCAGATGATCCTCTGAATGATGGGGGATGTTGCCTCATGAAATGTTCCACCACTGACATGTTCCTCTGCGGTTGATCTGGATTATCTCATGCATGGATACCACCACCATTTATAGCCTGAGTCAACTGTGCCATCACTGCAACAAACTGTTCAGTTCTGATTCCGACCATCTCAGGTTGCTGATTTGGAAGGTTGTCTTCCTCCTGATGTCATCCCAACATAGCTGCTTTGTTTCCTCTACGGAAAACCATTCTGAACACAGAAATATCTTAGGTGAAGCAACATGGTAATCTGTAAATGCTATATCATTTCAATCATATTATAAATTAACTTATAATTTAACAATTTTCTAACTCCTAATGTTGTCTAAACCGACCTCTGATACCAACTATAAGGCCCCAGCCTTAAACCTTACTTAATATTGAATTAAATGAATAATTCACATTGAGGATCTTTTCAGGTTTAGAGTTTTAGAGAATTAGAACATAACTATTACATCTTAAAAGATTACAAAGTAGACACTTCTACTAAGTCTCCATAAAATAAAAACTCTTAAAAAGAAATATGTCTAGATTCCATGTTTTAGATAGCATGAAATTCCCTTGATCCCATCCTTGACCATATTCCACTTTAATTCCTGAGAAAAACATTTCGAAAAACTTGGGGTGAGCATAAGAAGCTCAGTAAGGGATACACAAAGAATGAAAATTGTTAGTTTATTAAAACAAAAAGTAAACCATGTATACTTTATCAAAGTAATACTTTTCACCTTTATGAAGTAATAAAAACTCTTCACTGAATAAAGTATCATTACTTACCTTTTTGTAACCAAAGGATTACCATAAAACCCATATAAAGAACACATAACATATATAAAGGTAACTTGGGACATAAACTTACTTATGTGGAATAACCATACGGTCGACTTCCACACATATCACTTAATGGAATAGCCATACGGCCAATTTCCATACATACTTAATGGAATAGCCATACGACCGACTTCCATACCCAATGCATTGGAGGTTATAACGTAACCACCCGTCCTAGTATTCACGGCACCACCCATCATATGGCTTATAACGTAACCACCCGTTAAAATGTCCAAGTACCAATATAAAATCATAAAACATAAAACCAATATAAAGGAATGATAACATTTCGACAATTCAATCACAATATTTCATAAATATTTTGACATAATAGAATCATTTATCAAAACCATTTTCAATACCAAAATACATAAAAGAGTATAAGGTATTTATTTTATTTTAAAAACATTTCGGCTTGTTGAGGAAGCCAAAGATCAAATAATACTCGCGGCGGCGGAAAAAGTCGTTGTCACCGCGTACGTTAAAAAAAACATTCCTTTTTGTCATTTAGTAAAACGCTTCGTAGAAAAAGATTCATTTTGTATAAAATTAAAAGTAAAAGGGGTCTATACACCGTATAAAAGAATGTTTTGTATAAAACGAAATATGCCTCAATGAAAGGAGATTGAGACGAAGTCCGTTACCTCGGGTCCGACTTGACTCGATCGTTCTTTAACGTCCTGAATAATAAACTTGAGTCAATTTATACTTTATTAAGAACCTTTTTAAAGTTAATTATTCCTTTTACATCACTTATTGCAATGTTATAAACATTATGTAACAATTTAAGTTAATAATGTTTGTTTTGTCAATATTTGGTTCTTAAGTCGAAAGTTGACTTCTTACAATTACATGTTGTTCGTGTGGTCAAAAGTTCTTTATATCCAGAATGAAATTCCTGATTTGGATATCATATATATCATATATATCATATATATCCATCATATACATGCATTTTTAATATTACATAATCATTTAGAGGTAAGAAATGAAATGCACCGTTCATGGAGACGGTAAGCCGTACGTACGCATGAACGCTACTTTAATTTCTTTGTCATATTAATGGAATTAAAACTAAATAAGAGGTATGTATATTTTAATTCCAGAATTATATTCATCATTTAGATATATCATTAATTATATATATCCATTATATACATGTACTTTTAATAGTGTATTACATTTGGGGATAAGAAATGAAATGCACCGTTCATGGAGACGGCAAGCCGTACGTACACATGAACGCTACTTACATTTCTATCTCATACTTTAATGGAAATAAATAATAATGATATAGAGGTATATTATAATTACAGTATAACATCATATATAAAAACTTTAAATACATCCTTTACATGTCCCACATATGGCATTAACGAATCACATCACTTTGAGGGGGCGGTAGTCCGCACTTCCTTAAATGAAGATATCGTGTTTACCCATAATGGAAACCATAAAGGTATGCCCAAAATGAAAAACACAGAAGATTAAGGAAAACATAAACATATTATATATCATATATAAAAAAAGTGACATCATAATGGCCACCTTTGAAGGTGTTAAATGAGTATTGAACAATCATCGTTTCGGGAGGCAGAATTTCGCCATCCACGGAAACCGTATGTTCTTTAACCATTTGATGTAGTTTTGTGAGAGTGTAGCTAAAATAAATCTTATAACAACATCCTATTATATTGAAGATACTGGTGTTTTTACAAAAGAAGTAAATAAAAAGAGTTTAGGGGGCTGGAGAAGCAAAATAAAACAAATGAACAAGAGAGAATGAATTACCTTTAAAAGTGTAACTCCCTTTTTATTTGAGCCTAAAGGCTTCCTTTGAAAGGCTTCTGCCCAAAGGGAATCCTCTAGGATGAGGAGAGGGATGTGGAGAGAGTAATTGGTCAGGGGTTGGCCGAGACAAAGGCTTTATAAGTGTGTGAAATGAGGTAGAGGTGGGGGCCTTTTATAAGAGGAGAGGAGGGGCACTTTTGGAAAGTAAAGAAATATTACTTTATTTGAAAATGTGTTTCGGTTTTAAAAGGTCCCACATTGATATAATTCGTGGATAAGGTGATAAGGGTTCTAAATCCACTCATCCAATTGGTTTTGGCCATGTGTAGGTTTTATATTTTTCATTATCTTTCCATTTTATTTAAATCGTCAAATAATGATGTCATCGCTGCATCATTATTATGTCATATATAATGTAATTTATTTAATGTCTAAAAATTATAAAAAAACTACTATGATGTAGGAAAGCTTTTTATCTTTCCAATGACTATTTATAATCAAAATGTGGACTTGTATAACCCCACTCAAAAATTATTTTAGTAAAACAATTTATGTTAGTGTCATTTTCACTTTAACATTAAATAAAAATATATTATTGTCATTTTCCAACTAAAGTGGCTCCATGGGGTCCCCAAGTTGGCCCATGACTTGTCTTGGTCGGCCATGACTCACCCAATAGGTGTAGGACAAGTGTCATGGTGTTTTCACATTCTTATAATACCATTTTTACCTTAAACTACCTTAATTACCTCTAATCGCGATTAATGAAAAAAAGTTTCTATTCACCAAAAAATTATTTTAATCTCATTGAACCACATTTTACATCTTAATGACAACCATGTATGTCGGATTTTCAATATTAAATACACATTAGTGGTAAACATTCATTTAACTGAAAAATCAGTTTGCTTGATTACCACTTACTGGTTTCACTATTCATCAAAAATTGAAGTTTTTCAGAAAATTACCAAAAATTCACCCTAAGCTATATTTGATATTAGGAATTCAAAAATGAAGTCAATTTTACAAAATTCAAAACATATAAGTCAAATTAATTAATTTAATAATTAATTCCCATTGTGATGACAAATAGCGTGTTTTTGTGAAACAATAAGTATCAAAAGATTGACACCAGTTTAAGTCCAATTTCAAAGTGAAATTGATTCCAATGACCACCATTGGATTAACTGGTAAAAATATTTTCTAATTTCACTTTAAAACCAATTAAAATAATAATATAATCATATAAATAATTTAGATTAAAAAGAGGTTTTGAAATAAAATAAACACTTTACACTATTCATTAAAAAAATGAACTTTATCAGAAAGGTACCAAAAAATTACACAAAGATGTCCTGATTCTTAATAAGAGTTCTATTTGGTCCAAAATAATGTATAAGAGTGATAAAAACTATATTTAATGACAGTTCTCCATTAAAAGGCGATAAGTGAACCTTTAGTGAAAACTAGGGCATATACGCCTAAAATTGAATTCTTTCCGTATTTTAAGCCTTTATCTTTTATTGGATAAATGTAAAAACATTTAAAAACATATATAATCATATTTTAGTTATTTCTATCCATTCCCGCCAGTACAACGGCTACTTGTTAACTAACATTTAAAATAATATTATTTTATTACTAGTGTGCTACGTAAGTTTCAAAGAAACTCATCTTGCGTATCGGGTACGCTATCGAACATAGAAACCCCTTTAAAATAAAATTAATATTTAATTCGTAAATATTAATAAATATGAAAATTCTTTATTCTTTATTTACCTGGGATGTTACAATTTCTCTAAATTTATTATGTTTAGATTTAATAATGTTAAGAAACACATTTCTCTTTCATGGGTTATATGCTTCTGAAACCCAATTTTTTCACAATTTTTTATGATGAAATGATTATGAATCCTATAAATTAACATATTTTATGTTATGTTTACATGATTATGATACTGATTTCATATCATGGGTTGTGATGTGTTCATGTATGATCTTGTGGAACATGTATGCATGATTTTAATATGTGATGTGTGGAACCTATATCCCACTCCAATGCATTGGGTAATGATTTATATCTCATGAGAAAAACATGGCTAGACTGAGGGTTCACTTAGACACTACTATAATTTGGGCTAACTTCGTTTTGTAATACATTTTAGGAATGGGGGTTATCTTGGTTCAAAAATATCGCTCTAGAATACGGGTTCACTTGGCTCAGTAATGGAATTGGTATACTAAAATGGTCTTAGTAGCGATGCCTTGGCTACTATGGAAATAACTATATTCTTATGTGTGTCCACAATTCCATTTCTTATTCCTAAGTTACACTTTCATGGGATATTTTCTTTATTTTATTATTATTCATGTCTTATGAACTTCCAATAATTATTCCATGATTTCTGTTATGATCTTTGAAATTTAGGGTTTTAGCTTATTTCTAAATGATCATGTTCGCATACACTTATGATCAAGATTATGCTTACATGTATCCCCTATTTACCCTTACTAAGAATTTGATATCTCCCATTTTAATGTTTCTTTCCCCAGTTTGTGAAGATATGCATTATGATTGATGTGTCTATGAAGTGTTTTAGTCAAGAATAACCTAGTGGGAGATAATGTAGCTCTTTTTTGTATTGGTTTTTATGTTTTCAAGATTCTAAATACACTAGATTGGAACATTCATCGTGTATCTATTTGTATATTATTTATGTATTCCAAAAAATTAATCTAATGTTAATTTTTATAAGATGTGGGTCACTATAGTTGGTATCAAAGGCTGAGGTATAGTTAACCTTTGGGAACGAAGATCAGAAAACATTAATGAGAACCCTAGATATATGTATAAGGATATTTATAGGGATTTCCTTAAGAATAAGTATAATGATGAGTTAAAATATAGGAAAATGTCATTGAATTTTGGTAAAGGATAAAGGATTGGTTTCCATGAAATACATCCCTGCATGGATACTACCAGTGGATGTGTCTCTAGAATAGATGTACCTAGGCATTATAACAATGACAAGATGTTCCAGGATTGACTCTAGGTAATCCAATACAAAAAAATAAGTCTTACTACACACCTAGTTTGACACTCATTGGGGGTATGATTTTGGAATTATGAAACTCTTCACAAACCATTATGAGCGATTTAAATATATTTTTTCAATGAATAACATAATATGAACCTATGATGTCATAGATTTAGGAAGGTGACATGATTTAGATATCATATAAGTAAATAATTTCATTACTATGTGATATTATTCTATGATAATTAATGATCATGTTGTGCTTTTGTTTTTCGTCAGTGGACGGAACTATAAGAAACTAGATTAGTGCAGAATGTGATGGACGATTTGTTAATGCATATTCAAATGGGTTGATATATGGTGAAAAGATATTATGATTATGTCGAATCAGGTATCATGGTATATGAATAAAAATTTAATCTTTAGTGATATTCATAATAGGTCGTGTAAGAGAATTATGTTATTTTACGATACGAAACATAGAGAAAATAATATTTATCTTCCTTCATGTCATGAAGATGGGATTAAAAACCATGAAGAGTACCTCAAATTGGGGGTAACATGTTATTTGTGTTTTAAAAAGGGTCTCAGAGTGGTGAATTGTCATTGAGTTCAATGTCTTATATATGGAGAACAAGGGAATTACCCAACAAAATTCCCCGAGTTAAGGATTTATTTCTAAAAAATGTAAGGTCCTCCTCCATGAAAAGTATTAAACATAAAATATTGAAGTATTTATATCTTTTTATATAAAAATTATGAATGGTGAATTATTTCTGGGTTGTTCTGTTTAAGATTTTTTAATGATTTACAAGAATATTTTGAATGGTGTCGATAGAATAGATAGGTGATCTCATGAATGGTAACAATTTGAATAGATCAAGGTAACAATTAAAATGTTCATTATGATAAGATAATGTTGTATGGATAATGATATGTGCGATATGAATAAGTAAATTTTATTTTACTGATTACCATGGAACAATGTAAGGGATTGTTGAAGGGTGTGTTATGATATCATTGATGAAGCTTAAAATATTTTTGGAATTAAATAATAGATCCAATATACATTGGAATAAGAAATAATGCATTTTTTAACATGTATTTAAGGTAATTTAGGTTATTACCATTTCTCAATAGATTATATGATGGTGTTATTCACTTTTATTGAATTTGACAACAAAGGGATACTTTTTGATAAACAGGGGAATACCTGTTAATATGATTTCATGAATATCTTTCTAATGTTTTGGATTCTCACATTTGAGAAGGGTTATAAGGTTAACCATTCATGATTAGTTTAATTTAATCTTTAGAAGAAGTATTTATGCACTAAGTTTGCATTGAAAACCATGGTTAAAAGGATAATAAGTTGTTAACATTATTTCAATGATGTAAATAATATATTTTATATTATTGTGGTTTAAATAAATGGAATCATGTATGTCTGGTGACAACCAATCAAGACCGGCACTGTCACAGGTCTTAAAACATTGATCGAAGGACGATAAGTGTTTCAGGCATACCATTGGCCTATGTGATGTCCTGGATAATGTATATTTATTTTTAATGAATAAATATTTATGATGAATTATCAGTGTTTTTTTATATTTATAGATTATTGAATGTTTTTAAGAGACATATAGTTAGACTTTTTACACATTTTGGGCATTAATATTCCTTAAAGAATAATTTAGTGATTTATTCCACAAAATTAATTTATAGTCATTAATTCCTTGCGGTAATTGATGTATAAGAATATTTTCAAAGACCAAACCAAGAATGAAAATATTTTTATAGAAATTTATAATGTATTACTTAGCATTTGTAATGAGATCAAATTTTTTTTTCCAAATACCTTAATTTCTTTTGAAATGATATCCTTTAAAATCATCGTAGATTTATAAATTTAAAGCCTTAACATTCCTTTGATCATATAATTTTTTTTTGATGACCTTAATCACTCCATATAAATAAATATTCTTTCCCTTGATATCCAATATTAACTCCCAACCAATGTACTTCTATGTGGAATCCTAGTTATTTGTTTCTTTTGACAACTGTTATGGTTCCAAATTCCATTTTAATGGAATTTTAATTATCCATTATTACGATGTGGGTTTCTCTGAATGAAACTCTTATGTATTAAACCATTGATAACCCCGAAAAATTTCACTGGAGAAATATATTTCAGGGGGTGGGGTAGAATGTAACACCCATAGAATTTGGTTAATTCTTTTTCAAATTAATTTAATATTTTATTTTTTTCACATGAAACTACACTATATAAATTTCTCAAATAATTAAAAGACTAAATTCACACTAAAACATCTTGTGATATGGAACACACGACACATAGTTATCATACGATACATGCAACATTGAGTTCACATAGGATACCAACAACACTTTGTTAGCGTATGATACATGCAATATTGAGTTTCTACAAAACATCTACTTTTTATTATTATAATTCATAGGATATAATTATAACATATAAATTAATAATAGAAATAGAAATATAAATATTTTTTACACATTATTTATTTAAATATATAAAACATATTGATAATGAAAAATATGATATTTAGTAATGTCCTTTTTGTGTTAAAAATACTATATTGATTAATCGGATGCTTTTGACAATAAATTTAATTTAAGACACATTTGGAAATTTAATTTGATAAATATACTTTTATTTTTATCTCATAATGACTAAATTATCCAAGGGTGATTTTTTTGGATTTTTCTGACAAAATCATTTTTTGATGAGTAGGGAAAACAAACTGGTTTTTAGTTAAAAATTACCTTTTTCCTAATTAATTTTCAATAATAGATGATTTTATAAATATTTTTTAATTCCCTATTGAAAAAATATTAAAATTTTTAAAAATATTAATAAATTTTAATAAATTTTACATTGAAAAATAATATAAAATTTTGACAAACATTTAAATTTTTTCTTACTTTAATCAACCGTTGTTTCGTCTTATCTACAAGATTATCAGAAATCTTAAATCTTCTGCTTCTTTGAAGTAAATTTAAAAAATTATAAATGCAAAATTTTATTCAGTATAATTTTTATAGTATAAAAATACTACATTAATTTTGACCAAAATGAATAGTAAAGGTGGTTGAAATTAATCATAGTGGTTAAGGTCAAATTAAACTTAATACTGCACTAAACCGTAAAATTAAGGGCCCAAATGTCCTAGAAATTTTCCGAACACACATTTTCGGTCCGTATAATGGAAATAAAATAAAACTTACTGGGTTTTTTTGTTTGTTATGACTTATTTATGTTATAACATGTGCATATATAACTTCTCTCTAAAAATTCCAATTGAGTCCTTTTCCTTCTCGATAAAAGTTCACCACATCAACCCTTTCCTCACATCTATCAAAACATTTATGTTAATCAATTATATTCCCTAATAGACTCTCAAAAACCATCACTTATACCTTGAATCAAACATTTTTTCATAAAGGATGTCAAGGAATCCATTTGGAACAAACCGAAAAGAGTTTCCAAATTTATAGGAAATGTCTTCTCTCAAACTCCTTTAATTTATATTCCTTCTCCACCCCTCCACTCTCTTTTTTTCATTATTTTGTGACAAAAATAATATCCTCCAAAAAATAGGTTGTTGTTATGCATGGGGTCTAACCAACACTTACCCACACCCCAATATAATGAGTCTTGAACATACTATTTCTATGTATGGTGAACTACTTCCTTGCGAAATGATGATTGTTCATTTATACTTTACCACTAATCATAGGGGCCATTATGATGGAGACTGTAACATCCCAATTCTGGGTTCCACCCAATGGTTCCCTATAACTGGTTTTTCATATAGCCTCAAGCACACTTCCTCAAATGCCAGTGGCTTCCAACAAGCAATGAGATCCTTGGGTGTGATAGTGGGGAATGTATCCCCTCATTGGCTGAGTAACACAGTAGAAAAAAATATTAAACAGTATCCTAAACAGTAATACTATACCACAAAATTAAACAATGGATGAATGATAGTATAAAAAAACTAAATCATATATAAATAAATTATGTATATCACATGAAACTAGGAAAACATCTTAACAAGTAACAATGTTGGAAATACAATACTGAAACCCATGTATAGAAAATACTAAACTCCAATAGCATCACATGCCTCAGCTTAGACCCAAGCTCTCGAACTCCAATAGCAATCATGTACCTAATGAAGAAGGGTGATTTCCCCTATCTGTACATACAATAATATAATCTTTTTGGGTCCAAAAGCATGAGCCAAATCGGGTGTGAGATTAATCCAAGTAGGAAACGACCAAAAGATATGTTCCTAACTATCAGTGCATATATATGGTAGGAAAAATGTTGAATGAAGAAATAAACAAGTATGTACACAAAAGTAAACAATCATACATTTTATAGTTACATTCATTTATAGTTATTAATTATTAAAAAAGTTGAATAATTAAATTCCAAGATCAAGCCTAAGATTTTTATCCCCTATTTAATAGAAGAGAAGATGTCTCAGAATACTCTCTAACAATCATGCAAGACTGAGTCCAAGATTGTGCTTTGGCTTTCCATACTCATCACAAACAATAAAAAACTCACACAAAACCCTCTTGGAATGTTCTCATTGTTTAAACCCTCTATTTCAACATATCATCATTTCAATAAAGATTTAATGACCCTCTGGTAATGCTCACATAGTCTAACCCCATTGGTCCCACAAAACAAAGAGTCTCTAAGGAAGCACTCACCACCAATTCCCCTAGCGGTCTTTTAAAAAATAACTTTATACTATTTATGAAGGAACTCAATGATTATCCCCATACGGTATCATAACGGTATACTATAGACACTCTGAGGGAGCACTCACCATCAATCACCCCAATGGTCTCATAGCAGTATAAATAACAGACATTATGTGGTAGCCCTCAAAATCTATTCCCCTGATGGTCTAACTAAACGAGGTTATCATATCCATGTGTAATAAAATCTTACAAAAATTATATCCAGTATTCCAAAGTAATATCAAAAACTACAAGGCTACATTGTTTCAATTCATAACACATGCATTTAACATGCTGCAACCAAGAAATTTATTCCAAAATAACTAGAAAGGAAAGGAAAACAAGGTCTTCCTCATAGGAAACTTGGTCCAAATAGTCATAAACATTCAAAAAAGGAAAATCACCCATGAGGTGTCCCATAAAAAATATATTTATTGTAAATACAACAACGAAAACCCTTAATCTATCGATCAATCTATGTTAGATGATAAGCGGGTTAAAATCCTTAAATAAAAATACTTGAATCATGGTTAATCGACACTTAGGCATATATAATTCAGATAAAAACTCTGCAAGGCATCAAACCACCTACCTAGACATTGTATGAAAAACACTGTCAAACAAAGGCCCTTGAATCGGCATTGAACATCATAGATATAAAAAATGTTAAAAAAATTCAACCTTTTATAACTCAAGAGAGAAAAGAAATTAGGTAGGGATTATCTAGAGAAATAAAGAACTCACCAGTGGGAATCCAACGCACTCAGTTACACCTCAATCAGAGCATAGATTTTTGAATTGGGAGGTGATCAAATATTCCTGATCATACGTTGTTCTCCTGTAGGATGAATCAGAATATGAGATGAGTTTTGGAGATGAGACCTAACCCCAGTCCGAATAATAAAATTAAAAAAATTACACATCGTGTTCATTTAATGTATACGTCGGGTACCATCCTCAATCGAACCCCATATTAGGTAGTCCACACAACCATGTACTCGGTCGTTACATGACCAGTACATGGCTACATGTTTCAATCCTATACATGGAATGTACACAAGAGTAGTCAACATGTAATTAGAAAATTTCAAAAATCTTCCTTTTTCCTCAAAATTAGAAAAAATTAAAATCTATACCTAAAATGAAGATATGGGTTCATACTAACCTCCCCCCTCAAAACAATGCTTCCCTGAATTACCCTTTCTAGGATGGGTAAGAAGAAACTTCAAAAAAACACTGGAAACTGGGATTAAATTTCGGCCTCCCACTCCTATGTCTCATCATGTACTCACCTATGCCGTCATAACACCCATACAAGAGGAACAGAACGACCATGGAGAACTATCATGTTGCGATCCACAATCCATATATTATTCTCCTTGAAGGATGTATCCACCTCCAAATAATCCTCCTTATGTTGAAAAACTATCAGATGAGTCTGAAAAGTAACACTGTGATAAGAAACATGAAAGGCATTGGTGCATATCCTGGTACATCTGAGTTAAATGCAACTGATAGGAAAACAGACAGACTCCCTACAAAACCTCAACAGGTCCGATGTATCTCGTTGAAAGCTTCTCCTATCTCCTAATCCTCCTATGTCTTAACCTTAGTGTGACTTGCCAGAAATAATGATCCCTGACCTCGATCTCTGGAGTTCATATCCATTGATCAACATAAGATTTCAGCCAAGACTATACAGTAACCATCCTCTTCTGAATCAACTCCACCTACTCAGTAGTCTCTTGTACATGATGTGGTCCTTTCATAACAACATATTCTACCTCCAGCCAACATAGGGGTTATCGGCATGGCCTACCATGAAAAGATTTCTATAGAATAAAATATGAATAATATCTATAAAACTATTATTGTAGAAAAAATACACTAGGGGGATGCGTCTCACACAAGAACCACCTAAATCTAGGATTCCCCTCGAAGCATGTCCTCCAACAACTGAATCGTGCACTCTGACATAACGTTTTTATGGGGATGGTATGATATACTCATAAGTACCTGTGTACCCAAAGCCCACTATAGTCTCATCAAGACATTAGAAGTAAAACTAGAATCACTATATGAAAATATAGAGTGTGGAACCCCATGAAAATTTACAATCTCTATGATGTAAAAAATATCCAAGATCGCCAACACTAAAGGTTTCCTTGATCGGCAAGAAATGCACAACCGTTGTGAGTGTTTCAATGAAATTCTAAACTACATAATTACCTTGTGGAATCCTCAGTTATCCTGTCACAAAATCCATCAAGACATCAGTACACTTCCACTTGGGAATGGCTAACTCATGTAAAATCCCTACTAGTCTCTAATTCTCTGCCTTTACCTGTGGACAGGTGGAACATTTCATAAAAAAACTAGCATCATCTCTCTTCATACTAGGCCACCAATACTGATGGTTTAAATCTTGATACATCTTGGTGACACCAGGATGAACTACCCAATCTTAGGAATGAAAATCCCAGATCAGATCCTCGTGTATTTATACTGACACCCATATGCATCCATGAAAAAATAAATATCTCATCCATGCCAATGGTCCACCCAGGAGTATGGTCCTCTCCTGAAACACTCTTCCGTATGACTAGGCCTTTGTAATCTGATAGATGTATCATTCATACATGATCAAGAAGGGTGGAGGTACCAACTATTGGAGAAAAAAATCTTCCCCTGTCTATCGTGCACCAACACATGCATCATCGAGAACATACCCAGAAGCTTCCACTCACTGCTAGCCTTTTGAACTGCTTGTATCTGAGTCCTCTAACTCAATGCATCAGACAGTGTGTTGCCTTTCCCAAGAATGTAGGAATGCTCCAAATCAAAATACAGAATATACTCAACCCAGCTTCTCTGTCTTAATTTCAGATCATGATGAGTAAAGATATACTTGAGGATTTTGTGGTTAGTGAAAACCACAATATGCTCGCCCAAAAGATCATGTTTCCAAAATCGTAAAGCATGAACAACTGTAGCTTACTTGAGATCATGCATCATGTAATTCCTCATATGTGGCCTCAACTGTCAAGACTCGTACGCAACAACTCCATCCCCTACATAAGCACGACACCCATCCTAATACCTGATGCATCACAATAAACTATGTATCTCTTGAGTAGCTTTGGGAAGACTAGTATCAGTGAAAAAGTCTACCTCCCTTTCATCTCATGAAAGGATGACTCACAAGATTCCATCCATGAGTACTTCTCAACCTTCTTAGTCAGTCCCCAAAGTGAAAATTATATTTGTGAAAAGTCTTGTATAATGATTCTATATTATATAGCCAATTCTAGAAAACACCATAAATCAATGACATTTTTAGAAGGCCCCCAGGAAACTACTGATATCACTTTCTCTAGGTCTACTAGAAATATTGTCTCTGAGATAACATGACTCTATAAGTAAATATGGTCCATCAAAAAGTGGATTTTTGAGAGCATAGAATATAACAGAAACTCACTCAGTGTACTCAAAATGATCTCAAGAAGGGTTTCATGGTCATGTCGAGTGTGAGAGTACCCCAATATATCGTCAATGAAGACTAACACAAATCAATCCATGTACAGATGGAACACATAGTTCATCAGTTCCATGAAAAAATCTAGCATGTTTGGGAGACCAAATGGTAGAACCACATACTCTTATATTCCATACCTTCTATTAATGGGTGTAGGAGGTATATCTAATAGTCTAACATGAAACTGAGGATAAACAGATATCATGTCAATCTTCAAGAACACTCAGTCTCCTCGAAGCTGATCAAAGAGTTCCTCAATCCTTGGAATGTAATATATGTTCTTTACCATCAACTGGATTAGCATCTGATCATCCAAAAAATTTATTAGGGTACGGTCCTCCATCATTTAAAAAATGATAAGAGAACCCCAAGGATATGTATTGGGTTAGATGAAACCCTTTAGCTGCAAATCCTTTAACCACTTATTGAGCTCCTATAAATCTGGTGCATCTGCCCAAGATGGAGGAATGGACACTGCTTCCTATCATAGAACAAGATCAATAGATAAATCTACTTCTCACTCTGGAGGTAAATCTGAAAAGTCTTCAGGAAAGAAATCTCTAAAACGATCCACCACTGGAGGAATGTTTATCTATGATGTCCCATGGTCATTAATATATAAACTAGCAATATGGGATTTAATTCCTCTTAACCCATGATTCTTGGGTCCTACTCAGCTTTCTGGGACATCCCATTCACCATTTAGTAGAAAATACCCACCCTCTCATGATGTTAAACTCGCCCTATGGCTATAGTAGTCAACAAAGGCATCGGAAGAGACTAACCAGTCCTTTCGGAGAATGACATAATAACCAGACATCTCTAAGGCATTGAGGTCCCATAAGAAGTGACACCCACCAACCATAAGACGGAACTCCTTACACTAATGTACACTAGATATCCAAATCCCCAACAGAGTTTCTATCATCATATAATACTCTTATGTAAATATAAAGAGCTCAAGGATCTCCATAACAAAAACAACAGACATAAAACTCAGGGAATCCCCTGTGTAAAAAAGAGAAGAAGCTAAAACTGAGGAAACTAAAATTGCAGCTCTAACTGTAGAAGGTCCGGGATCCTTCTCCTATAATGTCTTCACTACTAATAATGTATGACATATACCATTTCCCGATGACCATACCTGACTACCCAGAGCTGATTTAACCTATTGTCACTGGAATCATGTTTTCTAGATACCATGGACAAAACCTCTCCATCAGCCTGAATAGCCTAAAAAATTACAGTTCCCTAACTAATGAGAAATTGGTGGTCTGGATCCTGAACATGGAGTCATATAAGAACCTCTATCACTAGCTGTTGGTGAGAAAAATAAAAAAACTCATAAGATGGGCCATATTGCTGCAATCTTGGCACTCAACTTGATCTCTCGGTCACTGAGGTCCCATATACCCAATCTTCCACAGTATTCACATACCACCTAGATACTTGAAGAAGTATCTCATCCACTCAAATATTGGCATATAGACTCCCTACGGTTCTTCATACTGTCATTCGGATAAGTACCAACTCTGGATACCGAACTGCCCAGGCTCATAGCTCTAGACTCCCTCATATTACGTTTGGTGATCAGGGCCTAGTTGATTAATGAATATATGGATGTTTTCTTGAAGAGGTTCACCTGGGATCAGATTTCATGTCTATGTCCATCCTCAATCTTCTATTCCATAAATAACTCGTCACCCCTAGAATGGGTGTCAGGTGTTGCAGCTTTGTGAAACAAGAAGAATAATCCATGATTGAAAGTTTACCCAATTCCAGACCCATGAACTCTTAGGCTTGGTTACCCCTCAAGGTCTCTAGGTATAAATTTTCATGGAAGGTCCATAGGAACTCATCCCAATACATAACTCATTGGTGTCCCAAATTTGATATCACATACCATGATCTATTGGTGGAATCTTGAAGAATTTAGGTTGTGAGATTCAACCTCCTCCAAAGAAGTGTTTTGAGATGCTTGATGATAGACTGCATGGATTCTAACCAGGACTCTTTACCTTGAGGACCTCTATCCCCTAAGAAAGAGGGAGGATGTTGCTGATGAAAACCCCATGTCATCTTTTCCATAGAAGGGACAAGATGCAGTTCTCCCTAGTAGGTATTCATAAACCTCATGAAGACTTCTCATGACTATGAATTATCACATGTGTCTGGTATAAAATCTAGTTCCATAACAGGAACAATGGGAGGGTTTGTTGTTAGTCCTTGATCTATACTTTCTGGTGTCTGGTCATCGGCTTGCACCTGGCATACAACAGGAGGATGTTTTGGATGCATGACTCTGCAAGGTCAAGCACACACCTCAGTACCAGATTACCAAAGACAACAACTTTGAAATTCAAGAAAAGAAAATGAGAAGAAAAAATTCATGTTTTTCAAAACAGGGATACATGATGTGTATACCCTCCACACATCATGTTCCCTTAGGCTCAACATGGGCGCGTACCTCTACCAAAACAGGTCATGTAACACCCCATACACAAAAAGTGTTCCTCTCCAAACAAGACATGTACTTGAATTTTACATCATGCTTGAGTTCATCCATATGGATAATCCACATGATTCTCCCCTGGATAACACTAAATGCCATGTTCACCCTAGGCCTGACCTGTACCACTAATTTTATAACCACATGTGTCATTAGTCACATGGCTAGATAATTGCCCTCTTCGGCACAACTTCTACTCCCAATACACAGCGTGTTCTACCCAAGTTTTCCCATCCCCATGTCTCGGATCACTTAGTTAGTCACACTATTCAAGACTATTTGGAATTTACATATAGTACATGGTGTGTACATAAGAAAATTAGTTTCTTCTAGAATAGAAGAACACATGGTGTGTGTTCATAACACCACAAGTCGTGTTGTCTGGGTTTCTGGATAGTAGGCCTCTGAAACTCCTCTAGAACCCTTACAAAAATAAAATATAGTCCAATGAGTGAACATTTTTGACATGTGAGAGCCCATACTATACCAAATCAAATTCTGGTATCCTTATTCAATCATAACTAGTCAATTTTTAATTAACTTTCAGACATGCTCCACCAAATTCTAATATAAGAGGCCCAATAACACCTTAGGGACCGAAGAATGGCATCCATCCAAATTAAACCTCATATATCCCAATACAATATCAAAATAGTAGTTATTCTATAAAAAAATCTATCACAACAACATTAATATCTAGAACAACATCTATCACAATATTATGCAACAGTAATGTACCCTAAATGGAAAGACAAGAATGCAAGACATTGGATCTCTAGAAGGTGCCTATATGATGCATGATATAGAAAACCCTAATCTCATCAGCTTTCAAAAAAATAGGACCTCAATAATATCAATTGTAATAGAAAAAAAGAAGGTCATCACCCGACAGTGAAATAAAATCAACTATAACAATTGCCAAACCATAAAAATTGAAATATTCAAGGTAACATGGATTTTCCCAATACATTTGTTATCTACTCCCTATAAATACATATTACCAACTACAAATTCCTTATTATCACTATCTATGGGATCCAAATTGTATGAGAAAGTAGAAAAGAATCCCCTTTAATACTACCTTTTAATGTCTAGATTCCACATTCCACCCAAAGGGGCCCCGTACCCAGTTGGTCACATGGCCTCAAGTGCATTTCCATGAACTCTAGAGGATGCAGACTAGATGAAATGGCCATAGTTTATAGAAGGGAAACTATAGACTCATTGGCAGAGTAACATAGTGAAAAAAACAGTAAATAGTAGTGGAAGTTGTAATACTATACCACATAAGTAAACAATGGAAGACTGATAGTATAAACAACTACAACATATATATAAAATGATCCATGTCACATGTAACTAGAAAATAAGTCAAAAAAGGCACATTGATGTAATTAAAATAATGAAACCGAAGTATAGAAAATATTAAACTCCAATAGCATCTCAAGCCTCACCATGGTCCCATGCTCTCCAACTTCAACAACAATCTTGTTCCGGATAAATATGGGTGACTTCCCCAATCTATACATGAAACCATATAACCTGTTTGGGTACAAATGCATGAGCCAAAACCTTTGGGAGATGAATCTCAGTAGTTAACCACCAAAATATCAGTTCTTAACAGTCATTGAATATATATATATATATGAAAATGAAAAATGAAAAAATAAACCAGGATGTACTTAAATGTAAACAATCTTATAGTTTCCAATTAAATTCATTTACATTTATTAATTATTCAAAATGTGGAATAATGAAATCCTAGGATCTAGACTAAGCTCTATATCCCCTGTGTAATAGATGAGATGATGTATTAGAAGACCATCTATTAATCATGTTAGACATAGTACATGATTGTTATTTGGATTGGATGACTTGTCACAAACAATAAAACACTTACAAGAAACCCTCTGTTAATGTTCTCATAATCTAACCCCTCTGGTTAAAAAATCATCATTTCAATAAAGTTGTAACGACCCTCTAGGAAATCACAAACAAAATAACCCCTTTGGTCCCACAAAATATATACTCTCTAAGGAAGTACTCAACATAAATTCCCCTTGCGGTCTTTTAATAAATAACTATATAATCTATGAGGAATAACTTAGTGTAAATTACCCTTATGGTCTCATAATGGTATACTATAGACACTCTGAGGGAGAACTCACCATTAATCCCACATATGGACTCATAACTATTTAAGTAACCGACACTCTGGGGAATCCCTCAATGTCCATTCCCCCTATGGTCTAAATACCTCAGGTTATCATAGCCTATGTAATACAATTGTACACAAATGATATCAATCATCCCAAAGTAATATCAGTTAATAGATGGATAAGCAGTTAAAATTCATAAAACTGGAATTTAACATGCATTAATCAAGAAATTAATTCCAACCTAACAAGCAAGGCAAGGAAAACAAGGTCTTCCTCATATGAAACCAGGACCAAACAATTATAAACATTTAAACAATGAAGCACACCCACAGGGTGACCCCTAAACATGAAATTTAGAATTAATATATCTAAAAAACAATTAATCTATCAATAAATCTATGTTTGATGTTAATAGTGTTAAAATCCATAACATGAAATACCTGAATCATGGGTAATAGTCACTTAGGAATATATAATTAAAAGACAACCTTTGCAAGGAAACAACCACCTACCTCGATGTTGGATGATGAAAAATATCAAACGAAGGCCCTTGATTTGGCCTAAAACATTTTATATCTATATAAAGGTAAAAAAACTTCAACCTTTGATAACATGAATGAGAGGAGAAATCATGAAATGAGGCTCTAGGGAAAGAGAGAAATCACCGGTGGAATCCAAGACACTCAGCGGTGGCACAATCGGACCTCAGACAGAGGAATGAGAGGTGCTCAAATATTCTTGATTATATGTCACTCTCTTGTATGTGAAATGAAAAGAATATATGAGTTCTATAGAAGAGATGTGACCCTGGCCTGATTAATTAAATAAAAAGAAAAGTACAGAGCATGTTCATTTAATATACATATTGTGTACAAGCCTCAATTGGCCACCAAAATTGGTAGTCCACATGCCCATTTACTCAGATATTAAATTTCCAGTACATGGCTACTCGTGGTACCCAGGTACATGGTCTGTACTCAAGTGTACGTGGCGTGTACTTTGAAAATTTCCCAAATCTTCCTTTTTCCTCAAAAACACCCTAAATCAAGATCCATTCAATAAATAAAGATCTAGATTCTTATAGAGACTCTATTTATATTTTTCATATGTTATATTTACTATGTATTTAAGCATATATATTCCTTTCACAACACACAACTCTTTAATTTCATTTTTTTTAATAAGATAATGTTTTTTGGGGATGTGTGGACTACCGACCCCTCAATGTGATGTGATTTATTCACCAACCACATGAAATGTATTGGAGATGGGTTTAACAATATTATAAGATATATATGAAATAGTAATGATACATGAATAGTGATATATATAGACACACACACAGAGACACACACACACACACAGACACACACACACACATATATATACCTGTGTAATTTACACACATTGTTTCAATGCGACAATAAAAACAGAAACAACGTTCAAGCTTACGTGTGGCTTACCATCTCCCATAATGGTGTATTCCATTTCATACTTATTTATGCTATAAATAATTATAATATATATATAATATATATAAATGATATTAATATCATGGATTACATTTTGAAATCATGATCTAATTATAATGACCATATATGTAACAAATTAATACACATGAGAATAACAGAGTTGAATTTACCCAAAGTGGAACCTTAACATAGGTTCTTTAAAAAGAAGCTAATATAAGGTCATAATAAAAAAATATGGTAAATGTTATAATAATTTCTTATATAAATTATTTATAATAAACTTATATTTATTATATAGGATTCTTTTATGAGTATGTATAGAGTCAAGAAACAAGGTCCGGGGATTTTCACCATACAAGGAATTTCATTGAGATACAAGCTATGTTCGACACTCACTCATTTTGTATAGTGTATGTACTACCCATGATTTAATATTTCATTTCGAGAAAAAAAATGGGTATTAACATTTCACTTCTATGATTCTTCATTGATGGGGATTATCTTTCAAAAGTTACCAAATCAGTTAATCATTTTTTTCTTAATTTTCCTTCTTTGATATTAATGTTTTGTTATGCACATAAACTATTCTTCAAGGTGTATATACATCCATTTTATAGGGTATACCATTAATGTAATTCTTTTCATGATATATAAATCTTCGTAAAATTTCTTTTATTTACATCGAGATTATGATCCCAAGTCACCATGTAATAAGAGTTTATTGAGACAATCTCACCCTATTTCAATATTTCTTATGTTTATGCTTCATTTGATGAAGTATTATGATCCATATCTCAGTAATATTAACGAGTTTCCTAATCCTCTGTTTATTCATGATATACTCATGTGTTAGTACCATTTTTAAACTCACTGGTACTTATGATAATGTTTTTATGTAAAATTTGACTTCCACTGTCGTTGGTCACAAATATATTGTATTCAAAAACCTTGTTTTAAAAAATATTTTCAAAACTTATTTCAGAAGATCCTTGAAATTAATTTTCAAGGAAAACGGATTTTAAAAATGTTGTATTGTTTTAAAATATTCTATTCCAATTTTTCAAATCTACATTGAAATAAAATGTTTTTCATATGGTTGTATGTTTTAAAAAGACATTCCCTATGAAGAAATGTTATTTTATTCAAGAAATGTTTTTAAAAGATCATTATGAATTATTTACCATCTAAGATAACATCCATTGGTGTTCATAATTCATTTATGCAGAAATTATTGTATTTCATTAATCATATTATTTATCTAGATGGATTATGTTTTGATGGAAGGATGTTATGAAACCTATTTCTCTTTCACAGGTAATATGCTTTTGAAACCCAATTCTTCTCATTGGTTATGTGTATGATGAAATGATTATGAATCCTATCATTTTCCACATGTAATTATAGTTTAACAGTTTTATGATACCCATTTAATATCATGGGTTATGATATGTTTATTTATGATCTTATGAAACATGTATGTATGATTTCATTATGTGACGAGTGGGATCTATATCACCCTCCAAGGCATTAGGTAATGATTTCTATCTTGTTGGATAGACATGTTTAGAATTAGGGTTCACTATTTTCAAAAATATAGGTATTGGATAAGGGTTTACACTTTTCAGCAATACAGGTCTAGAACGAGGGTATACTCAGTTTAGGAAGACAAGGCTAGAATGGGGGTTCATCTAGTTTATTAAAAGTAATTTTCTACTGGGATAATCCTGTAAGTGATGCCTGTGATACTATAGAAATCATTGTATGCATATATGTTTCCACATTTCCATGTATTATTCCTATGTTATGTTTGCATGGCCTATACTATTTATATTATTATGATTCATGTCTTAATAACTGCCACTCATTATACCATGATCTTGGTTATGATATTTGAATTACAGGTTTTGATCTTCTATGTTCATGATCTAGTTCTCATACCCTTATTCTCATGATTATTCTTGCATGTATCCCTTGTTTAAGCATAATGATCATTTTAGCTGACCCATTTTTTTTCATCCCCATGTTGTGAAGATAATTTTTATGATTGATGTGTCTAATAATGGTGATATTAATGAATAACCTTGTGGGAGATAATGTAACTCTTTTATGTACCATTGTTTATGTTTCCATGTTTCTGAAGGCACAATACTAGTACAATCTTCTTGATTATACTTGAATAATGTTTAATTATTATTAAAAAGTAATGTAATGTTAATGTTTTTAATGTGTAGGTCACTATCGATAATGACCTTGGATTCAATTTGATATAATTAGTCTAGATAGGCCTTGGATTATCTCCTTGGGCTAAACCCATGCTAAGCATGATATTTACTATAGATCTGCTCTATGTAACAAGTTGTAGATAAATTTAATGGAATTCCAAGGGTGTATCTCAGAGATTACACTCAACGCATTGGATATGAGGCATTATTATTTATTATTATCTAGTCTTACCTTATTAGGTCACATATTCCATCGTTTCTCTTTGTATATTATTTTATCATAACTATCATTACCTTGAAACATGTAATATATCCATTAGACACCATTAAAATAAATATGATGTGCTCATATAAATTTATCTTAGGTTGAAGGAGGTATGGAAACCAGGTTTCCAAAAAGGAACCTAATCCCAATATGGCATGTATTTATTTATTGTTCTACTATTGGTATACCAGGTCACTTTTACTATTTATATTCTTTGACTGTATTATTACATGAAACCATTAGTTGTTACCTATATAGTTTATTCACTCCTTGTTTGGGACACTATTTTGTACCCAGGAAGAAATCATGGATGCATGTAGGGAAAAGGGTATACTCCCAATTATGGAATCCAGGTTATTCATATAGCAAGAATAATTGGAGAATATTATTGATCCAATCCTCATGATACTCATTGGGAATGTACATTTAGACTTTTTGTTCCTTTTGATATACATGCATTGTATTATCTTCCTACTTCCTTATATATCTGAATATTTTTGTTGAGCATCTTGATCATTATATTTTGAATATGGTGATGGATATGTATTATTTTTTTTATTTATTTGATTGGATGATTACTAATTTTTTCACAATAGAAACTTCATTATTATGATTATATTGCTTTAATTTCTTTAATTCTTATGCTATTTATTAATAACATTTTTGGACCAATATAGCACTATGAAACAAGAGGATAATGTCTCCCTATCAATCCATCATAAAAAATCACTTCTAGTTGACGGCCTCTAATATATGGGGAGGTGAACTTGAGGCTATATGGTCCACTAGTTCTACAACTATTATTGAGTGAGAAGGGTTTGAATTTCACCAATGTTATCAAATCCATTTTTTCAGTTAAATATTTTTTGGGTTGTAGAATGTGGATTATATTGTGTCATAATTTGAAAATGAGTCTATATCTAATATTAACTAAACCATGTAAAGGAAAAATCCATATTTCCTGGGATGTTACTTATTATTATAGATTACGCTTATTATAATTGTAATGATTTCAACATTGGGAGATGGACCTGATATGTTGTGTTTCGTGGTATTACTATGGATATCTACCCATGGATCAGTATGGAATGAAGTCATTTTATCATGTGTCATTAATGGATCCTAAGATACATGACATGCATATTCCATTCCATGTTTGTTTATTGCATGAATTTCCTAAAACATATTTTAGTGACTTGAATAATATGTATTTAAAACTAAATAATAATTCTTTAGGGAATTAATAAATAATCATTTTAACATATATTCATCAAAATAAATGGTGTTTTGACATATATATTAATGGTAGAACCTCGATTAACTATTTATCACACATTTCATCTATGTAAACATGATTACATGAGATGAAATATTAGTTATCTATGATTAAATGGGTTCTTATTTCAATTTATAAATCATTTAATTTTATTAATTTTTGAATAGAGATCTATCTATTAATGATTTCATAGTGGACATGGTATATTCTATGGTGGAATGTAAATTTCTTTTCATATTTACATGAAGATATAGTTTGAACATATAAACTATTTTACTTTATATCATTTGAAAGGTACTACATCTAAATAGAATGAAATATAAAAATATATATATACGACCTTATTAACCAATTGATTCTTAAATTTTAAATAAAAAAATTTATCGACAAATAATGATTCCAATCACAACATAAAGGTTCTTTTCATCTATAAATTTCAAATGACATTCCTTATAATGGAACCCCTACTATTAAAAATGGAGAGCTTACCAATACCTAAACCATAGACATTGGTTGTTAAGACAATATTCATCAGGTAGTTAGTCCCAGTGTTATAATGATTTTATAGTTAAAACACATGTTTTTAGGACTTGAATCTATCCTTATTTGGATTAATATCTTTCATCACAATTTAAAAATACTCTTATATGATTTTTACAAAACATTTGTAGATATATTCAAACAAAACATGCTCATGTAATGCGATGATAGGGTGGTTCATTCCATTATCCATAAGTGGTGGTAACTTATCAACTAATTCATCATCTGGTAGTTCCACTATAGATCATCCTAGTATTCATAAACATGGAAATAAATCTCACCATCAAGAGGGTTTCTTACACTTGATGCAGTCTATGCATATAGCCCCATGGACTACACCTAGTATGTTTAATCTTAATCATTAGTTTTAACAAAAACTTTCACCCTTGTTGTTGTGGGATGGTTGTATCCATGTTATTTAGTCATGGTTAGAATACATTCTATCATTCATAGACATTCTTGATATACCTCCACAATGGTTGTTCAATATTGGGAAATACACACTTCTTAGAATTCAATGAAATGATGTGGTGTTATGAACCAGTAAGAATTGAATTGAGAAATATTTATGAGGGACCTCTTGTATATATTTCATGTTTAATTATTTCTGGAGACACTAAGATCAGACTGGTTCATGGTGTTCATAAAATTGGATTATGAATGGATGTTCGTAATGGAATAATTAGCTCACTTCACCGGTATTCGGTGAATTTCACCAATCAAAGTCGGTAATGTGTAGTTGAGAGTGAGAATATTTTATGAACGTATTTATTATTACATCCATTCATAGGTAAATTTCTTTTATCTTTCTATTATTCCATAGAATATAATGAATGATGGTATCTATGATTAAAACATGATGGAATTTGATGTAGTAAGGCCCATTTGACTATAATAGGTATAGAGTAGAAGTTATTCCACTGGAATGAAGTTATTATTTAATAATTTACATCATAATTGGAGAATCCAGATTGACCATAATGTTATTTTAATTATATACCACTAGTGAAGAAAACTATGGAATATTAATCCATAGTGTGATATAGAATGTTATAGGTTCTTTTCTTATAGTTGAATATGTCATAATTAGGGGATATGTTAGACCATTTTGTCTATCCCTTGTGTAAGTGGATATGCACTAAATACACCTTCCAGAATATGATCTGTGGATCCACGCCAATCTGGGAGTCAGAGTACCACTGGTCAAACAATCCCATGTGGTATTCATGGACAAAGAAGAGAAGAATATGATTTAAAATTCTAGAAGAGTGTACATCCTTTGTGTAGACAAGTTATAGATCAGGTCTATTAATCATGACATTTACACACTATATAGTTGATACATAAGGAGGAGTCTTATAGACCTTCTACAGTATGTGGCACTATACATGTATCCTCCAGCTTAGTATCTTCTTTATTTGATGTTGTCTTTTAATGGTCATTTATTTATTAGAAAATTTTATAAAGTATCAGGATTGATATTTAGAACTTGTTTAGTGTAATTACTCTTGATAATATATTGGTGGTACATTTAGAATGTGTATTGTAATACAATGATCCCCCCTCCTCGAGATTGGTGGCTATCATTTCATGTGGATGACTTTTGTCCGTGAAATTAATGGATATGACATAATTCTCTAGATAAACTGGTTTGTTTCAAAAAAATGCTATGTTTATTGCTATCAGTATAGGGTGTATTTTTTATCAATAGAGGATGGTAGTTTTATTCACAAGGGTGAATGGGATGTCCATGAGTGACAAGATGGACCATAGCATCAAGGGTTGGGAAGATTGATTGCCCAGATTTCCATTCACTTTATAAATGATCTGGAAATGCATTTGGATTATATTTCTAATGTAATAGATACTTTTATGAAAACTGTTCAAATGAATTTTTTAAAATACCTCTTGAGATTTAAAAATATTTTACTATCTAAAAGTTCTATTTTAGGGACCAGCTTCCATTCTATAATAAATGATGGCAACAACTAATTTTTAGGATCTCAACATATGGAAAGCATACTTGGATGTTAATGTTTTTATACAAACTAGTACTTCGCCTTGGGTTAACAAACAGTTTCCACCATGAAGGTGGATTAAACCCTCAGGATTTGTGTGTATTACCATTAGTTTATCCATCTTATGATTAAGAATGTACATCCTCGGCCTTTTATTGATGACCTCTTCAACTAGTTTCGAGGTGCTCAAGTCTTCTCTAAGATCGTAATGAGGATGAGCTAACATCAGGTGTGACATATACCAAGGAAACACCAGATACAATATTCTAGAGTAGATATGGCATGAAAAAGTATTATGTGATGTTGTTTGGTTTGACTAACCAACTAATGGGTTCCCTGGTCTTGATGCATCATGATTTCAACCCTAATATTGATTCATTTATGGCTGGCCTTTTGAATATAATATTGGTGTATTCTCACAATTGAAACTACCATGAAAGAAACCAAAAGATTATACTAAATACCCTTTTATCGAACCAAATTTACTCTAATAATTCCACATTATACTTCTAGATCGACAAGCATCACTTCTAGGGTGACAATATATCAGAATCTGGTGTAACTATTTTTACAAAGAAGGCGGAAGCTATAGTTTCTTTGGATAATACCAAGAATTACATCTAAATTTTTTTAATGGATGGATAGTTTTCAAAATTGATTCGAAAAATAATCTTCATGACTTACTGAACCTCTTATCAGTTTGACTAAGAATGGTGTGATGTTTGGTGGTAGGAATATTGTGAATATTATTTTGACGTGTTGAAGGTAATGTTTACTTCAACAAAAATATTTCTATTAGTAGATCCTATCGGACAATATACACTATTTTATGGTGCATTTGAAATCCATCTTGGTACAGTTCTAATGCAAGAGGATCTAATCATTTCATACAGGTCTCGTCTGTTAAGACCTCACAATTATAATTTCACAACGCAAGACCTCATGTTGACTTCTTTTGTTGATGATTTAAATTTTTTTATGGATTACCTAATCAAAGAGTTTTTTTGGTGTTTATGGACCGAAAAATACTCAAATACATCTTTGAAAATAGTGACCTAATTATAATTCTATGAAGGTGGGTCGAATCCCTTCAATACATTGACATTAACTTTCCTGATAAACCCGGGAAGTGAAATACAGTTATAGACTCTCAGATCCAAATGACTAAAAAATCTATTTTAGAATCTACTGATAGATGGAGGTTGATGCATATTCATTTGGAGATGATTTTGAATTTTCAAGAGTTTCATGAGATTCATTTTCATACATAAATATAGGTATCCTCATACCTTCAAGATAGATTAATAAATAGCCAGTTCTATAATATTGAAGGCTTGTTCTCGTAAGGAAGTATTTTAGGTACGGATCCACCCTTGGTTTCATTTATCAACGGAGATGAGATCCATTATATTCATGGGTGTTTCTAGGTCCATAAAAAAATTCAGGTGGAATTGATGTTAGAATATCATGCATCCTAATAGAAGGCCCATCCAAGGATTTCCATGATGTACCATGACTTGCACTGCCAGTATTGGTGACATAAAATGAAATATCCAATCATGGGTTGTGTCACTAGTTGTCCCATCTATGAGCAGGTAAAGGTAATGTACTTGTGGTTTGACGGCCTATCATAGTCATTACCAGTGCTGGAATTGAAATTATATGATTGTTATATGGATAATATGACTAATTTACCTAGTTATTGTAGAGACCTGAAGCCTGACGTACGTTGACATTACATTACATTTGCGTAATACTTAGTACATAACAAAAACACACATACAAGGAACGTAATAGTTTAGTGTCTTTGGAAACTCCGAATATAATTTTCTAATCGTGGTGAAAGATCTTCAAAATCTCCCATAAAGATCTTCCTTTTTTTTACTTAAAACCATCCTTTATATCCTGGGGAAAAGAAAACATAAAAGGGTGATCTCAAATGCTCAGTAAGGGTAAACAAAAGAAATATCAATCACATCATATACATAAGCACATAACTTTTGGAAATCTTAACCTGCAAAAGAGATCATAATTTCATAACATGGGGTAAATCATGGCTGTGAAATGTAATCAAAATAATCATAACTTAAAACATGAAACTTTGTGGCATTCACACATAATCATAGAGAATCATTTCTTGTTATTCAAGACTCATTGCCAAGACTATCTTAGTGGACAAAGTCCCTTTTCTGAATCGAGTAACCCTCATTTCAGTCCTGTTTCACTGAACCGGTATAACCTACCATTCCAGCCATGTCTATCTCATGAGATATAAAATCTTTACCCAATGCATTGCAGGGAGATATAGGTACCATCCATCTCATAATGATACCATTCTTATGTGTGCCACAAAATCATAAATCATACATCATTTCATAACCCATGTAATAAAAATGGGATTCTTAAACAACATGACATCATAAAACAATTCATATAAGATAAAGGAATTCATAAAAATAATTCCATCACAACATAATAAAATCAATGTAATAATAGGGATAAAAACAGAACCATATATTATCTTATATGGAAAATAATTTTGATAAAACACTTGAAATGAATTCTTGAGGAAAATATCCTTTCTTCTTCAAAAACACTTTTCCTTTCATAATATGTCATACAATTATAAACTAAAAGAATTTGATTAAAAATAAACATGAAAACTTTTAAAGGAATATTCTTGGAAATAATGTTTTAAAAATCCATGCATGCCGTATAAGTTAAAAAAACATTCTTCGTACTTTTGTTGGAAAAGTCATAAAGTACCTCGTACAAAAAACGACAAAAGATTCCTTTAATATCTTTTACTAAAAACTCACCGAAGGGTAAAATAGGATTTAAACAACTGTATGTGGATGGAAATAATATTAAATATTGAGGAAACATGGATGTGGATGATAAAATACACCCCAGTAAATACTTAGGAATAAACAATCTCGGATAAAAATGAGAATGTGATATTTCCCTTACCTTAAGTCCGATTTGTTTCGTAAGTGTCCAAACCTCCTGTATAATGATTTAAATAATGTCATTAACTTATTACATAATCATATTCATTGTTATGATATCATATATGGTTCACTTATGACTTTATATTACCCATTCTTTTGTAAATTCCATGTTAAAGAAGCGTTTTGGGTAAAATCGTTTCCTTTATCGTAGGTGTTTGGACTTGTTGTTCTTGACATTATTATTACTTATATCATGATTTACTTACTTCCAGAATATAAAACATGATTTATATATCATATATATTTAGTATATATATATATATAATAGATAGATAAATGAAATGAAACACAACGTTCATGGAGACGGTAGTCCGTACGTACGCATGAACGATGATATCGTTCTCATGATCTTGAACTTGTGTTGAAGTGTATTTATACTATTTCAGTATCAATATCACTTTATAATAATCATATATAGTTACTCATTACACCATTATACCCATCCAATTAAGGTGGTGGCAGAAAATAGATTACACCACGGCGTGGAGACGGTATTCCGTACGTACGCACGCGCGGTGATTTCCTTTTTCCATAGGATGGATAGAAGGTTAATTATAGTTGTTTCATATTTATAATAACATATAAGTATATAATAAATACTGATGTTATTACTTTATTATGAAACAACTAAAGAAGAAGAAGTTTAAGAAGAAAGAAATTGAAAAGATCGGTAATGGATATTACCTCTTCTTTGAAACGCCTCTTTGAATCCTCCACTTAGGGAACTAAGATTGGTCTTTGAAGAAGACCATGACCTCTAGGATTATTCTAGGTAAGTGGAGAAGGGATTTCGTCAGGGGTTGGCCGAGCTTGAGTGCTCAAATTGGTTTGAGGAAAAGGGGGAGGAGGTGCCCTTTTATAAGGGAAGAGAGGGGGCACCTTAGGAATATCTCAAAATATTATTTTATATTAAAGTCAAAATCGGTTTATAATGGTTCCAAAGGGTCTTATTTCGAATGTAAAGTGGGGATGGGTCGAAATCCTATCAACCAATAGGATTTAGACAAGTTTAGGTTATTATTTTAACCTTATCAATTAGATTTAACTCTAAGTTAAATAATTTAACTTTTACTGTGACTTTTTGTTTTCTTACACTATTTTGTTAATACACTTACTATAACATGCCAAACGAACCCCAAGTTGTTTATTATTAATATATATATCCTTATCTACGTCATTTGGCCGAAACTAAGATTTTTAGGAATAAAAAAACAATTAATAATATAATATTTTATTTAAAAAATATTTTGTGTCAATTTTGAAACTATTTGATATATGATTTTTGTGAAAGTAATAACAGAATTATATGTTCTAACCAAGTTGATTAAATTAACAATAATATATCATAGTAACCTAGAAAATTAGTTTAATTCCTAAAAAGTCTCAAATAACATTTATTTGAGCATTTATAACATCAATTATGTTAACATTTCCTTAAAAGGGTAATTACTGCATCATCGTTGTGTCATAAATAAATTAATTTATTTAATGTCTAAAAATTATAAATAAAATATAATTATGTAGTAAATCCTTTTAGATTTCTAATGAATATTTATAGTCTAATTTATCTTATGTATAACCCCACATTAAAAATGTTTTAGTAAATAAACATTGATTTTAACTCTTTTAACCCTTCTTTAAATAAATTAATAATAAATGTCCTAATCTAATCCAAGTGGGCCTAAATGGTCATATTTTATTCCTAAGTATGTTTTTGGTCGAATTACACTTGTCCAATAGAATTAGGACATGTGTTAGGGTAATAATAATATCATTTCTACCCATAATTACCCTATTTACTTTTAACCGTGGTAAAAAAAAGTAAAAAGTTACTATTCACAAAAAAATTATTTTCATCTCATTGAACCACATTTTAGTCCTTGATGTTAACCGTGTCTCTCGGATTTTAGAAATTCCACTCACAGAAGCGGTAAAATTAATTTATATGAAAAATTCAGTTTTTAACTACCACTTAGTGGTTTCACTATTCATAAAAAATTTAATGTTTTCAGAAAAATACAAAAATTTAGGCCTAAGCTATATTTGTTGTTATGAACTCAAAAATTATTTCTATTTTACCAAATTCAAAACATATCAGTTGCATTAATTAATTTAAAAATTTATTTCCGTCGTCGAAACAAATAGCGTGTTTTTAAGAGATAATAACTATCAAAAGATTGAAACTTGTTTATGTCTGGTTTAAATGTGAAATTACATCCAACGACCATAATTTTATTAAATTGTAAAAATTTCTTCTAAATATACTTTAAAATCACTCAAATTAATAATTTATCACTATTAATTATTTCGATTGAAATAGTTGTTTTTAATTAAAATTTAGTAATTTCTGCTATTCATCAAAATATGAAAGTTATCCGAAAATCACCAAAGTTTCACCCTAAGCTAATTTTGATATTATGAATCCAAAAATGAATTCCATTTTTAAAAATAAAATTACAAAATTTCAAAAAGTGGTTATTACTATTCATAACGACTAGTTTTAATAATATTTTAATAGCATATTGTTGTTTAGTGAAACTCGTTATTGCGTACTACACACGCTATTGAGGAAGGTCGTGATTGCGTGTAATGCAAGGCAAATCAAGGATGCGTGTTGTGAAAGCTCCTTTTGGTGTAGTGTACAACACAAGACATTAGTGAAATTAAAAATAATATTTTTCATAAAATCTCGGGGTGTTACATTCTACCCCCCCTTAAAATGAATTTCGCCCTCGAAATTCGTCAGGGTTATAAATGGTTTACTACTTGATAGTTTCTTTAATAGAAACCCACATCGTAAAAAGGAATACCAAAACCAATATTTAAAAACAAAAGTATGAAACGTAACGGTTACCCAAATAAACTAATCACTGGGTTTCCACATAGGTGAAAATATGGATATGGAAGAAAAATCTAACCATCATGTTCTAATGGAGAGTGGTAGAGAACATGGCTATGGAAAAGCCAACAATCACAAATCCATAAATTTGTGACGATCTAAGGTACCATCTGATTAATCAGATATAAGAGCACTGGGACAACATTTTTGGTTTTCAAGATCGTTTCCCTAAAGTTGAAGAGTTTGAATTAGAATAAATACTTACTTTATTTTGGTACAATCTCAGTGTTGTTCGTGCCTTAAACAATTTCCACTTCATCTATTAAATAAATGAAGTTGAATTTGTTATTTGTGAAGTGTTAGCAGATCATGTGATAGAATGACGGGTCATTCCATCTCTTTCAAACAAAAGGTTAGCAAAAGTTATAAGTCCATCTTATGGTTAATCGTATATGGTTCCAAAAATGAACTTATACATTATATATCATACCGCTTAATAAAATAAAACTATTTTCTACTAACCAGGGACTTCCTGTAGGCCATTGGTAGGCGATAAAGGCCAGTCGCACTTCGATTGTGGGTTCAATCCCCACAGCCTTGTCCGACGCGATGGGTTGTCACCCGTCCTGCAGGTTGTCCTTTTTCTAAAACTATATTACTATAACATCCCATCAATAATATCGAAAAAACTTCTATCCTTAAACAATACTAACTTATGTCCAACATAATCCATTCCAATCTTTAGGCTTATCCATAATACTACAGTCCACTCTCATAACATAGTGAAAACGATTACCAGAGATTTAATACCATCATTGATCCCCATATATCATAAGATATGTTTTGTTGGTCACATTCCAAACATTCAAAGTCCTTAATCATGTATTCTCTTGAATATTCATTGAACCTTAGGGAAAACATGAATGCAGTTAAATGTTAACACCTTCCACATACCAAAATCCTCAAAATTCTATATACTCAAACCATGATATCACTTAGTCCTTATATCAATCATGAGCACATGAATACTGTTAAACATTTCGTTTTCTCGTTTTTCCTTCATTATGTGCATATCAACTTACTTCCAAAAATATCTCAATCACATTGAATACCACATTAGACCAATACATAAATATTCCAATACTTTATGATACAACATTATTTTGGAATCCCATTACATAAACACTTAATCATTCCACCACATCATTGTCATATTCAACATCGCCAATAGTGATCACATGTGACTTCCCTTTGTCCTTTGCCTTAAGCGGTTGCTCTTTTCGATCATCACTAACCCTTGGATTAGGGAATTTATTAGCATAATGCCCCATTTCCTTGCACTTGAAGCATTGAAGTGTTGGTGGTGCGTTCTCTGCAGTGTTTTCTTTATTCACATCATTAAAAACCCTTTTTCCATTACATCGACACTCAGCTGCTTGATGACCTTCTTTTCCACACTTAAAACATTTTCTAGTCCCTTTAAGACAATCTCCACCATGCTTCTTTCCACACTTTGTGCATAAGGAAACATTCATCTTCTTTTCACCATTATTTTGAGATTTCTCCTTGAACTCCATCATTCGTTTCTTTTCAAAACCATGAGATGGATATGTAACACCAACTTCCATTTCTACCTTGATAGCACAACGCACAATTTCTTCATAGCTACTGAAGTCTCTTATAGCTAATGCCCCTCGAAGACTTGGTTTTAAGCCACTGAAAAATCGATCAGCTTTACTTTCAGGTTGGATGATAATGCCAGATGCATACCTTGCAAGTCTTGTAATATTTGCTTCGTATATACCAACAGATTCCTTATCCTTCTGCTTCAGCTCAAGAAACTCCTTTTCCATCTTTGTTCGAATAATATGAGGGAAGTACTTACTGAAAAACATGTTCTTGAACTCATCCCAATCCATGGACTTAATTTCATCTCTTGGCCTCGTATTCTTGATAAGATTCCACCATTGATCAGCATCACCTTCCAAATGATACACTGCTAAGATGACTTTATCATGTTCAGAACATTGAAGAACTGAAAATATCTTTTCAGTGGTACTGATCCATTGTTCAGCAACAAGTGGATCGGAAGTCCCACTGAAATAAGGTGGACGTTTCCTCATGAAGGACTCAATAGAATATTGTTCCCTTCTCTGCTCATTTGGAAGTCCAGAATGATTCATAGCCTGTGTAAGTATAGAAATAAGATTTTGCACTCCATCTCCCATAACATTTGTTTATTCAGGAGGGCAATCATTTCATTGTCCATTGCATTGATCAACACGGTTCCTTCGGGTTCCAGCCATCGTCTAAAACCCAAAAAGAATAGTGTGAGAGGCAAAAATCATGCTAGGGAAAACAACATAATAAAGGGGGAGTACCTTCAATATCTAACATCATAGGTTTAATTCTATGATCGTTAGCATAATTCTAGTACTATAACCTATACATATACTTAACCTTAGGGACATCCCTAGACATACCTTAGAAATATCTCTAGGGATCTCACTAACGTTTTCACATCCTAGTTTCCAATGGTTGACTATTCATTTCCTCTGATACCAACTGTAGAGACCCAAAGCCTGACATACATTGAAATTACATTACATTTGTGGAATACTTAGTACATAACAAAAACACACACACAAGGACCATAATAGTTTAGTGTCTTTGGAAACTCATAATATAATCTTCTAATCGTGGTGAAAGATCTTCAAAATCTCCCATAAAGATCTTCCTTTTTTTTACCTAAAACCATTCTTTATATCCTGGGGAAAAGAAAACATAAAAGGGTGAGCTCAAATGCTCAGTAAAGGTAAACAAAAGAAATATCAATCACATCATATACATAAGCACATAACTTTTGGAAATCTTAACCTGCAAAAGAGATCATAATTTCATAACATGGGGTAAATCATGGCAGTGAAATGTAATCATAATAATCATAACTTAAAACATGCAACTTTGTGGCATTCACACATAATCATAGAGAATCATTTCTTGTTAGTCAAGACTCATTGCCAAGACTATCTTAGTGGACAAAGTCCCTTTTCTGAATCGAGTAACCCTCGTTTCAGTCCTGTTTCACTGAACCGGTATAACCTACCATTCCAGCCATGTCTATCTCATGAGATATGAAATCTTTACCCAATGCATTGGAGGGAGATATAGGTCCCACCCATCTCATAATGATACCATTCTTATGTGTGCCACAAAATCATAAACCATACATCATTTCATAACCCATGTAATAAAAATGGGATTCTTAAACAACATGACATCATAAAAAAATTCATATAAGATAAAGGAATTCATAAAAATAATTCCATCACAACATAATCAAATCAATGTAATAATAGGGATAAAAACAGAACCCTATATTATCTTATATGGAAAATAATTTTGATAAAACACATGAAATGAATTCTTGAGGAAAATATCCTTTCTTCTTCAAAAACACTTTTCCTTTCATAATATGTCATACAATAATAAACTAAAAGAAGTTGATTAAAAGTAAACATGAAAACTTTTAAAGGAAGATTCTTGGAAATAATGTTTTAAAAATCCATTAATTCCGTTTAAGTTAAAAAACATTCTTCGTACTTTTGTTGGAAAAGTCAAAAAGTACCTCGTACGAAAAACGACAAAATATTCCTTTCATATCTTTTACTAAAAACTCACCGAAGGGTAAAATAGGATTTAAAAAACTGTATGTGGATGGAAATAATATTACATATTGAAGAAACATGGATGTAGATGATAAAATACACCCCAGTAAATACTTAGGAATAAACAATCTCGGATAAAAATGAGATTGTGATATTTCCCTTACCGTAAGTCCGATTTGCTTCGTAAGTGTCCGAAACTCCTGTATAATGATTTAAATAATGTCATTAACTTATTACAGAATCATATTCATTGTTATTATATCATATATGGTTCACTTATGACTTTATATTACCCTTTCTTTTATAAATTCCATGTTAAAGAAGCGTTTTGGGTAAAATCGTTTCATTTATCGTAGGTGTTTGGACTTATTGTTCTTGACATTATTAATACTTATATCATGATTTACTTACTTCCAGAATATAAAACATGATTTATATATCATATATATTAAGTATATATATATATATAATAGACAGATAAATGAAATGAAACACACCGTTCATGGAGACGGTAGTCCGTACGTATGCATGAACACTGTTTTCCTTTCCTTATTGTCTTGAATGGATGTAAGTAGATGAAATACATATATACATAAATCCAGTAGCTTTATAATTTCATATATTTCATTATTATTGATTATATATACTTTATAATCATTCTTAAATGGTTAACATGGAGAATGAATCTCATCGCGTCGTGGAGACGGTAGTCCGTACGTACGCACGAGCGATGATATCGTTCTCATGATCGTGAACTTGTGTTGAAGTGTATGTATACTATTTCAGTATCAATATCACTTTATAATAATCATATATAGTTACTCATTACACCATTATTCCCATCCAATTAAGGTGGTGGCAGAAAATAGATTACACCACGGCGTGGAGACGGTATTCCGTACGTACGCACGCGCGGTGATTTCCTTTTTACGTAAGATGGATAGAAGGTTAATTAGAGTTGTTTCATATTTATAATAACATATAAGTATATAATAAATACTGATGTTATTACTTTATCATTAAACAACTAAAGAAGAAGAAGTTTAAGAAGAAAGAAATTGAAAAGATCGGTAATGGATATTACCTCTTCTTTGAAACGCCTCTTTGAATCCTCCACTTAGGGAACTAAGATTGGTCTTTTAAGAAGACCAGGACCTCTAGGATTATTCTAGGTAAGTGGAGAAGGGATTTTGGAAGGGTTTGTCCGAGCATGAGTCCTCAAATTGGTGTGAGGAGAAGGGGGAGGAGGTGCCCTTTTATAAGGGAGGAGAGGGGCACCATAGGAATATCTGAAAATATTATTTTATATTAAAGTAAAAATCGGTTTATAATGGTTCCAAAGGGTCTTATTTAGAAGGCAAAGTGGGGATGGGTCGAAATCATATCAACCAATACGATTTAGACAAGTTTAGGTTATTATTTTAACCTTATCAATTAGATTTAACTCTATGTTAAATAATTTAACTTTTACCGTGACTTTTTGTTTTCTTACAATATTTGGTTAATAAACTTAATATAACACACCAAAAGAACCCCAAGTTGTTTATTATTAATATATATATCCTTATCTAAGTCATTTGGTCGATCCTCAGATTTTTAGGAATAAAATAACAATTAATAATATAATATTTGATTTAAAAACTATTTTGTGTCAATTTTGACACTATTTGATATATGATTTTTGTGAAAGTCATAACAGAATTATATGTTCGAACCAAGTTGATTAAATTAACACTAATATATCATAGTAACCTAGAAATTTAGTGGAATTCATAAAAAGTCTCAAATAACATTTATTGGATCATTTATAACATCAATTATGTTAACATTTCTTTAAAAGGGTAATTACTGTATCATCGTTGTGTCATAAATAAATTAATTTATTTAATGTCTAAAAATTATAAATAAAATATCATTATGTATTAAATCCTTTTTTCTTTCTAATGAATATTTATAGTCGAATTTATCTTATGTATATCCCCATATTAAAAATGTTTGTGTAAATAAACTTTGATTTTAACTCTTTTAACCCTTCTTTAAATAAATTAATAATAAATGTCCTAATCTAATCCAAGTGGGCCTAAATGGTCATATTTTATTTATAAGTTTGTTTTTGGTCGAATTAAACTTGTCCAATAGAATTAGGACATGTTTTAGGGTAATAATAATATCATTTCTACCCATATTTACACTATTTACTTTTAACTATGGTAAAAAAAGTAAAAAGTTACTATTCACCAAAAAATTATTTTCATCTCATTGAACCACATTTTAGTCCTTGATATTAACCGTGTCTCTTAGATTTTCGAAATTCCACTCACAGAAGTGGTAAAATTAAGTTTTATGAAAAATTCAGTTTTTTAACTACCACTTAGTGGTTTCACTATTCATCAAAAATTGAAAGTTTTCAGAAAAATACCAAAAATTAGGCCAAAGCTATATTTGATATTATGAACTCAAAAATGATTTATATTTTACCAAATTCAAAACATATCAGTTGCATTAATTAATTTAAAAATTAATTCCCATCGTCAAAACAAATAGCGTGTTCTTAAGAGATAATAACTATCAAAAGATTGACACTTGTTTATGTCTGGTTTAAATGTGAAATTACATCCAACGACCATCATTGTATTAAATTGTAAAAATATATTCTAAATATACTTTAAAATCACTCAAATTAATAATTTATCACTATTTGTTATTTCGATTGAAAAAGTTGTTTTTAATTAAAATTTAGTAATTTAAACTATTCATCAAAATATGAAAGTTATCCAAAAATCACCAAAGTTTCACCCTAAGCTAATTTCGATATTACGAATCCAAAAATGAATTCCATTTTGAAAAATAGAATTACAAAATTTCAAAAAGTGGTTATTACTATTCATAACGGCTAGTTTTAATAATATTTTAATAGCATATTGTTGTTTAGTGAAACTCGTTATTGTGTACTACACACGCTATCGAGGAAGGTCGTGATTGCGTGTAATGCAAGGCAAATCAAGGATGTGTGTTGTGCAAGCTCCTTTTGGTGTAGTGTACAACACAAGACATTAGTGAAATTAAAAAGAATATTTTTCATAAAATCTCGGGGTGTTACAGTTATCCTCACTACAATGACATAGATTGGGCATCTATGGATAGGATGAATAATTTCTCCCATTATCATCCTATCAAGGATATCCTCATGTAAGAATAGCTTTAAATACTATAATCCTAGGAGATCATATGCTTAAATGGGGACAATTAAAACATATTTTTATATAGGAATTAATGTTTTACAATGAGGTCCGAGAAGGTGTTGTAGAATGAACAAGGTAAACATGTACTTTTGAGTATGGAAATTCACCCACAAATTGAAAATCAGTTAGAATAGACAATACATATACCAGAGGAAATGATTTGAGCATGTTTCCTTGATTATAAATGTTATTTGAAAAAATGAATACCTATTTACTTTTCATACAATAACAACTTTTAGGAAAGTAAACCGATGAATCCTTTTGTGGAATTATCCAATATGCCTTGCCAATCAGCTTTGTACTAGCTAGATGAAGGGTGCAGCACAACTAAGAATTTCTATCATTCAGAATATTTAAAATAATGTTCACCATATTAGGAAGTGTATTGAATCATTTCAGCCTTGGAATAATTTTTATGTCGATCATTATTAATGAATTTAAAAATTTGAGGTTAGGGATCATGTTTTTTTACCTACTTCACATAGACTGGTGTATCGAAGGAATTAGAGACAGGCTATATGACACCTCATTTAGGGGTCCTTTCGGAATCATGGAGGGATTCAAGATGTTTAACTATCAGATAGAACATTCTTAGAGTCATAGATCTATTTTAGACATATTATATTTATCAAATATTCACTATTATCATTCAAATCCATCTCAATATATTGAACTTGAGAATATTAAATTTTAGGAAGATGATTCTTTTAATAATAACCACTTTTTATCATAGATTATTGCATGAAGTCCCTCATTTTTAGTTCAATATAACTATTTTTATTGTTATGTAATCATTACCATATGTAAAAAGAGACACACGAGAGAGACGCAGACGTACATCTCAATGGATGAAATTTTTCTCAAACAATGCTTTACCACCTGTGGAAGGGAAACTTAGGGGTGGTTTGTTTTAAGGAGGGGTTACTGTAAGATCTATAAATTCTATTGAGTTATATATAATTAAATTTTGTGTCAATAAATGTCTTTTGAAGAAAATAAATGTTCTTATATATTCAAGAACAGTTTCAAGAAATCCAGGTCTTGTTCGAATCCCAAAGATCTGGTTTTTAGAGAAACAATATGAGATACTTGGTTATTAAAAGGTTATTAGAATATGTGTTGACCATATATAGAATAGTATAGGTTGTAAAAACAACTGAGGTAGGATACCTGACCGTGTATGAAATATCAAAATTATTGTGTAGATGAAACACATGGTTAACACATAGTTTATTTAACAGTGTTCATAACTACGCAATAGTGGATGGATTTTGGATAGCGAGTGTGCACATGCCTCACATGTGGTGTAACCCATGTTATAGGAAATTAAATGGGGACACCATCTTTGATAGTGGTCAATCATTTTTCGGGAATGGTTTTTTAAATAATTCATCCTAATTGTATACCTCAATAAAAGTTTTTTAAAATTACATTTTTTTCCTTTTGTCTTTATAAAATTAAATACCAAATTATTTTTCTATATACCATCCCACAAATTGGAGACCCCACCAACCTATAAACATATGATTTGAGTTAGTTTATTCATAAATATTCCGAATCAACTTTCATCTATCATGATTGAAGGAAATCGATAACCCCTTGATTCCTATAACTTCTATACTTTGATTTTCTCACCATATAGAATTATAAATCCCTATGATCTAATATTCCCAATTTTAGGTAATTTTCTTATTTATCTTATTTCCCCCATCCTAAATTTATTCATATGATTATAATGGATGAGGATTATAATACCAACACAAGGTATGGGGTCTATAACTATTTCAGTTAATTTTATGTGTGTTTAAATGTTCACCATTTTTCCACTTTTCAGACCACATAATGTTTCTTCTCAAATTAAACATTCTTAATGTGTGATTATATAGACCACATCCTAGACCACTTATGAAACCATTAACATTGTTGGAGTGTGAGACATCAATATGAAAAAACAACTAATGTGTGTCATGTCACTTAATCCCTTATTGACCATTTTAAATGATTTACTAAAACAACATTGGGTTTATTTGGGGTGACCCTAAAATGAAATTATTAAATTTGAATTAAATTAATTTCCTAGAAACATAATTCTAATACCCAAATTTTTCATTATAATTTAATTCTTAAATATATGATCACCAATGACCCTATTCATTATTAAAATAAATGTGGTGTAATTAATTACATATGAACTAATTTTGGAATTAATTATATCCCTTGTCCTTTTATTTGTTTATTGATAATAAGGTACTGATGGAAAATGGGACATTTTTTCATTAAATTTGTGGTTATAAATGATCTCGCCCAAGATTCCCAAGTTAATTACTGAACCAATTACTGGACACCAACCCAATTCTTTGATCGGAATTCCAATGGAGTTACCAACCTTGAAATATGGTCTTTTTCTATAATATGTCCATCTTGCCTGGCACCATGGGTCTATCCTCTATGTATGTAAATTAGAATACTTTTGATTATCTCTAAAGATTCATCTTGATATCCTTGGACATGTAACACTGTGGGGTATCACCTTATGTTCATGTATTTCATAAACTAATATTTACTATGGACATGATGTGTAGACTCAGTTACATATATTTCAAATGTAATTACAAGGGTTTACCTATTATATTAATCTAATCCCATTTTCTAGGTGAAATAAATTTTTTCAATTATCTAGCCTGACCATCTATGGTTTAGGATGCATTTTTTTCTCTATGTATCACCATTTATAATTATTATCATTTCACTTAAACCAATACTATATTCCTTTCCTTCATTTTAAATAATTAATGTATGATCCATGAAATCAATACCAAGTTAAATCATTCATGGTCAAGTAGGTGTCCCTTAAAGAAACTGACACTGACAAGGGTTGTATTTATTTACGGTTAAAATTTTGATATACCTACAAAATCATACAATTTATATTCACTGGATGGATAATTTATAAATATTTTTGATGGTATCCTATTGAGTTTTATTCACACCCTATTTGGGTTATCATTTGGTACCTAGGAAGAATGTGTTAATACAAGCAGTAAAAGGGGAAAGCTCCCAGTTATGGAAACTAGATTATCCTTATAGGATTGATCTTATGAGTACAAGACAAGAATAGTGCTCATGATACTCGTATAGATTTTTTATTTAGTCCTTTTTCTTCCATTAGATATAAATTTATTATTTTATATTACTGTTTTCATGTCTAACTCTTTTTGTACAGCATCAATATCATCATATTTTATATGTAATTATAGATATGGTTTTTTATGTTTTTTTATATGATTGTATTATTACATGTTATTATTATGCATCCCATTTATTTATATCATTGTTCTACTCTAACACAAGATGTTATAGTCTCCCCACCATACCATCATAGACCCTCTCTACTAGTTAGTATCCTCTGGTGTATAGGGAGGAGCACTTGAGGTCATCTATCCTCCAATTAGGATACTATTATTGAGTGATTTGGGCCATGACATCACACATAAAAATCCCTCTGTTGTTCCCATTTCTCCCTAAACATATAATTTCATATATCTACCTCATATGAGCTCCGTTTAGACCTTTTTCTATCACACTGGATCACTCCAGGAAAGCCTAAGAGTCATATTTACTACTTTCTCACTTTGTCTATCCATTTTTATGTTAACTTCATGTGTCATAATATAAACTATTTTTAGGGTAGTGGTATAATTTTCTATATTCCCCCATTAGAGCCTAAATATGATTCTCATAATAGATGACGAGTCATCTACTGAGCTAAGGTGCCTAGTATAGTTCATTTACCTAAATGTCTTGTTCATTATTTCATGCACCTTTTTGAAACATACTAGACATTCCACATGTTTATATTAAAATGTGAAATTACAAATGTTAATTTTCTATTATTTGATCAGGTTTCTCCCTTATATCCTTAGCATTTTTTTGGTTGAAAACCTCAAAACAGACCACCCCATGAGGTGTGTTTTTTGTGTCCACTTTATAATTTTACCATTTCCTTAGGACCAAGCCACCTCATAATGTAGGTCTGGATTTTATCATATAAATGTAATATCTAAAATGAATTAAATTAATTACAGAATGGTATTCACTTTTCTTAAACCTTTTTATATTACTGAGTACATCTAGAGATTTTTTATGATGGTTATATATGGTTATAGAAGGGCCTTTCTTGACTAATAGTTGCATTTCATACATCAAATTCAATGGTGGATCTCATAAGTTTACAACCAATTAATTGATGAAATTTATAAGAGGAACACCCATATTTGGGTATAGTCCTTGTCTTACATTGATGAATTACCCTATGAGTTTCTGAGGCCTCTTCCAATTTTTATATGGTAATTAATAATTCCTTGGATTTTACCCAGGTTCTCCACTCATTTCTAGCCCAAATATACCATGTAATTTTCCAAAGAGACTATATATAGTTTTATAGGAGTGTGAATGCCATGGGGTCACCCCTTAGATTACACTAAATACCCATTCTCTAAACACACCGGGTGTACTTGCGAGATAGATAGGTGGTTAATGTCTTAAATGACATGGGTCTCCATAGATTCACTATGTTATTATAATTTATACATGGATACATTTAAAATTAGATCAGGTACCATACCAATATATATATATATATATATAATTTCATATTTTTTTATACATTATGTGTTAGGCTGAAGTAGGTAGACTCTGATAGGTATCCCATAGGAATAAGGGACGACATCATTTTAGTTATTTAATAGCTTCAATTGAGCAATATATTTTCACACTTTTTTATGTTATATGAACAAGTTGGATGGAATTAAACACCATTGGCTATGGGGTACTAATTTCAGTCACTTTTTATTGGGGACACCCATCATTACTCAAATAAACATCATGGATATAGGTTTGTACAAAGTGAATCACCTAACTATGGAAGCGTGACTATTATATTTTATGCATAATTTTGGGAGAAGGGGACTGAGCTAGTGCTTGTGGTGCCATTGGATTTTAGATTTTTTTTCTTCTATTTTGTGGTGAATACATTACGTATTATTTTACCTTACTCCATTCACTCCTTATTTTTTCATACTATCATGTCATCATTTTATATATCATTCAATTTTATAAATGTTTATTATTATCAGAATGGGTTATTTCCACTGCCTTATTATTTACTTCAAACACATTATTATCATATTATCGAATTGATAAACTCTGTTGAATATGGCATAGTCTACCCATTATATCATCTTATAACCTCAATTTTAGTTATAATCCTTTGGAATTTTGGGAGGGACACTAAAATATATGGGCATCACTAGGTTTGGTCACATATGGGTGAACAGGGCCTGAGTTGTCACAATGTGGTATCTGATGTGTTTAATTTTCTTTTTATTTATTTATTTATTTTGGTTTATTATATAAGAGATTAGGACCAATAGAGACATGGTAATTATATATCTCTTGGATTAGATATCCCATGTGTCAGGAAAAGGCCATGTTACAATAAATGGGAACTTTAAATTTGGAATTTCTTAATTATAATTATACTATTTTCACTATTTGGGGGTGCACAATTTTTATTATGTTTTAATTTTTATTATGGATTTTATACCCATTGATTCCTATGGAAAGGAGGTATTTGTTCATGCATCATATTAGGCATACAGAGATCCTATGCCATGAATATTCTATTGATTTTTTATGTTATTTATTGCTTTTATTATATTTATATTGTATGCTCCATAGTGGTTATATATACCTCAACCTATAACATTTCTTTTAGGGAAGGTGTAATTTGGTAATTAATGTGTCTTCAATAATATAAATGGTATTTTCCATATATCATGACCATGGAACCATAACTAACCAATTATAACTTTTTTACATCATTAAACATTAATAACAGGAACTGAAACATTTTTTTAGTTGTGATAAAATAGATTGTAGTATTAATTTAAAAATAATTTTATCTATAAATTGATAGTCATGATCCATATAAATGTGCCACCATATATAGACTTGTTACAGTCTGAGACTGAAAAAGAAGCTGGTTTCCAGCTACATGATGTGAAAAGTGTTACATATAAATCTTTGTCTTTATATCTCAGGAATAATAATTCATATAACATGAACATAATATATATATATATATGCATATATATATATATATGCAATTACGGAATTGTAACTCCTAAATGAACTTTTTGATGCTAAATAGAGATCACAATTTTATATTAAGGAGAAGTTTCCCCAATAACATGCAATATATTATCAATATAACTATACCTTCATAGTGAATAATGTAACATAGACCAAGACATGACCTTAGTAGTTGGTAGTAGGTAGTAAATCTTATTTTATTTTTAATATTTTTGGGTATTGAACAATAATTTGAAGTATGTTATTTTAATTGTATATATATTAATCAATGTCATACTAAAGCCTATTACCAAGAAGGTAGTGATGACCATGCTCAATGTGGTAGGACCTAATATCATGTAGTACCACCCGAGGCCCCTCTAGTGATATCTTTTATTATTCCATTACTGAGAATTGAGTCTGAGATCATAGATTGTTTTTTTATTCTTAGTGTATTATATGTAGGGAAATATTTACCACATACCGACATTGGCAGAGTTGAGTAAAAAAATTTAGCAGCATCACCCACCTACTTTCCTAGTGGAAGGTGGTCCCTAGGTTGTTGAGTCATTGATGGAGGTTATTCTATTAATATTTTGTCACCTATAAACTCATCTAGAAAGAAAAGTAATGCTTTTAATGTAAATTCATCAATGGTATACTAAATAATCATAGAGTTTTTTGACCCAGAGAGGTCAGTTGATGAGTATTGTCTGATGGGATTTATCGAATACCGTCCAAAATTAGTTTTTCTATTAGAATGTGAGATCCAATTGGTAAATTTATTTTATGAATCTATAGTAGGGTAATTGATCTATTACAGAATACTTATATTAGTTTACAAAACCCCAATTTTTCATTCATACACCTCATGGTGATTAACAATATAAATATAGTCTATTTACGGATGGAAAAACTATACAATTGTGTCATGGGTGAACATATTTAATTTTACATTGATCTCAAAGAAAATAATACATGCCCTATTCTCTATATGTAATCATAGGGAAATGGAAGGTGTGGTCTATGGGGGTTCATCACCAGGGAAGGGAATCAGTTTGACCTGTTCCACGGAGAATTGCCAAGAGGTCTCTAATTAGGGTAGTGAAAACAAACTTATATGCATTGGAAGCAATATAATATGTAATTAGTGTGAATGAAATGTTCACATGAAGCCTTTGGTATGGAAGTGACACATTAGAGTTCCAATCCAATATCAGAATGGGTCATATTCAATATTTTTTATGGATTTTAATATGGTTCCTAGTGAGAGAGGGTCTACACCGGATCCTTTCTCTAGATTTTGATATATAGCTCTATGATAGGAAGGGTTCTGTATCATAATTGGTTGATTAGGTACTCATGTTTGTGGATGCTAGATGCCAAATATGAATTTTCAGCAGAGCTTGACTATTCAAGGAAGCAATGTAATTTCTGTGGGATGTGGATATAGCAAGGTATATCATGTAAAAATACCCTTGGGGTTTATAGTATTGGGAAATATAAATTTAGAGGTATAATCCTTGAGGTCTCAACAGTATTATATAAATTATTTTAAATTAATTCCCTACTATCATTCATATCATTGGATATGATGGAAAGTTCTTATTTTGATATTTAATTTTAATGCAAACTGATGACCCTTAATACTCTTTTTGTATTCTAATAAGAGAGTGTATTCGAATAAAAAGATCATTCTCTCAAGATTTGTGGCTATAATTTCATCTCAAACTTCTTCATCCTCGTGATTATCGACTTTGGTGTTATTCTTGAGGATGTACGAGTTAGTACCCTATCAATCCCATATATATCGTTACTATTGGAAAGTGTCCTTTATGACACTCTTGGGTGGGAAATATATTCACAAATGAGGATGTGATGATTAGTAAAATCATATAGGATTTTATAATCATGGGATACATAGAGTGCATCATCGGTTTCTATCCTTTCATAAGATGATAATGGAGTTTGATAGGCTTTTTTCTCACTAGAGGTGGACCGTTTCAATGATGTCTTCCAGGGAAATTTTCAAGGTTTCCTCGTATGGGAGAAATAATGTTCTTTTTCTACCTTGTTCTAGGATTAGAAACAGTATCTATCACCCTATACATGATGGGCCATACTGAGATTCAATAAACCAGGAGGTAGTTGGAGGACTGTTGATGCTCATTTTCATCACATTGTCTAAAAGAATGGAAAGGGAAATGACATCCCCCAAAGTGATTCATCCTTTGAAGAAAACAACAAAAATCGTAAAAGGAATGAAAAAGGAGTCAAAGGACTTAGGGTCGTGCAAGTTCCCTTATTTTTGCCCATGTATACTTGTGCGCTGCCTAATGGTTGCACAAGTGACTTGCGCGCCCTAAGTGATAACCGCTTGGGGTCTTCTCCAGCCAATAAATACCCCCACTGGGCCCCCCATTTCAAGAGGAATTTCTCCAAAATTCAGATACAGAGCTCTGAACGCCCAGGTGACTTTTTTCAGGTCTTCTGAACACTTCTATGGTAATTCTTTACCTAGAATGGAAGGTCTAAACAAGATAAGTAAGGTTTATGTGTTAGAATTCACAAACACTTGCACGCCTAAGTGTTTTACCCTTAAGGTAAATGTACACACTAGCCAGCCACCACACTTCTTCACCATAAATAGCGCACCATATTCTAGACAGCCTCTTAGGATAATTCTAAAGGCTTTGATAAAGGATCCCCCAAATATTACTCTAAGGGCTGAAAATCGCGCAAGTACACATGTGTCGCGCAGGTATACCTACGTGACCAGGACTTGCACTCCCACACAGAACCTGCGCGCCTACCAGGACTTGTGTGCCCCTACCTTTTTGGGTGCATTTCCGGCCAATTTCACCCCTCTTATGCCAATCCACCTCTCCTATTCAAGATTCAGTCTTCAAGACAGTCTTCAAAGCCGTTTATGGCATGATTTCTTGATTTGGCTTCCTTATCTAAAAGGAACTCCGTGGAACATCTCTCAAAATATATTGATTTACACATCATTATGTCACTAAAGATTGAGATTTCATTCATTCAACATCATCCTTTAAGATGAGAGAATCCTTAACCTGGGCCTCCTTTTCTGGAGTAAGCCCCAGTCTCAAATATGGCCCTCCTCCTCAGGAGTAAGCCCCATGTCCCTTTAATTTTAAAATCTCTTTAATCTGGGCCTCCTTTTTAGGAGTAATCCCCAGTCATAATTCTCAAATTTGGGAATCCTCATTAGGAGTAAGCCCCATGTCTTCTTTAACCTGGGATTCCTTTTCGGGAGTAAGTCCCAATCATAATTCCCATTAATTTTGGGAATCCTCCTCTGGAGTAAGCCCCAATTCTTCTTTAACCTGGGCCTCTTTTTCAGGAGTATGTCTCGGTCATAATTCCCATTAATTTTGGGCATCCTCCTCAGGAGTAAGACCCAATCTTAAAATTCATAAATATGGGCATCCTCCATAGGAGTAAGCCCCAGTCTCAAAATTCCCAAATACGTGTATCCTCTTTAAGATTAAGCCCCAACCATAATTCTCTTATCCTAGGCCTCCTTTTAAGGAGTAAGCCCCAGTCTTAAATTTCCTTTTGATCTGGGCTTCCTTCTCAGGAGTAAAACCCAATCATAAGTCCCCTCCTAATTTGGGCAACTTCCATAGGAGTAATCCCCAAATATTAGAGTATCCAAATCTCCATGAATCACGTATACCTTTATGGACCCTGTTCCAGGATTTCTTCCTTGAAGTAAATCTTAATTCTTATCTATTTGGGCAGTCATACACACAAAAGCCCCATATCATTTCATCTTTCATGGCACAATTGGCTGGTTTCACCAATACCTCTTATTTCTCACACCGATCATGACTCACGTGAGCTTACAGTGTAAAAGTAATCAGGACATCCTTTATGGAACCATCAATCATGCATAAACATCATGCTCCCTTACTAAAACTACGTGGGTTCTGATTCCTTTTCTAAAACAATGGATACGTAGGTATCCCATCAAAGGGTATGATCCCAAATCTGAAATAATCCATTTCCTCCTGAATGACAATAAACTTCAAGTGCCCCACTGAGTGGATTTAAAACCAGTATGGTCATCATAACATCCAAGAGACTTTTATGTATTTTTATGGATACCATCAACTAAGAATCTCTAACAAATACAGAAGATTCTTCCTCAATGAAGAACCTAGAATACATATAAAAGAATCTCTCAATATCCTACATATCGATCATTGATTGTTAGACTAACGGAAATCTCATTTTATTCTTGGTAATGTAATAAGGATTCATGAACATAACTTAAATCTATAAAGAGAGTCCCGTAGTAGACAATAATTTCCCTCAAAAAGGTGTGATGAGTCCGACCTCCTATCCTCTCAACCAAAGAAAATTCCTAAACCTCATCATTCCATAAATAATGAGCGCATACCTTTGGAAAGTAGGTCCAAATGGATATGGAATCATTGGATGTTCCGGTTCTACAAACAAACCTGTTAGAAACCGATTGGAATGTTTGAACATTCAATCAACAAGGTCATACCCAATTCCAGAGGGAAACAAAAAATGGTGAACCAGACGTGAATCCATAACCATGTTAAAATGTTGTTTTTCTTTTTTGTAAGGCCCCTATTAAAACTCAATGAGAGGGCCAAAAAAACAATCACTGACATATGTGCTCATCCAAAAGATGTAGTGGCTGAATTTATCTTGATTACGCCTGTTATATCAAATAGGAACTCTTTTCCAATATTTTATGCATTCTAAGAAATGGCTTCTCTCAATTTTACACCTGTGAATACTGCTGCTACAAATTCTACTACTGCTACTCCTGTTGGATCATCATTCGCTCTGAAGACGACATCACCTACTCAGCATCTTCAACCTTGGATATCAAATGCGCTGGTTATGGAGTACCGTCAACACAGTACCATTCCAACTCTGGAGGCTGCTCGACAAGCCCTCCAAGTGAACAATTTACCCTGGTCATCTGGACAGTGACGACAAGAGATCAAGAAGAAGGCGGTGCTAAGAACCGTCTCCAACTGTTTCAGGTCGTTATCCCAAGAATGCAATCACCATTCACTCCCATATTCTGGGGAGGTGAATGAGCAAGTCCCTCATGGCCTTAATTCAAGGAAGCATGAGTCCTTCCCGAGGTCTCCCATCAACCATCGCTGCCATACTCGGGCTGCAGTGCACCATTAATATGATGAGGGTGTCGACTCCAGGCGTTCGGTTCAGGTTCCTCGAACCCGAGCATGCAAGACAAATCTCCAGAGGTGAAATTTGTTTAACAGTGAGTAGGTTCTCATCTCTGCCATTTCTGGAGAAGTCCACCAACCTAACTTGGTGGAAAGCAATGAGCAGGCACACACACCTACCCATTTTAATTCCACTGTCCAGCAGACTCGTCTGGCAGAATCACACCAATCCCGCCAGGAAATTCCGGCGGATTACTATAGGCAGGAACATATACCTATTTATACATCATCATCTAGTCATCATGATCATCTGACTACATATGGTGGAGCATGTCAATCATGTTTGGTGAAGTACATTTAGCAGACACATACACATGCTAGTATTGATCAAGCCTACCAACAGTCTCACTCGGTAGCACACGGAGAAGTTAGTCGGAATGCTCTGGCGACATACAGGAGGCAGACTCAACTCTCTGCCCCCACACTTGAGTACTATCAGGATTCACTGATAGGAAAAAGGGGAAAGGAGCAGGCACATACACCTACTCCAAGCACGGAATGGACGTATATCCCTGTTCCGGTAACTGAATTCACCAAGAATATTCTATCAATGGTGAAAGAGCAGAATCAAATCCCTGCTCATATTCTAGATGCTTTCTAGGATATTATAACAGCTTCAGCAACATCTCAGGGAAAGACACATATATCAATCCCTACCAGTGGAGTGACACATCAACAGTTCATTCCGAAACAGACACACACATATGTTCCGGTCCATGATGGTTGTGGAGCATACTACCCCATATCATACGGACAACCAAGTCAGGCACATACACCTGATTTGAGTAGAGATCGTCAGCCTAACATGGCCATCTCTTCTGATCAGGCACATACACCTGCTCAGAGTAGCCAATTTCATCAACAAGTGGTTTTTAAGGCGAGTAATAAGGCGCCAAAGAAAACGACTTGCCCAGCACAGTAATGAAATCATGAACCAATATGTAACAAGTCTTTGCTCGATGCTGGAGTTCTCGAAGCCCTCAGACAGTTATTTGTTGGAATTCAAGATTCTACTCCCTTATTTCCCAATAGTGGGAACATTAATTCTGAAGGTCTTCAACAAACACTTCTTCATGAAGGCTTGCTTCATGACAATTCGTTCGATCTTGAAGTTTCATCTTCAGATGAGAGCCACAGGAACCCTCTGTGTGGTCATAAGACCAAGGAGAAAGAGATCCCATATTTGATATAACCCGCAATGGTAGTACTCCCCATGATGATGAATTTCTTTGAGAATGTCCTCTCCGCAGTAGTGATGCACATTGCCTGAAAAAAGCTCCAGTGGACAATGTAGTGTCAACAAAGCCCTCTTATCTTGAGGCACTTGAAAATGCGAAACCAGTCATGTCGGATGCTTCATCGCAAGAAGGTGAAATACTCTCTCAATCTGAAGATATCCTAGGGTGTAGTTCATTCTCCGAACTACCCCTAAGTCATGCAGCTTTTAGTTTGATCAGTGATTTCTCTACCAATATTGTTGAATCTGATGAAGCAACAAGGAAGCACCAACTCTGGTTATATTAGGCAGAAGAATATTCATTGAATGATAAAGAGAAAATACTGAACATGAAAAAACAACTGGCGAAAGGTGAAATTCCAGTCATGTTTTGGCCTCTGGATGACTCTCAGTACGACATTCCAGAGATGTTGACAGAAGATGGAATTCAAGATATTTGTCTCAACATATTGAAAACTCTTGTCAGTTGAAGATGAAAGTATTATCTTATGATAAATATGAAAATCATGTTATGATAATAGAAGGGTTACAATGTCAGATTGATTTGGAATCTCTATCAGTCTCTCGATATCTGAAGGCCAAAAAACAGTAGAGAGCCCTTCAGTGTTCATGCCTTGGCGCACTAAGAAAATTACGCTAGTTAATTTCCAATGCCCCATCTGGTATTCATGTCAGAGGATGGGGTGTTCAGGGAGCACTACATTTCCCTGTGCTCTCCAGTCAGCAAAGCATGCAGAAAATGGTCTCATGCAATGTTATTTCCCATGGTCGGCCACCATCAACTGGCTTTGTTTGTAATCAAATGCTTTCCCAAGAACAGGCTTCAACTAGTTCCTCTCAAAATCAAGAATACAGAGAACAAGTTGTTTAATTACTCATGCATCAAGAAAAAAACAATATTGAACAGGCCTCCCATATGTAGAAATAACATCATCAAGTGACAGTTGTGTCGGAAATCATCCAACAGTCTTTCGAGCTAGGTGATAAAAGTGGATGTCGATTGATGCATCCAACTAATTTCAGTAATAAGGTCCACAATATCAGGAGAGATTTTAAGAAAGTCTCTGACGTAGCATGTCAAGAGCCACCCCAGCACTCCAGACTGGGGAATCCTTTAAACCAACCCTTGGAATTGACAAATAGGATTCAAGGAGTTGAGCAAAGACAGCAGGAATAGCCCCAGTCCACCGGCCTGGAGAAAATTTTCAAATTATCAATCCCCTCCTCAGCGAAAGTCGGTAATCTCTCGATTGGAGATGAAGCCACAGGAGGAATGTAGAGCCAAATTATCAGGAGATTCCCTCCAAATTACGGTTCTTTAAGAAGTTCCTGAGGGATCGAATCAACAAAAGGCAATGTCTCATCTATGACATGGAGGAAGAAAATATCATAAAAATGATAATATAAAGGATGCGATAAGTTATGCATCAATCAATGTCATCAATTCCATTGTTGCTGATCCACTAGATGAAGCTCACTCAGGGGACTCAGATGAAGAGGTTCCTGCTCAGGAAGTTGTACGCATAGACAAAAATGATGAAGGTGTGCGTACACAAAATCAAATGTTTACCCAGATTCTGGGATTTACTTCAAATAACCCACTTCCCCATCTCTGAAAGGGATCAAATAAGGGGAAAGGAAAGAATAATGTTACATATCCTTCCTTTGGAGAAGGACAATATCTCTCACTAGAGAAAATATTTTCACAACAGGAGGAAGAAATTAAGGAATTGAGGGGGATGAATGCAGAACTACTTCACAGTAGTCTTCCTCCAAAGCATGTTGGAGTCAGTCAGCTAAGGGAGTTTGTTGAAGCTAATGATATGGATCAAGAATATCCTCTTTTATTAGTACACCCTCACAGGTCTAATCCTATGGGTCAAGTGCAACAAAAATTATCAGTGATGCCATCAGTTCCAGTACCAGCTGCAATACCTATCTAGACTCCAGTCATTGCACCTGCCCAAGTCCAAGTTCAACCGGATGTTTCTCAAAAGTTAATAACTACCATTGAGTCATTAACATCTCAGTTAGAGACTATGGAAGGGAAGCATGCACAGGTTCAACCAGATAAGAAAGCTTACCCTGAATGGGTAGATTCAATCCCTCCCCCATCCTATTTTGGGAACCTCGTATTCCCTATTTCCAATGTATCAGGCGACCTTCAATAGAATTTGACGCATTACGTATCATGTTGGGATCCTATGATGGGACTCCTGAGCAGCAAGAAGCAGTGAAACTAAGATGCTTCGTGTGAACCTTGAAAGGACCTGCCTTTTTATGGTACACAAGCTTGAAATCCCTGTCAATTACCAGATGGGAAGATCTCCGTCAACGATTTGTTCTTCAATTCAGATCAACATTTCCAAAGACAACAGTTTTCGATCTTACAAACTATAAGCAAAGTGATAATTAAAGATTCTCTGATTTCATTGCTCTCTGTAAGGGATTAACATATTCCCTGATCTTAGCACTCTCTCAAGAGGAACTGTGGCCAATATATGTGGCAAATCTGCGTGACAAATTACGCACACCGTTGATCCCTTTGAAATACACAGGAGGGTTTCGAGACCTTACTTTAATCGCTCAACAGATTGAAGATTCTCTTATATAGACTAAGGCTAAATCTCATGTAATTCCATCAGCTCTAGGAAGAAGAATGGATAAAGCAGAGATTGCTATAGTTATGCTAAAACAAGCACCTGCACCTGCTTCTACTTCAAAACCTTCATCTTCTCGAAGGTCTCCACCTCCTGAGCACCAACAAAAAAGGCTGTTTCATCATCAAGACGATCAAAGAGATCAAATACGAAAGCAATTTGAGGATCTAAAGGGAAAAACATACTCTTTCCGAAATGAACAAGTTCCTGGTTACTTCATTTCAGCTCTGGAAAATAATTTGGTTCAGTTGCCAAGGCCTCAAAGGCCACAAAAGGAAAGAGATAAAGACCGTCCCAATTATTTCCCCTTTCATCAAATGTTAGGGCATCCCATCCAGGAGTGTTTTGTCTTCAAATACCTCATGAAAAAGATGGTCGACTCAGGACAAGTCAAATTAAAATGTTCTTCAGCCCAGGTAGAATGTGTAACTGCTACAGTTCAAGAGGAGGAAGGCGAATGACAAGAAATTAAAAACAAAAATGCATAAAAATATGATAATTGGATTTTCAGAAAGACAATCAACCAAACTCATGTTATTTGGGAACACAATTGAAGAAACCAATTGTGCCTTCCTCCATGAATTCCGTAGAAAACCCCTCTTCATCAGAGGGAAAATCCTCAAAGAAATTGCAAGATTCAAAGAATGAAAAATAATCAGATGAAGATGAGTATGTGTCAAAGCCTAAGTTGTCTTTGACTCTGGAAGACTTCATGCCATCTACTTCGAAGCAAAGGGAACCGCCCCACCAAATGGTACAACCTAAATTGGCTAGTCAAGAAGATTCTTCATCAGATGAAGAGTTAATCTTTGGTTCTGTTAATATGATTTAATTAACAGATCCATATGCCAGTCACAGTTCCGATTTTGATGATCCTGAATTCCCTATATCAAATAGAGGAATCGGAGGAAGTTCTATAGGCTGAGGATACAGGGGAAGACATGGATCTTTCAGAAGCCATTATTCCAATTATACCCCTACAAGAACTGTGTATTCATCAAAAACTCGTGGAAGAGCCCTTCAGCGAGCTCAACAAGAACAAGCATATTCTTCTTCCAATAGGAAATTCAGTCCTGGCACAGTTATTCTGGAACACCGGTTGAAGGTTCCATATTTTTCCTATCAGAAAGTGAATGGATCTAATCGTTCTAATCTTCCAAAACCAAGAAAATTTCCAACTCCTATCCCAATAAAAGATGCATCAACTTATAAAGAATCTACTTCCAAGGCACCTGCTAAACCACATGTTCCTATTGGGAAACGCAGACCTCTCGATCAAAAGAATGATGTATTGAAACACCTGGCCCAAGTACCGACCATGTTATCAGTTTTGGATTCTTTGAATCTGTCAAAGGATCTTCGGGAGGCACTCATCGAGGCTTTGTCCAGTCCTCAGGAGTTTGAAACTGAAATTGTTGCAGCTGAAGTCTATCACATAGAGAATAATCCTACGGAATGCCATGTAGTGATATCATTCACAGATGACGATGAAGATGATGTCGTGCATGGGAATATTAGACATTTGTACTTATCTGGAAGGGTCAATGGTGTAGACGTCCGAAGTTCTTTCATTGAAAATGGTTCAGGATTCACCCTCATGCCCATTCTTACACTTCGTCGATATGGCCTCACAGAATATACTTTATCTCCTTATACCATGATGTTACAAGGATATGATAAAAATGAACAAGAACCACTGGGCGATGTTACACTCAGAACTCAGTTTTGAGATCTTGTATCCAATTCAAATTTCATGGTTGTTGATGATGACCCAGCTTTCAACATCTTTCTTGGAAGACCCTGGCTACATCCACATGTGGTTATCCCTTCATCATACCATCATTGTCTCAAATATTGTTTCGATGGTCAAGTTGGGATATTATATGGTGATAAGGCCCCATTCAAGACATGTGAGTCTCAGTACATTGAGTCTGAATTCTATCACATGAATGAAAAGGAAAATCCACAACAAAGGATATTACCAAAGTTAATGCTCCATATGGTTTGGAGAATGTTCCAGTAAATCCATTTGCGCATGTGAGTACAGATTATGTGTTGCCTATCTGACAAATTGATAGGATAGACCCAAATCAAAATAATTTTATTGAAAGATCCATAATGACAATTACTTCAATCAATCCAGTCAACATGGGAGAAATTGGTGATCCTCCAAGCAGTGATGAAAGCCCAAATGATGAAGTCTTCATTTCATCTACTGAAATCCAACAAGTCTATACTTCTCCAATAATGCCAGAAGAAGTTATAGAAACATCGGAGGTGAAAAATGATGTCGATTCTTAGTCCATCATCTCCCCTTTATTTCCCATGAAAGACCCTTCATCATTAATTGGGTCAGAAATGGAAGATTCTTCTTCAATATGTTCAAATTTTAGCATCTCTTCTGATCATGGAAATTCTGCTTTATCATATACTATGCAAGTATAAATGGAAGAAATAACACATTCTGAAGAAGAAGAAGAAGATCTCAGAGATTCTCCTCCAGCATTTGAAGAGGGTATCTCTACCATCGTGGCTGAACTCAGAGAAATAAATCTGGGTACAAAAGAAGATCCACGCCACACTTTAATCAGTGCAGCCATGACTCATGAAGAACAAGATATGTATATTTCCTTTTTAAAGAAAAATCGAGACATATTTTCTTGGAACTATACAAAGATGCCCGAGCTTGATCCTGATGTTGCTACTCATCATTTCGGTTTACCAGAAGAACATAGAGGATTTATGAAATCCGCAAGAAGAACACACCAAACTTATGCTTCCAAAATTGAAGCTGAAGTGGATAAGCTTATCAAAGATAACATTGTCAGAGAAGTTCAATATCGCAAGTGGTTGGCTAATATTGTCCTTGTAAAGAATAAGAACAGAAAAATTATAGTTTGCATCGATTTCATAAATCTTAATCGGCATTGTCCTAAGGATGATTTCCCAATTCCGATTACAGAAATTTTAATTGAGGCAACAGCTGGCTATAAATAACTTTCCTTCATGGATGGATATTCCAGATATAATCAAATCTGAATGGCCCCAGAAGATGAGGAATCCACAGCCTTCAGAACCCCTTTGGGTGTGTTTTTCTACCGGGTAATGCCCTTTGGCTTAAAGAACGAAGGTGCAACATATCAGCGTGCCATGCATCGTATCATCAAACCATTTTTAGGGAAGTTTTTTTAATGCTATGTGCACTATTTGGTAGTCAAATCCAAACAAATTTTTAATCACTTGGATGATTTGGAAGTCATATTCCGCAAGCTTCAACAACAAAATTTGAAGATGAACCCCTTAAAATGTGATTTTGGGGTAACCACAGGAAAATTTCTCGGCTTTGTTGTATGCCATCGTGGTATTGAAGTCGATCCTGAGAATAGAAAATCAATCCTTGGAATTTCACCTTCTCAAAAATTGAATGAATTAAGAGGAATTCAAGGACACTTAGCCTATATTCGGCGTTTCATTTCCAATTTGGCAGGAAAACGTTTACCCTTCACCAAATTGATGAAGAAGGGAGTCACTTACCAGTGGACTGAAGAATGTCACGAAGCATTCGATATTTTCATGAAATACTTCTTGGGTCCACCGATACTCATGCCACCTGTTGAAGGAAGACCACTTATCCTCTACGTGACAACACTAGAGCGATCATTGGGTGACTTTCATGCTTAGAGGAATGATGCTGGGAATGAAAACAGCCTCTATTACCTCAGTCGGACTATGCTTGAAGCAGAAACCCGGTATTAAAGTATTGAGCAGTGCTTCCTGGCATTATTCTTTGCAGCTCAGAAGTTGAGACACTACCTGCAACATCACGAGGTCGAATTGGTATCTCACAATAACCCACTCAAATTAATCCTTAGTCGTCCAATGCTTACAGGACGTCTGGCAAGGTGGGAAGTTATTTTTAAGTAATTCGACATTCAGTATGTGTCTCAAAATGCAATAAAGGGCCAAGCTCTGGCTGATTTCTTGGCTGAAGACCCTTTAGTGGAAGACATATCTTCAAATATTGAACTCCCTGATGACAAAGTCTTCTTTATTCAAGAAAGTCCTCACGTATGGGAAATGTATTTTGATGGTGCTTCCAGAAGTCCAACATGGAGGAAAATGGAAAATCCTAAATTCAACAAAGTTGGCTTAGGAATTGTGCTCATTTCTCCAAAAAATGCAGTGTTACCTTATTCATTCTTATTGTGGGAAGGTGGTACCAATAATGAAGCAGAATACTAAGCTCTCATCACAGGCTTGGAATTGGCGCTTCAAGCACAATTGAATCACTTAAATTTGAAAGGTGATTCAGACCTGGTAATCAAACAAGTCAATGGATATTATGCCATCAGAAAAGAAGAACTAATCCCTTTGTATGATTACGTCATAGATTTAATGGCGGATTTCCCTTCAGAACCAACATTTTCATATGTACCGTGATCAAATATTGCTCAAGTTGATGCTCTAGCTAATATAGCCACATCTCTGGAAGATCCAAATCGGGACGAGACAACCATTAGTATTTCCCACCATCATGCAATTTCACCTTATGTTCGAATCAGAACAGGGGAAATTAATGAAATTATTCCCATCTCTAAACCATATGGTCACACTATGGGATGGATGGCACCTATTAGGGAATACCATTAAAATGGATTACTTCTACCAGATAGAGCCGGGAAGGAACAAATCTAGCGACGTATGGTAAACATTACTCTTTATGATGGACCAGATCACCTAGATAAAATTCTCTAAAATCATGGTTTTGATGGAGTTCTCTTCAAATGAATTGATGGTGAAGAGACAATGGCATTCATGAATGAAGTGCATGCAGGAGTCCGTGGTTCCCACTAGTCTGGACATAGACTATCTGATCAGATTCGAAGGCTTGGATACTTTTGGCCTTCAATGATACAAGATTGTGTTGATTTCACAAAGAAGTGTCATTCATTCCAAGTACATGCCAACTTCAGTCATCAACCTCCATAGTTTCTTCATACAGCTAAATACTTGTGGCCATTTTCCACATGGGGAATGGATTTGGTGGGACCTAACCCTGTATCTACGGCCAAGAAATTTAAGTATATTCTTACTGCTACTGATTTCTTTTCCCAATGGGAAGAGGCAATACCTCTTAAGGAAGTCAGTTCTAAATGCATTATTAGCTTCATCAAATCTATCATCATTACCAGATTTGGTGTCCCTCATACCATATTGATGGACAATGGCACCAACTTCTGTTCATCCGAGTTGAAGAAGTTGTATCAAGAATACAACAACAAATCCAATCATTCATCTCGGTATCATGCATCGGCCAATGTCCAGATAGAAGAATTCAACAAGACATTGTCAAATATACTGAAAAAGATAGTGGATAAAGAAAAGAAATCATGGCCTGATAAACTCTTTCATGTTTTATGGGCTTATTGGACTGCCACCCGCACTGCAATTCAGTCAACTCCATATTCACTTGTATATGGAACGGAAGTCGTCTTTCCCATTGATGTTCAATTTCCTTCACTCAGAGTGGCCATTTGTGATCAGTCATCTACAGATGAACAATCTCAAAAGCAATTGAATGAATTGGAATGGTTAGATGAGAAAATATTGTGTACTTTGCACCACTTGGAAGTCTATCAGAATCTAATAGAAAGAGCTTTCAACAAAAAAGTTCATCTTCATTCATTACCTCAGGTAGAATTGGTATTAGTTCTCCCAATGATACCGGGAAAGAAACCTCCCAAGCATGATCCAAAATGGGAAAGACCTTACTCAATACATATGGTCTACTCCAATGGATCTTATTCATTAATCTCAATGGATGGAGAACTCATCACTGCTCCAACCAATGCTAGATTTCTGAAGAAATATTTTTTATGAAGACAAAATACATCCATGGTCCATACATATGACCATAAACTATTTGTACTTTCATCCAACATGACGTTAAACTGTGATTTCCTACCTACATGATGCTAAACTGTATAAAAGTCCTTTACGTCCGGAAAGACGTTAAATTCCATAACCAATGGTCCATGCATATGACCTTAAACTATTTCCATGTCCCTTTCGTCCAACATGACGTTAAACTGCATAACCAACTGTCCATGCATATGACCTTAAACTATTGGCACTTATGTCCAACATGGCATTAAACTGTATCGTCCCTTTTTCATCCCACACGACGTTAAACTGTGAAAAAGTTCCCGAATTCGTCCAACATGATGTTAAATGGGGTACTCTTTTGTCCTTACTGCATGCCATTAAACTGCACAGTCCTCTTTTTGTCCAACATGACATTAAACTATGTTTTCCACATCGTCCTAACTACATGACGCTAAACTGTACAGAAAGTCCCAGGATACGTCCTACATGACATTAAACTGTACTTTGTCCCTACTACATGACACTAAATTGTGCATCACTTATAGTCCTAACTGAAAGACTTTAAAATTCATAATCACTTTATATGTCCTACATGACATTAAACTGTGCAACGTTAAGGTTGTTGTTACCTCTTGTTTCTCACACCGAGTATGACTCACGTGAGCCTAGAGAAAACTTCAACCATAACACTCTCTCTGGGATACTAACCATGTGTAAGTCCTAACACCATCTTTTTTTAGGTCGTTGTCCCCAAACCCAACTTGATCATTAATTCATTCTTTAATTGAACTACACGGACTTTGATCCTTGCCTTCCAGGATGGGTACGTACGCAACCTCCCAAGGTTCAAGTGCAAAACCAATCTCTTCACATCGGTTCACCTCCATCTTATATGATGTTGATTTCTGAAACCATCCCCATAATCAGTATCTTTACCTTGGTTCACTTTCATCCTTGCTATATGACGTTAAAACTGTACAACACTTTTTGTCATGTATGACAATTAAACTACAACATTTTTTGATACCCTCACCTGAGAGGGAATCATTATTTACATGTATTATCAATCATGTTTCATTTCAAAGACTACGTGTATACATGGGAATACGTGATCCTTTAATCTTGGGTTAAACCATCATTTCACTAAAGTCCCCTTTTCACCCTTCACATGTATGAACCAAATTTGTACAGAGGATATTTCTAGAACTGTGTGGGATTGATTATCATCCTTATGGGATATGTAGGAATGTTCGAGTGTCCCTCGAATCTATCCTCATGTCTTTTGGGCCTAACCCCAAATACCATTTTCAGTCCCTTGGCTAAAAAGTCCCCAGGAAAACACACACTGTGTATTTCTTATAATGGTCCAAGCTCTATGACCCTAAACTAAGATCTCTAGTCCTTCTGTCCCACATGACGTAAAAATGTAGTTTAGGAACTACGTATGGATTGATTCCCATCTTTATGGGATACGTAGTGATGTCCAACATTTCCATTCAGGACCCAGCCACAACATGATTATGGTTTGCATTGATGTATCTCTACATACATTGAAAAATACCCATCTTTATGTGTCATAATCCTAACCTTAAATATTTTCAGATCTTCATAACCCTTTTCATAACTTCTAATCATAAAAGGACTGAAATTCTGGGAGTTCTTTTGCCTGACCATGCTGCACATTACCTTAGGCGACCTTGCATAAACAGTCTACATAACGGACCTGTTAGCGAAAAGATGTTATTATTTGACAATGCAGTCAATGCCCTTAGGTGGCCCTGCATAATTCAACCCCCTAACGGGTTTGTTAAATACTGGTAACTTCATTATTGGAACTAAAGCATCATTTGTCCTTATTTTCCTTAATGAAAATATGTAGGGATCCGCAAATATAGCCATCCTTAACATACTTGTCCCATATCCTTTCTCATGATCTGAAAGAATTAAAGTCTATGGTTTATATTCTCCTTCCCTACATTTGGGTCAAACCTTCGTAGGAGTGATATTTATCCAGTTCTTTGATAATCATGTTTGGAAATATCTTCTCTATATTCAAGTAACTTTTTCCATACAGAAAAATCTATACTTTGGAATATTTGAATCTTCATAAACTTTCACTGGCATTTTAGCACTAGGAATGTAAATTTCTGAGAGTTCTTTTCCCTGACTATGCAGCACGTTCCCATAGGAGGCCTTGCATAAATAGTCTATATAACATACTTGTTAGCCAATAGATTCTATTTATTTGATTATACTGCCAATGCCCTTAGGTGGCCCTGCATAATTCAACCCCCTAACGAGTTTGTTAAATAATGGTAACTTCATTCTTGGAAACTAATTCTTCTAATTCCTTTTAGCTCTTTTTCATATCATTCCTCAGATTCAAATATTCTTTAGTCATAGTTTACATATTTTTTCCCTCATACTTCAGTATGGTAATGTGTTTTCAATTAAATTTTCAAGGAATTGAGTCAATTCTAATTCATTCGGTCAAAGATATTTCGACCTTAAACATTAGCCTCTGTATGTACGACGTGCATGACTTTAATCGGACCACAAAAGATAAAGAATATCTGAATAAAAGTCAAGTTCCAGCTCACTAAACATACATTTTGTATGATTTAGGTAATATTGAGCAATTAAAAGATTCAATGTTTGTTGGGTTATTTACATTAATCCTAGTAAAAATCAAACTATACTTACTAGGCCCATTGGCTTAGGTAAAATTTAAAGCAGGTAGCAGGACAATATTTGCACAAGTGATTGAAGATGAAAGTGTTTTTCATTGATGCACAAGAGTTAGACGAACATCAACAGACTGGAGTCTCTTCCCTTTTTCAGGAATTACAAAAGGCTTTCAACATAACTCTTCATTTGATTTACGGCATCCCGAGCTTCATCAGCAGTCACCTAGAATTCATTCATTAATCTGGATATAATAAGAGATGTAGTGATACTAGCTCTTCTTGGAACAATTGTAAAAGAATGTTCTTGAATGCGGTTTGAGAAAAAATTTTGCTGATCAAACAGTGACTCTGTTTCTGTCGATGAGATTTGGAAGATGGATACATGGATTTGAGAATGAAGCATTGGAAGTAAAGATCCATTTGGAAGGAGTACTATTTTCAGATATTGTTTCTAATTTCATGATTTTATTCTCTTCATCAACCAGCAGTGGAAAAAATATCAACCCATGGTTTTCCATTTTCATATCTTCAAGGAAATGGCATTGAATTTTTTTTGAAAGTTCACACCAATGTTGTTGCTCTTAATGCACAGCATAACCGAAATAGGGGAGTAGTGGTGCAGCTGTATATCAGGAATATAGTTCTTTTCATATGAACCGTTTACTCCTTGCAGATGAACATGACCATACAGAGGTAGGTAGATGCTCTCTATGATATTAAGATGATATTTCTTCAAGTACTTAGCCAAATCTGGGAAAGTGCTACCACAGATATCATATTAATCATGGCCAAAAATGTTCATCATGTCATCAATCATCTTGCTAGCCAGTTCTTTAGTTGTTCTGATTATTTTGGGATCCATTGAATCTACACAAAGGTTAAATAATTAACTCTTATCTAAGTTGATTTGTCATAAAATTTGTGAATGATTTTGAAAAAAATGGCAAAGGCATTAAGGCGCGAAAGTATAAACATAGCGCGTAAGTATGGATGTGCCGCGAATGTATTTGGTGCGAAAGTATCACCACGTTGGTCCAGATACCTTGACAGTAGCGTGACAAAAAAGAAACAGCGGAAAACAGTGAAACCTGCGCGGTGAAGGTCACATGGGCATTGAGAGCTTGAAAGTTTGAAATCCAGATGCTTTGTATGGAAATGGGGCCACATGATTATAGACCAAAGCCATATCCTACGCGCCAAAGTCTGTCTAGGTAGAAGTTGCGCGCCACTACATGCGCGCCATACCTTGCGCCCTGCATATTCCTTGGTTTTCTTCTTTTTCCTCAGAGTCAAATCCTATTTTCTCTCCGGATCCAAATCTGAGAGGGGACTTTTGCTGACGCTCCTGTTCGTCACATTTTCTAAAAGAATGTAAAGGGAAATGACTTCCCCCAAAGTGATTCATCCTTTGAAGAAAACATAAAACATCTACAAAGGAATTAAAAAGGAGTCAAAGGACCTACGGTCGTGCAAGTTCCCTTACTATCGCGCAAGTATACTTGCGCGCCGCCTAATGGTCGTGCAACTGACTTGCGCTCCCTATGTGATAAGAACTCGGTGTCTTCTCCAGCATATAAATACCCACAGTGGGCTCCCCATTTCGAGATGAATTTTATCCAGAATTCAGATGCATAGATCTTAATACCCACTTCTCTTCTTCAGGTCTTCCAAACACTTATAAGGAAATTCGTTACCTGGAATGGAAGGTCTAAGTAAGAGGAGTAAGGTCTAAGTGTTATAATTCACTAACACATGAGCGCCTAAGTGTTTTACCCTTAAGGGAAATGTACACACTTACGCGCCACCCTACTTATTCACCATAACTTGTGGGCTATCTTTTGGAAAGCCTCTTGGGATAATTATAAAGGCTTTGATAAAGGATCGCCCAAATATTACTCTAAGGGCTGAAAATCGGGCAACTACACATGTGTCACGCAGGTATACCTGTGCGCCCAGGACTTGCGTGCCCACGCAGAACCTACGCGCCTGCCAGGACTTGCATGCCCCTAACTTTTTGGGTTCCTTTCCTGCCTGTTTCACCCCTCTTATGCCAATCCACCTCTCCTATTCAAGATTCAGTCTTCAAGACACACTTCAAAGCCATTTATGGCACGATTTCATGATTTGGGTTCCTTATCTGAAAAAAACTCTGTGGAACATCTCTCAAAATCAATTTAATTACACATCATTATGTCCCTAAAGATTTATATTTCATTCATTCAACCTCATCCTTTAAGATGATAGAATCCTTAACCTGGGCATCCTTTTCAGGAGTAAGCCCCAGTCTCAAATATGGGCCTACTCCTCAGGAGTAAGCCCCAAGTCCCTTTAATTTTAAAATACATTTAACATGGGCCTCCTTTTCATGAGTAATCCCCAGTCATAATTCTCAAATCAAGAAATCCTCCTTAGGATTAAGCCCCAAGTCTTCTTTAACATGGGCCTCCTTTTTAGGAGTAAGTCCCAGTCATAATTCCCATTAGTTTTTGGCATCCTCCTCAGGAGTAAGCCCCATGTCTTCTTTAACATGGGCCTCCTTTTCAGGAGTAAGTCCCAGAAATAATTCTCATTAATTTTCGGCATCCACCTCATGAGTAAGCCCCAATCATAAAATTCTTAAATATGGGCATCCTCTTTAGGAGTAAGCCCCAGTCTCAAATTTCCCAAATATGGACATCCTTCATAGAAGTAAGCCCTAACCATATTTCTCTTAACCTAGGACTCCTTTTCAGTAGTAAGACCTAGTCATAATTCTCAAATCTAGGCATCCACCTTAGGAGTAAGCCCCGCGTCTTCTTTAACAAGGGCCTCCTTTTCAAGAGTAAGCCCCAGTCTAAAATTTCCTTTTGATTCGGGCTTCCTTCTCAGGAGGAAAACCCAATCATAAGTCTCCTCCTAATTTGGGCATCTTCCTTAGGAGTAAGCCCCAAATATTAGAGAATCCAAATATCTATGAACCACATATACCTTTATGGACCCTTTTCATGGATTTCTTCCCTGAATTAAATTTTAATTCTTATTTATTTGGGCAGTCATACACACATAAGACCCATATCATTGCATCTTTCGTGGCACAATTATCTGGTTTCACCAATACCTCTTTTTTCTCACACATATCATGACTCATGTGGGCTTAGAGTGTAAAAGTAATCATGAAATCTTTCTTTCATCCATCAATCATGCATAAACATCATGCTCCCTTACTCTAACTATGTGGGATCTGATTCCTTTTCTAAAACAAAGGATATGTAGGTAGCCTATCAGTGGGTACGATCCCAACTCTGAAATAATCCATGTCCTCCTAAATGACAATAAACTTCAAGTCCCCCACTAAGTGGATTTAAAACTAGTATGGTCATCATAATGACCAAGAGACTTTTATTTATATTTAAGGATACCATCAATTAAGAATCTCTAACAAGTACAGATGATTCTTCATTGATGAAGAACCTCGAATACATATAAAAGATTTTTTGAATTTCCTACATATCGATCATTGATTGTCAGACTAAAGGAAATATCATTTTTTACATGGTAATGTAATAAGGATTCATGAACATAACATAAATCTATAAATATATTTCTAGAGTAGACAATAATTCCCATTAAAAAGGTGTGATGAGTCCATCCTCCCATCCTCTCGACCAATGCAAATTCCTAAGCCTCATTAGTCCACAAATAAGGAGAACCTTCCTTTGGAAAGTAGGTCCAAATGGATATGGAATCATTGGATGTTTCCATTTATACGAACAAACCTATTAGAAACCGATTGAAATGTTTGAACCTTCAATCAACGAGGTCATCCCCAATTCCAGAGGGAATCAAGGACCCTGAATTCAAAGGGTTTAAATGAAATATTACCTATCATTGGGATTCAGATAAACATTGTTCCATTAAGGAATATGGTGACTTTTGGATTTATGTTGATTAAAGATGGATAAATCCATTTACAGTTGTGAAACAACACCCACTACCGAGAATAGATGATATATTCATCAGTGTCCATAGAGAAATGGATTTCATATTGATTGATTTGAGATTTAGATATAATCATCCATGAGTAAAACACTTATATATACCTCATTGATAAATATGGTGAACGAATGACCTATTCTTGTATATGGTAATTCTCTTTGGTCTGAAGAATTAACCCTCTCCCTTTTTGGATTTGGGAAACCATGGATTCCACCAATAACCATATTATTTTATTCTGGTCTTTGTGGATTATTTCTTAGTGTATTATCAAACCTGACTAAATCATTCCAAATACCATGAAATTATAATGAGTACACTAATGTGAACTGATTATATGATATTCCCACAAGATGAATATTACAGATAAATAAATTTCACTACTTGGGTTAGATTATATCAAAAATCATTAGTATATGTGGATCCAGGAACTGATACAACCATTGTTTTGTGGAACCATACAAAGTGTGTTTCTTATATACAGTGATTCACGAGGTTATATGGATATAATTAATGTTTTTTCATGAATATTTTATGTAATTAATCATGTCATATTTGATTGACCAAATGGGTGTTAAATTCAACTATTGTGTAGCCAGTGAGAATTTATTTCAATATTCGAATTAGAAGTTAGCTTTAATTAGATAAGGGTAATTCTAGAGTTAGGTTAAAGCTATAAAGTTTTTTGGACGCAATAAATGTCCTGATTGGAGATGTTTTTATAAAAGGGGATGATTTCACGAATATGAAACTAATTAGATGAGGCCTTAGGAATTTCATAATTAGATGTATGATCTTGTGTGGGTAGCTATTTTTTATTCTTTATAATGATGGTGACATTACTTACTAGGTGAGTAGATCATGGCATACATGGACAAAATAATACACAAATTTATATTTTATCATCACGATTTGAACTTGATATAGAGAATATGTTTGTATTACCATCAATCCATTAACATTGATAATGATTATATGATAGGGAATGGAAATGTAGTGGTTGATGATCTAAGATGAAAAAATCCAACACAAAATGTATAGGAAGCTAGTAGTAAATGGTATTGGATGAAACTTTTTGTGATATTCAAATATAAATTTACTACTATCACAGTATAAAAATACTAGTGGACCAACCAATGAATTCTTTACTTCTATATTGAGTGAAAACAAATAAAATTTTTGATCCCAAACATCGATTCCAATGGAAATTCATTTTAGGTGATGACTCGCCACCTAGTTGGTTTATTGGTGAGAATGAGAACATGTATATCCATGGGTGTGTCTTGGTTACAATAGACATGAAAGAGTAATTTATATGAGAATATCATTCTTCAAAATAGTATTTACATCATAGAATCACCATGATTTACCTAGACATACACCTCCAAAATTTGTTGGCTTGGATTAAAAAGTAGATTTTCAACTTTGTTTCTTAGTGTTCCACCTATCAGTAGGTGAATGAAAAATAGTAGTGGGAATCCAGACACAAAAAACACTACATATTCCAAAATAAAAAATTATACAATGCCACTATAGATTTTATGAAGGGAACTCCAAACTCACATTATAGACGTGATGTCATATAAGTGATAATGGAAAGTTTTACAATGGTCTCCCAATTAGTTCTTATCATGAAGACATTATAATTGGATAATATTAAGGGACTCTATGAATATGCTATTATATATATTATAAGGTATTTAAAAACAATTTTATTATATATAGATTCTCATTTAATGTCATGTTAATTGTTGTGGTCACAAAAGGATCTCGGTTCATAGGTACTTTTGAGTAGAACCTATGAACCTTTGATTGATGGTCAGTCTGAGAATAATATAAATATACTATAGGGTATTCCCCGAGTATGTGTACGTGATTTTGTAGGTTCATCGGAGAAATATTTACCAATCTCTAAGATTTCATAAAAGGTATATGGTTTATGTGACTATTAAGATGGATCTATAGGTACTCTATAACATGATATTTCATTAAACAATGTGATGGTTGGAGGTTGGGGAGGATGTGCTACAAGTTTCCCAACTCATTTCAGAGACATAGAAGTTAGTATAAATATCAATGAATCGTACAACTATTGATCAAGATAATTAAAATCTTTATGTTGGTCGACATTAATGGCCTATAAAATTTGAAGTAGGGGATTGGGCCTTCATTAACGTTTTTTCAAGACCGGTACATCGGTGAATTAGGAGGCAAGGAAAACTTGAACCTATATTAATTGAACATTTAATTATTTTGGAAAGGGTTATACCAATAGATTTTTTAATAGATCGATCTCATAATTATAGGGATATTCATGATGTTTGAAATGTTTCATAGTTTCATTAATAATATTCTAATCCATATATTATATTTATGAATAAATAAGCTTAGTTAGACATTAATTCTTATTATGAGGAGTATCAAGTTCATATGTTGACTATAAAATAAAGGATATTTGTGGCAAGAAAACTCCATTGGTTCAGGTTCTATGGAATCACGTCCATATACATGAGGAGACCTATAAGTGACCTTCCAATGTATTTACTCAGTTTCAGAGTCATTCAAGGTTTCACCTCAACCACCAATGTTTTAGAAACTCAGGGATGAGTTTTCTTAATAATGATAGGTTGTATGATTGGGATTTTACTAATAGGTATGCATAATTTTGGTTTTATTCCACCATTTTTTATCCTATTTATAGATCCAAACGGATTAGGGATGGATCCAATAGTGTTAATCATTGTTTGTATACTAAAGATTAATTTTTTGGTGAAATATTTTGAGGGTCATGGTTGGTGCATGGGTAGTAATACCCATGTGTCCAATACAGGTTGGACAGGGTTAGTTTAACAAAGTAATATGCACCACATTGCTGTGGAAAATTGGTAATAATGTGTAGGTGTACTTGGAATGGTTGGATCACAGTTTGTCTATCTATACACCATGTCGTGAAAGGGGATGAGACACTAGGGTAGTAGCTCCTCATAGGATAAGAATTATTTGTCTAACCATGTTCCTATCATTGTGAGACTATGTGACATATGGATAGTAGGTTTATATAATTGGTGAGAGACTATTCTTAATGTTCTACCAAATTGTTTGAACAATTAAAATGAGTAAATAATTTTGTTTCCCACCATTACTTAAACCATTCCCCCTCTTTTATTATTATTATTTTTATCAATAGGGGACATAATAGTGTTTTGATTTCTCCCTTGACAACGTCAATGATATATATGTCTCATAAGAGCTCTGATTTTACCACAATTCATCATGTTGGATTACTCTTAGTTAAACTATGATTCCTATTGATTCGTTTTACTGTTTCTCTCAGAATTTTTACCACTATATTCAGGAAACCTAATATGAACTATTTTAGTGTGTTTTTTAGGTTTTATTTCTTCTCCAACTATAGCCTAGATTTTATTCTGATTCCAGAAGTGGAGTCATCTACCAGGCTTAGGTTGGTGGTCATGTACTTTTCCAAAAACGGTTTTTCCATTTCTATCAAGATCGTATTTACCACACATCATACACTCTACATTTATATTTTAAAACATGAAATTAAATTAATTATGTTTCTTTAATTTTACCGAGATACTCCTTTACACCATTATTGATGATCATTGTTGTTGAATACAACACAAACCACCCCTTATTGTGTGTTTTTATATTCCTGTGACACATTTACCATGCTCTTATGTCCAAATATCACCCTAATGTGTGGTTGGATTGATTATAAAAATATAGTTTTTATGTTGAATTAAATGAATTATGTGATGGTATAAGATTTTATTGTCTCTTGATAAATTGTTTTGTATGTAAATGGATTATATTATGACCATTAAATGTGGTTATAGGATTTTAATCATTGAGTAAGAGTTGTATTCCAGATTTGGGAGTCTATGAAAAGACTCGTAGTACACCACCTGGTTCATTGATAGAGATTCCAAGAGTAACACTAATATTTTGGTTTTTATTTTTTATTAAATTGATTTTCTACATATGGTTCTGATAATTTGTCCAATTTCACTATAGTACTCTTGAATTCCATGGATTATATCCAAGGATTCCAATTGATTTATTAAGTCATAGATTTACTGGGATAATAACCTTGGGTTATACTTAGGTCTAGCCTAAGTATACCTAGGAATTTTCACAATGGATCTAGTAGAGTTTTATTAGATTGGGTATTCCAAGGTTTCACCCATTAGATTATATATAATCCACCTTTTTTCAAACAAACCACATGATCGTTGTGATTCAGATTGGCAATCAAATTATTAAATGAATTTGGTGTACAAGGATTCACTACATGATTAATATCTATACATGGATTCCTTGGACATTGATATATGTCACATGATTATATATATATATATATATATAATTTAATATATTTAGGGGCATTCAAGATTATTCCAATGTAGGTAATGTCTGACAGGTATCCCCTAAGAACCCGATCCATCTTTATTTGAGTTATTTTATAGCATCCATTTATCATTATACATGAACACAGTTAATTATGTAAACTAGATGGATGGAGTTATAAATTTTCTGTGGTGACCTAATGTATTTTACTTAGTCAATATTTCAATCTCTGATTAGTACCCGAATAGATCTTGTAGATATAGGATGGGACAAAGGGAAGCATGAAATAATAGACACTTGATTATTCTTTTTTCGAAAGAGTACAAATAATGATTTTTGAGTTTGTTCTCATGATTCTATATGAGTTTATATTTTCCTTCCTATAGTATTTTTTTATATAATGCACTATGTATGATAAAATTATTCCCCTCCGTCGTCCTCATTTATTATAGCATCATGAAAAGTTTTTATATATCATTCAGTTCAATTCTTGTGTATATTTATTATTATATAGTTGGTTTTTATCCACTTCCATATTATTTATTTACTCAAAAATTTTATTAATTTACCAATATATTATGGTAATATAATTAGGTTATTGTCTCTCAAATATACAATATAAGACCCTCACTGCTGGTCGACAGACTCTATCATACATGGAGGTGGTCTTGAGGTCAGGTTGCACACTGATTCATGACACATATGGTTGATCCAGGACTAGGAACACACAATAAAAATAATTTTTTTTTAAAAGAACTAAACAATATAAACAATTTACCATGACTATTTCTTCATTCATTACTAATCCTACACATCTGAAAATCCATCATGAATTTTTATGATCCGAGTGCATCCCTGTAAATATGACTTTATTGATACATATATAATATCAATTCCATCCAAAAACTATTATTAAATCTATATTATGATAAAAATTTACATAATCCTTAAAAATATAACCACGTGATTGGCCCACTCTATAATGAAACTGATATATGAATTCGTCCATTGATCCCATTGTATCTCAACCTAATTCTTGTCCATTAAAAGGGCCTATCTAATTGAAGTGTATATTCTTCTCCTTTGGAATCATATTTTAAGTAACCATTGAAATGTTTTTAGAAAAATTATTTACTTCCATTACATAAAAAAACACCTAGGACATTAGGTTATTTCACTCTTCTTATCATTAACTTAATGGAAGTAATATCTGTCAAAGACTCAAATGTGGGTGAAGACACTCATCCTTCTAGAAAACATTTACAGCCAAATATCATAACCAAATGGAATATCACCACTATATCATAATAATCTATTATTCATTGTATATCTTTCTCAAATTTATTATCCTATATTAACACAAAAGTTGGAAACACTATTCTTTCCGACTGTTCATCATTAGAATAATAATATTCCATAAAATATAATTTTTTCACTAGGAATGGAGGATTATTAAACACATAAAATTGTTTCTTGATAAGAAATATTCTCATAGAATACGTGTTTTCTCATTTATAATGATATAAATGTACAATGAACATCTATGATAGTAAATTGGGGTAGGTCCCAGTACTTTTGAAAGAAACAACACATCAATATGAGTCACTAGAGCCTTATATTCTATATTAAATTACATGTATTCCAAGAAAGGGTGAAGCTCTCGCATGTTAAATAATCCATTTTACATAGCATCAAAAATCCCCATATCTTGTATTTTTATCCTTTAATAAAATAAGTAACCATGATATCTACTCAAAAACTCAAATCTTTTGGAAGATCGTTTGACATGAATTCCTCCATGTAAAACCACTACAACACAAAATATTAAATCCCCCAGTCTGGAAAAATTATGCAAACACCATTTAATTTTCACGCTCCATATGAAATCATCAGTATAGAATCCCACACATCTGATTATTAATAGAAAAATACTTCAGTGATATAGAGAATGTGTCACTCTAAAAAACCCAAGATAATATAACTCATGTGGGATTCCTACACTAAACAACAAACAAAATCTACCTTATAACTACAAGATCTGGTGATCTTCCAGGAATGAATCACCCAATATTAACCATTTATCCTTCACACCCCTCCAAAAAAATCCAAATTAATCTAAAATTAGCGAAATTCATACCCATCTCAGTCAAATCACGTTGACTCTTTCTCCTTAAATAATTATATAGGTGTTGAAATTAACTATATAAATATCAAATACCCATAGGCCATGTTCTAGACCAAAATCTTGTATATAGACCCAATGCCTTCTGGTTTGATATTTTTAATTAATCAAATAACCTCACTTCCATTTTAAATATCCAAAATCCAAAAATTACACACTCATAATGAAATATTCTTAAAATAGAAATCACACTAAAATGGAAAATCATAAAGGCCAAAATTGAGAATATCTACTTCTCCTACAAGCATAATTAAATAATTATACTCTACACTAATCTCTAAACATTTGAATATGTTTTGAAAATATTATCAAAAAGATATGATTCCACAACTCAGTATTGATCACTAGAGGCTTGAGTCATTCAATGATACAACTTATTGTTCTAAAATATGAAATTCTAAAGATTTCATTTTGAATTAAAAAGGCATAAATAGGATTTGGAAATATCGGGAATATCATGACACTATAAAAGAAATGGTATAAAATTGATAATAACTTACACAACACACACCACACTACCCACATTATTTTTCATGTAATACAATATTTATATTAATAAATTTGAGAACCAAAAAATTAATAAATAATAGAAACAAAAAAAAAAGAAATCAGATTAATGTTGTTTTTAGCATAATTCGACTCTGTGGGAAGAAGACTATAAACTTTTATATTAAGAGGGGAAAACAATTAAGATCAGCCCAGATATATGGGATCCTATAATATGAAAACCCTCTCTAGAAAACCCATTTTAAAAGGAGTAATCCATCCAAAATATGTACCATGATACATAAGAATATGAATCCAACACTTTCATGAAAAACACTATCCACATGTTCTCCCACAATTATGATTCACCAGATAAACATTAGAAATTTTATAGACTACAATATTCCACCATGAATATCTTTCATTACTCGTCACTTCTACTCTAATGGGTCTTCTATATTTCCAGCTTCAACACCTTATAGATACAAAACCTCATGACTTATATCAACTAGAAATCAGTTCATCATAAAATAGTTGACTTGGGAACATCTATTTATAGATTATTTCCACTACATCATGGTATCCTTTCAGGTGAAATTCATTCCAATAATTATATATATTAGTCACTCAATCATGGAAACTTCCAGTTTCAACATGAAAGCACTGAATCCAATGTTGTTTTAGGTAAATAAGGTCATATTTAGAACACATCTAGTAATCATATTCAGAAAACTATACTTACACATACGGATTAAGATATTCCCAATGTCACATGTTTTTATTGGGTCTTGTGATTATTTCAAGATAACAGATTAATATTATATATACCTTAGAATAATTTTATGCATCTTATATAGAAACAATAGTAATCCCTTGTAAATCAAATTGCTTCTTTCATTCATACATCATCGAGAATAAATCATCTCTGCTAATAAAATATACTTCTATACTTCCTTAGTTCCATATTCACTATCAACATCTACTTCTACATCTCAACATACATAAATAATTTTTTTTTCAAATGTGATACATAGTAGAAAAAAAGTTATCATATCCATAAACTAAAAACACATTGAAATCCATTGTGTATAAAAATTTACTAAATCCTATAAAATTAATCTATAAAAAATCTGTTTAGAAGATAAATATAGCTATTATTCTTATAAGTATCTATAAAATAATAAATAAATGACGTATAGGAACAATATTTATTACTTTAAGAGAATAGTCAAATAACCAATCAAAAACTTGTTATTTTATTAAAGGGAATATGTGGATATGTGATATAAAAATTATAGTGAAGATATACATATTATTAAACATGGATGAATAGCCTAAATTCCCATTATATAGAAGCGAATACGAATTTCTTTTGTGAGACCCGAAGGCCGACTTATCTATAATGCCTGACCACCATCGTCAATGAATGCTTATTGTCACCATATCCTTTTCGTTCCTTCCTATAAAATCTATTTTATACAGATATTAATGGAGTATATATGATTCCACCCACTCATATTCCATGCCAAACTACAATTAGTAGTCACCTCCTTTTTCAACGAAATTTATTCTATATATCTTTTTTCCCATTAATTCTATTTACTATATAAAATTACCTCCCTATCTCCAATATACCTTTGATCAATGAGTCCCCATATTCCTTCTTCGCATTAATGTATTCCCTAATTAGAGATTTTTCATAAATAACTCATATATATGAGAAAATTAATGGACCCTACATAATCCAGGTAATCAGGGATTGATCTACATATTGAATTCCAATAAGGTAATCTATTTACCAAGCATTCTATAGTAGAATGATGAAACAAAACATCTATATTGATGAAAAAAAATAATATGGAAAACATTAATTAAGGAAAATAATTAACAAAAAATAAAAACAATAAAAATAATATACTATGTTATAGAATTTATGAATAAAACTAACATCTTCTAATTAGAGTAAAATAAATTTTTTACAGAATTTTTTATTTTTTAAATGAAAATGAAATATTTTTAAAACCATTATAAACTAATTTAAATATAACTCTATAAAAACCCAATATGAGTGTTTTTTATATTTATAATTACACAATTTTGATTTCAAATATCATATAATAAGAGTCTATATGTCATGGCATATAAAAATAATATAATAATAAGTCAAATATATGTAGGAATGCCTCCAAAAAATAGAAATTTTTTGAAGTGCCTTTTTCTTAATTATAAAATCATTTTAAAAATCAAGGAAGGTATAATTTTTTTATAATTAGATGCAATATAAAAAAAATAACTACCTTTATTTATAAAATGATAAAATTTTGATTTATAAAACAAATGAAATCATATTATATTTAAATGACAATAAAAATAATAATGTATGAATAAATAAAATAATTTTTAAAAATATATTTTCTATAAAAATAATAACATATAATTGAGTTAGTAAATATATATTTTTAAAAATATCTTTTGAAATGAAAATATAAAATTCAAATATATTTAATATAATTAGTGAATATTGAAATTAATTTACAATGGCTTCCTGGACTATAAATTCTTTTTAAAAAAATATTGAAGAACACAACTAAATAACCTTCACATTAACAATGATTAATTTTAAAACTAATAATTGAATTCAAAACAATATACAAAATATTCATTAAAAAAATTATAAAAAACATCAATTAAATCAAAAAAAAATATTTTATTAAAATTATATTCCATAATTGATTAATTAAATATAGATAAATATAAAAATATTCAACAAAATATTTCAATAAATAATTGATTATAAAATTGAAATTATAAATGTAAAAAAAATTTAGAAATTAATTTTATAAGGTGAAAAATAATAACATTTTTATGATAAAATTTAATTCCATTCAAATTTATTATTCCTTCATAAAATGTTAAATTAAATTGTATGACTGAAAATTAACATTACAAAAAACCAATCATATAACATATATGAAGTCATTATACCATAATTAGGAATAATTTGTTGATTTCAAATAACTCAAAAAATATTAATAAAAATAAAAATTTATGGTACATCACTATTGAAAAAACTAATAATTAAAACAATTTCAATGTGCTGGTGGATGATGATAATAACAAAAATGATGAAATATTGATTGTAGTATTGTCCTAAATGGTATGGTAATGACTTTTAGGTTGTGGTATTTGTAGTAATGGTGGGAAAAAATGGGTTGTCAATGAGGTGGATATGAAGAGAGTGGGATGGTTACAGCTTATTATAATAAAGGAAGATACGGTCATGATAGAGGGATGAAATGAAGGAATGGTGGAGTGTTGTCGATGGCTGTGACATCATCACATTTAGTGGAAGTTGGGTTTCATAGAGAATTAAGAGGGTATGGTAAAAGGAACCCATGGAAATAAAAGTTAAGTTATTCATACAAATTAGTGATATAATATTTATATTTCCACAAAAATAAAAACTTTTAATACTTATTTATATATTTTAAATGACACAGGTTCGTTTATTTTTTTACATTAATGTAATAAGTGGAAAATTATAGAGATATAATATTATCAACCATTGAACTTGTAGAAAAGAATTAAATTTCATAATTGTTGTATAATTGATCCAAAATAACCCTCCCAAAAAAATATCGGATGTTAATAAAAAAATAAAAACCATAATTTCATCCTATAAACCTTGGAATAGTAAGGTATGAAGTTTATTACCAATATGTTATATAAAAGTTTACTTAAAATGATAATTTTATTAAATATCCTTTCCAAATTTAATGTTTGCTATTGAGATATGTCTACAATGTGATATCCCGTAACCAGGATTCCATTTTCATGAATATTAACATCAATAAAATGATTTGAAAACATTAATCACCATAGTGATAGCAATCAATTTTAACAAAATAACTCAAAATGAAAAGGAATAGATAATTTTCATCATCATAAATGTATCTACACTCATATGATTCTCAGTGTGAAATCAATTCTCTAGTTTACTCATCCGAATACTCAATTTTCCATGAAATTATTCTCCAGAAATTCTACATAACCTGATAACAAAACATTCAAAGTTATTATAATCATTATTTTCAAATCACTAAATAGAAAATATTGACAATTGTTTTTCGTGTCGTTTATATCCACACATATAAGTGAAATATTTCATATTTTTGGATGAAATTTACTTGATTTTTTTAAATCAAAGTCATTTTATAAATATATATACTGTTATAGATTAAAAAACAATAATTGAAAAATTATTTGGGTAGTATTCAATTACATTACACAGAATTAATTGAAACACACATAAAAAAATATCCGTACTTTTTTGAACAGCCAAGGTTATCTGAATCAAGGAATATATATTACATCCTATAAATATTAAAATTCCACTAACAAAAAAAGACATTTCTAAATATATTATTTAATTATTTTTTTAAATATTAAATATATTTGGAAAATATATATTGTATTGACTTGTATAAATATTTTATCTATCAAAATTGGATCATTACCTATATTGTTATGAATAAAATTTAATTGAATATCTATATATTTTAACTGATCACGAGATAATGGATGTTTTTTCAGGATAAAAACCTTTTTTTATGTTATATTATTAGATGTTGAATTTAAAAATAGATACAACTAAAATATGGCACATAAATGTATTCACTACATTTTTAAAAATAATTACCACCACCTTAGTTATATAAAATATAAGTGTACATTGAAATAATTGTATCCAACTAATTGTTCCAATAAATAAATTAATATTATTAGATTCTATGGATATTATTTTGATAACAAATCATTCATAATTATTGTATTTGCAACTCGAGACATAACCACCACCAAAAATAGTTCTATTAATCAATCAAAAAACAATTATAAGTAACAAATACAATACAATCCCCATAAAAGTCATAGAGTGATACCGGCACATATCATTCAAAAATCCACTCACCCAAACAAACGTGTGATAAAAACCTAGCTTAGTATAGACCTAGACATAATATGGAACTCCAAAAAAACCCATAATATCATATTTTGATCATGTCACTTTAATGATCATCTATATTAAGAAAAAACCATAATTAAATTTAAAATAAACTTCTATGGATGTAACAACATTTCTAGACCTATCCATCTATAATCTTCTGCAAATTCATAAATATTTTATTAATGAATAATTGTCTTCATTCTTTATTTTTCCTCTATTTATAGATGTTAAATATAAATTTTTTATATCCTTCATTATAAACTCACTATTTAAATGTTGTTTTAATTTATCAATATAATTTTTTCACATTATTACAATAAATTTGTCTGTAATTTTCAAAAATAATATAACTAAAATTAAAATTTTTAATCTTTTAAAATAAATAATTTTATAAAACTCTTAAAGATAAAATTCAAATGGAAACAAAAATGAATTAAACATAATTTTCCACTATTTTGGATTCTATTTTTGCCCATATATGGATTCTTTTATTAGGAATATCTGATCCTCCTATCCAAAAATAGATTAATCTTATTTTTGTGAGAAATAAATATACTAAAATAGATTTCTAGGAATAAGAATCCTTTTTTATATCAAGATAATCTAGCTCAATAGTATTGTATCACTATTAATAACAAAAAATTAATGGATTTATGATTTAAAATAATGAAAAATAGATCACGATAGAAAATACACATTCTTTTTATTTTATTTTTTTTGTTATCAATATTACATTGAACTATGGTGACTCATATTTGGATATTCCCTCCATGAATACCCACTTTTAGCTGACAACCCAAAATCCTCCATGCATTTTTATAATGTAATAAGTATTATTTTTTACTAATATAAAATATCCATATCCATATTAAATACCAAATATTAAACAATATTCTATGAAATAAACCATTATATAATCTAGACTCCTCATATTCAATAATCTTTTTTCATACTGTTGAAAAAATCATAGTATTGTTGCTAAAAATCTTGCCTTATCTGCACACTTAGATTGTAAATTAAGTTAAAATATTTCTTTTTTAATTTTAATATTATAATCTTTTGAATCATACACCACCAGTACCTATATAGAATAATCCACATAGTATGAATAACAATTATATGGTGATTTAGAGTCAAACTCCACTATATCGTGAACATTATAACATATTTCTGGTATAATCCATAACCTTCACCTTATATACTAAAATAGTATATTCCTCAAAAGTCACATCCCCACTAATAATAAATTATATAATTCTATTCATCTTAGTATTATAATATTTATATCCCATTAATCCATCCATTATAACATCCTATGTTTTATGACACATTTATTTAACTAATATTCAATAACTATAAAAATTATATCCTATTATTTTTAAAGAGTTTAGCAACGGTAGAAAATAAGTAATAAAATATATGAATCAAACTAAAAATAATTTATTCATTCATAATGGATAATTAAAAAAATGTAGAAGGATTTATGTATTACCTACCATGTGAAAATACAACTATGAAAGTACATTAATTAAAAGGTGATAATAAAAAAAATAACAATATTTTTAGAATAAAAAATTCCTTTCAATATTTTTCACCCAAAAGAATAAACATTACTAGAAAAATACCTATACTGGAATAAAACGTCATGATAAGGAAAAAATTATTGAAAATAAAAAATGAAAACTATAGGAATGAAAGGTATTATATTTGTAAAGATAATGGGAAGAATCTATAATATGTGATAGGGTAATATAATAGTTCTTTTATAAAACATGTATGTAGTTATTAGGTATCATATTAGTAAATATATTACCACTTCAGAATTATGCGTATATTGTTAAAATACCAAAATTAAATTTAGATATGAATTTTCATTTTAATTAATTTATATGAAATTAAATTACTGATTTTATAATTTAATTTATGGATTCAAATTCATTTTTAATAATACATTATAATTTTTAAAGATATTCATTTTATAAAACATGAATTTTCTATAAACATATTACATTTGAATAATTTTTTCTATAATTGTTAATAATTGATCTTTAGTAATGTAAATAAATCTATTCTAATAAGAAAATAAGTTAATCTAAGGAATAATAATTTAATTATTAGTGGTAAGTCGAGAAAAATTAACTTAATTTTTTTTTATATTTTTTATTTTTTATTTAAAAGATATATTTTCACATTATTAATATTTAATAATATGTATTATTTATACATATTAAAATTTTGTAATTATTTATATGTTGATTATAAATCATTCTACAAGTGTTTTTTATGTAATTTAATTGTAAATATAGATATGTCTCAATGATTTTTTTCTTGATGTATAATGTATCTTATCATAATAAGTTATACTAATAACAATGAAATAATTATTTTAACGAATTCTATTAATAATATTTTAAATAATCTTCTATGAAATTTTTAATAAATGAAATTGATTACGAATAAATTCATTTTATGCTAAAAAATTAATTTTCTAAATAAAACATGAAATATGTGTTATTATATGAAAATAACATTTATCACCTTTATAAATTGAATTGATTAAATTGGATTTATTATTTGGAATCATAATTGCCAAATTATTTAATATGTTAATTTAACTTTTACTTTGAAAAATAATTTTTTTTGTAAAAAGAATGTAACGATGATTAATGTGAAAGGGTCCTTTTCGACCATTTATTTTTTTATATGATGTGAATTTTTTGAAAATAACATAAAACAATCTCATCAAAATGTTGAAAATTATGTAAACTTATTATATTTAAACAAATATATTAATTATTAGAAATTAATATTTGATAATAAATATGAATAAGAACACTTAATGATTAAATATTCATTTATCTATACATTAATATTATATAAATATATCTTATGTTTTATTTTATATCATTATTTCATTATATCTACATATTGAATTAGAGTATATTTTTTATAACATGAAATTAAAACATAATAATTAGGTTAGAGGGGTCTTCTAGGTTGGTGAATTATATTCAAGGATCCAATATTTTTTTAAAAGATGTTCTAGACTCATCTATCTATGAGAATATTTTGGCATGTTTATATAGTGGTTTCACTGATGGATGTTATGTGGGTGGCAGGTTAATAGAATATTGGGTAGTTGGGTTACTATATTTTCAGATGTTGTAGTCACTTATAGAATAACCGTATCAAATTTTTTGTATCTCTTACACATGATTTTTTTGGTATGATTGGGGAATAAGGGTTCTATTAACTTAAAATTGATAGGAGGTCATGCTAGGGAATTTTTATTGTGATTGATGATTTCCATATGAAATTGATGGATGAGAATGTTTATAGGAATCCAAGGTGACTGGATGACAATGTAGGAACCTATATATAGTGGGTGTGGGACAACTTGGATGAGGTATATAAAATCATCAAGAAATCATTTCTCATAAAGATCCACATGTTTTTCCAAATCACTATATATATATTTTTTAGATTTAGTGAAATAAAATCTAAATGTGTTCTCTTATTGAAATCTATTACAAACCAGAATCACATAAAACTGATGTTATTTATTTTTAATTTTAGTTATTTTTCATAAATTATTTTGTGAGGTTATTGGATTTAGTGTACTTATTTGAGTGTAGTTATAATTCCATTATAGGTTGAACTAAATGTATAGAAGATCGATACTATTTATTTAAAGATACTTAATTCGATATCCTCCTCAGCCTATCCCCCCATGTCCAGGCCACTGGGATATTGGGTATTATATATCCCTCTAAAATGGCCTCAAGTTAAATACATACGGCTAAGGGTACTCGGGTGATGTGCAGGGAATAGTGGTGGTTCATTATACTAGAAGAAGTGGTATTCTGTCTTTCATGGCCCATTACAATAGTGGTAGTTCAATCCAGGCGGAGTCCCATGTAGTTCATATCAGGCTCAATAACTATAACTAGAAGAATATTGTTCTCACTCATGTGAAAAAGGACTCCATATTCATTCACTACTCACTACTTGGTAGAGGCCCAACCCTTGGTCGGTATCATACATCATCTGTAAATGCAATGATCTCCTCAATAATAATATCTAGGTTACCCACACATGGCATGATGGAAACAAATTCATGGATCATCTTGCATCTTTGGATGACTCTTTCTCCATTTTCACATACCTCCCTAACATCACATTCTTAAAGCCTGAGTGGGTTAATTTTAATCTTGGGGATTCCCTTATTCTCTACTATTTTAGAACTCCCTAGGCATTGGATTGTCCTTGTTTCCTTATTTCCTTATTTCTTTATTTCTTTATTTCCATTATAATTTTTTTCATTTGTACCATTCTTCATGCAATTAATATATAACTACTGATTGAAGAATGAATATTTCTTTCAGAATCATAGTGAAAAATAATTTGACAAATATTTTTGGTGAATTGATATAAATATATATATATAAATATATATATATATAGATAGATATATATGAAAATCCAACTATGACATAAAGTGTTTCATATTTGAATAATAATTAGTTTGAGACTATTTAAATTGAGACCAATGGAAGGTCATAAAAATGACTAAAAGCGACATTGATTCAACATGGATAGTACATGTAATATATTCTGATGATATTGGGGGATTTTATTTCTTTCATATTTCCCATAATCTAGAGATGTGATGGTAATGAAAATGATACATTATTTTAGTAATACTAATATGTTATTATTTTACATCCATCATTTTATTTTAAAAATCGATATATAGATTAAGTAAATCCATGGATCTTCTAGTAATACAATGAATATAGATGGATTATGATATTCACCTAAGAGAATGAATCATAGACATTAAGATCACAAATCTAGAGGAATGAGTCATGAGAAACTGAAAAGACCCATCAATCCATGTTTGAATTTGGGGATGAGGTGGAATCTCAAGAAGGATTGGGAGAACTATAAAACTATGGAATGATCATTTTTACAATATTTAGGTTCTATAAATACCATATCATTAAAAGGTATAACTATTCTTCTTAGTGTTATTATTCCAATGGTGTTCTAGACTATTGATTTAGAAACACCATTCCATTCAATAATATAAATATGATACATGAATAATTATTTCTCCAAAACATTTATCAAAGTGCATATTGGAGAGGATAAATATTTTTATATTTTTTGTAGGGGATTTAAAAATATTAATATATGATGTAGGTCTTCTTGAGTTAAGGGATATTAGTTTTATCCATAGACTTGAGAAGAATCTCATTTCTATTTTTTAGTCTGATGATGTTGTATTATGAAAAATAATTCCAATTGGGTTATCGGGAATCACTACAGGTTCTATAGTCTTTTATAAACTAGTAAAATATGGAACCCTTAGTCTTATCATATGAATAAAAGGTGCCAAAATTTCAATAAAATCATCTTTTGGATGATTAGGTATATGGCACCATCAGTAAGTTAATCTAAATGAAAAATAGTGCATTGATTCAAAGATAGAACATGTGATTGTTTTATACATGGAATTCAACAAATTGTGTCTTTCAATATCAAGGGAAGAAAATATAAATAATATAAAAAACATGTATAGACTACTGTCTTTAGACTAGACTCAATAATATTACACACCTAATTATAATAATTTCTAACTTTTATTAAATATTCTATGATTAATATATGGGTTTATTTCATGATGAATAATTTATAAGTGATTGGGATTATTATTTAGTGGAATGAAATATTTGAAATCCATAATAGATTTAATATTAAGTTTTTGATATATTATAATGTGGGTGTGTTCATTTGAAAGATTTTTTGGAAGTACATTATATATATTAGAATCATAAATGAGAAAATGGTTCCAATAAATTTTTTATTTATCCAACTTGTTGTGTTATTTTTTAATGGGTGAATATGTGAAGTGGTGATGCTTGGATAATTGTTATTGATTTATTAAATTTCCTTGGATTTCATTCACGATAAATTACCCATTTCAAGTGAGTATATTTTATGCTATAAATTTTAAGATCCAGTCCATTTTATAAAGGTGTTTCTGATAAGAATGTTGGTTTAAATGTTTAAGAATATATAAAATGTGGAATTAAAAGAAAACCCTAAAAAATATTATTTATTTTGGTCAATGATTTTTAAAGAAGGAATTTTATTTTGTCCAGTTATTATATTCATTTCATATAATATTAAATATATATTATTTTTCACATATAAAAATTATGGAAAACCCTTGGCTATCCATGGATCCTCCCAAACACATGTGTGAGACCCATGAGTTAACCATGTGGGGGAGGATCAACCTAGCCAGTCGTTGGTAGGTGGATTGATATTTGGAACTCATAGCTCCCCTCAAGAACACATTTTTAAGAGAAATGCATGAAAAATATTCTATAGGGGTTCCTAGGTGGACTGAATTGGTGTCACATAGTCTAGTGAGGGCATGTGTTCGTAGTATATCTGGGGGATGAAATAAATTATTGTTAGAGAGGCTTGTGTAAATGAATAACTTATTAAGTGGTTCTTTACTAATATTATATCTGATTTAAGAAAATATATAGTGGGAATTATTCTCCAATTATAAAAATGATACAAATATACAAGAACTGTCTGATGAGAATCTTTTGATCTTCCCAATCATTCAATTTATTCATCTTCTACCTTGATCACACAAAGGGTTTCTTCCTTACCGAAGCTCTTCTTGTTGAGATCTTCCACTACCAGATCAACACTCAATACTCCAATATGATCGAGTTTCATTAATGATGTCCAGGCTCTCTAGAGTATTTGATTCCCTGAGATCTTTCATCATATGGCCTAAATTATGTGGTAATGAGGTTGTGGACCTCCATGCATGAAGTATATATTTTTATGTCTATTTTCATTTGAATAACTCAACATTACCTCAATTAAAACCATCTTTCATAAGGTAATTTAGATACATGGATGATTTATAGATCTAAAAATAAACAGAATCACATTATCCCTATCATATTTTTGTTAGATAACATTACCAAAAAAATCAATGATATTTGGTGTATGATAATTGGGTAATGTTAAACGATTTTCAACGACATAAAATATAATTAACATTTTAATATAGAATAAATATCATAGATAAGGTGATGAAAGTTGGTAGCGATCATTCCTAATAAAATTTTCAGTGGGACAAGACTTTTGTTCCATATTTAATTTCAGTGGCTCTCTTTTCCAAAGAAAATAGAACTGTGAACTCTAGTTCCATTAAAAAAATTTCCAGGAAGGTTCCTCTTATACGATGAAGGATATATTGAATGAATATAATTAAAAAGAGATCCCAAGTACTAATTAATTGTTAATCATGTACTCAATGGTTTTTTGAATAACATGTTAGTGATGATCATTTGATAATTTAATTAATCTTTTAGATTTTTGTGAAACCTTCACAAAAATAAGGAGAAGTGTTCCTCGATTCATTATTAATGTACGTGATATTAAGGAGCAAATATTTTGTGTAACACCCTTATGTGAGTGTTAAATAGCCTTAGATGAATGTATTGAACATTAGAAAGATATGATATAAGGATCTCATTGGAAATGATTCACAAACATTTTTTAATAAGTACATTCATTCAAGAAGACGTACATAAAAATACCTTGCAGTGTTTAGGACAATCTAATATATATTATTGAAGGAAGCTTGAAGTTTAATTTGGAAAATGAATATCTAAGGAGAAACCAAAATAAAAATATAAAATAATAAGAATTAACATTATGTGTTATTAGGTTTTTTATGAGAATACCATTCAATGTTTTAAACTAGTAAGAAATTTTTTATAAGCTTCTGTTGATATTATAAAGGTTCCGTATTGAATTAATAAGAATAGATTAATTTTGTAGGGAAATTCCCACATCCTCATAAATCTAGGAATTCATTTAACGATGGAATAATTTCTTGAATAGTGTTTTGTGGGCATAACTTATTGTACAAAAATGATTAGTAAAGTTTGAGAAAGGGAACCAAGATAAAAAAGAAACATAATGGTGAAAAAGAGAAACTCAAGTCAAATGATCTCAGAACAGAATATGAGAATATCATCCTTTGATGGATTGACATTAAAAAATTTTATAAGTCATATATACATAGTTGATTGTTATAAATAAGACATCTAGATAGTTTCTGTAGTATTGTGAAATCTCTCAAGTGTTATTGTGAGTAAGAGAAGTCTATTAGATAGATCTGGGAGTATGATATATCTTTCTTCTAGAGATGTAAGAAATAAAATTTCATAATTATTGATATAAGTGAATATAATAATTTATTTTAAAGTAAATTATCTATAATAAAGGGGAATATCAAATTGCAACAAAGAGTATAATTTCTATCAAACAATGTGAATCATCTGTGATTATCTCTCAATTATTACAAATTCACAAGAGGGGACATTGGGAGATATTATATTGTTAATTAAGAAACTAATCAGTTTCAAGAGGTATAATTTTAATGAAAATGAATTCATAAAAATTAACCAATGAATAATCCCTCCCCTCTTCGTGGTCAATGTTTACATGGGCTATATATGTTTGAAAAAGATAGTTTATAATAGATGATGAATTAATAATGTATGGAGAAGGCATGAATAAATTGGATTCACTGGGGAATTCATAAATAATTACGTGAAGAATCATTGTATATGACCACAAATATGTTCAATGGATGTCTCTATTGAGAAGTAGGGGAAAATTATTTATGTTCGCATTAATACTATAAAAGACCATAACATCACCCCATTAGATCATATGTTGTGTTGAAAATATTTATATAGACTACAAATTTCATGAATATATTTATATAAAGTATCCAAAAAAATATTTATATGATATGTGAATGAAGAAATTTGATAATAACTCTTGTATGATAGTACATATTATTTCATCAAAATATCAAATTTTCACATCAATAAGTAGATTCATTGGAATGACTAGAACTTAGTGCCAAAAAGGATGATATCTTTAAATCATGTCAGGTATGCGTTAAAAGGGGTGGATGTTTATTAATTTTTAGTGGTAATATATTAATTGTAAATATAGAGAATTTATAAGAAATTTTTGAAATATGAACTAGAAATTCATAATTTGGACCAATGTTTGATAAGCCAAGTTGCTCAATGTTTTTTGAATCATGAGGGCTATAAAAAATAGGTGAATTAATATATTTACCAATAAACTAAATAGTGGAATCAATGGTGGAATTGTGAAAATATTATTGTATCAGATGACCAATATGAATTTATGGATCTTATATTCACTTTTAACTATTCACAGGTGGTAGAGAACCTCAAAGACCAATGTTGGAGTCCAATCCCCATGATTACTATATGTTGGAGCTTTGTATAAAGGAGTAGATGGATTCATTATATTAAATTAACATTTTAGATTAAACTAAACTTCCAGGTAGAATGTGGGATTTAAGATATAAATATATCTTCATTTTAAAGTAGGAAGATCCTAGAAGTTTGATGAATAAGTCAGAATAGGTAGCGAATGGTTTAAAATAGAAGGGAGGAATTTAATTGTCAAAAATATTTTCACTGATTGTTGCAGATACGACTATAATGGTTATACTATGTATAGGGTCTACTGGATGTACCTATCTTCATCAAATGGATATGAAGATGAATTTTCCTCATGGGGATCTAGAGGAGGTGATTTATATGAAGCACCCATATGGTTTTGTTGAAAAATATAATCATGACATGGTGTGAAAACACAAACATAGTATCTACAGGTTGAATTACTCACCTTGGTAATGCAAACATAAGTTTTCTACTAGTGCGTCAGATCATGGTTTCATTTAATTTAATTTACAAAACAATATCAACCACTATAATTTTATATATAGATATTTCATTACCCTTATTTTATAGTGATGATGTACTTTACATGGTCAACTTTTACAATAGATTCATTGGATGAAGAAATATTTTTAATAAATCATTGAAATGAAAGATATTGGGGAATCTAATTGAATATTGGGTATGTGGATTGAAAGGTATTTATGTTTTAGAAGCATGGTACTATCCTATAAATAGTACATCTGAAAATAAATTGAATGTTTTCGGATGACTAGATGTAAATAACATACTACAAAAAATTATGGGAAATTCTAAATAATCATATGATAAATAACATTAAATTAATGATGAGACTAATAACATAGCTAAAATTCAATTGGATTATACTATTGGAACATTGATTTATGACATGTTGTGCACTCATCAAAATATTTCTCATTAAATTCTAGTTACTAGTTGGTTAATATAAGATATTGGAAAATAAACATGGTGGTACTGAAAAGTATTATCTATTATCTCAATGGAATGGTACATATTTCTATATTCTTAATTACAAATCAACCAATATAAAGGTATAATAAGGATGATTTAGGGGTAGATTTTTATAATCATAAGAATAATTATGATAATTTCTATACTTATTATAGAATAACTACCAAACAAATTTCAATAGTGTAATTGTTTATTTCTATCTTATTAATTGTGTATAAATATGTTATTGTAATCGTAGAAATAAAATAAATGTTATTGTTAAGGAATAACATTAATAGATCATATGGGTTTCTGAAAATTGATCACTTTACCATGATAGTAAAAGTGAATTTCACATGAATATGAATAAAATTGAACATGTAAGGAATGAATATACAAATTTAATGTACCATTATATATATAAATTTATGGAAGATATGTTGTTATTGATTTAAAGTATAACTTAAATAAAAATTATGTATCTTTTTACCATTTTTCATGAAATTATAATGAAACAATGTGCCTCACTAGGGATAGGATGAACAAAAAAATAGTATTGTGTTCATTGCATTAATAAAAAGGAGTGGTTGGTTAATTATGATCCTGTAAGTATACATGAACTGGGAGATTATTTTGGTTATGATGTATCATCCAGATTCCAATATAATTTTACAATAATTTTTTTCTTAGTTTACTAGAAGAATATGTTGGAAGATTTCTTAATATGTTTTATTGATGGATTCTCAATTGATAGCTTAGTTACTATAATTTCTAGTAGTAATGTTGTTGAATGATTAGATGGTGCAATCATTGTTAGGAGAACCATGTCTACTTTTCAATATGTCATTATTTATAATTTATGGGAATAGTTTATGCCTAATAGATTTTTTGTGTTACCAGTTATCAGAATCCAATTTGTGGAATGATTTACAGGTTCAGTGGTTTCATATTGAAATATATTTATAATGTTGTTTATGAAAATCCTGAGTGACCGGATTACTATACTAACAATTTATATAATGTTTTTGGGACCACTTTTTTGAGGTGTATCAAATCATCTAGTGATCATTATACATAGTGATACATGTGGCTAACAGGTTCCTATTTTAATAATTATAAATGTAATGAAATAAAATATTATTATGTTCTACCAAAAATATTGAATGAAAATCAAATAAAATTTAAACAATTATACATTATTTTTTCTAATTTTCATTTTTTTCATGTGTGTTGTTATTAGATTCAGTTATGTTATTTGGGTGGAACAATAATTCTTTATTCTATGGAACTATGCTTCAACAGGATCAATAGTGGTGAATTTTTACACCATGATGATATATCAATATATGAAAATTCTTCTCTTTATGTTCCATTAAAATTATAAATAGTTTATCTTATATTTATTGTAAAAATATTAATTACATTGAAAAATAATTAAAAGTATTAAAATATAAAAATCAGGTTTCATTTATCAAGCCTTTAATATTGAATAATCCACATGAGGTATACACATTATAGAAGTCATTTTTTTTAGGGATTAAATCATAATATTTCTAAAAAAATTAATTTCTTAAATCACGGAACATTCACTTAATTATCTCATTACTATTTAATACACTAATATTTCCATGGAAATGTCCCTCATCTTCACCTATAAAAGGAGATCCACAATAGACCTTCCAGACCATACCATTACTTCCATTATATCATGAATTCCTATCCATTTTATCCCCTTTTTAATACCTCATAATCTTTTTTAAGCCTATTTTTTTATGATTCAATATTATGTTTTCCATTATGAGGGAGGATGTTGTGAGAACGGGTGATTTCATCAATTTAAGTTACTTTTTCTGCATCATATTTTTCATTTACTTTCCCATCTAAAATATTTTTAAATAACATTCTCTACTATAATAATGATCTTTTAACAACATTATACATATTCTAAAATTAAATTACTATTAAATTACTCAAAACTCTCACTCAACCATTAGTATGATTGGTTTTTGTTTAGGATGGTTCAAACAACAACATGAATTATGTTATAATAACCTTAAAAATTCACAACATGAATGAGTAATAAGACAATAAAACAAGAAATGCATTATTTTAGTGATAATTTATGACATTAATATTGTATATTAAGGGTTATATGAATTTGAATGATCATTATAATGTAACTCATACTTATCGATGAATTACATAAAACATGCTCTTCCGGGATTCCATACTCATAAACAATAACCATGTCCTCCATAAAATGGAAATGGTATTTCATAATTAAATAGGGAAACAATATTCCACTTTAATTACAATTTTGAAAATTATGAAATTAGAATTGAAAAATGAGGATTAATTTCCTCTTGGGAAACATCGATAAATGAATAAAATTATCAAAAATCGATGATGAATGTAAACAATAAATAACTAATATATATGTACTGAAATTTTATAATATCATATTATATATGTTAATACACCTTAATAAGTTTTTTAAATAAGTTATTTTAATGGTTATGGTAATTATACAAGTGGTAAAATAACATTCTTCAAATTCATGAGTTAATGTAAGAGGATTCAACAAAATTTCCCTACATTGAGGCATGTTTTCATACTATTAAACTCTTTTACATGGACATGGAAATTTAATACCCCATTGAATTAATTTATTAAAAATAAATTTTTATTCGCGTTCTTTATAATTCTACTTTACAATATCTATTTCACATTCATCTAATTATCAGACCAATAAATTTGTATGGTCTTTATTTCTCAATTATCCTTCCATTGAGATAATTTCCATATTCAAAGCCTATCATATTTTGTATAGTGAACACAGTGGCCCATCGATATATTTTATAATAATTTTCATGAAATAAAATGAATTAACAAATAAGTATCAGCATTTTTCGTTCAATTTCATTTGATTAAAATGTTATCAAAACTATAAATTCATTACTTTTATATCACATTGAATTGAAAAAATTTAATGATACAATTGCTTTCTGGGTAGATTTCATAATATTTTCCACTATAACTTCTTTTAGTTTTTGATGAGTTTATTATTTAATCTTTCCATTTCACTTCATTTTGATTCATAATTTACCCAATGTTATTTTTGTATGATTAATCGACCTTATCACTTCTGTTCAGTTTGGAATATTTCTTCTCCATGTAAATAATCCTTATATTTCTTTATGGAATCAATTTTATATACCTAAATGATTTCACTAGGAAGTTTTCTGTTATCACGGAATTATATTAAATAACCAATTTAATATTTCATAATGTTTTCAACATTGTTCATTTTATATAAGAATATTTTTTAGGAAATGTTTGATAGTAATTATTTTTTTGAATTTGTTTTAATATGAATAGCTTTCCTTGCCATATTATTCAATTATCATTATTAAACATTCTATACCTATTTTAATGGCCCGTTGAAGAAAATTATTTTCCATTCATTTTATCAAATATTTTTTTTATGTAATAGTTATCATAATTAAAGGATATTTTATTTATTTATCCAAATTATATTTCCAATTCTCATAGAAAAGTGTCACTGACTATGGAAAAAATTCTTTGAGGTTTCTTATGATTCACAATGGATATTCTGTAATGATACCTACACTATTATTTCGATGGATATATTATTCTTATGTATTAGGAATGTATATATGAAACCTTTATCATTCCATTGAGATAATTAATATATGATGGGATTGTGAATGGTTTCATATTTTTATGGATAAAATAAATATATATTGTCATCATTTGATGGATGGAGTAATATATAAACCACCAATGAATTGGTTAATGTTTCAAATATAATGATATAGTTATTTTTAGCATGGATTATTTAGAATGTTTGCAATGTTATGCATGGATCATGTTGGAGTTTTTATATTGTTTAGTGGGGATGTTATTGAAATTTTCAAAAGATTAATTAACAACCTAACTGACAATTCAAACCATTAACAATGTACCTAAATTAAGTATTTACAATAATAATTGTATACCATATTTAAATGTTCACAATATTAATCATAGAGTTTTTTGATATGTTGAAAATCTTAATCAGGGCCATTTTTTATTGTTATACAACATTCCAATGTTATTCCATATTGTTCGTGATTTTGTCCCCAGGATTCAATATATTATTTTCAGATATATTTATATTAAGTTTCTATGATTCTACTTTTAGAAAAATATATTCTCTTTCCATCACAATTTTTATTATATATTTCTCATATTTTTATCATCATGGTTCATGTTTACTGTCACCAATTTTTAAACTTTTATGATTCATCTATATATTATGATGAATGCATTTTGACATTATTTGTGATTTATGTGCTATGTTTTATTTGGAATAATTTATTTATGTTATTCCCATGCATCTTGAAAATATAACCATAAAATTTTTTTATCATTTGATCTCATAAAATATTTTCTTTATATCTATTATGTTTATGATTAATGAAATATGAGCTCTCTATTTTTTGATCTTTCCATTCCTTTCGAATTGAAGAAGTATGTTACGTATGGAACGTATATATAGATGGTATGCTTTGAAAATATTGTGGGATGTGTTGATGAATATGATTGAAATATGAATATCATTTATCTAATATCTAAAGACATTAACCCTTTCGGTTCCTAGACCATGTATGAATTTTTCAGCTGAAATAGATAATTTCTGAGAATTAAGTGAATAAGGGATTGTGTTACTATAGTCATATCAAGTTGTATGAAATATAGTATTTAAATAATATTTTTTCATCGGATTAAATAGAGTGAGTGTAGGAAGATTATGAATGTATTAGAGTGGGGTTTATTTATATACGGGGATTATGTTTTGATTATTGAGTACACATGACAAAAAAATTATGCTAAATTGAATGTGTTGTAGGATGAACATTTATTTTCATAGATTAAAATAGATATGCTAAAACCTAGGAAAAATTATGTTTTATTTCTATTATCACATTAATTATTTCTATAATTATTATTTCATCATACTCATAGTAACCATTATACTTTTATTGAATGGATGGAACTAAGAGGAATCAGGTTAATAGTGAGTTTCATGGGAAATGCAATGGTAGTTAGAATTATCTTTGTAAATGGATTAGAGATAGTGCTAAAAATCATGTGGTTATGATTTCACTTTAATATCAATGTTTGATTAATAATTTGAACATATATCAACTCCAAAACACACTCTATAAAAAATGGATTGGCATCTATTTTCAAGTGATAAAGGCCATAGAGGAAAGATGACTCGATTTACTATGTGTCAAAAATGTTGCAAGAAGAACCAACAAGAATGTATAAAAGGAACTGAAATATGTTTATGTCGACTAAATTAGGGAATAAAGTAATAAATTTTCATGTAAATATTAATAGTTTAGTTATTAAGAGGTAGGGTAAATTTTTTTACTAACTTCATATAATAACACCTTTTTTTAATGTGTGACATTTGTTCACTATGAAAACGAGTTCTATAATATAAGTGTTAATGATGAAAATTGATTTTGAAACCCCCCATAGGAAAAGAAAAAAAGAAGGATTTTTCAATCACAACTACTAATGTGGGGAATTAAAATGGTGTGATGTAAGGTACACACATCAACCACTTCAACTGTTGACATTAAATAATTGCATACAAAAGCATGGTGTAATGTAATCACGTAATCTATACAATAACTAAATTCTCAATATTTTGTCCTAATTTTACACACTCCTTGTAATTTTTAGTGTTTTTCTTTTATCTTTTAATTAATATACCAATAATTACACATTGAATTATTAGTAAAAAAATCTAGCGGATTGATTATTTTATCCAATGTCAAACAGTATCTCTAATTAAAAATGGTGGGAATGTACTTCTTATAAATCATAATATCCACCCTTTGATCGATTTTGAAGTGATTTTTGGCATGTATTGTCCGTATCTTTATATATAGAATATTTATTAAAAGGAAATGTATGTAATATTTTATATTCCAAATAATCCCATGATCATCTATTAACATAAGGACGATTTTGTACTCTTTTAAAAAATTACATCATTTATACAAGTCTTTATGACAAATAACAAGGGACAATTTACTCTAATGGAAGTGGAGAAAATATCTATTGGAAATATATATATATATATATTATGGGGGAAACATGTGTTTCCTTTTCTTACATATGAAACTTTTTGTTATATCACATTATAAATTATATATTGTGTATTTTTTATCTCATGGATAACTCAACTATTTTAATCAGAAATAGACAATTAAAAAGGAAATACATAATATTTTTAATGGGATGAGTGTAACACCCCATGTTTTAGTATTAATTTAATTTTCCTAAACTATTTGATGATCATTAATAAAAATGTTTTATATTATTTTGAAATAACTAATCTAAATTTAAAAACAATTCATATACGATTTCAATCAAACTATCTACATATTATTCATTCATAATGGAACATTATAACATAATTATATGAAACTAAGTATTGAATAACATGGAGGATTATATCATGTATAATAAATTTTTAAAAATTGGTAAAATAAGAAGAAAATAATCATAATAATATAACTATGAAATCCAGAAGATCATATACACCATTGAGAAACACCATTTGTTGAACAATGCATTTTCAAAAATAAAACACCACGAAAAGAAATATAAGGCTAAAATTCGAAAATGAAAAAATTAGGAATAAAATTTGTGATTTTTAAGATAGTATATGATAAATTTATCATATACAATGAGGGTTATAATGCTATTATATAGACATTATAAAATGGGCATATAATCCTTTGGTATGATACCGATAAGCACATTACCAGTTTGTAATTACTAGATTAGAGTTAGCATATATTATGATTTTTTAGAAATACATTTTCATTATGAATAATTTTCATATAATAAAATAAACTATTTTTAATGGAAATAGTTGATATTAATTCATTTATGAAAATACATTTTAAAAATAAATTATTATTTTAAAATATTTATTTCTATTGAACTTATTAAATTCGAAAAATGATTTTAATAAAATGGATTGATATAATTGAATGATAAATAAATTAAATAAATAAAAACAAAAAACTATTGACTATAATGAATAAAAATTATTTTGTTTAGACCTAATTTTTTTTATTGAAATCCATTATATATATATATATATATTAAACAGGTCGGGTCGATATAACTTTTTGTAAAGACAAATAAATTCCACATTTAATCAAGGTTGATAGGATAATCAAACAATACCAAAATTCCCAGTGGAGAAAATAGTAAACAAACAATGGATTGATGGTTTGGTAGCCTAAATTCCATATCATGGACCAAAGGTCCAGAGTGAGAAACCAATATCATTCCAATTCACACGAAAAATGTCACCCCCGCCATAATAGTGAAATGAACACCGTAAACCCAATCAAAAATATTCATAACCCCCTTTCAAAAATCTTTTTATTAATCATGTTATGATACATTCAAAAAGGGAAACAAATTAATAATAACTTTTACTTTTATTTTCAATTATAAAAAATGATGATAGTATTATTTAATTGTGTAAAGATATATTTTTCACTGAATTGTCTTTCTTTTTATAATTCACTTTTAAATTAAAAAAATAAAATTTATCATTTATAATGTATTATTTTAATGAAATTTATTCACAATATACTAAATTAATGTTCTTATAATAGTTATTTAATTCGACATAAAAATAATAAATTCATTCAGTTCATAAAAATATATTTTTTTTCAAAAATATGTGTTATTTCTTATTATCTAAAAATTTATCTTTATAAAATTTATAAATTTAATCCATAAAATTGAACGAATATTTTGTGTTAGAATTTTTAAATTATTTAATATTTTCAATATTATTTTTAGACACAAAGATACATTTATGAGATGAAACATTGTTATTATGGTAAAGGAAGCATTATATTTTTAAAGAATGATTTTTAAAGTATTGTGTACTTAAAAATAAATAAATTAAGATGATCAGTTTAAATTGATTCTATTCATGTAATAATTATATATATATATAAATATATTAAATACAATGTAGTTTGGATTTTTTTTTGGAAATGAGTTTATGAACACTAATTATATAAATTATAAATTTTCTACAAAAATAATTTTTATTTGTATAATATGTTTTAATATAAAATATGGATTTATTATATATAAAAATTTATTTATTTTAAATGGAATTAAAATTTTAAATCAACATATAATAATTGGGTATGGGTGTGCAAGTTATATTTTTTGTAAAAAATAATTACAATGGTAAATATTATAGATGTTAAAAGGTGTCAATCATAAATTTAAGATGGATCATTATTTATTTAAATAGAAATATATACATTATATAAGAAATTTTTTATATTTTATAGTAAAAATTAAAATATAATATACAACTTCCTCACTTAAATTACCTATGTCCCATTTGATTAAATCTTAACCCTTGACCAAACTTACATTTTGAAGGAAAAATGTCATTATTTTTAATTATACATGGAGCCCTCCACTACCCCTTCCTAAAAAATATAATACCATGAAATATCTTGAATATATAAAAATTTTATCTCATAAAAATATTTCTGAATCATTTTTTGGCATATGTTTCCATGAATTAATCAAAATTCCATCCTTTTGAGGGAGGACATAGTGAGAAGGGGAAATTTTTGTTAATTTAAGAAACAGAATCTTATTTATTCATTTCATTTAAAATATTATATAAAATATTCTAAATCCCAATATCTATATTAAATATTTTATTTTAATATCTTTAGGAATCTTCAAAATGTTATTACTATTATATTACTCTATACTCTTTATCACTTGCATGTATATCAAGTTCTTGTTTAGGTCAGTTCAAAGATATATATGAATAATTTTATACTACCTTCATGGTTTTAGGCATGAATGAGTATATGAAATTAATAATAGTAATATATTATATAAAATATAATTTCTATCATGAAAATGGTTTTTGTAATGGTGAAAAAATGAATGATCGTTATAATGTAACTAATTATTATTTATAAATTATCCAATACATGTTTATCACAAATTCTATTCTCAAGAACTACAACCATTCATTCCATCAAATAAATTTGGAGCTGAATAAATATAAGAACATAATTATGCATCTACATTTAATAAGTTCGTAATGATTAAATTGGTGTCAAATAATTTTTATCAACGTCATTAATGTAAAACATTTACCCAAAAAATCAATATTATTGACAAATAATAATGATATAAAGAATAAATGACTAAAATATGAGTAATGAAGGATTTTATTAATTATTATAAATATTAATAATCAATAGTAATGTAATAAAATATTTTATTTTAATTATTGTTTTGATTATATAAGATGTTAAATTAGTTTCATGGATTTCGAGAGTAAGAGTAACGTCTTTACCTTAATTCCCCCTTATCAGGGAATTATTTCAAGTTATCAACCTATAATTTTAATACATGGTATACTTACTCCCTAATTGAATTATTTTATTAAAATTAACTTCGTAATCATGGGATTTATAAGTTCATTTAATGATATTTTTTTAATTTAATTTTTTTCATATACTACCCAATTTTTATGGGTTTCTTGTCTTAATATTCAATCCATTGAGATATGTTCAATATTCTTTAACTATATCCTTTTGTGTAATTTAATTTCTATACTGTGGAATTATTTTAAAATATGTTTCATGAAATCCAATGGATTTAAAAATCCATACAATTTTTTATCATTCAATGGATTCATTTTAACATGGTTTCAAATCCTTATGTTTTTTCCGGTCAATCTCAAATTGAAATAAAAATTGTTTATAACAAAAACTCTATAAATGGGAGATTTATAATTATTTTCTCTAAAACCCTCTACATTTCATTATCATTTTATTATCCATGGGTTTTACATTTCCTATTACCATATGAGTTCCCTTTCGTTCATAATTTTGCTAATGTGAATCTTGTAAGAGAAAGCCACCATATCCTTTATTATTGTTCTAGAATATTTATACTCCATGTGAATTCTAATTATATTGATTTATATAAGTAAATTTATATGAATGAATGATTTATAAGGATCATTTTATTCTATCATTGAATTATGTAAGAATTGTTTTTAAAGTAATATTTTTTAATTTTTTAAAGATAAATTTTTTTATTATCATAAAATATTATAAAAATATGTGAAGGTTCCCTTTTGTAAATAAATATTCTACGTGAATGAATTATACTATCCCAAACCTTCTAGCCCATTATTTTTTTATAATTTTTATGTTTGAGTAGTAAGGGGGTAGTTCGGGGATTTTTTGGGACATCTGAGTCATTCTAATAGGGATTTATTTCAATAATTTTCCAAATTTCTTATTTAAAAATAGTCACACATTGTAGTGGTGACTTACATGTTGTTGAATCATCCTGATGGTAAATCAACTTATGGTGACTCGTTTGAAAGTGACTCATCTGGCGGTGACTCCTCTAGCAATTAATCATCTCGCGGTGGCTCATATAGAGGCGACTCTTGTTGGGGTGAACTATCTGGATATGACTCGTCTGGTGGTCACTCATATAGAAGTGACTCATCTAGCAGTGACATGTATTAGGGTGGTATATCTTGCATTAACTCATCTGGTAGTATCTATTTTAGTGGTCACTTCTCCCAGTAGTGACTCATCTAGGGGTGAATCCTTTGGTGACGACTCTTCTGGAGGGGAATCTTCAAGAGGTGACTCATCCGGTGGTGAGTCATTTTTTGGTTACTAATCCTATCAATGACTCATATAGCATTGACTCATCTAGAATTGACTCATATTACTGGGGACTCATATAAATAGTTTCTTATTTTTCCCTAATTTTCCTATTTTACAAAAGAATCTTATAATATTCGTTTTTTCTTCTTCTATGAATAAAATGGGTTTAAATTCATTAAATAATTTTTTTGAACCTTTTTCAAAATTATTCAATCATATCCTTAATTTTATAAATGTTTTGAATGATTCTAAATGTTTAAAAAACATGGCCTTGATGATATATTCATTAATAGAAATTCAAAAAATAATCTAATTTCCAATGTTGAGGACATAATATTTTTAAATAAAATATCCTTCATTCACTCTTTTGGTTTGGTATTATCTTGAGACCAAACACCCCAAATATATCTTCATTGGTGTTTTCTAACATGGTTACAATAGTTAGTTCATGTATTATCCATGGAGTTTCCTACTATATATATAAATCTATTTTTGTTGTGACTGGGATATGATAATCATCATTATTCCTTATTGGTTTGCCATTAAATATATTGATTGTTTATCATGTGGGATGGGTATATATATGTTTATCCTTTTGGATATATTTTATTCAATACTATGAAAGGTACAAAAATTATTATAAATTAAATACATGGGGTTTGGTAAATGTTATGATGGATCATATTATTTTATTGAAATTGATTGATGTTTTGAATTTTATTGGCTAATTTCTCACAAAAAAATAATGGTCATTGGGGGTCCATGTTTGTGCCCTAGTTGATGGTTTTGGGAAAAAATGTGCATTGTGTGGATAGTGACATCACTAATTATATAATTTTTCAACCACATATGTTTTTTAAATAAAATGTATTCCCTATCGTCATAAAATTTCTATGATAACATCTATAATTAACATAGTGAAATTTAATAAGACCCCATTTGAAAATATAAAAATAAATTTTGTTGTGGTATGAGATGTGGTTGTGTACCGATTATATGGTGGAAGATGGATTTGGACATGGATATTGGTCTTTTGTTTCACTATTCTTCATTAATTTTGGGTGTTGTGTTAGTTTCCTAGATATAATGGTTAGAGGAATGGATAATAATCATGAACTACAATTATTAAATGAAAATGATTTAATGGTACGTGTAATAGTTGAATTGATATTGGTATTTAGGAACATATCAAAATAATTTTCTAATAGAATTGGTCAGAAATGAAGAATCATGAAAATTGATTAATAAGAGTTTTTATACTAAAATATAAATTATTTAATTTGTTTTTCTTGTTTTGTGTTATGCATTTTGAGGTGGAAATAAAGTGGGGTTTTATTAGTATGTTGGTTTTCTCTTTCAAAACCTATAGGTTGTTCATAGGTTATTTTTATCTCTCTATATATATGTATACACTATATATTCTAGTGATTTATCTACACACCCCACCCATCTAGAGAATTATGTGTTGAAAAAATCATAGTAATGAATGGGCTGTCTTTCCCAATATCCAAGTGGGGGTTGGATACTGGACATCCTCTCTTCTAGACTCATTCTATGAGATAATGGATGATGTGTCTTTGGGAAAGTTTCGTTGTGTGGTCCAAGGTATTTTGGGATGATTTGTTATGTGGGTCCTATATGTGTGTGAATGATGTGATGAGATGTGTCACATATGTTTGGTGGGTGATATGTGTTCTGATTTGTGGCCTAGGTGTGTATGGGTGGGATGTAATTTGATTTATTCTTAATAGGTGGGAGCATCATGATGTTTTCTGTTGGGGTGTGAGAGTGGATAATCAGTCGGAAAGTAGTGTGGGGTACCCTTTCATCAATTTTTTTTTGTTATATTATTTTTCCAGTATGCATTATTTGGAAATGTAACCTTGGTGAGGATTGGGTGGTGGTTATTCTACTCGTTAAGTGCTTTTTGGTTATACTATTTAGTCCTGGGTCAATTAGAATGATCCTTCCACTTAAGCATGACATACTATGATTTTCCTACTGAGTATACCTTTATTCTCACCCTATATATAAAAACAATTTTCATTTCTTCAGGAGGATTACATGTATTGTGTTGTCTGTTACTAGTTTGGACCTTTGGAAAACTTCATGTTTATGATATAGTTTTGTTTTTTTTTCTATCTGACATGGGGACTTTTATTTGAATCAGTTTTATTTACACATGCATTGTGGGATGGTTTTTTGTTTTATCTTATATATATGTCAAGATGTTGAATATGGTTGATACATATAATCTCCTGATCAAGTTTCCTTATAAAATTTAATGCCTCCCTTGTTGTGATATTTATGCACCATCGGGCCTAGTCACCAACCTTGGGTCTAAAAGAGGTGGCACACGAGGGTCATTATCTCTCTACCTTCAATGTTATATCTTTGGAGGTAAGGTTTCATGATATAGTGATATTTGATCTGATGGTTGTGGGATAAGATTGTTTTTTTCATTTTGGAACTATAGGATTTTAGGGGTTGGAATGGAAATAGTATCAGTTTACCTTGGTTCATAACATTGTCCAGGGAGACTGGCTATAACATGGGATTTTAGGGCCCCCATGAACTAGTGCACATACACAGAGCTTATTGAACAAACAATCAAGATGGAACTGAATGTAGGGTATATTACTTGGAGAGGAATATAAATCATGATAACTTCTGTACGTGTTTGAAATTTATGTTTTGGGGAATATAAAAAATGGAGAAAAATAATTAATTGGATTAATGTTAATTAAAATATATCATTATGAAAATACATACTGCATGCCTTAGGAAAACAAAGTTTCTCTTACAGTTATGGATCATTGACATTGTTCACATATGGATCAGATAGTTGATGTTTAGAAAGCTAACTTGGTTGATCAACTGAAGGTTCATTCAGTTGATGATGATGATACGTGGAAGAGGAAGTCACCTGTTTTGTGTGTGTTAGGATTTAGAAAAGTATGAAGGGGGGTGGGGTTCTGATATGGAAATAATGAGTTGGATAGAGGATTGAGATATCACATTTATTTTGATCTGGGTCTTGATGGAGTACAGAGACCTTTGGTCTATTAGTCATATGTGATGAGTTGCACGTCAATATTGGACATTGTAACATCATGAGAAGAGGGTGGAAAATGTTTCTTGGTTCAACTTCCAAAATGAGTTTAGGGAATATTTCCTCGCATCGACCATGAATTATGAGAATATTACAGAGCTAATCTCCCTCCAGTAGGGGATTATGTATATGTGGGATCTTAAAATTAATTACATGGTCCTTTTTTGGTTTTCGCATATATTTTTCCAACAGAGGAGTCCCAAAAAACGCGTCTAGAGGGGGAAATATGTCCTTCGATCAACTATGAAGTTATACATTTTATATTGCCAATGTACCTAGAGGATAATAAGAAGGAAGAAGTGATTGATTTGATTCACTCATGAGGAGGTACTATTGTAAATATAAATTATCCCAATAGTTTCAACATGTTGGGATAATCAATGAAACTATTGGGATAGACGATCCCAAAGGTTTCATAAACCATCGGCAAGAGGGCCATTCATGTTTTCCTATACCAAATGTTCAGTGTAAAACATTGGGATGGGCTGGTTCAAAATTAAATCCCCAAATGGTTCTTTGTTAATAGTTGGGTGAAATTTATGCCAAAAGTATTAATCCATTGGAACTTCTCAATAAAAATGTGTCAAACTATTGTTATATCTTTTTTCCAACACTTATAAACTGTTTGTAAATTTATATACCAATGGTTCAAGATTAAAAAAAATTATATGTGATGGAATTATGGTATCCCAATGATTCATATTAAACTGTTGGCATCGCATTCATAAATGTATTGCAACAGTTTAAATAACCATCAGAATAGAATCTAGTGCTAAGTAGAAATAGCAGCTCTTTCTTCCCCACTTTTAGGTCTCTTTTAGATCCTATAGAATAAAAAACCACGTTGAATTCAATCCATAACCCACTCCACTGAAATCCGACATCTATAATCCACTGAAAATAGAAATTTATTCCAGCATCCCACATAAATAAAATCCATGGGTATTGTATAATCAAAAAAAAATCCAGAAAAATGTATTCCATCATTCTAGAGAAATGTATTCCAGCATCTCACCAACAATAAAAAACACACAACAATCCAACATCCCATATACATGACTCTACATCCCACTCCACAGAAATGTGTTGTTTATTCCATTTATTGTTTTAAAAAAACTTCTTTCTATAACTGTGAGGAATAAACATCACCGATAATTATATTAATATTTATATAAATTGATGATGGGATTCTACAAAACTAATACATGATTATTTTTTTACTATTAATATAGTGATAATGTCAATCCTCTTTATATTTTCCTCTAAAACTAGAAAATATAGGCGGAGAGGGATAAATAGGGAGATTGATGTTATGGGATAGCCATAATATTCTAGAGTGTCTATTTAGTATATAGAGATTATTTTCCTATTATTTATTATCATATCTATTATAATATTATCAATTATATATGTGATACTCTAAGAAAGGTTTTTGGAACTATAGTGACCTGTTATAGTGACCAATAAATATTTAGTTCCTTGAGGTTGGGGAAAAATAATTCTGATTGATGAACCAGGTCCCCTGGTTTTACAGATACCAACTCATGATCATTATCTCTATGAGAGTATACTAAATACTAAATACTATCCAATCTATGATACATAATAAAATGACAGGTGATATACCAATTTTTTATTTGTTCAATGATTTCTAGGTTCATCAGCATCCCTTATATACTTGATAGGGTAGACCTTAGGCTCTTAAGACGTTAGTTGAGGATATGCAGATTATCTCCAATCATCTAGAGACACCCCATGATATGTTTTTGAAGATTTTATTGTCTATATATTGGCTCCCAGTGGATATTCAATTTTATTTCCATGTTCCTAGAAATTATATTGTTGAATAACATATAAGGACATATATAATCATGTATTTTATCATTTTTTCCTAATATGTTGTCAGATGATATATCTTGTGAATTTAAAAATCTATGTGCTGCATATTGGTTATGAAAGATGCTTCGTTTTCTAAATTATTTTTTCATTTACATTATTTACATGGGATTTATGAGGATACTGGGGTTTACTACATAAATTATGGGCTGTGAAATATGTTTTTTCTTGTAAATAACATATTTATAATTTATTATAGATAAAAATATTTTACACTAATTAAAGATAGGAACTGAGCTCAGAACAAACCTTCTTGGGATTCAGGTTCTTATAAGAAGTTAATGAGTTGATCTATAGAATATGAAGGTTATTCATTTGGGTAATGTATTCTATAAGTAATCCATGTTTTTTAGTAGGATAAATGTTTTTATCTCATCTTCATAGTTTTAATTAAAATAGACCATCACCATGTCAAATGCAAAAAGTGGGGAAACCCCAAGTCACATGCATGTTTCTTGTCAATGGGTGGTGATGAAGATATTGGAAGATTATAACTATGTGAGAATGAAATTAAGAATACTTTCAAAGTATTTTATGTTTTTCATAAAAAGATAGGTATTCTATAAGGATAGAAACCAGGATGAAATGTAGTGGTAGAAAATGACTGTACATGCTTTTGTTTCACTATGTGATGATGTCAATGTGAGTTCACCAGTTTAATTTATTTAAAAATATCTTGAAGATACAAATTATGGATGGAGGTAATTTTTAATTATATTTCTATAGTTCAATCTACTGGAAATAAATAGGATTGTAGAAGCATGGTGGTAGAATTTTGAAGGTGATGTTTCTGAATGGAGTGGGGTCATAGACACATAATAATATGTGTATTGTGATTGTGTTTTTCATGTGTCGGTTTCATTAATGTATTTCTTGTTAACTTATCATATAATGAAGACAATGTGATGAATGAAACCAAAAGGAAGGAAAATATATATGGTGCTTGGGGTTTATAAACTTCACAATATTGGTTACTGATTTGTGGTGAATGTGTTGATTGGAAGTTTTTTTCCAATGATTGATGTCATGTATTTCCCCATAAAGTAGTATATGAGCTTAATTGTGAATCCAGCTTGTGATTTTTTAACGATAATTGATATATGAGTATGTTTGAATAATTTTTGGGTTCCTATACACATGATGTTCACTATGTTTCTTGAAGGATGTTCACTGAGAATATAACACCAGTACAAGGTTATTCTGAGTATATAAAAAGTTTTCTATTATGGATGTGTTTGGTGTTAAGTTATATTTATCACAATGGTATTCAAAACATGGACATACAAATAATAAAGAAATTTAAAAGATAACTCATGATCCATTATAATTTTATAGATTCAATGGGATTAATTATTTTTTGAGGATAGTGTTGCATTGGGTTAGGTCAGGTTTAATGTCACAATTATATAGACTTCAGACTCTAAAAGATTATATTTTTCTAATCCTGAAGATTTTGCAAGTTCCTATTAATGGTTATTCAGCTGGGAGTGAGGTTTTAAAAGAATTTAATGTTGTGACAATAGGAAAAGTTATTATTTCATAATCTATAACCAGTTAAATTAGTAAATGATTGAGAATAAGGATTAAGTGGTAAAGATGATAGAATCACTTTATTTAGTTTAGGTGGTGGAAATTCAATTAGAAGACATTTGGTTGGTTCCCCAATTTCATGTCTATCATTCATTCATCTATTCTTAGTGGTCGTAAAAACAATAATAATTTTCAAAAACATATGGAATGTGTCATGAATCACATAAGAAATATCATTGAAACCTATAAACATGTTTTATTCTCATCATACCCTCACATTAACATTATTATTGGTTTATTATATTGATTTTGATAATCTGTACTCTTTATCCAAGTCAAAAAGATCATGATACCATAAAAACGACTAGAATATACTAGATTTCTCAAATCTCCTTTACTAAACTAATGATTCACAATTTACTATGAATGACATTTCATTAAAGGGTTGACAGAAATACCACACCCACAAAAGAGAATCTATGATCATTTTTTTCTAAAACAATATGTCAATAAAATCATATCTCTGACATCCCCTATTTTGAATCACCATTAGTTCTGAGAATTCCCACGGGGAGAATGGGAAGACACCAATCAGAAAAGTGGGGGTTCTAAAATTGAATAACTAATAATCAATATCATAAATTTGAAGATCAAATCTAATGAAGAAGGAATAGAAGGTATTTTCTAATTTCCCTAGTGTAGAGATAAAGAGAAATAATATAATGGAATTTTAGAAAATAACTGATTTTATACCATGTTTATAAAAATAGAATACCAGAGTAAAACTTCTATAACACTCTACAATATCTTTGGGATGTTTTGGATTATTACATTTATATATTTTTATTCCATTGAATATAATATAAATGATTACATAGGGGTTTCAACAAATGGTTGGGAGGGAACACCACTTTCTAAAATTTATTATATGCTTATTCATGTCTTAGCGAAAATTACACAATTTCATTATTAAACAACTTGGCACTATTAAGTATTATCTTATTAGGTATACAAAGAAACCAAATTAGAAACAAGTGGAATATGATTAATAGGTAATACCCAATTTTATTAATAAAACAAGTAGTAAAGGATCTATTATAGAAACAAAAATGAAGGAAGCTCTTACCCACACCTACAATGGAAAAAATGAACAAACCAAATGAGTTCAGCTGTAACAACAATAAAATAGTCTAAATTAAATTTAAATGGGGTTGGAAAATTGGATTAAACAATGAAAATTAGTGAAATATTCTATGAATGAAAATTATAGAAATAGAATATGAGTATAAGGGATGTCTAATTTAAAAATACCGATTTGAAGTGGATGGGCAGAACAGAAAATGGGGTGGGAGGAGGGGAGAACTCTATCTCTTAGGGACTATTTGAACTTACCGATTTGCAATAGATATGAAGAAGAGCAGGGGAGGATGAATGAGATGAGACCCATACCTCCTCGATGTAATGTCACACACTATTGTTGCCTAAAATAAAAAACAACTCCAATGAAACCTGTAATCATAGACATCCACCTGTAATAAAAAACAAAACCTCTAATAAAAAATATTTAAATTTTCATACCATATCATCCCACTCTTATGACACATACAATAAAAACACTCAAATTTCAGAAATCCACACAAAACACTCTACTTCCCACACATCTCATCTAAAAAAAACTCACAAAACACTCCATTACCCACAAAAAAACATCCCACCTGCAATAAAAACCACACAATAAGACACATCCCACCTGAAATAAAAAGACACACTATAATTCAGCACCCTACTTTGAATAAAAACAAACAACATTTCACCATCCTGCCCGCAATCAAAAATATACAACACTGCAATAAAAAATAGACATCCTACACCTCCAATGAAGAAAACCAAAACAACTGGAACTATCTAATGGGCCTAGTCAACATTAAATAATAATAAATCATTCAAAAAATAAAACAAACATACAAAATTTAAAAAATATTCAGTCACACCAAATCATGGAACAATAAATGTCATAAAAATGTCTAAAATGTAACAGATTAATTTGTGCCTCGTCACCATCATTGTCATCACCCATATCCCCAGTGTAATTCATGGCTATATCCACATCCCCATCCTCTTACCCATAATATTCCTTATCCCCACCCTCTTCCTCAACATCATCACTGCCATATTCCTCACCATCATCCTCTTCCTCTTCCTCATGGCCATCCCCTCCATCGTCATCACTAGGATAACCATCATCCCAACCACCACTAAGACTACTACTTTGTTCACTATAAAACATCTGCATCCTTAAAATATATGCATTATAAGATGAAATATTCTCTGGTGGAATTGATATAAATAATATATCCATTAGTTTTAAAAATTTAGTGTTCCCCATTTGAGCCCATTATTTCACATGTATGGCCAGTTTTCACCATTTTCTGGATTTTCCCATACATATGATAGCTATTCTAAATCAATGTTACTAGCACCTGCTCCTGAAATGCGCTAATAACTCATTTGGAAAATACTTTTCTATTGTCCAAAACATACTCTAATAGGGTTTCATCAACTAAAACGTGATGTAAGTTATTGTTTTGACGAAATTTGTTGGGTTCCTATGCTTCCAAAGCCTCCAAAGTAGACTATTACAAATACAAATTGATCAATAAGATAAAAAGTAGATATTAAAATTGAATCAACAATGTAAAATTTACAATTCACTATTGTGTATGTTCATTTACTGCACTTCCATATTTGTTTCCTTCTACTTGAGAAAAAATGATTTTCTCTAGGAACAAGTCCTTCAATATTTAAAACCTCTCTCTGAGATAACATTATTATGATACATTTATTCATAAAAAACAAATAAATAAAATATATTCATTATTAAATTATACTCAAAATATTATAAATTTATTTAACAGTGAAGACATAATCACTGGATCTATGTGTTGTACTTGTTTCCTCTTAGGGTTCGACATCATAGTCTTCCCCAGAGTGTGGATGTCTATTTTAGAGTCCTTGTTTTTTATTTTTTCCAAAGTATTCATAACGAAAATTTAATAATACAAAATTATTAATGAATATCATGTTAATTTTCATTTAAAAAACACAAATTTGATTAATACCTTGATCTCAGTAATCATCTAATGAGTAAAAATTTCTTTATTGGATTATACTAGGAAGTCATCCATAACAGGTGTGGCCTTTAAATCTATGCCAAATCAATAAAGAAATCATCTATACAATTCAGGCTTAATGCCTCTCCATAGCTTGTCTAAATCCTTAAGACATGCTAATCTCATAGCCTCTCCATCAGGAAAATTTAATTCGAAGATGACACCAAAAAATAATTCAAATAAATAAAATAATAATATAACACTAAATCCGATGAATTTGTTTAACAATAACTTTATCCAAGAAATATCAATTATTTCATTTGGAATGTGTCACCATGAGATTGGATTAATGAGAATGTTGTCAGAATATTTGGAAAACATAACAAAAAAACTCATACATTCCTGCCATGTTTTTCCAACCATTTATCTTTATTCATTATACTCCACCATTAGTTGTGTTTTTGTGGTTCCACCCAACATACATGCATGTACTCCCACATCACCTTTTAGTATATCTAGATATTAAATAAGGGAAAAATATTATATCAATATATCTACAATGAAAATAAATTATGATAAAAAAATTACATGTGTTCTATAAATATTCCTAAGGCAGTCTAATCAATAGGCCCTGATGGTTCCCAAGGAATTGAAGAAACATCAACCTGAATAGATGTATTGTGTTCATGTGTATGCTCTACAATGTCATAAGTTTTTGGAGTAGCAATCAAGAATAAAGAATATAGTACCCCTGGGGGAATATGTAGAAAGAAAAGAAGTTGTCAAAAATGGTTGTGAAAATGCATAATAAGACTGAGGAGTAGGAATCACGTAAGAGTGAGAAAAATATAGACGAGGTGGATCATATGAAAATTGCGGCACAAACATAAGTGGACTAAATATATCGGATGTATGTCACGACACCTTGGGATAAGAATTTGTGGTGGATGGTACATGAGGGGGAGGGATGAGGTGTGATCATCCACATTGATGCCTAGTTGTAGTGGCATCCCCCATCAAATCTTTTTCCAGAGCACTAGGAACAATAGGCTGATCGATGAACAACTAGAACCCTGTTGGTGGATCCATGTTAAATGTTAAAAAAATGCATGACTTTGTATGTTATTTATATATATTTTTGAAATTAAATACTCACAATGGGAACTGGATGAAGGATGCCCAACTCACTCATTGGGAATTTTTTTACTGCCTTTTTTTAATTCATCTCTTTTGAGAGTTTTTTATTTCCTAAATCTGAATAAATATGTAATTAATTAAAAATCCATAACTAATGTGTAATTGAAACAATAAAGAATATGTGACATGACATAATTAAGAAATAAAAATTTTCAAACCAAATACAGGATACACCATGATCATTAAAAAACATATAATGGATCTCAATAATATCTCAATAAATGTGGAATAATGTTATAATGTGTTAGAAGAAATATATAAATATTGGTCCACTAATATTATATACCAAAAAAATCATTTATAGATGAGATAAGTGCTAATAAGTGGATGATTATATCCCCTAGATATAGATTGTGGATCACTAAGTAGGGTATGAGTCAATGATTTTTAAAGAATAATACCATAATGAATAATTTTATTCACTTTTATTAGTATAAAATGATATTTCTCAATTTACTCTCATAGGGAAGGTTGAAAAAGATATAGATTACCGTATTGAGTTTTTATAGGGTTTAATATAATATTTTAGTTATTATTACTTAGTGTTTTGTGTTTATTATCGAACATCACTAAAATTTTATATACTTGTGGTAGAAAAATCATGAAATTAAAGGAGTTAACTTTGGACACATTAATAGTACTATTTTTATTTGGTGGAATTCAAACAATTTTTAGGTGTGTATTATTCTTATTCCACATTGAATAATCATATAAATTGTGAGTTTTATCCATTTTTCCAAAAATATACTACCTCAAATTCATACAGATTTCATATTCAAAAAAAATTTAGAAAAAAATTTCAAAGGAACTTATAGAATTAGTTAATTTCATCCTTTTTCAATAAAAACCAAGGAAAAATTCCATATGAAACTATTTGAGGGATTTTACCTAGCTCGTAGCTAGTCTCTTGGGATGAAGCATTGGGAAATGGTTGTTTCCAAAGTAGCCCAATGTAGTTTTCTATTGCAAGAAAAAATGTTCATTTAATGGTTTATATACTTAGATTGTTGTGGGCCTTTAAATAGAATTCAAGGATGTTTGGAGATCAGGGTTACCTTGATACATAGACCCCTCTGCATCTGGATAATCAAGATGGAAGTATTGAACCTTCTTCCTAGACCCCATGGGGGATGTTTGTTATTGTTTAATGTGAACTGTAGGTTAAAGGTCAATTTTGTTCGATATGTGATACTTCCCCCCTCTATTGAATTTAAATCCCAAATTTATAAGTCAGAGAGGTATGGATTTTTAAATGGTAGGGTTGGAGAGAGTGGGTGTGAAAATAATTTGGTATTTAGTGGTGACTAAACACCAACTAACCATGATGAATATATGTTATTGGCCAATTCAGGTCCAATATGATGTTTAAACTAAAAATTGTTTCTCAATTGATTCCAATACATATGGTTCATCGATAGCAAGAGTGTGACTCATGCCAAAAAGTCGAAATCCACCGTAATAAATTATTTTTCCAATCCTTATCATCAAATCAAACCACTGGTTTTTCCTCGGAGTTACCAGACCATTAGAGTAATAATCCAATATTAAAATTTTCTCATGGACTCCATAATAATATATATTTTCAAATCAAGGTCTATTCTCAGATGCACGGTCACAATAGTCTGTTGTGGTAGTGAAGATAACATTATCATGTTGTGTTGTCATTTTCTTCATTAATTTAGTGATAATAAATGTATTCCCAATGATCATAATTGATTTTCAATCACGAACCTTAGAATTATGACCAAAAGCCAGGGATCTCATTTCATTAAAGACAATTCCAATTGGAATAATCAATACCTAGAATATAAATGAATATCAAAATTAATTAAATATTTATTTTATTAATTTATTAAATTAATATTTCTACCTTCAATTTTAACCAAGCATAAATGTTTTTCTATGCAATGTCACTATCCTTCACAAAGGTAAAGAATGATGCTTTCAATTTAACATTAGTTTCTATTCCCTGATGAAAAATACAAATAGTTTAACATATATATATTATTACAAGATATAAATAATGTTATGAATTCTCAATTGATTTACTATATGTATTCATCAATCAAGTCATATTTAAACAGAACTATGGGATGTGCCATCTCCCTCTCTTCAAGAAATAATGTCCTCAGTGTATATGATTTGAGAATTCCCCATATTGGGGAAGTGAAGGAATACTAGGTTCAATTTTCTAATATTTTTATTCTTCATTTCTCATTGGTTTGTTCTATAATTACATTAAATTAGTCAAATAATTGAATAGAAATACATAAATTCTTAAGCCGAGTAACATTTGATGATAGAACATTTAGGATGATTTCTATTGTGGACATAAGACTTTAATGTGAACATGTTTCTTTCAGTTAGATACATCCAATAAAAACCAATTGGGAATATGAGAAGTATTTTTATTTGAATAAGGACTGTTACAAGCATCATGCATGTGATAAATGATGGAGGAAATATTTTATATAACACATAGAAAATTAATTGTCTCTCTACCTGAATTTTTTGCAAGAAAGACAATGACAAATTATTATAAAAAGATATTTAATGGAATGGAACAACATAATAACTGACACCAATGAATTATTGGATATAAGATGACATATTGATAATGGAATCAACTCTTGTAGAAGGATGTAATAATATTGAGTATTCAAATATTTCATCTTCAACACTTTTCGGTTGACCCATTTTGATATGTTGCTTGCATATCCATCAGAACATAAATAGTCTCTAGTTCTACTAGAAAACGATTTATCTCTATAGGTGTCATCACATTTGAGGAACACAGATCTTTCCTTTTGTTTTCACTAGTACACATAGGATTCAATTTTGGTCTTATTCCCCAATCCACCATGTCATGAGAAGATCATAAATCATTCTTTTTTCATCCCCTTTACATTAAGAAGAATAGAATGAATCATTTCATTAATATTATTTGCAATGCGCATTACATATATTAAATTACATAAAAATTGGTTGACCAATAAGGAAACACAAAGAAGATACTCTTCTTCTTCCAATTGTAATAGGTTTCAGTGGAAACATTCTTTCTCATTCTAGATTTCAGCTGACCCTTCTCAATTGAAAATAAAAATCATTTCATTGATTAAGCAGATCAGTTTTTGATATATTCTGAGGTGAATTAACAGTCTCTATGGTGTTGTAAAATCTTCAATTAGTATTTTTATATGTATGGTTCATTGGTAAGATTCGTCAATGTCCCATAAATATGAAACTACAGTGATATTTTAGTCTTCTAGATCATGTATTATTCATAAAAACACGACAAGATAGTTTTCCATTTGTGCTGCATCAATACATCACTTCATAAGAAGGAAAATCATTGATATTACATGTAAGCACATCACAAATTTGAACTATGACTTTAGAACATGAATCGTATGTTCCTACACATACATTCAAAAGGTGTTTCAACTATATTATTAATGGAAACATGTACACATATATTTCATTCCCAGAATCTGAGGGATCAAATATGAGTATACCAATAAAATTGAATTGTTTTTTCATACACATATAGTGAGGAAGGTTATAAATGTGTATGAAAAAATTCCCATGTTATATTAGAATTAATAATCTACCGAAATAGATTTAAACTATCACATGAGATACCAAGCCTCATATTACAGACATCAGCTATGGAATTATGATATCAAGCATCAAATATATTCCATGAAAATCAATCTATAGGGTAAACCAACTCATAATTATTCTTCTTTCTCTCAGTATCATTCCATAATATTTTTAGTAACATTTCAATAGAAATGAAATGATTCTGGAGTCCAGGGTTTAATTGAATTTTACACATTACATTTTGTGGAACAAAAGATTGTGTTACATTACTTTTTGGATTCCATCAGGATGTGATAGATTTCATAAAACTGCCTTATTCAACAGTTTCCTTTCAGAATAAACTGAAATCATCCGAATAAGCATGAATTTAATTTTTTGAAAATCTAAGTTCCTCATATAAATTCCATGACATATAGTGATTTTTTGAATATCTTCATCATCTAGGGGAAATTATATCAAAAATATAATAATGTAATTTATGGAAGTAGTAGAAATCTCATAAATTTTTTTCCCATGAAATAATCAGATTACAAATTCATGATTTTTTTGTTTTACCATGTTGATGATATACTAGAGTCGTGGAATCATCCTTCAATTTTTTCATCCCATCATAATCATTATTTTCATTAGATACATCATGTTTGCTCGTATCAAAGTCTTCTTAGGTTATTATCCCTTCATTTTCATGGTGATGAATAAATTGAAAATGTCCATTTGGCAAATTCACCAATCCAGTCCTCTCATTTGGATAATTGCCATTTTGAGATTCAAATTTATACACATTTTGATACCACACATAGTAATATATTTGAAAACTATATTTTATATATGTAGATAACTACTTGATGACTCAGCCAAGGTCTTCCAAAATTGTGATAACATAGGAAAAGTATGAGGCCAATAACTGATGCATTGACAAATGAAAATATATAAAAAACTCTACAACTTTTTTTGAAAATTTATTCAAATCTAATCAGTTTCATACATCCAACTTCAATCCATTCAGTAAAAAAATTTATATGCCATTTTTAATATAAATTAAATAAAATTTAAGATTAATAAAATAAAAATTTTAAAAAATTGAAAATCATCAACATATATGAAACCATAAAAGACACTTCATTATATATAAGAATCATATTATAAAAAACAATGAAATAATATTTATATATAAAATACTATAAATGGATGAGTAATAAATGAAATTCAAATAGATTCATTGGTTACTTTCCTTCAATTCATCCTGGATTATATTCTTTCGATTCAGTTTAGTTTTTTATTGCTTAATTAAATTTAATTAGGGTCATTTAAATGTATTTTTAGTTAGGTTAGGTTTGTTTTTATTTATTTTTTCATGTTTCATTCAGTTGGGGGTTTTTATCTTTAATTCAAGTGTATATGGTTTTTTTCTATTTCATTTGTTTCAATTTGGAATTGTTTGATTCAAAGTGGGTTAGTTTGTAACAAGTGTCAAAATATATTAATCCTTCATGGTTCTAACTTGTATCATAATAACATAAATATAATATTCATCTCAAATTATTTGATATTAATATATAATAATTTTTGGCCATTATGACTATGTTTTCATTTCAATGCTTATAGATGTTCTAAAACTCCCAAGTATACCTTTTTATATGATATATAGAGATTTCATGATGTATTTTTTTGTTATTCCATGATTGATGATCTATTCATCATTGGGTGTAACTTTTATATGTGTCTTTATTATACCCATAATCTTATCTTATGGTAACATATGATCTTTTATTTTTACCACTTATGTTCAGAATTACCAAATATTTCAAATCATCACTTAGTAGGATTCAATTTCACCTGGTTATTCAAATAAAAAAATTATTAAATATTTAGGAGAATATATTTTGTTGATAATTAGAGAGAGATGTTGATGACTTCTTTTGGAATAAGTAACTTTTATATAGAATGAATATTGTCCATTATTTGAAAAATACATGAGTTTTCCAAGTTAATGGTTTAAAATAATTCTATAAAATGCTAAAACTATAAGGTCATGTGAATTTCTTGGTTTAAATATTTTATTCATGTCATGTAATTATATGTTCTTGTTTGTATGTTGTAATGAGAGATAAAATGTACAGTGAACCAATTGTGTTAAGAATGGAGAGAAATCACATGAATCTCTCGATGTAGAATAAGGAACCTGATACCAATATGAAATAGAATATCACATTAATATTAATAGAGAAAATAATATAATGAATTAATTAATAAATTTTATTTTAGATCAAGTGAGTTGAGGCTGAAAGAAAAATAAGAAGAGGATATTAGTTCTAAAACCAATGCACGTGATACCAAATATTATTGAGTTTTGAGGAATTAGAGAAAAATGAGGGGGATGAGTTCAAGAAGTATAACATTATGTAATTTAATATAAAATATTCTAGATGATGATGTCCTTGTACTCTGGTTTTCAAATTCTAATGTATAAATTTTGAATCACATCTGGAAGAAAGGTTGAGATTTCAGAAGCTGAGATTCATGAATTCATGAAGAATATTTAAATTTATACAAGGAATATATCCTGATGTGAAAGGATATATTTTGATGATGATTGTTGAAATCCTACACCGAGAGAATATCTAATTTAAGTGTTTGTAATTCTTAGTGAATAGTTGTGTGGATGAAGTAAAGTGGGATGATAGAAATCGAAATAGTTTCAAGAAATTACCTGGCCCATTTGAAATCTAAATAAGAAAAATTAGTATATTATAATACATTACCAACCCACTGTAATTGATCATAATATTATTATTGTAAACTATATTTCAAAAGATAATAAATAGATACATCAAATAATAGGTTTTCCCCATTGTGGAAAAACTTTTACAAATACCATTTCGGGATCTCACTTTATGTTCTAAAATGCATATGGTGTTGTGGGATGGGGTTCAATACCAATAGATCAATTCATGTCATAAATACTAAAAGTCTTTCAACTATCAATGGGGGTTAAAGAATATAAGAGAAATTATAATTTGGTAAAATACTTTAGCCACACTAGATTTATTACTCCCTAAGTGTCATCACCAGTCTACTAGACATACATTGTAACATCCCAAAATTAAATTGTCATTAACGACCCTACATACCCATGTGAAGTGAATTGAGCTACAAAAGGAATGATGTACTAGATCCAGGATAGTTCCCACAATGAAAATGAGTCACCATTGGACGAATTGTCCAAATTTGTATTTAGATCTTCAAAAAAAAACCTACCTCACCCTTTGATTGGAATACTGTAAGAATTTATCTCCCAAGTCACCTGTTTAGATCAATGAACCCAAAATTCCTATAAAACCCATTAGATACAAATTGTTTTAGATGGTGGGGTGATACACTCTAAATGATTCATTTTATCCTCATTATCTTTACCCACAACCTAGTGTATCTCCTTGGACAATAAAACTATTTTTTTAGATCCAAATTCCATCAGGTCTACAAGACACGATAATAAGATAGGGAACATTAGCACCTAGAACCTACTTTTAGTGTTATCTTGTGAATCAAATTTCAGTACCATGATGGAACTAAATAGACTACTTATTTATGAGGCCCCAAAATGGACATTTATTTGAACATATACATGCAGGAGTCCCCATGAATGGATTTTCCCATGTATGAACCATGTGCATCTATGTTAAATTTTAATGATTTTACTTTGATTGTAAGTCCTAGTTTCATTTCACAGGAGATAAATTCTCACATTCTCATGTATGACACTTTATAAAAGGGATGCAAACTATTCAATGAAATCCATGTTTCTCTGAGCCATAACTAATGGACTGAGTAGTATTCCCTATATATTCTGAGTAGGTTACCATCCTTTTATAAATCTTATCATTATACCCAAACTGTAGATTTATTTTAAAAATTTCCCACTAATATTATGTGGTCCAGTCAACCTTTTAGATACCATATTCTTTCACCACTTGATCCCCAATGCATAAAATTAGTTCCTATAAAATATGATAAAATATTTTATGAGTTTTGATATCACCGGTCTCTTGAAGGAACTCCTCAGACATCACATGGGACCATGAAATGTGCTAACAATATAACGAATGTCTGATGCCTTTCTTTATCTCTTAATGCTCTAGAATGTTTGTCACATTTCTATTTGGTCTCCCAATACTATCATACATGAAATGTGATAACAATATGTTTACTAAGGTGTTGGGGTGTAGGGTATGGGAGGTGGCTAGATGTCCGCACCTGGGATTTTTCTTGAGTTTCTGGATTATATCAAGATGGGAGGGGGAGATGTGGACTCCACTACTAGTATTGGATTACATCTGGATGGTGGTGATGATAGGGCTGAGTGGAATGAGACACACACACCACTACTGGTTCCCAAGGGATGAGGGGAGACGTGCTCATGCTACTGATCATTATTGGGGGAGGATGGGTGACCCACAAATGCTATTATTGGTTCTCAGGGAAGGAGGGAGTGAATACCGTTAGGAGAAGGGGATCACAAATTGGTAGGGTTAGAGAAACTGGAATGGAGGTGTGGAGGAATTTCGGTGATGGGAGGGGAGGAGAGGGTTTTTATCATGATGTAGAGGATGGCAGGAATATGATGATTAGGAATTTAAGTGATAATTTCTCAACGGTTTCTCAATAACTGTGGAAAATCCTTGATTAAACAGAATATTCCAATGGTTTGACAAAATAATTGTAATAGATATATTGGTATAGACACCCATTCTACAAGTGAGGTTTTCTGTGAGAGACGATCCAATAGGGTTCCATATAAAGTATATTTTTATGTGGAAAGCCACAGCTATAGAGGCCCTGGATGTTTCAACTAGCCATGAGTCAACATTAAAATTTTCCCTTTCGGTGTTCTATTTTATGTTCCTTCCCTCTGGGCTTGGGTCTAATGTGTTTATTCTATAGGATTCATGACCGTCATTTTAACCATTGGACAGTGGATGGTTAGGTTTATTTTTATTATGTGGACAGTTTCTACGTTATCCTTTGTAGCAGTTACTAGTGAGGTTATTCCAATAGTTGGGGAATAAAACTTATAGTACATCTAGGGAAGATTAGCTAGGTAGAGGCTATCATCCAGATGTTCCTTGACCATAGGTTCATCGACCAGTGCATGGTTGTGGAGGAAGCCACCAAAATAGAGGTAAGGGATCTAGGCATGGTCTATTGAATTTAGTATAGTTATTAAGACCAAATGGGATAGAGAACATTAGAGGTACGATAAGTTTATCATATATTCTTTCTTATGATATGTCTGATTCTAGAGATTCACACTCTTTTTTTGTACCCATTCTTTTTCGTTCATTTGGATTGTATGTGAAAAGTCTTCTTGTACCCCTAGTGTTGTCTATGGTTATCAAATGCCACAATAGATTGTTTTATGTAAGTGTGGGATGTTCACTGATTATGGGGAAACATTAGTCATGTGTAGAACTCACCTTACTAGAGATAAAACCATAAAATGTCATTATTTTCATCAACAGGTTGTATTCTGTGCATGTTGTTGTTAACTTCTTTTGTTGGAGAATCGTGTTCTCGTACATGGATTTCAGACCTACAGTTTTCATTGGTGAGAAGATCTATCAGATGGGAAAAAGTTATGGGGAGCACATTCTATCATTTTTGGTTGTGTTTTGAACATAATTAGTATACACAGTGATAGAGAAGGCTCCTAGGGGTTTCATAGAGTTGTTGGATGTTTTTACAAAGTGATTGTGATACAACCCCCTCAATGTGATATTGAGTTTGGATAGACTTGTTTTATTCTACTTCAATTATTTCGATGGATCATTATTAGATGGAACCCAATGAGTTGTTGGAGTTATGGATTCAAATAAATGATCATATTTTGAATGGATTCATCCAGTCTTGTGGGTTTTCATGGGGAACTCTAGTGTTATTCACTAACAAGGTGGATGATATTATATGGTTGTGCGTAGAATACGATATGTTGAACCATGTGAGGATCTAGAATCACTATCATCATCAATATAACGTTGATATTTTTTACCAGATTTGAGGGGAATTTTTTTTTCTAATATCAAACTACGGCATGTATATCACCATTTAAGGGTGAAGGAGGGTGATATCCTAATGACTAACTTTGTATGCATGTATGGGAACATCAAGTTTGTAGTCATGTTTTAGGTCATATTAATACACTAAATCTGATCATGAGGATCATAAACTCCATATTTCATGATTTATTGTACCAGTTCATTATCATAATTATCGATGATATATTGATCTACTAGAAGTCAGTGGAGGATCTTGATAATCATCTCAAAATAGTCTTTCATGTTCATAAATTCCACCAGCTCTATGGAATGTTGTTGAAGTGCATGTTTTGGACATGACAGGTCCATTTATTCGGACATGTTGTGTCTTAGTGGGATGTAGCTATTGACCCAAAATAGTTGAAGGAAATTGTTTCATGGGAAGAACCCAAGAATGTTACAGAGGTTCATATATTTCTTGGTATCATCGGAAATAGTTAGAGGTTTGTTCCAGACATATCTTGATTTGTTGCCCTATTAAAAACATTAACTGGTAATGAAAAATAATTTATGTAGATCAATCAGTTCCATTCATCATTTGATTTACAGAATGGGATGTTAGTTAGTGATCTAGTGCTTCACCTAACATAGGAGGGTGTGATATTTGAGGTTTTCAATGATGCTTCCATTTTGGGATTCAGGGTTTTTTGACACAGAAGAATGAATTAATCTATTATAGTTCAATTCTATTACTCCATCAAAAATGTTACTATTCAACCAATGATATACATCTAGTTTCACTTGTTTTTGCACTAAAGTTGCAGTGTTGTTACAACATTGGGAATAAAATTGTGCTCTTCATGGATTAAGAGAGTTTGGGTTTTGAATTTTCATATCGTGAACTGAATATACGGTAGTGAAGGTGGATGGAGATTCTTCTAGACCATGATTTTGAGGTCTCATAAAACTCAGAAAAGGGAAATTTTGTGGCCAATTATTTTAGATGAAATTCATATAATGATGTTGTTCAGGAGTCTATAGATTCTTGGACAGTGACATAGGATTCGGAATCCCTTCAAATATATGAAATGGTGGATGGTCATAAATTCTATTTGTTTCAAAGGAAAATTAATTATTTTCAAATGCAGTAGGTGGAGGATTATCAATGGGGGGACTCATAGGTATAGGTGTTGTGAGGTCATGTTAACCATTGTGATTCTCTATAGGGGTGGTCAATGGATGGTCATGACTGGATTTTATTTAAAGGGAGGTTTTTTGTTCCCACATCAATTCATGAGGGAGTCCTCCATGAGTTTCATAACACATCATTAGTGGTACACCTAGAAGTTTCCAAGATGTACCATGGCATCAGGTTGATGTTTTGTTGGACTTGAATGAAATGGGTAGTGGTAGAGATTATGGTAATGTTCTTGGTTTTCCAGTAAGTAAATGTCAAGAATCTTGTTATGGGAGGTTTGTTTCATCCTTTAGATATTACCTAGTAGGAATAGGATGAATTATGAATTTATTTCATCATAGGGTTTCCTAAAACTCAGGGTGGTAGTGGTTCAATCATGGTGTTCATGGATTAGTTGATTAAATTGGAAAACTTATTAGTGATCAAGGAGTCATTCACAATTTATTATTACCTAAGAGGAATGTGGATGAAGCATTTTGGATTCATGGGGATCTATGTTCCATTTTCCTAAATTGATATTCACATATTATCAAACAAGTCTATAGAGGATTGTAACATTCCATTGGCTCTCAGTTTCACTTAAACCCTTAATTATACCCCCAGACAGATGGACAACCGGAACACTCCATCCAGAAACTGGAGGATTTGTTGGGGGAATATATCATTGAATTTGGATGATAATGGTCACACAACATATTCTTGTTTTAGTTCACTTATTATAATAGTTATCAAAAGTCCATTATCATGTAACCCTTTTATTATTTGTATATAAGGATGTGTCATTCGTCGTTGTGTTGGATGGATGTTGGGGATACATCAATTCATGGTCTAAAATAAGTGCATTGAAAAATAGAGAAGGTTCAATTTTTTTGTGATAGGATGAAAGAAGCACAAGACTATAATATTTCTTACGAAGCTCATAAGTGGAGTCCCCTATAGTTTGTGGTTGGACACCATGTATTATGGAAGGATTCCCCTTAAAATGGGAAGTGAAGATTTAGGAATGGGATTAAGCCCTCACCCCTATATTTAGACCTTTTATGGTGTTGGTTAGGGTCGATGGAGAGTACATGGGGTCATGGCTCACATATATGAGCCCAATACCCATAGTTGTTATGAGTTTTCCATTCTATTTATTTTTGTAGTGATGTGTTCTTCAGACCCACTTGTTTTATAAGATATTTTGTATTCCCCCTCGATGATATATATGTTGTGTGATGTGTGATGACGTTTCTAATATGAGAATAATGGAAAACATGATTCCTAATCTAGATGCATTCTACTACGATGTGATTAAACTCATGTGGGTGATACACTGCAGACCAGAGCAGAAAGTATCTTAATAGGAGGATGGAATAAACCGAATCATATGTATATGATAGTATGGTTGTTTTGATATTATGAGAGTTTTCGTTTTTATATTTGATTAATGGTAATATTTTACATGTAATGATATCTTTTATAGGTGTCTCGAGGTATTGTTGTATGGACCCACACTTTATTTTTCATCTTGGTTGGTTTTAAATTCATTAGGAAAATAATAGTTTGTTCAGTATCTAATGTAACTTTATGGGCCATCAGGCCTGTATCTTTTCTAAAAATAAGATTTTTGATGTTTTTGATTGTATTTTGGGGTGCTTTGGGACATGTGAGTCATTTCAACCATGAAAAAGTTCAACAGTTTTCTAATTTTCCATTTTTACAATAGTGACTCATCTTGGTGGTGAGTCTTCTGGTAGTGACTCATCTTTGATGTAACTCACCTTGTGGTGACTCGATTAGTGGTGACTCATCCGGTGGTGACTCATCCTAGCAATGACTCCTCTATTGGGGACTCATCTAGAGGTGACTCCTCTTGCAATGACTCATCTTTTGGTAAATATTCTCATGATAACTTGTTTGGAGGAGACTCATCCTAGAATAAACTCATCTGGTGGGGACTCTTATAATGGTGACTCGTACTAGAAGTTACTCATTTCTATATTTTTCCATTTTTTCAAAATTTTCTAGATTTCTAGAAAAATTACATAATTTCCATTTTACGTATTTTATGAAAAAAATTGGGATTAAATAACTTAAATTAGGGATTTGAAGATGTTTAAAAATGGATCAGTCTTATATTTATATTTCTAAATGTTTGGAAGCCTTATAAACTTTTAAAAATATGTGTTCTTGATGAGATGTTCATTAATAGTAATTTTAAACTGTATCTAACTATGAACATTTAAAATCTAATCATTCTAAAGAAATGATCATTCCATCTCTATTTTAGTCTTGATTTTTCATCACACATGACATCCCAAGTCCGTCTGCCTTGTACTCGATTAATATCATTACTTATAGTAAGTTGGTGTTTTTTATATAGTCTCCTCTTGTTTGTGCACCTATATTTTTTTCTTGACAAGGTTGTGTCGATCATTATTCTTCATGGTACGTTTTCCTTTCATCTTTCATGAATTTATATCATTTGTTATGGGTATATAAATTTTTATCCATGTGTATATTGTTGATTCTAAATTATGAAAGATAACATAATTCTTCTAAAATTAATACAAAGGGGTAGGAGAGCATGATGTTTGATATTAATGTATCCTTAAAATCAATTCATGTTTTAATTTTTTTGAAATTTACCAACTAAAAATCAGAGTTTTTAGGATTACTTGTTTTTGAATAACTTTATGGTTTTTTGAATACATGCTTATTTTGTGGTTGTTGAAGTAACTTATTATAATTGGTTATCTTCCTAGGTTCATTTAATAAAATGGATTTCTTTGAATTAGTCGATTTTTGGAATAATAGCCCTAATTAACAATGTAAAATTTTACAATTTATAATTTTTAAAATATGAAAATTTATTGTGTTGTTGTATGAGATCTGTTTATGCAATGAGGATAAGGTGGATGATGGATTTTGACTTTATTGTTAGGATTTTCTTTCACTTTATTATTTTTTAGTTTTGAGTTGTGTTAGTTTACATGTTGATATGGATGAAAAATATATAATAATCATGAACAAGATTTATTACATAAAAATTATTTGAAAACATTTTTTATTAATTAATTTATTATGGGATTTATTTAAAAAAATCAAACTACATGTTTAATGGAATGTGTTGGAAATGGAGAATCTATAAAATTAATTAATGATAGTTTGAGAATGAAATTCAAAATATGGGTTTAGTTTATCATGAATGGTGTTATAGACTAATATTTTTCAAAGAAGTGGGGAATTCATGAGTGGGTTAGTGTTTTTTTTGTAAACCCATAGTTGGGGACTGTTTTCTTTTTCTCTATATATATGTGTACACACTATCAATTCTCTTGCATTATATTCCCACACCACCCATGTTGAGCACTATGTACCAACACCTACATAGTAACATGGGGGTTTCTTTGCCAACATCTTGGTGGGAGGATAGATGGTTATCCACCTACTCTTCCCATCTCCATCTTCCATGTGATAATTTCTTAGGTGTATTCAAGAAAGTTGTGGCAAGTGGTTATAGGTGTTTTTTTTGTAGTGTTTTGATGTGTTGCCTTGGTTTTTGTGTCTAGGATTCGATGAGATTTGTTGTGAGGTGTGTCCTAAATGTGTGCAGGAGTGATGTGTTGTGAGAGGTAGCCTAAGTGTGTGTGAGTGGGATGTAATGTGATATATTTGGAAGACGTGGGGGAACCAGGACATTTTTTGTTGGGGTGTGAGAGTGGCTAATCAGTTGGAAAGTTGTGTAGGGTACCCTATCATCAATGTGACATACATTATATTATATTACATTCATGTGTTATGTAACAAGAAAGCCTTGGTGAGGTTAGAATTACAGGTAGTCTACCTATTAGGTTTTGTTTGGTTCTAAATTTTTTTAATGGGTGCATTAGTATTCTCCTTCCACTTGTCCATGAGATACATTGGTTTTCATATTGAGTATACATGTATTCTCAGCCAACATATTTGAAAACAATTTTCAGGTTCCTAGGAGGATTACATGGACCATATTGGGGGTTATTAGTTTGGACCATCATACAACTGATGTGTTGCTGCTCTATATTTTTGGTATTTACCTTGGAGATATTTATTGCAATCAGTTTTATTTAATAATCTTTTTAAGATTTTTTTTCTGGAGTTTCTAATACATATAAGATAGGGTTGATTATGGTCGATACATCAAATATCCCAATCATGTTTTCCTAGAATTAGTATTGCCTCCCATATAGTGATATTTGTACACCCTTGGTGATAGTCTACAATCGGGGGGCTAATAGAGGTGGGACTCATGGTGTCATTACCACTCTCCATTTACAGTGGTATCGTTGGAAAAAGGGGGTCGTGACATGCATTTTATCACCATATTATTCAATTTTCATTATGAGTCTTATTATCATAAATTTAATTTATTTATAATGAAATTTTTATTTCCTTTATTTTATAATTTGAGTTCTTTTAATGTAAAATTTTTCAAATGTAAATGATCCCTACTGTAGCTTCAAGCAATACACATACCTCTATACGACTAATTTACTAAAACTATTGGTATTGAGGTGTATATATTGAATATGTTGAATGAAAATTATTAAATAGTGATTTATAGTACTTGGTACCAATGGGTTTTAAAAAATATTATTATTGAGTACCCTATAACAATGGTTTTTTAAATCCTAGTGTATAAGGATGCATATTTTGTATCTCAAACTCCACTCCCTCCCCATCATTCATAATTTTATTGTTCTAGGAGAGGAGGAATCCAATACATTCTCCAAATTGATCTTCAATCAATCATTATTTTTTATTCCATTCTTCATCATCAAAATATTTATGAGATTCAAATCCATATTCTCTTCTTACAAAAATCCTTAACAATTTAATCTATGTATCAAATGATGAACTATATCTTTATTCCCAATTTTTTGAACAAATCATAGTTTATATTATATTCATTGTACTATTTTTATAATAAATGTGATTTTAGTTAAAAAAAAATTCGTTAGTTATTGGGTACATAAATAACAAAATAATATAATTTTCATTGTGTAATATATTTTAGAAGAATAGATAATTAATTATTATCATAATTTTTTTGTTTTATATTATATTAGGGTTTTATGAAACTTTTCATTTAATTATTATTATATTAATAATTTAAGGTATTAAATTCATCATATTTAATTTTAATATTGTGTGGAGAGAAATAATTGAATAGTATTTTTTGTAATTAATTAATGTTAATTTAATAGTCACTCAGTACCTCCTCTGTAATGACACAAAAATTCATTAATGAAAATTCCTCTTTGTCTATTTAATTTTTTTCTTATGGTTATGTAAAATGTATGCACTTATATGGTTCCATATTTTGGATTTTAAAATACTATTATGAATTGTGATTGTTTCTAATATAGTCGTTGAATAGTGATCACATGATTTATATAAATATATGGCTTTAACAATTCCAATTTACTCAGATAAAGGATTTGATGCCCTCATCTAGTATACTTTCCCTATACGAATCCCTTATGTCAGAGCTCGGAAAGAAGTTGGTGTCATTAGTATTCTCTCTTTAAAAAGCCCATGTCGAGCTCGAATGAGTTTTGCTTTAGTGGAACTGACTACAATTGAAGTGGATATTAATAGAGATTACCACCAGAGCGATGTTATCTGGCCCACCCCACGAGTATGTCCCCATCGCACAACTTACCCTTCAGTCTTATGAGCGTGTTTTAAGGGGTTATGTAACAATAACCTAGTTTTATGATTTTGTAAATTATTCTTGAATAGGAAATATACATTTTTTATTGTTACTTTGTAAATAGTTTTAAACGTACAAATATTATTTTCAGTTAATATTCCACTGTGAAATCAATTTTGATGAACTGGAGTATTTTTGAATTCAATAATATTTTAATAAAATATTATTGTTATTATTATATTATTTTTTATGAAATATAAATTATCGTATAATTTTATTAATGCAAATGTAATTTTTATTAAGGTTTGAAAGCTGTTTTTGTCTAATCCAATGAATTTTTTATAAAAGTAGGTTTTTATATTAAAATTAAAAATTAACATATTTATAAAATTATATATAGAAGATGAATATTATTTTTGGAATCAGAATGTCGAAATTATCCAATGATGAATTTTTCATAATTTTCTGTGACTGTCAAATTTTTGGGTAAAAATTAAATACCGTTAAAATATATAATGTATTTTATGTCATCATAATGTCCAAATAGTGATGTAATAAAATACTATAAACATTATTTTCTTCCATTATATGTTTTACCATTAATATAATGTGATTTTGTGTTTGATTTATTTATTTTACAAAGCTTTAGTGGACCCTTCATGAATTATAAAACATCATGTCTTTTTAAATTGTTTTCCTTAACATTGTGACTCACCTCCACATAAGAAAACCTATTATTTGAAAAAGTTATGCCATTGGCCTTATAAAATAATTTTTCCAATCCCATTTGGAAATAACAATGGGAAAAAACCATGGGTTAGTTTTTGGTTTTGATTAGTTTAATGTGAGGTGTCCCAAACCTATATAATGAAAATTTCCCTCTCATTTCCTATATAAACTCACCCAATCCCCCACTTCCTCGTCACTCAAATACTTTAGTGTCCATCCAAACTCTAACCACATATCTCTATAATCCTCCCAATATTCCACAATCTCCCATGAAGCCACTCTCAAGCCTCTCCCAAGCCTTTGAGATCACACTTCCAATTAAGGGATTTCTTCCTTTCTCATTTTGTGCAATTTTCTTTAAGTTGTTATACCTTTTTTTCAATTAAAAATATTGGGGTATTATTTCACACCTCCCACATAATTCCCTCTTTATGTTTGGATGATTTGAGTCCCCTTTATCTCTCATTAATGGATCTTAGGTACAGCCGTTACCACACAGAAATTCCATGAGTGAATTCTCTCCCCTCATTTACATCCATGTAATTCTTTTGTATTATGCCTCTTAAATCCATTACATTTGTTGGGACATGTAACTATCTGACACCCTTAGTGTCCATTTCATTTATATATGATTATAAAACCATTTTTCTCTCATCAACCATTTTTATTAATTCTTATGTCATGTTGTTTTGCTGCCGAAATTGCACCAAGGTTTTCCAAGACAAGATGATATTGTTGTGAATACCATACCCATGTATCTATCAAGGGTATTCACCTACATGAAAATATATAAATTTAATGATACTTTCATGTATTTATTTCACTATCCTAAATCAAGTAATAAATTATGATTTTGACTGATTCCATGTTATATGATCTATGTGGCTCACTTATGCATGAAATGAAATGTTTAAGAAGGGTTCTCCCAAATAGCACTCCAATGCTTTGGGTAAAGAATAGTATCATGATACATCATGTGCAGTGAGTGTTTTCTCATCATTATTCATGTGAAATTAGGGTTTACTAGTGATTCATGTGCTATGGGGATTTAATCATGCCCCATGTGCAACGAGCCTTGGATCGTGATAAATTCCATGTTAAGTGTTGTTTCCACATTTTCATGTTATGATTATCATGATTTTTCATGGATTTTTGTTCATGTATCTATTGTGATCCATTGATATTCCTATTTTCTAACTTGTATTGTATTCCTCTTTTTATTCCATTTTTATTCCCTTATTTTTCTTTATATTTCACCCTTTTATTATACATGTCCTCAGGTTATCCCATGTAATGCTAAGTACGAGGGAATGAGTGGTCATGTAAGTATGTTTTAAATAAAGATGTTTTATTTCATGTTTTAAGTTTTTATGTAATGATCCTAAGCCCCAAAGACACTAGATCTCTCAATCTTATATGTTTTACCAAGTGTGTTTTGTGCAATAAATCAAGTTTTTGTGTATAATAAAGAGAAGGGTTGTATTAGTTGGTATCATAGGATTGGTTTAGTTATTTTTGGATTATGATTAGAAAACCCTAGTAAAGCCTTTAAGACAAGAATAAGTATAATCAAAACATCCCTATGTATTGGTGAGTATGGAGTAATTGGTTTATCAAGCAAATACATCAATGTATGGATACGAGTAGGTAGAGGAGGCTTTGATACACATTTATCCTAGGGGTAAAACCTGAAAACACCGATCTGAGCTAGAAACGAACGAGAACTGGTGCACAACAATGGGCCATGCTTTACTCTTGGTTACTACACTCCCAGGAGATATGATTTGGTAAATTCACAAGCATAGTATGAACCATTATTAATGGAATTAAAAAAATTCTCCCTAAGAATATACGTTAGAAAGTAGATCATTGATAACACATATTGAAGCCTATAGATTCATATGATATGGAAATAAAAGCTATTTATAAGTAAACTGTTTTTTCCTTGGATTACCCTTTATGTTGTTACCCATAACATTTCATTCATTAAGGGAAAATAAATCGTTATACTTCTTGTAGTTTAATATCACAATTTTATCATGTCTAGAGGGTAACTAAAAATTTTCTATGTTTCGTCAACAGGATAAAGGATAGTTTCCAGATGCAATGGGAAGAACATCATACAACACTCTTTTCCCTTCCTCATGACATACTATATATAATTATTGCTATGTCATTCTCACATGGTATCGAAAACATTTCAAATATTCAAATTTCTTAAAATATTCTCTATGACATATCGAACACATCCCCCATACCGTGGAATCATCAAGGCTCATGGATCAATTGTGATCAAATCTTAACCTCCCAACTCTCTCACCTTTCTTGGCAAGGGAGGTACTATCATGGTATTTTAATATAGTTCACCATGTCCAGAGAGTGTGATGCACTATTTGATTTTAGGATATCTACCGAAGAGGGAGACCTATGAGCAGCATATATGTGCTACTACAAAAATGGGCAAAGGAAGTGTTTCACTTTTATCATCCCTAAAAAGAGCGTAGATAAAGGGGACCCCTTTCTTAGTGCTTTTTTAGGAGCACTGATATAGTGGGGATTTATCAGTGCTTTTTCCTACCTGTGATAAATTTTATGTTTCAAAAAAATTCTGAAAAATAAATTATTTATAAATAAGTATATTTATATTGAAAAAAATATAATATATATTTTTTTAAAATATGTTTTAGATATGTATAAATAGAATATTACGTTTCATATATATATATAATTTTGTAAATTCGGCTTTAAAATATTTTTTTAAAAAATAAATAATTTTCTAATTATTTTTGATTAAAAATTATTTAATAACAGTTTGAGGACACAAAAAATCAAAACAATTAATAAAAGATCTAAAATAAGTTGAAAATGTAACCCAAACTTCAAACGTCTATAACTTTTGTTCCAAGTGTCCATTTGAGCTATACAACATATCAAATCCAACCCTACAATGAGATCTTTGCACTAGTGACTAAAGAAAAGATTCTGTCACATTTTCTTTGGGCAAAAAATTCCAAGAAGGCATCCAAAACTGTGTTTTTAGTCAGGATACAACGATTTGATAACATTAAAAAAAGTATAACTTGTGATCCAGAAGTCCTCTAGGCTTTTACCACATATAATATTGAATATTGTTTCATTTTATTTGATTTTACTGGTTGTGGAGTTGAAATGGGATTTTGGATTATAATTTATGGTCTTTTTAACAATCTTTGGATTTTAAAATACACATATATATGTATTTATTCATAAATATATTTATGTATGTGTGTGTGTAAATGTGTTTGTGTTGTATATAGGTATGTATGTATTTATTTATTTATATATAAACACACATAAAAAACAGATTTTTTCATAAATGTATTTAAAACTAATATTATAGGTATATATTAATATACAAAAAAATATATGAATAAAAAATTATAACTATATATATATATTAATATAGGAATGAAAATATATATATACTGATATATAAATAAATATATTTATATTAATATGAATCTATATCAATATTCGAATAAATATAACTATATATATATATTTTTATATATCATTAAATAGAGAGAAAAATTATATTGATTAGTGGTAAAGGTGCATCCGTGAATAAGGGGAGGTCGCGGGTTTGAGTTCGGGTGGAAGCAAAGGGATGCGCATGTGAGAGTGTGTGATAGGGGAGGGGGTCCGACTAGAACTGATAACGGGGGGGTGGTCAAGCGCTGTGTAAATATCTCCACGCATTATATAGTTATTTTTTAATTTTTTTAATTTTTTTACTTTTATCCGCGCTAAAAAATGCGCTGATAAAGGGGTCTTTTATCAGCGCTTTTTTTAGCACTGATAAAAGGGGCCTTTATTAGTGCTTCTCAGCACGCTGATAATAGGGACAACCCTATATCTACAATGAGCTTTACACTTCTTTTTTAGCACTGTTAAATCCCATTGTGAGCACTGATAAATCCAATTTTTTTGTAGTGATAGTCTTGGCTTCAGGTCATTTTGGAAACATAGGCTATATATTAGAAGAACCATATTTTGAAAATTTCATATATGGCACTATCAGGCTATTTTAAAAAACCTGGTACATGGTGATGTTTATAAACTGTATGTTAGAAACAATTATTTTCAAAAGGTGAATCATATTTTCTATCAGTACAATCCATGTTTCATGGACTGTGTATAGACTATGGAAGTGGAGGACTTTGAAAGCGCATTGAGGTTTTGTTGCACTAGGTGGACCATTGATATCCATGGTTGACGTGATAAAGTGGTTTGGGGAGTGGTTAATGGTGGTGGTTAATCAACCTTGAAGTCATGTTTAAATTTCATAGTTCTTTTTCTATGTAATCAAATTGCGAGGAGACAATTTCTTAAGGGGGAAGATTGTAATGACTCAAAAAATCTTGAATTAAAACTCCTCTTGGTCTATTTAATTGTCTTATTATGGTTATGTAAAATTTATGCACTTAGATGGTTCTATATTTTGGATTTTAAAATACCATTATGAATTGGGACCATTGCTAATATAATATTTGAATAGTGATCACATAATTAGTATAAATATTGGCCTTTAACAAATCCAATTTACTCACACAAAAGAAGTGATGGCCTCATTCAGTTGACTTTCCCCGTATGATTCCCATTTGTCAGATATCGAAAAGAAGAAGTCATCATTGGGCTTCACTCATGGCCAAGCCCAAGATGATCTTGAACAGGTTATGCTTGAGCAGAACTGACTACAGAAGAAGTGGAAGTTAATAGAGATTACCACTCGAGAGATGTTATCCAAGCCACCCCAATATTTTTCCCCATCACACACCATACCCTTTTGTCTTATGTGAGTGTTTTAAGGGGTTATGTTACAAGACCCTAGTACTAAGATTCTATACATTATTCTTGTATAGTGAATATACATTATTTGTATTATTGTTACATTATAAATAGTTTTTTATGCACAAATAGTATTTTTAGTTAATATTCAACTAAGAAATATATTTTGTTTAATTAATGAATTTTTTAATTAAATAATATTTTAATAAAATATTTTTATTACTATTAAATTGCTATATGTTAAATATAAATTATCGTATAATTTTATAAATGCACTTCTAATTTTTATTAAGGTTTGAAAGCTTCTTTTGTCAAAACCGATGAATTTTCAATATATATCCATTTTTTTAAATAAAAAATTCACATATTTATAAAAAATATTTAGATAAGATTAATATTTTTTTGGAATCAGGATGTCGAAATTATCCAAAAATGAATTTTTCATATTTTTCTGTGACAGCCAAATTTTTGGTTAAAAATTAAATACCGTTTGAATATAGAATGTGTTTTATGACATCATAATTCCCAATTGGGATGTAATAAAATAATATAAACACTATTTTCGGACAATATTTGTTTTACCATTAAAATAATGCGATTTTGGGTCTATTTGAATTATTTTACAAAGCATTAGTGGACCCATCAAGGATTATAAAACATTTTTTCTTTTTAAATTGTTTTCCTTGAGAGTGTGACTAACCTCCACATAAGAAAACCTATTATTTTAATATGTTTAGCCATTGGAAATATAAAATATTGTCTGCCAATCCCCTTTTTCAAAATCCATGTGAAAAATCAATGGGCATGTTTGTGGTTTTGATTAGTTTAATATGCGGTGTCTGAAACCTAAATAATAAATAATTCACTCTCCTTTCATATAAGAAACCATCCAAACTCCCACTTACTCTTTACTCAAAGGCATTAGAGTTCGTCCAACCTCTTACCCCCTCTATCTATAATCCTCCCAAGGTTCCCCAAGCTCCCATGAAGCCTCTCTCAAGCCTCTCTTAATCCTTTGGTATCACACTTCCAAGTAAGAGATTTCTTTCTTTCTCATTTTGACCTTTTTTCATTAAGTTGTCATGCCCTTTTATTCAATTAAAAATGTGGGCGTATGATTTCTCACCTCCTGCATACTGCCCTTTTTATGTTTCGATGATGTGAGACCCCTTTATCTCCCATTAATGGTTCCCATGTACACACTTTACCGTGCCGAAATTCCATGATGGATTTCTATCTCCTATTTTACATCTAAGTAATTATTTTGTATTTTGCATCTAAATTCCATTAAATTTGTTGGGTCATGTATATATTTGACACCCTTACTATCCATTTCATGTATATCTGATGATACACCCATTTCCTCTCATCATCTATTTTTATGAATTCTTAGGTCATGCTGTTATGCTACTGAAATTGCACCCTGTTTTTTCAATCCAAGATCATAGTGTAGTGAATATCATACCCATGTATATATCAAGGGTGTTCACCATTATGAAAATATAAATATTTAATAGTACATTCATTTATTTATTCCTCATTTTTAAATTTTGGAATAACAAATTATATTGATTGATTCAATGTTATATGATCTATGTGGCACACTTATTCATAAAATGAAATGTATAAGAAGGTTGTGCCCTAATAGTGATCCAATGAATTGGGCAAATTATAGTATCATGATAAGTCTTGTGCAATGAGTGTTGACTCAAGCTAATTAAAGAGCAATGAGGGTTTACTCATGATTTTTATGAAATGAAGATCTACTCATGCTCCATGTGCAATGAGCCTTGGATCATGCGAAATTCTGTGTTAAGTGGTTTTTCCACATTTACATGTTATGTTTATCATGATTTATCATGAAATTATGTTCATGTAACCCTTGTGCTCAATTTATATTCCTTTTTTTCTAAAATTTATTTTATTCCTCATGTTATAACATGTTTATTCACTTACTGGGCTTTATAGAGCACCCTTTTCTTATGCATTTCCTCAGGTTATCCCATGAAACACTAAGTAAAAGTTAATGTAGTGGTCATGTAAATAATGTTTTCAATAAATATATAGTATTTATTATTTTATGTTGTCATGTAATGATAATAATCCCCAAATTCACTGGTCCTCTTGATCTTCTATGTTATATTAGGTGATGTTTATGTAATAAATCATGTTTTATTGTGTAATAAATAAGAGGGTTGTCATATCCTCCTAATTTAATATTGTGTTTTATATGTTGGTTATTGGATGTATTATAATTTTTTTAGTTCCCTAATAATATAAAATTATTATAGAATATGTCATATCTTATCTTTTTTTTGGATACCAACTTGTATGATTCGATGAATTTCATTTTAAAATTTTTATTTTGATTCACTTACATGAAATGTTCTACGTACAAGTTATAATAAACTATTTCTTACTGGTATTATGATTTTTTCCATCGTAAAAACATATTTATCAATGAAATATATTTTTTATATTATGTGGGATAATATTTTTATTCCTGAATAAATGATATTGTTCATAATGAAATGAATTCAATTTAATATATTTTGTAACACCATGACCCAAACCACCAGGTTTGCGCTGGGGGGGGGGGTGTTGACATAATCCATGCTCTTTATATGTAAGAGGTCACCATATATATGTACTGGATTATGTAAATTCATGGGGAGACTATGCCCAAGCTATTAGTTATCAAAATTGTGTATAAAGAGAGTGATAACAATACTCAAAAAATAATGAATAAAAACATAATAATCAAAGTACTACAATATATATATACCCATGTGAAATCAATATAGATTTTCATATAAATTAATTAAAACATGAAAAAATGATTCAATTTAAAATAATCCAATATATAAAACAAGAAACATCAAGCTCACATTTGATCTAGAATCGTCTGCATCCAGTTTCCATCTATAAAAACCATCCACCAAAGGTACCTTTCCCTTCTCTAAATCCCTAGAAAAGAAATATACTAATGCACTGTAATTCAAAATAATAGTATGAGTAAATGAATCATAAGGTACCCACTAATTACCCTTAACATTAGTGAATAAAATTTACAAGTTCATCCTATGATAGTAAATAGGGTATAGATATAACAACAATATGCATATCGCATACGAAAATTACAATATGGGACCTCATTGACGTGTACTACCTGCTTCAACACAATTCCAGAAGAAATAAAAGCTGCATTCATGAAACATCACTCTCTAGGAGATACCTAAGACATTTTTTTTGACACATCCTATTGGTTGAGATATCTGAAGTACATGATGACCAATGACTAAAAAATATATCCTAGGGGATATTAAAAATGGTCAAAACTAGAAGATCAACTACATATGATAGAGAAAAACAAATATGAAACATCATTCAATTAATCAATCTTAATCATGTCAATTCATTCTATAATTATAATCCATAATAAATTAAATTTGAAGAAACATAAATAATAGTTCAACGAAACACATTCACCACTAATGTGATCAAGAATCAGATATTAGTCTTATATCTGTACACACATTAAAAAATTCATATGATAATGGTTGAAAATAACCCCTAGTTATTTTATGATACAATATACCCAAATTATCTACTGTATCCAATGAAATTGTTCAAAAAGGTTGTATAGATACCTGAACAACCAATCAGGTATCTAAATCAATAAACAAGAAATGAACCCCTATTTAAAAGAATTTAAAACGATTAGATCCAATAATGTTTCAATCAACAAAATTATTTTTTTTTGGAAATGGGAAGTGGATTGAATTTCCCATGACCGAAGAAAGATTCACATAATGAAGAATGTATGATAAATTGGTCCCTTGGGAAATAAAAAGTTATTTTTGATTGGGATGGAAGAACATAAAATATCCATGTATTTTTTCCATGGTTACTATAAATTGATAGATAAATGTGGCTTGGTGAAAAATTGAGTGGAATGGTGGTTTTAAAAAAAACCCCACCATATAAGGCAGGGCCTCACTAGGCCTTGACAGACAGCACCATAGAGTTTGTGCCATCCACTAGGAGGCTATTGACCACTGTCTAGAACTATATCTTCCTAATAACTACATATTCTAGTTGGTCAGATCCTTATAAAAGATTAAAATTATATAGGCACCACCTGATGACTAGTGGAGCCTTGTTACCTCATGATGTAACAATATGACCATCATCATAGTCCCATCAATATTTTTCCTCTCAAGAACCTATATCATTCAACAAAAAACACAATCACATGATCATAAATAAAACTAAAACATTAAAATGAGATTTACCTGAAAAACCCAATGTTATAAATCACACCCTCTTATGACTTCGCATCCTCTAAGAGTATTCCCGTATGTCTTCCCAAAAAACTCAAGCTATTTCACATGAATGTCAGTCTTCCACTTTCGTGTCTCCCTCTAAACATGTTCATAATTAAATAAGAACCTTAAAAGATGATCTTTATTTCCTTGCCATATCTTCTCACTTAAATCCCTGATTTGAATAGGGCATCCGCAAAAAATTCATTTAGGTCTAGGTCAACATTCTCACAGTCAAGGAAAGTAGAAATATTGGACCTTTAATTCCAAAGATTTGAATCATGGATTTTTTTTCATAACATAGTATTGTGGTAGATATCCAACATATAGTCACTATACTGATGTTTTTTATGGCCTCTAATGTTACTACATACAACATTTACAACATTCCCTACCTCCTCAAATATCAATTCTTTAATCAAGGTGACACTCTAAAAGAAGGCTTACCACCAATAGTAATATCCCAAGGTAATATACTCCAGTCTGTATAGGAATTATTCCCATTGTTATCGAAAACCTATTTCATCTAGGTTAACTGAACATTATCATTGTTATATGATATGATACTCAACCAAAAAACTTAACACTTGGTTTCCTCATTCAAATTGAGAGGTGAATTAAATGGAATCACATATAGAGCCTAAAATGGAGCCAACGAAATCCTGGACTAGAACATATTATTTTAACAGAAATCTACCAAATACATGTGATCACAACATGTTCCTCTAAAATAGTTTATAAATTCTCAATGAATACCCTCTAAAGTATAGGTTTTTTTCTAACATCCCATAAATCTGAGGATAAAATGCCATACTCATATAAAAATACATACCCATCACTATCTATAATCATTGGACCAACCAAGAGGTAAACCATGTATATATTTTAGATGAAACACTTGATTTTACACCATTAATCAACATAATCTCCTAAAAATAGATCTTTTCTAGATCATTCATTATGTTTTTTCGTTCAAATCAGTATGATGTGAGACACCTTGGCTAACCAATCCACTACAAACCAAACAACATGTTTTCTTTTCAATTCCCTAGGAAAACATTTCATGAAGTCCTAGGTATCACCACCCAACTTCCATATAAGAACTGGATGATTCTATAGTAACCCTCAAAACCTCTGAGAATCAGACAAGATTCTTTGTATAGTCAATCAATAAGAGACAAAACATGTGATGTTACATTTTTAAATATTCCACCAAAACATCTATTTACCAAAATGAAACATCTTCGTCAACCCTTAATGCACTTCTCACTACAATTAATTACAAAAATCATGATAACTACTCTCATTGGATATGGAAACATGAACACTCCATGAATTATGAGAATACCTTGTCTATAGAAATCCCAAACTGAAATATAACCGCTTGCTACCAATATCTTTCACATCACCCACACTCTAGATCAAGCTCTAGAAAGTCTATAACATGTTATAATAGTGATTATGTGATCACTAGGGGTGAAAAAAGGCTTCCCTTTGATTATTAACTATGTGCACCTAATAGTATTCCAACAAGGTTATGAGATTACTCCGAACCTCATTCATTATCTCTATGAATTCCTCTATTTTTCTACTCAATGCATATGGAACCACATTTCCATTAATGGGGGAATACTATATCTCAATGTTACGAGATGTATAACTACTCAATCTAATTTATATAATGAATGTTCGGGTCATACAATGATAAGATATACCAAAAAATATTTTAGTAAATATAAATATATGAAAAAACTCTCTCTAAAGAGGTAGGATCACAATATATCAATTCATAGACCACTGTCTATAGACCAAGATCAAGGCTAGGGTATTTATACTTATGGGAACATATTCAGTGAGACTAAAAAGTAACAAATTTATCGCCCTCCATTAAAAAAACATCTTATAAAATGTGAGTCACATAGAATAACATATTATAGCTATAAAAAGTCTTATGAAGGACCAGTATTAAAGCTGAAACCAATCATTTATTTAACCTTGAGAAAAAATATTTCATTAATATGTTAGTTCGATAATTCCTCTATTCTTGGTATGTGTGGTGAGGGGTTATTCAATGTGACAAAAGTCTATAATTATCCTCATATAGTACCCAACCAATTTGATAAAACACAAAATTTTGAATTAACTCCATGTTTGTGTTGAATCCATGACAGTTTCAACCTTATATGGATCAATTCACGTTCCCTCTCAAGAAACCAAATGCTAAAAAAGTGTATCTCCTATATCCAATAGTGGTAATTAGAGTACATTGTGTAATGATGATGTCCATGAATCATACTCAACAAGATATCTATGTTTTTCCCATTTGATTATGATGTCGTGGAATTTATAAGGATATTAATAATGAAAACAAAAATGATGGAATCCATTTGTGGGTGAATGATCATTTTGATGGTTTCTATCAACACTGTGTCATATTTCATCAACCCAAAGGGTATGATGAGAAAATCATATAAACCATAACTTCTCTTACACTGTAACATCAAGATGTATTTTCCTCTTAATTTAAGTTAATTCTAGCTAGAACATAGATAAATATTAAAAAACAATAGTTCTTCTCTAAATGTTAAAATAAGTCAGGTATTATTTGAAATGGGTACCATTTATTCATAGTTATATTTTTCAAATTCTGGTTGTCCACAAAATTCTAGGAACTTCCATTTTTATTATCTATAAATAATTGTAGAGCCCCCTGATGGGAACTAATTGTTCTAATGATTTCATTATCCTTAGAATCATATTGGTGCACTTTGAAATATTTCTACTCTATTAGTCCCATGTGATATGGTGTTGTCTATATGGGTTGAACCGAAAAAAACATATCAATTTTAAATTCAACTACCCGGTGTGGATGTTTCCTACGAAGTCATATATAATGAAATATCGATATATTTCTACCACCATAGTGTAAAAGGAGGGAGTATCATCCTATTCCAATGGGAGAATCAAACAATATATGATGAGTGTATTCTCCCACACTTTCTACCTCAACCTACCATTCTTAGATCAACATAATATTCCCCCACTTTGGTGATGAAAAATTTTCTCTTCTATAATAATAGTCTATGTGTGAACAAAAACATCTCATTCAATACATGTTATGGATCATAATAAAACCTTAATTCCACATTATTAGGATTCTCTATACATGATAAAATATAGAAACTACCAATGGTCACTCAATATATCTATGTAGATGCTCTAACTTCTCCAAAAGTGTTGTAAATAACGAATATCTCCAATATGGATTTAACAGGTAAATCCAACTAAGTTAAGACATGATTTTACATGAATACATGGGATCCTACTATCTAAAAAATATATAAAATATAGAATAAAAGATGTCATTTCTTTACCTACCACTATGGAATCTCAGTCTTTTTCGTCAACTAAAAGTTGATTGAACATCGAATCTCTTCTAGCCACCACTCCATAACTCATTATAGGTGAATGTTCTACCTAATTTACATACACTTGTGAGGCATTTAACTATTGTTGAGATCCTATGAATAAATAATCAGAGTGAATCCTATAATATATATCACATCACAACATCATATTTCCATTATTACCACACCCAATACATGTATTGAGAGAGTGTGAAAAATCTTTTAATAATTAGGAAATATATCTACAGTAGAAGCACATTGAAGTGTCCTCTCTTCTGCTGTGAGTAGATGAAACCTTTTTCTTATCTAATTTATGAACACCAACCTAACATCAATCCTCTAAATTCCTCTTATTATTTTTGTAATTGGAAGAAACAAACAAATTTTATAATGTACACACCAATACACTAACATGCAGGATAAGATCTTCAACCCTACCACTGTCAAATACCTTCTTGATCATTAGGTTCTTCAATAGAATTGTGACATAGGTTCTAAAATTGATGATCCTAATCCTGTTATTCATATCTCATAGAGTTACAAAAAAAATGTACTATATATTAGAGTCTCATTCCCTACTGGAATATGAGGAATGATAATCAACTTTTTAAAGCATTTTCAGTAGGTGGACAATATAAGTATCCCCTACTGGATCACTATGAAATTTTCAGTACAATCAAACATCAGAGTATTTAGAAAGTATTACTCAAATAATATTTATCTGAAGGTCACCCATGTATTCCCTTCCCATCTACCAAACTATATTATCTCAACACAACATCATCTAGATGCACCTTGAAGCATAAAATTTTCCATCTTCACATTCCACTTCTCTAAGGTCTCTACCAAGGAGAAAATCTTATCTACAACCTATATCAACAGTTTTATGTCCCAAGGGCCTCTAATTCATTAAGAGGAAATGGGATTCTAAATCTATAACTCATTAGTATATTTGGCAATTTCCTACCTTCCCCACCGATGTCTTCCTCTTAGAATAGAAACAAGTCCAATTTGACTTAGTTTGAATAGTTATATATATTGAACTACTAGAGAAACTAAGGGAACCTTATTAGTTGTATTTTTGTATGGAAATGGTTGTGTAACTGGAAATTGGACATTTCTATGGGGTGTAATTTCAATAAATTATATAAAAAACCAAAATTAATATCGACAGTAGAAAACAAATGGACTGTTAACAATTAACAATACATGTAAGGGTTCATAACACGGTTAGACCTAAGAGGATACCCATAAAAACAATTCATAACATCAAAACAACTACCCAAATTCAAATTAAAACGTCTATCCACTACATAATATTCACAACCACACATATATACACTTTTTTATACACTAAAAAAAGAAATAATAAGAAATGAATGAAATAATGTACCAATGAATATATCACAACATCAACAATAATTTAATTATTTGGGTTTTACATAATATAAGAAACATAAATATATTGACTGCATACTTATTTTCCTAGAATTATTCATGAACACACACCAAATCCCATAAAATAATGTGTCCATATCTTGTGCATCACCCATGTTTAATTAAATCAATAGTAACACCAAACAACATAAACAAAATCCGCACATTATATAAACTCGAAGTAAATCTACATAGAATTATCTAGGAACTGATATATATCCCCTACCTAGGTACCAACCATCCTATATTCTATCTATCCTTTCTATAATTAAGGCAAGATGAAGAAACAAGTTTAAATTTTGGTTTCTCTCACACCATTTGGATACACATTGACCCTAACCACTATTTCTGATCTAGGGGACTGAATGACCTATTGCATTCATCCTTGTATGGAAGAGGTTACTGACTAGTGGCTAGGCCCTATTAAGATTAATAGTGAAACAATTACCTAAATACTAGGGAAAAATAGTTTCTATATAAAGTGATGAAAATAAAAAATAAAACATGAATAAAACATGAATCATTAGTGTGGTATGAAATATAGATAAAAACTCAACCCATATGATATCAGAATGGAATTTTAGCTAAACAAAAATACTAAAAACTATTCCATTGTACAATAAGACAAAAAAATACAGCAACATCCATCTTGAGGTCCATCTATTATCATCTTCATCTACCATCCAACCAACTCACTCATCCACCATAGTTTCCTTTTCCTTTTCAAGGTCCTTATTAATTAAACATAAAAGTCAAATTAAATATTCATGAAGGGTGTGAGTACAAGTATCAAAAGGATACCACTAGGGAATCATAACATTAGTGTATAAAATACAAAATCATATTAAATGAAAATAAAAAGGGTTAATATATATAAAAATATACATATCACATAATCACAACACAATTCGAGTCCTCAAAAACAAACACTACCTACTATTGTGCCATGTCATAAGAAACAAAGACCACCTTCCTAAAATATCCCCCTCGAAGGGATATCCCCTAATCATGTATGGAAAATATTTCTAGTTGGGATAGTCCTAGTAAATGCCAAACAATTCTCGAGACATCCCTTTTGCAGAAATTCCAAATGGGATTTACATGTAATAACAACTATATATGGTAGAGAACAACAAAAGTTATAAAATATACCAATGCCATATCAAAATAACATTATATCAATACTTAATAATAGTCTATAATAATCACCATGTGGAAATAAATCAACAATTGGTGAAGGATACAAATGAATTAGTTTTGATATAAAGAATAAAACAAAGGTCTCAGGACTACACACACATTCCAACAATCATGCTAATAAAATATTATAATTATGTGATAAGGTCATGGTATTCAAGCCTTATGTGAAAAAATTATTGATAAACAGGGTTAGCATTTATGTTGGAAACACCTCTAGAACCTAGATCCAAAACAAATTCAACATAATTTATAGTTGAATGATTAGGGGTGGTAAGAAAAATCAACCAAAAGGTATATCAAGATCCAAAAAATCAAAGATGATTCATTTAGGCAATCATCTTGACCCAATATTTTCACAAATACAAAAACCATCAATCTGTGTAGTGACTCAATCTTTTCATAAAATAACATATCATCATTTATATGGAATACGTAATACATTACACAAAAATATGATGAATGTCTATATTAGTTTAGTGCCTTTGGAAACATGGAACATAATATTCTACCATGCAATAATACATTCGATGTTTCCCATAAAGATTTTCCCCTTTATTTCCCAAACATAAAAACATTCATTATATCCACGTGAAAATAAAACATAAGAAGAGGGTGATATTAAATGACCAGTAATGGTAAACAAGGGAGACACAAAAGGGTATGATAATATGATCATAACAATATAATATCATACATGTAATTTCGATGATAATGTACACAAATCATGGCATAATGATCAGTACTTCATAATATGTGAATCCTAAGGGAATAAAGAGCATGCACATTGAAATTATAATATAGGAATAAGACATGTATTTTGGGGAATACAAATATTTTTATTACCTTGTGATCATATATAAGTAGAAACAAGTTCCATAACTAAGTTAATAACATGAAATACTGCACTTGCATAAACTTATGGACACGAAACTAGGTCAAAGAATAACATTTTGAACATTTAAGTAGGTTCATTCATAACATTTTTAACTTCTAACTAGGTTAACACACAAACTTATAGACATGCATCTAGGTCTATGCATAAAATTTGCATCATGTAATTAGGTTCCATCATAACTTTGTGAACACATAATAAGGTTCACTAATAACATTATAGATATGTAATTAGTTTCTTGAATAACCTTTTGAACAAGAAACCAGATCAATGAATAACATTTCGAACATGTAATTAGGATCACACATAAAATTGTTAAAATGTAATAAGTTTCACTAATTACGTAGTGAACATTTAATCGGGTTCACCCATTAACATATGGACTCAAACCCAAGTTCATTCATAACATTGGTAACATATTGTAAGGTTCACACATAGAATTGTGTACACGTAATCAGGTTAATGTATAAAATAAATACTCATGATTCATCCATCATTACCCAATTCATTGGAGGGAGATATAGGTCTCACCTGTCACATAATTAAATCATATATATGTGTTACATTAGTTTAAAACATTCATCATATCATAACACATGAAACGAATTTGGTAGAATAAACATTTCATAATATCATTACATATGGAAAATAGATTTTTTCTCAAAACTAATTCAGCAATTAAAACCCCATTAAAAAAAGAAATTTTAAAATTTAAATAACTAGTGGAAGTGAAACGAGTGTCGTAAACATCATTCCATCAAAACATAAACCATTCAAGAGGTAATATGAATGGTAATAATAGTTCATATTGTCTTTAGTATTAAATGTTGAAGTATTTCAAAATATTTTCTGGAAACATTTCTAAGGAAAATAGCCTTTCATTGAATATCATTTACATAAAACCATTTCAAAATATGTTTTTTATATATGATGGTTTATAATTTCCTTTAATAATTTCTTGAGGGAAATAATTTTTATTCATTAAAAATATCTATTTAAAACATAAATAATTTTGAAAATATATTTCCTTGGAAATGAATTAAATATTATAATAAAAGCCTAATAGAATTTTGAAAACCATTTCTATTGAAAATATTTTCAAACATATATATATTTCTTGGAAACAATTTTAAAACCTTTTTAATTGAATATAGGTTTGAAAAACCATAAATGAATTCATGAAAAACGTTTTAAAAACTATACAAGATACATAATAATTTAAATCATTTTCTATTAAAATGAATTTAAGATATAATTAAAAAAAATTGAAATCAAGCTTTGTGAATAAAACAAATTTCCATCCAAAGAGAATTTGTGTCTTATCTTATAATTATATTTTAAAAATTAACAAAAGTAAAAAAATTGGGAAAGTGGAATAAATAAATGGGTATATCATGAATAACGAGAGTAGAATAAAATCAATCAGTGTATCATAATATTTATCTAAGTGTAGAATGATCTTAAAAAATAGTAATAAATTAAGAGATTGTAACCATAAATTATTACCACTTTGGTACCATTAATCAAAATAACCATGTAATAATAAAATTACATGAAGATTTAAATATCATGAAAATAATTTTATTCTTTATATAACATTTCAAATGGTACTAAATACACCTCATAGAAGAATATATGTCCATAACATGGCATTTTTCTCATAGAAGGAAAATTGAGAGAAAATTACATTTAGGATTTGGAAACATTTGAAGCTTCAACCCCATGAAATAAATATAATAAAATTGGTACAAAAATAGATATAAATTAATGTATCTTTATCATAAAACAAATTTATGGGATGTATATACACAAAAAAAATAAACTACTGGTCAACATGGTATGTATCTCAAGGATTTTAAAAGTGAGATTAGAAGAATCAGACCATCAGTATTTAATCACTTCATACCTTTTAAAAACTCATGTATGATAAATTTATGTATCTTATAAATATAACATAGAACCATATTGTTTTTCCCATACCATATATGATTTATTTATGAAAATATATTCCCCTTTTTCTAACGAAACCTCGTTAATGTTATGTTTGAGGTAATATCTACTTTGTTTGTTGTGTAATGTATTTACTTTTTATTCCTGATCCCATTAAATATATTATTATTTAAATATTTAATGAATTTAAAATATGATTTAAATATCATATAAAATCAGTATACAAATATTTATAATGATTCATAAAGGATTTAAATATGAAATGTACTACACCATCCGTGGAGACGGTAGGCCTTACTTATACAAGAATGTTGTTTCCTTTTTATTGTCGTAGAGAATGAAAAAAGGTAAATGTTTTATATATATATAATTATATTTTATTTATTATGTAATATATATAATATATGTTTACTAATCAAATCCCTAATACATTCCATGTAGATTGTTAACAAATAACTTTTCTTTGAGGAGGCAGTTGTCCACACATCCACAAACAATTTAATCTTACATAACAAAATGGGAATCCTGAAGTAATGACTTATATAATATAAAAATAAGAATAATTACATCATAAGTATCATAAATATCATATATAATCATTTTTTCCATCATAATTCTCCATCATTATAGGTGTAAATGAAAAACCAACAACTTCATTTTGTGAGGTGATAGTTCACTGTACAACAGAATGGTATATTTGTTATACATTACAAATAAGTGTTTTTCAGTGCAGGTAGAAAAAATATTGTAGAAGATATTAGTATATTTAGGATATTTATATTATAATATATTAATGTAATTTTAATACTTTATTGTGTATAATGAAGATAAAACAAGACATCTTGTGGGAGGATGTTATATCATTTTAAAGTAACATCATTTGGTTTCCACCAAAGGCCATCCTTCATTGGATTTATAACCAATGGAAGGATTAAATAAATAATGGATGGATTTTCAGAGATTCTAATAGAATATTTTGTTTCAGCCAATGGTATTTAGAGGTGTAAATAAATGTTAGGTTTGAGTGACATTTTAATGCAGAGGAGGAGCGTCATTCTTATAAAATTTTTAAAATGGAATATAGCCAAAGTTTTTCCAAAGAAAAGTGGCACTGATAATGAACCAAATCAGATAAAAAGGATGAAAGGGTCAAAATATGAACATCATATGGAATTTGGAAAATTTTTATAGGTCCTCTTGGCTCTTAAGTTAATGTTTTAGTCCCTCATTAAGCTATTTTTTATCTTAATCGTTGTAATTTATTTCAAGCACTTTCACCAATAATTTTTAGCAGGATTTAAGTACACATTATTAGACATTATACATTACAAATATTTAAAATATGGAATCCATTTATCATAATTCCAGTTACATAAGTGGCATAAATTAATTTAAATTCAATCTCTCTGATAGGATGGAAAAGTAGTGTTTTAATGTAAAAATGATGAACTGTTTGTGATGTTTTTATGTCCAATATCAATATAAAACTCGGTTCTATATCAAAAATTAGATTAATTAATGTATAATTTATCTAATTAATCTTTTAGAAGAAATATATATTAAATTTATAAATAATTTAAACAAAAAAGTTGTTTAGAATTAAAATTTAGTATTTTCTAATATTCTTCGAAAGATGAAACTATAATAAAATTACAAAAAAACCTAATATTTTTTTTGTATTAATATTTCAATAAATGAAGTTTATTTTGTCATATGTGATTTAAAAAAGGTTCCAATAACATGATTTAAAACGATTTATCCCATAAAATTTGGTAAAATTACTTTTTATAAAAATACATCTTCGCAATCATAAAATTTGATTTATTCTTATCTTATAGATATAAAATATATTGGATGTGTATGAAAAATAATGATTCAAAATATATGTCATAAATTTCATTGAATTAATTATTCAAAATTTCATTGTCAAATTTATTGGTATAAAATTGTGTTACGAATAGAAAAATAGCCTCCTTAGAAAAGTAAATTCTTTATATTCAAATAGTTCAATCATTCAATTATACTAACTGTTGATCAAAGGAATCATTTTATATACACATGTGAATCATATTTTTACAATTTAGTTAAAATATTAAATATACCCATTCAAACATCTAGGTGGTTCAAATAATTAAATTTTAATAACAATATGATTAGTATATTGTAGTTCAGTTAAATCTCGGCCTTGTATGTAACACAAGACATTGATGGGACTCGTTATTGTGTGTATTATAAGAAAAACATAGTGTTGTGTGTACCACAAGATAATATCTGTTTTTTAGTGGATGATTATATTGGTATATCTTATGACATAAGATAATTTTAGTTCTTTAATATATAAAAAATTTATATTCAATATTTCGTGAAATGAAAAATAAAAAAATGATTAAATTAACTCAAAACAAAATTTCCCAACATATCGTGGAATTAATTCAACCATCCTTAAAATTAATTTCTCCCTCTAAATTATCATGGTTATCAAAAGTTTAAATGTTCATTTCATAGAAACCCATATAATAAAAATTAATACTAACACTTCAATTAAAATGAGAATTTTGGAAACATAATGGTTACCTTAAGTAACATATAAATAGGATTCCAAAAACGAGAAAATAGGTGGGTGTGAAAATAAAAAAATTGAAGAGAAGACTAAAAATTAAGATATGATGTAGAGTGCTATAGAATATAGTTAGGATAATGTTGAAAATCAAAAATAAATAATCCAAAGAGGTTTGAAAATTTTCATAGATATAAAAAAATGAAGACAACTTGACAACATTTGATTTATAGAATCTTTTTCATAATATTGAATAATTTTCCTAAAATGATATTCTTATATAATTTCAAGAAAAAATTACATCTTTTTTGACATGATCAAATTCCACTTAATCCCTTATTAGATAAACTGAATATGGTTTTTTCATTCCAGAAGCCTTAATAGGTCATGAGATCCCCATATATAATGATTTGTCATTACATTTGTCTTTCATCACAAAAAAGGTTATCACAAGTTATCAACTACACACAAATCCTTATATGGTGAGATTGTAATTTAATATCTAAAACCCTATACAAAGTTTCACATAAAACATTCCATAATTTGTCAACCTTATGACCCTTCCTAAATATGGATGTACAAATATTTAGAAATATGTATTGAAATTTCTCAAAAACATATTATCATTGATCACATTTATATCATAAATTATCCAAATGTTGTTACATTCCAAACATGTTAATACCTTCATTATTTATTTTATTGAAACAAGGTAAAAACCTTAATTACCCATAAATCCATATTTGATCCAAACATTTTTCCTTATTCCAATGCTTATATGATAAATTCCTTAAATCAAAAAATGATAAAAACTCCATCTATAATAGATAAAAATTCTAATTTAATATATCATTTATCAACTTTTAGACAATTATTACAATAGAATTTAATTACTCATACCACATATATCATTAAAAAAACATCATTATTATGAAAATATTAGGGAACATCTTCCTTTATTCAAAATTTCACCTTTAGAAGAAATCACATTTCTAGTTTATTGGAACCATTCATAATTTTCTTTTAAATCCCTAGTGAAAAATAATAAAATAAAAATATACTTATATATTTCCTATTTTGTGTATCCAAATATATAAAACCTTTAATTTTTCTACTTTACCCTTAAACCGTAATAAGGGTACCTCATCCTATTAATTAATACCTTTTTTATTCACATTTGAACTGTAGTCTCATAAATATTAGAAATATAATAATTACTTGTACCACCTTGATAATTATCCATGTGTTCTTTCCACATAAGACATTAAATGGAAAAATGACCATTCGTTCCACTCATAATGCAATTATCCTTTGAAGGTGTATTAGGGAGTCCAATATTCCCACCCATTTCATTAATCGAGCCATTCTTTTTTCCTCTCCAGTCACTTTCTTTCTGTCCTTCTTTTCCAAATTCAAAACATCTTATTGTTAATCTAAGATGTTCACATGTGTGATTCCTTTCACATTACTGACATGAAGTGAAGAGAATCTTCATTACTCAATGGATTCCATTACCCAAACTCATAAATAACTCATTCCCTCTCTTATTTCATGAGTCAGAAGGCTGGTTAAGGTACACATTGTTAATAATGTTCCACGAAAACGTATTTGGCATGATCGTACCAACATTAACTCCTATGACCACCCAATTTTACTTCTCATCAGATAATGTTCCGTAAAATTCATTGCTATCCCTGTTATTATTGGGTCCTAACATTGAATAAACCCGAAATCATAGTGTGATAAAGAATTATCTTAGTGGAAAACAACATAATCATTGAAAACCAATTATTGAATCTATAAATTATGATACCATATTTTAAATATATGACACGTTAGTATTATTATTTGAGAAATCTCTAAACACATAATTATAAATATCCATAGGGATATCACTAACGTTTTCTCATCCTACATTCCATAAGATGACTATAATGTTATTTTAATACCAATAATAGCAACCATAACGTTTCCTAAATTATCATTTCACCACCTTGGAAGAATACTTAATAAATTACACAAACAAACATTCCCAAATACTATATTAGTATATAACCATTGGATAAATTTATCATGAACTTATTTTGTAGAAAACTGTCTTCTATAATTCCCACAAATACAATCTTCTTTAGAACCCTTAACTAAAAAAATCATTACTACCTAGGGAAAAAGAAAAAATAAGAAAAAGGTGATCTCAAATTCTCAGAAAGTGTGAACAAGGGGGATACGTAAGGATAATCATGAAAATAAGGGTATAAAACATAAGAACAACATTAAATGATAATACCTTTCATATCAAATATCATGAACAATAATTGTTAAATAAATATTTCAACATCATATGACATGAATCATGTAAGAATAAAAATCACATACCATGAAAGAATTACATAGTAATAAGATAAGTAATTTTTGGCATACAAATTATCATATGAGATTATGAACATTTATTAGTAGAAATAGGTTCACTCATTATGTTAAGGACATTAAATCATTCCCTCACATAAAATTATGGACATAAAATTAGGTCCATGCATAACATTGTGAACATATAATTTGGTTCACACATAACATTGTGAATATGTAATCATGGCCACACATAAACTTATATAAATGAAACTAGGTCTATGAATAACATTGTGAACATATAATATGGTTCACTCAAAAAATTATGATCATGCAATATGTTTCACTCATATCATTGTGAACATGTAACTAGGTCCACACAAAAAATTATGGACATGCATCCATTTCCATACATATCATTTTGAAAAAGTAATCAGGTTCATCCATAGCATCGTGAACATGTAATTGGGTTCACTCATAACCCTGGGAACATGTTTTTAGGTCCTCAATTATCATTGTAAAAATTCAATCGGGTTCACAAATAAATTATACAATCATGAGTCATCTATCGTTTCCCAATGCATTATATATAGATATAGTCCCCACTCGTCACAAAGTAAAATAATAAAAACATGTTACACAAATTTATAAACAATAATCATATCATAACCTATTTAATAAAATGGGTATCATAAAAATTTCATCATATCATTACTTATTCAAAATACATATATTTAATAATCATTTCATTAATGAATAAACCATGAAATTAATTGATTTTTGAAGTTGAATAACCAATGGAAGAGAAACAGACATCATAAACATCGTTCCATCAAAACATAAACAATTAAAGAAAGAATATGAATGGTAATCTTAGATCATATCCTAGGAAAAGAATATTCTATGACAAAGTAATTAATATTATACGGGGAAGTATTTCAAATGTTCACATGGAGAATTTATTAAGATGAAAATACATTCTTTGAAAATTAATTTCATGAAACTATTTCAATATCATTTTCTTATAAATAATGTTTCATATTTTTCTATTAACCATTTCTTAAGGAAAATATATATTTTTATTTTGGAAAATATTTTTAAAACATCAAGAATTTTGAGAAATTTTTAAACTGAATATAATTGAAATCTTATAAGCAAATCAAGAATCATTTTTTAAAAACTTTTCCTTAGAAAAGTCATTGAAAATTTATATTGAATGATTAAAAAAATTGAACACATTTTTCATTGAGTTTAACATGGAAAATATGAAATGGAATCTTTTACAACCATTTTAAACACTTTAAAACAATTCTTTTCATAAAACTCATTTTCCTTGTAAATGATCATAATATATCATTGAAAAACATTTTAAATACTTTTCGAAAACGTGGTTTGTGAAAAAAAAATATTTTCGACCGAAGAGAAATAATACTAGATTTTATTAACAGGTTTTATTAATTATAATGAGTACCAAAGAGGCGGAAAAGATATAAATGAAATACTATATCAAGAATAACCATAGTATGAGAATTATAATTAGATTATTATATAGATAAATCATATTATTTAATCAAACAGAAGCATAATCGTAAATAATCACAATAAATGAGGAGATTATAGAAATAAACACTTTCCACTTTAGTTACATGAATCAAAATAACTATGTTATAATAACCTTAAATGATTCATAAAATATAATTAAAATAATTCTATTCATTATATAACATGTCAAAGGGTATTATATACACCTCATAGAATAATATTGATGCATAACATGGCATGTGTCTCAAATAATTAAAATTGATTCAAAACCACTTTTCGGAGTTGGTAACTTGTAAGCATAAACCCCATGAAATAAAGATAATAATTTGAATTTAAATAACTATTAATGCGGGGTCTCATTTTTTCTTATGTATTATTTTTTAATATTATATGAATTATTACGAGACCAGCCGCAAAGACGACACATCATTATGAGGCCCAATGATCCCGGAATGGTTGTTCGAACTTTTTATTAGTTAAGTGAGTCAAAATTTGTGTGCGGTTGCGGAAGATTCCAAAAAAGTGCCTGAACTAAAAAACTGAGGGAAGCATTACGTCTGGAACGATGACTTTACCTATGAATGGGTCTAACCTCGACCGGCTTGGGTTGAGGGAAAAAGTTTATTTTCAGACGTTTTTCGTAAAAAAAAAATAAATTCGCAATGATTATTTTTATATTATTTTTTTATGGAAACATCCACTACAGCACAGTGACGGGGAAGCTGTTTCGTTAATAAAGGTCGCATCATAATGACTCAGAAGCGACAAGCTGGAAAAATTAATACTGAAATGTATTTTGAATTCCAAAACATGTTTCCTTTTTTATTGGGATAATCGAACATCCATCGTTTGCAAAAGATTGAGAGGAAACTCTGCAGAAAACTGTCGGTGATGAATGACGACAGATCAAAGCTGCGAATCACTGCCCCAATGAGGTTGGAGGATCTCGACGATGATCATAGTGCAACCCTTCGTCAACGATCGATCCCTTCCTGAGGTAGGGGTTGTTATTTTAAAATCTACATTCCCCATTTTTGGTTTTAAACGATGGACACAGATCAACCATGAACATGTTGATCCATGGATTTGTAGGTTCATGCGGGAGGGTTTTATTTAGGATGATTCAGGGAATTGATCCATGTTTAATTTTTATTGTTCGATTCTGCTCCGTTTATTCCAAATAACTAGAGTGAATCGGTGCCTTGACGAACGACAGTGAAGTTTCGTTCCTCGATTTTTTCATGGGATTTTCCTCACCCTTTTATTTCACGCATTCTATGCATTCTTCATGGGTTGTAACACCATGGATCATTGTGTATCTATTCTAAGACACAATGACCCCAAATTGAAGAATAGACACCATAATAAACTTGCGAAGGTACAACGACGATAGTGGACGATGAATCAGACCAGATGCAGAAGGGCCTTTCTTCAAGCGTTCTTCGCGTGGGTGGATCGTTGCATGTTCTTAGAGCCGATCGGAGGTCCGAAAACAATGGAATTGGATTTTCAGTGTCAGGGAAACCAAAATCTGGGAGTTTCATGGCGATCGGATGGCCGGATCAACTAACAGGACATCAAGGAAGGCACGACGGTAGAGGTTCACGTTTCTGGAAATTTCCATAATAGACGGCGTGTACTTCTGAAGAATACACCGTGTAGTACAGGAGGCGGCGTCTTGGGATTCGGGGGTCATAGAGGAATCATACGGTGTGTGACCCTAGTCACATGGCATGTTGTACTTTCCATGAAGCTCGGCATGTATTTTAGGAAGTACGCGGACACGGGATGGACTACACATCTTTAGCCTACATTGAGTGTACTCTCTAGGCAGCATGGAAGAGGCGGCTATGCGGGACTCGACATGTATCCAAGGGATACACGGACAAGGGATGGACTACATGGCGCGTACTCCATCACATGGCCAGGCGAGGCCAGTAACGCGGGTCACCCTGTGTACCGATTACACGGGTGGGGGTACAAGATTATATGATCGTGTACAAGCACATAACTAGTGTACATAGAGCCAACCCCGTTCACTCAGCCATGACATGTACACCGTACTACACGTCGTGTACTAACATTTATACATGGCCAGCCTTACAAAATGGTTTGTTATAAACGGGAAGTAACCGGGGTCCGACAACATGGCGTGTGACTTTTCTACATGTCATGTACATTTTTGGAAAGTGGCATGGCCCTCTTGTTCACCGTATCTTTGAAATCATTAATTGGAGTTAGTTTCCCTTATTCTCATTCCACTAAAGTTCTGACATCATTTCCTTCTGTAAGTGTATGATCAATTCAGCACGACATTCTGTGATAGAGTCAGCATCCCTCTAAGAGGCCCATAGTGAGATACTCTATCAATTCCTGGCACTAGGTAGAGTCAATAATAGACGTGACCAACTATACTGGGTGTTGATCCTCTACCTAGCTGGTGAATCACCTAGCTGGTGAATCCAAATGAGTCGTGGTATCCACCATGGCCCTGGCAGTGATCCTCATCTGGGAATCATGATCAATCCCACTTAGGAGTGTGTCTCCCATATTGAGTGCTTCTATCTATAGTGATATTCTAACTTATTAGTGTGTCTCCTGTAATTAGTGTTTCTACCTATCGTGAAATTTCATGATGAAATTTACTTCTCAGATGGACGTCATCAGAGCTACCAGTCACATGGAGTGTGTTCTCCTGGAATGAGTACTTCATAGAAATCTTTGAACAGAATCCCTAGCAGGGTATGCGGTTTTGCGACTTGTCTCTAGACTACGTGTATGGGTTTTTTGAATATCTAGATTTTGATATCCTATTATATGTTCTGTAGACATATACTGTGTAGGGATTACTATTCCTTTCTTTTGTGTACATTCATTGTGTTTTTTAGGGTCCTCTACTGTGTATTGTTATACTCACCCATGCACAGGCTTTGCCCGCAAGTGTCGTGTCTTGGGTAGATGAGCATCCTTTTGACAGAGTCCAGGGAGGACCAGGATATGACCAAGATTTTTGAGTTCCCTACAAGACGAGGATCTCCTTCGGCTATGAGCAGTAGTCCCTATACCTCTTTGTGTTTATAAGTTAGATTTTGCAGTTTTCCAACTCTTGATTTTGGTGGGCTTGTACTCTGGACCAGTTTACTTTCACTACATTACATTCCATTGTACTATATTGGTTGGGTTTAGTTGTATGCATGTATCTTTTTCCATAGTGGTTTTTACATTTCAGTATTTGTGGGCATGGAGATGTGTGTGTGTGTACAGGTTCTTAGGAAATTCCTCCAATGATGTAATATGCCTACTCGGTGCTAGTCACCAGCTCCGGGACTATAGGTGGGGGCATGGGGAGTCACAACGTGGGCCCCACTGGGACGAGTCGAGACAGAGTCGTATTAGAGGTGGTAGGTTCTACCATGGGATCATGATTCTGTAAGATTGGTTAGGGAAACACTGTTCAGTGTTTCGAGCTCAGCTTTCAGGGAAGAGACTCTTATTTTGGTGCGGCGGCCGACGAATCCATACACTAGGACTCTAATTACCTTCATTTCATCTCAGTAAATGAAAACCTTGGTTGTGGGAAAATAAATTAATGGTACATGCATCATATAGGAATGAGTTTTGTTTTCCATGTCCTTTGTGTTAGCTATCCAAATATACTAATTAAAAAAGGTGCATCTTGTTTCATTACAAGATTCCTCTATGATGCATACCCTCTAGAATGTAGTAGCACGATTGCAATGATGACCCCCTCCGTGATGAGGCTTCGATACAGGGACCAGTTCCCCAGGCGTTTCCACCTAGTGGTGCCCCTGATATATGACCACCAATAGATCAACCCATGGTACCCGAAGGACTGACTGATGAGGAGTGTAGGCTGATCACTCTCCATGAGTTCCAGAGATAGATACCCCTCATGTACTGAAGCGATCCTGACCCTCAGGCGGCTGAGGAATGGATTGAGGTGGTGACCAGAGTTTTCCATCTAGTGAGGACACCAGCAGACCATATGGCGATCCTAAGAGTGAGCCTTCTTTAGGGTTAGGCGGGACGATGGAGGAGTCTGACCACACCGACTCACAATGTGGAGACTCTTTCATGGACATAGTTCGAGTGACTCTTGATGGTGGAGTTATCTCTGGTTACACTGAGAGTTGTACGCATCCAGGAGCTACTTCAACTCTAGCAGGGAAGTTTGACAGTATATAACTATTCATCGAGGTTCACCAACTTCACAAAGTACTCGATGGATATGGTCAGGGATCAGTAATTCAGAGCAAAAACCTTCGAACAAGGTCTACAACGATACATCCAAGCTAGTGTTGTGACTCTATTCATTCTTACTTATTTTGGAGTGCTCGAGTGGGCATTGGTGATTGAGAGCTTCTTGGAAGAGCAGAGACTTCCGACGATAGTCAGCAGTAGGCAGACAAGTGTGGAGTCCTCAGCAGTAGGGACCCGACGTCAGACATAGGAATCAGGACATGAGAGACATCAGAGGAAGACCCAGGACATGGGATCGATGGTCCAGGGCTCTCAGTCTGGATCCAGTCAGCCTAGGGAGAAGCGATGCTATGCATGTGATGGTAGGAGACATCTCACTAGAGATTGTCTGACCCGTCGAGCTGCTAACAAGGATGTGGTGGATGGGCCACCGAGGCGTAGGTAGAGAATGGAGTAGACAGACATGCCAAGTGGCAGAAATAGAAGAAGAGCAGGGAGAGCTACAGGTGGTGGCAGATGCTTCGATCTACTTCCACCACCACCTCCAGAAGGCCCGCACCAGGCTCAGGGAGCTAGGGGATAAGGGTAGGGAAAACTGCGTGTGGTCGTAGCGTATGACCTAGGGACTTTGGGGATGATACAAGGTACGATCTATGTCTTCTCTACCTTAACTATTGTACTTATAGACACAGGTTCCATTCATTCCATCATCTCCACATGTCATGGGAAAAACCATGAGATTCTGATAGAACTGTTGACCTGATCTTTACGCTATGAGACACCTACAAGACGAGACTCGACGATCACTCACCTTTACAAGAATTTTTTGTCTTAACCTTGGAGGCGAGAGATTATATTTTAACCTATTGGTGGTATCATTGAGGCCTTAAGACGTCATTCTGAATATAGATTGGTTATCTCTAGTCCATGCCCAGATTGACTGTTTTAGGCAAAGAGTGTGGTGTGTCCGCCATGATGGAACAATGTTTTCCTTTATCAGTGAAAATGAGACCAAGGCAGCACAGAATGTGCACATGCATAGTAGGGTGCATCTGATCACTCATGAGATGGATAGCCTTACACCCAGAGTAGTAGATGTTGTGAGCTCTCAGTTCCAAGTAGTAGTGGTGGAGTACGAGGACGTCATTCCCAAAGATGTTCCAGGAATACCTCCCCACTGGGAAATCGACTTCTGTATCGACATACACCCCAGGACGACACTGATTTCCTTCTTAGAAAATCAGATGGCTCTCGTAGAGATTCACGAGCTGAGGGTGAAGTTGGAGGATTTGCAGTGCACGGGTTTTGTGAGACCCAGTGTTTCACCCTGGGTAGCCCCAGTCTTGTTTTCCAAGAAGGCAGATGGGAGTTTGTGGTTGTGAATGCATTACCAAAGAATGAAACAAGTAACAGTGAAGAATACGTATCAACTTTCGAGAATTGATGACCTCTTCGATTAGCTGAGAGGGGCACGGTGGTTCTCGAAAGCTGAACTTCGATCAGGCTATCACCAGTTACAAGTACGGGATGGGGATATACTGAAGACGGATTTCAGATGCCTCTACGTTGACTATGAATACTTGGTCATGCCTTTCGACGTAACAAATTCCCCAGAAGTGTTCATGGGACTAATGAACCGGATCTTCTAGGCGTACTTGGACCGTTTTGTAGTGGTCTTCATCGACGACATCCTTATTTACTCTATATCGGAGGAGGAGCACGCGAGACACCTGAGGATGGTTCTAGACGTACTTTGGGATAACCAGCTTTATGGGAAGCTCTCAAAGTTAAAGTTCTTGGATTCAGGAGGTCCACATTCTGGGACATGTCATTTAACAGATGGAGTAGCTATAGTCCCAGCCATGGTGGAGGCTGTTTTTTCATGGGAGCCACCATGGAGCGTGACAGAGGTGCGAAGCATCATTGGGGTGGCATGGTATTACGAAAGATTCATCCCTAATTTCTCCAAATATGCACACTGATGATAGCCTTGACCAAGAAGGGACAACCCTTCATTTGAACAGATAAGTACCAGCATGATTTCGAGCAGTTGAGGCAGAGTTTGACGAGCACCCTATTTTTGAGATTTCTGGAAGAGGGAGTCGAGAATATAGTTTTCTGTGACCCATCAGGGACCTAGCTTGGTTGTGATCTGATGAAATGGTAGGTAGTAATAACTTATAGTTTGCGCCAGCTTAGGAAACATGAGTAGAACTATGCGACAAATGATCTCGGGTTGGCTGTGGTAGTCTTCACATTGAAGATGCAGTGACACTACCTTATGGGTGAGCAGTTCATCGTTTACTCTAACCACAAGAGCCTCATGTACATCTTTTCGCAGAAGGATCTGAATATGAGGCCGATTCATGTAGGATTGAAATATAATATGAGATGCTCAATATAAAAGAGGGGGGTGAATTGTATACTTTAAAAATTCCTTTGGAACCTTTAAAGTTAGTTATGAATAACTAGAGTTTCCTTAAGAAAAGGAAAGGGCTAAGTTTATCAAAGTTAAACTAAGTAAATTCACAACACCTCTAACACCGAACTGAACTTGGAAAGGGATTCCAAAAGTAGGTTCCGGAAATATGATTCCGGAGATTGAAACTTAACAAAAGTTACAATATAAGATTCTACCTTAAAGCGTATAGAATCTAAACTAATCAGAGTAAGTAAGGAAGTATAAAAAAGTTATACTTTCCTTAAGATACAAATTGCAGCGGAATAGAAACGAGTAGTAAAACTACTAGTAACAAGATAATAGTCTTTTAACCCAAAGAGAAGGTTATCCAACAACCTTGGATAAAGGTCCCTTGATTTATACATTCAAGCAAGTCTGTCTTACCCACACCAGGGTAAGCCCTCGATACGAAGATCGGAGTCTCTGTCTTGCTATCCCTGCAAGCCCTCAACTTCACGGTAGTTGGCAACCTCTGTCTTTCTCAGCAAGAAAGCCCTCGATCTTTAAGGTAGTCGTCACCTCTGTCTTTCTCAGCAAGAAAGCCCTCGATCTTTAAGGTAGTCGGCACCTCTGTCTTCCTATCCCCGGAATCCCTCGAATGTAATCACCAACATTCGGAGTCGCACGAAGCTTTGAGAGTTGATAAGAGACTCTCTCTCTAGAAATCACTTCAACAGCATGTAAGCACTTTTTCAACAATCGGCACCGAGCTCTTTCAAATGAGCTCCTATTTATAGGTAAGGTCGGCTCCTCTCCAACGCTCATATTTTCCTTAAAGTTCGGAGGGACCTGTACACTTTTCACTTAGACAACGGTTAGTTTATAACAAAATGGATGACATCGTTTTATAACAAAACAAGTGTAACAGAATGTACGACATCGTTTTAAAATCTAAAAAAAAGGTTCGGAATGGAAACTTCGGAGTGAAGGTTCGGAGTGAATAAATTCAGAGTGTATAAAACAATGATAATCAGATTCTGTTTAATAGGTGAATTCGGAATGAGAATTCGGAATAGGAATTTGTCATCAGAAATCGTAATGAGAATTCGTCATCAGAATTCGTAATGAGAATTCGTCATCAGAATTCGTAATGAGAATTCATCATCAGAATTCGTAATAGGAATTCGGAATGAGATTTCTTCATTAGAATTCGTAATGGGAATTCTTCATTGGAATTCGTAATGAGATTTCGGAATGAGATTTCTTCATTAGAATTCGTAACGAGAATTCTTCTTCAGAATTCATAATGAGAATTCGGAATGGGATTTCCTCATTAGAATTCGTAATGAGAATTCTTCTTCAGAATTCGTATCCTGAATCTGGAATAGAACTTTGTCATAGTTCATATCCAGAATTCGGAATGAAACTTCCTTATAGTTCTTGTCCAGAATCTGAACCCTAAAACAGAATGCTTTTATATCAAAGTTTTAATGACTCCGAGAAAATGAATCCGAAACTTATACTTAAGAAAAATATGGATGAAAATATGATAAGGATAATTTTTCTTATAAAAGTGATTTTCCTTAAGGAGGCAATTTTCCTTATAAAAGCGATTATCCTTAAGAAAGCATTTTTCCTTAAAGATAAGGTGTTTGTGATTTTCAAAACAAGAAGGAATGGAAAAGTCATAAGGAAAACCTTATTGACTCAACAATCTCCCCCTTTTTGGAAAGCACAAACATCCTTACAAAAAAGCTATTCCAAGAAGAAAGAAACACATTAATGTTTATCTCCCTTGGTTTAAGAATATAGATGAATACGACTAACTCCCCCTTAGGCTTTGAAACTCTAAGGATCGTATTCATATTTTCGGAGTGATGTTTCATAAGAAGGTCTTCTTTAAGAAAAAAAACTCCCCCTTAAAGAAACTCTTATTAGAGTTCTTTTTCCTTGGGTATTTTTCTTTCTCCCCCTTTGATAAACTCTTATTAAAGTTCCTCTTTTTCTTAAGGATCTTTTCCTTCTCCCCATTTGTGATTTTCAAAAAGAATTGGAGGGAATGGAAAAAAACTTAACAAAATACCTGAGACATTAGTACAAACGAAACAACAAACACAATTCTCATTATATTTGAAATGTCAGCAACAAAAAAACAGATTACAACAAAAAGATCGGATTGGTCATTTCGGATCTTTCTCCTTCGACATTAGCCCCTTAAGAATCGTCTTGATCTTCTTTAAGTCTTTGTGATCTTCCTCTGCTTGCTTCTCTAAGACGACTATTCTTGCTGACTGAGCTTCAATTATTTCTTCCTGAGCCTTCAAATTTTCTTCCTGAGCTTTCATCTTCTCTTCCTAAGCCTTCATCCTTTCTTCAAACTCGATCTGATAATCCCTTTCATATTTCCAACTTTGATTAACGGAATTGAGCTTTCCATTAAGATCTCTCACTTCCTGAATTTGAATGTTCTTTTCCTCTGTCAATTTCTCTTCGAATGATGCAGTCAGCTCATTAATCTTCTTGTCCTCGGTTTCAAATGCATCCTTAACATTATCCTGAAACTCATCCAGCAACCTCATCTCTTCCACAGTTTTCTTAGACCAGCTTGTCATCCTCTTGCAAGATCTTTTATGGGCTTCGTAACCAACGAAGAATGTCTTGAACTGAGCTTCAATCTCAACACACTTATCCATTACCATCGATACGGAGTCTATTTTCTGATTCAGCGCATGTTGGAGAATCTGGAATCTAGAGTCAATGCTTGAGAAGGTCGGAATGGTTCCTACCAACTTCTTCAAAGACTGGACAACAAAATCATGCCCCAACGAAGATGACTCCGAATCTGAAATCTTGCTAGGAGAATTTTCTTCCTCTATAAGCTCCAACTTCCTCTTAGAAGAACTACCAGCTTCCTTCCTCATCTTCTTTTCTGAACTCGGGGTATCAGCAAGAATTTGTTTCCCTTTATCTTTTTCCGGAATAGAAACCTGTTCCGGAGATTTCTTCTCGCTATCATAGACTTGAACAATATAATCTTCTTCATCGGCAACTTCTACATTTTCCTTCTGAGCAGAATCAAGTGAAAGATGTTCTTCTTCTCTCAGACAAGAAACTTCTTCTTCACCTTTCTCTTCTTCCATAGTCGTAGTAACAAGCTTTGAAGATTCAGCTTCAGATGTTTGGAGCGACAGGTGTTCCGAAGGAGTTCCTTTGTATTCATCTACTTGTTTGAGCACATCTCCTGTCTCACCACTTCCTTCAGCAGCTTCTTCAACTTGTTCCACTTGCTCTTCTACCTCAGTATTCGTAGCAACAGCCTCTTCCGGAGCAGTAAGATTTCTTTTTGGAGTCTCAGGTAGAGATTCCAGAGAGAAAGATCTCGGAACGGGAATGGTTGCTGAAACCATTTCGTTGAACTTTAACAACGCTTGCACAGCCTCGGCTTCTGACATTTTCTTCTTCAGTTTCTTCTCCTTTGCTTATTTCTCGAGCTCATCAGCAGCCTTCTCTTTCAGAGCTTTAGCCTCTGCAGGATCCAATCCGAACTGCGGATCTCCTTCCTTCCTCTTCTCTTTATCATCTCTCCACTTTGCTGCAACCTCATCAGTATAGGTTTTCTTCTTCTTAGACTTAGGAGGTGCAGAGTGGACTTCCTTAGACTTGGGTTCCTCAGCTTCGACTACCACTTATTTCAGATTCCTCTTCCTTACCGGCTTAGATGATTCCGGATCAGCAGATTTCAGAGTCACTTCTACTTGTGAAGGTAGATCAATAAACTTCCCTGACTCCTTGTCAAAAGCTATATTCATTCTCTTAAGAGTGGCATCACTAAGCAGCATGATCTTGCACACCCTTGGTTTGGAGCTACAAGCTACCTTGAAGGACTCAAGGCACCGAACTATGAGCTTTGATAATATTGCTGGGTACATCACGATCTGAGCTCTCAGATTCCCCTTCTTCAAATTCTTAATATTAAGAAGAATATGCTTCATCAAGTTGAACTTCCTTAGATTTATCAGGAAATCTAAGATATATATCTCACTTTTCTTCAGGCTATCCTTATCTCCTTTTCTCGGTACAATAATCCCTTGCACCCATAACTCCAGAATCTGGAAGTTTGTAGATAGGCTTGAAATTTTCGGAGCCTTGTCATCATCCAATCCGAGAATTTCTAAGGCCTTTTCCTTGTTGAAACTACCCAAAGAGTCTGGAAATACGTGAGAAATAAACTCGGCTTCTCCTTCATAACTTAACCCTACCAAGCTTGCAGCCTTGGTGTAAGAAATCTTATATGTCTTGCCATACGATTTGAAAGAAAATTTTTCTCTATTATCTTCCTCGAAGAAAGCAACTGACTCATAAAACTCAACAAGCAAATCAGAGTAGACTTCATCTTGGTTGCTGGTTTTTGATACCGCAACATCTTCCCAGCCATTCAGCTTGATATTCTTTGAAATAATAGAATCATAATTGCTGAAGAAATTCGGATGAACTAACCTCTCTCTGTAGACTAACCACTGAGAAATGGGCTTGGTTGAAGACATTTCTTGAGAAGCTAACTCTGCAGACATTCGGATCTGAAGTCTCTGAGAAGTTCGGAATCGAGAAGACTGATGTTCGGAATGGCCTTAAATCAGAGAGTCAGAGCTTCAGCATGCAAAAGCTTGAAATCGATGTGGGACTCAAAAATAGGGTCCCCTTTATATAGGAAAAGGGATGACGGTTCAACTTCTTTGGTTGATCTAACGGTTTAGAATGAACTGAGATCAAATCTGACGGTTGAGAGCTTGAATCCGATCTTTTTGAGGTTTTTATTAAAGTAAAGAATTAAGAAATTCAAAAACCGAAAACAAACTTTAAGAAATTGCCAGCAAGTAAAATATGATTACGAAAACTTCAGTAAGGAAAACATACCTTTCGGATTAGCTTAGGAAAGTTATTCGTAATGGGTAATATAAAGACGACTACGAAAAACTCAATATGAAAAACTAAATACGAAAAACTCAATACGAAAAAGTAAATACGAAAAACAAAGCATGGTACGAAAATCTGGTTATGAAAGTCCCAGTACGAAAGTTGTCCATTCCGGAGATTTTCAATACGAATACCTTCATTCCAGAAGTATTCTGTTCGAAAATATCCATTCTGTAAAATGGTAGTTCCAGAAGTTCCATTTCGGAAATATTCGTTCCGAAAAGTTTGAAAACAAATTTTGAAAAACTTTGTTAAACAAACAATCAAATGTACTCCCCCTATGAAAAGGAGTTTATTACTGTAAGGAGAATTTTTCAACAGAAAGTTAATTAAGTAAGATTACCTTATGGTTATCATTCCTAGCTTCTGTTTAATATATTCAAATCTATCAGAAGGCAAGGATTTTGTGAAAATATCAGCAAGTTGATCTTGCGTTCCGATAAACGGAAGAATAATATCTCCTTTAAGTGTGTGATCCCTATGAAAGTGATTCCTAATATCTATGTGTTTTGCACGAGAGTGATGTGCAGGGTTTTTACTTAGGGCAATGGCACTTGTGTTATCACACAAAATTTGAGTTTTAGTAAAACTCAAGCCATAGTCTGTGAGTGTGTGTTGCATCCACAACACTTGTGCACAACAACTTCCAGCTGCTACATATTCAGCTTCAGCAGTGGAGAGTGCAACAGAATGTTGCTTCTTGCATGACCAAGAAACTAATGAATCTCCTAAGAAATGACAAGTTCCGGATGTACTTTTCCTATCCATTCTACATCCACCAAAGTCAGCATCAGAAAAGATTTTTAGAACAAAATCATTTCCAGAAGTATAAAATAATCCTAGATCCATGGTTCCCTTAAGGTAGCGAAAAATTCTTTTTACTGCCTTTAAGTGAGATTCCTTAGGATTGGATTGATATCTTGCACATAAGCATATAGAAAACATTAAGTCTGGTCGACTAGTTGTTAAGTAAAGTAGACTTCCAATCATACCTCTAAAAGATGTTTGATCTACTGGTTTCCCAGCTTCATCAAGATCTAAAGAGTTTGAGGTACCAATAGGAGTACTTATACTCTTAGTGTTGTCATAACCATACTTTTTAAGAAGATCTTTAATATACTTATGTTGAGATATGTAGGTTCCTTCTGGTTTTTGAGAAATTTGAAAACCAAGAAAAAATGTTAACTCACCCATCATACTCATTTCAAACTCAGATTTCATTAGACTAGCAAAAGAGTCAGTCAATGATTGCTGAGTTGAACCAAATATAATGTCATCAACATAAATTTGAACAATCAAAACATTTTTCTTATCTTTCTTTATAAAAAGGGTTGGATCTGCATTTCCCTTAACATAGTTATTTTGAAGCAAAAATCCAGTAAGTCTATCATACCATGCTCGTGGGGCTTGTTTAAGGCCATACAAAGCTTTGGTAAGTCTAAAAACATGATCTAGATGTTTTGTATCTTCAAAGCCAGGAGGCTGTTCAACAAAAACTTCCTCTTGAACATAACCGTTAAGAAAAGAACATTTCACATCCATTTGAAATATTTTGAAATTAAAGAAAGCTGCAAAGGCAAGTAGAATATGGATAGATTCAAGTCTAGCTACTGGAGCATAGGTTTCTTCATAGTCTATTCCTTCATGCTGATTATAGCCTTTAGCAACAAGTCTATCTTTATTTCTAACAATGACTCCATTTTCATCACATTTATTTCTGAAAACCCATTTTACTCCAATAACAGAAGTTTCCTTAGGTCTCTCAACTAAGGTCCAGACTTTATTCCTTTCGAATTCATTTAGTTCATCTTGCATTGCTTTGATCCAATCATCATCACCTAAAGCTTCATCAGTGCTTTTAGACTCTAATTGGGAAAGAAATGCTAGATGTTATACTTCATTTATTAAGGAACTTCTAGTCCTTACAGGTTGATTTACATCACCAATGATACTATCACTGGGATGATTCTTAAGAAACACCTGATTTGGGTTTTGTAAAACCTGTTCATCAACATAAGGTAGAAAGTCTTCTCGGGTAAATGTTTCAGAAGTATCTTCTAGAACAATTTCCTTATCAGAAGGTTCTTCTATCAAAGGTTGATAATCAGTTTTTGAAAACACATCCGATGATGTAGGTTGGGAGGTTTTAAAAACAAAAGGGTCTGATTCATCAAATTTTACATGTACTGTTTCTTCAACAGTACAAGTATTTTTATTAAAAACTCTATAAGCCTTAGAGGTTGTGGAATAACCTAAGAAAATCCCTTCATCTGATTTTGGTGCGAATTTATGTAAGTTATCTTTAGTATTCAAAATGAATACTTTGCAACCAAAAACCTTGAAGTAGGAAAGTCTTGGTTTTCTACCATTCCATAACTCATAAGGAGTTTTATTAAGAAAAGGTCTAATCAAAACTTGATTTATAGTATAACAAGCAGTACTTACAGCTTCAGCCCCGAAATGTCTAGCAATAGAATATTCACTCAATATGGTTCTAGTTATTTCTTGAAGAATTCTATTTCTTCTTTCAACTACACCATTCTGTTGAGGAGTTCTAGGTGCTGAAAAATTGTGAGTAATACCTTTCTTACTACAAAAAGTTTCAAAATCAGAATTTTGAAATTCTTCTCCATGATCACTATGAATAGTTTTCAATGGAAGGTTTTTCTCATTTTTAACTTGGGCTCTAAAACTTTTAAAATAAGAAAAAACTTCAGATTTCTTTGCTAGAAAATAGTCCCAAGTAAATCTAGTGTAATCATCAACTAGAACAAACACATAGTATTTGCCTCCAATGCTTCCAGTTTGTGTTGGACCAAAAAGATCCATGTGCACCAACTGTAATGCATCAGTTGTTGAGACTTCACCGATTGACTTAAAACTAGATTTATGTTGCTTTCCATATTGACAAGGATCACAAACTTTAGAAGAATCAAATCTAAGCTCCGGTAGATCCTTAACAAGTTTCTTCTTAGAGAGTTTACATAGGTTTCTAAGATTACAATGTCCTAGTCTTCTATTCCATAACCAAGAATGATCTTCCATTGCACTTAGGCAAGGTAAATCTTGGCTTCTTAGGTCTTCTAAGTTTAAGGTGTAAACATTCTCTTGCCTATTGGCTGAGAGAATAAATTCTTCCTTGGAATTGTGAACTAAGCATTTATCATTCCTAAAATTTACAAGGTAACCTTCATCACATAACTGACTTATGCTAATGAGGTTGTGCTTAAGACCTTTAACAAAAAGAACATTTGAAATCAAAGTTTTACCAAGAAAAACTATATTACCAATACCAACAATCTCTCCCTTAGCATTGTCTCCGAAAGTTACCTTTCCTCCTTTCGTTTTGATAATCTTTTCAAAACAGCTTTTGTTACCAGTCATGTGCCGGGAACATCCACTATCCATGTACCAAATATTGTTGCCTGAACTTCCTTTATTTTCCTGAAATCAAGAACAAAGTTAGATTTTCGGAATCCAAACTTGTTTGGATCCGAGATTTCCAGACAATAAAATTTTAGGAACCCACATTTTCTTAGAAAAATAAGCTTTGTGAAAACCTAAGGATTGGGTTTTGTTTAAGGAACAATTTTTTGCCCAGTGACCACCACATTGACATTTAGTGCAAAATGGGGCACTTTGAGGAACAAAATAATTGTTACTGAAAACTGGTTTTGCATGGGTATAACCAAATCCGGATTTATTTCTTAAAGGTCGTATTTGAGAATACATCTTATCAAAATTTTCCTTACCATGGGTAAAGTTTGATAAACACTTCTTTAAGGAAAAAATTTCGGACTTGAGTTTTACAACCATGTTTTTATCCTCAAAATCATTAGTTTTGGAACTAGAGTTAGGCTCGAAAACATTTTTCTTAGAAATTACTTTTTCTAATTCTTTAGAAAGTTTATTCTTCTCAGAACTTACTTCCTCAAGATTTTTTGAAATATTTTCAAAATCAGCATTTTTCTTATCAAGATCTTTAGAAAGATATGATATCTATTTAGTAAGAATAGAATTCCTAGAGTTTGCCTTATCAAGTTTCTTATTGAGTTTGGAATTCTCAATCTCAAGAAGTTCAGCAAACCTAGAGACTTCTTCATAAGTAGGTAAAGTATTTTCCTCATCAGAAGATGATTCTTCATCAGAAGAGTTATAATATTTACTATCATTAGGATTTAAAGAAACATTGGTCAAAGATTCAGCATTTCGTACCTTAGCCATAAGACAATGATTATCAATAGGTAATCTGGCTATAAGACCAAGATTCTTCTGTCCTGAAGATTCATAATCAGAAGATTCATCTGAAGAGTCACCACCACTGGAACTCCAGGTGTCATTAGCTTTCAGAACTTTCTTAGCTTTGGCTTTATAGTACTTCTTACTGTTCCTGCCTGAATGCCTTTCCTTTCTTTCTTTCTTTTTGAGCATAGGGCAATCTGGTCTAATATGTCCAGCTCTTTTGCATTCATAACAAGTTACTTCTCCATCTTTCTTATCTTTCCTGTCCTTCTTCTTATACTTAGATTGAATGTTTCTCTGTCCAGCTATCTTGTTCATCCTTCGAGCAAGATTGGCTAATTCATTTTCTGAAACTTCACTCTCACTGGATTCAGATTGGAAAATAACTTTCTTAGACTTGGATCTGGTTACTCTCTCAGGAGTCTTAGCTTTCATCTGATTCGAAGTTGTAGTAAAAGCAACAGTACCATTTCCATTCTTCTTCTTGATGTTGTCAGCATCTCTCTTCATTCTGGTCTCATGTTGTAGAAGAGTTCCAAAAAGCTCATCAAGAGTAATTTGAGTGACCTTCCTGTTCTCATCTATAGCTGTTCTCTTGGATTCCCACTCATTGGGCATAATTTCAATTATCTTGTCCACAAGAGCTTCATCATCTAAACCATTTTCTCCCATAGATTGTAGACTGTTGACAATTGTCATAAATCTTTGTTGAACTTTACAGATAGGTTCTCCATAAGGAAAATTGAAGCCATGATATTCAGCTCTAAGCATAGCTCTTCTAGTCTCAATCACCTTAGAAGTCCCAAAGTGTGTAACCTCTAACTTCTTCCATATACAGTTAGCTGCTTCACAAGAAGAAATTTGGCTATATATATTTCTAGTCATTGAACATAATAAAGTATTGTGTACCTTATAGTTGAGTTGATATTCTTGCTTCTCTTGGTTAGTAAAGGTTCTGACTTCCTTGTCAGGAATTTTATAATCACCAGTAAGCATCACAAAGTTGTCTACCCCAGTATTGATAACAAAAGTCTTCATACGATCTCTCCAGTACTCATAGTCATTACCATCGAAGATTGGTGGCCTTGTAGGATTCAGATTGTCAATCGATCCAACATTAATTCCTGTCATACAAAAAAATAACTTGGATACAAACTTGTTAGTAGCTTAGAATCGTAATAACAAGGTTCGGAATGAGAAAAGTTCGGAATGGATAAACCGGAATGACAAAGTTCGGAATGGAAAAGTGAGCAAGAAAAACTTGTATGTGAGTACAAGTATTTCAGTAACCTTGGCTCTGATACCAAATGTGAGAATGGTATAGAGTAAGAGGTTTCCAACCTCTGATACCAATTGTAGGATCGAAATATAATATGATATGCTCAATATACAAGAGGGGGGGGGGGGTGAATTGTATACTTTAAAAATTCCTTTGGAACCTTTAAAGTTAGTTATGAATAACTAGAGTTTCCTTAAGAAAAGGAAAGGGCTAAGTTTAACAAAGTTAAACTAAGTAAATTCACAACACCTCTAACACCAAACTGAACTTGGAAAGGGATTCCAAAAGTAGGTTCCGGAAATATGATTCCGGAGATTGAAACTTAACAAAAGTTACAATATAAGATTCTACCTTAAAGCGTATAGAATCTAAACTAATCAGAGTAAGTAAGGAAGTATAAGAAAGTTATACTTTCCTTAAGATACAAATTGCAGCGGAATTGAAACGAGTAGTAAAACTACTAGTAACAAGATAATAGTCTTTTAACCCAAAGAGAAGGGTATCCAACAACCTTGGATAAAGGTCCCTTGATTTATACTTTCAAGCAAGTCTGTCTTACCCACACCAGGGTAAGCCCTCGATACGAAGATCGGAGTCTCTGTCTTGCTATCCCTGCAAGCCCTCAACTTCAAGGTAGTTGGCAACCTCTGTCTTTCTCAGCAAGAAAGCCCTCGATCTTTAAGGTAGTCAGCACCTCTGTCTTTCTCAGCAAGAAAGCCCTCGATCTTTAAGGTAGTCGGCACCTCTGTCTTCCTATCCCTGGAAGCCCTCGAATGTAATCACCAACATTCGGAGTCGCACGAAGCTTTGAGAGTTAATAAGAGACTCTCTCTCTAGAAATCACTTCAACAGCATGTAAGCACTTTTTCAACAATCGGCACCGAGCTCTTTCAAATGAGCTCCTATTTATAGGTAAGGTCAGCTCCTCTCCAACGGTCATATTTTCCTTAAAGTTCGGAGGGACCTGTACACGTGTCACTTAGACAATGGTTAGTTTATAACAAAATGGACGACATCGTTTTATAACAAAACAAGTGTAACAAAATGTACGACATCGTTTTAAAATCTAACAAAAAGGTTCGGAATGGAAACTTCGGAGTGAAGGTTCAGAGTGAATAAATTCAGAGTGTATAAAACAATGATAATCAGATTCTGTTTAATAGGTGAATTCGGAATGAGAATTCGGAATAGGAATTCGTCATCAGAAATCGTAATGAGAATTCGTCATCAGAATTCGTAATGAGAATTCGTCATCAGAATTCGTAATGAGAATTCATCATCAGAATTCGTAATAGGAATTCAGAATGAGATTTCTTCATTAGAATTCGTAATGGGAATTCTTCATTGGAATTCGTAATGAGAATTCGGAATGAGATTTCTTCATTAGAATTCGTAACGAGAATTCTTCTTCAGAATTCATAATGAGAATTCGGAATGGGATTTCCTCATTAGAATTCGTAATGAGAATTCTTCTTCAGAATTCGTATCCTGAATCTGGAATAGAACTTTGTCATAGTTCATATCCGGAATTCGGAATGAAACTTCCTTATAGTTCTTGTCCAGAATCTGAACCCTAAAACAGAATGCTTTTATATCAAAGTTTTAATGACTCCGAGAAAATGAATCCAAAACTTATACTTAAGAAAAATATGGATGAAAATATGATAAGGATAATTTTTCTTATAAAAGTGATTTTCCTTAAGGAGGCAATTTTCCTTATAAAAGCGATTTTCCTTAAGAAAGCATTTTTCCTTAAAGATAAGGTGTTTGTGATTTTCAAAACAAGAAGGAATGGAAAAGTCATAAGGAAAACCTTATTGACTCAACAATTCATTGGCAAGAGTTCCTACAGGACAATGATTTTGAGATCATCTATACTCTTGGGAAGGGGGAAAAGGTGGTGGATTCTCATAGCAGAAGGTCAAGCTCATAGCTGTTGAGTGAAGAGATAGAGCAGTGATCCATGTTGCAGTTATCCTTCATGGATGGAGAAGATGCAACGTACCTACATTCGATGGATGTCACCCCTAAAATCATACAATGAGTTAGGGAATCGCACCTTGGTGATGTCGACTGTGAGACTTTATATGATCAGTTATCCACAGGACATGCTCTTGATGGATATTCACTAGGTGGGGAGTACATACTTCTTTCTAGAGGATGCACTGTTGTACTAGTAGCGTTGCAGGAGGAGGTCCTGAGGGATTTCCATACATCCACCTTAGTGGTACATCCTGGAGTGGCAAAGATGTACCAGGATCTATGATTACAGTTTTGGTGGTCAGGCAAGATGAAGGATGTGGTAGAGTTTGTTTCCTGATGCCTTACATGACAGCAGGTGAAGGCTATGCACCAGGTTCCTGTGGGATTAACTCACCCCATAGATGTTCCAGAGTGGAAGTGGGATGGAATATCAATGAAATTCATGATAGTATTACCACAGACACCCAAGGGTCATGATTCCATATGTGTGATTATTGACTGAATCACCATGTCGGCCGACTTTCTAGCTATGAGGGAGTAGATTTCCTTAGAGAGTCTGGGACGCCTCTACATGTAGGAGATAGTTCGGCTTCATGGTGTCCCATCTACGATAGTCTCGGAATGAGACACCCGCTTTACATCCCGGTTGTGGAAGGGACTGTAGGAGGCCTTTTGGACTCAGCTATGCTTGAGCACATTGTTTCATCCCCAGACATATGGTCAGACAAAGAGGACCATTCAGGTTCGGGAGGAAATGTTGCAGGCTTGTATCTTGGACATTGTTTGCAGTTGGGAGGGCCACCTACCACTGGTGAAGTTTGCGTACAATAATATCTACCACTCCACCATTGTTATGGCACTGTTCGAGGCCTTGTATGGAAGACCCTACTGATCACCGCTTTGCTGGACCGACCCCAGAGATTCAGCGCTCATGGGTCTAGAGCTAGTGCGAGCTACCACTGAGAAGGTGCATATCATCTGGGAGCATATGAAAATTTCATAGAGTTGGAATAAGTCTTATCCTGATAGATGAAGAAGACATCTGGAGTTCGAAGAGGGAGACCACATCTTTCTTCAGGTCTCACCTCATTGAGGGTTATAGAGATTTGGCTGGGGTGGCAAGCAATCTCCGAGGTTTATCAGAACTGTCTAGATACTATGTAGAGTTGGTGAGGTGGCCTACCACCAAGCTCTACTTCCATAGTTTCATCAGGTGCATGATGTCTTCCATGTGTCCCAGCTGAGGAGGTACGTGCATGACCCATCGCAAGTCATCGAATGGGGTAAGCTAGACATCGAGGAAGGAGTGACCTTTTCTGTGTACCCAGTGGAGATCAAGAATCAGAAAGAGAGGATCTTTTGTGGGAGATTAATTTCCTTGGTGTACGTTCGTTGGTAGCATGAGAATCATTATGAGAGCATGATGGAGTGGGAGGCTCAGATCCGTGACCAGTATCCGCATCTTTTTGAGTAGTCATTGTTTTGGCTTTTCAATAACGCAAAGCCCCAAGGTTGGGTGAATTTAGTGCCTCTGAATTTTCGGTGTATTATTTATAAATATTATATGGAATTATTACGAGGCCAGTCCCATAGGTGGCACATCACTCCGAGGCCCAGTGATCCTGAAATGGTGGTTCGAGCATTTTTTTATGTTGTGTGAGTCAATAGTTGTGCACGGTTGTGGTATTTTCAAAATGGATAACCAGATTGAAATTCTGAGGGAACGGTTGCGTCCAGAACGACAACTTTACCTATGAATGTGTCTAACCTTGAACGGCGCAGGTCAAGGGAAAAAGTTAATTTTTGGATGTTTTTAGTAAAATAAAAATAAAAATAAATTCACAATGTTTATATTTAATTTTTTACGGAAACATCCGCTGTAGCGCGGTGATGGAGTAGCTGTTTTTTTAATAAATTCTTCGTCATAATGACTTAGAAATGACAATATTGAATCATTTATACCGCAGCGTATTTTGAATGCCAAAACACATTTCCATTTTTATTGGGATAATGAAACATTGATCATTGGTGGAAGATTGAGAGGAAACTATGGAGAAAACTCTCGAGGACGAATGACAATATATCTATGTTTTGTATCACTGCGCCAACGATGTTGGAGGATATTGACAATGACGATATCATGAACCTTCATCAGCAATTAATCCCTTCTTGACGTATTAGTTTTCATTTTGAAATCTCATTTCCCTGTATTTTATTTTAAAGAAAAGACGGTGATCAACCACGAACATGTTTATATGAAGATTTGAATGTGATTGAGGGAAGGTTTTATTTGGGATGATTTTGGGAATTCATCCATGTTGAATTGTTATTGTTCTATTCCTCTCTGTTTAATCCTACTAACGGGAGCTGATCGACGTCGTGAAGAATGAAGGTGAAGGTTCAGTCATTGATTTATTCATTGGATTTTTCTCTCCCTTTTCTCTCATGCGTTCTTCGCGTTCTTCAGGGGGTGATGAAAAACAGATCATTGTGCATCCGTTCTAAATTTCAACGATCCGAAATTGATGAATTGACACCAAAATGACCTTGAGGAGGTGCGAAGACGATATTGGAAGACGAATTGGATCGGATCGAGAAGGGTCATTCCTCGAGCGTTCTTCATCCAGGTAGATTGTTGCACATTTTAGGAGATGATATGAGGTCTGAAAACAACATAATCAGGTTCATAGTGTTAGGGTGACCAAAACCTGGGAGTTTCATAGTGATTGGATGGCCCGATCGATGAACAAGACATCATGGAAGGCCTGATGACGGAGGTTCGCGTTTCTAGAAATATCCAGAATACACGGCGTGTACTTCCGAAGAACAGGCTATGTAGTACTAGCTATGGCAGCTAGGGTTTCAGGGGTCAAAGACTAATCACACGGTATGTGACCCTGGTCACATGGTGTGTTGGACTTTCTCCGATGCTCAGCATGTATTTTTGGAAGTACATGGACACTGGATGGACTACACGGCTTTAGAAGACACGACATGTACTCTCTACGCAGCATGTCAGAGGCGTCTATGCTAGGTTCAGTGTGTATCCAGGGGATACATGAACATGGTATGGACTATATGGCATCTACTCCATCACATGGCCAGGCAAGGCCAGTAACACGGGTCACCCCCTCTACCTATTACATGGGTTAGAGTACATGGGTTGATGACCGTGTACATGAACATGGCCAGCATACACAAACCTAACCCTAGTCACTTGGACCCGACATGTACCCCGTACTACAAGTAGTGTACTAACTTTTCTACAGGAACAGCCTTACAACACAAGCCGGTGTACACGGGTAGTACCTGGGGTCAGACAATACGGCCTGTAACTTTTCTACATGCATTTTACTTTTTGGAAAACGAAAGGGTCCTCTTGTTCACCGTATCTTGGAAATCTTTCATTTGGGATGGTTCCCCTTCTTCTTGTTCCCATGAAGGTCAGACATCATTTCCTTCTATAAGAGTATGATCGCTTCTGCAGGACTTTCTCTGATAGAATCGACATCCCTCCGAGAGGCCCGGAGTGAGATCCTCTATCCATTCATTACCCTAGGTAGAGTCCTGAATCGACGTGACCAACTCTACTGGGTTTTGATCCCCTACACCTAGCTGGTGAATCTGGATGAGTCGTGGTGCCCACCATGGACCAGGTAGTGATCATCTTCTGTGTATCGTGATCTTTCCCACTCAAGAGTGTGTCCCCCATAATGAGTGCTTCTATCTACAGTGATTTTCTCATTTAGGAGTGTGTCTCACATAATGAATGTATCTACCTCTTGGGACATTTCTCAATGAACATTACTTCTCATATGGACATCATCGGAGCTACCATACTCGTGGAGTGTGTTCTCCCGAAATGAGTACTTCGTGTAAATCTTCAAATGGAATCCCAAGCGGGGTATGCGGTTATGTGACTTGTGTCTACAATACGGCTCTGGGTATTGATTATATCTAGATTGTGATCTGCAATTATATCTTCATTAGACATATTATATGTAAAGATGAGTGTGCCTTTCCTTTGTGTACTTTCTTTGAGTTTTTTGGGGTCCTCTTCTAATTATTGTTATACTCACCCCTGCATGGGCTTTGCCCACACGTGTCATGTCTCTGCATGGGATTTTCCCACACATTTCGTGTCTTGTGAAGATGAGAAGCCTTTTGATAGAGACCAGGGTGGACCAGGACAAGACCGACCTGTCTGAGTTCTATATAGGTTGAGGTGTTCCTTCGACTACGAGCAGTAGTCCCAGTACCTCTTTGTGTTTACAGGTCGGACTTTGCAGTTTTCAGACTCTTGTTTTTGGTGGGCTTGTATTCTGGCCCAGTTTACTTTCAGTACTTAACATTACATGGTACACTATTGGTTCGGTTTAGTTGTATGCATGCATCTTTTTCCATAGTGGTTTTTACATTTTAGCATCTGTGGGCTTGGAGATGTGTGTGTGTACAGGTTCTTAGGTAATGCCTCCCTTGTAGTAATATTCCTACTCGGTGGTAGTCACTAGCCCCTGGCCTATCGGAGGCGGGCCTGAGGATTCATGGTTTGGGCCCCACAATGACGGTTCAGGACAATTAATTTATGTATATGTGTCATAGAATAAATTCATTTTCATTATAAACATCACACAAAAGAAATTAGTTGTGAACATGGAATGAATATCATGGTTATAAAATGTGAGACGATAAAACCATTAACTTATATATTGGCATTCATCATACCCTTTCAAAACACATTTATAAAAAATATATGTTTCTTATAAATATACTAGAAAAAAATATTATTATATTTATAGAATATATGATTTTTAACTTTATATTACTGGTTTACTAAGAGCTCCATGGTAATGTTTCATTTCTAGTAATATCTGCTTTGTTTTTCTATATAGTTTTCTTGTAAAATATGATTCAATTACTTAGATCATGATTTTATTTTTTACAGAATATAAAATATGATTTCAGAAATAATTTATACCTGGTATAAATTTTTTTTAATAATACAAAAGGGTTGGAATATGAAATGGAATATATGGTTCATGGAGGCAATAGCCTGTACGTACCCATGAACGTTGTATCGGTTTTAGTGTCGTATTGATGGAATGAAAGTAAATGACATATATATATAATTATAGAAGTGTTATTATTTCAGATATATTATATAATTTTACTTAATTAATTTTTAATACATTCCATGTTGAGTGTTAATGAATCACATCTTTTTGAGGTGGTTGTATTCCACATGTCCAAAAATGAAGTTATCGTATTCAAAAAATATGGAAACCATGTGGTTTTGATTTATATTATAATTACATAATCATAAATACATCATAACTTTTATATATAAATATAATACAAAAATAGAGTTCCCATCATAATTCCAAACCATGAGAGGTGGTTAATGAAAAATAAACAACATTACTCCATGAGGCGGTAGTTTTTTGTACACAAGAATGGAAAGTTCATTACCCATTTGAGGGAATTGTGTATAATATCCAATAGAAGAAATAAAATAACAAAGTCTAAGTACATTTAGGATAATTATGTAACTATAAAGTCATTGAATTATATGATTTATGTTGTTTTATAATGAAAATAATATGAAAGTGTTTATGGAAGGATGTTACCTCTTTTTCAGGAAACACTTTTTATTTTTCACCGAAGGGAATAATTGGATGGATTTGTGCCCAAAATTTATGCTTATAGGATAAAGGCATGTATGTTGGGAGATTATTTTAGAATATTATTTCTAAGGACCCAACCTTATAAATTACATAGTCATGAATTTATTCATGAAATCACATCCTTTCACATTGAGGATCATTTTATGTTTTGATATTTAGATAATTAGGACATAACACATTCCTAAAATTACACATTAATACCGATTGGATACCATGAAAATACTATTCATTTCTTCCAAAATATAAATCTTTTCAAGTGAAACATGATTTCGTTGAAAATTCATCAAATATTTAACTTGGATTTCTAATTTTTCTTACATATCCTTCTTACCTCTGAAAATAATTTAAAAACGTGGTATGAGCACAAAACGCATAGTAAGGGATATAAAAAGAAGGAATGGACACATTAGTCCCTAAATACTTGTATCATAAGAAATCATATTCAAAAGACATATTTGTCACCAATATATACAAACTTTGTGAAACATTATCATTCCAAAATATTCCCTCAAACATAAGAGCATAAATAAAAACATAAATGAATCTTATGAAATTCCTTACATAATCTTGTAACCCTCTCCACTTCCATATAATTTGTTACCCTCACGACTACCTTAAAATTTGTGTAACCATCAGAGTTACACATAGAGTAACCACACATCTAACCTCTAACTTACACATACCCAATGCATTGGAAGGAAATATAGGTCCCCAACATCATCATAATCAATTTCCAATAACTATAACATAATCATGAAACATAAATAATTCTATATAAAACATTTCTTTGTAATTTTGTAAAACAGAATTTTTTAAGATGTTTTTTAAAAGAAAAGTCCTATAAAAATATCATATAATTTATGAGTTACTTAATAGAGTGGATGTAATATGTATATACACTATAAATAAACATAATTAATCAAAATATAAAAAAAAGTCATCACAAATTTTTTTTAATACCACATATATAATGAAGTAGAAAATTAACACCCAGAATAGAAATCAGGTTATGAATTCCCTTACCTCGGGATTATATTACTCAAAACATGTTAAAAAATCAAGTATAATGATTAAAATACTGTCATTAAAATCATATAGAAAAATATTCATGTTTATAATACCTTATATGATCATTTAATTAAATTATATCCCCACATTAATTGTTAGTATTTGGTTCCTTCTGTTGATTTGGATGTGTTCATTACCTGATTTACAAGAGCGGTTCATGATGGATTTTCATGACGATTGGAATTGAAACCCCAGAATTGGAATGGGATGGTATTTACATATTTCCACAACCATAAATTATCCCATTAATTATTTTTATTTCTATCATGAGGATTATTCATAAGTTAAAACATTATTGATATTTTTTAGGTTAATTTTGCGATTTTTCGATCGTAAAGAACTCATTTTGTTTTATAAATTAATAACATGAATAAAAATGATTACAGAAACTTAAATTAGATAAAATGAATAATATATACTTTAATTAAACCATAAAATATTTTTCATGACCTGTCTTGAAGGGTGTAAAATATATTCAAATCACATCTTCCACGATGTCGGTAAATCGACACATCCCGGACTGTGTTTTAATTTCTCAAGTAAGTGGAAGAGGAGAAAAAAAAATAAAGATGGGTCCTAAATAAACATAATTAAATAAATAATATGTAATATAATGTATCATTCATTCCTTTTTTATAATGGGGTTAGAAAAGAAAAATAATATACATGAATCTAGAAATAAATGAAAAGTTGAGAGATCCTATATTATAATTTGGCAGCCTAACGACGTCATTAGAATTTCATAAAAAAAATTTATGAGAGAAAAGAAGGATCTCTCAAAATTATAACATAATAAAGATAGTAAATGGAATATAAAATAAAATATCCCAACATAATCCAAATGAAATAAATAACATTAAAATAATCCTTGAAAAATAGAAGGGAGGTACATTCCCTTACCTAGTAGAGTAACTCCTAAAACATAATGGTTGGGACCTTGGGGGATTGAGGACACCTTGGAAGGACTCCTACAGAGTTAAAAATACCAGATCATAGAATATTATTAGTTTGGAATGGAATAAAATGAAATAATGACTGGTTGTTTTAGTAAATGAGATAGAGTTCTTTATTCTTTTTAAAGGAAAACTCAGTAGCGGTTTTTGAAAAACCATGTGACTTCCCATGTTATTTTCCCATGGTATTAGCCACATGAGACACATCATTTCATATTTTTTTTATCACAAGTGTACTATAATTTTATATTAATTATTATATCATTATGATGTCCTTAAACATACAGAGAACTGAAAACTTTATTTTTACTATTCATAAAAATTTCAAGTATTTTAGAAACAACCCAAAAATCCACCCCAACCATTTTTTGACATATAGAATTAAAAAAATGAATTCTATTTTTTGAAAATGATTTTTTAAATATTAATAATTTATTTTTTAAATAAAATCATAATTTATTCAAAAATGATAGTTTTAAGCCTATAATTCATTTTTATAACCCTTAAAAATTAATCATCATGTCATTATCATAGATCCTTAAGAACATAAAATAATAATATGATTTACTATTAATAAGGGTCCTATTAATATTTATATTAAAATTCATAATGGTATGTTACTATTCAAAAGAAACAATTTGGTTCTAAAAGACTCCAAATAACTTACTGATCACATCTGTAGATGACGGTTTCTTGAAATTAAAAAAAATAGAAGTGGAAATATTATATATAAAGGATAGTTATAAATATTTAAATAAAATAATGTTTCATTAATTCAAATTAATTTACAGAAAACCTTGGGGTGATACATTATCCCCACCTTCTAGAAACTTCATCCTCGTAATTTTATTTACATATTTAATAAGTGTGGTTACCTTTCCCTCATAGAATATTCAGAAACCCACATTGCTTATTAAACTATGTGGTTTCTCTACAAAACTTTTACCTAGTGCGTCACCTTATTTTGAAATCATTTTTTTCCTTCGATCCAGAATCTGAACTTGTTTCTCTTTATAAGAAAGGTTCTCTTCCACCTTGAAATCTTCTGGAATCAAAACATGAGTTGAATCTGGAATATATTATAACTACATTAAATCATGAAAAACATTGTTTACCTAAGGAAAACATGGAGGAAAAGTTACTTGGTATGCAACTAGTCCAAATTTATCCAGGATATAAAACGGATTGATGAACCACATTCTTATATTTCCTTTCAAACCAAAAAACATCACACTTTTCCAAGGATAAATTTTAATGAAAACTTGCTCAACCTACCCAGAATGAAATGTATTTCCTTATGTTATCTGAATAATTTTTTTCCTCTTATGAGATTTCCTCATGTGTTTATTGATCATATTCACTTTCTATGCCACTTCCTCTACTAATTCTGGTCTCATTAACTTCCTTTCTCCAACATCATGCCAAAAAGATAGAGTCTGACACCTATTCCTATAAAATTCTTCAAAAGGATCCATCTATATATAGGACTAAAACTTTTTATTATAAGAAAACTCATCCTACAAAAGATAATGAACCCAACATCCTAAATAGGCCATCAATCAAGATCGAAGCATATTCTCCAATGTCTGAATCATTCGTTATGACTTCCCATCTGATTAATGATAAAAAGTTGTATTTACATTTAATTATGTGCCCAATGAATTTTGAATGCCCATCCAAAAATTTTAAGTGAACATGGGATCCCTATCAGATACAATGGAAAGAGGAACTCCAAGTAACCTGAAAATCTCTTTTAGGTACAGTTAGGAAAGATGATGCAAAGACACTATATATCAAAAAGAAAGAAAATGTGCCTATTTTTCAGATGATGAATAAAAACCCAAATCACTATATTACCTTGAGACGTATTAGGTAGTCCCTCCACAAAGTCCAGGTGTACATTATCCCATTTCTACTAGGGTACTAGAAAAGGTTGAAGCATCCCCTCCGATAACTTTTTCACTTCTTTAACCCATTGGCATGTCAAACAATTCATGGTAAAATAAGAAGTTTATTTTTTCATTCCAGCCCACTAGTAATAGTCTCGAATGTCACTCCACAACTTATTACTACAAGGATGAATTAAAAATAGAGAAATATGAGATTCAGATAATAAATCTTTCTTCAAAAAGTAATCGCAATGCACAAACAAAATTTTACAAAATCATAAAACATAATCTTAATCAATGATTAATTCTAGAAAATTACCCATTTTGACAAATTATACCTTTTTCTATAGCTCACGGTCTTCCTTCTATGCTTTCTTAGTACTATCTGATAATGATGACTTCAATGAAACCTAAAATAAAATAGATTTATTTCATGCAGTAACCCCATCTCAGCCAAGATTAATCAAATCATTAATCATGGGTTCATGTTCCGAACGTAACATGGTTATTGATGCATGATGTTTTTAACTCATGGAATGTGCATCATTTTTTGGTTTTCCTGAATGGAAATTGATCATGCACTCATAATTCATTTTCAATTCAATCCATCTTCCCTGACTCATGTTTAATTTATTATGAGAGAATATATTCTTACAACTTTTATGGTCAGTACATATTTGAAATTTGGTTCCATATAAATGATTCCTCTAAAATTTTAAATCAAAAAACCACAATAGACAATTCTATCTCATGTGATGGATAATTAAACTAGTGAGGTTTTAGTTGTATTGAAGTATAATCCATTACCTGATCATTGTACATGAGAACACAAATAAGTCCCTTCAAGGAAGCAACACTATAGATGTCAAACTCACCATTTCAGGAAGGCAAGACCAAAACTAGGGAATTTAAAAATCTCTTCATCAGTTAGTAAAAACGAACATCACATTCATTTGTATATATAAATTTATCCCCATTTCCTGCAAACTATGTTATCTGGCCTGATAACCATGAAATGTTTTTAAAAAACCATTGGTAATAACCTGTTTATGCAATAAAATTATGAATCTATGTAACATTTATGGGTCGTGTCCATTCCTCAACCACTTTTTTTTGAAGGATCAACTGTTATTCCATCCTTATTTACAATGTTCCCAAGAAAAGAAATCCTTTGAATCAAAAAATCACACTTGCTAAATTTTTCATAATGTTTCATTTCCTTTATGGTTTTCAAAACAACCCTTAGTTTTTTCAAGCACATCATTATTCTTAAAAAATAAAATAATTTTATTAATAAACACAACATCAAATGTATCCAAGAACTCCTGAAATATTTCATTTATAATATCCAAGAATAAATCAGGTTCATTAGTTAACCCAAATGGCATAACAAAAAATTCATAATTCTCTTATCACGTATGAAAATAGGGTTTTAGGATTTCTTCCTCCTTTACCTTTAGCTGATGGTATCTGGGTCACAAGAAAATCTTGGAAAAGTACAGATCTCACTGGATCTCATCAAACAAGTCATCGATATCGAGAAATTTATACATTTTTTTTATCAATTATGTTATTAAAAGATATATAATCAATGAAACTTCTCATGGAACCAGATTTCTTTTTAACAAACAAAATAGGGGCACTGCATGGTGATGTGATTAGATGAATGAATCCTTTATGAAGAAATTAATTCAGCTAATTTTTCAATTCAAGAAGTTTCATTTGATCCATATCATATTGGAGTTTTGAAATTGTCTTAGCATTAGGAACTATTTCAATATCTAATTTGACTTCTTAATCAGGTATGAAACTAGGTAAAACATCAAGAAAAACATTAAGGTATTCATTTACCACTAGAAAATCATTAATCTAAACAGTTCCCTTATTTTAGACAATATGAGAAAGATAACATTCATTTCCATCATTCAACAATTTCTTATATTCCTGATATGTTATCAATTGTATGGTTTCATTCTTGTATACAAAAAAAATCATTTTGAAACACAAATTTTTTAGATCTACAGTCAATCTTAGCATGAAAAATAGAAAGAAAATCCATTCCAAAAATGACATAAAACAAAACTAAGGGTAAAACAACAAGGTTTTCACATAAATTATTTCCAAATACAAAAATATAATGATTCTTATAATTCTTTTTTACTATAATGTTTCCCCCTAGATTTTTAATAATAAGCTCTCGTATCATTTGATGAAGTTATATTTCTAGTTTACCTGAAAATTCATTTGAAATAAAAGAATGTGTAGACCCCGTATCAAACACGACATTAGAAAAATATGAGTAAAAAAACAAAATACATGGTATAACTTCATGGGATGTCCTGATGTCTATTGGTGTAGTCTTAAAGCATCTAACTATAGCTTTCTGCTTATAGTCTAGATTATTTGCATCATTTGGATATCTCTTTGGGAAGACATTTTCATAATGACCCATTTATGTACATTTAAAACACATAATAGTTTTCTTAACATGATTAGTATTAGGATCAATTTATTTACAATAATGGGACATTTTTTCAAACATTCCACATCTAAAACACTTCCCAGTATTTCCAAGACATTCCCCTGAGTGCTTCGTGCCACAACATTCACAAACATGAAATTGGATTTTCAAACCATCAGATTACTTTTTGTTGATTTTTACCCATTTCATTCCATCTGGAGATATTCTTATCCTTGTTGTGAAAATTCAAGTGATCCTAGAAAAACTCCATCTCTACCCTCTCATCACATTAGAAAAAAATTCTCATAACCTTTGAATTCGCTGGATTCCAACACCCTTCGATTCCTTGTCTTTAATCCTGAGTAAAAGCGAGTGATTTTGCTATAAAGATACAAAAAAAGATTCGGAGAATACCTCTCAAGTCGGGTGAAGTTCACTTCAAACAAAAACATTGAATCAGAATCATTCTAATTTAATTCAAAAAAATTTTACTCCATCCTTTGTCGAACCACCTTAGAAAAATATTTTTCAGGTAAAAGACTTTAAAATTAATAACACACTATGGCATCAACATCCTCTCTATCCACGAAATTCTTGACCGGTTACCACCACTGATCATATTCACCATAAAAACATTAAATATAAAGACATTCCTTTTGATTAGCTGAACATCCCATAACATTGAATATTTTTTCAAGGGATGTAATCCATTCTTCAATCACTTCAGGGTCAAAAGATCCATTGAAATCAATATTCGGTTTTCACATAAATTGTTCCACTGTTGTCATGTTTTATTGTGGTACCTATGGTGGTTATCTATCATGGATGAAACCACAATTTATTTCCTTTGTTAGACAATCTATTACTATCACAAAGTACTTGGTTTCAATTCCTACGATTCAGGGTGGCAAATTTGGAAGAATACCGTTATGTTGGTGCCTCTCCTCTCCAGCTTCCCTATTTCTTCTGTGACTATCTATTCTGAAAAAAACATATCTTAGTCTCAGAAACAAGGTAACCTTTAAATTCTATAATATTTCAAATTAATCATAGTGTAAGAATCATTGATGGTATTCTACTATCATCATCCTAACCCCAAATGTTATCTATACCATCCTCTGATACCAACTATAAGGACTCAGCCTTATTACATAACATAATAATTAATTCAGTCAATAAATTACATACATTCACATTGATGATCTTTTAAATTCTAGATCATTAGATAATTGGGACATAACACATTCCTAACATTACACATTAAAAGAGAGTGGATACCATAAAAAGAGTATTCATTTCATCCAAAATGTAAAACTTTTCAAATAAAACCTATTTTATTTGGAAATTCATCAAACATTTAACATGGATCCATTCCTTGTATTAAACATACTTATAACCTATGAAAATCATTTAATAATGGTATGAGAATAAAAATATCATTAAGGAATATAAAAAGAAGAAAAGATCAAATTAGTCCATGAATACTTGTAACGTTTGAAATCATTTTGAAAGGACATACGTGTCACCCATATATACTTACTTTGTGAAATAAGATCCCTGAACAAGATTCAAAAACAAATAAGAACATAAATAGAACCATAACGGTATCTCGGGGCATTACATACATAATCCTGTAACCCACTCAGCTACCTTAAAATTTGTAACCCTCATTACTACATTATAATCTGTGTAACCATTGTAGATACACTTGGAGTAACAATACGGATCACCTCCGACAGAAACATACCCAATGCATTATTGGGAAATATAGATCCCACATTTCATCAAAAACAATTCCCAAGAACCTAATCATAATCATACGATATGAATAATTCCGTAAAAACATTTCTTTTGATTTTCATAAAAAAAAGAATTTTAAAAGAGTATTTTTAAAATAAAAGTACCTTACAAATATCATATAACTAAAGAGATACTAAATAAAGTGGATTTAATATGTATAAAAACTATAAATAAACATAATTAATCATAATATAAACAAATTTCATCACAAATAATATTTAATACCACATAAATAATGAAGTAGAATGTTAAGCAAATGTATAAAAATTGGGTTTAGAATCCTCTTACCTCAGGTTTGTCTCAGATATAACTTGTCTAAAACTCATGTATAATGGCTTAAATATAGATATTAATATATTAAATAATTGTTTTAATATTTATAACACCTTATATGATTATTTAATAACATTATTTCCCACATTAATTGTTAGTATTATGTTCTTTCCATTGATTTTTTTGCGTTCTTTACATGACTTCAATTGTCGGTTAATGATGGATATTATTGAAGATTGCAAGTGAAAATATAGAATTTTGGTGGTATGGAATTTAAATATTTCCATAACCATAAATTATATCATTTTATCATTTTGAATTTTTTCATGAGGATGATTCATAAATTAAAGCATTATTGATATTTGTTAAGGTCATTTTGGCGATTCTTCGATAGTAAAGAACCCATTTTGTTTTATAAATTAATAACATGTGTAAAAAATGATTACAGAACCTTATATAGGATATAATAAATAAATACTAATCTTCTTAAACTATAAAAATTATTTCATTATTAATATTCAAGGATGTAAAATAAATTGAAATCACATCGTCCACGATGTCGGTAAATCGACACATCACGAATGGTATTTTAATTTCTTGAATAAGTGGAAGAGGAGAAGAAATATAATAGTGATTCTTACATAAACATTATTAAATACAAAAAATTAAAGATAATAGATCATTAAATCCTATTGTATAAGGGTATTCTAGGAAATAAAATTAAAATATAGGAATATTGAAAATAAAAGAACATTTGAGAGATCCCTTATAAAATTTCGGCAGCCTAACATCGTCGCTTAAGATTTCGTAGAATATTTTGATGAGATAAAAGAGGGGCATCTCATAATTATTACATAATATGTAATTTATGGGGGATATTAAATTAAATATCATACGATAATCCATAAAAATTAAAATAAATAACACAAAAGGAATGCTGGAAAAAGAGAAGGGTTGTAGATTCCCTTACCTTTTAGAGTAACTACTAAAACATGATGGTTAAGACCTTGGGGGCTTGAATACACCATGGGAGGACTCATATGGAGGTAAAAAACAGTATATTAGTTTTGTTTAGGTTCAAATAAATGAAAAGGAAAAAATGAGTGGTTATTTATAGTAAATGAGAAGGTGATTTTTTATTCATTTTAAAGGAAACCTCAGTAGTTGTTTTTAAAAAACCATGACCTTGACCATGGTATTTTCCAATGCTATTAGAAAAATGGAACACCTAAAGTCATATATTACTGTACAAATGTCTTTCGGAAATTTATATAAATTTTTAGATCATTATGATGTCATTAATCATAACGAAAAATCTAAACTGTATTTTTACTATTAATGAAAAATACAAGTATTTTAGAAAAATAAAAAACATCTCTCTAACCATTTTTCAATGTTTTGAAGTCAAAAATGAACTAAATTTTTTTAAAATAATTTTATAAATATTATTAATTTAATTTTTCAATAAAATCATAATTTATTAAAAAATTACAGTTTTAAACCTATAAATCATTTCTTAACACATTGAAAAATTAATCGACTTCTGATTATGTTATATCATTATGAAAATAAAATAATAATATGATTTACTATTGCTAAGTTTCATATAACTATTCATACTACTATTCATATGGGTGTGCTACTATTCACCAAAAAATATGTTTTCTCTATCAGACTCTAAATAACTTACTAATTACATCCGTAGATGTCTGTTTCTTGAAATTCAAATCATAGAAGTGGAAAATTATGTTTAAAGGATAGTTATAAATATATACATAAAAAAGGTTAATTCATTTATTTTTATTTTTTAAAAAATATTTGGGTGTTACAGTCTTTTAGATAAAAATGAATTTATATTTATGAATAAGTTAGAGAAGTGAGTTCCTTTTTATAGTGGGGGAAGATTGGCATTCTTGTAAATTTTTAGAAGGGAATTCCAACCTCATTTTTTCAATGAATATTAGCTCCCATAATGAACCATACAATACCCAATAAATTATATGGTCAATATTTGAATAGCCAGTGGATTTTGGAAAGTTCATAGGTCATTTTGGCCCTTATGTTTAAGGTCTAGTGCCCTGTTGAGATAATTTTTCTCTAAATCACTGTAATTAATTTTAATCACATTCACTAATATTTTTGGTCCAAATTTTGTTTGGACTTATTAGAAATTGTAATAAATTTTTATTATAAACAGATAATATGATTTTATAAATTCCAATTATAGAAGTGGAAGTAATTAATTTAAATCTAATCATATAGAAGCAATGACATAGTTTAGTTTTAAAGTAAAAATGATCAAAAGTTTGATGTGTTTTTATAGAAAATTTCAAATTGAAATTTGTTCTAATGACATTAATTAGAATAATTGATGTATAAGTGTTCTAATCGGTCTTTAAAACCAACCAAAACATAATTAAACCTATGAATAAAATAAATTAAAAAGATTTTTTAAACTAAAATTCATTATTTTTTCACTATTCAACATAAAATTAAACTTTTCAAAAAAAATAACAGAAATTAACTATAACGACCCACACTTTAAAGACATTGTTAATACTTCAAAATTGAAGCACACTTATTACAACATATGACAAAACCACAAAGGACCGTATAGGTATAGTGTCTTTAGAAACTGGGAAACATAAACAACTGGTTCATAAATCTTCTACAGTGTCTCCCATTTATTTCATCATATCTAGGGTCCCTTTTAGCATATTCTACTTAATATCCATCTTCCTGACCTGGGGAAAAGAAAACATAAAAGGGTGAGCTCAAATGCTCAGCAAGGGAAAATAAAGGAAATAAAAATCATATCATATCTTTATGAAAATCAAAACCTGCAAAAGAGATCATAATATCTTAACATGGAATAAATCATAGAAGTGAAAATGAGATCCCCATATTCATAACATAAAACTTGAAACTTTGTGGCATGCACACATAATCATGGAAATCATTTCTTGTTAGTCATGACTCATTGCCAAGACTATCTTAGTGGACAAAGTCCCTTTCTGAACCGAGTTCACTCCTCGTTTCAGTCCTGTATCACTGAACCGAAATAACCTTCAGTTCCAGCCATGTCTATCTCATGAGATATAAAATCATTACCCAATGCATTGGAGGGAGATATAGGTCCCACCCATCTTATAATTAATCCTTTCTTATGTGTGCCACATAATCATAAAACATACATCATCGCATAACACATATAACAAAAATGGGATTCTTGAAACATCATGACATCATAAATCAATTCATATAAGATAAAGGAATTCATAAACATAATTCCATCACAACATAGTCAAACCAATGTAAAAATATGGATAGAAACAGAACCCTTTATTATCTTAGATGGAAAATAATTTTGATAAAACACTTGAATTGAATTCTTGAGGAAAATATCCTTTCTTCTTAAAAATCAATTTCTTTTCACAAAACATCATGCAATTTTAAAAGAAAGAGATTTTATTGAAAATAGTCATGAAATCTTTTAGAGGAAGCTTCATTAAAATAAGGCTTTATAAAACAGTAGAAATCCGTTCGTGCCGTATAAGTTAAAAAAAACATTCTTCGTACTTTTGTCGGAAAAGTCAAAAAGTACCTCGTACGAAAAACGACAAAAGATTCCTTTCATACATATTACTAAAACTCACCGAAGGGTAAAAATGGATTTAAACAATTTTAGGTGGATGGAAATAATATTACATATTGAGTAAACATGGATGTGGATGATAAAATACACCCCAGTAAATACTTACGAATAAACAATCTCGGATAAAAATGAGATTGTGATATTTCCCTTACCTTAGGTCCAATTTGCTTTGTTCGTGTCCGAAGCTCCTGTATAATGGTTTAAATAATGTTATTGACTTATTCCAGAATCATACATATTGATATGAGATCATATATGGTCATATTATTAACTTCTTGTTAGTAATATTTCATTGTTACTTGTTACTCGGGTCTTTATAACTTTTTGTTCTTATGCGTGTTTTGTTGAATAAATTCTTATTCTTATCTTTAGGTTATAGATAATTCATTTCCAGAATGGTATTAGTGTAGTATATACCATATTCATTCATTCAATTCATTTATATAATCATTATGAAATGAAGATCATGTAGAACGAATCGCATCACATCGTGGAGACGGTATTCCGTACGTACGCACGAGTGATGATATCGTTCCTATGATCGTGGAATTGTATTGGAGTATATATATATATTATTTCAGTATCAATATTACTTAATAATAATCATATATAGTTACTCATTACACCATTATACCCATCCTTGTAAGGTGATGGTGGAAAATAGATTACACCACGGCGTGGAGACGATATTCCGTACGTACGCACGCACGGTGATTTCATTTTTTCCGTAGGATGGATAGAAGGTGAATTAGGGTTGTTTCATATTTATAATAACATATCAGTATTTAAGTAATACTGATGTTATTACTTTATCATGAAACAACTAAAGAAGAAGAAGTTGAAGAAGAAAGAAATTGAAAAGATCGGTAATGGATATTACCTCTTCTTTGGAACGCCTCTTTGAATCCTCCACTTAAGGAACTAAGATTGGTCTTTGGAGAAGACCAGGACCTCTAGGATTATTCTAGGGAAGTGGAGAGGAGAAAATGGCAGGGGTTGGCCGAGCTTGAGTGCTCAAATTGGTGTGAGGAGGAGGGGGAGGAGGTGCCCTTTTATAAGGGAGGAGAGGGGCATCTTAGGAATATCTCAAAATATTATTTTATATTAAAGTCAAAATCGGTTTATAATGGTTCCAAAGGGTCTTATTTCGAAGATAAAGTGGGGAAGGGTCGAAATCCTATCAACCAATAGGATTTAGACAAGTTTAGGGTATTATTTTAACCTTATCAATTAGATTTAACTCTAAGTTAATTAATTTAACTTTTACCGTGTCTTTTTGTTTTCTTTCACTATATGGTTAATACACTTACTATAACATGCCAAACGAACCCCAAATTGTTTATTATTAATATATATATCCTTATCTAAGTCATTTTGCCGAACCTTAGATTTTTAGGAATAAAATAACAATTAATAATATAATATTTGATTTAAAAACTATTTTGTGTCAATTTTGACACTATTTGATATATGATTTTTGTGAAAGTCATAACAGAATTATATGTTCGAACCAAGTTGATTAAATCAACAATAATATATCATAGTAACCTATAAAATTAGTGTAATTCATAAAAAGTCTCAAATTACATTTATTTTGGTATTTATATTATCAATTTTGTCAATATTTCATTAATAAGATAATTACTGCATCATCTTTGTGTCATAAATAAATTAAATTATTTGATGTCTAAAAATTACAAATAAAATACCATCATGTAGGAAATTTTTTTAGCTTTCTAATGAATATTTACAATCGAATTTATCTTATGTATAACCCCATATTAAAAATGATTTACTTATTAAACATTGATTTTAACTATTTTAACCCTTCTTTAAATAAATTAATAATAAATGTCCTATTCTAATCCAAGTGGGCCTAAATGGTCATATTTTATTCCTAAGTTTGTTTTTGGTCGAATTACACTTGTCCAATAGAATTAGGACATGTGTTAAGGTAATATTGATATCATATTTACCCTTAGTTACCCTATTTACTATTAACCGCGGTAAAAAAAGTAAAAAGTTACTATTCACCAAAAAATTATTTTCATCTCATTGAACCACATTTTAGTCCTTGATATTAACCGTGTCTCTCGGATTTTCGAAATTCCATTCACAGAAGCGGTAAAATTAAGTTTTATGCAAAATTCAGTTTTTTAACCTACCACTTAGTGGTTTCACTATTCATCAAAAATTGAAAGTTTTCAGAAAAATACCAAAATTTCACCCTAGGCTAATTTCGATATTCTGAGTCCAAAAATGAAGTCCATTTTGAAAAATAAAATTTATAAAATTTCAAAAAGTGGTTATTACTATTCATAACGGCTAGTTTTAATAGCATATTGTTGTTTAGTGAAACTCGGTATTGCGTACGACGCAAGCTATCGAGGAAGGTCGCGATTGCGTGTAAAGCAAGCCAAGCAAGTGTTGTATAGAAAAAGATTCCTTTGATGATTTATATAACATAAAAGTCTCGGGTGTTACATTCTACCCCCCTTAAAAAGAATTTCGCCCTCGAAATTCGTCACTTTGCAACAAACAGATGAGGATACTTCTCCCTCATCATATCCTCAAGCTCCCATGTAGCTTCTTCAAGTTGGTGGTTTCTCCATAAAACTTTCACCAAGCGAGTGGTCTTGTTTCGTAGGACTTTTTCGCTACGATCCAGAATCTCTATCGGCTGTTCTTCATAAGAAAGATCTTGCTCCAGCGGTACAACTTCTGAGCTGAGTACATGTGAAGGATCTGGTATGTACTTTCTCAGGAGAGATACATGGAACACATCGTGAACTTGAGAGAGATTCGGTGGAAGCGCCAATCGGTAGGCTACCTTCCCAACACGATCCAATATTTCGAAAGGACCGATATATCAAGGGCTCAACTTCCCCTTCTTTCCAAATCTCATAACCCTCTTCCAGGGAGATATTCGTAAGAACACATTATCACCCACTTCAAACTCTAGGACTTTTCTTCGGTTGTCGGCATAGCTTTTCTGTCGACTCTGAGCTTCTCTTATGTGTTGTTGAATAGATCTGACCTTTTCTGCCATTTCATCAACGAGATCAGGTCCTAATAGCTTTCTTTCCCCAACTTCATCCCAGCAAGTTGGAGTCCTGCATTTCTTTCCATAGAGAGCTTCATAAGGAGCCATTTGAATACTGGAGTGAAAGCTATTATTATAAGAAAATTCCACCAAAGGTAGGTGTTGATCCCAACCTCCTTTGAAATCCATAGAGCAAGCTCTCAACATATCTTCTAGGGTTTGAATTGTTCTCTCAGACTGACCGTCTGTCTGGGGATGATAAGCAGTGCTGAAACTCAACTCTGTATCCAGAGTATGCTGAAGACTTCGCCAGAACTTCGAGGTAAATCTCGGATCTCGATCAGATATAATAGAAAGTGGTACTCCATGCAATCTTACCACTTCCTTTATATATATCCTGGCAAGCTGATCTAGAGAGAAATCCTCTCTAATAGCAATGAAGTGTGCAGACTTTGTAAGACGATCAACTATGACCCAGATAGCATTATTGCCTTTGGATGTTTTAGGAAGTCCTGTGACAAAGTCCATAGTGATGTTTTCCCATTTCCATTCGGGTATGGGTAATGGTTGTAACATCCCCTTAGACTTCTGTCTCTCAGCTTTAACTTGTTGACAAACCAAGCATCGAGAGACATATTCAGCAACATCTCTTTTCATGCCATCCCACCAGAAGTACTCTTTCAGGTCCCTATACATCTTCGTGCTTCCAGGATGAATAGAGAATGAAGAACTATGAGCCTCATCCAGCATCTCTTTCTTTAATTCGGGGATGGGAGGAACACAAACCCGATTCCTGAACTTTATTATCCCATCACAATCAAGGTTGAATTCAGGAACATTTCTCACCTTCTTTTGTAACTCGACATCTTCTTTCTGTGCCTCTTTAATCTTCACATGTATATATGGTTGAACATTCATTTGAGAAAGATAAGATTTTTCCCCTTCCATTATAATTCCAAGATCCATCCTTTGTAAATCCATAAATATTGGATCTTTTGTGATCCTCATCATGGATAAACTAGCATGGTCTTGTCGACTTAATGCATCTGCCACCTTGTTTGCTTTCCCAGGGTGGTAATGGATTGAGCAGTCATAATCCTTAATCAGCTCCAACCATCTTATTTGGCGCATATTCAGCTCCTTTTGTGTGAAAATATACTTTAAACTTTTATGATCAGTATAAATATCACACCTTTCACCATAAAGGTAATGCCTCCAAATCTTTAATGCAAAGATTACCGTAGCCAACTCCAAATCATGTGTTGGGTAATTTTGCTCATGGATTTTCAACTGTCGTGAGGCATAAGCTATCACCATATCATTTTGCATAAGAACACACCCCAATCCCTTCTTGGATGCATCACTGTAGATCACAAACCTTTCTCCACTACAAGGCAGTGTGAGCACAGGTGCACTGGATAACCTTCTTTTTAACTCCTTGAAATTCTCTTCACATTCCTCTGTCCAGACAAACTTAACTCCTTTCCGAGTCAACTTGGTGAGTGGATTAGATAATCGTGAAAAATCTTTTACAAAACGTCGATAATATCCAGCCAAACCAAGAAAACTTCGGATCTCAGTTACTGTTGTTGGTCTGGACCATCTTTCGATAACCTCTGTTTTTGCTGGATCCACAGATATCCCCTCTTTTGAGATTATGTGACCCAAAAATGCAACTTTTTGAAGCCAAAATTCACACTTGGTAAATTTGGCATAAAGCTTCTCCTTTCTCAGGGTCTTCAATATAATTCTCAAGTGATCCTCATGCTCTTCCTTGCTCTTTGAATAGACAAGAATATCGTCTATAAAGACTACCACAAATTGATCAAGATAGTCTCTAAAGACTCTATTCATTAAATCCATGAAGATAGCAGGGGCATTAGTAAGACCAAATGGCATCACTATAAATTCATAGTGTCCATACCTTGTACGGAAAGCCGTCTTTGGTATATCCTCCCTTTTGACCCTTAATTGATGATACCCTGAACGAAGATCAATCTTGGAAAAGTATTGAGCTTCGCGTAGTTGGTCAAATAAGTCATCAATGCGTGGGAGAGGATATTTGTTCTTGATAGTGATCTTGTTAAGTTCTCGATAATCAATGCAGAGTCTCATTGATCCATCTTTCTTCTTAACAAATAGAACAGGTGCTCCCCAAGGTGACGCACTAGGGCGTATGAATCCCTTATCAAGATTCTCTTGGAGTTGCTTCTTCAATTCCTGCAACTCAATTGGGGCCATTCTATAAGGTGTCTTTGAAATAGGCAAAGCACCCGGTACGAGTTCTATTGAAAACTCAACTTCACGATTTGGTGGAAGACCCGGTAATTCCTCCGGAAAGACATCATCAAACTCCCGTACAATGGGCATATTCTTAATCATGAGTTTCTCACCAACCATTTGAGATAAATAACCTTCTTTTAGTGGAATCAATACCCATAAGATGGAAGAAATTTCCACTGGAAGGTTATGTTCATCCTTGCATTGGTATACGATCGTAGATTGATCTGGAATATGAAATGTGACTTCCCTTCTTTGGCAATTGATATGAGCTCCATGTAGAGAAAGACAATCCATGCCAAGAATCACATCAAATTCCACTAAAGGAAGGATCACAAGATTTGCAGGAAGTACTTTCCCACAAACTTCGATCGGAGAAGAATTATAAACTTCTGATGCGATTGATGTGCCATTAGGTGTTGTCACGGCTAACTCAACATCTAATTGTTGAGGTAATACGGTGATACCCTTAGAAAATTTTTCAGAAATAAAAGAGTGGGTGGATCCTGAATCAAATAAAACATTTGCTACTTTAGAGTGGATGGTAAGTGTACCTTTCACCACATCGTTATCGTACTCCACCCCGCTGATAGAAATTGCATGTGACTTTCCTTTGTATTTAGCCTTAAGAGTTTGTTGACGTCGACCATCATCATCAACTCTTGGATTTGGGCATTGATTGGCATAATGCCCCATCTCCTTGCACTTGAAACATTGAAGTGTAGTAGGTTCATTCTGTGTATCCCTTCCTTTGTTTGAATCATTAGACATCTTCTTCCCATTATCACGGCATTCAAATGCCCGATGACCTTCCTTTCCACATTTAAAACATTTACTTGTCCCTTTAAGACAACTCCCTCCATGTTTCTTTCCACACTTTGAGCATAAGGGAAAGTTCATCTTCTTTTCCGTGTGCTCTTTAGATTTTTCTTTGAATTCCATCTTCCTCTTCTTATCAAACCCATGTGACTGATGGGTTACTCCAATCTCCATCTCGACTTTGAGAGCACATCGAACGATTTCTTCGTAGCTATTGAAGTCCCTTATGGCTAACGCCCTTCGAAGACTTGGTTTTAAGCCACTAAAGAATCGATCGATCTTACTCTCAGGTTGGATAATAATACCAGAAGCGTACCTTGCAAGTCTTGTAAAATTTGCTTCATAGGTACTAACAGATTCATCATCCCTTTGCTTCAGTTCAAGGAACTCTTTCTCCATCTTTGTTCGGAGAATACGAGGGATGTACTTATTGAAGAATAAGTTCTTGAACTCGTCCCATTCCATAGACTCAATTTCATCCCTTTGCCTCGTATTCTTAACAAGATTCCACCATTGATCCGCATCTCCTTCCAAACGATACACTGCTAGGATGACTTTATCATGCTCAGAACATTGAAGAACTGAAAATATATTTTCAGTAGTACTAATCCATTGTTCAGCAACTAATGGATCAGTAGACCCGCTGAAAGATGGTGGACGCTGCCTCATGAAGGATTCAACAGAATGTTGCTCCCTCCTTGGTTCGTTTGGAAATCCTGCATGATTCATAGCTTGAGAAAGTTGTGTGAGCATGGCTACAAGATTTTGCATTCCAGCTCCCATATCGTTTGGTTGCTCAGGGGGACAATCATTGCATTGCCCATCGCATTCCGCATTAACACGGTTCCTTCGGGTTCCAGCCATTGACTAAAACCAAGAAGAATAGTGTGAGCAACACTAATTATAATAGGAAACCACATAATTCAAGAAAAAAAAAATTTCATGCTTATGGTCTTATCCTAGGTTATTCATGGCCATTTCTAAGATTGTGTTCTATGCTTAGACTTATCCTTAGGGTTCTTACTAAGGCTTTCACATCCTAGTTTCCAAAGGTTGACTATACCTTTCCTCTGATACCAACTATAACGACCCACACTTTACATACATTGTTAATACTTCAAAATTGAAGCACACTTATTACAACATATGACAAAACCACAAAGGACCGTATAGGTATAGTGTCTTTAGAAACTGGGAAACATAAACAACTGGTTCATAAATCTTCTACAGTGTCTCCCATTTATTTCATCATATCTAGGGTCCCTTTTAGCATATTCTACTTAATATCCATCTTCATGACCTGGGGAAAAGAAAACATAAAAGGGTGAGCTCAAATGCTCTGCAAGGGCAAATAAAGGAAATAAAAATCATATCATATCTTTATGAAAATCAAAACCTGCAAAAGAGATCATAATATCTTAACATGGAATAAATCATAGAAGTGAAAATGAGATCCCCATAATCATAACATAAAACTTGAAACTTTGTGGCATGCACACATAATCATGGAAATCATTTCTTGTTAGTCATGACTCATTGCCAAGACTATCTTAGTGGACAAAGTCCCTTTCTAAACCGAGTTCACTCCTCGTTTTAGTCCTGTATCACTGAACCGAAATAACCTTCCGTTCCAGCCATGTCTATCTCATGAGATATAAAATCATTACCCAATGCATTGGAGGGAGATATAGGTCCCACCCATCTTATAATGAATCCTTTCTTATGTGTGCCACATAATCATAAAACATACATCATCGCATAACACATATAACAAAAATGGGATTCTTGAAACATCATGACATCATAAATCAATTCATATAAGATAAAGGAATTCATAAACATAATTCCATCACAACATAGTCAAACCAATGTAAAAATATGGATAGAAACAGAACCCTTTATTATCTTAGATGGAAAATAATTTTGATAAAACACTTGAATTGAATTCTTGAGGAAAATATCCTTTCTTCTTCAAAATCAATTTCTTTTCACAAAACATCATGCAATTTTAAAAGAAAGAGATTTTATTGAAAATAGTCATGAAATCTTTTAGAGGAAGCTTCATTAAAATAAGGCTTTATAAAACAGTAGAAATCCGTTCGTGCCGTATAAGTTAAAAAAAACATTCTTCGTACTTTTGTCGGAAAAGTCAAAAAGTACCTCGTACGAAAAACGACAAAAGATTCCTTTCATACATATTACTAAAACTCACCGAAGGGTAAAAATGGATTTAAACAATTTTAGGTGGATGGAAATAATATTACATATTGAGTAAACATGGATGTGGATGATAAAATACACCCCAGTAAATACTTACGAATAAACAATCTCGGATAAAAATGAGATTGTGATATTTCCCTTACCTTAGATCCAATTTGCTTTGTTCGTGTCCGAAGCTCCTGTATAATGGTTTAAATAATGTTATTGACTTATTCCAGAATCATACATATTGATATGAGATCATATATGGTCATATTATTAACTTCTTGTTAGTAATATTTCATTGTTACTTGTTACTCGGGTCTTTATAACTTTTTGTTCTTATGCGTGTTTTGTTGAATAAATTCTTATTCATATCTTTAGGTTATAGATAATTCATTTCCAGAATGGTATTAGTGTAGTATATACCATATTCATTCATTCAATTCATTTATATAATAATTATGAAATGAAGATCATGTAGAACGAATCGCATCACATCGTGGAGACGGTATTCCGTACGTACGCACGAGTGATGATATCGTTCCTATGATCGTGGAATTGTATTGGAGTATATATATATATATTATTTCAGTATCAATATTACTTAATAATAATCATATATAGTTACTCATTACACCATTATACCCATCCTTGTAAGGTGATGGTGGAAAATAGATTACACCACGGCGTGGAGACGGTATTCCGTACGTACGCACGCGCGGTGATTTCATTTTTTCCGTAGGATGGATAGAAGGTGAATTAGGTTTGTTTCATATTTATAATAACATATCAGTATGTAAGTAATACTGATGTTATTACTTTATCATGAAAAAACTAAAGAAGAAGAAGTTGAAGAAGAAAGAAATTGAAAAGATCGGTAATGGATATTACCTCTTCTTTGGAACGCCTCTTTGAATCCTCCACTTAAGGAACTAAGATTGGTCTTTGGAGAAGACCAGGACCTCTAGGATTATTCTAGGGAAGTGGAGAGGAGAAAATGGCAGGGGTTGGCCGAGCTTGAGTGCTCAAATTGGTGTGAGGAGGAGGGGGAGGAGGTGCCCTTTTATAAGGGAGGAGAGGGGCATCTTAGGAATATCTCAAAATATTATTTTATATTAAAGTCAAAATCGGTTTATAATGGTTCCAAAGGGTCTTATTTCGAAGATAAAGTGGGGAAGGGTCGAAATCCTATCAACCAATAGGATTTAGACAAGTTTAGGGTATTATTTTAACCTTATCAATTAGATTTAACTCTAAGTTAATTAATTTGACTTTTACCGTGTCTTTTTGTTTTCTTTCACTATATGGTTAATACACTTACTATAACATGCCAAACGAACCCCAAATTGTTTATTATTAATATATATATCCTTATCTAAGTCATTTGGCCGAACCTTAGATTTTTAGGAATAAAATAACAATTAATAATATAATATTTGATTTAAAAACTATTTTGTGTCAATTTTGACACTATTTGATATATGATTTTTGTGAAAGTCATAACAGAATTATATGTTCTAAACAAGTTGATTAAATCAACAATAATATATCATAGTAACCTAGAAAATTAGTGTAATTCATAAAAGTCTCAAATTACATTTATTTTGGTATTTATATTATCAATTTTGTCAATATTTCATTAATAAGATAATTACTGCATCATCTTTGTGTCATAAATAAATTAAATTATTTGATGTCTAAAAATTACAAATAAAATACCATCATGTAGGAAATCTTTTTAGCTTTCTAATGAATATTTACAATCGAATTTATCTTATGTATAACCCCATATTAAAAATGATTTACTTATTAAACTTTGATTTTAACTATTTTAACCCTTCTTTAAATAAATTAATAATAAATGTCCTATTCTAATCCAAGTGGGCCTAAATGGTCATATTTTATTCCTAAGTTTGTTTTTGGTCGAATTACACTTGTCCAATAGAATTAGGACATGTGTTAAGGTAATATTGATATCATATTTACCTTTAGTTACCCTATTTACTATTAACCGCGGTAAAAAAAGTAAAAAGTTACTATTCACCAAAAAATTATTTCCATCTCATTGAACCACATTTTAGTCCTTGATATTAACCGTGTCTCTCGGATTTTCGAAATTCCATTCACAGAAGCGGTAAAATTAAGTTTTATGCAAAATTCAGTTTTTTAACCTACCACTTAGTGGTTTCACTATTCATCAAAAATTGAAAGTTTTCAGAAAAATACCAAAATTTCACCCTAGGCTAATTTCGATATTCTGAGTCCAAAAATGAAGTCCATTTTGAAAAATAAAATTTATAAAATTTCAAAAAGTGGTTATTACTATTCATAACGGCTAGTTTTAATAGCATATTGTTGTTTAGTGAAACTCGGTATTGCGTACGACGCAAGCTATCGAGGAAGGTCGCGATTGCGTGTAAAGCAAGCCAAGCAAGTGTTGTATAGAAAAAGATTCCTTTGATGATTTATATAACATAAAAGTCTCGGGTGTTACATTAACTCCATCCTAATTTTGATATTCTTATTTCAAAAATATTTTTTATTTAGAAATATTATATTTAATAATGTGAAAAAATGGATTTAAAATGGATTCTCCAATAAAATGTGGACGAATTCCCTTTTAGAAAAAAATATTTTTTTAAAATTAGATATATTAATATCTTATACCTATAAAATATATTATAAAAGTATCAAAAATGATTATGGAATATATAATATATTCAAACAGTTCATTAATTAACTTAAAATAATTGATTTTTAATTGATTAATTTTATCAAATTTTGTAAATAATATTTTAACAATTTTGTTAATATTATTCATGACTTCCATTCCAATGGTCTTGTTGAAGCAATAATAATATTAATAGTTTATTCTAGTTCGGTAAAAATTCAACCTTGCGTGTAACACAAGCTATAGAATGGACTCACTATTGTGTGTAACATTATAAAAACATAGATTTTCATTTACTTAATTATAATATAACTTGTGAGTGTAGTGAATGATAAAATTAGTGTTTCATATAATGCATGATAATCTATGTACATTAATATATAAAAAACTATATTTAATGTTTCATAAAATTAAAAATACAAAAAAGTATAAACTAATTCAAAAACAAATGTTTCAATAACACTACAGGTGGTGATGATTCTATTAATCGTGAAATATTCTCATGATATTCCAATTAAAAATCCTTATATCCAATAAATATGACATGGTTATATTAATATTAGGTTAAGCATAAGATAAGTTAGTTTATCTAGAGTGTAAAAGAACTCATTAAATGAATAATGTGGGATCAATTGGGAATTTAGGTGACAAATAGAGGTGTTGTAACATGAGATAATATCTCCAAATTGCTAATTAAGGCCTATTATTTTTGTATACATTGATATATTATTTTAGAGTGCTGATTAATTGAGTAGAATGGGGATTCAAATAAATCACCACATAATGAATTGGGACTCACAAGGCCTTGGAGGAGACCACTGGATAGCTAGTGGAATCTATAAAGAAACAATTCTACCTCTAAACCCTAACTTCTAGCATTTGGGATATGTAGTCAAATTGTAAAATATACACACTCTACTCGATAGGATGTGGGGATACATTTGATCTTTGAGCTATATCATTCCCACCAGCCTTGTTCCTTCCATCTCTAGCTGCTTGAGCAATCCTATCCTTCATCAAAATAATTAAGGAAATGCGCAGAAGTCATTGTAAAAGAAAAAATTGACACTCACCAAAAAACTATATTTCCAATATTTCTTATTCAAAAAATGGAAATTGGGTTAAAAATAATTTCCTTATAATGCTATATATATTTAATTTGATTAATTTTTACCCAAATTATTCAAAATTGACAATAATTGTAGAAAAAATATTATAAAAAAATAAAAAAATAAAAAAATAAAAAAATTGTGATTAGTATTTATTAAAATGATTCATTATTTTATATAATTTCATTATTATTATTTTCTATGTTTCTATTAATGAACATATATTTATTTAATATAATGGATATAAGAATGATGTATAATACTAAAAGGGTATCAATAGTGTTTGAAAAGAATAATGTTTTTATATAATTTCTATTTAACAATTACTTATATAGATGTATATTATGATTCCCTTTTCATAATAATGTTTCATGACCTTGTTTATGTAGGGGAGAAGTTAGCTTCCATCATCAAAAGTTTGTTTTAAAAAAACTATTATGTTATATATAATAGTAGAGACAGAAGGAAATCTCATAATATTGACGAACAAAACAAAAGAAGTAGTTTTGGGGATTCGATATTAATTCAATTTATTTTTTATGTAAAATAATGATAATTTTTGTATGATGACTCATGAAGACTATGTTAAAATTACACTTGTAGAAAATAAAGAAAATTATGAAGTTGAGGGAGCGAAAAGGATAATGGATGATACCATGAATCCTCTATTTCATGAATTTACTAAAATAAATACACTGATATATTAATGTGACTGTATCAAGGGGAAACCATGAATAAAATTTATAATAATACCATCAATTTTATTATTATTTTTATAACGGTATTACTTTTTGATAATCAATATATTCCCTCAAATAATTATATAAAATAGAAGTTAATTTACCCACACGTATTTTTTACTGATAAAATTCACTCTTCCCAAACATATAACATCTCATTCATGGTGAAAATTCAAGACTAAATATGATTAATGTTTTTTTTAAACATTAATGGGATCTATATTTATATAGGGAACCATCACATGTTTCTTTTGATCTAATGTTGAAATCTACATTGATTCAAAGGATCCAAAATACATTCATGTCTAATTAAATATCATCAAATATATGATTTAATTATACTATGTGAATAAGGTAAAATGATGAGATTATTCATCCTATATATGGTTTAGTAGGGTTGGAAATTGATGCATTATATCATAATTTTTTAGATAAGGTGTGAAATGTTACATTTGTTCTATCATATAATTATTTTCATCCATTTTTTCATATATTTAGTCCCCACATCAGTTGGATTTTTTTTACACCTTAGTTACCTTCCTATATGGATGTGTATGAAAGATCCATTAAATCTCATTACTATAATGACATATATACCATTTGATCTTAGTGATCATATTGATGTGTACTCACAAAATTTTATAAAATATTTGAAGTATCTTTGGGAATGGGGTGTGTACTGTTAACATTCTTCCTCAAAAATTATATTTCAGATCAGTGATTCACTTACATTTATGACTTATTATTTCCAAAAATATACAATAATGTATGGTTACCATATAAATGAAAACCTATAATGTAGAAACTCAGTTTTATGCTTCTAAGACATTGGAATATTTCTACTTATATTTTCAGATCTAAGTGTAGAGATGACATGAAATTCCATGGCTTGGTGTGCATGGAATAATTTTTATAATAATATTAAGAATATTTTATACTATTCACATGATGGATATGGGTTATATCTCAAATTCTATCTTGGATGAGAAATCTGTGGCCATGGTTGAGTCTGGTGTGTGGCATTTAACCTAGATGGTGTAAATATATTGTGGGCGCATGTATTCCCAGAAAAAAGTTATCAAGGGAGTTTTCATAAATAAATTTATTTATTTACTTTGGAAATCAAAACAAATAACTTTTCAATGGTGTCTCGAATTGGAAATTTGAGACCACTGTTGAGTTCATAATGTAGTTTTTACCCAATAAATGACATAAAATGAGAGGTTGTGATGGTTTCAAATTCTGTGACTGTTGGCGGGCATTCCAGAGTTTTTCTAAAAATATAAATTTAGAATGATAGAATTAGGGTTATCACATAGTTCTATCTCAACCATTCTTTATCTGTTCTTTGTATAATTGAGATGATTTCTTCAACAGAACCTAGGCTGATAGAATAGGGAGTGCAGTGGTTGTGATATCAACAACGAGAGATTGAATCAGGGTAGGATTCTTATTGATCTTTTCACCTACGAATTCAATTTCTAATTTTTTCATCAATTCTTTGTTAAATTCATTTTTTTAACATCAAGGCTATGTCTAAAAAAAATGGCCATCATGAAATCTTCATTTTTAATCCAATTTTTTTCATTCTTCATCAATTATTTGTGGATAATTCATTACAACATTTGATCACATATAACCATCGATGGATCGTCAAGCAAAGGCTGATCTTGTGAAGCCCCCATCGCAAAGATTTCCGATGTAGTATTAGGTTTGCGATTGGATAAATGGATATGGTCTAGTGGATTATATAAGGGACCAATAGATCACTAACACCGGTGGTGGAGAGCGATGATAGCCAGCGGTGGACATCAGTGACACATGGCGGCGACCCACGAGGCTCAAATAAGATGGGGTAGCGGTAGACAGCCTGAGTGGAGGTGGCCAGTTGAAGAGTCTGTAGGTAGAGATGTTGTTGGCAGCCTGAGTGGAGGAAACACAATGGAGGGGGCCCAATGATGGATAGGGTCTACTGGGGGCATGAGGCAGGGAAGAAGATGTGAGATAAAAGTAAAAATAATAAAATGGAATTGAAAATAAATGTAATGAAAACATGGATAATTGAAGGGAGACATGGCGGAAATAAATTCATGTGCATGGGGTAAGGGGATGTGAATGAATGAGGCATGGCCTATTTTATTCTTGTGTTTAATTAGATAAAATTATATTAATAATATATGTGATTATTATTCTTGTTAAAAAAATTGATTTCCCATCACAACTCCTCCATATGGTTCCCATTTGACAAACCATCTGCAGTAGTGTGACCATGTTTTCAAGACCATAAATTCAAAAATATGCTTGGATTCCATTTTCAGGTTTACGGATAATTTCCACAAAACCCCCATGAAAAATTATATTTAATAATATAATTGAATCATTGATCTGCAATAACTCATTCACACGACATCCAATTGATGTGTTGTCAGTGGTGACATGACACTTTCATTTAAATGGTTGATTCATAACCAATGTTGGATATTAATTTAATTTTCATTGTTCAGGTCTATAGAAAAACTAATAATAATATTATAATTATTATTGTGGAATCTTGCATCTGTCATAACTCTTCCAAACTACATTGGATTGATGAGTGGTAAGTTTATTTGTTACCCTGATATTGAGGTATAATTTTTAATCCAAATATTGTGATTTTAATTCTGGACCAATGTGTGGGCCACAAGAGATGGGATCAAGTCTAATGTGGTGAAATATGACCTTTTCATTAGGTGTATTATTGAGGAAAATGAATAGTCAATTCCGTGCATTTTTATCAAGGATAATAATGTAGTGATCAATTTAATTTTATTTTGGATCGAGACGTGGTCTTCATGAGGTACAATTTGTGTGAAAGGCTTTGAAATAAATCTTCATCATCAGGTGTCCAATATAGATGAATGAATAGCCAATTCTATTTCCTTTTCAATAGGGATCATAGTGGTGCGATCATTATAGTTATCAGGGGTTATTTAAGGAAGAGTATTGGTGAAATTGTTTTTTTGGAACTTTGGACAAACGACAAGAATCATGCACTCATCAACCATTTGACTAGATGTAACATGTACTCTGGGAGTTCACTCACAAGACTATGGGACATCATTCATAGTTTAATACTCGATAATGGAAATGTACATAGCCAAGTGATGAGGTAGGGTTACACATCATGTGGTCACCACCCATTTCATGTACCACTTTATGAATACTTTACCTCTCATGTCTCATTTCTTTGGACTTTGATTTTGGAATGTGAGTACCATATCCTATTTTTTTTTTGCATATAACACACTGGTTATTTCCATGATATATTTAAAGATAGGATGCAAGATTTTACTGGTGTGAAACCTTTTCAGGAGACGTCTGATGATGACAGGGATTAGGATTTGGAATTTTAGTGCATTCCAAGAGCTACCATCTAGTAGGGATGGCCAGTGAAGTACCTCGATATCATCTGAGTTGAATCCCCCTACCAGGTAAGGCATGGGTCCTCTATGAACTAAAGTAGAATCCCCCATCATAATGGGTGTGGATCCTCTACGACTACTATGAGAGTGGAATCCCCCATTGGCATGGATGTGGGTTTAATACTACTACGATGAGAGTGGAATCCTTCTGAAACACTAGGGTGTGGGTCATGTATGACTACAATGAGAGTGGAGTACTCCTAACATAGTAGGGTGTGGGTCCTCTACAACTACTATCAGAGTGGAATCCCCCTGATGCACAAGGATGTGTGTTGTCTATGACTATTAACAGATCGGGACCCCCCTAACATACTGTGGGGGTCATCTTCTTTATGTTTACACAATCCATCTATGCAGATCCGTGGTGACACATTCTATGACATTACTTTGGAATCATGAGTTAGAGGGGCACATTTCAAACTAAGAAATGTCCTTGTGACGCGACCTAAAACCGTTTGGGTGAGACAGAGCTGCCCAAAGTGTATAGTATCAATTTGTGGTGATTGAGCCCCTTTTATCTGCGTATTCAGGGAAGATATATGGGATACATGGCATCAATGGTGGTTACTTCTATATTATTGATTACACTTTTCTTTGAATGAGATGTGATATGGATATCCCCTTACTCTCATGATAGGTTTTCATTGCTAGATAATATATATATATATATATATATATTCTGATACCCACTCTTTGGCTTTTGTTTACTCTCCTTCCACGAGATACAAAATCATGTGGGGTATTCCAGGTGCTTTCTATGTCTAGCTTCTCAATATTGGATGAGTCTAGTCTCATACGATTTTTAGTGAAAGAATTATGATATGTTCATCTTCTCACTATATCTGGCTACTTGTGATAGGATGAGAATACATTCACTATCTTGTTGGGTTGATCTATACATTTTTTGTTATAGATTGTCATATCTACTACGTTCATATCAATTGGTATCTCTAACGGATCACCTTAACCTTCTCAGGGTGTCCAAAAGAGTATTTTTATACTCACACATGCATGGGATTTTCCCACATGTTTCACTCCTTACGCAGATGATGGATAGGTTGACCATGACATCAAAGGAACATAGGTATATGGGTTCTTATATCACATATAGTTGTTATTTCTTTGGATCTAGGTATGGGGCTCTCTAAGCTGTTTTACAATTCAATTTCATCCAGGTTGTGGAACTATTCTAGTTTGGAATGTATTTTTTCCCTTTTCTCTTTCAGTTCATTCTACCTTACATGTACTATATGGTGGTTCATTCAGGTTTTCGGTTTATATATAATAGTGTTTCATCTTTTTTTCCTTTCCATCTACATTGTGCACATGTTCTTTGTAAAATTCCTCCCCATGTGTGTTGTTATTAATCATTTATCACCACCCCCTGGCCTTTGGAGGCGGGCTTGGGGTAGTTGTGTCGTGGGCCCAAGCATGAGTCACGGCATGAAAAAGTGGTATCAAATGTGGTTCGACCCTTGGGATGTTGTTCAGATGTTTTAATAATAAGTACTTGTTTGTCTTTATGTAAATAGTGTCGAATAATCTTGAGAGAGGATCTCAGGCCAGTGAGTCTAGTTATGGTACGGTGAACCACCATATCCATTAAACAGGACCCAAATTACCCACTTTTCGACTCAGAACCCAGATACACTTGTTGTAGGGAACAATGGTACATAAATCATATAGGATTGATTATTTGACAGTACTTCTTGATTCATCTCCCCATGGTTGTTGATATATATAAATATATATTTTCTCATCTGACTATGATACTATTTGATATTATTTAGAATGTCTCCATTATGATATCAATCTAGGATACTAGATCACATTCATGATGAAGATTTCATGAACAAAAGGGCCTCAATTCAAGATTCATCATGATATCACCTTCCTACATGTGAGATGTAAGAAGCTCCCACTCCTAAGTAGTCGTATACTACCCAAGTAGAGAAGGATGGGGGATTGTGCAGGATGAGTGTGCTTCGCATGATACAATGCAAGATACTACTAAGGCTCCACATTGAGCCAAACCCTTAGGCAGTAGAGGTTTGTCTAGAGTCGGTGGTTCACTTCATCAGGATTTTACGCACACCGATAGATCATATGGTGCATTTGGAAGAAAACCATTTCCATAGAGCATCTAGGTGTTGGTGGATCCTAGTTACTCAGATAGATGATGAGTAATCAGGATTATGGGAGGACTTTCAGAAGCTATTTTGTGTGGATTAATACCCCTTCTATATTCACTCCATTTGGATCTAGGAGATCCTACAGTTTCAGTAGGGAGTGACGATGAAAACTGAGTACCCAAAAATGTTCTCACATCTTTTACACTACCCTCTATACACGATCAATGAAAGATAATTTTGGGCACTAATGTTTGAGCAGGGACTCTGTAGAGAGATCTGTGATTTTATAAAACCATTGTGCATTCCCACCTATGATGGGGAGCTGGAGCAGGCATTGGTGACAGAGATATTTCTTTCAAAGTGATCTTATACATCTACTTCTGGCTATGGGATCAAAAAAGTTGAGATGTCTTCCAATGCTAGCAGGTGTCAGATGATAAGATCGCAAGACATAAGGCCTCCCCATAATCGGGCATAGGCACATAGTCCTATGGGTCCGAGGTATCACAGATTACATGGATTGACTAGGGAGGGCCGATGTTACACTTGTGACATGCGAGGTCATGTGGCATAATACTTCATAACCTGACATGGTGATAACACCAGACATGCAGTAGGTGAACCACCATAGTTGAGATAGTTTCTTGATCAGTGATCTACTAGGTAGGGATATGGTAATCCCCATGGATGTTTTGTTGGCTAAAATGGAGGATTTGGAGGTGGGGATGACATTATGAGGTCATTCCCCCACCACCACCACAATGCATCCCTCATTTGTCTCAATATGTTTGTAGTTGAGGCCACAGACCGCTGCAAGGTTTTGATGATTACGCTCCTACATCAAATTATATAATAAGAGGCAAGCCTTGTGTTTTTTATACTTTTTTGAAGTAGAAATTGTTATACACTTTTTAATGTATGATTTCTTCCATGTTACTTCCATGATGTTTTACTAGGGTGATGTGAGGTGTTAGTGTAACCATGTGTTTGTGTTGTTTGACCTAACCATGAATGCATGAAAAAGAGGTGTCTTCCCCCCCTCAAAACGTGTTTTTTCCTAAAAAACAATGAGGGAGAGTCAGTTAAACCCAAAGTAGATAGTATCAAGGTGTAGTGGAAGATTCATTATTACCTTTCCATTCATGGTGAGGTTGTGTGATGGAAATTTGGAGACGGTCCTAGAATTTACAGTTGAGTTTTCCTAGTTGACACCTTGTACTCCGGATGCCACTAAAAGGCATAGTGGTTTATCTAGTTTAGGTCACTCTCCTTCCAATAGAGTAAAATACATGTGGGTTATTCCACATTCCATATTATTATATCTTCTCATGTTTGGATGAGTTTTTTAACCAACCTTGTGCGTTGGTACCTTCATAAGTACAATGCTCAAATACAGGTCAAGCCTATTGAGACCCCATGAACCGAACTATATGACCCATTATATGGTGATGATATTGGTATTCTTCACCCAAAGAATGGGGATTCATTCCATTCTAGAAGAACACTTGGTGTTTTGAACAGACCACCAGATTCTCAGGTACGTCTTCACTTGGAGATCTTTTATCCAGAGGAAGAATTCTGTCAGATTACCTTAGCAGGAAGTCCCATGCTCACTTAGTGCATGAATATTCAATGTAGTTAACTTCACTATAACTAAACCAAGTTGGGAAAGAGTTTACAGATTTATTCAATCGATGGTGTTGACTCTTTCACTTCTCAATAATGTAATAGAGTCTCAGTTGTGAGACATCGTCTATGAAATCATAATTGACAAGATATCCTGGGTTTTTTCAGCAGATGGATATTCTAAATGAGGGAATCACAAGACTATGTTATAGGTAGAAACATTGATTCTGGTGGTGACATGATATGTAGAGGTTTTTTTGGAGAGGAAAAATTCCCCCTGGGTTTCATTTGTCCATTCCAGATCATGAAATGCATTGGAGGGGTTTCCTAGCACTTTTCCCTACCCCTAATTGATTGAGTGGTGGAACGATGTCTCTGCACAGGTTATAGCTAAGGAGATACATGAATGTTCTTAAGCAAACCATCAAACAGAGTACACCTTATGCTGTTGAACCACCACATTTGTTGATGTGGTGTGGCTGCATCGAAATTTTATGGTCTTATTGGGAGTGGGAGAGTCGGGAGTTGGCTTAGTGTCCTGAGTTGATTCCCTGATGTTTCCTTTCAAGGAAGAAAATATTGATGGAGGGAATGATGTAGAAGCACATTTTTTTTCATTATAAGACTTTGGAATATTTCTAAATGTATTTCCCAAGCCTGGAGATGATACAATGTAAAATTATGAGCCCTGGAATACCCAAAACAAATTTTCTAAAAATATTAAGTATATTTTATACAATGTATGCAATAGAAGTGGGATATCTATCAATTAGTAGCTTGGATTAGAAATCTGAGTCCAGTGTTGAGTCCACAACATGCCATTTTCTTTACATGTGGTATATCATTTGGGGGTTCAGACCTTCTATGGAAATATATATTGAGGTATTTCTCATATAAGAAATAATTTATTTATTTTGGATGTTCTCTCAAATAACTTTTGAACAGAGTACGGAATTGGATATTTGATACCACCATATAGTTCATAATTTCGTGTTTACCCTAGGCGCATCATAAAATTAGATGCTGTGAAGGTTTCAGATACAAGTGATTTAGGGGTATTTCTGTTTTTTTCCTATAAAAATAAATTTAAGAGGATAATATTTGGTTTAGCCCCTAATTATCACTCAACTATTCTTCATCCATTATTCATTGAATGGGGAATATTCATCGATAGAAACATAGAAGATCAATGTAGGAGCATAGTGGACATCACGTTAATGACGAGTGATCGAATTGAGGTATTATTCCTATTGATTTTCACACATTCAATTTCAATATCAATTTATTTCTTCAATTAATCATAAAATTAAATTTCTTTACATCAAGGACATAGCCAAACAAACACGGACATCATCCAATTTCTATTTTGAATATTCTTTTCCCATTCATCATCCTTTCTTCATAGATAATTCTACACCACTTTTGAGTTCATCAAACCACAAACGGATATTCAAATGAATACTGGCATTTTGAAGCTCTCGGTGAAAGGATAAACGATTTGGTTACAGATCTATGATCAGATTAATGGAAAAGGTCTGGTGGTCTATGGAACCGACCACCGGAGAATTGACACTAGCGGTGGCCGGTAGCGATGGGCGGCAGGGGACCGTGGTCCATGGTCAAGACACATGGTGGTAGGCCACAAGGCTTCATTATGAATGAAGCGCAGTAGGTTGCTCGAGTGAAGGTGGCTAGTGGAGGAGGTCAGAGGAGGTCGCAAGTGGTGGCGTAAAAGGAATCTCGAGTGGAGTTGGTGGTGCAGAAGGAAGCCCAATTGGAGGCGACACAATGGAGGAAGCCTGACGGCAGCTAGGGATTAGATGGAGCATGAGTTGGGGAAGAATATGTGAGATAAAAATTAAATAATAACAAAATGAAATGGAAAATAAATGTACTGAAAATATGTATAATATGAGGTAGACTTGGAGAAAAGAGCTTCATGCACATAGAGTAAGGGGAGGTAGAAGAATGAGGTGAGATCCCTTTTCATTTTTTATTTAAATATTTAAAATTATAATAATAAAATATGATATTATTATTCTTGTTAACCAAATAGTTTACTCATAGTAACTCCACCAATTAGTATGTATTTGATGAACTGCATACAGTAGTGAAACCTTGTTTTCATGACAGTCATTTTGAGACTACAGTTGGATTTATTTATTAGGATTATGGATGAGGTCCACAAAATTCCAGTGAATCATTAGATTTAATCATATTATAAACTCTTGGATACTCCATAGCTCAGATATATGACATCTAATTGATGTTATGTCAGTGGTGACATGACCCTGCATTTAAAACGCTCAATTCAAGACCCTTGATTGATATTAAATTCGGCTTCGTGGTTTGGATCTACAGAATGCACAATTTTATTATTATTATTATTATTTTGGAATCATTCCTATGTCATAACTATTCCATATGACATCAAATTAATGAGCTGTCAGTGGATTTTTGACCCTGATATTGAGGCATGCTTTTTGAGACTAATATTGGTATTTTTTGTCAGAATCAAGAAGTGGGCCTTATAAGATGCTATTCGAGTGTAATGAAGAAAAATACAAAATTTTCATCATGTTTTGGATTGAGGAAAATGAATAGTATATTTCATGATTTTTTTGTGAGGGTCACAATTCATTGATCAATAATTTTTTTCAGATGTAGACATGGGCCCCATGAGGAACTAATCATGGACAACATTGTTGAATGAAGCTTCTTTACTAGGTGTCCTATTCGGATGAATTAATTGTTAATACTATGTTATTTTCCACAAGGATTGATATGGTGTGTTATCTTTGGTTATCTAGGACCATTTGAGGAGGTATGTTAGGGAAATTGCATTTTTGTCCCTTTAGGCCAATGACGAGCATCATGCGCTCGTTGGACTTTTAACTAGATGTTACATGTACACAGGGAGTAAACTTTCATTCTTGGGGGACCATGTTCATAGTTTAGTTTTTTAGAATGACCATATACAAGGAAATACGATGATGTATGGGCACATGATGTGTTGGACCCACACATGTTGTGTGCCACTTTATGAATCTTATACCTCTCATGTACCGATACTTTAGAATCAGATTTTGGCATTCAAGGATCATATCTTGAGTGTTTTTTACATAGAATTTGATTGTGTCCTCCATTGTGGCTTTGAAGACATGATATGAGATGTTTTTGGCCTAACACATTTTAGGTGACATCTGGTGGTTGTAGCGATTAGGTGATGGCATGTTATCACTTTCAAAGAGGTACCATCCCATAGGTATGACCAGTGTACTTCCTCAAAACCATATGAGTGGAATCCATGTACAAGATAGGGAATGGGTCCTCAATGACCTAGAGTAGAATCCCCTATCAGCATGGCTATCAGTTCTTTAAAACTCCTATGATAGTGTAATCCCACATCATCATGGTTGTGGGTACTCTAAAACTACTATGAGAGTGGAATCACTCGGATTCACTATGGTGTGGGTCATCTATAACTACTATGATAGTGGAATCCCCCTGAACCACTAGGGTGTGGCTCCTCTACAACTACTATCAGAGTGGAATGCCCCTAACACACTAGGGTGTGGGTCCTCTTCTTTTGGTTTATGTGATATGTCTATGCTGAATAGTGGTGAGACATAATTTTATGTTACATTGGACTCTTGAGTAAGAGGGGTGATTTTCCACTGACATGCCACCTTGTGATGCGACCAAAAACAGTGAAAGTGATATAGATCTTCCCAATGTGGATAGTATCAAGGGGTGGTGATTGAGCCCCTTTGACTTGCATGTTCTGGATAGATTTTTGGGATGTTGGACATTAATGGGGGTTACATTGGGACTGTTGGATACTATTTTCATTAAATGATCTCTGTGATAGAGATCCCCTTACTCCCTCATTTTGGTTTCTTTGAATGATTATATATATATATATATATATATATTCTTTTTTAGGTTCCCACTCATTGGGTTTTGGTTACTCTCCTTCTAGGATAGATGAAGATATGCGGCGTATGCCATGTGATTTTCGTGATTAGATTATCATGGTTAGATGATTCTACACTTCTAATATTGGTAGAAAAGAATCGATGAGAATTTTGGCTTCTCATAATTTCTAGCTCCTTATGTTTGGATGAGATTACTTTTACTCTGTTGTTGGGTTGATTTGTACTCCTTTTAATGTACCTTGTCATATCTACTACATTCCTTTTCATTTTTATCTATTAAAACTCCAACTATTCCTTTTCAAGGAGTCCAACTATGTATTTTTATACTTACACTTGCTTGGGATCTTTCTCCACGTTACATGCATTATTCTGATGATGGAGAGGTTGATTGTGAATTCAGAGGAGCTTACAGATATGGGTAATTATAACATGTATAGAGATCGTATCTTGGGATCAAGGATTGTGTCTCTATTAGATATTTTAATCTTTAGTTTCTGCCAGGTTGTGGCCCTTTTCTAGTTGGGCGTGTATTTTTTCCTTTTTCCTTTTCAGTTTATTGAACTGTACTTATAATGTTTTTTGGTTCATTCATGTTTGAGGTTTTTAAATAGCAGTGTTTCATATTGTGTTCCTTTCCCTCTTCAAATTTTCATTTAGTTGGAAGCATGTGTGTACATGTTCTTAGCCGACATCCTATAAATTTTTGTAATTCTTTCACTGCATATCGCCAAACAATTCCTATAGAGTTGGGATTGGGGTCGTTGTGGCTCGAGCCTTGATACGGTTGTGTAATTACAAATATTGAATTTTTTATGAATAATACATAATCTATATGAGTTAGAAAAACTATATTTCTAGTTTTATGGGACATCAACAATTATTTCCAATTGATAATCCATACTAGAATAGTCATTGATTATTTGAAACTACCAACGACGTTATGAAACCATCTCAAATTATTAATGTGAATAATGTGATTAATTAATTTTGAGATTTTTGTTCTTTATTATAGAATTCTCAGATGAAATATTAAAAGATGATTAATATACCCACTAAATATAATTAAAATTTGAAAAATAAACATATCCTATTTGATTTTTTATATTAGTCAACCAATATGTTATATCATTTAGATGAAATAGAATTCAAATGAAATTTATTTGAAATGATTATTTCAATTCATCTAAATATAAACAGGAGAAAAAAATATGACTTATGATCTTGGAATGACCTGGTGGATTGGGGTATTAGACTAGAACCACATCATGTGTGTATTAGTGGAAATAAATGAAATGTTCCATTTCATTCTTTATGAGATAAAACCATCAATGAACGATCAATTTCTAGGAGTATTATTGACTAAAAAGATTTCTGATTTCTATTAACGAAACATATATAATTGAGACAAAAAAAGAGAGTAGAACATGAAATCCCTAAAAACTCATGACTATAATTTCCTCCTTCATGAATTTATTTCTATATAAATATGTGATTTTCTATTAAATAATGAGTGGCTGATAGTGATTCTATTGCACGATTTTTATTTAAACCATTACGAAAAAAAATCAGAGTCTTTCTTGATAAAGATACAAGAAGAGGAACCAATATTTTTTTTGAGTATGAAAAAATTTTTCTTCGATCATATTTCACATGAATGGTACATATAAAATCCCATATTCAAACTACAATGCTTCTTGGTGAACCAGCTTATTTTTTATGTGTAACAACCCAAACTATTATAAATAAAACATCCCCTTTTGTTTTAATTAAATTCCTCATTATGTAATGTATTTATATGAAAAACATTCTCATATTTGATTTATTACATCCAATAGAATTCAATTTACAAGTAAGAATAATTTCCTTTGATAATATAATTATTTAAGAGGGATCACAACATTTGTATTAAAATAGGGTTTTAACAAATCTAGTCATCAAAGACAAAGAAAGTGAGACCTCAAAAAGTAGGATCATATCATATGAGGCCCATTTATAGGATCATCCAAGAGAGAAAGAAATTATATGATTTTCCCTTTTCCCAACCAAATCTAATATCCAACATCGTAATCATAAGAAAAACTATTTTTGGGAGAAGTTCAAACTCATCGAGATCAAGACCCAAACCCTGTTCGCCAAACCTACAAATGAAAGACCCACCATCATGCACTTTAACCTTAGGAATTATTTTGGTGTATTAAAGGGATATGTAAGAGTAACCTATAAATATGAGTTTGCATAATTAATTTTAGAATAATGAATATATTATGAACATATTATTCTTAATTTACAAATGATTTTTATTTTGATTTCATAAATCAAAAATAATATTTTTTGTGTAATTTTAAAATTCATTTGAGGAATTTAATTTTATTAATTAATGTTTTTTCAATATAAATAATATTTTAATAAATTTTTATTATTAAAGTGAAATTATTTTTTACTTTTTATGAAGTCAAATTTAAAATTTATAAGGGTTTTTAAAACTATTATATAAAAAACCCATAATTTCTCAACAAATCACATCTTTTATTTATAAAAAAACATATATTTGGAAAATTAATTATATAAAATTAGTATTTTTATGGAATTAGGACATCGAAATTATATAATGGTGAACATTCCATTATTTTCAAAGTAAAATATTCTGGGAAAAAATGAATATCGTATAAATATACTTTGTGTTTTATGACATCATAATGACCAAAAACTGATGTAATAAGTAACATAAATTGAATAAATGAACAAATATTTTTTCCACTTTAATATAATTTGACATTTATTTTATTTAATTAATTTTTTAAATCCATTTGAAGTTTTTGAAGACTTATAATATATTTTATGATTTTACAATCATTTCTTTAAGAGAATGAATCACATCCACATAACCACGGGTAACATTTTATTATGTTATTCCCCTAACTATATAAAATTTAAAAAACACTCCTCTTAGGCAGGGACCATGGTAAAATACCATGTGAGGATTTGTGGTTTTGGAAATTTTAATATGCATAGTCCAAAACCCAAATAGTAAATAAATACTCCACTTTTCCTATATAAACCCACACAATCTCTCATTTATCTTCCCTAAATCTCCTTAGAGCATGACAATAATCTTTTATTCACTCTATAAATTCCAACCAAGGTGGAAAAAATCTCTCAAGAAACTTCTCCAAAGCATTTAGGGTCACAAAATAATGTAAGGGATCCTCACCTTCCTCTCTTACATTCAATTCAAGCACCTTCTTTGAAATTAGTGTTATTTTTAATTTCAACAGGTCATATTTTCAATCAATTATAAATATTACATTATATTACAATGTAATTTATTTAAATGTTATACCATTTATCCTCTCTCATTTTTACACATACCTATGCCTTTACAATGCCAAACTATTGTAAGTGATCTTTCACTCTCTTTTTTATTCAATCATTTCATTTATGTTATGATTCTAAATTTACATTTCATTCAAGTTAGGGTATTTTTATCCATATTCCGCATACATTCCTTTTGATTTATACATGATGGAATACCAATTTATGTTAATGTATTCCATTTTCCATATATTATTTTTGTGATATTATATGGATTATTTTCAAGACCAGGCACTAAGACGACATGTGAATTTGAGGATCGGGGACAGTGAAATAAATTATTGAAATATATTAAGTATATTAAATATGAATCAAGTTCATATTTTCTACAAAAGTTAAAAAACATCAAAATAGGTTCTCAGATCAGAAATATGAGTGTACAACTGAGTTCGTAACATGAGGATTACCCTAGGAAAGACTTTTCCTTAGTCGGTGAGTGTAGTTTGAGGTAGGTCATCGCTTGTTAAAAATTAATAAAATAATTATTACAAATTATATTTTTTCAAATTTTTGAAAATATTATTGGTTAGCCTTTAAAAAGGGTATTATTTCAGAATTCATGTGTTAGTTGCAGAACCTTGTACCTCTGTAGAATCATTCAAGAGTTTTTCAGTGAATCCTCTCTAGCGAACGATGATGGATCATGGATCTAAAATAGACACCCATAAATTTCAATAGTTCTTTAATATTAAAGCAACAGAAGATTGATCTTCTCCAACAATCAATTCATATTGATGTAAGGCCTGTGTTTTATATTTATTTCATCCTCGTTCTTAATTTTTGCAACGAATGAAAATAAATCAACGGATGGAATAATTTATGGATCGACCACCTTAATGGATGGGTTTATTTGTGGGGTTTTTATGGTAGAATAATCTATATGATTTTTTTTATTCAATTAATATTCTAACGATGATGGATTGAGATTGACCCGATGACCGATTGAGATTCGTTCCACCAATCTATTCTTATTCTTTTCTCCCTCATTCATCATTCATTGATGGAATTCTTCATTTTGACTGGAGATTAAAAAATCCCAAACAATTAATCTTTACACACCAATTTCATCGTAGAAATATCATAAATTATATATCTAAGATTGGCATGACATAATGGTTGTGAGAAAGTGGAAGTGGTGATGAATCATACAACGAATGATTCCTGATTTTGTGTTGTTCAGTCCACAATATTGAATGAATGTTAGATCAGTTTTCAATGCGGATTTGAGGGATTTAATGCATTGTTTGTCAATGGTTGTACTTATAAAATCCATCCCATTTATTTTAATGATGATGTGTTTCCGAATGGAGTTTAGAGTGACAGGAGCATGGATCTGGGATTTTCGAAAATCTCATGTTACAAGGTGTGTATGCCAGATATACATGATGTGTGAGGGCCTGATGTGGTGTCTAGGGTTGTAGTGGAAGATAAACTTCACACGACATGTGAATAATGTTGCATGACATGTGGTCCCACCCCAATTACTCAGCGTTTTTATTGGATGTACAGAGAAATGGGATGGAGGACATGGGTTTCCTATACAGCGTGTAATTATGCACATGACATTTCCTGGACCATGTACTCAGGATTCATATTGTTCTACTACACGAGAATGGGTAAACTGTTAGATTTAATACACTAGCAGACATCAAGAGTACATAGGTTGAACCTGAATTTTATGTACATTGAGTGTAACCCCTCTACATTCCCTGGACTCTTCAATTCTACATGATCATATCATGACATGGGCCATTGTCCCAGGGTAGATCATGTGGTCAAGGGACATGAGGTGTAACCTCTAATACACATCATGTACCTTTTAATACATGGATTTGGTCTCTTGTATTCCATATCATGGAAAATTTTCATTTGGGATCATTCCCCTTGTCTTATTTCTAAAGGTAGGAATAAATCATTTCCTACTCCGATGACTAGGATCCCTTCTACATGAATTCCTATATATTGTACTTGGAATCCATCAGAAAGGCTTATAGTACTATCCTATATTCTTCTTCGTTCCCTAGGTGGAGTTCATTGTATATACATGACCAATTCTACCCGAGTGAAAATCCGCTACATATTAGTGTTAATCCATGATGACTTGTTTGTATCACCCCATGTACCAAATGTTGACTCTCATCTGTTAATCATATTCTCTTTAGAATATCATCATGTAATTTTTCATGAGAAGAGCTGAAGAGAAGTACCCATCAAACAGATGTCATAATTTCAATCAAAATCAAGAGTTTGTTCTCCTGGAATAGTCTTTCTGTGAATCATTGAGCATGAATCATAGGATGGTATACTAGGGTTATGACTTACCTCCAAACTATGTGTCTTTGATTGAGTATATCTGAATATTCTTGTAATATATGCTATAAACATATATATTTATAGGGATAATTACATTAAATTTTTGTACACATTTTTTTATGAGGTGTCTTATAATGTCTTGTTATACTGACCCTTTCATGGGATTTTCCCATAAGGGTCATGTCATATGAATATGATCGAACTTTTGATAGGGTCCAAGGTGGAATAGGTCCAGATGGAGCTTTATGAGACATGAAAGAATAAGGTGTGTTACTGCCATATTAAAAATTTAATCCCAGTAAAAATAAATTCATGTTGGACTTTTTCTACAGACTCTTTTTGGTGGGTTGGAATTTGGACATATTTATTTTTCTTTACTTCCAATTTTACTCTTGTTACAGAATTTATATGTATTCATGCATGCTTGTTAGCTTTTTAAAATTTTAGTATTTTTAGGCGATTAGTGTTGTGTGTTTATACATGTATATAGGTTAAGGCCTACCATGTTATTTATATTTATACTTAGTTCTAGTCAATTTCCCCTAGTCTATTCGAGGTGCACTTATAGAGTTACATAATGGGCCCCACAGGGGCGGGTCATGCCATAGCTATGTCAACGTTTTTGGTTCTAATTTAAGACCGAGAGTATATGAGATTGGATTTCAGGATAGGGACTCCATTTTTTATGCGATATCTGATCACCTAATTTTTGACTTGGTATATAAGAAAACTAGTTGTAGGGAAAGCAATCGTATAAGCACCTTATAATAATGTGTTGTGGTTTCAATATCCAACCTGAGTTATTTATCTAGATAAATTGACCCTAGTACATATTATTTATTTCAGGATGCCTATCTAGTATATAAAAACTAGGATTCGGTAATGTCATCACAATGATGATACCCTCAGTCATGAGGTAGAGATACATGGACCACTTCTTGAGTAATTACATCCATGAGATGTACCAGCAATTCCACTACCTAAAGAGAAACAAGTGGCACTAGCAGTGCTAGTTGTACCAGTGGTTGAGGAGTGCAGAATGATTGCACTTCATGCATTTTAGGGATGGAGACCTATCAGGTTTCAAGGCAATCCCAACCCACATGAAGATGATGACTGGATTGTGACAGTGAAACTAGTTTTCTGTCTGGTTAGAACACCAATAGGTCAGGTGGTAGTCCTGGCAGTGATCCTTCTTCACAACTCCACAAGAAAGTTGTGGGGTTTCATTTCCCTTTCCAATGATGACGAGACTCTACCGTGTAATGTTTTTTTAAACCAATTTATATAGGGGATGTCTCCAGAAATACTGATGGTTGTGCTTATATAGGACCTTCTTTAGCTTCAATAGGGAAACATGATAGGGGAAATAGTATTCATTGAGGTTTACCAACATCTCTAGGTAATCGATTGATATTTTTTGAAATCAATTATTCAGTTTTCAAACCTTTGAGAATGGGGTTTCATAGACACATTCAAGACAGTTTTATCCCTCGGTGATTTCCTACCTATGCCAGTGTGATAGAGCTAGATTTTGTGGTTGAACGATTCTTATATGAACAAATATATCTGATGGTTGTCAGTAGTGGGAAAGCATGAGCATAGACATCCAAATATAGAAGCCAATGTTAGTCTCAGAGACCATTATGTGGGATACATCATAGATGGAGGTCTCAGTATTTGGGATCTACAATTCTAGGCTGATAGGGTGGGTCCGTAAATCCATAGAGAGGTGTTTTTACTCATGGGATGGAAGGGGACATGTCTCTAGAGATTGTACGCACTGCCATACAGATAATAGTGAGTCTATGTATGAGCCAAAAATGCAGAGACAATGCTAGAATCGAGAAGGTTTGTAGGGTAGAGTATGTGGTAGATAAGTTGGAAGAGCAGCAGGAGGTGGTCAATGTTTCGACTTGCTACCACCATAATCCCATGTGGTCCACATCAGGCTTTGGGAGCTGGATTGAATGGGCATTGAAAGGTGTAATGTGTTGAATATTATGAAAAAGAGAATATTATAAGGAGTCAAGGTATGATCTCTACCTTTTCTAATTTAGTTTCACTACTTATAGACATAGGTTATAGTAATTCATTTATTTCCTTAGACCTTGTACGATACATATATATTCTGATTGAACAATTTTCTCAACTGATACATTTAGAGACTAATACTAGATAAGACTTATTTTCATGAACTAGTGGCAAAATTGTGACTTAACCCCTTGAGTTTATTGATTCATATTGAATCTCTTGGTCTCAGCATTTAGGACTTATGAAAACATTCTTTGTATGTATTTGTTATCTATAGTTCATGCTCATATTGTCTGTTTTTGGAAAAGGGGGCGGTGTGTCTGTAGTGATGGAACCAAAATTTACTTAGTCTATGAAATGGAATCTCAGGATGTGTAGGATATACTCATATGTAGAAGGGTGAATAAAATTACACAAAATATAGCTAGCCTAACCCTTGGTGCATTAGATGTTATGAGTTCTAATTTTCTATAGTGGAGTTGGAGTATGAGGACTTCTTCCCTAAAAGTTTTCTAGGTTTACCTACCTACTAAGAGAATAAAATATTAATTAATATAAACCCTAGGATGACATTGATATATACAGCATCATATTATATGTCACTTGCAGAGCTTTGCGAATTGAGGGTGAAGTTAGAGTATTTGTAGAGTAAGGTCATTATTTGACCTAGGGATTCACCTCGAGATGCCCCAATTTTTTACCAAGAAGTTAGGAAAGAACTTGATGATGTGTGTGGACTACCAGTTCTTGAACCAAGTGACCATAATGAATATATATCCACTACCAATTATTGATGGGCTATTTGGTTTGTTGATTGGTGTTTGATGGCTCTCAAAGATTGGCCTCAGATCAAGTGATCACCAATTTTTAGTTTAATACAAGGATTCACCAAAGATGACATTTTGATGTTTCTATAATCACTATGAGTTCATAGTTATGCCCTCTGGAATGATGGATTCACCAGAAGTGTTCATGGGACAAATTTAACCAAATCTATTAGCCATGCGTAGATAGGATCGTGGTGGTATTCATCGAAAAAATCCTTGTGTACTCGACATCTGAGGAGGAGTATGCGATATAGTTGAGGATAGTTCTTGACGTACTCTAAGAGAACCAACTTTATGGAATTCTATCAAGTTTATAGTTATGGATTCAGGTGTTCCAAATTCTTGTAAATTTTATCTCATCATATGTTGTGGTAGTGGACACCACAAAGGTCGAGGGAGTCTTAGCTTGGGAGAGACTTAATAGTGTGGAAGATGTGTGAATCTTCATTGGGTTGGTAGGATATTACCAGAGATTCATACTTGATTTAAAATGAATATAATCATCCATGATTGTTATGACTTGAAATGGGAAGCCTTTGTTGTAGATATAGATGTTCCAGTACACTTTTATGTTTTTGGTGTAGTGTTTGACAAGCGTTCCATCATGAAATTATCAGAGGAGTGTGTATAACACATTCTGTTCTGTGTTGCATCAGGGACCAGGAATGGGTTTTCTCAGATTTATAGGAAATCGGTGATTTAATATGTTTTAAACAAGTTTATACCACATGATCATAACTACATGACCAAAGATATTTAAATAGAAATGATAGTATCTGCTTCGAAAATATGGTTACACACCTGATGGGAGTGTAGTTTGTCCTCTACTCTGATAAAAAGATTATAAGGTATATCTTCTATCAGAAGTATGTATATTTGATACATAAGTGACGGGTATATTTCCTCTAGGATTAGGACTTATAAATTATCTATACTCCATGGATGGGGAACATGGTAGAAGATTCTCTAAGAATATGATATTGTTCGTAGTTGCTAATTGAGGCACCAGAGTAGTTGGCCTCATTGTAGGTATCCTTTGTGGATGGATATGGACAATCTTCACTCGATTCAATTTTTTAACCCCACCACTCTAATAGATATTTATGGAGGAAAGGCTTCGGGTTACCATCTGTGAGACCCTACATGATCAGATATCTATAGGGCCATATCCTGATGGATTTTCAAAAGGGAAGAAGCATGTAATTATTTTCAAAGGACACATGATGGTACCAGTGATGTTGTGGGAAGTGGTTCTAATATATTTTCATACATAACATTTATAGTTTTATAAGGGTGTGGAAACAATGTAACTGGACCCCTAAAGTTAAACTTGGTGTCCACGGATGAAGAATGTTGTTGCAGAATTGATCTCTTGATGTCTTACTTTTCAGTAAGTGAAGGTTGGGACCAGGTTCCTATGGGTTTGGCTCAACCACTTGAGGTGACAGAATGGAAGTGGGATGGGATATATATGGTCTCATTGATGGGAAACGACATATTTATAGGGGACACAAGTCTATCTAGGTAATCATAGACTAAGTCACTTTGTCAACGCACTTCCTAATATCTAAGAACAGAGTTCTGTAGTGTTCATGGGATTCCAATAAATACATGAGATTGACTAAATCCATGTAGTTACATTTATGATTGTTCCATATCATTATTATCTCTTCATATCTCAGTTGGAGAATAGATTATTGAATGTGTTTGGGACCCAACTACACTTGACCACAATGTTTCACCCACAAAATTGTGGCTAGACGGAGTAGATCATTCATGTTTTGGTAGACATGTTGTGAGCTTTCAAGATAGATTTTGGTCAGAGTTTGGATGATTTCGTACCACTAGTGGAATTTTCATAAAACAAAATCTTCCATTCCACTATTGGTATGGAAAAATTTGAGAATTTGTATAGGAGACCCTACTGGTCAACACTTTTTTAGACTGACCTAGAAGAGTCAGCAATCATGAACCCGATGTTGGTGGGAGATACAATATAGAAGGTACAAATCATCTAGGAGACGATAATGACTACATAGATCCATCAAATGACTAATGTTGACAGTTGATTGTGGCCTTTGGATTTCCATGAAGGAGAGCATGTGTTCTAATATATTTCACCTCGACGTGGATTAGAGAGATTTAGCTATGGAGAAAAGCTATATTCAACATTTATGAGACGTTTACAAGTACTATATCGAATTGGATATGTGGAATACCACTTAGGTATACCTCTATAGTAAGACTAGGTACATGTCATCTTCCATTTGTTACATCTGAGCACGTACATGAATGACCTATACCTCGATATCAACTAGGATAAGTGGGACATTGAGGATGGAGAGACCTTTGCTAAATACTCACTGTGGATCAAGGATTTAAATGATAGAATTATTTTTTGGTGATCGATTCCTTTGGTGCATATCTGGTTGCAGCACGAGAATCTCCAAGAGAGCACAAGGGAGTAGGAGGATCAAATTCATGTTCAGTACCCACATCATTTTGAGAAGCCATTATTTTGGATATTTATGGACATAAATCACAAAGTTGGGGGAATTTAATCTATCATATTTTCTATTGTTATTATCTACTTATTATATGAATCTTTTCATACTAACCACTGAGATAGTGTGAGATTCTGAGGCCCAAGGTTCTCAAAATAAAATTTTGAAATATATTAAATATATTAAGTAGCATGCATGGATAGTTTTACTAAAAAAGTAGAATAACTTCTAAATATTCCCCCTAACCAGAAATATAAGGGAATCATTGACTTTAAAACATGTGATTTACCCTAAGTGCTGCATAACTTTCTGTCAGTGTATGTCGTTTGTGAAAAATTCATCACGATTGAATAAATGAATAAAATAATTAGAATAAATTATTTTATTTAAGAATTTTGACACACTAAATGGGTAGAAATTAAAAGGATATTATTTTAGAAGTATTGGGTTAGCCTCATAACCTAGGGACCTCTGTCGGGTCACTGACGAGATATATTTAGAGAATATTCTTAGGAAAAGGATGTTGGATCATGGATCAATGATGGATGCAAAATGATCTCTATAGATCATGCCAATAACTACAACTGAACAATAATTATTCGTTAGAAATCGATGAAAATCAAGGTAGGGAAAATGTTTTATTTGGATGTATTCCCAACTAATAATTTATATGTTGAAAAAAAATCAAACAATGAACGAATTTATTTGCAGATCGGTCACTTTGTGGGATGGGTTTATCTATTGGGTTTTTTGGGGAGATTAATATTTGTGATTTTTTATCCAATTTTAATTATAATAGAAATGGAATGAGATTGACACAAACATTGATGGAGGTTAGTTCCTCCAATATGTTCTTCTTCCATTCTCCCCCATTCATCATTCATCGTTGGCATTCTTGTTTCGGACTGTAGATCAAAAAATCCCAATGAATCAACCATTTGAAACCCATTTCATAGTTCAATGATCTAAAATGGTAGATTAAAGATCATCACAACACGATGGTGGTGTTAAAGTGGAAGCAGTGATCAATCTGATTATAAATGACTTCCAATTTCTCATTCTTTTTCATTCTTTGGTACGCAATGATGAACGAAACAAGGATCCATTTTTTGAGTGGATTTTTTTTAGAATGTGTTATTTTTCAATGTTGGGATTCAATAAAATAATCCCATTGAGTTTTTTGGGAATATATTTTTAGATTGGAGGCCAAAGTAATGGAGGATATGGGTGGAGAATAGATATGGGATTTTGGATAATCCCTCATTACATGACATGTAAACCAGATCTACAAGTTATGTGGTCCCCCCTGAGTGGTGTCTAGTCTTTTGGTCTGAGTTAAACATCATAGGACATGTTACACATGTCCCACATCATATTTTACATCCATGGACACTCGATAAGTAATTTTGAAGTACACGAACATGGGTGGCCAACACAGCGTGTAGTCCTCCACATGGCATGGCACAGACCTAATACAATGCCCCCCCCATGTTCTAACACACAGGCACATGCACACGGTACGATGTTGTGTACTAGGACATGGCAGAAGTAGATGGGTAGGACACGTGGTATAGAGACACTATGATTAACCCCTATAAATGAAATGTACTATTCTATAATACATAGACATGGATCGATGGGACATGTCATTTACTTACGATGAACCTAGGGTTAAGGGACATGACATGTCATAGCTATTTCATTTCATGTACTATTTTATACATGGATTAGATCTATTTTCCCCTATATAATGGACAATATTAATTTTGGTTCATTCCATTAATCCTTTTCTTAATTGTAGGTATGAATCATTTACTACTTAGGGGACTACAATACCGTTATTGTTACTTCCTAGGTATAGTCATTGGAATCATTCTATGAGGCCCAGAGTGAGATCCTCTATTCATCCCCCTTCTTTATGTGTATTTATTGGTAGCGATTTGACGAACACTACCCAGGAATCGATCATCTACTATATTGGTTAAATACATATTGATTTGTTAGTATCACCCCATGGACCTAGCAGTGATCCTCATCTATGTATCATAGTATATTTGGACTATTACCTTGATCTTTCTCATGATGAGACCTGATGAGTAGTACCTATCTGACAGACATCATCAGTGATTTCAAAATCATTAGTGTGTTCACTTGGATGAGTGCCTCAAGGAATTAGGAAACATGAATGCTAGGCTAGTAAAATATTGTTATGACATACCTGTAGACTATTATTATTGGATTTAGTATATCAATATATTCCTAATATATGTGATGTAGACCTACATATGTGTATAGATGACTGTATATCCTTCATTGTATAATTTTTTGTGGTATCCTACTAAGTATTGTTATACTCACCCCAGTATGGATTTTTCCCAATGGGACATGTCATGTAAATATGATTACCATTTTCAAATAGTCCTAGATGGAACAGTACCAGATGCTTCTTAGTGAGACCAGACATACCTATGTTTGTTCTCGTTGAATTCAGACAGTAGTCACAATACCATCATGTTCTAGATGGACTTGTGTTACAAATTCTTTATAGTGTGCTTTTAAATTTCCATATATACATTTATTTACATCCTATAGAACTATAGTTATGGGATTTAGATATATACAAGCATGGTTTTCAGTTTATTTTTTATTTCATCTTTTTCAAGAGCTTGTAGACATGTGTGTGTGATTAGGTACATTGGTTAAGGCCTCCCATGTTAGTGATATGCCTACTCGGCACTAGTCAGCAGCACCTGGCCTATTTGTGGAGGTATTTTGGAGTCATATCATGGTCCCCACTATGATGGTTCATAACACTCTCACTCTCATTAATCATCCCTTGATCCATTTTATACACATGTTACCATGATGAAATTACTTATGGGATTTCTCTATTATCATTTCCATTCAAAAAATTCTTTTATGTTATGTCTCTTGAATTTCATTTTCTTCAGTTGGAATATGTTCATCCATATTCCAGTAAAATTACACTTAATGAATAAGTGATGATGGACCCTTTCACTCTCATTAAGCCTCCTATGATCATTTTTGTACACCCTTTAACATTCTCAAATATAGTTAGGATTATTTTCTCTAGCCATGTATCTTCATTGACTTATGAATTCTATTTGAAAATTTATAATGTTGGGATACTATTTCCATGCCTCTATTACTTCTCATTAGATTTTTATTTTATGAGACACCCATTTCTCTCTCTTCAACCCATTTTGATGAATCATTAATTTAAATCATACTGCTATCAAATGTTCAACACAATCTTATATCCTAAACAATAGTGTAGTGAATACCATATTAATATCCTATTAAGGGTGTTCAAATTTATGTACATATACTTTTTATTGGGGACTTATATATATATACATTCCAGAATCCTTAATTGTTTAATAAATTATTGAAATGAATAAAATACATGTTTTATAATTTATGTGTCATACATAAGCATGAGAATGAAATGAATATGAGGGGTGAACCTAGATAGTGCTCCAATTAATTTTGTAATGTTTAGTATCATGATATGAAATGTCGAGACATGGATTAAATCTTCATTCATTATAATTATTTTTCCACCATGAAGTTTTGGTGGGTTTAGCATTTACCTATGTTTAGGATTTAGTATTTTATATTGTTTCCACATTTCCTATGTTATGATTATCATGATATATCATGTCATGTTATTCAGGTTCCTTTTATTCCACATTGATATAAATATTGTCTAACATATTTCATTGATGAAATTTTTTATTTCCTTACTCAAAATTATAGCTCTCCCCATTCTTATGTATGTCCCCAGGTTATCGCATACAGTATTATCTTCAATGGTGTATTTTGAGAATGTTAAAAAAAATTAAATAATGTTGTAGTATTCACTATTTTATGTCCTTATGTATTGTATCAAATTCAAAAACACACTATACATATCAATATTTTGGGTTGTATTGAATATAATTTTATGTCCTAAATAAATTACTAATGTGTAATAAAGTGTAGTGTTCTTATATTTAGAGTCAGAACGAATGTTTATTTTTTTTGGAATTAGGATTATAATACTGTAGTGAAAGGCATAGAGATAAGACTATGTATAATAAACCATCCACAACTTTATTATGTATAGAGTTTGTATTTTATCATGAAAATAATACCTTTATAGACACTAAAAGTGGATTTGGTTCTGGTAAAGATAAATCTAGGGGTAACAACTCTGACAAGGGGTTTAAGGCCCAACCCAATGTAACCTGGTACACGAAAATAATGCTTATTGAACACATAACACGACACACCAGGGGGATATGCTTTGGTAAATTCATATGCTCATTCTATTAATTTTTAAGTGAACTAAAAATTCCCTTCATAATAGATGTTATGAAATAGATCCTGGATAACATAGGTTGAAACCCAAAAACTCATATGTTAAGGATATAAATGTAATTTATATATTATCACTTTCATTTCATTTGATTTCCCATTTGGAAATTGTTTAATATAATCATCCCTAATTTTCCCTTTACTATTTCCAATGTATGTAAATATTGGAAATTAGATAAAGAATTTGTGTGATGGGAAATGTCATAACATCCCCCATGAAATTCCCAATCTAATTTGATCACGAAGAAAAATCATTATCAAGATACTATCTTAGTCGAATCTGGTTATTAATAAAAAACTAGATCTTGAAGATAATGAAGACCCCCCTAAGAGAGAAAAATACACAATAGGGTTCTACATGCATTAATGGCTCCAACTTTAAATGGGTCGTCAGATCCCTCAATCACCAAAAAAGGATCGATTCATTGGGTTGATCTTCTCCATACTTCAATGTTTTGAGAAAGAGAATGTTCTTCTGGATATTTATCACATGGAGTAACAGATTATTAATGGTGGAAATTGATCCATAAAATGAATCATGAGGATGCGATCAAGGATAATGATTGAATGGAATATTAAAAATGATTTTCCAGAAAATATTTTCCTCACAATTTGCATAATTAAATGAAAATTTAATTTCCTATAAAAAGATAAATGACAATGAATCTATTATGGTGTATGAGTAAAACATCAAAATACTTGCATGATATTACTCCAACATTTCTCTTACATTCGAATACATGTTTGATCAATTCTTTGGTGGGCTAGAACTGAGTATATAAAAAAATTGGTGATCCATGACTATGATAACTATGTGGAAATATTCCGATGTGACCTCAATGTTGAAATGGAGATCAAAAACTCCCAAGGGAATCCTGGGGATAAGAAGAAATAAGTGATGTTTAATTATGGATGTTCAATGAATAAATATAATGGAACTAAGAACTTTTAGCCTTCCTCCTGTCAATGAAGATGAAAAAAGCACCGTGAATATTGACGGAGGGGGTCAAATAAATGCTTTAGGGGAGGGAGAAAAGGGAATCTAGATAATAATTACCCAAGGTAAAAACCCACTAATGGGATTGAGGAAATGAATTATATAGTCAACCCTCAGCACTTTTTTCATTTATTAAACTTGATGGAACTAGGGAACTTCACAAAACAATTCCTTATTACAAAGGTTTTGGGAGGAAATTGACAACCCCAAAGGTAGAAAAGGTGATATTTTCCATTACTACCACTAATTTAGACCCCAACAATGAATTGATAACATGTACGCAATTTATTCATTCATGTATTGTGACTATAATTGTTTTCTGGTTCTATCCATTCATTCATATCATGAAATATTTGTATAATTATTATAACACCACCACTAATCATGGATGTAGATATGTCATAGAGGAATGGAAAAATGGGAAATTTTTTCATTCCAGGTTTAATACTCTTCCACTATCAGAAATTTTGGGTTGAACATCCCATTAAACTTTTTCATACTACCTTTAGTGGAATTTGAAGTAATTTTATGTATGGATGGTCATTCACTACATAGATCCAACATAAATTTCCATCAAAAGAAAATCACCCACCATATTTCAAATCAACACCCAATTCTATTCATGTGCAAGGAGGATGATAATATTATTTAGTACTAACATCTCAAGAATTGATATTATTTCCTTGCAAGAAATAATATCTATATTAAATGATTTAATCTATGGAAGAAAAAATCATTGAAGAAATTCTTATGGGAGGGATAAGCTAATGTGTTTCCTGATGAATTTTATGGTCTTCATCCTCATTGAGAGGTTGAATTTTCAATCGACTATATACCTGGGGTGTTACCAATATCCAAGAATCCATATAGAATAGATATTGGAGAACATGAGGATCTAAGGAAACAACTGCATTAGAATCTAGATAAATCATTCATTCACCCAAGTGATTCACCATGGTGTGAACTAGTCCTCTTCAACAGGAAAAAATATGTGTTAATGCACATTTTCATTGAATATCATGTGATCAACAAGATCATGACAAATAACATGTATACTCTGCCTCATGTTGATGAAATTTTTGAGCCGCTACATGGATCACACTACTTATTGAAGGTGGAACATCGATCATGATATAATCAAATATGTGTGTAGAAGGAAGATATCCCCAAGATCACTTTTAGTACAATTTAAGAGAAATATGAGTTCATAATGATGCATTTTGGGAAAATTAATGCTTCATAAATCCTCTTAGACAGGATAATTAGAGTCTTCATGTTTTACGTTGACATATTTGTGGTAATCATTCTAATCTTAAATATTTTTCAAAAGAACTTCAGAAATGAAAATAATTATGAAATGTATATAAAGTTAGAGTTTATGTTGAAGGATGTCTCTTTCTTGGGAATATCATCATACACAGTTTGATATCTATAGACCCTTCAAAGAAAAATGAAATTGAAGGATGGCCAATATAATGTCCCAAGAATTATGTATATGAATATTACATATTTTTAAATGAATATTCATTAAATTTTATGAAGTCATCAATGAGGACCATATAGTTTAGTGCCTTTGGAAACATGGAATACATTCTTTGAACATGTGAAAGATCTTCAACATCTCCCTTAAAGATATTATTCTTTACTACTCATACTTAAATTATTTTTGTATAACGTTAGGAAAAGAAACATATAATAGGGTGGCCATATATTATCAGAAATGGTAAAATAACAATGGATGGACATATGAATGTAAAAATATGAATATAAGTATTTAATATAAAAATCATGAGAAATGAAATAAATCATAGTAGTTCATAAGGAATAAATCATAAAGGAACATTAACCAGAATAAAATATCATTGGAATAAACATGAACTTGTGGAAAACACATAAACATAGAAAATAATTTCATTGTTAGCCAAGGATCATATCCAATACCATCATAGTAGACTAAGTCCATTACTGAATAGAGATCACTCCTTGATCAAGCCATGTATAACTGAATTAGATTTACATACCATTCTAGTCATGTATATCTCATGAGATATAAAACATTACCCACCACATTAGAAAGAGATATGGGTCACACCCTACTCATAATGAAACAATTCGTACATGTTCCACAAAAAGATAAACCATTCATCCTAGTATAACCTACAGAACTGAAAATGGGTTTCTTAGACATCATTACATAATAATATATATAAAATGAATGGAGTTCATAAAAATAATTCCACTTTAAGCACAATAATTCCAATTCAATAATAGGCGAGAAACATAACCCTATATCATCATAGGTGGAAAATCATTTTAATAAATTACTGGAAATCAATTCTTGGGGAAAATATATTTTTTCTTCCTAAATTTTTTGTTTTCTCAAATTGAGAAGAAATTTTAAAATATAAAATAATAATTTAAAATAAACATTTAATATTATAATAAAGGACTCACAGAAATAATGTTTTATATAATTGTAACAATCCATTAATTTATTATAAGTTAATAAAATTCTCCGTGTAAAATTTCTAGAAAAGTTAAAAAGTACCTTCTATCAAATAATTATCAAGTATTCATTTCATACCATTTACTAAAAATTCCTCAATTGGTATAATTTATATTAAACAATTGTAGAAGAATAGAAATAGTATTACATATTTAGGCTGTTGGAACCATGAAATTTCTATAAAAGAAATGGATTATGGTTTCTATTTGTTGTCAATCTCCATTGGGAGTTAAATATGTTTTCTAGGAAAGGGATCATATAGTTCAACCAAGGAACATTATTGATGGTGGCATCATTTCTTAGCGTTTTCAAATTTTCTAAGACAAAAAATTGGAATATGGAGAACAGTATATTTTGACAAGGGAGTTGCGTACAATATTTATGGGTGTTTAGATACTTATGTGTAAGGCTTCATTTGGGATCAGTGCATCAGAATATGTGAAAGGAAAAAAGTGTGAGTAAGTCTTAAATGAGAGTGAAAGATGAGGTTGCACGAAAGAATCTTACACACCGAATGTGATGTCGAAAGGGGTTTTGCACACTCATGAAGGAATATACGTGCACCGTCCAAGATGACGTGGAATCATGCGTATAGGGTCATAGAGTCCTATAAATAGGCGACTAACCCCATGGAAGACTCAAGATTCTTCCAATGAATATCCGATCACTCTACCGCATGAAGGATTTGTGTGCAATAGAATTGAAGATAATTAATCTTACATGGAAGGTATTCCTTTAGTCTAAAAATACGATGTGAACCCTTCAATATGGTTGCATGAAAGATAAGTGTTTCATGGAAATTAGGGGTTATGTGAAAGTCATCTTTCATGATAAGTCCAAAATCATGTGCACACGATGAGGAATTGTGTGCAAGTGTGGTGTTACGCTTTTGAAAGGTCTTTGAATATCATTTTTGTGTTATTAGTTATTTCAGGTGAATCTATTCAGGACATTGCGGTGTTAGAATTCTCATGTTTTAATCATGTTTTAATTTTAAAAAATCTATAAAATCATAAAAATCATAAAAATATTGTTAATCATGTTTAATATATCTCAAATCATGTGTAGATATGGTTGGTTTCTTTATGCTTTGAATAATCTTCCACTAAATCCCGTTAATCCTAAATCATGTATTATTAATTTAAAATAAATTTTATTAGTTCTATAATGATTTATTTTATGAATGATTAAGTTTAATTCATTTTGTGAATATTAATACTTAAGTCTATATACATATATTTGGAAATGTCTGAGAAACCACGAGTCTTCCAGTGGTTCTCATTTTCTGTTAAAGTAACCCAGATAGCGTGGCCTAGACACCATAACCTAGAAACCATCACCAGACATCGTAACCCAGACACTGTAACCCAGAAACCATGACCCAGACACCATAACCCATCCACCATGATTCAAACACCATTACCAGTTTTAGATCTCTTGAAGTCTGTGACAGTGGTTCCATGATACCATCACAAAGAGATCATTTGAATATTTGAAAAGGACCAGACACCATGATCTTAACACCACATCTGTGGTTCTAGTTCCTGATATCAGTAAAACTGTGCCATTATGATTGTCACACCGCTCAATGGATAATAATAGGACATCATTTCATGGTTACACCATTTCTAAGTGATACCTTTTCTGGATAAACAGTCACACCGTTCTTTAATCTGTTTTGTCGTTTTGAATTTAATTTCTTAGAGTTTTGTTTGAGACATTTAAATGGACTGATAGAATTAATATTTCATTGTAGATAAGTAACATGATAGTATGAGTTACTAGGTGCAGAAAACATGCATCATGTCGGCTCCAGCACATTCACTCTAAAATAAAAAGAAATGTGTGGCACTAGAAAAATAGACGATAAGTAATCCATAAGACATGTGAGATTTTTGAAAATAAAACTGACACATGCAATAAGAATCAAATGAAGAAGTCACGAATCGCTCTTGATTATAAACATTGTACAACTGTAGATCAGAGCCAAAAACATCTTCATAGTAACACATTAAAGAATAAAACATTCTAGACTTCCTACACCTTTGAACTTGCAGATTTGTGGTACTCTGTTTTTCACAAGAGGATTTGATACTTTCATTTTCTTCATCGTACAAGTCTAGAGTTCCCTAGAATAACACTGAGATCACTAATAACCATTTTCGTATTATTTTTCTCTCTTGGTTATTGATTTTATCTTTTGAATAGTGTGTGTACGTATATATTAAAACAAACACTATCTCTTGCACTAAACTGAAGGATACCAGATATCATTCCTCTCATATCATTGTACATTTTTCTCATCCCATAGATAAGTGTAGAAGAGGAAATTGTTTGACGTGGTAGTTTTTATACCCACAAATAATAGTTGAAGAGGTCATGTGATTTAAACAGTCTTGTGCACTTTTATTTACCCCAATCCATGGTGTGAGTTATGTTTCTTAATATAAACTGCTTGGTGGTAGGTGATCACCAAGTGTAGTGGATTATGTCCTAGCTTCAGTCTGAACCACTTGTTTTATCCTCTGTGTTATTTAATTTTTCTTTTCTTTACATTACATTGTATTCTAGAAATAACTAGAATTTACATTGATAGTTAGTCTTGTATGGAACTTATAATTTATTTTCCTTTTTAAAATATCTTCAAAATTATATCAACAATTAATAATGATACTACTAAGAATTCATCCATCTTCTAAGAGGTTATTTGTACAACTAATTTTTTTAACCATATTACCTTGATTAACTATGTTGTATTAATTTTTAATTGGGAACCTTTTTAAGGAAACATTTAAACAAATTTTTTATTTGATAATCAATTTTCCCCCCTATAGAGTACACTACTTTAACAAACATTTGGTATCAAACGAGTTTTTATTCTTATAAAGAATATTTCTCAAAAATCTATTCAATAGTGAGTTCAATTTTACATTAAAGATCTATAAATTTTTTGTTAATTCTATATTTTTAGATCTTTAAAAGTATTTCAGTATTATTTATAATATACTGGAAGGTTATGTAAAAAATCCACCATTCTTTAATGGATCTAATTATACCCAGAGAAAAATTAAAATGAAAACGCCTTTAGAAATTATGAGGTATGAAATTTTTTCTAAAATTATATAAGAGTATGAAATTTATGCTATTGATAGGATTATATGGTATTACCCAACCATGACTGCTTGTAATAACAATTAAAATGCCATGAAGGATTTACATTACTCGTTATGAGATGAAAAATTTAACAGAATATCTGCATGTAAAACTACCCATGGAACATGAGATAACTTTTCTGTTTCACATGAAGTAACTTCTATTGTGAAAGAAATGAGATTCAATACTTATATTATTAAATATTATAACATTAAAATGAAGCATGATGAGCCTATTTCTAACATGTATCCCAAGATCAATGAAATTCTCAACACAATGATTTCTCTTGGAAGAGAAGTCACTTCCAATGAACAAATTATGTGTATTCTCATATTCCTACTTGATAGATGGACAGGAAACACTATATCTATTAGAGAGTAATGTGACATAAGAAAATTTCTTATCAAAGAAATCAATAGGAAATAAATGAACTATGAAGAGGATCTGAATGTAAACAAGGAAGAGGAGTATAAACCCCAAATAAAATTTTTTCCATTCAATACCACCACCTCTAAACACAAAGAAAAAGAGAAACTGAAAGTCTCTATAGAATATTCCAGTAGTGAACAATCATTACCTAACAGTGATGAGGATATTGATAAAATATCCCCGAGGTTTATGATATTTTACAAAAGTAAGAAATTTTTCAAAAAGACTAACTTCATTGGAAGATATGATTAAAAGGAAGGATGGAAGAAATATTATAATAGAAATGAAGAGTTGATGAGATATTATGTTAGGAACGTAAGTGAAGGGGACTTGTAAAGGCTGACTTTACTAAGCTCAAGTATTAAAATAAATATGAGGACAAAGATAAAATGTATAAAAATGAAATGAAAGAAATGTGGATTTCTTCTGAGGACAGTTCAAGTGACTCTAAATATTTTACATGATGAAAAAGCTAACATATCAAATATGTGTTTCATGATAAACACATTTGAGGTAACCTGGGAATCTACTATACAAAATTTCTATTATTTTGGAGACTAAAGTGATTCAGAAAATATGTCTAAAGAAGAAATTTTTGAGCACTACAATATTATTTAAGTGAAATTTATTGATCTAGAAGATAAATACAAGTATTTATTGAATCATTATGCTCTTACCTCAACTATTAAATCCAAAGTCACTATAGAAAGATAGAAAAATGTTCAAATAATCAAATAAAACAATGAACTAAATATAACTAACATGTAATTGAAAAAGTACATTGAATGGTTTGCTAATGGTAAATATACCATGGTACAAATTCTAGGTAAACACATTTCCCCTAAATACACAATTGGTATTAGCTATCAACCTAGTAAATGCAATTTTGTAAAAACAAATTTTGTTTCTAAATCTAGAACATACATATTTACTCTGAGTTTAGGAAAACATTATTCCTGTTCAAATTATGATACACTCTATACTATTTGTAGATTTTCTGGACAAAATAGAGTTTATTTTTTAATTACATTAAATAATTCATATAGGAAACCAATGAGGCAGATGTTGGTTCATAAAGCACTAGTTACAAATAATTCTATACCCAAACTAGTATGGGTACCAAAGCTTTTTTTTTGACTATTTTGAAGGAAAATTGTTTAAAGAGCTCCTAGAAAAACATATATTACCTGGAATGTGGGTGTTCAAGAAACATGATAGGAAACTATTAATTCTTTAAGAACATAATATAAATTAATGATGGACAAGTCACTTTTGGTGATAATTCCAAAGGAAAAAATCATTGTCCTGGGCTATATCAGTAACTACAACTCAATTTTAATTTCAAAAATACTTTTTGTTAATGGACTAAAATATTATTTTCATAGTATTTCACAACTATGTGATGATGGATTTCATGGTAAATTTGAAAATGATTTTTGTAATGTTTTTAATTTTAAAAATGAATTAGTGTTTTATACATTGATAAATAAAAATTCATACATTGTTAACATAGATTCTTTAGTTTCTCAAAATGCTACATGATTATGTTTATTTGACAAAGTGTATTAGCTTTGGCATAGAAGACTAGGACACTACAATATCCACTCCCTTAGAAATATAAATAGAAAATGATTAGTCTGTAACCTACCCAAACTTCAGTTTCCAAATGATAAAGTGTGTAATCCTTGTGAAAATAGAAAACAATACAAAATTTCCGTCAAACAAAAGAATGAAGTGTCAACTTCTCAACCTCTTGAGTTGCTTCAAATGGATTTTTTTGGACCATCTAGAGTTTCTAGTTTAAATGGGAAGTGGTATGTTTATGATCATGTAGTTAACTTTTTTTAGATATACTTGGACTTTCTTTTTGGATTAAAAAAGTGAAGCCATATCTCATTTTAACAAATATGCTAAAACTGTAGAAAATCAAACTGGACATTAAATTAAATATTTATGAAGTGATCATGGATATGAGTTTTAAAATCAAGATTTTGAATCAATTTTCTCACAAAATGGCTATAATAATAATTTCTCTACCCCTAGAACACATCAACAAAATGGTGTTTTAGAAAGATGAAATAGGACCTTGCATGATATTTCTAGAAACATGCTTAGTGAATATGACATACCTATTTATTTTTGTGCGGATGCTATAAATATATCATGCTATATTATTAATTGAGTGTTGATTAGACCCTTTCTTAAATGAACTCCATTTGAGTTATGGAAAAATAGAATACCCAAATTAAGGAGCGTTGATGTTTTGGGTTGTAAAGTCTATATCCTTAATAAAAAGGAAAATCATTGAAAATATTCATCCATTAGTGATTAAGGAATCATTCTTGGATTTTCAATAACTATTAAATCCTATAGAGTGTTAAATAAATGAACTAAATGTGTGAAAGAATCTATCCATGTCATCTTTGATGTAACATATCTGCAAGATCCTAATACCTATGTAGGGAACCTGAAGGATGATATGTCAAATCTGGATATAAATGCTAAATCTATTTACCATATTGTAAAGGAATCTGTGAAAACTCCACATTCTGGAAATTCTCCATATTCAAGTCCTAATGAATCTGAACCTATTTAAGAACATAAAATAACTAGCCCCTATTTTTCGAGAGTTGTTAAAACCCTTAAGAACCATAAATTAGATGATGTTGTAGGATATTTAGATAAGGGAACTCAAACTAGAGATTCTCTTAGAAATCAGGTTGAACATCAAGTTTTCTGGTCAAAACATGAACCAAAAAACATTAATTATTCTATCAATGATGAATTTTTTGTGATGTCTATGCAAGAATAACTTAATTAGTTTTGATGTAACAAAGTCTAGAAAATTGATGACACACCGAAAGACATATTTACCATGGGTACTAAGTGGGTGTTTAGAAATAAGGTATATGCAGTTGGTAATATAGTCATAAATAACGAAAGATTGGTTGCGCAAGGCTATAGTCCATAGGTAGGAATTGATTTTGTGGAGACCTTTGTACCAGTATCTAGACATGAAGCCATCAGAATTCCAATTTCATATGTTGTGCATCTGAATTTCAAAATATAGCAAACCGATGTCAAAAGTGAATTCTTTAATGGGTATATAGATGGGGATGTTTTTTTTTCAAAAACCCCATGGATTCAAAAATCCACACTTTCCAATTCATATTTTCAAATTATCAAAAACTTTGTATAGTTCAAAAATAAGTTACAAGAGCTTGGTATGATAGACTAAGTACTTTTTCTTATTTCCAATGTTTTTAAAAAAGGTATAACCAATACTACCCTTTTTATAAAACAAATTTCAATTGTAGATTTAGTGGTTCAAATTTATGTATATGATATTATTTTTGAATCTTTAAAAAATTATTTATGTATATAAATTTCTAAAATGATGGAAAAAAAATTTGAAATGGGTTTTATGGGTGAACTAAAATTCTATCTTGGATTTAAAATCACTAAAAATAATGATGTTATTATTTTAAATAAAAACAAATATAGTAATGATATTCTAAATTTTTTGGCATGTATAACACTAAATGTAGTGATACTCTAATGACTAGTACTTGTATGTTAGATCTTGATGAAGATAGAAAATCAGTTTATCAAACCACTTATATAATAGTGATTGGAAGAATACTCAACATAACTACTAGCCGACCTAAAATTTTGTTTAGTGTGTGTATGTGTGATTTTTTTCATGAAAACACTAAGGTATATGATTTAAATGTTGTTAAAAGGACTTTCAAATACCTCAAGCATACACCCAATCTTGGACTATTCTATCCCAAAGGACAATCATTTGAGTTTGTTAGTTATGCTAATGCTGATTTTGGTGGTTGTATGTTAGATAGAAAAAGACGCTATTGAACATGTCACATTTTAGGCATATATCTATATTCATGGTGTAGTAAGAAACAAAACTATGTTGCATTTTCTACATCCAAATATGAAAACATAGCTGCTAGTAGTTTTTGTACATATATTTTGTGGATGAAACACACATTACAAGATTATGGATATCAATTCAGGCATGTACCAAAAAATTTTGAAAATTCAATTGCTATTAACATCTCAAAAAATCTTGTTTCACACTCTAGGTCAAAACATAGTGATGTAAGACATCACTTTTTGAGAGACCATTATCAAAAAGGTGATATCACATTGGAATTCATTGGAAATGATTATCATCTTCTAGCTATATTCACCAAACCATTAAATTATAAAAGGATTTATTACATCACCCATGAATTAGGAATGATAAATCTTAAGTAGAATGTGTACTTTTTCACAACTTACTATTTCACAATGTACAGTTTGAAAGTTTGCGGTTTCATAAGTCTTTATCTTAAGATTAATGTCTCACTTTCACATTCATACAAGTTACAAAATTGATGTTGTTGTTTCACATTTATGATCTCATAGTTATTGTGTCTTGGTTACTATCTTGAGCTTACTATGTCAAATAATATGGTCTCCCCATGTGGAGACACCATGAATATGACACTGTGAGAACCTGTTCCAGTCTCGTGGTGACAACCTATTCTAGTCTCGTGATAATGACACTTTTTAGTTTTATTTTTATTTTATTACCTCTATTGATCTGTTGATTATTTGATTAGATTCATCCTATGCATTTGAATTTTTGATTCTTGGTATCCCAAAATAATAAAAATGAAATGTGGTTCACTCTTTTCATCACTCAAGATCCCTTTTCTAAAATTTGAAACCCATCTCTCTCAAACCATAAGACCTCATTCATATCTCTCTCTAAATCATACACCTCGTTGAATTCCTAGAATCAAGAGCCCATCTTCATCAACCCCCTAGAAGTGTACATCTAAGAAGAAAGTGAAATAATCATGGAATGTAGTGACCAAACGACCATTGAACCTGAATCGTGTTGATAGAATAGTGGTACCATAAAAGGAAATCTTCCTTAATTGCTTGTTTTCAAGTAAGTAATAATAATTAAATTAATGAAAGAGCAGGGATGGCTGAAATGGATCAAAAAAGTGAAAAATAAAATTTATCCAAAGCTTATTGCTTTGTTCTATGAGTTTGTTCAGATTTATTTCAATTCTGTAAATGGATTTGTGATGAAGAGCATGATCAAGGGAAAAATATGCACTTTTCCCTTGCGATTATGGGATGATTTCCTAGGGATACCCCATGAAGGAATTTTTGAGGACTACCAAAGATGTCCTCCTCCTCCTGGTGATATTTTTTAGAAGAGTTCTTCAGAATCTTGACTAGAGATAAAAATAATAGAAGTGTTATTGTTGAAGAATTGGATGGTGAAACAAAATTGAAGCTTAAGTTTATTGAGAATCTAATTAGTCTAAGGAAAGGATAGCTTTCTACCATCAAATATCAATATATATTTTTGATACATATTATAAATAATGGACACACGATTAACCTGTGAAAGTATGTTATACTTCATATCTGTTAGTTGATTAATACAACCTCAAGGTCTACCTCATTGTTCTAATCAAGGTTAATAATTGTTATAATAAATGGTAAAGGAATTGATGGATCGAATAAAGAATTTATCAATGTCTGTGAATTATTTATCTAAAAGTTTGATGTCAAAAGAATGTTTTTTTGGAATCCAGGGAAAAAAGATTGGGTGGAAGATAATAAAAGGTCTTATGAAATGTTTAATTAGGTTGATCATCCATAAAGTCCTAATAACTTATTTGATCTGTGTTTGGAACCATATGATTTTGTGGACTATACTATTGATTTGGAAGAAGTAGAAGTTATTAGACCTCTATAAAGAAGTATCTTGTATATAGAAGACAATGGGTATTTTTCACATGCCATAATTGAGAAGGAATCACCTGTTACTGATAGAAGTACTAATTTAGATGAAGAACCTGGTTTGGGAAGAGAATCTGTTGTTAATGTAAGAGGTAGGATTCTCTTGAATAGTATCTAAAAAAAGAACATTCTCTTTAGAAACAAGATGTGGTTGAAGAACATTTGGAAGATATAGATAATACTAATGTTATTCTATCTACTAAGGAAATAATGGAATAACCCTTCATGTTTGATAGAAAAGTATTGTGTGAGAATATTGGATATGATATTTTAGAATAGGTTCATGAAATTGAATATATTATTCCTGTGATAGATGTACCTATTTAGGGGGAGCAACACCATAGTCTTGAAAGTGTAGAATTCCTTAATCATGTAGATCAATGAACTGTAGATACCTGGTATAAGTTCCCTAGTTACTTTGTTGTGGATGATACCCAGTAAGACTCTCTTAATGGAATAGACTGATCTACTGTGTTTCAATTGAAACCAGTTTATACCCTAGAACTAATCACTGTAAGGGAACCTAAGTCTGTCTCTGCTCCTGTTCCTGAGCCTTCAGGAGAACCTCCTACCTACATGGGTCAGAGTGATTTTAAAGCCTTTGGAGCTACTTCATTGGCTGTAGTTGTAATGCTCATAAACAAAAAACCAACTCCTATAACAAATATAAGTGAAAGAGATACTACATTGCTATTAGAGAAGATAATTTTCCAGATTCAGCCAAAAATAATTCACGAAATTCCATAAGTCAGAATTGAGAACAAATATCTACGTGATGAAGTGACGTCTCTCAGAGCTATGGTTGAATATATGAATATGATTTAGAAATAAATAAAATCTCATATTTCATATCCTATTGATGATTTTAGTTAGTATATTCCACAAAACGTTTCCTCTTTGATTCAACCGAACATGACTTCATTATCTGAAAATATGGCTAAGAGAAACACACAAATAGTCTAAGAGATGTGTGAGATTTTTATTGGTCTCAAAAAACAGACTAATGATTAAATGGGTAATGTACAGAAAGATATGAATTAGCTCCAGTCCCTCACTTCAGCTGTTACAGCCTCTGGTGCCTCTGGACAGTCATCTCAACCCTTTTATAGCGATATTATTAGAACTATATTTATACAAGAACTTCATTCACTATTAAGTGGATTTCACAAATTAAATACTATCTATAGTTTTCAAGAATAGTGAAAAAGTACTTGATTTTGTGAGTATTAATTTCAAGATTGAAAATGATGCTCAGGAATAAATTACTAATATTCTCGATTTCTACTATCATAGGATTTTCTATAAGAATTATATGACCAATCACTTCAAGTATCTTGTAGAGAATTGGAATATTCTTCATGTCACTCAAGCCTTTTAGACTCTTGTTCAAAAGTTGAAAGATTTCACTCCTCCAATGGAAATATTCATGGAGAAAAAAAATTTGATTTTGAGAAAGAAATGTTGTATTGTGGTGTGATTTTTAATGAAATAATTCAGTGGTTGAAGCCTTATCTTCATGTGTAGAGCACAAAAATTGTGGCTCCTGTAGCAGCACACTTGAGGTCTTTTTTACATCCTTCTTTATTAAATGACTTTACCTCTACCTCAATTCCTATATCTCAGGCTCTGAGTCAGATCAGACCTGTTATCCATGACCAAAACATACCTCGGCCTTCCACCAAACCTACTTTGGATCCTTTCGTTTTTGAAGGACTCCCTCTTACATATCTGATAGTTGGCTCACTCCCTTATTCATCATCTACTTCCTCTCTTGTGGACCCTTCTGATGCTGCTACCATGGGAAAAGAGAAGACTGGTGCTATAGAAAACTAAAAACGGTTATTTGATAGGGTTGTTTTGAATTTTTGTTTCCTAATGTTTTTAATGAGAAAACTTTTTCCTTCTAATGTAATGTGAAATTTTGTTATTGATTATTTTATTTCCTTTTTGTTAGTCCAAAAGGGGGAGAATAGAACACTCAGGCACAAAAAACAAACTAAAATTAGGTATCTAATTCATATGATTTGTGATCATCAAAAGAGGGATATTGTTGGACTTATAATGTTTTAATCAAGTTTTGATGATCAAAAATCATGAAAATCCTGTAAATCCTGTAAATCCTATTAATCCTAGTTAATATATCTCAAATCTTGTATAGATATGGTTGGTTTCTTTAAGAATTTAATAAACTTCCACTAAATCATGATAATTCTAAATCATGTTTTATTATTTTAAACTATATTTAATTTTTTCTATAATGATTTATGTTATGAATAATTATGTCTAATTCATTCTATGAATATTATATCTTAAATATGTATAATAATATTTGGATAAGTCTAAGAAACCATGAGTCTGCCACCAGCTCTTGTTTTCTGGTATGGTGACCCATACACCGTGACCTATAAATCGCAACCCATACACTATTACCCAGACAACGTATCCCAACCACAGTAACCTAGACACCATGAACCAGACACCGTAACCCAAACATCGTATCCCAGACACCATAACCCAGACATCGTGATTCCAACACCGTAACTAGTTTCAGATCTCATGAATTCTGTGACCCCAGTTCCAGGCTTCCATCACCAAGACACCATTTGATGTTTGGAAAAGGACCAGAAACTATGATCCTAACATAGCATCTGTGCTACCAGTTAATGATCTCAATACCACTATTCCATTTTGACCGTCTCATCTCTCAAAGGAAAAGAATATTATACCTTTTTGTGGTGACATCATTTCCATGTAATACCATTTCTGGACAGATTGTGACACCATTATTTAATCGGTTTTATTGTTTTCAATTTAATTTCTAATGGTCATATTTGATTAATTTAATTGAATTGAAAAAATTAATATTTTTTTGTAAAAATGTCACCAATAGTACAAGTTTTGAGGTTGGGAATACATGAATCCTTTTGGATCCAACAGATGCACTCTAAAATAAAAATAAATGTGTGGAACTAGAATAATGGATGAGAAGTAGAGAAGAAGATGTGTGATATTTTTGAAAAAAGAAATGATACATGAAACATGAAACAACTGAAGAACACATGATAAACTCTTTATTTTAAAGAATGGAATACCATATATCAGTTCCAAAAACATCTTCTCAATACCACCTTCAAGAAGAAAACGAGCTAGACAGCCTACACCTTCGAACCTGCAGATTTGTGATACTCTATTTTCACAAGAGGATTCGATACTTGAATCGGATTCATCCTACATGTCCAGAGCTTCAAAGAATAACACTCAGAGTACTTCTAACCTTTTTCCCATCATCTATTCTCTATATCATATTTTTTTAGATTTCGAGTAGTGTGTGTGTGTGTTTGTATTGAAACGTACAATGCCTCCTTCACTAAACTGAAGGATACAAGATATCCTTCCTCACATATCATTATAAATCTGTTATCTCTCATAGAATAGTGTGGAAAAATTCCTTGGATGAACTGGTAGTTTTTATACACAAGAAGAACTGTGGAATAGTTTGTGTGATGTAGATAGTCTTATGAACTATTGTTTACCCCGATCCAGGGTGTGGATCATGTTTATTAATATAAACTTCTTAGATGTAGGCGATCACCAAGTGGAGTGGATTAGGTCTCCAAATGAGACTATACCACTTGTTTTATCCACTATATTCTTTAATTTAGTTTTTCTCTTCTTTATAGTGTATTCTAGAAAAAAATCAATTTTTCATTGATAGTTAGTCTGGGATAAAAGTCAGAATTGTTTTGCCATATTAGAGTAACTTCAAAAGTATTGTCAACAATTCATATTGATATTACTTAGAATTAATCAATTTTCTAAGAGGTTATTTAAATTGTCAAACTTCTGTAACTATATTACCTTGATTAACTGGGTTGTATTCATTTTTATTGGGGAACATTTTTAAGAATTATTATTAACATAAATTTTGAATAGATACTCAATTTACCCCCCACCCCCATCTTTTGTAATTTACTCCAACCAAAACAGTGCAAGTAGTGTCTCATGCTAGACTAAGATAAAGACTTCATTAAAACAATGTTTAAGAGACCCTCCTGTCAAAAAACTGAGTAAGACTTCTCCCAGGAAAGTTATCAAGGGATAATTGAAGGAACTGTTCTGAGGGACGTAGTGAGCTTTCCTGGAATTATTGTTAAGGAATTGTTTCCAGCAAAAGTGACTATGACCAACTCTTTTACTCCACAACTATTGAAGATTAGTGTATTTTGGTACGACTAACACATTGTCGGTATATTCTCCACAGACATATCCAATTGTGGAGATCAAAATAAATGTGTTGGGTGGTCTCTTTTCATGTGATTGTTTATTTGTTGTTCTTATCCATTATACAAGTTTAACGTGATCCTACCTACATGGGAACAAGATCCATCACTTCGAAGGAAACATTTGAATCACTGATTCACCCCTCCCCTATTCGGGCATCCCAGGGTTCTATAAGTGGTGTTAGAGTTAGTTTGGTGGGTTGAATATGTAAATTATTTTCATGATGAATTTAGTCAACATTAGGGGATTCCCCCTCTTTGATGGAAACAAATTTCAGATATGAAAAAACAAGATCATATCTCATCTATGATCTCTTGGAATGGATGTCTTATTTTTAACTATGAAATGAATAAAAATCACAGATTCTATAGAGTATTAAATGATAGATATATATGGAAATATTCTTCATGTCTATGCCAAAGGACATAATGCTCTTATTACATCACTTTAAGATAAAATTTATCTAAAAGTGATGAGTTGTACTTCAGTTAAGTATTTTATGGAAAATCTAGAGAATATTTATGAAGGGTAAAACAAAGTAAATGAAGTCAAAAAACAAGTTTTGCACAAAAGGATTGATGATATGAAGATGAATCCAGGTGAAAATTTAGATTCCTTCTTCAATTTAATTATTGAATTTTTAGGAGAAATTTGAGGACTTGGAGAAGAAATTGAAGACATTGACGTTGTGAAGAGAATTTTGAGAAGTATTCTACCACTCTATAATCCCAAAGTGTCTTCCCTTGAAGAAAGATTTTTTCCATGGTTTCATTGGATGATTTTCTAAGAATATTGAATTCATATGGAATGAGAGCAAAACAGGAGGATGTTCCAAGGCATGTTTTTAAAGAGATAACATTCTGTGCCATGGAAAAACATGATACTTCAGGAGAATAAATTAAAGATGCTAATTATGAAGGTGACTTTTTCACTCTCCTGTCCATGAAATTCAAAAAAGGAAATGGAATTTTTGAAAGAAAGCAGCCCTTGGCATGTTTTTGTTGTGTTAGATATGGGAACATTACTTCTCAGTGCTCAATGAAAATAGATAGTGACTGAAATGAAGGTGGAAACTCACAAAATAATAATAAAAGGTTTTCTCAAAATGAAAACTTCATATCTATAGGGATACTGAAGAGGAAATATTTTCTCTATGAATAATATGATGAAAGTGATAAGTATTTTTTTTGAGGAATAAGAACTGGAATTTAAATCAGAGAAACATGCTTCGATGATGGCTACCGTAGAAATGTTAGAGCCATCAATAAACATAGATTGAAATAATAAGTTGCCCACTGATTTTGATTCGAAACATGAATTGAGGTATGATCCTCTTAATCCTTAGAATCAATTTATAATATGCAAAAAAATGGAGAGAAGTTGTGGAAGAATCATCTGACTATGAAGATCATATAGAAGCAGAAATTTAATGACTAGAAGAATTAGCGAATGAATAGTCTTCAATCACTGAAAGAACAGAAGATGCCGTTTAACTAAAGCTCAAAATTGATGAACATACCATGTTCATCAATGATCTGACCTCCATAATGGAAGAGAGGTCCATGACTATTGAGGGTGTTGAAGAAGAATTTTTTACTCTTAGGAGTAAACTTTAAAGACAATCAAACTGAAAAGAGACAAATACGAAAATACAGTCTGAAAGATTTTCATATGCAAAATATTTAGTGAGATCTAAGAGTGGTTATAATAGAGTTTAAAATATTATGAAAGATCCAAGACCCACATTCATGGGGAACATTTGAATTGGCTATGATGTTGAATCATAAAATATTGGTAATAAGATGAGACTAAAAATGGAAATATTGAAGATGGACAGGTTACAAAGTCTCCTAAAGTGAAAATAAATATGTTCCAAGACAAACTGGATGGAGAAATGAAAAATATTCACAAGATTTCATAAATAATCTGCAGTTAAAATCTTATCTAAAGGAATGGAACATGAAAAAGAATAATTGTGAAAAGATGTTTCCACTTATTAAATGTCAATTTTGTGGATATCGGGGTCATACCATGTCATAATGTGAAGAGGAATTGAGTTATTTTAAAGGGGAAGAGCTAAGAGATCAAAAATAGAGAAATAATTCATATCAAAATTCATATTGAACAAATGGGTTAAATGGATACTATTTTAATTTCTATAATGTTGGACACAATGTTGTGTATTGTTGGAAAAAGAACGAAAAGATCAATTATAACAGAGCTCACAGAAAATTCAACATAGGCCAACCAAATGATGTTTCCCTTTCATGTAGGTTTTCTCCTCTATAGGCAGATTGTGATTATGATGAACCTATACATAGTAATATTAGATTTGAATATCCATTGTCATCCTTCACACAAGATAATATTTCATGGAAGGAAAAGAAGAGAATTGATAAATCCAGTCTTTCTAAAGTCACTCTCAAGTATACAAATAATAGTAGAAACATTATTATTGATAGTGGAACCTCATCCATAAGACTTGAAATACAAAACTATTAATTAATATCATGAAAAATGTCAATGTAAAAGTGAGGTTCGGCCATAATGGTGCATTTAATATCAAAGGATGTTTATGTACTGAACTTGCTAACTGAGAGCTAAAGAAGGCATATGTTCTGTATATGGATGGACTACGTCACAACATCCTGAGTATAAGTCAACTCTATGAATTAGGAATTATAGTGACGTTCAATCAAAAGGGGATGCAGGTGATAAAGGGTAAGGACTACACTTTCATTTCTCATAAATAATATGCAAAAGAGGTGCAGAAAAAATATAATATTCATGACTCCAAAACAAAGTAGAGTTTGATTGCGGTTGGAACCAAACATGTAAAGAATGAGGATGAGACTTCTGTAGATCCCACCATGTATAATAGGATCATTGGAAGCCTACTTTACTTGACAGCGAGACAACTAGATATTGTCTTTGCAAAATGCTTGGAGGCCTAGTTTCAATGTAATACAAAGGAATAACATATGGTGGTAGTAAAAAACCATGTGGCACATTAAAGGTTCTCATAACTATGGGTTATACTTTGTTGTAGAAATGGATAGTGATCTATCATCATTCTATGTTGCTGACTGGATTATAGATATAGAAGCCAGAACATCCACCAGGGGTGGAGCATCATATATATGGAAGAAATGTGTGGTCTGGTTGAGTAAAAAACATGAAAGTACTTCTCTTAGTACTGCTGAAGATTAATATATATCCTCTAAAAAGGCATGAACTCAGTTACTCTGGATGAAGTAGCAAATGACTGGCATTGGGAATGAGGTAAAATAACCAATGGTGATTTACTATGATAACAAGAGAGAAATTGATATTACGATTAATCATGTTCATCAATCTCATATGAAACATTTTGAAATAATATAATACTTCATGAAGGAAATTTTTGACCAAGTCATGATCAACATGGAATGTGTTGGAACAGATGATAAAGTGGATAACATTATGAACAAGACACTGATAACGGTTGTGTTTTAGAAACACCGGTTGAACCTCGATGTTCAGCCACCTCCCAATGCATGAGGAGGTTATTAATTTCCCACTATCCCTAGTTGAGCTAACTATTTTCAATCTATTTTTGTATGTGATTCATGTTTATGTGGGTGATAATATCCAGGGGTTTTTTGATCAATTCAACAAAAAATACTGATTTTTGGGTTTATTGACAATAGGAGAGAAAGAATGAATTCATGATATGTTCAAGACATGTAATCGGCATGTAAGGATTTTGTGACACGATGGGAATTTAGTGTTAATGGACATGTAATGATTCTGGTACATGATGATAATTTAGTGTTAATGGACATATAATGATACTGTGACATGATGAGATTTTCCTGTTAGGAGGAGGAGGAATTAATTTAGTGCATGTAATGATTCTGTAACATAGTAATATAATAGACTGGTGCTTTTAAGAATTCCAAAAAATGGGAACCCAATTCAATATTCCCCTCTTTTTTTATACACTATGAATTTATTATGTAGACTTAGAGTGTTCCCTGAGTTGATTATTTCTTTTAAGGTTTTGATAGTGGATGGTGCTCTATTGGATATATTTGGAGATTGACAACAAACCCAAAGGGGAGAATTTTGGAACTTTTTGTATTCTATTTATAAAATGGTTTATGTTAAGTGTTTCTTGTCAATATTCATTGGATGTTTAGGATGATTTCTAGGAAATGGATCATACAGTTCAAGCAGGCTACAATATTGAACGTGGAGTCGTTTCCTAGTGTTTGCCAAATTTTTGGGCATCAAAAAATGGAATATGAAGAAATATATTTTGGGAAAAGGGAGTTGTTCCCAATTTAAGAGTGTTTAAAAACATACATGAAAGTCTTAATTTGGGATTATTGCATCAAAATATGGAATAGGAAAAAAGTGTGTGCATGTCTTAAATGCACGTAAAAGATGAGGTTTCCTAGAAAAATCTTACGCACCCAATGCGACTTTAAAAGGGTTTTGGTGCACTCAGAAAGGAAATTACACGCATTGACAAATATGAATCAGAAACATGTGTTCTAGTTCATCAAAGTCTAAAAATAGGTGGCTACCCCCATGGAAGACTCAAGATGGTTCCAACAAAAAATTTATTGCTCTATCGCGAGAAAGATTGGTGCGCGAAAGAATTGAGGATAGTTAATCTTGCGTTCAAGGTGTTCCATTAGTCTAAAAAGAAGAATTGAACCCTTCTCTATAGTTATGTGAAAGAAAAGTGTTGTGTGGAATATAGGGTTTGCATGAAATTCATCATATGTGACAATTCCGAAATCTTGCACGCAAGTTGAGGTATTGGGCATAAGAGAGTTGTTATGCTTCTAACATTTTTTTGAATATCGGGTTTGTGTGATTAGTAATTTCAAATGAATTTATAGAGGAATTTGATGTAATCAGTGTCTCATGTTGGATGGAAACAAATAATTCAATGAAAATCTATTAAAGAGGCCATCAAGTCAATAAACTGAGTAAGGCTTCTCCTAGGGCAGTAACCAATGGAAAGTTGACAAAAGTGTTCTGAGGGATGCAGTGAGCTATCCATGAATTATTGTAAAGGTAGTGTGCCTGGTATAGAGTTATTATGACCAAACTAATGTACTCCAGAAATATTAAATATTAGTGGTTTTTAGTATGACTAAAAAACTATTTCCGTATGCTCCTTGGAAGTAGCCCTTTGGGGTGAACCAATTAAAAGTTCCAGGTGGACTCTTTATAAGCGATTGTTTATTTGTTGTTCATATCAATCATAGAGGTTTAAGGTTTTCCTACCAATGTGGGAATAAGATTTAAAACATTAAAGGAAAAAACTGACACCCTGATTCACCAATCCCCTCTTAGGGCATCCCGGGGTACTATGTAGGGAACATGTATTTGAATGATAAAAATTACCCAGTAAATTATTACGTATAAAGAATATCGTATAATAATGAGATAACAAAATTAACCCTTACCTTAGGCCCTAAATCCTTCATATTACTCCAAAACTCATGTATAAATATTTAAATAATGGTATCTACTTATTTTAGAATAATAATAATTTTCATGATATCAAATATGATTATATTATCATCTGTTTTTTGTAACATTTCATTGTCACTGATTATTTAGATATTATATTATTTATGTACATATGCCTGTTTTGTTTGATATGTTAATGTACCACTTCAATGGATATATTTAAATCATTTACAAAATTATATTAGTATAATATGTATCATATTTATTCATTCCATTCATGTATATAATAATTTATTGAATCATGGTTTAATGAAGATCATGAAGAATGAATCAGATCGCATTGTGGAGACGGTGGGCCGTAAGTACCCACAAGTGATGAGATCATTCACATAGTGGTTAAATTATATTGAATTAGATGGTGTATTAATTATATATACTAATTATAATGTTATATTAATTATCTAAATTCATTATACACATCATTATATACATCCTAATTATGTATTGTTGAATAATAAATTGCATTGTGGTGTGGATATGATAAGTCATATGTACGCACACATGCTGATATTGTTGTTCGTAGGATGGATTAATAGAGGTATAAGGATGTACCATAATTATAATTACATCTTAAAATGTTTAATATACTTCATTTCTTTCTTTATTATGTAAAAACCATAATAATAGGAAGCAAAAGAAGAAATTATTTTAGAAAGAGATGATAAAACAATTACCTCCTTTTCAAGTATCTCCTTCTGATTTGCACAAAATTTCTCCTTAGGATGGCTTTCATCCAAGAGTGTGACATCTAGGATGATAGTAGGGATGTTTGGAGATTATTTTAGTAGAATTTGGGCGAGCCAAGGGGCTTGAGGGGTGTGAGTAAGTTGGTATATGTGGTGGCCTTTTATAAGAGGGAGGAGGATTACTTTAGAAATGTCTTGATATATAATTTTCTTATAAATTTATTTAACAATTATAGTAGCTCCAATGTGATATATTTAAAGGATAAAAAGAGGCTGGTTCAAAATAATCTCAACCAATAATTTTTTTTATTTTTTTTATTTTATTTTAAAACGTATCATTTCATTTTACGTTTAGTTACCATCTTTTAATTTTAATTGATGTAATAAAATTTTTATTATTAAGAGGCTATTACATTTACTTATATGGGGTAAATTTCACATAATTGAAAAATTAATTATTATTTAGACCATATAATGACTAGTTTATTATTTTAATATATTTTTATGATTTTTAAATAACTTAATAAAATATGAAAAGTGTCAATTTTACAATTTCAATTTCATTGAATATAATTTAAATCCAAACAGAGATATAAATTCAAATAAAATCAATTAATATTCTTCTAACATGTCATATGAACCTATATGAATCGTGTATGACTTATAGTATTTCAATTAATAATTATTTTACTATTTAAAATACAATTTATTTTGTATATCTCTTAATAAAATAAATATTGTATCATTTTATGGTCTATTTTTATGGTCATTATTTAATATCCAAAAATTCTCAATAAATTCACATGATGTAATTAATTTCAATATATTTTTCGGGACTATTTATGATCGATGTTTTATTAATTCTATCACTATATTAAAATTAGTATACTTATAAGAGATAAGAGAGTGACATACTTTCACATTTTTTTTATTTTAATTACAGCACTTTCATGGATAAAAGTCCAATAAATGAATCAGTTTAGAACCCACGGTGATATTGTTCGACATTAATTCATACAATATGATTTTTTCAGTTTTTAGGTTAATATTTTTTATCTTTATCATATTTTTTGATACCATAATTTAATTGATTTATACTCAAGTGTGGTAAAAAAAATTATCATAGTTACTATTTATTATATTGATAAAAATAAAAGTAACCGATTAACATAATATGGAACCACTGATTCCAAATATGGGATTCATTTTTAAAAATAATAAATCAAAAAATTGTATTAATTAATTTAAAATTAATTTCTTTTGTTAAAGCGAGAAATTGAGTTTTTTTTAAAGTAAAACCCTATCAAAAGATTGATGTGCATTTATTTCTAATATCAATTTTAAAATTAGATCCAACGACCGAAAAAGGATTAAATGAAAAAAAAATAATCTAATTATACTTAAAAAAACTAAATTGATAACCATTATATATAAAAAAATATGTTCGAAATTCAATTTTGAATTAAATGGTTGTATATTTCAATATTCGTCAAAAAAAGAATAATATTAGAAGAATTACAAAAATTCATTGAAATTACTTTATTATGTTATTACCCTATTGAGTTTGTTTATTTTGTAAAAAATAAAATATAAAAGTTTATGAAACAAGATTTAAATTAGGTTCGCCATCAAATGGCATTAAAAATTACATTTTTAGTCAAAAACTAATTTTACCTATAAAATTAACATTGTTCATATATAATGACTAGAAAAAATATAATATGAATTATAAACATTAAATTGAATATATCGAATAAATATTTCACTAATAAAATCCATAAAAATGTATTTTTTTATAGACTAACTTATTTTAACTTTAATAGTTTTTTAGAAGAAATATAATAATATTCATACCCGTCGTTATAATGACTAGGTTATAATATTTAGTTTTCAATTATACTCGTCTTATTTGAATTGAATTATATCGAAGTAACATGAAATTGTGCATAACATAAGCCAAGAATAGTTTTTCTTATACATAAATATAATACGGCATTGCGTATAGAGAAAGCTAATCATTGTGTTGCATACAACACAATACATAAAATAAATTAAAAAGAATATATCTCATAAAATTTTAGGGTTTTACAAAATATCACCCTTAAAATGAATTTCTACTTCCTAATTCATCGTGGATATCAATGTTTTACTACTTGAAAGTCTCATTCATAGAAACCCACATCATTATAAAAATACTAATACTTTATTTTAAAAAGGGAAGTTAGAATCATAATTGTTACCCAATATAACTCATCAATGGGTTTTCATATTTTAAAACATATCTGGGATGTGAAAACATGGATATTAAAGTAATATGTAACCATCATTTTCTGATGGATAAGGATATAGAACATGGTTTGGAAAAATATAACAACTCGAATGCCCTAAATCTATTATGATTTAAGGGAAAATCTGATTCATCACATAACAAGGTACTAGGAAAACATTTCTGGTTTCAATATTCATTTCCTAAATTTGAATAATTTTTTATGTGATGAAATACATACATTATTTTGGTACAATATCACTAGTGGTCTTGCCTTCAACAATTTCAGGTTCATCTCTTATTCAATGAAGTGAAGTTGGATTTTATATTCCTAAAGTTTTTGTAGATCATGTGATCCATATATTGAATGATAAGACATTCCATGCATTTCAACAAAAATATTTACACATGTTATATAATATGCAGAAGTCCATAAATGGTGTGACAATACATTAACCTAACAAACAACAATCTGGTTTTAACTTAATATTTCCATAAATTGGTATCCTTACAATCCTTCTAAAAGCTGAAAATCCAAAACATTAGATATTGGTGAACTAAATTGGTTTAACAATTTTCTCCCATATCTCATAAGGCAATTCTTAGTTGTCAAATTCCAAACATGTGAATACCTTAATCATTTATTCTCTGGAGTCATAGTAACAACATAAATTATCAGATATCCTTATTGAGAGAAATCCTGTTTTTCTTATTAAGTCAAAATAGAAGAAATATTCATCCAATATGCATAAAGCACATGTCAATAAATCTGTCACAAGTTCCAAGGTTACTAATATCATACAATTTACATATTCCTATACAACATAAATTTATCCAAATATAATTATATCAACACCATTTTCATATTAAGGGTCATCCTACACTAAATCATGTGTTTTCCAAAAGCATCACCTTATTAACTCAACCAATTTTCATTGTTATATGTACCACTTAACATATACATTCATATACATGTTCAAAACCACAGTGTACCACTACATAGATATTTAATTATTCCATAATACCATAAAATCGAGTTTACAACATTGTTATGGAATCCCATTACATAAACACTCAATCATTCCACCACATCATTTTCATACTCAACATCACCCATAGTGATCGCATGCTATTGTCCTTGGTCTTTTGCCTTAATAGGATATCTATGTTGATAATTATGGATCTCCCTTGTATTATTTAATTGGTTATAATAATTAATCATTTCCTTGTACTTGTAGGATTGAAGTGTGTGAGGTGAATTCTCAGTAGACTTTTCTATATTCACAACATTAGCTACCTTTTTCTTATTACGTCAGAACTCAAATACCTGTTGGCCTTCTATTAAAAACTTAAAACTTTTTCAAGCTTCTTTTAGAAATTTTATACCATGATTATTTCAACCCTTTAATGATAATGAAACCCTCATTTTCATTTAACAATATTTTTTATATTTTACACTGAACTCCATCTTTCATTTCTTATCAAAACCATGAGATTGATATATAACACCAACTTCCATTTCTTCCTTGAAAAAAAATCTCACAATATCATCCTAGAAACTAAATTCTCTTATATATAACTCCCTTAAAAATCATGGATTTATTCTTATTAAGAATTGATCAACATTACATTCAGGTTAGATGATAAAGTTAGAAAAATGCCTTGCATGTCTGGTACAATTTACCTCGTATGTACCAATAGATTCATCATACTTTTGATTATGCTCAAGGAACTCCTTTTCTATTTTAATTTGAAGAATATGAGGAATTTACTTATTGAAATATATTTTCTTGAACTCATCCCATTCCATTTATTCAATTTCATCTTGTTGGCTCATATTCTTGATTAGATTATTCCTTTTGTCTGTTTCTCCTTTTAAATGACAAACATACAAAATATATTTTTCAAGTTCAAAAAAGTGAAGGATGGAAAATATATTTTAAATGGATTGATACATTTTTTAATAAATATTGAATCAGAAGACCCATTTAAATAAGGTAGATGTTTCCTTATGAAGGACTCAATAGAATTTTGTTCCCTTCTATGATCATTTGCAAGTCCAGAATGATTCATAACTTGTGTATGTATAGCGATAAGATTTTTCATTCCATCTACCATAATTTTTTTTTCCAGGAGGGCAATAATTTTATTTATCATTTAATTGATCTTTAACATGGTTCCTTTGGGATTTAGACATTTTCTAAAAACCAAAAATAATAGTGTACGAAGCTAAAATCATACTAAGAAAAGAAAAAATCATGGGGGGGAATTTTCAATATCTAACATCTTTGGTTTAATCCGATGTAATTCGGGATTTTTACAATAATTTTAATATTTTTACTTATAATTATAAATATCCTAAGTAAATCCATAATAAATTTATCTAGGTATCTCACCAATGTTTTTGCATCCTATTTTACAAAGGGTTACTAAAACATTCCCAAGGTACAATATATAGTGACCCAAGTAAGAGGTATATGAATATAAAATATTGTTAGATGAATATTCATTACATTATACAAATTCACACCTTAGGACGATAATATTTTAGTACCTTTGGAAACATGTAATACATTGTTTTGTCTTTTGAATTATCTTCAACATTTACCATAAATATCTTCCCTTTATGTAATCCAACTTAAAGGATTTATTTATAACCTGAGGAATGGAAACATAAGAAAGGGTGATATTAGATGCTCAGTAAGGGTAAGGAAACAATAGAAGAACATATTAATGTAAAAACATGAATATAAATTATGAAAATATAAATCTTGAGTCATAAAATAGTCATAGTAGTTCATAAGGCATAAATCATAACAGAACATTAACCATGATAAGATAGCATTGGCATAAAACATGAACTTGTGGAAAAAAATAATCGTAGAAAATCATTTTCATAATATCCAATGCTCAAATAAAAGACCATAATTGAAGATTATGTCCATTACAAAACCGAGTAGACTCCTCATTCCAGCCCTATATTACTGAACCAGATACACCTTCTATTTCTAGCTAGTATTACTGAACACGATTTACTTATTGTTCCATTCATTTCTATCTCATGTGATATAAATCATAACACAATGCATTTCATGGAGATATAGGTCCCGCACTTCTAATAATTAAATCATTATTAAATGTTCCACAAAAACATAATCCTTTTTTCATAGCATATCCCAAGGAATAAAAAATTGGTTTCGTAAACTTATTACATCCAAATCCAAAAAAATAAATGGATTTATTAAAAATAATTACATAATAAACACAATAAAATCAATTTAATAATAGGAATATATGCATAATCAAATTTCATCTTATAAGGAAAATAAATTTGATAAAATACATGAAATTAATTCCTGAGGAAAATATCCATTCTTTATAAGAAATGATTTCATTTCTAAAAATTCAACATAATATTAAAAGAATATAGTTTAATTGAAAATATAAATGAAATATTATAATTTATGATTCATTTAAATAAGGATTTATGAAATAGTATGAATCTATTCATTCCGTATAAGATAAAAATACATTCTCCTCATACATTTACTAGAAATGTCAAAAACATATCTCTTATCGAAGAATTAAAAAAAATTCCCTTTAATCCCCTTAGTAAAAATTCACCAATTGGAAAAATAAACTCTAAATAATTGTATAAGAGTATAAATATTATTAAATATTTTGGGAACATGGATTTGGATGATAAATATATCCTAGTAAATGATTAATTAAAAATAATCTCTGATAATTATGAGATTGCGAAATTAATATGTACCTTAGGTCTGAAATCAATCGTATGTCTCTGAACCTCATGTACACTGATTTAAATAATTTTATTGTATTATTTCATAATCATAATTACTTTTATGATATCTTATATTATTATATTATCATCTGTTTTTTAGTAACATTTCATTGTCACTCATTATTTTGTTATTAACTACTTTATTTAATTATGCATGTTTTGTCAGATAAGTTAATGTTCCACTTCATAGGTTCGAGTTAAATAATGTATAGATTGATATTAGTATAATAAATATAATATTTCTTCATTCCATTCATTTATATAATCATGTATATAATATTGGATTAATAAAGATCATGTAAAATGAATGTCATCGCATTATGGACACGGTAGGCCATACATACACACAAGCGATGATATCATTCACTTAATGGTAAAATAATAGGGAATTGTATGGTTTATTAATTATAAATAATAATTAAAATTTTATATTAATTATTTAAATCCATAATACTCATCACTATGTCCATCCATATTAATTATTTTTTAATAACAAATTACACCCGTATGTGGAGACGGTAAGTCATTCGTATGCACGTATTGTGACATTACTATTCATAGGATAGATTATAAGAGGTATTATATTTTCCCAAAAAAATAATAACAACATATAATATAGAATATAATATATTTATAACTTTACTATGTAGTGAACATACGAAGAGTAAGTAGAATAAGAAACAAATTTTGAATGAGGTGATAAAACAATTATCTTTTTCGAGTTTATCCTTTGGATTTTCAAAAAAGGTATCCATAGGATGTCTTTATGAAAAAAGTATGAACAATATAATGAAATAGGGCAGTTGGAAGCATATTTTAATAAAATTTGGATGATCCAAGGGGATTGAGAGGTGTGAGTAAGTGGGTAGATGAGGTGGCCTTTTATTATATGGAGGAGGGGAACTTTAGGAATGTCCTGAAATATTATTCTATTATAATTTAATTTACAAGTTATTATTTCTCCAAAGTGATATATATCTAGTATAAGATGAAGATAGTTCGAAATAATCTCATAAAAATAAATTTATACATGTATTTATTTTAGTTTAAACCTTATCATATTAGTTTACCCTTAATTACTCTCCTTTAATTTTAATTGAGGTAACAAAATTTTTATTATTAAGAGCCTATTATGTTTACTTATATGGGGAAATTTTCCCATAATTGAAAATTTAATTTACTATTAGAAAATATCATAACGTATTTTTAATTTTAATATATTTTTATAATTTTATATTAATTTAATAAAATATAATTTTTATAAAATATCAATAGTTTCAGTTTCACGCTATTCATTTCATTGATTTTAAATAAAATCCAAAAAAAGTTATAACATTGAACCATAGAATTGAATATTATTATAACATGTCATATTGGTCTAAAAATCGTGGATGAAATAAATTATTTCAAATAATATTTATTTTACAATTTATAATATCATATATTTGGTATTCATTTTAATAAAATAATTATTATGTCACAATTGTGTCTATATTTATGGTAATTATTTGATTTCTAAAAATTGTAAATAAATTCTAATGATTTAGATAATTTCATTTTATTTTTATAGACTAATTAGGTTTTATGTATTATCATGTTTATCACAACATTAAAATTAGTATAATTGTAATAGATTAGGGAGTGACAAATTTTCACTTTCTTTTGTAAGAATTATAATTAATCACTTTCATGGAATAAATTCCATTAAATGGATAAATTCCAACCCTTATGTGATATTATTACATTTAATTCACAAAATATAATTTTTATCCTTGTTAGTAAAATTTTATTGTCTTTATCATATTGTTTTTTACCCTAATTTACCAGATTTACCATTAATTGTGGTAAATAAAAATGATCATACTTAATATTCATAATATCCATAAAATAAAAGATAAATATTAACCTAATTTTTACTAAATAATTCCCAATATTTAATCCATTTTTTCAAAAATCAAAACATATATGCTTCAATATTTAATTTAAAATCAATTGTCATTGTCAATGCGAGAGAACATGGGTTTTTTTAAAAGATAAAACCATCAAAAGATTGATGTGTGTCTATATCTAATTTCAATGAGAAATTTCTCCCAATGAAAAAATTGGATAAAATTATAAAAAATAATTTAATTATACATTAAATTCACTTAAAATGATAACATTTCTTTATAAATAAATCAAATGAAAAGAGGTTTTAAATTAAAATGTGTTATTTTTCAATATTCATTAAAAAAATATTATTAGAAAAAAAAATCAAACTAGGTAGATTTTAATTTCCTTATTCCGAATAAAAAATATATTTCTTAAAAATAACTTATACATGTTTTAAAAAATAGATTTAAAATGGGTTCACCATCAAAAGTGGGAAAAACTATATTTTTAGAAAAATGCTTATTTTATCCATAAAATTGAATTTGTTATTATATAATATCTATAAATCCAATAATATGAACTTTAAACATTAAATATAATATATTACATATATATTTCATTAATAAAATCCTTAAAGATAAATTTTATTATTTTATAGACTCAATTATTTTCATTTAATTAGTTTTTTAGAAGGATGTTAAAAATACTTATACACACCATTATAAGGACCAGGTAATAGTATTTAGTTTTCAATAATACTCAGCCTTGGGTCAAATGAATTATATCAAAAGAACTTGAAATTTTTTTCAACAAAATCCAAAAATAGTGTTGTGTATACTGCAAGATAATACGATTTTGTGTATAGCGCAAGCTAATCATGTTGTAACGTACAACACATGACATCAAATAAATTAAAAGGAATCTATCTCAATAAATCTCAGGGTGTTATTGGTGAGGCCATAATCTGTGACATATAACCATAGTTTCCTTGGTTTATCTGGGTATTATTATCGATTTGTCTAAAATTTAACTTGATTTTGAACCCCTCATACCAAGATAACTCTGAAGGGAATGATGTATTTCTAGATGTAAGAATGTGAGGAAAGACTTAAGGAGCTCAAAAAGAGGCTTATCACTACATTTTTTCTCATAAAATTGAGATGTGGGGAACTTATTTCATAAATAGTGATTCATCAAATATTCTCTAAGGCTGTGTAATGATGAAAAATGATAAAATGATAGCCAAAAAATCAAGGAAGTTCAAAATTCAGCAGGAAAACTACCCCATGTAAGATCTGTTGTTGGTAGCTATGTTCATTGTGTTTAAAATATAGTGGAAATATATCTATGGGGAGATGTTTTATCTATATACATATCATAAGACCCTCAAATATAAATTTCCACTGAAAAAGATTAATATGCGCTAGTGAAGATGGTTAGATCTAATCGACATTTTTGACAACTCAATCCACTACAATCCTGGTAAAGAAAATAATGTGGTGGGTTCTCTATGTATAAATGTTCTACTGATTCTATCATCAATGAGAATTTTTAAGGATAAAATATTCTATGATTTCAAAAGAATATACATAGGGATCATAATTGAAGGAAAAATATCAATCCTTTCACAAATGATTTATCAACTATCTTTTTTGGAAAGGCTAAAGGATGAATAATGAGATGATTTGGGAATCCAAAGAAATTGGAACCTTTAAAGATAGGGAAATACCCAGTGATTAATGTTAATATAGAAGGTATTGTGAGATTTGCTTCAGGGCTATGTGTACCATCAAATCCTGAAATGATGATGTAGTTATTGGATGATGCACATAGTTGAAATTTAGCCATTCACCCAGGAAGAAAATACATGTATCAAGATATATGTGAGAAATATTGGCAGGACAATATGAAGAAAGAGGTGCTTGGATACACATCAATGTGACTAGTTTTCTAGCAAGTGAAGGATGAAAGTAAAAATTCTTTGGGGATGATTCAACCATTACCTATACCAACATAGAAATGGGATAACATCAACATGGAAATTTTCAACTCACATTTTAAGACATCAAGGGGAAGAATTGAAATTGGATTTTTTTTATCATCTTATAAAGACAGATCACATTATCAAAATTCTAAAGGAATTCCAACTATATCAACATGCACATATATAGATTAGAGAAGTGGTAAGGAAGTATGGGGTACCACTATTGATTGTATCCCGATAAAGATCAAGGATTCACCTCCATGTTCTAGAAAAGTCTCCAACATGCACTAGAAACTGAGCTGAACCATAATACGGCCTATAATCCTCAAACTGATGGCGAATATGAGTAGACAATTAAGAAACTTGAAGTTCAGTTGAGATCATGTTCTATAGACATAAAAGGTGAATCGGACCAATATATTCCTTTAGTGGAGTTCTCTTATTATAATAGATTCCACTCGAACATACAAATGGATCCCTATAATTCTATTTATAGTAATGGTGCATAACACTGGCATATTGGGATGATGATGGGAAATTAAAACTACTCAGTACTGAAATAGTCTAGGAAATTGTGTAAAAGGTTTAGACTATTTAGAAGAACATCAAGGATACTCCAAGTAGGCATAAGATCTATTGTAGAAATCATTTTTGAGACCGATAGATTGATGTTAGAAACATGATATTACTCCAAATATCTCTATGGAATAAATAGATGATATTTTGGAAGAAGGGGAATCTTAGTCCAAGATACATCATCCCCTTTGATATCCTTGATCACATTATAGTGGTGGAATATTGACTAGAACTCCTATAAAACATATCTCAAAAACATGATTCATTCCATGTATCCATATTTAGAAATTACATATCAAACCCCTCAGATGTAGTCAATCGATAGGTTGTACCATAATAGACTGGAATTTTCTATGAGGAGAACCCGATGAAGATCTTAGATCAAATATAAAAATTTATATGAAATAATAAAAATTCCCTAGTCAATGTGTTGTGGAGAAACCACAATTCTGATAAAGCAACATGGGGACCATAGAATGTGATGAAGAAGAGTTTACCTAATCTATTTTAGTGTGGGAAATTCAAATTTCTATGGTGAAATTTAATAAGGGGGGAGAATGTATTGAACCAAACTGTTATAAATTGAATTCCAATATTTTATTTTATTTAAATGTCTTATTAAATAATATGGTTATAGAGAACACATAAAATTATCTTGTTTTTTATAGCCTATAGAATTTTATTTAGAATTAAGAATCATTACTGTTAATAATATATCTGTTGAACAATTATCACATTATTATTACAAAAATTTCGATTTAACAATTCCAATTGTCGCATACTAAGTATGAGATGGCCAGAACAAGTAAGATCATTTCCTGTGAAGCCCATTTGTGGGAGATTATGAGATAAGTATAATTTTTGGGATTTTACTTGGAAAAATACAAAGCTGAGATCTGATCACTTAAGCGTGATCAAATCCATTTATAGGATAAGTTTTTGCACTTTGAGATTAGGACCCAAACCATGTTCTTCGAACTGCCCAATGAAATTTGACCAACGTTCGCCACACCCTTACTATATTTTTTGGTGTATTAAATGGATATGGTTCAAGGACTTATAAATATGAGTATTTATATTATTTTTTATAGAATGATAAAAATGATTTAGCCTATTATTTTTACTTTATAAATGTTGTTTATTTTGAATCAACAAAATAGAAATAGTATATTAGGTGAAAATATAATTCTATTAAGGATTATAAATTGAAGAGATAATGGATTTTTTAAATAAATAATATTCTGTGATATTATTATTGTTAAATAATTTTTATTATACATAAAGAATCATATATGTTTTATGATTTCAATTATAATTTTTATATGGGATCATAGTTATTTCCAAAATCCCAAAATTTCTCAATAAATGCTGGTTTTTAATTTAAAAGTGAATGTTCACATATTTAGAAAATTATTTGGATAAAAGGAATGTTATTTTTAAAATAATGGCATAAAAATTATCTAATGGTGAATTTTGTATTATTTTATGATACCGTCAAATTTTCAGGGAAAATTAAATATCCTATATATATTATTTGTATTTTATGACATCACAACAAACCAAAAGTGTTTCAAAAAGTAATATAAATTGGATATAAGATTAAATATATGTTTCAAATTTAAAAAAATTTATTTTATTTTTACTTTAATAATTTTGTAAATTCATTATGAACCCTCCAATAATTATAATATAATTTAGGAATTTAAATTTATTTCCATAATAACGTGACTCACCATGAGATCACCAAGGGTAATAATATAATTTTGTAATACCATGTCCTTATATAATAATAACAATATCAATCCATGGGTATAATCCTTGGTATGGTTTGTCGTTTTCGATATTCTTTTATTTAGGCTCCAAAACCAAAATTATAAAGAAATCCCCCTTTTCGTATATAAATCCATCCATGCTTCCATTTTTCTTCACTAAAACTTCTTGGAGCACATAAATAATCTTCCCTATATTCTCTAAGGTCCTCCCAAGGTAACCCCACGATCTGACGAATCCCCTACCAATCATTTACTACCACACACTAAAGTAAGGGATCCTCACCTTCCTCTCATGCATTCAATTCAAGCACATTCTTTGAAGGTAGCCATTTTTAATTTTAATTTGAGGTATTTTAAATCATTAATAAAAATTAAAATAATTTACAATTGATTTTATTTGAATGATGCACCTTTTATCGTCTCTCATTTTGACCCTTACCTATGTAGTTTCTATTTTTATATTTTGTAAGGGATCGTTAACTTTTCTTTTTTATTCAAGCACTTCATTCATGTTATGAATCTTAATGTGAAATTTTTAATTTTTGATATGTTCTTCCATATCCCAAAAATTATCTATTGTATTAATACATGATTATTGGCACATTCAAGTCTCATTAATCCCATCACATTCGTCTATGTGCACGAGTTACCAGGCCAAATTTTCATATGGGATTTCTCTCTTCTTACATCAATTAAGGAACTTATTTTATGTAATGTAACATAAATTACATATTATTATGTTGGAATATATTTATCCATATTCCAATTACTTTCTATTTAATTTATAAATGATGATATCCCCTTTACCCCTCTCATTAATACTCCCATAATTGATTATGTACACCTATTACCATGCTGAAATATAGATAGAATTCCTTTCTCTATTCATGTATCTTCATTACATTAGGACTTATCTTTACAAATTTATAACACTGGGATATTATTTTACATGACCCTATTACACCCCATTTGATAGATATTTTATGAGATACCTCTTTATCTCTCTTCAATCCATTTTTTTGAATCTTTATGTGACATAATTATGCTTCCAAAATTTAAATGTGATCTTCACTTCCAAAACAATTGTGTAGTGAGTACCATACCCATTTACTATCAGGTTCATTCACATTTATGCACATTTAATTTTTATTGGGGAATTAAATATATATATTCTAAAATCTTTATTTAAGTAATAAATTATGATGATTAATGAATCCATGTTTTATGAGCTATGTGTAACACTAAAGCGTGATAATGTAATGAATATCATGTGTGAACCTAGAAAGCACTCCAATAGATTGGGGAACTTTTAGTATCATAATCTGTCATGATGGGATAGGAAGTGAACATGATTCCTTTATGGGACTTTGTCTACCATTAATTATTGGTGGGTTTAGCCTTGACCTATGTTTAAGATTTATTGTTTTATGTTATTTAAAAATTTCTCAAGTTATGATTATCATGTAATATCATGCCTTATTATTCATGTTCATTTTATTCCTCACTGATATAACATGGTCTATCATGTATCACTCTTTACATGTTTATTCCCTTAATGGGATTCATACGTCACCCCTTTCTTATGTATGTTCCTAGGTTATCCCATGTTTATTTATGTTTGAAGGATTATTTTGAGAATGTTAATGAAGTTTTCAATAAAGATGTTATAATCCATATTTTACATTCTTATGTAATGTACCTAATTTCCAAATACACAAGAATTATCAATATTTTGGGATGTATTAAGTCTAAATTTATGTAATAAATCCAGTATTACTGTTTAATAAACATAAGGGTTGTTATATTATGGATGTGTCTATTTAAAAAATATATATATAGAAAGAATTATTATGTCTAAAACAAAAATCTATTGGGAGGTTCAATTATAAATATTTATCTAGATCAAGAATTTATGGATTTTTTCAATATATTTGGCTGAGGTGAGCATGATATATAACTTGAAAATGACAAATGAAGGTTTTTTTAAAAAAAATTGTGCCCACTTTTCAATCTCTTCCTCACCCATGTGTAAATCGTGGTTTATAGACATAATCTATATTGAGACTTGAAGGGACAGAGAATGCGCATTACACTATATTATTTAACTATGATTTTTTATTAATACATTAGTTGAGTTATTTGAATATTTATATAATTTCTAATAATACATATATGTATATATATCTAAAACTTTTATCAACATTTTATATAGGGGATATTAAAGGATTACAGTTAGAAGTTATTATTTGTTTCCTTTGATAAGGATTTATACATTTCATTGTAAAGGGTTTCATCATTGGATGTAATTGAATATATGACCATAAAATTAATAAATGAAAACAATATATTCAAGTAATTTTAATATTTGTTAGTAGTTTATGTAATTTTGTTTAACCATTGACCCAAATAGTAATGAATTAAGCACATTGATGATAGTGGCGGTGTAGGGGTTGAATCTGGGTATCCTTATGACATAACAAATAAAATATTAATTTAAATTTTATCTCACTACCCTTATAGTATTAAGAAATTTTAAACTAGAGGGTTACATTGTTATTTTTTAACCACCTATTCATAAGTATACATTTTTTGATTTCACATTCAAGCATAATTTATTTATTGACATGAGAATGTAGTTGGTTCATCCTCAATGGGATATATGAAAGGATAATGAATTAGTGTTATGAAATGAACTAAAATACACTATGACTATTGCATCACTATGGGTTCACTCCTCTTATAAATGGATCCAACTAGGTCACTCATCATGTATTCTTCCCACCATAAAATGTTCATGTTTGACTCTCAGTTACCCAAGGCCCACAACCATCTCAATACGAAATAATCATCCTCCTTCTATCAAAAATCATAGAAGCATCCACAAATAGTCTATAGATATGTGTTTCCATTCTATACATCATAGATGATATCTTAATAAATGTTTATATTCTCTGTTGATGTCTATTTTTAAAACTCATTCTGAACCTATTAAAACACCTTGATGATTTACCTCTTCTTCATCTTCCAAAACTATTTTGGAAGAACTCTTCTCCATTTTTTAATCACATAATCATGTTATTCTACATGAAAACATATTCAATGGTTTAAAATACTAAACCGTATTGCCTCCAGAATATAATTATTCATATACATAGAGAATTGGATAATCAAATAATATGAATTTCCTCTATAATCCTCACAATGTAGATCCTTTTCCCGAAATAGGTAGTCTATGCACCGATCTACCAAAAACATGGAAAAATTAAATTATGAAATATAATTTTCATTTAAATACCCATAATTATTATCAATAGGATTCATCAACACTAAATCCCTTACAACTGAGAAATAACTACTTGTGGGAACCTGAATGAATAACATATTTTTAGAATAAATTAATTATCCATTAATTCACCATCTCGAATGAAAACACCTTTACATCAGGATGAGATCATGAACATAATTTTACGACCATTATATTTTAAGCAATTGATATTGGTCTATTCATTACTATGGTCTAAATATACATATTTCTAACTTAAATTCCGAAAAAATATTACATAAGATCTTAAATAATGAAGCAATGATGTTTTTCCTTTAAAATGAATGACACTAGGGATGTGGTCCCCTACTCTAATCTATTTTTTCTAGCTAATCGAAAAATTGATCATGATAACTTCATGGTATATCTGGATTTAGCCTCTTTAAAACAATAATTATTAAATAATGAACAACAAATCAGCCCAAAATATTCCACTATGGCATACCATAAATATTTTGGTCATCTTCTTCTAAAACACCAAGGACTATAGTAATCACAGTGGGTGTCCATGCTGTTTTGTTCTTCACCTTCCACTATTGACAACATATTATCTTACCATAAAAACCATTACATCCCGCTACCAATTTTCATTAGGAAGACTGTAATGAAACCACTTAGACAACCATTGTAATGGTTCAATTCCATTTATCAATTTTGGGCCGTTTCTCTTCAACACTCCAATGTCCACAGGCATGGCCACAGATAATCATCATCTCCAAAACTACCATGACTACCTCTATTGAGTGACCCTACCTAGATTCTTTATTACACTTTTTTGAAATAATACCAATCGTGGAGCTTATCTTCTGTTATGTCTCCAGACATCATCCACATGACCAAATGACTATTTGAGAATAATTCTAACATGAATATATTTGAATATAGATGTCAACGATATACCATGGACATAACAATTAGGAACATAATGTATCACTATCATAACATAATCTTAATAAATTTGTCCATATACTACATGTGTTGTGAATAATTTTATTATAAAAAATACCAAAAAGAATAATTTAGATGTCAACACATATATTTTCCATGGATCACAATTAAATTATTTTCAATAAATCCAACATAAATCCTTTTGGTTTTCTAACAATCCCCACCATTGATTTTTTATGATCAAAAAAATAATTGTTTTCCACCATAATGATATCATAATTATGATATATATCCCCTCATTTTAAAAGAAATATATATGGTATTTTTTAATGAAAGGGGTCTTTACCAAATCCCCCTTTCACATATATTAATTGACCATTCTTCATTGTTTCCCCCATTCATTTTGAAATATTTCTCCCACTTAAACTATGTGATGAAACTCTAGGAAAGCTCCAATCCCCTAATTCATCAAAATTGAGGGATTTTCTCATGGGGTTAAACTAAACATATGAGGAAAGGGATGGTTCATCACATGTTATCTCCATACCTATCCATAATCTAAACACTACCCATAACACAAACAAAAAAATACTAATTGATTGAATTTACTACATGAAACATTATATATATAAAAATATCATATTTCTATTATGATAGGCCTTGGTGAAGGAAATAATATTTTTTAGAAGAAACCACATGATTTTACATGTGTCTTTTGAGTTCATTAAATGTTCTCAATATCTTTGTTTTTTTCAAATTTCAATAATAAGAAATTGATCATAATCAATTCACAACTGACCATTAGTGCATAAAATTAATGTAATTGGTTTTGAGAAACACACCACACGATGATGTAATTGATAGTAGTTATGAATAATTTTACACAACATGTTTCAAGATAAGTTCAATTTAAAAAAACTATACCGCTTCCACAATATTATTTTCAATTAACAATGATATTTAAATACATATGATAAGGAAAAGCAGCCATTACTGATTATAAAAAACTCCTCATGAATCTATAGCTTTCGACTCTAAAAGTTAATACAACATATTAGTGCAAAATATTATAGTACCACTTTTTTGTGAATCAGTAAACATTAGCAGATATTAAAATCATTTATAATAATAAACCTAATACAAAATTAAATAACAGATATATGAAAATTAAATTTTAATCATGCTTCTCTTCCCAACCATCTTTTTCCTTTTTATGCCCCGATTCAAATAATCATCTGGATACCAACATATTTTAACACAATATTGGCCTACGTTCAATTTATTATCCCCATGAAAATTTTATATAGGCATGAATCTTTTTTATTGATTAAAATTTATTTAAGTATATATTAGTTGAATATTAAATCAACATTAAATTCATTGTTTTTAATCACAGTTTTTATTATCTTTATTACAATTTAAATTCACTAACTTGTTCTTTTCTATCATAATAAACCCATTAAAGATTTCTCCCTCATAATTATCTACCATTTATAAAATTAGTTTAAAATATTAATGTTTATAAGGATATGGATACCTCAATCATCCCCAAGATGAGGAATAAGTAAAGCAGAAAAGAACCAACAAATCCCATTTTGTCATTCCCATTCTCTTTTTCGACATTGGGAATGAAATTAAAACTACTATTTAGGCTATTTATAATCCCCTATCATAAAAAACATGGACTATTAATAAAATACACTCATTACATTCTTCCATTAGCAATATTCACTTTATATATATTTTAATATCTATCTATCATAATCATAGGGTTTTCCAAAATCCTAGAATCAGTCATTGTTGAATGATTAAATTCATATGTCACATCACAAGAGGACCTCACCTCAATCAGTTATAAATAAACCAACCCAAGAACACTATAGTTTGGGGTTATTTTATATCCTTGGAACTAGATATATGTGTTCAAAAACATACATCATTCCCATTTTACATTGGAAATAAAACATAAATCATTGTCAATGAAATTATTATTAATCCGTAAAATCATTCAAATATTTCATATTTATATCACAAGGAATGGAAAAAATAATGGTGATCTCAAGTAATCAGTACATGTTATATACATTGGAAACTATCATTTGTAAATATGGAATAATTGATATGGAAATATATATAATTGTAAACACGTTCTATTGAATCAATAAATAGAGGATAGATAATAATATTGAAAGAGTAAACAATTATTAAATAATCACATTTGATATTTTCATGAGATTTAATCTTATTCTTGGATATCCTAACCATTCTAATAATCACATAGACATCAATAACTGATTTTATAATGATAGAATGAAAAATGAAGAACATATAATACTTATAGATAAGGCCTAGATCGATGAAATTGTACATAAATGGGTAAATCCCTAGTTAAACACATATATTTGTTTTTTTATGAGGAAGAATGATGAATTAATGAAGAACAATAAGCCCTTACATAACTTACTATGTCTAATTCATATATCTTATAAAACTGGGGAATAATAATTAAATGTATAATCAATATAAATATTCATATAAATAAAAAGGAACATGAAATATTAATAGTTTTTTAATAAATATATTAGAAACCATCCAAATAAATATAGTGTCTAGTATGATTAGATCATATCCCTATAAAACCAAAATACACATCAATGGATTTTTAAATAGATGTGAATACACTGAAAATAGGTTTTGAAAATTTATTGAGGAAAATAATCAATTAAAATAAAATTACTCATATAAAATATAAAAAATTATAAAATAAAAAATAAAAAAATAGAAAAGAATCATAAAAATATAACGTAATATTAAAATCATTGAAAATATATAAAGCCAGTAAATTACATTCATATTGTACAAGTTCAAAAAATTATTCCTTTCATATGTTTGTATGAATGTTATAAAGGATACCAGTATGAAAATTTTAATCAAATTTACATTTAATTTTTTTTGATAAATAAAAATGGGAAAATAACATTAATAATTCATTTGAAAATATTTAACTCATTCATTAAAACAATTTAATGATAATATTGACCAGAAAAAAATCTAACCCAAGTAGAAATAAAGTCTTGTCTTTTTGAATATATTATTTATTTTTCTTAAGTACATAATGAGAGGAAAATTAAATAAAAAATTGTATTCTATAGAAATGTTTAGATAATCATAAAATATATTGGGTATAAAAAATAATGGTCAGATAATACCACCTATAGAGTATATTATATAAACAATCATGATTAATGACGAGATTTTGAAATTAATACTTACAACTTTGGTAATTTATGATTAATTGGGCTCATTAATGAGTAAATTAGAATAAAACATTAAATTACTTGAAAATAGGTATATTAATGTTTTAAAATTTCAAATTTGTAGTGTATAAAATAAAAAAATATATGTTTTGAATAATGATAATGTCATATAAAAGTAAAAGTTATATGTGAAAAAATTACCTCATGTCTATATTTGATCATACTTATTCAAAACTCATGTATAATAAATGAATATTTATTAAACATATATTATATAACCATAATAACATATATCATACCATAAATGACATTATTATAACATTTTATATTCATTTTCACAAAAACCCATTAAAAAATAACAATTATGGGTGATAAAAGATTCATTTTTCATCCATATTTAAGTTCGAGAGTGTTGGTCCATATACATTGAATAAAATGTTCTTATATCCATATAGTTAATAATGGTATAAATATAAAAAATATTCATTATATATATATTAAAATATATTATATAAACATTGAAAATTAAATTTCACTGTTCAAAGATACTGTAGGTCATCCATACACATGAACATTTTCATCCACATTTTGATAAATTGTACGTTAGAAAGGTAAATAATAATTCACCTTTATAGAGTTGTTTTTTTATCATTTAATTAATATATATTTATTAAATCTATACCCATTACCATCCATATAAAATGGAAATGAAATGTGAATCACATCCCTTCATATAGGTGGTTGTCTATACATATGCATTAACAACATTATGATTTTCCAACATATTGGAATGTTAGATGTCGAATATGGGAAAATATTTTTTTAAGAATAATTATATCCTAAATATGGTATATATAATTTATTTCAATATTTATTACCATTACATTAAACTGGAGAAGAAAAGGAAATTACCCTATTGTGTGGAGACGTGAAGTTCTCTGTATACACGAGTGATGTTTTTTCATTAAATCAGATTGAAATGAGATGGAACATGGTCACAATATAATCATAATAACACCTAAGAATATTTATAAATTGGTATTTTTGAATTTATGATCGGAAAAATAATTTTAGGTAATTTATAATAAGAATTAAACTTGAATGAGTCGGTTAAGACAATTACATTTTTTCAGTAGATTTCATTTAAACCCCTTCTTAATGACCCATCGATTGGTTTTTTGAGTTGAAAATAACCAATAATTAGTGTCTAGTTAGGCTGTGTTGTTAATTGTGGTTTTTTAAAGAAAATATTCTCCTATTAGTGTAGATAAAATAGATAAGGTGTGTCCTTTTATAAGTAATGGAAGTGAAATTCTTAGAATTATTCAAAGTATAAAATTAATATTTTTTATTTTTAATTTTAAATAGCTCTAAATTTATATAATTAGAACATAAGATGATTAAGATTCTAAATATTCTCATAAAATAATATTTTTATATGTTTTAATTATTTTTTTCTCACTTATAATTTCAATTTAAAACCCTTCTCCAATTAACCCTTCAGAAAATTATTGCAATGATAATGCTTTCTGCTATTTAAGGATGAAGAATGTTACTATAAATGGATAAACACCTATAAAGGGAATATTAATGATGTTTTAAAACATGTAGAATTAAAATTCATGAATATAATATTTTCATTATATTTAAATAAATTAATCAAATATTATTTATTATAAAATATGACTAATTCCTTTTTGGAACTATTTATTTTATTTTCCTTTAAGAACGACAGCAAAAAAAATATTTTTAATATAAAAATTGCAATCTTCCCTAAAATTTTATATTTGTTTATAATTTTATTTGAACACTATAATCCACCCAAATTATTTTACTTTAACCATTTTTTAAATCATTTATTTTATTTTTCAATTTATTTAATAAAAACTATGCTAGTATTATGTTAGCATTTTAGATAGTAAACCGATCAAAAAAAATTAAAAATAAATTTCCATGATAGGAAAATTAATTCATCATTAAAAAAACAATTTATAGTAAAATAGTTTTTATTACCATTGACCAAAACAAATAAACATATTCCAGGAAACAAAGTGACATTTCGGACTTTTTCCATTACTTATATATTATATGGGTCAAAATCAAAAAAAAAATGAAACAAAAGGTAGTAATTTAGTTTTATGGATTATTACTGATGAAATATACTAGTTAAATCAAGTAAATATATTTTTTTGATATATTTTTAATGCCTAATGAAATTATTTTTAATGATAATCTCCAAATTTATCATTTACTAAGGTGCTAAATTTTACCACAATTACTATTGTTAATGCCTAAAAAAGGGTAATATTTACCAAATTTAAACATAATAATTAAATATATAGAATAAATTTTATAAAATTAAATCCTTATATGTGGAATAAATTTATTTTATAATAACCCCACAAAGCGTGAAGATAAATTGTTTTCTGAAAAATTCATTTTTAAGTGTAAATGTATTTTTACACCAGGATGCAGTATAATATTGATCGAAAATGTATAAATTAAATTATTTTTTACCAAAATAAACTGATATAATATTTAATCCAATCAAAATTAATTCTTTATAATACATGATAATATAATTTTCTTAAAAATTTGATATTGTCATAATTCATTAAAAAATTAACTAATTCAGTAAATTCCATAAAATTTTTACTAAGGTAATATTCAAATGATTATTTAATAAATAAGAACTCTTTTATCAAATAAAATTTCTAAATGTGTTAAAATTTAATTAAAATATATTCACCCAACATTCAAAAAACCATTTTTAAGAAAAAGTATATTTTATTGAAGTATAAAATGAAATCACTATAAAATTGAGTACCTATTTATTATATGCCAATGAGTGTACTGAAATTATATAAAAAATTTATACATATTTGTCACAATGTGTTTATTCAATTTTATAATTCCAATATTAACAGCTACTTTGTAATAATAATTTTTAAATACTAATATTTTAACAATATATAGTAGTTTATTTATACCTAGTGTTCTGTATTACACAATATTTAAATTAAATTATTTTTATCTAGTGAGAGATAAATTAGAAAATTATAATATTTTTTCATAATATTCCATTAAATAAATATCAACCTTAAAATTTCAAATATTCCATCAAATGTACATCCATTTTTAGAAACACACATCATCTTGAGGGATAGTAAAACATCCTTTGAAATGGTCAGTGAGAAACATAAAAGTTACCTTAAATATCATTTATTGTGGTCAAAAATTTAGGATAATATTTTTTGGAAGTTAAAATATACACACAGAGGATAATAATAACATTTAAGTACTGAGAAATAGTGATATAGTAAATGGATAATAGAATGTTAAGAACCACAAAACCCGAAATTAGTTATAGGTGAAGGCACTACATCTTCATAAAATATATAGGTAAAAAGTGAACATTTTTATTACAATGTTATTTTCCTAATATTGATGTATTATTTTAAATTTAAGAGATATAAAAGTAGAAAAAATATATACATTATTTCCTTTCATTTTTAAGGATAATTTTATCTTTTTTTAGGCTTCGACCAATTCAAACATCACCTCTTACTCCATTAAACAGAGATAAATTTTCAATTCCTAATGCCTAAAAATCGACTTCAAATAGATCATAAGATCTATGAAAGTATAAAAACCTATTTATCATACCTTAATTAAAACTAAAATGAATATTACAATTTATGATAATACCCAAAATTTATACACCATTGTATGAATAAATAATTAATTAGTCTTTAAAATAAAACAATAAAACAAATACTCTAACATATTAATCCCATAAATAAATAACCGGATATCCCAAATAACCTTTACATTAATGAAAATATTAAACTGAAAGGTTATCTCATTCCTTTCACCATACACCTCCAAAAATGTAATATTTTTCCTCATAAATAGTAATTTATATTAAACCTAAAGGGTATATATACCAAAAAAATCTCTTGAAATATCATTAATTGAAATATAATCCTAAAATTTATAATTATTTAATCATAAATATTTTTTACAATATAAACATAATATATATCTATCAAATCATTAAGATAATAAAAATTACATACTATCTAGGACATCCTATAGACCAATTGTAGGCGATATACCCATATTTCTATTCTGTCACGGGTTCAAGTCCTATGTCCCAACCGAATGTGTTCGGTTGTCCCTCACATATTGTATGTACATTTTATTAAAAAAATTTAATATGATTACTATAAAATTTAAAAAACTCTGATGAACATCATAATGAAAAACATTAATCAATAAATAACATTTTAACTACTATGTGATTTTAAAGAAAATATTTTTTGATGAAAAAATATTCATAATTGACTATTATTCACTTGAAACCTAAAAAAATATTTACCCAAAGGATATTTTTCCCCCAATGATAAATCCTTTAATGAATTTCACCAAATAGGATGCGATTTTTTCTACACCACTTTTTAATTTTTTTTCTTCCATCTAATGTATGTTTTCCAAATTTTGTAAAAAATGTCTACTATAGAATAATCCATTGGGTTTTCATGATTCACAAAACCAAAAGACTATTAATTTAACACTTTTATAGTATATTTATCAAATATATATACAAAAATACATCAATACCTGCACATAATTTATTGACATAGAATAAGTCCTTCCTTGGTTGAGGAGTCAACACTTATATTAGATAATTGACATAGATAATGTCTATATACCCCATACATAGGACATTGAACTAAAAATAGTGTCATAGGATGGAATTTATTTTCTCCAATCACAATCTTAATTTTTTCACAACAATTCAATAATATATTTCATTATTTCATACACATAAAAAAATTACTCCTTTTAGACAACCCCCTACGTATCTTTACACAAATCCTTAATGTAAATGAAATTTTTCCTTCATTCTTCCATGTTCTCAATCACCTGAGATTTCATATTACATTATTATATTCCTTTTTAGTGAGACCAGAAGTTGGTTAAGGCATCAGTTGTATATAATATATCATCATATATTTTTATAAATAATCCTAATATATTTCACTTTAGTCATGATCCCATTTAGTGGTTCATAATTTCGACATTTTCCATCCAATTCAATGTTAAAATGATTTATCCTAAGTCCATGTATTGACTAAGGCAAAAAAATCATCATTGTGTGACCAATAATAATTACATTGGGAATCATATGATAGTGTAAATAATTTATCTGATGTCTAAATAATCAAACCCAATTTTCAATCACTGACACGTTAGGTTTAAGCTATGTCAATCATGTCCATCCTCTTTTCAAATCCTACTTGTTGGTTCATTATACCGTTACACATGATCTCTAATGCATATCAAATAAGTATGCCAAACAAGTTGTATTGAATGTTTTCACTTGCCATGAACCAGAATGAGGGTTGATATATACTCAACCAACACATTTTGTTGTTATTAAATCTATATGTATTTTTTATAAAGCCAGGTCCACATATACTATCAAGACATATGGATGTATTCCTAATAAAACCACATAATATATGACATTCAAAATTAATATGGTCTTATCCTTTTACTAGAATTATCATCAATGTTAGAAGTATGTAAATGATCGCTAATAAAAAATTTCTTAGATCTAGTTCCTCGGTTTTTCACTAATTTACACTGATACCAACCGTAAAGACCCGAACTCCAATAGCCCAGAGTCGGTGGTCACTTTGCTACATTAAAACTCGATAAAACTAATCTCATCCCGAAGTATCAAATAATTTTTTAGTATAATTATACTAGATACATACATTCATCCCATTTTTCATTAGAAATAAAATATAAAACAAAGTCAGATTAATTATTCTACATCCTTGAACTCATTCAATGTTTTCTTCATCACATCCAAGGAAAAGGAATAATTATAATAGTGAGATAATATTACTTGTAAGGGTTATATTAAAAGTGATCTATGATGATTAAATAAGTAATATTTATTAAGGTAATGTAAATAACTGAAAACACAATCCATTTGATAAATTACTTGTGCATGACGAATAATTTGTTAAAACAAATGATTATGAAATAATGCTATAAAAATAATCCCATGATCTCGAAATGTATACACGTGTATCATAATTATTATGATAATCACATTGATATAAATAACAAATTTTATTATTATGGAATGTATGATTATATACATCTAAAATTATCATTAAGTCCTAGCTTCAAGACATCATGCGTAAATGTGTAAGGACTCAACAAAATACCCAAACAAATTTTCATCATTAGACATACTGATGCATCATGGGACTATATAGGACCCCTCCGATAACATACTATATCTAATGCATTCATCATATTAAATTTTTGAATAGTAATTCAACGCATAATGAAAATGACCATTCGTATTGAAAAATTGGCACACTAAATGTTAATATTACCATAGTCAAACTAGTCAAAAACATTTTTGAAAAATATAACTGAGCTAATAATTAGAATATATCCTCCATAATACCTAATAATTTATGAATAATTTATAGATTAATGAAAAATTATAACAATTATAATTATTAAAATACCCTTTACTTTTATAACTATAATAATTAAAACAATACATTTTAAAAAATAAAAAATAATTATTTTAAAAAATAACTATGTAAAATTTTTAAAAAAATCATCAAATAATTTATTGTGCTTGATTATGGGGCCTTCTATTAATTACTTATAACATAAAAACCATTCCTTCCACATTTTTTCAAAATGAATAAAAAATAATGTAATTTGGAATATGTAATGAATAATTCTTTAAACAATTTTATAAATACTAAAAAATGGATTAAAATTTTATAATTAATTAATTTTGTAATATGTAAACCTTTCATTACTCGTGTAGAAAAAAATATCAATATTACTTAAATATATTATTTCGGTATCTTTAGTACATAAAGAGAGGAAAGTGATTAATACAATTATTCTCCAAAAAAACCTGAAGATAATAGTCTTAATTGGGTTTCAGATAAAATAGTGAAATAATTCCACTATTAGAGACTTATATTTCGTCAATCCTGAATACTAATGAAAATGTGATATAATCCATTAGAACTTTTTTAACTTCTAAATTGTAATCCCCATGAATGTATATAAAAATAAAAAATTATATAAAAAGAATATAAAAAAATTCATGATATTACATATCCAATGAGTATTATATACATAAAACAAAGTAAATAAGTGGAGAATAGGGAATATTTCTCATAGAAGTAAAAGTGAAATGAGAAACCCTTACCTTAGGTCTAGCATCCTTCATACATTCTTGACACTTTTGTTATATTAAATATAAATTTATTATATATATATATCAATGAGTCATACTCAATTATATTAAAGCATATATTATTTACCTATAACACTCACAAATTTTTTGTTAACAATTCTTTATTAAAATCACTATTTATGTATATAACTACATCGTCTTTAATGTATGTTTTGGTTCAGTAGTTTTGGTCCTTATACATTTATTATTGATCTATAAACTCTATAATAATAATAGTTGTATAAGAATATTATATATTTTTTAAATAGATATAATAATCCATAAAATATAGTGATATAAAAATGTATTACCTCATTTTATACATTTGCGTGAATAATATTTTCATTTTTTATCAATAAAAAAGGTAAATATTTATTCAACATTATAGAATATTTATTATATCACGTACATCATTTATATTCATTGAATATTTCATTTTTACAGTATAGTTAAAAAATGGATGGAATATCACATTTCTTTTTGGAGGTGGTTGTCCACACATGCACATGATCAATGTTATTGTTTTTTAATGTTAATGTCTAGTTTAGTTCCTACTTGTGATTGGGATATCTTCTTCCAGAATGGGTGAGTATCATCAGAGGTGATTCAATTGGCCTTCATCAGATTATATTCCCTAATTATTTCCCTTAATTCTATAGAACTAGAAACTTTCCATTATTTCTTTATTTTCCTCATTTATATTAATAATAAAAATAAGAGTTATAGGTTTGGTATGACATATGTAGTCTTGAGCGATGTTTCATCTATTCTGAGAATGGAAAATTGTTGTAATTTTGTTTTACAATAATCATAATGACAAGCCATTATATTTATGACACCAGATAAATTATTTTTGTATGGGTACAGAATATATAGATGAAACGGAATCATAAAAAATCAGGAAAGTGTCTGCAATGATGATTACTACTTCTTCAGTGGACATTATTTAAATACAGTCATAAGGACCCTTGGAGTGATCTTATAAGTATAAATGGACCCATAATTCATGGATTGTTATGTTTTGAAGGGAATTGGTTATGGTATAATCATTATATGATCCTCAATGATGTATAAATAAAAGAGCAAAGGGGTTTCCTTTTATAAGTTAAATTAGGGGAATTCTTCGAATTTCAAAAAGTATTAAATTAATATAAATTATTTTCCATTTTAAAATGATAAATACTTGTGTAAATATAATAGAAGATGAAGATTAGTCTAAATAATCACATCAAAAAATATTTGAACAAAATTATGTTTTTATTTCCCCATTATCATTTAGTTTAAACCACACATTAAACCTTTTTACGATTACCACAATATTACAATTTTTAATATTTTAAGGGTCCATAATGTAACAATAAAATATGTAATGTCCGATTGATTAAGAATTATTGAATTTTTAAACCACATCCCGTTAAATTTTCTTAAGATATTATTTTTATGTATTTTAAATCATTTAATAAAATATTATTTATTAGAAAATATCATTAGTTTTGTTTTCGGAATAATTCATTTAATTAGACTTTGAAATAAATTTGAAAATAAATTAATTAATATATAAAAATTTCACACATACCTAATATATTGAAGTCAACTATAACTTTTTTGATCACTATAATATTACAAAATTAGTTTTATTTTAGTGTTTTTAATATAATTTATTTTAATTTACTATTAATTGAAAAACTATTATGTCAGCATTATGTTATAATATATGATGGTATTTTAATAAGTAATCCATAAAAATAGATTACCATTATAATAAAATAAACCCCTCTTCAAAAATACTCTTTAGAACACAATTTAGAGTGTTTTGTTAATATCAAAAAACATAATAAACATTAAAATTATCAGAGTGAAATTTTTTAATATATCATATACTTAATTATTATAAAGGTAAAATTCAATGATAAATTGACAAAAAAACCTAATTTATAATTTTGGATGACTATTGTTGAAATGTACTCATCTAACTAAATTATGAAATGTGATGGAAATATTTTTGAAACCATATGAAATTATTTTTAACATTAATTACATGATTTACCCTTTTGAGGGGTGATAAATTTTATCACTAATATGATTTATTATTATATAAAATAAAAGATAAAAATTTATAGAATTTGGACCTTGTTATTAAAATTATGGATTTTTTTACCAAATTTAGTTTCTATAAGTGAATGAAATATATTTTATACTAATCTCACAAAGTATGATGAAAAATGGTTTTATGAAAGACACTTTTTCATGTGTAAAATTATTTTTATAACAAGGTCATATAAAATTTCAATCCAAAGTGTCAAAATTTAAATATTTTTTAAAAAAAATAAACTAATATAATTTAAAAAATATGAAAATTAATCTGTGAAAGTAGATGAAAATACAATTTTCCGTAAACATTTGTATTTCAACTATTATGTAAAAAATTCACTTTTTTAGAAATATAAAAAATTCTACCTATTTTAATATTGACATAATTATTTGAATAACCAAATAAATTACCAAATTCAATTTATAAAATTTAGAAATAAATTTATTATATTATCACACAAAACCAAATGAAATATTTGTTAAGAAAAAATTGTTTATTTGAATTGTAAAATGAAATTCATTATAAAATGAGTGAATATTAGTTATAAAATATAATTATAAATATTTTTAATAATGTGATTTTTACTATCCATAACTGTAATTTTAACAGCTTGGATAAATAATTAATGTCTAAATATTAATTTTTTAATTTTAGATCATGGTTCTTCTAGAATCAGTAATTAATATAAAAATATATATAAAAGAAATTATGTTTATTTAATGAGAAATGTATTCCAAAATATCATGGTTTAACAAATTTCTTCTCAACTATTCCTTTTTCCCCCTTACATGTTTGTGTTGAACAACTTTGGGAAACATCTTCCTCAATTGCCAAAAGTTCTATCATGGAATATGTCTTATTTCACGAAGTCATATTCACATAATCTTCCACCGTCATCACATATAGAAAAACCTATTAATTTTTCTTCTATTTATGAATTTTACCTATTTAATATGTCTATTACTATCTGCATCTAGGTCCTTTATAAATACATTGTTGAGGAACATTTTCATTCGCTATAAGATTGAACCTTTTTTCCATCATAATACACCTTCTTCCGAGATAACCATAGTCCTTTAATATCATATAAGTGGAGTATATTTGTGTGAATTATTTACCCATTAATGTATTTAAATATTTTAAATACCATACCATATGAATTAATTTGGAACAAATGAATCAACTAGAATATGAATCATACCAAATTTTGTCTCTCATTAATTGAGATGTTTTCATTTTTGGAGTTCTTATAAAATTTCCAGGCATGTAAACATCGGAAAATATACTGAAGATGTGTCTACACCATACAAATTATAATCATTTTTTTACTCATTATACTTTGGGTCTATATATTAATATTTTTTGTGGGAAAAAATATTTTCTTACAGATTTTTGAACTAGATTTCTCTTCATTATTATATTATTTTTTGCTTCTTTCAAATATATCTTCATATTCTCTTTTTAGTTTCCTATCCTCCCCTAAATATATCTAATCATATTAGGCATTTCATTCATTTTTTCACCCAATTTATTCCAATAAGAGATGATATATATCAGATCCAATTTTCCATTATTCAAATTGAGTTCTTAGTGAAAGAACCATTTCCATTAACTCTTTTATTTGGAAATTTGTTTTCTAATCTATTGGAATATATCTTCATTTATTATTATATGTTATTTTGTCTTAATTTAAATTTTCTTCATAAAAAAATTCAACAACATATCCAAACCCTTCAAAATATTGTTCTCTAAAGATATATCATTCATAATTGAAATATAAAATCTAGGTCTACTTCTATAGAATTCATTTTTTCATTGCATGTGAATTCCATTGTTTAACATCATGATGTTGTTACATATTCACAAAAAATTAAATCTCTTTAGAAGTACTAGATATATTATGAATAATTATATATTTTTTAAACACTATCATTCTAATTTGAAATAATATTAATATTATATGTTTCCATTCTGGGAGAACACAACTTCTGGGTTGATTTATTATTGTTATTCTTCTTTTCCCTTTTTATAAGGTATTTTTAATTTGAAATTTCCCATTTTCCAAAGAAATAATATAATTGAATACATATGTATTTAATGTAAGTGAAATTATTCATATTTCTATGAAATTATTTCTCAATATAATTCAATAATTCCTCTTTTTCCAACACATTAAACAAAAATTTTATTTAATTTCTTTCGAAGCCTAAAATCAAGTTGTCTTAAAAGTAAACTTATATCGTCAACTTCTTTTAAAAGAAATCTAATATAATATTTCCCAAATTGGATGAACATATTAATCTATGATTTAAAATTATTTCAATCAATCAAATGGGCCTTCAATGTTGATGAAAACATTAACACAACATATGATCTAGATAAAAAATTAAATCAAAAAATAAACTTGTCTTTAGATAAAAATTACCAGTCCCCAATATTGTATTAGAGTGAGATTACACTAGGGTTGGGGTTGGGTCTGGTTATGAAAAATTATTATCAATTTAAAAATAACACAAAAAATTTATCTTACATCCCATATATGATACTTAACACACAGTCTTAATGGTCACTTTGTCAGGATCTTTAACTCGAAATTATTAACGTTAATCTATTTTGGTTCACATTCATAATGTAAATTTTGAATCGATAATTAATTTTTAAATCCCTTGTATGCATATATCCCAATAGCTTGAATCAGTGTTGTTATATCAACTGAAATACACTATAAATCTCTCCTCTTTCATGGGTCGCTCCCCTTACAATGGGTTTGGTTAGGGTAACTCCTCACCCAGGCTCGGAGACTTTAAATGGTTATGGTCTAATCACTATCACCCAAGGGTAATTTCCAAATCTTATTATACTTTTTCTCATTAATAATATAAGGATTCACACATAATTAATGTAAATGTGGATCCCTTCAATAAATATTAGGGTAAATATTAATCATTGGTTGATGCCCTATTAAACACCCTTTTGTGGCTTCTTCCCAAAATATGAGAATTCCATTATGCAACAAAGCATATTCAATTTGTAAAACCCATACGGAATAACCCTTATCCACACTATAAGCCTAAAAATCACCATATTATTTTTTTAATAACCTTCAATGGATTACAACTATGAAACATTCTTTTCCATCACATGGAATTCATCTTCTATAAAGACAATTATATATTAAAATAATGTTCATTGTACCTCTATGATTTCTAGATGATATCCATATCATGGAATTTAGACTAAATGTTCCAATATTACAAAATATTTGTAGAATAGACTTGTGTGATTAAATTTTTCCACAAACACCCATGAATCTCATCAACATTAATCATCAAAATGAATCCATAACTTCTTTGAAATTACAACTCATGAACACCTACAAAAATTTCATTACACATTAAATTAATTCTTAATTAATTCACCATATTGAATGTGTATAATGCATTTTCATCCAGTTATGATCATGGTATTAGTTAAATATGAGTGACAAATGATGTAGTTAATATCTTTTACAACAACTATATGGTTCTCATCCCTATATATTCTATTCCAAATCATGAAACAACCTAAAAAATATACTGGTTCAAGAACCTAATACATTTTCCTATAGGATAACGAAATCTATTGGTCTAATACTAATATAAAATCCATTATTTTAAAGAGAATCCACCAGTAGACCAAAAACTGATTCATTGTGCCCATGGTCTATCCCATTTTGGAATTCTTTGAACAAAATGTCTTCTATTTAGAATAATAGTTTCACCACGACTTGACTGCTACATCAAAGACTAAAATATTTGGTTTTTTCCTCTAAAACCTTGAGCACCATGGTATACCCTAAAGGAATATTTTTTTTCATGATCCTTTCACTATCAACAATAAAATTCCATTGCACAAGCATTGTCACATCCCTCTTCCAATATAAGATAATAATAATGGAATGGCCCCAAGGGGACCACTACAGATGTTATCCAATTCTTTTTTTTCAGTTTTGGACATTCTTATCGTAAAAAAGCTCAAGGATATGTATGTTCACACACTCGTCCTACTTCTGTAGCTTCACCAAGACAACCTCTAGGTTATGGTCTTTTCTGGACAAAACATTACACTCTTTTTTGATAATAAAATATTTGATCTTCACTTATGGTATGCCTTAGCACAAATTCCACCCAACCAAACATCTATTTAACATTAATATAAATATTAATATCTATGAAGATTTATGTTAATGATATACATATTCTCTCACAATTAGGAATATATGTTCTTTGAAAATAAATTCATCTACATCACTTTGGTCATTTTTAACATGATTATGCGAAAATCTATAATCCTTCATTTAGATTCAACCCAAAAAAAATTTATCAAAATTAATCATAATTATTTTCTACAAAACCAACATCAATCATTTAGGACCTCTATCAAGATTTCTCTTTTAATCCCCAAATTCTTCAGTTCCTGTTGTAATATATATGGTAAAAATGGAGATAAATACATTATAACTAATTGAGTAGTGAACATTAGTAAACGAAATGATATTGTGATTTTGAATGAAACAATATAAATTAATTCCATTGAATCAGATAGTAGGACTTAATATTAAAAATTTATTATTATGGACTTATTTAGAAAATACTAATATTGAATTATTCTTCATTTTTTGAGTCTCTTTGATGAATATCAAGTTTTTTTGTTAAATCATGTGACTTAATAAATTTATTGATGACTTTCGATTTAGAGATACTAACATGAAAAAATCATTGGATACCAATGAGACATTTATTACCACATAAATGGAGAAAAAAATATTCCATTGGAATTTTCATCTAACACCTGAATTCGGTTCATTATTACTATAATAAAAACACATATTTTTTATGATGGTATAGGGAAATGTGACACCACCACATTCTACATAGATCATGATGAAGATATTTCATGTGATGTGTAAAATTTTCTAATCATTAGAGCTAACTATGAACCTGATGTCATGTTGGGTGAAATATAGAAACAAATATATTTGATCTTAGATCATTCAATTTAGCTCATCCTAGGTTTTCATGATGGTACAATTATAATTTTTATATTTTTTTCAGCTAGGATATGTTTTTTTGGTTTAGTGTTTCTATTTTCATTTCATATATATAGTTTTGTTTCACATAATAAATTTATTTCAAACAAATAAAAATCAGGACTAGATAAATTAACATGAACTATATAATAATAGACCAAATTCATGGAGAAAAAATTTAAAAAAATAATTAAAACATGTTTAGCATAATTAATATCTTACTAAAATCCACCTTATAGAATTCATGGAGTACCCATCCTAAAATAGAATATATTTAAAACATATTTTAATGAAAATATATTTAAATTTTTTTAAAATTTTTTATATTAAAATAGTATTTTAAAAATAGTATTATAGAATGGAATAAAATAAATATTTAATAATATGTTTAAAATAGTTTCCAAAAATTTGTTAAATTAGTTATAAAAATTGTTTTTTCAATAAGTTTTTTAAAATAAATATTTAATTTTTTTTTTCTAAAACATGTATAATACAATTTTCTTTTACCAATTTAAAAACAAATTTCAAAATAGTTTTCAAAAATTGGTGTAAAATCTGTTCAGAAATAGTTTCTAAATTATTTTTAATTATATTGAAATGTATAGAATGAATGATTTTTTTGGTATACTATTTTTCAGCGAAGTGTATATTTTGATGTAAGTTTTTTACTTCCAATTTTTATTCCTTTATTACAATATGTATATGATTTTTCATTTAGTGGTATTCCAATTAATATGTGTCAATTATTTTATTTCGCCTCTAACAACTTATCATTCATTTTATATATTATATATAATCTAAATAGTGATTATTTTATTCTAATTAATAATATAAAAGATAATGAAGAAGCATGCATGATGAGATTGTTTGACCCTGAGTAGATGATGTGAGAGGTAGGACATCTTCCCCTAGATCCAATAGTGATTATAGTTATCCTAATATTGTTCAACTACAATATCATAACATTCATTTTTCATATTATTTATATATCAAATTTTATAGAAATTAATATAGGCATGAATTGATATCTAGTGAGATAAATGATAGGGGTCATCATCCTAACCAATGATGTAAGGTGACTAGTGGTACTTGGTGAACCCATCACAGCCAATCATACCCATTACTACTAATAGATATCCTATCTACCAAAACTATTGATTATCCTCAACATAAGTCTACAAGAATATCCCCATTGATGCCTTACCCATTATTTCATTCACACTCAATGATTCATATTACGTTTCCACATCTTATTATAGTTCCCCATCCCTTCCATCCTTTCCCTACCATATCTATGATGCCCCTATTTCCCATCCATATTCATATTTTATTTTTTGATCACATTCATTCTACTTCCCCTCGATATATTTTTGGATGACATATAGAACACATTTTAGGAAGAAAATCATTTACATGTTACAAATATTGAACAGACCAAGATCCATTAGAGTCTAATGATCGTCATGGATTAGGTATAATCTTACAAGGGTATTTTATTATTTCCAAAAGTTATTATTTTACGTTAAATTTGTAATAATTAAATGTTTATTCTCTTTTATTTTTTAGAATAATTTTTTTAATAGGTAACAAGGGAATAACCATTTACAAGAACACTAGAACTACCAAACATAAATTATTGAAATGTAAACTCAATATAACCTATTAACTAGTAAAAATGAGAGAAAATGGAAAAATTTTAGGGAAATGTTATCCAATTATAATGATATTATTCATATTCGACCAATCTCATAGAGGCATGAAAAAAATGAATAGTGGATAATGATGATATGGTATTTTTCAATATTAATGGTTTTTGTTTTAAGATTAAATGATTATGATTATTATTGGATGTTTTTCTATGTTTTATTAGAAAGAAATAAAAAACCATGATTCTTTGAAGTACATGCAGACCTTAGGCCACACTACTATGTAGGTGCATGAGATACACTAGGTTTTTTAAAAAATAACTTTGTTTTATTTTGTACCAACACAACTGAAACAAATTTAATCAAACTTATCACATTAGATTCTATTTGTACCGGATATACATAAAAGAACACATATACCACATAGAATCCTATTAATATTACAATATTTTTTTTGATATTTTTTTTATTTATTTTATTTTTTCAAGTATTCTCTATTAAATTTTTGAATTGATATGTATGTTAAATTCTGTTTGGTTTAATTTTTATTAATTAATCTTGGGTTGGTTATTTTATGTTTTCAGTAGACCTATCCCACTCGAAATAAGTAAACCCTATATAATAAAAAATAGAGCAATATAAGTTAATGCGACCCACCCAAAAATTAATTTCACATATCCTAAATTAGTATTGTAATTTTTTTTATGAAAGAATATAATCAAATTAAATACACAATATCATACTGATGGGAGGTCCCAAATAACTAATTCATAAGATGTAATTATAGACAAGATAGATGAATGAATATGAAAAATAACTGATGAAAATAAAATTGTAAAGACCCTTAAATTTCAAGGGAAATTTTTTCTTAATTTTCTTTGGGATTTTACGAGTACGCAGTTTCTGACGGCACCAAATTCCGAGGCCTGGTGTGCCCGGAATCAATTTCCAAAGCTTAGCTCGGATACGTTCAGTGAACGAACGAGCGGGTTTTCATAACTTTTGAAATTGTGCTCAGAATCGAAATCTGAGGGCACCAATGAAACCGCAGCACCAGTATTTGCTTAGGAACACCTTTTCTGGAGTTGCGTTTGCTCGAGTGTGGTTATTTAAAAAAGGGTTAACTAATGAATAAAATAAAAGTTGTGCAATAATTTTTATTTTATGTTCTAAGTAGTTTAAACCTACTTATGGAAGTTGATGTGGGACCGACTATATCCTAACCCCTCTTGATAGGATATTAGTGAGGTGAGACCCACACAAGCCCCACCTATTCAAATTCCTCAAACCCCTACTATTTTTTAACACACCCGCAGACCCTTAATAAATGCCAAGTCAACTCTCACATTAATTGGACTGTTAAGACTCTTCAATTAATTCAATTAATTTAATGAATTCTTTTGAATTTCAAATGGAATTTTGGATTCTGTGTATTAATTAAATAAGACAAGACTTATTTCATTAGTGGTTGCTTCTTTGTGTTGAGAGGGAGAGTTCCATGAAGAACTTCATCTTCCTCCTTGAAGTACGCGAAGAACGCACTGACACCGACGAAGAACGCTAATTCCTCAGAGATCGATGATGCGGTGCCATGTACCACAACGCTAAAGATCCTCTTCACTGCGACACCGTGTACCGCGACGTCGCCGACGCTTACAGAGCCTCCTTCCGTGACGTCGTCTTCCGCGACGTCTTTTTTCAGCGATGAACCTCGTTCAACGCCTTCATCGAGGTATGGGTTAATTTTTTTTCATGTTTTCTTTGCCGTTCATCGACTTTTATATTGGGCCACCTATTATCGTAATAACGAGAGGAGGTCGGACCGCATGAATATGGCCGACCCTCCTCCCCCTTTGATGTTGTACTTTTTGTGGCCCAAGCAAAGGTAGCGCGGTGCAACGGCACCGCGCGAGAAGCAAGAGGAACGGGTGATGATGCGTGGCGCCGTCACGTGGCGCCGTTGAGGCCGAATAAAGTCGCAGCACCGTCGCACCACGCCGGAGAACCATGAAGAAGCTACGAACTGAGCGGGGCCGTGGTGGAGGGGCGAAGCTCCATCACGCCGCGCCGGTTGGACAAGGCTGCGGCCTATGGCCGCTGGGGTGCGGGGAGCTGTGGCCGGAACTGCCGGTCGCCGGTGCAAGGAGGGCGGGACCCACGGGGGGTCTCGCGGTGACACACTGGCTGGCTTGTCCGGCTGGTTTCCGAGAATTCCAAGGATCATAACCCCCAGCTGGAAAATGGCGAGCCCCCCTTGTGGGGGCCGTTTCTCAAAAAGGGGGCAGCACCCCCCCCCCTTCTGCGACAGCTCGGCCGAGCCGAGCTTTCTGGCCATTGAGGGCCACACCCGCGCCAGGACAACCGACCGCCCAGGTCAGACCGGCCGCACCCTGCCTCGCCGGCTGGGCCGGGCCACGCCCTGTTGGGCTGGACCTAGACCTGTGTCGGGTCGCCCCAGTTCGGGCCGACCCAGGGGGGTCTTGGGATGGGTTGGTCCGGGGCCAAAAGCCCCTAAAACCGGATAGTTTGTTTAAAAGCCCGTAACATGGACTACGGACCTATGATCGATTCACTAATAGTTGTAATGTGATCCTTGGATCGAGACGGTCATTTTGGTATATTACACTCAAGGTTTCGGAGAACTTGGGGTATGGTCGGGTTGGTTCGAACAAGAAACCAACCGGGCCCTCGGAGCGGAAACGCTTATAACTTGAGCTCCAAATGTCTGATTGACGTGCCGTTGACTTTGTTGGATTCCTCTTAGTGAGATGGACCTTTTGGGTTACTCCACTAGAGGTTTGGACATAGTTGGAGTGCGGTTGGATTGGTTTTGACTTTAAAAAACAATCGGTGCCCTCGGACAAAAAAGCCAACAACTCTCAGATCGGGCGTCCGATTGACGTGTCGTCTGTCACATTGAGTTCCCTTTGTCGAGACGGAACTTTGGGATACATCAACTCCAGAATACGTGTCAGTTGATGTATCGAACCCATGGCTTGTGGAGTGGACCCTCCAGGAAAGGAGCATGTTGAGTGCGGGAACCCTAGAGTTGGCTGTGACTGCGACGACAATGATGACTACACTGAAATCCTCTATGGGTTCGACAGTGATAAAGACTGCACTATAATCCTTCGTGGGTTCGGCAGAAATGATGTCCGTACAGAAATCCTTTGTGGGTTCGATGTTGATGACTAATGTTCTTGTATCCTATGTGGGTCCGGCAGTACTACTGTTCTTGTATCTTACGTGGGTCCGGCAGTGTTTGACTCTATTCTTGTATCCTACATGGGTCTGGCAGAGTAGCTGGTCTGTATCTTATGTGGGTTCGAAAAATTATCTGGTTTAGTATCCTACATGGGTCCCATCTTAGACGAATCAGTGGATACATCTGATCATCTCTATCACCTTACGAAAAAGTATACATGTGTGAGGTGAGTCTTGACTTTCAATCATTATTTTTGATATGATTGAATTGCTTTCCTATGTGGATTGTTTTGTGCTTTCTTGTGTGGATTGAGTTGTACTATCATGTGTGGACATGATTGAACTTGGGCTCGGATGTTGGAGCCGAACTGGAATTGATGACTTAGGTATATGTATGTTCATATACCTAAGTAGTGTTGGATGTCACTTCGTGATTGTATCTTTCCTTTTTGGATTCTCCTTTGTGGATTCTGGGAGACCTTCGAGGGTCTTGGGGTCCCTACTGAGTAGCGTATACTCACCCTTGCACAAGCTATGCCCACATTATGTTGTGTTGAATACAGACGACAGATATCTCTGATCGTGGTTGAGGCTTGTGGAGCAGGTCGGTACATGGAGGTGTACCACTGGGCGGGACGTACACGGAGAGGACGACTGGACCCGAGGAGCTAAAGAGGCTATTTTTACCCACCCTTAAGGTGGGACTTCCAGTGTATGGCTCGACGTTACTTCTTTACTTTCAGTTGTTGTACTTTCGTTCTAGTTGTACTTTACTTTCAGTTTGGGTTTGAATTCTGGCACATATACTTTCCGCACTTACTTTTGTACCCCGTTTTATAGAGTGTTTACTTCTGCTGGCTTACTCTGTTATGTTTGTTTACTTTATAAGGAAATGACTTCCCCTTTTTTGGGATTTGCGCCTAAGGTGCTAGTCACCAGCCCCTGGCCTATGGAAGGCGGGCTGGGGGTAGTCACAACACAGGTCTTGAGCACGGGTCGTGAAAAATTGGTATCAGAGGAGTTCGATTCTACCGCAGAACTCAGGACTCTAATATTTCTTCTATGAAACACTATTTTTAAGGATATTGAGTGTGTTTACCAGTCCAGGGAGTCCAGTGTTTGTGCGGCGACCGACGTATCCATACACGAGGACCCCGAATTATGATTTCCGACTCAATGCACGAAGACATTGATTGCATGTCTTTTTCAAAAGTTTTCATTGTGATTACTTTGTGTCAGCTCACCAGGTATACTGTTTTGACCGTGGCGCACCTGTTTCTTCTCAGGATGGCCCCATGATGGCAGCTAGCTAGGGTTCTGAGCTTTGTGCGAGATGAAATCCCACCGAGCGACGAGGCCTCGGTGCAGGGCCCTCTTACAGCGGAGGCACCGACGGTACCTCTACCCGCCGAGCCAACGATGCCACCAGCCCCAGCCACTGAGAGTGCACGTCGCCTTAGTGCACTGCACGAGTTTCAGCGTCAGAGACCTCCTAAGTTCCCCGGGGAGACAGACCCCCAGGCATCCGAGGATTGGCTGGAGGCGGTTGTGCGAGTTTTCAGGTTAGTGGGGACACCAGCTGACCTCATGGTGATCCTCGCAGCGAGCCTCCTGCACGCCGTAGTTGGCAGACAGTGGAGCTTGATGCTCCAGGTGCACGACGAGGCATCTCTCCTCTGGATGGACATTGAGATCCTCTTCCCCTCATATTTCGTCCCATCCACCCTCTGTACAGTGCACATTCAGGAGCTACTACAGCTACGACATGGCAGCATGATGGTCGCCCAGTACTCTGTGAGATATACCGATCTCTCGAGCTATACAACGGATATGGTAAGGGACCCATTCTTCTGGGCCCCGACCTTCAAGCAGGGACTAAGACACGAGATCAGGGCATCGATGATCTCCCTCAGCATTCTGACACAATCAGGAGTACTGGAACGGGCCCTTCCCATATAGAGCATTCTTGCTGAGCCTACACCAGCAGAACGACCTACCGGATGGCGGCACGTAGTAGAGTCGTCTGCAGCTGGCAGTCAACAGACGTCACAGGGTTCCAGCAGGACCAGACTATCAGGCCGATGACCTCAGGACACTGGCTAAGAGGTGCGGGGCACCCAGCATAGAGCCAACCTTTCGAGGAGCGGACAGTGCTATGCATTCGGCGGGCAGGGCCACATGGCTCATGACTGCCTAACCCACCGTGCACAGGAGCAGTAGATGGTTGAGGGGCCACCCAGTCAAAGTCAGAGGGTTGAACGTGGTGGTCTGCAGAGAGCAGGCGGATGAGGAATAGGAGCTGGCCGAGCAGTCGGTGGTGGGCGACGCTTTGAGGCTTTTCCACCACCACCACCAGGAGGTTCACCCCGACCACCGGGAGCTGGAAGATATAGACAGGCTCAGCTTCAGGCAGCAGAGACTACGACCACGACGTGCCAGAGATGATTCGAGGTACTATATGTGTCTACTCCACCCTTGCTGCAGTTCTTATAGACACATGAGTGAGTCATTATTTTATTGTTGCTTCCCTTGTTCAGAGCTCGGAGATTCCGACAGAGCCGTTAGCTCGATCCTTACGGCTAGAGACTCTTTTGGGAGCAGACTCGATGATTACGCACTGGTTCCGGCAGTGTGAGCTTACTCTAGGAGGTGAGTGCTTCGACTGGGATCTTCTTATAGCGGTGTCGAGGCCTTACGACGTCATCTTGGGCATTGATTGGTTATCTACAGTCCATGCTCAGATTGACTGTATTAGGCGCAAGGTGTGATGTGTTCACACCGATGGGAGTATGTTCACCTTCACCGACAAGAAGGGAGCCTTAGTAGCGTAAGATGGGCTCATGCATAGGAAAGGACAACCGATCACTCATCAGTTGGCTAGCCTCATCCTAGGAGCAGTTGACATGTGGATTCCTAGTTTCCCTGCATTGGTGGATCAGTATGCAGACGTTTTCCCTGATGATGTTCAAGGACTACCTCCTCACAGAGAGTTAGAATTTTATATTGACCTGTACCCCGGGACAGCCCCGATATCCACTCCAGCATATCGTATGGCCCCCACTGAGCTTCGATAGCTACAGGTATAGTTGGAGGACTTGCAGGGAAAGGGATTCATCCGACCCAGTGTCTCACCCTGGGCTTCCCCGATTTTGTTTGCCAAGAAGGTGGACGAAAGCTTGCGACTGTGTGTCGACTATCATCGCCTAAACCAGGTGACTGTGAAGAACAAGTAGCCACTACCGGGGATTGACGACCTCTTCGATCAGCTCAAGGGAGCATGGTGGTTCTCGAAGATAGACCTCAAGTCAGGCTATCAACAGCTTAGAGTTCGGGACGAGGACATGCAGAAGACGACCTTCAGATGTCGGTATGGCCACTATGATTTCTTGGTTATGCCATTCGGCATAACCAATGCTCTAGTGGTGTTCATGAGTCTCATGAATAGGATCTTTCAGCCATACCTCAATTGATTTGTCTTTGTCTTCATCGACGACATTTTGATATACTCGACCACTAAGGAGGAGCACGCCTATCACTTGCAGGTTATACTGGGCATACTCCGAGAGCACCAGCATTATGGAAAGCTCTCGAAGTATTAGTTCTAGATAAGCGAGGTCCACTTCTTGGGACACTACATCTCTGAGGCGGGAGTTGTTGTGGATCCAGTGAAGATCGAGGCACTGCTATCTTGGAAGCCACCCAGGAGCGTGACGGAGGCGCGAAGTTTCTTGGGGCTAGGTGGGTACTACCGGAGATTTGTGCCAGACTTTTCTAGGGTTGCGGGACCACTTTCAGCTTTGATGAAGAAGCATAAACCTTTCATGTGGTCAGATAGATGTCAGCAGAGCTTCCAGGAGCTGAGACAGAGGTTGACCAGTGCACCAATCTTGAGGCAACCGGAGGAGGGAGTAGGGAACGTAGTCTACTGCGATGCATAAGAGACTGGGCTCGGATGTTTCCTGATTCAGGAGCAAGCAGTTATCGCCTATATATCACGACAGTTGAGGCAGCATGATCAGAACTATGCTACCCATGACCTGGAGTTAGCAGTAGTGGTCTTCGCTCTGAAGATGTGGCGACACTATCTGATGGGAGAGCACTTTACAGTCTATTCTGACCACTAGAGTCTCAGGTACATCTTCTCGCAGAAGGACCTAAACTTGAGACAGCGGTGATGGCTGGAGTTCCTCTAAGACTATGACATTGAGATAGTCTATACTCCTGTAAAGGAGAATGTGGTAGCCGATGCTCTCAGCAGGTGGACGGGCATTCAACTACTTGGGGAGGTAACGGAGCAGCTAGCCGCTTTGCAGATATCCTTCATAGATAGAGATGGATAATCCTTTCTTCAGTCACTCACAGTAACTCCTCCACTTCTACAGCGGGTCAGAGAGGCACAACATAGAGACATTTACTGTGAGACACAACGTGCACAGATATCCTCAGGACAAGCACTTGATAGATTCTATGTGGGATGAGAGCATGTCTTCCTTTTCAAAGGACGTACCATGGTACCAGCTACTTTATAGGAGGAGGTACTGAGGGAGTTTCACACTTCCCCTTTAGCGGTACATCCAAGAGTGGAGAAGATGTACTAGGATATACAATGATAGAATTGGTGGCCAGGTATGAAGAAGGTTGTAGCTGAGTTCGTTTCTCGACACCTCACCTGTCAGCAGGTGAAGGCAGAGTACCAGGTACTAGCAGGCTTGGTGCATCCCTTGGAGGTCCCATAGTGGAAGTGGGACAGGATATATATGGATTTTGTGACTCGACTTCCACGCACTTCCAAAGGTCACGACTCCATTTGGGTGATTTTCGACCAACTCACCAAGTCGGCTCAATTTTTACCCATCAGAGAGAAGGGCTCAGTGGAGAGCTTGGGAGGCCTCTACCTTCAGGAGATTGTATGGCTTCATGGCATGCCATCATCTATCATCTCCGATCGAGATGCTCACTTTACTTCCATTCTTTGGAAGGGGTTACAGGAGGCATTCGGGATGCAGCTACGTCTGAGCACCTCCTTTCACCCTAAGACGGATGTTCATATAGAGAGGACCATTCAGACTCTCGAGGACATGCTCCGTGCATGTGTCCTTGACTTTGTTCATAGTTGGGAGGACATCCTACCCTTGGTGGAGTTCACGTAAAACAACAACAACCACTCCACCATTGGGATGGCACCATACGAGGCATTTTACAGCGGACCATGTAGATCACCTCTGTGCTGGAAAGACCCTGGGGAGTCAGCACTTGTGGGACCAGAGATGGTCCAGGCCATGACAGAGAAGTTCCAGGTCATCCAGGAGCGGATGAGGACAGCTCAGAGCTTGAAGAAGTCTTATGCTGATAGGAGGCGGAGACCACTAGAGTTCGAGGATGGCGGCCACGTATTCTTGCGGGTCTCACCTCAACGTGGATTATGGAGATTTGGCTAAGGCAGCAAGTTGTCTCCGTGCTTCATCGGACCTTTTCAGGTACTCAGAAGGATAAGCGAGGTGGATTATCGCCTGGTTCTACTACCTTAGTTGCACTGGGTGCACGACGTCTTCCACGTATCTCAGCTGAGGAGATACGTGCATGAACCGACACATATCATCGACCATAGGGAGCTGGACGTTGGCGATGGGGAGAATTTTCCGAAGGTCTCGGTAGACATCAAGGATCGACAGGAGCGGGTCCTACATGGGTGGTTGATTTCTCTAGTGCGCATCATATGGCAGCAAGGAACCATCGAGGAGAGCACTTGGGAGCGGGAGGCTTAGATGCATGCACAGTACCCACATTTGTTCCCCTAGTTTATGATGTATCATTACGGGGACGTAAATCCCTGAGGTGGGTGTAATGTAAAGACCCGAAAATATCAATGGAAATTTTTTTTTAATTTTCTTTGGTATTTTATGAGTATGCAGTTTCTGACGGCACCTAATTCTGAGGCCCGGTGTGCCCGGAATAAATTTCCGAAGTTTAGCTCGGGTACATTCAGTGAACGCATGAGCGGGTTTTCCTAGCTTTTGAAACAGCTCTTAGAATAGAAATTCGAGGGCACCAATGAAACTACAATGCCAGTATTTTCTTAGGAACACATTTTCTAGAGTTGTGTTTTCTCAGGTGTGGTTATTTAAAAAATGGGTTAACTAATGAATAAAATAAAAGTTGTGCAACAATTTTTATTTTTTGTTCTAAGTAGTTTAGACCTACTTATGGAAGTTGAGGTTGGACCCAATATATCCTAACCGCTCTTGATAGGATATTAGTGAGGTGGACCCCACACGATCCCCACCTATTCAGCTTCCTCAAACCCCCATTATTTTGTAACACACCTGCACCCCCTTATTAAATGCCAAGTCAACTCTCGCATTAATTGGACTGTTAAGACTCTTCAATTAATTCAATTAATTGAATGAATTATTTTGAATTTCAAATGGAATGTTGGCTTGTGAGTATTAATTAAATAAGACAAGTCTTATTTCATTAGGGGTTTCTTCGTTGTGTTGAGAGGGAGAGTTCCACGAAGAACTTCATCTTCCTCCTTGAAGAACGCGAAGAACGCACCGACACCGACGAAGAACGCTAATTACTCGGAGATCGACGACGCGACACCATGTACCACGACGCCGGCGATCCTCTTCACCGTGATGCCGTGTACCACGACATCGACGATGCTTACGGAGCCTCCTTCCATGATGCTGTCTTCCGCGATGTCTTATTTCCGCGATGAACCTCGTTCGATGACTTCATCGACGTAGGGGTTACTTTTTGTCCGTGTTTTCTTTGTCGTTCATCGACTTTTATATTGGGCCACCTGTTATCGTAATATTGGGAGGAGGTCGGGCCACATGAATACGTCCGAACCTCCTCCCCCTTTGATGTTGTACTTGTTGCAGCACGAGCAAAGGGAACACGGTCCAACGGCACCGCGCGAAAGCAAGAGGAATGGGCGAAGATGTGCAGCGCCGTCATGCCATGCCGTTGAGGCCAAACAAAGCCGCCTCGCCATCGCCCTGTGCCGGAGAACCACGATGAAGCCGCGGCTGGAGCGGGGGCACGACAGAGGGGCGCGGTGGCCGGAACCGTCGGCCGCCGGTGCAAGGAGGGCGGGACCCGCGGTGGGTCCCGCGGTGACACACCGACCAGCTTGCCCGGCCGGTTTCCGAGAAAGTCGGGGGTCATAACCCCCGACTGGAAAGTGGAGGGCCCCCCTCATGGGGGGTCGTTTCTCAAATAGGGGGCAGCGCCCCCCCCCCTTTCCGCGACAGCTCGGCCGAGCCGAGCTGTCTGGCCATTCCGGGCCGTGCCCGCGCCAGGCCAACTGGCCGCCCAGGTCAGACCCGCCGCACCGGGATGGGCCGCCCAGGCTGCGCCGCTACCTGTGGGACGGATCCGATTCGGGCCAACCCAGGGGGTCTTGGGCCAGGTCGGTCCAGGCCCAAAACCCCCTAAAAACAGTACAGTTCGTTTAAAAGCCCGTAACGTGGGCTACAGACCTCCGATCGATGCACTGTCCATTACGATGTGATCCTTGAATCGATACGGCTATTTCGGTGTATTGTACTCAAGGTTTCGGAGTACTAGGGGTATGGCCAGGTTGGTTCGAACACGAAACCAACCGGGCCCTCCGAGCGGAAACACTTATAACGTGAGCTCCGAATGTCCGCATGACGTGCCGTCGACTCTTTTGGATTCCTCTTGTTGAGACAGACCTTTTGGATTACTCCACTCTAGGTTGGGACACAGTTGGAGTGTGGTCGGGTTGGTTTTTACTTAAAAAACAATAGGGCCCCTGGGTAAAAAAGCCAATAACTCTCAGACCGGGCATCCGATTGACGCGTCGTCTGTCACGTTGAGTTCCCTTTGTCGAGACGGATCTTTGGGATACATCAACTCAGGACTATGTGTCATTTGATGTATCGACCCCTTGGCTCTTGGAGCGGACCCTCCCGGAAACGAGCATGCTATATGCGGGAACCCTAGAGCTGGCTGCGACATCGACGATGATGACGACTGCACTAAAATCCTATGTGGGTTCCGCAGCGATGAAGACTGCACTGTAATACTTCATTGGTTCGGTAGAAATGAGAACCATACTGAAATCCTCTTTGGGATCAACAACGATGACTACTGTTCTTGTATCCTACGTGGGTCCGGCAGTACTACCGTTCTTCTATCCTACGTGGGTCCGGCATTGTTTCACTCTGTTCTTGTATCCTACGTGGGTCTGGCAGAGTAGCTAGTCCGTATCCTATGTGGGTCCGATAGCTTAGTTTGTTTAGTATCCTACGTGGTCCTCTCTTAGATGAAACAGTGGATACATCTGATCATCTCTATCAATTTACGAAGAAGTATACCTGTGTGAGCTGAGTCTTGACTTTCAATCATTATATTCAATATGATTGACTTTCTTTCCTATGTGGATTGTGTAGTGATTTCCTGTGTGGACGTGATCGAACTTGGGCTCAGATGTTGGAGCCAAACTGGAATTGATGACTTAGATATGTGTATGGGTATATACCTAAGTAGTGTTTGATGTTACTTCGTGATTGCATCTTTCCTTTGTGGACTATCCTTTGTGGATTCTTGGGAGTCCTTCGGGGGTTTTGGGGTCCCTACTGAGTAGCATATACTCACCCCTGCACGGGCTATGCCCACACTACGTTGTGTGGGATGCACACGAGGGACAACACTAATCGTGGTTGAGGCTTGTGGAGTAGGTCGGTACCTGGAGGTGGAACACTGGGCGGGACATACACGGAGCGGACGGCTGGACCCGAGGAGCTGAGGAGGCTATCTGTACCCACCCTTCAGGTGGGACTTTCAGTGGATGGATCAATGTTGATGCTTTACTTTCAGTTGTTGTACTTTCATTCGAGTTATACTTTACATTCATTTTGGATCTGTGTTCTGGCCCATTTACATTCCACACTTACTTTTGTACCCAGTTCTACTTAGTGTTTACTTCTGATGGATTACTCTGTTAAATTTTTTTACTTTATAAGGCAATGCATTCCCCTTTTTTCGGGACTTACTCCTTTGGTTCTAGTCGCCATCCCCTGGCCTTTGGGAGGCGGGCTTGGGGTAATCACGGCACGGGTCCCGAGGACGGGTCGTGACAGAAATATTACTATACAAATCCAACTAAATTGAAATAAAACTAAATATAAATGATTGAAATAAAATAAAATCAAATATAATGGAAGTAAAACGAACTAAAACATAACAAATTAAAAAAGAATCTATTTTGGAATTTAATTAATAGGATACAAAAATAAAATGCATAAACTATTTTGAAGTAAATTCAATAAATTTGAAGTTAAATCATCAAAACACACATAAAAACAAAAGGAAAAGAATAAGAACTAAAAAAACTAATATTTTTTTTACCAAACATTAAATGAAATGAATATATAATTACATAATCACAAAAAATGAATTCAACCCTGTTGAATCGATCTTATCCAATCTATAATAAAATGTAATGAGTAAAATCATATACAATGTTTTAAAATGTATATGATCTAAACACATTATAATAAATCACAAGAGAGTAATAAAAACTCTATTAGATGAAAATATAAAAATCTCAATCTGATGTGACATGCACTGAATGAATATGAACAAAAAATATTGAAATGAACTGAACTAAACAAAATAAAATTAAATGAAAGAAAAAAAATGAAATAAAATTACAAATAATAAATAAAAAGTTGGTAATATTAGTAATGAATTGGTCCAAAAAATATTGATCCCAATCAACCCAAATCCTTTCCTAATTTTTAATATTTTCAATTATAAAATAAAATAATTTATTTCAAATTATTTGAAATTAATCATTTTTAAATATTATAAATTTGAGATCCCTTCAACTTTTAACGTGATAATTAAATGGGTATTTAGAAAAAAAATTTAACACTGTGAAAACATAACACAAATATAATTATTGCACAAAGTCATTTAATTAGTTAACATTTCAGAAAACATTTTGTCTATAAATAATTATTGGATGGTTTCTTTAAAAATCATTAGATATGAATCATTGAATTTAAAAATATTGAAATTTATAAAAAAAAATAACAAAACCATTGTATCACTTTAAATAATATTATCCTCCTATAAAAATTCATCTTGACAAACCACACTTTTAAAAATGTAACTTTTTTGTAAATTAGAGAAAATTTGATAAAACATATCCCAATAGACCTAACCTAACAAGACCATAATAAAATTAAACTGAATCAAGATAAATAAAATAATATGATAAGTATAAAAAATTGAATCAACATATATGAAAAAAGTCTTATTGTAATAAATTTGAAAACACCAAATAAAATATAATAAATTTAATCTAAAAAGAAAAATATTTAATAAAACACAACTATATCAAATTTAATCGATCATTCCTTACACTACTTGAACTAAAAAATAGGAAACAACTGTAATGTTAACCGAACAAAAATCAACCAATACAAATTGAACTGAACTAAAATGGAACAATCTAAGCTAAATAATACTTGACCAAAACTAAAAAATTATACATAAATGAACTAAAAAAAGATTAATTTGTTTTAAAGGGGTGAAATTTTTGAAAAGAATTATTTACTCATAATTAACTCACCCAAACCTTGATAGATTATTAAAAAATATTCATAAATATTTTGAAATATATTTAATAGAACAAATATAAGCTAACATAATATAAAAATAATTAAAACAATCTAAATATACCATAACCTAAATAGTTCATTTATTTTCAATATGATTTGATTGATTTTAGATGTAATGAACTCTATCATATTACCCTAAATCCAGGGGTTACATTTTTTACATTGGAACTCGAAATCAGGATTCATATACTGAGTGTAAAAATAGTTTATAATAATTATTATTAAACTATATACATAATTAAATATCTAAAAATTTCTAAAAAATAAAATAAAAAACAATGTGAATGTACATGTTCTGTCTACTACATCTCATTCAAGATTCCATCTTCATATCAATAGGAAGTGAAAGAAAATATGGGTTAGATCAGATTCTCATATAGGATTAAATAAATTTTATTACTTCATTAGTAAATATGGTATAATCAATTAGATAGGATAAATTAATCAGAACATATTCCGTTTAATCTATTACTTTAGCATGAATGAGTCTATGAATAATATCATCACTATAAACAAAATGGATAAAATAACTAAAATATAACTAAATAAAATGATTAATATTGGAGATCAGGATCTCAAATATTCATGATATCTATTCCAAAAACTTCAAACAGCAAGACAGTTTAATATTTTTGTAGGATTACACGAAAAAAAATTTGTTGTAAACTTATTGATTTGTATCATATGATATGTCTATGCATCAAAGGGATACATAATTTTATGACCCAAAAATCTGAGAGTGCCCATTTTATTCATTATTTATTGAAATATTAATTTAATTAATAAATAAAATGCTTTATACATAATGGTTATATTGAGTAAATAATATGTATTGTGAATATTTTCCAAATCATATCAAATAATTTTCAGAGTAATACATTGAATAGAAAAATGGAATGTTGTTTAGGAAATAATCATTTTCATGATAAAAAAATATAGATGTTTAATATAAATTTAATTTACAAATAATTATGATCACCAGAAATTGAATGATTCAAAATAAAACTAATGAATAAAAATATAATCAAGATTAAAAATATTTATACTTTCCCGGCTCAAGATGATCACAAATAATGTAGAAAAAAATTATGATGGAATCATTGAAAAATATCCCATATAGTGTGTATGAAAAAAAATTGTTGACATTGAGAAATAAAATACCATAAAATGATCAATATAAACATTCTTGAGGACAAATAAAATTTCAAATTTGAATATAAATTTTAAAAAATATAAATTTTCAGAATATTAAGAAGAACATTTCATCAAAATATCCTTGTAAATATGTAATGAAAGCTTCATAAAATTTAGTTGTTATAATGATGAGAAATTATATCCCTTCAAAGTTTATTAAAAAATCATTCCTTTTCTATTTTATGTAAAAAGAAAAATGAACCTTGTTCAGAAAGAAATAAAAATAATCCATTGAGAAAAATTTATAATAACAGAAACTGGGGAAATATTTCTTTAATATATAATTTTATAATAGTAAAAATATTATTAAAAAAAATTTTGGAATATTTTAACATATTAGAATAATATTCTTGATATTCTAGAAAATAGTTTCCATTTTTATTTAAAAAAATTTATTCCCTCTCTTGATAACATAAAAGTTAATAATTAATGGAATAATTATATTTTTATGAAATAACCAGAGGTGAAGGAATGTATTTTGACTCATATTCAATGATTAAAATATTTTCATCATAAGATAAATGAATATATACAATCTTTTATGGGGATGTGGTTGTGAAATAACCCCTCATTACATTAATAAAATCAAAATTGTATCCCCTTGAAAGAATACCCTTGAAATGAAACATTAATCCTAATTTATCAATACTTATTCATGTTAAATATATCAAATGGATAGTATATACAACACACATATATAAATAGCTTCAAAATATCAAATTTGTATTAATGGAGTTGAAATAGGGATGAAATACCATACAATGATCGTAACGATTAATTATAAATTAATAAGTGATGCAATTATGCGTTAAAAAATTAAATCTACATAAAATAATTGGAAATACAACAACAACAAAATAATATGTCATTACACACAAAATACTAGAATATCATGGACTATAAATAAGTAATGTAATTTAATGAAAATAAATTTTTTATGAAAACCATTACAACTTGGTAGCATTAAAGTTAAATTCCCTATGATTATTTTTTAATTGGAACATTTATTATAAAAAATTATGAGGGAGCCATTATATAACATTTAAAAAGGGAAATATATAAACCATTAAAAACAAATTTTAAGTATAATAATAAAATATACCTCGATAAAAGGGAATTGAGGTGGATTATCAGAAAATGATCATAATGATGAAATGAGAATTATTCATTGAATTGATAATGTATAACAAATTGAAATCCATATAAATTTGGTGGTAATATATTTGGAAATAAATAGAGTTTATTTCACACATAATCAATAAACATAAAATATAGTGAAGAGGTAATATATCCAAATGAAAAAATTGAGATATGAAAATTTTTATATCAGAACCAACTCATTGTGTATATTATCTATCTTCATAATAGATAAAATTATGTTAATTATTTACATTATTATTAACTATTATCAATTTTATTATTATATTTTTAATCTATATTTGTGTTTTATTAATTTACATAATCAATTGAGCTTGGATTAGTTGTTTTGATGAAATTTAATTAATTTCTCCAAAGGGACTTTTTTTGGTTGACTATAATCAATCAAGTATTATTCAATCATATCGAGAATAATAATCAGAAATAATTATCTTTATTATAAATCATTTATAATTTTAAATGTAACCAATATATGTGGATAAAAAAAATAATGTCACAATCACGGAGACGGTGAGCCATACGTACATATGAGTAACATTTCCAATTTTTCAAAATAAGGATAGAATAAATGAAAATATTATTCTATATTTATATAATATTAATTATATAAAAAATTATATATGTATATTCCATGTGTTCTTGTAATTAAAAATGAATTGAATCACTTCACTGACACGGTAGTCCACATGTTCGCTCCATTGACATTATCGTTTTTCATTGAATGGAAATGTCGGAAAGTTAACAATATACTATCCTTTACAAATTATTAATATATCATTATATCATATATATATATATATATATTAAATCCATATGTATAACAAATTTTATGGGGAGTTGATGAAAATAAAATAACATCTATTCATGAGGCGGTAGTTTACCATGTACACAAATGATGGTTTGGTTTCACAGTTGATGGAAAATGATATTAATATGGGGTGTTAAATTAACATAAAATTCATAGTACATGGGGGATAATGATGATATTAAATTGTAATTATTAAATAATATTTTATGTACATGTAAGAATAAATAAAACAAAAACACCCAGGTAAGAATGATACCACTTCTTCAGATAACCCCTTTCGGATTTTACCTAAAGCCTTCCTAAATATGAATTATGGTAAAATGAAGGCCCATAAGATTTTTATTTGGAATTAAAGGAGGTATTTTTGAAGTTATTGGATAAACCAAATGGATCATGATGTTTTTTGAAAATATGACAAAATGTGCTCATTTATAAGTGAGGGGAGAGGATCTTTTGGAATTTACTAATATATTAAATTATAATATGGTTATATTAAATTAAAATAAATGATTTGGATATATAATGGAAGATGATATATTAATGTTTTGAAATATTTATATATATAAGGTTATTTAGACATTTTTAATTTTTAACTGACCCTTATCTCTTGTTTAAGCCCCGTAAAACCAATTATAACCTTAATCGTAGTAACAAATTTTTTAATGGGAAAGGGTTATTATATTAAATATAATATATAAGATGGATCGTAAATAGAAATATGACGATATTACATAACATAAATAATCCAATTTTTTTATCTATAATTCTTTTTTATTATTAAATAGTTTAAGGTTATATTATTTATCATTATATAACATTAATGACTTTTTTGATACTATTAATTTAATTTGAAATTAAACATATAGATATAAAAAATAATTTTTATTATAATCCATCTAGAAATAAACAATCCTTAATTATTAAATATATAATTATTTCGGAATCATAACTCATCACAAATACATTGAAATTAATGTTTTTAACATCATTCACCTTGAGATTTCCACTGTTTAAAAAAGCATCATGTTAGTGTTGTATAAGATTAAAAGGTTACATTATAATAACAAAAAATAAATAAAAAAATAATGCATATAATTTCATTATAATCAAAATGACCTTTAATAATATTATAACTGATATATTTTACCAGATTATCATATATGAGATATTTTAAGGAAAGATGTTGACATTATTTCATTTTCATTACATAAATAATAATATTGGACACATTCATGGGAAACTATCCTGTAAATAATTACATATAAAGTATAAGGTGATAATATATGAAATTAATTCTTCCAAGAATAATTAAAATAATTTTTTTACCTTATTAATTAGTTTAAACCAATGTTAACCAGATTTACCTTTTTAATGTGGTGATAATTTTTTTCTATTTTGCTATTCAATTAGGCAAAATATTATGTTGTCCATATTACCAAATATAAATAATGTGTATTAAAAATATAGAGTCCATTTTATAAAATTTATATCCATATAATTGGAATAATTATATTTAAAAATGACCCTAAAAAACATGTCAAAAGCAATTTTTCATGAAATTTATTTATCAATAATTGGATGATCTAAAATTAACTATATGAATAGTCATAATTTCTATATGATTTTCAATTAAAATATATAGATATATAACATATAAATATATTTTAATATCATTCCACATTGTAGGATATTATAATTAAATGAACTTGTGAAACATTTTTCAAATAAAACGAGTTGCTAAGAAAATGTCGTTTCAATCCACAAAAATAAACATATAGCACAAACTAGTATAAAAATGATTGAAATGTGATTAATATGTTTTAATATGACTCATTAAAAATTATTATAATTGAAATTAATTCTCAATAAATAAGGGGACATCTCAATTAAATATTTTTTTTAAAATAAATTATAATATTACTAAAAGTGGTATTTTCATAATTAACTGAAAAATAACTCTTTTAAGAAAGAACATAAAAAATAAACCCTAATTTAATTTTCAAATGTTTAGTTCAAAAATGTTTTTATATGAGAAAAAAACTAAAATATTTTTAATATAATTTTATTATTTTCATTCAAAATTAAATAAATACATTATTTATGAAAAATATATTTTTTATACACGTAAATAATTTATGAAAATTTAAGTACTTATGTATGAAAATATTAGATTCATATAAAATATATATTTACAAAACATTATTATTCTATTTCATATCAGTAATATTAATTTCTAGATAATAACAAAAAAATTTAAATAGAATATAGCGGTTTTTGGTCTTGGAATTTTCTGTAATATAATATATCAAACAAAATTTTATTCTTTTAAAATATTGGAGTGTTACTTTATCCCCGCCTTTAATAAATTACATGCCAATAATGTGAACTAGTTATTTTAAACTAATGGGTATAGATTTGAAAATAAATTTTTGGACAACTGATATCATATAAGTGTTAATAAAACATACTCATAGAAATATTGAAATCGAAATATTATATTTATATAGAATAACACAAATATGTGTTTTCAAATATGATATAATTAGGGGAAATTAAAATTGGGACATGGAGAAAAAAATAATTTCCAAATAATTATGGGGACCAATAAAAAAATTTATCACAAAAAAGCCTAATTTTTTTTTAAAATATTTGATCCTATAATATGTGTCCCAAAATAAACATAATATTTATCTTTAAAAAATATTAATTAAAAAATGTCAGACTTACCTGGGAAACACATAGGCCAATGGTAGGCATTGAACACTTGTCGCACATCGATTGTGGGTTAATACCACATTACGTTGTAAGATGTCATGGGTTGTCAAATGCAATATAGGATTTCATTCTTATAAAAATATATTTATTTAATTTCTATAACATTAAAAATATGATGAACATCATTGAAATAAAATAATCATTAAATTTAATTTTAACCACTATGGTTTTTGATTCATTTTATTTTCCATGAAACACAATAATATTTATTGATTATTATTACATTAACATCAATGATCATATTAATCAAAAAAAATTATCAATAACATTTAAGAATTGTCTGTAAAATATTAAATTAACATTCATCAAATATATTATTCACTAAAACACATAGTAAACCCCATGGCTGTTTTACTATAAATATCTCATAAAATATATGTAATCATCTTATCACCATCACATAACACCTTAAAAAATTATCCATACATATAAATATAAAATTATTTATATATATATCAATCCATTTAACTTTAGGTTTATTATATATCACTATAGAATATCATAGGTTTCAATAGGTTTTATTCATTAATTCATTATAATTTCTCACACAGAAAATTTAAATTAAGCCATGCGTATCTGTGATGAGTGAAGAGAATAATGTATAGAAAGGTAACACTCACCGTGCACCATAATTACTTTAATGAAATACAAAACCTACTCTATTTGTGTTCATTTCCCCTAGATGAATTTGGGCCAAAATTGTTCCCACATGTTTTATATTCTCATGGGTATAAATTTTGGAAAAAAACATAATTTATACATTACCAAAACATTATTAGGATATTATAAACATATAATTGCACAAAAATTAATTCATACGGTTATGATCCATAATCTATAATTTAATAATTCAAGTTCCCATGGTATCTACTAAAATTGTTTCCATTACCAACAAAAATTACCCCATCCCTTGTAACATATACCTTTTTGATACATTATATAATTGGAAATATATATATGGAATCATATCATGAAGGATGAAATATTTTAGTTATCTTGGTAAAATAGATACATACATGAATTTCAGATTAAAATTAAAAACATAAAATATAAAAAATTATGAAATTAAATTTTTTGTATCCTTGAACTCATTCAATATTCCTTATTAGTGTCCCAGGAAAAAGAAAAAATAAGGGTGAGATCATATAGTTAGTAAGTGTTATATACGAATAAATTGATCATGAGTAAAAATATGAATAAACAATATGGAATTATAAATAACTAGAGACACAATCCATTTAATAAATAACATCAAAATGTAATGAGTACATGGATAATATAAATGCATAAATTCTCATGGATAAAAACAACTGAAATCTAATGAAATAAAATTATTAATATTTTACTTTAGGATCTCTATCATAATAATAACTATGTCACTAATACCTTATTCCATGAATATTTAATACATTTTTATAAATATACCAAAAACCAATTTAGAGATATCTTATCAATTTGCCTCATAAGAAATATTGATTTATCAAGGGGTTATATAATATTAGGTCCCACTCTTCACCGTAAGTATTTTGTATTCCTTGTATATTTAATGATCAATTTATTCAAAAATTAAATGCCTTAAAAAAATTTGTACCGAGTTATGAATACTAATTGTCATTATTATCTATATTCAATCAAATAATATTCAAATTAAAACCCATAATTAAAAAAATAATATATGGGTTTGGAAAGAGTTATATGCTGGATAAAAATTGAAGGTATTTTTAATATTAATTTAATTTCTAATGAAGGATCATTATTATAAAGTGAATGTTTTTAGATATTTTGAATAAATCAAAAATTAATCAAGAAAGTGAATGTCAATACCTTCCCTAGTCAAGATAACCATAAACTCTTGGGAGAGAAATAATGTATGAAATCATTACAACCCATAAATTGTGATGTATAATTAAAATAAAGGATTTTTGTGATTATTAAAAAAACAAAAAAAATGGATCTTTAAATACATTCATGTGAAAAAGACCATTTTCACATTGAAAATCACATTCAAAACTAAAAATATCCAAATTATTATAGAAAAAAATATTATTTGAAATTACCCTTTTAATAATTTATTATAATATTCATATAATTCATTGTTCGTTGATGTGAGTAAATATATTCATTATGAGTACATTAAAACAATGATTCCTTTTACTTTTTTATTAAAATTTTAAGAAGTACTTTATTTAATAATTAAAAAGTGGTTTAATGTTAAACTATTTTTTAAAATGTAAAACATTGGTAAAAATTAATTTATTAAATAATTGGATACTTTTTAAAATATTATATAAATTTTTTATTAAAAATATGGACATAGTATAAAAACATTTCTGGTCGAGTAGAGAAAACATTTTTTTCTAAATAAAAATATTCATTCAATCTCTTGATCGCATAAACAGGGATATAATTTAATTATTTATAATTTTAAAAAATAACTATAGGATAATTTAATTAATTATATTAAATATATAATGATCAAAAAAAATTTATCATAGACTTAAACATAGAAAATCTAAAATAATTGTGATATTGTGAAATAAACCCTTATTGATATGGTAATATCTAAATTGTAACCCCTAAACATAATAAACATGAATTGAATCATCAATAATCGTTAAAAATTATTTTTAAATATAAAAAAGGCTATTATATAAATAAAATAAAAGTAAATAGGTACATAATATAAAATACATCTCAGTAGAGTTGATTTTTATATCAAATCCCTTATAATGATGACATCGTTGAATTGTGAATTAATCAATGAAGTTAATATATATATGAAATCTATATTCATAGAAAATGGGAAATATTTCATAAAATAATAATATTTTTATATACACGTAGTATTATAATATAGAAGATAATAAATCGTTAATATAACTTAATGAAAATAAATTGAGTTATGAAACCTCTTACAACTGGGTAAAATTACTACCAAATACCCTTGTATGAAGAAATATTAGTTTAATCCTACAATAAATATAATTTTAGTTAAAATACACAATAAATATAATTTTGAAATAAGCATGATATAAAATATAAAATGTGATTTATATAATTTTTATTAATTATATTAGGTTCATAAAAATAAATTATTCCTCAATGAATTAAAATAGAGATAAAATTGAATACAAAAATCATAATTTTGTAGTGAGAATTAATCAATGATTTAATTATGCGATACAAATTTAAATTCATATAAAACATGATGAAATACACCTTTAAATTATAACGTTTCGTTACATAGAACATCATATCATATCAAAGATAATAAATAAGTAATATAACCCAATGAAAAAAGAGTTTGGAAACCAGTTACCTAAGGTGTGTCTCATATTGTATGTTACATATCTTCTTAATTAATAGAATTATGTTAATTTTCTACTTTATTAATAAATTTTTCTTTTTTCCTTTTCCTATCATTTTATATTATTATTTTATGATTAATTAATTAATCAATTGAGTTCACAATGAATGTTTTGATGATATTCGGTTTTTATGTCCACAATATCTTCAGTAGGTTGACTATATTCAATGATTTAATGACAAAATCATGTCAAAAATAATAATTATGACATTATGAAATATTTTATTCATCAATTATACTTATTAAACAAATCAATATTTATGTTTTTTATGAATGAAAAATGTTACGATCATGGATAGTATAGGCCATACGCATGCATAAATAACATTTCAATTTTTTAGTGATCATGATGTAAATAAATAATGTATTGTTTTATATTATAGAATTTTGATTATATCATAATTATAATATTTTCCCTTAAATAATTTTATATATATAATTCATGTGATGTTGTGATGAAGAAAAGTCACATCATTTCCTGGAGGTGACGGTCTACACGTAAGGATGAGTAACTATATCATTTTTCAATGAGTGGAATGGTTCAAAAGAAAATAATTTATTATATCATGGAAATGATAAATATGTAACGAATATAAAATATATAAAATAAATAACTCATTATAACTATTTTTAATAGGATGTGATGGAATTCAGGTTACATTAGTTCGTGAGGCGGTAGTCCACTATACAAATGGACAATGGTTTCACTTCCCTATTGATGGAAGAAGATATGGATATATAGTATTTCATTAATATAAATGGATAATAATGTATTTTAGAAACATATTTTATTATATTTTAATGTTTTATTATGATTTTATATAGGTGTATGGATAAATAAAACAACAACACTTAGTTAAGAGTGACTCCACTTCTTCGGAAAACCTATTTATAATAATAAATAAAGATACTATAGATCTGAATTATGATCAAAATAAGTCATCTAGGATATAGGTATATAAGTAAGAATATATTGGTAATGTATTTATTGAACCAAATTGTTTTTGATGATAGAAATAAATGTTAGAGGAGGTTCCCACTTATAAGTGAGGAGAGGGGCACATTTAAAATTTCTTAAAGTATTAAATTATAATAATTTCATATTCAATTAAAATAATTAAAATTTTCAAAAGAATATAATTTTGGATATGATAATGTTTAAATATGGATATAAAATTATATTTTGACAACAATAACTACAAAATAACCATTATCTCTTAGTTTAACTATAATTAAACCCCTCTTAACATTAATTGTGGCCAAAACATTTTCAAATTGAAAGGGTGATAAATATTATTATATGTTAAAAATTTAATCAAGAAGAAATTTTATGTCAATTTATATGATTTAACAAACTATTTTCTCTCTTGAAATATTTTTTGAATTTTTAAATAATTTATTAAAATCTAATTTAACATAAAATACCATTTCTAACTTTTATGATACTATTAATTTATTATGAAATTAATTACATGAATATAAATATTAATTTCTTATATTATCTATTTTCAAACAAAAAATAAATCATTATTAACTATAAAATTATTTTTGGGCCAAAAATCTTCCCTAATACATTACTTTTAAAAACATTCAATCATTTTCCTTGAGTTCTACACTATTTGTAAAATAATTGTGTGAGAATTGTATAAGGGTTTAAGAGAACTATATAACCACTAAAATTAAAAATTAAATTTTCATAAAAAAATAGTTTCATTATACTAAAAATAATCATTAATATTCTTTCACCACTTATTTTTAACCCTATCTGAAAATATAATAGATATTTAAGGGAAAGAGTGTGATATTTTTTATTCTTCATCACATAAATTTTTATATATGTTTAATTCATATAAAATGTCCCCAAAAACAATTTAATATCAATAATAAGGTTATAAACGTATAAATTATTTCTTCCAATAAAATTTAAGTTGAAAAATGGTGTCCTTTTTACTCAGTTTTTACCTAGGTTAACCTACTTTATTCTTTTTATCGTGAGAATTTCTTAATGTTTTTACTACTCACTATGACCAATAATTATGTTAACCTTGTTTCATAATAGTAATTATAATTATTAAAAAAATTAATCCATTATATCAATCTTAAATCCCAATTCTATACAATTTTTAATTAAAAATTAACTAACTGAACGTGATTAAAATGGTCTCTCAAGAAATTTATTTTTCAAGCATAAGATGTTCAAACATTTACCATATTCCTAGTAATAATTATTATATGAATTTTAATTCATGTCTATATATATAATAGGTAAATTTAACTTAATATAGTATTCATTATAATTTTTTAGATAAATAAAATGGAAATTCATTATGCAGTTAAAAACATTTTTAAGAAAAGCATATTTTCCCCTAAAAATAAGAGTATACCAAAATCTGTTATAAAGATTATAGAAATGCAATTAATTATAAATTAAATAAATATTTATTTATTTTTTAAATTTAATTCTTCTTATAATCATAACTTTACTTTTAAATTACATTATTTATTTTAAAGGGATGACTATTTTACAAAAAACAGTGTTTTTTATTTTTTACATAAAAATTATCATTTTTAGAAGAAGAAAGACTAAATACATATTTACATAATTAATTAATAAATGAAGTTCATTTTTAATAGTATAATGTTTAAAATTTGAATAATTTAATTATATTATTTTCACACAAAAATCAATAAAAACATTTTGTTGAAAAATATATTTTCAAATCATGTAATGCCATTGTAAAAAAATGATTCCTTATTTACCAATGTATTTTGTTCATCAAAAATTATTTTATTGTTAGTAAAATTATTCCTATTGATTCCTCCAATTTTTATGGTTATATTGTAATTATCATGTTTAAATATTATATTCACGTTTAATTGTGGCTCAATTTTATATTTCATATATGTTATCGAACATAATTTACTTCTTTTAAAATATTGTGTTGTTTCTATACACTAACTATTATAGGGATAATATGTTTCATTTAGGTGATAATTAATTCAATTTATTATGGATTTTATTTTTTATATTTTTTTGAAATGAATTCTTTTTTAATGCAATATTATTGAATATTTTTTCTCACATTGAATTTCATTTATAGAGGGAAGTATTGAACATTTAGGTTTTTTCTGAATTGGTTGAAATTTTTTACCTCAAGTAAGTATAAGATATATGAGAGTGATGTAAATTAATAGAAATGGGTAAATATTTTAAGTCTTATTGATGTTCTTTTAAATTTTGATATATTTTGTGTAATTTAATAACACATTTATATTCTCAAATACATGTCTTTGTAGCCCATAATTAGAAATTAGGGCTCAACATATGGACAAATGATATTTTGAAAATATATATTGTGATTAGAACAAAGAGATGGTCAAATTATTTGAGTTGAAGAAAATCATCCCTACTATATATTGTCTACAATTAAGAGAATATAAAATATTTGGTAGTATTGAATTATAAGAGTTCATGATGAAAACGATGAGGCCTAAAAATAGCCATGCATGAGAGTGAATGATATGAAATGGTCATCGAGGAGTACATAAAATAATAATAATTTATTCCCATAAATTCTGTTTGAATATATTGTGTTTTTTGATTAGTTTATTTTAATAATTTGCTCTATATATGATGTACCAAGATATAGAAATGATCTTCCTTGTGCAATTCAAGACGAAGAGATATCTGTTCATCATTATAATACAAGTTAGGATGCATATGATGTGTGTGATGACTATAATATAATTTTTGGTTATGAGTAATATATTATTCCTCTACATTTCCCTATTGATATTTATAATAAAAATTCGGGGCCAATGATTTATGAGTAAAATTGATTTCATATAGGAGTTATCATTCTCACTTATGGTGTCATATAATTAAATGTAAACTATATAGTATGTGTAATATTTCAAATGAGTATTATTATTAATTTAATACATAATTTTATTTTGTTGAAGGTATACATAGTGTCTAGAAATGTTATTGGTTTTGGTTATTTTGGGATAATATACCCACAGTTTTAAAACCGTTTTATAGGACTTTACCAACTATTTATAATAATGAAATTATTTAAAAATTCTAGAAACCTATATCAATTACTCTATAAGAACCAATTTTATATGGGAATAATGACGACATACTTCACAAGGGTTATGAAATCCATTGGTTTAGTCTATACAAATGGTTCTAGGGTAAATACCAATAGTTTTAAGGAGTTGTTGTTGTTGAAAATTATTATATTGGATATAACATCATTTTTTAAAGAAAAAAAATCTAATAATCATATCAAATTGTTTTTAATTTATTTCAATTTTTTTTAATATTTTATAATATTCACTGGGGATATGATCTAATTAGGCCATTTACCTTTTTTTAGATGGATTATTAAAATGAAACAAGGTTTTTTTCTTAGAGACCATTTATTTCCAATTATTTAATCATGTTATGATTGTATTATGTATGTTTTCATGTTATTATATCACACATATGTATGTTTTATCATAATTTAATTGATATGTTACTATAGATCCTACCAATGTATTGTTTAATGTTTCATATCTAAGGATATAATGATGTTAAGCATAGATGTTATTAGATTTTTCAAAATAAAAATAATGGACCTTACTAGAAAGTTAAGAATTTTAAATGTGGACCTTATTAAAATATTCAAAAAATTAATATTGTACTCAATTGAAATGTTTAAAAACATAAGAGTAGAAATTTTTATAATGTCCATAGTGGTATGTATTTAAATTATTGAAATGTTTATAATGTTAAGAAATAATGATAAATTTATTATCAAAATGTTGTCCATTTACTTTATTTATGACTGTACAACATGAATTAATTACACACCCTGGATCATGGTTATTACCCAATGTTATGAAATCCTTATTCTATGATAACCATTTCATTTATCCATGATTTCCTTTTCATATTCTTATTTTACCAAACAAATATTTTTTAAATATGGGTTTTCTCAAATGAGAACGTTATTAGCCCATGACTATGGTCACTTGTTTTCACATATCTATAAATAATTTATTATCTTATTATGAAATCCTTATTCCATTTTTGTGATTTTTTATACGATTTATTGGGGTTTATTTTCTTTTTTTTGTACTCATGTCTCTTTAATATGCTATCATACTTAAATTTTTGGATTATGATCTCGTATGATCATTGTTTTTTGTCTATTGTTTTTACCATTAGTAAGAATTTATTCCCAAATATTTATTATGATTCCATTCCATAGGAATTGAAGTAGTGAATTAGGTATGAAATTTTTATAAGGACATATAGTGTGTAGAACGTTTTGAGAGATGTATAATTCATAGTGGGAAATAATATGATCATTTACCCGAACTATAGATGAAATAAACATTTATATTTAGGGATTTTTTGTTAACTTTGGTAAACTATAAAAATTATGTAAAATATATTTTATTTATTCTTAGATCATCTAACTTGATATCAAGGAATATATGTAAAGAATATGTTTTTAGAACCAGATCTTGGAGTGCAAGATCTGGGAGATTCCACTACATATCAAAAAAAGGTAGAATTCATAGTCCAAGGCTCACTTTTACGATTATTTAAATAATAAAATCCTAGAATACTATAATTTATTAATCTACAATAATATTAATGATTATTATACTATAATTTAAGAGATTCATCCCACATATATATTTCCATAATCGACTATAATGCATGGATTTCACACTAAAACATTATTCAATATGACATGGGCTATAAACAAACATGTATTATGAATATCACACCATGTAATAACCCCCTAAATTTAATAATTACTTTTCCATATTTTAATACCACATGAGTATCATTCCTTGAGAAAAACATTAGACTAAAACAAAAATCATTTAATGAATATACAATTAATAAATATTGAAATTATATTGTATCTATTAAATTGGTGTGTATAAATATAAGTAATCAATTTATAATAACATTATTAAAAGATATTAAAAATTATTTTTCATTCTGTTCGTGGAGCTACACATTTTCTAAAAACTAATTTTGCCTATTAAGTACACTAATGATATAATAAAATAATAACCAAAATTAAATTTTTTTGAATTGGGAAAATGGATTTTATTTATGGAATTCATATTCCATGTTTTGTAAAAAAATATAATTTTATTTTTAATCAAAACAATATTATTACTATTATTAGGTTTAATTAAAAATATAATGGAGAAACTATTATATATAAAGAAATGTTTTATTAATATTTGATAATTCCAATCTAAATTATTAAATTTGTTGATTTTAAATCATAACAATAATATAATTTTTAAAACCATATGTAATTATAAAAGGAAATATTTAGTCACTAATAATGTATTAAAAATATTAGGAACACATAACTATTAAAAATTCTCTTTTCTACAAAAAATTATTAATTATATATATATATATAATTTTTTAATTTAAAAATAAATTATAAATTCATTATAAATTTAGTTTTATTATATGATGTTTAGTTTTTGGTTCATTAAACCCAAATTTTTAAAGATTTCTTACATTATATTTATAAAAAAATAAAAATTACTTGGTTAAAAACATGATTCCGTTATAAAAATGAAAATAGAAAAAATTAAAAACATATTGGTAAATGAATTGAAAAATGTTTAAAAATTATTTTTGAATTATAATTTCTTCTTTATAGACATTAAGTCACCCAAAAATACATTATTTATAACTTTTTGAAACTTTTCTTATTTAATACTGTCTTTAGATTATTAAAAATTAAAGAGTGATATGAAAAGTTCCATTTTCATTAAATATAAAACAGAAACTTCCAAATATTCATTACCTAATCATTAATTCAAATGCAGTTCTATGACATTTAAATTATATCATAATAGAATCATATATCAATTTGAAAATTATTTTTTCTTTATTAGTAAGTCTATTCCCTTTTATTTCTAATCCACCATTCATTAGAAATGTAAATGTCCCAAAATGTGTATTACTTAATAATTATCTTTTTATTCATATTATTTCACATTAAAAACTAACCTATTATTAATAATAGAATGATAATAGTTTTATTAGATTACATAAGTGTTATTATATTAATGTAAAAATAATTATTTATTCATTTCCATCAACTTACAAAAACAAAAGAACATTGATTGTGTGTCGGTAAAAACTACAACCTCTATAATGTGACATCTTCCATTTCTTCACAACAACCCCTATTAACTATACATAAGTATGTATTTGAAGATTAAATATGATTTATATAACATTATTATTATTATTAATTGAAAAATTATAATCCAACTTCAATCCCTCTCATTCACTGTGAAAAGGGAATATTAACTTTACAATGTGAGAACTACCTTCTCTATATTGTAATGTGTATCATTCTCCATAATTATGATTTTTATTTATTAAAATAAATTAAAATATAATTTATGTGAGTAAATGTTTTTAATACTATCATTATATTTATGTAATGATGACATTTTTCAAAAAATAAACCACTTCCAAAACAGTACTCATCTATTAATTATAATACGCTCTTATTAAAGAAAATCTAACCAACTTCATAATGAATTAAAACAATATTACAAATGAATATGATATATTAATTATTAATTATATTTTATATAAATAATTATGTAATTACATTATTGTGTTTCTTTAATGGAAACATTAATGTTTAACTCATTAATTATTATACCACCATTCATTTTTAAAAATCAATGATTCATGCTTGTTGCCAATTTTTCATACAAGAACCATAATTATAACTATCATTGAATGAAATTATATGTTTATGAAATATTAAAAAAACATAAATACTAATAAATTTTTCTATATTTTAATGCATAACAGTTGTGGGATTAATGAAGAACAACATTGCTTTTATAAAACAATTTAAAAAATTTAGTAATACTCAAACAAAATATTGAAAATAGATAAAAATGAATAACATACATATGGAGAATAATTTTTAATTTGTATTTTATGTAGATATAGTAATTTATTTATTTCTCAAATAGGTTATCAATATGATCATTCATCTTCAATAAAAGGTTAAAGAATGATAAATAGGAAGGAATTCATCATATGTGTTTCTTTTATCGAATATATTTTTTTGGAAATTTTTATTATCATAATCCATTTATTATTTGTTATGTATATTCTAATTAAAGATTAATATTTTTTATCTATATCACCATATTATTAATTTTATTCAATGTTTCCATTGAAATAACATCGTTTAAGGAGTTTTCATTTGAATGCTTCTATTTTCCCAAGGGTCACATTAATTGATTTTTTTATTCATTGGGTAATATTATTTCTTAAGTGAATATAATTTTCACGAATTAATTGATCCAAAAATTACAAAATTTTATATTCAATTTCTAATTATTATATTTTTAAATTACATACCATCATTATGTAAAACTACTTTGAAAAAAATATCATGAAATAAAACATTAATATTGGTAATACTGACTGCAATTATTTCCCTTGATTCTTCTCTCCCATGTCCATATTTTTTTATCAAATTCGTTTTCATTAATGAAATATATTTATTTTTTTATGTTATATTTTTCATATATTTTTTAACATCATTTATCAAATTGATTTCATTCAACATTTCTAAGTTGCGTTTTTTAATTGAAGTAAAAAAACTAAATAAGTGAATTTAAATTAATTATTTACAACTCTGGATTTATTATATTGATTCTGTTTACTATTATGGATTATTTATTTTAAATTACATATAATAAGTTAATAATATGTATTCTATCTACCTTTATAAGAAAATGTTTTCTGAAAGTAATTTCAACTCTATACTTCCAAACAATGATTAAACGTTTTTTTCAACTCATGTATTTTCAGACCTATTTCCCTATCATTGTTTTTATCTTATGAAGATATGTTTTGATCACCCTATATATTTTATTATGATATGATTAATTCTGTAGAATGAGTTTTTTTATTTCCTACAATTTCTTAATTTACTATTATGTGATGTTTTTGAAAAAATTTAGAAACCCATTCATTTTCCCTAGGTTCATAAAATTTTAATTTTAGTGGAACACATATTTATGGTTGATGATGGGGGGTGTATTATATCACCCCACAATGAATTGGTTTATTTTTATATCGCATGACATATAATGGTGTGTGCAGATTCTGTTTGTTAACAAAGGTGTGGTGAAAATGGGTTTTATAATACTTTTAGAAACCAATATAATGACATTAATCTTATAGATATTGGCCTAATGTGTTTTATCCCAATTATTTTCATATGATTATGTTATATATTTTCTAGTTTTATAACATGTTATACCAGACTTAAACTGTGCATTTCAGTTACATGATATTGAATGTTTTCATTTTATTCCTTATTTTTTAATTATTCATCACTCTTATGTCATGCCCACATTCTTTGTGACTATTAAGATACATCATGAGTTATGTAATAACATTTATGTTTATTTAATTACATTTTTATAATTTTATGTTTATCAATGACTTTTTAGTATTATCATCTATGGGCTTATGATACTATTTTAGTAATTTTATCCTCTCCCCAACACCCTCCTCTATATTTATGATCAGATATGTTATTATATTGTTTTCTATTACCATGAAACTAATCTCACCACTTTTTTAGGTTTTTATCCCTCATGTTATGAGGATGATTATACTATGTTATATTTATATAAAAGGGTATCTAGGTTCGTGATTATGGATTAAATTTTTCAAACGCGGTATAATAAGATGTTTACATAACCAATCCTTATGACACTAAACATTTTAGTCCCCTCTTAAGGTTACAATTAATGAGAAATTTAATAAAAATAATTAAATTAAAATATTATTTATCTTCTATTTTTCTTGGGTCGCATCATAAGGATTTATATGATGTATGAGTTTTTTTAGATTTTAGTTTAATTATTAAGGTGATAAGAACATATAATACTTTAGGAAACACTTGGGATATGTCAAAGGGATAATTATGAGTGAAGTATGATGTCGTAGATTTTTGTAAAGTAGAGATTATATGTTTTTCATAGAGTTAAAATCCATTTCTTCTCAATAAATGTTGATATAATATTTGATATAGATGATCCTGTGGGTAGTCATACTAAATTGAGGGTTTTTTCCCTTAAATCAATCGTCACTCTCTAAAAAATAGAGATACGTAACTGACCACATAATTTGAAACTCCAATATTATATTCCTTGGTTAATTAATTTTTTTTATGAAATCTTATAATGTATTTGAAAATATTAAATCTTTAGTTTGAAAATTATATAGGGATAACCTACATTGAAATTTATATATTTGTAGTTTTACCTTTGTAAACCATTTATGAAATCCACCATTTATATATATATATTCCGAATATAAACATTAATTAAATTAAGAATAATAATTCTTCATCTTCATTTAGTAAAAATAATGGCTAAAACTAAAAATAACCGAGTTAACAGTGGATAAAATGTTCTAGTAGATATTTTTTAAATTTCCCACCTAATGAGATTATAGATAGGATAAAATAAATCATAGAAATGATCATCGAGTTGTCTCAAGATATGACTAAAAACATCAATCATGTAGAGCATCGGAATGTTCAATGATATGAGAATATCGTTATGGATTCATTCATAAGGAAAGAGACACCCTATTTTAGTTGGTCTATTAATCGACTTGGTTTCTAATAAGTGGTTCAATGTGATGCGAAATATATTTTTTATTCGTTATTTCATAGACCATATGAAGATCATTTTATAATCCAATGATTTAGAAGGATATACTGACAAGTGGTCAAATATCTATAATTATAACAAAAAAATGGATGAATTAGTCTTTATAAGAGTACAAGAGTAAATTATGATTTTTTTCAATTAGTGTATTCATCACTCATAAAAATAGAGTAGGAATTCAAGGAATTAGAGAAAAATATGATGAATTTGTTTGATCGTATGATAAAAATTTCACCATAATTGTGGGGTATGGCTTTTGTTTCATATTTTTAATTGAATTAAAATTTTATAGCTTCATTATTGGCTTAAATAGTAGTATTTATAGGGTATTATCCATAAAATTTTTCTATATCTATTAATTTATTGTTTGATGTGGTATAATTGTTGTGGTGAAAACTATAACGTCTCATTATCTTATAGAAATAATAGGATATTAGAGTATCATAGAATTTAAAATGATAGGAGACATGATGGGAAGAAAGTAAAATTATATAAACGTAATAAATATGGAAGGAAACAACTTTTTAATGAATAAAGGGGTTAGGGAAGTATTTAATGTGTAATAAAATAGGTCACCCTGCCCAAAAGTATCAAATTGTGTCTAAGATGTTGATTAATGAAATAGAATATCAGATGGTATTAGTTAATGTTCCACACACACTACGATGATTCAGTAGTACAGATCTTAGACATTAGTCTAATCAATATCCCAACCATTGGGATAATGTTGAAAATATTTACCATAAACATACCAAACCCTAGGAACATGGTTGGAATTCATTTACACCACAACTGAGGTAGATAATAATAATGAAGTGATTTTATGTACACATTATCTCATTTCCATATATAATAATACATTATTTTATTATGGTTCATCAAGTTAATTTATATCAAACATATTTTCAAATAATATGGAGTCACAACCTAATGAAATGGATATTGAACTATCGTTGATAACCCCGGGTGGTACAATCATTGCATCTATGATATATATATTTTGTTAGGTTTATATTATTCAGGGGATACTTCATAAAAATATATTTCTTCTTCCATTCACTAAATTTTATATGATATTGGTAATGGATTGGTATTTCCTCAATAATTAACATATAAATTTTTACTTAATGGTTATCATATTTCATATTTTGAGATAAGATTTTATCTAGTATCAACAAAAGAATAATCATTAACTCCCCTTGGAATAAATATTTAAAATATTTGTTATGATACCCAATAAATAGGGTATCTTGAGTCAAATGATTAGGGATTAAGTTTGAAATGATGGAATTGATATTATACAAGAGTATATTGAGGAATATTTAGATGAATGTAATGGTATTCTACTAGATAATGAGTTTTCCATATTAATTAAATTATACCCATATCCATTCCAAAATCAAATGTTCCATATATAATGTCTCCCATTTAAATGGAAGATTTAAATTACTAAATAAAATGTAATCTTGTTAAGGGTTTTATACACCCTAGTGCTTCCCCATGAGGTGAAACATTCATATTTGTTTAAAATAAGGATCTACTTATGTGAAGTTATAATGAGTATCTTGAGATTAAAAAAATATAAATTGATATCAAGTATCCCTTAAATTGTTTTTATGATCTATTCGATCAGCTCAGTTAAGGTTGAAAATTTTAAAATATTTAACTTTGATTTGGATATAATTTGTTATGATTAAAAGGGAGTGTATTTCCATGAATCAATTAATAATATATATAGACACTATGAATTTATCATTATGAACTTTGGATATAGAAATTTTCTTCTTATATTCATGAATACACACTATAGTATCTTTTTATACTACATTGATAATTTTCTGCTATTTTTATTTATTATATACTTATTAATTTAATGATTGTGGGAGAGGATGGATGTAATTTGTGAATTGTGGCAATGATATTGAGAAAGGATAAAAAATTTGATAAATTTTGAAGGTTTGAATTATAGGTACATAAAGTATAATTTATGGGTAATTAAATCACATGAAAGTGCATATCAATAGTCCCACCAAACATAGAAGTTATCATGATATGGAATTGAATGACAAAAATAATTTTGCTCCATAGTTTATATAGGTTAACTAGATATTTCATGGTTTTTGTGGGAAATTTATCTTTTATATAAAGTAATCTAACTATGATAACATGGAAGGGAGTAAATTTCCCCTAGAAAAATGAACACGAAAAATTTTCATGGAACAATGAAAGTGGTTGGACAAATCTCATGTACATATATTACCGTATAGTGGGGAAGGGTATATAATATACATTGATTCGTTGAAAAATATATTAGGTTTTTTCCTCCAGTACAATTATAATTCATTTAATTATGACTCAAAATACATAAATACATATGATAAAAATTATGGTACACTTGATTTGGAGGTGAAAGTAGTGATAATATCATTACATATATGATGATATTACCTATACGGTGAAAAGAGTGTTCTATATAAAGAGAAAATTCAAGAAATATATATTCACATAGATGGAATTGAATATTTTTCAAAAGGAGACAGTTTTCAATTGTTAAATTATTATAACTTTCATAAAATAACAACATGAGGGTGCGAAATAAGGTGGTTGATGCACTGAGAAAAAAATAAAATGCTACTTTATCCATGATGAGGCTTTAAAAATATGCAGTACTAAGAAATTTATAGATAATGAATCATTATGACATAAAAGGTGGATATAAATATTATATTTCCAGACTATCTACTCAGCATTTTTTCAATTTGAAGATCAAATAATCCCATTAAGATGATGTAGATTTTTAAATAATGGTAGAGAATACTGGGTAGTTTATCTATGATAAATATGGAGTTACTATATTTTAAACCCAAATATGTTTCCCATAATAACTAGAATTTATGAAATAACATTTTTATTACACATATTTCTCATTGATTTATATTAATATAAAAATTGTAAAGAAATATAATGATCTAAAGAAAAAAAATTCAGATAAAAAAAATAGTGAAATTTATATATATGTATCTCGATATATGGTAAATAATAATGTAAATAATGAATGAAAAATAAAAAAATTTATTCTTCAACCATTACCCATTCCAATTTTGGAAGTGAAAAAATATCGCCAGATATTTCTTTATACCATTCTTTATGATATCTAATGTAATTAATGCCATTTGGGTTGTTGTCAATCCCCTTAAAATTTTATTGTATTTTAATTCAATAAAATATGATTTCTCACTAGTCCAACTCAATCTTATATACAGAATAAATGTTTTAAGGATTTATAGAGTTACACTCTCCATTGTATCTGATTAGTATCTGATGTTTACCTTGAGGTTATAAATAAGTATTTAGAAATAATTTGTGATAAATATAGTTTTTTTTTATTTTTTATCATCCTTATATAGATGTTCAATATAAGTGGATGATTCATACTCTATAGGATATGTTGCTTTATTGTTTGATTATTTTCCAAGGATATTGATATCTATACCTCCTCTTGATATATTTATAATTTTAAATCATTTAAAATTATAGAATTCATATGGAACTATACGAGCATGTTTATAGAAAGATGTGTAGGACTCCAACTTGTTGGGATTAGGTTGGAGAGAAGATTATGGTAGGTCTTGTCCATGTCCACAAAATGATATAAATGGGTCAACCAAGTCAGTGATAAATGTAAAATTAATAATTTTCAAATAAGGGTTATGTATATAATCATTAATAAGATCAAGAGTTTAAATTTGGAGGAAATATGTTCCATTGAATGTATTTGATGAGCCATGTTGTGATATTTGGAAAGGAAGTGAATATTATCCCTTGTTACATTGGTCCCTTTTATATCCTTGATAATGTTTTGGTCTAATCTTATTTTTTAGAACTCCTCCATAACACTCTCATGTTCATCATGTATTTCACATATCACATTTGAGGAAGTACACAGCAGACTCCTCACATATACCAATGTTGAAAATGTTAAATTGGAACATGAACTTTCATATAATGAACACCATATGGATATCATGGACTAATATGAAATGATTTTGATGAATAAGGCCACCCATCTAGTAAATATATTGTGGAGAAATAATATGTTTAGGGAGGCTACATGAGACCCCATGGATGTGATGATAAAAAAGTACCCTCAATCATTTTCCTCAATGTAATAAAATTTTTTAGATGAAAATAATTTTATGTGGGGGGAATAAGGTAATGGACTATGGTTTTATTAATTAATTTTCCTATGAGTAGCTAGCAATTCATGAAAATTCTAACAAAAAAACATATTATATTAATAGAATTATAAAATATTACAATGTTATTATATACCCCGGATGGTAATGTATAATGAGAAGTAACCACTTAATAAAAACTATATTAAAATGTATAATAAAACAAAATTCATCTTCTGCATGTGTATATATATTTTCTAAAAATTATTTTTATACGTTAAGTACACTAATATGAATATTAAAATTTTCTAACATTCAGAATTTTTTTGTATTATATATTCCAAATATTTAACCAGTAGTAAAATATATATAAAAATACTCATTTTATTTCCAGGAAAATGAATGATATTTTTATGATTAATATCAATTAATCAATTAATTGCGGAACTGTTATTTTCAATGATTTTCTTTGTGAATATTATTTAATTTACTCTAAGAAATGAAATTATTTAATTTCATATAATGACTATAATTAAAATTTTAAACACATATGTAACAATACTAATACAAATTTAATTGTTAATAAATGCTAAATAAATTTAAGAACACCAAATGGTAGGAATATCAATTTTCTACAAAAAAACATGTTTATTAAATTATAAATTTGTTTTGTAAAATATAATTTTATTTTTTCCATAAATTGAATCAGAAAAAATGCATATTAAGTTATTTCCTATCACACCCAAATTTTGTATGAAGGGCTACATTATATTTTTATAAATATATAAATTATTTTTAAAAAACATGTTACCAATAAAAAAATGAAAATGGTAAAATATAAAAACCTAATTGTAAATGACATTAAATTATTTTATAATATGTGTGGAACGATATGGTTGAGCCATTATTGAACTAATATCTCCCATAAATCCATTATTTTTCATTTTTCTATCTTTGAACATTAAATAGTGTTGTTATGTTATTGAAAAATAATTGATGTTCAAAAATTTTTCCTTTACTTCACTTATAAAATGGGAAACATCCACCCATTCATGCCAAACCCATTACATTGAATATATTCACACAACTCTAACATTATCCTCATCCTAGAAACCTCTTTAATATTCATAATTTTAATAACTCAAGCTTTCATCGAATAAGACTCGGGCTAGTGATTAGTGGCGAGTAGGCGTATTACTATCATGGGAGGCCTTATCCTATGTAACAATACACACACAAACACATCTCCAAGCCTATAAAATTCTTCGATGAAAAATCTAATAAAAAAACATACATTAATATATATAAATCCCAAATCTAGAGTACAAGAGAAAATTAAAGGAATGTAAACAAGACTGAATACAAGCCCACCACAAAGAGTATGAAAACATAACCAGCATGAATGTTATACAATGGACTACTGCCAAGATTCTGAAGTAACACACCTCGATCTGTTTCGTCTCAGTAAACACTATCAAGTCTTGGTCTATTTATTCAACTATCAAAAGGTATATCATATTCACAATACAATACATGTGAGGGACAAGCTACTCCATGGGTGAGTATAAAAATTCCCAGTTGGAATCCCAAAATCAAAAAGGTAAAGAAACTAAAAAATATATCTTCATCACAACATAGGTATTAATATATAAGATAAATAATAATAATATCATGATATAATCAATAAAGAAACACAGTAAAAAATTAATTCATAATTGTAATGTCATTCTGGGATACACGATTGAAGGTTCCACAAAGAACATTTTTTGGAGAAAATAATCATGAGCCTTATAATACTGATGATGTCCATTTAAGAGGTACTTGTCATTGGGTATATTTATTAGATGTATAACATGAATTTTTGAGGAGATAAAATTCATAAATGAGGAAAAATCCAAATATCATAGAGTATTACAACAAGTCAATCTAAATTAACCCAGTAAGTAGAGTATCGACACACACATAGTGTTGGTTATGATGATACAATCAACTCCACATAGGGTGTGAAGATAAAAAGGGGAACTTACTTAAGGCCTTAAATATGCATTACAAAAACTCTATCTAAGAATTCTTAATAAAGGGGTCTATATCCTATGTGTAGTATGTGATTTTATACTAACCCTTAGGGAATAGATATGGGGAATACGCTTTAATGAAACTCATCCATGATATAGATGACAAGGGCTTCAAAACCTTTTTTGAGGAGTACTTGGTAGGTTATATAATTATACACCATATCCCATTTTCCTCTGGTCAAGTCCATGTAAACAACCCAGGTCATGTGATTGTGTCTTACTAACAGTACACCGCTTCTCAGATGTCTATGTACCCTACCTGTGCACCAGTACACAGCTTAGCCCATGTATATGTTCCCATGTTCTTCCTGTGTGGGAGTACACGGGGCTTTAGTAGTCTTTATACTCTATCCCATGTCTGTGTACCCTCTTAGGTACACACATATCCACTAGGGATATATCACATACTATGTGAAAGGGTCACATTCTGTGTGATACATAACTTCCTCTGAAACCCTAGATGCCACAATGAATTTCCCACATAATATGTGTCTCTCTGATATGTGCCATGTAGTAAGAGAATTTATAGAAAATCATACATATTCTCTATATACTCAACTATTCCATAAAGAATTGTCTGAGAAACTGACTCTCTAGAATATCTTGAATCAAGTCCAGATGGGTCTTGTCGTAGATGATTAATGTGATTTTTCCCTTAAATTCATTCAAAAAACAACTTTAAACTATCTTCATCTTTGTGAGCTGAAGAACATGGAAACTTATTACCTAGGTTACCCAATCCACTTTTACCTTCATCCTCATATCATCATCAGGTTGTTTTGATCTTGGATCAATAATTTAAAATTACTTCACCATGAATTGGAAGCGCAATGCCCTAATTTCTGATATAGGTTAGTCTATGGGAAAACAAATTATAGCCATGTTGAATGGAGAGTAAGTGGATAACATGACATGCACAACCATAATAAATTAATGTCCAAAAGTTTCCATATTTTCTTCAATATTTTTTTAAAAGATAATGATGAATCAATAATAATAAAGAAATTATCCCAAAATAATCATGCAAATAACCCATCCCGCAAAACAAATGATCCAAAAATCAATCTGTTATTTTATTGATTCACATTAATCATAGAAATTAGTAATGGGTAAATGAAACAAACTCAATCGGCCATCCTATATGGAAATGGATTGATCACTAATGAAGAACAGAGGTGCACAATGTTTGTTTGTGTGATCCACCAATTTTGTCCCATGTCGGTCATCAATATCTTATTCAGTCATCATATGCCAACAGAATCTCCTCCAATTCCTATAATTTATCTATTCATTTTTTAGGGATAGGCATGTAACACAACAATTTTTCCATAATAGAATATTTAAATAAGGAAATTAGGTAGCTATATCAAAAAATAAATTAAATAATTTATTTAATTATTTTATTTATTTTATGCATGTGATGAATTTTCAAAAAAAACATCATGTGTCGAACAATGTTATGACATGCCTAGTGGAAAAATCATGTTATGAACTCAGTTGTTCACTTAATATCTGATTTGGACACCCCTTTATAATTTATTCAATGTTTTTTAGAAAACTACACATGGGTTCAATTTAATATATTTAATATATCCCAAAATTTTATTTATGGCACACAAGGCCTCTGGATCAAATTACATCTCAATTTATTTTCTCAAAAATAATTCATAAAATATAACAGAATAATACATATAAAATCCATTCCATTCCATTCTCTAAACCTTAGGTATTTACATACCTAAAATCTAAAATAAGGCTTACCCAAAGTGATATGGGTACATATAATTTTTCTGAGCCTCCATCTCCTATTTTCTCTCCTAAATATTCTTCATGCTTACATCGAACATGCACTAAAGGAGTCTCTCTCCCAAAAAATATCCTCTCCTAACAATCCTAGATCTCTATTAGGTACTCACCAAAGGTAGCTTTATCCTCAATTTCCAACTCTCCCCAGTAAATAACCTATGAGGGGTCATCCAAGTACCTTCATAGTTAGAAAATGTGGAATACATCTCTCACCCAGTCTAATAGTAGAGGTTGTGAAAGGTAGTATGCCACCTCTCTATATCTACAAGGTTTATGGAAAGGGCTAATGAATCTGGTAGATAGCTTTATGCCCCTAATAAATATCTATAATCCACAATGTTTTGAAACCCATGAGAACACATGGCCCCCCTCCTCATACTATGAATGCCTTCATAATATGTTAGAATAAGTCTTATGAATGCTATATACAATCCTCATCCACCATTGGATGATCTTCACCTTCTCAGTAGTTCTTTTCCACAAATTTAGGATAATAATTTTTGAATCTTTTTATTATATCCAGAAAACTGTTTACCTAGAGGGTAAGTCGTACAATGACAAAAAATGGTTCCATAAATATTGTTTAATGATAGCTATTTTTTATGAAAATTCGGCTAGTGGTATGAGATCCTACTGAATATGACCAAAGTCCTAAACACACACCTGTAAAATGTTTTCCATGTCCTGAATGGTCTACTCCATTTGGACATCCATTTTGGGGATAAAATATATTTTCATACATAATTGAGTTTGAAATACCTCCTAATCTATTTCATAACCAGGATGTGAAGTGAGTATCATGGTCAGAAATGATCATCATTGGAAATCCATGAAGTCAGACTATATTCTTTATATAAAGGATTCCCAATCTATCTACTAAAATTTGATCCTAGATAGCTATGTACAAGGCCGATTTTTTGAGTTGTTCTATGATTACCATGATGGAATCATTTAAACTAGACATATGCTATAATCCTATCACATAGTCTATGATATCACACCACACTTCCACTCTAGTTCCTCAAGGGGTTAAGAAAAACCTATTGGAACATGATTCTCAGTATTCAATTACAGCTAAGTAATTCATTAAGAGGAATTCTATGCAACTCCTTTCATTATCCATGGCCAAGAAAAATAATGAAAATATTTCATAACAATCCTAGTAAATGTCACATGTACCATCCTACATCCTCTGAAAAGAGAGACATGCTCCCCAACATTATAAAATCCATCAGGAGCAGGTCTAGTAGATATTTGATTATGTTGGGTCTCATAATCAGTATCTCTATGTTGTGCCTCCCTGAATTGCTACAAGGGAGTAGATGTGACAACAATCAACTTGAGGTAAGATACCTTATATCCATCCATAATTGATGACTATAAAAATACATCTACTTGGACACCTCATTAAGAAACCGTGAACAAGGTATATTTTTGAGAGAATCTTCTACAACATTCCCCTTCCTAGGTGGATAGAAAATTTAGAATTCATAATCATGGTGAAACATTAACCGTCACTATTTTTTTATGTTAAGGTCCTTCTAAGTGATGATATACTTGAGACTCTTGTGATCATAATAGAATATACACCATTCACCCATCTGGTAGTGTTTCCACATCTTTAGTGCGAAGACTACTACTAATAAATGAGGATCGTGGGTCGCATAGTTCATCTCAAGTTATCTCGAATGACATAAAACATAGGAAACCACAACCAGTATAATCATCTAAATATGACCCGACCCTATTCCAAATTTGTCACAGAATACAAAATACTCAAAATCATTCTCTAGTCATCTCAATATAGAATCAATCTTCAAATTATTCATAAAATTTAATAAATCATGATGTTACCTCTTCATCCGCATCATGGAAATCCCCTTTCTGGTCAAATACTCCATAGTAGATGATATCATATATAAATTTGGTATGAAACTACAATAATAACTTTCTAACCTAAGGAATTTGTGAACCTCCATCACACTATTAGTTATCTCCTATGATAACACTGCCTCAAACATTTCTAAGTCCACTTCCACTACACCAGATGAGAAAACATGTCCCATAAAGTGGACTACAAAAATCCATAACTTTCACTACTAGAGATTCCCGTAAATATGGTTCTCTCAAAGTTTGTTGAGAACCATCCTCACGTGGGTAACATTAACCTCTATGGTTGTCAAGTGAAAAATGATATCATATATTAAGACAAACATGATCGAGTATAAGAATTCCTGATAGATACTATTCATGAGTCCCACAAACACTATCGGCGTGTTCCTCATTACAAAGGGAATAACCAAGTAATCATATTCCTCCTATCAACATCTAAATGTAATCTTTGGTATATCTTCATCCTATACTCCCAACTGGTTACAACGAGACCTGAGGTAAAACCATGAGAATCATCACACAACTCTCAACTGATCAAAGAGTTCATCGATCATCTATAGTGGGAAATGGTTCATAAAAGTCAACTAGTTCAAGTGCTGGTATTCCAAAAAAATATCAATCTCCCATATTCCTTATTGAAAAATAAAACAGGGACTTCCTAGGGTGAAAAACTAGGTGTAACAAATCTCATACTCTACATGTTCATTAAATATATCCTACACTCGTGGAACTCTTTGGTAGCCATCCAATATACAAGCGCAGATATCAATTTTATACCATGGTTTACATCGATTAAGAATTATATCTATTAGAGATGAGTTAAACATAGTACATCCTTAGGGATGAAATATTCATACTACACCACCACTAAAAGAAACTAAAAACTAAGAACACCTACTTCACCATGGTTCTATCAATTTAATAGATGATTAATATTCAATAATGTAATATGAATGAGTTTATCCTATACTTCATGGGTCTCTTTTTCACCAAAAAGGGAGAACCAAGTCCCCTATATAGGGATAGACCACTTCCTTTTTTGGAAACAATCAACCTGGTCATGAACTCTAGATAACCAATCGATACCTCATATGAATCCATAAAACCTCATCACTTCAACAAAGTGATCCCAATATTAACTATATCCTGCAAGAGATTGGTAAAACTATAGGAACATCTTTGTGATTACTGAGTTATCTCAAGTATAAGTCTATAAGAACAATGTTTGACCCAAGGGATCAACATGAATTTCTATTTCTTGAACACAATATGAGGAAAGAAAGGAATGGAAAGAACATGTGTTTATTAGTACTCTAGTTAAGGTAGGAAAGAAAAAATATCATACCTTATTTCACTGAAAGATCGTCGGTGTAATATTCCTTGATTACCTGTGGCTATCCCTGCCCCTATCCTCCATCTACCTTAGCCTGGCGTGTACCACCTAGGGGTTGTGGTGGTAACAAGTCAATGAATATTCCACCTCCCATTTCTCTCCCAAATCCTATAATATATATTCCTCCCTTAAAACATCCCATTGCCGCTGCCTGCTATATAGCAGGCTGTACAATCAAATGAAAGATGTCCCATGCCATCACATGAGTAGGACTTCTTCTCTATGGGATAAAAGGACCCATCCTGAGATCCTTGAACTGTATATCCACTTTCATGGGACCTCCTCCTGAAACATCTCACATGTCGAAGTTCCGAAGACTGAAATTAAATCCTTACATTCAAGATCTCTTATCTTACATTCCCACTACCAGAAATCACTAGTTCTATCTATTAATCTATGAAACTCTCAACCACCAAATCTTTCTCTATCACCCAAACATATCTTGGAATGTATATATTGATAAAATATACTTGGATTTCTCTATAAAGGCCTTTATCAATGGTTCTATCACTATTGAACTGGTCATGAAACATATCCATCTAGTATGTGGTTAGGTTGGTAAACCTCGATGAATAATCAACTACTATAGTGTTGTCTTATTAGAACGGAAAAAGATCCTTGATATGTACATATCTCAATATATCTGGATAGAACTCCTATCTAAAATGGAACTAAATCTATTACCATGCTAGAGTTTCATCATCGTAAGAATGGTTCACTAACCCCCACCATCATAATTCCATGCCCTAGAGAAGGATCACAGTAAAGATCACCATCAAATCTAATAGTATCCTAACTAGATAGAGTATGTGGGTCACCGCCACTAGCCAATACTGATCCACCTAGGGTTTGGGCTTACCTTTGAACCTAAAGGGTTTTTTTTACTGAAACTCATTATGTGCACACAACATATGCACCTCAAGAGCTGGTAAAATGGGTATCCTTTTCTGGTCTACATGTTGTAGTTTAACTAGCACACCACATAGAGGTGAAATATCAAGAACTAGTCCCTAAATCGATTACTCATCATTAAAAGGATCATCCTCATGATCATGATGTTGAAATATAGATGGAATACATCATACATGCATCTTGAAAGTAAATAATATATACCATGGTCAATGAGTATATCTAGAGAGCTAATTCAAGAAGGACCTATAAACAATAACCCATTACTATATGAAACATATACCATTGATTTCCCTACAACCATTGTTCTCATGTACCATGTAGAAAAGAAGGTGATATCTATCTTGGCGTATGGATATGTTGGTTGCGACACCAAAAATTGAGTCCTTGGCCAGAAATCTAAACTCTAAAAAATTATCATTGTTTTCCCAAAACAATCTCATAGAATTGTGTCCTAATGTAGAACCAACTACTCGGATACCACTCGCCCCACAACTATCCCACAGGGGACCGTTCTATGAATCCCCATGCCTCCCCACAATAATAGAGGGTCTAGAACCTAATGTTGAGTAGGTATATTACTAAAATGGGTATCTTTTTCCTATACAACTATACAGATGCACACATATCCCAGCCTATAAAATATTGATATGAAAAACAACTGAAAACCCTTAAATTAATACATATAAAACCCAAAACTAGAGTACGACCATAATTAAAGAAAAGTAAAAATAGCCAAATAAAATATCACTGCAATGATTATAATAAAATCCCAAACTGCATGTAATATTGAGGACTGCTATTAAGAAGCCACCTGGAAAAACCATTGTGTTTCTATTATAAATAAGTACATTCTAGTCCTCATCAGTTTAGTAATATGTAAAATATTTTATCATTAGTATAAGAAACAAAATTTTATGTCAAAGACCATGCAAGGATGAGTATAAAAATAACCATTACGATATCCTGAAACAAAAAATCATGAAAAAATGAATGCATCTATATTGACACTGGTATATGTCTACAACAAATATAACAAGAATATATAAATATAATCCATAATAGAAAACATTCAAAAGAGAATTAACAGTTTTAATTCTAGCCTAGGTTTCAAGCTTGAAGGTTCCACAAAGCACCCATCTAGTAGAACACACTCTAGAGTGTGATAACATCAATGATGTCCACTAGAGTGGTATTAATCATCAGGTCTCTCTGTTAGAATTATACACTATATGTCTAAAGATATATGATATATAGATGAGGATATCTACCAAGACCATTGGGTATACCAACAACTCAATATATATTAAACCTCTTAGTAAGGATCAGCACATGAGTAGTGTTGGTCCTGAAGATACCATGTACCCTACCTAGGGAATGAAGATGGATAGATGATCTCACTATAGGACTCATGGAATGATTCCAACAACTCTATCCAAGAAGACCCATGGAAGGGATAACTACCCAACGTATTTGAATAGATTCCATACTAACTATCATGGAATAAATACTAGGAACACACCCTACTAAAAATCATCCAATAGATAGATTAAATGTTCATAAAACCACATTTTAAAGAGTAGACGACATGTATTAGGGTAAAACACCATGTCCCTTTGTGCTAAGGACCTTCCCTTGTAAACGTCCAATGTAATATGTTCATGTTCATGTAAACTCACATGAATTTTTAGATGTATATGTACTTTACCTATGTACCATTACATGGATTATCCCACATAAAAGTTCCAAAGTTTATCTGTGTGGGATTACACAATGTTTTAGCTTTCTGTGTTCTCCAACTCAGGTTTATATACAGTTTGAGGAACAAGAAATAACACCAGGGAGAGATCACATGTTGTGTGATCTGGTCAGATGTCATGTGATACTAACATCCTTTTAAACCCTTTCCATTGAGTGGGGACTACATGCCATGTGTATTTGTGTTATATGATGTGTAGTGCAATAATTTTCAATCACTAATATCTGGTTTCCATTTCCTTCGTCATTCCTTAAGGATTCATTCTAGATTCATCCTCAACAACAAATAATAAACCATTTCTAAATGTGTCTTACTATCTTTGACTAGCACGTTTCATCCATTTGATTCATTAAAAAATGTCATCTAATGGTGTTCTTCATTGCAAACTTATGATCATCAAAATCGGGTAACTTCCTCATCTGGTCTACTTACACCTTAATCGTCTCATGATAGTTGTGTCATGTAAGGCCATGATATACGATTTAGAAACATTGTTACAAGTATCAATAGTGTAATGTTCTAATATTTGGTATCCATTAAACTGTGGGAGAAATGATGAATGATTGTGATAAATGACCAATTTGGAAGTGAAAATAAAAAAAAGAAGAATAAAACTCATCCAATATTTTTGTTGGGCATGATCCATTGCTATTATAATAGCAATGATGAATCAAGAATCACAATTAAATTCCCCATAAATAATTTCCGAAATAATCCATCCTGCAATACACATGATCTATGAACCAATCCATTTTTTAATCGATTCATTTTTATCATATAAAGTAAGAACAAGAAATGGAAACCAAAAAAACATTTTTCCTACCTCAATATGGATTGATCTCTGATGAATAATAGATCCCTGCTTTGATAGTTGGGGAGATCCTCTAACTCAATCCTGCATCAGTTGTAGATCATTGATTCATTTAGAATTCACCATAAAAATATCTTCCAACATCTACAATGTATCTCTTCAGTTTGCTGTGTTATGCAGATGACCCAACAAATTTGACATAAGAACATATTTAAAAAAGGAATTCAGGTCAGAAAATAAACAAAAAACATTAAATAATTTATATAATTATTTTATTCATTTTATGATCATGATGAATTTTCCATAAACATAACATTAAGACCAAGGTTATATTGTTTATAGAAAAAACATTTCATTTTGAACTCAACGTTGCACTCATATTTATGATATGATTCCCTTTTTATAATTTATTCATCTTTTTTGGGAAAACTTTTCTCCCATTCTATAGAATATATTCAAAATATTTCAAAAATTTATTTTGACAACTCCATACATTGGAATCGCATTCCATATCAGTACCTAGTCTCAAAAATAATCCATACAATATCCAAAAATTATACATTCAAAATTATATTCATTAATTTAATCCTCTCATGTAAATTAATAACCGTATTAATTTAATTTCAGAGGATATTTTCCTGTGGAATTTATATGTCCCAATGTTAGTATTGCAGAATATTTATCATTTTTTTCAAATTAATTCTCCCCGAAAATTACTCATCTTCTAGTTATTCCTGATTTGGTCAGCAAGACCACCTATTTGAACAAAGTTTTAAGATATTATCATGGATGAACAATAAATATTAATTATTTATTATATATTATAAATATATATGTAAATAGTGGTTTTATATTTTTTAGTTTAATGGTGACATTAATATTAAATTCATTAATACCATTGCTCGTTTCATAAATATAAAGAGAACATGATTCTTACCGATTTCGTCTATAAGAATCATAACAAAAACTCTAATTGTAAGCAATTATAACTTTATAAAGTTTAATGAAACATAAATTTAAGTTCCCATTGTTATCTAGGAATTATGTACAATTGGAGGAGGGTAATGAATAACACCACTATTATGAAACTAGTTCAATATAATCAAGACTACCGACTCCTAATATTAAGAATATATAGTGACTGACTAATATACATGTAAAGATTAATATTAAATGAAAAATTTTAAAGTGTATAGAAATGAATAATTATCTTAAGCGGTTTATGAGTAAATTTTTTTGTGTTTTATACATGGGGTTAGAGTGTGATAAAAAATAAGAATTCATTATATGAGTCAATTATCTCAAATTTAATTTATTGACACATATTTCTTATTATACACCACGTTTTATTAGAAATTTTGTTTCTACTAATATATTATTATTATATATCATTGTCTTATGATTATTAATAGTATATAATGTTTCATTTAAAATCTTATTTCTCAATAGTATTTCTTTTAAATGTTTCTAATTTAGTCTGGGTTTCACCAACTCAATTTTTGATTCATTGTGTTATATTCCTTCATCCATGAATAAAATTTTCATGATTTTATTAATATTATCATTACATTGTATTTTATGATATTTAGCATTATTGTCTAGTGAAATTAATTCTCATTTTAAATCCCCACATATTTGATACAAAAATTTCCAAAATAATGTGATAACATTGGTAAGAATAACTCTCTTTCTAACAAATGAATTTTTCCTTCCATGTTCTGGATTTTTTCCAATCAATAGTATTTTCATTAATAAAATCCATTTATGTTTTTTTATTTATATTGTTAATATTTCCCTTTCCATATTTTTATAAATGAAATTATTCCAATGTTTCTCTAATGTGTTTTTTTAAATAGCCAAAAAGGCTTAATAATGGCATTTCTTCTCATTATCTACTTATTAAAATTTATTAGCCTGAATTGGTTTATTTTCAATTTTTATTTATTTGTAACTATTTATAATGTGGTTTTTAAAATTATATTTTTTTGATTTTCATATTATTGAAGATATTTCCACTCTATGTTTTATAGAAATGTTTTTTTTTATTTTTTATTTTTATTTTCAGCCCTATTTCTTCTATATGTTTTACCTCTAATTAGGTGATTATTTGATCACATTATATATTATACAATGATAAAATTACTTTTAAAAATTTAATATCTGATATACTATGATTTATAATGTTTATTGTACATGATTGTTTTTGAAAACATTAAGAAGACTATTCTTTTCCCTAGGTTCAATGAGATATATTATCTAGTGGAACACATATGATTATATGGTGAAATATAGTCTTCAATATCAGCAACCAATCCTTTTTTATTTATATATTCTGGGATAATCAAGTGAGTTCATTATGAATATGCTCAAATAGGCATTAGGATATTTAGATTTTTATAAAATATTTTTTTATACTTATGATTGTATAACTTTTCTATGTTTTTTATCACATTATCCCAAATTTCCAAGATAAAAACCATTTTTATAAAATTCTATGTTATGATAATGCACTATATTTTTTATGTGTTCTCCCACCATAGGTCATTCTCACATGTTTTTTATTAGGGATTTTTTAACCGTGTTATAAATTCTATGGTTCATTAATGTTCGTTTAATGATCATATATTGCTCTATAATGTTTTATAATTATCCTATATGGTCTTATAATATATTAGATATATATTTACCCTCTTTATCATGCCCTCCATAATTTTTTTATGTGATATGTTAAGATATTTTTTTCACTTACTACATATTTGAGCTCACCCCATTCTAATCTTTCCATTATCATGGCTATGATGATGATCATATAGAATGGGATATTCATAAAATGGTTTGGAGGTGTGTCATTATTGTGTAATGTTTTCATGTGTCTTAAAATATGATGTTTTTTATCAAATATCTAAGGAATTAAAAATTTCGATCCTCAGGTTATGAAACTATTAATGAGATATATTATGAAAATCATGAAATTAATGTCTTATTTAAATTATGTTTATATAGAGTCACATTACAATAAATGGGAAGCCATATCCTATATTATCATCGAAATGAAACATTTTTACAATTATTAGAATACCATTCCATAATAGATGTATGTATATAAGAACCAAAACATTATATAACTCATTAATAAGACATTAGATACAAGAGTAATAACGGCTAGGAAAAACTCAAGGAACTATAAATCTGATATGCCTTCGAATATGATAGATATAAAGCATAATAATTATCCTCATCATTGTGTGAAATCATGGATGAATCCCTAGCTATGAAGTTCACCAAAATTATAAAGAACCATTATTAACTACCAATAATCCCCATGAATAATTAGGAATCATATTTTACCAAGATACTACACATCCATAATTACAACTGCCTTCTCCGAAGTACACATTGTCTACAAGGATAGAACATGTGTGGATATAAATCTCATTAATGGGATAGTATAAACATACATATTACGAGACACCAAAACAAAAATTAAATAAAAAAACTTCATTTATTTCAAAACCATTATTATTATAGAGTCATTTTTACATCTCATTGCCTTTATTAGGTACTTATTAAACCTCCAGTTACTATCCTGATTTATTTAAGAGCTCTATACAGTATTCTAGACTTTTAATTAGATGTTATAGAAATACATTCCATTTAATGTGTTTAAAAATCATGTAATTATTAAAATTCATGTAAAATGTTTACACGTCATCCAATTGTTTTCTAGAAGATACCATGAGAAGGTTCAAAACATAAAGTGATATACAGCATGTAAAGGATACATGACATCTAATTATCAAAAAAGGTTTTCTGAAAAAAGGTAAGGCACTTCTCTGAAATTGTAGGATTTGTGGATTAAATTTTATGTGATGGGATTACACACCATTTAATATTCTCATGTTTTTATTTTAGTGTGGCATTCATGTTTTGATTCCATTATATAGATTCATCCCTTTCACTCATGAACCACATCTTTCTCCATGAAATTTTGGAGCCTTCTGTTCACTGAGGATTGATTTGTTTGGTTATTGATCATCCAGGTTGTTCATTGAATATATATAAGTAAGAGAATACTATTTATCTTTATTTACATTGATTTCAATAACTCCTTTTCATTTCATTAATTTATTTTCATATTCATGATGATAATTATATTGTTTTGTTTTAGATCTAATGTGTGATCTTCTTCTGGTGGCTTACCCTTGCATTGGTCAGGGGGATATGGGGAAACAACTTAAGGATTGCAATGTTTTTATTCTCTGTCAGTTTTTTGTTTATTAAATTTATCATGAGATGTATGGAATTATTCTATGTCCTATTTTTCCATTATGGTTCTCTCTATTGTTATTGAATATTGTTGATAGTATGCGCGACCTGATTTTTGAGGAAGTTGGTTCCATATATAGCCTGTGTTAGGTGGAAAATATTAATTTAGATTTGATAAATTATTTTATAAAATGGAATAGCCAGAATGAATTATTAATTTATGTGTGTGGAAATATTTTATTTTATAAAATATTTTTTTCCTTTCGTTTCGGTTAGTTAAAATATGTTTCCAAAACACTGTTAAATGAAAAAGTGAAATGGTTGTCAAATAATGGTTTTAAATAAATGGATATGAAAATAAAGAACAAAGGTGGACTTTGGTACTTAGATGGAATGATATTTAATATGACTTTTCCAATGATATTATCAGGGTTTTTTCCTTGGGGAATTCCATTACTTCAAATGCATGTTTCTCTAGGGTATCGATAGACACTATTTAGAGGGTTCACATTTTAGGGTGTTCCTCTACTACCTAGGGTTGATGAATATATTTAGGCTCTCAATGACTGCATGGATGTATATGTTGACTGTATGTGTGTCCTTTCTCTCCTATCCTAGTGGTGATCCTTGTAATTTTGGTAACTATTCTATTTTTTTGGATTATAATATACTGATTTATACTTCAAGGGATTTGATATCATATATAATGAATTCTTTGACCGGTCTAATATAAATAATTTTATATATGAAAATTCATTGAAAATATTTATTTATTTTGTTAAGAATTTTTAAAAATGGGCAATTATATGTTTTTTCATTCATTTGATAAAATGTATTTAGTAATTTAATTCCATGTATTATTTTAATGAATATGTATAATAATTTTTAAGAGAATTGTTATATAACACCTGGGTAGGATCTTACAGAGAATGTTTTCTCACACCCAACACACCAATTGAGATATGTGTCGAACATCATATGTCTTCAGATGTAGGGAATATAAAGGAACTATAGAAAGGTTGTGAGTTATTTTTTAGCTGAGTTTGGTAACTTCTGGTTATATAGAGGGAGATTTTCCACACACCCACATAGAGTAGATAGTTTTTTAATTTATTTTTCCTTTGATGTTGTAATTGTACTCTATGATGTTTTTTCTACTTTTGAGTTTTATTTATTCATACACCCCTTTCAGTTATAGAATATATATTTTCTTCCATTTTATCCATATAATATGGTTATATATTCCATGTGGTTGCCTCAGGTTAATGGAAATCATTCACACATGTTATTGAGTTATTCTTGAGTGCTGGTTGCTAGCCCATGGGGATTGGGAACACCCTTCTAGAATCTAGAAATATTTCTCAGGAACTAGTTTGAGAGGGTATCATGGGATGGTTAGTTATTGGTTGGAATTATATTTTTGGTTGGCCTCAGTTTAATAATTTGATATACAATAGATTGGAATACCAGGACATGAGAGATAGGTTGTGGTGCATTCTTGGCCAGCTCTTACCATTTCAAGACACAAGTTACCCTGGGATATTTGGATTTATGTTTCTTGTATTGAGTTAATAAACTTAATATTCATTTTTACCACTATATTTCATATGTGAACTTCGATTTTATATTGTTTGATTGAATATTCTTTCTCTCTATATAACAGTAAGCATATGAGCCATCTTCCATGTGTTCCTTAGGAAGGATTATGGAATTCCATTCAAGGTAATAATCCTTTAAGAAAAAATATTATCACGATTATCACAAGGGTAGTTCATGCGATTTCCCAGAATGTTCCACATGTTCAAAATGTAGTTGTAATGTTATATCCAAGATTTTATAGGGGGATATATTGATTAAGGGAGTTATTAATTGACAATCGATTGTATTTTATGGGCACTAATGCACCTCAATAGGTGGAGGACTAGATGGAAAATATCTATTATATATTCAACTTATGGGATACACCTGAGTGTATCATGGTGAAGTTCATGTCATTAAAAAATGAGTTCCACAACTAGAGATGTTGGGATTCTATATTATAGGTGGAAATTAATTTTAGTTTGTACTTTAAGGGATTGAAGACACTCCTCTTGATGATATTTTTTCCATATTCACTAATGATATAGAATTTTACATCATAAAAATTTTCTATGTATGGAGATTTCTCGAGGTCATCATATGTAAGTAATTTTTAAGAGATATTTCGTTTTTCACATGAGCTTATAAACAATGAATAGATGAAAGGATTGAAGTAATATAGGGTTTCAGATTGCGTATCTTATCACAGTTATTTATGTTAAATATTTGGACCAATACAGATATAGTGGAAAGGGATATAATGGAAGAGAGGAATATCAAAGACATGGTTTGTAATTCATCCACTTCTCTTATACCAATTTTCAGATTCAGTTTTGTGCAAGGAAAGTAGAATAAGTGACACGATCATCATAGAAGTGTTGTGGGTGGTCCCTAGCAATAGGTCTCCATAGAACCATCAGTCACAACTACTAGTGTGTCTCTGAATTTATATTAGTGTGGAAAAAACTAGCATAAAATGAATTTATATTCTCCACTATAAAAGTTATGAAATCATTTTGGAAGATATGGACATCTGTAGTGTTTCCATTAGGCTATGTCTATTCCTTTTCATGGTCAGTGATTTTTTAATCTAACAATTTTTGTGGGGTTGTCATATTATTAAAATACTAAAGGGATCCAACCATAGGTCTCTAGAGTATATCACCTTCATAATGTAGATGAGATTCATGTGGAGGTAGTTGCGATTCCAGCAATAGTCATAGGTATAATATTATTTCATATCTGTTAGTGATTGTTTTATTACATATTCGTGCCACGAACCATTTTATATATGGTCATTTTTTGGATATTCTTTGACATCGGATGTAGCTTATGGAATTTTTTATTTAGTTAGACATTCCTATTAGGTAGATAAAAGTATAGGGGTTTTTTTTCCTTCTTGTTCTGTATCAATAGAAGATTTAGTGTTATTTTTAGATTTTCTCATTATTCATTATGGTTTTTTTGATATCACCATTGAGACATATTAGATTATTTCTCATTGATCTAAGGTTGATTGTTATCATCAATGACTTTCATTTCCTAAAAAAAAATGGGAGCACATGGGTGTTTTTGGGAGCGTGGGTTCTGGGATCTGGATATGTGGGACCTACCCTCCTAGATCTCTGTAGTTTTTTATCTATTATATTAGTTGACTTTGAAGTCATTTATTCTATTTTAGATCATCTCACTATTTTTCATGACATTCGAGACATTTTCCCATATCTTTTCTCAATTATTCTTCTCAGGAGATATTTTTAGAGTTTACAATAGTTTTGGTGATAGATATGCAGGAGATATTGAAACCATCTTAAATTATTACACCATTTGGGTAGAAAGAGCTCAATATTTTGTTCACTGACGTAGTGGAAAAGGGTTATTTTTCCAAGTGATTCAATATGGGCTTCCCCACTGATCTTTTCCATGATTTAAGAGAGGTCAATATGATTAAATGTTGACTATAGGATGATGAAAAATGTAATGGTTAAGAAAAAGTATCATTTTCCTCATGTGGATGATTTTTACCAACTAAATGGGGGATGATTGGTTTTTGATGATTGATAATTGGTCAGATTATCATCATTATAGAGTTCAAGATTCTAATATACTATAGATGGATTATAGGATCAGTTATGGCCATTATGAATATCATTTATTGTCATTTGTCCTCATAAATGATCCAATAGTTTTTATATATTTGATGAATTTTATATCCCCTCAGTACACTATAACATATTTTGTAGTTTCTAGGGATTATATTTTGGTTTATTAATGGACTGATTGTGAAAACGAAAACCATTTGAGTTTGGTTATGGAGATCCTATGAATTAATTCTTTGAATGAAAATATTTCAAAATATAGTTTATGGATACTAAAAATGATGTTAATTGGGAATATCATTTTGGAGAATGGCTTATCAATTGATCTTGGAAATGTAATGGCTTTCAGATCAAGGTAACCAAGTAATTTCTTTGAGATTCAGAGAATCATTGGTCTTGCAGGATACAAGTATTTCTAAAATTTTAAATAATATTTATCTAATAATACCAGGAAAGGGGTGAAGTTAACATGGAATTAAAATTTTAATTATTATTTCTATGATTTGATACAAATTATCACATATGCTCAAATTTTTATCTTACCATATCCTTGCATGGGTTATGTGGTTTTTTGTGATTCTTCTTGTGCTAGTATGGGTTCAATGCTTATGTAGGTTTATCATGTGGTGGTTTAATTCTCTTTTTAGCATTGAACACATGATAACATTTACCCCACTCATGATTCAGATATTGTGGAATCTATGGATGTTCATAAGCGTTGGAATCACTATCTTATTCAAAATAGGTTTCTGGTATTTTTTGATCATAAGTGTTTTTAGAATATATATTATTAGAAACACTTGAATCTCATATATAAAATATTGGTGGAATACCAATAGAAGTTTCATATAGATATCTCCAGCACCATTAGGAAATGGAACATATTGGAAAATGATCATAGTAGGAATATACCATGACATTCTCTTTGGGAATCGAATGAGGAGTGGTACCTTATGTGAAATATTTCTCTTCTTCCTCATATGAAGAATTATTTTTGATTATTACATTTATTCAGCTATCATCATATCTACATGATTCTATTCTATATATATGTCTACAAAATAATGGGATATTATAAAAACAAGAAACACCATATTGTAGGGAGACTATTTTTTGTGCGTATATCTATTCATATGGTATTCTCTATCATTTGTTATTAGTTTTTTATACCCGCTTCTGTGAGGATCACAGTTGTTTTTATTATCACATTTCTCATGGGTCAACCAACTAAAAAATATGCAGATTAATTATGACATGAGATGGTGATTATAGTGGATAAGTATGAATAATGTCATTTTTAACTATGTGTCTAAATGTTACACCTTCCAACAGATAAAGGCATAGCATCAGAAACCATCTAGGTTGGTCTAACCTCATCTGGTACCATTTTTGAAATGGGATAAGGTAACCATCTAATTTTCTATTAGATTACAATGGTCTCCATGAGGAAGGATTTTTATCAGTGTAGTGATTGATATATTGAAAAATTCAACTCATATCGTTTTGATCAGACACAACACAATAGTTGAAGATATCGGAAAGGTAAATCTGCATGAGATCATGAGGTTACAAGAGGTTCCCAATAGAATTTTTCTAGAAAGAGGTTCAATATTTACATTGATATTATGGATGAATCTCAAAGAGGTGATGTGAGCTTAGTTTAGGAGGAGTAAAACTTATAATTCATAGACAGATAGTTAGATAGAGAATTATATTCAGGTTTTAGAAGAAATTCCTCACACATGGGTCTTTGATTTTAAGGGATTATGGGATAACTATCCAGGTCTAGATGAGTTTTTTTATAATAAAATAATTAATCCATCAATCATAATGGATCCATTCAAGGTTCCATTTAGTCGCCCATGTAGGTAAATTCTTTATTTATAAGAGATGTGTGAGGAATTTCTTGTTAGATTGAGTCTTGATCATGAGATGTCAGGAATGATTCATGAAAAAATGTCAACATATGATTATATCTCAGATTTGAAATAAATATTATGTGGATCATAATCATCAAACTTTAGAGATTTATTTGGTGAATTGGTTTTCTTGCGATTTTATATTCCATTGGGTTAACATTATATTCGAAAATAGTTAATTTTGTCTCCAATATATAGGTGAAAATTTGATTTCACGGTGTGGCATGATCAGGTACATAATTTATTGTAATTTTAAGTTCAGTTGATATAAATTATGCTTTGTTACCCATATCACCACTCAAAAAATGGTATCATTATCAGTCTGATGTTTTGAGTTTGGATTATATCAATTTTGATCCAAAAATTTCTATTATAGTGCAGACAGTTAAAATATTGGACTCAAAAATGATAGCCTTGTGTGGGAATCTAATTCAATTATTTATTGTGTTATGTAGTCAAGGATTAGATTTTCATGAGTCTTGGGAGTTTGAGTTATTGATGATGGATTCATGACCTCATAATTTTCTAGAGAATGTTCCATGCACATGACTTCTCGAGGAAGGAAAGTCTTATGGTGGGGAGTTTGTAAAATCATATTATTTATTTTAGGCAAGTCTTTCACCCCAGTTGTTTTCCCTTTTACAGTATGGAGTTTTTTGTTGAAATATTTCATTTTTACAAGATACATGAGAAATGCACACATTGTAAGTTGTTTATATTGTGTGTAATGTTCATAAATTGTGGAAAGTGTTTACTCATAATGTAGTGTTTTCTTGGAAGTCACGTTGATATGATTATATAATGTTATGGTTTACACACCCTAAAATGCATACATGACATGTAATGATCGAAAATTATTTTTCAATAAACAGATACTTCTTTATTTTTTTATGTGGTTGTTCTGAAATACATGATGTGTAAATGGATTACACATTGTGTAATATTTATAGGGTATGTTTTCAGAGAACCATACATGTTTTCATTTCCACATTCATCCTCTTTCAATTTTTTCACGACCTACAACTCTCTCCATGTGAGTTCAGAAAATTTTCTTCATTCTGGATCAATTTGTTCAGTGATTGATCATCATGGTTAGTGTTTCATCACTCCATGAAATAGATTACATCTTCATAATTGTTTACTTTGGTTTAAATGGTTCCATTAAATTAATCCATTTTATCTATTCACCCATGTTGAAAATTCATTCATTCCATATAGATCCATTGTGTAATATTCCTATAGATTCATACCCTTACATTGGTTGTTTGGTAGTGTGAGATTTTATTGAGTTATGGGTTGTTCTTCTTCTCCTCTGATCATTCTTTATTTATTAAATTGATCCAGAGATATAAAAATTTATTCTATGGCCCACATTGTCATTTATTGTACATACTTATTGGTGGATCCCATTGCAGGAATGTGTGACCTACATTTTGTTTTTTGTGGTCCTGTCTCTTGACTGTTTTGGATGAATTTCATTGACATGGTTTTGATAAATTGTTTTATAAAATTAAATTTTATTTTTGATTGATTTATTATTATGTGTGTAAATGGGTTATTGATCAAATATTCTTGTCCATTGGTTATGGTAAATGAATATGTGTTTTTAATGGATTGTGAAATTGATTTGTGAAATAGTTTTCAAAAAAATTTGAACTGTATTTATGAAATCGTTTTGAAATAATGTATATTATTAAATGGTATGGTAAATAGAGAATATTGGAAACCTTTGGTGCTTAGGTGGAATTTTCTATAATAGGACTCATCTACAAATAATATCAATGTTTTCTCCATGGGTATTTCCTCTGGTCCCTAATCCCTTTTTTCTTGGGACATGATAGACACTATAAAATTATTCACTTTTTAGTGTTTTGCTCTCTTCTATTTTCATATTGCTTATTTCAATAGGAATGATGTGTGACTGATTTTCTATTTCGAGGGTACAAAATTCATAGCCATCCTAACATATTGGTGATCCTAGGAATGATTTCACCAATGTTATATTTTGAATTATATTGTTTGGATTTTCAGTACTATTGATTTGATATGATGTGTGATGCATGATTTGAACATCATGATATGACCAGTTCAATATATGAATTTTTTTAAAATTTTTTACCTATTTTATTAAGGAATTTGGTAATTGGGAATTTTTTTTGATTTTTCATAATTTTGTGATAAAACTTATTTACTAAATATCATGCACCGTTTCTTATAAAATGAGAATGCCATATTATTTAAGCAATGTCATGTTATGGATATCAAAAATTAGAACAGTGACCATATTTCCCTAATAACCGATCAAATCCTAAAATGGTCGGAAGGGAGTTTGTAGATCTCTTTCTGCTAGGATTGAACTAGAGGAAAGCACATCATGGAGGTGGTGGTTGTTTTTGAACTTTGTGGATTATTGAATTATGTTTGTTAAGACTTGCATTGTCTACCTATTTGAGTTTTATCATGTCTTTATAATACATTATTGATGTATTTTTTAGGGGTTTTTATCCCATTTTCATTTATAGTACAATCGCATGTTGGATTTTTATGTTTAACATGATTAAGTGTATCCTTATCTTCCATTGTGTTTATGGAAAAATGATTTCGACATTCATATAGCGTGACACCATGAAATTGTCACCAAATATTTTGGATCAAGGATTACCTCAATGATATATTGGGATCTGATCAGTTATCATGTTACCATGGTAACTGGGTTAGTTTATGAAAAATTTGTATCAAAGGTGTGGTTTTTGCATCTTTTATTGATCTTAGTACGGAGTTTGAAATCCCATAGGGACATAGAAGTTCGGTAAAATTGAGTGTCTAGTCATATCTCATTGTAATGTGCCTTATGTAATAAGTAGAGGTTTGGGATATAAATCCCCATTATTAGATCTAGTATTTCCCATCATTGATTTGGATAGGTTGAAACTAAAATATTGTATTCTATCTCGTAAAATTAATTCACTATTTCTCTTGTTTTACTGTTGATCTATGTAACCATTCTGATGCCTTCATTGTATTCTGTTGAGGTTGTGTAGCCTAATGACTCTAATAAGACGTTTTTATAGGATCTAGGAAGAAGATACTGATGAACCACATGATGAAAATCCTAACTTCAACTAAAATCTATTCAGATTATTTTTCATTATATCCATGATATGGGATAACAAACAACACAAGTTCTTGTTTTGGATCTAGCCATGGAACTTCATTGGATGAGTCCCATAATCATGTAATAGAGTTCCTTCACCATAATACACTATCATTCGAAGGATAAAATTATCCTAAATCATTTGAGGATTGGTAGATGAGGGTTGAGTTTTTATTGTGAGTTCATGAAAAAACCTGATGAAATCAAGAAAATGTTTTCTACATTCAATACCGATGGACCATGAAAGAGATGATGGGACATGATGGAGATGATGAATAAGTAATAGGGAATAATTTGGAAATAAATTAATTTTCTTTTTATGGAAATATTTTATCCATAGTCTATGGTTTTTGGAAAGGCTATAGATTTTTTCAAAATTTAGTAGGCTAATAAAATTTTCACATTGTATGAAATTTATTTTGTTTAGCTTTTGTAGTTTTCACAATGGATTTTAATGAATTATAAGATTAAAACACATTTTTTCAAGATGGTACATTGGTTTTATATTCGTTATCGAGTTCTTTGGATGAATATCTATTCTTATGATGAGTTGAATTATATAGTGTTTATGGTGGTGGTTGATCGGGCTAGTATGTGAATTTTTAAGGGAGTTCTTTTTCTCCCAGTTCTAGTTTTGTGAGTTCCATAAAAGGGAATAAGAAGCATTATAATAAAATTATTGTTTCTTGATACAATTGTTCTTCTAGAAATCCTATCACACCAGGATGTTCCCCTTTGAATTTCTACTAGTGTGTATAGAGTGGGCACTAAAAAGGGTTGGTACTTAGAAACCCATGACATGTGGCTCCAATGGATGCTCAGGTAAATCGAATATATTTTTCATGTACATTCTATTCCACTTAGTGGCACAATATCATAATAACCTTAATGTTATTTGGATCAATTAGATACTCCCTAAACACAGGGGTTCAAGCAACTTTCATCTTGAAATAATCTTTTTCGCACATTGGAAGTTACTCAATAGGAAGCATATCGGTGTTCAGCAACCATTATAGGTACCAACACATTTTATTCTTCTTTAGTGACAACTATATTTGATACTAGTACACCGCATTTGTTAATTTAGGCTCCTACAGTTATTCTTATAAATATTACTATGGTTATTTTATCTAATTTGATTGATATTAGAATCCCCCTCGGAATAAATAGAGAGAACGGTGTTCATTGGCATTCTTTTGTTTTCCTGTTATCAGATATTGAGATTAATTTTGAATTAATATAACTTGACATGAGTCCTCTAGATGAAATATTTGGTATGGATTGGATCAATTCTAGTAAATCTGAAATTGACTTTTATCTTAGATGGGTCTCCTTTAATGTGCTTGATGGGATTTTCATAGCTTTTAGGAATAATGGGACCCAAGGTTGAGTAGGATCTGACCTTATCTTATAGTGTATGTATATGTTATATCATTATTTTAAATTTTTTTGAACCAGGAATCTTTTTGTGATGATATCACTCTAGTTTCCATCGATTTTCATGATATTTTTCCTTCCATATTTTATACTTTCCACTGACAAAGGATATTGAACATTCTATTGATTTAGTACCTACTACACAGCTATTATATATTCCATCATACCACATGGAACTAGCAGAAATTAAATATATTATGAAAAGTTAGATTATTTGTTAATAATGGATTTATACTTCTAAGTGTATTACACTAGGGGTTCCTGATATGCTTCATATGTAAGCTGATGGGGAACTCCCCTTTTTTTATTACTGAAAACTGAACAGTGTTACGGTAATGAAAAAGTATCTATTTCCATTCATAGATGATCTATTTGATAAATTGAAAGGGACAACGTTTTTTTGGAATATTGATCTTTCATATGCTAGTAACATGCTAAGAATAAAATAATATGACATTTTAAAAACCTCCCTCCATTGTAGGTATGTCCTTTAAGAGTACTTTTTCATGCCATTTTTTCTGAAAAAATCTCTTACTGTATTCATGGTTATAACGAATAGGATCTTCCATATATATCTCGATACATTCATGGAGGTATTTTTTGGATAAAATCATTGTTTACTTTGTGTATGAGGAGGATCATATGCATCATCTGATAATTTGATTTGGAATCGTTGAGAAATCACCAATATTATACCATTCTTCTAATAGTTAATATCAATATTTGGTAAGTGATTTAATTTGGACCTATGGTATCAGAACATGTTACCTCAGTTTTACCTGATTCTGTAAAAGATATTATGATATGGGAGAAAAAAAATTTTGATTTCATGATTTGTAGCTTCTTTTGTTTATTTGGATATTATCGTCTGTATGTCAAGGATTTCTTGATGTTCACCTCTCAGATGACCAATTTCACATGAAATTTAGTAAATTTTGATTAGGATGAATTGTTTAAGATTTATTTTGTAGAATTGAATCTTAATTTTGAATATTTCTCTTTTTTTACTCTTCATGATATCATCAAGGTATATGTGGTGTTCTATGATGCATCAGGTTCAGGATTGGAATGTGTTCTTATAGAGGATGGTCACATTGTTGCCTATAGATCATAGAATCATAGGCCACAGAAGATGAATTATCTAACCTGTGATCATAATCATGTAGTTTTGATTCTAGTTCTCTAGTGTTGGAGGAATTAAATTTTTGGAGAATGGTCTATCATGTATTTCAAAAACATGTTCATGAGTTATATATTATCTTAAAGTTATTTGAATCTTCTCTAGTCGTGTTGGGTGGAATAATTGAAATCATGTGATTTTGATATAACTATACCCTAGAGAAAGGGAATACCATCAAATACTATTTTAGCAAGAAACATATATCCCATTCCCTGATAGAATCAATGGATGTGTGGAACATGATTTCTCTTTTTTGGAAGGATTCATATAGGAGGTCATGAAATAGGTTTTCATTTTGTTCTGGGAAGTGATCAGTTGACTTCATCTATTCTCAGGATGATTCTTTAGAAGTTGCATCTTGATAATGAATTCCATGGAATTGAAAACTGTCGTTTTAATGGAGAGAATTTTTTGAAGTGACTTTTATCAATAGAGTTTATTCTATGATTCCTAATACAATATTATGTACCCATATTTTTGAGGAGAGATTTGATGGGGGTGGACATAATTACTAGTGGTTTGTATACCCATGAACCTTGAAAATGTTATATAAAAAGTGGTGATGATTCTATTTTGTTGGTATGAGATGGGGAATTACTAATTTTGTCTCAGATTATTATGCTTTACAACAGGTTAAGGATGAGCACTAGTAACTTTTTTGGTTTTCATCTGACATATCAATTTTCGACGTGCATGTTGGATGATATTTTTATGGACTTTTTGGTTCAGTTTCCACATACCCATAGAAAAATATGTTATATGATTTGTGATTGGTAGGCTGGCCAAATCGGATCACATTATACCAATTTGAGTTACAACCAAAGTTGAGGATTTTATAAATATCTATGTTAATGACACATATTTGTTAGTATGGGGTTCTATTTGTTATTGTCTCTGATCAAGATTTAAATTTTAATTTCATCATGTGGAGAGACCATATAGAGAAATTGGTCTCTTAGGATCATTTTAGAACATCATACCATCTAAATATGGATAGATAGACAAATAAAGATATATAGATTTTAGAGGATATTCCTCATTCATATTTTTTTTAATTTTGGTGTATCATGGGATAACCATATGTGGATGGTCATGTTTTATTGTTATAATAGATTCTAGTCTATGATCAGGATGGATTCTTTAGAGTCATTTTATGGTTGGCCTTATAAATCTTTATTGAGTTGGTTGTAGATCAGTGAATGTTACTTGGTTGGACCACACTTGGTTCTGGTGATGATAATATTGATTCATTTAGATAATCAGATGATTTTGATGGCATAGATCTGACATAAATTTTTTGATATTCGTGTAACACCCCAATCTTCCACGGTATGCTTCTCTTTGAATAATACAGTAGCGTGTGTTGTACGCAACTTCAAGTTTTAAAACACCGCAACCAATCAAACTATCCATTATGAATAGTAATACCCACTTTTTGAAATTTTATAAATTTTATCTTTCAAAATGGAATTCATTTATGGATTCGGAATATCAAAATTATCTTCGGGTGAATTTTTGGTACTTTTTTTTATAACATTCATATTTTGATGAATAGTGAAAATTACAAAATTTTAATTAAAACAACTTTTTTAATAGAAATAATTAGTAGTGATAAATTATGAATTTGAGTGATTTAAAATTATTATTATATTATATTTTTACAATTTAATCCAATTTTGGTCATTGGACATAATTTCACATTTAAACTCGACATAAGCAAGTGCCAACCTTTTGATTGTAATTATTTCTTAAAAACATGCATTTTATTTTGACTATGGTAATTAATTTTAAATTAACTTCTGCCACTTATATGTTTTGAATTTAGAAAAATGGATTCCATATTTAGAATCTGGATTTCAAAATTTTGTAAGTAGTTAAATTTTAATTTTATTCATTTTGAATAATTACTTCAGTAAATATTTTATTTACAATGGTTAAAAGGTAAATCCTGTAAATAATGGTAAAAATAATATTATAATAATATTAAATTACCCCAAAATGTGTCCTAACCTTATTTGATGATAAATTTCATACCATGGGCATCTTTGGGTCTATTTAGGGACCCCATGGAGCTACTTGTAAGTGATAATGACACTTTATATTAATTAAGTTACAGTAAATACAAAAATGACAGAAGCATATATCATTTAGAAAAACAATTTTTATATAAGGTTATATATGTTATATTTTAGAATATAAATATTAATTATAATCTAAAACTATTTCCTACATAATTATATTTTATTTATAATTTTTAGACATTTAATAATTAAATTTATTTATGACACAATAATGATGCAGTATTTTCCTTATTAATGAAAGAATCAAATAATTTTTATTATAAATGTTAAAATAAATATAATATTAAAGTTTTGATGACATCTAAAACTCTTACTGGTCAATATGACATGTTATAATTTCTTAAATTATTTTCTTTCGAATTAATAATTTTTTTCAGACTTTAACACAAATCAATTATTAAATAGTGTCAAAATTGAGGTAAATGAGTTTTTAAAATATATATTATATTATTAATTGATATTATATTCCTATAAATCTAACTATCGTCCAAAAATATTATATAATGATAATTGTATCATTAATGGACCACTTGGGGGTCTCTTGGAAGTATATAGTATATTTATTAACTATATAATATAAAAATACAAAGAGACAAGGTAAATGTAAAACTATTTAACTAAGTGTTAAATCAAAAAGATAAAGTTAATATAGTAACGCAAACATGTCTAAAACATATTGGTTGAGTTTTTTTCGACCTATAACCACCTTAACCTTTAAATAATACACTTTTGAACCATTATCATCCAAATATGAATTTATTATAAAATGATATTTCTATCTTTTCCTAAGGTTCCCCTCACCCCTCTTATAAAAGGGCACTCCACCTACTCACTAATTATTATCTAAAAAGCCTTTTGGATTAGAAAACCCTGGCCCAAATATCCTCTAAAATCCCCTCACTTCATCAAAGAGGCCCTCCATTGGTCATAAATCCAACATAAGTATCACTTTTGATCAAATCAAAAGGGAGAACCCGAAGAAGAGGTAATAATTTCACAACCCTCTTTCAAGTTCTTTTCATCTTCCACTTCTTTTTTTTTATTTCCATTATAAAATAATTACTCAAGTATAATATATATAAAGTGAAGTTATTATAAATATGGTAATTCCATCTTCATTATTCTATCCATCCTTTGAATGACATGTCACCATACGTGCATACGTACGGATTACCGTCTCCACGTCGTGGTGTAATTTTTCTTCAATACTTTATTATTTGAACGTGTATAATAATGATGTGGAATTCATGTAAATAATAAATATAAGATGATAATTATTTTTTATATTTGATATACCATCTAATTATATATTATTTTAATATCAACATTGTGATATTGTCGCTCGTGTGTATGTACGGATTACCGTCTCCACGAACGTGATAGGATTCCTTCCCCATCGTATCCATTCAAGACTAAATTTCATTTGATGAGTAAAAATAATTTTTAGAGACATGATATCATTCTATATTTGAATAAGATACATCCCATACATAACATATATGGATCACATAATAAAGAATATAATAGAAAATGAATCGCTTAACACACAAAACAACGATAATACTAAGATATTATTAAAAAATCAATGTTAAAAGATCATATATGATATCATATTAATATATATAATTCTTTTATAATTAAATGAAAATTATTTAACCATTATAAAGGAGGTCAACCTACCATTTATAATGGAAAAATTACAAAGTAATGGATTTTCTTATCTCACTTTTAATTCCATGAGATTTCCATTGTTCGCCACTTATTCATTGCATTTGGTGTATTGTGTACTACCATTTGATATATGTTATAATGATTATCATTATATTCATGGTATTATGTTATTAATTTTGTGGTTATTAACTTTTGGTCATGCGACTTGAATGATTACAACGAGTTAAGGGGTTTCGTATCTCACTTTTAATTCCGTGATATTTCCATTGTTCACCACTTATTTATTTCATGTGGTGTGTGTACTACCCATGATGGTATTAATTGTGTAATATACATTAATTAATTTATATTTACATCATCATTGTTTTATCCTTATTTCATGGGTGTATGTTTTTTAAGATACCAAATCAATAAAAGAATTTGAAATTTCAATTTCCATTCATTCAGATTTACGCATACATCATTGATTATTTTACTCCATGTTTATGTGTGGACTCTCAATTCTTTTGCTTATGTCATAATTTCCACTCCCCTTTCACTAGATATACTTATGATACACATAATCACTCCATTGATAATTTCTCAAGTCATCGATATGAACTTCATAAGAGTAATTTTAACTCAATCTCCATTTGTTGAGTTAAATATCCAATTTATTGGTGTTGTCTTAACAAGAATATGTGTGAATTTCCTATGATTGATTTACACTAAATATCCAATCATATTGAGTGTATTTATATTTTTCATGCCTAATTATGTCATTGATTTATCCTTAACCTAAGGATACGGTCTTTAAAATAGTTTTCGTCTCAAATTACATTACATTGAGACTTCTTTGTTGTTATACACCAAATCACTTTTATATGGTGTATATAATGTACTTTGAAATAGTTTATCCAGAATGACTTTATTCTCGTGATATTACAATGTTTTTATTACCTCAATTATTTTCATTCAAGTGTATCTTTTTTGGTTAGGAACTCTAACTAAAATTACATTTTAAATGTTTTAATGATTTATTATTATAAATCTTTCTCATTGATGTACATGTTTTAAAAATGGTTTTAATGATTTATTTATATGGAAATTGAAGTTTTATAATTAAAATTTATTTTAAAAGTTTCAATGTGTTATGGGACACTTTGATTCAAAAATCTATTTTTAAATGTATTCTTGACAAATAGTGTGACTTTTAAATGTTTTCAAGAAAAAAGGGGCATTTATCTCAAATAGTTTTGATGATTATTTTAATCTATGTCAATATACTTCATTATTCTCGATTGAGGTTAATATGTTACAATAAAATCATCCATATCGTATTGAATGAGTTATTTTTGACTATGGATGTGCTATTTTTATACCATTCATTGTTTGTGGATAAAGTATTGACATTTCATATGCTAGTTTTAATAAGAATGTTTATGTTATGTTTAAACCTATTCATATGAGGAATGCACTGCACTTAGTAAGTGACGAGAGTAGCCCTCTATAGCTCGTCAATGAATCGGTATGTATCATTAGACAAAATAGTGTCTTGGCATAAGTCCTTGAAAAAATCTTATTTGTAGTCTTGGCACGAGGCCTTGACTATGTGGTTATGATAGTCTGGAATTACGCATTCCATCATTATGAATGTGGTTATTGATATTGCATGTGATCATTTGACAACTATAATATCCATGTAAATAATTAAATGGAATTATTTGATTTTATCATTTCCATTTTATGTTGATGTTCAAGTTTAAAAGGCTTTTGTTCTAGTCTTATAAACCGCCTTAAATTGTTATGCTTATTTATGAAATTTTCCGCTATAATTTTATCCTTGCTGAGAATCTGAGCTCAACCCTTTCTATGTTTTATTTTCCCAGGATTCAAAGAAGTATATTATTGATGACCTCCAAGGAGAGTCTATGGGATCTCAGTTTTGTCTATGGAGACAATGTTGTTGTATATTTCCATTTTGTGATGTAATGTAATCCTTAGGAATGTATCTAATACATACAAGGATACTAAACTAATCATTATTTCGTGACTTGATCATTTATTATCATGCCAATGATATGTAATAATGCACCAACTCTGGGCTTCTGGGTTCAGGGCATTATAGTTTGTATCAGAGGAAGTTTGGTAGAAACCTTGGAAATTATATTTAGATAAATTCTGATTAGAGAACGTAGACCTAAGATGGAGTTTGAGGATTAGTATAGAATAATTTCCTTGAATTTTGGTATTGTATATATTTTGTGACTTTTTCTAGAAATACATCCCTGTCTGGATACGAGAAGGTTGAGGCGGTTCTGGCACTAATGTACCAAGGGGTAAAAACAGAAAACACCGCTTTGAACTGGACTCAAACGGGAACTGGTGCATGACAACGGGCATTTTTCCACTCTTGGTTATGACACTCCAGGGGATATTCTTAGGATAATTTACTTTATATTTACAAACCGGTTTGATTTATTTTAATATCATATTATAATAAATGACCTTGTTTAATCCTAAGGTGTTGCAAATTAAGAATATGGTGTCATGATATTCTCTAAATGATTTTATGACTACTGTTACTCAAACAATGATTTATGTTTTTAGTCAATGGAAGTATTTCAAGGAATTCATATTAACTTTGAGAATGATGTACAAGGTGGGAACAGTGGTGAAAATGATCAATACAATGGAATTTTGATAGGTGTAAAAGATATCGTGTTCATGCCAAATCAGTTTTCCAAAACTATGATCAATAATATATATATCAACCAACTCCCAGACTCAACAAAAAAAATAAATGTGATGAATGATAAGATCTCCTGTAGTGGAGACCATAGAAAAAATAATCCTCAATTTCCATCATGTAGGAAATGTTAAAGGAGACACCCTGGAAAGTATCTCAATAGAACAAAGAAATGCTTTACCTGCGGGAAAGAAGGTCATAAAGTGGTGAATTTCTGAGGAAAAATGAAGAGTACTTTTGAAGAAAATAAAAATGGTCCCAAGAATCCATTTACAGTGATTTTCACTAAATGTAGGGGACCTGGCCATTACCCGAGTGAATGAAATATTCTATAGGATATTTTCATGGTGAAAGATGAAGCTATATGGAAATAAATGGTTGGAGAAATTTTTAAAAGTACAAGTACTTCTTGTTGATGGGATTACATTGGAAGAATTTTCACTTGTATTTGTAACCCTGCAGTTTGTTATGTGAAAATGATATTTGAGGGAGACTTATATCTTCTCTTGTGGATATAATTATAAATAATAATATGGTTTTATATGATCATTGGGTTTGATGCAATTACAAGTATGTATATTTTGGGGTGAAAATGCAAGGTATGAGATAACATTTGTGGTTAAATTATGTTATGGTTATATTGAGAAATTTATCTCATTTTGGTAATGTTAGAAAATTTAGTTTTTGAAAAAGGAAAACGCATAGACCGTTTGACAACCTGTCGCATTGGACAAAGCTGTGGGAATCGAACCCACAACCAAAGTACGATTGGGATTTATCACCTACCACTGGACTACGTGAAGTCCCTAGTTAGTGTGACCGATTATTTTTAGTTAAATGATTTTATTGATCAATAATATCTTTATTTGGGATCTTATGTATCATTAAATGAATACCCTTAGTAAAGGAAAATGATTCGATGATTAAGTGATAAATGTTAATTTGAAATATGTTCTCTTTTTTGGGTACACTATATGCCCAAGGAAAATAGAATATTGGGGGATTTCATTGGAGGAGTAATGGTGTATTTTTATCTATGCTTTTATTGTGGATTTATTGTGATTTGGGTTATTTATGGAAATGATTAGCCAATAATAGAGAATATTTGATTGGGTTAATTAATTTTAAGAATGTGACATTAAGATTAGTTGATATCATTTGGAGATACAATTTAACATGGAAGTCTACATAACCAAATTCTTCTATGTTTTGCTTTTCAATATTAGTTTGGATTATATTGAAGGATTTAAGGACAATTGTTTATTTAATGTTATTTATTTATCTTTGGGGTATTGTTGGTTTAGTTTTATAAATAAAGATTAGTGTTTCTTTCTGTAATGGAATATCGTTTTGGTGGATCATCAGATCTTATACTAACCATTTTGGATTTGATTAATCTCTAAAGACAAGGTAAATATATAGTTTATCCTTCATGGATCATTTGATTATATAGAAGTTTATTCTAGCTCTTCGAGAGTGACCAATTATTCTTGAATACTTATTGTTAAAAAATGATTTAGTGGTAGAAATATATTATAGAATGAAACTATACTTAAAAAGTAAGTATATCAATTTATGTTCTTAGTAAATCTCATAAATGAATTCCTCATCTTTATTTAATGTAACATAAAACATAAAAAATGTTGTCCATTTAATTTTCCTACTAGGAGACTAGTGACCATTTGTCCCATCACAGGTTTGTTTTTTTCTTATTGTTAACTTTCTACTTATCATGTTTTCTATCCCTATCCATCAGAACATGACACTTATTTTATCATCCATATCTATGTTTTCCTACATGGAATCCTAGTATAGGTTATCTTGGGTGACCTTTGTACTTCACTTTCTTTCTTTTAAAGTGATAGTTTTACTGACTCTTTTTCCAATGTGGGACTTTCCATTATATTCCAATGCTCAATTTTAAAAATTTTGTGGATGCTATTTATTGAAGGATGGGAGAATTTAACAACCCAAGCTTCCATGGTATGCTTCTCTTTGAATAATATAGTAGTGTCTGATGTACACAACTACAAGTTTTAAAACACCACAACCAATCAAAATAGCCATTATGAATAGTAATACCCACTTTTTGAAATTTTATAAATTTTATCTTTCAAAATAGACTTCTTTTTTGGATCCATAATATCGAAATTAGCTTTGGGTGAATTTTTGGAACTTTTCTGATAACTTTCATATTTTGATTAATAGTGAAAATTACTAAATTTTAATTAAAAAAACTTTTTTAATGGAAATGATTAATAGTGATAAATAATGAATTTGAGTGATTTTAAAGTATAATTAGACTATATTTTTACCATTTAATCAAATTTTGTTCATTGGAAATAATTTCACATTTAAAATGGACATATGAAAGTGCCAAACTTTTGATAGTTATTATTTCTTAAAAACATGCTTTTTATTTTGACAACGAGAATTAATTTTAAATTAACTTCTACAACTTATTTGTTTTTAATTTAGAAAAATGGATGCCATATTTAGAATTAGGATGTCAAAATTTTGTAGATAGGTAACTTTTACTTTTATACATTTTCAGTAATTACATAACTAAATATTTTATTTACTATGGTTAAAGGGTAAATCTGGTAAATAAGGGTAAAAAATAATATTTTAATAATATTAGATTACCCTAAAACGTGTCCTAACATTATTGGTTGACACATGTCTGACCATGGGAATCTTTGGGTCGATTTTGGGACCCCAAGGAGCCACATTTATGTGACAATGACACTTTATATTAATTAAGTTAAAATAAATACAAAAAAGACATAAGCATATATCTTTTAGAAAAACAATTTTTACATAGTGTTATATATGTTATATTGTAGACTATAAATATTCATTTGAAAGATAAAAATATTTCCTACATAATATTATATTATTTATAATTTTTAGACCTTTAATAATTATATTTATTTATGACACAATAATGATACAGTATTTTCCTTATTAATGAATGAATCAAATAATTGTTATTATAAATGTTAATGTAAATATAATTTGAAAGTTATGATGACATCCACGAATTTATTTTCTTAATATTACATGTTATGATTTCATAAATTAATTTTATTTGAGTTAATAAATTTGTAAGACTTTAACAAAAATCAATTATTAAATATTTTCAAAATTGACATAAATGATTTTGTAAAACAAATATTATATTATTAATTGATATTATATTCCTAAAAATATAAGGATCATCCAAAGGACTTATATAATTATAGTTGTATCATTAATGTACCACATGGGGTCTCTTGTAAATATATAGTATTTTTATTAAATATATAATTTAAAAATACAAAGAGACATGGTAAATATCAAACTATTTAACAAAGAGTTAAATAAAAAATATAAAGTTAATATAGTGGCCCAAACCTATATAAAACCACTTTTTTGAGTGTTTTTAGACATATCCCCCCATTAATATTTAAATAATCTACTTTGGAGCCATTATAACCCGATTATGAATTTATTATAAAATAATATTTCTAGCTTTTCCTAAGGTGCCCCTCACCCCTCTTATAAAAGGGCACTCCCCCTACTCACTAATTCACACATAAAAAGCCCTTTGTCTCGGCCAACCCCTGCCCAAATATCCTCTAAACTTCTCTAAATTCTTCCTAGAGGCCTTCCTTTGGTCAAAAATTCATATTAAGCAGCACTTTTGATCAAATAAAAAGGGGTAACCTGAAAAAGAGGTAATAATTTCACCACCCTCTTTCAAGTTCTTTTCATCTTCCACATCTTCTTTTTTTGTTATTTACATTCTAAAATAATAAATCCAATATCATCTATATACTATGATGTTATTATAAATATGGTACATCCATCTTCATTATTCTATCCATCCTTTGAAAGGCATGTCACCATACGTGTGTATGTACGGATTACCATCTTCACGTCGTGGTGTAATTGTTATTCAATACTTTATTAATTGAATTAGTATAATAATGATGTGTAATTAATGAAAATAATAAATATAACATGAAATTTATTACATATATGTGATATACCATCCATGTATATATTATTTTAATATCAAAAGAGTGATATTGTCGCTCGTGCGTACGTACGGATTACCGTCTCCACGAACGCGATGAGATTCATTCCCCATCATATCCATTGAAGACTAAATTTCATATGATGATTAAAAATAATGTTCAGAGACATGATATAATTCTGGATATGAATAAGATACATCCCATCCATAACATATAAGGATCACATAACAATGAATATAAAGGAAAATGAATCTGTTAACACATGAAACGACTATAATACTAAGATATTATTAATCAATAAATGTTAAAGATCATATATGATATCATATTAATGTATATAATTCTAGTATAATTCAATAACAATTATTTCACCATTATAAAGGTAGTTAACCTAACCTCAACCAAGTAAAAATTACAAGGTAAGGGATTTTCTTATCTCGCTTTTAATTCTGTGTGATTTCCATTTTTCGCCACTTATTCATTGCATGTGGTGTATTGTGTACTACCATTTGATATATGTAATCATGATTCTCATTATATTCATGGTATTCTGTGATTCATTTGGTGGTTATTAACTTTTGGTCATTCGAATCGATTGATTACAACGTGGTAAGGGGTTTCTTATCTCACATTTAATTCCATGAGATTTCCATTGTTCACCGCTTATTTATTGCATGTGGTGTGTACTACTCATGATTGTATTCATTGTGTTATATACATTAATTAATGGATATTTAAATAATAATTGTATGATCCTTCTTTCATGTTTGTATGTTTTTTAAGTTATAAAATCAATAATGGAATTTGAAATTTCAATTTCCATTCATTCGACTTTACACATACTTCATTCATTATTTTACTCCAAGATTATGTGTGGAATCTCTATTCATTTGATTATATCATAATTTCCACTCCCTTTTATTTGGATATAATTTTGATACACATAATCAATCTATTTATAATTTCTCAAGACATCGATATAAACTTGATTAGAGTATTTTTTTAACTCAATCTACATTTGTTGAGTTAAATATCCAATTCAATGATGTTGTCTTAACAAGAAAATGTGTGAATTTCCTATGATTGATTTACACTGAATATCAAATCATATTGACTGTATTTATATTTTTCACACATAATTATTTCATAGATTTATCGTTAACCTAAGGATACGATCTTTATAATAGATTTCATCTCAAATTACATTCCATTGAGACTTCTTTGTTGTTATACACCAAATCACATTTATATTGTGTATATAATGTACTTTGACATAGTATATAATGAATAAATTTATTCTCATGACTTTACAAAGATTTTATTACCTCAATTATTTTTATTCAAGTGTCTCTCTTTTGGTTAGGAACTCTAAATAAAATATCATTTTAAATGTTTTGAAGATTTATTATTCTAAATCTTTCTAATTAATGTCCCTGTATTAAAAATGGTTTTAAGGATTTATTTATATGGAAATTGAAGTTTTAAAATTAAAATTACTTTTAAATTTTTCCAAATGGTATGGGACACTTTGATTCAAAAATCTATTTTTAAATGGATTCCTGACAAATAGTGTGACTTTTAAATGTTTTCAAGAAAGGGGGGGTATTTCTCTCAAAATGTATTGATGATTATTTTCATCTATGTCAATATCCTTCATTATTCTCAATTGAGGTTAATCTATTATAATAAAATATTTCATATTTTATTGAATGAGTTACGTTTGACTATGGATGTGCTATTTTTATACCATTCCGGTGTTGTGGATAAAGTATTGACATTTTATATGATGGTTTTAATTCAAATGTTTATGTTATGTTTAAACCTGTTCATATGAGGAATGATTTGGACATAGTAAGTGACGGGTGGAGCCCACTATAGCTCGTCGATGCATTGGTAGGTCTCATGAGACAAACTAGTGTCTTGGCACAAGGCCTTGCAAAAATCTTATTTTTAGTCATGGCACGAGGCCTTGACTATGTGGTTATGATAGTCTGGCATTAGGCATTCCATCATTATGAAAGTGGTTATTGATATTGCATGTAATCATTTTACTAGTAGAATATCTATGTGAATAAGTAAATGGAATTATTTGATTTTATCTTTGCCATATTATGCATAAGTTAAAGTTTAAAAGGCTTTTATTCTAGTCTTATACAATGCCTTAAATGTTTATACTTCTTTATGAATGTTTCCGCTATAATGTTATCCTTACTAAGAATCTGAGCTCACCCATTTATATGTTTTATTTTCCTAGGATACAAAGATCTATATTATGACTGACCTCTAGGGATAGTCTTTGGGATTTCAGTGTGGTCTATGGAGACAATGTTGTTGTATCTTTCCATTTTATGATGTATTGTAAACCTTAAGAATGTATCTAGTACTTCCAAGGCTACTAAACTAATCAGTATTTCAAACTTGATCTTTTATGATCATTCAAATGATACATAATAATGCACCGAATCTAGGCTTCTGGGGTCGGGGTGTTACAATTCATCACTATATATCATTGGAATTATTATTCGGTGATCATGTGTTCTTGAAAGATTCACCTGGTATGGGTCATCAATTGCTTGGGAGGAAAGGGAATCTTTATTCCCATTTTTAGTATCCTTTTTATGTTATTGTGAAGGTGGGGAAATTGGGATACTAGTTAGTTCTTCCTCTATAGTTGATGTTGAATCATAATTTGTTTCATGTATCTCAGCTACAAAATTATATTTTTGATCCATCTCAAGTTTTGGGATGTTGTGATCTTGATTTTGAGCCTCACTTTTTGGTGACTGAGCTTCTGAGAAAGATATTTTATTCCAAAAACTGACGAAATTTCTGAGAGCATGACACCTTTGTTCTGAGTGCTATGGAAGAGTAGTTATTATACTCCCGATTCATGGGAGAGAGAGGCACTAATAAGAGGGAAGATACCTTATCGTTCTTACTTGGAGACTTCATAACAGTCTTTCATAGGATTAAAATATTCTATGGTGGGGAGGTTTTAACATCCTATTTGTATTTTTTTGTACTACCTGGTCATATTTTTATCATTCTTTCGTTGGGAATTGTTTTGGGGTGTTTTTAGTAAAAAATTTGAAATATTGGGAAGTATCTGGGTAGTGCATAGTTGGTGAGTGGTTTCCTGAAACCATGTACACACCCAGGGTAAACTGTGACAAACCAAATTGTGGGGGTTTACACTACTGAAACCCAATGTGAAAAACTATATTCCAATGGAATAGAAATTGTGAACCCCATTGTATGGGTGCATGGTTGGGTCACACAATTAGGGAAACTATGCATCCCCCTCCATGAAAATGTGTGCAGAGATTATAATTAGAAAATTTAAATTGAAAATTATTCAACCCACATATTAACCCTATATAGACCCAAACATTTTATTGGATTCTTTATTGGTATTTGGAGATCCCAAGAAACAATTTTTCCTTCTCTTACCCCATTCTAATGATGTTTTATTCTTTTAAAATGTCTTTCATTTCCAATATATAAAGAGTTATTCTCACATTATTTATCTCCCACTTTAATTATATTTCCATCATATAGTCTTTAAATATTTTTATTGTTGGTAGATATAAAATCCATTGTTCTGGATCACATATCATGGTTCAATTATTTTATCTTAATTTCCAATGTTCTTCGTTGGGTTTTCCTAGTGAAGGAATTTTGATGTGTGATCTCAGTGTTAAATATAGGTGGATTCTTTGTGATTTTCCATGTTTTCAACCATTTATTTTATTCATTTATATTATATTTATTTCAATTAAATTGTGAAAACCAATTCAGCATGGATTGTACATTTTTAATTAATTTCATATGGGATTTTTGGAAATACCAACAAATCCAATGATATTTGAATTTTCAGTGTAACTTGAAATTGAGAGAATTCTTGAAGTTGGTTTTTGAAATTGATTTATGAAATTTATTGTGATAAAAATTTTGGAAATTGATTGGTTTTGAAAATATTTTTTTTGTCTTAAAAATTTTATAATTTGATAACCAACCTATGTTTTGGTTTCTAAAAATATATTGGAAAATTGAACTTTAAAATGGTGAAATTATATTATAAAAATTTTTGATATAATTTTCTTATTATTGATTTTTCTGTAAACAAAATGTGAGCCCGAGTTGTTAGTGGGATAGTTGGGAAAAACTTGTTAGGATAGTAATTCCCTATTAAGGGATTTAAAATTTAAAACTATAATGTCTCAACTAGGTTAACACACATCGGTGCCATGAGACGGCTGGCCACATGACCTCAAGTGGTCCCCAGAGATGCCAAAGTCTATCGTCTGTTCATATCAATCATAGGGAGACTATAAACATTTTATCAAATAATAAAAACAGTGAATTTATAAAAATCCAAATGATACGACCATACCCTGAAAAATAATAGTATCACATGACAAGAAAAATTGTAATAAAATATCCAAAATTGAAGAAATACATATATCATTCCAAAATATGTGTTAATTTTCAAATTCAAAAACCAAAATAATGGCACTAATAGATCCTAAGAGGGCCGTGATACCAATTCTAGTTCCCTCATCTATGCTCCATCCCATAATAGTGATCTAACATTGGACTCATTCACATATCTTATCATACAAAAATTAAGTCTTTTCGAGTACCATTTAGGATGCCTGAGTAAGGTGTGAGTAAAATTCAGTAGGCCACCACAAATGAATTTTAAAAAAATATCCTATTAATAACAGTGTTTAAAGCTCTAAATTTTAAAATATATTTAATAAGGAAAAATATTAACATATTCAATTATTCATTATTTAACCACATAAAACCTTGGTCCACGATGATATCCAACAAGCAAATACCTTCTTTAGACTGTGTCAAAGTCTAATTTATATCACAAAATGAATCCAAATTCTATATATCATGGGATTTCATTTTCCATTTCATTTAAACATTACATATTTGATAATTGGATCCACAATCTAATGCCATCAATTTGGGCCTAGACAACCATGTCTAGTAACACTTTATTATTTTGAGTATCAGTCCCTATCTCACACCCGATTTATCAATCAATCACATATGGGTATTTGGAGCATCAGTCTATGTCCCACACTCATATATCAATCAATCACCTATGGGTTTATAGAGCATCAGTTTGTATCCCAAACTTCTATATCAATCAATTATCTATATATCACATATAACACATCAATAAAGATAAATAAATATTAACCCCTATCATTGCTCTACGTGGATACTATTTCAATAATCAAAACAATCATTTTCAAATACATGAATCGCATGGAATATTATAAGAAACACAAGATTAAATCATTTTTCATTATTTAAATCATATATCCAACTAAACAACTAATGTTATACCAATTACTTCATAATTCTCATGGTCTGTTAATTAAAATAAAAATTAATTAAAAAAATTAACAAATCCCATTAGTTTTCAAATTTCATATTCCCAACATCAAATTGAGTCCATAATCCCATCAATCTATTAATTAATTAACCAGTTAATTATTTAAATTCATCCTATTAAAATTTTCTTTAAAATTCAACCCATTCAATTATCACATCACAATTCAATTTAATCTATTTAAATTCTAGATTAAATTTCCCAATCCTGAAAATTATAATTGAACAATTACAAAATCATAATTACTGAAAGACTATGAGACTTGCAATTTAAACCACCTACCTCATGATCATTGATGGACACTCACTAATGGGAACTCCCAGTTGAAGAAGAAAAAACAAGACATTGAATAAGAACTAGATCTATATCTAATATACAGTTCCAAGGTCAAATGTATTATATATATTAACACTATGATATAGATCCATTTCCAATAGAGGAAAACAACCCTCCAAATGTGAAGATAATGACAAGAATGAAGGTGGAATGGAATCGTGATGAGATCTCTTAATAGGGGAGGTGCATATATTTCAATTTGATATCTGATTCGACAAGAATGGAGGTACTAAATCCTTGGAAATCATATGTGATCCTATAAAATTCATAATAATTAGTTTAGGTCATTGTACGTGAGATTATTAATTAATACCGAGTTGTTTAGGAATTTATTTTATTTCGTTAGGGGTGTAAATTTCTGCACAGACCATTTTTGGTACATCGAACATTATTTTACCTAACCGAGAGCCTCCTCTTGGGGGTCTCATGATTACTCATATGAGGGAACATGATTTGTCTAATAGGGATCCAACCTTTTGAATCCCCTTGGTTTGGGTTGTCACTATTTTCTATCATGGGTTCATGGTTTTTGAAAACAATTCCCCAACCGTACACTTCCACTCTTCCTTTATAAAGTCTCTAATTTCACCCAAACCTCCCAAGGTATAACAATAACATGACGTACAAAAAAATGAAAAATGACTACCTAATAATCAGCTGGAGACATCTTAGGAAAAGATCTGGAACTTATAATAACTCTAAGAAACATATTAAATTAGATATTATCCCTGATGGGATATTGATTAGTTCTCTATACATGTGTTTACACATTTATAAGATCAACTATGCGTGATGTGTGCGGATCCGATAACTTTGAACTATCAAACCTCTTGGAAGATGACCAAGTATCTTGTCTACAAATTGTTTTGATATAAATGACATTTTTTGTAAAAAATTAAAAATGTCTATCAATGTATATAATGTATTGATATAAAATGTTTTCTTATGCCATTTTATGAAATGTTTCCATCATTTGATGTGAGAAAGTTATTTTGTTTCAATATGTAATTTTACTTCCATGACTTTTTTTCTTAAAATTGAATGAATTATTTGGTTTTCTTTTTTGTAATAAATAATGGAACACTTAGTAAGTCCCTACATCGATTTTCTCTCAGTACCTTTCATTTAAATAAGAAATTTTTATATTTTCTTCTTCTAGATTGAAAAATGGGAAAGCATCACATGGAGTTTTCATTTTTTATTCTTCATTATAAGTTGATTTTCTATTTATTTTTTGAGTTGGGGTTTTTACCTCTTTTATTTATCTCTTCACTTTCTAGTATTTTATAGATATACTGATGGGTTTTTTCATACCTATTTTAATTCTGGAATTGTATCCTTCAAGAGTTTTCTTTTGTTAAACTAACATTTTTTCATTATCATTTACGATATTTTAAGAAACTTTATTCCCACATTCCTATTGTGTGATAACAAGTGCGAGTCACTAACTAGTGGGGATTGGGAATTCCCATTAATCCATGTTGGGATCAGCTTGGTTATAAAGGTACTAGGGTATCTAATATAGATCATGAAAATGGAACTCATTAGTTGGATTCTATTGAGAATGGTATATTATACAATGTGAAACCCTTTTGTGGTGTATCTACCATTGTATATATTTCAGTACATGAAAAAGAATGGTGATGCATTGAGCAGACAACGTTTCAATCAACTAAGTTGTGTAGCTGATGGTGAGGTGGTGGGATTTTTTCATTGATATCACATTGAGTAGAATGGTTTCTATATTAGTTTTATATTGTTGTTAGACTTTAACTTTTAGGGGATCTATCAGATTTTGATTTTTATTATTTTTGTTGTATCTTTCAGTTATGGAATTTATCTTTATCTTCTAATATTTCTATCTTTTATGTTTGTATATTACATTTAATTTCTTACATATGGGTGGAATAATTCCATCTAGTTATTTTTTGATGATTGGTTCCTACTCTATACTCAGTGGGATTTGAGAACACCCCTTTGGTATTTGGAAATTCTGACTGGGTATGACAACCCATCTTCTGTAGAAGGTCTAGGTCATTAGTTATTCAATTTTAATACCTTTAAAAAAAATTATTACTAATCAATTTAAGGATTTAATTGGTGTGTATGAGGCTTGTTTGGTGGTCAGATCCCCGAAATGGGATGAAAGGACTGGGTTAAATGGTTTGGTAAAATTGTTTATCCCAACAATCATTGTTGGTCTGAAACCATGTGGTAGTAGATAAAGGGCACCTATACGTCACAAATTTTATCTGAAAATATTCTATCCTCAACACATGGTCGTGTGGTGAGGATTCCATTTTTTTATAGGTCCTTTTTGCATACTTTTCACATGGTTTGTATTTTTTTATGTGAAGAACATTCAATTGTGTCTCAAATGTAGCAGTGACTTTTTTACATTTAACACACTTTTTGAAACAAATTCTCCTAAACCGTGATCCCCCTTAATTTGGTGTGAATTCGTATTATCCCCATATTTATTCATAAAGCCTATTTTCATTTCCACCTTCCTCCTCTTATGGATGAACGTGGTTTTCTCATCCTGAATACCACTTCTCCTCCATTTCTTGGATTTTTGATAAGTCCCACTATGGGTGTTCATTTCATAATCTATTGAAGGCACTAGAATCCTTGAAATTTAATCTCCCTTCATATTACCTCATATAACATTTCTCCTTTTGATCTATCACGCTATTTTGTTTCAGGATTATTTTACCTTTTTTAGGGAATTGGACTATTTCATAGATCACATTCAACCTACATCAAATATGAGGCTGATATTGAGTGAGGAATATTCTCCAATTTTGAGGATAGTGTTAACATCGTTTTCTCTTTGAGTATTCATCTCTCATAGATATGCCATTATGCTGCATGCAGATATTTTTTCAGAAATCCAATTTATATTGATTTTTTATTATCTAATTAATCTTTTCAACTTTTTATATATCTATTGAGTCTTTTTTAGTGGATTAGATGTTTCTTAATTTAAATATGGACACCCCTTGGGTATCCCATGTAAAAATTTTCATTAAGTGGTAATTTTTGCAAATGCACAGAATGCTTATTTGGATTTTGTATTAGATATTAAATGGTTTTTCCCTCAATTATTTAAGTGTTTAGTGATCCCAATAACCTCATAACTATTCATCCATGATTATTAAGGGAATTTCTAATGTATGAATTTTTCTATTTGACCATGACACCTTCTAATTGACCCTATGTTCCCTATAAATTGATTTTCCATGTCTGAATGAATTTTATGTGTGTAATATATTAAATTTTTTAATTAAGTGAAGTGGATAATGTAATATAGATTCCCTACCTTAAATTAAATAGGAGGATTAAATGAAATGGTTCATGGAGAGTGGTAATACCATGTCTTTTATTATTTACTATCGAATTCTTGTTAATGATTGTTAGGTTTTTGATAGAATTGAGCATGAATAAAGGGACATATTAATGGTATTTCTTCATGTGTTATTTTATAAAAATTAATATTACATATTTATATTTAATGTCTTAGTAATCATGTTTCATGGAATTTTCTTCCTCAAAAAAATTATAATTAAAAATATTCCTTTATAGAGGTTTCAGTACAACAGTAAGGGACTTGTTGTGGGAAAACCATGCTATTAGTCCTTGATTTTATTTCATATAGTTGGATATTATAAGAATTGGACCGAGTATTTTCTAGATATTCTAGTGAATAATTTTTTGTTCATTTGGTAATTCTTTTATAGAAACCCTATTAACATATTCCCCTTTTTAAGAGGGTATAGTTTCCCAATTGTACCACCATTACACCCTCACTACTAGTTAGCTTCCTCTGGAATACTGGGAGGCAGTCATGAGTCTTTGTGACCCACCATCTTGGGGCATAGACTATGTGGAACCTAGGATAGGATGATACAAAGTGGCATTAGAGATTATTTTCATTTTTCTTAATATTTTGTTATGTGATTCCCTGAGCGTAGATGCCACTGAAGGTGACTTGATCCTGGATGGGCACATGTCTTCAAGTGTATCTCCCCAAATGCTATATGATGTATACTTTTTGTGACAACATTCCATGTGTCTTAGAGGAGACTATGTCCTTATTATCATATTGTAGAAAAATGGATAGATACCATAACAAAATGTAAATAACATATGAAAGATAATTAAATATATGGAACAATAGAAAGAGACAAGATAAAAAATAACGGAAACAACTTAAATTACTGATAATCATATACAGAATCTGTTGAAGATATAAAAATTATATAATAATATGAAAAGGGGATAAAAATGTAATACAATATTTGTTAAAAAGGTAAAAAAATGAATAAAAAACTATCCCATGAATCATGAGCTCCATCTCGGTCGTATTCTACAAACTCAATCCTAAAATTAGAAGAAATCATGTGTCTGAAGCCATATGTTTCAATGTTTCAACAACTGTCGAGATATAGTCTTCTTGAGTACCAATGGTGGATTAGATAACGTCTGATACAAATATCAGTATTCCACCACCAATTTAATATTAATGATAGAAGGGTTTCATGGTTATCACAAAATTAACTGAGGCATCAATGGTCCCCAACTCTATAGTAACTGAATCACAGTTAATGTGTAAGACTGTAATCAATTGAATATCATACAAGACATTCCACATCAATGTGGTCTAACGGATTCCAAGGAATACATCCATGGTAAAACATAATAAGCTACAACTTAGCCCAACAATGTAACCAAGGCACCTCATGTCTGTAGAAGCCATTTTGGATGCATATAATGTATACAACAAATCATGTAATGTTATATAAGAGATCCTATGGGTTAATACTTGGAATCCACTGATAGAAAATGATCATGTTCCAAGGATGGTCTCAAGTAAGGAAATTGGGGTCCTTGTATTGGAATGGAATCCATATGCACATAAGGAACTACCTTGAGAATCCAAAACCTAAACCTAGTCTGAGCACTCCTATAACAATGTCGAGGTCCATATATATTTAGTAACCACACATATAGTTTATTTAATCATTTAATCATAGTTTTTTTTACCATTCAATGAAGTGAACATGTTCAATCCTCACATTTCATTAGTGTGAAAAGGTCAAGGGAATGAAAACATTTAAATTATTTTATATTCAATTACCGGGTTCTCTCCTCTACCTTTCATAACATGACTTGTATGGGATAGATATTAGCAACCACATGTAAGTAATTTAATATAAACTAGTTCAATCCATATGTATACAACATGATTTCCATTTCAATTTAATAGTAATTTAACAGGTGAAGCACATACCTTAGGCGGGTCATGTGTTATGAAACCATGGTGCTACCCATTTAAAAATTAAATATTCATTAATCATATAAGGATTAACTTTATCAATCTCTATTAATGGAACACCCAAATATCAGCTCAAATGAATGGGTAAGAGTAGTTAAACCCCAATTATGAATAACACCCGACTTGGGGTGGTTGGAGTTGTGATCATAACCACCAATATGGAAATACATATATGAAATGGTATGTAGAACATGGTTATAAAGACTCTATGAAAGGTTTGCAAATTTATTAGATGATGCCCTATGAAATAATCTCCCACACACTAAATTTTCCAAAATGATGAAAATAAAATGATGAGTTATAAACCACTTATTAGGGTTCGTGCAACTCTCCTCATCTAGAATCATCCTTTTCTAAGTTCGGTATTCAATAATATATGATGAAAAATCTAAAAAATCTAAAATAGGGCATATGATACATAATCTATATAGTGTCATTGATAGGAATAATAAGGATGAAAATTTAAAAAGGAATCAAGAACGTACCGATGTAGAATCAATGAGATGAACTGTTGTCGATTCACACTCTAAAAAACCATTAGATCTCAATTTCTAGAAGATCGATACAACATGGTTTCAAAAGGTAGGAGAAGTTTCATTTTGTCTACAGTAAATTTAGGATGAATTAGAGAAGGATTAAAACATTTAATTATGGGAAAACACATCTTTTTACCCCATAATAACCATTTTGATGGTTTGGCCTCACGGTTAGCCAAACCATGCAAACCAAATTTATGAAAACCTATAAGAAGGGTCATACAATGCTATTAGTGTACATGATTTGACTAACCATGTGTATACCATGTGAAACTACATTGCTAAAATTGCAAAAAAATTTACACAACCGTGCATCCCACATCAAATAGTTAGACCAAACTGTGCAACCTCTTTCTTCTCATTTCCTAGAATCACATGATAAAATTAAACCTTATGACCCATCTCTCATGGTTTAATCAGACCATGAGAAATTCCTTTTCAATAAAAAAGATAGGTTATGAGCCCCTATCAAGCAACATACACACCCTGGGACATTTTCTAACTCATTAGGAATCTATTTAATTTCATAATATCAAATTAATCCAAAATTTTAAGGATCCATACCAGAATGAAAAACAGTTTACTTACAATCTTCCCCCTTAAATAAAATCAACGTTAAGTTCTACTTATATGGGCATTGAAACATGATATTAGAATAAAATTGTCCACTAGTAACATACTGCAGGCTCCCACTCCCATGTCTCATCTGGTACATGTTCATCATGTTATATCACTGATAATATAAGGGAAGATATGTCATGGAGGTACATTGTTCATTGGTCAATGATGCATATAGGATAATCATAAAACAATGCATCAAAAGAATGATAAAATTACCTAGTTTTAAAATAATAAGATAGTTTATCATGGTAAAGATTAAGCTATGAAATTTGTAAGATTTCATGAATGGAATGGTACTTATGAGGTATAAAAAATGGAGAGTCTACCTTCCCAACTCCCTCAAGAAACTCTAATGACATTACATAAAACAATTTAAGCTTCCCTTTCCTCTATATTAGTTTATTACCTAACCTAATTGATTCATGTTGTAAAACACAATCCATGAACATGAACAACATAGGTCATAGGTGGTGGACAACATAAGATTTCTTTCTAGACTGAGGAGTAGACATAGGCTTCCTAATTAGATGAACCTACTATGCAGAATTCTACATGACATTTGGATATAGTAGGGTTACCTATCCTACCTTGAACCACCACGGGGGTGAAAGGATCAAAGTACCATTCAAGGCATCAAAATTATCCATCTCAATCATAACCTAAAAGATGTTTTCATAGGAGGACATGAAAAGTTTAATATGCTTCTTCCATGAATTTCTGAAGTTAAGGATGCATACATAGACAATGTCATCTAAAACTATATTTTCCACTTTGACTATCCATTAGTATGGGGAAGAAAATAAATACTCATATGCAAATGCATACCCATAGAATTATACAACCCCTCCGAGAACAGTGACATGAAGCAAGCATCCATATTTGAAATGACAGTATGAGGTACCCCATGCAATCAGATAATCTAGGAGACTTACAATATTTCTATATAATTAGATGATAATGTCACACAGATATGAATTATGTGGGATATTTCTTTTAGTATTTCAATGACAACCCATGAAATGTATCTCCCTATAGGATACCATGGAAAACAGACTATAAAATCCATGGAAACATCATCCCTTTTCCATTCCAGAGTTGGAAGCTACTATGACATGCTGTAATTCTCTGGTGCTCATCCTTCACTTTCTAAAATGTGGAACATATAGGGATTAACCCATCAATTTTATGTTTTATCCTAGACCACTAATAGTTTCATTACATGTCTCGATTCATTTTGGAGATTCTCGGATGAAATACCCATTGAGAAGTGTGATGCACTCACTTCAAATAATCTATCATATTTGTTGTAACCCAAAAATTAACATGTATATGATGGATTTTGTGACAACCCATATACCTATTCATAGGTGGTTTATCTACTGAAATACTCTCATGGAATACCATGCCCTTAGGATCTGAAAATTTCAAAATCATCACCTCTTTAAGGAGGGAAGAGGTAATTGTAAAGGAAGAGAGGTAATTCTACTCGTGAATATCATCAAACACCATATGTATCTCACAAAATAGGGTCATAAATTTAATTTCTTCATTGGTTTACAATACATCTTCTACCCAATTATTTCGACATAACACATCAGCTACTACGATTCCCTTTCTTAGAATATAGGCATTCTCAAAATCTAAGGACTAAACATATTCTTTCGTTTTTGTTATCTGAGATTCATTTCATGCTGGGTAAATATGTATTTGATTTTGTTGTGGTCCGTGTAAACCAAAATGTTCTCATCCTTCAGATAGTGTCTCCCAGGAAAAATGATAAGAACAATTGTAGCTAGATCAAGGCCATTCATTACGTAATTTATCTCATGAGGCCTGAAGTACTTTGAACTGTACACAACGAATATGTCCTCCTACATCAACACTACACCCATGATAATGAATGATGCATCATAGAAAAGTATTTAGCCTCCTATAGGATTTGGATGAATCAAAATAAGTGTCACGAAATTCATCCCTTTTATCTCCCAATAATATTTATGACAATCTTTTGACCATAATATCTTTAAAAACTTTTTTAATACCAGTAAGAGTTAGATTAATGCATGATAAGTCCTCTATGAAATTTTTGTATTAATAATACATCCCCATGAAACTATGTATGTCAAACATGTTCTTCGAACACTTCCAAAAAACTACATCACTCGCCTTCTTTTTTTTTTCAATAGAGACTCCTGATTCTGAGATAATAGGACCCACTAACTGAAATATGTAAATCTTGAAGCATCACTTATCAAGAAGAGAGTAATGCTGATTCTCTATCAACATACATGGAATGATATCAATATTCTATGTATGGAAAGTTGGAGGGTGGTAATAAACCTAGACATTATCCATAAATATAACGAGAAAATAATATTGATTAGGATCAGAAACCCAATTATTCAGATCCATGGAAATGGAGTGTGCATTCATGAGACCTAATGGGATAAATAGCTACACCAATAAATGATACCTACTATTGAAAGCTGTATGGGGTAATTTTGAAGTCCTGACTCACACCTGATGATATTCATAACTCAGTTAAATATTAGAGAAGAACCCACCGCATTAAAGATGTTAAATGATATCATCTATTTGAGGAAGTGGGTACTATTTCATGACATTAATATAGTTTAGCCATATATAATCCATCCAATAACCTAGGGTCCCATCTATCTTCTTGGAGAATAACATGGGTGAACCCCAAGAGGGTACATTGGGTCATCTAAAACAATTGTCCTCCAAAACATCTGTATATCAATTGATCTCCTGGAGCTCAATAGATTCCATCTTGTATGATGGAATGGACACTAGATATGATCTTTAGACATGTTCGATCGTAAACACCACCAATCTCTTGGGAGTTAATCCATAATGGTCAGCATAAAAAACATCCATAAAATGATTTACTATTGTAGGGGATTTATCTTGATACAATTCATCATCCTACATGAATATATTAGAAATTAGGGTGTTCAATACACATATCCCATGACACACTAGTCTAGATCTACTAGCCTGGACATCCCACTCACCCTTATGTAGATAAATGCTACCCTGTATTGATGTAAACAACACCATGCTGTGACAGAAGTCTATGAAGGAATGTTATAGAACCAACAAATCCATCTTGATAATGACACATAAGCTCATTATCTTGAAAAAAAGGTTATCCCATAAGAATGGGTAACCTCCTACCAAAAGGGGAAAGCCTCTTCATTGGTGTATTCCCTCTGACCATACTCCCAAAGTGTATCTAGATTCACCACATTGTAGTAATACTATATTTCTAGTATGTGACATTAGATGATAGATATATAGATTAAAGAGCGTGAAACACTTATATCAAATAATTCAGATACTATAATGGAGGATACTCGAATAGTAAATCATATAGTAGATGTTCATGCATCATAATCATCAAGCATTAGTTATAGTGCATGAAACTGACCTAATCCAGAACCAGGTTCCATAGCTACACTACCATGATCAAAACAACTCAGCTAGCATTGTTGGTGATCATGATACTCAAAACCATGAACATCTCCTCCTCCTTGGATAGTCCTGCTGGTGTAACTCCAACACTCCACATAATGTGGCATAAAATAACCTACACATAAATGTGGATCTAGTGTGGATCATTTTCCACAATAAGATAATGTAAAGCTCCAATATAATATCCAATGATGTCCAATATGTCTATAATCATAGCACTCGAGAGGGCCTCTATCACACTTAATCTTCAGGAACCCATGTTGTCCACACTGGTGACACATCATGGAGCTACCAACATGGGTACTCTAGATTCCACTTGACCGAAAAGAAACATTGAGGGGTCTCTTTAGGCAACCTTAGGAACTACTGTCCTACCTCAGTAGTGGTCCCCAATTCCATTTACTATCATCAACCCTTAGGTTTTTCTTAGTGATATGAACCTGATTGACTATTTTAGACAATTATGTATGCGAGAGACATTCACCTAATACTATATTTCATACAGAATTCCATATTTAATTCACCTAATGGGTGTAATCTCATCACTAGCTAAAAGAGGTGTAATGTTTTGTTACTCTATGAAACACTATGAATATATCATTATTAATAGATAACCCTATCCAAGATGCATAAAATCTCTTGGTCAGTCATCTCTCATTGCTTAAGGAAATAAGTAGTCCTAAAAAACATTTTGTATTTCTCCACATACCGTGCATTGATCTACACTCCCCTAGGAAATCACATCCCAATAGTGCTTGGTTGAATCACACAACTTGTAGGTAGAAAGAATGATCCAATACTCTGGAGGCATCTATGGATGCTCAAATATTGACAAGGTGAACTCTAGATTAGATTAAACAACCTATGGACTTCCATCCTCTGATAAGGTAAGAGGATACTATTGCATAAACTAACAATCCATATTATCCATCATTGTTGTAAGTTGTGGAGCACCATTCAAGGAGTGAATTTGAGGTAAAAAATATCTCGAACATGAGAATCGGTGCCCATATTTAGTAAAATAGGCGGTTACTCTAGTGGCATTGCTAGAGGTAATATTGGAACCTTAGAGCCAAGAATGTTAGAATCGGGCCTTTCATAACCCTCCCAGTGCTAAGTGTGAGTATTTAATGGTGCAATTGGTCAACTAGTTCCAAGCACATACCTCATAACATGATTTAAGAATACATATAGAAACACTAATGGATGATGATCCTTAGGAAAGGGCATACTGCTGATGATTTACTACCCAAACAACCTTCATTGAAGACCATATATTGGTAAGTGTCTAAGTATTAGTTAAATAGGATTCAGTTGATGAAGGTTCTGCAATACCTTTCCTCATAATTTAATCGAGACCATTTTCATTTATATTTAATTTCCATCTTCAATCCATTACCATTCATAAACATTTTTGACTCATCATGGGTTAATGATGTTTTAATGATCACAAATCTGATACATCCTACAATTCCTATTTAATCTATCTCAAATCATGTGTATAGATGGTTGTTTTCTTTATTCTTTAAATAAACCGACCCAATATCATAATTGTTAAAATCATGTCTTATTTGTGTAAAAAATATTTAATTTATTTTTTTTAATTTCATTTATGAATGATTAATTCTAATTCATTTGATGAATATCATAGTTTGAGTTTGTATACAGTTATTTGGCTAAGTCTGAGAAACTGTGAGTCTGGCACCAGTTTTTTTTTCTAGAAATGGACCCAGACACTATGATAAGACATGGTGACTAGACACCGTGACCTAGACACCATGACCAAGATACCATGACCAAACACCCTGACCAGAATCCATTACCAAGACACCATGACCAGACACTGTGACTAGACATTGTTACCATACACCATGACCAAACACAGGTTCCTTGTTGAGACACCGTTCGATGTTGGGAAAAGGACTAGACACTGTGATCCTGACACTGCATCGTTGCTACTGGTTCCTGATTTCTATACTACTATGCCATTATAACTGTCTCAAGACTCAACAGAAATGATGGATACCATATTTTATGGAGACACAGTTTCATGGAGACATTGTTTCATGGAGACACTGTTTCATGGAAGCACCGCTTCCATGTGACAGCATTTCCAGAGAGACTGTGACACAGTTATTTAATCTGTTTTTTCATTTTTCAATTTAATATCTAATGGTTATATTTGAGTCTTTTAAATAAAAAAATATAAGTGTGTCCCAAAAACAATGATAGGAAATAACGAATAATCATGATAATTCTTGAGAAAATAACTGACACATTCAACTCAATATATCTGAAGAACACACAAATCATTATTGAATCCAAAAAAACATGGGTACCATAGATCAGAGTCAAGAACATATTCGCAATACCAACTCCATGAAGAACATGAGCCAGAGCTAACTACAAACCAGAGCATCAAACTTGAGATACTCTATTTCTCATAAGAGGACTCCATTCCAACATCTGCTTCATCCTAGAAGTCAAGAGTTGCATAGACTAACTCACAAAGCACTTCTAAACTTATTTCATCATTTTCCCTTATTGTGTATTTTTTTGCCTTTTGAGATGTGTGTGTGTGTTTGTATAAAAACACACACAATCTCATGCATTAAACTAGAGGAAAAAATATATCCTTCCTCTAACATCATTTTACACATGTTTACTCCCATGGATAAGTGTGGATGAGGTCCCTGTATAACATATTAGTTTTTACCCACGAAGAACTGAGGAAGAGGTCGTGTGACCTGAAAAATCCTCTGTACTATTGTTTTACACAATCCAGGGTGGGGATCAAATTTATTAATATAAATTTCATGGTGGTGGGAGATCACCAAGAGAAGTGGATTAGGTCTTGACAAGAGACCGAACCACTAGTTTTATATCTACTATGTTGTTTAATTTGGATTTCTCTATTTTACAGTATAATTTAGAAATAACTAGATTTACTTTGATAGTTAATATTTTAAAGAAGTTATAATTGTTTTTCCTTATTATATTAGATTCAGAAGTAATATTAATATCTGATATTAATATTACTGAGAATTAATTAATATTCGGATAAGTTATTTAAACAGTAAAACATTCAAAACCGTGTTACATTGATTAACTAGGTTGTAGTTAATTTATAGGAAAATATTTTAAGAAAAAATTTAAAACAAAATTTTTTATAGATTCTAAATTCACACCCCACCCCTTTGGGTACTCTACTCTGGCCAACAGTTGGTATCAGAGGTTGTTTGTTATTCTGGTTAAGACTCTATTTTTTTAAAACTATTCAACAGTAATTTTAGATTTACTTTAAAGATCTATAAATTTATTTTAATTTTAAAATTCTTTCTATTTAAATGTATATATTTATTATGGATAATAGATTGGAAGGTGCTTCAAAAAACAAAACACCTTTATTTAATGGAACCAATTATGCCCAATGGAAAATTAAAATGAAAATTCATTTAGAATTTATAGCTTTTGAAATTTGATATTCAATTATAGATGAGTATAATATTCCTACTAGTAATAGAATCACATGGGATGAATCCATAAAGACTACCTATAATTAAAATTTCAAATCCTTGAAATATTTATATTTCTCCTTAGAATATGTAAAATTTAACAGAATTTCAGCATATAAAACTGCGCATGAAATTTGGTATACATTGTCTGTTTCATGTGTTGGAAATTCTAGTGTGAAAGAAAAAGAGACTTAATACTTAAACTATTAAATATGATAACATTGAAATGAAACCTGATGATCCTATTTCTGAAATGTATCTTAGGTTCAACGAAATTGTAAACACAATGAATTCTATTTGAAGAGAAGTCATTTCCAAAGAAAAAATTATTAGGATTCTCATATTCCTACCAGACAGAAGGAGTGGAACCACAATCTCTATTAGAGAGTCATGGGACCTCGGTATGTTACCTATAAATGATCACATTGGAAAACTAATTATGTATGAAGAGGAGATGAAAGTAAACAAGTAAGAGGATGATGAACCCAAAAGAAAATATATTGCATTTAAAACAATCACATCTAAACACAATTAAAAATTGATATTGGAAGTCTATGTAGAATGTTATTGAAGTTAACAATAATCACCTCATAGTGATGAGGAGATGGTTCAATTATCCATAAGGTTTAAGAGATTTTACAAGAAGAATAAATTTTTCATAAGGCCTAACTTCAAGGGAAGATATGATGAAAATGAGGCTGGGAGAAAGATTGGAAAATAATAGAGAAGTTTGATGAGATAATATTCTATTAATTTAAGTGAAAGGGAAATATAATGGCTGACTATCCCAAGCTCAGGTACAAAAATAAATATTAGGATAAATATATAAAGTATAAAAAGGAAATGAAAGCAATGTGGAGTGCTTATGAGGATAGTTCAAGTGACTCAGGATATTCACATGATGAACAAGAAAGCAAGGAAAATATGTGTTTTAGGAAAAACACTTCTAAGGTTACACTAGAATCTCTTATACACAATTCCTATTATTCTGGAGTTGAAAGTGAATCTGAAAATATGTCTAATGAAAAAAATTTGAGTACTGTAATATGCTTGAAGAGACATGTAATGATCTAAAAGATAAATAAAATTCATTAAAGAAACAACATGCTCTTACATCAACTGTTAAATCTGAACATACTTTATAAATAGAAAAAATGCTCAATTAATAAAAGAAAACAAGGAAATAAAGATATCTAATGAGAAATTGAAAAAAAATCTTGAAAGATTTTATAATAGTAAATATACTTCGGTACCAATTCTAGGTAAACAGATTTCTCATAAATATACATCTAGTATTTTCTATCAACCTGGTAAAAGAGATTTTGGAAGAACTAAATTTGATTCTATTTCTAGGTCATACAGCTATACTCCTATATTTGTAAAACATTCAACTATTTCAGTTTATGATACACTCTCTACTATTTAAATCATTTATTGACCAAATAGAGTTTAAATTTCAATAACATTAAATAATGCTTATAGAAAACCTATGAGGAATAAGTGGGTGCCTAAAGCACTAGTCACTAATATTACTAGACTTGAACAAATATGGATTCCAAAATATATTTGTATTTGACTATTTTGTAGGAAAGTTTCTTAAAGAAATCCTATAAAAGATTATGGTAGATTGACTGTGGTTGTTTAAGACACATGAAAGAATACAATTCATTCTTCAAGAATTTAATAAAAAATTATTATGGGCATGTCACCTTTAGTGATAATGCTAGAGTAAAGATCATTAGCCCTGGGCAAATTGGTAACTCTAACTTAGTTTTAAATTCCAAAGTACTTTTTGTTGATGCATTTAAATATAATCTACTAAATATTTCATAACTATGTGATGAAGTATACCATGATAAATTTTAGTATTATGATTGAAATGTTTTCAATTCTAAAAATGAATTGGTGTTTTCTATATTATGAAATGAAAATGTATACTCTGTTCACATCGAGTCTTTAGTTTCTCAAAATGCTTCATGTTTAACTGTATTTCACAAATTGTCTTGGATTTGGCATAGTAGAATAGGACACTACAGTATTCACTCTTTTAGAAATTTAACTAGAAGAAGATTAGTTGAAGATCTACTAAAACATGAGTTTCCATATGATAAATTGTGTAATCCTTGTAAAAAGATAATGAAATACAAAATTTCCTTCAAACCAAAGAAATAAGTGTCAACTTCTCAACCTCTCGAATTGGTTCACATGGATTTTTTGGACCATAAAGAGCTTCCAGTTTTAATGGAAAGAACTATATTTATGTTCTTGTAGATGACTTCTCTAGATATACTTGTAATTTCTTTTTGGCTCAAAAAAGTGGTGTCTTCTCTGATTTTACTAAATATTCCGAAACTGTATAAGATCATAGTAGACATAGAATTAAATCCTTAAGATTTGATCATGACCATGAGTTTAAATATTATGTTTTTGAATCTATTTATTATCAAAATGGCTGTTGTGATAATTTCTATTCCCCTAGAACACCTAAACAAAATAGAGTTGTATAAAGAAGAAATATAAACATGCAATAAATTTCTAGAACCATTCTTAGTGAATATGAAATACATATTTATTTTTGGGTTGAATCTGTAAATACATCATGTATATTGTTAATAGAGTGTTGATTAGATCCATTCATAAAAGAACTCTATATGAGTTATGGAACAATAGAAAACCCAATGTAGGCTACTTAGATGTTTTGGGTTGCAAATTCTATATCCTTAATAATAAGGAAACTATTGATAAATTTTCATCAAAGTGTGATGATGGAATATTTATAGGATATTCAATCTCTAGTAAATCATATAAAGTGTTTATCAAAAGATCTAAATTTGGGGAAGAATATGTCCATTAGAAATTTAAAGAAACATATCCACATGAGCCTAGGACCTCTATATAGAACCTAGAAAATGATGTGTCAAATGTGGACATCAATATAGAATCCTCTAACCATCCTATGAGGAATCTGTGAAAACTTCCAGTTCTAGAAATTCTTCAAATTTTGGTCATAATTAATCTGAACCTGTTGAAGAACATGAAATAACTAGTCCTTATTTTTCAAGAGCTGTTAGAACTCTTAAGAACCATCCAATAGATGTTGTTGTAGGATATTTAAATAAAGGAACTCAAACTAGACATTCACTTAGAAATTAGGTTGAACATCATCTCTTCTAGTCACAACTTGACCATAAAACCATTAATTATGCTATCAATAATGAATTTTTTTTATGGATATGCAAGAAGAGCTTAATAAATTTGAAAGGAACAATGTTTTGAAACATGTTGAAATACCTAAGAACACATTTACCATAAGCACTAAGTAGGTGTTTAGAAATAAAGTAGATGAACCTGGTAACATAGTTAGAAACAAGGATATATTGATTTCACAAGGAAATAGTAAAGAAGAATAATTGACTATGACAAAACCTTTTCACTAGTAGTTAGACATGAAGAAATTATAGTTATGCTTTCTTATAATGTACATATAAATTTCAAACCAATATAAAATGGATGTTAATAGTTAATTCCTAAATGGGTATATCGTTGAGGATGTATTTGTTGAGAAACCCCCTGGTTTTAAAAATACTTATTTTCCAAATCATGTTTATTAATTATTTAAATATTTATATGGTTTAAACAATCTCTAAGAGCCTAATATGATATATTAATTACTTTTATTATTTCCAAAGGATTCAAAAAATGAATAGTAGATCGTACCCTTTTAATAAAATGATTTCAAGTGATGTTTTATTAGTTCAAATTTAGGTAGATGACATTATCAATGGGACTTTGGGAAATTATTTATGTTTTTAATTTTCTAAAATGATGAAAAAATAAATTGAAATGGGATTAATGGGTGAACTAAAATTATTTCTTGGATTTCAAATCCATCAAATTAATGATTGTATTATTTTAAATCAATGAAAATATAATATATATCTTCTAAAAAGTTTTTTCGTATATTGCACTAAAAGTAGTGAAACTCCAATGAGTACTACATGTAAGTTGGATCTTAATGAAGATGGAATATATGTTGATCAGTCCACTTACAGATGAATGATTGTAAGCCTACTCTATCTAATTGCTAGCCGACCTGACATTATGTTTAGTGTATGTATGTGTTCTCATTTTCAAGAAATCCCTGTGTAATCTCAATTAAAATTTGTTAACATAATTTTCAAATACCTTAAGCATACACCCAATAAAGGAATGTTCTATCCGAGAGGAAAATCATTTGAGTTATTTAGTAATTCGATTTAGACTTGGTTGGTTGTATGTTAGATATAAAAATAACCTCTAGAACATTTCATTTTTTAAGCAAGTAACAAGTATCATGGTGTAGTAAGAAACAAAACCCTGTTGCATTAACTACTTCTAAATCTGAGTACATAGCTACTGGTAGTTTTTGTGAACAAATTTTGAGGCTGAAACACACATTATTTGATTATGGAAATCAATTCCAGAATGTACCTATAAATTGTGACAATACAAGTGCTATTATCATCTCAAAAAAATCATGTCTCACACTCTAGGACAAAACATATTAATGTAAGACATTAGTTTTTGAGATATTATTATCAAAAATATGATATCACTTTGGAATTCATTAGAACTGAATATCAGCTCACTGATATATTTCCCAAACCATTAAATTAAAAAAGAATATATTACATCATACATGAATTGGTAATGATAAATCTTAAGTAGTAAGTGTACTTTTTCACAGCTTACGATTTCACATCTGATTGTTTCACAGCTTTGTATTTCATGTTTATGGTCTCATAGTTACTATCTCTTGGTTACTGTGTGGTAGATACTATCTCAAACAATATGGTCGGATAGTTTAGAAATCACATAGTTAACATCTCCCTGTGAAAACCCGTTAAGATCTCATCATGAAAACCTCTTATGGACTCACCATGAAAGAGTGTTCCCATCTCACCGTAAAGACACTTTTTTGTTTTATTTATATATTATAACCTGTATCGCTGTATGTAATTATTTTATTATTTTACATTCCCACTATTTTGATTGTCTGACGCTTGAAATCCCTAATTGATAAAAATGAAAGAAGTACTAAGAGATCACAGATGGTAGAATTGGTTCACCAAGGAGGATCGGTTGATGTACCCAAAGCTAGTTACACAGTTTTTTCAGTTCATTCAATTCACTATTGATACAAAAGATGGTTTTTTTTAGAAGAAGGATCAATGGCTAAAGATATACCTTTTCTTAGAGCATATGGGATACATGCCTAAAGATACCTCATGAGGGTATTTTTGAGGACTATCGGAGAGGCCCTCGACCACCAAGTGAGATTGTTGTTTTAAAGGAATATTTGGGAATTATTACTAGAAATTAAATGAAGATAAGAGATATTGCTTCTGAGCTAGATGGGAAAACCTAACAGTTTTATTACATTTAATCTGAATCAAATTTTCCCCAGAAATGGTGATTTTTCAACAGTCAAGTATCAGGATGTATTTTTGATACATATTAAGAATAGTAAACATGATATTAATCTATATAAGTATGTTATAATCCATATATGTGAGTTTCAAAAAAACCTCAAAGTCAACATCCTAGTACTACTGAAGGTTAGTATCTTATATGTTTAATGAAAAAGGGTTGGTTGGACCAGATTAAGAAGTCATTAAGGAATATGAGTTTTCTATTTCTGAAGTTACTATCAAAAGAATGAAAATCAGTTGGAATCCATGGAAAAAATCATGGGTAGAGGATAATGAAAGGGTCTATGAAAATTTAATCATGGTTTATCATTATTCAAGATTTAACGACATTTATGGTCCTAGTTTGGAGCTAGATGAGATTGTTGGCTATTCTGTTGAGGAAGAAGAAGAAGAGGTTATTGAACCTACAAGGAAAACATTCATGGATAAGGAAGTCAATGAACCTACTCCTAAAGAATTAATTTAAACATAAGTACATGTTCCTGAATAAGTTGTTAATCTGGAAGAAGAACCTACCTCTAAAGAATAATTTGTTGTTGTTGAAATGGAAAAGGTTGTTCTGGAAGAACATATAGAAGAAGATATTTCTCTTGAGAAAGAAGCTGCTCCTGAGGAACACCTAGAGGAACAAGTTTCTCCGAATATTATCCCATATGTTGATGATATAATGGATAAAGCCTTTCAATTGGAAAAAATGAAATGGGTGAGGCGATTTGGGATGATATCATAGAGGTAGATCAATGAAATAAATCTCTTAGTCCTAAGAAAGAAGCCCATGTTTTGGGGGAGCAGTACCCAAATCTAGAATCTGAAGATATTCCAAATCCAGTAGATCATGGAACTATGGATACATGGTATAAATTCCCAAGCTATTTTGATGTTAATGATTCCCACAAAGTCTCAATTAAAGGTATATACCTCTCTAATACATTTCAATTGAAATCAGTCTCTGTTCTTGTCATTGCAAAGGACATTGAGCCTATCTCAACTCCAATCCCTTAAAATTCACAAGAACGGTATGAACCCAGTTTTTTCTGTGAAATACTTTGGAATATTCTTGATATTATTCCAGAGCAGCACCTTCAGGCAGCATGCGATTCCGAGCCCCGGTGTGGCCGGAATTAAATTTTCAGTGCGTTCACACTAGAAACGCAAAATAAATTGGATAACTCCTAAATGGAGTTTCGGATCAGATATCTGAGTGTACGTGTGGGTCCGGAATGGGGTGTTTACCCTAGGAACGACATAAAGCACTTCGGCGCGGGACTTTTCGACCCCTCGCTTTCTTTCGAAACGTGAAATGGATAAATTAAATAATTAATTTATTTATTTAATGGCTTAACAGACGTATATCTTAAACGGTGACTCGGATTGGAAAATGAGAGCACCGTTGAGTTCTGAATGTGTCGTTTACCCTAGGAGGGGTGTATGTTTCGCGGGTGCGGCCCGTCTGTGAAAAATGGCCCCATGGGCATTTTCGTAACTTGGCGGCCTCGAGCATTGAGTTTAAAAACTTTCGAACGGGGCCTCGGATTAAAATTACATGGCCAACATTGTTCTTGAGAGCTGGTGTTTACCCTATGGGAGGCTTTACCTCGACCTTGTCGGGAGGTTCGGACGCAGGTCCTCTGGGGGTACAAAAAAAATTAATTAATCAAATGTTAATTAATTTTGTTTAAACCCTTAATCACCTCCCCTCATCCCTTTGAACCTCCTAGCAGAAGAAGGCTTGACCAAGGAGCTCCTCCAATGAGTTCCTCCTCTCCTCCTCCCCTTCGGCAAGGCAGCGGCGTAGCGACGGACTTTCCGTGAAGCGTCCGGCGAAGCCCAAAAAGGTAGGATCGTTGCGGTTTCAGTTTTTATTTCAGCATTTACATTGAGCTAGAATTTTTTGTATCAAACCTCTTTCGAATCATAGAAAAAATCACATTAATGCGTATTAGATTTTATGCTCTTTCTGACGCATCTTTTGGATTTGAATTCCAAGTTTCTAGGAGCTCGCAAATGTCCGACGAAGTTTCGGGAATTTCTGGTGTTTTGGGTGTTTTCCGGCTCGGGTGGTGGGCCAGCGGGCTTCAGCAGGGTGGCGCGGGCGTTCAGCGTAGATGGCTTCGGGGCGAGGTGGAGCGGCCAGGTGAGGCCAGGGGCATCAGCAGCTGGGCTGAGGCAGAGGGGCCAGGAGAGCGCGGAGGGTGGCGGGGTCCTCAGGCAGCGGTCGTGCCTGATGGCACAGGGGGAGGAGGACCGGCTTCGGCCGGTCGTCGCGGCACGAAGACTCGTGGTCTTCGTGACCTCGGCCAGTAAACAAGGGATCCGCGCTTCACGGGTCCCGTGGGGAAATAGCCAGACCGGCTCATCCCGTCCAGGCGATGCGGGCCGGCCCGCGCGGTGAACCGCGGGGTCGGCTCAGGCAGTGGGTGGGCCGGCCGAACCGGCCCGACCCACCCCCTTTTAGTCTGATAAAAATTTAAATCACCTCTAAAAGGCAGCTTGAGTGTCGGATTCACGCACCGTCAGCGGCGATACATTCCTTGAGTTAAGCTGAGCATTTTGATATGGTTTTGGGAATTTTTAATTCTTGAAATGAGAGGCCTTAGAGGCATGGCGTGTCTTTAATTGAATTGACGTTTTCCAGGGGATCTTGTTTTGGACAGTGCGGACGCGTCTGACATCCGTTTTGAGTGCCATTAGCGGCTTTTTGACCCTGGCGTTGGGGTGAAGCTTTCCAATGTGGTTTCAGGCGTTGAAGCCAGAGTTGAGGCATGGGCCCCACCGCTAGTCTGTTGAGCTGCGAGCAGTGTTCTGTAACTTTTTCATCGGACGTCCATTCGGGGCGTGTGAGCAGTCGTTTTTGGGTGTTTTCCGAGGGAATTGCATTAGTGCAATCTGCCTGCTTTAATTCCACATGCTAGTGTTGCCCCCGCGAGGGCCGTTTCGGGAGTTGAGGGTGAATTTCAAGCTTTATCACCGGGTTTCCGTTTTGGAAAAGTGAGTTGTCACACTCGTGTACTTTTTTGAGAGGATCACAATGATGTGATCCATTCGTTGTGTTTCGGGACCAGGATGTGGGTCCCATGAAGCACCGCTCGTGTGTGGTGCGCCGAATTGCATCTTTTTCTCCGGATATCCATTCCACTCAAGTGAGTAGTCCTTTTGACGTGTTTTCCTGATCAGATCGCAATGGTGAGATGCACCCAACTATTTTCGTGGACGAGGCTCAGGATCACGGGATGTCGTTCGGGCGTGAGGCAGTGTTGGTGACTTTTTCGTCGGATATCCGTTTGAGGTGAGTAAGTAGTCTATATCGCGTGTTTTTTCACAAGGATTATAATGGTGTAATCTGTTCAGGCGAGCGGAGCCTCTTACATGATCTTATTGAATGTGGAAATATGTAAGGTGTACCGGTGGTGGTTTCTTCCACAGTGTTTGCAGGGAACCCTTGCCATATGATCGTGTGCAATCCTGTGTGAATGAAGTATATTCTTTAAGAGATGTGGTTGGATATGCCTCATCCATTGAGGTGGAAAGTTGGAGTTGTTACGTTATGCCTTCGCGTTGACGTTGGGTGTCGTTTACACGATCACCTTTGGGTTGGAATGTGATATACTCTAGGAGTATGCGGGAACGCTTGGAGGTACATGTGGTTTTTTATACCTGATAAAATTTTTGCTCTTGGTTGGGGTTGACTTGGGGCCACACGTCATATGGGCCCCATGTGCGTGTTGTGTTCTAAATTGCGTACCTTTGACCTCTTGTTATGTAGATTGTCCCTTTGTTCTCGTTTTTTGACAAACAGGGTTGAGTGTTCCCCTTGTGTTGTGCTCATTTGACGATCGGCATGGTTGAGTTTTCCCTGGTTCTGTTCTCGGTTGGCCAACAGATATGGTTTGGTTCCTCTGTTTCTTCAGCTGTGAGGGGTTTCAGTACCGTGACCCTTTCACCGGACTGCGGCACCGTTTGTGACTATGGGTGTTCGTACTGTGTGGGTGTTTCCCCACTTTCTGGGATGAGTTGTCTCGGTCCGCTTCGATAGTGACTCAGTGGATTGGTGTGTGATCACACTGAGAGGCCCGAGGAGTTTCTCCCATTGCTCCGTGTTCCATGGTAGAGTTCTTGTGGATTCGGTGTGACCAACACATTACGCGGGCACAGATCCCCTACCCAGGAGGTTGTTTCTAGCAGGGTTGGTCAGTGGGTTGCATGTCGTCTTGTTCCAGGTCTACCCTCCAGTAGGGCTGGGCAGTGGGTCGCATGTCGTCTTGTTCCAGGTCTACCCTTTAGTAGGGTTGGGAAGTGGGTTTCATGTCGACTTATTCCATTTCTACCCTCCAGCAGGGCAGGGATGTGGGTCTCCTGACGATGTATTAGATTTTACCCTTCAACAGGGTTAGGCAGTGGGTCACCTGATATTTTATTATGATTTACCGTCCAGCAGGGCTAGGCAGTGGTTTACCCATTGGTATTTCAGAATCCTTTTATACTAGTCTAGTCTGTGGATTTACTCTGTGACTACTGGAGCGGGACCCTTGTTTGTACGAGTCCAGAGATATTTGGAGACAGTCTTGCATGTCGGGGAGGATTTTGACTAGTTTTCTTAGGGGGACATGATGTGAAAGTTGTATTACCACGTGAGGTTAGTCCTGTGACATGGTGGTATATGTCACGCCATGAGTGATCAGTTGGGTGTTTGGTTACAGCATGGTTGTTTTGGTCGCAGTGTGAAGGGTCATGAAGAGAATTTTGACAAATTGGTATCAGAGGTGGTTGGTTCCTTGGGACGTTGTGCGAACATCCCTAAAAAAATTGGTTGGGATTTAGGGAAACATTTTTAACGTGTCTCGAGAGAGGCACTCAGGCCAGGGAGTCCAGTGATTGTGCGACGACCAACGTATCCATTCACCAGGACCTTGATAACCCGCTTGTCGACTCGGCATGCTGAGACACTAGTTTTAGGGAAAATTGGTTTGTGAATCACATAGGATTAATTCTTTGACTGTCCATCATGAGTCAGCTCCCCATTGTTGTTATTGTTATATATATATATATATATATGCTCATCTGATCGCGGAACTCCTTGATAATATTCAGGATGTCTCCGCGAAGAAAGCCAACCAAGATACCAACTTTGGTTCATGACGACGACCCTCTTAGCTACGAGGCAATAGTCCAGGACCCATCATTAGAACCCCTTTCTCCGGGTGGGCCGGTAGCAGCACCCCCACCTGTTGAACAGTAGACAGCTTCAACAGTGTAGACAGGGCTTGAGCGCAGGTTGAGCGCGCACTGTGAGTTCTAGCGGTAGAGACTCCTGAGGTTCGGTGGTGAGCCAGACCCTCAGGCAGCAGAGGTTTGGCTCGAGATAGTTGTTCGCCTCTTCAGGCTTGTGTAGACACCGACATAAATTATGGTGAATTTGGCCACCAACCTTTTCTGTGGAAAATCTTAGCATTGGTGGAGTCTGGTGACTCAGTTTTTTGACGAGTCATCACTTTCAGGGGGTGACTTTCAGTTGGTGTTTCATGATGAGTTTTCCCCTCCTGCTTACGTTTTTTATAGATTTAGGAGCTCCTGTAGTTTTAGCAGGGAGGGATGATGGTGGCCGAGTACGTGGCTATTTTCGTAGACCGTGCACTCTTTTACCCGAACTTGTTCCATGACAACAACATCCAAGGGCGGAAGTTTTAGGAGGGTCTCCACCGAGATATTTGTGCTATTGTAGTACCCATTGGCATCTCCACATATGCTGGGGTGCTAGAGCAGGTGCTGGTGACAGAGAGCTTCCTGTCGTGTTCTATAGTTGGTGGTGGCAACAGGCACGTTGGAGCCGAGACGTCTGCCGCAGCTATCGGGCGTCGGAAAGTAGGACCTCGACGCAGGTGGCTTTCTGACAACCGGACTCAGGGGCATGGTCGTACACCACAGTGGCACTGGAGGGCACTCGGGCAGCCTGGAGAGCACCGATTCTATGCTTTCGATGGCAAGGTCACTTGGCACAGGACTGCCCGACCAGGCATGCAGAGAGCGTTGGGCAGGCCGCAAGTGCACCACCGCGAAAGAGGCAGCGCTGTGATCGGAGTAGCACCCAAAGAGGTGCTGCTAACATAGTAGTGGGAGGAGTTGGTGGTGGGGGACTACTTTATGAGGTCTTCCCATCACCACCAGGCGGTCCACGGCAGGCTCCGAGAGCTGGCAGTTGAGACTGTGGACAACCACGATCTTTGGATGTCTACGATCCTGCAGAGCATGAGGTGATAAGGGGTATTCTCTATAGCTCTTCAACTTTTTGCAGTATCATTGTTTGACTCTGTGAGCGAAAATCTTTTCCCCCTTCTCCATGTTGAGGTTTTACCAGGATGACACGGGGCGTCGGTGTAACCCTGTGTTAGTGGAATAAAAGGTGTGTAACCTTCCTCTATATTTGATGGCAGCATCTCCATCGCTCTCCAAGCGTGTAAGAGAGTCTTGACTATTGACATCGACTGTGAAACACTGCGTGACGGGATATCCTTGGGCATTTTACCATATGGATGTTCTAAAGGAGGGAATCACCGGGCCTTGTTCCAAGTGCATGTGGTGATTCCATTCGTGACATGCGACATAGAGGTTTGGTCGGGGAGGTGAGCTACCCCCGAGGTCCTTCAGACCGTTTGACAATGTGAGAAGGGATGGTAAGGTTCCCACCTCCTTGCCCTAAACCCAAGTCTAGAGTGGGTGTATGATGTCTCCCACATGAATTACCCAACGAGATGTGTGCTTTCTCCTATGAACATCATTAGAAAGGGCAGACCTGAGGTGAACAGATCAAATCCTTTGGTCAATGTTTGGTAATGTAGAACTATGCAAGAGTTCTTCTGGGTATGGGAGTGCCAGGTGTGGGCTTAGTACCCTGAGTTGTTCCCTGGTTTTTCTTTTTGGGGATGAAATGCATGAAGGATGGAATGATGTAAGAACCTAGTTTTTGCAGGGAAAGACTTTGGAATATTCTTCATATTATTCCAGAGCAGTGCCTTCAGGAGGCGTGCGATTCTGAGCCCCGGTGTGGCCAGAATTAAATTTTCAGTGCCTTCAAACTTGAAACGCAAAATGAATGGGATAACTCAGATACGGAGTTTTGAATCAGAGATCTGAGTGTATGGATGGGTCTGTAATGGGGTGTTTACCCTAAGAATGACATAAAGCATGTCGGCACAGGACGTTTGGACCCCTCGCTCACTATCGGAATGTGAAACGGATAAATTAAATAATTAATTTATTCGTTTAATGGCTTAACTCAAGTATCTCTTAAACGGTGACTCATATTGGAAAGATAAGGGCACCGTTGAGTTCTGAATGTGCCGTTTACCCTAGGATGGGTGTATGTTTCACGGGCGCGGCCCGTTTGTGAAAGATGGCCCTAGGGGCATTTTCGTAATTTGGAGAACTCAGGCGTTGAGATTAATCACTTTCAAACGAGGCCTAGGATTAAAATTACAAGGCATCCGTCGTTATCGAGAGGTGTTTGTTGCCCTAGGGGAGGCTTAACCTTGAACCCGTCGAGAGGTTCGGACGCAGGTCTTCAGGGGGTATAATAAAATTAATTAATCAAATGTTAATTAATTTTATTTAAACCCTTAATCACCTCCCATCCTCCCTTTGCACCTCCTGGCGGAAGAAGGCTCGACCAATGAGCTCCTCCAATGATCTCCTCCTCTTCTCATCCCCTTCGGAAAGGCAGCGGCGCGGCGGCGGACACTCCGTGAAGCATCGGGAGAAGCCCAACAAGGTAGGATTGTTGTCGTTTCAATTTTTATTTCTGCATCTGCTTCAAGCTTGAATTTTTTGTATCAAACCTCTATCGAATCATCGAACAAAGCACATGAATGTGTATTATATTTTATTCTCTTTCCGACACATCTTTCGGATTTGAATTCTGAGGAGCTCGCAAATGTCTGGCGATGTTTGTGGGAATTTCCGGTGTTTTGGGTGTTTTCTGGCGGCACACGCGGTGGTCTGGCGGGCTTCAGCAGGGCGGCGCGGGCGTTCGACGCGGCTGGCTTCTAGGCGAGGCAGAGTAGCCAGGTGAGGCTGGGGGCGTTGTCAGCCAGGCTGAGGTGGAGTGGCCGGGCAAGCGCGGAGGTCGGCGGGGTCCTTAGGCAGCGGCCATGCGCGACGGCACTGGGGAGGAGTACCGGCTTTGGCCGGTCGTCGCGGCACGAAGACCCGAGGTCTTCGTGACCCCGGACATCAGACAAGGGACCCGTACTTCGTGGGTCCCATGGGGAAATATCCGGACCGTCTAAGCTGGTCCGGGCAATGCGGGCCAGCCCATGCAGTGAACCGCGGGTCGGCTCAGGCAGTGGGTGGGTAGGCCGAACCGGCCCGGCCCACCCCCTTTCGGTCCGATAAAAATTTAAATCGCCACTATAAGGTAGCTTGAGTGTCAGATTCACACGCCGCCAGTGGCGAAGCGTTCCTTGAGTTAAGTTGAGCATTTCCAGATGGTTTCGGGAATTTTTAATTTCCAAAAGGAGGAGCCTCCAAGGAGCGATGCGTCTTTAAGTGAATTGACGTTTTTCCGGGGGATCTTGTTTTGCACGACGCAGATGCATCTGACGTCCATTTTGAGTGCCGTCAGCGGCGTTGCGACCCTAGTGTCAGGGCGAAACATTCTAGTGTGGTTTCAGGCATTGATGCTAGAGTTGAGGTGTGGGCCCCATGGCCCATCTGTTGAGCTGTGAGCAGCGTTCTGTAACTTTTTTATCGGACGTCCGTTTGGGGTGTGCGAGCAGTCGTTTTTGGGTGTTTTTCTGAGGGAATTGCATTGGATCAATCTGTCGGCTTTAATTTCACATGCTAGTGCGGGCCCTGTGAGGGCCGTTTCGGGAGTTGGCGGTGATTTTCAAGCTTTATCATAGGGTGTTCGTTTTAGACAAGTGAATAGTCAAACTTGTGTAATTTTTCGAGAGGATCGCAATGGTGCGATCGATTTTTTGTGCTTCGGGATGGGGATACGGGTACCATGAAGCACCGCTCATGTGCAGTGAACCAGAATGTGTCTTTGTCTCCAGATATCTGTTCCACTCAAGTGAGTAGTCCTTTTAACTTGTTTTCCAGAGGTGATCGCAATGGTGTGATGCGCCCGACTGTTTTTGGGGCTGAGGCTTGGGATCATGGGACGTCGTTCGGGCGTGAGGTGGTGTTGGTGGCTTTACCGTCGGATATCCGTTTGAGGCGAGTAAGTAGTCTATCTCGCGTGTTTTTCCGCAAGGATTACAACGGTGAAATCTGTTCAGGCAATAAGAGCCTCTTAAGCAATCTTATTAAATGTGGAAATATGATAGCTGTACCGGTGGTGGTTCCTTCCACGGTGTTTGCAAGGAACCCTTGGTATATGATCGCATGCACTCCTATGTGAATGAAGTATATGATTGAATTGATGTGGTTGGATGTGCCTCATCCATTGAGGTGGAGAGTTGGAGTTGTTACATTACGCGTTCATGTTGACATTGGGTGTATTGTACACGATAGCATTTGGGCTGGAATGTGATATACTCTGGGAGTATGTGGGAATGCTTGGAGGTACATGTGGTTGTTTGTACCTAATAACGTTTGTGCACTTGGTTGGGGTTGACTTGGGGCCATATGTCGTATGGGCCCCATGTGCGTGCCGTGTTCTGATTTTCGTACCTTTGACCTCTCGCGATGTAGAGGGTCCCTTTGTTCTCTTTTGTTGACCAGCAGGGTTGAGTTTTCTATGGGTGTTGTTCTCATTTGATGACAGGTAGGGTTGAGTTTTCCCTGGTTATGTTCTCGTTTGGCCGACTGAGATGGTTTGGTTCCTCTATTTCTTTAGATGTGAGGGGTTTCAGTACCATGCCCCTTTCACCGAACTGCCGCACCGTTTGCGACTACAGTTGTTCGTACAGTGTGGGTGTTTCCCCACTTTATGGGATAAGTTGTCTCGGTCAACTTTGGCAGTGACTCAGCTGATTAGAGCGTGATCGCCCTGAGAGGCCCGGGGATTTTCTCCCGTTGCTCCGTGTTCCCTAGTAAAGTACCTCTGGATTCAGTGTGACCAACACATTACACATGCACTGATCCCCTACCTAGGAGGTTGTTTTCAGCTGGGCTGGGTAGTGGTTCGTCGGTCATCTTGTTCCAGGTCTACACTCCAGTAGGGTTGGGCAGTGGGTCGCTCGTCGTCTTGTTCCAGGTCTACCCTCCAGTAGGGCTGGGCATTAGGTCCCCTATCGACTTTTTCAAGGTCTTCCCTCTAGCAGGGCTGGACAGTGGGTCACCTGACGATGTATTAGGGTTTACTCTCTATCAGGGATGGGAAGTGGTTCACCCGATATCTTATTATGAATTTCCCTCCAGCAGGGCTTGGCAGTGGGTCACCCATTGGTATTTCAGACTTCGTCCTTTATACTAGGCTATTATGTGTCTTTACTTCGTGACTACCGAAGAGAGAGACTTGTTTGTATGGTTCAGTGATGTGACAGCTTTTACTTTGAGCATACCTCTCGACTATGTGATAGTGATGAGGTGTGGCTTGTCATAACCTGTAACTCTCAAGTATGAGGGGAACTTTCCCCATCGAGAATCATCCTTGTGATGTGACCTAAAACTGTGTGGGAGAGTCAGTGCCGCCCAAAGATGATAGTGTTGAGGTGCGGTGATTTAAGCCCCTTGGTTTGCAGTTTGGGGCGGACGTGTTGGATGCTGGGCATCGATGGTGTTTACTTCTGAGACTGATGGTGACTCACTTTCATGGGCGAAGCTACGATATGGAGATCCCCTTACGATCTCGTTCGGGCTTCTTGTTTGATCATATATACATATGTATACCTTTTCCAGTACACACTACTTGGGTTTTGGTTACTCTCCTTCCAGGAAGGGGAAAATTGTCCGGGGTATGCCATGTGCTTTCTGTGTCTAGCTTCTCGTGGTGGGACGAGTCTACTCTCCTGCTATAGGTAGCGAAGGCTCAACTGGAAGTTCATCTTCTCACCGTTTCCAGCTCCTTGTGTCTTGACGAGTCAATCTTCTTTCTCTTTTTGGGTTGAGCTGGACTCTCTACTGTTACTCTTCCCCACTCTCTCTATTTTACTCCCTTACTATTCCATGTTCAATCTATTTCTCACCCTTCGGTACTTCCTTTGGTGCTCCCTCGAGCCTTCGGGGTATCCTACTGACTATTTTTACTCACCCCTGCTTGGGTATTGCCCGCACTTGCTGTGCCCTTGCAGACGATGAACAGGTTTGTTGTGACTTCAGAAGATCATAAAAGTTTGGGATCTTGGACCGCATGTGGTGGTCAGAGTCGGGTTCCAGGTGGAGGACTGTTCCAACTATTTTTCTGTTGATTACCTATTGCCGATTTTTGGCACTTTTCTGGTTGGGAGTGTGTTTTTCCCTTTTCTTTTCAGTTTACCTTCATCTTTTAATTTGTACTTTTAGAGGTCGATGGACATTGTGGTTTATTTATAGCAGTTGGCACTTTGCTTTTCTTTTTTACTCTGCACTTTTGCATTGAGTGTGTTGCGTCTGTGTGTACAGGTACTTAGTCAAAGGCCTCCCCAAGTTGTTTAGCCTTTGGTGATGGTCGTCAGCCCCTGGCCTATGGAGGCTGGCTCGGGGTAGTTGCGGCTCAAGCCCGAGTAGGGTCGGGTCGTGACAAGAACCTTCTACCATAGTGATTAAGTACAATTTGAATGCCTCTAAAGAAATTTTTTTCTGGTGTTGTAAAGATCATGAACACTCATGTTTCTCCTATGAAAAATATGAGTGAAAGGGATGCTACCCAGCTGTTCGAAAAAGTTCATTTGGAAGATTTATCAAAAACTTCTTCATGAAAATCAAGAAGTCAGAGTTGAGAACAAACAACTTAGTGATGAAGTGATGTATCTCAATGGTATGGTTGTAGATATGAAGAGATTATTGAACTCAAGACCAAAACCTATTGCCCATCCTATTGAGGATGTTGGTAGTCCAATTCCCCAGGAAGTTTCAACCCTAATTAAAACTATCCTAACTTCCTTAGCTGATAAGGTGGCTGAAAGGAACAAGAAAATAGTTCATGATATGTGTGAAATTGTTATTGGACTTAAAAAGTTGATTGATTAGTATAAGGGTTGTCACTATAAAGTTTGGAATCAATTGATGTCTCTTACTTCAGCTGTTACAGCTTCTAATACCTTGGGAAAGTCATCTCAACCCTCCTTGGATAGTGATCTGCTATGAATGGTTGTTAAGGAATAACTTTAGTCATTGCTCAGTGGCTTTGACAAAGAGTCTCTATCTATGGTTGTCAAGAATAGTAATAGAGTTCTTGATCTGGTAAGAATTCATTCCAAGATAAAAAATGATTCTCAAGAATAAATTACTAAGAAGGTGGATTTCTACTTCAATGGGATCCTATCTAAGCATGATGTGATAAACCATTACATGTACTTTGTAGAGAATATGAAAATCCCACCTATCACTCAAGCATTAAAAACACAAGTTAAAAAGATGAAGGTTTTCACTCCTTTGTTGGACAAGTTCATGGAGTACTTTTATGACATTGAGAAAGCGATGCGGTATGGTGGTGAGATTATTACTAACTTCATCAAGATTTTGAGGCCTTATCATCATGTTCCAAGAACAACTATTTTGGCTCCTATAGCTTCACCCTTAAGACATAGTTTACCTACCTTCTCATCCACAGCCCTTGGATCGACCTCTATGTATGTCTCTCAGGCTCTGAGTCAGATCAGACATGTTATCCTTGACCAACAATTTCCTCGGTCTTCTAATTCACCTACCTTGGCCCCCTTTTTTTAAAGGTATCCCTCTACCTTCTCTGTCAGTTGGTTCACTTCCTTCTTCCACTTCTATATCTTATCTTATGGCTTCTAGTGATGTTTCTACCTAGGGAAAATAGACGACCTCCGGTGCTGAAGAATAGTGAAAAATATCTTTTGATAGGGATCATTTTTATATTTTTGTTTCTTACTGATTGTAATGACACATATTTCTCAATATAATGCACTGTAAACTTTGGGGGAGATACATGCACTCAAAATGCACACTAAGGGAGAGACACATCCATTGTGACTAGATATATCACTCAAATGATTTGAGATAATAAAAAGGGGGGACATTGTTGGACACCTCATCTGTTAATCATGTTTTAATGATAAAATATCAAATATATATTACAAATCCATTTTAATCTGTCTCAAATCATGTGTACAAATGGTTGGTTTCTTTATACTTTCAATAAACCTACCAATGATATTAAATGGTAAAATCATGTCTGGTTTTTTTAAATATAATTAATTTATTTTATAAAAAATTTAATTTATTAATGATTAAGTCTAATTAATTTTATTAATATCACAGTTTATGTTTTTATATAGATATTTGGATATGTCTAAGAAACCGTGAGTCTGTCACTAGTTTTTTTTTCTGGAAAAGGACCCAAGAACCATGACCAAACACCGTATCCTGACACCATTTCCTAGAAACCATGACCCATAAACCGTTATAAGATACCATGACTAGACACCGTGACCCAGTCACTGTGAACATACACTATGACCGGACACTGTGACAAGAAATCAGTTCCTGGCTGAGACACTGTTCAATGTCTGGTAAAGGGCTATAGACCATGATCCAAGCACCGCATCGTTGCTATCAGTTCTTGATATCTATAAAAATATGGCATCATAATTGTCTCACCTCTCAAACGAAATGATAGAGACACTATTTCATGGAGTCACCGTTTCATTGAGACACTATTTCATAGAGACACTATTTCTTGGAAATACTATTTCCAAGTGACACCGTTTCTAGATAGACTTTGACACCGTTCTTTAATCTATTTTTTCGTTTTTTGAGTTTAATTTCTAATAGTCATATTTGAGTCTTTTAAATACACTGAAATAATTAATATTTCATTATAGACATGTCACCTTATAGTATGAAGTATGAGGTTCAGAATACATGCATCATGTCAACTCCAACAGATGAACTCCGAGAATAAAAAGTGAAGTGTGGCCCAGAAACAAAGATTTTTGATAACAAAGAAGCATGAAAATTATTGTGAAAAGAACTGACACATGAAACTCAATACATATAAAGAACACAATAAGCAATATTGAATCAAAAAATCTGGGATACCATCGATCAGAGTCAAGAACATCTTCACAATACCAACTCCATGAAGAACACGAGTCTGATCAAATTGGAAACAAGAGCATTAGACTTGCGAGACTTTGTTTCTCATAAGAGGACTCGATTCCTGCATGTGCTTCATCCTAGAAATCCAGAGCTGTATAGACTAACACCTAACACACTTCTAATCTTATCTCATCATTTTATTCTCTGTTTAGTATTGTTTTTTGATTTTGAGACTTGTTTGTGTGTGTATGTAAAAACACACGTTGTGTCCTGCATTAAAATGGAGGATACAAGATATCCATCCTCTCATATATTTTTACACATGTTTAATCCCACATAGTAGTGTGGAAGAGGTCCTTATGTAACATATTAGTTTATACACACGGAGAACTGTGGAAGAGGTCATGTGACCTGGACAGTCTTTTGTACTATTTTTTACCCCGATCATGGTGGGTGATCACCATATTGAGTGGATTAGGTATCAGCTTGAGACTGAACCACTTATTTTATATCCTATATGTTGTTTGATTTAGTTTTCTCTGTTTTTATATATAATTCAAAAATCACTAAATTTAGATCTATAGTTAATATTAGAAAGAAGTTATTTTTGTTTTCCCTTATTAGAATATATTAAAAAGTATTATTAATAACAAATATTAAGATTACTGAAAATTATTCAATCTTATGATAAGTTATTTAAATAGTCAAACTTTTATAACTATATTACATTGATTAATTGGGCTGCATTTATTTTATTGGGAAAAATTTTAAGAAAACTTTTCAAACATTATATTAAATAGATACTCAATTCACCCCCATCTAGAGTAATCAACTCTGACCAACAAACATGAAAAGGCATGAAATATTTGATTAACCATTACTTTTGTAATAATATTTTCACTGTACAGTTTTAAATAATTCATGAATTATTTCAAATTTAATTTAATAAGGATTTTCATTCCTATAAATAAGGTCCCATATTCCTTATTACTAAAATATATATCCATTTGATTTGATTTGAATGGATTGACTTAATAAATTATTATTTTCAACCCAAAATGGGCCATACTAACACATGAATTAAAACCTTAAATTGATCGATAATAGATTGGGGCAACACAAGTATATCTATAAAAACAAGGATCACTCAGAAATCTCATTCATATCAAGAAATGAAAGTAGTGAATGCAACTATATTGCATTGAAATATTCATAACATATGAACACTATATGCCTACTAAGATTCATGTAACATTTATCATTTCCCTCATGTCATCAGGACAAGGATGAAATAAGATGTTCAATCAGAATAATAATAAATAAAAAACATATTATGTGTGTCACCCAACAGTGAAATAAAGTGAAGTGTAATCGGGAAAAAATATATCAACAATTATTATTTTGGAAACTCGTAATTTACCCCAAAAATGGGTTTGTTATGCCCAAGCCTGAATTATGACCATGTCACAAGAATTAAAAATCTCCAATATATTATATCTAAATATTAATGTATGAAATTAATAGCTATGTTACCACTTGGTGATGTCCTAGAACTAGATTAGAATGAATGTTTCCTAAGCCTAGTGGGCCACATGACCTAATGCTCATCTCCTCAAATACCAAAATCTTCTTAACAGTAGTGAGGGAATACGATGTGTCCATGGGGAGGCTATTACCATATTCCCAAACTATAGAAGTGTGGATAGATATCATAATAGAATGTAAAAAATGGAATAATGATAATTAAATAGATAGAACAAGTATCCTGAGCTACAACTCGATCATCTTCTACTAGTTCAATCCAAAAAACAGCAAGCAATCATCTTTCTATAGAGATACACATCACATTTTCAACACCTATATAAATATAGTATACTTAGGTACCAATGGTGGCATAGAAAGGGCATGAGATAAATCTCAATAGTCTACTTGTAATGATGTCTACAACATCCAATCCTTATAATATATACTAAAAGGTGATAAATTATACATATATACAAGTAAATAAGTTCAACAACATAAATACCCAAGTACCTAATTCATCCCTTGGATGGTGCTTTAACATGTAACTAGTTCATTAATAAATTTAGTGAATTTTATAAAATTATGTCACATGATGAATTTCTAGCACTAACATCATCTCATGATAGGAATCTTTATGGTTCTTCAATGTAACCAACAAACATGTTAACTATAGGTGATAGAAAGTTTCCACAGTAATAAGAAAGGATGTTGAAATGTAAAGGGTCCCCAATATACTATTGACTAAATCTAGTAAAAAATGAAAGAGTGTAACTAGAGGAGTATCATCCAAGGATTTACACGATAGTGTAATCTAACATAGTCCATGTAATACTTCCATGTTAAATCGAGATAAGCTATGGATAGGCCTAAGAATGTAACCAAGGGAGCTCATTTATGTAGAATCTATGATGGATATATGGAGTGTATCCATAGAGTCTTTTAATTACATAAAAATGGATCATACAGTGTCATATTAGGCATCTATTGATAGATGATAATCAGGTTTCAAGGTGGGTCTCAATAATGGAAACAGACACTGTTGAATCGCAATGGAATCTATGAGAACTCAAGGAATTCCCTCAAAAATCATAATTCTAACCTGAGTCTAGATATTCCGATAATAGTTTCAAGGTTAAAATATATTTATCCACCATAAATTTAATTTATTAAATCATTTAATCTAGGTAATAGTCTTACCATTCAATATTTCAAAGAGGATCAATAATTTACATTCATTAGTGTGACAAGACGAATGGAAGGAAACCATTTAATCCATTTCATATTAAATTAAATTCTTCTATCAATTACCTTTTATAACATGACATGGTTTTTTTAACGATGAGAAACCCCATACAATTCATTTAATATAAACATGTCCATGTCGTATGTATACAATACACTATCAATTTCAATTTGATTGTAATTTAATAGGTGAAGCACTTACCTTAGGTGGGTCAAGTTCTAGGAAATCATATAACTGTCCTATTAAAAATTAAATATTCATTTAGTATTGAAGGGTTACCTTTAAGAAGTTCATGAAATGGTAAACCTAAACGGTGTCTCTGAAGAATGATTAATATCCATAAAAATCCAATTCTGAAAATCACCCCACTTGGGGTGGTTGGTGTTCTGGCCATAACCACCAACACTGAATTATATATTTAACACGGGTATTAGATCATAGTTATAATTAATATAAGAAATGAATATAAATTAGTCAAATGATGATTTATGAAATTGGTGAGTGTGCACAGAATATTATAGAATGAAGAAAATCAAAGGATGAGTTATGGACCACATACATTAGGCATGCATGACTCTCTTCATCCAGTATGAGCCTCTGGTTTGTCCTTTATTGGAGAAGATCTATTGAATGGACCAAGGAACTAAAAATAGGGCATATGAGCATGCATAAAAATATCATTTTTCCAAGAAAATCTTGGATCTCGTGGAAATTGATCCATAGAAAAATATAAAAAATATAAGGATAAATCAAGTGTTACAATGTGGTATTACAAATACTTTAGTGAATTTTACAAAAAATGCTAGCCCCCCAACATTGGGAAGAAAATTCTATGGCTATAAATACCACATCATAGCCATATCTATAATATCTTTCATCAACATGACATCTACTACATTATTTGCCTCCATGTAAGCATGTGAGACAACCAAGTTGATATGAGTGACCATATTGAGGCATTTAGCCCAATGAGGTTATATGTTCCAAGGAACATTCCATGTTGGGGTTTTTAAGTCATGCATAACAATTTTGGAGTCATATTCAATAAATAATAAGTTCTAGTCATATTGGTCATCATATCAAACTACATGTATCATCACACATAACTCAAGTTAATAAGAAACCTTGTTCCAGTGTAGTGGTAGAAACACCCTTTTAAAAAACCACAATATGTTTGAAATACACCTCCACAATCGGTGGGCCCTTGTGTTCTAGAGGATTCCCCATCAACATTCATATTAATCCATGGGTAGATTGGAAGTTTCCATTTAATTTACTTTACCATTTTTTGTTTTCATTGTCGACCTAACACTCCCAAGAGACGAAATATATTCAAATCATGCAAGATATTATTAATGCATCCCATTTTAACTATGGCTGCAATATATACTTCCTGATGGGTGGAAATAAGGCCTAGTTGTGCAGTGGTGTTTTTTTTAAAAAAACCACGTCATTACTGGCTCTTCATATTGAAAAAGAACCAGTAGTGGCCGCTTCTAATAGAATGTTGTGCACCATTGTATTTCAATCAGTTTTACAATGCACCTCCATGAAAACATATAGAGATGTACCTGTGTCAATATTTAGACTAAACAAGGATTCAATATATATCCACAATACTTTTATAAACTTGTATGAGAGGAATACATTCTATTCATTTTCCATACAATTCAAGATTAGGATTCATGCAGTGGCTAGAAAAAAACCATCCCTTTTGAATTTATTTTGAGTGGGAGATCTGTTTTTTCAGATATTCTAGAAGATAATGTACTGATATGGCTAAATAAAATTGATGAGGAAGTGCAAGAACTAGTTTGGTGGTTGAGGTGAACCCCTACATTCCAATCTATATTCCTCCATAGTGTTGAAGTGACAAACATTACAAGGTTTCCAAAAAAGGGTATCATAAGCCATAAATGTATATTGTCAAATAGCATGCTAAACCTATTGTGGGATCATGCTACTATAGATCTTTTCCTGTGTTAAAAATTTATTAATCAATTTGTTTTTATCATTATTTTTAGGACTCATGCTATCTGGTAGTGGTTCCTCAATGCATTCATTGGTCAAACAATTAACATTGGATCCCCGACATACAATTCATTTAGTATCACACATGATCCTATTAAATGATTATTTGATGGAGGGGAAAAAATGAGGAATGATAACATATATACCTATATAGAAATCTCCCTTTAAACCCTCTTGAAAAGAATTCAGCATGTGGATCATTAGAAATCATGTTCCATGTAAATTTTCAAATAATTCCATCACTAAAAATCCTAATATCTTTTATCCTATGCCCTCCTAATTCAACATGTTTAATGTAGTCCTTCCATGCAATAGTAATCAGTTTCTTCTCATAGATGGATCCACTTCATACGACTTTCCTAAACATTCTTTGATTGTCTTTAATAAGGTCACAAAGATATCTGTTTATTGAGAAAGAATAAACAAACATAGATATGATAATATAGGTAACAAGGCAAACCATTTTAGCCTGGGACATTTCCTTCCCTTTCCACATTTCTATTTTATTAACAATACATTAATAAACTCTCTAAAAATACTTCCTTTAAACTTCCCCTCAAATTGGGTAACCCCATGATAATTTAAATGTAGTGCACCCCTCCAAACCCTAAGTCATTGGGTTATCCTTTTCTGGTTGCCAGTTGAAATAACATCCCCAAAGATGATGTAATAATTGTACCAACTTATGGATTGTCCACCAACATCCTCATAATGTGAAAAGACTACCTTCATAGAGGAGTTGGTATTTTTCAAGGATTGTCCACGAATGAAAATTTCATCAGCATAATGCAATTTCAAATGATCCAAATTGTCCTTCCCAGTCTTAATCCTCTTATAATATCCAAATTTGGTGAGTACTCTAGTAATCATTAGCGATGGAAAACAATTGTCCCAAGAGTGGATAACCATGTCTCAAACCCCATGAAAATATGAAGATACCTATGGGAGACACATTGATGAGAATGGATAGTTGGTAAAAGCTGATAATTGTACTAATAAGATTAATAAATCATTCTAAGAATCCATATTTTCTAGTGACATCATCAAGAAAGCTCCCCTTCAATGTGTCATAGGCCATAGAAATATAAATTTTGAGCACAAAATTCCCTACCTTTGATTTCTCATTCTTTAAATTTATACACTCTAAGACTATAAGGACACAATACTAAATATTTCCCTCAAGTACAAATCATAATTTATTTAGAGTGAAGAAATCCTGAACCATTCTCCCCAATAGTTCATGATGGTCTTTCTAATGAGAGATAAGAATAAATTCCCAAGATCCATAGCCATGAATCCATTAATATCAAGTTCATTTTTTTGTGTATCAAGGTATTGAAGTAGGAGTGCATCCAACATGCCATAGAGGAGTGATCAAAGAATTCCTAGACCACCTGATTAATACCATCCTTGAAGATATCCTAATAAAACATGATTTTTTAAGAAAATCCGTCAGTTTCAGGTGATATATCTATATTGAGACATAATGAATCCTCTTTAATTTCCCCTTTATGTGGATTCCTGATAAGAAACCTATTTTTTACTACTCGGTGCAAGGAGTGGAATTCACATTAATTTTTTTTGTTTATATGTTATCACATAATCTGTGTAAAACCCCATGAAATACTTAGAACATCCAACGATATGTCATTTATACATGTTTAGATTTTCCCATTTATTCATATTTCATTTTGTCAAACTCTGAACATCTTATCCTCAGTAAATATATTGATGAAAATTGTGTTCTTGTACTCATATTTTAGCCACTTGACATTCATATGATTTTTATCCAACAATTCATTAGTCATTAAAATAACATCCATCCAATTATGAGCCTCATTAGTCTACCTATATAGATCATTTTGATGTTTATTATTGATCTATATGAATGAAATTTGTTCTTTAGAAGCGCTAATTTCCAAATCAAATTTTGAAGAAAAAAATCTACTCCATATTTTTAGCAGCATTCAGTGTGTTTCAATTTCCCAACAATCCTTTGGAATGGACTTAAAACAATATCAATTTCCTAGGTCTCCAAAAAAGGTCCCTATAACCAGGAGTTTAAACCCACCCATTATTGATGACCAATGAAAGAGGATATGACCATTACATATGTTTATTCACATCCACAATAATATGATTGTGATCAGAATGATGCGATGAATGGGTAAATCCTGAAACACCGTGACCAGAACTTTGATCATCGATCTTAACAAAGCACATATCAAGCTTACATTCCTACCTAACGTTCAGTGTCTAACAACTCCCTATGAAATCAACCCCAAATACTAGATCTTAAAAAAGATAAAATAATCAATGCAATAGTAGAACAACAAAGAGGTGTTATGATTCGAATTTTCCCCAATTTTCTTATTTTTCTTAAGAACACAATTAAATTTTTCTAGAGCCACCAATTTTTTATTCATGATATCTAGGATCCCCCTATGATCTCCCCATAGATCACTTATTATAATATAGGATGTACAAGGATAGAAAAATTAGAATTATTGGACACACCGTAACATATTTCAAGATAATAAAACACTTCGATATTCCTTGATGAAAATTGGATGTGAATGGTGTCATGGCTTTGGATCCATAGATGGTCCATATTGGAGTCTTGGGTGTTTTGGGAGACAAAATGTTAACCATTTGAGTCCCCCATAAATAATGTACAATTAAAAAATTGGATCTTTGATTAAACAATTCAAAAAAACATGGGTTTGTAGGCCAAAAAAATGTTGAAGTGCCTTTTCTAATTGGGGATTTCATAGCGCTCAAAAATTCCTATAAAGTATATTCATGGAAAATGAGTTTTACCGCTTATTTTTGGGACTCCTTACTTAACCATGGTCACATGAACCTTAACTTTACATCCTTTTCTATTCCTATTATTTTCATCGGGGTCACTACCCATGCTTTTCTCTTACATGTATTTATCTTCTGGGGATTCATCATAATTCACAAGATTTGTGGTAATGATAACCTCCTCATTTGTTGAAATATCTCTAATATAACTAGACTATAATACACCACTTTTAAGTTAAAATTTATTCAAAAATTGTTTAGGTTGAGAGTATGCATCCCTAGAGTCATTCATTCTAGAAATCTAAGTGGTAGGTATTTGTCACAAGCCCCTAGATAGATAACTATTTCTTGTAGGATGGGACTGCTGTTGCTACTGCATTTGATGAAACTTTTGTGTAACCATTTACAGATAATTAGGTGAGGTATCCTTCATGTCTTTCTCCTGCTCAGTTGTGTCGGGTGCAGGAATAAGGGATCCCTCAGAGTGTGTCACTGACAAATCAAGATAGGTATGAACCTTCAAGCATTCCATCTCATTTTTAACCTCCCACGAATGAGATGTAATTAGAATGGGTAAAGAAACTTGAAAGAAACATTGTTGTATAGTCATACCATTAGATGATGTCTCATTCACAACAACCTATTGAAGTCCTAATAGTGACAAGGGAGCCTCATTGAGATACCCCCTATTATTTACATCTATTAGAATTTATTTTGAGCTTTCCTGCAAAGGTACCTGAACCTTATAACTCAAGGATCCACACAAAACATATGGGAATGGTACCCCTTAGGGTACTTACCCCACTAATTGGGTTTCCCCTTCAGTGCACATCTAGTTAGTAAAGGATAAACTATCATCATTGAATCCATTACCCTAGGATTATCCCTCTAGAGACAAGTCTATAAACTGAGTATTATCCTTGATTTTTCTATTATGGGTAGGAACATCGGAGCTCAAGTCGGTAGGCTATACAGTTTCCTTCTACACTAAATAACCCCTATATTAACCACATTATAAGGGAAATATGTATCCTTTCTCTTCAGTTCGTGGACTGGAATTTATTCCATACCCTTCCTCCTTTTACATTTGGAGACATCATGTCCCTTCATGTTGTATAAGGGACACTCCTTCTACATATTACATCCCATATACAGATGACAAAAAAATATACAATTCAAGTAGAACATTGGTTTCCTTTCATATTGGACCATCAAGTTGTAATTTTAATCCCTCAATGATAAAACATCTTAATCCCCAAACATGGTGGACATGTCAACTTCCACAAGGATTATCACATTTTTTCCAAACCATGTGTAATCCATCTATATATCTGTCCTAATTGGGTTCTCCAATGAAAAAAAATGTCCCATAAGATATATGGGTGCCAATAGAGCCAATTAAACTAGAATACACGAATCAAACCTACACATGTGTGTTCCCAACCATGTGTGGGTCACAATTCCTATCTCACTCTTGGATTCTGAGGAATCAGAACAACAAGCATAGTGACCAAAGACACTAAGCTCTCAATTTATGATCATAATAAGGGAAAAAGATACCTTAATACCCCTTCCCATTGTGTTCATCCTCCAATCACTTAAACCCCAGATTTTAGCCATTCTATGCATAAGGACTTTGAAATTCTAGGTTCTCTCCCCTTTTTGAATAAAGACTCTCGCGATAATCAAATACCTTCAGAAATTAAACCATTCTTCAACTAAATCCTTATTCACCGATACATGGTATGTCATTAATTTTTAGGCAATCATTAAACTACTATGAAGATAAAAATTAATTAATGAAGGATTAACAGCTCATTTGACCACCTCAAAAAAGTTATTTTTCACACCTACTACTTTTTCTGATGCCCAATCCTCAACATTTAGCTTTCTGGAGGCCAAATCAAATAACTAATTATAACCAACATGATCCTCCCACCATGACTTCTTAGGAAGGTTAGTCGGATTCGGTTCCTCGTGATTCTCATTTCCACTGAGTATAGGGAACACACTGTTGCCCTTTATAGCCTCAGCTCCCACCATCTCTAAATACCATTATTGAATGCAAGAATAATGATGAAATATTAAAAAGAAACTGAGAACATACCAATTTGGATCCAATGATATGAATGAAATTCGATTAAAACTTTGGATGGGTGGGGGATCTCAATTTGTATAATAAGCTTCAAAAAATATTCAATATAAAGGAGAAGGGGTTTTATTTCTGTTGGAAATGAAAGAGGATGGAGGGATGGTTTAAAACATTTCATTAATGTAAAAACATAAATTTTACCAAAAAATATCCCCTTTACATGGTTTTTCCTCACGGATAGCCAAATCACACATAGGAACCTATAAGAAGGGTCATACTGCATGGTTTGACTAACTGTGCCCAAACCATGTGAAACTCCCCTATCAAAATGATATAAATCATTGCACGACCATGTGTCCCACTTTGAATGATTAGATAAAACCATGAAACCTCCATATGATCATTTTCCAACCTCACACTATCAAAACATATCATGAAATATACCTTTCAAGGATTAATCAAGCCGTATGAAATTCCTTATTCTCCTAAACGATATTTTCTGGTCCCTGAAAAATCCCTAGACCCCCAGACCATTTATAATAAATTAATAATCCATTTTATGTACATAAAATAAAAATAGAACAACATTTAAAGTAACCATATGTTAGTTAAAAATGTGTACATACAGGTTATTATATATTAGACAATGTGTTCATGGGGTTGGTAATTTACTCATTCCTATATGTTGCTTACCCATGGATAGGGGAACCCAAATTACCATTGATTTAAATATATTATTTTTGATTTTTCCATTTATATTTGATATGAATTCACCATTGGGTGATACAATTGATTTATAACATAATTATTATTGGCATGAATGAAATTATGATTTACTTACCGAATCCTTGTGAAATGAGGGATTTTTATTAGATCATGCATCATTATTAGGCACACTAAGAAAATATGACATGAATTTTATTCCATATTATGTCTATTTTCAAAAATCATTACCTTCTTTCATATTGATAGTACCTTGTTATATATTCAAATTTTTTTCACTTCTAGTGTGTATTGTATAAAATAATTTTTTCTTAATTCTCATTCCTTAACCTCAGTGTGTTATCTAGAATAGGTTAAATGAATCGCCTTATGTAGTCAATTAATGCATGTGAAGCTATTCACCATATGTTGCATGTGTGGGAATGTGTTTTGGTGTGGGTTAAGTGGATACAATATTTTTTAATGAATATGGGACCTTATGGATCGAAAATGGAAATCTACTAAATTCAACCAGTTAAATATGACATATATTTATGAAATCACATGATTACAATGATTATGAATCCTAAATTGAAATTTAAATCTTACAAATTTCCTAATAAAAGGGCATACACCTAATCCATACCTTAATAATTAGTAGTAAGTATCTCATGCGTTATTATGACCAGTTGTGGTCTCTTTCTCTACATGGACCTGAATTTTTTTGCTATCCGAGATGTGTGATCATTTCCATCTGAAATATTTCTACCTTTAATAATTTTATATGTATAATTATTTTAGTTGAATAAATATATTCTAAAGCATTCATCTGACCTTGTAGTCTTTTTACACATTAATATCCTCTGAACGCACGCCCCAATGGTCGTGATAACCATATAACTAAGGTGGAGGGCTTTAGGTAGCTAGTATTTCCTCCTATGGTTCACCCAATAAAACCACTTCCTTTTACTATTGTGGGTGTTGATACCCAGTTCCTTGTAGGTTTTATGTGTATGCTACAGTCTATGAGAGGATTCCTTTGACCTCCCCCATACATGGTGATGTCAACTGTCAAATTATAGTAGAAACAACATTCCACCTTGTTTGGGGATGATGGACTTCCTGTTGTGGAATTTTTTCTGCAAGAAATCCTTTCTATATTTGATCATCATGAGATGCCTCTAGAGAAGAGGGTCAAACTACCTGTGTGTAGGCTGCCAAATTCTACTATGTGTTTGTGGGACGTAGTCACCCAGGAAGATCTACGCAGTGATATGGTCTGGGATGAATTCAAGAATATTTTCTATGACTATTTTTCCACATTCTATGTGGGATGAAAAAGATAGAGAGTTCATGATCCTACAGAAGTGGATAATGTCAATTATTGAATACTTTTCCCATTTCACAGAGCTAAAACGGTTCTTTGATACTCTGTCAGGTGATGATATTATGACTACTATGAGATTCGAAGATGGTATCATTTATACCATCTGATCATTGCCAATTTTTTCAGGTATACTAGAACTTCAACAATCATTATAAAAACCCTTGCAACAGAGTGGAACTTGAGGGAAGCTAAAAGTGAGAGTCAAGGAGGATTGAAACCTAGAGCATTCAGTGGTTCTTCTTCTGAAAGAATGAGGTGTTTGATTACATTCACAGAGGTAAAAGTAGTGATGGTCCTTGTGAATATAGTTCCTTAATATGTACCCGGTCTGAGAATTTGAGACATCGATAATCATAGTGTTTATGGGATCTAGTCAAATGAGGTATCTACGATAGGAAGGGGCATATAAATGTTTTCAACAGTGCATTCCCACCAGTGCCTAGCGAGTGGGGATCTATACCTATTCTTCAGTCAAGAGTGGGGATAGTAGGATCATAAAAGTAAGGTTGGAGGAATACCATTGGTCAATATATTCGAGGTGGCAGCAGAGGCAGAGGATGTCGGACATATGATTCTCATCTAAAAAAGAGCAGGCTTGCATAGGGAAGTTAGGGAATTAATCAAGGTAATTGTATGGGTGAGTAACATGAAGTATAGCCAACCCTGATGGAGAAAAGAACTATACATTCTACTATTTCATTAACTATTCTAGTTACCTCCACATTATTGTATACTTTATTTCACACATTCATGTTTTACTATTTTTAAATTGAGACTATAATGGGAAGTTTAGGCCTTGAGATTGAACACAATCATGGAGTTATGATGTTAGACACCATGTTCGGTATCCTATCAGATGTAGTTTTCAGTTGTAAAAATTCACTCTTGAGGTAGGCAATTTCCTTTTTATATCGAATAATTTTGTCCTGGACATTACTATATTTTATGTATTCATCAGGATGGATCGGCCACTTTATTATCGATCCCATGTTGAATTCTATTTTAGGATGGTGACATTAACATCACTAGAGGGTGGTTAGCACTTTTAAAAATGGATAATTGGAGGTGAAAACTACAAGATCGTGTTCTGAGCAACAATGTGTGGGTAGTTTCACTACTATAATCACTAGTCTTTTCATTAATGACTTTGGTTTTTGACCCACATATTTTCCACTAGTAGTGGATCATTTTTAGGAAATATTTTTGGGTGAATTATTTAGTTTTCCATCAATGTGAGACATATAATTCACTTTTGAACAATTGTTAAGAGCAGAAGTCAACATTCCACCTTATAGGATATAACCTAAGGAGCTTCTGGAACTCAACAAAGAGTTTGAGGATATGGAGACTAAAGTCAATACACCCCATAAATATTCTTCTTAAGGATCATTGGTTCACTTATACAAGAAGGTAGATGGTACCCTTAGGCTATTTGGGGATTACTGCCACGAACCTTCCCCCAGGGACGGTGTTGTGACTACCCCAATCCCACCTTCCATAGGCCAGGGGCTGGCGACTAGCACCAGAAAGGCATATCCCTAAAACAGTAATAAATTACATTTAAACCTTTATAAAAAATAGACTAGAAAGAAAACCACAAGATTCTAATAATTAACTGTTGTAGTAAAAGAGTTCTGAAAGTAAGGGGTGGGAATACAAGACCAACTAGAAAGGTACAAGTACAACTGAAAAGTACAATACAACTAGAAAAATGGAAACAACTTCTGGGTCATCCTCTGAGGATCCTACCTAAAGGGTAGATATTTTCCTCCTCCTCAGCACTCCACATTCGCCCATATCCTCCGTGTATCGCCTAGTACTTTCTCCCTCAAATATAAGCCCAGCTGCTCGTCATATGCACATGACACGACAAGGTGCAGGTGAAGCCCATGCATGAGTGAGTATAACGAAACCCAGTTGGGACCCCGAGACTTATGAAGGGATCTCAGAATTTCTCAAAGGAAAACCAAAAATCATGATCTCAATTAGAAAACTCCATGAAATAGACACAACTCAAAAAGAGACTCATCTCAAACTGGGTTTCTAGTAAAGTATAAGAAGAACATATGATTAGTCACAATGCTAGATAATCTTTTTCATTCAAGAGGCGCAATTTATGACCATACAGAGTCTGACCAATAGAGGATCGATAGGTAATAACCTCTGTAATGATCCACATAGGATACGAACTACCTAGAGTCGATAGGTAACTAAACCCTGCTGACCCACATAGGATCTGACAAACCTAGGATTGGTATGCACTAACCCTCATAGGATCGATGAGTGCTGACCCACACAGGATCTGAACCACACATGATTGGTATGAGCTAACTCACATAGGATTTCATAGGGCTGACCCACACAAGATCTGACCCACAATAGATTGGAATTCTCTAACCCACATAGGATCAGTGAGCGCTATACTACATATGATCTGTCTCCAACCTCCACCTCACTACCAACCATTGGATACCTCACACCTGGTGCACTCGAGTTCCGTAGAATCAAACCTCGAGATATCGGTCATACCTCTACTACCACTAAGCCCCACAAATGTGTAACCAAAAGAACTTCCATGTCTTAAGGGTTCCAACGTGACAGAAGGTGTATCAACCAGATGCCCAGTTAGTGAGTTATAAGCGTTTTAGTTCCGAGGGCCCGGATGGATTCAGGTTCAATCTAACCCAGCCATACTTAAACAGTCTCCCAAACTAAAGAGGACTATACTAAAAGAAACATATGGATCCAAGGAAACCAAATCCATAGATGGTTCACCAAACATACATCTGATTCTCAATAAATGGCACTTTATGTTTTTATGGGCCTGGTGGGGCCTAGGTTCGGTCAGACCCACCCGGCCCGTCCCAGTTTGGGCTGGGTTTCGGCATCCTTGATCCGCTAGGCTGAGGTCTGGTCTGGTCCGCATGGGGGGGGCGTAAGGGTGGCCAAGCCCGCAATTAGGTGGCGCATGAAGGGTGGCCTGCAAGGGGCAGCCAGTAAGGGGCGTCCCTTAAGGGGAGGGCCAGCCCACATAGGGCGCAACCCGTAAGGAGGTGGCCTAGCCTGCATAGGGTAGGCTCCGCAAGGTGGCGGCCCATTGGGTAGAGGCCCCGCTGCATGCGTCGTGATCCGCAAGGGGGTCCACCCTAGCTGCCAATGAGGGAGTGACCCTGGGTTTTCCAGAAGGGCAGAAGTCCGTTCAGTTTTCCTCACAGCGGCGGTGTCATGTGGTGCCGCCAGGTGGCATGCAGGACCTTCTGGAGTGGGTCCTTCTGATTTTGTCATGGTCATCCAGTCTGCCAGCCGACTTCTCCTTCAGCGCGTGACGGTGCATCGCTCAGCCACCTACGGTAGGCCGGTGTGCCGGCCTCCATCCTCTGGTCACTATGGATGTCGATCTATGGTCCCATTTACTCCTTAGTGGCATACGATGACGCGTTGTGCCTCCTCCATGGTCGGTTAGTGTTTGTCACTCTGATGACCATCGTGGATTTGCCTCATGGCCTCCACTTACAGCGTGCGTCGACACGCTATCCCCAATGTACCCAACTGGTGTCACCATAATGGAGATCTTCTGTGGAGGTGTATGGATAGCATGATAGTGGAGGGTTTGAGAAGGGTTCGTAATGCCCACACCTTATGTGTTAGCTTGTAAACATGAGGGGGATTAAGGGTTTAATAATAAATTGAATTAAACAACAATCAAAACCCTACAAAGGTACCCTATAATAACCTCCTGCAAAAATGAATGAATCTCGGATCAACCCGTCAGTTGGTTGGTCCATGTTCTTCATATTAATCATGAAATTGGAAAATGAAAACATATAAAATGTATAAAAAAATAAACCCCCTACCTCGTAATCCCATTGGGGAGTGCTCGTGAAAGAAGGTGGATCAATTTCTTCATTCCCCCAAACCGGTTCCCAATGACACCACTCGTACATCATCCTTCAGTTCATGGTTCGGTGTCACACATCACCTCCCACTGGGATCAGCTTCGACCTCTAAGGGTTTGGTGTCTCGGCATTCCTTCAGCACTTCATTTCATGGAGAAGCTGTGATGATACCCCTCCTCAAAATCCAAATATATTGGAGAGGGTGAGGGTAAGTAATGACATGGGTAATTAATCAAGTATTATAAATTAGGAACCTCCTAATTCCCCAACAACGTCGTTACTTAAGATTTATAGGTCAAGTAATTTATTGGATTGACACATCGCTGGCCCCACACTCCACTTGTCCATTAGTGGAGAAGGGAGAAAATAAAATAATAAAATCATTTTATTTCATTTCCTTTAAAAAATTCACAAAACATATCATTTTCTCTAGGCCTACTGCGATCAATGTAAAGCCTCCCATAATCAAATTCAGGTAGTGCAGAGTCAACGGTGCCCTCAGATTTTTTATCCGAGAAATGGTTCAAAAGTGAAAAAACACCACCTACGTGTTTACTGAACGTACCCCAATAATTCAAGAATTCACTCTAGACACACCCAGCCTCGGGATCAGGTGCGTTCAAATATCGTAGACTCATAATAATTCCATATAATTAAAATAATTAAATAGAAAATCTAGGTCAATATATTCTCCCCACATTAGGTCTTTTCATCCCCGAAATCCATAACATAGACTAAAGTATCAACTGGGGGTACTGAGCAATAATCTGGGCCTCCCCCTCCCATGTTCTCTCCAGGAGGTTCCTGTGCTACCAGCAAACACACACTAGAGGTATCGTCTGCCCATGAAAGGCCAGGTCATGTCGATCTTCAATCTCTACTAGAACCTTCGTAAATATCACCCCATCATCAAATTCCAGCTTGTCTTGGTCGATGATGTGAGATGGGTCATGCACATATCTCCTCAGCTGGGATACATGGAAGATGTTGTGCACCCTCTCCAACTACAGTGGAAGTTCCATGTAGTATTCTATATTTCTTATCCTACAATGTATGTGAAAATGTCCGATAAATCTCATTGTTAACTTGCTGCATCGGTCAAATCTCCATAGTACCTATTGAGGGTAGACTGTCAAGAATACGCGGTACCCCTCCAAAAAACTCCAATGGTCCCGATATCTTGTCAGCATAAGACTTCTACCTACTTTTTTCAATATTCATCTGCTCCTGGATGGTCCGCACCTTCTCAGTGGTAACTCGTACCAACTCTAGACACATATGTGATGACTCCCCTTAGTCTGTCTAGCATAGAGGTGATCTGGAAGGTCAACCATACAAGGCCTCAAATGGAGCCATACTGATGGTGGAGTGAAGACATTTGTTGTATGAAAACTCTACCATGGTCAAGTGATCCTCCCAACTATGGCCAAAATCTTGGACGAATGCATGAATCATGTCCTCCAACATTTGAATGGTCCGCTCCATCTGACCATCTATCTAAGGATGAAAGGTGATTCTCAAAGGGTAGTGATTTTCAAACACCTATTGAAAAAACTTCCACAACCATGATGTAAAACATGTGTCACAATTAGGGAAGATTGTCGATGTCACCCCATGAAGTCGTACAATCTCCTATACATAGAGGAGTCCCAAGCCCCTTATAGATCCTTACTCTCGAATGTGTAGGAAGTGGGCTGACTTGGTGAGTCAGTCAAAGATCACCCATATGGAATCATTTCCCCTAGATGTACATGTACCCCCTATCACAAATTCCATGGAGATCCCATCCCACTTCCACTCCGACACCTAAAGTGGTTAAGCTAATCTGGGTGGAACCGGAGGCTCGACCTTCACTTGCTGACTAGTGAGGCAGTATGAAACAAACTCTACTAGATCCTTCTTCATCCCTGGCCACCAGTGTTGAGGTCTGAGGTCATGGTAAATCTTCGCTACACTAGGATGTACCACCAGAGGGGCTATATGGAACTCCCTCAACAACACCTCCCATAGCGCCACTGGTACCATGGTATATCCTCTGAAGAGGATGATGTGTTCTCCAGCTCCAAATTTTTTTTTTCAGGATCCTACCCTGAGGATATCTAAGTACGTCAAGCCTCGCATTCAATTTCCCCATGTTGTGCCTCCCTGGCCCACTTAACAAGTGGGGGAGTGACTGCCAAATACTGGAGGTAAGATGCTCCATCTCTCTCCACGAAATATATTTGTGATGTGGCTAACTGCTATGTCACCTCACTCAGCAGTTGTAGAACAAACCTCGTGTTGAGGGCATCTACTACCACGTTCCCCTTCTTAGGAGCATAGACTATATCAATGTAATAATCCAATTGGTACCCTAGCCATTGCTGATGTCTCATGTACAAGTTATACTGATAGAAGATATAACTGAGTTTCTTTTTATTAGAGTAGACTTTAAAACGTTCTCCCATCATGTAATGTCACCACACCTTCAAGGAGAAGACCACTGCAGCAAACTACAGGTTATGGGTAGCATTGTTCTTCTCATGTTTCCTTAGATATCGTGAGCCATAGGTTATTACTTATTTCTTCTGCATCAGGACAATCCCAAATCCTATCCCTGATGTGTCGCAGTAGATTACATACTCAATGGCCCCTTCAGGTAGCCTCAATAATGGTCTACTCTTCAATCTCAACCTCAACTCCTAAAAACTCTGCTGGCATATGTCAATCTATATTAAGGGTTGTCCCTTCTTCATCAAAGCTGAAAATGATGTCACAACTCTGGAAAAGTCAGGCATGAATCTCAGGTAGTATCAAGCCAACCTGATGAAGCTCCACACCTTAGTTGCACTCCTAGTTGGTTCTCAAGTAAGCAAAACCTCTATTTTCAGATGATCCACTTCAAATCCTACCTCCAAGATAACAAGTCCTAGAAATTAGACCTCTCCTATGCACAACTGGAACTTCAAGAGCTTACAATAAATCTGATGCTCTCAGAATGTATCCCGAACTATCTGTAGATGATAGGCAAGCTCCTCCTTCGTTGCGGAGTACACTAAGATGTTTTCAATGAATACCACCACAATGTGATCTAGGTATGGTGGGAATATCATGTTCATGGGTCCCATGAACACTAAAGGGTCATTAGTCATGCTGAGTGGATTAAAAAAGAACTCATAGTGGCTATACTGACAACAAAAGGCCATCTTATGCACATTCTCAACTCATACTCTGAGGAGATGATAGCTTGATATGTGGTTTATCTTCGAAAACCAACAAGCTCCCTTCAACTGATATAAAATATCATCAATCATAATTAGGGGATACTTTTTCTTCACATTCACCTAGTTGAAGAGACGATAGTCCACACAGAGTCTCAAAATACCATATGCCTTCTTGGAAAACAAAACGAGGGAAGACCCTGGAGAAACGATGGTCCTTATGAACAACTTCCTCTGAAAGTCTCCCAACTGTACCTGTAACTCAGAAAACACCCTGAGATCCATCCGATATGATGGTTAAAATATTGGTGTCTTCCCAGGGTACATGTCGATGTGTAATTATACGTCTCTGCGTAGAGGTAGTCCAGGAACATCATTAGGAATGACATCGGCATACTAGTCCACCAATATAGGACATATCAGGATCTCAACATCTAATACTCTAAGGTTAAGGCTAGCCAACTGATCTGTAATCAGCTTCACCCTCCTCTGGGTAAGTCCATTCTAGGCTGCAATGGTTTACTTCTCACTGATGATGGAAAACTCAGTCCCATTTGTGCGGACACACCGCTCTTTTCACCTAATACAGTCAATATGTGCATGGACAGTGGATAAACAGTACATACCAAAGATCATGTCATAAGGACTCAACGCCGCTACTAGGAGAACCCCTCCAATGCTCTTAACTAGTAGAGTAGGCTCACACTACCAGCACCAGTGTGTAATCGTCGAATCTTCTCTTGTAAGAGATTCTAACCGTACGGATCATGCCAACGACTTCACCATAATCTCCGAGCTCCGAATGAAGTTCATGACAATAAAAGACTGACTAGAACCTATACCTATAAGTACAACATCTAAAGGGGAGTAGATAGAGATCGTACCTCTAATCATCTCTAAAGTGTTGTGGTTGTAGGCATCAGCTGCCTGGATTTGAGCTCGTCCAAGTCCACCTAATCCCTATGGATAGTGTGGACCACCTAGTGTTTGATGTAGAACCTCGTATCGCCACCCAACTCATGTTGCTTGTCCAGCTTCTCTACCACATCTGCATGCGGCTTGCGGACCTCCTAGATCGAACCTCTGCCTCTACCTCGGCGATCCCTTGACCGTCTGTTTGTCATCCATATGGTGGATAAGGTAGTCACGAGCCATGTGACCCTTCCCACAACACCTGTAGAACTGCATGTCCCTCTTCTGACCTCCTCTACCTCATGATCTATGCACCTCTGACACTATATCCCGAGACTATCCACCAAAATACCTGGTCCACTTGGACTTCTATTTCTTTTACCTACTACAAGCCACAGATTACTCTCCTTTGTGTCGTCCGGTGTTGGGTCTTCCTGACAGCGCCTGCTCAGTTAGGAAGCTCTCAACCAAAAGATCTTGCTCTTGTACTCTAGCCAGCGTCAATATGATAAGTGATACCATTGATTCATTGATCTCTCATCGGGGACCCTACTCAATGGTCCAGGCCAGGAAGAAAGGGTCTCGTACCATGTTGGTTGAGTTGAGGGAGAGATCAGTGAACCTCACCGAGTAATGGACCACTATCATGTTTCCCTGTTATAGGTGCAACAACTCATGTATATTAAAATAGTGTAAGGTCGTCAAGATGAACTCTACCTTGAAAAGACTATTAAATTCTGCCCAGAGTAGCGTCACCTTGTTTTGTATTTAGAGCATCAATCCCCACCATCTCCTTTCGGCTACCTAGATAAGACTGGATACTTGGTTCACCATAAGGTCGTTTGGTGTCCCAATCAGGCAGAAAACTCTAGATATGGCCTCCAACCAGTCCTTATCCGCCTGTGGATCCATCTCACATCGGAACCTCAGAGGCCTCGACCACGGAAACTCATGAAACAACCTCAGTCAGTGTGCACCCTGTGTTGGTGGGGCTAGTGGAAACGGTTTCCCAATAGTTATAGGTGTTGTAGGTACACCACTCGTAGGTGCTAATTCCGTAAGAGGGCCCTACATCGAGGCCTCATCGCTCGGTTGGACTTCATCTCGTACTCTCTTAGGAATTCTAGTTGTCTGTCTACGTGGCAACATCCTGAAATAAGAGAGGTGTTACATGGTCACTATGTTATACCTAGTGATCTAACACATGAAATCATAAAAAAAACATTTCAGAAACACACACAATCAGTACTTCTATGTACTGAGTTAGAAACCAGAATTCAGGGTCCTAGTGTATGAATATGGCAGTCGCCGCACCAACAATAGATTCCCCAAACTTAAAACCACACTCCTAAAACATAACAATATTCCCACATAGAAAAGTTCAGAGTCATAGTTCTTTGATAGAACAAACTCCTCTGATACCAAATTATCCTGACCCGTCCACCGGGGACCGTACCGTGACTACCCCAAGCCTGCCTTCCAATGGCCAGGGGCTGGCGATTATTACCAAAATGTTATATCCCTTTAATGGGAAGGCATTGCCTTTAATCCTGTACAAACACATATACTAGAACACAACATGAAGCAACCACTAATTAACAGCTATAGTAAAATAATGAAGAATGTTAGGGGACAAAATACAGGCCCAACTAGAAAGGTACAAGTACAAAAGAAAAATACAATACAACTGGAAAAAGAAAAACATCTCATGGTTCATCCTCTAAGGATCCTACCTGAAGGGTAGGTACAGATCACCTCCTCAACACTCCATGTCCCCTCGTCACCTCCGCATACCACCTAGTCCTCGCTCCCTCAAATCTCAGCCATGCTACTCGTCATCTACATATGGCACAACAAGGAGCGGGTGAATCCCATGCAGGGGTGAGTATAACAATACCCGGTAGGGACACCGAGACCCCCGAAGGAATCTTATAATTTCATAGTGGAAAACCATAAATCATGATCTAAATCACAATTCATGAAGAAATTGACACTGCTAAAAAAAGAGTATCTGCTCAAATCAGGCTATCAATGAAGTATAGATGTACAGATGATTAGTCGCGACGATAGATCACCTTATTATTTTAGAAGGCACTACTTCTGATCATACAGAGTCTGACCCACACATGATCGATAGGTTCTAACCCCACAATTATCCACAAAGTATTTGACCCTCCTAGATTCAATAGGTAAATAACCCTTGTTGACCCACACAGGATCTGACCCACACAAGATCGGTCTGCGCTGACACACACAGGATCGCTGAGCGCTGACCCGCACAGGATCTGAACCACACAGGATCGGTATGTGCTGAACCACACAGGATCACTGAGCACTAACATACATAAGATCTAACACACACAAGATCATTATTCGCTGACCCAAAAGGGCCGCTGATTGTTGAACTCTGTATGATCAGTCTCTAACCTCCACCTCACAAACATCCACTGGATTCCTCGCACCTAGTGCACTCGAGATCCATATATTCTAACCTTTTGGTATCGATCATACGTAGACCTAAACTAAGCTACAAAAAGGAGTATCCCAAAATAGAAACTTGTTTTAAGGGTTCCAATGTGAGAAACAGTGCATGAAGAAGATGCATGGTCTGTGAGTTATAAGCGTTTGAGTTTTGGGGGCCCGGTTGAATTTGGATTCGATCCAACCCGGCTCTAATCCAACTATCTCTAAAAATATAGAGGAGCATTCCAAAATGACCAAAACTATCCATGGATCCGAACACTGGAGAAAGTTTGTCAAACGGATTTCAGGTACTCAAGTTATGACCCTTTAAGTGTTTCTGGGCCCGGGTCTGGTCCGACCTAGTAGGACCGACCCTGACCACAAGGGGGGAGACCCGCCAAGGTGACCTACAAGGGTGACATGCGAAGGGTGTCCCACAAGGGGGGGACCCGCAAGGGGGTAGCCCAGCCCGCATAGGGTGTGGCCCAATGGGCGGCGCCCTAGCCACGCACAGCGCGACCCACAAAGGGGGTCTGCTCTAGCCACCATCAGTGGAGCGACCACCATTTTTCCCGAACAGATGAAGTCCATTCGGTATCCATTTCAATGGTGGTGCCACATGGCACCTCCATGTGGTATGTGGGACCAACTAGAGAGGGTCCTTCAGATTCAGTCGCTTCCAACGAGTGTGCCAGCCAACATCTAAAGTAGGGTGCGACATCATTCCACTCTATAACCCACAGTTGGCCAATGTGCCGCCCACCTTCCTCCAATCGTCGCAGCAAATGAGAAGCGTCCTCATTTACTCACCAGTGGAGCACGACGGTGTGTTGTGCCTCCTCCGCGGTCGGTCGGTTTCGGCCACTCTGATGACCACCGCAGCTTTATGTCTTTGCCACCTCTTGCGGCATACGTCGACGCGATATCCCCAACGTATCCATTTGGTCTCACCATGCTGGAAGACTTCCAAAGAGGTGAAAGGATAGCATGATAATAGAGGGTACGGGCTGGGATAATTAGGATCACACCCTCCACATTTTCTCATAAACATGAGGGGTATTAAGGGTTTAATAATAAATTGAATTAAACAATAATCAAAACCCTACAAATATTCACTGCAACATCCTCCTATAAACACGAATGAGTCGTAGATCAACCTATTAGTCGGTTGGTCCATGTTCTACATATTATTCAAGAATGGGAAAGAGGATAACATATAAAATGTGTAAATGAATAAACCCCCTACCTCGTAAACCCATTGGAGAGAACCCGCGCATGATGGTGGGGTGTGTTGTTCATTCTCACAACTGTTTCCCAATGACTCCACTCATACGCCATCCTTCAGTTCATGGTTCAATGTCACTCATCACCTCCCACTGGTATCGGCACCTTCCTCTAAGGGTTCGGTGTCTAGGAACTCCTTCAGCACTTCACTGCTTGGCGAAGTTGTGCCGATACCCCTCCCCAAACTCTATATATATAGGAAAGGTGGAGGGTAACTAACGACATATGGAATTAAGGGGGGATCATTAATTAGGAACCTTCCAAATTCCCCAAAAACATCATTACTTAAGATTGACATGTCGAGACATTTATTGGCTTGACACATCGCTGGCCAAACACCCTGTTTATCTGTTGGTTGAGAAGGATGAAAATAAAATAACAAAACCATTCTATTTCATTTGTTTTAGAAAAGTCAAAAAAAATAATTTTTTCTCCAGACCTAATACGGTTAAAGTATATCCTCACTTAAGAAAATCCCAGCATTGCAGAATCAACAGTGCCCTCAGATATTTAATCTGAGAAACGGTAAAAAAGTTAGAAAAGAAGCTCACGCGTTTACTGAAAATACCCAAAAATTATTCAGAAATTCATTTCGACCACACCGGGCCTCAGACTAAGGCACCTTCAATTTTCATTGACTCGTAATAATTACATATAATTAATAACCTTACATGGAAAATCTGGGTCTTTACAGTTACCAACATTTGAACTAGATGTTCTTAAATAATCAGTATCCACTTCCTATAACCGACACACTATTTGATCATCTCTAAGGTGTGATTGTGTTTTAAAATATAGATTCCATTTCGGGATATCAATAGGTACATGTTCGGATATCATACATACTTCTCATAGCTTTTTGGAGATGGAATGGTCTCTACGAGTACCAGGTCCGGCCGTTTCGACTCACAAAATCACTAGCAGTTTTCATGGATCTTATGAATTGGGTTTTCCATCAGAATCTAGATTCCTTCATCAAAATATTTTTTGATGATATCTTGGTGTACTAATACTCTAGACACGACCATGAAACCTATATTGAGATCATGATGAGTAAAATTATAGAGAATAATTACTATGCTAAGATTAGTAAATTCCACTTCTTGATTGAAAACGTTCGCTTCTTTAGTCACATTATCTCGGAGTCAGATGTTCTATTTGACCAAGATAAAGCGAGAGATATAGTTTCATGGAATCATATTAAGAACTTATTTTTACTCTTAATTTTCATGGAGAAATACTTCTATTATAGATGATTTGTCCATGATTTATCAATCCTTGTATCACCACTTATGTGCATAACAAATAATGGTATTAAATTATTATGTTTAGAAGCTTTTGAAGTATCCATTCATGATTTGAAGAGAATTTATACATTAGTGATGATATTGATTCTAAAATATCCAGGAAATAGCTAAACTATTTATTTTGATGCATCCCGTATTGGGAATGGAGATATTCTGATGCTGGGTAAGTTGTTCTTCGTGTACAAGTCTCATCAGATGTGGTCATACAAGAAGAATTAGTCAACGCATTACTTCAAGCTCACTACTATTGTGAATGACATATGATATTTGAGAAACTATCTACTTGGAGAGAGTTTTTTGGTCCTCAAATATCAATGAAAAACATCATGTACATCTTTAAATATGGAGATATGTATCTCAGGTGATGTAGGTGGGTTGAGTACCTATAGTCATTTAATTTAATGCTTTCCTACATGCCTTATAAGTTGAATTTAGTAGCAGTTTCTCTAAGCTTGATGACCCAAACACAGGTGGTTATGGAATCCCTTTATGAATGGAAAATGATGACCTTATTAACAGCGATAGATGTTGTGGTTCAGGAGTACCATGGTCAGCCAACTCTCTTAGCCTTAGTTGTAGAATATACTCCCTTGGAATAAATATAAAAGAGGCAGTTATCTTATCCCAAATGGCTTTTCCTAATTAAATGTGTTTTAGAAGATGAAAAATATTTAGTTTTACTTTGGATGGGGATGATGCCTTATTGTTCCGTGGTTGTGGATGGGCCCCAACATACATCATAGAAAATGTAATGTATGAATTAATTTCCATAGAATTCGTGGATCATGATTGTGTCACGAAAATTTATCAAGATCTATGTGGAAATACCGGTGTCCTAGTCTGAAATGTGATATTTCCGAATTCATCACACTGTATTCCCCGTATCAATAGGTGAAGCCATAATATCAGTGACTGACAGGGATTTTCACACTGTTGTTCATTTTTTGAGTGGAAATGGGATGATTATCGATGGATTTCAATACTGGTCTACCCAAATAACCTCATGGAAACATTATAGTTTAGTTTATCATTGATCTTTTGATGAATATCGCATATTCATTCCAATAAGTGATATATTTTTGGTAGAAAATCTAAAAAGTGGATAAATCAGGGGGGTTCTACATCTTCCTGGATCTCCTCATTATATTATTTATGATAGAGACACCTGTTCAACATGATGGTTATAATAGGGGTTGGAGAAGGCCATGGGATCACAAGTTCTTCTGTGAATGGCATATCTCCATCAGACCGAAGGACAAATGGGGCATACTATCCAGGTGTTATGAAAAATTATCTATGCATGTTTCCATGAATATGGGGGTTCTTAGGAGAAACTCATTACCCTCATTGAATTTTCATCCAATCAATTATTTTAGGCAATCTTTGAGACAGATGCTTATGAGTCCTTATATGGTAGGCCTTTATACTCCCCTCTATTGTAGATAGAGTTAGTGGAAGAAACTATTAGTGGACAAAATCTCATGAAGAATATTATAGAGACATATAGTTGATTAGAAGGCGCATGATGAAAACTTAGACTAGACAACAAACATATGTTAACAGAGACTGACGACCTCTCATGTTCGAGATTAGAGATCGAGTTTTCTTCCTAGTCTCACCCAGGATGTGCATATACTTATTTAGGAGAAAGGTAATCTATCAGTGATTTTTTTTGGATTATTTGAGGTTGTCAAATGGATCAGGATAGTGGCTTACTAGTTGGAACTTCCTTATAGATAATGGTTAATGCATGATTTCTTTCATGTATCTTGGATTTGATGATACTATCAAAAACTATCACATGTATCTCATCTTTATCTGGTTTATATGGATATAGATGATTCCATTGAAGAGTATCTTATTCGTATTGTTGATCAGAGCATGAAGAAACTAAAAGGTAGGTGAGTTTATTTAGCATAGGTCTTACGGTCACCCAGCCAGATATAATATAAGAACTAGGAATGAGAAGATAATGTATGAGATTGATGGTTAGATATCTTCGTTGATGATACCTCTTTACCCTCTGAAGGTCAACTTACGGGAATATTACATTTAGTTTGAGAGGTTGTAAGGAACCATCATTTCATGAAGGTATAAATCATTAGTTTTTCAATATTAATTCATTTAAACAACCTTAATAATGATTAATATTCAATTAAAGGTGTTAACATGTACTTTTGGGGATCATTTGGAGCTCAAAGCAGTGAAATGGGATGAAAATATTGGATGACATGCTTTAGGGAAATCATTAAATTGAGCCCATAGGGTTTGACTAAAACCATGCGATTGAAGACAGTTAAGAACTGTAGGAATCATTTTTTCTAAAATAGTACAATCCTAGGCCCTTGGTCATCTAGTGATATGGTTATTTTAGACTAATCCATTTTTAATGGTTTCCACACGGTTACTCTAATCATGCACATATTGGTGTATTATGCCTCTAATGTAACAGTGAATTGCACATAGTTTAAGAACTGTGTTCCTATTTAATTTGGTATGGAAAGTAATTTCCCCTCTCATTTATTATTAATGCCTATTTTCTCTTCTAACTTCTTCCTCCAGTGGCTAAACCTCTTTTTCTTCTCCAAAATAAATTTTGTCCTCATTTTGTTGGATCTTTGATAAATCCCACTCTGATCATCCATTTCACAGTCCATTGAAGGTGTTGGACACCTTGAGGTATGATCTCCCTTCTCTTATGTCATGTCTATGTTTTCCTTTGGATACATTTCACTATTTAGTTATAGGATCATTTGCCCTATTTCATGGAATTAGAACATTTTTCAGATCTTTTCCACCGCTTTTGGAATATGAGTCTGATATCGAGTGAGGAATCATCTACAACCATGAGGAAGGTTGTAAAATTATTTTACCATTGAGTTTTGATTTCAAGTAAATATTTCATTTTGCTGCAGACCATATTTTTCTGATAATCCCCGTTATAATGAGTTCATGTCTAATTGATCATTTTAGGTTATTATATGCACATTGAATCTTGTTTAGTGGGTCAATGTTTGTTACATTCTTTCATGTACACCCCTTAGGTATTCCATGTGAGATTTTACTTAAAATATTACTTGTTGAAATGCCAAGAATACTTATTTATCATTCATTATATAATTTAAATTGTTTTCGCCGTGTATACATGTGTTTAATGATCCTACGAACCTGTTATGTGTTTTGAAAATATTTTTAAGTGAATTTACGATAGAAGAATTTTCCCACATGATAATCAAACATTCAAATTAACACCATGATCTCTTTGAATTGATTTTATATGTACTAATTAATCTAATGGGTTGATTACATTTGATGGTTTAATAAAGTGGAGTGTCTTATTCATGATGGATTAACTACCTAAACTGATTATGAATAATTAAATGAAATGGTTAATTAAGGGTGGTAAGACCACACCTTTGATTGTGCTTTATCAAATTCTTATTATGGATTGTAATGTTTTGAATGGAATTGAACATGACTAAAGAGACATATGAGATGTATTTTCCCATGGGTTGTGTCATAAATATTAATATTACATATATATATAACGGATTGGTAAACATGTTTCATTGGATGTTATGCCTCATCGAAATTATAATTATGAATACAAATTTATTGATGTTGTGGTTAAATGGTAAGGGAACAATTTTCCATGAACTAAAATAAAACCTTACATAGAGTGTTGATCATGGAATCTCACACCATAGACATTATTTAGAAGTTGGTCTTGACTCACCGCATATATTTATTCGAGTTGTATAGTGATGTTGCATTCACCAAAATGAGTTTCATTAATGATGTCTCAAACTCCTTAGGGGATGTAGGGATTTCAACTTATTTTTTGATCTTATAAGTTCATTAGACTGGTTATGGATGTCTGAGATACACCCTAGTCCAGCCAAGAATATGTATTCCGTGTATATGGAAGCTTTACATGATGTATAATTGATTCATATTTTTTTGGCTTCAATAGATAGCTATACTATATATATATATATTATTACTATATATATGGGTATTGGTAATATTTTACTTATATACTTGAGACTAAGTAGGTAAATTATCCAGGTGTCCTATTAGAAATAGTACAAGAATGTTATTTATTTTTACATTGTTATTCTATTCTGTTACGAATTGCACACAGTTTAGTTATAAGTACCACTTTGATTACACATTGACACCATCAGTGGTGGAATACTAAGATTTTTATCTCACACCCTACGCAGGCTTCCATTATTAAATGAGTAGATTATCTAACATTACATTTTATAATAGGAAAATATCAGGCTAGAGGTTGTTGAAATTATTTCTTATAGTTGGATCGTAAGAAAAGAGGACTGAGGATTCGCTCGAGATGCTATTGGAGAAGATTCTATTTTTTTGTAATTTTTGTGAAGAATGATTATATGAATTCTTCCTTATTATGTTTTTTATATATCATAATTCCATGCATCCATTTTTTGACAACAACATTCATGATTTTCTATTATTATCAGTTGTTCAATTCTATTTATACTTCTACTACTTATTCAGTTAGTTACTCTGTTTGCGGTGTGTGATTATACTACTTTTGAATGTTTATTTTTGTATCCATTATGATAAATTGATAAGAGGTTATAGTCTCCCCAATGTACAAACTTTACAACCACGTTACTATTCTATAGCTTATGGAATATGGGAATGGGAGCTTCAGGCCATGTGACCCACCTGACCGGGGAATGGGTTATATAGACCCTATTTAGGGACATTACATTAGCACTAATTTGAGATAGTATCTAGGTTTGGTTTTTTATAACAACTAGGAAGAATGTATGTAAGGATCTAGATAATATCTACCACTAGGTGTGATAATAAACCGAAAAGACCCTTACATATTAGCTCTAATACATTAAGTTCATATCTAATGATAAACCATCGATCATTTATATGAAAACACAAATAATTATAGAAATAATTCTCCATTATGATTAAAATATATTCATTTAATGGATTTATATTAATCATATTTTGATAAAATACTTTATTTAATTAATCAATTGATAATGGAATAGTTTTATTTAATTAAATTGTTTTTCCACGTTTTACATATTTTTATTTAAAATTTAAATCACTTGTTTAGATAAATTGATTTTGATAAAATGGAATTAATTTTTTACATCAGAATATAAAATTTATCTTATCATTTATAATAGGATTATTTTTGATAATATTGATTTATAGGTAGATAGAGAAAAATACAATTTTTTTTTACCATTATCTTAAAGTCCCATTTAATTTTTGATCAGATTTAAAGTTAAATTTTTCCCCTTTGATAAAACATAATCTAATTAGTTTCATTTTAATAAGAATTTGATTTTATTTTTGTATACATTCATTTTTATTCCTAAAATGGAATTTTTCCAAAGAATGTTTTCATTATTGTAACAATTTTTATATTAATATTAATTTATTTCACTTCTAATAATTGAACGATGAAAAATTTGTTTCATATTTGGTATCATGGGGTTTAATATTTTTATTACAATTTTTATTTCATTTTTTTCATTTTGAATAAAGACCTTTGATAAATTTTATAGCCCCCCATAATTATTAAATGGGTAAAAATATGTATATTATTGACAAAACTAAGTGGAAATCCCATAAAATATGATCTTAATTTATACTATCTGATGTTATTTCAGTCCTTATCAACTTTTTTATGAAAATCAATGTTTCTTAGAAATAATATTATTATTAATAATTTAATTTTTATAAATAAAATTCTTTTTCCACTCCACTCACAAAAAAATAAAATAAAACAACCTATTATATATTTATCAAAATTATTGAGATCTATTATATAGGAAATACCTACCTAACTGGCTCCAAAAATATCCTCCCCTCATCCTATGTAATCTTTTTTTCACCAAAATACATAACCTAGAAAGATTCAGGGTAAATCCAAAGGAGGATACCCAATGAAGAGGTATAACTCTAAACTGAGTGTTTCATGATTATTTATTTTTCTAATACCTTGAAATATATTATATCCACTATGACATAATGGAATCACAATCTTATTCATTCTGAAATTTTACCATGTTGATGTAATAACTACTCTATATTTCATTTCTATCCAATGGGAAAATAAAATATTTTCCCTGCTGAAGTGGGGACTTCCACACCCACAAATTGACATGATTTATTACTTCACCACCTATAAGGTACGGTTATAAAGATGTAATTAATTAATATATAATATATTTATGATTTTTTGAATGAAAATATTATATTATTTATTTATTTTCCAATTAGTAGAAAAATCTCAATGTCGTTCATGCATACATACAAACTACCTTTTCCCTAAAATGATGTGATTCATTTTTGATGAAATCCTAATATGTTTGTTATAAATTTGTATTTTATGGATTAATATTAAAATTATTACATATTTAAGATTCTATAGGTAATGTAATCATAAATCCTCTATCCATTGTCATTACACCAATGATTAGTTGAGGTTATAAATTGAACGACCCCCTAAAATCCAACATAAACATAACAATTTTAGTAACCAAGTACATCAAGGTAATAAATGTAAAAAAAATTAAAATAATAATGAAATTAACCTGAAATGTTTTATTATGAATGATTAATTACAATATAATTTTATTATTTAGATGTTGTTGAACTTATGAAGCTAGAGAGGACATAAGGAAAAGTATTTTTATTTATACCATTTTTAAATGTATTCTATTCAAATCATTCTTCTCCATATACATGTTCGTCAAAATGTTCTAGGAATGTTCTTATTTATAGATAAAATATAAAATAATAATTTTTAATAATTTTTAATTTCTTTTTAATGGTTTAAAAAATAATCTTTTAAACATTTTTGTATGGTTCATTTTGATGTTTTTTTCAATTTTCAAAAATAATTTTTTTAATGTATTCAACTTGAATGCTTATTCCAATAGTAAAATATAATTTTTATTTTTCAGATTCCTATATAATTAACCATTTTTATTTTTATGTAATGGATTTTGATTAATATTATGGATTTTTTTGAAATATTTTATATGTAAATGAAAACGGTTTCTCACCTCCATGAGCTAACAGAAAGTGTAATTGGTTATGGGATTGAATACTGAGTAAATTTGGTATTATGATTGAAGTGAAATATATACGATTTTAAAATGATGTGTTTATTATATAATTTATTTGATTCACTAGTGATCTTGAAATTTTTTTAATGATGTTTGAGGCTGATATAAAAATTTAATTGATTGGGTAATGTGATAGAGATTACCAGTGATAGGTTTCCCTAATCCATTGTAGAACAGTTTATTCAATTTATTCAATGTATGGTTTATTTTGAGGGTAAATTTAAGAATAATGTATCTATAAATTTACATAATATTATTATAAATGGTTATAGCATAAATAGTTTTATTTTCAAATGGAATCAAAATTACATTATGTTTTAAGGGATGTTTATGAATTTATTAAAAAAATAATGTTAAAAGGTTTGTTTTCAAGGAAATGTATTTTGGGGTTTTCATGGTTTCTATGATATCCTTTTGACTATGATTATTTTCTATTAATGTTTCATATGAATTTTTTCATGAATTATATTGATAGATTTTTCTTTTCTCATCAAAAAGTAAAAAAATATTTATGGAAAAAAATTAATTATGAAATAGTAAAACATTGAAATATATTATAATGATTACTTATGAACTAACAGATTTTTATTATTTTAAGTCCCTTGTTTTGCGTTATTTTTGTCGTAAAACATTTTCAAATTATTTCTCATAGGATTTATGGATGAATATAAATGTTAAAAATTTCAGAGTTCTAATTATGGGAGAAACCCTGAATGGAGAAATTGTTTCTTTATAAATAACTTATCTAGAAGTCACCATACTTTTTGTAATTTTTATAAAAACATTTCCAAAAATATAAGAATGTACTAGGAAATATAAGGAATTTAATCCCTTTTAGATATTGTGTATTTTTTGGTTGAATGAGGTTCATGTATTTCTACTCATTTTATTTATAATCCCACAATGATAAAACTCTATATCCCAACAATATATTAAATTTAATTGGAAGTAAATTTGTTTTTTTGAAATTCCCAATTCCCTAAGTAATTATTTTTCCTCCACATCCTTACACACTTCAATCTGAATCTATCAATATGAACTTTCACCTCATTGAGGTGCCAATTTTATTCAATGGATTATAAGACCCTAACATCCAACATCTCTTTTCTACCACTCTAGTAACCTATAGTGGTACCCAAAACTCGGCTATGGATAAGTTTCATCCAAGGGAGTTCTAACCCAAACAGTCATAACTACCTAGATTCTGAAACCCCATATCACCACATTAAAATTATTATTGAGGAACCGCGACCCACCGTGTATCATAAATTAGATGAGGGATACCTGAACTCATAGATATAGGATGAACACCTTGTCGAGTAGAAACAAATTGACCTAGGAATACCTAACATAATATATAGATTACGTGATCCACATTGAGTGCCACAAAGAATTTTTAATGACCTATGATCTTATTTAATACATTTATTTAAATAAATACTAATTTTAGAATATTATTTCATTCAATAGACTGAACTAAAATGGAAAAAATATAAATAGTATTAAATTAATAAATACTGAAATAATAATATAAAAATTGAATTTTTATGTACAAATATTGATAATTGAATTATAAATTATACATATAATAGAGAAGATTTGCATCAATAATCATGAGTGTTCAATATGAAGCTCCTTATTCCATATTGGAAAGGATGTATCATCACTAGGGTTTTTTTGTGAATAATCCCATGATGACCTTCAATAAATATCGATTATGTGAAATCATCTATAAGAGTAGTTGTAGATCATGGAAATCGCTATGAGATTCCTAAAATAAAATTCCACACCAAATACTATCAGCATTGATTAGCATACCCTAATATCTTATGCAGTGGTCTTAAGGGGGTTTTAAGTAGGAATTATGATGACATAAACATTTAATTATAAATAAGATTAGTATTTATCACATTAGGAATTATAAAAAGGTGTAGTACTACCAAATTAAATTTATAAATATTTTTTTTACTAATAACGCACCCTTCTATTGAAATTAATTTTATCCATGTTTTTAATTTTAATTTAATAAATATACTATATTTTTTAATTTACCAGGTAAATATTTCCTTGGTTAGATTATTATGTATTTTTTGAAATGATTTATTTATAGGTGAATGGTAAAATAAATACTTTATAAAGTAAAAAAAATTTCATATAATCATTTTGATATAAGCCTAACATAAAAATATATGAAAACTATTTCTTGAAAAAATATATGTTTGTGGAGTTAAATAACGATTTCTAATCTATTTTAATGAATTTTGAAACAAATATCATATTATATTTTCCTAAGTTATATTTTCCCATATTATTTTAATTAATTATTAATAATGTAGATTTTGGATTTCTGCTTCTTATAAAGACCCATAACTCTCCATTTTTCAAAAATAACCAAATTATATTCTGAGAATTCGTAATTTTAATATTTTTAATCCGATAATTTTTTACTTAAAAATATTTTTTTCTAGAAGTTTTTTTATTATGTTACACTTTTATTATATTAGTATTGGGTTTTATCAAATTTATAAATTTAATATATCCAAATTTATTTCACATTTTAAATCCTAATTTTAAAATTAGGTTAAATTTTTAAAATAGTTTTTAGTCATAAAAAATGTACTTCTATAAACATTTAGCATATTGGTTAAGGTTAAAAATTCAAAAGTTTTAAATCAAGATGTAATACTTTTAAATTAAAAAAAATCCCAATAAATTAGTTTTTGAGATTATATTTAGACAAACCTAATCGTATATTCCTTTTTTTGAAAATTGGATCCATTTTCATAGATTATGAAATTCCTTTTTATATTTGAAATTGTATTTACGAAAATACCACATACTTCAATTATAAAATCATCCTTCCACCACCCCTTCGAAGAAAATATAAATATTTGAATTATACCCCATAATAATCTTTATTCATACCCCAAATAATAATATCCCATGTTATGAAGATTTCATCACCTATTAATTTCTTAAATAACATCATAATCATAGAGGTTTCCTAGAGAAGTTTTAATTATTCGATGTTAGTACTTTATCCTCACTTATCATTCTTAAATATTAACTTATTCTAAAAATTAATTAATCATATTTATCTATTTATTATAATTTTGTTTGAAATATTAAGCTTCATAAAATATAATATTGTTATTATTAAATAGTTTTTTTCTTATTGAGGCATCCATCAAAAGACATTATTATTTTTGTCATTTTTAAAATTTAAATGAAATTTTTTATAATGATTATATTATAAAGTGATTAAAATTTTAAATAAAATGATTATTATTTAATAGTGTTTAGTTTTTTATTTTATCCAAAATATTGAATGACGATTCTATAATAAAATTATTCCATAAAAATACCTGTGAAACTGGTCCTAGAATGATCTTGTTTTTGCCAGTTAAACTACCTATATGAGTGATGATATAAATTTTATCATATATGGTTGTAGAATATTAATTTATATTGATATATGATAATAATAAAGAACCCTTTTGGATATTTTTTTAGAAAAAATACATTTTAGATATTGTATTTATGAATCGAACATCAAATTTCAATATAATTAAAATGGAAAATCAAAAAAAATTATAGAAAAAATACTTTTAATAAAATTATCTTGATGAGAATAAACATATAAAAATATAATAACCACCAGAATCACTTCACTAAATCAATGATTAAATAGTTAAAAACAACAATTGAAAATAATTAATGTCTATTGAAAAATAGTAAGAAGAATGAAAGAAATAAACATAAATTTTACTAATATGTAAAAAACTATAATATAGGAAATTAAATAAATTATTAATTATTATATAAATTATATATGTATTTATAGAACATATTTTACAATGAAGGAATCATCTGTAAGTGTTTTTGTTCACTCAATTATGTTTCATTGTGTCATAAACTACTTTATTTAAGTAAGTTCATATATGTTTTTTAATATTCCATTTATCTATATTATATTATAGATTATTTTTTAAAAATATATTTTTTATTTCCTTAAGAAAATAATCTCATTTGAAAAATTTCTTTCATAATAAATCAGATTTTTTTAAGAATAATATCAAACCTTTTTAAAGAAACAGTTTCTTCCATGTTTGTATTTTTCATCTTCCAATATTATTATATCTATATTATGAATGAAAACATGTTTTGGATATTATTATATTTTTATTTACCTTTATTTTATTTACATATATGATTTATTATCCTTTTTAGTTATTTGGTTTCCAATTATATTATTCTAATATAATAAATGTATTTTAATTTTATTCGTAGACTGTTATCATCAAATCCACATTTATTAACATGAATATTTTTACTTTACAAGGTTTCATTATTGAATATCATTTTTAGAATAAATTTTTTAAAAGGATTAAATTTTATTTCAAAAAAATGATTTTGGATAATTACTTGTAATTTTTTATCTTCTTACAACATTAATTTTTTTTTGAAAACATTTACATTTCACATTAATTATCCTCAATAAGATCTATCTATTATGAAGATATGTTCTTAAAACACTAAAAATTATCCTATGAAATAGTTTTTGGGTGATTTTTATTGTTGTGTCATCCAATTGAATTCTGTATACCATTTATATATGATAATAGTTTAACATTGAAAACCCCATTTTATTTACATGGAATCTTTATGAGATGATAAATTATTATAATTATTTAGAACACATAATTTTGGATGATGATAGGTGGGGTAATAAATACCAATTCCTTTTATTGTTTAAGGTTTTCTATGTCATTTCATGATTAATAGTGTTTATAATATCTTGTTTTATCACCATTTTAATGTGTATATTTGATTAGGTTTTTTCATAATACACATTCAAGATTGGAATTTCTCATGGTGTTTTCCACCTCTTAGGATAGTTCTAAATTTATAATGATATTCATTATTTCCATTATATTCCAAATTTCCATGTTATTCCATGATCAAAATTTCTGTTTTATTATATTATTATTATATTCATTTGTTTTAAATCCATGATATATATTTTATTATTCTAGGATTATTATTTTATCCCATTACTTTATAGATGATTTTTTATAACTTCTTATAATTTCTTCTTATGATTTCAAGGACCTTTTAATATGATATTTAAATCATTATTTTTTCAATTTTCATGGAAATTATATGCATTACTACGTGTATAATGAAGTCTTTTATATGGTTTATTATTAGAGATATTGACATAATAATGTTCAATATGATGTTTATGTACATTGTCTTCAAGGAAACCAAACTTTTGGGTTATTATTGTAGTGAGATTAATTGAGAAATTTAATGTTTGGATTATGATATTAATGTCATATATATAACTAGATATATATTGTCATTATAGTAGTTATCAAATTATTCAGTAGTAATTTTTCTGGATTATGATTTTAAAGCATTCCATGAGATCCCTAAGCATATGTGTAATTATTGGAAATTTACATTCACAATGGTTATTTAAAGTGTCTCTAGTTTCCAAAAAATTATATCAATTTCCTGATACAATTATGTGGATGCAATCTCAAGAACAATGTAAACTAGGTGTAATAACCTTGAAATTTATGGTTTGGTATTAACTGTATCTTCTCCATGTGCACAACATAGAGTCCAAAATACCAACCTGATTTTACATTCCATGAGATATTCTATGGTAAATTAAAATTAAAATTATGAAAAATTATGACATATTGAAATATGATTAGGATATAGATATTATAAAGAAATGAATATGGATAACCAAGATTGAATCCCAGAGGTTTATAAGTAGGTTATATTAATTATTTATTAGTTATTTATTCTAATTTCTTAGTTTTCATTTTAAAAATATTCTCATAACGATTTTTTTATTTTATAAAATTGATGTAACTAGGAGAACCCATGTTAGTAGTGTGTGTAAAGGGTAATGTAGTATTTTTTAGAATGAGAAACCAAATGGGATGGCAGAGAATGAGAAAAACCTCATGGTAATGTTTTCCTAAATTTCTTCTACTATAAATAAAAATATTAACCATATTGATCTCTAGAATATACTAAGGATGAATAAACTAGTTATAATTTTTTTTATTTGTCAATAAACACTTGTATTTAGTAGGAATTCTGACCCACTAATTTTTTATCACTATATTTACCAATTAGATTACATATTTTTAATTTTTCATGGACTGTACCATGATAAGGTAATTTTACTCATCTATCATTTAGATGGAGATTCTGAACAATGGTAGAGAATCATTACAAATATAATGGAAAATTAAAATTTTAACATATTGTATTGAGGCCATTCGAAGGAAATATTTTTCACAAAAATATTTTCTATAAAAAATGTGCACTAAAATGAAACATGAATTTCTAGAGTTGAAAAAAACTGATGATGAATTCAATGGTAATTATAAGGATAACCTAAAGAGACTTGAATGATGCACCTATAATACCATTATTGACAAAAAAATAAATATTGAAAAATTATTCTGGGGGATAAAATGAATTATCCATAATGCATTAGGAATAAGTGAGATTGGCTGCTACAGTGAATGTTTTTGATTTTCCCTAATGGTGGAGATGGAAACTGGGGACATTCAATATTTTTTTGGTGTTAAAAGGGAAGTATAGAATCATGTAGGAGGTGATGATTAATCAAAATCTCTAAAGTAATTATAATTTATTATTTGTCAAAAATGTGAGAACATTCAATTGGGTAATTTTATGAATGGATCTATGTTGTTTTTAATAAGTTTAAGTCCGGGCGACGATCCCACAACATGTAGAGAAATCATAAGATGTTAATTAACATAACACCTGAAAAAAAGGCCCAAAGAAATGATCCAAATAAAATATAAGGAATTGTTCATAAACATTACATGATCATATGTTTTAGTCAGGAATATAAATTTTTCCACATTGAGGATCCTTTCAGGTTTAGAGTTATAAAAAATTAGACCATAACTATTACATAAGAACTAAAATATTACAAATTAGAAAAGTCCACTCTGTATCCGTTTTTTTAATGTAAAATTTTTTAAAATAAAACATGATTTATCTGTATTGAAAAAAATTTCATAACAGTCATCTTGACTACTTCATATCACATATCCATTATTATACCCTACGGAAACAATTTCAAAATGTTATTTTGAGCACAAATAGCTCATTAAGGGATATAAAATATTGAATGAAACTATTAGTTAGTGAATATTTTAAACTTGTTACAACATTTTCATCAAGTTATAATTTGGAACCATTAATCATAAACCATTTAGCTTACCGAATGAAAAAATAAGACACATATAAAGCACACAGGAATTATAAATCATAATGGTAAATTGTCAAATCCATATCCTTATTACATTGTATCCTTTAGGATAGTATATGGAGTAATTTTCATGTTTATATTTGGAATACCCATTAAATTATATTCCCTAAATCTCTGTATAGAAACCCAACTAGTTAACTCTATATTACTATAGAATTATTCATAGAGTTATCACTGGCTCACACACCCTCAGTTTACCATGGAACCACTCATATACATAAAAAGTCCCAATATCATTAACATAATCAGAAAACATAAAATAATAATAATGTAATAATAACATTTCCTCTTCAAAATCACTTTTCATTTTAAAAAATATCACATATAAAAATGAAAACACATTATTTGAAAATATGAGTGTAATCATGTGATGTAATCAACAATGTAATAATGTAACATAAAAGAAATAATTTTTTTCATGGTGTATTTGTGATAAAAAGGCATTCCATGTTATTAAAATAAACAAGTAATTTATAAAACACAATTAAAAAAATGAAAAAGAATATAGTTTAATCAAAGTGTCCCATACCACTTTGAAATTTTTCAAAGAAATAGAAATGTTTAAAAAATTCATTTCCATATAAATAAATCCTTAAAATAATTTTGAAACCATGTACATTAATGAGAAATATTTAGAAGAATAAATCATTAATAAAATTCAAACAATTTTTTAGTTAAGGAGTCCTTTACCATTTTGAAAATGAAAATTTAAAGCCACCTGAAATTAAACGATTTTAAAAAATCATTAAATAAAATTAGTATTGAAATAATATAGATTCAATATGTCCAATTGGATGTATATTAAATTTATAAATGAATAAATGTTAATATCATCACGAAATGTCTCAATGAAATGAGACTGAGATGAAATCCCATAAAAGGATCTCTTTATGAAAACCTTCAAGAGTAATTGAAAATTTCCCCTTTTAAAACATTAATGTAAATATTAATAAATTCATAAAACCAATTTTTAATATATGGACATAAATTATCAAAATATCAAATCGAGGTTTGTAGTTAAAAATTACCTTGCCTCGAGTATGACTAATCTTGTACATTGTTTCTCTTTATAAGTAATAAACATAGATTAATTAATCCTTTATTGAGAAAAATTTTCATTATTATTCTTCACTTTATATAACTTATAATCATGTTATAATAATTTCATTATTTTTTGGGTTCATGTTAGATGTTTTTTTGATATTCGGTACTTGAGTCGAAAATGAACTTGGTCTGATGACAACAGTCCATGTTGCCATAAGTCCATAATTTCCATAATAATATTCATGAAATAATAATAAATTTCATATATCAATTATATCATTAATTACATTCATTAACTGTGGATATGAATAATGAACAATGTTACAATCATGGAGATGATAAGCTATATATATGCATAAGTAACGGTTTCATTTTTAAATGATCATTATGAAAAGAAGGTAAATATTATTTTCTCAATAAATAATGACAATAATATCATTAATATCATGTTAATAATTTAAATATACTTATGTAAATTATCCATGAGATTTGTTTATTAAAAACGAATCATATCTCTTCATTGAGGTGATAGTTCACAAGTAGGCACGAATGCTGATATCATTTTTATGTGCATGGAAACTAAGAAAATAATAGATATATTATTACATTATAACAATATATATGTCATGAATAATAAATATTAACATTTGTTAATCATTAATCCAATTAGGGATAGATGGTTTTGGAAGATGGATTATATCAATTCGTGGAAGTGATAGTTCACAGCTACGCAGGAACGATTGATTTTTTTCCAATTTAATGGAAGTGGAGATGGATTTAGTTGATGATATTAACATAATAAACTATCATTATATTGGTGATACTATATTTAGTATTTCATCATGGTTGAAGTATATTATAAGGATGATTAGGAAAACATAAAATATAAACAATAAAATAATAACATTACATTTCGTTCGGATGATAACTTTTCTAAAGAACTTTACACCTCGTAGAATAGTTTTATGACTGAAATATGGATTCAATAATATGTTTATGGATTCTAGGAATGGTTATGGGTATATAGTGGTAGAAAAAAATCTGTTTTTGAAGTGTGAGTTATAGGGAGGAATGGTTTCCTATTTATAGGAGAGGGGAGGGGCACCCATGGTAACCCTTGAAATATTAAATAAATATAAATTAATATTTAATAGAAAATGAATCAAAATTAAGTTATTTCAAATAAAATATGTGGATGGTTCGAAATACACTCAAACAATAATTTGTATTTCTATATTTATTTTATTTTAATCCTTATCATTTTTTATCTGCTTTTAACTCATCCCATTTTATCATGTAATATACACATGAAGATTAAAATAATTACCATAAGATGAAAATGACCAATGAATTATTCATTAATTAAATTTTTATAATAATATAAACTTTTTGGACAAATAATATATTTTTTAGTTATTATTATTATTTAATTAAATATTTTATATTTTAAGACATGAATATGGTCAATGTTGAAACTTTTCAATACATGACTTTTTTAAAAATTCTAACCATTTTATTCCTTTGAAAAATCTACTTTAACTCATTAATATAATGTAAAGTTCATCTATAAAATTCTTGGATAATATAAAATATTTAAAATTATATTTATTTTGATGTTATTAATATCATTTTTTGGATTCATCCTTTAAAAAATCAATTACTCCATCATCATTGTGTCACAATTACATTTAGTTATTTAATAACTAAAAATAATAATGAAATTTTAATTATTTAGATAATAATTTTATCTTTCAAATATTTATTTATAGTCTAATTTTTCTTCTATAAGACCCTATATTGAAAATGATTTTCTGTTAAAAATATTAGTATGACATTTCTAACTTATCCTTAAATAAAAGATAATAAATGTCATATTCTTACACAAGTGTATTAAAAAGGTTATAATTTCCACCTAATGTTGATTTAGTTTGAATCTGACTTGTCCAATGAAATTTGGATAATTTATTTGGCTAATTTAAAATTATAATAATATTATTTTTAACATCAATTACCAGATTTACCCTTAATCGTGGTAAATAATATAATTAAGTAAATATTAAGAAAATTATGTTTCTCTGATTAGATCCAAATTTTTGAACAAATTACAACCATGTTTTTCTATTTTTCAAAATTCAATTCTTAGATGTGTATAAATTATGTTTAACACTAATCCCATAAATGTTTAGAGATCATGGGTAAAAGATATGTTCAAAATATCAATTTTTTTTATATCTAATATAAATTTAAAAATTACTCTAATATCATAAATTGGATTAAATGATAAAAACATAATATAATTATACATTAAATAAATTAAAATTATATGATACCAATATAAATATATAGACGAAAAAATAGTTTTGAATTAAAGTGCCATATTTTTCACTATTATTAAAATATGAAATTTATTTGAAAAATACCAAAAATTCAACCAATATAAATTTTGATATCCCGTTACTAAATAAAAAGTTTAGACTTTCAAATCAAACATATTAAAGTGTCAAAACTAGATTTAAAATAATTACATCATCAAAATGCAAAAAAACTGTATTTTTAGAAAAATAATTCATTTATCTGTAAAACTGAATTTTTTCTTATATAATATCTTGAAATCAAAAGAGAAGAATTTTAAAAATTATATTGAATTTATATTTAATTAATTTAATCCAAAAATAGTGATTTGATTAATTTATAAACATAATTATTCAAAATTAAATATGTTTTTATAAAAATTCATTTCTTATTTTCAATTTGTTTTTAGTTTCACTTATAGTAATTTTGGTAATAAATGTATAATTATACAAACATTTTTAAAAAATATATTAATAATTCAGTCAAAATTGTTCATTCTCATCATTCTAATGGTTAGGTGAAAACTGTTACTAATAATAATAATATTACTATATATTTTTCAGTATAACTCAGTCTTGTGTGCTATTTAGGATTATGGAGAAATGCATTGTTGCGTGTCAGGTGTACTACTGGATGTAGATTTTATTTAAGATAAAATTACTATATAACTGATAAATATAAAATTCAATTAATATATAATTACCTAAAATTTTACATCCTACCCTCCTTCTAGAAATTGCATCCTTGCATGTATGAATTTCATCTTGAAAACTATGGTTTCACATTTCAAAATTACACAACTGAAATCCCACATTAGAAAAGAGATAATAAAACCACCATTTTAAATGAATATAATGGATGTAAAAAGATTGCATGAGAAAAAAATACTAGGGTTCCACATAGGAAAACATGGATATGGGTGAGTAAAACAACCATCATTTTCCAATGTAGATTAATAGAAAAAAAATCAGGAGACTGTTAACAACCACAAAATCATAAATATTTTATGGGTTAAACGGTCCATAATTTCATAGTAGGAAATGTAAATAGATAAAGTTTTTATAAGATCATTTTCTCAAAGATCGGGAATTCATTTAATTCATACACTATAAACAAAAGAAAACATAAATACTTGAAAAGTATCATTTCATCCTTCAATCAATTTTCACCAAAAACTCATCTTTTTTTCTACATGATGAGTATTCAAGTTGTATTTATGATGCCTAAAACAATAGAATCAACTTCTATAGAATCACATATCATAAAATATTAACTATATATTTCTCCATTAATGAAACATTATTCAATACCAATATTGTTAGGATAAGATAAAATAATTCTATGAAAAGAATAAACCATTGGATGATGAAAACTACTTCTAATCCCCAAAATTGAATTGTAATACCAAAATTTCAACATAGAAAATTAAGAAAATTATTGTCCTTAAATCCCCTAAAAATAATCCAAAATATGTCAGAAACCCAAAACATAGAAATATTTAATTACAGAGTCTACCAATATAAATTTAAACATTCATCACAATATAACATTGAACATTCTTAATTTCTAATTCCAAAAATGTAATTTAAAAAATCACATTTTCTCCATGATGGGATTTTCATTTCTATATATAACATAGATCGCTATAAGTACACAAAAAAATAAAAGTATCTTCAAAAATTAAATCCAAACATTACTCCTAAAATAAAATCCCATAATAATCTATTTACCTTAATTATATAAAATTCCCAAAATAATGAACGTCTTCCAAAATAAAATTTATCAAGGAATCCCATAATCAATTTTCTAGTATCATGGTAATCTATTTGATAAATTATTTATTCCACAAATCAAGTTATTCATAATCCATAACATAATTTAACTAAAAATAACTAAATCATCATACTAACTAGGTAATTCATGTAGGATAGTGGTAAGAAATTCACCCTTATCACCCTTTGGTTGAGGGGTTTTGTTTCAGCAGCCTTTCTAGACACGATGTGTAACGAACCAAAGTTTCATTAATGGAAATCCCTCTTGATCTAATTAAATGTCTCTTTATGTTTATATAAAATGTCAAATTCATTGGTTTTATGTTAAGAATTTTGACCGTTGCTAATATAGCCATTGAACAGTGATCACATGATTAGTATAAATATAAGGATTTAACAAACCCAATTTACTGAAACAAAGGAAGTGGTGGCCTCATCCAGTAGAATTTTCCCATACGAAGCCCATTTGTCGGAGGTTGGAAAAGAGGTGGCATCATTGGGCTTCTCTCTTGACCAATCCCAAAATGAGCTTCATCATGTCAAGCTAGAACGGGACCGTCTACGGGATAAGTGGATGTTGATAGAAATTACCACTCGAGCGATGTTATCCGAGCCACCCCAAGAGTCTGTCACCACTGCACACCTTACCATTAGGTCATATGTGGCTTTTTTAATGGGTTATGTAACAAATAAATAATACTATGTTCATGTACATAATTGTTTTCTATATAATAATGAATATTCTTTCTTGTCATTATTGATACATTGTAAATAGTTTTTAAAGTATAAATAATGTTTTTATTTATTATTTAATTAAGAATTCTATCTTATTAAATTAAGGGATTTTTGAATTAAATAATATTTTAATAAATTATTATTATTATTATTAAATTAATTTTTATTAAATATAAATGATCTTATAATTTTATGAATGCAATTGTTATTTTTATTAAGGTTTGAAAGCCATTTCTATCAAAACCCGGGAATTTTTTATAAATGTCGGTTTATATTTTAAAAGTGAAAATTGACATATTTAGAAAATTATTTGGATAAAATAAATGTTATTTCAGTAATCAGGATGTCGAAATTATCCAATGGTGAATTTTTCATAATTTTCTTAGACAGTCAAATTTTTGGGTAAAAATTTAACACCATTTAAATATATAATGTGTTTTATGACATCAGAATGACCCAATAGTGATGTAATAAAATACTATGAGCTTTATATTCGGACAATATATGTATTAACATTAAAATAATGTTATTTTGGTTTTGTTTAGCTTACTTTTCAAAGCATTAATGGACCCCTCAAGACTTATTAAACACATTGTGTTTTAAAATTAATTTTCATGGGAGTATGACTCACCTCCACATAAGAAAACCTAATATTTTAAGAAGTTCAGACTTTGGCCTTATAAAATATTGTTTTCCTCTTCCATTTTCCAAAAAACATGGGCAAAAACCATGGGATGGTTTGTGGTTTGGATTAATTTAATATAAGGGGAACCAAACCTAAATAATAAAGAATTCTCTCACATTTCGTATATAATCCCACCCAATTTCCCAATTCCTCCTCACTCAATGCCTTTGGAGTTCGTCCAACCTCTTCCCGACTCTCTCTAGAATCCTCCCAAGGTTCCCCAAGCTCCTAAGAAGCCTCTCACAAGCCTCTCTCTAGCCTTTGGAAGCACACTTCCAAGTTAGGGTTTTTTCTTCCTTTCTCAATTTTGTCCAATTTTCATCATATTGTTACTCCCTTTTAATTTAAATTATAAATTGTGGGGAATGGTTTCAAACCTTCCCCAATCTTCCCTCTTTTTGTGTAAATGATGGGAGACCCCTTCCTCTCTCATTAAATTCCACCCATGTACACCCATTACCATGCCGAAATTCCGAACGGAACTTCTCTCTCCTCTTTTACATTCAAGATATACTTTTGTATCAGGAATCTAAATTCCATTACAATTGTCTGGACATGTATCTATATGACCCCATTACTGTACATTTCATGTAAATATGATGAGACACCACTTTCTCTCTCATCAACCATTTTTAAGAATTCTTATGTCACGTCCTTACACTGCCGAAATTGTACCAATTTTCTACGCCAATGTCATTGTGTAGTGAATACCATGCCCATTTCTCCATCAAGGGTATTCACCTTTATGCACAATTAATTATTGATTATAATGTTTCATGTATGAATTCCACATTACTTTATTGTATAATAAATTATTATGTTTAATGAACCCATGTTTTATGATCCATGTGGAACACTTATGCATGAAATGAAATGTTTAAGAAGGGTGCGCCCTTATAGCACTCCAATGCACTGGGTAAAGTATAGTATCATGATACATCAGGTGCAATGAGTGTTGACTCATGCTAATTCAATTGAAATGAGGGTTTACTCATTTTTCATGTGCAATGAGGATTTACTCATGCTCTATGTGCAATGATCCTTGGCTCATGCTAATTCTATGTTAAGTGTTGTTGCCACATTTCCATGTTATGATTATCATGTTTTATCATGCCTTTATGTTCATGTTTCTCTTTTGATCTATTGATATTCCTAATGTCTAACATGTATTGTAATCCTCATGTTATTCCATGTGTATTCCCTTACTGGGCTTTATAGCTCACCTTTTTCTTATGCATGTCCTCAGGTTATCCCATGCAATGCTGTGTACGAAGGAATGTAATGGTCATGTAAAGGAAGTTTTCAATAAAGATGTTGTATTTCATGTTTTAAGTTTTTATGTAATTATACTAAGCCCAAAATACATTAAACCTCTCAATCTTCTTTATTGTATCAAGTGAACTTTTATGTAATAAATCATGTTTATGTTTGTAATAAAAGAAGGGTTGTCATGGTTGGTATCAAAGGATAGGTTTAGTTATTATTGGGATTAGGATTAGAAAACCATAGTAAAGCCTTAGAGACAAGACTAATTACAATATAAACGTCCCTAAGTTTTGGTGAGTATTGAGTAAGTGGTTTATCAAGCAAATACATCCATGTCTAGATACGAGCAGGTAGAGGCAGCTATGGAACAGATGTATCCTAGGGGTAAAACCCGAAAACACCGCATTGAGCTAGACTCAAACGGGAAATGGTGCATGACAATGGGCCTTGCTGCACTCATGGTTACGACACTCCTAGGGGATAAGTATTGATAAATTCACAAGCTTAGTTTGAACCCTTATTAAGGGAATTAAAAAAATGACCCTAATAATATATGTTATAAAGTAGATCATGAAAATCATAGATTTAATCCTATAAACTTATGAGTTGAGGAAATAAAAGTATATTTATAAGTCATCAACTTTTTTCACTGGATTACCCTTTATTTGTTACCCCTATCTTTTCTTTTATTCCAGTGAATGGCTGGTAATAGGAGGACTCGAGCTAACAACCGTTGTGAAGATCAGTGTGATGACTATACTAATGAGATGCCCAATCCAATGGGAGCATGAATCGTTTATTTTGTCATGATTCTCTCTCATCTAACTAATGTTTTGAATAGAAACTCGGGTGAAGAGGAACGTTAAACCCCCCCCCCCCCCAAGAAAGAACAAGTCGCTATCGAGAGCTTCACGAGACAAAGGCCTCCGACTTTTAGTGGATCATCTGATACCACAATTGCTGAAAAATGGATCAACTCCATTGAAAAGATCTTATCCATCCTTCATTGTTCTGAACAAGAGAAGGTTCTCCTGGAGGCTTATCATATGTAGGGTGAAGCTGATCAATGGTGGACGTTGATCAAAAATACTAAGCATGAGGAGGAGATTGAGGCATTGGAATGGATGGATTTCCGGAAGATGTTTTTTCGATAATTATTTTCCGTGCACACTCCGGCTTAAGATTGAAAGGGAATTCCTTTACCTCAAGAAAAAGGATGAAGAATATGTTGGAGCGTACGAGGAAAACTTCACAAGACTTGTAAGATACACTTCCAGCTTTTTCATTACCCCAGAATGAAAAGTTGACAGCTTCTTTGGTGGGCTGAACCCTAGCCTGTGGAAAGAATTGGTGATCCGTGACTTCTACAACTATGAGGAAATTGTCTGATGAGCCCTCAAGATCGATATGAATATCGGAGAATCATAGGGGTATCATGGGGATAAGAAAGCGTAAGGTGGACTTCAATACCGGTGTTCCGATGGATAAATCCAACGGTGCTAAGAAGATACAGTACCCCACTTTCCAAAAGTGCGGAAAGAAGCACCCTTGAGATTTCCTTAAGGGGAAGATGAAATGCTTTAGGTGTGGAAGAGATGTGAACCTAGCTATTAAATGTCGGAAAGAAATACCCGCAGCTGTGACCGAGGAGAGGAACTCTCCATTCAAACCTCAATGCGATGTTCAATGCTACAAATGCAAAGAACCGGGTCATTTTGCAAATCAGTTCCCTAATCCAAGGGTTTTCAGAGGCAACCAACAACCTCCAAGGAAGAAAAGAAGTGATTTTTCCATCACTTCTGCCGCAGTGAACCCCAGAAATGAAGTGGTGACAGGTACACTAGTTATTCATTAAATAATAGCGAACGTTATTTTTGATTCAGGTTCTACGCATTCTTTTATATCTATAAAGTTTAGTAGAACAATCCCAGAACCACCACAAATCATGGATGTGAATATATCTGTGATTACGGAAAATGGAGAAATCATTGCATCCCATGAATATAAGTCCTCCCCTATTATAATCTATGGATTGAATTTCCCGGCCAACCTCGCCATCCTCCCTCTGGTGGAATTTGATGCAATTCTTGTCATTAATTGTCTTTCCTTATATAGAGTGAACATAAATTGTCGGGAGAGGGAAATCACACTCCATATGGAGAATCGACCCCCGATTCTTTACAAGTGTAAGGAGGAAGATGAATCTCCTTTAGCTCCATCATCTCAAGTATGGAGATTACTACCTTATGAGAACATTTATCTAGCTCATATTATTGAGTCCATGGAAGAAACAATCCCTGAAGAAATTCCTATTGTGTGGGAATTCACTGAAGTGTTTCCCGAGCAAACTGCCTGGTCTTCCTCCAAGAAGAGATGTTGAATTCTAAATTGAACTCATACCAAGGGCTTTACCAATAACCAATACTCCATATAGAATGTCTGTTGTAGAGCTTGAAGAGCTGAAGAAATGAATACAGTAGAATCTCGATAAAGGGTTTATAGGCCCAAGTGCTTCACCATGGGGTGCACCAGTCCTCTTCATCAATAAGAAGGATGGGTCAATGCGGCTTTGCATCGATTATCGTAAACTTAACAAAATCACGATAAAGAACAAATATCCTCTCCCAATAATTGATGACTTGTTCGATCAGCTGCGTGGAGCACAATACTTCTCCAAGGTGGAATTGCGGTCGGGATATTATCAAGTAAAGGTGAAGAAGGAGGATATCCCCAATACTGCTTTTTGCACAAGATACGGGCACTATGAATTCATAGTAATGCCTTTTGGACTCACTAATGATCCAGAAATCTTCATGGACATAATGAATAGAGTCTTTAGAGATTACCTAGAAAAATTTGTGGTATTCTTTACAGATGATATTCTAATATACTCCAAAACCAAGGAGGATCATGAGGAGAATTTAAGAACTGTACTGGAGACTTTGCGCAAGGAGAAGATTTATGGAAAGTACAAAAAATGTGAATTCTGGTTGAAGGAAGTATCATTCTTGGGCCATATCATCACAAGTAATGGGATATCAGTGGATCCCTTCAAAACAGATGCAATTGAAGGATGGCCGAGGCCAACATCAGTAACGGATATCCGTATATTCTTGGGGTTAGCTAGATATTATCAACGATTTGTGAGAAATTTCTCACGATTTTACAACCTTCTTACCAAGATAACTCGAAAGGGAGTAAAGTTTTCTTGGAGTAATGAATGCACAGAAATCTTCAAGGAGTTGAAAAGGAGGCTTATCACTGCACCCGTTCTCACTTTACCCACAATTGGGGAACTTTTTGTGGTATTCAGTGATGCTTAAAAGAAGGGCTTAGGTTGTGTGCTAATGCAGAATGATAAAGTGATATCCAATGCCTCAAGGAAGTTGAAAATCCATGAGAGAAACTATCCAACGTAAGATCTGGAGTTGGTAGCGGTGATCTTTGCCTTGAAAATCTGGCGGCATTATCTTTATGGGGAGAAATGTGAGATATATACTGACCACAGGAGTCTTAAATATATATTCACACAGAAAGAGAATAATATGCGCCAGAGAAGATGGATATATCTCTTCAAGGATTTTGACTACTCAATACATTACCATCCTGGGAAAGTGAACAAGGTGGCAGATTCCCTATGTAGAAAGGACCCAGCGATTCTATCAATGATGAGAATTGAGAAGGATCCAATCTTCTTAGACTTGATGAATATGGACATGGGAATCATAAAGAAGGGAACATCATCAATCCTTTCACAAATGATTACTCAACCATCTCTCTTGGAAAGGTGAAAGGATGCTCAATATGATGATGTGGGAATTCAAGAAAAAGTGGAATCTATCGAAAAAGGGAAATCCTCAGAGTTTAATGTTAATGAAGAAGGAATTGTGCGGTTTGGGAAAAGACTATGTGTTCCATCGAGTTCGGAGATGAAGAAGGAACATTTGGATGATGCACATAGTTCAAATTACATTATTCACCCAGGGAGCACAAAGATGTATCGTGATCTCCGAGAAAAAGTTTGGTGGGATAATATGAAGAAGGAGATCGTTGGATATACATCAAAGTGCCTTGTGTGCCAGCAAGTGAAGGCAGAGAGGCAGAAGTATAAGGGGATGATGCAACCATTGCACATACCAGAATGGAAATGGTAGAACATCACCATGGACTTTGTCACCAGACTTCCAAGGACATCCATAGGAAACAATGAAATCTGGGTTGTTGTGGATCGTCTTACAAAGACTGCACACTTCATTGTTATTCGAGAGGATTTATCATTGGATCAACTGGCACAGATATATATCAGGGATGTGGTAAAGTTTCACCGAGTACCAACATCTCTTGTTTGTGTCATTTTTACTTTAACATTTAATAAAAAGTTATTTATGTCATTTCCAAACCAAAGTGTCTCCATGGGGTCCCCAAGTTGACCCATGGCTTGTATGGGTCGGCCATGACACAACCAATAAGGTTGGGACATGTGTCTAGGTCATTTCCTATTATTAAAGCATTATTTATACCTTAAACTACCCTAATTACCACTAATCGCGATTAAAAACTTAATAAGTTACTATTCACCAAAAATTTATTTTAATCTCATTGAACCACATTTTACTTCTTAATGACTACCATGTATGTCGGATTTTCAAAATTCAATACACATTAGTTGTAAACTTTCATTTAACTGAAAAATCAGTTTGCTTGATTACCACTTAGTCGTTTAACTATTCATCAAAAATTGAAGTTTTTCAGAAAATTACCAAAAATTCACCCTAATCTATATTTGATATTCCGAATTCAAAAATGAAGTCCATTTTACAAAATTCAAATCATATAAGTCACATTAATTAATTCAATAATTAATTCCCGTTGCCAGAGCAAATAGCGTGTTTTTACAAAACAAAAAGTATCAAAAGATTGACACCAGTTTAAGTCTAATTTCAAAGTGAAATTGATTCCAATGACCACCATTGGATAAAATGGTAAAAATATATTCTAATTTAACTTCAAAACCAATTAAAAACATAATCTAATCATATAAATAAATTAGATTAAAAAGCAGTTTTGATGTAAAATGCAGTATTTTTGACTATTCATTAAAAAAATGAACATTGTCAGAAAAATACCAAAAATTCACACAAGGTAAATTTTGATGTCCCAATCATAAAGAATAAGTTTATTTTGACAAACATAGTTTATAAAATTGTCAAAATATAGATTCAAAAATGGTTTTCCATCAAAAGGCAGTAAAACAATCTTTTAAGAATATTAGTGTATTCCATGCATAAGATTGTATTTATTTTAATTTTAAGCCTCTATAACACTATCTTAATAATTAATAGACATAGATAAAAATATATTTTATTCATTACTTACTAGGGATGTTACATCCTTCCCCCCTTTAGAAAATTGTGTCCCCGCAATTTATTTACTTATCGAATAAATGGGGGTACATATCCCTCATTGCATTTTCAGATTCCCATGTTGCCTCTTCAATCATGTGGTTTTTCCACAAAACCTTTACCTGATGAATCACCTTATTCCGTAACACTTGCTCCCTGTGGTCAAGAATCTGGACCGGTTGTTCCTCATAAGATAGGTTCTCTTCCAGCTGAACTACCTCTGGACTCAAAACCTGAGATGGATCTGGCATATACTTTCTCAACATCGAAATGTGAAAAACATTGTGTACCTGAGATAAACTCGGAGGTAAAGCCACTCGGTATGCAACTGATCCAACTCTCTCCAGAATTTTGTATGGTCCAATGAACCTTGGACTCAACTTTCCTTTCTTACCAAATCTCATCACACTTTTCCAAGGAGAAACCTTGAGAAAAACATGATCACCTACCTCGAAAGATAGATCTTTCCTCCGGTTATCCGCATAACTCTTATGCCTGCTCTGAGCTGTTCTCATGTGTTTCTGAATCAGGTGAACTTTTTCTGCCATCTCTTCTACCAATTATGGTCCCATCAACTTCCTTTCACCCACTTCATCCTAGAAAGCTGGAGTTCGACATCGCTTCCCATATAATGCCTGAAATGGTGCCATCTGTATACTGGAATGAAAACTGTTATTATATGAAAACTCAACCAAAGAAAGTTGTTGGTCCCAACTTCCCTGATAATCCATAGAACAAGCTCGTAGCATATCCTCCAATGTCTGAATTGTTCATTATGACTGCCCATCTGATTGAGGATGAAAAGCTGTACTAAAATTTAATTCAGTACCCAACGACTTCTGAAGGCCTTTCCAAAAGTTAGATGTGAACCTGAGATCACGATCAGATACAATGGAGAGAGGAACTTCATGTAACCTGACTATCTCATTAAGATACCAACAGGACAGTTGATCTAGAGAGAAATTATCTCGTATAGAAAGGAAATGAGAAGATTTGGTCAAGCGATCAACAACAACCCAGATTGCATTATTACCTCGAGATGTACTCAGTAATCCCACAACAAAGTCCATGGATATATTCTCCCATTTCCACTCTGGCACTGGTAAAGGATGAAGCATCCCTTTCGGTAACTGCCGCTCTGCTTTAACCTGTTGACATGTCAAACACTTCACAGTAAAATCAGCAATATCTCTTTTCATTCAATACCACCAGTAATACTCCCGTAGATCTCTGTACATCTTAGTACTGCCAGGATGAACTGAAAACGGGGAACTATGAGCTTCACATAACAACTCTCTCTTCAACTGTGAATCACAAGGCACACACAATCTCTTCCCAAATCTCAAAACACAATCATTATCAATGTTGAATTCAGGCAACTTACCTTTCTGAACTAGCTCTACCTTTTTATGCAACTCACTGTCTTGCTTCTGTGCTTGTTTGATTCTATCTGATAGAGAAGATCTCATTGATACCTGAAACAAAACATATGGACTTCCTTCACCAACAACTTCTATGCCAAAGTTCATCAAATCCTTAACCAAAGGATCACGTTCCAAACGCAACATTGTTAATGAAGCATTACTTTTTCGACTCAAAGCATCAGCCACTGAATCATCCTCCTACCTCAATTCTAGGAACTGTTTTTCCATCCTAAGACGAACCACCTTAGGAATATATTTCTCAAGAAACATACCTTTGAATTCGTCCCAGTGAGGATCCTCAATCTCATCACCATCCCTTATATTTTTCACCATCGACCACCACTGATTAGATTCACCTTCAAAACGGTAAACAGCAAGACTAACCTTTTGATGTTCTGAACACCCCATGACATCAAAATCTTCTCCAGTGCTTTAATCCACCCTTCAGCTAGCACAGGGTCAGATGATCCTCTGAATGATGGTGGATGTTGCCTCATGAAATGTTCCACCACTGACATGTTCCTCTGAGGTTGATCTGGCTGATCTCGTGCATGTATACCACCACCATTTATAGCCTGAGTCAACTGTGCCATCACTGCAACAAACTGTTCAGTTCCGATTCCGACCATCTCAGGTTGCTGATTTGGAAGGTTATCTTCCTCCTGATGTCGTCCCAACATAGCTGCTTTGTTTCCACTACGGAAAACCATTCTGAACACAGAAATATCTTAGGCAAAGCAACATGGTAATCTGTAAATGCTATATCATTTCAATCATATCATAAATTAACTTATAATTTAACAATTTTCTAACTCCTAAAGTTGTCTAAACCGACCTTTGATACCAACTATAAGGCCCCAGCCTTAAACCATACTTAATATTGAATTAAAAGAATAATTCACATTGAGGATCTTTTCAGGTTTAGAGTTTTAGAGAATTAGAACATAACTATTACATCTTAAAAGATTACAAAGTAGACACTTCTACTAAGTCTCCGTAAAATAAAAACTCTTAAAAAGAAATATGTCTAGATTGCATGTTTTAGATAGCATGAAATTCCCTTGATCCCATCCTTGACCTTATTCCACTTTAATTCCTGTGAAAAACATTTCGAAAAACTTGGGGTGAGCATAAAAAGCTCAGTAAGGGATACAAAGAGAATGAAAACTGTTAGTTTTTCAATCATCAAGTAAACCATGTATACTATATCAAAGTAATACCTTCACCTTCATGAAGTAGTAAAAAAAATCTTCACTGAATAAAGTATCATTACTTACCTTTTTGTAACCAAAGGATTACCATAAAACCCATATAAAGAACACATAGAATATATAAAGGTAACTTGGGACATAAACATACTTAAGTGGAATAACCATACGGTTGACTTCCACACATATCACTTAATGGAATAGCCATACGGCCAATTTCCATACATACTTAATGGAATAGCCATACGGCCGACTTCCATACGCAATGCATTGGAGGTTATAACGTAACCACCCGTCCTGGTATTCACGGCACCACCCGTTATATGGTTTATAACGTAACCACCCGTTAAAATGTCCAAGTACCGGTATAAAATCATAAAACATAAAACATAAAACCAATATAAAGGAATGATAACATTTCCACATTTTAATATCAATATATCATAAATATATTGACATAATAGAATACTTTATCAAAACCATTTTCAATACCAAAATACATAAAAGAGTATATGGTATTTATTTTATTTTAAAAACATTACGGCTTGTTGAGGAAGCCAAAGATCAAATAATACTCGCGGCGGCGGAAAAAGGTCGTTGTCACCGCGTACGTTAAAAAAACATTCCTTTTTGTCGTTTAGTAAAACGCTTCGTAGAAAAAGATTCCTTTTGTATAAAAGTAAAATTCAAAGGAGTTTATACACCTTATAAAAGAAATTTGTGTATAAAACGAAATATGCCTCAATGAAAGGAGATTGAGACGAAGTCCCTTACCTTGGGTCCGACTTGACTCGATCGTTCTTTAACGTCCTGAATAATAAACATGAGTTAATTTATACTTGATTAAGAACCTTTTTAAAGTTCATTATTCTTTATATATCACTTATTTCTATGTTATGAACATTATGTAACCATTTAAGTTAATAATGTTTGTTTTGTCAATATTTGGTTCTTAAGTCAAAAGTTGACTTCTTACAATTACATGTTGTTCGTGTGGTCAAAAGTTCTTTATATCCAGAATTCAATTCCTGATTTGGATATCATATATATCATATATATCCAGAATATACATGTATTTATAATATTACATAATCATTTAGAGGTAAGAAATGAAATGCACCGTTCATGGAGACGGTAAGCAGTACGTACGCATGAACGCTACTTTCATTTCTTTGTCATATTAGTGGAATTAAAACTAAATGAGAGGTATGTATATTTTAATTCCAGAATTATATTAATCATTTAGATATATCATTAATTATATATATACATTATATACATGTAATTTTAATAGTACATTACATTTGGGGATAAGAAATGAAATGCACCGTTCATGGAGACGGTAAGTCGTGCGTACGCATGAACGCTACTTTCATTTCTATCTCATACTTTAATGGAATGAAATAATAATGATATAGAGGTATATTATAATTCCAGTATAACATCATATATAATAACTTTAAATCCATCCTTTACACGTCCCACATATGGCATTAACGAATCACATCACTTTTAGGGGCGGTAGTCCGCATTTCCTTAAATGAAGATATCATGTTTACCCATTATGGAAACCATAAAGGTATGCCAAAAATGAAAAATACAGAAGCTTAAAGAAAACATAAACATATTATATATCATATATAAAAATAGTGACATCATAATGGCCACCCTTGAAGGTGTTAAATGAGTATTGAACAATCATCGTTTCGGGAGGTAGAATTTCGCCATCCACGGAAACCGTATGTTCTTTAACCATTTGATGTAGTTGTGTGAGAGTGTAGCTCAAATAAATATTATAACAACATCCTAGTATATTGAAGATACTGGTTATGTTACAAAATAAGTAAATAAAAAGAGTTTAGAGGGTTGGAGAAGCAAAATAAAACAAATGAACAAGAGAGAATGAATTACCTTTAAAAGTGTAACTCCCTTTTGATTTGAGCCTAAAGGCTTCCTTTGAAAGGATTATGCCCAAAGGGAATCCTCTAGGATTAGGAGAGGGATGTGGAGAGAGTAATTGGGCAGGGGTTGGCCGAGCCAAAGGCTTTAGTAGTGTGTGAAATGAGGTAGAGGTGGGGGCCTTTTATAAGAGGAGAGGAGGGGCACTTTTGGAAAGTAAAGAAATATTACTTTATTTGAAAATGTGTTTCAGTTTTAAAAGGTCCCACATTAATATAATTCGTGGATAAGGTGATAAGGCTTCGAAATCCACTCATCCAATGAGTTTTGGACATGTGTAGTTCATAGATTTTACATTATCTTTCCATTTTATTTAAATCGTCAAATAATGATGTCATCGCTGCATCATTATTATGTCATAAATAATTTAATTTATTTAATGTCTAAAAATCATAAAAAAAAATACTATGATGTAGGAAATCTTTTTATCTTTCCAATTACTATTTATAATAAAATATCTGATCTTTATAACCCCATGTAAAAATTGTTTTTGTAAAACATCTCTTGTTTGTGTCATTTTTACTTTAACATTTAATAAAAAGTTATTTATGTCATTTCCAAACCAAAGTGTCTCCATGGGGTCCCAAAGTTGACCCATGGCTTGTCTTGGTCGGCCATGACACAACCAATAAGGTTGTGACATGTTTCTAGGTCATTTCCTATTATTAAAGCATTATTTATACCTTAAACTACCCAAATTACCACTAATCGCGATTAAAAACTTAATAAGTTACTATTCACCAAAAAATTATTTTAATCTCATTGAACCACATTTTACATCTTAATGACTACCATGTATGTCGGATTTTCAAAATTCAATACACATTAGTGGTAAACTTTCATTTAACTAAAAAATCAGTTTGCTTGATTACCACTTAGTGGTTTCACTATTCATCAAAAATTGAAGTTTTTCAGAAAATTACCAAAAATTCACCCTAAGCTATATTTGATATTCCAAATTCAAAAATGAAGTCCATTTTAAAAAATTCAAATCATATAAGTCACATTAATTAATTCAATAATTAATTCCCGCTGCCAGAGCAAATAGCGTGTTTTTACAAAACAAAAAGTATCAAAAGATTGACACCAGTTTACGTCTAATTTCAAAGTGAAATTGATTCCAATGACCAACATTGGATAAAATGGTAAAAATATATTATAATTTCACTTCAAAACCAATTCAAAACATAATCTAATCATATAAATAAATTAGATTAAAAAGCATTTTTGATGTAAAATGCAGTATTTTTAACTATTCATTAAAAAATGAACATTGTCAGAAAAATACCAAAAATTCACACAAGGTAAATTTTGATGTCCCAATCATAAAGAATAAGTTTATTTTGACAAACATAGTTTATAAAATTGTCAAAATATAGATTCAAAAATGGTTTTCCATCAAAAGGCAGTAAAACAATCTTTTAAGAATATTAGTGTATTCCATGCATAAGATTGTATTTATTTTCATTTTAAGCCTCTATAACACTATCTTAATCATTAATAGACATAGATAAAAATATATTTTATTCATTACTTACTTGGGATGTTACACTATTATTTTAAGAAGTTCTGACTTTGGCCTTAAAAATATTTTTTTCCTCTTACGTTTTCCAAAAACCATGGGCAAAAGGCAAGGTATGGTTGTGGTTTGGATTAATTTAATATAAGGGGACCCAAACCAAAATAATAAATAATTCTCCCACCTTTCCTATATAAACCCACACAAGCTCCCACTTCATCCTCACTCAAAGCCTTTGGAGTTCATCCCACCTCTAACCTACACTCTCTAGAATCCTCCCAAGGTTCCCCAAGCTCCCAAGAAGCCTCTCACAATCCTCTCTCTAGCCTTTGGAAGTACACTTCCAAGTAAGGGTTTTTTCTTCCTTTCTCATTTTTGTCCAATTTTCTTCATATTGTTTGGCCCTTTTAATTTCAATTATAAATGGTGGGTTATGGTTTTGAACCTCCCCCATACTTCCCTATTATTATTTGAATGATCGGAGACCCCTTTCTCTCTCATTAAATGCTTCCCATGTAAACCCATTATTATGCCGAAATTCCGAAAGGAACTTCTCTCTGCTCTTTTACATTCAAGCAATACTTTTGCATCATGAATCTAAATTCCATTACAATTGTTTGGACATGAATCTATTTAAACCCCTTACTTTACATTTCATGTAAATATGATGAGACACCCCTTTCTCTCTCATCAACCATTTTTATGAATTCTTATGTCACGCTGTTACGTTGCCGAAATTGAACAGATTTTCTAAGCCAATGCCATTGTGTAGTGAATTCCATGCCCATTTCTCCATCAAGGGTATTCACCTTTATGAACATTTACTTATTGATTGTAAAGTTTCATGTATGAATTCCACAATCCTTTATCATGTAATAAATTATTATGTTTAATGAACCCATGTTTTATGATCCATGTGGCACACTTATGCATGAAATGAAATGTTTAAGAAAGGTGCACCCTTATAGCACTCCAATGCATTGGGTAAAGTATAGAATCATGATACTTCATGTGAAATGAGTTTTTACTCATGATAATTCAAGTGAAACTAGGGTTTACTGATGCTTCATGTGCAACGAGGATTTACTCATGCTCCATGTGCAATGAGCCTTGGCTCACGCTAATTCCATGTTAAGTGTTGTTGCCACATTTCCATGTTAAGATTATAATGCTTTATCATGACTTTATGTTCATGTTTATCTTGTGCTCTATTGATTTTCATAATGTATAAAATGTATTATACTTCTCATGTTATTCCATGTGTATTCCCTTACTGGGCTTTATAGCTCACCCTTTTCTTATGCATGTCCTCAGCTTATCCCATGCAATGCTACGTATGATGGAATGTAGTGGTCATATAAAGGATGTTTTCAATAAAGATGTTGTATTTCATGGTTTATGTTTTTAGGTAATTATCCTAATCCCAAATGACACTAAAACTCTCGATCTTTTTTATTATATCAAGTGAAGTTTTATGTAATAAATCATGCTTAAGTTTGTAATAAAATCAGGGTTTTCATACGACGATTAGTCACAATTCATGTAGATTATCCTATTTTTAAAACTATATTACCCTAATAACATTGAAAAAATGAGATAAAATCTTCAGAAGTAACCATACCATATTTTTACCTCAACTTTTACCTTGAACCTTTCATTTTGCGTCACAAAATGTAATAACCCATAATTTCCTCAAAAATGAATTTCTCCCAAAAATATCATTAGTGACATTAAAATTTTATATATTAAGGAATAAAAAGTCGTTTCTTATACATTTACATTATGTAAACCAAAAAATAATTAACTCATAATGATATCCATATCTCTAAAGAAAACATCTTAATCTCAAAAATTTTCTATTCCATCCTTTGATAACAAATGTAAGGACCCATCCTTAAATGTTGCATGATATTCAGTTATAGTCAAGAATTTACATTAGTTAATATTTAGTAAATTTTCATGACTATATTATTAGAGAATTAAACCATAACTATTTTATAAGAACTCAAATATTAAATTTATACAAGTGTACTGACTATCCATTTTTTCATAATCTTTAACATTTTCAAAGGTTACATGATTTTTTTTTATTTTTAAAAATCTTCATGAAATTCATAAATACATCATCATTTCTCTTAACCGTCCTTATACCCTATGGATAAAATTTCAAAAACTTGGGATGAGCACAAAAAACTATGTATGAGATATAAAATAAAGAATGAAACAAAGTCTATGAAAATTCTAAACTTATGAAAACATTTACATAAAATCAAACATTTCACAAAAAAAACATACAAAACTTTATCATACCTCATGAAATAATAATATCATTATAAAATCATAGAAAAAAATCATATATTTATCATGGGGAATTCATATGATTCTTACATTATATCCTTCACGTCTATATCGAGAGTAACCTTTATGGTCACGTTTGGAATTAATATTATAGTATAGTCCCTTAATCTCTTAGGAGAATCCCAACCAGTTAAATCTATCTCTTTAAAAAATGAATTAGAGTGATATCATGGCCTCACCCACCCTTTAATTATCAGATAACTTCCCCATATACCTAATAAATTCCCAATAATCTTAAAATAATCATAACACATAATATAATAAGAAAAGAAAAATAACACTCCCACATTGAAATCACATTTAATGTTTAAAAACCCACACACATAAAAATGAGAACTCATTACATGAAGATACGAGTGTAAACATGTTAATATTTCATAAAAAATTAATGTGACATAAAATAAAGAAAACAATTTCATGAATTATATGTGAAAAAAACATTCCAGGTTATCGAAATAATCGATTCATTTTCAAAACACAATTAATACATTTAAAAAGAATATTCTTGAATCAAAGTGTTCTATAATCCTTTAATAAATTTAAAATGAAATAAAATTTTAAAACATTAATTTCCTTATAAATAATTCATTAAAATCATTTTTAATATATAGACACGAATGAGGAATATTTTAAAGAATAAATCATTAAAACATTTAAAATGAAGTTTTAGTAAAACAGTCCATTACCATTTTAAAGATTTAAATTATATGCCACATGATAATAAAACTTTTTTAAAAAAACAAATAACATTATTATATATATAATATTGATACATAATTTCAAAGGGGATGTATAAACAATTTATAGAAGAATAAAGGTTCATATCATCAAGAAATGTCTCAATTTAAGGAGATTGAGACAAAATCCCATACAAGTATCCCTTTATGATTTTTTGAGATAAATCCAAAAGATACCATTTTAAATAATTCATTTCCATATAAAATATAATATAACCAATTTTGAAAATAAGGACATAAAATAGAATTATTTATAAGAATAAATCATCAAAACATTAAAATTATTTTTTTATATAATAAGTCCCTTACCTCGAGAACAACTCATATTGTATGTTATTTTTCATACTAAAAAATAAAAATAGGTTACTTTTTACTTTATTGAGATCACTTTTAAAGTTTATTATTCCCATTATATCACTTATTATCTTTTTATAACAATTAATCAATTATTTTTGTTCACATTTGAAATTTTGTCGATATTCAGTACTTCAATCAAAAGAGAACTTGGTAGGACATCAATAGTCAATTTGGCCGTAAGACCATAATATATTTAGTAATATTCATAACATAATAATAAATTTTATATATCAATTATACATTTAAATACATTCATTAATTATGGATATTAAAAATGAACAATGCCACACTCACAGAGATGGTAAGTTGTACGTATGAATAAGTAACAGTTTCATTTTTCAATGATCATTTTAGAAGAAGGTAAATATTATTTTATATTTACATATTAATAATAATATCATTAATATCGTATTAATTATTTAAATATACTTATATATTATATCCTAGTGATTCAGTGATTACAAACAAATCACATTTCTTCGTACAGGGGACAATTCACACATACAGACAAACGATGTTATAATTTTTTTTGTAAAAGGAAAGTAAGAAAGTAATATATATATTATTTTCCTATAATGATATATGTCATTAATATCACCTATGTACATTAATTCCATCATTATAACCTTTCAGGGGTTATAGTTATGGAAAATTAATTATATCGGATTATGGTGGCAATTGGTCACACACACACGTGAATGATTTATTAATTTACAATTTAATGGCTGTTGGGATGGATGTATGAGATGAAATTAAAATAATAACATATCATTATATTTTTGATACTGGAGTTATTATTTAATCAGGATATAAGGATATTTTCTCGAATATGAAGAAATATAAAATACAAACACTTAAATAAAAACAATACCTTTCCTTCGGATGAGCACTTTAGTAAATCCTTAAAAGTCATAGGAGGGTGTTATTCATAAATTAGGAATTAAAGAATGTATATTGGGATTCTAGGAAGGATTTGGGTAGATAATTTCAAAATAAAAGATTTTTTTATGTGTGTGTAATTGAGAGGAATGGTTTCTTTTTTAGGAGAGGGGAGGGGTACCCTTGGAAACCCTTAAATTATTAAATTAATATAAATTATTTTTTAAATGAAAATGAATATAAATTATGTTATTTAAAATATAATATGAATATGGTTCTAAATCCACTCAACCAATAATTTTTAGATTTGTATTGGTTTTATTTTGAACCTTATCATTTCATTTTAACCCCTTTTAACGGTTACCCTTTTATCAAGTAATTTACACTTTAGGGTTAACATAATTACCAAAACAAGCCAAAAGTCCTATGATTTCGTCATTGATGAATTTATTTACTTATCTGATCATATTGGAAAAATATTAATTTTTTAAAATATTATATCATTTAATTAAATATTGAATCTTTTATGAAATCATTAATATCAATTTTGACATAGCTTAATATGTGAATTTTTGAAAAATAATTAATACTTGATTATTTTGAAAAAAAACATACATAGTCTATATCATGTAATATTAATCCATAATATTTGTTAATTTCATAAAATATTTCATATTATATTTATTTTAATATTACTAAAATTATTTATTTTATTCTTTAATAAAACAAATACAGCATCATTAGTGTACCAAAACAAATTTAATTATTTATTGTCTAAAAAATATAACTAAAATATGATGATATATATAAAAATTATAAATGTCTGATTACTATTTAAAGTATAATTTTTCATCTATATGTTCCTTTATAAAAAAGGATTTACTTATTAAAATTCCGAGTATGACATTTTTAACTTATCTATAATCTAAATATAATAAATGTCATATTTTTACCCAAGTCACATAAAAAGGTTATAATCACATCATGTGGTTGATTTAGATATAATCCCACTTATCCAAAGAAATTATTACAAGTGTTTCTGTAATTTTATATTATTATAATATTATTTTTACCATTAATTACCCGATTTACCATAAACTGTTCTAAACAAAATAATAAAGTTACTATTCACCAAAAAAATTCTTGATCTTATTATATCACAGTTTTACAAATAATTAAAACCATGTATGTACATTATTCATAATTTTATTCATAAAAGTGGATGAATTATGATTAAAACTAATCTTTAAAATGTGGCGAGATGGCAAGTAAAAGAGATGTTCAATGATTCAATTAGTTTTTAAAACTACTTTCACTTTAAAAATTACTTCAATTAAATAAATTGAATTATTTGATGAAAAAAATATCTAATTATACATTGAAATAAATTATATGTATAATATAAAAATATGAAAAAATATATAAAAATTATTTCTTGAATTAGAATGAAGCATTTTCACTATCCATTAAGATACCAAATTTATAGTGTGAATAAAAAAAATCTACCAAGGTAAGGTTTGATGTCCCTATTACCAATGATTCATTTGTTATTTTCAAATAGAAAATATAAATGTGTCACAAATAGATTTGAAATAAGTGTTCTATCAAAAGGTGACAAAACTGTATTTTTAGAAAAATACTTCTTTTATCCGTAAAATTGAATTTTTTCTTATATAATGTATAGAAAACACATAAGATGGATTTTAGACATTATATTACTTTTATATTTCCTTAATTTAAATAAAAATGTGTGAATTTGTTATTTTATAAATATAATTATTTATAATTATATAGTTTTTCATTGAAATACATCCCTTATATTCAAATTTTTTAGTTTCATTAATAGTTAACATGGTAACTAATGAATCAAAATAAAAAAGTGTCTAATAAATATTTAAATAATTCAGTTTACATTATTCAATATCTCTATTATAATGACTATGTGATAATTACCACTTAAAATAATAATATTAAAATATACTATTTATTTAGTATAACTCCATCTTGCATGAAACATAATATTTCTGAGAATCCCATTGTTGTGTGTTGGGTATGCTATCTAAAATAGAGTCAATATAAGATAATATTACTTTGTAATTCGTAAATATTAGAAGTTATTATTAAATAATTACCTAGGATGTTACATACACTACAATTATTCAAATAAAAAAATTTTATTAATTATTTGAATCAATTCCCCAACCCATGGGTTAATGAAAAAATAATTTAAGTGGATTATAATATATGGGAATAAGGGAAAAAATAAAATCACAACTATATATATAGATAACTAAGAAATAGTGGTGAGTGATGAACGTATCATCGACTATTAAACTACCATTTTTTTATTTTATTCTCATTTTAACAAGTCCTTTATATCTGGAATAGTTATTAAGCACATCATATCACCACCTCAATGATTAAACACTTATTTGTAATAAAACTCATTGTTGAATTCTAGTTTCATATCATTTTGACCAATACTCTATAGAACATGTTTATTAGAGGGTTCATTATCTAAATATTATATTTATTCCTTTTTTTCAATATAATGTGATTTTAGTAATGAATGAGTTCTCTTAATGTGGATACCAAAATACATTTTTTGGATAGTTACGTCACATTTAATATCATAAATCATCTTCTTATCATATATCACTGAAAGTATGACTTTGATCATCCTATCATAACTAATTCAATTTTTTTCATTATTCCCAATAAAGAGGGGATTTTAGTTAATACAGTTGTGGATACACTCATCATTACAGATATTCATTGTTTGGGAGAATATATCATTGTACATTCTAATGAATGTATTTTATTCCTTGATACCATGAGTTTGTGATTTCAATTGATCTCATAAAATGTGCTATACCAATATAATATAATCCTTATATAATGGATTGAATTAAATTAGGGGAATTTTAGAGAAAAATATAATAAAATATAGATAACTTTCTTATATTCAAAAGTTATTCTACATAGGGTACATTTCTTCTCTTTATTGAGAAGATGAATGGACCAATGTATCTATGAATTGACTATAATTAATTACTATGATTGAAATCAATATGAAATATCCTTTTTCTTCAACTAGTGATATATTTGATTAGTCATTTGGTGCATAATTTTCCTTGAATATTCATTTTTGATTATGATATCAACAATTATTAGTGAAAAGAGATGATATACCTATTACAACCATCTTTATATGATATAGTCACTATGAATTCATCGTGAGTCCATAGAAACTTAATAATTTATCTGCTATCTTCATAAATATGATAAGTAATGTCTGTAGAGATTACCTTGATTTTTTTTAATATTTATTGATGATATTCACATATATACTATTGGAAATAAAGAACCTGAGGATAATTTGAATAATGCTCTTAAGACACAAATAAACCAGATAATATAAACCTTGTTCTACAAGTGTGAATTATAGATATAAATAGTATAATTATTATATTCTAAAATCAAAATTTAGGGCATACATATAGATTTATTAAAGATACAAAAGATTAATGAATGGCCAAAACTAACCATAATGAAAAAACCCTAATGTTTTATTAAATTTTATGGATACTACTAATGGTTTACGAATTTTTTTTCATGATTTTATGATACCCCAAACATTTTAACATGAAATGGAGTGATGTTACACTAAATAGAACAATTTGAATGAAGATTTAGGTAACATAAGAATATATTGGTCACTACATATATGAATACATTATCGAGTAGTATAAAATGGTCTATTATATATAGTGATGATTAATTAATTTTTTAGTGATTAAAACTCATTTGATAATGTACATTTTTTTTCTCATTTCAATAAATTTTTTTCCTAAGAAAATTCCAATTCCTTGTTTTTATTTGATGGAATTGATCATTTTATTACATTTGTAATAGTGTGATATATATAGTGAAAATTATGATAAATATGCCTATAAGAAGATATTGAAATATATATTCTTATAGGAGGAGTTTAATATATTCCAAAAGATTTGGTTATAATAGTCTAAAGACAATGAATACTCAAAAAATTTAAACCTCAGTAAAGAAAAAAAGTGGTAGATGCAATGAGCTAGAAATATCAGGATACTTTATCCTTAACGAGGGGTGAAAAGACTCAATACTCAAAGATTTTCAAAGGATGAATATTTATATAATTTTTTATAGGATAAATATTATCTTCCTTAAATTATTATTGAATTATTTACCCATGATAAGGTCAAATATTCTACAAATAAATATGGTATGAAGCTACAAAAAATGTATCTAATATTATGGGGTTTTACTTTTATAAATATAGAGTAATAATGTTTCAAAACCTAATATGTTTCCCATAAAACCCATAAATAATGAAAGAAATTTTTTATAAAGTGAAAAACAAATTCTTTTCTACTCATCTTGTATGAATAGATATTTTTATTGATCAAATGAAAAACATATTATTTTATAACATCGAGATAGAAATTTAAGTGTAAAAATCTCGATACATGGTTTTTTAGGAGGATAATACTAAATTAATTATGACTAAGGGGATGAAAAAATCATTATTACATCATTTTCATAATGGGAAAACATAAACATGGATTTAATTATCCCCTAAAATATAATTTCTATCATTTTATTTGGTTGTTATTCCTTCTCCTTACAAAGTCCGTGTATTTTATTATAATAAAATAACATTTATCATAGAAAAACTACCTAAGATATATATAAGGGAAGTGATAATATTTAATTAAGTACCCCTATCCATTATATATAACCAGAATCTATGTATTACCATGAGTTTTTAGATATGTCTTCAAATATCATTGATGACATAGTTGAGTTTTAGCATTGATAATCACACTTTTGTAGCAGGTTTGATAGATATGACCACTCAAATTGTAGAGTATATGATAATATCATTATTAATGGATTATCCTGGATTTTGGTATAGAAATAACATCTTTGTATAGTTCTAATATAACTATAATTTCAATTCAAGTGTTGAAATTAAAAAATATGAGTCTTTATATTGGAATTATTTCTAGACTCCATCATGATAGGATGTAGTTGGAGAGAGGAAGCTGGTATTACATGATCTTGTTCATGAAATAACAATAAAGGAACAAACCACTAAGAAATATTTGAAAACATGGAAAAGTAAAAATATATATTCATTGATAATAATCTATGAGATTTTTCTATTAAAAAGGGTGATATTTTATATATATATATATATATATATATATTGATGTAGGTTATGTGATTTTAAAAGAAGGGGAATCTAATCCTTAGATACATTAGTAATTTCTATATTTATAATTATGCTAGGATTGTATTTTATCTCATATGGAATCTTCTACACCTCTACTGAGTTAATGTAATTTTCCATGTATCACTTTTGAATAAGTGCATATAACACCCTTCACATTTACTAAACTTGAAATAAGTGATATTGGAATATGATATTCTATATGATTAACAACTGTTTGATATTATAGATTGAAGATATAATGTTATATGTATCAATAATATACATTTGTTCAGTCATTTATATTATAATCACAATTTTGAATACCCAATATGAGAACTTAAGTAATTAATAATTAAAAATTACCCTCAACTATTTTTATCCATCTAAGTGAATTTCATGGGTGAAAATATTTTTAAGGTGGATAAAATGTAATATCCAATTATTTTTTAAAATATTTCACAGTAAATAAATATTTTGTTGAGTATATTATTTCATACAAAAACCTGAATTAAAACTATCTATGATATACTTATAAACTAAAATTATTAAATATGATCACTATTACAAAACCATTGAATTTTTAAGTACAAATAAATATAATAATATTATTATATTTATGTCAAAAGGAGAACAAATGGAATCAAGTAGTACATATTCCTAATGAATGAAATTTTTTCATCTTGAAAAGGGGGAATACTCTACAGGGGTTTCCCAAGACCTTGCCAAAGATAAAAATCGATAAGAATGACTTCAGTGAAATCATCTTTAGGAGAAGCTCAAGATCATATAAATCACAATGGGAACCATGATAGTTGAATCACCACATGAAACTACCACTAGGGGTTATCTTATTCTTAGATCTCATGTATATGTATTAAGTAGTTTTTATATTGGATTTAAGATAATATAAATTTGTCATTGTTTGTAAATATAATTTTTTTTAAAATTAGTCATTTTAAAAATGGGTATTAATAAAAAATATATTTAATAATTATTTTTGTTATCAAAATTATGAGTTCTAAAATAAATTAAATTTATATCATTTTTTTAATTTAAATTTATTAAAATGACTATTATTTTGGAATTTATCATATCAATGTTATCCTAGGGTGAAATTTGTATGTTTATTGAAATTGTTTTCACATATAAATATTGGAAATATTGATTTAAAAAATTATATAAATTTTTTGAATTCATTATGATATAAAAAAATTTGAAAATACATGACCACTATTTATCCACCAAATAATTTTTTAAAGATATAATTAAATAACTTGAAACTATTATCCTAAATTTGGAGAACCATGCTTGAATTTCTTGTACCTAAGTTAAATTTATTTATCATAAAAACTATTTTTGTCCTTTACTTTTAATTAAGTAATGAAATTATAGAATATTTTATTTTCATAACTCAAAATCCATATATATCTCTCTTGGATAATAATAAAAAATCACTTTTTGTTAAATTAGTACCCTTCAAATTTCTTATCCTAAACCTCGTTTTATGATAAAAACTATTTCTGTAAAAAAAATAATGCGTTGTAGGTTTATCTTTTTAGAATTATATTTTTTGACTTTTAGAATTTTGATATGTTAAATAGGATATAATATTTGAATTAATGATCCTCAAATTACGTTAATTGTTTTATTTCAATTTTTTATTCAAATAATTTATTAAGGTAAAAAAAATTCACCCTGATAAAAGAAAAAAATTGTAAACTATTATTTGAAGGATTAAAACAATTTTATATCATTAATTATTATCATTAAATGTGTGTATTATATTATGATTGATACAAACTGGTCCTCAATTGAAATGAAATTTTTATCCATTTAACTTGAATATGACCTTAATTGTATTTTATGAAATTTAAATTATTAAAATGTCACTCACTTCACATAATAATAATTCCATCCATTGTGATGATCAAACCTTAAAAACTAAACAATCTAGTTAATTAAAATATAATTCCCATTTATCCATTCAAAAATAAAATTTATTTTTAGAGTCTTAGATAATTATTTCATAACATCATTCATAGAAACTCATATATAACAAATCATACACATATACTCAATATCTATTTTTTAAAAATATGATTATTTTAGAATAAAAATATATTTCCTTCTGTAACAAAAAATCATGACATTAAACATTAATTTTCCCTTCCCTTTATTCATTTATAAATCATATGAAAAAAATAAAATTGGGATGGGAAGAAAAATCTATGTAAGATACATTTAGAGGAATAATTAAAACAATAGTCAATGAATGAAAACATGTTCAGAAAGTTAAATATTTTACACCTGAACATAATATCTTTATGTCATGGATAACAAAATTATATTAACTAATTACTTAATTTATAAACATTTGAACATATATTTAATTTATTACCATTTTATTATGTTCTTTTATGGCTATTCAGATGAGTTATAAATATCATAATAATCATTTTAAGAGAATTTGTTTTGGGGATTTATGGTAGGTTCCATTGAGTATAATTATTGTGGATTATGATAAATGGAATAAAAAATCATTAAGTGGAATGAAATGATTTTAAGATGATTAAAAAAATCTAAATAATCCCATAGTGCATTTTTTTCTTATATGGTGATGATTCATTAAATAAAATATTAATTATGAAATTTTTTTGTTTCTCTAACAATCACAAACTAGTTTCATTTTATTTAATTTTTATGTCTATAAATTAGTTTGAGAACATTAAACATGTATGATATAGATATTAAAATATGTTTTAACCATAATTATGGTTTTATGACAAACCTTGAAGGCTGTAATATGAAATGAAAAATCATCATCCAGGAAGGAGGTGGTTCCACAGGCATGAATGATGTTTTCAATTTTTTATATTAAGATGAAAAGAGATGTTACATCCATAAAATTTAAAAGGAAACACTATGCTAAAAATCATACAAGATACACCACATCATGATTATACAAATGACTAAATATTTTTGTTTAAATTTGACTCTAATCACCTAGTCATTGGAATGGAAAGAACAAATGAGACTAACTAAAATATAAAAAAAAGATTAATCATATTTATAAAATATATTCACTTCATACCAATTAATAAGAAACAAAAATAAAAACTAATTGAATATAAATAATTCGATTTTATAAAAAAAAATTATGCCCATAATGACTTTATATATTAATAAATTATATTAACCACAATTAGTAAAATATATTAATGATATTTATATGTTAAAAATTCTATAAAACATCTTTAAATTCGCCCAATATGTTTTATAGGATTAATATAACAATAATCCTCTTTTACGCTTAAAAAGATATATTTTTTCTAAAAGAAAATTTTCCCACCTTTACATAGAACACATATTTTAAATATAATCTTTTTCACCACTATAAATTTATTTTCAAAAAATAAAAATCTTTTTTCGGAATCATAATTTTGAAATTTTCTTAGGGTTATTTTTTTCTGATAAGATTCATTTTTTAATGAATAGTGAAAAATACTGAATTTTATTTAAAAATTCTTTTTCATAGAGATTATTTATGTAGTTTAATTATATTTTAAATTGTATTATAATTATAATTAGTTAAATCATAGATTATATAAACCAAATATGGTAATTAGATTTAATTGAACTATTAAATTGGATGTAAAAACATTTCATTATTTTCAAATTTTCCCTTTAAGATCCTTTTTCTCATTTTGTATGTGGGATTATTTTAAATCTATTTTTTCCAATTATATAAATTTAATTAGTTAAAATGGATTTTATATAAGTAATTAGAAGGTCCAAATTTGGTTTTATGTTTTATTTTATTTTTAGGTATAAAAAAATTATTGAAAAAAATTTATTTACAATGATAAAAGTAAAATTGTGACAAGGGTTAATGATAAAAGGATAAATAACAAAGTACCAAAATATTACATCCATTAATGACTGGTTGAGGTGGGTATTGACCCTAAACAACCTGTATAATATTAGGATTCATCCAAAGTCATGTTTTCAATGCCACCTAAGTGTGGTTGGTTTCAAATATAAAATATGCATAATTATAATAATTTAAATCCACCAATAATCATGTATAAATAACAGTTATCACCACCCCATTTCAAATAATAAGATTTTAAGTTAATAAAATATATAAAAAACTATCCTCATCATTTTCACCATGTCCAAGTGCTATTGTCCTAAAAAAACAAGTCCAAGGTCATCAAGGTTCTCTCAAGGGGTGATATTCAATATGAGGTTAAAGTACACACAACTAAAGGGAATCTTGAGTAAAGGTATTTCATAACCTAATTTCCATTCATTGGGTTAAAATTATACTAAATGACTATTTCATGCTATTCATATGTTTGATAATAATTTTTGAATATCTTATTTTTTTCACTACATTTGTTTTATGTGTATTTACTGTGGATACACATAATTTATTCATTTGAATAATTTCCACTTCAATGATTTAAAATTTATATGTAACTTTCATTCAAAAAAACTATATTTATTAATGGTACCTATTAAACACACATTTTATTCAATTTCCATGTTTTCTAAAATTATTTAAATTTTCTCACTATTCTAAAATTATTTTTAATGTTATTTCTACTAATTTTTGAATTTTTCCAAAATGTTCATAAAATATAATTTTTGTTACTTTCTAAAAATAGGTTATTTGTAACATTTCTGAAAAAAATATGTATGGAATTATTTTTTATATTATATAGAATGAGTGGATTTTTTAACCATCATTTCAAATTAATGTTTGGAATATTTCCAGAATTCATTTATGGTTCATTTCTATGAAAATGTTTTTCACTTAACGAGATTCATTTTTTTCAAAATAAGTAATTGAAAATTGAAAATTTATTTCTCTTTAAGTATTTTTTTATAATAAAATATATCATTATTTATGTTTATTTTATTGTTATTGGGTATTTTTTATTATTATTTGAGCCCATTATTTCTAATGATATAAGGGGTAGATCCCAGTTATAACTCATGATATGAAGGGTTGATCCCTATTAAAACTAAATATATGATGGGTTGATCCCTATTATATCTCAATATATGATCGATTGAACCAAATTATAGCTCATGATATAATGGTTTGAGCTCTATTTTAGCTCAATATATGATGGGTTGATACCCCTTAAAGCTTTTGATTTGACATGTGGTCCCCATTATTACTCTCCAACGCATTGGGTACTCCAGAAATAAAAGTAGAAAGTTTTGTTATTCCATCTTTAAGGGTGAATGTAAAGGTGAAGTGGTAATGATGTCCCAAGGAACCAATATGAATTTTCAATTATTGTTAATGAGTTTTCAAGTAATCATTTTTTGGATGGGGTTTTATGTTTTCACAGGACTAAATATTTTATTACCTTATGTCCTTTACATAGATTGTTTTTTCATCCCATCCTTATAAAAATAACATGATTTAATAGAAAATAGATGAAAGGATGAGATCATTAAAAAAATTTAAGACTTAAGCATGAATTGAAATCTTGTTTTAAAATGATTTTCTTTTGTGGAAAATCTGATACTGAGTGTAAGAGTCTACTTTTTTATATTTGAATTGATATGTCTTATTTATAAACTAATTATCTAAAAATAAAAAATGAAAAAATTATGAGGAATGTAATAATGTAAATTATATTTTAGAAACACTATAATATGTTCATTTTATAGATGATTCCTTATAGTTAGAATCAGAGCACAATTTAGATAAATTTAAAGGAAAATATGTTTTTTTGAGAATTTATTTATGAACCTCTGTAACCACAAGGTTTTTATCTTAAGGATGATTCTTTAAGATTAACATATTTTAAGTTAGTCATATAAAAAACCGAAATCAACAGAGATATATGTAGGCTAAAGGATTAGGGTATTATATTAATTTTAATGTATCATCATTACCCTATAGAGTATTTTTATTTTAATTATTCATTTCATATTTAAGTAATATTCTTTTTAATAGATTAAGGATTTTTTGTCATGATGGAAGGAATGATATATTACATAAACTTTGTATCCCTCCAAATTGATTTGATCATAACTATTATTGAAATTAATGTTCAAATGATATTGACAGCTTCATTAGTATTCAAGAAACCTATAAGAAATTTTTAGGGTAATAAAAAACATATTCATTTCAACGAAATGTTTAATGGTCAGTGTGTCATTTTAATTCTATTTTAGGCTATAAAATCATCCAATTATACTGAAAATTGAAAAACAATAAGTGGCATGAATAATTAATTTTGGAATATAGAATAGCATGCTTTAAGATAAATTTATCTTATAAAATATCATGAAATATGGATTTATGGTGTTTATTATTTTCTAACGTTTAACATGTGGAACATTTTGGTGATGATAGTGATGAAACATAAGAATATAAAAAATATATATTTTTAAATAGGGATTATGTATTAAGGAATAAAACAAAGATGTATCGATAATGGTTTATGAAAGATGATGACTGAAGGACGTGTTTGTGTATTATGTTTTAAATTTTTTGATATGGTAGTATTATAAAAATATTTCATGAATTTTGGAATGCCTAAGGATTTTATATAATATGTTTTTGAAATTTTTTGGAAAAATCTCCAAAATTGAATAGATACCCTTTAAATGTGGTAAAAGGTGAAAATTTTTAAGGTACATATAACCCTTAATCCTATAATATAAAAATTATTATTTGAGGATCAATTTCTTTACTATTGGTGGAAATATTTTTAATGTTATTGCAATTATTTTTGGTTAATATGATCTTTTATTTTGATGTAGTTGTGGATTCTTACATTTTTGGATAAAAAATAATGGGCATGAGATATAATTTGAGGTTAAAATTCGTTAAGTTTAATTCTATTATTTCATTGATAGTTTAATTGGTTTATATGTTTTATATTTGTTATTTTTTATAAAAATTAATTCCCACAGGATGGGTGAAAACCCATCACATTAGAGACGGTCCGAAGTATGGAACCCAAAATAGAAGTGTGACAATGTAGCATTTCCCACCATTAGATTACGTGATTTATTGATTATTAGGATATTTTTTTAGGTGAACAAATTGATCAATGAAAAATAAGTTCTTTTTTGGCCATATTTTTTATCATAATGATAAAGAAGCGATTGGAAATAGATTTGGAAATTAAGTGGTCAATGTTATTTAAAAAAATCAATATTTTTGGATCCTAAAATCATGTTGTTAAATATAATACTCCCATATTATGTTTTATAAATTAAAGGATGAGTTATCTTTAGGAAAAATATATGACTTACTATGGTTTTAGTTATTTATAGAAATAATTAATATATATTGATTATTAAAAGGGAAAATAATTTTTGGTATCATACTACAAGAGAAATTGATGTTATTTTAAGATTGTTATTAAATTTATATTATAATATTACGTGATAAAATCCCTATTATTTTTCAGATTCAATTTTATTCAAGAATTTTTGAGGAATTTTGAGGATATATATTTATTAAAAAAGCTAAGTTGAACTTTAGGTATTACTATATAATTTTGGGAAATGAAGTATTTTTTTGTCACATAAAGGCTTATTCTATTTGGGAAATTACATTGTATTTTACTAAACATTCTGTTTTTTGTTAATTCCTAAATATATTATGTATAAATAGTTATACTTTTTTGGATTTTATTATCAACAGAATTTAATTATAATCCATCTGTTATAAAAATTCATTTTGAAAATTTACTGTTTCATAATATGACGAGGATGAAATTATTCTTGATAGGAAAGTATGTTTCCATAACTTCATATTCTATACATTAAATAACACATCGACCCTTTAAAAATTATTTCAAAAAAAAATTTTTCTGATAAAATTTCATACCAAGAAATCCATGCCATTCAGTCTATCTCAAATGTATGGTATTTTGATTGATAACATTCTCAAAAAAAATATTCTCTATCACTCTCAATAATTCCTTGAGAATTCTATTTTATCATCCATGTCCATGTTTTCCGACATAGTACCCTATTTTGTGTTATATCAAGTGACCTTCTTACTCCCCTTTTATTATTTTAAAGTGGAAGTTTCATTAATACTTTTTTTGATATTAGATTTCAATAATATGTATTTTGAAAAACAAAACCCCCTATTTTTAATCTCATATTCAATTTTTGATAAATAATTTTATTGTATGGGGGGATGTTACATCACAAATTTAAAAGGAAACATTATGCACAAAAACATTCCAGATATGACACATCAAGATTACACAAATGACAGAATATTATTATTTTAATGTGACTATCAGCCCATATTTGTTGGAATGATGGAAATGATTGATAATAAAATAATTATTAAAAAATTTCATATTTTTTTTATAAAATTAATCCATTGGTTACAAATAAATTAGAAATAAAAATTAAAACCAAATTAATATAATTGATGTGTTTCTATAAAAAACATATTGTTATACACATAATGATATTTTATATTAATAAATTAAATTAATAACTATTAGTATAATAAGATAATTATAATTATATATTAAATATTCAATAATGTTTTTAAATTAATCTAATAACATTGATAGACAAAAGATAAAAAATCATATTTTAAGTATAAAAGAAATATATTTCCTATAAGGAAAGATTGTCGCCTTTTGAAGGAACACTAGTTTTAATTCAAAATTTTGTATAAATAGAAATAAATGTTTAATAAGTAAACATCAATTTTTAAATAAGAATATTAGAATTAATTGAGGGATATTTTTTTATATTTTTTATATGTTTAATTTTCTGATGAAAAGTGAAAAATTCAGAATTTTAATTTGAATCAAATTTTTCATCAAATAAATTTATATAGTTATATTATATTTTAATTTTTTTGAAATAATAAATTGTTTAATTATAAATCTATCAATCCAATTTACATTATTGGAATAAATTTCACATTGAAATTGGATATAAAATATTTCAATATATTGTATTTTTACATTAAAACCCTAATTTTTTGTTCGTTCTGTGGAATTAGTTTTAAATCCAATATTTCTAATTAGGTTAATTGAATTATGTCAAACGGAATAAATATTTTGAAATAGGAAGTCCAATTTTTTTTATTCAGTTTCATTTTTATGTATTAAAAAGTTACTATGGTAAATGTTTTTTTACAAGAGTTTTAGTGAAATAAAGAAAATTGTTAATGTCAAAATGTAAAACCTTAACATATTAAAAAAATAAAACATTTTATAATAGGTTGAAATGTATCTCATACCTAACAAGCCTAAAAAAATTAATTTTCTTCCAATTTTAGGGAATTTAATGCCCCTCTTTGCATTATCTTTAGATATAAATTATTCATTATTTGAATCACATAAAACCACCTCCCCTCAAGTATAAATGCCACTCCTCACCACCCCATTTTGACCAAAAAGCCTTGAAACATCTCAAATCCCAACCAAAACCTCTACTCCTCCCTTTCCCCATGTCCAAATGATTCTTGTCACATAAGAAGACTAATCCAAATTCCCCAAAGGTCTCTCAATGAGGTGATAATGAAGAGGATGTTACATTATGAACCACTAAAGGGAATCATGGGGTAAAGAATTTCTTAATCCAACATCCATTCTTTCTATTAAACATATAATAATTGATTATGTTAGGATAGTATTATGAATGAGATGTGTTTTGAATATCTTATGTTGTATTCCACTTGTTTTTATATATTTATAATGTATAGACATTTTTTAAAATAATTAATTTCCACTTCAATGATATTATTTTTATAAGGGATATTATTTTAAAAGAATTCTTCATTAAAGTTACCCTTAAAACTCTATATTCCATCCATGTCCATGTCCTGTAAAAATAATTCAAAAATTATTTTTAATTTTTTAAAATGATTGTTTATAATCATTTCCACTCATTTTGGATTTTTTATAAAAATCACAATGTATTCATTTTTTTCTAAAGAATATTTTTATGAGTTTTCTAAAAAAATACGGCACAAATATTTTTTTAACTTATACGGAGAGAGGATAATTTTTCTCCATCAGGTTGTATTAATATTTTAAATCTTACATTATAAGGTTTTATGCTTACTACCAGTGATATTTTTTTATTATACATGCGTATTTTTTTCAAAATAAGTTATTTCAAAATGAAAATATCTTTTTCTAAAATTATTGTTTTTATGATGTTTTCTTTCATGATTAATGTTTATGTTATGGTTCATGGACATTTATTATTATGGGTTAATCCCATTATAGATCATGATATCAATGTTTGATCCCTATCATAGCTAAATGTATTATGGGTTGAGATGCATTATAGTGCAAGATAATATGGGTATAACCCCATTATAGCTCAAGATATGATGTTTTGAGCCCCATTATAACTCAATATATGATGGGTTGAGCCCCATTATACCACAATATATGATGGGTTGGGCCCAATTATATCTTAGGAAACCATATGTGATCCCCATTATCGATCTCTTATGCATTCGGTACTCTAGATATGGATGTCACCTATTGGTTATTAAATATTAATGGGGAATATAAGAGTGATTTGGTAATGATGTCCCAAGGGAACTAGATATTTTCTCCAGGATTTATAATGATTAAATAAAAAAGATCATTTTTTGGGGTTTTAATGCTTCCACTAGACTAATGATTTTCATCCTTTATCTCCCATAATGTGTTTTTTCTGCTCATCCCATGATTTTAAAATGATTTTCACATGATTTATGGGAGAATATAAATAATGATGAGATTATGTAATAACTATAATTATTTTAGCAAAAAAAACATGTTTTTTAAAGGTTTAACAATGGTGGGTGAAGTGAATACTGTGTAGAAGTTAATATGTTGAAAAATTAAGTGTTTTTATGTCCTAATTAAGTTCAAATTTTCTCAAACACTAAAATAAAAATATTTAAGGGATGAAATAATGATGATTTTAATTTAGGGACATTATAATATGTCCAGTTTAATGATGTGTCCTGGCAATAGATTATATTGGATGATGTATATTACATTAACGTAATAAAATTCCATTATATCTGCGATGTTGGACTTATTATGTAACTTTGGAAAGGGGAGGTAAGGACAAGGTAAACTGGATGAAATAATGAATAAAATAATTTATATGAAAAATGGGGGATTTTACCCCTTTAATATCAACTATTTGAGAAATTCCTTAAGGTTCTTGGTTTTGGACTTTTTGTGCGACCAATATGTCTTGGACATGTGGAAATAGGCTTGGGAGGGGAAATGGGTAGACATTAGACATGATGAATGTATTAGTATGTGTGAATATAATAAGTGGTAAGGGGTGTTATTTATACTCGGAGGAGAGTGGTGTTTTTATTAATTTATATATTTTTTACTATTTTAGCACAAAACAATAAATACCGTTGATTCATATAATAAAATAAAATAACTAATATATGGGAGTTTGAAATAATGGGTTTTTACAGCAGTAATGACACAACAACTCATGTATTTAACATATAATATTAAATACTATTAATTTTTATATTTCACTTTTCCCGATAAATTAAACTATTTTTGATAACTCCTACAAATTCACTTTAACAATTATTTTCAATATAGATATCAAAAATAGAATTCATTTTTATAAAATGATATTATAAATATGATAAATTTAATTTTAAATTTAAAACATAACATATTAGAAAAATAATAATTTCAATACTATTAACAATTCTATGACACCTTTAAAAATTAATTAAGGCCTTAAAATTTTTATTATTATTATAATAGAAAAATTATTGAAGAATGAAACTATTTTACGAAATATAGATTTTAATCTAAATAATTATATTAGTTATAAAATTAAAAAAGAACATTTATGTCTTATAAAAATAACAACACATGATTTAACATTTTTATAACACATATTTACATATTCTAGGATTTGAATATACCATATTTTCATTTATAAGATACAAAAATTGTATTTATACATTAATAGGTGAGATTACTATTCTATTTCCCAAATTACTATTCCAAACTATGACATTACTATCCCAATGATGAGATTACTATTCCTTTAGTATAGATCATTAATTTCTTTCAATACCACTTATTTCATTATAGAATTATAATGAAATTAGCTATTTAATCCTAGAATGAAAACAACATATTCAATAAGTACATAGGTTGTTACATTCACTCCCCCTATGGAAATTGTGCCCTCATAATTTTAATTCACTTGTAAAATGAGTGAGGATAAATTTATCTTAGAGGATTTTTAAATTCCCAGGTTTCTTCATAAACCATGTGGTTTTATCAAGAAACCATTTCATGTGGAATTACCATATTCCACAATACCAACACTCTAAAGTCAAATTTATAAATAGTTTTATCCTCATAAGAAAGTGTCTATTCAAGCTGAACAATTATTGGGATCAAAATAGGAGATGAATTTGTAATATACTTTCTTGACATCCGAACATAAAAAACATTTTTTCACTTCTAATTTTTTTTGGCATTTGAACTCAGTAAGAAACTGATAAAAAATTACCTAGGATTTGATGGGGCCAAATAAACTATGGAATCAGATTCCCTATATTACCAAATTACAGGAAAAGTTTCCATGGATAAACATTGAGAAAGACATAATCACATATTTTTAAAGAACGATCCATCCACCATGTATTTGTATAACTTTTCTGCTTTCTCTAAGTTTTCATCCACTATCATTTAACCATCTTAACTTTCACTATAGCTTCCTCACCTAATTTATATTCCACAAGAAATTTTTTACCTATTTCATCCAAAAATTAAAATGGATTAAATAATTATCCATATAATACTTCAAAAGTTATCATCTGTATACTGGAATGAAAATTTTTTTATAAGAAAACTCATGAAATGAATTATATAGATCCAAACTAACCAGATAATCCATTGAACATGCTCAAACTATATCATCCAATTTCCAAATTACTCACTCTAATTGTCCTTCATATTGAGGATGAAAAGGAATGTTGAAATATAATTTTGTTCTCAATGGATTATGAAAGACATTAAAAAATTTAGAATTGTACTTGGGATCTTGATGAAATACAATAGAGAGATTAAATCCTTGTAACCTAACTATCTCGCTGATGTACATTCAATAAAAAAACAGTGTCTTGAAAAGGGATAAAATGTGTAGATTTAGTAATTCAATCAATAATTACCTAAAACACATTTTTGCCTTGATATGTTTTCGGTAAGACCACTTTGAATTCTAGGGATATGTTTTCCCATTTCCACTCACTAACTCGTGATAGACAAATCATCCCCTTTAGTAATTTTTATTTTACTTTTAACTATTTACAATTCCAACATATCATGGTTATGTCAGAAATATATCATTTCATTCCATCCCATTAGTAATACTCTTTAAAATCTCGTTATATCTTAGTGCTTCCAGGATGATCTAAAAATAGATAACTATGAGTTCCACTTAATTACTCATTCATTAAATGCGAATGTAAGGTCACTCATAACCACTTCCCAAATCACAAAAAAAACAATCTTTATCAACGTAAAATTCTAGAATAATTTCATTTTTAACCAATTATACCATTTTCTATATCTCATACATTTTCTTTCTAAACATGTTTAATTATTCTTAATATAGATGATTACACTAGCACACAAAACAAAATGTAGTAATTTCTTGCACAAACAACTTTCATGGAAAACTTCATTAAATCATTATCCAATGTGGTATTGTTTAAAATTTATCAGGGATAATATAGCATGACATTTTTTACTCAATTCATCCCCCACTTTGTTTTGTTTTCCATTATGGTAAATGATAATTAAATAATTATAGTTTATGAGTTCCATCCATCTTCTCTACCTAATTTTCAAATCATCTTGATTTAATATATACTTCATACTTTTATGATTAGTATATATTTAATATAAGGATATATATAGATGATTTCTCCAAATTTTTAAAGCAATAACCATATTTTCTAATTTTAAATCATGTGTGGGATAATTTAATTCATGTTGTTTTAGTTTTTGTGAAACAAAATAAATTTCCATATCATTTTGAGTCTGAATGAAGCCATGTAATTTTATAGAAGAAACATATTAGAGGAAAAAATTTCCCTTTCTAAAATTCAAGGAATAAAATGGAGCATTAACCAATCCCCTTTTAAGTTCATGTAAACTAATATCACATTCTTATATCCAAAAAAGTAAACCCTTTTAATGCTAAATTTGATAGAGGGATATATAATCGTGTAATTTTTTAATCAACCATCTATAATTTTCTTCTAATATAAGAGAACTATGAATCTAAGTAATAGTTGTTGGTCTTGGAAATTCATTAACCACTATTTTTATTGATAAAATATTATTCCATCCTTATTTACAATGTTCTAATGAATAAAAATCTATGATCCCCAAAGATAAAATTTTCTAAATTTACCATATAAATTATTTTCTTTTATAGTTTGATGAAAAAACCTTAGATTTTTCTTCATGATCCACATAACATTTTTTATAATCCAAAATATCATCTAAAAAAATTTGCACTTAATTATCCAGATATTTAGAGAATATTATATTAATAATATCTATAAATAAAAAAATGGAAATTTTAAAAAAAATGTAATAAGAAAAAAATCATAATTCTCTTATCTAGTATTTAATGTTGTTTTTGAAATTTCATCCTCCTTAACCTTTAGTTGATAGTTCCTAGATCACAATATAATCATTGAAAACTACTGAGCTCCCCATAGCTGATCAAAAATGTCATCAAATATGTGGTAATGATTTCTTATTTTTAATAGTGATGTTATTCAATGATATATAATCAATAAAAATCTATATAGATCACTCATTCTTTTTAAGAAACAAAACAATTAATAAACATGGTGAGGCAGTAGAAAAATGAAACCATTATATAGAAACTCCTAAAACACTTTATTTATTTCTAGAAATGGTACTTGATCCATTCTATATGGTGTCATGATAATAGATCAGCATTAGGGACTCAATAACCAGTAAAATCAACATACCTATCAGTTATAATACCATGCAACACATTTGAAAAAACATAGAGTCAAAAATTTACTACAGGAAAATCATAAATAAAAAAAGTTCTATTTTTTTAAACATTGTCTTTTATATAACGTTATCATTAAACATTAAAAAATTTCTCAGATTCCTGATATGTAATCAATGTTATGGATTCATTTCTTAATATATATTAGACACTTTCTGAAAACAGATTCTTTAGCTCTATAATCAGTCATAGCACGGTATGCGGAAAGCCAATACATGCCTAGAATAATGTCAAACTCTACCAAGGGAATGAAAAGTGGGTTTATTGGTAAATTTATTCCAAAAATTTCAATATGATTATTGTTATAATTGCTTATTAACAAATTATTTTCAATGGGTTTATTGACCATATGTTTTGGATTCATTTCTATAGGTGGTAGTTCCAATTTAGCAAAGAAATTCTCAAATATGAAATAATATGTTGATCCTGAATCAATCAATATATTAGAAAAATTGGATTTAAAAAATAATGTACAAGATACCACTTAATTGGAAGGCACCAAATCTACTCATGTAGTTTAAATGGATTTCACAACATCTTTCTACTTATACTCTGGCTACTTCGCATCAATCGAGTTCCACTTCAGACACTGTTTTCTAAATGATCTATCTCATTTCATTTAAATTATTTTAATATTTTTATATATTATTTGATCATAGCACTAGAATGATATTTTTCAATTAAATTATGTGTCATATATCTAAAATTAAGACATCATAAACACTTAACAGACTTTAAAAAGAATTCCCTAGTTTTTTTACCACAATTCTCACAAACTAAAAACAAAATTTTCTTACCATCAAATATCATTAATGCATTTTTCATGTTTTCATTCCACCTTAACCACTGTTTATACATCTTTTCAAATTACACATGAACATTGGAAAACACAATTTCCATCTCTCCATAATTGAATATGTTTTTCAAAAAAATTAATTCATTTAAATCCAATGGACATAAATAATTTTGTTTCAATAATGAGTTAAATTATTTGATTTTACTGTCAATATACCTAATAAAATTTGGGGCATACAATTCCTACTAAGAAAATATTTCTTCAAATACAGCCCCTATATCATTATCTTTTCTACATTTAAATAATTTCTCATTCTTTCTATGTCTTTTAACATTATTAAAATATTTCTCAAGGAAAATATTTCTGAATTAATCACATTCCAAAGAAGAAATCCACACTATATCCCTAATTCTCTTGAACATTGACCATAACTGGTCTACCTCACCTTCTAAAAAGTAAATATAATTACTAAACCATTGATGTTATGAACACCCCATGATATCTTAAATATTTTATAGTGATTTAATCTACCCTTAATCTATCACTAGGTTAGAAGATCCACTAAATGCATGAGGGTGTTTCCACATAAAATGTTCCACAACTAACATATTATTATGAGGTTGATATAGATGAACTTGTGAATAGATGCTGCTTCTATTTATAGCTTATTCCAACTAATGCATTACTATCATAAACTCCCCAATTTCAATTCCCACCATCCAAGGTTGTCGGTTAAGAAGGATATCTATGTATTCGATCCTTCCAAGTATAGCTTCCATGTGTCTTCTATGGAAAACCATACATTATGGACATATTTTACATGAATAATCATTGTAATATTTAAATTATATATTATTTAAACATAACCATAATGTAATAATAATAAATTTGTATTATATCATCATTATCCTCAACCATTAATTTACTTAATTCATGCTCTGATACAAACTATATGGACTGGACCTTAAACATTAAATAATCTGGTGAATTCAACCGGAATCCACTTCTATACATTCTCAAAGATTGTTTTGGTATAGAGTTTTAGAGAATTAGGTCATATAATCATATATAGAAACTCATATATTACAATTTAGACAATTCATCTAAATATCCCTTTTTAAATATATGAAACATTTAGAATAAAACATGAGTTTTTTGTAATAAAACTCCATTACATTAAACGTGAATTCTTGAATATCTTTAACCACAAATAAACCTTGTTATAATACATTTTTAAATAGTGATTGAGTATAAAAATTTCAGTAAGGGACATAGAAAGGGAAAAAATAATTAGTTTATGACTCAAAACATTACAAAAAAGTTATAACATTTACACATAAAACATAATCTCTTTATCTTACATTATGAAATACTAATTTTCCTGTAAAACCATATAATGAAAAAAATAATAAAGGGTAACTTTTGGAATTATTTTCATATTACTCTTATATATAATTAATCTATCCTAACTACACAGAGAGTAACTATCATGGTTATATTTAGAATAACCATCATAGGATTTTCACATAATCATTTAAGATAAAATAAATTGGTTAACTCTGTACCTTTTCCAAATGAATTAGAGTGCTATAATGGACTCATCTGCACTCAGTTAATCACATAAGTACCTATCATCATAATAATAACTAAGAATAATCACATAATCCTAACACATAAACTTCTCATAAAATAAAACTTCCCAAGGAAAATAACTTTTCCATTTTAAAATCAATTTAAAATTTTTTACAGGACACACACTCATAAGTTATTTTTTAAAATTATTAAATTGTAAACATGGAATGTAAAAAATCAAAACAATATGGCCTCATTAAAGTGGGATAATTGGATTTTTACCTATAATTAAAAAACATATCTTTAAAAAAACAGATGTAACTTGAAAAGATTATTTAATAAAATACCTTACAAATATCATATCATTAAATTGACAATTAATAGAATTAATTTTAAATTTGTATATACTATAAATAGACAGAATATAAAAAAATCAAATCACATTAAATTTTACAAATAATATTAGTATGACTTAATAAATGTTTTATATAGACACCCCAAAGAATTGAAATTGTGTTCAGAATTCCCTTACAATATGTCCAAAAGCATTATTCACATGTACTTAATGTCCTAGATAATCATATTACATTCATTTGTTATAGAATTCTGAAAAAAATTATTTATAATTTATTTAATTTTTTTTATTAATTTCATTTAATTCCATTTCAATGAGTTATAAATATCATAATCATCATTCCAGGAGCATTTGTTTCATGACTTTATGGTTAATACCCTTGAGAATAATTATAGGAGTTCTTTAAAATCAGAAGTAAAAGTACATAAGTGGAATGAAATAGTATAATAATGTTTCCAAAATATTAAAAGATCCAATATAACATTTTTCTTTTGGATCAAAGGATTATTTATTAGATTAAATAGTTATTATAAATGTTTTGTTTGTTTTTGGAATTTTTACCGACCATCAAAAACTATGTTTATATTATGTAATTATTTTGTATATAAATTATTTTCAAAATATTAAACAAGTAATATATACATAATAAATAAATTTTAACCATGATTAAGGTTTTATGAAAATCGTTGAAGGTGGTAATTGGTAATTTTAACTCATAAACCATAAATGCAGTGAATCGACATATCACAGATGATGTTTACATTTTTTTAGAATAATATGAGAAGAGAAGCAGTATGATAATTGATATTATATTATCACAATAAAATTATACAATATGGATGATACAATACATTTCATGTCACTATGTATAGGGGAGGTGAGGATAACTTATAATTAAAAAAATAATGAAATAATATAAACTACCAACTATGGAGGATTTTATAGCATTAATAAAATCCCTATGACAACCTCCTTAAAAAACATGGTTTTCTTATTTTTATGTCCCCAATAGATATTGAACATGGGGAAGAGGATTGGGAAGGTAATTTGGAAAAATTTACAGAAGCATCAATTATTAGAAGGTGTGATGGAAAGATCTGGTGATGGGTGGTATTTAAAGATAGTAGAGAGAGGGGTTTTTTATTGTTTTTTTTATTTTTTTATATTTTTTGTCAATACTAGCAGTGGTGTTGATTCTGATGACTAATTAAAAAACATTACATTTTAGTTCTATATAATGGGCTCTTACATCAAAAATGTCTAAAAAATTCTTGTATTTAACTTATAAAGTTAAATACTTTAAATTACTGCATTTTACTATTCCTAGAAAATTAAACTATATCAGAAAAAATCCGAAAAACTCACACTAGTAATTATTCAAAGAGTAGATTTCAAAATTTGACACATTTTTTGAAAATAATAATTTAAATTTTAGAAATTTAATTTTAAATAAAATTCTTTATTTATTCAAAAAAATATGGATTTTAATACTATAACTAATTTTATAAAAAATTGAAAAATTAATTAAAGTATACTAAAATTATATTTTTTATATAAAATAGAAAAAATTATTTATTTATTAATATATTTTAATAAAAATAAATTCTATTTTAAAACATTTTATTAATTATATAATTATAAATTTACATTTAGGATTCACAAAAGTGTCAACACATGATTTATTCTTCATCAAAATAATATTTACATATTCCATTATTAAATATACCATATTTTCATTATTTAGAAACCTAAATTTTATTTATACTTTCATCAGTGAGGTTACTATTCTATTAGAGAGACTACTTCTCACAATGTTCTCATTACTATTCCAATGGTCTGGTTACTATTCAATTAGTATAGATTTCATAGTTTATATAAATACAAGTAATTTCATTATATATTTATAAATAATTTATATACTTAAATATCAAATGAAAAAAAACATATACTATCGGTGCATAGGTTGTTACATCCTCTGCCCATTAAAATTAAATCTAAAATTTATAATTATCCCTTAGAATTTCACTCATTTAATTCCCGAATTATTCACTTCCTCATTTTTGATAATCTTCTGTAACAAAATTTTCTAAATACATTCATAATCAATGATGTTTCTAAGAGAATATTTATATATTCAATCCATGTATTTTCTATACACTTTTCCTTCTTCTATTTATTCTTATTTTATATTTTAATAAATCATATTTACGACAATATATTCATGATTTTGAAATCAGTATGATTCTATAAAATTAATATTACCTCTAATATATAACTTTTCATTATTCATTTGGTCAATATAAAAACCTTCTATTTGAGTTTTTTATACTTCTTTTGTGCATGGAATTACAATTACTATATCATGAATGATTAATAAAACATATATAAAAGTAATATTATATAAAAATGTTAAAATTTTTATTCTATTATATTTCTATAATATTGGTACTATAATAAAAATCATTTCATCATAATACTTATCAAATTAATTATAGTGTGATCGTATTTTTTTTGGCTGAAATGCCTACCAAGAAGATGATATTAATTTTTATCAAGGATGAATTCAGAAACATAATTTTTGGTAATATGTGATATTAACATACAATACTTTTATTTTGTTTCTAGAAGCATAATATTAATATTCATACTCATTATTAATAAAAAATTAGTTGTAAGTTAAATCTTATCGAAAAAATATGACTTTGATTTTATATTTATGACTTTTTCATCAAATTTTCATTGAATAATAGGAAAAAAATATTTGTGGTGATCATTTTCCTCTTAAGAGAGGAAGGGAAAATTTAGAGTAGTAGTTGGTTTGAATTCTAGTATTCATACAATTCATTTTAAATAAAGACAACAAGAAAAAAATAAAAATAAGGAATCCAAAAGGGCATATATATATATAATGATTGGAGGAAAAATCCATGTTGAAAAATATCATAACTAATTCCCTATATTTAATAAATTAAATTCATAAAAAAACAACCAATGTAATATCATACCCGATAATATGTAATGATCAAAACGATGGTACCAATATATAAACTAGGAGGATTTATAAATACATTATCATATTTAATGATTCTAGATTACAATAAAGAAAACCCACCTCATGTAATAATTAGAATCACATTAATCTATTATTGACAGTATGGTTTAATTCATCAATTTCATATTGGATCAAACCACCTTCCTTTGATAGAATGTTATCTCCCCAATATCATAATCCATCTCCATTCTTTATCAATCTAGACTAATATTGATGAAAAATATGGATAAACCTACAGAAAACTATTTAAGAGGGTTTTAAATAGGAACAGTAGAGGTAACACATAAATATAATAATTTATTTATTTATTTTTAATAATCTTCAATCAAGGATCGCCTAGGGTTTCGTACCATGGATATAGTTTATGCCACTCTTAGGGTTAATCCCCCATTTGGAAATCATTATTGATATAAAAAATTCTACCTAGTTATTCATTTAGGAGATTGAAACATTGAAACAAAAAAGATAAACATTTAATAAAATAATAATGATAAAATATCAACTAAAATGAATGATTGTAAAATTCTCACAAAATCATCCAGGAGGTGTACACCACATCACAAGATCAATATAACCCTTATAATTTTTTTATAGGTTTATCTATTGTGTCAAATTTCCCATTTTATCCATAGAGAGGTCCTAACACTTCTTAACTCATAATTAATCTAATTTTCAAACCTTAAAAATCCATTTCACTAAAACCTCCCAAATAATAATCCTTTTTAATACCCAAAAATAATTTATTCTGAGCTACTAAATAAGGAATCTCATGAAACAACTTCATGAAGAAACAAATCCACCTTCTTTTAAATTACATCCATCCTCAATGATCCATCCCATAGAGTTCACTGTATATAATCAATCTAGAAAATAAATCCCCTTCATATCACATAGATTGTCATCCTGAGATAATCTCCAAGAATGATAATATTGAAAACTTGTTTCCACTCTATAATATTTTTTTTCGTTCCACTAAACCCAAAACCCATACACAGCCAAATATCACCCCACAAAATGAGGAAATGTAAATCCATAAAAAATGAAATAAATCTTAAAATAATTCATTGATAAGGTTATCTCTAGTGGGATAGATTCAACCCTCTCATTAAGGAGCATCCATGATGGTTATTTTATGTGAATAGCCCATTTAAAGCACATTTGTCTATTGAGGACAACACAAAGACCAATGTAGTGACACTAGAGGATTTTAAGGAATCCTTATAGTCTGTAACTACATCAATATTTCTATTATCTCTTATACACAAGGAACAAAAATGAGTGGCACTAGCTCATGAGAAAAAGGTGACATGAGTCTTCTTTCACAACCTCTTTGGAAACATCATCGATAATTATCCAACTATATTCCAATTTCTTAGGGGTCCATATCCATTAATGAGAAATTATGTGTTGTTTTATCATCACTATTTTTTGAAATAAATTTATGATCTAATAAATATTAATACCAACCTAATTAAACTACATAACATCACACCATTTCCTCTCAGGTGCTCCAATCCACAAAAATAACTAAAAGGGTCCTAAAAATTTAGATAACCCTACATTAATTATATATAAAACATGATAAAAATATAAAAAAACAACAAATCAATAATGAAATCCTATAGATAAAACCTACTCTCTTACCACATATAAAAATTTACTATGTGATGCGGACACCATAAAAGATTCACTCAAAAAAAAGTAAGGTCCAGACTACACTTAGGATTTCTCTCCCAATATTTAATACACACAAAAAATGAAAACCAGTAACCTTTTATATACATGGATTTCTTTTCTATCCTCCTTTAGTAAAAACCATTTAGTCCATTGATGGACAATATATGGTCACACATGACTATGAAGTCAATATCACCACCATGCACCCTTCATTGATAATGGAAGAGTGTTGAGCTATCACCATTAATAAAAGGTGAGAAATGTATCCATATCAAGGAAATAATCAACCACCCAAAATATTGATATTCATTATTCTATACCCAAATACTAGAATTACATCCCCAGAATTTAGCACTATTCATAGATCAAGCTTCTTTTTAGGAGACCCTAACAGTTTCTCCTCTAGAGAATTTTGGAATTCCACCACCTTTATATGAAATTAGTTTTTTGTCCTTATAAACATAATACAAACAAACTATTATAATTTTATGGGTATCTAATATCAACACTTATAGAGTTATCTAGATTCATCATAACTATATGTTTATCTCTTACTGTTGAAGGTGGAACTTTTCATATCTAATAAATTTCCTTGACCACATGATTAAATTAATGGGGAAAATTTTCACATTAAGTTCAGAGCCACTTAATCTACTCTCTTACATGAAGGAATGTCATGAAGTATGTCATTATCCCCCATGGTTAAAATTAAATTACAAGTTAGGTTGATAAAAAGAGGGACACCATCCATGGAAAATCTCCAAATGACACGGGTTTGGATACGTGTACCATCAGAATATCTAATTGTATTATTTAATACATCAATTTATTCTTGTCCACATCCTTACATCATGCACATTAATTGACCTATTTGGTTTTCTTCAATATAAATACTATCCAAAATCTAATTCAAGATTGCATCCATTGAAATAATCCTTAATATTTCAATACCCACTTGGTGTATTTATAAAATTTGGTGTTTTATGAAAAACACAACTAAGTATCGATAATTTTTCATTTCAATTAATCTCTTGAACCACAGAGGTCAAATAATTCCATAATTGGAAATATAATGGTACTAGCTAACATGGAAAAAATAACCTCATTACATACTTTAACATGATAATTCTTACCTTTGGTGGGTCTAACATCATATGATGAATCTTGTATTCTAAAAAAATTAGACATTAACCATAAATAAACAATCCAATCATGAGATAAAGGAAAACATATACCACTAATTTCATGTTATATAAAGTAAGAGGGTAAATAAAGGAATCCTTATTTGGTAATTGAGAGTTTCAGAAATATAAATATCTAATTCTAAACTCTAAATTGTTATCACTGGAATATAGGGATCTCCACAAAACCCTTGAGGCCTCTATAATCTGAACTCTCACAATATATCCTCCCTACGGATAGCTTCATATAACACCATGAGAATAACTTCCAACTCTAGTAAAAAGTATGTGCTTTGAATGAAGGTGATATAAACTTCTTGATACAACTTGCTATGTTTATCTCTTAATTAATTCATAATAACAGGGTTGCAGCACTAACTAATAGTATACGGGATTCCCAACTATAGAAACAAGATTTTAATAGCCCTATATATTCAGAGAAATTTGATATTAGATAGTATAATCCTATATATGATAGAATGAACCCATGAGGGTTATTGAATATCATGATGAGTAGATATATATGGAACATGAATGATCATAAATGAAAAATATTTGGTACATTAAATAAATTTATTGGATACTACAAAGATGCTATAGAAATTTGAGTAAATTAAAAATATATCATAGTCTTTTTGAAAGGATGTTTTATCCATATCACCCATTCTAATATACCTCATTTTATATCCAAACTCAAAACCCCCTAAAACATGTCACCGTAATTTCTGAAACTAGTACTAAAAAAGCAGTTAACTCTGAACTCAATAACTAAGACTTCATCGCTTTGAGACCACATCATAATGAACAAACCCACCATGGACCTACTGGTGTAATGGAAATATGGGTGTTCCACCCCAAATCTACCTCCATTAGGTTATGGGTTATTTAACAGAACAAATGAGTTATATCACACCATATGGGATTCCATATCCAATATCAACCTAAAAAAACAAATTTTACTTATGCATAAAATTACCAAAAACACTAGAGGGGTATATAAAACTATATAAGCTCAATAAAATGCATGAATGTGGAAAAAAATCTCTTAACAATTCGATATTAGAATATTCTGATGGAACTACAAATTTAACAAGATTATTAACATAATAGTAAAAAAAATGGAACAATACTCATTATTGTGTGTAGTATTTGATTGATATCCAATAATAATAGTCACCACTGCTATCATAAACCATATTGTTCATCCATATATCATTGTGGGTCATTGAGAATTAGCTATAAACAAAACACACCAGCTCTTGGTCCTCTAAGTAAATATCATAACATTTTGTTATCTACACACCTCTCATAAACTATTGTTGATCACTCAAGTTGCATCGAGTAGAAAAAAATTATCTGGGGTATCTAACTCGATATAGAGGGAACTAAAAACATGTTGTGGATAAAAAAATAAATGAAGGAATTCTTAACATCATTGATAATGGACCCATAACTAGAATAATATCACACAATGGATGATTGAGGACATAAATAAATAGACAGAATACCCATTCCCCAAGAATACATGGGAGTACTAAACACTCATACTAATATGGGGGACCTATGTGTGACTTGTATTGAAGGGTTATGTAGTGTGTAGATCCTGTAGGAAAGCCTAGTGATGTATTTATCTTTACATGTCATGCAAATCCAAAAAAAATTGTGCGTTATACGACGTACGTGGCTTGAAATTCTTATTTCAGTACACAATATATATCCTCAATTTATTGAGTTATATAGTCTTAGAGGAACACAATTTTCTCTTATAGAAATTTGGAGTGTGGTCTATATGAATCATCCTAGGAATGTTTCACAAAACAAGTAATGTTTTACTGGGTATTTAATGAATGTACATAAACTAAACACCATGTGGAGGATTCCTCATTATACCACCCTACATAATCCACATTTGTGTGGATCCATGTCACACACACTGTATGATATTTAAAATCTTATTTGACCCTTGAATTATATCTAGGGACAGATCTGATATTTGTACCTTTTAATTACCCATCATGTATTCATGTTATTCATCCATATTCATATATTCTTAAAATATTCATTCACCAAACACACAAAATCATATATAGTGTTGTCATCACACCACCCATCATAATTGAATATCCCAATAGGTCTGTTTTTAAAAAAAATTCCAATTTATTCTTTTTAAAATTGAATTATCTTGATCATTCATTTAAAAATTTCCATCAATGTTCCCAAAAATTATTCCTTCACTATTTCCATTCATTTAATATTACCATCACAACTATAAATTTGAACCAAACCATTTTAATTAAACCAAACTTTAAACACTAGATAGAGTACAGATCTGTTGAATAGATTCCCCGTATGTCGGAAGAGTGAAATAAAATAGTAGTTGTCAACAAGAATAATAACTGCATGGTAATTAGTTCCAAATTCACATTGAAATATTCATATAACAAGAAATAATATAAATTGGAAAATATGTATAAAATAGTAACGAGAAATACCCCTAAGTATATTATAATAATAAAATTTCATGATTTAATAAATATAATTCTAAAATAATAACCACAACATATTATGGACAATAATCCATAATTATCAAAATTGGATTGACAATATATATTATTGGCGAATGTAAAAATATTTTTTTGAATAATGAGGCTTTAATCGATGTAATAAGACTAACCTAATGTAATAATGGTTCTTCCTTTAATCTTTCATTGACACCATTGTTCCATTCATTGATGTCGACATGGATATAGTCTAATTCCATTGATATGATATCAGCTCCCAAACTCTTCATCACTCTCCTCAATTTTTATCTTGATTATGAGGATAATGAATATACATAACCCTCAATATAATCCTTGCGTATTATTTTAAAAATAAATTCTAGGGTTCACAAATAAATTAACTCTTTTAATTAATTTTTTTCATGAAAAATCCCATTTCAACTATCAAATGGATGGTAATGTGAATATATTTTACGGCTCTCTGAAGGTAAACCTGCTTCCCAAACTCAATGGAAATGTAATAATTTTCATTTAGTTGTCTATTTAATAGATTCTTACATTCCAAATTACAAAATATTTGTTTATGTAAAAAATAAATATAAAATGCCACTTAAACTTAAATGCTCATAAAATTCAATAAAACTCAACCTATATGTAAAAAATGTATATGACGCTTAAGGAAGTCATAGGAATTTTTTTAACACGGTTATTTTCTATGGAAAACATTTCATTTTATCACTAAATAGGTCCCATGACTCTAAAATTCAAAAATATTTTCTGTCTCAATCGAGAAAAATAATCATTAATATAATACCTCCCATGCTATGCTAAACTAAGTTTCTGATGATTGAGACTTACCTATGTTAAAATAATAAATATCTATTACCCAAACCTAGATTCAATAATGAATTAAAATATTTAAAATTGCATATCATACTTTTTATAAAAATGACTAGTTTATTCATCATTATATTACAATGTATATCGTCTTGTGTGGTGACTAATTTTCCCCTTATCCCCGTAAAATTCATCAAACAATATATTGAGGAATTCTAAATCATTTTCCACATTATGATTTTTGAAAAATATGATAATATGTTATTATTTTTTTTCCTTCCACTACAAAAATTGATCAAAAATATTATCTATATATTTTAGGATATAAAATAATTTTTTTATAAAATTCATAATCAATTGTGATTAAATATATACAGAATCCATTATTCTCAACTAAAACAAGACCTAAAATTATGAATAAATTATTTTTTGGATACCCCAATAAGGTTGTCTATTAGTTCTAAAACTCACCATGAATTTATTTCCTATAAAAGAAGCCTAATAAAATTTCAGTTTTTTTACTAAAATATTCTCCAAAAATCATTTCATAATTATAATATTGAGTCATTTCTCAATCATATTCTGGAGACTTTCATTCCCAAACTCGGTTTTATTTTCCTCATTTAAATAACCTGAAAATATTCCTCTATCTACCTTTAGGATTCCCATTGTAAAAAAATATATAAAAACTCCATTACAATATAACCTATGAACTCTATGAGACTTTAACATACACACTCTCACGTGATAAGTGTTTCTAGCATTTTATATATTTTTAAAAGAATAAAAAACTTCCTTATAATCATGAGATACTAAAAAATGGATTTTTTAAACACCCCAATAATATATTTATATTTTATCTAATCCACTAACAACCAAAATATGATAGCCATAATTCTATTATTTTACACTTCTAAACTATGTAGTTGTAATGAATAACTTCCTTGATAGTGAAATATGTTATAATTCACCATTTTTAAAGGTCCAATAATTAACCAAACATGATTTGTTGATAATAAAAAAATATTTCTCTCAAGAATATTATAACTCCATTGAATAAATATTCCCTTCATATAAATATTGAATAAATTACTCTCACTTTCTTCTGACCTTATTTGATAATATATATTGAAGTTTAACATTAATAAAACTAACATAATATCCCATATCTCCATGATTTATAGTATAAATTATTGGTAAATTGTACATTACTATTTTTGAGTCTCCCTATATTGATTATCAAATAGATATCGTAATCCTTCAGAGGTATTAAAACATTCTTTGATCCTCATGTTTTCATGGAATGAATCAAGTCAACAGTAATAATTTTTTATTCACTATACATTAACATTTTGATAAAATTACCATTGAATCCAAATCAAGATTAATTTTTGAAATAATTGTTTCATATAGTGTATATTATTCATTGTTTTTTATTAAAAGTTTTATACAATTTGACATACACAAGAATCGGGTGCACAACTATAAAGGGGGATTGAATTACTGATGTAAATATTTTACAATTTAATAAAAATGAAATAAACCACAATTTTTTTATGATTATATGATAACTTATATTTCTCTTTGAATTACCATGAAAAATACATAAATAATGAATGATTAAGAATACATCAATTTTTACAATCTTTGATCCAATTATGGGTACTTAACCCTTATTATGTTTTTTTCCAACCTAGATTATTAATTTTAAACTAATAATAAATCACCAATAAAAATTTTTTAATGGAGTTATTAACCTTATCCTTGTAATATTTCTGATCACTACATAGCATCCTACTTGTTTAACATATCTTCCTTCTAGTTAGCATATGATCAAACTAGAATGAGAAAGATAAAATGATTCTTCTTGTTTCTCCAATAATTGATAAACATATTACTCTCAAACATAAAATATATGAAATAAAACTATTATAATCATTTTAATTTCATCAACCTCCTATAAAACATGTAACTAATATATGAAATATTCATACATTCTCATAAAGAACATTTTCAACTATTTATCTCCTTATAATTCATCTTCTTTATCTTGGATAACTAAATGATTAGACTCGTGTGTGTTTTCTATTATACACCAATATCTTGATTGATGATATATTGTTTTTATAATTCTCTTTGTCTCAATAAAAATATTAGTGATATAGTCTCTCACTATGTCTTCCCCCTTACCCTATCGTACTTTAGAGTTCCATTATTAATTTAATTTTTCAAATCATTTAGAGATCCACATTATTGACAAATCTCATAATAAAATGGTATAATAAGATCATCGGAAAATTTATGTAATTAATTTACCATATGTGTGTTCTTCCATGATTTATTAATATTTGATAAATTATTTAATAATGGACTCTACTAAATTTCCAAAAACATCAATATTCAATTCCATGTGCTAAAAAATATTAGAAATTACATTCCCCTAAATAACCAATAGAAAATAATTAATTAATGAATGTATTTATGTATTCAAAAAACATATTAATGTGATATTCAATTATTTATACTAGATTATCAGTATTTCTCATTATATAAAAACTTATTTTTTGGTGAAGAAGTTCTCCACTATGAAACAACACATAAGATCTACGACTATTGTCAATTCACACGTTTCAAATTTCAATAGGAAGAAAAAATTGTCTTCCTTATGATTAATGAATTACGGATAACTAATATATCATCACATTTAGATTCAAAAAAAATCATAACATTTTATTCACTATTGATATGTAGCAATTATGTGTATCTTAAAAAATTTCAATAGTTAAGAGCAGTGAACAACATTTTTTAAAATTTCACAAAAAATCATGAAAATCTGTTTAATTTTTATGTTCTAGAAAATGAAGATTCGGTCATCATGACATGTTATATTCTTCATAATATGTTAATAAATAAGTTCTGGGATAATTACAATCCTTTAATTTTGAAAAAATAGATATCCCCACCTTTGTTAATTTTCATCACAAAAAATGTATTATGAATTCCCTTGTAAATTCCTATGATGTACTAAATTTTATAAATTATTTCCAATATGAATAGTCTTACGCATCACTCTAAAGTATAACAATGTGAGATTATAGTCTAAACATTTTATAATAATATATTATGTAGTCACACTATACATTAAGATTATGTAGGAATACCTTACAGATTTTTGAAATTTCTGTTATTTTTCATTAATGTATTAAATATTCTCATTACAGTCGTATGAACTACAACATAAGTATTATGTGATAATACATATAAATTTTTTAATTTCAATGAATGAAGTATATATTATAATTAAACAATCCCAAAATGAATTCAAATTATCTTATTAATCATCAAAAAATCTCAAAAACATTCCCAACATCATAAATAATGTATCCCAAGCCATAAAAAAATTCCTCCATTGTCAAAAAAACAGTACCTCAACTATTCCATAATAAACCTAAATATATCCCTTTGTATTTGTTTTTAGAATCTATAAAATAATTCAAATAAACTGAGTTCTCATTAATATTAATCAAACCTCTTGATAATCACCAAATCAATACCAATATAATATAATAAGAATGTTGACACCACACAACTATTTAGTGAAATGTCTTTTAAAAGAATTCCATCTTTCCTGATAAGAAGTTTTGGCCAAGTGAAATAGACGATGACCCCCTCAATTCACACTTACAGTTCTACCACATTTAGTAATTACCATATATTCAGATAGAAAATTGATAAATAAATACAATACTATACACTTTGACCAAGAAAAATACCACAATATTTCTATAATAGTGATAATCAACTTGTCCCCTTCTATAAACATATTCCAAATCCTTTTGTAGTTAGAACACTATACATTATCATGTGATGGTTAAAGGTTGAACATATAATTTCCTCCTCAATTATATTAATATACCTCTTGTAAATTTAATTTTAAAAATATCTATAATTTGATCATGGGTGTAAATTTATTTATGTTTCACATTACCATTTTTACTCTCAACATAATAAAATGAAAAATAATTTAAATTTGATTTTATATTGAATGTTTAATAGTTTTTTAAGGTAAATTTCACTCTGATTATCAGAAGATATATTTTCTGGTCTCACATCATTAAATTTTAGAAATTTATAATTCACTTATATCCATATCTTTGTTTACAACAATGTGTTCTTTAAAAATAATCTTCCTCGGCTATGCTCGATGAATCTAAATTCATCTACTTGTTATATGAACTCAAACATCACTCACCATGTTAGAATGTTACAAATGATGTGGACTTCGTATTTGTATAATACCCTACCTAGTCAACAACAATACATCCCTAAAAGTGAAAATCATATATGTTTTTATACGAAATGGCACAATTAAATGATCCTTTGATAAATCACAGTATTCTTATATAATTTTATAATTGTGAATATTTAGGATCATTATATATTCAGGATAATATAGTCACAATAAAATAGTGTATAAAATTTATCTATTTAGATAGATTAGGGTAATAATGATTATTCTGAAATTTATCAAATCTATAGTAATTTCTAAATTACATTTTTTTATCATGGTATCAAATACAATGGGTGTATATTGTTTTTTATAATCTTCCATTATAATTTTATTTAATAATTCACTAGAATATTTCTCATAACATTACAAAATAATCATATTTGTGTGTAATTTAGAACCTTAGAATGTATATCATCTCAATGATAATATAAATCACTAAATTATCATTAATATACATTGAAAATTCATCACATACATACTATTTATCATAAAAATATATAATTTCAATCAATTAAAAATTCCAATTATAGTTATGATGGATATATATTTCATACATAGGTTTCTATAATAATTTATATATAAAAAATCCAACAATCTAACACTACCATATAACATTGAATATTAGGCTATAGGGGTATGTTATAGGAAATAATATAATTACTTAACCTACATACCAAACCATTATCTATTTCTAAGATTACCCATATAGGTTTCATATAGAATACATCACCTTACATGTATCCATTAAAGAAGGTAGAATTCACATAAAACATTGTAATTTTTTTATTCAACCTATATAAGAATTCTAAAAAATAACCTTGTGATAGGTGGAAATGTTTCTTCCATATAATTTCATTTCTGAGTTGCATTTTCTGACTAGTATATATTTTTTTCAAGAAAATTCGCCTTTGTCACTAATTTATCTTATTAAAAATCACATTATGTAAATGGATATTTTATTTTCATGTTTTTTTGGAACCTCCCAAGTAGATTTATTCTCAATACGATGAAGCTATTCACCTATATCATTGATCCATTATACATGACCAACCATATATAAAATATTTTTGGGATCAACATGAGAATTAATAGAAGTTTCATTTTAATGAATAAACAACAATATTTTTTGAACTAGGTCCTCTTTATTGACAATAATATTTTCAGGATCCACTTATTTTCCATATTGGATAAATAAAAATCCTATCACATGTCGTCAAATTGTTATTTACAATTTATTATCCAATATCAAAAATATGTTTTCATTTTAAACTTATTCTTCAACTTATTTCTCAGAAATATGTATTTCGGTGAATTTAATAGTTTCTTTATATTATATTACTATTAGTTCTTCAAAAAAATTCATTAATTTTAACATAAATGGAAACAATATTATTTTTAAAACATTTAATACATCCCTTAAATCCGCTATCATTGTATTAGTGTTGCATTCAAATTATTTTTTCTGTATTTTCTCCAAAAAATCTCAGAACAGGGCCTTAGAACATATTGAAAAATGGGATGCCAAGTACATTAATGCATTTAATTAGTGTAATTTGTTTTAACAAAATTTCATATGGTGTCAATCCTACCTCTAGTTATAATAAAAATCTAAAATTTATGTAGGAAACATTGAAAGTATATTATATCTAGAAATATTATGATATTATGTGCCTTAGTAACACTATCATTATATTCTCATCAATATATTAATTTTTATCTCAATAAATATATTTTACAAGCAATTGTAGTGTTCACTAATATGGATTTTCATCCGAGTATTTGAAATATAATTTACAAAAGAATTATATGTGTATTAATTACCATTATATGATCTCATATTAAAACATTAATCCCATATATCATTCAAAGATTATATTCTTATTATTTTGAACCCAAGAACATGTTCAAACTTTTTTTCAAGAATATAACTATTCTCATTCAATTTTAATAAAAAAATGAATTTAATGAATTAAAATCCATTCTAGAATACTTATGCTTCATATGACCATATATTTTGGAATATATGAGTTCGAGTGGTTTTGTGGATTTCATATTTACTATATTATGGGTCTTTTGTAGAATCATAGACATTTATAAATTTTCACAAATAGAATATTATTATTAAATTAGTTAAGGTCTCTTTCCACTTCATATTTTGTGTTTTAAACAATATTTTATTTATAATATGTCTATGTCTCATTTCCTTATATTATTATCACTTTTATCAATCATGTAGAACGAATGGTCTGGGGTAAATGATATGAAACAAAATTACACTACTGTGTTACCCATTGGGGATAACGTGTAAATTATTACAATTATTGATGATGAATTTGTTCTTGTTGAAGAAAACTTTATTCACATCCGCATATGGTTGGGTCACACATAAAATAATTTGTTTAAGCCCTTACACATAGATTATATCTCTGTATTGTATATTCTTGTCATCCATCCTAGTAGTACCAAACAATTTAATTCTAAATGAACATTTTTTCCCATTTAAAATCCAATTCATAAAATTATATAATGTTATTTATATTTTTCTCTCTAGGCATGTTTGAGAAAATTCCACATTCAATAATCGATGAATTTCCATTATTGAATCCATTCAAGTCCACATCAACAATAATGTATATTTCACCTATATTTGAATTTTTAATTCCGTTTCCCCTTTAACTATTATTATATTTTCAATTTTTTTTTAAATTTGTTAATTTATAATTTCAACTTCTGGGTAAAATTTACCACAAATTTCATTTAAACTGTAAAATCTATTTTTTATTCCCAAATATGATAAGTTCCTACTACGAATTTTATTCTTTATTAATTCTCATTTAAACTTCCAAAAAATTCTACCTTTACATTATTTATTCTCCTTAGAAGAGAAAAATTATTCAATATTGAGTAAGATTTATTTTATAAAATTTTCCATCATCAATAATATCCACTAAATTAGGGTCCTCTGAATTGGTATACATTTTATCTATAATTGTGGTTCTTGTTGTAAAACCATGTTTTGCACTCATCTCTAATTTAATGGAAATGGTTTTGATGTGATTTTATTTTCATACATATTTGTGTAAGAGGGTTTATTATGACTATTATTGGTCTAAATATGTTGAAATGTTTACTTTGAACCATGTTGTTCACCAATGAAGAATTACATTGAGGCATAATATGTGACTTTTGGACAATGAGTATTGAGTTGAATTTCTCATCTAATTTTTATATCTCATAATTAACATCCACAACTCTATTATAATCATCCCATTTCATACCAAATACATTTTTTACATTAAAACAGTTTTATTTATCATTGAAAAAATATTATTTTTTATATTTGGTTTCTATTCAAGATCATTCATGATCTGATCTTTCTCATAAACTATCAACATTATATTTTTTATTTAAATATTATTTGATACTTCCCTCTTGATAAACTCTTAACTTGTATTAATTATTTCACCTTATTGCTTCATTAATTTATTTTTCATCTTGATTAAAGTATTTTTATCAAGACATTACTCAAATTCATATTTGCATATATTCTCCATGTTAGTAGTTCCACCTTCTTCTTCCAAAATAATTTAGGGCTCTTCATTATTATGCACATGAACCATAAAATTAGTGATTATTATGAATACTTATTCTCAGTTTTAATATATAATGAGAGATCATACTATTCTTATTCCCCTGTTAAAATTAATACTTTTCTTATTTAAAACACCATCTTGTTTACAACTTAATTTTAATCTTCCCTTAAGCACTACCCTATTCATTATTTTGAAGATTTTAACCTTGTTTACCAACATCAATCTCATTGTTCACCTTCTATGGGTAGCTTATTACAATGTCCCAAATACCATTATAATTTAATCATTTAAGTGGATGTTTTCATTTTTATCCCATGAATTTTTTTATGTTTGTTGACATAATATATATAACTGTCTAGGACACTAAATTATCTTTATCATCCTCAATTTCACAAAGATATTAAACTTCTATATACTATTTATCTTTTATTTTAAACATTTTCATAGATCCAAAGTCAGTTTACCATTTTACAATATTTTTATTTCCATGTTTTTCATCATCCCACAATTGATAATGATATGTAATTAACCAAGGGAAACAACTTCTACATATTCCAATGAAAAAAATTTAGGATCAAACTTCTCTAGATAATTTCTCATAAAATTCATTATAATCCTTTATCCATATTTATTTTTATAAATTAATATAATTTTTTAATAAATTTAGTTATCATTTATAATGTGATCATTAATGGTTTCTTCATTAACCACATTAACATATTTAAATATTCATATTCGTAACAAGTTTTTGGATTCATTAAAATTAAAATTTCCTTTATAACGTGTTTCTAATTTATCCCATGTTTAATTAACAATTTATAACCCCACAAAATATTTTTTGAATTTTCTCTAATAGATACCTACAAATGTAATTTAATGATTTCCCATATAATTAAAAAATACTATTATTTATAATTGACATAGGGGAAATTCTATCTATGGGTGTAAATTCAACTATTTTTATCGTTATCTTTATGGGAAATAGACAAAAGATAAGATAATTAGATATTATTCTTGAAATGATAATATTATATATATATATAATTGTAATATCCCTACAATAAATTGAGATTATTTTCCCTATCTTGAACTACCCAAGGATCTAACTCAGGGTACAAGGATTCTATGATCCTAATTGAGTCACCCAAGGAATGACTTCACCACTATATAGGGGGTGAATAATTGGTGAAAATATTATTGAAATTATTCCACTTGATATATGACTCTGAAGTTGATTAGTATTCAATCCAATCAAAAAATTTACGAAATATTACATTGACTAAAAAATAAATAATGAAGCGAATAGAATATGATAATTTCTAAATGGTTTATTCATTGTACGAGTAACTATCATTGATACATCTGATTATTATGGCAGAGAAAAAAACTTCTTTACTAATAAAACATCAATGACTATAATTGGGATGATATGTTTCATCCACTACCATATTATGTTTCCCTATACAATACAAAATAATATTAATTTAACAAAGCATCAAAATGGTCATAAAAAAAATAAATCCAAATTATAATGTTTGCATAATAGAATTTTATTATCTATATATTGATGAATATATTACTATAATGATTTGATGGAAATATATCAGAATATGCTCCACAATTCATGTTACCGAACCCCTAATAAAACATTTGACAAGTACATGTTCTGGTCAAAATTATTCCAAACATATATTATCATGATTTTTACTATCTATTACTCTTTTAATTAATTGTAATTATATTAATACATAATGTCATAAATGTTTTCAATTTAACACTAAGACTAGGATTTTGGATTTTTTTCATTTGTGTCCCAGTTTAGAATATAATTTATATCATACAATATCTCTTTCTCTCATACTTCTACCCTTATATGAGAATTCGTAAAAATAATAGAATTATATTAATTAAAAATATCAATTATAGATTAAAAATTATAGTTAAATTCCTTAACTAAAGAGTACTATAACATCTCCCCTCCCCATTTTCATTGGATGTAATTAGTGATATTGGCCTTAGGTGACAAGCCAAATACCCCAAAAAGGCATGTAATAAATTTTGAGGTCTTTGGAAACATTTAGTGAAAAACGATTCCCACAAATATTAAAAAACTGAGACAAATTGACAACAATAAACATCCAATCCTTTAATAATATAATTGAGTATAAGAATAATAAATCAAAGTGAATTAAATATCAAAAACATCATAGTAATAATAGAAACATGAAACAATAACCAAAATTGGGAAAGAGACTACAATAACCAAAGACACCGAAGTGGCATAATCATAGGCAAGACCAAAATAATCATCAAGCCCCCACTATTCCTTCTATGAACATAAAATCCCACCGCATTAGTGTAAAAATATGATACCACCACTTACCTGTATCTCAGTAGAATACATTTTCAAACACTACTATGATCACATAGTGGGATGAGTATATACACATTAGGATTTCCCCAAACAATTCCGAACTTATTATACTAGGATAAGAACCGGTGATCATATTTTAAGTAAAAGTATTTAAAGAATAAGAGAATATATATATCAAAATAATAATCATGTTACATTATAAGTTTTTTTAAACCATAACCATGTATCGTGAAAAGAAATAAACGAATCATTTGAATCATTTCTTATTATTTAGAATACCATTCTTGAGTTCACACAGACACACATTAATTTCATTTGATAGTTTTATAATAATGATAAATTTATTATTTATCCACCATTTTTTTCTTTTTTGAAAATCTCTTCTGGCCTAATGGAACATATACCTTCATTAGGTTTAATTCCTTATACCCCAAAGGAAAACATACCTTCCTTAGGGTCATGTTAATAGAACTAATCTCATAGAAAATATTTCTTCCAAATTTCAAGCCAAACCATTCCATGAAAAACCAATTATTTCTTGAAAAATTTCATTACACAACCTTCATGTAACTAAACGTACTATAATTATCATATAGAATCATTAAAATTATAACCAAATAAGTTTTTCCAGAAAACATCCAAATTATCAATTTAGAAAATCATAAAATTGGGTTTTCCTTAATAATATCTTATGGTTTTCACAGTAAGTGTATATAAAAAATTATGATCAAACCAAGGACTTCATGTACAAGAAGGGAGGAGATAATAGAGAAGAAACCAACATCTAAATGGATGGAAAATAATTATTATGACAAAAAATATATATCTTGGTTTGTATATTCCTCCATTATGTATATCCAATAACGTTTCGTCAATATCATTAACATGGAATGTAGATTTATACATTTATGTCTATAAATCAGAATTTGGGTGATAGAAAATGAGAGGTAATATGGAGAGAGAGAGAGAGAGAAATTATTACTAAATATTAAATTTAGATCTCCAATGCACATTGAGTATCTAAAAGATGACTCTGGGTAAATTGAAATATCTAAAGGATCCTTGGGAGGAATGGTAGTTAGAAACCCCACGAGAATGGGAAAATGAGGGATTTAGGTACACAATTTTGGTTAAAATATGATTTTAAAATTAATTAATTCATATCACATGGTTAGAATTCCTGATTATGAAAACAATGGGAAATTGTTTCATGCAATTATCTAAGGGCCAAGAATTTCATAATCTGCATACACGGTGATACAAATAGTGCAACAACTATGTTTTTTCAATTTATTTCAACTTATAGTGTTACTCATATGAGGTTTGACCTAAACATTAAATAAATGTTTAAACTTCTAGAACATCTAAAATATAATTCTCCCTTTAATCCTTAAATAATAACTAATTTTATAGAAAAAAATTCATTCGAAACATCAGTCCATCCTTATACTGGTAGACTATAAAATATGATTTTATTATTCTAAAATCCATACAGGGGAGGATAATAAAACAAAATATAACCAAAGTATGAACAATAATATTTTCATAGGTTTTGTTCATACAAAATCAAATATCAAATTTCTAAATAAGGATGGAAGGATAAGAATTAACTATTTATCTTCATTATCTTTATCAATTATGAGAGCATAATACTTCCTTTATTCCTTTATCTTAAGAGGAATTTTCCACCTATCATTCAAATTATTCCTTGTATTGGGTAACTTGTTAACATAATGGACAAACACCATGCAATTTAAATAATAATGTGTGGGAGGTTCAATTTGTGGGAATTTCTTTATATTCACATAATTAGCTATCCTACTCTCATCACATTGAAATTTTTATACTCAATGACATACTCTTACATACATAAAACATTTTTATAATAGCCTTATTATAATCCCCTCCATGTTTCTTCCAATACGTTATGCGTAATGGTAGGCTCAGTTTCATTTTTCCTCGGTGGTTTGATTTTCTTTTCAACCCCATATTCCTTTTTTATAAAAAATGATATTTATAAAAAAAATCCGACCTCAATTCCCACCATTATAGAACATCTGAAAAATTATTCATAGGTGTTAAATTCTCTTATAAACAAGGCCTTTTTAGGAATAGGTTTAAATCCGCCATATAATCAATCAACTTTTTTGGGTTAGATGATAACACCTGAAGATTACCTCACAAGCCTTGTGAAATTTTAATCATTGGAATTAAAATATTAATTATCCATCTTCTTAAGATCTATGAATTCCTTTTCCATCATCGTATGATAAATATAGAGAAATTACTTATTGAAAAGTGTGTTATTTGATGTGTACAAAATAATGAATTCATTTCAATCTTGTATCCATGTGTACATGAATATATTCCACTATTGATCCACTTAACCATAAATTAATAAATGAAAAGTAATTAATTTCTCATGTAATAAATATTGGAGAGTGGATAATATCGTTTTTGTAGTACTGATCCATTGTTCAATAATAATTGGATTAGAAGAACTGCTGAAATATGGTGGTCTTTTCCTCATAGAGGACTCAACAGAATTTTATTCCATCCATTGATCATTTGTTAGACCATCATGGTTTATAGATTGGGAAATTTGGGTTATCATACCAACAATATATTTCATTCTGAATCCTACTGAATTTTGTCACTCAAGAGGAATCATTTTTCATTTTATATATAAATCTACATCAATGTGGTTCCTTTGGGTTCCTTCTATTGACTATAACAAAAATCATATTGTAAGAAAAAGTTGTCCTACTGAAGGAAAAAAATAATGACAACCCACCTATATGATTTCAATTTTATGAAAATTTCTTAAATATATGACACTATAGGTTTATCCTATGCTATTAATATCCATATTATATTTAAATACATCATGACAATTCATGAATATTTTGTGAATTCCAAAAATCATATCCTGAGGGAGTGTTAAACCAGGTGTGAATCGAGGCCCTTTTTCATGTAATTGGTAATAATGAGGCAAGTCTGACACATCTTGTCAAAGTTGTTAAACCTAGGTAAATATTTAACAGGGACACATCCACTTTTAGAATCCATATATGGTTTTATTTCAAGGAAAAAACTCCCTCTATCATTTAAAAAACGTTCAAGACATTTTATAAAACATTTCCTCATCATTGAACATATCCTTATAAACATCCCTAGACATATCATAAGAAAAATTCCATGGAATATAACTAATGTTTTATCATCCTAGTTTCAAAGGTTTACTAAACCTTTTCTCAAATACCAACTATAGAAATCCAAAATTTTCATAGATTAATATTACATAGCTTTTGAGGTATACTTAAATCATTATAAAAATAGATTCCCAACTACCATATTATTTTAGTTCATTTGGAAACATGTAGAAATAAACAATAGTATATTTGTGAGAAACATTTCCTCCCAATAGGTTCTTCATGAATAGAAGAATTATTATCCACATGATACTTACTACATATCTTTATAAACTAGGAAATGAAACAAAAAATTGTAATCTTAGATGCTCAGTATGGGTAAACAAGGAAGAAATTCAAGCACAATCATGAGAATAATGTTATAAGAAGGTAATTATGATCAATAGAATATCATACCCTTTATATAAAATATTATAATCATGAATAATGACTTAAGAATTGATAGTTTATTAGAAATGAGTTATAAGGGAAGGAAGAGCATAATCCATGAGAGAAATTCATCAGAATAAGTCATGTAAATTGTAGAATATAAGTAATTATATAAAATTCTTATGTAAAGATTCCTTACAAAGACCGTTTAATATGTTAGGCTTGGGATAATAACCTATGTAGCCACTTTGGGATAAGGATTCCCTCCCATATAACAACTTGTTTTGGGAAAGGACTCCCTCCCATATACCCTTCTGTTTTAGAATTAGAATTTCCTCTTGTATACCCTATCATTTCAGTTTTGTGATACACTCCCATATACACTATTATTTCGGGATTTTTATTCCCTACCACGTAAACATTGATCTCATAAAACATTAACTATTACTGAATGCATTTTAGGGAGGTATGCATGCCACCAATCACATAATAAACTCATTAAAACATGTTCCACAAGAAAACAAATTGTTCATCATATCATGACCCAAAAAAAGTGATGGGTCTCATAAATGTCATATCATAACACATAAAATGAAATGGTTATTATAATAATTTAATCATATCAAAACCTGCAAAAAATATATATGTGGCATAATAATTTAAACCTAGAATAATGTGTGAATGGAATTGAGATTCATAAGAAATTATCATGATCTAACTCTTTGAAGATAAATTAGTTTTAGGAACATATTACTAGTGAAAGAAAAATTATTTTTCGTAAACTTCATGCAATCAAAACATAAACAATTTAGAGAAATAATATGAGACAAACCATTGGATAATTTCCAATAATGGAATTAGTAACACAAATTTATTTCATTATAGATTCAAAATAATTTTTATATTTATTTAAAAATATTTATTGATTAAAATATATCATTTCTTAATTGGAATGTTTTTATTAAAACATAATAACATTTCAAAAAAAAATCATGAAAATACACATGAAAAAATATAAAGGAGGCAGTGAAAAAATTTATAAAACCTATTCCATTTAAAAATTATTAAAAATTTATAAATAAATCTCTCAAATGTTTAGAAAACCATTTAATTGATAATATGATTAAAATATATAAAATAATCATTGAAATTCTATAAAACTATTTTTAAATATAAAAACATTTTGATAAAATATTTCATTAAAAACCACTTCAATACAATTAATTTACAAAATAATTGGAAACCATTTTATTTAAAAAATATATTTTTTATCTTTTAATGGATGATTTATGGGAATGATGGTCATGGTGGAGGGTAAATCCATATACACTGAATATTCCATTATCACCATAAAAAGTATAGAAAAGTGCATCGACCATAAAATGACAAGAAGATTCATTTTTTTAATCCCATTTTCATAAAGATAAAATATGGGCAAAATTTTATTTTAGATTTATTAATAGAATAGTATAGTGTTTGTGGAATTTTTTTTAGAAAATATAGTTTTTAAGGAACACATTTTTCTAACTGAAGAGAGAGCTAATGTCAAATTTTTTTAAAAACACTTTCTAGATCATATTGTGTACCAAAGAGGAAAAAATGGTAACATTACATGGATATAAAAGTAATTACCAGAGATTATAAAAATAATAATTATTATTTGGATATGGATCATAATATTTCATCATTGGGAGAATAATCTAAAATATTCCCAAAAAACTGTTGTATTGTAGTTATAAACCATTGCTAATCTGGTATCCATGAATCATAATATAGTGGAAATAATAACTTTACATTAATAATAATATATCATGGAAGTAAAAAATATTCATGAAATATTTTTTCAATAGATTTATATACACCTCATTAAAAAATATAGGGTCATAATGAGGAATTTGTTTCAAAAAATGAAAATTGAGACAAAATTAATTTATTAATTTGGATACATTTTAAACAGAAAACCCATGAAAGAAATATGATAAAATAGATATTTAAATACCTATAAATTTAATTATAATAATAATATAATACATTCATGGGTAGTATAAACACCACTAAAATGATATGATTGGGGAATAAGACATGAATCTCATGGAAATAAAAAGGGAGATAAAATTTCCTTCACTTATGTCTTGAATCTAATCGTACTCATTCAAAACTCATGTATAAAAAATATAGGTTTATTATAAAAATATCACAGAACCATGTTATTATATATAATACTATATATTTTTTGACTTTATATTACCCTCTTTTTAATTATTCAATTTAGGGTCTCACTTTAGGTAATATCCACTTTATTCTTCATACATGTTTTGAATTATTATTCGGTATCATCTTACTTATATCATTATTTACTTACATATAAAATTTAAAACATAGTATAAATTTAATATATATTTATTATATATCTATTTATAATAATATATAAAATATAGAAATATTGAATGGAATACACCAATCAGGGAGATGGTATGTCATATGAACTCATAAAGGTTATTTCTATTATGTTGTTATATTGAATGACAGTAAGTAAGTAACATATATGAATATTTGTATATATGTATAAATGTATATAATATCATTGTTGAATAACTATTATGTCATATATATAATTTTTTTTACAAGAACAATCATTAACACATTCCATTTAATGTGTGGATGAATTAGTGCACTTTCAAGAGGCGGTAGTCCACACGTCTAGAAACAATGTTATCGTATTTACACAAGATTGAATGTATAGAGTTATATGTTATAAAATATTAAAAAAAAAATAATTAATAAATTTTATATATATATTATATAACATAATTCCCATCATAATTACAAACCATGAAATGTGGTATATATAAAAAGGAACAATCCTATTTTCGTGAGGCGGTAGTTTTCTGTACACAAAAATAGTATGTCTATTACCCATTATATGGACGTGTGTGTATGTTTTTGTAGAACCTTTATCATAAAAACAATGAAGTATATTTAAAATAAAAGTGTTATTTTTTAATCATGGAATAATTATAGTTCAGGGGGTGGAGAATGGATATTAAAAAACAATCTCGGGGAAAGATGTTACCTCTTCTTTGGATAAATCCTTTTGGATTGCATGAAAGGGGTTCCATTGATGAATTTATTCCCAAGGGGAGGCTTATAAGATAAGTACATTGATCTTTAGGATATATTTTCAGGGATCTAAATTCATCCAAAGTGGATTTAGAGATGTTGGGAAGTTGGAGGAGATGAGGCCTTTTTATAGTGGAGGAGGAGTGGAACTATTACAAATAATGGAAAAGGGGATTACACAAAAAAAATTCTATTCCATGTAGAATACAATTGAAATTGTGTTGGGAATAATAAAATGAAAAAAAATTACATTAATATAAAATAAAAGTTATTTATTGTAGCATGAAATGAAAACTATCAAAAATATTATATTAATTTGAAAACAAAATCCAAAAATCATTGTTTATTTAAGGGGAGATAAATCCTGCAAATAATTTTTCATTCCATCCACATAAATTGGAAAACCAATTATACATTTCAAGATCTAGGTAAATTTGTCTTTTATTAATATTTCATGATCCAACGTGTCATCCTAAATCAGACTATTTATATATAAAACTCATAAAAAACCAATGCAACTATAATGAAATAGTTTATCTTACTTATCAAAAAAATTTATAATAATATTAATCAATGTAGAATCCGTCTTTATCTTAATGTGACCCCCCAAATAACATGGTTGAGATCAAATTGTTACTTATTCAACTGAGATACATGAAACATGTCTTTCATTGAATAAATCCATTTTGAAATAGAAAACAAATATTTCTCCTCATATGCATGTTCAAGTGTCTTGTACGGGCTTTTTTACTGAGCAGGAAAATTTCCCTACATACTATAGTGATGAATCACAAGACTCAGAGAGATTATCATGAAAATAATATAACTTGTATAAAATGAAAATGGTATGTAATAGATTTTTTTATGATTTTAATGACTCTATGAAATCAAAATCCTCTTTCAAATCATATATATAATTTATGTTCTATTATGCACTATGATATGACCGATAAGTGATGCCTTAATTTTTTCCACCCAAAAAAGTAGAGAATGAAATGGGAGAGAATATAAGGCTTCAAAAGGATCCATATGTATTAAGGTATGAAAAATAATAATATTTTAGAAGTCTACTAATATAATAGTCTCCTCTTATGAGACAAAAAAATTTACCACACAAGAAATAAAAATATTATATTATGTATGGATTATCCTTTTAGATTTTCCATCTATTTGAGGATAATAAGTTGTGATCATAATAAACAATATACCAAGTGATTACTGTAAGTATTTTCAAAAACTAGATGTGAACATGGTGTCTTAAAAAACATAATTTAATTTGGAATTCCATCCATCATTAAAATTTCATGGATAAATATTTTAGATAGTTATACCTCCATAATGGTTTCATAAATATATTTGAAGTGACACAACCACAATCACCCATATGGAATAATGTTTTTGAAATATTTATGGTAGTTATATGAAACAATCCATAATTATGTTTTCCCATTTACACATAGGTTTTGGTAAAGGTTTTCATATACTATTTTGTGATTAATACACTTCCATGACCAATTAATAAGTGAGGCATCTGGAATAAACTCTATTATATATCTTTTAATACCAACCCACCAAAATTTGAGCTTCTCTAAAATGATAAATTTTCTGAATAGTAGGACGAACATCCCATATCTAATGGTGATAGTAATTAAGAAGTTGTTCGTTATAATCCTAAAGTATGAAAATTTGATCTATAAAACATATCAATGATAATTCATATAGAATAATTCTCTCAATGGTCTCCCCTACATTGAGTTATAACCCCCTGGTTAAATAATCATAATTGAATTTTTGAGACTCATTAACCTTTTGGAAAAAAATTATCAAGAGAAACTTGAAATAAAAATATAACATCGCCATTTTCATCACATTACATATGAATATCATCAATTACTAATATTAGATTCCACTAATCCAATGACTATTTATCCAACTGATTATATGAATTTTTACATACCACAATAGCTATAGAGTTACAATTACCCAATATTACACCCTTATATATTATGGTGGATATATTCATAAGTAAATTAATTTTATTTGGTCTCTTACATTGTACACAACTTCAAATATAAAGGAAGCATGAAAAACTATTATTTATTAACATCAGTGTTTGAATATTAATGGGACATTTATGAATAGTAATCCTGAAATTAGAATAATAACCTCACCTATTTAATTATAAATAAAATTTTGGTATCTCATAAATTAAAATTTCATATATTTATATCATAGAATATTTAATTATATGTTCTGTAAAATAATAAATTCTGTGTTGGTATTTTTTTGAAATCTAAATGTTTATTTACAATTTTATAATTGATATAATTATTTAAAATAATATTTATTTTCAAAAAATTTATTTCAAAATTTTTTATTCTGTTGGATTATAATTATAAGATTATTTTATATGACCATGATTAATTCTCTAATGTTTCGTAAAAGCAGTTATAATGTTATAATATGTATTTCTTGAATTAAAGTGGATTTTATTTTAAAAGTAAATTTAATATATTAAGAAAAATATTTTCATAAAATTGATTCCATTTTTTAAATTTACACATAAAAAACGTTTTAGTGATTTTATGGGATTTTTTAAAAAATTGTTGAATTTTTTATTAATAGTGAAATCCAGTAATTTTAGGTATTTAACATTATAAATTAAATACTTATTTTTTTTAAGTCATTACTACTGTAATAACCCATTAATTAAAAATTAAATCCACTAGTTACATGAAGTTTTCCTATGAATCAATACTACTAATAGTATTCATGAAAAATAATAAATAAATTTAATAAATAATAAAAAAAACACCCCTCTCCTCCAATATAAATACTACCCCTCGCCACCGCTTCTCCTAACTCTTTCTATGAATTGAATATTGTCTAAACTATACCAAATTCCATTCACAATACAATTTCTATTTTCCAAGACCTACTATACTTACTAAAAGACAAGATACATGTGTCTTAAAGAGGTTCACAAGGAGATGATATTCAAGAGGTAAAATCCTCCTGAATTCTCCTTAAAAAAAATTCATATCTTATCTTATGCCCACCTCCTCTATCAAATGTGGTATGGTAAATATAATATCATATATACTCTATAATTTCACTATGACAATTGATTATCATATTTTATCATAATTATAGCTGAGATGGCTATACTAACAATAGGGGGTCAATTTTAATTTAAAAAGTCTAAACAAAAAAAACACAAAACCTTGTAATGTATAATTATCAAACTCAAACATAATCCAATGATACATGTAATGGAATGAGAATCACATGTGATCGAATTATATCAATGTATTTTTTATCATATTTATTTTTATAGGAATAAAAAAAATTTATTGAAAGATTAGTAGGAATGCTGACGTTCTATTAATTTCACTAGTGGACTAGAATTGAAAAAAGGAATATAATATCTAGTATGAATAATAAGGAAATAAAATATATATATAAATAATACAGTATTTTAAAACTAATAGTAATGGTTGGAAAAAATCATGACTAATAGATTCCACCCTTTTCTACTTATTGTAATGTTTTTCATTCCTTACTAGGAAATCCCTCAATATGATGTTTAGAATAAGATCTATCATCCTATCAAAAAAAACCCCTGGTTATAATTATGATTTGTCTCTATCTTTATATCCCCAAAATCCCTCAATCATATAGATTGGATTCACCATATTATTATCCTCAGAAACCAAAAATTTTAATAATGATTAGATGAACAATACAAATAAAAATGATTTAAGGGACACAACCTTGCCAATGATTCCAGGGAATAAGAACTTTCTAATGTTTTAGAATTACTATGAAAATATATTCACTCAAATAAAACTACAAAAGACTTTATTTTCACAATGAATATTCCTCTAACTCTTTAAATGATGTTTTATTTGTATGTCAAGCACCAATGATCATATTTTTATGTTTATGAATTGGCCTCAGATATCTGGCTCTTTGAAATATCACAATTTTCTTTAATAAGTAAATGTCTAAAATCGATGTTTTTAGCACCATTAAAATTATAAGAGTATTCCATATAATATAAACTAGTTTATATATTTCAATTATGAACTAAGGATATTCAAATACAGTACCATATTGTTTGAAATTATATTAATCATTATGAGGGGTAGTCTGATGCATCGATACCATAATCAGTATGATGGACATGAGTTTTATCAGTACAAAAGAAAAAAAATATCAAGCTATAGTTCTGAATAATAGAATTACTTATTAAGCACACACATGACCAATATGATGTATATTCTTTTAGAATGATATTTTTATATTTATAATATATTATACCTTCTTTATGTATAGAAATAGGAAATGTTTTCTAAAAAAATTCTAAAATGAATGGGGCATAAAAGTTTATATATAGAGTTATAAGAAAGTATTTGAGATTTCCAAAACTAAAGGAACGTGAAATTAATAATTAATACTTATAAATGGACAATATCTCCCTTTTTGGAAAGCACAATCTAGAAAACATTAATGGAAATAAATAAAAAATTGCATCCCTTTATTCTTTTCAAAACATCGAATATATTATTTATAACTCCCATTGAGTTTATAATAATTTTAGTATACGATAGAATGTCTTTGAAAAATCCCCCATTTAATAATTCTACCTTTTTAGTGGAAACCTTCTCCCCCAATATATACCATCTCCCCATTAAAAAAACCAACTCCATTTTGTATTATATTCCCCAATTTTGATTTTCAAAAAAGAATGGGGAAAAATTTATTGTTTCATGAAATATTAAAATATATCACATGTGAAATAAATATTAATGAACTATATAATCAATCATCTAAAAAATATAATGAACACACATACAAAAGTAATTAGAATATATTCATGCAATAATTTTTGGATGAAATGATAATGGCATTCAACAATTATTCAAATGTTTCATAAAAAAATACATAGACAGTTCATAAAAATATTCAATATTTATTCATTATGTTCTTGACAAAATACATCATTTCTGTGAAATAATCTTGTTCCTTCTCAAGATTTTTGATCTTTTCGTACAAAAATCCCAACTTCTAGACATCAATATTCAGCCTTTTAGCTTCCTTAGAGAGCCCTTTATTCTCTTCCTTCAAAATGATAAGTTCACCATCACAAGATATGGGCCTCTAAGTCTCCAACTAAATATTGGGTATATTTTCTATAAAAACATTTTCATCCTATATAAATTAATTTGTACTATCTATGAATCATTAAAAAAATTACTCTGTTAGACTATCTGTGGTTATCATGTTGACGGATTCATCTATTTCTAACAAATGCTTTTTTACTTCACAAAATTGGTCATCTTATTTTCATATATAGCAATACACAGTGTTGGAAAACTTAAACACATTATTGTATGATCTTCTTTTCGTGTGAGATTTTTAAAGAATCTTTTTCTACTCTTATTCAATCCAAATAACTTATTCTATTTTACATTTTATTGGATTTGATTTTTCAAAAAGGACATTTTGAATATGTTTATATCTACCTTTAAGACAGGTAAAGTATAAAATTGGGCCTTTTAACCTCATCATGGATTGAAAATATAATCAAAAACTATTTTATTTTTTTCTCTAAATTTTATTGATCATCATTATCTGGGGAGGTTTAGTGAACTGGTTCCAATATTATGTGTCGAAACTACATCAACTTTCTCTTTAACTTTATTTTCATCAATCATGGAAAATTAAATATCATCTACGATTTCAGAAACATCCATATCATTATCAAATTAATATTTCTCAGAAACATACATCTGAGAATGTTGATCTTTTTCATCTTTCTTTGAGGATGACTTTCCATTCCATTAAATTGAATTTTTTTATTTCGAATAACTCAATATTTTTTCATCCTTACCATATTCTGAAGGTAAAAATTATTAATATGAAAATTATTTTGAGGATTTATTTTTAATAAAATCATATTGTAATTATTCATCTTCCAAAAATTAGTATTCAACCTCTTATTCTACCTATTATTCGACTTCTTTAGCCAATTATAATTCTTCTTCTTTTAATATTCCATCTTATAGAACTTATTTTTAATGTAAATAAAATTTTATTTCAATTTTTGAATCTTCATTTCCAGTTGAATTATGATTCGATTCTTTACCAGGTACATTAGGATTTTATTCTCCAATAACTTGTTTTATAATTTCCTTATCATCCACTGATGGGGTTATTGAAGGGAATATATATGTTTCTTTAAAAATAACTATATCTTCTAGAATTACTGGATTTTTATGAAATGTAGGGTGTATTATACTTTTATAATCATTCTCCTCAAATTACAATAGGATTTCTATATTTCTATATTCTCAAAACCTATTCCTTTTCTACTTTCCTTTACATTCAACCTCTAATTATTCAGATTTCAATATATATTCAGAGCCTCTACCTCAGTAGGATCTAAACCAGACTATATAACCCTGATATTCATATTTATATTTGTGTAACATGAACTTGTTAAACCCATAATTGGTCATTATCTTTTATTTGTTCTATTTTAATGGATGGAAAGTTTCATCCATTATCAAATTTTATCATAATCTTTCCTTGGTAGTAGTGCCTCTAAAACAACACCATCAACCCTCTGAACAAAATTTTTTGGTTTGGAATCATAATCTAATTTCATTTTTGAAATTTCATCTAAACTATTACAAGATATATTTTCATTGACTAGGTACAACGTATTTAGAATTATGAAAATCTTCATACAAAGAATAGTAAAATTTCTGATGAAGGTGAGAAACATGATGATCTTTATCTTTATAGAATAAAATTTAGTATTATCCCCCATAATGAAAATAAACATATCCATATTAATATTCCTCATATTTACCAAGTAGTCTAGCTAAAAAAATCTAATACATTAAGGGTTTCTCTATCACCTATCATATGCATTAAATAACCTTTTATCGGCAAATAAATAAGCATATTTCATGGTATAATATTTGAAACATTCCATACATCCTCATACAATGAAAAAATAATTAATACCTATTCTTCTCAAATTTACTTAGTGAGTCTCGTAACTTGTCCCAACATAAATATGCTTCTCTATTAGAAGCAAAAGGCCATGATGTATGCTACTAAATTAAATTAAATTTTATATCTCTTTCGAAACATGTTAAAGGAAACTTTATCCATACCATCTTCTTTAAAAAACATGGTAGAATAATATTATTTTCTTACCATATCAAGATAATATATATCAAAATATTTATTATGATTATTTAGGAAAACAATTACCATCCTTGAAAATATATTATTATTTGTAGAGTATTATTAAAACTTATAAAACTAGGGTCACTCAATAAGTCATTCTCAAAAAATAGACCATTTCATGTAGTCTCTATTGGTTGCAATCACAATGTTAACAATGATCGGTGATCAGAATAAAATAAAAATAATCATACTGAAGGCTTTTAAGGATGTCAATATGAGCAAATGAAATCTATGAAAAACAAATTTGGGACAGGGTATACAAACACATATATAGGCATTGTAGGTGATATTTCACCGCATAAATTTTATAAAGTCTATTCAAAATCTCAAATATTTCAAAAAAAAATATTAGAATTGGAATGATTCTGATAAGTAATATTTATATGAATTTGAAAAAAATTATTATTAAAATAATAATTATATCAACAAAAATTATAAAATATTGTAATAAAATAGGGAGAAAACTAAATGAATATAAGAGTGAATTTTATAGTTGAATGTTTCATTGGTGTGAGTATCCTCTTCTTCATTATTTATATAAAAAAATTAGATTATCATTTCTTAGAAATAATATGTGGTTATGATATTTTTATTATTAAAACAATTTATGATAGTTTCTTAATTGTAAAATCTTTGTGAAAAAATGTGCTTCCAAAAATTTTGTAACAGTTTTCTATCCTAGGAAGAAATTTTTTAATTCTGACATTGGAAATTTTATAATATTATATTTCAACCAAAAATAATTAGAGTAAATTTTTTTTAGAAAAAGTATATTTTTAGAGAACTACAATATCTAAGAAAAATTAATTGTTTTTTTAAAACAAAAAAACATAGGAACTCACCCTATGAATAGGAGTTTATTAATGTAAGTAAATTTATATTAAATAAGTAGATATGAATAATAACATAAAATATATCATCTCAAGCTTCTATTTAATATATTCATATCTATAGGAACTATAGGGTTTACTAAAAAACATACAAATTGGATCGTTCATGGTGATGAAGCTTAAAAATATATATTCATTCATAATGTGATTCCCAAAGGAATGGTGTCTCACATGATGTTATCTATTTTCACATAAAGAAATAGAGCATTTATTGTTAAGTTTTTTTGTGTTTTAGTAAAGGAAATGGTATAATTTGTCAGTGTTTGTTTCATCCATATCATTTGAGCACAAAAACATCCAGCTACTATAAATTCAACATTCATAGTGTAAATTTATATAGACTATTGTTTATTAAAAATCAACGAAAATAAACTGTAACCTAAGAAATAAAAAGATCTAGATGATCTTTTCCTACCCATTATATATCGACAAAAGTCACATTAAAAAAATTATCGTAAAATAATTTCTCAAAAAATAGAATAAACATAAATCCACAGTTCCCTTAAGATAAAAAAACTCATTTAACAATATTTTTTATGGTATTATTTTTTTGGCATGATATATAGCACAAAAACATATTTAAAACATTAAATCCTTATGACTATATACTATGTATAGTATTATTCCTATCAAAACTCTATACTTTTTCTAATCAACTAGTTTCCTGACTTCGTCAAGATATAAAGTATTGGAGGAACCAATAGGGTTAATAATACTTTTAATATTATCATAACAGAATTTATTAAGTAAATATTTTATATAATTATTTTGAGACATAAAATTTCCTTCTGGTTTTTTATATATGAAATCCAAGAATATGTGTTAACATTTCCAACATACTCATTCCAAACATAGACTTCATAATATCCACAATGTAATCAGTTAAATATTTATCAGTTTAATCAAAAATAATGTTTTACAATCACAATGTTTTTACTTTTCTAATAAAATTATTAGATCCACATATCCCTGAAAAAATTATTTTTAATATAAATCATGTTAATCTATCATACCGAGCTATATGGGATTTTTAAAGTAATTAATTTTTGTTGGTAAGATTATAAAAAAAATTTGATGTTTTTTATTTTAAAAAATGGTGGTTGTTAATCCAAAGCATCCTCCTTAACATAAAAATTAATAATAACACACTTCGCAATCCATGATGTAGTTTTAAACTGAAGAATGATATAAATTCTATAAGTATTTTAATATATTCATGTATTTCTAATAGTATATAGGAATCTTTATAATATATTCCCTCTTATAGAGTATATCACATAGCGATAAGTCTGGAATTATTTATAACTATTATTATATTCTAATAACATTTATATTGAAATACATATTTTACACCAGTTATTGAAGAATATATAGGTTTCTCAATGGATTTCCAGACTTGAATCCTTTCAAACCCACTGAGTTCGTCTTTAATTTATTTAATCCAATCAAAATCACCTAAATCCTTATATGAATTCATAAGTTCAAACTATAAGGATAAATCTAGATGCTAAAATTTTATTCATAGTGAACATATAGTCCAAACTAGTTGATCTACATCCCTATGGGTACTTAAACTAGGATTATTCCAATGAAACAACAATATTTTGGAATTTTAAAAATCTTTTAATCAATAGTATATGGAAAATAATCTGATGGAATAAATTTAGAAACAGATTCTTGATTTAATTACTTTTGATATGAATTTCCAACAAATCTTGAAAATCAATTGAATAAATAAAATATGGGGATGTATGTTGAGGTTGTCCAATAAAAGGGATAACTTTCATTAAACATAACATGGAATCTTTACCCGACAGTAAAATAATTTTTATTAAAAACACAATTGGATTTTTTGGTTGTGTAATAACTTAAAATTATTCCTTCGACATATTTTGGTGTAAATTTATGAAACATGTTTTAATTATTAAAAATGAATACATTGATACCAACAACATTAAAGTAACAAACATTTTATTCTCTTCCTATCCAAAATTAATATTCTGTGTTATTAAGAAAATGTGTAAGAAAAATCTATTTATAACATAAAAGGCAGTGTTAACTGGTTCATCCCAAAAACATTTATCAAGTGAGTATTCAATTAGAAAGGTACTACTAATCTCAATAATAATTATATTTCTACTTTAAACTACACCATTTATCTGGTGTCTTCTATGTGAAAAAATTTAGTGTTCAATACATTTATTACTATTAAAAGATTTAAAATCATAATATTCAAATTTTCGACAATGATCAATATGAATATTAATAAATACGTGGTTTTCTTCATATTTAACTCTTTCTAAAAACTATTTAAAATAACAATAGGCTTAAGATTTATTTCAAAGAAAATACACCCAGGTGTATCTATTTTATTCATCAACTAAGACATATACATATTATTTCCCAAAAGCAATTCTAGTTTATGTTGGAACAAATTAGTCCATGTGCACTAAATGTAAATTATTGGATATTGAGACTTCACTAATATATTTAAAAGTCGTTTTATGTATCATACCATATTTATAAAGGTTAGTGACTTTTGAATAATAAATCTGAGGTTCTGTTACATAATTAATGAGTCTTTTCTTATTCAACTTAGCTATGTTTCTATGGTTACAGTTTCCTAATCATCAATTCAATAACATTTATTGATCTTCTATTTAACTAAGGACATGTATGTCTTGGGTCTTAATGTATTCTATGTTTATTGTTGTATAATTTCTCATGTCAATTGGTGGAAATAATATATTCATTCTTGGAACTAGTACTATCCATTTAATATTCATAATGATTTTAATATAACCTTTATTACATAATTCAATTATGCTTATAAGTTTTTTTATATGTACTATAATAAAATAAAACATTTCAGATAAGTTTTTTTCAATGAAAATCAATTTTACCTATACTAATTATTTATCCTCGAGAATTATCTTTGAACATTACAGTTCCACCATTCATGTTTCTTATCATATGAAGAAATACTTATTCCCCATAATTTCCAACAAACATACACTATCTATGTACCAATGATTTTTTTTTTGTTACTATCTTTCATTTCATACAAATTAAATAATTATTTTTTCAAACCCAAACCTTCATGGGTTTATTATTTCCAGAAAATAGAATCTTGGGTAATAATATTTTTTTTTTGAAAAATTATCCTAATGAAATTATAATGATTTTTCCCAATTTAAAGAACTATATTTCTTCTAGTTACCACCACTTTTTCACATTGTGCTAAAATGTGCACTTTTAGGAGAAAAATAATTTTTACTAAAAAGTGTTTTTATATATAAAACCCATTATGATAATATCACTAAAAGATATAATTTTTTATACATCTTATCGAAGCATTCCTTACCAGTGGTAGGCTCTGAAAAATTTCTCTTTAAACTAGATATTTTATATTTTGTTTTGACAACTAAATTTGTATCCTCATTAGTAATTGTGTGGTAAATAAGTTTATCAAAACCATTTATCACAAATTTTTATTAGAAATAGTGTTTTCAAGTTCATTTGAAATATAATATTTTTCAAAATTAGTTATATAAGTATATTTTTATTTATTTGATACATTATTTCTCAAAATGGATATTCTTTATTCTTCATTATCATATTTTTTTGACATTATCATTTTTTTTACATATCTAAAAATTTCCATTTTATAATTTCTGTTCAAATATAGAAACATGAACATAACTGGGTAATGTATTTTCTTAACTAGATAAGAAAGATTCATCATCTAATGATGTATAAATTTTCTCATTATCTATTTTAAGATAATTTGAATTTAAATATAATTTTTTAATATATTCAATAGTATGTACCTTTCCAAATACACATTAATTTACCCATGGAACTTTTGAAAAAATTTAAATGCAACATTATTCTAAACATTCATTATTAAAATAATTTTTAAAGGAATACTCATCAATGGAATTTAATGTGTCATAAGCTTTAAAAAAATTATTCACTCTTGTTCTATAATAGTTTTTTGAGTTTCATTATGAATTTCCTTCTTTCTGGTCTATCCTTTCAATCTATGAACAATCTAGTTGAATATATTATGCTTTGATACATTCATAAAATGTGACCTCAGAGTGCTTATTGTAAACATTATCATTTTGAAATTTCTTATATCTGTGTTTAAAGTATTTCTTCCCAAATTTATTAATCATCATTCTTGCATGATTATCCAACTCATTTTATGAAGATGAATATGGAGATGAACATTAACAGGATTCAATAAAAAATATATTCTTTTGGAAGATTTCATTAACTTCATTGATAACTAACCATTATAAGGTAATGTCAACATTGTAGGAAAAGAAACACTTCAGTTTTTTTTATATTTCTTATCATAAAATTTAGGTCATCTCTAAAACTACACAATAGTACCAATCAAATAATCATGGGTAATATTAGTATGTTTTAGTGTACCATCCAGAACTGTTATTTTTTTATTCCCACTCATTTGGAATTATATCAATAATTTTTCTACGAAAATTAAATCAAGTAGTTTTTATCAAAGAGATTGTAAACTATCTATAACTTTCATAAATCATTGGTTCAATATAGAAATTAATTCACCACCTATGAAATCAAAGGCTCGATAATCACCTCTAATTATATCACTTCTTATTTTTATAACATTGGATTTACCAAAATTTGTAACAAACAATTTACACAAAATATTATTGGATGCCTCACAATATAACATATGGAATTAGATATTACTCATCACAGAACAAAATAATGAATTTTTGTATTTGTATTTGAATTGAAATTCTAACATCTCAACATTTTTAAAAGAAAAAACATACTTATCAGGTATCATATATTTCCTAGTAAGCATTCTTAAATTACCAACTCAAGGGTTTATTGTAAAAAATTTCATTCTATCTATCCACTAAAAAATATTTAACTTTTTCCAATAGGAGAATATCTGTTGGTAAAAGTGCATTTTCTGTTGGTAAAATGTTTTATGAACATATATGACATTATCACTAAACTGTCAGTAAAAACTCTTTCGCTAAATATTTTTGCGACAGATATAATAGTTCTATTGAAATTATAATAATGATAAAATATAATATATATATTTTGGTTAAAGTATTTAGAAACATGTTCTAGTGACAAAGTTTTCTATTGGATATAATATTACCAATATATAAAATTTATTTAAAAATTACAATTGAATAAAAATTAAAAAAAATATTTCCAGTAAAATTTCATTTTATATTTATTATCATATATAATAAATATGTTTTAATTATTAAACTGAAGTCAATTTTAACAGATTTTCAAACTCAAAAAAAATATTAACAATGAAATTCATTAAAAAATGAATCAATACAAAAACTCTAGACATCCCCACCCCATCGACCCATCCCTAGCCCTAAATCTAGCGACAAGCTCCGACAAGTCATCTCTAGAACCAACAGCTCCAGCCCATCATCACTAGTGAGGTAGCTCCAAAAAATAATGTTACAATAGATAAAAACACAAATACCTAAGATCCATCTATGACACAACCCCCCAAGGGTATTTCGTCTCTTGAATACAATCATCCATCATCCATCACCCATCATGGTAGAAGAATAATTACTCCCGCCAAAGATCATTCTTCACCCCTAATGTAGGTCACCAGAAGAAACAAATCAAGACATCTCTAGTACTAGTGAGGATCCTCATGTCACTGTTATGCAACTCTTCAGCTCTATGATCTACACCACACACAACCAGAGAGAAAATCCAAAAATCAGTGCAAAATATCTTCATAAATTGAAACCAAAATAGAAATAAATTAAAGTTTAATTGGAAGGTAAAAACAAAGAAATCATGTATACTAACTCTCTTCATTGTTCTTATTATTTCAATTTCCTTAAAATATTGCGATATTCTATCTTAGAAATCAGGTTAAAATGCCAGAAGTTGTTACCCCATTATATGTTAACTCAGCGCCCTTTCCTTATCCTATTATGTAACTTTTTAAACCAAAGCATCAACCATGACTTTTCCAAATTTAACAAACACATAAATTATTAGTCTATGTTTAGAATAAGAAATAATTTTCAATAGAAATGGAAAAAACAAACAAGAAATAATTTTCAATAGTTTACATGGTATGAATGGACAATGTGTGATGAAATATGTTAAAAAGATTCATATTCAAGGAAATAATACATAAAATCCTTAATAAGGAAAAAATAATGTCATGAACTATCCTCAGGGCGCATGCCATGACTACCCCAAGCCCGCCTTCCATAGGCTAGGGGCTAGCGACTAGCACGAAAGGCATAAATCCAGATAAATAGGAAGGCATTTCCTTTTTATATGTAAAGAAACACAACAGTGTGCACAAGCTGTAGTAAACACTAAGTAAACTGAGTACAAAAGTAAGTGATGAAAAGTAAATGGGCTAGAGTACAAACCAAACTAGAAGTACAGTACAACTGAAAAGAAAGTACAGTAGCAGTAAAGTAAATCAGAAACTACAGAGTCGTCCTCCGGATATCCCACCAGAAGGGTGGGTATATATGGTCTCCTCAGCTCCTCGGGTCTGGTCGTCTGCTCTGTGTACGTACCTCCTCATAGTCCACCTCCAGGTACCGTCCTGCTCAATAAGCCTCAACCACGATTAGCACTGTCCGTCGTCTGCAACCAACACAACATAGTGCAGGCATGGCCCATGCAGGGGTGAGTATACAATACACAGTAGGGACCCCGAGACCCCCTAAGGTCTCCCAGAATCCAGAAAGGATAAACCACAGTGGAAGGATACAAACATGATGTATCAACCAACTCTACTTATTTATATTCCCATACATATACCTAAGTCATCAATTACGGTTCAGCTCCAACTCACCAGCCCAATTACATCCCAGTACACACAGAAAATTATAACCCAGTCCACACAGGAAAGCACAACCCAATCCACACAGGGAAGAAAGTCAATCATATCGATGATAATGATTGAAGTCAAGACTCATCTCACACAGGTATACTAATCACGAAGAGGGTGGAGATGATAGATGTAGCCTCTATATCATCTCCCCTGCCGAACCCATGTAGGATCCATGTACAGAAGTCGTCGCTGCTGAACCCACGTAGGATCCTAGTACAGTAACCACCGCTGTCGAACCCACGTAGGATCCATGTATAGTCGTCCTAGTTTCCGAACCCACGTAGTATCCATGTATAGTCTTCCTCATTTCCAAACCCACGTAGGATCCAAGTACAGTCATCATCGTTGTCATAGTCGCAACCAGCTCTAGGGTTCCCGCACATAGCATGCTCGATTCTGGGAGGGTCTGCTCCACGAGCCAAGAGGGTCGATACATAAACTGTCACGGAGACCTGAGTTGATGTATCCCATAGTTCCATCCCACTTCATAGGGGAAAAATATAGAAAAACATTCCCGAGACACAGAGAACAAGACAAAAAATCCATTTCCCTAAAGTACACGGTGTGTAGGTAAGAGATATACGCCGTGTCATCAGACACCAGGTACTGCCCATGTGATATGGCCCGTGTCGCAGGGCTGGTCATGTAGACAAGTAAGTACACGGCATGTACTATGGTTACATGTCGTGTCCAAACCTCTAGGGTCGGTTCCATGTGCACTGGCCATGCCTGGCCGTGTGGTGGAGTACATTCCCGTGTACTCCACCTCGTGCCTGTGTATTTTCGGAATACACGCCGAGTCATCACGAAGCCGCTTCTGCCATGGTGATGGTAGTACACGCCATGCCTTTTGGCCATGTGGTTCTGCCCGTGTCCGTGTATCTCCAGGATTACACGTTGAGTCATCAGGAAGCCGCTTATGCCTTTCTATGACGTGAATACACGCCGTGTTACTTAGCCGAGTATTGCTATCTATGTCCGTGTGTTTTCCCTGAATACATTCCATGTCCATCAATGCCTCCTCTGACAAACACTCTGAAAATTACACGCTGTGTGTATAGGGTCACACGTCGTGTGTTACTTTTATATCGTCCGAAACGGAAGCCACATTATTCTTTTACTACATGGCATGTTCTTCTGGAGTACAGGCCATATATTCTGGGATTTCCTAGAAACGATGCCTCTAACCAGCATGTCTCCTTGGGTGTCCATTCTTCATTCTGATGATCTGATTTGTACGAAACATCCGCTTCTAGGTCACCTGGATGCTTTGAGGCCGTTTACGATGTTTTCAGGCCTCCGATTGGCTCCTAAAACATAACTTGATTCACCGCTCAAGATCTATAGGAGAACACCATACAACAAAAAGAACAGGGGAGGAATTAGACCGTGTTAGTTTGGTCTAGTTCCTTCCGCATTAGTCCGATATCAAGTGGTTTTATGAGAAACAACAACATGGAAGGTAAACCAATGTTGCTCAATCAAAACACACCCCTACCTCGATAAACGATGTTGTTTTCCAGTGACGCGGAAGATGGCATCGTGGGCTGAGGTTTCGAAGACGGCATTGGCATGTTTCCAAGGAGGGGATGACGTCTCACACTAGTTGTGGAGAGAAGAAGGAAAGGCACGTCATCTCTACTTGTGGTGACAGTTTTCTTCGTCGAAGTCTTGGCGTTCTTCAACGAAGGAGATGAAGTTCTTCCTAGAGAGAATAGAGCTCTCTTCCAAAGTCTTCACACAACAATGCTAACCCAAAAATAAATAAGTCTCACCTTATTCTATTAATTCATTCCATGGATTTAAATTTTAAAATTCAAACACATAACTCTCTTAATTGATTAAGTGTGTTGGCATTATTTAATGTGAGGAAGGTGGGGAGAGGAGAAGTCACCCACTTAATTATAAGGGGGTTTAACAAGCTTAAAGGGAGAAAGTTAAGGAGTTATGGAATATGAATGGTTGGGGCGCTTGTGGGACCCACCTCACAAATATCCTAACATGAGTAGTTAGAAACATGTGGGTCCCCCCCCAACTTCCCCATGTATATTAAAACCACTTTAGAAAAAGAAATAAAATTGTAACATAATTTAATTTTACTTTTCGTTTAATCCACATTTTTTTACAACTCCTCCCAAGGAAACGCACCTTCGGTAAAGGTCCTCTTAAGAAATTACTGGGGATGCGGTTCCATCGGTGCCCTCATATTTCAAATCCGAGCACCGGTTCAAAAGATAGAAAAACTCGCTCGTTCATTCACTAAACGTACTAGAGCAAAACATCGAAAATTGATTCTGGGTACACCAGGCCTCCGAATCAGGTGCCGTCAGAAACTGCGTACTCGTAAAAACCCAAATCATTTAAGAAAAAAAATTCATTGAAATTTACGGGTCTTTAAATTACTCCCACCTTAGAGATTTACATCCCTGTAAAGCAACATCATAAACTAGGGAAACAAATGAGGGTACTATGCACTCATCTGAGCCTCCCGCTCCCATGTGCTCTCTTGGAGGTTCTCGTGCTGCCAACGAATGTGCACCAGAGGAATCGAACATCCTCATAGGACCCAATCCTGTCGATCCTCGATCTCCGCCGGGTCCTCCGCAAAAGTCTCTCCATCATCGATTTCTAGATCCCTATGGTTAATGATTTGCGTCGGGTCTTGTACGTATCTCCTCATTTAGGATACGTGAAAGACATCATGCACCTGGTGCAACTGAGGTGGAAGAGCCAAGCGATAATCCACCTCACATATCCAGATCAGAACCTGTAATGGTCTGATGAAGCGTGAAGATAACTTTCCGCCCCGGTCAAATCTCCGTAATCCACGTTGAGGTGAGACCCGTAAGAAAACGTGGTCACCATCCTCGAACTCTAGTGGTCTCTGCATCCTATCAGTATACGACTTCTGTCAGCTCTGTGCAGTCCTCATCTGCTCTTGGATGATCTGCACCTTCTCTGTTGTAGCCTAGACCATCTCTGGTCCTACGAGTGCTGACTCCCCGGGGTCTGTCCAGCACAGAAGTGATCTACAAGGTCGACCGTACAATGCCTCGTATGGTTCCATCCCGACGGTCATGGGTAGGTGATCCTCCCAGCTATGACCAAATTCAAGGACACATGCACGGAGCATTTCCTCATGTGTCTGAATGGTCCCCTCCGTCGTGCCATCCATATGAGGGTGAAAGGCTGTGATCAGGCGTAACTACGTCCCAAATACCTCCTGTAACCCCTTCCAAAGCCGGGAAGTAAAGAAAGCGTCTCGATCGGAGACGATAGATGATGGTACAACATGAAGTCGTAAAATCTCCTGAACGTAGAGGCGTCCCAATATCTCCACTGAGCCCTGATCTCTGATAGGTAAGAAGTGGGCCAACTTGGTAAGTCGGTCAACGATCACCCAGATGGAGTCGTGTCCTCTGGAAGTACATGGAAGTCCCATCACAAAATCCATAGATAACTCGTCCCAATTCTACTACGGTACCTCTAAGGGTAGTACGAAGCCTTCTGGTACCTGGTGCTCTGCCTTCACCTACTGGCAGGTGAGGAATCATGAAATGAACTCTGCCACAGCCTTCTTCATACCTGGCCACCAGTGATGTCTCCTGAGATCCCGGTACATCATCGCTACTCCTGGATGTACCCCCAATGGGGAATTGTGAAACTATCTTAGCACGTCCTAATGTAATGAAAGTGGTACCAAGGTACATCCTTTGAAAAGGATGATGTGCTCTCTGCCTTCAGAAAATCCATTAGGTGCCAGACCTGAGGATATCTGAGCACGTCGCACCTCATAGTAAACGTCCCCACGTTGTGCCTCTCTTACCTACTGAGGTAGTGGTGGAGTGACTATGAGGGACTGTAGGAAGGCTTCCCCATCTCTATCCATGAAGGATATCTACAACGTGGCTAGCTACTCCGTCGCCTCTCCAAGTAGCTGAATGCCCGACCTCCTGCTGAGAGCATCAGCTACTACATTCCCCTTCCCAGGAGTATAGACTATCTCAAAGTCATAGTCCTGGAGGAGCTCAATCCATCGTCGTTGTCTTAGGTTCAGGTCCTTCTGCGAGAATATGTACCTAAGACTCTAGTTGTCAGAGTAGACTGTAAAGCGCTCGCCCATCAGATGGTCCTGCCACAGCTTCAAGGTGAAGACCACTACTGCTAACTCCAGGTCATGGGCAGAGTAGTTCTGCTCATGCTTCCCAAACTATCATGAACCATAGGCTATCACATCCCGCTCATGTATCAGGACACACCCAAGTCCGGTCCCTGATGCATCGTAGTAAACTACGTACCCTACGCCCTCCTCCGGTAGCCTCAATATGGGTACACTGGTAAATATATGTCTGAGCTCCTCGAAGCTCTCCTAATAACTATCTGACCACACGAAGAGTTTCCCCTTCATTATCAAAGCTGAACGAGGTGCTGCAACTCTGTAGAAGTCTGGCAAAAATCTCTGACAGTACCCAGCCATACCTAGGAAACTCCGCACCTCCGTCACACTCCTTGGTGGCTCCCAAGCTAGTACTGCCTCAATCTTCGCAGGATCCACCGCAACTCCCGCCTCAGAGATGACGTGTCCCAAGAATGGACCTCTCGAATCTAGAACTAAAACTTTGAGAGCTTACCATAAATTTAGTACTCTCAGAGTGTATCTAGTACAACCCGCAAGTGGTAGGTGTGCTCCTCCACAGTAGTCGAGTATATCAATATGACGTCGATGAAGAAAATGACAAATCGATTGAGGTAAGGCTGGAATATCCGGTTCATGAGACTCATGAACACTGCTGGAGCATTGGTTACACTAAAAGGCATAACCAAGAACTCATAGTGGACATACAGACACCTGAAGGCCGTCTTCTGCACATCCTCATCTCGAACTCTGAGCTGATGATAGCCTGACCTGAGGTCTATCTTCAAGAACCATCGTGATCCCTTGAGCTAATCGAAGAGGTTTTCAATCCTCGTAAGTGGATACTTGTTCTTCACAGTCACCTGATTCAAGAGACGGTAGTAGACACATAGTCAGAAGCTCCCGTCCGCATTCTTGGTGAACAAAATTGGGGAAGCCCAGGGTGAAACACTGGGTCGAATAAATCCCTTTCCCTGTAAGTCCTCCAATTGTACTAGTAGATCACGAAGCTCAGTGGGATACATCCGATATTCATGAGTAGATATCGGGGTTGTCCTGGGGTACAAGTCAATATAGAAGTCTACCTCTCTATGAGGAGGTAGTCCTGGAATGTCGTCATGAATAACATCCGCATACTGATCCACCACAACAAGAAAACTCATACTCTGCACATCATCTGCTCCTGTGATGAGGCTGGACAACTGAGGAGTGATCGGCTATACTCTCCTCTGTTTGAGTCCATCCTGCACTGCAAAGTCTCCCATCTCGCCAATTAAGGTGAAATTATTCCCATCTGTGCGGACACACCGCACCTTTCACCTAATACAGTCGATCTGAGCATGGACTGTAGATAACCAATCCATTCCCTAGATGATGTCGTAAGGCCTCGATGCCGCTACAAGAAGATCCCAACCGAAGCTCTTGCCTCCTAGAGTAAGCTCACACTTCCGGCACCAGTGCGTAATCATTGAGTCTGCCCTTATAAGAGTCTCTAGCCGTATGGATCGAGCTAACAGCTCCGTGGGAATCTCCGAGCTCCGAACAAGGGCAGCAACAATGAAATAATGACTTTCTATTTTGTCTATAAGAACTTCAGAAAGGGTGGAGTAGACACAGATAGTACCTCGAATCATCTCATGTGCTCCGTGGTCGTAGGCCTCTACTGCCTAAAGCTGAGCATGCCTCTGCCCGCTAGCTCCCTGTGGTCGGGGTTGACCACCTGGTGGTGGTGGTGGTAGAGCCTCGAAGCGTCGTCCATGACCTACTGCTCAGCCAGATCCTCTACCTCGTCTGCCTGCTCTCTGCGGACCGCCAAGGTCGAACCTCTGCCTCTGCCTGGGTGGTCCCTCAATTGTCTTATACTCCTCTGCATGGCGGGTCGGGAAGTCATGAGCCATGTGGCCCTGCCCGCCACATGCATAGCATTGTCTTCCTCTTGTATAACTGGCTCTACTGTGTGTGCCCCGCACCTCCGAACCAGTATCCTAATGTCTCCCACCGGATGGTTTGGTCCACTTGGACCTCTATGTCACCTGTCAATTGCTGGATGCAGAAGAAGCTGCTATGTGCCACCCTGCGGTAGGTCTCGCTGCTGGTGTAGGCTCAGCAAGAAATCGATCCACAATAAGGGCTCACTCCAGTACTCTTAACTGCATCAGAATACTGAGGGAGATCATCAATTCCCTGATCTCATGCCTCATTCCCTTCTCGAAGGTCTAGGCCTGGAAGAATGGGTCTCGTACCATGTCTGTAGAGTAGCGCAAGAGATCAGTAAATCTCGCCGAGTACTGGGCTATTGTCATGATGCCTTGACGAAGCTGTAGTAACTCATGGATGCACACCATACAGAGGGTTTCTGGAATGAACTCCGAGTGGAAGAGCCTCTCAAAGCCCTTACAGAGTAGAGATTCCTCGTCGTGAACTTGAAGCATCAGGCTCCCCCGTCTACCTACTGCCACGTGCAGGAGACTCGCCGCAAGGATCACCATAAGATCTTTTGGTGTCCCTACCAATCTGAAGACTTGAACAACAACCTCCAGCCAATCCTCGGCGACTTGAGGGTCCATCTCCAACCAAAAACTGGGTGGTATCTAATGCTAAAACTCATGCAGTGCACTCAAGCGACGTGCACTCTCAGCTGTTGGGGCTGGTGGCATCAGTTTCTCGGTGGGTAGAGGTATCGTCGGTGCCTTCGCTGAAATGGGGCCCTGCACCGAGGCCTCGTCACTCGGTGGGTTGTCGTCTCACAAAAATCTTATAACCCTTGCTGGTTGCCGTCGTGGGGCCATCCTGAAAAGAAATAATTGTTCCATGGTTAATACAGTATAACTAGTGAGCTGACACAAAGTAATCACAAAGAAAACTTTTTAAACACACATGCAATCAATGTTTTCATGCATTGAGTCAGAAATCGGATGTCAGGGTCCTGGTGTATGGATACGTAGGCCTCTGCACCAACACTAGACTCCCTGGACTAATAACCACACTCAATACCCTTAATACTATTTCTTCACATAAAAGAAATTATCAGAGTCCTGAGTTTTCCGGTAGAACCGACTCCTCTAATACCAATTTGTCACGACCCGTCCTCGGGGCCCGTGTCATGACTACCCCAAGCTCGCCATCCATAGGCCAGGGGCGGGCGACTAACACCAAAGGCATAAATCTCGATAAATGGGAAGGAATTTCCTTTATATATGTAAAGAAACAAAACAGAGTATGAAAATCATATTAAACACTAAGTAAACTGAGTACAAAAGTAAGTGATGAAAAGTAAATGGGCCAGAATACAAACCCAACTAGAAGTACAGTACAACTGAAAAGAAAGTACAGTAGAAGAAAAGTAAATCATCAACCACCGAGTCGTCCTCCAGCTATCCCAACTGAATGGTGGGTACAGATGGTCTTCTCAGCTCCTAAGGTCTGGTCATCTACTCTGTGTATATCCCGCCTCATAGTCCACCTCCGGGTACTGTCCCGCTCCACAAGCCTCAACCACGATCAGCGATGTCCATCGTCTGCAACCAACACAACGTAGTGTGGGCATGGCACGTGTAGGGGTGAGTATACAATACTCAGTAGTGACCCCGAGACCCACGAATGTCTCCCAGAATCCACAAAGGATAAACCACAATGGAAGGATACAAACACGAAGTATCAACCAACTCTAATTAGGAATATGCCCATAAAAATACCTAAGTCATCGATTATGGTCCGGTTCCAACTCACGAGCCCAAGTACAACCCAGTCCACACAGGAAAGTACAACCCAGTCCACACAAGAATGCACATCCCAATCCACACAGGAATGAAAGTCAATAATATTGATGATAATGATTGAATTCAAGAATCAGCTCACACAAGTATACTACTCACGAAGAGGGGTGGAGATGATAGATGTAGCCTTTGTATCATCTCCCCTGCCGAACCCTCATAGGATCCATGTACTGAAGTCATCGTTGCCGAACCCACATAGGATCCTAGTACAGTAACCGTCGTTGCCGAACCCACGTAGGATCCAAGTACAGTCGACCTCGATGTCGAACCCATGTATGATCCAAGTACAATAGACCTCACTGCCAAACCCACATAAGATCCAAGTATAGTCATCATCATTGTCGCAGTCGCAGCCAGCTCTAGGGTTCCTGCACACAGCGTGCTCGATTCTGGGAGGGTCTGCTCTACGATCCAAGAGGGTAGATACATCAACTATCACGAAGACCAGATTTCATGTATACCGTAGTTCCATCCCATGTCATAGGAGAAAATACAAGAAAAAAGTGCCCAAGTCATGGAGAAAAAGACAACCAATCCATTTCCCTAAAGTACACGGCGTGTAGGTAAGCGATACACGCCGTGTCATCAGACACCGGGTACTACTCGTGTGATACAGCCCGTGTCGGAGGACTGGACATGTAGACAAGTAAGTAAACGGCGTGTAGTATGGTTACACGCTGTGTCCAAACCTCTTGGGTTAGTTCCATGTGTGCTGGCCATGCCTGGCCATGTGGTGGAGTACATGCCCGTGTACTCCAACCCGTGTCTGTGTATTTCTAGAATACACGCCGAGTCATCACGAAGCCGCTTCTGCCATGGTAAAGGTAGTACACACCATTCCTCTTGGCCATGTGGTTCTACCCGTGCCCGTGTATCTCCAAGATTACACGCCGAGTCATCACAAATCCTCTTCTGCCATTCTATGAAGTGAATACACGCCGTGTTACTTTTCTAATGTCCGAAACGGAAGCCACAATATGCTCTTACTACACGGCGTGTTCTTCTAGATTACACGTCGTGTATTCTGGAATTTTCCAGAAACGACGCCTCTGGCCAGCACTCCTCCCGGGGCGTCCGTTCTTCGTTTCATGATCTTATTTCTACGAAACATCTGCTTTTATGTTGCCCCGACACTCTAAGGCCATTTACGATGTTTTCGGGCCTCCGATCGGCTTCAAAAACATAACTTGATTCACCTCTCAAGAACGGTAGGAGAACACCATACAACAACAAGAACGGCAGAGGAATCAGACCGTGTTAGTTTGGTCTGGTTCCTTCTGCATTAGTCCGATATCAAGTTGTTTTATGAGAAACTACAACATGGAAGGTAAACTAATGTTGCTCAATCAAAACACACCCCTACCTCAATAAACGATGTCGTTTGCCGGAGACGCGGAAGATGGCGTCACGGGGTGAGGTTTCGAAGATGGCGTTGGCGTGCATCCAAGGAGGGGAGGTCATCTCACACTAGTTGCGGAGAGAAGAAGGAAATCCACGTCGTCTCTCCTTGTGGTGAAAGCGTTCTTTGTCAAAGTCTTGGCATTCTTCAACGAAGGAGATGAAGTTCCTCTAAGAGAGAATAGATCTCTCTTCCAAAGTCTTCACACAACAATGATAACCCCAAAATAAAATAAGTCTCACCTTATTTTTTTAACTCATTCCATGCATTTAAATTGTAAAATTCAGACACATAATTCTCTTAACTGATTAATTGTGTTGGAATTATTTAATGTGGGGAAGGTGGGGAGAGGAGAAGTCACCCACTTAATTACAATGGGGTTTAACAAGCTTAAAGGGAGAATGTTAAGGAGTTAGGGAATATGAATTGTTGGGGCTCGTGTGGGCCCCACCTCACAAATATCGAAACATGAGTAGTTAGAAACTTGTGGGTCCCACCACAACATCCCCATGTAGATTAAGACCACTTTAGAAAAAGAAATAAAATTGTAACATAATTTTATTTTACTTTTCATTTAATCCACATTTTTTTACAACTCCTCCCAAGAAAACACACCTTCAGTAAAGGTTATCTTAAGCAATTATCGGGGTTGCGGTTCCATTAGTGCCCTCAGATTTCAAATCTGAGCACCAATTCAAAAGATAGAAAAACCCACTCGTTTGTTCACTGAACGTACTCGAGTTAAACTTCGTAAATTGATTCCAGGATCATCGGGCCTCGGAATCAGGTGTTGTCAGAAACTGCGTACTCGTAAAATACCAAAAAATTTAAGAAAAATATTTCCTTGAAATTTACTTGTCTTTACAAATAAAATGATGAAAATATCATCGTAAATAAGGCTCAACATATTCAAGTTACATTTATACCAAACACAAACATAATGAAAGAGTCACTATAGTTATGGATGAGTCATTATTTATGGTTCAAGATAATTTTATGTAAAAAACAAAATTAAGGAAGAAAAAAACCTAATTAACAAAAAAAATGTAAAAAACTAAATTCATATTCATGAATTTGGGTACCTACAGTGCGTAAAACGAGAGGAAAAAGAGAGTACCCCCATATGCACCAAAGTCGAACCATACCATAATTTTAATGGTAGGTGGCACCGTTATTAAGGGACCCAATCATAAACACCATTGTGGTAGAAATCCAGATAAAAAGAACATGTTGATGTTATGTATATAACCATGGACACACAATCAAAACCTAACACTTTTAGTTGACAAAGGTTTAATTTGACAACACTTGCTCAAAACTATTTAACACATAACTTATGATGGAATACATTTACCTGGGATTTTAGTAACCATAGAGTTAACTTTCTTAGCTCGTTTGAGAAAATGATGAGTTCCTCTTCCATCATTATATCAATTTTCATCCGAATAGAAAATAAAGAAAGTGAAAAAAGGGTGCCAAGACATGAAAAAACAAGAAAACGAAAGCAGAATGAACCATAACCGAAAACAAACCAATCAAAAGAAACACAACAAAACAATGAAAGAAGAATGAACCATAACTAAAAACAATCCAATCAAAAGAAACAAAACAAAACAATGTGTTCTTTTATATTTAATGATACAAGGATGGTTCAAAGCATATATAGATTCAACAACTGCCCAAATTCATTCACCAGAACCTACATAAAAAATAATACAAGCATAAAAAAATCAAAAAATAAACTCACACTATGTGATCAGAAGAAGCTGATCATCCCCAATTCAGCCACAGGTGGCACTCACACTAGTGGCGAGATCATCCCCAATCAACTAAGTGGGTCCTCTATCATGAACATGATCATGGAACCAGTTCATCACCAACCTCACACTAGCAGCAAAAAATGATATGTGTAAAATAAATTAGCATGAGGATAGATTCCTATAAAATAAAACACATCAAACCTCTGGGAAATTGCTCCTCCCTCATAGAAATGGATGTTGATTCAACTTGGATCATCGTACTATGGTTTTATTTATCATGTCATGTGCCCCTTGATTTTCTGTTGGGAGATGAAGGACCAACCGCTGATGGAAGTATATTAACATCATATAAACAGGAAGGAGAAGATATACCATATTATATAGTTTTTTTATCATTCAGTACAACATTTCAGTATTCATAAAATTTCAATATTTCATCCTTGGAAAAATTTTAACATTCAGATTAAAAAAACATTCATCAATTTTATCAAAAATCATAAAAAACCATTTTTTTAAGAAATATTGGTGTAAATTTATGTTCATTTAACAACCCCTGTATGAATCAAAACAACTAAATCCAAATGAAAATATGTAGGAAAAATCTAAAATTACTCAATGAAGGTCTTACCAAAGTGTAATAAATAACAAATGGATGTAAATGACTACACCAAACAACCACATTTATTAATAAATAAATAAAGGGTGTTTGAATCAAGTCCATGTAACAAGGAATTCAAACACCATTCCATTTTCCAATATAGCTTCCTATAAACCCCAGAAAAGGTATCTCACTTTACATGGTATCATTCTGGGACTCAGGATCCAACAAAACCTAACCAGTTTAATCAACAAAAAAGCTTCATATTTCACATGAAAATTCACAAAAAACAATTTAGTCTAAATAACATCTCCCATATTTTAGACCCATTAATCCAATACATGATGAAAAATCACCAAACACCAAGGGAAATACAATTTCATAGCTTGAGTTTTAATTCAAATACATATATTCTATGGTAATAAGGACATAAATGATCAAAGATCAAAGTTGTGGAATCCTTATAGAAACACGTATTTCCACTGCAAGAGCTTTGTAGAGACACTTTAATTGATATATCATTTAGAGAAATGGATTGACCAATATGGTGAACTTCCCAGTTTCAACAAAGGTAGTTCCATTAAAATAGGGAAATGAATCTTAAAATGAAACTTTGACTTATAAACAATTTTGACTTTGAAATAATAACTTATAGGATTTGAAAGAAGAGGTTCCTCACGGATAAAATCTTGTCTTGGAATGTATACTTGTCCTTTATCGATTCAAAAAATATCATCCGTGAGGAACCACTTATTTTCGGGGGACGGCACGGGTCAAGGGATGATAGAAGGTGGTAGGGGTTGAACGAGGATGGTGGGGGTCATTTGTTTGAAATGAAAAGTATGGTGCAATGACCACTGAAAGTGGACGGTGGGCCACGGTCGAGGGGGCCAGTAGCGAAGGAAAAGGGTTGTGAAAGAGGTGGAGGGGGTCGCAGAGGAGGCGGCTGGCATCAGATAAGGGTGGTGGAGGATGTGGTGGGGGTCACAGAGGGCATAGGTGGTCGCCAAGGGCAGCGGTGGTCACCGAGGGGGGTGGTGGTCTCTGAGGGCAGCGGTGGTCGTCGAGGGCGGTGGTGGGAGCCGAGGGCGGCGGGGGTCGCCGAGGGCGGCGTTGGTCGCTGAGAGCAGCGGTTATCACAGGAGAACCAGGGGGTCATAGGGGAAGAGGCAGAAGCAGTGCGATCATGTGGTGGATGGGGTGGGGGTAACCTAGGATTCGGATATGGTATATATATTTTAAAATAAAATCAAATTTATAAAATTAAAAATATAATTCATTTTTTAAAAATAAAAATATATTACATAAAGGTATGTATGGTATAACTTTTTATAAAAAAATAATATTTTTATTTTATAATATGAAATAAAAATCAAAAATGTGTATATCAGTTATAAATAAAATAATATGACTTAATTAATTATTATCTTTCTTATTTATTATATTTAAATGATTAATTTTTTGAAATTATTTTTGTTAGATTTGATTATGTTTATTAAATTTAAACATAAAAATTAAATTGTCATGTATATATAGATTATCAAACATATATCAAAATATATCAAATTTCATAATTATTTTAATGTTTATTAAATGAAAAACATTAAAAAATATAAGCACTGTTGATATTTAGAGAAAATTACAAATTAAAATAAATGAACCAGATATTTTTAATAAGACCTGAAAGAATTGATACTGGCTTTGGTAATAAAAATAATAATATATAAAAAGATGGTTTATATTAATTGGTTATAGATAAAATCTATTTGGTTATTATTGTATCATTTTCTTACTGATGTCAAGTGTTTTTTTGTAAATGTTATTAACACTAACAAAATAATGTGTTGGTAAAAAAATTGATGGTATTAGTATTAGAAATAAATAGATTTAACTATTGGTAAATGATTTGTTGGTATTGAATGATCCATATCAACAGATATATATGTTGGTAAAAATAAGTGTTGTTAATTAAAATTAATACCAGTAAAAGTTAATATATGTTGGAATTACCCGTTTTTACTAACATATATATTATCTGTCAATAAATTTATGTTGGTGTAAATCATTTTACTTGTCGTGATCAAATTTTAATTGTAATTCCCATCACATATATGTGGTTTACTATGATTCAGATTATCATGATAAAAATAATCATACCTGCCATCTTAAAAATAACTCTTTTCTGAAAATACACATTATTGTTACCATGTTATTAAACATGATGTTTATATCAAAACATGATAGAATTTTAAAACGTAAGGATGGTAAAAAACATAGAATTTATAGTAGAATCATTCTCTGATACTAATTTTTTTGTTTTAAGATTATATTAAATGAATATACTTATAATAGGTATGAATTTTTTTATTAAAATGTTTAAACTAAAAAATTAATAAATCATATTAAAATAAAATTTGTAGACACATACGTCATCTAATGGTCTGAGTAAAGTAATCAGAATCCAACTTGATCTGATTATTTAAAATTTAGGTTTTATTATAATTACATTTATTATAATAAAACAAATAGTATATAAATATAATTATGAGGACTGACATTCTATTACCTAAACAGTGGAATATACTAGTAAAAAAATTAATACCATAGAAAGTAAATATATAAATGACTTACAAGTTATATGTAAAGAATAAAATATTTTAAACAAAAGATCAATAGTTGTTAAAAAACATGACTAATGGTTTATGTAGTTTTTTACTTACTATAATGTCTGTATTTCCATACTAGGAAATCCATCAATGAAATGATCAGAACAAGATTTATCTATCTATCATTGGGAGCCATTAATTGTAATGATGATCAGTGTATGCCTTCCTAGCCTCAAAATCCATCGATATGGGGGATCATATTTACCATCTCCCTATCCAATGAACCCCTTGATCATAAAAATTATAAGATGCAGAATAAAAATGAAAATGTTCTAAGGGAAACAACCCTAATATGGATTCATTAGAACAACTACTCTCTAATGTATTACAATGACTATGAACAATTTGATCACATAGAGAAAACTTTGTAAGACGTGATTTGTGAAAAGTATCATCTCCAAACTCTTCAAATGTCTAGTTATTTAAAGGAGAACTTCCAATGTTCAAATTAATGATTTTTAAGGGCCTCAAATTGATGGTTCTTTGACAGCTCATACTATTATCACATAACATAATGTCCAATGTAATTTTTTTTACATCATCAATATACTCTGAGTATTCCTAAAAATAAAAAAATTCCTATATATTTTTATTATAAACAGAGGATACTCTGATATACTTCAATATTTTTTATGAATATTTTAATTCTTATGAGGGTCATTATGATGTTTTAGTACTAGAATAAATATGATGGTCATGAATTTTTTCAATATTAAAGAAAAATTGAATGTATAAAATTTTTTATAAATAATTTTTTTTACAATTAATTAGACACATACTCAATGTTAGGTATCATATTAAAGAATGGTTTTTTTATATTAGTAATACATTAGAACATTTCTATGCACATTAAATGTTAATATTTTCAAAAAAAATTAATGGGATATAAAAACGTAGTAAAAAATTATTTAAGTAAGTGTTAGTGAATTAAAAAAATAAAGTAATGGAGAAATAACAATTAAATCATCTTTATTTACATATTTATCATCAAATCACTTTTCTTCTTGTTTTATTTTAAAAATAAATATATAATCTATTTTATATTCATTACCCTCATTGATGACATGTTTCCATTTTATAACAGTAACTTCAAGGTTGGTTATAAACCCATTATTATGGTCAAATAATATTTTAATATACATATTATATGTTATATCATCTTCCATAGATAATATATATATATATAATATAAAATTCATAACATCAAGATGGTCGTAAAATCCCCCAAAATAAATTTAGACATTTTCATCAATAATATTCTTAATAAATAATCCATATAACACATAACCTAATTATATTTGAAACCATTTAAAATTATATATGTTTATTAATAATAAATAATTTTACTTATGGATAACTTAATCACATTTTACAAGAACCCTCATATGTATTCCCAAGGGAATCGACCATAAAATCATGAAACCAAGGCTCCTTGAACAACGAAATTAAAAATTATAACTCATAGAAATGGCCACAAATAAACATTATAAAATTATAATAAATGAAATATATATTTAATAAGTTATTATTTAAGTATTTAGATAATCTAATTTTAATATATGGGAATGTTTTAATAATTGCATGATACATTCTGAAATAATGTAAGGGTTTATCATCTCACTTTTACATAATGAGATATATTCCATATTCAACCCTTATTTCATATGAAAGATGTATATAATACTCTTAAATATTTCATATCATGAATCACATTATCTTTATTTAATTCAATGTCTCATCAGATGATCATTAATATTATGGGTCATAAATTTTGATATTTTATATTGTGGTAAGGGAATTCTTAACCAAATAACAAATCTTTAGGTTAAAAATCTTATACATTGATTATTTCATGAAATGAATATGATTTAGAATAATTTTTATAATCCAATATTTTATTTACATTTTTTTATGTGTATATATAGTAGATACACATAATCTATTCATTTGGGTAATTCATTCACTTTCCTTTAAAAATAATCATTTAATTTTATATTTTTAAAAATTTAATTGGATTTTTTTCTATGTTATATGTATTGAGATAAATTTATTAATTTCATGATAACATAATGTCTTGTGGAAACCTTTAAAATTTTACAATGTTATTTTCCAATAAAAAATTTTCTATTATAATTTCACTTCATGTTTAATAAATGGTTTCAGAGTAAACTGGTATTTCTCTCAAGAAATTCTCAAGTATTTCATTAGAGTATATTCATTTATATAAATACCTTTTTCGGATCATATAAATAATTATTTTTACTATTTTGATAAAATATACAATATTTTATTGAATTTTTTGTGATCATTTTGTCTATGGATGTGTTATTTTGATGCCTTTCTTCTAATTGTATTAAATGGTATATGAATATGTTTATTTTTAAGGGAATGTTATTTCATAAGTTAGTTTCGGTATAAATGATTATGATGATTATGTTTCACCCCATTCATATCAGAAAAACATTGGAATTAGTAAGTGACTTTCATTCCCTCTATAGCACCTTGATGCATCGGTATGTCTAGTGATAAAAACTAGTTTTGTTATTGGCTGATGTATTACCCGATTATTTATGGTGTCTTGAATGAAGCTTTAACCATTGGTTTAAGATTTCGATAATTATTCATTCTCTTATTATGAGATTATTTATTTTCAATCCATGTGATTATTCAAGTTGTATAATATCCATGGTCATGTTTTATTCCCTTGTGATTATTGATATGGAATTTTTTGAAATGCTTTAATTTCTTCTGCATTATGCTCAAGATTATTTTTAATGATTTTATTTAGTTATTCACCTTTCCATATTACTTATGTTTATTTATAATAGATTCCATACTATTTTCTCCCATTCCGATCATCTTAGCTCATCTATTTCTTATTTTTTATTTTCCCCAATATGCCAAAATGGGAATTGTGATTTACATGAAGGGATAATAATGGATAATAGGGTTTCATCCAATTGTGTAACTATGTTATTTTTCATTCAAATTTTAATGTTATTATTATGTTTGTATATGGGTTTCTAGTGCTTCTACACTATTTGGTCCCCTGGGATATGATTGCTTATACTAAGTACCAATGTAATAATGTGACCACTAACTTCGGGGTACTAAGTATAGGGTGTTTAAAGTTGGTATTATAGAATGTTTAGTAGAAATATTGGAAACAAGATTTAGAAAAAAACATATATTATGGAAAAGTAACCCTATAACATGTTATTATAACCATGTCTATGTAACTAAGCCTAGGATTTTAATTTATGTTAATTATTTCACTATTTTTATATTAGAAATTATGTTTATTAATTTTATGATCTATTATAGTGTGTTCCATAAGTTATAAATGGATCCTAGTGGAATAGATGGAAATCATATCCACTCACGTATTTCATGTAGGGATTAACCTCCTATTAAAGATAATGATGTTGCAGTTGGAGTTTTAATTGGAGTTGAATAAAATATAACTATACCGGGATAACTAACTCATGTTATGATCAATAAACTTACTTCTATGGAGTATTCTAGTCCAAAATGGGGTGTAACAATGTTAGACTGCTTCATGTGAAAAAAAACATCCATCATTCAATGGGAATATTAACCAATTTTTAGCTAGGAAATAGATAATTTCCTTAGAAAAGATATCTTTTTCTTTGAGAAGTAAAGAAACAGAGACGGTTATCAAGTATGTTTTATGTCTCTTGGAATATTCTAGTCAATGATTATCATTATTTCAAAACATAAAAGGAAGAGAAAGATATTGTAAATGTGGAATTGAAGTATTTTAAGTAAATTTTCATATAAAGACATTTCCATCATGAATTTAGAGTAGATATTGAGAAAAAACAATTGATTCTAATAAAGAGAGAGGATATAACCCTCGTAGGTATGAATCCCTCTTTAGAATTTTAGCAAGGTTTGCCACATACAGCATAGGTAATCAAAAGTGATATATCATCCATTTAATTTTTTGTTATTAGAAAATTCTATGAAGGGATGTATTCTCCCAAACATTTTCATCATATGACCATATAGTATCATGTTTCATCAAGGAGGATATTGAATTTTCCAAGACATATAGAATTGAAGGTAAGGAATATAAGGAAAGGGTCGATGAGTACTCCAGAAATGTAAATAGGGTAGAAGGGGAGAAGGGAATAATTGAATTTAAAACATCAAAAACTATTGAATGAAACAATATGGAACATGCCTATTAGGAATGGGAGTCTGCAACATGTGTGGAGAAAAATGTCAAAAGGCCTGTGATTATAATAGAAAGAAATAAGTTTGAATTTTTCAATTATTCAACTATTAGGATATTGGATACTATACACATTGTTATCAAAGATATCAATGAAACTTTCCATGAAAAGTACAAGGGAAAAAGGCCATGCATATGCATTCACAATATCTAAGGTTGATGTTCCTAAATATGTGGTTTAGTAAATTAATCATCTTATCAAATTTATCTAATGATATATTTGATTCTGGATCATCACACAATTTTATATCATCCAGTTTTCTGTAAAAATTAGATATTTTAAGTTCACCTTAACAATGGAGTTGTTAGTATAATCATTATTGTACCAAATTTGTGTCAAGAAGTACCTATTATGACAAATGAACATGCTCCAATTTTTCATTTAATTATTATATCGATGGTTTATTTTAATAATATAATGGGAATGGAAATTATTAATATAACGTAAAGAATTACTAAATATAGAATGAAATTATGATTCATGATGATGATATGGAACATTTCATCATTAGAGGGGAGACATCATCATCTGAGTCATATCTAGATCCACCTCTAGTTAATGTTAAAAATGGTATTCTTGGATAATAAGAATAGATAAAACCTATTGATGAAAAAAAATGCTTCTAAAATTGAGTAGGTTCCTATTTTACTATAATACATTGATTTATTATCAGAGAAATTAGATAGACATCCTTCAGAGTGGGACATCGAGTTTTTATTGATTAAATACCTCATGAAATACCTATATAAAATTATCTATATAGAATGGCCATTGAAGAGTTAATAGATTTAAATAAATAAATATATGAATTTATAGCTGTGGGGTTCATATTCCATAGTGTTTCACCTTGGAGATAACCTATTCATTTTGTTTATAATAATGATTGATCTATGATGATTTACATTGACTATAGGGAGATCAGTTCTATTATGATAATGAAAAAGTATCTGATGCCACCTATTAATGACTTATTTGACCAACTTCATGAAGCTAGTTGTTTTTAAATGATTGAAATTATTTTTATATAACTTCAATTTCATTTAATGAAGAAAGATATTACAAGGATGTCATTTCAAACAAGGTATGTACATTATGAGTTTACAATTATTCAATTTGGACTGACTACTGCACCCTCTATTTTTGTAGATCTAATGAATATAGTATTCACAGACCATATTTATACTTTTGGTGGTTTTATTGATGAAAAATTGTTGTACTCAAAAATCTATTAGTACTAATAGAACCACATGCATATTTTTCTAGATACTATTAGAATAAAAGTGTTTTAAGGGATGTTTTGAAAGTGTGAATTATGGCTTCAAACAGTTTATTTTGTGGCCATATTGTCTCCAAGTATAGAATGTTAATTAATCAAGTGAATAAAAAAGTAGTCGAGGAAAGGAATACACCAATGAACATAACAGAGGTATGTAGATTTATTTTCTTAAAAAGGTATCCTTTTTTTCTCAGAGTATCCCTTGATTAGCTGTATCATAAAACAAAATTACTCATAAAGGGGATAAGTTTATTTTGATAGTATAATGTGAATAATATTTGAATAATTTTAATAGTATATTATTTTATTCCTTGGTCTTGACTCTACAATAAAAAAATGATGTATTTTTTTAGTGACGCATCATAGAAAGTAATTGGTTGTATCCTTATTTAAAATGATTGAAGTATTGCCTATGAATCATGGAATTTAAAAAATCATGAATATAACTATCAAAGTCATTATATTGAGTTATAATATGTAATATTTTTTCTAATGATATGGATTCACTATCTCTCTGGTGAAATATTCTATATACATACTACTCATAATAGTTTGAAATATATATATTCTCACAAAAATTACTCAGCATCAAGAAAATGAAATGGCTTGAGCTACTCAATGATTATTATTTTTTTATAAACTAAAACATTGTGAATTAAAATAAGTTAATAGATGCATAGATTATGAAGGATCATGGATTTTTGAGAAAAAATAAAGACTGACAGGGATCATTGGTACGTGGGTCTAGTAGATATGAATATGGGAATTATCAAGGAAGGTGAAACATCACAACTTTTTTATAGAGTTGTAAAACCATTTTTATTTGAAGAGATAAAAAGTTCCCAATCTAATGATGCTATCCTTTAAACGGTTATTAATGTTTTGAATGATGGAAAATGGTTAGACTCCATATAATCAGATATTATTGGACATGAGCCTTTGCCTGGTTGGTAAGGACATTTTAAGTGCATCCGAGAGACCTGGGATCAAATCCAGGCGGAGAAATTATTTCTGGTACTATAGCAGTACTGTAGCAGCATTGTAGCAGGTATTGTAGCAGTACTGTAGTGGGAACTATGTAGTACTGTAGCAGGCACTATAGCAGGTACTGTTTGGCACTGTAGCAGCTGGGAATATGCCCCTGTTTGGGCCTTCGGGCCACTGATTTGGTCCCCGATTCCATTGAGGCCTTCTTGCCACCCAGGCCTTCAGGCCACCTCAAGGCCTTAGGGCCACCATAAGTGTATATAAAAACCAGACGACCTATGAGTAACAAGCTCTACAAGAAGGATGAGCAAGGAGCTTTCACCACAGCAGAAGCTAAACGAATTGTAAGAATGTTAGGGTATGACACCTGCCATCGGGACAAGCATGTGCATGCACAAGAATGCCTAGCCAAACAGCCATGTGAATGTTGAGAACTGATTTCATGATGAAGATACTAGAGAGGAGCAGTTCCAGGTAGTTATTCTTGGTTGTTTGTAATATTTGAAGCCTACGGGAAAATGAATTTATCTAAGGACTACGGGCCATGTAATACTTATGCCTACGGGCCTTGTAAGGGTTCCACCTCACCCCTTGAAAGGTGGATTATCAAAAATCAATAAAAAATGAAGGCCTTCGGGCCATTGGATGGTAGACTCCATATATAAAGATAGAATATTGAAATTTTGTTAGGGGCATTTTGTTCCCTCCATGCCCTAGCTAAAAAGGGAATTATTGGATGATGCCCATAGATCAAATTTATTTATACGCCATAATAACATTAAGATATATAGATATTTTATATAACATTTTTTTGTAAGATAATATAATGAGTAAAACTGTTGATTATATATTGAAATGTTTAGTTTTTCAATAGGTGATGGTTGATGAACAACATCCTAGAGTATTCATGCAACCTCTACCTATTCCCACATAGATATAGGATTACATTACCATTGATTATGTCACTATATTTACAAACACATCAAGAAATAATGATCCAATATGGGTTATTTTCTATCGACATTCCAAATATGAACATTTACTTTCTATAAGAGAATATTTTACACTGGTGGTCCTTTCCAGCCACAATATTAATAATGTTGTTAAAATTCATGGTACACCTCTGAAAATTGTTTTTTGATCAAGATCCCTAATTTAAATCAAAATTATTAAATAGTCTTGACTAGGTTTTGGATTCTGAGTCTCATTTGAGCACTACTGGTCACCCTCAAATCGATGTATAGTCTGAAAGGACTATTCAAACATTATAAGACATTTTTAGATTATCATCACATGAATTTAGATTTATGTGAGATTGATATTTACATTATTTATTTTTTTCCTATGATAATAGATTCCATTAAATTATTCACATGGTGTCATATTAGGTATTAAATAGAATGATATGACACACAATAACATTTTTTGGATGGAGCTGGTGGTAGGAAACTTTTAATCCCACAAAATGATAAAGATACAAAGATAAATGTAAATATACTATTTAGTCTCATATGAATGTAGTTAAATATAGAAAAATGTTATATTGACAATTGGAGAAAGTATTAGGAGTTTCAAGTGGGAGATAATTTCTTTCTAATGTATCTCCATGGAAGTGTGTTTTGAGGTTTAATACGAAAGGGAAACTAAAACCCAAGTACATTGGACAATTTTAAATTACAGAAATAATATGATTCATTTATTATCATTTTTCAATTACACCTAGCCATAATAACATTCATGATGTGTTCCAAATCCCTTTGTAAAGGCAGTACAAGCTAGATCCAACTTAGGTACTCACCAATGATGAAATAGAACTGGAAACTGATTTTTCTTATTATGAATATCCTATCAATATTTTTGAAACCTGAGAGAAATTATTGAGGAATTGGATGGATATACTATGTAACGCCCCGACCCCAGTTACCCAGAGTCGGTGCATTATTACATAACATTGGCATGATCATAAGAAAGATCAAATCTCGAAAGACCGATTGGTTTAGTAGCCTTGGAAAATGCCAGATATATTCATAAGTTTTACATTACATTATAAAATGAAAAACTAATACAACAACATAAGGTTTCCACAATCCACACTATTAACCCCTCATAAAATCCCTGCAGGTCATTCATAACTTACTTCTTCACATCCTGGGAAAAATAAAACATAGAAAAGGGGTGAGCTCAAATTCCCAGTAAGGATAACAATATAGCAGAAACTTTCATAAATAAGAATAAACATTTAAGGCAATGCATTACTAAAACAAAAGCCTTTTAAACTTGAACTTCAACATAGTATGGCAAAAGTAAAAATGAAATAATTCCATTTACTTATTCACATGGATATTCTACTAATCAAATAATCACATGCAAAAATCAATAACCACTTTCATAATGTTGGAATGCATAATGTCAGACTATCATAACCACATAGTCAAGGCCTCGTGCCAAGACTACAAATAACATTTTGTCAAGGCCTTGTGCCAAGACACTAGTTTGTCTCATGAGACCTACCGATGCATCGAGGAGCTATAGCGGGCTCCACCCGTCACTTATTAAGTCCAATGCATTCCTCATATGAACAGGTTTAAACATAACATAAACATTCGTATTAAAACTAGCATACGAAATGTCAATACTTCTACCACAAACCATGAATGGTATAAAAATAGAACATCCATAGTCAAACATAACTCATTCGATACAATATGGAAGATTGTATTGTATCACATTAACCTCAATCAATAATAATGAAGGATGTTGACATAGATGAAAATAATCATCAAAACTATTTGAGAGAAATATCACCCTTTTTCTTGAAAACATTTAAAAGTCACACTATTTGTCAAGAAGCCATTTAAAAATAGATTTTTGAATCAAAGTGTCCCATACCACTTTGAAACTTTTTAAAAGGAGTTTTAATTTGTAAACTTTAATGTCCATATAAATAAATCCTTAAAACCATTTTTTAAAACATGGACATTAATGAGAAAGATTTAGATGAATAAGTCTTTAAATCATTTTAATAATGGTATTTTAGTTAGAGATTCCAACCAAAAGAGACACTTGAATACAAATAATTGTGGTAATCAAAACTTTTTAATATCATGAGAATAAAGGAATTCATGATATACTATGTCAAAGTACATTATATACACCACATAAAAGTGATTTGGTGTATATCATCAAAGAAGTCTCAATGGAATGTAAATTGAGATGAAATCTCTCATAAAGGTTGTATCCTTAGGTTAAGGATAAATCAACGACATAATTATGTGTGAAAAATATAAATACACTAAATATGATTGGATATTCAGTGTAAATCAATCAAAGTATATTCACACATATTCTTGTAAAAACAATACCAACGAATTGGATGTTTAACTCAACAAATGGAGGATGAGTTAAAATTACTCTTATCAAATTCATATCAATGAATTGAGAATTATCAATGGAGTGATTATGTGTATCAAACATATATCCACAAGAAGGGGAGTGGAAATTATGACATAATCAAATGAATAGTGATTCCACACATAATCTTGGGGTAATATAATCAATGAAATATGCGTAAAGCCAAATGAGTGGAAATTGAAATCTCAAATTCCATTATTGATTAGGTATCTTAAGAAACATACACCCATGAAAGAAGTATCATACCATGATGATGTAAATACCCATAAATAAAAGTATATAACACAATGAATACAATCATGGGCAGTACACATACACCACATGCAATAATTAATTGGTGATTAATGGAATTCTCACGGAATTAAAAGTGAGATAAGAAAATCCCTTACTTTGTACTTTTTCCTTGGTCGATGGTAGGTTTACCTCCTGTATAATGGTGAAATAATTGTTATTGAATAATACAAGAATCATTTACTTTAATATGATATCATATATGATCTTTTAACATTGATTTGTTAATAATATCTTAGTATTAACGCCGTTTCGGGTGTTAACTTACTCATTTTCTTTTATATGTTTTGTTACATAAGTCATGTTTGTTGTATCTTATTAATATCCAGAATGATATCAAGTCCTTAAACATAATTTTTAAATCATTAAATGATAATTATACTTTAATGGATACGATGGATAATGAATCTCATCGCGTTCGTGGAGACGGTAGTCCGTACGTACGCACGAACGCTACTTCCATTTAATTTTTTAATTTTTTATTTTAAAAGAATCGAATCTAAATGATACATAGGTATATTACTATTCCAGTATAATATAATATTTTATATATGTTACTTAAGTTCATTAACACCATCCTTTATACGTTCCATGTGTGGTATGAACGAGTCATATCATTTTAAGGGGGCGGTAGTCCGCACTTCCTCAAATGAAATTATCGTATGTATATACGACATGAAACGAATAATGGTATGAAATAAAATGGAATTACAGAAGCTTATATATAAAATATATATCATTAATATCATATTTAATTACAGTGCCATCATAATGGCCACCATGAGAGGCGGTAAGATGTTTTTGAACAATCATCGTTTCGTGAGGCGTTAGTTTTCCATCCACAGAAACATTATGTTCATCATCCATTAGATGGAGTTGTGTGTATGTGTAGTTTGAATACTTCTTATAACAACATCCTAGTATATTGAGGATACAGGTGTTGTTACAAAAGAAGGGAAATAAAAAGAGTTTGGGGGTTGAAGAAGCAAAATAAATGAAAATAATTTAAGAGAAATCGTTACCTTTAATTTAGGTAACTCACTTTGGTTGGAACCAAAGGACTTGTTGAAATGCTTTCTTCCTAAGGGGAAGCTTCAAGGAGGAGGAGAGGGATGTGGGGAGCTTATTTGGGCAGAGTTTGGACGAGCCAAGTGGCTTGAGAGGTGTGAGGAAATGAGAAGGAGGAGTGCCCTTTTATAAGAGGGGTGAGGGGCACCTTTGGAAAAGCTAGAAATATTAATTTATAATAAATTCATATTCGGTTTCCAATGGCTCCAAAGTTGACTATTCAAAGGTTGAGGTGGGGATAGGTCGAAAACAACTCATCCAATAGAATTTAGACAGGTTTGGGTACTTATATTAACCTTATCTTTAAGTATTAACTCTAAGTTAATTAGTTTCACTTTTACAATGTCTCTTTGTATTTTTATATAATATGGTTAATAAACATACTATATACATCCAAGCGACCCACAAGTGGTCCATTAATGATGAACCTATCCTGATATAAGTCTTTTGGCCGAACCTTAGATTTTTAGGAATTTAATATCAATTAATAATATAATATTTGTTTTAAGAACTCTTTTATGTCAATTTTGACACTATTCAATAGTTGATTTTTGTGAAACTCATAACAGATTGATTACTTCTAAAAAAGTCAATTAAATCAATCCTAATATATCATATTATCCTATAAAATTAGTTTAATTCATTCAAAGTTTCATATTATATTTGTTTGGGTATTTATAATATCACTTATTTTAATTTTTCACTATTATAGTAATTACTGCATCATCATTGTGTCATAAATAAAATAGATTATTTAATGTCTAAAAATTATAAATAAAATATAATTATGTAGGAAATCTTTTTAGCTTTCTAATGAATATTTATAATAGAAAATCCAACATGTATAACCCTATGTAAAAATTGTTCTTCTAAAATATGTAAGCTTATGCCATTTTTATTTTTATTTTAGCTTTATTAATATAATGTGTCATTATCACTTACAAGTGGATCCATGGGGTCCCAAAATAGACCCAAAGATGCCCATGGTCGACCATGTATCAACCAATAGGGTTAAGACACGTTTTAGGGTAATTTAGTATTATTATAATATTTTGTTTTAACCCTTATTTACCGGATTTACCCTTAACCATGGTAAATAAAATATTTACCGCAGTAATTATTCAAAATGTCTAAAAATAAAAGTTACCTATTTACACAATTTGGACATCCTGATTCCAAATATGGAATCCATTTTTCTAAATTCAAAACACAGAAGTGGCAGAAATTAATTTAAAATTAATTCCCGCTGTCAAAACAAAAAGCGTGTTTTTAAGAGATAATAACTATCAAAAGATTGACACTTGTTTATGTTTGGTTTAATTGTAAAATTATGTCCAATGACCAACATTATATTAAATGGTAAAAATATATTCTAAATATACTTTAAAACCACTCAAATTCACAATTTATCACTATTAATTATTTTGATTAAAAAAGTTGTTTTTAATTAAAATTTAGTAATTTTCACTATTCATCAAAATATGAAAGTTATCCGAAAAGTACCAAAATTTCACCTTAGGCTAAATTCGATATTCCGAATCAAAAAATGAAGTCCATTTTGAAATATAAAATATATATAATTTCAAAAAGTAGGTATTACTATTCATAACGGCTAGTTTGATTGGTTGTGGTGTGTTAAAATCTCGAAGTTGCGTACAATGCACGTCATTGCATTATTCGAAAGGAAACATACCGAGGAAGCTTGGGGTGTTACATTCTCCCCTACTTCAATAAATTGCGTCCTCGCAATTTTTAAAATTTTTCTTGGGAATATAATGGAAAGTCCCACATCGGAAAAAGAGTCAATAAAACTATCACTTTAAAAGAAAGAAAGAGAGGTATAAGGGTCATCCAAGATAACCCATACTAGGATTCCATGTAAGAAAACATGGATATGGATAATAAACTAAGTGTCAAGTTCTGATGGAGAGGGATAGAAATCATGATCAGGAGAAAGTTAACAATGAGAAAACCACAAACTTGTGTTGGGACAAACGACCATTAGTCTCCTAGTAGGAAAGTAAACGGACAACATTTTTTTTAAGTTATATTACATAAGGAAGAGTAATTCATTTATGATATTGACTAAGAACATTATGAGATATACTTACATTTTAAGTAGATTTTCATTCTTTAATAAATTTCCACCACTAACTCATTTTTTTTTAAACGATGAGTATTCAAGAAGACTTGGTCACACTGGAAGAGATAGAATAAACTTCTATAGAATCACATGATCCATGAAGGATAAACCATATATTTACATTGTCTTTGAAGATTAATCAAAACCAAAATGGTCAGTGAATGATCTAATGATCCCCCAAAAGGATATTCATTGAGATAAATATGCACTAATCTTAATTTCTAAAATTAAACCAACAATACCCCAAAGTTAAATAGATACCATTCAATAACCAATTGTCCTTAAAATCCTTTAATATAATCCAAACTAATATTGAAACCCAAAACATAGAAGAATTTGATTATGTAGTCTCCCATGTTAAATTGTATCTCCAAATGACATCAGATACTCTTAAAGTCACATACTCAAAAGTAATTAACCTAATCACATATTCTCTATTATAGGTTAATCATTTCCATAAATAACCCAAATCACTATAAATCCACAATAAAAACGTAGATAAAAAATCTATCATTACTCCACAAATGAAACCCCATAGTATTCTATTTTCCTTGGGCATATAGTGTTCCCAACAAAGCGAACATCTTCCAAAATAACATTTATCACTTAATCACCAAATCATTTTCCTATACCAAGGGTATTCTTTTGATATGAAATAAGAACCCAAATCAACTTATTATTGATCAAAAAAAATCATTTAACTAAAAAAAAGTCACACTAACCAGGGACTTCACGTAGTCCAGTGGTAGGCGATAAATCCCAATCGCACTTTGGTTGTGGGTTCGATTCCCATAGCTTTGTCCGACGCGACGGGTTGTCACACGGTCTACGTGTTGTCCTTTTTCAAAAACTATATTTTATAATATTGCCAAAATGAGATAAATTCCTCAAAATACTATATCATAAATTTAACCACAAATGTTATATCATACTTTGAATCTTCATCCCAAATTAGAATAACTTATAATTCTCTCAAACCCCAATGATCATATAAATCCAAATGGTTATTTATACCCATATCCACAAGAGAAGAGACAATTCTTCCTTAAATATCATTCTCACATGGAAAACTGCGGGGTTACAAATACAAGAGAAAATTATTCCATAGTAAACCCATCGACAAGGAGTGCTAATACTTTTTAAACATTTCTCCAACCATTTATTCCCACATAGCTTCTTCTTTGACCAAGAAAATATCCTATAGAATAGGACATTCACTCGGGTAATGGCCAGGTCCCCTACATTTATGGAAAATGACTGTAAATGGACTCTTGGGACCATTTTTATCTTCTTCCATAGTACTCTTCATTTTTCTTCGGCAATTCTTTACTTTATGTCCTTCCTTCCCGCACGTAAAACATTTCGTTGTCCCATTGAGACACTTTCCTGGGTGTCTCTTTCCACATTTCCTGCATGATGAAAATTGAGGGTTCTTTTCTCCATGGTCTCCATTGTTGGAGCTCTTATCATTTATCACCTTTCTCTTCCTTGTTGAGTCTGGGAGTTGGTTAATATATATGTTGTTGATCATATTTTTGGAAAACTGATTTGGCATAAAGACGATATCTTTTACGCCTATCAACATTCCATTTTGTTGCTCATTGCCACCACCGTTCCCATCTTGTACATCATTCTCAAAGTCACTATGACTTCCTTGGAATCCAGCCATTGACTAAAACCATAAAGCATTGTGTGAGTAATAGTAGTCGTAAAATCATTTAGAGATTAAAATGTCACCATATTCTCAATTTGAAACATAATAGGATTAACCAAGGTCATTTACTCTCATCTTATAAATATATTACTTAAATTGGTTTGTAAAGAAAATGTAAATTATCATAAGCATATCTCCCGGGAGTGTCGTAACCAAGAGTGCAGCAAGGCCCGTTGTCGTGCACCAGTTCCCGTTCGAGTCTAGCTCAAAGCGGTGTTTTCGGGTTTTACCCCTAGGTACATCTATGCCAGAGCCGCCTCTACCTGCTCGTATCCAGACAGGGATGTATTGCTCGGAAAACTCACAAAATCTCTACAATACCAAAATTCTAGGAAGTTCTTTTATACTAATCCTCAAAGTTCATCTTAGGTCTACATGCTCTAATCAGAGTTTATCTAAATCTAGCTTCCAAGGTTTGTACTAAACTTCCTCTGATACCAACTGTAACGCCCCGACCCCAGTTACCCAGAGTCGGTGCATTATTACATAACATTGGCATGATCATAAGAAAGATCAAATCTCGAAAGACCGATTGGTTTAGTAGCCTTGGAAAATGCCAGATATATTCATAAGTTTTACATTACATTATAAAATGAAAAACTAATACAACAACATAAGGTTTCCACAATCCACACTATTAACCCCTCATAAAATCCCTGCAGGTCATTCATAACTTACTTCTTCACATCCTGGGAAAAATAAAACATAGAAAAGGGGTGAGCTCAAATGCCCAGTAAGGATAACAATATAGCAGAAACATTCATAAATAAAAATAAACATTTAAGGAAATGCATTACTAAAACAAAAGCCTTTTAAACTTGAACTTCAACATAGTATGGCAAAAGTAAAAATGAAATAATGCCATTTACTTATTCAAATGGATATTCTACTAATCGAATAATCACATGGAAAAATCAATAACCACTTTCATAATGTTGGAATGCATAATGCCAGACTATCATAACCACATAGTCAAGGCCTCGTGCCAAGACTACAAATAAGATTTTGTCAAGGCCTTGTGCCAAGACACTAGTTTGTCTCATGAGACCTACCGATGCATCGAGGAGCTATAGCGGGCTCCACCCGTCACTTATTAAGTCCAATGCATTCCTCATTTGAACAGGTTTAAACATAACATAAACATTCGTATTAAAACTAGCATACGAAATGTCAATACTTCTACCACAAACCATGAATGGTATAAAAATAGCACATCCATAGTCAAACATAACTCATTCGATACAATATGGAAGATTTTATTGTATCACATTAACCTCAATCAATAATAATGAAGGATGTTGACATAGATGAAAATAATCATCAAAACTATTTGAGAGAAATATCACCCTTTTTCTTGAAAACATTTAAAAGTCACACTATTTGTCAAGAAGCCATTTAAAAATAGATTTTTGAATCAAAGTGTCCCATACCACTTTGAAACTTTTTAAAAGGAGTTTTAATTTGTAAACTTTAATGTCCATATAAATAAATCCTTAAAACAATTTTTTAAAACATGGACATTAATGAGAAAGATTTAGATGAATAAGTCTTTAAATCATTTTAATAATGGTATTTTAGTTAGAGATTCCAACCAAAAGAGACACTTGAATACAAATAATTGTGGTAATAAAAACTTTTTAATATCATGAGAATAATGGAATTCATGATATACTATGTCAAAGTACATTATATACACCACATAAAAGTGATTTGGTGTATATCATCAAAGAAGTCTCAATGGAATGTAAATTGAGATGAAATCTCTCATAAAGGTTGTATCCTTAGGTTAAGGATAAATCAACGACATAATTATGTGTGAAAAATATAAATACACTAAATATGATTGGATATTCAGTGTAAATCAATCAAAGTATATTCACACATATTCTTGTAAAAACAATACCAACGAATTGGATGTTTAACTCAACAAATGGAGGATGAGTTAAAATTACTCTTATCAAATTCATATCAATGAATTGAGAATTATCAATGGAGTGATTATGTGTATCAAACATATATCCACAAGAAGGGGAGTGGAAATTATGACATAATCAAATGAATAGTGATTCCACACATAATCTTGGGGTAATATAATCAATGAAATATGCGTAAAGCCAAATGAGTGGAAATTGAAATCTCAAATCCCCTTATTGATTAGGTATCTTAAGAAACATACACCCATGAAAGAAGTATCATACCATGATGATGTAAATACCCATAAATAAAAGTATATAACACAATGAATACAATCATGGGCAGTACACATACACCACATGCAATAATTAAGTGGTGATTAATGGAATTCTCACGGAATTAAAAGTGAGATAAGAAAATCCCTTACTTTGTACTTTTTCCTTGGTCGATGGTAGGTTTACCTCCTGTATAATGGTGAAATAATTGTTATTGAATAATACAAGAATCATTTACTTTAATATGATATCATATATGATCTTTTAACATTGATTTGTTAATAATATCTTAGTATTAACGCCGTTTCGGGTGTTAACTAACTCATTTTCTTTTATATGTTTTGTTACATAAGTCATGTTTGTTGTATCTTATTAATATCCAGAATTATATCAAGTCCTTAAACATCATTTTTAAATCATTAAATGATAATTATACTTTAATGGATACGATGGATAATGAATCTCATCGCGTTCGTGGAGACGGTAGTCCGTACGTACGCACGAACGCTACTTCCATTTAATTTTTTAATTCTTTATTTTAAAAGAATCGAATCCAAATGATACATAGGTATATTACTATTCCAGTATAATATAATATTTTATATATGTTACTTAAGTTCATTAACACCATCCTTTATACGTTCCATGTGTGGTATGAACGAGTCATATCATTTTAAGGGGGCGGTAGTCCGCACTTCCTCAAATGAAATTATCGTATGTATATACGACATGAAACGAATAATGGTATGAAATAAAATGGAATTACAGAAGATTATATATAAAATATATATCATTAATATCATATTTAATTACAGTGCCATCATAATGGCCACCATGAGAGGCGGTAAGATGTTTTTGAACAATCATCGTTTCGTGAGGCGTTAGTTTGCCATCCACAGAAACATTATGTTCGTCATCCATTAGATGGAGTTGTGTGTATGTGTAGTTTGAATACTTCTTATAACAACATCCTAGTATATTGAGGATACTGGTGTTGTTACAAAAGAAGGGAAATAAAAAGAGTTTGGGGGTTGAAGAAGCAAAATAAATGAAAATAATTTAAGAGAAATCGTTACCTTTAATTTAGGTAACTCACTTTGGTTGGAACCAAAGGACTTGTTGAAATGCTTTCTGCCTAAGGGGAAGCTTCAAGGAGGAGGAGAGGGATTTGGGGAGCTTAGTTGGGCAGAGTTTGGACGAGCCAAGTTGCTTGAGAGGTGTGAGGAAATGAGAAGGAGGAGTGCCCTTTTATAAGAGGGGTGAGGGGCACCTTTGGAAAAGCTAGAAATATTAATTTATAATAAATTCATATTCGGTTTCCAATGGCTCCAAAGTTGACTATTCAAAGGTTAAGGTGGGGATAGGTCGAAAACAACTCATCCAATAGAATTTAGACAGGTTTGGGTACTTATATTAACCTTATCTTTAAGTATTAACTCTAAGTTAATTAGTTTCACTTTTACAATGTCTCTTTGTATTTTTATATAATATGGTTAATAAACTTACTATATACATCCAAGCGACCCACAAGTGGTCCATTAATGATGAACCTATCCTGATATAAGTCTTTTGGCCGAACCCTAGATTTTTAGGAATTTAATATCAATTAATAATATAATATTTGTTTTAAGAACTCTTTTATGTCAATTTTGACACTATTCAATAGTTGATTTTTGTGAAACTCATAACAGATTGATTACTTCGAACAAAGTCAATTAAATCAATCCTAATATATCATATTATCCTAGAAAATTAGTTTAATTCATTAAAAGTTTCATATTATATTTATTTGGGTATTTATAATATCACTTATTTTAATTTTTCACTAATATAGTAATTACTGCATCATCATTGTGTCATCAATAAAATAGATTATTTAATGTCTAAAAATTATAAATAAAATATAATATGTAGGAAATCTTTTTAGCTTTCTAATGAATATTTATAATCGAAAATCCAACATGTATAACCCTATGTAAAAATTGTTCTTCTAAAAGATGTAAGCTTATGCCATTTTTATTTTTATTTTAGCTTTATTAATATAATGTGTCATTATCACTTACAAGTGGATCCATGGGGTCCCAAAATAGACCCAAAGATTCCCATGGTCGACCATGTATCAACCAATAGGGTTAAGACACGTTTTAGGGTAATTTAGTATTATTATAATATTATTTTTTTAACCCTTATTTACCGGATTTACCCTTAACCATGGTAAATAAAATATTTACCGCAGTAATTATTCAAAATGTCTAAAAATAAAAGTTACCTATTTACACAATTTGGACATCCTGATTCCAAATATGGAATCCATTTTTCTAAATTCAAAACACAGAAGTGGCAGAAATTAATTTAAAATTAATTCCCGCTGTCAAAACAAAAAGCGTGTTTTTAAGAGATAATAACTATCAAAAGATTGACACTTGTTTATGTTCGGTTTAATTGTAAAATTATGTCCAATGACCAAAATTATATTAAATGGTAAAAATATATTATAAATATACTTTAAAACCACTCAAATTCACAATTTATCACTATTAATTATTTTGATTAAAAAAGTTGTTTTTAATTAAAATTTAGTAATTTTCACTATTCATCAAAATATGAAAGTTATCCGAAAAGTACCAAAATTTCACCTTAGGCTAAATTCGATATTCCGAATCCAAAAATGAAGTCCATTTTGAAATATAAAATATATATAATTTCAAAAAGTAGGTATTACTATTCATAACGGCTAGTTTGATTGGTTGTGGTGTGTTAAAATCTCGAAGTTGCGTACAATGCACGTCATTGCATTATTCGAAAGGAAACATACCGAGGAAGCTTGGGGTGTTACATACTATTAAAATTTCGTTAGAGAAACCATAAAATGGAAGAATAAACTTGGGAACTTGATGATTCCATGAGAAGAAACAAACTCATCTGTTTAGAAGTAAAAAGTCATGAAACTTTTGATGGTGAACTTAATCAAAAGAGGGAATGATAACACACCATAATATTTTATAATTTGTATATTCTTAAATAAATTCAATTTATTTTACACCTTACATTGCACACAACACTAATCTTTAATGAATTATGATAAACTAATAAATATTAACATGATTATTAGAATAGTAATGTGACAATTATAAAAAATAATCTAGAAAAAAGAACAATAACCTCATCAATGAAATTATAATAAAAATTTCTGGATCTCAAAAATTAAAATTTCTAATATTTAGATCATAGAATACGTAAATAAATGTTTTATTAAATGATAAATTAAGTATTGGTATTTTTTGTGTAATGTAATTATTTATTTACAGTACTATAATTAATATAATGAATAAAAAGAAAATTTATTTTCCAAAATTAAAAATTTTTCACTATAATTATAAGAGAAATTTATGGGACCATAATTAAATTTTCAACGTGTTGGAAAATTAGGTATAATATTATAATCAGTTGTTTTTTAAAAAATGATTATTTTATTTAAAAATTGAATTTATTATATTTATAAAAGAGAGTCTATTTTAAAAATTTTACTCTCAAAATATGGTTATGTAATTTTTTTTTATTTTTCTACAATTGTTGAGTTTTTAATGAACAGTGAAATATGGTAATTTAGGGTGTTTAAAATTATAAGTTAAATACATGTATTTTGGAGACATTATTAATGTATATACTCATTAGTTCAATCTCAAATGAACTCTTTACTTTACATAGTCTCTTGAATCATAAATTTTAATATTTATGATCCAAAATAATAAAATAATTTATAAATTAATCAAAACACCCCTCTCCTCCCCTATAAATACCACCCCTTACCCTCACACATTTTAACACTTTTTTATTTCTTAAATGCTTCCCAATTACATTCCAAAGACTCTTAACTATTTCCAAGACATGTTTTGATTACCAAAAGGCCAAATCTATGTTCCCTGAGGGGATTCCAAAGGTGATGATATTAAAGTGGTAAACTACTCTTTCATACTCTTTTAATTTCTCTTATTTTTTTATTCTCTTCTCTACTACACTCTCCAAAGTGGAATGGTAATTATAGTATCACATATATATACTCTGATTCTATTGTTATAATGGATTATGCATCATCAAATCTCTTCTTCTCCCCTCTTAATTTAAAAATGAAAACATCGTCCCTGATGTGTTGATTTGATGTCTTCATGGGTGAAGATTATTCATTTTCCATTAACACCATTAAGGCTTGTCATAAGTAAATTATTATGGTAAAATGAGATTTTAATAAATATATTATATGTTATATCATTTTCAAGAACCAATAGTTATATTAATAATATTAAATAAAATGACACGAGTTTATGATGGTCTTAAAAAATGCCGAAAAAAATTATGATATTTTCCTTAAAAAATATCTGAGGAATCGTCCCAATACAATATATCCAAATTATATATGAGAGCATTTAAAACTATAGAATATGTTTAATACTCATTAATTTAACTTATGGATAATTTTATCTCATTTTACAATAACTCCCTTATTTATACTCAAGGGAACCGACTATAAAATCCTGAAATGAATGATCCCAAAACAATGCAATTAAACACTATAACTCATAATAATGGCTATAAATGAAATTAATAGAATTATAATTAATCAAAAATATTTTTAAGAGGCTCTGAATTATGTAATAAATTACTTTAACTTTCTTATCCATGGTATTATGAATATGTGAAAAATTATTTTAGACATAAGGTTAGGTTTTCACTTCCCAGTTTTACTTATGTCATATATATTCCTTATTCATAAATAATTTCTGGATTGTCGTACACATTCTTCACATTAAGAAATCAGATCACAAATATCATTTCCATCATGGAATTAAAAGTTTCATTTGATGACCATTGATTTTAGGGGGAATATGGTTCGACTGTTTATAAAGTGGTAAGAGGATTATAAACCCAATTTCAATTCGTTGGGTTAAACATCTACTCCAATGATTATGTCATGCTTTGATTGTGATTGAAACTATTTTTTGATTATCTTATGTTGTATTTAAACTAGGTTTATATGGTTTTATAGCTAATATATATAATTGATTCATTTGGTTAGTGATTACACATTCTTTTTAAAATACACTTTAACTGTTTTCTTTACAAAATTTATAAGAAATATTGTTTTTCATATATAGAATGAGTGGATTTTCAAACTATCATGAAACCTCAATGTCTTAAATAATTCATTACATGTTTTTAAGTTTATTTTCAAATAAATTTTTTCTTTTACAATTACACATATTTATTAATAAATGACTCAAAATTAATGTAGTATTTATTAGAAGAATTTCTCAATTGTTTTATTAGAGTGTTATCTTTTATGTCAACACCCATTATTAGATATTATTCTTAATCAAGGTGGATCTCTTATGATACCAACTTACACATTTAAATGAATTTTTTATGATTTGTTTTACTACAGATATTTCATATTGATACAATTCATCACATTATACTGAATGGTTTCCGATTATTATTTCTTTTGGGAATTTTATTTCATATGACAGTTTAAATATGAATTTATATTTTGATTATGTTACACCAATTTCATATGAGGAATGGATTGGACTTAGTATGTGACTTTCATGTCTTTTTATGCCCCATAATTCCTCAGTAGGTATAATGAGACAAAGGAGTTTTGGTATAGGTTTATGTCTTACCCGATTATGTATGGTGTCTTGGATGGAGCCTTAATAGTATGATTTTGATTCCCTGTATTATGAATTCCTTCATTATGAGTTAATTTATTGATAATCCACGTGATTATAAGAATAGTAGAATATCCATTGTTATGTTTTATTCTCATGTGATTATATATATGGAATTATTTGATTAGATTTTATTCTTAACATATAATATTATAGACTATGTTTTCATGGAATATGTTTTCAGTTATTCACCAATCCTTATTTTTTACCTTCATTTATAATAGATTCAATTGTATATTAACACGTACTGGGAATGTAATGTTCTGACCTAGGATACCCTCAAACATTGTCGCTCGACCCGATCTTCCACATCCCCAAAAGGAATTCTTAATCCCCACAGGATGGTGATAAGCACTGGGAAATCAAAAAACAATAAATAAGAAATGATTTCTCCCAACCTATTAAAACACATGGTATATATACACACATGAAGAAGAATGATATAAAAGAAGAATAATATATATATTCCATAATTGTAAGAAGACATCAGAAACAAAACAACTGTAAAAGTATTCCAAACTTCAAAGAGAAATTCCAAATATAATAGACTGGAACCCAACAGCTACTCTGTGTGACAGTGTGGACAAACTCTAACAATCCCACAACAAGCTACCCAATCCATCTATCACAAAAACTGGTTGTCTCATAGTAGCACCTTTCCTTTCCATGAAATGGAAGACATAAAAAGGTCTACTCCCCACCGAAGCGGTGCACAAGGTGTGAGCTAATAGGCTCAATAGAACTACACCTAGGTTTTCCATAACAAGCTCATGTAAAAAAATTCACTTCTAATCATTAAAAATAAAACATGGAATCATTTATATTAAATATGTTTTATTAAAAACATGGTAAACATTTCACTTTTATTATAGTTGTATAAAAATATCAGGTATATTAGTTTCAAAGCATAGTTTCCATATCATCCATCGCATATAAAATAAACCATAATAAGTCTAAAATAATAAGCCAAGAAATATAAAACATAAGCACAAGAATAAACAACAAGAATCACTATAGGTCAGAATACAAGACTACTCGTACCACAATCAATCAACTGAACAATCCAATTCCTATAACATAGGATGAGAAAGTAGAGGAATACCCCATCAGTAAAACTGCCAAATGATGTGAATATCAATTCCTCGGAATAAAAGGACTATGAATCATAGGAAATCCCCGTGATAATACCTAATGATAATCACAAACATGGATTATGTACTGAAGCTAAACCTTCCCCCAAAGTACCCATGGTATCCCAGGCGTTCATTTCCACAGTTCAATCCATTGCTTTGAAAAACATTTCAAAACCATTTCACAAATCAAATTTAATACATTTAAAATAGCAATTTTCATTTCATTTATCAATAACTAGGGAAAAAATTTCTTCTAGAACCCCTTTCAACACACACAAAGAATTAATTCCATTTCCTTTATAAATTAGTTTATAAAACGTGAACAATCAGGTTCATCAACATAGGATAGATACATAACCACCTACCTCGAAACTCTGGTCGCCCATGCCCACAATGGGATCTAGAAAAAACGAAGACACTAAAAATTCTATGAAGGCCCTATAATCTAATCAACATCCCATGATTTCTCCATTTTATAAAACAAGGGGTCAATGGAATAGAGAAAACCCACATACCTCAAGAATGAACACCCACCTCACCACATCCATCAAAGAACAACCTATGGAATGAGATCGCACCAAAAATATTATAGGAACACATGGGAAAAACCAATTTAGAAAAAAAAATATTATGAAACAACCTAATGGAACTACTACACTCAATGGAAAAGAAGAAGTGGAAAGATCAAATACTCTGAGAGACTTATTGCAACTTCAAGGAAGATCGAACGCTGAATGCATCAGTCTAGAAGGAATGTATTCTCTCAAAATAATCTAGGAATTTTCCATGGTTAATAGAAATGAAGTCAGGAGAAAAAAATAGAAGAGAAACAACAACAAGCATCTTTTAAAAACTATACATGGGCTATTACACGATGTCTAACTCCCAAAGTACCACATACGGTGGAAAACACGTCCCCTTATATTAAATTTATTTCACTGAAAACATTCACAATGTTAAATATCACTTCAAATCATGTAACCTTTCATGTCATGAAGCCATTCATCCAAAAACTCTGACATGTTGTGTAACTTAGTTACATGGCGTGAAATCCTTAGACAGCCTGCAAAAAAATCCGGTTAATGATGAGAGTCCCACAAATATCTGACATTAGCATTATAAAAAACTTCCCAATTCATTCTTAGCCCTACAAAAAATAAAATTAAAGGAAACCCCTAAAAATGTAAAATACATACCTGATATATTGGTAATGGGATGTTACGAAATCTCCACTTTAAAGGCATTATATCCTTAATAAGTCTTGTTGAAGATGAAATCCATGGGAAAAGACGGTTCCACTGCTCCCACATCAATGACTCATGTCCCCAAGTCCCCTAAAAATATGATACATGTTTTAATAGTACTCTGACAGATGGAATAAAATTCCCATGCAGTACTTTCACATGAGAATCAACGATCTCAACTGGTCTCTCCCAAATAGAAACATCTATATCTAACTCAATATCTTCCTAACTCAGACCATGAGTGGGATCAGGATTGTACTTCGTGAGATGAGATATGAGGAAAACATCATGAATACCTATTAATATATCTAGAAATTATAATCAATAAGAAACCTTCCAAATATTTTCAGTAACCTTAAATGTTCCATAATATCTCAAAACCATTTTCCCTAGTCTTCTAAGACGATGGTGACCCACCCAAGGAGGAACATTCAAGAAAACCAAATCACCAACGGAAAACTCCATAAGATGATGTCGCCAATCTGCATTTGATTTCAATCAACTCTGGGCTATAACCAAACATCAATGTACATCTTGAATCTTTTCTGATGTCTTATGGACCAAACATGGTCCAACTGAGGATATTGTTCCCACCTCCACCCATCATATATGTGATCTTCATGGGTGAAAAAACAATGCCTTGAAGCGATCTATTTTTATTGAATAATGATAACTAATATTGTAAATAGTCTCAAAATGCTTCAGATGGCTATCCCATGATCCGTTAAAATCCATGACCCATGTATAAATCATATCCTCAAGAATCTGAATCACACACTCCATCAAACTATATATATACTGATGGTAAGTGGATCTCATCTTGACCCAATTTCCCATTGCCTTTTGCAGACTCTTCCAGAACATTGAGGTAAACCTAAGATCCCTATATGAAACAATGGAATAAGGAATCCCATGTAACCACACAATCTCCTGCACGAAAAACTTTCCTAGATCTTAATCTTTATTGGTGTCCCTTATCAGAATTAAGGAGTATACATCTTGATCCAATTAAAACTACCTAGAGAGAATTTCTCCCTAAGGGTTTCCATCATAATTTAACAAAAAAAATCCATGGATACCTCATACCATTTCCAAACCATCATCGGAAGAGTCTAATGAAAACCAGAGGGTCTTAGGTGGTTTGCCTTTATCCGTTAGAAAGGGTAACAGTGATACAAAAAATATAAAATGTCGCGCTTCATACCCGGCCACTATAATTTTAATCTCATGTTATAATACATATTCTTAGTGCCTTGATTGATGGGCCTCAAAAAGCTATAAAAATTAAACAAGAATAAACTCTTCATAGATGCCAGGATGAAAAATTGCTTCATGAAGCGGGGTATACCATTTTATGGGAGAGACCAACCAGAAATAGTATCCCCCCCATAAAGGCTTTCTCAAAATTTTATAAAATCATCATCCCAATACTAACTCTCCAAAATAGACTCCATGAGAGAATATCATAAATAAAAACTATTCAGAACAATTCGTGAAACATACACCTAAAAGTCCAACTGAGACTGAGTAAAAATCCCCATTAGTTTCCACTCTTCCTTTGATTCTTGAATATCGTATGACGGTAATTTCCATCTAAGATATTCTGCAACAACATTATCCATCCTTGAGGTGTAGGATAAATTTATTTCAAATATATGATGTTATTTAACCAAATTTATCTAATTGAGATTCGTGTATTTCTGAGAAAAGATATACCTCAAATTATTATGATAAAAAAAGATAGTGATTCATTCCCCAAAAAGAGATTGTTTCCATTATTTCATCACATGCATACAGGCAGCCAGTTCTAAATCATAAGTGGGGTAACCATTGTCATGAGGTCAGAGCTGAGAAGATCTCTAAGCTACCGCATGGTCATCATACATATGTATTCACCCCAAACCATCACTATTGATAGGCCCACTAGGTCGAATACCCTGAGAGGGGTTGAATTAGGGTATGGATGATTAAAAAACTCTCCATTTTGGATCTTTTTCCTTTGTTATAAAGATAAATAAATTCTCTCTTCCTCCCATAAAAATATATAACCATATATGAAATCATTCACATGACACGATAATTTTTACTTGGTTCACCCTCACTTGGATACATTTAAGAAGCATACAACTGCGATGTGCCGATGTACAAAATTCACTAAGGATCATAGAGAATAAAGAGTATAAAGATAGTATAGATCTTCCATTCCTTGGATCACTACCTTTAAAAGTTTAAGGGACTTCTCATTGCATTCCCAAGGTTCTCTCCCTATACATCATTCTCTGGCTCACTACTAGTGGAAATGGTCACCTTCTTCCTCTTCATGTGCTCAACGCTCTTGAAAGGAATACATGCACTGTTTATAGGAATGTAGATCAATCATAGTTTATGTAAATTTATGTCCATTAATTTTTAAGAATTAGTACATCTTCGACTATTGGTAGATGCTCTATTGATGTTCCTTTTTCACCCACGGATGAAGTCCACCTTCATGACTACTTTTAGATACTGGAAAGTAATTTTCCATGCTCATTTGAAGATTCTGTAAACCTCTTTATGAAAATTATGAACCAATTTATTCTTCCACGTACAGAGTACTGTGTTTGGTACTCTGGAAAACCTTCTTCGTATACTACATCCACTTCCACGAACCTCCCTTCATCAAAGCACCGCCTTCGCCTCTACTATTGCGTACCGCCTCTGTGTCTATGGACTTGCTTCACTAACCTGCTATGTACTGCACCTTCTTCCTCAGCATGTCATATACTTTTTGGGATAATGACTCTGGAAAAAACCTTCAGCAGAATTTCTTCTATGTGAACCACTTCAGCCTTCGCGGAATTATCCCTCACTAAATTCATTTAGAATTTTACAAATTCCCAAATAATAAAAATGTTATCTAATCATATTCTATATTCGTTCTAATCAGTGAGATTAGCAATTCATATATATGAAAACATATCTGCAATATCTATTAATCCACGATTTTCCAAAACTTTGATCAACTGCATACCAAACCTCCTACCGCCGCGAACTGCAATCCTTCCAGAGAATGTTTTTTCAGATGCGGTCTACATATTTCATTTTCTACTACATAGATGATCTCCTCTGCCGACTACATGCCATCTACATACCACATCTATTTCCTCCCCGAACCATTTTCAGTTTAGAAAACTGCTCTCGCATACCGTTTTGGCTTCCTAGTATGTGGTTGTGTACCCTTCCCGCACATGGTACACGATCCATGTCACAGGATCTGTGTTTCTCTTCCTTGGAAAGTTTCATTTTCCATTCTTCACATCTTTAAGTCCAATGAAGAAATCCTTTTATTTATAAACACAACATTATGATTTTTAGGCCCCAAAATTTTTCAAAAACTAGGAAATTGCTCCACCTTACAAACCCGTCTTTGGAAAACACCAAACATTATCATTCTAGATCATATCTCTTTCCCAAAAAACACAATCACCCCCAAAAAACCAAGGGGACACCTTGGGAGATTTTTTCCAACATTATCCCCCATTGGGTTAGTTGAAAACTCTTCCCATAACAATTATTTGTATTTTTTAAATCTTATTAAAGATTCATCCATCATCATCCACCATTCGCTTCACGTGATTAAAATAGCAATCATGGATTTACTCAACACATACTCTAAGCCCAAATGATCCATGATCAGCATGAGAAACAATAGTGTAATGAAACTTTTATCAATGAATAACTTCATTTATGACACCAATTGTTGAAGCCACACTTATACCAATAAACTCCTATCATCATGAACCTCATCTTTCATGACATCTAATCGTTGATCGATCAATTCTTGAATCATCAGATTTAATGTTTTTTATTCATATAGGTCCTCCAATCATCTTCATCCCTGCTTCAAATCCATCTATCTCACTTCTGCACATAATAGCTTCTCCTCGTTTCTTTTCTCCCCCTATAATAGTCACAATTTCTCTCCCTTATTCAATAAACTCGAAGGGAAATTCAAGGTAGTCTGCAACAGGGTAAAGAAAACACATCGGCATATTACAGAAATACACATCATGCCTTGGGGATAGTGGTACCCACATCCATACCTATTCATGTGCGGGAGGTCGATGGGACTCCCAGAGCTAGTCGATGCCTTTCAATTGTTTCTTTGGGTAAGGAATTTGTTATAATGTTTGCAACCTGCTGTTATATAGGCATATACTTTAACATTAGAATCCCTTTCTCCAACTTATCCTTGATAAAATGTTATTTCATTTCAATTTACTTTATCTTTGAGTGATGGACTGGATTATTTTCTATGATTTATAGCACTTGAATTATAAAAATTGATTCTGATCATAGATTTCACTTTATTTCCCATATCATCATGTTTCTCCTTCATCGACAATAGTTTTGTGCATGCTTGAGTAGCTGCAATTTATTTAGCTTCTGTGGTGCTCAATGAAATTCAATCATGTATCTTTCTTAACCAAGAAATACACAACCCACCAAGATAAAAGGAACATCCTGATGTTGATTTTCTATCATCTTCTAAACTGGCCCAATCCTCATCTGTATATCTTAATAACTTTAACTAAGATTTGACATTATACATTAGGCCAATATCAACTACTCCCTTGATATACCAAAAAAATTATTTTTAATGAAATCATGTGGATCTCCATGGGATTTCATTGATTCCTCACTAATTTTCATGTGGAAAATACAATATCAGGCCTTGTCACTATCAGATACAATATAATTACAATTATTTTCCTATATTTTGTGTTATTAACTAGCTTTCCTTCATCATCTCATGACCATTTCAACTTGGTAGAAACCTAATTATTTATCTCTGTGGAATTATCCATTAAAACCCTTCTCAAAATCACCTTGGCATATTCCGATTGAGAAATAAAAGTTCCCTTCCTTTTTTGCATCACTTGTAAGATAAGGGAAAATCTAATCTCACCAGTCATTGACATTTCAAACTTGCTTTTCATGAATTCAGAAAATTGTCTATATTATTATTCATCTGATCCACCAAATATTATTTCATAGACATAATCCAGAACCATCATTCTTTGATTATTTTCATTATTGAAATACAGATTGTAATCAACTCTACCCCACTGAAAGCTGAACTTATTTAGAAATTGATCAAGCCTTGAATAGAATGATGTTATTGCTTGCTTCAAACCATATATATCCTTCTTCATCCAAAAAACACTATTATCATCTTCATGAATGAGAAAACCATCTAGTTGCTCAATGTAAACTTCTTCTTCTAGAACTCCATTCAAAAATGCTGACTTGAAATCCATCTAAACAACCTTAAACATTCATTACATTGTTATGGCCAAGAATAATCTGGTTATATACTGACTTTTAATAGGTTAAAATGTTTCATCAACATCTATACCCTCTATCTATGAGTATCATTTGCACACAATTCTTTCTTTGTTTCGAATTACAACACCATATTCATTCATTTGGTTGCGAAAAAAATATTTTGTCCCATGAAAATTATTGTTTGCTGGTCTTTAAACAATTTCCCACATCTGATTCTTCTCAATTTGGTAAAGATCATCATTCATTTCATAAACCCAATTATAATCTCCAACTGCTTCATCAATTATTTTAGTCTCCACTTGTGATAAGTATGATGATTCTTGTAGATAATTCATTCTCCTTGTCTGTACTGGTGCGGTATGGTCCCCATTTATGTTCTACTTATCAATTTCAGCTCTTCTAGCTAGTCACTAGGTAGATGTAGATATATTCTCATCATATAAGTCGTCTTCTAAATCATATTCATGAGTTAGAGAATCTCTCAATCTGATCATCTCTTCATCACTATCCTCCTAATATTGATCTTGTATTTACTGAAGATTCTGTTCATTCCCTACTATAGTCACATCATGACTTTCCACTATCATTACTAAGCACTTATTGAAGCATTTATATTCTTTGGTTTTCTTTTAGAAGCCATGAAATATTCCTTCATCTCCATGAGATTCAAACTTCCTATGTTTCTCTTTATTGATAATGAAACACTTACTTCTGAAAGCTCAAAAGTATTTCAATGAGGCATTCTTTTTATACTACAGCTCACAAGGAGTCCTTTTTTCTTTTAGTTACAGTAAGGCTCTATTTGATGTGTATACTATTGTCATCACTGCATCTTTCCAAACTTCTCTGGAAGATTGTTCTCAATGAGCATTGTTCTAGCCATGTTTTTCACAATTCGATTTCTTATCTCTACCCATTCTATTGTCGGGTTCTTACTGTTGAAACATGATGCCATATCCCATGATTTTTGAGATAATCCTCTACGTGACTATTTGTAAACTATGTTCCATTATATATTCAGACCGTTTGGATTTTTTGACCAAGAATATTTTCACATTCTCATTGATAACTTTTAATGCAACTAAACACATCAGATTTGTCGGTGATTATTGAAACCCATTCCATTCTTCAATAGTCATCAGTGAATAGAATATAATATCTCCTCCCATCAATAGCCCTTAGTGAAATTGTCCCACACACATCAATATACACCAACTCAACAATCTTGTGGATCGTTGATCCTTTGAGTTATATGTATTTTGAATGATCTTCCCTTATTTACAAGCATCACACATATGAGTATGATCACCTGATAATTAGGGATATTTCGAGCTACATCCTATTTCATCAGATCGTACATGGAACATTGGATAATGTGGCCAAGATGCTGATTCCATAACTTTTTTTCTTCATCCTTGGAAAGAAATCACATATAAACTTATCCACTCATGTGGTAGAGATTCCCTTCCATATGCTTTCCTTGAAACACAATAGTACCATCATTTTATTTGATGATACATAATTTATTGGAAAAACTTATGGAATTCCATGAGTCACAGAATTGACTAACACTATGTATGTTCTGACTAAGCCCATCATGAACCAATACATCTTCTTGTCTCATACCTTTTCCTCCAAACCTGGCATTTCCTGAACCAATAATTTTCAATCCCTCATTTTACAAAATCTTACAATACCTTTTTTATTATACCTGATTCTGGTCACTAGATCCTTATTTCCACTCATGTGGTAAGTGCATCCACAATTAATGAATCATATCCCAGTGCGATCTAATGCTTTAAATAGAATTTCTTCCTCCACTGCGAGTTCTATCATTTTCTTTTGAACCCATGTATTAGGATTCCTATTGGACATGGAATGGTAATCTTGACCGTCGTTGGTAGGTGATAGACCAGCTTCAACCTGTCGAGCTGCAAATCAATTTTCATATTTTATCTCTCCTGAAGATACATTTGGCTACTTTTTATGAGTATCTTAAATCATCCTCAACGCATTCCATTCCATTGTTGATGTGCAATATCTTTCCATATGTCAAAGTCATTTACACATAAAACAATGACCATCAAATGATGACCTATAATTTTGAGCTCTATACGACCACCCATGTTGGTCTGGTTCCCTTTGGTACCTCTTTACTATGAAACAAGCATTTTGAGAGTGTCCCATATTACCACAACAATAGCATATTATGAGTGGTACATTCTTATGTGGAAATGATGCATCACTATTTGTGACTTGGGTTCTCATAATATTCTAATTTTGCTTCATTCCAAAATAAATCTTCAATGTTTGAGTGAGTGATTATGGTTTGACTTGAACCATGACTTATTTTTGTTTTGGATCATGCACCATACTAGCCTTACCATTTTAGAATTGATTGTTTCTTCCGTTATGATAGAACGGTCTTCTCAAATATCATATTATATGTTTCATGTATGATTTTATTTCTAGATGTCCTAATGAGAGTTAGTAGTTTCTCATGATCATAAATTCTTCTTGATTGATTGACGACTTCCTCTTTTAGTTGTTAGATACGTTTGATTTGATCTTTTCCAGTTTCAGTAAAATTATCAATTTCTATTTTTTGTTCTTCAATTTTGATTTTGTACTCAACCACTTTTTCTGAGCTTTCTGGAATTAAAGACCTCATCTTTTCAATTTCTATATTCAACATAGAATTCTCTTTTACTTGCTGCTTCATAATGAGTTTGGAATCCTAAACAACTTTTTATGTGCTCTTTGTTTTGGATATCAAAATATCTACCTCTTATAGGGCTGCTTCTAATTCATCTTGAAGATCAAATCTTCCTTCAATTTATCTTTCTTCACTAAAAATTTCATGTCTTATTAATAAATTTCTGAAAATTCCAACCAATTCATATATTTTATAATCCTTGCAGTCCTCCAACACTTTTGAGTATGATTCTTCGAAACATTAATCCCCTCTTGAAACTAGATTATTATTTTTGAATATCATTCTCTTAGTACTTCTCCACCCTTTCTCATTTTATTAATACTACTTTTGGGGAATTTCATCATTTTCTCCATTTTCAACATCAATCTTCTTATGAAAATTTTCTGCAAAATGCCCAATCATTCCACATTGAAATCATGAAAATTAAAGATTTCCTTGGAACTTCCCTTGTACACTATGCATATTTTTGGAGGGAAATAACATGACATCATCCATATTGACCTCTTTGGGACTATCCTCAATAGAGGTATTCTTCAGGGACTTGAATTCCAATTTCATAGGCATCTCTTTCTGTACTACATTGTTATCATCATTTATCATTTCACATGCTACAAGGGTACTGCATAGGTTATCTAGTGTAAGCTCTTTTGGGTCTCTGCCTTCCAACACTGAAACATTCAGATTGAATTTTTGTGGATTATTCCTCAATTTATGTTTCACAATAGTTATATCTTCAATAACTTCTCCAAGAACCCACATGTATTCCACAATAATATTTATCCAATCAAAGAATTCATAAATAGTCTCATTATAATTAATTCTAAGATCCTCATACTTGTTCCATAGAACCTTCATCTCTTCTTCTCAGAAATTAGTTTCTCCCTCATAATTGTTTAACAATTTTTCCCATATTTAATGTGATGTTTTACAGGACATCATCATTGTATAAAATGCATTTTATAGGGATCTCCCTAAAGCATTGATTCCTTTATCATCAACATCTAATTTGATTTATTCATCTTATTATAAAGAAATACTATTAATGTCAGCTGATATTCGACGAAATGATGCTATGAAGGCATCCATCCCTACTGATCAGAAGTAGTGGTGCATCTAATTCTTACATTGTTAAAAATTATTTCCCTCAATGATCAGAATTCATTTAGGATTTACCACCTTCATTTCTTTTTCATCATATTGAACCTCTAACATTCCACATTTCTCTCTAATACCAATTTTTATGTCCACAAGGTCAAATACCTTTAGAGGGGGGTGAATTAGGGTATGGAAGATTAAAATTTTCTCCATGTTGGATCTTGTTTTTTGTTAGACAAAACTCAATTCTCTCTTCCTCCCATAGTAATATATAACTAGATATGGAATAATCTATAATACACAACAATTTTAACTTGGTTCAACATCACTGTGCTACGTCCAAGGAGCATACAATGGAAATTTTCCATTGTACCAAATTAAATAAGGACCACAACCACTAATGTATAAAATGTTTGGGCTATATCTTATATGCCTAGGATCACTGCCTTTGGAAACTGATTTGAAACTTTCACAAACTTCCTTTTGAAAATCAAAAACCACCTTCTTCCTCTGTGTACTGAGTACCACGTACACTACCCATAACACCTCCTTCACATACCTCTTCTACTTCATCAAAACTCACTTTTTTCCCAAACCACCTCTATCTCTACTATCATGTACCACCTCTGCAAGAAAACTCATGTTCGAGAACAGTTCTATGTTCATGGACTTCCTCTGCGAATCACCCAATATCCACAAACTATACAATGTTCACAGACTAACTTCACTAACCACATGTGTGCTGCATCTTCTTCCTCAAAATACTACAACCTTTGTTGGATACAGTCTCTTGCAAAAACCATTTTCAGAATTTCTTCTACGTGAACCACTTCATCCTTTGTGGAATTATCCCTTGCGAACTTTATTCAGACATTTCTGAATTCCCAAATCAATAATATGTTCTCTAATGATATTCGATCTCATTTCTAATCAGTGGGATTAATGATTTATATATAGTAAAACATATCAAAAATATCCAAGAATAGAAGATTTACAAATTATTTGATCCAATATATACCAAACCTCCAACCACTGTGAAGCTCAATCATTCTAATGAACCATTTTTCATACCTGGTTTGCATATTTCATTCTCTCTTAAGTGGATGATCTATGCCACCGAAAATGAGCCCTCTATGTTACACATCAACTTCCTCCATGAATTGTTTTTGGTTTAGTGAACCGCTCCCGCATACCATTCTCGCTTCCTGGTACGTGGCCTCATACCGTTCCCAGATATGGTACACAATCAATGTCCTAGGATCTATGTTTCTCTTCCATTTTGAATTTCTTCCACCTTTATACACACCCTTTAGTCACATGAAAAATCTTTATATTTCTGAACAAAAATTATCAATTTTGAGGCCCAAAATATATATGAAGCACTGGGAAACTGTGCCACATTAAAAGCATATATTCGGAAAACACCAACCATTCTCATTTGTGATCATATGGATTTTTCAACAAATACAATCACACCCAAAACATACCAATGGGACACCTTGAAGGATTTTTTCCCAAAAACCATAAGAATCAAAAAGCACCACATATCCCATTCAAGGATCAGATAATATTCAAAGAGTATATGATGTCAGAAGTCATTTCAGTTCATTGAAGAAGACAAAAACATCACATCCCAAGTGAATTTCATTGTTTTCCTAGTATGAGGGGTCAAAGGTTACATCATCTTAGATAAAGGATTAAAAACCAAACAGTAGAATCCAACAAGACTAAGGAATCATGGTATCTCAAATACATTCTATGGTTCCATCAATGAAATGATAGCCTTCAACTTGTCTGGATCAACTGACAATCCATGTTTAGAAATTATGGACCCTTAGATCCTCCCTTAGTGAACCCATAAAATAAAATTATAAATCATTCCATACAAATATTGGATTCTCATAATTTTTAAAACCAAATTTAGATTTTTCTTATTCTATCATTCAGTTTTCAAATAGACCATAATATCATCGATGAAAAATACCAAAAAATTGTCAATATATTAATATAATAACTAATTCTTTAAAGTAAAAATAACTGCATGAACATTAGTCAAACCAAAAGGCATCACAATATATTCATAATGGCCATACATGTTCCCAAAAACTATCTTTGGTATATTAGACTCCTAAACTCTAGCTAATGATAACCTGACTGATGATCAATCTTTGAGAACCACATTGACCCATTAAAATAATAAAATAAGTCTTCCATATTAGAACAATGATGTTTCTTCATAAATTTTACCTAGTTGAACTTTTGAAAGTCCACACACTACCTAAGTAAACCATCTACATTCTGGGAAAATATCATTGGGCTGCTGAATGAGAAACACTATATAAAAAACCCTTTTTCTAATAAGTCATCCAAATGAATCTTGATATCTTTCAACTATTCTTATTCCATCTGATAGGAAGGTATCAATATTTTTAGGTTACCTAGAACCAGGTCAATTGTAAAATCTACCTCTATCTCTAAAAGACTATTGGAGAAGTAATCAAGGAAAATGTTTGGAATATATTGATTAACAAAGAGAATATTAACAATAAGAGAAACCTAATCAAGCTCAAACAAAAACGTATAAAACCAACTATTCAACCCTATGTGGGAAAGCCCCGCACGTCTTGATATGAAGTCCCACTCCCCTTGAAACATAGGAGATATCCCATCGGTATCATGAAACGAGACACGCCAATGATAAAAATCAACCACAATTTGATGAGAGACAATCCAATCCATACTGATTATTATGTCAAACAGTTCCTGATCGAGAATGAGAAAATCCCAAACCAACTTCGTATCTTTAACCTTTAATAAATAAGGACATTAAAACCCATGCTTTCTTCTATTACCAAGTGGAGTCTCTAACTCCATTACTAAGGTCATATGTTCTCTTCGAAATTTAATAGTAACAACTTAATTTACAGATATAAATTAGTTGGTGGAACATGTATCACATATTGAAATGTCTATAGAAGGTGCAACAAGGGTAGTACCTCTCCTTATTGTCAGAACTATATTGACATCTATTGGACACCGATCTACTACATGAAAGTTCATCACTCCTGAGGCCTATGGCTAGATACCTTGAGTATTTAATGATTCTCACAACATCATAGTAGGCTTTGGAACTGACAAACCCTAACCATAATGGGGATTAGTCCAAGGATAATAAAATCATTGTAAATAACCAACTTGTCTAGAGATGTGGGACATATTTTCAAGCATAGGAAAATAGAATATATTTATTTTAATCATTCCACACTAATTACACATTAGTTTTAGACTTATAGATGTAGAAGAAGGTGTAGAGGAGGCTCACTATGAAAACCCACCGACACCACTCCTACGATGGTCTTTCCACTTCCTCTTCTTCCCATGTGGGCCATTAAAATTAGTACTTGATGGAGGAGAAGAGGTGGAAGAAGAAACATTTACTTCCATATTCATATCTTCCATCAGAGATCTCTCTACCATATCTAAATAGGAAGAAAGATTTAATATAAACACATGTTATTTGATATCCAATCGCAAACCCTACAGGTAATTTTGATCCTTCAACTTGTCATTCATCACCACATCCAGAGAAAAATAGACAAGCTCAACAAACCAATTAGTGTATGTCACCACCAAACACTCTCCCTGATACAAATACACGAACTCCAATGAAAATTACAAAATTATGGCATTAGAAAAATTTCTCTAATAACATGGATAGGAGACCATTCCAATCCATTTCCATGTGTCTATCTACCAAGACCATATAATCCCACCATAACATACTAGAACCATCAAGCCTGAACATTTCACACATAACCATCATATTCCCACGTTTTTCTAGGAACTATAATATTTGATTACTCATATCCATATAGTCCTCTTCTTCCATAGGTCTGTTCACTCTTTTAATAGAAGATGGATTATCCCCCAAGAATTCCCAAGAACGATCTCTCTCTCCTCCATCTCCTGGTTGTACCTCAACAACTGCATTTTGAACCCGTGGAACATCATAATAGACAACACAAACTACTTTCTTGGTAGTCTGGATGAGATTATAATCCACTAAAGGATTCCATTGGGGAGAATCAGTGAAACCTCTATTAGGAATATGTGGAACATGTCTTAGAGGCATACAGATGCAGGTTGAAATATAAAAAATTATCAGACAATAGATTAAATCTCAGTTTTAAACCACAAACCAAATTAAAGGAAACTGATATTAAAAACAAAACCAAACTCTAGGGAAATATATCCCAACGTCCTTTGGAAACTTGATTCTTTCTATGATATGTGGGGTCTTGGAACTTATCATAACAACATCCCAGGTTCTGAAAATCCTATCTATATTTTAAAAGACATCCCAAGTCAATAAGTATACAGAACTAAAAACAGAATCCTACCAATGATACCATTTTATAAGATACCAACCCAGGTTACCCTCAAAAACTAGCACCCAACCTAATCCTACACATACCCGAATGACTTTTCGGATCCCCATGATCTTGAGACAAGCACATGGGAAATGAACATCAAACTAAAAGAAACCATTTCACCCAACCTAAAAAAACATGAAATATATACACATAGTGAATAAATAGACATATAAAACTTAGTAATTATATCTATCCATCATAAGCAGACATCATTAGTAAAACAACTGTAAAATTTGTCCAAACTCTAAAGAGAAAGTCAATCTGCAATGGACTAGTATCTAATATCTTCTCCATGTGATGGCATGGACGAACTCCCACTATCTCTCCACTAAGAACCCAACCTAGATGACATGAAACCTCATTGTCTCACTACAGTTCCATTCCTTTACCTATAATGGAAGATATACAAAATCCCACACACCACTGGAGAGGTCTATAGGGTGTGAGCTAACATGATCAATATAATCCCAACTAGATGTTCCATAACAAGTCCCTATATAATAATTATATTTTTCCAATTTTAAATAATAAATGATTTCATAATTAGTGAATAAGTTTATATAAAACATGATAAACATTTCCCTTTTTTCATATTTATAAAATAGAAGAATGTATATCAGTTTCAAAGCCTATTTTCCATATCATCATTCGCAATTATAAGCATACATATCAAGGATAAACCTAGAAATCCAAGAAATATAAAATATAAGAACAAGTATCACCACCAAGGATCACTATAGATCAAACTAGCATATTATGCATACCACAATCAATCATGATTACAATCAAATTCTGAGAATACAAACCTAAGAAGTACAGGAATACACCATGAGTAACCCCCCCCCCCCACTAAATGCCATTATTAGTCCCCTAGAAAATATGATTAGGAAGAATAGGAAAACACCTTGCGGAAACATCAAGATAATCACAAACAATGATGATGGCCTCATTTTTAACCTTACACCTAAGTACCCAAGGTAAATCTTGATTTAATTATAACATTAAATTCTAGTTATTTGAAAACCATTTCACAAAAACTTTTCAATGCTTTGAAAACATGAATATTCTTTCCATTTATCAACAACAAGGGAAAGAACATTTTTTTAAAAACTCTTTTCCACACACACAATATAATCATTTCAATGTTTTTTTAAATTAGTTTTTTAAATAATAAAAATAATTTTCATCAACATAGGATAGAGATGCAACCACCTGCCTCAAAACTCATGTGGCACACGCCCGTAGTGGTATCCAACAAAAAAATCCAAAAAATGACTCTGAAGGCCCAAAAATTCAATCCACCAAATAAGATTAACCCAATTTAAAAAACAAGGATTAGTAAGAAAGGAAAAAATATGAATACCTCAATAACTAACACCCTCCATACAACAACTAATAATGGAATGGACTCCAGAATGAGATCACAAAATGTAACTTTGAAGAAGGCAATATAAACCACCAATTTAGATCAATATATCTAATAAATAGACCCAAGGGATCTACTGCGATCAATGACAATAAAAATGTGGAATGATCACCTACCCAAAAGATGCACCAAAACCGTAATGAAGATTAGACGCCAAAGTCATCAATCTATGAGGAATGGAGTCTCCTAAAAGAATTTGGTAATTTTCATGTGTTGAGGGTTATGAATTCTTGATAACCCAGGGGCTATATTATGATCAATGACAATGAAGAAGTGGAATGATCACCAACCCAAAGAGACGCACCACAACTGCAATGAATATCAGACACCGAAAGTATCGATCTAGGAGGAATGGAGTATCCTAAAATCATTTAGGAATAGTCATCTTTGGAGGGTTATGAATTCTTGAGAATGAAATGTAAATGAAATAAATACATTCCTATTTTAAAAACTATACACTATCTGTTGTAGGATGTGTTACCTAATTACACGATGTGTATCTATCAAAGTCCTTTATACACCAGAAAACCAATCACCTAATATTAAAATTACTTTATTTAAAACATTTATAACATGAAATTTAAATTCATGTCATGTAACATTTCACATCTTGATGCCTTTCATGAATTGAAACTAGCAACTCATACACATTTTGTAACCTTGTTACATGCCATGAAATCCTCTTAAAACTTATAGAAAAGGTCGTTTAAAGATGATATTCCATCAAATCTCTGACTTCACTATTAATGGTATCCTCTTAATTCATTCTTGGACCTATATGGACGGCGGGAAAAGGAAAACCATTAAAAGGTTTTGGATTTTCCTGATCGATCTGTAACGGTATGTTATACACCATCTAATCTCACCCCTTTATTATTTTTTATTTTCCCCTAGGATAACAACATGTGTATTATGATTTACATGAAAAATATTATATAAAAGAATAGGGTTTCTTCCAAAGGTTTCATTATGTTATATTTAATTTTGAGTTGTGATTTAATTATTATGTTTTTATCGAGTTTTGTAATGATATTAAACTATTCTCTCCTTTGGGTTGTGATCACATTTAATAATTACCAAAGTAATAATCTGACCACCAAATCTAGTATAATAGGGATTGTGTATTTATAGATAGTGAATACATCATATCAAAGTCATACATTCTATGATGTCTCATTCGTCTTTATTTTCATATAATAAAATATATTTTTGAGAAACAGTGTTTTAATCAGTTATGATCTATAAAAACATAAATTTCCCCCCTAAATGAAAATTATTCCATGTCCCTAAATCATGGGATGAAATAGGTGATTCCAAATCATGTTTTGCGTATCAATTATCATTTACCAATAAGATTTATGAAACCTAAGCGACAACCTGATCTCATTGCCTGAGAGCACACCAAAAAACTGATCAAAATGCATTATAATATACTACATATCCTTGTACTGACAATTAAAATGTGAGGATAAGAGTTTATGTGAGTAAAATGTTGAGGAATTGGAATTATTTCTGACACTCTTCCTTTCATTTTATCGGAATAAGTTTTATTTTCAAGGCATTAATTGGTGAATAATGACATGTTAAATCATGTTCAAAACATTGATAGTATCCTACTAATCCATATATTATTTATATATCAAAAACATTCATTGGCGGGTTATATGATATAATAGCTTCAACCTTTTCAGGATCAAATGAAATAATTTTTTTATAAATAAAATGACCATTTAAATTTTCCAATTGTATCTACAAATCACACATTGATAACTTAAGAAAAAGGTGATTCTACATCATTATAGTAGACATATTCTCTAATAGTTACTCCGAATTGAGATGGTACTAAAATACAAATGAATTTAGTCAATGGAAACCATAAATAATGAATTTCAAAACCTCTAAATTATTCCACTGATTAATTTCGTAAAAACTACTAATGAATTCATAATATTTAAAGCCATAACCCCATACTCATAATTGAAATATATTCTTCTAAAAGTTTAATTTAGAATATCCACCTTCTAAACCAATAATTGGGGATGAACTATTTATAAGAAAAATTTTAAATACCACTAGGCTCCCCTCATTGGATCAAATAGATCATCGATATGTGGAAGAAATGTCAATTACTTATTATAACTTGGTTAATCTTATGATAATCCTTAAAAAAATATAACATATATATCTTGCTTTTTTTAGAAATTAATTGGGGCCACCCATATGATCGTGCTCGGTTGAATGAATCCTTTTATTTTCATCTCTTCTAAGTAAAAATTCAATACCATAAATTTTTTAGTTCCGTCCTAAAAAATATAACTAAAATAGAATGGGATCCCAGGAGGAGATCAATCCTAAACTCCACATATATTTTTGGCTGGTTGAGCTATGAAATATTTAAAAAAACATCATAAATAATGTCAATGATGTTTAATCTCTATATCAAATATTATACACATATTCCAATGTAACCACTACAAACTAATGTGAGATGGTTTTAAAAAATGGTTCCAACGATCCAACTCTTCTTTCATTTAAATCTATATTTTCTAAAATTTTATGCTTATCACATTTAAGAATATATGACACTCACATGGTATAAATAATAGTCAATGTAGGATTTCAGTGATGTAAACCAATTCATTCTCAAAATCCAATCACATATATGCATCTTGAGAATTAAAAATCCCAAAAAAGATCATCCCCAACATTTATTAAATATTATGCACACTTAAAATAGCAGAATGCTATTTAGAAAATATGATTTTCATGTTTCAATATGTAAGTCATCATTTAGATATGTAAACCCATATAATAAAAAGAATGAAAATAAATAAACATGTTAGATGAATTTTAACAAACAATTATTGACAAATTTTATAATTCAAACTAATATTACCTCAAACAATCAAAGGTTATAGTTTGATCCTCCATGATCATTTCCTATGAACCATACAAAATATTATATCCTACCCCTTGTTAATTTAATCCGTATTGAGATTACCTTTTATAAGTAGTCATGTTTCTTCAATAATCACCTTCAATCACTTGGTTCTAAGGGTGAAAACAACTCTGATGGGGCCTCCCATCGAATCAATGGATGTTTTAGAATAATTAGAAGAATTTTCATTAACAACATTTGGTGTTCTATGTAAAAAATGAATGAGATTTCCAATCTATTTATAAATATGATATTCAAAAGTTTGTATTAAAAAATCTTCCTAGTTATAGTCAATGTAACCACATTGTAAATATACTTTATTACTATTCCGTCGAGGAGGGAAGTTGACTAATCATGTGGTCTAATTCTGAGACATCCCACCAATTTCTATATTGGTTTCCCTCATCTTATTACTCAAAAAATATGAGTTCCAAGATATTCACAAGGGTATAAACTTGTTATGTTCTAATTCATTTCTTGATAAATAACATTCATTGATAGTTTCTCTATTTATCATCTTTTTATAGTTTTTAATTTGAAGGTCGTTCTTTGAGTGAATTTCTTGTTATTACCCTACCTTCAAAATACACGACTTCAAGGATACAGTTAAAGATACCTCTGGTAAAAATTCAATAATTCAGTAAACATAGAAACATATTATTTCACTAAAATATTTTCATGATTGAAGTTAAATTTATCTGAATTTCTAGTAATTATATATATATGTGGAAAGATTTTTTTTCTGAAGAATTATTCAAAGTATTCATATGTAATACATTGGTAAACTTTATCCTGAACAGAAAAATCCTACCATTAGTGTTTGGAGTCCAAAATATTATAAATTTCTAACATGAAATAAAAATCTATAGGGGTTATAAGGAAATTGAATATTTTATTCATCATATTCACCCAAAACAATATTTTTATGGCTTAAAATCCCCCTAAAAAAGGAAGGATTCTGTTTCAAAAATAGGATGAATAGATCCACTTGTCAAGGAACATCATTATGGTTTCCAATATCAATGAATTGAAACTCATGAATTATTATTTTTATGATTTTTTCATTCACCCATGGCTTGAGTTCCCAAACATTATTCATATCCTTTTCTAGTTTATTCATACAATAGTTACCTGGTTCTATTTTTTTACCAGAACAAAACAATGCTTAAACATCACTCACTTGTAACTAAATGCTCAAAAATTCCAATTTACCATATCAATATATACCATAAATATTATTTTCAAAATTGAAAATTTTTTACCATTTGAAACCTTTTTTATAATTCCTAAAATCAAAGCAGATCATTATAGCCCTATTTGAAATTATTACTATCCACTACCAATGTGAAACAATCATCCCCTAAATCCACGATGCTAAGGTGAAACAAACCACAAATATTTTTATAACACATCTCTACACAAAATAGAATTGTAACAAGATTTTTATAATAAAAATGACATCAAATCCTTTTAATTATATACATTATACATATAGAATATCTTATCTCCTAGCTACCATCTGAATAAAACTAACATACTGAAAATGACTGGAACCATTTTTAACATCCCACACCTTCTCATTTTCTAGAGATGTAAATTGTGCTACTAGACTTATTTGAAATACCTAAGGTACAAATGTTTTTATATAAATACCCTATGATTAGGAAACATTTATGGATGAATTTACCTTTATGATAAAATTCTAAGAAAAAATGAAAATAATTAACATCCACTATTCATATATGATTCGAGAGTATGAGAATTTAAAATCAAGGTCAACCAAATATCCAAAAAATCAAAGTGATAATGGAAACATTATTCAATAACATTAAATTAATAAGAGACTATAGGACATAAAACACCTAAGATACATCATCACAAGAAACAGCTGAAAAAACTATAAGATCCAAATCCACCTGCTGAGATCATTGTGTCAGGATGCATCAAATGAAAAAATATGATCTCATCCCTTTATCATTATGTTAGATGATGAAATATTAAAATACACAAATGTTACCCAAAAAGGGGTGACTATAAAAAAATAAGGATTTTTACAAAGACATCGCAACCCACATCACTAGTACAAGAACCGGATAAGATAATTTAAATTAAACTGTGTAAGGTAGTTAAAATTGTATGCATAAATATAAAATTAATTCTCAATTAATGATTAATTTTAAAACCATAATCTTTAACCATGGTAAAAAATAAAAAATGCCTTTGAATCATTTTTTATTATTTGGAATACCCATTCTTGTGTTTATAATTTCACACAAAAATGAAAACACATTCCTTCTAAGTGATGGTTCCATACATATGATGAGTTTTTCATTTACCCACCAAGTGTTCATTTGGTAGCCAATATCTTTTTACCCAATGAAAAATGACAATTCTTCATGGGCATGTCCCATTAACCCAATGAAACACACCCTTTCTTAAGGGTCATGGTAATAGAAATGAACTGATTCCATCCTTGTATTCCAAATTTCTAGCCAAACTATTCCATATATAAAAAATCTTTTATTACAAAACACCATTATACCACTTGTGGAAAACAAAACATAATTAATTTTAAATATATAATATTTAAATTATAATAAATAGTGTTATTTAAAAAAAATAAAACATTTCACAATTTTTAGTAATCATTAAAAATTAGTTTCCTAAAAAAATTCATAAGGTTAGTATAACATTATTCAAGAAAAAAATTAATCAAAACAAATATATAATGTTTTATAATATTTTATATGATAGAGAAAACACCTACCTCTCAATAGATGGTGAAAAATATGAATGAAAAAAAACTTATATATAAAAGAATAAACCATGTTTGCTTAATAAGATCAAACAGTATCTCTTAAAGATACTCAAAAATGAATATTTATCTATCCATGGAAAACTTTATTTCAAAATATAGGAGAGACAAAATGAGAGTATATTAGGAGAGAGAGAGAAAGAGACTACGAGTTGCTAGTGAGTTCGAATATCTGACACAATTATTTTTAAAAATAAAACTAGGATATTATAATTATTGAAGGATCCTTGGATGGAATGGGTATCAATAACCTAAGAGAATGGGGTAAAATTGAAGTTCAGGGATGTTAATTCGGGTTAAAAATAAATTTTCATACTAATTGATTCATATCACATTGTTAAGCCGTGTGGTTTGGATAAATGTGTAACAACCATATAGAGAAACTATCCTAAGGTCACACCTTTTTTATTTGGATGACATAATAAGAAAAAACATGTGGCAACTACTACTTTCCCTCAGTTTAATCTTGCATAGTTTCCCATGGGAAAAGACACAGTTTTTTCAAATGGTACACCACTCGTGAACCTTCCCAGTGACTCCCTTCAAAAAATGTATTATGTCTTGGACGTGCTACATAGTTTCTAGTAACAATTCTCAAACAATGATCCCCTAGAATCAGCTTCCAAATAAAAAAACCGAAAATTCTTAGCTCTTATCCCAACCATTATTTATTTTCACAATAAATAATTAGTGGTTATGTTTATGAAATCCGGGTTATTAAATGTATAGTAGGATCTTTAGTTCATCGAATCAATTAAATGACCATGTGTGTGTTCATCCATGATTGAGGACTATTACATTATTTATTTATCTATTTTATCCAATGTATTTCAATGAATACTCATATTTTATTTCATCTGCTAAATATAAAACATAGCTATTATTTTGTCTTGAATATCCTAAAAAATAATTCATAAATTAATGTATTCACTATTTAAATAAATAACAAATGTATATATACTAATTTTTACTAGTGAGACATGAATTATTATTATATTGACAATTATTGTTGTGTAAATAAGTTATTCATTGTGCAATAACACATAAAATATCATCCCCCTGATAATTCATAAAATTATACATCAACATGAATCAACACAGGTTTTTCATGTGGTGTATGAGTTATGGATCAAAATATAATAAATCCATTTATTTTCCATAAATTCATCCACATTTAATCAGAAAAAATATTCTCCACTACATGTATTTGAAAACACAACACACAATTGAGGTCTATGATCACATCATTTTAATATTTCACAAACTAACTTGAATAAAAATTTAATTATAATGTATTAAATAATTATGAAACAATTGGAAATTATCATATTTTTATTTTCATTACATTCTATTATTTTGGAATCACTCAAATAATTAAAAACATTCCATTACATAAGACCTTTATATTTATAGTACTCTATCAATATTATACATATTACAAATTATTATATTGATCTTTATGATGTATTTCTATTTGATAACTTTTCTAAAATATTATAATCAATAAATTATTAAAAACTACACTGAATACATATAAATTGATACCAAAGACATATTAATTGAAGAAACTCTTTTATTCTCACACTACGTCTTATGAATATCTTAGATTCTCTTGTCTCTTCCATCAATATTTATTTTTTTACAAAAAAGGAATTTATATTCAAATAAAAGTATTATGATATACCTCATAAGTCAAATGAGATAAGGCATATCCATTTTACATTCTGAAAAAGGAAATTACTTGTTATAATTAAATAACAACTGAATGACTTTGTTTCATCTCAATGATCCTAAAATCATCTCAAAAACATTCCAAACATCTATAACAACATCTAAATATACGAAAAATTTATTTAAAATGGTTAAAATTATATACAATACATTTTTAATTCAATAGGTAATATTAAAATTTCTTTTAATTACCTTGAGGTCTCCCATCATGAATGATATCACCTCAAACATCATCTAATAAACTCTAGAATGTCATACTACATGACATGAATAGAATATTATCCAAGATACAAAAACTCTAGTAAATGGGAAACATTCAATAATCCTCAATCCAAGTTAAAAACCTACTATACCAAAAGGTATTTAATTTATACCCTCCTTAAAACAAATTTGTTGGATCCAATTTTTTTATCAACACGCGATTTTATCATTTTCTATATCTTCAATTTTACAAAACCAGAAACTCTATATTCAATCACCAGTTATTTAAGTGAAAATTTGAATAGTGATCTATGATTATAATTATGGAATCCTAAGGCAACAAAATAAACTCACACACACTGCTAGATAAATAAAATACATGATCTTTCTGTGGTTTATTTTTTTGAAATACATCCATAGGAAGATAGTAGAAATATCAACATAGAAAGTGATAATTAAAAGTGTGTTTCTGATCCCTAATAGTTACATATATATATTTCGTTTGGAATATAAACCATTAAATAAATAATTATTTGGGTCATTATCTATTTGGTTCGATTAAAAATACATTCATACATCAAAAGTTCTTATTTAAAGATAATATTGAAAGAACCAAATTATTTCACATTCTCCCTGTAATTTTTTCGTATACCTATTATCTCATTATTTTTTTCATTATAAATTTATCATATTTTAGGAAATTTTTTTATTTCATGAAATTATTTAATTTATATAAATTATTTAATGGAAACACACAATATTTATAATTTAATTAATAACGTGAACTATATATTGATGATTCAAAATTTCGTGACCCGTGTTTTTATGGACATTGTTTCTTGACTAAATTATATTTTCATTGATATATTTCATTTAAATAAGTAATAAATTCCATTCACATGGTACCAACATGGTGTATATTCCATGAAAAAATGTCTTAGAGGGCGTTACATGAAACAACGAATTGAAATATGGTACATCAAACAATGAATTTCTACGAACCTACTTCTTCTTTTTATTATTATTTAAATGAGATAATTATAACCTAGTTGTTAAACCTAGTAATATAAGAAGTTATAAAAAATTTGAATATTTTATATAATGGTTTAATATAAATAGATCATATTGATAATGAAATATATAATTTTTTTTTCTAAACTCCTTATATATTTTAAAGTATTATTTCAAATGAACTAATTTTCATATCCTACTATGAAATGAAATAAAATTAATTTTTTAAAAATTTAAAATTTCTATTTTTTTAAAACATGCTTCATTTTTTAATTTGTAAGGTTGAATTTATATTATGGTAAATTTTGTATTTTCCTGAAAAACAACATTTTTCCATGAAAAGTCAAAATACTTAATTTTAATTCAAAAATATTGATTCATATAATTTATTTATAAGGATAAATTATTATTTATATTAATTTATAAGTTAAATTATATCATATATTTTTTCAACTAAACAAATTTATGTAATTAGAATAAATTTTACTTATAAATTGGGTATAAAAATGTAGCAATCATTAAGATGTTTTTAATTTAAAAAGTCATAGAGTCATCCCATTAGCAGGATTAAATTTTAATTAATTTACACTTCTATCATTAGAATTTTAAAAAATGGATTCCATATTTTATGTTAGAATAATTTTTAAATTTTAATATGGTCAAATTAGTTTTTGACTAAAAATATCAGTGAATGATGTTAAAATTAATTAGAGTGATTAAGGTAAAATTGTGCCTAAAAGTGAATAAACTTTATACTTAAGGGCCCAAATGAAATAAAAACATTTTCAAACCACATTGGATGGTCATATTTGGTCCATAAACCTTCCATTGTTGATTTTTTTATGGTTTGGTAAAACTTTTTTAGGTAAATATTTTGGTACACCTAAATTGTTTAAAAAAGTCACAAATGTGTCCATTCTATTCCCTATAAAGGGCCACCACCTATCCCTATTCTCCATATCACTAAACCAAAATATGTTTGGACATGAACTACCCAATACTCTTCCCAACAATCCTCCCTTCTTCCTTGAAGCCTCCCGATCATCAGAAATCATTCTATGGTATCCCTTTGGTGATAACCAAATGTAATTACATGATTAAAAGGATGTTTGAAATAGTACAATTATAATCAAGACACAAGGTAAGGGGATATATAGTGGGAGTTTAATTGCTATGATATTTAAACCTTATTCACCACTCATTTATTTTTTGTGGTAATTATACTACCCATTAATATTTTTTGAGATTTTTATAGTTAATTTTATGGGTATTTACATATCCATTTGATGATATATCTTTTATGGGGTTTGTGTTTCACGAATTACCCTATTAGAAATGTAATTTTGTCCCAATTTTTCTTCTTTCAGACACATTAAAAAAACTTCAAGAACCCAGTTTTAAAAAAATCAAATATTCTCATTTAAGCTCATTTAAAAGGAATGTATATTTTTAAAATTATTTTATGGTTTTCGAGCTTCCATTAAAAATTATCAATGAATTTTCAAGGAAATTGGGTTTCAAAATGTTTTCAAGATCTCTTTATATGTTTTCCAAGAAATTTTTTTCTATAATGATTCCAAATATTTCTTGGTAAGTATTCATATTTTTTAAAATATTATGGTTTTCAAAGGAATTTATGTTTCAAATAACCCTTTTCAGTGAAAAAACATTATTTCCCTCATGAAATGTTTTTAAAATATTTTTCAAGATTATTTTCCATCTAAGATGACATATGTTGATGTAACTCATTCCATTATAGGAAATGATTCATTGGGACAATTCATATTATTTCTCTGAATGCTTAATTTTCTGATGGAATGATGTTTATGAAATTCATTCTTCTTCCACGGGTTTTATGGCTATGAGACACACTTCTTTTCGTGGTTTAGGATTTTATGAAATGAATATGGAACTTGTATTTATTATAGGTTAAAATATAATTACATGATTATGACACCCATTTATTTTCGTGATATTATGATAGGATGTTTATTAAACCAATTTATTTCAATGGGCCATTATATGATGAAAATTTTATTATCTTGTGAAGGATTTTTGAATGATTTTATAATGAGATGCTTGGGACCGATATCTCAATCCGATACATTGGTTATATATTATATGTCATGAGATAATGATATGAATCAAGTACACTGGATTGATTCACTATATGAAGATGGGGAAACCTGATCCCTTACAATGAAAGGCCTGCGATTGGGGATGGTGGGGTGTCCCCCAATGTTGGTGTAGTCCACATGAATATAGAATAAGGGGAAACCTGATCCACTATTGGAAGATTGGGAAACCCAATCCCTTATAGGGAATGTTCTAAATTAGGTGATAATGGTGAGTCTCTCCTAGTCGGTGCAATTTCAATAGATTTCGTTGATAAGTTCTATAAATGTGTTTTGAATTATTGAGAATGATATAACATGTCTATATATGCCAAAATGAATTTCATATTCTAATAATATGATTTCAAGGATTATTTTTTCTATTTCCATATTATTCATGTCTTTGGAGCTTCCAAGATTTGTGTTGTTATTCATATTTATGATATTTGAGATGTAGGGTATGATCTTATAATTTTATTATCACATTCTCATAGCATTCTGATCATGTTATTCTTTCATTTATCCTTTGATTACCCTTACTAAAAATCTGATCTCACCCATTTTTATGTTTCCCAACCTTGTTTGTGAATATACGGGTTGTGTTTTATCTGTCTAAGACTATTTATATTCAATAAAAACCTAGTGGGAGATAATTTATCTTAAATATGTACTTGTGTTTATGTTTAAATGTTTCCAAAGTCACTAGACTAATACAGACATTTCAGTATGTTTAATATTTTTAGGATTCCACAAAAGTAGTTTAATTTTAATTTATGAAAAAGAAAGGGTCACTATAGTTCATATCAGATCAATGGTTTAGTTAAACATTAGAAAATAGGATGATAAAACCATAGTTATAATCATAAGGATATGTCTATGGATTATTAAAAGGATAAAGAAAAGTATAAAAAATATCTTGGAATTTTGGTAAAGGATATAGTAATTGTTTTCTTAGAAATAAATTCATTTCTCTATACTATAAGTAGTTGTGGATCTAGAACAAATATACCTAGGAGTATGAACTCTTAGAAGATTTTTTGGGACTGAATCGGGGTAAACTGCTACATGACAATGGTTCTTTCACCACACCTGGTATGGAACTCTCTAGGGATATGGTTTTAAAATTCCTGGACTCTTCACAAACCATTGTGAAGGATTAAAATAGAAGTTTTCTATGAATAACCTATGATATAAATAAGGTTTCATAAAATAAGGATGTTTTTATAATTTTGACATCCTATATGTGGGTTTTCATGATTATGAAGTTCCCTACTTTGGTAACTGAATCTTACTCTATAATTTATAGTATTTTTCAAATGACAAAGCCTAAAGGAAACATGTTTATGGTGATTGTGATGTAATATGAAATGAGTTTTCTCCTAATAATATTTTCTCTATGAGAAATGGAATTAAAAAACTCATTGTTATGATAACATAACTTTAGAAATCTACGAATAATTTTGATATTTCAAACAATAAGAGGGAACAATGTTCTGTAGTGTCCTTCATGGGTTGACATCCACCTTCTTTCATCAGGTCCGCTGATCAACATGTATCTAAAAATTTGATAAGTACTATTGAAAATATATTCTCTTTTATCTAGTTTTCATTTCATGAAAATGTATTTATTTTTATTTATCAGTTATAAGGTGAAGCAGACTAGTGGTGGAATCTAATTAAGAACACTATGTATCATGAAGAAATTGAATGCAGGGATTTGTATGAGTTCATGAAATTATTCTTCAATAAGTCCTTTCCTCATTTTCTTCAAATAAATTTGGAAGACAAGTTCCATATTTTTACGAAAATGGATGATGAATATTTTGGTACTTATGAGGCTAATGTCAGATGAATTGTGAGGTATGGTTCTAGAATTATCATCTGAACTAAAAGTAAAGTTGATAGGTTCTTTTGTGGAATAATACCAAGTCCTAGAAGAGTGTTGGAAATAAGAGAAATTATTTTCTATGAAGATATTTTTCATTTATCATTAAATTTTTAAATTGATGTTTGATTTATATATCAATCTCATGATTTTAACAATAAAATGAAGATGGGGTTTAAAGTAAAATCTAAATTCCATGAAGAGGAGAATATGAACCTTCGTTTATGCTCTATGTGTGGAATAAATCATACAGGGAATTGAAATATGGGTTCTAATAACTTTTTGAAATGTATAAGGGAGGCCCATTAAGCAATTTATTTTCACACAGATGTGATGAAGGTGGACAATGAAGCAATTTGAGGAAAATTTACAAGTAATTAACCTCCCAAACATCAGGGATTCAAGTGTAAAGAGAATGGTCATTATGAAAACTAGTTCCCAAACCCAATTTTTAATGATGTTGATCAACATAATTATCCTCTTAAACTAATGGACAAGGTAAAATATCATGATAATTCTATTTCTAATGAAGGGTGTGAAAACAAAGTGGTGAAAGGTACACTAACCATCCACTCTGGAACTGCTAATGTTTTATTTGATTCTAGATATACCCATACATTAATCTATAATTATTTTTCTAAGGGTATTAAGATTCCACAAAAATGATTATATTTGTACTTATAAGTGAAAATGCCTAATAGTATGATGATTGGAAATCTAGTCTACAACTCCTCTCTGGTTGACATTTGTGGTAATGCGCTTCCTAAAAATCATGTCATTCTTCTTTGGTGGAATTTGATGTTATCTTAGGCATGGAGTGGCATTATCTTCGTAAATACTACATCAATTAACAATCATTTGAAGATATATTTTTCATTTGAAGCCCTTAAATGATCTTCTATAAATTTGATTATAATTATGAAATTCCTATGGAGATTACATCCAATGTGTGGGTCTTAATTCCCATTCATAAGGGATTTTTATCTCAAATGGATGGAGAGAAAATTAACACCAATTCCATACCTATTGTTCTGGAATTTTTGGATGTATTTCTAGAATATTTTCCTTGCCTTCCATAAAAATGTGAAGATGAGTTCTTAATAGAACTCATACCAAGGCCTACAAAAATTTCAAAGACTCTCAATAGAATGATCTCAAATAAGATGCATGAATTGAATATGACACTATAATAAAATAATGATTGGGGATTCGTTCATCCAACTGTGTCACCTTGGGTTCACATATTCATTTGGTGAAAATTTAATATGTATTAATGTGACTGTGAAATGATTATCGGGAGTAGGAAAAGATAAAAATCAAGAAAAATATCATGTTCCCCTTATTGATGAATTTTTCATCAGCTACATGGATCTCAAAACATTTACAACATTGACCTTCATTATAGATATCATAAATTGAGGGTTTATAAGGGGGATATAACCAAGAATACATTACATACATTGTATTGATACTATGAATATATAGTGATTTCTTTTTGTCTTACTAATTCCCAACCCATCTTCATCTATTTTATTTATATATTCATTAGAGATTACCTCATCCAGTTTTTAGGAATCATGGTAGATGATATTATTTTTTATTAAATGGGAATGTAAGATTATGAAAGTCACTTGAGAATTGTTATAAGTACCCTAAGGAAGGAGAAAATATAAGAAAAATTTAAAAAGTATGAATTTTGGCTACTAAAAGGTTTCATTTTTGGGTCAAATTATGTCCAAAGATGTTATATCACTCTGTCAATCGAAAACAGAGGCTATTGAATGATTGACTAGATTAACCACAATGACTGAACATGGTATATTTCATGGTTTGGCTGGATATTATCAATTGTTTGTGGATAATTTAGCATTACTGTCAAATCATTTGTCCAAGTTAACTCAGATAGGTTCCAAGTCCATATGGAAATATTAATGTGAATAGAATTTTATGGAACTAAAAATAAGGTTAGTCAGTACACCTTTTTTTGCACTACCCATTCATGGAGAAGACATTGCAATGAATATTGATGCATCGAAGAAGGGATTGGGAAGTGTTCTTACGAATAATAACATATTCGTTTCTTCTACCTCACGACAGTTGATGATTCATGAGAAAAATCACCCCACTCATGATTTAGAGATAGCTACAGTTATTTTTTGGATTATTAATATGGATGTATTATCTTTATGGAGAAAAGATTGAAATATATTCCAATCATAAATGTCTAAAATATGTTTTCAAATAGAAGGAGTTGAACATGTATCATATTAGGTAGATTATTACTAATCAATACATTAACACCCTTGTAATGTCAAGAAGGTGGCCAATGCTTTGAGTCAAAAGGATTATGAAAGATCATTCGTGATGAGGATCACAAATGATAAAATATTTATGGATTTTCAATGGATTTTTCTTGAAATCCTAAAAGAGTGGAAAAAAATATTATCTTTATAAAACGAATTTTCAACCCACTATCCATGTGAATATTTAAGAGGATTTTATGGAATATGTAGAGATTTAAATGAATGTTTTAATTTTTCCTAAGTTTAACCTTGATCAAAAAAGAATGACAAGGTTCAAGAACCATGAGTGTGTTCCTTCCCCACCAGATTCGAATATGGAGCTTCTAAATTAAGCTCATATTTCATTGTTCTCTATTAATCATGGAGTTATGAAGCGTTATAGGATCTTGAATGAATACTTATGGTGGAATAGATTTAATAGATATGTCACAAAGTTTGTATCGTGTTTCTTGGTATGTCGACAAGTTAAGGCTATTTTAAAAAATCAAAGGGGATTTTGCATCCATTACTAATAACATAATGGAAATGGGAAACAATTACTATTGATGATGTCTTTGGATGACCAAAACCTATAATGGTTTAAATTCTATAAGGGGGTTGTAGATCACCTTAAAAATTCATCCAATATCATAACTATTAGATAATACTTATATCTGGATCAGCTTTCTAGGATATATATTAAGTGGTATGTTTTCATGGAGTACCACATTCTATTATATTGAATTAGGATCCGAGGATTAAATCTTTGCTCAGGACATGTATTCATTATGAATATGACATGAAATTTAGTTTCATCACTTCTTATCATCCCCAGGAATATTTCCATTGTAAAAGAGAAATTCAAATACTAGAAGATATTTTAGGATCCTTTTATTTGGATTTCAAAGGTGGTTGGGTTCAATACCATCCTCTAGTAGTGTTTTTTGTACAACAATGGATTTCACTCATGAATTTAGATGGAAGCCTATGAATCCCTCTATGGGGAAAATGTAGAGCTACAAAATTCTGGGATGGGGTAGGATAAAGAAATATATTGGGACCTAAGATCACTTAAGAAATGGATGAGAAGGATAGAACTAATATAAAAATATCAAGGAAAGTCAAAGTTAGAAGAATAGTTATGTTGACAACTGATGTAGTGATCTAGAATATCATGTTAGTGACGAAATAAAGGTAAACCCTCTAGGAATACCTCTCGTGAATAATTTTATGAGGTTTGGAATGAAAGGGAAACTAATCCCTTGGTATATCAATCCCATTGAGATTCTTGAGTGTATCGGGATGGTAACCTATGGCATGGAACATACTCTATATCTCACCCAAATCCATGATGTGTTCCATGTATCTCTCATTCGTAAGTACATACCTGAACTTTAACATGTACATAACTCATAGGTCATACCACTATAGTAGGCTCATTATTATAAAGAAAACATGTAGAAATTATAGACATAGTAAAGAAAGTTATATGAAACAAGACCACTCATCTAATAATATTTTTTTTTGAAGAAATCACATATTATAGGAAGATAAATGTCGAAATGATGATATAATGAATGATAAAAATACTGATTTCTTAACCTAAATGATGAATTTGAGGGAGAAATTCATTTTATATGGGGTAGAATGTAACATCCCATGATTTTATAGAACATTTTTTCTTGAAAAAATTAAATTTTCATTGATATATTTCATTAAGATAAGTTAAAAACTACATTCTAATGACAGTAACTTAGTGTATTTAACACACAATAGCAACAATTCATATGTTACACACAACATTGACTTGGCGTCCGTTACATGCTACACTGAGCTTCTATGAAACATCTTTTTTTTATAATTTTTTAAATGAGATAATTATATCCTTCAAATTAAACAGATAAATATTAATTCTAATATATATTTATTGAATATTGTTTATAATTATTTTATATTAATAATATTTATTGATAATTAAAGATATAATTTTTCAAAAAAGTCTTTATATATTAAAAACTACAATTTTCTCCAATAAACTCATTTTCATGCCCTTCTATGAAAAATGAAAATTTTAATTTTAGACACATATAGAAAATGAATTTTATAAAATAAACACCTTTTATAAATTTATAATGTCTAATATATATTAGGGTGAACTTTTAGGATTTTTCAAAGAAATATAATTTTTTGATTACTAGTGAAAAATTCTGAATTTTAATTCAAACCTTATTTTATATATAATTCATTTATAAGGATAAATTATAGTTTAATTGATTTAAAGGATTAAGTAGATCATATTTTTATCAATTTTTCCAATTTAGGACATTAGAATCGATTTTACATTGAAATTTTGTATAATAACTAAGTGAACTCTTGGATGTTTTTACTTTAAAGACTTGTAGTATCGTACCGTTTGTAGGATTAAATTTAAATTAATCATGGACACATATGGGATTAGAATTTGATAAAATGGATTCCATATTAGAATCATAATATTTTATAATGTCAAAAAAGGATAAATTAGTTTTTTACCAAATATATTAGTGAATGTAGTTAAAAATATTACAATGATTAAGGTAAAAATAAATTAACAAGAGATTAAACATTAATCTTACAGACCCAGATGACCTATCCAATTTTCCAACACCCATTTTATGGTCTTTTTTCTTCCATAACCAATATATTATTGAGTTTTTTTGTCTTTTTTACTTTTGTTAGGTAAAAACATGGGTACACATAAATTTCTTTCAAAAAGTAAAAGTGTGTTCTTTCCCTTCCCTATAAAAGGACACTGCCATTCCCACTTCTCCACCCCTCTAAAAAAACATAGGTTATACCAAGTTCTTTGCAATATATTTCCATGTAACCATCCCTTACTCCTTGATTCCTCCATTTTTTCATAAATCCATCTAGGTAATCCATTTTGTGAAAACCAAAAGGATCTACCTAACTAAGAGGAGGTTTGAAGTAGTGTGATGAGCGTGAAGACACAAGGTAAGGGGATTTCTAGTCTCACTTTTATTCTTTTATGATTTACTCCTTATTCACTACTAATGTATTTTTTGTGATTATACTACCCATGAATTTGATATATTATTATTATACTTAATATTTTGGGTATTTACATATCCAATTTAAGTTCTCTCTATCTTGGGGTTTATGTTTCAAGAGTTACCAAATAGAAAAAGTAGTTTTGTCTTGAATTTTCTTCTTTGAGACACATGCCATGATCATCAAGAAACATGTCTCCAAAAGTGTATTTAAATAGAATCTTTTAAGATCGTTTTCACGAAAATGGTTCTTCATTTTTTTATGGATTTCATACTAACATAAAAATTATTCAAAGTATTTTCAATTCATTTTAAAGATCTATTTATATGTTTCCAAATAAAACTGTTTCCAAATGGTATTCACATTTTTTTAAAGTTATTATTTTTTATTTTCATGAAAATGGTTATCAATGGGTTTTAGGTTTCAATGAAAATTTTTCAATTAAGAAATGATATTTTTTTCAAGAAATGTTTTTAAAATATATTTTAAAATTATTTTCCATCTAAGATGATATCTATTGAAGTTACTAATTACCTTATAAAAAATGATAAATGGGTTCCATTCATATTCATTAAATGAATGGTTTATGTTTTGATGGAAATATTTTAATGAAACTCGTTCCACTTCCATTAGTTTTTTTTTCTTGTGAAACAATATTCTTTTCTTCAGTAATTATTTGATAAGATTATTAAGAAAACAATATTTTTTCATATGAGAAGACAAAAATACATGTTTCTGAGACCCATTTAATTTCATGGGATTATGAATAGGTCCTCATATTATTATAGTTGAAAAAATCAAGTGATTGACTTAATCTTGTTGGTTATGTTTTTTGGGAATAATTTCTTTCATTCAATAAAACTAATTCATAATTAAAAGGTTTATTTGTTGTTATAGGTTTATTGAGACCTATGGTTTCATTATATCATTTCCTATTTTATGAAATGATATTATCAATACTCATAATGGCCATGATAATTATTTCATATCACTTGTTGGTTACTTAAAACAAAAAATTATTAAATAATATAATATAGTTATAAATTGTTAATAATATATCATAATTACTTACCTATGATATTTTATGGAGAAATATTGTATCTAATTAGTGGAATATTTAAAAAATCATCTACACTTAGTTATTTGATATTTATACTCACATTAATATTGATATATTAATCAAACAATGATAATATGAATCTATATTATAATATTCTCCGAAAAATGAAATTAAATATCATGTATGAATGGTTTATTTATGAGATATTACAATTTTTATATAATATATTTAAAATCCAAATATATTTAAATCATATTTTTGGCATTTTAGAATACATTCAATCAAAATATTTGTACCATTGTATTGGATAAATAATTATTCGAACTTAATTTTGATTGTTTATTTATTTTCTATATATATATATTTTTGGAAAAGTATTTCCACAAGAGAAGTTCATGAAATATAAAATGACTTTTTTCTATTTGTAGAAAAAAAATCATATAAACATTAATAATTTGGACCAAATAAGTGGGGTTATTGTCGCTCCAGGTTTCATTTATTATTATATCCATGTTTTGTTATAATATCCCTAATATAGTGGCCCAAATACAATAACTAAGATTGATATAACAAATGGACTCAAGAACATTCCCCAATTTTTAGAGTACACCAACTAGAAAAAAGTGAAAACCCCACATAGTGAATATTTTGATCTTACAAACCCAAAATCATATATGTGTGGAGATAAAAATGATATTTAAATAATAACCACATGGAAACAACCTAGTCATATAATGAAACATATTTTACAATGACAACATAAATCTAACATTTGAATCAATAAAACTGATAAAATTTGACATAAAATGAATAGTTGAAATCCTAAGTCACCAACTACTCTACAATAACGCCAAAATGAATCTATGTATCACCACTAAAATTGAATAATGACTCTCTATTACTTGTATCATTACCATTCATTTCTATATGTTTATTAAAGATGACATTTATGGGTAGTATAAAATTAATAGGATTTCCAAGACGACTCCAATGAATTTACACACATGAGTAATTTAAAATAAAATAAAATAATTATATTATATATAAATATAGTTTTATACCAAAATATTTAATTTAAATAAAAATTTCCCCAAAATAATCAATGAAAAATGAAATTTCAATTTAATGTTTTTACTACATTTTTGCAAAAAGTAAATCAAATCAATTTATCTTAGCCAATAAAAAAATATTGTCTTCCCAAACCCCTCATTTAAAAACTCAATCCTTTTTTGGGAATTAAATGAAATGTTTTCACTATAACATATAAAATAATCATTTTAAATCTGATGTAAAAAATCTTGTTTTCTTAATATTAGATGGAAAATACCTATTTTCAAAATATCTGATTGAAAATTCATATTTTAAAAAAATTATAGGGAATAAATGTTTTTATAATTTCCATATTAATGAGGAATTGATAATAATAATCCAATAAATACATCACTATCTATAACTCCAATTGGTAAAACAATTCATCACTTTTTCACATTACCAATCTCAAGCCATAGTGAGTGTCATCGTTCTACCATAGTAATCCCAACTATTAATCACCTTATAACAAACTACCCATGTCTATTATTTATCATATGTTAATATATTAGGTTTAATGTCAAGGTCACTAATATTATGTTTTAATCATACACTATACCATGTAATAATTATAACTAAACCATTTAAAACATTCTCTAACTAAAAAACTCTATGGCTATTTGACCTAAAAATACATTAGTAAATATAATTTTTGCGATGAAAACATTCTAATAGAAACCATTGAAACATATATGATTAAAAAAATAAAATCAATTCCTTTGATATATGCCATTTTAAAATTAAAATTTTAATTCAAAAAACCAACAATGTGAAACCCAATATTTTCTCAATAACCAAAATTTCTATAAAATCACCTTTATCTACAAAATGTGATTTCATAAAAATAAGTAATCTAATTTAATAACAGATAACTATTATCCCACAATGAACAATAAATTTCAAAGTCTCATAAAAGGGATCATAGTCAAATATCTATATACATTAGATTTTAATGTTCTTTAAATATAATGGTTTGAGATGATATGATATAATTAAATACCTAAAAACACTAAAAAGTTGAATGAAAATATATCATCCAAATCCAAAAATTCTTGGGTCTTAAATCTATATACCTTGATATGAGAAATATTTCAAACGATTATAAGAAATAGAAATAGAAGTCTAATACTCGATTGAATCTTAGTGACCTTTCTTTTGAATCAACATTGAAGGGATAAAAAATTAAGGGAATATTTCATTTTATCTATGGATAATCCATAATTTCACTCCAATGAATATCAATTATTTATAAAATCTAAAAGTGAGTGTGCATATTGATTTTAGGAGAATAGATGCTCTGTAAAAGATAAATCCACCTTAAAAACATGATATTTATTTTTGACATGAATGGTTAGAAAAATTTACTACCTAACGATGTTATCATTCCTGGAATTAATTTTTAGTCCACATAGTTAGTTTAAATGGTTAACTAAACTATTTTATAAGATATAGACATTTGTTTCATAAATTTTTAGTAATAATTGTCTGAATAACTTAATTTCAAAATCATGATACTCTTCTTAATATTGTTTAAACATCAAAATTCAACCAAAAAACCTCTAGGACTGAAAATGAAACAAACCTTATAGATATAAGGGATTACCCACACCATATGAGTTTTCATCCCTCAAAAGAAACTATAAACTAATATTTATATAAAAATTAGGCTATTATCTCCAAAACATTAACTCCCTCCCATAATTCCCTCCATTAGTCATTATATTTTTTCATATAAATCACACTAATGGAATAATCCTCACCCTAATAATATTCTCTTCATAATCCATAACCTCAATAATTTTTTCATATACGAAGAACTATGCTCCAATTCAATTATCCATATTATATGACATTATTTCTAATACATAATAAAATAAGATACAATGAAATTTTTATAAAGTAACTCATAATATTATGGAAACATTCATCAATAAGAAACCTCACAAAATTAGTACATGATCCAAAAGGGTACCACATAAAGTGGAAACATTGTTCATTTCTTTTTAAGCCACTGATTTCTCAGTCATAGCATTAAATTCAAATACAGTCAGTCCCCAGCCATGATATCATAGGTTATCATAGAAAACTGGTGTATGAACTTGGATGTCATTGAACATAAATAAAATTCTTTTGAATCCATTTCTTCAAATTAATCTTCTTTTGGAATAATTTAGAATACACAAGGGTCTCCTCACCTCCCTTAATAAAATATATTAGTGACTAGAATTACCACCCATAAAATGTCTCATTTGTTTTTATAATGGTTAATGATTAATAACTACAATTATGAACCAAATTATCCAATGAAATATTATGATATCAAGACCACCATTAATGAAGTAACCATTCCTAAATTTCATCACCTAAATTCGAAATAACTCACTCCATTTTACAGTCAAAATTTGGATGATATAACTTATTTATATCCAACTATAACCCCATTTAATTATAAAATTCATTCCATAATCATGAATAAAATTTATGATCATTTTATGAAAAGATAGAATATTGGATCTTGTAAAATCTGGTGATATTTTCCACATATATATTACTAAGAGAATCTATAATAAATTATTCCCATATAGGCATGAAGTGAAATGATTTAATAATCCATTACCCCACCACCTAAAACCCACCATTATTCATAGAAGAACTGAATAATATGATCATGAAATTTAAATTAAAATCCATCCTTTCTTAAATTAGAATAATTAAATCTTGAAACAAACTCACCAATTATACGATCTCTACATTCTCTAGTAGAAAAATTAAAAAGGTAAATTAACCCCAAAACATCATTTATCATATATTCCCACTGATATTTATTCTTGATTTCATGATCCATATTAAAAATAATGATATACACTTCTCATATCATTTGATAATGTTATTATAAAACATCACTATAAATCTCTATTGGATCAATAATTTTCCATCAATAATAAAGGATTGAATTCACTATCATTTACCATTATTAATTGGTCCCCTACCATTTAAGATATATCTCAATTAGATATTTTCTTCTTTAGATAATTTCACCATTATCGTATAGTATTCTATTATTAATTTCAAACTAAGTCTAGATATAACTGCACTTTCCATCACCAACATTGCCTCAATATGAGAATTGTATAATAATAACATGAATGACCACTATGTTTTATCTTCATTCATTTCATATCTAATGTTTTTTATACTCATGGTTCATGTGACAACCATTAATTTTCCTATTGTATACAAGATCATTAAATCAAAAAATCATGAATTTTACCGACCATCATTATCTTATGTTGAGATCTTGTTGTATGATAATATATTTAAAACATTTATCAAGTGTATATTTTATGAACATCAAACCAAATTTAATTCCAAAAAAACACTTAAAATAATAAACAATAATGGATAATCATTATTTATATATATATTTTTATTGTAATACATGTTATCAATTTCATATCCCCATATGTAAAAAATTTACATACATGTAACTACACACCTCTAAACTCAATATTATTAACTGACAATATAATTCATACCTAAGTCCCCATTTTTTAAGATTCAGAATTGGTGATTATGTGATCATCTCCTTCGACTCCTTAATAATGTCCTAATGTTTCCCATTCAACCAAAATATCACACTTATTTGAGTCATGGATATCATGTGATAATAAAACATTTCTTTGAATAAATCATTAGTAATATACAACGAATCCTAGAATATAATGTATCTAAAATATTAAATTCAATGTTTCATAATATATCACTGATTTAATCATAATAGGAATAAAAAAATCCTTATTTAAAATATAATGAATGAGAAACTTCATTATAGTCTTATGAAATAGTATTAAACCATTGAAATGGGAGGTGAATTAGGGTTTACCAAAATACCAAATCTAGAATATTTTTATTGTTAATAGTAAATGAATAGTATCCATGAAAAATCAATAAATATTTCAAATAATTATATATAAATAACATACATTACATATGGGTTTTTAAACTCTGCCCACACATATTCTATTCAGTTTCTAATCCTTGATTTGTATCATTTTTTATTCCACAATTAATAATAATGTCTTACTATTAAACATAATAAGGAAAAATAAGAATGAATATGATCCTAAACTATCGATCAAAAAAATATAATGACGAGTCTAAACATGTTAATCAATCTCTTATAGCATCAAAATGTTCCTTGAGACTTTTGATCATTTTTGTTCACACATTGTCTTATTTTGTCTTGAGAAAATAAATATATGAATTTCCCCATAGATTTTATAATAAAAACCCACAATGATTTGTCTCTCAGACCTATCAATTTCTCTATGAGGAACTCCTAATATTTAAATAAAATTTAACTATTATGATATTATTATGGGTGTTATGGAATGATAAAAAAACAAAAAACCATGATTTATACCACTTTCTAAATTTTCATATTGAACCTCATATGTCACAACCCCATTGCAGTGTGGCCCCTATGATTATGGCAAGGAATCTATAACTTCAAAATAATGAATGTTCACCATTATTCCATAGTCTACTTACCCACATTGTGAGATTAATTACTATGATTTAGAACCACAGCTTGTCGTTAGATACCTTCTACTCTAACAGACATTGATAAACTAAGAATTCCTTTCCTTCTATCACTGTTCAACCTGATCACCTCTACTCCCACATAATTCCTTATTAATAAAACATATATTTATTGTGGAATGATACATTTCATATGAGTAAATTATACATTTTATTTAATCCCATAATAGTGAAATAACATCCTTCAAATCATGATTTCAATGAAATCAAGGAGATTTTATTCTTAAATATTCTTTCTCAAATAAAATTTGGCTAAAATATAGTCGTTAACATTTTATAAATTGGTATAACTAGACAAGACGTCGATTACATATCAATAAAATATATAATGAAATTATCCATATCATGTTTTCAATGTGAGAGTTATCTAAATATCATATTATTAGATAAAATGATGTTTTTGAGATTTCTATAGACTATAAATGTAATCATCAATTCTGAATTTACCATTTATTTGTTGATATCTACTCAAATACCCCCTTTTTAAATTCCCATATTGAGTGTATTATAAAATCACACAATAATATAAAACCCATTTACCACTTAAGGTATCATTAATCTACCCCTTTAATTTCATTTGAAATATATAAAAAATCTATACAAAATTATCCAATCTTCACTTAATAGCTTTTAAGTCTCCCTATGTATATAAAATTATCATTCTATTCTCCATTTTTGATAACTCTTAAAAACAAATCATTATTTTACCCAATTTTTAATAATATTTTCTTTTTATAGCACCTTTCATCCAATTAAAAAGAATAAAATAAATAAAATAAAAAACATTAAATAGATATTTTGGGGGAGAATGGTTTCCAACAATACCCTCATGTGTAAGGAAGAATATTTCATTATGGTATTTCTTAAGTTATCATTCAATTATATATTTTTAAAACATATTCCAAAAAAAAATCAAGACATCACACATCTTTTTTATTGAATTGGTAATTAATATCAAAAACCATTCATCTTAAATGCGTGATAAATTCATTGATAGATTTATTTCAATTTAATTGTCATAATAAATCATTAGTGTGAATTAAAAATTCATTTACAAGTATTCCTGAGAAATCATTATCTACATCATTTATGTCACTAATTGAGGTTACAAAACAAATACACATTCATTTTTCTTAATGTGATAGCATTTTTATTCTTGAAGTACCAAATAATGTACCTTCCTCTAATAAAGAATAAACCAATATAGTTTGAAATAATATTACCATGGTTACATCACTAATATTTATCAAAATCACCAAAAAATTGATATAATTATTTATTTTTATACCAAAAATTTAAATATAGAGTCCCATTTATATAGCAAAAGATCCATGTCACTATTAAAAAAAATGAAACCCAGGGATTTCATTCAAATGACATATATAAAGTGACATAAAAAATTATATCTGATCTAGATAGATTTTTGTAAAATAATCTTCTAATTTTCCATATAAACTCCAATTTATCCATTATCCTTACTTATTATTAAATGGAAAACATAATCCTAAGTTTTATAGGTGTTTCAATCGCACTTCATTATTCTATTATTACCTTATTCAATAATTCATGAGCATAAATTTCTTATTAAAGAATGATATGACCTCCTATGTTTACTAAATGAAAACTTAAAAAGAATGTCATCTCTATAATCATTGATATCTCAATTTTTTTCCTTGTTTGAAAAAAGAAATCCACTCTATTCTTCTAATTTATTCCATGAAATATAATCCCATCCTCATAAAAATTAATGATGTATATTTTTTTCTTATCCTTTTACATAGATATTATTATCCACCACACCATTCATGCACTCAATGATAATTAAATTTCTATGTAACATTAAATACTATACCTTGTGAAATTTTTTAGCCCATGTAATTAGCTATTGATCTTGGAAATTCATTAACAATTACTATAATATATAAAAACTTTTTATTGTTCAATATAAAATATTTATTAATTCAACTATTTATGAATTATTCTTTCATATCTAGTTATTACGCATTGTAATTCTTCTGAGATTATATCATAATAAGGATTATTAAAATTTCAAACTCGATGAGTGGATAAAAATTTTCATCAAAGTCTATACCCATGATTTTAGAGTATCTTCTATAAATAATATGAGTCTAATTTTATGATAATTTATATTTCATACATATTTTATTCCTAAATATATTTTTTCCCTAATCAAATTATTTTATGGGGCATGTCAACAATAGCCATGTATCATTATTTTAAACTTGAAAAATATTTTCTTCTAATTTTTATATCCAATCCTCACACTAGAATACATAATCAATAATTTTCTATTCAAATTAAAAAAGGCGTTTTGTATTATTAGTGTTATTCAAACATATTAGGGTTTTAATAACATTGTTACTATATATAATAATTTTTTTGTTCTCTGCAAGATTTATAAGTATTATGAACTTAGTTCCTATATTTACTAAACATTCCTCAGTGTAATAACTTTTTGAATCAACATGAATGTTTTGAGAATCAATTTTTTTACTAAATCACTTACGTGGTATCCATCAACACATCTAAGAGATTTTTCAATATCATCGTCAATATGAAATGATGTTTGCGATATTTTATTAAATAAAAAATAACAAAATAATATATATCCATGATCGCATTTTAAATATTTTTATAAAAAAAATTATATCTCCATTAGTGGTTTACATTTTGTAAAAAATACTTCATCGAATATCTTGTTAATGTCACCAAAATTTCTTAAATTAATCTCTATTAAACATAGGCTAATTAATACCCTCCATTAGGTAAAATTCTAAATATTTTTATATGTTATATCATATGTTATATTCATTGAAATTATTCAAAAAAAATATTGTTTGATAATATAGATATTTTTTATGTCGATTTCTTAAAAAAATACTTTTAAGTTCCATAATCTAAAAAAATATTTATCAATATTTACAAAAAAAATTAATTTTCTCAACTACATTATTTAAATGTAGTGTTTATGGATCACTATATTTATTCTATGTTAAAATATTATAATTATATAACTCAAACTTCTTATTCATATATTAAATTACATTACCAAAATTATGTACTTTCAGAACAAATATCATTTAAATTTAAAATCACCTAAAAAGTGTTTCAACATCCCTAAAGTTTGTAATTTAGTCAACATAATATAGAAATAGATCATATGAGAATAAATTTAAAATAATTTTATGAAGTTATCATATACATTTTATGACTTTAAACATATTATATAGCATGCACTCAAGTGTTTCCCCTCAATAGGATTTTTCATTTTAACATATCACTTTTTTATAGCATAATTTATTATTATTCATTCATGAAATGTGTCAAAATATTTGAGTATTTATTGATTTAGTTTTGGTAAATCCCTTATATATTCATAAAATATTATTTTATCCATGTTATCCTGACAAAAAATGGGAAATTATACCATGCTTATGATGATTTTACTCTTTTTTACTATGAAAACACGTGTCTTGATCATTATAATTCTAGACTGAATTGTCACTTGATCAAACTAATTTTCTAGTTATTTTTTCATTCTCAATTACCCACATTAACCATCCATCCTTCAAAATATTTCATTATCCCTATTATTATAAATTTGATAAATAGTCATGGGATTGTTCCTTAGTCCGTTAATAATGGGAGATTTTTTATAGTTCTTCTCAAAAACCATGGGGAATCAAAATACCATAACAATATTTAATTAATTTTTTTGAGGTAATACCTCCTCAAGAATACATTTTTATTTATTATAATATATTCTTGTTACTATTCATATGGGATATTTAACTACTATCTGGTATCTAGGGATTTTATCTTATTATTGCATTATGTCCAAACATAACTATCTTCTCATAACCACAATTATTACTCCACTTGATAAATTAGGAAATATTCATTTCCCTCAAAATATCTTATTTTAATCTAATAGAAATTTTTTTAGTGTATATGGTTTTATCATACCTCCCATATGTTTTCATTTGAGAATCATATTTTTTTAAAAAAATCACTTTTATTATTTGATATTTTTTATGTTGTGATAACTATACACCAACCTTATTTTCACATTATTCTTGATCTCACATTGAGTTAGGGAAGGAAAATCATACCCTATTTCAAATTTGTTGTCCTCATTCACTCTATAGGACCAATATCTTACAAGAATGTGAAATATCATCAATTAAAAGTCTTTACCTTCAAAATATACTTTTTAATTTTCCTTAAAATTTGAAATAAAATTATTTTTTTAATATTTAAAATTTCTATAAGAATAATAAATTATATTTAATTTCCTATTTGGTTTACCAAGGATGTTATTTTTCATCCACTTTTCATTAGGCTTGTTATTTTGAGATCCTTTATTTTAAGTAACAATATGTGTTTTTTATTTATTTGATTATGTTTCCACCTTCTACACTTTCTTCCCCCAACATCCATCATTTAAATTTTAATATTTTCCTCCAATATATTTTTTCAACGACGTAAATAAAAATATACATGTTCCATGTTTTATTCTATAACTTTCTATTTTATTTTTTAGCATTCACCAACTTCCTTGATTGAATTATGGAATACAAAAGTGAGTACATATTATTTAATTTACAGCATCAACTATATTTTCCTTAAGATCATGTGCCTATTCATTTATAACAATAGGATTTAATTGTATATTCTCAACAATATTATTTCATGCATCAAAAAATTATTTTATATCTTCTATATTTTATGAAAAAAATTTACATCTCAAAAATGTATTTGTATTTTCATTGTATTTCTCCTAAAAAATGAAAATGCATTGATGGTTGGGGTTTTAATTAGGTTATTTCAATTTTAAATAATTTATTTCAAACAATATTATCCCAACTTTAATAGAGACTCTTCTCTCTCCCTCATATTTGATATAGAATAATAAAAAAATAATGGGGGATAAAAATGAAATTTAACTTTGTTCATCCAGATATTATAATCCAAGAAGCATGTATGGAAATTTTTATATGAAAATAAACCCTTTATTACAATATATTTCTCAAGTTTTTGGATTAAATTCATTGAACCTCTTAGTTTACAACCTTTAACAAATGAATAACATGCGACGTCTCTTATAAGAAGAGACACAGTGGTCCTCCTTCCACTATTTTTCACTCCCATGAATAGTTGATAAAATATTATATAATAGATTTTGTATCAATTGAAATAGAAGATATAAACTTTTGGTAACTTAATTTTATAAAATAACTCCTTCCTTAAGACTGTTTTTTCATAACAATCATGGAATTCATTTTATATTCAATGATAATATTTTTTTTCAATTTTTAATTTTTCTTAACAAAATCCATGATTTATATCATATCTCTTACATCATTTATTTAAAATAGAAATAACTTATCCTTCTTATTTTTTATGATGATATTTTATACTAATCTCTCATGATTCATTATCCTCTACATGTTACATTCCATTTTCCATGAAATTGAATATTTCCATATTTGAAATATGGAACCCTCAAAATATAATAAGATATTCCTCTCTAAATTTGGGTCTAGGTATCTCTTTTAAATAATTAATCTCATTCCAACTAAATGTGGCTACAATATCTCAATATAATAGACCTAGAGAATCTTTTCATGTAGAGGACAATGTATTCATACTCTCAATGTATATGAAAATATTTAGTACCCAAAAAATAGTTATACATCTTCATTCAAATTTTGGAAATAATCCGTGATTTTCAAAAAATCATGTTATATTTAATATTTTTGATCTAATATAAAATTACCTGATTAATGGGTATACACATGATAATGTTCCAGGTGTTTAATTTAATCATACATGTTTCAAGAATTCTTTAACTGTATGAATACAATGATAAACCCTATAATGTCCCTTTATGTTTCCACATATTTACTAAAATTTCACAAAGTGATAAAGCAAGTAATTTTTTTTTTTCGAAATTGTGATTATTTATATATAGATATCCAACATTGAAATATATTATATTCATATATATTACTCTATGATTAAGTGAAAATAGCTGATGGTTCAGCTTAATTAATCAATTTTTATCAAAGTGTTAATCTCTATAGAGGTATCAAATTTTAGGATAAACGAAACTCAAATTCTAATAACTATGATTAAGTATACATAGTTTTCACATAAACATTTTGAATATTATTTTATGTATATGTTTCATCCATATGAAGGTTTTCAAACCTATGATGTTTAAATTAACTCCACCTAGTAGAAATTTCTATAAACTAATGAACTTTATAAAATTATTTCAAACCTTTGAAATATTAATGAACTCTAAGAACTCTAGTTGATAAATTCAAACATAGCTATTCTTGAATCAAAAGAAAATTCTTCCATCCATATTTTAATGATATTAAACCACCTAAATAATTTATCTTCAAGATTACTTGAACATTATTGGTAACCAAAACAACCCAAAAAAATCGTAGCTTCTTTTTTCCTACAATCTATCCATTGGGGTTTGATTAAAACATTAAAAAATATTAAACAATTACTCCGTTGAATTTTTTTTAAATAATAAAAAAGAATCCAAAACTAAATATGATCCTCCAACCTTCAAATAGTTCATAAATGAATCGATAATCAGTATTTCTAGTGTTACGTGAGTCAATATCACTCTTATAAATAAGAGTTAAATGAACTGACCCCCATGAAACCATATCTTTAATCATTAATATCATCAAATACTCAAAAATCATTCTTCACATATCCCTAAAATTCTTCAACTAAATTAGGTCCCTTATTCAAAATAGAAGAATTAAAATTATATCCACTGTGTGAATCGAAAATAAAACTCCCAACCTATAGCGTCACCTAAAAACATGTATAAATTATATTTTGTAGATAAATAATAACTCTTCTCCCCCTTCGTAAATTAATCCAAAAAACACATATTTTAATGATCTAAAAATTACAACTTCATACATATGCTTCAAGAGGTTTAAATAGTGATATTTCTTTTATAATACATGATTATTAGATCATTTTTAAAATAAAAACATAATTAAATTATAATCCTGAATTTAAATATTTAGTATTTGGGATTAATTTTTTTCGTGCAACATAATCATTCATAAAAAAATTAAAATTATTTAATTCCTAAAAATAGTAATCCTATTATGTTTCATGTTCTATATAGTACATAAAATCATTTTAAGAAATATAGTAATGTAGATGACAATATAATAACCCTAGTTATGGTCAAAATAACATGGAATAAAAAAGATCCACGAATAATTAGAACATCAGTGAAAATAGTCAACCTCATAATATCAAGAAAAATGGATTTTAATAAAAATAATGAATAATAATTTAAAAAATGGTATGAAATTTTGCGTATGAATAATAATATAACTTCACAACATTATGGAAAAATTATACATATATATATTGTGATAAATTCTAGTGGTTTTACCCAAATTTACACAAGTTATATGCTTTAATAGGTCACTTGTAGCACATCAAGGGTTATCAAATCCTAAGATACATAATAAGAAACCTAATGAAACACACATTCTGTATAAAATATTTGGAAATAAAGTGGACAATGTTGGTTTTAATTATCAAGGTGATTAAAGGAAATTTTAAATACTTATGTGAATTAAATTTAAAATAAATATTTACTCTTTTATAATCACATGGGGTGGACTGGATGAATTTTCTTAAAAATATTTAGATGTCTAAAATTTGAGCATTTTCTTTAAAAAAAATTTAATATACAAAATCACTCACTAATTTATGAGTTTTCAATATCATAAGCCTAATAAACTATAAACATATAGGTTCATATTTATGACAACTCGAAGGTACAAGATCATTTAAGTACTCCTCATGTGTATCCTAAAATTTTGCAAGTTCAAGGGGAATATACAAAATTTAATTAACATCTCAAAAGTAGAATTGACTTAGAATTTTAAAATTTTGATGTAAAATAAAATACATTCTCTTATACTCCCATGGGTCATGCCATTATATTTTTATCCCTCTATTTATGTTATTCTATCAAAAGAAGTAGGTTGTAGACTCGTGAGGGTGGAATTGAAGAAGAAGAAATAAAAATCACTCAATCGTTGTGTGAAGAGCTTCACAAAATATTATGTGAATAATATCACTTCCTAAGACAATGATTTATGTTTTATATGGAAAATGAAATATTAGGTGAACAGTAATAAAAATAATAATTTTATTAATTGAATGAAGGTGAACAAAAAACATACAAGGGAAAAAATAATGATGTGATTATAAAATGATAACATGAAATAACAATTGAAATGAAAAACATGGATGATAATTCCCTTCACTATAATCTCCTTATATAAGAATATTTGGAGTTTTGGGTCTACTAACCATCATTAAACTCCTTTACATTTAATTGAGGGAGTCAAAAGGAGGGTGATAAAATCCTAGATAATTTAACATTTCAATGTTGACCAATAAAATCATCCAGAATCGTCCCCCAAGTTCACATGTGAATTTTTGAATTGGATATGGATTAATATAAAGGGGTTATCATATAAAAGTATCTTCTTCTGTGTGTCCAATAAAATCTGTAAATTTTTCATGAAAATTTGTTCAGACTTTCATATCATAGGCTCAATCTCGTGGAATGGCTTTATGGGCATTCCAATCTATCCCAGCATTTAAATGTCAATTTCAAATCCCATTGTCCCTATGAAAACAATATAATTATCCCCAGAAACTGTTTAATGAAATGATACTCATATTTTCCTATTTCTATAGTTAATATTTGGTCTTTATTTGGGAATGTATTTTCCACCCCACTTATTTTGGTGGGTCTTAGGCCCATTATTATCTATCAAGAAACATTCCACCTTTATTCCCAAAAATATTCATCTTCACAAGGGATTTATCAGTTGCTCTTAATAGTTAAAATTTTCAAAACCAAGTGATCAATAATATCCCAATATATCATATTCAAATAATTTATATAATTAATTCTATATGAAGATTATTGATTTGTCCTTAATTTTCACTTTAAAGATGAATTACATTGAGATGAGAAATGATGTTCAATTTCTATAATTAGATAAGGTTGATGTTTATGGAATTGAAACATATGACTATTAAGATACAATAACTGAATATTATCCCTTTTAAATTTCTAATCATACCCAGTAACATGGGGTTTTCTAGTCCTGAGAAAAGTTTATTTCAAAAATATGAAATTGAATTCTGTTTTTCAAAATATTTTAACCTATATTTCTCACTGAAATAAATCATCTCAAAAATTCATGAAACCTTTCAAAATAATATCACACAATATAAGTTAACATGCATATCCCAATCCCAAGCCCTCTAAATTGTTCATATTCATTTCCCTGTTTAATCCAATTTCAATTAAGCATGATAATGTGTTGTGCATCACAGAAGACATGGGGCCCATTTTATTATTCAAGGGGAAAAATGGAAGTGCTATGTGGGAATCATAGTAAATATTAAGATTAGTATCCAATTTTATCTTTTATATTTTTTTTCTAAACCACAATATATTTTAAAATTATAACACAAAAAAATAATACTATGGAGTCATGATCACCAAGTGTTTAATGCCACACATATTGTTAATTACATGTTGTACTATAGAGATATAAATCCAATATATGGGAAATAAAACTATGGAGTCATGATCCCCAAGTGTTTGGATCCACACATATAGACAAAACATTTCTCTATATATCCATTATGTCACTTTTTTTTAATTTTTTCTGATACAAAAAATTACACTTAAAGTGACCCCAAACCCTATGATGTGATGAAAAGGACCCAAGAAAAAAATATACACCCAAAATATAATGGATGTGTACTGTGGTATTTTGATTAAGAGGACGAAAATGTGAACTTTGAAAATTAACATTAGAAAACCACGCATTCCGAAAACTATTCTCATGGACGTAAAAATTCATCATAATTATAATCAAGGCATTCAAAATCATTCGAAATTAAGTTTTCATGTTTCACATTGTATCTTAACGCATTCAAGGATAATGAAATGATTTTTTTGAATTTAATTTTTTAATAAAAAATATCAATATTGTTTTTCAAAATCTGACATTTTCACTCCCCCCAACATAGAATGAAACTGCCCTCAGTTTTGAATGAGAAAAGAAGAGTGATATTAGAATTTGGAAAAAAGAGGAGAGATGTGATTTGAAATTTAAACATGGAATAAAAACACCTAGTTTGTAGTTAGTGACCCATTTATATGATATTTATTACTTTATCTTCACATCACATGTAGAAATATCATGGTTGTTTGATGGATTGGTTTTAACTTTAAAAGGTAAGGGTTTTATTTTTAAATACTAAAATAAATCAACACCTATATATGTTTAAAAAGATACATTAGATAACATTGGAAACCCCAAGGGGTTCCTTAGAAAAAAAACCATAAAACTCAAAAAAATATAATAAAAAATGTAGGAGCAGGGTTACATCCGTAAAAGCACCTAATTTAAATTATTTAACCTGACATGGACCCCCCAACACATCCAATACCAACATTCAAAAAAATTTGGACCCCATTCTTCTCAACATATAAATGATTGAGATTGATTATTTTTTTATAATTTCACACATGTGGAATCCCATGATTAAGAATGAGTGTTAATGCCCAAAGAATTTAAAAAATGTTTGACTTGGGACATCTGTTGTATTTCCTTAGACATCTAGAACAATTTTTCCATTATGAGCTTCAAGAGATGATGAAATGGTGAAAAACTTTTTTTTTATTATCTCATAGGAAATTATAATTGAGATAGGATTTATGGACTTTGAATTCATCCTTAGGCCAGCTAACACTTTTAAAAATTGTTTGGGAATATGAATAAAACACAGTTTTCTTTTCAAAATTGTTTAGAAAAATTGGTTCCTTATGATCAAAATTTTCAACCAAAAAGCTAGATAGATTAGTTTAAAGAAACTGTTTGGACACAAATTAAGTGATTTATCCCAATGGTTTGGTTATTAGAGTTTCTAAAAAAAATATCGTTGTATAAATATTGAGGACACTCAATCCACGATTCTATGTTTATCACTTGTGAATGTATAAAATAATTTACTTCTTGAATTAAAGTCTCTTAATCAATTACATGTTCATCTTTAGCTACCCCAAATCCTAAGGCCGGTTTTTTAATAAATTTGTGAGAGGTTTGTGGAAAAATAGAATCATCACATAATATTATGGAATGGATATTCTGTGTTGAGATGGGTTCCTCAGAAGTTTTAAGGTTTTCTAATTCTAACCTCAAAGATGAAACCTAGGAATTATTTATCCCCATTTGATCACAGAATTGTTCAAGAAGTTTGTGGGGATCCGTTTGGACAGTATTTCAGACATCATGGACTTCCATAAAATTGATATCTTCTACCATCCGTGAGAGGGAAGTAAATTTTTATTTTATCTTTTAATCATCCCAATGATTATACATGTCACCCGGTGTGTGGTAATCATTCAATGTTTGATCAGTGAAGATTCCTATGTAACGCAATTCCCAATATTGATTTTCAATTTTATTCTATATTTGGTTTTATATTGGGTAATTATGTTGATACACTATTGTAGTAGAATGAAATTTTGAGTTGGTGTTCTTTAGACACATGGAAACAAAAAAAGGGAAAGAGATGTGAAATGGGAGTGAGAATAGAGAAATTAGGATGAGAAAAGAATTATATTATATGATATACATACTTGGGTCCTCAGAAATGGTGTGAGAATTTGATTTTTCCCAAAATTATCCAAGTTATATAGTGTAAGAGTTCACTTGTAGCACAACATGGGTTATTGAATCCATAGATAACTAAGAAGAAATATAAAGAAACATACATTCTATAGAAGTTATTTGGCTATAAAGTGGCCAAATTAGGATTTAATTGTTTGGATTATGAAATGATATTTTTAAGGATTAAGTGAATTAAATTTAAAATAATTATATGATTCTTGTTTATCCACATGGGGTGGATTAAATGAATTACATTTAAATTATTTCATTATCTTAAATTCGAGTGATTCCAATAACAAAATAAAAACATCCAAAAATACTCATTGATTCCGAGTATTCACTATACTTTGGTAATCACCTATACACTTTTAGGATTATATTTATGATAGCCCTAAGGTAGAGTATCATTTTATCACTCAGGATTTGTATCCTCAAAATTGGTGAGTTCAAGTGGAGCATACATCATTGAATGAAAATCTAAAAAATAGAATTGATTAAGAATTATTAAAATGAGAAATAAAATCTAATATATCCCCTTGATACTCCATTGGAACAACCCATTATATTTTTTCCCTATATTATTTCTATTTTATTAATGGAAGTGGGTAGTAGACTCATGAGGGTGGAATTGAAGAAGAAGAAGAAATAAAAATCACTCTACATTTTGTGATGATTTTCCCAAAAGATTATGTGAATAACCTCACCACATAAAGAAATGATATCAATTAGATATGTAAAATGAAAAAATAAATTAATAAGAAGAATAATAATAATTTATTTAATTGAGTAAATTTGAATTAAAAACTTATTTGAGAAAAATTGACGATGTTATTACAAAAATAAGGTATGAAATTACCATTAAATGGAAAACATCGATAGAACGGAAAAAAATGAATGATAATTCCCTTACCCGGTATATCATTTTATACACAAATTTTAAACCTTAATTTTACCCCCCATCAATAAATTCCTTCCCCATGAATTGAGAGAGTCAAAAGAGGGTGAGAAAATGAAGGAACATTTGTTGTTTCAAGGTTCACCAAGAAAATCACCCAGTTTCATCCCCATTTTTTACGTGGGAATTTGTAACTAAATATGGATGAATATTAAGGTGTTGTAGAAGAAAACTATCTTTTTACATGTTTAATATAACATATGTAAAAATTTCAAGAAAATTGGACTAGCCTTTTGATGGAATGATCAATCTCATGGGATGACATTATGGGCATTCAAATCTGGAACATAATTTAAATGTCAACATCAGCTCCCGTTACCTCCATGAAAACATCAGAATTAGCTCTGGACACATTTTAATGAAATGATATCAATATTTTTATCATTATATAGCTAAAATTTGTGCTTCATTGGGCTTGGATTATGGGCCTTAGGCTCATTTTTATTTGTCTAGATAATTCTATCTTTCATTCCCAAAAATCAATATCTTTTCTTGGGATTCATCAATTAATATTAAAAGATAAGTTTTTCCAAACTATGTGATCAATTATATACCAAAATAAAAAACTAAAATAATTAATTTAAATAATTCTACATTAAAATGATTGATATGGACCAAATTTCCACATTAAACATAAATTAAATTTGAGATGACAAATGAAGTTCAATTTTTATAATGCACTAATATTGATGTTTATAGTCTTGAAATGTATGAATTTTATGTTACAATCACTGAATATTAGAACCTTTTAGTGGATAATTAGTTAGCATCATTTTCATGTATAAATGACATGTATAAGTATATTTATTGTACGTGAAAAAATGATAACATCATGTTAATAAATAATGAAAATAATCCCATGTAAAAAATAAAATTACCTAATTAGTTGGAGGTATTTATTATTTTAATCCCATCTGTCTCATTATAAAATATTTATAATAATTCCTCCCCTATATATGTAAATATCATTATAATAATATTCATGAAATAATATGATTAAAAGAAAATGGGTTTCAAAATTATATTATAAATCTAATTTATAAAAATAACCTTATATGTTACCCAAGTAAGAAGATAGATAAAATAGTAAAACTTAAATATTAGAATAATTGTATCATTATTCATCGAGAGGAAAAAATAGAGAGGAATCAATCATATGTTTGGGAAGATAATTTATATAGAAAAACATTATAGATAGATTAGAAATCATCTTAATGAAGTAAAGAATTCATAACCATTGATTTGAAATATGAAAACAAACATAAAATATATTTTTCACAACCTGTCCTTGGGGCCCATACCAGGACTACCCCAAGCCAGCCATCCATAGGCCATGGGCTAGTGACTAGCAACAATTGTGTAAATCCAGATAACTGGGAAGGCATTGCCTTTATAACACATAAACACATCCAACCAGAGTAGAAGAGGATCTGATACACTATGTACAAAAGAAAGTGCTGAAAAGTAAATGGGCCAGAATACAAACCCAACTAAAAAGTACAGCTACAACTAAACGAAAGTACAAAAGAAAAGAAAAATAACTGGAAGATAGAAGCATTTCCTGGGTCTTCCACCTCGGATCCTACTTGAAGGGTAGGTACAGATAGCCTCCTCAATGATCTTGCCCGCCAACCTCCTCCGAGTACCCTCTCCTCGTGAATTCCTCTTCCGGGTACTGACTTGTCGTGAGGTCCACCTCTAGTTACTGACTCGTCGTGAGGTCCACCTCTGAGTACCATCCAGTCCTTGTACACTAGATCTCTGTCAGCATTGTCCATCTTCTATAACCAACAAAAATTGGTTCAGGTATATCCCATGCAGTGGTGAGTATAATGATACTCAGTAGGGACCCTGAGACCCTCATGGTCTCACTAAATCCAACAAGGATAACCATAAAGAATGATCTCAATAGATAACCCTTACTTAAGTATAAGCCCATACTTATACCTATGTTATCAAGAAACCCATATCAATCAAGTGGTAATCACAAAGTTTATGAAATCAACGGATAAATACCCCTTAGGTATATTCCCATACATGTACCTAAGTTATCAAGTAACTCATCTCAATCATGAGGTAAACACAAAGGTCATTGACTCAGCTCAAACCAGGATTTTCATTAATGATACCGAAACCACAACTACTAGAGTACTCCTCCTCTGTCGAGTACAGTAGCCCTTTCATGACTTTGAGGCGCTAATCACTGACCTTAGACTACTTAGGTTCTCCTCATGTCGAGTATCATGGGTCCGCACCCAAACATAGTAGTGCTCCCCGCCAGGGGTCTGTAGCCCAAACACAGTAGCCATTCCCCTAATAGCCTACATAGGTACTCCTCTTGTCGAGTACCGCGGGTCTGCTACCAACTAACAGGGGCTTTGTCTGCCGTGGGTCTACAACAAAATACCATTCGCTCCGTCCACTGGGCTACTCGACTCACTCCAAGTCGAATTGGTCAAGCAGTCATCAGGTTGACAGCTTCTAGGTCTTCGCACTCCATAAGCTCGTCCCTGGAAGGATCTTCTCCACAATCCACTGTTCGATACTCCAAGTATTACAAAGTCCCACAAAGAAGTATCACAATGGACCGCCTCATCACAGGGGTGTCAACACAACAGACGGCGCGTCAATCGGACGCTCGGTCTGTGAGTTATTAGCCTTTTCATACCGGGGCCCCGGTTGGTTCCGTGTATGGAACAACCAGACCGTATCTCAACTGTATCCCGAAGACTCATAGGGTTTACTCAAAGGGAACTTTTCTCAACGATATTACCAATGCCGCTAATGATTCGTCAAACAGACGTCCGGTTTGAATGTTATCGTCTTTTCTGTTCCAGGGGCCCAGTTGGTTTCTAATTTAAAACCAACCTCACCATACTCCAACTATGTCCAAACCTCAGGTGAAGTAATCCAAATATCTGTCTCATCAAAAGGAATCCAACATAGTTGACGGCATGTCAATTGGATGTCTGATCCTTATGTTATGATCGTTTCCGCTCTGAGGGCCCGGTTGGTTTCATGTTCAAACCAACCCGGCCATACACAAACTTCACTAAAATCATAAGTTTAATATATCAAAACGACCACCTCGATCCACGGATTTCTACGCAACTGACGGTGCATAGATCGGATGTCCGTAGCTCAAGATAAGACAGTTTAACTGAAAATAGTCTGAAAATAGGGGGTCTGGGCCCGGTCCAACCCGGCACACTACCCCCTGGGTCGGCCCGAACCGTGTCCGGGTCTGGCCTGCGGCTGGCGCGGCCCGTCTCAGAAGCCAGATGCGGCTTGGCACAGGCCGAGTGAGATGCAAGGGGCACAGCCCCCTTTTCTAGAAAATGCGGACCTAGTGGGGTCCGCTGTAGGAGCAGGTTGGGGGGGGGGGTTACAGCACCCCCCCCCCCGGTTTTCAGGGTAACGGCCAGCCATTACGGTCAACCGGTTTGTGAGGTGCCGCGAGACCCAGAGGGGGTCCCGCCTCCTGGAGTCACTAGAGGCCGGCTTGGCCGGCCGCCCCTGCTAGTCCGTCGCGGCCTTAGGCCGTGACTTGTCTCACCAGCATGGTGCGACAGTTCCGTGCCCCTCCATCGTGGCCCGCTCCTAGACGCGGCCTTCTTCGACCTCAGCAGCACGGCATGACGGTGTCGTGGCCCACTCTGGCCACGGTCCTCTTCATCTCTGCGCAGTACAATGGCACTGCGCCGCCTTCGCTGCGGCCTTGCATGGCCATGGTTCCCTGCCGATCACCGAAAGGTGCAACGGAATTATATGCCTCCGCTTTCAACTTCAACGAAGATCAACAATGAAGAGGGGAGGAGAATCAGTCGTGTTCGTGCGGTCTGATCTCCTCCCGTTACGACGATGTCATGTGTCCAATTACTTAATCAATGAAGAACGATTATAAAGTCTTGAACAAGAAAATAAACCCCTACCTTGCAAATATGTCGCACGTCGTCGAGCCGCGGAAAGAGGCAAGTTTTGTGATGATTGGACGTCGCGGAAGATCCGTGCTGATTCTGTTGATGTCGGAGGAAGTGTCGTCATTGATAGCGACATTCCCCGTGGTGGTGTCTCCTCCCTTGACACGGAGGATGAAGAGGATAAGGCACTTCATCGGTGACTTCGCGTTCTTTGTCGGAGGCGTTCATCATCAGAGGCTTTCTTCATCGAAGAGGCATTGTTCTTCTTCAAGAACGTTATTCGTTGGAAGGAGGGAGCTCTTCTAAATTCTCCATGAATTTCCCACACAATATTTTCCCAACCAAAAATTAAAATGAGGTTTCTCCCATTTTAACACTTTTTCATGCTAATTCAATTTAATTCAAACTCATTAATTAATTGAATGATTGGAAAAATATTAAGTGTTGTGAGAGAGAGAGAAGGTGGAGAGGCTCCTCTCCAATAAATGAGTGGATTTGTCATGTATTAAATAAGGGGTGATTTATGGGGAGTTTAAGGGGTTAAGGGAATGTGAAAGGTTGGGGCTCGTGTGGGCCCCACCTCACAAATATCCTCACATGGTTAGTTAGGTGCTTGTGGGTCCCACCCCAACTCCCCTATGTAGGATAAAACCACCTTATATATAAAAATAAAATTGTTCCACAATTTTATTCAATTCTCATTTAATCCACAAATTTTAACTTCTCCTCCTGTGTAAACGCAGCCGCGGTAATGGTCCCCTTAAGAAGATACTTGTGTTGCGAGTTCATCAGTGCCCTCAGATTTCAATTCCCAGCAACGCTTCAAAAGATAGAAAAACCTGCTCGTTCGTTCACTGAACGTACCCGAGCTAAACTTCATAAATTGATTCCGGGCACACCGGGCCACGAAATTAGGTGTTGTCAGAAACTATGTACTGGTAAAATTCTAAGGAATTTAAGAAAAAAAAATTCCTTGAAATTTCTTGATCTTTATATTACTCCCACCTCAGAGCTTTACGTCCCCGTAAAGCTATAACACAAATTAGGGAAACTAAAGAAGGTACCGAGCACACATCTGAGCCTCCCTCTCCATGTGCTCTCCTAGAGGTTCCCGTGCTGCCAACGAAAGCGCACAAGAGGAATTGACCGTCCTCGTAGGACTTGATCCTGTCGATCCTCAAACATTACTGGAACCTCTGTGAATGGTGCCCCGTCATCGATGCCCAGCTCCCTGTGGTCAATGATGATGGTTAGGTCATGCATGCATCTCCTCTACTGAGATACATGGATGACGTCATGCAACAGGTGCAACTGTGGTGGAATGTTCAAGCGGTAAGCCACCTCGCCTACCCTGCTGAGGACCTAGAAGGGCCCGATGAACCTCAGAGATAACTTGCCCCCTCAGCCACATCTCTGTAGACCTCATTGAGGTGAGACCCTTAAGAAAACGTGGTCTCCATCCTCGAACTCCAAGGGTCCTCGTCTCCTATCAGCATAGGAATTCAGTCTGTTTTGTACAATCTCCATCCGCTCCTGGATGATCTGCACCTTCTCCGTCATAGCTCGTACCATCTCTGGTCGGTAGGCAGTTGGCCGACTTGGTAAGTCAGTCGATGATCACCCTTCTTCGCTTACAATCTCAAAGAGCTGCTAAGATATCTCCTTTGCCGAAAAGATAAATCCGGTCTCATCCCCTGGATGAACCATGCTCTTTTCCTAATACAGTCAATCCTGATATGAATAGTACAATTCATGTCTTTGATGACGTCGTAAGGCCTCGACTCTACTACCAAGAGATCCAACCGTCACTCTTACCTCCAAGGGTTTAGTCACACTATTCGGTATCAGTGTGTGGTCACTGGGTCTCCTCTAGTAGGAATCCCAAAAAGTGAGGGTCAAGTCAATAGTTTTTATCCAGAACCTCTCAGTATCATTCAAAAAAAATACAGGTAACAAAACGTCACAAAGATAAGTGTCTTTTATTACTACAACTCGTAGTACAAGACACACAACAACCACAAAAAACAAAATAATCAAAACTAGAAGCACCAAGAACAAAGGCCTCCATGCCTAGAACTAGTTTTTCTCCTGTCCACAAAGGATATCAACAATGAGAACAAGCTGCTCCATCGCCTCTCCTAGCAGCTGAATTCCAGTCCTCATGCTGAGTGCATCCGCAACAACATTAACTTTCCTAGGAGTATAGACAATCTCGAAGTCATAGTCCTGGAGGAACTAAATACTCAAAACTCTTGCTACCATGATGGTAAGGCTAGCCGACTCAAGAGTGATCGGCTGCACGCTCCTTTGCATGAGTTTATCCTATACTACTTGGGGTTTCCTTTTCGCAGACCAAGGAAAACCCATCCCAATGTTGTAGGTAAACCACAACCTTTTTGCGTAATATAGTCAATCTATGTTTGAATTGTGGATCCAATCCATACCCAGACCAACGTCGTAAGGCCACAACGCTGGCACCAAGAGGTTCCAATTGAAACTCTTGCCTCAAGGGTCAGATCACACTGTTGGAGTAAGTGTGATTATCGAATCTCCTCACAAATGTATCTCCAGACGTGAGGGTCGTGTCAACGGTTTTAACTGGAAACTCAAGTTCTGGGATAAGATTCTTATAAGGAATGATTCGTATCAATTCCTGATGATATGGAAGCTAGTATTAGACATAAATCATTCCTCGAATCATCGATAGAGTCTTTTGGTCGCACTCCTTGACCACATGTAGCTACTCTCTTCCCCTTCCATCCAGCTCCCTAAGCATAGCAGGGACTACAAAGGAGGGTGGTTGTAACATGTCGAAATTTACACCACCTCATGCTGGTCTCCTAGCTCTGCTTCTACGTCTACTACTATAAAGATTCATCTGTCCTTAACACTTCATCTTCTTGAAACATTTTACATGCCCAAGTCTCTGAGGCTGGTTCCAGTTTCCTACTTCTTACTGCTTAAATTCATTAGTTGTATTCATTCATCCAATGAACATTCAACCAAAAAGGTTCCCTCTAGCACCCTAACATAAGTTGGAATTCAAAGGAGAAGAAGTTCTGGCTCGGATGTCCTTTAAACACACCTCACCCAGAATTCTGAGCCCTGAAGCACTAATCGCATCATATTCATCAAGTACCAGGAATGGTCAGTATGCCTTGATTAATAATCATCTACCGACATGTTGACTTTATGAAGCTGTATAAGCTCCAGAAAACTCTTAGCCACCTCCTCAAGCCAGTCCTCAACTGCCTGTGAGTCGGGCTCGCCTTGGAACCTGAGGGGTATCTAATTTTGAAACACATGTAAGGTACTATGCCTACATGTGTCATCTACTGGTACTGCCAGTTTGAACTGATGACCAATAGGTAGTGATATATCTGGTACACTACCCGAAGGTATTATCTCAGGCATCGGTCCACATACTGAAGCCTTATCACTATTTGGACCGAATTCATGGTCACTCACTGGGAAACACTAGTAGCAAGGATCTCCATCTGCTCTACTAGTGTCTAAACTAGGCATAGAACTCTAGAAATCGCCTCTATCCATTCCACTTCTTCCTTGGAATCTACCTCGCCTCGTAACCTCAGAGGCCTCTGCTGCTGGAACTCGTGCAACGCGCCCTGTCATCATGCACCGTCAACTAGTACATCTAGTGGCATCTTTTACCTAACGGGTGGTGGTGTCTTTATTACATCACCTGAAGGTGCCAACATAGAAAGAGGGTCATGCACCGGAGTATCATCACTCAGTGGGCCATCATCGAGTACTCTCTCGGAACACCAACAAACTGTCTGCATGGAGACATCCTGAACAGATGCAACACGGTCAAATGATAAAAACCTGCAGAGCTGACCTGGTTTGATATGACTTAAAGAAAACTTTTGGAAACACACACACAATCAGTGTTTTCGTGCACTAAGTCGGAAATCAGTAGTCATGGACCTGGAGTATGGATATGTCGTTCGCCGCACCAACACTGGACTCTATGAACGGAAGACCACACTCGGTACCCTTAACACTATTGCTTCACAGAAAGAAATGATCAGAGTCATGGGTTCTACGGTAGACCCGACTCCTCTGATACCAATTTGTCACGACCCATCCCCTGGGCCCGTGCTGTGACTACCCCAATCCCGCCTTCCATATACTAGGGGCTGCTGACTAGCACCAAAGGCGTAAATCCCGATAACTGGGAAGGCATTGCCTTTATAAAACATAAACCCATCCACCCATAGTACAAGAATAAGTGATTCACTAAGTACAAAAGAAAGTGCTGAAAAGTAAATGGGCCAGAATACAAACCCAACTGAAAAGTGCAGCTACAACTGAACGAAAGTACAACAGAAAAGACAAACTGCTGGAAGATAGAAGCAGCTCCTGGGTCGTCCACCTCGGATCCTACCAGAAGGGTAGGTACAGATAGCCGCCTCAATGCTCTCTCCCACCAACCTCCTCCAAGTACCATCTCATCGTGGCGTCCACCTCTGGGTACTGACTCGTCGGGTGGTCCACCTCCAGGTACTGAATCATCATGAGGTCCATCTCAGAGTACTGTCCTGTCCTTGTGCACTAGATCTCTATCAGTGTTGTCCGTCATCTTCATCCAACACAACAAGGTGCGGGCATAGCCCATGCAGGGGTGAGTATAACGATACTCAGTAGGGACCCTGATACCCTCATGGTCTCACTAAATCCAACAAGGATAACCACAAAGAAGGATCTCAATAGATAAACCTTACTTAGGTATAAGCCCATACTTATACCTAAGTTATCAAGTAACCCATCTCAATCTAGAGGTAATCACAAAGGTTGTGAAATAAATGGATAACCATTACTTTAGTATATTCCCATACATGTACCTATGTTATCATGTAGCCCATCTCAATCATGAGGTAAACACAAAGGTCATTGACTCAGCTCAAACCAGGATTTTCATTAATGATACCAAAAGCACAACTGCTGGAGTACTCCTCCTATGTCGAGTACATTAGCCCTATTATGACTCTGAGGTGCTACTCACTAACCTTATACTGCTAAGGTACTCCTCCTATTTAGTACCGTGTGTCCGCACCCAAGCACAGTAGTGCTCCCCGCCAAGGGTCTACCGTCCAAACATAGTAGTGGTTCCCCTAATATCCTAGAGAGGTACTCTTCCTGTCAAGTACCACGGGTCTGCTGCCAACTACTAGGTTCTCCGTCTGCCTTGGGTCTGCCACAAAATATCGGGCTCTTTGTCCACTGGGCTAGTCGACTCACTCCAAGTCGAATCAGTCAAGCAGTCGTCAGGTCCACAGCTACTAGGTCTCCACACTCCATATGATCGTCTCCAGGAAGATCTGCTCCATGATCCACTGGTCGATACTCCAAGTATCATAAAGTCCCACAATGAAGTATCACAAAGGACCTCCTCATCACAGGGGTCTCAACAAAAAAAACGGCGTGTAAATCGGACGCCCGGTCTGTGAGTTATTAGCCTTTTCGTCCCGGGGGCCCGGTTGGTTCCGTGTACGAACCAACTGACAATATCTCAACTATACCCAAAACTCTCATAGGGTATACTCAAAGGGACTGTTTCTCAACGAGATTACCAACGCCACTGACGGTTCATCAAACGGATGTCCGGTCTGAAAGTTATTGTCTTTTCCGTTCCAGGGGCCCGTTTTGTTTCTAAGATAAAACCAACCCGACCGTACTCCAACTGCGTTCAATCCTCAGGTGAATAATGCCAAAATTTCTGTCTCATCAAAATGAATCCATCATAGTCGATGACATTTTAATCAGACATTTGATCCTTATATTATGAGTGTTTCTGCTCTGAGGGCCCAGTTGGTTTCGTGTTCGAACAATCCCAGCCGTACCCAAACATCGCCGAAAGTTTCAGTGTAATATAACAAAAGACCTTCTCGGTCCAAAGATTTATACGCAAATGATGGTGCATCAGTCGGAGGTCCTTAGCTCAAGATATGACCGTTTAACTTAAAACGGTCCGAAAATAAGGGGTCTAGGCCCGGTCCAACCCGGCCCAATACCCCCTGGGTCGGCCCGAACCTGGTCGACCCGACCTGAGTCCGTGTCCGGCCCGGTTGGGCGTGGCCTGGCCCCGCCCGTGGCTGGTGCGGCCCAGCTCGGAAGTCGGCCATGGCTCGGTGTTGGTCGAGCAGGACGCAAGGGGCGTGGCCCCCTTTTCTGGAAATGGCTGACCCAATGGGTTCCGCCCTAGCAGCAGGTCGGGGGGGGGGGTTACACCCCCCCTATTTTCCGGGTAACGGTCGGCCATTACGGCCGGCCGGTTAGTGAGGAACTGTGGGACCCATAGAGGGTCCCGCCACCTACAGTCATCGGCGACCGGCTCGGCCGGCCTCCCCTGTTGGTCCGTCGTGCCCTTAGGTCGTGGCTTGTCCCATCGGTGCGGCACGACGGCAACGCGCCCCTCTGCCGCGGCCCGCTCCTGGCTGCGGCCTTCTTCAGCCTCACTGGCGTGGCGCGACAGCACCGCGCACCACCGCCACGGCCCACTCTGGATGTGGTCCTCTTCATCTCCGCGTGGTACAACGGCACCGTGCTGCCTTTGTCGTGGCCTTACATGGCTGTGGTTCCCTACCAATCACCGTACGGTGCAACGACTTCAACAATGATCAATAAAGAAGAGGGGAGGAGAATCGTCTGTGTTCGTCCGCTCCAATCTCCACCCATTATGATGATATCATGTGGCCAATTCCTTAAGTAATAAATAATGATGATAATGTCCTGAATAAGAAAATAAACCCCTACCTTGCAAAGAAGTCGCACATCGTCGAGCCGTGGAAAGAGGCAAGTGTCACGATGATCTGATTTCGTTGAAGATCGGTGCCGATTCCATTGACATCGGAGGAAGTGTTGTCATCGATGGCGACATTCCCCACGATGGTGTTTCCTCCCTTGACGTGGAGGATGAAGAGGAGAAGGCACATCGTCGGTGACTTTGCGTTCTTCGTCGGAGGCATTCTTCATCAGAGGCGTTCTTCATCGAAGAGGTGTTGTTTTTCTTCAAGAACATTCTTTGTTGGAAAGAGGGAGCTCTTCTAAATTCTCCAAGAAGTTCCCACACATTATTTTCCCAACCAAAAATAAAAATGAGGTTTCTCCCATTTTAACAACATGTCATGCTAATTCAATTAAATTCAAACTCATTAATTAATTGAATTGTTGGAAAAATATTGCATGTTGTGAGATAGATAGAAGGTGGAGAGGCTCCACTCCAATAAATGAGTGGAGTTGTCATGTATTAAATAAGGGGTGTGTTAAGGGTAGTTCATGGGGTTAAGGGAATGTGAATGGTTGGGGATCGTGTGGGCCCCACATCACAAATATCCTCACATGGGTAGTTAGGTGTTTGTGGGTCCCACCCCAACTCCCCTATGTAGGATAAACCACCTTAGATATAAAAATAAAATTGTTCCACAATTTTATACAATTCTCATTTAATCCACAAATTTTAACTTCTCCTCCCATGTAAACACAACCATGGAAAAAGTCCCCTTAAGCAAATACCGGTGTTGCAAGTTCATCGGTGCCCTCATATTTCAATTCCGAGCACCGATTCAAAAGATAGAAAAACCTGCTCATTCGGTCACTGAACGTACCCGAGCTAAACTTCAGAAATTGATTCCGGGCACACCGGGCCTCAGAATTAGGTGCATTAAGAAACTGCGTACTTGTAAAATTCCAAGGTATTTAATAAAAAAATTGATTGAAATTTCCAGGTCTTTACAATATTTAAAAGTAAATTTTTTTAAAAAACTCAATGTGAAATGATATAATAAATGAAGATAATCATAAAAAAATAGTTGAGTTGGAGAGTATCTATAACCATAGCTCCCCTTTTATTTCATCACCTTTTCCATTCTGATTTAATAAACAAATGGTTATTAAAAATGAAACTAGTAGAGAATCAGATTCATTTTCTCACACTCTATCATTATAATTTACTAAATATTTGAATTAATATTATTTGTCAAATTTAAAATTGTTTAATTTCTTGTTTTCATTCAAATTATCTAGTTGTCATTTTTATTTCATTAGTTTCATCTTCTACTATTATCTATTTATTCAACAACATACAAAATATTTAAATAAATAATAAATTAAAATTATAAATATATTAAATAATATATAATATAAATACATATAGGTGGTGATAAAAAAACATTGACAATGTATTCATTTGTCAATGAAACCAACTCGTGATTGGGAATGTCAATATAAGGGAATAAATAGAGTATATAACTAAAATAGAATAATATAGTTATAATTATAATATAATAACATTAATATATTACATATTTATATATGAATTTCTTTTACTAAGGTATAAAATAGGATATTGTTTTGTACAGTAGAAATAACAGGTGAGATAAAACAACAAAAAAATAATTGATATTACCACTTTCTCAATGATTTTCTCATTTTCTATATCCATAAAGGCTTTTTGTTTGATGGATCAAAAAATCCGTAATAGTTTTTAGGGGATTATGACAAGGTAATTGAGATAATATTTTTCTTCGATAATTAAAATGGAAACAGTTTTCCACAGGGAAGGATATGGGTTACATATACTTTAGAATATGAGTATTTTTGTGTTAATATTGTCAAAAAAAAATTTATTTCAAAAAAAGGTTTTGTAACAGTGGTATTTTTTACAATATGAATAATATTTGAATAAAAAATATTATTATGCCTTTTAAACCTTTTTAAAACCAAATTTATTAGTTTATAAAAAAGGTATCTTGAAAATGATACAAAAAAATTAAATACACAACATTTTAAGATGTTGGATATTTATTATTAACTATTTAAATTATGTTTATTATTTTTAAAGGATTAATTTGTCTTATTAGATATGTTTTGGGTTTCTCTAACCAATTTAAAATTTATTATGTCATTATCATAGTATTTCTTTGCCGAAAATAATGTGGTATTTTCAAAACATTATGCTTACTTTTCAACTAAAAATTGACATTTTGATGAAATTTCTAAAAAATAAATCATATAGAATATAAAAATAATTATTTGAAAATAGAATTCATTTTATTTAAATAATTTATAACATTGGTAATTTATTGAAAATAATAAAAATTTGGGGTTTGACAAAATTCATTAAAATACACTATATCAAAAATGTAATTATCCATTCCATTATATATTAAATTGAATATTGATTTTATGGAATTTTAAAAATTTCTTGTTTTTTCTTAATTTTAGTAAATGAAAATATTATTTATAGGGAGTTCACTATTTTTTAATGATGTTATTTTCATATTAGTAAAATTACCATTCAAACAATTGGGTTACTATTTATACTAGCTGGATATCTATTTCTAATGACTATATTACTATTCCCGTAGTTCTATTGGTTTTATATTACCTATAAATACCACCAATTTAATTAATTCATCATTCAATTGAATTAATATCATGGTTGTATATTGATCATTTCTAAAATATCATTAACAATAATAATGTTGTGTTTTTTATAGTGTTTTTCACTAATATGATAATTCTAGGATATCCAAATGATCCTAATTTTCATATTATTGATATTTTATTTTCTATTTTCACTATAATTTTATAATATTTTAAATTTTATTAACAATATTTATTTTGAAAAAATATACTGGATTAATGACATAAATCATTTGTGGTTTTTAATATATGCCACATTTGTTTTATATTATATTATATTTCTAACTGAGAGACATATGTTTATTAAAAAATTTTGTTTTATAAATAAAATTTGTGTGTAGTAAAATTCTTCCTGCCTATATTTCATCCTAAAATTTTCATTTTTTATGATTGTCTGATAATATTTTAGGGTTTTTTATTTTTCATTTATTTTTCAGGTTCCCATGCTTTCTATTCATATTTATGGATCTAACAACATATTTTAACATTGTGAGTTTTATTACTGTATATATCATTATATTTATTATCTAGGATCTTTATAATTTTATCACCATAAGATATTTCAGTCTATAGTTATTATAGCTCTATTATTTTTACATTTTATGGTTTTAGTATGTCATTCCTCAAGAGATATACATAGAACCAGTCTTAGAATTGAGTGAGTTTTAGTGGAGGTTCTATAGAATTAGACATGACTCTCATGAAATCAAGAATCTAAAAGGTGCCATTGAATATGGGAATTATATTTTACTCTTTCTAAACCTCTTGACATTCTTTAATGGGGATATAAAAATGAACACTTAATCTATAACATCAAAATCTAGGCCTCATAAACAAATTACAAGTATAAATCATTTATTGACATTGTTCTACTCTATTGAGTTGATGAATGGTTTTTCATCATCTTAAATTAATTTTACCCATTAGTGACATAATTTCATAAATTATATAACATCCTCCCCCCATGTTTTTGTTATACACCTCTTTCAACAGATGTCTTCATAAGGATCCATATGATTTATTGAGTGGAAGCTGTTATTGAATGTGAAATCGACCATAGGAAGATGATGGTCCCATCCTTCTGTAGAATCCATTAAGAAAGTACTCAATATATCATCAAGTGTTTGGATAGTGGCTTTGGATTGGCTATCAATCTAGGAGTGATGGGCCATACTAATGTTCAATTCTATGATTATGTCATGTAAAATACATTTACAGAACATTAATGTGAACCTTAGTTATTGATCTAAAATAGAAAAAAGTGGTTTCATGTGTAGCCTCACCACATTATTTAAATATATCTTTTTAAATTGATTTTGTTATAATTCCTCTTTAATTGAAATAAATTGACAAATATTTATAATATGTTTACCTAAAACCCATATTTCATTATTTTAATTATATTTCTTGAGAATACCTGTGAGAAAATTCATAGAAGTGTTCTACCGTATTCGTATATTTATTGTAAATGGTTGTATTAACACCTTGGAAATTTTTATTTCTAGCTTAACTTGCAATAAAATAAGTAAAATTGATGTACAGTATGAAATACCCTTCATTATATTTTCCCACTGGGAGTGCTCTTAGAGATATCTATATATCATTATACTCCCTAGGTGGATAATAAATATTGATCTACGATAATGATTTAATATATCCTTATTCATATCGAACAATACTGGTGTAAATAGTTATGTCCCTAACATCAGAACTCCTTTTTCAATGTGAAATTGTGAATTCTTCTAGATTATCATATCACCCAACTTATTGTTTTTATCTATATCATCACTTTTTATTTACTTTTTATTTTATAGAGTGGGTGCTTGAGTAATCATTTGAGATAGTTGGGATATGCTTTTTCCATCACTATTCCCTTTTCCATACTATACATATATTAGAAGATTGAATCCTTCTCAATAAACATCATGGATAAGATTACAAGTTTACTTATACTTACAACATCTTAAACATTATTCACATTCTTAGGATGGTAATAGATTCTATAGTCAGAGTCCTTGATCATCCATAACCAAATTCATTATGGTGTATTAAACTCCATTTTCGTGGATATATTCATTAGAATAATTTGATCCATATATAATTCATACCACTCCCGAGAGATAATGTCTCCAAATATTTAGTGAAAATGTTGCAGCATCTGACCCTATATCATGCAGTGGATATTTCAACTAATGCATCATTAATTTTCATGAGTTATAGGATATGTATTTTTAATTTTTTATATTTATATATCCCATTATATTCATTGAAGATTCAGTATACATCATAATAACATCTCTACTTGAGAGGAGTATGTGTATAGGTGTACTGATTAACAACTTATTTATCTCCTTTATACATTCCTCACATTCTATTTCCAATTTAAATTTATACCAATCAGTGTTAATATACATAGTGGGCTAGAGAATAATAAGATTTGTTTCCCAAAGTGTTCATTATACCCAATTAATCAGTGAAAAATATAGATATTTGTGACCCATGTGCCTCTAGGACATTACACATTTTCCTTTCTATTAGAAGGTTCCACACCCTCACATGTGATATCATAGCCAAATAATTTTACCCTCTACATACAAAAGACACTCTTTCTAAACATAGTATACAAATTTTCCATCGATAATATCATCGAAACAATCCATTGATTATCATCATCTTCCACTGTGATATTACATTAAATGATACTTTTTTCCTAAAAGAATGGCATAAATTTATTGGGGTGGTCTGTAAATACTAATAGTCTTGTATTGGAATATTTATGGGGAATTTTTAATTTTTAATGGAATAAATATGAACTCATTTGAAACATATAATTCCCATAATTCAATTTTTTGAATATCACCCCTCTTAACATTCAACTAATTATTTATAGAATTAAGGTATTCCTTGGATAAGTACTGAGATTCTTGAAGATGATTTAATAAGACAACAATACTTGCTAGTGGATAATTTTTATTTAGGGGATATTATGTTTTACCTGATAGTCAATTCACAACCACAATGAAAAATACTTATTATTGAAAAAGATTCGTGGTTCACCTCAAGGTGATGTGGTATGGTGTTTGAACCCTTTTCCAAAATGCACTTGTAGTTACTTATTTAACTACTCAAGATCTGTTGAGTCCATCCTATAGGGGCTCTATGATATATTTGTGGCTTTTGGTATAATATTTATTTATAAATATGACTTATATTTATGAATATTTTTATTAAATACTTCATAGTTATCGTTTATATATTCCTTCATAATGGTCATGTCATCTATGTTGATTCATTCATTTGACTGACCTATTTGGGTGATATTTTATTATTCCCTAGTTATCACCAACCATGAAATTATAGAATGGTTTAAAATATATTTTATGATCTTCCATGATTTTTTATACAATCATGGGATTGTTCAAGATATGGATATAGATCCCATTTTCCTAATATTTATTCTGAGATCAATATAATGACAGTAAATTTTTAAGACCCTGAGATTATTTATGTCATTTCCTTTAAACAGCTTCCTTATTGAAGAAATTTCATCATACACCTCATCAAAATAAAATTATCTATAGTATATTATTATAATAAAACATAAACATTAATAAATTATGAGAATAAAATATTTAATATCATAATGAACATTTCTAGAAGAATAAAACATAAAGTAGAAAAGGATAATAATTAAATAAAATTAATTTTAATTAAAATATATTTTCAAATTCATGACATACGATTATAATTTTATTTAAAAAAAATTCAATGTGATCTAAAAAAGTTATTTATTTTAAATTCAGTTTTAATAAGATAAATAATTAATGGGATGTGATTAAAATTCTTTAATGTTAACAATATATTTTTTCCTTGAATTATTTTATATATTTTTTATTTATATTTAAATTATAAATTTTAATAAATTATTATAATAAATATATTCAATATAAAAAGTAGATTAATATTAATATTACCTTTGATTTATATGAGATAAAATTAAAACACTTATGGAAAATTGAGTTTCCTATAAAAAATATTCATTTCATTTTTGATTTTTTAAAAATCCAAATTCTAAAATAATTTATTTTTTTGTACAAGTAACATTATTTTTGGATTAATTGTTGAAAAATTATCATAGGGTTCCTTTTTGATATTTTTCAAGAAAGATATAATTTTTTAAGAGAATGGGTGATTTCCCTAAAAAGGACATGCCTCTTTTATTGAATAAAATATAATTTTAAAAAGTATGTAAAAATAATTTTTTTACAATGGTCTCATTAAGAAAAGAAGAGATATCATCATGTATATTATTGATTCAAGTTAATTATGTAGCATCTCTCCCCTTATTTGATTGTGAATCATCTAGATAATATCATTTTTTGTTAGTATGTATGATGATAAAATTCATGGACAAGATAAATTCAATGAATTTCATCCATTTATAAGTAATATTCCATGAGATATGAGGGGTGTAATTTCCTCAGGATTTCACAATAGTGATAGAGTCACAATAAAACCACAGGTTGACCTATCCTTACTACTTTTCCATTCCAAAAAATAGTGATAAAATAAATAATTTCATCATCATGTAATATCATAATTCTACCTGGACAATAGAGTAATCTCCTAGATTCACTATTGTGTTTTATGAGAATATCAACATATCCATAAGGGCATGGATTCCCTCTTGATGATCCATCGGTGTTAAAATTTATCATACCTATAATGGTGGGATCCACATTAATTCTTAGGTTCTAGAATGAGGGTGATAACTACTTGTTATTCCTATACTCTTGAAAATAGTAAAATCACCAAAAGAGTTATCATGATAAGTATTTTGATAGATTTTTTCATTTTAAACAGTAAGGATAATTTGAGAGAGGGTTGATCATAAATGAAGAGAAATATTTTCATGAAGTTTATGGTTATATCTAGTCCATAGGAGGTGTATAATTTCACGACAAACTACTAAAAATATATTCAGTAGGATCTTAGGAAGTGGTGACTTGATACATTCCATGAGGTTCACCTGTATATTGGTTTCCTACGGGATCACCACCTCAAATAAAGTTATGGAATATTTCCATATAGATGAAGCGGTGACACAAATAATGAAAAAAATGATGAATATCATCATTATGTTGAAATAACAACGTTCACCTAGAGCATAGGATAATTAAAAAATATTTAAAAAAATGTTAGTGGGTAATTTGGAAAACAAAACCCTTTAATTAATATAGAATCTGGATGCTTGGATCCTCCTCCAATTCAAAATTTCTTCCCAAATGAAATTATTCCCCTATAAACTCCCTTAATAGGGATACATAGAGGATATTATTCCATTAAAGGATGAATTGTAAACTAGAAAGTCATCAATAATATTAAAATTTTATTTCATAAAAAATCCATGATTTCTGAAGGAAGAATGAACAAATTATTCTCGGTCTACTCCTTGATCGACACATTTGTGTCAAGTTAATGATATAGGGTGTTTATTTTTAAAAAAAAATTGTAAATGACTATTTTTATGACTAAAAAATTGATATTTTATTTGGTATTAGCTAGCACCTAGGAATTTATAGGAATTTTAGTATGGGAAGCCCTGATGTTAGGTCATATGGTAGAATCTGAATAATTTAATTTTCCTGCTTTGAGGTTTCTTAGGAATCAATATTTAAAAAAGCAATTCCCTTCTGATTTCTCAGTGATAAGACTCCAAATAAAGATATATATTAAATATTTATTAAATTTGCACATATTTTTGACTATGAGACCAATATAATCATTATGATGGAAAATTTTCATCAACGGAATGGTGTAAATTTTTCTACAGATGATGATTCCATTTGATAAAATAATTCATAAATAGGTATTACCATTATTTATGAGAGAATAATCCTATCTATAATCTAAGAGTGAGTAATTTTGTTTTATAAAATAACAGCTTTGACAAGGTTGATCCAACCTTCCTTTTAAATGGTTATTGCAATCCAAAAATCCAATTGATTTTTAATCTCTCTTGGAATGTGATAAAAATTAGAAAGATATGGTGTTCCCCAAAAGATAGGGTCATTAAGATAAATAAAGTGAATTATTCTTTCTTTCATCCCTAACTAATTAATTATTTCCACTCTTCTATTTGAATGATTGTTGTTTCTAATGAGAATATATGATTTCTTTTAACTAATCGTGTGACATAAACATTATCGTAATGAAGTAAATCATTTTTTGATAATATTAAAATTTTATTTAACCAATTCAGTAAATAAAATAATATAATCAGTATTCATTAGTTGATTAGGATCAGTAAGGCCTCTAAGAGTAGTTATGGTATTTAGTTTCTTGGTTTCAACCATGTTTTCAAAAAGTATACTAAAAGAATATTAAGAGTTATATAAAATAATGTCTGAAAGAGGATCACCTTATATAACACCCCTAGTACATGTTAATTATTCCAATAGAGAGACATTTATGAGTACTAAAATATGTGTTGATCTTAGAAGAATATTCAAACATTTAATAAAAACACCATAAAATTAAATAATTTTTAGAACCTTTACAATGAAACCCAAATATAATGTATTAAATTCTATTTCAAAACATTATTGGGAGAAATATTACCTCTCTTAATTGGTTTCTTGAGGATATAAACCCATTTTGATGCACTGAGACGGATATCTTGAATAATTTTTCCATTAATGGAACCAAACTATTTTGATGACGCAATCATATTTGTAATATGAGCCATCCTATTAGAAATAATTTTTTCTATGATTTAGTATATTCGGTTTACAAGAAAAATGGTCTTAATAGATGAATGTCATTATCATTATACACTTTTGGAATTATATAATGAAATTGAGTAATGATTCATTTTTAAATGAATATCCTTCAAAAAAATTATTGACCAGGCTGGATACATAACATTTTAAAATGTCCCAAATATTCTTGAAGAAAATGTTTCTGCTCCCATTTGGATGAGGATAACTTCTAGAATTGATCCCCAAAACATCTTCTGTAATATCGAGGTCAAGATGAGTGACATTTATACTTAATATATCATCATTATTTACAATCCTAGTAATAATTTCTTCTATTATTTCAATCCTAATTCTTGGCCCATAAATTTTTTTCAATTACTAAGAGACGACCTGAGTAGCTAGATCCTCCTTATTCTCAAAAATATACCCCCTATTAATGAGAATATCCAAGGATGTATTAATTTTTTGACCTTTTGAAAAAATATTTTGGGACCTGTTGTTTTTTTCACCCTCTTCAAGACATTTAATTTTCTAGATTCCCCTTTGAATGCCATACTAGAGATTTGGAAGGGTATTGATATATTGTTTGATCAAATGTTCATACCCAAGAACTAGAGAAAAATCACATCAATTGTTGTTTATTTTTGTTGTGTGAAGAACAAAAACTATATATAAAATATTATCATCTATGTGTATTAATCATTCTCAACTACAAACCTTCATCTTTCCATTCAACACTTTATGATTGAGAACATTGGAAAGATCATAATCATTATAATTCATAGAGGTCCTTGTGTCTTTCACCAGATTCCTACTATATTGATGAAATACCCCAGAATTATTAAATAAATAAGGAAAGGTTGAGTTAACCTATCTATTATCTAGATTTTACAAAATATTTTGATGATCATAGTTACCATTTTCAAGTGTAGTTTTAGATATAGAGTCCTAATAATCGAAGTCAGAATCATTAATTAAAAGCCAATAAAATTTTCTGGACACCTTTATATTTAGATGTTTCATATACCATGTTCTTTTGGTACCCAAAAAATTAACCTTATTAAGACTACTATTCTCAATTAATTCCCGGATATCCATATTTTTTTGTGGAATTGAACATGGAAATCCTATCATATAGATTAATAATTCATTGAAGTCTCCAATATGAGTTCATGATATATTTATTAAACTACCCAAAATGTTGATATTGTTTGATAAATATCTTCTCTCTTGATAACCATTGTCATAATATATGGAAGAGAGGTAATTTTTCTTACCCATACACATGTAACTAAGAGTGAACATTTTTTCAGTATAAATGATATTTGATATACCATCAAATCTCGAGTGAGAAAGGACCCAAAGTCTTTTTCTATCCTTACTGGACGGATTTGTACTAATGAATTTTTATCCATATTTTATAGGGATATAATACTCATAGAAAAAATAATTTTCGGTTCATAATGACCTAAATGTTATGGCTTTTGTTCATTTAAAAAAATACAAAGGGAACTAGTTGTTTCATGGTTGCATATTCCATAATAATCACAAAAAAGTGTGATCTACCTTTAAACCTCAGTTTGGAGAAAATGTTCCTTTTTTATTTCCATCATAATTTTTATTTATTGATGATTTCATGATGTGAATATCTTTTTCATCATTATGAATAAGGCTATTGTATTACTCTTTAAATTGATTATGAGGTTTAGATCCTCCCAGTACAATCTTGTGAACTGAATAATTTGTCACAGGGGGAATTAATATCTACTGTGTTGGGGGGGACTATCTTCAAACATCAAATTTCCAAGTTCATTTATAATTTCTTATGTATAGTAATTTTGGTTATATCTGAGTATGGTATCTTGTATTTCAATATTTTCCATTTTGGAATCCTTAAGCTTTGTATCTCTAGCAACATTGAGAACCCTAACAACAAGAATGATGATTCCTATGGAACTATCAACCATCATTGGAGGATTCTTAATATGAGGAAGAACATGCATGATAACATCCTGTTTTGGAAATATTGTTAGATTTTTACAAAGAAGTTGAATCCATTTTTTTGGGTTTTATATTGAGTAGTTGTCCTTTTAAGAGTACCATTACTTCCTAGAATATCCAGCTATTGTGGTGTTGGCTCTTGAAAGACACTTGGATATTATATAAAATCCCTACAGTTGGGAATAATTCTAGTCTAGTCAGTACTTCACAAGTAATTTATATGGGTTAGTGTCTATGTAATCATTTTGTTAGACCACTAACTATATTTTTCCACTACTTCTAATAAAAACATCTACCAAAGAAGAATTTCCAGCAGTATTGATGACATTAACTAGGGAGTCATTTATGATCATTTGTTTATCAATGATTATTTAATATCCCTGAGTAGGAAGATCCACCATGATGGTATATTTAGATATCCTATTACCTTATACAAAAATTGTTCATTAATGAAGCCCGTCTAGTTGTGGATGTATCTTGGAGATTCCATCATTCATAGAGTCCAGTAAATGTTGAGGATGTCCAAAAAATGAGGTTTAGGTTTTCTATAATTTCATGACTGAACAATCATGAAAACTCACAAAGGTATTATAAGTCCTATAACTAGTGATCATAACAAACTAAGAAGAAAAAGGTGATAAATTATCATTATTATGAGAGTTTTTGGATTCTACCTTCATTTAATATGATCTTTCATGGTCACTATCCTACAGGGGAAACAAGATTCATAATATAATGGGAAATTTCAAGAGAAATACCCCCATCCTCATCAATTATAACTCTATTATGGGCCATATGTCCACAAGAATAATCAAGGGTATTATGCTTGTGTACAACCCAGATAGATCAGGCTCCCTTTCCTCTTCACCAACAAAGAGATCCAAGATTTTCCCTTGAAATTTTTAACATTACAAGTGCTTTATTTATTCTTCGCCCACTTCCCTGGTTCATCCATTTTTTATAAATATTTTTTATAGAACAACATCCATTCCATTATTCCATTTATTAACATGATTCAGATAACCAGTGTTAGAATAGTGATTTTCTAGCTTATGTATGACTCTATTGTTTGAAATGTTGTGCCTTATAATTCTTTATAATTTAAAAAAAGGGGGTACATAATAATAGTGTACTATTTCCTCGATGTTCTATTTATTTTTAGTGAAATTAATAACAACTAGAATATATTAATCAAATTCCAAATCAACTTTGATTTTAGTATATAAATACATTTATCTAATAAGGGTTATATTATCTGTCTTCAAGGGAATTTCAATGAAAATAAAAATGTAATTTAATATTTTAGGATACTAAGACACCGAATTCAATCAATATAATCTTACCTAGATTTGAAATGTTAAATTAAATTTTTTGAAATGACAAAAATTTATGTTCCATTTTGATATCAACATTGTTCCTTGCATCAAATGGAGATTACAAATTTTACACACTGATTCACGATCATCAATGCATCACATAAGAATATGAAATAATCCTCTTTCAATTGCGATCATATTCCAATGAGAGCCTTCTTAAAAATGAGAAATTCTAAATTTGATCTCAACATCTTATCAGAGATCATCTCCCATGGAATACATAAGATTCCCACTGATGGATAATTTCAAAAATCAAGCCTTTCCGGAAGAGAAATTATATCTAAAAATATCGATAATCCATCGTCCTCCATTCTTTTGATGTTTAAAGGCCTTGGGAATTCATATTTGATAGTATCCAAGATATAAAGTACTACCATATAAGAGATTAATTTTCCTCTTAATGTACATGAAGCCCCTAAAAGATTAATATTTTCATAAAATTACATTCCAATTTATGTTGTATCATGTACCACATCAATGGATGAATGCTCCCATTTTGGGTGAAAGTAATCCATAATATGAAGAAATATTTATGCGATGGTGATTCAAAGACAAAATTCACCAACAATCATGAAATATTATGTAGGATATTTTTCTCCACAAAATGATCCATCATTCATTCTCTTTCTCCTATGAGAATCTATAAAAAATACTTTTTAGTGAATAGTAAAAAATATTTTTTTTATTATAATAGAAAATTTTATAGCATAATCGTAATATAGGGATGAAATAAAAATTTATGAAAATATTTTTGGGGAATAATATTTACTGAGGGAGAAAAAAGGTATATAAAAATGAAATTATCAATTTAGAAATAGGAGATTGACATTTTGGATCCAAAGTGATATTTTATTATATTAAAAACTGATTTTGGTATTTCTCTTTTAATTATGTATTTAGCTAATTACATTCCATTTTTTGTCTTGGTTTAATAACAAAATAACACTATTTTTGAATTATTATTTAATAAATATCATGGGTTAAATGGTATATATAAATATTGTCCTATATAAATATGTTTATTCATAAAAATACTTGTTCTTATGAAAACATTTTTATACTATGTGAATATATAATGAAGTTAATTTTTATCACATTTATAAATTAGATTCATTAAAATAGTGTTTAAAATTATAAATATCTAAATATTTTTTAATAAGAAAAATTTAATTTTATGGAATAAACAGAAGTTACCAAGGTAAAATTTAGTCACCATAGTAAAGGTTAAAATTAGGAAAATAAGTTAAATCAAGTGTTAAAGACTCAAAATATCAAAAAACATCATCTCTAAATTGGTTTATTTGGTTATAAAACACCGCAACATTTTTTCCATAATAATAATCAATTATGGATCCACGTTCCCTAAAAATTACTTCTCTTTTTACATTAAAAAAATTAATATATTAAAATGCATCAAACAAACTTATAAAACGACCCCTTATCCATCAAAATTATCTTCAAATAATAATCTTCTTACCTTCACTATTATATAAAAAAATACATATGAACCCTCATATTTGTTCCCCATAGTTTATACTCTCACAAAAATATCACTATTTAAAGGCCTAATCCTTTTTGTAATGGAGTCATCCAGGGATGTAAGGTGAGAACATCTAATTACTATTTTCATTTCTAGTTTATTCTTATACTTCATCCAAATATAGTATACCATTAATAAAATTATTAAACCATTATCATTAGTATACTAAAGTGTTGTTAGGATAATGGAATACACAATATCTACCTTCCACTAATATATTCTAATAAAACATCACCTCTTTTATGGTATGTTCCCTTCCTCTATGGATAACATATTTAGTATTTCATCATTAATTTACAATGATGAATAAATTAATCTATTTAATGAATAAATAAAATATTACTTTCATGATTAAAATAATGTAAAGATAAATTTGGAATTATATTAATTATATTGATAATAAATGATCATTGTAATTTTAATTGCCCAAAAAATAGTATATCAAGAAATCATTCATAATTTATATTTTTTTTGTTAATATATTTAATAATATAACTATTTTATAGCTACATTTATAATGAAATTATAACTGTATAATTTTTGAAATGTGAAATTATTTTATAACTCATTTGACCATAGTCAGGGAACCAAACTAGTTTTTGAGAAACTGATCAAACAACACTACATAGCAAATGAGATAGAAAATTATAAAATAAATGAATGAAATGATATTATAAATTAACCTTAATTGTTAAATTATGCATAAAAATTTAAATAAGAATATATTTAATGTAATTAATTTTTTTTCAAGAGTTTAAATTCACACAACAAACGAAATGGGACTTGAGGTAAGGATTTTTATTAAAAGACTCCATCTATTTCCCGTATTTTTTTTTACTTGATATATATTCCCTAAAATATGTAATGAAAAATCATGAAAACAATACCTTACTATATTATATTAATTTTTACTAGATTTAGGTTCACTTTACCTCTTTTATTGATTTATTGTTCACACAGTACATTATATGTAAAGTACCATATCCCATAACTTTTCATTATTAGTGATATACTCACTATAAATCTATATCTTCTATACTTCCTCTATCCAACTTATAATGATGGTATATTTATGGTCTTTTTAGTGAATATATTTCCACTTTTTGGGGATTAACATGGATTTATGTTTTCATTCATAATGTTTCATAGAGTTAAATCAGAGAAAGATTATCTGAGAATATTTTCACTATATTCCACTATATTTTATTCAATTTGAAATCCCATTATTTTAATGGTTCCTTTATTAATAAATTTGTTTGATAAATAAATTTTACAAAAAAACCACTTCTCAAAATTACTTTTTCAATAGAATCATCTCTCTATCAACCCAAAAACACCAATAAACATTATTTATACCTTTTTCAATATTTCATTTCATTTTCTTCCCTATCATTATTATGATTCATTTTAAAATACATTACATCTATTACATGGTTTAAGAGGTCTTTAATTTTATTTTAATGATTTTTGTAATTATGTCCTAACATTAATGGAACATTTTCATTTTAATTAAATGTTACAAAAAACTAAGACATTGTTTTGATGAATCCTTTTCAATTTATTTTCTTCCTCGAAATTAGTTTATTATTTTTTTTAAATTTCATGTTCTACATATTATATTTATTTGTTTCATTCAATAGATTATTTCACATAAATGGATACTATATCATATAATTATTTGATTCATTATCCATCTGAGATGTGGTGGTAATTAAATATCTTTATGAGAGATTATATTTCACCACCTTTGTCTTTCCTAATAATTTTTGATGCATAAAAATAACCATTCATCCAATGTATTTCCCATATTAATACCCTCTATTTCAATTTTTTATTATTTAATGATTATCAGAAATATTACCATTATATTATTGATTGAGGAAATTACTAACTTATTTATATATCCTTTATATTTATGATGTAAATAACTTATAGTTAATTATAATAATTAAGGTTTATTTTCCTAGAGAATTACATAATTTCAACGGATACCCATTTAATTATCATTGTATTATCATTTTATTATTATTCATGTATTAATGTATATTTATCTTATATGGAACATGTATTCATGTTGAAATTCTAATGGGATGGGTAGAACTAAAATTTTGAAACCCTAAAATATAGCGAGTATTTTTGTTCATCTCATGGGACATCATGTATGGTTCACTAAAACTTATCCAAAAAAACTATGTCATGTTGTTTTTTAATTGGTACTAAACATTTTATCATGATGACATTTATTATGTTGATGTCACATTAAATTAATTCCATGATCCTATGACAAATACTTCTTTATGAAATAATTCTTATGTTATGATTCATGTATTGTGGTCCATGTTTTATTGGGAATGGTTTCCATACGATGTTTTTATGTACCTGGATTATTTTATAATACCCACATGTTAATGTTTTTCTATCATGTGATCTTAAATAATTAGAAATTATGTTTACATTTGCTAATTTTTTTAGATCACTACTTCTTATTTTTAAATTACATTAGGAAAAAATTTGGACTATAATAGGTGATACTTCTAGAAGGTAGTTAGGTGTGGATAATTTTAATTGATACTTTTAGGCCTTATTGAAAAATAATGAATCGTTATTATAGGGGAAAATCTTCCATGTCATGCGGTATATATGGTTTTTTAGTTGATGGTGTTTCATAACAATGTAGAAAACTAAACCTTAATGGTTTTAGGTTTACAAGTGATTAAAAATTTATTTTTATTACTTTGAGTATAGATGGTGGTGTTTGGTTCATTATAATTGGTATCAATAGCAATTTTTAATGAATATATTTTTTGGAACTCATCCAGGAGTGTTGATCTAGGGAATCTAAAATTGGATTAAGATAATGTTCTAAATAAATTTAGAGGATATAATTTTATTATATGTAGATTATCTAAGAGTTTTTGATACCATCATAGGTTAGTATTCTTAAGGGGGATTAAATTTTAATGTAACAAACACAATTTTTGATATCTTAGGTTGTTGGATTTTATGTTGATTAATGAATTTTTGGAGATTTTTGTTAGGTTATTTGAAACTTTCCGGAATGGGGAATGGATATACTTTATTGTTGGTAAGTGATATGATTTTAAGGTTATTGATATTAATTCTGAAAAAGGGTAAATTTATTTTTTGAAATATAAGATTATATAACCTTGATGATTTAAAAGTAATTCTAGGAAAATAAAAGTATTATCATATTGGGAGTGTATATAATTTATATATATATATATATATATTAAATCATGTGTAATAAAAAATATTTTTTATAAATTTTAAGATTGAATTTATTAATCTAATGTTTTCATAAATTTTGTGTTTGGAATATGTTGAATTTTTTTGGATAAATTATTATTGGTATCTATGATAAGAATAAATAACTGAATACCCAAGATTTAAATATAAATATAAAAAACTAAAATTTTGGAAAATTAAGGAGTGTTTCATTTTTTTAAAATTACATCCTTTAAAAAACACTTCAATTTGATGCAAGATCTTTCTCTGATGCACCTAAGGGTAATAACCCCCAAAAGTATTGATTGATCATTAACATGATCTTCACCCAATGTAAAATATAATGTAATAATTTTACAAGAGGCTTAACGTTAACTTTGGGATATTCAAGAGTTATATTAAGTGATTTTTAAAAAAAATAGGATTTAAATATATAATATTACGCTATTGAATAATTTGAAGATGTAATATATAACTAGTTATGGTAAAAGACATAATAAGTAACTGACTGAGAATAACATAGATTACGAACTACAAACTCTAAATATTTGATATACATGACACTTATCTACTATTTTTCTGGTATTTTTTTAATTTCAATAGCTTTATTTCTTATGTTCTTACTAATTTATGTATTATTTTTTGTGAGAGAAATTACAATAGGGATGGATTCATTTATTTATCATGGGAAAAATATAACATCACTATATTTTTTTATGTGTTTTTATTTAAATAAATATTATGTTGAAACTAATGATTCACATTAAAAACCAACCATGATATATTATTCCAATGAAAGATAAAAAATACATTACATGAATAAAATTTGATATATGTAATAAAAAATAAAAATAAGGGAAAAATGTGAATATCATAAAAAGATAAAAATTAATTAAGATTATTTATTATAAAAATTATATTCAAATTCAATATATATTTTTATTTTGTTAATAATAGTTTATGCATTATGATACTCATGAATTAATAAAAATTTAATGGTTATAATATAAATCATTTCATGTATTTTTTTAAAATCATTTAATGTTAAAAATTATATTTCTTAAGAATTTTTTTTCTAATTTTATAAATTTTTGTTTAATTGATACAATTTGAAGAATATTTATAAAAAAAATCTAACAATGTAATGAAAAATTTATTAAAAATAATTTATTTTTTTATTGAAATGTAAAATATGAAATAAAATTAACGAAAAAAAATTGTATTTCTAAAAAAATTGTTTTCAATTTTATTTTATTTTCTTTAAATTGTGAAATTAAAAAATTTCTAGATATGAATAAGAATATATGAAATAAATATTTTGATTCATCATTTCAAAATCACCTTAGGGTGTTTTTAGGATATTTTTGAAGGTTTTATTTCTGAGTTTGTAGTAAAAAATGGATCTATTATAAATACAGTAACATTTATCAGTTAATCAATATATAGGAATGAATAAAAATTTTATGAAACTTTTTCTATTAAAAATTTTGAATATAGGGACTAAAATAAGGCATTTAAATATAATATTTTCAATATATAATCATATGATTGATATTATGGAATCTATTCTATATTCTATTCCAATAAAAAATCATCCATTTTATTTTAATTTAGTTACATATTCAAATTATTTTATTCAATTTTTTTTCTGGAATCCAAATCACCAAAAAAATAATAATAATTTCCCATTAAATATTTTTTTCATTAATTCAATACATAATATTTTTCTTAATTTAATATTTATATGCTTAAAATAATTTTTTCATAAAGTGTTTTATTTCATGTTAGTACTTATATTGATGTTAATTTTTATCACATTAGGGAATAGAATTCAATAAAATTATTTTTATATTGGAATTATAATAAAAAAAATTAAGAAGTTCAATTTAATTTTAAGGAATAAAAAGAAATTTCCAATTTAAAAAGATTAGTTACAATAGTTTCGGTTGAAATGAGCTAAATATGTTTAATCAAGAGGTAAATTATAAAAATATAAAAATATTTAATATATATAAATTGTTGGGTGAGATACTTACTGACATTAACATATATAATAATCACTATTTAATTATTTTTTATCCACTTTCCTTGAAAATTTCTCCACTTTTTCATGTTAAAAAATTAATACATACTAAAACTAATCCCCTATCACTTATAAAAGACCCTGACAACTACCAAGTTTTCATCACACCATAGGACACTAATTTTAAGTAAAATATAAAAACTATCCACACATAAACTATTGTTTGTTACATATAGTTTTGTTTCTTATCACAATATCTCCATTTTGTGGTATAATACTTTTATTAAAGGATTTTTGACAAGAATTTATCTGATAACTTCTAATTAATCTATTTTTTCATTTATATTCTATTATTCTAAATCATCCAAATATTTTATATCCATACTATTATAATGATATATGTATCAGTATTTTATTGAAATTTTATTATGTTAATGTAATACCAATTATCTACCATCCTCTCATCTATATAAAAAACATCTCTTGTATTATGGTCAGTTCAGTGCCTATATAGACGACGTATTTCATTCATAACCAACAATTTAAATGGAATGTATCATAAATATATTTAATGATAAATATAATATTTATGACATTATTAATTTCGTTAAATATAAATTGGAAGTTTTGTTAACAATATTAACAAAAAATTATCATACAAATTTTAACCTCAAAAAACCATATCAAGATATCATTAAAATTTTGAATATATTTTAAATTTTATATGTAAATGTAAAAATATAATATTTATATAATTAAAATTAATTTATAAATCTATTATTTAATATATTATGAAATTATTCTATGACATTGTAAACCATTCTCAATACACTAAAGAAATTTTGGAGAAATTGACCAAACAAACCCAGGTGGTTATACAACAAATGAATGAAATTTGAAAAATATGCCTTAATAAATTTAATACATATGTATATTTTTTATAATTGATTATTCAAAGAACATAATTTTTTGGGGGTGGTACACACACTCCAAATTTTTTGAGACTTGAGGTAAGGTTATTCATTATAGCACTCCATATTTTCAAATATTGTTTTTCAAAATTTGTATATTATCCCCTAGAACTTAAATAATATATCCTATAATTCCTAACATGATGTATTAGATTCATTTATAATGAATATATAGTATTATTACCTACTTTATGGATTTAACTTTCACCCACAATTTTTTCAAGAATGTCCCATTCCCAAACATTTGAAATCTTAGAGTTATTTTCTCTATCAATCTCTATCTTCACAACTTCCATTATCCATATTAATAACATTATAATTTTATTTTATTTATTATTCATTATATTTTATATTCATTTGATATCCATATATTTATAGTTACCTTTAGTATATTTATTAAATTATACATAGAAACATATTATACAAAAACCCTTTGACTATTTTCCTCTATAAGTTTAATACTTATTAATTCACTTTATCGTAAAATATCCATTATTAAGATTTTTTTTATACATGTATTATTTAGAATAATTTTTTCCTTTTAATTGTTCTGAAGGTAAATAATTTCATTATTTTCAACAAAATTGTAAAAAACTGTGAAAAGGAATTTTAAGATTCCACTTTTATTATCTAATCTAATTGTATCAAGATTGAATTTCTAGGACATTACTACTATTACATGTCTTAATTAATCATAAATTATTTTTAATGAAATTTCAGAAGATTTAAGTCCTTATTAATTAGGAAATTTCCCTTTTATTTTAATAATTCAAAAAACTAAGCAATTTTATTAATAAAACATATTTAATTTCATAAAATCCTTGAAATTATTTCATCAATGCAAATAATCAATCATTTTTAATTAAATATTATAATGTGATTAATTGGATACTATATTTTACATAATTAGATACTATGTTAAATAATTATTTGATTCATTATCGATGTGTGATGTGATGGATATGAAATATCTATAAGATAAGTGATCCATAAATACCATTGTATTGGTTAATCAAACATTTTACATAAACATAACAATGTTTCTAATTACATTAGACTATGAATGACTTCAATTTAATTATATTTAATAATATATGTTCCCTTTTATACCCATATGTTAATTTATTAGAGAAATTATTGACCATATCAAATACCCTTTCCCTATATGATGTAGATACCTTATTCTTCATTGTCTTAATTGAATGGTTTTTATCGAAAAAGCAACATAATTTTATTATATACCAACATAATTTCCATACGTTTGTAATGTTATGATTATTGATGGGTTTATTTATATATATTCAATATGGAACATATGAAATTATACATCTAGCAAATGATTTAGGAAATGTTTTCATCTCATGAGATATCATGTATGGTTCACCAATATTTTTCATAACCAAAATTGTCATGTTTTCTGTTTAGTGAGCCTTTACATATGCTTATGATCTTATGTTTTATGTTTCTTCCACATTCATATTATTACACCATCCTATAAAATCTACTGATTTAGTCCATAAGTATTATATTTTTATTCTTGATTAATGATCTATGTTTTATGGGGAAATATTTTCTTATAATGTCATTATGTATGTTGATTATATTCATATAAACACATTTTTATGTTATGCCCACTTACTATATAAAATGTTATCATTTATGTTTACGATTATTGATCCTTTGAGCTCTATTGATCTTATGTCCTCATTATCATGGGCCATTAAGAAGAGTATAACATATGATATGTCTATAATGGAGTTATGTTTGGTGATTTTTTTGGGAAATATTGAAGAATTATTGTAAAATAAGTAATCCTTGGTTAAATGTTAAAAAATTTCATTTTTTGGGAAATATATAGGGATTATTAGTTATATATTTGTACCAACACTCAAAAATAGTATATCGAAAATGGAATAATTTTGTATGTGACTCAATATTTATAGTTATTTTTTTAATTATGTATAGTAATGTTTTGGAGTAATTAATTTTTATCATGTAAAATTTGTAAATTATATATTTTTACTTCCAAATAAGGTTGTGTGGGTTTGGGGAATCAACAATCCATGCCTATAGGAGAATAGAATTCCACCAAAAGAAGGTTTGTTGGATTTTTCAAACAATCTCTACATTGATACTAACTAGGGAATAATACAACATTTTCATTGAAATTGTTGAAACATTAGGTTTTTTCATAGATTTATCTACTTCAGGGTATGAAGGAGTTATTTTTATAGTTCTTGAAAACGATCATGATATAAGGAAATGTGTAAATGATGAATCATATAAAACAATCCCCAATATAGAGTTAATATTATGTATACATTGAACAAATTTATTTATTGCTCCACCTAAGTACTAGTGATGGAGCAATATTTCCCTTACTATCATATAATATATGGTTACTTTCGTTGATTACCTTCTAAGACCATTTTTTGGTTCACTACCTTGCATAGTGACCCTACATATTATCGTTTAAACATTGAACTATGGGTGGTACATTTGGTGGAACATTCCATTCCTCAATGTAATGGCCCGGACCTCTCCAGCCCATTCCTTTGCCAAAAAGAAGGTCATGAGGTGTTCTTGAGGGTAAAATGGAATTTTCCCACACTTTTTAGAACTTTGTAAATACACGCCGTGTAGTGTGAGTACACGTCGTGTACCACCTCACCAGGTATACCCTATGTTGAATTCGTGTCCTTGCCATGTGAAATAAATGAGTACATGCAGTGTATCCCATACTACACACCGTATAGTCCCTCCCCACATACGCATTACCCCTAAACCATATGTTGACCAGTCAACAACCCTGTTCCGCGTTGAGGGTCGTGTTGGAAGCGGTGTGGCGACCGTCTGAAATGGCCGAGTACACGCCATTTACTAGAAAGTACACTTCGTGTACTTTAGTTTTTCTCGCCAATAAAAGGAGGGGGCCTCCTCTCCTTTTCAAATCACTCCTCTCTTCCCCATTCCCTCGAGCATGGCTCTCCCGATAGAGACTCCAAGCTCTTTTATTCCATAAATTCTTCATCTGAGCTTCGATTTATGATCCGTCAGCGGACACTGGATCGTAACTATGAGGCGGAACTTCTAAGATTGGATCGGTTGTATTCCCTTTGTCCTTTCCTTCCCATCTTCGACCCAAGGAGGTATTTTTGGGATTTGACAGAAGCGACGGGAATCGACGGACGTCTTCTAATGTTGATCAGGGGGAGTGTTGTTATCATAACCTGTCGAGGTAGGGATCTTAACTTTGTCTCTCTAAATTGTGAATCATGTGGGGTGGGTATCCTCTTGTTTACTTGAAACAATTTTGAACCTGTTTAATAAAGATAATAACTGGCTTAAAGAACAGGGATGGGGAAATTATTATTTTTATCTTTATTTATCCTATTTTTTTGTTGTTAATTGAATAAGATTATGCCTACTGGAAATCACGGTCGTTGGGGGCCTTTGCTTGTTCAATTAAATGTTGCCCTATCTTTCTAGACCATTTATGAATAGAAACCTTGTGGAATTTGGGAATTGGTTAATCACATAAATTTGGATGATTTAATGAATAACTGGAACCTTAGTGTGATCACCCCGGTTGAAAAAAACTGAAATAATAAACATATGGATGCTGGTTAGGGTTTATTTATGTGAAATGGGGTGTTTTGTTGGTTGTTGTGGATTGGGTAAGCAGCGGGGCGGTGGTTGGCTTGATTGTGGGTTGGTTTGAATGTTATGTTAGTAATGGGCAATGAGGCTGTGATAAATGGAATCAAGGGGTGATGATGTATGGTTTTCGGTGTGTTTGTGGTTATGGTGGTTGGTAGTGGGTCTGTAGGGATGGGTTTGAATGTGGAAGAACTATGGGTTGTGAATAATAAATAAAATGTGGAATATTTAATGAATGGTGGGGCTTGGTAACAAAACGGGAATAATAATCAATGTGGTTGGTTGGTTAATAAGATGGGACTTGTTTGTATTGATTGTATTTTCCTAACATGATTTTTGGAAGGCAGGGATATGTTTTACGAACGATTGATATGGTTGGTTGTGCCCAGTAGTTAAGGAACTAATAAACTAATTCTGTTGAAACATGAAAACATAAATGGGTTGGGGTTTTTTGTTTTATACATTCTTCGACATGGCAGTGCTGAGGCACGTGCTCAGTTTCTCTGTTTAGAAGCCATGGGTTGGGATGTGTGTTTGGTATACATATATATATCTGTATATTTGTGTTTTGTCGCACCCCAGCCATGTTGAGCACTTAGTGCCAAACACTCCCATTTCATGGGAGAGGGTTTTTCCCCTCTTAGTTACTAGCTCCTTCCAAACTCTTCTTCCATAGGCTGTGATGGCTTGAGGCGAACTTACACCCAAGACTCTTGGGTAGGTTTTGGTTGGGGTGGTTTTATCCCAATACACTTTAGGCAGGTTTACTATTTCCCAAGAATATTCGGGATGAGGCCCAGGTGTGTGCGGGCGGGATACGTGGTTGTGAGGCCCAGGTGTGTGTGGGCGGGATATGTGGTTGTGAGGCCCAGGTGTTTGCAGGTGGGATATGTATTTATTGAGGCCCAGGTATGTGCGGATAGGAAGAGTATGGTAGCGTCAGGACGTTCTCTATTAGGAAGAGTAGTTAACTAGTGGGAAATAGTGCGGGGTACCCAATACTCATGTTATTATATACTACTACCTGTTATTTTTCATTTTTGGTGAGTGTGGCAGGTGAGGTTGGGTGGATAGAAATCCTTTCTAGGTTTTGGTTTCTTTTGTTGTTCTTACAGGACACTAGGATGTCTCTCCACTTGTGCACGAGAGCTTTAGATTTCCCAACTGAGTATATTTGTATGATCGCCCTACGTTTACTTTCAGGTTTCCAAGTGGAATACCAGGGCCGTGCAGAACCCTACTAGTCGGGACAGTCGGATTTTTTGCAGTTGTTGTACTCTTGTTTCTTTTGGTATTGTACTTTTGATCTTTCCTGTACTTGTACATTGATTCGGAATTGTTTAAACATGCATGTGGGATTGGTTTGGGTTTATTTCCATTCACTTGTTCTTTTGGTGTTTAACTCATCCTATTTCCTGATCATAAATAATAAAAGGGTAATTCCTCCCATATTTGTGAAAAATTCATACCCTTGGTGCTAGTCGCCACCCTGGGGCCTACTGGAGGCGGGACTCGGGGGTCATTATCTCCCTTTCACCATTGCCAGCTCAAGAGGGGCATCTTTCATGGAATGGGGTTGTGACAGAATGGTATCAGATCCAGGTTGAGAGATAGGATGGAGTATAGAGTTAGGCACAGTGAGGATTTCATGTGATAGTAGGGAAACATTGTTGGATGATCTTGGTGCGTGACATAGGCTTGGGAAGACCGGCTAGGACACTGGATTTTAGGGCCCCCCGTGATCTGATTCAAGGAATTTAAGCCTACTGAATGACCAAGTGAGACTACATTAATTGTAGGGTAGAGACTCTAGGGAAGGTACATGCATCATCATGATTGTGCTTTACTTTATTTGGGTGTTTTGGGAAAGAAATTGAATAAAATGATAAAATGAAACCTTGAGAAATTTACTTACTACTTGGGCTTAGGGGATCTTTGTTTACCGTACTGCTATGGCACCTCGACGTCGTCCTCAGGTGGCTCAGACAGCTGAGGCCTAGCAGATTCTGGTGGTCGATCAGATGAGGATTGACCGAGATGAGGAAGATAGCCAGTGGCAGAAGACTCTCTGTTTTTTCCAATGGAAAACCCTTAAGAATTATGAGGGTAGTACTTTGGATATAGAGATGGAGGGGTGGCTTGAAGATCTAGGGATCTCTTTTACTTTGACCCATGCTCTGAGGGAGTAATGGGTTCCCCTAGTAGTCAGTCAGCTGAGAGGTGCGGCATGTCAGTGGTGGATGCTCTACCTCGAAGAGAGGACAAAGGCAGAGGTTCTGTGGGCTGACTTTGAGAAAGAATTCTGAGAGGAATTCCATTCTTCCATGATCAAGGAGGATAAGTGGTAGGATTTACTCTCCCTTCAACAGGGGAGTATGTCAGTACTAGAGTTGAGGATCAAGTTCAAGGATCTACTACTCTTTTCTCCGGATCTCTTTCCAGATGAGGACTCTTGAGAGAGACGTTTGGAGGAGGCACATCGTCCTTCGCTCCAGTATGATGTCACCCCCTTCACTCTTCCAATGTACTTTGCAGTAGAGAAGAAGGCAGAGGTTGTAGAGAGGATGCACTCGCAGGGAGGTGCACCACGATAGGGGATCCAGCCGGGTTCATCGAAGGAAGAGGCAGTCTGCATCAGGTCTCCTGCGAGAGGACCTTCCAGATTCAGGCCGGTAGGGAATAGGCCCCTGCAGTTATAGTTCAGATCTTCAGGTCCTCTTCACTTTTTTACGAGCCCAGGACCGAAGTGTTTCTCTTTTGGAGGTTTCAGGCACATTCAGATTCGGTGCCCGACCTGTGCTCAGTACGGTGGAGGTGGGCAGGTTCAGCGCCCGCCTCAGCAGCACCAGTTGCCGGCAAGGCCCTTCTAGCAGTAGTAGGCCCTGCTCCTCCGAGGGCAGAATTTGGAAGAGGAGGCCAACCACAGGGTTCTCCTCAGTGACCTCAACTAGGACATAGTCGGGTAGGTGGTCGACATCAGAGAGGCAGAGGAGCCGGGCGTGGACAGTTGCACGCAGCAGAGTTGATAGCTCCTGCAGGACTAGAGGTGGTGCAAGGTGTGATTTGTTTGTTCAGCACTCTCATTTCTACTTTGTTGGATTCAAGAGGTTCACACTCCTTTGTTTCACCCGGTCTAGCCCAATCTTTGGGTCTAGACGTAGAGAGACTTTCCATACCCCTGGTGCTGATTACACCAGTTTGAGGCTAGACCAGCGTATCTTGTGTTTTCCAGGGATGTGGACTGACTTTGGGACCACATCAATCTAGTGGGGACTTTATTTCTCTACAGATGCAGTCATACGATGTCATCATAGGCATCAACTGTTTGTTTTCTGTTAGTGTCGTTATCGCATGCTTCCGAAGAAGGGTCTTGTTCTTCGACGTGGATGGGCATCGTGTATCTTTTGTTGGCGAGAGGAGCTATCAGGTAGGAAGCTGGCATGTGAATCCTATCATTTCGTTGTACGGCGGGCAATTAGTGGTTTCAACTGATACAGAGATGATGGATGTCCCAGAGGTTTTTGGGGAGTTCCTCAATGTTTTTCCCGAGAGGTTTGTGACTCTACACCCCCCCCCAACGTGACGTTGAGTTCGGGATAGACTTGCAGCCTGGTGCCTGACCGATTTTGATGGCCCCTTATCGGATGACACCTTCAGAGTTGCGGGAGTTGCGGATTTAGATTGATGATCTTATGGAGAAGGGTTTTGTTGGACCCAGCGTGTCGCTATGGGGTGCTCCAATTTTGTTTGTAAAGAAGGGAGATAGTGGTCTCAGGTTATGCATAGACTACTGAAGGTTGAATCAGGTAACAGTCAAGAACCGTTACCCCCTTCCATGGGTAAATGATCTCTTCGACCAGCTAAGGGGAGCAGGTTGGTTTTCTAAGATTGATCTACAATTTGGATATCATCAACTGAGGGTAATGGAGTGTGACATCTCGAAGACATCTTTCGGGTGAAGGTATGGACACTTTGAGTTTGTTGTGATGTCATTTGGAGTTACAAATGCACCAGCTGTGTTCATGGGACTTATGAACCTTGTCTTCTGAGAGTTTCTAGACCAGTTTGTCATTGTGTTTATTGATGACATCCTGATCTACTCAAGATCATAGGAGGATCACGTTCAGCTTCTCAGGGTAGTCTTTTAAGTCCTTCGACACCACCAGCTTTATGGGAAATTGTCGAAGAGTAAGTTCTTGACACAAGAAGTAGACTTCCTTGGGAACTTAGTGTCTCAGCACGGAGTGTCAGTTGACCCGTCAAAGGTGGATGTAGTTGTTTCTTGGGTAGTACCCAAGAGCGTGGAAGAAGTTTGTAGTTTCCTGGGGTTGGCAGCTTATTATTGGAGGTTCGTTTCGAACTTCTCTCGAGTTTCTTCTCCATTGACGGCTTTGACTAGGAAAAATCGGGTCTTCCTATGGAGCGAGAAATGCTATAAAGCATTTGACTACGTAAAGGAGAAGTTGTTCAATGCTCCCGTACTCAGGTTTCTAGAGGAGGGGTTGTTTTATGAGGTGTTTTGTGATGCTTCTGGCCTTGGTTTGGGGTGTGTGCTGATGTAGAAGAAGGGTGTGATCTGTTATGGGTCTAGGATGTTGTGCCCTCACGAGCATAACTATGCCACTCATGACCTAGAGCTTGCAGCAGTAGTGTTCGTACTGAAGTTTTGGCCACATTACCTCTTTGGGGAATGCTTCGTGGTCTTCTCAGATAACAAGAGCTTACGTTATATCTTCTCCCAGCATGACCTGAACTTATGGCAGCGGAGATGGGTCGAGTTTCTACAAGATTACGACTTCGAGATCTCTTACCCTGAAGGTAAGGGAAACATTGTGGCTGATGCCCTGAGCAGGAAGTCACATAAGGAAGTGGTTTTGGAATCCGCTGATGCTTGGAGAGAGATGGGAGAGTTGGCTGCCTTGCACTTGGATGCAAGGGTAGAGGGTGTTAGAGGCTGTTTGTTTCAGATGATGGTGTAGTCCTCCTTATTGAAGCAGGTGGAAGAGTCTCAGTGGGGAGACACTGAGGCAGAAGTAATATGGGATCGTATCGATCAGGGAAACACTCCAAAAGGATGGTCAGAGGACAGCTGACATCAGATTCTTTTCATGGAAGGATTTTTGTTCCAGAGGTGATGCGTGAGGGAATTCTACGTGAGTTCCATTGCACATCCTTGGCGGTACATCTAGGAGTTTAAAAAATGTAACAAGTCCTTAGGGAACATTTTTGGTGGGACTGGGTGAAACTGGCAGTGGCGAAGTGTGTGGTTAAATGGCTAGTGTGTCAGCAAGTGAAGGTTGAACACCGTGTTCCCAGTGGTTTGTTTCATCCTTTAGATGTCCCCGAGTGGAAGTGATATGACATCTCAATGGACTTCGTCACAGGACAACTCAAAGCTCAGGGTGGTTATGATGCTATCTGGGTAGTGGTGGATCGACTGACGAAATCATCTCACTTCTTAGCAATTAAGGAGTCAGCCACAGTGAGTACCTTAGCACAGAGGTAAGTAGGTGTGGTGGTGTGGTTTCATGGAGTTCCAAAGATTATCATCTCATATTGGGATACTCAGTTTACCTCATGAGTCTGGAGGGGGTTATAGCATGCTTTTGGTACCCAGCTACACCTTAGCACTTCTTTCCACACCCAGACCGATGGGCCGACAGAGCGGACTATCCAGACATTGGAGGAAATGCTGCGAGCATGCGTTCTGGATTTCGGAGGATCATGGGTGTGACACTTGCCTTCAGTAGAGTTTGCTTACAACAACAGCTTCCACTCTACTATTGGCATGGCACCTTTTGAGGCTTTATATAGAAGACCACGTCGTTCACCCATTTTCTGGGCAGAGGTTGGTGAGACATGTGCTCTTGGGCCAGAGGTAGTGCAGAGCACCACAGAGAAAGTGCAGCTTGTGTGTGAGAGGATGAAAGTGGCTTAGGACCGACAGAAGTCTTATGCTAATCGTCGGAGGAGGCCCTTGGAGTTCGAGGTGGGAGATCATGTGTTATTGAAGGTTTCCCCTCGACGGGGGTAGAACAGGTTTGGGAAGGGGAGTAAGCTCTCCCCTAGGTCCATCGGACCTTTCGAGGTGCTGAGGCGAGTCGGTGAGGGGGCATATCAGCTAGCCCTGCCACCTCAGTTAAAGAAGGTTCATGATGTCTTCCACGTCTCCCAGCTTCGTCGGTACTTACACGACGACTCTCATGTTATCGAATGAGGAGAGTTATATATGGGAGACGACACGAACTTCAAGGAACGACCAGCCAGAATCGAATATCGTAAAGAGAATGTGCTTCGTGGATGAACCATAGCCTTGGTTCGTGTGTTGTGGAGGCATGGCGGCCTCGAGGAGAGAACTTGGGAGCGGGAGGCCCAAATGCACGCTCAGTACCTGGAGTTGTTTTGACTTGTGTTTTGTTTTTTCTTTTGAGCTTTGTTTTGATGTTATACGATGTAACTTTGATATATGGAGTGCTTGGCATGTCGGTTGTGAGACTTTTTGTTTCCTTGTGCTCTGGAAAAGTGTAACATGTTTGGATGTGTGGGGAAAGGGAAAAACCTTATCTTTAATCGAGACGCATTAATGAGGATGCGATTGAACCTGTGCAGGAGAGTTGGTGCACCCTAAAGTGGATAATATCTCGACATAGGAGAAGGAATTTCCCCAAATCACGTGTTTGTGAAGTGTGTTCGTTGTACGGTGTTGGGGGAAGTGCAAGTTGAAAAATCCTAATGTATGGAAGTGGGAAGACCCAATTCTAAATCGAGACACATTAATGAGGATGTGATTAAACCCGTTCAGGAAAGTCAATGCCGCCTAAAGCGGATAATATCTTAACATAGTAGAAGGAATTCCTAACACATATGATTAGGGTTGTTAGATGGGTTTCTATTATAACGAGAGCCCTAAGAGGTATCTTTTTGGGTTCCTATGGGTTGGATTTTGAATTCTCGAGGATGAGAATGTTTTAAGTGGTATCTGATGTAATGGATCGGACCACTCCGGCCCATTCCTTTGTCGAAAAGTAGGTCATGAGGTGTTCGGGAGGGTAAAATAGACTTTTCCCACTTTTTTTAGAATTTTGTAAATACACGCCGTTTAGTGTGAGTACACGCCGTGTACCAACTCGCCGGGTATACCCTGTGTTGAAGCCGTGTCCTTGCTGTGTGAAATAAATGAGTACAAGCCATGTAGCCCATACTACACGTCGTGTAGTCCCTCCCCGCATATGGGTTAGCCCCAAACCGTGTGTTTACCAGTCAACGATCGTGTTCCACGTTGAAGGCCGTGTTGGAATCCGCATGGCACCCATGTGAAATGGCTGAGTACACGCCGTGTACTAGAAAGTACATTCTCACCTAAAAAAGGAGGGGGCCTCTCATCCTTTTCAAATCACTCCTCTCCTACCCATTCCCTTGAGTATATCTCTCCCGATAGAGACTCCACGATCTTTTCCTCTATAACTTCTTTGTCCAATCTCCGTTTTACGATCCGTCAATGGCCACGGGATCATAACAACGAGGCGGAACTTCTGAGCCTGGATCTGTTGTCTTCCCTTTGGCCTTTCCTTCCTAGATTCCACCCAAGGAGGTGTTTTCGTGATTTGACAGAAGAGATGGGCACCGACGGACGTCTTCTAATGTTGATCCGGGGGAGCGTTACAATCAGAACCTGTCGTGGTAGGGATCTTACCTTCGTCTCTCTAAATTGTGCATCATGCGGGGTGGGTATCCTCTTGTTTATGTGAAAAACTTTTGAACCTTTTTAATAAAGATAATAATTGGCTTAAATAACGGGGATGGGGCAGTTATTATGTTTATCATTATTTATCGTATTATTATGTTGTGAATTGAATAAGCTTATGCCTACGGGAAATAACAGTCATTGGGGGACTTTTCTTGTGTAATTAAATGCTTCCCTATCTTTCTATACCATTTATGAATGGAAACTTTGGGGAATTTGGGAATTGGATAATCACGTAAAGTTGGCGGATTAAATGAATAACATGAACCCTTGTGTGATCACCCCGGTTGAACAAAACTGAAATAATAAACATGTGGACGTTGGTTCGGGTTTATTTATGTGGAGGGGGTGTTTTGTGGGTTGTTGTGGATCAGGTAAGCAGTGGGTCTGCGGTTGGCTTTATTGTGGGTTGCTGTGAATGCTATGTTAGTGATGGGCAGTAGGGCTGTGATAAATGGTATCAAGGGGTGATGATGTGTGGGTTTAGGTGTGTTTGTGGTTATGATGGTTGGTAGTGGGGCTTCAGGGATGGGTTTGAATGTGAACGAACTATGGGTTGTGAATAATAAATAAAATGTGCAAGAATTAATGAATGGTGGGGATTGGCAACAGAAAGGGAATAAAAATCAATGGGGTTGGTTGGTTAATAATAAGGGACTTTTTTGTATTTATTTTATTTTCCTAACATGATTTGTAGATAGAAGAGATATGTTTTATAAACGATTTATATGGTTGGTTGTGCCCAGTAGTTAAGGAACTAATAAACTAGTTCTGTTGAAACCTGAAAACCTAAATGGGGTTGGGTTGATTGTTTTATGCATGCTTCGACATGGTAGTGCCAAGGCACGTGCTCAGATTCTCTGTTTAGAAGCCATATGTTTGGCAATGTGTTTGGTATACACATATATATATAAATATGAATCTTTTTGTTTTGTCTCACCCCACCCATGTTGAGCACTAAGTGCCGAACCCTCCCATTTCATGGGAGAGGGTGTTTTTCTCCCTTAGTTACTAGCTCCTTCCTGCTCCATCTTCCATAGGCTGTGATGGCTTGAGACGACATTACACCCAAGACTCTTGAGTAGGTTTCGTTTGGGGTGGTTTTATCCCAAGACTCTTTGGGCAGGTTTACTATTTTCCAAGAATCATCAGGATAAGTCCCAGGTGTGTGCGGGTGGGACACGTCTTTGTGAGGCCCAGGTGTGTGTGGGCGGGATACGTGGTTGTGAGGCCCAGGTGTTTGTGGGCGGGATACGTGGTTGTGAGTCCCAGGTGTGTCCGTGTGTGATATGTGGTTTTCGAGGCCCAAGTGTGTATGGGCAGGAAGAGTGTGGTAGCGTCAGGACGTTCGCCATTAGGAAAAGCAGCTAACTAGTGGGAATTGATGCGGGGTACCCAATACTCTTGTTCTTATATACTACTACCTGTTGGTTTGCGTTTTAGTGAGCGTGGCTGGTGAGGTTGGGTGGATAAAACTCCTTTCTATGTTTTGGTTTCTTCTGTTGTTCTCACAGGACATTAGGATGTCTCCCCACTTGTGCACGAGAGATTTAGGTTTCCCTACTAAGTATACTTGTATGCCCACCCAACGTTTACTTTCAGGTTTCCAGGAGGACTACCAGGGCCATGCGGGACCCTACTCGTCAGGAAAATTGGAGTTGTTGCGGTTGATGTCTCTTGTTTCATTTTGTGTTGTACTTTTGAGTTTTCTTGTACTTGTACATTGATTCAGAATTTCTTAAACATGCATGTGGGATTGTTTTGGGTTTATTTCTATTCACTTGTTCTTTTGGTGTTTGAATCATCCTATTTCACAATCTTAAATAATAAAAGGGTAATGCCTCCCGTATTTTTGAAAAATTCATACACTTGGTGCTAGTCGCCACCCCGGGGCCTACTGGAGGTGGGACTCGGGGGTCATTATCTCTCTTCCACCATTGCCAGCTCAGGAGGGGCATCATTGATGGAAGGGGGTCGTGACAATCAAATTGGATTGTTTCATCATTTCCCAACAACATTATTGAGATTCATTCCATTCAATACAGCAGAGAAATCATTTACTAAATCCTTTGAGGACAATTAACGAGGTGATTCTCTCCATATCTCTAACATGTGTGTGGATGGATCTTTTATCCCCTTTACCATTTGATCCTTCATCTAGGAACTATAACCTTAATTTCCAATCCCAATATTAATGGTATCATTCTATAAAATCCATAAATACTATTATAACAAATAAAACTCCTTCTATATACATCCCAATTCTTGGATAGCTAGCATGTTTTTAATATGTGATTTAACCACAAAAAATATCTATTTTCTACCATTATTGAAAACAAAACATGATGGGTATCTTTTAATACTTGTGAAACTTACCTCATGAAGAAAATAAATTCACAGTAATTTTTAAAATGCTCTATTAATCCACTCTCTATCATGGTATGTTGATTTTGAGGGAATTATTTTATAAGAAGTATATTCTAAAAGACGTCCCATTCCTTTACATCCATCTCATTCTTTAGAAACATATTATTTACTATTTTCTTCCATTATTAAAAAAATCAATCTAAATGGATGGTTTATAGAGTAATATAATACTTATTATAATAAGGAATCATGAAAAGATCAATTCCATAGTGCTGACCTATATTTTGACAATGAGAAAATTAGAAGGCCCGCTATATATTTGTGTTCATTGGGGAATATTTTTCTTGAGGGAAAATTTATCATTATTTGGTGGAGGAATACATTCCACATTTTTCAAGTTATCATTCATAACATGATATTGTTAGTTAATTATGACCATTATGTTTTTAACCCCACCTTACAATATGTTGTATATATCCTTCATAAATTCATGCATTGTTCCTAACAATGGTGTTTGTAATGGTTTATTTATGGTTCCTATCATTTTCTAAAAAGAAAAGTATTATAAAAAATTATAATTAAATAAATCTCAGATTAATATCCAAATAAAATGTGTAAATAAATTATAAATTCTTCACTTCTCACATATCTTAGATTAGATTAAGATATAATTTTCTAACCAAGTTACTATATTAATTAAACTATTATATTATTCCACCTATACAAGCACTCAATTTTTATAAATTATTATTATATTTTTTTAAGATAAAAATACAATACTATTACTATTAGGAATGGTAATTTTTAGTATCTTGGGATAATTATTATTGTAGAAAAGCATATAGTAATCATAAAATGTTATTTAATTCCTTTATCATAGTCCATCTATTCACTTTTATATTATCAATAGCAGATAGATTTAACTGAGGACATAAATCAAAGAAATGTGTGAGATAATAAAGTAGAGAAAGAGGAGGAATAATCCATTATTGGTCATTGTAATAATCTTCATATTGAATTTTTATATAAGAACCTTTTTAACTAATTAATATTTTCTCTTTGAAAATGTGCATTCCCATTGCATCTATATAATTTGTTTTAAATTAAATTATGATACTTCTGTAAATTTAGTTTGCAGAAATGGTTTGCATATTTTCAATCTGTGTATTCTGTATTATTATATAAGCCTAATAAAATTTTTTATCAAAATTATTAGTGATAATAGTTAATATTAATTAACACAAGGAAGGTAAAAACGAGTTTACTGGGTGGTCATTATTAAAGAGTATGGTAAAAAATGAACATAAACATATACATAACCAATTTTTTAGACATATATTCACCATATAACTTCTATAATGTAGTTTGGTTTGATATTGGATCTTATTGGTACATAAAACAGGGTACCCAAGTCTCATTTCAATGAAATTAAAAGTCTGAAACTCACATCACATATAAAATGGTACCCCCTCTACTCCCCTATTCTCACATAGAATTACATTTTTCATAGCCAAGGCCAAAAAAAATAAATTCTCTACTTATCTATTCCCATCAGAGTGTCTTTATTTGGCATATATCCAGCAAATAAGGCCATTGGTGTGACCTAAAAATATTTTCCAAAGAAGAGGTATCATTATTCAATGAGCTTTTTTATTTTGTTCCATCTTCCACCTGATGGATTAACATTTAACCATTCTCATATAATAAAATAATTTTCCTATATTCTATAATATTTTATTAGGTTATTTTAATGAAATATTCCAATATCATATTCCCTCAATTGGGAAACATAACATTGAATATTGTGTATGGCGGAATACAGCCTCACGATCTGATCAAGTTCTTCTTCCATTAATTCTCTTAATTAATTTTAATAAATAGAAATTTGACATATATATATATATATAATATATAACATTATAATTCATATTTAATTATTATATAACATGTACCTTATGAATTTCAATTTCATCTAAAATACACCTCCGGAAGTAATGTGATTCATTTTCTATAATGAGTTTCTTGGAAGATGATGAAGGATGAATTTATTGAATATATGTCACATATATTACATTATATTTATTATGGATTATTATTATACCCCCCACTTCTTAAATAGTTCACCCATTAATTGTATGATATTGTTGCTTATGCATATATACGAACTACTGTCTCCACAAAGTGATGCAACTCATTTTAAATTCCCAACATTCAAAAAAAGTTTTAATAATTTTTATAATTTTTAATTATGATATTTATAACACTATTAGAATTATTAATTTGATATTATTGTATACTATGTTTAATATCTGTATCATTAATTACAAAATATGCATGAGAAAACAAGGAAATTAACACATGAAACTATGAAAATAATTAAATTTTATTAACAAATGGGTGATGAAATATTTTTAAAGGATAATATATGATATCATAAATATTAATATGGTTTTTATAAGTTAATAACCTGCATAAATCCATTTTGAAGGATGTTTAAAATCATAGAACAAATGGGATGCGTGAGGTTATGGATTCTGTCATAATTTCTTTTAATTGTGGAACATTAATATGTTATGCACCAATTAATTTTAGATGGTTTATACACTAGCAATTTATCATTTAATATCATGAATAATCCAAACTTCATGGTATTTATGTTTCAATTTTAATTATTTCATCCATGTGTAGTTGGATTTATTATTACCAAGTGCTAAGTGAATTAGTGTGAATTTTTTTTCCTAAGGTCACACTATATGGTAATGTACCTATTTCTATATTATAATGTGTATATATAACCCCATTGTCATATAATATCATGAATAATTAATTTTTCTTGAGATTTAATGTTTCAATTATCATTATTTCATCTAATTTTTTTAATTAAAAGTTACCATGTGGAAAATAATCACATAACTAAATTTCTTTTCTTGGGGTTATATTAAATTTTTTGTGCCTTTGATATTCTAAGATTAAATTTGTAATGATTTTTTAATATCTATTTATATATTTAAAAATGTTTTCAGGGTTTTATATTTGACACAAATAATCAATTTATTGGTTAATTCCCACATCAATGTTATGATATATGTAATGGTTTATTTCACAATCACGTTTTGATCCTGATATTTTCTAATTGAATTTATATTAATGGAAATTATTTCATTATTTTTTTAAAAACCCTTCCATTTCTTTATCATCTAGTCATTTGGGGTATTTTCCATGTAATATTACAATATTAAAACACTGTGGTACAAAGATTTTTTGATAATTTTTTTTAATAAAACCATTCATAATTTCGCTCTTCTAAGGGAAATATTTTTTCTTCCAAAACCATGTCTCCTAAAAATTTAAATTTTTTAAACCTCTTTAAAATAAATTAGTTATAAAATTTTACCCCTTTTTTCTTTTTTTAAAAAATCATAGTAATATTTATTTCATTTTCGAAACACTAACCATGTAGATTTTATCAAATCTGTGAATAAAATATTTATTTTAACATACTCATCATGTATTGAAATTAATTACATCATGAACACTCAATGTTTTATTGATTATATTATTTGTATCAATATTTATTTTCAATGAAAAGTATTTTAAAAAATTTCATGCCCATTATGTTTTAAAACTGGTTTTCAAATGAAAAGTATATTTTCCTAAAGAATGTTTTCAATGATATTTTTATGGTATTTCTAATCACAAAATAAGAAAACACTTTATTATTATTCCAATGGGTATATGTTGTATAGATATCATATTTATTCATTGAATGGATGGTTTATGATCATTTTGAACAAAGTACGTATTGAAATTCCCTTACCTAATTTCTTTTTATAGTCATTAACATTGCATTGATTTAATAAAAAACTATTTAAATTGAATTTCACCTAAAATTAAATATAATATATCAATGATATAATAAAAACTGAAACCATATTTCATTTTTATATAGTGTTTTTTATGATAAAAATTTTATTCTTTATCTTGGAAAATGTTGTCTTATTCATACTCCTTACTCAATACGAATCATTGACGATAATTCATATTATTCATTAAGTAAATCAATCGTATCATATATTATGAATGATTTGGACTTGAATACATTTTTGGGGAACATTTATTGAAATCCCTTTTATGTATCGTTGGTATCATGGGATGAAGCAGTTCTCTATCCTTAATTAAATTTGTTTCTACCCTCAAAATTTACATTGTATTTGGGAACAATCTTGAAGGAAGAGGTATCATGTTATTGAGACATGAAATCTAATAATTAATAATTTAATTCATTAGGAATTAAATTTTTATTACCCAAGAAATTTTTATAGTGAAATTAACTCTAGAAAATTTTTATTCTCATTTTATTGAATAAATGGCATGTGTTTTTTATTTATTTAGATTTCCATGTTGTCTATGAATTATCCATTAATTATAGTAATGTTATTAATTAAATGGAACATGATTCCAGTAATTTTAACATTCCAAATTGATTATAATTTATCAAATCATGATATTCAAGTCATTTATTAAATGACATATGGGTCTATTAATTTTCATTCTCATATAGATAATATCATATTAATTCAGGTTAGCTTCCACCGAACTAAATAATTACATATAATTTGAGATAAACCAATTTTTTTTCTTTCACAAGGAATAGATTTTGTATACTATGAAAGATATGGAATGATGTGAAAGAGAAAATAATGAGTTTCCCAAAAAAATATTTTTTTATTTGTTTTTAAATGTAAAATTGAAATAATGTTTATATCTTATTTTCCAAGAAAACTAAAATATTTGTTACTTCTTTATATTATCCATTGTATCTTATAACAATGTAATAAGGTAACCAATGGCTCCGGACTACTAGGTTTTTGGTCATTTCTATTGGTATCAATTAAAGTTTAACAGAAACCTTTGGAGATTGATTTTGAAAAACATCGATTAGGGAATCTAACCCTATGATTGACATTGAGGATAAGTATAGAATAACATATTGAATTTTTTGTATGGTATAGATTATGTGTTTTATCCTATAAATATAACTCTATATAGATAAAAAAGTGGATGTGGTTTGAGGACAGATGTACCTAGGGTAATAACTTTGAAAAAGGCACATCAGGCTTGACTCAAGCATTCCTTGGTATAGAAGAATGGGCCTTACCGTGAACTTGCTTCGATAATCCTAAGGGATAATCTTTGTATAATTAAAATTTAATTCAAAAAACAACTCAATGGATTTTAATATTTGATGACAATGAATTACCTAGAAGAAACATAATTTGTCTCGGGTTGATAATTTGATCGTTAATAGTTTTTTTGGTTTTAATGGATTGATGTCCAATATTATTAAGAGTATTTTTTAAAGAAATTATAATAATATAACCCTTTTTATTATTATGGTTTTTATTAATATTTTATTCAAGAAAAAATTCCACAAATTTTTTTATGAAATATTAAATGTATTGATAACCACTAAGGATAGTATGATCATTATCGACAATGTGATAATAGTAAAATATGATTATTAAAAAATTTGGAAAAAAATAAATTCTATTTAATACCTTACTTAAAATTTTCTGTAGTTATTACTTTTATTACAATTAGTTCCATTATATTTTTTGGAATGTTATAGGAATTGTACTAATATACTTTTACAAAAAGGAAATCCAGCGTTCGAGTTGCAAATATGTCACATTCAATATTATTATGGGGATTAATCGCACTACCCAAGGAAGAAAAGAGTGTGGTTACTACCACAAGCATGCATGAAGTCCTATAAAATATAAGTATTTATTTAATTAAAAATTCAGGGATAAATATTATGGTTATTTATGGAAATATTTCCTTAAGCTGAGTAATATGTAACCCTTAGATCTATCCTATGATTTGACATTGAAAACAAAATTCAAATTTTGAAACATGGGGTTATTTTAAATGTAGGGTTATTTATGTAATGATTTAAGTTGAACTTTATCAAATGAGATTAATATAATGGTTTATACATTTCCAGTATTACCTTATAATGTGTAATCCTTTTTTATAATAAATTGAGGAATAAGATTTTATTCTTTTAATGATTGTGTGATACATTAAATTTTAATAAAATTTAACAAGATTATTCATTTCATAGAGTAATAAATCAAATCACAACCAAAGGATGAAATTTGGATAACGTGATGATAAAGATATTACATAAGTAAAATAACTACTGTTCTCTATCATGGCAGTAAAATAATTCAAAAACTCATCGAAATGGATATTGAAACACTAATTTTATCCCAATGGTAGTGTTACCTAGACAATTCGATATATTATGGTTGATGACATATATTTTTATCTATAATTATGTAATATTTCATTCCATTTTCATATCTTCAAATTCCACTAATTTTCTCTAATATAGAAACCTAGTTATGTGTAATTCTCTATGACCATTATACCATTCTTTCTTTCTTATCAAGATGTTTTTTTATTAACCCTCCTAGAGAAGTGGGATTCCAACAAAATAATATTTAAAATATCAAAACCCTTCTTTATGATATCATCGTCGAATTGTGAGGACTCGATTTATATAATGAGGGGATAAAGTAACACCCAAAAAATTTATAGAATAATTATTTAAAATAATTTTATCTCCGTGATATAATGTGGTACACACAACCCCATTATTTTTAAATTGGTATCATTAGGTTCGAAATAATATATGGAATATATCACAGAGCTTATAAGATAATGCTACAACCCGATGAATATATGATATTGTAAATAGATCTAATCCATCCAATAGATTGAAATTATTTCAAATTCAGGTTTGGATTAAACATGATACTCTATTAATATATTATTATTTTAACATTACCATGTTAACCTTCTCGTTAAGACGACCAATAAGAATTGTAATAAATAATTTATGGAAATTATATTGTTTAAAAATGTATAAATTAAATTTAATTATGATATATATATTATAAATATTATACGAACCATTTTATTGATAAAGAAACATATTATGAAAAAATAAATTTTTTCCTAGGAAGTGTCTTGGTCTCTCTCTGCAAATATAATTTAAAATTACTATTTTAAACATTTAGAAAATTTATTTCATTAAATTAAAATCGTTTTTTAAATTTTCATATCATTATTTTAATAGTCTGATTTTTTGGAAATTTTCAAAAAAGTTACGTTTTCCATGAATAGTGAGAAATATTTAATTTATTTATGAATTTTTAATTATTTTAATGATTTAAAAAACATAAATATTGTTTGAATATGTTTTTAAAAGTTATATTTTTCAATTATTTAACTATTAATTCATTATATGTCAATGTAGTCATATTAATATTGAATTTTTCTATAAAACCCATTTAAAGCTTTTGAACATTTCTTCTGTGAAAACTCATTTTCTTGTTTCATCTGAGGTTTGAGTTTTCAATGATATTATTCCGCTTTTATGAATTGGATTTGTAAAATTTTATTCCATATCTTGAATAAGGATGATTTAAATTAATTAATTATAAAAAAAAAGATTTTTTACAATGATGATTACTAAGAATAGTTAAAATTAATTACTGTGAATAAAGTAAAAAAAAGATTCCTTGGTGGATAAAAATAAAATATAAGATTTAAAAGGATATAAAACAAATAAAACATAACTTTTCTTTCTATATTTATACCTAATACCTTATTAGATATATTTTGGTTCATTATTGGTGCCTGGTGGTTGGTTAAAATTTGGACACACTTATGTATTTTCAAAATAATTCAATGTGTGATACTCAACACATTAATAAAAGGCCACCCCTCTCCTCCCTTATTCACACATAAAAATCCAATTTTCTTTGATAATACCATATCATATAATTTTCTCAATGCCCAACTCTCCTCTAAGTTTTCTTTTCTTAGGAAAAAATTCTTCAAAATAAGGCCTTTAGTGAAAACTAAAATAGTTTGTTCGAAGATGATGTAATGTTTTTCAAATAGATGTTTTATTTTTTTTTCTTATTACACCCCACTAAATTTATATTTAACCAAGATATTATAAAAAACTAATAATAATAATTATACAAAGATGTTTTAGGGCTCAGTTCAGGACCCATGTTTGTCTCATATCCCCTCAATTGGAAAACAAAATCCTTGAGTATGTCTACAGTGGACTAAGGCATCATGAGCTGATGTAATTGATTTTCCATCACCAACCCTCATGAATATTTGTAATAAGAAATTTAAATTATATACATAAATTGTATTTTAAATTTTTTATAATTATATAATTTTTATATATATTATACTATCTTACATTCCATACCGTTTAAAATATGTTAATTTCACTTTTTTGTATGTTGAGCTACCACCTCATGATGTGAGGTCATTCATTTTCACGAAAACATTACATGGAAGGAAAAAAAGGATAAATTAATTTTATATATTATATTTATACAAAATTATATTTATATTCTAAGATTAACATATCTCTTAATTCCTTAACAGTTCGTTAATTAATGCAGTGATATCATCGCTCGTGCATACGTATGACCTACCAACTCGACAAAGTGATTCGATTCATTTTCAATTAAAAACTATAAAAAATAGTTATAATAATGTATCTACATAGTAAATATAAAATTTTATACCATTATTATTATTTAGGGGATTATTGAACCATATCCTATGATTGAGATCTAGAACATTCATGACAAAACTCGCTTGAGAAAACATGGAAATTAACTCAAAAAACAATGTAATCAAGGAAATATTTTTAGTGAATGGGTTATGATGTGTTATGAAAGTATCATAAATGATATAATAAATATTAATATTGTTATATTATATGTTAATAACATGTTTAAAATTATTATACTAAAACATGTGGAGCACCCAACTAATGGAAAGTGTGAGATGAGAGATATTATCTCAACTTCGATTCATTGAGGAACATTTGTATATTATGTACCAATTTATTTTATATAGTGTATACACTTCCCATATTAAACATATTTTCATGAATACTTAATAATTAATGTTCTTTTATTATTCAAATTAAATTATTTCATCCATGTGTATTTTCTCTTGAATATTACCATATGATAAGGGGTTTCTTATTAATTTCATTTCACCAAGGCACCATGTAATACCAAGGGCCTAATTTTATTTATATGGTCTATATACTAACCTTTTGACATAAAACATCATAAAAAATTATTATTCCAGTTGTTTTATGTTTAAATTTGAATTATTTAATCTAAGGGGATACTAATTTAAAATTACCAAGTCGTAAAAAATTCCATTAGTCAATTTCTTTTCATTATGTTATATTAATTCTTCTTTTTCTTTGAAAACCTAAGACTATATGTGTATTTATTTATGACTATATATTGTGTTAATTAAACTTTTTTAATTTTTATTGAAATTTGATTCACATAATCAATTTATTGGTTAAATCTAACTTTAAATTTATGATCTTTGATATGGTTTATTTCATAATATCATTTTGATCAGGATTGTTTATACATGAATTTCCAATGAAAGAAGTTATTTGGTAATCATTTTATAAACCCTTCCAATTTATAATCCTCTAGTTATTCATGAACATTTTCTAGAAATAGTACCATTTTAAAATTCATTACTAATTAATATTATTGATAGAATATTATTGAGAAGATCACACATCATTTTTATGTTCATTTGGAAATCCATTTTCTTCCAAAAACCACAATTCATAAAAACGTTTTTAGACACGTTTTTAAACTATTTAAAAATAGATATTGAAAAAAATTTACCCATTTTGTATTTTTTAAAAAATAATTACAAATGAATCTATATGACTTTTTCGTAACAATTCAGGTTTTCATTTTATCAACGATGTGAAAGGAGTCGTTATTTTAACATAAATAGAATATAAAGAATTTCCTATCGTCATGAACACTAATTTCTTTAATGATTTCATTATTAGCTTCAAAGGTTATTTTCAATTAAAAAAATTATCATTTTTTTGAAATTGTTATTTCAAAAAATTGTTTCAAATGAAAATTTTATTTTCCAAAATAATAAATTTAAATATTTTTTTGGATATTTTTTTATCAATTTCCAATAAACAAAATATTCATACACCAATTGGTATATGTTGTATTCAACTCGTCCTTGTTATTTCTATAGATTGGTTTTGATCATTTTTACTAAGGAATGTGTTTACATTCACATTATAGATTCAATTTGTAGTTATTAACATTCCATTTAATTGTTCAATTTTTTGTGGATATTAAATTTACCATAAAATTCAATATTATTTATCATTGACATGTTTATTGCATAAACCATATATCATTTCTAAATGCAGTATTATACATTGAATGTTATTTTTTATCAATTTAAATATTAACAAATTTTAATCTCTTCCTCAATAGAGATCTTTGATGATATGGCACGATATTTATGAATTAAAACAATTATTTGATATATGAAGAATTCATTAAACATGGAGACATTGTGGGGGCCAGTTTTAGATAACCCCTTAATGCATCAATAGTTTCATTTGATGAATTATTTTTCTAACCTTAGTTATATGGGTTTCTATACATTAAAATTTGACAATCTTAAGGAAATATCATTATAGTAGTGGAATCATGTGTCTGAGACATGATGTCCAATAATTGACCCTTTAATTCAACAATAATTCCTACTTTATTATCCATGATATTTTTATAATGACATTATATATGTATTAATTTTATTCACAATATATTAATTATATCGTATGTGTTTTTCATTTATTAACATTTCCATATTGTTTATGCCTCATCTAGTTAAGATAGTCTTATTGTTGATTAAATGTAATGTTTATTCTGTTATTTACATTTCCTAATTGAATATTCCATATATAATCAATAGTGTGAATTTTTTGATCAAATATCTGTTTTTGAATTTATCTAAATTTCTATATTTTTTATTCCTTATTGGTCTATGATCGATTATGTTGTATATAACCATTAAAGATATTCTGTGCTTACCATTATTTTATTTCGTTTCCCCATGAATAATGGAAGTGTACTATGAATTATAGGAAAGGATATCCTAGAGTAAATAATGAGTTTATTAAAAAAAATTATATTTGGGTTTTCAAATGTAATATGGGATTCATGTATGTATCTTGTTTACCTAGATGAATAAACAATTAATTCCTTTGGGTTGTGATCCCTTATATCTTATTACAATGTAGTAAAGTAAGAACTAGATTCGGTCAATTGGGGTAAGGGTATTTAAAGATATGTTGTAACCCAAAATACAAGACATAATTTTTCTAAAACAATATTTATATAATTAATATTCATTCCCAAAATCCTTATTAAAATCATTCAAATAAAATTACTTATCAACTAACTTTTTAACCACTACATTTTTCTATACAACCTTTTTCCCTCAAAATAATATAGTATTTATTTATTATATTACTGTAACATAAATTATCATATTAACCTTACTGTTTTTCAATAACATTTAAAATATGTCTATATAATGTTATACTCTAATTTCTTAAAAAATCACTAGAACATATATTAAATGAAACTATTTTTTTATAATTAACGTCCCCCAAAATATCTTTAATCATGTTAAATTATCATCACATAATACATCAGACGAAGTATGTATGATTTTCATCATATAATTAACCATTGGTATAGTATCCCAAGACCCCTTTGGTTTATCGCATTCACCATAGAATATCATAGGTTCTTCATATGTTCTATTATTTAATTCTCCAAAACATTATATAGAAAAAGATTGAAATAAACCAAGTATATCCCCCCAAGATTGTCAAATTATATTTAGAAAAAATGAATCACACACCATCAACCTAATTGATAACCAATGTATACGCAACAAACTATTTTTTGGTTTATTACCCTTAGATGAATATTCACCAAAACTATATCCACTTTTAGTATCTAGAAAGGGATGTGTTGCTTGAAAAATTACATAATATTTTCCTTAACAAATTTTTTGGATGTTATTATATACTTGGACGCTTCTTAAAATTAATTCATTGGATTATATTCAATAATATATGTTAAAAAAATATAGTTCTCAAGTAATCTACCTAAATTCATATGATACCAATTGTAAAGACACTTACCCTATTATCCTAGATTCATTGGTTAGTTTATTAAATTTTCAAAAGATGTATTTAACCAGATCTTGAAGGACCAAAAACTTTATAAGTCTTTGTAAACTAAATAAAATTTAAATTTCATATTATATTTGAAAAAAATAAAATATAAGACAAATTGGAAGTGTATCTTGTTCAACCTTGAACCCTTTGAAGGTTCCTTCTTCATATCATAGGGAAATTAGATTAAATAAGGGTGAGATCAAATGATCCACAAGTGTAACATACAATTAAATTTATAATGATTAAATAATTAATAATCAATATGTCATGGAAAATAACTAAAAAACATGCCATTTAGTAAATAACTTGGGAAAAAATGAATCAATTCATGATAAAAATGAAAAAATATCTTAGATAAAAATAATTGAAGTCTCAATAAAGGAAATGGTTAATATTATATTTCATTATATAATACATCATGGGATTTATACTTCTATGATGTTACACTAATACTATTTAATTGATTGTTAAAATTACACGAAAAACCAATTTTGTCTTAGCTTACTAATTTGTCTCATGAGGCGTATCGATGCATCGGGGGGCTATGTGATTCTAGTCCCCACCCTACACAACATTTCCATTATATTATTAATATATCTAATGATAAATTTAACTAAAAACAATATTCTTTATCAATAAATATTTATAGTTATTAATGAATTGGGATTCATCAACATTTTCCCCCATCATTCAAATTACATTAATACTGAAATTACATATATATATATATAATATTTTTTATGAAATAAGTATATCCATGAAAAAGTTAATATGGATATTTAATAGAAATATAATTTACTATGAAAAATGATTCGATGAAGGTGAATGTTTCAAGAGAGAGTTAAGGAGAACAATAGCAACCAATATAGCGAATGTTGTAACTTTCCCTGGTTAAAATAACCACATACCACCCATTTGAAGAATAAATATGGAATTATTACAACATATACCAACTCGGTTATAAGTGAGGTGATGTTTTTGTTATTTTTTATGAATATAAATAAAATTATAAAATCATTAAAAATATTATTGAGGAATCTCCCCTCTTATATTTTGAAATAAATTTTCAAAATAAAACATTTCTGGAATATTTTGAAAAAACATTATTTGAGAAGAACCTTATAAACATGTTCTGTATTTTCATGTAATAGATTGGTCATGATGGCAGAGAATTATTTTCATTCATGAGTATATTAAAACAATGATTACTTTTATAATTTCTGTAAAAAAACAAATATTACTATGTTCCAAAAGCTGAATTATGATTACTTTTAGAAAATTTAATAAAAATAAAAATATAGAAAAACATATTTTATAATTAAATGGATAATATTAAAAATATTATTTACAAATTGTGGGGAAAATATGGAAATTAAAGAAAAATGTTTTCTGGTCATGTAAAAAATAAAGTCTGTTTTTATAGATTCATTTGGTATCATTAGCACTTACAAATACAAATTAAAAGAAAAAATATATATATATATAAAGTACTATCATAAAAGAATATATATTTTGTTTAATATATTAATATTAATTAATCCTCTTATTGGATACTTAATAGTAAAAAATTCTGAATAATAACGATATTATTAATTAAACCATTACCAATTTCATATCTTTTGAATCATAAGATCCATGAAATATTAACATAAAATGAATCATTAAATTTCATGAACAAATATATATTCATGAAATATAATTTTAAAGTGTTAGTTTATACATCATATAAAATAAATTTGGCCTATTACATTTAAATATTCCACTGTGAAGAGAGATTGAGATGAAATCCGATAAAATAATCATAATGCAGAAGAGAAATTAATCAGTTAATTGATTATATAAAAGTTAAATTAAAAACTATATAAAATAAGTCAAAAAAATATCATTAATTAATCGTAGGTCATTTTACACATAATACATGCATATTAAAGACTACATACGCGTAATATTACCTAATGATAAAAAATGGAATTATATAACCCCTTATGTATGGTCTGAATCATCACATATGTTATATATCTTTATAAATAATATAATTATTTAAAAAATTAAATTTACTAAAACCATTTTTCATGTTTATTATTCCATTTGTTTTTTTACTTTGTTATATTTAATTATTTAATCCATTGTGTTCACATAATACTTTTTGAAGATATTTATTTCATATGTCTAAAATGACTTGGGTAGATTAACCATGGTTAATAAGTTAATTACTATATAATTTAATGAATAATAATCAAAAAATAATTATAGTTTTCATTCAAAAATTATAATATTATAACAAATCAATGAGTATGATTTTTAAAAACGATCTATGTTAAAATCATAGAGACGGTAGGTTGTACGTACAAATGAGTTACGTCTCAGTTTTTTCAATGATCAATGTCAAAAAAAATTAATTACTATTATATTTTAATTGAATTGTAATTATTTTTGGAAAATCATAAAATTTCTTAAACTGTACTTATATATTATTCCATTGATTTTGTGATGGAAAATGAATAACATTGTTTCATTGTGGTGGTAGTCTACACGTACGCACAAGAAACAATATCAATTTTTAGTGAATGGAAAGGTATGTTAGTAAATGATATATTATATTTTTATAACTATTAATATGTCATGAAAAAAATATATACATTTAATTAATTATTATAACCATAAATAAGAAAAGGTTATGGAAAAAAATTACATCATGTTTTGAGGTGGTAGTTCATCGCACCCATGAATGACCTTTTCATTTCCCAAATGATAGAAGAGGAGAGAGATATATATTACTAAATTTTAATAAGAAGATATTATTATATGTGATTTAATTATGTAAACATATTTTCATTTTTGAATAATATTTTAAGTACATGTAAGAATAAATAAAAAACCTTTAAGTTAGGAATAGTACATTTTCATTGGACAACCTAATTAGGATTACAGCTAAAGCTTTTCTAGATTGGATTTATGATCAAAAAATAACCTATATGAAGTGGTGATATAAAACATTAATGGATTAGTTTGGGTATTTAAGGAATTAAATGATTTTTGATGTTTGAAAAGGATGAGAGGATCTTCCCCTTTATAATTGAGGGGAGTGGCACTTTTGGAATTTTATAAAATACTAAATTAATATAAATTTTATATCATATAATGATATAATAATATGATATATTTTAAATATATGATATTTATAGGTCATAGTACTCTTATTAAATAATAATTATATATGTTCAACAGAGTTCTACACCCATATATTTTTATTGAAACCCATGTCACCCATTTTTATCAATTACTATGATAACAATAATTTTACATTTCGGTGTCATTGTAACAACTATAGATTGTAAAAACTTAAATAAATAGACCATAGTCATAATTTTTAACCATATACTAATAACACGGCCTAATATAACTTTTATTGTTATTTTAAATCAATTTATAATGTAAAATTTGTTATAAAATATCAGTATTTTCTATTTCGAAATTATTCATTTAATTTTAATTTAAAAACATCAACACAATTATGAAATTAATATATAATCCTTTTAAACATTCTAAATATTTCATAATTATCTATAAAATTATTGAAACACAATAATTCAATCTACTTATATTACATAGAATATTTTTAAATCATTTATTTTATTTTCCTTTTAACTAAATAAATATTACCTCTATTTTTCATAAGCATTTAAGGTAATTAAATAATAAATTAATTTTATGAATAAACTAACATCATGAAAAATATTATTATTCTGAATATAACCATACATATTCTTTCACAACATTCATTTATTCTAATGTAATTACATAATTGAAATTAAAACCTTGAGGATGAAATTTTTTATTTTTCTTCATATAAATTATTATATATGTAACTTTCAAGCATAAGTGTCTGATAAAAATAAATATAATTAATAAGTTGATATGGTTAGAAATAAATTCAACCAAATATATCTAATATGAAAAATGTTAGCCCTGTCACATAGATTGAACCTGGATTGACCAGGATTACTATTTTACTATGATGGCATTTTTTACTATTTTTACAATTAATTATGAAAAAAATTAAGTTGACATTGTAAAATAACATTAACTGATATACTTAAAAAAATTAATCCATTTTATCAAAATAAATTTCTATAACTAGAATAAATTTATTTTACAAGAATCCCATAAAGTAAGACAAAAATGATTTTCTAAAAAAACATTCGTTTTATGTATGAAATTATTTTTATGATAATATCAAGTTCAATGTTTATTTTAATAAAAATAATTATATTATTTATAAATAAATGATACTTAAATAAATTTAATATCAAATTAGAAATATTATGGGTCTTTTTGAAGGGAAATAAATGGTAGTTTTACAAAAATATCTATTTTCACAATTCACTTAAAAATAAATATTTTCCAAAGAAGTCCCAAAATATCACAATAGGTTTATTTTGATGCACTAATTTTAAAAAAGAAGGTAATTTTCACAATAAATTTTATATAGTATTCAAAAGTGTGTTATATTCTTTTTCACCAAAATGAAAAAAATATTTTTGATGAATTTTTTTAAGAATTTAATTAATTTTCTTAAAATTGAGTCTATATTTACTAATATATTTTCAAAATCTTAATTATTAATAAATATTTTTCAGACATTGGATATTCATATTCATGCCCCCAATTTTATCAGCTAGGTCTTAATTTTCGTGTTTAAATAATGTATCATGGTTCGATTCATTTTTAACTCGTCGGGTGTTGTATGAACCTAGAATCATAATGGAAATAACATAAATCATATGGATTTTAATAACTATTAAGGAAATATATTTATCATATATGGTTGGTTAGAGACTCCACATTTAATATATACCTTTTATAAGGTAGTCTGTTGATATCTTTCTATAAGAGTTTCATAGTCTTCCTTAGATTATTCATGTTGACTTTTTAATAGAACTCATACATGATAAAAATAAAATTTCAATCAAACAATATACAGTGTCTCCTAATGAGTTTCATTAATTGAAGAAATAAATCTAGGAGAATCTAGAAATGGATTTATTGATCTCATTTCTTTACTATGTAGTGAATGTTTTCTTTGTTTTGGAAGAATAATGAGTCGATTCTTCTTTTCATAGAAAATAATTAAACATAATAAAATAAATTTTAGAAAAATTATAATTTACACTATATCAATGATTGTATTGATCAATTTTTTAGAGCTCAATATTTTTTCATGATTGATATTCGATCTGGATATCGTTATCTAAGGATCAAAAAGCTTTCTATACCCAAGAAAACCATTCATATAAGGTATGATCATTATGAATTTATAGTAATTCTATATGGGATATTCTCTTATTATAATCATGAATTTAATATGTATAGAGTTTAGAAATTACCTTGGTCAATTTTCAGTAGTGTTTATAGATAATATTCGTATATATTCAAAGATAAAGGAATAAAATCTTGAAAAACATAGGAATATACTAATTAATATGATGAAGGATAAATTATAGGGAAAATGAAACAAGTGATAAATTTTTCTACAAAAAGTATCATTATTGGTTCATATAATTTCAAGTGAGGGTTTATTAGTGAATCCTTCAAATGTGAAATTTATTTGGCAATATAATAGACTAAAAATGGTATCCAATATCGACTGTTTTATTTCAATGGATAGATACTTCAAATTCTTGTAAGAAATTTCTCATAACTTACTCTCCCACTATTCATATTGAATCATATGGTATCAATGTTATTATCAATAGATGAATTTGAAGAGAATTTAATTTAAGTGAAGAGATGGTTGTTTATCAGACCTATACATAAACTATCTTGTTGTGAAGAAGGGTTTTTGATATATTGTGAAGCATAAAATGGGGAAAGGATGATTCATAATAAATAATGACATAGTGGTTCCATATACCTCACACCAATTGAAAATTTATGGAAAAAAATAACTAATTCCTAATTTGGATCTAGCAATTGTACATGTTTCATTAGAGATATATAGGAATTACTTTCATAGTGAATGGTGTAATATATATACATGTCATAAAATATAGAAGAATATATTTACATATAAGGAGTTCAATATTCTCCCTATAAGATGGTTGGAGTCAATCAAATATTATGACTAATTAATTCATTAACATACATGAGAAGTGAAAAAGGTGGATGATCCACTAATTCTGAATTACCATGCTCTTTTTTCTATGATCAGGATAAAATTAGATCCAAAATTTATGGATTCTAAGAATATAGATCCTTAGATCCATATAAAATAGTATATATATTATATTTTATAGATGATTGTTTAATCATCCATCCATGAGAGAATAAAGAATGTGTAATAATGAAGATGTGGAATTACCAAAGGTGTGGAATGTTCCTGAGTTCTACCATGATCATGATTGGGTGAAAAGTTTAAAATACTGAGTATGATTTCTATCAATTCATGATTTAAAAAAGGATATGTTGGATGAAACTAATAATTCATCATTCTTTACTCATCCTACAAATATTATGATACATGTAGAAATGAAAGAGTGTTTATACTGGGATAACGTGAAAATAGATAATGTTAAGTATGATTCCCAATGCCAGAGGTGTGAGAGGGTTAAGGATGGTCGATATAATTCAAGTTTGATGTTACAATAATTACCCATATTATAATGTAAATAGGAAAACATTTCCATGGATTTCATCATAAGGGTCCCAAATAAATCAAAATTGTATAGTCTTATTTGGTTTTTAATTGATCACATTGTTAAAAGGTGAATTATGCCACTATTAAAGATTATTTCTCTCTGAATCATCTTACTTAGTTATACAATAATTGATTTTTGATATTTCTTGGAGTTACACTCTCAATCTTATCTTATTGGGATACAAATTTTTCATAAATATTTTGAAGAATCCTTCAGTAAGATCAGTGTAATGTCCCAATTTATTCCATGAAGTATTTTTGAATATTTATATGTATATTTTTGAAGATTGTAACTTAGACGCCATGACATTCCAAGACATAGTGTCTCTGGAATTAATTTTTATTTATATTAAATATATTAATATCACATGCATGTAGTTTTCTAGAAAAATTGTTTTAAAATTCAATCGGTGGTATAGATTATAAATCATAGAGAATCATTGAGATTAGAACATGATTTCTAATCTAGACACGACAAATCCTTTATCATCATGGGTCGTCTGTGAAAAAATCAACACCAGCGTAAATAAAAAATTTATTAACTTAATAAATTTATTTTTATTAGATAACACAATTACCAAATAATATCATATTTAAACGTGGATATAAAAAAATTTCAATATTTTCTTCATTAACATAGAATTTTATAGAGGATTTGGTGGAGGATATTTTATGGATGAACACCTATAAATTGAGTTTTGGAGATTGGTGTGCCAACAGAAATAGAGTATCTCACCAATGGAAATTACATCAATTTAATATTCATCAGTGGTAAATCCAAATCAAGGTAGGTATTTTATTTTTTGTTGATTTATCATATTTTTATTTACCCCTGAATATTAAAATTAATCATCTAAGAAATTAATTCATGAGTCTATTATTTAATTGAGCTAATTTCTTATCTTCCAGTTTTATGGGAATATATATCATTTTGGCTTCTATATTTCTCCCAGTATTTTGTTATAATAGTAACCTATGAAGGAAAAACTAAATAATTGTTGTCTTTCATTTCTTGATTTTTTATCATGATTTTGTTCCATCGTTCTTCACCTACGCATTTATAGTATTCATTTTTGCCTATGGTTTGATGAATAAATGAAAATAAATTGCTTTTTAGTTCAAGATCGAGGACATGGGTGTGATGCAGAATGATGCTGGTGGGTCGTATTTAGATTTATATATAACTAATTTTGGTTTTTTATCATCATTAAATATATATACTATGGAGGAGTCACTTCTTTTAGGGGATGATGGCATCATTGTTGTTCTATTCGGCACCTCCACTCTTAGGCGCCACTCCGATCGAACCCACATGGAGGAAAAACACGTGAGCCCAATTATTGTGAATTGATGATAATTAGAGAGATAAATATTAATAATAATAATATCAATTCAAATAATTGTGTGGAGATAGCATGGTCTAGTTGGATACATGATTGAGGGAAGTCGTGAGCCTGCTCACCTTCCAACCAATATGTACAAATATTTATATTTATATATTATTTCAAAAATTAAAAATTAAAAAAAATATGTCAAAGGTTAGGGTGTGGCTTACCTATACATGATGAGAGGGGGAGGTCAATTCCTTTTCTTTTATTAAAAGATTATAATATTAATAATAATCTAAAAGATTATTATTATAATCATTATTATCTTGAAATCTTGCTTCTATTGTAACTGCATAATGCGATGTCGGATTAGTGATCCCTCTACAGCATCATGACCTACTTAAACGTGAACCATTCAGGTTTTGGTAAGAATGATTTTGATTTTCATGGAGGTTTTGATCCACAAAAAGGAATATCATCTATCATTGGCATGGTTTTTTTATTATGATTATTTCCACTCCACCAGAAAAGTATCACCTTTTTGAGACCATGTACAAGAGACCATAAAAGAACCAATTAAAATAGTCATATCCAACGGTTAATAGTTCTTGACTCAAATTTTTGTTTCCAGTATTGGTTATAAAGGGGTTTTTTTCATCCAAGAGTGGATGAGTACTCTATCATAAACATCGAGAGTCCTTAATGGACTAATTATGGATATATTATTATTTAGATAGTTATAGAGTTTTATCCAATTTGTTAGGATAACTCCAGGAATCATAGACCATTTCATTTCCTTTTTTGTGTTGAGTTAGCTAGGCGGTGTGCCGCTTTACCCCAAGGATATAGTAGTTTTGGGTTTTCTTTGTGTTCTTTATCTGTCATAGTTCAGTAGGTATATGCCTAACTCATTGGGCTATATTGAAAAAGGTGATCTAGGATTTGGGAGTAGAGTTTCCATTTCAAGGAATGGATAACGGTGAAAAGTGGTTGGAGAAACACCGTCTATTGGGGAGTTTTTTCTTTGGGATTCTATTTTTTGATAGCATAAGAAATTATTAATGGAGCTCATAAGAATGGGAGACCTAATTGAGAGCTCAATTGAGATTGATTTTTTGTTCTTTTTGGTAAAAAATAGATTTGAAGCAGGGAGTAATATAATGTCCCACTCTCTTCAATGTAAGGCATTATAATATTTCAAGGAATGTTTTTGAATTCATGCACTAATATGGAGTAATATTATGAGAATTTTCCTGCCCATTATTAATTTTTTAAGTATAATAATTATAATAATATCACATGTTTATATTTTTTTGAAAAAGTATAATAAAATTAAAATGGAACTCCATATCTAAAATCTGAGGGAACCATTGAATTCAGAATGTGAGTTTTATCCTAGACACGAAATAACCATTTTTAAAGTGATCTGATTGAGAAAAATTCATCACTAGAAAAAATAAAAAATTATTTAAATATGTTATTTTTTTCATAAAATGCTGACCCAATAAACTCACAGTTAATCAATGTTATAACCAAATTTCATTATTGTTCTTATAACCTAGTAATTTGAGGGTTAATCCAGTGGATTATCTTTTATGGAAGAAAACTAATGGATTGAGTTTGGTGATTTTTTGACAATGGAAATCAAGGATCATTCTATTGAAAACGATATAAATATATTCTTCATCAGCAATTCATCCAAATACAGATTGGTATTTTCTCTGGATTTACTCTATTTTGATTTTCTACAAGAGAGCATGAATTATACCTCTATCAAATTAATTCATGATTTGATCATTTAATTCAGGTAATTTATTTACCTCCCTTTGGAATGGTAATTGATATCGTTTGGTTTAATTTATTTCTATTCATTCATAATTATAATGGTAACAAATAATGGAAAACCCAAAAAAATTTGAGGTTCTTTCCGCCAATTTTTTTCATTATTTTCTTCCACAATTCTTCACCCATATATCACCAGTATTTATTTTTAGACAATGATATGAATAATAAAGAATAAATTATTTCTAAGTTTGATATTGACGGAATGGGTGTGATGCGTAATGATGAAACTAGGTCTGAATTGTATTAAAAGATCGTTGATCATGAGTTTTTAGCATCAAAATACAACAGTATGGAGGATCAGGCATTATGTTTTGGGGTCAGTGGCATCATAGTCCTAATGGAGTGCACCACCAATCTTTTGTGATTCATTGATCAAACCCATACGGAAGGAAAAAAATTGTGAGCACAATTGTTTATAATTGAATGATAATTGGAGAGATAACTACTAAAACATAATAATTATATATTAATTCAAATAGGTGTGTGGAAACTACATGTGCTGATTTCTCATGTGATTGAGTGGAGTCATTATCCTACTACATTTCATACCGTTAGAAACATATATTTATATGAATACCTTACTTAAATAATTTTAAATTAAATAAATTCAATGGTTTAGGTATGCGTCACCTTTACAAGATTAGAGGGAGATTCTTATTCCTTTCCATTGATTAAAAATCTATAATAATAATTGTAATATAAAAGATTATTATTATTATTATTATTACCATGAAATCTTTTTTCATTTCTAACTGCTTCATGAGATGTCAGATTAGAGATCCATCTCTAAAATCACTACACTATAATTTAGGTGATTGATTCTATGAATGTTTTGGATATTTAATTTTGGCTCATGCCATGGGTCTATTAAGCCCCCAAAAATAAAAATATTATAAAAATTATGGATTCATGTATAATATATATCTTCTTCATACAGTATCGGGATGATGAATTGTCAATGAGATCGTGACCCAACTAATGTGGTAGAATATTCAAGATCAGTTTTTTGTATCTTCTTCACATTCATGGATTGTACCAATGAATCATTATTCAGGAATTATATGGTGAAATGTGACCATTTTATAGGGTATCATTTTGGAAAAGTGAATAGAATGTCCTAAAACATATTCTACAAGTATCACAATAGTGTAATATGTTCAGTAGTCTGTGTCCATTTGTAGAGACATATAATTAAGGGTTCATTTTAACCATTCAAATAAACAATGTTCCCCATATGTTCATAAGAATTTTTCCAGACCCAAACACGGTCATTGAAATAATTGTTGAGACACTCTATATACAAGCAAGTAACATTTCATGTACTGTATTGGGGATAGGTTGGATTATACATTCTCCTTATATCGGCCACATTGAGAACTTGTGTGAGCTTTCTGGGATCAATATTGGTTTAATGTTTTCTATTAGTCTATATCCTATAAAGGTTTCAGATAGTATCTCATTCCCAATATATATGTTGATCCCATAAATAATTTCCAAATGATATGTGAAGTGAAGGAATGTTCCCTTATTTGGTAGTGAGTTGTCTCTGAAACCTTTGACTATGGACATAACAGCTTGGAATATCTATCCCGCCAAGAGGCAGAAATTGGTCATCATTTCCCCATGTGATACCTTAGATGGTTATTTATGGAATTGATGTGACCAATACTATATGGGTATTAACCCCTATCTTGGAGGATATTTCCAATAGAGTAGGATGTTGACATAGTTAGACCTGGATGTTTACCCCCAAATCAATGAATTCAAATCCAATATTTTTAATGAGATTTATTCTAATCGATTGTGTATCTCAGATGAACATTCTCAGTTTCCATCATGACAAGACATTATAAGCATGACCTCTTTGATTAGGGTCGTATGTGGAATTATAGATTTTAGAGTTTGTCATCCCAGATCGGTGTTATATGGAACCATTGAGTGGAAATCCTATGCTAGATTTATAGTTTTGATCTTTACCTTGATACTGTGTGTATTATTTGAGTGTATTAGTGTATTCTTGTTGTATGTTCTATATAAATATAGTAATATAGATCTGACTTTTACTTTTTATGTTATGTGGCTTTTGATTTCGTGGTGTTCTATTGGGTATTGTTATACTCATCCATAAATGGACTCTCCCAAACATGTCATGTCCTTGAAGAATACATATCTTACTGTGGAGTACATAATGTCCAAGGAGTGGGTGGACCTAGTCTGGGATAGAAAAACTAAGTTATATACTATTGTTACATTTGACAGAAGTCCCCTCTATGTGAGAATGTTTGATTTTACTTTCTAGTTTTGGTTGGGCAACTATCCATCCTTTTTTTACACTTTCCAGTGCTTTTTCATACCCTAGTTTTGGGATTATAGATGTATGCATGCACTATTTTCACTTGTTTTACATTTATCATTTTATGTCCTTATATAAGTGTGTCTATTTACAAGTACTTTTGTTTAATGCCTCTTATATCTGTGATATGCCTTCTTAGCACTAGTCCCTAGCCCCTGGCCTATCTAATGATGTACTGGGGTAGTTGTGTCTCCATCCTTGGTGGGATAGGTCATGAAAATTAGATATATAGATGACATTCAAATATTGTAATCATCCTATTATATAAGGTAATCCTGAGAGAAAAACTAAAAATCACGAAGAAATATTGGGATTATTTTATGTGGATTTAAATGGAGGTTGGGATCGACAACCTCCTTTGGTATAATTTTTTTACAAAAACAAAATACACTTGAGTATTTAGATGCCTCATTATGAATTCCTCTATATAGGGAATAGTAAAACTCCACCATTTTGGGATAAATATGGATATGGTAACCAATTGGGACTTAACATAGTTGAGGAAATTACATATAATGTTAGATCCATTCAATATCACATTAGGGAAGCAGATAGTTGAAAAAAAAGTTATATTGACAATAATCAATCTAATCTATAGTACTAAGCTAGTGAAATGGTATTCTTAATAATATATCCCTATGAGAAGGTTTAGATAGTTATAATGAAATGTGACTTGAGCCACAAATATATCGCTCCCTTTAAAAAAATTATTTTTTTACGGTGGTAGCTTATTTCTTATGGATTTTTCCTTATATCTATGGAATTAATGATTCATTTCATGTATTTATCTTGGGGAAGTCAATCCTTAGTCCATTAAATTTACTAAAATCAACGTTCACACTACATGACCAAGATCTATATAATGAGGTATTACTAGTGGATATTATGGATCATAGATAGAATGTTATCCAAAACAAGACCACCCATCTAGTTAATGTTTTGTGGTGAAACTATATATTTATTAAAGCTACATGAGATCCTATGCATGTGAAGAGGTATAATTATTCATAGTGTTTTTTATCAGATAGATTTAATTTCATGTGTGAATTTCTTACAAGGGGGTAGTGTGTATCTCCCCAACATTTTTTGATATATTTCCCTTTAAATAATTTTAATTTCATTGGTATATTTCTTTACATGAAACATCCAGTCTAACTAAATCTTGAAAAAGTATTTTCATTTTAGTATGTGATAGTTATATAATTTCAAAAATCACAATGTCAATATTATATTAGGTTTAATTTTTGTTATTTTTCAAAAAAAAATTATTTTTCCGTGAATAGTGAAAATACTGATTTTTGTAAAATAATCATTTATTTACATTAATTCATGTAAATTAAATGTATCATTTTATTTTTATTTGGTATTAATTTGATATAAGATTTATTTTATTTATAATAATATAATTATTCCTAAAATGATCAACATTTTACATGGTTTTGATATAAGTTAATTTTTATATTTAAACCACATTTCTCAAAAATAGTATTTCTCATTTCATTTTTTTATTTATATAAATATTAATTCTTCCCCTTTTATAAATGGAATTAAAAAATGGATTTTATATTTTGAAATAAGAAGTTGAAATTTGGTAAATATTTTCAAATTATTTTTTTGAATTTTTAACAGTAATCATGGTAACATTTATCACTTCATAAAAAGGTAAATAATGTATTCATTGTTAAAAATAATGTGATAATGAACTAAAAATATGTCCAAGACATGAATGTATTTAACTGGATAAGATAAAATATAGCATTCCCATTTTAAATAATAATTTAAGTAATTTTTTTACCGTTTTCTGTGGATAAAGGCATTTATATTATTTTATATTATGAAAATAAAAAATGTCACTCTCTTTCCATTAATGAATAATGTCTAGGATCCTACCAAATCCAGTGATAAAATTTATTAAATAAATATAAATAAGAAATGTTATGAATTATAAGGGGATTTATAGATATTGGATTGTACCACTACTCATATATCCACTTCCACCCTTGGGATATAATAATACGGACTTCTAAAGGACCACATCGTATTCTTTCAATGATTACTCTCTCAGATTAAAAATATTCTACTTAGTTTTCATTTCTATATTGATTTGAGATTACCAAATTTAGTTGATTATCATGATTAATACAGTCATTATAATGAGGAATGATTATTCAAGAAAATTGTCGTTTCTATCTCTCAGATATTTGATAGCTATTTCGGAGTTAGATACTATCCACGAAGAATTAAAATTGTGTTAGACAACATATTAAATTTCATATATCGTGTCTCATAATTTAGCCTCATATGAAGCTCTAATTCCAATGTAGTGATGGATGAAACCTTTGACAATGATCTGGTGGGTGTAGAATACACCTCCACTACCTGAGGGTCTTAGCGTACTAGAGGCTTCCCAATCAACATTGTCTTTAATAAATTAAATGATTAGAGGAATCCACTATACATATTTGAGTACCATATATTTACAATTCATACATGTGACACCAAGTATTCTATGAATATTCATATCAATAAATTTGTTTTCAATAACCCCAGTTTTGACATTTGAAGTATCATATACCTCCCTGTGCATAGCAATCACACTAACATTTATAAAGCATCATTGATCATCAAATATCCTTACATTTCATTAATTTCAATAGTTAAAATATTTGAAACTACACCTTCTAGTATGATATAATGAATCAGGTCACATTTCCCTAATTTTCTAATAAACTCTACAAGATAGTATATCTACCTTCTATTTCCAATATCAATGCGAAAAATATCACTTATATATTCTATGTGTTCTCGAGAAAATTGACATGACAAGAAGAGGTGTTTCATACTCTCTTCTAAAATTAAAATAAATATTACAGGCTAGGAAAATATATTACCTAACACTCCAAAATAAGTCATTTGTGAGAAACCTATTTTTTTAGATCATTCATACAAGTATAAATCATGAGGTTTTTATGAATTGTACCATGAATCTCAACAACCATTATAGTAGCATGATGGGCCCCCCACATTCCATTTTGTAGTACTCATTAGCATAATACTATCCATTTCAATTGTGTCCTCATATCAATGTATCAGTTTCCGTAAAGACATAGTTTTTGAATTTCCATACAAGATCTTATTGTAGTATCTTGGATATTAGTTGGTGTCGAAAGATCATCAATAATCATGTGTATTCTATCTATATTGATCTTCATATATCTTATGAGTGGTTTATCTATCCACAATGTGATCCAACAATTGGGTTTAGAATTCATCATCAATATCCACCATGAATTCATGATGGAATTAAATTATTACCTTATTGAAGTACACAACGATGATTCATGGTACTGTGTGTACACATCCAGCAACCTATTTCTGAAACTGTTTGATAAAAATTCATAGGGAGAGTCATTAGTCCTATATTTCCTTCTAAATTTCCAAATAATTCCATCATTAAATATCACAATATCATTGATTCCATGGGATCCAATTTTAATTGGTTTGATGCACTATTAACATGAAACATTGAACAATTATATTTTATATACTGATCTAGACCATGTAGAGTTCCTTATCATGCATTTAAGATCATTAATGAGAAGTATGGTCCACCTGTAAAGATAAAATCAATAAAAAATGTGATCACTGAATTAACAAGGCACACCCTTCCATCTTGGGACACTACTATCCCTTCCCACCTAGTCATATTATTAATTATTCTTATGAATAATTCTCTAATATATTGGCTTCCCACCTTTCCCTTATAATTGGGACACTAAGGTAATTTAAAGGGCAGGATCCAATTCTTACTACAATATTTCTGGTGATCCTTTGTTGTTTTCTAACTAATATAACATTATAAAACACTAGATAATATTTTTTCTCCAAATTATGGATTATAAAACTACTTCCTCACAATGTAAAAAAGGAATTTATATAGGTTTCCTAGAATATTGTCCAATGATGAGAATACCATAAACATATAATAGGTGTGATAGAGTGAAAACACTCTTTCCTTCATTGATGTTCTTATACCTTCCAATCATTGAAATATTATTGATTAATTTACTCTTGTAATATTTAGAAATAGAATATTTATGTATTGATATAATATCACCTTGTCTAACATATGTAATGAATTTTATAAAACCTCCATAGACCGATTATTTTGAATGGATATCCTTTTAAGGATGTTATTAGTGCTAAATAATATGATATATGAACCTGATAACCCATATATCATGATGATATAAAAAAGAATGCCCTAATTCAATGTATGAAATGTAATGGATATTTCAATTTTGAGTGAAAATATACATTTCTACTTTTCTCATTTCATTATATTTACAATTTTAATATTAATTGAATTATAATTATTGAATACCTATACCAAGGACAAACCAAAAATGGTTTCTGGTAATATGATCCTTAATTCCACCCCAACCCCCACCCTAAAATCCATCCATTATAATCTTTCTAATAACTTTCGGTATCCCGTTTCAATGGTAAACAGGATTAAAATTATTAATATTAATTGTATTCTCTTTCTTGGGTATCTATGTAATGATGTTTGAGTTGAACCTTTAATGCTTAATGGAATGAATTAAAAAATTAATACATTTTCTACATCATCCTATATATTATAACAATAGAACATATTGAATTTTTTACTGAAGACATTCAATTGAGTATAACTCTTTATACTAAGAGATAAAAGACAAACATTGATTCATTCGTCGGAAGGAACCATTATGAGAGATAGGTTTTAGTGATCTTCAATGTAATGGGTTATTTTTTTCAATCCTTTTTTGTGTGTTCTCAATCCCATAATCCGATTAAATATCCTTCAAGTAATCCATAACTACCTATGAGACTTTATTTCTAGAAGTTTGTAGAAATACATTAATACCAATTTCATTATTCCCTTATTTAACCCTATTCTCCGTGTATAATCTATTAATAAACTTTTAGATCGTATATCCATTTTTTAAACATTTAACAAGCATATAGTTATAGTCCATCCTTTCATTGATCAGTAACAGACCATATATCTTAGAGAAATCAATCATTTTCTATCTAGAGGAGTGTTTTGGTTGATTTTTATTATTTTGAAACATGCATGTTTTAATTCATTAGTATTGGTTTCCATATCAACATTGGAGAATAACTTCTTACTATATTCTCTTCTAATCTCTTTGATATGTTTTAATTTCCCATCATGTTTATATATTGACCTTCTAATGTGATCAATATTCCAATCCCACAAAATAATTGTACTACATCAAGGAATCAAAATTCATCCATTTTTGAATTAGAAGGGAAGAGAGACAGTCCTTGAATATATTTTTAGAGCTCCACAATAATGGGGTTATGATCTAAATAATTATTGGGGATGTTAAAACATGATACCCTATTTATAGTGCTCCCATCCTTATTTTGAAAAAATAATCATTCTAATGTACATGTGTTTCATCCATTAAAAATGTACCTACTCTGGTTGAAATTATCCACCACTAGTTTCGATATTAGCAATGTTGGATTAATCTATGTAACAAGATAACTCAATTGAGGATATTTTGTTAAATTTGTTTATAGATTTCACATCATGACTTCAAATAGGGTTGAAATCTACTATAATCACCCATATATGATTCATGTATTCATAGGTTTCCTCATGTTCCAAACATATCTCCCTTATTTTGTGGTATTATGTTGATCGATACACCAAATATACTAAGACAGTGTATGTTGGGATGTTGAAATAAATGGAAATTAAGTGATATTTCATAATTAATATGATAATATGAAAACATTCATGATTTTTAATCCATAGATTCTCCATGTTAGAGTTATGTGAGTCCTAAGAGAGAAAAGTTTACCCATGTGAGGCCAGTTTAAATTCTTTCCATTTCTCAAAATAGAATATTTGGCTCACCAATATCAGTAACCATGGTTTTTTTGGAAAAAATATAATTTATAAGTCAATTTGATGTTGGAATGTTCCTTAGATATTTGAAAATTACAGTGAATAAGTTTTATTTCATAAAGACCATTTCCATTATCAGAGGCCCTCTTTACTGCACCACATTAACCCCACCTTCCTCTTTTCTTCATTTTCCTTCCCTCCCCCCTTCTCTTGGAATTATGTGAACTCTTAATTCATTATATCCCTAGTTTTCATATAAATAGCCTAGATTTTTTCTCATAGTCTTTCCACATTATTAATATCCATTAAATTCACATCACTATTCTCAATGATTTTTATATCCTCAGCCTCATCAAACCAAATAGAACCATGCAATGAATTGAACACATTCTCATACATCATTGGATCAGAATATTTTTCTATATGTTTTTTACTTCTAGAAGGTTTTGTCTAAGTTTCAGGTGTGAAGGATGTTCAAAAATCACTCTTATATTATTATTTTCATTGATATTTTCTAAACTGTTTCTCTATTATGCAATGGGTAGTATACTTAGTGAGAATACTTATTCATTCCACAAATTGGTTGGGGCCCAGGGGGAATCTACTTCTGTCTCTTAGTCCTAATTTCTTTCTTCTATCAATGATTTGTGATCCTTGTCATAAATATTTCCAAGATCCCCATGAGATATGATTACCTATTAATCCTCTTTTGTATTCTCATCATTTTTTCCCTAGTAATGTCATTGGGATCCTATCTATTTCCCCTAATTATAGTGACCATAAAAATGATTCTATTGATCACAATACTAATATGAAATGGGTTCCTCTGAATTGTTATGTATATCCCAATCGATGATCACCTATACATTTCAATCCGTATTATGAGGAAGACATCCAATATCCACCCTCTATGAGGTACCTTATTTATTGAGGGGTAATTCCCATGGAATGCACTCTTACTAGGGAACATCACCCTCAACTTAATTTTTTCAAATGGGTGATAAAATATCCTTGTCTAACTCATTCACCTTATCCTCATAAGTTGACAGGGGATACCTAAAATGTCTATAGGAATCTTGAATACAGTTGTGCTTCAACTATCCAGTCGAATCCTTCGGAAATTTACTTGTATTTCAAGGTCCATCATTCAAATTTAAATATGAATCAAGTTTCCCAATTTTGAATTTTCTCATCCTACATCTATATGTATCATCCCCAAGTCCCTTTATCTTGAAAAGTATTCATTCATTATCCCTATTTCATTTAGTTCTTATATATCCATATAATTTCATACTCATTAAAAAAATATGCTTAATATCATATTATATCTCAAAATTAATGTTATAATATCTATTTTTTAGCACCACCTCTTCCACTAGGGTATTATGCTTGTAAACGTACACTAAGATCCTGGAATAATTCCCCAATTTTAGATTGTCAGTTTTCTTCTATATCCTTTTGGGATTACCAATAAAGGATGCATTCTTCAACAGAATAAATGGATTCTTATATAACTATTTCAATCCAAATATCTATATCCACAGCTATTAATAATATTTTCTATCATTTTCTAGATTGAAATTCATATCCCATTCATGGGTGTGTATAAAACCCGGCTTTTGAGAGATTAGTATATGGCTCCATGGCCTTCATTTTCAATAATCATATGGGAAAACCACAATGTTCTTCCCTCTCATCATTTCCAACATTCTCTAATCATTACATTAAATACATAAAAATTCCTTCATTATTCTTTTACAATGTGCGAAAAAGTAAATGTTTATAAATTTGAATCATTAATGGTAACGTATTTAGGTTGATTTTTGGCACCAAAATATTTTTTTTGTTAACAATAATGTATTATTTATGTTTAAATGGATTACACTATAATTAGATATTTGTATTTAGGACATTAATGTCAGATTATATGAGTAGTTCATAAAATTACTCTAATAATATTCTATTGTAAATAATAAATTTTTTATATTATTATAAAATCATAAAAATCATGAAAGGGGAATAGTAGTAAAATAATGGTCAAAATTTTCATTATTTTAAAATTTATCAGAAATAATTTTACCTTATTTGTTAAATTATAACACTTTGAATTTTAAAAATTCATTACTTTGGTTAAAGGTAATTTTGGATTAGAAAGTCATTAAAACAAAAAGATAATTTTTAAAATACCACTAAATCCTATCAAAATTTAATGGTTGAATGGACTTAAACCATGTCGCATCTTTGATTAGAATTTATTTTAAAATGGATCCAATTTCTCATAAAAATTAATTCACTTTATTTATAAATTTTTATTAATTCTGGGATTGTGCTTTCGTTCACTGGAAAAGGGAAACACATCTCCGATGTTTTATACACAAACAAAAGATAGTTATCTTGACCAAACCATTACAAAAAATCTAATAAAAATATTTAGTCAAGTTATATAGATTTCTTTATTCCAAAAATACCAACTATATTTCCCTTAATATGATATATGAAGGATAAATTTTAAATAAGAGTTAACGATCTTCACCTAACACTTACATTTTGACTCTTCTTTTACCTTGTTCAATAGTGTTATAACTATGTTCAATAGTGTTATAACCATTCTAGTATAATAACAAAACTATTTAACATATTTTAATATTTTATTATGTTTATGGATTAAAATTTATCCGTCTTATTCTTTATTAAATTGGAAAAAAACAAATTTCCATGTTTACGGCATACTACCACCTCATGTAATGACATAATTTCTTTTCCCACAACACCTCCCATGGATTTCCATATTGTTGAATGTAAAGAATATATATGATATATAAAAAATAATAATTATTACATAAATATAATATTTCATCTTCCTATTTATCTTTTGACCCGTTAATGAAATGATAACATCTCCCGTGTTTATGTGTTGTATAACACACCCACAAAGCAACATAATTCAATTTTTCATGTCCCATTTTCATGGATGATTGTATATATGTATGTAATTAATATATATTTTTTAATATGAGTATAAAATTATTGTATATGATAGAAAATAGATCAATATAAGTGTACCACAACCACTAAATCATAACTTACCTAAAAAACTAAATAGTTAACACCAAAAACATTTATAACAATTAATGATAGTTAACAAATATTGGGAAAAATTTTATAAGTGGACTATATATGATAATTTAGATATTTATATAACTATTTTATGTATATATAGTAAATAAAAATTTATTATATTGGGGTTATAATCACTAATGAGGAATGTATAACTTTAGTTATGGGATTTCTCAACTAAATTTCCTTTATTTATGTTATAACACCTCTTCATTTACTTTTCATACCATGATTATGTATGAATTCATATCTTAACTTTTTTATTATTTATTTACAATTTTTTTAATTGGATTTACATTTTTCACTCTTATTTACTTAATTTTTTAACTCCCACTTCAATGTTATGAACATTTTATTGGATTTTATATCAATTTACAATCTTTTGAGGGATATTTTGTTTTATACACCTATTTAATTAATATGGTGTATATGTTTCTAATTTTTTGTATGTAACATGAATATCTATTTATTAATGATGATTAAATTTTCAACTCATGTTTACTATTTCAAGGGTATACAATTTAATTGTTTAAAATAGGTGAGATTTTACATTATTATTTCAGTACATTGGGATTGCTTATATTTTCAATTACAGAAATGTTATAATGAATCCATCATAATCCCCATCTATTTCATTATAGTATAGATATATAATTATTTCCCATGTATTATTCGAAACTTTTCTCACCATGGTACTTTAATTAATTATTGAAATGCTTACTAAAAATAGTTATTATTTTTCTTTTTGATCGGCCTTATTTTCATCTATGTGTATACATTTCAAATTTCTTTAGAAATTGTCCTTTATTATTTACCCAAATTATTTATTATGATAGTTGTTTTATCTTTAGTTTTTTTAAAGTTAAAAATTAATCTTTCTATTATTTTCATAAAGGTGCATTTTTGACTTTATTTATATAAAGTAAAAAATGGTTTTAATGGTATACAACGGTAAATGGATTTTCATACCTCCATACGAATTTTGATCTGCATAGATGATTAGAAAAGCATTCAATTGTTTTAAATAGAAAAATCTATAATGAAATATTATTCTAATTTATATATTTTATTTTATTTTATTCCTTAAAATACTATATTTTATTATAATATATTCCTTTTTGATGAATCGATGGTCATCTCCATTATCTTGATTTACATTTTTTTTAATAAATTTACCAGGAAAAAATCACTTTCTTGTGGTTATAATTCATATAAATATAACTTATATCATTTATATGATTATTTCTGAAACATTATTCCATGAAAACATGTATTTTTTTACTTTTTATATTATTTGATGGACCGAGGAAAATGTAATATTTCATATTGTTTAATCAATAATAATATTTGTGTATAACAAATATTATTTATGAATTAAATTGATCGTTAAATATTTTAATAATTCATTGGAAAGAGAGTAATGATAGAGGCATGAAATTATATAACACTTGGTTTTCTCGATAGGTCACATGAGAAAAACTAGTTGGTTAGCCTTATTAAATAGTTTTTTGGTGTATAACTTCTTTTATATTAGTTTATCTTGGAATAAGGCTTTTATGATAAAGATATAATAATGTTTCAGATCATGACATCTAAAATTAATCATTTCTTCCATTAAGAATTTAGTTATTTTTACCAATGATGTTACTTTATTTATATTATCAGTTGATGAATTTCTCTATTAGGCTATTGATTTAAGGGATGGTTTTTTCAGTTATCTAACTTATCATATTGATTATGCCTTATGTACTCATTAAAAAACCAACTGTTTGTAAACCTTTCTAACTGACATTGATCAAATGTTTTTTTATCCTTTCTCCTGTATATAAATAATGATATTACAAATGATATAAAATATGAAAAAATGATTCTTATGGTATGTTTTTTATATTTTCAATATAATATGGGAACCATGTGTTTATATAGTCATCCAATACTACTAAACTAATCGATCCTCAGTGATGTGACCCCTTATATATTAAACAAATATAATAATGTAGACACCAAATCTGAGTTATAAAAGTTGGGTATGCTACTATTTTTATGGTCTATAATTTCATTATGGGAAATATGGTATTTATACTTGATGTGAGGGGTATTTCAGTTAAAATATTGAATAAATTATTAGTTCCAAAGTAAGAATTTGAATGGGGATATTTTTGATATTATGAATCATATTTTAAATAATAACATTATTTATTACTTATAAAATATAATAAAATTGAATTTTTTATTTAAGATCAATGAAAAAATGAAAATGGAAAAAAGTGTTATGGTATAATATAAATTTTTAGGCTTTGAGTATTGAATTTTATGTTTGGAAATTGAGTTTATTATTTTTAAATGAATAATTTATCTTATAAAATATATTTGATTTGAGATAACCATGTAAATATTTATTATGATATTATTAAAAATATTTTTTGTAGTGAACCATGTGGTATTTTAGAGACAATATTTTTAGAATTCTCCAAAAAATCATAGTTTATAATTAATTTTTAAAAAATACACTTTCAAATTTTTAAATTTTTATTACAAAACATGAAACTTATTTTATCTAAATAATTATCTAAATGAGTTAATATTAATTATTATCCTAAATGTTATGGGTTTTACAAAATTTTTAAAATAAACATTATAAATAATGTACTTATACTTTCCTTGAGATTCTAATTTGAATACTTATTTTTGGTAATTTTAATATTCATATCATAATAGTTGTTTTTATGTAAAAAAGTATTTATATATCATTTTTAATTTTTTTGGTTAATTTAGTATTTTAAAGGCCAAATTTCTAATAAAATGGTAAAGTGACTAATCTAATGGTCATATTATTTTTCTAAAACCCTAAAAACCTATTATTTTATTTATTAATTATTGAACTCAATTTCTATCAAGGATATATATTTTTAATTTTCAAATCTATATAACATTAATAATGTTATTTTCTTTTTTATGGGTTATTCTCGCTACTGTAATCATTTTGGGAGATGATGTATGTTTTAGTCCATTGGATGTTTGTTTAATGGGTTCAGGTCACCATATAATCATAATCTGAATTGGAACAATGTGAATATAATGGTAAAACGTCTTATATGGGGTTAATATTACCATAAAGAATTTAAATCTTATTATTCTTTTAGGATACAACATTTAAGGTTTTCAATTTCTATGAATATGGAGCTACAGGTTGTTACTATAGCTGATCAAGTCAAGATGCAATGACCAACTATTATAATGCTCTTTCATAATTTATGTGTTTTCATTCAATGTATTTACATTAATTTTAATCTATGTTATTTTACTTGTGTATAAAATGATGAATTTTTTTGGTGGGTAGGATGAGAAATCTACTAACTTCTAATACACTAATTAATTAGAAGTAAATTTATAGAGGTTCAAAATCCATTTAAATTTTTTTTTATTAAAATAGATATTTCATATAGATATTTGTACATTTTAATATTTTATAAAGAATAAAAAGAGGTTGTTATAGGGTTTAGAGTTTCTTAGTAGGTGGTATCAGAGCCCATATTTCAATAAGATCGGGTTTATTCATGTTTTTCTTGATGATATCTTGATTTAAATGCTATTTTTCTATCATCGGATGATATAAAATATTTGGTAGAAAAGTTTTATGGAATGGGTTTTGCAATTTAGAGAATATATATTAGAGGTCATCTGATTAAGAAGGACATTGATTCTCCACATTCCTCTCTTTTTTAGAAGAATATTTCGAAGTAGGAGTGAAAACTGAGGGATAGGAAATCTTTGGATATGGTAAGGATGTATTTTTTAATTAATATTTCATTTAAAATGGAGAAATAAATAAAATGAAAAAATTGAGGGAGTTGGAAGATGTGTATAAGAAATCGGTGTGATTCTATAATGTTTCCATTACATGAAGGATATTAATGAAAAGGTTATCAGTCAAAATAAAAATATAATATCATGTGAACCCTTTCAATATGATATGAGTGTAGATTAATTTTGTGATTAATAAGTTCATAGATGATTGTTGATAACTTATACAACTATTATATCTTTCAAAGTGCATGGATTCAATGATAACTACCATATATAAAAACAATAAATAAATATACATTGTATTTGAAACTATCCAAAACCTAATCATGAATGAGAATCTCAAGAATAATGGAGTCAAATAAAATTATAATATTTGTCTTAATTTTCTATGTTGATGATGGCCACCCCAACATAAGTAGATTTATCATAAAAATACCTTATAATAAAGACACATGAGAAGAGCTAAATAAAGGAAGAAATTGTAACACAATGAGATTTTAAAAGAATAAATTCATGTATGATAGCATATATTACAAGAAACACCAAGAATAAAAGATATTTTAACACCTTGAGGCTTTTTGATATATTTTCTATTAATTAAATTCAAGATCTTCCATAGATTTTAGAATACACAACCATAAGTATAAATGTAATGTAATATAGTATACCATTATAACCTAGTATTTAAATTGATAGGGATAAATAGTAAAAATGAAATAATTAAAATAATATGTCTTAAAAATATCCAAGATAAAATAAATACATATCAATTGATTATAAATAAAATAAGAAACCATTTTAAAGATAAATAAATTTTTTCTGAAAACCATTATTTTTATGAATGGAAGATTAGTTACACTTTGATCACATAATTTAATTTTTTTTACCAAATTTCGAAAATTAATTTGAAAAAAATAACTTTTTTTTTAATTTCAAAATTATCTATATGTTATTTTTTTTATAATTTTTTGAAAATATTAATTTGTTTATGAATAGTTTAAAATATTTATTTTTATTGAAAAGTGAATTTTGTTTAAATAATATATCACAATAATTTATATTATAAATTTGTTTTAAAATATAATTTTTTATATAATATTATAATATATCTAATTTATTTAATTTCATTTTGTTTCATATAAATTTTTTTTATTAAAATATTATATATTTATGATTATATAATAGTTGGAAAATCTCTCTATCCTTCTGTTAGTAGTTTAATTGTAATTTTAAATATATCACACCTATGGATAGGATTTAGATAAATTTATTCTTTTTTTAGGATAATCATAATTTATATTATTTAATAAGAAATACATAATTTGTTATTATAATAAATAGTTAAAAACAATAAAAATTAATTATAACACTTAAGGAATAAATTGGTTTACTATGGGCATTAAACTAAGAAAATAAGTGATAAAAATGACTTAAAAAAATTTATATACTAACATAATTTTCTTATTTAGACCCTATCATATCTAATGATATATATTGACCAATTTTGTGGGATTTTTTCATGAGAAATACATGGGTATAAATTTATTATTTTTAACATTTTCTTGTGGTTCCTCTCCCCCACTTATAATGGCCACACCCTATCATCCACAATTCACACAACCTTTACAATTTATTTTGGGAAAACCTAACCAAATATCTTCCATAAATCTATCCTCACATTCAGGATGCATTTTATGATAACAAATCCAATCTAAGAAGCTTTTAGGTATAAATCTAAAATATTTTTTCGAAGAAGAGGTAAAATATTAATGTGTATATTAGTTTTATTTCTTATTAAACATCTTTAAAATTTTAATAATTCCCCCTAATATAATATCCAAATTATCTAAAATATACTGATATGTTATTATGTTAATTTAATAAACAATATCCTTCTCCACATCAATAAAATTGGAAATTAAATTGTCGATCATGTGTTTGGTGGATTACCTCCTCCATAACAAATGATGTTTGTTTTCTATCAAAAACATAAAAGGATGGATAAAATGATATATTTAAAAAAATTATTTTATATTTATTACATTATTATACTTCTTAAATTATCATATCACATATACTTTCTTACCCTCCATTCTGTGAGGGATATGATAATATCGTTTAGGTATACGGCGGACTTCATCCTCGCAAAACAATGTGATTTTGTCTTTCTATTAATATTTACATAGAATTTTTTTATGATAAAGATAGTGAATATATTTCATATTTATTATTTATCCATGATTTTTTAATTATAATATGACAGATAATTTCTTACCTTTCTACCTTTTGGAAAATAATAACATTTCTTATATGTGCGGAAGACTACTGCATCGTGAACTGGTGTAACGTGTTTTTCCAATTACAATGTTTACATAAATGGCAATGAAGATTTATTTGACTAATATAAATTATATATATCACATAATAAATTTTTTTAAAGTTTAATTATTAATTATTTTTCTTTTTTTCTATCCATCGAGAAAAAAGGAAACAATGTTCATGCATACATATGGCATACTGTCTCCCTAAACGATATAATAAATTTTATATCTAAAACAATTATAGATTAATATTAATATATAGAAAATGAATATGTATCATATTTATACCATTTATAACCTTAAAATTATTATTTACCAATGATCAATGTAAAAGGACAAAAATTCCCTAACAAAAACTAACACGAAGTCCAAAGAAATTATCACCTGAAATACTGATTTTAGCAAATAATTATTAAGAAAATGATGCCAAAAGACTATAATTAAATAATATATAGTATTAGATATATTATTTTGGTTAATTAATAAATTTATAATAAAAATACATTAATTATATAGGAATTTACAAAACATATGAATGATTTATTACATGATATAAGGGTTTATCGCCTCACTTTTACTTCTTTGATACATAAACCACATTCATCATGTATTCCCTTATGTGGTGTATATAATTACATTTGGATATAATATATCTTGAATTTATTTATTTTTAGCATATTTGATGACTCCTTTTACGTTCTTTATTTCATGGGTCTCATGATTCAAACCCTACAAAATAAGCAAGTGTATATTTCACAATCTCATTATAATTTAGGATTTTTTATATTTTTATATCCCTTTGTGAAATTAATTGATATTTATATATTAAAATTTATTTATATTATACACCTAGGGTTATTAATAATCTTTTCCATGTAATAATACCATTTTCCCACTCTCATACTTAAAATGTGTGAGAATTTTATTTAAGAAAATCCACTTTTACTTCTCTCTTTGATCGAAAATCCTTTTACATCACAATCCAGGTTTTCTAAAAATGTTTGAAAAAATAATTTTAAATATTATGAAATTATTTTTTAAATACATTTTGAGATAGAATTTTTTTTTAAAAAATTATCTTAAAGTAATCTTCATATCATTATTAAAATAATTCATGTTTTGATTTTCCCAAAAATATGAATAAAATCATTATTTTAATATATTTATGTCATGAACAAAAAAATATGAAATCATGAATACTCAATGTTTTCAAAAATAATTTTACATGTATTAAAAGTTTATATTCATGTAAAATTATTTTCAGTATATTTTGTGAACAATTTTTAGAAAATATTTTCAAAAAAGATAGGTTATTTTTCAACAAAATATTAATAATTGGTTTTTATAGGGTTTCTATTAAAAACACATTAACCATTTATTGCAATTATGATCCAATAGGAAAATTATATATTGATTCCATACATATTATTTATTTGGAATTTTTATGATCATTTATAATATGGATGTAAAATTTTATTACCTTTCACCATATTCATCTTGATGGTTTATGATTATGTTTATTAATTGGCGTACATGACAACATAGCATATAATAATTTTTCAATGTGATTTATTATTGATTATGTTTAACCCCATTAAAATAAGAAATGAATAATAAATGTTAAGTTATTAGTGGGGACCACTTAAATATAGTTCCTAATGTATCGATATGTCTCACGAGACAAATTAGTTATCCAAATTAAATGGGTATCTACCTATAGTTTTAAACAGTCTTATGAATGGTATGGATAGAATATTTTATCATTCTATAATTATAAATTCTCTCATTCTAAGTTCTATTATTATTATCCATGAAATATTTAAAATTATATTATTTATGCATGCAATTAATTTTTAGTTTACAAATTTAATGGTATTTGTTTTAGTTATTCTCCTCACTATAATGATTTTTTATTACTTAATCATTATAGATTCTACTATAAGTAAACCCTTACTAACCATTTTATAGAACCAATTTATTATGTTTTATTTTTTCCAGGGTACCAGGAAGGGTTTTATGATTATTATGTAGGGATGTGATAAAGGGAATACTTTCCTTCTCAATAAAAACAATTTGGAAATTTTGTTTTTTTAATTATAATGTGAGATTCAATAATATATCTAGTTTACCAAGAAAACAAAAAATCATCCCTTCATGATGTAATTACTTCTATCTAATGGTATTTTAATAATTCAACTATTGACATCAATCCAGTAAGGTCATGTTCTTTAAAACAATTTCTCATCCTACCTACTGAAAATGAGCGAATAAGGTAAAATTTAAGAAGAACTACATGATTTTCAATGAAATCATTGGAACAAGAAATAATTTTGAAATGTAAAATTTCATTGGTACCATAGAAGAAGTAAATTTAAATATTCTACTGGACTCATGGTAATATTATTATTTTAAATGGTTGTTATCACCAAGACACTAGAATTTCAGGAATGACCAATGTTAACTGAATTATGAAAATATTGTTCACACATGTTTATTTAATGATTCCTTGGTTACCAAATTAACTATAAATGAAACTAAAAACCAATTGAATATAATTGATGTATTTCAATGAAAAAGTATTTAATTGTGTATAGTACAAATTATAAAATAATCCAATCAATCTTGGTGGATTAAATTAATTAAATGTAAATTTAATATAATGTTTACAATTTATCTTATATGTTTTCTAAACATTATATAAGAACAAATTCAATTTAAAATATTAAAAAGTTTTGTTCTAGAAATTTAGTCATCCCCACTTTTAATGGTGCAATAATTTTAAATACATTTTTTGAAATATTTATATATTGTATTTTTCAAAATAAACTTCTTATTTGGAAGTGAAGTATCAAAATTTAAATTTGGTTGAATTTTTTTATTTTTATAATAAGTTTCATTTTTTGATCAATAGTGAAAAATACTACATTCCAGTTAAAAATTGATAATTATTTTAATTAATAATTATACTTTAATATAATTTTTTTAAGTCATAATATATCAATATAATATTTATTTATCTAATTTAGTTCATTGTAATAATTTTTATATTGAAATTAGATATAAAAACTAGTTAGAATTTTTTATCCTCTCTTTTATCCGCATAATCACCACATCATTGGTATTACTATCAAACATAATTTAGTCAATTATTTAAATTTATTCTTCAATAATGGACATTATTGTTGTAACTAGTATGAAAATTTTTCTCTAACAGAAACATAATTTTCTATCAATAGTAACTTTTCTATATTATTTACCATGGTTAAGGCTAAATCATGTAATTAATGGTAAAAATAATATTATAATAATATAAAATTACCCTAAGACTTTACCAAATTTTACTATATGGGTGGTTTTATAATAAAAATATCCTTAGGATGAAATTATATCCTTTTAAAGTTATTTGTGTAAGAATATTAAATAATTATATTTTATTTAATGATATGTTAAAAATGGGATACCCCTATTTGTTATAACAAAATCATTTCTAATATAATGTTATATAGTATATAAATTATACTGTAAATATTCATTATAAATATAAAATGTATATATACATCATGATAATTTATTTATAATTTTATTTATATTAAATAATATAATTTAATTGTGACACAAATATGATGCAAGATTTTACTTCATTAAAGAAAGAATCAGATAAATGATATTAATAATATTAAAATAAATACCTTTTCAAATATTTGATGCCATACAAATATTTTATAAACTATTTTTAAATGAAATATATTATTTAAAGTAATTTTCCCCAATTGAATAAAGGTTTTATAAAACTTAACGAAGTAAAATAATGAATAGTGTCAATATTGACATAAATCAAGTCATAAAATATAAAATATTTAATTAAATGATAATAATTTTTTTAAAATATAATATTCCCCCCCAAAATTATATATAAGTCTATAAATTTAATAAATAACTCATTAATTGGTATTTTTTCATGTTATGGTAATTATTTTAACCTTCAATGTTTAAATTACATGAAAAATGTGAAGAATTAAAAACGATAAATAATGGATAAAAATATGTGTGTGTTTTAAAATAAAATTCATACAAATAAAAAAATTATTGGTTTAGTGGATTTAGAACCATCCTCATCATATTTTTAAAGAAATTTAATTTTGAGTCATTCGATATTAAAAATTAATTTATATTAGATTAATATTTTTTGGGTTTCCAAGGGAGCCCATCCCCTCTTCTATAAAAGGTACTCATTCATCTCAGTTAATTACACTTTAAAAACCATTTTTGGACCAATATATTCCCAAAACCATTCCTATAATACCTACTAATATATTTTAATTCATATTTTAGTAATGACACCCCTTTTAGTGGTATTAAGGTATTATAAAAGGTGAACATCTGAAGGAAAGGTAATTTTTTATTTAACTGTTTCTATTTTATTTCTTCTTCTAATTCCTTATAATATTCATAAACCATGATGAAATAACAACTAAATTATCCTCAATATACTGAGATGTTATTATGTTAATATCATCACCCAAATCCATCGCCTATTTCATCAAATGGGAAATGATCTTTTTGTTCATGTGTTTCGCGGACTATAACCTCATGAAGTGATATAGTTCATTTTTAATCACCATCTATCAAGAATGGTCATAATTTTTGAATTAATGTTTACATATAATTTTCCTTAAATATTTTTCATTATATTATGATGATATATCAATTATTTTCTTAATTTCCATACACTAAGAAATAATACCATCATTCTTTCGTACATGTGAACTATCACCTCCACGAAGCGATGTGATTCATCTTTAATCACCACATCACAGGGATAATTAATATAAGTATATTTAAATTATTAATATGATATTGATGATATTATTATAATTATGTAAGGATTAAATAATTATTACGTTCTTTCCATAATTATCATTGTAAAATGAAATAGTTAATCATGTGTACATACGGCCTACTGTCTCCATTATTATAATGTTGTTCATTCTTTAACCATAAACAATTGGTATTATTTAAAATTATAATTTTTATGTAAAATTTATTATTATGTTAGGAATAATATTCTGTAGATGATGGATTTGTGACCATTTTGACTATAGACATCATATCAAAGTCATCTTGGGATCAAGTACTGAATAACATCAAAACATCTGATAAGAAATTAAATAATTAAGTAATTGTTATAATATGATAGTAAGTGATATAAAAGAAATATTAAACCTTAAAAAGGTTATAAATCAAGTAAATAATTAAATAATTCTTATTATTCAAGAATATAATGATTGTACATGATGAGTTGGACTCATGGAAAGGACTCTTTATCTAAAAAATTATTTTAAGTGTTTAAAATATTTATTCATCTAAATATTTCACATTAGTGTACATATTATCCAAAAAAATAGTGATTTTTTATATGGATATAAACGTTTTAAAAAGTTTATTCTTGAATTTCATTTAAAAGTTTCAAAGTTTCATGGGACACATTGATTCCAAAATCTCTTCTGTAAATTCTTTAAATTGGTTTTTCCAAATAGATTAGTTAACATATAAAAGAAAATTATATTTTATGAGTCCCATGTTACAAATTTAAAACATATATGTGTTGCTACATGGACCTTTAAGAGGTTAGCCAGATATAGCATATATAAAGGGTGCATCCCATTATAGCTCTCCATTTAATTGGGTATTCCATATATGGAAGTTGGTTGTATGGTTATTCTACTTCTATGGGTGAATGTAATAGTGAATTTTAAATTATATTCCAAGGAAGCATGGTGATTTTTGTTTTCTTACTAATGAGTTTTTGAGAAAATCATTTTAATGGGTTTTCATGTTTTTATAGGACTAAAAAATTAATTACATTATGTCCCTTACTGAGATTTCTTGCTCATACCATGTTTTAAAATGTTATTCACTGCACTAAATATTAATAAGGATTAATAAGATGTCGTGATTAAATAATTGAGGATGTGTCTCTAAAAGAAGTCATGTTTTATTTTCAAAGTGTTTCCTTTTATGGGAAAAGTGGATACTATGTGAAACTATCCACATGAAATATATAGAACTATGTTGTCATAGTTTTGTCCTAATTCTATATAACTATAAAATTAAATTATCCTAAAATGTAAATTCTAGTTCTAAAATAGTAGAATTTGTTTTTAAGGGTGGGTCCTTACAGTTGGTATGAAATGGTAGTTTTAAAAAAAAATTAGATTATGATTTTTTGTGAAGAGTTAGGGATATCATCATGAGTTTATAATTTTATGTTTTGTTATAATTTTAATATCTTAAAATTCATTTTGAGTATTTTAGTTATAAAATTTTAAGGTTACTAATTGATTTTTTTGAGACTTCCATTTTTGAGGTAATTATGGATTATTACATTTTGTTGATACAAAATAAAAGGTATGAGATAAAATTTTCAGTTAAGAAATTTTATCATTATTATTCATTATTTTATCACATAAAGGGAATGTTATAAAATTTTTATATATTTAGAAAAAGGAAATCTCATAGGAATTGTGACAACTCATCATGTTCAATAACTTCATAGGAATCGAACTCACAAACAAGGGGTGACAAGGGTTCATCAACAACCATTGGCCTTCATGAAGTCCTTAGTTATAGTGTCATTTAATTTGATTTTGTTAAATGAGATTATGGATTAGCAATAATTTTATTTTCATAATATATATTTTATTGAATACATTATAATGATATTGGAATAGTAATTTTGGATCAATTGATGAATTCTATTTTCAAATTTGTTCACTAATTTTAGAACTATATATGATTAAGATAAATAGAATAATATGGGAATTTATTTTAGGAGTAATGGTTGAATTTTTTTGTGGACTTATGATTATATGAGTTATTTATGTAAATAATTAACCTATCTTAGATAACATATGATTTTGGAAATTACATTTTTAATATGAAAAATAAAGAGGGATAGATTTTATTTGGAGATAAATGTTAAAATTTATATTGGATGATTATATTATCAAATCTATATGAAGTTCACATTTCAATCATTGTTTGGATAATTTTGAGGAATTTTAATGACATATATTTGTTTAATGGTCTATGTTTAATGGGGGCATTACTATTGAAATTTGTAGATTAAAATTATATTTTTCATCATCTAATGGTATATTATCTTGGATAATTGTTTTTTGTTATCCTAACCTTGTGGTTATGGGTTAATGATTCAATATCAGAGAAATATATTGCTAATATTTTTTGATATGTGATTATATAGTTGTTTAATCTAGTTCTTTTGGCACAAAAAATTCCAAATGAATCCACATCATTTAGAGTAAAATATGAGTTTTAGGTGGAATTTGATTAAAGTATGAAACTCTAACATTAAATAAGTATATTTTCTTATGTTCTCAGTTTATTAATTAAATTTATCATAAAAATTATTAAAAGGATATTAAAATAAAATGGTTTTCTATTTACTTTTCCTACTATGAAATGAATGACCATTTAACGCTTCAAAAATTTACAATTTTTTTATTATTAACTTTCTCCTGACAATGTTTTATATCACTATCCAACAAAACCTGATGGTTATTTTTCTCTTCCTTATACGTTTTTCTATTATGGAACCCTGGTATTTGTTATCTCAGGTGACCATTATACTTTACTCTCTTTATTTTAATGTCTAGGTTTTATTTACTCTTTTTCTGATGTGGTATTTCGTTGATGTAATTTCGAAAATTGAATCATTAGTTACTAAGCCCAAATTTAAAATTGAGAGGATGTAATTTATAGATGAGGGAAGTATGTAACATCCCATGTAATTATTGAATATTAATTTTTCATACTTAATTACATTTTTGAATTAGATTGCAATTTTATAGTAATGGGACACTATTTATAATATCATAACCGACACACAATAATGGATTTATCTAAAATCATACATTGTATGTAAGACTGAGTAATACCAAAGAAATAGTATATTATAATATTATTATTTTATGTGGTATCTATCTCCTAGCCTTTATAATGGTGATAATTAAAAATGTTAATATAATAATTAAATCATTGTTTAGACATATTTATATAATGATTCATTAGTTAACAAATTAACTATAAATGAAACTAAACACTAATTGAATATAAAGATTGTATTTCTATAAAAAACTATTTAATTATGAATAATTACTTTTGTAATATAATCCAATAACCGGTGGTGGATCGTCATAATGAAATATAAATTCAACATATTGTTTAAAATGCATCATATGTTTTTTCTAGAAATTATATAAAAATAAATTCAATTTTATGGATAAAAGAAGTATTTTTTCTAAAAATGCAGTTTTGTCTCATTTTGATTGTGCCTATATTTTAAATCTAGATTTTGAAAAATTTATATATTCTATTTTTCAAAAAAATTATTATTTGGATTCTTAGAATCAAAATTTAATTTTGTTTAATTTTTTGGTATTTTTCCGATAAGTTTCATTTTTTGATTAATAGTAAAAAGTACTACATTACAGTTAAAAACTAATTTTCATTCAATTAAATATTATAATTTAAACAAATTTTAATATTCATAATGGATCAATAATACATTTATTATTCCAATTAATTCATTTGAATAATTTTTATACTGAATTTAGATATAAAACTTTTTGGTTTTTTTGAACGTCTATCTTACACGCCTTCTCGCCACATCTATGGGATTAGTGTTAATATTAATTTAGTCACTTCAATAAATTTAATTTTCAATAAAAAAACATGGTTGTTATATTTATGAAACATGTGATCTAATATGTTTAAAATAATTTTTCATGAATAATAAGTTTTGTATTTTATTTACCACTATTATGGGTATATTGAGTAATTAAAGGTAAAAAAAATTATAATATTATAAAATTACCCAAACTTTTGTCTTAATTTTATTAGATAGGTGGGTTTTGAAAAAAAAAATAATACTTCTACCTAAATTATATCATTTTAATCCATTTGGGTATGAATATGACATTTATTATATTTTATATAAAGATAAGTTAAAAATGTCATACTCATATTTCAAATTAGTAAATTAGTTTTAATATAGGTTAATATAGAAGATAAATTGGAATATAAATATTAATTTGAAACATAATGATTTTATCTACATAAAGATATTTTATTTTTAATTTTTATACATTAAATAATAAAATTTAATTGCACCACAAAGATAATGTAGTAATTACTTCATTAATGAACGAATCACATAAATGATATTAATAATATTAAAATAAATATAATTTCAAATATTTGACTCCATAAAAAATTTAATATATTACATTAACATGTATTAGAGGAGTTAATGTTTTGTTTCTTTAATGAAGGAATAAAGTTGTTATGAGTTTTTAAAAAGTCAAATAATGAATACTATTAAAATTAGCATAATTCAACAATTAAAATATAAAATGTTTAATTAAATAATAGAACATTTTTAAAAATAAAAATTTCTTCCAACAATTTTACATAAGTATAAAAATGTAATTAATGACTCATTAATTTGTATTTTATCTTTTTATGGTAAATAGTTTGTCCTTTAAAATTTAAATTAAATGATAATACAGTAAGAATTTAAAATGTTAAATATGGGTTAAAAGAATATGCTATAAACTAAAGTCCATACATATCTAAAAATTATTGGATTATATGATTTGAAAACATAATAATATAATATTATAAATAACTTTATTATTTTAATTTAAATTTAAAAATTAATTTATATTTATTTAATATATTAAGGGTTTCCATGGGTGCCCCTCCCCTCCCCTTTAGAAAGGTACCCATTAATATCTATTAATCACAATTCAAAAACCATTTGTTCTATCCAATATCTTCACAAAACCCATCCTATAATACCTCACCACATTCTTTAAGATTTATTTAAGGTATAAAATACTCCATAGAGGTGTTAAGGTGTTTGGAAGGTGATTATCCGAAGGAAAGATAACGTTTTTATTTATGTGTTTCCATTTTATTTTTTCTTTTAATTCATTAAAATATTCTTCAAAAATGAATAAATAATAAATAAATTATTCTATATATAAATAGATTTTATTATGTTAATATAGTCTCCTAAATCCATCTCCAAATTCATCAAATAAGAAATGAACTTTTTGTTCGAGTGTACGATGGAAAATTGCCTGCCTAACAGATATAGTTTGTTTTTCATTACTCTCTGTCAAAAATGATCCTGATAAAAGAATTAATGCTTATATATGAAGTTCATGAAATATTTATCATTATCATTTATTTTCTTACTTTCCATGCACATAAAAATGATAACATCGTTCATGCACAAGTGTGAACTATCATGTCCACAGAACGATGCGAATCGTTTTTTTATCACCACATCACATGGATAATATATATAATTATATTTCAATTATTAATATGATATTAATGATATTATTATCATTATACAAATATAAAATAATATTTAACATCTTTCTTGAGTCATCATTGAAAAATGAAATTATTTTTAATGCGTACATATGACTTATCGTCTCCATTATTATTACATCATTCATTTTTTTACCATAAATAAATTTTTTAATTTAAAAGTATTCTTTATATCTAAAAGTGATTATTACATCATTAATATTATTCTTCAGATGATGCATTTATGACCATTTTGTCTCTAGACATCATATCAAAGTCATCTTTGACTCAAGTACCAAATAACTTCAAAACATCAGACATGAACATAAACAATTAAGTAAATTTTATAAGATGATAATATGTGATATAAAAGGAATATTAAATATTAAAAAGGTTATAATGAAATAAAACATTTAACCTATAATTATTATTTAGGATGATAACAATTGTACGTGACGAGTCATATTCTAGTTAAGGGACTCTTTAGCTAAAACATATTTTTTAGTGTTTTATTACTTTATTCTTCTAAATAATTTTCACAAATATAAAACTATTAGAAAATTGTTTTATGGATTTATTTATATATTAATAAATGTTTTAAAATTTTAATTCTCTAATTTTTTTAAATGTTTCAAAGTGGTGTGGGACACTTTTATTCAAAAATAAATTTTATAAATGCTTTAAATTCGTTTTTGAAAATCGATTGGTTATATTATGAATGAAAATGAAATTTTATGAGTTAATTGTTAAAAATTAAATGATTTTATGTTTTGGTACTTGGAAATTTAACAGGTTAGCCTGATATAGCTTATACGAAGGGTGTGCCCCATTGTAGCTCTATAATGTAATGTGTATTCCAAAGATAGAAGTTGACTGTATGGTTATTCCATTTGTAAGGGTGAATGTATGAGTGATATTTTAATGATTCCCCAAGACACCTATGTAATTTTAATATGAATTATTATGAGTTTTTATTAAAAACAACTCATAGGTTTTCCTGTCTTCATAAGACTAACAATTTACATTGTTTTTTTATATTAGGTTTTTTTGTGCTAATCCCATGTTTTAAAATTTATTTCACATATCTTAAGATTAGATAAGAAAAATAGGATGTAATGAAGAATTAATTGAGTATGTGTCTTGAAAATACATCATGTTTAATTTTAAAAGGATTTTCTTTTGGAGGGAAAAGGGGGATACTTTGTGCAATTGTCCACATGTAACGTATGAGAATACTATGTAAGAATATGTCCTAATAAACTAAAACTATAAACTAAAAAGATATTAAAATGTAAATACTATTTCAAAAATAGTAGAGGAAGTTGTGTTTAAGGTCAGGTCCTTACAGATGGTATGAAAGGATGGTTTATACAACTTTGGAGATTAGGATGTCTTCCAATGACTTAAGGGTGTCATCATGAGTTTAAAATTTTATGGTTGAATATAAGTTTATTTCCTTAAAATACCTTTTGTTCCTTTTTCATATTAAATTATAAGGTGAGTAATAGTTTTTTGGGGACATTAATTTTGACTTAATTGTGGGTTATTACATTTGGTGATTCAAAATGAAAGGTATGAGATCAAATTTGAAGTTAAAATATGTTATGGTTATTTTTGATGATTTTATCTCATCTTGGTAATGTTATAAGAGTTATATAGTTCTATAAAAAGAAAAATCTAGATTAATTGGGATAGCTAATAACGTCTGGTAAGACCGTATGAATCTAACCCACATATAAAGGGCAACAATGGTGCACCACCTACCACTAGCCTACTTGAAGCCCCAGGTTGGTATGATGTCTTATTTATTAAAATAAGTGAGTATATATATTCGGAATAATTTTAGTTTTTAGTATATCATCTGTTGAATAGATTATCATGATATTGGAAAATTAATTTTGGTATTAGGTGAGAAATGTTATTTTAGAATATATTCACAATTTTGGGGACAGTATATGGTTAAGGTAAATAGAATTCAATGGAAATTTCAGTGATGAGTAATTATTGAATTTTATATTTTAGGAATATATGATTTTATTATGAATTGATGGTGATTTGAGTTATTTATGGAAATGATTAACATATCATTGATAATATTTGATTTTTGAAATTACATTTTTAGTATGAGACATTAAGTGTGATAGATGTTATTTTGAGATAAATGTTAAAAAATTTCATGGAGGATTTAGTAGTCAAATCCCTTTAAATTTCACGTTTTAATATTAGTTTTGATTACTTGAATGAATTTTAAGGAAATATATTATTTTAATGATCTATGTTGAACTTTGGTATTTCTGTTGAATTTTGGATATAAAAATTAGTTTTTCATCTTCCAATAGTTTATTACTTTGGATAATTTTTTATCATATCCTAACCATGTTGGTTTGGATTAATGTTTCAAGATTTGATATATATATTTTTATTATTTTATGATATGTGATTCTCTAGAAGATGAATATATTGTTTTAGGAGTGAAAAATTTAACTTGAATACTCATTATCTAGAGTAATATAAGAGTTTGTGGTGTAATTTTATTAAAGGATGAAAATATAATTTTCATGTAAGTATATTTCTCTATGTTCTTAGTTTATGAATTAAACTAATTCCTCAATATTACAAAAATAATCTCAAAACATAAAAATTTTCTGTTTACTTATCCTACTAAGATATAAAAGACTGTTTAACCCATAACAAATTTATGATTTTGTGATTGTTATATTTCTCCTAATAATGTTTTCTATCACTCTCATTCAGAACAATATCATTAGCTTTATCTTACATATCCATGTCTTCCTACATAGAACCCTGTTATTTTTTATTTTGAGGGTCCTTTTTTACTTCAAATTCTTTGTTTTTAAAGTCGAGTTTTTATTGACTCTTTTTCCAATTTTGGATTTCAGTGGTGGAATTTTGAAATGTGAAACATTAGTTATAAAGCCCAAATTTAAAATTGTGAGGATGAAATTTCTAAAGGTGAGGAAGGATGTAACATCCTATGTAATAATAGATTAATTTATTTTCATATTTATTAATATTTATAAATTAGATAGTAACTTTACCTTAAAGGTATTCTTTGTTCGATAGTTTACCCGACACACTATAATGGTTTTCTCAGAAATCTTACATTGCATGGAAGACTCAGTTATGTCGAAAAAACATATATTGTAAGATTATTATTTAAAGTGGTAGTGATCGTATTTCCATTATAATGGCATGAATGAACAATGTTAATGGAATTAATAAATATTACTTATGCATGTTTATATACTAATTAATTGGTTACCAGATGAATTATAAATATATCTAAAAACCAATTAAATATAAATGATGTATTTCTATGGAAAACTATTTAATTGTGAATAATTCCAATTATAAAATAATAAAATCACACTTAGTGGATTAAATAAATGAAATATAAATTTAAAATAATGATTAAAATTCATCTTATTTGTTTTCAATATATTATATAAGAGAAAATTCAATTTTATAGGTAAAACAAATATTTTTCAAAAATGCATTTTTTCCATCTTTTGATGGTACACCTATTTTAAAAATATTTTTTGAAACATTTATATTTTTATTTCTCAAGATAAAATTCTTATTTAGAATAATATTATCAAAAATTTACTTAGGATGTTTTTTTATATTTTTGAAAAGGTTAATTTTTTTAGAAATACTGAAAAATATTACAGTGCATTTAAAAATCGATTTTTTGTTTAAATAATTATTATAAATTAAACTTATTTTTTAAGACATATTAGATAATTAATTAATTTATTAATCCAATGTAGTTAATTAGATTATTTTTTATATTGAAATTAGCTATAAAAATATGTTGAATTTTTTGAATGTCTCTTTTACCCATATTCTCTCCCCATCTCTAAGACTACTGTTAAAATTAATTTAGTCACTATTGTGAATTTAATTTTTTTTAAAATATATAAATGGTAGTAAAAAGTATGAAAAATTATGTCTAATAGGATCAACTTCATTTTTGGTGAATAATTAGTTTTTTATTTTATTTACCACGATTAAAGGTAAATCGGGTAACTGAAGGTAAAAATAATATTATAATAATATACAATCTTCCTAACACTTGTCCTAATTTTATTGGATTTTTGGGTTTATAAAAAACCATAGGCCTAAATTATTAGCTTTTTAATCCATTTGGGTAATAATATGAAATTTATTATATTTTTTGAAGATAAGTTAAAAAACTAATACTCATATTTTAAATAAGTAAATAATTTTTCATATAATGTTATATAGAAGATAAATTCGACTATAAATATCTTTTAAATATAAAATATTTATCAAAATCAAGATAATTTATGTATATTTTTAAACATTAAATATTTAAATTTAATTTTGAATCAAAGATGATGTGGTAATTACTTCATTAATGAAAGAATAAAATTAATGATATTTATAATATTAAAACAAATTTAAATATTTTATGTCATGCAAAAAATTTATAGATTACTTTTACATGTAATACTTGACTTAAAGTTGTTTTTATGAAGAAATAAAGTTGTTGTAATTTTTCAAAAAGTAAAATAATGAATAGTGTCAAAATTGATATAATTCAAGTCATAAAATATAAAATATTTAATTAAATTATAGAAAAACTCTAAAAATATATGATTCTTCCAAAAATATGAAATAAGTATAAAAATGTCAGTACTGAATCTTTAATTGGTCCTTTGGCATGTTATGGTAATTATTTTATCCTTCAAAGTGTAAATTACTAGATAAAAAAATAATAATTGAAAACTTTTAAATGGGTTAAAATAAAAAAGATATGGTTTAAAATAATTTCCATACATATATTGATATTATTGATTTAGAGGATGTCAATATGTCCTCATATTATCTTCAAACGAATAGAATTTGGAGTCATTTGGAAGTTGAAATTAATTTATTTTAATTTAATATTTTAAGGGTTTCTAAAGGTGCCCCTCCCCTCTCTTATAAAAGGATCTCATTCTTCTCTATTTTTCACAACTAAAAAAATAATTTGTTTCAACCAAGAGTGGTCCAAAACCTTTAATATAATTACTCCCCACATTCTTGAAGCATTATTTTAGGGAGAACACCCTCCTATGATATCTTATTTTGTTAAGAAATGTGGTCATCTAAAGGAAGGGCAATGTCATTATTTAAGTTTTTCTATTTTATTTATTCCTCCACTCCCTTAAAATCTTGTGTAATAATAATGGTATAAGAAATATAGTATCCTAAATACATGAGATTTTTTTTGGATAGTTTCAGGAAGAGGGATATCAATTTCATATTTTGAGAATGTTTTTTAACTTTATTTTGGAAATTGTTCTTTATATACATTAATTGACTCTGTTGTACTATAAGGGAATTTCAATAGAATATAATTATTCTCCCTTTTTTTTCTTTTCAATGGTGTTTAAGTCCCTCCTTCATAATACTTTTCTGTTTTCTTATTTTTTATATTAGTTTTATAATGGATTGATTGATCTTTAGAACATTGTTAATAATTTTCAGATTTTAACTATTTAGGTTTAGGTTATATTTTCATGGGATCAGGTGGATAAATATTATTTCTACCCTATTTTATAATCATGTTTATATTCTCCTTTGGAATCTTGACTATTTATTTTTTAAGTTTAACAAATATTTTTGGTCAACTTGTCAGTAATTCTTCTAGCCTTATTTACTATCTTTTGCATAATATATTCTAGCCCCTCACCCTTGGACCAAATGTTTATCTCTTTATTTTATGGTTAATATTATAATGGTTTTTAATTATTATTTTTGTTGAAAAGGGGTCGCTTTATAATATTTTGGGTGGTATGGCTGGTTTTATGGTTGTTAGAAGGGTTGCAGGTTTTGTAATTGTTGTTAGTAAGAGGGTTGATATGGTTATTGTTTTGGATAAAAATGTGTATCTGGATTTTTTATGTTTCTATGTCTTGGTTGGTCTACTGAATTTCACTTCCATGTCTAATTATTTTAAAATTTTATTGGTACGAAGGATTCGAAAAACATTCTATTTTCATCACATTAGAATATTGTTTAGAAAAATGATTAGTAGAATAGTATAAACTGTATATATTAGATTTTAATTTATGTTCACTAACATAATTTATATTCATATGTTTTTTTAAACCATCCATCCTTTTATGTTTATTTCCAATTAAATGTAATTAATTAGGGGTTATTACCTCATAAATTCAACTTTTTCAAAACCTCTTGATCTAATTTTCTATGAGACCGGGGAAATATTTTCAATCAATCCTCTGGATTCTTGAGGATATTTTTATATAAAATTTTCTCCTAATGATTCATCAATAAGGATTCATTAATTATTGATAATTCTTTAGTTGAGGAACATAAATAAATGATGTTACTTCCTAGATCGATTATGAAAACTTTCAAAAAAACATCTTCAACCTCCCATAATACCCATAAAGACTTTCTTGGGTTTATTATCATATAAAGTATCCATTTTTAGAATGTTTTCTTCTGTAATAAGGACCTAATATTTTTATAAATCATCTTTTAATATCATTCTAATAATTTACTTCTTCTAGTTCTTGGTTGTACAACAATTCCTTAGCTTCTTTTTAAGTGAAAAGGGTAATTTCCTCAACTTAACTTTCACGTTGACGAATGTTAAGGGCTTAAAACATAATAAAATATATTTGAACACAAGAATATTTATATTTGAATATTAACCTGAAATAACATGAAATATATTTATCACTATAATTATTTTTATTCACATTTATCAATCATTTTGTAACATTGGCACATCATGTTGATTTGGTTGATTGGAAAATTGTGTTGTTCATAGATCGTTAAGTGTCGGTTTAGGAAATAAAGAAATTTATTTAGGCTTAGAGTGAATAAAAATATTTTCACTACATTATATATGATATATTTACCTAATTAATGGTTGTGAATTTATGTTCCATAATCTGGTAATTGTTATTTCGATTTCATGATTAAAATATATAATTTGTTATTATAAGTTGAAGTAATTCAATGTTTGAATTAATGTTTCAAGCCAATACTCCCCAATGAAAAGTGTCATTATTGAATATATTTTTTTTATGGGTCATTTAAAAAATCATTATTTTCTATTTATAGTATTTAGGCACCCTATGTTGTCGCCATAAGAATAAGGCACAACTTTTTTTCACTTTTAATTTATTTGAAGAAAAGGGTATTTATTTAGTTTGGAAATTTTGAATTTATAATGAAATATAAATTTTATGATATAAATTTATTGTTGAAATATGGCTCATGTTGGGATGGGATGGACCTACTATAATGCTATCCTAGTTTCTAATTTCTCGAATATTCTTCTAAAAGGCTGGTAAGAGAGAGATTCCATGATCTCTTTTGTTCTCTCCCTTGGTCAGAAGGTGATGTTGAGAATATTCCAAATTGAGATCTCAGTTTATCTATCATCCTTCGTATGTGTGTGATCATTATAGGGATCTCTCTTAGTTGACTTAGTAAATTATTAATCAGGTTTTGTTTCTTCTTAAACAACCAATACATCAAACTATACACTTCCACACATACTAATGATTGTTCAACACTTACTCTCAGCATGTTCCATTGTATACAAAATTGAACTAGGTGGACTGAGAAAATAAATCATTTACCAGGGAAATTAAAATAATTAGAAACTAAATCTAAATATAATATCATTTGATATTGAAAACATTAATTGGGTAATTTAAACAATTTTAGATAAAGAAAGAAAGTAATATATTTTATTATGAAAAAGAACTCAATAATTACAATTGTTCATGCCTCCCATTCTCTAAAAAACATATTATTTCCAATAAATGTTAAGGGTAACCATGAATATATAATAAAAGGGAGGCATTGAAAAATAAAATTAAAATAATATAAATATGAATTAAAAGGAGTACCAGGTTTACCACATCTAACTCTTCTCATCCCATGATTCTATTCATGAATCACAATAAGGAATTATAATTATAGTCATAAATAATGATCTAGATGGCATTAATCATCCATAAATGAATTAATTAATTCCAATTTAGACAATATTGTGGTTTCATGGGGTATGGGGTCAAAAAGATAAAATATTTGGTCACAAATTTTATTTTTGATGTTGTAGAATTTTCTCGGTGACATGATTTGTAGTGTGATACCTAGTGTTACCCCATGAAAAATCGTCTTCCTCCAATGGGTGTGTATTTTGACAAACTAGATTAATAATATGAATTAATATAGTGTTTCACACTATGAATAGATCATTAATGATATGAGTAATGAATATTTTAGTATTTAATCTTTTTTATCTCAGTTCTTCAATTTGAGAAACTAAATATTTTACATGGACATATCCCATCACCAAAGGTTTTCTTGGGATGTAACGGTTGATCCTATTTGAACCATTTTATAATTTCTAAAAATTATTTTTATTCTATCATGAATGAATAAAATAATAAAATTTTTACAATAATTGTAAATTAAATTTAAAAAAACAATGAATTTTATGTTAAAATAAGTTTTCATCAGATAGTTCTACTTGTAATTATATAATTAATAAAAATTAAAAATAAATTTCCATCATAAAATTAATTTAATAATTATTAGACAAAAATTTATTATTCCTTCACAATATATTTTTACCCCTATGTGAACGTATAAGACATTTTTCAAATAAAGAGAGTGACATTGTATATTTTCATTTACATGAAATATTATATTGGTAATACTCAAAGAAAAAAAGTATCCAATTAGCCAAAAATTCAAAACAAATTGATGATTAAAGAAATAAAATCATTTAATAGGATACATTTATGTGTTTTTTATATTTCAAATCATTCTCACATTAGTTTAAACCTAAATTAACCAATTTTACCCATTATTGTGGTTATAAATATTTACCATATTTATAATTCAAAATGAAAAAAGGGACCTATTTAAAAAAATTAACCTCTTAATTATGAATGTAGAATCCTTTTTTCAGAATTTATTTTTTAAAATTATCAAAAATTAATATAAAAATAATCCTGAAAACCTAGATGAAATAGTTTTTTTTATGAAAGTATAATTTTCAAGAATAAAAGGATCTTACATCAACTCCATGGATAGTAATCATAATTATATGAATTTAAATTATCATAGATATATAAATTATATAAACATTTCATTTTAACCACTCATCATTGGGGATTATATTGATTAATTATAATGGGAAAACATTATGAACTTAAAATGTATTAATGAAAAAAGAACTTTTAAGCATAAAAATAAAGGTATACCAAAATAAAATATAATGTTGATTACAATGAGATTATGGGAATTATATTCATTAAAATGGATCACATGTTACATAAATGGTATATCTATAATATAATGGTACTTTAAAATTAATTTATTTAATGCAAATAACTGATGGTATTGCAAAAATAGTAGTTTTTCAATATTCACTCAATCATTTCAAAAAAACACCGAATTTCCACCCTACTATAATATTAACATGTGAATTTTAAATTGATATTAATTTTATAATATAAAGTGTCAAAAAGTGGATAAATTAATTATAATATTTAGAAGGAAAGTGCAACAAAAACAATTTTTAATGAAAATTCTTTTTACAAGCCTAAAATAACTTATAAAAATAAAGTTTTTATTTACCAACAATAAATTAATACATTTTTATTAGGGAGTGATCTTATATATATATAATTATAATGTTATTACCACTATTCATTCCCATCAATTCAACATCTTGGTTATAACATTCATATTTAAATAATCCTATATTTGTAATATATCTCAATTTTCCTATAGACTTGGGTTGTGTGTTAAGACTAGTATACGTATTATTATACATTTAAACTTAATTTATGGGGTTTTACACTTTATCCCCATAAATAAATTACACCCTTAGAATTTTCTCTCAGTCATCAATGGTTCAATATTTGAAAATACATTTTCTTAGAGCTCACATTATATAGAGGGATAATAAAACATCCTTGAAAAGGGGAATTGAGAAACCAAATGGTTACATAAAATAACTAGAAATCATTTTTTAAGATAAGAATAACGTTTTATAGTAGTTAAAATAATGGCATTGTCACATAAATGACATATTTTAATGATATTTTTATTAAATTTCTTTTCTTGCATTATTTTTGGGGTTTCCCATTTATTTTGGTGGAAATGGTGGGTTGTCAAAATTTGAGCTAAACTATGAGCCCATTTATAGATTTTAAAAATTGTTCATTTATAACTCTTTCATTTTTCATCATTTTACACCAATTCTACTTACCATTTGGAATCCCATTGTATATTAAAACAACCATATCCATTTGGACCCAATTTGAATCGATAATAATGATATCTCTGTGTTTTTTATTAAGGTGTTGGGCCACCCCAAAATCCCATTTTCATTATTTAAATATGTTTTTAATTATTTAATATCTCATAGAATTTTTATGTTTATTTGGTGTTTATAACTCTAACTCGAGCCCACTTAACCAAGGAATTCCCCTATACTCTCCTCCATCTCTTTTGTTGGAACCATGGTCTTCTACGCATGAATTGGATTATGGTTTTTGTTTTTTGTCAATCCTCAATGGATGTTCATAATGTGAACTAGTAAAGTAGTCATATAGTTCAAGCAGACAAAAGTTTTAAAGGTGGCGTCGTTTCCCAATGTTTGCCAAATTTTTGGGCCTGAAAATCGACAAATGGAGAAAAGTGTTTTTGGAACAGACACGTGTACGCTGTATACTAGAAGGAGAGGAAACTCATGCGCCATCTGTTTTTCATGATCAAAACATGGATAATGTAAAAGGTATGAGGGTCGCGCATGTTTTGGGCTGGTCACGCAAGTGACCTGCGCGTTGAGAAAAAGACTTGTGCGTCGATGTCTAGGAGGTTTGGAAACATGTGTTCAGGTTGTTCTTCATGATCAGAACTTCAAAATATGGCTAAAGTAAAGTAGGTCGCACAAGTATTGGTGTGTTCAAGCAAGTGAGTTATGCGACAGGGGAAAGGGCAGATGAGCTGTGTGCCGGAACCTGTGCATCGAGGTAAGACTTTCGCGCCACCGCGCAGGGGGTCCAGTTTTCCTATAAATAGAGGACCCCCCTCCTCATTTTCAACGAAGTTCAAGACATAGTGATTTTTCAAGCTCTCTTCGTGCAAGTGGTGAGTCGCACAAGTGGTAGTTGGGTCGTGCAAGGAGAGTCTGCGCGCCGGATGTTGGATGCGCGACCGAGGCGGTTTGGGAGTAAAAGGTGCAGAGTTGCTCAAGTTTGGAATTAAAGGAGGCAGTTTCACGCAAGTGTGTTGGTGTCACCAGCGTGCCGATTTTGTACCGCACAAGTGACTTGCGCGCCGTCCTTGAAACTTACGTGTCAGTCTTAGAGAAGCGCTCTATGTAAGGTTGTTGTATGCTGATCCTTTTGAAGCAACACAAAAACTGGAAGATTGCTCGATACCTTTGGTGAAAATGGGGATTAGTATACGAGTTAAAGTTGGACTTCAAAAGAGCATCTACATTCAATAGAGGATGAATTCTTTTTCAGTGATGAAGATACCTTCACGTCTATAAACTGAGTGGGACTTCACCAAAGGCAGTGAGCCCGGGGGAGTCAACGGGAGTGACCTGAGGGAAGCAGTGAGATATCCCTGAACCATTGTAAAGGTAGTGATCCTGGGATAGAGTGATTGTTCCCTAACCTTTGTAATCCACAACTAGTGAAGATTAGTGGAATTTGGTACGACCGACAACTTGTTAGCGTATGCTCCTTAGACGTAGCCCTTAGTGGTGAACCAAGTAAAATTGCTCTGTCATATCTTTGCATGTGAATGTTTCACTGTTGATCATATTCTTCATACAAGTTGAACTGGTTCCTACCAATGTGGGAAAAAGATCCACAAGTTTAAAAAGGAAAAAGTTGTCACCCTGATCCATCCCTCCCCCTTCAGGGTGTCCCGAGGTCCTACATCCTTGAGCTCATTTTAATTGTGAATTTGGGATTGAATTTTCTAGATTTCATAAATCGCCCTGATTTAAAGATGTAAATTGATTCTTTTATAACTCCTTCTATTTTTACTATTTTTCTTCCATTCCAATTCCTACATTACCTCCTCAGCCTTATTCGAATCTCACATTCATTTATGGATGTTTTTTAATTCAGATTCTGTCGTAATTTAGTCATTTTGTTCAATATTTATTTAGGTAAATGTTTCTCTCTTCATTTCATTCCTTATCCTTATGGTTTCCTCCCTCTTTCAAAAATTTTTAGATTGTAAATAATTTAGGGTTCGTACCTAGGGATTTATTTGGTGTATTTTTTGTGAAAGCTTATGGTTTTGGGTTTGTTTTCACTTCCTTATGGTTTGGCAGGTGTGTGGTAGATGTTTCTCACCAAGATTCAAGGATTTTTACTCAAAATGATGGAGATTCCATGTATAACCATTTTATAATGAGTTAGCATTGTGGTGAGAAAACTATTTTCAATGGATTTGGTTACGTGTTTAATTTTGTAGTTGTATTTTTTATTGGAATTTGGTGTTTTTCTTGTGTGGCTCTTGAGGAAATGTTTGGGTCTATTTTGTAACTTATAGAAGTGATTTATTAGTGTTGAAAGGGGCTAAAATTATGGTTTGTTAATGCCTTAAAGTCACTTGGGCCTTGGAAGGTGGTGTTTGAATGGGTAAAATATTTGAAACCATGTTGTACTTCTTTAAAGTGATTTGTGAAAACATGTGTTTTTCATGTGTACATTTTGTGGGAATGTTTTGGTATTTTTATAACACATGGGGTGGTTTAATAACTGTTTTTTGGTCTTCCAATTCTATTTATGATTGTTATTGGTATGGTTTTGGTCTTAAATTTGGGTTTTAAAATGGGTTGTGTATACAAACAATGGGCATACCTCTTGGGTTTGTTTTATGAAAATTGTAAAAAAAAATTGGTTAAACAAAGGGGGAAGATAATATATATGTAATTTTTTAGTGAGTGTGTTCACCAAAAATGTGTTTTTAAAGAAAATTTGGTCATTTGTGAGTTCAAACGTTTTGATAATGTTTTTTAATTTTTCGAGGTGAATTATTAAATTGTGATGCGGGTAAGAGACATGTTTGTGGGATTTTTTGTGTGTGTGTGATCTGTAAAATGGATTTTTTATGAAAATGTTGTTATACAGCTTGTGAGATGGATTTTATTTGATGTTTATAATCATGGGAATGATTTTATAAATATTTTTATGGATTTTTTAGATTTTTAAAGATATGAAAAATGTTTTGTGCACTATTTTGGTGTGAGTTGGATTTGAAAATTCATTTGAATGAAAAAGGGGATTTTGAGGCTTTTGTGTAATACAAGGGGTGGTTTGCTTAATATGTGATGTGGAATGTATTATTTTCATTTCCAAGTTATATTTGATGGCTTGTTGAACTTGTTTGATTACAAAAGAGAAACCCGGGTATCTAGGTCAGTGGACGTGCACTAGAATGCTAGTGATCCTGTGGGGTTTGGCCTCAGTTTCATGTAGCAAGATTGAAATTGACAAAACTAACTAAACTATGATGATGATGATGGGGAACCACTAGGTTATGGGTGTATTCCTTACTAGTGGCTAGTTCTTTAGAACGGATATATATTTTGGCGGTTACATTCATCGGCATACGAGGTACCCGGAACCTAGAGTAGGCTTCTGCCTATGGGTTATTTCCCATTGTTTGTGCTCATTAGATTCGTTACACTTACCGCCTATATACGGTATATTTGGATGAAATTTTTTTACTATGGAATTTATTTTAAAAGTGTTTATTCTTTAAATTAGCCCACATGGTAACTATTTTTTTAATTAATATTGCATATTTTAGAAATTGTCACTAGAATTTCATGTTTACCAAAACATGAAAGATTTTCATATATGAATTTTTATCACATGGAATAATGTATTGGTGTCATCCTACTAGGCTTTAGCTCAATCCCTACTTTCACCTTTGGGTGTAAGTAGATTTGGTCACTTTTGTCTCTTGTTTGGGTAAACCATTTAGTGCCACTGGTTCGGTATTTTAGCAGTTCTTCTTGGTGCAGTGTTATGAGGATGGATTGAAGGAGGTGACTCTTACCATGCAGAGGTTATTGGATATCCATTTTGGGTTTTCTAACTTTGAAATGGTCTTTTTTAATTGTTTTAAATTGGGTAGTTTTATTCTAAAATTTTGTAAAAGATTACTATGTTTGAAATATCCAGATTTTTATTTTTGGATTCGTTGGTTGTTTTATGTTTGTAAACTCAACTAAATCATTCCCAATTTTACGTTTACGATACTCGATCCCTTGTTCCATCCTGTGGGTATTGGGAATTCACTTCAGGCCTTGTCACAGGTCGGGTATGGTGTCTGTTTTGATGGAATCCAGATTTGGTTCATGACAAAATGGTATTATAGGTGATTCAGGTTAACTCTTCGGGTCAGATTATTTGGGGAACAGTTGGGATAGTTTGGAGTTTTTATTGTTTGGACATGGTATTCTGGTTATGGGTAGTGTTTTTTATCACCACACCTCATGGCAGGCTTCATGTAACCATGGGAAGTCGGGACATATCTAATTCCTTTGTTATTCTTTTTATGATAAGGATTAGGGGAAATGAAAAGCAAGTTGGGTTAATGGTCTCAGGGAGGTCACAGGGCCTAGAAAGCCATGTGGATATGGGGATATTCCTTATAAAACTATTCGTGATGGTGAAGTGATCGACTGACTGAAAATTAATTTTTTAATATCAAACACTTTGATGGAAAGTGAGAACCGCAACATCCAACACAATAACCAAAAAACAACCAAAATAGAGAAAACCTAAAAAATTGGATCTTTCTCTCCCCAGCAATTGCATCGTGATGATAAGCCTTCACCTAAGTATGTCAAATGGAAATCATCCCGTGAAAAATCATGGGCCAGGTACCGATAGAAAAGCCATACCCTCTCAGTCATCCCAATCCAAATGACATGTGCTAGTGAAGCCTTCATTCTCTGGTCCCCATCTGAAACAGCTCCAAATTCCACCACAAAACCAACATATTGTAAATAACTGATAGCAGACATATCTAACTATAAAACCCTCCAAAGAACCCACCAAACAACAGCTTAAACAGATACATTAAAAATTAAATTAAGATTACCAAGATTTGATTCCCAAAACAACTTCCAGGATAAGTAAGACACTTGGGAGTCGGGGGCTTCAGTCATTTTCTTTACTAATTCCGAAGCAAACTGATCCCATACCTAAATGTACTCCTTGATGCAAATCTTCCCTTTATTGAATCCCCCCACCAGGATTAGATCTTTCTTGTCAATCCATAAGTATTTATCTTCGTTCAGAGACATTCTTAGTGGAATCCCCATCATTTTAGACGCCTCGTCCTCATTTGAGTTAAGTAGTAAAACCTGCTCAATCACCTCTTTGTCGGAGCTAAGAAGCAATTCTGAGGGTTGAACTCCCTGTTCCTATGTTATATGACTATTCAGAACCTCAGCAGCCAATTTCAATTCGTTGGTCTTTTTCACAGATCAGGTCTCTATAGGAGGAGGTAAAGGGGAGTAGTCATTCCTCCCTTTCCTTCTCTTAATACTCGTATTGCATCCCGAGCTTAAATCTACATCTACCAAAATTTTGAGTTCACTTCCATTAGGATATTTCTCTGATAACCCATCATGAAGAACCCGATTATTTGGGTCCAAACTCAAACCAACCTCGAAAAGGCTTTCAAATGAGTTGCTCAAGTGAATAGAGGTCTGGCTCAAAAATTTTGGCCCCCCTGTTTCCCAGTTCACCTTGAATTCACAGCATCCACAGAAGCTCCTTGCCTCCTCTTACACTCATCGCCACTATCCGACAACACCACCTCAGTGTCAGGAGAAGCTGGGGAAACCTCATCCCCACATTCCATAACCTCTGTACTCTTATTCCACTAATTTTCTATTTGAGAAGGCTCGATCATAACTGAGCCATTGTCCGGAAGTTCACCGGAGGGTGCAGCCAAATCCTGCTTCAGCTTGCGGAACACCTCAGACACGAGCCGAAGGTCCTCGGAAATAGAATCCTTCTTCACTCGATCTGTGCCAGAAATTCTCTCAATAGACGTGTTGACTTCCACTAGAGAATTTCAGGATTCACCTCATCCACTACTTGGGGATATTGGGATCCCTGATCTCCTCCACTAGTACCCTCTGTTGATAATCCCAGGCCAACCTTCTCACGATATGGAAATTTTACCTTGCTTCCATCCTTCAGCCTTCCTCTGGACGGAGTACGCCGATGGAAAGCTTCCATTGAATGACCTGGACTCTTCCACTCAAGTCACCCACAGATGCTAGTTTCCCCTCACATTGTCTTGAGTTATTTAGTTTAGGAATCTTGGAACTTTGGTTTTAAAGGAAAAGTGACTTGGTTTTAAGAAGAATAATGTTTTTTTGAAATGATTTTATAATAAATATGGAAGGGTTTGATTTTTGAAATGGTGGAACTGAATTTAAAAAAAAAATTGAAATGGAAAATTGTGTGTTTACACCTCTTTTGTAAGTAGAAAATAATGATAAAGTTTGTTTTGAAAAAGTATTCCCAATTGAGAATTCCAAACAATTAATGTGTGTTTTAATGTGATGAGATTTCTTGAAATTGAAGTATATGACTTGAAAGTGAGTATTTATTTGAATGATTGGGATTGTTAATTCATTCTTAGCGGTCTTGAGAAAAATGATGTATTGGTTGATTGTTTTGGTTTTGAAAAGTGGAAATAATTTTTATTTTAACCTTTGGTATTTCCATGAGAGAACACATGAATAATGTTATATTGGAGGTGTACGGTTAATGGAATTGATTTTTGAGTGTCGGGATGGATATGAGGAGGGTGTACAGTGTGGTGTAGAAAACATGCATGTGTGAGGCCCGTGGGGTACCATTAGTGGATACGCTAACAACTGAACTGTTTGTTTTCAAAGAATCATTTTTCAAGGAAAAACTAATGTATTGATGACATGGTTGGGATCATTTGTATTATTTTTTTTGTAAAATTTTTATTTTGTGGGATGTTTGGAGTCTAAGAACCCCTTCTATTGAAACGTATTTTGGGTTTGTGTTTGCTCGGTAAGATTGGTAGAAGTAATGTCTAGTTGTCTCTTCTTAGAAATATTAGTGAATCCTTTACGGTGGTTCCCTTCATGTGTTTAGATCTATTTTGTGGCTTGTTTTGACCAATGGACTAGTTTCGTTGGGTCCTTCGGTTTTCTCAGAGGATAAGGTATTCCCCCATTAAGGGTTAGTGCAAGATTGAGCTTAATCCAAGATTGTTTCTCCATTGTAAAATCCTCTCATTGATCAATATATAGAATCTTTTTCCTGAGATTGGAGATTGATTATACACCATTTCGTTTCATGGTTTTGTAGATCATCTTATAGCGGGAGATTAATCAAGAATGTTTAAAGAGACCATAGTTTCTTAAGATTCTTTATTCGTCGAAGGTGGAAGTGGTCTGGGGTTATTAGTGTGGATGAGTGTCTGGATGGTGTCTAATAGGGCCTATGGTTCCGTCATCGTCTCTTCAAATCATGAGTCAATGTCAAACCACCGTCATGGGAAATCTGGTCATGATAGGCTATTATGGACACTTTCTAGAATTCTTTGATGTTATGGGACATTGTATAATTCCCTCTCTAGGTATTGTTTCAATTAGTCACTTTGTTCTTGTTCGGTGATGAGTTGTGATGTCTCATGCTAGTTTGATTATAAAGGTGATGTCGTGAAATCTTATGAGTGTCTTTTTCATGTTGGGAGTATGTATCTTGTGGAAAAACATTCAAATCGTCCTTTTTAGAGGAAGGTGTTTATATGTTCCCTTTTCTTGTATTTTTTATTACCCAATGAAACAAGGTGTGATGTGTGTTCATCCTATAATCCCTTGTTTCAGTGAAATGTTGGGTTAGGGGAAAGTGAGTTTTGGATTTTTTGTTTTCTTGGTAAACCCATCCAAGTTTTTGGGGTGGTTTTTTTATCACCAGAAGAAGATGTTCTATTTAGGGGTTTCCAAAGACTAACTACGAGGCTGGAAATGCTTCAATCCTTCAAGATTCAACCATAGGTCCCTGAGAGAAGTTGGCGCATAGTCAATGGAAATATTAGTGTTGTCTAAAACATTGTACATAGTCCTATCCTCAGTATGAAATATGGTATTAGTTAAAACCTTTTGTGTCTTCATGGTTGAGCACATAGTTTGTGCATGATTAGTAGTGACTATGTGCTAGGAATCCTTGTAGAAAAAATGATTCCCACTATTAGTGCACGGTTTCCCAAACGGTGTGGACTAACTATTTGGACAATCCAACTTTTTAAATTTTGGTTTCTTTATGTGTCGTCCCATGTTGGTTTTTAATATGGTTGGTTCTTATAGTGGAGAGACCCATTATGAGTCTCATGTGTGTTATTTTTTCAATTTCTAATGGGAGTCTACCCCTTGTACAGGGATTCTATTCAGGCCTCCCCCTATTAGTGTCCCAATTCTACCTCAGGAAATTTTGAGTTGTATCTTATGGTGGGGAGCCCATTTTGGTCTCCCCATACTAGTAACTTAGATTGGTCCTTTCTCTTCGCTTGGCAGTAGGTAGTCGTGTTTTTATATATCTAACTACCTACACATTTAGGTAAATTTTGGGATTGGAGAATGCCCAATGGTCGATTTTAAGTAAGGTAATAGTAACCAAGTACGTTGATGTTGTTCATTTGGGTAAATTAATTGAATCTATTTTGGATAGTGTCTGAGGAGTTTTCTTTTGGGATATAATCTAAATATACTTGATCATTTCTAGAAGTGGTGTATGTTTTGATTGGTGAGAGTATTCATTCCTTGATTGATCAATTGGAGGTGTTTTAGCCTTTTGGGGTCGGGTGAAACTTGGCAGAGGAGTCCATTATGACCTTTCAGTTGGGTTTGGTTTTTTCCTTTTTCCTTGCTATGTATTTCCAAGGGAGATAAGTTTTATGGTGGGGAGAATTGTCCCATGAATGACTTCTTTTAATGATATTTTTCATTTAATTTCCATTCTTTCTTTCTTTTGGGGCTTTCCCATTCATTTTGTTAGAAATGGTTGGTTTTCAAAATGCATTTGAATGAAAAGGGGTATTCTGTGGCTTGTGTGTTATACATTGGAGATTTTTTGCTAATTAGTGATGTGGAATGTTGTATTTTCATGTGAATATTATATTGGATGGCTTTTTTAACTTGTTTGAGCATAAGAGGGAAACCCATGTATCTAGATGGATGGAAGTGTACTAGTATGCTAGTGGTCCTGTGGGGTTTGGCCTCTATTTCACATAACAATATTGATTCTTACATCACTAACTAAACTATGATGTTGATGACAGGTCACCACTTGGTTATGGGTATGTTCCCTACTAGTGGATCGTTCATGAGAATGGATATATATTATGATGGTTTCTTTCACCGAGAAACGAGGTACCTTGGACCCACAATGAGCTAGTGCCTAGGGGTTATTTACCATTGTTTGTTCTCCTTAGATCCTTTTACAATTACCTTCAGCATATGGTATATTTGGATGATAATTAAATATTTTTGGCATTTATTTTAAATGTATTCATTCTTTAAATTATCCCACATGGAAATTATTTTTTATTTAATGTTTCATCTTTTAGAAATTTTCACCAGCCTTTCTTGTTTACCAAAACATTAAAGCTTTTCATTTTTGAATGCTTATAACATAGAATCCTCTAGTGGTGGTATCCTACTAGGCTTTTTCTCACATCATACTTACACCTTTGTGTGTAAGTATATTTGGTCTCTTTTGTCGTGGGTTTGGGTAAAACTTCTAGTGCCAGTAGTTCGGGATTTTAGATGTTCTTCTTGGTGTAGTGTTATGAGGATGGATTAAGGGCAGTGCCTCTTACCATGTGGAGGTCCTTGGCTATCCATTTTGTGTTTTGTACTTTTTTAATGGTCTTTTGGAATTGTTTTAAATTTTGTAGTTCTGTTCTGAAATTTTTTAAAAGATGATTGTGTTTGAAAAATCAAGATTCATATTTATTGATTCATTGGTTGTTTTATGTTTGTAAACTAGTGTAAATTGTTCCTAGTTTTTAGTTTATGATACCCAATCACTTGTGCCAACACATGGGGATTGGGAATTCCCATCAGGCCTTGTCACGGGCCAAGTATGGTGCCGGTTTTTATGGCAACCAGATTTGGTTCGTTATGGGCATATTGGAGAAAACTAACATAAATATACTTTTATAAGGGGATATAGTACATGGTCATGATAATTATTTTGACCAAAAAACTTTACATCAGTGACGGAGGAAAAGAAAATAAATTAATGAATAATTAATGTTAAGGAAAAAATATTTTTAAGGATATTTTTCATAAATTTAGTATTTTATTTATCTTTCATGATATTGAGCAATATAAAATATATTTTCTTGATTTATTTTTATTATTAATCATATATTTGCTCTTTGGTTATACTAAGTTCAATTTCCGCATCATTTCATAATCCATGAAATGAAAATTCAAGATGAAGATTTCATTAGTGAAGCACTAAAATGGACATTTAACATGTCATAACTTCTAGAAAAGAATTATAATTCACTCCTTATATATAAATATATATATATATGGTTCTCAAAAGTTATCTAATATAAATAAATATAACACATTAGTCCCTAAAACCCCAATAATAATACCCAAATTTCATCATAAATGATTCCATATGTATTAACCCTTAAGACTCCTACAAAATTTGGCTGGCCAAATTCAAAACCTAGAAAATTAAAATATTTGATCAATTATTTTTTCCAAGATCAACATTAACATTTATCTCCAAAAAACATAATGTTTCAAAAAAATTCACATTGTAAACACATGAATAACCTGATCATATATTCACTTAAAATATTGAAATCATTTCCTAAAATTATAGCGACCCAAGCTTAACATACATGGATATTACGTCATTTTAGATGAATATTCATCGCATTATAAAAATAAATGCTCAATGACAGTCATATTTTAGTTTCTTTGGAATGTTTGAACCATAATCTTCAAACTTGGTGAATGATATTCAATATATCCCTTAATGATCTTCCCCTTTAATAATCCTACGTAAAACCATTCTTCATAACCTGGGGATATAAAACATATTAAATGGGTAATCTTATATGCTCATTAAGGGTAAAATAGGGAGATATGTATGAATAACATGAGGTTAAGGGAATGATAAAAAGATCATAATATTAGAAGACCATACCCTGCATCTCAAATATCATAATCTATAGTCATGGAATAAATATTGGTAATTTATAATACAATAATAATAATTAAATAAATAGGTTAATCTGTGGGATCATAAAATAAACATTACACATGTGGTTATGGAATGCACATAAACATATAAATTGATTTCCAAAGTGGTCAAGGATCAACTCCAAGCCCATATTAGTGGAATGGGTTTACTCCCCAAACCATCGTATCAATAAAGGTTTACTCCCAAGACAGTTTTAGTGGAAAAATTATTTACGGAAATTGGTTCACTCTATACTTGAACCATATATTACTCATTCGAGTTCACCTCTAATTCCAGCCCGGTATTATGGAACCAATTTCACTCCTCGTTCCAACCTTGTATTACTGAACTGATATCACTTCTCATTCCAACCCGGTATTACTGAATTGGGATCACCACTTATTCCAGTATTGTATTTCTAAATTGAGTTCAATTCTCATTCTATCACTTTCATAATGAAAATAGATCACTCCTCGTTATAGCCCTATCATACTTAAGCGATCTCACGTCTCTTTCCATCCCTACATTACAAAACCGAGTTCCGTCATAATTCCAGTCCTATTATTCCAAACCGAGTTCATACATTATTCTAGACATATTATAGTAAACTGATTTCATTTCTAATTTTATCCCACTCATACTCATGAGATATAAATAATTATCCAATTAACTTGATGGAGATATAGGTCCCTCTAATCACATAATGAAATAATACATGTGTTTTTCGGAGGATAATAAAGAATTAATCATATCCTAACCAACAAAAAAAGATGGTTTTAATAAATTTCATATCATAAAACATGAAAATAAATTGGTATAACAAAAATTTCATCATATCATTACCCGTGAAAAGGATATAGGTCTAATAATAATTTAATCAAATCATAATTCATTCAACGAGTATAGTTTCAAAAGCATATAACCCATGGAAGAGAAATGGGTGTCATAAAATCACTCTATCACAATATATAACATTCAAGAAAGAATATGAATGGTATTCTGGGTTAATATCCTCAATAAATCATAAACAATAACAAATTATATCATCAATTATTGATAAGTATTTTGAATAAATGCAGGGAAATTTCTTAAGAAAAATACATTTTTTAAAAATCATATTCATAAAACCCTTTTATAAAATCATTTTATATTAAATTAATATTTATAATATCATTTAAAAAATTATTCATGAAAATATATTTTCCCCATTGAAAAAATATTTTTAAAACATATATCATTTTGAATATATTTTTCCTTAAGAATATATTGAAAACAAATAAATAATGCTTTAAAACATTTTAAAAACTTTTCCCATGAAAATAACTTTGAGAACATGTAATTGATGATTTGAAAAATATTGGAAACACATTAAAACAAAAAAAAGTATTTAAAATACATTTATCTGGAAAATAACTTAATAAATAATTTAAAAACATTTATTAAATTTTTTTTACAAAATATGGTTTATGAATTAAATAGGATCAGGAACAAAGAGAGAAATAAAGTTGGATTTTAAAAAAAACATTCTAAATTATATTATGTTCCAAAGATTGTAAAATGGTACCAAAAAAATAATATTATAAGAATTAATATAATATTATAAAATCCATGAGTCTTTTTGAGTTATGTATCATAAAATTGCATCAATGGAAGCATAATCAAAACCAATCAGGGTAAAGGATGTGTTTGTAGCAATAAACTATTACCACATTAGTAAATTTCAATTATATTTCTACTAAGATAATAAACTTTAATTAAGATAAAAATATCATTAAATAAATTTAGTAATGATATAAAATTTCAAAAGTCAGTTTATATACCATATATACAAATTTTGGTTCATAGGATGGCATTTATCTCAAAAAAGAAAAATTGATATAAAGGTTACTTTACTGGTTTTTTTACTTTTGAACAATAAAACACATTAAAGTTAGATCATGAAATGTTTTTCAAGAAAATATAAATTTATTTATAATAATATTTTAATACGTTATTGGTCTTCTTATAAACGATAAAAAAATAAATGATTGGTGAATAATGCATAAGTCTCACCAAAATAAAAGTGAGATGACAAAACCCTCACTACTTGAGTAATATTAAAATCATGATACCAATATGAGAATAACATAATTTAAAGATTTTAAAATCATTATAAAAGTAAATTAATGATATTAACTTTCATATGGTCTTATTTACATCGCAAAAAATAAGTGACTGGTGAATATGGAATATATCCAGTGGAAATAAAAAATGAGATGAAATTCCTATACATTAATTTTTGACTTTCTTTATACATGTTCAAAACTATTTTATAATAAATATATGTTTTTTATAAATTTAAAAATGAACCATATTCTTATATTTAATAATATATATAATTTTTATGAATTTATATTACCCTTTTATAAGAAACTCAATGTTAATGTTACATATAAAGTAATATCCTCTTTGTTTTTTATATAGGTTTTGGATTGTTATTCTTGATCCTATTAATTAGATCATGATTTAATTATTTATATAATATAAAATATTATTTAAATATAACATATATTAATTATATATTTATTTATAATTCTCTATTAAATTTATAAATATTAAATGTAATACATCATTTTTGGAGACGGTAGGTCGAACGTACACTTGAATAATGTTTCCATTTTATGGTCGTTTTGAAAGTAATAAATTAAATGATTTATATATATATATATATAATATCATTATAGTATCATTATTATATCATATATATCATGTATATCATATAATTATACTAAAACCATCCATAACACATTCCACATATTGTGTGAACGAATCACATCACTTTGAGGTGGGGATAGTCTACAAGTCCACAAACAATGTTATCGTATTTAAAAAAAATTAAATCAAGAAGGAATGTTCTATATAATAATTCTAGGAGAATCAAAAAATCATTAGTATTATTTATATCATATATATACACGTTTTCCATCAAAATACCAACCCATAAAATGTGTTTCTGGAAAAATGAATGACGTTCTTATGCGAGGCAGAAGTTCTCTATAAACAAATTATAATTTTGTTACTCATTTGATGGAAATGTTTTTAGATATAGGTAATAAACATAACATAAAATCATATCAATATGTTTTTATTACATATTTTATTATATAATAATGTGATAATAATAAAATAAGTTTTTTGGATAGAAATAAAACATAAATCGATGTTGAAGGACGTTGCCACTTTTTCAGGTAACTTCTTTTGGTTTGCACCAAATGATTTCCTTGGTTTTATTTCTTCCCAAGGTCAGGCTTATACGTATAGATGAGTTTTTTGGTGAGATTATTTCGGATGTGATTTGATCATCAAAATTTTATTTATTAGTGTAACGAAATGGGAAGGGTGAGTACCTTTATATTGTGGGGGAGTGGGATTCTTGTAAATATTTAAATATAAACACGATTGAGGGGACAACATTACTTCATGTGACCCCAATAATTCTTCAAAGTCTATAAAATAGGGTATATGGTTGAATAATATCTATAAAATTAGTTTCTAAAATTTTATAGGTCATTTCAATCAAACGATTAATGTTTAACCACGAAGTAAACACAATTTTACATTAATCATTGTAATTAAATTTAATAACATTCACTAGTATTTTTTGAAATAATAACTAAGTTAACTTTATTATACATTATAAATGTTTACTATTCCAAATCTTAAATCCATTTTTTCAAATTACAGTTATTGAATTAGATGAAATTAATTTAAAATTAATCTCACAGACGGGGTGACCATGCAGGTTTTTAATGTAAAGAACCTCAAAATTTTGGTAAGTTTTTATATCTAATTTTAATGTGAAATTGCTTCCAATGACCTAAATTAGTTTTAATGATATTATATTTACCTAATTATATATTAAAATAAATTAAAAAACTATTTCACTATAATAATATATTGGTTGAAAATGAAGTTTGCAACTAAATTTCAGTATTATTCATTACTCATCAAAATATGAAAGTTCTCAAAAAACCCAAAAATACACCCAATGTAAATTTTGATAGTTTGACTTCCAAAATGAAATTTATTTTGAAAAAAAAATTATAAAACTATAAAAAATTATATTTTAAATTGGTTTTCAACTAAAATGTGGTGAAATTACATTTTGAAGAAATACATATTTTTATTCATAAAATTATATTTATTCTTATTTATACATATAAAATCTATTGGAATAGTATAAAAAATATTTAATGAGATTAAAAATATTTTTTTTAACAGAAAGTTATTTTTTAAATTTATTGAGATAAAATTGTGTTTTAAATAGTAAAATAGTTTTCTTAGAAAAGTAATTTCTATTTTTTGAAATAGTTCTTACAATCACTTATAATAAATGCCAACCAAAGGATTCATTTTATATATATGGGTAAATCATATTTTTCGAAGTTTGTTAATATTATTGGAATATTCTATTCCAATGACTAGGTGGTAGAAATAATAATATTTTAATAAAAATATTAATAATATATTATAGTTAGGTGAGACTCAACAGTGCGTGTAACACAAGATGTTGAAGGAAATCTACATTGTATATTATAAAAGATATAAATAGTTTTATTTGTACTGAATATTAATCTAATTATTGTGTGTTGCATATGATTTACATGTTGTTTCACATAATTCAATCCAAACATAGTTATTTCAAATATAAAAATATATATTTTGTGTGGTGATAAATGTCAAATATCACAATGTTTAAATTAAATTGAAAAAATATATATTTTACAAACTCTCAGGGCGTTACATTCTACCCTAATTAAAATTAAATTCTTAATCAAAATTCATATTGGTTTTAAATGTTTTAATACTTTAAATTTATGATCATAACAGCCCACATCTTATAAATGAATAATAAAACATACTTTAACAAATAATATTGTAATCATAACAGTTACCCAAAGTAGTATGTAACTGAGTTTCCACTTTGTTGAACATTGGTGGGAAGTGAAAACATGGACATTGAAAAAAAGAATAAACAATAATAGACAACTTTAAATATCACTGATCATAAAACATTTGGTGCTCCTGAGAAATTTATAAATCAAAAAACCATAAACAATAGAATCATGAAATAGGTCATTAATTTCTTCCAAATGATGATAAAGGGAAAACATTTTATTTCAAGACCATTTTCATATTTGTGAGGAATTATAATTTATTGATATAGTAACATGATTTTAGTAAAATAACACCCTCCATTTTTACTTGATCAATTACGACTTCATCACTTATACCAATAAATAAAGGTGAATTTGTCATTATGGAAGTAGTAACAGATCGTGAGGTACAATGACAAATCATTACATATTTCATTAGTTGGAATCTCAGAGAACTTTTTATCACAAGTTATCCAACATGAATAAAGACATGCATGTGGAGATAATACCTTAAATATTTATAAACTCATTTAAATTTTAATATAAACCATTATATAAATTGTTAACATTATAACCTTTCTTGAATATGACAATAATAAAATTTAAATAAGGCCACTAAATTAGTATAACATTAATCCCCCAAATATCATATATTATCTCTTGGTTATTACATTCCAAAAATTTCAATACTATAATTGTATATTCTTTTGAAAAATGTTAATAATCTGAATTACTATAAATCCTCTTAAAAACTTGCATGCTTTCTTATTCCAAATATTACTAGATATATTCCATATATCTAAGAAGTTGTGAACATCATCTATGATTACCTAGACTACTTTTTCAAAAAAAATCCTTATTCATTTTTTATGTCAAATTTAATATCCAATTAACTTTATCCAAATCATCATCTATTTATCCATAAAATATATATTATTCTCATCCCCAAGAACAAGTTAGGGCTTTACTTACCGTAATTTGTTCCATTAAATCAATGTTCTATGTCATCATTGTGATTTAAAATATTCCTTAAAATACATAAAAGAAAACAACTACAAACAATACATATATGATTCAGGATTCATATAACATAATATTTTAATTCCGAAACATATACACTTCAATCATCCAGCAATATTCTTAAACCATTACATAGGATTCATCAGCATATTCCATAACACCTCAATCCTAGATTATTATATATGAATCATGTCATAAGGTTCCTTAGCCTTAATATAATCATGATTCTTATATTTAATGATAAAAATATTGTAAGAACATCACATACATTTCACGTGTCATTTGTGGTTCCTTTATCATCAGTAGTATAACCAATACCCATACCACCTTCTTAATTCTCTTTATGAGATTTTCACTTGGGAAGAAAAAATTCATAATTCCCATACCTTCCAAATCTGAAACATTCATTATTAACCATGTTCCTTATATTTCTAGCCACTGAATATAACTAGAAATTATAAGGTGAGAAACACATATCACAGAATAAAACATAATAATGATGAGAAAATAATTATAAGATAACCATATCAAAAAGGATACATTTAAATCTATGAAACCTTATGATTAACTATATACACATCCCTCGACATATCCGTAGAAATATTTAGTGGGTTCTCACTAAATTTTTAGCATCCTAGTTTCTAGTGTTTGACTAAACCTTTCCTTTAATACAAACTATAGTGACCCACACATGACATATTTGGATATTACATCATTTTTTATGAATATAAATCACATTAAAAAATAAATTCCCTAAGACTATAATATTTTAGTGTCTTTAGAAACTTGGAAACAAAATATTCTAACTTGGTGAATGATATTAAATGTCTCCCGTAAAAATTAACTCCTTTATTACATGTATTTAAAACATTTATTCATAACATGGGGAAAAGAAATATAATAAATAAATGAGATCAGATGTTCAGTAAGGGTAACAAAGGGATATATGTAAGCATAACATGAGCATAAGGGTATGAAAACATTATATCAACATTAGAATATCATACCCCTCATATCAAATAACATAATATTGATTCATCGAATAAATATTGGGGTTTTATAAGACATGAATCATTAAGAAATCAAGAGCATTATTTGTGATATCAAAACATAAGAATAAGACAAGTTATTATAGAATGCACATAAAAATGTAAATTGATTTCAATAGTAGTAAATGATTAATTCAAAGGCTATATTAGTAGAATTAGTTCACTACCCAAACTATATTAATTGTAATGGTTCACTCTTAAGACCATCCCAGCATAAAAATTAAATTACTAAACTTTTTTAACTCTGTGTTCCACCCCTTTAGTATTAAAGCATGTGTATCTTCCATTCTAGTCATATATTACTAAACTGAATTCACGAATCATTATAACCCTATATTAATGAATCTGATTCACATCCCATTCTAGCCATGTATTATTGACCAAGGAATACTTATCATTCCATTCTTGTATTAATGATATATATTCAATCCTCATTCCAGCCCTATCATACTGAATAATGTTCACTCTTCATTACTACACTATCAAACTGAACCAATTTCACTCCTCATTCTAGCCCTATCAAACTGAACTGAGATCATTCCTCATTCTAGATCTATCATACTGAACTGAGTTCATTTCTTATTCTATACCTTCTATATTGAATCGAGTTCACTCCTCCATATAGAACTATCATACTCTTTAGATATAAATATTTACCCAATTCATTGGAGGGATATATAGGTCACACTAATCAAAAAATAAAATCATACATATATGTGCCACAAGATAATAAAACATTCATCATATCATGACCCATAAAAATAGATAGGTTTATTAAAATTCATATCATAACCCCTGAAATGAATTGGGTATCATTAATATTTCATCATATCATGAAATATAGAAAAGAGAAAGGTATGATAATATTTTTTTCAAAGAATAATCTATGAAAAAAGTGAGTAAAAAATCATATAACTCGTGGAAGAAAAAATATTTTCACAAAAAATCATTCCTTTAAAAAATAAACCATTAAAGAAGAAATATGATTGGTATTCTCATATCACATTCCCAGTAAATAATTAACTATAATAATTTATATCATCATATATGTAGAAAGAATGTTAATAATCAAATAGAACATTTCATAAGGAAAATTGGCCTACTTTGAAAATTATTTTTACGAAACCATTTAAAAATATGTTTATTATAAATAAATATTTATAATATAATTTAAAAATTTATTAAGGAAAATATATTTTCTTCATTGAAAAAATAATTTAAAAACATAAATAATTTTAAAAAACTTTTTCTTTAAAAAAACTTTGAAATCTTATAAATAATGCTAGAAAACAATTTTTCTTAAAAATGGATTTGGAATTATGTAAATAAATTATTAAAATATATTTTAAACAATTTAAAACATAAAACATTTCATCAAAATCCACTTACATGAAAATGATCATAAGTGATCATTTAAAAAAATAGGAATCATTTTTGAAAAACATTTTTTTAGTATAAATCAAATTCTTGACCAAAGAGAGAAAAAAATGTGTATTTTAATAAAAACGATTCTTAATTATGTGAAGTAATAAAGAGTCGAAAAATGGTACCAATACCTAAATATATAATGAATTAATATAATAGAAGAAAATTCTTGATTTTTCTTGATGGATGGACCATAATATTTCATTAATAGATACACTATCATAAGCAATCCCGATAAACGATGTGATTATAATAATACATTGTTGACACATTAGTAATGTTGACTCATAATCCACGAGGTATAATAACATTAAGTGAAAATAAAAATATAATAAAATTTGATATTTATGATAAAAACTATAAAAATTTAATATATACACCCCATAGAATAATCTAGGTGCATAACATGTCATCTATCTCAATGAAGGAAAATTAAGAAATTCATTACATTACCTATTGGGTACCTTTTGAACCATAAAACCCATTAAAAAATGTTCATAAATTTTTTATTGAAATACCAAAATATTTATTTATATTAATCTTATAATACATTACTGGGTAGTATATACACCACACATAAAAAATGAGTGCTGAATAAGGCATAAGTCTCACAAAAATAAAAGGGAGTCCATAAAGCACTTACTACTTGAGTAACTTTACAATATTGATCCCCATAAAATATTATCATCATTTAGAGATATTATTATAATTAAATAAAGTAAATTAATGATATAACATTTCATATAGAATAATATACTTCCCTCAAAATAATCAAGCAGTGAATATTTCATATATCTCTTTGAAATAAAAAGTTAGATGAAATTCCATTACCTTATGTTTTGACTTTCTTCAAACATGTTCCAACCTCATGTATAATAAATATCGGATTATTATAAATTGAAAAAATAATAATATTTTTGTATCTAAAACAATTTATTATTTGGTTATGAATTTATATTACTTATTTGTTATCAACTTTATATTAATATTACATTTCGGATAATATATGCTTTTTTTTATATGTTTTCGAATGTTATTATTTTTCCTATTACATAGATCATTATTTACATTTTAAAATAATTTAAAACATGATATAAATATTAGATATATTTAGTATATTATTGATAATAATATACAACATATAGTAATATGAAATGGAATACGCTGAATATAGATACGGTAGGTCGTACGTACGCATGAACATTATTTATATTTTGTTATTGTATTGAAATAAATAAAGTAAATGTTTTATATGTATGTATATATACATATAATATCTTTAATTTATAATTATAATGTCACATATATCACATTATATCACTAAACCCATCCATACCTCATTTCATGTAATATTTGAACGGATCACATCCTCTTGAGGAAGCGGTTTCTGAGACGTCAAAAAAAAGTTATCAATTTATAGAACATGGAAATAATGAAGTTATGTTTTATATAATTATTAAATAACCCTAAATACATCATAAATAACATATATATCATATAATAATATAGTTTACATCACAATTCACCCTCAAGAGTGGTGGTAATGTAAAAACCACAACATCGTTACGTGAGGTGGCAGTACGTCGTACTTAAATAGAAATTTTGTAACACAATTGATGGAAGTGTTAGTAGGTGTATGTAAAACAATTAATGTAAAAATATATAATTATATTTAGGATAATGATTTTATTATTTAATCATTTAATAATTATAAATGGTGGGGTGGATAAATAAATAAAACATCAATGGACGTTTAAGAATGTTACATCTTTTTAGGGTAACTCCTTTTGGTTTTCTCAAAAGGGATTCCTTGGTTTTATTTATACCCAATTAGAGTATTTAAGTTAATATGAGAATATTTGGGACCTTATTTGGTCATGATTATGATGATACAAATTGTATTTACTGGTGTGAATAAATGGGAAGGTTGATTGCCTTTTTATAGTGGAGGGGTAGTAGCTTTCATATAAATATAAATGGGTAAACACTATTGAGAGGTCTCCCTTACATCATGGGACTCCAATAATAGTCCCAATTCTATAAAATAGGGTATATTATTGAATAAATTCCATAAAATGTGTTTTTGACTAGTTTCTAGGACATTTGGACTCTTAATATTATTGTGTAACCACTATGTAAGCACAATGTTACATCAATCACTGTAATTAATTTTAATCAAGTTTGTTAATATTTTCAGTAATAAAAAAATTAAATAATTTGATATTATAAAATTTAATTATTAAAAATATGTAATTGATTTTTTTTAAATTCAAATCATATAAGTGGGAAAAATTAACTTTAAATTAATCCCAGAATCTGAAGGACAAGGAAAGTCTTTAAAGTAAAAAATGTTCAAAAGATTTATAAGTTTTTATATCTAATTTTAAAGTTAAATTACTTCCATTTTCCAACATTATTTTTAATTATATATAACTAAACTAATTGTAATTAAAATAAAATTGACACCATTATTTAAATATACAAATAAATTGGAAGAAAATGTTGTTTTGAAATAAAATGTAGCATTATTGACTATTCATCAAAATACAAAAGTTCTTACAAAAATACTAAAATTACAACCAAGGAAAATTTTGAAATTACGATTTCAAAAATGAAGTTAATTTTATAAAACTAAAATTATAAACATTTCAAAAATCTGTTATAAAATTTGTTCTCTATCAAAAGGGGGTAAAATTATATTTTAGAATATTCATAAAATTGGATTTATTATTTTATTAATCCTATAGAATATATTGGATGTGTATAAAAAATATTGATTTAATATATAATATATTAATTTAATTTATCAAATGTTCTTTTTTTATTTATCTTCAAAAAAAATTTACATACAAAAATACTTTCTATAGAAAAGTAAATTCACTACTTTCAAATAGTTCTTATACTCACTTCTACAAATTGTTCACCAAAGGATTCATTTTATACAAATATCAAAATCAATTATTTACAATTTATTTAGTCATATTCGTAAATTCTGTTCTATTGGCATGGTGGTAGCAATAATAATATTTTAGTAACAATATTAATAGTATATTGTAGTTCAGTGAAACCTAGACTTGGATATAACTCAAGCTGTTAAAGGAACTCAACATTGTATATAAAACAAGTCAAAAACAGTGATGTGTGTACTGAAAGATATTCTAAGTGTGGTGTGTAGAGAAAGCTTAACTTTTTTTTGGGTATAATTCTAGACAATCTTAGTTCTTTCATATATCAAAATTTATATTTAGTGTAATGTGAAATGTAAAATATCATAGAGATTCTATTAATTTGAAAATAAATATTTCAAAAAATCATAAGGTGTTACAAAAATAAATTGAATCACCGTAAAGTAACTATGAAATTATATGTGTTAAATTAAATTAACTCATTCTTCATTAATAACAATATCTTTGGATTAATATTATTCAATTTTAATTGAATTAATTATAATCACCCCAATATGAATGATCATATTAACAATAAATGTTATTAATATTATTCAACATATGTCGAAAAAACATGAAATTATTATTCATGAAATAACCTTTTTAAGAAAATACTTTATAAACCAAGGGGTTTAATTCCCATAAATTTTGTCCAAAATATCCATAGTCATATTAAACTCACATCACATAAAATCTCAATAGGGGTATTTGTTCGTATAAATTGATATAAAAAATATAATTATTTATCCATTATTCTTTTGGTTTATCCGATTTCACAATGAAGTATAATATGATTCCATTGGTTCTACCCACTCATTAATTTTAATGGTTTATAATGAAATCCTTAATTAACTCCAGCTTATCCCTTGAGAGTATTAAAAAATTTTCATTGCAAAGTCGCATTCACCATTTACTAGAATGAAGGTCAAGATATAACTGACCAACTATTTTCATGGTAATTACCAGGAGATGTAATTTTTCTAAAACAACATCAACCTATAGTTTCGAGATGTGGGTGTACTGTTAAGAAAACCACATAATCTATAAATTACTAAATATTTAGGATGTAATCCAATACATTGGATTTTCCTAAGGATTTTCAGCAATGTTATCTTATCCTAATCTCTAAATATTAAATAATCTATTATATGATACCATCTATAGTGACCCATACTTTTCATACATAAATGTTGCATCATTTTAGATAAATATTCAAAAAATAACATTATGATACACTCTATAACTATATTGGTTTAGTATATTTGGATGTTTTATACATACATAACTTATTTCATGAATGATCTTCAACATCTCTAAGATTATTCATCTATCATAATAACATTCTTAGATATACCCTCTATAAAAACATTCTATATAACCCATGAAAGGGAAACACATGAAAGTGTGGTCTTAGATGCTCTGTATGTGTAAAAAGAAGTGATATAGATCATTGATCATAAATTAGAATAATATAAGAATAGTGGCATGATAACAAGGTCAGGACATACAATTAAATCCATACACAATCAATTAAATATGTTTAATCATGTATCATGGAATAATTATTTTTCATAAAAGAATAAATAAGTTACAAATTTTCATAGTCATCAATAAATAATCATGATACAAGATAACATAACATAAGCATAATAATGCATTATAAAATAGTGGAATAAGTTGTTTCAGAATCATAATTAATGAAATATTAAGTGAAGGCTATGAACTAGTACATTAATAACATGTTATAGGGGTGAAAACCACCCATGTACCTACGTAAAACATTATATAACCTCCCATGTACCTTCTTTTAGTATTTGGATAACCTCACATGTACCCTATATTGGGCTTGGGATATCCTCTCATCTACCCTCTTTTGGTCATGGGATAACCTATTGTGTACCACCTTTAAAAATTTAAATAACCTATTGTGTATCCTTTTTTGGTTCTGGGATAACGTCTCAGGTACTCTATTCTGGGAATTCGATAACCTTCTACATACCCATTGATCTCATAGAACATCAACTATTACAGAATTAATTGGAGTGATATATAATTTCAGGATCACACATCAAATTATCATTATTAATTCATATGTATTCCAAAATATCATTGAAAATTATTCATATCATAGTTTATTAACCCATATATAATAAATTGGTTCCATAAACCAATCATCATTATAATATTCACCTATTCGTAGAATGGATAAGTATGGTTTCATTAGAATACTATAAGTGACATAAAATAATGCTATCATATATGAGATGTTTCATTAAAATATCAATAGAATATTTCTTAAGGAAAATAAAAATATAATAGTCAAATAAATTATTTAAAATCTAAAAATTTCAAAAATATTAAGTAAAACATTTTCTTTTAAAATAACTATCAAAACCTGAAAAGAATGATTCAAATCCTAAAGAGGTCGTGATGGCAGAAAATTTTGTTCATGAAATATCTGTTAAAAAAATAATTCCTTTCAAAGTTTTGATAAAATTTCAAACATACATCATTTGGAAATAAACAATAATAGTTAACTGAAACCTTTTTATAGAAATAGAGATATGTTTAATAATGACTTAAAACCATCATATGATAATATTCAAAACATTCCTAATAACATTTTAAATATAAATGGACATGGAAAATAATATTCTCAACCAAAAATGAACGGAGAAATGTATTATCCATATATAATCATAGGAGAATAAAATTAATGTGTTTTAATATATAATTATCATATAATTTTCCTCAAAAAATCATTCATAGAGAATCCTAACTAGACATTGATTCAAACATAAATCCCTTAACACCATTGTAATATTTTATTCAAATCCACTCGTAAGAGATAAATTTATATATATATTTAAATAAAAATAATGTTCATTAGAATTATCAAAAAATACATTCATGTATAATATATACACCACAAAAAATAAAGAACTAGTTAATATGGAATTTTTCTAAAAAAACACAACGGATATAAAAATCACATACCTGAAATCTTATCCTACATCATGTGTGTTAATATATATTATATAACAAATATAGATTCATTAAAAATATATTAAAACCACATTTTAATATATATATATATATATATATATATATTATACAACATATTTTTTACTTATAACAAATTATCACCTATTTATTAATAATTCTTTATAAAAATCCATGTTTCGGGTGACAATTCATTCATCTTTAAGTAGTGATTTCCTCATATGGTTATGATGATTTAAATTTTATCATTGTTTTGTCGTCTCTATAATAATAATGATCATATAAGTATTATAACCATTAATATTATTTAAATTTTAAATTATTTATATAAAGTGGTGATGAAAAATGAATTACATCACTTCATGGAGATGATAGTCTGTAAAGATGCATGAAGGATGTTTCCACATTTCATTATTGGGATTGAAGGAAATGTAAAAAATTCATATTTAAATAGTCATTATTATATATATATATATATATATTAATATATAATATATTTTCATTAAATATATCCTTTTTACCTTCAATATAATGATTAAATGAAATAGAAATCACATTACTTCATGGAGGTGTTAGTCCACACATACACAAAGGTGATATTATCGATATACACTGAATGAAAAGGTTAGAATTTAGATAAGATATTATCATTTAATAATTGTAATTATATAATAAATACCTAATAGAAACTATGAATTCATAATAATTGCTAATTATGAATTATGATGAGGGAAAATTAATCATATTACTATAATGAAGTGGTAGTCCACACATACACACAAGGGATAATTGTATTTCCTATATAATGGAAAGAGTGTGGATAATGATGGTTCCATAATCCTAATAACATTTTATTATATTGATGATGCTTAAATTTTTATTTTATTATGAATACCATCCATTAAAAGGTTGTATATGAATAAATAAATTGAAAGTGGTTGGGTATGATGATCACCTCTTCTTCGATGGAGTTATTTTAGATCCCTTATTAAGGACCTGTGAAATGGTATTTTCAAAATATAAATCCTCTACATCATGAATAGTAAAATTTAAAATACGAATTATAAGATTTGTATCGATCTAAATGGCTTCAAATGGTGTAAATAATACAAAGGTGGCATGTCTTTATAAGGGTGGGAAGGGGCACTATTGAAATTTTTTAAAATAGTAAAATATTATAATATCACATTAATGGATGAGTGGTTCCAAATTTCACTAATTTAAAACTATATATGAGGTTTTTTTAAATTAACTCCACAAATAGTATCTATAAATGTTGTTAAGTTATTTAACAATTATTTATTTATTTTAACCCACCATTAACAATGTTTATTCTTAACAATGGTTATTCATTTTTTGAAGCATTATGTGTTATAAATTTAATTCCCCGAAAAAGAATTTCACTCAATTGGTAAATAGAGAAAATGATAGACCATATTCCCTCGTAATTACCCAATTTACTAATTTTTTTGAACTTCAAATCATTTAACAGGATAATATATAACATAAAATATCATTAATTCCATTTCATAAACTATTTAATAAATTCTACATTAATGTTTGGAATAAAACAGCTTATTTCTTATATAAAAACTTTTTATCAATGATAATAAATTATAATTATCCATCATATTTTTGGAATCCCACATTTCATCCAAATATTATTTATCTTACATTTGTAATAGTTATTGAATTTGATTTTTTTTCACTGTATAAACAGGCATTGTGTCAACATTGTATAAGAATTTAAGATAATTATATAATCAATAAAAATTATAAATAAATTACCATCATAAAAATAACATTATTATAATCAAATTAACTATTAGTCCACATTGAAATTTCATTTATCTATATGTGAACATGTAATAGATATTTAAAAGTAAGAGAGTCGCATTTTTTATTTTTTAAATACTAAAATTATAATATAGCTTATTATCAAAGAAAAAAGAGTTTATTAGTGACCATGTTTTAGGGAATTTTATGAGTATAGACGAATTAATCTCATAAATTAGGGTAAACTAATGTTTTATGTATATTTTCAATCCTTTTCACATTAATTTAAACGTTAATCATCTTGATTTAACCTTACTATGATTATAACTATTTACCAAAATTAGTAATCATACAATAAAAAATAATAAGGTCATATTTAACAAATTTGAACCTGTTTATTAAAATTATGGAAATAATTTTTCATGATTAAATTTTAGAAAGTGGGAGAAATTAATTAAAAAATAATCCTACAATACGTGATGACAAATAGTTTATTAGGAAAAGTGTTTTTTTCATTTATAAAATGATAATACATTAACTGTATGACTAATAATCATTATTATATGAATTTAAATTAATAAATACAGACATATAGTATAAAAAATTATTTAAATAATAAAATTTTAGTTATTATTTTAGTTAATAAATGGAAAAACATTATGAACATAGAAAAAGTTTTAGGAAAATGTGTTTTTAAGCATAAAAATAAACTAATACCAAATTAAAATATAATGTTGATTACTATGGAATTAAATAATATGTTTTTTATTAAATGTTATTTAATTTTTTAAAAAAAAATACATAATATAATTTGACTGTTATATTAAATTATTTAATGAAAAAATAAATTGATATTTGATTTATCCGAATCTTTTTAAAATTTACCGAAGAATAAATCATTTCAGAAAAATCCCAAATTTTGACACTAATTAAATTTTCATATGATTATTTAAAAAATTATGTCATTTTTATAAAATCCCATTTTTAAATTTTTATGAAATTAATTTTAATCCCCACACATGAATCATAATAAAACAATATTTGAATAAAATGTGTCTTTTGAGAACAAAATAACCTTTCTACAAATCAGGTTCGTATTTCCTTGTAATCAATTAATACATTTGTATTAGTTAAATCCTTTATAAATTTATTTCAAAATGTGATTGCTACTCCCCATACCCATCATTTCAAGTTCTAGGTTATATCATACACATTTAAATAATAATGTTTTATAAAATATCTCAATTTCGATAAATAATGGTGTTGTGAGTTAAGAAAGAAATCGAGATAATTATTATTATAAAAAACATGGGGTGTTACACCCTTCCACAACATAAATCGCAGTACCCATATGTTAAAAAACATCTTATTTATATCTTCATCACATATTCCACCTCATGTAACTTATCCAAAATACGACATCATTATATACCCATAAATACACAATAAAACTAATATCCACCATAACCCTGTGTGATTACACACTATACATTATCCCAATATATCCCACATAGAATACACATGTAATACACATTGATAATATAAAATTCAGAAATTGTTACCATTATATGCATGTATTTCATAATTGAGATCCATTATAGCATGTATGAGCACATACCCCCTAAAAATAAGTAACCACAACCCAGGGTATGCATGTATAACATGCTACATCAAAAGTAGATATCCAGATAGGGGAGTAGTCATCCATTAATCTATAAAAACCAAGATATCTATAACACACCTAGAACATTAGGATAATATGTTCATTGGTTTACGCTAGAGACGCGGGATGTGAAGCATAATAAATCACAGTATATAATGATGATAGAACAGAACTACCCTATAGGAGACTATTCTACCAAATATTTGAACTAAGGAAAGCAATCCTCATCAAAACCTTGACACAACCACCAGGATTGGGATGAGAATATCATTTAATCACATGACTAAAAAACATCATCATTAACCTAAAACATTTAGTAACTAATTATTACCATTCATTCTAAAAACCTCCGTCATGAACTGTAGTTCTACAATTTCTTGGATAAAACAATACAAGGGGATTTTATATTCAATAAAACAATAACATATTTCAAAAAAACATAAATATTTATAATATACAAAAACTATTTAAACATTTTATTTATAAATTCATTACTAATATCAACCAATATTGACCATGACTACATTTATAATTCATTAATAATTCATCATCTTGAGTATCTTATGAATCAAACTAGTCAATATACAAGGATAAATACACATTAATAAAACATTAAGTATAAATTAAGAGTAAATTCACGATTGAAATAGTGGTTATAGTGGGGAAATACAAGATCTCAACCCATTCCATCTATCCTGAAGTTAACAACATTAAAATAGATAAAAAAGGAAATATTATCTCTCAACCAATGTTATCCATCATAATATCATCCACCTAAACCACTAACATATTCTAGGAAAAACACCCCACCCCTTTCATAATATACCAACCATAATAAGGTGCACATAATTCATAGAAAGAATATAATAATTTGAAAATATAAACATGGAAGTGAATAAAATATCCAGAAATAACAAATATTAATAAGATGTGTATAATTATTCAATTATGAATATAATAATTTAATAATAAATAAAAATATTTAATACAACCCCAAAATGTTAATTAAGGAGAGTGAAATTTTCATTAATGATTCATTATAGGTTGTTTTATGCATCTATAAAACTAATAAATAGTATCAAGTAAAATCCATGGTCATCTAACAGACATGCTCAAAGAAACAAGTATTCAAGGTAACCAATTCCAATGAATAACTATAAAATTCAATCAATGAAACTTTCTTTAGCTTCCATAATAAACATTCAATACATTTCATAAACAATTCTTGCATGTAAAATATGATTTCAGTTTAATGGATAGTTAGAACAATCACATTCACACTATCCTATAAATAACAAGAGGTAACCAAAATAATAATGGATCAAACATTATCAAATCATAGTAACCCCACTCTAGTATTTCCATTTTCCATAATTTTCATTTATTATCATTATTTAAGTAAATTAAACTATTTTGAAATTGAATATTAAGCATGATTCATCTACTCTTATACATTAATTAAAGAGAATATTTTGGATCCTCTACCTAAATAGAAGCAACAATATAGAATATAAGAGATGGGATGATCACTAATCCAGGATATGATGCTGCATTAGAGGTCTAGTGAGAAGAAAAATCATTCAAAATGCAATGGGCTCATAAAGGTAGACAAGTGTCATGGTCTTGGATATCTCAAAATTTCTCGAGACTCTCATATTTTCATTACCTATCTAACATAATACTAATGAATGTTATGATGAATAGAGAAGAGGTATCCAAGATGAAAAATAAAAATGTATAAAATATAACCATAATCCCATATCATTTGAATAAAAAACGGGGAAAGATGTAATGTTTATAAGATACACATTGAGACATTTATTCAATGCTAGGTTTGTAAACTAATTATTTAATCAAAAACATTAAAAGTATACTCATTCAACTCTCCACCCTGATGTCTTGGAACCAACAAGGTTGTGGTGACCTCAATGATGCCGCAACGTTGGAGACCAAAACGAATTAGAGGAAATACCATCTTCATCTTGAACATACCTTGGATCAAATATTGATATAAAATGACCCCCCCCCCCATGTAGTTTCTATATCACCATCATAGCTCGACCATTCCTTGACTCAGAATCAGTATTCCCAACAACATGGGTGATTCAGCCTCCTTATTTCCTTTAAGAAAACTCTCTGCAAAACATTATAATAAAACATAATGATCAAATTTTATTTTGTTAAACTAGGATATTACCAAGATAATTCCACAATAAATCCCTTAAATTTTGTATGTACCATGATGAAGTTTGTAACACCTTGATATTTTATTATTTGAATACTGTTAAGAAATTTAGTGTTTTTGATTCCTTTCCCCACATGGAACACTGGGATTAAAAAAAATAATGATATATATTTATATATATAATAAAATTTTTAAGTATGAACATTAAAACATATAAATTAAATTAGATGAAAAAATAGGAGTAACCTAATTATGAAATATTTAGAGAAATAACATAATGGAAAAGTTTAATATGAATGAAATTAAATTGGTATAGATAAAATGACACATAAGATCATTCTAACTTTAGAATTAAATTTTATTAAAATATTAACTTTTATATTTTATGCTTTTTTGTACATAATAATATTACAATTAATTTATTTTAATATTTATTGATATGAATAATTTATTAACAATAATTACTAAATGATATGAAATAAGAAATAGAATATATTATTCTCTAAAAACTCATTTCCCTAATAAAAATAATTTTCATTGTATTTTATAATTTTATTTAAGCGATAAATTTCTAAAATTTGGAATTATCATTTGAAAAGAAAAAATCATTCATCCTGTTATTGTGTTCTTAAGTTATTTGTTTGGTATTTTTTTTAAATGATTGATTTTAATGTGAATAGTAAAATATACAATTTTTAAATATACAATGATTTTAAGACATTATTAGTATGAAAGTATGTCAAAATACTGTTTGAATCATTTTTCTAGAAAAAATAATTATTTTTTTGTTTCATTAAAATCTAAAAAGATTAATTATATTTTACCAACATATATCTGATATTTTATAATAGAATTTATATTTTTTTATAAGTTTTTTAATACATTTTAAATTTATTTTTTTTTATCAAAATTAGATATTAAATCAGATAACATTAATTTTAAATTTTAAATCATTATGATAAAATTATGTGATATGAACCATTTTATTTTTTATAAATAAAGGATAATTTACCTAGGTAAAAACTAGATACTATACTAAGTGTAAATCAAGAATAATACATTTTAACCTAGTGGAAAATGATAAAATGTTTTAATAAAAAGTTTTATAATGTTTCATTGAGGAATTTTTCAACATTTTCTCTTCCTCTCCCCATTATATTTTAAATTTTTTTCCACTATCCTTGTGAGTGACTTCACATTATTAAAATGTTTTGAGTATTTAAAAAAATTACATCCCTTCCCACTTATAAATGTGGCCTCTCACTACCACATAAATACCACTCCTCAATAAATTTTCCAATTAAAGCCCATCCATTTTCATCCCCATGTAATTTATAGTCCACATCCTATATATGTTTATTATAATATACTGGCTTATTAACTCCTTTTTGAAATAATTTCACAAGGAATGGTTGATGTTCTCAACCTGATGAATTATTTTTCTGTAATATTTTCCACTTCCTTATTAATATTAAAATTATAATTTAAAAATAAATATATAATTAAATATGTATTATTTATTTATATTTTTTATTATTCTATGGTAATATATAGAAACCGCCTTTTCCCTCTTCCCTTAAAAAATGAAAGCATGATTCACATGTATGTGTGGACTACCTCCTCCAAGAAATAATTTGTTTGTTTTACTTCATTTACAATCATGGCCAAAAAAAGAAAACATTATATATATAATTATGATATTTATAAATTATTTAGGATTATATGATGATAAACCACATTAATCCTTTCTCACATTCAATTAAAACAAAATAATCATCCATTCATTCATAAATAGTACCGCCTACGTTGAACAATGAATTCTGCTTTTCATTACATATTTTGATGGATGGAAATAGAAATGTGTTTAGTTGATAAATATTATATTTGGGATATTATTATGGTTATGGTATGACAAACTGTACAATCTATTAATTATATAATTAACAAATTATCGTCGTTAATTCAATCATTTAAAACAATCGTAAATAAGGGAAATAATTTTATTAATATTATGTGATATATTGATATCCATTAATTCATATTTTATTTCCTTAAAATTAAAATATATAATAATAATAAATATATAAAAACATAATTAATCTTTTGGTTTAATGACATTGTAGTTAAACTAGCATAGAATCGTCTATTAATCATGGTATGTTCATTTTTGGGTCGATTTAACCACATAGTTTAGAAATACAATGAATTAATATGAAGGATGACTATGGGAACATAATTAAATATATAATATTATAAAAATAATTAAATAATTTTTTGGGTTTTGGAATGGTAAATTCATTTTTAAACTCATTAATTAGGACTGCATTATTAATTTCTTTAGAATCACTAAAACCTAGTCATTATTAGTTTAATTTTCATGGATTATAACCAAAAAATACATGTAATAAAATTATAACTTTATATATATCATGTAACATATATTATAGTACCAAATATGATCTTGGGAAGATTCAAATTGTAAAAATAATAAATTAAGAAACTATTATTATGAAATTGATTCAAAGTGATCTAGACTAATTATACTGATATTACAAATAAGTTAAAAAAAATAATTAAAAAAATAATTATTATAAATGAAAACTATAAATGGAAAATATTTTATTAAGGATATAAAATAATTTATTAATATAGAAATGTCTTTATATATGAGTTTATTGTATGTTTTTAGAAGCTAGGATAAATTTTATGGGTTCTCTTAGTCTCTATTCTAATTCCTTGAGAAATAAATAATTTTGTGAACCATATTTTCCATGTATGGTTTTTTTAATTCTCATGGATGTATTCATATCATAATTTTTTTTCAACGGATATAACTTGAAATATAATATTACTCTATTAAAATGAAAATTCAGTCTATTTTTATCCCAATAGTATGTTTTTTAGTCACTCAACATTCATTTATTGAGTTGTGATCATTCTCTTAAAATTATTTCATATAAGTTGGATATACTCCACAATTTATTAGATATTATGGTATTCTTCTATTTTTTAGTATTTATTTTCTTTCATATCACATAAATTATTATCGAATATTTCTTATGTTATGAATTTTGTTGGTCCTTAGGCATATAGATTTCTCAAATCCCATTTCACTGTGTTATAATGTTTTTTGATAAACAATGTTCCTCGATGATTTGGTTCTTCCACCTTGATATTTTATCACATGGTATTTTATAATATATTTTTTAAAAAAAATTAAATATAATGATTGTTCTATTAATATTTTCACAATGTGGGTTTTCAAAAAAAGGTCCATTCAAAGTATTAAAAAGGTTCCGTCCATATTCAATTTTTTTACAATTAGCTCCACATTTCCTATAGAAATATTTGTATCATTTCCAAGGATAAATTGTTGGATATTATTTTTATAAGAAATTTTTTTTATAATATTTCATTTCCCAATTTCATGAGTAACATTTTAAAGTGACTTGTATGTTTTTATTCTACATCAATGATAATTATTTTTTACAAAAGAAATTTTTTTTTCTAATTGATTTTAATTTTCTTATTAAAACTTATTTATGGTAATGGTATTTATTTAACATGATTTATCCACTAATTAAAATATATACTTACAATTTTGTGAATTTAACTCACAGTATTAAAAAAAATTGATCCATCATCTTATCTTGTTTTATAACGTATGAAGCAGTCATTTGAAATTATGTTTTTAATTTTTTTAAAAATCCTTATGAGTTTCCATTGATAAATTGAGGATATGTACTTTTGAAAATTATTTCTCTAGAGGATTATATAACATGCTTATATATCAAATATATTATCATCTAATGTATTTTTCATGACTAATCATCAACCGTGAATAAGAAAAATGTTTCTTCGAATTCCTTTACTTTATGTGTACATGATTATATATTTCTTTGATTAAATAGTGTTCAACTAGATTTTATATATTTATTTCTTTGGGAAATTATTGAATTAACTATATACCCCTTACATTATATGAAGATTTATTATAGGAGTATTTCATTGAAATATGTTCCATTTATGGATTGGTAAACTATTGAAAATACCTATATTTGTTATCATGATGTATATGTTTATTGATCACTAAGGAAAGATAAATATTTATTGTTTATCCATCCACCTTGATTCTATTGATGGGTTATGATCTTTCTTTCCCTTTTATTAATTTGTGGAAAAGTATTGGTGATCCATATATTCTTAACCAAAGATGGATAAATTTTTTGAAAAGTTAATTATGTGTTGTTAAATCATTTTCTCATATAACAAATTCATTAGATGTAAACAAGTGATGGGTGGGCCTAACATTATATAGCTCTTCGATTCATTGGTAGGATTATTTATACCACCACACTTAGTTTTTTGGTTTATAGTAAATAAATTCATCAAGATATTGTGATTGTAGTCTTGATGACAAGAATGCTACCCAATCTATAGCATTGAAGGCCAGAATTATTTCTTAGATAAGGCTTTGAATATAAGATCATGATGTACAAAATTATGTATTCCATCATTAAGAATTTAGTTATTTTTTCCATGCCATAAATTTAATTTCTTTATTACACATGAATATATTATTCCATCATTTCATATGATTATTTAATTATTATGATTAATTATGCATTCCAAAATATTTATTTCATGTTTATCACCTCATTTCCTGAGTTGTATAATTCCCTTACTGGGTGTATGAGATTACCAATACTTATGTCTACATTTCCCAAGGTTATAAATAATATTATTACACATGATATGATTAGATTAATAATATATGTGGTGGAATTGGGGATATATTGACAAATTAAGAACGTTTATATAGAATCTTCTTTAGTGGAAAAAAAAAATGTCCATCAGTTGAGAAATATATGGGTTTTATAATTTTCTTTTTTTTCAAATTTAATAAATCTCCAAACATAAGAGGTCTTGGGAATATATTTAATTTAATTAAAATTTTATGTCATATAATTATAAATATATTTGTTCATGAATATATTAGTTGTTTCAAAGCTAGTATGTAACATATGAATTTGTGGCATCAGATCTGGGAGTGCTGGTTTGGGCTATCATAGTTGGCATCATATAAGGGTTTAGATAACTTTTGGAGATTATGGTGATTGTTTTGAATAATTTAAAAGTTGATAGGTTGTGTTTTATCATAATTTTAGTGGTATTGATAACCTATTGGGATAGAATATGATTTAATGTTAAGGTAATAATGCATATTTTATTTTGGAATTGGGATAATATAACTTCAGTTAAAATTATAAAATTATGTATATGTGTATGATGACACCCTGATGATTTAGTAATTTATTAATTATATATTTTCCAATTAAATTGGTTTATACTATATACACTAGAATTTGGGGGTATCTGTGGGGCATATACATCTAGGGTTAATCACCCTGAAAAATGATGATTGAAAATTTACAAATTTTTCACTCTGGTGCATGGTGAATTGGCTTAAAACATTACATTTGGATATACACTCCAAGGGTATATTCAATGGTTTATCATATTATCCTTTAAAATAAAAATTATTTATTTATTTTCTAGTTACTATAAGGTGTTTTATTATGGATTAATAGAAATATCAAAACAAATAGTAACCTATGTTGAACCTAGAGTAATATAGGTTGAGTTGTGGATGATATATGTTGAAATAAGAGTGATATAGGTTCAACTAAAATAACTAGAGGATAACATTATAGTGTCAAGATGTATGATATATTGAGGTAAAATTTTCAGAATTCTCTTATGATGTTAATTGTTCGTCACTTATGTTACCCCTTTTGGTTTTTTAATGGATGAAACTATAATAAACCAATTTAATTATGGGAGTGAGGGATATCGAGACAATACATCAATGATCTAGCCATAGAAATAGGTACTACAATGAAAAATTTACTGATTAATACATACTAAATATCACAAAATATGATTAACCATTTTAATGTATTTAAAATCCTTAACATAACAATTAATAAAATAATGGAGTCTCAATTAATTTCATAGGATCAAGATAATGAATGAAAGAATTCTATGTTTCCATAAAGTAAATGTTCTATAAATAATCATGAGGAAAATTTATATAAAGGTGTAAATAGATGTTATATGTGTAGAGAATTAGTCTATCAAAATCACAGATATAATTGAAAGAGACAATGTCAAAAAAAATATTGATGAAATTACATGGGAGGGGTAATTATTTAACACAATGCTCCAACCTAAGGGCCTTTGAGATAAATAGTCACCCACAATCATGGGAACAAGGAAAATCCAATGAAACTAATAGTGGTGTAGTGTATTACGAGTTTTCACTCAATATTTATAAATATCCTATGTAATTAATTATTTCAACAACTATTGGATATTTAGTTAAAAATAATAACACATAGTGGTATGGTTATTATTAAATCATTTAAAAGGTGTGCGGTAAGTTATTACTTGTATCATATCTCATTTTACAATAGTATAATTATATGAGAAATTTAGAATGATTTATCTCCATTTATAAAGGTCTTATAAAAATTCTCATATATATAAATCTCACTTCACATGGTAAATAAACCCATGACCATCTATTATTTTATGGTTAATTATGAGTTCCCTATAGAAATTACTCTTATCTTTTGAGTCAATTTTCTAAGAATTAATTTATTTTAGCAGTTAGAATTTAAATCCCCAATATCTTCATATATGATTACCATTTAATATGGAAATTTGATTCATATATTGTTCTACATGCAATACCAAGCCAAAATTGAAACTATGATATATTTATTTTAAATAAAAATATTTAATTAGGATCATTTACAAATAACCATTAAATTAGTTTGAATGATTAGGATTTACCAATTTATGATATACTTATAGAATTATTATTACTTCCATATTTAATATTCATGAAATTCAATAGGTACAGTAAAAATATCTAATAGTATTATTTTAGCCTATGATTAGAATTTTTCCAAAAAAAAAATAAATTTATAAAATATGTTATTTTATTATAAGTATAATATTATTACTAATAGAATCATATATTTATTTGAATAATTGGTTAAAAAATATTAAATGAGAGGAAATAATAATAAAATTAAATTTTGTTCTAAATAGTCATTTTCGTTATAAGGTCAGTTTTCCATTATATTCCTTATTTTTTATTTAAAGGATAAATTTATAGATTTTATAATATTAATTTGAATAAATGAAAATCTCATTTCTATTTATCATAGTAAAATATTCTAAAAGTTATTTTGAGATTTTTTTAAAGATTTATTTCATGGTGAGAAATGTAATAAATCATTTTTGCAAATATCATGATTTAATGAAATTGTTTGTATGTAAGTATGTTCTTACAAAATTTTAATCCTTTTTATACACAAAAAATTTATTTTATAATTGAAATTATTAATATAAATATATTGATTCTAGTTTACAAACCTATATTAGAAATTATAAATCATAAGTAATATTCTTCTCAACAAATCATTTTTAATATCTAATAAATTTATTATTTCAAAATTTATTTTTGTTGCTTTTATTAATTAAAAAAGGATTAAAAAATTTTAACTGGTAGGTCCAAATTAAATAATAAGGATCGTTTTATTTTTATTCATAAATGTAAATTTACATTTGTAAGAATTAGTTACCAGAGTAAAAGTAAATTATTTTAAAGAGGGTTTAACCTATTGAAAAGGATAAAACAAGTATAAACCGAGTGTTATATTTTTTTAATGGGGACTTTCTTAACCTTATCACTTCAACACTCTAGTATTTTGGATATTTATTCATATTATAATTAGTTTTTATCTCATTTCTATAATAGATAATGTCACCTAGAAGGATCTCTTTGAAACATAGGGAAGGACCTATAGGGCATGTCCCACTAGAAAACCCTCCAGATGTAACCACCTTTGTTTTTAGAAAAATAAATTCTAAAAAAATTAATTTCATTGATAGCTTCTCTAACACACATAATCGACTTTTAAGAAAACACAACATATAATTAAAAGTTTATTATTTAATGTGACCTTTGTCTCCTAGCTGTTGTAATAGTGGATATGAATAGGTTTAACGAAAGTATAAAAATATATAGTTTACATTTATATATATATAATTAATTCATTCGATAACAATTAATTATAATTGAGAGTAAAGATCAATTTAAAATAAAATTAATTTTAAAAAACCCATTTTTATGCCCATAATGTGTTTTTATATTAAAAAATTAAATTAATAACTATTAGAAAATTATTTTACTCAGATTTGAAAATTATATATTCAAAATATTATTTAATTAGTCATCTAATATTTTTTGTTTGATTGATATAAGAGTAAATCCAATTTGACACATGAAAACTGTACTTTTCTAACAAAAGTTTTTATCACATGTTGTACACTTACATTAAAATTAATTTTTTATACTTTAAGAAAATTTATTTAACCAAATGAACATAACTTATTAATTAATCATATAAAAATTCCCTTAGATTTAATTTTCTGTATCTTTTTAAAATGAATAATTTTTTAATGAATACAAAAGAAATATTGATTTTAATTATGAGTTGTATTTTAATTTAAAAAATGACAAAGTTAAATTTTATTTTAATGTTTTTATAAATGTTAAATTAGTTCACTTGTATTATATTTAATCATGTTTTGGTAATTTTAATCAGTTTTATTTTCACTTATGATATAAAAAAATTACATAATTCTGAAAAATTCTTCCTTGGAAAATGAAATTTTCATAACGCCGGTGAGAATAATTTTAAATTTAATTCATCCACTTCAATTAGTTTATCTTTGAAAAATGTATCACATATTTTTAATCTACATAATTAATTTTATATAATATTTTCAACATAATTTATGACCCTAATAATTTTAAAAAATAGTATAAAAAATTATTACAGTGGAGATGAAATGGGTTTACCATGGGTTAAACTAAAATGATAATGACTAAAATATCCTAAAACCTAAAAAATTACTATTTTATAGAAGTATATTGAAGTTATACCATCCATGTAATGATAATCATCCATTTCAGAGACTTATGGAATGTGAAAAATATGGCGTGATTCATTTTTAAAAAAATTCCAAGTGTGTCCTCTACCAATTATAATATCCCACCCCCTCTAATCCTCTCTTCATAGTTTTAAATACCTATGGTTCAGAGAAAAAAATCAAAAATTACATAATCACATCCCACCCCACATACTTGTGGATTTTTATAGATCATAAATCCAATATAGGGTGGCATTCGGTATAATCCTATTGATGTTGTCTGAAGAAGTGGTGTTGTTCTTAACCAAGCGTTTTATTTTGTTTCTTCTTCCACCTCTATAAAATATAACTCTATTATGATAATATAATAACATATGTATCTCTATTATTTTCATATGTTATGGGGTTTATTCCATGACCTATATCTATCTTCTCTCCCATTAAATGGGTAACAAGCCCGTCATTCGTGTCTATATAAAACTACCACATCATAAAACGATGAAATTCATTATCAATCCACACATCACTTGACTATATTTGATGATGGAATTAATATTTATATATAATATTAATGACCAACTAATCATTCTGCAAAATTAATATATCATATACTTTCTTAACTTATTATCCATTGAATTAATGATAATGTCATTCGTGTGTATGATGGACTACTTCCTCACAAAGAGATGTGATTTGTTTTATTACCGCATCATGTTAATGGTATATGTATGTGTATTTAATTAAATAATATGGAATTTATTATATAATTATTATTTATTATTTATAAAATAACACTTGACTTTTTGAAATCATGATCATCATAAAATGGAAATGTTACCCATGCATACGTACTATCTACTATCTTTATGATTGTAAACTTGTTCAGTTTTAATAACCATATTTCATGGTTGCTTTTAAAAGTATAATTTATGTATAAAAAGGAAAATTATGTAATAATTATTATTATATAAATTATTAAATATTAATCTCTTTGATCTCAGGAAACTTGCCATATTGATTTTGGACATATGAGCTGATTATCCTCAAAATGTCGGATGTGAAATTAATTAGTCATATAACTAAATATTACAAGGTAACAAATAAAATAAATGGAATAATAAATATAAAAATGGTTTCTAAGTAATTAATTAATTTTAAAAAAATTATTATTCATGAATATAAAAAATTCACGTGAAGATTCTGGCTCGAGGTAAGGGTTTTTTCTAAAAACATCTTTCTTTGAGTCACAAGTTATTTTATACAACTAATTTCATTAATATGGTGTATATACTACCAATTTACATATTATATAATTAAAACTTTATGCATAAAGGTACATTAAGTTACAATCTATTAACATTATTCAAGAGTTTTATGACATATGTGTTACGAAATAGGTATGGTTTTAATCTGTAATCTCATTATAATCATGATTTTTTGGGCTTAAATTCCAATTAAATAAAATTATTTGATCAATTCATAATAAATTATTTTTTTCTTATCCTCTATTAATTCATGAAATTTTTAATTCATAATACCATTCAGTATTCTTTGATACATAATTTGATTTATAATATGTTTTTAAACCTTATTTCTACTTTCAGTAAAAAAACTTTATTCCATATCCATATTATCCATAATGGGTTCTAATGAAGTTTTTGTTTATTTTATAAAATTATTTATTAAGAAAAGTTTTAATCATATTTTAAAATTAATTTTTTTATCTCTTTCTAAACAAGATACTTTTTTATTTTTATTAAAAAAATACAAAATATATGTTCTATTTTAATGATTATAGCATCAACGACATCCCCACTTCCTCTTCCATTATTTGATACAAGGATTTCCCTAAATTATTAAATTTTTTATTAGAATAAATACTATATTTCTCTATGTTCTATGTATTTGGAATAGGGTTTAAAATAGAATAAATATTTTGATATCTATAAATGTTTTTCTTACGGGTGTAATGGAACTCTCTAATAACCCATTTTCTTTAGGCTATGGTCTTTATCTCTCCAAATCCATTTATACCTGTCTTTAAAGATATGATATTATTATAAATTCTATACATATTTCTATCATATATATTTCAATGTTATTCATTATTTCATTTATTGGGTACTACTTGACTTATGCTCATCTCTCAAATTACTTTGTTATGAAATTTTCTTTGATTATGATATAAGGAATGATTATAAAACTGATTTTATTTATATGTATAATTAGTATGTTATACCTTATGATTCATTTTCTTTTTCTGGATCATATAAATCAAAAACATGTTATGATGGTTTTTTGCAGATAGTTCTTGAATGCATTAGGTAAATCATTTTTCTTATGGGTTATCATGTGTGGGATTTTATAGTAACCCTAATCTTTTATTAGACTTTTCCACCATATGATATTGTCTAGGAAATTAGTATTGACCCAATTTTATTTCATGTAATATGTTACTGCCACCTTTCTAATGATTCAATATTTTTATGATACCATTTTCTTCTTGTTATGCTCGCATTTTATTACTCATGAGCCTTATCTGTTATGATATCATGTTATACTCTTTAATCTCATGTTGTTTTTCCTTATAATGTTCTTCTTATACTGGGGTTTTTAGCTCATACTTTTATTTTATATATTCCCTAGGTTATACAATACAGTTTTAGGGGTTTGAAAGGATTTAGGATATCATAATGAAAAATAATATAATTGTGTTTTATTTTTGTCTCACATTGATGCATTATAAATCTATTCCTACAAATACACATGGAAATATGTTCTCTAGGTTGTAATTAATTTTATTTTGTTTTAAAAACAATGTAATAATATGTACAAAATGTCTTGGTTGGTATTTTATGTATCAGATCGAATGTTTTGTTCAACTTTGTAACTCTGATAAATATTTTTAGTAAAAAAACTAGGGATATGTCTATGTATTAGTCAAAGTTAAATAAAATATCCTCCAATTTTGGTGATGTACAGAGTTAGTGGTTTCCTATAAGTGAATATTTTTATAGATACTACAATTGGATGTAGTTTTTCTAGAGATTCAAGTAGGGGATAGAACCTCAAAAATAGTTTTCTGGGTATATTTCAGCCATTATTCTGGTGCAAGGTGAGTTTTCCTATACAACACACCTAATTTCAACCTCTTTAGGGTATATGTTTTGTATATTCATATATTATTTTCAAACCATTATGATGTAAACTAAAAAAATTGATGTTTAGAAACCTATAAGAAAATGTAACCATGCATAACCAGGATTGAAACCTAAAGAGAGATAAGTCTCGTTATACTTATCATTTTGGTTTCCCTTTTTTATTTAAAAGTGTGATCCTCTTATTTTCTTATTGTTCTTTAGATATTTTAATTAAATAGGATAAAGCATTCAAATAACCTAACTGATAGTTAATTTAATTATTTCCCTAAAAATATTCATATATTAATAGGATGTTCAATTTGAAATTATTTGATGTTGAAAAATGATATTTCTTGAATTATAATTAATAATTGGATTATATAATACCAAAACATAAAATAAGATAATGATTTCATCTCATGGAAGATCAAGTGATAAAGATGATAAATAAATTATTATTCAATTTCCTATATGTTGAAAATTTTTGAAGTGGACCAATGAATAATTCCTTAATGGAACATGATGAATTTTTATGTTTGGAAAATGAGGGAACAAAGAAGCTATTTTCCAAAGAAAAATAAATATTATGTCTAACATGATGTCAGAAAAAAGTTCAAACTTACACACCACTAGTTGTTCAAAATAATAAATGTGGGGAACTTAGTAATTATTTGAGTCAATTATTTAATCAAAGTATTAATTCCTCTAGGCCTATGTTATAAAAATTATTGAAGTGGAATAATAGAAGTGTTTGGCTTTTTGAACTCAAGAATCATGTTGTTGGAGTATTTTTATAAATGGTATTCTGGTAACAATAATAACGATTCTTCAATAGACTGTTCCACTGTAGTTTTTCATTTAGTATGGTTAAGAATATGTATAATCTGACTATTTACCTAGAAACATGATTTAATGGTAAGGTGATACTTTATGGAAAAACATGATTAGGGAAAATATTGACTTCAAGATATGCTTCATATTGAGTTAATATAGTCAATTAATATTATTATTTTTTGAAGAAAAGAATGAGTGGGATAGAAAAACATAGAGTATAAAAGAAAGTTATTTTATGACTACTGTTATTTTTTTATATGTTAACCATATTCTTGAGAACGTTATTTAAACAATAATAATTATAAACCTGATGATCAAGGATTTTTTTACAAAATTTTAGAAAAGGTACAAACCACAAGCTTAATGACAACTCATTGCATCTAGTAATGTTATGGGGCTTAAACCCACATCCCAATGGTGATAATGGTGAATCACCATCCACTAGCCCATGTGATGTACTAGTTAGTATGAATATTTTTACATTAATTTTTTCATGAATATAAATTATGATTATTTTTAGAAAAAGATTTTAGGATAAATTTTTTTTTATGTTTTGGGATTTTGAAGCGATTTATGATATTTCTAAAAATGTTTCATTATGTTGTGGTATGTGCAGCCCTTAGGACTAATATGTGATTTAACCTGAAATAATAATTTTTAACAACAAAATTAAACTTTTTAATATTTAGGTTTTTTGGGATGTTAGATTATTTATTTGTGGAATGATTTAAGTTCAACATTTACATTAGAGATTAAAATAAATATTTTAATTTTAACTTAATTTTTGGAAACCATTTTTTGGATAATATTAAAATAAAGTAGTAATATATTTTTATCCTTCAATGGATTATGTGATTTATTATAAGTTTATTTTCATTCTTCATGTAGGAAAAATTCATCTTGATTATTCATCATTTGGATAAAAAGTTAAAATTGTGGTGTAAATTGATTAAAGGTTGAAATTTTACTTATCAAGTTAGTATATTTCCTTTTTTTAATAAATTATATGATAGAAAACTCTTGAAACATTATAAGAATGATCATAAAGTGAAAAAAAATCCATTTATGTTAAATAAATTTTCACTCCTTTCAAAAAGAAAATGGCATAATGTTTTATCTTAAATGAATCTTCATTTTAAATCTATATTTTTACATAAAAAAATTACCTTATTTGGAAACCTATATTTTTTTCTAGAATATGCTTTTATTTATTTTTTAAGTGGATGTTTTATTAACCCTTTTTATGATGTCAGTTTTCCACGTTATAAATTTCAAGTTTCAAACACTAGTTTACTAAGAACAAGTTCAAATTGTGAAGATGGAATTCATTTGAGGGTGGAATGTGGCACACAAATATTTTATGATATATTTTCAATTCAATTAAATCTTATTTAACCTATATATCTTATTATACAAAAAAATTATGTTTTAAAGAAAACAAATGTACATATAAAAATATTAGTATTTAAAGTGACAGTTTCCATCTAGACATTAGAATGGAAGGTTTAAATAAGATTTTATAAATTATTAAAATATATAGTTTTTACATATATAAAAATTTAATTTTTTCATTACCAATTACTTATAAAAAAAATAATTTTCAAATGAAAGGAAATAAAATTTATTTTTTAAATATTGTTTTTATGTGCTTGTTGTGTTTTTATCTCAACAAATAAAATTAATCATAATTTTTAAATTATTTTAATTAATTTTTTATATTATATATTCAATAAAATATTTTATAATTCATAAATTTTTTTTCTTATAATGGGATAGGAATAAGTCCAATTTTACTCTTGAAAAAAAAATTTAAAAAAGAAGTTTTATCGAATTTTTATACCATTTTTAAAATTAATTTGTTTTCACTTTAAAAAAATTATTTGGAAAAATTAACTTAATTTATAAAATCATAATTACCAATTTATCTTGTAATTAATTTTATTTAATTCAATGGAAATTTTAATTTTTTAATGAAAAATAAAAATTCTGAATTTTTTAAGAATTTTTTTTATTTATTGAATTTATATAGTTCAATTTTGTTTAAAAACTATTATAATAACCCTTAGTTAAATAATAAAATAAATAATCTAATTTATTTCATTGGAATAAATATTTTGTACAATTATGATGTAAATTGTTTTCATAGTTATAAAAACTTCTTCATTAGAGAACTGTATTTTCATCGCACCTATGAGATTAATTTGCAATTAAATTATACCAATTACATAAGTTGATTCAATAATATGTATTTAATATTTTGAATAATAATAATGGATATTATCCAATAAGGTCAAATTAAATTTTGAGCATGATGAATAGTAAAAATAGTAAAACATTTCCACAATTAAGGTGAAAATTTGTTTAAGTGGGGTTAATGTAAAAATGTCAGGTCTTTAAAATGGCCAATAAAAATTAAATTATTATTTTATATCCTTATTTATACCTTATATAATTTAATTATTGATAATTGAAAACTTTTGAGGACTTTGGAATGAGAAAAATGTCGGTATAATTCATTCATTTAAAAAATTCCAAGTGTGTCCTCTCCCCCATTTCTCTAAGGAAACCCTCCTCTCTCCTCTTCACTATTAAAAATAAATATTTCCATCCAATACCTACTTTAAAACCTTACTCACATTGATAAAGACCCATTATAGTCCATTTTTATCATAAATCGTATCTATGGTGTCTTTAGGTATAATCCTAGTGAGGTTGTTCGATGAAGCGATATCATTCTTAACCGAGCATTTTGTTTTATTTATTCTTTCATGTCATTAAAATAATACTCAATTATGATTATATAATAACATCTGTATCTAACTTATTATAATATGTTATTATTTTTATGGCATAACCTATATCCATCTCTTCTTCCATGAAATGATAAATGATGCCATTGTCCATGTGTGCGGTGGACTACCACCTCGCAAACGGATATAATATATTTTCTTTAATTCCATCACACTGATGTTTTTGATGATGGATTTAGTTTTTATATTTTATATTCTTGAAATATTTATCATTTTGTACAAATTAATATATCATATACTTTCTTTCGTTACAAATAATTAAATATATTATAACGTTGTTTGTGTGTACGAAAAACTACTACATCGCGAAGAGATGTGATTCATTTTTTAGAACATGACAAGGATGGTAAATGTATATTTACATAAATAAATAATTATATATTTATGATATAATTTTATCATTAAATACTAATAAAATAACACGTACTTTCTTCTAATAATGACCGTTTGGAAACATTATCCATGTATATGTTCAACAAACTGTCTCCATGATTATGATATAGCTAATTCTTCATAAAAATGTTTAATGATTTGCTTTAAAAGTATAATTTATGTATAAAAATTATAATTATATCATTATTACAATTATATAGGTGATTAAGTAATAATATTCTTAAACTTAATCAACATACCAATGTGATTTTTGACATATGAGCTAATTATCATCAAAACATAAAATGTGAAATTAATTGGTTATGTAATTGAATATAAAATGGACAATAAATAAAATAAAAATATAATATAATTGAAAAATGTTTTAAAGAATTTAAATAATCAACATAATTTTATTATTTAAGAAGGTAAGAAACTCATGTGATGATTTGGGCTCGAGGTAAGGGTTTCATCTCAAAACACCCTTCTCTAAGACAAATGTTATTTTATGAAAATAATTTATTTTATATGGTTTATATACTATAAAATTATATATTATATCATGAATCCTTTTTACATAGTAGTACATTATTTTATAATTCATTTACATCATTCGTGATTCAAAATTTTCATAAGTTTTAGGGTTTTATGCTGCACTTTTATTTTAGTTGGGATTTTTTATGCTTGAATTTCCATTGAAGATAATTATTAGATCACTACCTAATAATCCAATTACATTTTATTATCCTCTTTCTATTCATTAAATTTTTACATAATATTACCACTCTAATTGGTGTGGGTTTTAAAATCAAGTTGCATCCCTTTTATGGTAAGCTTTTTTTAATAAGAGGAGGTTGTGTCGCCTAGTAAATTTTCTTTATTCATAAGCAGCCCACTCCCCATATTTATTTATAATATTTTATTATTATAACAACTTTTTAGTATAGCTCCTTACCCACTCCCATTCAGTCTTTTATTATTTTTTTGTTTTGTTTAAAAATTACCCCCCATCCCCTTTTCCCAATTATTATTATAGGATTATAAGAGTTTCAAAATACGACCATTTTTGGGATTATCAATCTCCCTTAAAGGATAATTTCATCCACTAGTATATTCTGGGAACAATGGGTTCACCCGAAAATTCCCTCATTTACCACCTCCTAGTAAAATTAACACAAATATATATATATATATATATATATATATATTTATTTTTAAACCTATAACAGTCTCTGACTTTGAACTATCTTAAACATCATGTGGTCAAAACATAGCCATATGGGATTTTATAAAACCCGGTTTGGTGTGATGGTACTGTGATGATTCCCCCTACCCAAATTCAATTCAAACTAAATTTTTAATTGGCATAAACCATCACTGAATTTATATGACATATATTTTTGATACCATGGAATACAGTGAATGTATGGGGGTCTGGGATTTAATATTTTTCATCATCGGATTGATGTAACAACGTCATCTCTAGTGAACCGCATCCTTTTTGTGAAAAGTGAGTATCTCACAAAAAATAATGAAACATAAAAATTAAATCAATCATATACCTCATTAAATTATATGGTGTTTATGACAACCACCCATATCTGATGAGGATTTATCAAAGGAATCAATATCAGATCCTACTAGATCATCAAAACACCAACCAAATGGAACTAAGAACATATTTCATCAATATCCAAGGTTTAATATAGAGATCCCACGTTGTATTTGATTTCATGATGATCACCATAAAGTCGATCATTTAATTTGTGAATGAAAACTTGGTTTGAAATCATTTATTAACTTATTCTCCCTATAGGATAAAGTGGATATGAGATAGGATCTCTCATACTCGAGTCGTTAATAGTCACAAAAATGAGACCCTCCTCTTACTAATATAGTGAGGTACGAAAAACTTATAAATTCATCCTTCATCCCCTAAATATGTATTACCTACTAAATAATCCATTAACAACTTATTATGACCAGGTAACTATTTCATAAACATAATTTATATTTTTATCACTTGTATAAAATAAATATATTGTTTGATAAAAGCGAGCCATTAACATAACTATTTATTCCTATAAATATGAAAAAAAAATCCATAAATGATAATATAATATTTTTTTGTTAAATATTTTCCAATGTATTCAATTAAATAATAGTAATTATTTCAAATTAATAAATTCAACCCCAATTATTTTATACTTTGATAATAGTGAATTTATTTATTTCCTATAGATCCTTTATACTCATACATTTTCCAAACATTGTGGTGGGTCCCACCATGTCTAATACTCATATTCTTTATAATATGGTAGCTTCTGAATACGTAAGTATGTGATCATATATTCCCTTTTCTCTATATCAATGAATATTATTCCTAGATCAAAATTAGATTCTATCAACCCATCAAGGCCCTAAGGATATTAGGAATTGGCATATCAATAAAAATGTTTCTTGCACACACACCATGTAATATAATGTCTTAGTTCTATGATATCTCATAAAGTTGGATTCCTACTTTATATAATAATATTTTATCTCTTTATAATACATTTTATCTTTCTGGATGGAATACCATATTATACCATGGCCATGGATTTAGTGAAGTTTCAACCATCAGGATCAACAAAGATTGAAGATATCACTTCCTTTCCAAAGTGAAAATTTCTATATTTATTATTCAATCTAAATCACACAACCTATGGCACACCCAATGAAAAATAACTTTTCATGATATAAATGTTATAGTTTTCATTATTCATCAATGTATTTAATCAAATAATATAATCTAATAATAATCTCAAGTTAAGGGATCGATACATGTGTTTGTAGATAATAACTACAAATGATTACTAAAACATGTAGTGTTCTAATTGGAAATTTGGTTCTCATGATCTCATCTACATGAGATAAAAAATTGAGTAGTTCATGATCATAAGTCTCAACGATTATAATCCCCTGGTACTATATAGTTACACATCAAATGTGTCATGTCTGGATGATGTGTATGGACCATAGGGAATATATTTAATATTATTATCATGGTATCTCTAGGTTCTCATTATACCCGAGGAACTATTAAAACCTTTTTAAATTGACATTTAATATAAGAACGCTACCATATGAATAGTATAATTTGAGTTGTCAAAACAAATATGGTAAGAAAAACACATGTATATATGAATCTTTATACATGTAATTGTAATCAATGTTCACAAAGGAGTTCAGTCTGGGGTACCCACTCACAACAAAAATAATAAAGGTTCCAACCATTGTAGCTCATCGATATCATCATATTCAAATAAGCATAGGTTTTAAACCTCAGAACCTCCTTAGTCACACGTGATCTGTCAATGAGCAATTATAAGCCAGAATCATAGCTATTTTTCCATAAAATTCAATAAAACAAAGCACATAGTGATTAACACTAAAAATAAAAAAGTGGAATCACTCCATTAAACAATATCATGTTAGAATTATTCTTTAAGACATTGAGTGATATATTACAATTATATTTAATTGTATAAATATATATATTAAATCTATATCCTCATTTACATAAATCTCGTGGATTATATGATTATGACCACTAGGTATGATTGTAACTGTATCAGACACACAAAAGCATTTCTATTGGATGGGCAATTTTTCTCTATCATTTAATAAGAACTCAATAATAATTCTATAATTTATTATGATATAGATTAATTTATTTTATTAACATATAGAAATATAATTTTAGTGAATAATTAAAAATACATTATGGAAATAAACATTAGAAATACACAACACAAAAATAAAACAATAACATTTAAATGAAATCAATGACTATTATAAAGTTTATTTTGATTAATCTAAATAAAGGATATAGAAGGATGTATTTATATAATGTATCAGTATTAGGTAAGTACATATCCTTTGATGTTTTGGGATTTTTGGAGATGGGAGTTGTGGAAAATTTGGGATTTGTACAAAACAATGCAATAATCAGGGTTAGGGATACATTTAGCATAACTATCCCACTAAAACATCTTAGTTGGAAAATTATTTTAGAAATACATGGTTGTATATAGGTTTTTCCAAACATAGTGAGATAATTATATGTGTGATTTTTTTTCATTTAAATGTTTGGATAATTAGATTCCTGGATAACTTAACCATGGAATCTAACCATCAGTATCAAGGAATGTTACAAAAAATTTATTAATATTGCATGAATGTCCTCTCTAATACATTAATAACACAATCATTCAATATTAAAAATTTATGGGGCTCATTTAATGTGATTTTTGGGGAATATCCTCCTTCAAAAATTGAATTTATTATGAGGATCAATTCTGTTGAGATTGAAAAAGTGGTTAGGATTTTATACAATTTTCATATTCATATCCCCCCTTTGTCTTATATTATTCTTTAATATGGAGTTTTGATGTAATATTTTAAAAATACATGGATTTAAAATTTATATTTTATTCATTATGTGTATATACTAAAAGGTTAAACCCTTTTTGAATGGTTAATTTATTGGTAAATTTAGATCTTATAAACAAATACATGATTTGGTAGGTTGACCTAATCTCCATTAGGAATTAGATAATTTCTTATGAGATTTTGATTAATTGTTATTTATTAAAGACCAATTTTATTTTACAATTGTAAAATTATTTGTTTGAAAAAAATAATTACTAGTATTAGTTATTTTCGTTGAAAAAATTAGGCGATTTTATAACCCTTGACTTTGGAATGAACATGGGAATCTATGAATATATATTCTAGAGTGTTCATATTAATTCTATTTTAGAAATTTATAATGGATATTTCAAAGGGATAATTTATTTTTTACAATGTTTTTTATATTTGTAGAATTATAGAATTATATATCCATTTAATTTATATAAATTATGACATTTATGAATTAACTAAGATTTTTAGGTTTGAACATGAATTTTGTGAATTTCACACTCGGTGTTTCCATGTGTAAAATTATTTTAGTAAGACCTTTTTTCTAAACATATTTTTTATCTATGGGGATGGTTGGCCTAGGGATCATATGTTCTGGCAATAAATGGTTGGTATAGACAAGGCTAAAAGGAAACACACACTTTTTTTTGAGTTTGAAATATATTAAGGTGGATTGAAACCTTATTAAAAAATTATAAATGTAACATGGAAAATGGGGAGTTAATATTTGGGGATCCCAAAAATATTTAGCATGATGAATTGTTTTTTGAAAACATCTACCTTCGATCTAATATTGTAAAACAATGTTTTTTAATGGATTTGGGGAAAACGGTGATATTCTATCCAAAATTAAAAAATAGATACTTTCTAATGAATTCGTTAAAAGAGGATATATTCTTATAGTATGGTAAAATGAGGGTTTCATTGTTTCTTTGTAAAAGTATTAATTTTTATAAGATCCAACTTTTGATGAAGAAAAAATTTCTTTTGGGTAAATTATTGAATTCAAAATGATGAATTTGTTTTAATAAAATTTAATATTTCTAAAAGTATGCTTTTATTTAATGGTGGGACAAATTAAATGGTTTAGTTTTAAAATTTTCTTTATTTATAATTAATTGTTATCCTTAAATTTTAAATTCATTCTCAAATATGGGAATTTTATTTTTTGATAAATCATAAATACTACATACTAAACCCAAACATGTTCACCATAGTGGACAAAATAGACATGATAAATCCTAATATTGGTAAGGGGTGATATTATTTTTATTAGTAAAGAGTCGTAGATATGATTTATAGTTTTTCTTGAGGAGATCATAGATCAAGGTTCAATCATTTTATTTCATTATATCAGCATATAGTTTTACTTTATTTAAACACTAAATTCGGTTCATTTATGTAATGACAAAAAAATCCAACAGAAATGTTTATTATTAAATGGTTTTGTTTTAAATTTATTTTACATTAGCATTCAGGTTTTATGGTTTTATACTTAATGGAAAATCATTCACCCATTGTTTTAGTTTTCTATCCCTACATTTCAAAATCTTAATTCAATTAGGTTTTTCTCTTATCATCACCTTTTATTCTAAATAATGTCTTAGTATTTGGCCTCCCTAGATGAAGTTTTTTCAACCAGTTTCAAAGTGTTGTTTTTGAGTCAACACTTTAGAAGATCAATAGGTTTTATGTATAATTTTTTTGCATTTTGAATTTACCTATAAAAAGGTATAGTAGAAAATTTTATGAAAAACTACAAGTCCCTTGATATTGGGGTAAATGAGAGGTTTGTGATAAAAAAGTAGTATTGAATTTGTACTTGTTAATCAATGTGGGGTTAATAGTGGAAATAATTCATGCTATAAGGTAGAAATTGTGTATAATGTATCACATGGAATTTTTTTCAATGAAAATGTGTTTCTTATATGAAAATCAATTTCCAATGACTTAATGATATAAATATTTCAATGTGTTTTTGAATAGAATTGTTACCGTGAATCTGGTATAACTCTTTGAAAAATTATAAGGTGATGTATTATCTAAATAAATATGATGCAACATAGTCATGATTTGGAATATGGATTTTTCAGATGTTGAACATTTGAGTAATTATGTGGTTTTTGAGTTTATTATTTTTGGGTTTTGTAGCACATACTACCAAAATAAGTTCTAGTTGTGGATGGGAAAGGGCCAGGAGTATCTTTGTGTGTTCTTGTGGACCCTCTATTGAATGGAATGATTGTATAATATATTCAAATAATAAAGGGGTGAATTCATCTAGACAGATCAATGGTGGAAGATGTGATTTTGAAGTTTGAAAAATATAACCCTATGTCATTAAATGTATATGTGGGACAAAAAAGATGAGGAATGGTTACAGGAAGTAAATTTTATATTTGTATTCTTATGGATATTGAAATACTTAAAGATAAATTTTGGTTCTTTCTTATTGTAGTGAGAAACTAAACATTCATGGTAAGGTGGTAGGGAATGATAAAAATCTTATATGTAATGAATTAAATAGTTCATTAATAATTAATACTACCTATAGTGAATAAACTTGGATAGTCCTTAAAATAAATTGAATTTCAGTTAGGTGACTTAATATTTAATGAAATATGTAACTAAATTCATATATCTAGTAATGTATCCACTATATCATGTGATAAATTAATGGATCAAGGAATGTATATTAGATGTGATGTTCCAACCATAGTTTTAATTGATAAATATTACATTGAATCTTCCATCATTTGTGTAAGTGGTTACTATAACACGTTCTATAGAGGAATTTTTACATTACCCGTATAATGTTTTTTCATATATCCTAGGTTTGGGTGGATGGTATAATTAATGTATTATGTAAAATAGGAAACACAAGGATTTTTAAAAGAAATCATTTACAGAATTGTTAGAACCAAATCATGTGTTATTGTATATTTTTTTCAACCCTTGTTGGGGGTACTTGGAATAGTTGTGGAATAATGCTCACTAAATATAGAATAAACTATAGTATACAGTTTAATATGAGATATGGCTAAATATAAACCTTTTTATAGTAATTATACTCATTTTCTATGATTCCTATCTCTCATGATATTGAAAAATAAAATATACTGAGTTTTTTAAGATTCATCTAATGATCCATATGAATTATAATTTTTATGTATGAATAATTTTTCTTCATAAGATTAATTATATTTAATCATAAGGGTAATGTAGATTTTTTGATGTTTCATTCTATGGAATGTGTAATATCATAATGAACATTTATCGACTATGTATGAGCCATTTTCTAAGATAGGTAATTTTGTATGAATCATTTCAAGATCTATAAGGGAAATATTAAATTCCATAATGATTATCAAATCTCTATAAGATTCACTCACATTCCATATATATTGTTTTGACATAATATTGGGTATTTTAGGACTTACATAAGGGCCGATCTATGAAAAAATAGAAACTTTATGAGGGTCATTTCAAGAATGCTTAAAGATACATTTCACACATCCTAAGAATAATTACCTATCTAATTTTTAGTAAATACCCATCTCAATAAAAATGATAATATATACATATTTTAAATAAAATTATAAATATTCATGATATAATGGAGTCTATCATACAATATATAATTGATGAGTACATCTTCGTATTACTAGATATTTATAATCTACTAATCTTGAATTGTATGTTTGTGTTCAAAATCAGCCACAAATAACATATTTTTTATTCATGTTTTCTTGAATGTGAATGTTATTAATCATAATACATGATTAATATATTTTCAGTCAAATGGAAATAATCTCATAGGATTTTTGTATATATAAATACTATTATTTACAAGGAATTTTGTGATCATTATGAAACATTCAATTAGAGATCTTTTTTGTTTCAACTTCATTGAATTTCTATAAATTAAAAGTGGAAATTATCATGTAGAAAACATGAAAGAGAATATAGGGAACATCATGGTGGTTTTTACAAGAGTTTACATATTTTAAAAGTATGAAAATATTTAAATAATGATATCTTGAGAAAATAAGGTTGTGAAGAAGAAGAGAGTGGAAATCTTGTTTTTTCATTTACCAAAAGGCCTTTTTTAAAAAGAAAGAGTGATGATTATGAAGAAGGGGGAAAGTGAACACATTTTAAGATCATAAGTAGGCAAATTAGAAAATATGATAATCATGAATCCCTTTCGGGTTTGGGGTTCCTTTTTTCTACATAAAAATGTGTTAATAAAATTTTGTGTTGTTTCTTCTCTTTTAAACAATGACTCGAAGTAGTTAAAAATGTTTCAATAAGATGATGATATCAAGGGTTTAGAAATGAATGCTTCTAAAAAACCATGTAATACATATAGTGTATAGTATTTACTATTGTGACATCAACTCTATATTAATGTGTAATTCTTGGACTAGCCCTTAGTGGTTAATAATGTAAAATATAATATCCCTAAATTTACTTTTTTATATTTGAATATTTTTTGAATGGTTAATAAATAATAGATTCAGGTTTCCCTTTCCAAAATTAGATAAAGATCCCATAAATAAAAATAAATTTTTAACACCCTGATTTACCCACTCTTAGAGTGTATTAGGGTTCTTTTTAAAAATAATGGAATCAAATCTAGTTATTTTGGGTGATGAATCTATCTTCTTCATCATGTATCAAAAGATAAATCATTCAAAAAATTAAGTTTCTTTGTTTTATGTGTGAAATTATGTAATTTGAAATACTTTTATATGATATCACTTATAATCTATTGGACTTGAAGTATCCACCATTTTTGGGTAAATAATTGTTTATTTTATGCTTCTAAATTATTTAAGATGAAACTGGTTAAAATAAACATTATGATAATACAAAAACCTAGAATAATCATTATTATATGAAATTATATCTGATAAATATGAATGTGTTGAGAAATACTTCTACAATGGCTCTGTTGACATGTTTACATATATGTATAAAGGTGATAAAAATATTAATGATGAAAAGATTAATATTTTTTAAAAAATCCAATCAAAATATATCTCTAGATTGAAATATTTTCTGATTATTCAATTGAATTGTTGATTTTGTTAGAGAAATATGTAGACACGGTGAAGGAAAAAAGATTTGAATATTGTTGGGAAAATATTAAGAAAGTTACCACCCCTTATTAATAAAAAAGTATCTTATCCTAATTAAATAAATCCATATTAGATATCACTATATGAAATGAAAAATAAAATTATGGTCTAGGAAATATAGGAAAAACCAGTCGGAGAATCAAATCAGCCTAATTAGAAAACATAATTTAAAACAATTCAAAATATATACATCACTAAAAAGGTGAATAGGAATATGTACATAATTATAATATATATATATATATGGTTGGAATAATTTAGAAATAGTTAAGGTTATATTTGAATTCAAGATAGTCCTTCATTTCATTAGAAGTTAAAATATAGGAAACATTGTAGTAAGGTGTCCAAATGAATTCAAATGCTAAAAAAGTGAATTTGAAGCCATAAACATGATATAATGAAACTTTCTCCCTAAAATAGAATTTAGATCAATATGTTCATTACTGTAAAATATCCAAAGAAATATAATTATGTGTTTGGTAATGGATTTGGGTGTATATTATTTAGAACAATAAGAAGAAACTAAATATAAATATGATTCCTACATTCAATTATGGTCACCTCTGAAAGAGAAAAATATAAAAGTGAGAATAAATATCAACATTATGTAATTATAGACCTCAAGGTGTAATTAGAATTATTACTTGAATAAATTGATATTAAATAGAAATGGAATCAAAAAATTGTTGTATTGATCAAATAATCCGTAAAAAATATAGATCAATTATAATTTTATGTAGAATGACTACAAAAGGATTTTTAAGATAAACTAGTCATGAAGTCTCATAAGGGGTGGTAGAATTTAAACATTAAATTGGAGAAAAATCTAATATGATTAGTGGTATTGTTGATTTTTTATATAATATATCCTACTGAGTTGAATAACATAAAGAAGAAGTGGTTTCTTTGACAAAGAAATGTGAAAATGAAATAATGTCACATGATCCCAACTAGAAGCTAAAATATGGAGAATCCATAGATAATGAAATGGTAAAGGGATCTAAGTTAATCTTAGCTAGATTCAAGTGAGTGTTAAGTAATAAATGTTCTAAGAATAATCACTAAATTGGATTTTTTTCTGAAACAGGTAAATTTCAAGAAGAATTAGCATCAAATAATAAAAATGGGAGGCATAAAGTTAAAGGAAACACTAAATACCAAGACTAAACATCAACTACAGATTCTACTTATAGAAAAATTTGTGAATAACCTCATAATCATGAGTCATATTGTAACTATATTATTGTGGATTAATTTAATCTAAAAGGATACTTATTTAATAGCGATGTTAATAATTCCTTAATGAAAGGTTGTATAATTATAATAAATCTATACCAGTTGGATAACATTGATTTTACATAATTCCTCATTATGGAGTAAGAGAATAACTTATATCATCGAGAACATTGACATTTTCACTAGAAACATTCGATAATAAACCCAAAATTGTATTAGTATTAGATATCCCTAACTTGAATCATGAAAAATATTAGACATATGGTACATTAATGTGAATAAATATGGTATGTATCCCCTATAAAAAACATGCACATATAAGAAAATTTACATCATCTGTAGCATACCAATATTTGTAGTCCAAGGAATATATCGAGACTATAAAGAGAAATTTACATCATTCTCTTTGTTTATAATAGTAGTAAAAAATTACTCTTCCATATTTTTGTAATATAAGTAGAAGTTTTTGTAGTGAAAAATGAGTTATCAAAGATGTGTGATGAATGAAACTATTCACACTGTCAAGACATTATGATAAGATAATGGAACACAATACATGTCCATTAAAGTGAATAAATACATTAAACTATATAACATTGGACATGAGTAATATTCTATGTGAACACCTCAGTAGAATGATTTAGTTTTACTGATAATAAAATGGTTAATAAAATTACGAAAATATATATTATAGAGAATGGTGTATAGTTCCACTACTGGAAGGAGGTGGTCCATATTGTAGTATAAACTGAAAATTGATCTTTTATAATACTTGAAGATGATAGAACACACACAAAAATGATTTATGGAAGAAATCAACAAAAAAATAACATTTTATTATTTATGAGAAGATTTTATATTAAAAAACAAATAAGTTAATAAAGGAAATAATGGCTATTCAATATATATGGTGTTTTTTGTAGGATACTAAAAAATTTTAAATCATAATAATTCATCAATAAAATAATATTAAATATGGTATAATGTAATTAATTCATAAAAAATGTGAAAATAGAAGGAAATAGTTATAGGAACCATTACATGGATGATTTCATTGAATAATGTTATAAAGATTGTGTTAATTCTAAGGCTATAAAAACTCCATTAATATATGATGATTTTAAGTTGGATTTAGAGGAGGAAATGGGTACTATAGTTACTCAGCCCACACCACTAATAAAAAATAGAAGGATGGATGTTGATTCATATAATATAATTAGTAATATTTCTATGATGATCAAACATGAATAGTGGGGATAGAAAAACATGATGCACTACATTTTTCTATTGATCAAAAATTATTTGAATTAAAAAATGATAAATCATTTTTAAGTTTTAAAAATAAAGTGATAATCCATATTTTTTAAAAACCCATATTGGGAACTTATAAAGATAACCAAACACCACAACGTTACTAGAACACATTGGGTCTTTAATACAATTTGACGAACATGTTATTTTAGTTCAAAATAAGGACTAACTTGTACAGGAAAGGAATACTGAAATAGGAAGTTCATGTGTTTATAAAATCATTACATTGGAATCTCAACTTTTGTCAATTAGATTATTTTTAGAAATAACTATTAATTTGGAGTTTTCATTCATTCAAATCGATGTGAAGATAATATATAAGTATTTTATGATAAATGATGACATCAATATTGAGTAGATAGTGGAATTATTTATTGAAAATGATAAAATAAGGTGTGTAGAATATAATTGGACTTGTATGTAATAAAAAAGGAATCTCAGGAATGGTAAGATCAATGTGAATCGTATCTAAAAAACTAGAATTCTCTATAGGTGATATTGACAATAATATATTGGAGAGGACATCTAGCAAAGAATAATTTAGGGTAATGGTTTATGTTGATGATATAATTTTCGGTGGATGAAAATAGAAACTCGTGTCTGGATTTTCAAAAATTTTGAGTTTAGAATTTGAAATGAAACTGATTGTTCAACTAAGTTATTTTAACGTATTTAAAGTAATTCAAGGGAAGAGAGGAACTTTTTTCTTATAGGTCAAATATGAAATGGAGATGCTTAATAAATTCAACATGCGTGATTGAAAACCAATTTCAGTATTCATTATACTTGTCACTAAATTGTAGAGGAATAAAAAAGGTAATTTAGTATACCATACCCTATATAAAAGGATCATTGGGAGTTTTTAAACTTAACAGAATCCTAGCCAGACATTTATTTTTTATAATAGCTTATAAAATCTATTTCTTTTCAATTCTAAGGTGGATGACCTTGAGACTACAAAATGAATTATGGGGTGAGTTTGAAGAATACTTGTGCATGGATTTTTATTTAATATAAAAAAGGAAAATGAATTATCAACCTTATAGGATGCTGATTTGTATAGTGATATGGCTAATATAAAATTTATAAGTTTTTATAAACATTATATTGAAACTAAGCATGTAATATTTTTATTTATGATTCAAGAATTAATATATCATTGTATGGAGGAGGTAGAGTACATTAATGTTACCAGGGATTTCAAATAGACTCAATGGATGAAATATTGTTTTTAGGATCAAGGGTAAATAATGGAACAACCATTTTAAATCATTTCATATAATACAAATTATATATAAATATCAAAGTATTCTGTTTAAAACACTCAAACCAAAAACATTTATGTTGTGTATCATTTTATAAAGGAAACATTAGAGCAAGGAGTTAACATGATAATGCATGATATAATAGAACACAGAGAATTATATAAGATGACTAAACACTTGGAAACACTAATATTTGAGAGGCATGTCTTAAACATTTGTGTTCAATGTCCTCCATGACCCTAAAGAGGTTTAATTAGTTTCTTCTCTCCCTATTGGATTTAAGGATTTTTTTAACTATTTTTTATTTTTAATATAGTTTTATATATTTAGTGAACTCTAGTGGAAAGGGTGGTAAATATCTATAGATTGTGATATAAGAAGATTTTATTTTTATTATGAATCATACGGAAAAAAAACTTATTTGATTTATCTTATTTCTCTTGTTTCCTACAATGATCACTGGCTAACATAAGCTTAACGAAGTAGTGGAGGACTCTTAGAATAGAAATGTGGTTAAAGGCTCAACTATGACTAGATATTTAAAATAGAATACCTCCAATTAATTTTATAACCCAATAGAAATTATATAAGTAGTGGGAGAGTGAAAATTTATCCGTGATAAATAATAGAATTTTGATCATGTAAAGTAATTTTTAAAAAATACAAAGGGTCAAAATTTTGGAAATAAATATTATAATATGTGATTTTCTATATATTTATATTTTTTCAACTAGTTTTGAGTGTACTAAGAAGAGTTTTGGAATTATTCTCATAAATTATTGATTAAAATTGGGTATATAGTCTTCTATGAAAAATGTATAAGCGTATATTCGGTAGGAGTAATTAAAATCATTTTGTAAGAGTCGATTTTTTTATATGTTTGAAAAATATAATGATCTAGAGTTTTATATGAGTCATCAAAAGTTGTGTAATGATCACTTAGAATTAAAAAATAAGAATTCATATTTCATAAGAGTAATATGATGTTCTATAAGGATCACTATTCATTGTAGAAGATATCATGAGGATCCTTTACGTACTATATACGAGTCATTTCATGAAAATGGTAGTTCTATAATATTAATTTAGAGTAATATGAAATTATTTAAGGATCCAAAACATTCTGTAAAAGTCTTTCTTGTTCCATATGTTCCATTTTTAGATCATAATGTTCCTTTCATGAATTTTTTAAGGAACATTTTCCCGAAAAAGAACAAATCATAAGGGGATTTACAAGAAAATTGTAAGGATCATTTCACTCATCATAAGAGTAAATTTCTTTTCTATTTTTGGTAAAACCCATCATGAAGAAAATTTTATTTTCATCCCATTATGTATAATCATAGAAATATCCATGAGATAATGGATAGTATAATATCAAAAATAAATTAGGATTATGTTATGTGATTACTGAAGTTTTTAAATGCAATGATTATGTTGTCTAATTTCTAAACTAAAATTATTCCATAACTCAACTATTCCATCACATGTCTACATGGATGAGAATACTATTAATTATTATCTAACATTTGGGTATTTTAAGGCCATTATTTATGATGAATAATACAAGAATTATGGAATGTCAAATTGAAAATTATCTAAAACAGAGTTCATAAAATTTCAATAAGTATGAAAATTATCATCTAGAAAATATAAAGTAATAAAATATAGTATAACAATGTTTTTTAATTTTATTAAATATAAAAAAATATTTAAATATATAAAGATTGATATATTATGAAAAATTATTATAATAATAATGAAGAGGTTTGGTCATTGATTTATCTATCAAAGAACATCAATTTGATTGATTGATGATTGTAAAGATGTAAAAAAATGAATCAATTTTGAATATCAGAAGTAGTTTACAAATAAATTAGGTGATTGGTCCTATATTTGTTTGGAAATCATTTTTTAAACATAAAACCTGTTTATGAACCTCTTATGTCACTTCAATATTTTTAACACATAACCCAAAGCAATGCGCAAGAGGTCAAGAAGAGGAAGTGAACATAGGATTGGCAGTGTGTCCTTACCAAAAATTTATAATACATATTGTATATTGTATTATCTCCTGGTATGTCTAAACACTATAAATATTTTGTGCATAGATTATACTTTATTAATGAACCATGTAAAACTCTATTCTCACATTTAAATATATGCATTCGAATGTTGTGTGCATCTATGATAACTAATAGATTCAATTTTCCTTATAAATATGAAGGGATGTTACTATAATGAAAATGAAATTTTGAACACCCTAATTCAACCCCAACCAATGTGTATATAGATTTTTATTATAATAGGAATCTTGTTAATTTTCCTAGGGAAGGTTATCACTATAGAACTTCTAGTTTAAAGAAGTGGGATTAAAAAGGATAAAGTGTCCTATTTCTCCTCACACATTTCACAAATGTGGGAAGGAGGGCACCTTGAATAAGTATAGTAATCGATTATCTTGGACCCAAAGTGGTTCATCCAAAAAATTTAAGTATCAAAGATGATGATTGGTGCACTTATATAGAATATATAAGGGAGATATCATAGAGTGGTAAAACCTTTTCATTGGGATAGTTTAGCATCTTAGAATAGTAAATATATTTCTACCAAGTAGGCTTCGAATGAGGATGTGGTTTAGACAATTACATCAGTTGTGTGGAATACCATCATGGAACATTATACCATTATTTCTATATTTTTTAATATTAGAGCCTCAAACTCTTTTATCTTTGGGATTTTAATTAATCATTTGGGGCTATAAATATATTTGATTCATTATTCTATGAGGATTGGTACTCCTCCTGGTGAGAGAACTAAGCATGAATTTAGGTTTATATATTTCTCATTTACATTATCCCTATCTCAATTCACCCAATAGTAATTAGACTATTGGTTTTTCTAGACCTGATTTATGATTCCATAAATTTCAGATGTTATAGACTTGTAGTAAGGGTCCAAGATGGTATTTTGGGGAGATTATTCCATCATAATAGAGTGGTAAATAACATCAATGAAAATTAAAATCCCATAAATACTGATATAGAGAGATTAAATACTACATATAATGTCCCAAAAACATTATATATATCTCATTATATAATAAAATGTGTGATGTACAGGTCATGGAGGTCAAAAATACCAAAGCAATTTGTCCACCCTGGATATATCATGCACAAAAATATATAAAAACAAAATAAAAAACCTGAAAATATTTTAAAAAACATCTCATGATCCCTTGAATAGTCTCATTCCCCTTTTATTTTCTCTTAAAATCAATGACCCTTAGACATTGGAGTATTACTAGTGTTCTGTTTGGGAACTATGATGATTTTTTTGGAACCTAAGATGGCCTGAGTAAGTTGTTTGTATGAATCAATTGGCCACCATCGATGATGTTTATAGAAATATCTAGTCTGAGTAAGAGTGGATATTGATGATCAAAATAAATGAAGAGAAATATAATAAATAAAATACCATAAATAAATTTGTTATTAGATGACCCCTTGGATTGATCATACTTTCTTTGGACATTTCTAGGTGCCTCTGGAATAATTTATCATCATGTGTAAACCAAGCCTCCTAGGAAGTAATCCTTGGTATTACAAATTCTCATCCTCATCATCAATTTTGTGGAAGTAATATATAAAAATAAATATGTCTTAGGCATAAATTGTATTCAACTGAGGTACTCCAAGGTAGTTATATGTATAATGAATAATTTTTTTTCATAAGAGGTAATCATAAGAAATCAGATATATGAGGCCCAAAGAAAATTCCTAAGAGGTGATCCTAGGAAATCAATATGTATCATCCTAATTAATTTAATTTATTTTCTAAAATTTCTTAAATATTATATTCACTTGATCCTATGATATTTTTAAATCCTATAATTTTATTTTTTTGGTCACCAATTCTTTTATGTAATGCTTGGGTGACATTTTAATTTCAATCATTTTCCAAAAACAAAGAACACCCAACATATGGCCAATATTGCATTCCCAATACTCATAAATGGGTTTCCAAAATTTTGAAAGGAGTTTTTTGACAAGTAAATAATAATTTAAAATTTATTCAAATTTTATATTTATGTGTAGTAAATCTAAATGACCACATTTCACACACACCAATAAAAAGTGAAAGACATTATGTTATAGTCTAAATGCCACCTACTGTTTTTTATAGAATTATATTAATTTAATACCATCCAATAATTCAAGATCATTTATAGGGAATCATAAAATAATATTAAAAACATAAAATTGAGAAAAAATATCCATAACTTCTGTAAAAATATGAAATCAAAAGATAAACTAAGAAATTAAGATCACAGAGTGTTAAATTTTTTGACTGTTTTTTATCATATCATAAGACACTCAAAGCCATTAAGAAATGATATAGATCTCACCTAGAGAATAAGATATGAATTAGATCCATTCCTCGGATGATATCCCTACATTATAAGGAATAAAATATCCCTAATTTTCATTAAATATGTGTTTTTAATCATTTATTTAATATTTGGAAATATTCTAAAAACTGTTCTCATCAAATAAATTTTTTTCAAAGTCTAGGAAAATGTTTCCTTTTATAGTAATAATTATGGAGACTTACATTCATTGTATGACATCTAAAGTCTTAATATTGTAGTTGTACATATGAATTATTACATTCAAGAAGCCTCTCCTTCATATAAACACACAAAGTTACAACTTTAAATTTATTACATTTAAATTATTATATGTATATTAATACTACCGATGTATTAATTTCACAGAAATATTTATAATTTTTTTCTTTTATTATAAGATTTTTAAATTCACTCATTCCAAAATTCATCCATCTAATATTAGATTTTTATTTCAGAAATGGGTACAAAGAAACATGGTCAAACTAGGGCTTAGGGGGCCTAAAGTATTGTAGACTGAAGGAATACCCTCAGATCCAATTAACCCCCTTGGGCTTCAAGTAATTAATGTTAGGAAGGGATTTTATGTTTGATCTCAGGTCCACTATAGTGGTAGAATAGTTCATGTCTGTATTACCCTATCTCTACATATGGGCCACAAGAATATTGTTGTTAATGATAGTTCTTCATTTACTAACAATGTAGGATATTAACCAAGGAGTGTAGGATTTTCCATGTATTGTTCCATGTAAAATAAAAGAATCAGTCTCGTCTTGGGTGATATCAATATTATCCCAATTGCACAAGGTTATCCTGGTGGTTATTGCTTTGGTCTCGGCCTGTAAGGAGGTTCCATTAGCATAAAACATAGTGAAGGCCAGGATGGTATTCCCCAATGTGTTACACACAACTCCCCCTCCACACATGATTCCCAAAATGCAAGACCCATCTGTGTTGAGTTTGTAACCTGCTACAGGGGGTGTGATTGAACCCATTGCCTCATTGGTCTTCTGTTAGAGAACTTAACAGAAAATGAGCTAACTTGCAGTAATCAGAGTGATGGAGCTTCCCACTAGTTATTTATGAGAGCGATTGTGTCCACCAACAAGTTCCTTATTCTCCCAATGATGGATCTTACTGTGAATATTGATTATATAACAAATGAATAATAAATACACTAAATTATTATAAAATCCATCAAAATCATAATAAATTAACTAGAGAGATATTATCTAAACATAGCCATATTGTTGATAATTTTCTAAAAGACCCAAAATCACCAATACTCTGAATCCCCATTTATATTCCTATAAAATAGCTGAAAATTATTATATAATGGTATATTCATTCTTGAATCACTTAAATTAATTAATTAATGGCATAATGTGAGGATTATTCCCCAGCGTATAATGACACTTACAACCCATGAACTTGCTTGCAATACAATCAATATAGATATTTTTTGACCCAAAATTCCATTACAATTTGGGAAAACATAAATGATATCCCCAATCACATGTAAATACCCATTTAAAATAAATTCATTATTTTATCAAAAATCTAAACTATTTTAGGTTTTTAGTAAAAGTTTAAAAAAACATCACTAATATGGTTGGGGATGTTATATTCACTACCAATAAATATTAGCATTATCAATCTATAGTATCTAACATCATCAAACGTCATCAGTGAACAACTTGGGTCACTATTCTCACATATCATACTACTTATCCCACTTCTCTTATTGGATACGGCCATACCACATTGTACTTATACAAAAGGAACCCTATAAATATGGATATTATTCCCATTCTGGTACACATTACAGATCATTCATTCCTCAAATGATACAATAGACACATGATCGGTGTTGTTAGCACTGATCAAAAGAGACAAGTTGAGAAGATTCCTTCAAAACTATGATACATGTAATACATCATACATGGGGCCATGAATCTTTATATGTGTTTATTGAATGTATTTTATTTGAGAATAACTTAATATTATGTTTAGCAGATATAGGTAATATTAATCTATCTTCAAAGAACCCACCTTTTCTTCAATATTAACATTCATTATAGGTATCATCTATTAAAGGTAATGGAGTAGGATATTACAATTACTAATTCCTTCAAAAATAAATTTTATGTATTTTATTAATTGATATTTTATAAAATACATTGATAGTTTTTTGGTAGTATATGTGGATAATGTTTTGATTCAATTTAAAATTTATAAGTGCACATGAAATCATCTAAGGGTTGTATTAAATATATATATATATATATTATTTTCTAAATTCATTGAATTTGTTTTTAGGTTATAGAAAATTAGAATTCATGAGGTATGTTGTAATTAATAAAGGATTTTTTTACCATTCTAAATAAAATTTTGTCAAGTAGTGGTCTTATCATGGAATAGTAATGGATGCCCATGTTTTTCATGTTCTCGATGGGTAATATATATGATTTTTTAAAAATACTAATAAATATATATTATAAAAACTAATTTGATAATGAATGAAATAATAAAATTTTGAAAAATTAGTATGAATCTTCCATTAGATGAAGTGAATGTTGGATATTGTAATTCTATCAAGTTTACTATTGAAAAGTAATTGGAATTAATCTATTGTGAGATAGAAAATAATGGAAGTGGATGTCTCATATTGAAAAACTAGATGGTGATTGTATATATTTCCTAAAAATTCAAGATTCTTGAGAAATTTTACAACAACATGTATTATGTTTAGTTCCAATGTAAATTTACACTTCATGTTTTTTGATTAAATTGAATTTACTTATTTAATTTATAATATGAAATTATTATAAGGATTTATTTTTATTATTTATAATCATGTATCCTTATGGACTAGGATGTTTCTTTAGGCTTTGATTATTTTTGATATTGGTTTAGAATTGGGTTTTACCATGGGTATGCATCTTTTATTTTCATTTCCCTATGAAAATTATCACAACCTCATGTTTAGGTAATTTTTCATAAATAAGGTGGATGTTTTATATGATGACTATTCTTATCTAATAAATAACATATATCTTAGTCTTGTTATTTCATCTTGGTTTTACCTCCCTCACGGTGGAGATTAATTGAGTTCTACACTTCTCAACTAATTAATAAAGATCTTCTGAACTTTCAACAATTATAGTACCCAAGTTATGTGAATTTAATAAATTCTTATCTCCATTTTATTTAATTGAGATTATTATGACCACATAATGATTGTTTTTTTCCTTAATTTACTCAATAGTTTTTCTCTTTTTCATTCAATTTATTTTTTACATTTATTCTTCATGGAAAATAGAGAGACCCAGGGGGATATAACTTTGACCATTTTGTTTACTAACAAACTAATAATCCATAGTTTTAGGGTGATATTAAGGTGAAAAAATGTTATGTATTTATTTTCATGTATCAGAAATTATTAAATTTCTACATGACTAAATCATGAATTCTTTTGTTTGAAAAATATTTTTATATTATAGAAATTAAAAATGGATATATAATTATAATCTGGTTTCAAAAGTTGACATTTTATAAAATTATATTAAAACTATAAAATATTTAAATTGAAAATGTTGATTATGGTCAATCCAAAATTGTTTTACCCCCCCCCCCCCCTTGATGGTTTATATGGTACATTAAGTAAGATCATGATTTTTTGTAAGGAATCTTTTACACTAAATAAAAATAAATCATTTTTCATATATTGGGAATTACAAATAGAAATGAGGTTATGTATAATGGTTTGGGATGCAATATTAAAGAGATAAGTGATTATAAAAGTAAGATAAACGATTAAAATAAAAATTTAAATAGAAGGACTAAGTGTATAAATAATGTTATCTAGATTTTTATATATAAGTAACCGGTCCTGAAGATAAATAATTTCAATGGAAAAATAATATTTTAAGGATTAAAATGGATGGATCTTCCTTCATTATTAGTGGAAAGTGACTTTGATAGTTTCGAATTTTGGAATATATATTCTAAAATTATATGTGAATAGTAGGTTATAGGCATAATCAATCATTTCACATGTGCTCTAATAGGGTTTATTTCTATGAATATAATGTGAGGATTTGATCGTGATGTTAAGGAAAGAGAAAATATACAAAATAATAATTATTTTTTATTATTTTATAAATACATGATATGAAAAAAAATCATTAATATTGTAAGATGGGTGACTGAATTAATTATACACCTGATTTTATTTTTCATGATTATCTTTATAGAATATTTATTTATTTCAATGCATAGTTTCAAAAAATTACTATAGTTACCCTTATCACAAATGTTTTATATCTATTAAATAAAAAAACTCATGTTAGGAATAAAGTATTAATCTATAATTTTAATAATGATAAAAAATTAACATAGAAATTTGGTTCATTATAATGTCAATTGATTAAAAAACTCCAAAAATATGGATTGTTAAAATGAATTTCACCAAGCAATGTGAAATTTTGAAAAAAAAAGTATTTCAGAATGATAAGAGGTTAACCTTCAATACGGCGCATATTAAAATTACCTACCCTATTGAATATGTATATTATGATTTATGATGAAATACTAGTATAGAATATCATAGGGATGAGGACTACTTTATTACTTTAATTAATGAATATCTGGAAAATAATTATTTTTAAAACTAGAAAATAAATGTAAAACCTTTCAAACATTTGAATATTAAAATATAATGGTATATAAATAAATTAAAATAAATATTTATACATTTAATAAAATAATGGATTAGATTATATATCTAATGGGTTTGGTTTCTTATTTAAGGTCTATTATTTTGGGATACATATAAGTATTAATGATGCACCTAAAAACAGTAGTATATCGAATAAATAGGTCCATCTTAGAGAGAGTTGTGGTTTGTATTAAGGATTAAATCTACAAAAATAATTCTATGAGGAGGTTATAACTATGTAATATTCCTTAATAATTATTCTCCTTCACTAGTTCTATTTTTTGATATATTTATGAAGTTGTTGATTAATAAAACACATCCATAATACAACCTAATAATTTTTATAAATATTTAATTGAGTTTAATTAATTAAATATTTATAAGATACCATCATAGAATAAAAGGATATAAATTGTATAAAGATATATTAAATAATACAAAAAAATATCACCAGTTTATATGTTATATTTTATGAGACCATTAATAAAATTTATAAGTATTACAAACATTGTAATGCCAAAATGACCCATGATAAGGGTGTTGATATAGATTATAAACTAAAATATATATATTCAATTTAACTTTTAACATTTATTTAGGATAATAATAAGATTTAGAATCATACACTACAAACTCTTGAAGTGTTTTTTAGTAGAATATCTTTAGAGATATGTTTTGAGACTAATAAGAGGTCAAACTAGATTCTTTGTTGTTAATGCATCTATATTAACTTTTAGAATATTTTATAAAATTATAAAATATGAAACTCATGCATATAAGAAAGAAATTAGGTGTAATGAATCAAATAAATGGGATTTTACTATATGAGAACTAATATAATCCCTTATTAAATATTAAAAATTGGAAAAACTAATTAATTATTATGATACTGATTTTTTGGGTGTGCTTATATTTATACAAATATATAAGTTAATATATAAGAAAATAAAACAAGATATATATTTCAATTGGATGTGAAGGTATTTTTGTAGTGATAATGTATATATTATAATAAAAGTACTAAATTATTTTTTTTTAAAAAAATTAAATAACTATTATTTATTAAAATATACTGTTGATCCAAAAAATAAAGTGATACCCTAAATATATTTTATAATTGAATTACTTGTGATATGAAATATAAATTTTAAGCATCATAATAATTAGGTTATTTTTTTATTTTTTTCTTTATATCTGGAAATAATTAATATTTTAAAATTTCAAACATGTTAGTATCCATATAAATTGTAAATACAATTTATATTTAACATTATAACCCTTTAATGAGTCTAATAAATTTTTTATGAGCTAAATATCAAATGTTAACAAAGTGGGTAGTATAATGTATGTGATGATATATTTTAGGTAATGATTTTATTTTATTTTTTTACAGTTAGAATTGTTGTTTGAAGTCTAGAAAAGTCTCACTAGTATTTCATAATGTTATTACTAAGTTCTTTTAATTAAATTAAATATAATTTTTTGTTATATCATGAATTTTAAATTATATCTTTTAGTTGATAATTATGTAAACTCAAATTTTATTTTGAAGATAGAAACCAAAAATTTTATCAACTATTGGGTTTTTACAATAAATATGGGATAAATCTCATTAAAATGAAATATGAAATATATGGCGGCAATATCCACCAAAAAATTAGAGTATATAAACCTCATGTAATCATTAGAAGAGTATTTATAGCTTATATGCTTTTTAAATGAGCTTTATTTATCCTATTTTAATATATAAAAATTTATAATAGTCAATCTACTCTATATTTGTAAAAAATCAAATATGTTATGGTACAACCAAGTATATTTTTATTTACTAACATTTTTTTGTAGATATACCTAAAAATAAACTTGTCAATGTTAATAAGATTCATTTCATAGGAATCTAGTTGATATATTGATTAAGATAATACCCTAAAAATAAATTAAAACATTGCTTGCAATTGCTAAATATCATTGTAGTACACCTTATTATTGAAAGTATATGTCCTAGGGTAAAAATATACAATTTACTTTTTATAGTAAATATTTAAAAATGTTAATTTCATGATTTCAAAAAATATATATATATTATATAATTTAAAATATTTTATTTTTTTATGAATTTTATATTTATAATTATCTATTCCAATTTTATGTTTTGATTATTTGGGCCTGAAAGATTTTGGTTGTTGTCTTCAAATTGGGATTTACTATATGCTGTTATTTGTTTTAATATCACTAGATCATGTAAAATAACATATCACATTATAGTGTATTATATAATAAACTATTAATCAAATCCAACATCTATCATTCATTTTTTGTTTCCCAATTATGTTTTATCTCTCGCAAAAAGGCCATGGTTCTGGTATTATTCTTCTTAACCAATTATAAGAGGTAACAAATATAACATTCTATTATCCTATCGTAGTTACTCTAACTCTATAATTCCTTATAGACATTTAATTAAACTAGAATTCACATTGAAAATTTATTTTTTTAAATTTACATGATTGCTTAAGGTGGACTTCTATCATTTATTTATATTAAGTTTTTTACATGCTTTATTTGAGATATATTGATTTAATTTCAAAGAGAGCTATCAAAAATTATTTTCTCAATATTTATGTGCATGATGTATCTACTCTTGAATGGTTCCTCAGGGTTATTGAGTATCTAAAGAATGGTTTTTTAACATTGATAGAGAGAAATATTGAGTTTTGGCATGGCTATTCAGTTGTGATGAAAATTCTATGTTAACAATGATTTTATTAGAATAAAAGGATTGAGTTTTCTTTTTTTACAGTAATTAATTTTTTTAATGTGAAATAACTCAGTAAGATTCGTATATATTACTCTTATTGTAATTTCATCCACTGATATTTTTTATAAGTGAAAATTATTTTATTTTGTGGGTTTCTGGTGTAAGTTCCCTTAAATGTGTTAAAATAGAGAATGTACTCTAGTGGTTGAATATAGTAAAATTTTATGATTTCATTGTTAAATATGGAATGTAGTGTTTACCCATACACTATTGTTTCATAAAATTTATATCTAGTTGAATTTTAAGGGATATTTAATATCTATTAAATAAATAAAACATTATCTTGAGAGTACAAGATAAAAAACCCTTCTATGTGGCATAAATTATTTGTATAATGCATCTGCAAATATATACTAATATTTTTTGAAGTGGTCCAAAAGTTGGATCATTTTATTTTAAAGTTTTGTGGATTCAAAAATAAATAACATATTAAATATATATTTTTTAGTAATAGTAGATTGAAGTTTTATTACTTATATAATCTAATACTAATTCAAAATTTCATATCTACCATGTTTTCCAAAATATGGGTATATTCCCCTAAATCTTATAATTTTCATAGCAAGTATTCAAACCCTATGACAAATAATTTTTCCACTTCTAACTAAATAAAAATAAATTAATATTTTTTATTTTTTATTCATGTTTAGGTGAGGATGATGTGTCAAATTATATATAAATGGAGGTTCCATTTTGAAATAATGTGGCAAAGAGAATTTAAGAACCTATAAATCTGTAATGCCTTTACTATTAAGAAAGCGTAAAATATATGAATTTATAGGGGTGTTGTTTCTATTTTATTTAGGGGAATTATTTATTTATATTTAGGGTAATAATCACCCACATTATCTAATTCTTTTTCACTCTCCATAGAAAATGTTATTCACATAGTTCTTTTCTACATGTATGGAAGCTCATGGAAAATAAAATTCTTATATCCCTCTCATTTCCCATTAAAATAAATTCGTAGATTTATTTGTAGTTGACATGGTCCTAGTGACATCTATAGATGAGGGTGAAAACATGGTAGGACTTCTTGTGTTATATTCACCTGGTGTTTGTTGTGTGATATGATTCCATTCCTCTCATGATCCAATAACATAATATTTACAGGCTGATGAAATAAATAATAATCATTATGTTTATTAAAAATAATTATTTATTAAATATTCAAAGTTAATTTATTGAGGGATTACATTAAATGAAAAACTCATATGGTTTAAAAATTGGTGAAATTATATTTATTGGCTTCTTCTTTAAGAATAATTTTTTTATGGGAATCATAGAAAAAATATGATTATCATATAATATTAAATTTATAGAATAATTTTTCCATGGTTAAAATATATATGTTTCATAATAATATTAATTATAAATTATATAAATAATATTAATCATATATAAATTATTATTTTTCTCTCAAATCATATACATTGAAAACTATTATCATATATTTAACATTTTAGTTGTGTGGCTTTGATTTTTGGTGGAGATTTTTTACATAAAAAGAATGAAGAAATAATAATATAAAATTAAATATTTGAATTAAATTATTTTATAAATACATGAGTAAAATATTTTTACACTTTTATTATATTTTTTTCTTCTCTGGTCATGCTAACTAGTTATCTATATTTCTAGCTTGGAATGAATGTGGGGATAAATCCACCACATTATCCAATAATTTTTTTTTCTCCAATATTATTATTTATTAAATGTAAACTATTTTTAATGTAATTTAATTTGAGTAATTATATGTATCATCAATTAAACATATTCTTTGAAAAATGTTTTCTTCATGTGATGAATTGTATATTATTAATTATTTCCCACTGTGGGATTTCCCTCTATAAAGAATCATTTTATACTTCTATCTTAATCATGTTATTTCATGAAGAAATATTTGAGACATACCTTGTGTGATTTTTAATTCAAATATGCACTGCCATCTCAAAACAAATTCATTCATTTCACTTAAGTATTAGTAAGGTTTCACAATGCAATGATGGACAACAACCCTAGAATTCAAGGGTTCATGTCTACAGAGATGATAGTACCTTGGGATATAATTTTGGTTCAATAAATGGTTGTATATTGATATAAGAATATGAATCGATATTCTGAAATCATACTTGATGGGTATTATGATTAGTTCAATGGTGATGGGTTCAGTAGGAAGTGGTTGTGCGGTCAAAAGAAAATATGACAATGAAATTAATGGGGGGGAATGTGATTTTTGGTCTAGAAAATTTCCAAGTTCATTAAATTCAACCCTTTTTCACGTGACCGTTATATTCCTATCTCATGTTTCCTATTTCTAATTAATGTAATATGATACGAATTTCTGAACTACACATCATGTGGACCATAATTTGACTTTAGTTTCATGGATTTTATAATTTTAATCATACATATTATTTAACTTCATGTCACACTCCTTGTGCTTTTTTACATTGTGTATTAGTGTATAACCTCCATACAAACCTAGCCTATGGATTAGGACCCAACATTATAACTATACACAAAACACACCATGTACCCTAAGAAATATAGCTCGACATGTATAGATAGTACATTTCTAAACTTACCGAAGGCCCTACACACTGAAGACTCCACCGAGACAATGTGTTTCGCTTAGTTATATACACTATGTTATTCTAAAGGAATCATGTATCTTAAGTAAGGACATATTTTATTTCCATATGTGTATGTATGATTAATTATATTAAATCATTTAAATATACATCTTTACCCCATTTTGGGTGAGTTGTGAATATTGAATTTTTGTGAATTGAGTTATCATCGTACATCAATGGCCTTCATCAAGTGACTAACATGTCATTTACCCTATTGAACATGCTATCTACTTAAAACATTATAGTTTTCAATGAGATTTATCATATTAATTATGTTTATGAATCAATGAGTAATACTTTTATGTCAATTCATCCATAGATAACAGGAGTAAGATTCCCTCGAACATTAGAATTTATTCAGATTTTTGTTAAAACATCTCATGGATCATAACTCCTCTGGAGATAATACATGAGGATAGTGAGATTTTTATAGTATTGATGATGTTAGGAAGCCCTACAACACATCAGGTTTATTTGGTGTGGTTCTCCACATATGAGGTTAATTTAAACCATATTGACAAGAACCAAATGGGACCTAGTCCCCTATATAACATTCATAAATTGGGTACTCACCTAGATATTGTTAGAGGTTCCTCTATTAATTTAATAAATTCTCTCTTGTATATCGAAACATGACCCTAAATAAATGGATTTGATACACTAAAAAATTCTATATAATGGTCCTCCATATAGTTCAAGTATAGTTACAAATGATTTTTATGCATAAATATTGCATCTTTTTAGATAAATATTCATTACATTATATAAGCTCACACCTGAGGACCATAATAATTTAGTAACATTAGAGACCGTAAAATAATATTAATATTTAGTAAAATATATTCAACATCTCCCATAAATATCTTCTCATTCTGTATTACTCATAGACACTACCTAAATAATTATTTTCTTCATAATCTTGTTAAGGTAACATAAGAAAGTGGGAACTCATATTCTTAAAAATGGTAAACATGGGAGATACATAAATATAATATGAGAATGAGGATATTAGAACATGAGAATAAAATTAGGAAACCATACCCTATATGTAAAAGATTATAATCTTAATCTTGAATGAAATATATAATGTTCATATGGAATGAATCATTAAGTAATAAAATAACATGATTCGTTAGAACCAAATGTCAGCACAAGACATTGAAATATGGCATACACATAATCGTAGAATATATTATGTTAATAATAACAAATAAAATACATTAATAACATGTTAGTATTTGTATAACCACCCATTTACCTTATTTAGGTTTGGGTTAACCTACCATGTGGACTCTTTTTGTCTTGGGAAAACCTCTTGTGTACCCTCTTCTGGGCATTGAATAACCTCCCATGTACACTTTGAGTTCTTATAACAATAATAATTACCCAAATAATTATATTTATACATATGATCCACCCTTAACATGATAAAAACCATATAAAAATGTTACAAAAGATCATAAAACATTCATCATACAGAAACCCTATAAAATAAATGGTTTTCAAAATAATTTCATCATTGCGTAACCCATTAAAAAGAAGTTGGGTTCATAAAAATTATATCTTGGTATAACCCATGGAATTGAAATAAGTTTCATAAAAATAATTTAATAATAAACATAATACATATACCGAAATAATAAATATATTGTCATTGGATAATATCCCAGTTAAGATTTTGTTACATCCATAATATTCTTCTTATATAAAACATTATTTTGAAGGAAAGTCCACTTTAAACATTTCTTGAGAAAATAGCCTTTCCTCTTTGAAAACTTCTTAAAACATAAAATATTTTAAAAATAATTTTATTTTAAAATAAAATAGAATAAATATAATGTGATCTTCAAAGAAAATAATTTTCATAATGGGGGTAAATTTTTTTCATGTCATACACCTTAAAATAAACATTTCTTTAACATTTTATGTACAGTCCAAATGGGCCTTGTTTAGAAAATGACATGAAGATTCCATTCAAATAATTTTTAAAATATTCAACCATGGGTTAATTATATAGTCAGACATATTTTGTATATGTTTAATAAATTCTTAAAAACTTATTTAGAAAACATGGTTTGGAAGAAAAAGGGTTTTCCAATGAATAATGGGGATTTTTCATAGTAAGGTTATTGTGAACTATTGAGTACATGATGAGAGGAAAATGATGGAAAAAATAAAGTATCATTAAATAACCAATAGATAATAAAATTCAATACTTTATTGATATATATATATATATCATAATATTTAAACAATGAAAACATAATCATAAACACTCTCCATAAACAAAGATATTATAACCTCTAACCTTTACCAGTTTGGTATATTTTGAATTTTATGACCCATTAAATAAAAACATGAAATAAATAATTTAATATCATGAAAATAAGTATATTAATTATATAAAATGTGAAATTAATATTATATATTCCTCATATAATTTTATAGGTGAAAGGCATAACTTATAGCCTAAAGAATTTAATTTGAGACAAAAATCCCTTACCACTTTGGTTTCTTTTGATCTGTACACCACATGAAACAAAGATCATTGAATGTATATATATAAACCAATTATTTTCATGATTTTAATCATAAAATACATTCATTTTTATGATATACACCAAATAAAGTAATAATGTGTTGTATAAGGCATATTTCGCACAAATATAAAAAGTGAGATGGAAATCCCTAACCCTAAGTGTTGATTTATATCATACATGTTCAAAACTCATTTATAATAAATTTAAATTTATAATAAATATATTAATAAATCATATATATATATTTATTTATATCATACAATATATTATTTTATTATGACTTTTTATAACCCATTTATCAGTAATTCTATGTTAATGTCATGTTTCAGGCAATAAATGATTTTCTTTTCATGTGTGTTTTGATTTGTTATTTTTTTCATCTTACATTGATCATGTTCAAATATTATATAAAATTATAACTAGTAAATAAATATAATATATATTACTTAAAAATATATTTTTTAGTAATACATAATTAGTTATATATATAATGAAATATATCATTTATTGAGATGGTAGGTTGTACGTAGGCATGAACATTGCTTCCATTTTCTCAATGGATTGAAAGAAATGAATATAATTAATATATTACAGTTAAAAAATAATTTTATTTAATATATATCACATATTTTTATAAAACCATGTTATTACCTTCAATGTAACGCAAGAATGAATCACATCGCTTCATGTGGTAGTACTTTGTCGTACATATGATCGACGTTATCGCATTCCTATAAAAATAAAAGCAAGAAGGTATATTTTATATAATAATTACATAAGTATAATAATATCATATATATATACATATATAATATATAAAAATTTAATATAAAAATATATCCAGGATTTAGAATTCTATATGGAAAATGCCTGAAAACGGTTCGTAAGGTTGTAGTCCTCCGTACACATGAACGATGATTTCATATCGCATTTTATTTAAGTAGATATGGTTGAAATTCATGGCTTTAAAATAGTAAAATATCAGTATATGGATTATTCTAAGGTTATTATATCATAATGGTTTAATAATAATTTAAAGAGGTGGACAATGAAATAAAATTTAATGTTATGTTAGGGACGTAACCTCTTCTTCAGACAGCTTATTTTTGTTTAAATACAAAGGTTTGTTAGGATTAATTTATGACCAGAATAATGATTATATGATGATAATAGGGAATTAATTAAGTAATTTTGGTTTTCCTTTGATGAACCAAAGGTTTTTTTAAATTTTTAATAGGAGAGGATAGGGGTATCCTTTTATAAGTTAGGTGATGGAAAACGTGTACTTTTAAAAAATAAAACATTGTACCCAAGTTTTCCAAATAAAAAATGGATAAAAGTTGTAAATTATCTGAAAAAAAATATTATATGTAAATATATGGCCATATGATGGGTTTTTAATAAAATTGGGTCCTTTAACACTCATATTTTTAGTTTAACCTCCTGATAAAACCATTTTTAACTTAACAGCAATAATTTATTTTTATTATTTTTACTACCATTATGGTCAAAAATTAAGTTTGTATTGTTATATAATATAAATTATTATTATTTTAAATATGGAAAATATTTTTCCATATTTAATTCACATAACTAGAAAATTTTAATTTTAAATTAATCCCATTGATTAGACGAGAAACTAGTTTTATTAAGAGAAACGTTTACAAGATTAAGAGGTTTTAATATCAAATTTCAATATGAAATTGATTATAATGACATAAATTGAAATAATATATTAAAATTTTAATTTATTTTAAACAAAAATTAACCTTATAAATTCATTATACTAAAAGTTAGTTTTCAATAAAAAAATAATTATTTTTCCCTACTCATTAAAATATTAATCTTCTCTGAAAAAACACTTAAATTCACTGTAATATTATTTTTAAATGGTGATTTCAAAAATAGTTTATTTTTTATATTTTACTTTATTATTATTTCAGAACATAATTTTATTATTTTTTATATAAAGTTTTTAGAAAATAGTAATTTTGAAACATATAAAGACCTTCGAAAAAATTAAATACATTTATATATATATGTTTTCTTTATATAGAACCATTATTCTAAATATTTATAATATGTTTATTACTATTCATATTTCTATATTCAATGTCTATTTTATAATGGTCTCTTTTGAATAATAATATTAATAATATATCACAGTTTGTTAAAACTCATTGTTGTGTGTAACACAAGAAAAAATTTGTGTTATTTGTAATGAAATATATCTAAGAAATTTAGTTCATCTGAAAAAATAATAATTCATAAAAACTCTAGGTGTTAAATTCTTATGTCCTTAAAATGAATTTTCCTTCTAAATTCATCACTCTTACACATAAAAATGTGGATGTTTCTACCATATCATTTCCTCATGATCCAATGTAGCTTCCTGAAACTAGTGGTTTCACCACAAAACCTTCACCAGGTGAGTGGTCTATTTTCCTAAAAATTTATCCTTATGATTCATGATTTCCCTGATATGTTCCTCTTAGAAAATATCTTGGTTCAGTGGTATGAACTATTACATAAATACGTGTTGAGGATCAGGTATGTTCTTTATCAGAGGAAATATAAGGAACATGTCGTGACCACTGAAGAGGTTTGGTTGAAGCACCAACCAATAGTCTAAAATACTGATACAATTAATAATTTCAAAGGGAATGATATATATAGGGATTAGTTTTTAAAAATTTCCAAATCCCATTACCTAACATCGTTGATAATTATTTAAAACACCTTATCACCAACGTTAAATTATATATCATGTTGACAGCCTTACTTTTATACGGACTCTGAGCTTCATGTAAGTGTTACTAAATGGATCTAAACTTCTCTTCCATGTCTTCAACTATCTTAGGTCCCAATTGATTTATTTCTCTGTCATCATAATATTATATTATAATTGTATACATTCATGCATAGAGGGCTTCAGAAGGATCCATTTGAATGCTCTAGTAAAATCTATTATTGTATGAAATTTCAACGACAAGAATGTGTTGATTCCAAACATCTTTTAAATCGAAACAAAATATATCAAATATATACTCTAGGGTTTAAAATGTTATCTTCAATTATAAATTTGTCTTCGGATGATATGGAGTTTTGAAACACAACTCAGTATCAAGATATTTCTAAATACTTCACCAGAACATCATTGTAATCATCACAACCTGTTCACATACAATTGAATGTGGTACTCAAATCAACCATTACCACTTCATTAATTTATATACTAATAATACTATCTAGATAGAAATATTCTCTGAAAGTTGTTATGTTTGATGACTTTGTATGGATATCTAATAAAACCCATATAGAAATATACCCTTCATATGTTTGGGGGAGTTTGATGAAAAAATATGTGGTGATGTTTTCCATTTATAGTCTAGTATGGGTAATGGATGTAGCATACCCTTGTAATTTTGTTTATCATCATTAACTTTATGACATATAATGCACCAAGATAAAAACTCTTTGATATCCCCCTTAATTTTATCCCACCACAAATGATGTTTTAGATATAAATATATATTCATACTTATATGATGAATAAAGAATGAAGAGATATAATATTCTTAAAACACCTCCTTCTTCAAATCATTAATATATGGAAAACATAAAAGGTTCATGAACCTTATCATTTCATCCTGATCAAGGTTAAAGTAAAAAATATTCATAAACTTTTTTTGTGGCTTTGCATCTTCCTAAAGAACCTCTTTAATCTTCAACTAGATAGATAGTTGAACATTAAATTGATAAAGATAATAATTCTCCCCTTACTTTAGTATTTATAGATCTATACATTATAAATCCAAAAATATTGGTCCTTTTATGGTCCACTTCCTGGAAAATCTATCATAATTCTTTCAAATCAAAACATCTGCTACTTGTTTTATTTACCAGTTTGGTATTTTATTGAGTATTCATAATCTTTAATCAAACTCAACCATCATATCTCAAACATATTCAACAAAAACATTGTGAATATAACTTTAAAATTCTATTATAATATTATATATCACACTTTCCACATAATTATAATTCCTGGACATATTTTGTGAAACAATTACCACAACTAACTACAAATCATGAGTTGGGTAATTTTACTCATTAACAAACAATTTTCATGAAGCAAAATCCATAACCAAGTCATTTTTCTGAAAGTTTACAATCCCTTCATAGATAGAGCAATATAGCTTACAAACCCCTCTCCACTACAAAATAATATAATAACATGTTCATGGAAAAATCATTTCTTCAGTTCCTAGGAATTCTCCTCACATTTGAATTTCTAGAGGAACATTTCTCCCTTAAATATTTACATGTATAGTGGAACAAATATTTCTGAGAAATTATCTATAAACCCTCAATAAAGTCCAAGTAAATAATGAAAACTAAGGATCTCATTCCCCATTGATGGTTTTATCCAACATTCAATATTATCAATCTCAGATAGTTCTACTGAAATACCATCTCTTGAGATTATATGACAAAAAATAAACTATTTTTTAGAAAAATTTTACAATTTGAAAATTTTTAATATAGTTTCTCATTCCTTAAAGTCTTCAGTAAAATTAAAATTGATCTTCATGATTTTAATTTGTCTTCGAATTAATATGAATATATTCTATAAATACTACTATAAACTGATCAAGGTAATATCTATACAATATATTAATTAAATCCATGAAGGTAGAGGGGGAATTAGTTAGAAAAAATGGAATCACTCTGTATTCATTGTGTAAATACCATGTATGGAATATTGTCTTCGTTTTATCCATCTTATAGACCATCATTTGATGATATATATAAGGATGGTCAATCATGGAAAATTATTGGGATATATGTAGTTGATCAAATATTACATCAATAAGTGGTAGTTGATAATTTTTATAGATTATGATCTTGTTTAGCTCACAATAATAATTGCAGAGTCACATCGATCAATATTTATTTTTAACAAAATGAATTTGTGAACCCCAAGGTGAAACACTTTTTTGAATGAATCCAATTTCAATGTACTCCTAGATTTTCATCTCCAATTCATGCAACTCAGTGGGGACCATTCTATGAAGAGTAATATAAAGATGTGTGTCTCTAGGTATGAGTTCAATTGGGAACTCAACATCACGATTTGGTGCAAGACAGGGAAAATATTTTTAAAATACATAAATAAACTCTCTTATAATAAGAATATCATTATTATTGAGTTTTTCTCTAGTCATCTAAAATAAAAATCTATTTTTTAATGGTAATCATAACCCTTATAGTGGATGTTATATATGTTGGAACATTATATCTGTCATTTCATTGATCGAAGACCATAGGTTTTGTAGATATATAAAATCTTGCTTACCATCCCCAACAATTGATGTGCTATTTTTGTAGAGAAATAGAATACATGCCTAAGATAATATCAAATTAAACCAGAGGAAGAAGGAAATATATTCATGAAGCACATTCCCAAAAAGATCAATCGGATAAGAATCATATAGTTGAGATGAAATGTATGATCTTAAACAGCGTACGAGATTTTTTTTATTAAAATTTTGGTTTTAATCCCTTTTTTTGAAAATAAAATGGATCCCAATAATATAAGGAGCTATAGGGGTGTCCCAAATGATCAAGATAAAAATGAGTGGGAAAAGAGTCTATATGTTGCAGATCACACATTTTGCTCCTATTTAAAGATAATCATGTGCCATGGACCAAAAAACTCTAAAGCCTGAAACCCTTGGATATTTGTTGGTTCATGAGCACGACATGGTTTTTTATACTATGTGTGTTTCTAGGAAAACTATATGGAAAGGGCCCCACATGGATATAGGGGGTAGCATGGTTGTTTCATGGTTTGGGAAACCATGAAACCAAACCATATTCCCTATAGAAAGTGTAGAATTAGACTATTCTCCCACCACTATGGAATTTAATAGACCATATACAAATTTTCTACCATTTCATCCTCTAGAAATTTGATGTCATTCCAAACTCTCTTATGCATCCATGGGACTGATCACCATTAATTAATGAACATTTGAAGTGTCATTGGGTGTGAATTGAATCATTCGGTTATCCTATCACTCCACTTTCCTATATTTTCTAGAAGTCTCATGGTTAGATTTTTTATCTCTTTATGAATCTCTCAAACCCTATTTTTCAGCAAGTTCTAGGTTAAGTATTTGAATGTTTTTAGAGTTACAATATATCACTAAGGTTATGAAATAATTCGTTTATAAACATTTCATAGGTGGTCTATATGTTATATCCCATAGTATTGAAGTTTATTTATGTGTATGTGGTTTTTTATTTGGTATGATTTTGTTTTGAATTTAACTCTTTTGGAAAGAAATGGTAATTTTGGTCATAAATTTATGTGATTAACCACTCAATATCCCCATTGTATTCATTGAGGAATGAGTAATCCTATTATTAGGCCACCCATGGGGTGTGCCATTACCTTTAACAAGGATTTGAGGTGTTTAATGTTGAATTGAAGGTTTTTAGGAAAACCCAATGAAAATTTTTTTAGCATGTGAATATATCATAAGGGGGTTTTTTCCTTAACATGAAGAGTTAAATGAGTTATGAAATTTAATGGGTAAATGTAATAATTTGATAAAGAAGAATTTCCATGTTGTAAATGGTATGAGTGGGGTATTGGGCTGAGGATCTACTTCCACAGGTTGATCTATACTGATTCTCTATGCCCCAAAACTTTATTTCAGGGTTTTGGATGTCAGACTTTAGATTTAATCTTCTAATGTTTTCATGGTTTAAGATGTCAAACTGAGGGTCTAAGATTTTATTTTATTGAAGGGACATGAATACCTGGAATGATTCTCTATGTTATGTTGATGAATATTTATTGATAAATTAATGTCCTTGTAAGGAAGGTAACTCGACTCCCCTTATGAATTTTTAATATGAGTATTATAGGTGTATGAATGTTTTATGAATATATTTATCACATAAAACTAATTATAAAAGTGGATAATGTAAATATTATTATGTGATGGAACCTAAATTACCTTTTTTATATTTTTTTACCTTATATCAACATACACTATTTAAGACTGTATATTTTCTAGACATCATTGGTGGTGTCCAACAAAGTTGTACTCACACCATACTCGGGTAGTCATTGGGTAACCGATAATACTATAGGGTTTTTCTTTTAGGATATGGGAAAACACACTATAATAGATGGATAATGTGGGATATAGGATGGGGTATGGATGAGGTAACTGTACTTTTTGTTGGGACTAATCTTTGGTATTTTTCCGCATGTCTTTATTTTGGGTTTTCATTTACACTTGGGACTGTATGACTTAAAATATAATACTTAGAATTTTATTATGGAAATGTATCTAGTTTCAGGAAATGGTTTTGTGATGAATGTTTAAAGGTTTATCTTGTTTATAGTATTATTTATTTTATCTGTTATGGATTACTCTATTAAAGGGGTTACTATCTACCTATGTATTTCATTAGTCCCTCACTAGTAGTCATAAGCCTTTGGTTTATATGGAGCCACACCTAATTCCGTGTGGTGAACTGGCTTGGGGAACTAGTTATAGTGTATCATGATCCATGATGTTACAATGTGGTATTAGATGAGTTTCCTTTACTATTTTTTATTTTATTTTTAAAGATCCATGGTAAACTAGGTGGTTTGGGGCCTATAAAATGAGCTCATGCATGGGAGTAGCTGACCCATGTATAGGGGAAAACTTGAGTACCAAGGGTGGGGATTGTTTTTCTTGATATTTTTTGTTAAATTTGGATGTTATTTCACTATCAATGATGCACTTGTTGTGTGATGTTATTGTTTTATGATATTTTTCTCATGGGCCATAATGGAAAAAGATTTTGTATAAATAAATTGTCAAAGTCACTTGAAAATTTAACTGACATGAATTATGATAGGAACACATGGGGAAATACATGTGGGATGTGTGAGATAAAATGATTTTAATTTTCCTTTGTATGATAAAGGAATTGTGCCTAATAAAATATTATGAAAATTGTTAAATGGAATGGGTCAAACCTAATGGTAAAATAATTTTTCCTTCTAAGAAAGTTGCAACTTCTTAAATAATTTAAATTATTAAATGATATAGTTATCATGGTTTCATAAGTATATTTGGAATTTTTAAATTTATTATACCTTATTATGAACATTGACCTACGTAGGGATGGTTGTGAGTAGTGTTAAAGATGTTTTTATATCATTTGGGATAGTGTATGAAGAGTGGGATATTTATGTATAACAGTGAGCCATATTTTTTATAAATTGGGAGAACCCTATTTTATGTATTTTGAGGTGTGTGTTTGGAGTTGTATAGAGATTCCACCATGATGATTCTTATCAGTTGGGTTATATGAGGTATTCGCTAAGAATTCTCATCTGATAGTGGGATAAGATACCATTTTGTTTTGGGTAATATAGGGGAGAAGAAGATCTGTGATAACCTTTCTCAGTTTATATAGTTTATGGAGCGAGACCCAAAGCAGAAAGCACATAGCATGTTTGACCTAACTAGAGAGTTTCAATGGAATCACCCTCCAATATTTTCTGGAGGATGGACCTATGGTAGAATAGTTCTATATTTAACCCATCTATATGATTTTAGATCACTTAGAGACTCCAATTAGAAGAGAGTAATGATATAGGATTATATATTGTGAGGATCATTATAGAACTCGTAGTATATCATTTTTCAGACAAAGTAGGCATATGGTTTGTTGTGGAATGATTTCCTAGTATAATTTCTAGAACATTTATATATGGATACTATAAGATATGAGAGAGCTATAGAATTTATAAGGATCACTAATGGTATTATGCCTATGATGGATTATGTTGGCCACTTCACTAACTACTAATTCATTGTTTCAGTGTTGGTAAGTGATTATGTAGTAACATCTAAGTGTTTTCAAGATGAAAATGGATGTGGGATCAAGTCCCAACTTGATATATTTCATTTAAGGATGTTTATTGAGGTAGTGTAGTATGACATCATTCATAAAGGGAACATGGTGGAGGCCTCTAGTGCTAGATATGTGGTTTTTCTTGGTGGGCCTCAGGTACGAATTTCGATGGTATGAAATTTTATTTTGGTATTTTTCACTAGAGATGTGGTAAGAAGGCTGTCCAGTGTATAGGATTGTCCTCACAAGGTATGATCAGGTGTTCTACTATCAAAGTGGTAGGCCGAGGAACATGGGTCTTAAGTATCATTTACCACTCATCGAGTGTCGATTGTGCAGTGGTATTGGATATTTATAAATGTTTTATAGGAACACTCGGAAGATGGGAAGGGATTGAGGATCAAGAATAATGCATAATGTTGGAATGGGGTGGGTTACCCCATACTAATTTGGTATTTGGAGTTCTACTAACCATAATATTTGGGTTAGAAGATGTGGTACTTCAGTTAAAGAGTGTCCATACTAGAAGGGTAGTGTAGCACTAGGATCTCAAATCAAAGCCTAGGGAAGAGGGGTAGGTCAGCTTCATGGAGTTCATCCTACACCAAGTTGTGGTGAGATTTGACCATTAACTGTTTGAGTTAGTATTATTAAATATTTCATGATTTCTAGTTATTTTGTTTATGTATAGGGCTCACATTTTTTTATATTTCCTCAATTTTCAAATCTTTTGATTCTGTAGGTAGAATATGTTTGTGGGGTTAGGTCAATTGACACACTGTTAGGAGTACATGTTGAAATTGTTCGACAATGTATGTATTTTTCTATATGGTTGGTGGGTACCATCTTCTATAAGACTTTCATATGTTTGAGATATCATTTTTTGACCAGATACTAGGGATGGGTAGTCCAGTTACACACTATGCTTGCATAGATTGTTATTATAGGAGAGTGAGTTTCACATATCCTAAGGGTGAGACTTATTTCCATCATGGGGAATGGGATATCCAAGTTGATCATTCAGGTCTAATTTAATTAAATTTTTTTGTTCTCATAGTCCAACTATCAGGTATTGTTTAGGAGGATAGTGGAGTTGGGAAATATGTATTTCCTCCAGTGGTGAGTTAATTTCAGTATGCCTTTCCTAAGGATATCTCAGAAATACCACCTAAGATAGAGTTTATGTTCATGATTTATATAGTGCATGGGGATAATCCAATTTCTATTCAACCATATAAAATGGAACAAAGATAACTTCAGGAACATAAAAATCGATTAGAGGTATTTTAGAATAAAGGGTTTATTCATCTAAGTTTGTCACAATAGGGTCCATCAGAATTTTTTTTTTCTAAGAAAAATGATGGAAAATTATTGTTCTTTGTCTTTCATTGGGTGTTTAATTGGATGATGGTTAAGAACCAATATTCTCTTTTATGTGTCTATGATCTTTCATTCTATCTAAAAGGTTCTTTACTTTTCTCCCAAATTGATCTAAGGTTAGGGTATCATCAACTGAGGGAGATACCCTATGATATATCATGGGCGGCTATCAGATGTATGTATGGTTTGTATGAGTTTTTATTGATTCCTTTTTAATTAAAAAATGATCCTACATTGTTTATGGCCTTTAACAAATTAATATTCCACTCTTACTTGGACCAATTTGTGCATGTTTTTGCGAATGACATCTTGGTGTACTCCAAGACTCGTGATGAGCATGCCTAACATATCGAAATCATCATTGAAAGAGTGTTGGTTACATGCCCATATATTTAAGTGTATCTTTTTTAATAAAATGTAAAATTTCTTGGGTCTCATCATCTCTGAATAAGTTGTGTTAGTGGTCCCATAAAGGGTTCTAATGGTTGTTTCATATGAGAATCTAAAGAATGATTTTGATATCAAAATTTGTTTTTTTTACTATTTATTATTAGGAATTAATCAAATACTTTTGTCAATTGGAATCCCCTATTCTATTCTTCAACATGAAGGTTATAAGGTTTGAGTGTTCTAAATCATGTGATAAATTATTTTAGGAGCTATAGAAAATCTTGACAACTACACCATTTTTGATCTTACTCAATCTATATAAGGAGTATAATTTTTTGTGAAACATCATAGATTGGACATGGGGTATTTTTGATTTAAGGATATCATGTTATGGTGTATGGATCATAGAAATTAAAGTAAAATGAAAATAACTACCATATTTATGATCTTGAGTTGGTTGTAGTGTTTAATTCCTTGAAATGATATCAACATTATCTTTTGGGTAAGATATTCTTTATTTATACTGAACATAAAATCCTTAATTACTTCTTTTACTAATGTGACTTGAATATTCTTTATTAAATATGATTCAAATATATATATTACTTAAACTATGATTAAGCTTATTCATTATGAAAGGGAAATATTGTTTTAGATGCATTGAGGCAGAAGACAAAAACTCAGGCAGTTCATGAGTCTAGTTCTGCTTCAGGATAATGGCCTTATTTGATGAGAATAAACTAGGTGTTCAGAAGGGGCATGAGATGATGAAAATCATGTATTTATTAGTTAAGCTATGTTTTATGAACTTGGAAAAGAGATGAAAGTATGAGGATTAATAATATTTTCCCATGAGATATTGTTTTGAATGTGGGGTGCCACATTATGATTAGTCTATTAATGAGGTTTAAATTATTCATCGTTGTGGTTGTGTGGTTGTGCCTAATTCTATGTCGGAGGAGCTGAGGAATGAGTTTCATTCTTTTAAGATAATGGTACAAACTGGTTTGAACATAATGTACCATGACCTCCATCAATAGTATTGGTGTCTTATTATGAAGAAAGACACGGAATTTTTTGTGACATTATGCAACACCTGTCAACAAGTGAAGGCAGACCATTAGTGGCCTAGTGATTTTCTACAGCCATTTCCTATTACACAGTGGAAGTGTGATTATTTTACAATGTATTTTGTCTTAGGTGTTCCAAGGATTCTTATGAATAATTATATAGTTCTGGTGATTGTGGATCAGTTATCTAAAGTATCCCATTTCTCCACAATTCAGTATAGTTTCACCATTGACAACATGGGTAACCTATATGTTCAAAAAAAATTATGTTTTAATAGGGGTAACATAGAGAAATGTTTTAGATCTGGACCATCAGTTTACTTCACTTTTCTAGAAAATTTTTTATAAGGAACTTGGTATTCTAGTATTTTTCAGTACAAATTTTCTCCCATAGACAGATGAGAAATCGAAGTGTACCATTCAGGTGTTAAACGACGTGTTATGGGCCTATGTCTTAAACTTTGGTGGATTTTTTTAAAATCACTTATAGACAATTAATTTCTCCTATAACAATATTAATAATGTAACTCTCCATATGTCACCAAATGATATTCTCTAGTTTAGTCCACGTAGATCTTCTTTATTTTGGACGGAGGATTGGGAAACAATGTTGTTGGGACTGAGTCTCATGCTGGAGATAACAGATCGGTTTTGGTATATTTGTAAATGGATGGATAAGGCATAGATTATATAGAATTAATATGTTGATCAATATATTCATCGCATTAGGATTATGGTGGGTGGTCATTTATTCCTTCATATGCCTCTAATGTTGGGTCATTATTGGATTCGAGAACATGGAATGTTTTTCCCAGTTATGTGGGGTCGTTTGGGATTTTTGAGTAGATTATAATGGTGGCATACTTATTGAATCTCCCTTAATGATATAGTTGAATGCATGATTTTATTCATGTATCACATATTTGATAATATAACTTAACCCTTCTAATGTGATTAATTTTGATAACATTCAGCTTTAGGCCGATGAAGCTTTTGAGGAGAATCTTTTTCATGTGTATGGATCATAGTGAAAAAGTTATATGGGGTTGGATGGTGCCATTGGGCCGAGTGTTGTGGAAATTCGTAATTTTTAGGGGGTAAATGGGAGAGGGAGGTTGATATGCAGGCCTAGTGGCCCATCATTTTTACCATGGAGTCTTAGTGATGCTTGGTAGTGCAGCATTATCAGGAGCTATTATAAGATGGGAAGATTTTAAAATCCTGACCATCATATGAGGTATGTTTTATATAAATTTTGTATATCCATTTTTTTCAATAAAATGATTCCAATGAATATAAGGAGAAGTGGGGGTGTCTCCAGGGTTTGGTATATGAAAGAGTGATAAAAGAGGTCATCCAGCGCATAGTGAAGGGTTGTACCATGGTTAATGATTACCATGTGACTGGCCTAGAAAAATAGACAACATAAAAACCGTAGAAAGTGTCTTCTAAATGGCCGGGGCAGGGTTTTTCAAACTGTGCAGGTAGCCTGAAAAACTATGTAGCCATGGATCCCTCATGGAGGGAGGCATCCACCCGATTGGCCCATAGTTTGGAAAACTGTGTGGAAAAACTTTCTTGCCTTTTAAAACTGAGAAATTTGACCATTTTCACCTCAGTATTAAAGATACCAAACTTGAATATTAGCCCATTCCATCCTCCAATAGAATTATTTGTGAACCAAACCCTCCAAAACATCCAAGGGACGTTTCTCCTTCAATTTATATCTATTAAAAGCATCATTTGGTGTGAATCTATGATTTGGGTGAGTCTATTAGTCCTCTTTACTCTATTTTATATAAGAGGAATGGTTGGATGTTTTATCTCCTTAAAAATCCATAAACCCCTATTCTTCCAATAATTTAAAGGTTGTCCTTTTAAATTCTGTCATTATTTGAATCGAGGGATAAGTTTAAGATAGCATTATTTTATGAACCTGAGTTAGGTGGTCAACAAGTTTTATCCCATAGTCTTCAAGTTTAGTTATGTGTATGTGGTTGTTATTTTGGTGTGGTTTTGTCTTGAATTTTAATCCCTTGGAATTAAATTTCATTCTGAGTTTTAAAATGCTATTTTTAACCCTTCGTGAACCATATTAAATCCATTAAGGAATGACTGGACCGGGCCAAAGGCCACCCATGGCATGTGAATTTCTGTTGAACATTAAATTGATTTGTTAAATTTTAAATTGATTGAATTATGAGTTAAAACCAATGATAATTATGTTTAGCATGTTAATATTTCATAAGGTGATGTTCATCATAACATGAAGAGTTAAGTGAGTTATGACCTGTAATTGATATGTGTGATAAATTGTTAACGAAGTGTGTCCATGTGGTAAATGGTATGATTGGGGTATTTGACCGGGGATATAATTCCATAGATTAGGCTAAACTGATTTTCTAGTCCCCAATGATATATTACATGGTATAATATATTGTACTAAAGCTCTAATATCCTAATGTTTTCATGGTTTTGGATGTTTAATTGAGTCTCTAATCTCCTGACATATGGAAATGACATGATTACCTAGAGTTATGCTACATGGTATGTTGATAAATTATTTTGATAAATGAATGTGCATGCGAGTAAGGGAACCTAAATCCCCTTATGCATTATTTATATGACTGGTATATATCGAATCATGTTTGATGAATATGGGTATCACATAAAAATAATTATGACATTGGCTAATATAAATATTGTAAATTATTAGAATATGGTTTACCTTTTGTTTAACATACACCTAAATACACTAATTTAGACTTGATATTTTGTTGACACTATTGGTGGTGGCCTATTGAATTGTACTTATACCCAACTTAGTCCACTATTAGAAATGTGAGAAGACTTTATGGTTACATTTTAGGATAATGGGAAACTCCATATGCTATATGGATGATGTGGGATATGGGATAGAGCACGGATGAGAGAACCAAACTCGATGTTAGGACCTATCTTTGGGATTATTTTAGTGTGTCATTATTTTGGGTTTTTTTTTACACTTTTCACTATATGGATTGACATGGGATATTTAATATTTTATTGTGGCAAGTACCTAGTTTTGAGATATGGTTTTTTATTTCATGTTTAATGGTTTATATTTTTCCTAGAATTTATTATTTTATATGTTGTGGCCTACTTTGGTAAAGAGGGTATTGTATCTCCATGTGTTTTATTGGTCCCTTTCTACTAGTTGGAAACCTCTAGAATATAGGGAGGCACTCCTAAGGTCGTGTTGTAAACAATCTCATGGAATAGGTTATAGTGGCACCCAGGCTGGGACGTTACATGTAATCAATATACCATTAAGGTTTTTTACCACTAATACTATATCAAATTGATTGGGTGGAATATTGAAACCCTTAAAAAATATTTAGATATAAAATAATGGGTAAATCCATATTCAAATAAGGAATTAGTTATTCTATATTGTTTGTTAACTTTTCATTTCACGAAGTCATTATTAAACGACAATCTAAAATATTGATTGCATGATACTTCCCATTTTCCCTTGGCCTAAAATTTTACTAATGCTGATCATTTTCATCAAAGATTATATTTGGGTACTTGTTAGAATAATTCACAAACTCCTTAAAATTGGAACATTAAATTTTGGGAGGTTCATTCTATTGAGCTTTCTCATTGTTCGTGTCATTTTATAACTCTTACCCATCACTTGGGAATTCAACAACTCAATGAAATTCCTTTACCCACTTCAATCATTTATAAGCCCCCTTAAGATAATTTATTCCATATTTGCTTCCACAAATCGAGCATGACGTAAATCTCTTCTTCTTCCCCCCTTGATTTTTTGAGTTTCCCTTGAATTCTATCATTCTTTTATAAAAAATCCATGTGATTAATAGAACACTCCAAACTCAATTTCCCACTCGATATCACAATGAATGTTTTATTCAGATAAACCAAAGTCTCTAATGGATAATTCCCTTCAATGACATATATATAAACTAATAAAAAGTATATTAACATTAGTTTTAGGATGGATGATAATTCTGAAGGTGTACAATACACCTCTTATAAACTTTTCCTCCTATATTCCAACATATTCATCATCCTTTTTATTTAGATCAAGAAATTTCTTCTCATTTTTTTGTGAAGAGTTTGAAGGAATTACATAATGAAAAATATTATATTAAACTCATCCAACTATATAGATTAAATTTCATCATGTTCCCCTGCATTCTTGATGATATTCACCCATTGATTAACTTCTCCATCCAAACAAAATATAAATAAAATTATTTTTCATGTTCCATACATTAGAGAATGAAAAATATCATTTCATTTGTACTGATTCATTATCCAACTACTATAGGATCTTTTGAACCACTGAATGAAGTTTTATGTTGCAACATGAAGGACCCAGCAAACCATTTATCCCTCCTTTGATCATTTAGATATTCCATATCATTCAGGTCTTGAGAAATTAGTGTGAGCATAGCAATGAAATATTTTATAATGTAACCAATTACATTAATCTCCCAAATATTAAAATCATTTAATTGTTCATTTCACTCATCATTAACATGGTTACATCAGTTTTAATCCATTTTATAATCCAAAATTCATTATTCAAGTACGAATAATCAGATTGGGGAACCACACACTCATTAAAAATTACGTATAAGATGTCTAAATAAAGACACCTTTTTTTAATCTGTGACACCTTAGGTTTAACATAGGTTGTCCGTGATCCTCAAATATTCAAATCCTTCATGATGATTCATAAATAAAATATGGATTAACCAAATCATATACCCTTGGAGGGTCATGTGAGGTGCACAATAAGGCATGTTTTCTTGTATAATGTAATTTTTGAGTCATGATAGACATTCCTTTTTTGGAATGAATATCCTTAGGTACCTTTGTACAAGAATCATTCCCACTTCTAGTATCTAGATAGGGATATATTTATATGAAAACCATGCTCATTAATTTACCATAACTACTTATGTTCTTATATACATAGAATTATCCTAAGGGTTCTCACTAATGTTATCTCTTTATAGTTTCAAAAGTATAGAGAACTCGATCCTCTTCCATCAACTATAATAACCTAGGAATTCTTACATAAATATTTCGTCTCTTTAGATTAATTTTCAATAGACTATATAAGTACACTTATAAGGAATCTAATGGTTTAGTGTCTTTGGAGACCAGAAATATAATATTCTTATTTGGTGAAAGATTTTTTAGTATCCCCCATAAAGATCTTCACCATTAATAATCTTCATAAGAATACCCTACATAAATCCTTTATTTGTAACCTAGTAAAGGAACCACAAGAAAGGGTGAATCTGTTTCTTTGTAAGGGTAAACAAGGGATATATATAGCTATAACATGGGAAGAATTGTTTGAGAACATGTTCATAACATTTGGAAACCATACCAGATTTATCAAGGATCATAATTTTGAATCATGGAGTTAATATTGGAATTTAATTAGGCATGACTCGTAATGGAATCAAATAACATGATCCATGAAAACATAAAATTGATATAAGACATGGCATTTTGTAATACACATAATCATATAATATATTAATCCAAGGATACCAACCAAGGAGTTCATAACAAATTATGCTTCATCTTACCAATCATGTACCAACTTTGAGCTTCAGAAAACCTCTCATGTAACCTCTTTTGGTGTTTGTATAACCTAATGTGTAACATCATTTGGGATTTTCATAACATATTGTGTGACCTTTGAGCTCATATAACAATTTCCATTACTCAATGCATTAAAGGGAGATATAGGTCCCACTTGTCACGTGATGGAAATCATATATACAAGTTCCACAATATAATAAAACATTCATCATATTGAAACCCAGGAAATGAAATCGGTTTTATAATCATTCCATCATTTCATCCTAGGATAAATATTGTAAAAAATAAGTTATTTAATGATAATTCTATCATGGTATAAACTATGGAAGAAAAAGTGTTTCATAATCATCATTTCATCATATTAGTAAACCATCCAAAGAAATAATAAATATTTTATCACTAGAAAATATCCTAAAAAATTTAATGTAACATAAAAGTATTTGATCTTATTGGGAAATTGATTATGAATGAAAAATCACTTGGTATGTCTCCCAATGAAAATTTCCATTACACTTTAAAAAACATTTTAAAACATTAAACTTCTGTAAAATCCATTTCTCTGAAAAAAGGATTGAAAACATAAAATGTAATTATCAAAACATTTATGATCCTGACTATGATACAATTTTTTCATGTTGTACATGTTAAAAAAATTATTCCTTTCTCATTCTCAGTAAAATCCAAGTATGCCTATTTTGAAAAATGACCCGAAGATTAAATTCAATAAAAATTGAAAAAAACTAAAACATGGTCAATTTTTCTTTAAATAAATCCATTGGATAATCATAAAATTGTTTCAAAAACATTTCTAGAAAATATTTTTTTCAGATAAAAAGTATTTTCAACCAAATAAAGGTGATTTTTCATAAAAATAGTTTTGTGAGCTTCAGATTGAATAATAATTAGAAAATATAGGGAAAATTTTAATCTCATTAAACAATCATAGTAGAATAAACGTAAAGTATTTATTGAGATATGTATCATAATATTTCATCATTAAATTCATAATCATGAACAATCCTAATAAACAATGAGATTTTAACGTCGAACCTTTACAACTTTTGTGTATTTTGAATCATAAGGCCGGTTAAAGATAAACATTAAATAGAAATTTTAACATCATAAGAATATATATATCAATGGTATAAAATTTCAAAGGGTTATTACATACACCAAATATATAAATATTGGAGCATAACATATCTTTTTCCCAAAGAAGGCAATTTGAGACCAAAATCCCTTATTGCTTTGCTAACTTTTCAACTGTGAACCCAATGAAAGAGATATCCTAAAATCGATATAAAAATCCCAACAATTTTCAAAAGAATCATTATAAAATAAATTTTTGTGCTGTAAATATAAGACATAAAATAAATAGGTGGTGTCTATGGAATGTGCCTCATATAAGTAAAACGTGAGATGAAAATCTCTTATCATAAGTGATGTATTACTTCACACATGTTCAAAAATCATGTATAATAAATATATATTTTCTATAAATATTTTATAAAAATAAAATTATATTTATCATACAATATATTATTTACCTTTTCATTTCATTACCTATTTATTAACATTTCCATGTTAAAATCATGTTTTGGGAAACAATTGCTTTTCCTTTTGTGCATGTATTGATTTCTTATTTTTGGTCATCCTTAAATGATTGTAGTTACATTATCTATATAATGTTTACCATGATAAAAATATAATATATATTCAATATTTATATATTTTTAGTCATCCATAAATGATAGAGATGGAAAATTAAGTAAAATCTTCCCAAAGATGATAAGTCATACGTGTTCATTAACGTTGTTTCCATTTTCTCGAAACATTGAAAAAAGAACTATAAATAATATATTAACATTATATAATAATTTATATGCAGTATATATGAAATATTTTATTTAAACACATCCTTATTACTTTCAATGTAAAGTGTGAATTAATCACATCATTACGCCAAGTTGTAGTCCATCATACCCACAAGCGACATTATCATAACTCATAGAAAGGAATGTTAGAATATATATGAACTATAATAGTTATAGAAGTATAATAATATCATATATATCATTCATAATCATTAAATACATGGAACACACTGAAATTATAAAATAATAATGTAATAAACTAGGTTTTTTTTCACGTGTGGATCCTTTTAATTTATTCTATAAGATATTTTTTATGTTGTTTTTGGCATAGATACTTAGATATTTTATGGGCATGTTGTGTTTTCTTAATATAAGGGGAATGAGATCTATAGTTTGGATGTATACCATTTATACAACATATAATTGTAATACATGACATGTGTTAATTACATGATGTGTAATGGTATTTCTAGAACCTTTCACACTGTGTAAAGGGTTTTCTAAGGAGGAGTGATCACAATATTTATTGGATGTGTAAGGAATTTACATATTTTTTAAATTCCTAAGTAGGTTTTTTTATGGTGTAATGTCCTCCTATTTTTGGGATATAAACTCACCCTCCCTTATCTCTCACACAGTAGAACCACAAGGAAGCTAAAGGTAGGTTCTTCTGACATTCATTCATCGAGACTCTGATTCCATATTCATTACTCATGTTTGAAGCAAACCAGTAATACATCAAATCTTATTTAGTCGTTCAACATTTTCCTTAGTATCTTTCGTGCAATTTTGGTGTAGGATCTAATTCATTATTTCTTGTGTATGTTATTTATTCATATTTTCTCTGATCTAGACCAAACTAAAGGCCGATACAGGATGAGTAGAGTCATATGAGAATGATGTAGGTGGCCTTATCCTTTTCATTTAATGTCTATGTGTTTATATATATGTCATTTTTATGCATGATCATTTCTCAGATCATCTCCCTTTAAATGGTTTGAAATCCTTAAATTAAATTGTTAGGCATTGCCTATGTAATTAAAGAGGCTCATTAATGAATGATTATTTGTTGAGAACCCAAATAATGGGACCATCCCTTTGGGTGTGTTATTAATCAATGTTCCATTTTGATGGCATGTGTTTTGGATACCTATGACATGTTCCCTTTACCCAGTGACAAGGGATGTTCAATATTAAATATTCATTTTTAATTAAAATCATAAACTGATTTTATAAAGAATAGGGAATGGGGTCCATTCCCCAAGACCCATTCCATGTATTGGTTGTTTAATATGTTTATGCTTGCAGTAATGAATTTCCAATGTGATAATTTGAGAGTTATGACTGTTAAGCTAAGCGTTTACATTTACAACCTTTTTAGGTGAGGGCTAAATGATCTTTTAATAGTGTTTCACATGAAAGTTTTTATATGGAATTGATTAAATGAAATTGATATAAAATTAATTCAGTGATTATATTCCTTGGGTGACACATGGATTATAATAATGAATTTCATGGATGGACTCATTTGGATTTGACCTTTCTTATTCCCAAGTGACACTTGGACTCCTTATATAGACTTCCAAGGATAGACTCATAGAGGATGACTATTATGTGTTGAGTGATACTTGGAATTCCATATCGATTTCCAAGGACAGACTCTATAGGAAATTTAAACATATATACCATTGTTGGTACTTGGGCTCTCATAGTGGACCATTGAGGACAGACTAAAATGGAACAGATGTTATACCACTCCTAAATTGATAGCTGGGTTCTTATAAGGATCTCAATCGATGGGATTTCCCTGACCTGTCCAAGAGGGTCCCATGTAGTGACTCCAAAATCCCACCTCTAATGGGCTTGGGTTGGAAACTAGCACCAAGTAGGCATATCAATGACGTGGGAGGCCTTACCCAAAGTACATGTACACACACACATAATCAAGCCTATACAATGATGAAAATTAAAAACAATCGAACAACCCATCATGCATACATCTAAAAAAGAGATTCTCAAACACAACTCCAAACTGAAATTAAGTATTGGGACTGCTGTGAGAAAGCCACATGAACATACCTCGGTCTGTCTAGTCTCACTAAGCACTGTATGGTCCTGGTCTGTCAAGGACTCAATACAAATTTTTATCATTGCAAAAGACATGAAATGTGTGGGTAAATCCCATGTAGGTGTGAGTTTAAAAATGCTCATTATGACACCCTGAAACCACAAATCAAATAATAATATAAATAAAATAATATATACATAATTATATTTCTATATCACATATTACAAGAATATTTAGATGTAATCAACAAGAAACACAATCTAAAGGTAAGTCATAAACATAGTATACTAGCCTAGGATTTCATATTGAAGATTACATGACGAAATCCTCTCGGATAATACACTATCAATTCTAATAGAACTAATGATGTTAATCCTAGTGGTGCTTCTTGTCTTGTCCTATCATAGGAAGAACACACTGATAGTCTGAAGAGAATAAAAACAGAGATGAGGATCACTTCCCAGGCTATGGTGTGATACCAATAACTCAATTTTCATTAACCCACTAAGTAGAGGATTTTTTCCAACATATTATCGATCATGATGATGCCAATAACTCCACCTAGGACATGAATATGAATAGATGATCTCACTCTATGCCTCTAGGGAGGATTCCAACGACACTATCCATGAAGCCCTCCTAAAGGGATAGTAGTCCTACGTGTAGAAGATGATTCCAAACCAACCCTCTAGGAAAGGATAAGGGGAACACGCCCTAACAAACCTTTTTAAGATACATGAGCTATAATCCATTTAAAATAATTTACACTACATGTAAAAGGGGTCACATGCAGTGTCCTGTGACCCCGATTTAACCCATGTAATAGCCTATGTATTTATCCCATGTCCCTATAGATTTACATAGTGTGTCGGCTCCTTGTGTATTCTATGAATGCGTTGGTACATTAATTCTTCCCATTTTCATGTTAATGTGTACCAGTGCATAGCTTAGCCTGTGTACCTAGTCCAGGTTGTGTCTATATGGGAGAGTACACGGCATGTAGGCTGCCTGTATAGTCCACCTCATGTCCATGTACATCCCTAAGTACACACTGAGTCACCAAGGAGTGACCACAAATTCTTATTTATATTCTAGTTATCTTATCCATCACTGATGAATAATGAATCCTATTTATAATCATTGATGAGATCCTTCGACCATTTCCCACACTCATCATCAATCTCGGATTTGATCATTATCCGCCAATGGGTTCTCCTCAAACAGCGCTAATGGATCTCATCAATTCATTGGGTTATGTAGAAAACCGTGTGAATTTTCCATGAACCCATATTTAAATAGCGATATTAGGTCTCAATTTCAATGTGTCAAAAGAAAATATAAATAATTTTATTCATTTTTTTTCATTTTACACCTGCGACGGATTTCCTAAAAATGAATAACACCAACTAATGTTAAGTCACACATAGGGTAAACCTCATGTTCCCTTGAATTTTGGACCTAAAGACCCATTTAAAAGTTATTCCACTTTTTCTTGAAATTAGAACATGCATTATATTTAATAAATTTATTTTATTTCAAAAATTTATTCTGGGAACACTAGGGTTTAAAATCTCATGTTATCCTAGAACCTGTTCTTCAGAATAATCAATATAATATCTAAATATAATACATTAAAAATATGAGACATTACATTCTCCCCACAATGAGGATTTACACCCCCGAATATCCAAAATAAGGGAAACTCAAAAATATGTGGGTATTGAGCACAAATTTGAGCCTGCCACTCCAAAGTGATCTTCTAAGGATTCTCATACTGCCACTGGTCACGTACTAAAAACATATCTCACCCTTGGAGGATTCTCTAATTTCAATCCTCGATATTTACTAAATACCCAATAAAGGTATCCTAATCATCTATGTCTAGCTCTCCCTAGTTGATAATGTGTTATGGTTCATGCACACGCCTCCGCAACTGCAACAAAAGGAAGATGTCATGTACCCAGTCTAACTACATTGGTAGAACATTGTGGTATTCCACCCCGGTAACTCTGATGATTTTCCGTAAATTCTCAATGATTATCATAGATAGATTACTACCTCATCAAAATATCTACAATCCATATACTCATGAAAACAAGATAAAAAACGGTCTCCTTCCTCAAACTCTAAAGGCCTTTGTCATCTATTAGCATAAGACTTTTTATTAATCTAGGTTGTCTTCATATTCTCCTAGATGATCATAACCTTCTCTGTAGTTACTCACACCAACATTGGGCCAATGATTATTGACTCTCATGGGTCAGTTCAGAAAAATGGTTACCTATGAGGTCTCTCGTACAAAGCTTCAAATGATGTTATATCGATTGTGTAATGACATATGTTGTTTTACGCAAACTCCACTAGTGGTATTTTATCCTTCCAACAATGGATAAATACCAACACACACACTCACAACAAGTCCTCCAGAACCTGAATGGTCCACTCTATTAGGTCGTTAGTTTAGGGGTGAAATGTTGTTCTTAAGCATAACTGACTCCTAGATGACTCATGTAATCCAATTAATAATTGAGATGTGAAGTGAAAATCATGGTATGAAACTATTATTAATGCAATTCCATCGAGTCGGACAATCTTCTGGATATATAGGCAACCCAATATCTCTACATAACTCTACTCTTGTATAGCTAATAAGTGGGCCGACTTGGTTAGTTGGTCTATTATCACCCATATGTAACACCCCAAGCTTCCACAATTCACTTCTTAATAATTCAATAGCTTGTGCTACATGCAACACCAAGTTTAAGTGCACCACAACCTGTCAAACTTACTGTTTGAAAAGAGATTATGAAAATTGTTAACTACAATTTTTATTTTATATATCTCATATAATTTTAGCACTCATATTATGTGTTTCTTAGACACAATATAAGGACAAATTTAGGTTTTTAGATAAAATAAATATTTTACAAAATATGCAGTTCTTTGGTCTTTTAATGGTGAACCATTTTTAAATCCAATATTTGACACTTTTATATAATCAATTTGATAAAATGAAATTAGTATTTATAATTCGAACATTAAAATTTATTTTGGATAAATTTTTGCTACATTTATGATAACTTTCATATTTTAATGAATAGTGTATAATACAACATTTTAATTCCAAACTGCATTTTGATAGTTTTTACATCTTAAAAACCTGCTTTCTGGTTTTGACAATGGGAATTATTTTCAAATTAATTTATGAAAATTATGTATTTTGAATTAAAAAAAACGGTTCCCTATTGTGAATCAGAAGGTCTAAATTATGTAAATATTTACCTTTTATTTTTGGACATTAGGAATAGAAACTTCAGTAATTATTTTTATTTAACATAGTTAAAGGGTAAATCAGGTAAATAAAGATGCAGAATAATTTTATAATAATATAAAACTCCTCTAAAATTGGTCCAAATTTTATTTAATGATATATGGACGACCCTGATAATCCTTAGGTCAATTTAAGGACCCCTTGGATCTACATGGGTGTGAAAATGACATGTTCTAATAATTAATTTAATATAAGGGAAATATAACAAAAACATGTATATTATTACTAAATCAATTTTAATTTAAGTTATATAACTGATCAATTCAACTAAAAAAATTAATTAGCAATATAATATGATTTCTACATGATGGTATTTTATTTTTAATATTTATACATTAAATAATTATGTTTATTTATGACACAATAATGATGCAGTATTTTTCTTATTAATGAAAGAATCAAATAAATGATATTATAAATATTAAAATAATTTTAATTAGAAAATTTTTATTCCATGTAATAATTTTATGGATGAATATGACATTTTAGATTTGATTTAATACATTTTTTTAAGAAATCAAGTTTTTAAAACTTTAACAAAAAATGAATTACTAAATAGTGTCATAATTGACATAAATGAGTTTTTAAAACAAATACTATTTTATTAAATGACATAAAAATCGTAAAAATATAAGAATTGGCCAAATGACATAGATAAACTCAAAAATATTATTAATGGTCCACTTTAGGTTCTCTTGGCATTTAATATTAACTGTATTAACCCTATAGTGTAAAAATACAAGAAGAAGTGGAAAGAGTTAAATTGTTTAACTAAGGGTTAACCCCAAAAGAGAAAATTTATTTTAGGACCTAAAATTTTCTAAAAACATTGGAAGAATGTAGTTTGACCCATCCTTATCTTATCCTATAAATAAATCACTTTTCATCTATTAGAAACCGAAAATTAATTTATAAAAAATTATTATTTCAATCTTTTCTTAAATTTCCCCTAACCTATCATATAAAAGGACACTTCTCCTTCTCTTTTACTCATAGCTCTAAAGCTGTTTGGCTCAGCAAACCCCTACCAAAATCTCATCCCAACATCCCTCAATTCATCTTAGAGGCCACCCTTTGTGAATAAAACAAAATTAAGTTGTCTGTTGTATGAAAATCAAAAGGAGACAGTCGAAGAAGATGTGATTGGTTTATCCTTTATTTCAAAGTTCTTTTCTTCTTCTACTTATTCTTCCTAAGTTGTTACGATACTAAAATAATATATCCAGTATCTAATATATGGTGCGCTTTTTATGATTATGGAACTATAACATCCCAGGTAAATAAAGAGCATTACATTTTTCATATTTATTAATATTTGTGAATTAAATATTAATTATACTTTAAAGGGGACTCTTTTTTCAATGGCGTACCCGATACGAAACAATGGGATTCATTGAAATCTTATGTTGCACACTAATAATATAATATTAATATTTTAAATGGTATTTAATGCCTAGACATTGTATTGGAGGGAATGAAAATTACTAACTAAAATATGATTATACATGTTTGTTAAATGTTTTTACATTTATCCAATAAAATTTAGAGGCTTAAAATAAGAAAATATTTCTACTTTAAACATTAATATTCTAATATTCACTAAAAGGTTGATTTACTACCTTTTGATGGAGAACCCTTATTAAATATAGTTTTGGTCACATTTATATGTTTTATTTGAAAAAATAAAATTATTCTTTTGAATTGGGACATCAAAATTTACTTTGGGTAAAATTTTGGAATTTTTCTGAAAAAATTCATTTTTTGATGAATAGTGAAAAATATTGTATTTTAATTCAAAATTGCCTTTTAATATAATTTATTTATATGGTTAGATTATATTTTTAGTTGGTTTTAAAGTTTAATTAGATTATATTTTTACCATTTAATCCAATTGTGGTCAATGGAATTAATTTTACTTGAAATTGGACATAAAAAACATTCAATCTTTTGAGAGATATTGTTTCATAAAAACACGCTATTTATTTTGACAACAGGAATAAATTTTAAACTAATTAATGTAACTTCTATGTTTTTAATTTCGTAAAATATAATTCATTTTTGAATTTGGAATATAAAATATATATTAGGCTGAATATTTGGTATTTTTCTGAAAAACATCAATTTTTGATGAATAGTGAAACCACTAAGTAGTAGTTAAAAACTGACTTTTTCATTTAAATGAAATTTTACCACTTCTGTAAATTGAATTATGGAAATATAAAATACATGGTTTTTATTATTATGTAAAATTTGGTTCAATAAGATGGAAATAATTTTTTTTTTGAATAGTAACTTTTGACTTTTATTTACAGCGATTAAAGGTAAATAGGGTAATTCAAGAAAAAAAGAATATTATAATAAAACAAAATTACTTTAACACTTGTCCTAACCTTATTTTATAAGTCATGTCCGAACATGGGCATCCTTGGGTAGATTTTGGGACCCCGTGGAGCCACTTGGGAGTGATAATGACACTTTAGAATAATTAATTTAAAGTAAAGACCAAAATGACACAAACCAATATCTATTAGTAAATTAATTTTTACATCGGGTTACATAAGTTATTTTTTCTACTATAAATATTAATTGGAAATATCAAAATATTTAATACATCATGGTATTTTTTTATAATTTTCAGACATCAAATAAATAAAATTATTTATCACACAAAAATGATGTATTATTTACCTCACTAATAAATGATTTAAATAAATATGAATAAAAATATTTAAATAACATCCAAAACCTATCAAATTCTTATTATATGAATTTATTTCGACCATTAAGCATCTTAAATTCAATTTTAATGAGTTTTTGACCTTTAGAAACTGAAAATGTTTATATAATAATATAATATTTTCACACTTTCGTAGAGAACCTCTCCTCCCCCTTATAAAAATCCTTCACTTATAACCAATTTCTCACACCTCTAAAGCTCTTTGATTCATCCAAACCCTACCCAAATAATCTCTCAGGATCCCTAACCTCCTCCTAGAAGCCTTAACTTAGGCATAAGGCACTTCAAGAAGTCCTTTTGGTTCAAACCAAAGGGACTTACCCAAATTAAAGGTAATAGTTTCTCTTAACTTTTTTCTTTTATTTTACTACTACAACCCCTAAACTATTTTTATTCATTTATTTTATAACTAAAATAGTATCATAAATATTCTAGTATTTCTTTATGAGAATTATTTAACTAAACATACAAACACCTCCATCTAATGGGTACTGAACCTACTGTTTCTCTGGGTGGTAAACTAACCCCTCACGAAACAATGATTGTTCAATTATATACTACCACCTCAAAAAGTGTCCATTATGATGGCACAATATTTATATATTATTTATATTATTTATATTTTTTCTTTATGCTTCTGTATTTTTAATTTATATGAATCCTTTATGGTTTCCAATATGAGTAAACGTGATAATTTCATTTGAGGATGTGCGGACTACCGCAACATCAAAGTGATAGGAATCGTTCATTCCATACATGGGATGTATAAATGATGTATTTATTGAAATTATATATGAAATTATAATATATTTATAATATAACTATGTATCATTAAGTTTTCATTCAATTAAAATACGAAATAGAAATGAATGTAGCGTTCATGGGTAGGTACGACTTACCGCCTCCATGAATGGTGCATTTGATTTCTTATCTCCAAATGTTATCTACAGTTATAAATACATATATATACTGGTTATATATGATATATATGATATATAAATCATGAATATAATTATGGAGCTAATGGACTCTTGACCACATGAAAAACTAGTAATTATAAGGTGTTCATTTTTGACTCAAGTACCAATTATCGACAAAACAAACATTATAAACTTAAATGATTACATAATGTTTATAACATGGTAATAAGTGATATAAAAGGAATAGTAATCTTGAAAATTGTTTCTTAATTAATGATAAATTAACATAAGTTTATAATTCAGGATGAACAAGGAACAAACATGTCAAGTCAGACATGAGGTAAGGGGTTTCTTATCTCACTTCTAATTTCAATAGATTTCCATTATTCCCCACTAATTTATTGCATGTGGTGTATTTTGTACTGAAATTTGATATATATTACCATGATAATATTTATATTCATGTTATTCTTTGAATAATTTGGTGGTTTAAAACTTTTGGTCATACGACTCGATTGATTACAACGTGGTCAGGGATTTTCAACTCACCTTTTATTCCTGTGAGATTCAAGCTATATTTGCCACTATTTCCTTTTGTGTGGTGGATTTACATCCATTTAGTGTATTAATTGTGTAATATACTTCAATTTATGGGTATTTACATCTTCATTTTATGATCCTTCTTTCATGGGTTTTATGTTCCGAAAGTTGCCAAATCAGTAAGGGAACCTTTTAACCCAATTTTCATTCCTTGGGTTAATCTTCTAATTATTAATTATGCCTTTCTATTATTAGGTGTGGAATCACTAATTATTTATTTATGTTTTAATTTCCACTCCCCTTTGTGTGGATATACTTGGGATACACATAATCACTCCATTGATTAATTCTCATGTCATCAATATGAACATGGTAAGAGTAATTTTAACTCAATTTCCATTCATTGAGTTAAACATCCAAGTCATTGGTTTGTCTTAAAAAGAACATGTGTGAATTTTCTATGATTGATTTACACTTAATTTCCAATCATATTGAGTTTATTTATATTTTTTACCCATTATTATGTAATTTATTTATCCTTATTCTAAGGATACGGTTTTTATAAGGGATTTAATCTCAATTTATATTTCATTGATACATCATTGTTGTTATGCACCAATTCACTTTTCTATGGTGTATATACTGTCATTTAGCATATTATACCATGAATCCCATTATTCTCACGATATTATTAAGTTATGATTGAATTTTATTCCTCAGTTATTTTATTCAAGCGTCTCACATTTTCTTAAAAACTCTTTAACTAAAATATCATTTTAAATGTTTAAAATATTTATTCTTCTAAATATTTCTCATTAATTTCTATGTTTTAAAAATGGTTTTTAGGATTTATTTATATGGAAATTAATGTTTTCAAATTATAATTCATTAAAATATTCAAAGTGGTATGGGACACTTTGATTCAAAAATCACTTTATTAAATGCATTAAATGGTTTGGAAAATGATTTGATAAAGCATTTTTTATTTCAATATCATGTTTTGATATATTGTGATTGGAATGTGAAAATTTAATCTTTCCTTTATGATTGTGTTCTATGTCAAGAATATGTTATGTTTATTGGGAATTGTTTACATATATGGGTGGTCCCATGATAAAAATTAGGTGGGTGAGCCTGGGATAGCTCTCCAATGAATTAGGTAACGTGACAGAGGTAAATGTTAATTTTTCTATTAAAAGATTTTGTGAATATACTATGATGGGTATTCTAAATGTGACACCCAATGTAGTTGTGATAGCTACAATTTAATTATTTAATAAATTCCATAATATACCTTTATGATTTCTGATTTCTGTGTGTTATTATTAAATCAAATGCTTTTATGAGGTATGTTATGATTGAAAAATAAGGTTTCATTGATTTGTATTTATTGATGTTATAATATTTTCCTTCCTTATTTTATAACCCTTGCTAAGCTATTTATGTTCATCCCAAGTTTTTGAAATTTTTTCCAGAGGACTTAAAGATGAATAGGGTCAAGGATGAGATCAAGGAAAAGTCATGTTGTCTAAAACATGGGACTAGACATGTATCTTTCTTTAAGAGTTTTTATTTTATGAAAAATGGATACTGGGTAGTAGTTTCTAGATGTAATATTTATGTTTTTATGTAATAGTTATGGCCTAATTGTCTATAAATCTAAACTTGAAAAGATCCTTAATGTAAATTCTTGAAATAATTCGAGATTATGTAATGTTTAAGTCCGGGTCCTTACAGTTGGTATCAGAGGACGGTTTAGATAACTTTAGAGGTTAGGGTGTTCTCTAAGCATATGTGGCATTACCATAATGGTTAGGATTTTAGAAAGAGTCATAGTTATTTTAGATAAATTGAATGAGTTTTAGAAAACATTAATAAGTATATTGTAGTATTTAAACTCCTCATAAGATATTATATGATGATTTTACTGATATACTCACACAGACCTTTTTGGTTTTAGTAAATGGATGGATCTAGCAGGCACAAAAGTAATAGTTTTTGTGATGAAAACTGTGAGGTTTTCTAAATGAGAAACTGAATGAAATGGGAGCTGCAATGAGAACTCTTGTGGTTATTCTCAACCAACTATCTGGAGTCAGGATTTACCACTTGAACCTTGGGGATTTTTATAAGGCATTGTATATGTGAGAAACAAATCCCTACAGAAGTTCAAGTAATAATCATAAAGGTAAGTATGTTCAAAAACCTACATGTCAAGGATGTGGAAAGGAACACTTAGAAAAATGATTCAATGGGAGGCAAAGATGATATAGATGTGGAAATGAAGTTCATAAATCAAGAACCTTCCTTGGAAAAAGGAAGCATCCAGTTGACTCTAGGAAAGGGAAAGAAGTTCTGTCTGAGGGATCAATTGAATGTTTTAAATGTGGTGTACATGGTCATTATACAAATTGATTTCCTACAAAGATGTTTTGGGAATGGGATCACTAGGATCATACAAATATATATTTTTAACAATACCTAATTCCATTCCGATTGAGGATGAAGAAACTGACAATAACCAATGAAAGGTATGGATTATTTCATAACATTTGTTTTGATATTAGTGAATCTTAGGATATGATTCATGATTTTGTTTGTAGGAATGAAGTATTTCAGAATAAGTTGGAAAATAATGGTTAATGGATCATGAATAATGTTGAATTAGTAAGAAGTTAACATATAAGGGATTCAAGTGTCATAGTAGATTTCAGGATGATGAAATGCTTAAAAGTATTAAGGCTTTTTTGATGATGGAATTACATTAGAAGAGTTTTTATAGTATGTTTAACCATGAAGTTTGATATATGAAACTTTAATTCAAGGAATAATTATCTTTTATTTTGTGTATATAGTTATAAAGAACCATTTGGGTTTATAAGATCCTTTAATTTGAGGCAATTAGAGGTTAATATATTTTGGGATGAAAAATGAAAGTTATTAGATAACCTTTGTGGTTAAATTTTGTTATGGTTATTTTTTATGAATTTATCTCTTTTTTGGGAATGTAATAAAATAATATAGTTTTTGAAAAAGGACAACATGTATACCACACTACAACCCTTTGTGTCAGACAAAGATATGGGAATCAAACCCACAACCAAAGTGCGACTGGGATTTATCACTTACCACTGGACTACGGGAAGTCCCTAGTTTGTATGACTAATTATTTTTAGTTAGATGATTTTATAAATCATGAATAAGTTTATTTTGGGTTATATATGTAAATTATTAACCTATCATAGAGAATATGTGATTTAGTTAATTACGCTTCAGTATGAGACTATAAGAGTAGTTGATGTTTTTGGATATTAATGTTAAGATTTTTGTGGAAGACTATGTGATCAAATCCTTTTGAAATTTTGGGTTTCAATAATATTTTGGGTTACATAGAAGAATTTAGGGATAGTTTTTTATTGAATGGTATTTTTTGAAATATGGATATTGTTAGACAAATTTTGGAGATTAAGAGTAGTTTTTCTTTATGTAAAAGTTAATCCTTTTTGGGGATTATCTGATCTTATACTAAACATTTTGTTTTGGTTGATGTCTAAAGATAGGGGAAATATATAGTTCATATTTTTTGGATTATGTGATAATCTAGAATTGGATTCTAGTAGTTTTAATGTGACCAAGTCAGTTTGAATAATCATTGTTTCGAGAAAAGATGTGTTGGTGGTAGAAATTTAGTAATGGATGAAAGTCTACATGACAAGTAAGTATTTTTCCTTATGTTTTTAGTTAAGATCATAAATAAATTACTCAACTTTATGAAAAGTAACATAAAACAAAAACATTTTCTATTAACTTTTACTAATGGGGAATCATAGGCCGTTTAACTCATCACATGTTAGTGATTTTATAGTGGTTAACACTCTCTTAATCATGTTTTCTATCACTCTCCGTCAGAACTTGACAGTTTTTTCTCTCTTTTATATCTATGTTTTTCTACATGGATTACTAGTATGGGGTTTCTCAGGTGACCTTTTTACTTCTCTTTAATTCTTTTAAAGTGATAGTTTTACTGACTCTTTTCCGATGAGGGACTTTTAATGAAGTTTTCAAGCCCTGTTATTAAATTGCGAGGACGCAATTCCCAAAATGGGGGAAGGATGTAACATCCAAGGTAAATAAAGAACATACCATTTTTCATATTTATTAATATTTTTTAATTAAATATTAATTCTACTTTAAAGGGTATTCTATGTTCAATGTCATACCTGATACACTACAATGGGTTTCTTTGAAATCTTACGTCGCACACAAATAATATAATATTATTATTTTAAATGGTAGTTAACGCCTAGACGTTGTATTGGAGGGAATGAACATAACTAACTAAAATATGATTATAGATGTTTTTTAAATGTTTTTACGTTTATCCAATAAAATTTAGAGGCTTAAAATAAGAAAAGAATTCGATTTTAAGCATGAATACTTTAATATTCACCAAAAGGTCGATTTACTGCCTTTTGATGGTGAACCCTCATTAAATCTAGTATTGGTCACTTTTATATGTTCCATTTGAAAGAATAAAATTCTTCTTTATAATAGGGACATCAAAATTTACTTTGGGTAAAAAAAAATTAATTTTCTGATAAAATTCATTTTTGGATGAATAGTAAAAAATATTGTATTTTAATTCAATGATTCCTTTTAATATAAATTATTTATATGGTTAGATTATTTTTTTAAATGGTTTTAATGTGTAATTAGATTATATTTTTACCATTTAATCCAATGGTGGTCATTTTAATTGATTTCACTTTGAAATTGGACATTAACAAATGTCAATCTTTTGACAAATATTGTTTCTTAAAAACACACTATTTGTTTTGAAAAAGAGAATTAATTTTAAAATAATTAATGCAAATTATATATTTTTAATTTCTTAAAATAAACATCATTTTTGAATTCGGAATATCAAATAATGCTTCATCTGAATTTTTTGTATTTTTCTGAAAAACATCAAATTTTGATGAATAGTGAAACCACTAAGTAGTAGTTAAAAAACTAAATTATTCATTTAAATGAAATTTTACCACTTCTGAGAATTGAATTTTGAAAATCCGACATAAATGGTGGTTATTAGTAAGTAAATTTTGATTCAATAAGATGAAAATAATTTTTTGGTAAATACTAACCTTTGACTTTTATTTACTGCGGTTAAAGGTAAATAGGGTAATTCAAGGTAAAAAGAATATTATAATAATACAAAATTACCTTAACACTTGTCCTAAATTTATTGGATGAGTCATATAAGACCACTGGAATCCTTTGGTTGATTATGGGACCCCATTTATCCACTTGGATGTGATAATGACACTTTAGATTAATTAATTTAAAGTAAAGACCAAAATGACAAAATCAAATATCTTTTAGTAAATTAATTTTTATATGGGGTTATATAACTTATCGTTTCGACTATAAATATTAATTTGAAAGATAAAACTATTTCCTAAATCATGGTATTTTTTTATAATTTTTAGACATCAAATAAATAAATTATTTATGACCCAAAAATGATGTAGTGTTTACCTCATTAATAAATGATTTAAATTAATAGGATTATATATATTAAAATATCTTTCAAAACCAATCAAATTCTTATTGGATGAATTTATTTCGACCATGAGTCATATTATTTTCTACTATAAGGAGTTTTGGACCTTTAGAAACCTAAAATAATTTTATAATAATATAATATCATCACACTTTCCTGAAGAACCCCTCATCCCGCTTATAAAAAGACCTCACTTATAACCCATTCCTCACACCTCTCAAGCCCATTAGCTCGTCCAAATTCTTCCCAAATAATCTCTCAAGATCCCTCTCCTCCTAAAAAAAATCATACATTAGGCATAAGGCACTTCAATAACTCCTTTTGGTTCAAACGAAAGGGAGTTACCCAAATTAAAGGTAACAGTTTCTCTTAACTTCTTTTCTTTTATTTTACTTCTACAACCCCTAAACTCTTTTTAATATTTTCATTTATAGAAAAACCAGTATACTGAATATACTAGTATGTTTTTATGATAATTTTTCTAATATCACTTACACACACCTCCATCTAATGGGTAAAGAACATTCTATTTCGGTGGGTGTCAAACTTACACCTCACGAAACGATGATTGTTTAATTATCCCCTACCGCCTCTTATAGTGGCCATTATGATGGAACTATAATTATATAATATATATACTGTGTTTATTTTTTATTTATTCTTCTTTATTTTTAATTAATATCATACCTTTATGGTCTCTATAATGAGTAAACGAGGTAATTTCATTTGAGGAAGTGCGGCCTACCACCCCCTCAAAGTGATATGAATCGTTCGTACCATTTGTGGGAAGTATAAAGGATTTAGATATTTAAACTATATATGATATTATACTTTAATTATAATATAACTATGTATCATTATGTTTTAATTCAATTAAAATATAAAATAGAAATGAATGTAGTGTTCATGAGTACGTACGGCTTAATGTCTCCATGAACGGTGCATTTCATTTCTTATCTCCAAAAGTTATATACTATTATAAATCCATATATATACTGGATATATATGATATATATGATATCTAAATCATGAATATAATTATGGAGATAATAAACTTTTGACCACAAGAAAAACATGTAATTATAATGTGTTCATTTTTGACTCAAGTAGCAAATATCGACAAAATGACCATAATTAACTTAAATGATTACATAATGTTTATAACATGGAAATTAGTGATATAAATGGAATAATAAACTTATAAATGGGTTCTTAATCAAGTATATATTAACATAAGTTTATTATTAATTAATAACAAGGAACAAACAAGTCATGTCGGACACGAGGTAAGGGGTTTATTATCTCGCTTTTAATTCTGTGAGATTTCCAGTGTTCACCACAAATTAATTGCATGTGGTGTATTGTGTACTGAAATTTGATATATATTATCATGATCATATTTATATTCATGTTATCCTATGAATAATTTCGTGGTTTTTAACTTTTGGTCATACGACTCAATTGATTTCAATGTGGAAATGTTTTTTCATCTCACTTTTTATTCCTAGGAGATTCATGCTAGATTTGACACTATTTCCTTTTGTGTGGTGTATGTACTTCCCATGAGTTTATTCATTATGTAATATACTTAAATTTATGGGAATTTAATTCTCTGTTTTATGATCCTTATTTCATGGGATGTATGTTTCATAAATTACCAAATCGGTAAGGGAACCTTTTTACCTGATTTCCATTCCTTGGGTTAATCTTTTATTTTTTAATTATGTCATGCTATGATTATGTGCGGAATCACTATTTATTTATTTATGTTTTAATTTACACTCCCATTTGTGTGGATATTCTTTTTATACACATAATCACTCCATCAATTGTGCATTTCATAAATTACTAGACATGTCTCTTTTTTTAAGAGTTTTTATTTCATGAAAAATGGATACGGGATAGTAGTGTCTACATGTAATATTCATTTTGTTATGTAATATTTATGCCATAATTATCAAAAAAATCTAAGCCTAAAAATATCCTCAATGTGAATTCTTGACATAGTTCATGATTATGTTATGTTTATGGTCGGGTCCTTATAGTTACAACCATTCCATTCATTGTGTTAAACATCCAAGTCATTGGTTTTGTCTTAAAAAGAACATGTGTCAATTTCCTATGATTTATTCAAACTGAATGTCCAATAATATTGAGTTTATTTATATTTTTCACATGTTATTATGTAATTTATTTATCCTTAATCTAAGGATACTATTTTTATAAGGGATTTCATCTCAATTTACATTTCATTGAGACATCATTGTTGTTATGAACCAATTCACTTTTATACGGTGTATATAGTATCCTTTTGCATATTATATCATGTATACCTTTATTCACATGAAATTATTAAGTACTGATTAAATTTTATTCTTCAATTATTGTATTCAAGCATCTCTAATTTTGTGAAAAACTCTTTAACTAAAATATAGTTTTAAATGTTTGAAAGATTTATTCTTCTAAACATTTCTCATTGATGTCCATATTTTAAAAATGGGTTTTCGGATTTATTTATATGTAAATTAATGTTTTTAAATTATAATTAATTTAAAATATTAAAAGTGGTATGGGGCACATTGATTCAAAATCTATTTATTAATTTTTTTAAATGGTTTTGAAAATGATTTGATAAATAATTGTTTATTTCAATATCTTCATTTGATATATTGTGATTGGAATGTTGAAATGTTATCTTTATTTTATGATTGTGTTCTGTGTTAGGAATATGTTATGGTTATTGTCAATTGTTTACATATACGGTTGGTTCTGTGATAAACCTAGGGCGGGTGAGCCCAAGATATCTCTCCAATGAACTGGGTAATGTGACAGAGGTAAACGTTAATGTTTATCCTAATAGATTTTGGGAATATGTTGTGATGGGTATTCCAAATGTGACTCCCTATGTAGTAGTCATAGATACAATTTATGTATTTAATGAATATCATAATTTACCTTTATGATTTATTATTTCTGTGTGTTATTGATAAATCTTATGATTTCATGAGGTATGTTATGATTGAAAAGTATGGTTTCATTGATTTTTATTTATTGATAGGATAATGTTTTCCTTCCTTATTTTATAACCCTTACCGAGCTTTTTATGCTCATCCCATGTTTTTGAAATGTTTTCCACAGGACATAAATATGAATTTGGTAAAGGATGATATCAAGGAAAATTCATGATGTCTAAAACATGGGACTAGACATGTCTATTTTTTTAAGAGTATTTATTTTATGAAAAATGGATACAGGATAGTAGTGTCTACATGTAATATTCATGTTTTTATGTAATAGTTATGGCATAATTATCAAAATATCTAATCCTAAAAAGATCGTCAATGTGAATTATTGAAATAGTTCATGATTATGTTATGTTTATGTTTGGTTCCTTATAGTTACAACCATATTCCAACTTTTACACATACTATGAAAACAATATCACCATGCGTGCGTGTGTACGGGTTAATATCTCTACGCCATGGTGTAAACTATTTTTCATCTATACATTATTTCGATGGGTATAATGATGAAAATAAATGAATTAAATAATAAATATAACATGATATTATTTCCTAAAAATTAATATTCCATAAAAATGCAAACTATTTAACCATTAAGAAAATGATAACATCGCTTGTCTGTGTGTACGACTTACCATCTCTACGACGTGATGAGACTAATCTTCCACGTCCACCATCCAAGATTAATTATAAAAATATATATATTATTCATAATTATGAAATATATGACATAATAAGGCTAATTTAATATGATATATATATATATATTTGATTTAGTTACTTCCATTCAATGCAATAAGAAAATGGAAATAGTGTTCATCCCTATGTTCGGTATGTCGTCTCCCTAAACGGGATATTCCATTTCGTATATCTATCAATTATATATATTTATATTATGAATATATTTGATATATAAATCATATTATACATTATGGAAGTAATTAAATCATTATTTAAGAAATATGATCAAGAAAAACAAGTCAAAACACATACGATAAACAAATCAATTATTACCCGAAATGTTGCATTAACTTGGGATTTTTAATAAATAGGTTATATAAAGTCATAAAATAATAATATATGATTTCATAAATATTATTATTATTCTAATATAAGTTAATAATATGTTTAAAAATATTATAAATGTATTTAGGACACATATGTATAGTATCAGAGCAATGGTAAGGGTTAATTCCTCAATCTCATAATTATCTGAGATTGTTTATGTGTAAGTTTTTATAGGGACATATTTATCACCCATGTCTATTTTTCATAAATATTCCTTCAAAAAGAATATTTTAAGGTTTTATGGAAGGTATACTTTAACTATAACATCATTTTAAATTTTTTAATGATTTATTTTTCTAAATCTTTTTAATTATTGTCGATGTTTTCAAAATAATTTTACTTATTTATTTATATAGTCCTAATTGTTTTAAAATGTTAAATCCTTTTAAAATTTTCAAAGAGGTAAGGAATAATTTGATTCAAAAATATCTTTTAAATTACTTCATTTTTAAATTGTGTGACATTTATATGATTTCAAGAAAAAAGGGGATATTTTTTCTCAAAGAGTTTAACTGATTATTTTCATCTATGTCAATATCCTTTACTGGATTTTATTCTTGATTGAGGTTGATTTATTACAATAAAATATACCAGATTGTATTTAATGAGTTATGATATGTTTGACTTTGGATGTTCTATTTTTATACCTTTCGTGTTTTATGGTTAAATTATTAACAATTTGTAAGCTAGTCTGAATAAGAATGTTTATGTTATGTTTCACCCTTTTCATAAGAGGAATGCATTCGACTTAGTAAGTGGTGGTAGGGGCCCACTATATCCCCCCGATGCATCGGTAGGTCTCATGAGACAAACTATATATGGACTTTACTTAAGCCTTTCCAATTTATTTTTAGATATGGATTTGGTCGATTCCATAACCATTTCTTTTTTAGATGTCTTGGATGTGGCCTCGACGATATGGTTCAGATGTCCTACATTATGAATTCACTCCTTATGAGATTAGTTATTGATATTTCATGTAATTATTTTATGAGTATAATATCCATATGAAAATTTAAATTGAATTATTTGATTTATTCTTGCCATATTATGTTGAAAATTATGTTTAAAAGGCTTGTGTTTCAGTTTAATACATTTTCTTAATAGTTTATACTTATTTATGATAGCTTTCACAATATTATTTATCCTTACTAAGCATCTGATCTCACCCCTTTCTTATGTTTCATTTTCAAAAGATTCCAAGAAGTGTTTTATGATTGATATATAGGGTAAATCTAGGGGAAAATGTCATTCTAAAAATATTATCAATTTTCTGTTTTATGTTAGAAATTGTAACGTAATGTTCATGTATGTAATCTATTTTCCAATAATGCTAAATTGACCGGTCCTTTGGGACGTCTTTTATTTTAATCATGAAAATGTATTAAAAGAATACACCAACACTAGGCTTCTAGGGTAAGGGAATTATAGTTGGTATCAGAGAAAGTTTAGCAATAACCATGGAAATATATTTAGAAAAGTTAGATTAAGGATCATAACACTAAGATAGACTTTGAATATAAGTGTAGAAGGACCCCAAGAATTTTGGTAACAATCACAGATAACCTAGGATTAAACCTAAGATGTTATAGATTGAAAGTACATTCCCAAGAATATGTGTTTTTCTTCAATGAGATGTATTTCTCACCATATTCTTTCTGGTCTTAGTTAATAGATGAAACCAAAATGAATTGGATTAACTTTCAGTTTGATGGAAAATATGGTGATTTTGAGAAAAAAAATTAGATAATGACTAGATAGAAATATATTATGACTATGTTGAATCAGTAATCATGATATATGATTAATAATGTGATCTTTTATGACATTACAAACACATTGCATAAGAGGAATATTTACATTTATAAATGATAAAAAAATTTAAACTCATTGAGTATAGGAGATTTGGCATCATTGAAGTTAATATAAAGGGAATAAGAACCTTGAGGAATACCCCAAATTGAGGGAAATATGTTATCTCTATGGGAAAAAGGGTCCTATATTGACCAATTTTTATGGATTTCAATGTCTCATCTTTAGAAATCATGGGAATTAACCAAATCAATTCCCAGACATAAGAATCTTCCTCTAAACCAATGAAGGACCAATTACATGACACCCATTAAATTGGAAGGATTTAAGTATTTATTTATTTAGATTATGGATAGTTAATTATATAAGGAGAATTTATTTTATGTTTTTTTCCTTAATGATTTTTAAGAATATATTTAATAGTCATAATGGACAAGAAAATTTATTTAATGGTAAGATTATATTTAGAGAACATATGATTATGGTAAATATAACCCTTAATATGTTCATTATTTTAAGATAATGATGTTGGATAAATATTTTTTGGATTTTAATAACTAAATTGGATGATGCTAGTTTCCTAGGAACTAATTATGTTTTTGTCGACAAGAGGGTTATGCTATCATGGATGAATTGTATAATTTTTTTAGGACATAAAAAATTATCCACTATGTTTTGAAATAAGGAAACATGATTGTTTTCAAAAATAATATCAAATAATTCTGGTTTGTACCGTGAATGAAGAGAATACATGATGAAGGTATTCACGTGTTTGGAATGTGACAACCAAGAATGGCCCTATGAGAAATGGGAGATAAATGATAAGCCGATTTGGTTCACCTCATTCAAAAGTTTTAGATTTTTTGTTTTTGAAAGGCTTGTAAGGTTATACATTTATGGATAATATAAGTTATACTCTAGATGAAGTTTGTTATACTAATTAATTATCTCAATATAGGTGGAATTATTCATATTTGATAACCTATTCTAACACTTTTTTTGAGATAAATATAAGGACCTGTCAATCTATTTATGGATCGCTTGATCTTCCAACACTTTAAGAATGAAACATTCATATTCATTTCAATGAATAAAAGATAAATTGTAAATCGTTCAAGGAATGACTAATGGTGAGATTGAACTGAAATCAAGTATGTATTTCTTCTCATGTTCTTCAACTTTAGGTAAATGATATTGAAAACCCAAAATGTTTTCCTAGTACATTCTTTTACGATGAATCAAATAGTCCCATGGATCATCGCATATTTATGGATTTCATATTGTTAACATTATCCTAACAATATTATTTATAACTCTCCATCAAAACATGATGGTTATATTTTTTTCCATACCCATTTTTTTTACATGGAACCCAAGTATGTTTTATTTATTGTAACCTTTATACTTACCTTTCTTTATTTTAAAATAGAGGTCTCATTGATCAGTTTTTTGTTGTGGGGTTTGAATAAAGATATTTTGGAAGGTCAAACCCCAAGTTTTCAATCCTGAATTTAAATTTTTGGATAAAAATTATTGAAGTATGGGATAATGTAACACCATAAGCTTCAGCGGTACGCTTCTTCTTAATAATTCAATAGTTTGCGCTACACGCAATACTGAGTTCGATCGCACCACGACTTATCAAAATAGCTATTAAAAAAGAGGTTATGAATAGTATTGACCACATTTTTAATTATATATATCCCATATAATTTTAACATTATTAATATGTGTTTCTTAGACATTATATAAGGACAAGTCAAATTTTTCGGATAAATGATGTATTTTTCAAAAAGTGCAATTTTTTCACCTTTTAATGGGAAACCCTTTTTAAATCCAATATCTGACACTTTTATATATTCAATATGATGAAATAAAATTCTTCATTATAATAGGGACACAAAAAATTTAGTTTGAATAAAAAAATTTGTTTTCCTGATAACTTTCACAGTTTAATGAATGGTGAAAAATTCTACATTTTAATTCAAAACTGCTTTTTCACAGAAATTATTTATATAGTTAGATTAACTTTTAAATAGGTTTTAATGTGTAATTGGATAATTTTTTTATAATTTAATCCAATTTTTTTCATTGTATGTAATTTTACATTTTAACAGGACATAAAAATAAGACAATCCTTTAATAGTTTTTACTTCTTAAAAACCCGCTTTTTTGTTTTAACAATGGGAATTAATTTTAAATTAATTTCTTCCAATTACATGTTTTGAATTTGGAAAAATGGATTCCATATTTGGAATCATAAGGTACAATTTTTTTAAATAAGTACATTTTATTTTGGGACATTATGAATAGTAACTTCAGTGATTGTTTTCATTTACCATGGTTAAAGGGTAAATCAGGTAAATAAGGGTAAAAAATAATATTATAATAATGTAAAACAACCCTAACATGTGTTCTAATTATAGTGTGTGATATATTTCCGACCATTAGCATCCTTATATCTATTTTAGGACCTTATGGATCCACTTGGCTCTGAAAATGACATGTTGTAATAATTAATTTAAAGTAAAGGGAAATATAACATAAACATGTATCTTATTACTGAAACAATTTTAATTAAAGTTATATAAGTGATCTATTAACCAATAAATATTAATTAGAAATATAAAATGTTTTCATACATCATGGTATTTTATTTTTAATTTTTAGACATTAAATAATTAAATTTATTTATGCCACAAAAATAATTTAGTTTTTTCACTATTACTGAAACAATCAAATAAATGATATTATAAATAATAAAATAAATGTAATTTGAAATTTTTTACACCATAAAATAATTTTATTGATTTATATTACATGTTATATTTGATTTAATATATTTTTTCGAAGGAATTAAGGTTTTATAACTTTAAAAAATCAATTACTAAATAGTTTTAAAATTGACATAAATACATTTTTAAAATTAATAATATTTTATTAAATGATTTAAAAATACTAGAAATATAAGATTTCGTAAAATGAATTATATAATTTTAAAAATGTCATTAATTATCCACATGATGTTATTTTGGAATTTTAGAGTATCTATATTAACACTATTGTATAAAAATACAAGAAGACATGGTAAGAGTTAAACTGTTTAACTAAGGGTTAATCTCATAAGATAAGGTTAATTCCTTAACCTAAACTTGTCTATAAATAATTTTATTAGAGTATTTAGACCCATACTCGTCTTATACTTGAAATAAATAAATTTTGAGCTATTATAAACCAAAAATCAATTTATAATAAATTAATATTTCAATCATTTCCTAAAGTACCCCTCACCTCACTTATAAGAAGACACTTCTCCTTCTATTTCATTCACACCTCCAAAGCCCTTTGTCACAGCCAAACACTTCCCATCTCTCCTCTTAACAACCCTAACTTTATCCTAGATTCCACCATTTTGGGATAAAACCAACATAATGATTTCTTTTTTCCAAATCAAAATTACACACTTGAAGAAGAGGTAATCCGTTTATCCCTTCTTTTAAAGTTATTTTCTTCTTCTACTTTCTATTCCTAATTTGTTAACATACTAAAATAATAACTCTAGAATATAATATATTCTCATATATTTTTATGATTAAGGGAAAAAATATTCCTCCTTTTACCCATCCTTTTAAAAACAATATCAACATGCATTCTTACATACAACTTACTGTCTCCAAACTGTGGTGTAAACTGTTTTTAATCTATACTTTATTTTAATGGGTATAATAATGAAAATAAATGAATTAAATAATAAATATAACATGATATTCTTTCCTTAAAATTAATATTCCATCTAATTCCATATCATTTCAACATTAGTTAAATGATATCATTTCTCATGCATGTGTATGGCTTACCGTCTCCAAGACGTGTTGAGACTCATCTTCCACATCCACCATCCAAGAATGATTTCAAAAAAAATACATACTATACATAATTATGATATATATGAAATTATAAGGATACTGGAATAATATATATATGTTTGTGTGTGTGTGTGTGTGTCTGTGTCTATGTGTGTGTGTGTGTTTGTGTGTACATATATTTCATTCACTAACTTCTATTCAATACGATAAGAAAACGGAAACCGCATTAATGTGTACAGATGGACTACTGTCTCCATGAACGATGTACTCCATTTCATATATCTATCTATTATATATATTTATATAATGAGTATATATGATATATAAATCATATTATACATTATAAAACTAAGTAAATCATGATCTATGTAATATGATCAAGAATAACAAGTCAAAACACATACAAAAAACAAAGCGATTATTACCCAAAATGTTGCATTAACTTATAATTGTTAATAAATGGGTAATATAAAGTCATAAATGAATCATATATGATATCATAAATATTATTATGATTCTAAATTAAGTTAATATTTTGTTTAGAAACATTATAAAGGAGTTTCGGAAACCTACGGTGAGTAAGGAACCTAATGTAAGGGTTAATTCCTCTATATCATTATTATCTGAGATTATTTATGTGTAAGTGTTAACTAGAACATATTTATCATCCATTTCCATGTTTCATGAAAATTCATTCAAAATCAATCTTTTAAAGTTTTATGGAAGGGACTATCTAAATAGAACATCAATTAAAATGTTTCAAAGATTTATTCATCTAAATATTTTTAATTAATATTTTGGTTTTCAAAATTATTTTAAGGAATTATTTATATGGACATGATTGTTTTAAAATTTTAATTCCATTCAAAATATTCAATGTTTTATGAGACAATTTGATTCAAAAATATATTTTAAAATACATCTTTTATGAATTGTGTGACTTTTAATAGTTTTTGAGAAAAAAAGGGATATTTTTTCAAAGAGTTCTATTGTTTATTTTCATCTTTGGAAATATCCTTTATTGGATTTTATTCTTGATTGGGTTTTTTATTACATTACAATCTTCCATATTGTGTTTAATGATTTATGATATTTTTTTACTGTGGATTTACTATTGTTATACCATTCATGGTTTATGGTTAAATTATAGACAATTAGTATGATGGTTTTAATACAAATGTTTATGTTATGTTTCACCTTTTCATAAAAGGATTGCATTGGATATAGTAAGTAATGGGTGGGGCTCGCTATATCCACTCGATGCATCGGTTGGTCTCCTGATACAAACTGGATATAAAATTGGCAGACTTCTTACCCATTTATTTTCAAATACGGATTTTTCCAAGTCCATAACCATTTATTTTTACATGTCTAGTTGAGGCCTAATCAGTATGTTTCTGATGTTCGAATTTATTCATTCCCTCTTTATAGGATTATTTATTGATATTTCTTATGATTATTTGACCAGTAGAATATCCATGTAAAAATTTAAATGGAATTATTTGATTTATTTTTTCCATATTATGTTGAAGATTATGTTTAAAAGGCATGTGTTTCAGTTTTATATATTTCCTTAAAAGTTAATTCATATTTATGATAGATTCTAATATATTTTTTATCCTTATTGAGCATTTGAGATCACCCCTTTCTTATATTTCATTTCCCTAGGATTCCAGGAATTGTTTAATAAATAATATGTAGGGTTAAGCTAGGGTAATAATGTATTAATCAAAAAATTATCTATGTTGGGTTTAATGTTATTAATTTTAATATAAATTTCATGTATGTAATCTATTTTCCAAGACTGTTAAACTGATTGGTCCTTCAGGACATGATTCCTTATGATCATCCCAATGTGTTAAAGTAATACACTAACTCCAGGCTTCTGGGGTCAGGGCATAACACAGATGGCATTATGTCCCCTAAACGTATGTGTTAAGCCCATCATACTATCCATATATATCTCATCCCACTTTCATTCTATCCCCTCAAGGGGTTGATCTAATCCTTCTTGAACATGGTGTCTATCCTATACTTGATTACAAGTATGGCATCCAGAAATGAAGTCTTCAACTGCCTTCTTCATAACCAGCCTCCAAAAATGATTTTGGTGGTCTTCTACATCTTTTCCACTCGTGGATATACCACTAAAGGAGATGTATTAAAATCTATCTAAACCTCATCCCTCAATGTCACTTGTACCATCATGTGTCCTCTAAAAAGAACGACATTGTTTCCACATTTAGAAAATCCATCAGGATAATATCCTATGGATACCGTAGAATGTAGGGTATCATTGTTGGTATCCACTAGCTATTCCTCCGTGACTCACTATAGGAGTATATGGGTGATAACCAATGACTAGAGGTTTTCTGATCCATATCCATCCACAAATGAAATCTAAAATTAGGTCAACTACTATGGTACCTCACTCCGAAACTATGAATAAGACCTCCAATTGAGAGCATCTATTACCACTTCCCACATCTCGAGAGTATAGAAAAATTTAAAGTCGTAATACTATAGAAACTATGGCAATCACCATTGTATCAATTTTAGATCCTTCTAATAGATGATATACTTGAGACTCTTGTGATTGAAGTAGATGATAAATCACCCACCCTTCGGGTAGTGTTTCTATATCATCAAAGTGAATACTACCACTATTAGCTTGAGATATTGGGTCACATAGTTATGCTCATGTGGTCTTCACTGACATGAACCATACGAAATCACTTCTTGTATATGCATCCAAACACTACCATTCCAAATTCTGGATTCCCCATAGAACACTACTTACTCAACACCGTCCTCGGGTTGTCTCAATATTGGAGTGCTTATCAAACTCGTATTAAACTACTGAAAATCCGTCTAGCACCTCTCTGGTAACATGAAAGGTTGTCCCTTTTTAGTAAAAACTATCATGGTTACAGACACTCTGGGGAAATTGTGTATGACTCTTTGGTAACATCCTACCAACTCAAGGAAGATCTTTACCAGTGTCACACTCTTAGGTGGATCCCAGGTTAACACCACCTCGACTTTTATCAGCTCCACTCCCACTTCATCAACTGAGATCACATGTCCCAAAATGTAGACAAACTGAATTCATAATTAGAACATTGAGAGATTTTTGTAAATATGGTGCTCTCAGAAAGCATCAAGAACTATCGTCAAATCTCTCAGATTCTCTTCCCAATAAGCCATCTACACAAGGATATATTTGACGAATACTACTAAAAACTAGTATAAATAAGTCTAAAGGATCAAGTTCATGAGTCCCATGAACACTTCTAGGGTTTTTGTCACACCAAATGGAATCACCATGTACTCATAGTGATCATAGTGACATCCTAATGATGTCTTCTAGATATTATTGTCTTGTACTCGTAGCTATTGATAGTTTGTATAAGGCCAAACATTGAAAACCATCATTACCTTATCAATTAATCGAATATTTCATCGATCCTCGGTAGTGGGTACCTTTTTTTCACTATCACCTGGTTCAAGTGCTCGTAGTCCACACACAACCTCAAGCTCTCATCTTCTTTATTATCAAAAAAACAAGGGCTTCCTAAGGTGAAACATCAGGACTCACGAAGTCCTTCCCCTAAAACTCCTCCAACTACACCGTCATCTTGGAAAGCTCTATAGGATCCATCCTATATTTTGGTGTAGATATAGATGTATTTCTAGGGTGTAGATCAAGGAATATTTCTATCTCTCAATGGGGAGGTAAACCTAGAACATCCTCAGGGAATAATTACTCATACTCTTCCACCACTATAGAAAATTGAGAACTTGTAACATCTAATTCACCAAGGGTTAGACTATCCAAATTATGAGTAATTAGTGGCACCCTCCTATGCATGAATCCATCCAGTGTTTCATGATATTCCTTTTCATTGAAAAAGGTGAACTTGGTTATTTCATTGTGGACCCACTACATATTTTTCCTAAAACATTCAATATGGATGTGAACTGTGGAAAACTAGCCACACTAAGAATGACATCATAATGCCTCGACGCTGATACCAGAATATTCCAATAGAAAATATCTCCTACTAGATTCAGTTCACATGGTTCGAATAAGTGTATGATCTCTGATTCTTCTCCATCAGGAATCTCCAAGCATTGGGTTCAAGCAAATGGTTCAACTAGAATCTCTAAGAATCGTACAAGGCATCTGAAATGAATGTAATGACTAGAAAATGTGACTATTAGCACTAGATCTAAGTTATCAGTGACATAAATCGTACCTCAAATAATTCCTAGACCCTCTAGGTCATATGATTCAACTTCTTGCATTTTTACCCTCCCTTGTCCTCTAGCTCCCTAAGTCTGGCTTGGACCACCTGGGGGTGTTGGTGGAAACAATTAAAAACATCGTCCACCTCCTACATCTCTCCCAATACCTCTATGACGGCTATGACCCTGTGAACACTCCTACTCATGTCACTACATATTCCTTGGTGGAACATCTATGGTCTCTCTTTTAGTTTTATATTGGGGCATACAATCCCTTACAAGATGTCCCATTCTTTCACATGACCAGCATCTCCCCTCCATAGGCTGACTGGACCCACCCTATGAGCATTCACCAAATATCATCAATCAGGGTACCTCCTATTAAAACATATTTCATGTCTAGGTACTTGAGATAGATAATGTCTCCCTACATATGAGGTAATTGGCCCTGATTTCACACTACTAGAAACCACCATTTGTATTTTCTCATCCAAGAAACTCTCAACCACCAAAGCCTACTCTACCACCCCAACAAAGGTAAGAATGCACAGTGGGATAACACTGGCATGGATGTATTTATGAAGACCCCACTAAAATTATCAATCCCTAAAGAACTAATCATGAAACATATCTATAAAGTACCTATACGTTTAGGTAAACCTAGATAAATACTCAACTACTCTCAGACCTCCCTACTAGAGATGCCCAAGCTCATGGATACTTACAGCCCTCAATAGTAATATTATTAACTCCTCTATGAAAAGTATCTTGAACACTATCTATGAAAGAGTCTACTCATCATAATAATGGATCACTAACCCCCAACATCACACTAATGAGCCATAATGAAGGCCTGCTTCCTGGACCACCATCTGATCTACTAGTGTCCCGACTGGACTGAAAACTCAGTTCACTACCTCATGCCAGTCCTCAACTACCGAGGGGTTGGGATCACCTCGAAACCAGAGGGGTCACTATCAAATAAACTCATGAATAATGCTCATCCTTCACACTTAATCCACTAGTACTAGGTGTGGCAGCTGCTCCTCTATAGGTGTTAGTGTAGCTAGTACACCTCCTAGAGGTAACATCTTTGGAATTGGTCCCAATATCATTTCCTCATTGGTGAAGGTATAATCCCCATGATCATGTTGAATCTTAGATGGAATACATCATGGTAAAATCCTGAAAGTAAACAAGATGTACCAATAACAATGAATATATTAGGAGAACTTTCTCAAGAAGGTCATTTATATCACAACCCATTCCTATTGGATTCATGAACCATTGTTTCCATTGTAACAATTTTTCTCTTATACCAAGTAGAAAAATAGGTGATTAGAGTCCTGATGTATGGATACTTCAGCTACTACACCATCACTGGATTCCATGTCCTAAAAGACAAACTTAAAACACTTAACACAGTAGCCCCAAACCAATCTCAAGGAATCTGGACCAAAAGGTGAACTGACCTCTCTGATACCACTCTATCATGACTCATCCCAAAGGGGCTCATACCGCAACTCCACAAGCCCACCTCCAATAGTCCAAGGGTGGATATAAGCATCGGGTAAGTATATCACTAACATGTGAGGATTTACCCTAAGTAACTATAAACACACACACACACATCTCCAACCCTATAAAATGATAAAAAAAATAAAAATGAATGAACAAACAGGAATGTATTCATCTGAATCTCATGACCAGAGTACGACAGGATGTATAGAAAAGTAAAGAGGTTCAAATACAAGTCCACCACATAGATTCTGATACATATGTCCAAAAAAATTAAGTGCGGGGTTTCTACCACAAATACATAGGAACACACATCGGTATGTCTAGTCTCACTAAGAACTTTATGGTCCACTTCTATCTAGGACTCTTTCCAAAGGTCAATCATCTGCACATGACATGACATATGAGGGGAAATACCATGTAGGGGTGAGTGTAATAATACGTAGTAGGACCCCCCAAAACCACAAATCATACAATAATGGAAATAAATTCATATCTACATAGGTATATATCTACCACACATAAAACATGAATATCATAATATACTCAACAAGACACGCAGTCTAAAGGTAAGACACAATCATATTCTACTAGGACAGGATTATAGTTCAAATATTATACAAAGTAATTTCCTAGGAGAAGACACTCCTCAGAATAAAAGCATAGATGATGTTTGTCTAATAAGTAATTCTAATTAGGTATTATCATAGTAAGTACACGTTGGTCGTTCAAAAGGAATAAGATACATAGATGTTAATCACTTCCGAGGAAATGGGGAGATACCAATAACTCAACTTGGATTAACCTGCTAATTAAAGGATCAGAGTTTGCAAAGTGTTGGTCAAAAAGACCCCAAGAACTCTACCTAGGGAATGCATATGTATAGACATTCTCACTCTACGCCTCTCAAAGGGATTCCAACTAGTATATCCATGATGTCTTTCAAAAGGGATTGTTTTCGTTGGAGTAGGAGACGATTCTACACCAACCCTTATTTAAATGATTAGGAGAATGCACCCCAATGAAACATGTCAAATATACATAGAAAAATCGATCTAATACATGAAAAATAAAGTAAACGGCATGTACAATGGGTCACACATTGTGTAACTTGACCCTGAGTCTAACCTGTGTAAATGGCCCATGCCTTTTTCCCATGTCCGTGTATAAGTAAACAGTGTATCGGCTGACTTGTAGTCCACTAGAGTGGAAGTACACAACTTAATCATGTTTACTTGTTCCCTTGTACCTGAAAACTGATTATCTAATGTACTTGGTATAGGTCTTGTCTATGTAGGGGAGTACACGATGTGTAGGCTACAAGTTGAATCAAGCCCATGTCCTTTTACTTCCCAAAGTACTCACTGAGTTGCCCAAGAGAGACCACATGTCATGTGATAGGGTTCACATGTCGTGTGAAACATAACTCTCTCCAAAATCCCTAACCACTGCAATGGAGGAACTACATTGAATGTAGATCCAACTTACATGCTATGTAGCATAAGATTTTTCAAAAATGACCATAAGTGTTAGGTTCGTATTTTTCGTCGCTCTAGCATCTGATCTGGCTATACCTTTCTTGAAAACTAAACAAACCACCTCATCCAATACATTCCATCAAAAAACATCTTTTTTTTGATACAAAAATATACTTGTAAAATGGAATCATCATCATTGTTTGTTTTGTGCTGAAGAAAGATAAAGAATACATAATCTAGTATCCACTATCTTCTGATTTGTCAGAGCTTCCACTTTTGTAAAACCATCCTATCAAGTTGATCCCAGATCTCTGATATCATATTTTTGCACCAAGAAATGTTTGAACAATAGTCTATTGATCAGGATTTTTTGAATCGTGGGCCAAATGAAGAACTCTTGTGATGAATGAAGAATTTGGCAAAGAATAAGAACAAGAACAACGAGAGGAGGAGACCTTGATCAATTTCTAGGGAGATCATAGTTTGTTTCAATTAACATAACAATTGAAGAGTCAAAAATGTAATCACTAATAAATTCTCCCAAAATAACCATGAAATGTACATATCCCACAAATATACAATATCCATATATCAATCCTTTGGTTGATTGACCTGTGTTCATCATAGGTATCAAGAATGGGGAATCAAAATATTAAAACAACCACCCTACCTTGATTTGGATCGATCATTTATGAAGAAAGAACCCACATAAAATTTCTTGGTGAGATCCTTCAATGCTGTTGCACACCAGTTATCGATCTCTAATCGGTTCATCATCTGCCTATGGGATATCAACTAATGGATCCAATGGATCTCTTTAATTCATAAGATTATATGGAAAACCCCAAAAATTTCCCATGAGATTTTATTTGAGGATTTATATTATGTCTTTGTGTCACTACATCAATAAAATAAATTTAGTAATTTACTTAAATATTTTAATAATTTTATGCTCGTGATGACTTTCTTACAAAAGACATGCACTGACTAATGTTCAGTCACACCTAAGATAAACCTCGTGTTATGAACTCAACGGTTCCCTCGTATTTCTGATCCGGGGACCCTTTTAGTTGTTATATAACGTTTTAAGGAAAGATATACTTGTTTTATATTTAATTTATTTATTATTTTTCAAACATTGAATCCTAGCACTATGGGCCTTATAATTTCACATCATCTTGGTTCCTATTCTTGTAAATAATCCATATAATATCAAAAACTAATACACAAAAAAATCTGAGACATTATAAGGATTGTAGGGTGTTTGTTTATATTATACCTCTAGAGATACCTATATTCTAAATTATAAATGTAATGGATGGTCTCAGTTTCATAAATGAATAAATAATGAAATGAGTTATATGATGTGTCTTCTATTTCAAAGCACAATCTTGGATTTGGTCTTGGTTTATACATTCTATATTGCATATTTGGAAATATTTAATCATGATATCATGAGGGACTCCAGGATATATTCTAGATCATGAAAATAAATAACTAACTAACTTTTAATTATTAAAGAAACATTTTATAAATGAGAACCTATAATTTATAGTATTTTTACTTTCAGTACTTCCTTGCTTAATCTGTTACTATCTTCACTCTATTATATATATATTCACTAACTATATTTCACTTGAACATCGATGGTTTCATAATGGGATTATGTATAACACCTTTTTTGTGTGACCATTAGGTAACCAACTAGACTATATGATTGAAGGTATGTACAAGGTCAAGCACCCTGATATAGGTTCTTGATTCCTACTTTGGAGCTTAGGACCGTGGGACTGAGATGAGGCTCATGATGGTTGTAGGTAAACATTTTTCCTGTTTTTTTAATTTGGATACATATATTATACACCAGTCGTGTATACCTTTTTTTCTATTTTGGTAGAGACATATGACACATATCATTGTCATCATATATGTTTTAGATTCCTTCTACAATGATTTTTCAATTCCATGTGTTCATCTATTGTCTATATGATTTAATACTTCCACTACATATCTATTACTATTATAATTCTATCCACACTCTAGTGTTGAGGTCATAGTCTTCCAATGAACCCACCTAGGCTCTCACTACTAGTCGGTAGCCTCTGGTATTTGGGGATGTGCACTTGAGGCTATATGGCCAACCGGGCTCAGTGAACTGTTGATAGGAATCTTGGTTTGGGACATTACAAAGTGGTATTAGAGAGTTATTTAATAGATTTATTTACTATTAGGTGATTGTATAAAGGGATAAAAATTAATAATAGTTTGGTAATGAGATCTTCCCAAGAGTAGCTACCCTATGTATGGAAAAAATTCATATTTTCTTGAATAAAATTTCTATTTTCTGTATGCTCACTATTATTGATGATTTGATTCCACCGTTGTGTGATGAACTTGTATTGTGATTTTATTATTGGTATGATTATGGTTTATATTTCATTTCAACCCAATGAGATAAGATTATTTCACCTCATGCAACATATTAGGAACTTCTTAGAATGGCATTCCATGCATTATGCCATTCCATTTATAATGAATTACATGTTACATGTTGTTGTGATATGTGTTGTGATAAATATATGTGTTGTTGTGATAGGTATTTTGGAATGTGTTATGGTGTGAATCAGGTCGATTCTATATATTGGTTCCTAGGTGATATAACCCCTTATGGATCAAAATTTGGTGAACCATTAGTTCAACTTTTTAAAATGAACCATGATATAAATGTGGACTGAGTATAAATTCAAATGTGAAATGAATATATGAAGTCATTTGAAAATGAAATGGATATTGAAACTACTTATAGAAGAGAAATTAACATAGTCCTGACCATTATTGTGGGAAGTAGGTGGCATGTCCTTCTTATATAAGATCTGTATGATGCCCATAACTGACACTAGGAACAAACAGAGGGGTGTGTTCTTATATAGAAAGGCTTGAACCTATTTTATTATGTATCGTCATTTTAGGCTATAGACATTGATAAAAATATTTATCTAATGAATGTGTTTGGAATTGTAGTGGAATTACACCAAAATATTCTCTAGTTATATGTCAGGAAGGTGGTGCAGACCACACTCTTGAGGTGTTGGGACATTGGCTACCAGTGGATCCTCTAGTAGTGCTAGCTGCAACACTAGTATATATACCAAACACAGGTATTGAAGGATAGATTTGTGAAGGGTTTATGAGGTTTTCATAAACTGTTCAGGGAGCACCATGATGTTTTCTGAATATGGAAGAGTTTATGTGTGATTCTAGAAGTAGCATCCACTAAAATTTTTATGGGGTGGAGGACCAAAAAATAAAGATTCATGGATAGAGGCGATGATATCTATCAATCAGAATCTAGAGACACTAATCGAGATGAGGGTAAATATTTCTACATATATGTTGCATGATTCCACCAAGAGATGGTGGGATTACATTACTTAGATAGTTCATCATTGGTATATGTCCATTAGGTATTTTCATTTGGCCTTTTATTAATATTTTTATCCCATGCTTTTTTAGGGCTGAAAAGCCCAAGAATTCATGTGCTTAGAATAGGGTGTGTTATTAGTTATGGAATATTTGGTCTGTTTTACTAAGATCCAATTATTCACACCTATTTTAATTGGTGGTGAGTTATCTGAAGCCATGAAATTTGAGGATGATCTTAGGTATGAAATCTGATCGATTGTAAATTTCATTCGGATAAATACCATTTCTAGAATATAGAATCTGGTACTTATCATATAGTGTAATGTGAGAGAGGAAAGAGGTGTGACCCAAGGAGGTTTAACATATAGATATATTACTGCATTGAACAGTACTAAGAATAATCATTTAGAACATCCACATTATGATATTAGCATCCAAAGAACACACTCAGGTATCCAAGTGAGGTACTACTAATGTATTATGTCTGGGTATACAAGGGTAAAGTGTACATGGGACCTAATAATGTGTTGATCCTATGTAATGATGGGTCATCTACAGAGCTTTTGTAAAACTTTTCTATGAGTATCCAGCTAAAGAGGGTCTTTAATGACTCCACATTTGGGAAAAGGTTCAGAAGCATCTCATTAGGCAGGGATCTGGAGTAGAGTCGGCCAACCATATTGAGGGTGTGGTCGTCGTCTTGGTAGAAGACCCCACTTTTATAGTTAACAGCATAGTATAACTATATAGAATAGCTAGGATGTTTCATAGTTTCATGGTTTAGGCCAGATATATGTAGTGCAACACACCCTTCAAGAGTATGATACCATGCCTTCTACTATCAAAGGTAATATTTTAATAGCCTCTACTATATCTTCTTCACTTTTTGATACCGGGAATTCACAAAGATTTATATTGGTTCCCATTTTGGAGAGACTTGAGATTAGTTTTTATACCTCTAATTTATTCATGATTATTGAAACTCCATTGGGAATTACAATGGAGAATGTGTATTAGTGCAGTGAGTTCCCCCTTGACATTGGTGGGTGTCACTTTGAATGAGACCTCTTTGTCCTCGAGATGATAGGTTTTGTCATAATTATCAAGATGGAATAGTTGGTTCCATTTCATTATTTCCATGATTATTAACTCCATATAGTGATATTTACATCACCAATGGGTGGGGATTTTATTCACAGGGGTGAATGGGATGTTCATTAGAGCTGAGCTGGACCCGAGCATCGTGGGCTGGAAATGACGATATCCTATATTTCTAGATTATATATGGATGATTATGGAACACATGATATAGAATTCCTTCAAGTGGTTGATAATTTTTGGTATGTTTTACTTGATTAATTTTTAGGACTACCTTCAGTGGGAGAGGTATATTTATCTTTCATTCTAGTACCAAGGACTTCACTAGTATCCATTACCCCTTATTGGATGGCTACTACTGAAAAGAAAAAGCCCAAGAGGTAGTTAGATGAGTTAGATTCCAAGGGTTTTATCAAACCCATTACATCTCTATATGATTCACTGGGAATTTTTGCGAAACAAGTGGATGGTACCCTTAGTCTATTTTTAGATTACTAGAAATTCGACTAGCTGATGGTTAAGAACCAGTATCCTCTATCGTGGATAGATAATCTCTTCGATCAACTATGAGTAGTTTGGGTATTCTAAAATATTTATTTGAGACATTTTTGTCATCATGTTCATGTTAGACCATCATACATACCTATCACATTCTTTCAAAGTTGGTATGGTCCCTTTGAGTAATTGGTTTTGTCACTCGGTCACACGAATGCACCAAAAATATTCATGGCACTAAAGAAATGAGTTTTTCATCCAAATCATGTTTCCTTTTTTATGGTATTCATGGATGATATCTTTGTATATTCTCATAAATGACATGACTATGCCAAACATCTTGATATCATATGTAATACACTGCAAGGTAATCAGTTGTATGATAATATCAAAAAGTTAAACTTCTGAATGGATCTAATTCACTTCCCAGTTCATATTTTTTCTAACATAGGTGTATCAGTTGAACAAGAGAATGTGATTTTTATGGTTTCCTAAGAGCATCATAATAACATCCTTGATGTATGGAGTTTCATAGGGCTAGTTTGTTACCACATGTGATTCGTAGAGGATTACTCACGCCTAGCAGTGCCACTTACGGGCTTGACTAAAAAGGGTGTGATGTTTTTTTGTCTAATTCTTGGGATTCATCTTTTTAGGAGATGAAGGGTGGTTTACATCAACACTGATACTGATTTTTCCAGATCCAGCAAGAAGTTACCCTATGTATTGTGATGCATCTGATATTGGGCTGGGAGCAGTATAATATGATTTCCTACATGATGGTATTTTCTTTTTAATATTTATAAATTAAATAATTAATTTTATTTATGACACAATAATGATGCAGTATTTTTCTTATTAATGGAAGAATCAAATAAATGATATTATAAATATTAAAATAAATTTAATTTGAAAATTTTTATGCCATATAATAATTTTATGGATGAACATGACATGTTAGATTTGATTTAATACATTTTTTTAAGCAATCAAGTTTTTACAACTTTAACAAAAATAAATTACTAAATAGTGTCAAAATTGACATAAATGAGTTGTTAAAACAAATACTATTTTATTAAAAGACATAAAAATCTTAAAAATATAAGAATTGGCCAAATTACATAGATAATGTTAAAAATATCATTATTGATCCACTTTAGGTTCTCTTGGCATTTAATATTAACTATATTAACCCTATAGTGTAAAAATACAAGAATAAGTGAAAAGAGTAAAATTGTTTAACTAAGGGTTAACCCCAAAAGATAAAATTTATTTCAGGACCTAAACTTTTCTAAAAACACTGGAAGAAAGTAGTTTTACCCATCCTTATCTTATCCTATAAATAAATAACTTTTCATCTATTAGAAACCGAAAATTAATTTATAAAAAATTATTATTTCAATCCTTTCCTAAATTTCCCCAAACCTATCATATAAAACGACACTTCTCTTTCTCTTTTATTCATGGCTCTAAAGCCGTTTGGCTCAGCAAACCCCTACGAAAATCTCCTCCCAACATCCCTCAATTCATCTTAGAGGCCACCCTTTGTGAATAAAACCAAATTAAGGTGTCCTTTGTATGAAAATAAAAAGGAGACAGCCAAAGAAGATGTGATTGGTTTATCCCTTATTTAAAAGTTCTTTTCTTCTTCTAATTATTCTTCCTAAGTTGTTACGATACTAAAATAATATATCCAGTATCTTATATATGGTGCGCTTTTTTATGATTATGGAACTATAACATCCCAGGTAAATAAAGAGCCTGACATTTTTCATATTTATTAATATTTGTGAATTAAATATTAATTCTACTTTAAAGGGGACGCTTTTTTCAATGGAGTACCCGATACGCAACAATGGGATTCATTGAAATCTTATGTTGCACACTAATAATATAATATTAACATTTTAAATGGTAGTTAATGCCTAGACATTATATTGGAGAGAATGAACATTACTATCTAAAATATGATTATACATGTTTGGTAAATGTTTTTACATTTATCCAATAAAATTTAGAGGCTTAAAATAAGATAATAATTCTACTTTAAACATTAATATTCTAATATTCACTAAAAGGTTGATTTACTGCCTTTTGATGGAGAATCCTTATTAAATATAGTTTTGGTGACTTTTATATGTTCCATTTGAGAAAATAAAATTATTCTTTAGAATTAGGACATCAAAATTTACTTTGGGTAAAATTTTGGTATTTTTCTGAAAAAATTCATTTTTTGATGAATAGTGAAAAATATTATATTTTAATGCAAAACTGCCTTTTAATATAATTTATTTATATGGATAGATTATCTTTTTAGTTGTTTTTAAAGATTAATTAGATTATAGTTTTACCATTTAATCCAATTGTGGTCAATGGAATTAATTTTACTTTAAATTGGACATAAAAACTTTCAATCTTTTGAGAGATATTGTTTCGTAAAAACACGCTATTTGTTTTGACAACGGGAATTAATTTTAAACTACTTAATTCAACTTCTATGTTTTGAAATTGGTAATATAGAATTAATTTTTGAATTTGGAATATCAAATATATCTTAGGCTGAATATTTGGAATTTTTCTGAAAAACATCATTTTTTGATGAATAGTGAAACCACTAAGTACTAGTTAAAAACTGACTTTTTCATTTAAATGAAATTTTACTGCTTCTATAAATTTAATTATGAAAATATGACATACATTTTTTTTATTAGTATGTATAATTTGGTTCAATAAAATGAAAATAATTTTTTGTTGAATAGTAACTTTTGACTTTTATTTACCGCGATTAAAGGTAAATAGGGTAATTCAAGGTAAAAAGAATATTATAATAAAATCAAATTACCTTAACACTTGTCCTAACATTATTGGATAAGTCATTTCCGACCATGGGAATCCTTGGGTCGATTTTGGGACCCCGTGGAGCCACATGGGAGTGATAATGACACTTTAGACTAATTAATTTAAAGTAAAGACCAAAATGACACAAACCAATATCTTTTAGTAAATTAATTTTTACATCAGGTTACTTAAGTTATTTTTTCTACTATAAATATTAATTAGAAAGATAAAAATATTTACTACATCATGGTATTTTTTATAATTTTCATACATCAAATAAATAAAATTATTTATGACACAAAAATGATGTATTATTTACATCACAAATAAATGATTTAAATAAATATGAATAAAAATATTTAAATAACAACCAAAACCTATCAAATTATTATTATATGAATTTATTTCGACCATGAATCATCTTAACTTCAACTTTAATGAGTTTTGGACCTTTAGAAACCGAAAATCGTTATATAATAATATAATATTTTCACACTTTCGTAAAGAACCTCTCCTCCCCCTTATAAAAATACATCACTTATAACCAATTTCTCACACCTCTAAATCTCTTTGGATCTTCCAAACCCTACCCAAATAATCTCTCAGGATCCCTATCCTCCTCTTAGAAGCCTTACCTTGGGCATAAGTCACTTCAAGAAGTCCTTTTGGTTCAAACCAAAGGGACTTACCCAAATTAAAGGTAATAGTTTCTCTTAACTTATTTTCTTTTATTTTACTACTACAACCCCTAAACTCTTTTTATTAATTTATTTTATAACTAAAACAGTATCCTAAATATTCTAGGATGTCTTTATGATAATTATTCGAACTAAACATACACACACCTCCATCTAATGGGTAATGAACCTACTGTTTCTGTGGGTGGTAAGCTAACCCCTCACGAAACAATGATTGTTCAATTATATACTACCACCTCATACAGTGGACATTATGATGGCACAATATTTATATATGATATATATTATGTTTATTTTTTCTTTATGCTTCTGTATTTTTAATTTATATCAAACCTTTATGGTTTCCAATATGAGTAAATGTGATAATTTCATTTGAGGATCTGCGTACTACCGCCACCTCAAAGTGATAGGAATCGTTCATTCCATACATGGGATGTATAAATGATGTATTTATTGAAATTATATATGAAATTATAATATAATTATAATATATCTATGTATCATTAAGTTTTCATTCAATTAAAATACGAAATAGAAATGAATGTAGCGTTCATGGGTATGTACGGCTTACCGCCTCCATTAATAGTTCATTTGATTTCTTATCTCCAAATGTTATGTACAATTATAAATACATATATATACTGGTTACATATGATATATATGATATATAAATCATGAATATAATTATGCAGATAATGGACTCTTGACCACATGAAAAACTAGTAATTATAAGGTGTTCATTTTTGACTCAAGTACCAATTATCGACAAAACAACCATTATAAACTTAAATGATTACATAATGTTTATAACATGGTAATAAGTGATATAAAAGGAATATTAAACTTGAAAATTGTTTCTTAATTAATTATAAATTAACATAAGTTTATAATTCAGGATGAACAAGGAACAAACATGTCAAGTCAGACATGAGGTAAGGGGTTTCTTATCTCACTTCTAATTTCACAAGATTTCCATTATTCCCCACTAATTTATTGCATGTGGTGTATTGCGTACTTCCATTTGATATATATTACCATGATAATATTTATATTCATGTTATTCTTTGAATTGGTGGTTTTAAACTTTTGGTCATACGACTCGATTGATTAAAACGTGGAAAGGGATTTTCAACTCATATTTTATTCCTGTGAGATTCAAGCTATATTTGCCACTATTTCCTTTTGTGTGGTGTATTTACTTCCCTTTAGTGTATTCATTGTGTAATATACTTCAATTTATGGGTATTTTCATCTTCATTTTATGATCCTTCTTTCATGGGTTTTATGTTCCGTAATTTTCCAAATCGGTAAGGGAACCTTTTAACCCAATTTCCATTCCTTGGGTTAATCTTCTAATTATTAATTATGCCATGCTGTGATTAGGTGTGGAATCCCTACTTATTTATTTATGTTTTAATTTCCACTCCCCTTTGTGTGGATATACTTTTGATACACATAATCACTCCATTGATTAATTCTCATGTCATCGATATGAACATGGTAAGAGTAATTTTAACTCAATTTCCACTCATTGAGTTAAACATCCAAGTCATTGGTTTGTCTTAAAAATAACAAGTGTTAATTTCCTATGATTTATTTACACTGAATATCCAATAATATTGAGTGTATTTATATTTTTCACCCATTATTATGTAATTTATTTATCCTTATTCTAAGGATACGGTTTTTATAAGGGATTTCATCTCAATTTATATTTCATTGAGACATCATTGTTGTTATGAACCAATTCACTTTTCTACGGTGTATATACTGTCATTTAGCATATTATATCATGAATCCCATTATTCTCATGATATTATTAAGTTATGATTGAATTTTATTCCTCAATTATTTTATTTAAGTGTCTTACATTTTCTTAAAAACTCTTTGACTAAAATATCTTTTTAAATGTTTAAAAGATTTATTCTTCTAAATATTTCTCATTAATTTCTATTTTTTAAAAATGATTTTTAGGATTTATTTATATGGACATTAATGTTTTCAAATGATAATTAATTAAAATCTTCAAAGTGCTATGGGACACTTTGATTCAAAAATAACTTTATTAAATGCATTAAATGGTTTTGAAAATTATTTGATAAAGCATTTTTTATTTCAATATCATGATTTGATATATTATGATTGGAATGTGAAAGTGTAATATTTCATTTATGATTGTGTTCTATGTCAAAAATATGTTATGTTAATTGGGAATTGTTTACATATATGGGTGGTCCCGTGATAAACCTAGGGTGGGTGAGCCCCATATATCTCTCCAATGCATTAGGTAATGTGACAGAGGTAAACGTTAATGTTTCTCTTAAGAGATTTTGTGAATATACTGTGATGGGTATTATAAATGTGACTCCCAATGTAGTTTTGATAGCTACAACTTATTTATTTAATAAATTCCATAATTTACCTTTATGATTTATGATTTTTGTGTGTTATTCTTAAATCTTAAGCTTTTATGAGGTATGTTATGATTGAAAAGTAAGGTTTCATTGATTTGTATTTATTGATGATATAATGTTTTCCTTCCTTATTTTATAACCCTTGCTAAGCTATTTATGTTCATCCTTAGTTTTTGAAATGTTTTCCACAGGACATAAAGATTAATAGGGTCAAGGATGAGATCAAAGAAAAGTCATGTTGTCTAAAACATGGGACTAGACATGTCTCTTTCTTTAAGTGTTTTTATTTTATGAAAAATGTATACTGGGTGGTAGTGTCTAGATGTAATATTTATGTTTTTATGTAATAGTTATGGCCTAGTTATCTAAAACTCTAAACATTAAAAGATCATTAAAGTGAATTCTTGAAATAATTCAAGATTGTGTAATGTTTAAGTCTCGGTCCTTACAGTTGGTATCAGAGGACGGTTTAGATAACTTTAGAGGTTATGGTGTTCTCTAAGAATATGTGACATTACCATAATGGTTAGGATTTTATAAAGAGTCATAGTTATTTTAGATAAAGTGAATGAGTATTAGATAACATTAGTAATTATATCGTAGTATTTAAACTCCTCATAAGATATTATATGATGATTTTACTAATATACTCACACTGACCTTTTTGGTTTTAGTAAATGGCTGGATCTAGCAGGCACAAAAGTAATAGTTGTTGTGATGAAAATTGTGATGGTTTTTTGAATGAGCAACTGAATGAAATGGGAGCTGCAATGAGAACTCTTGTGGTTATTCTCAACCAACTATCTAGAGTCATGATTGACCATTTGAACCTTGGTGATTTTTATAAGGCATTGTATATGCAAGAAACAAATCCCTAAGGAAGTTCAGGTAATAATCATAAAGGTATGTATGTTCAAAAACCTACATGTCAAGGATGTGGAAAGGAACACTTAGGAAAATGCTTCAATGGTAGGGGAAGATGATATATATGTGGAAATGAAGTTCATAAATCAAGAACCTTCCTTGGAAAAAGGAAGCATCCAATTGACTCTAGGAAAGGGAAATAAGGTCTGTCTGAGGGATCAATTGAATGTTTTAAATGTGGTGTACATAGTTGTTATACAAATTGATTTCCTAAAAATATGTTTTGGGAATGGGATCACCAGGATCATAAAAATATATATTTTCACCAATACCTAATTCCATTCCGATTAAGGATGAAGAAACTGACAATAACCAATGAAAGGTATGGATTATTTCATAACATATGTTTTGATATTAGTGAGTCTTAGGATATGATTCATGATTTTGTTTGTAGGAATGAAGTATTTCAGAATAATTTGTAAAGGAATTTTTAATAGATCATTAAGAATATTGAATGAGTAAGAAGTCAACATATAAGGGAGTCAAGTGTTATAGTAGATTTCAGGATGATGAAATGCTTAAAATTATTAAGGCTTTTTTTATTATAGAATTACATTAGAAGAGTTTTTATAGTTTTTGTAACCATGAAGTTTGATATATGAAAATTTTATTCAAGGAATAATTATCTTTTCTTTTTTGTATATAGTTATAAAGAACCATTTGGGTTTATAAGATCCTTGAATTTGAGGCAATTAGAGGTTAATATATTTTGGGATGCAAAATGAAAGTTATTATATAACCTTTGTGGTTAAAGTTTGTTATGGTTATTTTTTATGAATTTATATCTTTTTTGGGAATTTAATAAAATTATATAGTTTTTGAAAAAGGACAACATGTATACCATAGTACAACCCTTTGCGTCAGACAAAGCTATGGGAATCAAACCTACAACCAAAGTGCGACTGGGATTTATCACCTACCACTGGACTACAGGAAGTCCCTAGTTTGTATGACTAATTATTTTTAGTTAGATGATTTTATGAATCATGAATAAGTTTATTTTGGGTTATTTATGGAAATTATTAACCTATCATAGAGAATATGTTATTTAGTTAATTATGATTCAGTATGAGACTTTAAGAGTAGTTGATGTTTTTGGAGATAAATGTTAAGATTTTTGTGGAAGACTATGTGATCAAATCCTTTTGAAATTTTGGGTTTCAATCATATTTTTTGGGTTACATAGAAGAATTTATGGATAGTTTTTTATTGAATGGTATTTGTTGAACTTTGGATATTGTTAGACAAATTTTGGATATTAAGAGTAGTTTTTCATTATGTAAAAGTTAATCATTTTTGGGGATTATCTGATCTTGTACTAAAATTTTTGTTTTGGTTGATATCTAAAGATAGGGGAAATATATAGTTCATATTTTTTGGATTATGTGATACTCTAGACGTTGATTCTAGTACTTTTAATGTGACCAAGTCAGTTTGAATACTCATCGTTTGGAGAAAAGATGCGTTGGTGGTAGAAATTTAGTAAAGGATAAAAGTCTACATGATAAGTAAGTATTTTTCCTTATGTTTTTAGTTAAACTCATAAATAAATTACTCAACTTTATGAAAAGTATCTTAAAACAAAAACATTGTATGTTAACTTTTAATAATGGGGAATCAAAGGCCATTTAACCCATCACATGTTAGTGATTTTATAGTGGTTAACATTCTCTTAATCATGTTTTCTATCACTCTCCAACAGAACTTGACCGTTTGTTCTCTCTTCTATATCCAAGTTTTTATACATGGATTCCTAGTATGGGTTTTCTCAGGTTACCTTTTTACTTCTCTTTCTTTCTTTTAAAGTGATAGTTTTACTGACTCTTTTCTGATGAGGGACTTTTAATGAAGTTTCTAAGCCCAGTTATTAAATTGCGAGGACGTAATTCCCAAAATGGGGGAAGGATGTAACATCCCAGGTAAATAAAGGACATTCCATTTTTCATATTTATTAATATTTTTGAATTAAATATTAATTCTACTTTAAATGGGATTCTATGTTCAATTTCATACCTGATACACTACAATGGGTTTCTTTGAAATCTTACGTTGCACACAAATAATATAATATTATTATTTTAAATGGAAGTTAACGCTTAGACGTTGTATTTGAGGGAATGAACATAACTAACTAAAATATGATTATATATGTTTTTAAAATGTTTTTACATTTATCCAATAAAATTTAGAGGCTTAAAATAAGAAAAGAATTTGATTTTAAGCATGAATACTTTAATATTCACCAAAAGGTCGATTTACTGCCTTTTGATGGTGAACCCTCATTAAATCTAGTATTTGTCACTTTTATATGTTCCATTTTAAAGAATAAAATTCTTATTTATAATCAGGACATCAACATTAACTTTGGGTAAAAAAAATTTAAGTTTTTGATAAAATTCATTTTTGGATGAATAGTAAAAAATATTGTATTTTAATTCAAAGTTTCCTTTTAATATAATTTATTTATATGGTTAGATTATCTTTTTAAATGTTTTTAATGTGTAATTAGATTATTTTTTTACCATTTAATCTAATGGGGGTCATTGTAATTTATTTCACTTTGAAATTGGACATAAACAAATGTCAATCTTTTGACAAATATAGTTTCTTAAAAACACGCTATTTGTTTTGACAACGAGAATTAATTTTAAAATAATTAATGCAAATTATATATTTTTAATTTTTAAAATAAACATAATTTTTTAATTTGGAATATAAAATATTATTTCGGCTGAATGTTTGGTATTTTTCTGAAAAATATCAAATTTTGATGAATAGTGAAACCACTAAGTAGTAGTTAAAAAACTAAATTTTTCATTTAAATGAAATTTTACCACTTCTGAGAATTGAATTTTGAAAATCCGACATACATGGTGGTTATTAGTAATTACATTTTAATTCAATAAGATGAAAATAATTTTTTGTTAAATAGTAACCTTTGACATTTATTTACTGTGGTTAAAGGTAAATAGGGTAATTCAAGGTAAAAAGAATATTATAATAATACAAAATTACCGTAACACTTGTCCTAACTTTATTGTATGAGTCATGGACGACCATGGGAATCCTTTGGTTGATTATGGGACCCCATGGAGCCACTTGGAAGTGATAATGACACTTTAGATTAATTAATTTAAAGTAAAGACCAAAATGACACAATCAAATATCTTTTAGTAAATTAATTTTTATATGGGGTTATATAACTTATCGTTTAGACTATAAATATTAATTAGAAATATAAAAAAATTTCCTAAATCATGGTATTTTTTTATAATTTTTAGACATCAAATAAATAAATTATTTATGACACAAAAATGATGCAGTATTTACATCATTAATAAATGATTAAAATTAATAGGATTATAAATATTAAAATAACTTTCAAAACTAGTACAATTCTTATTGTATGAATTTATTTCGACCATGAGTAATATTATCTTCTACTGTATGGAGTTTTGGACCTTTATAAACCTAAAATAATTATATAATAAAATAATATCATCACACTTTCCTAAAGAACCCCTCATCCCCCATATAAAAAGACCTCACTTATAACCCTTTCCTCACACCTATCAGGCCCATTGGATCATCCAAAGTCTTCCAAATAATCTTTCAAGATCCCTATCCTCCTCCTAAAATCCATACATTAGGCGGAAGGAACTTCGAGAACTCCTTTTGCTTCAAACGAAAGGGAGTTACCCAAATTAAAGGTAACAGTTTCTCTTTACTTATTTTCTTTTATTTTACTTCTACAACCCCTAAAATATTTTTAATATTTTATTTTATAACAACACCAGTATACTCAATATACTATTATTTTGTTATGATAAGTATTCTAACTACACTTACACACACCTCCATCTAATGGGTAAAGAGCATTCTGTTTCAGTGGGTGTCAAACTTACACCTCACGAAATGATGATTGTTTAATTATCCCCTACCGCCTCTTATAGTGTCCATTATGATGGAACTATATTTATATAATATATATAATATGTTTATTTTTTATTTATTCTTCTGTATTTTTAATTTATATCATACCTTTATGGTTTCCATCATGAGTAAACGAGATAATTTCATTTGAGGAAGTGCAGCCTACCACCCCCTCAAAGTGATATGAATCGTTCGTACCATACGTGGGAAGTATAAAGGAATTAGATATTGAAACTATATATGATATTATACTGTAATTATAATATAACTATTTATCATTATGTTTTAATTCAGTTAAAATATAAAATAGAAATGAATGTAGTGTTCATGTGTACGTACGGCTTAATGTCTCCATGAACGGTGCATTTCACACATGTTATTTTTAAGAAAAAACCATGAATGGTGCATTTCATAAATTACTAGACATGTCTCTTTTTTTAAGAGTTTTTATTTTCTGAAAAATGGATACGGGATAGTAGTGTCTACATGTAATATTCATGTTGTTGTGTAATAGTTATGGCATAATTATCAAAAAAATCTAAGCTTAAAAGATCCTCAATGTGAATTCTTGACATAGTTCATGATTATGTTATGTTTATGGTCGGGTCCTTATAGTTACAACCATATTCCAACTTTTACACATACTATGAAAACAATATCACCATGTGTGCGTGTGTACGGCTTAATATCTCTACGCCGTGGTGTAAACTATTTTTCATCTATACATTATTTCGATGGGTATAATAATGAAAATAAATGAATTAAATAATAAATATAACATGATATTATTTATTAAAAATTAATATTCCATAAAATTTCAAACTATTTAACCATTAATTAAATGATAACATCGCTTTTGTGTGTGTACGACTTACCATCTCTACGACGTGATGAGACTCATCTTCCACGTCCACCATCCAAGATTGACTATAAAAATATATATATTATGCATAATTATGAAATATATTACATAATAAGACTAATGGAATATGATATATATATATATATATATATTTGATTTAATTACTTCCAATCAATGCAATAAGAAAATGGAAATAGTGTTCATCTTTATGTTCGGTATGTCGTCTCCCTAAATGGGATATTCCATTTCATATATCTATCAATTATATATATTTATATTATGAATATATATGATATATAAAACATATTATACATTATGGAAGTAATTAAATCATTATTTAAGAAATATGATCAAGAAAAATAAGTCAAAACACGTACGATAAACAAATCAATTATTACCCAAAATGTTGCATTAACATGGGATTTTTAATAAACGGGTTATATAAAGCCATAAAATAATAATATATGATTTCATAAATATTATTATTATTCTAATATAAGTTAATAATATGTTTAAAAATATTATAAATGTATTTAGGACACATATGAATAGTATCAGACCAATGGTAAGGGTTAATTCCTCAATCTCATTATTATCTGAGATTGTTTATGTGTAAGTGTTTATAGGGACATATTTATCACCCATGTCTATTTTTCATAAATATTCCTTCAAAAATAATATTTTAAGGTTTTATGGAAGGTAGACTTTAACTATAACATCATTTTAAATTTTTTAATGATATATTTTTTAAAATCTTTTTTATTATTGTCGACGTTTTCAAAATAATTTTACTAATTTATTTATATGGACCTAATTGTTTTAAAATGCTAAATCCTTTTAAAATTTTCAAAGAGGTATGGGATAATTTTATTCAAAAATATCTTATAAATTACATCATTTATAAATTGTGTGACATTTATATGATTTCAAGAAAAAAGGGGGTATTTTTCTCAAAGAGTTTTTCTGATTATTTTCATCTATGTCAATATCCTTTAATGGATTTTATTCTTGATTGAGGTTGATTTATTACAATACAATATTCCATATTGTATGTAATGATTTATGATATGTTTGAATTTGTATGTTCTATTTTTATACCTTTCATGTTTTATGGTTAAAGTATTAACATTTCGTAAGCTAGTCTGAATAAGAATGTTTATGTTATGTTTCACCCTTTTCATAAGAGGAATGAATTCGACTTAGTAAGTGGTAGGAGGGGCCCGCTATAGCCCTCTGATGCATCGGTAGGTCTCATGAGACAAACTATATTTGGACTTTTCTTAAGCCTTTCCCATTTATTTTTAGATATGGATTTGGTCGATTCCATAACCATTTCTTTTTTAGATGTCTTGGATGTGGCCTCGACGATATGTTTCAGATGTCCTACATTATGCATTCACTCCTTATGAGATTAGTTATTGATATTTCATGTAATTATTAGACTAGTAGAATATCCATATGAAAATTTAAATTGAATTATTTGATTTATTCTTGCCATATTATGTTGAAAATTATGTTTAAAAATCTTGTATTTCAGTTTAATACATTTTCTTAATAGTTTATACTTATTTATGATAGCTTTCGCAATATTGTTTATCCTTTCTAAGCATCTGATCCCACCCCGTTATTATGTTTCATTTTCCAATGATTCCAAGAAGTGTTTTATGATTGGTATGTAGGGTAAATCTAGGGGAAAATTTCATTCTAAAAATATTATCAATTTTGTGTTTTATGTTAGAAATTGTAATGTAATGTTCATGTATGTAATCTATTTTCCAATAATGCTAAATTGACCGGTCCTTTGGAATGTCTTTTATTTTAATCATGAAAATTTATTAAAATAATTCACCAACTCCAGGATTCTAGGGTAAGGGAATTGTAGTTGGTATCAGAGAAAGTTTAGCAACAACCTTGGAAATAGATTTAGAAAAGTTAGATTAAGGATCATAACACTAAGATAGACTTTGAATATAAGTGTATAAGGACCCCAAGAATTTTGGTAACAATCACAGATAACCTAGGATTAAAGTTAAAATGTTATAGATTGAAAGTACATTCCCAGGAATATGTGTTTTTCTTAAATGAGATGTATTTCTCACCATATTCTTTCTGGTCTTAGTTAATAGATGAAACCAAAAGGAATTGGATTAACATTCAGTTTGATGGAAAATCTGGTGATTTTGAAAAAAAAAATTAGATAATGACTAGATAGAAATATATTATGACTATGTTGCATCAGTAATCATGATATATGATTAATAATGTGATCTTTTATAACATTCCTAACACATTTCGTAAGAGGAATATTTACATTTATAAATGTTAAAATTTTAGAATCATTGAGTATAGGAGATTTGGCATCATTGAAGTCAATAAAAAGGGAATAATAACCTTGAAGAATACCCCAAATTGAGGGAAAGATGTTATCTCTATGGGAAAAAGGGTCCTATATTGACCAATTTTTATGGATTTCAATGTCTCATCTTTGGAAATCATGGGAATTACCCAAATCAATTCCTAGAAATAAGAATCTTCCTCTAATCCAAGGAAGGACCAATTACATGACACCCATTAAATTGGAAGGATTTAATTATTTATGTATTTAGATCCATGAATTAGGAATAGTTAATTATATAAGGAGAATTTATTTTATGTTTTTCCCTAATGATTTTTAAGAATATATTGAATAGTTATAATGGACAAGAAAATTGATTTAATGGTAAGATTATATTTAGAGAACATATGATTATGGTAAATATAACCCTTAATATGTTCATTATTTTAAGATAATGATGTTTGGATAAAGATTTTTTGGATTTTAATAACTAAATTGGATTATGCTAGTTTCCTGAGAACTAATTATGTATTTGTCGACAAGAGGGTTATGCTATAATGGATGAATTGTAAAATTGTTTTAGGACATAAAAAATTATCCACTATGTTTTGGAATAAGGAAACATGAGTGTTTTCAAAAATCATATCAAATAATTCTGGTTGTTACCATGAATGAGGAGAATACATGATGAAGGTGTTAACGTGTTTGGAATGTGACAACCAAGAATGGCCCTATGAGATATGGGAGATAAATGCTAAGCCGATTTGGTTCACCAAATTCAAAAGTTTTAGATTTTTTATTTTTTAAAGGCATGTAAGGTTATACATTTATGGATAGTATAAGTTATACTCCAGACGAAGTTTGTTATAATAATTAATTATCTCACTATATGTGGAATTATTCATATTTGATAACCGATGCTAACACTTTTTTTGAGATAGAAGTAATGACCTATCAATCTATTTATGGATCGCTTGATCTTCCAACACTTTAAGAATGAAACATTCATCTTCATTTCAATGAATAAAAGATAAATTGTAAATCGTTCAAGGAATGAATAATGGTGAGATTGAACTGAAACCAAGTATGTATTTCTTCTCATGCTCTTCAACTTTAGGGAAAGGATATTGAAAACCCAAAATGTTTTCCTAGTACATTCTTTTACGATGAATCAAATAGTCCCTCGGATCATCACATATTTATGGATTTCATATTGTTAACATTATCCTAACAATATTCTTTATAACTCTCCATCAAAACAAGATGGTTATATTTTTTTTCCATACCCATTTTTTTACATGGAACCCAAGTATGTTTTATTTTTTGTAACCTTTATACTTACCTTTCATTATTTTAAAATAGAGGTCTCATTGATCAATTTTTTGTTGTGGGGTTTGAATAGAGATATTTTGAAAGGTCAAACCCCTAGTTTTAAATCCTGAATTTAAATTTTTTGGAAACAAATTATTGAAGTAGGGGATAATAGAACACCATAAGCTTCAACGGTACGCTTCTTCTTAATAATTCAATAGCTTTCGCTACACGCAACACTGAGTTCAAGCGCAACACAACCTATCAAACTAACTGTTTAAAAAAAGGTTATGAATAGTGTTGACCACATTTTGAATTTTATATATCCCATATAATTTTAACATTAATATTATGTGTTTCTTAGACATTATATAAGGACATGTCAAATATTTTGGATAAAAGATGTATTTTTCAAAAGGTGCAATTTTTTCTCCTTTTAATGGGGAACCATTTTTAAATCCAATATTTGACACTTTTATATATTAAATATGATTAAATAAAATTCTTCATTATAATAGGGACACAAAAATTTAATTTGAATAAAAAAATTTGTTTTGCTGATAACTTTCACAGTTTAATGAATGGTGAAAAATTCTGCATTTTAATTCAAAACAGCTTTTCACTGAAATTATTTATATAGTTAGATTATCTTTTCAATAGGTTTTAATGTGTAATTGGATAATTTTTTTATAATTTAATCCAATTTTTTTTTATTTTATGTATTTTCACATTTTAATAGGACATAAAAATAAGGCAATCCTTTAATAGTTTTTACTTCTTAAAAACCCGCTTTTTGGTTTTAACAATTGGAATTAATTTTAAATTAATTTATGCCAATTATATGTTTTGAATTTGGAAAAATGGATTCCATATTTGGAGTCATAAGGTACAATTTCTTTAAATAAGTACCTTTTATTTTGGGACATTATGAATAGTAACATCAGTGATTGTTTTCATTTACCATGGTTAAAGGGTGAATCAGGTAAATAAGGGTACAAAATAATATTATAATAATGTAAAACAACCTTAACATGTGTTCTAATTATAGTGTGTGATATATGTCCGACCATTAGCATCCTTATATATATTTTAGGACCTTATGGATCCACTTGGGTGTGAAAATGACATGTTGTAATAATTAATTTAAAGTAAAGGGAAATATAACATAAACATGTATCTTATTACTGAAACAATTTTAATTAAAGTTATATAAGTGATCTATTAACCAATAAATAGTAATTATAAATATAACAATATTTCATACATCATGGTATTTTATTTTTAATTTTTAGACATTAAATAATTAAATTTATTTATGACACAATAATAATTTAGTTTATTCCCTATTACTGAAATTATCAAATAAATGATATTATAAATAATAAAATAAATGTAATTTGAAATTTTTTATACCATAAACTAATTTTATTGATTTATATTACATGTTATATTTTATTTAATATATTTTTTAGAAGGAATTAAGTTTTTATAACTTTAACAAAAATCAATTACTAAATAGTTTTAAAATTGACATAAATGCATTTTTAAAACTAATAATATTTTATTAAATGACATAAAAATACTAGAAATCTAAGATTTTGTAAAATGAATTATATAATTTTGAAAATGTCATTAATTATCCATATGAGGTTATTTTGGCATTTTAAAGTATCTATATTAACCCTATTGTATAAAAATACAAGAAGACATAGTAAGAGTTAAACTGTTTAACTAAGGGTTAATCCCATAAGATAAGGTTAATTCCTTAACATAAACTTGTCTATAAATAATTTTATTAGAGTATTTAGACCCATACTCGTCTTATACTTGAAATAAATAAATTTGGAGCTATTATAAACCGAAAATAAATTTATAATAAATTAATATTTCTAGCATTTCCTAAAGTACCCCTCACCTCACTTATAATAAGACACTTCTCCTTCTATTTCATTCACACCTCCAAAGCCCTTTGTCACAGCCAAACACTTCCCATATCTCCTCTTAACAACCCTAACTTCATCCTAGATTCCACCCTTTTGGGATAAAACCAACATAATGATTCTTTTTTTCCAAATCAAAAGGACACACCTGAAGAAGAGGTAATTCGTTTATCCCTTCTTTCAAAGTTATTTTCTTCTTCTACTTACTCTTACTAATTTGTTAACATAATAAAATAATAACTCTAGAATATAATATATTCTCATATATTTTTATGATTATGGGAAAAAAATATTCCTCCTTTTACCCATCCTTTTAAAAACAATATCAACATGCGTGCTTACATACGACTTACTGTCTCCAAACTGTGGTGTAAACTATTTTTCATCTATACTTTATTTTGATGGGTATAATAATGAAAATAAATGAATTAAATAATAAATATAACATGATATTCTTTCTTTAAAAGTAATATTCCATCTAATTCCATATCATTTCACCATTAGTTAAATGATATCATTACTCGTGCATACGTATGGCTTTCTATCTCCAAGACGTGTGGAGACTCATCTTCCACATCCACCATCCAAGAATGATTTTAAAAAAAATACATATTATACATAATTATGATATATATGAAATTATAAGGCTACTGGAATAATATATATGTGTGTGTGTGTGTGTTTTTGTGTGTACATATATTTCATTCACTAACTTCTATTCAATACGATAAGAAAACGAAAACTGCATTAATGTGAACAGATGGACTACCGTCTCCATGAACGTTGTACTCCATTTCATATATCTATCTATTATATATATTTATATTATGAGTATATATGATATATAAATCATATTATAAATTATAAAACTAAGTAAATCATGATCTAAGTAATATGATCAAGAATAACAAGTCAAAACACATACAAAAAACAAAGCGATTATTACCGAAAATGTTTCATTAACTTATAATTGTTAATAAATGGGTAATATAAAGTCATAAATGAATCGGATATGATATCATAAATATTATTACAATTCTAAAATAAGTTAACATTTTGTTTAGAAACATTATAAAGGAGTTTCTGAAACCTACGGAGAGTAAGGAACCTAATGTAAGGGTTAATTCCTCTATATCATTATTATCAGATATTCTTTATGTGTAAGTGTTAACTAGAACATATTTATCATCCATTTCCATGTTTCATGAAAATTCATTCAAAATAAATCTTTTAGAGTTTTATGTAAGGGACTATCTAACTAGAACATCATTTCAAATGTTTCAATTATTTCTTCTTCTAAATATTTTTAAATAATATTTTTGTTTTCAAAATGATTTTAAGGACTTATTTATATGGACATGATTGTTTTAAAATTTTAATTCCATTACAAATATTCAATGTTTTATGAGACAATTTGATTCAAAAATATATTTTAAAATACATATTTTATGAATTTCGTGACTTTTAATAGATTTTGAGAAAAAAAGGGATATTTTTTCGATGAGTTTTATTGTTTATTTTCATCTTTGAAAATATCCATTATTGTATTTTATTCTTGATTGGGTTTCTTATTACATTACAATCTTCCATATTGTATTTAATGATTTATGATATTTTTTACTGTGGATGTACTATTTATATACCATTCATGGTTTATGGTTAAATTATTGACATTTAGTATGATGGTTTTAATACAAATGTTTATGTTATGTTTCACCTTTTCATAAAAGGATTGCATTGGATATAGTAAGTAATGGGTGGGTCTTGCCATAGCCACTCGATGCATCGGTAGGTCTCCTGAGAGAAACTGGATAAGAAATTCACAGAGTTCTTACCCATTTATTTTCAAATATGGATTTTTCTAAGGTCACAACCATTTATTTTTACATGTATGGTTGAGGCCTCATTAGTATGTTTCATATGTTTGAATTTATTCATTCCCTCTTTATAGGATTATTTATTGATATTTCTTGTGATTTTTTGACCAGTAGAATATCTATGTAAAAATTTAAATGGAATTATTTGATTTATTTTTTCTATATTATGTTGAATATTATGTTTAAAAGGAATGTGTTTCAGTTTTATATATTGCCTTAAAAGTTAATTCATATTTATGATAGCTTATAATATATTTTTTATCCTTACTGAGCATTTGAGATCACCCCTTTCTTATATTTCATTTTCCTAGGATTCCAGGAATTGTTTTATGAATAATATGTAGGGTTAAGCTAGGGTAACAATTTCTTAATAAAAGGATTATCTATGTTGGGTTTAATGTTATTAATTTTAATATAAATTTCATGTATGTAATTTATTATCCAAGACTGTTAAACTGATTGGTCCTTCAGAACATGATTCCTTGTGATCATCCCAATGTGTTAAAGTAATACACTAACTCCAGGCTTCTGGGGTCAGGGCATAACACAGATGGCATTATGTCCCCTAAACGTATGTGGTAAGCCCATCATACCATCCATATATATCTCATACCACTTTAATTATATCCCCTCAAGGGGTTGATCTAATCATGCTTGAACATTGTGTATATCCTATACTTGATTACATGTATGGCGTCGAGAAATGAACTCTTCAACTGCCTTCTTCATAACCAGCCACCAAAATGATGTCGGTGGTCTTATACATCTTTTCCAATCGTGGATATACCACTAAAGGAGATGTATGAAAATCTATCTAAACCCCATCCCTCAATGTGACTTGTACCATCATGTGTCCTCTGAAAAGAACGACATTCTTTCCACATTTAGAAAATACATCAGGATAATATCCTATGGATAACGTAGAATGTAGGGTATCATTGTTGGTATCCACTAGATATTCCTCCGTGACTCACTACAAGAGTATATGGGTGATAACCAATGACAAGAAGTTTTCTCCTCCATATCCATCCACAAATGAAATCTAAAATTATGTCAACTATAATGTTACCTCACTCAGAAACTATGAATAAGGCCTCCAATTGAGAGCATCTATTACCACTTCCCACATCTCGAGAGTATAGAAAACATTAAGTCATTATACTATAGAAACTATATCTATCACCATTGTATCAATTTTAGATCCTTCTAATAGATGATATACTTGAGACTCTTGTGATTGAAGTAGATGATAATTCACCCACCCTTCAGGTAGTGTTTCCATATCATCAATGTGAAGACTACCACTATTCGCTTGAGATATTGGGTCACATAGTTATGCTCATGTGGTCTTCACTGACATGAACCATAGGAAATCACTTCTTGTCTATGCATCCAAACACTACCATTACAAATTATTGATTCCCCATAGAACACTACTTACTCAACACCATCCTTGGGTTGTCTCAATATTGGAGTGCTTATCAAACTCTTCTTAAACTACTGAAAATCCTTCTAGCACCTCTCCAGTAACAATAAAGGTTACCCTTTTGAGTAAAAACTATCATGGTTATAGAAACTATGGGTAAATTGGGTATGACTCTCTGGTAACATCCTTCCAACTCAAGGAAGATCTTTACCAGTGTCACACTCTTAGGTGGATCCCAGGTTAACACCACCTCGACTTTTATCAGCTCCAATGCCACTTCATCAACTGAGATTGCATGTCCCAAAATGTAGACAAACTGAATTCATAATTAGAACATTGAGAGATTTTTGTAAAGATTGTGCTCTCAGAAAGCATCCAGAACTATCGTCAAATCTCTCACATTCTACTCCCAATAAGCCATCTACACAAGGATATATTTGACGAATACAACTGGAAACTGGTATAAATAATTCTAAAGAATCAAGTTTATGAGTCCCATGAACACTTCCAGGGTTTTAGTCACACAAAACGAAATCACCATGTACTCATAGTGTTCATAGTGACATCCTAATGATGTCTTCTAGATATTGTTGTCTTGTACTCGTAGCTATTGATAGTTTGTCTAAGGCCAAACATTGAAAACCATCATTACCTTATCAATTAATCGAATATTTCATCGATCCTCGGTAGTGAGTAATTTTTTTTCACAGTCACCTGGTTCAAGTTCTAGTAGTCCACACACAACCTCAAGCTCTCATCTTCTTTATTAGCAAAAAAACCGGGGCTTCCTAAGGTGAAACATCAAGACTCACGAAGTCCTTCCCCTAAAAGTCCTCCAACTACACCCTCATCTTGGAAATCTCTATAGGATCCATCCTATATGTTGGTGTAGATATAGATGTATTTCTAGGGTGTAGATCAAGGAATATTTCTATCTCTCAATGGGGATGTAAACCTAGAACATCCTCAAGGAAGACTTACTCATACTCTTCCACCACTGTAGAAAATTGGGAACTCGTAACATCTAATTCACCAAGGGTTAGACTATCCAAATTATGAGTAATTAGTGGCACCCTCATATGCATGATTCTATCCAGTGTTTCATGATATTCCTCTTCACTAAAAAAGGTGAACTTGGTTATTTCATAGTGGACCCACTATATATTTTTCCTAAAACATTCAATCTGGATGTGAACTGTGGAAAACTAGCCACACTAAGAATGACATCATAATGCCTCTACGCTGATACCAGAATATTCTAATAGAAAATATCACCTACTAGATTCAGTTCACATGGTTGGAATAAGTGTATGATCTCTGATTATTCTCCATCAGGAATCTCCAAGCATTGGGTTCAAGCCAATGGTTCAACTAGAATCTCTAATAATCATACAAGGCATCTGAAATGAATGTAATGACTAGGAAATGTGACTATTAGCACTAAATCTAAGTTATAAGTGACATAAATCATAACTCAAATCATTCCTAGATCATCTAGTTCATATGATTCAAATTCTTGCATTTTCCCCTCCCTTGTCCTCTAGATCCCTAATTCTGGCTTGGACCACCTGGGGGTGTTGGTGGAAACAATTAAAAACATCGACCACCTCCTGCTTCTCTCCCAATACCTATACAACAGCTATGACCCTGTGAACACTCCTACTCATGTCACTACCTATTACTTGGTGGAACATCAATGGTATCTCTTTTAGTTTTATGGTGGTTCATACAATCCCTTACAAGATGTCCCATTCTTTCACATGACCAGCATCTCCTCTCCATAGGCTGACTGGACCCACCCTGTGAGCGCTGCACCAAAGATCATCGATCAGGGTACCTCCTATTAAAACATATTTCATGTCTAGGTACTTGAGATAGATATTGTCTCCCTACATCTGAGGTAATTGGCCCTAATTTCACACTACTAGAAACCACCATTTGTATTTTCTCATCCAAGAAACTCTCTACCACCAAAGCCTGCTCTACCACCCCAACAAAGGTAATAATGAATAGTTTAATAACACTGGCATGGATGTCTTTATGAAGACCCCACTAAAATTTTCAATCCCAAAAGAAATAATCATGAAACATATCTATCAAGTACCTATAAGTTTAGGTAAACCTCGATAAATACTCAACTACTATCAGACCTCCCTACTAGAGCTGCCCAAGCTCATGGATACTTACAGCCCTCAATAGTAATATTATTAACTCCTATCTGAAAAGGTGCTTGAACACTGTCTATGAAAGAGTCTACTCATCATAATAATGGATCACTAACCCCCAATATCACACTATTGTGCCATAATGAAGGCCTGCTTCCTGGACCACCATCTGATCTACTAGTGTCCTGACTAGACTGAAAACTCAGTTCACTACCTCATTCCAGTCCTCAACTACCTAGGGGTTGGTATCACCTCAAAACTAGAGGGGTCACTATCAAAGAAACTCATGAATCATGCCTAGCCTTCACACCTCATCCACTAGTACTAGGTGTGGCAGCTGCTCCTCTATAGGTGTTAGTGTACCTAGTACACCTCCTAGAGGTAACGTCTTTGGAATTGGTCCCAATATCATTGCCTCATTGGTGAAGGTATAATCCCCATGACCATGTTGAATATTAGATGGAATACATCATGGTGGAATCCTGAAATTAAACATTATGTACGAAGGACAATGAATATATTAGGGGAACTTTCTCAAGAAGGTCATTTCGGTCACAAACCATTTCTATATGATTAATGAACCATCATTTCCATTGTAATAATTGTTCACTTATACCAAGTAGAAAAATAGGTTATTAGAGTCCCGATGTATGGATACTTCAGCTACCACACCATCACTGGAGTCCCTGTCCTAAAAGACAAACACAAAACACTTAACACAGTTTCCCCAAACCAATCACATGGAATCTGGACCAAAAGGTGAACTGACCTCTCTGATACCACTCTATCATGACTCATCCCAAAGGGGCTCATACCGCAACTCCACAAGCCCACCTCCAATAGGACAAGGGTGGATACAAGCGTCGAGTAAGTATATCACTAACATGTGAGGATTTACCCTAAGTAACAATAAACACACCCACACATCTCCAACCCTATAAAATGATAAAAAAAATAAAAACGAATGAACAACCATGAATGTATACATGTGAATCTCATGACCAGAGTACGACAGGATGTATAGAAATGTAAAGAGGTCCAAATACAAGTCCACCACATAGATTTTGATACATATGTCCAAAAATATTAAGTACGGGGTTTCTACCACAAACACATAGGAACACACATCGGTATGTCTGGTCTCACTAAGAACATTATGGTCCTCTTCTATCTAGGACTCTTTCCAAAGGTCAATCATCTGCACATGACATGACACATGAGGGGAAATACCATGCAGGGGTGAGTGTAATAATATGCAGTAGGACCCCCCAAAACCACAAATCATTCAATAATGGAAATAAATTCATATCTACATAGGTATATATCTACCACAAATAAAACATGAATATCCTAATATACTCAACAAAACACGCAGTCTAAAGGTAAGACACAATCATATTCTACTAGGATATGATTCTAGTTCAAATATTATACAAAGTAATTTTCTAGGAGAAGGCACTCCTCAGAATAATAGCACATATGATGTTTGTCTAATAGGTAATTCTCATTAGGTATTATCATAGGAAGTACATGTTGGTAGTTCAGAAGGAATAAGATACAAAGATGTTAATCACTTCTAAGGAAATGGGGAGATACCAATAACTCAACTTGGATTAACCCTCTAATTAAAGGATCAGAGTCTGCAAAGTGTTGGTCAAAAAGATTCCAAGAACTCTACCTAGGGTATGAAGATGTATAGACATTCTCACTCTAGGCCTCTCAAAGGGATTTCAACTAGTATATCCATGATTTCTTTCAAAAGGGATTTTTTTCGTTGGATTAGGAGACGATTCTACACCAACCCTTGTTTAAATGATTAGGAGAATGCACCCCAATGAAACATGTCAAATATACATAGGAAAATGGATCTAATACATGAATAATAAATAAACGGCATGTATAATGGGTTACACATTGTGTACCGTGACCCTGAGTCTAACCTGTGTAAACGGCCCATGCCTTTTTCCCATGTCCGTGTAGATGTAACCAGTGTATCGGCTGAATTGTAGTCCACTATAGTGGATGTACACAACTTCAGCATGTTTACTTGTTCCCTTGTACCTGAAAACTGTTTATCCAATGTACTTTGTATAGGTATTGTCTGTGTGGGGGAGTACACGATGTGTAGGCTACAAGTTGAGTCAAGACCATGTCCTTTTACTTCCCAAAGTACTCACTGAGTAGCCCAGGAGAGACCACATGTCATGTGATAGGGTTCACATGTCATGTGAAACATAACTCTCTCCAAAATTCCTATCCACTACAATGGAGAAACTACATTTCATCTAGATCCAACTTACATGCTATGTAGCATAAGATTTTCCAAAAATGACCATATGTGTTCAGTTCATATTTTTCGTCGCTCTAGCCTCTGATCTCGCTATGCCTTTCTTGAAAACTAAACAAACTACCTCATCCAATACATTCCATCAAAAAACATCATGTTTTGGATATAAAAATATACTTGTAAAATGGAATCATCATCATTGTTTGTTGTGTGCTGAAGAAAGATAAAGAATACAAAATCTAGTATCCACTATCATCTGATTTGTCACAGCTTCCACATTTGCAAAACCATCCTATGAAGTTGATCCCAGATCTTTGATATCATATATTTGCACCAAGAAATATTTGAACAATAGTATATTGATCAGGATTTTTTGAATTGTGGGCCAAATGAAGAACTTTTGTGATGAATGAAGAATTTGGAAGAGAATAAGAACAAGAACAGCGAGAGGAGGAGACCTTTATCAATTTATAGGGAGATCATAGTTTGTTTCAATTAAAATAAAAATTGAAGAGACAATAATTTAATCACTAATAAATTCTCCCAAAATAACCATGAAATGTACATATCCCACAAATATACAATATCCACATATCAATCCTTTGGTTGATTGACCTGTGTTCGTCATAGGAATAAAGAACGGGGAATCCAAATATTAAAATGACCACCCTACCTTGATTTGGATCAATCATTTATGAATAAAGAACCCACATAAAATTTCTTGGTGAGATCCTTCAATCCCGTTGCACACTGGTTATCGATCTCTAATCAGTTCATCATCTACCTATGGGATATCAACTAATGGATCCAATGGAACTCTTTAATTCATAGGATTATATGGAAAACCCCAAAAATTTCCCATGAGAATTTATTTAAAGAGTTATATTATGTCTTTGTGTCACTACATCAATAAAATAAATTTATTAATTTAATTAATTATTTTAATAATTTTATGTTCGTGATGACTTTCTTACAAAAGACTTGCACTGACTAATGTTCAGTCACAACTAAGATAAACCTCGTGTTATGAACTCAATGGTTCCCTCGTATTTCTGATATGGGGACCCTTTTAGTTGTTATATAACGTTTTAAGGAAAGATAGACATGTTTTATATTTAATTTATTTATTATTTTTCAAACATTGAATCCTAGAACTCTGGGCCTTATAATTTCACATCATCTCGGTTCCTATTCTTGAAAATAATCCATATAATATCAAAAACTAATACACAAAAAATCTGAGCCATTATAAGGATTGTAGGGTGTTTGTTTATTTTATACCTCTAGAGATACCTATATTCTAAATTATGAATGTAATGGATGGTCTTAGGTTCATAAATGAATAAATAATGAAATGAGTTATATTATGTGCCTTCTATTTCAAATCACAAGCTTGGATTTGGTCTTGGTTTATACATTCTATATTGCATATTTTTAAATATTAAATCATGATATCATGAGGGACTCCAGGATATATTCTAGATCATGAAAATAAATAACTAATTGACTTTTAATTATTAAAGCAACATTTTATAAAAGAGAACCTATAATTTATAGTATTTTTACTTTCAGTACTTCCTTTCTTAATCTGTTACTATCTTTACTCTATTATATATATATTCACTAACTATATTTCACTTGAACATCGATGGTTTCATAATGGGATTATGTATCACACCTTTTTTGTGTGACCATTAGGTAACCAAATAGACTATATGATTAAAGGTTTGTACAAGGTCAAGCACCCTGATATAGGTTCTTGATTCCTGCTTTGGAGCTTAGGACCATGGGACTGAGATGAGGCTCATGATGCTTGTAGGGAAACATTTGTTTTTGTAATTTTGATAAATCTATTATACACTAGTCATGTATACCTTTTTTTCTATTTTGGTAGAGACATATGACACATATCATTGTCATCATATATGTTTTAGATTCCTTCTACTATGATTTTTCAATTCCATGTGTTCATCTATTCTCTATATGATTTAATACTTCCACTACATATCTTTTACTATTATAATTCTCTCCACACTCTAGTGCTGAGGTCATATTCTTCCAATGAACCCACCTAGGCCCTCACTACTAGTCGATAGCCTCTAGTATTTTGGGAGTTTCACTTGAGGCTATATGGCCAACCGGGCTCAGGGAACTGTTGATTGGAATCTTGGTTTGGGACATTACAAAGTGGTATCAGAGAGTTATTTAATAGATTTATTTACTATTGGGTGATTTTATAAAGGTACAGGAATTAATAATAGTTTGGTAATGAGATCTTCCCAAGAGTAGCTACCCTATGTATGTAAAAAATCCATATTTCCTTGAATAAATTTCTATTTTCTGTATGCTCACTATTACTGATGATTTGATTCCACCGTTGTGTGATGAAATTGTATTGTGATGTTATTATTGATATGATTGTGGTTTGTATTTCATTTCAACCCAATGAGATAAGATTATTCCACCTCATTCAACATATTAGGCACTTCATAGAATGGCATTCCATGCATTATTCCATTCCATTTATAATGAATTACATGTTCCATGTTGTTGTGATATGTGTTGTGATAAATATATGTGTTTTTGTGATGGGTATTTTGGAATGTGTTATGGTGTGAATTAGGTCGATTCTATACATTGGTTACTAGGTGATATATCCCCTTATGGATCAAAATTTGGTGAACCATTAGTTCTACTTTTTAAAATGAACCATCATATAAATGTGGACTGAGTATAAATTCAAATGTGAAATGAATATATGAAGTAATTTGAAAATGAAATGGATATTAACACTACTTATAGAAGAGAACTTGACATAGTCCTGACCATTATTGTGGGAAGTATGTGGCATGTCATTCTTATATAAGATCTGAATGATGCCCATAACTGACACTAGGAACAAACAGAGGGGTGTGTTCTTATATAGAAAGGCTTGAACCTATCTTATTAAGTATCATCATTTTAGGATATAGACATTGATAAAAATATTAATCTAATGAATCTATTTGGAATTGTAGAGGAATTACACCAAAAGATTCTCTATTCATATGTCAGGAAGGTGGTGAAGACCACACTCTTGAGGTGTTGGGACATTGGCTACCAGTGGATCCTCTAGTAGTGCTAGCTGCAACACTAGTATATATACCAAACACAGGTATTGAGGGATAGATTTGCAAAGGGTTTATGAAGTTTTCATAAACTGTTCAGGGAGCACCATGATGTTTTCTGAATATGTAAGAGTTCATGTGTGACTTCTAAAAGTAGCATCAACTAACATTTTTATGGGGTGGAGGACCAAAAAATAATGATTCATGGATATAGGTGATGATATCTATCAATCAGAATCTAGAGACTCCAATTGAGATGAGGGTAAATATTTCTACATAGATGTTTCATGATTCCACCAAGAGATGGTGGGATTACATTACTTAGATAGTTTATAAATGGGATATGGCCATTAGTTATTTTCATTTGGCCTTTTATTAATATTTTTATCCCATGATTTTTTAGGGCTGAAAAAACCCAAGAGTTCATGTGCTTAGAATAGGGCGAGTTATTAGTTATGGAATATTTGGTCTGTTTTACTGAGATCCAGTTCTTCACACCTATTCTAATTGGTGGTGAGTTATCTGAAGCCATGAAATTTGAGGATTATCTTAGGTATGAAATCTGATCGATTGTAAATTTCATTCGGATAAATACCATTTCTAGAATAGAGAATCGGGTACTTATCATATAGTGTAATGTGAGAGAGGAAAGAGGTGTGGGCCAAGGAGGTTTAACATCTAGATATATTACTGCACTGACCACTACTAATAATAATCATTTAGAACATCCACATTATGATATTAGCATCCAAAGAACATACTCGGGTAGCCAAGTGAGGTACTACTAATGTATTATGTCCGGGCATACAAGGGTAAAGTGTGCATGGGACCTAATAATGTGTTGATCCTATGTAATGATGGTTCATCTACAGAGCTTTTGTAAAACTTTTCTATGAGTATCCAGCTAAAGAGGGTCTTTACCGACTCCACATTTGGGAGAAGGTTCAAGGGCATCTCATTAGGCAGGGATCTGGAGTAGAGTCGGCTAACCATATTGAGGGTGTGGTCGTCGTATTGGTAGAATACCCCACTTTTATAGTTACAGCAGAGTATAACTACATAGAATAGCTAGGAAATTTCATAGTTCCATGGTTTAGGCCAGATATATGTAGTGTAACACACCCTTTAAGAGTATAATCCCATGACTTCTACTATCATAGGTAATATTTTAATAGCCTCTACTATAGCTTCTTCACTTTTTGATATAGGTAATTCACAAAGCTTTATATTGGTTCCCATTTTGGAGAGACTTGGGATTAGTTTTTATACCTCTTATTTCTTCATGATTCTTGAAACTCCATTGGGAATTACAATGGAGAATGTGTATTAGTGCAGTGAGTTCCCCCTTGACATTGGTGGGTGTCCCTTTGTATGAGACCTCTTTTCCTTGAGATGATAGGTTTTGTCATAATTCTTAGGATGGAATGGTGGGTTCCATTTGATTATTTCCATGATTATTAACTCCATATAGTGATATTTACATCACTAATGGGTGGGGATTTTATTCATAGGGGTGTATGGGATGTTCAGTCGAGCTGAGATGGACCCGAGCATCGTGGGATGGAAATGATGATATCCAATATTTCTAGTTTATATATGGATGATAAGGGAACACATGATATAGAATTCCTTCAACTGGTTGATAATTATTGGGATGTTTTACTGGATTAATTTTTAGGATTACCTTCAGTGAGAGAGGTATATTTCTCTTTCAATCTAGTACCAAGAACTTCACTAGTATCCATTACCCCTTATTGGATGGCTACTACTGATAAGAAAGAGCCCAAGAGGTGGCAAGATGAGTTAGATTCCAAGGGTTTTATCAAACCCAATACATCTTTATGTCATTCCCTAGACATTTTTGCGAAACAGGTGGATGGTACCCTTAGTCTATTTTTATATTACTAGAAATTCGACTAGCTGATGGTTAAGAACCAGTATCCTCTATTGTGGATAGATGATCTCTTCGACCAACTATGAGTAGTTTGGGTATTCTAAAATATTTATTTGAGATATTTTTATCATCATGATCATGTTAGACCATTATACATACTTATCACATTCTTTCATAGTTGTTATGGTCCCTTTGAGTAATTGGTTTTGTCACTCGGTCACACGAATGCACCAAAAATATTCATGGCAGTAAAGAAATGAGTTTTTCATCCAAATCATGTTTCCTTTTTTATGGTATTCATGGATGATATCTTTGTGTATTCTCATAAATTACATGACTATTCCAAACATCTTGATATCATATGTAATACACTGCAAGGTAATTAGTTGTATGATAATATCAAAAAGTTAAACTTCTGGATGGATCTAATTCACTTCCTTGTTCATATTATTTCTGACATGGGTGTATCAGTTGAATAAGAGAATGTGATTTATATGGTTTCCTAAGAGCATTATAATAACATCCTTGATGTATGGAGTTTCATAGGGCTAGTTGGCTACCACATGTGATTCATAGAGGACTACTCACGCCTAGTAGTGCCACTTATGGGCTTGACTAAAATGGGTGTGATGTTTTTTTGTCTAATTCTTGTGATTCATCTTTTTAGGAGATGAAGGGTGGTTTACATCAATACTGATATTTATTTTTCCATATCCAGAAAGAAGTTAACCTATGTATTGTGATGCATCTGGTATTGGGCTAGGATAAGTCCTTATGAAAGGAGATAGAGTCATGGTGTACAAGTCTCAACCATTTTGGCCACATGAGATAAACTACCCGACACACAATATAAATTTCAGTACATTTATTCATGCATTGTGATATTGGATAAATTACATACATGGTTATAATTCATTGGTGTACAAAAACCAAAAAAAATCATCAAGTATATATTTACACAGTGTGATTTGATTCCAAGATAGCAAATGTGGGTTGAATACCTACTGTATTTCGACATGGAGATTTCCTACACACCTGGTAAAGGAAAAATAGTGGCCAATTACCTAAGCATGAGTACTCTGGGACAAGTAATTTTGTAGGCTAGTAGTGAGTGGAAGCTCATGGATTTGTGCTCTGAGATGCACTTGTTGGTGTGTTGTAGTAAGAGGAAGACATTTCTATCATCCTTACGTATTACCTATACCCATCTGGATGGTGTTAGGATGTGGAAACTATCAAACTCAGAGGACCTAGTTCTATGGGAGAGTGTGATAGTTTAGAATACTCGCCCTAGTTGACCATAGTTAAGGATGAGATTTTGTGTGTATATAGTAATCTGTTGGTTTCTTTAGACTTGTGCAAGGAGCTGATGAGAGACTTTCAATCTTCACTGTGGGCAGTGCATCCTAGAGAAACCAAGATATATCAGGATTTACATCGCCAATATTGTTGTATGGGTATGAAAAGTGATGTATCTTTTTTTTAGGATGTTTTCCACCTATAAATAGGTAAAGGTAGAACAATAGAAACCAGCTAGTCATTTAAAACAGTTTCCCATTTCTTGAGTAGAAATGGAATGATGTTGTGATAGATTTCATGACTAGTTTACCAAGGTCACCTTGAGGTAATGATGTTGTACAAGGTGTTTTTGATCATCTCATGATTTTTTCACATTTCATACCTATCATGGAATCCTTAAATGTTGATGATCTTGGGATGTGGTACATCCATGAGAAAATACGAATTCACGGGGTCCCGCATATTATCATTCCTGATAGGGATGCCTGATTTACTTTATGGTTATGTCATGAGATACAAAGTGAGTTGGGTAAAGTAGGTGATTCTAAGAATATCAAACCACACCCATATAGATTTCCATTTAGAGCAGATAATTCAGGTTCTTGAGGACATACCGTGGGCATGCATCCTGGATTTCTAGGGCTCCTAGGGGAGACATATACCCATGTTTGAATTCTCTTACAATAATAGAGTTTACGATACTATTCTGATGGAACCTTAAAAGTATTTGTTTGGTAGGCCATATCGATCACCCCAATTTAGGTCTAAGGTAAGAGGGGAATCACTTTTTGGATGTCATCTTGTTTATGATACCTCAATGTTGGTTCAATTGATTCGAAAGAATATGGCTATTGTGCAGTCTGGATAGAAATCATACAATGGTCGTCATAGAATACCTCTAGATTTTGAGGTCAAGAATTGGGTTTTCATTCATGTTTCTCCGAGGTTGGGACACATGAAGATCAAGAGATATGGTAAGATTTCATAGAGATATATTGGGTCATTTGAGATTATTGAGGGATTTAGGCTGGTAGCCAATCTATAGTAGTTTCCTCATAAGTATTGTACCGTACACAAAATCATCTATGTATATCAGTAGCTATATTACTATTCAGATATGTATCATGTCTCTTAGCCTAGGGATGTTTAGTTATAGGTATATGAGTCATTTCAGGAGAATCTAATATGTATTTTGGATCATAGTATGAAGGTTCTCTGAAGCTAGTCAGTTCCTTTAGTACGGGTTCTATGGCAGCACGACAAAGCACAAAATGATACCTTAGAGAGGGAGGCTGATTAATGATCATAGTGGAAAAATTTATTCTCATAACCTGCTTCACTTCCCTTTTATGATATATTTTGGGATGAGTTTTTTTAATGGGGGGAGGTTGTATCAACCTGGTTTTTTTCATTCCAGTATGGATCATTTTAATTTCTTCTTTAAGGTATTGTTTACATTCCTTTTGGATTAGACCCTAATCTAGTCCATGTGATTATTGGTTTGTTTTTATAAAGGAAGTGGTAGGAGGGTTGTAGGTTGGTTTTCGGACATATACACGATATGTAATTAGAATACATGACATGTATTAACTTCATGACGTGTAATGGTTTGGAAAGAACTATTCACAATATGTGAAGGGTTTTACCTAGGGGAAGATCCTGAGATTTACACAACATTTAAGGAATTTCCATTTCATGTAAATTCCTTATTTTATTTTTTAAAAAAGGAGGCAGGGCCTCTTATTTTTCTGATAGAACCTCACCCCCCCCCCCTAGCGCAGAAACACATAAATGAATCCTAAAGTAGTTTGTTCCATTATTACTCAACCAAAACATCAATCCAAGATTTTTTTATCATGTTGGAAGAACTTTGGTAAGGACACTCTTCTTCTTTATCCATTCACAATTTCCTTTAGTATATTTTTCAATATTTTAGTGCAGTCTCTTATGCCCAATTTTCATAGCGTTGATGCATTCATTTTATTTCTTATGATCTCGGCCAAATTAAAGTTTAATAATAGATGAGGAGTGTTTTATAAGTTTGATTTTTGTGGTCTCATTCTATTTTATTAATGTATAATGTTTTATATTTATTTATTTATGCCACACACCCATTTTTTAGATCGTCTACCTTTAAATGGTTTGAAATCCTTCAATTAAATTGTTATTCATGGAGTATGTAATTTTAGAGGCTTTTTAATGAATTAATATATGTTGAGTACCCTAAATATGGTACTACCCCCATTGAGTTTGTTGTTAATAAGTAGAACATTTTGATGGTATGTGTTTTGGATCCATTTGAGCTTTCCCATTTACCCCTTGACAGGGGATTTTCAATATTGAATTGTCATTTATAATTGAAATGATAAACGGATTTAATAATGAATAGGTAATGGATTACATTACCCTATACCCTTTCCATGAATTTTTTGTTTAATCATTTTATTCTTTTAATATTGAATTTACAACGTGATTAGTTAAGAGGTAAGGATTTTACGCTTAGCTTGTGCCTTTACCAACCATTTGAGGTGAGGTTTAAATGAATTGGTCTTGGTGTTGACCTTTACATGATTAAATGGGATTGATTAAATGAAGTTGATAGTATATTTATTGAGTTCATATATGCCTTGGGTGACACATAGATTCAAATTAAAAATTCCATGGAAGGACTCTTTTGTCATAGACCATTATTATACAAAAGTGAGACTTCGACTCCTTATAAAGACTTCCAAGGATGGACTCACAGTGGATGACTATTATATACCATGTGATGATTGGAATTCCATATAGATTTCCAACGAATGACACTAAAAGATATTTGAACATATATACCAATGGTAATACTTGGGAACCCTTAGTGGACCTCCACGGATGGTTTTGAATGGAAATAATGTTATACCACACCTAGAGAGATACATGGGTTCCTGTGAGGATCATTATAAGTGATCCTGTAGGGTGTTGGATTATTTTATACATTGAGTGACACCTAGAATCCATATTAGGAATTCCATGAATTGGCTCAGGTTCATAAATGAATAAATTATGAAATGATTTATATGATGTGATTACCAAGGAAAAGCACAAGCTTGGATTCAGACCTTATTTATACCTTATGGATGGAATTTTTAGGCCTCCTTGATCATGTTATCATAGGGGGAAATAGGCTATGCATCGGGTCTCAATATTAATTAATTAAATGAATTTGAATTATTAAATTATCTTATCATAAATGAAAACATGGACTTTATTAGATGTTTAATTTCAATACTTCCTTACTTAATCTATTACTTCCTTCACTCTGTAATATATTTTAACTGGTTGGATGGAACATAACCTCATGTGGTTTCCAACTGGGATTATGTCTCACACACTATTTGGTCCACCATTGTGTACCTAAACATAGTATATGATTGTAGGTATGGACAACAGATAGTGCCCTAATATAGGTTCTCTATTGATGCTTAGGAGTACGGGGTATATAACCAAGTTGTGTCTTGTGAATCTATATGGGACACTTTTGGCCTTTTCATACTTTTGATACATGTATTTTACATCTTCCATGTATACCTTTTTTGTTGTTTTGGTAGATACATATGAAAATATCATCGTCATCATATGTGTGTGAGATTCCTTCTTGTATGATTTTTATATTCTTGTTGTTGATCTATTGTATGTATAATTTACTAATTATTTTATGTATCTATTACTATTATACTGATGTGCCACACTCTACTGATGAGGTCATAGTATCCCCAAAAGCACATATAGGCACTCACTGCTAGTCAAAAACATCTAGAATTTAGAGAGACGTGTTGAAGACATGTTCCCAAATGAGCTCAGGGAACTGTTGAGGGAAATATATGTTTGGAATCTTAAAAATAATATTATATTTTACACCATGTGTGACATGTACTATTTATCTTAAAAACACATGAAATATATTTCTTTAAATTTAATCTCTTTGATAACTTATGTAATACACCACCTTAAGAATAAATGAACATCAATATAGTATATAGTTAAATCGAATATGTTAAATTTCTAGGTATTAAAATTTTTAAATTGTTTTTTAAAATTATGGTTATATATTGATTATAAATAAAATAACTGTCATTTAAAAAAAAGAAATGTTTTCTAAAAAACTGTATTTTTTCCAAAAGATGGTTTAGCCACTCATTGCGCACATAATTTAAATTTTTACTAATTTTAGAATATGTATTTTGATAAAATTAACTTAATTTTGTAAATTATAATAAAAAATTATCTTAGGATGAATGTTTTATATTTTTCTAAAATTATTCATTTTTCGATTAATAGTGAAAAATGTATATTTTTATTGAAAACAGACATGTCATTAAAATAATTAAAAATGTTAAATTAAATATTAAAATTGGATTTTATGTAAAAATAGTTCAAATATATTAATATTTTACTTTTTTATTTCATTGTAATGTATTTCATTTTGAATTTGGATATTAAAACCTTCTATATATATGATAATTTTTTCTTTAAAAACTTGTTTTTTCATCATGTTTGGAAATAAAATTTTAATTTGGATTCCTTTAGTTATATTAAATAAATTTGGAAAATGGATTAAATATTTTCAATCATCATGATTTATATTATCTCATAATTTCAACTTAAATTTTTACCAATTTAAATAATAAAAGTAGTACAAATTAATTACCATGGTTAAGGTAAAAATGGGTATACTATTAAGTTAAACTAAGAAGATAAGTGTCAAAATGACCTACCAACTTTTCAAAAACCCATTTTATAGATATATTTAGATCATATAATCTATAATGTTCAATAATGTCCTATTTTAGAGAAATATTGCATGAAAAAAATGTTTCTATCACATTATCTCTTCAACAATTTCAACTTTGTCCCTCTCCCCACTTATAAAAGGCACCGCCTCTTATCCCTCATCACACATTTTTTTAAAATATAAACCCACATTACTTACTTACTACTATCCCAATGTCCTAGTACCTTTTTTTGGATCATAAATCCATCCAAATAGAAATTTTGATGTAATCCAAAAGAAGTTCCCCAAAGAAGAGATACGGTTCTTAAAAGAGAATTATAAATTTATTTCTTCTTAATCCTCTCATAAAGATTATATAATTAGTATAATATAAAAACACAAAAATATTAAAGATATTTATATTTTATTATATTAATCTCATAATCTATATCCATCCCCTCTTCCATAAAATGGGAAACAAAACTGTCAATCATGCATATGGTGAACTACTACCTCACAAACCGATATAAATTGTTTTCCATCTCAATGTTTCAAGGATATATGTACTTAGTATCTAAAAAATTTATTGTATATATATGAAATTATTATAATTATTTAGATTTAATGTCACATATTCTTTCTCAATTTCCATTCTGTTTAAAATAAAATGACGTCGCTCATGTGTATATCAGACTACTCCCTTGTGTGGTGATGTGATTCATTTTTAACATAACATTTTCTGTGGAAAGAAATGAGGAAAAATTTAATGAATATAAGTGATATATATGGTATTATATGGATTATTTAATATTAAAAAATTACCCACTTCTATACCCTTTCATCCATAAATAATTCATATTTTCTCTTATGTATATGTGTGCCTTACCGTCTCCATGAAGGGATACAATTATTTTTCTATGTACACATTTCAAGAATATTTCTAAAAATGGATATAATTTATAAAATTATTTAGTACACTAATATTATTCTATAAGTTATTTAAATCTATCCTATATTCATGATCTAGAATATTCACACACAAAAATGCCTGAGAAAATAAGGCAATTAACACCCAAAACAATTGTGATGATGAAATATTCTTAATGAACATATTATAAGATGTTATGAGAGGATAATATATGATATTATAAATATTAATATGGTTTTTTACTAAGTTATTTACATGTTTAAAAATATTATACATAATGTTTAATCATTACTGACCAAAAGAAAGCATATGGGTAAGGGAAAACAACTCAAATTCCTTCCATTGAGGCATATTATAATGTTTTTCACCTTATTTAAAAAATGTGGTCTATATACTACTCCTTTAATGTGTAAAATCATGATTAATTAATAATTCAATATATTTTAATATTAAATTTTTATTATTACACCATGATGACTTGACCTAAAAGTAATCATGTGGTAAATAATTTACTAACTCAATTTCTTTTCATTTTGTTATATTACATCTTCATTGTCAATGATATTTTAAAATTATATGAGTAACTAATTTTGATTATAATATATTTTATTTTCAATTGATTTATGTGTATTTAAATTTTATTAACAAAATTTATTCATTGTTTAATTCACACTTCATTATTATGATCACTATAAGGGTTTATTCTACAATCTCATTCTAATTTATATTTTTTATTTTTGAATTTCCATTGAAGAAAATTATTTAATCAGTGTATAATAAAACCATTTTATTTAATTCTCATATATTTATTCATGAATTTTTCTGATAATGGTACCATTTTTTCACTTTTGGTACTTAATTTAATTATGAAAATATTTTAATGAAAATCTGACTTCATTTCTCTCTTCTTTCAGAAATACTTTTGGGACATAAACCATGTTTTCCAAAATGGTTTCCAAAAAATATTTCACTATTATCCAATTATTTTTTTAAAAGGTTTTTAACTATGTTTTAATTTTTTAAAAATATTTTGAAAACATAATTCATTTCAATTTCTAAACAAGTCTCATTTTCATATTACTAAAAATTTGAATGGAATATTTTTTTAATTTATAAGGAATGTGTGAAATCTCATGCCATCATCAAAATCTGATGTTTTAATGCTTATTTTAAAATTTTATAGTTTTATTTTCAAATTAAAAAATTTTCAAAATGTTTTCTGAAATTTTAATTTTAATATTTTGATTTTATAAATTAAAAGTATATTTGTTTCAATAATGTTAATAATGATCATATAATGGTTCTTGAATTAACCAATGAAAACAAACCTTTATTTCAATTATAATACAATAGGGGTATGTTGTATTAATATAACCCTTGTTCTTTGTATATATGTTCTATGATTATTTTGACCAAGTAAAATATTTACATTCACATTATTGTATTATATTCTTAGACATTGTCAATCCCTTGAAACATCCTCTCTCATTTTATCATTAGAAAATTAATTTCTCTTAAATATCTGTATTATTTTTTTGGATATTCTAATTTCTTAAACTGTATATAATATATACATGCAGTGTTTTAGATTGAATGATATTTTATTAATTAGTGTAAATATTTATAAATTTATATTCTTTACTCAATACATATATTTATTGATAATGAATATAGATTCCTGAATATAATCAAATATTCGATATAGGAGGAATGATTTATACCTATAGTGATGGGTGGGGCCCAAAATTGTACATCCCCTTGATGCATCATTAGTCTCATGAGGAAAATTAATAAGATAGAATTAAATGGGTTTTTACCCAATGTATTTAGACTGTTTTGTGAAAGATCTTGATAGTAGAGGTTCTCATAATGACTGATATCAGGAAATATAATAATTAATAATTTCCTTATGAAATCAGTTATTGTTATCAATGAGATTATCACAAGGATATTATCTCTCAATTCATTCTATTTCTAGTTTATTGATTAAATTGAATGTTTTTTAAATTATTTACCTTTTCCTTTTTATTATGATAATCAAATTATTTAAATGGAATGTGTGTTAAATTATTTACAATATCTTGTTGATAATATTATTGATTCATGATATATTCTTATGTAATTAATCCTTACTTAATATTTAAGATCACCCTTATTTGTTTCCTTTCCCATGAATGCATGAAGTACACTAGGAATATTATCAAGGGATATTCTTTATGGGATAATGATTTTTTCTAAAAATAAATAATTATTATTTTTTATTTCCAAATATAATATTGGGATCATGTATGTATTTAGTGTATGGAGACAACTTAACTATTTAGTCCTTTTAGATAAAATATCCAGTATCTTATCCAAATATAGAAATGTAACCACTAACTTTGAAATACTGAGGTTAGTGTATATACAGTTGGTATCAGATGAAGTCTATTATAAATCATTGGAAAAATATTTAGGAATACATAGATTATATGACATAACCCTATGATATAAATTGATGATAAATATAGAAAACATATTTTTTTGTTGAGGTATATATTATGTGGTTTTTCTAGGAAAAACATCCCCGGATAGATAGTATAAATCGAAGTTATTTTGTAACTGATGTATCTAGGGGTTAATACTCTGTAAAATTTGCATTGGGATTGAATTGAGTGTTATTTTTCATACAACAACAAGCCTTATTTCACACATGTTTTGACACTTTAAGGGGATATTCCTAGGATAATTCAAGATTTCCATACAAATCATTTGGAATAATTTTATTAAATGATGAAGACAAATAACTTAGGTTAAACTTATGTTGTATTATATAAAAAAAACTGTCATTATTTAGTAATCCTATAGGTGATTATTTGGTTTTTCCACTATGATTTTTATTGGTTACACTATGAATTTTTTATTAAGTTAATGGATGGAACCCAAAGGAATCATTTTAACATTGAACATGGAGGAAAATATGGGGATTATGAAAAATAAATTGGGATGATTACAAGATTTAAAGATACCATGATTATTCCTGATCAATTATCCCAAAATATGATAAATAAAATACACCTTAACTAACTCCAAGACTCACCAAAGAAGACTATGATGGAGTTCTATGAGTACTCAAGTGATGAAAACATAAAGGATAAAGGGATAAATTTAATTCATATCATAAATTTGGAATGATACATCTAGTAATGTTTCTGAATGAAGCATGAAATTGTTTTTTGTGTGGAAAATAAGGGAATAAAGAAATAAATTTTTGAGAAAAAAATGAATAGTATGATGGAGTGAAGTAAATCCCATCCTAGGTATCCATTAATAGTTTATTTTCTTAATTTTGGGGAACCTGGAAATTATCCAAGTTAAATCCATATTCTAAATATTAATCCCTATAACATGTTAGAACCTCTGTTGAAATAAAATGTTTGAATTTTTTATGTATCTGTATTCAATAATTAAATTACATAAGAATTTTTAGCATCATGAAACATTTAAGGATTGTGTTAAATCATATAAACTTAGATATATTCATTAAGAAAGTTTTAATGGATACCATAATAGGTTTATAATTTTAATTTTGATCGAAATTCCAAGGTTTTTTACCCCAATTAAACAATTTGGGTGGAAGGAATGTCACTTGATTAAGGATATTATTTTTAAAACACTTTTTGGATAAAAACCTTTGGTTTAGTATATGTTTTATTTAAAAGGTTATTTGAGAAATTAAACATTTTTATTTGGTGGAAATAAATTTAAGTTTATTGATAACCTCAGTAGTTAATATGATCATTAATGATATTGTAATAATAAATAAATAAGATTATTAGGCTTTGTTTAAAAAAATATGCATTTAAAACCTTATTAAAAATGTTATTTAATGATTAATTTTATTAAAATGACGTCCTTATTATTTAATTGGGAAATTTAAAGGAATTAAATTAATATTTTTTTAGAGAAATGAATACCCACATGTTAGGTGACAAACCATCACATTTGGCATGGTCATGGTTATTTAATCCAAAACAAATTTGTGATAAGTTTTTTGTGCTTACTAATGGCCTATGTGATGTTTGGGTTCATATGAAATTGTTTTTAAAAAAACAATTTCACATAAAAATATTATGTTTATTTTAATAAATTTTTCATTTTAATGAGTTATTTGTAACCCTTAGATATAAACTATGATTTATCTTGAAGAAAAAAATTAAAAAATTTAATGGTAATGTTATTTTGGATATATAGTTATTTATGGAATTATTTAAGTATAACATTGTCTTTGTAGATTAATATGAAGGTTTGTTCAATTTCAGGACTACATAAATTTGTGGTAACTGTTTTGGTTTTAGAAAAACTGGGAGGAATTGCCTGTTATTCTTTTATAGATTAGATTATCTGAAAAAATTAATTTTGTACCTGAGTTATAAAAAACAAATTCATATAGTATATTCAATTCTTGGAGTAGGAAATCGAAGCACAACCAAAGGATAAAATTGTGCCTATGAGATAAAAAGATATAAATTATGTACATTTTAATGTGTTTTCTATCATAATAGTAAAAAAATCTTTGAATCTCAGAAAATGATCTTAAAATGAATCATTTATTCTATTAAAATTATATCCAATGAATCAAATGGTCTTTTAAATCATCGTATATTTATGGTTGTGCGATCAATGTCTTCAATCACTCTCTATAATTATTTATGTTTTATTAGATTTACATATCTTCAATTCCTACCAATATTATCCTATTTGGAAACCTATCTATGTTATAATTATAGATAAATTTTTAGTTCCCTTTATCTCTTATTATGAATATGGTTAATTAACCCTTTTTAAAATGTGGTTTTTGAACATAGGAATTTTCAAATATATAAAATGTGATTTCTGTGCACTAGAACAATTTGAGAGGACACAATTTATTTAAGGTGGGTAGAATGTGAATCTTGAAAATTCAAAAATATAAACATTTTATTGTATAGAGTATCGAACTTGCAACATTGATCTTAAACAACTTGAAAAATATATTTCATTAAATTTAATCTCTTCGATAGTTTGTAGAACATGTAACCCCAAGTCAAAATGAAACGTAATATAATGTACCATTATAAACTAAACATTTAATTTTTGGGTATGAATAGTACTGAATAAATTATGTAAATAATTTTTATCTATTTATTATAAATAAAAAAAGGAATCATTTAGATGAAAAATAAATTTTTCTTGAAGAATCGTATTTTTTTTAAAACACGGTTTTGTCATTCTTTGCGCAAAATAATTATAATAAATTTTTACCTAATTTATAAAATTTGTATGGTAAAATTATTTTTGTTTTTTAAAAAATCATATAAAAACTGGAATAGGTTCAATTTTTTCTATTTTTCTATAATGTTTCGTTTTTTGATGAATCGTAATATAATTCAACTTTTTATAGAAAAATAAATTTTTATTTAGAAATTTAAAATTATTAAATTACATTTTAAAAAATTAAAGTAAAATTAGTTAAATAATATTAAAATATAACTATTATGTAATTTTAATCAATTTAATATTAAATTTAGATATTAAAACCTTCGATACTTATAGTAATTTTCTCTTTGAAAACCAATTTTCTCATAGCATCTACAGGTATAATTTTTAATTTAATTTTGAAACATCTATGAATTGAATGTGGAAAATTTTATTATATATTTTTAATTAGAATAAGTTTTATTATCAAATATTATCAAATTAATTTATGTCCATTATGAATAGTAAATTTAGTAATAATTGATTATTATGGTCATGGTAACAATTGGTTTACCATGGTGTTAAAATAAAAACATAATGGTTAAAATGGCTTACCAGATTGTCTAAAATTGATTATATATATATTTTGACCCTATAATATATAAGGATATATAATGGTCTATTTTTTGGCTTAAGGCATGAAAAATACATGGTTATAACTTTTTCATTTCCACAATTCCAACTATTTCCATCTCCTCTACTTATAAAAGGCCTCCCCCTCTCCTTCCCTATTCACTCTTCCATTGAAATTTGGATTTTTTAAAACTATAAAAAATAAATTTTTTATCCCCTAAAAACCTCATAGACACATTTTATTGTTCATAAATCCATCCTAGGAATTTTTTTAGTGAAAACGAAAAGAAGTTCCCCAAATAAGATATAGTGTTCTTAAATGAGAATTTGAATTTAAGTACATCAACATACTCCCTCAGATAATATTCAATCCTAATAATATAATAACAAAAATATCTCAAATTTATTGATATTTTATTATGTTAATGTAAAAACCTATATACATCCCCACTTCCATCAAATGGTAAAGGAAATAGTTGATCGTGTGTACGGAAGATTACCGCCTAACGAGACATTATAATTCATTTTTAATAATCACCATTAAAGGATGGATATAATGATGTATTTAATTATATTATATGATATTTAGGATAATAATATACTTATTTAATTATAATATTTCATGTACATTCTTACTTTCCATTCCCTTTAAAATAATATTACATTGCTAGTGTGTACGGTGGACTACTGCCTCACAGAGTGGTGTGATTCATTTTTCACTTAAGGGTTTATAGGAAAAGTAATATGTATAAATTTAATGAATACATGTATGTATATGAGATTATATTTATTCTATAATATTAATATATCAAACAATTTTTTACCCTTCCATCCATTAAAAAATGATATCATCGCTCGTGCATATATACGGTTTACTATATCCATGAGGCAATGCGATTAATTTTCTATGTAAAATTTTCAAAAATGGTTATAAAAATTTTTCTAATTAAAAAAATTATATTTATAAAATTAATATAATTTTATATATGGAACTATATTCTCTGTTAATGATTTTTTAATTTCATGCAAAAACATGTATGAGAAAACAAGGAAATTAGCACTCAAAAAATAGTGATAATGAAATATTTTTAATGAAAATTTTATAATATGTTATAATATTATCATATATGAAATAATAAATATTAATGTGGTTATTTAATAAGTTATTAACTTTGTTATAACTATTATATGGTATTTTTAATCAAGACCAATAAAAATTAAGCATGAGGTAAGAGACATTGTCTCAATTTCCATTCATTGTGGAAAATTATAATGTTATGCATCTATTTTCTATTATGTGATGTATATAATACCCCATATCCATGAAATATCATTATTAATTAACAATTTATGGTATTTTAATATTTAGTTCAAATTATTTAATCCATTTTTATTTGACTTATTTGTTACCATGTTTTAACGAATTTCTTTTCATTGGGTTATATAACTAGTTCATTTTCTATGATATTCTAAAATTATATGTTTAATGACTTCTGATAATTCTATATTTCATTTACACATATTTTATGTGGATTTAAATTTAATAAACCAAATTTATTTGTTCCTTATATTTCAATTCAATGGTACAATCATTGTAAGGGTTTATTCCACAATCTCATTCTTATCAAGATTGTTTATTCTTGAATTTACATTGATGTAAATTATATGATCATTTTATAATAAAACCATTATATAATATTATAAAATGTTTATTAAAAAATATTTTATTTAATGCTTTCACTTTTCACACTTTGGAACTTAATATAATTGAGAATTTTTTTTATGAAAATATGACATTATTTCTCTCTTCATTCAAAAATCCATTTTCTTCAAAAAAACACAATTTTTTAAAATGTTTTCAAAAATAGTTTACTATTACACTATTATTTTTAAAAATAATTTTTACCCATGATTTACTATTTAAAAATTGTTTTTAAAAGAATCATCAAGTAGTTTTGTAAACAAGAAATATTTGGCTTTTACCAAAAAATTGTGAAAGGAATCTTTTTTACATATAAAACATTCATGGATTTTCCTTCTGTCATAACTAGTTAATGTTTTAAAAATTATTTTATAATTTCCCAATGTTAAATTAAAATATAAATATTGGAAAAAATTGTAAATTTTTAATTTTAAAAATTTCCCTTTCAAAATTAAAACTATATTTTCCTAAATAATGTTTTCAAATATCTTCTTTTGGTATTTCTATTTATCAATAACAAAAAACCATTACTATATATACACTCTACAAAGGATATTTTATATTTATATCATACATAGTATTTATATCGATGGATTATGATCATTTTTACCACGGAATTTATTGACATTAACTTTTTTGTATTAATTTTTTACCCATTAACTTTCCCTCAAAAAATTTTATTTCATGTGATCATTAGAAATTAAATTTACAATAAATATCCATATTATTTATCACGGATACACTTATTTATTAAACTGAATATAGTTTATTCATATGATGTTTTATGTTTATTTTTTTTATTTACTAGGGAAATTACTAATAATTTGGTATTCTTTACTCAATACGAATATTTTTTGATAAGTCATATTAATTCATGAATTAAAATGATTATTTGATATATGAGGAATAATTTAGACAAGAAGTGATTGGTGTGGAAAGGTATTATTTATCCACTTTGTGCATTAGTAATATCATGATTAGAATTCTTAATCTAGTATTAAATGTTATTTTACCCAGATTATTTAAACAAACCTATTAAAGGCCTTGAATGTATAGGTTATCATGATACCTGATATCATGATTTCCAATAATTAAGAATTTCATTCATTAATTGTTAAATTAATGTTATCCATGATATTTTTGTAATGATATTATCTATGTATGTATTTCATTATTAGTTTTTATATTAAATGCAATTTTTTAAAATTATTTACATTTTCATATTGATTATTCTAGTAGCATTATTTAAATATAATGGGAGCTCAATTATTTTACTTGCCTTGTTGAATATGTGTATTGATTCAAGATATCATCTCTTGTACTTAAACCTTACTAATAATTTTACCTCACACTTATTTTTTTTCCAAAATAATCCATGAAGTGTTCTAATAATGATATAAAAGAATACTCTACATGGAATACTGATATTTTCAAAAAATGTTAAATTTTGAAACAATATGATATTCGGTATAAATATTTCTATAAAATTGGTTTTATATAAATTTTTGGGCATTTTTAAACATTATCATTTTAGTTTAACCCGTTATAAACCCATTTTTACCTTAATATAAGTAATTAATTTTTACTATTTTTAATATTTATTATTGTCAAACATTATATTAAAAATATTAGGTAATAAAAATTATTCTCATTATGAATATGGAATCAATTTTTCCAACATTAATTCATAGAAGAAGAAAATTTTAATCTAAAATTAATCCTATAGAATCGATGAGAAAGCGATTTTCCAAAGAGAAAATATTCAAAAAGAAAAAAAAATATTTCCAAATTATGTATGAAATTGATTCCAATGACCAAATTAATATTAATAAATATATATTAAAACTAATTTCAAAATTTTAAAAATTAAAACAAAAACTAACATTATGATTTCTTTAAACTAAAATGCAGTTTTAAACAAAAACCATTATTTTTCACAATTTAGTGAAAAATTAATCATTCCAGAAAAATCCAAAATATTTACCCTAATATTATTATAAAATTTTTATTTAAAAATTTATGTTTGTTTCTTAAATTATATTTTTTAAAATTGTTAAACATTAATGTTATTATTGTTTACAAAAATAAATAGAAAACATTTGTTTATAAAATTGAATTTTGAAAACATATACCGACATTACTTGTAATTAAGTACTTTTTATCAATATGATTTATTTTTATAAAACAATTAATCTAAATATTTTAAATGTGTTATTCTTATTTCCATTTCTATGTTTAATGGTTTGAGAATAACAATCATGTTTAAATAATAATTTAAATAATATATCTTGGTTTGTTAAAACTCAATGTTGCGTGTAACACAAGATATCAAAAAATAATAATTTATTTGAAAAATAATAATTCAATAAAAAGGGGTGTTATATCCATTATTCCCTTAATCTATATTTATACCTCAATGAGGTGTGGTTCCACACTACTATTCCATAGAGGTAGCATGGATTTTATGTAAATATTGTATATTATGAGTAATGGTTCTTACAATCAATCAATATGTAAATTATTTTGGGATACTAATGGCCTATTGAGCCTTTATGGATAATTTCTAGTTAAAATATTTGGATAAATTTTTTACTTCAGGTATAACAAAACTTACACTAAACTATTTATCACTCGATGATAGTGTGATGTGAACCTTCATGGATCTGATCCATGATGGTTGATTTATTCCCTTTCCTAAAGTTTTCCTGATAGTAGAGTATATCTATTTCCTTAAGGATTCATTCTATTATCACCTAGTATTGGATTTTATCTAACTAATTGGTTTATATTTACATTATTTTGGGGGGGAATCCTACTAGGTATAATTATAATCACCCCTGCATGAGATACATGTACACACATTTTGTGTCTATGAATATGTTTCGTAATTTGGAGATAACTGACACATATGTGGAGACAGTGGATTTAGAGTAACTCATATAATGTAGACAATTGTGTTGTATAGATAAGATTATTGACAATGGATCTCATTATAGGAGAGAATATTGCAATTACAAATCCTATCATTCCATGCTTTGGATTACCTAGTTAGTTTTGTGTACTATACATTGTGTTTTCTATTTAGGATCAAACATTGTTTAATTGTATATGTATTCTGATGTCTCTCTAAGGAATATTTATAAAATTTGGATGTTTTTATATATTTAATTTTTTGGATGAGAATATTAGTTGTATGTTATTATAACCTAAGGACTCACATGTATGTTATGCATTCTTTGTGATAGTGTCTTGACCCTAGCCTATTTTAGGTGGTATTACAGTTTCACATTTTCCTCAATACCATAATATGTGGGAATTTGAATGGTTTGGTTTTGTTAGAATGATATTAAATAATTTTGGGTCCTATGATCAGTGTTCTTAGTTATTTTTCTTATGATTTTTGATTTTGGAATTAGGGAAGTGATGTTAAAGGGGTCTTTAGTTTGGTTATCAAACAAAGGATACTAGTGTAGGTTCAAAGGTTAGCATATTCTTTCTCCAAATCTCTAAAAATTATTTAGTTGAACTAAAACTCTATGGAATGATTTGTGAGGTAAAATTCAGTACAAGAAAAATTTTCTAGTAATTCAATATTTTTAATATCGTTCTTATGTTAAATCATCCTATTAGTTTCTAATAAACAATGGGAACCTATTGACTGGTTGATGATTATACCCATGAAGAGATGGCTCTAAATCATAAATATGGTCATGGTTGGAACATACTAATGATTGATCCTATCATAAATTAGTTATGAGGAATTTATTCAAAGACATAGTGTGATATATTTATGCCATGTGAAAAGAGGATAAATTTTCCACAAATTATCTTTTGTTCAGACCTTCCTTAGAGATTGGATAGTAGATCTCACTCATATGAACAAGACTATATGTAGTATTGATTTTTGATTTTCATTCTAATGATATATTCCTCATAACATTTCATGGTGATCCAGATAATTGAATGATAAATGATTGGTTGGATTTTTTTAATTAAAATACAAGTCTATTTTGGACATCATCAACAAAATATTTATTTTTTTTTTCAATTTACCTTTCAGGGTGTAAAAAATATATTTTTATTACTATTGAAACCCATGAATGCACTATACTATAATGATTATGGATTGATATTATAATATATTATTTCGATTGATCAATATATATGATTTGTTCAATATTAATTCCCATTAAATTACAAGATTGAGTAGGGCCTTAGGTTTGGGTTTTGGAATTGGGGTTTTACCTCTCAAACATCCCTCAGATATCTCATAGACATAGGGTGAGATTTTTATAGATGATATCTAGTTAGTGTATTTCCAACTACTAACATTTAGAACATAAAATTACTTTCATTTATATAGTCATAATAGTGTTTTGGGTGGATTTACATGGCGAGAGAAGCTTCTAGATTAGGTTCTTTAATATATAAGGTTTTAAAAATATTTCCAAAAGACGATACTAGAAGGATACTAGTGATGGATAAATAACTACATATGGATGACACTATGTTCCATCACTATCCACTACCCTCTAATGACCATTTTTGGACCTAGATTTTTGATAGTGAGATTTAGGATGGTTGTGTGTGGTGGATAGATCCTAGAAGGAAGTAATATATAAATTCAAAAGTATGATTTATGTCTTCTCCATATGAAATCATTATATATAATGTTTACATGAGTTATTTTTTTACCAAAACAATTATTGAGGGTTTTAGATTTTATTAAACCATGTAGATAAACCTTGATAACTGTCAAAATATAATGAGAGTTTTCATCCATTATTCACGGCTACTGATAGTATTATTTTCACAGTAGTGGGGAAGATTATTTTCATGATTTATTATTATCATTCTTCAGTTGTTGGGATTATCAATCCAGGATATGTAATATATAGGTTAGTATTTACTACACTAACTTTTGAAATAACTAAGGTTATATGGGATGAAATACCATGTTTACCATCACAAGATATCTTGAAATGGATTGAGAATGTTATGTGTAGTAAGATTACCTTTTGAGTAATATTTTTTAGTCTCTATCTGACATTCCCAACTAGTGGTTCCTAGGGATTTATCTTATATCTGGTTGTTGAGATCTTTAATTTTTTGAGGATAACACTTTATAGGATGTGTTCAATAAATCATTAGTACATACTAAAAATCATAACAATGTTGTTAGAAGTAATGAATTCCATATAGTGAATGTAAGAACTATGGATTATTTTTAGTGTTCTTCATTGATGCCACCCTCATTTGAACTAATTGTATAGAGAGCATCTCAGGAATCTAGAGATTTTTTTACCAACATCAATAACATCAATGGTGTATAAAATTTTTGAGGTGGGACTTTGGGGTAAGATAAAATCAAAATTATGATAATTATATTTGATATGGGGATTTAGTAACTTTTATTCATTAATATTAAATTCAAAATGGAAAGATTGATCATAGTGTCAAAATTTTGTGTTATCAACTGACACCCCTTTTATGAGTTTTTATTATTAGGGGATATTGAAGAGATTTAAGCTTCAAGCCATGGTGCAATAGGATTCCATGGAAGAAGCGATAAGTTTTTTGTGGTTATAGTGCTCCATGCATATTTTTGAATGTGAGAGATCTTGTATGGAAACATTGAGTTTTAGCTCATGCCAAATCTATTATTCACAGATAATTCTCCCAATAATTTCACTTAAATATGATGAATATGACATATTACATTGGTATTAAATAGTGTTACGCTCTATAGACTCATCTTGGATGTCAAAGAGTAATTGAGACCTCAAGTTACATAGTTTGTATAAGACCATGTTGATGTTGGTGAATTATTGTTTATTATGTATAATATTTAAATATATAGTGATGGATGTTTCTCTAGGATTATTGATATAAACACTAAAGTTTAACATGTGTTCATCAAGGTTAAGGAGATGACATAGTTGGGTTGTCTCCTTTTTCAACTGCATCCTCATTAAAATTTACTAGATTGGGTCACAAATGTTATTTATTTATGATGGATAGTATTTTGAGTAATTCTATTCTCTTTATTAGTGTAATAAATAGTCGATTTCATATAGTGTAACCATAACCCAACTAGGTGCTCTTTAGCAGTGGATGTAATCTTGTACAAACTTGATGGTGAAATTTAGTATTACAACTTTTGAAAATTAATTTATCAATAATATCATAATGGTCTCCTAGATAATGAATTTATTGATGATACCTTATAAATATGATGTTTATGGATGTTCTTTATCTTTTTTCTATGTAGATAATGGAAATTTGGTTAAAATGGTCTTTGAGGTGGAATCTTTGCAAGTTTCATGTGATGTATGCAACACCACAAGTTTTTTATGAGATAGATTTTTAAAAAAAAAATATTTGATGTCTTGTGTTGTAAGATACACCAAGATAATATTGTGCTACATGAAAAACTATCTTATCTTATGGTATATGGAAAATTATTCTTGGCTTGTGTTACACGCAATTTCAAGTTCTTCTAATGGAGTTCACTTCACATGAGATCAAGTTAAAAGGGAATAACTAAATATTATTATATTACCTTATAACCTATCCATTATAATGGAGGTTATGAACAATGTTAACTGAATAATGAAAATATTCTTTACATGTGGTTATATAATTAATTATTTGGTAATTAATTTATTATAAATAAAAATAAAACACTTTTTAAATAAATTGAAATGTTTTTCTAAAAATGTATTTAATTTCAAATAAGTGAGTGCATAAAATAAGAAAATAACTATTAAATGATTTTATTAATGAAATATATATATTTAATATAATGTTAAAAATTAATCATATAGGTTTTTTAGACATGATATAAGAATAAATTCATTTTTTTGGATAAAATAAGTATTTTACAAAAAAATAAAGTTTCACTGTCTTTTAGTTGCATACCTATTTTAAATATAGTTTTGGAAACTATTATATATTATATTTAAAAAAATATTAATATTATTCGAAATTAGGATATAAAAATCTACTTTGGAATAAGTTTTTTATATTTCTTTAATTACTTTCATGTTTTGATGAATAGTAAAAATAAACTAAATTTTATTTGAAAAAAATCTTTTTTCCTCGAAATTATTTATGTCGTTAAATTATGTTATTGAATTGTCTAAATATATAAATAGATTATATTTTCTTCAATTAATATATTATAGGTCATTGTCATTAACTTTATATTCAATTCAGATGTAAAAATATTTCATTCTTTTGCAATGTTTTAATTTTTAAAACACATTTTCCCATTATAACAACAATATTTATTTTAAATTAATTACTACAAATTATATGTTTTGAATTATTAAAAATGGATTCTATATTAGGAATTATTTGGTCTAAATTATGTAAATATATTTTTTTATTCTTGGGAATTCTGAATAGTAACTTGAGTAATTTTTTTAATACAATAAAAAGGTAAATCAGGTAATTAATGGTAAATATAATATTATAAAATTACCCTAACATTTGTCCTAATATAATTTTATGAGTTATTTTACCTAAATCATCCTTGAGTCAAAATTTTATCCTTTTGAATCCACTTGGATGATATTAGGCCATTTAATATATTATATATAATGTAAAGTTAAAGATGCATTACTCAATTTTTAATAACTATTTCATTTTAATATAATGTTATACCTAAGCTATGTTCGACTATAAATACTAATTTTAAATCTAATTTTTTTTATTTATCATGGTAATTTTTTTATTTTTATAGAATAAATAATTACATTAATTTCTTATAAATTGATTATGTATAAATTATTTAATTAATAAAAATCAATAAATAATTTTTATTAAAATGTTAGTAACCATTTAAAGACAAAAACACTTGGAAATTTCATATTTTTTAGTATATTTCTGCCATAATCATCCAATGGGTCTAATTATTTACTATTTGGATCCATATTGGATGGATTATGACAGTTATAATATTTTATTTAAAGCGATTTTTAAGTTTTCACATTCATGTTTTAATACATTTAACATTTTTAATATAGTATTTTATAGAATTTATATTCGACTATAAGTGTTATTATTAAATCTAGAAGATTTATCTTCATAATAAAATTTAATTTTAAATTTTTATTTAATGAATAATTATATGAAATTGAACTCTAAGGAATATAATAAAATATTTTGTTCAATGTTAACTTGTTGTCTTTGTATTTTTAATAATTATTGAATAGTGTCAAAATTGGAACTATTGATTTTTTATCAAAATAATGTATTATTAAATTATTTAAAAATTATAAAACATTTTCTTAAAATTGTTTAATATTTACTATATTTTATAAAATGTTCTAAATTATTCATTTATGGTATAATTTACATAAAATAAGTTAATATTACACCATTTTAATATTAAAATATTTGTAACCTTAATTAAAAACTAAATAGAATAACTAAGTATTAATTTAAAATGATAATGTATAAATTGATAGAAAAAAAGTGTCCCAAATTTATTGGTTGAATAAATTAAAACCTTATCCAATATCATCTATGAAATTAATAAATTTTTAAACTTTTATAATGTGGTTTGAATTTATTATAAATTAATATTTTGGGAAATTCCAAAGGTACCCCAACCTCAATTAAAGGGAACCTCATCCATCATTTCTTCACGGCCCATTGAGCCTTTAATTTCATCCATCCCCTTCCCATTTCCCTTCTTATCTTAAATATTCACGCTCTAGGGGTTTTGGTATTCTCATAACACCAACTCCAGTGCCTTTAAGTGTAGATCTAGATAGAGCTCATCGAAAAAGATGTAATCTTCATTAACAACTCTCTCAAGATCATTTATTCTTCTACTTCCATTTCTTTTTTTGTTTACAATATAAAGTAATAAATCTTGTACGACCTACATAATGATATGTTATTATGGTTATGTAACCTCTATATTACACCTTCAATCCATTCTACAAAAATCAAAATCAACACGTGTGCGTACATAAGACTTATCTTCTCCATGACGTGGGGTAATCTGTTTCTCACCACCACCTTATGTGGATGAGTGTAATGATGGGAATAAAAACTAAATATAATTATTATAACATGATATGAATTCTTGAACAAAATATACATCATAAACTTCTATACCATTCCTCAATTTTGGGAATGATATCATCGCTTCTCCATACGTACGGCCAACCATCTCCATGATACAATATGATTAATTATACGCGATATACATTAAATCATGACTATATAAATTTAAATAATGAATAAATATGTTATATATTACGCTAATATAATTTTATAATGATATAAATATGACCTAAGAGGGATAATCATAACTTATTCGACAAAACTTACATAAAAATTGAAGCCATTAATAACCAAATAATAAGTAATAATGAAATATTATTAACAAATGAATGATAATATGATCATATATAATATCTTAAAAATACTATGTTTATTTAATATGTCAATGAAATTATTTAAATCATTATACATGAGGATCGGATACATACAAACTATATTAGACCTAAGAAAATAGATAATTTTAAAATCTCATTATTATCTGAGATTGTTTATAAGTAAGTATTTACTAGGGTATATATATCATCTATATACATGTTCTCTAAAATATATTTTTTTAAACTATTTTTTATTATCCTATGGATGTGTAAATTCATTTTTACTCATTTTTAACTTTTTACTACATGGTTTGAAAAGAATATTTCTTCTATTTTCCAAACAAGGTACTTTTTTATTTTTTTGGAAAAAGTATGAGAAGAATGTTTTATTTTCAATTTTGTGGCATGAATAGAATTTTACTCTTTCATAATGGCTTATTTCCATGAAAATTAATTTTTGATACTTCAAGGTTATGTTCAAATAAATTATTTTCTTTTAAAATTGTGTGTTATTTTGATAAAAGAAAAAAAATTTATAGAGGGATGACATTTTTCTAAAGAATTTATTTCAAGTATTCTATAAAAATTATTTTTCAATCTAATATAGATTTATTTAACACTGTTATGCTTCAGGTATAATATACCTATTTTTCCTATGGTTTTATTGTGTTTTGATAGAATTATATTTATAAAATCCATTTTTTACATGGATTATGTTTTGGTTGAAATATATTTAAAGAAACACATTTTATTTTTTGGGTTCGGATGAATGATTTATGATATTTTGGAACCCATAAGAATTATTTAATTATGAGATGGGGGGTACCTATGTCTACCTTCAATGCATAGGGTAAATATTTATATTTCATGAGATAGATAGGGTTGTAATGATAAATGATCTTGGTTCAATAATATAGGGTTGTGGTGGTAATTATTCCTAGTTTAGTAATACGGGGCTATAATGAGGAGTGAACTCAATTCAGTAAAGGACATTATCTAGTATTATGGTCTTGGATATGATCTCTCTGTAATATGGAAAATATTTTTCTATACTTATGTGTTTTCCACAATTCAATGTTTTATACTAATGTTATTTTCTATTAGTTTTTGTTTCTTTATGATTTATTCCTTATAAACTACCATGATTTATATCATGACGCAATGTTTTGATAAATTTTTTGCATGGTATTATTTTCAAAAGTTATTTTCATGTTTCTATGTACTTATGTTCATATTGTAGCACTCTAACCACTTCATGGTATGTTTCTATTAAATAAATTCTAGTTATAACCAATATTTTATGAATCACTTAGCCAATAAGAAAAAATACATGGTTACTTATAGGATATATCAAAAACTATCCATTAAACCTAAATTTTCCAACTCTCCAATTTTAATTTTAAAAAAAATGACACACACGGTTGTGTTCAAGATGATATTTAGAGTCAGATAGAATTAACTTAATTTTTAGTGAATAGTAACCTACCCTTGTGAATATTAACATTCCCTTATGAATAGTTACATACTCTTATTAATAGTAATATGACTTTTATGAATGGTATCCATACCGTTGAGTGTATAAGTGAATTCAGACACCTTAAAAATGAAGATGAATATTTTAAGTGTTTATATTTTATGATTAAATAATAATTTTAATTAAATATTTAATTATTCATATTTAGGAAATAATTTTTTGAAAAATGGAATTCATTTTTTGATTCTACATGTCGGAAAATTGTTAGGGTGAATTTTCTGGATTTTTCTGAATTAATTAATTTTTTGATGAATAGTAAAATGCGATAATTTACGATAAATACTAAATAAGGAATTTATTGAGTCATTGATGATGATTTGATGATATAAGACCAATTGGTTCGAATTCAAATGCATATATTAGTGTTCCTGGTCATTTATTACTCACTATTGGTGGTCTTGATAGGAAATAATAAATTAATGATTATAATATTAAGAAAACTCCTCACCCTTCCACTATATAAACCACCCCTTACCCCCTCTTCCTCCCACACCACTCAAGATTAAATACTTGCCTAAATTCTTCCAAATACTCTACCCAAGACCTCTCCCCACGTCCAAGACCTTCTGGTCTCACCAAAATTCCAAAAATAAAGTCCTTAAATATAGTTTCAAGGAGGAGTACTCAAGACGTGAACCTTCCTTATCTTTTCTTTCAATTTCTTTTACATAGTTCCATTATTTTGTACCCCCTTCTCACCTCCCCTCAACTAAATTCCATGAAAATTCCATTACCTTACATATACTGGATTATAATTGTTCTAATGGAATATTTTATCATAATATCTCTTTTTCCTCTCCTTTTATACAATAAATGCAAGCACTATCCGAGATGTGTAAATTTATCACACTCAAGGAAGACGGGTTTTAAATTTTCATTACTATCTTCAAAACAGGTAATTAAACCTTTTGAATGGTTGAACCATTCCATAATATATTTATTTTATCTAGATTAATGTTCTATAATATTTACACGTTCATAATATGGAATAATAATACAAAACAAGTTTATAGTGAAAAAAACCGCCATGCCATATCCAATCATTTATTTTTAACTCATCGAATGAGTCATCCTCACGGTATATAACCCAAATCATTATAAGATAATTTATATATCATTAATTTCACTAATAATTTATATTAACAATTCTGGATTTTTAACCACATTTCAGATGAACTTCCATTCATGAATACAAGTTAACAAATCATGAAACCATGTAAGAAAATGCTTCCAAAACAATAAAATTGAATCACTTAAACCCAAAAAAAAGGACATTAATGAACTTAATAAGGTTATGAAAATATCAATTAAATGTTTATGAGGTTATTTAATTATTAATTAATGAAGATAAATTTTATTATTCAGGTCGTTAAGAACAAACAAGAACACCTTCAAGCATAAGGTAAGGGATCCTCTCTCTCGATTTTGTTAAATAATCTCTGCTATGTTGTGACCTTTTATTTTTAATTCCTAATGATGGGGTATGTTTTTTAACCTTTACCATACTGACCTTGTGACATATAAATAATTTAATACCCCTTTACCTATCATTAGTCCCTCACAATAACACTCGTTACCATGCCAGGATTTTTGTAAGGGGTTTCTCATCTCACTTTCATTTCCATGAGATTTTCATTGTTCGCCACTTATTTCTTATATGTCGTGTATTTTTACTACCATTTGTTATATAATAACATTATTCTCTTTATATTCATTTTATTCAATGATTCATCTAAGGGTTATTATGTTCTTGCCATATCATTCGATATATTACATCGTGGTAAGAGACTTTTTCTCAACTACTATTTTGTTGTGACTAACTTTGTATGGTGCACCTAATAATCCTTATGTGGTGTACCTAATTCCCATTTGAGATCACTTTTCATTTGAAATTATATTTTTATTAAATATCCATAATCTTATATCTTGGATATGTTTGTTTTCTAAACTGTATACCATTTTACATACGTTGTTTATTTGAAAAGTTATTTTAATTATGGAAATATTGATGAATATGTATACTCTACACTATACGGATATTGAAAAGGAATATTGATATTGTATTGAATAAATTGATAAATAATGAATTGGACATGTAGCGGTGGGTGGGCCCGCTATATCCCCTCGATGCAACAGTAGGTCTCATGAGACAAATCAGTTTGGAGACAAACCCTTCGAGTTTGTTTCCAAAAATCAAACATGTTTCTACCCATAGAACTAAACCTTTTTAATGGTATTACGGTTTCATGTTCCAAATAATTGATGTCCAATTAATAGTAATTCTCTTTATTCATTATCAGTTTTTACTATCCATGAGTTTTTCACTATGACAAAATCTATGGATGCAGTTTCATTCTCAGTTTATTAATTGTGTGAGTTTTTCATTTATTCAACATGCCATATTGATTATGTCAGATTTATTATGATTCACTTATTATTTTATTCATGAATCTGGTATTTTTAACCCTTACTGAGTGTTTGAGCTCACCCCTTTCATTGTTATCCATCAACAAGTGATGAACAGGTGATCATTTATTGAGTTTCTATGGTTGCAGGTTTTAGTTTTTGTTATGTATTATATTTTTGTAACCTTCTACAATGTAATTTGAGTTACATATATGTATATAGTTTCTTTAAGACTACTAAACTGATCATTCCTTCAGGATTTTCATTCCTTCTAACCATGCCAATATCAGAATTAATGCACCGGCTCCAGTTTAGAGGGGTCAGGGTATTATAGTTGGTATCAAAGGAAGCTTAGTAGAAAACATGGAAACTAGAGTAAGAAATATATAGTAGGGAAAATCCATAAGGTAGTATTTTGAGGATAAATGTACAATAATGTCCTGGTATTTTGGTAATGAATATATTTTTTGAATCTTTCTACCCAATACGTCCCTGTCTGGATACAAACAGGTAGAGGTGGCTCTGGCACAGATGTACCTAGGAGCATAAACACTGACAAAGAGTTTCAGCCTTGACCCAGGGTATCCTAGTACATGACAACGGACCTCACTTCACTCTGGGTTATGACACTCATGGGGTATATGCTTAGTATAATTCATATTTTCTTTACAATCCTTTATAAATGATTGAAATGTAAATTTTTCCTCAGAGAAACCATGTTTATGAGATTAGTTATTCATAGAATTTCAATATATATTATGTTATATCTATTTTAGATTCATAAAATGATCTAGTTCATGATATTATTTATAAATGGATCCTAATGGAAGAAGGGGAGTCAATACTCATGGACAATGTTGGGATTTCCCCACTGAGCAAGTCAACACGGCCAATGATAGAGCAGATCAGATTATGACCATATTGGGAAAATTTACCCAGGTCATGACATATAACCATGCTACACTTGTGTTGGGACGTTTCATATAGAAGAATCCCCCATATTTTAGTGGGACTACTAATCTGATAGTAGTTGATCAGTGGATCAAGTCACTTGAAAAGATATTCAAGGCATTAAGATGCGATTAAAATGAGAAGGTGGTACTGGGGGTATATTCTCTCAAGGGTGACACAAATAAATGGTAGTCTTTGATCTAGAATACCATGGAGGAAGAAGAAATAGAAGATATGGAATGGATGAATTTAAAAGAAATATTCTTCGAAAAATATTTCCCTCATGACCAATGAACTGAATGAAGAGGAAATTCCTTAGCTTAAATCAAAGGGAAGAAGATAGTGTTGTAGAGTATGAGGCTACCATCATAAGGCTGGCCAGGTATGTCGTAGATTACATACATGACTTGGCAGAAAAGATTGATCATTTCTTTGAAGGTCTTTATCCAAGTATTTGAAGGGAACTAGCTTCTCAATCATTTTCATCATATGATTAAATTGTATCAAGTGCCATCAAAACAGAGAAGGAATTTGTTAGATCAAATCATTTCAAAGGAAAACAAGATATGAATCAGTTCTATAATAAAAAAAGGAAAAGAAGAATCTCCAAAAAAGAGAAAGGGAACAAAGTTATTCCCATTATGTGAGAACTGTGGAAAGAATCATCTCAAGAAATGCATGAAAGGCATGGGAGCCAGTTATAACTGTAGAGAAAAGGGTCATCGATCTGATGAATGAAAGGGGAAGAAAAAATTCAATGATATTCAATGCTAAAATTTTAGAGATATGGGACACTATTCAAATGAATTTACAAGGTACCAAGGAAACTTGACTCAGAAAAGGCCAAGACAGCAAGGGAGACCTTATGCGATTACAACTGCGGAGGTTAAAGTTCCTAATGATGTGGTTTTAGGTAATTTAATTATTTCCTCAAACTTATCCAATACTTTATTGATTAAGGATCATAACATTCATTTATATCTTCTTAGTTTTCCAATAAAATTAGATATGTCCAATTTGATTTAATAAATGATTTATTATTCCAAACTCCCAGGGGATGTATCATTACAACAAAGGCATGTCGACTAGTCCCCCTCTAGACACCAAAACATGCTTTAGTTACTAGCCTTGTCATCATACCAATGACTGACGTTGATATAATTCTCAGTATTAATTGGATGTCAAATTATGATTTGAAGATTTATTGTAAGAAGAAGGAAGTTACAATTTTTTAAAATGGTGTAGAATCCCATGGCTTTAGGGTAGAAACTTTGCCACCTGATTCTTATCTAGAACCACCCCCAGTAGCTCTATTGAATTGAATACTTGGAGAGGAATATAAACCAATATCTAGGTTTGAGGAAAGAAATATTCAAATTGAATATGTGCACATAGTGCATGAGTACATTGATGCATTTCCATAGGATTTACATGAACATCCTCCAGAGCGGGAAGTTGAGTTCTCTATTGATTTGATTCATAGTGTAAGACCTATATCAAAGACTCCCTATAGATTGGACAATATGGAATTATTAAAGATAAAGGAACAACTATAGGATTTGAGTTAAAAGGATTTATTTGAACTAGTTTTTCCCCATGGGGAGATCACTTCCTCTTTGTTAAGAAGAAAGATATATCCATGAGGCTTTGAATTGACTATAGGGAAAAGAATGCTATTACAATGAAGAATAAGTATCCTCTACCCTGGAGTGATGATTTATTTGATCAACTTCATGAAGCTCAATACTTTTTGAATATTGACCTTTGACCCGGATATCATTAGTTGTGTGTGAGGAAGGATGATTTTCCAAAGACAACATTCCAGACCATGTATGGGCATTATTAATTTATAGTTATGCCTTTTGGACTGAAAAATGCACCCTCTATTTTCATGGATTTAATGAATAAATTTTTCAAGGAATATCATGATAACTTTGTTGTGGTAATCATCGATGATATCCCCATATACTCAAAAATCTATGAAGACCATGAGAATCACTTGCGGGTTATTCTGAGAACTCTTAGAAGAAATAAATTATATGAGAAGTTTAGAAAGTTTGAATTCTGGATTCAATCAGTTTATTTTCTAGGACATATTTTCTCTAAGGATGGAATCCTAGTTGATCCTGAAATGAAAATGGCAATCCAATAATGGCCCACACAAAAAAACATAATTGGGGTATGTATTTTTATTTTCATAGCAGGTTACTATCAACGTTTTGTTCAGAATTTTTCCCAAATGGCTAACCCACTGACCATGATCACATGTAAATTAGTTAAGTTTGTGTGGACAAAATAATGTAAAAAATCCTTTGAATAATTGAAAATAATATTGGTCAATGCTCCAATTTTGACACTTCCATCTGGAAGTGATAGATTTTTAATATACAGCGATGCATCAAGGAATGGACTAGGTTGTTTCTTTATGTAAAATGATAGAGTTATTACATATGCATCAAGACAGTTGAAGATTCATGAGAAAAATTATCCAACTCATGATCTTGAGTTAGCAGCCGTAATCTTTGCTCTGAAAATATGGAGACATTATCTCTTCAGAGAAAGATGTGAGATTTATACGGACCACAAGAGTTTGAAAAACATTTTCACACAGAAAGAACTCAACATGAGGAATTTGAGATGGCACGAGTTACTCAGAGATTATGTTTATTCAATACACTACCACCCAGGAAAGGAAAATAAAGTGGCAGATGCATTAAGCATGAAATATCATCAACTTCTAACCCAATGAGGATTGAGAGAGATCTTATATTCATGGATCTACTAAATATGGATATGGGAATTTTTAAGAAAGGGGAAACATCTTTCCTCTTTCAAATGATTTCTAAACCATCTTTACTAGAGAAGATAAAAATATCTCAATATAATGATGAGAATCTGCAGTATAAAATTAATGCTGACAAGGATGGGAGATGGCAGACTTCGTGTTTGAGGAAGGAGTTCTGAAATTTGGGAAGAGGTTATGTGTTCCATCAATACCTGAGCTAAAAAGGGAACTAATAGATTATTCTCATAGATAAAATTTCTCTATACACGCTGGTAGAAAAAATAAGTATAGAGATCTAATGGAACATTTTTGGTGGGATAATATGAAATGGAAAATTGATGAATATGTGTCAAGGTGTCTCGTTTTTCAACAAGTGAAGGCAGAGAGACAATGTCACAAAGGATTGATGCAACCTCTATTTATTACTATGTGTAAGTGGGATAACATTATTAAGGATTTTTTCAATGGAATACTGAGGACACTGAGAAGTAATGATGCAATATGGGTAATTGTTGATCATCTCACAAAATCAGCACATTTCCTTCCAATAAGAGAGGATTTACCACTTGAGCGCCTAGCAAAAATTTATATTAATGAAGTTTTATGACGTCATGGTGCACCTCAATAGATTTTGTTTTACCAAGATCCTCGGATTACATCAAAATTCAAGAAAAGTCTATAGAAGTATTTTAATACTGATCTTCTTATGAGTACTGATTATCACCCATAAACTGACAGACAGTCTGAAAGGACGATTCAAACTCTAGAAGACATGATGATATCATGCTCTCTGGACATTCAAGGTATGTGGGATCAATAAATTCCATTAGTGGAATTTTTATACAACACTAGTTTCCATTCTAGTATTTAAATGGCTCCATATAAAGCTTTATATAGAAAGAGATGTCGAACTCCAACTAGTTGGGATGAAGTTGGTGAGAGAAAACGTAGAGTCCCAGAACTTATTGAAGAGTCCATGGAAACGGTGAAGAAAATACAAGCCCATATAAAAGCATTCCAAAGTAGAAAGAATGTTTTTCTGACAACCAAAGAAAGGATTTGGAATTCCAAGTGGGGGATAATGTCTTTCTAAAAGTATCTCCATGGAAGGGTGTCTTAAGGTTCGGTAAGAAAGGGAAACTCAGCCCCAGGTATACCGGACCATTTGAAATTCTGGAATTAATTGGACCAGTAGTATACTATTTAGAAATGCCACCAAATCTCTCTAAAGTCAATGATGTGTTCAATGTGTCATTGTTCAAGAAATACATGTCAGGCCCAATGCATGTACTCACTTATGAACAAATTGACCTGGAACCTGATTTTTCATACTGTGAAAAGCCTATTGGGATTCTTGAAACAATGGAGAATGTATTTAGAAATCAGACAACTCTCCTAGTAAAGGTTCTTTGTAGGAACAAGAATATAGTGGAAGAAACATGGGAACTAGAGGATTTCATGAAAAAGTACCACCCACATCTTTTTTATGGGATTCATACAAAAAATTTTGAAGACAAAATTTTAGAAGGAGGGAATAATGAAGCACCCCAAACACTTCATCTTATGTTTCTCTTAAATAAATTCTATTTATAGCCTATATTTCATGAATCCCAAGCTTATATGGAACAAAATGTTGTTACTTATAGGAGATATCCATAACCTAGCCATTAAACTTAAATTTTCCAACTCTGTGATTTAAATTTTAAAAATATGATATACATCGTTGTGTTCAAGATGATATTTAAAATCTGATATAATTCACTTCATTTTTAGTGAATAGTAACAAACCCTTATGAATAGTAAAATGCCCTTATGAATAGTAACTTACCCTTATGAATCGTAATATGAATTTTATGAATGGTATCCATACCCTTGAGTGCATAAGTGAATTCAAGAACCTTAAAAATGATGTTGAGTATTTTAAGTGTTTATATTTTTCAATTAAATAATGATTTTAATTAATTATTTAATAAATCATATTTTGGAAATTATTTTTGAAATATATAATTCATTTTTGGATTTTACATGTCGAAAAATGGTTAGGGTGAATTTTTGGGATTTTTCTGAAATAATTATATTTTTGACGAATAGTAAAATACGATAATTTAGGATAAATGCTAAATAAGGAATTTATTGAGTCATTGATGAGGATCTACTGATGTAAGCCCAATTAGTTCTAATTCTCATACATATATTAATGTTCTTGTTCATGTAATACTCACTATTTTTTGTCTTGATAGGAAATAATAAATTAATTATTATAATATTAAGAAAACTCCTCTCCCCTCCACTATATAAACCACCCCTAAACCCCTCTTCATACCACACCATTGAAGATTTATTCCTTGCATAAATTCTACCAAATACTGTCCCCAAGCCCTCTCCCCACTTCAAAGTCCTGCTTGTCTCACCAAAAATCCAAAAACAAAGGCCTTAAGGAGATTCTCAAGGAGTACTCAAGAGGTGATCCTTCTTTCTATTTTCCTTCAATTTCTTTTACAAAGTTCCATTTTTTGTTCTCCCTTCTAACCTCCCCTCATCCAAATGCCATGATAATTCCATTAACCTACATATACTGTATTTTTATTGGGATAATGGAATATTTCGTCATAATCTTTCTTTTTCCCCTCCTTTTATACAATAAATGAAAACACCGTCCGAGATGTGTAAATTTATCAAACTCAAGGTAGACTGGTTTTAAATTTGCATTAATATCTTAAATACCTATCATGAAACCTTTTCAATGGTTGAACCAGGTCATAATATATTTATTTTATCTTTATTAATGTTTTGGAATATTTACACGTTCATAATATGGAATAATAATACAAAACAAGTTTATTGTGCACAAAACCACCAAGCCAAATCCAAGCGTTCATTTTTAACTCATCAAATGAGTCATCCTCATGGTATATAACCAGAATCATTATAATATCATTTATATCTCTTTATTGTCAATAATAATGTATATTAAAAAATTTGGATTTTTAATCACATTTCATATGAACTTCCATTCACGAATACAAGTAAACAAATCATGAAACCAAGTAAGAAAATGCTTCCAAAACAATAAAATTGAATCTCTTAAACCCATCAAAAAGTCCATTAATGGACATAATAAGGATATAAAATATCAATTACATGATTATGTGGTTCTGGAATTATTAATTAAGGAAGCTAAATTTTGTTATTCAGGTCGTTAAGAAAAAACTAGAACACCTTCGAGCGTAAGGTAAGGGATCCTCTCTCTCGCTTTTGTTCAAGAATCTTCCCTATGGTGTGACATTTTATTTTTAATTCCTAATGATGGGGTTTGTTATCTCACCCCCCACATACTTCCCTGTTGATATATAAAAAGTATATTACCCATTTACCTCCCATTAATCCCTCGCAATAACACTCGTTACCGTGTCGGATTTTTTGTAAGTGGTTTCTCAACTCACTTTTATTTCTTTGAGATTTTCATTGTTCGCCACTTATTTCTTGTATGTGGTGTTTGTGTACTAAAATTTTTTATATAATAACATGATTCTATTTATATTAATGTTATTCAATGACTCATTTGAGGGTTATTAAATTCAAGTCATATGATTTGACCGACTACATTGTGGTAAAAGACTTTATATCAACTACAATTTTGTTGTGACTAACTTTGTATAGTGCACCTAATAATCCTTATATGATGTACCTACTTCCCATTTGAGATCACATTTAATTTGAAATTATATTTATATTAAATATCGATAATCTCTTATCATGGATATGTTTGTTGTCTAAATCGTATACCATTTTATATACAGTGTTTATTTGGAAAGTTATTTTAATTATGGAAATATTGATGAATCTTTATACTCTACTCTATACGGATATTGAAAAGGCATATTTCTCTTGTATTGAATAACTTTTGGAAGAATTATTTGGACATTAAGTGGTGGGTGGGTCCCACTATAGCCCCTCGATGCATCTTTAGGTCTCATGAGACAAATCAGTTTGGCGACAAACCCTTCGAGTTTGTTTCCAAAAATCAGATGGGTTTCTACCCATAGAATTAAATAGTTTTAACGGTATTATGGATTCATGTTCCAGATACATTATTTCCAATTAATAATAATTCTCTTTATTCATTATCATTTTTTACAATCCATGAGGTTATCACTATGAAAAAATCTATGGATGCAGTTTCATTCTCAAGTTATTAATGGCATGAGTTTTTCATTTATTTACCATGCCATATTGATTATGTCAAATTGATTATGATTCACTTATTATTTTATTCAGGTTCCCACTATTTGTAACCATCACTATTCATTTGAACTTACACCTTTCATTGTTTTCCATTAATAATTGATGATGAGGTAATCGTTTGTTGAGTTCTTGGGGTTTCAATTTCTAGATTTTGTTAAATATTGTATTTTGGTGACCTTTTCCAATGTAATTTGAGTTTCATCTATGTATCTAGTTTCTTCAAGACTACTAAATTTATCGTTCCTTCATGATTTTAATTCCTTTTAACAATGCCAATAGCATAAGTAATGCACCGGCTCTAGCCTTAAAAGGTCAGGGTGTTATAGTTGGTATCAGAGGAAGTTTAGTAGGAAACATGGAAACTAGAGTAGGAAATGTATAGTAGGGAACAAATCTATAAGGTAGTATTTGATGATAAATTTAAAATAATTTCCTAGTATTTTGGTAACAAATATATTGTGTGAATCTTTCTAGAAAATACATCCATGTCTGGATACGAGAAGGTAGAGGTGGCTATGTCACAGAATTACCTAGGGGTGAAAACTCTAACAAAGAGTTTTGGGATTCACCTGGTGTATCCTAGTACACGAAAATGGGCCTTGTTGCACTCTTGGTAATGATAATCATGGGGTATATTCTTAGGATAATTCATATTTTCCTTACAATCCATTTTGAAGGATTGAAATGTAAATTTTTCATTAGAGAAACCATGTTTATGAGAATAGCTATGCATAGAGTTTCAATCTATATTAAGTTATTTCTATTTTAGATTCATAAACGGATCTAGTGAATTCCATTATTTAGAAATGGTGCCTAATAGAAGAAGTATAATCAGTACTCGTGGACAATGTAGGGATTACCCCACTGAGCAAGTCAACACGGTCAATGTCGGAGCAGATCAGATTATGACCATATTGGGACAACTAACCCATGTTGTGACGAATAACCATTCTACACCTATTTTGGATCATTTCATGCAGCATAATACCTCATCTTTTAGTGGGACTACTAATCCGGTTGTATCTAAGAAGTGGATCAAGTCACTTGAAAAGATATTTAAGGCATTAAGATGCGATGAAAATGAGAAGGTAGTGCTGGCAGTATATTATCTCAAGGGTGACATAGATCAATGGTGGTCTTTGATCCAGAATACCATAGAGGAATTAGAAATATAAGATATAGAATGGAGGAATTTTTAATGAAATATTATTCAAAAAATATTTCCCTCGTGAGCAATGAACTAAAATTAAGAGGAAATTACATAGCATAAAATAAGGGGAAGAAGACAATGTTGCAGAGTATGAGGCTACCATCATAAGGATGGACAGGTATGCTATAGACTATGTAAGTGACTTGGCAGACAAGACTAGTCATTTCTTTGAAGGTATTAATCCATGTCATTTAGGGGCACTGGCATCCCAATCATTTTCATCAAATGATGAAATTATATCAAGTGAAATCAAAACTGAGAAGGAATTTTCGAGATCAAATATTTTCAAAGGAAACCAAGATAAGAATCAATACTCTGATAACAAAGGAAAAGTAGAAGCAACAAAGAAGAGAATGGGAACAAATTTATTCCCATTATGTGATAACTTTGGAAATAATCATCTCAGTAAATTCTTGAAAGTAATGGGAGTATGCTATAACTGCAGAGAAAAGGTCATCGATCTGATGAATTCAAGGGGAATAAACAATTAAATGATATTCAATACTACAATTGTAGAGAGATGGGACACTATGAAAATGAGTGTCCATAGTTCTAGGGAAACTTTACTCAGAAAAGGCCAAGAGAGAAAGGTAAATCTTATGCGATTAGAACTGCAGAGGTTAAAGTTCCTAATGATATGGTGGCAGTACTTTAATTGTTTCCTAAAACATAGCCAACACTTTATTTTATTCTGAATCATCGGATTCATTTATATCTTCTCATTTTTCCAAGAAAATTAGATATTTCCAATTTGATTTAATAAAGGAGTTGTTAGTCAAAACTCACAGGGGGTGTATCATTACAACAAAGGCATGTCGACTAGTCCACCTCCTGACACAAAAACTTGCTTTAGTTGCTAACATTTCATCATACCAATGACTGACTTTGATATAATTCTTGGTATTAATTGGTTGTCAAATTATTATGTGAATATTTATAGTAATAAGAAGGAAGTAACAATTTTTGAAAATGGTGTAGATTCTCTTGTCTTTAGGACAGAAACTTCGCCACCTGATTCTTATCTAGAACCACACCTAGTACCTCTAATAAATGAAATACTTGGAGAGGAAGATAAACCAATATCTATTGGTGAGGAAAGAAATATTCAAATTGAAAATGTGAACATAGTGCAAGAGTATATTGATGTATTTCCATAGGATTTACTTGGACATCCTCCAGAGCAGGAAGTTGAGTTCTCTATTGATTTGATTCCTGGAGAAAGACCTTTATCGAAGACTCCCTATAGAATGGCCATTGTGTAATTTGTAGAGCTAAAGAAAAAACTATAGGATTTGAGTAGAAAATGGTTTATTCGAACTAGTGTTTCTCCATGGGGAGCTCATGTCTTCTTTGTCAAGAAGAAATATGGATCCATGAGTCTTTTCATTGATTACAGGGAAATCCATGCTATTAATATAAAAAATAAGTATCCTATGCCCAGGATTGATGATTTATTTGATCAACTTCATGGAGTTCAATACTTTTCGAATATTTACCTTCGATCCTGATATCATCAGTTGCGTGTGAGGAAGGAAGATATTCCTAAGACAGTATATTGGACCAGCTATGGGCATTATGAGTTTATAGTGATGCATTTTGGACTGAAAAATGCATCTTCTTTTTTCATGGATTTAATAAATAGAGTTTTAAAGGAATATCTTGATAACTTTATTGTGGTATTCATCGATGATATCCTCGTATACTCAAACAGCTTTGAAGACCATGAGAATCACTTGCGGGTTATTCTGAGAGAACTCTGAGAAGAAATAAATTATATGGTAAGTTTAGCATGTGCGAATTATGGCTTCAATAAGTTTCTTTTCTAGGCCATATTGTCTCTAAGGATAGAATCCTAGTTGATCTAATAAATAAAAATGCAATCAAAGAATGTCCCATGCCAACAAACATAACTAGTTTATGCAGTTTTATTGGCTTAGTAGGTTACTATCGGCATTTTGTTCATAATTTGTCTCGACTGGATAACCCTCTAACCAAACTCACACGTAAAGGAGTAAAGTTTGTGTGGAAAAAAATAATGTACAGAATGATTCAAGGAATTGAAAAGAAGATTCTTCAATGCTCCAATTTTGACTCTTCCATCTGGAAGTGATGGATTTTTAATATACAGTTATGCATCAAGGAATGGACCGGGTTGCTTCCATATAAAAAATGATAGAGTTATTCATTATGAAACAAGATAGTTGAAGACTCATGTGAAAAATTATCCAACTCATGATCATGAGTTAGCAGTCATAATATTTTCTCTGGAAATATGGAGACATTATCTCTATAGAGAAATATGTGAGATTTATACGGACCACAAGAGTTAGAAATACATTTTCACATAGAAATAACTCAACATGAGGCAAAGGAGATGGCTCAAGTTACTCAAATATTACTATTGTTCAATGCACTACCACCTAGGAAAGGAAAATAATGTGGCATATGCATTAAGAAGAGAAAGATCATGGGCTTCTAACTCAAATGAGGATTGAGATAGATCCTATATTCATGGATATACTAAACGTGGATATGGGAATTATTAAGGAAGGGAAATATATTTCCTCTTTCAAATGATTTCTAAACCATATTTACTAGAGAATATAGAAAGCTCTCAATCTAATGATAAGAATCTACAGAAGAAAATTAATGTTGACAAGGATGAGAGATTGGCAGACTTCGTGTGAGAGGAAGGAGTTCGGAAATAAGGGAAGAGGTTATGTGTTCCATCAGTACCTGAGCTTAAAACGGAACTATTAGATGACGCTCATAGCTCAAATTTTTCAACACACCTGGGTTTCAAAAAGATGTATAGAGATCTAAAGGAACATTTTTTGTTGGATAATATGAAGCAGGAAATTGCTGACTATGTATCAAGGTGTCTAGTTTTTCAATAAGTGAAGGTAGAGAGACAACGTCCCAAAGGATTGATGCAACCTCTACCAATTCATATGTGGAAGAGGGATAAAATTATGATGGATTTTGTTACTGGACTACCGAGGACACTGAGAAAAAATGATGCAATATGGATAATTATTAATTGTCTCACAAAATCAGCACAATTGCTTCCAATAAGAGAGGAATTACCACTTGAGCGCCTAGAAAGACTCTATATTAATGTAGTTATAAGACTTCATGGTGCACATCTATCGATTGTGTCTGAACGAGATCCCTTGTTTACATCAAAATTCTGGAAATGTATCCAGAAGGCTTTGAATACTGATCTTTGTATGAGTATTGCTTATCACCCTCAAACTGATGGACTGTCTAAAAGGACTATTCAAACTCGGGAAGACATGTTGAGATCATGCTCTCTAGACATTCAAGGTAAGTGGGATCAATACTTTACTTTGGTGGAATTTTCATACAACAATATTTTCCATTCAAGTATTCAAATATATCCATATTAAGAATTATATGGAAAGATATTTCAAACTCTAACTTGTTGGGATGAAGTTGGTGAGAGAGAAAATATAGGCCCAGAACTTATTGAAGAGTCCATGGCAAAGGTGAGGACAATCCAAGCCCAAATAAAAGCATCTGAAAGTATGCATAAGAGTTTTTCTGACAACTAGAGAAAGGATTGGAAATTCCAAATGGGAGAACATGTCTTTCTTAAAGTATCTCCATGGAAGTGTGTCTTAAGGTTCGGTAAGAAAGGGAAACTGAGCCCCAGGTATATTGGACTATTTGAAATTCTGGAAAGAATTGGATAAGTAACATACCATTTAGCAATGCCACTAAATCTCTCAAAGTCAATGATGTTTTCCACGTGTCATTGTTCAAGAAATACATGCCCTACCCAATTCATGTACTCACCTATAATGAAATTGAATTGGAACCTGATTTTTCATACTGTGAAAAGCCTATTGGGATTCTTGACACAAGGGAGAAAATATTGAGAAATCGGAAAACTCGTCTAGTAAATTTTCTTTAGAGGAACAAAAGTATATAGGAAGTAACAAGGGAACTAGATGATTTCATGAAAAATAACCACCCATATCTTTTTGGTGGGCTTCATATAAAAAATTTCGAGGACAAAATTTTTGAAGGAGGGAATAATGTAGCACCTCAAAAACTTCATGGTATGTTTCTCTTAAATACATTCTAGTTATAGCCTATATTTCATGAATCACTGAGCCTATATTGAAAAAAACATGGTTACTTATAGGAGATATCCATAACCTGGACATTAAACAAAAATTTTCCAACTCTGCGATTTGAATTTTAAAAATCTGACATACAAGGTTGTGTTTAAGATGATATTTAGAGTCTGATAGAATTAACTTAATTTTCAGTGAACAGTAACCAACCCTTATTAATAGTAACCTTCCATTATGAATAGTAACTTACCCTTATGAATATTAATATTAATTTTTTGAATGGTATCTATACCCTTGAGTGTATAAGTGAATTCAAGCACCTTAAAAATGAAGATGAATATTTTAAGTGTTTATATTTTTCAATCAAATAATAATTTTAATTAATTATTTAATTAATCATATTTAGGAAATTATTTTTTAAAAATGGACTTCGTTTTTGTATTCTACACTTTGAAAAATGGTTAGGGTGAATTTTTTGGATTTTTCTAAAATACGTAAATTTTCGATGAATAGTAAAATGAGATAATTTATGATAAATGATAAATAAAGAATTTATTGAGTCATTAATGATGATCTGCTGATGTAAGACCAATTGGTTCTAAGTAACATTCATATATTTATATTCTTGGTCATGTAATACTCATTATTGGTTATCTTGAGAGTAAATAATAAATTAATGATTATAATATTAAGAAAACTCATCTCCACTCCACTATATACACCACCCCTCACCCCCTCTTCCTCCCACGCCACTCAAGCTTCAAGGTTTGCCTAAATTCTACCAAATACTCTCCCCAAGACCTCTCCTCACGTACAAGACCTACTGGTCTCACCAAAAGTCCAAAAACAAAGTCCTTAAGGAGATTCTCAAGGAGGAGTACTCAAGAGGTGAACCTTCCTTCTCTTTTCTTTCAATTTCTTTTACAAAGTTCCATTATTTTGTTCTCCCTTATCACATACACTCTTCCAAATTCCATGATAATTACATTACCTTAAATATTCTATATTTTCATTAGGATAATTGAATATTTCATCATAATCTCTCTTTTCCCCTCTTTTTATACAATAAATGCAAACACCGTCAGAGATGTGTAAATTTATCACACTCAAGGAAGACTGGTTTTCAATTTGTATTTCTATATTCAATACTGGTCATGAAACCTTTTCAATGGTTTAACCAGGTCATTATATATTTATTTTATCTTGATTAATGTTCTGGAATCTTTACACGTTCATAATATGGAATAATAATAGAAAACAAGTTTATTGTTCATAAAACAGCCAAGCCAAATCCAATCGTTTATTTTTAACTCATCGAATGAGTCATCCTCATGGTATATGAACAAAATCATTATTAGATCATTTTTATATATTTAATTTCACTAATAATTTATATTAACAATTATGAATGTTTAACCACATTTCAGATGAACTTCCATTCATGAATACAAGTAAACAAATCATGAAACCAAGTAAGAAAATGCTTCCAAAACAATAAAATTGAATCACATAAACCCATATAAAATGCCATTAATTAACATAATAATGTGATATAATATCAATTACATTTTTATGAGGTTTTGGAATTATTCATTAATGAATCAAAATTTTACTATATAGGTCGTTAAGAACAAACAAGAACACCTTCGAGCGTAAGGTAAGGGATCCTCTCTCTCACTTTTGTTCAAGAATCTCCCATTTGTTGTTACCTTTTATTTTTAATTCCTAATGATGGGTTATGTTTTCTCACATACCCTATACTTCTCTTATGACAAATAAATAATGGAATACCCCTTTTAACTCTCATTAATCCCTCACAATAACACTCGTTACCATGTTGGAATGTTTATAAGGGATTTCTCATCTCACTTTCATTTCTCTGAAATTTTCATTGTTTGCCACTTATTTCTTGTATGTGGGGTATGTGTACTGAAATTTGTTATATAATAACATGATTCTATTTATATTAATTTTATTCAATGATTCATTTGAAGGTTATTAAGTTCTGGTCATATGATTCGACCGATTTCATTGTGGTAAGAGACTTTGTCTCAACTACTATTTTGTTGTGACTAACTTTGTATAGTGCACCTAATAATCCTTAAGTGTTGTACCTAAAGACCATTTGATATCACTTTTCATTTGAAATTATATTTATATTAAATGTCCATAATCTCATGTCATGGATATGTTTTTTGTCTAAACCATATACCATTTTACATACAATGTTTATTTGGAAAGTTATTTTAACTATAGAAATATTGATGCATCCATATACTCTACTCAATACAGATATTGAAAAGGATTATTTTTCTTGTAATGAGTAAATTTGTAAATAATTATCTGGACATGCAGTGGTGGGTGGGGCCCGCTATAGCCCCTATATGCATCGGTAATTCTCATGAGACAAATCTGTTTGGCAACAAACCCTTCGAGTTTATTTCCAAAAATCAGACGGGTTTCTACCCATAGAACTAAACTGTTTTAATGGTATTATGGTTTCATGTTCTAGATACATTACATCCATTTAACAATAATTCTCTTTATTCATTATAATTTTTTACTATCCATGAGGTTTTCACTATGAAAAAATATATGGATGCAGTTTCATTCTCAGTTAATTAATGGTGTGAGTTTTTCATTTATTCACCATGCCATATTGATTATGTCAGATTAATTAAGATTCACTTATTATTGTATTCATTATTCCACTATTTGTAACCCCTAATGAGTTTTTGATCTCACCCCTTTCATTATTTTCCATCAACAGGTGATGAAGCTTTGATCGTTTTTTGAGTTCATGTGGTTGCAGTTTTTAGTTTTTGTTATGTATTGTATTTTTTATCCTTTTCCAATGTAATTTGAGTTAAATTTATGTATCTAGTTTCTTCAAGACTACTAAAATTATTTTTACTTAGGGATTTTCATTCATTATAATCATGCCAATATCCCAAGTAATGCACCAGCTCCAACCTAGAGGGGTCGGGGTGTTACACATGTTCTTTTTTATATTTTCCCAATTTACCCACACTGATCATTTGATCTCACCCTTTTAATATGTTTTCTTTTCCCAAGGATATAAATAAATGGTTTAGGTATTAAAACTAAATAGGAAGATCTTTATAGGATATGTTGAATATCCCTCACCAAATTTTAATAATGTGTTCCAAGTTTCCAATGGTTCTAAAATAATATGGTATTAGGGAATCTATTTTTGTAATATATTAAGCATTTCCCAAAGGTAGTGTAATTTCCATGTATGTTAAACTTGGGTCATTTTAGTTGGTATTATAGATAAGTTTTAGTTAACCTTTGTAACATAGGATAAGAATATATTAGTGAGATGCCTAGTGATATTTATAAGGATAGGTATAGGGATTTCTCTAATGATAAATTATGGTATAAGTTACAATCCTTGAATTTTGGTAATAATATTGGTTCCCCTAGGATTAAACCTAATATTTTAGAGATTGAAATTACTTACCCTTGTTTATATTGTTTTCATAATATGATTTTTTACTCTCACACTATTATTTTCTGGTTTCAATCAATGGGTAGAACTAGGAAGATTCATGTTAATGATGAATATGAAAGACAATGGAATGATCTTCCCTGTAAGGAACCAAATGAAATGGGAGTTGGAAGGAGAAATATTATTATTATTCCTAATCATAAATCTCATGATATTATCAATAATATGAGCTTTTTTGAGTTTCATGACCCATCTAATAATATTAATATGGAGTTTCATGGTAACCATAATAGAAAAAACGTTCAATTTTCCTCACATAAATCATATGGGAAGAGGCATAAAGAAGAGTGTTTCAAAGGAACTAGAATATGCTTTGGGTTTTTAAAAGAAGGAAATAAACCAAGTATTTGCAAAGCAAAAGGTTTAGTTAACACAATGGACAATAACAATGGTTTTTCTAAGACATAAAAAATAGAAAAATGTTTTAAATATGGAATGTATGGACATTATAAAAATCAATTACCTTAGGGTAAAGATCATGGAGAGACTCAATAAGGCTGTGTGAATAATTTTTATATCATGGATGATGAAGATATTATGAATGATATGTGAGATGAATGAAGTGTTAATGAATCAAACGATGAAGCTTGGTTAATGTTTTAAGAAGATAATGGAATGATATCATGTTAATGTGTTGGAATTCAAGAATAAGGTTATAAATATACTTCTATGGTATTATGGATTAATAAATCATCTGAGGATTGTTCCAATATTATTTTTTCCTTAAGTATTTGAAATTTTATGTTGAATGGTACTACTAACCCAAAATAGTGATAGAGGTTATAAGGTAATATTTTTGGAAAGGAAATAAAGGGAATGATAACCCTTAATATATGCATATTTTTTGGTTAATAAAATAAATCAAAATTTGATAGTATTACATACCTCATGAATTATGTAGTGAAAAAGTGATTTCTGATATCATTGATTGAGTATATTTAATTTTTTGTGATTTATGGTATGTCGAATGATTTAATTTTTGAAAGAATTCATTTACCACTAAGGTTCTATAGTAATTCATGATAATATAATATCTCAATAAAATACATGATAAAGGAATTTACATATTTGTAATGTGAAAAACAAGATAAACCCTAAGATATATGGGGGATAAATGATAATCCTAGTTAGTAAAACTTTTTATAATGTTTTTTATTTTCAGCCTTCAGATAGATTTTATGGTTATAAATTTAAGGAAATTTTATGTTAAACATGGTATGATGTTTGTTAAAATAAATTATTATGTAAACATAGGTGGACCTATACATATTTGATAACTTGTGATAACATTTTTGTTTTGATAAATATAGATATAATGACCTATCATTATATTTATGGATCTCACGATCTGCTAATTCATGAGATATGAAAATTTCACCTTCATTTATGGGAATAATAGGTGATCAACACACAAAAAAGGATGAGATTATATTTCATCAAGTATTTCTTCTCATTATTCGACTCGATGGAAGGTATCATGAAATAAAAAATGTTATCCCAATACCTTATTTACCAATAAATTATATGGTACCTTAGATCCAAACTAATTTATAGATTTTTGATTATTTAAATTCTCTTAATAGTTTTCTCTATCACTCTCCATCAGTACATGATAGTTATATTTATCTTCTTTATCCATGTTTTCACTTGTCGCATATGTTCTCCTAGGTGGAAGCCTAGTTATGAGTGACTTGGGGTAACCGTTACATTTCAAACATTCCTTTTCAAAATGAATTTTTATTAATCTATTTTAATATGTGGGTTTTTATGAAGGAAATTTTAAATTATTAATCCTTTTATTTCCTAAATGAATTTTAAGGGTGAAATTCATTTTAAGGGTGGTAGAATGTAAAACCCTGATATTTTTATGAGATAGATTTTTTTTAATTTCATTTATGTATTATGTTATAAGATACACTAAGAAAATATTATTTTAAAGGAAACATCGGCTTAGCTTTGGGTATATTCAACACAATTCATGGCTTATGTTACACACAATTTAAATTTCTTTTGATAGAGTTTATTTCACACAAAAATGAGTTTAAAGAGAACAACTAAATATTACTATATTACCTTATAACCTAGAAATTATAATTGGGGGTATTAAAAATATTAACTGAATTATGAGAATATTATTTACACATGATTATATAATTAAATCTTTAGTGAGAAATTAATTATAAATGAAAATAAAACCGTTTTTAAATAAATGGAAATATTTTTTTAAAAAACTATTTTAATTAAAATATGTGAGGTTATAAAATAAAAAAATCACTCTTGATGGATTTTATTAATGAAATATATATGTATTATAATGTTTAAAATTCATCTTATATGTTTTCTTGAGATGATATAAAAACAAATTCAATTCTTTTAATAAAAGAAGTATTTTTCAAAAAATGCAGTTTTACGGCCTTTTGGTGGAGCACCTATTTTAAATATAGTATTTGACTCATTAATATATTATATTTAACAAAATAAACTTCTTATTTAAAATAAATATATAAAAATTTACTTTGGATAAATTTTTTATATTTTTATGATAACATTCAATTTTGGATGAAAATTAAAAATATACTAAATTTTAATTGAATACAACATTTTTCATCGAAATAATTTATGTGGTTAATTTATATTATTGAATCATTTTAAAGTATAAATAGTTAAAAAAATTATCATTTAACATTATTTAGGTCATGGATATGAATTTTACAATGAATTCAGATATAATAAACATTTCAATCTTTTTTAATGTTTTATCTTTTAAAACTTGTTTTCTCATTCTGACAGAGATTCATTTTTTGTTAATTATTGAAACTTCATTGTTTTGAATTTTTTAAAATAGATTTCTTTTTTTTATTCAGTAGGTCCAGAATCATTAAATATCTTTCTTTTATTTTTTGAATTTTGAATAGTAACTTCAGTAATTTTTATTAATATGATAAAAAGATAAATCGAGTAATTAAGGGTAAATATAATACTATAAGATTATCCTAAAACATTACCTAATATATTTTTATGAGTTTGTTTCAAGATAAACCATCCTTTAGTAGAATTTTTATCTTTTGAATCCATTGGTATGAGATTATGAAATTTAATATATTTTATTTATTGAAAAGTTTAATATATCTTACTCAATTTTTAATGACAATATTATTTTTAATATAAGGTTATACATAATCTAGATTTGACTATAAATAATAATTTGAAAGTAAAATTTTTTTCCCTTATCATGGTAATTTATTTTTAATTCTTAGGGAAGAAAAATAACCATAATGTCTTATACATTGATGATGCAGAAATTATTTTATTGATAAAAATAAAAAACAATATTTTTATTAAAATGATAATATTCATTGAAAGAAAAAAATACTTCACCAAATGTTATTGATCGAGTATATATTGACCATAATCATCCAAGGGTATAGTTATTAAACATTTATATCCATATTTAAATGTTTATGTAACTTATAATATTTTATTTAATGTGATGTTTAGGTTGTCACATTCATGTTTTAATACATATAACTTTTTTTAATATAGTATTTTAAAATATATATATTGGACTATAACTATTCTTATGAATGATATTGGATTTATATTCATCATGGTATTTTATTTTTAATTTCATTTCTATAAATAAGTATATAAAATACTTACTGAAAAATTATTTTGTAATTATTTTATTAATGGAGATAACAAATTAATGTTACCAAAAAAATTAAAATAAATGAAATTTGGGATAACTTTTTTTAATGAATTTTATATATAACCTTCACCTATTAGGAATATAATTAACTATTGTTTCTAATTTAACTTTTTATCTTTATATTTTTAATAATAAATGATTTTAATATTGTCAAAATTTATACTATTGATTGTTTATCAAATAACACAATATTACACCCTTTTAATATTGAAATATTTGTTACCTTAGTTAAAAACTATATAGAATATATAAGTGTTAATTTAAATTGATAAGGATTAAATTGAAAGAAAAAATTTTCCGAAATTTTGTGGTTTATGAGATTACAACCTTATCTAATCTCATCTTATAACAAAGACATTTTTTAGGTGTTTTAGGTGTTTTTAATTTATTATAAATTAAATTTTTTGGAAATTCCAAAGGTACTGTAACCTCAGTTATAAAAGGGGACATCCTCCCTCATTTCTTCACAACTCATTGAGCCTTCAAGTTCATTAATCCCATACCAATTTCCCCTCTCAAATTCCCTATTCAGATTCTAGATGTGTCGGTCTTCTCAAAATACTAACTCTAGTTCTTTTAAGAAGATATCTAGGGGAGCTTGCCGAAGAAGAGGTAATCTTCTTTAACGAATCTCTCAAGATCATTTCTTCTTCCACTTACTATTAATTTTTTCTCTACATTATAATGTAATAGATCCATTATCACCAATATACTTACATGTTCTTATGGTTATAGAACAACCTTATTCCCTATTTTATCTATCCTATTTAAAATGAAATCACCATGCGTGCATACGTACGACTTATCATCTCCACACCGTGGTGTAATTTTTTTACCACCACCTTACTTGGATGGGTAAAATGACAGAAATAATAACTACATATAATTATTATTACATGATATTTATTCTTGAACAAAATGTATTTCATCCACTTCCACACCATTTCACAATTATGGGAATGATATCATTGCTCGTGCGTATATATGACATACCATCTTCACAATGTGATTTGATTTATTCTACATGATATCCATTAAATCATGATTATATAAATATGTATAATGAATTAATATGGTATATATTATGTTAATATAAATTTTTAATGATATAAATATGACCTAATAAGGATAACTGAAACTTATTTGACAAAACATGAATAAAATATGAAGCCCTTAATACCTGAATAAAGATAAATAATGAAATATTATTAATAAATATATGATCATATGATCATATATGATATCATAAAAATAAATATGATTCTAGAGTAAGTCAATGAAATTATTTAAATCATTATATTACATTTTAAGATACATACAAATCATGTCGCACCTAATGTAAGGGATAATTATTCAATGTCATTATTACCCGAGATTATTTAAAGTTAAGTATTTACTAGGGTATATTCATCATCCATGTCCATATTTTTTAAAAAAATATTTTCATTAAATGGTTTATTATTCCCCTATGGATGTGTAAAGTAATTTTTATCCATTTTTATCTTTTTACTACTTGGATTGGAAAAAATATTTCTTTCATTTTCAAAATGATTTAATTTTTTATTTATCTGATGAAAGTAAGAGAAGAATGTTTTCATTTAACTTATACAGAATGAACATATATTTATTCTTTCATAATTCCTTATTTCCATGAAATATCCTTTACAATATTTCAAGGTAATCTTCAAATAAATTCTTCTATTTTTAAATTTCTTGGTATTTTGAGAGAATAAAACATTTTTTTATTAAGAGTGGATATTTTAGTAAAATATTAATTTCAATTATTCTAAAATATTTAATTTTCTATCTGTCATGAAATTATTTAATAGGGTGTGTTTCAAGTATACTACCCCAATTTTTCTAATGGTTTTATTATGTTTATGATGGAATTATATTTATTAAATCCATTTGACTTACATAGATCATGTTATGGTGGAACGATGTTTAAAAAAACCCATTTTATTTCTTATGTTAAGATGAATTATTTATGATTTTTTGGAACGAGTAAGAATGACTACATTATAAGATGTGTGGGACCTATATCTACCTCCAATTCCTTGGGAAAAGATTTATATCTCATGAGATGGACAGGGAAGGAATGTAAAATGTTCTCGGTTCAGTATTATGGGGCTAGAACTTTAAGTAAACTTAGTAATGTAATACTAGGCTGGAAGAAAGAGTGAAATTGGTTCAGTAAATGGATTTTTCCAATATGGTGGTCTTTTCAGTGAGCCTGGGCTAATATGGAAATAATTTTCTATTCTTATGTGTTTTCCACATTTCTATATTTTATGTCAATTCTATTTTCTCTTGGTTCATGTTCCTTTATGGTTTATTCCTTATGAACATCCAATGTTTATTTCATGATTCAATATTTTAATATATGTTATACGTGTTATGATTTAAAAAAGTTATATTCGTGTTTTTACATTATTATTCTCATGTTTTATTTGATATTTTCCTTGTTTATCCTCATTGTGTATCTGAGGTCACACTTTTTAAGTATTTTCTTTTCCACTGGATATTAAGAAGTGTTTTAGGTAGAAAAACTAAAGGGAAAGTTCTTTATAGGATATTTTGAATATCTCTCACCAAATTAGAATATTGTTTTGGATGTTTCCAAAGGAATGAAACTAATATAGTCATTGGGGGTCTGTTTATGTAATGTTTTAGGTATTCTTTAAAAGTAATATAATGTCCATGTATGTTAGTCTTGGTTCATTAGAATATAACCTCAAACATTTTTTCTAAGGCCTTGCTAAGATTAGACTGTGATGAATGATTCTTATGTATTGGTGAACAATGTTTTCTTAAGTTAATCTGTCCATGTATTTATTAGGGACTATACCTCTAATGATGAATTGTGGATGCATGATGGTTGGTTATATTACTTATAAATTTTTCTAATGAGCTTCGGAAAAATAGGTTTAGTTATTTTATTTTTGATTTTGAAAAGGTTTTAAGGTGTGTGGGATGTGGTATCCTGGATTTTTTATAAGGCTTAATTTATTTTTTTGTTTCAAGAGTGTAGTCCCTTGATAATGGTAAAATGGTAAATTCACCAAAGAGGCAAACCTCAAAATAATTTTTTGATGAATTTATTTGAAAATTTACTCACATGATTAGTGGAATCAGTGATGGGGATAGTGAAAAATTGATTTAGAATTCTTTTTATGATTTACCTTTTAAACTAACTTTTCTACTTGTTAGAGTGATTTAATTCACTATTTTAACAAACATTCATACACATATAAAATAAGGGATAATATATGTACAAGGACCATTAATGAACATGGGTGTCTAGACCTTTTAATGATCTACAATCTCTCGAACTAACATGATCCACTAGAATAAGACTGATGAATAAAAAAATAAATGTTTATCAATTTCCTCATGTTACAAGTCTCCAAACTATTAATGTGTATCATGTATAGTTATAAATTATTTAACAATGTTTCAAAAATGATAAAGAACTATTTACTAATTTAAGAATATGATCACACTATAACTTTCCAACTCCCCCCCCCCCTCTTTTTCTTCTTATTACTCTTATTATTCTTCTACAACTACTATTTTCATAATAGTGATAAACTATCTCCTAATTATTATTTTTCATTTTCTTTATCTTTTACTCTATTTGGTGAGTGTTAGTTTCCAATATCAAAAAGTATTAATAACTCTTCTATCTCACAAATTTATCTTTGATAACTTATTTTAATATTTTTTATATTCACTTTATTATATTAATATCAATTCCATTAATGATTTATGGAAATCTCCATAAACTTCGACCTCCTTCAAAATTTTGTACAATAGTTTCTGAATTCTTCTCCAACATTCTCACAAAACATAATTTGAGATACTTTTATTCGGAATTCCTTGTAATATTATCACAGGATATTCCCTTTTAAATTTTCCATAGATATTACAAAATTAATCTTTTAAAAAACTCCAATAAAACTATTACATTTCATTATTGAATTTCTACTTCCATGTGTTCTTGGAAACATGAAATACTCTAAGTTGGTACACATATTCATGGATCAGAACTCCTAAAAACCAACATGAAACACAATCTATTATTATAATATTTTTTATGAAAATAAATTCATAAAAAATATCATAATTTTCACCACTTTTCTCATGAATATATTTACTTTGAAATCCCATAAATTAAAAAAAGGACCACATCCTTAAAAATATGTGGAATCCTTATGAATTTAGAAAATCATCTATATGTTATCCATAAACACATCCTTGAGAAGTTTAAACTCATCCATGTTAAGTCTATATTTATCCATAGTAATTCATTAATAATCCTTAAAAATTTCATAAATAATCCTTATAAATGGTAAAAAAAACCTTACATAGTCCGACATACTTAAGAAGACCTCCATCCTTTTCAAACATTCCACTATAGAGATTAAATGATCCTTATGTGGATCATTAATAATGATTACAAAATTTTTATTTCTTTCATAATTTTTAATTCATAAATTTAAATTACTATTATACAATTTTGAGGCCTTTGGTTGATTTCAGACCATAATTACTATACTCAATAAAAACATCCAAACATCACTAATGTTCTACATAGCTCTTTTAGTCACCTTCAAATATCACAACAATAATTACCTCACATATTTATCTTTTAGTTATTTTATCTTTAATAAGATTCATTTTTCAATACAAAATCCAACACAATTAATATATCCAATTCCATATTTTATTAATCTTATTATCCAAATTAAAACCCCATTCTGAAGGATTTATTCATAAACAACAAATCGCAACAACTTCATCATGAATCACTCCAATCATTTTTGGGTATCAACACCTATAGGACTCAAAAATATCATTCATTAGATATATTATTCATCCAAATAAAATAAATTACATTAAAATTCATTTTATATAATGATTAACCGTCATTATATAATTTTAATACTATATGAGTGAACTCGATGTAGGAAATAATAACATTAAATGAAAATATCATATTATACATAAAAGAAGATATTTATATTTCATTCTACATAACTCTAGATATATCTTGATATCACTTGAAATTTATTACCATATGGAAAATACTATTATCTCTATTTATCCATTAATACCACTTGTGATATTACTTGATAAATATATTTATTCCAATTATTTTTATCATTTAATTGAACCGATATGAAACATATTATTATATTTATCCACACAAAAAACTTTTCTAATAGTTCACAAACAAATTGCATATAAGGATTTTATATCTTACCCCATTTAATAACTATCACTAAATATTTTATCCCACTAAATAAGAGAACCACATGACCTCAGATAATCCCCCTCAATACTTTCCCTCCCCCAATTGTGTGTACATGAAATTATTAAGCATGAGGTATTTATGATTAATTTTTCTCCCACTTTGAAAAAATTGTCCAAAGAAAAATATTATAGATAAAATTGGAACACCATAACTTAGATTTTAAAGGAATTATGTTAAACACTCATATCGAACATCAAACATTGAAATTCGTCCTCTAGTAGTGGTTTGATAAACATATATTATATTTTATCCTCAGTAAAAATGAATTATAGAATCAAATAAATAATATCCAAAAGATATATAATGATGTGATAATTTGTATCAATATGTTTGTACATTGAATAATGAAAATAATTCCTTGAGAATTAAAAGATCTTTGATTATCATAGCTCAAAAGTAGTTGCCACTTGACTTCCACCTTGATATATTTCAACTAAGTTCTCATTCATATTTGTTACATAGTGTGTTGAGTTATAGACACATGTTCTACTTCAAAAATTATCTTGGTCATAGAAAATTTAAAATTTTATTAATGAAAAACTTTTTCGGGAATGTGAGAACCGAAAAAGATTACATGGAACCCAAAATTCCAAACCACAAAAGAAATTATCAAGCTATTCCAAAAATTATTCAAAACATTTTAATCACAAAACCTATATAATATCCATATGAAATATGTTACCTTCATGTCAAGATCATCATTTATGGGGTCCTTAAGTGGTAATCCAACTTTTCCCGAGTCTTTATATATTCCTCCATGTTTTCCCCCTATTAATTCCACACACAAGTATATTGTCTTATTTGTTGATCTAATGTATTATCTCTTCATTAAGGTAAAATCATATCTCTCTGTCATACATTATATAAAAATTCTCCATTGAAATTTTAATATCAGGATATTCCCCCAATGTATCTTCCATAGAATTCCAATGAATCTTCAAGTTAGCATCCTCCTTCCTTGTCACCTTCTAGATATCATCCAATGGCTCTGGTTCTATCATCTGTTTAGGATCTTATAACTTGTCAACATTCATCTTCTAATTCATATCACTAGCTACCTACTCATTATGAGGTGATGGTGGATAAAAAACCACTTGATCAGGCCATTCCCCTACTTAGTCTTCTTAAGTTTTCTTGGTGATCTAGTGACCATGGGTTTAGAATATTGTATTAATATTACTGTTTCTTAGTTTTTTTATTTTTATTGAATAGATAATTCCAAAAGAAACATTTATTTTCTCACCATTACTCGATTTTTACCCAACAACCATTATTTCAGGAAGATCATTCTCACACTCTGAAGCTGAGTGTCAATCAATATCAATTCCCCTTTGTTGAAGTACCCTCTGAGTCCAAGACCCTTCTTTCTTACTCTTCCATATTAGAACAACCGACCACAACCCATCACATAAGATATTTTTTTACATAGTGAAATATATCACAATGGATGAAATCAAAGATAATTTTTAGTCTATAATTATTAAAGTATAATAATCTCATAATAAACATCCAAAATTCTTTTGTGTGAAATTACATTTCTTACACAACATTTGAAATTTTGATTCAAATTATTGTACATATAGAAAAATAATTTTAATCATCCATCCCAATATTATTTCTAAACTCATGAGCATACTTTTATTGAGAAAGAAAGAATTTATATTTATATTGAGAAATATTTAAATATATAATGTGTCTTATATCACCAATAATATATATTTCAAATATATTATTCATATGTAAATAAATTATTCATAAAAATATTATTCATTTCCACCCAATATTATATATTCTATAAAAAAATGATAATGGGGAATACGTTGTTTTTATCTTTAATGTATAGATGGTTATCTACTCTTCCTCTTCTGAACTCGTTTTCAAAATGGTATCTATATTTTAATACCAATATTTTAGGGGTTTTTAAACCCTTATAAATACTTAATTAATCTATAAGTATAGTTATCATAATTACAAATAAATAATCCACAATGTTTTTCGAAAAAAATCTGTTTGTCTATATTTACATTGATAAAGATAGACTTGAAATAAATTTTAAAAAAAATTTGTTGCTTATATGTTTCAATAGAAAAAATTATTCTAATATTTTCTAGTATAGTAACTGATGATGAGTTAGAGTGAAAATTATTTCATAAACCTAAGAATACCCCTTGCACACAAATCATGCTTTTTTCCACAAATTCTCAAATTTTATTCAACATGTCTTGGATGGCTCATTTTGTTCCAATGAAATTATTATATTTGGTATTTGACATTAGTTACAAAATTCCATTCTACCATATATATTATAAATATTAATATAAATCATAAATCAACTCTAGTTTCTTTAAATATTCATCAATATATATTGGTTAAACAGTACAAAGATATGATGTTTGTCTCGTTGTCATTAAAGTTATCTTATATTGAACATGTTATCACAATTCCAAAATGATATTTTTAAACTAAAAATATTTTATTAGACTCAGATAAGATAAAAAAATTGACCACTGTCACATGAACTGGAAGAGCTACATTCTTCTACCAATATATCTTTATAATTTCAACCATTTTTTAAAACATCATCCTTCTATTTAATCATAGAAACTTCATCACCATAACTTATTGAAATTTATTCTTTATATGTATTCACCTTTTTAAAAATTTCTAAAACCTTGAAATTAGTTTTTCAAATGATCTTCCTATTCCATATATATGATAACCCAAAAATATCACATCAATACCACTTATATCAAACTTCCAAAGATGTTTTATTTTGAATTTGGTAATATAGAGTCTATTAAATACCATTAAGTACATAAAACATTGGTTCTTCTTAAAATAATCTCATATGATAACATGTTAAAACTTATTCTATATAATTATAAATTTTGAATGTGAACTCCTAATCCAATAACCTATATCTAAATGAATTAATAAGTTTCCTGCTCTATCAGCATGGTTTTATTCAACTCCACAAAAATTTTACTCTTCTATTGAGTTAAACCATTTTATTATGGTGAAAATTTTACACTAGTTTCAGAGACAATAACATGTTTATAAATATAAACCTGAAATTTTATATTTATTTATTCAATTACATTATCTATCTAGGTTATCTTCAAGGAGTAACCACACTCCTAAAAACTTTTCCTAAAACTCTTGAACATTATTAGATCCTATAAATTATGTTTTATAAATATAAAGATTAAATTAATGTAATCTCATGAATATAGGAAATAAAATACATATCTCTATTTGTGGATTTCTTTTTCATGTTTCATATGTCTAAATGAATAATTGTTAAGATATAAGATAAATGAAACTCAATTTTTTATCTATATAATTTTTAGTATTATCTTTTTAGAATGTTGTGCATGTCTGGTTCTTCTATATTTTCACTTTGACAACACAAAAATAATTTATCTTTGAGAAATATTTCTCTTGTTCCTTTTTCCATGATAATCAAGCATTATATACCTAGTGTATTTTACTCTTTCACACTTTGTCTCTATGAATTTTTAGCATGTACAACTTGAAACATATTACCCTTAGTTTGTTTTATTTTTATAATAATTATCCTATCTTCAAGAATCTTCACCAAGAAACCATATTCCTTTAAAATAAATCCATTTAATTCATCACATTACTATGAAAAATGTAACAGATTTTGTTTCAACCCATAAATATATAAAGTGTTATTAAGATTCATTTTTTTATTCCAGTCATATCTAAAAAAACCTTTTATTTTGATTCACCTTTAATTTCCAAAGGTCATTTAATATTCATTATAGTATTTAACAATCTTAAAATAATTTAACTCTCTAGTCATATGAGAAGAATAAAAACTATCTAGTATCAATAGATAATCCCATTTTGAAATGTTATGTGAAACTTTAACATCTAGATATTTTTACCTGCTTTTCCTCTTCTTCCATTGACAATTATATGTTTTGAAGTTCAGAAATATTTGGAAAGGATGAATTGTGATAGAATCTTTATATTGGTTACTAATATAGTCACATCATTTACAAACTTCTTCTAAATGTTGAGATTTATTTTAAACTTGCATTTCATAATATTTAACTTTCTTTTGAACATTCTTTTGTTGAGTATATTAAATCCACCTAAAAATATAACTCCTAAACAACATATATTCATAGGAATATTGATTTTTAAAAAAATAACATCCATTTTTTATTTCCCACCACTCTATAGTTCTAATATTATCCATAAAAGGAATACATTACACTATAAGAAGTTTTCTATCCAGATGATGAAACTTTTAATTTTCCCTTCTTTTGAAAAAACATATTAGATATTATTTTAGAACAAAAAATATTGTAAGATCTCAATACATTGTTGCTTTTTTATTTACATAATTAAATACTTTTATGAATCACTAATTATAGTAATTTTTTATTTAAAATTTGTGTTCTTAGAAATTTCATATTGTTAAGAATTTTTTTGTTTGGCCAAAAATTTGTTCTCCATTAATTGTTTTCTAAATTAAAAATTACACAATAAAATATTAAATAAATTTTTAAATATTTATTTATTATAATTATTGGTATTATAAAACATAATTCCTCATAGATCTTTCAACAAAATCAATAATTGAACTCTAGATGTTGAATTTGAGATTGTCTATTTTTCTATAGTTCCCAACTTTAGTTGAACAAGATCAAGTTACTTCTATTTTTCCCTTATATATTTCATCCATCATTATTTTTTTATTATTATAATCCTCATGATGATTCTTTAGATCATTTAAAACATTCAATAACTTTGATTTTTTCTTTAGAAATAATTTCTATATTGTTAGAAGACTGGTTTACTTTCATCAATTTTTAGACCTCCTTATCTAACATGGATATATTTCATAGACACTCTATAATGACTCTAGAAATTTATTGAATAGATATTATATCTTTTTATATTAAAATTAATTACATTACACAACAAAAACATGAAGATCATAAATATTAGTGTCTTTGGAAACTAGAAATACAATATTTTGTTTTTTTAAAGAACTTTAACATCTCTCATAAATATATTCCCTCATAGTAATTCTCTTGGACTTATCAAACATAATAAATTTCTTTATAACTTGGGGAACATAAACATAATAAAGGGATATCTTAGATGCTCAGTAAAGTTATGTATGTGAGATATCATTGATCACATAATAATTACATGATCATATGGGTAAGATAATATGAACTAAGATTTTGAAAAGAAAACCATGCCTATAAAAGATCATAATTTTGACAAATGAAACAAATCAGGGTAGTTCATAAGAGATGAATAAAAAGGAATTAAGGAAAATAGTCAATGAGATCACAAATTAGGCATAATAATTGAAACATTATACATACATAATAATAGAAAATTATGTACATAGTTTCCATGGTTCATATCCAAGGATATCATAATGGAATGGGTATACTCCCCAAACCATCACAGTAGTCAAAGTTCACTCATAAGACCATAATAGTGGGAAAAGTCATTTTTTGGAACTAGGTTTACTCCCTATTCCATCCCTTTATATCTCTTGTGGTATAAATATTCACTCAATACATTGTTGGGAGATATAGGTCACACCCAGTACATGATGAATATCATATGTATGTGTGCCACAATATCATAAAACATTAATCAGATCATTACCCATGAAAAGAAACATGTTTTATAAATATTTCCTCCTATAATAACATGTAAAACAAATTTTTTTCATAATGATTTTATTATTTAATCTATCACGACCCATCCTAGTGGGGCCCATGTTGTAACTCCCCAAGCCCACATCCAATATTCCAGGGGCTAGTTACTAGCACCGATTTGGAATATCACTAACATGGGAGGTATTACCTATGTACTTGTACACACACACACAAATATACAAGCCCACAAAAGGTTGAAATGTAAAAACCACTATGTAAAAAATGCATGCATACCACTATACCCCACAACCAGAGTAAAAAATTAAGTAAGTTAAAGTAAAATTGGATAGAATACAATCCCAACACAAATAGTCTATAACCACATGTCCAACCTATAAGTAAAAGGTACTCAGAATGCTTTCTGAAAGCCACTGGAACACACCTCTATCTTTCTGATCTCACTAAGAACTGTCTAGTCCTGGTACGCCTAGAACTCTATCATAATATTAATCATCTTCAAAAGACATGACACATGTGGGAAAATACTGTATAGGGGTGATTGTAACAATACTCAGTAGGAAATACCCCAAAACCTCAAAGAAATACAGTAATGGAAAGTATAATCATCTCTAAATAGGTATATGTCTGTAGAACATATAACAGATATATCTAGATATACTCAAAAAAAGACACATAGTATAGAGGTATGTGGAAACCACTTTATACCAACCCAAGGAATTCAGCTCATAGATTCCAGGAATCACACATTCGAGAGGACACACTCCTAAGTCTGATAGTGTCGACGACGTTTATCTGGTAGCTACTGCTCAATAGGTCTCACTATGAGAGAGATACACTGATAGATCTAAAGAAACATTTGATACATAGATGAGGATCACATTGAGGGACATGGGGAGATACCAAAAACTCAATATAGATTATCCCACCAAGTAGACGATCGGTAACCATGTAGTGTTTGTCACTTTAGAACCAAGAACTCCACCAAGGGCATGAAGATAAATAGAAGATCCTATTTTGGGCCTCTTAGGGGATTCTAACAACTCTATCCAACAAGTCCTGCTAAAGGGATCACATTCCTAGGAGTAGGAAATTATTTTCACCGACCTTTAGGGAAACAGGGAAGGTAAATAACCCTAATTAAATTTTTCTAATATATAAAGGAAAAGTAGCTCATGCCATGTAGATTAGGGTACATAGTGTGTTGTAGGGTCACACGTCATGTCCCTTGACCTTGGTTACTACCCATGTTATTTAATTTGTGTCAAATAGAAGAGGGATACATGGCTTGTAGAATGTTTATACACCATTTCCTTGCATCTGCGGTCCGCCCGTGTACTACAGTCATGTGCCAGTACACGACATCATCCCGTATTTCTCTGCCCATGTACCAGTACATGTGGTATCCCATATAATTTGTCCAAGCCAAGATATGTGGGTGATTAGATGCCATAAAGGAAACTTATATACTCCACCATGTGTTTGTATACCTCCCATGGTACGCAATAAGTCGTTCTATTGGGGACTGTACATCGTGTAGTCATAGACTACACGCCGTGTGTAGCTGGTTTTCCAAAACTCAACTTCTTCCTCCCACTCACGTCATTGATCTCCGAGATTTTGTTTTTAGTGTTAAGTTTACCTCAAAGCTCTAGATCCAAGACCTTTTTTCACTTTAACATTGAATTGATGGAATTCAGGACTTCAATATGCTCAAAAGACATAATCATAGTCATTCTTTATTTTCATTAAAGAATATAGACTCAGTAATCACCATAATTTGATCCTCTATCATGCCCACCTTTACACCTATGTCAAGTCATCCTATAGCTATATCTACAACTTCAAACATTTTCGCCAATAATTTAAGACCCAATGATCAGTTTTTCCCAAATGTTTCAAAGTAAATAAATAATGAATAATACATAATAAATAATGCAAGAATCATGAGAGAAATCACAATAAATCGACATGGAAGAACTTCAATTGATAAGTGTATCAATCTTGGTTCTTCGCTGTTAGAATGGTAAATGAATAAAAATAGTAGTTCTAATCACAGCGATTTAATCATCCTGATAAGCCTACAAAATATAGTCATATCCATCAAATATGATTGATTCGTGGGATAATTTGTTTGTTGATTAGTCTGAATTCATTGTATGAATCATGAATGGGAAATAAAAAAGAAATAACACATCCTACCAAGATTTAGATCACTTGATGAGAAATAATGATCATTGTGCCATCACAATTGGAGAGATCTGACAAGATTGGTATGCACCGATCTTGGATGAGGGATTTTATCATCACCTACTCGAGATAATTCTCCAGATATCTCTCCACATCTTCAAAGGATTATAGGGTTACAATCCTAACCATATATCTCTGACAATGGGATTTATTTATAGAAAAACCTATTGTTGTGTTGCTGCTTTGACAAATGAAAAAAAATAATTTTTCTAAAATAATTATATCCATTTTAAACACCTGTGGAAACCTTCCACAAATGACCAGTACCAACCATTGTTAGGTTGTGCCTAAGGTAAATACACTATTCTTAACTCAATGGTGTCCTCAAGTTTTCTGATCCATGAACCCATTTAGAAGTTATACCACATTCTTAGGAGAATTACATGTAAGTGTTATTTAATATTTTAATATATTTCAAACTTTTTTTTTAGAACACTGAGCTTCAAAATCGCATTACATATTAGTTCCTGGTCAAAAAATTAATCCATATAATATTTAAAAATAATACATATAAAATTTGATTTATTATATTCTCCCCACCTTGGGGATTTATTTCCCCAAAAAACCAAAATGAAGGTTACTCAAAAAGATGAGGGTACTGAGAACAAATTTGAGCTTAATGCTCCCAATTTCTCTTATGGAGATTCTTGTGATGCCACCATGCACACACTAAGGGAATCGATCTCCCACAAAATACCCTCTTCTAAAAACCTAGATCTTCTCTAGGTACTCATAAAAAGTCAATCCATCCTCGATGTATAGCTTACCCCAATCAATGAAGTGCAAGGGGTCATACATGTGCCTCTTTAGCTACGACACTTGGATGATGTCATGTACCTGGTCTAACTGAATAGGTAGAGCTAAGTGGCATGACACCTCATTTACTCTACGCATTATATAAAGAGGTTTGATAAACCTAAAATATATCTTTCCACTCTGTCCAAATCTCCTTAAACCACATCGAGGTGAAACTCGTCGTCTCACATGCTCTCCCTCCCCAATCTCCAAATTTGTTCACCGCCTATCATCATAAGACTTATGATAGGCCTGTGTTGTCTTCATCCTCTCTTGTATGATCTAAATATTGTCTATAGTAGCTCATACTAACTATTATCCCATGAGTGTTGAATCTCCTGGGACAGTCCAGAAAAGTGTTAACCTACAGGGTCACCCGTACAAAGCCTAGAATGGTTCCATACCAATGGAGGAATGGTAGATGTTGTTGTGCATGAACTCCGTCAGTGGTAGGTGATCCTACCAACTATATCCAAATTATAACATGGCAACCTATAGCATGTACTCCAGAACCTTAATAGTTCACTTTTTCTAGATGTCAGTTTATGGGTGAAATTCTATACTCAATCGTAACTGGGTCCTGGATGCCACCTTCAATCCCTTCCACAACCAGGATGTAAAACAATCATAATGATCTGAAACTATCATCGATGGAACTCCATGGGGTCGAAATATCTCCTGAATATAGAGGCACCTCAATCTCCCTACTAAACTCTACTCTTAGATATCTTGGAAGGGGGATGACTTTTTGAGTTGGTCAATGATCACCCAGATGGAATCATGTCCCTTGGATGTAAATGGTAAACCAATCATAAATTACATGGATATAGCATCCTAGATCCTATCTGGATATTCAATGGGTTGCACTAAACCCACCTCTCATCTTTCACTTGTTGAAAATTAATGCATCGAGAAACAAACTCTAAAACTCATCTCCTCTTCCATGGCCTCCAAAATTGACATCAGAGTTCTTGGTGTATCTTATCCACACCTGCATGTACCACCAAAGGGGATATATAAAACTCCCTCATAACCTCCACCCAAAACATCACTGGTACTACTGTGTGTCCCATGAAAATAACAATGTGCTCCCCACCATTTGAATAACCATCAAGAGCATTCCATGTAGAAATCTATGCACATTGGGCCTCATAGTAGATATCTGCTAACAATGCCTCCCTACTCATTGTATGAGTCGAGGGGTAACAACCATCGACTAGAGGTAAGATTATCCATCTCCATCCACAAAGGATAATTGCAATGAGGCTAATTTTTCTATTACCTCATTCAACAACTAAAAACTGGATCTCCGGAGGACAGCACCTTCTACCATATTCCCCTTCCCATGAGTATAGAGAATCTCAAAGTAATAGTACTAGTGGAATCCTAGGAATTCCCTCTATCTCATGTTGAGATCTTATTTAGAGAATACATGAGACTCTTGTGATTAGTGTATATGATAAACCTATCTCCCACTAGGAAGTCTCAATACATCTTCAAATAAAATACTACTACTGATAACTTAAGATCATGGGTCATGTAGTTCATCTCATGTGGTCTCAACTAATGTAAAACATAAGAAATAATTGATTCCTTTCCATATGAACCCAATAAAGATAGGTTCCTGATTCATTGAAGAACACAATGTACTTGATACCATCATCTTGTAATCTCATGATTGGATCACCCGTCAAACTTTATCCCAACTACTTGAAATCCTACCAACAATCCTCTATCCACATGAAAGGTTTACCCTTTTGAGTCAAAGCTATCATAGATTCTGACATCCTAGTGGAATAGGATATGAATATCTGGTGATATATTTCTTTCCTGAGTAAGCTCCACACTTCTATCACAATCTTAGGTGGATCCCATGCTAACACTTCCTCGACCTTGTCTGTTTCCACTACCACTCTATATGGTGAGATAATGTGTCCCAGAAAGTGGACCACCTGAATCTAGAACTAGAACTTCCAGTGCTTTCTATAAAGCTTTTTCTCTCAATGTACATCCAAAAATATACTTAAGTGTATCATTTTCTCCTCCTCGGATGCTGAGTACCCAAGGATGTAATCAATAAAGACTACCATGAACTATTCTAAGTAAGGGTAAAAGATTCGGTTCACGAGTCCCATGAACACATATAGAGATTTATTCACGTGAAAGGGAAACACCAAGTACTAATAATAAATATAACGACATCTGAAGTCCATCTTCGATATATCCTCGCCCTATACTGACAACTGATGATATCCTGATCAGAGGTTAACCTTTAAAAATCATCGAGTCCCTCTCAAATGATCAAAGAGTTCATTGATCCCTGCTAATGTATACATGTTATTCACGGTCACCTGATTCAGGGGATGGTAATCGACACATAACCTCAATCTCCTGTCTTCATTTTTGGAAATCAAAACTAGGGATGCCCAAGGTGAAACACAGGGTCTCATGAAGCCCTTCCTATTCTAGTCCTCCAACTTCACCCTCATCTTGTGAAGCTCTGAGGGATCCATATGATATGTTATTGAAAATATTGGTTTCTTACTAGGGTGTAAATCAATGAAGAATTCCATATCTCAGTGGGGAGGTAAACATAGATCATCTTCTGTAAAGACGTCCTCATACTCCTTCACCACTACAGGAAACTAAAAACTCATAACATCTATTGCACCAAGGGTCAGGCTAGCCAACTGATGAGTAATAAGCTACACCTTTCTATGCATGAGTCAATCATAAGCTACTTGGGAATCCTTTTCACTGATAAAGGAAAATTTAGGTCTATCATCATGTACATGTTGTACCCTTCACCTAAAATATTCAATATGGGTATAGACTATAGATAACCAATACATACCAATAATGATGTTGTAAGGACTCGAAACTTCTACTAAGTGGTTCTAATCAAAACTCTCACCTTCGAGGGTTAGGTCACACTATTTTAATAGGTCTACGATTACTGAGTCTTCTTTAGTAGGGTTTTCTAAACATAAGGGTCGATTTAATGGTTCAACTAGAATCTATAGGTATCATACAAGATATTTGGTGAGAAAGGAATGACTAGAACATGTGTCTATCATTACTGAAGATAAATTAGAAAAGTCATAGATCAAACCTCAAATCATTCCTGGATCCCTTGGGTTAGAAGCCTCGACCACATGTAGATTTCCATAACAATGTCCTAAAGGTCAATGAACCTAGAGTGGACCACCTAGGGGTGGTGGTGTTAATAAGTCAAAACACTGACCACCTCATGCTACTCTCCCAACTCCTCTAACATGTCTGCCTCCTTACAGAACTACCAACTCTTATCGATGTCTTTACCTCAGTGGTAAATCTATTGTCTTCCTATTAGAATCCTGATGGGTAGTAAAATCATGAGTGAGAAGTCTACTACCATCACTTGAATAGAACTGCATCTCTCTAGGCTAAATGGACCCACATTGTGAGACTTGAATTGCAGATCCACTATCATGGTACCCCCTCCTAAAACATCTCCCACATCCAGGCCCCAAAGACTAATTTCATCTCTATACTATCGAGTTATTTTCTCTTGCTTTCCCACTATTGATTATAACTAGTTTTATCTACTCAACAAAGAATCTTTCAACCACCAAATCCCACTCAAGAACCACCAATATAAGTAAGAATGCACAAAGGGATGATGATATCTTGGATGTATCTATGAAGGCCCCACTCAAAGATATGATCCCTAATTTACTAATCATAAACCATCGAGTACCTGGAAAGGTTGGTGACCCTCCATGAATAATCATCCACTGACATGTTGTCCTATTGGAACTGAAGAAGCTTCTGAATACGCATAGCTCTAAATGTAATGGGTTAGAAATAACCACTAAAGAGGGAATCAAACTCTATCTATAAAAGAGTCACCTCGTCATAAATCTAGATATCCAAACTCCACCATCATCCTATCAATCTATGTTGAGGCTCATCGCTAGGACCACCAGCTGATTTGCTGGTGTCCTGACTAGATGGAAAACCCATGTCACCACCTAAAACCAGTCTTTAGCCTCCTGAGGGTTAGGATTTCCTCAGAAAATGAGGGTATATGTCACTAAAACTCATGAAGTGCGCTCAACCAGCACTCCTCATTCACTTGTACTATGGCTACAACATGATACTCTACAGGTGGTGGTATGAAAGGTGCACCACTAGAAGGTAACATATGGGGAACTAGTCCTCATATCAAAGCCTCGTCATTGAAGTGTTAATCCTCATGATTAAGTTATTGAATCATAGCTGTTATGTGTTGCTGAGGAATCCTATAAGAAAACCTAGATAGACCATGGTCAATGAGTATATCTATAGAGCTGACTCATAAAGGACATGGAACCTAAAACGCATTCCTATATGATGGATGTACCTTTATTTTCTTCTACAACCAGTGTTCTCATTCACCGAGTAAAAAAGAAGAATATCAGAGTCCTAGTGTGTGGATATATCAGTTATCGCACCAACACTAGATTCCCTTTCCTGAAATCCAAACTAAAAACACTTAACATTGTTTCCCCAGAACAAACTTATAGACTCTCGGTATTAAAGTAGAATGGGTATGCTCTGATGTCACTCTATCATAACCGATCTCAATGGGGATCATTATGTGACTCCACAAGACCATCTTCAATCGGGAAGGGGCAAGTGATTAGCACTGAGTAGGCACATCACTATCATTGGAGGCATTTCCTATCTACTTGTACACACACACACATCTCCAAACTCTCAAATGTTGAAATGTAAAAACGACTATATAAACAGTGCAAGAAAATAACTTTATCCCACAACCAGAGTACAATAGAATGTAATGTAAAGAGGTACAGAATAAAATCCCATGACAATGGGTCTATAACCGCAAGTACAGTATATAATTAAAAGGTACTTGGACTACTGTCTAAAATCCACTAGAACACACCTCTTTCTATAAGGTCTCACTAACCGCCTTCTAGTCCTGGTCCTCCTAAGACTCTGTCAAAAGGATGATAATCTTCCCAAGACATGACCCATGCAGGAAAATCTCATGCATGGGTCAATATAAAAAATACTCAATAGAAAACACCCCAAAACCACAACGAAATTAAAAAATGGAAAGTATAGTGAGATCTACACAAGTATATATCTACAACACATATAATAGGAATATCTAGATATACTCAAAACAAGACATGCAATCTAGATTTAAGTCACAACCATTGTATACCAACCCTAGGAAATTTTATTGAAGATTCCACAAAGCACTCATCCAGGGGGACACACTCATATGCCCAATAACACTGATGAGGTCTCTCTAAGACATATTTCTCATCGAGTCTCTTCATGAGAGAGATACACTAATAGATCTAAATAAAGATATGATAGATAGATGAGGATCATAGCCAGAGCCATGGGGTGATACCAAAAACTCAATCTGGATTAACCCACTAAGTAGAGAATCAGCGCCCGCATAGTGTTGGTCACGTTGATACCAAGAACTGCACCTAGGGAACAAATACGAATATAGGATCCTACTTTGAGCCTCTTGGGGGATTCCAAAGACTCTATCTAGTATATCCTACTCAAGGGATCATAGACATGGGACTATGAAATGATTCATACAAACCATTATGGAAACAATGAAGGGAACGATCCCTAATGAAACTTATCCAAGATTCGGAGGAAAAGTATCTCAATCCATGTAGATTGGGGTACACAGTTCATAGTAGGGTGACACTCTATGTCCCTTGACCCTATGTATTTCCCGTGTACAACATCCCATGTCATTTAAACAGGTTTTTTTATAATAGGGGTTCATAGTGTGTAGAATGGTTACACATCATGTCCTTTCATCTAAGGTCCTCCCATGTACTCCATCCATGTTCTAGTACACTGCATCATCCTATGTGCCTCTTCACATGTACTAGTACATGAGGTATCCCATGTACGTGGCCCAGGGTGATCCATGTGGGGGAGTACACACTATTTAGGCAACATGTGCACTCTACCCAATCTCCATGAGCCTCCTAGGGTACATGCCATGTCATTCAAATGGGTACAACATGTCGTGTCTGTCATGTTTTCTGAAAACCTGTCTTCTTCCTCCCACTCATTCCTTCTATCTTCTGGATTCCGTTTGGGTGTTAGTTTCACCATGAAACTCTATATCCAATCCCATTTTTCCACTATAACACTAAATCGATGGGATTCAAGCCTTCAATTGGGTTGTAAAACACAATCATATCCATTATTCATTTCCTCCAAAAATCACATATTTGGTACTCACCGTCATTCGATCCACTGTCATGCCCACTTTTCCACCTCTATTAAGTCATCCTGATGCTGGATCTATGTTTTCCGATCATTATTCTAAGAAAAGTAGAATCAATGATCTATTACTCACAAAGGATTCAAAGCAGGGGAAGAACAAAGAATGCATAATAAAAAATGAATGAATTGGGGGAGAAAATAATAACAAATCGACAGGGATGAACCTTGATCGATGTTTCTATTGATCTTGGTTCATTTTCATTAGAATAGTTGTAGAATCCAAACAATAGTTATAATCATAGATATTAAGTCATCCAAATAAACGCAAAAAATATAATCCTATCCCATAAATATGATCTATCTGGACGATAATATTTTCATGGATTAGTACACGTTCATCATAGGAATCAAGAACATGGATAAAAATCGAAATAATGCATCCATCCTAGATTCAGATCACTCACCGATGAAGAAAGGTCACCACATCATCATCGTTGGTGTGATCTGACAAGATTGGAATGCACCAATCTTGGATCTGAGATTTATTCATCATCTACTCGAGAGAGTTCTCCAGATCACTCTCTCCATGTCTCTAGATGATTCAAAGGTTGTGAGGATAACCTTAGATCTCTGAAAAATGGATTTATTTAAATAGAAAAATTTACGTCATCATTTCATCAAAAATGTAATAAATTACTTTTTCTAAAATTATTTTATTCATTTTAAAAGATCATGATGACTTTCCACAAATGACCTACGCTGACCAATGTTAGGTCATGACTAGGGTAAGGTCTGTATTCTAAACTCTATAGTTTTCTCATATTTTTATCTCTAAACTCATTTATAATTTATTACACTTTCTAATAAATACCACATGCGCATGGTATTTAATATTTTAATATATTTCAAATATTTGTTCTGAGCTCACTGAGCCTCAGAATCAAACGACTTCTTAGTGCCTTGTCTCAAAATTAATCCATATAGTATTTAAAAATACTATAAAAAATATGTGGTTCATTATATAATCATACCAAAACCCATGTAAAAATAAGTATGTTCTATAAGAATTTAATTATGGTGTATCATTGGGAAAAGAAAAGTGTTTCATAAACATCAAGTGATTATAAACATAAACCAATGTGAGAAAAAATAATATGGGTATCCTTGGATCATATCCCCATTAAATAATAAGTAACATTAAAGTTTGTCATCTTAGATGGAAAATAATTTTGAAAGATAACTTATAACATTACTTTAAGAGAATATCTTTTAAAATTTGAAATAAATTTTTAAAATAAAAAAATTTCAAAATTTACTTTTTTTATAATAATATTTAAATATCATTAGAACATTTCATTAAGAAAATAGTATTTCCACTTGAACAAAATCTAAAAATCTAAAATAATTTGAAATAATTTTCCTTTAAAATAAGCTTTAAATATCATTTGAAACATTTCTTGGGGAAAATATCCTTTCCATATGAAAAAAATTTTAAACATAAACAAATAGACATCTTTTTCTTTTAAAAAAAATAATTAAATATAATTTTAAATATTTCATGGGGAAAATAATCTTTCCACTCAAAAAATATTTTTAAAACATAAAACATTTTCAAAATATATTTCATTGAAATCATTTTCAAAATCACTTCAAAACATTTTCTAAAAAAGTAATACATGTTTAAAATTTTCTTTAAAAAATACTTTTAATAATGTAAAAAAAATTAAAAGATTTTTAGAAAACATGGATATAGAATAAAAATCATTTTCAAAAAAAATATAAAAATAATACTGGTTTTCTTTGAAAACATTTGTCTATTATTTTAAGTACATAAAAAAGAGTAAAACAACGGGGAAATATATTCCAAATAAATAACTAGGGGATAAAAAAATTCATGAATTTATTAAGATATAGATCATATTTTTTCATTATAGGTATATTAATCACAAATAGTCTTGATAAACAATAAGATTGTAACATCAAACCTTTACCACTTTTGTATCTTTTGAATCGTAAGAACCATTAAAGATTAAAATCATAAGAATAATTATATTTAATAAAAATAATTTTATTCATGATATAACATGTCAAATTTATATTATATATACTTCATAAAATAATATAGGGACATAACAATTCGTGTGTCCTAAAGAAGGAAAATTCAGACAAAAATCCATAACATCTTTGATAGCTTTTGAAACGTAATCCCCATGGAATGGAGATACAAAAATTGACATTTCAATCCACATAATTTTTAGTTGAGTAATCATAATACACATTAATAGTTAGTATATATACCATAGAAAATAAATATTTTCATTATTTGGCATGTGTCTCAGAAGAGTAAAAAGTGTGACGGAAGTCCCTTACTTTGAGCCTCGAATTCCTTCATACATGTTCGAAACTCATGTACAATAAATATAGGATTATTATAATTTTATTATTCAAACATACATACATATATATATAATACAATTTATAATTAATTTATTACCTTTTATTAATCATTTATTAGAAATTACTTGTTAAAATATTTCTTTGATTAATGAATGCTTCGTTTTAAACAAATGTTTTGGTTTTTTATTTCTGGTCCTTTTACATTGATCATAGTTTTTTTATTTAAATAATTTCAACTGGGATATAGATATAATATATATTCATTATATATATATATATATTAATATATTAAATTTAGAAAAATAAAATAAATAAGAACGTTAATGGAGATTGTAGGTCGTACGTATTCATGAATGGTGTTTCCATTTCTTCAATGGACAAAACATAAGAAATGAAAAATAAATTATCACCATTATAGGAAAATTTGGATTTAATATATATAATATATATATCATATATATTAATTTAATGTATCCATATTATGATCCATGTAAACTAGAAATTAAAAACACATCACTTCAGTTCTTCAGGGGGTAGATCGCCATACACATGAGTGAAGTTATTATTTTCCGAAGGGTTGGGAGGTAAAAAGTTACATGTGATACTATATTTCAAGAAGTATTATTTTTTCAAAATATCACATTTATTCATTAAAATTATCAATATTTACTTCTATGTAAAGCATAAGTGATGAATGAATCACCTTGCCTCATGAGGTGGTAGTCCAATGCATACATGAGTGACATTATCATATTCCTCATGGAATTGGAAGTAAAAAATGTGTCTATCATATCATAATTCCATAAACATAGTAATGTTACTATTATAATATATATATATATATATATATGTTAGATTCATTGTTATAAAAATCCATGAGAAATGGTGGTTAAAAACAAACATTGTCAGTTCGCAAGGTGGTAGTATGTTGTACACACAATCGACGGTCTAATTTACCATTTGGGGGAATATGGAATTTATATTGGTAATTAAATTAACATAATAAAATCTCAACGTATGGATGAAAAATATATTATTTTATCAACATGGTAATATAATTTTTGAAGGAGGTGTATGAATAAATAAAATGATAATTCATGGAAAAGAGCTTTACCTCTTCCTCAGAGTGCCTCCTTCAGTTTATACCAAAATACTTATGAGGGGGTTTCCAAGAAAAAAATACATAAAATAAAAAATGGGAGATATTTAGGAAATGAATTTGGTCAGGGATCTCCCAAACCAATTTTTTTTATGTGTGAATATGAGAGGAAAGTAGGTGGCCTTTTAAAATTGGGTAAATGAACCCACTTGGAAACAATGTGGAAATTTCCCAAAGAAATCCAAAATGATAATGTCTTTCACATTAAAAAATCTAATAAATTACTATATATTCTAAATTATTATCAATAATATTTAAATATTTCCATAAAATAATATTTAAACATGTTATAATGGAAATATTTCACTTATCTTCTTAGTTTAACCCCTGGTAAACCTGTTTTAGCCTTAACTACGACAATTAATTTTCACTTTTTTCACTATTCATTGTAGTTAAATATTATGTTATACTTTTTAGATAGTATTAATTATTTTGATTCAAAATATGGAATACATTTTTATAAATTACATTCACATAATAGGAAAATTTATTTTAATATTAAACCCATAGAGGAGATGAAAATGTGGTCTTCCAAAGAGGGAATAATTTTATGTTTAATATTTTTTAACATCACAATTCTGTATGAAATTGATTCCAATGAACTAAATTGATTTAATAAATATATAACTGAACAAATATTTATTTTAAAACCAGATATTTTTATAAAATTTTGTAAAATTATTTAAAATAAATGATAATTCTTAATAAAAAAAAGTATTTATGTAATTCATTAAAAATATTATCTGTTTTGAAAAGTCACAAAATATACCCCATATATAATTTTTACATGATTATTTAAAAAAACGTTTCATTTTTTAAAAAAATTATAAAATTGGAAAAAATTAAATTTTTAATAGCCACTAATTTTAGACAAAACTGATTTTTGGGAAAAAAATAGTTTTTTATGGATATAGTTATATTTATTATTATCTCAAGACTATAAAACATATAAGATGAATTTAAAAAAAAATTATTGGATATTTCATTAAAATAAATCTAAAAAAGTGATTTAATTAATTTATTTAGATAAAATTCATTTTTCCACATAAAAAATATTTCCTTTGTTTTCAATTAGCCTTTATTATAAGTTATAATTAATTTCTAACAAAGGTTTTCATTTTATAAATATATATAAATTATTATAATTTAGTTAATCATACAAATTCCCACAATTTTAATGGTAGGAGGATAAATATCATGTTAAATAATAATATTTTAATAGTTTTTCATGTTTCTCTTAAACTCAATGTTTTGTGTAGTGAAAGATAAACTCTATGTTGTATGTAACATAGGCTATCAAAAAATTAAATTTATTTGAAAAGTATATTTCACAAAATATCATGTTTTACCGACATAAATAAATTATTTCTTATCAATTTTAACTTATTCTTGGTAGTTAAGGATTTTAAAAGGCCTTTTTGGAAAACCAACATTATAAAAAGGATTTATAGAAATTCCTCATAAAAGAGAGAAATTTAAATTGGAAGGTCCTATGAAATGACACAAAACTAGTTTCTCAAATGGATAACATTATAGATAAGTGAAAATATGGATATCGAAGAAAAACATACTCATAAGAACTAATAATGAGTGATAGAGAACATATTCATGAGAAAGTTAAGCATAAAAAACTATAAATCAGTGATGAGTTACAAAAATCATTGATCCATCAAAAATGAATGTAATAGTACAACATTATTTCATATAATTTTTTTCCTAAATTGGAGGAACATTTTTACTATCAAGATAGAGGAAATGAGAAAATATACTTACTTTATTCTTTCCCATTTCATAATCACAATTTTGTCATTTAGTTTTTATTTGATCAATTTTGAATTCATCTCTTCCTCCAAGAAATTAAGATGAATTTTTAATGCCTAAATCACAAATAAATCATAAGATCTATAAAAGAATGATAAACTATTACTTATATCAATACTTATCATCAAAACCAAAATCACTATCATAAGTTATCTAATATGAATAAATTTTCATATGATTAAATAATTCATTAATCTCTAAAAAAATATCTAGGGTTAATCATAATTGATTCTATAAATTGTTAATATTAAGACCCTTCCAAAAATCCAAAAATTATGAAGAAGGTCACTACATATTCAAAATAAACATAACAATAATCTAATAAATATCATAAAGTGTATCTTAATTGTAGCATAATAAATATGTGAATAAATTGGTCATAAATTCTCCAAAAATATTGTAATAACATGAATTTCCATAAAACTATAACGAAAGCATGAATGCTTTCAAAAATTAACACTCTGATTATTCCTCCGATAAAATAACATATTACTAAATATATACCATGAATCAAAAATTCCCTAAACTCCACCACATTATTATCAAAACATTAATTAGTTCTAAAGTCACTAATATTTTCCAATTAAATTTATCCAACTCAATCATCTATTTATCCTAGAATAATTATCCCAATCATAATTAACATATTAAAGCTCATATTTACATAAATATTAGGTCTTCCATAATGTATCACATTACCATTAAATCACTTTTATAGATCATCATTTCCATTCATCATATTTTTTAAAATCCTTAATGAAAAAAATCTACAAAAAACATTATATATTTCAATATTCATATAACATAATTCTTGAATTACAATAAACATTTAAATCATTACAATTAATTCTAAAACCATTAACTGGGATTCATCATCTTATTTCTTAATACCTCCTTCCTTTCAAATGAAATTTGTTGTATTTTCTTCATCAATAGTAAACTTTTACTCATACAACCTTATTGATATTCTTCTAGAGATTACCCCCTAGGAAATAAATTTTCATAATTTCCATAAGTTCTATAGTTAATACATTAAACCATTGATTATTCCAATGGAAAAATAATATTCACATCCACATTTTAAACTAAACTATTCAGTTTCTATAACAACTATTGTACTGGGTAGAGATGAAAATTTCAAGTGAATTTGAAATTTTTATTATGTTCATGGGTTATTCTCTAAACTAATCTTTGAAATGTCAATATGAGAGTTAAAAAACATAAATGTGTTATTTTTAGACATGGATTAATTCCTAAGATTTGAATCAAATGTTTGGGTGAGTTTCAGGAGGGTCACGCTCTGAAATTCAATTTTACGAAGAAAAAAATGTGATACATATTTAGTTTATATCGTGTATCCCTCACAGAAAAACTATGAAACGTTATTTTCTACAAAGGAAATGTTTTTTGAAACCATGTTTCCCCTAGAAAAAGTTGTGAATTATGTCTAACAGAGAAATAGGTGTCGTGTGGTTCGGCCTAACCATGCGAGAGGATTCACATGACCAAGTGAGTGGTTTGTAGTGAATTTTAAAAGTAGACACATGGGTAGTGCTTGATTTTCCAAACCATACATGTATCCCAGATGGTTAGTTCCGCTTAACCAGTAGAACCACAAATTTTGTGTGTGGTTAGTTTAAACTATGTTACCAAACCATTTAAGGTGTGGATTTTGGGTAGTGAGGGATGAATATTTGGTACACATTTCTCCAAACATTTCATCTTAACCATTCACCTCATTAAATAGTGCATATAGGAGATTTTTCCTTGCTACTTTTATGGGGTTTTACACTCATTTTCTTCATCATTTGACCTGGAGGCCTCTCATTTTCACCATATTCTACCTCTCATCCTCTATGGTGTAACTCTATAATTTTGGATCTAAATCGACCATTTTTCATCACATTGTTTATCCCTCACCAATTCTATAACTCTCCATGCCTCTTTTTTCAATTTCTCTCCTCTCTTTTGGCACTATTTTAGCGCTGGATAATTCTCCCTATTTCCTTGTAATTTTTATAATATTTCATTTTCTCTCATTCCAGGTCTAATCAAAGACTAAAAATAGATGAGTGGACCATCAAAATCATAAGGTTGGTGATATTTTTTTCCTTAATATTACACCGTTTAAAAAATATGTCTTCATGCCACACGTCGAGCATCCTTTGGTATTGATTATAAAATGTAAATTACATTAAATTGAATTCTTAAACTATATACTTGATGTTACATAGACCATTTTATGTTTGGAGGTCAATGAACTCAACCTAAAACACCTAAAAATGTGAGTTCTTTTACATTCTTTTTTGGTACCAAATGTGACCCTTAATTAAATAACCCTTGGGGTGTGCCCTTCATCTGTTTATAACTTTTATAAATGCCATAATGAGTAAATATAATTAAATGAGATTATAAAATCTATTAATCAAATATCAAATGAATTAATTTTATATAACTAAAGGGAGTGACATGACCACCATTCCACTATTTTTAAAATAAAACCACATGTGGGGTGCATTATCTTTTTCACTTGAAATTTGATATAGTTTTGAAATTGATTTAAAATGGGGAAATAAAATGGTTATTTTTAAAATATTATAGGAATGGAAACCTTTTTGTGGACTCATAAAATGCCAATTAATTTAGTGTTACAAATGGTATACTTAAATGAAGATAAAGTATTCTTTATACATTATGTTATATAATTATTTATAAATGGATTTAGAGTGAGGGATGAAAATGTACATGGGATTGTTTTTTTTAAAATTCATCTATTAATTGGACTGATTACTGAAATTTATTGTTTTCTCTTTATAATTATAATGAACCAATAGCATTAATAATGTGATAAATAATTTTTGTTAAATTGAAAACAATTATTATACAATGGGCATAGAATCCCTTATATTGTTATACGTGGGTATGGCACCCCAAGTATGACAACACTTATATTATGAAACAAGGGTTTAGTACTCAGGAATGGAGTCCCATATATGATGATTAATGGGAATGGAACCCAACCATGGAATCCCTTACATTATGATATATGGGTATGGCACCCTAGGAAAGACTTCCTGTATATGACACATGATTTCCCTCATGTGGATGGATTGATAATAAACTCGAGTCCACATAGGTACATGTATATCAGTGAAAATGACTGTATAGAGTATATATATATATATATGATGGTAGATTTGAAGATATATTTTGGATTAAAATGAATCATATATTGTTAGTTGGGTATCCCATTTGGGACCCAAGCTGACTTAAATTTTATTTTATTTACATTACTTCACTATTTAGAATTTGTATTCTAGCACAATGATTTATTTTATATACATAGATTAGATATATTTAGACACTATGGGTGGTGTCCTACTGATTATATCTCCCACCTTGTTCTAGACCCCACTGCATTGGAGTGGTCAAATAGATCCCATGATTTTAGGATCAGGTTTATAGATTTTGATATCATGTTATTATCCTCCTTGGATGGGATGGATTATGGCAGCAGAGGACTGATCTATATCTCACGATGCTATTGTAGATAATTTTTGAGTTTTAAATATTTATTTAGCTATTATGTCTATGTATTTCTTGATGTGTTTCTATTAATGTATATTTTTTCATGTTCATAAATTGTTACTTATTCATTATTTATTTAATATCATTTATGATTACCCTTCCATAGCCATCATTTATAATATTTCTACTATACTTATTATTTAACTAGAGGGTATAGTCTATCCACTATAACAACATTAGATACTCTCATTTAGCTGGCATCCTTTGGCATACAAGGAGTAATGCTTGATGCCAATGGACAACCAGATTGGGGAACCAAGTGGATCTTAGTTTATGATTCAAAAAGTGGTATCAAACATTTTATTCTCTTTGGTTATACATTTTTTAGAATTGGGGGAAATAAGACTACAGATTATTTTCCATGTCATAATTAGATCATTTCTTGGTCTATACAATGAACACATAAGGGAAATATCACATTTACAACTACGAGATTGTTTATTCTGTTTCTATTATGGTTGATTATTATTTCCCATCAATTGATTGATTTTATTTCACTGATTATTTATTTATTTATTATAATTTTAGCTCTTGGACTAGTATGGAAAGATAAAATGGTTCTTCATGCATCATTATAAGCACATATAGATTCACATTCCATGTATATTCCATTCAATGTATGTTGCATTTATAGAATGCTTGAAATTTGTGAAAGATGTGCATTACCTAATAATTTATTATTCTTTTATATACTACTTATGTAATTATTGGAATGATGAAATATTTATTCTCTATGTGTTTATTAAAATGATTTTCTGTATACCATGTTACGTATTTTACTAACATTATTAGTTGTATACCTTTCTATGTACATTATTAGCATGGTTACATCTGTACCTACCTAGGTGATTATTTTTCATGCTTAGCTATATCCCATGATTCTATAATTTATTTATAGAGTGATTGATTTTATAACATGATTGGGTGTCTTCCTATATAGATAGTATCTCATCTTGATAAATTCCATGTTTATGCATTCTATTTCACTGTGATAATATTCCTTGTTGGGATTAAAATAATAAATTGATTATTAATGTGTTGACATCAACCTAAATTTTGTATTATAATATATATTGATGTTTTAACCTTCACTAATAAATTAAAAAAATGAGTCATGGACAAATGGTGTCACTAAAATATCAATAGTCATATTTAAAATGAAGTAAATTGTTTAATTTAATAATTATATGGTTTCTTTCTAAAGTGGGAATGATGATCTTTATAATTAGACCATTATGAACAATTGTTTGTAGTTTCACAAATGAAAATTGTGAATTATAAAGGAACAAAAAATTATAATTTATTAATATTGATTCATCTAACTAAACCATGATTATTTTATATGTGTCTTAAATTGAAAATTATTTTAGAAAAAAATTTCCTTTATGAATTCTAGTACATCAATAATTTTAGGCATGATGACCTATGTGATAAATTATTAAATTCACATCTGGACCCATGTAGGTCAGTTGAAGCATATTGCTTATGAGACAATTGGACTCGACCTAATTAGATTGGTCTTCATATGATATGAATTTGAGATAATCATGTTAAGGGTCTGATGAAAATTTAAATGAACCAAATATTATAGAGATTCCATATGGATAGGACACGGTTTAAATGATGGGACCCTTATAGGTAGCCATTGCCTTTTAAAATGATGGAACACTTATAGGTCACCTTTCCCTTTTGAATGATAGTACCCTTTTAGATTACTTTTACCTTTTATGCTCGAGTACCTGACCCCACTGGGGTGTTTATATGTTGTATGGGATGGTTATTTAATGGTTCTACAACCACTTATACATTTTACTTATAAATGTATGGTTAAATATTACATTAGGGATCCCCCGTATTAAATAAAAAATAAAACCTTTTTAATCAGTCTTCTATATTTTATATCAGGATTAGTTTAATTAAAATTCCAGCTACAACCTATAGCGTTTTTCCCCTACATCTTGGAAACTGACATTTTCTTTAACCAACACAACTATGAGAACATATTCCTAAATGACTAAATAGTTAAAATTAATTCTGAGAGTACATTATTATTGTTTCATAACACCAATTGAGTAAAAAAATTTGTATAGTTTCTCTATAATTAGTACTTGATATCCCTAATATATGAACTATTACAAAATTTAATAATTAATGACCATAGTTTAAATTCATTAAAATTAATCATGGTAAAAGTGTTGCAGTATGAAACCCCATATAAGAGGTAGAGTCATCCATTTTTATATATACTTGAGTGGGAATGTGAGTGTTTCCCATATGTCTCAATTATCATCTGTTTTGTTGTTTCTTGAACTTAAACGATATGTGGTAGAGCCTAGTGACTTTATAAAGTGTGACACTAGATTTGAGTTGATTCCTTATTCTTTAAAGAGGGGTCAGCATGATTTAAGTGGTTCCCTCTGAGGTAAACTGGCATTGGAAAATGATATATTTTAGTTTTTAGATGAAATGTGTCATTCAGGAATTGGTTATCCCGAGTAGGACTCTTAGTAGTTTAACATGACACCCTGGGTGAATGGGGGGTTGTTTGATAAGTATGACCTCAAAGACTGTATTACTGTATTTGGATGCCCAGTGACTTTAGACTCTTATTCTTTATACATCAACATTATAACCTTTCAGCAAGCACTCCCCTATCTGGATGTTTAGTGAGATCAGATCCTTATAGCCTGATGTTTTACAGGTGATTTTTTTTATGCTAACGATGATAAAATCATACCATTTAAGGTTAATTATTCCTTAATCATTTAAGCTTAACCTCTTATCTGAGAGTGTTGTTGGTCTATTAGGAACCATTTACTTGAATCTATGAGTGGATTTTGGTTCTCATGCTATAAACCAAAGGGATAATTTGATGATCCAATATTCCCTCACATTTGAACCAAATCCTAACTGTTCAACCATGATCATATTAAATAAGGGAATCCTATGTAAGAGGTTGGGATGAGGTTCATGTAACCATAGAGGTTATGATTTTCTTTTTACACTATATTCTTAACCAATTCATGGTTGGGGCTCGAGTATTTTGATTATTAAATGGTGATTCCTTTTCTTATAAAATCACATAAAGGGATGTTTTATTAAAAGTAGTTCCAATTGGAAAGACTATTCATGTGCCTGGCCCAGTTGACCAGAATTGGTTTTTTCATTGAAATGATCTTCTTGAAGTGATTTAATGGGGCATGTAGTCATTCGGTACATAATGGCACTTGTGGATTTCTATATTGAAGGTGAGTTATTAAAGAGAGAGATCATGCCTTGGTGAGACTGATGTGTGAAGTAGTATATTCATCTTGACCTAAAGGAAAGAAATTTTTTTCAACCATCAGACATGTACTAAATCGGGTAGTATGGGATAGTACACCCAGTATTTTTGAAAAGGGTTTTTCACATTTCTTTCAAGGATTAACTTCTATGTTTGAGCATTAATAAATAACCGAGTTTGAGACTTGGATCAATGGTTTTAAAATTGACGCTTAAAGGAATTTTTACAAGGATTATTGGATATGTAAGGTGAGTTCTTATGATATTTGTTTCCAAAAGTTAATTTGGGCACTATGATACAGTTGGTATATGTTTTAACCTAGATACTCATGGTCAGGTGATGTGGTGTTTGGTGTTGGTTAAGGCTGTTATACCCTGTTATTTATCCTAACATGTATTAGAATAACCATCATGCATCTAATGATAAAATATTTTTTTACTCCTTGATTAGCGATTAGCATTACCTCTATCTTGAAACCATCCTATGTATGTAGATAGAGTGTCAATTATACATCTATCTAAAGTAATTGAATAAAGGAACATTATTGTCTGATTAATGTACACCTAAGGATTTGCACTCATGGTGTTTTTTAAAGAATTCCTTGTGGCATGGTTACCACCTTAGGCAGTTGTTGATGAACCTCATGTGAGAAGGGTAATGATACCTTGGGTCCGGTATTTGGATGGTCATTTTGGAACTCTAATTTCATTTAATAAAAATAACCAATAATGGTTTGATCTAGAGTCATCACTGAAAGGTGAATTATGAGATTTGGTGAAAATTATTGATGTGATCTCAAAATGAATCCACTTAAAGGAATTAGGATATAGAATTTGAAATGCACTAACCGTCTAAGATGAGTGTTTCATAAATAGTCAGTATGAGGTTTTATGGATATATATCTATCAAAATTAAATATATATTCATGGTGGAACTATTTTTCACATGTCGTGGATTGATTTGGGTACCATAGAAAGGGTATTCTAGGATTTCTAAATTAATCCAAACATACGAATATTGATTTGGGTTGATTGAATTTGAATTCTGATATTGGAATGAGGACCGAGAGTAGATTCCTCACCCATGATCAGGTTAATTTTTTGGAGAAACGTTATTGGAGTGTCATTATAATACTATGGGTGTTCTTTGGTAAGAAATTATGATGGTTCATGTTCCACGACTCAAAATTGGTCATTCAAAGTCTAGGACTTAAAGTGTGGATATCCTTAGGCATCTTGTTAAAGGAGATGAATATGTGATCATTTTTTAGGTTAGTTAAGCTCAGTTAAGATCCATATTTATGTTTCAACTTTGGCTACAATCATTGGTTAAATTTTGTATGTCTTATATACCATTCATTTAAAGTGGTTTTGTGGAGGTGCATTGGACAACCATAAAGGAAATGTGTGCATTTAAATGGAAATTCCTAACCCTAGTAGGTTGTGTGTGTTTTTATTCAGAAATATTTCTCAGGGATGAGAAGTTCTGTGGTAGTGAGATTGTAATGTATCCTGTATATTAACAAGTTGAAAATTTCATGGGATTTTGTATTTTTCATTTGTTAAATTGTTTTTTCTCAAAAACAAGATTCAAAATGTAAATACAAGAGTTGGAACATTTAAATGTGTTGTTTTTTGAAATATTTTAAGGCTTGAGATATGCCTTATAAGTTTGGGTGAGTTTTGAGAGTGTGAGGATCTAAAGTATTATTTTAGGAAGAGATAGATAGGGTGCACAATTAGTTTGAATAGTGAAGCCCTCTTGAGGAAACTGTACAGCCAGTTTTTCTATAGTGTTGTTGTTTCTTTAAACAATGATTACCCTACACAAAACCTTATGGACTAGTCTAGTATAGAAAAGGGTGCTATATTGATTGCCCTAACTATGTGAGAGAACAAGATTAGACATGAGAGAGTACTACAGTAATTTTTAGTGGTGGATTCATGGGTAGTGCATGATTTTCCAAATTGTGTGCCTAACCCAAATGGTTAGTTCCACATAACAAGTATACATGCATGGTTAGCACATAGTTTTCTTAAACCATGCGGATAAACATTGTGGGTGTGGCTCTTGGATAGTGAGGGATATAACGTTGGATCATGGTTTTCCAAACTGTGAACCTCATTAAATTGAGAAAAATGACAATTTTTCCCCTTCCACCATTAAGGTTTTTCTAACCACTTTTCTTCCACATTAAACTAGGAGGCCTCTCATGTATGCCCTCTTCTCCCTCTACTAACTTATGGTGTAACTTCCCCAGTTTTTCAGGGAATCAAGTACCACTCATTATTTTTCATTTTCCCTTGTTAATTCTACAAACCCTCATACCTCTTTTTCTAGTTTCTCTCTTATCTTTTGGTGATATTTTACTATGAGATAAGTCTCCCAATTTCTAGGAAATTTTCTTAATATTATGTTTGTTCTCATTATGTATTGAATGAAATACTGATAATGGATGAGTGCACCATCCTATGTATGATCTAGGTGTTATATGATTTTTCCCATAATATTTCATCATTTATAAAATATTTCATCATTTTTCACATTATACATATCTTAATTTTTCTTCTAAAATGTAAATTACTTTAAATTGAATTCTAAAAACATATCCTTGATGATTTTTATGACATTTTTGGGTTAGAAATAAGCTAACTCAACCAAACCCACCTCTCATGGTTTATTCTATTACACACTTTTTTTATTCTCCTGACCCTTTAATTAAACTACACTCAAGTTGTGTCTTTTATATTCTTACCACTATTATAAATTCCTTAATGAGTAAATGTAATAAAATGATATTTTAAAATGATTTGATTAAATATCAAATAAAGTAACCATATAATATTAAAGGATGTGGTATTACCATAATTCCTCTATTTTTACAATAATACCATATGTGGTTTGCACTACCCTTTTCACTGTAAATTTAATGTAGTTTAAAAATTAATTTAAAAAGGGGAAATCAAATTTTGAATTTTATTCTATTGGAGTCATGGACTATTTTTTGTCCTTATAAATTACATATGAATGGATTTATACAAGTGGTATATTTAAATGGATATAAGGAATAATTTATACATGACCATCTCTAATTATTTATAATTGGACTTGGAAAGAGGCATCATAATGTACATAGACTTCTTTTTTATAATTTAAATATGAATCAACATGATTAATAACATGACTCGTTATCTTCTTGGGATTGGAATGATCCAGTGGCATGAATAAAGTGATAAATAATTTTTGTTAAATGGAAAATGAGTATAGAACCTTGGGAATGACGTCCCTTATATTTGTTATATATGGGCACGGAAACCTAGTCATGGTGTCCCTTATACTATGATTCATGGGTATGTAACCTGGGAATGACACCCATTATATGATGATCGATGGATATGGAACTCGTGCATGGCATCCCTTATATTCTAATTGGTGGGTATGGCACCCTGGGCATGACATCCCTTATGTGATACATTATTTCTATTATATGGATGACTTGGTACTAAATAATGATTCCATTCCACTACATGTATATATATGTAGTCTATTTTCTGACGTATAAATATATATACATAATAGAAGGTGTGAAAATACATTTGAGCTTACACTGAATTAGTTATTGTTAATTGGGTATCCCATGGGGAACCCCAGCCTACATGTATTTTACTTCATTCACAATACTGCAGAGTTTACCTTTTTTAAACCTGCACAGTATATTATTTTATACACACTAACAACATATCTTTAGACACCAAAGGTGGCGACCTACTAAATAAATCTCACTCACTGTATGGTCCACCAAAGCACTAGGTTACCTAAAAAGATCCCATGATTTCAATACTAGGTTTATGTATCATACATGCTAGTCATTATCATTCTAGGATGGGATTTTGTAGGAAATCAAAGGATAGAGATAGAGATCATAATGTTATTTTAGATAGATTTTGAGTCATTTATTTGTTTAGTTTCTTATTCATTGTATGTTTCACCTAGTTTATTTTTTTTTTGTACATTTTATCATTTCCATTCATGATTAATTATTCATTATATCTTTAATGTCAGTTATTATTATATTTACTCATTATTAATTTATATTATTTCTATTGTACTTATTATTTAACAAAGGTTTATATTCTCCAAAATTTACTATATTTAGACCCATGCTACTAGTCAGCAGCCTCATATGTATAGGGAGGAATTCTTGAAGCTAGTGGGAAACCGGCTCAGGGATTAATTTTAGTGGATATTAGGTTTAAATTTTATATTCTTCCATAGAAATTATTCACTATTTGTCCTTAATATCTATACAAGGAACGTCTTATTGTTCCTTTGAGACATTCTCTTGATTTATTGTTCAAAAATTCTTTACATATATCAAATAGAATATTTTTCCCTTATGGTCTCCACAACCTAAGATCTCAGCGAACTCTATCATTATCTTCTTTGGTGAGTCTTAGAGTTGGTAAAGGGGAACTTTTTTTACCATATTTTGTGATAATTGATTAGGAATAATCAAAATACCTTTCCCACTAGTCATTATCTCATTTGGATTCTCATTAAAAAAATTCCATCACATTCAATGTCAATCTAGTTCCTTCTGGTTCCTGCTATTTAAGAAAACTCAAAATCATAGTGTGAGAAACAATAATCATAGTGGAAACCCAGATAGTCATGAAAAATCATTTGTAGGATGTCAAAATCAAGACATAGTATTTTAATTCTATATAACCTTTTGTTTCACCTAGGTCATGCATGATCATAATCTATTAAAATCATTCATGATGGCTTACAAATAAAATGTGATTAACCATAGCATATCCCCCATGAATGTTAAACTAAGTGTGCAATAAATCTTGTTACCACGTATTACGTAACGTTTGAGTATTTCCCTGCATGTATTTTTGGATTTATTAGATACCTCTCTGCCAAAAAAATGAATTATAGTATATATATATGGATTTATATCTTTGTAAAACACATAATATCTTCCTTACAAGAACTTTTTGATGTTATCCTATACATATGTTTATCAAAATAATTTTAACTAAGGTTTTCTCATCTATATTTATAATTTTTAACTAACCCTATCCTCTGATACCAACTCTAATGAAATATTATTTTCATACATAGATTTTATATCCTTTTATTTGAGTATTCACTACATTATATGAAATCATTCTCATGGATCATAAAGATTAGTGTCATCAAAAACAAGATTAAAAATATTCAAATTTTGTGAAAGATCCTCAACATCTCCCACAAATATATTCCCACACAGTAATTCTATTAGACATACCATACATAATACCTTTCTTCATAACCTGGTGAGAAGAACCATAAGAAAGGGTGAGCTCAGTTGATCTTTAAGGGTAAGAAAATAAGATGTTTGTTATCACATAAGCATGAAATGTGCTTAAAGGTATGATAACATGACCTTAAAATCTGAAAAAACATACCTTCAAAATTATGTATCATAATTTTGAGTCATTACATAAAGAGCGGAAGTCCATATGACAAGAGTCATAATGTAATCAAAGAACATAGTCTCTGAGAGCATAACATTGTCATAAAAATGGAATTTTTTTATAAACATAATCATAGAAAATCATTTTAATAGTATTAATGGATCATTTAAAATGATATAATAGTTATATTAGCTCACTCACCATTATATCATAGTAGTCAAGATTCACTCCCTATACCTTCATAACAGATAAATTTCCATACTTAATTCGGTTGGATCCCCATTCCAAGCTTGTCTATCTCATGAGAAATTAATCTTTACCCAATTCAATGGAGGGAGATATAGGTCTCACCCATAATAAAATGAATATCATATGTATTTGTTCCATAAGATCATAATTAATTCATTATATCATAACCATGAAAATAAATGGGTTTCATAAACATTTCATCATAAAATAACCTATGGAAATAAATAGGTTTTATAATCATTTCATCATTTCATCATAGCATGGCCTATTGAAAAATAAGTGGATTTCATAACAATTTCATCATGATATAACTCATAGATATAAAATAGGTTTCACGAAAATAATTTCGTTATAAATATAAAAATTTGAGAGATATAATAAGAATGGTATCCTTTGATCATATCCTTAGTATAGAAAAACTTACATCGAAGGATATTATCATAGGTGGAAATTTATTTTGAAAGATAACTTGGAAAATTTATAGAGGAAAATAGCCTTTCAACATTAAAAAAATTAAAATATAAACCATTTTCAAAATACTTTTCATTCAAAATAATATTTAAATATCTATTAAAACATTTCATACATAAAATACCCTTTCCACATGAAATTTTGTTTGAATGATAAAACCATTTCAAAATCATTTTAATTGATAAGAATCATTAATGATCTTTTAAACAGTTTCTTAAGATAAATATCCTTTCCACATGAAAAAAAAATAAACATAAAATTTTTTAAAATCGACTTCATCAAAAATAAGATTTTAATATCATTTAATATTTTCTTAATGAAAATATCCATTCCAATTGAAAAAAAAACATTTTAAAACATAAAACATTTTCCAAATAATTTTATTTTAAAACATTTTCCAAATATTTTTATTTTAAAACACTTTAAACATCTTTTTAAACTATTCTATAAAAAATTAGAACATAGGTAAAAATTACCTTAATAAATCCTTTGGATAAATTGAATACACTATTAAAAATTAGAAAACATGTATAGTTAAGAAAAAAATTCCCACCAAACAAAGAAATAATGTTAGTTTTATTTAAAAGAATTATTTTGAAATTATGAGTACATAAAGGGATAAAAATGAGGGGAAATAAGTATTATAAATAAATATATAGAAGAGAATAAAATTCATAAAATTATTGATATATAAATCCTATGATTTCATTATAAAAAACATAATCATTAATAATCTCAGTAAATATTAGATTGTAATTTCAAACCTCTACCACTATGGAATCTTTAGAATCATAAGAACCATTAAAGAGTAAAATCATTTGAATATTTAAATGTCATAAAAATAATTGGATTAAATATATAATATGTCAATCTGATATTATATACATATTATAAAATAATATGGGTGCATAACAAAACTTATGTCTCAAAGAAGAAAACTTGAGAGAAAAATATTTTACCGCTCTAGAAGCTATTGAGCCGTAAACCCCATGGAAGAGTGATCCTAAAATGGATATGTAAATACAAGTAGTATTAATTATAATAATAATTAAATAAATTCATGGGTATTTTATATAAATCATAATTTAAATAGGTAGTCAATATGTCTTGTTTCTTATAAGATTAAAAAGTGAGATGCAAATCTATCACCTTGAATCTCGACTTCCTTCATTCACATTCGAACATACATTCTAGTAAATATAAGTTTAATTTAAATTTATTATAGAAAAATAATTATATATATCATACTATATATGATTTTATTATGACCTTTTATTGCATATTTATTATAAATTACTTGTTAAAATCATGTTTTCAGTAATTACTACTTTGTTTCCCACTTATGTTTTGGTTTAGTATTTTCTGAACTTTTACATTGATCATGATTTCATTATTTAAAGAATTATAATCATGATTTAAATATAATATATATTCATTTTTTATGTATTTATATTAATCCATAATGTTAGATATAGAAAATTAATTACACCATTATTGGAGAATATTGGTCACATGTAAGCATGAATATAGTTTCCATTTCCGGGACAGATGGAATATAAGGTAAATAATATATCACCAATAAATGATAATTATTATTTAATATATATATATATATATATATCTGATATATTCATTTAATATATACTTATTGCTATCCTATTAAAATAGAAATGAAAAAACGCATCACATATGTTTGTGACGTGATAGTCCTCCGTACACATGAGTGACATTATTGATTTCTAAAGTGTTGGGTGGTAAGAATTTTGATGTTATATTATATTTATAAAAGTATTATTAGTTAATAAATACCCAAATATTCATTATTTTATCCTTCTTACCTTTTATGTAATGTGTAAGTGAATAATTAATCACATCACTTTGTGAGGCAGTAGTCCTTCGTACATACGGGTGACATTATTGTATCCCCTATGGAATAAAAAGAACAAATTTATATGTGATATCATCATTAAAAAATTATAATAATGATATAAATATCATATATACAATATATATACATAATTATACAAATCCATGAGAAATGGTAATGGAAACCGAAGTATATCGGTTCGCAAGGCGGTAGTATGTTGTACACATGATCAATAATATTTCCCATTTGAAGAAATATGTGAAGGATATTGGTCATTACCTTAACAAAATAACATATCATTATTGATAATATATTTATTTTATTTTATTATAATTACAATATAAGGTTTTAATGAAGTGGATGAATAAATAAAATAATAATGAATGGTTAAGAACTTCACCTCTTCCTCAGATATCCTCTTTAGGTTTATATATAAATCATTCTTAGGTAGATTTCCTGGACAAAATAAGACCTATAATAAGTTTTTAGGAAATAATTTAAAGTATTATGGATGGTATTTTATTAATGAAATAGTTTTTTATTTTTTAAGAGGAGATGAGATGGGGTGGCCTTTTTTAGGGGGGAAAGGAACACACTTGGAAACTACTTATGAATTTCCAAAAGGAATCTAAAATGAGAAAGTATTTCCCATGAAAAAAGCTTCCAAATGAAAATAAATTTGAATTTTGGAAGTATAATTTTTAAATATTTCAATCCAATAAAATTTATACATGTTTTAATCAAAATATTTATCTTATCATTGTATTTTAACCTCCAAGGTAAACCAATTTAATCGTAACCGTGGTAATTAATTTTTACAATTTTCACTATTCATTATAGTAAAAAATTAAGTTTAACTTATTAGATAATATTAATTATTATTATTCCAAATCAAGAATAATATTTTCAAATTTTCATTCACATAAGTGGAAAATTTTATTTTAATATTAAAACCACTGACCTAACGAAAAAGTGATTTTCTAAAGAAAAAAGGTCCATACACTTAAAAAATTATAACATGGAAATTCAATATGAAATCAATTAAATTGACCTAAATTAGATTAATAATTATATAATATTAGTAAATTTAATTTTAAAACCATACTAAAATAATTTTTATGTTTTTAAATTATTTAAAAGAGATAAAAATTCTTTATAAAAACCTATATTTTTTATTATTCATTAAAAAAATATTTTTTTAGAAAACTTTAAAAAATTAACTCTAAGATTATTTTCACATGTTTATTTTAAAAATATTGTTCAATTTTTGGAAGAAATTTTATAAAATTTGAAAAATTATAATTTTAAAATAAATGTGAAAAATTATACTAAATTTCTTTTTTGAAAAAAAAATATATCTTTTAAGAATAGAATTTGATTTACTATTATCTATTTCCTAGAAAACATATAAGATGAATATTGAAAAAAATTATTTAATATATAATAGATAAATTTCATTAAAATCATTCACTAAAAGTGATTTATTTAATTAATTAATTTAAAATACCTTTCGATGCATGAAAAAAGATTTCCTTTATTTTCAATTGGTCTTTATTTTAATTTCTTGTTAATTGATAAAAAATATTTCAATTTATAAATTTATTGAAATTTTCATAATTCAGTTAATCTTATTCATACTCATCATTCCAATAATAAGGGGGTGACTGTCATATTAAATAATAATATTTTAATAGTATGATGTGTTTCTCTTAAACTCGGTGTAGCCTGTAATATATGTTAAACATGGTGTTTTATATAATGTCTTCCATCCAAAAAATAATAAATTCATTTGAAAAATATATACTTCACAAAATATCAGGTGGTTAAATAATCCCTTAACTCTCCCTTTATTATGAATTCCATTTCAATTTTTTCACTACTCCCAACTTCACAAATTTCTTCACCAGTGATATTTTATTTATTCACATCGGAAAATTAATAGATTCCCATAAATAATATAGAATGTCTCAAATTATTCTTCTACGTTATAGGTTTTACTTTATTCACACCTAGATAAGAAATTTATCTTCTTTATATTTTCATAAATTCAATCTAGTTACTTTATAAGAAAACATTTAATTTTTTCTTTATCATTTGATGATCTTCTCAGTATGTCAGCTTCTTCATCACTAGGTTATACATCTTTTAATTTCACATATGTTTCTACATTGTTTTTATTAGGTCCATACTTTAATATTTTTTTCATATTCTTCATTTGGAAATTATCCTCTAAAATTCTAACACTTCTAAAGGTGGGATTTGAATGGTTTTTAAATTATATATCCATATATTATTCTGATTTAGAAACATCTAGCATTATCTTCACCAATCCTCCGACCATTTTCTTTCTTTGTGTATTTTAAATAGATTTATTTTTCAAAAATACCCATCTTTTTGTATTATTTTATTTCATCATCTAAGAAGAAATTATTTTGGATTCCCATGCTAAAAAAATATATTTATTTTACATAATTTCCATAATTTGAGCATTGTATCTCAAAAAATAATTTTGAAATCCTCAGAATAAAATATTTAGGGTCTTTCAGACAAGATATATATGAAATTTATTTTACAATACATGTAAAAATATATCCATAATTGTTCCACAATATAATACTTATTTACTTTTCATAAGATATAATCATCTTTACAAACAAGGTAAATTAAAAAAAAGGTATGATCTTATATTCTTAGTAAGGTTAAACATGTGAGATAATAATATAATATCATTCATGATAATAAGATGAGAATATGGGTATTACCATGATATATAAAAAACTTGTACCCAATAAATTATATATCATAAAGTATTGAATAATTCTTTCAATAACATAAAACATGATAAAATGGAGTGTGGAAACAAGAGTCAATGAACATGAGACATGATAAAATAACATAATAATGAAAATAAGCCTAAAATTATGACATACTTCAAATACAAAAAAAAACATTAGTATATTGAAACATTACTATTATGTGCCTCAACATCCGTGTAAATTATTAAATGAAACTAAAATGTACTCTAAAATACATATATCATTATAAAAAACCTTTCAAACCATCCATTGGAGGGAGATAAAGTACCCCACCCATCACCATTCATACATTTTTGTTCCACTTAAAAATTATTCAGTTATCATGTCATAATGAAACCAAGGAAATAATATGGGTTTCATAAATCATTCACTTTTTATAGTATAAGGAACCAATTTTAATAAAAGGTTTTTCATTTCTTTTTTAAAATGAAACACATAAATAAATCATTTAAAATAATAAAAAAATAAACCCAAGGAAATTAAATATGTATCTAAAGATATTTAGCAATTTTATAGGAAAATACCAATCATTACTAATAATAAAGAATATTGTAATTACCCCATGAAGATAAATGGTATATAATTAATTAAATAATTTACCAATAAGTCAATGTATATAATCTAGTTGAACAACCATCAATTAAATTAAGGACACCTAGAGTGCTTATAGAAGGAATACATTTGATGATAGCTCGTATTTATACACAGTTGACGATTAGGAAAGAAAAAAGCAGTGATTGATCTTTCCTCCAAATTAAAAGGAAATTAAATAATCCATATTTATATATAATATTTATGGTATTATCTTGATAATTACTTTAGTCATATTTACAATGTTCTAAAGATAAATTTCTAAGATGAAAAATAGATTTTTAAGGAGATTTTGAAAAACCACTTCATAAATAAGAATTATCGTTAATCCATTGAAAGAAAATTAATTGAATATTTTTTAAAACTTAGATAATAAAATTGTATTTTATAAACCATGAATATATAGATAGAAGGTTTATTATAAAATAGAAAAGTTGGTGTGAAGATGTGTTCACACTGAAAACCTTAAAAATAGATTCTCTTCACACTTTTATGAAAATAACCTCTTCAAAAGTTTTTAAAAAATATAAAATTTTCAATATTTTCAATTATTATAATATAAATATAATAAATTATTGATTCATATATAATTAAATTTTCAAAATAATCCAATGAATATGGACATAGAAAATGGATATCCCCAACTGAGAAGAAACGATTGGGTCGAGTTCACTTATAAGAAACCCTTTCTGTCAAATATGAGTCAAAGGCAAATGGAATTTTGAAGGGAAATTTTAAAAACACATTGAAATAAAATAAAAATTATGAGGTTATATAAACAATAAAAATTCCCAGGATGGATTATATTTCAAAAAAAATTATTTTAATATAATATCTGAAATAAAAGTTATATGGTTTGAGTAACATTTTAATCAAAAAACCCCTTTCAAATTTGTTATTAATGTTTCAAAATAAATTTTAAAAGGGAAATAATATATATTCTAAATGCCCCATGAGTATCTTAAAATTATTCAATTATTCAATAATCACACCATATTTAAGATATCATGGTGCTAAATAATAATGATGTCTCAGGAAGTAAGATTTGAGAAAAATAACTCCTTACAACTTTGATCATTTTTTAATCAAACCCCCATGAGAGAAATAACATGGTTTTATAAATTTAACAACATTAGATATAAGTGAATCCTGATAAAAAAATTAATGGATGAAGATACATCATTCCAATGAAAACATGGTGTAAAATAATAAGTATTTCTCAACGGTTTGAAAACTGAGAAAAGAAACATATTACTTAATTTATGACTTCCACTAAACTGATCGATTGTTCTGTATAAAAAATAACTATCTTAATCGTATATTTAATAACATTATTCATAAATATAACCTATTATTAACATCATTTATAATTACTCTCTAATTTTATATTATTTTGTTATTATCTATTTTAAATATCGAGTGTGAGTAATCATTGTTATTTTGAACTAGTTTCATAATACTAGATTTTTTACATTATTCTCTTAACTTACATCACATAAAAATTATTAAATATAATATAATTTATGTTTAATAATTATTTATAATGTTAAAATTTAATTCTATGGTATTTTTGGATACTGTTCTTGTAGACAGTATTAGTGACTTGCATGTTTCAGTGATTCTTAAGAAATGAATGGTGGTATCATAACTAAAGAATTTAATATTAATTTTACCATTATATAAGAAAAATAAGATAATATTATTATTATATATATTATATATTATCACTAAATAAGTTCTCAAATTTATCCATGATGTTATTTTGTTTCACTATTCAACTAGGTGGTTTGACCGACCCAAACAAGTACCATAATTAATTGATGATTATGATTATAAAAGAGGTTTATTTTGGAATATTATCACTATTATAGAATAATAAATATAATATTTATGTAAATTAAATGTGTTTAATAATATTTTTAGATATTTTTATGAATAAAAAATATACTATATGAAAAAAATGAGATATGTTACTTAGTAGATGTGGTAGACCACACAATGCACAGTTAGCATTTTAATTTAAATAATAAGAAGGAAATAAGGTTAATTATAATTTCTATATTCATAATTATATTACATACATCATACTTATTCTTCAATTTCACCCTTATAATCCGTAAATTGAGGTAGTTGTGAAAAAATGGAAGTCATCGCTTCAGGGATGTGGTTGTCCACACACCACATGAACAACGGTTTTTTTTCTTAACATAAATTAGAAAATTTGGTAGATAGTTATTACTTAGGAAAAATAAAATTCATTATAAAAATATACTGACATCAATATATAGATATTAAATATATATATATTTAAGTTAATAAAGAAAATAAAATATGTTTGGGTGAAATATATTCATGTAGACAACTTAGGCATTCCCTTAGATGACTCATTACAAATGGATTTATTAAGTTAGTATATTATGATTATAATCTCAATGAGAATGAATTGGGGTATAAAAGAAGGATAATGAATAAATTTTCTAGTGGAAACCATTTTTTGTTTTTGGTCTAGATGGGGTGGTGAGAGGCCCCTTTTATACGTAGTGGGAATGACATTTTTGTAAATATTTCAACTTAGTTTAAAAAAAGCACATGTTTGACATGAAAATTAGATTCCAAAATGGATAATAGTGTATTGGGGTTGAGATATGGTCAATAATACCTAAAAACGCATTTTATAACATGTTTTAAATATGTTTTTTAATCCTTTACACTTGGAATTTTCACTTTTACCAATTTTTGTTTAACTATGATAGCTTGTTTTAACCTAAGTAATTTAAATTTTATACCTCAAAATAAAAGGAAAGTTATTAAATCTTTTTCACCTCATGATTTAAAATATAAAATCAATTTTATATTAAAATTTTCTATGTGTAAAAAATCAATTTTATCATTAGCACAAGAAATGTGTAAAAATCCTCATTTTAATGATGTTTATTTTTTTGAATAGAATTTATTTTTTGGAGTAAATTGTAAATATAATTAAATTAATTATATAAATATTTTAATTATAAGACAAATGAAATTTGTGTAGCCTTAAATTAAATCCAACACCAAATTTCACAAAAATTATATTTATTTAAATGAAAAGATGAAGAACGGTTTTTTTGGGAAATTATTACATAAGTTCTTATATAGTTAAAAATTATGTTTTTAAATTAATAATGGTATTTAAAATTTATATTTTTACACTTTAAAGTCACATTTTATAAATTAAAATATTTATAAACTTCTAGGCCTTTCTTATAAAATTATAATGTCAAATTTTGGTAAAAAACGTATTTTCACTATTCACATAAAAATTAAATTATTTAAGAAAATCCAAAAAATGTTTCCTAAAATAATATTGTTATTATACTATGTCTAACAGTTATATTTTTTTAAAAAATTTAATTCTAATATTTAAAAATCTATCTTTTAAATAATGATACAGTATAAAAAGAAAAATTACTTTGATTGAAAATGATGTTTTAAAACATTAGGTGTTGTTGATGTTATATAATATAAATTTGAAATCAAAAAATATTAACATATCATTTAATATATAATAATATTATAAAATTATAAAATTTAATTTGGTAGGATAAAATAAAAAAAACTTAATAAAATAGCTCATTGTAAACAATATTACTTTTGTACTAAATATGTTTTTAAAAAATACAATTTAAACTAATTGTTTGTGTTATAAAATTTAATTTAGATAATCCATTAACATTAAATTAGTTATTTTAATTTTATAAATACATCAGATTATATTTTTATAATAATTTCAATTTTAATAAGTAATGCAAATATATATATATGATATTTTTATATGATATTTTTATTTCATTTCAAGTTATCTTATTCTAAATTTACTACTCACAATACAAACAATATATATACCTATTAAATAAATGTATATCTAATTTCTATATTCTCAATTTCCATATTTATAGACCGGATTTTGCTCTTATATAAATATATATGTCTGTGTATGTGTGTTTGATAGTATCAAACATCCCATTCTTAGATCCTAAGTCATATATCTCATTTTAATAGATTTAATCTACATATCACAAAATTATTTTTCTTTTAATCATATCGATACTAATTATATTTTTTTCATTGGATATTGATGATCCCCATGGTTGAAGATGATTTACAATATTTCCTAGTGTTGAAGATTTTATTCTTCACTATTTTTTTTCTAATTTTAATTTATTCACTTTTAATGAATATATTCATCCCTGGTGAGTTGTACTTAGTTTCATGTAAAATATTTGTAACATTTTACTATGAATGAATAATGTTCTGTTTATTTAATTACTCTATTTCATGAATTACTAAACAATATATTACTATTCCTTTGAAAAAAGTTTTAAATTATATACATAATGTTTCTGGAAAAAATATTCTTCTTAAAATCGTAGGACATTATATTCACCCCCCCCCCCTAAATAAGCTACATCCTCAAAATTTTAATTATTACATAATAATAAAATTTTTCAGGAATACCTTAATATATAGCTGAATAAATATGTCATTTTAAAATACATATCAAACTTTGTATCTTGGTTAAATCTAGGAAGCTCATTTATTACTTCATAATAGACATATCACAATATGAGGTTTCTTTCTAACCATTTAAGATAAATATTAATCATTATTGTGGTTAAGGACTATATAGGGGAATCAATGTCCTATAGAGGTAATTTACATCCTTTTAATGATAATTGATCACGCGTTTTTTGGATGTGAAGTAGGATATATCTATTTTTTTACTATGGAGTATATGTTAAGATAGATAATAAATTTCCAAAATTACACCAAATTCATCTACATTAAGGTTAATAATATTTTTACAAGGAACACTCACATACTAGTGAACATGTGATAAAATATTTAAAAAAGTTTTCAATTACAAACATGATGTTTATGGAAAAAATATTCTTCCTAAAAACCTAGGAAATTTTATTCACCCCCCCCCCCAAATAAGTTGCATCCCCACAATATCAATTATCACTTACTAATAAAATTGTACCAGATGTCTTTAGGATATATGTGAATAAAGATTTGATTTTGAAAGAGGTATTAAACTTTTTATCTTGGTTAACTCTAGTAATATCATCTATTCGTTCATAATAGACATATTACAATATTAGGTTTCTTCCTAACCATTTAAGAAAAATATTCATCATGATTGTGGTTAAGGACTATAGATGGGAATCGATGTTTTATAGAGGTAATTTATATCCTTTTATTGAATGGTGACCACAATTTTATTTTGGATGTGAAGTAGGATCTATCAATTTTATTACTATGGATTCTATAATAAGATAGCCAATAAAGATCCAAAATTACACCAAATTCATCTACAATAAGGTTAATAAAATTTTCACAAGGAACATTCACATAGTAGTGAACAAAGAATACAATACTGATATCATTATATGTTTTTATTAGAGTTAAAAATCTTGTCATCTAGGTGATGATTTAATGTTATTAGAAAATAGAGTAGGTATAAAAGAGTTGTTTTAGAAGATACAAATACAATAGTCATAGTTATTTAGTGAATAATCAGTGTCCTTCTATTAACATAATTTTATAAACATAATTCAACAGTTATGGTTTCATAGGCAATCCCTTATTCCCTTATTCTTAGACGTTTTTTATTCTAATCATCCTCATTAGTCCTTAAATTTGGGAAACTCTTAAAATAACTACTTCCATATATTTTTTATTAATTTTTTACAATCCCATTTTTAAATTGTATTGATGGGGAACCATTACATGGCATGTAGTATAAACGCACTAGGTTTGTTACATGGTCATTAAAGGCCTAGAGATCAGACACCCAACATAAATCTCCAACCTATCAGATTAAAATTTCCCTTGATCCAAACAGCCAACCAAAAACGTAACTCTGCAATCATTACCTTATGTAGGACAACATGGGGCCTAGTACTAATGAAAAATCCATACCCTCTCATTCTTCCAAATCGAAATGAATTCCTATAGGTTTCTCTTTTATCTAACCTTCACTAGTACTACACCTTAGTATCCAACCAAAATTGTTTTCTCCATTTAAATTTGTATTAAATCCTAAAGTATTTCATGTTGAACCCACCTCATTGTCCCAACCTCATTTGGTGCCATTTTCCACTGTCACTACTCATTGAGCTGAACAACTACCGCTAGAGTTCCTTCATTGATGTTAGTTCATCACTCTCTCTTTTTCAATCCAACTAAATTCCAACCCCATACTAAACCACTAAATATATCCACCTTCAAGACCGACACCCCCATGAGCCTCACTGAGTAGACCTTAGTCTCTTGGATAAACCTAGGCATTGATGACGTTTGTCGTCACCCCCCTTCGTCAGCTGTCACTGACCACCACACATCCCAAATGAAGCGGTTGTCCCCCGAAGCAAACCAAATTGCATGAACAACATGTATCACAGGGTCATAATTAACTACTTCACCATAATTAAGACATTGGTAGTTTTTTATTACCTTAGGAAAAACACTTTTTCCTTTCATTGTGTCTTTATATCTCCCTAAAATTCCTAAAATATTAGATTATTTATGCCATACTTTTGCACATATAAAATATCTTCCAATTACCTTAAGAAAATCCACCAGAAAATTCTAAAAACATTATAAACATGAAGGAAAATGAATATTTTTTACTCAATAATCTTTTTCACCCTGATTTTCATGAGACTCCATCATTATCTTATTTATTGAGTTTATAAACTCAACTGAGCACACATTTTCAATCATGATTCTTAATAGATGGTTTGGCATGATCACAATATTTCTCACTACATCTATTATCTCATTAGATTTCTCATTGGTACAATCAATACAGTATCCATGACATCCATTTTCAATATGATTACTTCAAGATTCATCCATTACTAAAACCAAGATAAGTTAATCATGAGTGATAAATAATTATCACCAAAAGATAATTATTATAATATATTGAAAAATATAACTGCAAAATGTCTTACTCTCCAAAAATACAATATATTTTTATTTAACCAAAATAACTCTCGATACAATATATGTATATTTAGGTGGGGTTATCTCATATATATTAACCAATTCCTTTACATAATATATCATTCATGATGTCTTGTAAAGATGATGTGATTTACCACAACATAACCTTTAAGAATGTAAAAACATGTGTATAGTTATGTCCCTTTATCATCCACCAAGTAATGATGGATTTAATACCTAATACACCCCATTCAAGTTTATTACCCCTAGGTGAATCTATGAATCAATATGTAGTATCCTGATAGAGATTTAATTCTTGGGAAAACTACACAATATGCAGTTTACCAAAATTTTAGGTTTTTATCCTATACTAAGACATATACCTTATGATTTTCACTAAAGTTATCTAATCCAAACCCCCAAAATGGACTAGTATAATCCTCAAAAATAATTAAACCTAGCTCTAATATCAAATATAGTTTCCCAATATATATATATATATATATATTTCTTTAATATCATTTCCATAATTTAAAAATCACATATTATAAAATAATCTCAAAATCCAAAAAATTGATGTTTTAGTACCTTTTAGAGCTAGTTATACAAGAAATTTATTTTATAACTTGTGAAAATTTCTCCATAATTGAACCACACTATAGTCCTTATAGAAATATCATAAGTTATACTCATATTCATAACCTAGATAAATGTAAACATAAGAATGGGGTGATCTCAGATGCCTGGTAAGGGTAAATATAAGTGATAACAATCTAATATCATTTGTGAGTATAAGATGATCATATTGGTAAAATTGAGATACATAATAAAATCATACCCAATAAATAATAGATCGTAAATCATAGAATATGGTTAGTAATAACATCATACATGAATAAAAAGAGTTTCAATACATGAGTCAATAAATATGAGCCATGAAATCATAACATAATAATGAGAATAAGCACAATGTAGTGACATATTTTAAGTATTCTAAAAATATTTGTATAGGGAAACATTACTTTTATGAGACATACCATCATTTTTTATGATAAAAACTAACTACAATTTACTCATTAATACATATTTCCTGAGATATAAACTTTTAACCAATGTATTTAAGGGTGATATAGGACCCCATCCATTATAATTCAGAGATATGAGTTCAACTTGAAAATTATTCAATTAGAACACTATAAATAACTCGTAGAAATAAAATAATTTTTATAAAAATTTCAAATGAAAATCAATAACTCTTTATACAATAACAATTACATGAAAATAAAATGGATTTTGTGTCATTTTTAAATGGAATCACATAAAGAAATTGTTCATAACCATAAAAATTTAAACCCATGTAAATATCTAGGGATCAAAATATTTTCAATGACATTCAAGGTAAATATCATTCAATCAAGATAATAAAGAATATTTTATTTACATTGTATAAATATAGGGTATATGGATATATAAATAAATTTCTTGATAAATTGAAATAGTAGATATAGATGAATAACCTTCAATCCTATTAAAGAAGTTTTAGAGCATTCACAGAGGAAAAAAATTGGAAGATATATTGTATTTATACATAGTGGATGATTAATAAAGACAAAGGAATTAATGGTACATTCCTCTAAAAGAGAATAGAATCACATAAGTCAACCAAAAAAATATTTTGGATTGTATAATATGTATAATTTCATCACTAGTGTATAATATATGTCAAATAAGACTCACATTGATGAAAAAAATCTTTTTATGAGTTTTATAAAAACACATTGGAAATAAGAAATATCCTTGATCCTTTGAAATAATTATCAATGAAATATTTTATTAAACTTAGTGAATAATAATATCTTTCATAAAACATTAATATGTATAGAAAAATTTCATATAAAACAATAAATACATTGGAAATATGTATTCACATGAACAATATTAAAATGGTATGATTTTCAAAGATTGACAAAATTAACCCAAATGGAAAAGGATAAAAACATCATTAAATTTTTTTAAAGAAGGTCAACTAGTATTAAATAAAAATAATAAAATTTTAAGGAATAGAAATTTTTATTTTCAAAAATAATACTCTGAATACATACAGGGATAAAGGTATGATCCTGATAGAGAAGAAGTGATGAAGTCAGTTTCACTTATATGAAACCCTTCGGGTAAAATTTGAGGCAAGGGAAAATGAAATATTTGAAGGAAATATAAAATAACATAGATATCCAATGAAAATTATGATGGGTTATGGAAAGAATAAAAATTACCCAAATGAATTGTCTTTTTAAAAAATATTTATTTGAAAATAGGGTAGGGAACAAAACCATGTGGTTTTTGTTACATTTTAATCAAAAACCCCTTTTGAATTTTGAATCATTGAGTCAAGATACATTTAAAGGCGAAAATTGTATGTAAATTAAAAACCCCATGAGTAAGGTAAAGTATATTCAATAGGTTATAATTACACTATATTAATGATATCTTGGTGCATAATAAGAATTATATCTCAAGAGGTTAAATTTGACACAAATAACCCCTAACAATTATTTTTAAAACATAGTAAAAACCCCTAAAAATATTAAAGGTAATAGAAACATAAATATCATGAAATATAATGAAATCATGATACAAAATATCCCATGGTATTCAACAAAAAATTACGAATAAAACATGTTTTTTAATATTTATTATCTCTTAAGGGATGGAAAATTGAGACAAGAAACCCTTACCTTAATTCCTAACTTTCCCTAAAGCATAAGAATCTTATTTATAAAAAAATAACATTATTGATAATATTTTTAATCACATTATTCATATCTATATACTTTTATAAACATGATTTATAATTATTCTATATATTCATAGTAGTTATTTATTATCAATATTAAATATCAGGTGCAACTAATCTTGATCTTTTTGAACTAGTTTTGTAATATAGGTGTTGTTCTTCATTATTCTATAAATATTCATAACTAAACATTAATAAAATACAATATAATTAATTTTTTATAATTATTTATGATTCTATACTTTCATTTTATGTATTTTTTTGTCATAGTTTTTGTAAATTATAATGGCAACAGGAATGTTTCAGTGATTTTTAACAAAAAATGGTGGTATCTTCAATAATGGTTTTAATATTAATGTTACCATTTAAAAAACAAGTAAAATATTTACTTTATTATATATATATCATATATTATAATTAATTGTGTTCTTATAGTCTTATATGATATTATTTTATACCATTGTTCATGTATGTGGTCAGACCGACCCAAACAAAAACATACCATATTTATTTGATGATTATTACTATAAACGAGAAATATTTTGGAATAATTTCATTATTAAATAATTATAAAGTTATTATTTAGATAAATTAAATTTTTTGGATAAATTTTTAATAGATTTTAATAAATAATAAATAAACAAAATTGAAAAAATCAAGATATGTTACTTCATGGACGTGGTAGTCAATAAAATGCATAGTTAACGTTTTCATTTCTTGAAAAAGAAAAGGGAAAAAGTTTTACTATAATTATTATCGTCAAAAATATATTATATATGTAATATTTATTCTTTATTTTCACCCTTATAATTAATGAATATATTCAGTTTTAAAAAAAATTGGAAGTCGTCGCTTCGTTGAAGTGGTATTCCACAAAATGCACAAATAATGATTTTATTGTTCGGAATTGGGTAGATAAAAGATGTTTAATAGTTATTATATCATAATAATAACATTAAATTTAAAAAAATACTAATAAAACAACATAAGAATTATAAAACGATATTTGGATGTAAAAAAATAAAAAAAAATTAAGTTAACAAAGAAAGTACTCACATTAAGAACTTAGGCTTCCCCTTGGATGAATCCTTTGAAAAAGAGGTCTTAAGAAAATATATTTAGAACAGAGGCTTAATAAAAATAAATATGGTTACAAATAAATTATAATGGAAATTTTTTAGTTTTAGACCCAATTTTGGGAGTGCTTTTGAAGGGATTGTGAAAGGACCTTTTTATATGTTCTAGGAATGTCATTTTTATAAATATTTCAAGTTAATATATAGAGAGAACATGTTTAATTGGTAAATAAAACTCAAAAATATATAATAATTGATTTATTGGTTATAAAAGTTTTATAATCTCTCATAAATTCATTTCCTCACATTTTTAACCATGTATTTAAGTATGTTACTCAACGAATTATCATCTTTACTATTTTTTGTTTTACCATGGTAACTTGTTTTTTCCAAAGTAATTTATTTTTAATTCCTAAAATTACTTACCAGATTATATAATATAGGCCTAATTATTCATAATATTAAATTTATTTAATAATATAAAACTTTTATAATTAATAAAAATCTATTTTAACATTAGTGCATAAAATGCATAAAAAAATTAGAAAAAGTGTTTTTTTATGCATAAAATATCTGTGTAGTGTAAAATAATAATTTTAATTTAATTTCAATATAGAAATTTTTTTATAATAATTCACATAAAAATTATCAATATTTAAGGTAAATCCAAAACTAAATTTTTAAAAAACTATTTTTATTTAGAAGAAAACACCAAAAATAGTTTTTATTGTAAAATATTATTAATGTTTATAAAATGTTCAATGTGGGTTTTAAAAATTAATAATGGTATTTAAAAATTTGTATTTCTAATACCTAAAAACATATTTTATAAATTAAAATTTTTATAAACTTCTATGCCATTTTTATATAGTTATAAAGTTATAGTTTTGGTGAAAAATTATTTTCACTATTCACCTAAGAATCGTTTATTTAAGAAAATCCGAAAGTTTTACCCTAAAATGATATTTTTATTAAAAGTAAAAAATGATGTTCATTTTTTTAAATTTATTTTTTTGAAATTATAAATTTATATTATTAATAAAAATTAATATATAAAGAAAAAAAATAATTGAAATTGGTGTTTTTAAACAATATGTGTGGTTAATTTTATATCATAGCAATTTCAATAATATTAATATTTATATTTATATATATATATTAATATTTTAATATTTTTCAACTTATTTTATTAGGATAAAATATAAAACACTTAGTAAAATATTTTTTTGAAAAAAATACTTTTATACTAAATACTCTGTAACAAAATAACACTAAAATTAATTATTTATATTATAAATTTTAATTTTACAAATAATTTTATATTCAAATATTTATTATAAATTTATAAGTCTATAATATTATATTTTTATAATATTAATATTAATATTAATATGTAAATCATAAATATAAATGTGTGTGGGGGTGATATATTGATATTATATTTTTATTTCACTTTGATTTATCTTTTTCAAAATTTTCTAATAACTATATAGACCTTTAGTATACCTATTTTTTATATTCATATACAATTACCATACTCTCAATGAATTTATTTCTAATGATAAAAAAATTTCCCTATATAGACGTGCTAGAATCAGGCATTTTTTTCTCTCTTCTTATGTCACACTACTCATTTTCATAATTTTCATTTATATCTCACAAAAAAAATTATACTTTCTTGATGTTCTTATAGATTATATGTTTTCTTTGGATATTGGTGATCCTCATGGGTGTCAATGATCAAAAATATTTTCTAGTGTTGAATATTTAACTCTTCAAAATTTATTATCCACTTTTAATTTATACACTTTTAAAGGATTTAATAATCCTTGGTGAGTAACACTTTATTTCATCTTCTTTTATGGTAACATTTTAATATGAATTTAAAAGGTTTTTTTTGTATAATTATTATCATATATGTCTTATTACTTAATATATTTCAATTCCTTTGAAGAAAAATTTATAATTAACAACATATAGTTTAAGGAAATAATATGTATCCAAAAAACCTATGGCATAATAACTAGAGTTTTGTTTAAATCATCTAGAAAAAGTGTACTAAGATCATTGTATTTAAGTGATGAGAAATTAGAAAAAAAATGTATCTAAAAATATATATATAATCTTCTCAACAATTATTTAATATTATAACATTTCATCATAGCTTATAACTATGCTCACAATATCATTAACTCTTGAGAATAAATCATATTTAGATTAATCACTACACATTTTTTGGTATTCAATTTTCAATATCCTTATCTATAGTTTTACTCACCTAAGATAGAAAATTTCTTCATATATATTATCTCATTTATCCCATATAAATTTAACTATCGTATTCCCTTTATATTTTAGAAACACTTTATATGATAAGGAAGATAGTGTAGAATCTTGAGTAAAACCATCATTCTCAAAATTCACTCCATCATTTTTTGTCATGGAAGAACCCATAGTAAAGGGAGTTAATCAATATTTTTTTACCTCCAAAACATTAAACATGGTTAATAAAGAATAAGAAAACATATTATTCATTTAAATATAGTAATTTAGTCCAAAGAATATGGGAATTCCCTTGTTGTTCCCTAAATTGTGATTATCCCTAATCGATGAAAAGTAATTGACTGATTAAATCCTCAACCAAATTGAAACACATTTTATTCAAACTCTAAAAATATTATATAATCAATAAAGGGTGTTAGGCACTTATTGAAATGGAAAATACTCTCATTTGTTTTTTGAAGTCACTTATATGAGGGTGAATCGGTTTTTTAGAATTATTTTTATGTTTTCCTTTTTGAATTACCTTCACCACTTATTAGAGTGATTGGATTTCTTATTTTAATATACCTCTATTCACACACAGAAAAAGGCATATAATATTTAAAAGGATCTCTACTTAACTTGCTTATCTAGTGTTTATCATGATCTGGAATCATCTAAGATCACAAAATCAACTATAATTATACTAAATATTTCAATGAGATGGGTTTTCCCATGTTCTGGGGTTATAACTCTCTTTAATGAATATGTGAAACCCACATAGTTACAAAATTATATAATAATGTTTTGGGATAAATTTAGAGTATTTAAATAATTTATGACATCAAATGCATTATTATTGTGTTATATATTTCACTTCTTATTTTGCTACATATACATCCACAATAGTGAGTAATTATTTCCTTCTTATTCTTATTCTACTTCTTATCTTTTTTATGTAGATGAGTTTTAAATATTTTAAAGTAGTGGTAACTCTTCCATATCACACCTCTAACTTTGATTACTTTATTTTCAATTTTTCTATTCACTTTATTTTATGAATATTATTTTCATTAATTATTTGATTAAATTTTTGTAAACTTTATCCATATTCCTAGTATGGGTTAATTGTTTCTAAATTCTTCAACAATTTTCTCATAAAACTGATATTCAAATATTTTTATTTGAACCCTATAGTAATATTTGACCATGGTATTCTCTTTCAATTCTTTCATATCTATTTATAAAATCTTATATTTGAGAAGTCCATGAAAAATACTATATTTAATTCTTCTAATTCTTCCTCCATGTATACATAAATACATGAAACACCACTACATAGAACTCCACTTTACTGTGTTAAATTATCAAACGCCAACTTAAAGAAAAATATATTATTGTGATATTTTTATGAGGATAATTTCAAAACAAATATCCACATTTACATCTATTTAGATCATAATATATCTAATCTGAAATACCATAAATTCACCAAAGGAATTCATCCTTACAAATTCAGTATGATCCTTATGATGTAAGTAAATTATCCTTTAATAATCTATAAACTCGTTCTAAAAAAGTATATAATCATCTATATGAAGTTTAGATTGATCCAAATAAATACAATAATGATCCTTTCTTGGACATGGATGATCCTTACAGAGTCTAAAAACAATCCTTATTAAATATAGAACCATCCATTATAAGTGTTTAGGAATCGATTTAAAGATGTATAGGCTTTTATAAATTTCCACCTCATAGATGAAAATATTATTAAATAAATTATAATTATATTTATGAATTATTTATGTCTTTACTAATTTTTGATATGAGTGTCAATATGTATCTTATGCGTTTGTAAAGACTTAGGTGCATTTTGACCATAATGACTCTACATCACAAACAAATAGTTAAAAACATCACTAACATTCTTTAGAGCTATATGAATCACCTAAAAATATCCAAACAGGTTTCACCACTCATATTGATCATTAATTTATGTTATTTTAAATATGATTTATGTATATAAAATAAAATACAACACAATAAAATATCTGGTCCAAACTTATTCAACTCTTTTTCTCAAAATAAAAATCACATTCTAAAGGATTTCTTTCTTAAACAAAAAAATCATAGAAGAATTATATTGAATCCCACCAATATTCAAAATTTCTTAAAACCTCTTGTAAATACTAAATTCATAAACCCACCATCAATCCATTCAAGATATTTCCATCTCAATCTCAGTTCCTTAAAGATCTGTTTCGCTTAGAGATCACATCCAATGACAACAAAAGTCCTCTTTCTAGGGTAGATCTCCCAAATTATATATATATATATATTAGAGAGTATGAAAATCCCACTCACCTGATGTAGGATTTAGGATATATCATCATGGTATGTAACCTACAAATCACACATGATGATTGTTAACCCAAGTAAAAACCCTTAAGAATAACTAAAATATACATCCAACTGTCTCCCTCACAATGTAACCTAAGTGGTTCAAACCCATTCCTAGCTTTGATACAACATTTTTATTCCCACCAACCCTCAATAAAACAAATACTCAACTTTGAATAATGTCCTCATGGGATTTTTTACCTTGGGATCACTTCCAACCACTGTAAAATTCCTCTTGTTGGGGTAGAGTTCACCAATGATATATATATATATATATATTTATATATTTATTTATATGAGAGCATCGACCTCCATTACCGATATGGGACTCATGATATAGCTTCATGAAATGATGGTTGGAAGATATATGTGAGGGTTATTGAACCCATGTAATGAACCTTCACAAGAATTTGAACCTTTATCCAATAAAATTAAACTCACAATTCAATGTTTTCCCTTAAACTATGTTTTTTTGAATTTACAAGATACATAAATTTTATGGTATATTTAATATTGAAAAAATAAATAAATATTTATCATATTAATATGAGAACAAAATCTCCCTAAGATGAGCTAGATTTTTTGAATAATTCCTTTGAAAATTTATAATAATATTTACGAAGGTCGCCATGAATTTGGTTGTCTTAATTTTAGAATTATGTTATTTTGAAAATAAATACAATATAAAAAATATTATATTTATCCATGCATTTAATAACATTCATAAATTTTGGTCAGAGTGAGTTACTCATTGTGGGTTGGTGAATTAAGATATGAGTAAAAACTTTTGTTTAAAATATAATTTAAAATTAGTGTCCACCAATGAAATAAAAATAACCAGTTAACATAAATGATATAAATATATATATATATATATATTGATCATTGAATGGTTTCTTAGAAGCGTGATCAAAGCTAAGTTAAAATACTTTTTTAAATTGTCTAACTTTTTAAACAAATCAACTTATATCGAACACATCATATAAAAAAATAATTTAAGTTAAATATTAGAGTTTTTTCAATATAATCAATAGGAAATGGATTGATTATAATAAAAAAGAAAATAAATAAAACATAACATAAGTTATAGTAAATCTATGACAATGGATTTTAACAAGGGGTTCAGTCTCAAGTGGAGACATAATCCCCTCTACATGGAAATCACCTATTTCAAAGCAATTTATTATATAATATAGTAATCTATAGCCTGGATTGGGTTTTAAAAGCAACATATCATTTAAGATTCCAGGAACAAAGCATCTTTCAGGATTATATTTTGGTAAAAATGAGATACCATGGCTCATAGGACCTCTTCCACCGTTATACATTTGAATACAAAAAATGATTTTGGAGAGACTATCAAGTACTCTCCAATTTAGAACATGATTTAGTGTGTCTAGAAAAACTGATTATTATAACACACTGGTCGAAAGAAATGAATAAATGAAAATAGAAAAGTATTAATAGTGAGAAAATCTAGTGCATCTCATTATGAATGGATTTGAATGTCTATGAGTCCTCGATTTTATCTTTTGAATGAACATGAATAAGTTTCTCTATTATTGTAAGTAAAATAGAGTTTCATTGTAGCACTGGTTCACATTTAGGTTCTTGTGTTATTCTCTATAGAAGTATATTTTTATTCACCACACACATGTCTCCTTTCTTTGATGTCTCACACTACTACACACTCAATTCTACTTCTTTAAAAGGATCTTCATTCAGATTTTTTTCATTTATGAATAATCAATATAGCATTGACTATTATGAAACTCCCTTTAATGCATGGTTAACTAATCTCATGATCATGTGGCATGGTCAGGAAGTATAGAAACTGGGTATGGTAAGCTTAGCACAGTCAGTTATTTTATCTTATGTTCGGTTCATGACATCAAGTGGTAAGGTGTATCTTCATTTGGTCACTGCATAAAATGAAATGATATATAAAATACTTTATGAAGAATTGCACATTAATTTTAATGGTATGTTGTTTTATTATAGGGTTATGATAATTTCCTTCATGTGGTAATGTAACTCTTTCATGCGGTAAGGTACATCCATTATTTAGTAAGTTAATTCCTTCATACGGTCAATTTATGAAATTTAAATTTTTTCCCATATTTTTTAGAGTAATCTCTTTGATCATTTGGTTAGGTGAATTACAATATATAGTAAGTTCATATGGTCCCTTGACCTTTATAAGGAAATTATATTACCCAATGTGTTATGGTAAAATTAAAACTTATAAATTTTTTTATTTTTTTCCAAAAAACCATTCACTAGAAAACATGAAATTCATTAATGAAATTATAAACATGATTTGGGATCATAAAAATAAGGAGTTACTGGTCTAGGCCAAAAATCATCCCCGTTTTTATGATCAAAAATCATGAAATTTAAATTGAAATTAATTTAACGTACCAAAATTATATTTTCAATGTATGGATATTACTTTATATCAAGTTACATAAATTATATATAGTTTCTCAATAATGATTCAGTACTTATTGGACTTATTACTCTTGATGTATCCATTTATATTTATCCCCCATTTTTATAATGAAATTTATCACTTGATTTCAATAATTTTCAACATTTGTATTTCACCCCCTTCGGGGTTATCAAAAAGAAATAAGAAAAAACTATAATATGAACAAATGGAATTAAAAATAATATTTCATTAATTATTAAAACATTTTACCATATTTATAATCAGTCCCTATCAGAAATACTAATCTGAATCTTAATAAGAGACATCCCTAATAGTGGTAGGAAGGATATGATCATTTTAACACCTCGAATTTTTGGTGAGGGTTGAAATACTTACCAATTTTTTTATTTTTTTGAATTGATGGGTAATCGAATTTCCTTTTCCATCATCAGAACCTAATTTCAAGAATTGTGTCAACCCTATATCATTTTTTGATAGTATTAGAGGTTTTAAAAGTTTCTCAGGTGTTCAGATGGGTTTCAGGTGTGTTAGGGGCCCACATTTTCATTTTTGGTAAGTTGTAAACTGAGGTGCATGGTTAGATCTAACCATGAAAACACTTAGGTAAAACCTTACAACCTAATTTTTGTATTATCTCACAGTCTGAGAAATTGTGAGGGTAAGGGTGCATGGAAATGAGAGTAATTCTATATTTTTTGAAGAGGGATTCCACAAATATTTCTCATGGTTTGGAAAACCCTGCACAAGACTCTCATAATGTTTCATTTAGAATGTACCCTTGCATTATAGCACCCACAGTCTATGCATGACTTAGAAAACTATGTGAGCTAACCATGTGAGTTATAGGTTTATAGTAACATGTGTCACATAGTTGCCTCATTTTTTGGAAAACCTAGTGATCTAACCATCTAGATCCTAAAAGAGTTGAATTTACCTTTATACCACTCCCTCAATTTCATTTTTTCTTCCTTTTCTCCTCCTTCTTCCTCCATGGATCACACACAGTAGAGAGCCATCTCCCTTTTCTTCTTCCATATTGGGTGTGATGTATCTTCATCATCTGGGATCCAATTCATCTACCATATATTTCATTGGATTCTTCATGGTATGTCTCTCCATATCCATGACTCATTTCCCCTTTTTTGTAGCCTCACATATCACTAAATCCGTGTGGGTCATATTTTCCAATTTTTAGGGTATTTTTTTAAAAACTCCAATTTTTTTTAAACTGATCAGAGTTAGAGGTTAATATTGGACGTCCCTACATCTAAGACACAAAGGTAGGTGGTTTATACCTTTCTTGGATATTTCTTGAGTGTTTTGGGGTAAGGATTTTTTAGCACCGAGGTGTTGACTGAGAAAGACCCCATAATTTAAATGGCTACTTTAAATTAATTAATTGGACCCTTTGAGATGCCTTTGGGAATGATCGATTGAGACAAAAAGTGGTTTGAGTCATGCGAGAGTATCCTAACCTTTGGAAGTTAGTATGGGGTGTTCCTTATGTTAATTTGGTTTGTTTATTTAATTTGGTTTTCCAATTCAATTATATTAAATTGAATTGATTATTAAAATAAATTGTTTCTGTTAAATTGAAGTTAATTATATAAATTAATTTCTTGAGATATAATACTAAGATACATGGGATCATGAAAGGATAGGCCTGAGATTTGGGATGGTGATCCCCATCTAGAATATAAGTGATGTGATCATCAATTTGGGCTTGTCTCGGGTTATATGGGTGATATGATCACCATTTGGGAGAAAAGTTTTTCAAATTGAGGTGGAAAGGTCATCAGGTTGAGGGCATGGCCCGTAATATTGGATGTCATGGAAATTAGATTTTAGTAACATAGTCACAGGGGTATGAGGTGTTGGAGATGATGTGTCTTATATGTTATTTTTTAATTTCCTCTCACCTGTGTTTGGATAAAGCACCATTTGGAGTCACGTACACATAGGTTGACTCAGTGATGAGGTTCTTTTGACCACTCATGTGGATAAAGAACCCTGATAGTGTAGATTTGGTAATATTTGTGGGGAGATTTCCATATAAATCCACTAGGATTGTAAGGATCCATCGGATGACAGAATCGATGATGTCGGTTGGGGGCTAAGGCATATCATTCTTGAGGATGTTGATCTAGGATTATTTTGGAGGATTGGCATCACCGATCCTCTAAAAATTTTTCATTGATCCAGTGGATATTTTAGATTGATGACAGGTATTTTTATGCCTCCATACATTGGGCTTCGTGCCGACTGGTGATTTTAAGCAGTGGTTTGAGGGACCGATTTTGAATGGATTAGGCATTACTTTAGGATTTCAGTTATATTTCATTGTAAAAGGGGTTTTGGGAGGTACATGATATGGGGAGACTAATTTAGAGGTGGAACCTAAGGGTTCCCATGGGACCTTTGGACATCAAGGGATGCCTTGTTCCAATGGCTAAGGATTCCCTCCGCTAAAGAATTTTAGCATCGGCTGAGGTGGTTGAAAGATTCCTGGTGGATTATGAGAATCAATAAAGAATGAGTTTATTTATATGAATGTGATAATATTTTATTTATTTACAGTTGCACTTGATTAATCACAAATGTATGGTATAAACATATGGGTGGTACCCTACTGAGACTCATTCTCACACTGTACATGAGCCCTTCGGGATGCATGTAGACTTTATAAATTCACATTCAGCTAAAGTTTTGGGATCAGGAGATGGATCATAGTGGTGGTTTGGAATGGGATGAAAATAAGGGACCATTGGTTCCTGCCTCAACATGAGTTACAATTTTAGTTTCCCTTTTAGTTTCAATATGCTTATATATGTATATACTATGGTCAGTTGTTGGAGAACCTTTCTTGATATTGTATTGTATGACTTGTATTAGATCCATGATTTATTTAGCAGCTTCAATTTGTCTATTAGTTGTTTTTTTAGTTACAGTTATATATTTATGATTCTATTATTTGTTTTTATTGATTGTACTTCCACAATGGGTGGGTCTGGTTTGAGTCTAATGAGTCTTTTATTTTACTTCATGTATATCTCTACTTGGACCATTATTGTACCATCAACTAAAGGTATATTTTACCCACTATCACCCTTATTACACCTTTTCTTCTAGTTAGTATCCTTTGGTATATGGGGAGGCATGCCTAACACTATTGACACTTGGTCTGGAAGAAATTTTTGGGTGGCTAACTAGGTCGGGGTGTTACAAGTTGTATCAGAGCAGTTCTTGCCTAAGAATTAGTAGAAATGTTCGGATGGCTAATAATGGTTGGTCTTACTATTTTTGTTTTCATATAATAGAGATTATTATGATGTTTGAACTAAGTTTATAGCTCGTTTTTATGTGCCTACTACTCCAGGCATGGGGGTGGACTAATTTCTCCTTAGTTGGAATTGTTGTTTTGTTATTACTTATTTTACTATTGATTTGATTTCCACCTCAAGTGTTTTTATTGGAATGTGAGTATTTATCAACTATGGCTTGTGAATTTTGATCATTTTCTAGGTACGGTAAGGAAGGATACATTGTAACCCTGTCCTGGTATGGAAATGGGTGTTGTGTTATGCTTTCCTATGTTTTTTGTTTAGGCACATGATAGGATGTTAAATATATATATATATATATATATATATTCATGTGTTGTGATATTAAAATGCCTTATGATATGCAATATAAATATGTATGGTCCAAAATCTTATAGGAGAAGTCATGAACAGTGACATGGGGTGATGTTGATCACCAAGTTGGGTGACATGGTCATCAGTTTTGACGTTACAAGGTTTGTTAGGACAAGCATGGCCCGAGGCACATTTGATACATAGATCTATTGAGATAAGTTGAGGAGTCCATGGGGTCAGGATGATTTGTGTCCTGGTTAAAATTGGGTAGAGTAAGCATAGTGAGTTGAATCGTCCTATTACTACTTTTCTATCAGCAATATTTTTATATATGTTATCTTGGATGTCTCACCATGAAATGGTATTAAATGGGTTTCCACCTAGATGAATTGAATGGATAATAATGTGTATGATGGTCTAACATTGTAGGTGCATGAGAAGGTTGATATCCTTAAGGGTCAAGAAGATCATGAGCCACAGGTACAGGCTCACGCTTAGGTTCCAGTTTAGGCGAGGAAGCTACCAGGCTTGATTTCCTTTGGGATATGGTTGGATGAGTAGCTCAGAGCGAGCCTGGTATAGGTTATGCATGGAATAAACAGTGGAGATCAGGGAGTAGTTCCTTCGATGTCATTTCTTACTTAGGGGTTCCATTCACAGCTCCTGCCACTTTTTCTGGGTTAGGGTGGTCTACAGAAGGCTGAGAAATGGATTGAGTCCATGCAGATGATTTTAGAGCAGCTAGAGATGCCTCCCGGGATGACGGTAAAACTGGAAACCTACATGCTTATAGGACTAGAAAATCACTGGTGGGGCGTATAGGTGAAGGCAGGAAGATACGTGGGACTGACCTAGAAGGGCATTGTGGTCGGTTCTTTATGCAATTTTTCTCAAAGATGATGAGGATGGAGAGAACTTGGGAGTTCCTAAGCCAACATCAGGGTGACATGTATTTCATTAAAAATGAAACAACGTTCACTGAATTGTCGATATGTTAACCCATAATGGTGATAAATGATACATTTAGGGTGAGGTGTTTTGAGGATGGTTTACGGAGAACCGTTTGGGTTTTGATGAACATATTTTGGTTGTCCTCATTCTCAGAGGTAGTGAACTATGTGCTCATATCCAATGGAAACTTGATGACGGGTCATGTTCTAGCACTATAGTGTCTTTATGATGTTTTAATTGTGATGATTCAAAAGGAATGAAGTGGATCTGAGAATAGTTTCTACAGGGTAGTTAGGCCAAGGACATGATCATACAACCTTTTAGTGTGTCTTCGATGCTGTGTTTTTAGTGTTGGCATCAAATAAATGTTTAGACTCATTGTGAGTGTCCCCTAATAGAGTTTTGGGAATGTAGGAAGGTCCAGCATCTTGATAGGTTCTGTAGGAAGCCTTCTTGGATAGTTGATAGTTAGGGACTTGGGTAAACTCAGGTTCTAAGATCAGACTCAAAGTGATATCAGGGGATAGTATCCTAAAATTAGCTTCAGGGGGAGTTTGTGGAAGATATAGTGGGACACAACAGTGATTTAAGTGGTCGATGGATGGTTCAACACCGCAGGGAGGCCTGGCTCCAAGTATTCAGGATTCTGTCCAGGTGCATGACATGGAACTATCCGGGTATGAGTAGGCTGTTGAAATAATGATGGTCAGAGGTAAATCATGGGTATAGATTTTTTCCATTGTTTTGTTTTGGCATGTCCATTTTAGGCATGTCCTATTACAGTGAATGAGGTTAGGGGGATATGTATATGGACTAACCAGGCACGGGTTAGTAGGTTGGAATCATATTGGATGTGTAATATTATATATATATATATATGAGGTTTGCGGCACTATGTTTCACGTGTGAGCATCATGGATGCGTGATTATTGAGGTGCATTGGCATTGTAACATCGAGGAGATGTGAGATACTTGAGGTGTGTTGGTATCTAGGTATCATTGTGATGTGGGGCCTAATTGAGGTTCAATCCACCAGGACTTTTGAGTAGCTTTCGAGATGTGGGACCTTATTATTGGAATCTTCCACATGGTCACGAGGTGGGAACCAATGCATTGTGGGATTATGATGGGTATGAGGAATGATACCAGAGCACATGATGAGGTAAAGGAGTTTCAATGAGTCATGGGAAGGCATTTGAGTCCTGAGATAGTCTATGGACCATTTATTTGTTTGAGCGTTGGGTCGGGATGCGACCAGGGTAGGTCACTCGCAAGGTGGGGACCCCCCCCCCCCCCCCTTGAGGTAGTTGACTTATTCTTTTGAGACTGGGGTATTCTTGGTTATTTTTATGGGATATGTGTGTTCCTTACAATCTTATTTCATTGTTTTATAGCTCTGGTATGAGTTATATGAAGGTGGGGATATTTTTATATCCCAAGTTTGTTGAACTGGTTGAAATCCTTTCCCATCATGATTATTTTTGGAATTGGTGGGTATGACAATTTATTTTTCAATCATTGGAACATAATTCTATGTTTTTCATCAACATTATATCTTATTTTTTGTATTGTATTAGTGGTATATAAATTTACCCTGGTGTTATAATGGGTATCAAGTGTTTTGGAGGCCTAAAGGTCAAGTTTTTGTAATTCGCATACTAATGTGTGGGGTTTGATATAACTATTCAGCCTCTAGAGGAGAACTGTGAAACCAAATTTTATATAACCATATGGATTGAAAAACTATTCTGGTTGGGGTGCACAGTCATGCAAGTAAGTATATTGTTTTGTAGAGGTATTCCACATAGGTGGCGCATAGTTTGGAAAACTGCGCATAGGCCGCATGGGTAGTGCCATTTAGGCATTGCCTTCACACTATAGCATGCATGATATATACATGGTTTGGAAAATTGTGTGAGCTAATAGTGTGAGTATTGGGTTTAAGTAGTAGGTGCTTCACTATTTTCCACATGGTTTGGAAAACCATGTGAGGTAACCATGTGGCTCATTAAAGATTTGAATTTACCTTTATACCGCTCTCTCTATTTTTTCTTTTCCTCGTTCTTTTCTCCTACTTCGTTCTTCAAGAGTCGTGCATAGTTGGGAGCCCTCTCCCTTTTCTTCTACCTTCTAGGGTGTGTCGTATCCCCTTCATCCCAACTCGGATTAATCCATTGTCAGTTATGTTGTATCTTTCTCAATAAGGCTCTCCTTATCCATGCCTCATTTCTTATTTGCGCTCGCCCCATGGACAACTAAATCTCTATGGGTAATTTTTCCATATTTTCTTGGTGTTATTCAAAAACTATAATTTTTTCCAGACCAGTTGGAGTTAGAGGATAATATCATATTTTCCTACATCTAGGAATCCATGGTAGGGGGTGAATAACTTTATTTGATATTTCCCAAGTGTTTGGGGGGGTGGATTTTAGCACACCGAGGTGTTGATTGAGAGAGACCCTGTAATTTAAATGGATTTTTTAATTAATTAATTGGACCTCGTGAGATACCTTTTAGCATGATCGATCTAGACTAGAAGTGGGTTGAGTCGTGAGATGTGCTCAGAACCATGGGTGGATAGGACAGGGGTGTTCCTTATGTAAATTTGGTTTTTTATTTAATTTGGCTATTAAATTATATTATATTATATTTAATTTCATATTTAAATAAATTTTTTATTTTAAATTTACGTGACTTATATAAATGAATTATTTTTTATCTAATGTTGAGATCTATGGGATCAGGACAGTCTTGGCCTGAGATTTGGGATAGTGATGGTCATCTAGATTTGAGGCGATGTGATAATGATGTTAGTATTGGCATAGATTACATGGTTAATGTGATCATAAGTTTGGTGACATGGTCAACGGATTGTGGCTATAAGGAAATCAGGTAGAGGGAATGGCTTGTGATATTGGATGGCATGGACATCTTATTTGAGAAACATTGTCGTAGGGGAATGGGTATCAAAGATGATGTGGATGTGGTACTATTTAGTGATTTTTACTCACCCATGTTTTGGTCAAAGTGCCATTTGGAGTCATGTGCACATATATTGACTCATTGAAGAGGTGGTTTTGAACACTCATGTGGGTATAGGCCCCTGTTAGTGCATATTAGGTAATTGTATGGGGGTTCTTGTCGTAGAAATCCATGGGGATGGTGAGGAACCCTCAGATGAAAACATGGAGGCAGTCGGTTGGGGGATAAGGCCTTCCATTCTTAAGCCCATTGGGTATAGGATTATTTTAGAGGATGGGAATCACTACTCCTCGAGATGATGATATTGGATCCAATGGAGATTTTACATCAAGGACCGATATCGTTGTGCCTCTAGATGTAGGGATTTCAGTTGATGGGTTATTTTAGGTAAGGGTATGAGGGACCAGTTTTTTATTTATTGGGCATGCCTTCATGATGTCGAGTGATATTGAATTGGACACAAGATGTTTGGAGGCACATGGTTCTAGGTGACAACATTAGAGAGTGAATATGAGGGTCCACCTAAGACCTTTTTACATCAAGCTATTCCTTGGGCCATTGGCTAAGGATCCTCTCTGCTACAGCATTCCTGCATTGGCTGAGGTATGACAGCTTCCTGGTGGATTTTGAGAATTTTTGAAACATTTTTTTATTTATATGCATGTGATTCTATTTTATTTATTTATCATTACACCTAATTAATAAAAAATGTAATGTAATCACCCATGGGTGGAAACCTATAGACACTCATTCTCACGCCCTATACGAGCCCTTAATGATTTGTGAAGACAATATGTTTTTGTATCTAGGTAAAGGTCTTAGATTAGGAGATATATCTTATTGGTGTTTTGAAATGGGATCAAATGAAATGGATTGTTTGTTCCTTCCTCGGTTGAAGTTACCTTTTTAGTTTCATTTTTAGTTTCATCAGGAATTTATATGCATATACTATGGTCATCCATTTACAACCCCTTGTGTATATTGTATTGTATGACTTGTATTGGATATATAATCCTTTAAGGAGATACAAGTGGTATGATGGTTGTTTGTTTATTTAGTCACTATTATTTATTTAGGCTTCCTCTGTTGCTTGTTATTGACTGTGATTACGCCATGGGTGAGTATGGTTAGAGACTTATGAGTCTTTTCTTCTGTTATGTGTTATATCTCTACTAATACCATTACTATATCATCACCTCAGGGTATAGTCTCCCTAAAATCACCCGTATTACACCCTCACTGCTAGTCGGAAGCCTTTAGCGTACAGTGAGGCACACCTAAGGCTAGTTTTTACTCGGCTCAAAAACACTATTTTGGTGCATAACTATGTCGGGGTGATACAATCATTTCAATTTCAACAGGAACCATGGGAATAGGTATTTTAAGTAGAAGAAGATGAAGTAGGGTCGCCAATGACTACACATCTAGAAACAGGTGTGAGTTTCTAAATGGTTTGGTAAAGAGTAAGACCAAAATGATTTATGGTAAAGTAGGATGTAGGCTGAGAAAAAATAATGGATAAAGGGTATAGGATAGTAGTTTTTAATCAGTAAATTTATGGTTCCATAAATGGTGTAAACTCATAGACGTCCTGATAACCATTTTGCGAATCTTGAAGGATATCATCTTGATTCCACGTGAAAGATTCCAAAACATGATTCATAGATTTAATATTTTAAACATGATAATTGAAAGATCTAACTAAAGTAGGTATCATAAAATACATATAAAAAGTTATAAACAACCCTTTTAGATTGAATTTAGTTAAGGTTCTACTTAGATAATGTAAAATTTCATTCTTAATTACTTCTCATTATTGACCATATTCCTTGAAATCCTCTATAACTAGAGACAATGTCTTGGCTGCATGAGTTTGAAAACCTTTAATCACAGATTCTTTAGGTGTTTTGAAGTCATCAAACAATTATTGTCACTCATCCCTAATAAAATTTTAGTCTTTTATTCATCAACAATGGAGTGAACAGAAGGAACAGGAGAAGGTTGTAACAAGAATTCATGAACCTCTAGTCTAATTGAAACATTATATCAGATATATCAGCTTTTAGAGCACTAATATAATCTTTCATGTCCTCTATTTTAGTCGGTACCATCTATATTCTGAAAATAAATTTAAGTTAAAGTTTTTTTATTACCAAATTAATAGTCATAAAAACGTTTTCTTGTATAACTTGGTAAACATAGTTATTAATTTTATCAAATGCTTGTTTGAGTATATGTAACATATATTATTCAAACACAGCCCAGTCAAATTTAGTGACATAATAACATAATGGAATATAGGTTGTAGAAGAATAGGAAGATGGATTATTAGCTGGGTTCCCACCATCTACCTCAGGTGCATCCTCTTGAGATTTATCTCTGATAGTTTGATCATCAATTCTATCAGAAAAATCCACTTCATCATTTTCATAATCTTCAATAACTTTCTTAGGAACAAAAAATTGAGAATACTCAATTATTTCTTTATTTAAACTTCAATATTTAATTATCCTTCAAAATATCCTTGAATAGATATAATGAAAGCTCCACCTTGTCTAGGTGGACTACCTCTATGATCTTTATCCTATGAATCAAGATAGTCTAAGAAAAAAATGAGATATCTAGGGTATTTCTCCCCATTAGAAGGTTCATTGAGAAAATATTGTCTAGTAATAATCCCAATAATTGGAGATCATTCTAAACTATCCTGAAATTTGTCAGATCCAACTGATTTTTCAAACTATAGATCATCTTCACAAGATAACCTAGCTTCCTTATCAAGACCAATAGGTTCTCACTCAAATTCTATTTCCACTTCCTCTTCATCAGCAACTTATTTTACTTATTTTTCTATATGGTAAAAATTATTATATAAGTATTTTACATTACCATCAGGTTTAATACCAATATCTCTAGTCCTAATAAGGAATTTCACCTGATCAAACTTCTCATAAAGATTCTCTAGTTCTGGTACCCATTTCTTCTTCTAATGATTCTAGTTCAACTTCATTTTCTTACAAATATTTTGAGTAAATAAATCAATCAGAAGAAGCTATATTATCATTTCCATTCAGAACTAATCCTTTATATTATAGAAAAGTAGAAATTAACTTAAGATATGGTAAGGAACTAGACCACGGTGTTTGATTACATAGTTCAGCCTTATGTTACATAATAAAACATCAAAAACTGATTTGAACACCATTTTTCATTAAAAATAAGAGAAACATGTCCTGATTCCCCAAGAAACTGAATTATCCTTCCCCTGGTATATAAAATTATTAATAAGATTTACAATAATTTAACATTTACCATTCTTATCAACTGTAGTGGGTTTTTCAGAGTCCCCTTACCAATAAGCTCATTCAAGGAAGTCTAAATTTAGATTATCCATAGGATATGAATTTTGATAATCCTTATAATCATCACTATACAACATGATAAATCATATTTCTAGTGCTTTGAATAAATATCTAAATCTTCTCTACTAATTACATATCTAAAAAATCTAATTTAACTAAAGGGAAAAACTCAATATTTTCATAGAAATCCATAAACATATCTAGTTATAATTTAATTGCATTTTCATTAAATTAATTAGACCATCAATAAGCTTTAATATCATTTCAAACTAGTTATTTTATTGATTTTAAACACTGATCATCAATTTATTATTCAGAAGATATCGATCAATCAATGATGTGAGGGTTATTTGACATCATAACTATTCTTGAGATAGATTTTTACTTCTTTGATTTCCTCAAATGAGGAAACTAAATTGGAAAAATGGTTTCTAGAATAATCTTCATCATCATTATTCAGATCTGATTTGAAATATCTGATAGTTTGAAAATGGATGGTAAAATAGAGAGGTTTGAGAGGGAAGGAATGAGTGGTTTTAGATGATAGAAAATGATCCAATAAAATGTTCTAAAAGGATAGATGTGATCTAAAAGACAGTATAGCTCATGGATTGGATTTTAATTAAAAATAAATAAATTAAATCATTTAGGGATTGTAAAAAATAAACATAAATGAAATCCTGAAACAAAAAATCTAGAAATTTTATAAATAAATACACCATAAGAATATTAATCATAGATTCATGGTAAGTATAATTACCAAGTTATCAACATATTCATCATAAGAAAGCATAATGTGTGAGTTAATACTCATAGTAATCATGGTGACTACAAGATAAAATGTTCAAAATAGGAATCCTAACCATATGACCAATAAATCATGATAATCATACCGACCATGTGAACCACACTTAATAGTTACTTCTATAAATACTCTGAGAATAAAAGTTCAATCATTATAATGTAGGAATTAAACCAAAATACTTAAAAGTAATTTATTATGCCAAATTGATGTCTGGTATAATTGATCCTCACAAAATTCTAGGTTTTTGTAAATATATCATTAAGATGATTTTTAGTACCCTTGAATTCAAGATTTATATAACCTTTTTAGAAATAGTCTCCCAAAAATTGATCTCTAATATCAGTATTCTTTGTTCCAAAAAGAGATATAGGATTATTATAAATATTTATCACACTCTTGGTATCCCAATTTATAAGGTAATTACAAAATTGATATCCATAGTCTAGTAAAGTGTGTTTCATCCAAAGAATCTATGCGCAACAACTTTGGGTTTCTATGTACTCAACTGTAGTAGTGGAAGGTGGAACAAAATTTTCCCTTCTACTGCACCATAAAACTAGTGAATTTCCTAAAAAGTGACATGTTCCTATATTTATTTTCTATATAACTTACAACCACTAAAATATGCATCTTTATAACTAATTAAGTCAAATTATTTTCCTCTAGAATAAAAGAATCAAAAATTTGTTTTATTTTTTTGGTATTTGAATATTATTTTTATAGCTAATAGATTTGATTCATTAGTATTTGGTTGAAAAAACTAAAAATAATACTAGAAAAGAAAGTTTTTAAGTACAGTAAACTTCAATGCATACCTCTGTAAGTGGTTTAATCAAAAAAAATTATAGCTTTATCAAGATATAACTTATAGCTTGTACTCATGGAAGTATCACTTCCTTTAGTACTATCTATACAAAAACATTTTAAAAGTTATTTTGTGTGTATACTTTGATTTAAAATAATTACATCTTCAATTTTAAAAATTTTCAAATCTAAGGGAGAATTTAAGTTCTACCATTAAACTCATTTCAAATTAACTTTGGATCATTTGGGAAAATTTGTACACAAAGAATCTCTAAAATAACCAAAAATGATATCATCAACATATATTTTCACAACCAAAACATATTTTGAAATACATTTTTAGAATTATTATATGATAAACTATAATATTTTAATATCCTTTTGAAATCAATAAAGAGTTGAACCTATTATACCAAGATCTAGGTGCTCATTTTAAACTAAATTATTTTTTTGTTAATTTAAAAACATGATTTGGAAATTAAAAAATTTTTAATCTTGGGGGTTTTTAGTAAAAAACTCAACTATATAACCATTTGACAATAAACTTTTGATATTCTATTTATATAGTATTAAATTCAAATTTTCTTCATAAATAAGAAATAATGACTTCAATTATGAATACTGGTGAAAAGTTTTCCTCATAATCAATGCTCTCTTCATGACTATATCCTTGTGCAACCAATCATGGTTTTTTTAATTATTATTCCAAAATCATAAACATGGTTTCTAAACATCCATTTATTGAAAATAGTTAGATATTCATTTCATTTCATCTCTCAAATAGTTCCCAAACATTATTTCTTTCAAACATATTAAGTTCTTAATGCATAAACCTTACCCATAATTCATTATTAATTACATTGTTGATGTTCTAGGTTCAGGCTACGTCAAAAAAACCTAGATGTTCAAAATATTTTCTAAGAAAATCACTTGTTTATGTTCAATTATCTTGATCACCTACCAAAGTATCTAAGGGGTGATATATATGAGTCCTAATAGCTTGATGAATAGAATTTTTGACTCATAATTTTTCTCTACATGTTCATTTTCAAACTGTTCATCAAAACTAAGTGATTTTTATAAAGGTGGTTTTACAGGATTTTCATTTGGGTTAGAATTTATATCCAGACTAGAAGGGTCATCCTCAATATTTTCTAAAGAGTATTTAGGCTCATTTGGATCTTTTTCCTCAAATTTTACATTTATATATTATTCCACAATTTTAAACCTTTTATTAAACACTCTTTGTTATTTACATCAAGTATAATATATAATGAATATTCATTCATCAATATTGAATGTTTTTTTTTTGAAATTATCTTTTGTATTGAGCATGTACTTTACAAATAATAAATTATAAAGTATTTAGCCTTTGGTTTTCTACCATTCCATATTTCATAAGGTGTCTTATTTAAAAAAATTCAATTTAAAACTCTACTAATAATATAACAAGTTTTATTCATATATTGTTTTTAAAAATAAACATGTAAATCATAATAATTGAGCATGGTCTGGGAAATTTCCTGAAGTGTTTTATCTCACCTTTTACCACACCATTTTGATGTGGGGTCTAATGAGAATAAATGTTCTGACTATATCCATATTGTGAGAAAATTGATTCAAAATATTTATTTTGAAACTCACAGAACGGATCAATTCTTAAGGTCTTCATTCCAATTCCACTATGATATTCTACATATTTAGCATATTTAGAAAAAATGTTAAGAAGTTCACTTGTAAGAGATAAAAACAATACACATGTATACCTTGAATAGTCATCCACAATAACATAGGAAAAATGTATTCCAATTAAACTAGAAACTCTATGTGGTCTAAAAATATCCATGTAAACTGACTCTAATGGTTGTGAATTTGAAACATCTTTCTTCATTTTGAGTGAGATTTTATGCGAATTTCCCTTTAGTTAAGGATTACATAAATTTCATGTTGGAAATTCTAGATTAGGTAAATCACTAACTTATCCTTTCCCGGATAGAATTCTAAATGAGTGAATATTGAAATTGAATAATATCATATTCCAACACCAAGATTCATTAATAAATGTAAACAAAAAATAAACATTCTGAGAAAATAAAGAATTTAAATCTGTTGCATTAAAATTTTTATTTCTTAAATCTATAAAAACTAGAGAGTATTTAGAATCAAAAAAATTATGATAATTATTTTCAAAAATAATATAAAAACCACCATCACATTACTTTGAAATGATAAGTAGTTTATATTTCAATCCATCTAAAAATAGAACTTTATAAAATAATGCAAAGTTAGGTTTACCAATTTTATAAAGTCTAATTATTTTTCCATTGGAATCGTCACCAAAAGTGACATGTCCACTATCCATGTTGTTTAGGTTCTTATAAAATTAATAATCCCCAATCATATGACTGGAACATACACTATGTAAATTCTATAATTATTTCCTGTAAATTTTCAAGTAGGTTACTTAAAAAATATATTACACCAATAATTATTTTGGTACTAATATTTTCTTAGGTCTTGAAATGTTTTTAAAAAGGGGTTTTGGAATATATAGTTGTTTTCTTGGTTTTATATAAGTATATATAAGTATTTTAAATAAAAAACATTATTAGGTCCAATAGAATAAGAACTATTAATATAAACCAACAAACTTGAAATTTATATAAATTTAGTATTAATAATTATCCTCTATCCAGGATGGTATCATGTTCCATTGGTATACTTAGTTATAGTTTTCATTCCAAGAATTTGGGTTGAATTATTTCTTCCACTAGTAAATCTCTCCATATCCTTTTTCAATTTTTCATTGGATAATTTAAGCTCATTATTTTATATAACAATGTGATCATTTTTATCATTTTATATTGTATAATCAGTTATAAATTGTGTAGATAAGGCATTCTACTTCTTTAAACATCTGTATTAATTTTTCATTTTATTGAATGTTTCCTCTAACATGTTGAAATATTTAATCATTTCATCACTTGAAATATTTTCTTTAATACTTTCATTTTTAGGAATTATGGTATTTTTAATTGGGGATTAAGTAAAAGTATTATATAATATTGAGGTTTTTTTCATAAAACACATATTAGCTTTACCATTCCTTTCTTAAATGATTGAGTATTAGTCACTCAAACTGTCTTTATAAGCACTCCAAGTTTATTTCATAGCCTTATTATATAATTTTTTAAAATCCTCATACTTTCTCTATTATTTCAACTTGGGACAGTATTATTTTATATTTCAATTTTTCCTACATTCATTATAGATCACTTCATTGATATAATCATCTTTTTTCCAATCAGTTATCTAATTTTCTATTTTATCATACTTACCTTTAAAGTTATATTTCTTTAAAAATTTATTATTCTTATACAACTTCTTAAATCTTCGAGCTAAGTGAGCCATTTATTCATCATTTTTTGTTAGAGATTCTTCATTACATGATATTTATTCTTTAATCTTTAATTTTTTTGAGTTATCTTTTTTGAAGGCTACAATACTTTTTTTCATTTCTTCCACTTCCTCTTTTTTTACTTGATGTTCTTCCTCATAAATCATCAGGTTCCCTATTAGTTTCTTTACTAGAATTGTAATAATTTTACATGATTATGACTTGGATATTGATGTTCCCCTCCATATTTATGGTAAGCACATAAGAAGTCACATGAATATATCCTTATCAGTAATTTTATTCCCCTGTACATGCATTATGTTCAGTATCTCATTAATCCTAAGATAAATTTTAGAAACTAGTTTATCATGCTTCATTTTAAAAGTATCATATTTAAAGTATAGTTATTCAAACACATTTCATTAACATTTTTAGTTTCTTCATTAGAAATTTCCAAATTATCCCAAATTTTAATGAAATAATAGAAGAATAAATTATTTTAATCTATTCATCCCTAAAATTAGAAAAAATAATTTATAGCTTTATAGTTATTTTTATAACCTACTTTAGTTAGATCACTCCATTAAACTCTAGTGGTTTTAGGTATTTCATAGTTATATTTAATAATAATTCAGATTTTAAAACTCTTTCTCTCAATATTTATTTTTATTTTACTCTTCCATTGAGTATATTTTGATCCCTTAAAATAAAGAGGCTTATTTTTTATCAACACCCTATCGTTTATTATCATCTATAAAAAATTAAATTTAGAATAAAAAAATAAGGACTTTAGAAAAAAAATTAAGTTATAGTAAAATAAAAATATTCAAATCCTATAATACCAAATGTTTCTCAAAGTGAGTAACTTAATAGGGTTGAATTTAGTTACAAATAAAAATTTATATTTAATAAAATAATATAAAAATTGAGTGCTTCAATTTAATAAAAATTCCTAGTTTACATAAATGGTGGAAATATATATTTTTATCTTTTAAAAGGCTTCTCAAAATATCGATTATATCTTTGTTAAAAAAATTAAAAATAATCTTAATTTTGAAACAAATATACTAGTGTCAAATATAGTATATAAAAACAATTTAAATCAACTATCAAATATAATTTTTTGTTTAAAAGACAATCAAAAGAAAATAATTTGATTAAAATATATTTCAAACAAAAAAATAATGCATAAAATAGGTTAGAACAAATATAACACAACATATTTTAACTAGGGTTTCAATATCAAGTTAATAATTAGTGTCCTCCACTTTGAAATCACCAACTGTTAAGATGTTAATTATATAATAAATTACTCCATAACCAAGATTGGAATTATTACCAACATCCCAAGAGGTTGTGTAAGAACAAAGATTCTTACACAGTTATACATTTGTTAAAATGAGATAACAGGTCACACAGGACCTATTCTATATTTATATGTGGTATTAAAGAAGAAAATAATTTTGAGAGAGTATTAAGTACTCTCTAGTTTAGAATAGGATGCAGTGTGTATAGAAAAAATGAGTAAGCACATGTGAACATTTATGTTACACTTTTATTCTCTATAGGAGTATATTTATATCCACAAATCATGTGTCTCTTACCTTTTATGTCATACACTACTACACACTTGATTATACTTTTTAATAGGATTTTCTTTCTGAAGTAGTCATTTATAAATAATCAATGCAACATTAAATATTTTGACAATTAATTTAATTATTAAAAAAATAACTATTGGAGGTTTGAAATAGATAAGGAAAGTTGTATTCACTTATCATGGTAATCTAATCTCAGGTTCAGATGGCATGGTTAGGTGGCATTGAAACTAGGCATGTCAAGTTTAGCATGGTCAATTCTTTGATCTTGTATTAGGTTCATGACTTCATGTGGAAAGGTGCTTCTTCAGGAAGCCTATATATAAAAAAACATGGTATGTATAATAATTTATGAAAAATAATACATACCATATCATGGTAATTTTTTTCTTCATGTGGTAAGGTAATTTCCTTCATGTGGTTAGGTAATTACTGTATGCAGTAAAGTAATTCCTTCATACTGTAAGGTAATTCCTAATACAATCAGTTTATGAATTATAAAAATGTTTCTCATCTATTTCATGGTAAGCTATTTTTTCATGTGTTTAGGTGAATTAAAATATAATATAAGGTCATACGTTCAAATGAACATGACATGGTAAGTACATTACACTTGTTGTTAGGTTTTATGGTTTTCTAAGACTTAGCCAATTTTATTACCGTATGACCAGAAAACCATTCACTAACTGAAAACATGAAATTCATTAATAACCATATAATCATGATTTGGTATCAATAAAATTAGGTGGTACTTTTTAAAGTTAATAATTAACTCCTAAATAGATTGTCAAACTGAAATTACAACACCATGGGAGTGTTTAGAATGGTGGTATTTTCCTAAGAGATTAATAATTTTCATAGAAAGTCTTTGAACCCTATGGTTGAGAATGTGTGTAATTTAAAATATATAAAATTAATTTAAATTTTTATTCTATGTTCATGGTGTGAAAATAGTGATTTGTAAAAAGATATGACTTAGTATGTTCCATGTGGCAACGACATGGAATATTGAATTCTAGAAAAAAGTAATTTTTCCATTCCATCACCATTATGAAAAGGGAAACTCTTGAAATTTATGATGGGGTTATTATGGATTAGTGATGAAAATTAACTGGTGACCTTTATAGAACTAATCACCAACATTTTCTTATTCTTCTTTTCCCTCTATTGGAAAAAATTCTACCAAAATAATTTTGTGTGAGTGGAAGCTCTTGGAAAAGAAAATTCACAACACCTTCACTTTGTATAATGGGAGAAATTAAATGTGGTTATTATTATTAGTTTAGTGGTGGTTAAAAAAAATAAAGTATCTTGATATGATTACTAAGAATAAAATATATATTCTAACATAGTAGTACATTCTTCTTTTTATTCCAAACATTTATATGGTGTGATTCCTTCCCCTTCCTCTTGTGGCCAAATCACTCAAAACATATATGATGATGAAATGAATAATAATAATGAATGGTTTTAGAAATGATTTATTAAAAAATAATTTAATGTTATTTAATCATGTTTAATTTCCAAGGAATATATAATATTAATTATAAATGGTTGAAATTTGGTTTATAGGATTTTCCCTCAGAACTGTTTTCTATGAAAATCTATGGAAAATGTTTATTTTAAAGTTTATTATTTACAAGAGAATTTTCCCCCTACTAGCATGTTTATTGGTGATAAAAATATTAATAATAAATTATTTAATTAATAAAATTATTATTATATATATTATACTTTTTACCTAAATTCATGTGAAATGAAAACTATTTTCTTCCCTCTAACATTCTCGTTACATGGTTTTGATTATTTTGGAAATTTTTATAATATCAAAACTATGAATAGAAAATAATGTAAAATTAAATAATTTAAACAATTAATTTTCTCAAGACATAATGAAAATAATTTTTGAATTTTATTATAGAAAATATAATAAATATGACCATCTTAAAGAGATTTTGTGGTATGTTTTGATACTTAAGACTACCTAAATCATTCTGGGAAGATGTTATATCTATGGAATTCCACTTTATTGATATATTTTCTTCATCAGTTATTAGTTTTAATACACCTATGTTGATGTGGACAAGTAAAAAAGTAATGATATAATTATATAAGTGTGTTTTTACATACTATAATTTTTTCCCTTAAGTAGATATTTATAGATTACCTCCAGGGTAAAAAGGTTATACTTTTTTAATAGATTGATTAAGTTATCAAAAAAGTTTTAGTAGTGTATATGATACATTTTATTATTCAAGAAAAAATATGGAGTATAAACATTGTAATACAGAACTAACCCAACATTATAGTATTAAAGTGGAAGTTTAAATTACAAAATAGATTTAAATAAACTTGTCAATCATTCAATAGGAGAGGGATTGGAATCAAAATTAGACCTGAAATATTTGAGTGTAGTTTTTTATTACCAATCACCAAACATATTCTTATGATAGTTAAAATGATTCAATAGAGATTATTCCATTTTGATATGGTGATATTAACATTTATCATAGTCTAGGAGATTATACATGAGAAACCTCGAACCTGTAAGAAATTAATTATGGTTAAACATTTTACTAAATTGTTATGAACCATAGAAGAATAAATAAATTTATTTTTTAAATATAACACATGTAAAAAAGTAAATAATTATGTTAATACTAAGGTTATGATGTGTAAATTGGTTTTTAAAAAGATATAAAGTAGTGTAAAATATGATAAAACTATAAATACAGTTATATTAACTCCAAATAGATTCTTATAGTGAGAATTTATCGATTATAACTATTTTTTTCTTATTTTCAAGAATTTTTTATTGGATAATTATTTTTCCTTTATTCTGAAGAGTTATTTTTATAATGGTAAAATAGATGTCAAGATTTTATTTTTTTCATAGGGAGGTATATGAGAATATTTTCATGAAAATTTCTATATATTTTATAATAAATTCAATGATAATGATTTTTTCATTATAAATAATTCAATATATATGATTAAGTAATCATAAGGGTTGTTTTATAAAAAATTTGATAACATTATGTTAAATAATGGTTAAGTTGAAAATTGTATAATGGCATAAAAAATTAAATTGTTTATTTACTATAATATATTGATAAAATAATTTCCTTTTATAAAAATATTTGGTTAATCATTCATATTCATATCCTAAATAAATGTTTGAAATAAAGGATTTAGGAAATGTAAAAAAAATTATTGATAGAACTCATTAAATAATTTTTTATATACTTCATAGTTAGATAATGTAAAAAATATTTTTAAATGGTTAATTTTTTATAATTTTAAAATTTCTAATATCCCCATTTGTCATTAATGAAAATAGTCTTTTACACAATATCTCATATATTAGTATAATAAAAAATTTGTTATGAGTAGCACACCTTATGATAAAATAGTAGGATATATTAAATTTTTTATTATATGTTTGAGTTTGAAATTTTATTTTATTTTATTATATACTTAAAAGGTTTATGAGTAATCTAGGAATGTTTAATTAGAATTACATAAAGTGGATACTCGGTTTTATTTAATTTCATTGAGTAATACATTATATTAAGGCATGAATTTTTATTTGAAGTTTGAGATAACTAGGAATGTTTACTCAAATTGTGTTATGGATATAAAAACTATTAATTCTATCACATATTATGTTTTTATTATAAATAGGGGACCTATATCATCAAATTGAAATATCTAATAGGTGGTATAATTTTCTATGTCAAAAGTGGAGTATATAAATGTCATAGAATCGTTAAAATGGGATTTATATCTTATGGGTCTATTAAATGAACATTTTTTTTCTTGTTATGATATATATATATTCTATGATAGTCAATATGCTCTATTTTCTCAATGAATAATGTATATCACAATTTATCTAATTATATTAATATTTTTATGTATTTTTTTTATATATTTTTCAGACTAAAAAAGTGTGTGTAAATAATAGAATAATTTCTGAGAATATGGTTGATATATAGAATCAGATCATTTCATTGAGTAAATTCAATCATTATTTAGAATTATTGAAAATCATGCTAGTATAATTACATAGGTGTTAGAACATTACGTTCCATTGTAGGAATATTCATTTTAAATTTTATGGTGTATATTTTTTAAATTTCATTTTTATAATTTAAAAGTAAATTCAATTATATTATATAATTTTTAAAATTAAATTAGTTATATATAATTATCTATAATTTTTTAAATTAAATATTATTACTATCTGGGTTGTTTCTCTGAGCCTAGATCATTTAGGTTGTTTTCTCAGCATTGGGATTTAATATATTCTAGTATTTAATTTACTATCACTAGATCATGATATTTAAAATCCCATTATAATGATATTTTATTTAGGAATAACTTATTTCCCATGTGACACACATCCCTAGTCCTATAGGGAGAGTTTCAAGTTTCTAACTCTTCTAAGTTATAAGAGGTTCAGTGGTATTTTCCCTCCAATGAATCATCTAGAGATTGGACCCCAACTACTAACTAATGAGAATTCATAGTAAAACATGACATGCCCTCATAAAAAACAATTGACACAACTCTCATCTCTCTTAAAATGATACTAACAAACCACAACATTTATGTTCTAACTTGTGTGGAATAATACCCTCTCATTTTTGGGTTTTTTACACTATGCATGTGTGGTTTATAATAAATGATTATTCTAATTTGATATATATCATATTTTATTTTTTTCATTCCATTATATTTTATTTCCCTCTTATAGTGCATGATTCAAGTATTATACATTACAGGCCACTATTGTAGGTCGTATATACCACTATTCATACCCACACCTCAGGTACTCAATCCAAGTAATTTCAGTTTTTAAATTGAATTACATAAACATTCATATTTCTAAGTTGATGCATGTAGCATTATTTATTTTTTTGGTGGGTCTTTTATTATTCATTTTAATTCATATTTCACTTTTTTTCTTCAACATGCACATAGAGAGAGAGAGAAAGGGTCTTGTCATGTAGATATTTTTCATGTGTGAATGCTTAAAACCTCTATGGTTCATTTGTAATATACAGTCACTATAGAAAAATGTTGTGACTTTGATAGAGAAAACAATCAGTTTAAACCTATAAACTCGCTTTTAAAGAATCTACGACACTAACATTATTCTTGTTATAATAAATGTATATATTGTTTTATAAAATAATAAACCTTTAGAAAAGGTGGGATAAATTGTGAAACATTTTAGTCTTCACAATTATTTTAATCATGGTTTTTATGAATATTATCTTGTGTATATTATGTTAAGTTTATCCACTAGATATAATATTTTAATTTCTCAAGACATATTTAAACATTGGTTCATAATTTAATAAGATATTTAGATCAAATTTTTTCTTGGATTTACTGTATTCATATTTTTTCCTTTTTTATCTTTTTATTTTATTTAAAATTGTAAATAAATTGTTCCTTGATGTTTATGTCATGAAAATGGGTTCATATCAAACTAAAACACATAAAATACATGTCTTTTTCTTTTTTCAGTTCATTAGTTGGTTTTTTATCACAATATACATAGCCATTAAATATCGATTTCATCTATTTACCTTAATTTTTTATTATTTGAAATGTTTATTTAAAAATAATATATTTTTTGGTATAGGATAGTATATCACACTTCATATACAATAACATATATTAATATTTTCTATGAAGGTAACAATACATTATATTTATGGGAAAATTATTTTTTTAGTTTTAAAATAATGAAAATTTTAAGTATATATTCATAAAAATTAATGAGAATGACATATAACAAAAAATAAGTTCTTCACTTTTTCCAAAAGACTCAATATAATAAACATTTAACCAATTAAAAGAAAATTAAATAACAAATAAATAAAAAAACATTATCTCCATAATTATATCTTTCTTATTTTGAATAGAGTAAGTATATAGGTTTATTGGAGATGAATATCTCTAGGATAAACATCATGCATAAATAAAAAACTCTAATATTGAGAAATATTTTACTCCCGTATTCCACTAAAATCTAACATTAAATTCTATATAATTTCCTAGAGTGTCTAAATTATCCTCTCATATTGGATTTTTTTTTATGGGTGATAAGTTGTGTTTAACTTCACTTGATTCCCAATATACTTTTATAACCCTTCGTAGAATTAGGAAACAAAATGGGTATCTAATCCAAAACTATGTTCATATTAATTCCATGTTAAATCACTATCTCTCTCATATATAAATTATTATTATTTCAATTAAATGTGTATCTTTAATAGTCATGAAGCGAGAGGCCTTCATCCATTATTAGAATATAACCCATAATGTCTCATGACACTTTTGTGATATCAAAATTCTAGTTATGAATTCCATCTTCACCTAATCCCATTAACAAGTTGGAATTGTAATGGGATTTTTTAAGCCTCATAGTCATTGGTTTATTTTCTTCAACATCTGGAATTTAAGAAAATGTGACTCTTGTCCAATGATATCCCTCCAAATACAAGGCTTCCGAAAGCAATATGTAATTTTTTGTTATATTTTTATTAGTCCTTGATTTACTTCTCAATAATAAATTTTGGATTAACTTATCAACTCCACTCTCATAAATATATAGACTACCACTAGACCAAGAAGATAGGGCACCCTCCTCTCATATTGAGTCTATCCAAATATAACATTTTCACCAAATTTCCAATTTATTATGATAAAAAAGTCTAAATAAAACTTCTAGATAATCTTCACATGATTTAAAAATGAATAAGTGACTTTAAGAGAATTTAAAGTCACCAAAAACTACTCCTAAATCATGTTTAGATTCCTTTCCAAAAAAATTGCAATTAAACACCATCCTTAAAAGATTTCTAAACCATTTATGCATGAATATTCCTATTATGAGAATATTCCAAGATGCTCTCATTGATGAGGAAATATTCTATCATAATGTCAATGGTTTAGAGGTATTTCACTCAAACCCAAATAAAAGGTTCAAGTCCCACTATAAGAAGGTATATTTCAAGATATTGTGATCTTTATAGACAATAAATATATCTTTAAATATATAAGGCACAAAAAGTATAGTGTATGACCATAGAAAATAGATCCAAATAATGGTTTAGATATTTATACTCATGGGGTCACAATTAATGAGTTCCATAAGTTAATACTCTCTCCTTAAACATCATTGTTTCTCCAAATGTAACTCTTTATGCGTTTTACTAGACAGTGTAACCATTTATTTTGTTAGAAAGATTGATAATTTTATTATATGTCAACCTCCCTTTAAAATAATGAAATCAGTCTTCAAAACAATTTTCCTAGTCAAAATTCACCCTTTCCTTATCCAAGCCCCTCAAAATATCTATCAATCAATAGAAATCATAAAGGAATCATCGATACTAACTATCTAGGATCAGAAAACAGTTGATGTAATTGAAGTTATTATGACTTTCCCATGATGTCACTACATATATTTTATATGGATCAAATAATATTTTGAACTCAAATATTACATACCTAATTAAAATCACCTTTCACGTCCAAAAATGCACTTTAAGAACTTTGTATTTAGTCTACACACATAATGTATGCTTAATATTATCTCTCCCCATGAAAATCTTAGGTCTATGAATATACTATAATATCATTAAAAACTCCATGAAGAAGTCTATATATGGATGAGAGATCTAACTCATGAGATCCATGAACATTATTGATTAATTTATAATACCGATTGGAATAACTAAGAGAATATATAATTTAAACTTACTCTGAAATTTCAATAATGGCTTATCCCCCATCTTGACTCACAGTTGATAATATATTGATTGTAAAACAGTCATAGAGAACCACTAGGTTACCATAAACTAATCAAAAATATGTATTTACATTTCGTTGTGGATATATGTTCTTCATGGAAACTTAATTTAGTTTCTTATAATATAAGAATAATATCAACCTAGAATTATCTTTATTGGATAAATAAAATTGATAGTCCCTGTAGATAGGTCCTCAAATACATGAAACCCTTTTCCTTATGGCCCTAAATATGTATCTTTATTTCTCTAAACTCAATCAATTCTATATGATAGGAGGGTATCGATATGGTCTCAATAATTGGCTCAAGATCAATTGTGAACTTCATCAATAAATTAGGTGATAAACATAAGAAATCATCATGTAACACATCTTTAAAATGGTCCATTACTAGAGGAAAATTTGGAATGACCATCACATACTCAAATATAGTGATCATCCTAGTATTTTATCATGTGATTTTTTCAAAATGAAAAAAAGCAGGTCTAGTATAGCCTACCTAGAGATCCTATTCTTCTATAATAGTATTCTTATCTATTATGAAGGAATGTAATGACACAATAATTTGGTATAAATTTATGTGATCATAAAATAACATCATAAAATCCATGTTGAATATAATGTTGAATATATTCATATCTATAATGAATAAATTGCATAAGTTAACACAGACCCTAACAATTATGACATACCCAAGGAATCACCTAACATAATCTAACCTCGTAATAAATGGTTTGTTTAAGATCAATAATTTCTTGTTGTACTATTACAAAATCCTTAATCCAACCTATAGATGTGTATAGATAAATAAATGGGTCACCCCCAAGTCAAAAAAATGTATCAGAGAGTGTAGAGGTAACTGAAATCATACCTATAATTGTTGATATACCCTCACCCAATATAGCTAGGACCTATTACATAACAAAAATACTACATGTTTCATATAAAAAACCATTCACCTATTATCCTTATCTTTTATAATGAATTGGTTTATATAGTACCTATTTTTCCTACCCCTAGGTCCTTTTCCACCTCTACACAATGAATTTTTAGACAAATTCCTATTATCAGACTATTATGGATCCCCAAATCATGCTCTTGAATATTTTGTTTGGTCCAACAATCATATTAAACACTATTTCATCATCCTCTTTTAATAATGTTATCGGTAACCCATCCACCCCTAGGTATAAATCTCTCTCAGTAGACTCTAATAAGTTGGAGGTATATGATATATCCTCCCACACTAAAAGAATATCCCTATGGATCCTTATAAATGGGGAAATAAAGATCATATACCATTAATATAATATCACTCACCACTAATGCATATTTAAATAGATCTCTTATTTCATCCACTATAATACAAACCACTCATGCCACTATAATGAATTCCACTTGGTCCATAGAAAAGAATAAATTTTTTATTACACCACTATCCATAAGGCCCTTTTAAATAGTAAGAGCCTTGGGAACTATCTCAAAATAAGATTTCAATTTGAATATTCCCTCCAACTTTATGAGCTATAGTCATGGGAATATCTAAAATCTAGGATTTCTGAGCTTTATTCTTAGATTTTGATTTAGAAAGTCAAAGTAAATTAAAAGATATGGTGGCATAATTTATCATTATAATCCATCCCTGATGAAGTCCCATAAAATACCATACACTATAGGACTTATTATCTCAATAAAAAACATATAAAATAATGCTTATTTCAAGGTATCATACATCAATACCCATTGACCACTTACTTATACCATTACACCCCCCTCCCCACCTACTAACTAGTCTCTAAATCATGAAAGTGGAATGTTTCACTTATTTATCCTTAGGTGTCTCAACCAGCTAAAAAAATCTATCGATCATATCAATATAGTCCCCAGTTTCTTGATTGCCTTCTACACCTTGTATAGATAGAGGATGTGTCATCAAAAATCTCATGTAAATCCCACCATAGAGGCATCACCTCTATGTACACTTACTACCTCAACCAAAACTAATTGAAACAACATTTCCTTAATTTTATTACTAACATGGACTACTTAGATAATCATAGAATCGTACTCTAATCAACCTTCCCAATCAGATGGAGGTATAACAAGATCATTATTTACCTTAAAGAAATAATTAACCCTATCTATGTATTGATCGATGAGATTTTGTGGAGGAACCATTTTTTAAAAAGCAAAATACATGACGTAGAATCCTTTAAAATAACATTAATTGACATTATTTGTAAAAGTTTAGGTATATATTTACGTCACATCCACACCCACCACCTAACCTGAATCAAATAAAAATCCACATAACATCATGTGAGACTATCAAAACCCAAATTTCCTAGAAACTTATAAACCGCTATCCATGATAAATATAAAACTAAAGATCATTGATCATACACTTTTATATATGTCATGATTATATCAAATTAATAATCACTTGAAATAAATAATCAGGGTATTTAATCAATTATTATTTTTCAAAAAAATTATTAAGAATATTTTAATTTTTCAAGGATTATATTTACTTGATTAAAACCCTTTTATAAAATATTAATTTCTTATTCACATATAAGAATAAACATATAATGTGAGCCTATGTTTCAAAAATAATGCATGACTCATACCCTTATTCCAAGTCAGTTCTAGAGTAAATCAATAAATTATAAATCCAAAATATCACTTCCAGAAAAACTATGAAACTATAATCATCAAAAACTAATATCATTAATTTCAAAACACTGGTAACCTGAATTTCCACTATAATGTTAATGAATAACACAAGTATAGATTTTAACCCAAGTACAAACAATCTTATATTGAATACACCAATCCCCAAAACCATGAGACAAGAAAAAATGGGATCTAATACCTCTTTTTAATAACAGGCCCAAGTTTCTATGTTTGATATAGAGCATTATATAACCTCATCTGAAAATCACCATATACAAGAGGTTATAAACTAGAGGTGGTGGATTAGACTACGATTTGGGGAGATTATTCCCTTAATATAATTCTAATCTCCAATAAAAAAAATATTGCAATAATAGAATAATAAACCATATAATATGGGATTTTAATTGTGTTCTAACCATAAAAATAATAATCTATATTGTGATAAAGTGAACCCATGAATAATATACCCCATCAATCAAATAATAATCCTCATATGTAGTAGATAATATACATATAAAATACCAAAATAACAAAATAATAGTAAAGGATTAAGTATAAAAATGATCCCATAGAATGGTCTAATACTATCTCTATCTCCCTTCCATGAACCTCATGTTTAGCCAACTAATATCAGGGTTATCCCTTTATTAGGTCCCTAAGAGTGAAATATAGACACCCACCATAGTTCACATGTAAGGTGTATGTGTGAAACCTGATTGGACACTAATAATGGGCCCTTAATATATATCAAATACATGTTCCTGCATGTTCTGAATAGTAAATAAATATATACCAAGAATATACCCATGTTGGGTCATCATGTACTAACTATGCCACCATAAACATTGACCATACATTATTTTGTGAATGATAGTGTAATGAGTCTCCTTGTACTTGCAGATTACCAATTTATCATCATAAAATAAGGTAAGAAATCCCATCTCTCGAACACTAGTAAGAATCCAAATAAAGGAAATCCTTAATCATGTACAATCCCTTAGGAAAGCACTAATAAAGAGTTATTTTGTATCTCTATTAGTCCCATGCATCCAAACATAGTTTCAAATTTCATATGAAATGTGATTTCATCTGAATAATGTCCCATCTATTTGAAAGGAACCACCAATGAGGTACTACAGATCAAAGTCATTCCCCCTACATTTAAGCACAATTGGGATGTAAATATAAATAATTAAGTGAGACTAATCATGCATTTAATTTTAATAAAGAACCACCAATGAGGTACCATGGATCATTATTAGTCCCTTACATCGAAGAATAGTCAGAAATTTCATATGGATTGTGAGGTTGGATTAATTGTGTCTCACCTCTCAAGAACAAACAATATATAAGTCAAACAATCATCATAACATATGAAACTCACTACCCAACCATTTTAAAAACCAAAAAATTGGTATATCAAAATCATCCACATAATTAAACTTTATTTTATGAGAATATTTTAGTACAATTAAGGATTTTGGATCTATATATTTCCATTTATATCCAGGGGAATTTCTATACTTCTTTGATTAAAAATATGTTTCTTTTTATCTAAGTTTCAAAAACATTTCTTAATGTATAATTTTTTATATTTTAATTTCTTAAGTGGATGTAATTAGATGTATAATCATGGTATAATAGAATTATTCCAAATGGTTATCCATCCTAATGGGACCTTAATTATATTCACTTTTAGTAATCATTTGGATCCTTTTTTTATTTTAATTGAACATTACCAACTATATTCAAATATTGTGATTTTATTTACATTATAGTTTTTTCATATTAGAAATTAGGTTTTTCTATATGGTGATTAAATTGAGTTACTATTATTAATTTTAGTGGATATATCTTCTGTTATTAAGGGGTAATTCATTTATTTTTTTATTATATTTTTGAAGATCCATTTGGGAGTTAAACATACATTAGATTTTAATAATATTGAAGAGATCAAAGATCCCTCATGATGTGAATTAACAATGTGGGATTTGTGATTAGATATCAATTGATAAATTCTTAATATATTATTGATATTTACCTTGATATGTTGGATAACCCTCAAGAAAAAAAAATCATCTAATAGTGTGGTGTTTAGATAAATTTTACATAGGAAGATAACTAGGACTAGTTTATTGAGACAATTAATTCATGGGATTTAAAAGTGATTTTATTTTTTATTTAATGACAACATGCTCATGGATTGGATGAGTGGCTATTTAGGGATAATTTAGAAGAAAAGGAAAGAAAAATTGCTCCAGAGGTTAAGTTTATATGTTGGTGACTCATTGGACATGGTGTGGGGTATGATCCAAAATATCTTGCAATTAAATCCAAGTGCACTTTTTTTTCTATTTCACATGTTTATTATTATTATTTTTACACTATCACATGGATGAGACCAAAAATGGGTGTTGTGAATCCCGTTTTAGAAAGGAAATTTTATATGTACCATGCTTGGAAGGGAACCAACCATAGAAGAAAAATATTTCAAATTGGGGTTAAATAAGAATATTCCATAGGAAAAATGTGTAGAATCTCATAATGGGTCGCACTATGGATCTTGGATATTGAGGGTACTATCTAGAGATTGATCACTATGAGATAAACTTGAAATGGGTGTTTGGGATTCTTTGGTACGATGAAGAAATCTCTATAGACCACGCCCAAGGATGAAATGGGAATCACAATGTTTTTCTTGTGTAAAATTCGAATACCTATGTGGAATAACCATCAGACTATGTTATGGTTTTGGAATAGTGAAATATTTTTAAATAGTGAGATAGATTGAGAAAATATCCATTAATGGAAATATATGGCCATATAATTTATACCTAGACATGATAGGTTTGACCACATCATTGTTGACACCTACAAACCATGGTGGTGCTCTAAATATAAATAAATGTTGATTTTCTATCATCTAAGTGTGAAAAAACATTCATAATACTATACAATAATTCTACAGAGAATTGAAGGGTGTTTTTACAAGGACTAAGGAGAATAATAAGGGTTCACACATGATCCAAATTCCACATTTACTTAAGGTAAAGAAGTGAATATTGTTACCCTTATTGATGTTTTTCCATATTTATCACACTTTGATGTTTTTAACTACCTCAGTACTTAATTATTTGTTCTTATTACTCAAAATATATTAAATTTTGTAGGAGAATCACTAAAATTATTTTCAAGGTATTATCTAGTTGGTAAAAATTGTGATAGAATATTATAAAATTCCTTCTATCATGTGTGTTCTTCCTTAATCAATCTCATATCATCACATCATTTCACTAAAGTTCCAATCACACTAACTAGTGATGATAAAAGAATATTTACAGTTGGTACTTTTGGTTACCACTGATTTAACCCCAGTGCTTATTCACTCTCACCTAGGTCTATCATTTGGTATTATATTACATTATTATAAGGATCATATTCACTACCTACCTGATACACAATAATTTTTCATCACATAATGTTGTATTTCAATCAAGTTGGTATCATAGAAAATGATTCTTGAATATTATATTTCAGTAGTTATAGTTATTTCTGACTTAAAATTGTGTTTTCTATTTATTATTAATATCTTTTGTGTTGAAGAGATCTAAGGAAATGATGAACACTTCAAACAATAAAGGATCTCCTATATTTGATGGGAAGGGTTTCCATATATGGATGGAGATTAAGGTTTCATATATTCTTTATCTTGTAATAGATATGCATGATTTCATTGAGAATAGTGTTCACATTCCCGTGTTTAGGAGGGAATAAAATGTGTTAATATAATCCCTCAAGGGGAAGTAGTTGACATATATTTTCAGGAAAGAAAATAAAAATGTATTAACAGAGTAGAAAAAATTGAGTTTTTTTGGAAATGGGGAGAACCACGTTATCTTTACATGGTACCTTAATGTATTTTTGGATATAAGTTTTAACAATGGCTATTTAAATTCTAAATTATTTTTTACTCTAATTGGATTCAATCAATATTCCTTATCATATGTGGTTTTGTAATAAGACAATATTGAAAAGTATTAAGGTATTCAGTATCCCAAGTTACATTAAGGTAAAAGTTAGACATTTGGTTATGTTTGATGATAGAACCAATGAGGGTATATTCCATGGTTATTAACTCAGCAGAAGGAGTTACCAATGTTACAGAAAAACTATATGTAAGATCATTGATATTTTTAATGTAATTTTTATTAAATAGTAAAAAAATAAAGAATAATTTCTTATTGTTTATGAAACTAAATAAGTTCAAGGAGAAAGAATTAGAAAGAATGGAAGTGATTCTGTTTTACATAATAGTTTTTAAAACTCTCATGTTGATTATGAAATTTTTAGTGGTGAGGAAATTGAAAGAAATGGAGGATCTAAGTTTTAAATGATTTGCAAGTATAATAAGAATATCATTAGAGATATTATAAAGGGTGATTAAACCAAAACAAATTTGAGAATTTATTATTGTAATTGATCTATTTTTTAAGTTGAACCAATTACTATTGAAGTGGATTGACAATATGATGATTAAATTATAGTAATTAAGGAATATATGAATCAGATAAAGAAAAATGACACTAAGAAATTGGTTTTGGGTATTAAATATAAGAATGTGATAGGAACGAAGAGGTTTTTCATTAACAAACTCAATGAGAAATGAGAGCTATCATTAAAAAAATATATTATTGTTTACAAATGATTCCCTTAAATAATGGGTATAGAAATTAATGAGACTATTTATTTATTCAAAAGGATTGAAATGATAATGATCATTCTTGTGATATGTGATCATGGAAATTAAAATGCGTTTCTAATGGACATGAGTTCATCCTTATTGAATGTTGAAATTGAGGAAGAGGTCGACATTTAGAAAAATTAAGGTTTTATCCTTATTTGTAATGGGTCTAGATTTTACATGATAAAGAAGTATTTATATGAGTGAAATAAATCTCTTAGATTCTGGTATTAAAAATTTGAAAAAAAATTTAAGAAGAATGGTGTTTAAGAAAAGAAAAGTGGATTATAAAATTTATGTTAAGGAGATAACACAACCATAGTCATATTTATTTTGTATGTTGATGAAATTAATTTTATTGGTTGGAAGGAAGAAACCTATAAGTATTTTAATGCCAAAATAAAAAATAATTTTGAGTTTTAAATAATCAAATACATGAAATTATTGTTGTTCTTTCTTGTTCTAGATCCCCAGGTTGGATGGACCTCTGAGAGGGGCTGAATCTGGGGTGTTCTTTTATGAATTATTCTTCTTTTAAATTAAACCTCCAGAATAAGTTAAAGTTCTCAATCCACTTAATTATTTCTCATTGACTCACCTTCATTTGTAGTAACATAAAAGAGAAAGTATCGTATAATATTTACAAGGTATGTCTTAAAATCATACTCCTCGATACAACCATTTTTCACCTGATTATGGATTTTTTTTTACTATCAAAAAAGTGATTACATACACTTCTAGGACCAACCAGAAGATTCTCCAACCTCCATCACCAACATAAATACTTATCCTTTATCACAAGTTAAAATTATTTTTCTAATTCTAGCACCAACAAAAATAATTATTCTATTCTTCATAGTTGTTCCGCAATTATAAACATCATAAACCTTCTGGGTGATAGTATTTCTCAATGAACCTATAGGATAGAGTTTTCTTATAATCCTCCTCATGATCATCAGCATTGTTTTGTAACTCTTCTAGTCTTTAATATCCTTCTAAATCTGGTGCAATTTGGAATATCCTCATCTTCTTCAATACTTAATGTATCGGTCTCTCAACACAACAAATGTAAGATCTCATAGTACTAAAAATTTTCTTTCATCATCAGTATATATCATTTATATTCACAACAATAATATCATGAATATTATCCTAATTATTATCATATTAATTTTCCATAAGTATAGAAACACCATGATTTCTGAAAGTAGGTTATTTGCTCATTATAATTTTCTAATAACTCCAAAATTATCTCCTCAATAATTATAGAAATTATTTTATGTTTAATGTCCTAAAGTAATTCATCAAATAAATGCACATTCAAATACTAAACTAGATTTCGTCTTATTATCTTTAATTATGTGGCTTAAACTCATCAAATATCACAACTCATAATTTACTCCTTAATATTATGGTCCTTAATTCATGAATAATAACCCATAATAATTCTAAATTTAATACATGAGAATTAATCCATCTTAAATCATCATTTTAAATATCACATAATATTTTGTGTTTTATTCATATCTCAATATAGCCTCAGCCTCATTTAAAAACACCTGAAATAATCAGGTTTCCAAATAAAAATCTCATAAAACACATGGCTTCACCATTTGAAAAACCCAACAGAATAGAGAATTTATCCATCATTAAAGTAATACAATAGCTTTATATCATTAAATATCCATATGATAAATCATTTAACCCATCTTATTAAATGATCCCAATATTCATATCAATGGAAAAAATCTTTTTAATGTTGTTACCACACATCATAAGGTGACCATCATGCATGCAAAAGAATCTTCATAATTACCTTGATAATTCAAACTCAATCAATCCCTCTCCCATGAAAGAATAAAATACTATAGTTTATGGTGAAAATAGTACCTCGTATTTATGTTCAATCTTCAAATTAAGTAACATATTCATATAGAATCTTGACATACATAACATCTTCTCAACCCTTATGGTTGATTGATAAAATTTCACGGGGATCATATAGAAGCTTTATACATGTGTCTGACCCTTACACATGATCGATGGTAAGTTTTGTAGTCACTTCTAGTGTATGTGAAAAGTCGATAATTATAGACATGGTCAATCATAATCCTTTTCATATTTGATTCTTATTATGTGGTAAATATATCATACCACATAATGTCACTTTGATAGATTGAACGTCGATAAATTTTCGGCGCACAGTCAATCTATAGTGGGTGGTAGATATGTGACAACACATGAAATCACTTTGACTATTTGTGTGAGACAGGTCGTCACATGTTTTAGATCGATGATGACGATGAGGAGTCTTATACAACATTGGATCATACTCAATTGGATGTAAATGATTATATCTATATAATTTCAATATGGGTAAAGAGTGGATCACTTCTCTTATCTCATATCAAACATCAATTTGACTGGGTTCTTCTATATAATACTCTTCATTCCTTAATCTACTTAATGAGTAACCCAAAATCTACTCCTAGAACAACACTATAATCATGGTATTCATATGTCATTACTCTAAATACAAGGCCACACTCCCACCTTCATGCATTCTTCATGCACCTTCTTGTGGGCCCTACCTAGCACACCATACACCTATTCTCTCTATGAGAACTATGAATCCTCACCTAAAGCCATGGATGACTATGGTAAACCTAATTTACACCCAAAAAGTGGTTTCATGTGTCCCTTTATTAGAAAAATTGTTGGCCATATTTTTAAATGAAGGTCAATAAAAAAATTATCCAAAAATTAAGTAAAAATAAAATTCCAATCCATATTCTCAAATATTATCAAATTTCATTTTAAATAATTATTCATGCATCATCACATCACATACTGACCCAATGATAAAAAATAAAACACTAGGCTAAAAAATATCCCCATTTTTTTTTCTTTTTAATATCTCTTCACATTATAAAATTCAATATTTTTTCTAAAACTTATATTCTCCCACTTATTGATAATTAAATTAAAAGGTTAAGTGAGATTAATCACACCAATTCTTGTACCTTTCAAGGAATTTCTAGATTCTCTTCCCCTTTCTCGATGATATGGATGATAACACATGGTTCTCTTAGAAAATTTCGTTTAGTCGTTCAACTCTATCTCTACATGGGATAACTTGTTGTAGATAACAGAAGATGAAAAACAAGGTTGTATATTCTATCCATAAACTACCAAACTTGTGATATCATGCTCAAAAATTATCAGTTCAATATATAGGGGTTTTTAAAAGAATAAATAAATGAGATTGCATAAAAAAATAATAAACAAATTAGAAAGTTCATGTGCACATGAACATAAACTCATTTGTATCATGTTTTAATCAACCAACACTCCCTCTTAAAAAGATAATTTAATACAGTCATAAAAAAGGGTTGTAGGTGTGATTCTCATACCTCAACATTTAGGTCAATAATCTATCCTAAATTTCAAGATTCACTAGAATTAATTATAATGATAGATTATTCTAAAATTTTCACACCTTAAGGTATAAAATATTTTATTTAATTTCATACAAGTGATATGAATCCATGAAACACAATAGATTTATGTTTTCCAGAATTTATAGCCTCAAACATCTCCTTTAATTCCATGTATGTTAGTTCAAAACACGTAAAATAATATGGAATAAGAAGTTACCTCTTGGTTTTTAAAAATTAACATTCAAACTGAGACCTTCCTCTCATTCTGGACCATTATTTTATTCTAATATTAGTATAGGAATATTTATTTGGAATATTATTTATGTTTTGAGTCTCATATTTTGGAATGTCATAGTTTTCATTTCAACTTCATTTTTATATGAAATATCATTTTCCACTTCATTATTCTGAATCTTTAATTTTACATAATTGGAAAAATTGACATCATTTCTTACCTAACATTTTAAAGAAACTTATTTTCATTTAACTGCAACATTATTTTAGCCTATTCTAATTGATTAGATAATTTTAATTGATTTTTGTAACAAAACTGGGAAAACTTTATTAACATTTGTAGTATTTTTAGAATTTTCACATGAATTTTCATTATCTTTCATTTGGAACCACTTACCTTTTATAGAATAGTGAACCTCTCCTTCTAAATTTGTAATTAATACCTCAACCTTGTTACCTTCCAAACTATATCTTCCACAATCTAAAATTTTATTTTGGCTTATATTTGTGGTGAAAATCTAATTATAGGTTGTTTCCTCTAATTTTTTGTAGTAGTTTTATCACTTAAAATCCCCCTGGGTTATTTATTATTTATTTTTAAAGATATATTAAACAATAAATAATAGGCTTTTTTCCCATTATTACCACAACACCAGTAGAAACTTTGAGACTTTGTTCTTCTAGGTTGTTTCTAGATCTTTCAAGGTTTTTATTTTTGTTGTCCTATTGTAATCTAATTATTAATTTACATCAATTTTTTTGGCCTCTTGGTAATATTATCCCCTTCCATTTATGTATTAAAAAATGGGGTACAACCACAAAAGTGACACACACATAAGGAAGAAAATACATGTAAATCGCTGGCCTAGGGACATGACCCTATGACCAATCCCCAATCCTCTTCCCTTGACATATAATATTTCCTATAAATATTATTGGACCTCATATAATAAAATTTTCTTTTCACATTTCTACTATTAAATTAAATAAGTCTATATTGAAAATTAATTTTACCAGAATTTACTTGATTGTTGGAACCCTTTATCCCACTACATTGAGAATATTCTCCATTAAATTCCATTGATTTGTTGAAATATACTCTTTATTTATTCAAATCGTGTTTAATTGTGAAAAAAATCTTATGTTTCAAACAAATATTCTTCTTTTTAAGTCATTATCTTTTCAAAATCACTTACCATCATTTTAGGTATAGCAGATTTTAATTTATACAGCTTGATATCATCAATGTAGGTTTCTTCCTTCCTGATTAGTTGTTCCTTCTCAAAATAAATAATTTTATTTTCATTATCAAACTTCTTGTTTTATTAATTGAGCTTTTGTTTCTATCCCATGAAGAATTCAAATTTATCTTTAAGATCTCACTCAAGTATTATCATTTCTTTCCTATCATCAGAAAAACCTGATAAATTGTATCCATTCCTTATATTATCAAAGAAATAAAATTCATCATATAAAGAAATACTTGATGATGAATCTTTATTTTTATTTCCAATTAATCTTCTCTTTTTCTATTAAATTGATTCTTCTCATACTCACCCCATTTATGTTTTTTAGGACACTCATCATGTGATTCAGATTATGATTCTTCATACTTCTTTCTTGGAATTGTTTTTAGAAAAATGACCAAAGTCACCATGTTAGAACACTTTAGTGATTTATTAATCTTTCACTTACACATTCCCTATAAAACCCTGAGTTTTTATGAATTTTTTTTAATAAAATAAATTTCATTATTATCTTATGTTACACGCAACATCTAGTTTAGCTTTTGTTTCATGTGACATCAGATTTTAACAAACTTTAATATATTATTAATATTATTGTTTAAATGTGAGCATTATAACCTAGACATTAATCATATTTTTATTAATAGTAATAACTAATTTTAAAATATTAATTATTATGGTTTTATATAAATATAACACATTGAAAAAAATTACATAATTTTAATAAAATTCTTTATATGTTTCGAAAATAATATTTTCTCAAAAATATTATTTTATTTTTTGAAAAAATAATAAAATAAATTTTTGAAAAATTACCAAAATTTATTTTAAAATATAGAAAATCATTTTTAAAATTATAATATCAAAATAATCTTAGCTTTAATTATGTGGAATTTTTCTAAAAGGCTTCATTTTTTTATGAATAGAGAAAGTACTAAATTTTATTAAAAACTTCTTCTTAATTTAAATAATTTAAAAGCCTTATTTTATTAAAATGTAGTATTAAAAGTAATATTAGTTCAATTATATATTAGTTAATAAAAAATATTTCATTGGAATCAATTTCATACTGAATTTTATATAAAAACCTTTTCAACTTTTAAAATTTTTTCTTTTGGAAAACCATTTTTTGACACATCTCTGGGTTTGATTTTAAATTAAATTATCCCACTTCAATGAGTTGAATTTGGAAAATTTGATTTAACATTTGGAATAATAATAAATTATATTTTATTATACAGTTAAATTAAATTTTTACCATATTTAATAGTGAACACAATAAAATTTATTTTCTGCAGTTAAAGTAAAAACGTGTTTACTAGGGGTTAAACTAAAAAGATAAGGATTAAAAATACTCAAAAGATGTATAATTACTATTTTATGCTCATATTTAGAAATTATATCTTCTAATGTTTTAAATAAATTATTTTAATACTTTTTTAATAATATAAGAATGGGTGTAATTCTTTCTTTTCAAGATTTCCATGTTTGTCCTCCCCCCCCCCCAACTTATAAAAGAACACCCCCTATCTTCTCCTCTTTACACATCCAAAACTAAATGGTTAAGAAACTACCAACCCAAGTAGCATCCCCAATTACCTAACCTAATCCTACAATTATTATTTTGATTAAAAAATACAACCTATGAATAAATTCGTTGGATACCTCAAGAGGTTTCCTAAAGAAGAGGTAACAATCATTAACGAGTATTTTAATTTAATTTCTTCCTCCAACTGCTTCAAATAATATTATACCATGATGATATTATAACCTAAGTATCTAAAATATAATTATATTTTTTAATATTAATTTTATGACATATATTAATATCTTGTTCCCTCAAATGGTAAACGATAACATCGATCTTGTGTACTGCAGACTACCACCTCACAAACTGATGTGACTCGTTTTCCATCCATACCTCTCATGGTTGGGTATGATGATGGATATAATGTATATACATAATATATGTAACATTATTATACTTTTTTCAATATAATATCATATATATTTTTTTTACTTTTCATTCCATGGGAGATACGATAACACCATATGTGTGTACGGTTGACTAAGACCTCACGAAGCGATGTGATTTGTTTGTCACTTAAGGTTTACATGGAAAGTAATAAGGATAAATTTAATGAATATATACGAAATATAAAAAATAATAATTATTCTATAAATTTGAATTATCATTTCCTTTTCTTTAGTTTCATATATAAAATAATGGAAACAGTGTTGATACTTACGTACAGCCTACCATCTCCATAAACGATGTTATCTATTTTTTTATCTCTGAATTTATAGATGAATATATATATATATATATATATATTATCATGGTTGAAATTATAGATATTATGTAATATTGATCATATTACATGGACCAAAATCCCTGAATGATGACATATATGAAAAACAATGCAATCTTTACAGAAAATAGTGATTTTCACAAATAATTGTTAATAAACGGGTGATAAAAGAATATAATTAAATCATATATGTTATGAAACATATGATTATATCTCTCTAATAGTTTTATAATAAACCAATATTCATTATAATATATTTTTGAACATGTATGAAGTAATTGAAGACTTACGATAAGGGGTTTTTTGTTACAAATTACCTCATTTGGGAAATAAGTTATGTTATGAACCCATCTTATTTCATGAGGTGTATAAACTATCATTTTGTGATATTATACCATAAATTAAAATATTTTACTCATATTTAAATGTTTTATTTTTTAATATACTTTATTTTTAGGGTCTTATGATTCAAAAGATACCCAAGTTGGTAATAGTTGTATGTTACAATCCCATAATTTATCAGGATTATTTGTGATACATTTTATAATGTTGAGATAATAAAAACTTTTATCATGAAATTTAATCTCCTCTACTTATATCTTACTATTTTTATTACTTTATGTACTTAAAAACCAGTGGAATATTTTTACAAAAAAACTAACTTTATTTCTCCCTTCAGTCAAAAATGATTTTCTCTTCAAAATATATGTTTATAAAAATGTTTTCAAAAATATTTTGAAAATTATATAATTATTTTTTAAATTAGTTTTTAGCCATGTTTTACATTTTCACAAATGGTTAAAAGGGTTATTCTTTTTATTTTTTGAATAAGGCTCATTTGAGTTTTTACCAAAAATGTAACACCCCAAGTAAATAAAGAATATGACATTTTCACATTTATCCATATTTGTGAATAAAATATTAATATAACTTTAAAGGGGACACTATTCTCAATGGCGTACTCAATACGCAACAATGAGTTTCTTGGGAATCTTACTTTGCACTCTAATAATAAAATAATATTATTTTAAATTGTAGTTAACGCCTATCCGTTATAATGGCGGGAATGAAAAGAACTAACTACAAAATGATTATATATTTTTTTCAAATATTTTTACTTTTTACAATAAATGTTAGTGGATTAAAAATGCGAATGAATCTAATTTTAAGCGTAAACATTCTAATATTCTTTAAAAGGTCGATTAACCGCCTTTTGATGACGAACCTCTTTTAAATCCACTTTTTGAAAGTTTTATGTGTTATATTTGACAAAATAAAATTCTTTTTTAGAATCGGGACATCAAAATTTACTTTGTGTAAATTTTTGGTATTTTTCTGATAAAGTTCATTTTTTAATGAATAGTGAAAAATGTTGTATTTTAATTCAAAACCTCTTTTTATTATAATTTATTAGTATGATTAGATTATATTTTGAATTGGTTTTAAAGTGAAATTAGAATATATTTTTACCATTTAATCCAATAGTGGTCGTTGGAATTAATTTCATCTTGAAATTGGACTTAAACTAGTGTCAATCTTTTGATACTTATTATTTCATAAAAACACGCTATTTGCTCCGACAGCGGGAATTAATTATTAAATTAATTAATTTAACTTATATGTTTTGAATTTTTTAAAATAGACATCATTTTTGAATTTGGAATATCAAATATATCTTAGGGTGAATTTTTGGTATTTTTCTGGAAAACTTCAATTTTTGATGAATAGTGAAACCACTAAGTGGTACTTAAAAATTTGATTTTTCGTTCAAATGAAATTTTACCACCTCTGTCTTTTGAATTTAAAAAATCTGACATAAATGGTTGTCATTAAGAAGTAAAATGTGGTTCAATGGGATTAAAATATTTTTTTGGTGAATAGTAACTTTTAAGTTTTAATCGCGATTAGAGGTAATTAGTGTAGTTTAAGGTAAAAATAATGTTTTAATAATATGAAATGACCTAGACACATGTCCAACCCTCTTGGATGAGTCATTGCCGACCAAGACAATCCATGGGTCAACTTGGGGACCCCATGGAGCCACTTTTCTTGGAAAGTGACATTAATACCTTTTTATTTGAAGTTAAAATTAAAATGTCACAAACATGTATTGTTTAATAAAACAATTTTTATATGGGGTTATAAAAGTCTTATTTTTTACTATAAATATTCATTAGAAAGATTCAAATATTTCCTACATCATGATATTTTTTTTATAATTTTTTGATATTAAATAAATTAATTTATTTATGACACCGTGATGATGTAGTGATTACCTCATTAATGAATGATTTAGATAAAATGAGAAGATAGGGTGAAATATAACTCTTAAACTTGTCACAAACTTATTGGATGGGTAGATTTCGAAACTTTATCACCTTATCCTCGAAATATATCCTTTTGGGACCTTTTAAATCCGAAAATCATTTTATAATAAAGTAATATTTTATAACTTTCCAAGAGTGCCCCTCCTCTCCTCTTATAAAAGGCCCCCACCTCTACCACCTTACACACACCTCTAAAGCCTTTTTCTCGGCCACCCTCTTCCTATTTCATCTCTCCAAATCCCTCTCTTCATCAGTGAAGTCTCACTTTGGGCATAATCATTTCCAAGGAAGCCTTGAGCTCAAATCAAAGAGAGTTACCCGATTTAATGGTAATGTCTTCCCTTGTGTTATTTTGTTTTATTTTTCTTCTCCAAACCCATAAACACTTTTAATTACATTTTTTTGTAAAAACACAAGTATCTTAAATACACTAGTATTTTTTTATAAGAATTATTCGAGCTACACTTTCACACACCTCCATCTAATGGTTAAAGAACATACTGTTTCTGTGGATGGCGAATTACTGCCTCACGAAACGATGATTGTTGAATATTATTTTAACACCTTCAAAGGTGGCCATTAAGATGTCTCTATATTTATATATGATATATAATATGTTTATTTTTTCCTTAAGCTTCTGTATTTTTCATTTATGGCATACCTTTATGGTTTCCATTATGGGTAAACGCGGTATCTTCATTTTTGGAAGTGCGGACTACCGCCCCCTCAAAGTGATTTGATTCGTTAATGCCATATGTGGGACATATAAAGGATGGAATTAATGTTATTACATATTATATCTTACTGGAATTATAATATACCTTTATATCATTATTATTTAATTCCATTGAATACAAAAAAAATGAAATGAAAGTAGCGTTCATGCGTACGTACGGCCTACCGTCTCCATGAACGGTTCTTTTAATTTTTTATCTCCAAATGCTATGGAATAGTATAAAATGATTATATACTGGATATATATGATATTTAAAACATAAATACTATTCTGGAGATGATTTAACTATAACTACATGGAAAATTCTTTTCCAACAAGTTCAATTTTTACTCATGTACCGAACATCGACAAAAACGTCTGATATGAACTCACATTATTAACCAATTATTATAGCATTATAATATGTGATATGAACTGAATAATAATATTTAAATAAGGTCCTTAAGAAATTATAAATTGACCAAATTTTATTATTCAGGAGATTAAAGAACGATCGAGTCATGTCGGACACGAGGTAAGGGATCCTACCCCTCTCTTTCTTTTTAAGTACACTCTTTTATGTCATTCCTTGTAAGCTCATATTTCTTATGATTGGGATGTTATTTTATATTACTCATACTGTAATTTTTATGTTCATATGATTAGAGACCCTATTTTCTCTCATCAATCCATTTTGGATGTTTTGAGTGGTGCCGTTAGGCTGTCGAATTTTCGTAAGAGATCTAACCTCTCTCTTTCTTTTTAAGTACTCTCCTTTATGTCACTTCTTTTGAGCTCATCTTTCTTATGATGGGGTATGTTATTTTATATTCCTCTTTCTGTACATTTTATTTTAATATGATTAGATACCCTATTTGATCTCATCTATCCATTTTTGGAAGTTTTAAGTGGGTTCGTTAGGCCGCCGAGTTTTCGTAAGGGATTTTTCATCTCACTTTTAGTCCCGTGAGATTTATGCTACATTTTCCACCATTTCCTTTGAGTGGTGTATGTACTTCCCATTATTATAATCTTTTTGTAATATAATTTCATTTATGGGTATTTACATATTCATTGTATGACCCTTCTTCAATGGGGTGTATGTTTCGAAAGTTACCCAAGTCGGTAAGGGAACCTTTCACCCTCCTCTTTTTAAAAGACTTCTTTTTTATGTCTTTTAATTCACATACCATTATGTTGGGATATGTTCTTATATATCTTTATTGATGTAAATTTTATGTCCAAGTGATTATATACCCTTTTTATCTCTCATCAACTCTTTTTCTGAATTTTAATGTGACGTTGTATGCCTGTCGGATTTCTGTAAGGGAACTTCTTAACCCACTTTCAATTCTTTGGGTTAAACCTCTACTTCTTGATTTTATTATTCCAAGATTATGTGTGGAATATCTATGTTGTAATTTCCACAAACCTTTGTGTAGATATACTATTTCTACACATAATCATCTCATTGATAAATTCTTACGAACTTGTATGGGAAATCATAACTCAATGTCATTTCATTGAGTAAAATATCTATGTCATTGGTTTTGTTTTTCCAAGATTATGTGTGAATGACATCTGATTGTTTCATAGTTAATATCCACTTTTATTGGGTGTATTTATATTTCTCACACATAATTATGTGATATATTTATCCTTAATTTAAGGATACCATCTTTATAATGGATTCCATCTCTATTTAAATTTCCATTGAGACTTCATTGTTGTTATGCACCAATTCACTATTATATGGTGTGTACACTATCCTTTGACATATTATATCATGAATCCCTTTATTCTAATGATATTATAAAGTTTGTATTAAATGTTATTCCGCAATTATTTGTATTCAAGAGTCTCTCATTTTGTTAAAAACTCTTTAACAAAAATATCGTTTTAAATGTTTTAAAGATTTATTATTCTAAATCTTTATCTTTAATGTCCATGTTTTCAAAATAGTTTTCAGTATTTATTTATTTGTACATTAATGTTTAAAAATTATAATTCCAATGAAATATTCAAAGTGGTATGGGACACTTTGATTCAAAAATATCTTTTAAATGGTTTTTGAAAATAGATCGATTAATTCAATATCTTGGAATTACTTATTTTGATTGAAAATGAAATGTTGTTATTGAAATGTTTATATTTCCAATATTTTATGTGTAATGATGGTACTTGGACATTTTACGGGTGGTTACGTGATAAACCATATGACGGGTGGTGTCGTGAATACAAGGACGGGTGGTTACGTTATAACCTCTAATGCATTGGGTATAGAAGTCGGTCGTATGGCTATTCCATTAAGTATGTGTGGAAGTCGACCGTATGGTTATTCCATTTAAGTATGTTTATGTCCCAAGTTACCTTTATATGTTATGTGATATTTATATGGGTTTTATAGTAATCCTTTGGTTACAAAAGGGTAAGTAATGAACTTTTATTCAGTGAAGAGTTTTTTACTAATTCATAAAGGTGAAAAGTATTACTTTTGTAAAGTATACATGGTTTACTTGTTGTTTTGAAAAACTAATAGTTTTTATTCATTGTGTATCCCTTACTGATCTTTTTATACTCACCTCAAGTTTTTGAAATGTTTTTCACAGGACTTAACGTGGAATAGGTTCAAGGATGGGATCAAGGGAAAGTCATGCTACCTAAAACATGGAACTAGACATGTTTCTTTTTAACAGTTTTTATTTTATGGAAACTTAGAAGAAGTTTCTACTTTTTAATCTTTTGAGATGTAATAGTTATGTCCTAATTCTCTAAAACTCTAAACCTAAAAATATCTTCAATGTGAATTATTAATTTAATTCAATATTAAGTAAGGTTTAAGGCCGGGGACATATAGTTGGTATCAGAGGTCGGTTTAGATAACTTTAGAGGTTAGGGTATCCTCTAAGCATAAGTGAAATTACCATAATGGTTAGGATTTCAGAAAGAGTCCTAGTTTTAGATAAAGTGAATGAGTAAGTATATGTTAGTGTTTATCTTCCTCATTAGTACATGGTGATTTTTTTGATATAATCACACTGACATTTCTGTTTTTAGCAAATGGATGGATCTAGCAGGAACCAAAGTGACAATGGGTTTGAAGGAAACTATGGTGGTTCTCTGATTAAGAGACTGGATGAAATTGGGGATTCAATGAGGAATATCATGGTTGTTCTAAACCAACTATCAAGGAGTCATGATCAACCACTTTAACCTTGGTGAGTTCTCTAATGCATCATGTACGAGATGACCAACTCGATGTGGAAGTTCAGGTAATAATTATAAAGTTAACCATTAGGGTTTATATGATCCTTACTTTTTAGGTAATTATGGGTTACTCTATGATATGATGGAATATGAAACGAATGAGATAAAATTGAGGTTAAAATATGTTATGGTTATTTTTTAAGATTTTATCTTGTTTTTGGGAATGTTTTAAGAATTATATAGTTTTGGAAAAAGGACAATGTGCAGACTGTGTGACAACACGTCACGTCAGACAAAGCTGCGGGAATCGAACCCACAACCAAAGTTTGACTGGTATTTATCGCCTACCACTGGACTACGTGAAGTCCCTGGTTATCTTGACTAATTATTTTTAGTTAGATGATTTTAGGAATCAAGAGTAAGTTTATTTTGGGTTATCTATGGAAATGATTAACCTATCATGGAGGATATTTGATTAGGTTAATTACTTTTCAGTATGATACTTTAAGAGAAACTAATGTTATTTGGAGATAAATGTTAATTTTGTACCATGGAAGACTATGTGATTAAATCCTTAAAATATTTGGGTTTCAATATTAGTTTGGTTTACTTTGAATAATTTTATGGATAGATGTTTATTGAATGGTCTTTGTTGAACTTTGGGTATTTTTTGACAAATTTTGGAGATTAAGAATAGATTTTTTTATAAAGAATTATCCTTTTTCTGTATTATCTGATCTCATACTAACCTTTTTTGTTTTAGTTTTGGTTAAGGTCTAAAGACATGGTAAGTATATAGTTCTATTTTGGGGAATAGGTGACTCTCTAGAAGTTGATTATAGCTCTCTTAATGTGAACAAGTCATCCTAAATACTCGTCTTTTGGAGAAAATATGAGTTCCAGTAAGAAATCTAGTAAAAGTTGAAAGTCAGCATGATAGGTATGTATGTTTCCTTAAGATCAAAAATAAATTCCTCAATGAAGAGTAACTTAAAACAAAAATGTTGTCTGTTAACTTTTCCTACTGGGGAATCGAATACCGTTTAACCCATCACAAGTTTGTGATTTTCTTATGGTTAACTTTCTCCTAGACATGTTTACTATCACTCTCCCTCAGAACATGACCCTTTGTTTTTTCCTCCATATCCATGTTTTCCTACATGGAATCCTAGTATGGGTTAACTTGGGTGACCTTTGTACTTCTCTTTCTTTATTTTAAAGTGATTGTTTTACTGACTCTTGTTCCGATGTGGGATTTTCAATGAAGTTTCCAAGCCCAATTTTAAAATTGCGAGGACGCAATTCCCAAAAGGGGGGAAGGATGTAACACCCCATGTAAATAAAGAATATTACATTTTCAAATTTATCCATATTTGTGAATAAAATATTAATATAACTTTAAAAAGGACACTATGCTCGATGGCGTACCTAATACGCAACAATGAGTTTCTTGGGAATCTTACGTTGCACTCTAATAATAAAATAATATTATTTTAAATTGTAGTTAACGCATAACCGTTGTAATGGTGGGAATGAACAGAACTAACTACAAAATGATTATATATTTTTTTCAAATATTTTTACTTTTTACAATAAATGTTAGAGGATTAAAAATGCGAATGAATCCAATTTTAAGCGTAAACATTCTAATATTCTTTAAAAGGTTGATTAACCGCCTTTTGATGACGAACCTCTTTTAAATCCTCTTTTTGAAAATTTTATGTGTTATATTTGACAAAATAAAATTCTTCTTTATAATCGGGACATCAAAATTTACTTTGTGTAAATTTTTGGTATTTTTCCGATAAAGTTCATTTTTTAATGAATAGTGAAATATTGTATTTTAATTCAAAACCTCATTTTAATCTAATTTATTTATATGATTAGATAATCTTTTGAATTGGTTTTAAAGTGAAATTATAATATATTTTTACCATTTAATCTAATATTGGTCGTTAGAATTAATTTCATCTTGAAATTGGACTTAAACTAGTGTCAATCTTTTGATACTTATTGTTTCATAAAAACAAGTCATTTGCTCCGACAGCGAGAATTAATTATTAAATTAATTAATGTAACTTATATGTTTTTAATTTTGTAAAATAGACATCATTTTTGAATTTGGAATATCAAATATAGCTTAGGGTGAATTTTTGGTATTTTTCTGGAAAACTTCAATTTTTGATGAATAGTGAAACCACTAAGTGGTACTTCAAAAATTGATTTTTCGTTTAAATGAAATTTTACCACCTCTGTGTTTTGAATTTCAAAAATCCTACATACATGGTTGTCATTAATAAGTAAAATGTGGTTCAATGGGATTAAAAAAAAGTTTTGGTGAATAGTAACTTTTATGTTTTAATCGCGATTAGAGGTAATTAGTGTAGTTTAAGGTAAAAATAATGTTTTAATAATATGAAATGAGCTAGAAACATGTACAGCCCCCATTGGATGAGTCATGGCCGACCAAGACAATCCATGGGTCAACTTGGGTACCCCATGGAGCCACTTTCCTTGGAAAATGACATTAATACCTTTTTATTTAAAGTTAAAATTAAAATGTCACTAACATGTGTTGTTTTAATAAAACAATTTTTAAATGGTGTTATACAAGTCATATTTTTTACTATAAATATTCATTAGAAAGATAAAAATATTTCCTACATCATGATAGTTTTTTTATAATTTTTAGATATTAAATAAATTAATTTATTTATGACACCGTGATGATGCAGTAATTACCTCATAAATGAACGATTTAAATAAAATGAGAAGATAGGGTGAAATCTAAGTCTTACACTTGTCACAAACCTATTGGATGGGTATATTTTGAAACTGTATCACCTTATCCTATAAATATATCCTTTTTGGACCTTTTAAATTCTAAAATCATTTTATAATAAAGTAATATTTTATAAATTTCCAAGAGTGCCCCTCCTCTCCTCTTATAAAAGGCCCCCACCTCTACCACATTACACACACCTCTCAAGCCTTTGGCTCGGCCAAACCCTGACCATTTCATCTCTCCACATCCCTCACTTCATCATTGAATCCTCACTTTGGGCAGAATCTTTTCCAAGGAAGCCTTTGAGCTCAAATCAAATAGAGTTACCCGATTTAAAGGTAATGTCTTCCCTTGTGTTCTTTTGTTTTATTTTTCTTCTCCAAACCCCTAAAATCTTTTTAATACCTTTTTTAGTAACAACACCAGTATCTTAAATATACTAGGATGTTTTTATAATAATTATTCAAGCTACACTTTCACATACCTCCGTCTAATGGTTAAAGAACATACTGTTTCTGTGGATGGAGAATTACTGCCTCACGAAATGATGATTGTTCAATATTATTTTAACACCTTCAAAGGTGTCCATTAAGATGTCACTATATTTATATATGATATATAATATGTTTATGTTTTCCTTAAGCTTCTGTATTTTTCATTTTTGGCATACCTTTATGGTTTCCATTATGGGTAAACGCGATATCTTCATTTTTGGAAGTGCGGACTACCGCCCCCTCAAAGTGATTTGATTCGTTAATGCCATATGTGGGATGTATAAAGGATGGAATTAATGGTATTACATATGATATAATACTGGAATTATAATATACCTTTATATAATTATTATTTAATTCCATTTAATACAAAAATAAATAAATGAAAGTAGCGTTCATGCGTACGTACAGCCTATCATCTCTATGAACGGTGCTTTTAATTTTTTATCTCCAAATGCTATGGAATAGTATAAAATGATTATATACTGGATATATATGATATTTAAAACATAAATACTATTCTGGAGATGATGTACCTATAACTACATGGAAAATTATTTTCCAACAAGTTCAATTTTTACTCATGTACCGAACATCGACAAAAATTTCTGATATGAACTCACTTTATTAACCAATTATTTTAACATTATAATATGTGATATGAACTAAATAATAATATTTAAAGGAGGACCTTAAGAAATTATAAATTGACCAAATTTTATTATTCAGGAGATTAAAGAACGATCGAGTCATGTCGTACACGAGGTAAGGGATCCTACCCCTCTCTTTCTTTTTAAGTACACTCTTTTATGTCATTCCTTTTAAGATCATATTTCTTATGATTGGGATGTTATTTTATATTACTCCTACTTTACTTTTATGTTAATATTATGAGAGACACTATTTTCTCTCATAAATCCATTTTGGATGTTTTGAGTGGCACCATTAGGCTGTCGAATTTTCGTAGGAGATCTAACCTCTCTCTTTCTTTTTAAGTACTCCCCTTTATGTCACTTCTTTTAAGCTCCTCTTTATTATGTTGGGGGATGTTCTTTTATATTACTCTTTCTGTAAATTTTATTTTAATATGATTATAGACCCTATTTGATCTCATCAATCCATTTTTTGGAAGTTTTAAGTGGCGTCGTTAGGCTTCCGAGTTTTCGTTAGGGATTTTTCATCTCACTTTTAGTCTCGTGAGATTTATGCTACATTTTCCACCATTTCCTTTGAGTGGTGTATGTACTTCCCATTATTATACTCTTTGTGTAATATAATTTCATTTATGGGTATTTAAATATTCATTTTATGACCCTTCTTCAATGGGGTGTACGTTTCGAAAGTTACCCAAGTCGGTAAGGGAACCTTTCACCCTCCTCTTTTTAAAAGACATATTTTTTATGTCTTTTAATTCACATACCATTATGTTGGGATATGTTCTTCTATATCCTTATTGATGTAAATTTTATTTCCAAGTGATGAGATACCCTTTTTATCTCTCATCAAATCTTTTTCTGAATTTTAAAGTGATGTTGTTAGGCTGTCGAATTTCTGTAAGGGAACTTCTTAACCCACTTTCAATTCTTTGGGTTAAACCTCTACTTCTTGATTTTATTATTCCAAGATTATGTGTGGAATCCCTACTTTTTAATTTCCACAAACCTTTGTGTAGATATACTATTTCTACACATAATCATCTCATTGATAAATTCTTACTAACTTGTATGGGAAATCATAACTCAATCTCATTTCATTGAGTTAAATATCTATGTCATTGGTTTTGTTTTTCCAATATTATGTGTGAATGACCTCTGATTGTTTCACACTTAATATCCACTTTTATTGGGTGTATTTATATTTTTCACACATAATTATGTGATAGATTTATCCTTAATTTAAGGATACCATCTTTATAATGGATTCCATCTCAATTTACATTTCCATTGAGACTTTATTGTTGTTATGCACCAATTCACTCTTATATGGTGTGTATACTGTCCTTTGAAATATTATATCATGAATCCCTTTATTCTCATGATATTATAAAGTTCGGATTAAATGTTATTCCACAATTATCTGTATTCAAGAGTCTCTCATTTGTTAAAAACTCTTTAACAAAAATATCATTTTAAATGTTTTAAAGATTTATTATTCTAAATTTTTATCTTTAATGTCCATGTTTTCAAAATAGTTTTCAGTATTTATTTATATGGACATTAGTGTTTTAAAATTATAATTCCAATAAAAGCTTCAAAGTGGTATGGGACACTTTGATTCAAAAATCTCTTTTAAATGGTTTTTGAAAGTAGATTGATAAATTCAATATCTTGGAATTACTTATTGTGATTGCAAATGAAATGTTTTTATTGAAATGTTTATATTTTAAATATTTTATGTGTAATGATGGTACTTGGACATTTTACGGGTGGTTACGTGATAAACCATATGACGGGTGGTTCCGTGAATACCAGAACGGGTGGTTACGTTATAACCTCCAATTCATTGGGTATGGAAGTCAGCTGTATGGATATTCCATTAAGTATGTGTGGAATTTGACCGTATGGTTATTCCATTTAAGTATTTTTATGTCCCAAGTTACCTTTATATGTTATGTGATCTTTATATGGGTTTTATGGTAATATTTTGGTTACAAAAGGGTAAGTAATGAACTTTTATTCAGTGAAGAGTTTTTTACTACTTCATAAAGGTGAAAAGTATTACTTTTATAAAGTATACATGGTTTACTTGTTGTTTTGAAAAACTAACAGTTTTCATTCATTGTGTATCCCTTACTGAGCTTTTTATGCTCACCCCAAGTTTTTGAAATGTTTTTCACAGGACTTAACGTGTAATAGGGTCAAGGATGGGATCAAGGGAAAGTCATGCTACCTAAAACATGGAGCTAGACATGTTTATTTTTAAGAGTTTTTATTTTATGGAAACTTAGTAGAAGTTTCTACTTTCTAATCTTTTGAGATGTAATAGTTATGTCCTAATTCTCTAAAACTCTAAACCTAAAAATATCCTCAATGTGAATTATTAATTTAATTCAATATTAAGTAAGGTTTAAGGCCGGGGCCTTATAAAAAATTTGAAATGAATCTTAATTTTATCATGTACGATGTGAACAGGATTCTCCAGCACCATGAAAAATAATTGATTTGAAGGTTACACTATTATTTTACAAGGTTATTTTTAAATAAAATTATTTAGAAAATTTTTATTGTTTTAAAAAAGTTTTTTTAAAGTGGAAGGTCTATTTTAATCCCAAAAAAATTTAAATGGTCTTCCAAAAACATTTTCTCTCTAAGATGACATATGTTGATAGCACATATGATTTACTAGGGATATGATACAAGTATTCCATTATTATTATTCCTCTAAATGTTTTATGTTTAATATGAAAAGATTATTATGAAGCCCTATTCTCTTCCCTGGGTTTTACCATGATGAAGGGCTTATGAGACCCGCTTATTTTCACAGATTATGTTATGATGGGATGATGAAATGATTATAAAACCTGTATATTTTCAACATGTTAGGATATAGTTATTTTTTTATGATACCCATTTCTTTTAGAGGGTTCTTATATGATGAATATATTATGATCTTATGGAACACATATGTATGGTTTTCATTTTGTGATGGGTGTAACCAATATCTCTCTAACGACCCAAGCTTGACATACATGGACATTACATTAATTTTATTTAATACTTAACACATTAAAAAAATACACACCCAAAGACTGTATTATTTTAGTTTAATTGGAAACTTGGAACACATTATTCTAACTCAGGGAAAGATCTCTAACATGTCTAATAAAGATCTTCCCATTTAGTTTTCCTACCTAAAACCTTTCTTTATATCCTGGGGAAAATAAAACATAAAAAAGGGTGAGATCAAATGCTAAGTAAGGGGAAACAAGGATAACATCAAACAAAACATAAAAATAAGAGTTTAAAAACATGAACATAAATTTTGAATATCAGAATCTTGATTCATGAAATAAATCATGGCAGTACATAAGGAATAAATCATAATGTAACATGAACCATGAAAATATAACATTTCCACAAAACATGGAATTGTGGAAAACACATAAGAAAATAAAATCATTTCCATATTATCCAACGATTATTTACAAGACTATTATAGTTCACAAATTACATTACTGAACTGAGTTTACTTTTCGTTCTAGCCCTATATTACTGAACCGGATTTACTTGTCGTTCCAGCCCTGTATTACTAAAACTGATTTACTTATCCTTCCACTCATTTATAACTCATGAGATATAAATCTGTACCCAATACATTGGAAGTTTATATATTTCTCATATGTCACATAATTAAAACCATACATATGTTTTCTGCAAAAACATAAATCATTCATTGTAGTATAACCCATGGAATAAAATGGCTTTCTTTTAGAACATTCCATTATAACATAATCTATTTAAAACAAATGGATTTCATAAATAGAATTCCATCACAAAAATAATTAACCACATGAATAATAGGGATATTACACTTGAAACATATCATTAATCATATATGGAAAATAATTTTGATAAAATAATTGAAATTAATTCTTGATGAAAATATCATTTCTTCTTCAAATACATCTTCTTTTCTAAAAACGCCACACAATATTAAAAGAAAATAATTTATTTTAAAATAAACATGAAACATTGTAGAGGAATCTTCATGGAAATAAGGAGTTATAAAAAATTTAAAAATATGGTCATTCCGTATAAGATAAAAAACATTATCCTCATACATTTTCCAAAAAAGTCATAAAGTACCTCATATCGAATAATGATAAAAGATTCATTTCATAACATTTAATAAAAATTTACCAATGGGTAAAATTGAATTTAAAAAATTTTATAAGAATAAAAAAATATTAGATATTTAGGAAACATGGATTTGTATGATAAATATACCCTAGTAAATACTTATGATTAAGCAATCTCAGATAATAATGAGATTGAAAAATTATCCCTTACCTTAGGTCCACTATCCATTGTATGTATCAAAAACTCCTATATAATGATTTAAATAATGTCATATACTTGTTCTAGAATCATATTTATTTTTATGATGTTATATATGATCATATTTTCATCTGTTTGGTAATAATATTTCATTATTACTTGTTATTCGGGTATTAACTACTTCATTTTCACATGCATGTTTTGTGGAATAAGTTATAATTATCCTTATTAGGTCATATTTATATCATTCCAAAATGATATTAACATAATATATATCATATATATTTATTATTTAACACTTATATTATAGTGATTTAATGGATATCATGTAGAATTAATCGCATCGCATCATGGAGACGGTAGGTCGTACGTATGCACGAGTGGTGATATAATTCCTTTAATTATGAAATTTTATCAAAGTGTATGGTATATATATTGTTCCAGAATAAATAAATTTTTATAATAATAATATATAGCTATTATTTCCATCATTATACCCATCCAATTCAAGTGGTTGTGAAAAATATATTACAGCATGATGTGGAGACGGTAAGTTGTACGTACGCAAGTGTGGTGATTCTGTTATTTATAGGATAGATGGAAGGTGGAATATGGACGTTCCATAATCTTAATAATATCTCATTATATAGGTGATAATTAATTCATTAATTTATAATGTTAACAACTCATGAACAGGAAGTATAAGAAGAAATAATTTGAAAGAATCAGTAGAGGATATTACCTCTTGTTCGACGAGCTCCCTCTAGATCTCCTCTTAAAGGCACTATAGTTGGTATTTTGAGAAAAATAGATCCTATATAAGTGAATAAGAAAGTTTAGAAGGTAAATATTTAGGGTATGGTTGATCATGAATGAATAAATTGAATTAAAATTATGAGGGAGGATTTGCCTTTTATAATTTAAGTGAGGGCACATTTGGAATCTTTAAAAATATTAATTTATAATAAACTCAAACCAAATCCAAAAACCTCAAAAATGTCATATATTAGAAACTTATATGATATAAAGTTATAATATCATCAACCAATAAATTTTGGGCAAGTTTTTATGTAAATTTAAACATTATCCTTCTAATTTAATTCTTAGTTATTTTATTTAATTGTAACTAGAGTAACAATTATTCCAATATTAAAATAGTGACATATTTACTTATTTTATTTAAATTAAATCACAAATAAATAATTTGGATAATTTTTTACCATATAATAATTATTATATATTTTTTAAAATGTTTTATATTTTTTAAATAATTTAATAAAACATTGTTTTGACAAAACAACAATAGTGTCAATTTTGACACTATTCAATTCATGGATTTTTTAAAATATCAAGATATGATGTTATCATAGAATAGAATATTTTTTTATATCCCTATGGGGTCTAGTTCATCTATGAAATTAATTTTATATATTAATTTTCCAAAATTATATTTATTTTAATATTTTAATAACATTAATTTGATATTTCCATTAATAAAGTAATTACTACATCTGTTTTAATATAATTATTTGTTGGGTAAAATTTAAAAAGCCAAATATTATGATGAAAATATATCTAATATATTTCATTATAATACTTTTATTAAAATATATATTCTCTAAAATAAATCCTAAAAAATGTTATACTTATCAAAATATGAATGTGACAAGTTTAACATCACTTTAAATAAAATAATATAAGTGTCATAATCTATTCTATAAGGCTCAAAATTCTCAATAGATCGACCCATGGATTATTATGGTCCATATATACTTGAAAAATAATATTGGGGAATGTTTTTTAGTCTTTTAATATTTATTATCATTTTAATAAAATTATTTTATTGATTTTTCATCAATTAAATAATTTCTACATCATTAATTTATAAGCCTTTAAGGTAATTATTTATTTCTAAAAAAATAAAAAAATACCATGGTAAATAAAAAATTTTATATTTCAAATAAGTATTTATAGTCGAATATATCTTCTGAATAACCTTATTTTAAAAATGATTTATTGTTTAATACATGAATGTGACATCTTTATATTTTCATGAAATAAAATATTATAAGTACCATAATATCTTTCAAACGGCCCCAAAACATCAAAAATAAATTTATATTAGGAGAATATGTTTATTAAGATAAAAATTAACATTTATATTAGTAGATACCACCCATTTTTCATATGTGGACACATAATTGATATTATAGTTAATGAAAATGACACTTCGTGTCTTTCTTTAATTTAAATATTATTTAAGTCAATTTCATGGACAAGTGTCCATTACATGACATAATTACGATCCCTAAGTGTTAAGGGTCCAATTTAATTCATCAAATAAAATTTTTTCATTTGTTTCGCTCATTTTATAGTCATTATAATTTTATTTTTAACCTAAATTACCAAATTTACCCTTTGTCGTGGTAACAAAATTTATCATGGTTACTATTCATATTGGCCAAAAATAAAAGGGAAATACTTAACAAATTTGGATCTAATAAATTCAAATTTTAGATCCATTTTTCAAAACAAAAAATACAGAAGTTGCATAATTAAATTTAAAATAAAACTGATAAAATGTCACGAAAATCAGTTTTTTGGAAAAATGCCCCTTTTTAAATGGAAAATATTTTTATAATAAATTTATGTATAAAATTATTTAAAAAATCCATAATTTGAGAAAAATGAACTAATTAAAATTTAAAACTAAACCAAAATATAATTTTACTATGTAATGACTGTAAAAGAAAATAATGTTTTCAATAAAAATCAGTATTTTCACCATTCATCAAAATATTAAACTTATCAGAGAAACACCAAAAATTCAACCAAAGTAAATTTTTATATTACACATTAAAATAAGAAGTTTATTTTTTTAAATTTAATATAAAAAAGTGTCAAAACTATATTTATAATTGTTTCTCCATCAAAATGCGGTAAAATTGCATTTTTTTAAAAATACTTCTTTTATCCAAAAAAATTGAATTTATTTTTATATCATGTATAGAAAACAAAAAAGTTGATTTTTAAAGATTAGATTGAAAAATAAATCAAGAGTGATTTTATTAATTTATAAACTTGATTAAACTCAAACTTGCGTGAAAGGAATTCTATCAAAAGAACTTGAAATTGTGTGTAACACAAGCCAAGCATAGTGTTATGTATACCGCAAGATAAGACGGTGTTTCATATAGTGAATGCTTATATTGGTGTAACATAAAACACAATACATAACTGAAATATATATATATATATAAATCATAAAAATCTCGGAGTGTTACATTCTTCCTCCCTTAAAATGAATTTCTCCCACGAAATTCATTTGGGTTGTTATAGGGTTTAATATGTGAAAGTATATTTCACATAAAACAACACCATAAAATCAAGTGCTAAAAATTAATTTTAAAAAGTAATCATTGGAAAATAACAATTACCCGATGTAAATCATAACTAGATCTCTACGTATAAGAACATAGGTGAAGATTAGGTATGAAGGAAAAGCATAAACAATCGTAGAGATTGATAATGATCACTGATCACTATAAATTTGGTGATCCAGTGAAGGTTAACAGTCAAAAAAACCATAAGCAAAATAATCATAAAATTGGTCCTTGATATCATCAAAAATGATGACAATAAGATGCCCTTTTACATCACGATCCCTTTTCCTAATGTTGAATAATCTTCATAAGAAGATATACTTACTTGATTTCAGTACATTATAACCACTGGTCATGGCTTGAATAATTTTCCACTTTATATCTTATTAAAATAAATGACGTTTAATTTTCCATTCCTAAAGTGTTAGCAGATCATGTGATCTATAAATAGAATGATAGGTCATTCCATCTGTCTTTTTCACAACAAAAAGGTTATCACTATTAACAAAATATGCATAATTCCACTTATAGTGAGATAATACTTTAATCTAAAAAACTTCATCTGGATTTTAACATAAACATTCCATAAATTGAAAACCTTAGAATACTTCTAATATATGAAAATCCAGAACATTAGTAAAGGGTTCTCTAAATAAGATTAACATTTATCACCCATATATCATAAAGTATCTCTTTCTTGTCACATTCCAAACATGTGATCACCTTCATCATATATTCTCTTGAGTCAAGGTAATAACCTGAATTACAATATTTCCTTATTGAAAACATGCATGTTTCAATATTCTTAAGACTGAAAATTTTACAACTTTATCCATGATAGTATAAACCACTTTTCAAAAAATCATTAATCAGATCTATGTAAATCATTACCATCAAATTATTTATAACTGAAATATCCTTATCCAAATATCATTATCTCAAAATCAAGATTGTATTAATGTTTATCCTTCCCTTAATCATGTGTTCTCTAAGTATATCACCTTAAACTTTCAAAAAAAATCTAGGTCCTTATAACTATTTAACATATCTGTTCCAATCCATAATTAAAAAACTTATACTAAAAATGATTTTATATTTCATGATTCATATAACATAATCATTGAATTAGAAAACATATACACCTCAGTCATCCAACTTTATTATTAAAAAATTACCCAAGATCCATCATCTTATTCATTCCTAAAATATTAATCATGGCTTAGCGTTACCCAACCTTAATCTAACCACGATTCTTAGGTTTAAAGTAAACAATAATTCTAGGACGTCACATACCTTTCACATGTTGTTTACAATCTCTTTATCCTTATTATTATAACTCATACTCACGCCACCTTCATGATTATATTCTTTATATTACTACTTAGTAAATTGGTTTTCATAATTCCAATACTTTCCACATTTGAAACATTCAAGGTTAACAATTTTATATCTAGTTCTGGCTATTGAAAAAGGCCAGAAAGAAAATTGTGAGAAATATATATCAGAGATTAAAAACACATAAGTAAGTTAAATTAATTATAATATTTAAATCTATGATATCTTAGGTTTAATCCTTGGTTATTCATGATTATCAAAAAAACTCTATGATTATATCATATACTTAGACTTATCTATAGGAAATCCTAAGACATATCCTTAGAAATATCTCCAGGGATCTCACTAAATCATTTTCATCCTAGTTTACAAAGGTTAACTAAACCTTCACTCTAATATAAACTCTAATGAACCAAGATTGAGGTACAAGAAAATTATATTTATTTTGTGTAATACTTAATACATTACAAAAATAGAGACCCAAAGACTATATAAGCTTAGTTTCTTTAGAAATTTTGAACACATTATTCTAACTTGGTGAAAGATCTTCAAAATCTCCCACAGATATATTCCCCTTTATTTTTACTACCTAAAATCATTCTTTATATACTAGGGAAAATAAAACATAAAAAAGGGTGAGCTCAAATTATATATAAGGGTAAATATGGATAACATCAAACAAAACATAAATATAATAGTGTAAAAATATGAACCTAAATTTTGAATATCAAAATCTTGATTCATGAAATATATCTTGTCCATACGTAACGAATAAATCATAAAGGAACATGAACCATAATAATAAAATATTGGCATAAAACACAGAATTGTGGAAAACACATAAGCATATAAAATAATTTCCATATTATCCAAGGTTCATTTATAAGACTATCATAATTGACAAAGTCCATTACTAAACTGAATTTACTTGTCATTATAGCCCTATATTACTGAATCGGATTTACTTGTCATTCCTTCCATGTATTACTTAACCGTATTTAGAATCCATTCTATTCGGGTATATATGATGAGTTATAAATCTTTACCTAATTCATTATATGGATATATTGGTCCCATCCATCATATAATTAATACCATATATATTTTTTCACAAAAAGATAAATCATTCATCATAGCATAACCTAAAGAATAAAATTGGTTTCTTAATCATCATTCCTTTATAACATAAGCAATGTGAGAAAAATGTACTTCATAAATAGAATTCCAACACAAACATAATTAATCACAATAATAATAGGGATAGTATACTTGAGACATATCCTTAATCTTATATGGAAAATAATTTTGATAAAACAGTTGAAAATAATTCTTGAGAAAAATATCCTTTCTTCTTCAAAGAATATTCTTTTCTAAAAATGCTGCACAATTTTAAAAGAAAAGAATTTATTTGAAAATAAAAATGAAAATTTATAGAGTAATATTCATGGAAATAAGGTGTTATGAAAACATAAAAATATGTTCATACCTTATAAGTTAAAAAAACATTATCATCGTACTCTTGGCGAAAAATTCAAAAAGAACCTCGTATCGAATAACGACAAAAGATTTCTTTCATACTATTTAATAAAAATTAAACAATGGGTAAAACTGAATTTAAAAAAATATATATAAAAAAATATTACATATTTATGAAACATGGATGTGGATGTTGAATATTCCCTAGTAAATACTTATGACTTAACAAACTCGAATAATAATGAGATTGAAAAATTATCACCTACCTTAGATCTGATTTCTGTTGTATGTATCTAAACCTCATGTATAATGATTTAAATAATTTCATACACTTTTTATGCAATCATTTTTATTTTTAGGATATCATATATGATCGTAATATCATCAGTTTGGTAATAATATTTCATTATTACTCATTATTCGGGTATAAATTGCTTCATTTTCTTATGCATGTTTTGTCAAATAAGTTCTGGTTATCTTTCTTAGTTCACAATTATATCATTAAAAAATGATATTAACATAATATATATCATATTTATTTATTCATTACATTTATATAATCATGATTTAATGGATATCATTATTAATGAATCGCATCGCATCGTGGAGAAGGTAAGTTTTATGTATGCATGAGTGATGATATCATTCATTTAATTATGAAATGGTATCGAAGTGGATGGTATATATATTTTTTAAAAATAAAAACCTTGTTATAATAATCATATATAGTTATTATTTCCACCATTATACCCATCCAATTCAAGTGGTGGTAATAAAAACATATTACCCCACGGTGTGGAGACGATAACTCGAACGTATGCACAGCTGGTGATTTTGTATTTATTAGGATGGATAAAAGGTGGAATATGCTTGTTCCATAATCCTAAAAACATATCAGTATAATAGTGATATTGTAGTCACTAATTTATAATGTAAACAACTCACAAATATGAAGTATAACAAGAAGAAATAATTTGAAAGAATCGGTAGAGGAGATTACCTCTTCTTCGACGAGCTCCCTCATGATCTCCTCTTAAAGGCATAAGAGTTTGCATTTTGAGAATACAAAAACCTCTATAATGTGAATGAGTAATTTTATAAAGTAAATATCCATGGTATTTTTGATCTTTAAGGATCAAAGTGAATTTAAATTGTGAGGGAGGATGTTCCCTTTTATAATTTAGGTGAGGGGCACATTTGGAATCTTTGAAAATAATAATTTATAATAAAATCAAACCACACAAAAAAAACCACCATAATTTCATAGTTTACAATATGAAATTAGATAAGTTTATAATCTCATAAACCATTAAATTTTGGATAATTTTTTATGTGAATTTAAACCTTATCAATTTAATTTAACACTTAGTTATTCTATTTAATTTTAACAAGGGTAACAATTATTTCAATATTATAATGGTGAAATATTTACTTATTTGATTTAAATTAAATAATAAATAATAAATTTGGATCATTTTCAACCATATATTTATTATTATATATTTTTAAAAATGTTTTATTATTTTTTTAATAATTTAATAAAACATGGTTTTGACAAAACAACAATAGTGTCCATTTTTACATTATTGAATTCATGGATTTTTAAAAATATTAAGATAAGATGTTATCATTGAAAAAAATATTTTATTATATCCCTATGGGTTTTAGGTCATATATAAAATTAATTGGATATATTAATTATTCAAAATTATATTTTTTATTATTATTAATAACATTAATTTGATATTTCCATTAATAAATTAATTACTACATCTATTTTAACATACTTATTTGATGGGTATAATTTAAAAATAAAATACTATGATGAATATAAATCTAATATAATTTAGTAAAATAATTTTATTTGAATATATATTCTTGAAAATAAACCATTAAAAATGTTCTACTTATTAAAATAATAATGTGACAAGTTAAACGTCACTTTAAATAAAATAATATAAGAATCATAATCACCTCTATAGGGCTCCAAATTCACAATAACTCGACTCTTTGATGGTTATGGTTGATATATACATGAAATATAATATTTGAGAAAGTTTTTTAGTTTTTTAATATTTATTATAATTTTAATAATATTATTTTATTTATTTTTCGTCATTAAATAATTTCATCATCATCAATTTACAACACATTAAGTTAATTATTTAATTACTAAAAATTAAAAATAAATTACACAGGAAAATAAAAAAATAATTATATTTAAAATTATTATTTATAGTAGAATATATCTTCTATGTAACCTTATTTTAAAAATGATATATTATTTAAAACATGAATCTGACATCTTTAAATTTTCATTAAATAAAATATTATAAATACCATAATATCTTTCAAATGGCCCCAAAACATCAAAAATAAATTTATATTAAGGAATTATGTTTATTAAGTTAAAATTTAATATTTATATTAGTTTATACCACCCATTTTTTAAAATGTGGATACATAATAGAAATTATAGGCAAAGAAAATGACACTTTGTGTCTTTCTTGAATTTAAATATTATTTAAGTCATTTTCATGGAAAATTACCCATTAAAAGAATTAATTTGAATCCATAATTGTTAAGGGAATAATTAAATTCATCAAAGAAAATTTTTTAATTTATTTTGGTCATTTGATAGTCATTATAGTTTTATTTTTATCCTAAATTACCTAAATTACCCTTTGTCGTGGTAGCAAAATTTACCATGATTACTATTCATATTGGCTAAAAGTGAAAAGTAACTAAATACCATAATAGGACCTGCTAAATCCAAATTTTAAATCCATTTTTCAAAATCCAAAATATATAAGTTTCGGTATTAAATTTAAAATAAAATGAGAAAATGTCACAAAAAACAGTTTTTTGGAAAAAAAAATTCCATTTTTTAATGGAAAATGTTTTTATGATAAACTCATGTATAAAATATTTTTCAAAAACCCTAATTGGATAAAAATTAACTACTTAAAATTTAAAACTAAAACAAAACAAAATTTTACTATATAATTACTTTCAAATGAAATAAATTTTTCAATAAAAAGCAGTATTTTCACTATTCACTAAAAAAATAATCCTATCAGAAAAAATACCAAAAATTCACCAAATTAAATTTTTATATTAAAAATTAAAATAATAAGTTTATTTTATAAAATTGAATATAAAATATTCTCAATAAACTAGATTTAAAATGTGTGCACCATCAAAGGATGGAAAAACAACATTTTCTAAAAATGCACCTTTTATCCAAAAAAATTGAATTTGCTTTTATATCATGTCTAGAAAACATATAAGATGAATTTTAAACATTATATTGAAAATTACATCAAGGGTTATTATATCATTTTATAAACATGATTAAAATTAGTCTGGGATGAAATGAATTCTATCAAAATAACTTGAAATTGTTTGTAACACAAGCCAAGCATAGTGTTGTGTATACCGTAAGATAAGTTGATGTTACATATAGCGCAAGATTATCTTGTTGTAGTATACAACACAAGACATCAATGAAAATAATATATATATATATATCATAGAAATCTCATAGTGTGAAAATCTCCCTCTAAGGCATTGGGTAATGATTTATATCATGAGATAGATAGGACTAGAATGAGGAGTGAACTTCATTCAGTAAGGTACATTGTCTACTATGATGGTTTTGGGAGTGAACCTTGACTACTATGATGGTTTGGTGTGTGGACCAATTATACTATGATATCCTTGGTAAGTATCCTTGACTACTTGGGAAATCATTTTCTATGATTATGTGTATTCCATGATCCCATGTCTTATGCTAATCTTATGCTCTCATGGATCATGTTCATTGATTCCTTTATGATTCATTTATCAGGACCTTCCAATATTTATGCCAAAATTGGTATTTTGATCTTTTATATACAAGGTATGGTTTTCTAATGTTATGATCATGTTATCATATATTTATGATCTTGTTATACTTATGTGATCACTGATATCTCTCTTACTTACCCTTAATAAGCATCTCAGCTCACTATTTCATATGTTTCCTTCATCTGGGTTATGAAGAAATATATTATATATGATATGTCTAAAAAGGATTATATTTATGAAGAAATTAGTGGTAGGTGAATTAGTTCACTTATGAACTAGTTTTTTATGTAACCATGTTTCCAAATAAACTAAACTGATATGATCTATGTTCATATATTTTTTTAATATAATTAATATTCATTAATTAGGGTGTAATTTCTATTTTTGAGAAGCCAAGGTTTCCAAATTTGGTATCATAGGATTATTTTAGTTAAAACTTTTGAAACTAATATGAGAAAATGGAAGTGAGAACCCTTAGGATAATCCTAACTACAGGAAAACTTCTTAAGTTTTAGTAAATAAAGGAGTGTATTTTTCTTATAAATACATACCTATCTAGATACTAAAATTATATATGGTTCTGAAACTGAGGTACCTAGGGGTAATAACACGAAAAATTAATGTTAGGCTTGACTGGAGCATTACTCAGTACACAAAAATTATCCTTATTACACGCCTATTTTGTCACTCCTGGGGATTTTCTTTGGATAAATCATATTTTCATTATAAGATGTCATAAAGGATTTGAATATATGGTGATAATGGAAGTCCTAGGTTAAACATAATATTTCATTTATTTAAAGGAAATTATCTTTATTTATATATATTAAATGATTTTTTATGACTATTTGGTTTAATAATTTGATTAGTGTTTCTCACACTATTATTTTTTGTTTTAGTTGATGGACATAACCTAAAGAAGTCATGTTAATGTTGAATGCAATAGAAAATGAAACAATTTTCTTCCAGAGAAACTAAATGTTATGGGATCTGGAATGAAAAATATTATTTCTATTCTCACCCAAATTTTTTAATAAATGAATCACATTCGAATTCAAAATGGGAATAGGAGGGAACAAAATTCATTTGAGACCATATTGAGGAAACATACAACTTATTTTAGTGGGAATTCAAGTATGCTAGTTTTGGAGTAATGGATTAGCACAAATGAAAGGATGTTTTCCATCATCCAGTGTTCAAAACATGTGAAATTAATTTTGGTTGTCTGCTATTTGGAAGGTAAAGTAGATCATTGGTGGAATCTTATTAAGAATTTGAGTCAATAATATGAAATTGAATCTATGGATTGGGAAGGGTTCAAGAAATTTTTTTCCAATAAGTATTTCCTCATATTTTTCATACAAATATGGAGAGGGGTATCATTTATCTAAATTAGAAGGATGATGAATCATTTGGTATATATTAGGAAAATTTTTACAATACTTTTCATGTATGCTTCTGGTATAATCATCCAACCTAAAAGTAAGCTTTATCGATTTTTAAGTGGATTAAAACCAAATATTCCAAGGTAATTATTTATAAGATACTTCAATAGTTACGAATAGATTTTCCTATGATCTATCAATATGGAAATAGAGTTTGGTTTTATGTATAAATATCATGGTTTTTATAGGAAAATAAATATGATATTCAATGGAAAATTTAAAAAACATAGATAGAAAAAGATAAGATTTATTTGATGCTCAAAGTATGGGAAGAAACATAGACAAAACTATCTTAAGGGTACTAGAAAATGTTTTATGTGTGTGAAGGAAGGTCATACAGAAATCAACTTTTGAAGTGATGGGAAAAAATTACCTTATGATGTGAATAGAGAGAAAGCTTCACAAAATGCTCCACCTAAACTTCAATGTTTCCAATGTATGAAAAATTTGAACTATTCTAATGAGTTCCCAAATCTAAGGGTTAATGATTATTAATTACATCAGTGACCTTAAACTAAGTGACAAATGTAAATCTCATTCCAACTCTATTTTTGATGAGGGCTATGATGATGACATGGTGAAAGTTACACTTCCCATCCTCTCTATAATTTGTAATGTCTTATTTGACTCTAGATCCACCCATTATTTTATATCTAAAGATTTTTTTAAGGGTTTCAAAACTCTACCCCAACTATTAATGTTGAATTGTCTATAAAAATCCATAGTGGTATGACTATAACATCTCAAGTATATGATTCTTCTCTGATTGAAGTTTGTGAGAATTTTCTTCCTAAAAATCTTGTTATTCTCCCTCTAGTTATATTTTATGTTATATTAGGAATGTATTGGGTTTCACTACACAAATCCCACATAAATTACTGAGGAAGGGAAGTCACTTTTTACATTCTAAACAGACCTTTGATATTATAACATAGTGATGATAAATGTGAACTTATGATGGAAATTATGTCAATTTTATGGGTCTTGAGTCATATAAAAAAAAGGGGTTTGTATCTCAGATGGTTTGGTGGAAACTCAACATCGATGATATGCGTATTTTGTGGGAGTTCCTTGATTTATTTATATAATATTTTCCTAGTATTTCACAGAATCTTGAAGTTGAGTTCTCAATAGAACTCTTACCTAGTGCCTCACCTATTTCAATGAATACCTATAGAATTCCCCTAATTGAGTTTTAGGAATTAAATAAGAAACTCTATGAGAATCTTAAAAAGGGATTTATTTAGAAAAGTGGGTCACCTTTTTGTGAACTGATTATTTTTATGTAGAAGAAATATGGATCAATGTGACTATCCAATAATTACCAAGAACATATCAATATTATTCTCATGAACAAGTATCCTTTACCCAATATAGATGAGTTTTTTTATTAACTACATGGATCCCGATAATTTTTTACGAGTGATATTCGTTATAAAAATAATCAATTGAGGGTTACGAATGAGTATATACCCAATAAATCATTCCTAACTATGTATGGACACTATGAGTATATATTAATTCTATTTGGTCTTAAAAATTCCCCTGTTATCTTTATGGATTTCATGAATTCAGTCTTTAGAGATTACATTGATCAGTTTGTGGTAGTCTTTATTGACAATATTATTATATATTAAAAGGGAATGTAAGATCATAAAGATCGCTTCATTTTTTTAAAGACCCTGAGAATAGATAATTTGTATGAACAAATTTTAAGGTGTGAATTTTAGCTGTAAAAGGATTCATTTTTGGGTCATATAATCTCAATAGATGGCATATTTTTGGATTTATTAAAGGAAAAAGATAATGAACATTGGCTCAGACCAACAATGATGACTAAGATCCAAATGTTTCTTGGTTTGTATATATATTATTGATGGTTTATAGAAAATTTATCATGACTGTCTAATTAACTCACCATGTTAACTTGGAAGGGATCTAAGTTCCTTTTGAAAAATTAATTTGGAAAAAATTTAAGGAATGAATATAATATTATTCAGTGCACCTAAGATTACATTACCCTATAGTGGAGGAGGGTCTCTAATCTTTAATTATGTATCCATTAAGGTATTAGGATACATCCCATGTAGAATGACTTGATCATAGAATATGCCTCATTAAAATTAATGGTTCATGGGACAAATTACCCAACTCAGGATTTGGAGTTAGTTGCAATAATATTTGCATCAAAGATATGGATTAATTAACTTAATATAGAAAAGTGTGATATATATACCTATTAAAATGTTTAAAGTATATATTAACATAGAATGAGTTGAATATGCAATAGAGAATATGGTTAGAGATGATTAAATATAACAAAATCTCAATACATTACCACACTAGGAAAGTGAACTATGTTGTCAATCCTTTGAGTTTAAAGGATGAAACTATATTATCTATGATGATGATCACAAAATATTTGACATTTATTTATTTTAAAAGGATAGATATAGAAATATTTAATGAAGGGGAGAAGTATTTTATTTCTCAAATAACTGTTCAAGTATCTATCCATGTGAGAATAAAAGGGGTGCAGAATGATGATATAGAGCTGAAAAATAAGGTGAAAAATTCACCTATGTTTAATATTGATCATGATAGAATGATTTTTTTAGTAATATTTTATGTTTCCCATCCATACCTCATTTAAATAAAGATTTATTGGAAGAGGCTCATAATTTTTCATTCTATGTTAATCCTAAATGTATGAAGATGTATATATAATTAAAAGAGTATTTCTAGTGGGATAGCCTTAAAAGAGATATTTTTGGGTTTTTATCTTGGTTTTTAGTATTTAATAAATTAAAGGTTGAGAAAAATAATTTAAGGGGGTTTCACAACCATTACTCATACCAGAATGGAAATGGGAAAACGTTACCATGTATTTTTTATAGGACTCCCTAAAACAACTAAAGGGAATCGTGTCATTTAGGTTATAGTTAATTGCCTTAAAAAGTTATCACACTTCACCACTATCATAAAATATATATTTATGGATCAATTTTACCTAATATAAATTAAGAAAGTGGTATGTTTTCTTGTAATACCACATTCTATTGTTTCAGATAAGGATTTTAGGATTACCATGAAGTTCTAATTAATTCCTCTGCAAGATCTTGGTATGTAGTTTTGTTTTAAAACTATATATCATCCTTAGATATATGGACAGTGTGAGAGAATAATTCAAACCCAAGTGGATATGTTGAGATCATTTTATATGTATTTTAAAGATGTTTGGGATCATCACCTTCCTATAGTTGTGTTTTTAAAAAAACAATAGCTTTCACTTGAGTATTCAAATGGCTCATTATGAATCCCTCTATGAAAATAAGTGTATAACTCTGACGTATTAAGATGAATTTGGAGAAAGAAAGCTATTGGTACCAGAACCGGATAAATAAATGGTAGATATAGTTAAGACTATTTAGAAACACATGAGGGTATTACAAATTCGATAGAAAAGTTATGTTGATAATCATCGATGTGATCTGAAATTTGATATCTGTGAGAAGGGGTTTATATGAATTTCTCCATATAAGAAGGTTATGAGATTTATATAGAAAGAGAAGATTATCCCTAGATATATTGTCCCTTTAAAAATTATTGATTGTATCAGGAAATTAGCTTCCCATTTTGTGCTTCCACCAAACATCTCTTATGTCCATGATGTGTTTCATATATTTATTTTAAGAAATTACATACCTGATCAATCATTTGTACTCGACTCATAATTCATACCAATATAGTAAGATCTATCTAATGATGATAATCTGGTGGAGATTTTGGATCTTAGAGAGAAATTTTAGTGAAACAAGACCACTCACCTGGTTAATGTTTTGTGGAGAAACCACCAATTCGAATAATCTATGCAAGAACCTGAGGAAGTGATGAGGTCTAAGTATGCTCAATTTTTTTTATTAGAGTGATGAATATGAAAGTAAAAAATTTCTTTTAAGGATAGAAGAATGTAAAACCATTAGTTTTTATGAATTATAATTTTTTGAATAAATTAAATTTCTTCAATATCTTGTGTTACAAGCAACACATAGTTTATCTTGTGTTACTTGTGACACGAAGTTTTAAAAAACCATGATATATTATAAATATTATTATTTAAACACGATAATTATAACCTATTTGTTAAACATATTAGTATTAATAATAATAACTACTTTTAATATATTAAGTATAGTGTTTTTATATAAATAAAACATATTTGTAAAAATGACGTAACTTTTAGAAAAGTCTTTATATGTTTCAAGAATACTATTTTCTGAAAAATGATTTTATATCATTTTGTGAATAAATAATAAAAGAAATTTTTTCCAATTTTAGAAAATTTATTTCAAAAATTGAAATTTAGTTTTTAAATCATCATATTAAAATTATGTTACGGGGAATTGTTTTTATTTTTTTTAAAGTTTCATTTTTCAATAAATAGTGAAAATACTGATTTTTATTAAAAACTGCCTTTAGTTTAAAGAATTTTCAATACCCATTTTATTTTAATGAGGTTTTAACAGATTCATTAGTTAAATTATATTTTAATTAATCCAAATTAGTACATTATAATCAATTTTAATTTGGATTTTGATATAAAAACTTTATCAACTTTTGAATGTTTTTCTTTTGGAAAATCGTTTTTTCAACATGTCTATAGGTTTAACTTTAAATTAAATTCTTCAACTTTTTTTAATTTAGTTTAAAAAAATATATTACATATATTTAATCATAGTAATTTATAATATCTAATAATTTCATATTAATGTTTTTCCATAATGAATGTGAAAATTGTAAAAAAATACTTATCGTGGTTATGGTAAAAACAAGTTTACTTGGGGTTAAGCTAACAATATATGGGTTAAAAATGACTAATAACATGTGTAATTCATATTTTATGTTTATATATAGATCTTAAATATTATTAGGTTCGAAAATGGTATGTTTTGAGCCTTTTCGAGTGACAAAAACTAGTGTCTAATTCTTCCATTTCAAAAATTCCAAGTGTGTCCTCTCCCCCACTTATAGAAGGCCACCCCCCTCTTCTCTCTTATTTACTCTTAAAAACTAATTAGTTCTACCAATAAATTCCCAAATCACTTCCAAAATTTTATAGCCTCATCCTAGAATCCTTATTTGAATCATAAATTCAAAATAGGATGGATTTTTTTTTGTGAATATGAAGAGGCTACCTGAAAAAGAGGTAATGTTCTTCGAAAAGCATTTTTATTTTATTTCCTACCCAATCTACTTAAAATATTGTTATAAAATTATTATATAGAAACATCAGAATCTTCTATATACTAGTATTTCTTTGTATTAATGGTATAAACTAAATCCCTCTCTTCTTCTCTCAAATGGTAAATGATAACATTGATCATTGGTACGACGAAGTACCGATATACGAATCGATGTGACTCGTTTTCCATCAACCTCTGTGACAGTTGGGTATGATGATAGATATAATGTATATACATGATATTTGTAACATTATTACAAATATGTAAATATAATATCAACTATTCAATTTTTTAACTTCCATTCTATAGGAGATATTATAACTCCATTCGTGTGTACTGTGGACTATTGAATTGCAAAGAAATGTGATTCATTTATCACTTATGACTTATATGGTTGGTAAAAAAGATAAATTTAATGAATATATGTGATATATAAGTCATCATAATTATTCAATAAAGTTTAATTATCATTTACCTTTCTTTAATTCCATACTTTGAAAAATGTAAATTGGGTTCATGCATATTTATGGCCTACTGTCTCCAAGAATGGTGTGATCAATTTTTCTATCTCCACATTTATGAATGACTATAAATATGTATATAATAAATATATATGATATTAATATCATGGTTAAAATTTTAGATATTATGTAACCATGATCAAATTATATGGACTAAAATCAATGAACGATAACCATAAATAAAAATGAAGTAATTATTTCCCAAATCAGTGGTTTTAACAATGAATTATTAACAAACATGTGATAAACGTGTATAAGTAAATCATATATGTTATGATAAATATGAGTATGGTTCTATAATATAGGTATAATAAACATATATTTATTATATAAGAGGTTAAAATGTGAATGAAGGAAGTCAAGACTAATGGTAAGGAATGTTTTTCCCTCAAATTTCCTTCTTTTGGACTTAAGTTATGTTATGAACCTATCTTATTTAATGAGGTGTATATATTGATCCTTTGAAATTTTATATAATGAATTCACTTATTTTCATGATATTTAAAAGTTTCATTGGATTATATTCTTTATTTCATGGGTCTTATGATTCAAAAGTTGCCCAATGTGGTAAGAGTTTTATGTTATAATCTTATAGTTTATTAGGATTTTTTATAATTATGTTTCCAATGCTGAAATATTATAACATACCTCTCAATAACTCTAATTAATTTCTTTATCCTGTACTTATTTCTTTATAAAACATGTTTTTCTTTCATTTTTCATCTTTTATGAACTCAATATACCAAAATAATGTTTTTTAGGAAAAACAAACTTTATTTATCTATTCAATCAGAAATGATTTTCTCTTCCATATCAATGTTTCAAAAAAATCTGAAAAATGTTTTTAACATTATCTCAAGATTTTTTAATGTCATTTTTACCTATTTTTGAGTTTTTTTACAAAATTTTTTAAAAGTAATATTCTTTTGTTTTCCAAACAAGGCGCTTTTGACATTTTAATAAAAATGTGAAAGGAATATTTGTTTTATTGTCTTTATAATGAATGGAATTATCCACTATCATAATCAATCATTACTTTAAATTTTCTATTATAATCTTCCATGTTTATTTTCAAATAATTTTTTTTTAAAATGTTGTATTTTTAAAAAGTTTTTTTCAAATTGTAAGGGCTATTTTCCTAAATAATTGTATTAAATGATATTTTAAAATCATTTTGCATCTAGGTTTAAATCTATTGATGTTACCTATACTTTACTGGGTATATGATCTTAAGATACCATTATTATTCTTCCTCAAAATGGTTTATGTTTAATATGGTAATATTTTAATGAAACTTATTTTTATTTCATGGGTTATGCCATGATGAAATCCTTATTAAACCTATATCTTTTTTTAGGTTATGCTTTGATGAAATGGTAAAATTACTATGAAATAAATCTCTTTTTCACAGTTTGTGATATGATGAAATGTTTATGAAACCTTTTTATTTCCATGTGTTCTTATATGATGAGTGTTTTATGATCTTATGGAATATATATTTTTTGTTTTAATTATGTAATGGGTGGGACCCATATCTCCCTCCATTGCATTGGGTAATGATTTATATTTTATGAGATAGACAAAAATGAAATAGGGATTGAACCCAATATAGTAAGGGAAGTTCTCTACTATGATAGTATTGGGAGTAAACCGTGACTACTATAACGGTTTTGGGTGTGAAACAATTCCACTATAATAGCCTTATTAGTGAGCCTTGACTATTATGGGAATAATTTTTATCCTTATGTGTGTGACACTATTCTATGTCTTATGACAATGTTATGCTCTCATAGATCATATTATTTGATTCATTTATGATTTATATCTTATTAAATTCCAATATTTATTCCATGACTTGGGATTATGATCGTTGATATGTATCATTTTCAAATTTTATGATAATGTTATCATACCCTTATGGTCATGTTATGATTATGTGATCATTGATATCTATCTTTCTTAACCTTACAGAGAATCTAATCTCACCATTTCTTATGTTTCATTTCTGTAGGTTATAGAGAATTTTATTATGGATGATATATATAAAAAGGGATATACTTATGAAGAACACAGTTGGAGATGATGTAGTTCACTTATGAATCAGTTTTTTATGTATCCATGTTTCTAAATGTGCTAAAATAATATGATCCTTAGGCTTATATTTGTGTAAGATAATGAATATTCATATATTAAAATATAATTCCTATGTATGAGAATCCATGTTCACCACATTCCCATTATGTATCATTTTTATATAAGTGAAACAAATTGATAGAATCTGAGTCTTTATATTCTTCAACCTCTTCTTCTTTGAATTTTTGTTTTTGCATTGCTACAAAGGCTATCTCAAATTTTTCTTTATTCTTGAAAACTTGTATTTTTCTCATCTCATAATATATGTGTATGTTTTTTAATTCAATCCTATCTTTCTTCTAGGGATGAAATTTTTGAATCAAAATAGTTGGTAAAATTCCCCTTAAATGTTTTGACAATGATGGAAACTTCGTGTTTCTCACCAAAATCTCATATATTTCTTAGAATATCATAGATGGTTGTAATGTAGTCATAAAAAGTCTCATCATCAGTCATATTTTAATTTTATATTACCTTTATTATCACTTAATAATTTTTCCCAAATTTCATGTGCAGTTTGAAGACCCATGACCTTGGTATATAACTTTTCATACAAGGACATTAGGATGTAATTATTTTCTTTTCCATTAACCTCAAAATTTCTATTGTCACCATGAATCATAAGGTTGTCTTTAAAAATAGGTGTAAAACCTAATGTTTCTATATATCTCACTTCAAGGCTAAGTGAAAGGAGATAGGGTAGCATCATATTATCCAACTATGATAATTTGAGCCATTGAAATTAGGAACTCTTTAGTTATTTACAAAAGTGATATTTTCTCTCTATATAAAAACTCTTTCGGATATTTATTTGGAACCATATACACCTAGGATTTATGGAAGATTGAGGGGGTGTTGGATCTGTCACTCTATTTTATGAATTATTCTCCTTTTAAATCCAGCCTCTTAAACCGGATAAAGTTCTTGATCCACTCAGTGATTTCTTAGAGAATATCCTTTTTTTGTAGTAATAAATAAAATAAAGAAGCACATAGTATTTTCAAGGTTCATCAAAAAATCATACTCATTTTTTCAACAAATTATTCCACCATGTTACAAATTTTCCACTATAAAACAAGTGATTATATACACTTTAAACACTGACCAAGATATTATCCTACTTCTAGCACCAATAGAAAATATTTTACATCTTCCAACACCAACTAAAATACTTATTATATTATTCCTATTTAATTAATAATTAGAAATATCTTACACCTTATAAATGATAGTATTCCTCCATGAGCCAACAGGATTAGGGTTTCCATTGAACATCTTCAATATATTCTACAATGGCTTGAAACTATGTTAGTCTTGAAACTCCTTCCAGATCTAGTGTGATCTAAATTCTCCTCAGCTTCATTGATACCTGATATATCAGTCTCTCTACACAATAAAATAAATATCACACAATAATAAACATGTTCCTTCATAACATTCATCTATCATTTATATTCACAATAATAATCTCATGAATGTTATCCTCATTATTATCATAGTAATTATCTATAATTTTGGAAGAACCATGATTACTAACTATAAGTTCTTTCCTCATTATAATTTTATAATAACTCCCAAATTATATCCTCAATAATTCTTGACATTATTTCATGTAGAATATACCAGAATAATTCGTCAAATAAATTCTCATTCAAATACCCAATAGGATCAAGTCTTCTTCTCCTTCTTCACACGACTTACACTCATCAAATATAGTGACTCATAATTTTATCTTTAATATTATGAGTATTAATTCATGAATAATAACTCATATTAATTACAAATTAAATCCCTGAAAATTATACTATCTTAAATCATCATTTCATATATCCAATTATATTGTGGGTATTATTAATATTACTATAAAGCCTCAACCTCATCTAAAAACCCTTGAATGGATTGGGTTTCCATATAACCATCTCACAAATACATGGATTAACTATCTTAAAACCATAAAAGAGTAAGGAATCTATCCATCATCCATGTAATACCAAGGATCAATATCAATTGATATCCATGCATGAAAGCATCAAATCCCTCTTATTAAATGAGCCCAAAACTCATATTGGTGTAAACAACATTTGAAATCTATTCCTACACATCATAACTGGAACCACATGCATGAAAGATCATATGCATTCATTCCTAGATAATATGAACTCACTCATTACCTCTCTTATGAAGGAATGAAATGGTTTATTTTTTAGTGAAAATAGTATCACATCATTGTGGTAGGCCTTTATATTTAGTAACTCATTCATATGAAAGATTGAAAAATATAATATCAACAAATACCATGAGGTTAAATAAAAATATCATGTGTTGATCATGTGGAAACTTCAATCATGCATCTTCCACTTATGCACGGTTGATGGTAAGCCATGCGGGTACTTTTAGTGTTTATACACAAGAGATCATTCAATAAACATCTGACCAAAATCCATTTCATGTTTTATCCTTACTATGTGGTAAATCAATGATAAAAAATATGGTTTCTTCAAGAGATTTCATATGGAAGAATTTTATGAGAATGGAAAATCCGTAGTGTATGGTTTATCCGTGATAACACATGTTGTCGCTTCAACTGTTTGCATACAAATAACCCATCAATTTAAGTTACTAGATGAGTAAGACATGGTATTCTCCCAAAGCCACATTATACTCATAGGCTTCATTGGTCATTCCTACCTAAACTGACCCACCTTCCCACCTGTATATGTACTCCATGCACCTTTCTTCAAGCCTTATCCTATCCACCACGCACAAGTGATCCCAGTGAGTGTTATGAATCTACACCTACCACCATGTATGACGGATTTATACCCACTTTCCCACTTAATAAGTGATTTTATAGGTCCCTTGGCTGTCCAATGGTTGGAAATATTATTTAATAAAATCGAAAAAAAAGTTACACAAAAATTAATTCTAAATAAAAATTTCAATCCATATTCATAAATTTTCTCAAAATTTCTATTCATGAATTATTAAATCATAACCACATCACATTTTGACCCATTGAAAAAATTCAACACTAGGTTTAAGACATGATACAAATACAACAGATTATATATTTTTTTCATAAGGAAAATGTGTGTATGAGTTACAGAAGAAGATCAAAATGGAAGAATCGAGAGGGGAAAATACTCTTATTGAACTTGGGATAATGTTGTCCACATATGATCAAGGAAGTAGTGTGGATCAAATGAAATTCTAGTGGATCATTGGAATCCTAATCTACTTGAAATTATCTAGACTAGATATCATGTTTTTTGTAACAATTTATGCTCGATTTAAAATTCATCCTAAAGAAGACCTCTTGATTACATATTATGATATGATAAAGAAATATTTTTTTAGATTTATAGTCATTATGATGTGGATTGAGAAGGTAAAAATTTCAATAAAAAGTATAATTATATGGGTGCCTTCATTATTGGTGGAAAATGTATTTCTTTGTACTCGAGAAGAAAATTTGGTCCACATTTAACATAGTAGAAGTTGAGTATATTACATCATCAATAACCATAACACAAATGATTTGGATAAATTCATATCTCAAATAGAGAATGATGAGTGTTTCATACCCATTGGCGTTTAGGTGTGATAATTAAAGTAAAATAAAAATGTCAAAGAATAAAGTATAATATTCAAGACCAAAATATATTAAAATAAAGTAATGCTTCGTTAAATAAAATTTTGAGTTTAGATAACATTTATTAAAATATAATTCAATAAAAAGAGATTTATGAACAATTGTACATATTTTCTTAGTATCTATAGTAAAAAATAAACAATAACTGTAGACTTATTATAGTAAAAGATTATCAAAACTATGACTATAGGTATCAAGAAAAGGTACTATCATGGTTATAATAAATCATAAATATAAAACAATTTTAGTCATAATTTTTTTTAAACAGCAACTATAGATGAACTATAGTGATTTTTAATGAAGTAGTAATTATAGGTTAAGTTTTTTATAAAAACTAAATACCCAAATATCCCCTTAACCAATCAAAATAAGATATCAGAATGATTATCAATTAAACCAAAAAATACTTAATTAATTAATATATGCTTGAAAAAATATTTAAAATATGATTCGAACTATTTTATAAAGGTAACCAAACTGTAAATTCATCAAATAATTAATATTTTTTTCTAAAGGTAATGCCTTGGTCAAAGACCAAAGCACTATTTATTAATTAAAGAAAAAAAAGTTTACAGAAGACGGAAAGATGGGATTCTTTTAAAATCTCTATCAAAAAGATGAAATAAATCATTTGGCAGGGTATCCATCCAAGTCATGTTCTGATGAACACCTTTGTTGGAAATGGCATCAGCAACAGCATTTGATTCACGGAAGGCATGAGTAGCTATGTAGTCAATCCCATGGAGCGATTTCAGGAAATTCATCTAGAGAGTAGTAAGCGGCCAGGAGAGATTAATAACACCATTCCAAATGGCATGGAAAATGGTGGTAGAATCACTTTCAATCCAAAGCTTTCCCCATCCTCTTTGAAGCATGAAATCAACTGTATGGATGACTCCCAGCATTTCAGCTTCCAAAGATGAATAAAGACCACATCCACCATAAAATCAACCCTGACACTTGCTAGCGGAGTCTCTAAATATAGCTCCACAACTATCAGGGCCTGGGTTTCCCTTTTAGGCACCATCAACATTCACTTTGATCCATTCTGGCATTGTTGATTTCCAGAAAACATCAAAGGAACGTCTGGGCTATAGAACAATACCCAGAACTTGGATATGTCAAAGTATCTCAAAGTCACCAATAGAGTTGTTGTAACAACCTTTTTTAATTGAATCAGCTTCATGGATCGCAATGAGAATTCGATTTTTTCTTGCATTGAGACTGAATTAGTGCTTATTACGAATAATATCATTTCTGACGTACCAAATCTCATGCAGGAGTTCTTCCACATCCACAAGAAATATATTTTTAACTTATTGAGAGGCTTCATGTCTAGTACATTTTTTCAAGAATAAACAAATCAAGTTAGATAAGGACCAATTGCAATTAAATAAGTCAAAAATATAATTCCATAAAGCAGAGGCCGTACCACAAGACAAGAAGAGATGATCAGAATCCTCCCTGTGTTAATTAGAAAAATGGCATTTAGAGCAGAGTTGAATGCCAAAAGTTTGTAGGCCAGTTTCAGTGGGCAATCTATTATGTGCAATACGCCAAATAAGAGTGAACCTTTAGGGTTTGATCTAAGGCTTGTTAAAGGTACTCACCCATGGATGATTATATTCATTTCCAAAGAAATTATGCTTGTAGAAGTTTTTTGAATCAAGAATACCATTAGCAGCAGGTTCCCAAACAAGGAAATCTCCAGAAGTAGAAAATGGATAATTATCAATGATCTGCATAATGTTGTCAGGGCGATCATGCCTATGTGATTGTAAAACATCCTTGATAGTATGACTCATATCTTCAAGAGTATTATTAGGAGGTAACAAATATATCAAGGGGTTACCAATCCAATTGTCACACCAAAAATTAATGAAGGAGTCAGCGCTAACCATACATCTAGAGTTTTCCATAATCTTATGATATGAGTCCCTAATAGAAGGCCAGGTCGAGGAGTTAATGAAATTAAAATTCCCTTTCAAAAATTTATTAATGAATCTATGATTTAAAAATTCAGAAGCTTTAGAAGTAAAATTTATGAGATGCCAAGTGAGACTAGCTTGAAGGGCATTAAACAATTTTAAATTTTTGATACCAATTCCTCCTTTATCAAGAGGTTTACAACATGTATTCCAAGGGATGGTGACAAGCTTCTTTTCAAAAACACTTCCCGTCCAAATGAAATTTTTAATATGGGTATTAATTTTCCTGTAGGTACCTACAGGGAAATTATAAATCATGAGAGTATAGACCATTTTAGAGACAATGGTTGATTTAACATGGCATATTCTACTGATCATGGAGAGGGATTTCCCCTTCCAAGTAGAGAGTTGATTTATAAGTTGATCAATATTATTAGAAAAGTATCAAGATTTAGGTTGCCCCCAAAATATAGAGATAGCCAAGTAAGTGAAAAGAAAAAGACCTTCTTTAATTACAATATTATTGGTAATGATAGTTTTTCTTCTAGTAGGGAAGTTTTTTCCAAAGAAAATATTTGAATTATTCCAGGAAATGGCTTGACCTGAAATTTCCTCATAATGAGAAATAGCTTGTTTAAGAACTTGAATGTTTCTTTGGTCACCTTTTAGAAACAAGATGATATCATCTGCATATAGAAGGTGGGTGGGAAGATTTAGGTTTTTGGCAGCTTGTATGGGATTAAGATTATTTTGATCAACCAGATTATTGAGGAGTCTGCTTAAGTAATATTCAGCAATAACAAAAAGAATGGCTGAAAGAGGGTCTCCCTGCCTAACACCTTTAGAAAATTTGAAAAAATCACGGGGGGTGCCATTGATCAAAATGGTGAAAAGAGCTGATTGAAATAATGTTTTAATTCTCCTGATAAAATTCTCATGAATACCAACGTTTTTGAAGACTTTGAAAATGAAATCCCAATCAATGGTATCAAAACCTTTTCTAATATCAAGTTTTATGGAAACATTACCCCCCTTGTGTTTTTATTTAGGCAATTAGTAAATTCAGAGTCAAGACAAATGCAATCTTGAATAGACCTTCCTTTAATGAAACCAAAATGATTCCATGAGATGATTTTATTACAAATAGGGACATGTATATTAGCAATAATTTTAGCAATGATCTTGTAAAGAGTATTAATCAGCGCAATAGGTCTAAATTGAAGTATCTCTGAAGCGTTTTCAAACTTAGGTATTAAAATAAGTAATTGAGAATTAATTCGATGAGGAAGAGATCCATCAGTAAAAAAGGATCTCACAAGATTACAAACATCAGAATGTAAGAAATCCCAATGTTTTTGGTAGAAACCATTATTGAAGCCATCTGGTCCAGGTGCACTGTCCGGTTTTAGACTAAAGATTGTGTCTCTAATTTCATGCTCAAGGGGAATACATAAGAGAGACTCATTATCTTTTTCATCCACCATTAAAGGTATAATATTAGATCTAAGGTCAATATTATTCTCAATACCATTAAAGATGTTGTAAAATAAGAGATAACATGTTCTGAGATGGCCACTTCAGTGTCAATGATCGAATCATTTTGTATAAGTTTAGTAAGAGGATGATTGGATTTCCTCATTATTTAGAGGGAGTTATAAAATTTAGTATTTCGATCCCCATCAATAAGCCATTTTGTCCTAAACATTTTCTTACGAATATTTTCCTTAAAGGTGATTAAAGAGTTGATTTTTAAAGAAATATTAGCCTCTGATTGAGAGACAATAGAAAACCATCAAACCATAACCCAATATGTATATTTAGACAAATTACATATGCTTCAACATTGATTTAAAAATTTTCAATCCATACAAGACTCAAACTCCCCTATCTCTAAAAATATCATGAAAAAAATTCAAAAAAAACAATTTAATGGAATGCTCCTTCAATGAATATGCATTCCCACTCAATTCTTCATTATAAACAATAGAAACCATTATAACCATTCAATCACCTCTATAAATATTGAAATCACTGCCAAACCATTTTTTATAAAACAAAAGAACCTAAAAATGAATATACAAGTTTAAAATATGGATATTTCAAAACCAAGATACAATGAAAACAAAATCTCAGAAAATGAAAACTCACCCAAACAATTTCATACACATCAAAAACATTATACTTTCATTATATAATCAATCATCAGTTATAATACCAATGAGTATGGATTTTATAAATAGGATCATATATCTATTTGGATTTATGTTTAGATAAACTTATACAAAAAAGTATAATAATTATAGAACCTCATACAATTTTTAGTAATTACAATATGTCCATTCAATAACTCAATATGGAAATATAGTAATCCAAAACCATGGAACATAAAAAAACAACAAAATATACAAGTTTTGTAATATTATATATGTTTTAATATTGAATTTCAAACCTATCCATACAAAGCGTCAGTAGTAACCAGCTAGACCAAGAAAACTGTGTATCTCGAACATATTCTTTGGTGGTTTCCAAGAAAGAACAGCTTATATCTTTTCTATATCCACTGAAACACCTTTCTCAGAAATAACATGGCCTAGAAAGTGTACCACTTGTATCCAAAAACCACACTTTGATAATTAGGCATACAACTGATGGTCTCTCAAGATTTCCAACACTATCGCCAAGTGTTGCTCATGCTCAGCCCTTTTTCTTGAATACACCAATATGTTATCCATAAACACCACAACAAAAGAATCCAGATATCGCTAAAATATCTGATTCATCAATTCCATAAAGACTGTTGGTGCATTTGTAAGACCAAAAGGCATGACTACATATTCGTAGTGACCATATCTGCTTCTGAAGGTTGTATTCGGAATATCCTCCTTCCGAAATCACAACCGGTGATATCCTGACCGCAAGTCAATCTTAGAGAACCACTGAGCTCCCCTCAATTGATCAAACAGGTCATCAATGCGTGGAAGTTTATATCTATTCTTTATCATAACTTGGTTAAGTTTATGATAATCCACATATATCCTCAAAGTTTCATCTCCATTCTTTACAAACAAAACTGGTGCTGCCCACGGAGACACGCTTGGCCAAATAAAACCTTTGTTTTCTAGTTATTCAAACTGCACTTTCAATTCCTTTAACTCTGTTGGTTCCATCCTATAAGATGGAAGTGAGATAGGACTAGTCCCTGGACGGAGATCAATCATAAACTCCACTTCTCTTACAGGTGGTAACCCTGAGAAGTTTTCAGGAAAAACATCAAGAAATTGATCCATGACTATAGCAAATCTGTTATTTGGGATCTCATCCATCGATTCCAAATTTAACGCAGCCAATTGGTAAGAGATCATTTCCATTATTGGTGCTAACAATCTCATTGCACCTGCCTTCACCACTCATTCTTCACTAAAGAGATGCTAGACGCCATCCTCAGTCACAAAACTGATTGTTCTGCTATAACAGTCGATTTAAGCCCTGAACTCTGTCAACCTATCCATACCCAGGATTATATCATAGACATCAATCTCTAACACAGAGAAATCCCATTTTACCTTAGCTCCATCAATAGTTATAGAACATTCTCTACAAATTAAGGCTCTGCACTTTCTTTCACTGAGAGGAGTTGGAAGTTTTATTGCAGAAGGCATAATTTCAAGTTTTAAGTTCACCAAATTAGCAATATAAGAAGCAAGAAAATAATGTGATGCACCAGTATCGAACAACACATGCATGAGGGTAGAATGTAGAATTCAAAAGAATCATACCTCTCACCGTAGACAGTCCAAACTTGTCATCCACAATCACCTGTTCTGCTCCATACAATTGCTTTGTTGCTGCACTTTGCTCCTTATTGCCTTGTTGATATTGTCCTGCCTAAGGAGTCATGGTATTCCTGGAATCACCATAGCTAGCTCTGTTCTTCTGGCGAGAATGATTTTTTTGTCCTCTCCTTGTTGAAGCATAAGATGCTTGCGACACCTGAGAAGTGTCACAAACACCCGACAATGGAGCACTACGACAATATCGCTGAAGATCCCCATATTGTTACAATTTTGGCATGATCTCGGTTGTGTTTTACATTCTCATTTCATGTGATCAATCGAGCCACATTGAAAACACCCAGCTTTCATCATGGGTCGTGGAGGAAGATTCAATGATCCATCCTTCTGATTCGGATTCGCACTGCCACCTTGGAAGTAGTTGTCCCACTTCTACTTGTTCCCAACATTAGAGTTCCCGCCCATTCCCATGGGTATCATCATATTTCCTCCTCCAATAACTCCAGATAAGTATCTTTCAGCTACTGTTTCTATGTTTACCATATCCAAATAATCCGTAATACATAGCACAACTATCTTCAATCGAATCTCCAATCACAACCCTGATTCAAAGATGTGTACCTTCAACGATGAACTTTCACCAACTTATGGTGCAAATCAAACCAAATTCATGAATTTAGCTACATACTCCATGACATAGAGATTATCCTTCTTCAAGCTAAAATATTTTTTTATCCTCTGTATCTTGAACGTGTGAGGATTGAAATATTTATTGAAGAATTTTTCAAATTCCTCACATCCCAAGCCTTTATCCACCTTATCCTACACTACTAGCTCCCACCACTATCGTGCAAGATCCTCCAGTATATACGTTGCCATCTTTAATTTCAGTTCTGTTGGTGTGCCGATGAAATCAAAGATATGATTCATCCTATTCAGCCACACCTCTTCCCTTTCTGGTTCAGAATCACCCTGAAAGATGGGTGGATTCTGCTTCTGGAAGTAGACGGAATGGTCTAAATGCCTTGAATCATCCCTCTGATTTCCTATTTCAATAGCCTGAAACTCTTGAACTATAATTTGGACTAGATACTGGTTCACATGTGGCTCAGGTGCGACCACATTCTCTACAACCTCTTCTTTTTTGTTTCTATGATGCCTAACGGGTGCCATTTTCTATACAAACAGTGCACACCGTTAGTCTCACTTCCTAACAAATGAAGGCTTGTCATTTCAATTTCTATCACATCACTATCACAACATTGATTTTAAACCATCATTTTTTCAACATTTACCCATTTCTAAAAAAATCTGTTCTTTATTTTGAAAATCAATATATTTCCAAAATACATCAACCATTCTCTTTTCAAAATATTTTATTTGAAAATGAGTTTAAAATTTTCAGAAATCACACTTTTGTATCAAACCATAATCCATTTCTCAAAATGATATATGCACTCCTAGTGGGAATTCATTCTTCTAATTCATGTAATGCTCATCTCATTGGATAATCCCATGACAATGAGATTTGTTATCCTATTAGTGTCTCCAAAACACTTATGTACCCAACTCCTTGGTAACTTGAATTTCAACATAAAAAAGGTTAGCTACGTCTTTTTATGCTCTACATTCCAAGTTCCGACAATCCTACTCTTTCCTAAGATGACCACCCAAGGAATAGACACGTAAGAATTCAATGCCAAGACCAACAAAATTGATGACTACTTGTTCCAAAAAGAAAGGAACAAGATGATTGCATTTATACCCCAAGGGCATGCCTCTTATACCATTTGTAATGACCCGCTTATCCTTATTGGCTTGAGAGTACAACATGTCATTACTAGGCCTTAAGCGACATCCACAAGGTTCCAAAGGCTGGCAATAAATGCCGAAGGGTTTCAAAACAAGTGGGGGATGATTTTCCCTTTTAGAACATACCATAGAGCCAACAACCATAACAAAACAAATCAAATAAATGATGTATGATACAAACTAAGACAACTCCACCATTTATTTTATCATAAACCAACCAAGAGTACTATAGTGGAAATAGACACTAAATTAGAGTAAACAGTGGAAAGAAAAACTAAAATACTACAAGACAACAACCCAACTCCATGCTCCACAAGCTCCAAGATCCCACATCACAAACCAGCCCAAGTATCATGAATTAGTGCTATAAACATGTGACATTTTACCTTTTCCAACATCCTAGTATATGACATCTACAAAAGCACCAACGTTCAAAAGAAGGGGTTGAGTAATGAAACTTAGTAGGTTTTCCCCAATGACTTCCCTACCCATGACTATAGGATAAAACATGTTAGAACATTTATATAAAACAATTTATATAAAACAATTCCAAAATAGTTCACAATATAACAAGTTCCATGTCAAAACCATTTTCCAACAAAAACCATCTTTCTCAAGAAAAGAAACCAAGAAAAGTTTCCAATCAAATTCCCCTTTCCATTTTTTACACATTCATTCCATTTCACAAATCCACACAACCAACCATGCATGAAACATGGACCTCCCTATACTCGCGAGTGGTGAGTTATCCTTCCACTAAGTCGTCACTTAGTAGTCTATCTTGACGAGGGTACTTCACGCCCTTATCCATTCCTTTTGATGGGGGTACTTCTCTCCCTTTTCAATCCCAACCTTTTAATGGGGGTACTTCTCTCCCTTATCCATCTCAATGCATAATAACACACACCACAACCCATGAAAATCCATGCCAAAACCAAGTGTGTTCAAAACCATTCAATAAAGCATAAAACCTTTTATTGAAAACCATTTCTTTCAAGAAGAAAAACCATAACCAGATTAAAATCACCATTTTAAATGCACTTCAACAAACACTTTCCAAAAACACCCAATTTCCATCACCCGTTGATTAAAAGGGGTTCCAACCATTCTTTTATAGTAGATAATCAAACCATTTAAATCAAGGAAAACAATTTGAAACTAATCCTTCAAGTTCTAAGAAAGTGGAATCGGGAGTGAAGCCACCAACCTCACTAAATTAGGTGAAACCAACCAACGGATGAAGAAAGCCAACAAAACAGAGTCAACTACACCCCAAAACCTCCTTATATTCCTTCCCCTAGTACCAACAAAACCAAAACCTGACTTAAAAGTCCTCCACTACCTTAGATCTACCCACCTTGGGCGTAGATCTAAGGATATATAAAGAGGGAAGAAGTAGATCTATGAAAACTAAAGGAAATGAGGCTTACCTTGATCAACTGGCCTCTAATCGCCAAGGCAAACCTCTGGATCATTTCCAAAATTCATGGTAAGTGTTCTCCCACCTTCACCAGAGAGAAATCCTGAGTTAAGGCCGTCTAGGAGAAAAAACGAGTGGGTTTAATGATAAAATGGATTAGATCCTTAAAAATAGGATCTAAGTTAACCCTGCGCATGGTTAGTCCACACGGTTAGGAAAATTGTGTGCTAACCATGCGGTAGTCACTGCTTGGAAGGGGCGCTCTGCATGGCCTCCTCACACGGTTTTCCCAAATCGTGCGCACACCGTGCGGTCTTCTCTGTCCAAAGTGACCACCACCTGCATGTTTTCCGCACGGTTTGGGCAACCCATGTGAATCCCGTGCATCACCACTTTTTGACCTTTGACACTTTAAAAGTTTCTAAACATCCCCAACCATCTCTCATATGCTTCATGTACTTAAAAATCATAAAACAAGGGTTACTTACCAGAAACTGGGGGTACTACATATCATACCAATAACCGATGAGTTTCTATTATCAATAGGATTTCCATTTAAATTTATCTTTGGTTAAAAAGTTGTTAAAAAACAAAAAAATCATAGCATCATATAATTAAGGCAGATTACAATATGGTTATAAAATAACTCAATATGATAAATCATAATTCACAATCAAACATCATTAAACAATAACCAAATATACCTATTTAGACATATTAAAAATGGATCAATCTTTAATTACAAGTTGTAAATCCATATGAGAATTAAACCATCCCATACCCACAAGTTTCATGAAAACAATTTATAATAAACCCTTTCAAGTAGTACTCCTTCAATCCAAACACATTCTCTATTCAATACTTCATCATTAAAAATAAAAACCATTACCACATTGTAATCACCTTTATAAAGTTTGAGATCATAATAAAACCATTTTCTGTAAATCCAAATAATTTATAAATGTGTATAAAAGATCAAAATGATGAAATTTTAAAACCACTAAACCATAAGAACATCATTTTTGAAAACAAAAAATCACCCAAAAAACACTATATATATTAGAAACATTATTATTACATTATAATAGAAATTATCAAATATCATACCAATGAGTGGTGAGTTTCTATAATGGTTATATAGTCATTTAGATTCAAATTTGGTTAAAAAAATTTAAAAAAAAGATAAAAATAAATATAAATTTTAACATTTAATATTAATTTTGAAATTTCTATTCAATAACTCAATTTAAAAAAAAATTGTAAAAAAACAATCAAACCACATCCAATTTTTTTTATTTAGTTATATTACATATGGATCAATCTTGAATTAAAATTTTTCAATCCATCTAAGACTCTAATTGACCTTTCCTCAAATATTTCATGAATAATATTCAAGAAAAACAATTTCAAGTAATATTTCTTCAATAAAAACATATTATTACTTCAATAATTCATCATAAAGAATAGAAACCATTATCACAATTCAAAAGCCATTATAAATTTTTAAATAACCAACAAACAATTTTATATATAAACAAAGAATTTATAAATGGACATACAAGTTCAAAATAATTATATTTCAAAACCACTTAACCATGAAAAACTCATTTCAAGAAATGATAACTCACCTAGAAAATGTCATACACCACAAAAATAACATAATTTAATTATAAAGTAATTTATCAGCTATTATACCTATGAGTGATGAGTTTTTATTGAGGATAAAATAGTCATTTGGATTCATATTTGGTTCAATTGTTGTGGAAGAAAACATAAAATTAATAGAATGTCATATAATTAACAATAATTTCAACTTGGATATTAAATAACTTGGTATAGTAACCAAACTCCATAAAACCATGGCCCAATATACTAACTCAGACATATTATAATTGTCTCATGATTGAATTGCATTTTTTTAATCAAAATGAAACTCAAATAGCCTCATCCCCACAAATGTCATGAAAGAAATTTAGAAAAAAAAAACACTTTCAATTAATAATACTTCAAACCAAACATAATCCCACTTCAATGATTCATTATAAATAAGGGTAACCATTATAAAAATTTAATTAATTTTATAAATATTGAAATAATCGCCAAACCATTATCCATAAAATGAAAGAAATTAAAAATGAATATACAAGTTTAAAATAATGTCATTTCAAATATACCAATCCATGAAAACATATTTTTTAGAAATATAAACACACCTAAACAATTTCATATACCTCATAAACATCATACATGCATTGTAAAATAATTTATCAACTATCATACCAATGAGTTGTGGTTTTTTATTAAGGATTTTATAGCCATTTGAATTCATCTTTTGTTTAACTAATTTGTATGAAATAACATTAAAATAATCAGAACCTCATACAATAAAATCTAATAACATCATGAATACCCAATAGAAGATTTTTTTTCATAAGTTAATTATCAATAATTTTCTTCACCATAAAATTAAAAAAAATTAAAATAGATAACGTATAAATTAAATTGTAAATTTATTCTCAGAAATTTATTCCTGCAATTTAATTTTGGTTTAAATTAATTTTACTTACAAAATAAATTCTCTGAACCATATTTACTCAATTTTTAAACTTCAAACTCCATCAGATCATAAGGAATTTTCGTTCAATGTGTTTAGAAAAAATTAATCAACTAATTTTATTTATAAATTAAATTTTAAACGAGTTTTATATTCAAAATTAAGAGATAGTAATGATACTTTTACATTAACAAATAATCTTATATTCCATTCATGTATTCATTGATCATTATCTATATCTTGATTATCAAAAACTAGTATGGACAGTATCTATTAGAAAATGACATTATAACATCTATTTTTTGTCCTTCAATTTTAGTTAAAAGGTGATGTTATTATAGAAAAAATTAAAAAAAAACATTGGTTATAAAAAACTAGTGATGAAACATTATTTCAACATCATAAAATTAATAAACTGGTATTTTTATACTTTTTAGGTTGAATTTTAGATGAAATTTCCACATCAATTTTAGTTACAACCAATATTTAAATTAAATTACCTAATGAAATTTTATAAATAAACATGGAATGTTTCTTTTGACATTGATTATAACTAAAATTGATGTGTAAAGTCTAAGAAATTACCTCAAAAGTGGTTTTTATATCAGTTATATGAATGAGCTGATGTAGAAAGTCTCTTTAGACATCTGTTTCTTACTGATCTTCATCAAAACATAATTTTTTTATAAAAAATATTTCATAAATTTAATACCCCATATTCGTTAACAAAAACCAAAAAGAATAGTTGAAAACAAATAAAAACACAATGAAAACTTTTATTCAACATTTTTCAAGATAATACACATAAATAAAACATTGAAATATACATATATAAATTAACCGTGCATAAAAAAAATTTCAAATAAATCTTGGAAGTTGTTTATATATTTCGTTGTTTATTATGTAAAATCTTCATAAGCCTGAAAAAAAATATATATAATTTATAATAAAAAAAAATTTAAATCATAAGAGTTATAGAAGAATTAACCATGTCAAAAATAATTCCCCATTCCAACCATGATATCCTCAAAAATGAATTATAAAAAAAATATCCATATTTTACTTGTCCTATTTAATGATGAAATTATATTTATGAAATAAAATTATAAAAATAACACACAATATATATAAGATAAGAAAGTATTAACTATACGATGAAAATTATCTACCTTCACTTACATTTAATTAATTTAATTTGGGATCTTTATCGATAAGTTATTTTCGTTAAATACTTTCCATGAAAAGTTATATTTTCATTTTTTAATTAGTAAAACATATTTAATTTTAAAATTTAAATATTAAAGGACTAAAAAAATATTATAAAACCTATGAAATCAACAAGCTTTGAAATTATCATGACTTCAACCAGCAATGAGCATAACTTGTATGTTGTTCATTCAGGTGGGAAGAATATGTGTTGCGTCCAATTTCCCCTAAAACATTAGAAGTTTATCATGAATGATATTATAAGGAATAGTTGATTATGATTATATAAGTCTTCTTATCCTATAAGAAATGGAAGGAAACAACGTGTAATCTTTCTGTTTCAAAATATTTTGCTATTATATTTCACTCTAACATTCTTCCTTGTCTATTTCATAGCTCTTGAAATAAATTTTGGATCCATAAATATAAATACGTGCTCTAAAATTATATGCAAATAGTGTGTAAACACCTAATTAGATAATTTATAAATTAAATCACTTCATGTTATATTTATTTAGACAAACTAAAATTATATTTTACTTACATAGAAAACAACTACACCATGGTTACCTAGAGATAATCACCAATAAAAACATCCATGATGTTTTTTTTAAATATTATTAATTCATAGCCTATCCTATGTATTTTTATAGTCATAAAAAAGTCATAATAACTCTCTAATAAAAAATAATCAGTGGATAATTTTGTCAAAAATTGAAAAATATTAGACGTATCTGAAGGTGTGGTATCTTGAAACTTTTTCTTTTGTAATGAATCCTTAGATTTCAAATACTCTTACAAAAGATAAATATAAGAAAAAAATACATGTAATTTAAAAATAGATGTAAATAAAAATTAAAGAAATAATGAATACCTTATATAAAAACTGATGACAAAGACTATCTAGATAGAGTAAAAAATAACCCAAACTCTGTCTAACTGTGGCCACCTCCTCAGTAGGCAATGGCAATAGAGAATTTAGATTAACAACATCATTACCTGCTACTCTTACTTGATCTGATTGTATACACTGGTGCTATACATAATACCCCAAATTATATATGATTTTTATGATATAATATGTCAATGGGGATCCCTAGCATCAAACGAGTAGTACATTCTCTTTTCTGGATAAGGAGGTAGAGAATATGGATAAGTAGGATAGGTAGGATGGGGAGGTCAGGGGGGCCTATGGAGGTTGTGTTTTTTCTACCACAACGGGAAAAATGGGATTTTGTGATGCACTATTGAGGATGGTCCCACCGCCCGTCGTAAATAGTCTATAAAAAAAATATATTTTTGAAGGGAAAAAATTCTGCAGGAAATAGCTTTAGCATGAGATGGGCACCAAACCGTGGGAAAGGTATTTGCGATGGGAATATACTCCCATCCCAAATACCTTCTGTCATTATTGTTATTTTTGATGGGAATTAATTATTTTCTCAAATAAACTATCGATATAAGGGTATATGTGACGGTTTTGAACGTAAATATCTTTTTTTATCACCAATATGGTTATTAATTGAGAGCACTAATTGTAACGGGTCACGTCGCTACTAAGACTATTTGAAATGGGAACCCATCATAATTACTCCCATCGCAAATAATCTAATCTATAGACACCCCCCACCTGAATGTTTTTCATTCTCTCCTCTCTTTATCTGTTCTCATCTTCTTCTACTTAGACATTTAAAAGTTTTAAATTTTTCAGAGAAGAAAATTTTCAACTTTTCATTCAATAAAGGGTTCATTTTATGGTATTAATTTAATTATTTAATTTTTAATTAATTTATATTTTTATATTAGAAATAATAATTTGTAATTAGCAGTAATTATTGAAATAGTGGGTTCCCTAGACCAAACTATATAGTACTTTTGATTACCGTATCATGTGTACAGTTAGATATGCATAATGATTTCTTACCATTATAGTGCAGACTTTTTTGTGTCCACTATAATAACGGTAATGTCCAAAGGTTAGTTGTCGTGTCTAGAGGTTATAGCAGATCCCAAGCTACAATGAGAACCTTGAGATACAATGAAATTGATCTTAAATATATGTTATATAGTCTAGATACATCTTACTGACCGGACACAGTAGATGTATGACTATGAGGTGTTGGGGGCTCATAAGCATTGAGACTTCTTCTCATGAAGTTTTCACTTGGTGATCTCTAGTAGAGAGATCATGAGGACAGACCCGTCAATAGGAACACCACATGTTTTGGTTGTCATTGGTTGTTCCTATCTACGTATATGTGTATTGGTCTTCCGAATTGAGACCATTACCAATGTATATCATTTAATTACATACTTTGATGCAAGACGAAAACCATGGAAGTAATCTCATGGCAAGGTAGTTTGTGTCGGGTGTGTCATTAGTGGTATGACGTTGGTTGAATGGTCAAGAAAGGATTTGTCACTTCCAAGTTTAGGAAGTTGTATATCTCAGGCCTGGTTGATCAGGATGGTGTCGTCTTCATAAGTCTTTGGCCAAATCAGTAGAAAGGAGAATCCATCCGGATAGATCAACAAATAATAAAGCAAGATAAGAATGATGACACAAGAGTGTGTCCTTATTTATGAGATATCAAATGACAAAGAGACTATAGTACACAGTCAGTGTTCGTAGGATGGTAGTCGTTTCTATGACTATCCTTATCTTTTTAGGGGCCATGACGGGTTTCTAGACCCCACTCTTGGTATGTGAATTTTATTCACTGCTATAGAGATAAAGGCCTAGAGGGTCACACACAACAGCATATTCAAGAAACCGCACATATTCAGTGGAATAGGAATATGGACATAGTGGGCCCCGCCACGGGGTCCGAGCGTTGTCCAAGTTGTCGATCACCAAAATAATTAAATAAATTCATTAATATTCAAGTTACGAATATTTGGGAATGAATTTATTTAATGTATTTATGAGTTTAGTAAATACAAGAAAATATTAATTGAACGAATATTATTTTAATATTCAAGATTCGTTTAATATTAACCGGGAAAACGAGTCGAGTTAAATGGCTCGGATTTTATCACGTAATATATTTTATATATTACAAGTATGTGATAAAATTAATAAATAATATTGACGCAGTTTTAGTTGACATAATTATTTATTTAGAGAACGTTGATATTAACGGGGGCCAGGGAACCCTACCGGGTATTTATCAACATGTATATAAATAAGAGAGGAGGCTCTCTCTCTCTTTGGTGTACACATCACTATTCATTCTTTTATGGAATGAAATTTGAGAGCCTCTCTCTCCTCCTGCTTCCTAGAGAGAGAAGCTGAAGATCCAAGAGCTCGGATCAAGTATCTCCTCACGCATCGCAAGATCGACGATGCGGTGATCGTTGGGACATCGAAGATATCATTGAATCACAGCGCTAGCACCCGTAGTTCGACGATCGGCATTCCTGCGGTTTTTTGAGGCATGTGTGGATGATCTAGAGGGATCCTACTATGGATCCTTCATGCAACGATCACCGTCGACAAGTAGCGGTCGACAACGGCTTCGGATATGCAACGGGTATGTTTTCCATTTATTTTTGTGCTCCTAACAATCTACGCGAGATCCTATGACCTATCCGGGTCTCGGATCGTCGGCGACGACAAGTATCATCGTTTCGCCGATGAAAATTTTAAAATCCCTGGCCTACCGGCTTCCGCTGCGGGCCCCGGAAACCCAACAGTCGTATCAGAGCAATCGCGTAGATTTTCTTAGCCAGATAAAATTAGTTTGCATGAAATTGAGTAGAGGGTCTAAAATCGATCACAACCGTTCAAGCCACGTGTCGATCCAATTTCGAACGGCCAAGTTATGGCTAGTTTAATTTTTCAGATTGGATCGAAGGTGTGGTTTGATCTCGGGTTCTAATTTTATTTTATCATGTTGAACCGATTAAAATTCAATTCGTTCATTAGAAATAAAATTAATTGTGAAAATTATATTTTTGATAAATAATATAATTTTCACAATAATTTTATTATTATTATAATAATTATTTTATTATTATAATAATTATTTTATTATTATAATAATGTAATAATAATAAATAATTATTTCATTATAATAATTATATTATTATTTAATTTAAAAGGTTATCTATGGCATTTATAAATGTTTAAAAAAGGAAAGTAAGACTCCAAAGGGGGTCTTCCCACGTGGAGAAGCCAAAGCAAGACTAATGGGTCTTGCTGCAGTTTAACAAAAAAATAAAAAATAAAAAAAATAAAAAAAGGGGGGGCTGGTGGCTGCCACGTGGAAGACAAGAAAGAAAAAAAATCGGGGCCTATTGCATGGAAACAGAAAGCAGAAAAAAAAGGGGGGCGGGGGTCCGAGCGGACACCCTCTCCCGCACAGTGGTACCCTAGTGCCCCCCCCCCTCCTCGGGGCGCACTTCCCCGACGACGTGCTGCAGGCCGGCCGCCTGAAGCATGCATCGGCCTCCTCCAGTGCCCCAGTCCACCGCGCACAGCCCCCCCCCCCCCCCCCTCCGCGTCTTCTCCTCGCGGCCGAGCGCAGAAGCAGCACCCCTCCGTCGGCGCCTCCCCTTCCGGCCGAATGCCCCACTCCGCTGCACGCCTGCAGCACCCGGACGACGCCCCTCCACCAGCATCCTGCCTCTCGCTCGACCACAACTCCCATGTGCGCTCAGCCAGCAGACCCACTGGTCACCTGAAGAACCGCTGCAAGACCCTTCCTGTGCCTCTCCCTCCAGGTCGCCACCCCCCCATGTGGGCTAGTCGGCCCTCCCTCCTTCATCTCGCGGATAGCAATCCGCCACGGATCTGCGGCCTCCCCTCCGCACAGGCAGTGTTCGTCGGCGCACCTCCAGTTGAAGCCTGCCACCGTATGGCAGTAAACCTAGCAGCAGCTGAACCTCAGGACATTCGTCACTGACTAGACTCCGTGATAATGTCACGGTCTTCTCTTGACCGTGCGATGCAAGCCGGACCACCCTGTGCACCCGGTTCCCCCCCGCGCAGTTGTCGCACCCTATCGAGAGAGGCACCGCCTCCAGCAACGGTAGACTGCGCAACGCGTCCCCCCCGAGCAGCAAGTAACTAGTCCGGGTTATTTAATTAGATAATTAATTAATTAAATTAAATTAAATTAAATTAATATATTAATTATGGATAAAATGATAATTTTAATACCCGAGGATTAAAGTTAATTTATTTTTTGCAATTAAATTAATTAATTAATTAATTTAATTTTAAGTATTAAAATTAAATTAATTATATGACGGATAATTAATTGAATTATTTTAATAGATTAATTCATCTAATTTATTTAAATTAAATAACCCTCATACTTATTTACGCATTTTAATTTTATCACGCTTTATTTTTACCTGTCGTCTGGTCTTGAGCATCGACCCTTGCATGTTTGCATTTAATTTTATTTAATTAATTATTTAAGCTGCGTGCAATGATTGTAAATAATGAAAGATGGTCTGCGCATCATCTATTTTTGGTTAAAATGTATAAGGGCATGTGCGCCTAATAATTATATGATGTCCATTTATACCCGAGTCCCCCTTGCCTGTGCGCGAGTATCTTTGTACTTCGGACGAAGACAATGAGAGACGCCGACCCTGCCAAGACGAGGCAGAGCACGTTGATCAAGACGATGCATGCAAGACGACACATGGACTATGCCAAGACAAGACAGTAATCCAAGACGTGATGTGGACTTCGCCAAGATGAGGCGATGCTCTAGATGATAAGTAGACATACATAATGGTCAAGCTGCATCAAGAGTCAAGTATATGACTCAGGTACGATGTGCTTAGGTCGTTTAGATTCTCAAGATCAACCAGGTAGTAGTTTTACCTTTATGCATTTATTTATTATTTTATGCATTTTAAAACAGCGGGTAAAATACATAAAATGATAAAAAATAAAATGCATAAAGAAGCGACGTTTGATTTCTATTGATGTTCAGTTGTGAGCGCGACAACGTAGATGAACAAGATTAATAGAAATGGATTACATTTGTCAAGAGAAACCAATAAAACCCTCAAAGAAAATATTAAGTCACAAACATCCTTCCATCATTCAAGTTTGAACAAAACCGGGTGTTCGAGGTACTGGTTCATGCCTCAGCTGAGGGTGCCTCTTACTACCTGTGAGTTCTTATTTGTGTGGCGGGTCTACTTAACTAAATTTTCATCAAAGATATAGCCTTAGGTAGTTTGTTGTAATTTTAGAGGAAAGCGTTGAGTAAATCATTAAATGATTTTGAAGCTGGGACTTCACTCAACAGATCAAGGAACCGCGAGTTAATGCGGTTGGCCAGCCAAAAGCCTACCTTGGACCCTCCAAGTAGTGGCGTAGCCCTAGCTTGTAGACTATGAGGGAGGTTCAGGGATCCTTGCCACTAGAATACTTAACAGTATTCCAATTCTAGTACAGAGGGTTCCTAGAATTCGAAAAATTAGTGGGAGACATTTAATGATTAAATAATTAGTAATGTCAGATTAGGTAATCACATAAAAGTACAATCTTCTAAAGTATTTTTGTATATAATGGAAAACAATACCATAATATAACTGCGATAAATATTAGACAGAGTTAATGTCTAAACTAAGCACGAATTTCCTAAATGTAGTATAGGCGCTTGTGTACATTACTACTACAATGGAAATTCAAGGTGCTTATGTCCCAACCTGTTAAGCCACCTCAGGAAGCGAGGGTGTAAAAATGCTTACAGGAGACTCATGAATCAAGCATATGATGGTTCTATCATAATTTTATCATCAATGTCTGATATTAGTTTTGGTCTCTACATCAATACTAAGATGATGATCACATTTAGTCTCATCTCCAAGATCCTTTCAAGGAGAAAGTGAAGCAAGATTTGAATGTTATGGTCACACTCGGTATGTGTAAAATGAAAGACAATTCAAAATCTTTTAGGCCATCCCATTTCTTATACATTTTTACACCCAATTACTCTAGTTTCGTTTAAAGGTACAAATAAACGGTATAGAGTAAGCGCTTCATTACTTTTAAGGTAATATTTTCCAAGTAATAAGAATATTGGAGATAATGACATCTTTTATTCTTATGGCGAATACATTGAATGACAAAGAGAAAAGGCTTATGGCATGTTATGCCAAAGTCACCTTCGTCATGTCCTTCAATGAAAAGTGGTTGGTTATTTAATAGGAGGTTATTTGCATCACATAATGAAATAAATTCATGGATGTTTAAAAACTGAAATACTAGAAGCAAGTACCCACTTCTTGTTCAGTTAATATTCATCAAATTAAGGTATTGTTTTCTCGAATAATTCTTGGGTATTAAAATACAATATGATTTTCACATATATGTATTGAAATTAATTAACCAAGTAAGTCGAGAAACATTACTAGAAGTAAAGTGTCTTCTTCAAGCAGCTGAGAAATGGTGATTCCTAAGTCGGTGGGAGAAACACATAACATCTAATAACCAAGTAATTGATTCAAATTGAAAAAGTTGTGGAGTATAACCAAAAACATTTATCTCATGTTCCCATTTGGACATGATGAGACATTATTCCATGTTTTGGAATGAATGTTGTTTGAGGTGACATACTCAAAAAATAGTTCACTACTATTTGAATCAATGGAAATGCATGATGAATATAAAATGTAAGACCTACCTAGTTGTGGCAATGTAATTCTTTGTCAAGTAAAACTAAAATCGGACGTCAAATATATACCCAGTATGGTATTTAGGCTCAGTACAGCTAAACACCTATGGTATAATTGACATCTTTAGTTTAGACAAAGAAACCTTTGGAAATAAAGGTACGCCACAAAGCTTCCGAGGTTAGTTCAACATGAGAGTGTGAAGTATTCCAAAGAAATATAGAGGTAAAGATAATTCATAAGATTACTTTAAGTCATTAAGGAATGTACCAATGAAGTATAAGTTTGGTCAGAAGATATGAGTTGCTTTGGATCGGCAGGCTGAAGAATATCTTGACCAAGCAATCATCGATCATGATAATGTAGCGTGGAGTAATTCCTAAATGCATTTTACCTTATCTACATCACCGTGTTGACGTTCATAAGGAGGATCAATGATAAAGTCTTACATGTTAACATTGATAAACAAACATGTAGCGTGGAGAAATTCCTAAACACATATGTTATACATCAAAGTTATGATGTAAGTTGTATCAATGTTACAACCAGTGAAAACTTCCATTATATTTCATGATGTGCTTTGCAAATAACAGCTTAAACCCATAACCAATATGCCAACTAAAATGAAAAATGGATATCATACGAGTCATAGTATGATGGAAAAACCATTATGTCATAGGACGTGTGTAGATGCAATGCGTTTGTTAGGATTTAAACAAACATGCATCAAGTTAAACACGTTGTGCTTCTAAGGTAATTATCCTAACTGTTTCTTAAGATATTACCTAAATCCCTAAGATAGAAAAGATGTAGTCAAGTATTAGACTATATTTCTATACAAGGGTGCACATCTCTATTAGAGATAGTGGGAGCTTAATTGACTTGGAATTAGTTAATGCTCGAGATGCACAAATGGTTGGCATAGGGAACAAGTTCCACAAGTACATGTGGAATAGGCATGCTCCAGAGACACATACTGCGTAGGAAGGATGAAACCATGGTGATGGTTTTATATTCACCACGGCTGGTGATAAATTATTCATTGAGAATAATAAATCCTTCAAGTATGCAGTATATGGAAACAAGATAATATTGACAAGATCAACTAAAATTCAATAATGGATTCCATGTATCAAATTACAAAGGGGCTTACAAATTGAATATTGCGGTGGGTATTCAAATGAAATGATACATGGATGTTACAAGTATGGTACCAATAAAGCTCGATTGGTTATACCAAGTCGGTATGCCTAAATCTATTAGATTTTTACTTGTCATATCCAAACTTATAAGATCCTTCTATTGTTCATTCGATGTCAAGTTCATCTTTTGTGGAAGGTGTCTATACGACGCAACCAGAAAGAGATGATGACATCAAATGATGCTAATAAGGGTTGCAAGTTACTGAAATCCAATTCTGGATTAAAGTAAGCAACAAGATCTTAGAGCATTCATTATAAATGAATCTTTGCCTTGTGTCTACCAAAGGTTAGTGGGAGTGCCAATGTTTTCCAAGTGATATATGTTCGGAAACATATGGAAAACAGATTTTGATCTTACAGATAAACAAGATCAAGTTAAAATAAATTCTCCAATGATTGACCTCAAGTATCAACCTATGTTCTAGGGAATAGGATCTACTGAGGTAGATCCAAAGGTTGATTGGTCCTAGTCAATCGTACATATAGTGACATTGTATTGAAAAATACAAATTGGAACAATTCATGTTCAGAATTGTTGCCTATGTCACATGGCTTAATCTCTTCAGGTTAACATGTTCGGAGCATGTGTAGAGATTAAAGTTGTGAATTGATACCATATGCTTTAGCGATGTATCAATCACATATGCCATAATATGTTCAATAATTGATACTACCAGGATATAATTTATTATAGGCAGATATCAATTGTTTCCAGGAGCACTGCAAGTGATGCAGTCAGAACTATCATCTTGTACTTCGATGAGTACAAATGATATGTACCTGGAATATGGAGAGGAAGGTATACTAGTTGTGGAGGGACACATACTAGTAATCCATAGATCAATTTGATCTAGTATCGCAGTTAGGTAAAGGAGATGAGCGATTCAAGCTCATAAAATCTTGTGGTAGCCACACCTACAAATACTGAGTACGTTGCAGATTCTAAAGCAGCAAAGAAGAAATTGTAAATTTCAACGATTTGTCCCAGTTCTTGGATTTTCACCTAGTGAGAAAAGTATTATCATAATGAGAATTATGATATTCTTACTAGCCAAGTTGTCAAGTTATGAAAATGGAAAAAAGTAATATACTCAGAGATACCCTATCTTGAGAAGTTTTACTCAAGCATATGAGGTTGCATATAGCAGATATGCCATGCAGCGAACACGTGACAGGCCCAGCAGTTAAAGCCATTACTCAGTAGAAGCATGGTATTTATCATGTGAGTAGCTAACAAGTTCAGTTAGAAAGTTGGCTCTAGTGTAAGTGGGAGTGTTGAAATAGTGGGTGCCCTAGACCTAACTATGTAGTACTTTTGATTACCGTATCATGTGTACAGTTAGATATGCATGATGATTTCTTACCATTATAGTGCAGACTTTTCTGCATCCAATATAATAATGGTAATGTCCAAAGGTTAGTTGTCCTATCGAGAGGTTATAGCAGATCCCAGGCTATAATGAGAACCTTGAGATACAATGACATTGATCTTAAATATATGTTCTGTAGTCTAGATACATCTTACTGACTGGACACAGTAGATGTATGACTATCAGGTGCTGGGGGCTCATAAGCATTGAGACTTCTTCTCATGAAGTTCGCACTTGGTGATCTCTAGTAGAGAGATCATGAGGACAGACCTGTCAATAGGAACACCACATGTTTTGGGTGTCATTGGTTGTTCCTATCTATGGACATGTGTATTTGTCTTCTGACTTAAGACCATTACCAATGTATATCATTTAATTACGTACTTTGATGCAAGGAAAAAACCATGGCAGCAATGTCGTGGCGAGGTAGTTTGTGTCGGGTGCGTCATTAGTGGTATGATGTTGGTTGAATGGTCAAGAAAGGATTTGTCGCTTCCAGGTTTAGGAAGTTGTATATCTCAGGCCTGGTTGATCAGGATGGTGTCGTCTTCATAAGTCTTTGGCCAAAGCAGTAGAAAGGCGAATCCATCCGGATAGATCAACAAATAATAAAGCAAGATAAGGATGATGACACAAGAGTGCATCTTGCTTTATGAGATATCAAATGAAAAAGAGACTATAGTACACAGTCAGTGTTCGTAGGATGGTAGTCGTTGCTATGATTATCTTTATCTATTTAGGGGCCATGACGGGTTGCTAGACCCCGCTCTTGGTCTGTGAATTTTATTCACTGCTATCGAGATAAGGTCCTAGAGGGTCACACACAACAGCGTATTCAAGAAACCGCACATATTTAGTGGAATAGGAATATGGACATAGTGGGCCCCGCCACGGGGTCCGAGCGTTGTCCAAGTTGTCGATCACCAAAAGAATTAAATAAATTCATTAATATTCAAGTTACGAATATTTGGGATTGAATTTATTTAATGTATTTATGAGTTTAGTAAATACAAGAAAATATTAATCGAACGAATATTATTTTAATATTCAAGGTTCATTTAATATTAAGCGGGACAATGAGTTGAGTTAAATGGATCGGATTTTATCACATAATATATTTTATATATTACAAGTATGTGATAAAATTAATAAATAATATTGACGGAGTTTTAGTCGTCATAATTATTTATTTAGAGAACGTTGATATTAACGGGGGTCGGGGAACCCTACCTGGTATTTATCAACATGTTTATAAATAAGAGAGGAGGCTCTCTCTCTTTGGTGTGCACATCACTATTCATTCATTTATGGAATGAAATTTGAGAGCCTCTCTCTCATCCCACTTCCTAGAGAGAGAAGCTGAATATCCAAGAGCTCGGATCAAGTATATCCTCACGCATCGCAAGATTGACGATGTGGCGATCGTCGGGACGTCGAAGATATCGTTGAATCACCGCGCTAGCACCCAGAGTTTGATGATCGGCGTTCCCGTGGTTTTTTGAGGCGCGTGTGGACGATCTAGAGGGATCCTACTATGGATCCTTCGTGCAACAATCGCCATCGATAAGTAGCGGTCGACAGTGGCTTCAGATATGCAACGGGTATGTTTTCCTTTTATTTGTGTGCTCTTAACAATCTACGTGAGATCATCAGACCTCTCCGGGGCTCGGATCGTTGGCGACGACAAGTATCATCGTTCCGCCGACGAAAATTTTAAAATCCTTGGCCCACCGGCTTCCGCTGCGGACCCCAGAAACCCAACAGTAATTAGTTTTAATTATAATGTCTTAGTTTTATTTCATAGTAATTAGTTTTAAATAGTATTAATTATTATTAATTAGTTGTATTTAGTTTTAATTTTTAATAATTATTTTTATTGAGAAGTAATTAGTTTAGATTAGTAGTAATTTGTTTTAATTATTAATATAGAGTTTTAATGATTATAAATTAGCGGTAATTATTATAAATTAGCAGTAATTATTAGAAATGAGTGACAATTAGTATAAAAAAGCGATAATTAGAAAAAATTAGCGGTAATAAGAAGAAATTAGTAAAAATTAACAAAAACTAGTGAGAATTAATAGAACTTAGTAACAATTTATAGACCATGGTAATAAATAATAATATTTTAAAGTAGTATATATTAATTAACAATAATTAGTAATTAATTATTTATAGTAATTGATAGAAATTTTTAATAATTAATGATAAATATTTATAATTTTTAAATATTTATGAAAAATTAGTGGTAATTAGTACAAATTAGTGATAATTAGTAAAAATTGGAGATAATTATTAGAAGTGAGCAGAAATTATTAAAATCAATGGTAATTATTAGAATTCGGTGGTGATTAATAAAAATTAGCAGAAATGATTAGAAATTGATCATAATTATTAGAAATTACTGATAATTACAAAAAATTAGTGATAGCTATTAAAAATTAGTGATTTTTACTAAAAATTAGCTTTAAAAATTAATAATTATCGGTAATTAGTAATAATTTGCGGTAATTCATAAAAATTAGTGACAATTAGAGGTGATTACTAAAATTTAGTTGTAATTACTAATAATTAAATATAATTAGTAATAATTAGCGGTAATTGGTAATAATTAGCAGCAACTAGTAAAAATTAGTGCTAATTTGAGGTAATTATTAAAAATTAGTGGTAATTAGTGGTATTTACTAAAAAATAGTGGTATTTCGCAGAACTTGGTAAAAATTAGTGGTAATTGGCAGTATACAGCAAAAAATAGTGGTAATTAGCAGTAGTTAGTAAAAATTAGTGGTGTTTAGTAAAAATTAGCAGTAATAGTAAAAAATAGAGATACTTGGTAAAAATTAGAAATAATTACAAAAAAAATAGCGATAATTAGGAAAAATTAGTGGTAATTACTAAAAATTAATGGTAATTACTAAAAACTAGTTGTAATTAGAAAAAATTAGCATAAATTAGTGGTACTTAGTAAAAATTAGCGGTAATTAGTGGTACTTAGTTTAAATTAGTGGTAATTAGCGGTGCATAGTAAAAATAAGTGGCACTTTGTAAAAAGTAGCATTAATTACTAAAAAATATCACTAATTAGAAATAATTAGTGGTAATTAGTAATAATTAGCAGTAATTAGTAATAATTAGTAGTATTAAGTAATAATTAGTTGTAATTGGTAAAAATATACGGTAATTAGCTGTAATTACTAAAAAATGGTGGTAATTGGTAAAAATTAGTGGTGACTAAAAAAATTAAGTGATACTTAGTGATACTTAGTAAAAATTTGTGATAATAAGTGGTACTTAGTCAAAGTTAGCGATAATTAGTAAAAACTCGTGGTACTTAGTAAAAGTTTGCATTAATTAATAAAAATGTACATAGTAAAAATTAGTGGTTAATGGTAATTAGTGGTGCTTTGTAAAAATTAGCATTAATTAGAGGTACTTAGTAAAAATAAGTAGCACTTTGTAAAAATTATCATCACATAGTAAAAAATAGCAATAATTTCTAATAATTAGCAGTAATTAGTAATAATTAGCAATATTTAGTAATATTTAGTAATATTTTCCATTAATTAGTAATAATTAGTTGTAATTAGTAATAATTAGAGGTAATTATTAATAATTAGCGGTACTTAGTAAAAATTCACAATAATAAGTGATACCAAGTAAAGATTAGTGGTAATTAGTACAAATTAATGGTACTTAATAAAATCTAGCAGTACTTAGTAAAAATTAGCATTACTTAGTAAAAATTTGTGGTAATTAGTAAAAATTAGTGGTAATTGTTAAATATTATCAATAATTACTAAATATTAGTAGTAATTACTAATAATTAGTCATAATTGCTAAAAAATAGTAATAATTACAAAAAATTAGCAGTAATTAGAAATAATTTATGGTAATTCATAAAAATTAATGGTAAATGGTGATAATTTATGGAAATTAACAGTGATTACTAAGAAGTAATGGTAATCTATAAAAATTATTTATAACTAACAATAATTAGCGGTAATTAGTAAAAAAAGTATGGTAATTATCGATACTTACTAAAAATAGCAGTAATTAGTAAAAAATAATGCTAATTAACAAAAACTAGTGATAAGTAGCAGTGCTTAGTAAAAATTTGTTAAATTAGAAGTGCATAGTAAAAATAAGTGGTAATTAGTAAAAATTGATGATACTTGGTAAAAATTAGTTGTAATTGGTAAAATGGTATTTAGTAAAAATTAACAGTTAGCAGTAATTTGTTGTACATAGTAAAAATTATAGGTAATTAGTGATACTTAGTATAAATAAGCAGTACTTAGTAAAAATTCGCCACACTTAGTAAAAATTAGCAATGATTACAAATAATTAGAGGCACTTAGTAAATATTAACGGTAATTACTAATAATTAGTAGTAATTACTAATAATTAGCAGTAATTAGTAAAAATTAGTGGTAATTAGTAATAATTAGAGGTAATTAGTAAAAATTAGTGGTAATTAGTAAAAATTAGTAGTAATTAGTAAATATTGCTGGTAATTAGTAATAATTTTAAGTAATCGGTAATAATTAGTGGAAATTAGTAAAAATTAGTAGTAATTAGCGGTAATTAGTAATAATTAGTGGTACTTAGTAAAAAATAGCAATAACTAGCGATACTTTGTAAGAAATGGTGATAATTAGTGGTACTCAATAAAATTTTGCATTAATTAGTAAAAAATAGTGGTAATTACTAAGTATTAAGAGTGATTACTAAATATTAGTGGTAATTACTAAAAAATAGAAATAATTAATAAAAAATAGTTGTAATTACAAGAAAATATAAGAAATTAAGAATAATTTATAGCAATTAGTAATAATTTATAATAAATAATACTAATTTATGGTAATTAGCATTGATTGATAAAAAATTGTGGTAATCAGTAAAAATTATTTTTAATTAGTATAAATTACCTATAAATAATGGTAATTAACGATAATTAGTAAAAATCATCACTAATTAGTAAAATTAGTGGTATGTAGATGAAATTGATAATATTTAAAATTAAATTATAATTTTTTAATTTTCTAATCTTTTTTGGATCTTATTTTTCATATATCAAATTAATCATAAATAATTTTTTATTTTATTTTTTAAAAGAAATATGGATCAAGGAGGTCTACAATAGTCTTTTTTAAATGATCAAAATTGGATAAATCATCATGAGAATCCAAACGGTTCTGTTATAAATCAAGTATATATTGAGGGTGTTGAATATTTTTTATCATTTATTTCATCAAAATCAATATATGTTTCCAAAGGGATAATTAAGTTTCCATGTATGAAATGTGATTTGAGGTGGTTTAACGCATTTGAAAACATTTTGGGTCATCTATTATATTTTGGTTTTCAAAAAAGATTATGTTTTTTTGAATCAACATGGTGAACATAGTTTTGAAGAATATATTAATAATTTGTTTCTAGATCAATCATGTTTTAAAACTTTAGTACATGATGTTTCTTGTCCATTATTTCAATAAATTGAAACTCCAGAAGATACTTATTTCACTATTAAGTTAAACCATCTCTATTTTATGAGTTTCTGAAGTCTTCTGAGGATGCCTTATATCCTAGTTATAAGATAATAATGTTTTAAGTGGTTGACAATTTTATGGTTATTAAATCAGATAATAGAATGTCAAATAGTTGTTTTGATAAGGTATTCTCTTTGGTTAAATCATTTTTCCTGAAAGAAATGTGTTTCCTATAAATTTATATGAGCGCAAGAGGCTAGTTTATAATTTGGGTCTTGGTTATCAGAAGATTAATGCATGTAAAAATGATTACATCTTATATTATGGTGAAAAAGAGTCATTAGTTAGTTATCCTATATGTGCAAAGTCAAGGAAGAAAGTGGCTCAACTAGGGAATTCTAGATTGATTCCTGTTAAACAACTGAGATATTTCCCACTCACACCTAGAATAAAGTGTTTATTTATATCTCAAAAGACAATTCCATTAATTTCATGGCACAAAACCAATATTTCAACTGATAAAAGAATAAATCATCCTTGTAATGGTGATTCATGGAATCATTTTACTAGGTACATTTATCTTTTTATTTGGATGCCCACAATGTGAAATTGGGTTTTTATACTAACGGTTTCTATCCATTTGGTTCTCATGATGGTCAATAATCTTATTGTTCATCTTTGTAACTCTATACAACTTACCTTCTTGGGTTTTTATTAATGATCCATACATCATTTGGAATTTATTAATTCTATAATATCCAAAAAATAATATCGAAATTTTTTTTAAGAAATTGATTGGTGATTTAAATTTATTTTGAAATAATGGTGTCCCACATAGGATTTTTTTTTGGGAAAAATCCTAAAGAAAGAAGCATTAATGTTGGAAATTAGTGACTTACCAGTATATGGCACGTTATCTATCTAGAGTACACTTGTTCAAAAATCATGTACGTACTATATGACTAACTGAAATTTTTTTATTCTCATCAATGGGAGAAAAACATGTTTTTTATTATCATAATAGATTTCTTCCTATTAATAATCATTTCTCAAGGAACACAAATCATTTCAAAAAAGGTATAATTAAAAGATATGGACCTGCAGAAATGATCTCAAGTATTGATTTATAATTTATTACCACTTAATTACCCCCATTGTCGTTTTACTGACTATGATGCAGCAAAAAATAGATTAATTTAGAAAAGATCATAATTGGATTAAACAAAGTATTTTTGGTGATCTTTCGTATTAATCTACTTTTTTAGTCTTCCACATATTAGATGTCATGAATATTGATAAGAACTAAATTGATAATATATTTTATATATTTTTGGATGCACCTGGTAAAAATAAAGATAATTTAAAGGCATGATTATATCTTTCCCAAATTTTCATGTGACCAACACTTGAGTTGTTTGAAAATGAAATGTCATAGAATTTAGTGAATCAAAAATCATTTTATACACTTTTCAAAAAAACCATTTATAGTTTTTTTAGTGAATTGAGAATGTGAGAATATGGGATGGTTATGTTTCTAGTTTGGATATATTTTTCAAAAATAGTCATATTACCAGATTAAAATGTTATTATTTTAATATTATATTGGAATGGATTATAGTGATTGGATTTAGAGGTTTGTTGAATTATTAAATGTGTGATGCACAAAAAAATATCATATTTTTTATGAGACATCTATGTGGTGAAAAAAGACTATGATGCACTTAGTAGACTTTAAGAAGATGTTGTTTTAATTTTATGCAAATAGGAAAAAATTCCAACTTTCTTTGATTTAATGAATCATTTTATATTACATTTGCATTATGATGAAAAATGTGGAGGGCTGATACAGTTCTGATGGATGTATATATATGAGTGATGTATGTAGAAACTAAAGAAAAAGGTACACGATAATAAATCAGTTTAAGGGTCAATTGCATAATATTATTTATAAGAGGGAATTTTTTTTCTACTCCCATCATTTCCAACCTGAATATCCTTGAAAACATAACTTAATGGAACATAATGAGGGAAATGTTGATGATGCATTGTAAATTAAATTATTAACTTTTAATCATATTAAACATGGAATTGGTGGAGTTCATGAATGGTTAACTTCATATGATGAAAATCAAAGGGATCTGTTTTGTGGTTTCGGCCTCGAAACACCCAATGGCTCCGTATCTAATGATGGATGGACCTCCTTTCCAAAGGTAGGCATTCATTGGATGGTCTGACCAGCGATGCTTAAGAACTCACATTGGTCTAGAGGATGGGAATCTGGGCTCATCGCACCCTTTTGGGGGAAATTATTGCCTGTTCTGTGACTCTATTGTATATTTAAGACGTATTCATATGTTCGTGAATCTTTGGTTTATACCCAAACATTTTATCCACGGATTTAACCCTTGGTTGGAAATGGTCAGCTAAATGCAGGGGTTCGGAATCATTTATGCCTGAGGTTTACCATCCCTCGTTAGATTAATGACCCCGAGGAGTCTGGACTCATTGAGACGGTGCTAGGAGCAGGTCGGTGAACTGATGTGAAGATAGTCGGATCGACCGGTTGTTGGGCTTGAACCTCTTAGAGGCTTCCTACATACCATGCCGAGGAGGCAGGGATCAGAGTACACGTAGTTCGCATTATCTTGGGACTTACACTCTGAGGCAGCCCATGGTGTTGGATTGGGGCTTACACTCTGAGGAGGCCCAGGGCGATGGATTGGGGATTACACTCTGAGGAGGCCCATAGTGATAGATTGGGGATTACACTCTGAGGAGGACCAGGGTGATGGATTGGGGCTTACACTCTGAGGAGGCTCATAGTGATATATTGGAGCATACACTCTGAGGAGGCCCATAAAAGGATGTCATGGTCGATGCTTACTCTAAGCCCACGTGATTCATGCTCAGTGTGAGAAACAAAAGGTAGCAGGGACCAGAGGATCACGTCGCAAAAGGTGTGTCCGTGAGAAGTGGAGTGGGGCTTACGCATAGGGCGTCCCATAAAGACGGGGCTTACTCCAGGATGGACGCCCATAACGAAAAAGTGTATCAGGAGAGGGAAAGGGGTGCTCATGTGCCTGTCACCTCTCCTGTTCCCCGGGGAAGTACCGAGGTGCATGGGGACGGCTGCCTTCTGATGGGTACGCCGCCCCCTCTCTGAGATGGGGAGAAGTGCCTGACCACCGAAGCGTGCAGCCCCCATCCTGGCGAGTAGAGGCAGGAAGGGGGTTCTCAGGCATAGACCCTACATTACCGTGGGAATGTGAACCCAAGCATGCCTCGGGAATCTGCTCAAGGGTCGGGGAAACCACTTTTCCCATATTTACCATGGGTATGTGAACTCAAATGGCGCGCTGGTCTGCCTGAGGGTTACACCACACGGATCCAGTGGCTCTGTTGGAGGCCTTAGCTTGGGGCTGATGAGTAGGCCAAAGAGGGACTCATGGGGAATCAGGCTGGATCGGGAGGATCTTATGTGGCTCAGGGAATGGTAACACTGAAGGATTTGGTGCCCTTCATGTAGGGAAGTGCTACGCGGCTAGAGGGGTCATCCACAAACCAGGGTGGTCCGCGGACTGAGAGGTCGTCCACGAAATAGGAGGGTTCGCGGACTGACTAGACGTCCGCGAACCAGGAGGGTCTGCGGACTGATTGGCCATCCGCGAACCAGGAGGGTCCACGTACTGACTGGCCGTCCATGAACCAGGAGGGTTTGCGGACTGATGGGTATCCTGTGAACCAAGGTGATTCTCATCTCCGGGTTCAATCCGAGAACTAGGGTGGTCCGTGGAGGGTTCCATGCAGGAAGCGGCGGCCAAGGGCGGCACCGTCCAAAGGCTCGTCAGTCGGGGCTTTGTCTACGTAGGAGGGTGCTACGCGGCGTGACAGATCGGAAAAGAGGCATAAACTCCCTGGTCTGCGGGGAGTGCATCTACGGAGGGGCTATGGTTCGCAGTCTTCTCTTTTTGTGTTATTTTGAGTTTGCGGTTCACCAAATTATTATGCATTTTAGGTTCCTTATTAGTTCGTTCCCAAGTTCATATCTGCTCTGGTTCACGAACTGGAACTTTTGAAGTCCTAAGCCTTCCTTCTAAACCCTTCCACCTGAATCTGATCAATCTCCTTTCCGTCCTCCTTCTGAATCCCCAAAATCCTCCTCTCCTCCCCCCCCCCCCCTCGGTCTCCTTTTATAGAGTGGGGAAAGAGATGTATCTGTGGTCACGCGGAACCTTTTGCGTAGGCCCATGACTGAATACCCGGTTTATGGCTGACTTGGTCAATCCGTAATTCATGGTGGGTATTGAGCACTTCTCCCCCTCCCCGCGAACAAAACAAGGGGAGCGCTTCACAGCCGCGGAGGGTTCTGCCTCCATTTCGTGAATGACAGTGGAGGTGGTTCAGGCCGGCTGACATGGCTCACGGCTAGGTTGGTTCATGTCTGTGAACCGGATTGGGGCCCGCCCTGCTTCGCGCCCGCAGAGGGTCTCCACCTCCATTCCGCGAACGACAACGGTCTGCAGAGCAGGGACGCTTTGCGAAACCGGCCATGCGTCGTTAACATTAGATCGGTCTGCAGACCGGTTCCTCCTTCTCCATCTTTGAGTATTGTCCACATTTTCCCATCCCTTTTGAGGGTAAATTGGGTAGAACCTCCCTTGAGTTAAAGGGGATCATCGTTCTCCTTTGCAGATTTTTCAGGACCCTACAAATTCCCCTATCGGAATGGGGTTCGATCGGAATGAAGAAGAGTCTATTCCGATGTAGAGTGGTCCTGAAACTTAGGTGGTTTGCAGTAGAGAGGTGGACCTGGTAGGGTACCATGCCTATAAATATGGAGGGCCCTTTCATTTGTCTTCTACTGGATTCTTCATGAAGCCAGAGATTTTTTCGCTCTTCTGCCTCCGCGGGCTTGTTCCTTCGTGAAGCACTTCATCTACGGACCAACTGCTACTTCTGCGAACCATTTTTCATTCGCACCGTTCTTCATCCATGGATCAAAGTCCCAGCCGCGAACCAACACTTTTAATTGATTAAAAAGTAAGTTACGATGATCCGCGTAGGAAATTGCTTCGCGGTTTTGGTGATTCGCGGTTTTGATGCTCTGCGGACTAAAATCTTCTGAACTTTAAAAGTTTCTAAGTCTTCTGAACTTAACCACTTAAAACTCTGGATTTAAATTCCGTGGAGCAACCTGGTCCGCATTTTCCTGGCCAATGATCTGCGGTCCAGGGTTTTGCGGACTGCTTTCGCGAAGTGCTGGTTCACGGGATGCTATCATCGTGAACCATCCTTCAAGGCCTCCTCGCAAGATTTGCTTATGAATGCTCCTCAACTGATCCTCAGCCATATATTTGGTATTTTGTCCAAGCTTCATTATTTTTGGACTAACCATTTTTTGGATTTCGTTGTGCAGGGAGAAAATATAGTTCCCCCTCGTTCTGCACTGAGGCCTACTGCAGAGCCTCTCCAAATTGGTTCAAGGAGACATTTAGCGATGATTCGCAGAGCGGAGAACATCCAAGAGGACCCTAGTCAGTCCATCATTCCTGACGATGGTGTCTTGAAAGACTTGCTCCCTCCCGAGTTCCTGGATTATCCACTATAAAATCGGCTTCCGCTTCATGGATTCGGTCTTCAAGACGATGTCCCTATTCCCCCCACTTTCTCTGGTCTTCCTTGTCCTTTATTGTAAGCATCGTCCAAGTGTATTCAGGCGAACCTTACCCAATCAGGGGAGATAGTTTCCGACTCTGACCAGAAAGATGCCTTCATTTTGAGAGGCTCTGTTTGGACCCAAAGTGATCAGCACGCCCAAAGCTTTTCTCAGGAAGCTATCTTCAAGATTAACCATTCTGTTATCAAACTTGCTCAAGTAGATCTCGATGTAGGGTGGATTACTAGGTGGGATCTTTAGTCTAGCAGGCTCTTCTCAAATGACTGGGCCTAGGATTTCTGGGTCAATCATCACTGACGGGAGTCTACCGAACCACTGGAAGCGGTTAATTTATACTCCGTAGTGTCGGCTTCCCAATTTTTTATTTACCCACCATCCTTGGTCCTTCCATACCTTCTCAGTCGCTGGTGTTCACGAACTAATACTTTCCACCTTTCCCATGGTGAAGTTGGCATTAGTTTGTGGGATATCCATCACTTGGGAGGACTCTTGATTATCGGTGAAACGTATGACGAATTTCTGCCTGCTCTTGACGTATGGGACATGGTCGAACAAGTGCCTTCGTTGGCCAGGGATCTGCTGGATATGGCGGAGAAGTCACTGGGTCAGGCATTGTGTGCCCTCTCTCTTATTCCCTATAGTACCTAGATAGGTTTATTTCTGAATACCACCGGTCCCGTGCCAAAGATCAAGCACCCTAGGAATCATCCTTCTCAATAGTCATGAACCTCTCCAGGTTCCTAATGGGTGGTTCTGGATGCGGGCAACTACTTTTCATGGAGTTACGAGGTGCGCCCATGTGTGCCACCTATGCTCCGGCTAGTAGGTTTGTTTGCTACGTTCCTGAGCGGGTGGCTATTCCCTTCTCGGGATATTAATCCTGGCGTCAGGGCTCGCACCATGATGACGACAGTTGAGCTGGAAGAGGGTCTCCTAGTGAATTTGGTCGTGCCCACATTGGCTCGTATTTATGAACTGGTGGCTCACATGTAGAAGGGCGGTTCACCCTTCCATCTGAGTGGAACATTTCAATTTTTGTATGGCTGGGTAGCGGATCATTATCACTGTAATGAGAATCGTCATAACACGGTCATCCCACTTCGTACTTTTCAGCCTACATTGCTTAATATAGTTGGAGTTCGCTTGAAATCCCTCAGTCTTGGTGAAGTCCTCAAGATTCTGAGTGACTTTTCCCAGTTTTCTTTCACTCCCTACCCCACCCCTTCTGGCGTCTTAGTTGACAACTGTCAGGGGAGCCTGGAGGAGCGTTCTTACATGATCTCTCTGCGGGACGGATTTCTGTCTGCACGGATCGATGGGGTTTCCTTGTGCGAGATGTATGTCATGTATCATTTTTCTCGTCATTTTGGGTGCATGCAAGTCCAAGCTTACCTTCCCCCTCCTCGGGCTCGAGGACTACGCCTCGCCATACTTTGTCAATGGTGGATGATGCTGACGCGGGAGGGATCTGACGCAATCATTCCCTTTCCTGTCATGGGGGCGGCCACCTGCCTTTCCATGGAGTATGCAAAGGCGTGGGAAAAATACTATCCCGATGGGATCCTAGGGAAGGTCGTTCAGCAAGTTCCCAAATTAGGAGGTATTGCGGCTGTTGCGCCCATCGCACCATCCTCATCAGCTATAAGGGAGGATTGACTGATGGCTCATCGATCAAAGCGGATTAGGGGATTTTCCTCTCCCAGTCCTGTAGTGGATGAAGTTCAGACGGGTTCATCCTTCTTGGACGTGGATGAGGACGACCCTATGGTTACGGGTCCTAGAGAGACAATCTCGGAAGTTTTTCCAGTTGATATTGGGCTTAGAAACTTGATCCCCAAGCCTGAATCGGGGTTGGAGGCTCCAGACTTCCCAGCTCTGGAACCAACTTCTAGCGAACACATGCCTGCGTTGGTTGCAATGTCGGGTTTCATTCCCATGCTATCCGGCACGGATACCAAAGATCCTTGTGTCATGGTGGACTATTGGGCAGTGTGCAGGTGGTCCTGGCCTCGGATTTGCGAGATCGTTGCCAAAACTCATCTTGCTGAGATGGAAACTAATACTGAAGCTCTTCGATGGCTCTTCCTTGGTTTAGGGTCGGGTGGATTTGACTATCGGCAGTTCCATTCTCTTGCTTTCCAATTTGTCATGGCTCGTGAGGAAGCTGCCACTAGTGAACGCAAATTTTCTTATTTTGCTGCTGCTCATTGCGGGACCTGAGCCTTGGAGGAAGCCACAATACAGCTCCGTCAGCTGATAGCACAGGAGGTGACCTCTCGAGATCAGGCAGTTGTCTCATCCTCCGAGTTGCATGAATGTGAAGAACAGGCAGCGATGTTGAAGAATCAGTTGTCAGCTGTGACCAATCGTCTCGAACCCACCAGAAAAGGAATCAACAATCTCCAAACAACAGTGGAGCGTACTCGTCCGGTTTCTGAGGTTGAAGCCATGGAGAAGGCCATGTTGGAATGGTCTTGCAACGACCTCCGCCACACGGTTTCTGATTTTTTTGTGAGAGCGAGTTAGGATCCTTTATGACTATCAGAGCCACTCTTGTACTCTCTGTTTTACTTAACCCTCTCCCCCCCCCCTTTTTTTTTGAGGGCGAGACCCCAGCTTGTGGACGTCCTCCCTTTTTGTTCGAACAAAATACAGTTTATGTCGATCACTTGTTGCGGTGAAATTTTATTATTACTTAGAACAATTGTTGTGTTAATAACAATTCACTGAATCAGGATTAATCATAACTTAGGAAAACAAGCTCTAACTTTTGCCTAGACCATGGGGTCCTGAGAGCATAGTTCGACTATTGCTAGGATTTTATAGGAAAACAACACAAAATTTCTGTCTTTTCTTTTAATGCCCTAATTTTTCTTAGGCCCATTTAGTGTGGACCCATCGGGTATGGCCGGACTTTTTCTTAGGTCACCCTTTTCGGGTTTTCAGCCTAACAGGCTTTGTGCCTCCTTTCTTGGTCGGTTTAAAGTCCCACCAATACTATCATTACTGATGTTTTACGTCGAACAACTTTGACCAAATATGGTGGGGAAAGGGCCCCAATGGGGTTTAGCTGATTAAAAGATGTCTCAATACTCTTCAGATACACGTGGGGGGAAACATGTTTAAATTTGAATGACATGCAGGGCATGTATCAAGGCATGGGATCCGCGTCAGCGTATAGAGGTAGGAGGAGCATCACCTAAGGAAATCTTGCCTTTGGTAGATAGGCCAGGGGCGATCAATATGCAGAGCCACTAAGGGCATGGTATGCATAGTCATGCAAAGGTGTCCTTAAGTAAATGACTCTCCATTTCTGATGGCCATAGGACTCCATGAAATTCTGGCTTATGGAAACCACCATGGGTGGCTTGGAATATTATGAAAACCACCGGGGTGGCTTGGAAAGGGTATGTGACATCTGAAAGGTTTTGAGAACATCTGTATCAATCAGGGGTGTGAAAGCAAGGTTCCTATCCTACGCATTTATCTAGCATAAAGTAAATTTGGGGATTGGCGCAGTTTAAAGTCATGTAGATGGGACATCATCTGGAATGGAACGGCTTCTCTGGGTCCTCGGTAATCTTGTCAGAGATGTTCCACCATATTCAGGCAGTGTTGTGAAAGAGGTTGGTAAACTATAACTCAGAGGGTTTCTGAATCCCAGGATAGACGTGGGGGCTCAGAGGCCAAGAGGCATACAGAGAGAAGCATAGCCTAAAAAAATCTTGTCTTTGGTAGATGGGCCAGGGGAGATCAATATGCAGAGACGCTGGGGGCTTGGTATGAATAGTCATGAAAAGGTATCCTTAAGTAAATTATTGTATTCCCCCTATAGCCAAGCAACTTTAGGGAAGTTGAGATTTAGGACCACCAGGGGTGGCTTATGAGAGTCCATCTTTTTCTGAGTACAGCGTATGGTTTATGATGAAAGGGTGTCTGGATACGGAGAAAAAATCAAGACTAAGCTTCCTGAGAATGGGTGAAGTAATCCCTTATCACGTGGGTGTGAGACGGTGGATTGTGTCAGTCTGACCCGTGCACTGAAGGACAGAGAAAGGCCTCTGTTCCTTACTGAACCCGTGACGGGTTTGACCGTGCAGTTTAGCGTCGTGTGGTAAAGACGAAGAGCATTATTAAAGGATTCTGTGTAGTTTAACGTCATGAAGCGAGGACAAGGGGCATTTTTATTTCCTTTTCCAATGTTGTGTAGTTTAACTCCGTGCAGCAAGGATGATTGACCGTGCATTTTAACGTCGTGCGGTGAGGACGTAGTTAAAAAGGCCGCTCTTGATTAGAATGTAACTGGGCCCGAGTATCCTGGCATGTCCAAGATGTGGAGGGGGGTTGATGGTGTAAATCATGGTTTCAGGGCTTCTTGGATCAGGAGAGATGACACGGGGGCTCTAAGTCCGGTAAGCGTACGAAGCTAGGAAGAGTATCGCCCGGGGAAATATTGCCTTTGGTAGACGGGTCAGGGGATATCAATATGTAGAGCCGCTGAGGGCATGGTATTCATAGTCATGCAAAGGTTTCTCCAGTTCGATGACTTTCCACTTTCAATGGACATGAATGGTTATGAAGATCTGCAATTATCTGGTCCACGAAGTCTGTCATCGGAGAACGAAATGTCTGAACATTTCGGGCGTACTCGGCTCGGGTTGCTGTTAAAGCTTGGAGAGCTCCCTGCACTGATTTATTTTGCACGCGTGGGTGTACCTTTACTCTATGCAGTTTAATGTCGTACAGTAAGGATGAGGTACTCCTAGTTTAGCGGTCATAGAGCTCGGACCATTGGGTGACTATTGCTGCATTCACTCGAAGGATAACTGGGTCAACATGCTCTAATATACTTGAAACAAGGTGGGGGATGAGGGTCGTAAACTACAACTTTGAGTTTTCCCAGATCAAGAGGTGTGGTGTGGGGGCTCTAAGTCCGGTAAGCGTATGGAGCTAGTAATAGTACCACCTAAGGAAATCATTCCTTTGATGGATGAGCCAGGGGCTATCAATATGTAGAGCCGCTGAGGGCATGGTATGCATAGTCGTACAAATGTGTCCCCGGGTCAATGACTTTCCACTTCCGATGGATGTGAATGATTATGAGGGTCTTAGGTCACTCATAGTGCAGAGTTCAGTACGTGGGGATAATGGTGTCCAAGTATACAAGAAATATCTTCACTGCAATTGTCCGTTGAGTCATAGTAGCCAAGTCCTGGCTTGACGTTCGTTGATGCAGGTCGCTATGTGAACCATCGGCGGACACAAAGGCTAGCCAGTTATGGATACCTTGGCGACACCTGGATGTGAAAAGGGGAATGAACTTGTAAACCACTTCGCCATAAACTTCTGGATCAGGAGGTATGGTATGGGGGCCCTGAGGCCAGTAAGCGTACGGAGCTAGGAAGAGTGTCGCCTGTGGAAATATTGCCTTTGGTAGATGAGCCAGGGGCTATCATTATGCAGAGCCACTGAGGACATGGTATGCATAGTCATGCAAAGGTGTCCACGGGTCGATGACTTTTCACTTCTGATAGCCATGAATGGTTATGAAGATCCATAATTATTCGAGTCGTGGAGTCTGATGTATGGATAATATGAATCTAAATGTGCAAGGAGTATCTCCATCTCATATCGCCATGTGTCTTGGGTGGGTCGCGACAAAGTCCATGCAGTTTAACGTCATGCGCTAAGGACGAAGTCCATGCAGTTTAACGTCATGCGGTAAGAACGAAATATACACCGAGTGCAGGTCTAGTCCATACATGGGGGGAGGGGGAATTTTTAACATTATTGTTCGTGCAGTTTAACGTCGTGCGGAAAGGATGCAAAGTACACCCCGTGTCGGTCTAGTCCATACACGGGGGAAAAGGGATCATTTTTAAATCTTTCTATCCATTCAGTTTTACATCGTGCGGTAAGGACGAGGAGTACACCTCGTGCCGGTCTGGTCCGTACATGGGGGGAAAGGGCATTTTCATCTTTTATTTAGGGGATGGGCCAGGACGGGGAACCCTGGTGTCACTATGTATCCTACGAGGGCAGGAATCAAGCCATACGTAGTTCTGTAGAATAAGTACACCCCGTGTAGAGCTGGTCCATACACGGGGGAAGGGGAAATCGTCTAACTTCTATTTTATTTCATTTGGAGGTGGCTGGGCCAGGACGGGGAACCCTAGCGTCACTATGTATCCTGCGAGGGCAGGAATCAAGTTGTACGTAGTTCTCTGAAATAATTACACCTCGTGTAGGTCTCGTCTGTACACAGGGGCAAGAGGAAATTTTAACTTTTATTATCCATGCAGTTTAACGTCGTGCAGTAAGGACGAAAGTTGTACAGTTTAACGTCAAGTGGTTAGGACGAGGGGTATTATTGGATTCTGTGCATTTTAACATCATGCGGTGAGGATGGAATACTCTTAGTTTAGGGTCATAGAGTTTGGACCATTGGGTGCTTGGTAATTTAATGTCATGTTGCTTGGACAAACTCCATGCAATTTAACGTCATGCGGTGAGGAAGAAATAGTACACCTTTAGTTATTATGTGAAATACTTCTTCAGGAATCTCGCATTTGTAGGAGTCGTGGTGACTTGCCTGTTCATAGAGATCAGGGTATATGCTCCATTGGAGTAGACCTTGTGTACAACGTATGGTCCCTCCCACTTGGGTTCCAGCTTTGGAGGCTTCTTTCTGGGTATCATTGGGGTCCGGAGGACCAATACCAATTCTCATTCCAATAAAGACCGGAGAAGGACCTTTTTGTTGAAGTATCGTGCGATCCGGTTCTGGTATACCTCCAAATGGTGCAAAGTGTGAAACTGCTTCTCGTCTAGCTGTTCCAATTCACCTAGACTCTTTTCTGACTGCTCCTCATTGGATAATTGATCATAGATAGCAACACTGAGTGAGGGAAGTTATATTTCAATGGGTAAGACCGCCTCTATGCCGTACACCAATGAGTACGGGGTGGCTTGAGTAGCAGTGCAGATTGTGGTTCGATAATCCGACAATGCATGGAGGAGTTTATCCGGCCATGACTTCTTGTCTTTGTCCACCATTTTCTAGAGGATGTTGGACAAGGTATTGTTGAAAGCCACTATCTATCCTTTGGCCATTTCAGGGTAGCGGGATGAGTGGTTAGCCTTGATATCATACTCGTGGTATAGTTTCTCTAATTCAGTAGAGTAGAAGTTGGTGCCGTTGTCTGTCAGTATGGTATGAGGGACACCAAATCTGGTGATGATATTGGTCTTCACAAAGCTGAAAATATTTTTTTCCCCAAATTACTTGAGGGGTATGGCTTCTGACCATTTGGAAAAGAAGTCAGTTGTCATGAGGATATACTTCAGCTGTTTGGCCATGGCGGGAGGATATGGTCCCATGATGTCCATCCCCCAAACGGCAAACGGCCAAGAATACTTGTCTTGATGAAGTAACTCCGGGGGTTGGTGTATGAAGTTGGAATGAATCTGGAATGAGTGTAATTTCGCGGTAAAGTGATCCCAATCTCGTGCCACTGTGGGCCAGTAGTACCCAAGCCTCCAAACCTGATGGGAAAGCTTGGCCCCCAGTTGATGTGCTCCACATACTCCAGTATGTACTTCATTCATTAAGGCAGTGGTTTCTTCTCCATCAATGCATCTGAGGAGCACTCCATCGTGGCCTCATTTTTATAGGACCTCTTGCTGACCTGCTCTTCCATATAAGACAAAGTTAATTTCCCTTATCCGTATTTGTTCTCGTTCATCCCTGTCTGATGGAAGTTCTATCTGTTGAAGGTAGTTTTCAATGGGGGTCATCCAGCAGGTGGCAAGAGCATATGGCTCGAGGACAGGACTAACTTTGTGGATTTCTTCCATCTTGGTCTGAACAAATAGACATACCATTCGACAGTGAGAAATACTAATAACCATTTCATCCCAGCCTCGATCAGCTAGGGTTGTGGCCACGTTGGCTAATGCATCAGCCTGAGCATTCTGGGACCGGGGAATATAGGTCAATGTTGGTTATGTGGAGAATTCCGCCATTAACCCCCGGACATGGTCAAACAGAGGGATCAGCTCCTCCTTTTTAACAGCATAGTCACCATTAACTTTATTGATGACCAGCTTCGAGTCACCTTTTACCTTAAGGTGTCGTACTTGTGCCTGGAGTATGAGTTACAGGCCTGCAATGAGAGCTTGATATTCCCCTTCATTGTTCATGCACCCCTCTGATAGGAGGAAGGAATACGGAAGGACTTCCTTTTCTGGGGACACAATTATTATCCCCAAACCCACTTTTTTGAATCTGGGATCCTCCATCCTCTTCCCGGTTGGGATTAGGGATGCGTCGTCGAAGTACATATCCCATGCTGGGAACTCTTCTTAAACCGAGAAGATGTCTTCATCAGGTAGCTTGGCGTCTGGTGCAGTGGTCCATGTCAAAGGGTGCTCTGCCAGAAGGTCTGCTAATTCATGACCCTTGATGGATTTCTGAGGCATAAACTGGATGTCAAACTGTTGCTGGATGACCGCCCATCGGGATAGGCATTTGTTTAGCATTGGGCGGCTGAGGATGTACTTGAGTGGGTTACTCTGTGAGATAAAAAAACCTCATGATGCTGCAGATAATGTCTCAAATTTTGAACCACAAAGAACAAGGCCAAACAACTCTTCTCGATATTTGAGTATCGAGTCTCAACATCAATCATGGTTCGACTGAGGTAATAGATACTGTTTTCACTGCCCGCATCATTTTTTTGTGTGAGGAAGGCTCCCAGTGATCGTTCTAAGGATGTCACGTACAAGATGAGAGGTCTTCCTTCAACCAGGGGCATGAGAACCAGTGGGCTTAAGAGGTACTTCTTCAAGTTTTCGAACACCTCTTGGCAGTCATCAGTCAATTGGTATGTGACCCCCTTCTTCATTAACCTAGTTAAGGGAAAACATTTGCCTGCCAGGTTGGCTATGAACCGCCTAATATAAGACAGGTGTCCCTGGAATCCCCTCAAATCAATGAGATTTAGAGGAGGTGGTAATCCAAGTATAGCCTTTGTCTTCTCAGGGTCGACTTAGATGTCACGATGGCATACGACGAAGCCAAGGAATTTCCCTGAGGTAACCCCAAAGGCGCATTTCAAGGGGTTCATCTTCAAGATATACTATCGGAGTTTGTTGAAGATAGTCTCAAGGTCTGACAGGTGATCCGAGCACTGTCTAGACTTGACCACCAGGTCATCAACGTAACATTCAATGAATTTCCCCAGGAATGGTTTAAAGATCTGATGCATGGCATGCTGATATATGGCGCCAGCGTTCTTGAGACCAAAGGGAATGACTTTGTAATAGAATACCCCTTGAGGGGCCCTGAAGGCAGTGTCTTCTTCATCTTCTTGGGCTATCCTGATTTGATTATATCCATAATAGTCGTCCATGAAGGATAGAGCCTCATACCCGGCCGTCGCATCGATTAATAATTCGGTGATCGGGACTGAGAAATCATCTTTCGGACAATGGTGATTGAGATCTCTGAAGTCATTGCAGACGCGGATTTATCCATTCTTTTTCTTGATAGGGACGATTTTGGCCAACCAAATGGGGTACTGGACCTCCCGAATGAAGCTTGATTTAATGATCTTGTCAACTTCAGCCTCTATTTTGGTGGCATGTGAGGTATACGTCCTTCTGGGAGCCTCTTTATAGCCTCGGTGGTCTTCTGGAAGACCCAAATGATGCATTTCCACTTCGGGGTCGAGTCCCGGAATTTCTGTGTAATTCCATGCGAAAACATCCCGATTTTGCCTCAAAAAATAGGTATATACCTCGTGCTCCTCGGGGGACATGGATGCACTAATGAGAGTAGGTCTCGGATCTTCCTCAGTACCCAGGTTTATTTCCCTGAGCTCATCCACCGTGGTGGAGATACCCTCCTCAAATGCAGGAGGCGCATCTCGGAGATCTTCCTCCTTTTCTTCTCCCAAATCCTCATCTTCTTGATCCGAGGAGGGGAGATTTTCCAGTCTGAGCCTTTGAAGGTTTGAGGTAGAGGCATCATGGGCATCCCCGCTTGAGTATTCGTCCCCAGATCGAGGGTTGGCGGACGTTCCCACATTGTCATGCTCGGCCATTGTGGCTGAAGTCATGAGGACATCTGAATGTGTGTCTGTACTTGAACTCCTAATCTAAACATGGTTGATGGGTAGGACATAATCTCTGCCAAGATGCCTGAGGGGGTCATCAGGAACCATTTCTAGGCCATTTGGAGTGGGGATCCAGTCGACACCATCGACCAAAGGCTTCTTTTTCTTTTGCTCATAAAACCTGGCATCAATGTAATGTGACTCGGAGAGCTCTAAAGGGGCCTTGTCGGTGTGCAACATTCCACTTTGTTTATTGATACAGTACTTGATACACTGGTGGTGGGATGAAGGAACGTCCATGTACTTATGGAGCCACGGCCTTCCCAGTAGGGCATTGAATGTTGTGCTCTGCCAGACCACCAGGAATTCCGTGTAGGCTACGAAGTCACCAAAATGGGTCTTTAGATTAATTTTTCCCATTATATTTTACTCTCTCTTTTCGTAACCCAACAGATTTGTGGACGAGGTTATTAGATCGTCCTCACTCTAGACCAACTTACGGAGTGTCCGTAGAGGAAGGAGGTTAACTCCGGAGCCATTGTCTATAAAGACTTTCTGGATCTCAATACCATTCAGTGTGTTGGAAAAATATAGTGGTCTGATGTGTCCTTGCATGATGGTGTCTTCATTCTGATTGGTGAAGGAAATCACCGCATTGAATTTAGTCAGGTCAGTCTCCGTCTGGTAAATCTCGGCAGCAGCTACCTCGGCTTGAAACTCCTGGGGGCTAATAAAAGCTTATATAAGCACCTCCCTGATGTCTGGTGATAGACTCAGGGCATCTAGGATGGATAGCTTGGCTGGTACAGATTCCAGCTGCTTAAGGATATCGTATTTCTGCTCCAGCGGTCGATGCTTCTCTGTTGGCGGGAGAGTCTTAGCGGGTGCTTTAGGGGATGGAGCATTTGAAAAGGAGGGACCAGCCACAGGGTCGGATATCGATGGCATTCCCGCGTTTTGAGGACTTGGCCCGGCTAGTCTGTTTGTGCATACTAGGCGTCCAGACACTTGTTCCTCCTCTGGTGGGTATCGCAGAGCAACAGGTCCATAGTGGCTTCTTGTGGAGGTGTAGGGGAACTCTTTATCCTATTGAGTCCTTTGGAGGGCTCTCCCACAGGTTTCTGCGATATTTACGGTTTGGTTTAAGGTCCAACCGTAGGGTTGGTTTTAGCCGCAGTTGCGCCTCCCTTGGTATCCTCTACCTCTTCGATTCCTCCTCCCAGCTCCTTGTGCAGGTAACTCAGGTTTGTAACCATACCCTTCATCAGGGAATGATTCCATAAGATGGATGACGTTAATAGAACCAAATATTGGATCTTCATCCTCTGACAGGTCAACCTGGTCGGTTGTCCCTGATGGTGCTGTTTGGTGGGTTGGTGCCCGTGGTGCCAAATTTGAGGGCATATAATCTGCCAGGGTCAGGACTAACTTTGGCCCCATCGCGGACTGCTCCTCTTGCGATTGTTTCCTCCTCCTTTGACTACGCCCAGATGAATGGATCGTGGAGGTTTGTGAGGTCGATACTATCGGCTTTGCGGCTTCAGTGGCTGTTGGTGGCAACACCGTCTACTGTAGTTGAGCTCGGAGTATGCCCTGGGCTTGGTTGATAGTCTTTTGAGTCATCCAGTTGTCAAATTTATGCCCCTGCTTGCTGGTGACTTTCTGCCACCCCTCCTCTTTGTCAGAGTCGGTGGTAGAGATACATGCCACATGTGCTGGGGGTGGTCCCAGCTCGACCTGTCCAGATTCTACCATCCTCTGCAGGAGGTCTTTGAAGAAGAAGCATTCTTGGATACTGTGCCCCAACATCCGATGGTAGGGGAAGTAATCTGGCTTGTCATCGCAGCCGAGCTCTTCAGGTTTCCTCGGCTCCGAGAGGCGGAGCAAGTTGCAGTTCATGGCAGAAATGAAGTAGCCGCGGACTTGATCATCCCATAACAAGTATACTTTTTGTCTTCGTTCCTCATCCTAGTTTTGCTTCAGTCCTCGTTGATTGTCCCGTTTAGGCGGAGGTGGCCGCTGATATGTAGGAGGCCCTTGATGATTTGGTGGATGCCTGAGTGGTGGACCGGGCACATGGGCCGGCTTGAGTGTGACAGTGGACGCTTCAACTCTAGGGGGTCTTTTCGCAGGAGCCTACGAGGCTATTCGGGACTTTGAATTAGTCCGCTGTAGGGAGTCCTCAATTCTCTAGGCGATGGCCGAGAGATGGAGGAAGCCAGTGGTACACTCCACTGGTATGAGCGGTGTTTGCATCTTATCTCGAAGATTACCAATAAATATGGATAGCATCTCATCTTGAGTAATTGGCATGTTCGGGGAATAGGTCAAACCTTTCCATCTGGCGATGAAATCTGAGACCCTCTCGTTCTCCCTATGATTTCAGTTCATGAGATCTCTAACCATTATTTTAGGAAATGTCGAGCTGAAGTGGAATAGAAACTGTTGCCGAAGGTCCTCCCAGCTCTTTATTGACAGGGCTGGTAGACTCATGTACCAGAAGAAGGCAGATCCTTGCAAGGTCCGTACGAAGCATCTGAGTTTCACTGCTTCTTGTTGTTCCGGAGTCCCCATAATAGGGTCGTAATAGGATGTGTAGTGCATCAAATACTATTCTGGATCACCTGATCCATTGAAGATAGGGAATACATGGCTCCCAAAATTGGGTGGAGGCGGTGTGTTGCTCACCCAATCTGGGTAGGGTTTTTGCTCTAGTTGTACTGGAGTTCTTCGACCTTCTGTCGCTTCCAATCGAGCTGTTAGTGCCTCGATGGTGTTGGTGAGACCCTAATTTACATCCTTTTGTGCCCGGTCCGGGGTAGGCGTAGCCCAAGGCATTGCCTGATGATCCGGGTTGGCCGGCACCAGAGGTGCGTGTGTCGTTTGTGGTACCTTCGGAGGGTTCAGTTTTACTCACTCTGGTTGCTTCTTGAGTGGAGGGAAGTCTCGGTATTCATCCGAATCTACGTTTAGGTAGTTGGATGGGACGAGCGCCTTGTTGGAGGGGAGCCCTACCGTGTTTCGTTTTCTGGGGAAAACCTTAGTCTTTGAGGTACACTTGTTGGGAGTGCGTGATGTGGCTCCTCCTGGGACGCACTTTCAATAAGGTGGTTCCTCTGGAGTAGCTCGGCATTAAGTCGCCTCAATTCTTTCATCTCCTCTTCTTGTCGGACGAATCTCTCTTCGAGCATGAGTGGCTCATTTTTTTCGCGAGAAGGAGGTGGGTTGAGGGTAACCAGTCCTTTTTTCTTATCCTTGTTGTAAGCTCGCAGGGTAGGTGGAGGAGGGTTGGTTGGAAGGACGGCAATATTTAGGGCGGCCCTCTGGTTCCGGGTGTGCACACCTAGTGGTTCCTTGTGAGTCACAACCTGACTGGAACTATCGTCTCTCGATCCCTCCTGATTTTTAGTATCTCTGGTGTCACCCTTGGGGTTATCCTCTATGACGTTGATAGATGCATATCGCGGGGCGGAGAAGATGTCATCTTCCAAATGGGAAGAGGATCTCCCACATCTTCTGCTGGCCTTCCCTTTCGTGACCTAGGATTGCCTTAGAACTTCTTGACGAAGGGTGACGTGGAGATTTCTTTGGTGTGACCTTACGGTGTGCGTTCCTCTCGGAGGGGATGATGATTCAAATGACGGGATAGGATGAGGACCTCCTCTCCTGACTGTCCTCCTTAGACGATAGAATACTGACTCTCATGGGGGAGGTTTTTGTTGAGGGGGTAATAATGCCCCCAGCCCTGAGGGCTGGGGTTGGCTCTGTTCCTTAGACATTGAGTCCCTTCCTGGTTTTATTGGTCTTACGAGGGAATTTGTTGTTAAAAATGCCCCCAGTCCTGTAGGCTAGGGTTGACTCTGGATTGCGGAAATGGATGCAACTATCACTACCTGCCTGACCTCGCATGCCCCCATTCGGGGGTGAACTGGATTTGGTTTCGAATTCACCTATGGATCAATCTCTTCTAGGGAGGCAGGCAAAGATCGTTGATTGGACTCTCTTAGGTGAGAGGCCTGTTGTATGCTCTCGGTGTCCTAATTCCAGAGTTCTTTAATGGATTGTTCCCGCCGGGCCTGATGCTTCTGGGACTTACTCAAGGCCTGACTTCGTTGGGTGTGTTTCCTTTCCTGAACAGGGAGACCACTCGATTGCCATCTTGACATGATGACGTTTCAAGACACCACACCGAACGGGTTCTTCTGGGTGGGGAGCAGAGTGAAATGCAGAGCTCTATGTTCTCCCCATCCCCTGATATGGACTCCCGTCGGAGCGTCACCGATGAGGCGGTGCAACTGTTGCAGCGCACTGAGGCAGGCTATCTCCATGTTTCCTTTACACCTCTCAGGTCACCATTATCGTGCTGAAGGAAGAGCTTCTAGGTCGATGTGACACAAGAGGTCTCTTATTGTCTTGACGTGGTCTACATACTCGTCGTAGGGCCGGAAGCTTGATTTCAGTCGGTGGAGGGTTGTCCATATATTATGGCGGATTCCGTGCACGCATTCTTCCGACAATTCTCTTGGTATGTCGAACTATGAGGTGGCCGTAGGCCAAAACATAACTGGTATATCATCCCTGGATAGTCATTTCCTCAAGTGCAGCATATCGTCATATTCCTCCACTAGTGACTCCTTTACCTGGTCGGACCAACTGAGATGCTCGCTGCCAATGTGGTCGGAGGCAGTGGGACCAGTAGGTGCTGAATCATTATGTGGGTGATTCTGAGGTGGTTCAGAGGATGAACGCGGCCTTGGACCGTCTCTTGATTGAAGAAGGATGTCGTTGGTGACTAACTGGGAATCTGACATGCTTGATCCCTTCCTTCTGAGTTCCTCGACATACGAGGTATTTTCGGTGCTTGATTCGATAAGAGGAGGACCTTCCTGTTGATATGATATGTTATCACAGGGAGGACCTCCGCAATGATGGGCGTAATGGCAAAGACTACCACTACTACTTGATGCTTCACTGCATAGAGTACTTTTGCAGTGTACACCCTGGGGAGGACCTCCAATGCATGTCGCAGCAAGGGGAGGACCTTCTGGGTACGTAGCATCGTTACGGGGAGGACCTTCAAAACAACTGCCATCATGGTGAGGATGTCCATAGTGGCTTGACGTTCAACGTGCATCCTGGGGAGGACCTTCTGGACACACCGCGACAAGGGGAGGACCTTCTTGTTTCTTGGGGCAAATGCGGGGAGGGCCTTCTCAATGGTTGTTGTGGTGGCGAGGACTACCATCACAGCTGCGACAATGGAGAGGACTACCATTACTGCTTTCGCAGGGAGAATATCTGCGGGATACATCCGGGGGAGGACCTCCAGAATGTACCGCAACGAGGGGATGGCCTTCTCATTGCTTGACGTCTCTATGGGGAGGACCTCTATATCATGGTGGCGAGTACTAGCACCGTGATCTGATTCCTGGCTTTGTGGAGCTCTGTTGCAGTGTAACCCCTGGGGAGGACCTTCAGGGCAGGCTACGCAAGGGGAGGGCCTTCTTGTCATGATGAGACGTCACTACGGGGAGGGCCTCTGCAGTTGCGACTATGATAGCGAGGACTACTATCATAATCTATAGTCCCACTACATGGATAGTGTTTGCAGCATATACCCCAGGGAGGACCTTCAGGGTGGACCGCAGCAAGTGGAGGACCTTCTTGTTGCTCGATCTTCTAGCCACGTGGAAGGTTTCCGTGACTCGCATCAAAATAGGAGCTCTCGTGATCGATCATTATACGCCCGTGGGGGAGGCCCCCACGGGTGCTCTAGGGAGGACCTTCAGAGCTGCTGGTAGAAACATTGTGGGGAGGACCTTCGAAACTGCTACTGCCACTCCCATAATATGGTAATATATGGGCAGGGTTCTGAGCCTTTGATGTATGCTTAGAGGCGTTGGGAACCTTAGCTTCCGCAGAGCGGAGTCATGAATTACATCTTTATTTTCTAGCTGCCTTTGGCGCGTTCGGGGCCCCCTTTTGCGGGAAGCGGGGATCGCCTGCTGTTGACAATGGCTTTCACCTTTGGGTCCTTTTCTAATTGGGTCCTGTGATGCTTCCGGGATACGCCGAAAAACATATTGAATTTTAGCAGGGATATATGCCTGCTTTGGAGCATCCACCATGATGGATGGGTGTCCCCCTGTTGGAACGAGTGAAGCTTCTTGATATGGTTGCCTTTTCATCGCAAAATATGGTAGGTGACTCTCCTGGGATGAAGTAGGGATGAAGATCTGCTTCGAGGCAGCTATCTCGTCTCTCAGATGAGTCTCCTCAATTGGAGAGACGGGCTCACGGGCCCGAGTCCTTGCTTTTTTCGCTGATGCAATTACATTCTGGCAAGTCTGTAAGATATGATTTGGGATCGATACCTACTCCTCCATCATTTCCATGATATGTAGACAGACATATTTGGCTGGAACGGGTATGAAGGCCCATTCCGGTATCGGAGTAGGAATATCATGCTCTGGTCCTCCAGTGGTCAGTGGGTACTGAAAATTATCATGTGTCGGGGCAGGTGAACGAATCTGCCCCTGTACCGGGATACGCCGGTTTATCTCTTTGTTTTCCACCACATTAGGATGGCGAAATTTACTTGCATCCACATGGAGCTGGCCCTGCATATATTGGTTTTCCACCGTATCGAGTCAGTGGCCTTTGTTGGCGGGGACACGTGCCCGCTTATGATTTTCCGCCACATCTAGGTGGCGGGCTTTGTTGATCGCCACCATATCAAGTTGGTGGGTGTGAGAAGAAACTGCTAGGAGGTGGTCCTGCAGGTGTCAGGTTTCCACCACGTCAGGTTGGTGGGCTTCACGACCCTGGGCAGGGAGAGGTGCCTGCCTGGTAAGTGTCGTCATGTGTGAGCGACGAGAGTGACAGAGCTCGGCGGGGATGTGCACCAGCTCGCATGATGCCTCCATGTCTGGATGGTGGGCTTGGGAGGAGTGAACAGGTGTACGTGCTTGTTCATGGTATGTCTCCGTGGCTGGGCAGCGGAGCTCCTCCTCAGGGACCAGGGTGATGACCAGTCCCTGATTGTACGTCTGCCGCCCTCGTCGGGCAGTCCGAGGGGCTGGAGCTCGGGGAGCGTGGGCCTGAATCCTCAGGGAGACATCCTCCTCGGCATGAGGATGTTGAATCGCGGCGTGACCACAATGACGTCTGTCGGCGGGGGCCTTAGAGTTTAACCCTTGTTCGGTGGGGATTAAGTCCTCAACGTCGACCTCATCTACCTCCCTAAGATAAGGGAGGTACGCATTGTCCCATTCTATGGATTGACTCCTGAAACGGTTGGAGACAGCAACAGGGGATTTCTGGATCTGCCTTTGCAGCCGTTGCTGGGCAGGTGACCAGCGAGTTCTGGTGGACTGGAGGGCATGCATGGCCGCCTCCACCATTGGGAGAGTACCTTTCACGTGGTACTCTTAGATCAACGTGTCCGAGACCCAGCGTTGAAGATGATGGGTGGGTGAAGGGGTCCTCCATTGGTGAGGATTCTCGGTCGTCGTGTATCCTAAAGTGCGCACTTGTGAGTTTCTTCGTGACGCCATTGGATCGAAGGGATTTCTAAAGGTACCTGTAAAATTTTTTAGCAAATATGAACAGAAAACCCGTCAAAGCAGCATCTCATGATCCCATGCGTAGTCAATGACCTTTCTTGGCCCTTCTTGTGAGTAAAAGGGGGCACAGGGTGGGATTAAGTTAAATCCCTCATGATTCGTTAAAGATTCACGTCGGGTTCACCATTTTTGTTTCGTGGTTTCATCCTCGAAACACCCAACTACTCCGTATCCGATGATGGATGGACCTGCTTTCCAAAGGTAGGCGTTCACCGGATGGTCTGACCAGCGACGCTTAAGAACTCACATTGGTCGAGAGGATGGGAAGTCGGGCTCATCGCACCCTTTTGGGGGGGGGATTATTTCCTGTTCTGGGACTCTCTTATATATTTAAGATGTATTCATATGTTTGAAAATATTTGTTTTATACCCAAACATAGTATCCATGGATTTAACCCTTGGTTGGAAATGGTCAGCTGAACGTAGGGGTTCGGAATCATTTATGCCTAAGGTTTACCATCATTCGTTGGATTAATGACCCTGAGGAGTCTGGACTCATTGAGACGGTGCTAGGAGCATCTCAGTGAACCAATTTGAAGATAGTCGGATTGACCAGTTCTTGGGCTTGAACCTCTTGGAGGATTCCTACGTACCCTGCCTAGGAGGCAGGGATCAAAGTCCACGTAGTTTGCATTGGCTTGGAACTTACACGCTGAGGCAGCCCATGGTGATGGATTGGGGCTTACACTCTAAGGAGGCCCAAGGCGATGGATTGGGGTTTACACTCTGAAGAGGCCCATAGTGATAGTTTGGGGCTAACACTCTGAGGAGGCCCAGGGTGATGGATTGGGGCTTACACTCTGAGGAGGGACATAGTGATAGATTGGGGATTACACTCTGAGGAGGCCCATAAAAGGATGTCATGGTCTATGCTTACTCTAAGACCATGTGAGTCATACTCGGTGTGAGAAACAAGAGGCAGCAAGGACTAGAGGATCACATCTCAAAAGGTGCGTTCGTGAGAAGTGGAGTGGGGCTTATGCATAGGGTGGCCCATAAAGTCAGGGTTTACTCTGGGATGGATGCCCATAACGGCAAAGCACTGTGGGAGGGGGAAAGGGGTGCTCTTGTGCCCGTCACCTCTCCTGTTCCCCGGGGAAGTACCGAGGTGCATGGGGACAGCTACCTTCTGATGGGTACGCTGCCCGCTCTCTGAGAAGGGGAGAAGTGCCCGACCGCCGAAGCATGCTGCCCCCATCCTGGCGAGTAGAGGCAGGAAGGGGGTTCTCAGGCTCAGACCCTGCATTACCGTGGGAATGTGAACCCAAGCATGCTTCGGGAATCTGCTCAAGGGTCGGGAAAACCCCTTTGCCCCTGTTTACCGTGGGTATGTGAACACAAATGGTGCGCTGGTGCGCCTAAGGGTTACACCACACGGATCTGGTGGCTCTGGTGGAAGCCTCAGCTCGGGGACGATGAGTAGGACAACGAGGGACTCACGGGGAATCAGGCCAGATCAGGAGGATATTTTATGGCTCAGGGAATGGGAACTCTGATGGTTTTGGTTCCCTTCGCTTAGGGAAGTGCTACGCTTCTGGAGGGGCCGTCCGCAAACCAGGATGGTCCGCGGACTGAGAGGTCGTCCGCGAACTAGGAGGGTCCGCGGACTAACTGGTCGTCTGCGAACCAGGAGGGTCCGCGGACTGACTGGCCGTCTGTGAACCAGGAGGGTCCGTGGACTTACTGGCCATCCACGAACCAGGAGGGTCTACGAACTGATTGGAATCTCGCGAACCAAGGTGGTTCATGGCTCCGGGTTCAATCCACGAACCAGGGTGGTCCGTAGAGGGTTCCATGCAGGCAGCGGTGGCCAAGGGTGGAACTGGCCAGAGGCTCATCGGTCAAGGCTTTGCCCGTGTAGGAGGGTGCTACGAAGCATGACAGATCGAAAAACAGGTATAAACTCCCTGGTCTATGGGGAGTGCATCTGCGGAGGGGATATGGTTCACGGTCTTCTCTTTTTTTGTTATTTTGAGTTCGTGGTTCACCAAATTATTATGCGTTTTCAGTTCTTTATTAGTTCGTTCCCATGTTCATACCTGCTCTGGTTCGCAAACTGGAACTTTCGAAGTCCTAATCCTTCCTTCAAAATCCTTCCACCCGAATCTGATCGATCTCCTTTCTGTCCACCTTCAGAATCCCCAAAATCCTCCTCTTCTTCCCCCCCTCGGTCTCCTTTTATAGAGTGGGGAAAGAGATGTATCTGTGGTCACGAGGCACCTTTTGCAGAGGCCCATGACCGAATACCCGGTTTACGGTTGAATTGGTTAATCAGTAATTCGTGGTGGGTATTGAGCACTTCTCCCCCTCCCCGCGAACCGAACGAGGGGAGCGCTTCGCAGACGGAGAGGGTTCCGCCTCCATTTTGCGAACGACAGCGGAGGCGGTTCAGGCCGGCTGACATGGCTCGTGGCTGGGGTGGTTCATGTTGGTGAATCGGATTGGCGCCTGCCCTGCTTCGCGCCCACGGAAGGTCTCCACCTCCATTCCACGAACGACAACGGTCCGTGGAGGAGGACGCTTTGCGGAACCGGCCATGCGTCGTTAACATTAGACCGGTCCGCGGACCGGTTCCTCCTTTTCCATCCTTGAGTATTGTCCACATTTGCCCATCCATTTTGAGGGGAGATTGGGTAGAACCTCCCTTGAGTTAAAGGGCATCATCGTTCTCCTTTGTGGATTTTTCAGGACCCTACAGGGTCATATATATGTTTTTCTCAATAGTGAAGAAATTACACGATTTATACGGTGAGAGACACTACCAGACATTCTTTAATTTTTTTAAAAAAAATTAATATTATATTATTTGTAGATTATATGACGATCTATCAAGAAACATTTTCTGCAAATTATAGTAGCTACTCTTAAAGAATGTCAACAACATAATTTTTTCTACTGGTTTTAAAGACTGATATAGTAAATTAGTTATGGTTTAACATATGAAAAAAAACATTATTTTTTAAATTGTTAATTTTTTTTCAATTTTTTATGTATTGAAACATACTAACAAAATTGATAATTGACTTTGTGTATTGATTAACCCACCATCCAAAAATAGTTAAATATTATAATGAATATGTGGTGAGTGGTTTTCTATTCCATACATGCACATATATTGAATCAAAAAAACTAAGTAATAATAATATTTCCTTTAGAGGATCTCATCATAGATAAAGTGAAGCTGGTCTTTATGGAATGCTGGATAAAATAATTGAGTTGGGTTATCTGGGAGAGAATTGTCTAATGATGTTTAAATATCAGTAGTTTGATACTGATAGAGTTTTTCATGTTCATCCATGTGATGGAATCATTGATATTAAATATAAAATACTTCTTTTAGTAAAAGAACCATTTTTATTTTTTGATCAAGTACACCAAATATATTATTCCAATTACTTTGATTCTTCAACATAGTTAATTGACTAGTGGAGTATAATAAAAATTAAATCACATGAAAATCAGTTTATTAAAAGTGAATGTGGTTCTATTGAAGTGTAAGGAATTGAAATTTTTTAAGAGATAACTCTAAATACATCAGTTCAATAAAGATATGTGAATATAAATGATGACACTCCATAGTTATGGGTCAATGGTGAATATGATGTTGAAGATGAAATAAATGAATTCGAATTAACAAGTGATGTTGAAGTTGAAACTCCTACAAAAATTAATGATACTGAGGAGAAATATGAAGATATTGACACTGTCTTATATGAAGATAAGGTTGAAGAATAATAATGAAACAATTAATTGTTAATATAGTCAAAAATAAATAAATATATATATATAATAGTCATTTTCAATTATTTTCTGACAACATTCTTTTTATGTTTTAGATGGCTGAAGATACTTATGATGAAATCTACTATAGCATTGAGGAAGTTGTATTGTATGGTGATGAGCCCGATGATTTATCATCTAATGCTCAGGTTCCTAGTGGTTCATCATTGACTTGGAGGGGTCAGGGTCTTATGATATTAATGATTCCTAACCCCATTATCGAGCAACATCTGCATCTTGACTTTGATCCATGCATGCAGAGGTATGTTTATATTCTTATTTTAGTTAGTTTTCATTACTTTACATTAATTAATTTATGTACTAATTTTTTGATTATTTGTTCTATTTTTTAAATTTTTTTCCCATATAGATGTTGGGTAGGGGAGTTCTATTCTGTGGAACAATTTTTCTGAAGCATGGCTGGTGTGGGATCAGATTCCCATTGATGTTCGGCGCTGCATGTTTGGTCATTGGATGGTATATAAATAAATAATAGTTAATCTGAAATTTAATTAATTATTAACATTATATTAACAATTATTTGTAGGTTTTATGGTTTCATGTTGATGATAGCATGTAGACTTCTATCTTGGAGGCCTGGGAGGTCTTTATGCATGATCATTGTCATCAGTTTTTGCCTAATATGAAGAGGAAATATATAAAGAAAGGGAGAGTCATGAATTTTGATCAGCCATGCTACAACCACTGACTATATTATATATTATCTCAGGTTTCATATGGATATGGTTCATACTAGATGGGATCTCATTTTCATGGGATAGAATCATTAAGTAGGCCGAACCGAGGGAGGCGGGAGGTGACACATCGAGATGGTAGTCATACATTATTTACCCATACATGAAATATGGAAATTATTTTTTAATAATTTATAGATCATTAAATGTTAAATATTAATTTTATACACACATAGGACACTGAACAACCCAATATTATAGAATTTGATATTTATAAGAAGATGTACGGCAATCCTATCACTGGAGAGATTATAGGTGGTCTCCAGGGTCATATTTTGGTCAGTATGATTTTTTGTGTTTTAAAATTAACTAAAAATAATATTTAAACTATTTTAATTTCAAACTAAAATTGAAGAAGCCATATGAGGCTAGGAATTCTCAAACACGTGATGAGAGTCGTGCTGAGACTGAGAATCAATCCACAGGTGCGGAAGAGTCATATAATGCGTCATGGATGCAGGAGACTCAATATGTTATTGAGAAGGGTTGAGTGGTTGGTAAAGGTTCTAAATTGATGTCTGGAAATTTCTATGGTACTGTTACATTGTTTGTGTCTATCTTGAGGGGAGATCACGGATAGTCATCATCATTAACCACACAGTATGAGGAATAGTTTTGGGCTCAGTGTGAGATTATAAAGGCTATGTATAGGGAGAGAGAAGAGCTTCGTTGACAGCACCAACAGTAGCAGGAGTAGATGTGATGATAGCACCAATAGAAACATGATCAGACGATGTAATACATGTGAGGGTTGGATTAGGGTGTTGGGATGGAGTTCCCTCCCCCTCCTCTTCCAGATGACCCTCCCCCTCCCCCTCCCCCTCTATATTGATGTACACATTTTTTCTGTTAAAATTGGATTGTGAATATTTTTTTAATATTTTGTGTAATATTTTTATGGGAATATTCAATCCTTAGTGTGTGGTCGATTAGAAATAACACATGATGTCACTTCAACTGTTTGTGCATAGAAAATCTCTCACATTAAGTTAATTGATGAGAAGTCTAAGGTCTACTCACAGAGCCACATTATACTCACAATCTTCACGGGTTGTTCCTACCAGCACAGACCCACCTTCCTACCTACATATGAACTCCATGTGACTTTATACAAGCCTTATCTAGCCTACCATGCAAATGTGGTCCTTTTCAGTGTAATGAATCCCCGCCTAGCACCATGGATGGATGAGGTTGACCAACTTTACCACCTAATTAGTGGATTTATAGGTCCCTTGGTTGGCCAATGGTTGGACATGTTTTTTAATAAAGGCCAACAAATAAATTTTTAAAAATATTAAGTCTAAAAAAATTCCAATCCATATTAGTAAATATTCTCAAATTCCTACTTCAAGATTTATTCAAAAATCATAACATCACATATTAACCCATTGAAAACAAATTCAACACTAGGTTCACTGCATGTCACAAATAGAGCATCTTGTACATTTCATTCACAAGAAAATTTTTCTTGTGAGTTACTGAAGATGATAAAAATGGAAGAATCGATAGAGGGTGCTAATTTTATTTACCTTGTCATAATGATTTCAACATAAGATCAAGGAAAGAGTGTGGATAAAATGAAATTCTAGTGTCTCATTGGAATCCTACTCTACATGAAATTATCTTGACTAGATATCGTGTTTTTAGTAAAACTTTGTGCTCTATTCCATAGTCATTCTAAATAATCCATCCTGATTACATATTGGTGTATGATAAAGAAACATATTTTTATATTTATAGTTATTCTGATGTAGATTGATTAGGTGAATGTAGTGATAAAAATTCTACTTCAAGGGGTGAGTTCATTATTGGAGGAAGATATAATTCTTGGTACTCAAGAAGAAAATTTTGGAAACCATCAACACAATAAAAGATGAATATATTACATTATCACAACCCACAAAAAAATGATTTGGATAAATTCATATCCCAATGATAAAATTATGGATGTTTCATACCCTTTTTTTTAGGTGTGGCAATCAAAGTCCAATCAAAATGAAAAATAATGAATTATAAAATTCAATCCTGAAACATATTAACATCAAGTACCACTTCATTAAAGAAAATGTATAATATAGATAACATTTTTGGAATATGATTCTATAAAAGAAAATTTTATGAACACTAATATATATTTTAATAGTATCCATAGTTTAAAAAATTCCTATAGATTATAAAATCATTATTATACATCATAGTAACAGTTTATAAAACCATCGATGTAGTTTCCATCAAGATTGGACTATATAATGTGTTTAAAAATAAACCATAATTTTAGACTTATTATAATAAAGGATTATTGAAACTATAACTATAGGTATCTGGAAAAAGTATTTTCATGGTTACAAAAAAAATAAGAAATATATAGAAATTATAGTCATAATTTCTCAAAAAAACTATAACAATAGATGAACTATAGTGATAATTAATGAAATAGTTATTATAGGCTATTTTTTATAAAAACAAAACATCCAAATTGTCCCTTAACCTATAAAAATAAGAAAACATCAACCAATATAAATTAAAACAACAAAAACAACCATAATTAATTAATATATTCTTAAAATAGTTAAAATATGGTAAAAATTGTGTTATAAATTTTACCAGACTATAAACTCATCAAAAAACTAATAATAATAAGTTCATAGCTATTCAAAATATAATATTGCAAAATCATAATTCACAACCAAAAACCATCAAACCACGACCCAATATGCATATTTAGAAAAACTACATATGTTTCAACATTGAATTACATGTTTTTAATCCATATAAGACTCTAACTGACCTATCTCTAGAAATGTCAGGAAAACAATTCAAAACAAACACTTTTATGTAATAGTCATTCTATCAAAATACATTCCCACACAATTCTTCATTATAAACAATAGAAACCATTATCAAAATTAAATCACCTCTCTAAATATTGAAATAACCACAAAACCATTTTCTATAAAACTAAATAATTTAAAAATTAATTTAAAAGTTCAAAATATTGATATTTCAAAACCATGAAATAATGAAAATATCATCTCTGAAAATGAAAACTCAACCAAACAATGTCATTCATAGAAAAAACATCATATATGTGTAATATAACAATTTATAAGTTATCATACCAATGATTAAGAAGTTTCTATTGAGTATCATATAGCCATATGGATTTATCTTTAGTTCAACTCATAAAAAATATAAAAATTGTAGAACCTTGTTCAATTAATTGTAATTAAAACATGTCAATTCAAGACCTTGAAATGTAAATAAAATAATTCAAAACCAAAGTCCATCCATAAAACAACCAAATATACATGTGTAGTCATATTATATATGTTTTAAGAATAAATTAAAAAAAAATAATCAAATATAATAATCAAACCAACCTATCCCCATAAATTTCTTGAGAAAAATCAAAAAAATCAAGTAATAAACCATTAATCTAAACATGTTCCTACTTCACTACTTAATCATAAACAATGGAAGCCATTATCATAGTTAAACAGTATTTATAAATATTGAAATCACCACTAAACCAATTTCTATAAAATTAAAGAATTTAAAAATGATATAAAAGTTCAAAATAATGACATTTCAAAACCATTGAACCATAAAAACATATTTAATGGAAATTAAAATTCACCTAAAAAATTTTATACACCTCACAATAATCACATGTTCATTGTAAAAGAATTTATTAGAAATCATACCAATATATTATTAGTTTCTATTATGCATCAAATTTCAATTTAGATTCATCTTTGGATTAATAGTTGTTATAAAAACATAAAAATAATCAAAACTTCATATAGTTAATGAATATTATGACATGGATATACAAGAACTCAATATGATAAATCTTAATTTATAATAAATCATCATCAAACCATAAAAAATATAACAATTTATCAATATTAAAAATGGTTCAATCTTAAATTACAATTTGAAAATCTATATAAGACTCAATCCATTTTATCCCCATGAATTTCATGAAAAAATTAAAAATAAAAAATTTCATGTAATACTCCATTAATCAAAACACATTCTTACTTAAATAGTTCATTATTAAAAATGAAAACCATTATCACAGTTCAATCGCCTTTCTAAAAAATGAAACACAAAAAACAATTTTCTATAAAACCAAATAATTTGTAAATAGATATAAAAGTTTAAAATAATGACATTTCAAAACCACTAAACCATAAAAACATCATTTTTGTGAAATAAAAAATCACCAAAACAATACTATATATATTAGAAACATCACTATTACATTATAACAAAATTTATCAACTATCATACTAATGATTGATGAGTTTCTATAAAGGATCAAATAGTCATTTTGGATTAAAAAAATCAACTAATATGAAAAAAAACATAAAAATGAAGATAAATATATATATTTAATAGTAATTATGGAATTTATATTCATGAACACAATTTGAAAAAAAAAATAAAAAAATACTATAAAACCACAACCAAATTTTTCTATTTATTTATATTTCCTATGTTCCAATATTGATTCAATAGTTTTTAATCCATATGAGACTCAAACTAAACTGTCCCCAAAAAATCATGAATAAAATTCAAAACAAACACTTTTAGGTAATATTTATTAAATAAACACATATCTATACTGTAATACTTTATCACAAAGAATAGAAAACATTATCACAATACAAAAAAACTTTTCTAAATATTGAAATTTTCTATATAAACAAAGAATTTACAAATTTTTGTACAATTTCAAAATAATGATATTTTAAAACCATTAAAACGTGAAAAAATATTTTCTAGAAAGGAAAACTCATCCAAAAAACAACATACACCACAAAAATCCCATACTTGAATTATAAAAAAACTTATCTTCTATCTTAACAATGAGTGATGTGTTTATATTAAGGATAATATAGTCATTAGGATTAAAATTTGGTTCAATTGTTGTGGAAAAGCATAAAATTAATAGAACCTCAAATAAATAAAAAAAATTACGTATAGAAAAATAATAATTCATAAAAAAAACATCATCAAACCATGGCCCAATATACCTACTTATCCATATTATAATTGGATCATGATTGAATTAAATGTTTTTAATACAAATGAAACTTAAACTGACCCATACCCACAAATTTCATGAAATAAATTCAAAATAAAAACATTTTCAATTAATAATCCTTCAAACAAATTAAATTACAAATTCAATGACTCATTACAAAAAAATGATAAACATTATCAAAATTTAATTACCTTTATAGAATATTTAAATCACCACCAAGAAATTTTCCATAAAACCAAAGAAATTACAAATGAAAATACAAGTTTAAACTAATGAATTTTTAGATCCACTAAAACATTAAAACATATTTTTTAGAAATAGAACTCAAACAAACAATTTCATACACCTCAAAACATAATAATTTACTTGTAAACTAATTTATCAATAGTAATACCAATGAGTGATGATTTTTTATTAAGGATTTTATTTCCATTTGAATTCTTATTTAGTTTAACTACTTTGTATGAAATAACATGAAAATAATTAGAACCTCGTACAATAAATTGTAATAAGATCATGGATACCCAATAAAATATTATTTTTTAATAAGTTAATTATCTATAATTTTCTTCACCTTATAATTCAATAAAAAATTAGAATATATAATGTATAAATTAACCTGTAAATTCATTCTCAAAAATTTATACCTGAAATTTATTTTTTGTTTAAATTAATTTTACTTGAAACATTAATTATTAGAAAAATATTTTCTCTATTTTTATTCTTAAAAATCCATTAGTTCAAAAGGAAGTATCTTTTAATGTGTCTATAAAAAATAATCAACTAATTTTATTTGTAAATTGAATTTTAACAAAATGTTATATTCAAACTTAAGAGATAGTAAATATACTTTTACATGAATAAATAATCTTTTCTTTTATTCATGTACTCATTGATCAGTATATACCACTTCATTATAAAAAACTACTATGGTATTTATATATTATAAAAACAAATTATAACATCAATTTTATAATCTTAAATTTCAGTAATAATTTGATGTTAATAGAACTAACATTAAATAAAAAAATTCAACATCAGTTATAAAAAACTGATGATGAAACATCATTTCAATATCATTTTACTAATAAACTGATGTTGTTAGAATTTTTTCAGTGAATTTAGATGAAATTTCCACATAAATATTTGCTATAACCAACATATAAATTGAATTTACTCATTAAGTTTTATAAAAAAATATGTAAAGTTTATTTTGAAATCGTTTATAACTAAAACTGAGGTGTAAAGTCTAAAACTTTTACCTTATAATTGATTTTCCACATCATTTATATGAATTAACCAAAGAAGAAAGTCTCTTTAGATATATATAGCTTAATGATCTTCATGAAAACATAATTATTTTCCAAAAAAAATATTGAATAAATTTAATACCCCATCTCTATTAACAAAAACCTTTAAAAACAACAGGAGATAAATAAATACACAATGAAAACTTTTATAAATCATTTTTTCAAGATAATATAGATAAATAAATCATTGAAATATACATATTTAAATTAATCAATCCTAAATAATGTTTTAAAATAATTATTTGAATTATTTTATGTCTTCAGTTGTTTAAGATGTAACATCTTTATAAACCATAAAAAATAAAATTTATAATAAAAAATATTTTTGTGAATCATAAGAGTTATAGTGGAACTAACCTTTTTAAAAAAATTCACCATTATAGCTATGATATCCTAATAAATGAATCATAAAACAAAATATCCACATTAAACATGTACTACTTAATGATGATACTACATTTATGAAATAACACTATAAAAAAACACAAAATATATGTAATATAAAAAACATATTAACAATATGAAAAAATTTATCTACCTTTACTTTCAATTAATTAATTTAATTTGGGTTATTTATCAATAAGTTCTTTTTGTTAACTTTTTTCCATGACCAATTATATTTTCATAAGTTAATTATTAAAACATATATTATTTTAAAATTTTAATATTAAAGGACTAAAAGATATTAGAAAATATATGAAATCAATAAACCATTAAAACATTCATGAACATCATCTAGAAAAGAGCATAACCCATATATTGTTCATTAATGTGAGAAGAATATTCATATCATACAATATATACTAATAAATTAAAAGTTCATCATGAATGATATTATAATGACTTGTGGCTTATATTTACATAATTATTCATACCCGATAAGAAATGGAAGGAATGAACACCTAATCTTTCTATTTCTTAATATTTTGGTAATATATTTCACTCTAACATTCTTACTTGTCTATTTCATAGATGTAGAAATAAATTATGGATCCATGAATATATAAATATATGTCCTCTCAAATTATAGTCCAAGAGTGTGTAGATACCTACTTTGATAATTTAAAAATTAAAACACTACAAGTTATATTTATTGAAATAAATTAAAATTAAAATTTACTAGCATAGAAAACAACTAAACCATGGGTACAGATAGATCATCACCAGTGAAAATATATATGGTGTAGTTTTTAAATATTCATAATGAATATCCTCTCCCACATATTTTTATAGTTATCAAAAACTCATAATGACTCTCTAAAAAATAATTAGTGGCCAATTTTTTTAACATTGAAAAATATGATAAGTATCAGAAGGTGTAGGTTCTTGAAAAAAATTCATTTGTAATGGATATTTATATTTAAAATACTCTTATATAAGGTAAATACAATAAACTTTACATTTAATTAAAAAATATATGCAAATAAAAATTAAATAAATATTGAATACCTCATATTCCAATTGACGACAAAGACTAGATAGAGAGAGTAAAAGATAACCCACACTCTATATAACTATGGACACCTCCTTGATAGGCAATGACACCAGATAATTTAGATCAATAATATCATGCACCACCACTCTTACTTGATTAGACTATACATACTGTTGATCTACATAATCCCCCAAAATATTTATGATTTTGTATGCTATAATATGTCACTGGGGATCCCTAGCATTAAATTCATTGTACATTGTATTTTCTGAATAGGTAGGTAGAGAATATGGATAGGAAGGATGGTTAGTATGGGTAGGTCAGAGGGTCTATATAGGTTGTGTTTTTTTCTTCATTTCTACAGACATATTAGGTATAATTGATTTAATTCAAAATTTTATCAATTGATTCAACACTCATAACTCAAACCTTAATGAAGATATTTATCCCATATATTATGTCTCCCTATATGTCGTACTAAGATCGAAAAAAACATTTATAATACCAAAACCTTCCTCATATCATCTTATGTGGCCTGGGTGTTCTTTATTTTCTAAAGAAATGGCCAGAATACACATTATTTCCTCAGGATAAAGGTCCCCTACATTAATTTCTCTTGAAGTGCATCCTAAAATATTATATATAAATGTTATAATATTGTGATGAATTTATAAAGTAGTAATATTTAAGAAAAGTAATAATTATCTTATTATATTCATAATAACTAGTACTCAAGATAGAACTATAAGAAACGTCCCCTTTTTTACCCTCTCTCATTCCTATTTTTTTGGGTGAGTTGGGGGGTGAAGTCACAAAATGAACCTCTTATGACCCGCTACTAATTTTTTAATAGGTTTAGGATCAATCCCCCTTTATTAAAAATAAAAATAAAGATATCAAATTTTAAAAAATTGCGTAATATGGAACCCATTACAGTCATAATGGAAAAATTCCAATGAAACCAAAACTGAAGGAGAAAATGTCCCAAGAGTCCAATGAGATACAGACATCAAGATAAGCGTGGGAAAAAATTCCATCTCCCCCCCCCCAACATTTAATACAGTAGTAGAATCAGCCAAAGAAAATCCCCCCTTTATGGATTGTGTCGTGCTAGCAGAACAATGAGGCAGAGAACCCCTACAACACTAAAAAGTGAAGGATAGACCAGATGATAGGTTTCAGCACACCTATGTATCTTAATTCATCAAACGTTTCGATAACAAATTTATTCTATAATAATTGATACCCTACACATGATAAAGTATGAGGGTTTCACAACCACCCCTCCCTCCCCCTCCACTAATACCCATCCTAGATCGATAATCAAGAGAGTGATGATGACCCCCAAATCTTGCCACCAAATGGCCATGGGATAGAGACTAGAATTGAGGGTATATAATTACAAATGGGAGGAATTTCCCTCATTATGTAAATTTAATGAATAATAGATAATATGGATACATCCAATATACACCATGAGTAAATAAAATAAATACCAATATAAAAATCTAATTTCATACATTAACTATAAACAAATACTAAAAGAAATCATCCTAAACAGTGAAAAAAAACTCTGGTAACTCCTAGAAAACTCCTTACCTAGTCTTAACTAACATGACCACCAACCAACTCTTGTGAACCTAGAAAATGGTTTATATATGAGCATAGGGTGAGTATAAAAGTATACATTGTAGGATCCAACACAAACCCCTCATTAAAAATGTGAAATAATCATACTATATCCCATTGAATAATAAAGTGAAACCAACTCATTGCCTGAGTAAAAAAATATATTTCTAATCCTCACCATAGATTTCTCCCTAGGTAATGCATAAAAATTATCATGTCTATATAAAAATAATATATATAAATTAATATACCCTACTTCAACTTCCTCACTTATGTGTCACTATCACACACTAACTACTCAAATCATGTGATCATAACTTTTTTAATTCATCCTTTCCATACCTCAAGTAATTATATCGAAATATCATCATACATCTTGTGTAACACATAAAAATATCATATATAACAAAGTAGAAACTTAAATCCACTAAAGAATGTGTATCATACATTATACAAAAAATAAATTACAACCCACGTATGAATACCCATGGGAAACCATAATCACCTTGACCAGATATAAGTATTTGTTATAACCTTAAGAAATCATAGCATGTACATAAAAATATAGTAAAATAATATCCATAACAACCAATGTGAGTCCAAACTCTATATATTTATCTTTCATAGACTAAGTATGCACACATAATATAATACAGATGAAGGGAGATCTGGGGAGTGGTATTAGTCATCCATCCATTCCCTCACCAACAATGATGTTATAGAAAACACCCCCCAAAATATTTTTATATTAGTTTCCATACTAAATTAAGTGGTGAAGAATATGAAATTAGAAAATATAATAATACTATCATGAATAACCACACTAAGTTAAAGTATATATAATTACAATAGAAATTAATCTATTATCTCACAAGACACCAAGATTCCACTTCTAAGGCCTATGATACTAGTTCTCAAAAATTTATAGAAAAAATAATTATAACTTTAACCAGTTCCATTTAGTAATTAAAAATAACTATTCATTCATTTAAAGAGTCCTATAATTTACCATCATTCATTAAATAATTTACAATTCATGTTTAATGAAACCATTTTATTACAAACCATCATACTTCAATATAATTAATCAATTTCCAGTTTCAATATTTATTCTCTCCAATAATTTAATTAAATCATCTAATTGATTCCATTATTATATAAACATTGATCAGTAATTAAATCAATAAAACCCAAAACAATGATCTGATTATTATTCAAATTATCATTCCTTAATATTTAGGTATTATAAATCTCATCCTAATCTACCACATGTAAAGAATCACTTGCATTTTATAGAGAAAAACTACATCGAGAATATGGAATCCATAACAATCCATAATTGGGAAAATATCTATTAAATTCCTAAATTAAACAAGAACCAATGAGATTTCCTAAATCAAAACTCATATAAACCACCCCAGTTTCATATGTGACACCATTTCACACATCTCAATCTATTCCACCATCACTGGAATCAATCCATCACTAGAACCTTAGGAAAACCATCCCATTATTAGTAACATTTAAAATTCATTCTAGATTATTAAAAAAACACATCAAGGATCTAACAATTATTCAATCATTCAAAGAAACAAAATAATATTTAGTATTGAACCCTCATGCTAAAACCAAGTCCATATAACCAATTAATTCAAGCCTTTATCAAATGATGATAGACTTTCTTAGCCCCAAACAATTTACCTTTAGAAAATAACCATTTAAGTATAATCTTGAATTCACTATTTTTTATGCATAAGTTAACTAAAAATAAACATATGAAAAATAAATTAAATCTATATGAATCAAACATAAACATTCTTTTAATAGTTCTTCCATATTTCATCAATTTCTTGGAAGATTGGTAATCAATTTACATGCCTCTTACAATATTCTTTTCATCATTTAGGATTTTCATTATTCATAAATTTCAATAATATTAATCATGTTAAGAAACAAAGAAATAACACCAAAATGGAGAGTAAAATATCTATAAAATAAAGATATAATTACTAATAAGGCATAATATCACATGTGTTAAAAAAACCCAATTCATCCATTTCATTAATTTCCATACAATGGGATAATAATTACAACTACGTGTAATAATCAATTCTCTTTATTCCCTTTAGTTTCGTTAAATTTCCATAATAATATCATGTTATAGTAAATTTAATCTACTCATATAAAGGAATATAGAGTATGAAAGATTCAAACTGGCCCAAAATAAAAGATACATAACAAATCTTCTATCTTGTGAGAAGTTTCCTTATTATGTAACACCAAACTATTATAGAGAGATATATACACAATAAATGTTCTGAAAATTAAAATAATGACTTGATTTGACCATATGATATTCTTATAATTTGAATAGTGATGTTTTAATCACCTTGAATTGATGGAAAATTTAAGAAAACTTGAAAAGGGAAGGATTCTACATTAGAATTTACTGATAGTGTTTCTCAAATATATCTATAAAACTCAATTAAGGAATTATTTTGAATTATTATTAAATATATTTTGATTTTCATTACCTTAAACAACTTTTTAAATCTTAAAAAATCATGCCATAAATTTATGAAATCATTCATATATTTATCTTATTTATATCTAGTTTTAAATCCATACATTTAGATAAATATTTTCATTTATTTCATAATACACATTGAAAATAAAATATAGAAGAATATTTGGATGTTTTTTTTAAAAAATAGTACCTATAAATGATAGGGGTGAGTTATGTAAGAGTAATTCAAATTTCATTTACATGATATGGAAAACAATCGGGCACAAATACAGGGAACTCACAAGTTCCCATACACATGTCATATTACCTTTACATGTGTTGATTACCCTCATGTATGGTGAGAACTATCCTCACATGAGATCTACCCTGGTGTAAGACCCTCAAGTATTATAGATGACCCTTATGAAATGTTATGATGACCAAAACATGGTAAAGGGTGACCTTGATGAAATATTGCTACCCTTATGTGACATAGAAATCTACCTTCAGACAAAATAAGAATGATCATTATGTGATATTCAAAACTGGCCAACCCTTATGCAATACTAGACTACCCTTACCATACTGAGGATCTACATTTATATAGATAGGTTACCTTATGTGTATTCAAAATGAAATTTATATAGAATCAGATTACCTTGATATGTGGAGAACTAACAACATGCAAGGTAGGATCCACCCACACATGGTATAAAAACATGGGCTTACCCTTACTTATTGAAGGGTCGACCTTTATAAAATGAGTTTACCATTACATATAAAATCAAAAAACATGTTACATAAGGTTAAAGGGACTTATTCACACATGAGGAGGGAGTCCTATGTAAGGGTATAATAAATTTTAAAAATAATTAAATTTCAATTAAATAACATTATAAATAATAAATAATAAGGACTCTGGATGTCATCTAGAAACCTCTAATATCTATGAAAATAGAAAGGATGGATTTATCCTATCCCTTACATCATATACATATCAAAAAATTATCATCCATTTTAATTTAATACAAACCTGTAAAAGAAATATAAATATATCTGAATAACCACCGCATGAGATACCTCTCAAATGACCCACCACATATAGAACATAGCGAACATAAGAACCACATCAAGGAAGAGAGGAAATATCACAAATAGCATCATTCTAATCATACAACAACAAAGAATCATTAAAAAATATATAATAAATCATTCACATTAGAATAAAACATTAAACAACTCAGGGTATTGAGATTGAATCTATAACTCCTACTCCAAATTACTTTTTTAACATGTGTTGATACAAAAGATGATATCATAAGAAGGTCTCTATTATATATTTTTTTTCTTTTTTGGAAATATTTGAATATTCTTCCATCTCTACTTGATAACAAAAAGCGGTATCAGAGGTCAGGCTATAGTCGATATATTTACTCTAGCTCTAAAAGATGAATACAAATTTAAATGGAATATCATATAGAAGGTATGTATCAGATCCATGATTCTTATTTTAATGAAGATAATAATTGATTCTTTAAATCTCACATGACAATTTATTTGAAGAATAATAGTTTAAATGTCTACATGCAGATTGTCAAAAATTATGAGATCCTTGGAGAAATAGAAAATTGGTATATTGATAAAGAAGTCGAGTATGAGGTTAACTCAAGAGAGATTAATGAAATTATATTTGGACTTGTTCTAGATGAATTAAATTTTCTATCATAATGTGATAATGCCTATGATATGAGGAAAAATCATAGTTCCTTATGAAGGAAAAAATAAATTAATAGAAATTTTCAATGATATTTCTACCGTGGGAACACCAATTTTAAATCTAGATTAGGCATTAAAGGAGATTATTGAGATGTATGAAGTTGAGATGAAAGTGGAAACTAAAAATCACATTTCTATCAAAATGGAAAATGTTTCACTCAAATTTTCAATGGATTAATTTATGATTATAGTCATTTGGATTAAAGTGGTTAATCTACTATAAACTATAATGCTAAGCATATAAATAAAAGGGTAAATCTATGTCTTATGACTCATGACAATGAGGTACAATATTCTTACTCTAAAAACTATGATTTAGAATATTTTTCTTATAATGAACTTAATAAATATTGTTTTATTATTCATGAAAATTTTTAATCTCTAAATAATGATAATAGAAAACTTAGAAAATATTATTATGTTATTTAAATTGATAATGATAGTTTGTCAAATAAAATTATAGACTTAATATCTAATTATTCCAAAATTTATTTTAATATATATGAAACTAAAATTAAAAAAATTATTGGATGAATTTGAAACTTTAAATAAATATTATAGTATTATTATAAATGGATATAATTATTTGAATCAAATTCCTGGTAAAAATAAAATTCGTAAAGTCAAACTTGGTATTGATTATAATAGAGAAAATATAGAATTATATATGAACTATTTTGTTCCTAGTTATAAAAGTAAAAGAATGTTCATTGTTAATTGTTTCATTAGGGTATTAATGGAAATTATGCAAATTAATACTATTTTATAAATCCTCAATTTTTTGGTGTCAAGAATGTTCACTATTCAAAATATTTATCTAAGTTTGAAATTTCTACTCAAAATATTAAAATTTAGATTCCTAAGTCATTAATTTATAACACTGCTAGAACCAAAAGTATATGGGTAACAAAAGGAACTTGTTTTTCATATTTTATCAGTATTCTCCACTAGACATAACTGTTATATCAATAATTGTATTCTTGAAAATTATGGAAATTTCCAACTCTAACACATCATTCCTTGTTTACTAATAAATTTTTTAAGTGGTTTTAGATTTAGTAAGTCCCTCTAATTATTTTATAACTAAAACCTATTCCAACTATCTTTGTAAATCCTAGTTTTTTCAATGTTATATGGATTTTTGTATATTTTTTTCTATTATTCATTTCATTATAACTGTATGTTTTTATTTACTTTTTTTTGGTGTCAGAAAAGGGGGAGAATTTATAGATAAGTATTAAAATATATATATATATATATGGGAGAGAAAAATATATATGGGGGAGAATTTATAGAGAAAAATCTATAGGAAAAGTAAATTTAAAACTATTTATTCAGTTTCTTTTTTAATTGTTAAATATATGGGTTTTGAGAAAATTTGAAGAGATAGAGAAATATTTAAGAAGTATGTATTTTTTATTATCTTTATTTTTGTGTATATATGTTTTTATATGGTTTTTTGTGATCATTAAAAAGGAGGAGATTACTGGACATGTTCTAATACAATGGTAATCTCCTACACACCATCGTGTTTCCATACAACATGAATCAATGGAATATCATACTCAAGTGACACTCTCCCAGGATGGACCTAAATCTCAACATGTAATTCCTCAATGGTTTTATAATCTTAAACATCCAAATCACCCCAAGAGATGACATGAGAATAATCATGAATATATAAATTAGGTTGTGACACATGGAATACAATATGAAATAGAATCATATATAGGTGAGTTCTAACTGAAACTTCATAGATCTAATATACACCAACACCTTAAAAATTCCAAAAAGAACTAAAAGAAAGCTTACTCCCATGATTGAATTTTAATTTTCTACAACAAGGATACACATTCAAGAACAAGTGATCTCTAATATAAAACTTCAAAAGCCTCCTATTATGATCATCATTGGTCTTTTAGCAATCCTTCTCCACCTTCATTCACTTATAGATCATTTATACCTTCTCTTTCATGGTCTACACTAATTTTGGTCATAGAACAACTAAATCTCCATCCTCAGTACAATGTAATGGATATTGATAGGGTCATCCATACATAACATAAAATAGAACCACACCAATGGCATGTTTATAGCTCTTATTTTAAGAAAACTTCAGCAAGGGTGTGTGCATCACCTAAAAACCATAGAAATAAAGAATGCATTCATGAAACATGTCCTTTAATTTTTAGATAATCCAATCTTTGTGATCATCTATATACAAATGAAAAGGAAGTTCTAAGGAATAAATGAGATTAAAAATAACATTGGAGACCTCTCTAGACCTAATAGGTAAATCATGGCTAAAAATCATAGATGATAATATTCATAACCCCATGAATTGTCACCTCCTCCTCCAGATACTACCTTGACAAAACCTCTACAGAGATCGACTCCTTAATCACTAATAAGTTATATGAATTATTTTAAAAGTCCATGATCACACATATATAATAATAACCACTTATATCTATGGGTAAAATATTGATGTTGTATATCAAGATGTCCTCCCACATCCAATGGGAACATTGAGTTGGTGAAGAAAAAACTCAAAAAAATGCTTAGCCTTCACCTTTTGGTAGAATAAAAATCAAGAGACAAACTCTTTAACATATCTCTTCATGTTGGACCACCAAAGCTACCCTAAAAAGGCCTCCACCTTAGAATCTACCACATAGTACTCTTTATGCTTCTAAACCAATGATGATTACTTTTTCATCAGATAAAGATACCCTCTACCATCAATTTTCCTCATATCAATGTGCATCGAAACTAACTTCTTATTCACTCTCCAAGAGTCTCTACACTCATGAAAAGTTCCACCACATGAAATCCTTCTCAAGGAATATTCTACAACATTTTATTTCCCAAGTGTATAGAAAATCCATATTTCATAATCTTGTATGAATTACATACACCATCACTATTACAAATTCAAGTTGAGTAGGTGAAAGGCATACATATGGATGTTATGATCTATAAAGACTACAAACCTCTTACTAATGAGGTAATTTCATCCAAAATTAATTGTATAAAAACCACAAAAATCTCAAAATCATTGGTGTAATTATTAAATTCATGATGGTGTAGCCTTTGAGGCTTATAAAAGATAATCACTATCTTCTTCATCAACATGGAACCTAAGACAAGAAATGAATCATCATAATAAAAATTGAATAAAACACCCTCTTATAGAAAATGAACAACTATAGCACTAGTCAAATTATCCTTTAAATACTCAAAAGAATCAAGTAACTGGTTAGACCAAAGGAATACCCAATCCTTTCTAGTCAATGTTTTCATATGATTCCTAATTCAAGAGAAGTCAAGAAAACCCCTCCAGTAATATCTAGTTAGAATTAGAAAACTTCCCACCTCCACAACATTATTTTAGGATACCCAAGAAACAACCAACTCCATTATAAAGGTTTCATGGCTACTTTACATAGAGAAAAAAAATGTCTTAAGAAATATAGATCACTGGACCTGAACTTTCATTTTGAAATCTTCTAAAAACAACTAATGAGGAAGAAGAATTGCAAAAACATCTCATAGATACTCAGGATGATCCCCCTAATCTAACTTAAAAAAAATATGTATTTCATCAACAAAAACAACCAAAAATTAATCCATTGGTCCCATGAACATGGATAGAGCATTCATTAGAAAGAACATTATCACAGTGAACTCATAGTTACCATAACATCATTGGAAAGAAGTCTTCAAAATATTCTCATCCTTTTCCCTTATATCATGATATAATGACCAAAAATTGGACTTTGAGAACCATATAACTCCATTTAACTGGTTGAATAAATCATCAATCTATGGGAGAGGACAGTGGTTCTTCCTCATCGCCTAATTCAAATGAAGATAATCAATATATAAATTTATAATACCATCTATATTTTTCATAAATATAAATAGTGAACCACAAGGTGATAGACTAGGTGGAATGAACCCTCTATGTGGAATTCCATCAATCTAAATCCATATCTCCCACATCTTCGAAGGGGCCATCCTATGTATAGATATTGATACATCTATATCATGAACATCGTCTCTAGTCAAAGGGGTAGCATCTCAACCTCTTATGGAAACACATGTGACTAGCTTCTATAACCATATAAATCACCACCAATTGATTCTCCCTAGAACTTAACATTAGCTCAATTGTTAAAGAATACAGAGACTCAACACACCTCAGACCCATCCAAGGGTCTCATTCCCAAAACCATATGTTCTACTCTCCATAAACATTATAGAATATGGAAAGACGCATTAAAACTCCATAATAGCCTAAACAAAATATAGTTAATCTATGTAAAAGATGAGGTTTTATAGTTATGTCCCCAAATATAAGAAGTCTCCCTAGGGAAGATGTTACCAAAACATTATCTCACAATATCTACACACGTCATAAAATATAGATCAACCTCCAATCATTGTAGTAAATACGTATGTAACTATAATTATCTCCACCTAATACCACAAATAATGTAATAGGGAGGTTTTATATAAGTAGTGTAGAGATCCTAAATCAAAAAAAGTATACATCCAAGTAAAAAATAAGTATATAATACCTTACATGATGTATGGATCACCTAGAATTAGAAAATCTAAGGTCTTTATCTCACTATGGCCTCCTCCATGACTTTATGGCCCTAATGATGACCACCTCCATGGTATCACTCTTCCTGTTGTTTGTGAGGAAAAAGGGAATAATGGGGGTATCCTTTTCCCAACCATATCCCATCTCTATTTATTATATACTAGATAACCCTATTTTTAGTACTACCATAGAGGATACTAAAACAGCGGATGGGAATTAAGAAAGCCGCTAGCTCCATGCTGGCTACTAAATAAGGTTGGACACTTTTTATACTAATGTTCATGACCTCTAAATGTGTAAAAACTACACTTAACCTTATAAAAAGAGTCTAAGAACATTCATCTATGATGATATGGGTTGAAGAAGGATAAAATATACCACCTACTAACTGATACTACTTATGATCACGAAACTAAGAACTTATGGTTATGGTTATACTTTATGGAGAATCTTGATGACTCCCATGCTATGAAAATACAATCTTGGATAAAATACTCTCAATGACCTTTTCCCTCAGTAGTAACTCATGATATGTATTCAACATAAATAGAGTGAACTGATGCTTGATGTCTATATGAAAGGTCTCCTCAAAATGCCTCTACCTAGCCTCCTCGTCTAGAATAATGTCTGAGGCATAGAACAGTAGGATCTCATATTAGATACTAAACTCTTACACATTGTAAATTATCTAATGAAGGGTAATAATTTTCTACCAAAAATCCATTATCATGGTCAAAGAAAAAAACTCATACTAAAACTAATTCCAAAACTTCTCCCACATAATAGCCAGCTTCTCAAGATCTCATAGGACATGAACCACCATTGTCAAGCTTACCTACCCAACATCATCAATGAAAATTAAAATAAATTCTCCTTCATAGCATGAATCAAACTAAAGGGAATATTTACCTCCTATGATAAATACTTGATATCCTAATATAAAATAGATCCCTCATACTTCTACAGATCTTGGAACTGAAACTCTTGAAGTGTCTTCCTCTATGTTTCATCGTCTTTAACCTATACTTTATTGTGATATGCTGGAACATTCTATTGAACATCATTATCTTGGACCTAATGGGTATGATGGCCTATATCCATTCCTACAAAATAATAATTTTTAGGGACTCCTAACCTAGAATATGAATATTTAAGGTTAACTGATCAATTCAATTCAACCAATTTCCCATTTTCATCTCAATTCAAATATAGGGACATACAATAATTATGTATGATCTTTTCCTTGGTATATACACATTAAGAAGAATCACATCACTTAGAATGTTCAATAAACCTAATATCCCTTGTGTTGGGTCAAAGGGAAGCTAAAAAAATTGACCTAGTTGGTATCCCTTACTAAAAGGATGTGTTAAGTCTAGCGGGCACTATTTCTTGACAAAACCATAAATCTTCACCAATGCCTTTGTCAAAACTTCATCTTACCTCTCAACCATCAGCTTTTATTCCACTATATCATGACCCCCTCAATTTATACCCCTCTTATACCGAAAATTAAAGGAGTGATAATGACCTCTATAGCCCACCTATAATAGTTCATGGGTTGGAGGCTAGCATTGAGGGTATATAATCCCAAATGGGATTCATTAGCCTCTTTATATAATTTTAAGGAATAAGAGATGATATGACTTACCACCAATCTTCACCACACATAAATAAAATGAATCCCAATATATAAATTTAATTTCATATATAATCTTCACAACTAAAAATACCAAATTAAACAATCCTAGGAAATGACCAAAAACTTGAGAAACTTTTTAACAATTCCATAAGCTAATAACCACCAGATTTGTCCTAAACTGTCTCTTACAAACCTAAAAAAGTTTTTATATATGTAGAGTGATCATACAAGTATACTCAGTTGTATCATATCTAAAACTACTCATAAAAAATTTGAAAGAATCATAATAGATCCCAGTGAGTAAAAAAATAAAACCAACTCATCACCAAAATCGGTAAATCTATTTCACATCCTCATCATGGATCACTCACCAAGTAACACATAAAAGAAATAATATCCATATAAAAAGAATATATATATATATGTGTGTGTGTGTGTGTGTGTGAAACTACACTACTCCTTCCTCATTAGTGTGTCACTCTTATGCCCTAATATCTCACACCCTATACCCATCTCTTTCATAAGTCATCATACCCGAAACTCAGAAAATAATACTAGAATCTCATCAAAATATTGTACATCACATCACAATATCATCCATAACCAAGTATAAGTATAAAATACCCTATATTTTGTGTATCATGTATTATACCTCAATCTATCACAACCCATGCATATACACCCATGGGAAACTATAGCCACCAGGAATGAATACAAGTTTGTGTTATAAACTTAATCCATTGCATCCCACACATAAATTCATAGTAAACTAAGATCCATAACAAACTGTATGATTTATTACAAAATAATGTAATATTTCATATCTTGGGTATTCCCACATAATATATAGCTAATGGGAGAGTGGAGGAGAGGGATTAATCATCTATTCATTCCCTCACCAACCTAGATGTTGTGGAAAACAACCACCAAAACTATTTATGCCATTTTTCCTTCTGACTCGGGTGGTGAAGCATTTGAAATCAGAAAATATAAGAATATTATCCTGAATAACCACACTAATGATAACTACCTAGCCTCAGACTAAAATAGATTCTATCATCTCATAAGACACCCAACTACTACAACAAAGGCCTCGGAGACTAGTTCTCAAACACTCACACACGAAATAAGATTAATATCCTTAAAAAATTACATTTAGTGATTAGAGATTATTATTTCATTTAATAGTCCATCAATTTCACATAATCCATTAACTAATTTACAATACTTTTATAATTAAACTAATCAATTAAAAGACTCCATTATTCTATAAACACTGATCAATTTATAGTTTCAATACCCATGATATTCAAGTATTTAATTCAAATATCCCTTCATTTCCATTATTATATAAACACTTATCATTATTATCATCGATAACACCCAAACCCATTGGTTTATTATTAATCTAATTATCATTCCATTATTTTTGACTACTTTAGGACTCATCTTAAGATAATAAATGCAAAGAATCACTTTTTGAGAATAAATCCAAACTATATCAAGAATTTTTAAACCACAACAATTTTCTGAAAACTATCCAACAAAATTAGATATTAAGAAAGAAACAATGAGTTTTCCCATCTCTAAACTCATATTAATAGCCTTGATTTCATCCTTGACACCATTATACACATCTCATTCTATTCCACCATCACCAACATCAATCTATCACTAGAACCATGGGAAAAACAAGACATTGTTCCCAACTCTTACAATCCATACCAAGTTATCAATAAAACACATCTAAAATCTATCATTCAAGAGCATTCATCCAATTCTAAAAAAGTATTTTAGCATGACACACACACAGGCCTACCAAGGCCATATCACTAAGGCATTCAAGTCATTATCAAACAGGAATAATCATACTCAACTCTAAACAATTTATCTTCAAACAAAAAAAAAATTTATTATTATCTTGAATTAACCATTTTATTATGCATAGGTTCAATAATAAGCAACCAATAAACCACAGCTAATCAATACCTACGAATCAACTATAAGCATGAGTTTAGTATTACTTTCATATTTGTTCAATTTTAAGGAAGAGATAAAATAGATTTAGATGCCTCCTTCAATATTATTTTCATCATTCTAGATTTATTATTTTTATCATTTTTAAAGAACTTATTCATTCTAAAAAACAAAAATACAACAACAAAATAGATAATAATATATCTATAAAATCAAGATTCAATCATTAATAAGTCATTAAATCACATGTGATCACAAAAAACAAAATTCCATATTCATTTCTTTTATTTTCATATTATGGAATAATAATTCCCACTACATATGATAATTATTTCTCTTTATTCCCTTTTTCTTTAATTTTATATATTTTTATATTTTTATAATTGATTTTATCTTCTCATCTAGAGGAAGATAATGTTTGAAAGATTCAGATTTATAGAAAATAAAAGATATATAATGAATACCCTATCTCATTAGAAGATTCATGATTCCACTATAATAAACATAGATATAGATATATATTAAAAGCAATCACATGTCTTCAAATCACAAGAAGAGATCAAATCAACCACATGAGACACTTTGAATTTGAATGCAGATGTTTTTATACACTATACTCCAGTGGGAAAATAAGAATACTCAAATGGGGAAATATTATATTTTATAATTTATAGATATTCTTTCATGGATATATCCAAAAAAGTGATTCATATTTTCTTTTTAAATTTATATTAAATATTTTTCTATTTTATTTCCCTCATACAAGTCATTTAAATCATCAAAAAATCATATATAGAATTAATTATGTTGAATATATTTTCATCTTCTTGGTATCTAGATTCAAACCCATGATTTTAGGTAAATATTTCCATTTATTTTATAAACCATGCTTCATAATGAAATCCACAAGAAAATATGAATTTTTTTATACAAAAAAAAATAGTACCTACATGTGAGAGTGATGTACTATGAAAGGGTAACCAAAATGACCTTTATATTGTCTAGAACCACCAGGATGTAAATATAGGAAACTTACAATGACCCTTAAATAAATTGAATTATCATTACATGATATGTCCCTGATGGGAGTGATTAATATCGCACAAGGTACGAACTACCCTCACATGATATCTACACTGACATGAGACCCTCACATGAGGAAGATAGCCCTTACATGTGGCAAGGACCACCCATACATATAAAAGAGACTACCTTGATGTGATCTAAGTACCCTTACAAGATAGAGGAATCTACCATCTTGAAAAATAGGAATAACCCTTATGAAAGATTCAAAATTTTCCCACCGTTACAAAAATACTAGAATACTCTTATGAAACTAAGGATCTACCTTTATAGAGTTGGTTTACATTTATGTAATGTAGTAATGAACTTTTTATAGATATTGGATTACTTTAACATGAGGAGACTTAACCTCACATAAGGTAAGATCTACCCTCATATAGAAAAAAAATTAAGGCTTTCCCTTTATGTGTGGAGGGATTTACCATTACATGGATGGCTAAACATTATGTATTGAATAAAAAACTAGGCTATGTAAAGGTAATGGGATTTACCCCAATGAAGGGAGGGGTGCTTCATAAGGGTAGAATAAATTTAAAAAATAATTAAAATTAAATTAAATTAACTCATAAATAATAAGTAAAAAGTAATTTGTACAATTTCTTGACACATCTAAGCCCTAGGAAAACACAAAGGGGTGGATTTGGAAATCCAGAACCATAGGAATACATTCTACGGCGGGGTATCTTAGTGAGATATCTTAGAGTCCTATTATATAAGGATAAATGAATAGGTTTTTAGGAAATTGATAAATAATTTTAAAAATTGATTTTATAATTAGTAATTATCATATATAAAATTATGCCCATTACTAGATTGTGAAACAATTCTCTCAATTTTCTTAATCTATAAACCCATATTTTAGGGATGGGTTTTCATTTGATTATTTCCAAAAAATTAATGTGAATTCAATTTTGATTTAAATCATTACATCTAACTGACATAAAACATTGCAACCACTTTTTAAAATATTTTGTATCATAAAAGTGAAATTCCATCTATAATGTAATGAATTAATTTTATCCATGAAATATATAATATTAAATTAATTAGAAAAATAATAAATTGGATGATAAAATTTACCATTATGGACTCCAACAACTGATCTTCTTCCCTCTTGTTGATTCTCTTCTAATCATGATACAAAATATTAATCCTTTAATGGATATTTATATCCATATAACTCCTAAAATTATTTAAATTCAATCATATTGGATTATTATTATCATAAAATTTAATTATCCTCTTTTTCTCCTCATGAGTAAGTGAATGTTTTGGTAAACATGTAATACCACATTTACCAACTCTGGGTATCATCTTCTATGGATAATAATAATACTCTACCATTGGAGCCTCACATGTAGTTCTGTAAATAATTTCAAAAAAAAATTAATTTCATTAAAAAATATAACTAATAAGGATATATTAATATGAAAAAATTGTACGCATACCTTATTAAATGTTTCATTGTTTCCATGCCCTTCATTTAAATAAATGAATGTAATGAAATATTTTGTACCTATATTTTATAAAAATTAAATGATTTTTCAAAATATAAAATTTTATTTTTAATAATAGAAATAAAATTATATCAATTATTTTAACTAATATACCTTGAGAAAAATGAACATCTGGAAATGATAAATACGAAAAAAAATTGGTATTACAAAATAATGATTACATGCTTCTTTAATAATAAAATATGTCATTGAAATTGATGAATATATAAATTAGTATAAAAATAATAGAAAATAAAAATATTTATAAATTTAAATATCAAATTTAAAAAAATAGTGTCTTTAGAAATGTTGGTTTCAAAAAAATTAATAATATCAGGTTTCATTGAACAAAAATGTGCAACAAAAATCAACGAAGATAAAATTTAATTCAAAATTATCAAAAATGATCAACATTTATAGGGTAAAATATCCAAGTTAAAAAAATTACATGTGTATGTTTCCTAAACAAATAATGATGTCAAGTTTTTTTAACCAAAAATATGTTTAACTAAAACCGATGAATATAACATTTAATATAAAAATAAAAAAATGATCATTATCTATATTTTTGAATATACAAGATAGTGTTTTTACTTGTATAAGTTTCATAAAATATAGAAAATCTATATTTACCCAAATAATTTGGATGTTAATGAAGTGTTTTCTCAAATACCTTATATTTGATCATTTCATATTGCATGGACTAAATCTACATCACATTCTCCTCTAGCATGCATGGCTCCCCCGCGAACACTTCTATCTGGATTTGTTGGAAATAGTCGATCAAGGTGGAACTCATTAGTCTTATGGATCAGTGTATCAATACTAAAATTTCCTTTGCAGGTGGCGAGCTTTTATTATCATTTATTTACGCCAGCAAAGACATTTCTAAGAGGATGGAACTGTGGTGATTCCTGGGACTTTTACAACAGAACTCCCTCCCATGGTTTGTGGGAGGGGATTTCAACACGATCACCGATCCTTTGGAGAAAAAAGGGGGTTCCTCTAGCTTCAATACTGGCATGAAATACTTCGGTGATTTTATCTCTTCTGTGGGTCTCTTTGACATTGGATTCAAAGGTAATCGTTTTACCTGGTGCAACAACCGTAGGGGGGCCAGCTGCATATGGTGCCGACTTGACAGATGCTTCACGAATCTCCAAGGCCTTGACTCCTACGGGCAGACGACCGTTACCCATCTTCCTCGGGCTCTCTCCGATCATTCTCCGCTTATTATTGATCTTCATAGGGATGTGTCGGTTTGCAAGGCTCTACACTACTCCAGAAAATGGCATTAGGAGGATGACTTCATGTTGATGGTCAGACGCTCATGGGAAGGCAAGGAGGGGGGACAGGCCTGGCAGGGTCTTACTAAACAGCTCAAACGGCTTCGGAAGGATCTTCTGGAATGGATTGCTCAGAAACCCATTGTAGGGTCAGGTGTGGAAAGCATCCAGGAAGACATTGAGAGGCTTGAGGAAGAGCTCCAATCAAGCTGGGATGAGAACAAGTTCCTTCTTCTCTGCGATAAGCGCACCATTCTTGTGGAAAAACTGCTTGAGATTGAAAAGGACTACAAATCCCGATCTCATGTCAGATGGCTTAAAAAGGGGGACTGAAACAATGCGTATTTTCATGCTTTCCTGAAATAAAGGAGCAATTCAAAGCTCAAATTACATCTGGGAAATGGGGTCTATACGTCAAATGTGGGGGCTGTTGGTCTCCTGGATGTGGACCACTTCGAAAGAATACTGTCAAGAGCTAATCCAGATCGGGGGAGTAATACAACCTCACCCGAATTAGCAGATTTCTGGGAAGCGATTCCACATGCAGTGAGCAACTCTGATAATGATGTGTTGTCGGCTATGCCTTCTGAGACGGAGATTAAGGGCTATGACCTTGCCATGTCCCAAGGCAGTGCACCAGGGCCTGATGGTTTCCCTGGAGAGTTTTATGTGGCTTCTTGGGACATTGTGGGAAAAAGGTGGTGGAATCCATTACCAACTTTTTCCGTGGTGGTGAGCTCAATCGGTCAGTGAGCACCTCTAGGATGGTTCTCATTCCGAAGGTTAAGGATCCTTCTTCCATTGGGAAATTTTGTCCCATCAGTCTATGAAACGTTTCATACAAAATTCTTTCAAGTTTGATTGCCAGACGAATAACTGGGGTCATTCCGAGGTTAGTCTATGATGAGAATCAAGGGTTTATCAAAGGGAGAAGCATTCAGGGGGCGGTCAGAATTGCAAGTGAACTCATTAATGACATCAATAGGAAGGTGGTTGGGTCGAATTTCATTCTGAAAGTGGACATGGACAAAGCTTACGATAAGATGGAATGGAGATTCATCATCTGGGTGATGCGCAGGTTTGGCTTCCAGGAGAAGGTTTGAGATCTTTGCTTCCGGTGTTATGCATCCCCGTGGCTTTCGATCTCCTTGAAAGGGAAGTGATTTGGATTGTTTAAGTCAGTAAGGGGTGTCCGTCAAGGCGACCCCATGTCCCCTGTCCTCTTCATCCTTGCTCAAGACTCCCTCTCTTGTAACCTCCACAGATGTATGGCAAGCGGGAACCTGGTTCCATTTGTTGGCAGGAATGGTAGGGAGACCATTTCCCACTTGATGTTCGCGGACAACATCCTGGTCTTCACGAACGGCCGACGTAAATCCCTCTATTTTATCATGGGTTTATTCTCGATGTATGGATCCTTGATTGGGCAGGTTATCAATTATGAGAAGAGCCATGTCTTTATCTCCAACAGATGCCCGGGGAGGCGGTGCAGGGTTATCCAGGAGATTCTGGGCTGCCACCGAAAACAGTTTCCCATGTTATACCTGGGTGTCCCACTTTCGCCAGAGCGTATCAAGAATATTTTCTCTGAAGACATCTTGAACCACATCCTGGGAAGAATCCTTAACTGGAAGAGAAGGTTCCTTTCCTTCAGCGGACGGGTCACGCTCATCAACAGTGTCCTCACCTCCATTCCTCTTCATGTTCTTTCGATCGTCCAGCCACCGAAGGGGGCCATGGCAAGGATTGAGAGAATTCTGACCGCTTTCCTATGGGATGCTAACCAGTCCGGCCGCTGCTGTTGGGCATCCTGGGAGTGTTTGGCAAGGCCAGTGGAGGAAGGTGGCATGGGATTATGTGATATTTCGGAAATCATGCAGGGCATGCAAGAACGACTTGCATGGGACGTCATCTCTGGAAAATCGATGTGGGCTTCATTTTTTAAATGCATATATGGTGATCCTTGGAGGTATGGAGAAGAAAGAAGAGTTGGACATTCTAGGTTGGCCCGGTGCAAGTTCGGACATATTGATGAGCTCAACGATGCTACTCGATGGATTATTGGGAATGGGGATATTGGATTCTGGAAGGAAAATTGGGCTGGTGAACGGCTCTTTTTCCCGGGATGCCCTATCCCCGACATTTCTTTCAAGGAAGCAAGAAGGTACCCCTCGTTCCTTATGGCGGTTCTCAATGAGGATCAGTGGTCGGTGTTCGATAGTATCTTCATGGATGAGAAGGCTGATCGATGTTGTTTCACGGGTTCCAATCTGGTCTCCTTCACTGTCCGAGATTTTAAGAGGAGCCGACATGCGGGGGCTGCACTGGATGAATGGGCCGCGAAGTACCGGTGCAACAATATCCCCACCAAAATAGTCTTATTGGTCTTTCGTATTAAGAACAAATCTTTGTCTACCGATGAGTGTATCCAGAGGAGGGTCATCTCTCTTGCCTCGTGCTGCTTCTATTTCTTGAATCCGACGAGGGAATCGATTGATCATATGTTTGCGTAAAGTGGCTGGGCGGTTGATCTTTGGTCCCTCTACTCCCCAAAACCAACGGTTGGACTTCATCAGTCCTCCTTCAATGGCCTCATGTCCTCTTGGTTCCAAGATGTGTAGAGAAAGAGCACGGGGTGTAAAGTTTGAGCAATTATTATGGAATCTTTCTGCTGGACAATTTGGGAAGCAAGGAACTGCTCTAGGTTGGGTACCTGGACTGCTAAATCACTTCTCCTGATTAGAGCTAAAACCTTAGTCTATGATCTTCTTACCCTCCTCAAAGGGTACCAGCAATCACCCCTTGTGTGAAAAATGCTCCACAGGCCTCTTTCGCTTGGGGTTTTGGGGGGCAGGTGGGTCATATGGCGACCCCCTCTCAGCAGGCTGAAACTCAATGTTGATGGTTCTCTTATATATGGTTTTATGAGAGGTGGAAGATTTCTTCGTGATGCTTTTGGTTTAGTTATGATGGCGTTCAACTCTTTCTATGGTCTAAGTAGCTCTCTGGGGGCAAAGGCACGAGCGCTACTTTCTGGGCTCCAAGTCTTCCAGGCATGTGGCTTCCAGGCGGCTGAAGTTGAATCTGATTCAGAGGCTTTGGTAAGGATGGTCCAGGGTAGGAATGAGACCCATTGGGAACTGATATACATTATTAGGAATTGTGCTGTGGAAATAGCCTTGGGATCAAGCATCCACCATAGTTGGAGGGAGACTAATTTTTTTGCTGATTCTCTTGCAAGCATGGGGCGGTCAGGGGAGGGTCTTATCATTTTTGACAACTTAGGGTCCCTTCCACAGGCATGTCAAATCTTTACGGAAAATGACTCTCTTGGGCTTCACTATTTCTGCCTGCCCTGAATGGTGTTGTTGGGGGGGGGGGGTCCCTTCCTCAAAAATTAATAAAAAAGTAATTTTCAGTCGTGTAATATATGAATAAATATCAAATAATTGATCAATATCATCAATATTCTCATCACCCAAGTGAGTTTTGTTATGGGAAAAATGATGGACCAATGATCATTTAATGGGTCAACAATATAAAATATTTTTTTACACATTTTACCATGATAATTGATTCCTATTTGTAAATAAATATTTTAAATAAACATGTTTAAATCCACAGTCAACATGTTTCACACCATTTTTACTATTAACTAATCTACACATAAACATTGTTGCTCAAAATTTAGTATAATCAATCTTGCAAATATCCTCAACAACTCCAAAATATATTATTGATGTAGAAATTGTGTTTTTATCTTTTTCACTTGAAAATTTTATTACTTAAGTGATGACCACTACTCCACTACTTTAAATGGTACTATAATAATTATTATTTTTTTGTAAAATGTGTAAATAAAAATATCAAAACCAGATCATGCAATCACATTAACACTTGGTCCCCCTTCTGCCTATTTCAATGTTTTTTATTTGGATATATCAGTGTTGAATTTCACTTTATACCATGAAATAAATGTATTTTTATATTCATTCATAAAACCCTTTTAATTTATTTTTTTTATATCTTACCCTTAATATATCAATATATGATAATATATATGGTTGAGCCTCACCCATATTGTTCAAAATTTATAAGTGTTCCTAAATGAATTTATCACTTGGAATTAACTTTTCCTTTAAGGCATAAATCTCTTTACCTTCACAATCAATTGTCAAATTTTGAGACATAGGGATACCAACATTCTCTGATTTATACAAAAAAATTAGTATAGAACTCAATTGCCTTTTCTAATATATATTTTTTTAACAATAGAGTGTTCTATTTGATAAAAAATTAATATACCCCTTTATATTATTCATATATCTTTCAAAAGGATGCATCCAATATAAATAATCAAACCCACATATTCTTATCTCTATCACCAAATTATTCATCATATAAACCATTATATCAAGAAATTATTATGTAAAGTACATTTCTAGTTCATAAATCATAATTATAGATTCATTATCCAATATAACTAAAAAATTTGGATATGTGCATCTGCTGAAATTGGAATTTAAAAAGTAACACAACCTGATGTTATACTTTCTAATAGGTGTCAAAAATATTCCATAAAATAGAACCGGTAGTAGAAATTTAATCAATACATTATAGTCATGATATTTAATATTTATTATCGTTAAATAATTTAATGACATTAAATTTTTTACATTGGAAGAAAACTCATTGTGTACTTTAATATTATACAGACATTGACCAAAAATTATCTTCTCACTCTTATATAATGCATAAATAGCCAGAGGTAAATACGTTTGGTTTCCTTTAATAATGGGAGATAACTACAGATGTATTGTCACGTATATTAAGTCCAATATTTTATTAAATCCATCTTTTTTCTTTCTATTTATGTCTAAAAAGTTCCCATCAAGATATAACATATTTTTTATCAACATGACTAACATAAATTTTATGTTTTACCTCAAAAAAATATGTAATAAATTGGCATGAATAACATTGTCCATTTTTTCCTTGAATTTTTTTGAAAAAATAATATTCCTTTATTTTTAAATATATATTGATGTTTTCCACCTTTTCACAATATTACTCAACTAACAATGGTTTTGGGAAAAAACTTTCTCTTGTAATCCATTAAATGTTTTTGTTTAATGATTAATAAATATTATTAAATATCAAAAATCTTTGATGTCCCATATACATTGTCTTTATTCCATTCTAAAATTGATAGCATAAATTCTCTCCTTGATAGATTAGACAACATTTGTGACCCTGAATACCATATATAGATAATTTTTTAGTATGAAATTAAGGATGAAATAACTAATCCCATAACACATATAAGGTCTCAAGGTTGTATACTATAGAAGAAAAGTATCCTCTCATCCAGGAAGGAAAGGTTGGGTGGGTTTATTTCCCCAAAATCTATGAGGGAGGGTTGGATAAATCCAAATAATAGATTGAGTCCTAAAAATTACTCTCTGAACCTAATTTAGATAAATTGTTTTGAAGGCCTTGAGGTAAAATGATCGGGCTACGATCAGGGGGTGGAAAATGTTTAAATACAAGGGAAAAGGAAATTTTTGAATAGTAGAAAACCCCAATATCTTAATATTAGAGGAAAATAAAACTATTATGAAATGATACACCAAGGATAGGTCAGGTGATAACATCTCCAACCTATCATTAGTAGACTATTGAGATGAAATTTAGGCTAAATGGCTACACATACCAAGGAATAATAAAGATAATAAGGTAATATAGGACTAAGGGAGCTATATAGTGAAAAGGGGGATGAAAATAGAAGTTTTTAAAAACAATTATCACCTATAAAAACTTATAGAGACATGGTATTCCAAAAATATCAAGGCCAGAAAAGTGTCAGAAAGAAAAAAACATTAAATTTAACCATTTAAGCAAGATGGTTCCTCTATATTAGAAATAAAAGAAACTAAATGAGTATGGATATACAAAGGATTTTGGTTATATGGGGAGTGAGGATTGTAGAAAAAGGAAAGATATAGGTTATTATGACTAATCACCCAAGGTGGAATTGCTTAGGCATTCTAAGGAAACCTTTGAATGTGAATTTAATGTTTTTTCATGGAAGAAGATAAGGACAATATTTTTGGTAGAATTATACAAGTTAATATCAATGAAATTAATGTGTACTGGATTAACACTAAAAATAAAATTATTCTTCAAGGATTCAACCAATGCAAGATTCTTTTGGATGAGTAAAGTAAGGACCTGACCCCAGTTGCCTAGAGCGGATGACTTATTTTATTACAATGTCATATAAACAAGGAAGTTTTATCCTAAAGAAATAAATAGTTTAGTATATTTTTAAGACAAGAAACATATAAAAGTTCAACATTACAACATGAAAGGAAATTCAACATAACAACTTCTTTTGAATCACACATAAACTCATAGATTATCCTTCCAAGTCATTCATATTATTCATCTCCACCACCTGGGGAAAATAAAAAATAATAAAGGGGTGATATTTGATTCTCGATAAGGGTATTTAATACATCAAAATTTATCATAAACATAAACACTAGGCATGGTGAATAACAGAAAACACTTGCAATTAAAAATTATACTAGAGCATAATATGAAATGAATGAAAGATGATTAATTAAGGCCATATAAATGATCATGGGAGAATAAAACATAACAATTGATATTATACTTATAGAAAAATCACATGGTTTATCAATTTATAATACCATAATGAGGTAATGCATAATTTTCGACATCTGAAACATATTATCAAGGCCTTGGTCAAGACGTCTGAAAGTACTAGGCTAAGGCCTTGGCCAAACCCAATTCTGTTTTTTATCATGAGACCTTCGGATGCATCTAGGGTCTATAGAGGTCCCCGCCCATAACTTTATAATTCCAATGTATTCCTCAAATGAAATGGGCTACACATAAACAATATTATCATATGAAATAATTTTTCCCAATCTATACACATAAACACTAACCATTCTGAGTAGTATGGTGAATGGTATCAAAAAAGCACATCCACAGCCAAAATAATCATAAACCATATAATAAAATATGTTAGATGATATAGATAATATATTAAACTCAATAAGACAAAATTCAATAGAGGTTTTGAATTAAACAAAAATACTCTAATAAAATCATCGTGGAATTTTTGAGAGAAATACACTTTTACATTGAAAATAAGAGTTATTTTGGAAAAATATTTGCCTAAAACCATAAATTAAATAATTTAGTTTTTCCATTATTAAATGAGGGTTTTTATAATAATAATTCTGGATTATATCAGATTATATAGTGAACTTGAAAATTGGTAAAAATTAGATAAGTTCTTGTGAATCACGCTTTCTTATAGAAAATAATTGAGAAAGATCCTGATAAAACATTTAAATCCCCATAAAATAAAGATGTATTAGGATTGGTACACATATATAAGAAATTAACACAAAACATATTATGACTAAATAAGAATAATTAAAAAAAATTGGGATTAAGTGAGACAAAGATTATCTCGTAAGTAAATGGAGGTTCGGGTAGAAAACCCTTACCTTATGTCTGAATGTATTCTTCACTTCTCCTTAAGGTCATGGATAATCAAATTAAATCCATAAATTAATAATTCATAACCTAAAATACATATATTTGATTCATTATAGTTTTTTAAGTTCATTTATGTTCTTATTGATAAGTTATAAGATTTAATTCCATCGTTCATGGGTGTTTATTTCCTTAATTTCATGATGGGTTCGCTTAATTATAAGAGTATGGAAGTTCATGTAAAATGGAAATTGAAGTATATAAATAAATTTTTATGTTATTAATGATCATAGATAAGGTTAAATGATCATATAAGTAATTTTTATATTTTGGGTGAGGATGAATCATTAGATAAAACTTTAATGATAGTCGCTTGGATTATTTTGGGCGGTTTCACTCACAATGAACTTGTTTTGATTTATTACTTCACATCATGTGTGTATGATGATGAATTATTCCATTATCATAACAAAATTACCATATTTTTTAGGTAATGTATTTATCATACCTTTTGTATGAGGTGGTTCTAGGAGATAAAAATAAAATAAAGGAACTTGACAGAAAAATAGAAGTTGAGAAATCCCTTAGGAAAATTCGGCAGCCTAACGACATCACATAAAAATTCATAAAATATGTTTATGAGATAGAAATAAGTATCTAATAATTTTATACATAATATGGATATAAATGGGCATATTTAATGACATATCCCAACATAATACAATGGAAATTTAAAAGGAATAACATAAAAGGAGTGCTTGAAAAAGAGAAGGGTTATAGATTCCCTTACCTTGTAGAGTAACTCCTAGAACTTGAAGGTTGGGGAGTTGGGGGATTGAGGACACATTGGGAGGATTCCTAGGGAGGTAAAACTACCATATCTTCAAGGATGATTAATTTTTAATGAAATAAATGAAGAAATTGGTGGGTATTTATAGTAAAATAGAGGGAGTTTTATATTAATTTCCAAGGACACCTCATTAGTGGTATTTGCAAAACCATGGGCTTGACCATGGTATTTTCCCATGGTATTGGCCACATGGGACACAAAATATCATATTTAAATTTAAAAAATTCTACCATAATTTTATATTAATTATTATATCATTATGATTTCATTAAACATACAGAAAAGGTCAAAACTATATTTTTACTATTCAAGAAAAACTAAAGTATTTTATTAAATTCTCATTAATTCAGCATAACCTAATATCGATGTTAAAAATTCCAAAATGACATTTATTTTATTATAATAATTCACTAAATATGAAAATTTTAACTTTTATCTATTAAAATACTTATTTATTAAAAATAATAGCGGACATAAAATTTATAGTAAAATGCATAGTAAAATTTTTGACACTAAAAAACTAAAATTATTTTATCATTTGTAAATAAAGATGAGAATTTTGATAAGAATATATCATAATTATAAACATTAATAAAACCTTAGTTTTATATAATAATTTAAATCTCTCTGTAATGTACAATTTTTACCTGAAAAGTCAATTTAGCAAATTTGTCATATTTTTAAGAAAAACTAAACTCAAAACAAAAATGATAGAACAACAATTTTATTTATAATTTATTATGTGAGGTTAATATTCCATTGCTCATATTTCTATTCATAAGGGTAACATTAATATTCCAAAGGGTCAAGTTACTATACACCAAAAAAATTAAGTTGATCCAATCAGACTCTAAATATTATACTGATCGCCACTGTGTATTTCATTTTTTTCAAAATTCAAATCATTGAAGCGGTAAAAATATGTTTAGTGGGTAGTTTTTTAGTATCTCCAATAAAAAAGTGTTTGTTTCTCAAGGTATCATTGTTTCATTCATTATATTTATTTGTAAAACCTTGGGGTGATGTATTCTCCCCCCTTAAAAATTTCATCCACAAAATAAAAAAAATTACCTCATAAAATGATTTGGGTAGTTCTTCATTATAAGATCCTCAGGATCCCACGTCACCTCTTCAATTTTATGATTTCTCCAAAGTACCTTTACCAGTCGAGCAGTCGGATTCCTCAACACCTGTTTTTAGGGTCTATAATCTGGATAGGCTTTTCACAATAAGATAAGTGAGGTTCCAATTATATACCTTCAGAATTGAGTACATGTGTTGGGTTTGGCATGTAATTTCTCAATAATGAGATGTGGAACACATTGTGAACATTAGAAAGCCTAAGAGGAATTTTCAAATGATAATCCATAGCTCTAATTCTATCTATAGTTTCAAAAGGACCAATGTACATGGGGATTAGTTTACCTTTCTTCCCAAATATTATAACACCCTTCCATAGAGATACTTTTAAGAAAACATGATCGCCCAATTGAAATTAAAAATACTTCCTTATATTATCAGCATATCTCTTTATAATTTAGTGAGATACTTTGATATGGGTTTGAATAGTCTTTACCTTCGTTGTTGTTTCCTCCACAAGCTTTGAGCCCATAAGCTTCCTTTCACCAACTTCATCCCAACACATTGGTTTACTAAATCTCTTTCCATATAATGCTTCATATAGTGTCATTTGAATACTTGATTGGAAACTATTATTGTCGGAAAACTCCACCAAAGGTAAATATCGATCCCACATAACTTTAAAATCAAGTGATCATGATCTCAACAAGTCTTCTAAAGTTTGGATTTCCCTTTTTGATTGCCCATTAGTTTGAGAGTGATAAGCAGTACTCAATTGAATCATAGTATCCAAATATTTTTGAATTCTTTTCCAAAATTTTGATGTGAATCATAGATCATGATCAGAAAAAATTGAGATAGGTTCTCTATTAAGTCTCACAACTGAATTTATATTGAGGTGTGCAAGGCGCTCTAGTGGAAAATCCTCCCTTATAGTGAGAAAATTTGTATATTTCATAAGTCGATATACAATTACCCATATTTCATCATTCTTTCTTGGAGTTTTTGGGAAATCCATTGATAATAACCATAGTGATGTCATCCCATCTCCATGTAATAATATGTAGAGGTTTCATTACTCCTCTAGGATGTTGTCGTTCAGCCTTCACTTGTTGACTGACTAAACATCTTGATACATAATCAGAAATTTCCCACTTTATATTGTCCCACCAGAAATGTTCCTTCAAATATCTACACATTTTTGTGCTACCAGGGTGTATAGAGAAATTTTAGCTATGGTATAATTAATTAACTCACTTTTTAGATCAGTTATAGAGGGAACACATAGCCTCTTCCCAAATTTCAAAATTCCATATTCACACATGAAGTCAGCCAACCTCCCATCATTCACACCTTTAATTTTCTTTTGAAGATTATCATCATTAGACTAAGAAGTTTTAATTCTTTCCAATATACATGGTTGGGAAAATAATTGAAAAACTAATGATGTTTCACCTTCTTTGATAATTCTCATATCCATATTTACTAAATCCATGAGTACAGGATCCCTTTCAATCCTCATTTTGTTTAAAACTCTATGATCCTTCCTGCTCAATGCATCAGCTACCTTATTTTCCTTTACTAGGTGGTAGTGTATGTAACAATCATAATCTTTGAGTAGCTTGATCCATTTCCTTTTCCACAGGTTGATTTCCTTATATTGGAAAATATATTTTAGACTCTTGTGATCTGTATATATCTCACATCAATCACCATAGAGATAGTATCTCCATATCTTCAGAGAAAACATTATAGATGTTAGTTCAAGATCATGAGTTGGGTTGTTCTATTCATGAGTAATTAACTACCTTGATGCTTATGAAATAACTCTATAATTATGGATAATGGAATCTCCAAGTCCTTTCTTTGATGCATCGCTATAAATTACAAATCCACCATTTCCTGATGGTAGAGTCAAGATTGGAGTATTAACTAACTTGTTCTTCAATTATTCAAAACATTATTCACATTATTTTTTCCATATGAACTTAACCCCTTTACGAGTAAGCTTGTTCAGCAGGTTTTCTAAATGGGAGAATTTTTGAATGACACACCGATAATAAATTTTTAAACCAATAAAACTATATACCCTGGTTAGGTTCATTGGACTAGATCATTCGTAGACAGCCTTTGTCTTTGTAGTGTCAACTAAGATTCCATCCTTAGAGACACTATGGCCAACAAAAATAAACTATTGAAGCCAGAATTTACTCTTTATAAACTTCCCATATAATTTATTTCTTCTATGATTATTAAGAATAATGCACAAGTGATTCTCATGATATTCATATATTTTGGATTATATCAGGATATCATCAATAAATACCACAACAAATTCATTAAAATATTCCTTGAAAAATATATTCATTAGATCAATGAAAATAGAGGGTTCATTAGTCAGTACAAAAGTCATTATTGTAAACTTTTAATGCCCATACCTGGTTCAAAATGCTCTCCTTGAAATATTTTCCTTCCTAAAACTCAACTGATGATATCCAAATCGAAGGTCGGCCTTCAAAAAATATCAGGATCTATGAATTTGATGAAATAAATCATCAATCTGAGGCAAGGGATACTTATTATTTATTATAATATCATTGATTTCTCTATATTCAATGCATATCCTCATTTATCAATCTTTCTTCTTGAAAAAAATAACTGAGGATCCCCATGGAGAAAAACTATAGAGGATAAATCCTTTATCACTCAATTCCTTTATTTGTTTCTTCAGTTCTTGTAATTATGTTTTGTCTGTTATATAAGGAGTCTCCGATATAGGTCTTGAACTAGAAATTAAATCAACTGAAATATCAAGTTCCCACTCTATAGGATGTTCAAATAAACCCTCTAGAAATACATCAATGTATTCTTTCACAATAGGTACATCTGAAATTTGAATATTTATTTCCCCGCACATAGATATTGAGTTATCATCTTACCTAGTTATTGAATATAAAATAGATACTGGGGGTTTATCTAGATAAGAATAAAATAGTGAGGTTTCTTCTCTAAAGATAATGGATAATACACCATCCTCACAAATCATAATTTGCTTCTTCTTGTAATAGATTTTTGCATCATATTTTGAAATCTAGTTTATAACAATGATTATGTAAAATTTGACCATAGGTAAAATGATAAAATCAGTAGATAAAGCACATTTATATTTCATAATGGGGACAACCTAACACATTTTTGTTGCAATGAGACTTCCCTTAAGGGTTTTGACTGAAAACTCCCTTGTTAAGGAGAATTAGAAATAACTAATTATTAAAGGAAACTGGGAAGATATAAAGGAATGTGATGATCCAGAATAAAATAAATCATTTTCCATGTTTGAGGAAATGATTATAGAACCTACTAACACATCATTAGGAACTTCAACTTTAGTAGTTTTGATCACATAAGGTTATCCTTTCTCCCTTAGCCTTCTTTGGGGAATGTTTCTTTGTTGCTTAAGAAAATCATTGGAATAATGTACCATCTCTTTATAATTGTAACATTGAACATGGTAGCTTCTTTATTTCTATTTCAATCCCAAGATTGGTGGCATCTTTCCCCACATTTTTAACAGAGTCATTTTCCTTTTAAGAAAGCTCTGAGGTGTTTCTTTCTATATGTATCACATTTTAGAAAAATCCCATTTTTATTTCTCCTTTTATCCATTCTTTCCTCTTCTTCCCTCTTCTTATCTTTCTTTCCATTATAGTCATAATACTTGGAGAATTATTTCTATATCTTGATGTCACATGAGAGTATATCTTTATATGATGATAAATTTTGGGAAACCAATTACCTTTATAGGAATGGTTTTAATACATAAAAGAATCGATCAATCTTGATCCTTAGATTAAGTATGTAGTTTATGGAATTCTTTGCTAGCCTTGTAAAATTGTCTTGAACCTTTGAAACATTTTCATCCTCTTTTTGTTTCAAACTCAATAATTTCCTCTCTATATCAACTCATTGTTCTCAGGGAAAATATTTTTCTAATAATATTTCCTTAAAGTCCCTCCATTCTATTTCATCTATTTCTTCCTCCTCCTTTTTGTTTTGAATCAATGACCACCATTGATCTGCATCTCCCCATAGATGATAAACTACCACGACAACCTTCTCCCTTTTGTTACATATAAAATCAAGAAATATCTTCTCTGGGGAACTTATCCACTACTTAGCTACAAATAGGTTTATAGTCCCATTTAATTATGGAGGTTGTTGTCGCATAAAACTCCCTAACATTACACCTAAACATTGTGGTTCTGGATGCTCCATATAGGTAAGTTTATTGTTCATAATCTGAGACATCTATCCCAGTATAGTTATAATCTTCTTAACACAAGTTGCAGCTCCAATACTAGTATCATTATATTTCATAGGAGGAAAATCCCAACATGGGATACATGTGTTCATGCAGTTTCCCTTCATTTTTCTAGGCACCATTTCTAAATAATTTCATACACAAAATTAGGTTATGAAACACAATGTGTAATTTCAAACTCTAAAAACACTTAATATAAACCAGAATTTTATGCATGTCTAATCTCTTAATCATAAGCATGGTTACTTTTAGGATCTATTTACATTTAAATACTTCATAATGGTTTATAAATAAAATGTTAATTATCCTAAGCATATCCCCTGGTAGTTTCAAACCAGGTGCACAGTAAGGAATATTTTCGTATACCAGGTTACCGCAAGTCAAGCCTAAAACTCCTTGTCAGAGTTGTTACTCCTAGGTACATCTGTGTCAGAACCAAATCCACTTGTAGTATCCAAAAAAGAATGTATTTGCTAGAAATATCCACATAATCCATGCCTTACCAAAATTTTAGGATGTTCTTGTATACTTTTCCTCAAATTCTACCTTAGGTTTTTGTTCCCTAATCTATATTTTCTAAATCTAGTTTCCAATTTTTCTATGAAACTTCCTCTAATACCAACAGTAAGGACCAAACCCCAATTTCCCAGAGCTGATGCATTATTATATTTCATTTTCATATAAACAATTAAGTCATATTTTAAAGGAAAAAATAGTTTAGTAGCATTGTAAAACAATATACATACATAATTTCAATATTACAACTTCAAAGAAAATTCAACATATCAACTTCTTTTGAATCTCACATAAAATTCTAGATTATCCTTACAAGTCATTAATAATATTCATCTTCACCTCCTAGGGAAAAATAAAACATAAGAAAGGGGTGAGATCATATGCTCATTAAGGTTAAGTAATATAGTTGAACTTATCATAAACATAAACACTAGGCATGGTGAATAACTGAAAACACATGCTTTTAAAAATTATACTTGAACATAATATGGCAGGAATGAAAGGTGATTAAAAAAGGCCCTATAAATGATCATGAGAGAATAAAACATAACCATTTATATTCTACTAGTTTAATAATCACATGGTTTATCAATTAATTATACCATAATGAGGGAATGTATAATTTTGAATATCTGAAACATATTTTCGTGGCCTCATCCATGATGTCTAAAAATACGAGAGTAAGGCCTCATCCAAAACCCAATTCTATATTGTCTTGTGAGGCCTAAATATACATCAAGGGGCTATTTTAGACCCCACATATCACTTTATAATTCCAATTCACTCTTAAAATTAAAGGGTGTAAACATAAACAACATGATCATATGAAATAACTTTCCCCAATCTATACACATAAACACTAACCATGAGTAGTATGGTGATTGGTATCAAAATAGAATATCCATAGTCAAACTGATCAAAAACCATTTAATACAATATGGAATATTATATACATTATATATTAACCTCAATAGGCCATAAAATTCAACATATGTGTGGAAATAAACAAAAATACTCTACTAAAATCAACAAGGATTTTTTTAGAGAAATACACTTTCACTTTGAAAATAAGAGTTACTTTGGAAAAATATTTCCATAAAACCAGAAACAAACTAATTTAGTTTTTACATGATGAAATTAGTGGTTTCAGAAAAATAATTTTGGCTTAAATAAGATTATATATTTCAATTGAAAATATGCAAGAATTGGAGAAGTTCTCGTGAATCAGGCTTGTTTATTGAAAATAATTAAGAAATATCTCTATAAAACATTTAACTCACCATAAAAATGATGGATTCTGATCAGTAAACATATATATATGACATTAAAATATAAGTTATAAATATTAAATAAGAATAATTAATAATTTAATTGGAATTAATTAAGACAAAGAGTATCCTAAAAGTAAATGGAGGTTTGGTTAGAAAACTCTTATCTTATGACTGAATATATTATACACTTGTCCTTAATGTCCTGGATAATAAAATTAAATACATAAATTAATAATTAATAACATAATATACATATATTTTATTAAATATTGTTTTATTAAGTTCATTTATGATTTTATTCATAAGTTATAAGATTTAATTCCATCATTCTGGAGTGTTCGTTTCCTCGATTTCGTGATCAGTTCGCTTGATTATAAGAGTATGGAAGTTCATGTAAAATAGGAATTTAATTCCATAATTGAAGTTATAAGTTATTAATGATCATGAATAAGTTTAAATGATTATATAATTCATTTGGATATTTTGGGTGAGGATTAATTATTAGATAAAACTTTAATGATAATCGCTTGGATTATTTTTGCATTTTTTCTCTCAATAATTTTGTTTTTGATTTATTATTTAACATAATGTGTGTATGATGATGAATTATTCAATTATAATTACAAAATTATAGAATTTTTTAGGTAATTTAGTTATCGTACATCTTGGATGAGGGGATTTGAGGAAAGAAAAATAAAAGAAATGAACTTGAAAGAAAATAGAAGTTGATAAATCCCTTATGAAAATCTGGCAGCCTAACGACATCACATAAAAAATAATAAACTGTGTTGATGAGAGAAAAGGGGTATCTAATAATTTTTTACATAATATGGATAGTAATGGGATATGTAATTACATATACCAACATAATACAATGTAAATTAAAATGGAATAACATAAAAGGAGTGCTTGAAAAAGAGAAGGGTGGTAGATTCCCTTATCTTACTGAGTAACTCCTAGAACATGAAGGTTGGGAGCTTGGGGGATTGAGGACACCTTGTAAGGACTCGTAGGGAGGTAAATATACCATATATTAGAGAATGATGAATTTTTAATGAAAGGAAATTAAGTAATGGGTGGGTATTTATCGTAAAAGAGAGAGAGTTTTTTATTAATTTCCAAGGACACCTCATTAGTGGTATATGAAAAACCATGGGCTTTACCATGGTATTTTACAATGTAATTGGCCACATGGTATACATAATATCATATTTTAATGTACATAGGTTTACTATAATTTTATATCAATTATTACATCCTTATTATTTCATTAAACATACTGAAAACTCAAAACTGTATTTTTACTATTCATGAAAAACTAAAGTATTTTATGAAATTATAATAAATTCAGAATAACATAATATCAACGTTATTAATTAAAAAATTACATTTATTTTATCATAATAATTCTTTAAATATGAAAAAAATTAACATTTATCTATGAAAATACTTATTTATTAAAAATAATAGTGGACATAAAATGCACAGTAAAATGCTTTGTAAAATTTTAGACACTTAAAAAAATAAAATTATTTTATCATTTGTAATTAAATAAGAGTGTTTTGATAAGACTATATCGTTATTATAAACATTAATAAAACCTTAGTTTGATATTATAATTTAAATCTCTCTAAAATGAACAATTGTTTCCTGAAAATTCAATTTATCAAATTCATCAAATTTTTAAGAAAAACTAAACTCAAAATAGAAATGATGAAAAAAAATTATTTATATTTTCATAGGTGAGGTTACTATTACATTGGTCATATTACTATTCGTAAGGGTTACATTACTATTCCAAATGGTCAAGTTACCATTCACAAAAAAAAATTATGTTGACCCTTTTAGTATCTAAATATCTTACTGATCAAAATCGTGTATTTTAGTTTTTCAAAATTCAAATCACTGAAGCGGAAAAAATATATTTAGTGGATAGGTTTTAACTATCTAATATAACAAAGTGTTTTTTTATCATGGGCTCATTGTTTCATTCATTCTATTTATTTGTAAAACTGCAGGGTGTTACATTCACCCTTTACAAAAATTTCATCCTCAAAATTACTAGAATGTTACCTTGTAAAATGGTTTGGGTAGTTATTCATCATAAGATCCTAAAGATACCATGTCACCTATTCAATGTTTTTATTTTTCCAAAGTAACTTTACAAGTCGAGTCATCTGATTCCTCAAAACTTGTTCTTTAGTGTCCATAATCTGAATAGTCTCTTCATAGTAAGATAAATTAGGTTCCAATTCTATACCTTCAGAAGTGAGTGCATGTGTTGGGTCTGGAATGTATTTTCTCAACAATGAGATGTGGAACACATTGGGTACTTATAAAATATAGGAGGCATTTTCAGAAGATAATTAACAGTTCCAATTCTCTCTAGAATTTCAAAATGATCAATGTACTTGGGGCCCTATTTACCCTTCTTCCCAAATCTCATAACACCCTTCCATGGATATACTTTTAGGAAAACATAATATCCCACTTGAAATTAAAAATCCTTCTTTCGATTATCATCATAGCTATTTTTCTTACTCTAATTTGCTTTTATATGGGTTTGACTAGTCTTTACCTTTATTGTTGTTTCCTCCACAAGTTTTGGGCCCACAAGCTTCCTTTCAACAACTTCATCCCAACACATTGGTGTATGACATATCTTTCTATACAATGCTTCATATGGTTTCATTTGAATACTTTAATGAAAACTATTATGGTAGGAAAACTCCAAAAAAGGTAAATACTGATCCCGCATACCTTGAAAATCAAGTGACCATGATCACAACATGTCTTCTAATGTTTCGATCATCCATTCAGAATTACTATCAGTTTGAGCTCAATTGAAGCTCAGTATCCAATGACTTTTGAATAATTTTATAGAATTTCGATGTGAATCATGGATCACGATTAGACACAGATGAGAGAGGATCTCCATGAATTCTCAAAACTTCATTGATATATATTTGTTCAAGGATATCTAGTGTAAAATCCTCCCTTATAGTGAGGAAATATAAAGATTTCCTAAGTCAATATACAATTACCCATATTGCATCATTCTTTCTTGGAGTTTTGGGTAATCTAGTGACAAAAACCATGGTGATTTCATCCCATTTCCATGTAGGAATTGGTATATGTTGCACAAATCCTCTAGGATGTTTTCATTCATCCTTAACTTGTTGAGAGGCCAAACATCTTGATACATAATCATCATTTTCCCGCTTCATGTTGTCCCACTAGAATTGTTCCTTCAAATATCTATACATTTTAGTGATACCATGGTGTATAGAGTAATTAGAGATATAAGAATAATCCATTAACTCCTTTTTCAGCTCAGGTATAGAGGTAACACATAGCCTCTTCTCAAATTTTAAAATTCTATCTTTGCACACTAAGTCATCCAACTTCCCATCATTCACACCTTTAATTTTCTTTTGAAGATTCTTATCATTAGACTAAGAAGTTTTAATTATTTCCAATAAATATGGTTGTTAAACCAATTGAAAAACTAATGGTGTTTCACCTACATTGATAATTATCATATCCATCTTTACTAGATCCATGAATATATGATCCCTTTCAATCCTCATTTTGTTTAAAACTTCATGATCCTTCCTGCTCAATGCATCAGCTACCTTATTTTCCTTTCCTAGTTTGTATTGTATTAAACAATCATAATCTTTTAGTAGCTCGATCCATCGCCTTTACATCATATTGATTTAATTATGTGGGAATCTATATTTCATACTCGCGTGATCCTTATATATATCACATAATTTACCATAGATATATTGTCTTCATATCTGCATAGAAAATATTACAGCTAATAACTCAAGATCATGAGTTTGGTTGTTCAGTTGATGAGTTTTTAACTACCCTGATTCATATTAAATAACTCTATCATTCTTTATAAAGACACTGTCAAGTCCTTTCTTTGATACATCACTATAAATCAAAAATCTACAATTTCCCATTGGTAGAGTTAATATTGGATCATTAACTAACCTCTTCTTCAATTATTCAAAACATTATTCACATTATTTTTTCTATACGAACTTAACCCCATTGAGATTAATCTTGGTCAACCGGTTGGCTAAACTAGTGATGTTCTGAATGAAATGTCGATAATAACCTTTTAAATAAATAAAACTACATAACTTGGTTATGTTATTTGGAGTAGTTAATTCTTTTATATCCTTTGTATTTTCTAGATCAACTAATATTACATCCTTAGAGACAATATGGACAAGAAAAGAAACTAACAGAATCCAAAATTCACAATTGATAAACTTCCTGTATAATTAATTTATTTTAAAAGTCTTAAGAATAATGCACAAATGATTCTCATTATCTTCATAGATTTTGGAGTATACTAGGATAACAATAATAAATTCTAAAAAAAAGTTATCAAGATATTCCTTGAAAACTCTATTCATTCGATCTATGAAAACATAGGGTGAATTAGTCAGTCCAAAATGCATTATTGTAAACTCATAATGCTCATGCCTGGTTCCAAATGCTATATTTTGAATATCTTCCTTCCTCACACTCAACTGATGATTTTCAGATCAAAGGTCAATATTCAAAAAAATATTGGGCTCCATAAATTTGATCAAATAAATCATCAATATGAGGCAAGAGATACTTATTATTTATTGTAATATCATTGATTTATCTACAGACAATGCATAGCCTCATGGGTCTATCTTTCTTCTTGACAAAGAGAATAGGGGACCCCTATGGAGAAACACAAGGGAGGATAAATAATTTATCACTCAATTACTCTAGTTGTTTCTAGAGTTCTAATAATTCCATTGTGGTCGTTCTATAAGGAGTCTTTGATATAGGACTTGAACCAGGAATTAAATCAATAGAAAACTCAAGTTCCCACTGTGGAGGATGTCCAGGTAAATCCTCTAGAAATACATCAATGTATTATTTCAAAATAGGTACATCCTCAATTTGAATATTTATTTTATCACTCATAGATATTGAGTTCCCATACTCCCTAATAATTTCATTCAGTAGAGCTACTAGGGGTGGATCTAGATAAGAATAAAATGATGATGTTTATACTCTAAAGATAATGGATTCTACACCTTCATCACAAATAATAATTTCATTCTTCTTACAATACATTTTCAAATCATATTTTGAAATACATTCCATGTAAAGGATAATTTCAAAGTTAAACATAGGTATAATGACAAAATCAGTGGATAAAGAACATTTATATTATATAATTAGGACTACCTGACACATCTTTGTTGCAATGAGACTTCACTTAGGGGTTTTGACTGCTAACTCCCTTGTTAAGGAGAATTGGAAATATCTAATTTTTTAATAAAAATGGGAAGATATAAATAAATTTGATGATCTATAATCAAATAAATCATTTTCCATGTTTGAGGAAATAATTATAGTACCTGCTACAACATTATGAGGAACTTCAACTTCATTAGTTGTGATTGCATAAGCTTGGCCTTTCTCCCTTGGCATTCTCTATAGAATATTTCCTTGATTCTTAGGAAAATAATTTGCATATTATCTCATCTCTTTATAATTGTAACATTGAACATGGTATCTTCTTTCATTCCCTTTCAATATCAAGATTAGGGGCCTCTTTCTCCAAATTTGTAATAGACTCCTTTTCCTTTTAAGAAGGCTCTGAGGTGTTTCTTTCCACAGGTATCACATGTTGGAAAACTCCCATTTTTATTCTTTAATTTATCTATTCATTCCTATACCACCCTCATATTCTCGTGATTTCTTTTATAGTCATAAGACTTGAGAATTATTTCTATGTCTTGATTTCACATGAGACTATATCATTATATGATGAGAAAGTTTTGGAAACCATTTCCCTTTAGAGGAATGGTTTTAAAGCATAAAAGAATTGATCAATATTGCTCCTTAGATTACATATGTAGTATTTGGAATGCCTTGATAGCGTTATAAAATTGGATTCACACTTCATAACATTTTCATCCTCTTTTTGTTTCAAATTCAAGAATTGCCTCTCCATATTTTCTCATTGTTCTTGAGGAAATTTTTTTTAATAATATTTCCTTAAAGTCCCTCCATTCCATTTATTCTATTTCTTCCTCCTACTTTGTGTTTTGAATCAAAAACAACCATTTATTCACATCTCCTGATAGATGATAAACTTCCATGACGACCTTATCCCTATTACTACATCCCAAAGTGAGAAATATCTTCTCTAGGGAACTTATCCACTACCCATCTACAAATGGGATTGTAGTCCCATTGAATGATGGATTTTGTTTTTTCATAAATCAGTCTAATATTTCACCTCCACATTGTAGTTCATGATGCTCCATATGGGTAAGGTTATTTTTCATAACCCAAGTCTATTATCCCAGTATAGTTATAAGTTGCTCAGCACTAGTCGAAGCTCCAATACCAGCATCATTATCTTGAATAGGAGGAAAATACCTACATAGGATACATTTTTTCATGCAGTTTCCATTCCTTACACTAGGTGCCATTTCAAAATAATGGCATATGCTAAATTATGTTATGAATCATAATTTATAATTTCTAACTACAAAAACAATTAACATAAACTAAAATTTTATGCATGTATAATTTCTTAATCATAATCATGGTTACTTTGAAGACCTATTTACATTTAAATCCTCCATAATGTTTTATAAAGAAAATTTGAATTATCCTAAGAATATCCTCTAGGAGTATCAAACCAGGTAAGTATTAAGGCTCATTGTCATGTACCAAGTTACCCCAAGTCAATACTAAAACTCCTTGTCGGATTTGTTACTCTAAGGTACATATGTTCTAGAACCACATCCTCTTGTAGTATCCAGACAAGGATGTATTTTCTAGAAATATTCACATAATACATACCTTGAAAAAATTATATGATGTTATTTTATACTTATCTACAAAGTCTACCTTAGTTTTTTGTTCCCTAATCTATGTTTTCTAAATCTATTTTCCAAGTTTTCTATGAAACTTATTCTGATACCAACTGTAAGGACCCAACCCTAGTTGTCGAAAGCCAGTGCCTTTTTTTACATTAGAATATAAAAAAGTAAGTCATATCCAAAAAGAAAAAATAGTTTTATAGCTTTGGAAAACAATATGCATATATAAGTTCAACACTACAACTTGAAAGGAAATTCAACATATCAACTTCTTGTTAATCACACATAAACTCCTAGATTATCCTTGCAAGTCATTCATAATATTCATCTTCACCACCTGGGGAAAAATAAAACATAATAAATGGATGAGATCATATTCTCAGTATGGGTAAGTAATATATTAGAAGTTATCATATACATAAGAACTAGGTATGGTGAATAACTAAAAACACATGCCTTTAAAAATTATACTTGAGCATAATATGGCAGGAATGAAAGCTAGTTAAATAAGAATATATAAATGATCATGAGAGAATAAAACATAACCATTGATATTATACTAGTCAAATAATTACATGGTTTATCAATTATTAATACCATAATGATAGAATACATAATGTCGAATATCTGAAACATTTTATCAAGGCCTCGACCAAGATGTCTGAAAATACTAGGGTAAGGACTCATCCAAAACCGAATTATATTTTGTCTCATGAGGACTACCGATGAATTTAGGGGATATTTATGGCCCCACCCATAACTTTCTAAGTCCAATTCATTCCTAGTATGAATGGTGATAAACATAAACAACATGGTCATATGAAATAACTTTCCCCAATCTCTACACATAAACACTAACCATTCTGAGTAGTATGGTGAATGGTATCAAAATAGATCATCCACAGTCAAACTGATCATAAACCATTCAATACAATATGTTATATGATATACATAATATATTAACCTCAATAAGAAATAAAATTCACTAGAGGTGTTGAATTAAACAAAAATACTCTAATAAAATCATCGAGGAATTTTTGAGATATATACACTTTTACATTTAAAATAAGTGTTCTTTTGGAAAAAAAATGAATAAAAATAGAAATAAGATAATATAGTTTTTTATGATTAAATTATTGGTGTAATAAAAATAATTTTATATTAAATCATATTATTGAGTGCAATTGAAAATAGGTAAGAATTGGAGAAGTTCCTCTGAATCATGCTTGTTTATCGAAAAGAATAGAGAATGATATTTATAAAACATTTAACTCCCCATAAAATAAAGATTGATTCTAATTGGTAAAAATATATAGTAAATTAACATATAACTTATGAGGAGTACATAATAATAATTAATAATTTAATTTGGATTAGGAGAGATAAAGAGTATCCTGAAATTAAATAGAGGTTCGGTTAGAAAACCCTTACCTTATGTCTCAATGTATTATTCACTTATCCTTAATGTCCTAGATAATCAAATTAAATATATAAATTAATAATTCAGAAGATAATATACATATATTTGATTAATTATAGTTTTATGAAGTTAATTTGTGTTCTAATTGATAAGTTATAATATTGAATTCCATCATTCTGGAGTGTTCGTTTCCTTGATTTCATGATCAGTTAGCTTGATTATAAGAGTATGGAAGTTCATGTAAAATTAAAATTAAAGTCCGTAATTGAATTTATATGTTATTAAGGTCTATAAAGAAGTTTAATGATCATATAATTCATTTTTATATTTTTGTTGATTATGAAGCATTAGATAAAACTTTAATGATAATCGCTTAGATTATTTTGAGTGGTTTCGCTCACAAAAAACTTGTTTTGATTTATTATTTCACATCATGTGTGTATGATGATGAATTATTTCACTAGAATAAAAAAATTTGATTATTTATGTGGTAATTGATTTATCATACCATTTTTATGAGTGGATTTGAAAAGATAAAAGTGATATAAAGGAACTTGAAATAAAAAAAGAGAAGTTGAGAAATTCCTTACAAAAATTCGGTAGTCTAACGACTTCACTTAAAAATTAGTAAAATGTGTTGATGAGATAAATAGGGGTCTCTCATCATTTTTTCATAATATGTATAGTAATGGGGATATGTAATGACATATCCCAGTATAATCCAATGGAAATTAAAAATGAATAACATAAAAGGAGTGCTTGAAAAAGAGAAGGGTGGTAGATTCCCTTATCCTGTAGATTAACTCCTAGAACATGATGTTTGGGACCTTGGGGGATTGAGGACACCTTGGAAGGACTCATAGATTGGTAAAAATAAAATTTATTTGAATATTATAAATTTGTAATGAGAGGAAAGTAAGTAATGTGTAGGTATTTATAGTAAAAGAGAGTGAGTTTTTTATTAATTTCCAAGGACACCACATTAGTGGTAATTGAAAAACCATGGGCTTTCCCATGGTATTTTCCCATGGTACTAGACACTTGGGACACCTCATATAATATTTTAATTTGTAAAAGTATACCAGAATTTTATATTAATGATTACATCATTATGATGTCCTTAAACATACTAAAAACTCAAAACTGTATTTTTAATATTGATAAAAAATTAAAGTATCTTATAAAATTCTCATAAATTCAACATAACCTAATATTGATGTTCTGAATTAAAAAATTAAATTTATTGTATCATAATAATTTTTTAAATATGAAATAAATAACTTTTATCTATGAAAATACTTATTTGTTAAAAATAATACCAGACAAAAAATGCATAGTAAAATTTTCGACACATAAAAAAATAAAATTATTTTACCATTTGTAATTAAAGAAGAGTGTTTAGATAAGACTATTTCATTATTATAAAAATTAATAAAACCTTAGTTTCATATAATAATTTCAATACCTCAAAAATTAACAATTTTTACCTAAAAATCAATTTATCAAATTCTTCAAAATTTTTAGAAAAACTAAACTCAAAAAAGAAATTATGGAACAACAATTTTATTTATACTTTCTTAGGTGATGTTACTATTCCATGGGTAATATTACTATTCATAAGGGTAAAATTACTATTCTAAATGGTCAATTTACTATTCATAAAAAAATAATTTGACCTTATCAGACTCTAAATATCTTACTGATCATAACTATGTATGTCAGTTTTTTGAAATTCAAATCACAGAAGTGGAAAAAATATGTTTATCATCTAGCTTTTAACTATCACCTATAACAAAGTGTTTGTTTCTCATGGGATAATTGTTTAATTCATTATATTTATTTTGAAAACCTCAGGGTGTTAAAAGTACATTCATAATTAGAATAACCTAGATTCACTCTATAAAGGAATTATTAGGAGGATGTCAAATGGGACAGTTCTAGATTTCATTAGTCCATTTTAATGGTCTATGAATCCAACACACGAATGTTTATTTAGAATGGGTTATAATTCTTCATTATAAATTAATTATTTTGTTTTCTTTCTTTGAATAATATTTTTATTTCTTTTCTGGGTTCACACTCAACCCTTAATAGTGATTCTATAAAATAAGAAAAAATTATTTTTAGTCAGCTACATTTTTATACATAGGTAATTCATTTAAAGTGAACATTACTATAACATGTAAAAGAAAATACTTTTTCTTTTACCAAAAAAAACGAAATTGTTATTATATTAAAAAATAACTAGGTTACTAAGCTTTTACATAGGCACAAAAGTAAGAAAGTGGATTAGGGTAGTCTAAAATAATGTATGCCAAGGGAATCTGCATAGATAAGACCCAATCATTCAGAAGGAAGGTTTACCACGCTAGAGAAAATGATATGAGGATCATCTTGACTTCCCCTAGAGGCCCAAAATCGACTACTTTCTTTCCTTATTAACATGTGTGGAGTAAACTCACATCATTAGGTATATTAATTTTTCACTTTCAGATGTGATATGTGATGGACCAGGGGTGTTCACCATACCACAGATTTAATTATGTATCACTAAAGAGTCATTTTATAGTGGAAAGTGATAAGTTATGTGCATGGAATGCCTCCATTACATTCACAAGAGTGATTGAATCGACCATGATAGAATCTTCTTTACCATAGAAGCTTATTAATTCAATAAGAGTTGTACTATTGTGATCCCATATGAATCCTCTTCCACTCATAATGACAAGTCCACATGACCCATAAATATTGATCTTAAGACCACAATCAGGGGGCTTCCAACAAACCCATCTCCCTTGTCAAGGTGTAACCTGTACATTTTGTATGATAGGGAAGTTCCTCCTACCTACCATGATCAGCTTCAAGGATTTTATGTTGTCCCACTATTTGATTAGTGATCCCATCTCCACTATAAAACACCTAGACTAGACCTTTATAGCTATTGAGGAACTGAGATTTCCATTATTTGGAGTTTTATTTAATTCATTCCAGACAGTTTAATGTCCCAAAACCATCAAAATTTCCCTCACCTTGCACTCATGATCGCTCAAGCCAACACCTTGTATACCATTCTGGAAGAACTCAACACATGAAATGATCTGCTTGTCAAGACCAATAATGTTTCCAAAGTTCCTCCAAATCACTAAATACCAATCACTATCAAAGAAAAGGTGGTACCTCATATCTATACAAGTTGTCTGATAGCACCATTATTTTAATGGAAGATACACCCATTTCATTTTGATCACTTTATCCATAGGAATACAATGATTATAAATCCTCCAAACCAAGAATATGTATTTTATGAGATTATCTTTACACCAATATAAATTCACACCACCAATAATACAATTAGATTTTTGATGAACATACCTTTACACTTTGGTCGAGAAAACCATCGTTAGAGATTTAGTGAAAAATAAAGGATCACTTTTAGAAAAGAGATCAAAACTATCAAAAGCATCATGTTGCTCCTAGTTGAGAATGGAATGAATTAAGGAGGGGTTTTGGCTTTCATAGTAAGAAGAAATACAAGGAGTTGGATTTCTTGGTAAGTTGATAGGGGGATCATCCATGTTACTGAACCAGAAATTGATGTCACTACATTCCACAATCCACTGAGAGTATTTATTAAGGATCGGAATGTTCCCACGAAGTGACTTTCATAGCCATGAAACCTTCCCCACTAGATCCTCAAGAACAAACCCATATTTACCCATAATTATTTTTCTCCAAATGGAACTATCTTCAAGGACCTTCCAAACCAACTTTGCTTGTGTACATTACATTGTTCCCTCCACACTATGTAAATCAATGACCCCTTATTGAACTTTTTTTCCATCCTATTCTAAAAATCATAGTAAAACTATCCCTCACCATGAGAGTCTGATATGAAATATTCCAGGATCCTATCAATATTCCTCAGCACAGCTTTAGGATCTCTGAGGATAGATAACATGTGCATTGGGATGGAGGTGAGGATATAGTTCACCAGTTTTATTTTTCCTTCAATGTAAAGGAAGCGGTTCTTCAAATTTTTAATACAAATGGTTATTTTTTTACAACACCCTCACAATGTATTATGTGAAACCTTCATGGAGATATAGTAACTCTTAGATACTCTAAAGAGAACTATATTCTTAGTATACCAAGAAATTTTTCCTGTTTTTTCCATGTCTTTCCGAACACAACATCGGCATATAGAAGATACTTTTATGCATCAAAAACTATAACACCTTATTCCCATATAAATTTTGAATTATCAATAAATTATGATAGAAGAACATAAATATCATTTCTAGTCTATTTTGGTCCATAAATAATTAATCTCATCATCAAATATTTTCTCTTCAAACATATCTTTGGGGACTAGTTTTACACTACAAAACATAACAGTCCATGAACTATGTTGGCTATTGAGGATCTGATATGGATTTATTCCACCTATTCACTATCCCATTCTAATAATAAAAATATCATTTCCAAAATCAGTATATTATTTATCAAATCTCCTTCATTATGGTGATTTAGTTTGGTTTCATTGGTTTCCATAAATGATTCTATAATTTGTATTCCATATTAGCCTCATTGTATCATTTTAATTTGAAAATGATGCTTCAAATAAGGAATTTTTTTAATATACCTAATTTATTTATCGGTATGTTTGGTGTCTATTATTTAAAAAGAATCATAGTTGGATTTATTGCCTATTTTATGTCATGATGTACCATATTTAAGATATTCTAATAAACTTCCATATTTTTTCCTATTAATTGAAAAAACATAGGTTTAATAATTTATTTTCTTATACCCCAATTCCATTAGACATATTATTTTTGGAATCATAATGGAATCTAGAATCTTGTGTCCCTCTAGAAGTAACTCTTTCAAAAGTTCAAGAAACATACTGAAAGTTTTTTCACTCCAAAAAATTTTTCATTTCATGTTAACCAATATTAGAACTACTGATACCACTATAAATTTAGTAAAACATGGGAATTTTTATTTCCCAGTATCTTCATAAAATCATTCAACACTTTCTATTTTTCGATGTTTTAAAAACTAACATCATTAATTAATTCTTAAAAACGGTCCACTATTACATTCATAACATTTTAATCAACATTTAATCTTGAATTATATTATATTTCACCATTCTAGATTCAGTGTGTTTGACTATGATTAAAACCATATAAACCATATGGTTAATTATTTCTCTATACTGTAATTTTCAAATATTGAAACACTTCATACATGGATAGAAAATTAGATATTTCTTTCATAGATTTTTTTATAAAATTATAATAAAATTTTAACTCCTTTATTGTATTCATCTCTAGTTTTATTGGTAAAAGTATAAAAATCAAGTGGGGAATAATTGAGCTTCCAATTAAAATTTTTGATAAAAAAATTTACAAAATTAACACCCCCCCCCAATTTGAAAAATCACCAATTAACTAATAATGTAGGTAAGTCTAACTAAATTATTTTGAATAACATCTAAGAAGTTTAACCATATCATAAATAAAAAATATATGTATTATTTTGATATTTTTATATTACTCTACTTAAACTAAAAAGTAAAATTATTAGTGCTAAGAGCTATCTATTAAAGTATAGTTTGGTTATACTGATTTTAAAAATGGTTTCAAAAATATAGAAAACAAAATTTTCAAAAAAGTGGAATAAAAATACAAGATTTTTTGTCCCAATCTGAGACCTAATCCTCTCCAATTAGAAATCACCTTCTTCCAAGAATATATCATTAACCAACAAGCTTGATCTACAGTATGGATCATGTTTTATATTCAATAACTAGAGACAAACAATTCAAGATAAAAACACCCTCTTACACAGTAGTCATGGGAAAGAAATAATAAAATAAATATTGAGGTAGTATCATAGAAATATAATAATGTATAGGATAATTATCTTGAAGAATAAAATAGTTACAAAATCGCAAATCAAACTTTAGAAAATCAGAGTAAGGTAAGTGATGTAATTCGATGCAATAAATAATATTGTTTTTTTGTTCTATAAAAAATATTCTCTTCTTGATGTCCTATTTTGGTTAAATGATTATGTGTATTGATAGTTAGAAATTATCTAATTTCTCATTCAATTTCATGGAGAAAATGAAGTTGTGTTATTTTTTAGAAATAGAACACAAGTATAGATTTTTCATTCATGAAAAGTCCTGATGTCTATGTTTCATAACACTATTTTTAATTGTCTTAGGTATTATATAAAAGAATAATATTTATCTAAAAATATCCATTCAAAAATCATTATTGGAGATCCTAGTACTTATCATGAAATATGGTATCATTAAATTATTTTGACCATCATTTAATTCTACATATAAAAGTGGTTTGAATAATATATTAAATACTTTCACTTTAGGTCTACCAAATCATAATCCATGGTAGATTCAATACCCTTCAATAATTATAATATAAACTCTTGAAAAGTCATATGTTCTATAACATTGAACTTAATGTTGACCACTTTGAATTAACGGTTGATCACTTTGAAATTACGATTGACCAAACTCTTCTTCAAATACTGACTATTAGAAATGATAGCTTCAATTATCCATGTGGTTGCTTAATTACTTTTTCATAATACTAATATCTAAATATATTCCATTTAAAACACATAGAATCTCATATTTTGTTGTGTGGTTGATCAAATATGTTTTGATATATTTGAAAGGTGTGGATGCTTCCAGTTGGCTTTGTCATCACAAGGTCACACATGTGTTAGAATCAACAATTATAAGAAACAATCTATGGTCAATCACTTTGACATGCAGTCAATCAACTTACTTTACAGCCAAAACATTATCCTCTTGTGTTTGATCTAAGCCTTACCTTGTGGTCAATTCAATAATTTTGAAAATTATTATTGATTCAATCGATTAAGATGAAATTTACGGTCGATCTAATACTTTTCAAAATTTTCTCTAAGACTTAAAGTCGATAGTATGTATGGATAGGATTAATATTTCATAAAACATAGAATATATTAGAAAGAACATAGATATTATTTGTGATTATTAAAATACTGAATTTTTTTAATGATCACAAATCATGGGATAAATAAATATATAAAGAATTAAGAAACTAATGAAAGATTAAATTTTACTATAAAACTAAATTGAATATAATATATATCCATGATAGTTTGTTAATATGGCATAATTTACTCACACTTTTTGGATTATCAAATAGAAAATAAAGGTTGATATAGTAAAAAAAGTTAAATAAAATTAAACATAGAAAATAAAGAAAGATAAAGTTGGATTAAAAATTAATTTTTATTAATATTCCAATTGATTATAAGGGGCCCAGTCAAGATCCAAAATTAGAATTTGACTCCTCAGGGTTTGGAAGGGTAGAAGTAAAAATGGGTTCCTTCCTTTTACCAAAATAGGAGGATTAGTATCAGGATGAGAAATTATAGTAGCTCATGAATTGTGATACTCTTTTCAAATGGTCATATTTGATGTAAGGCCTAAAAAAGGTTAAGACCAAATGGTCATGTAGGATGTGAATAAGTTCGGGTTGATGTTAGAGTATATGTAGCTAAAAAACTGAGGTTGAAATTGCTGTAAATTTTTTGGAAGGATACGGAGAAATTCTATCCACAAGTAGAGTAGGATTTGATAGAATATGGTCATTAAGAAAATACATACGATGTAAAAAAAATTGGTTAAAATATGTTACACCCTTTTATACATACTCCTTAATCTGAATTAATTCATCCTTTTTGACAAGAAATTATTTAGAAAAGGATTAATGACTCATATCTTATCCATAATAACTTTGAAAACTATAGTCATATGGTGCATCTTCAGGTCTCTTTACAAAGATAGAAATATATTTTTGAGGTATTCTTTAGCTTAACTTCAATTAAGATAGTACTTTACAGCACCCTTGATCACATCCTTATCCTTAGAAACCTTAACTAATTATTTTATATCCATATTCAATTGTTTCTCTCTATGTGAAGCAACATCTGTTTTCACTTGATTTCTAATATCCTTCTTGTAGGTTCTGGGTGCAACAGAATTGCAGGATGGGAGTGTACCCAAATTTGAAAATTATCATAATCGATGATTAATCCAGGATCAATACGATGATGAACACAAGTATCCACAGAATTTAATCAAAGATAAAGACAAAGAAGAGAACCCGGAATAGAGAAGATATGATCGACATGCTTTTTTATAATTAATTTAATTAAATTATAGAATTACCTCCAAGTTCATTATTTCTTTTTTGATGCATCTGACCATGGTTCTGAGGTGTGGCTTCATTGTGATGTAGAATCCGAGGATACGAATCCCCTATCGGTGATCCACACATGCTTGACATACCTCCAGATGTTGCTAAAAGAGTCTCCGGGTGCTAGCGCATAAGATTATTATGCTTGTGATGTCTACCTTCGATCTCCTTGAGAATCGCTTCTAAATAATTCCCCTTGATCTGGTGGAGGAGAATATATCTCATTATTGAGAGAATTCTTAGATAGGGAAGATCTCTCTAGGATCGAGATCTTTTCTCCAAGGATATTGTGTACACCGCGATTGGTTATTTGGTGGAATGACCCCTTGGATTATATAGAGAATAATAACATAACGAGAAATTTAATTCACTAAGTAATAATAAATAATTAGCACAAGTGTCGTTACTTAATTTATAATTCCATGTGAAAAACCCCATGTCAAATAATAATACCAATGCTATTATTTCCATGACATGTGATTAACGAATTTAATTCACCATGTAATAATAAATTATTAGCATAGGTTCTATTACTTAATTTATTATTCCATGTGAAAACTCCATGTCAAATAATAATAGTAGTTGTATTATTTCTATGACATGTGCTTAAATTGTACCTTATATTTACATATTATTTAACAAAATAATATTTAATAGTATTTCTCACCAGACCCATTACTTGGTCTGCCAATCCTCCTCAATATTTATTTGGCCTTGAATAATGACTATTTATTTATTAAATAAATATAACTGCATTATTCACCGATAAATAAATATTTAATTCGATATATATTCTCTCAAATAACTATAAATGAAATAAATGTGATCAGAAATACTTGACTAATTATTAAACCACAACCAGAAATAATATTTATTCAACTTTTTAAATAAATAAATTATTTAACTTAGATAATTTCTACACTTAGTGTGTGACCCTCTTAGCCTCTTTCTTATTGGCATTAGGTGGGCTTTCCTATAAGGTGATTGTATAGTAATGGGTCAAGGAACCCAAGAGAAAGAAGTTGATGTCACAATGACATGTCACCTCATACAAACTCTTACCATGTAATATAATATTTTTTTCCTGATATCTCTAATGAAGCGGGTTGCATATAAGTGTCATCAACCTATGTGCTCAATTTCTCAGTCTTTGACTTCCTAGAATTGAACTTTCCTAGAGAACACCATGGCCATGGATTTAGTTAGTCTATATCATTTCCATAAATGTTCCTAAGATATTTACTTTTGTAGAAGTGAAAAATCCATTCTCACATTATTCATTAATGCAATATTACTCATGACACACCCAACATATCTTACCTTGTTGCGAACGTCTATCATCATGGTTTTCATCAATATATCTAAGTGTGAATGTCATAATACCCGTTAATAATAATATTAAATTCTAAAGACCAATACACACATCCAAATATAGGAACATCCATTGACACTTATGAATGTGGATTTCCTACCGGCCGGTCTTGTTCTCATAATATTCTCCTGGATATTTCTAAGTGTTCACACCATGAGAAAGTGCCTCAACCTTTCATGATTCCCCACCCTTGAAATCTTGTATCATTTATATCCCTTCAAATGATATCATCCATACATAGAACATATATTCAAGAATAGTTTCATGGCACTTTTGAGTTCTCATCATAGAAGGGATCCATTGTGACCTTTTAGTGCGACTATTATTCTTAGGACATTATCACATACAATGTCATGTAGAAGAACAATCATGATGTGATAAAGAGTTTATAAATATTCATCCAATTAATACAGGTTTATCATAAAGTAAAAATAAGTTGGTTTCTAAAGCACTAACTCCAATAGACTCCCACTTGAACTAGAGCCAATTGTTAAGAACCTTCAACCCACTAGATATCACATTATAGTCATGCTTGGGTTGAGATAGACCTTTAGTCAAGGGGTCCACCACATTCTCTTATGTGGACACTCTAATAACTGAAACTTCACCACTTTTATATAAATCCCTCAAAAGGTGATACTTTAGGAGTATGTGATTTGTTCATTGATGTAACCTTAACTCTTTTTCAAGAGACACCGTTGTAGTATTATCACAATACAATGTAATGGGATCTTTAGTTTTAGGCACCACATCAAGATCTTGGAAAATGTTATGAAACCAAATGGAGTCATTAGCTGCATCATAATCTACTATATATTAAGACTCCATTATAGAATCATCGAAAATTGGATACTTTAAACTCTTCTATATTTGAGATACTTCGTTGAGACAGAAAACATATCCTAATTGCGACTTCAGATCATTTTGATCTATCTAAAAACTAGTATCAACATACCTTATGATGAGAAGCTCTTCATCTCCTCCAACACCAGGAAAAAATCTTTAGTTATTCTCAGATACTTAAGGATATACTTTACAGTAGTCTAATGTTGTTCTCCTAGATCTTCTTGATATCTACCTACCATTATCAATGCATAGGCAACATCAAGTCTAGTACATAATATGGCACACATGATAGATCTAATCATTAAAGCGTATAGAATATTACACATACTATCTTTATCATGTTGTTTCTGGGGACACATTTTCTTGGAAAGATGTATACCATGTGACACTGGAACCAATCCCATCTTTGATTGTTCCATACTAAATATATTTAGTATCTGCTTAATGTATGTACTTTGACTTAGTCCAAGCAACCTCTTGAATCTATCAAGAATGATCTTGATCCCTAGAATGTAGGCTACTTCACCTATGTACTTTAAAGAGATGCACCTGTTCAACCAGTCCTTGACTGACTGCAAGATTGGTATGTTATTTTCAATAAGCAATATGTCATCAACATGCACTAATAAGATAACAACCACATTCCCATTAAACTACTTCTAAACACATGGATTATATTCATTCTTAATGAAACTAAATTCTCTTATGGCTTCAATGGATCAAATGTTTTATGATCTGGATGCTTGCTGTAATCCATAAATAGATCTATGCAACTTACATGCCATTTTAGCATCACCTGGTGTCACAAACCCTTATAATTGTGTCATATAGACATCTTCCTGAACGTTCCTATTAAGGAATTAAGTTTTGACATCCATCTTCCAAATCTCATATCCAGGGAAATATGTTTTGGAAATTATGATTCTTATGGATTTAAACATGGAAACTGGTGAAAAGGATTCATCATAGTAAATTCCTTGACATTTTTTAAAACCTTTATCTACTAACCTTTCTTTATAGGTACTAACATGACCCTCCATGTCCAGTTTCTTTTTGAATGCCCATTTACACCCAATTGGATTTTCATCAATAGGTGAATCAAATAAAACCCTAACTTGGTTCTGATACATGGAACCCATCTCAGAATTCATAGCTTCTATCCATCATTAATCTTCTGATATCTCTAATAATTCCTTATAGGATAGAGTTTCATCATTTTCCAACAATAATGAGTCACCATCCTTGGTGACAAGAAAACCATATCTCTCCAGTTCCCTTACCTCTCTTTTGCTCATACGCGGTACTTGTGTTTTAGGAACTGCCTCTTCCACAGGGACCTGTGAAAATTATTCCTAAACCAACTCATGTGTATCTTGAGCATCAACTTCATCGAATTAAATCTTTCTCCCACTATCCCTTTTGAGGATTTTCTACCTCTCAAGAAATATAGCCTATCTGGTAATAGTCACTTTCTTGTCTGAGGGCTTGTATAGGTTGTATCCCTTTGTTTCCTTGGGATACCCTGTAAAGATACACTTCGTGCCTCAAGGTGCTAATTTGTTTCCTAGGAAAGTCTTAACAAACTCCTTGTATCCCCATACATGTGTATGCGACAAAGTGGGTTTCTATCCACTCCATAGCTCAAAGGGAATCCCATTTTCCACCATAGTTGGTACTTGGTTTAATGTGTATGCCACAGTATGCAATGCATATTCCTAACATTATAATGGAAGATCAGCATGACTCATCATTGAATTACCATGTCCAATAAGGTATGGTTCCTCCTTTTACAAACACCATTCCACTGTGGTGTATAAGGAGGAGCGAGTTGAGATAGAATCCCATACTCCCATAAAAGGTTGATTAAATCATGGTTAAGATATTCCCCACCTAGATCTAATAGAATCTTATTTATCTTATTACTAATCATATTCTCTACTTTATTCTTGAACTCCTTGAATTTCTCAAAGGACTCTGAATTATAGCTCATTTAGTAGACATATCCATATCTACTCAATTCATCAGTAAAAGTAATAAAGTAAGAATATCCACTTCTAGATTATACTAGAAAGGTTCCACACACATCAGTGTGTACCAATCCTATAATATCTTTGGACCTTTCACCATGTCCCCCAAATGGTGGTTTGGTTATTTTTCCTTGTAAACAGGCATGACATCTATCATGTGGTGTTAGCTCGGAAGAGTCTAAAAATCATCTTGACAGAGCTTTGTCAGTCGCTTCTCATTTACATGACCAAGGTGGTGATACCACAATTAGGTGTTTTATGAGTCATGTGAACTTTGTTTGTTATCTTTTTCCAACACATGGTTCTCTTAATTTAACACATACAAAACATTATTTAAGTGTGCCATACCATAAAATATTTTGTCCTTATAAAAGTAATAATATTTATTTCCAAACATGAAAATAAATCCATTTGTATCTAAACTAGATATAGAGATTATGTTCTTGGTAACACTTGGTACATATTAACATACATGTAAAACCAAAATGATTCTAATTGACAATGTGTGGTGGTAGTCACCAATGGTAAGAGAATCCAGCCTTGCACTATTGGCAGCTCATGGATCCACCGCTCCTATAGAAATTTTTTTGGAATCTACTTGGTTCCTACATTTGAATACATATGTGAGCACCACAAGCTCTATCTAATACCCAATTTGTATAAATGTAAATATGTAAATTGATAATAAATGAACATTTGGATTCCACTTGCCTATGGGTGTAGTTCCTCTTCCAGTGTCCTGACATTCCAAATCCAAAGCATATTGCCTCCTTTTCCTTTCCCAGCCTCTGGATATTTTTCTTCTTGGTCAAATTTTTCTCCGAGGCTTTAAATTTTCTATAAATATTAGGCCCTTTTTCCTTGTCCTTACTCTTCCTATTCCCTATAGGGAATGTGGGTTTTGCATTCCCCATGTCCTTATCAACTTGGAAAATCAGAGTAAGAATCTTTGATAAACTATTATCATTATTTATCATATTATAATTCACAATAAAACTAGAGAAGGTATTAGGTAGTGATGATAGTATGAGATCTATATGCATCTCATCGAGGAATTTAATCCCTAAGATGTCTAGATGCTCAATGTAGCCAATAAACATGACTAAATGTTGTCTAGCTGGAACAAACTCTCCAAGCATAGTAGTGAACAAAGCATTGGATATCTCATAACTCTCATGTCTCACCTTATCTTAATAGAGATCCCAAAGGTGAGACATCGTGTTATAATAATCCATTTCCTCATGTTTCATCAAGAGGTCATTGTTTCTGGATGATAGCAGGAGGCATTGAACCTCTGTAGTGTCATTCATATTTTTCTCATACACATATAGTTCCTCATCAGCCACCTCATTTCCAGGCATAACTAGTAAATTCTCTTCTTACACATAATGTTTCCTCTCATAGATAAGGATAACACAAAGGCTTTTTTTCCACTCTTGGAAATTAGTGCTGGTGAGAAGGTTTTTCTTCTCAGGTATGGACCGAAATGATATGTTTGATGTCATTTTTAGTTTTGTTTCTAAAAATTAATATGAATAGAGTTTTAGTACTTTATCTTAATAAATATAGACAAATAAATTAATTAATATCTATTAGTATCCCACTATTTTGTCAAAACCCAATATCCATCACCATTGGCTTTAGAATATCCTCTTACTTGGACATTCTAGTGGTAAGGATCCATATTTCCCTTCTCATTACCCCAACTAGGGTTGGTCAAGCAACTTGAAAGTTTTTAGGTAGGCATTCCAAATTCCAACTGCATTAAATCATAACACCTTGGTCTGTTGAGTGGACTCCCCAATCCTGAAATCCTTAATTTGAGATTTCCTTAACATTTTCCTCTCAGTTACACCAATTCCTTCTAGGGTAGTCAACCCTTGATGTATACTATTTTAATTTAACCCAAAAATTCAAATTAGAAGTCCCTGATAATTAAAAGAACCACAACTAGTGTTGCTCAAGCACTTTGAACTATGATTTGATTCTAACCGACTTAATGATAGGCTATACCAACATAATATTTAATTGATAGATTCTATCCTTTATGAGTAAATTGCCCTTTACTATCTTTTCATATTCTTTTTAATGTTAAGTGAGATGTACTTAAGTGATTAACCATGTATAGATAATATTTACACATAAGACATTTTTTATTTTAGTTTTATATTGTATTCTTGTTAGTTCATTAACTATGTGATCGCGTCAAACATCCATAATGAATAACCATACAACTGATAGAAAAAAATAAAGGGTATGATCATGAGCTTTACTATTGGTTAGTTTATCTAGTAGATGGTAAAATAACCCTGGTCCAGGGGAGAAACACCTTGAACTATTTTATGGTTCATGTTTATAGCTTTCCACCTGTCCAACTGTGTATCTCCTTGGATTGGTCTCACCTTAGCTCCTAACTTGAACCGCCTCTACTAGATTGGGAGCTCTATCCATCACATATTCTTTTAACTCACATTCAGGTGAGGGGTAAAATGGGTTTTACATAAAAGAAACCATGGGAAGACAAGACCTACATATTAATGAGGAGAAGGCACATAGGCCAACAATTTTAATTTAATAAATAAATAAAAAGGGAACCGATCACATAAAAAGGTCTGGTCTAGCTCCTAATCATCCACATACATGCAACGAATTACATATTTAATAAAACTAGCATTCAATTTGTTAATCATTCTTATTAAGATAAATTATGATCCAATCAATTAATCATTATCTTTAATTAATAAATCCTTTTTATCTTAATACTTTTCTAAATTTCCTTGAGATTCTCATCCATTAATTTTTACATAACTTATACCTTGGAATAAACCTTGTGAATACCCATCCAAAAATAACTAATGTGTATTTATACTTGTATACACTCTATTCTTTGTGACAAGTAGCATGCACGCAGAATTATAATTCTAATACAACTCATACATCATGTGAAGATATTTGACCATTACGTAGATGTTAATTAAACATTTATATATATATATATATCAAACACCTATCACATGTTGTGTCCTATATTTACACCCACGTGAAGGTACATGTCTCAAGGGTTACATAATATAGTAATAAATTTTTAAATCTACATAATCTGGAAATAGTACATGCCATGTAGATCAGACTACACGGCGTGCACTCTCCTCACCATCCATCCGAAGTACATGCCTGGGGAAATGGGGTGTGAGGTGTACTTCCAAAATATTCAGAGTACACGGTGTGTCAAGTGGGTCACACACCAGGTAGACTCTGTATTACATGGTCACCGAGCAAGAAATATGTGTATGGGATACATGACTTGACCCTAACCTAAAGGGACTACATGTCGTGTCCAGTGGGCCATAGGGTGTGTAGTCCAACTAACGATGCTCCAATTTTTCCTGCACCACGTGTGGTTTAATAATTAATTACACTATGTGTCATTAATGCCCATGGATTGAGTAATTTCCAAATTACTCCTAATGCATTGAACAAAAATACATGGTGTGTAGATCAGACTACATAGCATGTATTATTGTGTTATCTAGATTGAACAGTTAGCAGCTCCTGATGAGATCTTGAATTTAATTTTAATCATAGAATTATTCATTTCTGTTAGATCTATGAGAAATGATAAAGGGGGAACAGATCTCGAAATTTAGATTACAAGAATGATTAAGCATGAATTGAAAAACTAAATTATTAAAACATTAATCATCAATGATTTATTTAAATAATTATAAATGAAAATATGACCACTTTGATACCACTTGTAGGTTCTGGGCATAGCGGAAGCACAGGATGGGCATGTACCCAACTTTGAAAATTTTTATAATTGATGATTAATCCAGGATCAATACGATGATTAATGCTAGTATCCACCAAATTTAATCAAAGATAAAAGACAAAGGAGAGAACCTAGAAATAAGAATAGAGGATCGACATATTTTTTAAAAAATTAATTTAATTAAATTATAGAATTGCATCTAAGGTGATTCTTTCTTCATTGATGTGTCCGACCATGGGTTCGATGTGTGTATTTATAGTGATGTATAATCTAAGGATAAGAATCCTATAGTGGTGATCCACATGTGCACCACGTTTCTCAAGATGTCGGTGAAGGACTCTCTCGGTTCTAGCGTGGAAGATCCTTGCACTTGTGATGTCCTCCTTTGATCACCTTGAGAATCAATTCCAAAACATTCTCCCTGATCAGGTGGAGGAGGATCTCTCTTGTTCTTGAGATAGTTCTTGGAGAGGGAAGAGTTATATAGGCTTGAGAGATTTTCTCCAAGGATGTTTTTCACACCACGATTGGATAGCTAGTGGAATGACCCCTTGGCATATATAGAGAATAATAACATAACGAGGAATTTAATTCACTATGTAATAATAAATAATTAGAACAGGTGTCATTACTTAATTTATTATTCCATGTGAAAACACCCATGTCAAATAATAATAACAATGTTATTATTTCCATGACATGTGATTAAATAATTTAATTCACCAGGTAATAATTAATAAATTTCATAGGTGTTGTTACTTAATTCATTATTCCATGTCAAAACCCCATATCAAATAATAATAGCTATGCTATTATTTCCATGACATGTTCTTAACTTTCACATTATATTTAAATATTATTTAACCAAATAATATTTAATATTATTTCTCACCAGACCCATAACTTGGTCCGCCAATCCTCTTCAATATTTACCGGGCCATGAATAATGACTTTTTATTTATTAAATAAATATAATTTCATTATTCTCCAATATATAAATATTTCATCTGAAATATATTCTCTTGAATAACTAGAAACAAAATAAATGTTATCAGGAATACTTGAATAATTATTAAACCATAACCAAGAATAATATTTATTCAACTAGTTAACTAAATAAATTATTTAACTGACATACTCGCTACACTTAGTGTGTGACCCTTTAGTTCCCTTTCTCGTTGGCATTAAGCGGTCTTTCCTCCAAGGTGATTGTCTAGAAACGAGTCAAAGAACCTAATAGAAATAAATTAGTGTCGCAAGAACGTGTCACCTTATACAAATTCTTACCATTTAATATAATCCCTTTGTCCTGATATCTCCAATAAAGAGGGAAGAATACAAGTGTCATCAACCCATTTGCTCAATTTATCATTCTTTGACTTCCCATAATTGAAATTTCCTAGAGAAAACCATGGACATGTATTTAGTTAGGCTCTATCTTTTCCATTAAAGGGCCTGAGATATCTACTTCTGTAGAAGTTACAAATCCTTTCTCTCATTATTCATTAATGTAGTATTACTCTTGATGAAACCAATATATCCTACCTCACTGTGAACACCTTTCATCACATATTTTTCAATACATCTATGTTAACGAGTCATAATACCCATTAATAATAATATTAAATTCTAAGGACCAATACACGCATCTGTATATAGAAACATCTATTGAAACATATGAATTTGGATTTCTTACTGGCGGGTCTTGTTCTCATAATATCCACATGGATATTACCAAGGTCATACACTATTATAAGGTGCCTCAAACTTTCATGAGTCCCCACCCATGATATCCTGTATCATTTGTCTCCCTTAAAATTATATCATCCAGCCATATAACGTATATTCAAGAATAGTTTCATAGCACTTTGGAGTTCTAATCATAATAGGGATTCTCTATGACGTTTTAGTGTGAAAACTATTCTTAGGACATTATCACATACTATTTCATGTATAAGAACAATCATGGTGTGATAAAGAGATTATAAATATTCATCCATTGAATATAGGTTTATCATAAAGTACAAAGAAGTTGGTTTCTAGGGTACAAACTCAAACACTTCACACTGCCAATTATATTTTTTATTTCCTCATATAAGAATATTCTAATAAATTTTCATCAGTGGATACTAAGTTAGTAGGATATAAGGTAGATTTATATGGTTTAGAAGAAATGGTAATAATCAAAAGTTACCTTTTATCCATTGTATCAAACATATCTATCATATCATCTTGAAGGGCTCCAATCTATCCTCTTAAATTCTCCATCTAAATTATAAAACATTAAATATCATACTATATATTATCTAACTTAAGAAAAATATTTTAATGGATTTGAGCTAACACTATATTAATAGTGTATGCCATATATTCTTATTTTTCATATTCATTGGTATAATTTATACTAAGAAACACTTCCTTAAATACAACTCAAATTTCATTTTTTAAAATTATATAAAATCAGGAGAATTCATCACAGATGAAGGTGTAGAGGAAGTTCCACCATCATGAGGTGGAGTATACTAATCTTGATCAGGAGTAGAGAAATTTATATCTAGAAAAGGATTTTCTGGTGATCTATCTTCTCTTGGAGGAGTAAAGTATAATATTGGATCTCCCCCTATATCAAACAATAAAGGACTGCCTCTAATTTGATTCTCCTATTTATCACATTCAAAATCGATTTTTATGGTCCAAATAGAAAATATATATAAATATTCTCTCCCTTAGGATTGTATCCTTCTTCTCTTTTAGATTAAGTTACCAATAGAATATTTGATTACTTTGGAACTTCATAAATAGAACATCCACCCATTCTCTCTTCATATGATTTTACGGAATCCTCAAATGCATCCATAATAGACCGATATCCATCTTCATCATAATAGTAATTATCTTCAACAATTTTATCTAGATCTAATCCTAGATCAATGGTATCACTCGGTCTAGAAGGATTCTTCTCAATGTTGAACTGATCATAATTTTTTTCTTCTTCAATGACCCACATTCCTGTATAGGGATTATAACTGACTTTAATTTCTTTTTATGAGGTCTAATCTAAATAGATATCACTAAAAAACACTGATATCTCGACTCTCTTAGGAATCAATACTTTTTCTTCCATAAAAATAGAGATGAACTTGGGGTATGTAAGTGTATTGAACCTTGAAGAATATTTTCTTTGTTCTTCTATATTTCACATTATGAATATATGTAGAATTATTTGGATACCATGAACAATTAAGTAAATTAAAAATATATCATTATACTTGAATGAATTAAAGTATCCCTTTAGAGCATATATATAATGTTGTATAAACTTTAATGAAATCCTACATTCTCCAATTATCTCATTTTCACTAGGTCTTTGACAATTCCAATAATCTTTCATCTCTTCTAGCATGTTCCCAATCTCAAAATGGGGACAACTCATAGGATATAAACTATGATAATATTTAAATTATATAATGTGTGGAACAATTAAACAATTATCAAAAATGTTATAAAAGAACCCACATTATTGACCATAATTAATAGTCCTAATCTGATCTTCCTAATATATAGCTTCAAAAAACATATTTACATAATACTCTTTCACTAAGAGAAGGAAGAAGGGTAAATTATCATCCATAAACCAACCAGTCAAACCATGATGTATAAAAGCTCTCAAAAACAAGTAATGGATCATACAAAACCACTATACGTCTATTTACTTCTTTGGAATTATATTGTATGATAGAATATGGGATTATGTAAGATTTTGAGCTTCTCTTGTACATTATTTTTTTCTTTTTGGGTGAATTTAGGGATTCCGGAACATCTTCTATAAATGATATCTTTATCTTGACCATGCATTGTTGATATTTTAGAATCAAGAAACTATATATTGAATGAAGGAGGGTTTATAAGAGGGTTTCATTCGAGTTAGATGGTATTATGGAGATTTAGATTCTAACTTGAGATATTTCAATAATTTTGGGATTTATATATACAGTAATATACAGAACACAACTAAAGATATATTTAAATAGTTTAAAAAATAATTCTATATCATTAAAAACAAAATAAATGAAATAATATTTGATATAAAAAGAATTTATATGTATATATTTATATAAAAATATTATAAAAATATCATGAAACATTTGAAACATAATTAATCATGCTTAATTCATGTCTAGTATAACATAATATTTCATAATTCGTAAGATTTGTAAAAAATTAAATAGGTTGATGTTATGTTCCAATTAATTCTATAATGATACTTCTTTTTTAAAATGATATATCAAAAGGTGATTTCTTATATCAATATGATTTATCCTAGAATGAGATATAGTATTTTTAAAAATTTTAATGGAACATGTATTATCAAATTTTATAGGGAAATTTCTAAATTGATAATCATAATATATTAATGTGTATTTCATCCACATAATCTGATCATTGAAACTACCTACAGCTATATATTCAGAAAAAAGATAGTGGATAATGAAACAATGTTTTGTTTATAACTACACCATGAAACTATAGAATTTCCCAACAAGTGACATGTTCCATAGGTTATTTTTCTATCTAACTTACAAGCATTGATGTTAGCATCAGAAAAACTAATTATATCAAAATCATGTCCTCTAGAATAGAAAAATACAAAATTGGTAGTATTTTTTAGAAATTTAAAAATTCTATTAATATAAATTAAATGGGATTCTTGGGGTTTTACTTTAAAATATGAACACATACACACAGTAAACATAATATAATGTTATAATGTTGTTAAGTAAATTAAACTCCCAAAAATTCCTCTGTAAGTGGTTTGATCAACTAGTTTACAAATTTCATCACGATCATATTTACATGTGATCCTAATTGGAGAGTCACTAACTTTTGTGCTATCCAACATAAAACTTTTTAGAATATCATTAGTGTACTTGATTTGGTTTAAAATAATTCCATATTTATTTTTAAATATTTTAAAATTAAGAAATTATTTCATTTCACCCATAAAAATAATTTCAAATCCATTATTCATAAGTTTTTAAAATTTAGTATATAAATAATTTCTTTAGGAACCAAAAATAATATCATCAACATAAATTTGTGAAACTAAAAAACATTTTGAAGTAATTTTAATAAATAAAGTAGGATTAGAAACACATTTTGTAAAATAATTTGAAATAAAAACATGACTTAGTATGTCTTACCAATCTCTAGGTGATTTTTTTAAACCTTAGTGTTCTTTGGATAATTTAAAAACATGATTTGGAAAATTTGTATTTAAAAATCTAGGGGTTTTTTCAACAACAAAAAATCCTCAATAATATAATCACTAAGGAAATAACTCTTCAAATCCATTTTATATAATTTGAAATAAATATTATATTTATAATCAAGAAGTATCCAAATGGATTCATGTCTTGTAATAAGAGAAAACGCTTTTTCATTGTCAATTCCTTATTTTTGACTATAACATTGAGCTATTAATCTAACATTATTTCTTATAATATTTCCAAATTCATCAATTTTGTTTCTATATACCCATTTTGTACCAATGTTTAAATAGTCTATAGATCTCTTAACTAGTTCCCATACTCTATTTCTTACAAATTTATTCAATTATTCTTGAATAACCATCACCCAATGTTCAACACAATTTTCCTCATTAATGTTCTTAGGTTAAATCTATGACAATAATGTTTGATGTTCAACCTAGTCTCTTAGTTATGCCCAAATTTGAGTTCCTAAATTTACATATATAAATACATCATCTAAATGATGGTCTTTATGGGTTCTTATGGTTCTAGGTACACTGGATTCTTCTAGTTTATCCTCAAATTATGGTTCTACTAAGTGGTATTTACAAAGATATATTTCATATAAATCAGTAGAAATTTCTTTTTATGGGAGATTTTATTGATATCCAAATTAGATATATCATCCTCCAAGTCTTTAAAGGAAATTATAGGTTCATTTGGATATTTCTTATCACATTTTACATGAATATATTCTTCCTCAAACTTTTTTCTTTTATTAAACACTATATAATTTTTACTAGATATAGAATATCTAAGAAAAATTCACTCATCACTTTTGTATGAAAACTTATCATATTATACTTTGTATTAATTATATAAACTTTGTATCCAAAAAACGTGAAATAATTCAGATTTTTTCTTCAATTCCATAATTTATATGGTGTATTCTTTAAAAGAGGGCTTATTAGGACTCTATTAAATATACAACAAGCTTTACTTATAGATTTAGCCCAAAAATAGACAGGTCTGTCATATTCACTAATCTATCTCTTAAAGTGATCTATTTATTCTTTAAACCACCCCATTATATTGAGGTGTTCTAAGAGAAGATAAATTATGATTGCATCCATGTTGAGAGCATAAGGATTCAAAATCTTGATTCTCAAACTCATGTACATGATCACTTCTCACACTCTTAATGGTTATTCCACTAAGTTTTTCTATAGATTTTTCATATTTTTCAAAAAATCTATACGATTCACTTTCTTGAGTCTTGAATCATACCCATGTAAACCTTGAATAGTCATTAATGATTACATAAAAATAATATTTCCAGCAAAATTATATTCTCTAAATGGTCCAAATATATCCATGTGAACCAATTATTGTGGTTTAGAGGTATAAACCTCTTTCTTTTGCTTGAATGAAACATTTTGATTATTTCCCTTTTGATAGGGATTTCAAATTTTGTATTTTAGAAAATATAGCTTAGGTAGATCCTTGATTAAACCCATTTTTTCTATTTTTCTAAGTGAGTATATATTAAATTGGACTAGTCTTCCATGCCACGACCAAGATTCAAGATGATAGGCATTTAAACATTAAATATTTTGAGAAAATAAAAATTTTAAATCAACTACATAAACATTATACTTTATCAAAGCATTAAATATTGAATTAAATTTAGAATCATAAATATTATGGGAATTATTTTCAAATATTACAAGAAATCCATCATCATAAAATTCATAAATTCAAAGAATATTTTATTTTAAAACATCAAAAAAATAAAACATTATAAGTTAAAAATGTTTTTGAGTTACCAACCTGACCAAGTATAATAATTTTTCCTTTTTAATTTTCAACAAAAGTTACATGACCACCATTCACTCTGGTCAAATTTTAAAATATTAAGAATTCCCTTATCATATCTCTGGCGAACTCACTATCCAGATATCATAGCTTTACATGTCTCATGAAATTAATTAAATACATGATGACTTTAGTACCAAGATATTTTTTGGGCCTAGATAAGTTAGAAATTAATGCTTTTGGACTCAAAATCTATATAACATGTTGATATATAGATTTATAGATAAATTAAAAATAATTTGAAAAAATAAGACTTTTTTTGGTCCAAAATTGTTTGATCTATATTTGGAATTTTTAGGATTATTACTCATAGTAGGTTTACTATTTGAACTTGGTATAAAATAGTTTTTATAATGTTTATTATTTTTTTCCTTATTGATAACCAAAAATAGATCTATGTTTGACTACAACATGACTTCCAAGGATTATATTAAGTATTCTTATCTTAGTAGTAAAACCTTTAATATACTTTTTCAATTGATTATTTACCAATTTTAAGTCATTTTTTTATTTTAGAAGAAATTTATTCTTTTATTTTTTTTAATAGAAAGATCAGATTTAATATAAATTGGTATAGCATTTTGTTTCTTAAAAAATATACTTATATTTATTCTCATCAAAAGTTTCTTCCAACATATTACAGTACTCAAATAAATCTTCTCTTAACATATTTTCATCATTATTTTTATTATCAAAAATATCAAAAATATTAGCATAAATAGGGATAGTATTTGATACCTAAAATATGTTTTCCATAAAGCACATATTTTTTCATTATTGACTTATTTACATGAATGAAATTCACTGTATTTATCCTCAAAAACACTCCATGTTTATTTTGTATACATGTATACTTATTTAATTTATCCTCATACTTTTTCTTGTATTTCATCATTGGAAAATCATCCTTGATGTGACCTCTTATATTACATTCATAACAGGTAACCTCAATGTTCCCAACCTTCATTTAGTCACCTTTCTTATCATATTTTCCTTATAAGTTTTATTTTTTGAAGAAATTTTTCATTCTATAGAATTTTTAGAATCTTCTAGCTAGATAAGACATCTCTTTGTCACTATCTGAGTCACCATTTCTTCCACTAGTACTTTCTTCCTTTATAATTTATTTAGCCTTCATTTAAGATACCTTGAATTCTATAGACCTTTCTGGTTCAACATCTTCATTGTTTATCTTAATATATTCTTAATATATCATGAGTCTTCTTATTAACTACTTTATTGGTATCTTACTTATATCACAATATTTTCAAATAGATACAGTAGTGCCTCTCCATCTATCTGGTAAGTATCTTATAATGCTCATCACTTGAGACTTGTAATCTATGGTATTTAATAGTTCGGGTATTTTATTAGTGAAATTGTCAAACTTGAGATAAATTTTAGAAATATATTCTCTAGGTTTCATCTAAAATGTATCATATTTAACATTATAAGTATCTAATATCATTTAGTTTAAATTTTATGTTCCTTCATGAGACAATGATAATGTATCCCAAATTTAAAAAGCAGTAGCCAAAAAAATATTCTATAAAATTAATATTCCTCTAATGAAAAATATAAATTATGTATAGATTTTTTATTATTGTCATAATTTTACTTAGTGGAATCACTCCATTTAGCGCTATCATCCTTAGGTTTTTATATTGACCTTCAATTGTAGTCTGGATATAAAAAACCATGTTTCTTGATGTATTTTCATCCTAATTTCCCACTGAGATTAATTATTACCATTAGCATAAGGAATCATGTTAGTTGTAGTACAATCAAGCCTATTATTATCCGTAATCATATAAATTTAGAATTATCATATTTTTATATCTTTTTTTGATAAAACTTGATCACAGTTAAAACAAAATATATAAATAAAATTCCTTTGGTACTAAATATTGGTCGGAGTGGAAAAATAAAGTGGGGGTGAATTGAGTTTCCAATTAAAATTTATATTTAAAAATAATTAATAAAGTTAAATTCCCTAATTTAAAAAACTCTTAGTTAACTGATATTTTGGGCATGTCTAATTCAATGATTTTGAATAACCTATTAGAAGTGTGATCAAAACTTATCTAGAATAATCTATGGATTCTTCCATGATTTTGAGATTACTATACTTGCACTAAAAAATAGAATTTTTACAAGTAATATCTAACTATCAAAGTATAGTTTAATTTAAAAAAATTTAAAAATGGATTCATAAATAGAGAAAAAAACATTGAAATTAAAAAGAATAAAAATTCAAGAGGTTCAATATTTAGATGATACATAATCCTTTACACTTGGATATCACCCCTACTGAGAATAGTTTTCTAACCAATGAACTTGATTTAAAGCCTGGATTAGGTTTATCATAAAAAACATCACATGGGTATTCTAGGATACTAATAGCCACTTCCATAGTTATCTTGGGATAGAAATTATAAAAGAAATATTTAGAGATTATTGGGGTACTCTCTAATAATGTACAAGAAAATATTCTTGAGGAATAAAATAGTTACATCAAGCAAAACTTAAAATTTCATAGAAACATAGTAATAGAAGTGAAATAATCTGATATAGTAAAGAATGTACTTATATTTTTATGTATATTACTCTTCTCTCCTCGATATCCTCTTTTGGTTCGAAGATTATGTGTGAAGATAATAGGTAGTTTTATGGTTTTTTGTTGAAGTTCATGGAGAAAACAAAGTCACATTATCATTTTGAAATATAGAATTGAAATATATTATTTATTCATTAAAATTCAGCCTGTCTATGTGTCACAATGCTCTATTTTTCTCTATTTTCAATCTTCTATAAATACAGAAGCTTTCTCAGAAAATATCTATTGAAAAAAAACATCATTGGAGATCCACATACTATGCATGAAATACAGACTAATTAAATACTATTGATCGGAAATTAATTCATTATAGAAAATTGGTTGGATTAATATATTAAATAAAATATAATACTTAATTTTATATATGGTCACTTTAATTCTACCATGGTATCCTCCATGATAACTTCAAAAGGTTTCAAATGTTATGATCACATCTCTTGATAAGTCAAATGTTTTATCACATTTAACTTATGGTCAATAACTTTGAACTTATGGTTGATCACTTTGAACTTACTAGCAACCCATCACTTTTTCAAATACTGACTACTAGACATGGTTGCTTCAATTAGTCATGTCATCAATTTATTTATTTTTCAAAAGAACAACATCTTCATGCAATCAATTGAAAACATATATAAGATCTTATTTTTTTTATTTGGTCAATCCAGTACTTTGTGATATATTTGACAGATATGGTTTTTTCTATTTTTATTTGTATTCATGAGGTTCCTCATGTGGTCGTTTTAACAGTTGTGATAAAATTTCAATGGTTGATCACTTGGAAATTCTTTCAATCCACTTTCCTTATGGATAATACAATATTTTATTATAGTTGATCCAAGCCTTTCCTTGTAGTGGATCCAATCCTTTGGGGAAATTTTAAATATTTTGGTTTCTTGAGATAAAACATTCATTTGATCTATTACTTTTCAAAATTATCATTCAGATTTATAGTCAAAGGTCTATCTGGATAATCCTCACAATCAATTTAGGACTTATTAAGGTTTTATTATTTTCCATAAAAATATTTATCTTACATAAAACATAGAATAGATTATAAATAACATAAACATGAATTGTGATTATTAAAATAATGAATTATTGGACTATGCCAACAAGTTATTTATATATTTATCCAATTATGTTCCATTAGTTACCTAAAATTACAATATAATAAATCAATGTATAAAAATGTATAAACATTTAAATACTTATATAAATAGATAAATTTAAAACATTTGAACATATAAATATATAAAATTCATATATTTAAAACATACATATTCAAATTATATGTACATATATATATAACATATAATAAAAAAAGAAATCAATTAACCATTTATTTAAAAAAATGAAAAAAATATTATAAAAAATAAAAATTAACACAATGAATAAATAAATACAATATAATAATTGAACTAACCATTAATTTATATATATGTAACAATAAAAACAATAAACTAAATATTTATTTATAAACATTTAATCAAAAAATAAAAATATGGACATTAATACAATAAATAAATGAATGTAATATAATAAATGAATAAAACATTTGTATCAATAGTAAATAAATGAATAAAATTTAAAAATCATAAACATTTAATAAATATTTCAAACAAAGAAAATAAGAATTTAACAGACAAACAATTTAGATACAAACAATATACCTTGGATTAATATAGGAAAATCAGTACTAAGTGAACATAATATTTCATGTAATAAAATGAGAGTGTAGTCATCAATAAAAAATAAATATAATTTAGAAATCAAAAACATTTAATAAATCTTCCAAACAAATAAAATAAAATGTCAATTGAAAAAAATTAGATGTAAACACTATATATACAAAGAAAATATAAAAACAAAATTCAATCAATTTCATATTATGTGCAATTATGTAGGAGTGTGGTCAATGATAAATAAATGAAAATAATTTAAAAATATCAAACACATAATATATTTTCTAAAAAATAATAACTCAAATAGAATGTATAATTCCAGCCATATTTGAAAAAAAAAAGAGTTAAAAAAGTAGTGAGAACCCATTATATTGAATTCAAATATGTTGGAGATGGGTTGAAAAAATCATATGAAAATGGTTGAATTCATATAATATATGATGAAATGATTGATGTCGACAAAATGTAGAAAAAACTAATGAAATGAAAATGAATCAAGTGAAAAATCATGTAATTAGGGGGTGGAAGGGATGGATCAGGATGAATAAATATGAGGAATGTGCTTTTGACTAATATAATATAGATTTTGAGAAAATATATTTCAACAAAATGATAATAGAAAGTCAAATTAGTTTTAATTTTCTTAAAAAAATAAAATTGATTCCTCTAATAACCAACATTGGAAACTAGGTTTTAACATCATTTATCATAGGAACTGACATTAAAAATACAAACCAATTATGTTTCACATCGATTATTATTTTAACATACATGAAAAACCTTATTATTGAGGTTTTCATGTTGGATACACTAATAACCAATGTGGAACCCTCCACTAATGTAATTTCCATGTCTTTTATATAATAACAAATGTGAAATCCCAAAAAATATGTGATTTTCACGTTTGGTACTAATAACCAACATTAAATTAGGGATGTTAAATCTAATATTTCTACTAGTGATTCATTAATAACATATAATTTGCCTAAAATAATTTATAAAATCAATATATATAATATAAAATGAGAATTATCATGTATTTGTTTTAAATCTAACTCATAATTTATTTATTGCAGACCTTCCATAGTTTGTGACCACACTAAAATAATCATGGATCCTAGAAAATTGATCTGACGATAAAATAAAAAATGATGAATATATCAAAAGATAACTTACTAATTAAAACAAATTTATATAATTTCAAATTTAAATTTAAAATTCATTGAAATAATATTTTTTTTAAATATTACTTACCAATGAATAATAGTACATTCTATAAAATATTGAGTTAGTTCATATCTACCACTACCACCACCACCACCATAATTAAATCATCATTGTCTCCATCATTTTTTTCTACACTAACATAAAAATTTTCAAAAACATGAATACCACACTCAAAAATAGTTGAAACAATATCATCATCATAGGAGATCGGTCAATGGAATCATATAAACCACTAGAATAAAATTATTCTTACACAAACACTATCCAAGAATTTAACTACAATTAAATGTATCCTGGAATCATGGATCTTATAAATAGGAATGTGGTTGTCATGTACTAATGAATAAGATCTATTTGTTTCTATATATCTACTGTGTTCTACTTTTAAGTATATGTAGTCGAAGAATTGTTGATTCTAGTTAATTCCCAATACGTAGTAGGAATAATATTCTTTCTACCCCTATATTGAACCCTCTCAAGGTGATCATTACTGAAATGATCATTAGCACCTAAATGGTCATCTCCCTCTCTATAATGTGTCTCCAAAATGACTTGTAAAATTAGTTAGAAAATAGAAAATACATTATTAATTAGTAATATTGGAAATACTAATATTTTTACAATCTTATATCTATGGATATAATTGACTATATTTCAATTCCTTCTCTTCTAGTTAGAGAAAAATAACTAAGAATGAAATAGTCAACCCTTGATATTCAAAACAATTTTCTACAGATTAAATATCCATAATAAGATATAAAATATTAACATTGTTTTTTTTGTGTCTATGTGTATCTAAAACAAACTTAATAAATACTTACCTAATTAGGCTCATAGTTGAACATACTAGTTAACCCCATAGTGTGAAAATATTACATCATTGATTTATTTTTTTATTCTTCTATAATGATTCTTGCACTTAAATATTAATTCAATAATTACATTTTAATAAACCAAATTAATTAATTCATATAGTGATTTAGGAATCATATACACCTATACCTAAAATGAATGACTAGACTAGTATATAATCAATACATAATATTGACATATAGTTTAGTCTATAACCAATGGTTTCACACAAGTACAGGGTTTTATAAGCAGAGGAATATTTATTAAGATATCCAATTTTGTGATCTTGAGGCCTATAAACACCCCTCGTTTCACTATTTAAATGGTTTTAGATTTAGGATTCCAAATTTCATGGAATTTGAAGCACTCAGTTATGAATTTTATGCTTTATAAAACCCAAATAAACTTTTATGGAACCTTATAGATAAGAAATTATGTGAATTCCCTCACACAAGACCTTCATGGTATTGAATTTAATTCAATATTTTATCTCACAAATCCATATAATGAAAAAAAAATGTTTCACAAAAATTATAATAATTTACACAATTAAAGATTTCATACAACATGAAACTTTAATGAAACTCATACCATGTACTTCCATTAGATTCCCTCTTTTTTGGGGCATACTTTCACAAAAGTTGAGGGACCATGGTACTAGTATCAGTCTCATCCAGATTACTTCCTATAAAATCCATACACATAAATAGTAAAATTAACTTTCACCACTATTCCCTTTATATCAATCATGGGTTAAGTATCATCCATGAATATTACTCCAAATCATATGTTAGGAAGTAAAATTTAAATTCCTACACATATTCTTATTACTTATTAGTTTCATTTGGGTAACTTAATTTGTAATACCCACTCAATCCATTTATTTCACACCTCTCCTAGCACAAGTTTCCTTACCACTTGATATTAAACTAAATGGATCATCTATTCCATAAGACCTTAAACTATAAAAAAAATATACTTGGGTCTTGATTTCTTCTCTAACGAGATTTATAATATGACTCATTGAGGTTCAATCTCAACATCAAGAAAACCATATTACTCCATCTCCCTTTCGAGATATGGTAAAACCTATACCTCCTTAGAAACCAATCAATAAATCAAGATTTCACCCACTAAAATTTAAATCATGATCACCCTTATGTGAAGAGATTAAGTGGACCATCACTGGGGGAATCTACACTATGAGTGTCCTACACATAACTTTAAACTATGAGTTTCATCCACTAGACTCTAAAATTTGAGAATTAACCATCAGACTCTAAATCATGAGTGTCCTACACCAAACTCTGGACCATGAGTGTCCTTTAGAGGACTCTAGACCACTGATTATCATCCACCAAACTCTAAAATATGAGTATCTTTCATAGAACATTAAACTATGATTTCTCACCACAAAATATAAATCATGAGTATCCTAAAATGGAATTTAAACAATAAGTGTCATCCATAGTAATATCAATCGTAAGTTTCCTCCACTAGACTCTAAACTAAGAGTTTCCTCTTTAAGAATCTAAACTGTGATTATTCCCACTGGACTCTAAATTATTATCACCCTCGACTAAAAATAATAAGAGGATAATACCACTCTTATATGATGAGTATGAGAGGACCCCTTTTCTTATGTGATGATATTAAGATTCTTTATGTTATAATTATAGGTTGACACCCCACTTGAATCATCATAATCCCATATTTCCATGTGTGATGAGCATATGACATCTCATGGGATAAGTATGGGATGCCTCATGTGTTGAGCATGGTATTCTATAGGTGATGATTCTAATATTCTATATGTGATGATCATAATATGCCTCATGTGATGAGAATGGTATGCCTTAGGTAATGAGTATGGGATGCCTTACATGATCAACACAAATTACCACATGTTATGAGAATGGGATTCCTTGGGTGATAAACCTAAGATAACATATGTGATGATCGTAAATTTACTCATGTTATGAGCATGGGATGCTTTAGGGGGTTATATTAAGAAACCTTATATAAAAAATAATATGTTTCCTTGTGTTATGAGCACATTATGCCTTAGGTTTTGATCCTAATAATTCCTATGAGAAAACCATGGGATGTCTGGTGGCCTGTCCTAGGGAAAATAAAATAGATTTCAAACATTCCTAATAGACTCATCCTCTCCTACCAAAGGTTTTCATGATAATAAGGTAGTAAGGGATATAATTAATTTATTTCCACGTGAATATATAATTGAGAATGATATTCATGAGAATGTATTAAATCTATATGAAAGCCTTGAAATAGGAAAAACTCTTTAGAGGAAGTGTCAACATCCCATCCTCCCTTTTTGATAAATGCTTCATCATTATCAACCTGATGGTGATAGGCCACCCACATTTAGAAAATGGGATTACATGACCCAAATCACACAACATAGTCTGATAAATTGGTCCAAATGAAAATAATTTAAAATCAAACTAGTAAACCCAGTATGAATCCATTTTCCTTAAAAAATTATCGGATGATTAACATTGGACTCCCATCAACTATAAGAATCAACAATGTTTGGCATGGTAGGAATCTATATCATAAGACATGTACTAATTATTATCCTCAAATAATTTTTAATAATTATAACCATTATACATATCAGGGGATGTGATCATACCACGACCAATTGTCATGGTGGTATAAGAATCAACTATAATGTTACTTAAACCTATGGGTGTCCTCACATAGAGATCTTTCACATGTATTTCCAATTGATGGTGGCCATTTCTCCCATGGATACCAGGAAACCTCACCCCCTTTCCCAAATGGTGATAATCTAGTGGGAGGTCATCAATTCCCTTATTCATTGATATGAAAAAGATGGAATTATCCTGACCTGAAAGATGGATTAGTATTATTTGGAAACCATGGATCATTTCCATTTCCCTTCACAACAATGGTATTGTAGGGGGAAACCACATTCTATTATCAAAAATATCTAATTTGATATCCTTTCCCCAAATAAAAAAGATGAAACATACCACTACATTGATAAGGTATGGGATATTAATGTTTTTCTAACTACATCAATCATTAGGGATTCATTTAGGGGGGATCCCACTAACTTATGTCATCATTAGTGTAATAAAAATCACTAAATGGTCAAACACATTGTTCCTACCTCTAATTCGGCTAATCTGGTTAGAACTTCATGGCACCCACATTGAGGGTGGGCTGCTCCTACTCCACAAGAGATCACTCCTATATCTATCATCGCATCCCATGTCTTCTTCACCACAATTCAAGGATATTTCCTCTCCAGACTAGGATTGAGACCCTAGAAAAGACATGTAGTGTTTTCACATCTATTAAAATGTAAAAAACCTTTCACCACCAACCAATACCTTAGTGAATGTCATCATATTCAATCTCCCTAATAGTCTAGAACAAAAAATTAATGCAGAGGTGAGGGTGGAATATTTTATCTAAGAAGATCTACCATGATAGGTGAAACCTCTTACAGTTTTCGATAACCATCTGTAAAGATAGACCATGGGCCTCAAAATTCATCATTACCTTCCAACCCCAAAAACCTATTAGAACCTTGATGAACGAAATGGTGTAACAGAACCTTTTGGTATGCTCGAAGCTACCAGGACAACTAAGGATGACCCAAAAATTATTACTTTTCACCAAGATCTCAAGGTCAGTTAACATCTCACTACTGAGCTCCTTTAGGGATATTATCCCTATTTAGAGGATGTTCAAGAAGATCTTGTCACTCATCCTGTAGAACCCTAACAACTAATATTCCTTGATCAATCAACTATGACTAAGATAGTAGGTTCCACAATCCAAAGATCTAGTCTGGTATTCCCTATGACTCCCTATCCATTAGATCAACCTAAATTCCCACCACTAAACCAAGACTGCTTCACTTCACAATTCAGAATAATGTCTTGGTGGAAGAAGGATAATGAAGTCCCCCATGATTAGCTGATCAGCAACCTCACTACACAATAATAGGATTTAGATATGTAGTGATATTTGGTATAGTCTGAAAGTAATATAAAACCCAAGTGGGAAGACCATGTACCTCTACCAAAAAAATTTGTTAACCTAAGCTTCAACACCTTCAATGGTATAAGCGGCCAAGAGAAGAACCATTCACACTCTTCCACTTAGTTTAGCCCATTTCTAGGAACCCCTGTGTAGTGTGATGAATCCAAGATTTAATGCTTCATTGAGACTCATGATGGGCCTGAATTTTCCTCATATAACAATTTGGTTTAAGGATCTATCACTAGCTTGGTGTATCTCCACTAAAAAACCCTATTCCAGTTCATCTCCACCTATCACATAAAGAGTTTCAATAACCTCACAATATGAAAATAGTCGGATAAATAATGTATCACAAACTTCATTTCTTGGTGGAATGGATTGACATACTCCCTCAATATTCATCTTCCTAAATAATAGTTTTTGGGGATGTTTGTAGAGAATTTTTAAGTTTAGATGGTACCAACACTAATCCCCGAGTACCTAAACATATTATAGGAATTCTCATAGATATCACATCACGTAGATGCGTTCATAAAGTGGACCAAAAAAATTATCATCCAACACCTCCCATGAATACAAAAAATAATAGAAGAGAAGAGGTAGTTTCAATGATACATAATCCAACTCATAGTCCATTCCAACTCTATGAGGCTTCTCAAAATAAACCTCATTGAGCACAAGCAGGCACTGAGAATTTTTTTAAAGGGCCCCATTAAGGAAAATATGTTATATCCTTTATAGACTACAAGAATGATCTATACTACTGTAGTGATGAACTAGTTCACAAATTCTTCTTATATACTATGGATAATAACTTTCTCAAGCTCTTGGACATCAAGATGAAACAAGAGGTTTAGTTAATGAAATATCGCAACTATTTACCATTCAACATGTTCCTCAGATACACCATACAAGAGTTTTTTTTCCAAGTACTACCTTCAAGGCATCATCGATCAAAACTTGGTGGAATTAGTAAATACTCTGGGGCATATCGCATACACCTTTACCACCCCTGGTGGTAAAAAATTTATGGGTAATGGTAAAAAGTCTCTAGCTGGGGTATGTAGAAGTTAGATAAGTGGATAACTTGAAATAAGATCACTCATTCCCTTGGGATCATCCATGAATGGATAAATTAGTCTGAAACTGATATTTATAGTTCATCTACTCCATCAACACAACCATATTTGACCATTATAAATCTAAAAGAAACATTTATCATCACCTCAATGATGATTAGGCTCCCCTTTCATTTAAAAATCCATTGTGTGTAATGTCCTGACTCGGGGTCCACTTAACATGTTCCCCAAGTCGGTGGGTCACATGGCCCCAAGCGTGCCTCCCCATATACCATAGGATTCTGACTAGCAATGAGGGTGTAAAGGGTGGTATAGTGGGGAGACTACACCCTCATTTCGTAGTAGGACTATTGATACAATAGATAACAAACAACAGCGAGGGAATAATATAGTCAAATAGAACAAGTAAAATGTAAAAGCATAAAAAAATAGATAAGATTTATATAAATTTATAAGTAGAGGAAGAATAAATAAAACTAAACAACTAACAATAATATCAAAATCTTTTATGGAAGTTTCATATACATGGATTCATGCTTTGATGATATAAAAAATGGAATAGGGGAACATCTATAAAATCATGCTATATAAAAAGTAAAAAAAGAACAAGAACCAGTCCACTTCATCTCAAGTGAATGCTTGGTCCTATTCTCCTAAGTTCTAACTAGGTAAGCATATCAACAACTAGTACTAGAGCCTTTTCCCTTGTCAATAACTCCAGTCATATAATATTCTCTGGTACTAAAGGCAGCATAAGTAGGGCATGAGATAAAATCTCAGTATAACACCAACAATGGTGTCTACATGTAATCCAATTAGTTATTGTAACTAAATAGTGTTTAGGTATAGAAAAATAGTAAATAAATGATGAATAAATAAATAACCAGGCTATTCAGGTTCCTAAAGGACACCTTACGGCTCTACCTACTTCAGCGCATGGTCATGATCGAGTCTGGTAATATACTATATGTAGTGATATAATGTATAGTATAATTATTTATACATTTTGTCTACCTATATGAACCAAGTATGTGAGGATGTAAGTGTCTGTTTACCTAGAATATTAATGTTGGTTGGACTGGTGCATAACTCAAACATCCATGATAAGTCTAGTGAGCCTATAAGTTCAAGAAATATGGTACATTCCCTACATACTAAGAAAAGTGTGAGACATAATGCATGACACTTGGGATGGTGAGTGATCCATCATGTCATAACTCTAATAGAGGAGTGTCACACATAAATTCCAACATCCTAATAGTGTCAGTGGTGCGAGACGTAATGCTCAACACCTGATGTAAGGGAGTGTGATACCTCCATGCTCAATAATACCTTACCATCATATCACAACCTATGTCAAGGAATATTTATAATTATAACTGGCATGAGGAATTACCTCCCATGCTGCATGTTTAATAAGCCCATATATATAAATAAGTAATATTTATGATTGTAAAATAACACAAGTGGAAAAACATTCCATATGTCCCTTTAGTTAAGTTCACTTTCATTCAAGGAAAATAAATTCATCAAAATCATTTAATAGGACATAATCAAAAGGCATGGTTTCACCATATTTTATGTGACATTCCATCTAAACCAATTGATATACTTTATTTAAGGAAGTGAAAACTATCTTTAATAATCCATCCCACATGATCAATTCCATTTAAATCATTCAATTTACTAAAATAGGGAAAAACCATTTGTAAGATTTAAGGGGGTCACATAGAAGGTGACATGGTTATCATGGAAATTTCATACTTGAGAAATTCCATCTATAAGAGGGAAAAAACATAAAGGTGACTTGGGTTCCATTTAATACACATGTATCAAGGGAATTTACATTTAAAAGATAATTTAGAAGCTAATTTGGTGTTTTGGTCATATTAATAAATTATCCATAATGTCTAATTCCCTTGGCACACCCATGGGGTGACAATATAAGGTGTTTACATCTCTAAACCACAAATCAAGATTCAATAGACATGTATTAAAGTGCAAGGATCAATTTTACATGAAATAACCAATATAAAGGGGATGCTCGGCAAAGGTCAGTGTGCAACACAAAAATATAGCTACAAAACATCAAAACTAAAAAGTAAAACTATGTGACCACCTACCATAATGTTTTAGATAAATCCTCGCTCGATATCAGCCTCATATTCAAAGTAGGTTGGAAGAGATCTCAAAAATAGTCCAATGCCTTGAAAATAGAGAAATTGATAATGTACATGAATAGAACAATAGATCTGAAGGAAAACTTAGATAGGAATTAAGAGACTAAGGGAGATTACCTAGATAGATCCAATGATTAAAATGGATTGAGGAATGTACATCAGATAAAAAAGTTGTCTCAAATCCTATATTAGAGAATTTGGGAGCTCAAAGGAGGAAGAAGAAGGGTTATGGTCTACTAGAGGACTAAGGAGAAAAGATAAATGGATTTAAGAATAAATGAAGGAAATTTTGGAATTTTCACCCAAAATAAATGGGGAAAATGGTTTCCAAAACATGCGCCAACCATACATGGTTATTTGTAGAGAAGGGGAAACCCTTCATGGTATGTTGCATGGTTTGAAAAACCATGTGAAAACCATGAAAAAATTGATTTGTACAAAATAGAAGTAGTCCCACACAGCTATGCACCTGGGCTCTCATAGTTTCAGACAAACTATAGGGCCTATAGGTGCACACTATTAGCAACCACGTGGTTTCAGACAAACCATGTGGGATGGGCGTCATGGTTTTTCAAAACTATGCAGCCCAGTATTTTCTTTCCATTTTAGGGATTCAAGCTATGAATGAGCCCTAAATGCACATGTGACCTCCTTTAATTTATTATCCATCATTATTAAGTCCATTTATGGAATTCAAATTGAAAAAAAAAATTTACCTTTATGAAGATATGGTTCATTACAACCTCCCATACTTAAAGAAACTCGTCCTAGAGTTGGACTTTTGAGGGTAAGGAGGTATCATTATAGAACAATTATGACCATTGATCTTTTACATCTTCTTTATATTCCTAGGTCTCATCATGTACTCATCTAAGTTTCCATAGCACTTATACCAAAGGAACTGATTATCCTCATAGTTTCTTCACACTCTGGTCAATAATATGCACTAGATACTCCTCAAAGGAAGAATTCACTTCCAGATCAATCTCATAAGGCTAAAAGACATTTGAATGGTTTGGATATTATCGGCGAAGCTGAGATAAATGAAAGACATCATGCATGGACCAGTATCTCTGAGGAAGTTCCAACTAGTAAGCCACTAGTTTGATCCACTTCAAAACATAAAAAGTTCCAACAAACCTTAGTGAGAGCTTACCCTACTTCTAAATACATCTATATCCCAACCATGGTGAAACTTGTAAGTGAACCCAATCTCCGACCTTGAACATTAGAGGTCATCCACATTTATTGGCATACGAATGTTTTCTAGACTAATTTTTCAACATGTACTTCTTGATCAGATGGACATGAACTATAGTCTCTTGCACGAGATGTGGTCCAATCATAGATTCTTCCCCTACCTCTAGCCAGCATAGAGGTGAGTGGAAATGCCTACTATATAAGGATTTATAAGGAGTCGTATCAATGGTAGCATGAAAGATATTATTGAAAGCGAACTCAATGATGGGAATGTGCTTCTCCCAGGAACCCAAAAATTCAAGTACACATGCACAGAGCATGTCCTCTAGCACCTAAATAGTATGCTTTGTCTATCCATCGATCTGTGGGTGATAGGTTGCTCTTAGAATTACCTATGTACCTAAGGCCCTCTACAACCCTTTCTAGAATCATGACATAAAACAAGAATCTCTTTCATAAATGATAGAAAGAAGATCCACATGAATACAGACAACCTCTCTAAAGTATATCCTTCCTAGTTTATCTACTAATAAGATATATCTCATAGGTAAGAAGTGTGAGACCTTCATCAGACGATCATTGAAACCCCACACTATATCATTTCCATGAGGTGATATGGTTAGACCAGTCATGAAATCCATTGATACATCATCTCATTTTCAATTGGGAATGGAAAATAAAGGTAAAATCCCTACCAATCATTGATATTCTGCCTTCACCAGCTAACAGGTGGAACACATAGTGATGAATCTGAAAATATCACATTTAATACCAGGCGACTAATATTGGTTTCATGGATCTCGATACATTTTGGGTACACCATGGTAAACTTCCCATGATGAGGTGTAGAATTAACACATCATCTCCTATCTAATTTCCATTGGGACCCATTTACACCCATTGAACAATAAGGTATCATCCTCATCCATATTCAAACCTAAATATGTATCATCATCTAAGAAAATTTCCTTAGTAAAAAGTCTTTGAGATTAGATAACTGCCTCATTTGTACCCATTCTAGAAGAGTCAAGTAATAGCTAAGTCTAAGAGGATAGTCTGATAATGGTCACCCTAAACCTCAACATGCATCTATGAGAATAAGGCCATAAGTTTCCATTCACCACTAGATTCTTAAACCACTTGTGCCTATGTTTTTTGTCTCAAATCATTGGCCATTGAATTCCCCTTACCAGGCATGTAGGTAAGCTTGAAATCAAACAAATTTAGGCACTCAACCCACCTGTATTGCCTAATATATAGATCTTTATGTGTAAATATGTATTTGAGGTTTTTGTGATATATGAATACCACAAAACACTCTCCAAGTAGATAGTGTCTCCAATAGTGCAAGGCATGCGTGAAAATAGTGATCTTGAGATCATTTGTAGGGTAATTCCACTCATGTTGCCTCAACTGACGAGAATCATACATGATGACTCACTCATCCTGCATTAGAACAGCTCCAATTATAATACTTGATGTTTCATAGTATACATTATAGATTTTGACAGGCTCTAGTAGATTCATTTTTGGCATTGAAGTTAGCCTACCCTTCAACTCTTGAAAAGATACATCATAAGATTCTGACCATATAAATTTCACACTTTTCTTTTTCAAACTCATAAGTGGCACTACAAGTCACTAGAAATTTGGGATGAAGCATCTATAAAATCTAGAAAATCCCAATAAACTCTAGATGTCAATAATTTTCTTAGGATACTCTTAAGAAACCACAACTCTCACTTTATTTGGGTTTACTGAAACTATTGACTTCGAGATAATGTGACCCAATAAGTGGACTTTGATGATCCAGAAGTATAATTTACTAAGATTAATATAGATTTGGTGCTCTCTCAGTGTGTTAAGTATGATATCAAATGGGTTTTCTAGTTGTGTATGGTGTGTGAATACACTAAGTTATCATAAAAAAATCTACAATGAATAAATTCAAGTATAGGTTAAAAACCTAATTAATAATAGCTATAAAAATTTTAGGTGCATTTGTGAGTCCAAACGGTATGACTAGGTACTTGTAGAGACTATACCTACTCTTGAAAGCTATGTAAAGTATGTTTTTAGTTTTGAAACACACCTAATGATAGATTTACCTTAGATCTATCTTTCAAAACACTCTTACTCCTCAGATCTAGTCAAATAGGTCATCTATTATGAGAAATGGATACTGATTCTTTACCGTTATCTAGTTTAAATGATAGTAATCCAAATAGAGCATGAATTTACTATTATCCTTCTTCGAAAAAACAACTAGTGAACCAAATTAAAAGTGTTGGGTTATATAAATCCTCTATCATCATGATCCTCCAATTACTTCTTGAACACTAGAATCTCCTTAGGTTTCATTCTATAAGGATGAATGGTCACTAGTTTTATCCTTGCACAAGCTCAATAGTAAACTATACCTCCCACACTAAAGGTAGAATAGATAATTCATCTAAAAATAAGTCCCTGAAATACTCTACTACCAAAGAAAAAATAGTGGGTTTCAACCCCTGGTCATCCAAAAAAATACTGGAAATCAGATTTGGGACATTACCCAGCCTCTGCTACTCTCGTATTGATCATGAATCTGGAACATCATATTCTCCCTTATGCATGTTCCTACCATTATTTGGTGATGTAAAAATTATCCTTCAATGATATAAAAAATTTTGAGCTTCATATGGCATTAACCAGTCCATCCCGATGATTACATCAAAGCTTATCATATCAAGGACATAATGATTCCAAATGAAAATGAAACTGCCTGTCTCAGGGGGTAAATCCTTAAAATAGAGAACACCCTATAAAAAAACCTAATGGGGTGTATAACTTCATAAGTCCATGAAAGTGTTCAATCTTGAGGCCAAGAATTTCCATTATAGTCTCATATATAAAAGATTCAGTTGCACCTATGTCAAATATATCAGATAAGTGGTAACTAGAATAGTATCTAGAATAGTATAAGTTTGGGTGATCTTATCCTATGGCATATAATGGACTACATGTAACTAGATTATACCATGACCCTGAGTCGATACTTTCTATATTGAGAAATCCCACTCTGCATGCACTGAGAATCATAAGCCTGACTATCTCTGCCTTGACCGATACCTCAGCCTAATCGATTAGTGATATTCCATTTGCCTGCCTATCGTGATCCTACTGGACCTGATCCTGACCGAGGAGTAGGTGAAAATTCCTATTGACTAGGAACTAGAGAGAAAGTCCTGTATAAGCACTAGATATTCCCCATCCTACCACAGCTTCTTCACTCAACTAGATCCCATAAAAACTAAGGTTTTGTGCGTCCTTGCTTCCCGCACTGGTGACAGACAAGAAAACTATCTACATGATTATCTTGACTACGGATACCTCTGCAAGTAGCCTCAAAATTCCTATTTCACCTTGATGATGAACCACCGGTAGCTCTAGGTGGAAAATTGCCTTGACTCACACCCTCATCATCCATTAAGTTCTTCTCTATAATAAGGGTTGGGTTTACAATTTCAGAAATAGTAGTCAACCTGAACACAATGACCTGTAATCGAATGGTGTAAAACATCTCATCCTTGAATATCTTCATAGTAATCTGATCATCATAAACTAGAGTAATATAGAACCATTGTAGATTTGTTAAATGGGTAGAGTAATCTATGACTTACATGCTCCCTTAATATAGGTTCATGAACTCTCTATCTCTGTTAACCCTTAGTGTCTGGTGAAAAAATAGTTGTAAAAGATCATCTAAAAGTCATCATAGACCATGTCACAATGTTTATTTTCCTAGGTGATTACATCCCACCACCTCTTGGATTAATCACATATCATATACATAGCTATTTTGACCCTCCACTCTAAAGGCATCTCAAGATTCAGGAATATAGAAAGGATTACTTTGATCTAAGACTCCATATCATGAGGCATTCCATCCCCCAAAATGATGGGAGGCTTCTACTATTGGAATTTCTGATTCAACTCTTCCATGCTCAAGGAAGGTCGAATGACTCCCTATATAGACTGAAACATATGTAAGAATCCCTCTCAGAACTGGGAATCAATGCCCACATTAGGAATAGTAATAGGTTCCATAGGGTCACTATAGGAGGAACCACTAGCATATTTTAGCCTACCACCTCAGGTACATGGTCATTGTCACCTTCATGGTGTGTGACTGGAAGATATCATGGAAGCATAATGCTATAATGCCAAATTAATGCATGATAAGAGATTTAAGAAACTGAAAAGGTTATAGATAAGAAATTAGGAAAGGTATAAAGCCTTCCTATATAAATGATCATGCCTCTCCACCTACTCAAAAAGATAGGTCTTATGAGAAGAAGAGATTGACGTTGGTCATAAGAACACAAGAGATACCCACTACCAACTACTAAGGTCGGGTTCTGGTCTAAGTCTCTATATTGGATATATATATATATATATATATGGATGATTCAATTTAGGAGTCATAATCACTATAATCTTGTGCTCTTTTAAATACACACATCATTTAATGGTTGAATTTAGTGGGTTACCATTTTCTAATCCATAAGGTCCCATACTCCTTATGAACCAAAATATGGTATCCACATAACCCACACCATAACATGTTCCATCTCAATTGAATGATGGTCTATAGATCAAAGTTCTATAATTGGATTCTTAAGGTGTATTCTTTAACCTATTCAATAAAGAATGCTAGGTTAAGGCAGACACATTAATTATGAATCATGTTTTCCAACATGTGTGAGAAGTTTCATCATAATTCAATATATATAAATATACAAGGAATTGTAAATATGCAAAAAAATGCATACTGAAAATAGACATGACATGGAAAAATGTATGTCATATTTTTCTTAATGTTCCTAAAAAAGATTCATGATCTAATGAAAAACCCTCATTTCATTAGGATTAGGTAAAGAAATAATATTTTCAATCAGACCAATATCAATAACACAAAAATTCAAGTGCATCACCCAGTGGTGAATTTGTATCAACCATAAATGACATAATCAATAATAAGAAGTTCTCATCCCATGTAATTTGGATTTCCCCTGTACATGGGTTAGATACATCTAGGAACAGGGTGAATTCCAAATCCCTTAACTCCTAATCTCCTATCTAATTCCCAAATAGTAAGAAAAATAAAAAAAATGATATGATGCCACTTTGTAATGTCCCAAACTGGGGTCAACATAACATGTGCCTCGAGCTAAAGGGTCACATTCCCTCAAGCACGCTTCCTCATACACCAGAAGCTACTGACTAGTAGAAAGGGTGTAAAGAGTGGTACAGTGGGGAGACTATACCCTCATGTGAGAGTATCATAGTAGATACAATATATAACAAACAACAACATAGGAATAATATAGACAACTAGAATTAGTATACTATGTAAGTGTAAACAAACAAATAATATGTATATAAATGAATATACAATAGAATAATAAAAAAAACTGAACAAATGATAATAATATCAAAAGCCTCTATGTCAGTTTCATATACATGGATGCATGGTATGTAGATATAAAAAGGGAATAGGGGAATAATCATATAATCATGCTTTATAAAAAGTACAAAAAAAATTGCTCCACTATCATCTCATGCGAATGATCGGTCCTTTTCTCAAAATTTTCAACTAGGTAAGCATATCAACAACCTGTAGAAAGGCCTTTTCCCTTATCAATACCTTACAAATAGAAAATATTCTTAGGGACCAAAGGCATACCGAGTAGGGTGTGAGATAAAATCTCAGTAGGGAACCACCAATGGTGTGTATGTGTAATCCAAGCAATGCTCGTAACTAAACAAAGTGTAGGTATAATAGAATAGTAAAGCAATACTAAATAAATGAATAACCAGGCCATTCAGGTTTCTAAAGAACACCTGACGGCTCTCCCTTCTTCGGATCAAAACTGGGATAGAACATGATCATATACTATATATAGTGATATCATATATAGTATAATTATATATATATATATATATTGAATCCACCTATATAAACCAATTTCATGAGGACGTAAGTGGCCATATACCTAGAATACTACTGATGAATCGACCGGGGTATAACTCAGACATCCAAGACCATTCTAATGATCCTATATACTAATTAAATAGGGTACATTCCCTACATCCCAAGAATAGTGTCAGACATCATGCATGACACTTGGGATAGTGAGTGAGTCATCATGCCATCACTCTAACAGAGGAATGTGGGGCGTAAATCACAACATCCTAATAGTGTCAATGGTGTGAGACATCATTCTCAACACCAAATGTAATGGATCATGATACTATCATTCTCAATAATTCCTTACCATCATATCATAGTCTATGTCAATTCATATTTATAATTATAACTCGAATGATTCATTACCTCCCATCTTTCATGTTTACCAAGCCTATATATATAAAAAAGTAATATTCAAGTGTATATCATAACACAGGAAGAAAAACATCTGACATGTCCCTTTAGTTAAGTTTACCTACATTCAAGGAAAATTAATTCATCATAAACATTTAATAAGACATAATCAAAAGGCATGTTTTCACAAACTTTTATGTGTCATTACACTTAAACCCATTGATTCGTTATATTTAAGGAAGATCAAACTATATTGCATAATCCATTTCACATGATCAATTCCATTTAACTCATTAAATTTACTAAAACATGGAAAACCCATTTATAAGCTCAAAGGGGATCACTTAGAAGGTGACATGGTCATCATGGAAATTACCTACTTGGGAAATTTTAACTATAATAGGGTCAAACACCTAATAAGTTCCTTGGGTTCCATTTATTACTCATTAAAAAAGTCATTTTCATTTAAAATCTAATACATATGATAATTTTGTGTTCCAAACATATTAAGAAATTATCCATAATGGCCAATTCCACATTTCACACCAATGGGGTGACTATATGAGGTGTGTACATCTCTAAACCACCAAACAAGATTCAAAAGACATGTATTAAGGTGTGAGGATCAATTTTGACATGAAGGAACCAATATAAAGGGGATGATATGAAAAGTTCAACGTGTGTCACAACATCATAGCTATGAAACATCGAAACTTTAAGGGAAAATGACATAACCGCCTACCTCAAGTCTATAAATGACACCTCACTCAATATCATAATCAGATTTAAAGCATGTTGGAAGAGATCTGAGAAATGGTACAATACCCTAAAAATTTGGAAAATGAACCTAAACCTAAATTGTGAAAGATATCCAAAGGAAAACATAGATATAAATTAAGAGAGTAGTTAATATTACCCCGATGGATCCAATTCTTCAGATGGATTGAGGAATATATTTTGGTTGCAGAAGTTGCCTCAAATCCTAGCTTGGAAAATTTGGGGGCTCAAAGGAGGAAGAATAGGGAACTTGTCTACTAGTGGAAAAAGGAGAAAAGAGAAAGGTTTTAAGAATAAAGGAAGGGAATTTTTTACTTTTCACCCATAATAAAGGTGTTTCATATTTTAGGTGCACGGTTTCTAATCCATGTACCAACCAGGCATGGTTAGCTTTAGAGAAGGGGAAACCCCACATGGTTAATCACACAATTTGAAAAACTATGTCAAAACTGTAAAAAAACACTCTTTATAAAATGATAGTATCCCCACATGGTTGTACTTCTGGGATCACATGGTTTTATAAAAACTTTTTGGCCTATAGGTGCACAATGTATGCAACCACATGGTTTTAGAAAAACCGTGTGGGCATAGTTTTTCCAAACTGAGATGCCCAGTATTTTCTTCCAATTTTGGGGATCCAAGATCCAAATGAGCCCCAGACACACCCATTACCTCATTTAATTGATTATTTATCTTTATTAGGTCCATTTAAGGAATTAAAATTAAAAATAAAATGATTTTTACCTTCATGAAAAGATGGGTCATTACAGTGTGCATATGACAACCCATATTTTTAATACACTTTAATTCATGATTTAATACATAAAGGTACACATAAAAAATCCAAGAAGATCATGAATCATAGTTTAGTTGAGAAATTAGGTACATATCATATCAACTTGATACGTGGATAGAGAAAAATTATTGAAAATTTCCTTAACATGCTCCAAAAATTCCATCATTCTTCTAGAACTGCACGGGAAGACCTAGGACGTACATAAGAAATGTGTGATATATAAATCCAGGTAAGGGAATAAACAAATCATAAAATAATTAAAATAGTACAAGTGATCCAATAGGAAAATAAAGGTATCATAAGAGGGTTGATAATTATAATCATGAACAATGATGCATAATATATCATAAAATCATAAAGGCAACATAGGATTGTGGAAATTAATTAAAACCAAGAATCATTAACATAAGTCAAGGATAAAAACCAAGAAAAAATAATAAATTTTGATTAGTATAACCTATAATTCCCCATACATGTAATTTCATGAGATTAAAACATTACCCAATGTATTGGATGGCTATATAATTTCAGTCCCACCCATCACTTTCATATTATGTGAATGTATAAGTGTTCCATATATATCATACAAAATAAGAGAATTTTTCATCATTTTTAAACCAAATATTATGGAACATGGGTTACATACATGGAGGTACCAAATCAATGAAGTATAGGTATATCTACTTTAATAATCCTGAGTGTAAATAAGGGTGGGTATTCACAAAATAAAATGTTTGGCATGGAAAAAATCGCAGGATGATTCTGGAAGCATAACAGAGGTATGTAATGGTTTATAGAAATGGATAATGTGAGTGAAAGGGTTGTATAATTACTTATAAATAATAATTAGAGTAATATTTATTTTTAAAAAAAAGATACCCCAACATGAAAAATTGAAAATCAAAAGGAAAAAAGTAAAGGAGGTGCTTAAATAAATAGGATAAGGATAGGGTCCCTTACTTCAGCATGGTAACTCCATAGGTAAAGGAAATAAAGTGATGGGATAAATGATTTATCATTATTAGAACATAAATTGGACAGAAAATTTATATTTATAAATATGTGAAAACATAAACCACTAAGATTTAAAAGGCTAATTACAAATAATGTGTTAGAATGGAAAAGAATATAGGGAGATCCCTTACATTAAGAGGGTGCTTCTAAAATATTGGGAGGAGCTTCTTTATAGATTAGGGGAACCTTGGTAGGGATATGCAGAGGAAATGGTAGAGTTATTTTATATTCCAAGTATTTTGAGTGAACTAAAATGGGATCCTGGGTGGGTTTATAAAGGAAAAGAGTGGGGATTTTCTTATTATTTTCTAAACATAAGTTTTGGACTCTATTTTATAATGTAATAAAAACCACAAACCTAAAAAACAATTCCCACGGTTTTCACCAAAGTGGAGTGGTTTTATTTATTTTAAAATTTTAATAATTTATCAAATTAAAATAATACCCTTGGTGATGTGGAAGTGAGTCATGTTTACAAAGAATTGATTTCAAAACCTTAAAATATAAAATAGTTTTTGGAGGATTAATTATGGGATTATAAAATTAATAAAATAACCTTAAAGACACATTATTTTAAAGGTTAAATATATATATTGACATGGATACCTTTTATGTAATATATTACATCACTTTTTTTCATTATGATGTCATAATACACACCATATATTTTACCATATTTAATTTTGAAATAAAAATTTTATTATCTTCAAAAAATATGAAAAAATCACTTTTGGATATGTTCATTGCACTAATTTAAAAAATAATTTTTATTTTATCCAAAAAAATCTCTAAGTATAATAATTTAAAAAATTAAATAAAAACACATTTATTGAAAAATACTGGTTTTTGACAATAATAGTTTTCTAACCCTTATAAAATTAATTTTTTTACTTCATAAAATAAAATTATCATTTATATTTAATAAAAAATTACTTAATAATAATATTTTATTAAAATATTATTTATTTCAAAAAATCTTGAATTAATTAAAATTGAGTGTCTAGACATAAACTATATACTTCTCAAAGACATAATTTGGATTTCATGGTATCAAAATATAATTTTTTTTATCAAACTTGTCATCTAATCATTTAAAAATTAATATTAAAAGTGGATAAATATAATAAATTATTTTTTAAAATAAAATATATAAATTCATATTGTTATTGTCTAGATACATAGACCATTATTACACCAGTGAATTCCCTAAGGGTAAGGTGTGCGATGGTGATATTTTCCTAGGGTGGTTTAGAGAACATGGTTTGGTCCATGATCTCAATAAACATGAAATTCTACCATAAATAGTTTTTCTCATGCTTTAGTTTTTTAATATCGGTGTGGTCTTGGTCAAGGGAAAATCTAATTGATTTTATATCCCTTGGAATCTCTAATAAATGGGATTAATAGGTTACAATTCTACTAGTAGAGGTCATCGCTTCTTTCATCTGTGTCAATTGGAATATATCATAATCCCTAATACATACTAATCATAATGGTTACTATAAAATGGATATATTTTCAATGTTTATGTTTCTTAATGATCTTTTAAATCTTATAGGATAAAACTTATAATGTTCAAAAACCAAACCAGTTCATGTTTTTTCTATAATTTTTTTTATAATAAGAAATTTACTTATTTAAAAAGGGAATTTTATTTTAAAAATTTTGGGTCATTAAAATATTACAACTTCATAAATTTAACCTTGAAATTTTATTTAATACAAAAAAAATAAATGAGGGTGATTATGTTTCATTGCTTCTTCTGGTTCCCATATTGCTTCATTAGACTTGTGGTTCTTCCATAACAATTTGATTATATGAGTTGTCTTGTTTCAAAGAAATTTTTATTTACTATCTAAGATATTCATCAACTTCTTCTCATATGAATGATCATTCTTCAAAGGTACCACCTCTTGATTAAATACATGTGATGGATCTAGTATGTACTTACTCAAGAGGGATTCATGGAATGCATAATTTACTTGAGATAAATTAAGTGGGAGTGCTAGTTTATAGGAAATATCTATAATGCAATCAAGGATCCCAAAGTTGATGATGTATCTTGGACTAAATATTCCCATATTCCCAAATTTCATGAATTTATTCTATGGTGATATATGAAGGAACATGATGTCTTTAACCTCAAACTCTATATCATGTCGACAACTATCCACATAGATTTTATTTTGACTTTGTGTAAATTAAATATGATTTTTGAATGTTTTAAAAATTTATGTCATCTCCCGGATGAGATCAGATCCCATAATCTTCAACTCTCTAACTTCTTCCCTACATGTTAGAGACCAACACCTATTTTTATATAGAGCTTCATAAGGATCCATCTAAATGATAAAACGGAAATAGTTGTTATATGAGATCTTCAGTAGGGGAAGGTGTTGATCCCAACATCCAGGGAAATTCATTGAACATGATCTCAGTGTATCCTCTAGAGTTTCAATGGTCCTTTTAGAATGACCATCCCTAGGAGGGTGATAAGAAGTACTAAATCATAGCTCTATATTCAATTTTTATTGAAGGATTATCCATAACATTGGTGTAAACATTAGATATTGATTAGAAACAGTAAAGAGTGGAACTACGTGTCATATTTCCACTTCCCTAATGTATATATTCTAGATATCGTTGAGAGATAAATCTTATTTGATAGCAATTAAATGTGTTAAATTTTTAAGTAGATCAACTACTACCCAAGTGGAATTATTTTATTTTGGTGTCCTGGAGACTCCTATGATGAAATCCATGGATATATTTTCTCATTTTTGTACTAGTATAGGAAATTGATGCATCATACCCTTATAATTATGTCATTACACCTTGACTTGTTCACATACAAAGCATCATGATATAAATTTTTCAATCTCCCTCTTTATGTTATCCCACTAGAAGTTTTTTTCAGATTTTGATACATCTAAGTGCTTCCATGTAGAATAAAAAGGATGAGATATGTGCATCATCGAAATATATCCTCTTCAATTATAGTTTTTATGGGACACATATCTTGGTTTCAAACCATATAACTCCATATTTAGAAGAGTTGATCCCTATAATATTCACTACCTTTTTCTATAGAAACTCATCAACTTTTTGGGCCCCTTTGATCCTCTCAAGAATAGATAGTTGAGCATTTAATTTAGAAAGGTAGGATTAATATCATTTTATTATTCCCATTTACATCCTCAACATGTCTAAGAATATTGGATCCCTTTCAATTATCATCATGGATAGGGTTGTAGGATCCTTTCTACTCAGAGAATCTAACACATTTTTTTCTTTCCCAAGATGTTAATGGATTGAACAATAATAATCTATGTTTATCTCTAACTATCTAAGCTAGCTTATATTAAGATCTTTTTGTGTGAATATGTAATTGAGCTATTTATTATATGTATATATTTCACAGCTCTCCCCATAAAGATATTTTTACCAAATATTTAATGAAAATATCACCACATCAAATTCTATATCATGATTTTAGAAGTTCCTCTCATGGATCATTAGTTGGCAGTAGGAATAGGATATCACTTTTTCATCCTTATTAAGTATACAACACAAACCCTTCTTTTATGCATCTTTTTAGATCAAAAATCCATCCCCACTAGTGGGTAATGTGAGCACAAGTGTAGTGATAAACCTCTTATTCATCTCTATATTAATTTCCTCACATTATTAATTTCATATAAACTTTATCCCTTCTGATTTATATTGATTAGTGAGCTTTAAAATCATTAGAAGTTTCTCATAAATGGACAATAGTACCCAAATAATGAAAGGAAACAATGGATATCCTTCACTGAGGTTTTTTTGGGCCATCATTCAATTGGATCAATTTTTAAAGGGTCTATAGTTATCTCTTTACTGGTGATAAAATGCCACAAAAATGTTACTTTCTCCAACTAGAATCCGCATATATTATACTTCACATACAACTTTCTTTTACAAGGTATTTAATATAGTATTAAAATTATCCTCATATTCATCCTTAATTTTGGAGTAAATAAGAATATCTTTTATAAATACTACCATAAATTTGTTGAGGTAATCTCTAAAGATTTTATTCATCATTTACATGAAGATTGTTTGAGAATTAGTGAGTTCAAATGTAATCACTATGAACTCATAGTGCTTGTATACTCTATAAAGCGGTATTTGGGATATCATCCTTCTCCATCTTTACTTGGTATTGTCCTAACTAAAGATCCACCTTAGAGTAATACTAGGATCTACATAGCTGATTGAACAATTAATAAATCCATAGAAGATGACACTTGATCTTTATCATGATCCTATTGAGATTGTGATATTCATTGTAGAGGCTCATTAAACCATTCGCCTTTTTGATGAAGAGGATTGTTGATCCCCATGGTGAAACACTTCTCCTTATAAACCAATTATCCAAATTCTCTTATAATTTCTTTTTCATCTCTTCTAGTTTAACAACATCCATTCTATATGGGATCTTGTATATTGGTAAATCTCCAGGTATAAGCTTGATTGAAAATTCAAACTCTCGACTACGATGAAGACTTGGAAATTCTTCAGGAAACACATCAGTATATTCCCTTATAATGGACATGTTATAAATGATGATCTTTTCCTTAGTATCAATCATTTAATCTAGATTAACTTTCCTATAAGTCAATAATATCCATCCTTCAGATGATGATACTAAACGAGATTAATCCTCCTCTTTACACTTGTATAGAATCATAGGCCTATTTTCATAATGGAGTGTGATTTCCTTATCTCAAAAATTTATGTTGGCTCTATGTAAGGAAAGATCATCCATTCCCAGAATTTCATCAAATCCTACTAAAGGAAGAATGATAATTTTTTCAATAATATTCCTACACACTTCAACTTTTGGTATAATAATCATAAAATGTTTTCTCAATGATATTAAATCATCTGTGTTTGTGACTCGATCTTCATAGAAAACTCACAAGATATGATAATATGAAATGAATTGAAATGTAACAAGATATACAAAAATCTAAAGTATAGGTTATGGGTACTTCATTCATCAATATCCATCTTAGTATAGGACTTGTCTTATTCTGTTGGTCTTAGATATAATTGGTGATCATCATTCTTTTTATCCCTTATAATAAAGCATCATATTGGATAATTCTTAACTTCTCCATATTTAAGACATATAAATATTAGTGTTGCCTCTGATTGAACTTTATTTCCATCCAATATGTTAACTAAAGTCTTCATTTATGGAAAGTAGCTAATGTATTCTCTATTTTTCCAAAATTAAAACATCTTTGAGTTCCATTGTGACATTTCCCTTGGTGACTCTTTCTATACATTTTACATGTAGGAAATTGAATCTTCTTTCCTTTATCACCTTTATCATATGAACTTCCCTGATACTTCATCCTCCTCTTCTTTGACATGTTTATAAATTCAACTTTGTGCTAGTTATTAATCGTGATATGTAACAACTGTTTTGGTATAATCACAAGATATATTACACATCAATAGGAAACCATGAACATTAAAGGGATAAATCATAAATGACATATAATTCTTAACCTGTTAATTTATAGGATTCAATCTATGTTATCTATTATTTATTTATTAATATAAAATATTATTGGCATGTTACCCTTAATAATGGTTTTTAAGGATCTTTTTAATTTATAAAATTATATCCCCTAGGAGTTTCAAACCAGATGTGCAGTAAAGACCATTTTCATTCACTGATTTACGATCAATTCTAGCTCAATGTTCCATTCTTGGGGTTGTTACCCCTAAGTATGATTGTTCTAGATCCACGTCCACTTCTAGTATCCAAACGGGGATTTATTTTATTGGAAACCAAGTACTCTATAAATTAACAAAATTTAGGGATGTTTTCTTATATTTAATCTTATCCCTAAGTCTTTCAGTAGGGTTTTCTAATCCTAATCTCAAAAATAATTTATCATCCCTTTGATTTCAATTATGACAACCCATATTTTTAATACACTTGAATTCCTGATTTATCATATAAAGTTACACATAAAACATTCCTAAAAGATCATGAATCCTAGTGTCTATGGGAATTTATGTATATATAATATCAACTTGATACATGGACACAACAACATTATTGAAAATATCTTAACATGATCCTAAAATTACATCATTCTTTTAAAACTGTATGGGATAACCTGGGGGAGTACATAATAAAAGAGTGAGTTATAAATACTAGTAAGGGAATAAATCAAGAATAAAATAAGGTTAACAAATATGCATGATCCAAGTTTAATTTCATGGTATCATAATAGAGATGTTAATCATAATCTTAAACAATGAGGCAGGATATAACATGAAATTATAAAGGCAACATGGGAATGTAGAAACAACTTAAAACATGGAATCATAAACACAATTAAAGGATTAAATCAAATAAAACATATCATAGTATGATTATTATAACCTCCCACACACCATAAAAGGAATATAATTATCTTATAACATTACCCAATGCATTGGATTTTAATAAAATTCTAGTTCCACCCATCACTTTTGTATCATGTACTTGCATAAGTGTGTCACATAGAGCATACAATATAAGAGCATTTTTCATCACTTTTAACCACATGATTAAGGAGTTTGATTTATATAAATTGAGGTACCAAATAAATTGTGGATAGTTACATCAAGGTTAATACTCTTGAGTATAAAAAAGAGTGGGTATTGAAAAAAGAAAATAATTGGGATGGAAAAATTATAGGATGACTCCAACAGCATACGAGTGTAAGGAAAGGTTTATAGAAAGGGATAATGAGAGTGAAATGGGTCTATAATAACTTTTAAATAATAATTATAGTAATATTTATGTCTTAAAAACATACCCCAACTTGAAAAATTGAAAATAAAAAAGTCATAATGTAAAGGAGGTGCTTGAATGATGAGGAGAAGTAGAGGATCCCTCAATTCAGCATAGTAACGGCTTACGTAAAGGTCATAAAGAGTGTGGATAAATGGTATAAAATTATTATAGCATCAATTATATAGTAAATTGATATTTATAAATTCATTGAAACTAAAAAAATTATATTCAAAAAGAAAATTACAAATAAAGTTCTTGAATGGAAAATAAGAAAGGGAGATCACTTACCTTTAGAGGGTGCTTCTAAAATCTTGAGTGGATCTTATTGAGATATTTGGGGCACCATGGGAAGGATATGAAGAGGAAATGTAAGTGTAATTTCATGATCCAAAGTTTCTGAGGGAAGATAATTGGGATATTGGTTGGGTTTATATAGGAAAAGAGAGGGGAGTTCGTTATTGTTTTCCAAACATAGATTTTAGACTCTATATGATATAGTAATCAAAACCACAAACCTTCTCACAGTTTTTTACCATTAATTCTAACAAAGTTAATTGGTTTTCATTATTTTACAATTTTAAGAACTAATATAATTATAATAATACCCTTGGTGTTTTGTAAGTGAGTGGTGTATACAAAGAATTAATTTTAAAATCTTAAAAATAATATAGAGTTTCCAGATTCATTATGGGTTAATAAAATTAATCAAATAAACTAAAAATATATTTTAATGGGTAAAAATATTTTTGGTCATTAATATATTTTTTGTAATATATTACATCACTTTTGGTTCATTATTATATCATAATACACACCATATATTTATACAGTATTTAATTTTGACACAAAAATCAAATTTCTTCAAAAAAAATATAAACAATCCATAGGATAATTTTTACATGATGATTTAAAAAATAATATTATTTTATCTGAAAAATATATAATTATTATAATTTACACTTTTAAATCAAAAAACCATATTTATTGAAAAATACTTGTTTTTTTTACAATAACATTTTTCTAACACTTATAAAATTATATTTTTGACTTCATAAAATTATATTATAATTTATATTTAATAAAAATTATTTAATAATAATATTTTATAAAAATTATAATTTATTTCAAAAATTATTTAATTCATTAAATAGAATATATTGATAGAAACTATACACTTCCCAAAAATACAATTTATGTTTCATCATATCAATATCTAATTTTTGTATCAAACTTATTAAAAAATTAAAAATTAATATTAAATAAAGATAAATATAATAATTTATTTATTAAAATAAAATATAAAAATCCATACTATTAGGGTCTTGATACATAGACCATTATTACATAATCGAATACCCTAAGGGTAAGGTGTGTGATGGTGATATTTTCTTAGGGTGGTTCGGTGAACATGGTTTGGGTTGTGATATCGATGATATTGAACTTCCCTCATAAATTTCTTAACTAGTAATTTATTTTTTGAATCTTATCTTGGGATTGGTTAATGGAAAATTCCAGTGATGTTAAATCCCTTGGAAGCTCCAATAAATGGGTTTCATAGGGTATGATCCTACCAGTGAAGGTCATCTCTTTTTTCATCTATGTCAATTGGACTTTATTATAACCCGTAATATATACTAATAATAATGGTCCCTTTATAAAGTATATATTATCAATGGTTATGATTCTTAACATTATTTTATATTTAATGGGATAAAACTTATAATGGTCAAAAACAAAATCAGGGCATGTGTTTTCTATAATTTCATTTATTTTACTAAGGATTTTACTTATTTAAAAATGGAATTTCATTCATAAATTTTTATCTTGTTATATTAAGACATCATAGACTTTATTTCTCTTTATTTGGGATAAATACCTATGTTTCTTCCCACTCTGTAGGAATCATTTGATAAGGAGAAACATTTATCAACCACCAATGCCATCTGGTTAGACATCAGGTAAGAAGACTATTACATAGAACCCTGACATAAAGCACACCAATTTCATAATACTATTACTTATTTCCATCACTCTCATACCAATGGAAAACATTCATTGGGAAACCAAAACTCATAAGGTTTTATCCCCAAAATTTTTGTCTCTGATGTTAAAATAAGAATCCAGTGTTTCTTCAAGATCTGCCAGAACAGTCGACCACGATAGCATCCTCCAATATATATTTTTGGCCCATTCAATTGGTTATTTATTTGTCTTGTAAATAAAAATCCAATTCTTAGACACAACCATCCATTCATCAACACAGTTTAGTGGATGCCACCCAGGCACACTTACCTCAACCATCTAGGACCTCCATGCTTTTTATCAAATAATGACCACCTAGAAGAAAAAATATTCATCTATCATGGAAGTAAATATATCATAAGGATGTCACTAGTATCCTATAAAAGATCTAATTTATGGGAACAATCCACCTATCAAATGTACTTCATGGGGCCCTCAATGAGGAATAAATGATCCACTTGGAGTTTGAGACCGGAGTGACCACCACTAAAGACTACCATGAGAAAGAATGTGACTATGAGGACTTTAATGAAATCATCTAATTCTCGGAGAAAGATGAGTTCAAAATCATATAGTTCCACATAAACCCATTATAACTCTTAGTAAAGTTCAATAGAATCTATGTGCATCATTTCCTAGTATAAAATGGTTCCATGATCAATCTCATCACAAACTATAAGCCTTATAATCTAGTATGTAAAAAATATTTTTAGACTCAAATAACTGAAAAACTTTCGGATATAAAAAGAGAGAAAAAAATATGATTAAAAATATTAAATCGAAAGATTATTTTGTGAATTTTTTATCTAATATAAAATTTATAATTTTTGCACAAGACATCATTTTTAACTCCATATTAGTAAGTCCTTGGATCCAACTATATGCATTTGAATGTACATTGTGTCACTAGTGCCTCAAATACCCAATCATCAGTTGAGTAGGGATTCTCAATGGTGATGATTCTCCATTTTACTCATGTGAAAATTTATAAATCGGTGTTGTGTATTAAAAAGGGATGAAAAGAATCCCTAGATTAAAGTATTTTTTCATGTAAATGTCCCCAATAATTTGTAAGTCACCTTAATAGATCCCTGATATGAATTAATGATTAGATTTCTCATACTTATCTATCATCTGGAAGAAACAACACCAAACCTCAGGCACCATTTAATTAATCCCAAGATAAAATAATTCACTCTGATCACCTAATACTCATATGAAGGATAGGTTCCAATAAATCTAGGGAATTCCTCTCCTGCTATGTGCTGGGAAATTAATCATATGCCCAAAAATTGATGTCTCCACCATATATACTAAAGAGAATAATTTACCCACTGGAATTCAATCAAACCATGATACTTTGACATAGTTAGTGGACCTCACTAGAGAAGACCCCATGAGATAGGATCCAAAAACTATGTTATCAATGTCTCTATGGACCCAGAGAAACATTAATATGATTCCAAAAATTATTCCCTTGTATATAAAGATGATGCTTCCCCACAACCACTTGTTCCCAAGGAATTACCCCTTCCATCTAGTCTTTATGCTTCTAATAATGAGGACCTGAATGAATCCCCTCCTTCCTTTGAAGAATGTGTTTTCACCACTATCTATAAGTTTATATAGGTGAACCTTGGTATAGAGAAAGACCTGAGGACAACATTGATCAGTCTTATCTTTCCTCCTGATGAAAATTAGCATTATATAATGTTCATAAATACACACTATGATATATTTGTGGGTAACTACAATTAAATATCAAGTATTTATCCACATGTCATAATCCACCTTATAGTTCTTCCCATTGGATATCATAGATACAAGTAGGAACCCAGAAGGATGTACCCCTCCCATGGTGACATGGTAAATGTTAAAGTTGATAAGATAATCAAATCAAACTTCTTCCAGGAAGTTCAGTACCCCAAATGGTTGGCTAACATTATTATAGTCATGAAAAATAATAGACATATCATAGTCTGTATTGACTTATAGAACCAAAATCCCACTTTTAGAAGGATGAAATCCATGTCTTAGTTAGAGTGTTGTTGATTGATATAACAATTGGTTCTCAATCCCTCTCCCCCATGGATAAGTACTCTAAGAAAAATAAGATCCATATTTCCCCTGAAGATAAAGATTCCAATACATTAATATCTCCTCAAGGAACATATTACTACTAGGTAATTCTCTTTATATTAAAAAAATATTGGAGAAACCTACCAGTGTTCCATGAATCACATCCCCTCCTTGGAATGATATTGGGGTACTACATGGACAATTTTTTGGTCAAATCATAGTAACTTCAAGACCATATCAATAATATTCAGAAAACATCATGATTCGTGATTTAAACCTAAATATAAACCCCTTGAAGTGAACATTCATGGTCATCTTCAGTGAATTCCTTGGTTTTATTATTCAATATTGAGGCATCAAGATCAAACTAGAGATGATCAAGGCTATGATTGAAATTCATCTTCTATGAAATCTGTGAGATTAGTAAGGATTTTATAGATATATGGATAAAAATTTTAATTATTTCATTAACCTTAATTCAAAATATAGTTTCTTATCCAAGATTATGTATAAAGGAATCATCTACCAGTGGAATGATGAATACTAGAGTTTATTCAATGAAATAAAGTAGTATATGTTGCTTCATCTGGTTATAATGTTTCCTTCCAAGAGGAAAACTATGATAGATTATATGATAGACCTAGAGTGATCCCTTAGTTACCTCTTGTCCTAGAATAACATTGAGAAAAATAGAATATTATGTAATACCTAAGTCGTGATCATTGAGAATAGATATTCTCTCTTAGAGAAGAGATAACTTTCCATATACTTTTTATTCTAGAATTTATTCCATTATTTGAAACATCATGTGGTCTAACTACCCTACTTTATCGATTTTCTGAATAATATCTTGAACCATCATATATTTACTAGATAATTATAATGATAGGCAGTGATCCTTAAATAGTTTTACATCTGTATCAGAACTCAGAAAGATGAAAAGGGTCAAGAACTAGAATATTTTTCTTATCATGCACCAAACCCCAGAGTAAGCTCCATGGGATGTTGAGTTCCCAATGAGACTATTCTCTTTGTTGAAAAATAAATTCCATAATTTATGATTCAATTTCATGGTGCCTACTAAATCTCAATTGGGAAGAGGATAAATAACCCTGAGATCAGTTGGTTTGGCCTTGGAATTATCTTTATCGCTCCCTTAAAGTTACTCATGTCATACTCATTCCTCTTGTTAGATGGTTATGCTAGAAATAAATCTGAATATCAATCCCCCATTACTATTATTAAGTTTTCCATTAAGATTCAAGATCCTTTGTTTCACATGAAGGGAATCTTTAAACTCATCAAGAAGAAAATCAATTGTGACTATACTAACAAAAATTAGGAGATATTCATATTTCTCAAGTTCACCCATGATTCGATAGTTATATTTCCCTATGATTTGATGGTTCTCATGTCCAATAGTCCCAAAATTATCAAGAATACACTCTGGTGAACTTAGTGACATCACTTTTTGATCGAGACTATGACAAAATGGTCATCCTCTTAGCCTGTTGAAAAATGATGGATCCCATCACCCTTAATAAAGAGGATTGAGATGTGAATCAACTCACCACTATCTCTTCCCATTAGGATACACTAAATTACTTAGATATGGAGGAATCCTCTGTCTTAATGACTCCATTCATTATATACCTCCAACGTGGAGTGCTAATGTTTAGACCAACAGGTGTTGATATGTTTTTTTTAAGAATTTGTTTATGTTTGAAGTGGATATGATTATCTGTTTTGGATTATGTTGTTAATTTATATATCATATTCAAACTCACATTTATTTTTAGGTGAAAATTTTTGCATAAATTAATTATGATGATTCTTAATCTATTTCTAAGTCATTATATATCATGAGAAGAGTTCATGATTTTAGCAGATTGAAGGGAGAAGTAGAAGGAGTTTCAAACTATAAAATAGGTTTTTCACCTTAGTTATTGTCTAAGGAATAATACCTTCACTATAAATAGTCACTACAGCATAAAGAAGGTTGGGTTGATTTTTAGTGGACTTGGAAATTGGAGGACCTCTAAGTCTTACAATATTACTATGCCATATAGGAGACTGAGTAATTATTGTTGTGGGCCTAGAAAATATGATACTCATAAAATGTAATATCATTATAAATCATAATGGTTGGATTATTGTGTTACTCAAGTTATATAAAGATATTACATCACAAAGGAGATGATTGGATTGTTCTTGGTATCTCTAAGATTTGGAAGGTACCTACATCGTAACGGTCGTTTGTTCCGTAGCTAGTTATCAGCATTGTGGTCTACACCACATCCTTGGTTTCCACATTATAATGATTTATTTTAAGGTATTATAAAGTCACAAAATATTTTGAGACCTCCACATTGTAGAGTTATCCTACACCATATACTATTCAGGTAGTTTAAAAATGACTATTTTGTACTACCAATCTACACTGTAATGGGGGAGTCTATACCCTGGGAATGGTGTTCTAGGAAATTTGAGTAACCTTGATGACTTAGATTTATCTAATATATTTAGTGGTTATCCTAATCTATTATAACTATCAATTATAATTTTATGTATGGTCAATATTAAGTAGATTATGATCTAAGGGATGAGTTTTAATTTTATGTTGATGGAAGTTGATAGTTTGAATTTGAAATTAAAATAAAAATTTCAACAATAGGAATTTTACTATAGAAAAAAAATGTGTGTGAGAATAATGTGGGTAAATAATAAGTAAAGTACTGAATAATAATAATAAATGAATATAGTGAATAATATTTATGTTTTTTTGTGCATATTTCAAGCATTCTATGTGAAGAATAAACTAGTTCTTATACAAGTTTGATGAAGATGTTTGGATTTTTTTCCTACTGTAAAAGAATATAATAAGTGGAAGATTTTAGAACACCTAGAAACTTAGAAGAATTTTATTTTTTTGAGTAATTTCTTATTGTTACCTATAAATTTATCATTTTTATGTTTGGGACGAAGTTGAGTGTGGGATACACCAAACTATAGTCCGGAGACATAAAAACATTAATTTCAAGGTTATACCATGCTCATTTTTACTCACATAATGACTCTATTGGATATTTGTATCCTAGAGTAATCCATATCACACTATGTAAAATAATTCTCAAATTTAGAGGTGATCATTGTAAATATGTTTTGTTCCCTTATGTTGGTGTGTGTTTAGGTGTGTTACAGAAATCATCACTACATAATAATAGTTGGGGGAGGTTATTTTGAGAGAGAAATATAAAATAGTATTGATCAATGATTCACCTCCCACTCAATGATCTTTCATTGGTTTTGATGTGGTTCTACAAGTGGTATCATATGCATTTTTCATTCATTGGTGATTTAATATTTTAAGGTGTTAGAATTTAAATTCTCTCTCTCCCTCTATTGATTTGAAAAGTAGTCATTGAATTATTTTATCTATAATAGATAATTTAAACTCAGTGAATGATAAGTGGATTACTACATTTGATGGGGAATGGTACCACATATATAAATATAGGATAATTCCATACCTATAATATATCAGTTATGATAATTTAGAAATTACAACGGATTAGTATGTTCCCAAATCTAAAGGTAATTCTATGATAGAAAAATATAATACGAACTTGGAAAAATGTTCAGGTATAGACTTTTATTCTTTCATCACTCTAATGAAGTTAGTATTTTAAATTATAAGGACTCAAACCCAAAAACATTATCTGGGATAAACTTTAAAATATCAATGAATTAAATACCATAGTTAAGTGAGCTAAATTGTATTTTTGGATACTTAAGTATTATGATCTCTAGATGCATGATGATGAAACGGTTGATAGTTTTTTTATAAGGGTGAATGAATTTGTGATCATAATAATAGGCTATGGTTATAAGTTTAAATATTCTTATATTATTGAAAAGACAATGTGTATCTTACTAGATAATTTTGTTTTATAAGTTTATTATTTGGAAGAAAAGTATTTAATTGATATTCTTCTTGATTATTTTCATAGTATTTAATATACTAAAAAATGATTAATGAAACTTTTATCAAGAATAAGGAAAAATATTAAAAATAAATCTATTTTAAATTTACAAAGCAATATAATTATAAATATAATGTTATTTTTGAATAAAAATATTATGTTTCATTTTAGATAAATATTTAGAGAATAATTTTGATGAATTTTTTTCTCTTATCTAAAGAAGCATGGGAAGAGGGAAAATAAATTCCTAGTAAATGATTACCATAAAATTTTTCATATGTGGATCTATTGTTCCCTATGATAAATATTATACTAAATAAAAAACTAATAAAGATAGTGAAGTGGAATCTGTTACATATAGAATATTCTCAAGGATGAAACACAATAAGACAAATGTTTCATACAACGATAAGGGTAATAAGTTCAATAAATTTTATAGGAGAAACTTATTATCTAAATAAAGTATAAAAAATGATAATAAAGATGAAGATAATTTTTCATCTTGTCGTAAAGATGCTAAAAACTACTCATTTATAAATTGAATGATGAAAATATTTCAAGTGGTGAAATTAGTTATAAATGAGAATAAAAATAATATAATAAGATATAATTCATTTTGAATATATAATTAAAATAATTTCACTTAATAATTTTCAAATAGGGTAAGGAGATTGAAAAATTGAAGATAGATGATAAATCCTTTAATATAAATTAATTTGTATTTGATTTAGGATATTAAAGTTCTATTGAGTAATTTAAATCTTTATATAAGTTTCTTTATGATTATAAGGATCCTAAAAACATGTTATAAGAAATATTTAATGATAAAGAGAAGGAGTTTGATCATTTATTGTAAAACTTGATCATAACAGAAGAGGATTTGAAGAAGTGCATACCCAATATTTAGGATTCTATTTCAAAAAATGTAGAACGCTCAAATAATTATGAAACTTAATAAGGCCAAAATAAATCATTCCATATGTATGATAATAATGAAAAAAATGTTCGTGAAAAATTAGTGAATAATAATAAATTCATGAATAACAAGGTTGTGGAAAAATCAAGTGATGTTCCAAAATATAGAAATTTTCTGAGAACCAACATAGTTTATAAATATTCTATAATTGGGGATTCCAAAATAGATGAAAAGAAAATTTATTTGATGATAAAAGAGTTTTTATTTTACTAAAATCTTATTTTACAAAAAGGAGTTAAGAATGGTGACTCTAAAAGGGTGAAAGAAAATCGATAGAATATGGAAATCATGTTAATTTCAAAGGTAAATATTATTACTTTGATTATTGTTGAAATTTTATGATTTTTTGGAATTAAAAATATGTTTTTATTCTGTTACCAACATTAGAATCACACTATAAGTTTCTATTGAAAAGGGTTGATGAGGAGTAAGTCCTCTAAAAATAAGGAAGTTTAGAAACTGGTAAATAACTCTGGATAGAAATCACCAAAAATGTTTGATATACTTGAACAATTTTGTGGAAGGTGTAATAATCATGGTCTTCCTAATAATAATTTCCTTATCGTTTTACCATCCCAAAAAAATGAAATTTTCATTACGAAAAATCTATATAATAATAAGAACAAAATGAAAGGAGAAACGCTTATTTTTATAAGTATCACATAAATCATCTAAAGGGAGAATTATATGGAACTTTAAAAATGGATGTCCATCATAAATATTAGGATTTTTAAAAATATTAAAAGGTTTTTAAATGTGAAAATAAGGCTCATTTACTTTTGAACATGTTAGTTCAATCAAGACCAAAGGATTTGGTTCAGCGGTTATTTGAAAAGAAAAGATCAAATCCCAAAATAATTTTTTATATTGATAGATTGAAACATAACTTTTAACGGTTCCCTGGGTTTTTTATAAAGGAAATTAATTTCAGTTTAAAAAATATTGGTTATATTTTATAAGAATTTAAGATGGAAATGTGGTGAAAAGAGGGCAGAAAATAATAGGAAATTATTTTCAAGTGTGAAATTCTAAAAATTCCTACTATCTATTTATAAAAGAAAATAATGAGTTATGGTATTGAAGTTTTTCCCATATTTTCCAAAATATTTTGAATATGAACTCAAGGAAAAAAATTTCATGATGTTCATTAGCTAAGAAGATAAATTTATTGGATGTGATCAATATGTAAAAAAGGGAAGATCGTTATTTCTTTACAAAATTTGGTAATGATTCAATACACTCAACCATTTGAGCTAATTCATTCAGATGAATACTATCACATGTGTAATAAATCAACTAATGGAGATAATTATTTTATTAATTTCATTGATTACACCACTTATATTACTTGTGTAATTTTTATAAAAAAATAATAGACCTTATAAAGGTTTAAAAAAATTAAGAATTATAGAGAATGAGTATGGTTTTAATCTTAAAAAGTGTCATATAGATTATAGAACTGAGTTTACAAATACAAAGTTTTAAGACTTCAATGAGAAATTTGTAAATCATCATTAAATTGATACAAAATACACACCACTATAAAATTTTGTGTCTAAATAGAATAATAGGTGTTTGGTGAAGATGGATCAAACTATGTTAGAAGATCATGGTAACTTTTGATATTTTTGTATAAAATATATTGGTTCAGTGGTTCATCTTCAAAATTATTTTTTATATAGACCAAGACAATATATTTCCCCTTTTTAAATGTAGTTCAATAAATCACCAAGTTTTAAGTATCTTAGCATGTTTTGCAGTCCTTGTATAATCAAGGATAAAGGTGAAAACTCGGTAAGTTTGAACTAAGAGGAGTTGTTGTAATTTTTATTACATAACTTTTAAATGTAAGGTGATATGATTGTTCTAAGAATGAAACTATAAAAATTGGATACAATAGATATCAAGACTTAGGATCATGCAAAGAAGGAAATTATTGACGATGAAGTAGGTTCTAGAAGTGATGATGATATTGAATCGATTGGATTTACTAAATAAATTATAGAAAAAAAATGAAAATACTATTATTATACATGTTGGAGAAGAAGATTCATCTATTTCAAGTATGATTAATAATTACACTCAACTTATCATAGGCTAAGAAGACAAGTTTAGGTAAAAAACGTCATTTTAAATCATGGATACTAGATTCAAACAAGGAGAACACTAAGGACTAAAACTCATGCCTCGCAACTACAAAATTCACCAACAGCCATGGTTTGGAACTGTGGTCGTAGGCCTGAAAACCATCGCAATAGCCTATGTCCATAGTTTTAGAAAATTTTGGCCACTATTGTCATGGCATAAGGTCTTACCTATTTCCATAGTTTTAACCACTGTATTATGTTCCTAGTTCTATAGTTTCAACCATGGAAGTAAGGGCCTAGTTCCATGGTTTTAACCGTGGCATTAGGGGGCCTAGTGCCACGTTTAAATCCATGGAACAAGGCATCTACTACCATGGTTAAAACCTTGGCTATAGGCCATCCAATTTAATTTAAAAAAACACCCCCACAACCCCCCCCCCCCCCCCCACACACACACACACACACTCCCCTAGCATCCCCTCCCGTCCCCATAGACAGACCCCCCCCCCAGCACACCCCCACTCTCCCCCTAGACATACACCCCTTGCACCCCCCCCCCAGACACACCCTCCCCCCGAGACACCCCCCTAGACACCCCCCCCCCCCAACACCCCCCTGGAACCCCCTAGAACCCCCCTGGACACCCCTTGGACACCCCACCTTGGACACCCCGTTGGATACCCCCCTGGACACCCCCTCCCACCTAGAAACCCCCCAGTAAAGGCCCATAATTTCCATGTAAATTTTTTTAAAAAATTAAATGGGAATTCTACGAGTCCGTGAAAATTGACGGCGTGTGATTTCAAGGCATGATGTGCCCAGAAGAGATTTCTGAACTTTTTTTCAGGTACGTTCAGTAAACGTACGAGCGGGTTTTTGTAACTTTTGAACCGATGCTCAGAATTGAAATCTAAGGGCATCTTTGAACTTGTAGTTCCGGTATTCGCTTGAGGAGACCTTCACATCAACCACAATGGGTCGATAGTGAAAGGTTGTTTTTGTGTTTTTCATGGAAGAATAAAAATAAAATAAAAATGTGTAACATTTTTATTTTCTTTTGTTGAAACATTCCATGTGGATGTTTTAATGGTGGGGACCACCTATACTAAAACCTCTCAACGTACGATATGGTTGTGGGGACCACTTGATCCTAACCTCCCATGTGGGCTATGGTGGTGGGGCCCACCCGAGACTTAAAACCCCTTGAACCCCTTTGAACTCCCTCTTAATAGGGAGAAACCTCTTGAGCTCCCCCACTTAATTATGCTAACTATCCCCATTAATTAATTAAGCCAACCCATCAATTAATTAATTAAGCTATTTTGAAATTATGACAACAAACATAATAGATAACTTGTTCTACTATGTGGGATACCATTCATTTTGGTGGAATTGGGGAGAGAAGAACTATTGGGATAAATCTCTCCAATGAAGAACACCAACGAGGAACATCTCCAATGACGAACAAACCGACGATCGAGGAAACGCCGACATCACTGATGTCCATCTATCCCCAACAACATCGTCTCCTTCCTCACAACCTCTATCAACAAACCTTCAAGGTAGGGGTTTATTTATGAGTGATTATCACTTCCCATGTTCTTCCCTTCTAAACCAAGAACGCGGGTCAAGTCTCATAAACTAGTTGATCCGCAGATGTTTTCTTTTGCAGTATTGGGAATAGTTACTGAAAAAGGTTGTGGGGATTGATTTTTTTAAATATCTTCCAGACATGTTCTTGATTCAAATTTGTGATCCACTTGCTACCGTTCTAACACGGAGGGAGCGGTCCAAACAAAATTGGTCTGACCCCTCCTCTATTATACTTTTGTGTGTTCTTCACGATGGTGATGGTGACCGGTGCTAGAATTTGGCACATGTGGAACACGATAATGGCGGCAGGCACCCTTGTTGACTGCGACAAAGACAACGGCGTCGCCCTGCGCCCACGCTGCCCGCAGCCCCGCTGCCCGCAGCCCCATCGCGCCACCCCGTGACACCCCGCGCCACCCCACAGGCTTGCTGCCCACGGCTCCACCGCGCCACCCTAGGGCTCTGCCTCCCCACAGATCTGTTATCCACGGCACCCCGCGCCGCCCCGCGGCCTCGCTGCCCGCGACCCCGTCGTGCCACCCCGCGGCTCCACCATCTGCGGCCCTGTCACGCCACCCAGCAGCTTCACCGCCCTCACGGCACCGCGGCCCCCACGCCGCCCAGTTTGGGCCGCCCAACGCTGGCTGGGCCAGACCTATCGGGTCGGCCCAGGCCAGGTCGGGCTGGGTCGGTCCGACCGGGTCGGACTGGACGCGGACCCACTTCAACCCATTATGCTCTTTTGGCCATAACTTTGGCACCAGACGTCCATTTGACAAACCGTCAGCAGCGCTAGAATCCTTGGAGCGATATGGTCCCTTTGGTATGCCACACTAGAGATTTGGATAAATTTTGGGAATGGTCGGGTTGGATCAAGCCCGAATCCAACCGTGCCCTCGGGACTAAAAGTCTAATAACACTCAGACCGGGCGTCTGATTGATGAACCGTCTGTTGCGTTGAGACCCCTATGACATGGTGATCTTGTAGGACACTTATTAGTGAGACTTCATGATATTTGGAGTATCGAACAATGGCTTGGGGAGCGGACCCTCCCGAAGACGAGCGAGCTTAGCGCGGGAACCCTGTAGCTGGCTGTGACTTAAGGAAGAGATCCTTCATGGGTCTCAGATTGAGGGTCCCACATGGAACCACTATAGGATTCCATGAGGGACTACCTGAGCTATCCTATGTGGGTTAGCACCTAGAAATATTTTGTGGGTCAGCACCTAGCGATCCTGTGGGGTCAGCACCTAGCGATCTTGTGTGTGTCAGCACCGAGCGATCTTTTGTGGGTCAACACCGAGTGATCCTATGTGGGTCAGCACCTCAATATCCTATATGGGTCTAATGATGATTAGAGATCCTTCATGGTTCTTCCTCTTAACAGAGTAAGATGATTCGGTAATTACATCTAATCATCTCTACTACTATACCTAAGTCATACCTGGTGTGAGCTGAGTCTGTACCTGTGTGGTACTTTCCTTCGTGTTAATACCTTAGTGGTATTCTTATGTGTGTCGTACCTATGTGGTACTTTCTTCGTTTTATTTCTTCCTTTGTGTAATAGTTGAGCTTGGGGCTTTGGAGTTAGACTCTGTGTTTTCCTTTTGATTGAGATGGGTTTACTTGATAACTTAGGTATATGTATGGGCATATACCTAAGTAGGGTTATCAGTTGTTTCCTTTCTTTTTTGTTTATCCTTTGTGGATTTTGTGAGACCTTGAGGGTCTCGAGGTCCCTACTGAGTATCTTTATACTCACCCCTGCACGGGTTATGCCCGCACTTCGTTGTGTTTGGTGCAGACGACGGACAGTGCTGACCAAGGACGAGGGTACCAGGATTAGAGGTAGCTCGGAGGTGGATGTTAGATGAGGCGAACCATAGAGACCTCCATTCATGCATTGTACCTACCCTTTAGGTAGGATCCTTGGTGGATGATCTAAGAGCTACTTTTCACCTATCATTTTCCTTGTACTTTCCAGTTTTCCTTGTAATTTCCAGTTGGGCTTGTATTTTGGCCCCTTTTACTTACTGCACTTACTCTGAATACTATTTAGTTTACTTGAGTTTGTATCTTGCTGTGTGCTTGGTTGTGTGTTCTTACAAGTTATAAAGGAAATGCCTTCCCAGTTATATGGAATATACCGTCGGTGTGAGTCACCTGCCCCTGGCCTATGGAAGGTAGTCTTGGGGTAGTTACAAAATGGGCCCTGGGGGATAGGTCGTGACAAATTGGTATCAGAGGAGTCGGTTCTACCATAGAACATAGGACCCTGATATTTTTTTAAATGGAAATAGTTTTAAGTACATTGAGTGTGGTTATCAGTTTAGGTAATCCAATGTTGGTGTGGAGGCCGACGTATCCATACACCAGGACCCTGACTTCTGATTTCTGACTCAGTGCACAAAAACACTAATTGTGTGTTTGTTTCAAGAGTTTTATTTGTGATCTCTTTGAGTTAGATCAGTAGGTATAACTTATTGAACATGGCGCACCAGTTTCTTTTCAGGATGCCTCCACAAAGATAGCTAGCTAGGGTTTTGAGAGTAGTACGAAATGACGGCCCACCGAGCGATGAGGCCTCAGTGCAGGGCCCTCTTCCAGAGAAGGCACCAGCGGTACCATTACCCATTGGGCCACCGATGCCACCAGCCCCAGCAGTAGATAGTGCACGCCACTTGAGCGCGGTGCACGAGTTCCAGCACCAGAGGCCACCCAGGTTCAGGGGAGAGACGGACCCACAGGTGGCTGAGGATTGGCTGGAGGTTGTGGTTAGAGTATTCTGATTTGTAGGGACACTAGATGATATCATGGGGATCCTTACTTTAATTATTCTATAGGACGCAGCAGGAAGATGGTAGATCTTGATGCTCTAGGTTCATGGCGAGATGACGCTTCTCTAGGAAGAATTTAAGAGCCTGTTTTGGGAAGAGTTTGTTCCAGTGACTCTTCGCGAAGTGCGCATATAGGAGCTACTTCATCTACGGTAGGGCAGCATGACTATAGCTCAGTACTTAGTGAGGTTCACTAACCTCTCATGCTACTCCACTGATATGGTGCAGGACCCATTCTTTAGGGCCCGGACCTTCGAGCAGGGACTCAGACAGGAGATCAGGGCTTTAATGATCCCACTCAGCATCCCGATGCAGGTGGGGGTGTTAGAGCAAGCCCTTTTAGTGGAGAGTTTCCTTGCTGAGCAGTCACCAGAAGAAAGAACCACTACCATTCATCACATAGTGGAGTCTTCTGTAGCTGGCAGCAGATAGATTTCACAGAGTTCCAAGAGGACCAGACCTACAGGTGGATGACCGCAGGATTTAGGGTCGGTTGTGCGGGGCACCCGAGGCAGAGCCAGTCATGCCAGGAGTAGGCAGTGTTACCCATGTGGTGGGCAGCATCACATGGCTCATGACTATCCGACCCACCGTACGGATGATTAGCATATGATCGAGATACCACCCAGACAGAGATAGAGGCTCGACCGAGGAGGTCTGCAAGGAGCAGGCGGACGTGGAAGAGGAGCTGGTCATGCAGCTGATGGTGGGTGACGATTCGATATGTTAACGCCACCACCACCAGGTGGTCCACCCTGACCATAGGGAGCATGGGTATAGAGGTGAGATCAACTCCAGGCAGCTAAGTCCTACGATCACGGTGCTCTGGAGATGATACGAGGTATGATCTGTGTCTATTCCACCTTAGTTGTAGTTCTTATAGAAACAAGTTTCATTCATTCTTTTATTTCCACTGCCCTCATTTGAAGCTCAGAGATTCTGATGGAGCCGTTGGCTTGATCATTAGGGATAGAGACTCCTACAAGAGTGGATTCGATGATTATGCACTGGTGCCGGCAGTGTGAGTTTACTCTAGGAGGCAAGAGCTTCAGCTGGGATCTTCTAGTAGAGGCATCAAGGCCTTATGACGGCATCATGGGTATGGAATGGTTATCTACATTCCATGCTCAAATTGACTGTATTAGGCATAAAGTGTGGTGTGTCCACATGAATGGGACCAGGTTTTCCTTCACTGGCGAGAGGGGAGCCTTTTCAGCATAGGATGGACTTACCCGGATGATGGTGAAGGTGATCACTCATCAGTTTTCTAGCCTTACCCTTAGAGCGGTTGATGTGGAAATTCTGAGCTATCCTGTAGTGGTGGACCAGTACACGGATGTCTTCCTTGATGATGTTCCGGGTCTACCTCCTCACAGAGAGGTGAAATTTTACATTGACTTGTACCATGGGTGACACTGATATCTACACCAGCGCATCAGATGGCTCCCGCGGAGCTTCGTGGGCTACAGGTACAGCTATAGGACTTACAGGGGAATGGATTCATTCAGCCTTGTGTTTCTCCTTGGGCAGCCTCGATTTTGTTATCCAAGAAGGCGTATAGGCACTTGAGACTTTGTGTTTACTATCGGCGCATGTACCAAGTGACCGTGAAGATCAAGTACCCACTCCCGAGGATTGACGACCTCTTTGATCAGCTGAAGGGAGAATGGTGGTTCTCGAAGATAGACATCAGATCAGGCTATCACCAGCTCAGAGTACCAGACGAGGATGTGCAGAAGATGGATTTCAGATGTCAGTATGGACACTAAGAGTTCTTGGTTATGCCATTCGATGTAATCAACTCTCCATCAGTGTTCATGTGACTCATGAATAAGATATTTCAGTCATACCTTGATCTCTTTGTGGTGGTCTTCATTGATGAAATTTGTATCTACTCGGCTACTGAGGAGGAGCATGCCTATCATTTGTAGGTAGTACAGGACACACTCTGAGAGCACTAGATTTATGGTAAGCTCTTAAAGTTCTAGTTCTAGATCTGAGAGGTTCAATTTCTAGGACATGTCATCTGAGAGGCTGCATTTGCAGTAGATCTAGTGAAGATTGACGTGGTACTTACCTGGGAGCCACCCAGGAGTGTGACATAGATACGAAGTTTCCTAGGTTTGGCTGGTTAATACCGTATATTTTTGCCAGATTTCTCCAGAGTTGCAACACCACTTTCAGCATTGACGAAGAAAGGACAACCCTTCATGTGGTCGGAGAGATGCTAGCTGAGTTTTCAAGAGATGAGGCAAAATATGACTAATGCCTCTATCTTGAGGCTTCTAGGGGATGGCGTAGGGTACGTAGACTACTGCGACGCATCAGGGACCAGACTCGGATGTGTCCTGATATAGCGAGTAGTGATCACATATGGATCTCGATATCTGAGACAGCATGAGAAGAACTACGCTACCCATGACCTGGAGTTAGCAGTAGTGGTCTTCGCCTTGAAGATATGGTGACATTACTTGATGTGCGAGCGTTATATAGTGTACTCTGATCACAAGAGTCTCAAGTATATCTTCTCTCAGAAGGACCTGAACCGGAGACAGCGACATTGGCTTGAGTTCCTCCAAGACAATGACTTTGAGATATTCTATACTCCTGGGAAGGGGAACGTTGTAGCAGATGCACTCAGTCGGAGATCTGGTAAATAGATACTAGGAGAGGTGATGAAGCAGCTAGCCACTTTGCAGACATCCTTTGTGGATCGGTATGGAGCATCTTTACTTCATTCCCTTATATTCACTCCCCCACTTCTTCAATGAGTCAGGGAGGCACAGCATAGAGATGCTGACTACGAGGCTTGACATGGTCAGATATCCACAGGGCAGGCACCTGATGGATTTTCTGAATGTGGGGAGCATGTCATCCTCTTCAGAGGACGTAACATGGTACCTATGTCACTTCAGGAGGAAGTGATGAGGGATTTTCACACATTCCTTCTAGCAGTACATCCAGGAGTGGTGAAGATGTACCAGGACCTCTGACGACAGCACTGGTGGATGGGAATGAAGAAATAAGTTGTAGAGTTTGTCTCTAAGTGCCACACTTGTCAGCAAGTGAAGGTGGGGCATCAGGTACCAGTAGGCTTGGTTCAACCTTTGGAGGTCCCAGATTGGAAATGGGATGGGATATTCATGGACTTCATGACAGGACTTCCACGTACATCCAGAGGTCATGACTCTATCTGGGTGATCGTTGACCAACTCACCAAGTCGGCCCACTTCCTACCGATCAGAGAGTGGGGTTCAGTAGAGAGATTGGGACTCCTCTATGTGTAGGAGATTGTGTGGCTACATGGAGTACCCTCGATGATTGTCTCCGCTCATGATACACGTTTTACATCCCGGCTATGGAAGGGGTTATAGGAGGCTTTCGGGATGTATCTTCTTTTGAGCACCGCCTTCCATCCTCAGACGGATGGCCAGACTGAGCAGACCATTCAGTCCCTCGAGGACATGTTTCATGCTTGTGTCCTCGACTTCGGTCTCAGTTGGGAGGATCACTTACCTTTTGTGGAGTTTTCATACAACAACAACTATCACTCAACCATTGGGATGACACCTTTTAAGGCGTTGTACGGGCGACCTTGCAGATCACCTTTATGCTGGACTGGCCTAGGGGAGTCACCACTAGTGGGACCAGAGATGGTATGAGATACCACAGAGAAAGTTCATATCATCCAGGGGTGGATGAAGACTGCATAGAGAAGGAAGAATTATTATGTCGACAGGAAACGGAGGCCACTGGAGTTCAAGGATGGCGGCCACGTCTTTCTACAGGTCTCACCTTGACAAGGTTTGTAGAGATTTGGCCGAGGTGGAAAGTTAACTATGAGGTTCATCAGAACTTTTCAGGTTCTCAGCAGAGTTTTCAAGGTGGCATACCACTTAGCTCTTCCACCTCAGTTGCACCAGGTGCACGACGTCTTCCACATATCTCAGCTGAGGAGATGCGTGTACAACCCTTCTCACATCATCGACCATGGAGAGATTGACGTCGATGATGGGGAGACTTTTACGGAGGTTCCAGTAGAGATTGAGGATCAATAGGAGTGAGTCCTTCATGGGCAGTCGATACCTCTGGTGCGCGTTCGCTGGTAGCACAGGAACCTCAAGGAGTGCACATGGGAGTGGAAGGCTCAGATTCATGCTCAGTACCCCCGCTTTTTTTCCTAGTTTTGTGATGTAGATTTCGCAAATTAAAATCCCTGAGGTGGGGAGAATGTAAAGACCCGGAATTTCAATGTAATTTTTTTTAATTAAATGGTAATTTTATGAGTCCGTAAAAATTGACGGCACGTGATTCTGAGGCCTGGTGTGCCCGAAATGAATTTATGAACTTTTTTTCGGGTACGTCTATTAAATGTACGAGTGGATTTTTGTAACTTTTGAACCTATGCTCATAATTGAAATCTAAGGGAACCGTGGAACTCGCAGTGCCGATATTTGCTTGAGGAGACCTTCACCTCGACTGCAGTGGGTCGAGAGTGAAAGTTAGTTTTTGTGATTTTCCTGGAAGAATAAAAATAAAATAAAAATGTGTAAAATATTTATTTTATTTTGTTGAAACCTTCCATGTAGATGTTTTAATGGTGGGGACCACCTGTACTAAAACCTCTCAAAATAGGATATGATGGTGGGGACCACCCGATCCTAACCTCCCATGTAGGTTATGGTGGTGGGAACAACCCAAGACTTAAAACCCCTTGAACCCATTTGAACTCCCTCTTAATGGGGAGAAACCTCTTGGGATCCCCCACTTAATTATGTCAACTCTCCCCTTTAATTAATTAATCCAACCCATCAATTAATTCATTAATCTATTTTAAAATTATTCCAACAAACATAATAGATAACTTGTTCTATTATGTGGTAAACCTTTCATTTTGGTGGAATTGGGGAGAGAAGAACTATTGGGAGAAAGCTATCCAACAAAGAATGCCAACGAGGAACATCTCCAACGATGAATGAACCGACGATCAAGGAAATGCTGACATCACCGATGTCCGTCTATCCCCAGCGACATCATCTCCTTCTCCACAGCCTCTGTCAATGAACCTTTGAGGTAGGGGTTTATTTATGAGTGATTATCACTTCTCATGTTCTTCTCTTCTAAACCAAGAACGCATATCAAATCTCATAAACTAGTTGAACCGCAGATGTTTTCTTTTGCGGGGTTTGGAGTAGTGATTGATGAAGGTTGTGGGGATTGATGTTTTTAAATATCTTCCATACACGTTCTTGATTCAAATTTGTGAACTACTTACTACTTCTCTAACACAGAGGGTTTGGGCCAAACAAACATGGCCCGACCCCTCCTCCATTATTCTTTTTTGTATTATTCATGATGGTGATTGTGACCGGTGCTGACGTTTCCACCAGTGGAACACGAGAACGGTGGCTGACACCACCGCCGGACGCGACGAAGACAACAGTGCCACCCCGTGGCCACCACGCCGCTCGCGGCCACTGTAAACCATGACTGCCACCCTCTGCGGCCAGCGCCGCCCACGGTGCACCACGCCACCCCCCGGCCTTGTCTCCCGTGGCCCCGCCGCACCACCTCACGGCTCTGCCATCCACGGAACCCCGCGCCGCCCGGCGGCCCTATCGTGCCCCTCGCGGCTCTGCCACCCCACGGCACCACGCGCCACCACGCGGCCCCGCCGCGCCACCCCACGGCTCTGTCGTCCGCGGCCCCCCATGCCGCCCTGCGGCCTCACCACCTGCAGCCCCGCCGCACCGCCCAGCAGCTTCACCGCCCTCACGGCCCCTCAACCCCTACACCACCCAGGCCAGGCTGCCCAGCATGGGCCAGGCCGGACCAGCGGGTCGGGCTTCCCAGCATGTCAAGCCGGACCTAGCGGGTCGGGCCGAACCCAGTGGGTCAGGCCAGGTCAACTCATACCAGGTCGGCCTAGGCCGGGTCGGACCAGACTCGTACCCACTTCGATCCATTACACTCTTTTGGCCATAACATTGGCACTGGACGTCTATTTGACGAACCTTCAGCAGAGCTGGAAAACTTGGAGAAAGACGGTCCCTTTGGTGTGACCCACTAATGTTTTGGATAAAGTTGGGGAATAGTCAGGTTGGATCGAGCACAAATCCAACCGGGACCTCAAAACTAAAAGTCTAATAACTCGCAGACTGAGCATCTGATTGACGCACCGTTAATTGCATTGAGACCCCTATGACATAGAGGTCCTTTGGTATAGTTCTTCATTAGACTTCGTGGAAGTTGGAGTATCAGCCAGTGGATTATGGAGCGGACCATCCCAGAGATGAGTGAGCTTAGCGCGGGAACCCAATAGCTAGTTGTGACTTAAGGAAGAGATCCTTCATGGGTCTAAGATTGAGAGACCCACATGGAACTTCTCTAGGATTCCATGCGGGACTACTCGAGCGATCATGTGTGGGTCAGCACCTAGAGATCTTGTGTGGTTCAGCACCTAGTGATCATTTGTCGGTCATCACCTAGCGATCTTGTGTGTGTCAGCACTGAGTGATCATGTGTGGGTCAGCACTGAGCGATCTTGTGTGGGTCAGCACCTAGAGATCCTATATGGGTCTGATGATGATTAGAAATCCTTCATGGGTTTGCCTCTTAACAGAGTAAGATGATTCAATAGTTACATCTAATCATATCTACTATTGTACCTAAGTTATACCTGGTGTGAGCTGATTCTGTACCGGTGTGGTACTTTCCTTCATGGTAATACCTTGGTGGTATTCTTCTGTGTGGCGTACCTGTGTGGTAAATGCCTTCGTGTTATTTATTCCTTTGTGGAATAGTTGAGCTTGGGGCTTTGGAGTTGGACTCTGTGTTTTCCTCATGATTGAGATGGGTTTACTTGATAACTTAGGTATATGTATAGGCATATACCTAAGTAGGGTTATCAGTTGTTTCATTCCTTTATGGTTTATCCTTTGTGGATTTTGTGAGACCTTGAGGGTCTCAAGGTCCCTACTGAGTATCGTTATACTCACCCATGCACGGGCTATGCCCACACTTCATTGTGTTTGGTGCAGACGACGGAAAACGCTGGCCGAGGATGAGAGTACCAGGATTGGAGGTAGCTTAGAGGTGTACATTAGACAAGGAAAACCATAGAGATGGTAGGTTATGATCTGTACCTACCCTTCAGGTAGGATCCATGGTGGACGATCCAGGAGCTTCTTTTCACCTATCAGTCGTCTTGTACTTTCTAGTTGTCTGTGTACTTTCCAGTTGGCCTTGTATTCTGGCCCCTTTTACATACTGCACTTACTCTGATTACTATCTAGTTTACATGAGTTTGTATCTTACTATGTGCTTGGTTGCGTGTGATTATAGGTTATAAAGGAAATGCCTTCCCAATTATAGGGAATCCGCCTTCGGTACTAGTCGTCAGCCCCTGGCCTATGGAAGGTGGGCTTGGGGTAGTCATGGCACGGGCCCTGGGGGACGGTTCGTGACACCCCCCCCCCCAGACACCCCCCACTGGACACCCCCTTGGACACCCCTCCCCCCTGGACACCCCCCTAGACCACCCCTAGATCCCCCCACTGGACCCCCTAGACACCCCCTCCCCATGAGACACCCCACTAGACCCCCCCCCCCCCCAGACACCCCCTCCCCCCGTAGACACCCCCTAGACATCCCACAGACCCCCTGGAAACCCCCCTTGGACCCCCCCCCCATTGGACCCCCCCCCCCCCCGACACCCCCCCCACTGGACCCCTAGACACCCCCCCCCCCACTGGACCCCCCTAGACACCCCCTGGACACCCCCTCCCCCCTAGACACCCCCTCGACAACCCACTGAACCCCCCCCCCCCGGACACCCCACTGGACCCCCTGGACACCCCCCACTAGACACCCCCCCCCCCCCACCCCCAGACAGCCCCCACTGGACACCCCGTCCCGCCTAGACACCCACCTTGACCCCCCCCCCCAGACCCCCCTAGACACCCCCCCCCCCCAGACACCCCCTGGAAACCCCCCTGGACACCCCATTCATGCATATATGTTCAAACATACATATTAAAAAAAGTAAAGAAGAAAAAGGAAAACTATAAACTGATAGAATGTATAAAATATTTTTTCTAAAAAAATATAAAGGTATAGGATTAAAAAGTACATACCTAGGGATCAACTATCCAACTATAATACAGAGAAATTTCTAGAAGATCAAATATTTCACACTTAAGAGTAAACTCGATATCATCAATTCTGCAAGCATGGTGTATGCCAAGTAAATTTGATTAAAAACACAACAAATTGTTACTAAAGTCTTGAAAAAATGATATAAAATAATCATTACCTCCTGAATTTTATATTCACGTCAATCCCAGTTGCAAGTCATAGAATAAAATCAATTGCATCGGTTATGTTTTGTTGTTGGTTCTCTTCATATATTGCATCCCTATCCTACATACCAATACAAGTCATCAAAATCAACAAATTTTTTAAAAGTAAAATCCATAAGGAAGCCAAAAATAGGAATCCAAACTCTCTTTTGATCTCTTTCACCTGCATATATTCACAGCCCCCCCCCCACCCCCCGACCCCCCTCTGGGACATCCCCCTCCACCTCCACCCCCTTTATAGCATGCATCCCTATCCTGCATACCAATAAAATTCATCAAAATCAACAAATGATTGAAAATGAAAATCCATCAGGAATCTAAACTCTCTTCTGAGCTCTTTTACATGCATATATTCACCCCACCCCCCTGACCCCCTCCTTTTGCACCCCTGCATACTGCCCCCCGGACACCCCCCTCCTGGATATCCCCCTCCCCCATCACCCCCACACCCCTTCACCCTTCACCCCAACGTCCCCCCTCCCCATGCACCCCCCCCCCCCCACTGCCACCCCCCTACACCCCATGCACACTGCCCCCCAGCCCCCTGGACACCCCCCATCCTAGACAACCCCTCTCCCCCTACACCCCCACACCCCCTACCACCTTCACCCCAACTTCTCCCCACCCTGGCACCCCCCCCCCCGAACGCATGAACCCCCACTACCCCCCCCCCACCCCACCCCCACCCCCACCTGCACACCCTACCGCTCCCCCCTTCTGGACACCCCCTCCCTTTTCACCCCCTTCCCCCATCCCTGCCACCTGCACACTACCCCCCCCCCCCCCCCCGCCCCCTTCACCCCAACCTTCACCCCCCCCCCCACTACCCCCCCCCCCCACATTCTCCCTGACCTTCACCCCCCCCCCCCCACCTGCACCCCCACAACCCCCCCCCCCCCCAACTCCTAGACACCCCCCTCCCCTTGTACCCCACACACCTTTCCCCCTACACACTTCCCCCTGCACACTGCCCCCTACCCCCTTCACCCCCACAACCCCATGTACACTCCCCCCCCCTTCACCCCCTACACACTCCCCCCCCCCCTCCCCTTTCACCACCACTAACCCCTGCATACTACCCCCCACCCCCACCCCCTTCACATCAACTGTGCCCCCAACCTTTAACCCCCACTGCCCCCCCCCCACCTGTACCCACACTTCCCCCTCCCCCTACCCCCTCCCTACCCCCTGCACAATACCCCGACATTGGTGACAACTAAGTACTATCACAGGGGGTAGAATATTCAATATTTTGTTTAGGGATTGATGTATTGCATAAATTTGAACTTGTTTAATCTTAGAGTATCTTATACAAATATTGGAATCCATATAAGTTGAAATATAAATATTATTTTTACAATGGTTTTAATGGACACTCATATTTGACAAGTAATATCTAAAGGTTTCATGTTTAATTTTTTAGTATCCATTGTTGGAAAAAGTTTTATTCTTCTGTTAAGGTTTATAATTTACTGAATTTTAATTTTTTATTTTGAATTAATAAATTTTAGTGTTGGTTTTAGTTATATATTGTTCAATTCATATGGTTCTTTTTGATAGTTGGTAAATATGACAATAAATATTTCATAATGTTATTTTAAAATTTTGTAAGGTTTAGAAGAAGTTATTAAGGTTGACCAATAGAATTTCCTAAAATTGACTGAATGGTTTATAAGGATCATCATTCATGTGGTAAGGATTTGTCCAAAGTTTCTACCTATTTCATATAGTTGATTCATAAATCTTTGTATGTTTCCTGATACTATATGGTTTCCCAGATAACTGTAAGTTCTCTTTTCACCTTCATACAATTATTCCAAATAATCAAAGGTTTATTTCCATCCACCTTGCCAAATGATCTCAACCTATGTTTTTTACCAAGGAAGCCAAGTTTGAAACTGATCAACTCAAGGTGGTTGATGAACCAAGACTAAATCATTGATGAGCTATGGTTTGACGTAAAGAAATTCTTCAAACAATATTAATTAGGGATGAACTGTAGATTTTTAATTTCTATCATTTCAGGGTTGTTCAATTCCGATGAAGTTATAATAGAGAGAGATATTAATGGTTTTTAATGATTTAATGTAAAACTTCATAAGAATATGAGGTTTTAGAAGATGAACCAAAGGGAAGATGTGATGCAGTCACTTGAACATGTTCAACAAACTGTCAACCGATATTGAGTTATAAAGTAATAATGTTGAGTCAAGGTGATGAACCTCTTTTAATCAGATGATCTATTGACTGGGATAGATGACCAAGAAGGTCATAAACTAAGTTTATGGTAAAGACTCACTTGAAATTGAGTTGAACGGTCTGTGTTCCCCAGTTTTTTCTCTCATTGGTCTAAATTGAAGAAGACATAAGGGACCTCATTACTCCCAAACATTGAATCTTTATGTACACATATTAATGCATGAAATGTGTAAAATTTAATGTGGCATAGGAGTCAGGGTTTTTAGTAGAATTAAGACCACAATGTGGGATTTTTGTCACTTATATCAACACTTCTGATTACTAGATTTTTATCCCTAGTGGATGAAGACACACCTATTACTAAATTTATCTATTAAACCAAGTAGAGTTTGATTATGCTTCATCATTAAACCTTATCATGCATGGATGAGAATTTGGAGATGATAAAGATCATGAAATTGTGTCATCATATAATATTGACAACCCAATATGGGTATATTAATTGTCCAGAATTGATATGGGCCTCATCAAAGGTTTAAGGGTTAGGGAGTTTAATAATGTTTTATTCACTAACCATTTTGGTGAATTTATATGTATTAATTTAGGATTAGTTATGATCACTACTTGTAGGTTAAAGATAATGGGATAAAAGTAATTCTAGATGAGGATAAGATGGGTTTATATATTCTTATTTAGTAAGAGATTAGTTAGACACATGAGTAAGTGTCAGAGTTTGTTGATGGGATTTAAAATAGATACATTAGAAGTTATAACAAAGAAAAAATAATTATCCCCCATTAATCAATCAAAAAATTAGGGTGGGATAAATATAATGTAATATGGTTGAAAATTATTTCGATATAAAAAAAATAACCTATAAATTTTGAGTGGGAAGAAGAAATTCATTCATAAACAGGATCAAATGGAGATTGAAGGTGGTGAAGTAGGCATACATAAAAATAGATCTCATAAGTGAAAAGGAGATTTAGAGGAAGAATAATCGACACTTTAGTGGAGATTGGTTTTCTCATTATAACACCTTTCTTCTTTAATATTTAACATTTTAATGAATTATTTATTGAAAATTACTATTTAAAACATGTCACTTTACAAAATTCAACTAGGAAAATTTTAATTTTTGATTCATTATCTTTTACTTCATTTTCATTTATTTTCTTCTAGGTTCCTTCCCTTCTTTTATTAACATAAATCAATTTCTAAAACATTCAAGATCAAAAAAGAATTGTTAATCAAATATAGTTAACATTTTAATGATATATTTTTTCAAATTAATTGACAAAGAGGTTATCCAATCATGGAAGTGTATCCCACCAAATTAATCAATAAATTGATTTTGTTAGGACCTTCATACTCCCTTTTGTAACTGAGTTATGTTATGTAATATGAAATACTAAAAAACATATTCATAAACTTGTTAACCTCTTAGATAGAGGTGGGTTGAAACAATTGTTTAGGAATTTGTCTTAGATTGAACCCATTTTAAAAAAATTAAATTAAGTAAAGTCAATTCAATATAAGACAATTTATATTTACCCTATTTAGTTTCCCATATGTTACTGCTACTACTATTTCTACCTGTGGTCCTTAGTTTACTCACTACTTATTGACCCATTTCATACTATTTAAAACATGATCACATATCAAAATCCATGTCATCATTGTACTTCCATCATATCTTTTCATTAAGGTGTGATGTATTTATTTTATTTTGAGTTGTTTTTTCTTAGTTCAAACATTTTTTATATTTTCCATGGGATCAATATTCCTCACCATATACTAGGGTTAGTATGAAAAATAAATAAATAATTTGGTATTCCAATGACATACCTTCCATCCACCACTGCCTACTTATCCTCATTTAATATAATCTAACACTCTATTCAGGTTATTATGTGCATCATGGAAACCTGAAAAAAAATGACTAGTGTTTCACCTATGATCATGGTCAATGTGTTCTACACCAAAGAGGAGTAGTGAATACCTACTCAACGGTTCGTGGAAGAATCCATTTTAGGTACTGTGTGAGGTATTCATACTCTAATTAGAAGGACCATGCTATGCGAGATAGAAATAAGAACCAGTGAGATGCAGATTACTATGTTAGTATAAAGAACCTATATTAATTTGATAATGTGATAGTATTGCAGCAAGCATTTAAGAATAAACATAAACATATTCACTATAAACTTCAAAATGGTTGTATTTCAGTAATTATATAAGGATTATCATGAGAATTGGCATATTAATTGGAATAAGAATATTTATGTATGTATTAAATTTTTGTATAAGCATGAGCATAAGAAAATGAAAAAGTACTTGCTTGGTAATATATATTATAGTATTCTTATATTTTAATTGAATAATAAGCATGAGCACTATAAAAATGTGCATTTTTAATATCTGTTGGTATGTATAAATTATAGTATTTTCAAAAATGTGTATCTTTTAGTATTTGAGTGAGAATAAGTTGGAGCATAAGGGGAGGAAATTTAAGAATTAAAAAAATTATATGATAGTATTTGTGTTAGTATCAAATTAATTATTTGAATAAACAGAAGAATATTTATAAGGATTTATATCTATTAGTTGTTAGTTTTTATGTATTATAGTCCTTCCATATTTTAGAATTTTAAAATGTGTATGTATTGAGGATTTTTTATATTATAATTATCAAATTATTTGTTATGATTTATATCATTCTAATGTATAACTTTTGATTATCAATGTTCTGTTTATGCATGAATGTTATTGAAGGTTGATAAAATTTATATTCATGTATGTGAATGTAGATGAAATTACATAGAGAGGAATAAATATATATGAAAATTAAACTACACAAAATAGATAATATTTTTTGAAAAAGACATTACATATATTGATGTAAACAAGTTATGAACAATTTTTAAATTAAATGAATAAAATATAAAGCCCAAGTGCATACCACAAGGGTTCCATTTAGTCTAAATAACTGAACTCATGAATTCTATAACTCCACTATTGTAACATGATGTTCCAATAATGTCGTGCACTTGGTAAGAATTAAAATATACCATAAAAATAATTAGTATGGTTAAAACAATGAAAAATATATAGGAAAATATGATTATAAATAACAATCCCCATGCACTCTCCTCCCCCACCCCCTCATTATTTTCTATTAAGTTTTTCTTGTTTAAAATTTTTAAATCACCTGATCATACCTAAATAAAATCACCTCTTTGGTTTTGAGCCATAGGTTGAGATAACTCTCCTAGATTGAGTTATAAATTTAAGAATCATTTATAATTTAGATAGAGTTTGTTATTATTTTATTAAAAATTATTAATCCCCATATACTTCTTCTATATTTTTACTAAGTAGTGATAATATATAAGAGATCCTAGCTCAATTAAATATACCAATTATATATTTGTGTGCACAAAATTTTCACTATTAGAATATCTGATTGGTTTTGCCACATAATCAAGTAGACTTTGAGTAAAATCATGGTAAAATCCAAATGTTTTCTACTTTTCATTGTTTGGTAGGTGAGGACCCCAAAAAGAACTTAATGGAATTTGGAACCTTATGCATTTCCTTCAAAAATGAGAGAAATTTCATAAGCTTAAATAAAATGGAAGGAGTTACCATTCTCTCTAAAGGACTCAAAAAAGGAACGGATGTAAAAAAAATATAACTTGGAGAGGTCACAAGATAGTATTATCCCTATAGAGCCATTATTTAAAATTTATTCTCTGATTCAAGGAGCACATAGTAAAAAAATGAGATTTATGGCATAATGAAAGCTAATGGAGAAGCTCTTTATGGGTATTTGGACCGGTTCTATAATTTTACCGCAAGTCATCCATATCTAACCAACACATATGATCATAATTTCTTAAAATTATTATATTGAGGCCTTGTGAACAGTGATAGAAACTTATTTCATTCTTCATCAGGTGGAGATCTCATGGAAAATTATTTAACAGGGTTCAAGTATTTGATAGAGAAGGTCTCATAGAAATATCAAAATTTTCATACATGGACACTACTAAAAGTGTTCATGAGGTAAAAAGTTTTAACTCACATTTACTTGAGTTTATAATTAAATAACTAACCTCTACTATGAGATAATTAGTGCTGAGAAAATTAAAAAAATCACAAACTACACCCCCATTGGTGTCTCAATTGTGTATTTTCTTAATAATTTTTTATAGTCTTTTTCCCTTAAATGTATAACACTGAAATATATGAAACTATGAACTGAATATAATTCTAACCAATGAAAAACCAAGGTTTCAAAGAGTATTCAATAGTATGATATGGATATGGAAGGAATTATCAATCCAATTAACCTTTCTAATATATTTTATAATAAATTTATCATCCCATACACTTCCAGTAGATAATTTAAAACTCTCAACCTTCAGCAGGTTACCAAACTTAAGGAAAAATTCAAGATCCATCCATGAAGGACCTGTAGAGATAGATGGAGTACCGAGGTAATCAACAATCTACTTTGAAAACCCATGGTTCTAAGATTAAGGAGTTAAAATATAATATAGAAAAATCCTTATTATTTTAAATACATTGATAAATCAAGGTTCAGGTAAAAACTTATCTTAATCAATTCTTAACCCAAAGTGTTATTTCTAAAATAATTTGTATGGAGGTATAAATTAGTGTGGATTAACTTCTAGAAGAAAAACCAGATACTAAACACCCAATGGAAAATGAATAAGAACCTATAAGGAAACAATCTTATATGTGTCTATCACATCATGGTTTCATAACATACATGTTCTATGTGACTCATCATAATTATATTGGATTTAATTTATATGAGAAAATTATTTTCTATAAAAAATTGATAACTCAACATTTAATTTAGAAAATCCTCCAAACATTACTTCTAATCAACAACTACAATAATATCATGATATTACATATATCCATCACTATGAAACATATATTTACATTAACCAAAGTAATAATAATTAATTAATACTATATATTTATGAAATTTGCTTTTTGAACTCACCATATACCATTCATTGACCTTAAAATTTTGTCATCATAACTTCTGATTTTCAGCATTTGCTCTATAAGAGAATCAAGACCAATGAAAATCAGACAAAAAATCGAAGAAATCATACCCAAGGAAATAATAGAAAACACATTAACCCAATGCAATAAAAATGTTACAATTAAGAATACAATATATCGAAACAAATAAATCTTACCCAATGAAAATTGAAGAGGCAGTGGATATGAAATCAACGAAACCCTTATTTGTGGCAGAAATTAGAGGGATTGTGAGGAATTAGAACCATCCTAGTTCATATGTATGTGGATGTGTAATGAAAAAAATCAGAGTTAACTAAATACCCAATAGCATAAATCGAATATATATTTTAGGAAATAGAAAACAAACCATAACGCACCCTACAGCAGGCCACTCAGAAGCTGTGAGTTATGGACCACCCACTGGTGAGATGTGGAGGGTCGCATGGAATGTGTGAAGACTGGAAATACATTATCCAGTGGTGAGTTGGTGAGGAGGGTGTCCCAAAGGTGGAGGTGGAGGTGGAGTCGTGTCGGAGCTGCATCGGAAGAAGCGGATCATAGGGAGGTTGGGTGGTCGGGGTCATCGGAGGAGGATCGTCATGAGGTGGTCGTGTTGTCGGAGGAGGATAGTGGGAGGTTGGGTGGCGGTATTGGGTGAGGAGGTTCACCAACTCATGAAGATGAAATATTGTGACAGGAAAATACAGGGGTGGAATCGTGATAAGTATGGGATTGGAGGCGTAGATCCACGGTTATTTTATAAATCGTGGATATATTTTAGGTTGTAGCGACAGTTTTTATAAAATGTGGCTATATAAGTGTGTCTATAACCCAAAATTCTAGTAGTGCCTATTTTTTCACAATTTAATCCAAAATATTTTGAGAAATATATAATACATAAAGAGTGGATTAATTCTTTTAATGAATAGTTGGATTATATTGAGAATAATGAGACTTGGAAGTTAGTAATAAAGCCCAAGGAACATAATGTCATTAGAACAAAAATGGTGTTTCAGAATAAATTGAATGAGAATAATAAAGTGGTAATAAATAAAAAATATTGGGTTTTAAAGCTTATTCAATAATTTAAATGATTATATTTTGATGATGTCCTTTCACCAGCTACAAAACTTTAAGCCATTAGGATTTTTCTTACTCTTATAGCCCAGATGCAATAAAATATTTTTCTAATGGATATCAAGTCTTCAATCCTCAATGGTGAATTGGAATAGGAATTTTTTATTTATAAAACATGTGGTTTATTTCTTTGAGAATATTAGAATCAATTTTTTGGGTCAAAAAATGATTTATATGGGTTGAAACAAGCCCTAATAGTATGGTATTCTAATATGGACAAATGCTTAATGAGTTTGAATTTCAAAAAATGAAGAGTATATAGTATTATCAACATAAAATATGATAAATAAATATCTATTCTTGTTATTATTTATATATATGACATAATATTTTATATTAATGATGAAGAAATGTGTGAGAAGTCTCCTAATGAGGTGAAGGAGTTATTTGAGATGACTATTATTAGAGAAATGAGATATTTTCTAAGCTTTCAAATTTCTCAAGAGAATGATCGGATTTTTCTTTATCATGATAAGTGTGATAAGGAAATACTGAAAATACTTTTCCTAGAGAAACTAGAAAAAGATACCAAAATATTATCAGGGAAAATAAGTTGATCAAAAGTAGTTTAGAAAGATGATTGGAATTATTTTATACCACATAGCTTTGAGATCAAATATTGTGTTAGTTTCTACACTTTATGTTAGGTATAAAACTTCACCAATATTCTCATATCAATTTTGTAAAGAGGATTCTCATATATATCATAGGAACAATAGATTTTCTATTGAAATGTGATAGAAAAGGGAAGCTTGATCTATTTTATTACACATATGTAGATTAGTTAGGTTTTTTATGATAGGGAGTTAATATCTAGTGGATTTTTATATCTTGGAGATAGATGTGTTTTTTTAAACTCTAAGAAGAATAATATATGGTTGTAACTAATTCCATGACTCAGTTAATGTGAATTAAGGCACAGTTGGAAGATTTTATTGTTAAAGTGAAGTTAACACTTCTATTGGGATGTGATAAATTAAGTTCTATAAATTTATCAAAGAATATAGTTTAATATTCAAGAATAAAGTACAATGATATCAAATATCATTTCATCAAGGAACTTGTAGAGGGAAATGTGTTAAATATAGAATTTTTTCTTACAAAGGAACAAATTTATGATGTGTTCACCGAGACATTTCTTAAGGAAGCATTTCATAATATGAGGATGATGTTGTTAATTCAACTCCATCCTTCTCAAGGCTTAGGTATGTATTTTCATTCCTCTATCTCCTCTTTTCATTGGATATTGTTGTCAAAGGTGGAGAAAATGACAGTATAAATATTTAATTATATCTATCTCATTGAATTTTATTAAAATAGGGAGAATATTTATATGGGATCATCTATTTATATCTGTCTTTATTAATGGGGGTCATATATTTTAAGAGAGTTCTTAAAAGGGGAAAGTAATGATTTCATAATTTTTTCATGTGTGTGAATTGTTCTAATAGTTTTTTTAATTACATCAGTGTTTTCAGTTTAAAAAATTTATTTGATTTGGTGTGATTTTCTAATAGTGATGATGAAGTTTTTTTATGATATGATTTATTATCTTTCATTTGGTATCACTTCATCAAGAAGGTTTGAAATTATTAGGTTTGAAGGAAGTTTAATCTTGATCAATGTTATGTTATGGAAAACATGGTATTATTTATTCAATGTTTTTGTTTCCTACACTAATTTCAATCATGTAATCTTAGAATCATTTAATGGTGATCCATTGTAAGAATATTAGAGTTATGTAGTGATTTATATACCTTAGTTGAAAAAAAAAATCCAAAAGAGGAGATATTGAGACCAAGAGTTCTTGATATGCTTTTGTAATGGATTAATTGATGTTTGGAGTGGATATGATTCTTTGTGTTGGATTTTTTTGTAAATTTATAAATCATATTCAAAATTTAATTTATTATTAGGTGAAGGTGTTTATAGAAATTAATTTAGATAATTATTAATCTAATTAAAACTTGTTATATATCATAAGAAGAGTTCATGATTTTAGTAGATTGAAAAGAGATTTAGAATTAGTTCCATGCCGAAAATCAAGGTTTCCAATATGTAAATTTTTTAAGGAAGAACAATTGTGTTGTAGGTTTTTTTAACACCATAGAGGAGTATGGGTTGATTTTGAGTGGTCCTATAATGTTTTGGACCTCTAAATCCTACAATATTGTTATGATATAGAGGAGGTTGGGTCATTTTTTTTTGCCCTGGAAAATATAATACCCCAACACCATAATTTAATTCTACATAATAATGGGTGGATTGGTTAGGTGCTTAGGTCATAGAAAGTGGCCAAATCAAAAAGGAGAGAATAAAATTATTATTGGTATCTCTATAAATTTTAAGGTTCCTAGTATGTAATAGTTTTCTATGTCATAGATAATTTTATATCATAGTGTCCAATGTCACAGTCATGGTTTCCATTCTATAATGTTTGATTTTATGTTTTTTTGAGTCACTATAGATTTTGAGACCTACATACCATATAGGTATCCTATTACGTAGAGTGTTCAGACAGTTAAAAAACTATTTTGAACTATCATCCAGTTCTACAATGGGGAAATCTATTTCATGAAAGTGGTCTTATACACAGTTAAAGAATCCCTGATGATTTGGATTCATTCTAAGAGCTTTTGTGGTTATTTAAATCTATTAAAACTAACTATTCAGATTTTATGTATGGTCATGATTATGTAAAATATGATAAAATGGATGATCTTGTAATTGAATTTGAAGGAATTTGATGATTTGAATTTGACTTTGAAATTCAAATTTAAATAAGAGGAAGGATGTAGTGCAAAAAAATGTTTGTGTGAATTTTGTGGAGAGAGAAAAAGTATAGGAAGATATAATAAGAATAAAGGAAGTGGGAGAAGAATATTTAAGTTTGTGTGTGCTTGTGTTCTGAATACAAAGTGTAGAATAAACTTTTTATTGTAATATTTGAAGAAGTTATTCAGATTAATTCATACTATAAAAGTGGAGAATAAGTAGAATATTTCATCATACTCAATAACTTAGAAGAAGTTTATTTGGTTGAATATGTTTTTTTATTACACAAACATTTATCATTTTTATGTGTGGGATTCACTTGAGTGAGAAATACACCAAAGCATAGTTGAGAGACATTCCAACATGAGTTCCATGGTTATAACCTACTCGTTTGTACTCACATGATGATTCTAGTTGGTAGTGTGATCCTGGATAAATATGTATCACAAAAAATACTATCCTTTTCACATTGATAATGAACCTTGTAAATATATTGTGTTCCATTGTGTTGTTGTGTTTTTTAGGTGTGTTGTATAAATCATCGCTACATACTTATATGTGGTTTGAGTGAAAATATAAAAACAATATTGATCAGTAATTCACACCCCTCTTAGTGATAATTCATTAGTCCTGAAGTGGTTCTACAGTCGCCATTAACTCAGGCTGAGTAATAAAAAATCTACCAACATGTTGTGAATTTCATCTTTAGTGATGACCCTAATACATAGCGATCCATATACAAGTAAAACATTAGGAGAATATGTCTATTCTATATTCATCGGATAGAAATTACTCAAGTTTCTTAGGAGGTTCACACTATGACTTCTAGATTTCACTATACAATATTGAAGCTCTCCCACATGATCTAGAGGTTGGGCTAATTTTGGTCAAATATAGTACTTGACTACATGGGATTCATCATGAAGTGTCACTTAATCTATTTTTACCCAAATTCTATGAATAATCATCCAATGCTTCTTCACACAACCCAGTACTCTTGGATATTTTTGGTATGGTAATTTGATTTCATGGGTCCTTACCTTCCATTGGAAGCTTTACAGTTCATGTTAATCCTTAATTATATTAATTTATTATCAAAATGGACTGAAATAATTCTCCTTATGGAGGTTAATATTATATTGGTGATTACGTTCATGCAATATCACCCCATTCACCAGTCTTTAATCCCTTACAATGTTCTCATAGACATTGGTACAAACTTTTTAACCTCTGAATTAAAGAAAGTTTAAGGAAAGTACATTATATGGTCCAACCATACTTCCTGTTATCATACATAGAATAATATATAGATTTATGTATTCAATAATGTCCTCTAAAACATTCAAAAAAAATATGGTATATTGAGAAATAAAGAGTTATCCTAACAAGCAATCCAATGCCTTGTTGTAATATTAGATGATAACTCATACTTCCAAGATTTAAAATCCTTACTACTTGGTGTGAAGAATTGAAATAGTACTACCCATTGAGGTTTAGTTGTTATCACTTCAGACATCCATATATGATCATTTGATTTAAAGAAAAATATCAAAAGTTTTATTGTCCAAATTCGAAACTCGTGATGAAGATAAGATTTAATCTCTACATAATCTTGAGATTCATAAAAACTGAGTGGCATGAGTATTCAATAACAATGTTCTATTTCACTCATTCCTATAAGGTGATTTTAATTTTGGAATTAATAGTGCCAATGATACCTAGAATAAATACATTAAAGTTAAATACCAATTGGGAAGGCCCCTTCACTATTCACAAGGTTTACTCTAGTGGTGTGTGATCATTGATCGTTATGGATGAGAATTGTTTCTCACCTCCCACCAATGATTGGTTCTTGATGAAATATTTTATATAACTTCACATTGGGTTCATCTCCCTTATCACATTATGATTAAATTATATGACCCAAATCCTGACTACATGACCTTAAACTATGTAGCATTTTATCTTTATTATATTATGGTAAAATGCATTTCACCCCTCGTCTGTTCTATATGAATTTAAACTTCTCGGAATAAATTCTATTTTGTATGACTCTAAATACATGGAATGGGTCCTCATCACACCACCCTTAATTGTATGGAACATGAGTCTTATCTTCATGGCCTTAAACTTTATAGCATGTATTACATACTATATAATGTTGAATTTCATGATCAATATCCTTGTTACTTGATGTTAAACTAAATTAGTCTCGTTCTTAGTTTTATGACCTTAAACTATGTTGATGATATCTTTTTGTATAGTGCTTAAACTACAAAACTACATTAGGGTTATTGCCTAAGAGGCCACCCCCCACACTCCCCACCTATTTTGATTATAGTTTCCTACCAAAACACTTCCATAGTACTACATATGTATTTATTACCATATTAAATGGTATGTAGTGATTCCTAGATCTCTTATCTAGGGTCATCCATAAACATTACATCCATGCCCCCTTTCTACTCTTGGTGATGAGGTGTTTATAGATCCCTATTAGGTTTTAGTATTTATTTTATTACCATAGAATACATACCTTTCCTTCACCCTTTTCTATACATGATTCATTTCATTATAGAAGTATTCCATAACTCTAAAACTATATATGTATTGATTTCTTTCTATTGAGATATGTAGTGATGCTTAGATCTCCTATCCCAGTCCCAGCCACATGTCTCTCATTTACTCTACCTATCCCCAGTTCTCAACACCTCTTCATAAAGTTTCCTTTATCCCATTCACATCGAAGTGGTTCCACACGTAAATGGATATGATCAAATATTTATAACCTTAAATTATAGCATTAAAATTTTATAATGTGTACACACATTCTAAAGTTTATCTATATTAGCATCAATCACTCCAATTCATGTTGGTTTTACCCCACCTGATGTTATATGGGATTCCTCAAGTTACCCCCTCTGGTCTGAGTTACATGAACCTAAACTAGGAACAATTCCCCCTGAGGAAATCGGAATAAGTGGTGGTTTCTCAATCCACATTTGGTTTACTTACCCCCTTACTCTATAGACTGTCTCACCATCATTTTCCAAGATGTAAAACCTTAAACTAAAAATCATCAAGAAATAAATTGGTTCCCCAATAAGGATTATTGTATCCCCTCTCATGTATATCATGGTTTTAATAAACTGTCATGCTTGGTACACTATGTCCATATTCCCAATGTATGATAGTGTATCTATAGGGTGTTAGTAATTCCCATTAGTAATTTTATACTCTTTTATCTCCACACCTTGTGTCAATAAAGTTTGAATTCCCCCATTAAGTCTTTTATTTCAAATTGGATTATACTAGTGTTATAGAATAATTCTCTAGTCCCATACCACCTCTAATTCCAGGTGCACATCCTAAGAAAAATTTCCTTGATTGTAGCATAATGGATCTCATGTTTTGAATTTGGATTATGGTTGACCTTGGATTGTTTTCACCCATTATTGATGATATTGAAGTGGAATTCATTTTTCCAACTTGATTAATATTCATCATTATCCTATCTATCGCCTCTTTTGTGATTCATATTCTATAAGTTATGATTCAACCTTAAACCACTCCCCTTTTATCAATTGGATTTTTAACATTGAACTACTTGAATTATTTCCCTATCTTCATGAATTTATTTGGTGTTCAATGTAAAATTATGATATTGAACCATCAATCAAGGTCTAACACTCTTGATTAATGTGACTAATAATCTATTACCCCTTGTTTTTTATATAAATAATTATTCACATGGTATTATTGTAAATGGTTGATTATTTCTCTAACACAATCGATGTGTATTGATCTTAAAGGAAAGAAACACCCCTTTAGACCTAGAAGTATGACATTAAACTGCATGGAATATAATCCTCGCTATATTATATTAAAATATAAGATCAATATATTTTCTTTATGATGTTAAACTATATGGTACTATCCCCATCACATGACTTAAAACTATGTGCAGTTTTGGTCCTCAACAAAGAGCATACCCCTCCTCTTATAGTGTTGGTCACCTACCACATACCACTTAGAACTATATGTGGCTTGATTCTCATATCAAGGGATTCATAACGATTCATGGATCCCTTATATCAGGACTATCCATAAACTCTAACCATATTTTAGAGTGTAATTTCAGTTTTTCCTTTGACTCATGTCAAGACCCTTTACCCTCTCAACACTAAGAAGATTTCCCTTTCTCCACATAGAAGCTAGAACTATGTGGTATATCTTTCTTGGTGTTTATTTAGTTATGAAACCTATAAAAATTCTAATCAAATTTTTTATCCCCTTCTCTCACTTGGATGCCTACCATATCGTTTCTTCTCATGAATATGATTCAAATCCAAGAAAAAGTCCCCCCAAGAACTATCTGTGGATTCATCCCCATATCACAGGATACTTAGTGACACCTAGATATACTATCGTAGGACCAACTAAAAATTATACATAGAAACTATATCTTTTTTGAATTTGATTCCCTTGCAAAGTTACCTTTTCCCAGATGATGTTGAGACGACGCTAGTCTCCAAGGGGACAGTCCATGTTTAATGACCCTAAACTGGGAACCAAGGCCCAAAAATCATGACCTTGAACTGTTTTCAGTCGTCTTTAAGGATTTATGTATTGGCATGTGGTATCCAATTTTATGTCACATTTTTTCTTATACCTCTCCATCATGTGGACTTCCTTAATCCCCTATTTAGTCCAAGATGTTTAAATTTAAACTATTTAGAACTTTTCCCCCATTTAATGATGTTAAACTACACAGTCTTGATCTTGGATGCATCACCACAAATGGAGCCTCTCCTTGTACACACATCATGACCTTAAACAATGTTCATAACCCTCTACATCCATCTACAATATCATTGGGTTTTCTAAATCACATTTATTTTTCTTTAACCTAGCTAGACCAGTTTTCTACCCCTTCAGTCCTAGCTGCATGACTTTAAACTATACAGCCCCTATAGTTCTCACCTCATAACATTAAACTATATTCCCCATGGTCCTAGTTGTACTACCATAAAAGGAAATCCCCATGGTTCTAGTTACATGACCATAAAATTCACTCCTCACGGTCCATGTTCCATGACATCAAACTATGAACAACCTTACAGTCAAAGATATATCACCTTAAACTCTAGTACCCTTATGGTCTAAGCTATGTGAACTTAATCCATTAACCTATATTAATTTAAATCTATGATGCCTTAAAATATTAAGCCTTATATATCACAACATTATCCTCTCTGGATCATGATCGAATCTTATTCTCATGTCTATGATTAGAATTTGTATAAGGACCACTAGCCAATATTCTTTTCATATATGCCTAGTCAATACAATCAATACATGTAGCATGACCCTAATGGTGCTCAAAATCTTCCTAAGAATCACTATATTCCGTAAACATACTTTGTGTTACCTATTTTGTATCTACGTCGTTCCTCATTTTTAAATGGACCCCCCTATGGTGATAGCAAAATTCCCCATAGTCCATCTCCCATCTTGAGAACATTACCCAGAGGAACCACTTTCATCACCTCTAAATGAACTCCCCAATGGTGAATGTATAGTGTATCATGGCTAACTATCCATCTAGGATATACATCCCTAAGGAGGAATCCTTGGTGTTTGGGTAGTGGAACACATGTTTCAAACATGTAAAATGTCCATCCTCAGTATATCTACTCATTTTCATCTTCTAATTCATAATCTTATTATCACAAATTTCCAATCACCCACTTCTCACTTACATAAGTAGAATTATAATACCCTTTTGTGGTATACCCCCATTCATCTTTCATATTTATATGGTGAATCAAACTTTTTTGAATCTCACTAACCTGATTCCCCCATCTTCAGGGGTTCCCCACATTGTGTTAAATGTGATATTTTAACCCCAAACCATCCTCCCTTGTTGTTCACTCACATGTAATATAAAAAATATTATACTTCCTCTTGTTTCCCACATTATGCATTGACTCACATATACTAATAAATTTTCTTTTATTTTTTTGTTATCATGATTGAGACAAATCAAAATATAAAGAAAGGGATTAAATTCTTCCCCATACCCTATTTCGGATCTTTGTTTCCCTCAAAACACAATCTTATTCACCCTTTATCATATCCTATTCCATGGGGGTATTTTTTGGCACTAAAAAACATGTCCAAGAAGTATTTGGGAGGATTGATTTCCAAGAGTGAAATTCAATAAAAAAGTACAAAAATTTATGAAAATCTATTTATTAGAGTCCATAACCAAAGGAATCATGAATGTCTAGTGTTTCATGAGTATATAACTCTTCAATGATCCAGACACTTCTATGAGACTGAGGATTATAAATACCCCTCATCTTTCTATTTCAAGATTTAATAAATTGGTATTCTTGATTTGTGGGAATCCAAAGCTCTCAACTCATGAAATTCAAACATTGACACTTCACACAACCCAAAATAACTTTTATAGATCCTTTAATGTGAGAAATTATGTGAATTACCTCATATAATCCCTTCAATAAACTGGTTTTCATTCAAGATTTTTTCATGAAACTACCTAAAATGCATAATACACTTTATAAAAATTAAAATATTTCACTTGTAACTTGAATTTTTAATCCTTAATGAGAGTATACATTATTTTCTCCAATAGAGTAGAACTAATCTTGAAAAAATTTATTGTATTATATTATACTTGTTCTATTTATTTATTTATGTTCTTGTTCTTCCATGTTAATTGTCTTTGGAAAAAGATATTTTCAATGAAAATCAAGGAAACCATAACAAAAGGATGGAGAATTAGTGTAGTGTCAATATTATGAGGTTATATTAGTTTTCGAAACTGATTTAATAGGGTTATTTTGGTGTTTTATACCTTTTGGTGGTCTTGTTTTGTGTTTGATGTCTAAAACAAAATTCTGGTTCAAAGAAGTTATCTCATTCCAAATTTTGAGTTTCTAATCCAATAAAGGGGTCTGGATGGTTTAGGTGGATCAATATCCCCAATGAATTATTTTCCTTACAAATGAATATAGTAGCAAAAAACTTCTTCTAGATGAAGATAATTCAATTCTAATATTATCTTTTTTATGCTCCATCATCAACTCTTCAATTAGTTAGATGTAGTAATGTGCATTTTTTATTTTTGAGAATTATTGATTCAATAATTCATATATGATTGTTGGTACTCCTCTATCTCTTAGGCTCTATACTCATCTTATTCTATTTTTATTAGACACAGAAATATCATTCTCAATTTTTCTATAACTATTATGAGTAGTTTATATACTTTCCTTTAAGACTCTAACCCTTAATTAAATGGTTGGGATCAATTTTCTCCCTATAATTTTTCATGATTAATTGATGTGTCTCATGTTATTAAATTAATTAAATTTCATTAAAATGGATCATGAATATATCCTGAAATTCATCAACTCTTTATCATTTTAAATAAAAACCAAATCATCAATATATTCTAGAAACTTCTTGATCATGTCATAATGATTATCACTATAGTGTGATCCCCTTATACTTCAGCCAAATTATGATGTGATATCCTCCACTATTGTATGATCTTAAGTCAAACAATATATCTAAAAAATATAGGTAAATATTATTTCCCTAGGAATCACAGTCTAATCTTCCATATCTCTTTGAATATCAAACTTGTATTGGTATGACAGTGTTCTTCACAGCATAAAGACATTTATCTTTACCCAACCAATTTTTATGGATTTATGATAAAATTCAATGAATTTGGTGTAGTAATTTATCATTATGTGGTCCATATTATATATTCATATTCATGATGTGGTACATAAAATGTGTCATGATTCCTCTATCTATCATATTCCAAAACCAAAATAATTTTTCATACCTCTCACTATGCCATGGCACTTAAGAAGTTACTCTTATGTATGATTGGTCATGATGTTTTATTTATCTTCATGGTACCTCCATTCATCTAACAACCCAAAATATTTTTACATAACCTTTCGTTTACTCTTATGTAAGAATAAATATGGAATAACAGAAAACTTCATAGCACAATGTATCTTACCACTCAAGAAGTTATTCTTATAAAGCTTCAATTTAATGTCCTCACCCATCATGGCATGGATAAAATTTTCATGGAATGGTAAGCTCGATCTTTAAAAAAACACTATCATCCTATACCAAATAACATCAATTCATGGTTCTACTTCATCTATCACCTTAATATACTAGAATATATAATTTCATCATACCTTCCATCAATTCCATATTAATTATCACACTCCAATTATTGATATCCTTATTCCATGGCCCAGATATATAGAAATATCAAGGTGTCTCTTCTATCACAACTCTATATAGTCACTTTATTGGATTCAATGCTTCCTTAATAGATCATCCTTTCCCATTATTCACATTCCATGTATGGTATTGTTATGAATTCTTCACCACATGTGGTTCCCGTATATGTAAACTATCTCCACCTCATCCAAGAACCATGGATTCTTACATAGTCAGTGTTACACTAGAAATTGCTATCTGTAATGAACTAAAATTTGAACCCTTATAACATAAAATAAGGAAATATGGAAGGCCTTAATGAACCATTCCATATATAGGTATATCCAGAACTGTGACTCCCAAGAATCCCATCCACACACCTTTCAATTTCCATAGGCACTCACAGCACACAGCCCAAATAGAATAATAAATTTATGTAATCACTCAATGAAGAAAAATGAGGATTTATCCTACTCCATGAGAAAAAAAACTTTAATAAAAGAGAAAAAAGATATTATAATGAAAAAATTAGTCCAAAGAACAAGATAATAAAATATTTAGTGAAGCCAAAACAATTAGAATTTAAGTAACCCCACTCAACCTATTTATAGATCAAAAATACATCTTAATTTCAGTAAATTAGGTTCTATCATAATTTAATCTTTATAGACATAACTTCACTTGATCATGGCCACAAACTTTGCACCACCACCTCACTTGATCCATCTAGTAAATAGTGTAAGAATCTTGAAATACATCTGGTTTACTCATATATAGACCCCTGAAGAATCTAATGTATTCTTTGTTACCATAGGATTATTCTTACGAAGAATCAACCAATTTAAACTCATAGAGTATTTATTTCATATTTTATCATCCTGAAACAGTCATCACTTTTGTATTTGTATCTAGTTCTAGGATTCAGGATCTGTTTTGCCTCTATATATTTGGTTTTTTATGTAATTTCAAAAGTTTATTCTATATAAAGGCAACCTACCAAAACCTTCATAACATGTTAGTCTTGGGATAATAACATGGGTACCTTATTTGGGCTTGGGATTCCCTCCCATGTACCCTATTGTTTCAGCATTGGGATTCACTCCAATGTACCCTCTTGTTTCAGGATTAAAATACCCTCCCATATACCCTCTTCTTTCGGGCTTGGTATTCCCTCCTATGTACCCTTTGAGCTCATAAAATTTTTATCACTACCCAATGCATTGGAGGGAGATATAGGTCCCATCTGTCACATAATAAAATTATACATACATATACCACAAGATAATAAAACTTTCATCATATCATGACCCATAAAAATAGATGGCTCTCATAAAAATCATATCATAACCCATGAAATTAAATGGGTATCATAATAATTTAATCATATCATAAACTATGGAGAAATATATGTTTCATAATAATTTCATCCTAGAATAACCTGTGAAAGAAATAGAGTTTCATAAGAATTTATCATGGTATAACATGTTGAACAGAAATAGGTTTCATAAACATATTACCCATGAAAGAAAATAGGTTTTAATAAACATCATTCTATCAAAACATAAACCATTCAGAGAAAGAATATGAAGGGAACCATTCGATAGCTTCCTATAAAGTCATGAGTAACACCAACAGATGTCATCTTAGAAGGAAAATAATTTTTAAATATATTTTAAAAACATTTCATGAGGGAAATATCGTTTCTTATTTTTAAAATTATTTTTAAAATGTAAAAACTTTTGAAAACCATTTTCATTAAAATAAACATGAAAACTTATAAAGGAATATTTTAAAATCAATTAAAATTTTAAAAGTAAAAACATTTTTTATAACCTTTATCAGTGAAAACCAATTTAATACAATGAATTTATAAAATACTAGGAAAAAAATTTCTTTAAAAATTACTTTTTAATATTTTAAAGGAATCTTAAAGATAATTATGGTCATTATGGTGGGTAAATCTGTAAGTGCTGAAAATTCCTTTCGCACTGTAAAAAGTTTAGAAAAGTGCCTTGACTAGAAAATGACAGGAAGATTCCTTTTTAAAACCCCATTTTTTAAAAATTTAAAACATGGGTAAAAATTTATTTTAAATCTCATAGGATAATAGTATAATATTTCTGGAAATGTTTTTAGAAAACATGGTTTTGAAGGAACACAAATTTCTGACCGAAGAGAGGTAAATTCAGACTTTCTTAAAAACACTTTATTGATCATATTATGTACCAAAGAGTGGAAAAATGGTACCATTAAAAGGATATAACATGAATAACCATAGGTTAATAAAACTAGTGAGATTTCATGAGATATTTATCATAATATTTCATCAATGGGATCATAATCATAACAAAAATATCGATAAATTGTTAGGTTGTAACTATAAATCGTTACCAATTTAGTAACTTTGAATCATAATACAGTAGAAAGAATAAAATTACATGGATATTAACATATCATAAAAATAATTAGATTCATTATATACTATTTAAAAGTAATTATGTACACCTCATGGAAAAATATAGGTGCATAACATGCCATGTGTCTCAAAGAAGGAAAATTGAGACAAAATTACTTTACCGATTTGGTAACTTTTGAAACATAAACCCCATGAAAGAAATATCATAAATTTCATATTTAAATACTCATAAATTTAATTATAAGTATCATATAATACATCCATGATCAGTATACACACCACACAAAATAATTGAGTGGTAAACTATATGTGTATCTCATTGAAATAAAAATTGAGATGAAATTCCTTTACCTTATATCTTGACTCGCATCGTACTCATAAAAACCTCATGTATAATAAATATAAGTTTATTATACATATTTTAAAGAACCATATTATTATATTTAATACCATATATGATTTTATTATGAATTTATATTACTCTCTTATTAACATTTCTATGTTAAGGTTTTGTTTCAGGTAATGTCTCCTTTGTTTTGTTGTACATGTTTTGACTTATTATTCTAGATTGTCTTACTTATATCATGATTTACTTACTTATAGAATGTAAAACATTATATAAATATCTATATATTTAGTATATATGTATTTATAATAATCTATAAAATATATAAAGATAAAATGAAATACACCGTTCATGGAGACGGTAGGTCGTACGTACGAATGAATGATGTTTCTATTTTTTTGTTATATTAAAAGAAAGTTATTAAATGAAATATATGTATATATGTATATAATATCATTGAATTAGCATTATTATCTTATATATATCACATAATTTCACTATAACCATCCTTAACACATTCCATGTAAAGTACGAATGAATCGCATCGCTTTGAGGAGGCGGTAGTCCACACATCCACAAACGATGTTATCATGTTTACATAAGATGGAAAGTATAGAGGTATGTGTTATAAAAAAATTAATGAAACATAAATAAATAATATATAATATATATATAATATAAATATTTTTTACATCATAATTTTCAACCATGAAAGGAGGTAAAGGAAAAAATGAACAATCATCATTTTAGGAGGTGGTAGTTCATCATACACATAAAAAGTATGTTCATTACCCATTAGATGTAAGTGTGTATAAGTTTTGGTAGAAAAAATTTCATAAATACATCTCTGTATGTTAATGAAATTTTTTTTTATAATCATGGAATAAGTAGTATTTAGGGGGTGGATAATGTAAATAAAACTAAAGATCTTAAGGAAATATGTTACCTCTTCTTTGGGTAACTCCTTTTAGTTTTCACCAAAGGGATTTCTTGGATGGATTTCTGACCAAGAGGGGATTCTAGGATAAGGGGATGGATTTTTAGGATCTATTTGGTCATATAATGTTCTTTCCAAAGTTTCTTGATATGTGTGATTAAGTTGGAGTATAGGAGGCCTTTTTATTTTGTAGGAGGAGTGGTACTCTTGTAAATTTTGGAAAAGGGAATTCCACCCATGTTTTCCCCATTGAAAGTGGATCCAATAATGGAAAAAATTAAAACCAAGTGAGGATAGGGTCTAATTATTAGAAATTATAAATTATTTTGATTCAAAATATTGAATCCATTTTTTCAAATGAAAATCACATAATTAATAGAAAATAATTTAAAATTAATCCTGCATATGGGATGACACTATGTGTTTTTTAAGTAAAAATGATCAAAATTTTGCTTAGTTTTTATATCTAATTTCAATGTGAAATTGGTTAAAATGACCTAAATTGTACTAATTGATATATAATTGATATAATTATACTTTAAAACCAAATTAAAAAATAATTTAACTATATAAATAAATTAGATAAAAAATCAATTTTGAATTAAAATTCAGTTTTTTTCACTATTCATCCGAAAATGAAGTTTCTTAAAAAAACTAAAAAATTCACCCTAAGATAATTTCAAAATTATAAATTCAAAAAATAAGTTTATTATATCAAATTAATTTTCTAAATTTGTCTAAAATTAATTTTAATTTTTTTTACAAAAGGACATGAAAAGCATTTCATTTAAGAAAATAATATTTTTAAATATATAAAGACTTTACAAAAAATTATATTTATCATTATCAATATGTTATATTTATATAAAACCATTATATAAAATATTTTAAAAGTAGTTATTACTATTCATATTACTAAGTTTAGTTATAACTATCTAATTTAAATGATTATAAAATGATGTTTCATAGAAATTCAGCGTTGTGTGTAACATATGTCAAGTGGGTGTTTCTTGTAGTTCAAGTCAATTCGATGTTGTGTGTAGTGCATGATTAAATTGGTTTTGTGTATAACACAATACAAAAATATTTATTTAATATAAAATAAACTATTTTATGTGTTGCATGAACTAAAATATATCAAAAATATTAAATTAATTCGAAACAATATTTCATAAAATATCGAGGTGTTACACTATAATTGGGAGTTATGGTGGTGTATGAGGGTAAGGTTTGGGTGTAGATATTTAATGGAATATATTTTTGATTTTAGAGAATATATATGGGGGATTTTCTATTTTCAAGACACATTGATCTTATTTTGATGGGTGCCATGCCTAAAGCGATGGAGAAGGAAGAATGGGAAAGGCTAGATAAGAAAGCATTGGGGTTGATTCAAATTTCCTTATCCTAAAATGTGACTTATATTATTTAGGAACTGAAAAATAATTTAGAAAATATGAATACTCTTGCTTACATATATGATAAATCAATCATAATGAATAATTTTTTCCTTTCTCATAGGTTGTTCAATATGAGGATATCGAAAGTTAAAATAGTGGAAGATCACATAAATGACTTAAACATGATCTAGAGAAAGTTGGAGTCAGTTAATTTGGAAATTTGGAGATCTAGATTGGTCGTTATTATTACTATTATCACTCCTTGAGTCTTGGGATGTGATTTCACTATAGTGAACAACTCAAGTGGAAATATAGGATTAGTTTTTTATTTCTTAGATACATGATCTTGAATAAATAATTTCTTTGGAATGAGATCTATGAATCTTATAGAAATTATTATAGTGTTTAATTAATATGGAATCCCATAACCTTGAAAGGTCATAGTAAAGGAAAATAAAAGAGTAGTCGTAGTATGATTATCTTATTAGAAGGTGGTCCCATGTGTTTGAATTGTGGGAATAATGGTCACATGAAGAATGATAGTAATGAGAAAAAAGTGAATTTTAGAAGATACAATTTTGGAAGTGGATATATGAATCATGTATCAAAATATCAGTTCAGTATATTGTTTATTATCGTTAGATTAATTGAGTCTTAGATTATAAACTTTGTATCTTCATTCTAGTCAACATATGATATGGATAGTATGAATAACTATACTTTCAAAATATTCAGATAGGTTCATCATGAAAATGATGAAGCTCTAGAGATTTTTAAAAAAGGTAATGTTTACATCCAGACAAGTATTTTAAGTATGTTAGAGTTGAATGGCATTCAACACATACAAATATTGAAGAATAAATTAATTTTCATTGTATAGTTAGATGATGTAGGATTCTGTAATACAAGCATGGATAGTTCATGGAATATTTCATGTGGTTTCTTGGTGGTGAGGATGGGATTGAAGAATGGAATGTTATACTTCATAGGAGTATCTTAATGTGTAATTCATTCCATAGAAATAACATACAAAAAGTTAAGGCGTGATAATCTAAGTCACTTAGTAAGAAAGGGATGAAGATCCTCACTACTAAAGGTATGTTAAATATTGGAAGAATAGAGTACTGGAAATGTGAATATTTTATCTTCAAAAATAGATAAAAGGTTTTTTATAAATTTATGTTAAAGTACTAAATAATTGAATGTTAGAGTTGGTTCATATAGATGTATGGGGGCTAGTTTCGGTTCATTCTCATAGAGGGTTGTTGTTCTATGAAATATTCATCACTAATGTAGAATGGAATGTATGGGTTTTCTTTCTCAAGACTAGGTTAAAGTTGTTTATAACCTTAATCCTATGGAGATCCATGTTGGAAAAAGGGACTATGAGAAAATTTAAGTGCTTGAGTTATGATAATGGTGGGGAGTACTGAAGTATAGAGTTTTGGATATTTTACTAATGGAAGGGCATATAGTTTGAGAAGATTATTCCAGGTGATATAGAACATAAAAAAAGTTTCAGAGAGGTTGAATAAAATAATGTTTAAAAAATGATTATTATAATTCATGTGGGGTTTCCCAAGGTTTTTTGGGCAAAATCAGTGAATTGTGTGGTATACTTGATTAGTAAGAGTCCCTCTTATCTATTAGGGTAGGAACTTTCAGAAGTCTGTCGGTCTAGAAGGAAGGTTTATTTCACCCATCTCAAAGTCTTTGGTGCACTTTCCTACATCCATATTGATTCCACTTAGAGTGAAAGTATAGAGGCTAATTTATGATTGTGTTACATTATAGGGTATGTGATAACAAATCTTAAAATTTTGATAGAAGTTGAAATTTAATCTTCAATGAGGGATCCTTTGGAAGGATCATATAAAAAACTTCCTCAAGCCTCTGTCAAAACTATCACCCAAATCAGCTCTCCACTAACCTGAGGGGTGTTCCTGATCCCCATGAGCTGGTGAAAAGTACCAAAGCATCAGATATATACACTATGGAAATGATTTCTCCCTTAAATCAAAGTTAACCAAGATTCATATTCTACTGAAAATATGGTATGGCCCATCCATAGTTCAAACCTCCATACAAGAAATAAAATTGTAGATATAAAAAAACATAAGAATGAAATAGATATAAATAATATAAACCAATCCCATGTCTCATCCTTTAAACTCCCTCACTTAGCCAGTATACCTTCGCTCATTCCCCAAGATCCCTCAACATGATATATCTCTATAATAACCTATTATACTCATAAATAATGTAGTCCACCAATAACCATAATATAAAGTAGTAAATAAATCATTTAAAGGGTCACACATTGGGAATTCTAAGAAATTAAAGGAAATTCCTACAAAATCATGTAATAGGAATCATGGGAATAATGAAATAAAATAAATAATTGACCTCAAATACCTTAAGAAAATAAATGTTCTAAGAGTGGGAATAAGATAAATAAAAATCCTAAAACTAAAATTATATATAGGTGTGAGAATAAAAATACTCAGTAGGCCACCACCCACCTCTCCACACACCAAAAAATTAATTATAAAACCATTTTAAATCAAACTTGAACTAAAATTCAAAGATATAGTTTTTCACATGATTTATAAAATAGGGATAACAATACACCGATTACACAATTTCTAAACAAACAATTTTTTTAAAACCAGTGGTGGTTAATAATTTTACCAAATAATGTGAAACTACTAGAAAAAAAGGGTTTCAAGACCATTGAAAACAAACCAAACCGCCATTTATCCCTCTTTTCAAACATTTCTTGAAAACTCTATTTTAATAAAAACCATATAAAATCCATTTCATAAATACCATTTATGAAATAACCAATCTATTTACATTTTAAAACACACATTACAATCCATTTCAAAATCTAGTTTGAAAGTAAACCAAAACCATAAAATGTCACAAGTCCCAATATGAACCCACGCATCACAAACATTCCAAAATGGATAAAAGGAATATGATACCAATAAAAAATTAAACAGGTAGGTCATGCAATCAAAAAACAAATGAAATACCCTATTTCATCCTAAAATAGGATCAAGTGTCATGGGAAACATCCCTATTTCTAGTAACAAAGACTTTAATTAGTGATAAGGAACCTAGGATGGGACTACTGAACATATCCATATCCCTAGTAATCCCATCAGAATATCAAAAAATAATTTCCTTGGATATCCTTCATTGCCATGGGAATAAAATAAAGTTTATATCTCATGACCTGCTACCCTCTCAATATAACCAACAGGGTTTGGTCAAGAAACATTACCTATGTATCCTACTGTTAAACATTATGAATTTCCCTTATAAATGTCACCTACTACATTCCTAATAATTCCATGACAATTCAAATTGATGTGAGAATAAATAAATAATCACACACAAGTGTAAATTATTTAAAGGTAACCCACACATCACCTTTTATTCCCTTTTAAGGAATATCCCTGATCACATCCATGTATAAGAATCATGATGTTCACAATAAGTTTTAAACATCCCCTGGGAGGTTATAATTCACAAAAGTTACAACAATCACATGGTCTCAATGATGGTCTCACACACTTTGTAAAATTTCTTAAAGTTCCAAACAAACCATTAAACCCATAACTCTTATGATATTGAGTCACTCTACACATTTCATTAAATCATTTGAAATCTCATTTCAAATATTTCTTCAAAACCAACCATTTCAAAACACTGTGAAATCCATTTAAAAACACACCCTATTTATCCAAAACAAATTTTGAAATAAACATTTCTATCAAAAATATCTATGGTTTCAAACATTTCCCTTCAATTTAATCCATGACCCAAATGGGGTCAAACAATTTGAAACCCTTATGTTTCATTAAAAATAATTATTGAAACATTCTTAAAACACTTTGAATTTCAAGTATCACTTGAAATTAAAAGTAAAACCTTTGATAAATCACTTTGAAAGCCCATAAATATTTATAAATTTGAAATACTATTTTTATAGTTCATTTAGGAAGTATCAAAAAGACACATTATTCCAATTCATGAAAAAACAGATTTGGACTAGCCCTTAAAATTATAAAAACTTTTTCTTTCAAATAAACCCAATATTAAAATGAAATTATCACCTTGTCAATTCAATAACCTTAATTAAAACTATAAATTAATAATTAATACAAAAAATTAAAACATGAAACAATCAACAGTTTTAAAATTAAATTCTATGGAAGGGTAAAATCCAATTCAAATTAATGGGACATGATCCATAATGTCTCACTTATGACGACACACACCAAAAAATCATGAAGGAACTTCCATGAACCCTAAACACTAAATAAACCATAAACATTATGTTAGCCTTATGACTTAGGGTTTGGAAAAAACAAACCTAGAAATTGGGAATGAGAAAACTACAAGGGAACAAGGAAAAAAGGGAAGTGGGGACCATACCTAGGAGAGTCGGCCCTAAACCACGAATATCAGTCCATAAACTTCCAAGAAAGAAGGATATATAGGGGTGGGAGGTATGCTCGACTAGGGGGGTTTGGCCTAGGGTGTTACTCATGAGTGTGAGGGGTGGTCGGAAGGAGGAGTCCGCACAAGGGAGGAGGTCGTATGAGGAAGGAGGTTGCTAATAGGGAAGGGGTACACGATGGAGGTTGTGTGAGGGAGAAAATCGGTAGGAGGGAGGGGGTGTGCGATGTAGGGAGAGAGGGAAGTGTGGGAGAGTTTTTTAAAAAATAAAATAAAGGAAATAAATAAAAAAATACTAAATAACATCACATGGTTTACCTGAACTGTTTACCAAATTTTGTGGTAACCATGAGACCCATACTACCTAAGAAAAAGGGCTCCAGAATGACTTCTCATGGGACCCTGCATGGGCTAACTAGCAGTGCACTAACCATGAAAAATGAAATTTTCTTGGTAATATCCCTTAAATCATGGTTACTAATAACTATGTTCAACCCATGTGTAGAATAAAATTATTAAAAATTTAAAAAACTCATGGTCGAAACTCCTAAAAAATTAATTTTCCCAAAAATTAAATAAAAAATAAACAATTTAAATACTATAGTGATATCAGGTGTTACATATTAGAACATAGATCAGGAATCTGATGAGATAAACTTATCATCATAGGTTAAAGTTGAATTAAATGGATGTTCATAATTTATATATGTTTTAGAGAATTTAGGAAGTACATTAGTACCAATAATTCTATACTAATTGAAATTTATAGTGCATTAAAGTTATTTTTTAAGGGTGTTTCAAGGGTTGGAAGTATCAAGGATCTCTAGAACTATAGAATATAAATGTATACTTTCATATGAAGGACATAGTAATATAAAACCCTAGAAGTTTCAATATCGGAAGGAGATGATCCAAATTTTGATTTTTGGAGATCTACCAGAGTTAGGCACCAAGTACATAGGTATGAGAGTGATATGAAATACTTAATTATCATAGATGTTGGACATTATGAGATCCCAAAATAGTATAGAAATATAAAAGTCTAAAATTAGTGTGAGTTATTCATAGGGGTGATATTTATTCCCTCCATGTGTTTGAAATATGGGAGCTAATGGAAAGTTCTGATGTGAAGAAATTTCTTTAAAAGAAATCAGTGTATTAGTCAAAGGAAAAAAGATGATGGTATATTGAATTACAAGGAATAGTTAGTCATGAATGGATTTTATAAAATGAAAGGTATAGATTTCTATAATATATTTTCACCATTAGTTAAACATATGACAATTTAGATGGTACTAAGTATAGTTTCCATATATATTTTTCATCTAGAACAGTTCTATGTGAGAAAAAAAATATTTCATAGGGGCCAAGATGATGAAATCCACAATGAGAATCAAGTAGGTTTCAAGGATAATCAAAATTATGATTATGTGTGTAAGATAAAGTGGGTCCTTTGTGGTTTAAAGTTTTCACCAAGGTATTGTAACTATAATTTCAACACTTTTATAGAAGATAGGATGTTTTTTCAGAGAAATGTTGATCATTATTATAACCTTAAGTTGTTCAATTATGGGATCTTCATCATTTTAATTATCTATATAGATGATATGATTATTTTTGATTCTGTAAATGAAATTTTTAATGAGATGAATTTTGGATTGTCCATCAATTTCAAGATGAAGGATCTCAATTTGGATAAATGGATCTTAGACATTTTTATAGTGATGGGATTAAGTTCTAATAATTTATACCTAACTCGGTCAGATTACATAAGGAAGTTGGTGGAGCACTTCAATATAAGTGAGGAGAAACCAGTGACCACACCCCTAGCCATACATTTCAAATTGATAAAGGAGAAGTAACCATGAATGAAATATGAGTTAGAGTACATAGAAAAGGTTCCTTATACATCAACAATTGGTATTTTGATGTATTTCATGGTTTTTATTCAATTAAAATTTACACAAGTAGTGGGAGTCATTGGTAGGTTCAAGTAAAATCCCAAAAGAGTGTACTAGGAAATCATGAATTGGATCCTTTGGTATTTAAATGGTTCGGAAAGTTTGTCACTTTGCTTCAAAACTGATGAACCATATCAAGGGTTCACAAAATCTAACTTTGAAGGGGATGCAGACACTTAGAAGATAATCACCATAAATTTTTTCTATTTCAAAGTTATGGTTATAATCTAGATTTGGAATCATTAACTAGTATTTGAACTCTCAATAACGAAAGTGGACAACATTACTTTCAAAAAATTTGGGAATAAGTTGATTGGGTTCAAGGGGGTATTAAAATATCTCAGAATGAGTCAAGATGATGGTATACTCTTTTTTGATTCATTAAGGGAAATTCACATGGATAAAAATCTAATGTTTCATTAAAGGATGAAACATACTTAGCTGAAATATCACTTCATCTAGAAGTTATTAGAGGATAAAGTGCAAGATCTATAGAAGATATAAGGACCTCATAATCTAGAAGATACACTGAAAAATTTTATAGTATGGGATGTGTTAAGGAAGTGTTTCAAGTAAGTCGGGTTGGAATGATCGAAAGCATGGGGGTTACCATGTGTCTTCAAATGAAGTTTTAGGAATAAAAGGATAACTTTGGATATTGATATAGGATATAGTGGTTAATCTAGGAAATAATTCTCAAGTGGTATATGATGAGTTTGGGGATTCTCAAGTGGGATATGATAAGTTTGGGGAGATTTTTCAATGATCAAATGTGGTATGAGAAACCCATGGAAACCTAAATCTAACATAAATAGACACAACATGTTGAAAATAAAGAACAAAAATATTGAACTTTTGATAAGGTGTACTGCATATTTTACTCTTTGACATTTTATAGAGATCACTAAAGCAACAGTCAAATACCTCTCACCTCTGAGGGTGATATATCATCCAGTGGATCCTTGATCATATAGAGAGAAACACAAACCTTATATAGGGGTACTAAAACCTTATTTTAATGATTAATGGTGGTTCGATTCAAAGAGAGTTACATCCTGTATTTCATGCATAAAGTGTCTCAAACATGAGGGATCACATTCCTTCAATATCCCCTATTGAGTGTTAGTTTGTCAGATTCCATCATATAGTATTCGAGTGTTACTACCCATTGGGAAGTTACATTCATTTAACACTTCATTAAATGTATTTAGTATGAGAATACATTAATAAACCAATATAATTGATTTATAATTTATGAAACTGTGTGGGAGAGAGTATAGGTGTCACGTGCGTAAAGAGAATATATCATCATCCATTCATACAATATGATATAGGAAAATTAAAGCATATTATTCCTCTTTATGATGCAGGTGTGTCATATCTTATAATATTACCCATATGAATATCATTTCATATAATCTATGTATATCATAAAATATGATATACCCTAATTTTAATTCATATCCATAATTCTCTCACTCAAACTAAAATCCCCTAAAAACTATTTGTGAATCCATAAAAAACTCTTTTGGATATGGTTTATCAAACTATCATCATTTTGGAATAAATAATTTATCTAAAACTTAATTCTTATCCAAAGGCCTAACTATGTGACCCAACAGGACTTAGTATCATTCAAAGGAAATATTAAATCTTTGTTTCATAGATTTAATCATATCATGGACCTTAGAAAAGCATCGGTTCTACTCAGGAAACTAAGGGTTCTGGTGTGATCCTGAAAAAAAACATACTTATATATCTATATGAACATTTCCACAATAAGATGTATCATCTACATCATATGAATGAAGGTTTCGGGCACAGTGGAAGCGCGTGGTTGGATGTGCCCACTTGGCTTTTTGTGATTAGCAATGATCAATCCAGGATCAATACGACGATAAATGCTAGTCTCCACGGATCGAATCACAGAAATAGATAAAATAAAAAGGGAAGTCCCGGAACCACAAAGTAGGATCGTTACAGGTTGATTATAATTAATTTAATCAATTGAAAAGAAATACCTTTTGGGTGTTCTTTCTTCATTGATGTTCTTGATCACGTTCCGATGTGATTCGTCGTTGCGTCGCAGAAGCCAAGTTTATACTTTCTCTAGCGGTGATCTAAACATGTACCTCATATCTCGGGACGTCGCCAAAGGATTCTCCGGGTGCTAGCATGGAGAAACCTTTGCTTGCATTGTCCGCCTTAGATCATCTTGATCCGATGGAAGATGATCTCTCTCGGTCTTGAGAGCGTTCTTGGAGGAAGAGGTTCTTTCAGCCTTGAAAGAATTCTCCAGAGATGTTGTGTGTCGGAAAAGAGTTGGGGTTGTGAGGATATTTATAATCGGGTGTGTGGGGTTATAGAGTTATGACAATAAAAAAAAAGTGTTACGCATTTTATTTATTTCATTAACTCTTATTGAAAAACCCATTTAGAATAATTAATTCCTTGACATGCGCCCATACTGATTATAATAAATATCATTTAAAACAATATTATATCCTCAAAATCCTGACTGGAAAAACTACACGGCGTGTACTTATTTTTCATTGAAAACTACATGGCGTGTACATTCAATATACACGGCGTGTATATCTTGTTTTAATTTATTCATTTCCTTTCCATAAAGAAAACTACATGGCGTGTAATTATTAATACATGGCGTGTACTTGTTTTCTATGAAAAACTACACGACGTGAATATCTTGTTTTTCATTTCCTTTTTCCTCCATCATTAAAACGATTTAGACTTACTTGAATAATTATTAAACCACATACGGGAATAATCTTTCTTCTACTTGAGATACTTGAATACACTTAGTGTGTGACCCTCTAGGCCTCTTTCTCATTGGCATTAGGCGGGCTAGCCTAAAGTCCAAGATTACTTTCTAGCAACGGGTCAAGGAACCCAAGAGAAAGAAGTTGATGCCGCATTGACATATCACCACATACGAATGCTTACTGTGTAATTTAATCCCTTTGTCTCGATATCTCATCAAGAAGGTTTCATGGCAGTTTCATAAACCTATATGCTTGATCCGTCGTTCTTTGACTACCTGAAATAAACTCATCGTTCACACCATGGCCATGGAATTTAATGCGACAGTTCTATTTCAATAAAAGGGCTGAGATATCAACTTCCATAAATGGAAGGGACAAATCCTTCCTCGACTTATCCATTAACAACATGTCACTCGTGACGCACCCAACGTACCCTACTTCCCGCCAACTGTCTGTGTGACGGTTTTCGTCAGTAAATCTAAGTGTGCGAGTCATGACATGAGTTAATGATAATCTTCAAGTCTAAGGACCATTACACACGCTCGTAGATAGCAATGTCTGATGACACCAAGACATGCAGAATTGCTACTGGCAGGTCTGTTTTCATAATCCCCCATCTTGGAGATTACCAAGTGCAAACTCAATGAGAGAGAGTCTCGTTTTCTTATGAGTGCTCGCACATGACAGTATGTATACTATGCGTCCTATTATAGTATGTCATCCAACCGTAGAACTTTATTTAAGAATATTGTTATAGCATTTCAAGGTTCTCATCATAGTGGGGATCTTCCAGGTTCTTATCAATGCAACAAATATTCCAGGACATTATTATATTATAATCATGCATAAAAATGAACAATATATAATAATTGAACATTCATGTAATCAAAGTACAAAACAGTTGGTTCTCAGGACACCAACCCTTACAAACTCCCACTTGGACTAGAGCCAACTGCCTACGACTTTTAGTCCGCTAGACCTCACATGATGATCATGTTTCTGCTAAGTCAAGGCTCTATTCAAGGGGTCCTCCATGTTGTCTTCTATGGAAATACTGCTCACTGCAAATTCACCTCTCTGAGAAAAATCCCTCAAGAGATGATACTTCCGAAGTATGTGCTTTGTCCGTTGATGTGACCTTGGCTCTTTAGCAAGTGCCACCGCTGCAGTATTATCACAATAGAGTGTGATAGGATCTTTACTTCTCAGTACTACATCCATCTCTTGGATGAAGATTCACATCTATACTGCTTCTTTAGCTGCCTCAGAAGCTTTGATATACTCGAACTCCGCTGTAGAATATACCACCACACTTTTCTTTGAGCTCTTCCAACTCACTGCACCTCTATTCAAACTGAAGATGTATCCAGTCTGCGACTTCATGTCATCTTGATCAGTCTGGAAACTAGCATCTACATGTCCTCTCATGACTAGTTCCTCATCTACTCCATAAACTAGGAACATATCCTTAGTACGCCTCAGATACTTAAGGATAGTCTTGACTGCCATCCAATGGCAGTCTCCTGGATCAGCTTGATATCTGCCTACTACACTTAATCTGTAAGCAACATCTAGCCTCGTACATAGTATAGCATACATGACTAACCCAATCGTGGATGCTTAAGGGATCCTTGCCATTCTATTTCTTTCTTCATGTGTCTGAGGAAACATTTTCTTGGAAAGATGAATGCCATGTGACACTGGAAACAATCCCCTCTTGGACTATTCCATACTGAATCTCTTTAGTATCTTGTCAATTTATGTACTTTGACTCAGGCCCATCATTCTCTTGGATCTATCACGATGGATCTTGATCCCAAGAATATATGTTGCCTCGCCCAAGTCTTTTATGGAGAAGCATTTATGCAACCATGCCTTAACTGACTATAAGACAGGTACTTCATTTACAATTAGTAATATATCGTCAACATATACTATTAGGAAAATGAATGCACTTCCACTAAACCTCTTGTAGACACAAGGCTCACATTCATTCTTAACAAATCCAAATTCTTTTACAGCTTCATCAAAACGAATGTTCCATGACCTTGATGCTTTCTTTAATCCATAAATGGATTTCTGCAACTTGGATACCTTGTTGGAATCCTTTGGAGTCACGAACCCTTCAGGTTGTGTCATGTAGACATCTTCCTGGAGGTTCTCATTAAGGAATTTTGTTTTCAAATCCATTTTCCAAATTTCAAAGTCATGGTAAGAGGCAATGGCCAATAGGATTCTGATGGATTTCAGCATCGCAACCGGTGAAAAATTTTCATCATAGTCAATTCCTTGACGTTGTCCAAAACTTTTTGAAACTAGTCGTGCCTTGTAGGTGCTGAATTTCCCCTCCATGTCCAGTTTCTTCTTGAATACCCATTTATTACCAATAGGATTTACATCAACTTGAGGATCTACCAAAATCTAGACTTTGTTTTGGTACATGGAATCCATTTCAGAATTCATGGCTTCTTGCCACTTGGCAACGTCTGTGCCTTCAACTGCTTCCTTGTAGGTAAGAGGATCATCATTGTCCACCAATAATGAGTCACCATCCTCGGTGACAAGAAAACCATATCTTTCTGGTTCTCTCACCTCTCTCATGCTTCTACGCAGTTCTTGTGTCTTTGGAACAGATTTTTCTTCCGCAGGGCTTTGTGGAATCTGTTCTTGTACCAACTCTTGTGTATCTTGAGCCTCGACTTCATATAAGTCTATCTTGCTCCCACTATCTATTTTGGATATGTGATCCCTCTCAAGGAATATGGCGTGTCTTGTCACTGTAACCTTTTTTTCTGAGGGGTTGTATAGGTAATATCCCCTTGTTTATTTGGGATATCCTATAAAGATACACTTTGTGCCTCGGGGTGCAAGTTTGTTACCTGAAGAGGCCTTAAAAATGCTTCGCTACCCCACACATGTAAATTCGATAACATGGCTTTGCGTCCACTCCATAACTCGTATGGAATACCATTTATCGATTTAGTTGGTACTTGGTTTATTATGTGCGCTAATGTTTGTAATACATATCCCCAAAAGGATAATGGAAGACTCTCATGACTCATCATTGATCTCACCATGTCTAACAGGGTGTGGTTCCTCCTTTCACTTACACCATTCCACTGCGGTGTGTAAGGAGGAGTGAGTTGAGATAGAATCCCAAACTCCTGTAAGAAATCAATGAAGTCCTGATTAAGATATTCTCCTCCTCTGCCTGAGCGGAGTTTCTTAATATTCTTACCAAGATGGTTCTCAACCTCATTCTTGTATTATTTGAACCGATCAAAAGAATCTAACTTGTACCTCATTAACTAGATATATCCATATCTACAAAAATCATCAGTAAAAGTTATGAAGTATGAGAACCCACCCCTTGCCTCAACTGGAAATGGCCAACACACATCTGTGTGAACTAATTCTAGAAGCTCTTTAGCTCTTTCACCTTTCCCACTAAATGGGGCTTTGGTCATTTTTCCTTGTAGACACACATGACATACACCAAGTGGTTTTAGTTCGAAAGAATCTAAATACCCATCTTGATGTAGTTTTGTCAAACGTTTCTCATTGACATGACCTAGCCGGTGATGCCAAAGTTGGGTGTGGTATGAGTCATGTGAATTGACTTTGTCATCGATTGCCATTACATGGTTTGTGTAGTCTAACACATAAAGGTCGTTATATAAATGTTCCCTACCAAAACAAATGTTATCTTTATAAAAGTAGAAACATTCATTTCCAAACTTGAACATGAATCCATCAGTATATAATCTTGATATTGAAATAATGTTTTTAGTAACAGAAGGCACATAATAACAACCCTTTAACACCAAGTTCATTCCAGTTGGCAACGTGAGGTGGTAGTCTCCGACAGCTACAGCAGCAAGTCTGGCTCTACTGGCTGCTCGTAGATCTACCTCCCCTCGATCAATCTTCTTGAATCTACATGGTTCCTGTATTTGGATAAAAATGTGAGAACCAAAAGTAGTATCTAATACCCAATTAGTATAAACAGATAGATTGCATTCGATAACAAATGCACCTGAAGATTCCCCTTGCTTCTTTGGCTTGGTGCAGTTTTTCTTCCAGTGGCCCTTCTTGCCACATGCGAAACAAACAGCATCTTGTTCCTTTGCCTCCCCTTTGATCTTCCTTTTCTTGGAAGGCCTTGAAGAAGCTTTGGGCTTAAAGCTCTTCACATTCCCTTTCCTTTTATTCACCATAAGTACAGAAGTCTTTTCACGCTTCATGTCATTGTCCACTTGGAAAATAAGGATAATAAGATCAGATAGAGACTTCTCAATGTTGTTCATGTTGAAATTAACAACAAAGTTTAAGAAGCTCTGGGGGAGTGATGCAAGAATGAGATCGGTACCTAGTTATTCGGGGAGTTTAAACCCTAGAACCTCCAAGCGCTCAATGTAGCCAATGAGCTTGACTACATGAGGCCTGGATGGGGCACCCTCTCTAAGCTTTCTCTGAAATAGAGCCTTGGAGATCTCAAACCTTTCATGTCTTGCTCTCTCCTAGTATAGACCACGGAGGTGCTCGAGCATGCTATAGGCATCCATGTCTTCATGATACTTCATGAGCTCACTAGACATCGATGATAACATAAAACATTGAATGTCGAGAGTATCGTTCAAATGTTGATCATAGACCAGGAAATCTTCATCACTCGCCCCTGGGGCAGGAGAATCAGGAAGTGAGGAGTCCAGCATGTAAAACTTTCGTTCATGGCGTAGGATAACCCGAAGGCGCCTAAACCATTCCTGAAAGTTACTGTCAGTGAGGATATTGTCTTTATCCAGTATTGATCACAGAGAAAATGTGGTTGATGACTTTTTCATCTTTATTCTACAATTTAAAAGAGCATATTTATTAGTAATTTCTTTATTACAATTTATGAGAAATAATGAATTAATTAATTAATTCTCCCACTATTTTATCAAGTCCTAATGGCCCTCACCATTGAACTCGTAATGTCCAGTTTCTTTGACATTCTAGTGGCAAGGATCCATATTCCCCTTCGCATAACCCCAACAAGGGTTGGTCAAGATATTTGAAGGTATTTAGGTAGGCAGGTCTTTTCCAACTGTGAGCTTACAGTTCCTTGATCTGTTGAGTGGATTCCCCAATCCTGAAATCCTGACTTGGATTTCATCAACTCTTGCCTCCAATATTACACCAAGTCTAGAAAGGGCTACTTCTCTTGATGTAATATGGTTAAGTAAACCCGAAACCATTAATAAGGGCTTCTTTTATAAAAGTAAGTGTCCCAACAAGGGTTTTTCAAATACATAGTTTTATTGAGTCTTTCCCTTAATCAGGTAACGGAAGGCTTGGTCTGACTTAATATGGTATTGAGGGATTTTATTCCTTTATGTGTAGTTTTCACATTATCACATGCTTGTTAATATTAAGTGATTCTTGCTTAAGTGATTATCCATGTTATGATAATGTTTACGCATAGTCCGGTTTTTACTTTATTCTATCTTTGCATTCTTGTTCATTTTATTAATTATGTGATTGCGACAACACATACATAATAAATAAACCATGCAATCAGAAAGAAATAAAATAAGATGGCATGATCATGAGCTTCTATTTGGTTATCTTATCTAGTGGTTTTGATAGGCTAACCTTGAACTAGGGAAAACACCTTGAACCTGATGGTTCGTGTTTTGCAGCTCCCACCTGTCCACCTTTGTATCTTCTTGTGTCAGTTTCACCTTGGCATTGGGATTTGAACCATCTCCTTTGGCTTGGGAGATCCTCCATTACATGGGTTTACATTAAAGAAACCATGGGCACGCAGGCCCTACATTTTATTGGAAGAAGGCTCGTAGGCCAACAAATTTAAATTAAATAAATTTAAATGAAAACATACACATACAAAGGGTCTTTGGTCTAGCTCATGATCATCCATAGCATGCAACGACATTTACGCATATTTAGAATTCAAATTCTTTTAACCATTCTTTCATTTAAGATAAGTCGCGCTTGAATTTAATTAATTATGATCTTATAATTAATTAATTCATTATCTTAAATTCATTTCTGAATTTACTTGAGATTCTTCTCATAAATATTCCTTGTAAGGGTCTTTGTACATTGGAGGAAACCTGGTGAAATTCAATTTCTGGAAAGTACACGGCGTGTAGTTTATAATTACACAGCGTGTATTTCTTTTCACCCTTTATCCAAAGTACACGCCGGGGGATTTGGCGTGTTTTCTTTACTTTGTAAATTTCTGAGTACACGACATGTAGATAAATCATACATGGCATGTACTTCCTTGTTTTGCAGTAACCAGCCTGGAGATCTCGTGTATGCGGTACGTGGCTTATCCTTGTACACGGTTTCACCTGGGCCGAAACGGACTGCACAGCGTGTTGCTCCAACATACACGTTGGGTATTCCGGTTTCCACGCGTCGTTCAATTATGGTCAACACGAAGTGATTAATAATTAGGCATATTCAATTCACACGGCGTGGTTTGGCAGACCAGTGCCGGTTCGTTGAACCTAAGTACATGGCGTGTTGTTTCAATTACACGTCGTGTAATCCCATGATGTACAGTCAGAAAGATCGGCTCCTCCAGATGAGTTCCTCATTTTTATTTTAATCCAAATTAAAATTAAAAGGTTGTTTCTGTGATATGAATCGAGAAACGAAGGAGGAAGAACAGATCTCGTTTATTTAGATTTATAGAACGATTTATTTTGAATTCAATCAAATATAAATGCGTAAATTATCAACGAAAATTAAATAATTATAATCAACATTGTAACCTCACTCTGATACCATTTGAAGTTTATGGGCGCAGTGGAAGCACATGGGTGGATGTGCCCACTTGGCTTTTTGTCATTAGAAATGATCAATTCGGGATCAATACGACGATAAACACCAATCTCTATGGATCGAATCACGGAAATAGACAAAATAAAAGGGAAGTCCCAGAACCACAAAGTAGGATCGTTACAGGTTGATTATAATTAATTTAATCAATTGAAAATAAATACCTTTTGGGTGTTCTTTCTTCGTTGATTTTCTTGATCACATTCCAATGTGATTCGTCGTTGCATCGCATAAGCCAAGTGTAGACTTCCTCTAGTGGTGATCCACATGTGTACCTCGTATCTCGGGACGTCTCCAAAGGATTCTTCGGGTTCTAGCATGGAGAAACCTTTTCTTTCATTGTCCGCCATAGATCGTCTTGATCCTATGGAAGAGGATCTCTCTTGGTCTTGAGAGCGTTCTTGGAGGAAGAGGTTCATTCGGCCTTGAAAAAATTCTCCAGAGATGTTGTGTGTCAGAAAAGAGTTGGGGTTGTGAGGATATTTAAAATCGGGTGTGTGGGGTTATAGAGTTATGACAATAAATAAACGCGTTACGCATTTTATTTATTTCATTAACTCTTATTGAAAACCCCATGTCAAATAATTAATTCCTTGACATGCACCCACGCTGATTATAATAAATATCATTTAAAACAATATTATATCCTCAAAATCCCGACTGGAAAAACTACACGGCGTGTATTAATAAATACACGGTGTGTACTTGTTTTTCATTGAAAACTACATAGCGTGTACATTAAATGTACACGGCATGTATATATTGTTTTCATTTATTCATTTCCTTTCCATAAAGAAAACTACACTGCGTGTAATTATTAATACACGACGTGTACTTGTTTTCCATGAAAAACTACACGGCGTGTAATCTTTAATACACGGCGTGTATATCTTGTTTTTCATTTACTTTTTCCTCCATAATTAAAATGATTTAGGCTTCCTTGAATAATTATTAAACCACGTACGGGAATAATCTTTATTCTACTTGAGATACTTGAATACAGTTAGTGTGTGACCCTCTATTCCTCTTTCTCGTTGGCATTAGGCGGGCTTGCCTAAAGTCCAAGATTACTGTCTAGCAACGGGTCAAGGCACCCAAGAGAAAGAAGTTGATGCTGCATTTACATATCACCACATACGAATTCTTACTGTGTAATTTAATCCCTTTGTCTCGATATCTCTTCAAGCATGTTTCATGGCAGTGTCATAAACCTATATGCTTGATCTGTCTTTCTTTGACTACCTGAAATAAACTCATCGTCCACACCATGGCCATGGAATTTAATGTGACAGTTCTATTTCAATCAAATGGCCAAGATATCAACTTCCATAAATGGAAGGGAAAAATCCTTCCTGGACTTATCCATTAACAACATGTCACTCGTGACGCACCCAACATACCCTACTTCCCTCCAACTATCTGTGTGTCGGTTTTCATCAGTAAATCTAAGTGCGCGAGTCATGACATTAGTTAATGATAATCTTCGAGTCTAAGGACCATTAAACACGCTCATAGATAGCAATTTCCGATGACACCAAGACATGCGGAATTTCTACTGCCGGGTATGTTCTCATAATCCCCCATCTTGGAGATTACCAAGTGCGAACTCCATGAGAGAGAGTCTCATTTTCTTACGAGTGCTCACACATGACGGTCTGTATACTATGTGTCCTATCATAGTATGTAATCCAACCGTAGAACTTTATTTAAGAATATTGTTATAGCATTTCAAGGTTCTCATCATAGTGGGGATCTGCCATGACCTTATCAATGCAACAAATATTCCAGGACATTATTATATTATAGTCATGCGGAACAATGAACAATATATAATAAGTGAACATTCATGTAATCAAAGTACAAAACAGTTGGTTCTCAGGACACCAACCCTTACAATGAATTCTAAAATAATCCATTTTCTTATGACATTAAGTGACCACTATATATGAAACAATGTCAATCCAGTATAGGTAATCTCTAAATTTATTTATTCCTTGAAAAGACTAACATAGTCGATGAATACATGATATTTCATTCATCTAATATATGATAACATCACATGCCCCCATAAAAGTAGATGAACACATTATATGTGACTCAACTAATCATGGATATGAATTTTCATAGAATAATTAAATCAAGGGTCATATGTATGTTCTCATCATAAAGGTAATCAAATCCTATCTTGGTCGAGATCCAACTAAAAATTATTAGCTAAGTATCAGGTCTTGTATAAGAATAGTATCATATTATTAATTTTATCATTCTATGTATATCACCAACCTTGAGTAAAAGGGATTGATAATAATTATACACCTCTAATTATATCAATTAATGTATGAAATTTCATGGGAAATACCTTAGTGAGTTAGTCCAAATAATATGCCTCCACATATTATCTCATGATTACACTACTCATGATAATATTAATATATCATCATAACCTACAATACTCCATGATGATCATTTATTATGGACAACTCATAGTCATAATTTTATAGGATATTATTATTCAACTATTTAGGTAAAATAGATTTTAGCACATGCGAGTGAATGATAAATGGAAATTTCCTTTTATTATAAATATATAATATATTATTCAATATATAAATTAATCTATTATATATCATATAACAAAAGATTCAATATGAACCTCATTCTTTTATTGTGCTAATGGTTTCATCAATGGATCAGTTATATTGTCCTATGTAACCACAAAATAGATCTTAACATTTCACCTCTCAATGATATATCATATGAGATGGTATTTATAAATGATATGTTTGGTCATGGGCATAGACAAGGGTTACTTGGACTAATAAATGGATCCATTTTTTTCATTGAGAATCTCTATTACTCCCTTGATGATAAGAAATGCTTCATGTTTATAAATGAACTTCCAAATCCAAACAGATTCCTTCATGACATCTGATGTAGTGATGTACTCTACCTTTATTGTCGATTCATCCATGGTATCTTGTTTGGTACAACTAAAAATAATATATCCATAATTCAAGAATAACAAAACCAAATTTATACCTCATTTAATCTATATAATATTGAAAATGTAACATCCTATTACTTTTTTCAGGTATTCTTAAACCCCTCTTTTTACCATGATTTGGTTGGGTTTCATTTAGGGTAGTTCTTGGTAAAAACTTTGTAAATTTTAATGTTTTTGGGTTTTCACAGTGCATGGTTTACCCAAACTATGTGCTATGCTGGAGAAAATCATAAAAACCGAAGCATATAGGTTTTACATGGTTGGTGCATGGTTTGACAGGCCATGTTCCCACCTAGGATAAACCATGCAAAACCTTTTTAAAAGGGGTGAATGGATAGGGTGCACTGTTTGGTCTAACCATGTGTCCCTACCCAGCTAACCAAGTGTATGGTATTTTTTAATATGAAATTAAGTTTTAAAATCCCACCCCCCCCCCCCCCCCGTTAGGTGCCTGACAGGCCTGTATGACCCCCATAAGCCCCTCCAGAATCGAATCTAAGCTAGTAAAATTACATTCAATATTCTCTCAATTGGTTTCCTCTTCCCATTTTTTATACCTTTCTATCTCAACATTCCTACCTAGGGTTTTATAGATCTCTATGTTGGTTGGATAATCTAATACCCTCTATTTCAAATCTTGGATCTAGCTATGATTCCCAAATCCTGCTGTCTTCGGCCTTCATTGGAAAATCCCAACTAGGGTTTGGCAACTATGGATCTAGTGATCCTATGGTAGCTGGTTCCATTATGATGCCCAATTTTTAATAACCCAAAATTACTTCATTTAAATTAAATTTTTTGATTTAAGTCCAATTTCATGAAATTGATTTCAATGGATTTATTAAAAACCCAATTCCATTAAATTTGGAGATTTAAATTGTGAAAATTGGATTTTGTCATGAAATTGGGGGAAACCCCCCAATTCCATTGAATTTGGGTGATTCTTGAAATTATTTGAAATTGGTAAAATTTGAATTGTTCAATTAAAATTGTGAAAATTGGTTTGATTGAAAATTGTAGAAATTAAATTTCTAAATTGAAATTTTTCAAATTTATTTGATGGAATTGATTTCAAATTTATATTTGATGAAAATTTCTTGAAATGGTTTTGATTGAATCATTTGTGTTTTATCTTGAAAAAATGCATGTTTTGATTAAAAACCCATTTTGGTTTTTAAATGGAAAATTGGAATATTTAAAATAGATAATGGAATGAATTTTATTTTAAACAATCCTAAAGTAAATTTCTCATCATTGGTTTTTTGTTAGATCACATGAAAGCCTTAGATAGTTAGTGAAATATTTGGACAGCACTCTATGATTTACAATATTCCAAAACATAAATGCAGTATTTCACATCCACTATGTTATGGTGAGGAATTTTCCTTTTTCCATACTAAAGGGATGTGTGTATAAATATATATTCATGTCACTTTGAGTGTGTGGAGTCCTTTATCCTAGAACTATCATACCTTTAGGCACATGACCATGTTTCTTTCTTATTTTTATTTGAAATGAATATATGCCATCATTGTAAACTATTTTACATTCCTTATGATTTATATAAACTATTTTATATAAAATGTTTTTTAAGGCATTTGTTTAAAATATTATACATCATTTGAAATGTAAATCATGAATTGTTTTAATTATGATTTTGAAATGACAATCCTATTTATTTAATATTTAAGGATTTATTTGGTTAATAATTTATTGGAATATTTTATGGAATCCTTTGTGAGACCCTACTGAGATTTTAGCTCAAACCCTACCTATTCCTTCTGGTGTTTTTAGATTTTCTTCTTCCATGTTCGATCAAGGGTAAAGTGCTACTTGGAGGTGGTGGTAGATATTGATCCTTAGGCTTGGAGAGTTGTGTCTGTTGGGACTTGTAATTTTATCATTTTTTCTGGTGTTTTATTGTAGTACTTTGGGTTGTTTACCTATTTGACTTCTGGTACACTTCTTCCTATGGAGTTAATTTTTGAATGCATACTGATTTTTTTTCTTGCTTCCACAATGTTTGTGGAAAAAAATTTCCCACCCTCTTATTGTATGATTCCATATTCTAGTCACCAACCCATGGGGATTGGTAATTCCATTCAGGACATATTAGGACTGTCTCGGTTATTGGGTTACCATGGTACACAATATGGTTCATGAAAAACTGGTATCGTAGCTCTAGGATGATATTATCGTTAATGTCAGTATGTAGTTTATTTATTCTTTTCGGGACTTAGGAGGTAGTTGTGATTGAGTGTCTGTCCAGATCTTATGAAAATCAACCTTAAGTCACCATGGATGGTTAGGTAAAGACATATTGAGGATTATTTCTAGTCTTTTCCATTATTTTTATTTAGAAATATTGAAATTCAAATCTTATTTATCTATCTATTGGGAATAATATCCTCTTATTGCTCTGTTTGAGAATATGTCTTCTATAGTGTTTTCTATTGTTATGTAGAATCATGCCTTCAAGAAGACATGTGAATCAGATCCAAGAGAAAGCTACTGATGAAAATTAGTGAGTGAACCCTCTCATGGACCTGAGTCTAGTTGAGGTGATATTGTGTATTGTCCAAGCTCTGGGATGGGCACCACCACCAGTTCTCATTTAGGCTCCAGCTGTGGAACCACAAAGGGATGATCTATGAATTCATTATCAGTAGTTCCTTTTCCAAAATCCACTAGCATTAAAAGGCTCAAATAATCCTCAAAAGGATAAGGAATTGTTGATAAGTATTGATCTTTTTTGGGTTTTTAGAGACACATTATGAAATTAACTTAAAGTGTTCCACCTTCATGTTGAAAATACTAAGCAGGAGATGGTGGTACATGATGGTGACTGCAAAGAGGCATGAGAGATTATATTGGAAAGACTTCAAGGCTATTTTAATTGACTAGTTATATCCAGATTCAATGATGTTGTCCAAGTCTTGTGAGTTTTTCAGGATTGAGTAGGCTGACAATACCATAGCAGAGTATGTAAACCATTTTGTTGAGCTAATGAAGTTTTCACCAAAGATAGTATCAAATGAGAAGATAAATACTCGATGGTTCAAGTTGGGACATCGATCATATATTCACTCTCATGTTTTATTGATGAATCTACCTTCTTATGTTGATGTGTTGGATAGATAATTGATGGTTGAAGTGGACCTATCTAGAAATCCAGGGTAAACAGGAGCTTATTTTTCTCCCATTGGTAGTGTGAATTACTCTAATGGAAATAAGAAGCATGATAATTCTCATGGTGGTTCTTAATGGTCGGGTTTTTCTAAACCTCTTGCAGTTCCTAGAATAATACCTTTGATTTTCTACTAATGTAGTAAGTTAGGGCATTAAAAGATGGTTTTCACTGAGGCACCCAAGATATCTGGCTCCTGTGGACACTTGGGTCACCTACATAAGTTCTTCTATGTCTATTAAACTCCTCTTAGTAGAAAAGGATCATCATAACCTGTTAAAATTGTGGTGAAATCATATTATTCACATACAAAGTGGTTCCAACCACTAGAATCCAGAATTAATCTTCTTCACACAATGGAAGAGTCTCTAGAGGAAGAGGATATGGGTCCAGTGATTGTGAGAGGTACCATTACTCTAGCTTCGTCATTAGTGACTTCTTTATTTGATGCTGGTTCATCTCATTCATTTATTTCAACTCGTATTGTTAACCAGCTAAATATTCATACAGATCTTTTATCATATGGGATGGATATTACTAAACCTCTTAGAACGAGGAGAGAGTAGGGTATCTAAAGTCTTGCTTGTGTTTTATATCTATCAGATGTTTAGATTTTTTTTATTTTTCTAGTTATCAACATGAAACCTCTTAACATCATATTTGGGATAGATTGGATCATTTTCAGTAAATACCATATTGATTCTTATCTTCGACGGGTCTCCTTTACTAAACCTAATGGGGTATGACATATCTTTCAAGAAGAATGGTACCCAAGGTCAATTAGAGTTGGACCTTATTATCTAGATTTGGGGAAAGTGATATATGTGTTTTCCTTTGACCTGAATGGATAATCTTTGAGTGGTGATCTCCCTATAGTTTTTATCGAGTTTCTCAATGTGTTTCCATATGACTTCTTTGGTTTACCACCAGTAAGGAAGGTAGAGTTTTCTATTGATTTAGTGCCTGGTATTAAACCAGTTTATATTCCCTATTACTACATGGAACCAGCTAAAATGAAAGATCTTAATACTCAGTTGTATGATCTTCTAGATAAAGGATTTATACGCTCGAGTGTGCCACCTTGGGTGGCATCGGTTCTCTTTGTTAATAAGTTTGATAGTTTTCTTCACCTTTTCATTGATTACCAAAAACACAATTGAGTGAAGATATAAAAAAATATTTGTTTCCATGTATTGATGATCTATTTTATCATTTTAAAGGGGAGAAGTTGTTCTTAAATATTTTTCTTTGATATGGTTACGATCAGTTGAGGATAAAAGAATCTAGCATTCAAAAAACTTCCTTTAGTAGTAGGTACATCAATTTTGAGTACCTTATCATGCCATTTGGCCTAACCAATTCTCATGTAGTATTTATGGATTTAATGAAAAGGATCTTCCATGATTATTTTGATAATTCCATGGTGTTTTTTGTGGATGATATTATCGTTTACTCTAATTCTAAGGATGATCATGTGCGTCGTATGGTAATAGTTTTGGATTTTTTGAGAAAACACCAACTTTATGCCAAGATTTTGAAATGTAATTTATGGATTTAGGAATTGAAATTAGTGTTCCACGTGGTATTGGAACTTGGTATTTCAGTTGATCTAGAAATGGAAAAATCTTTTATGACATGGGAACAACCACGAAATGTTTTCAAGATTTGGAGCTTCGTGGGTCTAGCTAGGTATTATCACTAGTTCATTAAGGGATTCTCAAGGTTGTCTTCTCCAATGACTTCCCTACTCATAAGGGAGAAATTTTTTCTTAGGATTAGAAGTGTCAATGTTCGTTTTTTGGACTAAAACATATCTTGACTACTGCACTGGTGTTGACTCTTCTAGAGGTCGGGCAGGGCTATGTGGTCTTCTTTAATGCATCTGGTCCAGTTTAGGTCTCTGTTCTTATGAAGGGTGATCATGTTGTTTCTTATGGATCATGTCATCTTATTACACATGAAAAAAAATATTTGACCCATAACCTTGAGCTTTCAGTTGTGATGAATACACTTAAGAGTTGGTGTAATTACCTTTATAGAGAAAGGTTTCTCATATATTCATACTCGTACAGTATTGAGTTATATCTTCTCTCAAAAATATTTGAATCTCAACAAGAGTTGTGGGGTGGAATACATATAATATTTAGAATTTGACATTTTCTATACCTATGAGAAATGGAATTTTGTTGTAGAATATTTAAGGAGTAAATATCCAACTCAGGTCGTGAAAGAATCATTGAAAGAGTGGAAATTGGTGGATCTCTTTGCATAGTTTCATATTGGAGTCAAAGAATCAAGGGTCGAGGTTTCTTTGGCCAGTGTTCAGCTAAAATCCACTATTCTTGAGATGATTATTTAGGAAAAACAACTTGATTATGAATTCTATAGAATTAAAGAATCTATTTATGGTGGGGAGACCGTACCAGACTGGTCATTCTCCACCTAGGTAATTATATACTATCATAATCACTTTTTTGTGTCGTTAGCAGTGAGGAAAGATGTTATGGGGGATTTCCATAATTCCCAATGGTCAGTTCACCCAATAACCAAAAATATATTCTATGACATTCTGTTTAGATTCTAGCATCCAGGTATGATATGGGGCATTTCTGAATTTTTATCTCATTATTATATGTGCCAACATGTTAAGGGTTAGCACCAAAAACCTTCAAGTTTTCTTCATCCACTTCTAGTTCCTACTTGGAAGTAAGATGAGATCTCTATGGACTTTATGGTTGGTTTTCCATATACCCAAATAAAGAATAATGTGATATGGTTTGTGATTAATTTGCTGACAAAATCGGATCACTTTATACCCATTCATGATATATCCAAGATTGAGGAGTTGGGAAATCTCCATGTGAAGAAGATTATTATTTTTTACAGAGCTCTATCTTTTATAGTTTATGATAGATATCCTTCTTCCACTTATCAATTTTATAGAGGCCTTTATAAGGCACTGGGTTCTTAGGTCCATTTTAGTACGGAATACTATTTGTATTTCGATGGCCCAACAAAAAGAGCTATACAGATTCTTGAATATATTCTCTATACAGGTTTTCTCAACTTTAGTTGATATTGGGGTGACTATTTGGGGTTGGTGGAGTTTTATTATAAAAATATTTACCAGCTTGTGATCATAATGGCTCCTTTTGAGGCCTTTTATGGCTGGTCTTATAGATCTCCATTGTGTTGGTCAAATATTGGTGAACTTTCCTTGGTTCGACCAAGATTTGTTCAAGGGATGATGGTAAATATTTAGTTGCTTCATTAGATAATGTTGAAAACACATAGCCGATATAAGTCTTATGTTGATATTTATCATAGGCCATTGGAATTTTCAATTGGTGACAAGGTGTTCTTGAAGGTTTCACCCTAGTTGTTTCATCGATGGCTTGGGAAGCAGGGGAAACTTGATCCTCGCTCTATGGGACCTTTTGATGTTTTTTAATAGGTGGGAAAAGTTTCTTACCATTTATCACATTCACCAAAGTTGATGTAGATTCATAGTGTGTTTCATGTATCTCATCACTGAAAGTATCTATTTTATCCATATCATGTGCTGAGATGGAGTGATCTCGATATAGATCCAGATTTATCCATGATTGAATGTCCAGTTAGGATAGTTGATTTTGAAACCAAGGTACTTCATGGTAGGATGATACCTTTGTTTTTATTTTTATAGTAGCACGGTTATGATTCTCGTGAGACGTGGGAGAGGGAGGTAATGATAAGAGAGTACTGGCCTCATCTTTTTGGAATGGACGCTTCTGAGTAGGATTTTTGGGGATAGAAGGTTTCTATGGTGAGAAGGTTGTAACATACTATTACTGTTTTTAGGTATTCCTAAACCCCTCTTTTAGAATTATTTGGTTGGGTTTCATTTGGGGTAGTTTCAAGTGAAAAAATTATAAATTTGGAAGTTTATAGGTTGTGCATGGTTGGTGCACGGTTTTCCCAAACCATACTCCCTGCTAGAGAAAATCATGAAAATTGAGGTAGAGAGGTTTTTTATGGTTAGATCATGGTTTAATAGGTTGTTCTCCCACCTAGGAGAAACCATGAAACCCGTTTAAAATGTTTGCACGGTTAGGGCATACAGTTTGTTCTAACCATGTATCCCTATCCAGCTAAGAATGCATATGGTTTTGTTAATCTTACATTAAGTTTTAAAATTACAAAACCTCATTTTAGGTGTTTAATGGACCTGTACGACCCCCATTCATCTTCTTCTTCCTTGGAATATCTCAAGAGAAATTTTTGGCCCCTCTATGCCCCTCTGAAATTGAATCGAAGCTAGGATAACAACATTTGATCTTCTCCCAGTAGGTTTACTCTTCCTATTCTCTATCTCCCATTATTTTCTCTTTCCACCCTAGAGTTGTATAAATCTTTGTGTTGTTTAGATAATTTTATCTCCTCTAATTTGGATCTTGGATCTAGGTGTGATTCTCATATCTCATAGTCTTCATTCTTCATTGGTGAATCCCGACTAGGGTTTGGTGTATTGAGATCTAGTGATCCCAAGGTAGGTGGTTTCATTACGATGCCCAATTTTTATTATCCTTAATTTTCTTGATTTAAATTCAATTTTTTTTATTTAAATCCAATTGCATGAAATTTCTTTCAAAAAATTTATTAAAAACCCAATTCCATTTAATTGCATGATTTAAATTATGAAAATTGGATTTTTGGCATGAAATTGGGGGAAAACACCCAATTCTGTTGAATTAAAGTAATTTTTAAAATTGTTGGAAATTAGTGAAATTTAAATTTTTGGATTTAAATTATGAAAATTGGTTTGATGAAAAAATTTTGGGATTTAAATTTATAAATTTAATTTTTTTAAATTGAATTGATGGAATTGGTTTCCAAGTTGTATTTGATGAAGATGGCTTGAAATGGTTTTGATATAAACCTTTGAGTTTTATCTTGGAAAAGGTAATGTTTTGATTAAAACCCTTTTTTTATTTTTAAATGGAAATTTTTCTTATTTGAAATGGAGAATGGGATAAACTTTATTTTAAGTAGTCTTAAAGTAAAATTTTCATAATTGGTTTATTATTAGATAACATGAAAGCCTTAGGTAGTTAGTGAGTTATTCAAATAGTACTCTATGATTTACAATATCCCAAAACATAAATTCATCACATCACATCCCTGATGAGATGGTTATTAAGTCACCTTTTCCCATACTAAAGGGATGTTTGTATACACATATTGTCATGTCACTTTGAGTGTGTGGAGTCCTCTAGCCTGGAACTATCTTACCTTTGGGCATATGACCATGTTACTTTATTTTTTGTATTTGAAATGAATATATTCCATCGTTATAAAGTGTTTTACATGCCTTCTAATTTATATAAACTATTTTATATAAAAAATTTGTTAATTCATTTTTTTAAAGTATTTTACATAATTTGAAATGTAAATCAGTAATTTTTTAAATTATTCTTTTGAAATTTCAATCCTATTTATTTAATATTTAATTATTTACTTGGTAAATAATTTTTTTTTCATATTTTATGGAATCCTTGGTGAGACCCTATTGGGCTTTTAGCTCACACCCTACCTATGTCTTCGAGTTTTTTTAGATTATCATCTTTTAGGTTTGAGAAAGGGTAAGCTTCCACTTGGAGGTGGTAGTATCTATTTATCCTTTATCTTGGAGAGTTGTGTCCATGAGGTCTTGGTATTTTATTCTATTTTATAGTACTTTGCTATTTTACTTTGGGTTTTTTACCTATTTGGATTCTGGTGCTCTTCTCCCTATGGAGTTTTTTTGTATGCATATTGACTTGTTGTCTTGCTTCCACAAAGTTTGTGGAAAATTTGTTCCCACTCTCTTGTTGTATGATGTCAGGTGATAGTCACAAACTCATGGGGATTGGTAACACCCTTTTTTTCATGTCAATACTATCTTAGTTATCGAATTACTAGGGTACTCGAGCTGGTTCATGACAGAAAACTTGAATTCATATTACTATTTACATAGATCTTGTTCACTACTCAAACTACTAAGAATGTATCCTTAGTCATTCTGAAGTGCTTAATAATGTTCCTAAAATAAATTTAGTAACTCTAAACATGAGTTGGCTATAATCTATAAGTTATGATAAGAGCATCAGTGACATAAGTTCAAGTACACTGCATGGAATACATGATAAATCCTACATATGACACATATAGAATTTTATCCATTATTTCTAATTTTATAGAAAGATATAGAATATTTATTAGATTTATTCCATAAAACATTAGTAAAGAACCATTTTTTACATTCTCCACGATAAACCAATTTAGCACTCTATAAATGTATATTTCTTAAATAGTTCTAAGAAATGTATTAGATCTATCTCTATAGATATGAATACCCATTATGTAGGTTGTTACACCAATGTATTTCATTGAGAATAATTTTTTCAATCATATCATTATATAATTTAAAGTTGGGATGTCATTTCTGATATGAATAATTTCATCTTCATACAGTATCAATAATACTACAATATTCCCAATAATCCTCTTATATACATGAGATTCATCTTCATTTTTTATGAAACCAAAATCTTTGATGGAATTATCAAACAAGATATTCCAACTCTAATAATCTTACTTTAATCCCTAAATAGGACATTGCAACTTTTACCCCTTATCAAGCTCATTTGGAACATCAAAACCTTTGGGTTATATCATATACATATCCTTGAATAAACTTTCATTTAAAAAAAATATTTTCAAAATCCATTGGATATATTTAATAATTAATATGAGTTGTTATGGTAAATAATATATGAATATAATTTATCATTGAAATAGGTGAAAAGGTTTATTCATAGTAAATACAATGAATTTTCATGTAACCCTTTTTCACCAGGTGGGCTTTATAGGTATACACTCTACCATCCATGCTAGTTTTCTTACCAAAAACCCACTTACTCCCAATGGTTCTTAACCATTAAGGTGTATTCACTAAGTTCTAAACATGGATAGTATATAAGGAGTCTATTTTTATTCTTTTTTAACCATTTCTCAGAATTATAACTTGCAATTAACTTCTGTTATATACTACTTTCATCTCTTATGAATATTAATTTATAATCATTTGTTATAATAAATCCATATCTATTGGGATCTTTATGAATCCTGCTGGGCCTTTGAGATTCTTGTGTAACTTTAGTTGGTTCTTCTTCCATAACTCATTATGGAACAAGCTCAATTTCCATCTCATGAAAACTTCATTTTTATTGGTATTTAATTACTCCAAGTTTAAATTTTCTCACACTTCCTCCTATATAAATTAGATCATTATTAAGGAAAACACAACATCAGTACATAAACACATCATGTTTAATTGGATTATGAAAGTAATATCTTATATTCTCTTTGGGATAACCAAAAAATAATCATTTATTAGATTTAAATCTAAGTTTAACAGAATCCAAATGTCTTACATATTCTTCACAACCCTAGATTTTCATAAAATAAATATTGGGATGCTTCACATACTATATCTCATATGTTGTATTTTTAACCCCATTAGATAGAATGATGTTTAGTAGGAATATAATAGTATTTAGATCATTACCCCCGAATGAAATAAGAATGTCACATTGAATCATCATTTATCAAACCATGTCCAATAGGGTGAGATTACTCCTCTCAGACATACCATTTCAATGTGGTGTTCTGGTAAGAGAGAGATGAAAAATAATTCCTTATTCCCTCATATGATAAATGAGTTATTGGATCAAGTATTTACTACCCTATTCTAATTATAGGATTTAAATATTTTTACCTAGTATATTCTTCACTTATTTTGGAAACTCTTTTAACTTTTTAAAAGTTTCATACTTGTGTATCATCAAAAACACATAATAATTCTATCCAAATCCATCGGTAAAAGTAATAAAGTACATAAAATCACAACATTCTTGAACACTCATTGGTCCACATACATCGCTATGTAAGAGATCCAATAGTCCGTTATCCCCTTCACATTTTCCACCAAAAGTTTATTTGTTCAATTTTATTAATAAAAAATATTCACATGTATCAAATAATTCATAAAATTGATTCCAAAAATCTATATATATGATTACTTTTGATGTGCTTCTTATCTATATCTCTAAGGTGATAATTCTAATGGTAGGTGGGGTTAGAATCAACTCTAACCTTATTAATTTGAATTATATAGATATGATTATCCATATCTAGAATATATAAATTTTTTTACCATATTTCCACACTACAAGAAAACTGTTGTTTAGCGGCAGTTTTTTCACGGCGGTTTTTAAAACCGCCGCTAAACGCGTTTTGGACCGCCGTTTCGCGGCGGTTTTTAAACCGCCGCGAAATGCAAAAAAAAATTATTTTTTTTTATTTTTTTTTTAGATTTTATTCGAGGATTAGCGGCGGTTTTTTAAAAAACCGCCGCGAAATAGCTGCGGTTTCGGTAAAACCGCCGCGAAATGAAATGAAAATATAAAAAAAACACGAGAAACCCCGAAATCACTAAAATGACCATAACTTTTGATCCGGGCGTCCGTTGAAGCGCCACAACCAGTCAAATCGAAGCTCATGAAGAGATCTAGAGGCACATATAATAAAAACCATGAGACGGTCTAAGGTGCGGAAGATATTAGAGTTATAATAAAGTTGAAAAAAGTTCTCCAACTTCAAACGGCCATAAATTTCGCTCTGGGTGTCCGTTTGGGCTCTACCACATATCAAATCGAAGCCAGTGAAGAGAGATACGAACCAAATCGACACAAAAAAGATTCTGTCGTGTTTTTCGACCCCAAAACCCCTCCGAAGGCCTCCAAAACCCCATTTCTGTCACCGGTGTCCCGTCGAACTTGTCTTCAAACGGACCTAACTTTCGATCCGCGTGTCAGTTCGGCCTCCTCCACCTGCCAGATCATAGATCGTTCCATGAGCTTCAGTTTTACTGGTCGCGGCGCCCACATTTACTTCTAGATCATATGTTATGGCCTTTTTAGTGGGTATCGGGTTAGTTATGTTTTTCAATGCCTCGTTTTTAGCACCTGTTCCCCGTCAGCTTTTTTTTAAATGGTCGTAACTTCCGATCTGCCTGTCCATTCAGACTCTTTCACCTTTCAGGTCGAAGATCATTTCAGGATATTTGATTTGATAGGTCGCGGATCTAAAACGGACTCTCGGATCATAAGTTATCTCCGTTAATGTGAGTCCAATGTTTTTGTCTCTTTATGACCGTTTTGACGGGTTTTAACGGTTGCTCCATTTATTACTGTTTATTTGGGTTTCCATGAATTTTTATCTTTATCAATGGTTTTTTGTGGGTTATTATGATGATTATGTTGAATTATTGAGGAGTTGTCACGAGTTTTCATGCGTTCTCATTCTTTTTAATGTCTCATTCTTCATATGCTTCTCCATCTTTCTTCATGTGTTTTCATGATTTTTCATCCCTTATCACGTCTTTTCATACTTTTACATGTGTTTCCTTTATTATTTATTATTTATTCTTTATTATTTATAATATACTTTAATTTATTTATTATCTTTTATTTGTAACTGGTTATTTATTATTTATTATTTATTATTTATTATTTATTATTTATATTTATTTATTATTTATTATTTATATTTACTTATTATTTATTATTTATATTTACTTATTATTTATTATTTATTATTTATTATTTATTATTTATTATTTATTATTTATTATTTATTATTTATTATTTATTATTTGTTATTTATTATTTATTATTTATTATTTATTATTTATTATTTATTATTAATATTTATTATTAATAATTATTATTTCTTATTTATTATTTATTATTTATTATTTATTATTAATATTTATTATTAATATTTATTATTAATATTTATTATTAATATTTATTATTTATATTTATTATTTATATTTATTATTTATATTTATTATTTATATTTATTATTTATTTATTATTTATATTTATTATTTATATTTATTATTTATTTATTATTTATTTATTATTTATTATTTATATTTATTTATTATTTATATTTATTATTTATATTTATTTATTATTTATTATTTATATTTATTTATTATTTATTATTTATATTTATTTATTATTTATTATTTATTATTTATTATTTATTATTTATTATTTATTATTTATATTTAATTATTATTTATTATTTATTATTTATTATTTATTATTTATATTTATTATTTGTATTTATTATTTATTATTTATATTTATTTATTATTTATATTTATTTATTATTTATATTTATTTATTATTTATTATGTATATTTATTAATTATTTATATTTATTTATTATTTATATTTATTTATTATTTATTATTTATATTTATTTATTATTTATTTATTATTTATTGTTTATTATTTATATTTATTATTTATATTTATTATTTATTATTTATTATTTATTATTTATTATTTATTTAGTATTTATTATTTATATTTACTTATTATTTATTATTTTTATTTATTTATTATTTAATATTTAAATTTATTTATTATTTATATTTATTTATTATTTATTATTTATTATTTATATTTATTTATTATTTATATTTATTATTTATATTTATTATTTATATTTATTTATAAATTTATTATTTATTATTTATTATTTATATTTATTTATTATTTATTATTTATATTTATTTATTATTTATTATTTATTATTTATTATTTATTATTTATTATTTATTATTTATTATTTATTATTTATTATTTATTATTTATTACTTATATCTATTATTTATTATTTATTATTTATTATTTATTATTTATATTTATTTATTTATTATGTATTATTTATTATTTATTATTTAATAGTTATTATTCATTATTTATTATTTATTATTTATTATTTATTATTTATTATTTATTATTTATTATTTATTATTTATTATTTATATCTATTATTTATTTATTATTTATTATTTATTATTTATTATTTATATCTACTATTTATTTATTATTTATTATTTATTATTTATTATTTATTATTTATTATTTATTATTTATTATTTATTATTTATTATTTATTATTTATTATTTATTATTTATTATTTATTATTTATTATTTATTATTTATTATTTATTATTTATTATTTGCTATTTATTATTTATTATTTATTATTTATTATTTATATTTATTAATTATTTATGTTTATTTATTATTTATTATTTATTATTTATATTTATTTATTAGTTATTATTTATTATTTATTATTTATTTTTTATTTTTTATTTTTTATTTTTTATTTATTATTTATTATTTATTATTTATTATTTATATTTATTTATTATTTATTATTTATTATTTATTATTTATTATTTATTATTTATTATTTATTATTTATTATTTATTATTTATATTTATTTATTTATTATTTATTTATTATTTATTTTTCATTATTCATTATTTATTGTTCATTATTTATTATTTATTATTTATTATTTATTATTTATTATTTATTATTTATTATTTATATCTTTTATTTATTTTTTATTTTTTATTTTTTATATCTGTTATGTATTTATTATTTATTATTTATTATTTATTATTTATTATTTATTATTTATTATTTATTATTTATTATTTATTATTTGTTATTTATTATTTATTATTTATATTTATTATTTATTATTTATATTTATTATTTATTATTTATTATTTATTATTTATATTTATTAATTATTTATGTTTATTTATTATTTATTATTTATTATTTATTATTTATATTTATTTATTATTTATATTTATTTATTATTTATTTTTTTTATTTATTTTTTATTTATTTTTTATTATTTATTATTCCTTATTTATTATTTATTATTTATTATTTATTATTTATTATTTATTATTTATTATTTATTATTATTGTGTTTATATCTATTATTTATGTATTATTTGTTTTTTCAATTAATATATATAAGTATATTAAATTCTGTTTATTAACCACATGGCGAGCTTGCTGGAGTGGTAAAGTCTTTGGAAAATATCCAAGAGGTTAGGGGTTCAAATCTCACCAAACACAGAATTTCTTTATATTGCATGGACATGCAGGTGCATGTGCATGGTATATGCATGCATGGATAAATAAAGTAAATAAATTAATACGAAATAAAATAAATAAATAAAATAAATACGAAATAAAATAACTAAATAAAATAAATAATTAAAATACGAAATAAAATAAATACAATAAATAAATACGAAAAATAAATAAATAAATAAATACGAAAAATAAATAAATAAATATATAAAATAAATAAAATAAATAAAGTAAATAAATAAAATAAATAAAATAAATAAATAAATAAATACGAAATAAATAAATAAATATGAAATAAATAAATAAATAAATAAATACGAAAAATAAATAAATAAATAAATAAATACGAAAAATAAATAAATAAATAAATAAATATGAAAAATAAATAAATATATATATATATATAATTAAAAATAAAAAAATAAAATAAATAAAAAAACTGTCGTGAATAGTTTCCCAACGCACGATTTCGCGGCGGTTTTTTAAAACTGTTGCCAATCGATTTAGCGGCGGTTTAAACCGCCGCGAAACGGGAAAAAAACTGCCGCTAAATGCCTTTTTTGTCGTAGTGCCAATACCTTAAAACATTTCATTCTTATATATAGGGTAAATTGTATTCTTAACAATAAATTAAAATCACATCTTATTTAAACAAGATATAGAAATCAAATTTCTATTTATAGTGGGAACATGATAATAGCTCTCAAATTATAGAATTAATCCACTTGGTAAAGTTAGAAAAAAAAATGTCAACATTCAATGAAGAAACTCTCACTTCATTACTGAAAAGAATATCTACTTCACCCATTTTCAATTACCTCATATATTTATGTTTGTTTTTATCAACACAAATGTGTAATGTGCACCCAGAATCCAACATCCATGTGTCGAATTTAATAAAATTAACCTCTATAACATTCACATTTAGATTCTTAGAATTATTCTCTTTAAGAAAACATCTCAACCTTATATGCAAATCTAGAATTTTTTATATAGGTTATACTGATAAAATATATCAAAATGATTAATATGATGTAATCTGTAATCTACAAAAAAATACCAATGGGTTCATATCATGTTTTATATATTTTCACTAAGTAATTTTAATGTTTGTTCTCCAACTAAAAAATTAATTGTTATATCATATATATATATAGTGATCCAAGACCCATATTCCATCATGACTTACATTGGGTATCACATAAATAATTCATTACTATATTTGGTAGACAACTATTTTAAATAATATCATATATGATTATTGTATATCATAGTAGATAACTCTTTATCATAATCTATAATATGGATTCACTCAACTCTATTCCTCTGGTATCCTAACATTTAGGGTTTCGTAACTAATTGTAACCTAAAGAAAATGCTAAGAACAAGGAACCTAATGGTTGGGGTCACCTCATAACTTGCTTCCATTATCGAAGATAATCCATGGGAACCTAACTATTAGGGTCACCCATACTTAATGATCAAGGTATTGACAAGTATTTCTTTGGAAGGAATCATATTCTTACTATTATAAGGTTTTTCTTTAAAATTATCACCAATTTAATATATATCATATGTATATTGTAAGATCCTAGACCTTGTGGAGGTATGTACTTGTTTTAATTTTGGTTTTAATCCCTTAATTTTGGCTAAATAAATTTTCACCGAGTGTATTAGGAAGCTCAGGGGTTTGGGACACAAAAGGAAGGTAGGTTGGGCCATTCTATGCATGTTTCATGGTTGGCACATGGTTAGTGAAAACTGTGCAAGGGGGAAGAAAAACTGTACACCCTTTGATAAAGGCTTCTCACACAGTTGGTACATGGTTTTTTAAACCATTCAGGTCTTCCTAGTTAACCATGCGACTCAACCCCTCTTTGATAGAGGCAAGTGCACAATTTGAAAAACCATGCGGTCAAACCATGTTCCCCATTAAAAAAGTACAAAACTACCAAACTGTACCCTCGGTATTTTTATGTTCTCTCCTGATTTCTTCCCATTTCTCCTCCTCTCAACCTTATGGAAGAACCAATTTGAACCAATCTTCCCAAGGGTAGTCCTCCTTTTATTCTAGGTCGTTTGGAGCACTGTTGGTTGTGGATTGAAGCTTTGGGTAAGTATAACACTCCTCTTTCTTATCTTTTCTTGATTAGGGATTTTAGATTTTTTTTCATCTTTTTATAAATCCCTAAAACCATCTTTTCTTGTGGATATTAGGTTAGGGATTCAAGGAGTTTTTAAATTGAGATCTAAATCTAAGGTTAAAGTTTCATTCATCTACGGATTCGAGGTAGGTGGTCTACAAGTTATATCACATAGTCTTTATGTTGAGACATTCTTGCATGGTGGTACATTTTCTTTCCGCTTGTTGTGAGCTTAATTTACTTAGTAAGATTTTGTATAAATGGATGTCTAAATGGGGATTTTAACCCCACACAACCCTATGGGGTGCATTGAGGTTGACTAGACCAATTTAGGGCCACCAATGGGGTGCGCCAACGATTCTGAACATAGAAAATGGTAATGTTAATCCCATAGTTGATTTTAGATAAGGTATATCCTATGAAGAACATGTTGGTGTGTTAGAATGAATTAAAAATTCAATATGAATAGTTGTGTACATACTTTGTAAATAACATAAGGGATGTTTCGGAATAACATAAAAATGGGTCAAATGGATTAAGGTGAATATGTCAAATGTATATAAAATTTGTAATGAAATGTGTTAATGGGTTAAGGCATGAGAAAATAAAAATGTGTTAAATGGGATAATTCATGTAAATCGATGAACCATGTAAAATGGGTTAGTGTATGGGTATTTCTAAATATGCTAAATGGGTTAAGGCATAAAAAGAGAAATGGGTTAATTGGGATTTGCTAAGTAAATGGTAAATTTGTTTAATGGGTTAAGGCATAAGGGTGATTAATGTGTTAAATGAAATGTAAATTGTTAGGGCCAATAGGGGCCTATATACCCTGAGAGGGGGGGTGAATCAGGGTATGGATATTCTTTTTCAAAGTTCTTTCTGCCCCACTGGATCTTGACTTCTTTGTTACAAGGGTCACTATGTTTGCATTTGTGTGGTTACTGTGATCACTTGTCTCCTTTACCTGATGATGATGCTTTGAATGCAATGCAGGGAAGTAAGCAGGCAGACACAGAGATTTTTACTTGGTTCACCGCTAAGGGCTACATCCAAGGAGCATACGCCGACAAGTTGTCGGTTCATACCAAATTCCACTAGACTTCACTAGCTATGGATTACAATGTTCGGGCTAGATCACTTCTATGCTCAGGCTCACTGCCTATACAATGTTTAGGGTCAGCTCACTGCTTTCCCAAGGGTCACTCCCTGTTTCTCTCTCTGGCTCACTGCCGGTGGAGAGGATCACCTTCTTCCTCTTCCTAAGCTCACTGCTCCAGAAGGGATTCACTCACAGTTTATAGACTTGTAGGTATCTTCATTTGCATGAATGAATGCATCTTCCTCTGTGTGTAGATGCTCTGTTGAAGTACAGCTTTCACCCGTAGATGAATATCTCATTGCACCAAAGGTATCGGGCAACGTACCAGCTTCCACGTAGTCCGAAAAACACTGCTGGAACAAACCTTACTTGGCGCGCAAGTCTACCTCGGCGCTCAAGTATCAGCGCGCAAGTCACAATGGGTGCGCAAGTCCTCCTCAGACACTTGCGCGACTCAAGCTTCCTCAACTCCAAACTTGCACGACTCTCTTCCTTTTACGCCCAAACCAATATTGGCGCGCAACTGCCAACCGGCGCGCAACTTCTAACACCGGCGCACAACTTCAACCTCTGGTGCACAAGTCCCACCTGCGCGACCACACACACCACTTGCGCGACCACCACACCTGAGCGACGGGAGCTCTGATTTCTCAAAGTGTTGAACTCCGTTGAAAATGAGGAGGGGTGGTCCAGTATTTATAGTCAATCTGACCACCCTGCGTGACGGCGCGCAAGTCACCTGCGCGACCCAGTTTCGGCGCGCAAGTCCCCTGTCATTTTAGACACTTGCGCGACCAACTCCCTAACTTGCGCGAACCTCTTTACTTTGCCATATTTTGATCTTATGATCTTGAAAAACATATGGCACGCAAGTTTCCTATACTCCAAGTCTTCGGCGCGCAAGTCCTTTTTCCAAAAACACTTTTCTTCATTTGCTGATTTTCAGGCCCTAAAATTTGGCAAACACTGGAAAACGGCGCCACCTTGTATCTGTTCTTTTGTACCGCCTCCAGATCATCCATTCCTTTTATCGACGTTCTTGAATCAAACATGGATCGTTGACCTCAGCTCTTTAACTCAACATTCCACCATGAAATCCTCTTTGTCAACAAATTTGTATGTCATTGTTTTGCTTTGTCAACAATCACTACTCAGATGTCCACTTTGTCAACAAACACAATCACCTCAAAAATGCTTCAATGATACCTTGAGGGATTTTTGCCCAACAATCTCCCCCTTTGGGTTTGTTGACAACTCTTCCAAAACAATGATACGTCGTTTATTCTTCAGACTCCATTCGCCTCATTGCGATTCTGATAGCGATCAAGGATTTACTCAACACATACTCTAAGCCCACATGAGCAATGCTCGGTGTGAGAAACAAGAGTAAATGAAAAGTTCATCAATGAATCACTTTATCTCTGACATCCACTGTTGACACCAAACTGATACCAATTTGTACTAAACTGATACCAATTGTTGATGGATTTGTTGGAAGACCAATGTTTGGTTTAGAAATAGTCTTACCACTTTCCAACACCACTCTTCTGCTTTTATCACGATCCTCAGCTGTCGTGATATCTATTCTTTGATCGATCACTTCTAGCATCGTCAGATTTAATACACTCCCCCGTTCTCATTGCTCCCCCTTTCTGGATGCTCCACCTGTCAGCTTCTCCCCATATCAATTATGATTTATCAAATCTCTGCAATGTCTCCCCCTTGAACAATCACTATTTTCTCCTCCTTTAACAAACACTTTTCTCCCCCTTTGTCAACGAACCCAAAGGACACTCCTTTGTAGTCTGTAACATATTAGAGAACACAGATCAGCATATTAGGGAAAAACACATCATACCGCGGGGAGACGGGGGGTGGGGGGTCCCACATCCACACTATTTCAAGTGTGGGGAATCGACTGAACTCCCAGAGCCACTCGATGCCTCTTAAAATCTTCCATGGGTAAGACCTTTGTCATAATGTCTGCAACCTGTAGCTCTGTAGGCACATACTCCAACTTCATGATTCCCTGCTCAACCTTCTCCTTGATGAAATGATACTTGATCTCAATGTGCTTTTTCCTGGAATGATGGACAGGATTTTTGCTAATATTTATAGCACTTGAGTTGTCACACTGTATTCCGATCGGAGACTTCACTTCAACTCCCATATCTTCAAGCTGCTGCTTCATCCACAATAACTGTGTGCATGCTTGAGTGGCCGCAATATACTCAGCTTCTGTGGTGCTCAATTAAATGCAATCTTGTTTCTTGCTTATCCAAGAAATACACAATCCACCAAGATAGAATGCACCACCTGACGTTGATTTTCTATCATCTGTTGAACCGGCCCAGTATGCATCAGTATATCCCAATAACTCTGTATCAGATTTGTTAGTATATGTCAGGCCGAAATCCACTGTTCCCTATATATACCAATGTATTCTTTTCACTACAAGCATGTGGCTTTCCTTGGGATTGTTCTGATATCTTTCTGCTTGGCATGTGGCAAAAACAATGTCAGGCCTTGTTGCGGTTAAGTACAACAGACTTCCAATGATTTGCCTGTATTCTGTGATATTAACTGCCTTTCCATCCTCATATTTTGGTAATTTCATCCAGGTAGCAACCGGAGTTTTCATTTCTTTGGAATTCTCCATTCCAAATCATTCCAAAACCCTATTCACATATTTGTATTGAGAAATGAATGTTCCATTCTTTCCCTGTGTCACCTGTAGACCAATTGTACTGCAACGGCTAGGAATAATTTGATTGTCTCTAGCATTGAAACCAGTGAAAATGTCTCATAAAATTCAATATCTTCTTTCTGGGAGTATCCTTTGCACACTAGCTGTGCTTTGTTCCGAATCAATGTTCCATCTTCAGTCATATTCTTGTTGCGATAGACCCATTTAGTCCTGATGACATTCTTGTCTACTGGCCTCGAAACAATCTCCCATGTCTAGTTCTTCTCAATCTGATTTAGCTCTTCATTCATGGACTGAACCCAGTTATCTTCATCAGTTGCATCATAAAATCATTTTGACTCAACCTATGATAGTAATGATGTCTGCTGTAGTGATTTCATTCTGCTTGTCTTAACTGGAGCTCACTGATCACTGATGATATTCTGCCTGTCAATTTCAGCTCGATTCGTTGTCTTTTGTGCAGATAAGGATTTTACTTCCTTGTACTCATCATCAGTATCTTCTTCTAAGTCACCCTCAGCCACTTCTTCTCCCCCTGTGTTGCTTTCTTCTTCAACACTTTCGTCAGGAAATTGCTCTCTGACTCATTTTTCAGTGGCTTCATTTCTTTCAGCTAATTTTCTCTGTGTCATTGTTCAATTAAATCATTCCTTTCAACTTCTTCTCACAGATTCTTGGTATCCTGAAAATAGTCAGCTGATACCACAATGTTAGATCAAAATAAATAAGCATGAAATTCTTGATCACTGCTGCTTCTCTCATAGTATGTATTCTCTCGATAGACAACACTTGAGCTGTGTCATCCAATTATTTCCTTGATGAATCTGGCATCTGATTTTGTTGTTGAATGCTCCCCCTGTGTTACACAAAACTTCTATCTGTTAGGCCCAATGGTAGAGACTCATAACCATTCTTCTCCACGTGAAAAATTTATACTAATCTGGAACTCCTCATTGAGCCAGTAACAAAATCTCTAAGCCTACTGAGTTGGAACTCAGTGTAGGAAACAAGAGATAAATCTAATAACACAATCACTTTTAATTGTGCTCAGTTGCATCTTTTCTTCTTCATCCCTGGTTCCTGATTTGAATCAATTGAACCTGTAGAGCATATCATATCTTCACTTCACATCCTTAGATGTCACTTCCCCTTGGATCGTATCTCCCTAAAACCTGAAACACATCAATCATCAGTTAATAGCATTTATATACATAGGGAGAGGGGATTTCTTCTGGACTCCTCAAGATGAGGATTGTGGTTGATCCTGATGGGTCAACCCATTGATTCTTTCTTGGAGGGCATCACACTCTTTTCTTGCTTCCTCCAACTGCCTAGCCAACTTCAATTGTTCTGGCCATATGACTAGGCATTCATTGCCTACATTTTGAGCCTTTTTCTGATATGTAGATTTGGTAGTCTCAGCCTTTCTCACCATTTGGGGTTTAAACCCACTAGTACACATTTATGTCTTTGACGTTCTACCAAAATTCCATTTTCCATGATTATTTCTATGAGAAGGAATCTCTTTTCTTTCGATATTCCTTTGCTTCTTCCACCATTGCAAGGGTCTTCCTCTTTTCTCCACTACTTCTTGTGGAACACGACTTGAAAATTTTTCAATGCATTCTTTGTTTATCTGACTTTTATCAGATTTATGAGTCGCCACCCTATTTTTCATTAGCGGTGGGTCCTCCACTGAATGTACTTTCTCCTTACTCACAGCTGTAGTGTTTCCTCTCTTTTTCTTCCAGATATGGTTGTGTTCTTTCTTAGAGAGCGGTTGTGAGTGTGACAGAGATGGTAACTGATACACTTTTCGTTCAGCTCCATGTGATTCCCCTGAGGCTCTAAACCTGTTCTCCAACTTTCCACTTTGTCTCCCAGTGTACGATTTCTCATTATACACCAGTGGTGTCGAGAATCTCCTTTCATGTTCCTTTCCCTTTCCTGCTTTCTTCTTGTAGCAATTTCTTGCCAAATTCCCATAATCAGAACATATAAAACATTTCCCATTAAAGGCATATCTCATTTCATCACTTCTCTGTCGAGATGTTGATGCACCTTGAGATCCTCTTCTGATATTGGGTTCCTGTGCTTCCTGACACATACTCATTTTGTGTCCATTTCTTCCACAGAAATAGCATCTGATGAATGTTTTCCTCGGAGAGACTCTCTTATCTGATTTCTCATGACGCTTCTTCTTCTCAGATCTAGTAATGTTTCTATTTTCACAGCCTGATATGTATTCTTGTGCCTCTAGACAGAAGCTTGATGTGTGGCCCTGAATCCCGCAGAAATAGCACATGTCATCACTTCTTCTTATAGCTATCCTCTTAGGCCTATCTCCAGCACCAACATGATTTTCTCCATTTCTGGAGTTGTTCACGGCTCTCTTCTTATCATGCATGGGAGGTGATTCATCAAATCCAATACCAGCTTTTCCAAAACTTTCTGGTCTTTGAGCTGAGAAAATATTCTATTGTTTCTCTTCCGAAACAGCATATCTGATCTTCATTTTATCATCACTTGTCGAAGGATGATCAAATAGTAAATGTAAGGCATCCTTCATTTTAGGCTTTCCTCTATCATTGGAAATCTCTAATTCCTTCTTAACTGATTCTAGCTCTTCTTCCAACTTTTGAATCTCTGTCTCCCTTGATTCAAGTTGGACATCAAGTTCTCTCTTGAGAAGCTTCCCTCTTCTCATCTCATCTTCCAATTCACGTGTCAGCTTATCAACCATGTCATTTTGCTCCTTTACCTTCAATTTTTCTTGAGCGACAGAGTCAGAGAAACATGCATTCTCTTGTTGTAGCCTTTGATTCTTCTGAACTTCTGCAGACAACTTTGTTGCTAGATCATTATTTCTGGCTTTAAGATTCTGTGATTCATCTGACTTTTGACTCTCTTCATAATCACCAGCCTTTTGTTTTCCTTTCATTCTAGCCATCTTCTGTATCTCTTCAGTATGTGAATCATTCTTCTCTGTTAGGTCAGTAACTATATCAATAATCCTTTGATTTAAGCCTTTTAGCTTGTTGACATCAATCTCCAATCCCTTGATCCGGATATCTTTATATTTGGCTTCTTTAGTGTTTCCAACGTCACTTGGAATATTAGGTTCTTCGATGCTTTTGATTTGATCTTTCACTTTTCTATTCAAGCCATCGATCTCCATTTTCTGTTCTTCAATCTTAATCTTATACTCACTAACCGATTCTGAGTTCTCTCGTGTTGATAACTTGAGTTTCTCAATTTCTTCCATCAACTCAGACTTCTCTTCTTCCTACTGCTGCATATAGAGTTTGGCATCATGAACAACTTTGTTGGATTTCTTTGTTTTTTCTCTCTAAACATCTATCTCCTCAAGAGCAGCCTCCAACTCAGCTCGCATATCTATTCTTCCTTCAATTTCTTCTTCTGTTTCAGCATCACTCTGATGCGCATGCACTTCACTAATTCCAACATCATGATTGAGTGAATCAATCTTTTCCCTATCTGATTCATCAAGACCATCCTTCAATAATCTGTTTGATTCTTTTAGTTGAATCACACTTTTTCCAAAAACACATCCACACTGAGGGAAATTACCAGACTTCTGATTCTTCTTTGATTCTTTTCCTTTTCCCATGGCAGATTGTGATAAGAGAAAACTGAATCTTTAACCACACAGATCGACTACACCAAGTCGAGGCAAACAAATCTGATAAAAGAAACCTATCCCTATGATACCAATTGTTGGGGCCAATAGGGGCCTATATACCCTGAGAGGGGGGGTGAATCAGGGTATGGATATTCTTTTTCAAAGTTCTTTCTGCCCCACTGGATCTTGACCTCTTTGTTACAAGGGTCACTATGTTTGCATTTGTGTGGTTACTGTGATCACTTGTCTCCTTTACCTGATGATGATGCTTTGAATGCAATGCAGGGAAGTAAGCAGGCAGACACAGAGATTTTTACTTGGTTCACCACTAAGGGCTACATCCAAGGAGCATACGCCGACAAGTTGCCGGTTCGTACCAAATTCCACTAGACTTCACTAGCTGTGGATTACAATGTTCGGGCTAGATCACTTCTATGCCCAGGCTCACTGCCTATACAATGTTTAGGGTCAGCTCACTACTTTCCCAAGGGTCACTCCCTGTTTCTCTCTCTCTGGATCACTGCCGGTGGAGAGGATCACCTTCTTCCTCTTCCTAAGCACACTGCTCCAGAAGGGATTCACTCACAGTTTATAGACTTGTAGGTATCTTCATTTTCATGAATGAATGCATCTTCCTCTGTGTGTAGATGCTCTGTTGAAGTACAGCTTTCACCCGTAGATGAATATATCACTGCACCAAAGGTATCGGGCAACATACCAGCTTCCACACAGTCCGAAAAACACTGCTGGAACAAACCTTACTTGGCGCGCAAGTCTACCTCTGCGCGCAAGTATCGGCGCGCAAGTCACAACGGGCGCGCAAGTCCTCCTCAGACACTTGCGCGACTCAAGCTTCCTCAACTCCAAACTTGCGCGACTCTCTTCCTTTTATTCCCAAACCAATATTGGCGTGCAACTACCAACCGGCACGCAACTTCTAACACCGGCGCACAACTTCAACCTCTGGTGTGCAAGTCCCACCTGCGCGACCACACACACCACTTGCGCGACCACCACACCTGCGCGACGGGAGCTCTGATTTCTCAAAGTGTTGAACTCCATTGAAAATGAGGAGGGGTGTTCCAGTATTTATAGGCAATCTGACCACCCTGCGCGACGGTGCGCAAGTCACCTGCGCGACCCAGTTTCAGCGCGCAAGTCCCCTGTCATTTTAGACACTTGCGCGACCAACTCCCTAACTTGCGCGAACCTCTTTACTTTTCCATATTTTGATCTTCTGATCTTGAAAAACATATGGCGTGCAAGTTTCCTATACTCCAAGTCTTCGGCGCGCAAGTCCTTTTGCCAAAAACACTTTTCTTCATTTGCCGATTTTCAGGCCCTAAAATTTGGCAAACACTGGAAAACGGCGCCATCTTGTATCTGTTCTTTTGTACCGCCTCCAGATCATCCATTCCTTTTATTTACGTTCTTGAATCAAACATGGATCGTTGACCTCAGCTCTTGAACTCGACATTCCACCATGAAATCCTCTTTGTCAACAAATTTGTATGTCATTGTTTTGCTTTGTCAACAATCACTACTCAGATGTCCACTTTGTCAACAAACACAATCACCTCAAAAATGCTTCAATGATACCTTGAGGGATTTTTTCCCAACATAAAATGTGATTGTTATGTGCTTTGGATTATATAGGTTTATGATAAAGTATATGTGGTAAATAGATAAATAAGTATTTTCACATGGATTGTTTGTTGTGGGGTATTGGACTTGAGCATCAATGCCCATGGGTCGGTTAAGACTGAGGATCTAAACCCCGCCCCATAATGCACGAGATGGGGAAGGGGATTGAGGCTCTATAACTCTAATGGATACATTTTATGAAACTACCTGGAATGAGGCTCCAAGGTAAGTGTTATGTAGTTTATTATGAAATGTTAACCCTATTGAGATAGGGAAATTGATTTATTTTCCCTTATTCATGATAATTGACTGGCTTAGGCCATTATATGAATAATGTAAATGCTTAACCCATAGAACATGTGATGTAAATAAATTTGGTAATGAATATGGTATAAATTATATAAATGGTAGTAATGATGAAAATGGTATAAGTGAATATCCTTACCTAATAGAACTTGAGTTGTATTTTTTAAAAAATTTCATTTATTTACTACTTGCATTCACATCTGTTTAGACTAAATATCTTGTAGACACTATTGGTGGTGGCCTACTGAGTTATACTCACACCCTAATCAGGTCGTCGTTGGGTACCGAAGCAGATTTTGTGGTTTTATGTTAGGAAAAGGTAAATGTCGCTACACTAGGCAGTTGAGTTGAGATTGGGATGTGCGTGGATGAGGATTCGGACTTGGATTCGGGACCCTTTTTGGGGATTTATCTGTTTCTATTTAGTTTGGGTTTTCTCCACTTTTTTCATTATTATCATAACATGGAATAATTACCATTTGGTTATCTTTTGTACCCTTTTTGGGAAATGCATTGGTAATTCATGTTTTTGGTTTATTGCTTACTGTTTCCATTATTGCATATGTTTTCTATTATGGATTACTTTGATAAAGAGGTTATAGTCTCCCCATGTGATCTATTAGACCCTGACCACTAGTTGGCAACCTCTGGAATATGGGGAGGCTCACTTGAGGTCATGTGGCGACCCAGTTCGGAGCACCGATTTAGGGGCTTCCGGGTTGAGGATGTTACTAATATTAAATTCATAAATTATTTCATCCTATGAAATCTTTATATTCTCATATTTATTACTTTTTTAATGCATGGTTATAAAAATTTAGTTTTTGAACACTCATTTCATCTACCAAATTAATGTATCAATGCCACATTAATGTGTAACTATTTACACAACCCACATGTTTGTGTTACTCACCTAAAAATAGAGTCCATACATATTTATAAAATTCTAAATTCATCTCATGCATAAGGTACATTAACTCTTTATGTAAAGGATTAGAGTTTTATGATATTGATGATCTCTATATGAGTAATCCTGGATCCACAGATAACCAACCTTCACCTTTCTAAAACAAGGAATAATCCTCTAGGATAGTGCTGAGTCTAAACCAAATTCCCTATACCTGGGGATACTTTACTCAAGGTATAATCCAATTAACAATAAATCTAAAACCTAATATGATCAAACTATATTTAATAACTATATTCAATCTCATAACATTAATTAAAAACTAAGGTCAATTTTGATTTAAACTAAATTTTATATTTTTTTACCTGGAATATAATGCATGGAATAAAAATATCCTCTAAAAAATTCAGCACATAAATTTAGAATACACGATATTCATATTCCAAAAACATTTTATAAACATGAATATGATATAATAATAAACATATAAATAAACATTTTATTTATTTTCAAAAACATGAAATATAAATAGGAACTTTTTATATTTAATTTAGGCTATAAAGTGTCATTTTATATGTTCTAACACTTATAATTTATATGCATTTTATAAACCATAAAAAATATCAAAATATTAAAAAAATCATTTTCAATATAAAGTATTTTACAACTGATAATAGGAATTATCCTTCATAAATTATGATTGATACATGAGAATAACTTTGTGTATCAATTGTATTCTATTATATAAAACTAATCATATACTAATATTTTTATTTCTGCTTATAACTGGTGATATCGTAAAGATTTTATCAAATTTAATTATATCCCCAATATCATAATTATGTTAGGATACTCTATTTTTCAAAAATCTAGTGGCCAATCATATTTTACGATATTGTATAGCATATTTTATGTTGTAGTTCAAAACAACAAGTTTCAAACATATCATACTTTACAATATGTATCAGTTGTATGGTACAACTAACTAAAACAGGAATATTTCTTCATATCATATTTTATGATATGGCTCCAAATGCTTTATATTAAACATGTTCTTCAAAAAACAATAATATTATCTTGTTGATTCATTGAAGAAAAAGGATTTAATAGAACTGATGGGTATAGGGAGATCATATATTGATCAAATAGAGTAGAATAAACCCATGGAACCCTAATCTATCTTCAATAGATGAAAAATACATAAATCAAAAAACAAAAAAAAATCATACATTTTATATTGTTTGATCCATATTCTACTCTTAAAAATTTTATAGAGATCACTAAATAGAAAACTAAATAGCTATTTCCTATAAGGGCAGTACACTGACTAGTGGGTCCCTGATCTTATCAAGAGGAACCCAACCATCCAAATGGTTGCAGTAGTGATGAAATCTAAATATTTTTAAGTTATTAAAACTGGAAGATTATGATCAGAAGGTGATATTTTGAGTATGGACAATCGAAAGTTACTCCTAATGAGTATGATAATGCAAGTTTGTAAGACTCAAAGAACTTGTATAAGTTATTTCCCCTCTGAATGATATGTAAGAATTTTGTGTTGTGAGTTTATAACAAAGGGGATATGTAGGAAATTCTCAGGATAATATATAAGATTATTTTTTTGGATTTTTTAAAAGTGGTAACTATGTAATAGAATATAGATTTTATGTAGTGGGATTATTTAACTGAAGGGATATATATCCATGAAGATACAAGCTATGTGGAAGCACTTGTCTATGATATCAGAAGATATAATAGTTGGTTTCACCAGCTAGTTTCTACTATAAATAGTAGGATTGGTCATTTGATCATATATTATGTTTTTTTAATCATATTTAGATTCCTTAATAAAATTAAAGAAATTTTACCACACATGGATTAGGAATCCAATTCAAACCATGTAAAACTTGGGTTTTTGTTTCTATAATTATTTAAATCATTATCTTCTAGAAATATTATTTGGTTTATTTGAGTGAGTATTTTCATTTTGAATCAATGATTTATGTATGGTGTGTCGTCTATGTTTTATACACTATTTCATAGATTCATCTTAGTACTTTGTTCCACCCAGTATCATTAGTACAATAATGGGAATTTTTATATAGGTTTTTTTATGTTTTTAACATTGGTCTTTGAGAGGATGTCTTTGAATTTGATGTAGTAAATATATTTGTATATTAAATTATTAAAAAAATGTTAATATCATTTACAATGTCATTTACTATTGAAGTGTATTTTTTTAATTATTTTACATTAGTTTTAAAAAAACTAATGTTAAAGATCATTTTTCATGTTGGATTTTAAAAAACCAATGAAAGAAATATTTTTAAGAAAAATTATTTAAGACTGTACAACCCTACACATGGTTGTTTTAGAGAACCAACAAGAACAATTATAATTTTTCATGATAAAATAAGTGTTTAATAATAATAGGGCTAAAAATAATAATCATTAAAAGATATTATGATAATAATAAACAAATATTTATTAAAATATCATAAAAAGTTAAATGATATTAAATAAAAAATTTCTAGTCATTTTACCTCTATGTAATGTTCCTTGATGAATCAAAGTGTTGAAACACATTTATTCATTTTAGGGATTTTACCTCTATGTAATTTTCATTGATAAATAAAAATTTTATAACAAATTTATTCATTGTATCGCTCATTAATTATATAGTATCCATCTCTAAAATGGATATTAAGTCTGGATTTGGAATCTATTAATGAATAATTGAGGTAAAAAAGAAAGTTTGAGTGGGATATGAAAAATACTAAGAGGTAAAAATGAAAGATATGGATGGAATTGGAAGAAAGATTATATGGAGTGATATATTTGTAGGAGTAAATTGAAATGTTGTTACTACAATGAAAAAAAATGAAATTTCCAAGTATAGTGGGGTAAATTTATATACAGGAAGGTTAAATTATGTTGGATATATGTAAAAAAATATATATATGTATCAAGGTGTTATTATTAACATTATTTATTTCAATAACTGGAATTAAAAAAATCCAATATATGTTTAACATTGGTTATTTAAATAAAATATGTTAAAAATAATCTATATAATATTTTTAACATCGATTATTGAATTATTCAAAGTTAAAAATACACATATTGTGGTTTTCACATCGTTTATTGAATAACCAATGTAGAAAATATTTTTAACATTGGATATTAGAAAACCAATGTTAAAACATCAATGTTATAAATACTATTTATACCTATGTAAGTTTTATTGGATATTTTATAGTGGTTTAATATGAAGATAAATAGTCCTCCTTCGGCATCATTAGGAAACCAAAGTATGATCCATCAAAATTATCCTACCACATCATTCTCTCTTTGAACAATATCTTGTAAAAAAATTCTTCCACTAAATTAGAAAAGGTTAAAGGATAGGTACTTAATACTTTATGGAATCCGTTGTCTAAGATTAACTTCATAATTTTTCACTAAGCTTGGATACTTATTTTTATTTTGGAATAATCAATTCTAAACAACCCAACCTCATAACCCCTAAAATTAAAAATAAATATATCTAGAAGTTTTGAATACATGATTCCACATATAGGTGTATCTATAACTAATAATTCCAATCACCCTAGTCATAAACCTTTAAAAAAATCATAGGCACTCCCAACACACAACCCCAATGAAATAAGAAATATATGGAAGTTAAGAAATAAATGAAGGATTAAAGGAATTTATGTGGTTCTGAACAAGTCATACTTCCCAAAAAAATAAAAACTTCAATAGAAGAGAAAACAAGAGATTAAAATGAAAAAAAAAATACTTTAAAGAATAATCTAATAGACGATTAAGTGAAACCGAAAAAATATAATTTAATTGAACCCACTCCATCCATTTATAGATAATTACTACATCTAACTTCATGTAAATTATATTACACCACTATCCATTATTTACAAACATCCATCCACTTGATCATGGCCACTGCCTGAGTGTCACTGCCTCAACTGATCCATTTGGTGAATAGTGAAAGCATGTGAAAACTCATATGGTTTACTCTTACATATCCCACTGAATTATACAACATATATTTTTATAAACTTTGGGTTATTATTAAACTACATCAATAAAGTTACACTTTTATAGAGTATTTCTTATGCACTTCGTTATTCAGAACATTCATCACTATTGTCGTTGTATCTATTTCTAGACTTCAAGTTCTATTGTGTCACCTTATATCTAGTTATATATAGTTTTATAAACTTTTTGTATATTATAATACTTATCTAGAAAATGATTCTCACACATCCAATCCTAACATTAAACCTCCAGTCATTGTAAACAAATACAACACACAGTCTCCTTATTACAACATAATAAATGCATGAAATTTATGCCAATATCGACCAAAAGATAAATTTACTAGATTAAATATTAAAAACCATAAAATTTCATACCTAACTATATAATATTAAAAACATCATTGGTAGTGAGTTTGATTGAGTTCCATCAACAACAACCAATTTTTTCTTGCCTCTGATAGTATCCACTATCCATTGGAATCAGTAAACTCTTGGGTAGGACCCCTTCTCTGTAATGGTGTGATAGCACCTCCTCCTCAAAGGAAAATGGATATAATAGAATCAAAGATAGTTTCATCTAGAATAGTATCTACACCCAATTTCAAATAATGTCTCATAATCCCCTTTTATAGGCCTTCCTAATTGAATTAAGGATCCTTATAGAGTTATAACATTTTATACATTATGAAATGGCCAAACCCTATTGAACTCCACCTCATTTATTGATTTTCTTGCTAAAATACTTTAAAAATTAATATTCTATCTACACGTTATCTTTTTATGTGTCAATGGTCTAAAATAAAGATGATAATAAATATGGTAGATTTTATTAGATGAAGTTATACATCATTCTCTTCATACACCATGACATAGTTTCATATACCATGTGAAGACACTAACCACATAATGGTAACCTTCACCATGTTGCGGTCTATGATTTATTGAATATAATATAACATGAAGAGTATTATATATACTGATATGGAAGATCAATAAAAATGATATAAACATTGCTTATTTGATTTACACAGAAGAAAGAATGATGGACAGTAGAGTTCCAACAATTACATATGACTCATTTTAGGAAAAGGGATCGAAGAGGAAAGAATTCCATTTCTATATATGGTGATTGAAAATAGAGTTTATTAAGGAAACTTTGATATAATTTTGTTCTTATCTATAGGTTGTAGTCACTATTTTGTTCACTTGGAAGGAAAATAATTTACTCTCACATTGAGAGGCCATTCTCATCTGTATTTGGAAGACATGGACTCAACTATTTACAAAGTGTTGGTCTCACCCAAATTTGGAGTAATTGAAGAAAAATAAAGTTAAGAATAAAGTAGAATCTAATCTCAACTCAAATATTTAAGATATTTCTCCAACCTATATTTATTTGGAGCAAACCTTCATCTCTATAAACTATTGAAGAGACCATCAAGTCTATAAACTAATAAATTCTTCCCCAAAGTAGTGTGTGAAGCAGAATAAGAGTGATTTCCCCTTGGTCAACCAATGAGATGGCCCTAAACATTGTAAAATTAGTGTGTTATCATATAGAGTGACTATGGATGAAACTTGTATCCACTAAAAGTGAGTATAGTAGATGTTGTTGCATCATCACATCATCAATGTGTGTTCCTTGGATGTAACCCAATGGGTGAACCAAGTAAAATCCTTGTGTTTGGGTGTGCTTTACAATTTTTCATTCAAAATAAAAATTTGGTTCAACTGATGATGAGGGAATTTGAAATTGAATGTTTTCCTTCAAATGAGGAAACAAGATCCAAAAAAAGGAAAACGAAATCGAAGGGAAAAGTTTTAATTCTGAGACACCTTGATTCACCCCTCCTCCCCCCACCCTCATAGTGCACATATTGAACTTGTTATGAATATATTGAATCAAATATGGGATTTTTTTTGCAAATAGAGGTCAATCAATGTTGAGGTTGAGTGTGGACTTGATTTTGTACAAGGTCGCTTGAATAATTTTGAAGTGTACATTTGATCTTTGAAGAAGGTGAATCATGAGACGATGAGTAAATCAAGGTGTGTGGATAAGTTTGATTAGGAGAGAGACCGAATAGTATCTATTGTGGAAACCAATAAACTAAAACAAAGAGGGACTTGTGAATGACCTAGGAGGAAGGTAATGAATAGGTTAATGGTCAGTCGGACCAAATGTGAATTTAAAAAAACAAGGGCATAATAATAATATAAAAAGGTGGATAAATAATAATAAATATAAATATGGGATGCCCAATCAGATAGAGAATTTTCTATGAAATGGGGATTAAATAATTTTTTCCAATTTGATGGGTGGGAAACTGGTTTCTCTCATGGAATTTTTTGGATTTTTTTGTAACATCTTGAGTCAGTGGTTGATGGAAAAGGGAGTTTTAGAGAAAGGATGAATAAACGAAGTGGTGGAAACGTTTTTATATTTAAGTTGATGGGTGTGTATTTTAAAATGGTTACAAACCTAGGCAAGGGATATAGACATACTTCTAGAGTAGAAGATTCTTAGAGAAATAAAGTCAAAGATAGTGATGGAAAGAGAGAGAAGTTCTGGAAGATAAGATTCTTTATTGTAGATCATGCTTTTAAAAGCATTGGAAATGTGCTTTGTTAACACTAAAGATCACTGACATGATAAGTTCCCCTAAAATCCTATAGTCTTTATTAGCACTAACAAAAGTTCTGATAAATACCACCTTTATGCCACTAAAATAAAAGTGTCGATAAATTCCACCTTTATCCTTGCTTTTTTTATCACTGATAAAATTAATAATATATTTTTTGAAAACTTTTCTTTCGATCCCCACTCCCCACCCTCCCCTTTATTAGCTCTATGTGCCCCCATATTACTATCCTATAACATTTCATGATCCCAACCACTTTATCATCACTTTTCAGCCCCTCTATCAGTGCTTTCCATGCCCTTCATCCTTGCTCGCACCTAGAATCAAACCCCTCACCTTTGTCTTCAAGGCCTAACGCCTTTACCACAGCACCATAAAGGTTTTTATAATATTTTATGACATATATATTTATTTATATATATACCCATAATTCATTTTTATTTATATATTTATTCATATAATTATATACATTTATATTATTTTTCAAAAAAAATTAAAAATATGTCCATATATTGTATATTTATACATAAATTTTATATATATATTCACGTAAATTTATATGTCTATATATTTACATATATATTTATACATATTTACATATAATTGTACATTTAGAAATAATTTTTTATAATGTATTTATAAATATTTCTTGTAAAAACATTTATATAATATATTTAATGATAATGATGTGTTTTTTAAAATACATTTATATGTGATGTATTTACACAATATTGATATGCACATACATGCATATATTTGTATACAAATGTAAAAATTTATATTATGCACAAAAAAGCACAAGTATTTACATATATGTATTTATTTTTATGTATTTGAATATACACATAAATATATATCTGTTTATTATCATGCACATATTTATATATTAATTAATGCGTTTTTATAAAGTAAATAAAATGGAAAATTTTATATTTTATTTAAAATGAATAATAAATATTTATTTTCATATGGTTTATATATTTAAAAATACAATTTTATGTAAATATGTTTACATATTTAATTATAGAATTTATTTATTATATATGATTATATGAAAATATGTATATATTTAATTATAAATAACACTAAAATATTATAAATGGTATCATTTTAATATTATTATATCCATATGACTATTAGACCTGAGAATAAATTTAGTCACCACTAAAAAAAGACAAGAATACCCCCTTAAACTTGGCTGAAATTTCATCAACTATTCAAAAATTAAGATACCCCGAAAAAAAACTCTCTATTTTAGGCCTTATATAAATTTTTTTACAACAAATAAAATATTATTCTAGCCTTACCAAGTCACTGGGTAATATATTTTTTCTCTAGTTTCAATTTGATATGTGGTAGAGCTCAAACTGACATGCGGGTCAAAAGTTATGTCTTTTTGAAGTTCAGATTATGATTTCAACTTATCCTTGATCATTCATTAAATTGTTGAATTTCTATGTCATATAATTATTATTAAATGATTATTACTCAATTATGATTATAAAATTATTAATTAATATTAATTTTTAATTATTTTATATGCTATTTTTTACTATATATTTTATATATTAAGTGTAAATGCATATTTAGTCTTATAAAAAATCATATTTAATAAAATATATTATATTTATATCAATATAAATATATTAATATATTAATATATTTATTTAATGATATATGATTTTTTTATGAAATATAATGTTTATCAGCACTAAAATAGAACTCATAAAGGTCACCCTTTATTAACATTAATAAAGCATTGACAAATGTTCATTTTGTGAGTGCTAAAAAAACACTGAAAATGGGTGCTTTTATCATTGTTTTTAGCTAGTGTTGATAAAGAGTAGCACTTAATATTTCATGATCTGTAGTGGTGATTTATTTTCTTATTCCATCTTCTTCTTCACTTTATTTCTATCATGGATTGCTCATGTGATTTCCATGATAAATTGAAAATGGTGTGCGGTTGAAAAAAAATTTAGAGGAAGCGGACTAATGCAGTTTGATATTCTTAACAATGTTCATATTACTTTTATTACAAGTAAATATATTGTTCTACTTTATCATTATCTCTTTAAATTTTTATTATTATTATTAATTAATTAACCAACATGTGAAGATACATAATAATTAGTTTATAATTGATAAATTAATTTTCTTATCATCAATAAGTCAATAGATTAAGACGATAATCATTAGTATGAAAATAGTGTGAGTTCATCTATCTTCTGTTATCATTTTTAATTTTTTTTATGATATAAGTTTTATCATTTCTTCAACAAAAAATAAGTGACAAGGTATGTTTTCATTTTTTTTAAGTATTAGTTGATGAACTGATAGGTGAAGAAAAATCTTTATTCATTTTCTATGGAAGAACAATTCATATATATTTAATGATGATTGATAAATAATTATATCATAAAAATAATATAAAAAGAGTTTGTTAATTTAATGATGTTGAGGTGATATCAAATACAGTTTGTCATAAACTTTTGTGGTCATGATTAATAAGAGAATAAATCATTTCATAAAAATATGTCAATCTAGTCTCTCTTAACTTGTTATTTGTTCACTAGATTCTTTTTTTGATACTTATAAATCTATCTAAACTATTTTTTCATATTTATTCTCATAGTTGATATAAATTTTTATCATAAATCATGTGTTCATTCTGGTTTTTTATTAGTTTTTTACAAAAATATTTTTTTAAAATCCTAAAAAGATGTCATCCTTTCCATGTAGAATTCAACTCTACTCAATATTACCTCAATATAGGAAGTATTATTTTGAATATCATGCACTACTATAGATCAATTGATATTTATCACTAACCTATATCAGCACTAAATAAAAAGCACTGATAGTGATATTTTATCAGTGCTAGCTAAAACCACTAATAAAGGTGACCTTTATTAGTGTTTTCTTAGCCCTGATAAAATCTCCACCCTTAATAGCATGAAAAAAGCATTGATAAAGGACACAGTGAATAATTTAATTTATATATACATATTTATATATTTTTAAATAATATTTATTGAATAATAAGTATATATTTATAAATGTAATATATAAATATTATTTTTATAACTATATTATAACAAAAAAATATTATCAATCAAATTTTCATAATTTTATATATATAAAATTATCAAATTTATATTGATCAAAAAAATGTTTAATATTGTATTTATATACATTATTTAAAAAATGTATATATAAATAAAAATATGATATATTAATATTTTATTTAAATAATTATATAAGTATATAAATGAATATATTAATTTAAATATTTAATTCAAATTTTAATTTATATATTTATATTCATATTAAATAATTTAAAATATAAATACACGTATTTGTATGTATGTGTGTGCATGTGTACGTATGCAGATGTATGTGTTTGTCTATATTTTTATGTATGTATGTATTGTATGTGTATATATATGTGTTTTGTGTTTTGTGTGTGTGTGTGTTTTGTTTGTGTGTCTGTTTATGTGTATGTGTTTATATGTATGTGTGCATATGTATGTGCATATGTACATGTATGTATGTATGTATATGTGTATGTGTATGTGTATGTGTATGCATGTGTATGTACGTGCATATGTATGTATGTGTATGTGTATGTGTCTGTATGTATATGACATGTGTATATGTGTATATATGTATATTTGTGTATGTTTATGTGGCATGTGTGTGTTTATGTATTATGTGTATGTATTCATATGTATGTGTATGTGTATATGTATGTCTATGTGTGTGTATGTTTATGTTCATGTGCATGTGCATGTGTATGTGTATGTGTATGTGTATGTATATGTGTATGTGTATGTGTATGTGTATGTGTATGTGTATGTGCATGTGTATGTGTATGTGTATGTGTATGTGTATGTGTATGTGTATGTGTATGTGCATGTGCATGTGCATGTGCATGTGGATGTGTATGTGTATGTGTATGTGTATGTGTATGTGTCTGTGTGTGTGTGTGTGTCTGTGTATGTGTATGTGTATGTGTATGTGTATGTGTATGTGTATGTGTATGTGTATGTGTATGTGTATGTGTATGTGTATGTGTATGTGTATGTGTATGTGTATGTGTATGTGTATGTGTATGTGTATGTGTCTGTGTATGTGTATGTGTATGTGTATGTGTATGTGTGTGTGTGTGTGTGTGTGTCGGTGTGTGTGTGTACGTGTATGTGTATGTTTCTATGTGTGTGTGTGTGTGTGTTTGTGTGTGTGTGTGTTTGTGTGTGTGTGTGTGTGCATGTATGTGCATGTATGTGTACATGTATGTCTGTGTGTCTGTGTGTGTGTGTGTGTGTGTGTGTGTGTGTGTGTGTGTGTGTGTGTGTGTGTATGTGTATGTGTCTGTGTATGTGTATGTGTATGTGTATGTGTATGTGTATGTGTATGTGTATGTGTATGTGGATGTGGATGTGTATGTGTCTGTGTATGTGTATGTGTATGTGTATGTGTATGTGTATGTGTATGTGGATGTGGATGTGCATGTATATGTGTATGTGTATGTGTATGTGTATGTGTATGTGTATGTGTATGTGTATGTGCATGTGTATCTGTGTATGTGTATGTGTATGTAAATGTGTGTCTATGTGTGTGTATGTGTGTGTATGTGTGTGTGTATGTATCTGTACATGTATTTCTATGCATATGTATGTGTAATTGTATGTGTATGTGTGTGTGTGTGTGTATCTGTACATGTATTTATATGCATATGTATGTGTAATTGTGTATGTATGTGCATGTGTATGTGTATGTGTATGTGTATGTGTATGTGTATGTGTATGTGTATGTGTATGTGTATGTGTATGTGTATGTCTATGTGTATGTGTATGTGTATGTGTATGTGTATGTGTATGTGTATGTGTATGTGTATGTGTATGTGTATGTGTATGTGTATGTGTATGTGTATGTGTATGTGTATGTGTATGTGTATGTGTATGTGTGTGTATGTCTATGTGTATGTGTATGTGTATTTATGTTTATAAAGTATGTGTATGTTTTTATATGTGTATGTATGTATGTGCATGCACCTATACGTAATTGTATGTATGTGTATGTGTATACATGCATGTTTGTGTTTGTTTGTGCATGTATGTGTATGTGTATGTGTATGTGTATGTGTATGTGTATGTGTATGTGTATGTGTATGTGTATGTGTATGTGTATGTGTATGTGTATGTGTATGTGTATGTGTATGTGTATGTGTATGTGTATGTGTGTGTATGTCTATGTGTATGTGTATGTATATTTATGTTTATAAAGTATGTGTATGTTTTTATATGTGTATGTATGTATGTGCATGCACCTATACGTAATTGTATGTATGTGTATGTGTATACATGCATGTTTGTGTTTGTTTGTGCATGTATGTGTATGTGTATGTGTATGTGTATGTGCATGTGTATGTGTATGTGTATGTGTATGTGTATGTGTATGTGTATGTGTATGTGTATGTGTATGTGTATGTGTATGTGTATGGGTATGCAAATGTGTATGTGTATATATGTGTATGTGTATGTTCGTTTATTCATTTAATATCATTTATTTATTTTTAATATTTCTCCATTTTTAGTATTTTTAATAAGTTAATCATTTTTAATATTTATTCATTATTAGTATTTATTCATTTTTAATATATATTCATTTATTTTTTGTAAAATATTCAATTTTGATAGTTATTTATACATTTTAAATATTTAAACATTTAATTAAATAATTATTATTTTAATTATTATTAAAAAATTAAAGGTTGATAATTAATTATATTTTTTATATATAATCAATACAAAGCATACATCAATAATTAGCAATAATATTATTATTTATTTATTCTTCATTATTCATTTTATGATGTGTTTGTAATTAATGAAATTAATGTTATTAATTAACTTTTTTAAAAATATTTTTGTAATTAATTCACTTTTATTTATTCAATTTTAATATTCTTTCATTTAATATTATTTTTTCATTTTAAATATTTTTGGAATTTATTCATCTTTTAAGATTTATGCATATTTATTTACTAGGTTTTAATATTTTCAATATGTTTTTAATTTCTTTGATTAATATTTATTCATTTTTATTTATTATGTTTTAATATTTTTAATATTTTTGAAATTTAAATAAATGATTTCTATAAATGAATTTTAATTTTAATATTTTTATATAGTCAATATAATTCATTTTAATAATTTTTTTATTTATATAATTAATATTAATTATTAATTCATTTTTATTCATTTTTTAATGTGTATTAGTTCATGTAATTAATATTATAGATTCACTTTTTCAAATATTTTTGTAATTTATTCAATTTTATTTATTCGTTTTTAATATTCTTTCATTTAATAATATTTATTCATTTTTAAGGTTTATTATTTTCAAATATTTTTGGAATTTATTCATTTTTTAAAATTTATTTATACAAATTTATTTACTATGTTTTAATATTTTCAATATGCTTGTAATATATATGGTTAATATTTATTCAGTTTTATTTATTAAGTTGCAATATTTTAAAATATTTTAAATTTATCTAATTAATTTATTTAAATGCATTTTTAATATTTTTGTAATTTAAATAGTTAATATAATTAATTATTAGTAATTTTTTTATTTATATAATTTATATTATTTATTTATTCATTTTTCTTCATTTTTGTATGTGTTTACAATTCCTGTAATTAATTTTATAAATTCATATTTTAAATAGTTTGGTGATCTATTAAATTTTATTTATTCATTTTTAATCTTCTTTCATTTAATATTATTTATTCATTTTTAACATTTATCAATTTTTATATTTTTTAAAATTTAATCATTTCTTAATATTTATTTATACATATTTATTTACTATGTTTTAATTTTTTCAATATGTTTGTAATTTATATGAAAAATATTTATACATTTTCATTTATTAAGTTATAATATTTTTAATATTTTTGAAATTTATATAATTAATTTATTTAAATATATTTTTTATTATTTTTATAATTTAAATGGTTAATATTATTCATTTTTAATAATTTTTTATTTATATAATTAATATTATTTATTTATTTATTTTTATTCATTTTTTATGTGTTTGTAATTTTTTGTAATTAATGTTATGAATTCAATTTTTTAATATTTTTATAATTTAATCAAAATTATTTATTCATTTTTATTATTCATTCATTCAATATTATTTATTAATTTTCAATATATATTAATTTTTAATATTTTTAGAATTTATTCATTTTTTAATATTTATTTATGCATATTTATTTATTAAGTCTTAACATTTTCAATATGTTTGTAATTTATATAATTTATTTATTCAAATACATTCTTTGATATGTTTTGTAATTTAAATAGTTAGTATGATTCATTTTTAATAATTATATTATTTATAGAATTAATATTATTTATTTATTCAATCTTTAACATTTTTTTAGCACTAAAATGTAAGGGCTAAGAAATACCACTTTTTCAACAATGATAAAAGTGATGATTTATGAGCGCTAAGAAAGCGCTGTCAAAAGTGGTATTTCTCATCACTTATGTTTTTAGCACTGATAAAATACACTTTTATCAGCGTTTTTCGGTAAGTACTGATAAAACATTTCACCCTCTTTAAAATAGAACCCTAGCAGATCGCATCTTCCTCACGCCACACTCAAGTTCTCACGGAGCCAAAGGTTTGTTTTAGCAGAAGTTGATTGTTTTGGACAAATTGAACCTCAAAACTGATGGTATGAAATTTTAAACTTGTTTTCACACAGTCTCTATCAATCTTTCATGTGTTTTGCATGATTTTTTTGAGTTTATTTCCCTTCAATCCCACATGATCCTTAGAAATGTGATTTAATATCACATAATTGATGGGAGTGTGATTAATATGATGTGAATCAGCCATAATTCACTTTAATCATACACCAGTGTAGATTTACCATTTTATTCATCCACACCCCATGAAATTCACTATAAATCATATGTAGCTCCACTTTTCACCTGAAAATCAATGAAAATATCATTTTAAAGTATAGGCATATAACAAAATTAATTCTCAAATTAAGAAAACAATTTAAAGCATGGAATTAATCCATTGAACAATTTAACTCCAAAATATTCCAAAACACTAAAAATGAGATAAACTAATGAAAGCATAGTGATATTTGGAATTAAAATCAATAAAAATTCACAAAAAATCTCATTTTATCACTCCCCCACACTTAATCCATAATAATCCTAAGAAATATTTACACTTAATCCAAACTCAAACAAATTAAATCAAACATGGAAATGAGCACTGATTTTCCATCATATTCTCATCTTATTTATTTTATGATTTTAATTCCCTTTTCATTATTCTCGAGAAATTTCATTCAATATTATTGATCAATCTATTCACATGTTTACCTATCTCACATAGAAATGCATATCCCTTACCCAAGAATATATGTTTGCCACTTTTCCTTTTCTTAAGATCATGAACACTTTTCATAATATTGAAATGCACCTACATCTCCACTCAAAGAGAAAATTTATGCTCAATCATAAGGAATTTTTCATGGGTTATGTAGGGGATTTAGGTTTGTGGTTTGGTTTTAAAAATAAAGGATTCAAAGAGGTGTTTTTATCTCTTAAGATTCAATACATGAAATTACAAGAAAAGACAATAAAAATCACTCAATCTTTTCCTCCCTCAAATGCATCAGCAAATAGAATATTTTCACCCCCTCCCTTCAATGGTAAGACACATATCAAGATTTTTAAATTCCCAAATAAAATTATAAACATTTGTTTTCCATTATAATTAATATAATTCACCCAGTATTGTTAGAATTTGAAAATTCCCAATTTTTTGGTTATTAAAATTTTCACAGCATTAATTCTTCTAATTTTAATAACATGGTTTTTTATTTTATGAATTTCATTACTCATTAAAATTATTTTTGTTATTAAATAAATCCTTTTCATGGTTCTGAAATTTGAATATATGGGCTAGTTTCATTAAAACATTCATTTTTTCCATTCTACCCACAATCTTTACTATATTCCAAATCTCATGGAATATTAAGACTGTTGTTTTTATATTTACCAAATAAAGAATTCAAATATGATATCTTTTATAAATTTACATATGTAATAACCATAGTTGATGTGATTACTTTGTTTCAAACATTATGGAAACATTGTGAAAAACAAGTTATTGTAATGTATCAGTAAAGCAGAGTTATTAGCTCTGATACCAATTGTAGGATCGAATATGTATAATGAGATGCTCAAATACAAGAGGGGGTGAATTGTATACTTTAAAATTTTCTTTGGAACCTTTAAAGTTTGTATAGAACTTTCTTAAGGAAATTTTCTTAACCTTAAGGTAATATATTTCTTAAAGTTGGCTTTTAACTTTAAGAAAACTTCTTTTAACAAAGTTAAAAAAAATACACAAACCCTATTAGAGAAATTTTTTCTTAAACTATATAACCTTAAGATAAAAACTTAAGGAATATTTTCTTAAAATAAAGATTCTACCTTAAAGCATATGGAATCTTTAATATAATTAGAGTAACAGAATTAGAAAGTATAAGAAAGTTATATTGTCTAACTTAACAAAGTTAAAATTACAGTGGAATAAAAAAACAACTTGTAATAGAGAACAAGTAACAATATGATTATTTTAACTCAAAGAGAAGGATATGCAATAACCTTGGATAAAGGTTTCTTGATTTATACTTTCAAAAAAGTATGTCTTACCCAAACCCAATTAAACTCTCAATCTGAAGATCGGTATCTGTCTTGCTATCCCTACAAGCCCTCGATTTAGAAGGAAATCAGAACCTCTGTCTTCCAAACCCGGAATCCCATGATCATCATGATCCGAGTCTACACAAATAAAGTCATAACAAGTTGTTCATGACATCCGCACGAAGCATTGAGATTTGTAGGATCCCCTCTCTCTAGAAATCACTTCACAGCATTAGATCACTTCACAATTTTTCATACCATATCACTATTTATATCATTCAAATGAACTCTTATTTATAGGAAAAACTTCTCAATGGTCACCTCTAGTCCAATGGTCATATTTTCCTTAAATTTCGGAGGGACCTGGACACGTGTCAAATAGAAAATGGTTGGTTTATAATAGATTGTACAACATCATTTCATATAAGGAGCCATGAGAAATGATGTTAAGTTTAAGATAAAATGTAGGTATAAGAAAATTTAGAATCTGATAATATTGTAATGATACATTAAATAACTCAAACATTATCAAGGAAATAGATTCTTAAGAAAATGAAAATCAGATTGGAAAAAAACTGTATCACTATTTTTGGTATGACATAGGCTTAAATAAAATGGAATGAAAAAGTTTTAAGTAAAACGGAATGACAAAGTTGTAAGTAAAAAAAAATTTAAGAAAAAGTGTTTGTGATTTTCAAAACATAAAACCATAAGGAATGGAGAAGTCATAAGGTAACCTTATTGACTCAACAATCTCCCCATTTTTGGAAAGCACAAACAACTTTGATAAGGAATAATATATTGACTTTGATAAACAAGGAAAACTTATTTATCCCTTTGAATGAGATTTAGGATGAATACGACTAACTCCCCCTAAGGTTATGTTTCCTAAGGATCGTATTCTTGAACTTTAGTATCTAGTTTTATTTCTTAAAGAAATATCTCCCCCTTAGATAAACATTTCTTCTTAAAAGAAACTCCCACTTACTTTGACATTACTCTTTCTTACCATACTTCCCTTTAATAAATTCTCCCCCTTTAAATTCTTCGTTAAATTATTCCTTCAAATAAATTCCCCCCTTTGTGATTTTCAAAAATGAATGGATAAGTATAGGATGTAATTGTAAGGTTAAGGATACATACAAGTGAAAACAAAATAAAGATATGCAAGAAAAAATTTATTAAGGAAACTTTTAAATGGAATTTTGGGTTATAACAAAACACTGGAATGTAAGAAAAGATTCAACTATCCTTCTTCTGCTCTGATAACATTTTCATCATCAAAGATTTAACTTTCTTCACTTCCTTATGATCTTATTGAATCTTATTCAAAAAAAATCTCCTGATCCTAGTTCTTCTTTTCTAAGGAAAAGATCCTTTCTTCTTGAGCTTTGATTATATCATCTTGATTTTTAATGAACTCCTCTTGAGCATCCACATTTTTCACTAATTCGGCTCTGACTTCATTTTCACTACTAACAGATCGAGCAATGGAATTTAGTTGGCTTACTTTCTTAGATATGTGTGCTCTAACTTTGTTGAACTCGGACTCACAAGTATTGAAATCTCTGTTTGTTGAATCCATGAAGTTGTTGAACTGTCTAAGCTCTTCATTGATGGTTTTTTTATGGTTAATGACTTTCTTTCAAGTTACCTTCTAAGATTTATAATCAATCAAAATATTATTGAAGTCTTCTTCTTGCTTAACCACCATTTCCATTATCATATTAGTAGATTCCTTCTTTTGGTTCAGGGTCTCTTGCATCATTTGAATCTGAACATCTATATTTGCAAGAACCGGAATAGTACTGACCAACTTTCATAAAGATGGCTTGACCAAGTCATGCTCAACAGTGGATGAGGACTCAGAGTCTAAATCATATTTTCCTTTCTCAGTTCCTCTTGGAGTCAAGGAATTCAGTTTATCTATCCTTTTAGAAGACTTCTGAGGAGTTTCCTTATCGGATGAGGCAACCATAACACTCTTGCCTTTGTCAGGATTTTGAACTAGGGTTTTTTCATCAGATACTTGAATAACATTAATATCTCCATATTCAACTTCTTCCCCTTTAATCTCTTCTTCTTGAGTTCCTTCTTTTCTTTTTTCTTCCTATATCTCTTCCCCTTCCTCCAATGGCCCGAAGGCCTTCATTTTTTATTGATTTTGATAATCCACCTTTCAAGGGGTGAGGTGAAACCCTTACAAGGCCCGTAGGCGTAATTATTACATGGCCCATAGGCCTTAGAGTAATACATTTTCCGTAGGCTTCAAAAATTACATATAACCTAGACTAACTACTTGGAACTGATCCTCCCCCGCATCTTCTTCCACTTCAACTTCAACTTCTTCTTCAATCTCTTGTTCTTCAGAAACAAATTTAGTAATTGAAGTCTGAGGAGCTCCATTATACTCTTCCACTTCCCTTATAATATCATCGTTTTCTTCTTGAATGATTTTATCTTTCATTTCTTGAACAGGTTCTGATATTATTAATACTTTTTTAGATTTATAGATGTATGAAGTGATAACCGGTTTTTTAGGAATAACTCAAGATTCTGGTACTTCTTGAGATTTCTTCTCTACTTCTTTTAGTATAGGCTGACACATTTTAACTTCCAAGGATTTCTTCTTTAACTTCTACTCCTTATTTTCTTTCTCTATAATTTCATATTGCTTAATTTTTAACGCCTTAGCCTCTACATGATTTAAGCTGAAGAAAGGATCACATTCCTTTTGGGTAGCTTCCATCTCTCTCCATTTTATAACCGTTGCATCGGAATAGGCTTTTGTATTCTTTATATAAGAGGGTGTTGATACTGGATTAGTAGGAACCTATGCTAGTAAGCTTGGTTCTTCAGGTTTTCTTTTCTTATGTACTAATTTTTAAGATTCTGTAATGTCAACCTTGTTCTAAACAACTATATCTTCCAAAAATTTTGATTCCAGAAAAAAAATCTACATTCATTCTCCTTAGAGTATCATCATTGAGTAACAAAATTTTTAATGATTTGGGGATTTATCGATAAGGGAAATTTATCACTTGAAGGCACATTACGATTATCCTAGAGATAGTTGCTAGATACATAAGTATCTGGGATCTGATGGTTCCGCCTTTTACTGCATGGATGTTGAGGAAGATGTATTTGATCAAGTCGATCTTTCTTACATTGACAAGAAAATATAATAAAAAGATATCACATATATTTAAGTATTATTTATCCCCTTTCCTTGGAATAATAAATCCTTGCATCCAGAGGGCTACCAGTTTGTGATTTTTTATAAGATTGGTAATATTCGGATGCTTATTATTCTTTAGACCAAGGTAATACAAAGCCTTGTCTTTATCAAAAGAACCTTCCTTTGTGGGAAGTATATGAGATCCTAGAATAGCCTCTCCTTCATAAGGTATCTTGAGAACATTTACCGCTTTCTTGTAAGGAACTGTATAAGTCTTATCATAACATTTGAACTTAATCAGGTCCCTGTCATCCTTTTCAAATAAAATAACAGATTCATAGAATTGTATAACTAAGTCAGGATAAATTGGATCCTAACTTTTATCCTTAGACACACATATACTTTCCCATTCGTTAGTTCTTATGAACTTATAAATGAGGGAGTCATACTTTGAAAAGAAATTAGGGCATACCAGTATTTCCCTAAATATTGACCAATCCTTTATTTCCTTGTTAATCGGCATCTGATCTGTTGATGATTCAGGAGTCATTCGGAGTGTAAGAAACTAAGGAATCGAAATGAAGACTTTAAAAGCAACAAAACTTCGGCACGGAGAGTAGAGAAGATTGTGTGATGATCATAAACAAGGCACTATTTATATAGACACAGTAGTGACCTTTAAACTTCCATAAGATAATCAAATAGTTGGAATTATCTTGATCTGATCTGACGGTTGAGTATGATTATAGAAAATATGAATTACAATCTTTTGAGGTAAGGTAAACAATGAAATAAAAATAACTTTTAAAAAAATTGAAATACCAACAATTAAATCTTAGAAACAGAAATTGAAGAGTAAGAAAGTGTACCTTATGGGATACTCTGAAGAATTTATCGGTATTATAAGAATTCTCTTTGAATATTTAGATTTCATGAATTTTCATTCCATGAATTTCCATTCCGTGAATTTCCATTCCGTGAATTTCCATTCTGTGAATTTCCATTCCGTGAATTTCTATTCAGTGAATTTATATTATATGAATTTCCATTTTGTGAAATTCCATTCTGTGAATTTCTATTCCATGAATTTCTATTCTGTGAATTTCCATTCCGTGAATTTTTTATGATAAGGAAAAATAGATTTTCTTAGATAAAGATATATTTTCTTAAAGAAAGAAAACTTTTCTTATATCATGAAAATTAAAGAAATAAAAAGAACAAGCATGTGTACTCCCCATAAATTAAGGAGTATCTTAATGTTAAGATATGATTTAAACAAGAAGTATATATGAATGATTACCTTATAGTGATCATTCTTAACTTCTATTTAATTTATTCAAATCTATCAGAAGGTCAAGGTTTTTTAAAAATGTCAGCAATTTGTTCTTGCATTCTGATGAATTGAAGAATAATATCTTCTTTAAGTGTGTGATCCTAAAGAAAGTGATGTCTAATATCTATGTGCTTTGCATGGGAGTGATGTGTAGGGTTTTTAATAAGTTCAAGGGTACTTGTGTTATCACACATTATCTGAGTTTTAGTAAAACTCATGCCATAATCTGTGAGTGTGTGTTGCATCCACAACACTTGAGCACAACAACTTCCAGCTGCTACATATTCAGTTTCATCAATGGAAAGTGCTACAGAATGTTGTTTCTTGCAAGACCAAGAAACTAAGGAATCTCCTAAGAAATGAAAATTTCTAGATCTACTTTTCCTATCCATTTTTTCACCCACCAAAGTCAGCATTTGAAATAATTTTAAGTTCAAAATTATTTCCAGAAGAATAAAATAGTCCCAAATCTAATGTTCCCCTTAAATACTGAAAATTTATTTTCATAGCCTTTAAATGTGATTCTTTATTATTTTCTTAGTATATTTCACATAAGAATACCTAAAACATTAAGTTAGGTCGACTAGCTGTTAATTAAAGTAAACTTCCTATCATTCCTCTATAAGATGTTTGATCCATATATTTCCCTTCTTCATTAATATCAAGAGTGTTAGAGATTCTTATAGGAGTACTTATACTCCTAGTGTTGTCATACCCAAAATTCTTAAGAATTTCTTTGATATACTTATGTAGAGATATGTAAGTTTCTTCTAGTTTTTTAGAAATTTGAAAACCAAGGAAAAAAGTTAACTCACCCATCATACTCATTGCGAATTCAGATTTCATAAGATTTGCAAAGGAATCGGTTAAGGATTGCTGAGTTTATCTGAATATGATGTCATAAACATAAATTTGAACAATAAAAAAATATTTATTTTATTTATTAATGAAAAGGGTGGGATCAGTTGTTCACTTAACATAGTTATTTTGAATTAAAAATCATGTAATTCTATCATAACAAGATCTAGGGGCTTATTTAAGTCTATATAAAGTTTTTGTAAGTTTGTAAACATGATTAGGATATTTTGTATCTTCAAAAATAGGGTTTGGTCTACATATACCTCCTATTATACATAACCATTGAGGAAAACACACTTCACATCCATTTGATAAAGTTTGAAATTAAAGAATGCAGCAAAGGATAGAAGAATATGGATAGATTCAAGTCTTGCTACAGAAGAATAGGTTTCTTCATAGTCTATACCTTCTAGTTGTTTATAGGCTTTATCAACTAATCTTTCCTTATTTCTAACAATAATTCCATTTTCATTGCATTTATTTCTAAAAACCCATTTTACTCCAATAATAGAATTTTCCTTAGGTTTTTCAACCAAGGTCCAAACTTGATTCCTTACAAATACATTGAGTTCATCTTGCATGTCCTTTATCCAATATTCATCACCCAAGGCTTCATCGGGAGTCTTTGGTTCAAATTGGGAAAGGAAAGCAACATGTTCAGCTTCGTTCCTTAAGAAACTTCTAGTTCTTGCTGGTTGATTAACATTACCAATGATATTATCAATGGGGTGATTCATAAGTAACAACTGACTTGGGTTTTGAAAAAAGTCTTTGTTACCAGTCATGTTCTGGTAATATCCACTATCTATGTACCATATGTTTTTGGTACTTCCTTCATTATCTTGAAAAATAAAGAGTTAGGTTTTTGGAATCCAAGCTTGTTTGGATCCAAAATTGTTAGATAATAAAATATTAGGTATCCACATTTTTTTAGAAAATTAAACTTTATGAAACCCAATGGATTTAACTTTATTTAAAGAACAGTTCTTCTTTTAATTCCCACCACTTTGAAATTTAGTGAAAAAGGGAGCTCTTGAAGGAACAAAATAATTATTTCTAAAAATTGGTTTTTCATGAGAATAACCTACTCCTTGATTGTTACCATGAGGTCAGATCTGAGAATACATCTTGTCAAACTTTTCCTTACCAGAAGTAAAATTTTCAAGAAGTTTTTCCATAGAAATTATTTTAGACTTTAGACTCAATACTAAAATCTTATCCTCTAGAATAATAGATTTAGAGTTAAGTTTATCCTCTAAAGCATCTTTTTCTAAATTTAGATTTTTAAGATTCTTAGAAAGTTTATCCTTCCCATAATTAACTTCCTCAAGTTTCATAGAAATATTTTCTAAATAATCATTTTTATTTTCAATATATTTGTTAATATTCAAAATTTCTTTTGTTAAAATAAATTCTCTAGAATTTTTTTTCAAGTTTCTTAGAAACTTTAAAATTTTTCATTTCAAGTAGCTTAGAAAATCTAGAAACTTCCTCATAGGAAGTCAAATCATTATTATTGTCTGATGAAGAGGTTTATTCATCTAAAGAAAAAACATTCATTAAGAAAATTTATATTTAAAGACATATTGGTTAAGGATTCAGCAGTTTGTACCTTAGCCATAAGAAAATGATTTTAAAATGGAGCTCTGGCTATTCGACCAATATTCTTTTGCTCAGAAGATTCATATTCTGAAGAGTCGTTGGAAGAGTCTCCACCATTGGAACTCAAAGTTTCATTAGCTTTCAATAATTTCTTATGATTTTATCTATAGAACTTTTTTTTGTTCCTCTCAGAATTTTTGTCCTTCTTGTCTCTTTTCTTAAGCAAGGTACAATCCGGTCTAATATGACTGGTTCTTCTGTATTCAGAACATGTTACTTCTCTATCTTTATTTTATTTTACATATTTCTTCATGTATCTATATTGAAAGTTATTTTTCCCAAAAATCTTGTTCATCCTCTGAGAAATATTGGCTGGCTCATTTTCTGAAGCTTCACTTTCACTAGATTCAGATTGAATAACAAACTTATTAGATTTAGATCTTGTAAATCTCTCAAGAGTCTTGGATTTCATATTATTTGAATTAGTTGTAAAAGAAACCCCTCTATTTCCATTCTTATTCTTAATATTATCATCATATATCTTCATCTTGGTTTCATGTTGGAGAAGAGTTCCAAACAGCTCATCAATAGAAATCTGAGTAACTTTCTTATTCTCATCTATAGTTGTCCTTTTGTATTCCCATTCGTTAGGCAAGATGTCTATTATATTGTCTACAAGAATCTCATCATCTAGACCTTTATCACCCATTGATTTTAATCTATTGATGATAGTCATGAATCTTTGTTGTACCTTACAAATGGGTTCTCTATAAGGAAAACAGAAACCATGATACTCAGCTCTGATCATGGATCTTCTGGTTTCAATGACTTTAGAAGTTCCAAAGTGAGTTACTTCGAGCTTCTTCCAAATTCTATTTACAGCTTCACAAGATGAAATTTGGATATATATATTTCTAGTCATAGAAAAAATCAAGGTATTTTGTACCTTAAAGTTCAGTTGGTATTCCACCTTTTCTAGATTAGTGAAGGTTCTAAGTTCCTTATCAGGAATTTTATAATCTCCAGTTAACATAATGTAGTTGTCTACACCTGTATTTCTCATAACGGTATTCATTATGTCTCTCCAATATTCATAGTCATTTCCATCAAATATCAGTGGTCTAGTAGGATTGATATTGTCCATAGATCCAACATGATTGCCTTCCATTTATAAAAGAACTTTTTCCTTTCTAAAAGATTAGTGAAGTAAATTCTTATCAAGAAAAAAAATTCTTATAAGTGAGTATGAGTATCTTAGAAACAACCCTTTGATACCAAATGTAAAGTATCAGTAAAGCAGAGCTACTAGCTATGATACCAATTTTAGTATTGAATATGTATAATGAGATGCTCAAATACAAGAGGGGGTGAATTGTATACTTTAAAAATTACTTTGGAACCTTTAATGTTGGTATAGAACTTTCTTAAGGAAAGTTTCTTAACCTTAATGGAATATGTTTCTTAAAGTTATATTTTAACTTCAAGGAAACTTATTTTAAAAAATTTAAATAAAAATACACAAACCCTCTTAGAGAAATATTTTCTTAAACTATACAACCTTAAGATAAAAACTTAATGAATATTTTCATAAAAGAAATATTCTACCTTAAAGAGTATAGAATATATAATATAATCAGAGTAACAGAATTAAAAAGTATAAGAAAGTTATAATGTATAACTAAACAAATTTAAAATTACAACGAAATAAAAAAAAAACTTGTAATAGAGAACAAGTAACAATAAGATTATTTTAACCCAAAGATAACGATATCCAACAACCTTGGATAAAGGTTTCTTGATTTATACTTTCAATAAAGTTTGTCTTACCCAAAACCAGTTAAGACCTAAATCCAAATATCAGTATCTATCTTGTTATCCCTATAAGCCCTCAATTTAGAAGGAAATCAGAACCTTTGTCTTCCAAACCCAGAATCCCACGATCAGCATGATCGGAGTCTGTATAAAGAAAGTCCGGAAAAGTTGTTCACGCCAGAACAAGTTGTTCACGACATCCACATGAAGCACTAAGAGTTGTAAGAGCCTCTCTCTCTCTCTATAAATCACTTCACAGTGTCAGATAACTTCACAATTTTTCATACCATATCACTATTTAGCTTGTTCAAATGAACTCTTATTTATAGGAAAAAATTATCGATGGTCAGCCCCACTCCAACGGTCATATTTTCCTTAAATTTTGGAGGGAACTGGACATGTGTCAAATAGACAACAGTTAGTTTATAACAGATTGTATGACATTGTTTCATATAAGGAACCATGATAAACAATGTTAAGTTTAAGATAAATTTTAAGTATAAGAAAATTTAGAATCCGATAATATTGGAATGATACATTAAATAACTCTAACATTATCAAGGAAATAGATTCTTAAGAAAATGAAAATCAGATTGGAAAAAAATGGTATCACTATTTTTGGTATGACATAGGCTTAAGTAAAACATAATGAAAAAGTTTTAAGTAAAACAGAATGACAAAGTTGTAAGTAAAATTGAATTTAAGAAAAAGAGTTTGTGATTTTCAAAACATAAAACCATAAGGAATGGAGAAGTCATAAGGGAACCTTATTGACTCAATAGTAATTTATTTTGATATATGTTTTAACATTGAAATGTTATTATATATACACTAATACATATCTTGTTATAGAAATCTATATCTTTTTTATGAACATTAATAGTTAAATGGAGTGAATTGTCTCCCTTAATGAATCCATTTCAAAAAAAATAATGATTCATGATATTTGACTTCTTATAATAAAAAAAATAAGTGTTATAATATTTTACATTCATATAATTATTGGTTTTTATATGTTCTAATAAGTTATTGATGCAATGAAAATTTATATCATATATGATGACTATATTTGTGTGTAAAGAATAACCTTTTAGGGTTCCATGATCATACCTTCTTTGTGTTTATTTATTTTATTAAATATGAATATTATTGAATCAAATAAGATAGATATAAATAAAAAATGGTTGGATTCCAATTGTATGAAAAAAGTGTATGAGGATGGGGTAAAAGAGGTCATCAAGTTTGAAAAAGATCATGTATATGAACCTTTTCAAATACTATTCTCATGTTTACATTATTGTTATTAAAGACTAATTAGTCTAGATGAGTTGGAATAATGCTTGATCTATCATGGAATAGATCGAAGTTATAAATGTTGTACTGAATACGAGGAAGAACTAAATGTATCTATTAATTGGGATAACACTACATTTTATGGATCATCTGATATAATTACAAGTATGAATGATGATGAAGACTATATCGAAAATATGATTATAGGTGTAAACGATGATGAAGATCATATTAATGAAATTGTAATGGCAGTTGAAGATGAACTTTTTTATTTTCCAAAACTATTTTATAAGATAAAAAGTTATGAAAATACATCATTATATGCTGATTATACTAAATATACAACATTTTCAACCATAATAAAGATATATAAAGTAAAATATGGAAATAGATGGAGTGACACCAACTTTACTGAACTACTTGATCTCTTTAATGATATGATACTAAGAGATAATAATATTCCTTAAGGAACATATGATTCTAAATGACTTATATGTTCAATTGGTATGATCTATAAAAGAATATATGTCTGTCCAAATTATTGTATACTATTTCACAAGGATGATTAATCACTTAAAAAATACCCATAGTGTAGTGTGTCTCAATACAAGAAAGTCGAATCAAGTCATTCAAAAGTTTTATGATATTTTCCAATCGTTCCAAGGTTTAGGTTCCTATATAGAAGTGAAGAGACTCCAAGTCAATTGACATGGCACACAGATACAAGAAATTAAGAAGGGAAACTTCATTACCCAACAGACTCTCCTCAGTGGAATAAAATTGATTATGAGTATCCTGGATTTGAAAATAAGTTGAGAAACCTTTATAATGTGTTATTTGAAGATGGAGTGAATCCTTTGTTTTATAAATGATCACTCACAGTACATGGTTATTTATATTGGTAAATTATAACCTTCCATAGTGGCTATGGATGAAGTGAAAATACATTATTTTTTCTCTTCTTATATCAAGATCAAAACAACCAGGAAATGATATTAATCTTTATTTGGCTTTGTTGATCGAATATTTGAAATTAATGTGGGATTACGGTGTTAAATTTTATGATTCTTACAAAAATGAATATTTCATGTTAATATCCATGTTGTACGGGGTGATAAATGAATTTCATTCTTATGATAATTTTTTAGTATATAACATGAAATGAACTCAATGGTGTCCCATTTTTTAACAAGTTATACACTCAATTAGGTTGAGTCATTCTTCGAAATATATGTTTCTATGACATCACATATTTCTACCTCAATGAAATAAATACCAATATTATGTGATATTATTCAATGGGAATTCAGAATAAGGTACAACACGGTCTCCAATAACATGTGATCAACTGTTTGAGAAAGTAAAGAATATGACCACCACTTTTGGTAAAACTTATTTGAAAAACCTTATGCAAAATGGTTGGAAAAAGAGATATTTTTTTAATTATTGTATTATAATTTTTTGTATGTCAAACATTTTCTTGATGTCATACGTGTGGGAAAAATGTATGTGATAGTTTCATTATCACATTACTAAATGTACATGACAAAACAAAGTATGACATTAAGGCTAGATTAGACATGATTTATATAGGGATACTAGAAGAGTTGGATCCAGTAAATGGTGAAAGACAGAATTTTCTCCCACCGTCTATTTACACTATTTCCAAGGAAGAGAGATAACAGTTTTGAAATTTCCTAAATGATGTAAATGTAACACCCCAAGATTCCATGGTACACTTCTCTTTCAATAATGCAATAGCTTGCATTGTACGCAAGTTCGAGATTCTAACACACCACGACCAGTCAAAGTAACTGTTATGAATATTAATACCCACTTTTTGAATTATATAAATTTTATATTTCAAAATTGACTTCATTTTGGATTTGTAATATCGAAATTAGCCTAAGTTTAATTTTTGGTATTTTTCTGAGAACATCCAATTTTCGATGAATAGTGAAAAATACTTAAAAACAACATTTTTAATCAAAATAATTTATACTGAAAAATTATACTATTGAGTGGTTTTAAAGTATAATTAGAATATAATTTTACCATTTTATCCAATGTTGGTCATTAGAATTAATTTCACTTTGAAATTGTACATAAACAATTGTCAATCTTTTGATTGATATTGTTTCTTAAAAACACGTTATTTGTTTTGACAACAGGAATTAATTATAAAATTAATTAATGCAACTTATATGTTTGTAATTTTTTAAAATAGACATCATTTTTGAATTCGGAATATCAATTATAGCTTAGGGTGAATTTTTGGTATTTTTCTGAAAAACTTCAATTTTTGATGAATAGTGAAACCACTAAGTGGTAGTTAAAAAAACCGACTTTTCATTTAAATGAATTTTTACCACTTCTGTGAATTTAATTTCAAAAATCTAACATACATGGTTGTAATTAGGAAGTAAAATGTGGTTCAATGGGATGAAAATAATTTTTGGTGAATAGTAAATTTTGAGTTTTATTAACCGTGATTAGAGGTAATTAGAGTAATTTATGGTAAAAATAATGTTATAATAACATGAAATTACCTTGACACATGTCCTACTCTTATTGGATGACTCATGGCCGACCAAGAAAATCCATGGGTCAATTTTTGAGACCCCATGGAGCCACTTGGGTAAGATAATGACATTAATACCTTTTATTTAAAGTAAAAATAAAAATGTCACAAACATGTATTGTTTTACTAAAACAATTTTTACAAGGAGTTATAAAAGTTATCCTTTCGACTACAAATATCCATTGGAAATAAAAAATAATTTCATACATCATGGTAATTTTTTTATAATTTTTAGGCATTAAATAAATAAATTTATTTATCACACCATGATGATGCAGCGATTACCTCATTAATGAACAATTTAAATAAAATGATTAGATAAGGTAAAATCTAAGACTTACACTTGTCTAAAGCCTATTAGATGGGTGGATTTAGAACCCTTATCACCTTAACTTAGAAATATATCATTGTGGGACCTTTAAAATCCGAAAATCATTTCATAATAATGTAACATTTCATGACTTTCCAAGAGTGTCCCTCCTCTCCTCTTATAAAAGGCCCCCACCTCTACCACCTTATTCACACCTTCAAATCCATTTGGATCGGCCAAACTCTACCCAAATACTCTTTAAACTTCCCTCTCTTACTCCTAGAAGCCTCAATTTGGGCATAAGTCTTCCCAAGGAATCCTTTGGATCAAATCAAAAAGAGTTACCCGATTTAAAGGTAATGTCTTCTCTTATGTTATTTTGTTTTATTTTGATTATCCAACCCCTTAAACTCTTTTTATTCCTTTATTTTGTAAAAAAATAAGTATCTTAAATATAATAGGATTTTTTTATGAGAATTATTTTATTTACACTTACACACACCTTCGTCTAATGGTTAAAGAACATACTGTTTCTGTGGGTGGCGAATTACTGCCTCACGAAACGATGATTGTTCAATCTTCTTTTAACACCTCTCATGGTGGCCATTATGATGAAACTATTTCTATATATGATATATATTATGTTTATGTTTTCTTTATGATTCTGTATTTTTCATTTATTTCATACCTTTATGATTTTCATTATGGGTAAACACGATAATTTCATTTTAGGAAGTACGGACTACCGCCCCCTCAAAGTGATTTGAATCGTTAATGCCATATGTGGGACGTATAAAGGATGGAGTTAATGATATTATATATTATATTATAATTTAATTATAATATACCTTTATATACTTATTATTTCATTCCATTAAATACGAAATAGAAATGAAAGTAGCGTTCATGCGTACGTACGGCTTACCGTCTCCATGAACGGTGCATTTCATTTCTTACCTCTAAATGTTATGTAATATTATAAATGAATGTATATACTGGATATATAAGATATAAATGATATCCACATCATGAATATAATTCTGGAGATAATGGATATTCTACCACATAAACAACTTGTAATTATAAGAAGTTTATTGTTGACTTAAGTACCAAAGGTCGACAAAATGACTGTTATTAACTTAAATGACTACATAATTTTTATAACATAGTAATAAGTGATATAAAAGGGATAATAAACTTGAAAAGGGTTCTTAAGAAAGTATATATTTACTCTAGTTTATTATTCAGGTGATTAAAGAACGATCGAGTCAAGTCGGACACGAGGTAAGGGACTTTGTCTCAATCTCCTTTCATTGAGGCATATTTTGTTTTATGCACAACTTTCTTTTATACGATGTATGAACACCTTTGACTTTTACTTTTATTCAAAAGGAATATTTTTATACGAAACATTTTTAATAAATGACAAAATGAATGTTTTGTCTTACGTATGCGGTGACAACGACTACTCCACCACCGTGACCATTATTTGAGTTTTGGATTCCTCTACAAGCCATAACTTTTTTTAAATGAAAAATAAATACCATGTTTTAATTTTATTTTATTTTGGTATTGAAAATGGTTTTGATAATGTTTTAATTATATCAATGTGTTTTATTGATATCTTGTGATTGAAATTTGGAAATGTTGTGTTTCCTTTATGCATGTTTTATGTGATACGATTATGTTATGGTTTATGATATGTTTAAACCTGTTAATATAAGGAATTCATTGGACTTAATAAGTGACAGGTGGAGCCCGATATAGCTCCTCGATGCATCTGTAGGTCTCATGAGACAAACTAGTGTCTTAGCACAAGGCCTTGATAAAATCTTATTTGTATTCTTGGCACGAGACCTTGGCTACGTGGTTATGATAGTCTGGCATTATGTATTCCATCATTATGAAAGTGGTTATTGATATTGCATGTGATTATTTGACTATTAGAATATCCATGTGAATAAGTAAATTACATTATTTCATTTTACTTTTTCCATATTATGATGAAGTTCAAGTTTAAAAGGATTTTGTTTTAGTTATACATTGACTTAAATGTTTGTGTTTATTTATGAAAGTTTCCACTATATTGTTATCCTTACTGAGCATCTAAGCTCACCCCTTTCTATGTTTTATTTTTCCCAGGATGTGAAGAAATATTTTATTACTAACCTGCAGGGATAATCTGAAGAGGATATGAGTGTGGACTATGGAGACTATGTTATTGTAGTTTTTCACTTTATTATGTAATGTAACATTTATGAAAGTATCTAGTGTTTCCAAGGCTACTAAACTAATCGGTCTTTCAAGACTTGATCTTTTTTGATCATGTCAATGTTACGTAATAATGCACCGACTCTGGGTAACTAGGTTTGGGGTGTTACAGTTGGTATCAGAGAAAGTTTAGTACTAACCTTGGAAGCTAGATTTAGATAAACTCTGATTAGAGCACATAGACCTAAGATAGAATTTGAGGATTAGTATAGAAGAACTTCCTAGAATTTTGGTTTTATATATATTTTGTGAGTTTTATGAGCAATACATCCCTATCTGGACACGAGCAGGTAGAGGCGGCTCTGGCACAGATGTACCTAGGGGTAAAACCCGAAAACACCGCTTTGAGCTAGACTCGAACGGGAACTGGTGCACGACAATGGGCCTTGCTGTACTCTTGGTTACGACACTCCCAGGGAATATGCTTAGGATAATTCTCATTTTATTTACAAACCATTATGAAGGGTTTATGAGTATATACTTCCTCAAAGAAAAACATTTTTATGATTATGGATTATATCCATAAACTATTCAATTTATGTTAGGTGTTTTTCAAGTTTGTTATTATGTATTTAAATTCATAAACTAATCTATTTTATGACATTGTTTAGAAATGGAGCCTAGTGGAAGGAATGGAAACCGTATCAATGAACGTAATTCATGTAGGTATTTCCCTCCTGCTCAAGATAATTATAGTGGAGCTGGTGATGAAACTGGTGCTGATCAGCTAATCACCATATTGGGACAACTCACTCAGGTTATGAATAATAACCTTACCCGTATGGAGCACCCTGATCCACAACGTGGAGGATCAATGTTAGATCTCTTCATGAGGCAACAACCACCAATATTCAATGGGAGTACAAATCCCTTAGTAGCTGAGCAATGGATAAATTCCTTAGAAAAAATGTTTCATGCCTTAGGGAGTAGTGAAAGGGAAAAGGTTATCATGGTAGTTTACCGCCTCACTCGAGATGCTGACCAATGGTGGTCATTGATTCAAAACACAAAGGAAGATGATGAAGTATCAAATATGGAATGGAGGAAGTTCAAAGAGCTTTTCTCAGAAAAATAATTTCCTCATGACCATCGAGCAGATATGGAAAGACAATTTTTGTGTTTGAGGCAAAAGGAGGACGAGAATGTTGCAAAGTATGAGTCTAACTTTACAAGGTTAGCGAGGCATGCTACAGATTATATACGTAACCCAAGAAGTAATATTGATCATTTCTTTGATGGGTTAAAACCATTTCTCCATCGAGCTTTAGTATCACAATCCTTCTCATCGTATGAAGATATTGTCTCATGTGCTATCAAGACAGAAAAGGAATTCTCTAAATCTTATGGAAATAAAGTAAAGCAAGAGAATAAGAGAATGGTGGAACAAGAGACAGATAAAGGGAAAATGGGAAAGTAGGATTTTCCATTATGCGATAATTGTGGGAAGAATCACCCCGGTACTTGCCTAAAAGGAATGGGAGTTTGTTATAAATGTGGAGAAAAAGGTCATCAGGCTCGTGATTGCAAGGGAAATAAAGAGGCTATCAATTTTGAATGCTGAAATTGTAGGGAAGTGGGGAATTATGTAAATGAATGTCCAAAGCGTCAGGAAAACTTACCTCAGAAAAGGCCAAGGGATCAAGGCCAATCTTATATTGGTACTACAGTTGAAGTGGAATAATTAATGTATTGGTGATTTTGGACTCAAGGATTATATTCTAGTTATAAGAATAATGTGATATATATAATGATTGTACTGCAGTAGTTGTTGTTTTCATTAAGGTTTTAATATGATGAAGGTAATCATATTTTTTGTATGTGACAATAAGAGAAACTTTACTTTGTTTGGGAAATATGATGTTACAATTGATTTTGGAATTTAGAGACCTTTTATAGAAAGTCTGGACAGAGGTATTTTGGATAACTATAAAGGTTGGAATGGATTAAGTTGAACTTTGGATAGTATTTTTTAAGGTTAAAACATTTCTGAAGATTTTTTTTTGGAATATTATAATACTATAGTTTTAGGAAAAGGACAACCTGTAGGTTGGGGGATAACCTGTCGCGTCGGACAAAGCTGCAGGAATCGAACTCACAACCATAGTGAGACAGGCCTTTATTACCTACCACTGGCCTACTAGAATTCCCTGGTTATTAAAAAATAGTTTTCCTAATCTAAATGGTATGTGTAACCTTGTACGATTAGGATAAATATAATATTTTTGAGTTCTATTATCTTTTGAGGGAAAGATGAGTTTGTGGTATAAATTAGTTGAAGGTTGAAACTCTACTTGTCAAGTATATATATATATATACCTCTCTCTTATTCTATAAATAAATTAATTCTTAAACTTTAGGAAAGGGATATTAAAAAAAATGTGTTATCCTAATACCGTATGTTTTGTTGAACTGATGATATTTTAAATCACCATAGATTGAAGACTTTGAGGCCCTCAATTTTACACTTGTTTGTGATTGATGAACTCAATCACTCCCTACAAATATTTACGTTTTCCCTCCAATTATTTTTCTCTAATTTCCACCAATGTTCTTCTAATCGAGATCATAATTTGGTAGTGACTTTTTCATTTCCCTTTCCCTCTTATTAAGGCTAAATTTTATTAACCTTATTTCTGATGTGGGTTTTCCACAAAGGTATTTTCTACTTTAAACATTTTATTTTCGAAGAACAATTTAAAATTTAGAGGACACAATTTATTGAAGGAGGGTATAATGTAACACCCCAAGCTTCCATGGTACGCTTCTCTTTCAATAATGCAATAGCTTGCATTGTATGCAAGTTTGAGATTCTAACACACCGCGACCAATCAAAGTAGCCGTTATGAATAGTAATACCCACTTTTTGAATTATATAAATTTTATATTTCAAAATAGACTTCATTTTGGATTTTTAATATCTAAATTAGCCTAAGTTGAATTTTTGGTATTTTTCTGAGAACATCCAATTTTCGATGAATAGTGAAAAATACTTAAAAACAACATTTTTAATAAAAATAATTTATACTGATAAATTATAATATTGAGTGGTTTTAAAGTATAATTAGAATATAATTTTACCATTTTATCCAATGGTGGTCATTATAATTAATTTCACTTTGAAATTGGACATAAACAATTGTCAATCTTTTGATTGATATTGTTTCTTAAAAACACGCTATTTGTTTTGACAATGAGAATTAATTATAAAATTAATTAATAAAACTTATATGTTTGGAATTTTTTAAAATAGACATCATTTTTTAATTTGGAATATCAATTATAGATTAGGGTGAATTTTTGGTATTTTTCTGAAAAACTTCAATTTTTGATGAATAGTGAAACCACTAAGTGGTAGTTAAAAAAACTGATTTTTTGTTTAAATGAAATTTTACTGATTCTGTGAATATAATTTTAAAAATCCGACATACATGGTTTTAATTAGTAAGTAAAATGTGGTTCAATGGGATGAAAATAATTTTTGGTGAATAGTAACTTTTGAGTTTTATTAACCGCGATTAGAGGTAATTAGAGTAATTTAAGGTAAAAAAATGTTATAATAATATGAAATTACCTTGACACATGTCCTACTCTTATTGGATGACTCATTTCCGACCAATACAATCCATGGGTCAATTTTTGGGACCCCATGGAGCCACTTGGGTAAGATAATGACATTAATACCTTTTATTTAAAGTAAAAATAAAAATGTCACAAACATGTATTGTTTTACTAAAACAATTTTTACAAGGGGTTATACAAGTTATCTTTTTGACTATAAATATCCACTGGAAAGATAAAAATATTTCCTATATCATGGTAATTTTTTTTATAATTTTTAGGCATTAAATAAATAAATTTATTTATCACACTATGATGATGCACCGATTACCTCATTAATGAACGATTTAAATAAAATAAAAATATAAGGTAAAATCTAAGACTTACACTTGTCTAAAGCCTATTGGATGGGTGGATTTCGAACCCCTATCACCTTATTCTCTAAATATATCATTTTGGGACCTATAAAATCCGAAAATCATTTCATAATAATGTAACATTTCATGACTTTCCAAGAGTGCCCCTCCTCTCCTCTTATAAAAGGCCCCCACCTCTACCACCTTATTCACATCTTCAAAGCCATTTGGCTTGGCCAACCTCTGAAAAAATACTCTATAAACTTCCCTCTATTACTCCTAGAAGCCTCACTTTGTGCATAAGTCTTCCCAATGAATCCTTTGGCTCAAATCAAAAAGAGTTACCCGATTTTAAGGTAATGTCTTCTCTTATGTTATTTTGTTTTATTTTGCTTCTCCAACCCCTTAAACTCTTTTTATTCCTTTATTTTGTAACAAAACCAGTATCTTAAATATACTAGGATTTTTTTATGAGAAGTAATTGATTTAAACTTACACACACCTTCGTCTAATGGTTAAAGAACATATTGTTTCTGTGGGTGGCGAATTACTGCCTCACAAAACGATGATTGTTCAATCTTCTTTTAACACCTCTCATGGTGGCCATTATGATGACACTATTTATATATATGATATATGTTATGTTTATGTTTTCTTTATGATTCTGTATTTTTCATTTATGGCATACCTTTATGATTTCCATTATGGGTAAACGTGACAATTTCATTTTAGGAAGTATGGACTACCGCCCCCTCACAATGATTTGAATCGTTAATGCCATATGTGGGACGTATAAAGGATGGATTTAATGATATTATATATGATATTATACTGTAATTATAATATACCTTTATATAATTATGATTTAATTCCATTAAATATGAAATATAAATGAAAGTAGCGGTCATGTGTACGTACGGCTTACCGTCTCCATGAACGGTGCATTTCATTTCTTACCTCTAAATGTTATGTAATATTATAAATTCATGTATCTACTGGATATATATGATATATATGATATGCACATCATGAATATAATTCTGGAGATAATGGATATTCTACCACATAAACAACTTTTAATTATAAGAAGTTTATTGTTGACTCAAGTACCAAAGGTCGACAAAACGACCGTTATTAACTTAAATGAATACATAATTTTCACAACATGGTAATAAGTGATATAAAAGGGATAATGAACTTTAAAAAGGTTCTTAAGAAAGTATATATTAACTCTAGTTTATTATTCAGGAGATTAAAGAACGATCGAGTCAAGTCGGACACAAGGTAAGGGACTTTGTCTCAATCTCCTTTCATTGAGGCATATTTTGTTTTATACACAAATTTCTTTTATATGGTGTATAAACTCCTTTGAATTTTACTTTTATTCAAAAGTAATCTTTTTATACGAAGTGTTTTTACTAAACGAAAAAAGGAATGTTTTGTCTTATGTATGCTGCGACAACGACTACTCCGCCGCCGTGACCATTATTTGAGTTTCGGCTTCCTCTACAAGCCATAACTTTTTTAAATGAAAAATAAATACCAAGTTTTAATTTTATTTTATATTGGTATTGAAAATGGTTTTGATAATGTTTTTATTATATCAATGTGTTTTATTGATATCTTGTGATTGAAATGTGGAAATGTTATGTTTCCTTTATGCATGTTTTATATGATATGATTATGTTATGGTTTATGATATGTTTAAACTTGTTCATATGAGGAATGCATTGGACTTAATAAGGGGCGGGTGGAGCACGCTATAGCTCCTCGATGCATCGGTAGGTCTCATGAGACAAACTAGTGTCTTGGCACAATGCCTTGAAAAAATCTTATTTGTATTCTTGGCATGAGGCCTTGGCTACGTGGTTATGATAGTCTGGCATTATGCATTCCATCATTATGAAAGTGGTTATTGATATTGCATGTGATTATTCGGCTAGTGGAATATCCATGTGAATAATTAAATGGCATTATTTCATTTTACTTTTTCCATATTATGTTGAAGTTCAAGTTTAAAAGGCTTTTGTTTTAGTTATACATTGCCTTAAATGTTTATGTTTATTTATGAAAGTTTCCGCTATATTGTTATCCTTACTGAGCATCTGAGCTCACCCCTTTCTATGTTTTATTTTTCTCAGGATGTGAAAAAATATTTTATGACTGACCTGCGGGGATAGTCTGAAGAGGATATGAGTGTGGACTATGGATACTATGTTATTGTAGTTTTTCACTTTATGATGTAATGTAACATTTACGAAAGTATCTAGTGTTTCCAAGGCTACTAAACTAATCGGTCTTTCGAGACTTGATCTTTTGTGATCATGCCAATTTTACTTAATAATGCACAGACTCTGGGTAACTAGGGTCGAGACGTTATAGTAAAGGTTCCATAGGTATATGAATAAAATATCCAGAATATAGTACCAATTACTTGGTTAAAGTTAATGGTCCTAAAATAACATGGCTATTATGTTTTTATGCAATATCTAATGTATGTAGCTTTACATTGCATTATTCCAAAAAACTTCAATCATAGATTAACCAAATTTTGTTTCATTTAAAAAGATATATTTAAAAAAGTTATAGACTCGGTGAAATTTCTAACTTTGAAAATGGAAATTTCTATTATATTATTTTAATTAGATATATTATTCCAGCCATCATTATTTGATATGGTGGTTCACATGATGGTACACTTTTTTGGACAGATCTGGCTATGTGTTCCTATAAATTATAGATGGATGTACCCCATTGAATGATATATGAATATTTTGAAAGGTGTTATCAAAAATCAAAGTTTTACAAACAGTTGTACTATGGAGCAATATATTTTTGAGTAAACCATAGAATTTTATACCAATTACCTTTTCAATATAGAAATAATTGTTCTACCAAAATATCATCACAACGGGTGACTTATGGGTGAATGAATTTCTATAATAGATGTTGTCACGGTTAATATTATAGAGTAGAAGCATACTCACCTTTATTTTTAACATTAAATTTTATAGGTTGTTCCATATGTTTAAACCCAAAAATTAATTCTAGGGAATTTGATTCCATCAAGGACTCAATGATGGATATCAAATTCACATAATCTATAGTTTATATGATGGTTTCAAGACCATATTTTAAATAGGTTTGAATTGAATTTCAGAATGACTTCAATGTCTATAAAGAGGAAAAAAATTTCATATATAATTTTATAATTATTATGCAGTCAATGGTTATATATTCTATACAATATAACATGATGAATGCAATGGTGGAGTTGGTTCCCTATAACCAACTATGTGTACTTTTGATTTCATGTATATTCAAAGAAGTGAATATTAATTAAAATAACTTATTACATATCATTCATAGTTATGAAAGACTTTAATGTAATAATTTCCCAGAGCATTTGTCACATTGAAAATATTATATAATTTCCTCTATATGATGAGAACCTTAAAATTATATGGTGATATTATTAAACCTTGTGTTGTGGTTGAATAACATTCTAAAATGGGGAACATGGTATGTTAATCATCAGGTGCAAGTACTCATAATCATATGAGTCTTTATCTCGTGAAGTTATCACTTGGTGGTCTCCAAGATGGGATATTATGATAACAGAACCGCTAGTAGGAATTCTACATGTTTTTGTGTCATTGGGTATTCCTGGATCTGAGTGTGTGTAATGGTCCTTAGGCTTTAATATTATTATTAAAACATGTCATGACTTACACACTTAGATATGTTTCCATAAAATATGACATAAAACAGTTCATGGTGAAGTTAGGTACGTTGGGTGTATCACCTATGATCTGTTATTAATGAATAAGTTGAGGAAATATTTGTCCCTTCTATATTTATGAAAGTTGATATCTCATACCTTTGATTGAAATAGAACTATCACATTAAAATCAATGTTCATGGTGTAATAATGAGTTCATTTCAGATAGTCAAAGAAATATATATCAATATTATAGGTTGATGACATGAGAATTCAACCTACGTGATGAGATATCATGAAAAATATATTATATTACATAGTGATCACTCATATGTGGTTGTCGATGTTGCGACATTAACTTCTTTCTAATGGGTGTCTTGACCTGTTGCTAGAAATTAATCTTAGACTTTTTGAAAACCTGCCTAATGTCAATGAAAAAGAAGCCTATAGGGTCACACACTAAGTGTTTCTGTTGATCTCAATTAAATTCTATTTGAATTTAATTATTAGAATAAATGTTATTCTCATGTCTGGGGGAAAAAATTATTCAGGATTTATTGATTGCATAAACTGAAAAAATACTTATTTTCAAGGTAATTATTTAATTATGTGGATATATAATATTTATTTATTGAATGGATAAATATTTATTCAAGTATTCGATAAATTTTTAGGACTAGGGGACTAAGAGTTTTTCTAGAGATAAATATTAATTTTCAATCCATTAAAATAATATTTATCATTACGACAGTTAGTGCATGCCATGTTAAAATAATAATATTATTATTATTACATGGTATGGGGTCGTATGAGGTTTAATATATTATTTAAGTTTTGTTGTAAAATTAAATAATATTATAACCCTAACCCATCTCTCAAAATAGATAATTGTATCTATTGTAAAGATATTGATCAAAATAGAGATTCATTGTGTGCAATGAAATCTGGGGCACTCTCTCAAGACCAAAAAATGATCTAGAGATTCTCATTCCTCCTCCATCATATCAATAATTAGAGTTCAAGGAAGATTCTTCAATACCAAATTAATCATTATATTGATCAAGGAAAATATCTCAAGATGATTGATATGTCACGCTTGCACCCAGAAATCCATCATCATTGTTCGAAGATCATAGGAGCATATGTAGATCACCGCTAGAGGGATTATACCCATGGATCATATAAGAGAAATGTCGATTGACCGAAAAGTATTTCGAAATATCTATAGTTTCGTCAAAGTAGAATATCCATATGAGGTATTCTTTCTTCTAGTTTATTTATATTAATTATAAATTAAATGTGAAAAGATATTCTCTTTTTTCTGGTGACCTTCTTTGTCCATATTAAAATTTCATTGGTCATGAATATTACGTCTTGTACATATTGAATATGATCCATTGAATCTGAAAATTACTGATTTGGGATCAACATCGATAAGCACATATAATGTTCCTAAAACCATCAAGTGCTATGAGAGGGTTCACATTCAAATTTATAATTACTTATTTGATAGTTGATCACTATGCATTTAAAAGTTAAATTTCATTTCATGTTTTAATTATTTCTTGATTATTTATCAAAATATCTTCTCCATCCTCTCCATTTCTCTCTCACATAACCAATATTGGTTAATAATTAATGAATAATTCATTGAAAGAACTCATCCAAAGGTTCCAAGAATTGTGGTCAGATAATACAAGGTTACATGACATGTACTCTTTTTCCACATTTCATGTGTCCTCATTCATTGCACTAGGACACCTGTGTGGAATCCAAGTCATCATGTAATGAATATACACCACATGCATTAAATTCACCATGTGTTGACCATCTAGGGTATAACACAGCTTTTCTAGACTATACTCTAAGTAGATTTCCTACACGCCATGTGGTCTATGTGTTTAAAAAGTGGAAAACATGGGGCCAAGATGCACTATTTAATTAATACACCACGTGTATATAATCCATGATGTGTACAATCTGTAAGCCATGTAACTTGAATTATGAATCATGTATCCATTATACACATCATGTACTTCATAAATGTATTTAATAAGTACATGTCGAGTCCCTAGGTGTCTATTTTGGATATCAAGTCAAGCGAAGTGCACACCGTGTTTCAAACTTGCACAAACCGTGCACATTACCTCTTTACATGGAAATATTAAATTTAATTAATTACTCCATTAAACCTAATCAACATGTGTTCTATGAGTCATTAATTTTAAAGTACACACCATTTTTTAGGTTTTATATTATATTAAATACTTAATTAATTCTTCTTAATATTCAAAACTATGAATCATGTAAAGTTATAATATATTAAAGACTCAATGCATTAAATTATACAATCAATGTAATATTTATGTGTTATTTATGTCATTAATTTGACAGTACACATCATGAATTTACATAACATGTTGTGTAAACAATATTTCATAAGAGTGAATTGTATACAACAAGAACCATACTGAGCAGTTTGGACATGTACTCGCCAAGTTGCTTCTAAATAAAAAGTTGTGTAAAAGTTTTATTGATATTTAAATAAAATAAAATATTTTATTTTATTTTATTTAAAATCACAACGGATGGGAATTTCAGGATAATTAGATGAATAAGATAAAATAAATTAATTTATTTATAAAATAATTAATCAGATTAATTCAAGCATGTTTTATCTTATCAAAGAATGAAATGGAATGAATGTTATATAGTTTTTTTAAATGAATAATTGTTTTATGTGTATAACGGATCATGAGCTTTAACCAGGACTATATATATATTGGTTTAATTTAATTTAATTTTATTGCATGTTTTTTCTTTTATTTATTATCAAATTAAATATGATGGCTTGTGTGTCATCCCTCCCTCTTTTATTTTATAGGATCTACATACCCAAGGTTTTTTTATGTAATTATCCTTAACCAATAAATTGTTTAACCTCACTTGTGTGTGAGTTTTATAACATATGAAATAAAAGGATTATACAAAGGCATATGAAGGTGGTTCGAGATGGGACCAAGGTGAAACCAACCCAGGAAGTAAATAGGTGGATAGGTGGGATGTTGCAACTCATGCCAAAACAAGTACAAGGAGTTTCCCCCTGTGATCATAGGTTGATTTATTGTATACTCAACTAATCAACCATTATATAAGCTCATAACTATGTAATTTATTTATTTATTTTATTTCTATCTTATGCATGATTTATTTTATAGATGCAAGTATGTGATCACATAAATAAATTGATTGATATAAAAATATGAAATTAAAGTAAATGGATTGTGTGTAAATATTTTATTGGAATATGGTTAATCCCTTAAGTATAATACACTTAATATTAACAAGAAATATAAAGGATAAAACAATAAATATTTAAGAATAGTAAATAAAATCCCTCAACTTATTATAAAGTCGGTCTTAGCCTTTCATTACTTGATTATGAATGAAACTATAGAACTAAGTGTTGGCCCAAACATCATTTGGATTCTTATTATTATCAAGGAGTTCTTATGAAATTTTTGGGTTGAATTTACCAATTTATTTCAAGAAAAGTATCCCTTTATATACTTGATGTATCTTGGAGTCAAGTTTTGAGGAAACCTGAGAAAGGGTTTCTTAATTTGGGAGTCCACTCAAAAAATCAAGGAGTTGTAATCCCATAGTTGGAAAAGAAATTCCTACCTAAATACCTTCAAATAATTGACCAACACCTATCTTGGGTTATGAGAAGTGGAATAAGGATCCTTGACACTAGAATGTTTATGAAACTAGACATTTTTATTCCCATGGTAAGGGACATTAAGACTTGATAAAATAGTGGGATACATAAAGAAATTAAATTTAATATGTCTCACATAATTTGTAATCAAGAAAAATACTGAAAATATTATCTATTATTATTGTAGAATAATGAAAAAAAATTCAAACACATTATCCCTGTGATCAATTCTGGATAAATATCATCACCTAAATGGCAGTAACTTTTAGGAATGGCTCAAATTCCTATAGGTTGTATTGCACCATGAACGGAAATCTTATGTGCAAGAATCCTCAATTCTTTATCCACTTGCTAAAGAGGTGAGCAATGCGGATTTTGTTTTCTATGATAAACGCATGATCAATTCGTTTTATGTTCATTGTTTAATGCTTTAATTCATGTATAATGAACTCATGAAGCCATATGAAAACATGGATACCTATAGCATGCTCCAACATCTCTGTGATATTTATCAGGAGTGATCCAGACAAGAATTGTTTGAGATATACAAGGCACTCTTCATTAGAAAACTTAGAGAATGTGAGACAATTGGACTAAATATAGTCAAATTCATTATATATATTGAATTCCTATAAGTTCTAGGGTTTAAATTTCCTAAAGAACTATGCATGATCTCATTATTTCATCAGTCCCTCACTTCTTATATAGATTTGTTTTAAATTTTAATATAAAAAATATAGAGAAGTATCTCCCATATCTTCTCACTCGACTTTTATAAGTAGAAAATGATAGGAAGTGTGAAAATCCTTATGTCCATATGGTGAAAAAGGGAAAGGAGAGGAAAAGATCTCCAAGAGTAATTACAAATCTAAATCCACTTCACAACAACCTTCCAACAAAAGAAGGATCAAGGAATAATAAAGGCAATAAGATTTTATCTATTTCACACATGGTAATAAGGGACACTTAAAGAAAAATTACACCCATGAAAATAATAAAGGGGAATCTTTAGGTGAATTTTTTATTGAGTGAAATTTTTTAATTTTTACTAATTGGGTATTAGATACAACATATGGTTCTCACATATGTATTCAAATACAGGAACCAATTATATTTTTGAATATTGGGAGAGTTGAGGTATATTTATGAGCTTCCAATCAGACTTACTATTGTGGCTATTGGGGACTACCACTTCACATTATCGATGGGAATTATCTTGGTTTAAAAATATTTTTATTATCTTCCTTCACTCACTAAAAATAATTTTCTTATATCCATACATGATATAGATGGATTTATTTTCAAATTTGGGAATAAATGTTTCATTTTTCACAAATAAATCATTTCTATGGTAAGGAATATTTAAATAAGGATCTTTACATGTTGGATTATGAAAACCAAGTAATGGAAATTGATAACAAAGATAGTTCACATGATTCATACCACACTCAACTATGGAATCACCGACTAGGTCATGGAAATGAAAAGCATTTTACCATATTACACCAAGATGGATATTTGGTTGTAAAACCCCAACCCTAGAAGCCCGAAGTTGGTGAATTATTTTAATACATTGACATGATTACAAGGAATCAAGTCCAGAAATACTGATCATTTTAGAATTCTTGGAAAATATATTACATACATGAATGTTACATTACACATTCAAACATAAAACACAACATAAATAATCCATTTAGAATTCAATTATTCCACTAGTTTAACCCTGTATATCAAACATAATACACTTCTTGGAGTCCTGGGAAAACAAAACATAATAAAGAGGTGATCTCAGATGCTTAGTAAGGGTAAATAATTTAGTGGAAGCTATAAACTTTTAAAGCAAGGTGTATAATAAAAAAAACAGCCTTTTAAACATAAACTTGAACATAATATGGAGAAAATAAATCAAACATTACCATATAAACATTCACGTGGATATTTTACTAGTCAAATAATCACATGTAATAATTAATTTCATAAGGAGGGTATACCTAATGTTGGACATCATTACCAAATATTAAAGGCCTCGTGCCAAAACTACAAATAAATTTTTTGTCAAGGCCTTATTCCAAGACACTAATTTATCTCATGAGACCTATCGATGCATCTAGGGGTTATAGCAGGCCCCACCCATCACTTACTAAGTCCACTACATTTCTTATATGAAAATGTTGAAACATAACATAAACATTCGTATTAAAACTAGCATACGAAATGTCAATACTTCAACCATAAACCATGAAGGGTATAAAAATAGCACATCCATAGTCAAAAATAACATAACTAATTCAATAAAATATGGAATATTGTATTATAATAAATCAACCTTAATCAAGAATAATATCTGTTAAAGGATGTTGACATATTTGAAAATGATCAGTAAAAAATTTTGAGAGAAATATCTATTTTTGTGAAATCATTTAAAAGTCACACATTTCTAAAGGAAGTTATTTAAAAGAGATTTTTTAATCAAAGTAACCCATACAACTTTTGAAAGGAATTAACATTTTAAAACAATAATTTCCATATAAATAAATCCTTAAAACCATTTTGAAAACATGGACATTAATGAGAATGATTTAGAAGATTAAATATTTAAAACATTTAAACTGATGTTTTAGTTAAAGAGTAACATAAAATAATCATTTTGAAATGTCTTTTATGAAACATGGACATGGATAATCAATATTTCCTAGAAAATACTTACACATAAACAATCTCGGATAATAATGAGATTGAGGGATTAACCCTTACCTTGCACTTTCCATTGGTCGAGGCTGTGTTTAACCTCCTGTATAATGACCATAGTATGTTATTAAATTATACAAGAAACATATTCATATTTATTATATCAAACATGATTCATTTATGAATTTATACTACCCATTTAATAATTATTTCCATGTTAAATTAACATTTCGGGTAATAATCGCTTTCTTTATCGTAAGTGTTTTAACTTGTTATTCTTGATCGTATCATTTAGATCATAATTTAAATACTTCCAGAATATAAAATATGATTTATATATTATATATATTTATAATATAAATATGTATAATAGATAGATATATGAAATTTGAAACACAATTTATGGAGACGGTAGTCCGTATGTACACATAAACGTTGTTTCTGTTTTCATATCGTATTGAACAGAAGTAAGTGAATATGATATATGTATGTACATACATACATATATATATATATATATCCATTAGAATTATTATTTAATATATTATATACTTATTAATAATATATATTTTTATAATCATCGCTGAATGGTGAACGTGGAAATGAATCTCATCGTGTCTTGGAGACGGTAAGTTGTACGTACACACGAGCGATGATATCATTTCCTTAATGATTAAAAGATGTGGAATTGGATGGTATATTATTTGTACAGAGAAATTATCATGTTATTTTAATTATTTATATATATATTAATCATCATTATATCCATTCAAATAACATAGTGTTGAATAACAAATTACACCATGTCGTGGAGACAGTAATCTGTACGTACGCACGCATGGTGACATTATCATTCATAGGATGGATAGAATAATGAGTATGATTGTACCATATTTATAATAACATCGAATTATGTAGAAGTTATTGTATTTATTATTTTGGTATGGAAATAACAAAGAAAGAGAAGGTGGAAGAAGAAAATAACTTTAAAAGAGGTGACAAAATAATTACCACTTCTTTGGGTGTTTCCTTTTGATTTGAACAAAAGGGCTCCTTAGGTTGGATTTATGATCAAGGGAAGGCCTCTAGGTTGAAGTGAGGGAAGTTTTTAGGAGATTTGGCCAGGCATTGTCTGAGCCAAATGGATTTGGAGGTGTGATTTTGAGAGAAGGGGAAGTACCCTTTTATAAGAGAGGTGAGGGTCACTTTATGAAAAGATTGAAATATTATTTTATTCTAAAATCATTTTCGGTTTCTAATGGCTCCAAATTGATTTATTTAAAATATAAGGTGGTTATGGTTCGAAATACTCTCAACCAATAGGTTTTAGACAAGTTTAGTTCACTATATTAATCCTATCTTTTAGATTTAACTCTTAGTTAAATTGTTTAACTTTTACCAGGTCCTCTGGTATTATTATAATAAATTGTTAATAAACATACTATAAAAATCCAAGAGAACATAAAGTGGTTAATTAATGACATATAAATAATTATATAAGTCCTTTGGACAAACCTTATTTTTTAGGAGTATTATATCATTTAATAATATAGTATTTGTTTCAAAAACTCATTTTTGTCAATTTTGACACTATTTGGTATTTGGTTTTTGTGAAAGTCATAACAAGTTGATTACTTCAAAAAAAATTAAATCAACCCTAACATGTCATATTCGCCTATAAAATTCATTTATGTCATCAAAAGTCTCAATTTACATTTATTTTGATATTTATAATATCAATTATTTTAATCTTTCATTAATAATGTAATTATTACATCATCATTGTGTCAGAAATAAATTTAATTATTTAATGTATAAAATTTATAAATAAAATACCATGATGTAGGAAATAGTTTTATCTTTATAATGAATATTTATAGTCTAATTTATCTTATATATAACCCTATATTAAAAATGTTTTAGTTATTAAACTTTGAATTTAACACTTTAAACTCTTCTTTAAATAAAATAATAATAAATATCCTAGTCTAATCCAAGTGGACCAAAAGTATAATATTTTATTCCTAAGGTTGGTTTTGGTCTAAATACACTTATAAAATAGAATTAGGACATGTTTTAGGGTAATTATAATATCATTTTTACCTTTAATTAACTCATTTACTTTTAACCGTGGTAAATAAAAGTCAAAAGTTACTATTCACCAAAAATTATTTTCATCTTATTGAACCACATTTTACTTAATAATCTCAACTATGTCTATCAGATTTTTTAAATTCAATTCATAGAAGCGGTAAAATTACTTTTTATGCAAATTTGTAAATGTGCTATAAGGTGGGTAAAAGACGTTAAAAAGTTCAATAAAATTTTATATATCTAATTTTATTATAAAATGAATCTAGTGAATTACATTGAACTTATATAGGTATTATATATCTATTTTGACATAAAATATATTTAAATGAAATAAATAATTATTTAAATAAAAAATCGGTTTTAAACAATAACGTAGTGTTTTTCACTATTCATCAAAAATTGAAAGTTTTCAGAAAAATACCAAAAATAAACCCTAAGATAATTTTGAAATTAAAAATTCAAAAATTAATTAAATTTTACCAAATTTAAAACATAGAAGTTTCATTAATTAATTTAAAATTAATTCCCATTGTCAAAACCCAAAAAAAGCGGGTTTTTAAAAAGTAAAAACTATCAAAAGATTGACATGTGTTTATGTCAAATTTAAATGTGTAATTACTTATATTGACCTAAATTGTATTAAATGATAAAAATATAATCTAATTATACTTCTAAACCATTCAAATGTATAATTTAACACTATAAATTATTTTTATTAAAAAATTTGTTTTCAATTAAAATTTAGTATTTTTCACTATTCACCAAAATATGAAAGTTATCATAAAAACACCAAAAATTTATCGAAACTAAATTTTTATGTCCCGATTCTAAATAAGTTTATTTTGTAAAATTGAATATATAAAAGTGTTAAATATTGGATTTAAAAAGGGTTTTCCATTAAAAGGCAGTAAAATTGCATTTTCTGAAAAATACTTCTTTTATTTGAAAAATTGAATTTGTTCTTATATTATGTATAAGAAACACATAATATGGATGTTAAAATTATATGGAGTATATAAAATTCAAAATTCAGTTAATACTATTCATAACCACTTTTTGAATGGCTAGTTTGGTAAGTTGTGGTGCGCTTGAAATCGGTGTTGCGTGTTGCACAAGTTATTGAATTACTTTGAAGAGATAACGTACTATGAAATATTGGGGTATTATATTCTCCCCTCCTTCAATAAGTTTTGTCCTCACAATTTAAAATTGTTCTTTGAAAATAAAAGGTTTGAAATAGAAAATACCTTTGTGGAAAACCCACATCAGAAATAGGTTTAACAAAATTTATACTTAATAAGAGGGAAAAGGAAATGAAAAAGTCACCACCAAATTAGGTTTTCGAATAGAAAAACATTGGTGGAAATTATAGACACATAATTAGAAGAAAAACTTAAATATTTATAGGGAGTGATTGAGGTCATCAATCACAAACAAGTGTAAAATCAAAGGCCTCAAAGCCATCAATCTAAGATGATTTAAAATATTACTAGTTCAACAAAACATAAGGTATTATGATAACACATTTTTGGTTTTAAGATCCATTACCTAAGTTTTAGAATTAATTTCTTCATAGAATAAGAGAAAAAATATATACTTGACAAGTAGAGTTCCATCCTTTAACTAATTTCTACCACAAACTGATCTTTCACTCTGAAAGATAATAGAACTTAAAAATCTTCTATTTATCCTAATCGTATAGGGTTCCAAAAAAAATGAATTTATAATTCATATATCAGAAATTTTAAAAAAACTACATTATACAATCTAGAACATCACGTAGGCCAGTGGTAGGTGATGCACCCTTGTCGCCCTTCGGTTGTGGGTTCAAGTCCTACGGCCTTGCCGGACGCGACGGGTTGTCGCCCGACCTCCAGGTTTTCCTTTTTATAACAATCCAAAAATAATCTTAAGAAATGATTTAACCTTAACAACAATATCCAATGTCAAAATTAATCCATTCTAATATTTATACTTATCCAAAATACTTTTTTCCAAACTCACAGTCTAAAATTTATAAGGAAGGTAAACACAATGAAGATATTTTTTGTCATGTAATAACATGTGAATACCTTCATCATGTATTCTTTTAAAACATGGTAACACCTTGAATTATCATAAAACCTTATTGATTACATTCATACTCCCTTACTCCTTATATAATACTAGATATACTCCTTATATCCAAAAATGTTGTAAACTCCAACAATAATGGAATAAACAAACAATTAATTAGTTTCAAAGTATTCAAGAATATAGAATATAATTTATCCAAATAAATCATATCTTATTCCAAAATCACTACCTCGGTATCAAAACTATATTAAGATTTATCTTTCCTTCAACCATTTATTTTCCAAAAAGTTTAAATTGTTATTGAGTCACTTTTCTTAGAACCATATAATCTAGAATCCTCAATGTAATAGTACTGCAGTACAATCCTTATTTATTTACATAATTCATATAACCAGTACATTATTGATACAACACTCAAATGAAATAATTATTTAATAACCACATAATAACACTAGTCATTATTCTTCATCTGCGATAGTATCATAACTTGATTATTATCCAATAGCATCATTTTGGGCATACTCTGATGATTTGAACATTGATTTGTGTAGTATCCCAACTCCTTACAGATGAAGCATTATACATTTGAAACCTTTTTCTTACCCTTGCAATCACGAATGTGGTTTCCTTTTTCTCCACACTTATAACATAATCTCATTCCCTTAAATCATTTACCAAGGTGATTCTTTCCATAGTTATCATATGTGGAAAAATCCTTATTTCCCTTCTTCCCTTTATCTATTTTTCTCTCTGCCATCCTCTTCTTTTCTTGCTTCCCTTCAAATCCATAGAACTCAAATAATTCTTTACTTATCTTATTAACACATGATATTATTTCTTCATATGATGAAGATACGTGGGAGACTATTTCCCTTCTAAATGTTGGCTTAATATCATGAAATTTATGATCCTTCTTACTCTTTGGATCATGAGTATTATTGAAGTTCGCATTCCTTCTACTGGGAACCATTTCTAAACAATGGCATACACTAGGTTAGTTTAAGAATCACAATTCATAATTCCAAACTTGTAAAATACCTAACATAAATTGAAATTTTTATGCATATAATCCATAATCATAAAAATGTTTTCTTTGAGGAATTATTTACTCATAAATTCTTCATAATGGTTTGTAAAAAATGTTAATTATCATAAGCATATCCCTCGGGAGTGTTGTAACCAAGAGTGTAGAAATTACCATTATCATGTACCAAGATACCTTGGGTCAAGCCCCGAAACTCCTTGTCAGATTTTTCACCCCTAGGTACATTTTTTCCAGAGCTGCCTCTACCTGCTCGTATCCAGACAAGGATGTATTGCTTAGAAAATACACAAAATATCTACATCACCAAAATTCTAGTCTGTTATTCTATACTAATCCTTAAACTCTATCTTAGGGTAATGTTCTCTAATCGGAGTTTTTCTAAATCTAGTTTACAAGGTTTTTACTAAACTTCATCTGATACCAACTATAACGCCCCGACCCCAGAAGCTCAGAGTCGCTACATTATTTTAATACATTGGCCTGATCACAAGGAATCAAGTCCCGAAAGACTGATCTGTTTAGCATTTTCAGAAAATAGATTACATAAATAAACGTTATATTACACATTAAAACATAAAACACAACATAAATAATCCATTGAGAATGCCATTATTCCCCTATCTTAACCCCGCATATCAAACATAATACACTTCTTAGAATCCTAGGAAAACAAAACAAAATAAATCAGTGAGCTCAGATGCCCAGTAAGGGTAAATAATTTAGCGAAAGCTATAAAATTTTAAAACAAGACGTGTAATAAAAACAACAGCCATTTAAACATAAAATTGAACATAATATGGAGAAAATAAATCAAAAATTATCATATAAACATGCACATGGATATTCTACTAGTCAAATAATCAAATGTAATAATTAATTTCATAATGAGGGAATGTCTAATGTCGTACATCATTACCACATAGTCAAGGCCTCGTGCCAATACTACAAATAAATGTTTTTTCAAGGCCTTATTCCAAGACACCAATTTGTCTCATGAGACCTACTGATGCATAGAGGGGCTCTATCGGGCCCCACCAATCACTTACTAAGTCCACTGCATTCCTCGTATGAAAATGTTGAAACATAACATAAACATTTGTATTAAAACTAGCATACGAAATTTCAATACTTTAACCATAAACCATGAAGGGTATAAAAATATCACATCCATAGTAAAACATATCCTAAATCATTAAATATAATATGGAATATTTTATTATAATAAATCAACCTTAATCAAGAATAATATGTGGTAAAGGATGTTGACATAGTTGAAATTGATCAGTAAAACTTTTTGAGAGAAATATCTATTTTTGTGAAATCATTTAAAAGTCACACATTTCTAAAGGAAGTCATTTAAAATATATTTTTGAATCAAAGTGCCCCATACCACTTTGAAACTTTTTAAAGGAATTAACATTTTAAAACAATCATGTCCATATAAATAAATCCTTAAAACCATTTTGAAAACATGGATATTAATGAGAAAGATTTGTAATATTAAATATTTAAAACATTTAAAGTGATGTTTTAGTTAAATAGTGCCTTAAAATAATCATTTTGAAATGTATTTTATGAAACATGGACATAGATAATAAATATGTCCTAGAAAATACTTACACATAAACAATCTCGGATAATAATGAGATTGAGGGATTAACCCTTACCTAGCACTTTCCATTAGTCGAGGGTATGTTTAACCTCCTGTATAATGACCATAGTATGTTATTAAATTATACCAGAACTATATTCATATTTATTATATCATAAATGATTCATTTATGACTTTATACTACCCATTTAATAATTATTTCCATGTTAAAATAACATTTTGGGTAATAATCACTTTCTTTATCGTACATGTTTTAACTTGTTATTCTTGATCGTATCATTTAGATCATGATTTAAATACTTCCAGAATATAAAAAATGATTTATATATTATATATATTTATAATATAAATATTTATAATAGATAGATATATGAAATGTAAAACATCGTTTATGGAGACAGTAGTCCGTACGTACACATAAACGTTGATTCCGTTTTCATATCGTATTGAACAGAAGTAAGTGAATATGAAATATGTATGTACATACATATATATATATCCAGTAGCATTATTATATCATATATTAAATACTTATTAATAATATATATTTTTATAATCATCGTTGAATGGTGAATGTGGAAATGAATCTCATCACGTCGTGGAGACGGTAAGTTGTACGTACACACGAGCGATGTTATCATCTCCTTAATGATTAAAAGGTGTGGAATTGGATGGTATATTATTGTTAAAGAGAAATTATAATGTTATTTTAATTATTTATATACATATTACTCATCATTATATCCATCCAAATAACAAAGTGTTGAATAACAAATTACACCACGGCGTGGAGAAGGTAACTCGTACATACGCACACATGGTGACATTATCATTCATAGGATGGATAGAATAATGAGTATGGTTGTACCATATTTATAATAACATCACAGTATGTTGAAGGTACAGGATTTATTATTTTGGTATGGAAATAACAAATAAATAGAAGGTGGAAGAAGAAAAGAACTTTGAAAGAGGTGATAAAATAATTACGTCTTCTTTGGGTGTTTTCTTTTGATTAGAACAAAAGGGCACCTTAGGTTGGATTTATACTAAATTGAAGGCCTCTAGGTTGAAATTAGGGAAGTTGGGAGGAGATTTGGGCAGGTTTTGGCCTATCCAAATGGCTTTAGAAGTGTTATTATGAGAGAAGGGGAAGTACCCTTTTATAATAGAGGTGAGGGTCACTTTGGGAAAAGATTGAAATATTATTTTATTATAAAATAATTTTCGGTTTCTAATGGCTCCAAATTGATTTATTTAGAATCTAGGGTGGGTATGGGTCGAAATAATCACAACCAATATGTTTTATAAAAGTTTAGGTCACCATATTAACCCTATCTTTTAGATTTAACTCTTAGTTAAATAGTTTAACTTTTACATGTCCTCTTATATTACTATAATAAATGGTTAATAAACTTACTATAAAAATCCAAGAGAAAATCAAGTGGTTCATTAATGACATATAAATAATTATATAAGTCATTTGGCAGAACCTTATATTTTTAGAAGTATTATATCATTTAATAATATAGTATTTGTTTTAAAAACTCATTTATTTCAATTTTGACACTATTTGGTATTTGGTTTTTGTGAAAGTCATAAAAAGATTATTACTTCGAAAAAAATACCTTAAATCAACCCTAAAATGTCATATTCACCTATAAAATTCATTTATGTCATCAAAAGTCTCAATTTACTTTTATTTTTATATTTATAATATCAATTATTTTAATCTTTCATTAATAAGGTAATTACTACATCATAATTGTGTCATAAATAAATTTAATTATTTAATGTCTAAAAATTATAAATAAAATACCATGATTTAGGAAATATTTTTATATTTCTAATTAATATTTATAGTCTAATTTATCTTATATATAACCCTATGTTAAAAAAAATTTAGCTATTAAACTTTGAATTTAACACTTTTAACTCTTCTTTAGATAAAATAATAATAAATATTTTAATCAAATACAAGTGGACCAAAAGGATCATATTTAATTCCTAAGGTTGGTTTTGGTCGAAATACACTTATCCAATAGAATTAGGACATGTGTTAGGGTAATTATAATATCATTTTTATCTTTAATTACCCTATTTACTTTTAACCGTGGTAAATAAAAGTCAAAAGTTAATATCCACCAAAAATTATTTTCATCTTATTGAACCAAATTTTACTTACTGATATCAATTGTGTCTCTCGGATTTTTGAAATTTAATTCACAGAAGTGGTAAAATTATATTTTATGCAAATTTGTAAATGTGCCTAGAAGGTGGGTAAAAGACATTAAAAAGTTCCATAAAATTTTATACAAATAATTTTATTATAAAATAACTCCAATGAATTACATTGAACTTATATAGGTATTATATATCTATTTTGACTTAAAAAAATTTAAATAACACTAATAATTATTTAAATAAAAATTCGGTTTTAAACAATAACGCAATGTTTTTCACTATTAATCAAAAATTGAATGTTTTCAGAAAAATACCAAAAAATCACCCTAATCTAATTTTGAAATTCCAAATTAAAAAATGAATTATATTTTATCAATTTCAAAACATATAAGTTTCATTAATTAATTTAAAATTAATTCCCGTTGTCAAAACAAAAAAAACGGGTTTTTAAAAAGTAAAAACTATCAAAAGATTGACATGTGTTTATGTCAAATTTAAATGTGGAATTACTTATAATCACCTAAATTGTATTAAATGATAATAATATAATCTAATTATACTTCCAAACCATTCAAATGTATAATTTAACATTATAAATTATTTTTATCAAAAAAATTGTTTTCAATTAAAATTCAATGTTTTTCACTATTCACCAAAATATGAAAATTGTCAAAAAACACCAAAAATTTATCAAAAAAAAAAATTATTTCTTGATTCTAAATAAGAAGTTTATTTTTTCAAATTGAATATATAAAAGTGTCAAATATTTGATTTAAAAAGGGTTCTCCATTAAAAGGTGGTAAAATTGTATTTTTTTTAAAATACTTTCTTTATCTGAAAAATTGAATTTGTTCTTATATTATATATAAGAAACACATAATATGGATGTTAAAATTATATAGAGTATATAAAATTCAAAATGCAGTTAATACTATTCATAATCGTTTTTTGAATGGCTAGTTTCGTAAGTTGTGGTGTGCTCGAACTCGGTGTTGCGTGTTGCACAAGTTATTGAATTTCTTTGAAGAGATAACGTACTTTGAAATCTTGGGGTGTTACATTGGATTATTTAGAAATAAAACCACTTGGTATATTTCTTTCTTAATTACAAGTAAAAATTTAAAAAACTCAATTTAGTAGAAAAGGCACAATGGCCACTAAACTAATTGAGTTGGTTTATACGATTTGAGTGGACCATTTCTAGTTGAATCCATGGGTGGGTACTCATACTTAATATCTTTTACTGATGACTTTCGTATATATGGATATGTCTACTTAATGAGAAATAATTTGGATTCTTTTGATATTTTCAAGGAATATAAAAATGAGTTTGAGAACCATATTGGTAATAATATTAAGAAAATTTGCTCAGAACATGGTAGAGAATATATTAATCAATTATTCATTGATTATTTATCCTTATACACAAAAATAGAATAGTGTATTTAAAAGGAGTAACTACACCCTATTGGACATGGTTAGGTCAATAATAAGTCATGTGAGTCTTCAATTATCCTTTTTTTGGATATGTGTAACAGAAAACAACACATATATTAAACTGGGTATCAACTAAATCAGAAAATGGTATTCTATATTAATTATAGAGTGGAAATAAACTCTATTTGTTGTAATTACATGTATGGTAATGTGAAGTTCTTGTTAAGGTCTATTCAAGAAACAAACTTGCACTCTAAGCCCAAATTGTATGTTAATAGGAGACCTTAAAGAAAATGGTATATATTACCCATACGACCCATAGATAAAAATTTAATATTAACAAGATAATCCATGTTCCTTGAGAGAGAGAAAATATCTAAAAGGGGTGGTGGGAGAGAGATATAAATTAGTGAAGTCATGGATCAAGATACACATGAGTTGGCATAGGAACATATTTCAAAAGGACCAATGGAAGAGGACATTCTGGAGATACAAGTATTGTGTAAGAGTATGAGAGAGATTAGATAATCAGAATGATATGGTTTTCTAGTCACTAAGGATGATAACTCATTATTAGTTGATAATAATGATCATGTAACATATAAATAAGTATTAATCAGCATAGATGTTTCCAAATAGTAAGAAGCTATGAGTTATTAAATGGATTCCATGTACTAGAATCATATTTGAGTTTTGGTAGATTCTCTAGTGGATGTAAATATTATTGGTTGTAAATGGGTATTCAAGAAGAATCTAGACATGTATGGATAAGTCAGTACTTATAAGGAATGAATGGTTTCAAAAGGGTTCAAATAGTGTCAAGGCATAAGCAATGATGAAATTTTTTTATTAGTTGTTATGTTAAAATCAATCATAATTTTACTTGTCATAGAATCTTACCATAGATAATTTTTCAAATGGACACTAAAAAAGAATTCCTTAATGGGAACCTTCAGGAAGATGTTTATATGAAACAACCTGAAGGGTTTGTGACTCTAAAGGATTCCAAAAAAGTATGAAAATTTTAGGTATCAATTTATGGATTAACAAAAGCATCTGTGTCATGGAACATTCAGTTTTATGAATCCATAATGAAATTTAGTTTCTTAAAGAATGAATGTGAGCCTTGTGTCTATAAACGATTTAGTGTGAGTGTGGTCATTTTCCTAATAATTTATATAGATGAAAAACTACTTATTGGAAATGAAATACTAGTCTTACAGTCTATCAAATCTTGGTTAAACACATGATTCTCCATGAAGGTATTAATTGAATCAGCTTATATTCTTAGGATCAAGATTCCTTGTGATATATCCGAGAGACTAATTGGTCTAAGTGAAGGTATATATATTAACAAAATACAAAAAAGATTAAGTATAGAATAATCCAGTAGGGTATTTTTTCCAGAGTCACATGGCATTCAACTTTCTAAGAAAATGTGTCCTCAGACAAATGAGGAGAGACAGAGGATGGTAAGAATTCCATACACATCATCGATTGAGTTGGTCTTGTATACCATGTAATGTACAAGACTTGATGTCACCTACACCTTAAGTACAGTGGGAAGATATAAAGAAGACCCAAGTGACTAATATTGGATGGAAACCAAGATTATCCTTAAGTATCATAGGATAACTAAGGATATGTTCCTAGTTTATAGAGAAGGTGAGAATCTAGTCATCAGGGGATATGCAAATTCTAGTTTTCAAACAGATAAAGATGATCTAAAATCATAGTTGAGATATATCTTTACTCTCAATAGAGGTGATATGAGCTGGATGAGCTCAAAGAAGGCAGTGGTCACAAATTATATAGAAGAGTTTGAGTATGTTACAACTTCTAAGGTAGATAAAGAAGTAGTTTGGATACAAAACTTAATTCAAGATCTTGATGTGATTCCTGATAGTAAAGACCTCATCACACTCTATTATGATAATACGTCAGTGGTGGATCTTGTAAAGGAACCAAGATCGCATCAGCGGAAGAAGTACATGCATTGGAAATATCATATATTGAAGTATTTTTCTTAGAGAGGTGAAGTCACAATGATCAGAGTCTCCATGAAAGACAACATGAAAGACCACTTTACTAAATCATTAACTCAATATAAACAAAATCATCATGTGAGATCTATCTTATTGAAAATTGTTGTAAGTTGGCTTTAGTCTAAGTAGGGGTTTATTGGATTTGGTGACCTAGAACCAATTGTGTGTACTTTGGATTTAATGTATATTAAAAGAAGTGAATATTAATTAGAAATTTCTTATAACATATCATTCATAGTTCTTTGTGACTTTAATGTGATAATTTCCTAGAGTATTCGTTGCATTGAAAAGTGCATAGTAGTTCCCTGCTATGAAGAGAACCTTAAATTACCAAGAAGATATTATTCAACCTTTTTCTATGTTCGTATATCATTCTATGATGAGGTGCATGTGATATTGACCGTTAGGTGAGAGTAATCATAAGCATATGAGACTTTATCACATGAAGTTTACACTTAGTATTCTCCAAGATATAAGATTACGAGAGCATACATGCTAGTAAGAATTCCACATGTTTATGTGTCATGGTTATTCTAGTATGTGAGTGTGTATAACGGTCCTTAGACTTTAATATTATTATTAAATCATGTCAATACTCATGCACTTATATGTATTGTCATAAACCATGACGTAAAACGGTTCATGGTGATGTTGGGTATGTTTGGTGCATTACAAATGGAATGTTATTAATGAATAAGTCTGGAAAGGATTTGTACCTTCTATATTTATGGATATTGATATCTTGGAACATTGATTGAAATAGAATAGTCACATTAAAATACATGGTCATTGTGTAACGATGAGTTAATTTCAGATAGTCAAAGAAAGATGTATCAAGCATATAAGTTAATGTTTATTCACAAGGTAATTATTTAATTACACATATATATAATATTTATTTATTAAATTAATAAATATTTATTATGGTATTTGATAAATATTGACGATGACTATTGGACCATGATTGTGTCTGGAGATAAATATTAATTTTCAATATATTTAAATAATATTTATCATTATTCTAGTTAGTGCACACCATTATAAAATTTTAATAATATTATTATTATATGGAAGGGGTCATATAAGGTTTAATATATTATTTAAGGATAGAGATTGATAGAAATAGAGAATCGATATGAACAAAGAAATCTGGATCACTCTCTAAAGACCAAATAATTCTCTAGAGATTTTCATTCCTCCTCTATTATATCAAGAATGAGAGTGGAAGGATGATTCTTTAAGCCTAAATAAATCATCATAGTGATCAAGATGAACATCATAAGACAATAAATCCTCCACGCTAGCACCCTACAATCCATCGATGTTGTTCAGAGGTCTTAAGAGTATGTGTGGATCATCACTATAGGGATTCTATACTTTGATCCTAAAAGATCAGCGACAGTTAACCAAAAATGGTTGCAGATGATCAAAAACATTATCAAATAAATATCTCCAGATGAAGCATTCTTTCTTCTGATCTACTTAAATTCACTATAAATTTAACATGAAAATATCTTCTCCTAGTTCCAGGGACCTTTTTTTGATATTATTTGGAAAGAATTTGTTGGTCATGGCGTTTACATATGTATAATATACGAATGATCCATCAAATCGAAATATTTCTAAGTTGATCTTGGCCTCGATAAGCACTTCTGCTATGACTAAAACCATCATGCAGTACCATGAAAAATAGTGGAGTTACACTTGTGATTCAAGCAATGCATGTATCTGGTACTAAGGAAATAAATCTAATTTATATGAATATCTCATACTTTGGTATCATCGAGAAAATATGGGAGTTGGATTATATAACATTCCAAGTATTGATTTTTCAATGCAAGTGGGTAGATAATAAGAGTGCAGTTAAAATCGATGAAGTGGGATTCATGAAAGTGGATTTTAGTAAGGGTATAAGGATAAACCATTCATAATGACATCATGGTTAGTACAAGTATTTTATGTCTTGGATCCTGAAAATAGAATGTGGTTAATTGCTCTGTTCTCAACCAAAACCATTGTTGAGTCAGATGTCAATTGAACTAAGGATCACCCTTTTATTGGGATGTTGCAATCATTTTAGGGTAGTCCCAATGTAAACAAGATCTTATATGTTTTAGGAGACCACAATTAGGGTATTTAGATGCTTGATAGATAGGTCAAATCACTTCAACCTTTAAATCAAAAAAGAGAGATCAATAATCAGATTATATTTTTTTTAATATAAATTATGTTACCTCATAATATTATTTGTTCATTTCTATATTTATGTAATCTAAAATAAATGTTCAACTACTTCTATATATAATGGATTCTACATATGTTGATTCTCTCAATCATAAAGGACAACAGGTTTCTCAACATGATGATGATCCCAATGCATAGGGACAATAGGTTTCTCCACATACTGATGCTACCAATTCCGAGGAACAAAATATTGACAATGTTGAAACTGAGGAAATGGTATATGGTGTAAAATCTATGTCCCAAAAAAACAAGAGCATCATAGTGTGATGATGTTAACAAAAATTATTAAAGTGATAAGAAAAGGCATAAAATTCAAGGTTGGATGGAATGCATATGGTCATCCTATTAACCCCAACCAGGCCATTTTAATTAGTTACATTGGGGTCACCACTCAAATGTATGTGTCTATTGATATAGATATGTGGAAAAATGTTTTGATCATGATTAAGGAAATAATTTGGAAAAAGATTAGGGTAAAATTATGATATAATTTCTCTATTTTAATAAAAAAAATGAAATATTGATTTACAATTCATTATCCCTTATAGAGTGAATTTATACAAGATTATTATTGAATGAAATTTGTATTAATGGTCACTATAAAGGATTATAGATATTTTTGGACAATTCATATGAAGAATCATCTCAAAAATGTTAAAGGGGAAGTAAATCTGTAGCCACCATAGATATATGCATAAATGATAAACCAAGAAACATGGAATGTGTTTATTAGTCATCATGAGGAGGTATCGTTTCAGGTACATTGTGATTGGTAATACTTTTCTTGTAAATACATGTATCAATCACTTTGATTAATATTTTCTAATTTATGAAATAGTAACTGAGTGCTGGAAATAAGCAGCATACATCAAAAACAATGTACCCCTGTTGTAAAGCAAGGATGGGGTACACTTCACTTGAAAAAAATGGTATGTATTTTAAATCTACAATAATAATTTTATATAGCATGAAAAAACAGCATAATTATGTTCATTTGTTTATATGGAGATTGATGAATCAAAATTCAAAGTCACTTTCATTGCACATATTATGTTATGGAAGGAGGCTCGTGTAAATAAATATGGAATACTAGTAGATGAAAATACACAAGAATTATGGAAATCATGTATAATTATGACATAATAAAAGTTTATTCTACATTAAATCAGTATTACATAACAATGACTACTTATTTTCTTATATTTTTTATCTGGTTTAGACACAAGAATCTTCATCGGTTGTACCCGATGAACAACTACTTTCAGTGGCCAAAAAAATATGTTCGTGTTAAAAAAATGCACAAGGGGATAAAGAAAATGAAATGGATGAGATATAGACATGAATAAATTCTCTAAAAGAAAATGAAAAGCTTAATTTTCATTTTGAGTTATTATAGAATTTTATAGGAAAGAATCAAAGAGAATAAAAAACACAAAACAACCACCATATGAAGATCCCTCATTCATCTTTGACGAGAGTCATTCCCCTCAAAGGTCTTCCTTACCAGAGGTAATAGATTTTTTTCATAACTATTTCTGTGAAATAAGAATCAGGAAGATACACATACCTTTCCTATACTAATATTCTATAGAGTGAAATTGTTTGTGATTTATATCTATCAGCACCCACTCATTGCCTCATTGTGAGGAGTACATTGTACAGTGTCCAATGAGATATTCTACAAAACAAAAAACTTCCAAAAGGTCATGTCAGATTGGGGATTCATGTATCTCATGAGCCAAACACTGATCTATAAGTTCCCTTTGATGATATGGATTTTCACATGGTCAAACTTTCTATTAGAACTTTCATATCATGGTCGTTTGATCTTGTAAAAAAATATGTCGACCATGATTTATTCCATTCTGATTTATTTTTTATTCAAAACCTTTAACAATTAATGAAAAAAGGTATTAATCGAGGAATGTCACTACAAATAGAGAAAAGGAATGAGAAAGGGAAGGTCGAATCAAAACAATCTAAAGGATCACTTCAGAGAGTACCATTACCTCACCGGTTCATATTCTACATTTACTAATATTATAAGTTCATGTGGATACAATATTCAAAGTTGGTGATATGACCATCATGGATTTTTAAGAACAAATGTATCGAGATGTCAATAAATACTTTCTTGGTCTTGATAGTTTAGATGAAATCCTCAAGCATGGATGGCTAAGAGTCTCAGTTGTAAATTTATACATGAATTGTGTTTTCATAATCTGTTTTCCCAATAGCTGATCTACTATGTCAATTAAAGTTAAATACTATTTATATTTTTTGAATACATATATAAGTATTATTTGAAAGAAAAACCCTATGAAAAAAAATTTGAACTCATTAGTCCTCACATCGCTTCTACACAAAAAAAAATCTTAATAGAAGAAAAGGAATATTCATAAATAGTGGGAAAACTGGCTGCAATGTTTGAGAAAAAACTTATAGATGACAGACACTTCTTAATAATCACGATGCAGGGGTAAAACTCTAAAATTTAATTATATAAAATATATTTTTGTTTCATTCATTAGTTTTCCCTTTTTTTAGGGAGCATTGGTTTCTCATTTCAATCAATTTGGATGCTCCAAAGATTTATTTTTTTGATTCACATTTATCAATTTTTAATACACGACATTCAAAAATTTACAAATAAACTTCAATTTATATGTTTTATATTATATTAAAAAAAATTATGGGGAGGGGGATAAATACAATGAAAATATGACTCTGTTGCAATAGGAAATAACTCAGTGAGAGTCAAACTTGAGATCTCATTGAGACCCCACAGAGCCACTATCAACTGAGTTGGACCCTAGGGCAGTTTTATATTATGTTTTAATGAAATTTTTTTTATTAAAGGGTAGTGTTAAAATATCATCAAAATCATGGTGTGAGGACAATCCATGAGCACAAGAAGGCTGTCAAATTCTAAAACCAAATTAGTATTAGTATATATATATAATAATAATATTTCACTATCAAAACATATATCAAAACAAATTACTTATTTTTAATAACGTTTTTGTAGCATCTAAAACAAACCAATACTAAAGATTGTGGTTATTATGTTTAAAATTTTATAAAATATATTGTATTTCATCAATAATCAGCATCCCCAAAATGGTATTTCTGATGATAATTATAATTTTATTTAAAATATTTATTAACCATTTGACTATTTATATTTTTCAAGTACTGCAAGGGCTATCGATGGTCCACGTATTCATAAGGGAAATAGATTTATTTAAAAGCGAATAGGAAGAATACATGGTGTCATAATGTATTCATACATCATGAAGAGGTAACTTCCTACTACTTATTTAGTTAATTTTCTCATCATTTTATCAAAAAAATTAATTAATTTTATTATCATTTTTATCTAATAATTATTCATTTGGTTTTCATAGATATTGTAAAGAAATGACTTCGTCAAGAATTGTTTTTTCTTCGACCATTTTCTGCTCTATAGAGAGCACAAAATGATAAGAGAAAAATCAATTCATTACTACATCTTCGACAAGGATAATTTACTCAGGTGCTATTTTTTCTCCTCAAAGAGATATTTTTTTCTCTATTGATTTGTTAATGTTTAGTTGTGTGTGTTTTCAATTTACAAATGAATCAAAGTGCGTGTTTTCAGTTTAAATTGGAATTTTAGTTAAAAATGTGTTTCACTCAATAAAATAAAGAAAACATTCTCATATTGTCTTTATACTTTAAGATAGTGATGCATAAGACATTTTTGATGTATAGGAATTAGCCGCATGTCGATCAAACACATGTTGTGACTGGTAAGACTCAAAAGTGTATATTTTTATTTAAAATAGACATTTTAGTTCAAAACATGCATTACATACTCAAAACTGGGAAAATTCACTGATATTGAATTGATACTTTTGGACAATGATCTTTATGTAATTTTTGAGATGTAGGAATCAATTGTGCATCAATCAAACACATGGTGTAGTCGATATGACTCAAAGTATGTTTTTATTTTAAATTTTAATTTTAGTTCAAAAGACTCATGACATACTCAAAACTGAGTAAAAACATTAAGATTATTTTGATACTTTAGGAAAATGATTTATAAGTCATTTATGATGTTTAGGAATCATTAGTATCTCGATCTAATACATGATGTGACCAGCATGACTTTAAATTTTTCTTTTCAGTTTAAAAATGTCATTTTAGTTAAAAATGTGTGTCACTCACTGAAAAATGATAAAATATGCTCAGATTGTCTTGATATTTAGGATAATGATAAATAACTCATTTTTGAAATATATGAATCAATATCGCATTAATCCAAAACACTATGTGATCGGTATGACTCAAAGTGCGTGTTTTCAGTTTAAAAATGTGTGTCACTCACTAAAAACCTATAAAAACACTTGAATTATCTTCATACCTTATGAAAAAAGATCCTTATGTAGTTTTTGACATGAAAGAATCAACCAAATATCAATCTGACACATGGTGTGACCAATGTGTCTCAAATTTCCTGTTTTTATTTAAAATTGACATTTTAGTTCAAAACACACATCACATACTCAAAACTGATCAAATTTACTCAAATTATCTTAATAATTTTGAACAATAATCCATAAGTAATTTGTGACATGTAGGAATCAACTGAACATCAATCTGACATGCATTATGACCGGTATGACTCAATGTGTGTGATTTTATTTAAAATTGAAATTTTAGTTCAAAAGACGCAAGATATACTAAAAAATAAGAAAATGCATTTATTTTATTTTTCTATTTTCATAAAATGATCCATAAGTCATTTCTGATATGTAAGAATCATTCATACCACAATCTGATACATGATGTTCCCAGTATGACTAAAAATGCTTGTTTTCAATTTAAAAATGACATTTTAGTTAAAAATATGTGTCAATCACTGTAAACTAAGAAAACACACATGTATTGTCTTGATACTTTGGTATAATTATTCATAAGTCATTTATTATGTGTAGGAATCATATGCATGGAAATATAACACACGATGTGATTGATATGAATCAATGTACGTGTTTTCAGTTTAAAAATGCCATTTTAGTTAAAAATATATGTCACTCGCTAAAAACCTAGAAAACACATTCAAATTGTCTTGATACTTTAGAAACATGATCCTTAAGTCATTTTTGATGTGTATGAATCAATTTCATTTCAATCCAATACACGGTGTGACCAATATGAATCAAAGTGTGTTTTTATTTAAAATTGACATTTTAATTCAAAGGATGTGCAACAGACTCAAAACCAAGAAAACATATTCAGATTATTTTTATGCTTTAAGAAAATGATTCATAAGTTATTTTTAAGTGTAGAAATTATTTGTACATCAATCTGATACATGATGTGATCAGAGTGACTCGAAATGCATGTTTTCATTTTAAAAAAGACATTTTAGTTAAAAACATGTGCCACTCAAAGAAAAATGAGAAAAGGCACTTGGATTGTCTTAACACTTTGGGAAAACTATCCATACATCATTTTTGATGTGTAGGAATTATTTTTATGTCAATATGATATACTTTGTGATCGATATGACTCAAAGTGTGTGTTTTCATTTTAAAAATGAAATTTTAGTTAAAAACATGTTTCACTCAATGAAAACCTAGAAAACACACTCAAATTGTCTTGATACATTAGGAAAATAATCCTTAAGTCGTTTTTAACATATAAGAATCAAATTCACATCAATCCAACACATGATTTGACCGGTATGATTCAAGGTGTGTTTTATTTATAATTGACATTTTAGTTCAAAACACATTCTTCACATACTCAAAACTATGAAAATGTACTCAGATTGTCCTGATAATTTAGAAAAATGATCTATAAGTCATTTGTGATATACACAAATCAATTGAAAACTAAATTGACACACGATGTGACCGGTATGACTCGAAATGCGTGTTTTCAGTTAAAAAATGTCATTTTAGTTAAAAATGTATGTCACCCACTGAAAACCAAGAAAACAAATTGGGATTGTCTTGATACTTTCAAAAAATGATCCTTAAGTCATTTATGATGTGTGGGAATCAACTGCATGTCAATCCGATACACAGTGTGAGCAGAATGAATCAGGGTATGCTTTCTAAAATTGACATTTTAGTTGAAAAGATGTGTAACATACTAAAACCAAAAAACCATATTCATATTGTTTTTATAACTTAGAAAAATAATAAATAATTCATTTTTTATTTGTATGAATTATTAATACCTCAATATGATACACGGTGTGATCGGTATGACTCGAAATGCATGTTTCAGTTTAGAAATGAGATTTTAGTTAAAAACATATATCACTCACTGAAAAACCAAAAAAGGCACCTAGATTTTCTTGATACCTTATGAAAATGATGTTAAAGTCATTTGTGATGGGTAAGAATCAATCGCATATAAATCTAACACACGGTGTGATCAGTATGACTCATAATGTTTTTATTTAAAAAAACATTTTAGTTTAAAAGATGTGTAAAACACTCAAAACCAAGAAAACACATTCATATTGTTTTGATACTTTAAGAAAATGGTCCATAAGTCATTTGAGATGTGTAGGAATTAGTTTTACCACAATTTGATACACGATGTGGCCAATATGACTCCAAATGCATGTTTTCAGTCTAAAAATGACATTTTAGTTAAAAATAAGTGTCACTCACAGAAAAATGACAAAAACGTGCTCATATTGTTTTTATAAATTATAACAACGATCCATATATTATTTTTTGACATGTAAGAATTATTTTCATGTCAATCCAACACACGGTGTGACCGGTATGACTCAAAGTGTGTGTTTTTAGTTTAAAATGACATTTTGATTAAAAAAAATGTGTCACTCACTGGAAACCTAGAAAACACACTCGAATTGTCTTTATACATTAGGAAAAAAATCCACAAATCATTTTTGACATGTAAGAATCAACTGCACATCAATTCAAAACACGGTGTGGCTGGTATGACTCAAGGTGTGTGTTTTTATTTATAATTGACATTTTAGTTTAAAACACCCAACACATACTCAAAACAAGAAAGATGTATTCGTATTGTCATTATACTTTAGTAAAATGATCCATAATTCATTTTGTCACATGTAGGAAACTGAACGTCAATCCGACACATGGTGTGATTGGTATGACTCAAAGTGTGTGTTTTTATTTAAAATTGATATCTTAGTTCAAAAGATGTGTGACATACTCAAAATTTAGTGAACACATCCAGATTGTTTTGATACACTAGGAAAACTATCCATAAATCATTTTTGATGTATAGGAATCAATCATGCCTCAATTTGATGCACAGTGTGACGATACCAATGTTAAGAATTGGCTATTTTGGATGGTCTTGCTAACAAACAAAGGCATAGAACCCTCTTAATAATCATGTTAACCAGATCTACACAATAAAGGTATTAATCACGAAGAAATTATATACCCAACAAAGAAGTTTTGTGCATCCAAATAAACTTAAAGAAAAATAATTAAAATAAGAAAACTAATAAAAAAGTAAGTTCAAGTTCATGCACGTAGTAACACCATGGTCCTTATCGAACTTCAAAAAATAGAAACAAAATAATCCTTTGTTGCACTTATAGGGAATGTTATTTCTAACACCGTTAAAGCTCATATCTACAAATTTTAGATGAATTTGATGATTTGAGGGGGGAAGTGAATGGATACCAAAGGTAATCATTGACTATTTTGGATAGTTTTGCTTAAAAATAAAGGCATAGAACCTTCCTAATAATCAATTTAACTGGATATACATAGTGCAAGTATTAATCACGAAGAAATTATCTACCCAACAAGGAACTTTTGTGATGCTAAATAAACTAAAATAAAGGCATAGAACCTTCCTAATAATCATGGTTTTTCTTGAAAATAAAGGCATATAACCCCATGCATCTGGCTCGTTTCATCAGTATCTCCACCGTTTCATGGTTTAGATCACCCTGTTAAGAGGGGATTCACCACACGACCAAAGAATAGTACTGCTCCAGTGATGCTTTCCATGATGAGGAATAAGGAAGGACAGTCAGCAACAAAATCAAAAGTCTCCAGAGGATACATCAAACAACCCATTTCATCATCCTCCATCACAGCACCATCTTATGTGCCTTCTTCATTCACTTTAATGGAATACTTGTAAAAAAATTAGAAACAAAAAACTCCTCCCCCACTGAAGAACATGTCACCATCTCCATTAGGCTTCCACCTGTTAAGGGAAAAGTCATGCCCAGGCTCTCAATCATACCCAAGGCTTTGAACCCAAAACAAAACTTAAACTTTGGGATCCTAAACATGCCAACTTCCACTTCCTTAGAAGGTGAGTGACGATACAAGAAATCGAATTCAGAATCCAATTTTTCAATTAAAGGTGGAAGCCCCTCTTCTACATCTGTAGGGTAGATGCACATGGAGAAATAATTCTTTTCATTGCTATGCTTGAAAGGAAGCTTCAAGACATTGAAACCATCAAAGATGGCAATGAATTGATCTTCTTGGATAATCATGAAGGGCACTAAAATGGGGTCTTTCCCAGGGATGTGGAAATCATAGTTTTTGGTCTTGGGAGGGCTAAATGTTTGATCCCATTCTTCTTTGAAGTAAAGGTAATTGGCCATAATTAGCCAGGTTATGCAATTAACAGAACCAGAATAAACAATCTGAGAAATGAGCTCTTTTTTCTAGGACTCGATCCATGAATTCACTTCATCAATTACCTCACTAGACGGTAACAACAAACAAACATTCAACCAAATTATTGGCCTTAAAAAGAAAGGTTTGAATAAAATATATACATGAGGAAGAAGAATATACATACTTTGTGGACAAAATCAACTTGGTGCACATCATCCCTGTAAGTCGCGCCCACAAGCTATTTGAAAGAAGGCTTCAGAGAAACAGAGTAATCCACCCACATCCCACACGCAAAGGAAAGACTGGTGTCGGAGAAGATGCAAGAGACGACATTGGAGGAGATAGTGGCGAGATGATCAAGGGATTCAGAGTTGAAGATGGAGAGGCACTGGTGGAGGGTGGGGCGGGCGCAGCCAGTGGCAATCAGGCTGAGGATGAGGTTGATGGAGAGAGGGGAGAACACCAGGTTGGAATCCTTGTTTCCTTCTTCTAAGGCAATGTGTTTCTCCATGGATAAGGAGAGAAGGGTTTGGTCGATGATGGATCGAAGAAGTTCCATTTTCATCGAATCTTCGCTGGTTGATACTAAGTGTTGGTCCAACCCTTGTTGGGATGCTTATTATTATCGGTGAGTTCTTAGGAATTTTTTGGGTTGAATTTACCAATTTATATCAATAGGATTATCCCTTTATAGACTTGATGTATCTTGGAGACAAGTGTTGAGGAAACCTAAGAAATAGTTTCTTGATTGGGGAGTCCATTAAACAAATCAAGGAGCTCCAATCCCGCAATTGGTAAAGAAATGCCTACCTAAATACCTTCAAACAATTGACCAAGCCCTCGCTTGGGTTATGAAAAGGGGAATAAGGATCCTTGACACTAGAATGTCCATGAAACTAGACATTCGAATTCCCATGGTAAAGGACATTGAGACTTGATAAAATAGTGGGATACATAATGAAATTAAATTTAATATGTCTCACATAATTTTTAATCCTGAAATTAACAAAAATATTTTCTATTATTATTATAGAATAATGAAAAGTTTTCCAACCACGTTATCCTTATGATCAATTCTGGAGAAACATATCACATAAATGGTAGTAACATTCAGGAATGGTTCAAACGCCTATAGGTTGTATTGCACCATGAACAGAAATCTTTGGTGTTAGAATCCTCAATGTCTGATCCACTTACTAAAAAGGTTAGTGGTGATGATTTTGTTGTCTATGACAAACACCTAAGCAATTTGTTCGATGTTCAATGTTTAATGATTCCATCCATGTCTAATGAACTCATGAAGTCACATGAAATCATGGATGTCTATAGCATGCTCCAATATCTCAATGATCTTTATCAGGAGAGATCTAGATAGGAATGGTTTGAGATATCCCAGGAACTCTTCATGAGAAAACTCAAAGAATGTGATCCAATTGTACCACATATAGTCAAATTTCTTGTCTATATTGAGCGTCTAGAGGTTCTAAGGTTCAAATTTCCTAAATAACTATGCATGATCTCATTATTTTATCATTCCCTCACTGATTCTATAGATTTTTTGTAAATTTTGATATAAAAATATATAGATAAGTATCTCCCGTATCTTCTCACTCTACTTCTCTAAGTTGATAAGGATATGAAGCATGAAAAGCCTTATGTCCTTATAGTGAAAAAAGGGAAAGGAAAGGAAAATATCTATAGGAGTAATTCCAACTCTAAATCCTCTTTATAACACCCTTCCAACAAGATAAGTTCAAGTGATAAGCAAGGTAATAGGATTCTATCTATTTTACATGTGGTAAAAGGGGTCACTGGAAGAAAAACTACACCCATGAAAAGAATAAAGGAGAAGATTTGGGTGAATTTGTTATTGAGTGCAATTTTTCCATTTTTACTAATTGGGTATTAGATACAACATGTGTTTCTCACGTATGTATTGAAATATAGGAACCAATTATATTTTGGAATATTGGAAGAGTTGAGGTAGATTTATGAAGTTCCAATCAGAATTACTTTCGTGGCTATTGGGGACTACCACTTCACATTATCGATGGGAATGATCTTGGTCTAAAAATATTGTTATTATCTGCTTTCAGTCACCAAAAATGTTATTCTTGTATCTTGACATGATACATATGAATTTATTTTAAAATTTTGGAATAAATTTTTCATCTTTCACAAAGAAAGCATTTGTTATGGTAAGGCATATTTAAATAATAGTCTTTACATATTGGATTATAAAAACCAAGTAATGGAAATCGATAACAAAGATAGTTCACATGATTCATACCACACCCAACTATGGCATCACCAACTAGGTCATGGAAATGAAAAACATTTGACCGTATTACACCATGATGGATATTTGGATTCTTTAGAACTAAAACCACTTGGTTTATTTCTTTTCTACTTACAAGTAAAAATGGAAAAAATCTTTATTTAGTAGAAAAGGTACAAAAGCCACTAAACTTTTTGAGTTGGTTTATACGATTTGTGTGGACCATTTCCAGATGAATCCATGGGTGGGTACTCATACTTCATAACTTTTACTGATGACTCTAGTAGATATGGATATGTGTACTTAATGAGGTATAAGTCGTATTATTTTGACATATTCAAGGAATATAAAAATGAAGTTGTGAACTAGATTAGTAATAGTATTAAGAAAATCTGCTCAGAATGTGGTGGAGAATATATTAATCAGTTATTCATTGATTATTTATCCTTATACACAACAATGGAACAATGTATGTGAAAGGAGGAATTGCACCCTGTTGGACATGGTAAGATCAATAATGAGTCATGTGAGTTTTCAATTATCATTTTTTGGATATGTGTAACAGACAATAATACAGATATTAAACCAGGTGTCAACTAAAACATAAAATGGTATTCTATACTAATTCTGGAGTGGAAAGAAACTCATGTCGTCATACTTACAAGTATTGTAACGACTCAGATTTTCTTGATTCTATATTTAGAAAATTCTTGAGAAAATTTTGAGACCAGGCACTGAGACAGAGTGAAATTATGAGGCCCAGTGTTCCCGGAACGATCCGTCGAAAAATGTTAATTTTTTAAATAGTGTGAGAATTTTTCCTAAAAAAGTGAAATAACTTCTAAATGGGTGCCCATATTAGAAATATGATGGTACTGTTGAGCTTAGAGAAGTGGTTTTACCCTATCCGTGACTTAAATTTAGTCGGCACAGGTCTTCTATGGAAAAACCTAAAAAGGACGTAACCGTAAATAAAATTATTAAATAAATTTATTTTATTTTAAAATCCTAATAACTCATAAACGGTAACTCGGATTGAAAATCTAAGACCATCATTGAGTTCGTAATGGGGTTTTTTTCTTAGTCGGATCCTAATATCAACCAGAGTGGGTCGATTGTGAAAGTTAATTTTTGAACATTTTAAGAAATTGTTTTATTTTTAATGTTTCAACATAATACAGCAGCGCTGCGATGCAGTGACTTAGCGATGCTGCAAATCAGTGATGCGACAATGCTGAAATGTGTTTAAATGCTGAAATGCATTTTCCTTCCCTAACCATTGGAAGGGACATTTTATTGGGTGAATGGCCCTAAATAATTTACTTAGGAGCGCTGGAGAAGAGCCTTGAAAAAATACTCTTTGAAGAACAGCGGATGATGAAAAGATGACGAATCGAGGATCGAGGATCGACAAACAACAACAACACAATCGCTCTTCATAAATGATCAAACCGAATCCAGGTAGGGTATGTTATTTTATTTGTTTTCATTCCATGTTCTTTATTCTTTTCCCTACGACAAACGTGAATCAATCAACGAACGGATTGATTCACGAATCGTGCGTAGTAAGGGGTTGGGATTTATGTTGTGGGGTTTGAATTGGGGTTTAACCATGATTAGAATTGATCCATGATTATAATTGCTGATCTTTTTCCCATTTTCAATTCTAATGTGGATGGATCAAGGTCGGCATGAACAAGGACCAGATTCATCCACATTTGTGTGTTCTTGTGTTACGCCCCATCATTCCCAAAATCCCTTCTCATTCTTCATGGGCGCAATGATGCGGAGTGGGATCTAGGACCACAGCAGCACATAGTGGTGGCCGAAAGAGGCGGCGGTCGGAGGTGGTGGCTCTGGCCTTTCCCGACAGAGTGCGGAGAGACGAGGCCACCAGCGCGATGGTCGGTGGCAAGATCCCCTGGCATTAATAACCACGGTGGAGGGACGCGGCTCGCCAGAGCCACGACGGATGGGGGAGCCCGCAACGACAGATAGGGGAGCCCGCTGCAGCGGATAGGGGAGTTCGTGGTAGCATCGATTGCGGCAGCTGAGGGATGCGGCTCCCCGAGCCGCGGCAGCGAAGGGACGCGGCTCCCCAAGCCGCAGTAGATGGAGGACCCGCAGCTAAGTCACGAGTGCGAGCTAGTCACGTGGACCAGCCGTGTTGACCTGGGGTGCAGCCAGCTGAGCCATGTCCGATGCTGGTGAACCTACCCGCATGCGGTGGGATGGGTTGGAGATGGCAGACTGGGCCCAACGGGGGCAGGCCGGACCCGGCGGGTCGGGTCAACCCAGCGGGTTGGGCCGGGGACCAGACCCAACCAGCCCCTTTTCACTAAAATACCCATAACTTTCAAACTGTAAGTCCATTTGATGGGTCGTTTGCAGAATTGGAACCCTCGCGACGAGGCAGTTCTTTTGAGATGGCTTTGTGGGATTTTAGTGAGGACCAGTATAGGTGTGAAGCTTCCCCTTGATTCTTTCCTCAAGGGTTTGATACAACATTATGCCCACATCACTGGGAAACAATACCCTCGAGAAGATAGAGTCTCGTAGAGAGTTGTGGCATCCTCCTTCGGACTAGATTGATACTATATCACCCCTAATGGAGTTTCTTGGTTATTGACGTGACCTCTAAGCGCAAGGCGTTAATCCTCCGTCTAGTGGGTCGTATTGATAAAGTTTGTGGTATTCTCTGAGGAGAATCCCCTACGTTACGAGTCACATCGGTAGGGTTTGTGGTATTCTCTAAGAAGAATCCCATAAGTTGTGGGTTAATACAGATTGGGTTCACGGTATTCTTTGAGGAGAATCCCCTATCTGTAAATCCTGATCTTTGACCAGCATTTTCTCTTTGGGTGGGGCCCAAATTAGCGGGATCTCTTGTAAGAGTCCCTGATGACATCAAGGCTCAAGGAGTGAGTTCTCCCAGAATGATCATGCCTCGAGCGGAATATTGTGACCAAGGATTGTTTGTGATATTGAGACTCCTTTTCTTAGCTAGACCGGATGTCTCAGGGAACTTCGTGACATATCGAGACCAGATATTCTTTCGAATACTTTTGGTAGACTTGTTCTACGTTCTAACTATCAGATAACTTGAGGAGTGAGATCTCACATAATCGAGCATGCTACGAGTGGAGCCATATGGCTGGTAGTGGATGAGACCTTGAGACTTGGAATCCATTACAAGTATACCTATATGTTATTGTTATATGTGTTGTTGGTATATACTTATATTGAGATGACTTTTTCTTCTTAGTGGTGTTTCCTTTGTGGTCTTTTACTTTGTGTTTCAAAGTTCCCTACTGATTATTGTTTTACTCACCTCTGCACGGGTTTTGTCTGCACATGTTGTGTCTTGTGCAAATGGTCAACTCTTTGATGGTGTTCCAGGAAGACCAGGACCAGGTAGGGCCTAGTGTGATCAGATAAACCAAGGTGTGTTATGGTGGCATATAGATAGCAGTCCAGTGTCGTACCTTACAGTTGGATCAGGTGGGGTTTTATGCGGACGAGTTTCAGTACTTGTGTTACAAACTCTTTCATTTTGGTGGGCTTGTATTCTGACCCTATTGTACTTTACTACTTTCTTTTTTGTCGTACTCTATTATTGGGTGGTAGTGGTATGCATGATTTTTCTTTACTTGGTGTTTTTACATTCCAACATCTTTGGCTTGGAGTTGTGTGCATGTGTACAGGTTCTTAGGAAAATGTCTCCCATTTGTGGGATATGACTATTCAGCGCTAGTCGACAGCCCCTGGATTATCGAAGGTGGCCTTGGGGCAGTCATAGTATGGACCCCGGTAGACAGGTCGTGACAGAGTGGTATCAAAGGAGGTCGGTTATACCTTAAGAACCTAGAGTATGAGTTTAGTTTTGGGAAATGATGTTGAGTGTTTTGAGTTTGTCTTTCAGACCAAGGAATCTAGTTTTGGTGCAGTGGTCGATGTATTCATACACCAGGGCCCTGAATTCTGTTTTTTGACTTGGTACATGAAAACAATGGTTGTAGGGGAAAATTATGATACATGCATCGTATAGGAATCGGTTGTGTTTTCCATGTCCTTTTTGATTCAGCACACCATTTATACTCTATTGATCATGGTACATCTTGTTTTTCTTCAAGATTCTTCTGCGTAGACAGTCATCCAGGATTCTACCACATGATCATGAGAATGATATGCGGGGTGACGATATATGGGCATAGGGATTTGTACCAGATACAGCACCTCCGGGTGGTGTACCAGCTATACCACCACCCGTAGAGTAGCACATGGTACTCATAGTACTAGCGGATGAGATGTGTGGGTTGAGATCGCTTCAAAAGTTTCAGCGATAGAGACCCCTCAGGTTCCGAGGTGAGCCCGACTCACAAGCGGCTAAGGACAGGTTTTTGGTAGTGATTGAGTTTTCCATCCAGTCAGGACGTCATTAGATCAGATGGAGGTCCTATCGGTGAGCCTTCTACGTGGCTCAGTAGGGCAATGGTGGGGTTTAAATTACTTGATCTTACGGTGAGGTTACTCTCTTGTGGACAAAGTTTGAAAACCTTTCTCAGAGAAGGGGATCTCACCATAAAAGCTAAGGGCTATATGTGCCCAAGAGCTTCTACAATTTCGGCAGGATGACATATCAGTATGTCACACCCCGACCTGACACTTCGCAGATATTTTATTTATTTTTTAATTTATATTTAATTTTATTCACTTTCAAATTTTTTTAATTTAAATCAATTGAATTAGAATAAAAATAGAATTAAAAAACCCTAATCTAACCCCTCCCCCTTACCTCATAGACAACCCCCTCCCTTCCCCTCCTATTCATGCGGCCAACCCCCCCCCCCCCCCTTCCACGCTCGACATCACCCCCCCCCACCTGCTTGCTCGCACATGACCCCCCCCCCCTCCCCTTTTGCAGGAGCTCTTTGGCACTCCACCGCCCCTTTATAGGTTGTTCCTCCCCCATCTTCTTGTTTGGAACCCCCTCCTTCCTTTGGTCATGCAACACAACCTCGCCCCCTAGAACTCTCGGTCGTACGCGCTCTGCCCTACTAGCAAGCCTCCCTTCTTCGTAGTTTCCACCTAATTTCTTAGGGTTTTCAGCTCGACTCACCTAGGTAAGGTCGCAGCTCCCCTCTCCTTGTGTTTTCTGGCATTTTTTCCTCTTCCTGTGACCCCTCTTGTCTCGGATGAACCCTAAGACATGGGTTGACCAGGTTTTGGTAAATTCTTCCATTTTTAGGGTGTGTAGTGGGCCTCCCAGGTCTTCCTCGTGCGAGTTTCAGCGGCCGCCGCTGAAGGCGAAGCACTTTGATCCATTTCGGTTCATCTGTCACCGTTTGAGGTTGATTGCTTTTACCTGCTTATTTGTTTAGTTAATTTTAATGTGTTCTAAATTTTATTTGGATAGTACGAAGTGTGATTTTGTAATGTTTTAACATGGTTACAGGTTAGAAATGAGTTTTTTCAAAATAAATGGCTATGTATTATGCATATTGTTTTATAATGTTTCTTGAAAAAAAAATTATGCCGTGTTTGGAAAGTGTGAATTATAGTTTCGATGGAACTTGAGGTACGTATTTGTTCGAAATGAATTTTTATTGAAGAATTGAGTAGTGTTAGCATATAGGCCATGTCATGTATTTTTAAGTATGAATTTTAGATTGTTTAATCATAAAAAGGGCATGTTTTGGAAATAATTTCGGGTTGTGTTTGGATTTATAAAAAGGGTATTTCCAGGGAATTGATTGATAAAGTGTTTCTTTTTCTTGTGTTTGTCAAAGGAGAATTTATAAATTGTGTAAGTGATGGTAAAAGCATTTGAAATGGGGTTTTTGTGTGAGTAAAATGGAAGGAATCGATTAGTATTGACATGTAGGCCTTTTTGTGTACTTTTAGTATGAGTTGTGAATTATTTAAATAATGAGAAGCTCATTTTGGAAATGAACTTATTTTGTGTGTGGGTTCCCTATAGGTTAATTAAATTGTTCGATGTCTCCTCAAAGGGTTGTACACAAATACATAGGTACGTATATCTTTATATATATATATATATAGGAGTGTATGTGTGCGCAATTGTGGGGCGATCTTCGTCAAAGGCATCGGGTGCCGAATTGTTCGTCTTGGTATGCTCCCTTTTTGAGGTAGGCTTCCATATGCATTTACCTTTAAATTTAAGAATCATTTATTTCTTTCATTTCACACCTAGTTTTCATATTAATTATTGAAATAGAATGGTTAGTAAAATTTTCTATCTTGGAGTGGAGTGGTTTCTTTCTTGTGATGTATTTCATTAAATAGTTGGGTTGAGTTTTCACATCAATTGTTTGTTGAAATGCCCCTTTGGCCGTTATAAATGTATTTCAGATTTAGAATGGTGATTTGGGTTTCTTAAATGGGTTTCCAAGTGCGTTCTTGGTTTTCAAAGTGTGTGTGTGTGATTATTTAAGAAATGGTTTGGCATGTGAACATCATGTGAGGCTCAGTTGACACTTTTTAAAATCTAGTTATCTCAAGAAAACTCTCCTTGGATGTGGTCCCCTTGCTTTGGTTAAGTTGTATGTTATGGGAGGTCTACCCGGTAGGACTCCCCTATGATCAAATGGTTTAAAGGAGAGGGACATATTCCTTGGGGTGACTCAGGTGATGTCTGTTGTGTGTTTACATATATGTATGTCTATGTGTTTTGATGCTCGGTTGGCATCGGTTGGCTCACCCTTTTTGTTATGCATGTTGACATGGGAACCTAGCATAGCAAGCAAATTTTCAGTGAATGATTTCTGCACTAGTTTAGATTATGATAGTGGCTCATAGTAGGGGGGGTTATTTTGTAATCATTTCTATAGGATTGGGCCCCTCAATCAGGCTAGGTAGAGAGGTGATCGGGTGTTTAGGCGTTATGACGTCATCGGGTAGGGCATGTCTTCGGGATGAGTCACATGTATAGTACATTCTGGATTGTTCATGAGCTCCTAGGTTTCACCCGTGTCTACTGGAATGAATTTCTTGACGCATTGTTGTCTAGATAGTCTTGTGTGCTATTCTTAATTGCCCATACTATATGATTATTGAGCTTTCTTTTGGAATAGTGTGGATTATTGTCTAAAATGATAAAGTGTTTTCAAATTGTTATGGAAAAAGGTTTTGGAAATGTTTTATACCCACCCTCTCCTTTATAAATGAAATGACATCTATCTTTTAAAAATGCATATGGTTCCTCCTTGGAAAATAATATGGTTTTGAATTGTAAAAAGGGAAATGGGCCGTGATTATCTTTAAAGGGAAAATGTGTGAAAAAATTTACTTTTATATATTGTAGTTCAAACCTGAAATTGATGACTCTTTTATTTAAAGGAAATGCATTTGGGAGTAGATTACTTGGGCACGCCTACTGTGTTTTAATACTCACGCATATACTTCATTCTTGTTTTTAGTCTCAGGTGCAGGTTTCAACTTGATCTAGATCGTCATGGATGACATGGAGTCTTGGGATTGGAGAGTGACCTGCGGGGTCACGTGGGGTTTTAGTGGTCATCGGGTTCGGTTAGTTTTTCTTTTCAGTTCTTTCTTAGTTGTTATGTTCAGTTTATTTATTCTTGGGTTGTTCTTTTATTATTCTGTTGTTTCTATTTATTTGTATTGGTAGAAATCATTCTCATCTTCACTCTGTTGATGCCCTTAGCACTTGGCACCAGCCCGGAAGGATCGGGAATGCCTCTCAGGCCTTGTCGCGGTCTGACTCGGGTGATCGGTTCAGGGTCGACCCAGGTTGGTTCGTGACACAGTAGCTGAGTATTCATCGAGGCATACCGACCTTTCTAGGTACTCGATGAATATGATACGACCAGTTCTTCAGGGATCAGACCTTTGAGCAAGGTCTTCTTAGAGACATTTGAGCCATCATTATTCCTCTGTGCATTCTTACTTATGCTAAGGTGCTAGAGCGAACATTGTGGTTGAAATTCCTTTGGCTGAGCAGATACAACCATTGGATGTCAGCAGCAGGAAAGTAGAAGTAGAGACCTCAGGAGCAGGAAGACGGCGTCAGTCTCAAAGACTTGGATGTGTGAAGCATTCCGAGAAGAGGTCCCAGAACAGGGGATCTACAGCTCAGGGCTCATAGGGTGGGTCCAGTCAACCTAGATAGAGGTAATTATTTTCATGTGACAGTAGGGGACATCTCGCTAGAGACTGTCCAGCCCATCGTGTTGCTGATAGGGAAATGGTGGATGGGCCACTGAGGTAGAGACAGTGACAGGAACAAATGGATTTGCAAGGCAGCAGATGTGGTAGAGGAGCTGGGAGAGCAAAAAGAGGTGGTATACATTTCAACATGCTATCACCCCCCCCCCCTCCATGTGGTCCACACCAGGCTCAAGGAGCTGGAGGACAGGGGAAGGGATAGTTGGATGCAGTCAAGGCATATGACTCAAGGGCACCAGGAATTATTTGAGGTATGGTCTATGTCTACTCTTAGTTGTCGTATTAATAGACATAGATGTTAATCATTCTTCCTTGTCATGAATCTTGTTTGAGACCTAGAGTTTCTGGTTAAACAGTTCATTTGACCCTTATGTTTGGTGATACCTACGGAAGGAAACTCAATAATCACACTAGTGCTGACAATGTGATCTGACCCTTGAGGCGATATTTTTGGTTAGAACCTCTTGGTGGTTGCATTGAGGCCTTACGACGTCATTCTTAGTATAGATTGGTTATCGACAGTCCATGCTCGGATTGACACTTTTAGGAAAAAAGGTGCGGTATATCTGTAGTGATGGAATGGGATTTTCCTTAGTTGGTAGAAAAGGAAACCCAAGCAGCACGAGATAGACTCATGAATAGGAGGGTTCAGTCAATCACTCTTGAGTCAGCTAGCCTTACCCTCAAGGTAGTGGATGTTATGAGTTTTCAGTTCCCAACAGTAGTGGCGGAGTACAAGGGCATCTTTCCAGGAGATGTTTTTGGGTTTACCTCCCCACAGGGAGATAGACTTCTGCATTGTTCTACACCCCAAGATGGCACTGATATCAACATCAGTATATCGGATGGCTTTAACAGAACTTCGCAAGATGAGGGTGCGGGTGGAGGACTTGTAGAGGAAGGTCTTAGTAAGACCCAGTGTTCAAGGTTATGTGTGGATTACCGGTACTTTAACCAAGTGACCGTCTAGAACAAGTATCCACTACCAAAGGGTTGATGAACACTTCGATCAGTTGAAAGGGTTAGCCTTTCACATGGATAGAAAGGTGTCTTCAGGCTTTTCAGCAGTTAATACAGAGTTTGACGAGCACCCTGGTCTTGAGATTTCCAGAGGAGGGAGTCGAGTATGTAGTGTTCTACAATGCATCAGGGACCAGACTTGATTGTGTCCTGATGCAGAGGCAAGTGGTGATTGCCTATGGTTCATGTCAGTTGATGCCACATGAGAAGAACTGTGGGACCCACGATCTTGAGTTGGAAATAGTATTCTTCGCATTAAAGATGTGACGACACCGCCTGATGGGTGGGCGGTTTATCGTCAACTCAGACCATAAGAGTCTCAAGTATATCTTCTCTCATAAGGTTCTGAACTTGAGACAAAGGTGTTGGCTAGAGTTCCTCTAAGACTATGACTTGGAGAGAGTTTATACTCCTGGTAAGGGAAATGTGGTAGCGGATGCTCTCAACAGGAGATCCAGTCCATAGTTGCTGAACAAGGAAACAGAGCAGTTGGCCTTGTTACAGATATCCTTTGTGGATAGAGATGATGCATCTTACCTCCAATAAGTGGTCGTTACCCCCCCCCCCCCACTCTTAAAGTGCACTAGGGAGGCACAACTCGAGGATACCGACTGTGAGTCCTTAAGTGCTCAGTTGTCCATAGGGAATACCCCCGATGGATACTCAAAAGATGGGGAGCACATCATTCTTTTCAGAGTATGCCCAGTTGTAGCAGTGGACGCTTAAAGTGGTGAGATGCATAGGGATGTGCATGTGGGTGTCAAGGCGAACACTAGGGGTGGAGAAACGGGTTGAAGCTAGGCTTACCTATTGATATAAAATCTGAATGATTGTTTGAATCAGTTTTGTGGTTTGTCAACTCACCATATCAACCCCCCTATGCTTGGTAGGGGTTTCTCCTTCTCTTTCTTGGGGTACTAGGAAGGAAGGGGAATGAATATCGGTGGACTTAGTGATGTGTAAAGACCTGTAAAATTCAAGGAAAATTTTTTCTTAATTTTCTTTGGGATTTTACAAGAACGCAAGTTCTGACGGCACCTGATTCCGAGGCCCGGTGTGCCCGGAACGTCGAAGAACGCAAAGAACACACCGTCACCGACGAAGAACGCCAACCTCCGACGAAGGACGACGATTAACGCTGATTCCTCAGGAGATCGACGACGCGACGTCATGTACCGCGACGCCGATGGTCCTCTTCTCCGTGACACCGGCGATCCCCCTTCCGCGACGCCGTCTTCTGTGACGTCCATTTCCCGCGACAAACCTCATTCGACGACTTCATCGAGGTAGGGGTTATTTTTGTTCGTGGATTAATCTTTGTCGTTATTCGTCTTTTATTTGGGGCCGCTTGTTATCAACTTAACGGGAGGAGGCCGGACCGCACGAACAAGGCGGACCCTCCTCCCCCTTGGTTGTTGTGTTTGTTGCGGCTCGAAAAAAGGCGGCGCGGTGTAGCGACACCGCGCGGAAACATGGAGGAATGCGGCGAAGAAACGCGGCGCTATCGCGCCGCGCCGTTGAGGTCGAACGAAGCCGCGGCGCCGTCGGACCGCGGCGGAGAACCTCGAAGAGGCCGCGGCCGGAGCGGGGCCGCGGCGGAAGGGCGCGACACCGTCGCGCCGCGCCGGTCGGACAAGGCCGCAGCTCAAATTCGCGGTGGTGCAAGGCGGGGCAGCCGGAACCGCCGGCCGCCGGCACCTCGGAGGGGCGGGACCGCGGCGGTCCCGCAGCAGCAGCACCGGCCGGCCGGACTGGGCCGGCCAGCTTCTGAGAAACCGGGGGTCATGACCCCCGGCTGGCAAGAGGAGCGGCCCCCACGTGGGGGGCCACGGTTCAATCAAGGGGGGCAGCCCCCCCCCCCCTTTCCGCAACGGCACGACCAGCACCGAGATGGCCGTGCGGGGCGCGCTCGCGTCGGGCCAACCGGCCACCCAGGCCGGACCGGCCGCACCGAGCCGGGCCGCCCAGGCCGCGCAGGGCCGCGCCGGTTGGACCGGGTCGCGCCCACCGGGCCGGGCCACGCCCTAATGAGTCGGACCCGGACCCGGTTCGGGTCGACCCGGTTCGGACCGACCCAGGGGGTCTCGGGCCGGGTCGATCCGGGCCCAAAACCCCCTAAAACTGGACAGGTTCGCTCTTTTGCTCATATCTTGGGCTACGGACCTCTGATCGACGCATCGTCAGTTGCGATGCGATCCTTGGACCGAGACGGTCATTTTGGTATATTACACTCAAGGTTTCAGAGAACTTTGGGTACGGACGGGTTGGTTCGAACACGAAACCAATCGGGCCCTCAGAGCGAAAACACTTATAACTTGAGCTCCGGACGTCCGATTGACATGTCGTCGACTTTGTTGGATTCCTCTTAGTGAGACGGACCTTATGGCTTACTCCGCTCGAGGTTTGGACGTAGTTCGAGTGCGGTCGGGTTGGTTTTGACTTAAAAACCAACCGGGCCCCTGGAACGAAAAAGCCAATAACTCTCAGATCGGGCGTCCGATTGACGCACCGTCTGTCACGTTGAGTTCCTCTTGTCGAGACGGAACCTTGGGATACATCAACTCCGGACTACGTGTCAGTTGATGTATCGACCCCCTTTGGCTCGTGGAGCGGACCCTCCCAGAAACGAGCATGTTGTGTGCGGGAACCCTAGAGCTGGTTGTGACTACGATGAAGACTGCACTGAAATCCTACGTGGGTTCGGCAGCGATTAAGACCGTACTGAAATCCTCTGTGGGTTCGACGACGATGAAGACTGCACTGAAATCGTACGTGGGTTCAGCAGCGATGAAGACCGTACTGAAATCCTTCGTGGGTTCGACGGCGATGAAGACTGCACTGAAATCCTACGTGGGTTCGGCAGTGATGAAGACCGTACTAAAATCTTTCGTGTGTTCGACGGCGATTAAGACTGTACTGAAATCCTACGTGGGTTCGGCAGCGATGAAGACCGTACTGAAATCCTCCGTGGGTTCGACGGCGATGAAGACTGCACTGAAATCCTCTGTGGGTTCGGCAGCAATGAATACCGTACTGAAATCCCCCGTGGGTTCGACGGCAATGACTACTGTTCTTGTATCCTACGTGGGTCTGACAATGTTTGACTCTGTTCTTGCCATCCTACGTGGGTATGGTAGAGTGGCTGGTCTGTATCCTATGTGGGTCTGACAGCTTAGCTGGTTTAGTATCCTACATGGGTCCCAGCTTAGATGAATCAGTGGCTATATCTGATCATCTCTATCACCTTACAAAGAAGTATACATGTGTGAGCTGAGTCTTGACTTCCAATCATTATCTTCGATATGATTGACTTGCTTTCCTATGTGGATTGGGTTGTGCTTTCCTATGTGGATTGGTTTGTGTTTTCCTGTGTGGACATGATCGAACTTGGGCTCGGATGTTGGAGTCGAACGGGAATTGATGACTTAGGTATATGTATGGACATATACCTAAGTAGTGTTGGTTGTTACTTCGTGATTGTATCTTTACTTTGTGGATTATCCTTTGTGGGTTCTGAGAGACCTTCGGGGGTCTCGGGGTCCCTACTGAGTAGCGTATACTCACCCCTGCACGGGCTATGCTCGCACTATGTTTTGTTGGATGCAGACGACGGACAGCACTGATCGTGGTTGAGGCTTGTGGAGCAAGTCGGTACCTGGAGGTAGACCATTGGGCGGGACGTACACGGAGCGGACGGCTGGACCCGAGGAGCTGAGGAAGCTATCTGTACCCACCCTTCAGGTGGGATTTCCAGTGGATGGCTCGGCGTTGCTGCTTTACTTTCAGTTGGTGTACTTTCTTTCCAGTTGTACTTTAATTTCAGTTTGGGTTTGTATTCTGGTTCATTTACTTCCTGCACTTGCTTTTGTACCCAGTTTTACTTAGTGTATACTTCTGTTTGCTTACTCTTTGGAGTTTGTTTACTTTATAAAGGCAATGTCTTCCCCTTTTTGTCGGGATTTACGCCTTGGTGCTAGTCGTCAGCCCCTGGCCTATGGGAGGCGGGCTTGGGGTAGTCACGGCACGGGTCCCGAGGACGGGTCGTGACAAATTGGTATCAAAGGAGGTCGGTTCTACCACAGAACTCAGGACTCTGATATTTCTTCTATGTGAAGCAATAGTGTTAAGGGTATTGAGTGTGGTTATCAGTCCAGGGAGTCCAGTGTTGGTGCGGCAGCCGACGTATCCGTACACCAGGACCCTGACTTCTGATTTCCGACTCAATGCACGAAAACATTGATTGCATGTGTGTTTCAAAAGTTTTCTTAGTGATTACTTTGTGTCAGCTCACCAGGTATACTTTTTAACCGTGGCGCACCTGTTTCTTTTCAGGATGGCCCCACGACGGCAGCCAGCTAGGGTTCCGAGTTTTGTGCGAGCTGATAGCCCACCGAGCGATGAGGCCTCGGTGCAGGGCCCTTTTTCAGCGGAGGCACCGGCGGTACCTCTACCCACCGAGCCACCGATACTACCAGCCTCAGCCGCTGAGAGTGCACGTCACCTTAGTGCACTGCACGAGTTTCAGCGTCAGAGACCACCCAGGTTCCGCGGGGAGACGGACCCTCAGGCAGTCGAGGATTGACTAGAGGCGGTTGTGCGAGTTTTTAGGTTAGTGGGGACACCAGCTGACCTCATGGTGATCCTCGCAGTGAGCCTCCTGCACGCGGCAGCAGGCAGATGGTGGAGCTTGATGCTCCAGGTGCACGACGAGGCATCACTCCTCTGGACGGACTTTGAGAGCCTCTTCCGCTCAGAGTTCGTCCCAGCCACCCTCCGTGCGGTGCGCATCCAGGAGCTACTACAGCTGCGGCAGGGTAGCATGACGGTCGCTCAGTACTCGGCAAGATTTACCGATCTCTCGCGATATTCGACGGACATGGTATGGGACCCATTCTTCCGGACCCGGACCTTCGAGCAGGGACTGAGACATGAGATCAGGGCATCGATGATCTCCCTCAGCATTCTGATGCAGGCAAGAGTACTTGAGCGAGCCCTTCTTGTGGAGAGCTTTCTTGCTGAGCCTACGTCAGCAACGAGGCCTACCGCAGGGCGACACGTAGCGGAGTCTTCTGCAGCCGGCAATAGACAGATGTCGCAAAGGTCCAAGCGGACCAGGCCATCAGGCGGACAACCACAGGATACTGGCTCGGAGGTGCGGGGCACACGCAGCATAACCAGTCTTATGAGTGGCAGACAGTGTTATGCATGCGGCGGGCGGGGTCACATGGCTCGTGACTGCCCGACCCGCCATGCAGAGGGGCAGCAGACGGTTGAGGGACCACCCAGGCAGAGGTAGAGGTTCGACCGTGGCGGTCCGCAGGGAGCAGGCACACGAAGCCGAGGAGCTGGTCGAGCGGCAGGTGGTGGACGACGTTTTGAGGCTCTACCACCACCACCACCAGGAGGTCCACCCCGACCACAGGGGAGAGCACAGCTTCAGGCAGCTGAAGCTTACGATCATGGAGCTCCGGAAGCGGGTGGACAAGTGCGGGACTAGCTCCATGCATGGAGGCCTTTACCCATAATGCCTCTAGCTTCGTTTTTTGTGTTGCTTTGTGTCCTTGTACTTTGAGTTGAAGTAATAAAAGACACTTGCAATAGTGACGTTTGCTTTCTTGTCTTTTGTATGTTAATACTAAGAGGTACCGGTTAAAAACTGTTGACTTGACCCTCACATACGATATTCCTACTGGAGGAGACCCAGTGACCACACACTGATGCCGACAGTGTGACTCAACCCTTGGAGGTGAGAGTAACGGTTGGATCTCTTGGTAGCTGCGTCGAGGCCTTACGACGTCATCCATGGCATGAATTAACTGATCATGATGGGATTGACTATATTAGGCAAGGAACATGGTTCATCCAGGGGATGAGACTGGATTTCTCTTTTCGACAAAGGAGAAATCTATGCAGCTTTGCAGAATGTTAAGGAAGAAGGGGCAACCCTTCGTGTGGTGAGACAGATGTCAGCAGAGCTTCCAGGAGCTGAGACAGAGATTGACCAGCGCACCTATCTTGAGGCTACCGAAGGAGGGAGTAGGGTATGTAGTCTACTGTGATGCATCAGGGACCAGACTCGGATGTGTCCTGATGCAGGAGCAGGCAGTGATCGCCTTTGGATCACGTCAGTTGAGGCAGCATGAGCAGAACTACGCTACCTATGACCTGGGTTAGCAGCAGTGGTCTTCGCTCTGAAGATGTGGCGACATTATCTGATGGGTGAGCGCTTTACAGTCTACTCTGACCACCAGAGTCTCAGGTACATCTTCTCGCAGAATGACCTGAATCTGAGACAGCGGCGATGGCTCGAGTTCCTCCAGGACTATGACTTTGAGATAGTCTATACTCCTGGAAAGGGGAACGTAGTAGCCGATGCTCTCAGCAGGAGGACGCGCATCCAGCTACTCGAGGAGGCGACGGAGCAGCTAGCCGCTTTGCAGATATCCTTCGTTGATAGAGATGGAGCAGCCTTTCTTCAGTCACTCACAGTCACTCCTCCACTACTACAGCGGGTCAAAGAGGCACAGCGTGGGGACGCTGACTGTGAGACGCGACGTGCGCAGATATCCTCAAGGCAGGCACCTGATGGAATCTCTATAGAAGGAGAGGACGTACCATGGTACCAGCTGCTTTACAGGAGGAGATGCTGAGGGAGTTTCACACTTCCCCTTTAGCGGTACATCCAGGAGTGGCGAAGATGTACCAGGATCTCAGACGACAGCACTGGTGGCCGGGTATGAAGAAGGTTGTGGCAGAGTTCGTTTCTCGATGCCTCACCTGCCAGCAGGTGAAGGTGGAGCACCAGGTACTAGCAGGCTTGGTACAACCTTTGGAGGTCCCGGAGTGAAAGTGGGACGGGATATCTATGGATTTCGTGACTGGACTTCCACGTACTTCCAGAGGTCACGACTCCATTTGGGTGATTGTCGACCGACTCACCAAGTCGGCTCACTTCTTACCCATCAGAGAGCAGGGCTCAGTAGAGAGCTTGGGACGTCTCTACGTTCAGGAGATTGTATGGCTTCATGATGTGTCATCATCTATCGTCTCCGATCGAGATGTTCGCTTTACTTCCCGGCTTTGGAAGGGGTTGCAGGAGGCATTCGGGACGCAGCTACGTCTGAGCACCGCCTTTCACCCTCAGACGGACGGTCAGACGGAGAGGACCATTCAGACTCTCGAGGACATGCTTCGTGCATGAGTCCTCGACTTTGGTCGCAGCTGGGAGGACCACCTACCCTTGGTGGAGTTCGCGTACAACAACAGCTACCACTCCACCATCGGGATGGCACCATACGAGGCATTGTACGGCCGACCTTGCAGATCACCTCTTTGCTGGACAGACCCTGGGGAGTCAGCACTTGTGGGACCGGAGATGGTCCAGGCCACGACAGAGAAGGTCCAAGTCATCCAGGAGCAGATGAGGACAGCTCAGAGACGGCAGAAGTCTTATGCTGACAGGAGGCGGAGGCCACTGGAGTTCGAGGATGGCGATCGCGTCTTCTTGCGGGTTTCACCTCGACGTGGATTATGGAGATTGGCTCAGGGCGGCGAGTTATCTTCGTGCTTCATCGGACCATTCCAGGTCCTCAGCGGGATAGGCGAGATGGCTTATCACCTGGCTCTACCATCTCAATTGCACCGGGTGCACGACGTCTTCCACGTATCTCAGCTGAGGAGATACGTGCATGACCCGAGACATGTCATTGACCATGGGGAGTTGGACATTGACGATGGGGCAACTTTTGCGGAGGTCCCGGTGGAGATCCAGGATCGACAGGAGCGGGTCCTACGTGGACGGTCAATACCTCTAGTGCGCATCAGATGACAGCACGGGAACCTCCAGGAGAGCACTTGGGAGCGGGAGGCTCAGATGCGTGCTCAGTACCCACATTTGTTCCCCTAGTTTATGATGTATCTTTACGGGGACGTAAAGACCTGAGGTGGGAGTAATGTAAAGACCCGTAAAATTCAAGGGAAATTTTTTCTTAATTTTCTTTGGGATTTTACAAGAACGCAATTTCTGACGGCACCTGATTCTGAGGCCTGGTGTGCCCGGAACGTTGAAAAACGCGAAGAACACACCGTCACCGACAAAGAACACACCGTCACCGACGAAGAACGCCGACCTCCGACGAAGGACGACGATTAACGCTGATTCCTCAGAAGATCGACGACGCAACGCCGTGTACCGCGACGTTGACGGTCCTCTTCTCCGCGACACCGGCGATCCTCCTTCCACGACGTCGTCTTCCGCAACGTCCCTTTCCCTCGACAAACCTCGTTCGAAGACTTCATCGAGGTAGGGGTTATTTTTGTTCGTGGATTAATCTTTACCATTCTTCGTCTTTTATTTGGAGCCGCTTGTTATCAACTTAACGGGAGGAGGCCAGACCGCACGAACACGGCCGACCCTCCTCCCCCTTGGTTGTTGTGTTTGTTGCGGCTCGAAAGAAGGTGGTTCGGTGCAGCGACACCGCGCGAAAACATGGAGGAATGCGGCGAAGAAACGCGGCGCTGTCGCGTCGCGCCGTTGAGGCCGAACGAAGTCGCGGCGTCGTCGCGCCGCGGCGGAGGGGCGCGGCGCCGTCGCGCCGCGCCGGTCGGACAAGGCCACGGCTCAAAGCCGCGGCGGTGCAAGGTGGGGCGGCCGGAACCGCCGGCCGCCGGCACCTTGGAGGGGCAGGACCGCAGCGGTCCCGCGGTGGCAGCACCGGCCGGTCGACTTCCGAGAAACCGGGGGTCGTAACCCCCGGCTGGCAAGAGGAGCGGCCCCCATGTGGGTGGTCACGGTTCAATCAAGGGGGGCAGCCTCCCCCCCCCTTTCGCAACGGCACGGCCAGCACCGAGCTGGCCATGCGGGGCGCGCTTGCGCCGGGCCAACCGGCCGGACCGGTCGCACCAAGTCGGGCCGCCCAGGCCGCGCCGGCTGGGCCGAGCCGTGCCGGTTGGACCGGGCCGCGCCCACCGGGCCGAGTCGCGCCCTAATGTGCCGGACCCGGACCCGGTTCGGGTCGCCTGGTTTGGGCCGACCCAGGGGGTCTCGGGCCGGGTCGGTCCGGGCCCAAAACCCCCTAAAACCGGACAGGTTCTCTCTTTTGCTCATATCTTGGGCTACGGACCTCCGATCGACACACCTTCAGTTGTGATGCGATCCTTGGACCGAGACGGTCGTTTTGGTATATTAAACTCAAGGTTTCGGAGAACTTTGGGTACGGCCGGGTTGGTTCGAACACGAAACCAATCGGGCCCTCGGAGCGGAAAAGCTTATAATTTGAGCTTCGGACGTCCGATTGACATGTCGTCGATTTTGTTGGATTCCTCTTAGTGAGACGGACCTTTTGGCTTACTCCGCTCGAGGTTTGGACGCAGTTGGAGTGCGGTTGGGTTGGTTTTGACTTAAAAACCAACCGGGCCCCTGGAACGAAAAAGTCAATAACTCTCAGACCGGGCGTCCGATTGACGCGCCGTCTGTCACGTTGAGTTCCTCTTGTCGAGATGGAACCTTGGGATACATCAACTCCAGACTATGTGTCAGTTGATGTATCGAACCCCTTTGGCTCGTGGAGCGGACCCTCCCGGAAACGAGCATGTTGTGTGCGGGAACCCTAGAGCTGGTTGTGACTGCGATGAAGACTGCACTGAAATCCTACGTGGGTTCGGCAGCGATGAAGACCGTACTGAAATCCTCCATGGGTTCGACGGCGATGAAGACTGCACTGAAATCCTACATGGGTTCGGCAGCGATGAAGATCGTACTGAAATCCTATGTGGGTTCGACGGCGATGAAGACTGCACTGAAATCCTACGTGGGTTCGGCAGCGATGAAGACCGTACTGAAATCCTCCGTGGGTTCGACGGTGATGAAGACTGCACTGAAATACTACGTGGGTTTGGCAGCGATGAAGACCGTACTGAAATCCTCCGTGGGTTCAACGGCGATGAAGACTGCACTGAAATCCTACGTGGGTTCGGCAGCGATGAAGACCGTACTGAAATCCTATGTGGGTTCGACGGCGATGAAGACTGCACTGAAATCCTCTGTGGGTTCGGCAGCAATGAAGACCGTACTGAAATCCTACGTGGATTCGACGGCAATGACTACTGTTCTTGTATCCTACGTGGGTCTGGCAGTATTTGACTCTGTTCTTGCTATCCTACGTGGGTCTGGCAGAGTGGCTGGTCTGTATCCTATGTGGGTCCGACAGCTTAGCTGGTTTAGTATCCTACGTGGGTCCCAGCTTAGATGAATCAGTGGCTATATCTAATCATCTCTATCACCTTACGAAGAAGTATACCTGTGTGAGCTGAGTCTTGACTTTCAATCATTATCTTCGATATGATTGACTTGCTTTCCTATGTGGATTGGGTTGTGCTTTCCTATGTGGATTGGTTTGTGTTTTCCTGTGTGGACGTGATCGAACTTGGGCTCGGATGTTGGAGCCGAACGAGAATTGATGACTTAGGTATATGTATGGGCATATACCTAAGTAGTGTTGGTTGTTACTTCGTGATTGTATCTTTCCTTTGTGGATTATCCTTTGTGGGTTCTGGGAGACCTTCGGGGGTCTCGGGGTCCCTACTGAGTAGCGTATACTCACCCCCGCATGGGTTATGCCCGCACTATGTTGTGTTGGATGCAGACGACGGACAGCACTGATCGTGGTTGAGGCTTGTGGAGCAAGTCGGTACCTGGAGGTGGACCATTAGGCGGGACGTACACGGAGCGGACGGCTGGACCCGAGGAGCTGAGGAGGCTATCTGTACCCACCCTTCAAGTGGGATTTCCAGTGGATGGCTCGGCGTTGCTACTTTACTTTCAGTTGTTGTACTTTCTTTCCAGTTGTACTTTACTTTCAGTTTGGGTTTGTATTCTGGCTCATTTACTTCTCGCGCTTACTTTTGTACCCAGTTTTACTTAGTGTATACTTCTGATTGCTTACTCTTTGGAGTTTGTTTACTTTATAAAGGTAATGTCTTCCCCTTTTTGTCGGGATTTACGTCTTGGTGCTAGTCGCCAGTCCCTGGCCTATGGGAGGCGGGCTTGGGGTAGTCACGGCACGGGTCCCGAGGACAGGTCGTGACATGATGGGTTTACCATGTATGTCTAGGAGACACAATACCATCTGGGTGATTGTTGACTGACTCACCGAGTCGGCCCACTTCCTAACTACCCAGGAGCAGAGTTTAGTAGAGATCTTGGGATGTCTCTATATGTAGGAGATAGTTTGACTCCATGAAGTTTCATCGATGATTTTTTCAGATCATGATGCTCTCTTTACATCCCAGTTGTGGAAGGAATTGTAGGAGGTGATTGCAGAGAATGTGCGGATCATCTAGGAGCAGATGAAGAATGTGTAGAGCTGGCCAAAGTTTATGCTAACAAATGGAGGAGACCTTTGGAGTTTGAGAAAGGAGACCATGACTTCCTTTAGATCTCACATCGATGAGGGTTGTGGAGATTTTTTCGGGGCAGTAAGTTATCTATGAGGTTAATATTCTCTCTTTCGGGTACTGTGTAGAGTTGGTGAGGTAGCGTACCACTTGGATCTACCCCACAGTACGACCAGGTACACGAATTATTTCACGTGTCACAGCTGAAAAGATTTGTGCATAACCCTTTACACGTCATAATATAGGGAGAGCTGGACATCGACGTTGGAGTGACTTGGGTTGAGTACCCAGTAAAGATCGAGGATCCTTCGTGGACGATCTTTTCCCTTGGTGCATGTCTACAAGCAGCACAAGGATCTTAAGAAGAGTACATGGGAGTGGGAGGCTCAGATTCGTACTCTATACTCCCACCTTTTGTTAGAGTAGACCTTTTTTAGCTTTTTGAGGATGTAAATCCTTAAGGTGAGGAGAATGTAATGAATCATATTTTCTAGATTCTATTTTTAGAAAATTATTGGTAAAATTTCAAGACCAGGTGCTAAGATGACGTGTGATTCCAAAGCCTGGTGTGCCCGGAACAATACTTCAAAAATTGTTGTGTTTTTAAATAGCATGCATGAGCGGTTTTCCTAAAAAATGGAATAACTTCTAAACGGGTACCTAGATCAAAAATTCGAGGGCACCGTTGATCTCAGAGTAGAGGCTTTACCCTAGGCACGACTTAACTTTAGTCAGTGTGGGTCTTCTGTGGAAAACCCTAAAAAGGAAGTAACCATAAATAAAATTATTAAATAAAATTATTTTATTTTAAAATTATAATAACTCATAAATGGTAACTCGGATGTTAGGCGGAGCCTAACATCGACTGGTGCAGGTCGACTACGAAAGTTAATTTTTGGATGTTTTAAGAATTATTTTATTTTTAACATTTCAACATAATACAGCAGCGTTGCGAGGAAGCGACTCATCAATGCCGCAACTCAGTGATGCAACAACACTGAAACACGTTTAAACGCTGAAACATATTTTCATTCTCTAACTGTTGGCAGGGATACAAGATTGGGTGAATTGTCCTGGAGAATTTCCATAGGAGAGCTGGAGAAGAGCCTTGGTGAAATCCTCTCGATAGAGAATAGAGGACGACAACGATACGATGAATCGAGGATTGAGGATCGAGGATCGAGGATCGAAAAAAGACGACGACGCAATCGCTCTTCTTCAATGATCAAACCAAATCCAAGTAGGGCTTGTGATTGGTTTCATTCCCCATTCTTTATTCTTTTCCCAATGATGAAAGTGAATCAATTGACGAATAGATTGATTCACGGATCGTGCATAGTGTGGGGTTGGGATTTATGTTGCAGGGTTTGAATCGAGGTTTAACCATGATTAAAATTGATCCATGTTTAGAATTGTTAATTTTTTCCCCGTTTTCAATTCTAAAGTGGATGGATCAAGGCTGATACAAACAAGGACTAGATCTGTCCACATTTGTGCATTCTTGTGTTCTGCCCCCTCTTTCCTAAAATCTCTTCTCATTCATCGTGGGCGCAACAATCCAGAGTGGGATTCGGGACCGCGATGGCACGTGGTATCTGCAGCAAGAGGCGGTGGTCGGCGGTGGAAACTTCGGCCTTTACCAGCGGAGCGAGGTGAGACGAGGCTGTCGGCTTGACCGCCGGTCATGGGTGGCGTGCAGGAGCTGGGACTAGGAGGGTCATGGCGGGGAAGGACGGCCACGGTAGGAGGCTGTGGTGGGGAAGGACGGCCACGGTAGGAGGTCGTGGCGGAGGGACGCAGTTCGCCGAAGCCACGTTGGATGGGGGAGCCTGCGGCGACATCAACCACGGGCGGCAGTGACAAGCCGCGATAGGAGGTCGTCATGGCGGAGGGATACGACTCCTTGATCTGTGGCGGAGGGACGTGGATCCCCGAGCCGCGTCGGATGGAGGAACTACAGCTAATCCACAGGTGCGATCTGATCACGTGAACTGGCCACGTTGACCCGGGGCGCAGCCATCCTGGCCGCGTCTGATGCTGGTGAATCGGCCCGCATGCGGCGAGAGGGGCTAGAGATGGCAGGCCGGGCCGGAGTGGGCCGGGCTAGAAGAATGGGCAAAGCCCCACCTGTTTGGGTCGAGTCGGACCCGGAAGGTCGGGTTGGCGGACCCCAGGTCGGGTCGGTTCGGGTCAGTTCGGCCAGGTCGGACCGGACCCGAACCCTATCGGCCCCTTTTCACTAAAAGACATATAACTTTCAAACCGTAAGTCTGTTTGATGAGCCGTTTGCGATGTTGGAACCCTCATGATGAGAAGGTTCTTTTGAGATGGCTTTGTGGGATTTTAGTGAGGACCAACATACGTGTGAAGCTTCCCCTTGGTTCTTTCCTCGAGGGTTCGATACGGCATTGTGTCCACATCACTGGGCAGCAATCCCCTCGAGAGGATAGAGTCCCATATAGAGTTGTGGCATCCTCCTTGGGACTAGAGTGATAATCTATCACCCCTGATGGGGTTTCTTGGGTATTGACGTAACCTCTGAGCATAGGGCGTTAATTCTCCATCTAGTGGGTCATATCGATAGGGTTCGTGGTATTCTCTAAGGAGAATCCCCTATGTTACAAGCCACATCAGTAGGGTTTGTGGTATTCTCTAAGAAGAATCCCCTACATTGTGGGTTAATACATATTGGGTTCGTGGTATTCTATGATAAGAATCCCCTATCTATAAATCATGATCTTTGGCTAGTGTTTTCTATTTGGGCGAGGCCCAAATTACTGAGATATCTTGTAAGAGTTCCCGATGACATCAAGGCTCGAGGAGTGAGTTCTCCCGGAACGAGCGTGCCTCGAATGGAATCTGGTGACCAAGGATTGGCTGGGATATCGAGACTCCTTGTCTTAGCGAGATCGGATGTCTCAGGAAACTTCATGACGTATTGAGACCAGATGCTCTCTCAGATACTTTTAGTAGACTTGTTCTACACGCTTACTATCAGATAGATTGAGGAGTGAGATCTCCCAGAATCGAGCATGCTAAGAGTGGAGACATATGTCTGGTAGTGGATGAGACCTTGAGTCTTGGAATCCTTTATGAGTATACCTGGATGTTCTTGTTATATGAGTTGTTTACATATACATGTGTTGAGCTGAATGTTTCTGTTTAGTGGTGTTTCTTTTGTGGTCTTTTACTTTGTGTTTTATGGTGCCCTACTGAGTATTTTTTTACTCAATCGTGCACGGGATTTTCCCGAATGTGTTGTGTCTTGTGCAGAAAGTCGACTCTTTGATGGTGTTCCAGGCAGACCTGGACCAAGTGGGATCTAGTGTGATCAGACAGACTGAGGTGTGTTTTGGTGGCTTACCGAATTAATTCCAGTGTCGTACCTTGTATTTGGATCAGGTGGGGTTTTCTACAGATGAGTTTCAGTACTTGTCTTACATACTCTTTCTTTTTGGTGGGCCTGTATTCTAACCCGGTTGTACTTTACTATTTTGCTTTCCATCGTACTATGTTGTTGGGTAGTAGTGGTATGCATGCTTTTTCTTTACTTAGTGTTTTTACTTTCCAACACTTTGGCTTGGAGTTGTGTGTGTGTAGGTTGTCTCCCATTTGTGAGATATGTCTACTCAGCGCTAGTCGTCAACCCCTAGCCTATTAGAGGCGGGCATGGGGTAATCGCGGTATGGGCCCTGGGGGGATGGGTTGTCATGTGTATGGGGATGTGAAGTGCTTGTTATAGTCTCTTCAAGCAACAAAATTGTACTCTAATTCCAAATTGTATCTTAAAAGGAGACCTTAAGGGAAAAAGTCATATATTACCCATACGACCCCCAGATAAAAAGGTAATATTGACAAGACATTCCATGTTCCTTGAGGGAGATAACATCTCTAAAAGGGATGGTGGGAGCGAGATAGACATTAATGAAGTCATGGATCAAGATACACATGAGTTGGCACAAGAACATATTCCAAAAGGCCTCGTAGAAGAGGACGTTCTGGAGACACAAGTATTGTGTAGGAGTATGAGAGAGATTAGAGAACCAAAATGATGTGGTTTTCTAGTCACCAGGGATAGTGACTCATTATTAGTTGATAATAATGATCATGTAACCTACAAAGAAGCAGTAATCAGCATAGAGGTTTCCAAATGAAAAGAAGTTATGAGTTATTAAATGGATTCTATGTACTAAAATCAAGTTTGGGTTTTGGTAGATCCTCCGGTGGATGTAAATCTCATTGGTTGTAAATGGGTATTCAAGAAGAAACTGGATATGGATAGATAATTAGGTACTTATAATGCACAACTGGTTGTAAAAGGGTTCAAATAGTGTCAAGGCATGGACTATGATGAAATTTTTTCACTATTTATGTAAAAATAAATCAGAATTTTACTTGTCATAACAGCTTACCCAGACTAATTTTTCAAATAGATATCAAAAAAGTTTTCCTAAATGGGAACATTCATGAAGATGTTTATATGACACAACCTGAAGGGTTTGTGACTCCAAAAGATTCCAAAAAAGTATGAAAGTTGTAGATATCCATTTGTGGATTAAAGTAATCATTCATGTCATGGAATATTCAGTTTGATGAAGCCATAATGGAATTTCGTTTCTTAAAGAACGAATGTGAGACTTGTGTCTATAAACGTTTTAGTTTGAGTGTGGTCATTTTCCTAATAGTTTATATCGATGACATACTACTTATTGTAAATAAAATACCAGTCTTATAGTCTATCAAATCTTGATTAAACACATGATTCTCCATCAAGGTCTTAAGTGAATCGGCATATATTCTTGGGATCAAGATCCATCGTGATAGATCCAAGAGACTACTCGGTCTAAGTGAGGGTATATATATTAATAAAATATTGAAAAGATTCAGTATAGAATAATCCAGTAGAGGATTGTTTGCAGAGTCACATAACATTCATCTTTCTAAGAAAATGTATCCTCGGAAAAATGAGAATAGACAGAGGATAGAAAGGATTCCATACGCATCAACGATTGAGTCAGTCATGTATGTCATGTTATGTACAAGGCTTGATGTCACCTATACCTTAAGTGTAGTAGGAAGATATCAAGAAGACCCAAGTGACTACAATTGGATGGAAACCAAGATTGTCCTTAAGTATCATAGGTGAACTAAGGATATATTCCTAGTTTATATAGGATATGAGAAGCTAGTCATCAGGGGATATGCAGATACTAGTTTCCAAATAGATAAAGATGATCTAAAATCATAGTCGAGATATATCTTCACTCTCAATAGAGGTGATATGAGATGGATGGTCTCAAAGAAGGAAGTGGTCACAAATTATATGCCATAGTTTGAGTATGTTACAGCTTCTAAGGCAGCTAAAGAAGTATTTTGGATACAAAACTTCATCCAAGATCTTGTTGTGATTCCTATCAGTAAAGATCTCATCACACTCTATTATGATAATATGGCAGTGTTGGATCTTGTAAAGGAACCAAGATCACATCAGCAGAAGAAGAACATGCATTGGAAATATCATCTCTTGAAGGATTTTTCTCAGAGAGGTGAAGTCACAATGAGCAGAGTCTCCATGGAAGACAACATTGCAGACTCATTGACTAAAGCCTTAACTCAGCATAAATAGTATCATCATGTGAGATCTAGCAGACTGAAAGTTGTTGGAAGTTGGCTCTAGTCCAAGTAGGGGTTTGTTGAAGTTGGTGACCTAGAACCAATTGTGTATACTTTAGACTTTATGTATATTCAAAGAAGTGAATATTAATTAGAAATTTCTTATTAAATATCATTCATAGTTTTGTGTGACTTTAATGTGATAATGTCTCAGAGTATTTGTTGCATTGAAAAGTGCATAGTAGTTCCCCGCTATGATGAGAACCCTAAATTACCACGAAGATATTCTTAAACCTTGTTTTATGGTCAGATATCATTCTATTATGAGGAACTTATGATGTTGACCGTCAGGTTAGAGTACTCGTAAGCATATGAGAGTTTATCACATGAAGTTCACACTTAGTAGTCGCCAAGACATGAGATTACAAGAATAGACACTAGTAAGAATTCCACATGTTTATGTGGCATGGATATTCCTGTATGTGAGTGTGTATAATGGTCCTTAGACTTTAATATTATTATTAAAGAATGTCAATACTCATGCACTTATATGTATTGCCATAAACCATGACATAAAATTGTCAATGGTGAAGTTGGATATGTTGGGTACATTATGAACGGCGTGTTATTAATGAATAAGTCAGGGAAGTATTTTTCCCTTCTATATTTATGGATATTTATATCTTGGAACATTGATTGAAAAAAAATAGTCGCATTAAAATTCATGGTCATGGTGTAACGGTGAGTTAATTTTAGATAGTCAAAGAAAGATGTATCAAGCATATAAGTTAATCTTTATTCACAAGGTAATTATTTAATTACACAAATATATAATATTTATTTATTGAATGAATAATTATTTATTCTGGTATTTGATAAATATTGAGGAGGACTAGTGGACCAAGATTGTGTTTGGAGATAAATATTAAATTTCAAGCTATTTAAATAATATTTATCATTACGCCAGTTAGTGCACGCTGTGAGAAAATAATATTATTATTATTATTATACAGAATGGGGTTATATAAGGTTTAATATATTAATTAAGGATCATTGTGTAATTAAATAATATTTTAATTCTAACCCTATCACTAGAAATATGTGACTATGTCTATTGTGTAGAGATTGATCGAAATAGAGAATCGTTCTGCACGAATAAATTTGAAGCACTGTCTCTAGACTAAATAACTCTCTAGAGATTCACATTCCTTCATTATCTCAAGAATGAGAGTGCAAGGATGATCCTTCAAGCCCAAATGAATTATCACAATGATCAAGATGAACACCATAAGACAATTCATCATCCACGCTAGCACCTGACATTCCATCGACGTTGTTCAAATATCTTAGAAGTTTGTGTGGATCATCGCTAGAGGGATTCAATACTTTGATCCAATAAGAGCAATGACAGTTAACTGAAAAGGGTTGCAGATGATCAAAAACTTTATCAAAGAAAGATCTCTAGATGAGGCATTCTTTCTTCTGATCTACTTAAATTAAATATAAATTTAACATGAAAAGATCTTCTCCAGATTCAAGTGACCTTTTTCGATATTATTTGGAAAAAATTTGATGGTCATGACATTTACATCTTGTAAAATATACGAATGATCCATCGAATCAGAAAATTTCTGAGTCAATCTTGGCCTCGATAAGTGCTTCTGCTATGCCCAGAACCATCACGCAGTATCATGCAAAATAATGGAGTTCCACTTGTGATTGAAGCGATGCATGTATCTGTTACTAAAGAAATAAATCCAATTTGTATGAATATCTCATACTTTGATATCATCGAGCAAATATGGGAGTTGGATTATACAACATTTCAAGTGCCGATTTTTCAATGCAAGTGGGTAGATAACAGGAGTATGGTTAAAATTGATGAATTGAGATTAGTGAAAGTGGATTTCAATAAGGGTATAAGGATAAGCCACTCATAATGACATCATGGTTAGTACAAGTATTTTATGTCCTGGATCCTGAAAACCGAATGTGGTTAATTGATCTGTTATCGATCAAAAGCATTGTTGGGTCAAATGTCAATTCAACTGAGGATCACCCTTTTATTGGGATATCGCAGTCATTTTGGGGTATTCCCGATGTAGACGAGATCTTGAAAGCTAAAGGAGACCACAATAAGAGTATTTGGATGCTTGATAGAGGGGTTAAATCTCTTCAACCTTTAAAGAAAAAAAGAGAGTTCAATAATCAGGATATGTTTTTAACATAGATTATGTTACCGCATAATATTATTTGTTCACTACTGTATTTATGTAATCTAAAATAAATGTTCAACCACTTCTACAGTTAATGGATTCTACACACATTGATGCTCTCAATCCTAAGGGACAACAGGTTTCTCAACATGATGATGCTCCCAATGCACAGGGACAATAGGTTTCTGCACATGTCGATGCTACCAATTCTGAGGAACAACATATTGATGATGTTGAAACCGAGAAAATGGTAGAAGGTGAACAATCTATGTCCCAAAAAAATAGGAGTGTCTTAGCGTGATGATGTTAACAAAATATATTAAAGCGATAAGTAGGGGCATGAAATTCAAGGTTGGATGGACTACATATAGTCATCCTATTAACCCCAACAAGCTCATTTTCATTAGTTACATTAGGATCATTACTCGAATGTATGTGTTGATTGATGTAGATATGTGGAACAATGTTTTGCTTGCAATTAAGGCACTAATTTGGAAAAATATTAGGGTAACATTATGATATATTTTCTCTATTTTACTAAAAATAAAATAATGAAATATTGATTCACTCTTCATTATCCCTTACAGAGTGCCTTTATACTAGATGATTGTCGAATGAAATTTGTATTGATGGTCATTGGAAAGGCTCATGGAGATTTTTGGACAATTCTTATGAAGCATCGTCTTAGGGACGTAAAGGGAAAGTAAACCCGCAACCACCATAGATATATGCACAAATGATAAACCAAGAAACATAGAGTGTGTTTATTAGTTATCGTGAGGAGGTATCTTTTTAGGTACATTGTGATTGGTAATAATTTACTTGGAAATACATGTAAAAATCACTTTGATTAAGATTTGTTTATTTATGAAACAACTCAATGCTGGAAATAAGTAGCATACATCAAAAACAATGTACTCATACTGTAAAGCAAGGATGGGATATGCTTCACTTGAAAAAAATGGTATGTATTTTAAATCTACAATAATACTTTTATATAGCATGAAATAACGATATAATTATGTTCATTTGTTTATATGGAGAACGATGAATCAAAATTAAAATTCACTTTCATCTCATGTCATGTGTTATGAAAGGAGGCTCGTGTAAATAAAAACGGAATACTAGTAGATGAAAACACACAAAAAGTATGGGAAGCATGTGTATGTATGACATAATAAAAATTTATTCTGCCTTAAATCAGTATTACATAACAATGACTACTTATTTTCTGATATTTTTTTATTTGGTTTAGAAACAAGATTTTTCATCGGTTGTACCCGATGAATGACTACTTTCAGTGGTCTTGAAGTGACCAGAACAATATGATCGCATTAGAGGTGCAGGTTTCAGAGTGTCGCCCTAGACATATTTTGAGAAAAGAAATGCACAAGGGGATAAACATAAGAAAATGGAGGAGATGCAGACATGAATAAATGCTCTATAAGAAAAAGAAAAATATAATTGGCATTCTGAGTTATTACAGAAATTTATAGGAAAGAATCAAACAGAATAAAAAACACAACAACAACCACTATATAAAGATCCAACATCGTCTTTGAGGAGAATCATTCCCCTCAAAGGTCTTCCTTACCAGAGGTAATCGATTTTTTCATAACTATTTCCGTGAAATACAAATTAGGAAAATATTAATACCTTTCCTATACTAATATTCTAAAGGGTGAAACTGATTGTGATTAATATCTATCAGCACTCACTCATCACCTTGTTGTGAGGGGTACAACGTACAATATCCAAGGAGATATTGTACGCAATAAAAAACTTCCAAAAGGTCATGTGAGATTGGGGATTCATGTAGCTCATGAGCTAAACACTGATCTACAAGTTCCCTTTGATGATCTGGATATTCACATAGTCAAAATTTCTATTGGAACTTTTATATCATGGTTGTTTGATCTTGTAAAAATATATGTCGACAAGGAGTTATTCCTTTTTTATTTATTTTTTATACAAAACCTTTAACAATTAATGAAAAAAGGTCTTAATCGAGGAATATTACTACAAATAGAGAAAAGGAGGGAGAAATGAAAGGTCGAATCAAAACAATCTAAAGGATCACTTCAGAGAGTACCATTACCTCGCCAATTCAACTTCTACATTTACCAATATTACTAGTTCATGCGGATACAACGTTCAAAGTTGGTGATACGACCATCATGGATTTTGAAGAAAAAATGTACAGAGAGTTCATTAAAGACTTTCTTAGTCTTGATAGTGTAAATGAAATCCTCAAGCATGGATGGTTAAGAGTCTCAGTTGTAAATGTATACATGAGGTGTGTTTTCATAATATGTTTGTCCAATAGCTGATCTACTATATTAATTACAGTTAAATACAATTTATATTTTTTTGAAGACATATATAAGTACTATTTAAAGGGAAACCCCTATGAACAAAAATTTGGACTCATTAATCCTCACATCACTTTTACACAAAAAAGATCAATAGAAGAAAAAGAATATTCATAAATAGTGGACAAACTAGCTGCAATGTTTGAAAAGAAACTTATAGATGACAGACACTTCTTAATACTCACGATACAGGGGTAAAACTCTACAATTTAATCATAGAAAATATATTTTTATTTCTTTCATTCGTTTGTCCTTTTTGTTTTTTTAGGGATCATTGGTCGCTCATTTCAATCAATTTGGATACTCCAAATATTTATTTTTTGGATTCAATGTGTGGATACCCAAAAAATAAACCACACATAGTGACATTTATCAATTTTTAATACAGTACGCTCAAAAATTTACAAATAAAATTCAATTTATATGTTTTATATTATGTTTTAATGAAAATTTTGTTATGATATATATATATTAAGATTTCACTATCAAAACATATTATTTATTTTTATCAATTTTTTTGACTAATTATCATCCCCAAAGTGGTATTTCTGATGATAATTACAATTTTATTTAAAATATTTATTAATCATTTGACTATTTATATTTTTCTAATACTACCAAGGTTGTCGACGGTCCACGTATTCATAAGAGGAAATAGATTTGTTAGATTTGTTTGTGTTCAGTAGTGTGTATTTTCAATTTACAAATGAATCAAAGTGCTTATTTTCAGCTTAAATTGACATTTTAGTTAAGAATGTGTCACTCGCTAAAATAAAGAAAGCATACTCAGATTGTCTTAATACTTTAAGATAATGACGCATAAGACATTTGTGATGTGTAGGAATTAGTCACATGTCAGTCTGACACATGGTGTGACTGGTAAGACTCAAAGTGCATGTTTTTATTTAAAATTGACATTTTAGTTCAAAACATGTGTCACATACTCAAAACTAAGAAAATGCACTCATATTGTATTAATACTTTAGGATAATGGTCTTTATGTAATTTTTGACATGTAGGAATCAATTGTGCGTCAATCCAACACATGGTGTATCTGATATGACTCAAAGTGTATGTTTTTATTTTAAATTTTCATTTTAGTTCAAAAGACTCGTGACATACTCAAACCGAGTAAAAACATTAATATTATTTTGATACTTTAGGAAAATGATTTATAAGTCATTTGTGACATTTATGAATCATTTGTATCTTGATCTGATACAGGGTATGACAGTCATGACTAGAAATTTGTTTTTTCAATTTAAAAATGTCATTTTAGTTAAAAACGTGTGCCACTAAAAAATGAGAAATCATGCTCACAGATTGTTTTGATACTTAGGATAATGATCACTAAGTTGTTTTTTACATATATGAATCAATCTCGCATTAATCTGACACACAATGTGATCGGTATAACTCAAAGTACGTGTTTTCAGTTTAAAAATGACATTTTAGTTAAAAATGCATCACTCACTGAAAACCTAGAAAAAACACTTGAATTGTCTTGATACCTTAGAAAAAAAGATCCTTCAGTCATTTTTGACATGCAAGAATCAACCTCACATCAATCTGACACACGATGTGACCAATATGACTCAAAGTGCCTGTTTTTATTTAAAATTGACATTTTAGTTCAAAACACACATCACGTACTCAAAACCGATCAAATGTACTTAGGTTATCTTAATACTTTAGAACGATGATCAATAAGTCATTTGTGACATGTAAGAATCAACTGAACGTCAATCTGACATGCATTGTGACCGGTATGACTCAATGTGTGTAATTTTATTTAAAATTGAAATTTTAATTCAAAAGACGCATAACATACTCAAAACCAAGAAAACACATTTATATTATTTTGATACTTTAGAAAAATGATACATAAGTCATTTCTAACATGTAGGAATCATTCATACCTTAATCTAATACATAGTGTGCCTGATATGACTATAGATGTGTGTTTTCATTTTAAAAATGACATTTTAGTTAAAAACATGTGTCACTCACAATATACTAAGAAAGCACACTCGGATTGTCTTGATACTTTAGTATAATGATTCATAAATCATTTATGATGTGTAGGAATCATCTGCATAGCAATTTAACACATGATGTGACTTATATGAATCAAAGTACGTGTTTTCTATTTAAAAATGTCATTTTAGTTAAAAACGTATGTCATTCACTGAAAACCTAGAAAACACACTCAGGTTATCTTGATACTTTAGAAAAATTATCCTTGAGTTATTTGTGACGTGCATGAATTAACTGCATGACAATCCAATACACCGTGTGACCGATATGACTCAAAGTGTGTTTTTATTTAAAATTGACATTTTAGTTCAAAAGATGTGCAACGGATTAGAAACCAAGAAAACGTATTCAAATTATTTTGATACTTTAAGAAAATGATCCATAAGTTATTTATGATGTGTAGAAATTAGTCGTACCTCAATCTGATACATGATGTGATCGGTGTGACTAGAAATGCATATTTTCATTTAAAAAATGACATTTTAGTTAAAAACATGTCACTCGTATAAAAATGAGAAAATGCACTTGAATTGTCTTAACACTTTAGGAAAACTATTCATACGTCATTTGTGATGTGTAGAAATCAATCGTACGTCAATCTGCCACACTTTGTGACCGGTATGACTCAAAGTGTGTGTTTTCAGTTTAAAATGACATTTTAGTTAAATGCATGTTTTACTCACCAAAAACCTAGGAAACACACTCGAATTATCTTGATACATTATGACAATAATCCTTAAGTCATTTTTGACATATAAGAATAAACAACACATCAATCTAACACATGATGTGGTCCATATGACTCAAGGTGTATGTTTTATCTATAATTGACATTTTAGTTCAAAATACATTCTTCGCATACTCAAAACTATGAAAATGTACTCAGATTGTCTTAATAATTTAGCAAAATGATCCATAAGTCATTTGTGGCATATACAAATCAATTGGATGTTAATCTGACACACGATGTGGGCGATATGACTCAAAATGTGTGTTTTCAGTTTAAAAATGTCATTTTCGTTAAAAATGTATGTCACTCACCGAAAACCTAGAAAACACACTCAGATTGTGTTGATACTTTCAAAAAATGATCCTTAAGTCATTTGTGATGTGTAGGAATCAATTGCATGTCAATCCGACACACGATGTGAGCAAAATAAATCAGAGTGTTTTTATCTAAAATTGACATTTTAGTTCAAAAAATGCGTAACATACTCAAAACCAAAAAAAACATATTCATATTGTTTTGATACCTTAAGAAAACAATCCATAAGTCATTTGTGATGTGTAGGAATTAGTTGTACCTCAATCTGATACATAGTATGACCAGTATGACTCGAAATACGTGTTTTTAGTTTACAAATGATGTTTTAGTTAAAAACATATGTCGCTCACTAAAAACCCAGAAAAGACACTCTGATCATCTTGATACCTAAGGAAAATGATTCTTAAGTCATTTGTGATATGTAGGAATCAACTGCATGTCAATCCGACACACGGTGTGATCAGTATGACTCAAAGTGTTTTTATTTAAAATTAACATCTTAATTTAAAGGATGCTAACATACTCAAAACCAAGAAAACGCATTCATGTTGTTTTGATACTTTAGAAAAACGGTTCATAAGTCATTTGAGATGTGTATGAATTAGTTATACCACAATTTGATACACGATGTGACTGGTATGACTCGAAATGCATGTTTTCAGTCTAAAATGACATTTTAGTTAAAAACAAGTGTCACTCAGAGAAAAATGAGCAAACGTGCTCTGATTGTATTGATACTTTACGACAACGATTCATATATTATTTGTGACATCTGAGAATCAACTGCATGTCAATCCAACACACGGTGTGACCTATATGACTCAAAGTTTGTGTTTTTAATTTAAAAAAGACAATTTAATTAAAAACATGTGTCGCCCACTAAAAACCCAGCAAACATAGTCAAATTGTCTTTATACATAAAGACAACAATCCTCAAGTTATTTTTGACGTGTAAAAATCAACTAAACATCAATTCAACACACAATGTGGTTTGTACGACTCAAGGTATATGTTTTTATTTATAATTGACATTTTCGTTTAAAACACACGACACATACTCAAAACTGGAAAGATGTACTCGGATTGTCATGATACTTCAGTAAAATGGTCTATAATTCATTTGTAACATGTAGAAAACCGAACATCAATCTGACACACAGTGTGACTGCTATGACTCAAAATGTGTTTTTATTTAAAATTGACATTTTAGTTTAAAAAACGCATGATATACTCAAAAATGAGCAAACACATTTAGATTGTTTTGATACTTTATAAAAATTATCCATAAACCATTTTTGATGTGTATGAAACAATCATGCCTTAATTTGATGCACAGTGTGACAATATCAACACTATGCGTGAACTACTTTGGTTGGTTTTGCTAGCAAATAAAGGCATAAAACCTTCCTAACGATCATGTTAACTGGATCTACACAATGCAGGTATTAATCACAAAGAAATTATCTACCCAACAAGGAAGTTATGTGCATCCAACTAAACTAAAAGTTCAAGTTCATGCACGTAGTAATACCATGGTCCTTGTTCAAAAAATAGAAACAAAATAATCCTTTGTTGCACTTACACGAAATGTTATTTCAAGCACCGTTAAAGCTCATATCCACAAAGTTTAGATGAATTTGATGATTTGAGGGGGTGAATGGATACCAAAGCTAAACATTAACTATTTTGGATAGTTTTGCTTGCAAATAAAGGCATAGAACCTTCCTAATAATCAAGTTAACCGGATCCACACAGTGCATGTACTAATCACGAAGAAATTATCTACCCAACAAGGAACTTTTGTGCAGCTAAATAAACTAAAATAAAGGCATAGAACCTGCCTAATAATCATGGTTTTGCTAGCAAATAAAGGCATAGAACCCCATGCACCTGTTAAGAGGGGATTCACCACACGCCAAAAGAACAGTATTGCTCCAGTGATGCTTTCTGTGATGAGGAACAAGAAAGGACGGTCAGCAACAAAATCAACGGTCTCCGGAGGATACAACGAACAACCCATTACATCATCCTCCGTCGCAGCACCAGCTTCCGTGCCTTCTTCATTCACTTCAATGGCAGCCTTGTGAAAAATATTAGAAACAAACTCCTCCTCCCCCGCTGAAGAATCCGTCACCATCTCCGTTAGGCTTCCACCCGTGAAGGGCAAAGTCAGGCCCAGCCTCTCAATCAAACCCGAAGCTTTGAACCCAAAACAAAACTGAAACTTTGGAATCCTAAACTCGCCCACTTCTACTGCCTCAGAAGGCGTGTGGCGATACAAGAAATCGGATTCAGAATCCAGTTTTTCAATTAAAGGTGGAAGCCCGTCTTCTGCGTCCGGAAGGTTGATGCACATGGAGAAACAACGCTTGTCATCGCCATGCTTGTAGGAAAGCTTCAGGACTTTGAAACCATCAAAGCTGCCAATGAACTGATCTTCTTGGCTAGTCATGAAGGGCACTGAAATGGGGTCTTTCCCGGGGATGTGGAAATCGTAGTTTTTGGTCTCGGATGGGCTAAACGTTTGATCCCATTCTCCTTTGAAGTAAAGGGCATTGGCGATAATCAGTCGGGTCATGCTATTAACAGAACCAGGAGAAACAAGCTTAGAAATGAGCCCTTTCGTCTGGGACTCGACCCATGAATTCACTTCATCAATCGCCTCACCGGTCTGTAACAACAAACAAACACGCAACAAAATGATTAGCCTGCGAAAATAAGGTTTTAATCAAATTTATGCATCAGGAAGAAGGATATACGGACTTTGTGGACAAAATCAACTTGGTGCGCATCAGCCCTGTAAGCCGCGCCCACAAGCTGTTTGAAAGAAGGCTTCAGAGAAACAGAGTGATCCACCCACAGTCCGCACGAGAAGGACAGACTAGCGACGGAGAAGATGCGAGAGATGACATGTGAGGAGATGGCGGCGAGATGATCGAGGGATTCGGAGTTGAGGATGGAGAGGCACTGGTGGAGGGCGGGGCGGGCGCAGCCGGCGGCGATCAGGCTGAGGATGAGGTTGATGGAGAGAGGGGAGAACACCGGGTTGGAATCCTTGCTGCCTTCTTCCGAGGCGATGTGTTTCGCCATGGACAAGGAGAGGACGGTCTGGTCGCGGATGGATCGACGGAGGTACATTGTCGTCCAATCTTCGATCTCCGTCACGGCGGCAGCCACCGGGTTTCTTTTTGGAAGAAACCCTAATTTGAGAATTACAGAAACTACTGCCTACCGATATTTCTAAAATATCTGTACGATAAGAATAATTTCAAATATTTTGAAATTCAAAATTTTTGTTGGAGGTAATTGTAACATAAATTCATAATATGATTTATATAATACTAAATATATTGAAATATATAAAATACATTTGCATAAATGTAATTTATACAATGCAATATATATTTACACTTAATATATAATATATTTAGTGAAAAATGGTTTAAAAATAATTAATAATTAATGTTCATTGATAATTTGCAAAATATTATTGAGTGTTAGAAATTGAATGATAGTTTGGTGATGAAAAAAATTAATAAATTAATTAATATCTTAAGATAAATCAAAACATGTCATTAACTTCAAACAAACATAACTTTTGATCCGGATGTCCGTTTAGTCTCCACAAAATATCAAATCAATGTATGCGAACAAAGTTACGCTATGTTAACTACAAATACCCCAATCATTGTTTTCAAATGGTCAAAAAAAGTTTGGAAGACCACTAAAATCGAGTTTTTAGTTGGGATGTCCTGTTTTTTTAATATTCAATGGAATTTCAACTTCATTTAAAATACAATTCTTATCTTTTTTCGGAGGAAACTGGATTTATTCCTAGATCTTACACTTATATGGATATTATGGTGTTGAAATTTCAATAATTTTCATATTGAAGTTTTAATTATAAATATATATATATATATATATGTATTTATATATTTACATATAAAAAATAATTGTACAAATAAATTTTTAAATATATTTGCATATAAAATGTATTCTTAAATATATAAGCCACATGGAAATAAATACTTACTATCCATTTTGTTTTAAATAACAACCTAACCATTTTATTTACTTTATAAAAACCTATGAATATATATATATACCTATACTAATGTATATATGATGTTTATATATAAACTTGTGTGTTTGTCTGTGTTAATAAACACATATATATTTATGCAAATATTATAATAATATATGTAAATAAATATTAATATAAATGCATATATATTAAAATAATTGTATCTTACAAAATATATATACATATATATAAATATATTATAGGCTAATGGTAAGTGTGTGTGTGTATTTTTATACACTGCAACAAATGCATGTTAAACACACACACACACATACATTCATCTACATAGACACACACATACTTATATATATATATATATATATATATATACAGACACACATACAAATGTATTTATGATAAATATTCATTTTATAAATACATCATACAAAATTTATATTTAAGTATACAATTATATGTAAATATTTAAATATATTTTATAAATGTATTTAAAAATAATTATATAATTATATATAATTATATGAATATATAAATAAAAAAGATGTATGTAAATATATATAAATAACTAGATATATCTTAAAATGTCACGACCCCCTCCCGCCAAAGACAACGCAATGAAAGAAGATAGATAATAACCCCTGAGTCCCACCTCCAGTAGGGTTCGGGTTGACGACTAGCGCTGAGGGTATAAAAATCTCATAAATGGGAGGTATTACCCTCTATAAAAATATAAGATCGGGAGATAAGATGAATCATCCGCAAACAACTTCATAACATAATATAAAGAAAAGCTAAAAAACATCCCATAATGCATGTATAAATAGAACATATACAGATAAAAGTCTCTAAATGTAAATACTCAAAAGTAAAGCTAAAGCATCGATACAGTAGCTATCTAAAGGTCCAAACTAGTAATGTCCGACACGATCCACATAGTCCACCTGGAAACTTGAAAATCAGTTTTATATACATAGAGTGAACATACAAATATACTCAATATGAAAACCAACGTCTCATGTGCACATGTGAAAGAAGCATACTAATGCACCCATGAGCAAACAACAAAACCAACAAAACCTAAATAGGTCAACTAATCACCCTAGGCTCACCAAGGCACGCTCACCAAACAATGCAAGCCAAGTATAATAACATAATATGAAGCACATCGATAAAGAGTACCCCACACCACTTTCCCACTGATTTGCCGCTCTCACACCCTAACGTCGTAAGTCTCGTCATTCTCATCTCTTCTAAATAACATATACCATTTCCCCACAGACACAGTTACATCACATATCACCCGAAGATGCCTGAGCCACCACCCCACAAGCACGATCATATCATATATCGCCTGAAAACATCTGGGCTATCATATCACAACCACCATCATCACTACTATAAAATAGGCCTTTAACAACATTAAAACTAGCCTTTATCAGCGCTAAAAAAATGTTGACTACCAGAGCATGATTAAAAGCCCCAAAATTTTATCGGTGCTATAAAAACACTGATAAAGAGGTCCTTTATCAGTGCTAAAAAAGCGATGATAAAGGATCCCTTTATCCGGACTTTTAGAAGCGCTGATAAATGAGCCCATTTATCAATACTTTTATTTAGCACCGATAAAAGGTCCCTTTATCAGTGCTACTAAAAGCACTGATAAAGGGGCATACCGCATTATTCTGTAACAACACACTACAGCACCAGAAATATGGCTTATTGTAGCGTGCTGTAACAACACACTACAACACCATAAACAACATTAGAAAGTAGAAAAATCAAGTACAAATACCTAATTTAAATGAAATAAAATTTAAAACACAATTGCAAAAACACACACACTATATTATAGACATTTCAAACATTAGTTTATACAATTACATGAGTAAGTACAGATTATCACATACATTCAAAAACATTAATGTTCATTTGTCTTTTGTCCCTAACCCCGACTCATGCTATTGCTGAACAATCCACCTCTGCTCGAGCAAAAGAACACACCTGTAAAAGAAAACAATTCTTATGATAGTAATAATATAAAGAAATAGATTAAAAGAAAGTGTTAATTTTAAATCAAACTTTGAGTCATACTTAGAACATTACGTATCAAATTGAGTTGCGGTTAAATCATGCACGTCACACCATTTCTTGTTCATCTTCAAGAATTATCTCTGTGGAAATTAACTAAATAAGTATAAGATAAAAATTATAAAGAAATTAATTTAGTAATAGCAGATAAAATGATGAGAAAACAATCTAGGTCTGTTTTCTCAGTTTTGGCGATGTGATGTGCGTTTTAAACAAAAATGACACTTATATATTGAAAAGACGCACTTGGAGTCATACCGGTCACACCGTGCATCAGATTGAGGTGCAGTTGATTCCTACACTTCTCAAATGACTTATGGATCATTTTCTTAAAGTATAAAAATAATACGATTGTGTTTTCTTGGTTTTGAGTATGTCACTTGTGTTTTTTTAGTAAAATGACATTTTAAAATGGAAACACACACTTTGAGTCATACCAGTCACATCATGTGTCAGTTTGATGTGAGACTTATTCCTACATGTCACAAGTAACTTATGAATCATTGTCCTAAATTATCAAGATAATTGTAACACCCTAAGCTTCCACGATACACTTCTCTTTGAATAATACAATAGCGTGTGTTGTACGCAACTTCGAGTTCTAACACACTACAACCAATCAGACTAGCCGTTATGAATTGTGATACCCACTTTTTGAAATTATATAATTTTTATCTTTTAAAATGGACTTCATTTTTAGATTCGAAATATCAAAATTATCCTAATATGAATTTTTGGTATTTTTTTGAGAACTTCCAATTTTTTATGAATAGTGAAAAATACTAAACTTTAATTAAAAACAAATTTTTTAATCAAAATAATTTATAGTGATAAATTATACTATTGAGTGGTTTTAAAGTATAATTAGAATATATTTTTACTATTTAATCCAATGTTGGTCATTGTATGTAATTTCACATTTAAACTAGACATAAACAAGTGTCAATCTTTTGATAATAATTATTTCTTAAAAACATGCTTTTTATTTTAAAAACGGGAATTAATTTTAAATTAATTTCTGCCACTTCTATGGTTTGAATTTATAAAAATGGATTTCATATTTAGAATCAGGAATTTCAAATTGTGTAAATAGGTAACTTTTATTTTTAGACATTTTGAATAATTACTTCGGTAAATATTTTATTTACCATGGTTAAAGAGTAAATCCGGTAAATAAGGGTAAAAAATATATTATAATAATATTAAATTACCCTAATACGTTCCCTCACCCTATTGGATGATGAATTTCTGACCATGTGCATCCTTGGGTCGATTTTAAGACCCCATGGAGCCACTTGTATGTGATAATGACACTTTATATTAATTAAGTTAAAGTAAATACAAAAATGACATAAACATATATCTTTTAGTAAAACAATTTTTACATAGGGTTATATATGTTATCTCTTAGACTATAAATATTCATTAGAAAAAGATAAAAATATTTCCTACATAAAGATATTTTATTTATAATTTTTAGACATAATAATTAAATTTATTTATGATACAATGATGATGCAGTATTTTCCTTATTAATGAAAGAATCAAATAAATGGTATTATAAATATTAAAATAAATATAATTTGAAAGTTTTGATGCCATCCACTAATTTTATAGGTTAATATGACATGTTAGGATTGATAAAATGAATTTTGTTTGAATTAATAAAGTTTTTATAACTTTAACAAAAATCAATTATTAAATAGTGTCAAAATTGACATAAAGGAGTATTTAAAAGAAATATGATATTATTAATTGATATTCTATTCCTAAAAATCTAAGGTTTGGCCAAATGACTTAGATAAGGTTATATACATTAATAATGAACCACTTGGGGCTATCTTGGCTTGTTATAGTAAGTTTATTAACCATATAATATAAAAATACAAAGAGACATGGTAAATGTCAAACTATTTAACTAAGAGTTAAATATAAATGATAAAGTTAATATAGTAACCCAAACCTGTCTAAAACCTTTTGGTTGAAAGTATTTCGACCCATACACACCTTATACTCGAAATAAGTCACTTTGGAGCCATTATAAACCGAATATGAATTTATTATAAAATAATATTTTAAGTTTTTTCTAAGGTGCCCCTCACCCCTCTTATAAAAGGGCACTCCCCCTTCTCTCAAATTCATACCTTCAAAGCCTTTTGGTTCGGCCAAACCCTACCCAAATATCCTCTCAACTTCCCTCACTTTATCCTAGAGGCCTTCCTTTAGCCATAAAGACAACTTAAGGAGCCTTTTTGATCAAATCAAAAATATGAACCTGAAGAAGAGGTAATAATTTCACCACCCTCTTTCAAATTCTTTTCTTCTTCCACTTCTTCTTTCTTTGTTATTTCCATTCTAAAATAATAACTCTAGTATCTTCTATATACTATGATGTTATTATAAATATGGTACAACTATATTCATTATTCTATACATCTTTTTAATGACATGTCACCATACGTGCGTACGTACGGCTTACCGTCTCCACGTCGTGGTGTAATTGTTATTCAATACATTATTATTTGGATGGGTATAATAATGATGTGTAATTGATGTAAATAGTAAATATTACATGATAATTATTTTTTAAATATGATATACTATCCAATTATATATTATTTTAATATCAAAATAATGATATTGTCCCTCGTGCGTACGTACGGATTACCGTCTCCACGAACGCGATGAGATTCATTCCCCGTCGTATCCATTCAAGACTAATTTTCATTTGATGATTAAAAATAATGTTTAAATACTTGATATCAATATAGAAATTAATAAGATACATCCCATACATAAAAAATATGACTCACATAACAAATAATATAAGGGAAAACGAATCCGTTAACACCCGAAACAACGATAATACTAAGATATTATTAACAAAGCAATGTTAAAAGATCATATATGATATCATATTAATGTATATGATTATTGTATAATTTAATAACAATTATTTCACCATTATACAGGAGGTTAACTAACCCTCGACCAAGTAAAAGTACAAGGTAAGGGTTTATTTCACAATCTCTTCATTATCCGAGGTTGTTTATACGTAATTATCTACTGGGACCTCTTTATCATCCACATCTATGTTTCTTAAAAATGTATTTCAAAACATTATTACTATTTTATAGACTATTGGTTAAAGTCATTTATACCCTTGTTTGACTTTTTATAAGATGTTTATAAAAGTATCTTTTCTTCGTTTTCCAAACAATGTCCTTTTTAACATTTTCGACAGAATTAAGGTAAGAATGTCTTTTTTAACTTATACGGTGGGTGCGGCTATTTTCCGGCATTATAAAATCGTCGAATCTTCCCTTACAAGCTTATAAGAATATTTTCAAAGTAAATGGTTTCTTTTATAATTATATGACTTTTAAATGATTTCAAAAAAGGAGATATTTCTCTAAAATATTTTTGATTTCATCTATGTCAACATCCTTTGATGGATTTTAAACTTATTTGAAGTTGATTCATTATGATACAAAAATTACATATTGTATTGAAGGTTTTATGATATGTTTGACTGTGGCTGTGTTATTTTTATACCATTCATGGTTTATGGAGAAAGTATTGACATTTCGTATGCTAGTTTTAATACGAATGTTTATGTTATGTTTAAACCTATTCATATGAGGAATGCATTGGACTTAGTAAGTGATTGGTGGATCCCACTATGGATCCTCAATGCATTGGTAGGTCTCATGAGACAAACTAGTGTCTTGGCACAAGGCTTTGACAAAATCTTATTCTTAGTCTTGGCACAAGGCCTTAAATATGTGGTTATGATAGTCTGGCATTATGCATTCCATCATTCTGAAAGTGGTTATTGATATTGCATGTGATTATTCGACTAGTAGAATATCCATGTGAATAAGTAAATGGAATTATTTCATTTTATTTTTTCCATATTATGCTGAAGTTCAAGTTTAAAAGGCTTTTTTTTAGTTATACATTGCCTTAAATGTTTATGCTTATTTATGAAAGTTTCTGCTATATTGTTATCCTTACTGAGCATTTGAGCTCACCCCTTTCTATGTTTTATTTTTCCTAGGATGTGAAGAAGTATTTTATGACCGACCTATAGGGATAGTCTGAGGGGATATGAGTGTGGACTATAGAGACTATGTTGTTGTGGTTTTTGACTTTATGATGTAATTTAAGACTTATGAATGTATCTAGTGTTTCCAAGGCTACTAAACTAATCAGTCTTTTGAGACTTGATCTTTTGTGATCATGCCAATGTTATGTAATAATGCACCGACTCTGGGTAACTAGGGTCAGGGCATTAAAGTTGGTATCAGAGGAAGTTTAGTACAAATCTTGGAAGATAGATTTAGATAAACTCTGATTAGAGCACATAGACCTAAGATGGACTTTGAGGATTAGTATAGAAGAACTTCCTAGAATTTTGGTATTGTAGAGATTTTGTGAGTTTTCCAAGCAATACATCCCCGTCTGGATACGAGCAGGTAGAGGTGGCTCTGGCACAGATGTACTGTCACGACCCATCCTCGGGACTAATGTCGTGACTACCCCAAGCCCGCCTTCCATAGTCCAGGGGCTAGCGACTAGCACCAAGGTGTAAATACTAACAAAGGGGAAGACATTGCCTTTATAAAGTAAACAAACACCATAGATTAATCCAGCAGAAGTAAAAACTAAGTAAAACTGGGTACAAAAGTAAGTGCAGAAAGTAAATGGGCCAGAATAAAAACCCAAACTGAAAGTAAAGTACAACTGGAAAGAAAGTACAACAACTGAAATTAAAATAGCAACGTCGTGCCGTCCACTGGAAGTACCACCTGAAGGGTGGGTACAGATAGCCTCCTCATCTCCTTGGGTCCAGCCGTCCGCTCTGTGTACGCCCCGCCCAGTGGTCCACCTCCAGGTACCGACTTTCTCCACAAGTCTCAACCACGATCAGCGCTGTCCATCGTCTACATCCAACACAACGTAGTGCGGGCATAGCCCGTGCAGGGGTGAGTATAAGCTACTCAGTAGGGACCCCGATACCCCCGAAGGTCCCCTAAAATCCACAAAGAATAATCCACAAAGGAAAGATACAATCAAGAAGTAACAACCAACTCTACTTAGGTATATGCCCATACATATACCTAAGTCATCAAATCCAGTTCGGCTCTAGCTCCAGAGCCCAAGTACAACCCGGTCCACATAAGAGAACACAACTCATCCCACAAGAGAACTCAAAAAATCCACATAGGAGAGCACAACTCAGTCCACACAGGAGAACACTGCAAGTCCACGAAGGAGTGCACAACACAGTCCACACAGGAGAACACCACAAGACCACACAGGAAAACATGGCAATCATATTCAAGATAATGATTGAAAGTCAAGACTCAGCTCACATAGGTATACTTCTTCGTAAGGTGATAGAGATGATCAGATGTAGCCACTGATTCATCTAAGCTGAGACCCACGTAGGATACTAAACCAGCTAAGCTGTCGGACCCACATAGGATACTAGTATAGTAATCGTCACCGCCGAACCCATGGAGGATTCCCGTACGGTTGTCGTCGTCGTCGAACCCACTGAGGATTCCAGTACGAAAATCTTCACTGTCGAACCCACGGAGGATTCCAATACGATTGTCATCGTCGTCGAACTCACGGAGGATTCCAGTACGAAAGTATTTACCGTCGAAACCACAGGGGATTCCAATATGAAAGTCTTCACCGTTGAACCCATAACTGCTGGGGAAATCCTCCTCTATCGAGTACAGTGTGCCTGCCGCTACAACCAATCGCTTCCCACTAACCTTGGACTGCTGTAGTACTCCACCTGTCGAGTAATGTGGGCCTGCTGCTACAACCAAGCGCTTCCCACCATGGGTCTGCTACTACAACCAAGTGCTCCCCCTCATAGCCTACAGAGGTAATCCTTCTGTTGAGTACCACTGGTCTACCACTACAACCAAGCGCTCCTCCGCCGTGGGTCTGCCGCTACAACCAAGCGCTCCCCACTGGGCTATCGAAACACTCTGAGTCGATCGATCAACAGTCGTCAAGTCTCAGCCAGCTCTAGGGTTTCTGCACACAACATACTCGTTCCGGGAGGGTCCGCTCCAAGAGCCAAGAGGTCAATACATCAACTGTCACGTAGACCAGAGTTGATGTATCTCAAAGTTCCTCCATGTCAATAGGAACACAACGCGACAGACGACGCGTCAATCGGACGCCCGGTCTGAGAGTTAATGACTTTTTCGTTCTAGGGGCCCGGTTGGTTTTTATGTCAAAACCAACCCGACCGTACTCCAATTGCATCCAAACCTCAAGAGAAGTAATAAAAAAGGTCCATCTCACTAAGAGGAATCCAACAAAGTCGACGACACGTCAATCGGACGTCCGGAGCTCAGGTTATAAGCGTTTCTGCTCCGAGGTCCCGATTGGTTTTGTGTTCGAACCAACCCGACCATACCCAATGTTCTCCAAAACCTTGAGTGTAATATACCGAAACGACCATCTCGATCCAAGGATCGCATCTCAACTGACGGTGCGTCGATCGGAGGCCCGTAGTCCAAGATACAGGAATTTTAAAGAACCTATCCGGCTTTAGGGGGTTTTGGGCCCGGACCGACCCGGCCCAAGACCCCCTGGGTCGGCCCGAACCGGGTCGACCTGACCCGAGTTCGGGTCCGGTCCATTAGGGCGCGGCCTGACCCAGTGGGTGCGGCCCGGCCCGGTGCGGCCGGTCCGGCCTGGGCACGTCCGGTTGGCCTGGCGCGAGCGCGACCCGCGCGTCCAGTCAGCTCGGCCAACTGGCCAAGCGGGATACAGAGGGGGGGGGGGGGGTGCAACCCCTCCCCTTGATTGAGAAATGGACCCCCCCGCTTGGGGGGCCCGCACTTTTCCAGCTGGGGGTTACGACCACCAGATTTCTCAGAAACCGGCTGGCCGGTGTGCCACAGCAGGACCCCCCTCACAGGTCCCGCCCTCCTTACGCCGGCGACCGGTGGTTCCGGCCACCGCTCCCCGCACCACCACGGCCTTGTCCGACCGGCGCGGCGCGACGACGCCGCACCCCTCCGCCGCGGCCCCGCTCCAGCCGTGGTCTCTTCGTGGTTCTCTGGCGCGGCACGACGGCGCCGCGCCCCTTCGCTGCGGCCCAACTCCGGCCGTGACTTCGTTTGGCCTCAACGGCACGGCGCGACGGCGCCGCACTTTTTTGCCGCATTTCTCCTTGTTTCCGCACGGTGTCGTTGCACCGCGCCGCCTTCGTTCGAGCCGTAATGAACACAACAACAAAAGGGGGAGGAGGGTCGGCCGTGTTCGTGCGGTCCGACCTCCTCCCGTTAAATTGATAGTAAGCGGCCCCAAGAAATTGACGATGAATGACAAAGAATATTCACGAATAAAAATAAAACCCCTACCTCGATTAATTCATCGAACGAGGATTATCGCGGGAAAAGGACGTCGCGGAAGACGGCGTCGCGGAAGACGGCGTCACGGATTGAGGCTCCGTAAGCGTCGTCGGTGTTCGCCCGATGAAGGATGCGGCTCGTCGTTGTTCTTCGAAGAAGGCGTCTCTCACCGGCTGTGGAGAGGGAAGAAGACAGTACGGTGACCTCCCCTTGCGGTGACGGAGTTCTTCGTCGTAGACTCGGCGTTCTTCGCGTTCTTCGACGAGGAAGGAGATGTTCCTCAAGAGCAGAAGAGTCCTCCCCTTCCTTCCGCACAATGATTCAACCAAATAATAAAATAAGGCTTTGCCTTATTTTATTACTCATGCATACCCTTTTTGAAATTCAAAGTTCACATTCAATTATGTGACATAATATATGAGCATTTAATAAACCCAATTTAATTCGAGAGTTGACAAGTCATTAAAAGGGGTGCGGGTGTGTTACACAAATTAAAAGTGATAGGGTGACTAATGGGGAGTTAGAGAATTGAAAGGTGGGGGATCATGTGGACCCCACCCCAACTCCCTCACATGGATGTTAACCACAAATTAGAGAGAAATTAAGTTGTGACACAACTTAATTTCACTTAAACTGCTTAGTAAAGAAATAAAAATAAAACAATTATATTTTTATTCCTCACTTTTTTTAACATCACCACCCAAGCAAACGCACCTTCAGATAAGGTGTTCCTAAGAAATTACTGGCGCTGCGGTTTCATTGGTGCCCTCAGATTTCAATTCTGAGAACCGGTTCAAAAGTTAGGAAAACCCGCTCATTCGTTCACTGAACGTACCCGAGCTAAACTTCAAAAATTTATTCCGGGCACACCGGGCCTCAGAATTAGGTGCCGTTAGAAACTGCATACTCGTAAAATCCCAAAGAAATTAAGAAAAAAAATTTCCCTTGAAATTTACAGGTCTTTACATTACTCCCACCTCAGGGCTTTACATCCCCGTAAAGATACAACACAAACTAGGGGAACAAATGAGGGTACTGAGCACGCATCTGAGCCTCCTGCTCTCAAGTGCTCTCCTGGAGGATCATGTGCTGCCATCTAATGCGCACTAAAGGAATCGAACGCCCACGTAGGAACCGCTCTTGTCGATCCTCGATCTCCACTGGGACCTCCGCAAAAGTCGCCCCATCGTCAATGTCCAACTCCCCATGGTCGATGATATGCGTCGGGTCGTGCACGTATCTCCTCAACTGAGATACATGGAAGAAATCGTGCACTCGGTGCAACTGAGGTGGTAGAGCCAGGCGGTAAGCCACCCTACCTATCCTGCTGAGAACCTGGAAGGGTACGATGAAGCGCGGAGATAACTTTTCACCGTGGCTAAAACTCCGTAATCCACGTCGATGTGAGACCCGTAGGAAAACGTGGTCACCATCCTTGAACTCCAGTGGTCTCCGCCTCCTGTCAGCACAAGACTTTTGTCGGCTCTGATCTGTCCTCATCCACTCTTGGATGACCTGGACCTTCTCTGGTCCTACAAGAGCTGCTAAGATTTCATCTTTTCCGATAAGATAAATCCGGTCTCATCCCCAGGATGAACCACGTTTTTCTCCTAATACAGTCAATCCCGACATGAATGATATTAATACACACCAAGGATGACGTCGTAAGGCCTCGACGCTACTACCAAGAGATCCAACCGTTACTCTCGCCTCCTAGGGTTGATTCACACTGTCGACATCAGTGTGTGGTCACTGGGTTTCCTCCAGTAGGAATCTCAAAAGTGAGGGTCAAGTCAACAGTTTAAACCGGAACCTCTTAGTAACAACATAAAGAGAGGACAGGAAAGTAAATGCCACAAAGAAGGTGTCTTTTATTACTGCAACTCAAAGTACAAAGACACAAAGCATCAACAAAGCTAGAAGCAACATGAACAAAAGTCTCCATGTCTGGAGCTAGTCCCGCTCCTGTCCATATACTCCCGGAGCTCCATGATCGTAGGCCTCAGCTGCCTGAAGCTGAGCTCTCCCCTGTCCACCCGTTCCCTGTGGTCGGGGTGGTCTTCCTGGTGGTGGTGGTGGTAGGGCCTCAAAGCGTCGCCCACCACCCGCTGGACGACCAACTCCCCTGCCTCAGTCTCCTGATCCTTGATATCCGCCCCGATCGAACCTCTGCCTCTGCCTGGGAGGTCCTTCGTTTATCCGCTGGTCATCTGTATGGAGGGTCGGACAGTCACGTGCCATGTGACCAACCCCACCGCCGGAGTAACACTGTTCGCTCCTGGTAAGCCGTTCTCCACCCCGGGTGCCTCGCACACACGATCATGTGTCATGCGGTCGATCACCTATAGGTCTGGTCCTCTTGGACCTCTGCGTCATCTGTCTACTTCCTGCTGTAGAAGACTCTGCCGCATGTCAGCTAGTGGTGGGTCCTGCTGCTGGAGACTGCTCAGCAAGGAAACTCTCCACTAAGAGGGATCGCTCCAACACCCCTGTCTGCGTCGGGATGATGTGAGAAACAACTGAATCTCTAATCTCTCGCTTGTGCCCCTGCTCGAAGGTTCGGGCCCTGAAGAATGGGTCCTGTACCATATCTATAGAGTAACGCGAGAGATCAGTGAACCTCGCAGAATACCGCGCCACTGTCATGCTACCCTACGGAAGATGAAGTATCTCCTGTATGCGCACCGCTCGAAGGGTGGATGGTACAAACTCTGCTCAGAGCAGACTCTAGAAGTCCGCCCACAGAAGGGATGCCTCATCATGCACCTGGAGCATCAATCTCCACCATCTGCCTGCTGCCGCGTGCAGGAGGCTCGCTGTAAGGATCACCATGAGGTCAGCTGGTGTCCCCACTAACCTGAAAACTCAAACTACAACCTCCATCCAATCCTCGGCTGCCTGAGGGTCCGTCTCCACGTGGAACCTGGGCGGTCTCTGACGCTGAAACTCGTGCAGTGCACTAAGGCGACGTGCACTCTTAGTGGCTGGGGCTGGTGGCATCGGTGGCTCGGCGGGTAGAGGTACTTCCGGTGCCTCTGCTATAATGGGGCCCCACACTGAGGCCTCATCGCTCGATGGGCTGTCATCTCGCACAAACCTCTGAAACCTAGTTGGCTGTTGTCGTGGGGCCATCATGGAAAGAGACAGGTGTTCCACGGTCAAAACGGTATACTTGGTGAGCTGACATAAAGTAATCACAAAGAAAACTTTTGAAACACACATGCAATCAGTGTTTTCGTGCACTCAGTCGGAAATCAGAAGTCAGGGTCCTGGTGTATGGATACGTCGGCCGCCGCACCAACACTGGACTCCTTGGATTGATAACCACACTCAATACCCTTAACACTATTGCTTCACATAGAAGAAAGATCAGAGTCCTGAGTTCTGCGGTAGAATCAAACTCCTTTGATACCAATTTGTCACGACCCATCCTCGGGACCCGTGCCATGACTACCCCAAGCCTGACTTCCATAGGCCAGGGGCTGGCGACTAGCACCAAGGCGTAAATCCTGACAAAGGGGAATGTGTTGCCTTTATAAAGTAAACAAACACTACAGAGTAAGATAGCAGAAGTAAACACTAAGTAAAACTAGGTACAAAAGAAGTGCGGAAAGTAAATGGGCCAGAATACAAACCCAAACTGAAAGTAAAGTACAACTGGAAAGAAAGTACAACAACTGAAAGTAAAACATCAACATCGTGCCATCCACTGGAAGTACCACCTGAAGGGTGGGTACAGATAGCCTCCTCAGCTCCTTGGGTCCAGCCGTCCGCTCTGTGTACGTCCCGCCTAGTGGTCCACCTCCAGGTACCAACTTGCTCCCTAAGCCTCAACCACGATCAGCGTTGTCCGTCGTTTGCATCCAACACAACGTAGTGCAGGCATAGCCCATGCAGGGGTGAGTATACGCTACTCAGTATGGACCCCAAGACCCCCGAAGGTCCCCTAAAATCCACAAAGGATAATCCACAAAGGAAAGATACAATCACAAAGTAACAACCAAATCTACTTAGGTATATGCCCATACATATACCTATGTCATCAAATCCAGTTCGTCTCTAGCTCCAGAGCCCAAGTACAACCCGGTCCACACAGGAGAACACAACTCAGCCCACAAGTGAACTCAAAAAATCCACACAGGAGAGCACAACTCAGTCCACATAAGAGAACACTACAATTCCACGAAGGAGTGAACAACACAATCCACACAGGAGAACACCATAAGACCACACAGGAAAACATGGCAATAATATTCAAGATAATGATCGAAAGTCAAGACTCAGCTCACACAGGTATACGTCTTTGTAAGGTGATAGAGATGATCAGATGTATCCACTGATTCATCTAAGCTGGGACCCACGTAGGATACTAAACCATCTAAGCTGTCGGACCCACATAGGATACTAGTATAGTAATCATCACCGCCGAACCCACGGAGGATTCCCGTACGGTTTTCGTCATCGTCGAACCCACTGAGGATTCCGGTACGAAAATCTTCACCGTCGAACCCACAGAGGATTCCAATACGGTTGTCATCGTCGTCAAAACCACGGAGGATTCCAGTACGAAAGTCTTTACCATCGAAACCAAAGAGTATTCCAATATGAAAGTCTTCACCATTGAACCCATAGCTGCTGGGGAACTCCTCCTCTATCGAGTATAGTGGGCCTACCGCTACAAACAAGCACTTCCCACTAACCTTGGATTGCTGTAGTACTCCACCTGTCGAGTACTGTGGGCCTGCTGCTACAACCAAGCGCTTCCCACCATGGGTCTGCCGCTACAACCAAGCGATCCCCCTCATAGCCTACAGAGGTACTCCTTCTATTGAGTACCGTGGGTCTGCTGCTACAACCAAGCGCTCCTCCGCCGTGGGTCTTCCGCTACAGCCAAGCGCTCCCCAATGGGCTATCGAAACACTCCGAGTCGATCGATCAGTAGTCGTCAAGTTTCATCCAGCTCTAGGGTTTCCGCACACAGCACGCTCATTCCGGGAGGGTCCACTCCACGATCCAAGAGGTCGATACATCAACTGTCACATAGACCAGAGTTGATGTATCGCAAAGTTCCGTCATGTCAATAGGAACACAACGCGACATACGACGCGTCAATCAGACGTCCGGTCTGAGAGTTAATGGCTTTTTCGTTCTAGGGGCTCGGTTGGTTTTTATGTCAAAACCAACCTGACCGTACTCCAACTGCGTCCAAACCCCGAGAGGAGTAAGCCAAAAGGTCCATCTCACTAAGAGGAATCCAACAAAGTCGACGGCACGTCAATCAGACGTCCGGAGCTCAGGTTATAAGCGTTTCCGCTCCGAGGTCCCGGTTGGTTTCATGTTCGAACCAACCCGACTATACCCAAAGTTATCCGAAACCTTTAGTGTAATATACCGAAACGACCGTCTCGATCCAAGGATCGTATTGCAACTGACAATGAATTGATCTAAAGCCTTTATCCCATGATACAATCATTTTAACGAACCTGTCTGGTTTTAGGGGGTTTTGGGCCCGGACCGACCCGGCCCAAGACCCCCTGGGTCGGCCCGAACCGGGCCGACCCGACCCGGGTTTGGGTTCGGCCCATTAGGGCGCGGCCTGGCCCGGTGTGGCCGGTCCAGCTTGGGCGCGGCCGGTTGGCCTGGCGCGGGCACGGCCCGCGCGTCTAGTCAGCTCAGCCAATTGGCTGAGCGGGATACGGAGGGGGGGCACAACCCCTCCCCTTGATTGAGAAATGGACCCCCCACATGGGGGGGGGGCACCCTTTGCCAGCCGGGGGTTACGACCCCCGGATTTCTCGAAAACCGGCCGGCCGGTGTGCCACCGCGGGACCCCCCTCGTGGGTCCCACCCTCCTTGCACCGGCGGCCGGCGGTTCCGGCCGCCGCTCCCCGCACCACCGCGACCTTAGGCCGTGGCCTTGTCCGACCAACGTGGCGCGACGGCGCCGTGCCCCTCCGCCGTGGCCCCGCTCCGACCGCGGCCTCTTCGTGGTTCTCTGGCACGGTGTGACAGCGCCACACCCCTTCATCGCGGCCCAACTCCAGTCGCGGCTTCGTTTGGCCTCAACGGCACAGTGCTTCTTCGCCACATTTCTCCTTATTTCCGCGTGGTTCCGTTGCACCGTGATGCCTCCGTTCGAGCTGTAACGAACACAAAAATAAAAGGGGGAGGAGGGTCGGTCGTGTTTGTGCGGTCCGACCTCCTCCTGTTAAATTGATAACAAGTGGCCCCAAGAAATTGATGATAAACGGAAAAGAATATTCACGAATAAAAATCAAACCCCTACCTCGATGAAGTCATCAAATGAGGATTGTCGTGGGAAAAGGACGTCGCGGAAGACGGCGTCGCAGAAGACGGCGTCGCGGATCGAGGCTCCGTAAGCGTCGTTAGTGTTCGCACGATGAAGGATGCAGCTCGTCGTCGTTCTTCGAAGAAGGTGTCTCTCACTGGCTGCAGAGAGGGAAGAAGACGGTACGACGATCTCCCCTTGCGGTGACGGAGTTCTTTCTCGTAGACTCGGTGTTCTTCGCGTTCTTCGACGAGGAAGGAGATGTTCCTCAAGAGCGGAAGAGTCCTCACCTTCCTTCCACACAACGATTCAACCAAATAATAAAATAAGGATTTGCCTTATTTTATTACTCATGCATACCCTTTTTGAAATTCAAAGTTCACATTCAATTAATTGAAATAATTGACGAGCGTTTAATAAACCAAATTTAATTCTAGAGTTGACAAGTCATTAAAAGGGGTGCGGGTGTGTTACACAAATTAAAAGTGATAGGGTGATTAATGGGGAGTTATAGAATTGAAAGGTGGGGGATCGTGTGGGCCCCACCCCAACTCCCTCACATGGATGTTAACCACAAAGTAGATAGAAATTAAGTTGTGACACAACTTAATTTCACTTAAACCGCTTAGTAAAGAAATAAAAATAAAACAATTATATTTTTATTCCTCACTTTTTTTAACATCACCACCTGAGCAAACGCACCTTCAGATAAGGTGTTTCTAAGAAATTACCTGCGTTGTGGTTTCATCGGTGCCCTCAGATTTCGATTCCGAGCACCGGTTCAAAAATTAGGAAAACCCGCTCGTTCGTTCACTGAACGTACCCGAGCTAAACTTCAGAAATTGATTCCAGGCACACCGGGCCTCGGAGTCAGGTTCCGTCAGAAACTGCGTATTCGTAAAATCCCAAAGAAATTAAGAAAAAAAATTCCCTTGAAAGTTATGGGTCTTTACATGTACCTAGGGGTAAAACCCAAAAACACCGCTTTGAGCTAAACTCAAATGGGAACTGGTGCATGACAACGGGCCTTGATACACTCTTGGTTACGACACTCCCGGGGGATATGCTTAGGATAATTTTCATTTTCTTTACAAACCATTATGAAGGGTTTATGAGTATATACTTCCTCAAAGAAAACATTTTTATGATTATGGATTATATCCATAAACTGTTCAATTTATGTTAAGTGTTTTACAGGTTTGGATTTATGTATTGTGATCCATAAACTAATCTAGTGTATGCCATTGTTTAGAAATGACACCTAGTGTAAGGAATGGAAACCATATTAATGCACGCACTCCATGTAGGGATTTACCTCCTACTTAAGATAATTATAGTGGATCTAGTGATACAACTGGTGCTGATCAGCTTATCATCATACTGGGACAACTAACTTAGGTTATGAATAATAACCTTACCCGTATAGAGCACCCTGATCCGCAGCGTGGAGGATCAATGTTAGATCGCTTCATGAGGCAACAACCACCAACATTAAATGGGATTACACATCTATTAGTAGCTAAGAAATGGATAAATTCCTTAGAGAAAATATTCCATACCTTGGGGAGTAGTGAAAGGGAGAAAGTTATCATGGCAGTTTACCGCCTCACCGGAGATGCTGATCAATGGTGGCCATTGATTCAAAACACGAAGGAAGATGATGAAGTATAAAATATGGAATGGAGGGAGTTTAAAGATATTTTCTTAGAAAAATACTTTCCTCATGACCATAGAGCAGATATGGAAAGACAATTTCTGAATCTGAGGCAAAAGGAGGACGTGAATGTTGCAAAGTATGAGTCTAACTTTACAAGGTTAGCAAGGCATGCTACATATTATATACGTAACACAAGAAGTAATATTGATCATTTTTTTGATGGTTTAAAACCATTTCTCTATCGAGCATTAGTCTCACAATCCTTCTTGTTATACGAAGATATTGTCTCATGTGCTATCAAGACAAAAAAGGAATTCTCTAAGTCTTACGAATTTAAAGCAAAGTAAGAGAAGAAAAGATCTGCTGATCACTCTGGGAATGGAAATAAGGGAAAGAAGGGAAAAGTTGAATATCCATCCTGTATTAAATGTGGGAAGAAATACCCTGGTACTTTCTTGAAGGGAATGAGAGTCTGTTACAAGTGTGGTGAAAAAGGCCACCAAGCTCGTGATTGCAAGGGGAAGAAAGAAGCTACCAATGTTCAATGCTACAATTGCAGAGAGATGGGACATTATGAAAATGAATTTCCTAAGTGTCAGGAGAAATCACCTCAAAAAGGCCAAGGGATCAAGGCCAAGCTTATGCTATCACTACTACTGAGGTAGAAGCTCCGAAAGACGTGGTAGCAGGTAATTTAATGGTTTCCTCAAGTTTATAAAATTATTTATTTGATTATGGATCATCACATTGTTTCATATCTTCCTAGTTTTCTAAGAAAATTAGATATTTCCAATTTGATTTAACAAGGGAGTTATCAGTTAAAACTCCTGGGGGAAGTATCATTGCTATAAAGTTCTCTGAATCAGTTCCCATTAGAGTATATAAATGTTCTTTATATGCTGATCTCATCATCATACCCATGATTGAGTTTGATATAATCCTCGGTATGGATTGGCTTTCAGACCATGATGTGAAGATTTATTGTAAGAAGGAGGTTATGATTTTTGATGATGATGATAAGGAACACCTTATCTTTAGAGAAGAATCATCACCACCTAATTCTTATCTAGATCCACCCCTAGTAGCTCAACTAAATTCAATTATTGGGGAGGAAGAGAATGAAATAACTATGGGTGAGGAAAGGAATGTTCAAATAGAGTATGTACCTATTGTAAAATAATATGTTGATGTTTTTCCAGAGGATTAACCTGGACATCCTCCAGAATGAGAAATTGAGTTTTCCATTGATTTAATTCCTGGATCATGGCCTATATCGAAGACCCCTTATAGAATGAAAACTATGAAATTAGTGGAACTAAAGAAACAACTAGAGGAATTGAGTAATAAGGGATTTATTCTCCCAAGTGTTTCTCCATGAGGATCCCCTATTATTTTTGTTAAAAAGAAAGATGGATCTATGGGGTTGTGCATTGACTACAAGGAGATCAACGCTATAACAATAAAGAACAAGTATCCCCTACCTTGCATTGATGATTTATTCGACCAAATTCATGGAGCACAATACTTCTCAAAGATTGATCTTAGATCTGGATATCATCAGTTGTGTTTGAAGGAATACATTCTAAAGACATCATTTTGAACCAGGTACGAGCATTACGAGTTTACAGTAATGCCTTTTGGGATGACTAATGCACCCTCTGTTTTCATGGATCTAATGAACAAAGTTTTCAAGGAATATCTTGATGACTTTGTAGTGGTATTTATTGATGATATCTTGGTATATCCCAAAAGCTATTAGGATCATGAAAATCACTTGCACATTATTCTAAAGACTCTTAGAAGACATGAATTATATGGTAAGTTTAGCAAGTGTGAATTTTAGCTTCAGGAGATTTCTTTTCTTGGCCATATTGTCTCTAAGGATTGAATCTACATTGATGCTTATAATACAAGAGAAATCCAAGAATGGTCAGCACTGACGATTATAACTAAGGTACGCAGTTTTATTGGTTTAGCAGGTTATTATCGACGTTTCATCCAGAATTTTGCCCGATTGGATAACCCGTTAACGAAGCTCACACGTAAAGGGGTTAAATTTGTTTGGAAAAAAGAGTGAAGAATGTTTTGAAGAACTGAATAGAAGATTATTCAATGTTCCTATATTGACTCTACCATCGGGGAATGATGAGTTTGTTATTTATAGTGATGCTTCAAAGAAAGGATTTGGTTGTGTCCTTATGCAGAATGATAGGGTTATTACCTATGCATCACAATAGCTGAAAATTCACGAGAAAAACTATACTACTCATGATCTTGAGTTAGCTGCTGTAATATTTGCTTTGAAGATATGAATATATTATCTCTATGGTGAAAAATGTGAGATATATACCAATCACAAGAGTTTCAAGTATATTTTCTCACAGAAAGAACTCAACATGAGGCAAAGGCGATGGCTTGAACTACCCAAGGATTATGATTGCACGATACACTACCACCCAGGGAAGGAAAATAAGGTGGAATATGATTTGAGAAGAAAGGATCATGGAGTTTTGAACAAAATGAGAGTTGAAAGGGATCTAATTTTCATGGATCTAGTAAAGTTGGATATGGGAATAACCATGGAAGGTGAAACATCGATACTTTTTCAAATGGTTTCCAAACCATCTTTAATAGAAAGGATTAAGAGTTCTCAGACCGATGATGGAGAATTTTAAAAGAATATTAAAGATGTGAATGATGGGATGTTGAGTGAATTAGTGTATGAAGATGTAATTTTGAAATTTGGAAAGAGACTTTGTCTTCCCGATATACCTGATCTAAAAAGGGAATTGTTGGACGATGCTCATAGTTACAATTTCTCTATACACCATGGGAGTACCAAAATGTATAGAGATTTGAAGGAACATTTTTTGTGGGACAAAATAAAGAGGGAGATTGATAATTTTGTGTCAAGATGTATGGTTTGTCAACAAGTGAAATTTGGAAAGCAAAAACCTAGAGGAGTCATGCAACCTCTTCTCATACCTGAGTGTAAATGATATAATATCACGATGGACTTTTTCATGGGACTACCAAAGACTCCTAGAAGGAACGATGCAATATGGGTCATTGTTGATCGTCTTACCAAGTCAGCATATTTTCTTGCTATAAGGGAAGATTTACCACTTGAACGTCTAGAAAGACTATATATTAATGAAGTTGTGAGGCTTCATGGAGTAACCCTATCGACTGTTTCTGATCATGATCCCCGTTTTACTTCAAGATTCTGGAAGAGTCTTCAGAAGGACTTGGATACTGAACTTTGTTTGAGCACTGCCTACCACCCTCAAACAGATGGACAATTAGAACAGACTATTCAAACCTTAGAAGACATGTTGAGATCTTTCTCACTTGACTTTCAGGGTATGTGGGATCATTTTTTACCTCAGGTAGAATTTTCCTATAATAATAGCTTCCATTTGAGTATTTAGATGGCACTATATGAAGCGTTATACAGAAAGAGATGTCGTACACCAACCTGTTGGGATGATGTTGGTGAAAGAAAACTCGTAGGCCCAGAACTAGTGGAGGAAATGATGGAAAAGGTGAAGGTAATCCAAAACCACATCAAAGTGGCTTAAAGTAGGCAGAAGAGCTATGCCGATAACCGAAGGAAGGGTTTGGAATTTCAGGTAGAAAATCATGTTTTCTTGAAGGTATCTCCATAGAAGGGAGTTATAAGTTTCGGTAAGAAAGGTAAATTGAGTCCCAGGTACATAGGACCCTTCGAAATTCTAGAACAAATTGGGGCTATAACTTATCGTTTGGAAATGCCGCCAAATCTCTCCAAAGTTTATGATGTGTTCCACATATCACTGTTGAGAAAATACATGCCTGACCCAACAAATGTACTCACCTATGAGGAATTAGAACTGGAACCCAATCTGTCTTATTGCGAAGACCCCGTCAGGATTCTTGATACAAGAGAACAAGTTCTGAGAAACCGTACGACTCGTCTGGTAAAAGTTCTATGGAAAAACCATAAGATGGAAGAGGCAACGTGGGAACCCGATGGGCTTATGATGAAGAACCACCTGAGTATTTTTATGTAGTAATATTCTTGAAATTTCAAGGAAGAAATTATTTGAAGTAGGGGATAATTTAACACCCCAAGCTTCCATGGTACGCTTATCTTTGAATAATACAATAGCGTGTGTTGTACGTAACTTCGAGTTCTAACACACCACAACCAATCAAACTAGTCGTTATGAATAGTAATACCCACCATTTGAAATTATATAAATTTTATCTTTTAAAATGGACTTCATTTTTTTGATTCGGAATATCAAAATTATCCTAGGATGAATTTTTGGTATTTTTCTGAGAACTTCCAATTTTTTATGAATAGTGAAAAATACTGAACTTTAATTAAAAACAACTTTTTTTAATCAAAATAATTTATAGTGATAAATTATACTATTCAGTGGTTTTAAAGTATAATTAGAATATATTTTTACCATTTAATCCAATGTTGGTCATTATATGTAATTTTACATTTAAACTAAACATAAACAAGTGTCAATCTTTTGATAGTTATTATTTCTTAAAAACACACTTTTTGTTTTAACAACAGGAATTAATTTTAAATTAATTTTTGCCACTTATGTGGTTTGAATTTAGAAAAATAGATTTCATATTTATAATCAGGAGGTCCAAATTGTGTAAATAGGTAACTTTTATTTTTATACATTTTGAATAATTACTTCGGTAAATATTTTATTTACCATGGTTAAAGGGTAAATCTGATAAATAAGGGTAAAAAATAATATTATAATAATATTAAATTACACTAAAACGTGAAATAACCCTATTGGATAATGAATTTACGACCATGGGAATCCTTGGGTCGATTTTGGTACCCCATGGAGCCACTTTTATGTGATAATGACACTTTATATTAATTAAGTTAAAGTAAATACAAAAATGACATAAGCATATATCTTTTAGTAAAACAATTTTTACATAGGGTTATATATGTTATCTATTAGAATATAAATATTAATTAGAAAGATAAAAAAATTTCATACATAATGATATTTTATTTATAATTTTTATATATTTAATAATTAAATTTATTTATGATACAATAATGATGCAGTATTTTCCTTATTAATGAAAAAATAAAATAAATGGTATTATAAATGTTAAAATAAATATAATTTGAAAGTTTTGATTCCATAAACTAATTTTATAGGTTAAAATGACATTTTAGGATTGATTAAATGAATTTATTTTGAATTAATAAAGTTTTTAGAACTTTAAAAAAAATCAATTATTAAATAATGTCAAAATTGACATAAAGGAGTATTTAAAACAAATATTATATTATTAATTGATATTATATTACTAAAAATATAAGGTTCGGAAAAATGACTTAGATAAGATTATATACATTAATAATGAACCACTTGGGGTTCTCTTGGGTTGTTATAGTAATTTTATTAACCATATAATATAAAAATACAAAGAGACATGGTAAATGTCAAACTATTTAACTAAGAGTTAAATATAAATGATAAGGTTAATATAGTGACCCAAACCTGTCTAAAATATATTGGTTGAAAGGATTTAGACCCATCCCTACCTTATCCTCGAAATAAGTCACTTTGGAACCATTATAAACCGAATATGAATTTATTATAAAATAATATTTTAAGTTTTTTCTAAGGTGCCCCTCACCCCTCTTATAAAAGGGAACTCCCACTTCTCTCAAATTAATACCTTCAAAGCCTTTTGGTTCGGCCAAAACCTACCCAAATATCCTCTAAACTTCCCTCAATTCATCCTATAGTCCTTACTTTTTTCATAAATCAAACTTAAGGAGACATTTTGATCAAATCAAAAGGAATAACCTGAAGAAGAGGTAATAATTTCACCACCCTCTTTCAAGTTCTTTTCTTCTTCCACTTTTTCTTTCTTTGTTATTTCCATTATAAAATAATAACTCCGGTATCTTCTATATAATTTGATGTTATTATAAATATGGTACAACCATATTAATTATTCTATACATCCTTTGAATGACATGTCACCATACATGCGTACGTACGGCTTACCGTCTCCACGTCGTGGTGTAATTGTTATTCAATACATTATTATTTGGATGTGTATAATAATGATGTGTAATTGATGTAAATAATAAATATAACATTATAATTATTCTTTATATATGATATACCATCAAATTATATATTATTTTAATATCAAAAGAATGATATTGTCGCTCGTGCGTACGTACGGATTACCGTCTCCACGAACGCGATGAGATTCATTTCCCGTCGTATCCATTCAAGACTAATTTTCATTTGATTTTTAAAAATAATGTTTAAATACTTTATATCATTCTGGATATGAATAAGATACATTCCATCCATAACAAATATGAGTCACATAACATATAATATAAGGTAAAACGAATCCGTTAACACCCAAAACAACGATAATACTAAGATATTATTAACAAAGCGATGTTAAAAGATCATATATGATATCATATTAATGTATATGATTATTGTATAATTTAATAACAATTATTTCAACATTATACAGTAGGTTAACTGATACTCGGTCAAGGAAAAGTACAAGTTAAGCATTTATTTCACAATATCTTCATTATTCGAGGTTGTTTATACGTAATTATCTACTAGGACCTCTTTATCATCCACATCCATGTTTCTTAAAAATGTATTTCAAAACATTCTTACTATTTTATAGACTATGGGTTAAAGTCATTTATACCCTTGTTTTACTTTTTATAATATGTTTATAAAGGAATATTTCCGTCGTTTTCCAAACAAGGTCCTTTTTAACGTTTTCGACAGAATTAAGGTAAGAATGTCTTTTTTAACTTATACGGCGGGTGCGGCTATTTTCCACTTTTATAAAATTGTTGAAGCTTCCTTTACAAGCTTATAATAATATTTTCAATGTAAATGTTTTCTTTTATAATTATGTGACTTTTAAATGATTTCGAAAAAGGATATATTTCTCTCAAATAGTTTTGATTTCATCTATGTCAACATCCTTTGATGGATTTTAAGATTATTTGAAGTTGATTCATTATGATACAAAACTTCCATATTGTATTAAAGGTTTTGTGATATGTTTGAATATGGATTTTTTATTTTTATACCATTCATGGTTTATGGATAAAGTATTGACATTTCATATGCTAGTTTTAATAAGAATGTTTATGTTATGTTTAAACCTGTTCATATGAGGAATGCATTGGACTTAGTAAGTAACGGGTGGAGCCCGCTATAGCTCCTCGATACATCGGTAGGTCTCATGAGACAAACTAGTGTCTTGGAATAAGGCCTTGACAAAATATTATTTGTAGTCTTGGCACAAGGCCTTGACTATGTGGTTATGATAGTCTGACATTATGTATTCCATCATTATGAAAGTGGTTATTGATATTGCATGTGATTTTTCGACTAGTAGAATATCCATGTGAATAAGTAAATGACATTATTTCATTTTATTTTTGGCATATTATTCTGAAGTTCAAGTTTAAAAGGCTTTTGTTTTAGTTATACATTGCCTTAAATGTTTATGCTTATTTATAAAAGTTTCCGCTATATTGTTATCCTTACTGAGCATCTGAGATCACCCCTTTCTATGTTTTATTTTTCCCAGGATGTGAAGAAGTATTTTATAACTGACCTGCAGGGATAGTCTGAGGGGATATGAGTGTGGACTATAGAGACTATGTTGTTTTAGTTTTTCACTTTATGATGTAATGTAAGACTTATGAATGTATCTAGTGTTTCCAAGGCTACTAAACTAATTGGTGTTTCGAGACTTGATATTTTGTGATCATGCCAATGTTATGTAATAATTCACCGACTCTGGGTAACTAGGGTCGGAGAGTTACAATAATCCGATCACATTTGCTCAGTTTTATATTAGTGACACTTTTTAAACTAAAATGTCAATTTTAAACTGATAACATACACTTTGAGTCACATCAGGCACATCATGTATCGGATTGAGGTGCGACTGATTCCTACACTTCACAAATAAATTATGGATCATTGTCCTCAAGTATAAAAAAAATCTGAATGCATTTGTTTGGTTTTGAGTATGCCAGTTATCTTTTTTACTAGAATTAATTTTAGTTTTAAATAAATATATGCACTTGGAATCATACCGGTCACACCGTATGTCAGATTGAGATGCAACTGATTGTCTTCAAATATTTGTGGATGGATTGATGAAGGTCTATTGTCTTCAAATCTTTGATCCCTGTCACGACGACAACCACCAGGTTCTTTTTTATAAAAAACCATGAATGAATTTGAGATTTATAGAAACTAATGCCTGCCGATGTTTCAAAAATATCCGTACGATATGAACAATTTCAAATATTTTGAAATTCAAAATGTTTTTTGGGGGTAATTGTATGATAAATTAATAAGATAAGTCGCGACACATACATATAATTTTGTATCATGTCCAATAATAATATTTATAGATGTCTTCTAATGATCATACAAAAATTAATTTAAAAAATAAAATAAAACAATCAAGATATTGTTATGAAATCTATGTTAATTGAAAGTACAAGGCATGACAAATTTAGAACCCAAACTTAAAGATACATCAATAAATTTTGGGGGAAATTAATGTAATAGTGAACAATTATGAACATATAATCATAATAAAAAAATAAACAAGGTCATAAATAATAGAGATGCACTACTACAACATTCGTTATATTAAGTACTATCCTTTATCAATGCTAAAAAAACACTAATAAAAGGGGTAATTTTATCAATTATAACTAAAAACGTTGATAAATGAGGTCTTTATCAGTGCTAAAAAAACACTGAAAAAAATTGGCTTTTATCAATGATTTTCTTAGCATTGATAAAACCATTCTTTATCAGTTTTTTTTTGAGTATTGACGAAGACAACCTTTATCAATGCTTTTCTCAACCTTTATCAGTGCTTCTTTTTAACATTGATAGACACTATTTATCAACAATGTTCTTAACACTAATAAAAGGATATCTTCATAATTTTTTTATAAATTATTAAAAAACACATTTTAAAGTTTGAATATATTTATATTGAAATATATAAAATAAATTTGCATGAATATGATTTATATAATACTAAATATGTATTTACACTTAATATATAATATATTTTGTGAAAAAATTGATTAAAAATAATTAAAAATTAATGTTAATTAATAATTTTCAATTTATTATTGAGTATTAGAAATTTAATATCAATTTGATGATAAAAAAATTAACAAATTAATTAATATCTTAAGATAAGTTCAAAACATGTCTTAAACTTCAACTGACCACAAATTTTGATCTAGATATCCATTAAGGCTCCACATGATATCAAATCAATGGAAGCAAAGAGATTTACGCCATTTTAACCAAAAACACCCCAATCACAATTTTTCTACGGTAAAAAAAGTCTGGAAGTTATCTGAAACCGAGTTTTTAGTTGGGATGCCCTATTTTTTTTAATATTCATTGGAATTTAAACTTCTTTTAAAAGACTCTTCTTATATTTTTTTGGTGGAAACTGAATTTATTCCTAGATCTCACACTCATATGGATATTATGGTGTTGAAATTTTAATATTTTTCATATTGTTGTGTTATTTATAAATAAATATATACACATTTTCATATATTTACATATAAAAAATTTAATTTTACAAATAAATATTTAAATATATTTACATATAAAATGTATTCTTAAATATATAAACCATATGGAAATAAATACTTACTATCAATTTTGTTTTAAATAACAATCTAACCATTTTATTTACTTTATAAAAACTTATCAATATATATATTACTATACAAATATATATATATATATATATATATATATAATGTTTATATATAAACTTTTGTGTGTCTATTAATAAACATATATATATATATATGTAAATATTATAATAATATATGTAAATAAATATCAATATAAATGAATATATATTTAAATAATTATATATTAGAAAATATATATACATACATATATAAATATATTATAGGCTAGTGGAATGTGTGTTTGTTGTTTGTCGATATATATATATATATATATATATATATATGTATGTATCTTTATACATTGCAACAAATTTATATTAATATATATATATATATACATTCATATGTATAGACACACACACACACACACACACATATATAGAGGGTGGGGAAGGAGACAGGGAGTCACATATACACAAAAAATGTATTTATAATAAATATTAATTTTATAAATACATTATACAAAATTTATATGTAAGTATAAAATTATAAATAAATATATAAATATATTTTATAAATGTATTTAAAAATAATCATGTAATTATATATAATTATATGAATATATTAATAAAAAATATGTAAGTGAATATATATAAATAAATAGATATATCATAAAATGTCTTGACCCCCTCTCGCCAAAGACAACACAATGAAGGGAGAGAGATAATGACTCTCACGTCTCGCCTCCAGTAGGCCTCGGGTTGACGACTAACATTGAGGGTATAAAAATCTCATAAATGAGAGAAATTACCCTCTATAAAAACATAGGATCATGATATAAGATTAATCATCCACAAATAACTCCATGACATAATATAAAAGAAATCCAAAAATCATCTCACAATGCATATATAAATAAAACCAATATAGATAAAAGTCTCCAAATGTAAATACCCAAAAGTAAAGATAAAGTAGTGACATAATAGCTATCCAAATATATAAGCTAGTAATGTCCATCACGGTCCACATAGTCCTCCTAGAAACATGGAAATCAGTTTTATATATATAGGGTGAGCATAAAAGTATACTCAGTATGAAAACCAAAGTCTCTCATGCACATGTGAACTAAGCATACTAATACACCCGTGAGAAAACAAGAGAACCAAGAACACCTAAACAGGACAACTAATCATCCTAGCCTCACCAAGGTACGCTCAATAAATAACTCAAGCCAAGTATAATAATATAATATGAAGCATATCAATAAAGGGTACCCTACACCGCTTTCCCATTGATTTATCTCTCTCACACCCCAATGCCATACATCCCAACACTCTCATCTCTTCTGAATAACATATACCACTTCCCCATAAGCACGGTCACATCACATCTTTCTTGAAAACACCTGGACCATCACATCACAACCACTTCCATAACCAGAGTAGCAGAGTATTGTGAACATGAAGGACATCGACCTCATGACCTCCTCCTACCATGCACAACCCCCACCATAAGACACCCCATAGTAAAGTCAAATCACATCTCTCCTGAAGACACCTGAGCCAATACCCCACAAAATAGTCACATCACATCTCCCCCGAAGACACATATGACATCACTTAGTGCACTAACAAACCTCCATCTATCACAACCTATGTAAATATACTCTCTTGGAAGAGAGAGCAGGGAAGAGTGAGTATCTAGCCATCCATAATCATCATCATCACTAAAATGTTGGAAAAAACACCCCCATGTGAGGACACAAATGTTGGCACATAGTGATCATCATGGGTGGGGTTCATATAGAAATCACAAGGAATATACAAGTCTTTACATATATCCATACACAAGACCAACCTATGGGTTCACAGAAACACACTAAACAAATCACAACAACCCCACTTTCACTACCACATTTAAATTCATAACACCACACAATCCACAAGTCACATGCCACATTTTATTTAAACATCCCATTCCTTTAATTATTTATCAACAACCACATTTTACCACATTTATCATTTTAATTCTTTCATTAATCATTTCAAATCCATTAATAAAACCAACACTTTCCATTTTAGTTAACATTATCATTCAATTCCATTACTACCTAGGAAACTAGCACAAATAAATCCACACATCATAATAAACTCATCATACCCATCATACCATCATCTCACCGCCCCACAAGCATGGCCAAAAGATCATCACCTCGCCACTCCAAAAGCATGGAAAAAAAATCAGCACTTAACCACCCTAAAATCATGACCAAACAAACCACTACCTCGTCACCCCAAAAGCATTTCAAGATAAACCCATTCATCCCCACAAGAAAGAACCAAACATCACCACCCCAAAAACATGACCTCACATCACGACACATAAATACCATTTTATAGATTTAAAAAAGGTTATTATATCACATTTCACTTTATTTTAGGGGAATTATCACACAATCCATAATCCAGGGGAAACTATTTCCTTATCCAAATATAAGTGGTTACCTAATTTCCATTTTGAGGTGATATCACATCAACATGAAACAAGATTTCCATATTACAACAACTAAAATGCAATAAAAGGTTCCTAAAATCCATGATTTTCAATGGGGAATTAGCCTATACAATTCATAATATCAAAAGAAAATATAAAAGCTGTAAAAGCATGTAAAAAATTCCCCTTACCCTTTCAATTCAAATTAACTAATTCTTTATCTTTAATTAATCCAACACAAACATCTTTGAAATATAAACAAGAGTAACCCCCCCACATGATACACAAAAAGTGAGAAACAAGAGATTACCTACCTCAAATAAGCTTTTCCAACTCACTGCACACCGCATGGTGAATAAGAAATGCCCGCAAACCCCAAACACAAACAAGAAACCATAGATCAACCTACACCACACCCAAGGATCATCAAAACACAATCCAAATCACACCCCAAACCAAAACCAAACCATCAAGGATGATCCTCAGGAGAATAACAGAAGAAAAAATCAAAATAAAGAGAAGGTATTACCATCGATTGCCAATAAGTGTCCACCAGAACCAACAAATCGAAGTAAGGAGAATAGGGATAGAATCTCTCCCAAAATTTCCTAGGGATCTATAAAAAATGAGAGTAAAGGAGGAATAGCTAAATGAAGGGGAATCAGTCAAGAATATAACTTAAAACTTTAAATCCTTATATTTTCACATCGTGTAACCAATTTAAAAAATGAATTCCATGGGAATGAAAAAAATTCCAACTTTTGCTGAAATTCACGTCGCCTCGACCTAATTTAATTACATTCTGCGAATTCTATTTTCACGATGTGAATAAATTAAAATCCATGAAACTAGATGAATACACAAGCTGTGAACCACTAGTTTAGATCATGTAATTTTTTCACAATGTGAACTTCCTGCAGTAGCCCTGCTGTAGCTCCAACCTCCACTAAAAACTCCCAGAACCTCTACCGAACACTTCCAACCACCAAAACTGGAAAAGTAATGGGCCAAGAAGGCATAATCTATTGCATCAAATGTAACACCCCGATAGAATTTAAATAACAATTAATTATTTGATACCTTGTTTTTAAATTCAAACTAAAGAATTATTGAATAAAAAAATTATATTTCAAAACAAAATACAACATATACAGTTTTGTACAAAGATTATTATTTTAAATAAAATGGATATATAAAAAGTAATGAAATATAATTAGGGTATACATTTATAAATTTGTTTTATAATGATAAATTATGTTTAGACTTTTATTTAACTAAAATCATGATAAATATGAAAATGTTAATAAATTTGTAAAAGAGATGATACATAATTTATTTACATAAGATAAATATATATAAGAATTATTTTATACATAGATATTAAAATTAATGAAATTAAAATATATGTTTCAATTATGAAAATTATATTTCATTAAAGTGATGTTTGAATAAATATTATTTTATAAGGTTTTGAATTAAATTATATTGATATAATGAATAAAATTTATAATTAAAAAGAAAGACAATTGTTTAAATAAACTTATTATATTTTGATCTATTTATATATATATATATAAGATAAGTTAAAAGGGATTAATAATAATGATTTTTTATGTGATAATAATAAACAATTAGATTTAAATATATATATATTAATCTATTTATATATATATATACCGAAATAAGATAATTGATAACAAAAAAATTTAAAAAAATGGTGAAATAAATAAAAAAATTATAACCAAATAATGAAATAATTTTCAGGTTTCAGTGTTTCATGATTTTGAGAGATGTCGCGAGGGTTCTTCGAGTGAGGTTTCGGGAGAAATGCATATGTCGTGAGTCAGGAAGTAGAGAAGGACTAGGAGTTGAGGAGATCAACCCACACTGAAGGGAGAGTTGACCTCGGAAGGCCACACCATGGCCGGAGCCGCCGTGTGGGAGATCTTCGTCAGGTCGTTTCACAACAGTGTTCATTGAGAATCGATGTCCGATACTATGGAGTCGAAGCCGAATGGGAGTCCGATTCTGGAATCGAGTTTAGGAGAGGGTTTCAAAGTAGTGTTCAAAGAACGATTAAGGTTCGTTTACACCTGATCTATTTTGCGTTGAAGTATACGGATGAGTTATGGAGAAAATGACTTATGATTTACCTTCTGTTGTCTAGTTTTGCAAGTAGGTATTTTTTTATCTGAATATTATCTATAGGATGATTAGTATAAAAAATTCTTGTTTTTCATCTATTTGCTAGTTCTATTGAGTTTTGAAATTCTTGAACTTAATTTCAGCATGAATTAATATGGGTTGTCCTATTTTTGGATTCAATCATCATTAATTGTTTGTTTACATTACCAATATTAAAATCTGTAAATGACGTGTGCATTATTTTTCAACAATTCTGATTGTTTATTATGTAGCTATGAATTATTGCTTTGTGCAGAAGTCTTGACTGAAAATGTTATCTTATTTTGCAATTGAAATTTTCTTGTTTGATTCTATCTGTAACTATCCATTGTTTATAAAAAAATATAGAATATTAACATCAAATTTATGATAGTACTTTGGTTTGTTTCAAAATTCAATGAATCTACTATTTTGGAAATATTTTTGATTGGGATTCAGTTATCAATCACGTCCTCCTCTTAAATGATATAAACCCAATTTTTCATATAATATAATACCAGTATAGTTTTTGAAGTCTATAAATAGATAATTTTAGTTCTTCTTTAGGGGTATGTATTATGAGATGTTTCACTCCTTCTTTGAGTGATGCACATTCTGCACATAATTCTTTGAGTACTACCGCTCTCCGTGAGAAATTTAAGAGAAACAAATCACCTGTCAATGCCTTTCTTAGCTCCATCAATGTTATGATAAGGTTCCATTAGAGGTAAGGGAGAAATATTTAGCTGATTATTTTGAAATATTATTTTTTTAAGGTATTTTAGTTTTATAAGAAAATTTTATTTCAAATAATTCTGTTTGGTTAGAATTTTAATTGTGTTAAAATTTTTCTACCAAGTGAGTTTAATTAAAAAATACTGCATATGTGTAATTTGATCTTAAATTCTATGAAGGTAAAGGATTTCATTTATTTAAATTATATTTTTACCTTTCTCATGCTAAGGGTTTATTTTTTTTAAAAATTATATTTGTTTTAAGATTTTCATATATATATATATGACTTTAGTTTTCTGAATATATAAGGTAAAGGATAAATATTTCAAATAATTATTTAATTTAATATCTTATTATTGTAAGCTATTACTTATTTCCTAAATGATATTTAATTTCATATTTTATTTTGATGGATTTTTTCTCTATTGGTCATCATGTTCTTCTGAATTTATTTAATTTTGTGCAAGGTAATCAATTATTATTACTTATAAACACTTACAAGTCTTCATTTTTCAAAACTAATTTTGTGGTATAGTTTGTTTAATTAGTTTAAAAATATATGATTTTTATTTTGTGGTTTTGATTATAGATTCATTATTTATGTTAAAATTTGATTTTGATGGCATTTGTGTTCATTAGAATCTATTTAATTAGTATTAAGGGAATGATTTTTTTAATTATTGTTTCTTTAAATCCATACAAAGATATTTATTTATTTTATTTTTAAATTTATAATTTTCAATTTTATTTGCATGGGTAATCCATCTATTTAAATATTATTACTATGTTATATATATATATATTGTTAAGTGTTACTCAAATTTATAAAAAGGTTGGGTTTTCATTTAGATTCTAATTGAGTTTATGTTCTCGAGAAATTTAAATAAGGAAGAAAATTACTTAATCAATTAATTCAAAATAAAACATGTTTTTATTTTTGAATTTATCATTGTAATCTAATATTATATATATATATATATATCTAAATATATATATATACACTTTCATGATGTTCAAGTATATAATTATTTTAAATAAATTATTAACCAAGTATTAATTCACATATGAATTTATAAATTAAGAATGTCATAATTTTATCATGTGCATGAGATATAAAAGTCAATATTATAACCATACATCAATGATTTTCTTATCATGACATTTATACATTAATATATATATGTACTTAAAGTCATGTTCCTTTAAACTTAAGTGCATATAAAAGGATGATTGTATTTTTTAAATAAATGTTGTTCTAATGATTTTTGTGCGTGATACATAATTATCTATTACTAATGATTAATTGAAAGAAGAAAAAATTATATGTTCACTATTGTTATCAGTTTATATCTTCATAAAATAAATTTAACAAATATGTATTTGAAATTTCAAGTGCGTGGAAGTTGATTAAACTTCTATGTGATTATGAAAAGTCATGTATCTGGAGGTTTGGTCATACCAAGTCGAATATGTAATTTTCAGTAAATATTAGTATTTATATATTTAAATATAAATAAAATTGGACATGTTTCTTCCAAGAATGATTATAATTATATTTTCAAAGCTAAAACACTAATGAAAATTATAAGTATATAAGGAAAACTAATACAAAAATGTTTTATAAAAACCGGTACTAGAACTTTGCAAATACGATAAAGAATTGGATAGTGAATCCATCCCTCAAGTGGGTAGGCCCAAGATAGCCTTAAAAGTTATGAGTGACCTTAGTTGTTTTGTTTTAAGAGCTTTCTTAATATTTTCAACCAAATCACTGGATTATTTTAAAAGATTTTTCGAAATATAATTAATTTTCAAAGCAATATAGTGTTTTGTAAAGGTTGTTCTACAAATGTATTTCTAATTGAATTTTTTGAATGTATTACCAAAGAGATATATACACTTGCATGATGTTCAAGTATATAATTATTTTTAATTAAATTATTAACCAAGTATTAATTCACATATGAATTTATAAATTAAGAATGTCATAATTTTATTATGTGCATGAGATATAAAAGTCAAGATTATAACCATACATCAATGATTTTCTTATCATGAAATTTATACATTAATATATATATGTACTTAAAGTCATGTTCCTTTAAACTTAAGTTCATATAAAAAAATGATTTTATTTTGTAAAGAAATGTTGTTTTAATGATTTTTGTGCGCCACACATAATTATCTATTACTAATGATTAATTTAAAGAAGAAAAAATTATACGATCACTATTGTTATCAGTTTATATCTTCATAAAATAAATTTAACAAATATGTTTTTGAAATTTCAAGTGGGTGGATGTTGATTAAACTTCCATGTGATTATGCAAAGTCATGTATCTGGAGATTTGGTCATACCAAGTCGAATATGTAATTTTTAGTAAATATTAGTATTTATATATTTACATATAAATAAAATTGGACATTTTTGTTCCAAGAATGATTATAATTATATTTTAAAAGCTAAAACACCAGTGAAATTATAAGTATATAAGGCAATCTAAGAAAAAAATGTTTTATAAAAATCGGTACTTGAACTTTGTAAATACGATAGGTAATTAGATAGTGAATCCATCCCTCAAGTGGGTATGCCCAAGATAGCCTTCAAAGTTATGAGTGACCTTAGTTGTTTTGTTTTAATGGATTGCTTAATATTTTCAACCAAATCACTGGATTATTTTAAAAGCGTTTTCGAAATATAATTAATTTTTAAAGCATTATAGTGTTTTGTAAAGGTTGTTTTACAAATGTATTTCTAATTGAATTTTTTGAATGTATTACCAAAGAGATATTTTTAATGAAATTTAGGAATTTTTTTTAAACTTATTACTGGGAAATTGAATGCTCACCCTTTTATTTTAAAATGAATTTTCACATGTATCTTAGGAGATTATCGTAGATGTCATCGCTTTTGGAGTTAGCACACACAAAAGCGTAGTGGACAATTGTTTTATTTTTGTTTCAACTCTGATAAATGTAAGGTTTTTTCTAATCCCCCATAACCTAGATTGGTAAAAGGTCCTCTTTTGTGTTAAGTGTTGTGTAATTGTTTATTCACTTTTATTAAAAAATAAAAAAATTACATAACATTTTTCAAACACCAAGTCTAGAAGAGTGGGCTTGAGGCATTACAATTGGTATCATAGGAAAGATCTAGACAACTTTGGAGATTAGATGTAATCGTCTAAGTGGTAAAGTTTAGAGTTAGCGGTCCTAGAGTTTCTTAATTATGAAGATGGAAATTCATAATTTTTTGTATGTCCAACGAAAGAATTATGAGGATGTAATTCACTTAGGGGGGAGAATGTAACACCCCGATAAAATTTAAATAATAATTAATTATTCGATACCTTGTTTCTAAATTCAAACTAAAGAATTATTGAATAAAAAAATTATATTTTAAAACAAAATATAACATATACAGTTTTGTATAAGGATTGTGATTTTAAATAAAATAGATATATAACAAGTAATGAAATATAATTATGGTATATATTTATAAATTTGTTTTATAATGATAAATTATGCTTAGAATTTTATTTAACTAAAATCAAGATAAATATGAAAATGTTAATAAATTTGTAAAAGAGATGCTTCATAATTTATTTACATAAGATAAATATATATAAGAATTATTTTATACATAGATATTAAAATTTATGAAAATAAAATATATGTTTCAATTATGAAAATTATATTTCATTAAAGTGATGTTTGAATAAATATTATTTTATAAGGTTTTAAATTAAATTATATTGATATAATGAATAAAATTTATAATTAAAAATAAATAAAATTGTTTAAATAAACTTATTATATTTTGATCTGTTTATAAATAAATAAATATATAAGATAAGTTAAAAGGGATTAATAATAATGAATTTTTATATGATAATAATAAATGATTAGTTTTAAATATATATATATATATATATATATATATATTAATCTATTTATATATATATATACCAAAATAAGATAATTGATAACAAAACAATTAAAAAAACGGTGAAAAAAAAATTAAAACCGAATAATGAAAGAATTTTCGGGTTTCAATGTTTCATGATTTTGAGAGTCATCACGAGGGTTCTTCAAGTGAGATTTTGGGAGAGATGCATAGGTCATGAGTCAGGAAGGGGAGAAGGACCAGGAGTGGAGGAGATCAAGCCACGCTGAAGGGAGAGTCGACCGCAGAAGGCCACACCATGGCCGGAGCCGCCGTATGGGAGATCTCCGTCGGGTCATCGTGAAACAGTGTTCATCAGGAATCGATGTCCGGTGCTATGGAGTTGAAGCCGAATGGGATTTCAGTTCTGGAATCAAGTTTAGGTGAGGGTTTAGAAGCAGTGTTGGAAGTGAGATTAAGGTTCATTTACACCCGATCTGTTTTGCATTGAAGTATCCAAACGAGTTATGGAGAAAATTACTTCTGATCTACCTGCTGTTGTCCAGTTTTGAAAGTAGGTATTTTTTTATCCAAATATTATCTATAGGATGATTAGTATAACAATTTCTTGTTTGTCATATATTTTCTGGTCCTATTGAGTTTTGAAATTCTTGAAATTAATTTCAGCATGAATTAATATGGGTTTTCCTGTTTTTGGATTCAATCATCATCAATTTTTTGTTTGCATTACCGATATTAAAATCTGAAAACGACGTGTGCATTATCTTTCAACAATCCTGATTGTTTATTATGTGGCTCTAAATTATTGCTTTGTGCAGAATTCTCGACTGCAAATGATATCTTATTTTGTAATTGAAATTTTCTTGTTTGATTCTATCTGTAACTATCTGTTGTTTATAAAAAAATATAGAATATTAACATCAAATTTATGATAGTACTTTGGTTTGTTTCAAAATTCAATGAATCTACTGTTTTGGATATATATTTTTTATTGAGATTCATTTATTAATCACGCCCTTCTCTTAAATGATATAAACACAATTTTTCATATAATATAATACAACTACACTTTTTAAAGTCTATAAATAGATAATTTTAGTTCTTCATGGGTATTTATTATGAGATGTTGCACTCGTTCTTTGAGTGATGCACATTCTGTACATACTTGTTTAAGTACTACCGTTCTCCATGAAAAATTTAAGAGAAACAAATCACCTGTCAATGCCTTTCTTAGCTCCATCAATGGTCTGATAAGGTCTATTAGAGGTAAGGGAGAAATATTTAGCTGCTTATTTTGAAATATTATTTTTGTAAGGTATTTTAGTTTTATAAGAAAATTTTATTTCAAATAATTCTGTTTGGTTAGAATTTCAATTGAGTTAAAATTATTCTGATAAGTGAGTTTAATTGAAAAATACTACATATGTGTAATTTGATCTTAAATTCTATGTGGGTAAAGTATTTCCTTTATTTAAATTATATTTTTACCTTTCTCATGCTAAGGGTTTATTTTTTTTAAAACAAATTATATTTTTTTAAGATTTTCATATATATATATATATGAGTTTAGTTTTTTGAATATATAAGGTAAAGGATAAATATTTCAAAAACTTATTTAATTTAATATCTTATTCTCGTAAGCTATTACTTATTTCCAATATGATATTTAATTTCATAGTTTATTTTGATGGAGTTTTTCTCCATTGGTCATAATGTTCTTATGAATTTATTTAATTTTGTGTAAGGGAATCAATTATTATTACTTATAAACACTTACGAGTATTCATTTTTCGAAACTAATTTTGTGTTATAATTTGTTTAATTAGTTTAAAAATATATGATTTTTATTTTTTGGTTTTGATTATAGATTCATTATTTATGTTCAAATTTTATTTTGATGGCATTTGTGTTCATTAGAATCTATTTAATTTCTATTAAGAGAATGGTACTTTTAATTATTGTTTCTTTAAATCCATATAAAGATATTCATTTATTTTATTTTTAAATTTATCATTTTTAATTTTATTTGCATGGGTAATCCATATCTTTAAATATAATTACTATGTTATATATATATATATATTGTTAAGTGTTACTCAAATTTATCAAAAGGTTGGGTTTTCATTTTGATTCTAATTGAGTTTATGTTCTCGAGAAATTTAAATAAGGAAGAAAATTACTTAATCACTTAATTCAAAATCAAACATGTTTTTATTTTTTAATTTATCATTGCAATCTAATATTACACACACACACACACACTTTCATTATGTTCAAGTATATAATTATTTTAAATAAATTATTAACCAAGTATTAATTCACATATGAATTTATTAATTAAGAATGTCATAATTTTATCATGTGCATGAGATATAAAAGTCAAGATTATAACTATACATCAATTATTTTGTTATCATGATATTTATACATTAATATATATATGTACATAAAGTCATGTTCCTTTAAACTTAAGTGCATATAAAAGGATGATTGTATTTTGTAAAGAAATGATATTTTAATGATTTTTGTGCGCGACACATAATTATCTATTACTAATGATTAATTGAAAGAAGACAAAATTATATTTTCACTAATGTTATCTGTTTATACCTTCATAAAATAAATTTAACAAATATGTCTTTGAAATTTCAAGTGCATGGATGTTGATTAAACTTCCATGTGATTATGAAAAGTCATGTATCTGGAGATTTGGTCATACCAAGTCGAATATGTAATTTTTAGTAAAGATTAGTATTTATAAATTTAAATATAAATAAAATTGGACATGTTTGTTCCAAGCATGATTATAATTATATTTTCAAAGCTAAAAAACCAATGAAAATTATAAGTATATAAGGCAAGCTAAGACAAAAAATGTTTTATAAAAACCGGTACTCGAACTTTGTAAATAGGATAGGGAATTGGATAGTGAATCCATCCCTCAAGTGGGTAGGCCCAAGATAGCCTTCAAAGTTACAGGTGGCCTTAGTTGTTTTGTTTTAATGGTTTTCTTAATATTTTCAACCAAATCACTGGATTATTTTAAAATCATTTTTGAAATATAATTAATTTTCAAAGCATTATAGTTTTTTTTAAGGTTGTTTTACAAATGTATTTCTAATTGATTTTTTTTAATGTATTACCAAAGAGATATTTTTAATTAAATTTATGAAAGTTTTTTTTACAACTCCTTACTGGGCAATTGAATGCTCACCCTTTTATTTTATAATGATTTTCACAGGTATCTTAAGAGATTATTACAGATTTCATCGCTTTTGGAGTTAGCGTGTGTGGAAGCGTAGTGGACAGTTGTTTTATTTTAATTTCTGTAAAGACCTGGAAATTTCAAGGATTTTTTTTCTTAATTCTTTGGAATTTTACGAGTCCGCAGTTTCTAACGGCACCTGATTCCGAGGCCTGGTGTGCCCAAAATCAATTTCTGAAGTTTTGTTCGAGTACGTTCAGTAAATGTACATGTTAGATTTTCTATCTTTTGAACCGGTGCTCGGAATCAAAAACCAAGGACACCGATGAACTCATAGCACCGATATTTGCTTAAGGGGACCTTTACCATAGTTGCGTTTTATGTGGGTTGGAAGTTAATTTTAGGGGTTTAATAAAAAATTTAAATAAAATTGTTGCGAACAATTTTATATATCTTAGGAAGTTAAATCCTACATGGGGAAGTTAATGGTGGGTCCCACACCCACATAACTTCCCATGTGAGGACATTTGTGAGGTGGGGCCCACATGAGCCTTAACTCTTCATCTTCCCATAACTCCCCTTAAACCCCTTGTTTAATTCTTGAAAACTCTCCTTTATTTATGTGATCTCTTCACCTCCCACTCTCCCTTCTTAATTTTTGCCAACTCCTTTAATTAGTGAATTGAACTCCAATTAATTAATTAAAAAGTTTGAATTTTGAATTAACTGTGTTAATAAAATAATAGCCTTAGCTATTATTTTATTTTGACACTTCTTGTGTTGGTAGAACCTTGAGGAAGCTCTGGAGAAATAGAGAAGAGTGTTCTTCTCTCAACAAAGAACACTCCACGTCTCGAAGAATGCGAAGACGCCAGCGACGACGCTTCTTCCTCGGCTTCTTCCTCGGAACCCCCTTCCGATGCGGGACTTCTCCGACAACTCTTCTATATCCACTTAGTTGTCAACGGACCAACACACAAGCTCGGAAGAGGAAGCGTACGATGAACGATGACAACCTCGTCTTCCCCCGCGATGCCCGACCACCGCGACATTCATCTTCCGCGGTTCGACGACATGCGACATCTTTTGAGGTAGGGGGATTTTGTATAGTTTCATTTATGTGATTTATACCCTCGAGCATGAGTGTTTATTTGTTGGGTGATTATTTGAACCACTAACACAGTGGGTACGGACTAACGAACAAGTCCGGACCCATCGACGTATCGTTCTTGATGCGCGGAATGTTTGGCGACGACGAAACGGGATCACAATGGCGATTTGGAGCTTTTCCAGTGGAGTTCGGGTCCCGAGATGATCTTAGGCGCAGACGGTGGGTGAAACGGACCACCGGAGCGCGTCCGGTGGTCCGCGGAAGGTGGTGGCGGCGCGCCATGCTGGCACGGCGGCACCGGCGGGTGGAACCGGAACGACTCAGCCGTTCCGGAATTAAAGAGGCACGACTTAATGCCGTGCCAGCTGGTCGAGCCAGTGCCCCCCCCCCCCCCCCCGACCGGGCCGGGGCGGGCCGCGCCTAGCCTGGCCGGACCCGGACCCGGGTCAGGTCGACCCAGTTCGGGCCGACCCAGGGTGGGTTGGGCCGGGTCGGACCTGGCCCAGACCCCCTTTTTCGGACTGTTTTCGGTCATTCGCCCATAACTTGAGCTACGGACCTCCGATCGACACACCGTCAGTTGCGTAGGAATCCATGGATCAAGATAGTAGTTTCAGTATATTACACTCAAGGTTTTGGAAAAGTTTGTGTATGTCCAGGTTGGTTCGAATCCGAAACCAACCGGGCCCTCGGAGCGGAAACACTTATAACTTAAGGACCGGACGTCCGATTGATGTGCTGTCAACTATGTTGGATTCATTTTGATGAGAAGGTTCTTTTGGAATACTAAACTTGAGGTTTGGATGTAGTTGGAGTATGGTTGGATTGGTTTTATCTTAAAAACCAACCGGGCCCCTGGAACGGAAAAGCCAATAACTCTCAGACCGGACGTCCGTTTGACGAACCGTCAGTGGCGCTGATAATCTCTTTGAGAAACGGTTCCTTTGAGTATACCCCATGGGAGTGTCGGGTACAGTTGAGATACGGTCGGGTTGGTTCGTACACGAAACCAACCGGGCTCACGGGACAAAAATGCTAATAACTCACAGATCAGGCATCCGATTGATGCGCCGTCTGTTGCGTTGAGACCCCTTTGAAGTGGCGGTCCTTTGCGATATTTCTATGTTAGAATTAGTGACACTTGGAGTATCAACCAGTATCCCATGGAGCGGATCCTCCCGAAGGCGAGCATACGGAGTACGGAGACCTAGTAGCTGTAGACTTGACGACTGCTTGACCGATTCGACTCGGAGTGATTCGACTAGCCCAGTGGACGGAGCGCCCGGTTTGGCGGCAGACCCACGGTGGACGGAGCGCCTGGTTTGGCAGCAGACCCGAGGTACTCGACAGGAGGATTACCTCTGGCGTCTATTAGGGGGAGCGCCCGGTTTGGCGGCAGACCCACAGCGGAGGAGTGCCCAGTTTGGCAGCAGACCCGCTGTACTCGACAGGAGGAGTACCTCAGCAGTCTAAGGTTAGTGAGTAGTGCCTCGGAGTCGCGATAGGGCCACTATACTCAACAGAGGAGGAGTTCTCCAGCAGTTGTGGTTTCGATAATGAAAATCCTGGTTTGAGCTGAGTCAATGACCTTTGTGTTTTCCTCATGATTGAGATGAGTTACTTGATAACTTAGGTATATGTATAAGGATATACCTAAGTAGTAGTTATCCGTTGAAATATTACTTTTTGGTTTATCATTGTTGTATTTTTGAGACCTTGAGGGTCTCGGGGTCCCTACTGAGTATCGTTATACTCACCCCTACATGGGCTATGCCCACACCTTGTTGTGTTGGATGCAGACGACAGACAGCGCTGACCGAGGCAGAGTGTATGAGGACTAGACAGTACCTGGAGGTGGACCTCATGATGAGTCGGTAACTAGAGGAGACAGATGGACGTGGAGTGCTGAGGAGGACATCTGTACCTACCCTTCGGGTAGGAACCCAGAGAACTATTTAGGAGATGCTTCCATCTTCCAAATGTTTGTCTTTTCAGTTGTACTTTATTTCAGTTGTAGCAGTACCTTTCTGTTGGCTTGTATTTCCGGCCCCTTTGTACTTTCATCACACTTTTTATACTTCTTTACTTAGTGTTTTATTCCTCTTGTTCTCTGGTTGTGTGTGTTTACATTTTATAAAGGAAATGCCTTCCCAGATCTAAGGAATTACGCCTTTGGTGCTAGTCTCCAGCCCCTGGATTATGGAAGGCGGGCTTGGGGTAGTCACGATGCGGGCCCCGGGTGATGGGTCATGACAAATTGGTATCAGAGGAGTCAGTTCTACCGTATAAATCAGGACTCTGATCATTCTTTCTATGAAGTAATAGTGTTAAGAGTACCAAGTGTGGTTTTTAGTTAAAGGAGTCCAGTGTTGGTGCGGTGGCCGACGTATCTATACACCAGGACCCTGACTACTGATTTCCAACTTGGTGCAGGAAACACTAATTGCGTGTGTGGTTTACAAAAGTTTCCTTTAAGTCAGCTCAAACCAGGTCAGTTCACCAGGTATAGTCTTTTGACCGTGTCACATCTGTTCTTTCAGGATGCCTCCCCGCGGACGACCAGTTAGAGCCCCGAGAGTTGTATGTATTGACAGCCCGCCGAGCGACGAGACCTCAGTACAAGGACCTCTTCCATATGAGGCACCAGTGGAGGAATCGGTGGTACTACCACCTGTTGGGCCACCGATGACACCAGCCCCAGTAACAGAGAGTGCACGCCGCTTGAGCACGCTACACGAGTTCTAGCGCCAGAGGCCACCCAGGTTCAGGGTAGAGATGGACCCGCAGGCGGCTGAGGATTGGCTGGAGGCTGTGGTGAGAGTCTTCAGGCTAGTAGGTACACCATCAGACTTTATGGTGATCCTTGCCTCCATCCTCCTTTAGGCAGTAGCAGGAAGATGGTGGAGCCTGATGCTCCAAATGCATGATGAGGCGTCACTTCTATGCGTAGACTTTGAGAGCCTGTTCCGGGCGGAGTTTGTACAAGCCACCCTTCGAGAGGTGCATATATAGGAGCTACTGCATCTGAAGCAGGGTAGCATGACAGTAGCACAGTACTCAGTGAGGTTCACATACCTCTCGCTCTACTCTATAGATATGGTACGAGACCCATTATTCAGGTCCCGGACCTTTGAGAAGGGGCTCAGGAAAGAGATTAGAGCTTCAGTTGTTTCTCACAGCATCCCGACGCAGGCATGGGTGTTGGAGCGAGCCCTCCTAATGGAGAGTTTCCTTGCTGAGCAATCTTCAGCAGCGGAACCCACCACTAGTTGACATGTAGTGGAGTCTTCTGTAGCTAGAAGTAGACATATGACACAGAGGTCCAAGAGGACTAGACCCACAGGTGGTCAACCACACGACTCAGGATCGGTTGTGCGGGGCACCCAGAGTAGAGATAGAGCCAGGCATACCAGGAACAAACAGTGTTTCTCCTGCGGCGAGCTTGGTCACATGGCACGTGACTATCCGACTCGCCATTCATACGATCAACAGATAGATGAGGGACCTCCCAGACAGAGGCAGAGGTTCGATTGAGGTGGACCGCAAGGAGCAAGAGACCGAGGCAGAGGAGTTGGTCGTGCAGCTAGTGGTGGACGACGCTTCGAGGTGTTGCCACCACCACCACCAGGAGGTCCACCCCAACCACAGGGAATGGGTGGATAGGGGAGAGCACAACTTCAGGTAGCTGAAGCATACGTCTATGGAGCTCTGAAAGTAGGTGGACAGGAGCGGGACTAGTTCCAGGCATAGAGGCCTTTGTTCATGATGCTTCTAGCTTTGTAAATGTCGTTGTTTGTGGTTTTTTTTCTATCTTTGTACTTTGAGCTGCAGTAATAAAAGACACTTGTCCTTGTGAAGTTTGGTTTCCTTCCATTTTGTGTACTAAGAGCTTCCAGTTTAAACAGTTGACTTGACCCTCACTTTTGAGATTTCTACTAGAGGAGACACAATAACCACACACTGATGCTGACAGTGTGACTCAACCCTTGGTGGCGAGAGTAATGGTTGGATCTCTTGGTAGTAGTGTCGAGACCTTACGATGTTGTCCATGACATGAATTAGTATCATTCATGATAGGATTGACTGTATTAGGCAAATAATGTAGTTTATCTAGGGGATGAGACCAGATTTCTCTTCTTGGCAAAGGATAAATCTTATCAGATCTTGTAGAACGTAGACGAAGAAGGGTGGAGATGAGTTCTTATAATTGGCTAGTCTCACCCATAGTTCGTCGAGTGAACGGTTTATGGTTCACTCCAATATAAATAGTCTCAGGTGTGTCTTCTTTCAGAAGAATCTGAACCTAAGACAGCGGCGATGGCTAAAGTTCCTCCGAGATTATGACTTCGAGATAGTCTATACTCCTGGGAAGGGGAACGTTGTTGTGGATGTGCTCAGTAGGAGGACTGGTATTCAGCTGCTAGGAGAGGCGACAGATCAGCTGGACACGTTGCTAATATCCTTTGTGGACAGAGATGGTGTAGCCTATCTACAGTCACTCCTCCTTCTTCTTCAGCAGAGTAGGTGAGGTGACTTACCGCTTGACCCTTCCACCTCAGTTGCACCGGGTTCACAACGTCATCCACATATCTCAGCTGAGGAGATGCGTGAACGACCTGTTCCACATCGTCGACCACGGGGAGCTAGACATCGATGACGGGGAGACTTTCTCGGAGGTCCCAGTGGAGATCGAGGATCGACAGGAGCAGGTCCTATATGGACAGTTGATTCCTCTGGTGCTCATTTGATGGCAGCACAGAAATATCTAGGAGACCACTTGGGAGCGGGAGGCTCAAATACGTGATCAGTACCCTCTTTTGTTTCCCTAGTGTATGTTGTAGCTTTACGGGGACATAAATCCTTGAGGTGGGAGTAATGTAAAGACCCTGAAATTTCAAGGAATTTTTTTTCCTTAATTATTTGGAATTTTATGAGCCCCCAGTTTCTAACGGCACCTGATTCCGAGGCCGGGTGTGCCTGGAATCAATTTCTGAAGTTTTGTTTGGGTACGTTCAGTAAACGTATGTGCGAGTTTTTCTATCTTTTGAATCGGTGTTCAGAATCAAAAACCTAGGACACCAATGAACTCGTAGTGATGGTATTCGCTTAAGGGGACCTTTACCACAGTTGTGTTTTATACAGGTTGAAAGTTAATTTTAGGGGTTCAATAAAAAAGTTAAATAAAATTATTGCGAACAATTTTATATATCTTGGGAAGTTAAATCCTAAATGGGGAAGTTAATTGTGGGACCCACACACACACAACTTCCTATGTGAGGACATTTGTGAGGTGGGGCCCACACGATCCTTAACTCTTCATCTTCCCATAACTCCCCTTAAACCCATTGTTTAATTCTTAACAACTCCCCTTTATTTATGTGATCTCTTCACCTCCCACTCTCCTTTCTTAATTTTTTCCAACTCCTTTAACTAATGAACTGAACTCCAATTAATTAATTAAAGAGTTTAAATTTTGAATTACTTGTGTTAATAAAATAATAAACTTAGCTATTACTTTATTTTGACACTTGTTGTGTTGGGAGAACCTTGAGGAAGCTCTCGAGAAATAGAGAAGAGTGTTATTCTCTCAACGAAGAACACTCCACGTCTCGAAGAATGTGAAGACGCCGACAACGACGCTTCTTCCTCGGCTTCTTCCTCGGAACCCCCTTCCGATGCGGGACTTCTCCAATGACTCTTCTATCTTCCACTTCATCGTCAACGGACTGACACACGAGCTTGGAAGAGGAAGAGCATGGAGAACAATGACAACCTCTTCTTCCTCCGCGATGCCCGACCACCACGACATTCATCTTCCGCGGTTCGACGACGTGCGACGTCTTTTTGAGGTAGGGGGATTTTGTATATTTTCATTTATGTAATTTATACCCTCGATAATGGACATTTATTTGTTGGGTGATTATTTTAACCACTAACGTGGTGGGTATGGACTAACTAACAAGTCCATACCCATCGCCGTATCATTCTTGATGCGTGGAATGTTTTGCGATGACGAAACGGGATCACACCGACGATTTGGAGCTTTCGTAGTGGAGTTCGGGTCCCGAGATGATCTTAGGCACAAACGGTGGGTGAAACAGACCACTGGAGCACGTCCGGTGGTCCGAAGATGGCGGCAGCAGCGCGCCGCCAGAGCAGGCCACTGCGGTAGAGCCACAGCGGCGGGTGGAACCTGAACGGTTCAGCCGTTCCGGAATTAAAGAGGCGTGGCTTAATGCTGCGCCTGCTAGCCGAGCCAGCCGCCCCCCCCCCCCCCCGGCCGGGCCACGCTGGCCGGGCCGGGCAGCACCAGCCGGGCCGGACCCAGACCTGGGTCGGGCTGACCCGGTTCGGGCCGACCCAAGGTGGGTTGGGCCGGGTCAGACCGGGCCCAGACCCCCCCTTTTCGGACTGTTTTCGGTCATTCGCCCATAACTTGAGCTACAGACCTCCGATCGACACACCGTCAATTGCATAGGAATCCTTGGACCGAGAAGGCCATTTCAGTATATTACACTCAAGGTTTTGGCGAATTTTGGGTATGGCCAGGTTGGTTTGAATCTGAAACCAACCGGGCCCTCGGAGCGGAAACACTTATAACTTAAGGACCGGACGTCCAATTGACGTGCCGTCAACTAAGTTGGATTCCTTTTGATGAGAAGGTTCTTTTGTCAAACTACACTTGAGTTTTGGACATAGTTGGAGTACAATCGGGTAGGTTTTAGCTTAAAAACCAACCGGGCCCCTGGAATGGAAAAGCCAATAACTCTCAGACCAGACGTCCGTTTGACGAACCGTTAGTGGCGCTGGTAATATCTTTGAGAAATGGTCCCTTTGAGTATACCCCATGGGAGTTCGGGGTAAATTTGAGATACGGCCAGGTTGGTTCGTACACGAAACCAACCGGGCCCCCAGGACAAAAGGATAATAACTCACAGACCCGGCGTCTGATTGACGCACCGTCTGTTGCGTTGAGACCCATTTGACGTGATGGTCTTTTGTGATACTTCTATGTGAGACTTCGTGACACTTGGAGTATAGAACAGTAGCTCATGGATTGGATCCTCTCGGATATGAGCATACAGAGTACGAAGACCTAGTAGCTATAGACTTGACGACTGCTTGACCGATTCGACTCGGAGTGATTTGACTAGCCCAGTGGACGGAGCGCCCGGTTTGGTGGAAGACCCACGGTGGACAGAGAGCCTGGTTTGGTAGCAGAACCGCGGTACTCGACAGGAGGAGTAACTCTGACGGTTATTAGGGGGAGTGCCCGGTTTGGCGGCAGACCCACAGCAGAGGAGTTCCTGGTTTGGCAGCAGACCCGTGGTAATCGACAGGACGAGTACCTCAGCAGTATAAGCTTAGTGAGTAGTGCCTCGGAGTCGTGACATGGCCACTGTACTCGACAGAGGAGGAGTTATCCAGTAGTTGTGGTTTTGATAATGAAAATAATGGTTTGAGCTGAGTCAATGACCTTTGTGTTTTCCTCATGATTGAGATGAGTTACTTGATAACTTAGGTATATGTATGGGCATATACCTAAGTAGTGGTTATCCGTTGAAATCTTACTTTGTGGTTTATCCTTGTTGGATTTTGTGAGACCTTGAGGGTCTCGGGGTTCCTACTGAGAATCGTTATAGTCACCCCTACATGGGATATGCCCGCACCCTGTTGTGTTGGATGCAGACGACGGACAACGCTGACCGATGTAGAGTGTACGAGGACTGGATGGTACCTAGAGGTGGACCTCATGACGAGTCGGTAACCGGAGGAGATGGACGGACGTGGAGTGCTAATGAGGACATATGTACCTACCCTTCAGGTAGGGACCCGAAGGACAATTCAAGAGCTTATTCCATCTTCCATCTATTTATCTTTTCAGTTGTACTTTCTTTTAGTTGTAGCTGTACCTTTCAGTTGGCTTGTATTTCTGGCCCCTTTGTACTTTCAACACACTTATTATACTACTTTACTCAGTGTTTTCTTCCACATATTCTCTGGTTGTGTGTGTTTACATTTTATAAAGGCAATGCCTTCCCAGATCTAGGGAATTACTCCTTTGGTGCTAGTCGCCAGCCCCTGGCCTATGGAAGGCGGGCTTGGGGTAGTCACGATGCGGGCCCGGGGGGACAGGTCGTGACAATTTCAACTCTGATAAATGTAAGGTTTTTTCTAATCCTCTAGAACCTAGACCGGTAAAAGGTCCTCTTTTGTGTTAAGTGTTGTGTAATTGTTTATTCACTTTTATGAAAAAAGAAAAAAATCACACAACATTTTTTAAGAACCGAGTCCGGAAGAGCGGGCTCGGGGCGTTACATCAAATACCTCTCAAATGATTCTTATCCTTGAGAATCAATACAAAACCCAGGAAAGAAAAGGGATTTGAACAACCACCCCATGAGATACCTCTCAAGGTTATCGTTAATCCACAAAATCTACCACCAATCAATATTTCCATCCAAAACAGCCCACACAAATACATTACCACACAACCACACTACCACCTATCACCGGTCTTAACACCATAGAATCTGGTAATAACCCCAAAACACCTCATCCCACACAACCATTCCACCACGCAACCACTGAAAAACCGTATCACCCCCCACACAACTCAAACCATAACCACTAAAACCAACAAACCACACCGCCCGAACATACTAATGAGACAATTCCATCCTCCATGTCAAGATACTATCTGATTTGGGTGAAATTGACTCTCCCACATAGGTTTAATCATATTGTATATAATGTATCTTAATTATGACTTAGGTACCCCATTTCTCATATATAGAAACTTTATCACACATCACACACCACATATTTGAGAAAAAAACTCATCAGATAAAACAACAAGGTTTCATACATTACATCATCAAACAAAACAAATAGAAACAAGACAATATCAAAACAACTCAGGGTATTTGGAATGAATATGCATCTCCCACTCCCAAGTAATCTTCTCCAGGGCTTCATGCCTCTATAACATGTGAATATAAGAAATGGTCCTCCTACACAATACCTTCTAGCCACTCCACAAACGTTGCATCATCCTTGATATCCAACTCTCCCCATTCAATTACATGGGAGCTATTGTGAAGATACCAATGAAGCTAAGACACAAGGAAGATGTCATGAATCCTCTCCAAAAATGGTGCAACATCAACCAATATTCCACCTCATCGACTCACCCCAACACCTTAAAGTCCCCAAAAAATATAGGAGAAAGTTCATTCCTTCTGCCAAACCTATGTTGCCCACGTCGAGGAGAAACCTTCAAGAACAAATAGTATCCAAAATTAAACTCCAAGGGCATCCTCCTATGACTGACATAAGACTTCTTCCTATCCTGTGCTATTTTCATCCTCTCTCGAACCAAATGAACCTTTTCTATTGTTCTCTACACCACATTAGGGACCAAGAACTACTTCCTCTCCAATATCCATCCAACACATCAAAGAACGACACAACCGCCTATACAAAGCCTCAAACAAGGTCATGTTAATGGATGAGTGATAAATATTATTATAAGAAAACTCAACCAATGTAAAATGTTGTGACCATGATCCACCAAATTATAATACACACACCCATAACATATCCTTTAGCATCTAGACTGTCTGCTCAATTTTTCCATCCATTTAAGGGTGGAAAGTAGTGTTGAGGTGTAACTGAGTGCCCAAGGCATGCTGTAATCCCCACTAGAATCATAAAGTGAAATGAGTATCCTAATCTAAGAAAATGGACCTAGGAATTCATGAAACTTCATCCCCTCATCCATATACCTCTTATTCAAATAATCCTCTGTCCCCGATTCCATGATCGCTAAGAAGTGGGATGATTTCATCAATCGATCAATGGATACTCAAACAACATCACAACCTTCATGTGCTTGGGGTAATCCTATGATAAAATCCATCAATATTTAATCCCATTTCCACTAAAGAATATCCAAAGGCTACAAAAAACCGACAAGGACATGATTCTCGACCTTTACCTACTGGAAAACCAAACACTTCTCCACAAACTCCACCACTACCCGTTTCATCCTTGTTCACCAAAACTGCATCCTCAAGCCACGATACATCTTAGAAACTCTTAGGTGTAATGCTAAAGGTGAGTTGTGAAACTCACGAAGGAATCATTCATGCATCACTACCATAATAAAAAACCACCCATGAAATAACATCCAGTTCCGACCATCCTACAACCATCCCTTAGGAGTGTCACTATGTCCAATACGATCATGCATCAACTCTGCCTCAAAGTCTACCCATTGAGACTCTTCCACCTGCCACATCAGAGAAGACTACACTGTCATATGAAATGAACAACCTCTATCATTAACCACCCTTGAATCTAAGTGAAAGTATTTAAACTCCTCTATCTCACTCTAAAAATCCACAGATTCCTAAACAATGAATTTCCATGTCTTTCTGCTAAATTCATTAGCCACAAGATTTACCTTTCCTGAGGTGTAGGATATCTCGAATTCAAAATCCTGAAGAAAATCCATCCACCTTCATTTTATAAAATTCAAATCACACTAAGAAAAAGATATACCTAAATTTCTTGTGATCCGTGAAGACCATAAAGCACTCACCAATGAGGTAATACCACCACAACTTCAATGAAAACACAACCACTAATAGATTTAGATCATGGGTGACATAGTTAAACTCATGGGGAAGTAACTACCTAGACCCATAAGAGATCAATACCCTCTACTTAATCAATATACATCCCAATCCTAGATAGGAATCATCAAAAAACACCTCAAAAAAGACACCCAACTCAGGTAACCAAAGGACCAGAGAATTAACCAACTTCTACTTCAGGTAATCGAATGCTGACTACCACTGATCGGTCCACACAAAATCCTAGTCCTTCCTAGTCAACACTGTCAATGTGGATGTAACTCAAGTTAAATTTTCCACAAACCTCTAATAATATCCTGTAAGACCAAGGAAACTATAAAAATCTACCACGTTCTTGGGTGAAATACACAAAACAACTACCTCAAACTTCAATAGGTCCTTGGAAAAACCCTGACGGGACACCATATGCTTGATTAAATACACCTTTTATGGCCAAAACTTACACTTGGACAACTTTTTATAGAGCTGGTGGCATCAAATAACTTGTAAGATAACTCTAAGATGACTGATATACTCTTCCTTTTACATCGAGTAGATCAACATGTCATCGATGGACACGATTATGAATCAATAAAGGAATTCATGGAACACAGAGTTCAAAAGTCCCATAAACACAACTACTGCATTTGTGACACCAAACGACATGACTGCAAACTTGAAGTTCCCATACTTACATTTGAAGACAGTCTTTGAAATATCCTCATCCTTCACCCTCTACTAGCGATATATAGAATGTAGATCAAACTTAAAAAACCAACTAGCTCCCCTAAAATCATAAAAAATATCATCTATCCTCAAAAGAGGGTAACTATTCTTGACCTTCACCTGATTCAACCTCCGGTAGTCTATACACAACCTCATACTACCAACCGACTTCTTGGAAAACAACACGGGAGTACCCCGAAATGACATACTAGGGAAAATAAAACCCATATGCATCATATAATCAAAATGAAATCTCAACTCTTGCAACTCATAAGGTTCCATTAGATAAGGATCCATCAAAATTAGATAAACATTGGGCTGCAATTCTATCCCGAACTTAACATCATGTCAAGGGGGTAACATCACAACCTCCTTAGAAAAAACATCTAGGAAAAACCCAAATAATCTGAGAACCTCCACCATCCTAATGTCAACCGATTACATATAAAACTCATTCATAAAAGAAAGAAGAGGCTTCACATGCCGACTACCCACTTAAAAATTCAATCTCCAAAAAAAAAACCACACGATTTCCATCCAAATTTGTGAACATGACTCTCCTCCAAAAGTATTCGATAACAACACATACAAAGTAAAACCATTCGATACCAAGGATAACATTTTATGGCTACATATGAAGAAAGAAAAGGTCCCCATGATACTGATGTGACCCATCATCAGTCTACATCCTTATAACACTTAAAAAATGATGGTCTAGCCACTTATTGGCATAGTCAACACAAGAGGCATGAGAAGCCTCTTTATGTTTAGTCCCTGATAATGAACTAGAGTGGGTGAAAAAAAAGAAGTGTGAATCTACTATGTAATTACCCAACCCTAGTTACCCAGATTCGGTGCATTATTTTAATACATTGGCATGATTACAAGGAATCAAGTCCCGAAGGACTGATCGGTTTAGCAGTTTTCGAAAATAGATTACATATATGAATGTTAAATTACAATTTTGAAAATAAAACACAACAAAAATAATCATTTGAGAATTCCATTATTCCCCTAGATTAATCCTTCATATCAATCATAATACACTTCTTCTCAACCTGGAAAAAATAAAACATAAGAAAGAGGTGAGCTCAGATGCTTAGTAAGGATAACAATATAGAGGAAACTATCATAAATAAGCATAAACATTTAAGGCAATGTATAAGACTAAAACACAAGCCTTTTAAAATTAAAATTCAGCATAATATGGAAAAGATAAATCAAATAATTCCATTTACTTATTCACATGGATATTCTACTAGTTGAATAATCACATGTAATATCAATAGCTAATTTCATAATGATGGAATGCACAATACCGAAAATCATAACCACATAGTCAAGGTCTCGTGACAAGACACTAATTTGTCTCATGAGACCTACCGATGCATCGAGGAGCTACAACGAGCTCCACCTGTCACTTACTAAGTCCAATGCATTCCTCATATGAAAATGTTGAAACATAAGATAAACATTCGTATTAAAACTAGCATACGAAATGTTAATACTTTAACCATAAACAATGAATGATATAAAAATAGCACATCCATATTCAAATATATCATAACTCATTAAATACAATATAGAAGATTGTATTATAATAAATCAACCTCAATCAATAATAATATCCAGTAAAGGATGTTGAAATAGTTGAAAATGATCAGTAAAACTCTTTAAGAGAAATATCCCTTTTTGTGAAATCATTTAAAAGTCATGAATTTATAAAGGAATTCATTTAAAATATATTTTTGAATCAAAGTGTCCCATACCACTTTTAATATTTTGAAAGGAATTAACATTTTAAAACAATCATGTCCATATAAATAAATCCTTAAAATCATTTTTAAAACATGGAAATTAATTAAAAAGATTTAGAAAAATAAACCATTAAAACATTTAAAAGGTTGATCTTGCTAAAGAGTACCTTTCAAAAAACCTTAAAATATTTATTTTGAAAACATTTTTATGAAGCATGGATATGGATGATAAAAATGTCCCAGTAAATTCTTACACATAAACAATCTCAGATAATAATGAGATTGAGGAATTAACCCTTACCTTGTACTTTCCTTTAGTCGATGATATGTTTAACATCCTGTATAATGACCATAGTATGTTATTAAATTACACCATAACCATATTAATATTTATTATATCATATATCATTCATTTATTACTTTATACTACCAATTTAATAATAATTTCCATGTTAATGTAACATTTTGGGTAATAATCGTTTTCTTTATCGTACGTGTTTTAACTTGTTATTCTTGATTGTATCACTTAGATCATGATTTAAATACTTCAAGAATATAAAAAATGATTTATATATCATATATATTAATAATATAAATATGTATAATAGATAGATATATGAAATGGAAACACCATTTATGGAGATGGTAGTCCGTACGTACGCATGAACGTTGTTTCCGTTTTCTTATCATATAGAATGAAAGTAAGTAAACAAAATATATTTATCTACATAAATATATATTATTCCAGTAGAAATATTATTTCATGTAACTAATAATTAATCAATGTATTTATTTTTATAAAAATTCTTGAAGGGTGATCGTTGAAGATAATTCTCATCGCGGCGTGGAGACGGTAAGCCGTACATACACACAAGCGATAATATCATTATATTGATGGTGAAATGGTGTTTAATTGGATGGTATATTACATATAAATAATAATTACCATGTTATATTTACTATTTAAATTAATTATACTCATTATTATACCCATTCAAATAATGTAGTGTTGAATAACAAACTACACCACAACGTGGAGACGGTAAGCCGTATGCACACACGTATGGTGAATTTGTCATTCATAGGATGGATAGAATAATAAATATGGTTGTAATATATTTATAATAACATCAAAGTTTTCATAGAGTACTGGAGTTATTATTTTGGTGTGGAAACAACAAAGAAAGAGGAAGTGGAAGAAGAAAAGAACCTTGAAAGAGGTGATGAAATAATTACCTCTTCTTCAGGTGTTTCCTTTTGATTTGAAAAAAATGGCTCTTTAGGTTGGATTTCTAATCAAAGTAAGGCCTATAGGTTGAATTGAGGACAGTTGGGAGAATATTTGAACAGGGGTTGGCCGAGACAAATGGATTTGGAGGTGTGAAATTAAGAGAAGGCGAAGTACCCTTTTATAAGAGAGGTGAGGGTCACTTTAGGAAAAGTTTAAAATATTATTTTATTATAAAAATCATTTTCAGTTTATAATGGCTCCAAATGGATTTATTTAGAGGATAAGGTGGGGATGGTTCGAAATCCTCTCAAACAATAGGTTTTAGAAAAGTTTAGGTCACCATATTAACCTTATCTTTTAGATTTAACCATTAGTTAAATAGTTTAACTTTTACCATGTCTTCTTGTATTATTATAATACATGGTTAATAAACTTACTATAAAATTCCAAGAGAAACCCAAGTGGTTCATTAATAACATATATATCATTATATAAGTCCTTTGGCCAAACCTTAGATTTTTAGGAATATTATATTATTTAATAATATAGTATTTGTTTTAAAACTCATTTATGTCAATTTTGAAACTATTTAGTAATTGATTTTTTTTAAAGTCATAACAACTTTATGACTTAGAAAAAAATACATTTAATCATCCCTAAAATTTTATATTAACCTATAAAATTAGTGTATGGCTTAAAAAGTTTCAATTTACATTTATTTTAATATTTATAATATCAATTATTTTAACATTTCATTAAGAAGGTAATTACTGAATCATCATTGAATAAATTTAATTATTTGATGTCTAAAAATTATAAATAAAATAATATAATTTAGGAAATATTTTTAGCATCCTAATTAATATTTATAGTCTAATTTATCTTATGTGTAACCTTATATTAAAAATGGTTTAGTTATTAAACTTTGAATTTAACACTTTTAACTCTACTTTAAATAAAATATAATAAATGTACTAATCTAACCCAAATGAATCAAAAGGATCTTATTTTTGTTATAAGATTTATTTTAGTCGAAATAAACTTATCCAATAGAATTAGGACATGTTTTGGGGTAATTTTAATAATTTTTTACCTTTAATTACCTTATTTACTTTTAACCATGGTAAATAAAATTCAAAAGTTACTATTCACAAAAAAATATTTTCATCCTATTGAACCACGTTTTACTTACTGATGTCAACTGTGTCTCTTGGATTTTTGAAATTCAATTCACATAAGTGGTAAAATTATGTTTTATACAAATTTTTAAATGTGCCTAGGAGGTGGGTAAAAGACATTAAAAAGTTCAATAAAATTTTATATGTCTAATATTATTATAAAACGACTCTAATGAATTAAATTGGACTAATATATGTATTATGTATCTATTTTGACTTTAATATAAATTTTTAATTAAAAATAATTATTTAAATGAAAATGTCGGTTTTTATCTATAATGCAGTGTTTTTCACTCTTCATCAAAAAATGAATGTTTTCAGAAAAATACAAAAAATTCACCCAAAGATAATTTTGATATTAAAAATTCAAAAATTATGTCTATTTTACAAAATTAAAAACATAAAAGTTTCATTAATTAATTTAAAATTAATTCCCATTGTCAAAACCAGAAAGCGGATTTTTAAGAAGTAAAAACTATCAAAAGATTGATATGTGTTTATGTCCAATTTAAATGTGAAATTACTTAAAATTACCTACATTATATTAAATTATAAAAATATAATCTAATTATTCTTTAAAAACACTCAAATGAATAATTTAACACTTTAAATTATTTCGATTAAAAAAGTTGTTTTCAATTAAAATTGTGTATTTTTTTTATTCATCAAAATATGAAAGTTATCAGAAAAGTACCAAAAATTTATCCAAAATAAAATTTTATGTCCCAATTCTAAATAAGAATTTAATTTAATTTAATTAAATATATAAAAGTGTCAAATATTAGATTTAAAAGGGTTCTTCATTAAAAGTCAATAAAATTGCAGTTTTTAAAAAATACTTCTTTTATCTAAAAAACTGAATTTTTTCTTAAATTATGTCATGGATATTAAAATTATACGGAGTATATAAAATTAAAAATTCATTTAATACTATTCATTGCTGCTTTTTAAACAGATAGTTTGGTAAGTCATGGTGCGCTTGAACTCGGTGTTGGCTGTAGCACAAGCTATTGAATTACTTTAAAGAGATAACATGCTCTGAAATCTTGGGGTGTTACATTCTCCCCTCCTTCAGTAAATTTCATCCTTGAAATTTTAAATTGTTCTTCAAAAATAAAAGGTTAAAAATAGAAAATACCTTTGTAGAAAACCCATATCAGAAATTGGGTTAATAAAATTTAGTCTTTATAAGAGGGAATGAGAAATGAAAAAGTCACCACCAAATTAGGATTTCGAATAGGAGAACATTGGTGGAAATTATAATTGGAGGAAAAACGTAAATATTTATAGGGAGTGATTGAGGTCATCAATCACAAACAAGTGAATGGAAAATTGAGGGCCTCAAAGTCATAAATCTTTGATGATTTAAAATATCACCAGTTAAACAAAACATAAGGTATTAGGATAACACATTTTTGGTTTTAAGATCCTTTCTCTAAAGTTTAAGAATTAATTTCTTCATATAATAAGAAAAAAAAATACTTGACAAATAGAGTCCCATCCTTTAACTAATTTCCACCACAAAATCATCTTAGAAATCAAAAATATTCTATTTATCCTAATCGTATAAGGTTCAAAAAAAATAAATTTATAATTCATCTATCAGACCATTTAAAAAAACCACATTATACAAACCAGGAAATTACGTAGTCTAGTGGTAGGTGATGCACCCTTATCGCCCTTCAGTTACAGGTTCAAGTCTCACGGCCTTGCCAGATGCAACGGGTTGTCGCCCGACCTCTGGGTTGTCCTTTTTATAACAATCCAAAAAGAATCTTAATAAATGTTTTAACCTTAAACAATAGTATCCAAAGTCCAACTTAATTCATTCCAACCTTTAGAATTATCCAAAATACTTCTGTCCAAACTCACAGTCCAAAATTTATAAGCAAGGTAAACATAATGAAGATCTCTTTTTTCCACATAATAACATGTGAATACCTTCATCACGTATTCTCTTAAAAAATGGAAACACCATGAATTACCATAAAACCTTATTGAATACATTCATTCTCCCTTGTTCCTTATAGAATACTGGATATACTCCTTAAATCCAAAAATTTTAAATACTCCAACAATGATGGGATAAACAAACCATTAATCAATTCCAAGGATGTCAATAATACCCAATATACTTTATACAACTCAATTATCTCTTATTCCAAAATCACTACCTCAGTATCAGGACCATATTAAGGCCTATATTTCTCTCAACCATATATCTTCAAAAATGTTTAACTTGAAACTATGTCACTTTACTTGGTACCATAAAATCTCCAATCCTTGATGAAAACATACTACAGTACAATCCTTATATACTTTTTAATTCTTATAACTTGTTCATCATTAATACAATACTCAAATGACACAATTATTTAATAACAACTTAAGAACACTAATCATTCATCTTCATCTGTAGTAGTATCATAACTTGATTATTATCCAATAGCACCATTTAGGGTATACTATGTTGATTGGGACATTGATTCGTGTAATGTACCAACTCCTTTCAGATGAAGCATTGTACATTTGAAACCTTTTTCTTATCCTTACAATCACGAACTTGGTGTCCTTTTTCTCCACACTTATAAAAAACTCCCATTCCTTTTAAGCACTTCCTAGGGTGATTATTTCCACAGTTATCACATATAGACAAATCCTTCTTTCCCTTCTTCCCTTTATCTAACTTTCTTTCTACCATCCTCTTTTTCTCTGGCTTCCCTTCAAATCCATACGATTCAAAAAATTCTTTACTTATCTTCTTAACACATGATACTATTTCATCATATGCTGATAATACATGGGAGACTATTTTATTTCTAAATGTTGGCTTAATACCATTAAAGATATGATAATTTTTACTCTTTGGATCATATGTATTGCTAGATTTCTCATTCCTTCTACTGGGAACCATTTCTAAATGACGAAATACACTAGGCTAGATCATATCATAATGTATAATCCAAAAACTAGAAAAATCCTCAACATTAATTGAATATTTTCACACATCTAGTCTCATAATAATAAAAATGGTTTCTTTGCTAACATATTTACTCATAAATCCTTCATAATGGTTTGTAAAGAAAATGTGAATTATCATAAGCATATCCCCCGGGAGTGTCGTAACCAAGAGTGCAGCAAGGCGCGTTGTCGTGCACCAGTTCCCGTTCGAGTCTAGCACAAAGCGGTGTTTTTGGGTTTTACCCCTAGATACATCTGTACCAGAGCTACCTCTAACTGATCATATCCTGACAGGGATGCATTTCTTGGAAAATTCACAAAATCTCTACGTTACCAAAATTCTAGGAAGTTCTTCTATACTAATCCTCAAAGTTTATCTTAGGGTAATGTTCCCTAATGAGAGTTTATCTAAATCTATTTCCAAGGTTGTTGCTAAAATTCCTCTGATACCAACTGTAACGCCCTGACCCTAGTTACCCAGAGTCAGTGCATTATTTTAATAAATTAGCATGATCACAAGGAATCAAGTCTTGAAGGACCGATCAGTTTAGAAAACTTGGAAAATAGATTACATATATGAACGTTACATTACAATTTTGAAAATAAAACACACAAAAAATCCTTTGATAACGCCATTATTCCCCTATCTTAACCATTCATATCAATCATAATACACTTCTTCACATCTTAGGAAAAATAAAATATAAGAAATGGGTGAGCTCAGATGCTCAGTAAGGATAAAAATATAGCGGAAACTATCATAAATAAGCATAAAAATTTAAAGCAATGTATAAGACTAAAACACAAGCCTTTTAAACTTAAACTTCAGAATAATATAACAAAGATAAATCAAATAATTTCATTTACTTATTCACATGGATATTCTACTAGTCTAATAATCACATGTAATATCAATATCTAATTTCATAATGATTTAATGCATAATGTCAGACATCATAACCACATAGTCAAGGCCTCGTGCCAAGACTACAAATAATATTTTTCCAAGGCCTTGTTCCAATATACTAATTTGTCTTATGAGACCTACCGATGCATCGATGAGCTATAGTGGGCTCCACTCATCACTCACTAAGTCCAATGCATTCTTTATATGAAAATGTTGAAACATAACATAAACATTCATATTAAAACTAGCATATGAAATGTAAATAATTTAACCATAAACCATGAATGGTATAAAAATATCACATCCACAGTCAAACATATCGTAACTCATTCAATAAAATATGGAAGATTTTATTATAATAAATCAACCTCATTCAAGAATAATATCCAGTAAAGGATGTTGACATAGTTAAAAATGACCAATAAAACTCTTTCAGATAAATATCCCTTTTTGTGAAATCATTTAAAAGTCACGAATTTATATAGGAAGTCATTTAAAATAGATTTTTGAATCAAAGTGTCCCATACCAATTTGAAACTTTTTGAAGGAATTAACATTTTAAAACAATCATGTCTATATAAATAAATCCTTAAAATCATTTTTAAAATATGGACATTAATTAAAAATATTTAGAAAAATAAATCATTAAAACATTTAAAATGCTGATATTGCTAAAGATTACCTTACACAAAACCTTAAAATATTAATTTTTAAAACATTTTTATGAAACATGGACATGGATGATAAAAATTTCCTAGTAAATACTTACACATAAACAATCTCAGATAATAATGAGATTGAGGAATTAACCCTTATCTTGTACTTTCCTTTAGTATAGGGTATGTTTAACATCCTGTATAATGACCATAGTTTGTTATTAAATTACACTAGAACCATATTAATATTTATGATATCATATATGATTCATTTATTACTTTATACTACCCATTTAATAATAATTTCCATGTTAAAGTAACATTTCGGGTAATAATTGATTTCTTTATCGTACGTGTTTTAACTCTTTATTCTTGATCGTATCACTTATATCATGATTTACATACTTCCAGAATATAAAACATTATTTATATATCATATATATTCAGAATATAAATATGTATAATATATAGATATATGAAATGGAAACACCGTTTATGGAGACGTTAGTCCGTACGTACGTATGAACGTTGTTTCCATTTACTTATCATATAGTATGGAATTAAGTAAAAAAATATATTTATATACATAAATATATATTATTACAGTAGAGATATTATTTCATATACCACATAATTAATCAATGTATTTATTTTTATAAAAATTCTTGAAGGGTGATCGTTGAAGATGAATCTCATCGCGCTGTGGAGACGGTAAGCTGTACGTACGCATGAGAGATAATATCATTCTATTGATTGTGAAATGGTATTTAATTGGATGGTATATTACATATAAAGAATAATTACCATGCTATATTCAATATTTAAATTAATTATACTCATTATTATACCCATCCAAATAATGTAGTGTTGAATAACAAACTACTCCACGACGTGGGGACGGTATGCCGTACGTACACACGTATGGTGACTTTGCCATTAATAGGATGGATAGAATAACGAATATGGTTGTACCATATTTTTAATAAAATAATAGAATGTATTGAGTACTGTATTTATTATTTTTGGTATGGAAACAACAAATAAAGAGGAAGTGTAAGAAGAAAAGAACCTTGAAAGAGGTGATGAAATAATTACCTCTTCTTCAGGTGTTTCCTTTTGATTTGAACAAAAGGGATCTTTAGGTTGGATTTATGATAAATGTAATGCCTCTAGGTTTAATTTAGTAGAGTTGGGAGAATATTTGAGTAGGTATTGGCCGATCCAAATGGATTTGGAGGTGTGAAATTAAGAGAAGGGGAAGTACCCTTTTATAAGAGAGGTGAGGGTCACTTTAGGAAAAGCTTGAAATATTATTTTATTATAAAAATAATTTTCAGTTTATAATGGATATAAATGAATTTATTTATAGGATAATGTGGGTATGGGTATAAATACTATCAACCAATAGGTTTTAGACAATTTTAGGTCACCATATTAACCTTATCTTTTAGATTTAACCATCAGTTAAATAGTTTAACTTTTACCATGTCTTCTTGAATTATTATAATACATGGTTAATAAAGTTACTATAAAATGCCAAGAGAACCTAAATTGGTTCATTAATAACATATATATAATTATATAAGTCATTTTTCCAAACCTTAGATTTTTAGGAATATTATAATTTTTAATAATATAGTATTTGTTTTAAAAACTAATTTATGTCAATTTTGACACTATTTAGTAATTGATTTTTGTTAAAGTCATAAAAACTTGATGAATTCGAAAAAAATACATTGAATCATCCCTAAAATTTCACATTAACCTATACAATTAGTTTATGGATTCAAAAATTTCAATTTACATTTATTTTAATATTTATAATATCAATTATTTTAATATTTCATTAAGAAGGTAATTACTACATCATCATTGTGTCATAAATAAATTTAATTATTTGATGTCTAAAAATTATAAATAAAATACCATGATGTAGGAAATATTTTTATCTTTCTAATGAATATTTATAGTCCAATTTATCTTATGTTTAACCCTATATTAAAAATGGTTAAGTTATTAAATTTTGAATTTAACACTTTTAACTCTTCTTTAAATAAAATATAATAAATGTCATAATCTAACCCAAATGGATCAAAATGATCTTATTTTTTTCCTAAGGTTTATTTTGATCTAAATATACCTATCCAATAGAATCAGGACATGTTTTGGGGTAATTTTAATATTATTTTTACCTTTAATTACCTTATTTACTTTTAACTGTGGTAAATAAAATTCAAAAGTTACTATTCACCAAAAAATTCTTTTCATCATATTGAACCAAATTTTAATTACTAATGTCAACCGAGCCTCTTGGATTTTTTAAATTCAATTCATAGAAGCGGTAAAATTATGTTTTATGCAAATTTGCAAATGTGCCTAGAAGGTGCGTAAAAGACGTTAAAAAGTTCAATAAAATTTTATATGTCTAATCTTATTATAAAATGACTCTAATGAATTAAATTGTACTAATATATTTATTATGTATATATTTTTACTTTAAGATAAATTTTTAATTAAAAATAATTATTTAAATGAAAATTTCGTTTTTTATCTATAACGTAGTGTTTTTCACTATTCATCAAAAATTGAATGTTTTCAGAAAAATACCAAAAATTCACCCAAAGATAATTTTAATATTCCAAATTCAAAAATTATTTCTATTTTACCAAATTCAAAACATATAAGTTTCATTAATTAATTTAAAATTAATTCCCGTTGTCAAAACCAGAAAGCGGGTTTTTAAAAAGTAAAAACTATCAAAAGATTGACACGTGTTTATGTACAATTTAAATGTGAAATTACTTAAAATGACCTAAATTATATTAAATGATTAAAATATAATCTAATTATAATTTAAAACCACTCAAATGAATAATTTAAAACTTTAATTTATTTCGATTAAAAAAGTTGTTTTCAATTAAAATTTTGTATTTTTTTATTATTCATCAAAATATGAAAGTTATCAGAAAAGTACCAAAAATTTATCCAAACTAAATTTTTATGTCCCAATTATAAAGAATAATTTAATTTCATTAAATTGAATATATAAAAGTGTCAAATATTGGATTTAAAAAGGGTTCTCCAATAAAAGGCGGTAAAATTGCATTTTTTTTGAATAATACTTCTTTTATCTGAAAAATTGAATCTATTCTTATATTATGTCTAAGAAACGCATAATATGGATGTTAAAATTATATGGAGTATATAAAATTAAAAATTCAGTTAATACTATTCATAAATTCTTTTTGAATGACTAGTTTGGTAAGTCATGGTGCGCTCGAACTCGGTGTTGCATGTAGCGCAAACTATTGAATTACTTTAAAGAGATAACGTACTATGAAATCCTGGGGTGTTGCATACTAAATCAAAAAAGACAAAAATAAGGGTACACAATAAACTAAGCATACCTTAAATGAGCTCTAGCTCCTCTAGTGCTGCTGCCTTCATTTCCTGCAACTGACCATGCCCAGATCCTCTACCTATCTACTAACGACCACCTCTATGACCATGCTTGGGTAGAGATCCCTGAACCCAAGGAACATCCTATGGTCAGCCTCTATATTCTCTATATACCCTCAATATATAATAATCCTACATCCCCTATTGTTGAAATGGTCTCACTAGCAACTACTACTAAGGATGTTTCTAAACCTAACCACCGCTAGCAAACTGAGAGCAAAGAAACACTGGGCACTAGTTATGGCGATGATCATGAACTTAACAGAAAAAAAATTGGCCAAAAGTTCCCAAGAAAAGAACAAGAATTAATGGCCCCATAAGTCACACTAGTCAAAAACTAAAAGGACCTGGTGCTTGAGACCTACCATTGAGAACTCTACTCCTCAAGGAACCCTACTATCCACCCTCTCATGGTTAACCTCATTATGATTGCATCCGATTGATCACCTCCTCTTTCTTTTGAACCTCCAAATACATTGGAAATGTAAAAGGATTAATTTAACACTAGATCGATGGGAGGAGAACCTCCTCAATATGTATCACACGAGGCTCCTCATCTAGAAAAATATCTAAGGAAAAACACATTAGGTCCTTAAAACTAATTCCCAAATCCTGAACTGACATACTCCCCTTATAAATAGAAAGAAACTCATTTCTTTTCACTGTCTTCATGGTTGATGGAAGGAACTATACCTGGAACTTTTTATGAAAGTCAGAACATGAAACATATGTACCCTTCCAATAACCTGGATACAACATCCACCACTAATGCACAGATCCTTGCATATGATTAACTTTCAAAGAAACCTAGTACTCCACAGGGGCTCAGATCAAATTGAAAGTGATCTAAAGCTCCTCCATCCAACTCTCTATCTCCAAATCTAAAACACTTCCCTCATACTTCCCCAAATCCCGATGCTAAAAATAACACAATTTCATATATCACTAAACCTCATCCTATTCTAGATTAACCCTATGATAATCAATCAGATTATCCTGCTAAATCTCAACTACCCAAGCCACATGAAGATGGCGTTCAAGAGCCATAGTTAAAAGAAAAATAAGAACTTCCTAATCTTGGTAGTATATAAATTTAAAAAGATTCATTTAATTCATTTTATGTTACCCAAAATAACCCAATTAAAATAGGAATACAAGTTATCATGATATATGTACCTCTCTTAAGTATCTACCCTATAAATAGGTAAACCTCACTTGGCTGTTCAATAAGCTCATAGTCCATGCATCGGATCATGAGATCCATAAAATTTCATGTCCTAGCCGATCTCCCTGGCCTATATCACACACTAAGGTCAATTGGTATTGTTTCCATACCAACCCCTGAAATCCTCAATGTTCCTAACTCCAAAATCCATACCATCTCTCAAACATCACCTCTGATACCACTCTGTCATGACCCATCCTGCCAAAGATAGTGAAATGAAGGAAGAGATATAATGAGCCCCAAATCCCAACTCTAGTAGGCCTCGAGTTAGTGACTAGCACCAAGCTATAAAAATCTCATAAATGGGAGGCATTACCCTCTATAAAAATATAGGATTGGGATATAAGATGAATCATCCACAAACAAGTCCATGACATAATATAAAATAAATCAAAAAACTATCCCACAATGCATGTATAAGTAGAACACATATATATAAAAGTCTCAAAATTTAAATACCCAAAAGTAAATATAAAGTAACAACACAACATCTATCCAAAGGTATGAGCTAGTAATGTCCAGTATGGTCCACATAGTCCTCTTGGAAATCTGAAAATTATTTTTGTATATATAGGGTGATCATACAAGTATACTCAGTAGGAAAACAAATGTATTTCAAGCACATGTGAAAGAAGCATACTTATACACCCGTGAGAAAAAAAACCAACAAAACCTAAACAAGATAACTAACCATCCCAACCTCACCAAGGTACGATCACTAAATAACGCAAGACAAATATAATAACATAATATGAAGCATATTAATAAAGGGTACCCCATACATATTTTCCACTAATTTTTTTCTCTCACACCCCAACATCGTATGTCTTGGTGTTCTCATCTCTTCCGAATAATATATAACACTACTAAAAAGCATGGTCACACCACATCTCGCTTGAAGAAACCTAAGAAAGCATCCCAAAAGCACATTCACATCACATCTCTCTCAAAAACTCTTGGGCCATCGCATTACAACCACTACCACAACTAGAGTAGTAGGGTATTGTGAACATGAAGGACATAAACCTCATGCCCTCATTCTACCATACACAAAACCCACCATAAGCCACCCCATAGCATGGTCAAATCATATATTTCCCAAAGAAACTTGGCCCATCACCTAGTGCACTAACAGACCTCCGTCCATCACAACCTGTGTAAATCTACTCACCTGGAAGAGAGAGAGGGGAAGAGTGAGTATCCATCTATCCATACTCATCATCGAGATGTTTGAAAAAACAACCCTCATGTGAAGACATGGATGTCAGAACACAATGATCAATGTGGGTAAGGTGTGTATAGAAATCACAAGTAAAATACAAGTATATACATATAGCCACACACAAGACCAACCTATGGGTTCATAGAAAAACACTAAATGACTCACAACAACCCCACTTTCTCTGTCACCTCTAAATGGATAACACCATACAAGACACTGTCCAAAAAGCACAAAATACATTTCATTTAAACATCCCATTCCTTTAATTATTTACCAAAAATTTCATTTTACCACATTTCTCATTTTAATTAATTCATTAATCATTTACAACCCATTAACCAAACCAACCCATGCCATTTCAGTCAACATTATCATTCAATTACTTTACTACCTGAGCAACTAGAACAAACACAAACACACACCATAAGCATCCCATCATCCATATAGTACCATCATCTCATCACCCTACAAGAACGACTAACAAACCATCACCTCACCACCCCAAAAGCACATCCAAACAAACTAGCACCTCACTACCCCAAAAGCATATCCAAACAAACCACTAACTTGCCACCCTAAAAACATATCCAAACAAACCCATTCATCCCCAAAAGAAATGACCACACATTACTGCCCCACAATGACGAACTCACATCACGACACATCAATAAAATTTTATATATTTTAAAAAGGGGATTATATCACATTTCACTTTATTTTAGGGGTTTTATCACACAATCCATAATCCAAGGGAAACCATTTCATTATAAAAATATAAGTGGTTATCCAATTTTCATTTTGAGGTGTTATCACATCAATAAGAAATAAGGTTTCCATATTACAATAACTACAACATAATAAAAGGCTCCCAACAACCTTGATTTTCAGTAGGGAATCATCCTGTATAATTCACAATATCAAAAGAAAATATCAAAGCTATAAAAGCATGTGAAACATTCCCCTTCCACCTTCAATTAAAATTAACCAATTATTAATATTTGATTAAGAAAAAAAAAACCATATACTATAGATAAAAAAGAGTAAACCCCTCCCACATGTTACTCATAAGCAATAAATAAGGGATTTCTTACCTCAAAGAAGCTTTTCCAACTTGATGTACACCACAGGGTGAAGAAAAAATGATCGAAATCCAAAAATACACATGGGAAACTATGGATCAACCTACACTATACCCAAGGATCATAAAAATTCATCCCAAACCACAACTCTAACCAAAACCTCACTACTGCAACAGATCCTCAAGATAAGAATGGAAGAAATACAACAAAAAATATGAAAATGACTTACACTGATCGACAACAGGCATCCAATAGAACCAATAGATTGAAGCAGGGAGAAGAGGGATGAAATATCTCCAAAAATTTCCTATGGATCTTCTAAAAATGATAAAAAAGGAGGTATGGATTAATGATGGGAAATCATCCAAGAAAAGAACTTAAAACCTGAAATCCCTCCATTTTCAAATCGTGTAATCAATTCACGATGTGAATTACATGGAAATTCAAAATATTTCAACATTTATCAAAATTCACATCACCTCAGCCTAATTTAATTATACATTATGAATTCTATTTTCATGATGTTAATCCATTACAATCCATTAAATTGTATAGCTATACAAGCCATGAACCACCTGTTTATGTCATGTAAAATTTTCATGATGCGAACTTCCTACAATAGCCTTGCTACAACTCCAGCCTCCACAAAAAACTCCCAAAACCTCTTAGAAACACATACAAACACTAAAATGGAGAAGTAAAAGTTTGGGAAGAAATGGACCATTATATAAAATATCACAAAAAACCAAATGGATCAATGGTAATAGATTTTATTGTGTACCAGATGGTACCTTCTATGATGTGAACCTTTTCACCAGTTGTTATGTTAAAATCAATCAGAATTCTAATTGTCATAGCAGTGTACCATGACTATGATATTTTTAATATGGATTTAAAAACAAATTTCCCTAATGGGAAACTTCAGGAATATGTTTATATGACACAATATGAAGGGTTTATGATTCCAAATGATGCCAAAAAAAGTATTTAAGTTACAGAGATACATTTATAGATTAAAATAACCATCCATGTCATGGAAAATTAAGTTTTATGAATCCATAAGGTAATTTGGTATCATAAATAATGAATGTAAGCCTTTTGTTTATAAATGGTTTAGTGGTAGTGTGTTTATTTTCCTAATAGTTCAAATCGATGACATGATACTTATTAAAAATGAAATACCGGTCTTACAGTATGTCGAAGCCTGGTTAAACACATGATTATCTATGAAGGGATTATATGAAGTGGCATATATTCTTGGGATCAAGATCCATCATGATATATCTAATAGAATACTCGGTCTAAGTAAATATATATATATTAACAAAACACTAAAAATATTCTGTATAGAACTGAAGTTCTGAAGGATCAAAGAACAACTGGGTGGGGGGGGGGGGGGTTGAATCAGTTATTTCCATTTTACAAATTTAAAATTTAGAAAACTTAACCCCTAAACTTGTTATATTTGATTTATTTTTATCTTTTAGTAAACTCAAGTGCATATAGAAATAGAAAAATAAACATGGAACACATGATTTACAAGGTTTATCCTCAGTGTGAGAACCTATATTCTTTACATAGCCTCTCCCATGGGTCTATGGAAATTCACTATTATGAAAAAGTTAATATAGATTGCGTAAACTCCTATTGGACACCTTTTATATCCTTATAGTAATGATTATACCGAATCTCATTAGTTTACAATATTTTTCCTACAAAATTTAATCCAATATATATATAACTTTGTTCAAACTACTCCAAAAATATATCTTCATGGAAACTATGTCCAATGACTATGTCTGATGGCTTGAATCCAATGAACTCTATCTTATGATCTCAATCCAATGTCCCCTTCTCAAACTGCACCTATATGGAACTTTCTATTCTACCAAATAACAAAACTCCGTGCCTTACAAACTCTGATCAACTACTCAATATGATCTTATCAATATGTTAAATACATATTTCTTCTATCCAATATCCTAAATAAGATATCTATCTAGAAAAATTCTTTGACACAAAATTTCCAGCACTTTAGCTTTTATCTTTTCGAATAATAACAAGTACAATGTACTTTACAACCTCTATTTATAGGATATCCAAAAAAATGGAAAAGGGAGGGAACTATTTTTTGTTTTCTTGCACACCAAAATTCATAAATATGAATTTCTACAAAATTTAATATCCATTTGAATGTTTCTATAATCTTCTAAAAAAATATTGAATTCTTATGAGATCACAACATTTTCATATTTACAAAGTTATGAAAATGATCTTTCCAAATATTGTTTTTTAGGAACTTCTCTATCTGGAAGACTTAGTCCAAAATTGACTTCTTATATCCAAAAATATTGAACCAATTGGAAATAATCACTTTAACAAGACTCATCTCAAAGTTCAAAATTCACAAATAACATCATTGCAACCTCTAAATACTTTAGTTTCCTACAATGATTTGTCTGGTCATCACTTTTTCAATTTAAAATTTATTTTATTCTAAAAGCTTCATCTATTATTTTGTGTCTGTTATTGTATGTCTATAAAATTGTGTCCAATAAAAAACTTGATTTTTTATGACTTATTTATCTAAACATCTTCTATCCATTCAACATCTTCAAACTTCTTCAGAAACTTCTGTCTAAAAGAGTTCATCCAGAACTGTGAGTCTAGAACTAAAAATGATCTCTCCCTTTATATTTATCAAAACCCATATACTTTATTTCTCAGGAAAAAACATATTCCTTAATGTCCTGACTAAAAAACAACACTGTTGTTACATTTTTAAAAACCTCAAAGAAGTTCACAAACTTGGATTCTACATCAAATTTTTTTTCTAAACTTTCTATTCGGAAGATTCCATCCATTCAACAAGATTTCACAACTTCAAAAATTAGAAAAAAACTCAATTGAATATTTATTTTAATTTCATAATATATTGATCAGTATTTTTTTAGTCCATTGAAACTTTAAAAATATTTACATCCAATGCAGTTCAGTCTGGTAATTTGCATTTGGTATGCTGCATCCAATGTTCTACATCCATAACTACATCTGAAAATGTGTCTGGTTCTCTTTATATGAAAATATATATCTATCATGCTGATTCTGAAGTATTATATGAAAAAATTTGTATGGAACTATATTTCTAAAATTACAGGCCCTAAAATCCATGTACAAATGTTCTATCTGGAAAACACATCAAATATTCTTTTATCAAAAGATTTTATAATGAAGTTTTTCATGATGTTATGATCTATAAGATAAGAAAAGCATAATCGGACTAAATGTTAGAGAGTTAAGAACTTTCTAACTTCCTGAATTTCCCATTTTATTCATTTGATATCTTTAGAAACATTTAAAATTACTCACTCAGAAACTTCTGAATTTCAAATAAAAATGTCGATATGTGGTTCCTGAGACTGATGGTGCTTCTGATTGATTATCTGATCAACAACTTTGTTAAAATAGAGAACTTACATCATTCTGACCACTTTTGAGTCTGGTTCTCTATAGTCTGATTATATGTATCTAGAAAACATATTTTTGAAACATTTTATTTATCTTGACATTTATCAACTTCATAAAAAAACAACTTTCACTCTCCCATTGAATTTGGGTTCGAACATTCAAAAACTTTCACTTGATTTACAAAAATATTCTCAAACAAAAGATTAGTTTTCAATAAATAATTTTTAAAAAAAAACATCACAGAGGATCTTCAATATCCCCCTTTTAATTTGTTTTGAAACTTTCATTGATAACTTTTATCATTCATCATTTTTCATCACTCAAAATTTTTCAAAACTTACTTTTGAAACAACTCAAATTCTCAACATTTACAAAAACTTAACCTTTATCAAAAAAGAGTTTCCTAACACAAAACTATTGTATAAAGCAATGTTTGAAGTAATTCCATCCCTAGGTGATAATAAAATTTGAGTCCATGTTAAGAAAAAGTTCCCTCACTTTTATCTTTTCAAAATTTTTTCTCCCCAATTGTAATTTTTTAAAAAAGTTTCTAAATTATATTCCCCTTTTTCAATATAATCCAAAGAATGGTGGAGGTTTCCTTCATATGTTTAGGAAGTCTTTGGTGGAGACTAAACATGAATTTTTAGCCTCAATTCCACCGACATTTCTTTTGGAATTATTTTGGTAAAGATGTCAGTAATTTTATACTTCATTGAAATATATTTCAGAAAAACATCTCCTCCAAAAAATTTTTATTTGATGAAGTAAAATTTAATATCAATTTTCTTTGTTCTTGAGTGTTGGACATGATTTTTAGAAAGATAAATTTCACTCTGATTATTAAAAAGTATCTTCAATGGTGTAGAAATTATTACTTTCAAATCTTCCAGCTGAGCTTTCATCCACAAAATTTGAGTACACACTTGGCTAGAAACAACATATTATGATTTCACTATGCTCAAAGTTATAGAAATATGTTTCTTACTATGTAAACTCACACAAAATTCTTGAAATAAAAATGTTCCTCCAAAATTTAATTTTCTATCATTACAATCTCTAACCCAATCAACATCAGTATAAACATGAAAGTAAATATCACAAATTATTTTTAAATCATCCCATAAGAAGTTTTTCCTATAAAATATCTCATAATTTTATTTTTTGTTAGTATATTATATTCTTTCAGATCACTTTGATATCTGGAACATATATCCACAACATAAACAATATCAAGTCTTGAGACTGTAAGATAAAGTAAGCTTCATACTAGCTTATGAAAATCTGTGTGATTCACACTTTTTTCGGATCCATCTTTACTAAATTTTATGCTAACTAAAATTGGATTAGAAACTTATTTTGAATATTCCATTACAAACTTTTGTAAAAAATTTCTGACATACTTTTCTTGAGATAGAAAAATGTATTTTTCTTTTTTTTAAACTTGTAAACCCAGGAAGAAAGGTAATTATCCTAAAATATAAATTTCAAAGTTATTATTAATTTATTTAGAAAATTCTTTAAAAACATATTATCCATCCCAAAAAAAAATTATATCATCTAAATATACAATTATAATTAGTGTGTTGGAGTTCACTTCTTTTATATACAAGTTTCTGTCAACTTTTCCATTAACAAGATTCAAATTTTTCAAACAACTATAAAGTTTGGAATACCAGGTACATGATCTTGTTTTAATCTATACAGGGTTTTCTTCAATTTAAAAACATTATTTTCATCATTATCAAGTAGAAAACCATAATGTTTCTCAATTTATACTAATTCATCAATCTCGTTATTTAAGAAATATGACTTTATATCCATCTGATAAACTTTATAACATTGATGTGAATCCACTAATAAGAACATTATAATAGTTTCTAATCTTTCAATTGGGGAAAATTTTTCTTCTAATTACACACCTTTCACCTATGCATAACCTTTACAAACAAGTCTTTCATTGTTTCTTGAAACTTTTCTATGTTCATTCAACTTATTTCTATACACCCATTTTGTTCCAATAACATTTTTATTAATAGAAATTTAATAAGTCCCCATTATTCATTTTTATCAATTTTATCCAACTATTCATTCATAGAATCCACCCATTATTTGTATTGAATAGCTTTTGAAACTTATTCTGATTCAAAATTGCGTGATAAGTTATGTTTGATTTTATAATCACAACTTTCTTCTAGTATGAATCAGATATTTCTGATTTCCAAGTATATTTTCAGTTTCAACTTGTTTTTATAGAGTATGAAATTTTTAAGTTTCTCTTGTAGCTTCACTTTCCTCACCATATGATTCACATGAATCTTCATGCATATAAATTTTATCACTTTCACATTCATAAAAAATCTTCAATTTTTATTCCTCAACATTTTCAACATCCTTTCTTAAAAAGTTTTAATTTTAAACAAATTTCACATAATATGAATCCACAACTTTTTAAAATGTTTGTTATAACATTTATAACTTCTTCCATTGGGTAAATATCCTAGGAAAATTCCTTCTTCATCTTTTTCATCAAATTTTCTAAGATCCAGATTTTTTGTTTTTTAACAAACACATCCTTGAAGTATTTCAATGAAGGTTTTTCTGATACCATATTTCTTATAAATTCATGTTGGATTTTGGTATCAAAAACCATATATTTAGAACATGTAAAACAACACTCACAACTTATCTCTATTATAAATTTAAAATCTTGTATTATGATAACATGATTCTTCCCATTTTCACCAAAATTCTATTTTTTCCTTTCCATAACTACATTTTTTTGTGGGTTATAGGGAGAACTATACTAATGTTTGATTCCATTATTTCTTAGATAATATTCAAAATAATTTTATGTGATTTATGTACCATTATCTATTCTCATATTCTTTATATAAACCCCTAATTATTTCTCAACATATTTTTTCTGAAAAATATGAATATCTCTACAACCTTTGATTTATGTTTCATAAACACAATGTTGGTCATCTAAGTGAAACCATCAATAAAAGTGATAAAGTATAAATATCATTTTGTTTATTGAAATCTCATCAGTCCACAAATATTTGAATGAATAATTTTAAGAGGTTTGGTAGAATAAATCTCAACACTCTTATGAATTTTACTAGTCATTTTCTCTTTCTAACAAGTTATGGAAATATCATATTCTATTCTTTTTATAGTTAGAAAATTTCATAAAAAATTAACTTTAGAAATCTTGTTCATGATTTTCTTCTCAAGGTAGAAAAGTCTATGATTTCATAAATTATTTTAATCTTCATCACTCAAGTAGTAGGAGTAACGAAGTTCTCCTATTTGAAAGAGATTTCCATTTGTTCTTTCTCCCATGGTAACAAATTTAGCATATTACACACTTCTGATGATACAAGAATATTTTATGAATATAAATTATTTTCCATCATCACAAAGTTGACTTGCACTAAGTAAGTTATGTTTTATACAGTCGACAAATAGAGATTCCTTAGATTTCAACTTTTTTATTTCAATCTCATTTGTTCTAATTACTTTGATTTTTAAGGTACTATAATTTCTGAAGGTAATTGATCCTCCATAAAATTTTTAAAAATATTTCAAAATTTTTATATCTCTTATCATTTTTGAGGAACAAACACTATCAAGAATCCATGGTTTATTCTTTTTACTAGCTTTCAAAGTTTTATAAAATATAAAATATATTTCATCAAATTTATTCTTCCCTACATAATTTTATTTTATAGCATACAAAACTTATCCCAAAAGAGTTTTCATACATTATTCAGAAAAATAACCTATTTGATCACATCTTTCACAAACTTCATCTTGGAAATCAAAATGAGTTTTTATTGGAAAGTTTCTAAAATCTTGATATTTCACTTTTCTAACTTATTGTGGATTAGTAAATTTACTCATTATGATTCCACCATTGCTTCCCCTATATCCAAACCTCTTTCTCGATAGAGGCATATTGTTCCAAAAATTATAATCTTTATGCCCATAAATTCCACAGCACCAGCCAAAACCATCAAATCTTGGTTTTCTATAGAATAATGATATTTCCTTATAATAATATTTTTGAGGTTAATAACATCTTTTAACTTTAGAAACAACTAGTCATGTGAAAAATTTATTCTATGGGGGGGTTCAACTTTTGTTGATGTGATAGCTTTTTTACATCCTTTATCCACCCAAGCTTTCCCAATATTTTTATTAAAACCTACAGGGTTAGTAAAATCAGATGAAGTAACATATTTAGTGGGTGAAGATTTCACAGGATTATTTATATGAACTTTCTCAACAACTTTAGAGGTACCAAATTTAACTTTTTAAGCTTTGTTAAAGTTTTCATTCATATTTCATAAGGTATTTTCATCCTCAAGAACTTTTGATTGAGATTTTCAAACTCTATATTTCTTAGCATCAAACTTATTACTATGATCTTAAACCATCATTCCCTGTTCAAAAATTCTCATTTTATAGTTTAAGATTTTATAGATGTGATCTTCTTCTTGATTAACCACATATTTTCTTACTTAAACAACTTTCCATCTTCTTTATTAATCTCTGATTTTTTTCTTAAGATTTAGGTTTTTATCTAGGAATGATACAAGTTATAATCTAAGCTGATACCCTCTGTAAGATTCTTCACCTCCTCCTCCTTATTCTTATTCACTATTTGAGTAATATTATATTTTCTTAACTTTTTAAATGAATTTTATGAGCTTTTTTGAATTTTAATATTTTGAATAATTTTTGTCAGTTGAGTTTGATTCAACTTTCTTACTCATCAGAATTCATTTTTTTCACAATAAACTTCTTCTTATATTTTTTGGATGAATTTTCTTCCTTATAATTTTTATTGAACTTCTTCTAATTATGTTTTTCTTTAGAATTATATTCAATTTAATTAACTTTATTATTTTATAAATTCGTAGAAAAATGCTCGATTCCACCACAATCAAAACATTTTAGAGTAAGTTTTCCTCTATACTTTCCTCTTCTTCTCTGATAGTTCTTAGATATAAGAGAAATTATTTTTTCATTCAACTCATCATCCTCATTATCCTTGAAATCACAAGGATTAACATCTTCAATATCTTGAATTTTCATCTTTCTCATAGCTTAAAAATACATTTCATATTTCATCTTATTTTTGAACACTGAAGCTTTTCTTATTTCATATGGAACAAATAAGTTATGCAATTCATCAAGAGATAATTCATATTTATATTCCAAAGCATAAATTTTAGAATTAAATATGACCAAAAAGTTTCTCATCTATTTTTTAACAATTATAGAATATTCTATGACATCTCTAAAACCTATGATGTCACAAAAAACTTCATTCACTATAGTGAAGTATTAATCAATAGTTTCTTCATCTCTCATTCTTATATCCTCAAACTTTCTATGCCATATTTGTATATTTTATTCCTTCACTTTAGTATTTCCTTTGAAAATAATTTTGATCTTGTCCCACATAATCTATTAATTTTTGAGACCCATCACATTCATATAAACATTTTCTGACAGAGACATAAGAACAATATTTATAGCCTTTTCATCAACTTCAATATTTATCTTGTCATCAAAATATATATAATAATCTTTCTCAATAGGTGGAAACCCAATATTTTCTGCATCAATAACTTCTAAGTAGAGATATAAAAGATAGGGTATCATTCTATTTTTTCATCCATTATAATTTTTTACATAAAATGTGGGAATTCCTCTAATATTAGTAGAATTGATATTATCCATGATAAGTATTAAATAGGGGAACATTCCTCTGATACCAATTGAAGTTCCAAAGGATCATAGAACAATTGAGATGGGGGGGGGGGGTTTATTCAGTTGTTGTATTTTTACAAATTTCAAATTTAGAAAAATTAACCGCTAAAAATTGTTAGAATTTCTTCCTTATAACATTTTAGTAAACTCAGGTGTAAGTAGAAATAGAAAAAAAATCATGGAACACATGATTTACAAGCATCGACCTCACTGCGAGAACCTACATATTTTCTATAGCAACTCCCATAGGTCTATAAAAATTAACTATTATAAATAAGTGAATACAACTTGCATCAAATCCTATTGGAAACTTTCTATATCCTGATAGGAATGATTATACTGACTCTCATCAGTTTACAAGGTTTTTCTTATAAAAATTGAGCCACAAAAAAATATAAAACTTTGTTCAAACTTCTCTACAAAATATATTCCTAGAAACTCTTTCTGATGCCTACGTCCAATAGCTTTCGTCTGATGACCTATATTCGATGGTATCATTCTGATAGACCTTTATCAAACTAAACCTGTATGAAACTTTTTGTTCTTCCAAATAAAAGAAACATGTGCCTTTAAAAACTCTTCTCAACTAATCAATCTGATCTTCTTAGTTTGGTAAAATCAACTTTCTTTTGTCTAATATTATGAACAAGATCTCTATCTAGAAAAATTATCTAACACAAAATTTCCATCACTTAAACTTTTGTATATCTAAATATTAACAAGTATGATGTACTTTCCAGCCTCTATTTATATTCTCTCCAAAAGTGGAAAATGGTGGGAACTTTTTTTTTAGTTTTACAACTCACAAAAATTCATAAATACGAATTTATTATAAATTTTAAATCCATTTGAACTATTATCCAATCTTATATAAAAAATTCAAATTCTTCTGAGATCATAAAATTATCAATTTTACAAAGTTATGAAAATGATCTTTTCAAAAATTGTTTGTCCAAAACTTCTTTTTCCAAAATACTTAGTCTGAACTTGAATTATTCTATTCTAAAATCTCGAACCAATTCGAAAATATCACTTTAACAAGACTTAAATCAGACTTAAAACTTTTAAAACAACATCATTTCAACCTATAAATACTTCAATTGCCTGTTATATCTAATTTTCACTTTATCAATTCAAAAATTTATTCTAAAGGCTATATTCGTTCTTCTACATCTATTCTTGTATGCCTGAAAAATTGTGTCTGATAACAAACTTGAATTTTCTTGTTATTTATTTATCTAAACATATTCCATCCATTCAAAATCTTCATACTTATTCAGAAACTTATATCTGAAAGAGTCATCTAGAACTGTGAGTTTAGAACTTCAAATAATATCTCCCTTTGTATTTCTCAAAACTCAAATACTTTCTTTCTTAGAATTTTTTCCTTAATGTACTAACTGAAAACCATAATCATTTTTAAGTTTTTACAAACCTCACAAAAGTTCAAAAACACAAATTCTTCATCAAATAATTCATCATAACTTTATTTATATAATATTTCATCCATTCAACATGATTTCACAACTTTAAACTTTATAAAAAACTCACTTTCATCTTTCTTTTAATTTCATCATCTACTGATCAATATTATTTTAGTCCATTGAAACTTTGAAAAAAATATAAATCTGATGCATTTCACTATGGTAATCTTCATCCTCCACATTGTGTCCAATGTTCTACATTTGGAACTACATCTAGAAATGTTTATATTTATATTTATCCAGAAATATGTGTCCAACATGCTCCTTCTAAAGTACCACATCCATAACTATGACTAGAACTCTACATTTAGAAGTCTGATTATAGAAAGATATATCTAGATGTGCTGTCTGGAAAACACTTCAACTCTAATTTCATCAAAAGATTTTATCATGGAGTTTTTCATGATGTTGGGAACTATGAGATCAAAAAATAATCGTCAAACTAAATATTAGAAAGTTAAGAACTTTACAACTTAATGAATTTCCCATTTTCTTCATTTGATATATTCAGAAAATTTTTGGCTTCCTCACTTAGTAACTTTTGACTTAAAAAAAGTTGATCAATGGATATTAAGACTAATGGTTCTTCTTATTTATTTTCATATAAATAACTTTATTAAAATAGTGAACTTACAACATTCTAACCACCTTAGAGTCCAGTTCTCCTCAGTCTGATAAGCTGCATCAGGAAAACATATTTTCAAAAAAATTTCTTTACTCATACTTTTATCAACTTCACAAAAAAACAACTTTTACTCCCCCTTTGAATTTGGGTTCGAGCTTTCAGTAAATTTTACCTTTTTACAAAAATATTCTCAAACAAAAGATTAATTTTAAAAAATTTAAAAACTTTGAAAACAAAACATCACAAAGGATCTTTAGGAACAATCCAATATGGTATTGTTTCTAGTGTCACATGACATTCATATTTCTAAGAAAATATTTCCTGAGAAACATGAGGAGAGATAGATAATGGTAAGGATTCCATATGCATCAATGATTGGGTTAGTCATATATTTCACGTTATGTACAAGTATAGATGTCACAAACTCCTTAAGTGCGGTAGGAATATATCAAAAAGACCCTAGTGACTACCATTGGATGGAATCCATGACTATCCTTAAGATTTTGAGGCAAACTAAGGATATGTTCATTGTTTATATAGGATATGAGTAGCTAATAATCAGGGGATATGTAGATGCTAGTTTCCAAATAGATCAAGATTATCTAGAATTATAGTTGGGATATATCTTCACTCTTAATAGAGATGAAATGAGATGGAAGAGGTCAAAGAAGGTTTTGGTCACATATTCTAAAGTATATTTTGAATATAATATAGATTCCGAGTCATTTAAATAAGGTGTTTGGATATTCCACTTTATCTAAGATCTTGATATGATTCCTAACAGTAAATATCCCATCACACTCTATTATAATAATACAATAGTGGTGACTCTTGCAAAGGAACCAAGATCAAATCAACAAAAGAATAACACACTTTTGAAATATCATATCTTGAGGGTTTTTTCTTAGATAAGTGAATTCATAGTGATAAGGTTCTCCAAGGAAGACAACATAGTGGAACCCTTTAATAAAGCCTTAACTCAACATAAACATGACCATCATGTGAGATCCACCATAATGAAAGTTGTTTGAAGTTGGCTCCAATCCAAGTGGAAGTCTATTAGAGTTGGTATCCTAGAAATAGTTGTGTGTACATTGGATTACATGTATATTAAAATAATTGAATGTTAATTGAAATTATATTATTACATATAATTCATAGTTTTGTGTGACATTAATTTAATAAAGTTTCAGAGTATTTGTCACATTGAAAAGGACATAGAGTTCCCTACTATGATGATAACCTTAAAATTCCATGAATATATTATTAAACCTTTTTCTATGGATGGATAAAATTCTATGATAAGGTATATAAAATGTTGACCATTAGGCATAATTACTCGAAATAAGATGTTATTTTATCTCAGGAATTTTACACTTGGTAGTCTCTAAGAAAGGATATTATGATAACATACCCTCTTGTAAGAATTCCATATGTTTATGTGTCATATATATTACTATATGTGAGTGTTTTTAATGGTCCTTAGACTTTAATATTATTATTAAATCAAGATATGAATCATGATATTTTATTTATTATCATAAAACAGGACATAAAATAGTTCATGGTGAAGTTGGGTATGTTGGGTTCATAAAAAATGACATGTTATTAATGAATAGGTCAATGAAGGATTTTTCCCTTCCATCTTTATAGATATTTATATCTCAACACTTTGAATGAAAAAAACTGAAATATTAAAATCCATGGACATGGTGTAAAAATGAGTTCTTTTCAAATAGTCAAAGATATTTGTATAAAGCATATAGGTTGATGACATGAGAGTGCAACCTTGTTGGTGATATATCATGAAAAATGGATTATATTACACAGTGAGAAATCATATGTGGTTTTCACCATTATGGAATCAACTTATTTATCTTAGGTTCCTCAACCCACTGCTATATAGTAACCTTGGACTTTACGAAACCCCACCTAATGATAATGAGAAAAAAAAATGATATGGTCACACACTAAGTCTTTTTTTATCTCAATTAAATTCAATTTGAATTTAATTATTATAATTAAAGATCATTTTTTATGTTTTACTAACAATGTTTTTTATTGAAAAATAATTTTTTTTAAAAATGTTTTTGTAATATAGGAAAAGTAGAGTTTTTGGAAGTTAAATAACTTTTGTTATAAAGTTTCTGGAGATGAATAAAGTTAGGTAATATGGAAGTTAAGAAATTTACTAGAGATGAAGAATGTTAGAAAGTATGAAAGTTAAGAAATTCTTTGGAGAAGAAGAAAGTTATAAATTATAAAAGTTACGAAAGTTATTAGATATGAATAAATTTAGAAAGTCTAAAATTTAAGAAAGTTTTTGAGATGAAGAAATTAAGAAAGTCAAGAAGTTATAAAGTTTACATAAATTTGTTAAAAAACATTATTATAAATTAATATAATGTTTTTCTAACATTAAAGTTTTCAACATCATGAAAACATCATGATAAAATATTTTTAAGAAAAGAGGAGTTTTAAGATATTCAAATAATCATATCTGGACACAGTGTTTCAGACAAAGTTTTTCGGATGCAGATCTTTGAATGCGGTTTTGGATGCATACCTCTAGAAGCAGCATGGTGGACATAGGGATTCATACACATTTTACTAGATAGAACAAATTTATATGGTTTTTTGTTCTATGTTTATGTTTTTGAATGGGGCCTCTCATATAGAGCTGCATCTAAAGGAGATTTGTAAAAAGATTTAACAAATAGATAGAGAAATGAAGATCACCAGATGATGAAATTGAAGAAAATATAGAAGTTTGTTTTTTGATAAAGCTCGATGAAGTACAGAATTGATAAATATACATAAACTTATAGATAGAAAGTTCAGATGAAGAATTTAGTGAAAACTATGAGTTTGTGAAAGTTTCTATGTTTGTGAAAAATGTGATAAAATGAAGATGATGGTTTTCAATTAGGTTGATATGTTAGGTATTTTTAACTAATAAAGTTACTAGTTGAGTTTTGAGAAAACAAAGGGATAGATCATATACTGTTCCAAACATAAATTTATGGATGAACTCTTTTAGACAGAGAATTTTGAAGAAGTTTGAAGATGTATAAATTAATAGAGGATGTTCAGGTGAAGAATTGAAAAGAAGTGAGTAAAGTTGAAGTGTTTAATTGGACACAGTTATTGAGATATAAAATAATGGATATAGAATAATATATAGATCCACCAGACAAAGGAAAAGTTAAAAGTATTTAAGATATTACCGGAATAAACCTATAGGTGTATAAAGTATTTAGATGTTGTAGAAATATTGTCATCCATCTCCATTTATCTTAAAGAAACATACAGAACAATATTATTTCAATTGGTTTTTAAAATCATGGGTTTAGGAAGAAAATTATTTTATTTTTCCTTTGGATCAAGAGTTTTGGACAAAAGAAGAAAAGTTTGGACGAAGTATTTTAGATAGAGAGGTTCTGGAAAAACGCTTTCTAGACAAAAAAAATATAGAAAGTTATAAAGTACCAAAGATAAGAAATCTTATAAATGATGATGTCCTAGAAAATTATATAAGATTCATAAATATTCAAAAAGAGTTGGGAATATTTTAGAAGTGTTCAAATGAATTTCAAATATATAATAAATTTTGATTTATGAATTTGTGAGAGTAATAAAACATTTTAGGTTTACTTCCTTTTTTATTATAAGAGAACCTATAAATAGAGGTCTAAAGTACATTGTATGAGATTGAGAACACTATTTAGAGATAAAGAAAATCTAAAACCCTAAATGTTTTTGTCTTAGATTTGAGTTTCTAACTGAAGTCTGTTTTTGAGTTGAATAATGTTTTTTTGATAAAGGTTTCTGATCAGAAGACCGCTCATAGGAAAGTTCAGATCATTAGAAAGAAGTTTATCAAATATAATTTTATTGGAAAGAGTATCAAACAAACATAACATAAAGAGTTTTCATGTAGAAATTTTGTGAGATGATAAGTTTTTTTAAATCAGATAGAAAAAAATTTTATATCAGGAATAGTTTTAGAAAAGCCACATTTGATGGAGATTACCAAAAGCAATCACACTAAAAAAAGAAATCGAATAGAGGAATCAGATGGGATTTATGAAAGAACTTTCTTATAGAAAAATTCATAAAGTTACTTTTTTTTGTGTTTCAATTTTTTATAATTTTTTTTAAAGTGATGGGTTTTTTTATAATCATACCTATCAAGAGATAAAATGAGTCTAATAGGAGTTGTCTCAAAGTTATATACACTTCTTTATAATAGTGAATTTATTGGGACTCACGTGAGTGGAAATTTCAAGGATATAGGTTATTATACTAGGATATAACCTTGTAAATATTTTATACCTTGTTTAATTTACTATCATTTCATGATTGTTAGTTTGTTATAAAAATTAATAAGGAAATAACTCTGAAAATTTACAGAGGTTAAATTTATTAAAGTAGGAAATTTTTAAAATACTACAACTAATTCATCCCCCCTTCTCAGTGGTTTACTAATCCTACAAAACTTCAATTTTTATTAGAGGGAAGGTTCCCCTATTAAATCATTATCATGGAAAATCTCAATTCTTTCAACAATAGAGGAATTCCTACCTTCATTAGAAAAAACTTTCATGGTTAAAAAAATGATGATTACCTATCTTATTTCACTTGTCCTATAGGTTATTAATTCAACAATTATTAGGTTTCCACCCATTGAGAGAGATACCCCTATGAATTTTACTAAAAATAGAAACATTTATGTTTATGGAAAAGATATAGATTATATTCTTATATTTTTTTTAGAAAATTTATTCATGAAAGTAATAGGTTTAAAAATGGACATAGAAACTGGGGACAAACTTGAAAGTATCTAAGAGGGAAATACTAAAGTAAAGGAAGAAAACTTAAAAATACGGTGGATCAAGTTTGAAGATATCAGGATGGGTGATGAAGAAACTATTGATGAATATTTAAATATAGTGAATGAAGTTGTTTTCAACATTAGAGGTTTTTGAGATACCTTGAAATATTATACAATTGTTAATAAAATCATGAGAAACTTCCCTGATAGGTTTGATTCCAAAATCTTTTCTTTACAAGATAAATATGACTTAGCTCCTAATGAATTACATAAATTTCTTATTTCTTATGAAATGAGAAAATCTCCAATGCTAAAAATGAAGATCAATTATGAAATAGATTTTTAAGCTATAAGAAAGTTAAAAATCTAAGATAATGATCATAACATTATTGATAATATTGATTCAGATGATAAGGAAGATGATAAAATGAATGAAAATATTGTTTCTCTTATATCCAAGAATTATTAAATAGGTAGAGTAAAGTATATAGGAAATTTTCCACTCAAATGTTTAGAGTGTAGAGGAATTGGAAACTTTTCTATGAATTTCCCCAAGAAGAAAGTTGGATAATTTCGAGATTATTCTGAAGAAAAACCTCAATGGAAGAAGTGGAAAAAAAGTTATAAGGAAGAAAAATCATCCAAAAAATATAAGTTAACTGAAAAAAAGTATGATTAGTAAGAAAATTGAATTTAAATCAATTGAAAAAAATTCTTCAGAATATGAAAGTTCAGAACATTCATTGAAAAAGTTGAGAAAATAGAAGATTCCTCTAACAGTGAAGAATAAGAAGGAGGTGAAGAATCTTATATAGAATATTAGATTAGATTGAAAATTTTCACATGTCTTAAGAAAAATATGAATCTCAATAAATAAATAAGAATAATGAAGAAATATGGAGGGAGGAAATATGATAAAAGGGAAGATCTTCTTAAAAGGTAAGATTTGTAAATTGAGGATATTAAGAAACTAAAACTGAAAATTTTAGAATGGGGGAAGATATTAGAAGATATTTGTGAGAAAGTTTCTGCTAAGGAAGAAAAGGTTTGTAAAAATTATTAAAAACTTCCTGATGTTTAAAGTACCTTAATAAAGATGAATAAAAATATCAACATAGATTTAGAGGTAAAAGATAAATAATATCAAGTTGTTGAGAAATATCATTCCAACAACCAGGTGATTTATTTACCTTATTAAAGTAAATGTTCATCTAATTTTACTAACCCTACAGGTGTTAAGAATTTTTTTTGGAAAGATTGGATTGATAAAGGATGTGAAAAATCTACCACATCAACAAAATTTTAAAATTCCTCTTAGAATAAAGTTTCCACACATCCAGAGGAAACTAAATTTAAAATATGTTGTGAACCACAGAAATATTATTACAATATAATATCATATTTCTACAAAAAACTAAGTTTTGATGGTTTCTATTGGTTTTGTAGAATTTATGGTCATAGAGTTTACCATTTCTAGAATAATATTTCACTTCTAGGAAATGGGAATGAATATAGGGGGAGTAATGGCGGAATAAGAATAAGTAACTTTCCTAAGCCATACGGATTAATAAAAGTGAAATATCAAGATGTTATAAAATATCCCATGAAAAATTAGTTTGAATTATTAGATTAAGTTCGCAGAAGATGTGATAAACTAGTTCAATTTTCTAAAAAAATTTATGAAAATCATTTCGATACAAATTTCCTATGTTAGAAAAGAAAAGGAGGTTGGAAAGAATAAAGTTAAAGAAAGAGATTTTATTGTTGAGAAAGATCTAAAAGAAATAAAAAATAATAAACCATGGATTATTGATAGTGGTTAATCCTTATACATGATGGAAGATATAAAAATCTTTAAAGATGTTGAAAATCATGACAGAGAAACAGTTACTTTTGGACATGATAGTTCTTTAAAAATGAGAGGAATAAGAATAAATGATATAGAATCTTAAAAACTAAAATCTAAGTTGTATTTGTTGATGAGATCAAGAAAAAACTTCTTAGTGTGAGTAAACTTTATGATTGTGAAAAAGTAGTGATATTCAAGTAGTATTATTGCATTATTATAAGTGTGGAAGATGGAAAACTTGTTACATGAGGAGAAAGAACCAGTGGAAATATTTTTCAGATTGGGTAACTTGGTGACTCATATTACGTGAGTGATAAATATTAGAACAAGTTGTGGCATCATATACTTGTTCATCTTTGGTAAAAATTATGAAAAAACTTTATAAAATTGATACTATATAAAATCTTCTAACATTGAGAATAAGAGAAGATGATGTCTATATAACTTTTCAGAAAGGAAATATGGTTAGTATAAGCCACAAAAAAATATAAATTCAATTTACTTGACCTATTTATCTTATTCACTTATATATTTTTGGACCTTTGAGACATAAATAAATGAAATTATATTTCTACTTTATCAATTTTATGGATGATTTCACTCATATTACCAAAATCATGGTTATTAAACATAAATAAAAGGCTATAGAAATGTTTAAATTTTTTATAAGTGAAGTTGAGAGAGAAATGGGGGTTTATATAATGAAGCTAATAACTAATAATGGAATTGAATAAAAACTCAATTCCTTCAAGTCACATTTGTATAAACTAGTAATTAAACATTAATACAACTATCCTTACACCTCTCAAAAAAATGGAGCAGTAGAATGTAAAAATATAAGCTTAGTGGAAATGGGAAGAAACATGTTGTTAGAATATAAAATTTATATGTTTTTTTGGATATAAGATATTAGTACCTCTATACATGTACAAAAAATATGTTTGTTAAGGTATGGATCCAACATGACTTCATATGGAATGTGTTATAACAAAAAACCTTCAGTGAAATATTTCAAGGTTTTTGGAAGTCCCACTTTTCTAAAAATAAAAAATCTAGATCTTGGGAAATTTGATGAAAAATATGAGGGAGGAACTTTCATAGGATATTTACCCGAGGGAAGAAGTTAAAAATTTTGGAATAAACATTTACAAAAATTGGTGGATTCCTATTATGTGAAAGTTATTGAAAATACAAATTCCTTAAAAAAGGATGTTAAAAATATTGAGGAAGAAAAACTAAAGATTTCCAATGAAATTGAAAGTGTTCCAAAACAGATATATCAAGACTTATAGGAATTGTGTGATGAGTAAAGTGAATCTAGAATAAAAACTTCGAAATTTACAACCCTACAAAAACAAGTTGAAACTAAAAATATAATTGTAAATCAGAAAGCTTTGATTTAGACTAGAAGAAGGATGATATTAGAAAATCAAACATCACTTATTTCAAAACTTGATCCAGAGTTAGTTTTATAAGCATTAAAACACAAATAATGGTTTAATTAAATGAATAAAGAGTTAGATCAAATTGATAAAAATGAAACGTGGGAACTTTTTCCACAACCAGTAAATAAAAATTTTATTATAACAAAATTGGTGTATAGAAATAGGTTGAATGAACCTAGAGAAGTTTCAAGAAAAAAAGAAATAAATATTTTTAAAGGTTTTACAAAATTGGAAGGTGTGAAATTTGAAGAAACTTTCACCCCATTTACAAGATTAGAAACCATTAGAATGTTCTTAGAAGTGGATTCACATCGATGTTATAGAGTTTATTAGATGGATGTAAATTCATATTTCTTAAATAGTGATATTGAGGAATAAGTTTACAGTGATAAAAATTGTGGGTTTCTACCTGATAATGATGAAAATAAGGTTCTTAAGTTAAATAAATCCTTTTATGAGTTGAAACAAGAACCATTTTCTCAGTACTCCAAACTTAATGATTTTCTAAAAAAATTTAATTTTTCTAATGTAAAATTTTATAGAAACTTGTATGTGAAAGAAGTGGATTCATGAACGCTGATTTTAATTTCTTATATAGATTATATAATTTTTTATAAGGATGTAGAAAATGTTTGTAATTAATTTTCTAAAGAAATAAAGAAGAATTTTTAGATTTTAATATTAGGAGAATTGAATTTATTCGTAGGATTACAAGTTCAATAGAATGAAAAATAAATTTTCCTATCTCAATAAAAGTATTCCATGGATTTTTTATAAAATTTTGGAATGGATGATTAAAAATAATTTTCTACTCTAATTTTATTGATCACAAAGTTGAGGAAATATGAAAAGAAAAAGTGTAAATTAGAAATATTTTCAAAAGATGATGGGAAGTTTTATTTAACTTAAAACATCAAGTCTTGATATTGTTTATGCAATGAATTTATTTTCTAGTTATCAAAGTATTCTAAAAGAATCACATATGTTGATAGAAAATAGAATTATATGATATGTTAAAGGAATAAATTCATACAGGATGATGTACAAAATCAGTTATGATATGAACTTTCATATTTATACTGATACTAATTAGGATTGAGATTATAATGATAGAAAATCAAATTCAGGAGGAACATTTTTCTTAGGAGAATGTTGTGTGAGTTGGTATAGTAAAAAACCGAGTTCAGTAACTTTGAGCACAAAAAAATCATAATATATTTCTACTACATAGGTTTGTACTCAAATATTGTGGATGAAAGTTCACCTAGAATATTTGTAAGTGAAATTTTCTACATCATTTAAGATATTTTGTGATAATTAGAGTGAAATTAATCTTTTTAAAAATATTTTCCAATACTCAATATCAAAGGACATTGATATTAGGTTTCAATTAATAAAAGATAAAGTTTCTATTGGAGATATTTTTTTGTAATATATTTTAATGAAGAATCAAATTGATGACATCTTTACCAAAGCTATGTCAAAAGAACTATTTTTGGATTTGAGGCTGAAACTTCATGTTTATCCTCCACCAATGACTTATTAAAGTTCTAAAGGAAGTATCCTACTAATATTTATATTATGTTTAAAAAGGGGGATAGAAATTAAGAGCATTTTAAAGAAGTTTTTACAATTCCTTTTATAATGAATATGAATATGTAGTTATTATAGAATGAGGGATAGAACAAAAAGTGGGTGAGAAAAAAAAAATGATATTCAACAAATAGAGAAGATAAAAATGATGGGGAGTTTATCTTAATATGGAAGCAAATTTTCCTATCATCGAGGGATGAAATTTCTTCCAAAACATTACTTTTTCCAGTAGTGTGGTGTCATGAAACTCTCTTTTGAGAAAGGTTATGTTATGTTAAATGTTAAAAAATTTGAGTTATTATAAAAATGTGTTGTGAAAAAGTATGAGTGAAGAAAAATTATTAGTGTTAATATTTATGAAAGAATATTGTAAAAAAATATAAGGGGGGAGATTGAATATCCTTTGTGATGTGTTAAAATTGTTTTATTTTTTGAAAAATAACTTTTGTTAAAGAATGTTTTTGTAAAATAGGAAAAGAATAGTTTTTTGAAGTTAACAAAATTCTGGTATGAAATTACTGGATATAAAGAAAGTTAGAAAAATTGGAAGTTAATAAAGTTACTAGAGATGATGTTGCAAAGTCTGAAAGTTAATAAAGTTTTTGGAGATGAAGAATGTTAGAAAGTCTGAATATTAAGAATGTTTCTAGAGATGAATAAGGTTATAAATTTTGAAAGTTAAGAAAATTGATGAGATGAAGAAATTAAGAAAGTTTACATAAATTTGTTAAGAAACTTTATTATAAATTCAGATGATGCTTTGCTGATCTCAATGTTCTCAACATCATGAAAACCGCATGATAAAATCTTTTAAATAATGGAGTAGGTTGAAGATATTCAAATAGATAGATCTAAAGACAGTATTTTAGACACAGTTTTCTAGATGCAGATCTTTGAACGCATCTCTAAATGAATACCTCTAGAAGAAGCATGGAACACATAGGGCTTCAAACCTAGTTTATCAGATAGAAAATATTCTGATAATACTTTTTTCAATGTTGATGTTTCTAAATAGAGCCTATTATACAGAGATATATTAGATGAAGATCTATACAAAGATTCAACAGACAGATATAGAGATGTTGATCATCAGATGATGAAATTGAAAGAAAGTTGGAAGTGTGTTAATACTGAAGTTCGATGAAGTAAAACCTTATTGAAAATACACAACCTTCCAAATATAAATTTCAGACTAAGAATTTAACGAAAATTTTGAGTTTGTGTAAGTTATTGAGTTTGTAAAAAATGTGAGAAAACGAAGATGCTGGTTTTTAGTCAGGTTGATAAGGCAAGTGTTTTTAACTAAGAAAGTAAGTAGTTGATTTTTTTGAAAATAAAGGGAGAGATAATATATGGTTCTGGGCATAAATTTCTGGATGAAATCTTCCATATAGATCCTTATGAAGAAGTTTAAAGATTCATGAATAAACAAAATATATTTAGGTGAATAATTCACAAGAAGTGAGTAAAGTTTAAGTTTTTAATCAGACACAGTTATCCATATATATAGGAATGGATAAAAAATAATGGAAAGCGCCTCTAGACAAATAAAAATTTATAAATGTTAAATTTATTACCAGAATGAAGTTGTAGGTGTCTGAAGTCTTTAGATGTTGCAACAATATTATCAACCATCTTCAGTTGGATTAAAGAAACAAAAAGAACAATCTTATTTCAAGTGGTTTGTAAAGTATGAATTGTGGAAGGAAATTATTTTGTTTTTTCTTTGGGTTAATATTTTTAGACATAAAAAGAAAATTTCAGATGTATTCTTTAAAAAATAGAGTTTCTAAACAAACACTTTTTGGAAATAACTTTTACAAAAAGTTATAAAGTACCAAATATAAGAAATCCTGAGAATGTTGATGTCTTGGAGAAGTTTATAAGATTCATAAATATTCCATAATAGATGGTAATATTTTAGAAGCAATAAAATAAAGTTCAAATATTTAAGAAATTTGGATTTATGAATATAGTTGAGAAAAAAAACATTTCCAGTTTCCTACCTTTTCAATTTAGAGAGCACCTATAAATAGAGGTGGGAAGTACATTGTACGAGATCGAGAACAATGTTCAAAGAGAAACAAACTAAAATGCTAAAAGTTTTTGTGTCATATTTGAGTTTCCAAATGAATTTAATTTTTATGTTAATGAAAGTTTTCCAGATATAGGTTTCTGATCATAAGACCAGATAGAGGAAATTTCATATCACCAGACTGATGTTTACTAGATAAAAGTTTTCCGGATAGAGGATCAGATAGACACAATAGATAGTGTTTCTCTACAAAAGTTTTTTTCGAGGTTCCGAGTTTTATTAAATTAGACATAACAAAATTTTGTATTAAGAGTAATATTAGAAAAGGTGAATCAGATAGAGATTACCAAACATAGGCACACCAGACAGTGAAATCAGATAGATTAATTATACGGTCTTTCTAAAATAATTTTCATGGAGTAGAATTCAAAAATTTACTTTTTTTGTGCCTCAATTTTGTAAGAAAAATTTATAAATTTATGGGATTCAGTATAGTCATACCTATCGGGAGATAGAAGGAGTTTAACAGGATTTCGATCAATTTTGTATTCACTTATTTCTAATAATGAATTTTCATGGATGTCGGTTCTCATACTGAGGTCGAACCTTGAAAATATTTAATGCCTTGTTTACTTTCCTATTATTTCATGTTTGTGAGTTTTTTTATAAAAGTTGATAAGGAAAAATAAATCTAACAAGTTTCCATGGTTAAATTTCTTAAAGTAGGAAAATTATAAGACTACCACTAATTCAACCCCCCCTTCTCAGTGGTTCAACGATCCAATGTAACTTTTGGAATAAATTTTATTCTCAAGCCCAAATAAAAATTTTATTCAAGATTTATTGATCACATAAATTAAATAATTTTTTATCCATAAGGTAATTATTTAATTACATGGATATATAAAAATTATTTATTAAATGAATAAATATTTATTCAGGTATTTTATAAATGTCAAGGAGGACTAAATGATCAAGATTTCGTCCAATGATACATATTAATTTTCAAGTCATTATATTTACCACTATTCAAATTAGTGCATGCCAGGAGAAAATAATAATAATAATATTATTATATGGAATGGTGTCATATAAGGTTTAATATTTTATTTAAGGTATATTATGTAATTAAATAATATTTTAATTTTAACCCTATCTCTATAAATAGGTGACTAAATCTATTATTTGTAGACTAATCGAAATAGAAAATAATCATGCACAATTAAATATGGAGAAATCTCTCCGAACTGAACAATGTTCTAGATATTATAATTCCTCAACCATCATCTCAAGAACAATAGTGCAAGGTATTTTCTTCAAACCTGAAGTAATCGTTATATTGAACAAGATAAACACTGCATGATGATTGATCCTCCATGCTAGCACCCAACAATCCATCGACATTTTTAAAATATCATTAGAGCATATGTGGATAAATCCTAGAGGGATCCTATACTTGGATCCTATAATAGAAATGATGGTTAATTGAAAAAGGTTTTATATGATCCACAACTTCATCAAAGAAAGATCTCCCGATGAGGTATTCTTTTTTCAGTCTATTTAAATCAACTATAAATTTAATACAAAAAGTTATTCTCTTGGTTCCAATGATCTTATTTGTCAATATTATTTGGAAAAATTTTGTTGGTCATGATGTTTACATATTGTACAATATAAAAATGATCCATTGAACTTGAAAATTTTAGAGTCGAACTCGGCCTTGATAAGCGCTTCTACTGCACCTAGAACCATCATTAAGTATCAGGAAAAATAGTAGAGTTACACTTTTGAGTAAAGTGATGTATGTATCTGGTATCAAGGAAATAAATCTAATTTATATGAATATATCATTCTTTGGTATCATCAAACAAATATGGGAGTTGGATTATACAACATCCCAAGTGATTATTTTTCTATGAAAGTGGGTTGATAATAGGAGTGCAGTTAAAATCGATGAATTGAGATTCATGAAAGTGGATTTTAGTAAGGAAGGTTACAAGGATTAACCATTTATAATGGAATCATGATTTGTAAAAGTATTTTTTATCTTGGATCATGCAATCAGAATGTATTCAATTATTCTATTATCGACCAAAACCACTATAGGTTTAGATGTTAATTCAACTAAGGACGACCCTTTTATTGGGATCTCATAATAATTTTAGGGAGGTACCAATGTAGATGGGGTATTTTATGTCATAGGTGACCACAATAAGGGGATTTGGATACTTAATAAATGGATCAAATACCATTAAACTTTAAAGAAAAAAAGATATTTTAATAATCAGATTATAGTTTTTTTAATATACATTGTGTTACCTCATAATATTATTTGTTCACTACTGCATTTTTGTAATATAAATTAAATGTTCAAACAATTTTACAGATAATGGATTCTATATATTCTGATTCTTCCAATCATGGGGGAAAATATGTTTCTCAACATGATGATGCTCCCAATGTAGAGTAATAACATGTTTGTCCACATGCCAATGCTACTAATCGTGAGGAAAAACATATTAACGATGTTTAAACCTAGTAAATGGTAGAAGTTGAACAACCTACATCCTAGAAAAAAGGATAATCGCAGTGAAATGATGTTAAAAAAAATTATTAAGGAAAAAGGAGAGGAATCAAATTCAAAGTTGGATGGAATGTACATGGTCAACCTATTAACCCCAAAAGGTCAATTTTCATTAATTACATTGGGCTGACCACTCAAATGCATGTGTCAATTAATGTAGATTTGTGGCACAATGTTATGCTCGTGATTAAGGCACTAATTGGTGAATATATTAGGGTAAAATTATGACATAATTTCTATATTTTACTAAATAATTAAATAATTAAATATTGATTTACTCTTCATTATTCCTTACAGAGTTCATTTATACTAGATTATTATCAACTGAAATTTATATTAATGGTCATTGGAATGTTTCATAGAGATTTCTGGACAATTATCACAAAGAATTATTTTAGGGATGCTGAAGAGAAAGTAAACCCATACCCACTATAGATACACACACAAATGATAAACCATGAAATGTGGTTGGTCATCGTGTGGAGGAATATTTTCATCTACATTGTGATAGGTAATACATTACTTGAAAATATATGTATTGATCACTTTGATTAATAATTTTTTATTTATGAAACATCAACTGAGTGCTAGAAATAAGCAACGTGCATCAAAAGAAATGTACCCCTAAGTAAAGGAAGGATGGGGCATGCTTAATTTGAAAAAATGGAAATTATTTCAAATCTATAGTAATAATTTTATATTGCATGAAATAAAAACATAATTATATTCCCTTGTTTAGATGTATATTAATGAATCAAAATCCAAATCCATTCCATACCACACCTTGTGCTATGAAATGAGGCTCATGTAAATAATTATGGAATAATAGTAGATGAAAACACACAAAAATTATGGGAATCATGTGTAAGTATGACATAATAAAAATTTATTCTACCTTAAATCAGTATTACATAACAATCACTACTTATTTTATTATATATTTTTATCTAGTTTAGATGCAAGAATCATAATCAAATATACCTAATAAACGACTACTTTCAGCGGCCTTGATGTTTCCAGAACAATATGGTTACATCAGAGGTGTGGGTTTTAGAGTATCTACTAGAAAATATTTTGAGAAAAGAAATGCACAATAGGATAATGATAAAAAAATTGATGAGATCCAGATATGAATAACTTATCTAGAAGAAAAACTTAATTGGAATTCTGAGTTGTTATATAATTTTTTGGGAAGTAATCAAAGAGAAGAAACAACACAACAAGAACCACTACATGAATATACCTCCACTGAATTTGAGGAGAGACATTCCCCTCAAAGGTCTTCCTTACTAGAGTTAATCAATTTTTTCAGAACTATTTCTATGAAATTCGAATTAGGTATTTACTGATACCTTTCTTATACTAAATTTTATAGGGTTAAATTAATTGTGATTTATATCGATCAACACCCACCCTTTACCTTATTGAATGGGGTATAATTTACAGTATCCAAGGATACATTAAACACAAAAAACAACTTCCAAAATTTCATGTGATATTGGGGATTCACATAGCTCAAAATCCAATCACTGAGCTACCTATTCCCCTTAATGATATAGATGTTCACACAATCAAAATTTCTATTATAACTTTCATAGAATGGTTTTTGATCTTGTAAAAATATATATCAACAAGTAGGTATTCCTTTATAGTTTATTTTTTAGGAAAAAACTTTAATTATTGAAAAAAGGCATGAATCAAGGAATGTTATTACAAATAAAGAAAAGGAAGGAGAAATGGAAGGTCGAATCAAAATAATCTAAATGATCCACCAATTTATCAAAAATAAAAGAAGAGTGTACCATTACCTCACTTGTTCAACTTCCAAATTTATTATTATTATAATCTCATATGGATACAACATTCAAATATGGTGATACAACCATCATTTATTTTGAAGAAAAAAATATATAGAGAGGTCATTACAAACTTTCTTATTCCTGAGAATGTAGATGAAATCCTCAAGCATGGATGGATTGGAGTCTTAGTTGTAAATGTATACATGAGGTATGTTTTCATTATCTATTTTTCCAATATTAATTACATTTAAATACTATTTATATTTTTTGTAGGATTATATATATGTAATATTTAAAGGAAAAAACCCGTGAAAAAAATTTGGACTCATTATTCTTTACATAACTTCTAAAAAATGCTTATTAGAAGAAAATTAATATTCATAAATTGTGGAAAAAATAGATGAAATGTTTGAAAATAAACTTATATATGATATAATATTCTTAATACCCATGATATATGGGTAAAAATATTCAATTTAATCATATAAAATATATTTTCATTTTTTTCATTAGTTATTCTTTTTTGGTTTTTAGGGAGCATTTGTTTCTTATTGCAATCAATTTGGACAGTCCAAAGATTTAGTTTTTGGATTAAATTCAAGTATACGTAGTAAATTGACAACACATGATGATGTTTATCAATTTTTAATGCACTACATTCAAAATTTTACAAATAAACTTCAAGTTATATGTTTTATATTATGTTTAAATGAAAATTTTGTTATGATAGGGAGATATTTAAATATCATCAAAATCGTGTTATGAGGATGGTTTGAGGGCACAAAAAGTATATTTAATTCTAAAATTTGATAAGTATTAGGGAATATATAATAATACTTCACTATCAAAACATATATAAAAAAAAATTACTTATTTTTCTCAATGTTTATATAGTTTCTAAAACAAACCAATGGAAAATATTATGGTTATTACGTTTGAAAATTTACCAAAGATATCATATTTCATCTATAAACTAGAATCCCTAGAGAGGAATTTAAGATGATAATTACAATTTTATTTAAAATTATTATTAATCATTTTTTATTTATATTTTTCTAGTACTACAAGGACTATCAGTGGTCTATGTACATAGAAGAGTAAATATATTTATTTAAAAATAAATGGGCAGAATAGATGGTGTTATAATGTATGTGAACATCATAAAGAGTTGATTTCCTAATACTTATTTAGTTAATTTTCTTAACATTTTATCTATTTTTTAGTTAATTTTCTTATCATTTTATCTAATACTTATTTAGTTAATTTTCATATAGATTATGAAGAAACGACTTCATCAAGAATTTATTTTTCATAGACCATTTTGTGCTCTATAAAGAACATAAAATTATCAAAGAAAAATCAATTCAAGGATATGTATTCAACAAGGATGATATAATCTTGTACTATTTGTTCTCTTCATAGAGATATTTTTTCTTTATTTGATATATTAATGTTCATTAGTGTGTGTTTTTAATTTACAAATGACTCAGAGTGCATGTTTTATATTTAAATTTATATTTTATTTAATAACATGTGACACTCGCTAAAAATAAATAAAACATGGTTATATTATCTAGATACTTTATGAAAACGATCTATAAGTTTTTTTTAATGTATAGGAATCAACTGTACATCAATTTGACACATGGTGTGTCTGGTATGACTCAAAGTTCATGTTTTATTTAAAATTGACATTTTAGTTCAAAACACACATCACATAATAAAAAATAATAAAATATTGTAATATTATATTTATAATTTAAGGAAATTATCCATAAGTCATTTATAACTTGTAGGAATCAACCAAATTTCAATTCGATATATGGTGTGGCTGGTATGACTCAAAGTGCGTGTGTTTATTTTATATTGAAATTTTAGTTCAAAAGATGCGTGATATGCTCATAACTAAGTAAAAACATTTATATTATTCTGATACTTTAGGAAAACTATCTAAATTTCATTTGTGATGTGTAGGAATCAGTCGTACCTCAGTCTGATACACGATGTGACTGATATTACTCTAAATGTGTGTTTTCAGTTTAAAAATTCCATTTTAGTCAAAAAAATGCATCACTCACTGGAAAATGAGAAAACATGTTCAAGTTGTCTTGATACATAATGAAAATTATCCATATGTAATTTTTTACATATATGAATTAGTCGAACATCAATTTGACACATGGTGTGATCAATATGACTTAAAGTGTGTATTTGTAGTTTAAAAAAGATATTTTAGTTAAAAATGTGTGAAAATCACTAAAAAATTAGAAAAAACACTTAAATAATATTGATACCTTAGGAAGATGATCCTTAAGTCATTTTTTATGTGTAATAAGAATCTATATATCAATCTGACACACGATATGACTCAATTTTCCTATTTTTATTTAAAATTAAAATTTTAGTTTAAAACAAACATTACATACTCAAAACCAATCAAATGTGATCGTATTATCATGAAAATTTATGATAATTATCTATAAGTCATTTTGATGTGTAGGAATCAAAATCATGTCAATCTGACACACAGTGTGACCGGTATGACTCAATGTGCGTGTTTCTATTTAAAATTGAAATTTTAGTTCAAAAGACATGTGACATACTCAAAACCAATAAAACACATTCATATTATTTTTATAATGTAGGAAAATTATCCATAAGTAATTTTGGATGTGTAGGAATCATATGTACCTCAATCTGATACAAGGTGTGATTGGTATGACTCGAAATGTGTGTTTTCAGTTTAAAAATGTCATTTTAGTTAAAAATGTGTTTCACTCATTTTAAACTAAGAAAACAAACTCATATTGTCTTTACACTTTATGATAATGATCAAAAATTCATTTATGATGTGTAGGAATCATCCGCACATCAATCTACACATAGTGTGACTGATATGACTCAAATTATGTGTTATTAGTTTCAAAATGACATTTTATTTAAAACATATGTCACTAATTGAAAACCTATAAAACACACTTATATTATATTGATACTTTAAGAAAATTATCCTTAATTCATTTGTTTCATGTTGGAATCAACCACCCATCAATTTGATACATGGTGTGACTGAAATGACTCAAAGTGTGTTTTTATTTAAAATTGATATTTTAGTTCAAAAGATGCGTAACATACTCAAAACCAATAAACACATTCATATTTTTTTATACATTAAAAAATAATTTATAAGCCATTTTTGATGTGTAGAAATTGGTCGTACCTCAATCTGATACACAGTGTGGCTGGTATGACTCGAAATGCATGTTTTTAGTTTAAAAATGAAATTTTAGTTAAAAAAACGTTTTACTCACCAAAAAATAAGAAAACACACTTGGATTGTATTTATAATTTATAAAACGATCCATATGTCATTTGAGATGTGTAAGAACCAATCTCACATCAATATGAGACACAGTGTAACCGGTATGACTCAAAGTGTGTGCTTTTAGTTTAAAAATGACATTTTAGTTAAAAACTTTTTCCAGTCACTGAAAACCAAGAAAAAACACTCAGATTGTATTGATACATTAGGATAAAATCCTTAATTCATTTTTTATGTAAAATAATCAACTGCACATCAATCTGACACATGGTGTGGTTGGTATGACTCAAGGTGCCTTTTTTATTTATAATTGACATTTTAGTTCAAAACATGCATCACATACTCAAAATTAGGCAAATATACTTGTATTTTCTTTACACTTTAGTAAAATGATCCATAATTCATTTGTGACATGTAGGAATCAAGCGAACGTCAATCTAACACATGGTGTGACCAATATGACTCAAAGTATGTGTTTTTTATTTAAAATTGACATTTTAGTTAAAATGACACATTCTATACTAAAAATTGATCAAACACATTAATATTATTTTTATACTTTAGAAAAAAAAATCATAAGTCAATTTTGATGTGTAGGAATATGTCATACCTCAATCCGATACATGGTGTGACAGGTATAACTTGAAATGTGTGTTTTTAGTTAAAAAATGTAATTTTATTTAAAAGCACATGTCACTCACTAAAAACAATGAAAACACACTCATATTGTCTTGATATTTTAATAAAATGATCCATGAGTCATTTTTGGACATTTAGGAATCATCCTCAAGTCAATTTGACACACAATGTGACCGGTATGACTCAGAGTGTGTGTTTTCAGTTTAAAAATGAAATTTTAGTTAAAAACATGTGTCACTCATTGAAAACCTTGAAAACAAACTTATATTTTATTGATATATTGGGAAAATTATTCTTAAGTCATTTGTGATGTGTAGGAATCACCCACACATCAATCTGACACATGGTGTGATAGGTATAACTCAAAGTGTGTGTTTTTATTTAAAACTGACAATTTAGTTCAAAAGATGCGTGACATACCCAAAACCGAGAAAACACATTTATATTATTTTGATACTTTATAAAAATTATTCATAAGTCATTTATGATGTGTAGGAATCATTCATACCTAAATTTGATACATGATGTGACCAATATGACTCAAAATGTGTGTTTTTAGTTTAAAAATGACACTTTAGTTAAAAACGTGTATCACTCATTGAAAAATGAGAAAACATTGTTATATTTTCTTGATACTTTAACAAAAAGATCCATATGTCATTTTTGATTTATAGGAAATAGTCACACATCAATCTGACACCTGATGTGACTGATATGACTTAAATTGTGTGTTTTTAGTTTAAAATGAAATTTTAGTTAAAAAATAGGCATCAATAAAAACCTAGAAAAAATGCATATATTATCTTGAAATTTTATGAAAACTATCCAAAAAAAATTTGAGATGTGTAGGAATTAGTCACATGTCAATCCGACACACGATGTGGCCAATACGACACAAAGTGAATGTTTTTATTTAAAATTTACATTTTAGTTCAAAACACATGTCACATACTTAAAACCATGAAAATAAGATCATATTGTATTTATACTTTATAAAAATGATCCATAAATCATTTTTCATGTGTATGAATTAACCAGATATTAATTCAACACACAGTGTGGCCAGTATGAATCAAATTTTATGCTTTCAGTTTAAAATTGACATTTTAGTTTAAAACACATATCACATACTTAAAACAAAGAAAATGTGATAATATTATCTTTATACTTTATTATAATTATTGATAAATTATTTGTGACATGTAGAAATAAACCACACATTAATTCGACACATGGTTTGTCCGGTATGACTCGAAGTGTATGTTTCCAATTTAAAATCATCATTTTATTAATGCATTGTTTCATATTTATGTTTATTTTTTATAGTACTACTAACATAATAATTGTTTTTTATATAGGTACATTATTTTTCTCAAGGTGTGGTGGTTTTTTCGGTAACTAGTAGCATGATTAAGCTCTTATGAGAGGGGGTTAAGGTCCAAAAACATGATAACATTAATGTTTTTGAATTTTTTGATATTTTTGATAAATTGTATGTATCAATGCATGTATTTTTTGTAATCATTTTATAGTGTGTTTTTTTATTTTGTGTTGTAAATTTAATTGAATTTAAATTTTCTATTTACTACTATAGTGTGCTGTAATTTTACCAGCACACTATTGTACCCTGGCTTTTATGAGTTCTAGGAATAACACTAATAAAAGGTCACTTTATCAGTGCTAAAAATGCATTAATAAAGTTCCCTTTGATAAATTCTAAAAAAAACACTAATAAAGGGACCCCATTATCAGTGCTAAACTATCCCCAATAAATGATCCCCTTTATCAGTGATTTTTTATTGATTATGAATGACCCTTTTATCAATTCTAATTTTAACACTGATGAAGGGCCCTTTTATCAGTGCTATTTTTAGCACTGGTAAATATCATAATCTTTTAAGGGTGTTCACAAAATTCAAGATTTTCTAATGCTAATGAATGTTATTTCTAGCACCGTTAAAGATCATATCTACAAATTTTAGATAAAGATTTTGATGATTGAGGGGAGAAGTGCATGAATACCAAAGCTAAGCATTGACTATTTTAGATGGGTTTGATAGAAAATAAAGGCATAAAACCTTCTAAATAATCAAGTTAACTAGATCTAAATAGTGATGGTATTAACACCATTTTCCTTATTGAACTTCAAAAAATAGAAACAAAATAATCCTTTATTGCGCTTATAGGAAATACATGGTGTCAAAATGTATGCAGACATCATGCAGAGGTGAATTACTACTACCGAATTAGTTAATTTTCTCATCATTTTATCTATTTTTTTTTAATTTTATTATCATTTTTATCTAATACTTATTTAGTTAGTTTTCACAGAGATCATGAAGAAATGAATTCCTCAAGAATTAATCTTTCTTCAACCATTTTGTTTCTTATAGAGAGCATAGAATGATCAAAGAAAAAAATTAATTCATGATTATTTCTTGGATAAGGATAATTCACTAAATTACTATTTGTTCTCTTTATATATATATTTTTTCTTTATTTGATTTTTTATGTTAATTAGTGCGTGTTTTCTATTTGAAAATGAATCAAAGTTTGTGTTTTCAGTTTAAATTGACATTTTAGTTAAAAATATGTGTCACTCACTAAAAAAAAAGAAAAAATTCTCATATTCTATTTATAATTTATAAAAATGATGAATAAGGCACATGTGATGTGTAGGAATTAGACACATGTCAGTCCGATGCATGGTGTGATTGATATGAATTAAAGTGCATGTTTTTATTTAAAATTGACATTTTTGTTCAAAGCATGTGTCTCATACTCAAAACTGGTAAAATGAACTCAGATTGTATTGACACTTTAGTAAAATTATCTTTATGTAATTTTTGAGATGTAGGAATCAACCACGCATCAATCTGATACATGGTATAGCTGATATGACTCAAAGTGCATGTTTTTATTTTAAATTGAAATTTTAATTCAAAAGATCTATAACATACTCAAAAATGAGTAAACACATTAAGATTATTTTGATACTTTATGAAAATGATTTATAAATCATTTGTGATATATATGAATCATCTGTATCTCAATATGATACACAATGTGACTGATATGACTCAAAATGTGTATTTTCAATTTAAAAATGTTATTTTAGTTAAAAATGTGTGTCACTCACTGAAAAATGAGAGAAAATGCTCATATTGTCTTGATACTTTAAGATAATGATAAATAAGTCATTTTTGACATATATGAATTGGTCTCATGTTAATCCAACACACGGGGTGATAGGTATGACTCAAAGTATGTGTTTTCAGTTTAAAATTGGCATTTTAGTTAAAAATGAATGTCACTCACTGAAAACCCTAGAATAAAAAACTTGAATTTTATTAATACCTTAAAAACGACCTGTAAGTAATTTTTGACATACAAGAATCAACCACACATCAATCTAACATAAGGTATGGTTGGTATGATTCAAAGTGTCTGTTTTTATTTAAAATTGACATTTTAGTTCAAAACACACATCACATAATCAAAACTAATCAAACATGATTGTATTAAATTTATACATTATAAAAAATATCCATAAGTTATTTTTGATGTGTAGGAATCAACCGAACATCAATCTGACATATGTTGTGACCAGTATGACTCAATGAGTGCAATTTTATTTAAAATTGACATTCTAGTTCAAAATACGCATGACATACTCAAAACCAATAAAAAAACATTCATATTATTTTGACACTTTAGGAAAATTATCCATAATTAATTTCTTACATTTAGGATTCATCTATACCACAATATGATATACGGTGTGACCGATATAACTAAAAATGTATGTTTTTAGTTTAAAAATGACATTTTAGTTAAAAACGTATGTCACTCACTATAAGGTAATATAAATCACCTAGATTGTCTTGATACTTTAGGATAATGATCCATAAGTCATTCATGATGTGAATTAATCATCTACACATCAATCTGACACATGATGTGATTGGTATGAATCAAAGTATGTTTTTTCTAGTTTAAAAATGATATTTTAGTTAAAAACATATGCCACTCTATGAAAACCTAGAAAATACACCAAGATTGTCTTTATAATTTAGGAAAATGATCCTTAAGTCAATTTTGATGTGTAGTAATTAACTTCATGTCAATCCGATACATGGTGTGATTGATATGACTCAAAGTGTGTTTTTATTTAAAATTGACATTTTAGTTCAAAAGATGCGCAACATAATAAAAACCAAGAAAATTCATTCATATTGTTTTTATATTTAAAAAAAATGATCTATAAGTCATTTGTGATGTGTATAAATCATCCGTACCTCAATTTGATACACAATGTGATCAGTGTGACTCAAAACAGACATTTTCAATTTGAAAATGACATTTTAGTCAAAAACATATGTCAATCATATAAAAATGATAAAATGCACTCAGTTTTTCTTAATACTGAAGTAAAACTATCCATACATCATTTGTGATGTGTAGTAATCATTTTTATATCAATATGATACACTATGTGTCCGATATGACTCAAAGTGTGTGTTTTCAGTTTAAAAATGACATTTTAGTAAAAAACATGTTTAAATCATCAAAAACCTAGAAAACACACTCATATTATCTTGATACATTAGGAAAATAATCCTTAATTAATTTTTGATATATAATAACCAATCTCACATCAATCAGACACATGGTGTGACCGGTATGACTCAAGGTGCCTATTTTTATCTATAATTGACATTTTAGTTCAAAACACACACCACATACTCAAATATATGAAAATGTACTTAGATTGTATTAATTATTTAGAAAAATGATCCATAAGTCATTTATGACATGTATGAATCAACCGAACATCAATACGATATACGATATTACCGATATGACTCAAATTGTGTGTTTTTATTTAAAATTGACATTTTAGTACAAAAAACGCATGACATACTCCAAACCAAGTAAACACATTCAGATTGTTTTTCTACTTTAGTAAAACAATCCACAAGTAATTTTTGATATGTAGTAATCATCCATATCTCAATTCAAAACACATTGTGATGGGTATGACTCACAATGTGTGTTTTTAGTTTAAATATGTAATTTTAGTTAAAAATGTCCTTCACTCACTAAAAACCCATAAAACACACTTGTATTGTCTTGATAATTTAATAAAATTATTCTTAAGTCATTTGTGTTGTGTAGGAATCAACCAAATTTCATTCCAACACACGGTCTGACTGGTATGACTCAGAGTGAATTTTTATCTAAAATTGACATTTTAGTTCAAAATATGCGCAACATACTCAAAACCAAGAAAACACATGCATATTGTTTTGATAACTTTTGAAAACAATCCATAATTCATTTGTGATGTGTAGGAATTAGTCATACCTCAATCTGATACATGGTGTGACTAGTATGACTTGAAATTCATTTTTTCAGTTTACAAATGACATTTTAGTTAAAAACATATTTTACTCACTTAAAACCTAGAAAACACATTCAAATTGTCTTGATACTTAAGGAAAATGATCCTTAGGTCATTTGTGACGTGTAATAATCAACCACATGTCAATATGACACACGATGTGATCCGTATGACTTATATTTTTTTATTTAAACTTAACATTTTAGTTCAAAAGATGTATAACATACTCAAAACCAATAAAACACATTCATATTATTTTAATACTTTAAAAAAATGTTCCATTATTCATTTGTGATGTGTAGAAATTAGTCCTACTTCAATATGATACACGGTGTGACCAGTATGACTCCAATTGTATGTTTTCATTTTAAAAGTGTCATTTTAGTTAAAAATAAGTATCACTCACAGAAAAATGAGAAAACATGCTCGGATTGTATTGATAATTTAGTAAAATGATCCATATGTTATTTGTGATGTGTATTAATTATCCACATGTCAATCTGACACACGGTGTGACCAGTATGACTCAAAGTGTGAGTTTTTAGTTTAAAAATGAAATTTATTTAAAAACATGTGTCACTCACTAAAAACCTAGAAAAAACACTTTAAGTGTCTTTATACATTAGGAAAACAATCCTTAAGTCATTTTTGATGTGTAAGAACCAACCACATACCAATTCGACACACGATGTGGTCGGTACGACTCAAGGTGCATGTTTTTATTTACAATTTACATTTTAGTTCAAAACACATGTCACATGATCAAAATTGGGAAGATGTACTCATATTTTCATGATAATTTAGTAAAATGACCCATAATTTATTTGTGACATATTTGAATCAACATAATGTTAATCTGACACACAATGTGTGTTTTTATTTAAAACTAACATTTTAGTTCAAAAGACACAAAACATACTCAAAACCTAGAAAAAATATTCAAATTGATTTGATACTTTAGGAAAACTATCCATAATTCATTTTTGATGTGTAGTAATTAATTGCGCCTCAATCTGATGCACGATGTGACAGGTATGACTAGAAATGTGTGTTTTTAGTTTAAAAATGTTATTTTAGTTAAAATCATGTTTCACTCATTGAAAACCAATAAAACATACTCGGATTGTCTTGATACTTTATTAAAATTATCTATAAGTCATTTTTGACATGTAGGAATCGGCCGCACACCAATCTGACATACAATGTGACCGGTATAACTCAAAGTGTGCATTTTTAGTTTAAAAATGACATTTTAGTTAAAAAATTTTGTCACTCACTAAAATCCTAGAAAACACACTCAAATTTTATTGATACATTAGGACAATAATCCTTAAGTAATTTGTGACATGTAGGAATCAACCACACGTCAATATGACACATGTTATGATCGGTATGACTCAAAGTGTGTGTTTTTATTTAAAATTGACATTTTAATTTAAAAGATTCATGACATACTAAAAACTAAGAAAACTCATTCATATTGTTTTGATACTTTAGAAAAATTATCCATAGGTCATTTATTATGTGTAATAATCATTCATACATAAATTTGATACACAATGTGACTGGTATGACTCAAAATGTGTGTTTTCAGATTAAAAATGATATTAAAGTTAAAAACATGTGTCTCTCACTAAAAACCTAGAAAACATGGTTATATTGTCTTGATACTTTAATATAATTATCTATATGTCATTTGCGATGTGTAGTAAATAGTCTCATGTCAATCCGACACACGATGTGACTGGTATGACTCAATGTGCATGTTTTTAGTTTAAAATGAAATTTTAGTTAAAAAAATGTGTCACTCACTCAAAAACCTTGAGAACACACTTATATTGTCTTGAAATGTTAGGAAAATGATCCATAAATTATTTGAGATTTATTATAATCAGTCTCACATCAATCCAACACACTATATGGCTGATATAACTCAAAGTTCATGTTTTTATTTAAAATTGACATTTTAATTCAAAACACACATCACAAAATTAAATTCGTGAAAATGAACTCATATTTTCTTGATACTTTATGAAAATGATCCAAAACTTTTTTGTGATGTGTATGAATCAACCAGACATTAATTTGATACACGGTGTTCTTGGTATGGATTGAAGTGTATGTTTTCAGTTTAAAATCGACATTTTAGTTTAAAACACACGTCACATAATTAAAACTGAACAAATGCACTCATATTATCTTAAAATTTTAAGATAATTATCTATTAATCTTTTGTGACATGTAAAAATCAAACAAAAATTAATCTAACACACGATATGCCCGGTATGACTCGAAGTGTATGTTTTCAGTTTAAAAGTGATATTTTATTTATGCATTGTTTCATATTTATGTTTAATTTAATTTTTTATAGTATTACTAAAATAAGAACTATTTTTTATAGGTACACTCATTTTCTTGAGCCGATGTGGTTTTTTCAGAAACTAGTAGCATTATTAGGCTCTTTTGAGAGGAGATTAGGGTTCAAATACAATAGAACATTAATGTTTTCAAATTTGTTGATGTTTTGATAAATTGTATGCACTAATGTTTAAAATGTTTGTAATCACTGTATACTGTGTTTTTGTTGTATCGTGATGTAAATTTAATTGAATTTAAATTTTATATTTTCTGTTGTAATGTGTTGTAATTTCAGTAGCACACTACCACACCCTCACTTTTATGAGTGATAGGAATAATGATGATAAAAGGCCACATGGAGAAACAAGGCTTGTCATCGCCATGCTTGTAGGGAAGCTTTAGGAATTTAAAACCATCAAATCTACCAATGAACTGATCTTATTGGCTAGTCATGAAGGTAAATGAAATGGGTTCTTTCATGAGGATGTGAAAATTGTAGTTTTTGGTCTCAGGTGGGATAAACGTTTGATCCCATTCTCCTTTGAAGTAAAGGGATTTGGAAATAATTAGATGGTTCATTCTATTAATATAACCAGGAGAAAAAAGTTGAGAAATTATCCCTTTAGTATGGGACTCAATCCATGAATTCACTTCATCAATCACCTCATTAGATTGTAACAACAAACACACAAAAAAATTATTACCCTTAAAAAATAAGGTTTTAAAAAAATTTATGCATGAGGAAGAAGGATATATGTACTTTGTGGAAAAAATAAACTTGCTTCACATCGGCCCTCTAAGCCATGCCCACAAGTAGTTTTAAAGAAGGATTCAGAGAAATAGAGTGATCTTCCCATAGCCTGCACATGAAGGATAGACTAGCATTGGAGAAGATGTGAGAGATGACATAAAAGGAGATAGTGGTGATATGATCGAGAGATTCAGATTTGAGGATGGAGAGGAATCGATGGAGGGTATTTGTTGTTACCATATATATATAAATATATCATAGGCTAGTGGTAAGTGTGTTTTTTGTTTGTTTATATATATATGTATGTATCTTTATACATTACAAAAAATGTATATTAAAAAAAAATATAATTTCATATGTATAAACACACACATAATTATATATATATATATATATATATAGAAAGAGGGATGGAGAAAGATAGAGGTTCACATGCACACCAATGTCTTTATAATAAATATTCATTTTATAAATACATTATACAAAATTTATATATAAGTATACAATCATACACTCATACATAAATATATTTTATAAATTTATTTAAAAATAATTATATAATTATATATAATTATATGAATATATAAATAAAAAATATGTATGTAAATATATATAAATAAATAGATACATCATAAAATGGCACGACCCCCTCACGCCAAAGGCAACACAATAAAAGAAGAGATATAATGACCCATGAGTCCTTCCTCCAATAGGCCTCAGGTTGGCGACTAGCACCAAGGGTATAAAAATATCATAAATGGGAGGCATTACCCTCTATAAAAATATAAGATCGGGATATAAGACGAATCATCCACAAACAACTAAATGAAATAATATAAAAGAAAGACAAAAATCATCCCACAATGTATGTATAAATAGAACACATAATGATAAAAGTCTCCAAATGTAAATACCCAAAACTAAAGCTAAAACAATGACACAATATCTATATAAAGGTTCGAGTTAGTAATGTTCAGCATGATCCACACAGTCCTCCCAGAAACCTGAAAATCAGTTTTATATATATAGGGTGAGCATACAAGTATACTCAGTAGGAAAACCAAAATCTCTCATACACATGTGAAAGAAGAATACTAATGAATCTGTGATAAAACAAAAGAACCAAAAACACCTAAACAAGTCAACTGATCATCCTAGCCTCACCAAGGCATGCTCACCAAATAACTCAAGCCAAGTATAATAGCATAATATGAATCATATCAATAAAGGGTACCCTGCACCGCTTTCCTGCTAATTTTACACTCTCACACCCCAATGTTGTAGATATTAGAACTCCCATCTCTTCTGAATAACATATACCATTTTTTCACAAGCACGATCACATCAAATATCGCTCAAAGACGTATGGGACACCGCCCCACAAGCACGTTACATCACACCTCACCCGAAAACACATGGGCCATTACATCAAAACCAACACCATAACTAGAGTAGTAGGTTATCATGAACATGAAGGACATCAACCTCGCGCCCTCCTCCTAGTATGCACAACTACCACCATAAGATTCCCCAAAATATGGTTAAATCACATCACCCAAAGACACCTGAGCCACCACCCCACAACACTGTCACATCAAATTTTGACCGAAGACATCTTGGCCATCACTTAGTGAACTAACAGACCTTTGACCATCATAGCTGATGTAAATCTACTCACCTAGAAGAGATAAAAGGGAAGAGTGGGTAGCTATCCATCCATCTTCATCACTGGGATGTTGGAAAAAACACCCCCATGTGAATACATAGATGTTGGCACATAGCAATCGATGTGGGTGGTTGTGTGTATAGAAATCATAAGGAATATATAAGTGTATACATATATCCACACACAATACCTACCTATGGGTTCACAACAATGCACTAAACAACTCACAACAACCCCACCTTCACTACCACCTATAAATTCATAACACCACACAATCTACAAGCCACAAGACACATTTCATTTAAACATCCCATTCCTTTTATTATTTATCAACAACCACATTTTACCACATTTATCATTTTAATTCATTAATTAATAATCTCCAACCCATTAACAAGACCAACCCTTTCCATTTCAGTTAACATTATCATTCAATTCCATTACTACTTGGGAAACTAGAACAAACACAACTGCACATCACAAGTATCTTATCATACCCATCATATCATCATCTCGCTACCCCAAAAACATGACCAAAAAACCATCATCTCGCCAACCCAAAAGCATGTAAAATAAACCAGTACCTCACTAACCCAAAAGAATGGCCAAACAAACCACTACATCATGCCCCAAAAGCACGACCAAAAAAACCCATTTATCCCCACAAGAAACAAACACACATATCTTACCCACAAGCATGAACTCACATTATGAAACATCAAGAACATTTTATAGATTTTAAAAAAGGTTTTATATCACATTTCACTTTATTTTAGGGGCATTACACACAAGCCATAATCCATGGGAAACCATTTCCTTATCCAAATAAAAACAGTTAAACAATTTTAATTTTTAGGTGATATGACATCAACATGTTACTAGGTTTCCATATCACCATAACTAAAAAACAAGAAAAGTCTCCCAACAACCATGCTTTTCAATAGGGTATTGGCTCATACAGTTTAAAATATCAAAAGAAAATATCAATGATGAAAATCATGCGAAACATTACCCTTACCATTTCAATTCAAATTAACTAATTATTTATCTTTAATTAAGCAAACACAACCATCTATGATTGGTAAAAAAAGTAAACCCATCCCAAATGATACACAAAAGTGATAAATGAGGGATTATGTACCTCAAAGAATATTTTCCAACTCACTGCGCACCGTAGGGTGAAGAAGAAATTCCCAAAAACCCCAACCACACATGATAAACAACAAATCAACCTAAAATACACCCAAGGATCAAAAAAACACAACCAAACTCACACCCCAAACCAAAAACACACTATAATATTGGATCCCTGAGAGAAGAATGGAAGAAAAAACCAAAATGAAGAGAAGGTATTACCACCGATCGCCAATTAGAATCCACCAGAATCAAAAGATCAAAGTAGGGAGAATAGGTGCAAGGACCCGACCTTAAAAAGTTACATAATATTGAATTAATTGAATAATTCACATTGAGTATATTTTCAGGTTTAGAGTTTTAGAGAGTTATTCCATAACTATTACATTACATCTCAAAAATTACAATGTAGACACTTCTACTCAGTTTCCATTTTTTTCATAAAATAAAACTCTTAAAAAAAGATCCATATCTAGTTCCATGTTTTAGAAAACATGAATTTTCCTTGATCTCATCCTTGAACCTATTCCACTTTATGTCATGTGTAAAACATTTCAAAAACTTGGGATGAGCACAAAAATATCAATAAGGGATACAAAAAGAAGGAAAAATGTTAGTTTTTCAAAACAATAAGTAAACCATGAATACTTTATCATAAGTAATACTTTTCACATTTATGAAGTAGTAAATACTCTTCACTGAATAAAAGATAATTTATTACCCTTTTGTAACCAAAATATTACCATAAAACCCATAGAAAGAACACATAACATATAAAGGTAACTTGGGACATAAACATACTTAAATGGAATAACCATACGGTTGACTTCCACACATATCACTAAATGGAATAAGCATATGACCGACTTCCATACCCAATGTATTGGAGGTTATAATGTAACCACCCATCCTGGTTTATCAAGGCACCACCCGTCATTTGGTTTATCACATAACCACCCATCAAATGTCCAAGTACCATAATAAAATCATAACCATAAAATATTGAAAATATAAAAATTTCACTAATAAAATTTCATTTGAAATCATAAGAAATCATTTCAAGATATTGAAATAATCAATCCATTAAAAAAACCATTTTCAATACCAAAACACCCAAAAAACAGAATAAGGGATTTTTACCTTAAAAAAACATTAAGGCTTATAGAGGAAGCGAAATAACGATTACGGTGGCGGAGAGGTCATTGTCACCACAAACGTTAAAAACATTCCTTTTGTCATTTAGTAAAATGCTTCGTAGAAAAAATATTCCCTTTGAATGAAATGAAAATTCAATGGTGTTTATACACCATATAAAAGAAAGTCATGTATAAAGCAAAATATGACTCAATGAAAGGAGATTGAGACGAAGTCCCTAACAAATATCATATCATTACGTTAAGGATAAATCAATGAAATAATTATGTGTGACAAAAATAAATACACCCAATATAAGTGGATATTAAGTTTAAAACAATAAGAGGTAATTCAAACATATTCATAGCACCACATAATCAAGAAGTATAAGTTTAAAACAAAGAATGGAAATTGGGTTAAGAAGTTCCCTTACCTCGTGTCCGACTTAACCCGTTCATTCTTTAATCTCCTGAATAATAAAATTAATTTAATTTCTACTTACTTTATAAATTTTTTCAAGTTTATTTTTACTTTTATATCACTTATTACCATGTTATAAACATTATGTAATCCTTTAAGTTAATAATGGTTGTTTTTTCGATATTTGGTACTTGAGTAAAAAATGAACTTCTTATAATTACAAGTTGTTCATGTGGTCAAAAGTAAATTATCTCCATAATTATATTCATGATTTAGATATCATATATATAATATATATCTAGTATATATATGTATTTATAATAGTATATAACATTTGGAGATAATAAATGAAATGCACCATTCATGGAGACAGTAAACCGTCACTACTACAACTTGGCCTTTTATCAGCGCTAAAAACCGACATTAACAGCGCTAGAAAAGCACTGTTAATGCCGGTGTAGATAAAGGGGGGGGGGGGGGTACCATTTATCAGCACTCTGAAAAGCACTGATAAAGGCCACCTTTATTAGCGCTAAAAAAGCACTGATAAAGGGGGTCCTTTATCAGCGCTGATAAAGGTGGAATTTATCAGCACTTTTCAGAGCACTGATAAATGGGACCCCAACTTTATCTAAGCTGGCATTAACAATGCTTTCATAGCATTGATAAAGGGGTCCTTTATTAGTGCTATCTTGAGTGCTGATAATAGGGCCCTTTATCAGTGCTCTTTTAGCGCTGTTAGAGGAGTCTATTATCAGCGCTCAAAAAAGCACTGATAAAGGCACCTTCCCCTGCACCTGTACAACCAGCACCTGTACACCTGCACTCCTGTACAAAATAGCACCTGTACACGAACCAAGAATCGAAATATGACAAAGCGCACACAATATTTTGAAAAACAATTCTATATACATTTACTGAACATCATGAATACAAGAAAACACACTGCTATATACATTTAAAACAATGTTTTACATGGTTACAATTAAAATTATTCAAAAAAAGTTATAAAAATTAATGTTTCATCCTTTGATATCCGTGATTCTCTCTAAAAAATTGTGGTCTGCAGTATTTGTTGCTGAACAAAGCATCCGAACTCAAGGAAAAAAATTCACCTATATAAGAAAACAAATATTATGTTAGTAATACAATAATGAAATAAATTAAAACATTAATATGAAATAATAAATTAATATGGAAATTTGAAACTAAAATATGGAAATGATAAACTCAAATGTTTTCATTATGATAACAATGAAAGGGAATAACGTAAAATCAATATGTTTTTGGATGATTTATCTCATTTAATAAATAATCATACTTTATCTAATGAAAAGCTTTTCCAGTCACACCGTGCATCGGATTGAGGTGCGGTTGATTTTTACACATCACAAATGACTCATGGATCATTTTCTTAAAGTATCAAAACAATCCTAACGCGTTTTCTCGGTTTTCCGTATGTCACTTGTGTTGTTTTCTAAAGTTAATGTCAATTTGAAACTGATATCAGACACTTTTAGCCATACCGGTCACACTGTGCATTGGATTGAGGTGCGGTTGATTATTACACATCAAAAATGACTCATGGATCGTTTTACTAAAGTATCAAAACAATTTGAACGCATTTGCTCGGTTTTCCGTATGTCACTTGTGTTGTTTTCTAAAGTTAATGTCAATTTAAAACTGATATCAGACACTTTTAGCCATACCGGTCACACCGTGCGTCTTATTGAGGTAAGGTTGATTCGTACATGTCAAAAATGACTCATGGATAATTTTACTAAAGTATCAAAACAATCCGAACACGTTTTCTCGGTTTTCCATATGTCACTTGTGTTGTTTTCAAAAGTTAATGTCAATTTGAAACAAATATCAGACACTTTTAGCCATACCGGTCACACCGTGTGTCGGATTGAGGTGCGATCAATTCTTACATGTCACAAATGACTCCTGGATCATTGTAATAAAGTATAAAAACAACCCGAATGTGTTTTCTCGGTTTTTAGTATGTCACTTGTGTTGTTTTCTAAAGTTAATGTAAATTTCAAACTGATATCAGACACTTTTAGCCGTATCGGTCACATCGTGCGTCAGATTGAGGTGTGGTCGATTATTACACTTCAAAAATGACTCATGGATCATTTTACTAAAGTATCAAAACAATAATAATGCGTTTTCTTGGTTTTCCGTATGTCACTTGTGTTGTTTTCTAAAGTTAATGTCAATTTCAAACTGATATCAGAAACTTTTAGCCATACCGGTCACACCATGCATCAGATTGAGGTGTAGTTGATTCTTACACATCAAAAATGACTGATATTTTTTTTACTAAAGTATCAAAAAAATCCGAACGCGTTTTCTCTATTTTTCGTATGTCACTTGTGTTGTTTTCTAAAGTTAATGTCAATTTGAAACTGATGTCAGACACTTTTAGCTATAACGGTCACACCATGCGTCAGATTGAAGTTCGGTTGATTTTTACATGTCAAAAATGACTCATGGATCATTTTCCTAAAGTATAAAAACAATCAGAATGCTTTTTCTTGGTTTTATATATGTCACTTGTGTTGCTTTCTAAAGTTAATGTCAATTTCAAACTGATATCAGACACTTTTAGCCGTACCAGTCACACCATGCATAGAATTGAGGTGCAGTTGATTCTTACACGTCAAAAAATGACTCATGGATCGTTTTCCTAAAGTATCAAAACAATCTGAACACATTTTCTCAGTATTCTGTATGTTAGTAGTGTTGTTTTCTAAAGTTTATGTCAATTTGAAACTGATATCAGACGCTTTTAGCCATACCGGTCACACCGTGTGTCGGATTGAGGTGAATTTGATTCATACACATCACAAATGACTCATGGATTGTTTTACTAAAGTATAAAAACAATACAAATGCATTTTATCAGTTTTCCGTATGTCACTTGTGTTGTTTTCTAAAGTTAATGTCAATTTCAAACTGATATCAGACACTTTTAGCCCTACTGGTCACACCGTGCATTGAATTGAGGTGAGGTCGATTCTTACATGTCAAAAATGACTCATGGATAGTTTTCCTAAAGTATCAAAACAATCCGAAGGCATTTTCTTGGTTTTCTGTATGTCACTTGTGTTGTTTTCTAAAGTTAATGTCAATTTGAAACCGATATCAGACACTTTTAGCCATACCGGTCACACTGTGTGTCAGATTGAGGTGCGGTCAATTCGTACACGTCAAAAATGACTCATGGATCGTTTTCCTGAAGTATAAAAATAATCCAAACACGTTTGCTCGGTTTTCTGTATGTCACTTGTGTTGTTTTCTAAAGTTAATGTCAATTTGAAACTGATATCAGACACTTTTAGCCATACCGGTCACACCGTGCATCTTATTGAGGTGTAGTCAATTCTTACACATCACCATTGACTCATGGATCATTTTACTAAAGTATCAAAACAATACAAATGAATTTTATTGGTTTTCCGTATGTCACTTTTGTTGTTTTCTAAAGTTAATGTCAATTTGAAACTAATATCAGATAATTTTAGCCATACCGGTCACACCGTGCATCAGATTGAGGTGAGGTCAATTCATACAAATCAAAAATGACACATGGATCGTTTTCCTAAGGTATCAAAACAATCTGAACATGTTTTCTCAGTTATAAGTATGTCACTTGTGTTTTTTTTAAAGTTAATGTCAATTTGAAACTGATATCAGACACTTTTAGCCATAACGGTCACACCGTGCGTCGGATTGAGGTACGGTCAATTCGTACATGTCAAAAATGACTCATGGATCGTTTTACTAAAGGATCAAAACAATATGAATTCATTTTCTCAGTTTTACTTATGTCACTTGTGTTGTTTTCTAAAGTTAATGTCAATTTGAAACTGATATCAGATACTTTTAGCCATACCGGTCACACCGTGTGTTGGATTAAGGTGAGGTTGATTCGTACATGTCAAAAATGACTCATGGATCGTTTTCCTAAAGTATCAAAACAATCCAAACGCATTTTCTCGGTATTCCATATGTCAGTAGTGTTATTTTTTAAAGTTCATGTCAATTTGAAACTGATATCAGACACTTTTAGCCATACCGGTCACACTGTACATCGGATTGAGGTGAGGTTGATTCTTAAACATCAAAAATTACTCATGGATATTTTTCCTAAAGTATAAAAAAATCTGAATGCATTTTCTTAGTTTTCCGTATGTCACTTGTGTTGTTTTCTAAAGTTAATGTCAATTTCAAACTGATATCAGATACTTTTAGCCATATCGGTCACAACATGCATCGGATTGAGGTGTGGTCAATTCTTACACGTCAAAAATGACTCATGGATCATTTTCCTAAAGTATCAAAACAATTATAATGTGTTTTCTCAGTTTTCCATATGTCACTCATGTTGTTTTCTAAAGTTAATGTCAATTTGAAACTGATATCAGACACTTTTAGCCATACCGGTCACACCATACATCAGATTGAGGTGCAGTCAATTCATACATGTCAAAAATGACTCATGTATCGTTTTCCTAAAGTATCAAAACAATCCGAATGCGTTTGATCAGTTTTCTGTATGTCACTTGTGTTGTTTTCTAAAGTTAATGTCAATTTCAAACAGATATCAGACACTTTTATCCATACCGGTCACACCGTGCATCGGATTGAGGTTTAGTTGATTCTTACACATCAAAAATGACTCATGGATCGTTTTCCTAAAGTATAAAAACAATACAAATGCGTTTGCTCAGTTTTCCGTATGTCACTTGTGTTGTTTTCTAAAGTTAATGTCAATTTCAAACTGATATCAGACACTTTTAGCCATACCGGTTACACCATGCATCGGATTGAGTTGCGGTTGATTCTTACACATCAAAAATGACTCATGTATTGTTGTCCTAAATTATCAAAATAATCCGAATGCGTTTGCTTGGTTTTCTGTATGTCAGTAGTTCATAAGAGTCTCTCATTAAGTTATTATTTACTAGAAACTCAAATCATTTCTAAAACCATTCTTCATAATCTAAGGATATGAAACATAAGAAAGGGTGATCATAGATTCTCAATAAGTGTAAACAAGGGAGATATCAATGATCATATAAAGATAACATAAGTAGTAGGAATTCACCTTCATTGTCCTATTTGTTTACATTCTTCCATCAGGTATACTGCCCATTCATTTCTAAAACACATCTATATCATCCTGTGAATAGGAATTTTTGCGATAGTCATAGTAGTACTAAAAAAATATAAATACACAAAGGACTAATAATTATTTTAAATGAACTAGTAATTATTTTCAAAAACACCTCTTCAGGGATGTTAGTTTGTTCATGAAATATGATCTCTTTCATAAATTTACAAATATAATAATCGCAGTCCTTTTCGTTTGTTTGTTTCGGACACTGCAGAAACATTGAGAAGAATAAGTAATATATTTTGATATGTATTTGGATAGTGAAATATATTTATATACACCCTGATGCTTATCCATTTGTAGATCTCATGCGCCTTTTCGTCCTTAGGCCTTGGATTCATTCCATCCTTTAGACGATATTCATACACCACCCTATCATAAAAAAATACTCATTAAAAGATAATATAAATTATATAAATAGATATTTAGTTCTAAAATGTTGGATATAGTTTATTACAAATTGACAATATCCCTCATGTATGATCAGTTTGTTGGATATCCATGCAGTGAATCCAGAAAATAAATCTTTGGAGTATCCAAATTGACTGCAATAAGCATCCAATGCTGCTTAAAAACAAAAAAAGGAATAAGTAATGATAGAAATGAAAATATAATTGATATGATTAAAATGTAGAGTTTTACCCCTGCAACGTTGGTATTAAAAAGAGCCTGTCAGTCGTAATTTTGCATTGAAATGTTCTGAGCAGGTTTGACATTAATTCGGCCTGAAAATCAGAATCTATTTCTTTTTGTTGTGTAGACATGGTGTGAGGACTAATGAGTCCAAATTTGTATTCACAAGCAAATCCCTTCAATTGTTTTTCATATATACTCCTACGAAAAATATGAAATGTATTTATCCATAATTATCATAGTATATCAGCTTTTGTAAAATCAAATCATGAAACCATACCTCATGTATACATTTATAACTGAGGCGCCTAGCTAGTCGCATGTGATGATTTTAGCTACATCGTCAGCACTAACGAAATATAATGTTTCCTCTCCGTACATATCTTTTTCACAAACAATTGTGTGATTATTTCAAACTTTCATTTTCATATCCACATGATCTTGCAATGATATTAAATGTGAATATAGAATGGGCGGGGTGAAGGTTCTCTAAGTAGATTGTTTTGATCGGTTGGTTGATCCTTTTGAGCCGCTCTTTCATTTTAGCTCTTTCCTTTTGTCCTTCTATAATAACATTCATTGGTTCATCCCTTTTCTAATTAAATTTCAAATTTTCTTCTTGAAAAATTAATTCGAAATGAATACCTCCTGGTCGACAAGTTTTTTTACAAGATTCGACGACCATTCAACGAATATTCCAACAACTTTTTCCACCATATGAATGTCGTCATCATCATTTGACATGGGTAGCTCGGTGCTCAGATCATGAGCTACGTTAATCAACACTTTGACATGATCAGTTGGAAGTGGTCTGTAGTGTCGTGTGTCATTCTGCATATTGAACACCGTCGCCCTCGCTACAAGGCGATGGGTGGGAGTTGACAGATATAAATCACAGTCATTTTAACCCTATAGAATATCATTACAAGAAAGGTATCAATGTCTATATGATTCACATTTCACAGAAACAAATATTAGAACATTGATTACCTCGGTTAAGTCAGGTTTTTTAGGGGAATGGCTCGCCTCAAAGCTGGTGGGGGGTGGGGCAGAATCTTCTCGCGTGGGTTGTTCTTGAGTTGTTTCTTCTCTTTGCCTCTCCCCCATCAAAGTTGCTAGCAAGTCTCCATGACTTTGTAATTTTTCTTCAAGAGTAGCTAGTATATCTCTCATCATTTTCATTTCTTTAGTGGTTTAATTCTCTTGTTTTTTTTTCTGAAAATATTTTTGGGGTGTCACCCCAAAACCCGCACCTCTAACGTGGCCATACTGTTCTGGCTGTTTCAAGGCCACTGAAAGTATGTTCGCATCTGGTGCGGGTGTTGTTAATTGCTATGACTATGTCAAATAGAAAATATTGGAAAATAAGTAATCATCATTATGTAATAGTGATTTAAAGCAAAAAAAATTTATATTATGTCATACTTACACATGTTTTCCACACTTTTTGTGTGTTTTCATCTACCAGTTTCCCCTCTTTATTAACACGAGCCTCCTTCTATAGCACATGGCGTGGGATGGAAGTGTCTTGGGATTTTGATTTATCAATATGCATATAAACAGATAAACATGGTTACAATATTGTTTTATGTCACATAAAAGTATTACAGTACTTTAAAAATACGTACCAATTTTTTTTTTAATTGAAGCATACCCCAGCCTTACTTTACGGTAAGGGTATGCTGGTTTTGCTGCCCGTTCTTTATTTTCAGCACTCAGTTGCTATTTCATAAATAAAAAAATATCAATTAAAGTTATGAATACAAGAAACATTAAACAACGTGTTACCAAACACAATGTACCTGAAAAGTCTGCTCCGCACGATGGTTGCAAAACGCATCCCACGCTCCTTGGGATATCAAGTGTGCATAAAGAGGAGGTGGGTGCGGCTTGATTTTCCCTTCTGCATCTTTCATATTACATTTCATTAAAATGGTGCGAAAGCCTCTATGAACCCTTCCTACCAGTCTTAATACATATTCTTTGTGCGAGACATCTACTATAAATGCACTATGCAAGAGATGATGAAGAGTTAGTTAATATTTCAGTATTTTATTTTATTTTATTTTAATAAATTAAAAAAATGATATCGTAATGTTACCGTAATCTCTTCCCACATTAATGTTTTCAGCCTGCTGACAACATGGTGCCACGAATCTACATTAATCAGCACGCGTTGCTGAGTGACGATTCTAATGTAGCTACTAAACATGGCTTTGTTGGGGTTTACATGTTGGCCTCGCTTATTCCATCCCACCTCATATTTGATGCCTTTTGATTTTTCCTTAAGGATTTTGGATAAAACTGTCAAACTATGACGCAACTATTTTTTTGTGTCGCCGAGGTTTCATTGCCTACCATTTCCTCGATCTCTGCATCATCATTATATTCCTCCGAGGCACTAGCATCGGCACTCGGACCAGCAACAACAGGTTGAGAAACCTGTTGTACCTCAGCAGTGGGACCAACAACAATAGGTTGAGAAACCTTTTGTACCTCAATAGTGGGACCAGCTGTAACAGGTTGAGAGACCTATTGTACGTCAGCAGTGGGACCAGCTGCAACAGGTTGAGAAACCTGTTGTGTCTCAAGATTGGGTGCATCAGCAGGTGCAGAAGTCATTATCTGTAGAAGTGGTTTAACATTTAATTTAGATCACATAAACACAGCAGCGAACATATAATAACATAATGTAATACAATATATATTATAATAAAATAATAACATGATTATTGAACTCTCTTTTTTTAAAGGCTGAAGGGATTTTACCCCTCTATCGACTATCCATATCCCTTCATTGTGGTCTCCTGTGACATACAAAACGTCGTCTACATTAGGAACACTATGAAATGATTGTAAAGTCCCAATGAAAGGGTCATACTCTGTTGAATTTTCATCTGACCATTTAGTTGTTTTGGTCGATAACAGAACAATTGACCAGTTTCAGTTTGCGGGATCTGGAACATAAAATACTCTCACTGCCTATGATTCCATTATAAACGGTTAATCTTTCTACCCTTCCTTACTGAAATCAAATTTCACAAATCCCAATTCATCTATTTTAACAGCACTCATGTTATCAACCCACTTGAATTGAAAAATTAGAACTTGGAATTCTGTATAATCCAACTCCCATATTTGTTTGATGATGCCAAAGTATGACATATTAATATAAATTGGATTTCTGTCCTTAGCACTGGAAACATGCATCGCTTTAGCCACAAGTGTAACCCCACTATTCTGCATGGTACTATCTTCATCACGTTCATTAGTATAAAATGTATAACCATTAACTACATAAGCATTGTAAGATAATACATACACACTTGGTCCTCCGTCTAGCCATATAAGTCGTTCTGAAATTGACTCTGGATTTTCATCTGACTTCTTAAAAATATGATCCTGAAACCATCCTATAAACTGTTGATTATGTGTATCTAATATCCATTTTTCAGCCCTAGATGGATTCAAATGCCTAAGAATTTCTTTGTGGGTTTCAACATATGGGTCAACGTTGAAACTGTTATGAAAAACAGAAAGGTGGGCCTGCTCCTTATCTGTAATATTGATTGTGACAACCTATATTCTAGAAATTCCTTTACCCTCAAGCCGCCCATTGTGATGAGATTTAAGTAGGCCAATGATTTCCAAACCAGACAGGTATTTGGTATATAATTCAATGGCTTCCTCAATAATATATCACTCCGCAATACAACCCTCTGGCCGACTTCGATTTTTGACATACCCTTTCAAAATCTTCATATACCGTTCAATGGGGTACATCCATCTGTAATGTACAGGACCACATAGTTGAATCTATCTCACCAAGTGGACCATCAAATGAACCATCATATCAAAAAATGAAGGCAGGAAGAACATTTCTAATTCACATAATATGACAGCAATTTCTCTTTCCATAGTTGGAAATTTCACCGGGTCAATAACTTTACTACATATAGCTTTGAAGAAGAAACACCATTTCATTAATGTATGGTGGAAATTCTTGGAAAAAATGCAACGTAAAGCAATAGGAATGAGATCTTGCATCAAAAAATGGCATTCATGTGATTTCAGAACTTTTAAATTCAAGTTTCTCATTGACATGAGGTTCCTGATATTTAACGAATACCCCTCTAGAAACTTTACGTCATTCAATAAGTTGCAAAACTGATATCTCTCCTACCTGGAAAGAGTGTAAGCAGTAGGAGGAAGAAATGTTCGTTTTTTACCCTTCACTGGTGCTAATTCTTCTCTTATTCCCATCTCAACCATGTCCAACTTAGCCTTAATTCAATATTTTGTTTTTCCAGGAGTATTTAGAAATGTTCTGATGACACTATAAAATACATTTTTTTCTACATGCATAACATCAAGAAAATTTCTGACATACAGACAATTCCAGTATTGTAATTCAAAAAAAACTGATATCTTTTTCCAACTGATTTTCGTAAGGTTTTTTGAAGTCGGTTTACCAAAAGTAGTGTCCACATTTTTAACTTTATCAAACAATTGATCACCTGTTAGTGGAGATGGTGCTATACGTTCTTTTGAACTTCCATCAAATGATGTCATCCAATATTGGTACTTATGTCGTCAGGGTAGAAATCTATGATGTCCTAGAAACATGGTTTTCGATGAATGTTTCAACCTAATTGATTGTGTACCTTGTTTGCAAATGGGACACCCTTGAGTTCCTTTAATGCTATATCCTGAAAAATTTCCATAAGCAGGGAAGTCATTTATCGTCCCATACAACATGGATCTCAAAGTGAAATCTTTCTTTTTGTAAGCATCATACAATGTAACACCTGAATCCCACAATAATTTCAAATCTTCGATAAATGTAGCTAAATAAACATCAATATCATTACCCGGTTGTTTTGGTCCTGATATAAGCATAGATAACATGATGTACTTTCGTTTCATGCATAACCACAGTGGTAAGTTATAATTTACCAACATAACCGGCCATGTACTATGACTGTTGCTTTGAAAACCAAAAGGATTCACTCCATCTGTAGATAACACAAGATGAAGGTTTCCCGACTCGTTTCAAAATTCAGGATACTCATGATCAATTCTCTTCCACTGAGGAGAGTCTTCCGGGTGACGTAGTATCCCATCTTTAATTCTTGTATCTGCATTCCATGTCAATTATCCTGCACTCTCCTCCCTTCCATATAGGCGCCTAAACCTTGGAATGATTGGGAAGTACCATACAACTTCAGTAGGACTAGATTCATCTTTCTTGTATTGAGAATCACCACACTTTGGGGATTCTTTAAGTGATTTGAGGTCCTTGCGAAACAGTATATAGTCATTCGGGTAGGCGTGTATTCTTTCAGAGATCATACCCATTGAGCGTAACATTTGTTTGGAGTCATATGTTCGGATCGGGAGCTCATTATCTTCTGGGAGCATGTCATTCAAGAGAGCAACTAGTTCTGTAAAACTAGCGTCACTCCACCCGTTGTCTGCTTTCAAATTGTACAGCTTCAGTACAGCTGAAAGTGCTGTATATTTAGTGCAACCAGCATACAATGGAATCTTTGCACAACCTTTTAACTTCTCAAACAATTTTGGGTAATCACGAAGTTCATATTTGACTATCCTTATCATTTCCTCAATATGATCTTCATCATCATTCAGATCTGTAATCACATTCTCCATATGGTCATCTTCATTGTTCATGCTTGTAATCATATCAGATGATCCATAAAACACAGTGTTATCCCAGCCACTACCTACATTCATTGTTTCCCCGTGTTTATTCCAACATGTATAACTCTGATCTATTCCATGACATATCAAGTGTTCTTCCAACTCCTCTGGAATAATTTGTTTTGAATAACAACAACATAAACACGGACAAAGGATTTGAGAAGGGTCATATGCATGATCTTTTGCAAACTTGATAAACTCTTTCGCGCCTTCTTCATACTCTTTTGTCAACCGATTGGAATTCATCCATTCTTTATTTATATTCATTATATTTTAAATCCAAAGGATGGGTATATAGGTTAGGGGATAAGGAATATTTGTATAATTTAGATAAAAAACTAGATACTTCAAAAATGGTGGGGGGGCATGCTCATTAATAGCAAATCTTGGGTGGTTCTTGGGATTCATCCATTCTCTTCCTCTCTTCGATCCCCCCTAATGAGGGGTGGTTCTTGGGTGTTTTTTTATAGTGAATTAGTGAGTTCTTCCCTCATACTTCCTCCATTACTATTATCCTTTATTTCCCTATGATTTGGGATGATTTTAACTAGGATTTTTGTGATGATTTCACTATATCATCTTCAAATCAATTCAGATGATATAGATTTTGTTTGTTTTGGCTAGAGGTTATCCTTGTATGATGAACGCACCATGTTTTGTGTGGTTTAGGTAGTGTTGTGTTTCCTAGTGAGTTTTTAAAAGATTATTCCTAATTATATTAAGGTGAATAATTAATTATAAGTTTCTATAATTAATTATTTGGGAATTATTCCTTGAGATTGGGTCTCAATCATTGGTACAAGATTAGATAAGGCATGTATAGTCTTGGTTGAGGATGAGTTGATCTTGGTGAGGGGGTTACTCCATTTTTTGAGGTAGGTGGACCCTATAATACAAAACCATGTTCTAATTTATGCATGATTGTGAATTCATGCATGGGTATATGTGTTCCAGTGAAAGGGATAGAAATCAAGAGCAACATAGGTAAATAAATAGGGTGTTTTTGATCCACCAAGAGATAGAGTGAGGGTTCTATTGAATGTTTGTGATTTTGTGATCATCTAGAGATCATGTCTCCATAAAGGTGAGGTTTCTAGTTGTGTTTATGAGAGGATCGGGTTTGGTATGAGATTTTTATAGCCTAGTTAGGTTTTATAAGGCTATTTGAGTAGGTATTAGAGACTTAGGCCTAAAGAAGATGAATAATATAGTTTTATATCTCAAATATTATGGGGAACACCCTCTTAAGGATATATAAGCGTCATGGTGTGTGTGATGAGTAGGATATTCCATATAGGGATTGGTTAAGTGGGGCATAGAGGATTTCCTCCTTATAATTGGATTAAGAGATCTCCAAGGAGAGATATGATATGGTACCTAAGTGAGGGTCATGGTAATAGTCTGGATGACTTAGCATAGGGTATCCAAGGCTCTTAGTGCGAGTTTCTTAAGATGGTCATTATTTAGTTTTAATGTGGGAATTAGAATATTGATAGGTTGGGAATAATTTTCATGTATAACCAAGATGGTTTTAAGGAGATTATTATGCAAGGCTAAATGGATGATGACTTTTATCATTTATGGTCAGACCGACTAAGAGATTGGGACTTCATATGACTTTCACCTAGTTGAAGTATGATCATCCATGGGGCCCACCTATTGATGATGTGGTTTAGCTAGTATGAGAGGTTGTCTATCTAGATACCCTCCTTAGATTACTATTTATATGTTTTTTGGCATGAGAAATGATGTATGGACTTTATTTAAGTGACAAGGTGGTGGTAGGACCCTAATTTGAGTGAGAAGGCATTGGTCAAAGGGGATTGGTGTGTGACTTCCATGGGATCCACCTATTGATGGTGCATTTTGACTTGTGATAGAGGTTGGATATTGTGATTCCCTCCTTAGATCATTTTTTGTATGATAATATGATGTGAGATATAGAAATGGGGATCACTTAGTATTGGTTTGGAGTAGTTTTGTGAGAGGTTGTCTATAGAGATTCCCTCCTCAAATTGTTTTTTATGTGATGTGATGGTGAGACCCACCGTAAGTGAGAGGGGAGCAGCTACTATGTTATGGAATTAGAGTATATGTGAATCACACCCAATGTGAGAGGTTGGTGACACTATTATGTTATAAGAAAGGATGTGATATTTAAATTGCTATATGACCCAACCCAGAGAGAGTGGGTAGTGGGAAAGAATTGGTAGAAACCCTATTAAGGTTTGTTTTTTTCAAACCCAAGGAGAATAGTGTACAATATATTGTACAATATAGAACATACTAAACACATGTCTCATCCCATTGGCATGCCTCACCTGATGACATGAATTCACCAACACGGACGGTTCAAACCCTACTTGGCCTAACTATGGGGTAGTATCCAAAATCAGAAAAAGATCCATACTAAGGGCCACTAGACGAAGTGAAATCCTAATCTAGTGTAACAACCTTTCACAAAAAATACTCTATCTATTCAGGTTTCTATCACAAGGCTATAGTGGGGAGAGCTAATCAAGATAAAAAAAGTAACCAACCAAATATACATGTGTCACACACACAAGCATCACACACAAGAATCATGCCAAATCATAATTAATATCAATATTTACAATAAATTAAAACATAATTAATTCATGCAAATTCAATTTTACTCACCTTAAGGAGGAGGAACCGGTGGCGGAGGAGGAGGAGGCATCGATAGTGGAGGTAGTAGAGGTAGTAGAGGCAGCACAGAGGCAGTGTGAAGGCAGCACAGAGGCAGCGCAGAGGCAGCGCAGAGGCAGCGCAGAGGCAGCGCGGAGGCAGCGCGGAGGTAGAGGAGGTAGTAGAGGCAGCTCAGAGGCAGTGGAGGCAGCAGAGGCAGCGAAGGTAACCGAGGCAGTGGAGTAGGTGGTGGTGGAGGAGGAGGAGGAGGCAGAGGTGGAGGAGGAGGAGGATGAGGCTGCGGTGGAGGAGGAGGAGGAGGAGGAGGAGTCATGACATAGGAGGAGGAGGAGGAGCCACGGTGGTGGAGGAGGAGGAGGAGCCGTGACAAGAGGAGGAGGAGGAGATGTGGGCACCAGAGGAGAAGAATGAGGCGGCAGCTGCGACAGAGGAGGAGGAGAAGGAGGTGGTGGCAGAGAGGAGGCAGTGGAGGAGGCATAGGGTAGGTCTTCCGCGATTGACAGGGTGCGGGGAGGAGGAGCCACGACAAGAGGAGGAGGAGAATTAGGCGCCGGAGGAGGAGAATGAGGCAGCGACTGCGGCAGAGGAGGAGGAGAAGGAGGCCGCGACGGAGAGGAGGCAGCGGTGGAGGAACACCGTAGGGCTTCCGCGAAAGCTTGACAGGGTGCAAGGAGGAGGTTGAAGGACATAGTGGCACTTATAAATCCCACGGGGACCTTTATTAGCACTAGTAAAAAGTGCTGATAAAGGGGGTCTTTATCAACGCTAAAATGAAAAGCGCTGATAAAGACCCCCCTTTATCAGCGCTTTTTTAGTGCTGATAAAGGTAGGACTTTATCATTGATTTTTTAGTGCTGATAAAGGGTGTCTTTATCAGCACTTTTCATTTTAGCATTGATAAAGACACACTTTATCAGTGCTTTTGTAGCACAGATAAATCCATACTTTATCAGCGCTAATAAAAGCACTGATAAATGTATAAATTTAATAATTTGTTTATATTATTATATATTTATTTAAAATGATATTTATGATAAATATATATATATATATATATATATATTAATAATTATAACTCTAAATAAATATATCTTTATTTATACTTATAAAATTATTTTAAAGGTATATTTATATATATATATCATTGAAAATATAATAAAATATATATTTATTTTTTAAATATAATGTAATTTTAATTATAAGTGTACATTTTTTAGAACATATATATTATATGGGTAACATAATGAATTATAAATTAATAACACATCAACGTGATATGTAATTATAATATATAAATGAACATTATTCATGCACATATATAATCACATAACATATACGCATGATATATTCATTGAACCCAATTCATTGGAAAACACATATATATTCAATAATTTTAATTATACATATTTATTAAAAAGTATTATATATTTATAAATAAAACAAATACATTAAATATAAACAAATATAATAAATATATATATTAAATATAATGAATTAATAAATCTAAAAAATATAATGAATTAATAAATCTAATAAATATTTTAAATCTAATAAAAATATTTATTATTAATCTTATAATTATTTAATTATATATATATATATATATATATATTTATAACATGTGTTTTTTATTTAATGTATACAATAAACATTATTAGCGCTAAGAAAAGCACGGATAAATGTAACCTTTATCAGCGCTAAGAAAAGCGCTGATAAATGTAACATTTATCAGCACTAAGAAAAGCGCTGATAAATGTAACCTTTATCAGTGCTAAGAAAAGTGATGATAAAGGGATATTTAAAGTTCTAATAAAGTCCTACCCCTTTATCAGTGCTTTTCCGTTAGTGCTGATAAAGGCAGGCGCCTTCCTTGTCCAGTTTTGTGGTAGTGCGTACGTATGCATGAACACTACTTTCATTTCTATTTTGTATTTTAATGGAATGAAAACTTAATTATAAATAGGTATATTATCATTTGAATATAATATCATATATAATTTCAGTAACTCCATCCTTTATAAGTTCCACGTATGGAATGAATGAGTCATATCACTTTGAGGGGGCGATAGTCCACACTTCCTCAAATGAAATTATCGTGTTTACCCATAATGGAAACCACACAGGTATGATATAAATGAAAAATACAGAAGAATAAAGAAAAAAAACATAATATATATCATATATAAATACAGTGCCATCATAATGTCCACCATGAGAGGCGGTATGAGATAATTGAACAATCATCGTTTCATGAGGCGTTAGTTCGCCATCCATAGAAACAGTATGTTATTTACCCATTAGACGGAGATGTGTGCAAGGGTATTTTTAATCCTTCTCATAAAAACAACATAGTATATTTAGTATACTGATTTTTTTATAAAAGAAAGGAATAAAAAGAGTTTAGGGGGTTGGAGAAGGAAAAATAAAATAAAAGAACTTAAGAGAAGACGTTACTTTTAAATTGGGTATCTTCCTTTGGTTTGAACCAAAAGGTTTACTTGAAGTGTCTTCTTCCTAAGGTAATGCTTCTAGGAGGAAGGTAGGGATGTAGGGAGCTTAATTGGGTAGAGTTTGGATGATCCAAGAGTCTTGAGAGGTGTGGGTAATGAGTTAGAATTAAGGGATTTTTATAAGGGGAGGAGAGGCTCTTTAGGAAAGTGTGAAAATATTATTTTATTATATAACAATTTCGGTTTCTAAAGGTCCAAAACTTATTAAATTAGAAGATAAGATGACTAATGGTCAAAATAAAATTATTCAATAAGAATTGTACAGGTTTTGGATATTATTTTAAACTTTTTAATATTATTTATTTAAATCATTCATTAACGAGGTAAACACTGCATCATTATTGTGTCATAAATAATTTTATTTATTTGATGTCTAAAAATTATAAAAAAAATAAAATGATGTAGGAAATATTTTGATATTTCAAATTAATATTTATAGTCTAAGAAATAACTTATATAACCCAATTTAAAAAATTTATTTACTAAAAGATATATGTTTATGTCATTTTTGTCTTTACTTTAAATTAATTAATATAAAGTGTCATTATCACTCCCAAGTGGCTCCATGGGGTCCGAAAATCTACCCAAGGATGCCCATGTTAGGAAATGTATCATAAAATAGGATTAGGATACATTTTTCAGTAATTTAATATTATTATAATATTTTTTATCCTTATTTACTAGATTTACCTTTTAACCATGGTAAATAAAATATTTACCGAAGTAAATATTCATAATGTATAAAAATATAAGTTACCTATTTACACAATTTGAACCTCATAATTACAAATATGGAATCCATTTTTCCAAATTCAAAACACATAAGTGGAAGAAATTAATTTATAATTAATTCCTGCCGTCAAAACAAAAAGCGTGTTTTTAAGAAATAATAACTATCAAAATATTGATACTTGTTTATGTCCAATTTCAAAGTGAAATTACTTAAAATGACCAAAATTGGATTAAATGGTAAAAATATAATATAATTAAACTTTAAAAACAATTAAAAATAAAATCTAACCATATAAATAAATTAGATTAAAAGGCAGTTCTGAATTAAAATACAGTATTTTTCACAATTCATTAAAAAAATGAACATTATCAGAAAAATACCAAAATTTCATACAAAGTAAATTTTTATGTCCCTATTATAAAGAAGAATATTATTTTTTCAAATATAATATATAAAAGTGACAAAAACTAAAGAGGGTTCTCCATTAAAAGGTGGTAAATCGACCTTTTAAAGAATATTAGAGTATTTATGCTTAAAATTGGATTCATTCATATTTTAATCCTTTAAATTTTATTAGATAAATGTAAATAAATTTAAAAAACATGTATAATCATTTTTAATTAGTGATGTTCATTCCTTCCATTACAACGACTAGGTGTTAACTACTATTTAAAATAATAATATTATATTATTAGTGTGCAACATAAGATTTCAAAGAAACCCGTTGTTGCATATCAGGTACGTCATCGAACATAGCATCCCCTTGAAAGTAAAATTAATGTTTAATTTACAAATATTAATAAATATGAAAATGTATTATTCTTTATTTACCTTGGATGTTACATCCTTCCCACCTTTTGTAAATTGCGTCCCCACAATTTTTATTCACTTATCAAATAAGTGGGGGTATTTATCCCTCATAGCATTTTCAGATTCCCACGTTGCCTATTCAACCAAATTGTTTTTTCAAAAAACCTTTACCTGATGAATTACCTTATTCCTCAACACTTAATCTCTTTGGTCAAGAATCTAGACTCGTTGTTCCTCATAAGAGAGATTATCTTTTAAATGAATTACCTCTGGGCTCAAAATAGAAGATGGATCTGGCATATACTTTCTCAAAATTGAATCATGAAAAACATTGTGTACTTGGGATAAACTTGGAGGTAAAGACACTCTGTACGCAACTGATCCAACTTTCTCTAGGATTTCATAAGGTCCAATGAGCCTCGAACTCAACTATCATTTCTTACCAAAACGCATCACACATTTCCATGGAGAAAATTTTAGAAAGACATGATCACCTACCTCAAAAGAAATATCCTTCCTCTGGTTATCCACATAACTTTTCTGCCTGCTCTGAGCTGTTCTCATATGCTTCTGAATCAACTGAAATTTTTCTACCATCTCTTCTACAAATTCTAGTCCCATCAGTTTCCTTTCACCTACTTCATCCCAAAAAGCTGGAGTTCGAAAACACTTTCCATATAATGCCTCAAACGGAGCCATCTGTATACCGGAATGAAAGATGTTATTATAAGAAAATTCAACCAAAGAAAAGTGTTAGTACTAACTTCCCTGATAATCCATTGAGAAAGCACGTAACATATCCTCCAAGGTCTGAATTATTCGTTCTGACTGCCCATCTGATTGAGGATGAAAAGCTGTACTAAAATTTAATTCAGTACCCAATGACTTCTGAAGGACTTTACAAAAGTTATAAGTAAACCTGAGACCATGATCGGATATAATGGAGAGGGAAAATCCATTCTACCTAACTATATCTTTAATATACAACTGAGAAAGTTGATCTAGAGATAGAGTATCTCGAATAGGAAGGAAATGAGAAGATTTATTCAATCGATCAACAATAACCCAGATTGAATCATTACCTTGAGATGTCTTTGGTATTCCCATAATGAAGTCCATAGATATATTTTCCTATTTCCAATTTGGCACCGATAAAGACTGAAGCATCCATTTCGGTAACTAAGGATCTGCTTTAACCTGTTGATAAGTTAAACACTTCATAGTAAAATCAACAATATATTTTTTCATTTCAACCCACCAGTAATACTCCCGAAGATCTCTGTACATCTTAGTACTACCAGAATGAACTAAAAATGGAGAACTATGAGCTTCACATAATTACTCTTTCTTCAACTTCAAATCACAAGGCACACATAATCTATTTCCAAATCTCAGAACACAATCATTATAAATGTAAAAATCAGGAAACTTACCCTTCTGAACCAACTCTACCTTTTTCTGAAACTCACTATCTTCCTTATGCGCTTGCTTAATTATGTCTAATAGAGATGATTTCACTGAAACCTAAAACAAAATAGAGGAATTTACTGCACCAACAACTTCTATTCAAAAGTTCATCAAGTCTTTAATCAAAGAATCTTATTCCAAAAGTAACAAGGTTAATGTAGCATTACTTTTTCGACTTAAAGAATCATCCACTTTATTTGCCTTTCTTGGATGATAATGAATCATGAAATAATAATCCTTGATTAATTATAGCCATATCCTCTATTTATTTCTGATTTAATATGTACTTTAAACTTTTGTGGTCAGTATATATTTCACATTTTACTCCATATAGATGATGTCTCCAAATTTTTAAAGCAAAAAAAAAAAAACAGCAGCTAATTCCAAATCATGTTTAGTGTAATTTAACTCATGAGGTTTCAACTGACGTGAAGCATAAGTAATTACCTGATAATTCTACATAAGGACACAACCAAGTCCGTTCAACGAATCATAACTGTAGATAACAAACTCACCATTTTTGGAAGGCAGTGCCAAAACTGGAGCATTCACCAATCTTGTTTTCAATTCCTGAAAACAATCATCACATTCTTTTATCCAGATGAACATAACACCTTTTCGAGTTAATTTAGTCATTGGACTAGATAACCATGCAAAATTTTCAAAAAACCTCCGGTAATAACCTACCAAACCAAGAAAAATATAGATCTCAGTTATATTTGTGGGACTTGGACATTATTCAACAAATTTTGTTTTAGTAGGATCAACAGTTATGACATTTTTGAAATAATGTGACCAAGGAATGAGATTTTTTGTAACAAAAACTCACAATTTCTGAATTTCCCATAAAATTTATTTTATTTTAAGGTTTTCAAGAAAACTCTTAAATGACTTTCGTTTTCCTCTTTAATTTTGGAATAAACCAAAACATCATCAATAAAAACAACCAATATTTTTCACCTAATTCAACTGATCCGTTACTACAACAAACTTTTCAATAATGACTCTGACCATCTCAGGATGCTGATTTTGAAGGTCATTTCCCTCTATATGCCTTCCAAGAAAAGCTACTCTGTTTCCTCTAAAAAACCATTCTTAAGATAGAAATATCTTAGGCGAAGCAACATGGTAATCTGTAAATGCTATATCATTTCAATCTTACCATAAATTAATTTATGGATATTAATTTAACAATATTCTAACTCCTAAAGTTGTCTAAATTGACCTCTGATACCAACTATAAGGACCCAACCTTAAAATATTACATAATCTTTAATTAATTGAATAATTCACATTAAGAATATTTTCAGGTTTAGAGTTTTAGAGAGTTAGGCCATAACTATTACATTACATCTCAAAAATTACAAAGTAGACACTTCTACTCAATTTCCATTTTTTCATAAAATAAAACTCTTAAAAAAAGCGCCATGTCTAGTTCCATGTTTTAGACAACATGAATTTTCCTTGATCCCATCCTTGACCCTATTCCACTTTATGTCCCATGGAAAACATTTCAAAAACTTGGTATGATCACAAAAAGCTCAGCAAGGGATACACAAAGAAGGAAAACTGTAAGTTTTTCAAAACAATAAGTAAATAATGAATACTTTATCATAAGTAATACTTTTCACCTTTATGAAGTAGTAAATACTCTTCACTGAATAAAAGATCACTGCTTACCCTTTTTTAACCAAAAGATTACCATAAAACCCATAGAAAGAACACATAACATATAAAGGTAACTTAGGACATAAACATACTTAAATGGAATAACCATACAGTTGACTTCCACACATATCACTCAATGGAATAGCCATATGGCTAACTTCCATACCCAATGCATTAGAGGTTATAATGTAACCACTCATCCTGGTTTATCACGGCACCACCCATCATTTGGTTTATCACGTAACCACCCTTCAAATGTCCAAGTACCATAATAAAATAATAACACATAAAATATTTCAAATATAAACATTTCACTAATAACATTTAATTTTAAACCACAACAAATAATTTCAAGATATTGAAATAATAAATCCATTTCAAAAACCATTTTCAATACCAAAACACCCAAAAACAGAAAAATGGATTTCTTTCCCTTTAAAAAAACATTAAGGCTTATATAGGAAGCCAACTAATGATTACAGCGGTGAAGAGGTCATTGTCTCCAAAAACATTAAAAACATTTCTTTTGTCGTTTAGTAAAACGCTTCGTAGAAAAAATATTCCCTTTGAATGAAATGAAAAGTCAATGGTGTTTATACACTGTATAAAAGAAAGTCATGTATAAAGAAAAATATGCCTCAATGAAAGGAGACTGAGACGAAGTCCCTTACAAATATCATATCATTACATTAAGGATAAATCAATGAAATAATTATGTGTGAAAAACATAAATACACCCAATATTAGTGGATATTAAGTGTAAAACAATAAGATTTCATTAACACATATTCATAGCACCACATAATCAAGAAGTAGAAGTTTAACCCAAATAATGGAAATTGGGTTAAGAAGTTCCCTTACCTCGTGTCCGACTTGACCCGTTCATTCTTAATCTCCTGAATAATAAACTTAAGTTAATTTCTAATTGCTTAATAACTTTTTTCAAGTTTATTATTCCTTTTATATCACTTATTACAATGTTATAAACATTAAGTAATCATTTAAATTAATAACAGTTATTTTGTCGATATTTGGTACTTGAGTTAAAAATGAACTTCTTATAATTACAAGTTGTTCATGTGGTTGAAATTACATTATCTCTATAATGATATTAATGATTTATATATCATATATATCATATATATCAAGTATATATATGTATTTATAATAGTACATAACATTTGGAGATAAGAAATGAAATGCACCGTTCATGGAGACGGTAAGCCATATGTACGCATGAACGCTACTTTCATTTCTATTTCATATTTTAATGGAATGAAAACTTAATTATACATAGTTATATTCCAATTATAGCCTAATATAATATATACTTTTAGTAACTCCATCCTTTATATGTTTTACATATGGTATGAACGAGTCATATCACTTTGAGGGGGCGGTAGTCCGCACTTACTCAAATGAAATTATTGCATTTACCCATAATGGAAACCATAAAGGTATACTATAAATGAAAAATAAAGAAGCATAAAGAAAAAATAAACATAATATATATCATATATAAAAAATTTTTCATTATAATTTCCACCATGAGAGGCGGTAGGAGATAATTGAACAATCATCGTTTCGTGAGGCGTTAGTTCGCCGTCCACAGAAATAGTATGTTCTTTACCCATTAGACGGAGGTGTGTGCAAGGGTAGTTCGAATAATTCTCATAAAAAAAACATATTATATTTTGGATACTGGTTTTGTTATAAAATAAAGGAATAAAAAGAGTTTATGGGGTTGGAGAAGGAAAAATAAAAGAAAAGAACTTAAGAGAAGACGTTACCTTTAAATTGGGTATCTCCCTTTGGTTTGAAACAAAAGGTTTACTTGAAGTGCCTTATGCCTAAGGTAAGGCTTCTAGGAGGAAGAGAGGGATGTAGGGAGATTAACTGGGTAGAGTTTGAATGAGCGAAGGGGCTTGAAAGGTGTGAGGAATGGGTTAGAATTGAGGGATTTTTATAACCGGAAGGATGGGCTCTTTAGGAAAGTGTGAAAATATTACTTTATTATATAATTATTTTCGGTTTATAAAGGTCCAAAACTTATTAAAGTCGAATATAAGATGACTAATGGTCTAAATAAAATCATAAAATAAGAATTGGATGGGTTTTGGATATTATTTTAATCTTTATAATCTTATTTATTTAAATCATTCATTAATGAGGTAAACATTGCATCATTATTGTGTCATAAATAATTTTATTTATTTGATGTCTAAAAATTATAAAAAAATATCATGATGTAGGAAATATTTTTATATTTCAAACGAATATTTATAGTCAAATAAATAACTTATATAACCCCATGTAAAAAATTGATCTACTAAAATATACATGTTTATGTCATTTTTGTCTTTACTTTAAATTAATTAATATAAAGTGTCATTATCACTCCCAAGTGGCTCCATGGGATCCCAAAATCGACCCAAGGATTCCCATGGTTAGACATGTATCATCCAATAGGATTAGGATACATGTTAGGGTAATTTAATATTATTATAAAATTATTTTTTACCCTTATTTACTAGATTTACCTTGTAACCATGGTAAATAAAATATTTACCGAAGTAAATATTCATAATTTATAAAAATAAAAGTTACCTATTTACACAATTTGGACCTCCTGATTCCAAATATGGAATCAATTTTTACAAATTCAAAACATATAAGTGGCAGAAATTAATTTAAAATTAATTTCTGCAGTCAAAACAAAAAGCATATTTTTAAGAAATAATAACTATCAAAAGATTGACACTTGTTTATGTACAATTTCAAAGGGAAATTACTTCTAATGACCAAAATTGGATTAAATGTTAAAAATATAATCTAATTACACTTTAAAACCAATTAAAAATATAATCTAATCATATAAATAAATTATATTAAAAGGTAGTTTTGAATTTAAATACAGTATTTTTCACTATTCATTAAAAAAATGAACATTATCAGAAAAATACCAAAATTTCATCCAAAGTAAATTTTGATGTCCCATTTATAAAGAATAATTTTATTTTGTAAAATAGAACATATAAAAGTGATAAAATCTAGATTTAAAGAGGGTTATCCATTAAAAGGCGGTAAATCGACCTTTTAAAGAATATTAGAGTATTTATGCTTAAAATTGGATTCATTCACATTTTAAGCCTCTAATTTTTTTTGGATAAATGTAAATACATTTAAAAAACATGTATAATAATTTTGTAGTTGGTTCTATTCATTCCATCCATTACAATGGCTAGGTGTTAACTACTATTTAAAATAATAATATTATATTATTAGTGTGAAACGTAAGATTTCAAAGAAACCCATTGCTGCGTATCGAGTACGCCATCGAACATAGAATCCCCTTGAAATTAAAATTTATATTTATTTCACAAATATTAATAAATATGAAAATTTATTATTCTTTATTTACCTAGGATGTTACAATAGGGCTGGAATCTCTACCAAAATCCCTTAAAGATCGATCAAAAATGAGAGAAAAGGAGGCACAAATGAATGAATGGGAATCAGCTAAGAAAAGAACTTAAAACCTGAAATCTCACCGTTTTTGTTCCATGAAATTAATTCACGATGTGAATTGCATGGGAATTCAAAAAATTCAAACTTTTTCTAAAATTCGTGTCGGCTCAAACTAATTTAATTACATGTTATGAATTCTATTTTCATGATGAGAATCCATTATAATATGTGAAATTGGATAGTTACACAATCCATGAAACACCAGTTCACATCATATAAAATTTTCACAATGTGAACTTTCTGAAGAAGCTCTGTTATAGATCTAGGCCCCACTGAAAACTCCCAAAACCTCTCCCAAACATTTCCAATCACAAAAAATGGAAAAGTAACAGACCAAGAATGCATGATCCATTACATCAGATAACTCTAAAATGATTCTTATCCTTGAGAATCAAAACCAAACCTAGGAAAGAAAAGGGATCTGAACAACCACCCTATAAGATACCTCTCAAGGTTATCGTTACACCTCAAATGCTACCAAAAACCAATATTTCCAAACAAAACATCAAAAAACAGCCCACACAACCACATTACCACACAACTACACTACTAACTCTCACTGAGATCAATACCAAAACATCCAATAAATTTACAAAACCGCCTCCTCTCACACAAACGCACTTCCACACAACCACTGTATAACCATCTTACCCTCCACAAAACTCAAACCATAAGTGCTACAACTAAAAAACCACACCACCCTGAACATATGAATTAGGAAATTCTATCCTCCATGTCAATATACTATCCGCTCTAGACGACATTGACTCCGCCACATAGGTTTAATCGCATTGTAGTATAATGAATCTCAATTAGGAGTCAAGTCCTCCCTTTCCCATATGTCCAAACTTTATCACACATCACACACCACATATCAGAGAAAACAACTCATTAGATAAAATAATAAGGTTTCAAACATTATATCATAAAAAAAAAAAGAGAAACAAGACAATATCAAAACAACTCAGGGTACTGGGCATGCATATATATCTCCCACTCCCTTGTACTCTCCTCCATGCTTCAATTATTCCACAACACATGAACCTAAGAATTGGTTCACCCACAAAGAACCTTATAATGATGATCTTGGATCTCCACTGGCTTCTCCATAAATGTTGCATCATCCTCGATATCAAACCCTCCCCAGTAAATGACATGAGATTCATTGTGAAGATACCGATGAAGCTGAGACATATGGAAGATGTTGTGAATCCTCTCCAACTATGGTGGAAATGAAAACTAATATGCCACCTTGTGGACTCACCCCAAAACCTCAAAGACCTCTAAAAACCTAGGAGAAATATGACTCCATATACCAAACATTTTCTTCCCATGTTGAGGAGAAACATTCAAGAACACATGGTATCCAACCTTAAGCTCCAAGGGTCTCCTCCTGTGATCCACAAAAGAATTATTCTGGTCCTATTCTACTTACATCCTCTCTCAAACAAACTAAACCTTTTATATTTTTCTCTACACCACATTGGGACCAATAACCACTACCTCTCCAACCTCTGTCCAGCACAATGAAGAATGACATGACCTCCCATACAAAGCCTCAAACAGGGCCATGCCAATGCGTGATAGATAAATATTATTATAAGAAAACTCAAACAAAGGAAAGTGTTGTTCCCATGATCCACTTAATTATAATAAACACACCCATAACATATCCTCCAGATTTTGGATAGTCTTCTCCATCTACCCATTCATCTGAGGGTGAAAAGTAATATTGAGGTATAATTGAGTGCCAAAATCATGCTATAATAACTTCCAAACTCGTGAAGTGAAATGAGATTCCTGATTAGAGAAAATATACCTTTGAACTCTATGAAACTGCACCACCTCATCCACATACCTCTTAACTAAAGAATCCACTACACCTGATTCCCAGATCACTAAGAAGTGGGCCGATTTCATCAACCGATCAACGATTTCCCAGAAAATTTCAAAACCTACCTGATATAGAGAAAACAATATGATGAAATACATCAATATGTCATCCCATTTCCACTTGGGAACATCCAAAGGCTACAAAAAACATTTAGGAACATGATTCTAGACCTTTAATTACTACCAAACCAAACACTTCTACAGAAACTACACCACTACCCATTTCATCCTGGTCCACCAAAACTGCATCCTTAAGCCACAATAAATATTGAAAACTATCAAGTGTACTTATAAAGGAAACTTATGAAAATCATGAAGGACTACCTCATGAATCTCTACATAAAAAAAACAACCTCCCATGAACTAACATCTAGTTCTAACCATCCTACAACAATCCCTCAGGAGCATCAACATGGCCTACATGACCACGCATCACCTATGCCTTTGAGTCTCCCCACTGAGACTCCTTCACTTATTGAATCAGAGAAGACTACACTATCATCTGAAAAAAACTTATATCATTAACTACCCTTGAATCTAAGTGTAAGGATTTCAACTCCACCATTACTCTCCAAACATCCTCAGATTCATGAAAAATGTTGTTCTATGAATTTTTCTCAAAGTATAGGCCATAAAATTTCCATTTCCTGAGGTGTAGAAGATATCAAAGCCAAAATTCTAAAGAAACTCCATACAACTTCATTTTTATAGATTCATATCACACTGATGAAATATATACCTCAAAATCTTGTGATTCTTGAAGACCGTAAAGTGATCCTCGATGAGGTAATATTTCCACAACTTCAATGAAAACACAACCACTGCTTTCTCTAAATCATGGGTGGAATAGTTACACTCATGGGTATGTAACTTCCTCAACCCATAAGAGATTAATTCCCTCTACTGCATCGACATTCATACCAATCCTAGAGGATAATCATCACAAAACACCTGAAAAAATACACCCTCCTTAGGAAACCAAAGAATCAGGGCACTAACCAACTTATTATTCAGGTAACTAAATTACACCTAGAACCGATTAGTGAACACAAAATCCTGGTCCTTCCTGGTTAACACTGTCTATAGTTCTATGAATCGAGTGAAATCAGGCAAAACCATCTAATAATAAACTGCAAAACCATGGAAACTATAGACCTCCACCACGTTCTTGGGTGATGTACAATAAAAAACTTCCTTAATCTTCAATAGGTTTATGGACACACCCTGACGGGACACTATATTCCTGAGTAAATAAACCTTTTATGTCCAAATATTACACTTGGAAAACTTTTCATAGAGTTGGTGGCATCAAAGAACCTGCAAGATAGGTATGAGATGATTTGCAAGCTCCTCCTCTAACCTCAAGTAGATCAATATGTCATCGATGAACAAAACTATGAAATAGTCTAAAAATTCATGGAACTCATAGTTCATGAGTCCCATGAACACAAATAGTTCATTCGTAACACCAAATTTCATGACTACAAACTCAAAGCAACCATACCTACATTTTAAGGTAGTATTTAGAATATCCTCATCCTTCACCCTCAAATGGAGACATCCATATTGTATATTAATATTATAAAACCAACTAGCTCCCCTAAGCTGTTCGAGAAGATCATCTATTATTGGAATAGGGTAATAGTTCTCAAAATTCACCTAATTCAACCATAGGTAGTCTATAAACAACCCCAAATTACAATCTACCTTCTTAGAGAACAACACAGAATCACCCCATGGTGACACATTAGGACAAATAAAACCTTTCTGCATTAGATCATCGATTTGAATTCTCAACTCCTGCAACTTAGAGGGTTCCATATATTAAGGATCCATCAAAATAGGAGAAGAATTAGGCTGCAAGTCTATCCCAAACTCAACATCACATCGAGGGGGTAGCATCACAACCTCAAAAAAAACATCCAATAACTACTCAACGAACCTGAGAACCTCCATCATCCCAACATAGACTGATTCCAGAAAAAACACATATATTAAATAAATAAGAGGCTACAAACACCAACTACCCTCTTTAAAACTCTTATCACCAATGAAAACCACATTATGACCACCCAAAATCATGAACATGATTCTCCCATAGAAATATTAGAAAATAGAATGTACAAAGTAAAAATAGTAGATATTGAGGATAACATTTTATGGATACATATGAATAAAGAAAATGTCCCCATGGGATTTATGTGGACCCATCATCAGTCTACATCCCCAACACACATCAAACAAGAAAGTCTATCCTTTGAATGGTGCAGTCAACACCAGGGGCATGAGAATCCTATTTACATTTATTCCTTGATAACAGACTAGAGTGGGTGAAACAAAGGAGTTAAAATCTCTTTAATCAAACGAGATACAAGTAAGGGTACACAAAAAAAATGAGAATACCTCTAATGACCTTTGGACCCTATGGAACTAATACCTCCACTACCTATAAATGAACATGCCTAGATCCTCTATCTCCCTATTGATAACCACCTCCATGACCATGATCGAGTTAAGGTCCCAGAACATGAGAAACATCATGAGGCCAGACTCTACCTGGACCATCTCCCCTCATTAGAGCATAATCCTACTTCCCCTTCCACTAAAACGGTCTCACTAGAAATTGCTGCTGAGGATGGTATTGAACCTAACCACATCCACCAAACTAAGCTAAAATAACCAATGGACACTAGTTATGTAAATGGAAATAAACCTAATAGACAAAACACACTAGTCTAAAGTTCCCAAGAAAATCATGGGAACCACTAGCCCCAAAAGGCTGGAAAGGAAGCTATTGAGGTCAACTCCTCACTGGTCGAAACCTCAAAGGACCTGGTGCCTGATACCAACCATTAAAAACTCTACTCCCCAAGGTACCTTGAAAGATCCCATCTCATTGTAAACCTCCTTGATAGTGAATCCTCTCAATTAACTTTTCCTTATTTTAAACCTTCAGATATGTTGGAAATGTAAAAGGAGTAATTTCATACTAGATCAATGGGTGGAGTGCCACTTTAAGAAGTCCCTCATGAGACTACTCATATGTAAAAAGATCCAAGAAAAAACATAGAAGGTACTTGAACCTAATTCCCAGCTCTTGAACTGACATAATCCCTTGATGAAGTGAAAGAAGCACCTTTCTCTTCTCTACCTTCATGGTTGATGGAATGGACACTTCTTGGATTTTTCCCATGAAACATATGAATCCTTCCAATCACCTATATAATATATCCACCACTAATTCATAGATTCCTATATATGAATAAATTTCAAAGGAACCCAATACTCCACTCGGGCCTGGATCAAACTAAAAGTGATCTTAAGATCGTCCAACCAGTTCTCTGTCTCCACATCTGAAACACTTCTCTCATACTTCCCTAAATCTTGATACTTAAAATCACACAACATCCTCTTCCACAAATTCTATTCCTTTGTCGGATTAACCCTATGACTATCAACCAAATCATCCTGTTAAACCTAAACTACCTAATCCACATGCGGACGATGTCTAGGATCCATAACTAAAAGTAAAATAAGAACTTCCTAATCTAAATAGTCTATAATTTTAATAAGATTTATTTAATTAATTTAATTCATTTTAATTTTCCTAAAACTAAGCAATTAAAATAGGAAAATAAGTCATCATGATGCATGTACCTTTCTTAGGTATCTACCCTACAAATAGGTACACCTCAATTGTCTATTCAATAATCTCATAGTTCGTTCACTGAATCATAGGCCCCCTAAAATATCATTTCCTAGCTGGTCTCCCTAGCCTATATCATGCACCATGGTCAACTGGCACTGTTTCCATACCAAACCATGCAATCCTAATTGTACCCAACTCCAAACTCCATCCTATCTATCAACCATCACCTATGATAACACTATGTCATGACCCCTCCTTCTAAAGATAATGTAATGAAGAGATAGAGATAATAACCCCTGATTCCTACCTCTAGTAGGACCTGGGTTGGAGACTAGCATCAAGGGTATAAAAATATCATAAATGAGAGGCATTACCCTCTCTATATAAATATAGGATTTGGAGATAAGATGAACCATACACAAAAAACTCTATGAAATAATATAAAATAAATCCAAAAACCATCCTATAATGAATGTATAAATATAACACATACAGATAAAATTCTCCAATTGTAAATACCCATGATTAAAGATAAAGTAGAAACACAAAAACTATCCAAAGGTCTGAGATAGTAATGTCTATCTTGGTCCACATAGTCCTCTAGTAAACCTAATAATTAGTTTTATATAATTAGGGTGAGTATATAAGTATAATTAGTAGAAAAAACAAAGTCTCTCATGCATATGTGAATGAAGAATACTAAAACACCAATGAGAAAACAACAGAACCAACAATACCTAAATAGGTCAACTAACCATCCCAACCTCACAGAGGTATGTTCACTAAATAATACAAGACAAGTATAATAATATAATATGAAGCATATCGATAAAGGGTACCCACACCTCTTTACATTGATTTGTTGCTCTCACACCCCAAAGTCGTACGTCCTGACGCTATTATCCCTTCTGAATAACATACAACACTTCCCAAAAGCATAGTCATATTGCATATTTCCCAAAGACACCAGAGACACATCCCCAAAAGCACAGTCACATCACATCTCTCCCAAAAACACTCAGTCCATCACATCACAACCACTGCCATAACCAGATCGGTAGGATATTGAGAACATGAAGGACATCAACCACATTCCCTCCTACTAACATGCACAACCCCCACCATAATACACCCCATATAATGGTAAAATCACATATCACCTGAAGACACCTGAGCCATCACCTAATTCACTAACATACCTCCAACCATCACAACCAATTTAATCCACTCACCTGGAAGAGAGATTGGGGAAAAGTGAGTAACCATCCATCCATCCTCGTCATCGAGATGTTTGGAAAAACACCCCATTGTGAAGACATGGGTGTCAACACAAAGTGATCAACATGGGTGGGGTTATTATAGAAACGAAAAGGAATATAAAAGTATATACATATATCCACACATAATGTCAACCTATGGGTTCACAAAAAATCACTAAATAACTCACAAAAACCCCATTTTCATTATCACCTCTAAATACATAACACCACACAAGCCACAAGCCACAAGACACCTTTCATTTTAAATATCTCATTCCTTATTTATCAAAAACCAAATTTTACCACATTTCCCATTTTAATTCATTCATTAATAATTTCCAACCCATTAACCAAATCAACCCATGCCATTTCAGTTAACATTATCATTCAATTCCATTACTACACAAGAAACTAGAACAAACAAAAACACATATCAAAAGCATATCATTAACCATATTGTACCATTATATCATCTCCCACAAGAAAAACCAAGAAACCATCACCTCGACGCCCCAAAAGAATGGCCAAACAAACCAAAACCTCATCACCCCAAAAGCACGACCAAACAAACTACCACCTCACTTCCCCAAAAACATAGCAAAAAACCCATTTATCCCCCAAAACAATAAACACACATCACTTCCCTACAAGCACGACCTCACATCATGAAAAATCATGACCATTTTATATACTTAACAAAAGGTATTATATCACATTCCACATTATTTTTGGGGTGTTATCACACAAGACAAAATCCATGTGAAACCATTTCAATAGAAACATATAAGTGGTTAGAAAATTTACATTTTGAGGTGATATCACATCAAAATGAAACAAGGTTTCTATATTACAACAACTAAATCATAAGAAAAGGCTCCTAAAAACCATGTTTTTTAGCGAGGAATCAACCCGTACAATTCACAATATCAAAATAAAATATCAAAGACATAAAATCATGAGAAACATACCCCTTTAAATTAAAATTAACCAATTATTTATATTTGATTAAGACAACACAACCATCTCCCATATATAAAAAAGAGTAAACCCCTCCTACATGATACACACAAGTGAGAAATGAGAGATTCCCTACCTCAAATAATCTTTTCCAACTCACTGCACACCATAAGGTGAAGAAAAAAATCCAAAAAACGAAAACCACACACAAGAAACCATGGATTAACCTACACCACTCCTAATGATCATAAAAATGCAGCCCAACCCATACACCAAACCAAAACCCTTCAACCGCAGTGGATCCATGGGATATGAACAAAATAAATACAACCAAAAATAAGAGAAGATCTTACACCAATTGCTAATGAGTGTCCATCGAAACCAATGAATTGAAGCAGGGAGAAGAGGGATATAATCTCTCATGAAATTTCCTAGAGATATTAAAAAAATGAGAGTAAAGGAGGTATGGATGAATGAAGGGTAATCATCCAAGAAAAGAACTTAAAACCTAAAACCCTTCCATTTTTACACTGAGTAATCAATTAATGATGTGAATTCCATGGAAATTAAAAATATTACAACTTTCATCAAAATTCACATCACCTCAGCCTAATTTAATTATAAGGACTGACCTTAAACATTACATAATCTAGCTAATTCAACTAGATTTAAATTCTATACATTCACAAAGATATTTTTGGTTTAGATTTTTATAAATTTAGGACATAACTCATACATATAAATCCACAAGCATACAAAGTGGGTACCATTAAAACAACATCCATTTCTTCCAAAACATTGAATTTTTAAGAAAAAACAACAACATGATTTCTTGGACAAAACTTCATAACATTTAACTTGACATGATTATTTATATTACACATCCTTATAACCTATGAAAAAAATTTAAAAACATGGTATGAGCATAAAAATCTAATTAATAGATATAAAAATAAGGAAAGAAACCATTAAACCATGAATACTTAAAAACATATGAAATCATTTCCACAAAGACATAATTCTCACCCATATATACTTACTTTTTGAAACATGATATTTAAATAAAACATTAAATAACATATATAAAACCATAATGATAACATGGGTCATTAATTACTTATATATTAATCCTTGTGGCTACCTTATGACTCGTAACCCTCACAACTACCTTACAATATAACCCTCACAGTTACCTTATAGTTTAACCATCACAGTTACACTTGGAGTAACCATATAGCTAACCTCCAGCTTACACATACCCAATGAATTGGAGGGATATATAGGTCCTAAAATTCACCATAAATAATTCCCAATAACCATAACATAGTCATAAAACATGAATAATTTCATAAAACATTTCTTTTTAATTTTGAAAAATAGAATTTTAAAAGAGTATTTTTTAAAGGAAAGTCCTTTACAAATATCATATAATTGATGATAGAATTAATAGGATGAAAGGAATATGTGTATACACTATAAATAAATATAATAAAAAATAATAAAAACAAAAATTCATTACACAAATACTCTTAGTACCATATAATCAATGAAGTATAAGGTTAGCCCAAAAAATGGAAATTCGGTTAAGAATTCCATTAACTCAGGTTTGTCTTACTTTAAACTTGTTTAAACCCATTGTATAATAGTTAAAAGAGTATTATTAATATTTTAAAGAAACATATTCAGGTTTATAACACCTTATATGATCATTTTATAACATAATTCCACCCATTAATTAATAATATTTTGTTCTTTCCATTGTTTTAGGTGTCTCCTTTACATGATTTCCATGGTCGGTTTGTAAATGATTTTATTATAGAATGGAAGTGAAATGAAATGGTTGTAATATGTTTCCAAAATATTAAATTATTCCATAAATTATTTTGGTTATATGGTATGACGATGAATCATTTGATAAATCATTGGTGATATTCGTTTAGATCATTTTGGCGGTTCTTTGATAATCATGAACTTGTTTCATCATATAAATTTAATATTATGAATATAAGTTAATTAAAGAACATAAGAGATGTAATATAATAAAATTTGAAATCTATTTCAACCAGTAAAATAGTTTTATTACCAGATTTTAAGGAAGTAAAGAAAATCTAAGACACATTGTCCACAATGTCGGTAAATCAACACATCACATATGATGTTTTTTATTTTTAAAATAAGAGGGGGATGAGAAGAAGTAAGTTGATGAATTTTTTCATAAACATGATAAAATACATCATATATAATATTCTAGAGATTTCATGCCTCTTAGATAATGGGAGGTTAATAGAGTATAAGAAAATAAAATAATTGAAAAGAAAACACAAGAAAATGAAAGAGGATCTTTACCTCTTGATCTCTTCTCCTTGAGATCCTCCTTAAGGCATTTGGTTTTGGATTTTTGGTGAGACCAGTATGTCTTGGACATGGGTAAGAGACTTGGGAAGGGGATTGGGCAGAATGTAGATAATTCATAATTTTTTAGAGGTTTGAGAGGAAGAGGGGGTGAAGGAGATATTTATAGTGGAAGAGAGGAGGGGTTTTCCATTATTTTAATCATTAGTTTAATAATTGTTTCTCAATACTATGAATAGTCTTGATTCATGTGACCCAAAATATTAATAAGTGCGTGTGAGTTCAAAAAAATGTCCATTTATGTCACATAAATATCTTATTTTAAATGTATTTTTATTTTAATTTCCATTATTTTTTTGTTTTGGGGGTTTTCCATGCTTTTATGGAGGAATGAGCAAGTTTTCATGAATTGGGCCAAACCGTGAGCCCAATTCCAGATTTAAAAATAAATTTTGTTTCTTTTATATCTTCTTCGTTTTTCAACATTTTTCACCCATTTCAATTTCTAATTGGACTCCCCTGACCTATTAACACCATCATGTAAATTTGGATCCTTTATAAATCCATAACCAAGGTGTATTGGAGTTTTTATTTAAGGGAATGGGCCTACCTGGAATCCCATTTCTAGCTTTAAAAATCAATTTTGTTTATTTAATAAATTACTCAATTTTAAGTATTTTTAAGTGATTCCAAGTGTCACCCAATACCACAGAACCCATCCGCGTGCCCCTCCTCTTTCCCTCCTATTTGGAGCTCGTTTCCATCGTGATTTGGTGTAGAACTTCATAGGATTTCTCAATTCGTCCGAATTTGAAGAGGTAAGTTCTTCCATTCACAACTCTTTCAATTCTTACTATATTTCCTCCATTATAGTTCCTAATTTGACCCTTCATCACCCCCTTAAAACCTAAAATCCATGTAAGCCCTCCATGTTTCTAAAAACCTCTTTTTAACCCCATTTTGAAGGGTTATTTGGTGGAGGAACTTCAAAGAATCTCAAGTAAGTGTCTCTACTCCTTAGTTCCTCCCCTTTCCATGAAGTTTATTTCAATTTCCCTGAAGTTCCAAATGACCAGGGGGTAGGGTTTAGAACCTAGTGTTTAAAATTTGGTTTTATTGGTAAATTATTGTGGTTTTGGGTTCAATATAAGTCCCTATTGGTGTGACAGTGGTGGGACTTGATTTTCGCACGGTGATTCTAAGGTTTCATTTGATTTGGTAGGTGATTCCAATGTTGATGCAATATTTGTGTATTATAATGTTGTATTTATCTTATTTTCAGGTTTATATCATTTTATTATTTCTGAAAAAATTGTTTTTAATGATTTTTCTATTACAATTGAATTTTAAATGCCAATTTGGTGTGAAATTGGGGGTTTTACAAAGAAATGTTTTATTTGTTTATTTGGGGATTCCCTATTCATGAAGCTCACATTTTCATATATTTTATACTGTAAATTATTGTTTATAATCCCACCATAGTGTTATTTAATGGGTAATTATCACGTTTTTAGGTTTTAGTGTTATTTTGAGCCTAAATGTGAAAAATGCCTAATTCTGGATTTTAGATAGATTTTTACATCAAGGGTATTTTATTCATTTCACAGAAAATGTACTTCCAAATTTTGTGATTAATTTTTTTTAGAATCCTGATTTTATTTCCTTAAACTTTTTATTCTCTACCAGGAGCTGATTCGACCATATAAAGGGTCTACCAATTCATTGAAGTTTGACATTTTTTTCAGGCGGACAACGTGGACCCCACCACTGTAACGGAACCTAAAATAGGCCTACACATATCCAAATGAGGTGTTTCCACCTGTTATAGAACTAGGACAGATAGTAACGACTCTAAAACAAATTTAGGGGAGTTTTGAAGTCATTAAAGAAGCCATTTAATGATATACTTTTGGAGGAACCTTCCTAGAAGCTTCATCGAGAAACAAAAACCACCAATGAAAAATTTATAACTCCTACAAACAGTGTCCAAATGAGATAAAATATGGAGGGGGAACGGATGACAAATTAAGGAACAACTTTTATTAAGGGGTCCATGTGTAAATCGACCATTTATGGGGATAACAAGGCGAAAAATTTTGGGGTCCAGAATTCTGCCTATAAAAGGAGTCCCTAACCTCCTTCCCAAATCACCCCATTCTACATCCATTACTTCAAGGCACCAAGGAGGAGATCTCCACCGAGGGAGGCCGACCGCAAATCTTCCACATTTATTTTTAATTTATTTATTTTCTTTATTTTTGTTTTAGTTTTCAATTGTAACTTAGATTTCAAATAAATTCATGCATTGTTTTTATTATTGTGTCCACCTATCCACCCTCTTTTCTTTCTCTCATCTTACCATCGTGAACTATAATAATCATGATCATGAGTAACTAATAAGAGGAATATCTCGATGGATTAATCAGGTTCTTGAACCCAAGACCATGTTTTTAATATTCTTTGAGTTAATTATAAGGATAATTTATAGTGGGTGTAATCCTCACTGTGGTTGTCTAAAGATTAACTTCTTGATCTACAACCATTTTCCCTCAATTAAGGAGGTGGATGGAGGGTGTGATTGGTGATCACTAAGTAGAATTTTCATTTATAACCAGGGTAGAATAAGGTGTGCACACATACGATGGAGTGTGTACACTAAGAATATTTGAAGCTGGCCAATGAAGGTGCTCCCTGAAAGTTCTCTCGGAAGAACTTCCTTTCTTCTCTAATTACATTCTATTTAGCATTTCATGATAATTTAGAATTGAATTTTAGTTTCTTACAATTTATGAATTTCATTTATTTTATTAAATTCCATTTATAAAACAATAAAAAGAAGTAATTTAGGTGAATTAGATTAAGTAGGTGAACGAACTGAGAAAGCTCCTCAAGTGAGAAGACCCTGGTCAGCCTCTATGCTGCACTAGGAAAACATAAAAATACGCTTTTTCCACGCCCTATAATAGGCGTGCATCAAAATTGGTGCCATTTCTGGGGAGCTAATCAGTTGTTTACTTTACTTTTTCTATTTAAAAATTTTAGATAATTTTTATTATTTAAAAAAAATTCAGTAATTTTTTTCCATGATGCATTCAAATTCAATGTATTCTGCATAGAAAAATTACTCAAAGGTGCAATAAAAAGAAAAATACTACACTGAGGAGGTAATCCAATGAAGATCTAATGTGCTTATGATAATGGTCAAGTAGGTGGAAAGAGGCATAGTAACATGGATCTCACTAGAAGATTTGATGGCCATGGTCGATGAACTCAAAGTTGACTTAAAAAGATTCAAGGCAAAAATGAAGTGCCATTAGTATTTCTGGATTTCACTGAAGACATACATGAAGTAGAATCCAAGATAGAAGTGGAGGAGCCTGACTACCCACCTCCATCTAGTGATGATCAACTCCAAGAGGCATATTAAATTTAAGATTAGATTAAAGTTGAACTGACTCAGGGAGATGATAAAATCTTAAACTCAAACTCTTTTTATTTCATTGAAAATAATTTGAGTATCACCCCTAATAGTTTTGAATTTTCAGATTCGGCCATCTCATATTATGACTTGGAGGATGATGAGGGAAAATAAATTTCACATGTTTAGGAACATTTAAAGATCCATGAACACCATGAATATTTACTAGAGGGAGCATAATAAGGGAAATAGAATGTTGCACAAGTAGAAAAAAATGTGGAGGAGGCTTTGTACTTCATCCTACCCCTGCCATGCAAGCTGTACCACATTGCGAAGGGTGTGGATATGGTGTACTCTATCTATAGAGTCCTACTTAATAAGAACAAAGAACTACAAGCTGGGAAGATCCACAAGTGGTGGTTCAAATCAAATAATCATCATCCACTGAAATATTATGGATAAAAGTTGGTACTTCCCTCTAGAGGTAGTAAAGGATTCTAGGGCCCACTTGGGGGATCATACCAAGATTTATCCTTTATTGATTTTTAGTACTTTCATTTTCAATATTAGGAATTTAAATTTCAAATTCAGTATTAGGAATTAGTCTAGCATGCGTCCCACTCCCTCTTTTCATTTTGAGCTTAAATGAAATGATCCTTGTGATTAATTGAGTAATTTTTCTTTTGTAGGATCATGAAGGAAGAAGGAAGCCCTGAGAATTAGAGGAAGAGGACCAAATCTTTATTTCAAAAGGGAGATCACTTTTTATGATTATCATTTAAACTTTTTTCATTTTTTGGTCCAAAACATATTTTGATCATTAATTAATATTCTTATCACTTTTCACAAATCAATTGATTTTGAAATATTTGAAATGATTTTTGAAATAATGGATTTTAAATGATTGTTGATATGAATTATTTTCTCTTGAAATGGATTTTCAAGAAATTTAATGAGTTTGACTGATTTTTGAAATCCATGCCCATGAAACACTGACTCAAAATATTTTTCCAATCCTGTGAGGTATTCTAAACCAATTTTACATATTCTTCTTAATACCCACACTTTCTTGAGGGAAACTTGAATTTTGAGTGAGAACCAGAATTTGTGAATAATTCTCTTTCGAAGCTTTGGATTTCATGGAAGTTATTTTAAATGATTGAGGCATCTCTTTGGCTGTCCACATTTTATCTTGAGACCCACCTTTACATTTATCCTTTATAAGCCCTTAGATGCCATGAATTTCTTTATAGGTTTAAGCCACATTACAAGCTACTTTTTCCTTACCTACCCACACTTTTAGTATTTTTAGCATGGTTATTTCAAGTTTGAGTGTGGGGGAAGGTCCTTTAATATTCATTCATTGGTATTTGTATCATTTATGGGTGGTGAGAGGAGTGTGTCAATACTTTGGGCAGTTGATAATAAGAGAATTGGGCATGTGTCTTCATTTCATTATGATTTATTTGTTTCATCAATTTATCCTTAAAAAAAAAATTAAAAAATGGAGATGAGCTTGAATTCCTCATTGTACATTCTTTTATGACTCATGTACCTCTCAAAAATCAAGGTCATGAATTTTCATTCATTCATTGTATTCAATTTTCAACTCATCCTCCATGAAATAAATAAATAAATAAAGATGTGCCTTTCTAGAGCTTTGAAAAAAAGGGGGAGAACATAGATGATATAATTCCTTATAATCACTTATCGGATCATGTACCATGTCATAAAAGGGGGTGGTGTTTTTTTTCACATTTTTAAGTGGGATTGAGAGAGGAATTTTCTGTGTTTTCCCTTGATTTAATCATGCGTTGTACTTAAAAGTCCAACCTCCTCTTTCTAGCCTGAAACATTTTTAATCATTTTCCCACAAACCCTAAGCCACAGAATCATTTGAACCTTTAATTAAATCCATCATTATTAAATTAATTTTCATGTTTCATGCTGTGGAGAAATGATAATTTTCACAAACCTATGGTGATACATGCGATTTTCAAGTATGAGTATAACTCTAGATTCAATTTCTCTTGAGTGAAGAGTGACATAAAATTCAATGTGAGGTAGGTTGTGATTGGGACATGGATTGATTTATGAGGTTGAAAAAAATTTAATGATTGAAATGAAAATGAGAGAGGATTGTTTTTAATATATGATACATTATGGACTTCTATTTTGGATAAGATCATTGATATTTTCTCATTTTTGATTGTTGTGTGGAATTTGATTTGGATGTAAGATGATTGACCAGGAGTGCAATATTTAAGTGTGGGGGAGTGATGAAGCTCACATTTTCATATGTTTTATACTATAAATTATTGTTTATAATCCCACCATATTTTTATTGAATGGGTAATTGTCACGTTTTTAGGTTTTAGTGTTATTTTGAGCCTAAATGTGAAAAATGCCTAATTCTAAAATTTAAGACAGATTTTTATATTAAGGGTATTTTAGTTATTTCATAGAAAATATATGTCCAAATTTTGTGATTAATTTTTTTTTTATAATCCATATTTTATTTCCTTAAACTTTGTCTTCTGGACTAGGAGCTGATTCGGCCATCTAAAGGGTCTAAAAATTCATTGAAGGTTGACATTTTTTCGAGCGATCATCATGGACCCCACCACTATAACGGAACCCAAAATCGGCCTACACATATAAAAATGAGGTGTTTCTACCTGGGATAGAACGATGAAAAATAAGAATGACTATAGAACAAATTTAGGGGACTTTTGAAGTCATTAAGGTGGAATTTAACGACATAATTTTGGAGGAACCTTCTTGGAAGCTTCGTCCAGAAACAGAAACCTCCAATGAAAAATTTACAACTCGTACAAACGGTGGCCAAATGAGCTAACATTTGGAGGGGGAACGGAAGACACATTAAGGAACAACTTTTATGAAGGGGTCCACGTGTAAATCATCCATTTATGGGGACAACAAGGCGCAAACTTTCAGGGTACATAATTATGCCTATAAAAGGAGGCCCTCACCTCCTTCCCAAATCATCCCATTCTCCATCCATTACTTCAAGGCACCAAGGAGGAGATCTCCACCAAGGGAGGCTGGCTGAAACTCTTCCACATTTATTTTTAATTTATTTATTTTCTTTATTTTTGTTTTTGTTTTCAATTGTAATTTAGATTTCAAATAAATTCATGCATTGTTTTTATTATTGTGTCCACCCATCCACCCCCTTTTCTTCCTCTCATATTACCATCACGAAATATAATACTCATGATCATGAGTAACTAATAAGAGTAATATCCCAAGGGAATAATCAGGTTCTTGAACCCAAGACCATGTTTTTAATATTCTTTGAGTTAATTCTAAGGATAATTTATAGTGGTTGTAATCCTCACTCTGGTTGTCTAAAGATTAACTTCTTAATCTACAACCATGTTCCCTCGATTGAGGAGGTGGATGGAGGGTGTGCTTGGCGATCGCTAAGTATAATTTTCATTCATAACTGGGTTAGAATAATGTGTGCACACATATGATGGAGTGTGTACCCTAATAATATTTGAAGCTGGCCAATGAAGGTGCTCCCTAAAAGTTCTCTCGGGAGAACTTCCTTTCTTCTCTAATTACATTCTGTTTAGAATTACATGATAATTTAGAATTAAATTTTAGTTTCTTATGATTTATGAATTTCATTTATTTTATTAAATTCCATTTATAAAACAACAAAAATAAGTAATTTAGGTGAATTATATTAAGTAGGTGAACGAACTGAGAAAGCTCCTCAAGTGAGACGACCCTGGTCAGCCTCTATGCTGCACTAGGAAAAGATAAAAATACACTTTTTCCACACCCTACGACAGGCGTGCATCACCTATAAATACTTATTTGTTTTTATTTAACTGTAATAAGGCTGAAAATACTGTTTAGAATGTTTATCCACTTTGGTTTTTGTTGCAAAAATGGTTTTTAATTGTGTTTGTAAAGAAAGTGAAGTTTTGGTTCCACTTTTGTGTGAAAATGAAGGTTTTACAAAGTTATCACTTCTTGTTTAACATGGGGATGCCCTAAAATTGATTTTTTGTGTTCATTGAAATGTATTGGGCTGCCTTTACTGTTTTGGTAACTTGAAAGTGTGCACATAATGTACAAGTGGGGTTCTTAAGGGGTTTTGTGTGCAAAACAACATGAGATTTTGAGAAATTGTTTTATTAAAAATCAAAGTGTTTGTTGTGTGTTTTAAGTGGTATAAAATTCGATATCTATTGTATTTGGTGTATGTGACCATTAGTGGTGTTTTACATGAAAATGGATATGTGTTAAATGCTTAAATTGTTTGAGCACAAAGGGGGAAGCCAGAGTACCTAGGTGGGGCAGATGTGTACTTGTACAACTAGTGGACCGGATGGGTTTTGTCCCTATTTCACTGAGAATTTGGATAAATACAACTATAAATAAACTATATGGATGATTATTGTGTACCAATAGGTGATGGGTATGTTCCCTACTAGTGGCTCATGCACAAGAATGTATTTTACTATGGTTACTTTACACTGAGGTATGAGGTACATGGGGCCCGAGACTATCTTGTGCCTAGGGGTGTTCCCGATTTTGTTGCTCATTGTATTTTTGGTATTTTACCTTGTATTGAGGGTGTTTTTATAATTAATTTACATTATATAACTTTTCTATTTAAATGTGTTAACATTCTGAAAGTTTTAGTTTGAAAATTATTTTCAATTAAAAGTTGCATTTCTTGGAAGTTATCACTGCTTTTATTTGCGTATTAAAACTGCTTGATTTTCACAATGTATTGCAAGATATTTGGAATAATTGGGTGGTATCCTATTGGGATTAGTCTCACACCCTACTTACACCCCTTGGGTGTAAGTATACTTTATCATTCTTGACTCAGGTAAAGGAAAGGATTTGGGTGATGGTGGTTCAGGGTGTTAGTTCTTATCCTTGGTGCGGAGTTGTGGAGACAGCTTGTGGGTGATGAACCCATGTCGTGTGGAGTCCTTGGGTCTATTTTTATGTTGTTTATTTGTGTTTTTGACCCTTTTTTTGGTTTATTTGAACTTATGTATTCAGTTCTGGATTTTTGTATAAACCTTGTTTGGTATTAATTTTCCGATTCAGTTTATCAAATGTTTTTGATGTTTTATGTATAAATATTCAGGTAAATTATTCCCAAACCAAAATAAATGATACTCAGGAACTTGTGACAGCCTGTGGGGATAGGGAACACCATTCAGGCCTTGTCACTGGCCGGGTTTGGTGCTGGTATTAGTGGCAACCAGATTCGGTTCGTGACAAAATGGTAATAGAGGAGGTTCGCTCTCTTTGGGTCATGTTATTTGGGGAACAGTCCGGATAGTATGGAGTTAGGATTGTCAGGACTTGTAATTTCTGTTATGAGTAGTGTGGATGATCAACACACCTCATGACTAGATTCAAGTCTCCAGGAGATGTCGGGAGCTTTCAGAGTCCTTTGGTTTTCTTGGTTTAATGATGATTAGGGGAAATGAAAAGAGAGTTGGGTTAATGGTCTCAGTGAGCTCGCAGGGCCTGGAAAGCCATGTGGAGCCGGGGATATTCCCTAGAACACTATCTGTGATAGTGAGGTTATTGGAATATGGCCGACAACCATATGTCCAAGTCACCCACTGAAACTAGTTTCCTCTCGCATTGTCTTGTGTTCTTTAGTTTTGAAATCTTGGAACTTTGGTTTTAAAGTGACTTGGTTTTAAGAAGTGTAAAGTTTTTGTGAAATTATTTTCAAATAAAGCTGGAATGTTTTGATTTATTAAATGGTGGAACTGAATATTCAGAATTATTTTGAAATGAAAAATGGTGTGCTTACACCTCTTTGGAAGCAGAAACTATACTAAAGTTGGTTTTGAAAAAGTGTTTCCAATAGAGTTTTCTAAACTATCATAGGGTGTTTTAATGGGATGAGATGTTATGAAATTGATGTGAATAACATGAAAGTGAGTTCTTGTATAAATGGTTGTGTCTTTCTAATTTTTTTAGTAATATTTGAATTGGGATTTGGATCTCCTGGTTAGCGGTTTTGAGAAAAAGGATGTGTTGGTTGACCGTTTTGGTTTTGAAAAGTGGAAAGAATCTTTGTTTTAACATTTGGTATTTTCGTGAGAGACCACATGCATGGTGTTATATGGGATGATGGATGGTTGATGGAACGAATGTATGAGTGTTGGGACAGATATGAGGAGGGTGCCCGGTGTGGCACAAAAACATGCATGTGTGAGGCCTATGGGGCACCATTGGTGGATACGCTTACCGCTGAACCATTTGTTTTCAAATAAATGGTTTTAAAGAAAAACATGATGTCTTGATGAATAGTTTGGTATGGTTTGTATTATGGGTTTTTTAAAATGTTGATGTTGTGGGATGTTTTGAGTCCAAGAACCCTTCCTGCTTGAACAGTGTTTTGGGATTGTGTTTGGTCGGTAAGCTGTGCTGTAGGGACGGTTAGTGGTCTCTTCTGAAAAATGTTTTGGGATGCCTTTATGGTGGTTCCCTTCATGTGTTTGGATTTGTTTTGTGGTATATCTTGAACAATATACCATCTTTGTTGGGTCCTTGGGTTCAATCGTTGGATAAGGTACACCCCATTAAGGGTTATTGCACAACTGAAGTGCAACCCAGATTGTTTCTCCATTTGAAGACCCTCTAGTTGATCAATATAAGGAATCTTTTTCTTGATATTTTTAGATTGAGTTTACACCCTTTCCTTTCTTGGTTTTGTGTATCCTCTTGTAGTGGGAGAGTGATCTTGGAAGGTTTAAAGAGATCGTAGCTTCTTAATTTTCCTGATTTGCTGAAGGAGGAAGTGGTCTGGGGTTGTTAGCCTAGATGAGTATCTGGATGGTGTCTAAGAGGTCCTCTCAGTCCTTCGTAATCTCTTCAAAGAAGGATTTCATGTTAAACTACCAGTGTGAGAAATGTGGTCATGAGAGGATATTGTGGCCACTTTCTAGAATTGTGTGTTGTTTGGGGATGTTGTATAAGGTCCCTCTCCATGCATTGTTTATATCAGTCGCAGTGGTCATGTTCGGTGGCGCCTTGTGATGTCATGTGCTCGAATGACCATAAAGGTGAAATTCATGCAATCCTATGAGAGTCTCTATTATATTGGGATAATTTCTCCCTTGAAAAAACATCAAAATATTCCATTTTATAGGATGGTGAGTATAAGTGTTCTTTACTTCTATTGTTTCTCACCCGAAGAAACAAGGTGTGATGTGTGTGTATCTTCTAAGCCCTTGTTTCAGTGAAATATCAGGGTAGGGTAAAGTTAGTCTGGAATGTGTTATGTCTTGGAAAACTTATCGGGGATTGCAGTGTAGTTGTTGGTGACATCGAAAGAAGAATTCTCGTTCAGGGGGTTTCCAAAGCCTAACTGCGATGCCTAAGATTCTTCAATCACTTGAGCTCCAACCATAGGTCTTGGAGAGAAGCTAGCTCGTAGTTAGGGGAAATCCCAGGGTTGTTTAAACCCTTGTACAAAGTCCTATCCTCAGTATGAAAGATAGTAAGAGTTTAATCCTCTGTTGTCATCGTATTTATTCTATTGTTCCCATTCGGTGGAAATAGGTGGAGGGTCTTGTACCCATGTCATCACACAATGTTATTCCCTCCCCCTTTAGTTTCCATTGAGTCTTTGGAGAATGGTTGGAAATTTGGCTAGACAGGTTGAGAACACGGTTTTCACATGGTTAGTTGTAACCATGAAAAAAAAATAAATAAATAAATAACCATGCAGATATAAGGATCCCCACAGTTATCGCACAGTTTCCCAAACTGTGCAGACTAACTGTGCGACCATCCCAACTCCTTAATTTTGGGGTCTTTTCGTGTCGGCCCACGCCGGTCGGTTAAGATGGTTGGTTCTTGTGGTGGGGAGACCCACCATGGGTATCATTCATATTATTTTGTAAATTTTTAGTGGATTTATACCCCTTGTACTAGGGAGTCTGTTCGGGCCTCCCCCTGTTAGTGTCCTGATTCTGTCTCGGAAAAAATTTAAGTTGTCTCTTATAGTGGGGAGCCCATTTGTGTCTCTTCATACGAGTAACTCAGATTTTTCCTTGGGATTGTCTTGGAAGTAGGTATTATCATTCGGAGATATCTAACTACCTACATATTCTTTGGGTAAACATTGAGATTGGAGGGTTCCAAATGTTTTAGTTATAGTAGGGTAAGTGTAACCTTGTTCGATGTTGTTGTTTGTTTAGGTAAATTGATTGAGTATTGTTCAGATTGTTTTTGAGGAGTTTTCATTTGAGATAAAGCCTGAATGTAATTGATTTTTTCTGGAAAGTGGTGCAAGTTTGGTTTGTGAGAGTATTCCTTCCTTCATTGATCACTAGAGGTGTTTTGGCCTTTGGGGGAGAAACCTTGAAAGGGAGTACCTCTTGGTTTCTCAGTTGGGTTTGGTTGTTGCTTTGGCCTTGCTGTGACTTTCTGAGGTGGAAAGTTTTCATGGTGGGGATAATTTTTACATAAATAGATTATTTTAAATGCATTTTTATTTTAATTTCCATTATTTCTTTTTTTGGAGGTTTCCCATGCTTTTATGGAGGAATGAGCGAGTTTTCATGAATTGGTCCAAACCGTGAGCCCAATTCCAAATTTAAAATTAAATTTTGTTTCTTTTATATATTCTTCATTTTTCAACATTTTTCATCCATTTTAATTCCTACTCGGCCTCCTGTAACCTATTAACACCATCATGTAAATTTGGATCCTTTAGAAATTCATAACCAAGGCGTATTTGAGTTTTTATTTAAGGGAATGGGCCTACCAGGAATCCCATTTCCAGTTTTAAAAATCAATTTTGTTTATTTAATAAATTACTCAATTTTAAGTATTTTTCAGTGATTCCAAGTTTTATCTAATCCCACATAACCCAGACGAGCGCCCATCCCATTTACCCCCTCTTTGGAGCTTGTTTCCATTGCAATTTGGTGCAGAACTTCATAGGGTTTCTCAAATCGTCTGAAGTTGAAGAGGTAAGTTATTTCCTTCACAACTCTTTCAATTCTTACTATATATCCTCCATTCTAGTTCCTAATTCGACCCTTCATCATCCCCTTCGAACCTAAAATACATGGAATCCCTACATGTTTCAAAAAACCTCTTTGTAACCCCATTTTGAAGGGGTATTTTGTGGAGGAACATCAAAGAATCTCCAGTAAGTGTCTCTCCTCCTTAGTTCATCCCCTTTCCATGAAGTTTATTTCAATTTACTTGAAGTTCGAAATGACCAGGGGGTAGGGTTTTGAACCCAGGGTTTAATCTTTTGTTTTATTGGTAAATTATTGTGGTTTTAGGATCAATAAAAGTCCCTATTGGTGTGACGGTGGTGCGACTTGATTTTTGCACGGTGATTCAAGGGTTTTATTTGATTTGGTAGGTGATTCCAATGTTGATGCAATATTTTTTTATTAGAATTCTGTATTTATCATATTTTCAGGTTTATATCATTTTATTATTGCTGAAAAAATTGGTTTTAATGATGTTTCTATTTCAATTGAATTTTAAATGCCAATTTGGTGTGAAATTGGGGGTTTTCCAAAGAAATGTTTTATTGATTTATTTGGGGATTCCATATAAATACTTAGTTGTTTTTATTGAACTATAATAAGGCTGAAAATAATGTTTATAATGTTTATCCCCTTTGTTTTTTGCTGCAAAAATGGGTTTTAATTGTGTTTGTAAAGAAAGTGAAGTTTTGGTTCCACTTTTGTGTGAAAATGAAGGTTTTACAAAGTTATCACTTCTTGTTTAAAATGGGGATGCCCTAAAATTGATTTTTTGTTTTCATTGAAATATATTGGGCTACCATTACTATTTTGGTAACTTAAAAGTGTGCACATAGTGTACAAGTTGGGTTCTTAAGGGGTTTTGTGTGCAAAACAACACGGGATTTTGAGAAATTATTTTATTAAAAAACAAAGTGTTTGTTGTGTGTTTTAAGTGGTATAAAATGCGATAGCTAATGTATTTGGTGTATGTGAATAGTAGTGGTGTTTTACATGAAAATGGATATGTGTTAAATACTTAAATTGTTTGAGCACAAAGGGGGAAGCCAGAGTACCTAGGTGGGGCGGATGTGTACTAGTACGACTAGTGGACCGGATGGGTTTTGTCCCTATTTCACTGAGAATTTGGATAACTACAACTCTAAATAAACTATATGGATGATTATTATGGACCAATAGGTGATGGGTATGTTCCCTACTAGTGTATCATGCATGAGAATGTATTTTACTATGGTTACTTTACACTGAGGTATGAGGTACATGGGGCCCGAGACTATCTTGTGCCTAGGGGTGTTCTTGATTTTGTCGCTCATTGTATTTTTGGTATTTTCCCTTGTATTATCGCTGATTTTCTTTGCATATTAAAACTGCTTTCTTTTCACAATGTATTGCATGCTCTTTGGAATCATTGGGTGGTATCCTATTGGGATTTGGATCACACCCTACTTACACCCCTTGGGTGTAAGTAGACTTTATCATTCTTGAATCAGGTAAAGGAAAGGCTTTGGGTGATAGTGGTTTAGGGTGTTAGTTCCTATCCTTGATGCAGAGTTGTGGAGACGACTTGTGGGTGATGACCCCATGTCGTGTGGAGTCCTTGGGTATATTTTTCTGTTGTTTATTTGTGTATTTGGCCATTTTTTTAGTTCATTTGAACTTATGTATTCAGTTCTGGATTTTTGTATAAAACTTGTTTGGTATGAATTTTCAGATTCAATTTATCAAACGTTTTTGATGTTTTATGTATACATATTCTGGTAAATCGTTCCCAAACCAAGATAAATGATACCCGGGTACTTGTGCCAGCTCGTGGGGATAGGGAACACCCTTCGGGCCTTGTCACAGGCCAGGTTTGGTACCGATATTGGTGGAAACTAGATTCGGTTCATGATAATTTACTTCATCCATGACTCAATCATGATGCAGAAATTCATTTATTTAGCATTTTTCGCAAATTATCGAATTTCACTATTCACTCAAAATTCAAATATTCCAGAAAAATCCAAAAAATTCACCCAAAACATTTTTCAATGTGTAGAATTCAAAAATGAACTCCATTTGTTGAAAATAATTGTTTAAATATGAGTAATTTAATTTTTAAATAAAATCATAATTTATTCAAAAAATAACAATTCTAAAACTATAACTCATTTTATATCACCTTGAAAATTTAATCAAGATCTCATTATCTTATAACCTTAAGAAAATAAAATAATAATATGATTTACTATTCATAAGTGTCATATTACTATTCATAAGTGTATGTTACTATTTACCAAAAAACAAGTTGGTTCTATCAAACTCAAAATAACTTAATGATCACAACCATAGATGTCCGTTTTTCAAAATTCAAATTATAGAAGTAGAAAAATTATGTTTAATGGATAGTTTATAACTATCTCCTTAAAAAAATTTTCATTATGTGGATACTTAGTGTTTTATTCATTTCAATTTATTTTTAAAACCCTGGGGTGTTACATTCTCCCCACCTTATGGAAATTATGTCCTCACAATTTTATTTACTTATTAAACAAGTGAGTGTACCTTTCCCTTGTATCATTTTCAGATTACCATGTTGCTTCTTCAACCACGTGGTTTCTCCAAAAAACCTTTTACTAGTGGATTACCTTATTTCAAAATTCTTATTCTCTTCGATCAAGAATCTGAATAGGTTTCTCTTCATAAGAAAGGTTCTCTTACAGCTGAATTGCTTCTGAATCAAAACATGAGATGAATCTAGAACATACTTTCTCAACATCAAAACATGAAAAACATTATGTACCTGAGATAAACTTGGAGGCAAATCTACTCAATAGGAAACTGGTCCATCTTTTTCTAAATTTAATAAGGTCCAATGAACTGTGGACTTAGCTTTAATTTCTTACCAAAACACATAACACTTCCCATGGTGAGATTTTAAGAAAAACATGATCACATACCTCAAAAGAAAATTATTTCCTTTTATTATCTTTATAAATTTTTTGCCTGCTCTGATATTTCCTCAAGTGTTGTTGGATCATCTTCACCTTCTCAGCCACTTCCTCTACTAATTATGGTCCCATCAACTTCCTTTTCCTGACCCGATCCCAAAAAGTTGGAGTTCGGAACTGCTTCCTATATAATGCCTCAAATGGTTCCATCTATATACTGGAATGAAAACCTTTATTATAAGAAAACTCAACTAAAGAAATATACTTATCTCAACTTCTCTAGTAATCCATTGAACAAGATCAAATCATATCCTCCAAAGTCTGAATCCTCTATTATGAGTGCCCATCTGATTGAGGATGAAAAGGTCTACTTAAACTTAATTCTATTTCCAATAACTTCTGAAGGCTTTTCCAAAAGTTAGAATTGAACCTAGGATCATGGTCATATACAATAGAAATATGAACTCCATGTAACCTAACAATATATTTGAGGTAGAGTTGATAAATCTGATCTAAATACATAGTATCTCAAATAAGAAGAAAATGAGCATATTTAGTCAGTCAATCAACAATAAACCAAATCGAATTGTTATCTTGAGAAGTCTTTAGTAGTCCCATAATGAAGTCCATGGATATATTTTTCCATTTCCACTTTGGCATTGGAAAAGGCTGAAGCATCCCCTTCGGTAATTTTCACTCTACTTTAACCTATTGGCATGTCAAACATTTCAGGGTAAAATCTGCAATATCTCTTTTCATTCCATCCAACTAGTTTTACTTCTGAATATATTTGTACATCTTTTTGCTTCTAGGATGAAATAAAATTGGAGAACTATGAGGTTCACAAAAAAATTCATTCTTTATCTGAGAATCACAAGGCACACACAATAATTTTCCAAATATCAGATCACAATCTTTATCATTGTTAAATTCTGGAAACTTACCCATTTTAACAAATTATTCCTTTTTCAATAACTCTCCATCTTCCTTCTGCACTTTATTAATTCTATATGACGAAGTTGACTGCATTGAAACATGAAATAAAATTGAGGAATTTCCTAAAATAACAAATTCTAATCCAAAATTCATCAAATCATTAATCAAAGGGTCTTGTTACAATCATAACATAGTTAATTGCGCATGATATTTTCGACACAAGGAATCTGCCAATTTGTTTGATTTTCTAGGATGGTAATTGATCGTAAAATCATAATACTTTATCAATTAAATCCATCTTCCATACCTCATGTTTAATTTATTCTATGTGAATTTATACTTTAGACTTTTGTGATCAATATATATTTCACATTTGGATCCATATAAATGATGCCTCCAAATTTTTAAAGTGAAAACCACAACTGCTAATTCCAAATCATGTGTGGGATAACTTAAATCATGAGGCTTTAGTTGTCTTTAAGCATAAGTAATTACCTGATCATTTTGCATTAGAAAACCACCAAGTCCCTTTAATGAAGCATAACTTTAGATGGTAAAATCACCATTTCTGGAAGGTAGGGTCAGAAATGGAGCATTCACCAATCTTGTTTTCAATTTCTAAAAATAATCATCACATTATTTTTGCCATCTGAATTTAACTCTTTTCGAGTTAACTTAGTCAGTGTACTAGATAACCATGTAAAGTTTTCAAAAAACCTTTGGTAATAGCCTGCCAAACCAAGAAAACTACAAATATCATTTATAATTGTGGGTATTGGACATTATTAAACAAATTTCATTTTAGCAGGATCAACAGTTATTCCATCTTTAGAAACAATGTGACCAAGGAAAGAAATTTTCTGTAACCAAAATTTACACGTATTGAATTTTACATATAGTTTCTTTTCTTTTAAGGTTTTCAAGACAACCCTTATATGTTTTTCATGCTCCTATTTACTTATAGAATATATCATAATGTCATCAATAAAAAAACAAAAAAATTATCCAAGAACTCATGAAATATTCTATTTATAAGATTAATGAATATAGTAGATTCATAATGACCATATCTAGTTCAAAAATCTGTTTTTGGAATGTCACCCTTCTTCACCTTCAGCTAATGGTACCTAGATATCAATTCAATCTTGGAAAAAACATGATCTCCCTGAAGCTGATCAAATAATTCATCGATATGAGGCAAAAAATACTTATTCTTAATAGTAATGTTATTCAAATCTCTATAATCAATGCAAAGTCTCATGGAACCATATTTCTTTTTAATGAAACAATAGGATCTCCCTATGGTGAAGTGCTAGGACGAATGAATCCTTTATAAAGAAACTCCTACAACGGTGTTTTCAATTAAAGAAGTTTTATTTGAGCCATTCGATAAGGGGGATTTAAAGCTAGATTAACATTAGGAACTAATTCAATTGTGAATTCAAATTCCCGATCAGGTATAACACCGGGTAATTCATTAGTAAAACATCAAGGTATTCATTTACCATTGGAACATCATTAATCTGAATAGTTCCCTTGTTTTTAAAAATATGAGAAAGATAAATTTCATTTCAAATTTCAATAGTTTCTCAGATTCCTAATATGTTATCAATTTTATGAGTTTGTTTTTGTATACAAAATGAAACTATTTCTGAAAATAAACATCTTTAGCTCTATAATCAATCTTATCATGATAAAAAGAAAGACAAACCATACTCATAATGACATCAAACTCTACTAAGGAAAAAAAAACAAGGTATATAGGTAATTACTTTCCCCAAATAAAAATAGTAGGATTATTAAAATGCCTTTTGATATAACATTTCCCCCTGGTGTTTTAACAATAAGTTCTGGTCTCATTTGTTGAGGTGATATTTTTAACTTACCTGAAAATTTCTCATAAATAAAGGTATGTGTAAACCCCGTATCAAACATGACTTTAGAAAAACATGAGTAAATAAACAAAGTACCTGATACCACTTCATTGGATGGACATACATATGCTGATGTAGTCTTGAAGGATCTCACTACACCTTTCTGCTTATAGTTTGCCTGCTTCCCATCATTTGGATCTTTCTTTGGGCAGATATTTGCATAATGACCCATCTCACCACATTTAAAACACTTTATAATATTCTTATTAGGATTAATATTAGGATCATTTTCATTACGATATTAGGATATTCCACCAAACTTACCACCTCGAAAACACTTCCCTATTTTAGTAAGGCATTCCATAGGATGCTTTTTACCACACTTTTCACAAATTGGAAACTAAACTTTCTTACCATCAGATTTCTTTGATTGATTATTTCCCATAGATTTAGATCTGTACCTCTTCTTCTACTTGTTTTCAAAGTACACATGATCATAAGAAAACTCCATTTCTACCCTATCATCACATTAGACAAGTTTTTCATAAATTTTTAATTCTCAGGAGGAAAATTCCTTTCAGTATCTTGGCTTCAATCCTAAGTAAAAGCGATTGATTTTTCTATCAAGATCCTGAATAATATTTGGAGCATACATTTCCATTCGGGTGAGGTTTTATTCATACACAGTCACTGAATATTCCTCCTTTTTCCTCAATTCAAGTAGTTTCTTCTCCATCCTAAGTCAAACCAACTTAGGCAAATATTTTTCAAGAAAAAGACTTTTAAATTTATCCCACTATAAGGCTTCAATATCCTCTCTATCCTTGATATTCTTGACCATTAACCTCCACTGATCAGATTCACCTTCAAAATGATAAATCATAAGACTGAAATTTTGATTATATGAACATCCCATAACATTGAATATCTTTTAATGGATTTAATCCATCCTTTATCTGCTACTGGTTCAGAAGATCCACTAAAAGCAGGAGGGTGTTTCCTCATAAAATGTTCCACTATCTTTAAGTTCCTTTGTGGTAGATCTGGTTATTATCTTTCATAGATTCTACCACAATTTATTTTCCAATTTATCTAAACCATTACCATAAAAAACTACTTTGTTCTAATTCCCACCATTCCCAGTTGTAGATTCAGAAAGACATCAGCCTCTCAGTTCCTTCTAACTTCAGCTTCCCTGTTTCTTCTGCAGAAAACCATTCTGAACAGAAATATCTTAGATGAAGAAACATGGTAATATTTAAATTATATAACATTTAAACATAAACATAAGATAAAAATCATTTATATTATTCTATTAACATCATCCTAACCATTAAAATTTTCTAAACCGTGCTCTGATACCAACTATAAGGACCTGACCTTAAACAATACATAATCTAGAAAATTCAACTAGATTTCACTTATATACATTACCAAAGATCCTTTTGGTTTATATTTTTATAAATTTTGGAAATAAATCATAAATATCAACCCACAATCATAAAAATTGGTTACCATTAAAACAGTATCAATTTCTTCCAAAACATATAAATTTTAACACAAAATAACAATATGATTTATTTGACAAAACTTCATAACATTTAACATGACTTCCTTATTTCTATTACACAACCTTATAACCTGTGAAAAAAATTTAAAAACATGGTATTATCATAAAAATATTATTAAGGGATATAAAAATAAGTAAAGTACCCATTAGACCATGAATACTTAAAAACATATGAAATCATTTCCACCAAGACATACTTCTCACCCATATATACTTACTTTGTGAAACTTGATATTTACATAAAACATTAAAGAACCTATATAAAACCATAAGGGTAAATTGGGGAATTAATTACTTATATTTTAACCCTCATGACTACCTTATGATTTGTAACCCTCATGGAAAATTTACAATGTAACCCTTACGTCTATACCTTATGGTGTAACCATCACTGTTACACTTAGAGTAACCATATGGGAGACCTCTAACTTACACATACCCAATGAATTTGATGGAGATATAGGTAAAAAACTTCATAATAAACAATTCTCAATAATCATAACATAGTCATAAAACATTAATTATTTCATAAAACATTGCTTTTGAATTTCAAAAAATAGAATTTTAAGAGGATTTTTTGAAGGAAAGTCCTTTACAAATATCATTTAATTGATGTGAGAGTTAATAGGATGAAAGGAATATGTTTATACACTGTAAATCCACATAATAAAACATAATAAAAAAAAAAAATCAATACAAAAATATTCTTAGTACCATATAATCAATAAAGTAGAAGGTTAACCCAAAAAATGAAAATTGGGTTAAGAATTCCCTTACCTTGGGTTTGTCTAACTTAAAACTTGTTTAAAACCACTATATAATGGTTAAAATAGTTTTATTAATATTTTAAATAAACATATTCATGTTTATAATACCTTATATAATAATTTTATAACATCATTACACCCATTAATTAATAATATTTTGTTCCTTCCATTGTTTCTGGTGCGGCATTTACATGATTTCCACGGTCGGTTTGTTAAGGATTTTATTGTAAAATGGAAGTGAAACTTTAGAATTTAAATGAAATGGATGTAATATGTTTCCAGAATATTAAATTATTCCATAAATCATTTTTGTTATATGTTATGAGGATTAATCATTAGATAAATCATTAGTGATATTTGTTTAGATCATTTTGGCGGTTCTTCGATAATCACGAACTTGTTTCATCATATACCTTTAATATTATGCATATAAGTTAATTATAGAACATAAGAGAGGAAATATAATAAAATTTAAAATATTTTTCAACCAATAATTTTTTTTATAACCATATTTTAAGGAATTAAAGGAAATTGAAGACACATTATCCACGATGTTGGTAAATCGACACATCACAGATGATGTTTTTATATTTAGAATAAGAGGGGGAGGAGAAGGAGTAAGTTGCTGATTTTTTCCATAAACATTATAAAATATAAAATATATAAGATTATATATCTTTAATTCTTCTTGGATAAAGGTAGGTGAATAGAGTAGAAGAAAATAAAATAATTGAAAATAAAACACAAGAAAATGAAAGAGGATCTTTACCTCTTGATCTCTTCTCCTCGAGATCCTCCTTAAGGCCTTTGTTATTGGACTTTTGGTGAGACCAGTAGGTGTTTGAAGTGGGGAAGAGACTTTGGAAGGGGATTGGGTATAACTTATACAATGAAAAAATCTTTAGAGGTGTGAGAGGAGGAGGGGGTGAAGGTGGTATTTATAATGGAGGAGAGGAGGGGTTTTCCATTATTTTAATAATTAGTTTAATAATTTTGCTCAATAATTTGAATGGTATTGATTAATGTGACCCAAAAAATTAATAAGTGAATGTGAGTTCTAACCAATGGACTTTTACATCATCCATGACTCAAGCATGATGCAAAAATTCATTTATTTAGCATTTTTCGTAAATTATCAAATTTAAATATTCACGAAAATTCAAGTATTTTAGAAAAATCCCAAAAATTCACCCCAACCATTTTTTGACGGGTAGAAGTAAAAAAGAAATCCATTTTTTGGAAATAATTTTCTAAATATGAGTAATTTAATTTTTAAATAAAATCATAATTTATTCAAAAAATAAAATTTTTAAAACTACAACTCATTTTATGTCACCATGAAAAATTAATCAAGTTATCATTATCTTATAACCTTAAGAAAATAAAATAATAATACGATTTACTATTCATAAGGCTCATATTAATATTCATAAGGGTATGTTACTATTCACTAAAAAACAAGTTGGTTCTATCAGACTGTAATTAACTTACTAATCACAACCGTAGATGTCCATTTTTCAAAATTCATATCATTGAAGCAGCAAATTATGTTTAACAGATAGTTTATAACTATCTCCTTAAAAAAAGTGTCATTATGTGGAGACTTAGTGTTTCATGCATTTTAATTTATTTTTAAATCCTTGGGGTGTTACATTAATTACATGTTAGGAATTATATTTTCCTGACATGAATACACTATAATCCATGAAAGTTGTAAACTACACAAGACATGAACCACCAATTCACATCATGTAAATTTTACATGATGTGAACTTCCTGTAGCAGCTCCAGCCTCTACCAAAAACTCCCAGAACCTCTCCCAAACACCTCCAACCACCAAAATTGGAAAAGTAATGGGATAGGAAGGCACAAACCATTACATAAAATATCATAGAAAACCAAATGGATCAATGGTAATAGAGTTCACTATATACAAGTTAGTGCCTGCTATGATGAGAAACTTTTCCCCAATTTTTATATTAAAATAAATCACAATTCTACTTGTCATAGCAACATACTGTGACTATGATATTTTTAAAATGGATTTAAAAACAAAATTTCTTAATATTAACCTTCATGAATATGTTTATATGACACAATATGAAAGGTTTGTGAGTCTAAATGATTCCAAAAAAGTATTAAAGTTGTATAGATCCATTTATAGATTAAAACAAGAATCCGTGTCATGAAACATTTAGTTTGATGAATACATAATAGAATTTTTTAACATAAAGAATATATGTGAGATTTTTTCTATAAATGTTTTAGTGGGATTTTGGTTTTTTCTTTATAGTTCACATCGATGACATAGTAATTATTGGAAATGAAATACCAGTCTTACAGACTGTCAAAGTCTGGTTAAACACATGCTTATATATGGAGGGATTATACAAAGAAACATATATTCTTGGGATCAAGATCCATCGTGATAGATCCAAGAGACTAACTAGTATAAGTAAAGGTATATATATATTAAAAAAATACTTAAAAGATTCAGTATGTAACTGAAGTTCTAAAGGATTATAAAACAACTGGGGGGGGGGTGAATCTGTTGTTGCCTTTTTAAAAATTTAGAATTTAGAAAACTTAACCCCTATAAATTGTTAGATTTTATTTCTTATAATATTTTAGTAAACTCAAGTTCAAGAATAAATATAAAAATAAACATAGAACACCTGATTTAAAGGGTTTGAACACAGTTTGAGAACCTACATCCCTTCCATAGTCACCCCCGCTGGTCTTTGGAAATTCATTATTATAAAGAAGGGAATACAAATTCTATCAACTCCTATTATAAACCTTCTATCTCCAAATATAAATGATTTTATTGACTCCCATTTGTTTATAATATTTTTATTACAAAATTTAATACATAAAAACAATATAAACTTGGTTCTAACTAATCCACAAAAGATCTATTTGGAAACTCTATTCGATGCCTATGTTCGATGGCCTGTGTCCAATGACCTATGTTTCATGGTCTTAGTTCAATGTCCCTTTCTCAAACCATGCCTATATTAAAATTTCCATTCTTCTAAATAAAAAAACTTTGCACCTTACAAACTATTCTCAACTACTCAATCCGGTCTTGTTATCTAGTAAACACAAATTTCTTCTGTCCAATCTTCTGAACAAGATATCGGTCTGGAAAAATTCTCTAACACAAAATATACAGTGAGTCAAATTTTTTCTATCTAAATAGTAAAAAGTACGATGTAATTTTAGCCTCTATTTATAGGATCTAAAAAATGGAAAATGGCAGGAACTATTTTTCATTTTCCCACCCACCAAAATTCATAAATTTAAATTTCTATGGAATTTGAAATCCTTTTGAACAGTTCTCAATTATTCTAAAAAAATCTCTAATTCTTATGAGATCACAACATTTTCATTTTTAAAAAGTTATGAAAATGATATTTCTATAAATTTTTTGTCCAAAACTTCTATTTCTAGAAGAATCAGTCTGAACTTAATTTCTTCTGTCCGAAACTCTTAACCCAATTAGAAAACATCACTTTAACAAGAGTCAAATCAAAATTCAAACTTCACAAACAATATAGTTGAAGCCTCTAAAGACTTCAGTTTCCTATAATGTTTTTTCTGGTCATCACTGTATGTGTCTGATAAAAAAATTGAATTTATTGTAACTTATATATCTGAACATCTTCTGTCCATTAAACATATTTAAAATTATTTAGATACTTCTATTCGAAAGAGTATATCTATATCTATGAGTCCGTAAATATAAATGATCTCTCTATTTGTATTTATCAAAACTCATCTACTTTCTTTCTCAATGAAAAACATCTTCCTTAATGGATTGACTGAAAACCATCACCATTGTTACATTTCCAAAAACCTCAATGAAGTTTAAAAACTCAGATTCTTTATCAAATAGTTCATCCAAACTTTCTTCTTAGAATATTGAATCCATTCAACAAGATCGTACAACTTTAAACTTTAGAAAAAACACACTTGTATCTTTCTTGTAATTTTATCATTTTTTTAATCAGTATTTTTTAAGTATGTTGAAACTTTGAAAAGATCTACATCTAATGCAGTTTAGTATGATAATCTTCATCCTCCATGATACATCCATCATTCTTCATCCATAACTGCATCTAAAAATGTGTTCAGTTCTATTTATCCATAAATATGAATCTGGGATGTTGCTTCATAATTACTATATCTAGAACTATTTTTGGAACTCTATTTCCAAAATTCTATATCTAGAAATCTGTGTTTGAATGTGCTCTCTAGAAAACACTTCAACTTTTATTTCATTAAAAGATTTTATCATGGAGTTTCTATGATGTTAAGAACTATGAGATTAGAAAATCATCATCTGACTAAATGCTATAATGTAAAGAATTTTCTAACTTCCCGACTTTCCTATTTTCCTCATTTGATATCTTTAGCAAAATTTCAACTTCCTCACTCAAAAAATTATGAATTAAAAAAATAAATTCCGATCGATGGATATTGAGAATGATGAATCTTCTGATTTATTATATGATCAATAACTTTGTTAAAAAAAACTTATAGCATTCTGAACACTTTTGATTCTGGTTCTCCTCAGTCTGATAAGATTTATCTAGAAAAAAATATTTTCTAAACATTTTCTTTATCTGAAAAATTATCAACTTCACAAAAAAAGAACTTTCGCTCCTCCTTTGAATTTGGTAATGATCTTTCAGCAACATTCACCTAATTTATAAAAAAATTATTAAACAAAATATTATTTGTCAAAAAATACAAAACTTTTTTTAAAAAATCACAATGGATCTTCAATACCCCCATTTGGATTTATTTTAAAATTTTCATTAACCACTTTTATCATTCAATATTTTCATCCCTCATACTTTTTCATAACTCAATTTTGAAAGAAATAAAATTTTCAACATTTATTAAAACTTATCCTTTCTAAAAAAAGAGTGTCCTGAAACCAGAATACTAGATAAAGTATTGTTTTTGATGTAATTACATCCCTTGGTTATAAGAAAATTTGTGTCCATGTTAAGTTAAAGTTCCCTCAATTTTATCTTTTAAAACTTTTCTCTCTCCATTTTTTGTTATCTTCCCCATTTTATGATAAACAAAACTTCAAATTCATAGTATAAAGAATATTAAAAACTTTATCTCCCAATTTGTAAGAAGTTTTTTTAAATTTGTTACATTCTCTACCCCTTTTACAACATAATCTAAAGAACGATGGGGGTTTCCTTAACATGTTTAGGAAGTATTTGGTAGAGGATGAACATGAAGTAACCTCCTAAATTCAAAAAACCTTTCTTTTGGAATTGTTTTGGTAAATATGTCAGTAATTTGATACTTCGTTGAAATATATTCCAAAAAAACATCTCCTCCAAAAACTTTCTCTTTGATTAAGTGAAATTTAATATCAATGTGTTTTTTTTGAGTATTTAAAATGATTTTCAGAACGATAAATTGCAATTTATTGTCACAAAGTATCATAAATGGTGTATAAAATATTACTTTTGAATCTTCCAGTTGAAATTTCATCCACAACATTTGAGTACACACCCAGGTAGTAGAAACATATTCTGATTCTCCTATGCTCAAAGTTTCTGAAATCTATTTCTTACTATGCCAACTCACACAACGTTATTCCATGAATAATTTTCCTCCAAAAGTTGATTTTCTATCATTAAAATCTCCATCCCAATTGGAATCAGTATAACTGTGAAAGTTAATATCACAAATTATTTTGTAAATCATACCATAAGAAGTTTTTACTTTAACATAACTCATAATTCTATTTTCTTATAGCATATGAGATTCTTTCGGATCACTTTAGATATATGGAACATATAGTCACACATAAGTAATATCAGGTCTTGAGGCTATAAGATAAACAAAACTTCCTACCAGCTTCTGAAAATATTTCAAATTCACACTTTTTTGAATTTATCTTTACTCAAATTTATGCTCAATGAAATTGGAATAAAAATTATTTTGAATATGACATTCCAAACTTTTGTAACAACTCCCTGAAATACTTTTCTTGGTATAAAAAAATTTATTTTTCTTTTTATTGAAATTTTAAACCTGGGAATAAAGTTAATCCTCCCAACATTTAAACTTAAAAGTTCTTCTTAATTTAGTCAAAAAATTGTTTACAAACATATTCTCCATCCCCCAAAAAATTATATCATCTATATAGACAATTAAAATTAGTGAGATAGAGTTTACATATTTCACATACAAGTTTCTTTCAGCAATTCCATTAGAAAAATTCAACTTTTTCAGAAAACTATCAAGTTTGGAATACCAGGCATGTGGATATTTTTTTAATCAATACAGGAGTTTATTCAATTTAAAAAAAATGTTTTTATAATTCTTAAGTATAAAAACACAATGTTTCTTAATGTCTAATACTTCCTCAATATCACTATTTAATAAATCTAACTTTACATCCATTTGATAAACTTTATAACATCGATGTACATGCACTGCTAAGAACATTATGATAGTTTCTAATCTTGTAACTGGGGAACAATTTTCTTCAAATTCCACACATTCCATCTATGATTAACTTTTACAAACAAGTCTTTCTTTATTTCTTAAAACTTTTCCATGTTCATTCAAATTGTTTCTATACACCTATTTTTTTATAATAACATATTTATTTTCTAGATGTGGAACAATTTCCCATGTTTCATTTTTCTCAATTTGATCTAACTCTTCATTCATAGAATTTATCCATTATTTTTGATGAATAGCTTCTGAAACTGATTCCGATTCAACTTGTGAGATAAGTGACGTTTGATTTTATAATCTAATATTTATTCTAGTATGAATTATAGTTTTCTAATTTACAAGTATATTTTAAGTTTCAACTTGTTTTTATAGAGTATTTAATTTCAATGTTTCTCTTCTTTATTCACTTTTTTCACCATATGATTCACCTGAATCGCTATGCATCTGACTTTTCTCACTTTTACATTCATTAGAAATATTCAATTTTCCTTCCTCAATATTTTCAAAAACCTTTGTTAAGGAGTTTTAATTTTAAATAACTTTCACATCATAGTAATCCACTAATTTTTTTAAACATTTATTCCAACATTTATAAATTCTTCCATTGGGTGAATATCCCATGAAAAATCCTTCTTTACCTTTTTCATCAAATTTTCCAAGATTCAAATTTTTTATTTTTAGAAAACATCGACTTCTAAAAACCTTGAAGTATTTCAATGAAGGTTTTTTGTGATACAAAATATCTTAGGAAGTCATGTTGGATTCCTATATTAGAAAACATATATTTTGAACATATACAACAACACTCATAGCTTCTCTCTAGTAGAACTTTGATATTTTGTATTCTACTAACATGATTATTCCCATTTCCACAAAACTTCTATTTTTTCCTTTCTAAAACTCCATTTTTTTGTGCGGTATAGGGAGAACTATACCAATGTTTGATTATATGATTTCTCAGATAATATTAAAAATAATTTCTTGTGAATTATATACCATTATATATTCTCAACTTATTTATATAAACCTATATTTCTCTCTCAACATCTTTTCTAAACAATCTAGACATCTCTACAACCTATGATTTATGTTTCATAAACATTATGTTTGTCATCCAAGTGAAATCATAAAAAAAGCGATAAAGTATAAATATAATTTTATTTATTGATGTATGATCAATCTACAAATATCTTAATAAATAAGAACAAAAGTTCTGGTAGACCGAATCTCAACTATATTATGACTTTTACTAGTCATTTTTCCTTTTTGAAAAGTTAAAAAAATATCATTTTATATTATTTTTATTGTGGGAAAATATTATGTAAAAATCAAATTTAGAAATATTCTTCATGATTTTCTTCCCAAGATGGATAAGTCTATGATGTCACAACATATATTCATCTTCAACACTCAAGTAACATGAGTTACAAAGTTCTTCTATTCAAAAGATATTTCCACTTATTCTTTCTATCTTGGTAGTAACTCTAACATCTTTGAAACTTTTGATGACACAATAATATTTTTCAAAAATCACTTCTTTTCCATCATCACAAAGTTGACTCACACTAAGTAAGTTATGTTTTATCCAATCAACAAATAGAACTTACTTAGATTTCAACTTTTCTGTTTCAATCTCAGCTGTTCCAATTCCTTTGATTTTTAAAGAACTATCATTTCTAAAGGTAATTACTCCTCCATAACAATTTTCAACATCTTTAAATATTTTTATATCTCCTATCATTTTTGAGGAAAAACCACTATCAAGAATACATGATTTTTTATTTTTTCTAGCTTTCAAAGATGACTCAACAAAAAAAGATCTTTCCTTAACTTTATTCTTTCATGATTCCTTTTATTTTATAGAATAAAAAACTTTTCCTAGAATAGTTTCCATATATTATCCAGAAAAAATAACCTAGCTGATCACATATTACACAAACTTGAATAACTATTCTGATAAATTGTTTTAAAAAAGTTTTTATTTTTATTTTTTGACAACTAAACTTTTTTTTATAAGAATATTTTTTGTTTTTTAGGAATGAGACCCAGTCCATAATAATGATATTTATAATAATATTAAAAGTTGTTGAAAATTTTGAATCCAAAGATAAAGGGGATAATTTTTTTTAAAAGAAAGATTTTTTTTTTGTACTCAGAGAATCAGACTGAGAAGCACTAGACTCAGAGTACCAGATATATCTGCATCAGATTTAGATCATCCAATTGAGAAGAATCAAAGAAATAAATTTATGCTTGATGAAATTTTTCCTTTTCCATTATTAGAAAAAGAAATAAGTTATTGAGTTATAAAGAAAGAAGTTGATGAGTTAGAAAGAAATAATTTTATGAGATAGAAGTTGCTGAGTGGAGAATTTGTATTGTTACTGAAGAGTTTTGAAAAAAGATTATGAATTCAGGAGTTAGAAAGTTATCATACTTTATAAAAAAAATTAGACGATTCTTTTCTGATCAATAAGTTCTCACAAATTATGAAAAATCTCATGATAAAATAGTTAGAAGAAATGATGGAGAGGTTTGAAGAATTTCAAAGTTTCAATATGAAGATTTCATCGTAATGGGAATTCCATCATAATGGGAATTCCATAATAATGGGAATTCCATTGAAATGAGATTTCCATCATAATGAGAATTACATGAGAATGAGCTGAGAAAGAAACAGAATTATTAATTATTTGAGAAGGAAAAATAAATTGTAATGAGCTAAGAAAGAAATAGAATTTGTAATGAGATGAGAAGGAAACATATTTGTAATTAGATGAGAAGGAAACACAATTAATAATCACTAAGAAGGATACATAATTCATAATAACTGACAAGGAAACAGAATTTGTAATGATATGATTATGAAGAATAATAAAAAATAAAATTCCAAAAGTTTTATGAATATTTGAAGAGGTTAAAACTTGAAATTCAACTTTACATAAAGAAGATGAGAACAGATAATGGTACTGAATTCACAAACAATACTTTTGAAACATATCTAAGAAAGCATGGTATCAAACATTAGTATAGTGATCCCTATACTCCACAACAAAATGGAGTAGCAGAAAGAAAGAATATAAGTTTGTTGGAAATAGGAATAAATATGATAGCATAATACAAACTATTAAAATTCTATTGGAGAGAAGCTATTAGTACTGCTATACATGTTAAAAATAGATGCTTTTTGAGACCAAAAACTGACATGAATCCTTATGAAATTTGGTATAATAAAAAACCTTCATTGAAATACTTCATATTTTTTGGAAGTCTATGTTTTCTTAAAATAAAAAATCCAGATTTGGGAAAGTTTGATGAGAAAGATGGGGAAGTAATGTAACACCCTAGGTAAATAAAGAATATGAAATTTTCATATTTATCCATATTTGTGAATAAAATATTAATATTACTTTAAAGGGGACGCTATTCTCGATGGCGTACCCAATACGCAACACCGAGTTTCTTTGGAATCTTGCATTGCACTCTAATAATAATATAATATTATTTTAAATGGTAGTTAACGCCTAGCCGTTGTAATAGCGGGAATGAATGGAACTAACTAAAAAATGATTATATATGTTTGTAAAATATTTTTACTTTTATCCAATAAATGTTAGAGGCTTAAAATGTGAATGAATCCAATTTTAAGCATAAATATTCTAATATTCATTAAAAGGTCGATTAACCGCCTTTTGAGGACGAACCTATTTTAAATCTACTTTTTGAAAATTTTATGTGTTATATTTGACAAAATAAAATTCTTCTTTAGAATTGGGACATCAAAATTTACTTTGTGTAAATTTTTGGTATTTTTCTGATAAAGTTCATTTTTTTAATGAATAGTGAAAAATGTTGTATTTTAATTAAAAACCTCTTTTAAATATAATTTATTTATATGATTAGATTATCTTTTGAATTGGTTTTAAAGTTAAATTAGAATATATTTTTACCATTTAATCCAATAGTGGTCTGTGGAATTAATTTAATCTTGAAATTGGACTTAAACTAGTGTCAATCTTTTGATACTTATTGTTTCATAAAAACACGCTATTTGTTTTGACAGCGGGAATTAATTATTAAATTAATTAATGCAACTTATATGTTCTTAGTTTTTTAAAAAAGAAATAATTTTTGAATTCAGAATATCAAATATAGCTTAGGGTGATTTTTTGGTATTTTTCCGAAAAACTTCAATTTTTGATGAATAGTGAAACCACTAAGTGGTAGTTAAAGAAACTGATTTTTCGTTTAAATGAAACTATACCACTTCTGTGATTTGATTTTCAAAAATCTGACATACATGGTTGTCATTATTAAGTAAAATGTGGTTCAATGAGATTAAAATAATTTTTTGGTGAATAGTAACTTTTAAGTTTTATTAATCGTGATTAAAGGTAATTAGTGTAATTTAAGGTAAAAATAATGTTTTAATAATATGAAATGACCTAGACACATGTCCTACCCTAATTGGATGTGTCATGGCAGACCAATAAAATCCATGGGTCAACTTGGGGACCCCATGGAGCCAATTTGGTAGGAAAATGACATAAATAACTTTTTATTTAAAGTTAAAATTAAAATGTCACAAACATGTGTTGTTTTACAAAAACAATTTTTACATGGGGTTATACAAGTAATATTTATGACTATAAATATTCATTAGAAAGATAAATATATTTCCTAAATCATGATATATTTTTTTAATTTTTAGACACTAAATAAATTAAATTATTTATGACACCATGTTGATGCAACGATTACCTCATTATTTAACAATTTAAATAAAATGAAAATATAATGTAAACTCTAAGACCTAAACTTGTCACAAACCTATTGGATGGGTTTATTTTGAAACCTTATCACCTTATCCTCGATATATATCCTTTTGGGACCTTTAATATCCGAAAAGAATTATATAATAAAGTAATATTTTATAACTTTCCAAGAGTGCCCCTCCTCTCCTCTTATAAAAGGCCCCTACCTCTACCACCTTACCCACAACTCTCAAGCCTTTGGATCGGACAACCCCTGCCCATTTCATATCTCCTCATCCCTATATTTATTATTGAAGCCTCACTTTGGGCAGAATCCTTTCCAAGGAAACCTTTGAGCTCAAATCAAAGAGAGTTACCCGATTTAAAGGTAGTGTCCTCTCTTGTGTTCTTATGTATTATTTTGCTTCTCCAACCCTCTAAAATATTTTTATTCCTTTATTTTGAAACAAATCAAGTATATTCAATATACTAGGATGTTGTTATGTGAATAATTCGAGCTACACTTACACACACCTTCATCTAATGGTTAAAGAACATACTGTTTCTGTGGATGGCGAATTACTGCCTCACGAAATGATGATTGTTCAATATTCTTTTAACACCATAAAAGGTGGCCATTAAGATGTCACTATATTTATATATGATATATAATATGTTTATTTTTTCCTTAAGCTTCTATATTTTTCATTTATGGCATACCTTTATGGTTTCCATTATGGGTAAATGCGATATCTTCATTTTAGGAAGTGCGGACTACCGCCCCCTCAAAGTGATTTGACTCGTTAATGCCATATGTGGGATGTATAAATGATGTAATTAATGGTATTAAATATGATATCATACTGGAATTATAATATACTTTTATATAATTATTATTTCATTCCATTGAATACAAAAAAATGAAAGTAGCATTCATGCGTACGTACGACTTACCGTCTCCATGAATGGTACATTTCATTTCTTATCTCCAAATTTTATGTACTATTATAAGTACATATATATAATGGATATATATGAAATATATTACATCTAAATAATGTATATCATTCTGGAATTATAATATATATATCTCTCATTTTTGTTTTAATTCCATTAATATGACAAAAAATGAAAGTAGCGTTCATGCGTACGTACGGCCTACCATCTCCATGGACGGTGATTTTAATTTTTTTATCTCCAAATGATATGTAATAGTATAAAATGAATATATAATGGATATATATGATATTTCAAACATCAATACTATTCTGGAAATGATTTACCTATAACTACATGGAAAATTCTTTTCCAATAAGTTTGATTTTTACTCATGTACTGAACATCGACAAAAACGTCTGATATGAACTCACTTTATTAAACAATTATTATAACATTATAACATTTGATATTAACTGAATAATAATATTTAAATTAGGTCCTTAAGAAATTATAAATTGACCAAATTTTATTATTCAGGAGATTAAAGAACGATCGAGTCATGTCGGACACGAGGTAAGTGATCTTACCCCTCCCTTTCTTTTTAAGTACTCTCCTTTATTTCACTTCTTTTAAGCACCTCTTTGTTATGTTGGGGGATGTTCTTTTATATTCTACTTGATTTAAATTTTATATTAATATGATTAGAGACCCTATTTTATCTCATCAATCCATTTTTGAAGTTGTAAGTGGTGCCGTTAGGCTGCCGAGTTTTCGTAAGGGATTTTTCATCTCACTTTTATTCCCATGAGATTTATGCTACATTTTACACCATTTACTTTGAGTGGTGTATGTAATTCCCATTATTATACTCCTTCTGTAATATAATTCCATTTATGGGTATTTAAATATTTATTGTATGACACTTCTTCAATGGGGTGTACGTTTCGAAAGTTACCCAAGTCGGTAAGGGAACCTTTCTCCCTCCTCTTTTTAAAAGACTTATTTTGTTACGTCTTTTAATTTACATCTTATTATGTTTGGATATGTTCTTAAATATCCTTATTGATGTAAAGTTTATTTCCAAGTGATGAGATACCATTCACTCTCTCATCGACTAATTTTCTGAATTTTGAAGTGACACCGTAAGGCTGTCGAATTTTTACAAGGGAACATCTTAACCCAATTTCGATTTCTTTGGGTTCAACTTGTACTTCTTGAACATGTCATCCTACGAATATGTGTGAATGACCTCTGATTGTTTAACACTTAATATCCACTTATATTGGGTGTATTTTTATTTCTCACACATAATTATGTGATAGATTTATCCTTAATTTAAGGATACCATCTTTGTAATGGATTCCACCTCAATTTACATTTCCATTGAGACTTCATTGTTGTTATGCACCAATTCACTCTTATATGGTGTGTATACTGACCTTTGACATATTATATCATGAATCCCTTTATTCTCATGATATTATAAAGTTAGGATTAAATGTTATTCCGTAATTATTTGTATTCAAGAGTCTCTCATTTTGTTAAAAACTCTTTAACAAAAAATATCGTTTTAAATGTTTTAAAGATTTATTATTCTAAATATTTATCTTTAATGTCCATGTTTTCAAAAATGGTTTTTAGTATTTTATTTATATGGACATTAATGTTTTAAAATTTTAATTCCATTAAAAGCTTCAAAGTGGTATGGGACACTTTGATTCAAAAATCACTTTTAAATGGTTTTTGAAAATGGATTGATTAATTCAATATCTTGGAATTACTTATTGTGATTGCAAAAGAAATTTTTTTATTGAAATTTTTTTATTTTTGATATTTTCTGTGTAATGATGGTACTTGGACATTTTACGGGTGGTTACGTGATAAACCATATGATGAGTGGTGCTGTGAATACCAGGACGGGTGGTTACATTATAACCTCCAATGCATTGGGTATGGAAGTCAGCGGTATGGATATTCCATTAAGTATGTGTGGAAGTCGACCGTATGGTTATTCCACTTAAGTATGTTTATGTCCCAAGTTACCTTTTTTATGTTACGTGTTCTTTATATGGGTTTTATGGTAATCTTTTGGTTACAAAAGGGTAAGTAATGATATTTTATTCATTGAAGATTTTTTTACCAATTCATAAAGGTGAAAATTATTACTTTGATAAAGTATACATGGTTTACTGGTTTGTTTGAAAAAATAACAGTTTTCATTCTTTTTGTATCCCTTATTGAGCTTTTTATGCTCACCCCAAGTTTTTTTTAAATGTTTTTCACAGGACATAATGTGGAATAAGGTCAAGGATGGGATCAAGGGAAAGTCATGCTATCTAAAACATGGAACTAAAAATGTTTCTTTTAAATAGTTTTTATTTTATGGAAACTTAATAGAAGTGTATACTTTGTAATCTTGGAGATGTAATAGTTATGTCCTAATTCTCTAAAACTCTAAACCTGAAAAGATCCTCAATGTGAATTATTCATCTAATTCAATAATATTTAATGTTTAAGGCCGGGGCCTTATAGTTGGTATCAGAGGTCGGTTTAGATAACTTTAGTGGTTAGGGTATTCTCTAAGAATAAGTGACATTAACATAATTGTTAGGATTTCAGAAAGAGTCCTAGTTTTAGATAAAGTGAATGAGTAAGTATATCTTAGTGATTAACTTCCTCATTAGTACATGATGGTTTTGTTGATATACTCACACTGACATTTCTGGTTTTAGTAAATGGATGGATCTAGCAGGCACCAAAGTGACAATGGGTTTGAAGGAAACTATGGTGGTTCTCTGATTAAGAGACTGGATGAAATGGGGGATTCAATGAGGAAACTCGTGGTTGTTCTAAACCAACTATCAAGGAGTCATGATCAACCACTTGTACCTTGGTATGTTCTATAATGCATCATGTACGAGATGACCAATCGATGTGGAAGTTCAGGTAATAATTATAAAGGTAACCATTAAGGTTTATATGATCCCTACTTTTGAGGTAATTATGGGTTATTATATATTGTGATGGAAAATGAAAGGCATGATATAAAATTGAGGTTAAATTATGTTATGGTTATTTTTGAAGATTTTATCTTGTTTTGGGGAATGTTTTAAGAATTATAGAGTTTTGGAAAAAAGACAACACGCAGACCGTCTGACAACCGGTCGCGTCGGACAAAGCTGCGGGAATCGAACCCACAACCAAAGTGCAACAGGTATTTATTACCTACCACTGGACTACGTGAAGTCCCTGGTTAGTATGACTTATTCTTTTTAGTTAGATGATTTTATGAATTAAGAGTAAGTTGATTTTGGGTTATCTATGGGAATTATTAACCTATCATGGAGGATATGTGATTAGGTTAATTACTTTTCAATATGATACTTTAAGAGCGACTGATGTTATTTAGAGAGAAATGTTAATTTGTACCTTGGAAGACTATGTGATTAAATCCTTCAAATATTTGGGTTTCAATCATAGTTTTGTTTACTTTGAAGAATTTTATGGACAAATTGTTTATCGAATGGTCTTCGTTGAACATTGGGGTTTTTTGGACAAATTTTGGAGATTAAGAATAGATTTTATTTTTATAAAGGATTATACTTTTGTGGATTATCTGATCTCATACTAACAATTTTGGTTTTGGATTTTGTCTAAATACATGGGAAATATATAGTTCTCTTTTGTGGATTAGGTGATTCTCAAGAAGTTTATTATAGTACTCTTAATGCGAACAAGTCTTCCTAAAAACTAGTCTTTTGGAGAAAATATGAGTTGGATTAAGGAATCTAGTAAAAGATGAAAGTCTACGTGACAAGTAAGTATGTTTCATTATGATTTAGTTAAGCTCAAAATAAATTCCTCAATGAAGAGTAACTTAAAACAAAAATGTCGTCTGTTAACTTTTCCAACTGTGGAATCGAATACCGTTTAACCCACCACAAGTTTGTGATTTTCTTATGGTTAACTTTCTCCTAGATATGTTTACTATCACTCTCCCTTAGAACATGACCCTTTGTTTTTTCTTCCATGTCCATGTTTTCCCACAAGGAATCCTAGTATGGGTTAACTCGGGTGACCTTTGTAATTCTCTCTTTTTTAGTGATAGTTTTACTGACTCTTTTTCCGAAGTGGGATTTTCAATGAAGTTTCCAAGCCCAATTTTAAAAATTACAAGGACGCAATTCCCAAAAGGGGGGAAGGATGTAACACCCCAGGTAAATAAAGAATATGAAATTTTCATATTTATCCATATTTGTGAATAAAATATTAATATTACTTTAAAGGGGACGCTATTCTCGATGGCGTACCCAATACGCAACACCGAGTTTCTTGGGAATTTTGCGTTGCACTCTAATAATAATATAATATTATTTTAAATGGTAGTTAATGCCTAGCCGTTGTAATGGCGGGAATGAACGGAACTAACTACAAAATGATTATATATGTTTGTAAAATATTTTTACTTTTATCCAATAAATTTTAGAGGCTTAAAATGTGAATGAATCCAATTTTAAGCGTAAATATTCTAATATTCATTAAAAGGCCGATTAACCGCCTTTTGATGACGAACCTCTTTTAAATCCACTTTTTGAAAATTTTATGTGTTATATTTGACAAAATAAAATTCTTCTTTAGAATCAGGACATCAAAATTTACTTTGTGTAAATTTTTGGTATTTTTCCGATAAAGTTCATTTTTTTAATGAATAGTGAAAAATGTTGTATTTTAATTCAAAACCTCTTTTAAATATAATTTATTTATATGATTAGATTATCTTTTTAATTGGTTTTAAAGTTAAATTAGAATATATTTTTACCATTTAATCCAATAGTGGTCATTGGAATTAATTTTATCTTGAAATTGGACTTAAACTAGTGTCAATCTTTTGATACTTATTGTTTCATAAAAACACGCTATTTGTTTTGACAGCAGGAATTAATTATTAAATTAATTAATGCAACTTATATGTTTTGAGTTTTGTAAAATAGAAATAATTTTTGAATTCGGAATATCAAATATAGCTTAGGGTTAATTTTTGGTATTTTTCTGAAAAACTTCAATTTTTGATGAATAGTGAAACCACTAAGTGGTAGTTAAAGAAACTGATTTTTCGTTTAAATGAAACTTTACCACTTCTGTGATTTGATTTTAAAAAATATGACATACATGGTTGTCATTAGTAAGTAAAATGTGGTTCAATGAGATGAAAATAATTTTTTTTGTGAATAGTAACTTTTAAGTTTTATTAATCGCGATTAAAGGTAATTAGTGTAATTTAAGGTAAAAATAATGTTTTAATAATATGAAATGACCTAGAAACATGTCCTACCCTCATTGGATGTGTCATGGCCGACCAATACAATCCATGGGTAAACTTGGAGACCCCATGAATCCACTTTGGTAGGAAAATGACATAAATAACTTTTTATTTAAAGTTAAAATTAAAATGTCACAAACATGTGTTGTTTTACTAAAACAAATTTTACATGGGGTTATAAAAGTAATATTTTTGACTATAAATATTCATTAGAAAGATAAATATATTTCCTACATCATGATATTTTTTTTTTAATTTTTAGACACTAAATAAATTAAACTATTTATGACACCATGATGATGCAGCGATTACCTCATTATTTAACGATTTAAATAAAATGAAAAGATAATGTAAACTCTAAGACCTAAACTTGTCACAAACCTATTGGATGGGTGTATTTTGAAACCTTATAACCTTATCCTAGAAATATATCCTTTTGGGACCTCTAATATCCTAAAAGAATTATATAATAAAGTAATATTTTATAACTTTCCAAGAGTGCCCCTCCTCTCCTCTTATAAAAGGCCCCCACCTCTACCACCTTAAACAAACCTCTCAAGCCTTTGTCTCGGCCAAAACCAGCCCATTTCATATCTACTCATCCCTATCTTCATTATTGAAGCCTAACTTTGGGCAGAATCTTTTCCAAGTAAGCCTTTGAGCTCAAATCAGAGAGAGTTACCCGATTTAAAGGTAGTGTCCTCTCTTGTGTTCTTATGTTTTATTTTGCTTCTCCAACCCTCTAAAATCTTTTTATTCCTTTATTTTGAAACAAAAACAGTATATTCAATATAATAGGATGTTTTTATGTGAATAATTCGAGCTACACTTACACACACCTTCGTATAATGGTTAAAGAACATACTGTTTCTGTGGATGGAGAATTACTTCCTCACGAAACGATGATTGTTCAATATTCTTTTAACGCCTTAAAAGGTGGACATTAAGATGTTACTATATTTATATATGATATATAATATGTTTATGTTTTCCTTAAGCTTCTATATTTTTCATTTATGTCATACCTTTATGGTTTCCATTATGGGTAAATGCGATATCTTCATTTTAGGAAGTGCGGACAACCGCCCCCTCAAAGTGATTTGACTCGTTAATGCCATATGTGGGATGTATAAAGGATGGAATTAATGGTATTAAATATGATATCCTACTGGAATTATAATATACCTTTATATAATTATTATTTCATTCCATTTAATACAAAAAAAATGAAAGTATCATTCATGCGTACGTAGGGCTTACCGTCTCCATGAATGGTACATTTCATTTCTTATCTCCAAATGTTATGTACTATTATAAGTACATATATATAACTGATATATATGTAATATATTACATCTAAATTATGGATATCATTCTGGAATTATAATATATATATCTCTCATTTTTCTTTTAATTCCATTAATATGACAAAAAATGAAAGTAGCGTTCATGCATACGTACGACCTACCATCTCCATGAACGGTGCTTTTAATTTTTTTATCTCCAAATGATATGGAATAGTATAAAATGAATATATACTGGATATATATGATATTTAAAACATAAATACTATTCTGGAAATGATGTACCTATAACTAAATGGAAAATTCTTTTCCAACAAGTTTGATTTTTACTCATGTACCGAACATCGACAAAAACGTCTGATATGAACTCACTTTATTAAACAATTAATATAACATTATAACATTTGATATTAACTGAAGAATATTAGTTAAATTAGGTCCTTAATAAATTATAAATTGACCAAATTTTATTATTCAGGATATTAAAGAATGATCGAGTCATGTCGGACACGAGGTAAGGGATCTTACCCCTCCCTTTCTTTTTAAGTACTCTCCTTTATTTCACTTCTTTTAAGAACCTATTTGTTATGTTGGGGGATGTTATTTTATATTCCTCTTGCTGTAAATTTTATTTTAATATTATTAGAGACCCTATTTTATCTCATCAATCCATTTTTGAAGTTTTAAGTGGCGCTGTTAGGCTGTCGAGTTTTCGTAAGGGATTTTTCATCTCAATTTTATTCCCGTGAGATTTATGCTACATTTTACACCATTTACTTTGAGTGGTGTTTGTACTGCCCATTATTATACTCTTATTGTAATATAATTCCATTTATGGGTATTTACATATTCATTGTATGACACTTCTTCAATGGGATGTACGTTTCGAAAGTTACCCAAGTCGGTAATGGAACCTTTCCCCCTCCCCTTTTTAAAAGACTTCTTTTGTTATATCTTTTAATTTACATCTTATTAGGTTTGGATATGTTCTTCAATATCCTTATTGATGTAAAGTTTATGTCCAAGTTATGAGATACCATTCACTCTCTCATCGACTAATTTTCTGAATTTTGAAGTGACGCCGTAAGGCTGTCGAATTTTTACAAGGGAACATCTTAACCCAATTTTGATTTCTTTGGGTTCAAATTGTACTTCTTGAACATGTCATCCTATGAATATGTGTGAATGACCTCTGATTGTTTCACACTTAATATCCACTTATATTGGGTGTATTTTTATTTCTCACACATAATTATGTGATAGATTTATCCTTAATTTAAGGATACCATCTTTATAATGGATTCCATCTCAATTTACATTTCCATTGAGACTTCATTGTTGTTATGCACCAATTCACTCTTATATGGTGTGTATACTGACCTTTGACATATTATATCATGAATCCATTTATTCTCATGATATTATAAAGTTTGGATTAAATGTTATTCCGTAATTATTTGTATTCAAGAGTCTCTCATTTTGTTAAAAACTCTTTAACAAAAAATATCGTTTTAAATGTTTTAAAGATTTATTATTCTAAATCTTTATCTTTAATGTCCATGTTTTCAAAATGGTTTTTAGTATTTTATTTATATGGAAATTAATGTTTTAAAATTTTAATTCCATTAAAAGCTTCAAAGTGGTATGGGACACTTTGATTCAAAAATCACTTTTAAATGGTTTTTGAAAATGGATTGATTAATTCAAAATCTTGGAATTACTTATTGTGATTGCAAAAGAAATTTTTTTATTGAAATGTTTATATTTTTGATATTTTCTGTGTAATGATGGTACTTGGACATTTTACGGGTGGTTACGTGATAAACCATATGATGGGTGGTGCCGTGAATACCAGGAAGGGTGGTTACGTTATAACCTCCAATGCATTGGGTATAGAAGTCGGCGGTATGGATATTCCATTAAGTATGTGTGGAAGTCGACCGTATGGTTATTCCACTTAAGTATGTTTATGTCCCAAGTTACCTTTTTATGTTACGTGTTCTTTATATGGGTTTTATGGTAATCTTTTGGTTACAAAAGGGTAAGTAATGATATTTTATTCATTGAAGAGTTTTTTTACTAATTCATAAAGGTGAAAATTATTACTTTGATAAAGTATACATGGTTTACTGGTGGTTTTGAAAAAATAACAGTTTTCATTCTTTGTGTATCCCTTATTGATCTTTTTATGCTCACCCCAAGTTTTTTTGAAATGTTTTTCACAGGACATAATGTGGAATAGGGTCAAGGATGGGATCAAGGGAAAGTCATGCTATCTAAAACATGGAACTAAACATGTTTCTTTTTAATAGTTTTTATTTTATGGAAACTTAGTATAAGTGTATACTTTGTAATCTTGGAAATGTAATAGTTATGTCCTAATTCTCTAAAATCCTAAACCAGAAAAGATCCACAATGTGAATTATTCATTTAATTCAATAATATTTAATGTTTAAGGCCAGGGCCTTATAGTTGGTATCAGAGGTCGGTTTAGATAACTTTAGTGGTTAGGGTATTCTCTAAGCATAAGTGACATTAACATAATGTTTAGGATTTCAGAAAGAGTCTTAGTTTTAGATAAAGTGAATGAGTAAGTATATATTAGTGTTTAACTTCCTCATTAGTACATGATGGTTTTGTTGATATACTCACACTGACATTTCTGGTTTTAGTAAATGGATGGATCTAGCAGGCACCAAAGTGACAATGGGTTTGAAGGAAACTGTGGTGGTTCTCTGATTAAGAGACTGGATGAAATGGGGATTCAATGAGGAAACTCGTGGTTGTTCTAAACCAACTATCAAGGAGTCATGATAAACCACTTGTACCTTGGTATGTTCTATAATTCATCATGTACGAGATGACCAATCGATGTGGAAGTTCAGGTAATAATTATAAAGGTAACCATTAGGGTTTATATGATCCCTACTTTTGAGGTAATTATGGGTTATTATATATTATGATGGAAAGTTAAAGTCATGATATAAAATTGAGGTTAAATTATGTTATGGTTATTTTTGAAGATTTTATCTTGTTTTGGGGAATGTTTTAAGAATTATATAGTTTTGGAAAAAAGACAACACGCAGACTGTGTGACAACCGATCGCGTCAGACAAAGCTACGGGAATCGAACCCACAACCAAAGTGCAACTGGTATTTATTGCCTACCACTGGACTACGTGAAGTCCCCAGTTAGTATGACTTATTATTTTTAGTTAGATGATTTTATTAATTAAGAGTAAGTTGATTTTGGGTTATCTATGGGAATTATTAACCTATCATGGAGGATATGTGATTAGGTTAATTACTTTTCAATATGATACTTTAAGAGTGACTGATGTTATTTAGAGAGAAATGTTAATTTGTACCTTGGAAGACTATGTGATTAAATCCTTCAAATATTTGGGTTTCAATCATAGTTTGGTTTACTTTGAAGAATTTAATGGACAAATTGTTTATCGAATGGTCTTCGTTGAACTTTGTGGTTTTTTGGACAAATTTTGGAGATTAAGAATAGATTTTATTTTTATAAAGGATTATACTTTTGTGGATTATCTGATCTCATACTAACAATTTTGGTTTTTGATTTTGTCTAAAGACATGGGAAATATATAGTTCTCTTTTGTGGATTAGGTGATTCTCAAGAAGTTTATTATAGTACTCTTAATGCGAACAAGTCTTCCTAAATACTCGTCTTTTGGAGAAAATATGAGTTTGATTAAGGAATCTAGTAAAAGATGAAAGTCTACGTGACAAGTAAGTATGTTTCATTATGATTTAGTTAAGCTCAAAATAAATTCCTCAATGAAGAGTAACTTAAAACAAAAATGTTGTCTGTTAACTTTTCCAACTGGGGAATCGAATACCGTTTAACCCACCACAAGTTTGTGATTTTCTTATGGTTAACTTTCTCCTAGATATGTTTACTATCACTCTCCCTTAGAACACGACCCTTTGTTTTTTCTTCCATTTCCATGTTTTCCTACAAGTAATCCTAGTATGGGTTAACTAGGGTGACCTTTGTAATTCTCTTTTTTTTATTGATAGTTTTACTGACTCTTGTTCCGATGTGGGATTTTCAATGAAGTTTCCAAGCCCAATTTTAAAAATTGCGAGTACGCAATTCCCAAAAGGGGGGAAGGATGTAACACCCCAGGTAAATAAATAATATGAAATTTTCATATTTATCCATATTTGTGAATAAAATATTAATATTACTTTAAAGGGGACTCTATTCTCGATGGCGTACCCAATACGCAACACCGAGTTTCTTGGGAATCTTGCGTTGCACTCTAATAATAATATAATATTATTTTAAATGGTAGTTAACACATAGCCGTTGTAATGGCGGGAATGAACGGAACTAACTACAAAATGATTATATATGTTTGTAAAATATTTTTACTTTTATCCAATAAATTTTAGAGGCTTAAAATGTGAATGAATCCAATTTTAAGCGTAAATATTCTAATATTCATTAAAAGGCCGATTAACCGCCTTTTGATGACGAACCTCTTTTAAATCCACTTTTAGAAAATTTTATGTGTTATATTTGACAAAATAAAATTCTTCTTTAGAATCGGGACATCAAAATTTACTTTGTGTAAATTTTTGGTATTTTTCCGATAAAGTTCATTTTTTTAATGAATAGTGAAAAATGTTGTATTTTAATTCAAAACCTCTTTTAAATATAATTCATTTATATGATTAGATTATCTTTTGAATTGGTTTTAAAGTTAAATTAGAATATATTTTTACCATTTAATCCAATAGTGGTCGTTGGAATTAATTTCATCTTGAAATTGGACTTAAACTAGTGTCAATCTTTTGATACTTATTGTTTCATAAAAACACGCTATTTGTTTTGACAACGGGAATTAATTATTAAATTAATTAATGCAACTTATATGTTTTTGAGTTTTTTAAAATAGGCATAATTTTTGAATTCAGAATATCAAATATAGATTAGGGTGAATTTTTGGTATTTTTCTGAAAAACTTCAATTTTTGATGAATAGTGAAACCACTAAGTGGTAGTTAAAGAAACTGATTTTTCGTTTAAATGAAACTTTACCACTTCTGTGATTTGATTTTCAAAAATATGACATACATGGTTGTCATTAGGAAGTAAAATGTGGTTCAATGAGATTAAAATAATTTTTTGGTGTATAGTAACTTTTAAGTTTTATTAATCGCGATTAAAGGTAATTAGAGTAATTTAAGGTAAAAATAATGTTTTAATAATATGAAATGACCTAGACACATGTCCTACCCTCATTGGATGTGTCATGGCCGACCACGAAAATCCATGGGTCAACTTGGGGACCCCATGGAGCCACTTTGGTAGGAAAATGACATAAATAATTTTTTATTTAAAGTTAAAATTAAAATGTCACAAACATGTGTTGTTTTACTAAAACAATTTTTACATGGGGTTATACAAGTAATATTTTTGACTATAAATATTCATTATAAATATAAATAGATTTACTACATCATGATATTTTTTTTTTAATTTTTAGACACTAAATAAATTAAATTATTTATGACACCATGATGATGCAGCGATTACCTCATTATTTAACGATTTAAATAAAATGAAAAGATAATGTAAACTCTAAGACCTAAACTTGTCACAAAACTATTGGATTGGTGTATTTTGAAACCTTATCACCTTATCCTCAAAATATATCCTTTTGGGACCTCTAATATCCGAAAAGAATTATATAATAAAGTAATACTTTATAACTTTCCAAGAGTTCCCCTCCTCTCCTCTTATAAAAGGCCCCTACCTCTACCACCTTACCCACACCTCTCAAGCATTTGGCTCGGCCAACCCCTGCCCATTTCATATCTCCTCATCCATATCTTCATTAATTAAGCCTCACTTTGGGCAGAATCCTTTCCAAGGAAGCCTTTGAGCTCAAATCAAAGAGAGTTACCCGATTTAAAGGCAGTGTCCTCTCTTGTGTTCTTATGTTTTATTTTACTTCTCCAACCCTCTAATATCTTTTTATTACTTTATTTTGAAACAACACCAGTATATGAAATATACTAGGATGTTTTTATGTGAATAATTTGAGCTACACTTACACACACCTTCGTTTAATGGTTAAAGAACATACTGTTTCTGTGGATGGAGAATTACTTCCTTACGAAATGATGATTGTTCAATATTCTTTTAACACCTTAAAAGGTGGACATTAAGATGTCACTATATTTATATATGATATATAATATGTTTATGTTTTCCTTAAGATTCTATATTTTTCATTTATGTCATACCTTTATGGTTTCCATTATGGGTAAATGCGATATCTTCAGTTTAGGATGTGCGGACTACTGCCCCCTCAAAGTGATTTGACTCGTTAATGCCATATGTGAGATGTATAAAGGATGGAATTAATGGTATTAAATATGATATCCTACTTTAATTATAATATACCTTTATATAATTATTATTTCATTCCATTGAATACAAAAAATGAAAGTATCATTCATGCGTACGTACGGCTTACCATCTCCATGAATGGTACATTTCATTTCTTATCTCCAAATGTTATGTACTATTATAAGTACATATATATAATGGATATATATGTAATATATTACATCTAAATTATGGATATAATTATGGAATTATAATATATATATCTCTCATTTTTGTTTTAATTCCATTAATATGATAAAAAATTAAAGTAGCGTTCATGCGTACGTACGACCTACCATCTCCATGAACGGTGCTTTTAATTTTTTTATCTCCAAATGATATGTAATAGTATAAAATGAATATATACTGGATATATATGATATTTAAAACATAAATACTATTCTGGAAATGATGTACCTATAACTACTTAGAAAATTATTTTCCAACAAGTTTGATTTTTACTCATGTACTGAACATCGACAAAAACGTCTGATATGAACTCACTTTATTAAAAAATTATTATAACATTATAACATTTGATATTAACTGAATAATAATATTTAAATTAGGTCCTTAAGAAATTAGAAATTGACCAAATTTTATTATTCAGGAGATTAAAGAACGATCGAGTCATGTCGGACACGAGGTAAGGGATCTTACCCCTACCTTTCTTTTTAAGTACTCTCCTTTATTTCACTTATTTTAAGCACCTCTTTGTTATGTTGGAGGATGTTCTTTTATATTCATATTGCTTTAAATTTTATTTTAATATGATTAGAGACCCTATTTTATCTCATCAATCCATTTTTGAAGTTTTAAGTGGCGCCGTTAGGCTCCCGAGTTTTCGTAAGGGATTTTTCATCTCACTTTTATTCCCGTGAGATTTATGCTACATTTTACACCATTTACTTTGAGTGGTGTATGTACTGCCCATTATTATACTAATTTTGTAATATAATTCCATTTATGGGTATTTACATATTCATTGTATGACACTTCTTCAATGGGATGTACGTTTCGAAAGTTACCCAAGTAGGTAAGGGAACCTTTCCCCCTCCTCTTTTTAAAAGAGTTCTTTTGTTATATGTTTTAATTTACATCTTATTATGTTTGGATATGTTCTTAAATATCCTTATTTATGTAAAGTTTATTTCCAAGTGATGAGATTCCATTCACTCTCTCATCGACTAATTTTCTGAATTTTGAAGTGACGCCGTAAGGCTGTCGAATTTTTACAAGGGAACATCTTAACCCAATTTTGATTTCTTTGGGTTCAACTTGTACTTCTTGAACATGTCATCCTATTAATATGTGTGAATGACCTCTGATTGTTTCACACTTAATATCCACTTATATTGGGTGTATTTTTATTTCTCACACATAATTATGCGATAGATTTATCCTTAATTTAAGGATACCATCTTTATAATGGATTCCATCTCAATTTTCATTTCCATTGAGACTTCATTGTTGTTATGCACCAATTCACTCTTATATGGTGTGTATACTGACCTTTGACATATTATATCATGAATCCATTTATTCTCATGATATTATAAAGTTCAGATTAAATGTTATTCCGTAATTATTTGTATTCAAGAGTCTCTCATTTTGTTAAAAACTCTTTAACAAAAAATAATGTTTTAAATGTTTTAAAGATTTATTATTCTAAATATTTATCTTTAATGTCCATGTTTTCAAAATGGTTTTTAGTATTTTATTTATATGGACATTAATGTTTTAAAATTGTAATTCCATTAAAAGATTCAAAGTGGTATGGGACACTTTGATTCAAAAATCACTTTTAAATGGTTTTTGAAAATGGATTGATTAATTCAATATCTTGGAATTACTTATTGTGATTGCAAAAGAAATGTTTTTATTGAAATGTTTATATTTTTGATATTTTCTGTGTAATGATGGTACTTGAACATTTTACGGGTGGTTACGTGATAAACCATATGATGGGTGGTGCCGTGAATACCAGGACGGGTGGTTACGTTATAACCTCCAATGCATTGGGTATGGAAGTTGGCGGTATGGATATTCCATTAAGTATGTGTGGAAGTTGACCGTATGGTTATTCCACTTAAGTATGTTTATGTCCCAAGATACCTTTTTATGTTACCTGTTCTTTATATGTGTTTTATGGTAATCTTTTGGTTACAAAAGGGTAAGTAATGATATTTTATTCATTGAAGAGTTTTTTACTAATTCATAAAGGTGAAAATTATTACTTTGATAAAGTATACATGGTTTACTAGTTGTTTTGAAAAAATAACATTTTTCATTCTTTGTGTATCCCTTATTGAGCTTTTTTTGCTCACCCCAAGTTTTTTTGAAATGTTTTTCAGAGGAAATAATGTGGAATAGGGTCAAGGATGGGATCAAGGGAAAGTCATGCTATCTAAAACATAGAACTAAACATGTTTCTTTTTAATAGTTTTTATTTTATGGAAACTTAGTATAAGTGTATACTTTGTAATCTTAAAGATGTAATAGTTATTTCCTAATTCTCTAAAACCCTAAACCTGAAAAGATCCTCAATGTGAATTATTCATTTAATTCAATAATATTTAATGTTTAAGGCCGGTGCCTTATAGTTGGTATCAGAGTTCGGTTTAGATAACTTTAGTGGTTAGGGTATTCTCTAAGCGTAAGTGACATTAACATAATGGTTAGGATTTCAGAAAGAGTCCTAGTTTTAGATAAAGTGAATGAGTAAGTATATCTTAGTGTTGAACTTCCGTATTAGTACATGATGGTTTTGTTGATATAATTACACTGACATTTCTGGTTTTAGTAAATGGATGGATCTAGCAGACACCAAAGTGACAATGGGTTTGAAGGAAACTGTGGTGGTTCTCTGATTAAGAGACTGGATGAAATGGGGGATTCGATGAGGAAACTCATGGTTGTTCTAAACCAACAATCAAGGAGTCATGATCAACCACTTGTACCTTGGTATGTTCTATAATGAATCATGTACGAGATGACCAATCGGTGTGGAAGTTCAGGTAATAATTATAAAGGTAACCATTAGGGTTCATATGATCCCTACTTTTGAGGTAATTATGGGTTATTATATATTATGATGGAAAGTGAAAGGCATGATATAAAATTGAGGTTAAATTATGTTATGGTTATTTTTGAAGATTTTATCTTGTTTTGGGGAATGTTTTAAGAATTATATAGTTTTGGAAAAAAGATAACACGCAGACCGTGTGACAACCGGTCGCATCGAACAAAGCTGCGGGAATCGAACCCACAACCAAAGTGCAACTGGTATTTTTTGCCTACCACTGGACTACGTGAAGTCCCTGGTTAGTATGACTTATTATTTTTAGTTAGATGATTTTATGAATTAAGAGTAAGTTGATTTTGGGTTATCTATGGGAATTATTAACCTATCATGGAGGATATGTGATTAGGTTAATTACTTTTCAATATGATAATTTAAGAGTGACTGGTGTTATTTAGAGAGAAATGTTAATTTGTACCTTGGAAGACTATGTGATTAAATCCTTAAAATATTTGGGTTTCAATCATAGTTTGGTTTACTTTGAAGAATTTTATGGACAAATTGTTTATCGAATGGTCTTCGTTGAACTTTGGGGTTTTTTTGGACAAATTTTGGAGATTAAGAATAGATTTTCTTTTTATAAAGGATTATACTTTTGTGGATTATATGATCTCATACTAACAATTTTGGTTTTGGATTTTGTCTAAATACATTGGAAATATATAGTTCTCTTTTGTGGATTAGGTGATTCTCAAGATGTTTATTATAGTACTCTTAATGCGAACAAGTCTTCCTAAATACTCGTCTTTTGGAGAAAATATGAGTTTGATTAAGGAATCTAGTAAAAGATGAAAGTCTACGTGACAAGTAAGTATGTTTCATTATGATTTAGTTAAGCTCAAAATAAATTCCTCAATGAAGAGTAACTTAAAACAAAAATGTTTTCTGTTAACTTTTCCTACTGGGGAATCAAATACCGTTTAACCCACCACAAGTTTGTGATTTTCTTATGGTTAACTTTCTCCTAGATATGTTTACTATCACTCTCCCTTAGAAAATGACCCTTTGTTTTTTCTTCCATTTCCATGTTTTCCTACAAGGAATCCTAGTATGGGTTAACTCGGGTGACCTTTGTAATTCTCTTTTTTTAGTGATAGTTTTACTGACTCTTGTTCCGATGTGGGATTTTCAATGAAGTTTCCAAGACCAATTTTAAAAATTGCGAGGACGCAATTTCCAAAAGGGGGGAAAGATGTAACACCCCAGGTAAATAAAGAATATGAAATTTTCATATTTATCCATATTTGTGAATAAAATATTAATATTAATTTAAATGGGACGCTATTCTCGATGGCGTACCCAATACGCAACACCGAGTTTCTTGGGAATCTTGCGTTGCACTCTAATAATAATATAATATTATTTTAAATGGTAGTTAACACCTAGCCGTTGTAATGGCGGGAATGAACGGAACTAACTACAAAATGATTATATATTTTTGTAAAATATTTTTACTTTTATCCAATAAATTTTAGAGGCTTAAAATGTGAATGAATCCAATTTTAAACGTAAATATTCTAATATTCATTAAAAGGCCGATTAACAGCCTTTTGATGACGAACCTATTTTAAATCCACTTTTTGAAAATTTTATGTGTTATATTTGACAAAATAAAATTCTTCTTTAGAACCGGGACATCAAAATTTACTTTGTGTAAATGTTTGGTAGTTTTCCGATAAAGTTCATTTTTTTAATGAATAGTGAAAAATGTTGTATTTTAATTAAAAACCTCTTTTAAATATAATTTATTTTTATGATTAGATTATCTTTTGAATTGGTTTTAAAGTTAAATTAGAATATATTTTTACCATTTAATCCAATAGTGGTCGTTGGAATAAATTTCATCTTGAAATTGGACTTAAACTAGTGTCAATCTTTTGATACTTATTGTTTCATAAAAACACGCTATTTGTTTTGACAGCGGGAATTAATTATTAAATTAATTAATGCGACTTATATGTTTTGAGTTTTGTAAAATAGACATAATTTTTGAATTCGGAATATCAAATATAGCTTAGGGTGAATTTTTGGTATTTTTATGAAAAACTTCAATTTTTGATGAATAGTGAAACCACTAAGTGGTAGTTAAAGAAACTGATTTTTTGTTTAAATGAAACTTTACCACTTCTGTGATTTGATTTTCAAAAATCTGACATACATGGTTGTCATTAGGAAGTAAAATGTGGTTCAATGAGATTAAAATAATTTTTTTTGTGAATAGTAACTTTTAAGTTTTATTAATCGCGATTAAAGGTAATTAGTGTAATTTAAGGTAAAAATAATGTTTTAATAATATGAAATGACCTAGACACATGTCCTACCCTTATTGGATGTGTCATGGAAGACCAAGACATTCCATGGGTAAACTTGGGGACCCCATGGATCCACTTTGGTAGGAAAATGACATAAATAACTTTTTATTTAAAGTTAAAATTAAAATGTCACAAACATGTGTTGTTTTAATAAAACAATTTTTACATGGGGTTATACAAGTAATATTTTTGACTATAAATATTAATTATAAAGATAAATAGATTTCCTACATCATGATATTTTTTTTAATTTTTAGACACTAAATAAATTAAATTATTTATGACACCATGATGATGCAGCGATTACCTCATTATTTAGTGATTCAAATAAAATGAAACGATAATGTAAACTCTAAGACCTAAACTTGTCACAAACCTATTGGATGAGTGTATTTTAAAACCTTATCACCTTATCCTAGAAATATATCCTTTTGGGACCTCTAATATTCGAAAAGAATTATATAATAAAGTAATATTTTATAACTTTCCAAGAGTGCCCCTCCTCTCCTCTTATAAAAGGCCCCCACCTCTACCACCTTACCCACACCTCTCAAGCCTTTGGCTCGGCCAACAACTGCCCATTTCATATCTCCTCATCCCTCTCTTCATTATTGAAGCCTCACTTTGGGCATAATCCTTTCCAAGGAAGCCTTTGAGCTCAAATCAAAGAGAGTTACCCGATTTAAAGGTAGTGTCCTCTCTTGTGTTCTTATGTTTTATTTTGCTTCTCCAACCCTCTAGAATCTTTTTATTCCTTTATTTTGAAACAAAACCAGTATATTCAATATACTAGGATGTTTTTATGTGAAGAATTCGAGCTAAACTTACACACACCTTCGTCTAATGGTTAAAGAACATACTGTTTCTGTGGATGGAGAATTACTTCCTCACGAAACGATGATTGTTCAATATTCTGTTAACACCTTAAAAGGTGGCCATTAAGATGTAACTATATTTATATATGATATATAATATGTTTATGTTTTCCTTAAGCTTCTATATTTTTCATTTATGTTATACCTTTATGGTTTCCATTATGGGTAAATGCGATATCTTCATTTTAGGAAGTGTGGACTACCACCCCCTCAAAGTGATTTGAATCGTTAATGCCATATGTGGGATGTATAAAGGATGGAATTAATGGTATTAAATATGATATCCTACTGGAATTACAATATACCTTTATAAAATTATTATTTCATTCCATTGAATACAAAAAATGAAAGTATCATTCATGCGTACGTACGGCTTACCGTCTCCATGAATGGTACATTTCATTTCTTATCTCCAAATGTTATGTACTATTATAAGTACATATATATAATGGATATATCTGTAATATATTATATCTAAATTATGGATATAATTCTGGAATTATAATATATATATCTCTCATTTTTTGTTTTAATTCCATTAATATGACAAAAAATGAAAGTAGCGTTCATGCGTACGTACGACCTACCATTTCCATGAACGGTGCTTTTAATTTTTTTATCTCCAATTGATATGGAATAGTATAAAATGAATATATACTGGATATATATGATATTTAAAACATAAATACTATTCTGGAAATGATGTACCTATAACTACATGGAAAATTCTTTTCCAACAAGTTTGATTTTTACTCATGTACCGAACATCGACAAAAACATCTGATATGAACTCACTTTATTAAACAATTATTATAACATTATAACATTTGATATTAAATTAATAATAATATTTAAATTATTTCCTTAAGAAATTATAAATTGACCAAATTTTATTATTCAGGATATTAAAGAACGATCGAGTCATGTCGGACACGAGGTAAGGGATCTTACCCCTCCCTTTCTTTTTAAGTACTCTACTTTATTTCACTTATTTTAAGCACCTCTTTGTTATGTTGGGGGATGTTATTTTATATTCCTCTTGCTGTAAATTTTATTTTAATATGATTAGAGACCCTATTTGATCTCATCAATCCATTTTTGAAGTTTTAAGTGGCGCCGTTATGCTGCCGAGTTTTCGTAAGAGATTTTTCATCTCACTTTTATTCCCGTGAGATTTATGGTACATTTTCCACCATTTACTTTGAGTGGTGTATGTACTTCCCATTATTATACTCCTTGTGTAATATAATTCCATTTATGGGTATTTACATATTCATTGTATGACACTTCTTCAATGGGGTGTACGTTTCGAAAGTTACCCAAGTCGGTAAGGGAACCTTTCACCCTCCTCTTTTTAAAAGACTTATTTTGTTATGTCTTTTAATTTACATATTATTATGTTGGGATATGTTCTTAAATATACTTATTTATGTAAAGTTTATTTCCAAGTGATTAGATATGATTCACTCTCTCATCGACTAATTTTCTGAATTTTGAAGTGACGCCGTAAGGCTGTCGAATTTTTACAAGGGAACATCTTAACCCAATTTCGATTTCTTTGGGTTCAACTTGTACTTCTTGAACATGTTATCCTATGAATATGTGTGAATGACCTCTGATTTTTTAGCACTTAATATCCACTTATATTGGGTGTATTTTTATTTCTCACACATAATTATGTGATAGATTTATCCTTAATTTAAGGATACCATCTTTATAATGGATTCCATCTCAATTTACATTTCCATTGAGACTTCATTGTTGTTATGCACCAATTCACTCTTATATGGTGTGTATACCGACCTTTGACATATTATATCTTGAATCCCTTTATTCTCATGATATTATAAAGTTTGGATTAAATGTTATTCCGCAATTATTTGTATTCAAGAGTCTCTCATTTTGTTAAAAACTCTTTAACAATAAATATCGTTTTAAATGTTTTAAAGATTTATTATTCTAAATATTTATCTTTAATGCCCATGTTTTCAAAATGGTTTTGATTATTTTATTTATATGTAAATTAATGTTTTAAAATTGTAATTCCATTAAAAGCTTCAAAGTGGTATGGGACACTTTGATTCAAAAATAACTTTTAAATGGTTTTTAAAAATGGATTGATTAATTAAATATCTTGGAATTACTTATTGTGATTACAAAAGAAATGTTGTTATTGAAATGTTTATATTTTCAATATTTTCTGTGTAATGATGGTACTTGGACATTTTACGGGTGGTTACGTGATAAACCATATAACGGGTGGTGCCGTGAATACCAGGACGGGTGGTTACGTTATAACCTCCAATGCATTGGGTATGGAAGTCAGCCGTATGGATATTCCATTAATTATGTGTGGAAGTCGACCGTATGGTTATTCCACTTAAGTAAGTTTATGTCCCAAGTTACCTTTTTTATCTTATGTGTTCTTTATATGGGTTTTATAGTAATCTTTTTGTTACAAAAGGGCAACTAATGATATTTTATTCATTGAAGAGTTTTTTACTAATTCATAAAGGTGAAAATTATTAATTTGATAAAGTATACATGGTTTACTGGTTGTTTTGAAAAAATAACAGTTTTCATTCTTTGTGTATCCCTTACTGAGCTTTTTATGCTCATCCCAAGTTTTTTTGAAATGTTTTTCATAGGACATAATGTGGAATAGGGTCAAGGATGGGATCAAGGGTAAGTCATAATATCTAAAACATGGAACTAAACATGTTTCTTTTCAATTGTTTTTTATGGAAACTTAGTAGAAGTGTATACTTTGTAATCTTGGAGATGTAATAGTTATTTCCTAATTCTCTAAAACTCTAAACCTGAAAAGTTCCTCAATCTGAATTATTCATTTAATTCAATAATATGTAATGTTTAAGGCCGGGGCCTTATAAGTAAATTTCACGTGTTATTCACCAAATGTAAGAAGGTACAAATGTTGGATTTTTTTTTACAAAAATTAGTGGACTCATATGATGTGAAGGTAATTGAAAATCAAATTTCCTTAACAAAAGTTATTTAGAATGTTGAGGAGGATAAACTGGATATTTTCAATAATAGTGAAAGTAATTCAAAACAACCTTATCAAGATTTAGAAGAATCATGTGATGTGGAAATTCCAGTTGGGAAAGAAAATTTGAAATTTACTACCTTATAAAAACATGTTGAATCTAAAAACATTATTGGGAATCAGAAGGCTTCGATTCATACCAGTAGGAATTTGAGATTAGAAAATTAGACTTCACTTATCTCAAAAGATGAAATAGAATCAGTTTTAGAAGCTATTAATCACAAAGAATTGGTGGATTCTATGAATGAAGATTTGGATCAGATTGAGAAAAATAAAATGTGAGAAATTATTCCATGACTAGAAAATAAAAATTTTATTGGAACAAATTGGGTTTACAGAAACAAATTGAATGAACGTGGAGAAGTTTCAAGAAACAAAGAAAGACTTTTTTGTAAATAATATGAAAATGTGGAAGGTATGAATTTTTATGAAACCTTTTCTCCCATTGAAATTATAGAAACTATTAAATTATTTCTTGTAGTGGATACTCCTTGGAATTACGATGTTTATCAGATGTATGTAAAGTCATCTTTCTTAAATGGTGAGATTAAGGAAGAATTCTACACTGAACAAACTTGTGGGTTTCTAATTGATGAGAATGAAAATAAAGTTTGTAAATTGAAGTAAGATTTTTATGGGATGAAACAATCTCCATGCGCATGGTATTCTAAGCTTGAAATTTTTTTGATAATGTTTAACTTTTATAAAGGAAAATTTGATATAAACATGTATGTGAAATATGTTGACTATAGAACTCTAATTGTAGTTTTTTATAAGGATGATATAGTTTTTTTTGGGGATAAAGAAAAAGTTTTAAATAATTTCATGGGGAAATGAAGAAGAATTTTGAAATTTAAATGTTGGTAGAATTAACTTTGTTTCTTATATTAAAAGTTATAGGAAAAAAATTACATTTTCTTATCTTAAGAAAAGTATGACAAGGAATTGATGAATAATTTTATCCTGGAAGAATCTAAAGAAGTTACTACTCCTATATTCATGAGCACAAATTTGAGTAAAGATGAACTAAGAAAAAGTGTGAATCAGAAATATTTTAGGGAGCTGATAGGAATTATATTTTACCTTACATCCTCAGTACCTGATATTGTTTATGCTATTACTTTGTGTTCTAGGTATCAAAGTAATCCAATAGAATCAAATATGTTGGCAGAAAGAAGAATTTTGAGATATTTCAAAATAAAAACTTCACATGGGTTATTATAAAAAATAAATAATGAGATGAAGTTTCATGGTTATACTAATGCTGATTGGGATAAAGATTGTAATGATATAAAATCAACCTTAGGAGGAACAATTTTCTTGGGTGAATTTTGTGTGAGTTGGCATAGTAAGAAACAAAGTTTAGCAACTTTGAGCATAGAGGAATCTGAATTTATTGTAGCTACTCAAGATTTTACTCAAATGTTGTGGATGAAAGTTTAACTAGAAGATTTGAAATAAAAGGTTTCTAAACCATCGAATAAAATTTGTGATAATCAAAGTGAAATTAATCTTTCTAAAAATCCTATTTAACATTAAAGATCAAAACACATTGATATAATGTTTCACTTTATAAAAGAGAAAGTTGCTACTGTAGATGTTTTTCTAGAATACATTTCAACAATGTATCAGATTATTGATATCTTTACTAAATAAATTACAAAAGAAAGGTTTGTGGAATTGAGGTGGAAACTTCATATTCAGTATCCTCCAATGAATTCCAAAAACTCATAAGAAATACCCCCAACATGCTTTGGATTATGTTGACAAAGGGGGAGAGAAAGTAAAAATTTTGTACTTTTTAAGAAGTTTTTACTTATCTTTATTTTATAAATCTGAAGCTGTGGTTATCATAAAATGGGGGAGAAAAAAATAAATGTGAGAGAAAAATAAGCACGAGTAAGGAGAAGATAAAAGTGAGTAGAGTTTATCTTTACATGGCCAAAAAAATTTCTTGGCATCGAGGGATGTAATTTCTTAAAAAATTACTTTATCTAGTAGTGTGGTGTCAGGACACTCTTTTTGATAAAGGATATGTTTTGATAAAAATTAGAAAACTTGATTTGTTTTCAAAATTTGAGTTGTGGAAAAATTATGAGAGTTTTAAAAGTTGTTACCAAGGTTATTAAAAAAATACAAAGGGAGATATTAAAGAACCTTCGTGATAATTTTTTTAACAAAGTTTTTATATTTTTTTAAAAATAACCTTTTGTATAAGAATGTTTTTTGTTTTTCCAGAATACAACCATTGTAATGAGCTTGGTAAGAATATTGAAAGTTGTTGAAAGTTCTGAATCCAAAGATAAAGTGGGAGAAAAGTTTTGTTTTAAAGAAATATTGTTTTTCCAGGATTAGAGAATCAGACTGAGAAGCACCAGACTCAGAGTATCGAATCCATCTGCATTGGATTCAGATCACCATATTGGGAAAATCAGAGGCATAATTTTTTTTACTGGAAGTTTTTATCTTCCATAATCAAAGAAATAAAGAATTTTATGAGTTAAAAATAAAGAATTTACTACATTAGAAAGAAAGAATTTTCCGAGAAAGAAGTTACTGAGTGAAGAAGTCGTATTGTTGCTGAAGAGTTTCGAAAGAACATTGCGAAGTTAAGAGTTAGAAAGTTCTCATACTTTCTAAAAAAATTTAGATGATGGTTTACTGATCAAGAAGTTATCACAAATAATTAAGACTCTCATGATAAAAGATTTATAAGAATTGGTGGAGAGGTTTGAATAATTTTAGAGTTGAAATATAGAAATTCCATCATAATAGGAATTCCATCATAATAGGAATTCCATCGTAATGGGAATTCCATCGTAATGAGATTTCCATTATAATGAGAATTATATCAGAATGAGGTGAGAAGGAAATCGAATTCATAATGAGATGAAAAAGAAATAGAAATCATAATGATATGAGAAAAAAATTGAATTCATAATGAGCTACAAATGAAACATATTTGTAATGAGCTGATAAGGAAAAAAAATTCATAATCCCCGAGAAGGATATAGAATTCATAATCATTGATAAGGAAACAAAATTTGTAATGAGATGATTATGAATAGGACTTAAAAAAAGTTTCTTGAAGTTTTATGAAGAGTTAAAGAGGTCAAAACTTGAAATTTAATATTTCATAAATATTAAAGAAACCTAAGAAGTATTAAAGAAGTAAAAGTGTGAGAGATTTTTGGAGTTTTTTGAAATTTGAGGAAGCAGGGAAAGTTTTCAAGTTTCTCACTTTTGTTTTCTGAGTCGCCTATAAACACTTTCTCAGATCATTTGTTTTGTGTGACTTTTTTCCTACAAGAAAAAAGTAAGAGCACTGAATAAATCAATTGAAAGTAATTTATAGATAGAGATATTGTGAGGAGGATTGGATATCTGAATGTTTGTTTACTAGGTTTAGAATTTTAGAAGAGTTTGAGTTTTTCATATTGAGAATGGGGTTATCATATTGAGTCCATTGTATTGAGAGAATCAGATCTAGACTCATCGTATTGGGATAATCAGATCCAAACTCATCATATTGTGAGAATCAGATCCATACTCAACATATTTATAGAATTATATCCAAACTCATCAGATTGAGAAATTTGGATCCATCCAAATCAGACTAAGGATTCAGATTGAGCAATTTTGGAGTAGGTTCAAAAAAGTCTTTATTCTTTTTTTGGATCAATTGTTTTATAAGAAAACATTATAAACTGGAGGGAGTTAGTATAATATTTTCTATCAGGAGATATAAGGTGTCTACAAGTATTTAGCATAATTTATATTCACTTCTTCTTAATAGTGGATTTCCATAAACCCACGAGAGTGGCTATATAATAGATATAGGTTCTCACACTAAGGCCAAACCTTGCAAATATTGTGTTCTTTAATTACTTTCCTACTTTTGTATGCATGAGTATTTACTAAAATTTGATAAGGAAATAAATCTTAACATGTTTCAAGGGTTAAGTTTCTAAAAGTTTTGAAACTTATAAAAGGTGAAAAACTAATTCAACCCCCCTTCTCATTTGTTATTCGATCCTTTGGAAATTTAAATCTTCTACCAGAAAATTAAACTGGTTTTTACTAGAAAGTTTCTAACATCTTAAGATTTCATATTTCTAACTTCTTATGGCTTAGTAAAGTTACTCATTATGATTCCAGAATTATTTCCCCTCTGTTTAAAACTCTTTCCTGAAATATACATATTACACCAACAATTATAATCTCTGTGACCATAAATTCCACAGTACCAGAAAAAACCATAAAATCATGGTTTTCTATAGAAGAATTATCTTTTCTTGTAATAAGATTGTTAAGGTTCATAGCATCTTTAAATTTTATAAACCTATAGGAGTGTGAAAACTTTATTCTACGGGGGGGGGGGGGGGGGGTTCTAACTTTTGATGATGTGATATATTTTTCACATCCTTTCCCCAACCAAGATTTCTAAACATTTTTCTTAAAATCTACATGGTTGGTAAAATCAGATGAAGTAACATATTTAGTGGGTGAATATTTCACATGATTCTTGATATGAACTTTCTCAACAACTTTATAAGTCTCATCATTAACTTCTGAATCTATTTTAAAGTTTTAATTCATCTTTATTAAGGTATTTTCAACCTCAAAAATGTTTTATTGAGCTTTGAAAAATTTATATTTCTTATCATCCAAATTATTATAAATATCTTCAACTCTATTTCACTATTAAAAAAATTATCAGTTTATAGTTTAAAATTTCATGAATGCACTCTTATTCTTTCTTAACCACATATTTCTTCCTTTAAAAACATCCATATTGTTTTCTTGAGAGTCCAATATTACTCAAGGAATAATGAAAGTTCTAATATGATATGATACTCTCTGTAAGATCATTCACCTCCTCATCCTTCTTCACTATTTAAGTAATATTTTTTTCTTAACTTTTTCAATGAATGTTTTAAACTTTTCTAAACATTCAACTTCTGAAGAATTGTTGTCAGTTGAGTTCGATTTAACTTTATTACTCATTATAATTTTTTTTATAATAAAATTATTCTTATATTTTTTGGATGACTTTTCTTCCATACAATTTTTATGCCACTTACTCTAATGAGGTTTTTATTCAAAACTATCTTAAATTTCAAAAAATTTATTCTTTGGTGAATTTATAGAAAAATGCTCGATTCCACCACACTTAAATTATTTTAGAGGAATTTATCCTCTATAATTTCCTATTCCTCTTCGATAGTTCTTAGAAATAAGAGACATTATTTTCTCATTAAACTCATTATCCTCCTTATCTTTAGAATCACAAGGATTAGAATCTTTAGCATCTTGAATTTGCATCTCTCTCATAGATTAAAAATCTATTTCATCTTTCATCTTATTTTTGAACACTGTAGAATTTCTCATTTCACAGAAAACAAGAAAGTTATATAGTTCATTAAGAGATAATTCATATTTATCTTCTAAGGCATATATATTAGAATCAAACATGTCTAGAAAGTTTCTCATTAGTATTTTAACAATTTTATAATCTTACATGACATATTTAAAACCTATAATAATTAATGTAACTTCTTTCACTCTAGTGAAGTGTTCATCATTATTTCATTTATCTCTCATTCTTATATCTTCAAAATTACTATGCAATATTTTATCTTTTTTTTCTTCACTTTAGTATTTCCTTCAAAAATAATTTTGAGCTTTTCCCACATAATATTTTCAGTTTTGAGACCCATCACCTTCATATAAAAATTTTATGACAAAGACATAAGAATAATATTTCTATCCTTTCTGTCAACTTCAATATTTCTCTTGTTAACAAAATCCATAGGAGGATCATTATCAATATGTGGAAACTCAATAGTTTTTTGCATCAATAACTTTGAAGTTGAGAGATAAAATATTGGGTATCATTCTATTTTTCCATCCATGATAATATTTTCAATCAAATGTATGAATTCCTGGACTATTTACAGAATCAAGATTATCTATGATAAAGATTCAATAGGTGAACCTTATTCTGATACTAATTGAATTTCCAAATAATCATAGAATAACTAATGGGGGGGGGGGGTTAATCATTTGTTTCCTTTTTACAAATTTAAACTTTAGAAAACTTAACCCCTACAACTTATTAGAGTTTTTTCCTTATCACCTTTTAGTAAACTCAAGTGCATGTAGATTTAGAAAAATAAACATAGAATACATGATTTACAAGGTTTGGCCTCTGTGTGAGAACCTACATCTTTTCCATAGCCACTCCCATGGGTCTATAGAAGTTCACTATTATGAATAAGTGAATACAACTTGTTTTAACTCCCATTGTACACCTTATGTCTCTCGATAGGAATTATTATACAGACTCCCATCAGTTTACAATATATTTTTTTTTTGAAAAACTTTATCTACAAAAAATATATAAAACTTTATTCAAAATGATCCACAAAATATATTCTTAGAAACTTGGTATGATGCCTATGTTCGATGGCCTGCATTTGATGACCTCTATTTGATGGTCTCAATCTAATGGACCGTTCCCAAACTGAAAATGTATGAAAAATTATATTCTTATGAATAAAAAACTATATGCCTTAAAAATATTCTCAACTACTCAATCTGATATTCTTCGTCTGGTAAACACAACATTCTTATATCCGATCTTCTGAACAAGATCCCTATATGGAAAACTTCACTTACAAAAAATATCTAGCACATAAAATTTTTTCTATCTGAATAGTAACAAGTATGATTTACTTTCTAGAATATATTTATAGCCTCTCCAAAATATAAAAAGGGTGGGAACTATTTTTGGTTATCACATTCACCAAAATTCATAAATATAAATTTATCATAAATTTGAACTCCATTTGAACGCTTCTCTAATCTTCTAAAAAAATATTAAATTCTTCTGAGATCACAAAATTTATAGTTTTAAAAATTTATTAAAATTATCTTTTTAGAAATTATTTGTATGAAACTTATTTGTATAGAAGACCCAGTCCGAACTTGATTTCTTCTATTCAAAACTCTTAACCCAATCATAAAATATTACTTTAAAAAGAGTTATCTCAAACTTCAAACATTAAAACCAACATCATTACAACCTATAAAGAATTTACTTTCCTACAATTTTATATCAAGTTTTCACTTTATCAAATAAAAATCTCATTCTGAAGGCTGTATCTATTCTTATAAATCCGTTCTTATATGCTTGAAAAAATGTGTCTGATAACAAACTTGAATTACCCGTGACTTATTTATCTGAACATATTTCATACATTAAACATATTCAAACTTATTAAGAAACTTATTTCTTAAGGATTTCATCTAGAACTATGAGTATGAAACTATAGATAATCTATACCTTTGTATTTCTAAAAACTCAGCTACTTTATTTATTAATTAGAAACATCTTCCTTAGTGTCCTAACTGAAAACTAGCATCGTTGTTATATTTTCACAAACCTCAAAGAAGTTCAAAAACTTGGATTCTGCATCAAATAAATTGTCCAAACATTATTTCTACAATATTTAATATGTTAAACAAGATTTCACAAGTTCAAAATTTAGAAAAATAATCACTGGTATCTTTCTTGTAATGTCATCATCCATTGATTAGTATTTTTTCAGTCTGTTAAAACTTTGAAAATATCTACATCTAATGTAGTTTAGTTAGGTAATTTACATCCTCTATGATATGTCCAATGTTTGTCATTGGGAACTACATAAAGAAATGTGTCTGGTTTTTTATCCAGAAATATGTGTCCAGTATGATGATTCCAAAGTACTATATCTAGAACTATGTCTGGAACTCTAAATTCAAAAGTATTCATCTAGAAAGCTGTGTCTGGATGTGATATCCAAAAAACACTTCAAATTTTGTTTCATAAAAATATTTTATCATGGGGTTTTTCATGATATCTAGAACTATGAGATCAACAAATCATATTTTAAATAAATGTTAGAAAGTTAAGAACTTTTAACTTCATGACTTTCCTATTTTCTTCATTCGATATCTTTAGCATCATTTGGACTTCCTCACTCAAAAACTTATGACTTTAAAAAAATTTCAATTGATATTTCTTATGACTGAAGGTGTTTTTGATTGATTTTATAATCAAAAAATATTTTAAAATAGAGAACTTATTTCATTATGACCACTTCTGATTCTAGTGCTCCTTAGTCCGATAAGCTGCGTCCATAAAACATATTTTCTAAAAATTTTCTTTATCCAAACTTTTATCAACTTCACAATAAAAAAAATCTCACCAACCCTTTGAATTTGGGTTTGATATTTCAGTAAATTTCACATGATTTACAAAAACATTATCAAACAAAGGATTAGTTGTCAACAAGTAAATTTTTTTTAAATAAAACAACACAAAGGATCTTTAGGAATAATATAACAGGGGATTATTTCCAGCATCAAATGACATTCATCTTTCCAAGAAAATGTGTCCTCATACACATGAGGATAGATAAATAATGATAAGGATTCCATATGTATCAACATTTTTGTTTAGTCATGTATTTCATGTTATCTACAAGTATATATGTCACAAACACCTTATGTTTGGTGGGAAGATATCAAGAATAACCAAGTGACTACCATTGGATAGTATCCATGAACATCCTTAAGTGCATGAGGCGAACTAAGGATATGTTTATAGTTTATAGAGGATATTAGTATCTAATAATCATAGAATATGCATATTCTAGTTTCCAAATAGATAAAGATGATATCAAATCATAATTGGGATATATATTCACTCTCAATGGAGGTGATATGAGATGGAAGAGATCAAATAAGTTTGTAGTCACAAATTCTAAAGAAGAGTTTGATTATATTACATCTTCAGAGGAATCTAAAGAATAATTTTGGATATACCACTTCATCCAAGATCTTTTTGTGATTCTTAGTAGTAAATATACCATTGTACTCTATTATAATAATATTGTAGTAGTGGATCTTTCAAAGAAACCAAGATCACATCAGAGGAAGAAGCACATGATTTGTAAATATCATCTCTTGAATTATTTTTTTAGAGAGGTGAATTCATAGTGAGAAGAGTCTCCAAGGAAGATAATATAGTCTAACCATTGATTAAATCCTAACTCAGCATAAACATGACCATCATGTGAGATCTACCAGACTAAAAATTATTGGAAGTTCGCTCCAATATAAGTGGGAGTATATTAGAGTTGGTATCCTAGAACCATCTGTGTGTAATTTAGATTTCATGTATATTAAAAGAAGTGAATATTAATTAAAAATTTCTTATTACATATCATTCATAGTTCTATGTGACTTTAATGTAATAATTTCTGAGATTATTTTTCACATTGAAAAGGGCATAACAGCTCCCCGCTCTGATGATAACCTTAAAACACCATGAATATATTTATAAAAGTTATTATATGGATGGATAACATTATATTATGAGGTACATAGGATGTTTACCATCAGGAGGGAGTACTCATAAGAATATGAGATTTTATCTCATGAAGTTCACACTTGGTAGTCTCCAAGATAGAATATTATGAGAGTAAACCCTCTAATAATAATTCCACATGTTTATGTGTCATGGATATCCCTATATGTGAGTATGTTCAATGGTACTTATAATTTAATATTATTATTAAATCATGCTATGACTCACATGATTTGATATATTATCGTAAACCATTCCATAAAATAGTTCATGGTGAAGTTGGGTATGTTAGGTTCATCATGAATGACATGTTATTAATGAATAGGTAGATGAAGGATTTTTCCCTTCCATATTTATGATATTGATATATCAATAATTTTAATGAAAAAAACTCTCATATTAAAGTCCATAGCCATGGTGTAACAATGAGTTCATTTTAGATGGTCAAAGAAAGACATCAAGAATATAGGTTGATGACATGGGTGTGAAACCTTCTTGATAAGATATCATGATAAAATTGTATTTTGTATCAAATAATTCATCCTAATTTTATGTGAATAATATTTCATCTTTTCAACATGATTTCACAACTTCCAACTTTAGAAAAAACTAACTTGCATCTTTCTTGTAATTTCATCATCCATTGATCAATATTTTGTCAGTCCATTAAAACTTTGAAAATATCTACATTTGATGATATTCAGTTTGATAATATTTATCCTTCATATTGAGTCTAATGTTATGAATTGAAAACTACATCTGGAAATGTATTTGGTTTTATTTATCCAGAAATATGTGTCCGACATACTGCTTTCAAAGTAATACTTCCATAACTATGTTTGGAATTATATGTTAAAAAGTATGATTCTAAAAAGCTATGTCTGGATGTGCTGTCCAAAAAATTCAATTCAACACTAATTTTATAAAAAATATTTTATCATGGAGTTTTTCATGATTTTGAGAACTATGATATCAATAAAGAATCATAAAACTAAATGTTAGAAAGTTAAGAACTTTAAAAATTCTTTAAATTACCATTTTCTTCATTTGATATCTTTGGAAACATTTTGAATTCCTCACTCAGAAACTTCTAACTTTCAAAAAAAATGTCGATCAATAGCTCTTGAGACTGATGGTGATTCCAATTTATTTTCTGATAATTTTTTTAAAACATCGAACTTACAAAATTCTGACAACTTTTTAGTCCAGTTCTCCTCATTCAGATAAGCTGAATCTGCAAAACATTTTTCTAAACATTTTATTTATCCTTAATTTTATCAACTTCACAAAAAAACAAATTTCAGCCCCCTTTGAATTTGGGTTCTAGATTTCAGAAAATTTTACCTGATTTACAAAAACATTCTCAAAAAAAATATTATTTCACAATAATATAAAACTTTTTAAACAAAAAATCACAAAGAATCTTTAGGAACGATCCAATAGGGGATTGTTTCCAGTGTCACACACTACTGGAAATAAAGGATATACCAACGGTTTAGAACCGTTGGTATAGGCTGGAGAACCATTGGTATATTCTATACCAACGGTTTAGACAACCGTAGGGAAGTAAGGCGTGGGGAAAGATATATACCAACGGTTTGCAGTAAACCATTGGTATAGCCCACTCTAGGTATGGATTTGCCAACGGTTCAACAAGAACCGTTGGTATAGGTTTACCCAAAGGTTCTAAACCGTTAGGAATACTATAATTCTGATCTTATACCAACGGTTCACAACCATTGGTATAGTATTTTTCCCAACAGTTTTCATAAAACTGTTGGGAATTCAATGGTTTTGATCTTATACCAACGATTGTAAACCGTTGGTATAGATGTTTTCCCAACGGTTTCAATGAAACCGTGGGGATATGTTTAAGTATGTTTTTTTACCAACGTTTTATTGAACCGTTGGTATAATTCTTTCTCAAAGTATACCAACGGTTTACAACTGTTGGTATTCAGTATTTCCAGAATTGTTGCACAACAGCCCCTCCAGTGCATACACCTGCATAAAAAACAACACTAAAAATAGTGACAGACTTAAAACAACAAAAAATAACACCACCTATTTGATTACACCACCTATTTGATTAGAGTCATGGTGAATAATTCCCCCTTTGAATCTTCATATGACAAAAATGATCCAGTATAGTTGAATCAGAGTTTCAATAAATCAAATATTATTTACACCCATTTCAATATTCATACGACAACCACTTTTATAATATATGGTGAAAAGGTATTTTCATAGGAGTCTCATCACCTATGACTCAATAAGTGCCACACCATGCCTCAAATTGAGGCTGGGTTGACTGGTACACATCACATATGATCCATGGATCATTTTCCTAAAGTTTCAATACAATCAAAATCCGTTTGATCGGTTTGGCATATGTACATAAAATATTAATCCATTTTGAACAAATGAGAGGTAGTTTGGGTGGTCCCCGCCCCACGGTGACTCGTATTGAGGAGGGGTTGACTCGTACACGTCACATATGACCCATGGATCGTTTTACTAAAGTTTCAAAAGAATTAGAATGTATTTGGTCTGTTTCCCGTATGTCAATTCTTGATATCACTTACAATTTAGTCCATTTTGAAGAAAAGAGAGACAGTTTGAGTGGTCCTGGCCACACCGTGGCTTGGATTGACGTAGGGTAGACTCGTACACATCAAATATGACCCATGGATTTTTTTCCTAAAGTTTCAATAGAATCCTAATTTGTTTGGTTGGTTTGGCGTATGTCAACTGTTGTTTTCACTTAAAATTATGTCCATTTTAAACAAAAGAGAGACACTTTGAGTGGTGTAGGCCACACCAAGCCTCAGATTGAGGCGGGGTTGACTCGTACATGTCACATATGAGCCATGAATCATTATCCTAATGTTTCAACACAATCAAAATCTGTTTGATCATTTTGGCGTATGTATGTAAAATATTGTCCATTTTTAACATAAGAGAGACAGTTTGGCTGGTGTCGGCCTCACCGTGCCTCAGATTGATGTGGTATTGACTCTTACACATCACATATGACCCGTGGATTTTTTTCCTAAAGTGTAAACAGAATCCGAAGGCGTTTGGTCAGTTTCCCGTATGACAGTTGTTGATTTCACTTACAATTTAGTCCATTTTCAACAAAAGAGAGAAAGTTTTAGTGGTCCTAGCCACACCGTGGCTCGGATTGAGGAGTGGTTGACTCTTACACATCACATAAGACCCATGGATTGTTTTCCTAAAGTTTAAACAGAATCCATAGGTGTTTGGTCGGTTTTCCATATGTCAGTTTTTGTTTTCACTTAAAATTAAGTAAATTTTTTAAAAAAAGAGGCACTTTCAGTGGTTTTGGCCACACCGGGACTCGGATTGAGGCGAGGTTGAATCATACACGTCACATATGAGTCATGAATCATTTTCCTAAAGTTTCAACACAATCAGAATCCTTTTGATCAGTTTGGCGTATGTACATAAAATATTGTCCATTTGGAACAAAAGAGAGGCAGTTTGGGTGGTCCCGGCCCCACGGTGCCTCAGATTGAGGTGGGGTTGACTCTTACACATCACATATGACCCATGGATCATTTTACTAAAATTTAAATAGAATAAGAAGGTGTTTGATCAGTTTCCCGTATGTCAGTTGTTGATTTCACTTACAATTTAGTCCATTTTGAACAAAAGAGAGACAATTTGAGTGGTCCCGGTCACACCGCAACTCGGATTGAGGAAGAGTTGACTCGTACACATCACATTTGATCCATGGATCATTTTTGTAATGTTTCAATAGAATAAGAAGTCGTTTGGTTGGTTTTGCGTATGTTAGTTGTTGTTTTCACTTAAAATTATGTATATTTTAAACAAAAGAGAGATAGTTTGAGTGGTTCCGGCCACACCGCAGCTCGGATTGAGGTGATATTAACTCGTAAACATCACATATGACCCATGGATCCTTTTCCTAAAGTTTCAATAGAATCCGAAGGCATTTGGTCCATTTCCCGTATGTCAGTTGTTGATTTCACTTACAATTTAGTCCATTTTTAACAAAAGAGATACATTTTGAGTAGTCCTGGCCACACCGTGGCTCATTTTTTGGAGGGTTTGACTTTTACAAGTCATATATGACACATGGATTGTTGTCCTAAAGTTTTGACATAATTCGTAGGCTTTTGGTCGGTTTCTCGTATGTCAGTTGTTGTTTTCACTTAAAATTAAATACATTTTAAAAAAAAGAGATGCACTTTGAGTGGTGTCAGCCACACCGGGCCTCTGATTGAGGCAGGGTTGACTCATACACGTCACATATGATCCAGGTATGATTTTCATAAATTTTAAACACAATCAGAATCCGTTTGCTCAGTTTGGCGTATGTACGTAAAATATTGTCCATTTTGAACAAAAGAGAGGCAGTTTGGGTGGTCCCGGCCACACGTCGCCTCGGATTAAGTCATAGTTGATTCATACACCTGAAATATGACCCATGGATCATTTTCCTAACGTTTCAATAGAATCCGAATGCTTTTGGTCCGTTTCCCGTATGTCAGTGGTTGATTTCACTTACAATTTAGTCCATTTTGAACAAAAGAGAGAGAGTTTGAGTGGTCTCGGCCACATCGTGGCTCGGTTTGTGGCGAGGTTGACCTGTACACGTCACATATGACCCATGGATTGTTTTCCTAAAGTTTCAATAGAATCCGTAGGTGTTTGGTCAGTTTGGCGTATGTCAGTTGTTGTTTTCACTTAAAATTAAGTTCATTTTAAACAAAAGAGAGGTACTTTGAGTGGTGTCGGCCACAACAGGACTCATATTGAGGCGGGGTTGACTCGTACACATCACATATGACTCATGGATTGTTTTCCTAAAGTTTCAACATAATTTGTAGGCGTTTGGTCGGTTTCTCATATGTTAGTTGTTGTTTTCACTTAAAATTAAATACATTTTAAAAAAAGAGAGGCACTTTGAGTGGTGTCGACCACACCGGGCCTCGGATTGAGGTGGGGTTGACTCGTACACGTCACATATGATCCAGGTATAATTTTCAGAAAGTTTAAACACAATCAGAATCTGTTTGATCGGTTTGGCGTATGTACGTAAAATATTGTCCATTTTGAACAAAAGAGAGGCAGTTTGGGTGGTCCCGGCCACACGGCGCCACGGATTAAGGCGGAGTTGATTCATACACATCACATATGACCCATGGATCATTTTCATAACGTTTCAATAGAATCCAAAGGTGTTTGGTCCGTTTCCCGTATGTCAGTTGTTGATTTCACTTACAATTTAGTACATTTTTAACAAAAGAGATACAGTTTGAGTAGTCCCGGCCACACCGTGGCTCAGTTTTTAGCGGGGTTGACTCATACACGTCACATATGACTCATGGATCGTTCTACCTAAGCATGACGAGTCCATCCATGAGTCCATAACTTGTAACCCATGTCTTATCCTAACAATTAACAAGTAAACCAAATCAAACAAGGCATAATTCACATAACATGGAGAATGTACAACAAGGATTTGTATTCAAATTAAATAATATAATCACATGCATTTGATGAGCATGAATTGATAAGCTTACCAAGAAATTCATATATTTCAAGACATAAAAAATAGAATAATCCTAAATAACATTGCATGATCATAGAAATAAAAAAGGCATGTGAAATCAACATGCCTACAATTACATATCATCCATGAGGTATAACATTTAATCAACTTGTAATAGAATTATACATAAGGCATATGAGTCTCATTAACTTGCATACACAGTGGTACAAAAGGAAAATGTTATTCAAGTCCGGGGGTCTGTCTGGGGTCTAAAGAGGAGGGTGGGGGGCTATCCGGGGTCCAGGGAGGGTGGGGGGATGTCCGAGGGGCTGTCCAGGGACCAAGGAGGAGGGTGGGGGGCTGTCCGGGGGGTTATTTGGGGTCCAGGGAGGAGGGTGGGGGGTGCTGTCTGGGGTCCAGGGAGGAGGGTGGGGGGCTGTCTGGGGGGGTGTCCGGGGACCAAGGAGGATGGGGGGGGGGGGGCTGTCCGGGGGCAAGGAGGAGGGGGTTGTCCGGGGGGTCATCTGGGGACCAAGGAGGAGGGGGGCGGGTCTGTTCGGGGACCAAGGAGGAGGGTGGGGGGTTAACCGGGGGCTGTTCGGGGGGCTATCCGGGGGCAGTCCAGGGGCTATTTGGGGGGTGCCCGGGGGCTGTCCGGGGTCCAGGGAGGAGGGTGGGGTGGATGTATAGGGGGCTGTCCGGGGGACTTTTCGGGGACCGAGGAGGAGCGTGGGGGGATGTCCGAGGGGGGGGGGGGCTGTCTGGGGTCCAAGGAAGAGGGTGGGGGCTATCTAGGGGGTGTCCAGGGGGCTGTCCGGGGACCATGGAGGAGGGTGGAGGGGTTATACAATGTCCTGGGTGGAGGGTGGAGGAGGGACTATACAAGGTCTTGGTTGGAGGGTGGAGGGGGTTTTCCAGGGTCCAGGAGGGGGGTGGCTATCCAGGTTTTAAGAAAGAGGGGGTGGGCTGTCCATGTTCCAGGAGGGGGGTGTCTAGGGTCCAAGAGGGGGGTGTCCATGGTCCAGGAGGAGGGGGGCTTTGTTAAAGAGAGGAAATCCCCATATAATTATTTGAAAATTATCTAAACCCAATCCAAACAACATCACAATTCCAATCCATCACCCAACCAACATCCAATTCATCCTCAATATCAGTAACCTTCCCATCATTCCTTAAACAAAAACTATAAATACAAAACACATATCCATTTTTTGAACTAAACTAAAGTCCATAGATACTACCATATCACCCCACTAAAAAAAATGGAAAACCACCTACGCCACTACCCCAACCGTCCACAATCACTTCACATGAAACATACTTATATCCATTACATACCCCGAGACAATATGACTAAACAAACTCTTTATCATCTTTGAGTGGGGATACATCTCACCAGCACCTCTATTGGTTCATATGGTTCACTAAATACAGGAAAGGATTGGCTATGTAGACTTCAAATAATGTTGATCCATACAATCATGAAACATAAGTATTGAAGAAAGACAAAAAACAAATCAAAGTGCACTTGTTGGGTATTCCATGCCATAAACATCACAAAAAGTTTTATACCAAATTAAAAAAGAAAACAAAAATTATAGATGCAAAACATTTAAACAAAGGTAGTACATACATATTTAGAGTGTAGAACTAAAAAATTATTTGATTTAAGATGGATCTATCAAGTGGAATGAGTTTCTCAATCTGGGTATAGAGATATCGCTCACATTTAGGTCAAATAAAAATAGAAAATAGAAAAGATAGATGAAGAAAATTAGAACTGAGGTAGGACTTACCGATTTGATGTCTTGAATAGATGTCTTGAACAGAAAAGTTGTTTAATTGAAGAGGATGGATGGAGTTTCCAATACCCATAAGGAGAGAGCGTCGGGAGAGAATCAATTTTAGGGCTGCAGTCGCACGAAGAGAGAATTGGGGGCTCACTGTATTTGGAGAGAATTTTTCCCAACGGTTTTTAAAAACTGTTGGGAAAACTATGATTGAATATGAAGATTTCCCAACGGTTTTACTAAACCGTTGGGAAAATGTGGTTGAATGTCAAGATTTACCAATGGTTTTGTTGAACCGTTGGGAAAAGTCTTAGTTTTAATGACATATGCCAACAGTTTAATGTATACCGTTGGTAAAAGTTGGTTGAAATCAAGCTTTCCCAACGGTTTACATAAACCGTTGGTAAAAGTTGTCCCATAGTGAGATATCCCAACGGTTTAATGAAACCATTGTAAAAGAAGTCTGTAATCCACATATGCCAACAGTTTTCTAAAACCGTTGGCACCAAACTGTTGGTATAGCTCTCCATTCCAGTAGTGACATGACATTCATATTTCTAAGAAAATGTGTCCTCATACACATGAGGAGAGATAGATAATGTTAAAGATTTTATATGCATCAACAATTGGGTCAATCATGTATTTCATGTTATATAAAAGTATATATGTCATGAACGCCTTAAGTGTGGTAGGTAGATATCAAGAAAACCTAGGTTAATACCATTGGATGGTATCCATGACTATCCTTAAGTATCTGAGGAAAACTAAGGATATTTTCATGGTTTATGGAGGATATGATTAGCTAGTAATTAGGGGATATATAGATGATAGTTTCCAAATAGATCAAGATGATCTAAAATCACATTTGGGATATATCTTCACTCTCAATGGAAGGTCTATGAGATGGAAGAGTTCAAATAAGGTTGTGTTCAAAAATTCTAAAGTACAGTTTGAATATATTACAGCTTCCGAGGCAACTAAAGAATTAGTTTGTATATTCTACTTTATCCAAGATCTTGATGTGAATCTTAGTAATAAATATCCCATCATAATCTATTATAATAATACAATATTGGTGGATCTTACAAAGGAACCAAGATCCCATCAATAGAATAAGCACATACTTTGGAAATATCATCTCTTGAAGTATTTTTATTAGATAATTGAAGTCATAGTGAGAAGAGTCTCTAAGGAAGACAACATAAAGGAAACCTTTAATAAAGTCTTAACTCAGTATAAACATCAACATCATGTGAGATCCACCAGACAAAAAGTTTTTGGAAGTTAGCTCCAATCCAAGTGGGATTATTTTGGAGTTGGTTTCCTAGAACCAACTATGTGTACTTTGGATTGCATGTATATTAAAATAAGTGAATGTTAATTGAAAATGTATTATTACATATCATTCATAGTTATATGTTACTTTATTGTAATAATGTCTCAGAGTATTCGTCACATTAAAAGGGCTTGGAATCTTCCTAATATGATGATAGCCTTAAAATTACATGAATATATTCCTAAACATTATTCTATAGATGGATAACATTATATGATGAGGTACATAGGATTTTTATCATCAGGCATGAGTACTCATAAGAATATGTGATTTTATCTCAGGAAGTTCACACTTGGTAGTCTCTAATAAAGAAGATTATGAGAATAGACCCTCTAGAAAGAATTCCACATTTTTATGTGTCATGGATATTCCTGTATGTGAGTGTGTGTAATAGTCCTTATACTTTAATATTATTATTAAATCATGATGTGAATCATTCATTATGATGTATTGTCATAAACCATGTCATAAAATAGTTCATGGTGAAGTTGGGTGCATTGGGTTCATCACAAATGACATGATATTAATGAATAGATCGATGAAGTAATTTTACCTTCCATATTTATGGATATTGATATCTCAACACTTTGAATGAAGAAAAAACTATCATATTAAAATCCATATCCATGGTATAACAACGAATTCTTTTCAGATAGTTAAAGAATTATGTATCAAGCATATAGGTTGATGAAATGAGTGTGTAACCTTCTTGATGATATATCATGGAATAGAGATTAAATTACATAGTGAGCACTCATATGTGTCTATTAACATTGATTCATTAGTTTATTTCTCTTGGGTTCCTTGAACCACATCTAGATAGTAACCTTGGAATTTAGAAAATCCTGCCTAATGCCAATGAGAAAGAATATGAGACTATCACACACTAAGTATTTATACTGTTCTCAATTAAATTCAATTTTAATTTAATTATTAGAATTAAAGTTATGTTGTGATGTTTTACTAACAAAGTTTTGTATTTGTTGTAAATTCTCTGATTCGAATTCCACTGAAAGTTTCCCCAAGCCTGGTGGGTCACATAGCCTCAAGCGCATCTCCCCAAATTCCAGAGACTACTGACTATCAGTGAGGGCCTAGGTGAGTCTGTGAAGAGACTATTCTCTCATTATCAGAGTGTATCATAGTGTAAATATCATACAATTAATAGAAGCAATAAACCATACAATAGAAATAAACAGTGGAATAATGATAGTATAAACAAGGCCAGGAGTCATATCATATAAAAGATGATGATTCATTTCACATGTTTCTAATAAAATATCCAAAATATGAATACAAGGAAGATTTAAATTCTCTATAACAAAAGTAAAAAATGCCAAAATAATCCCAGTATCATTGCAAGCCTCAGATTGGTCCCATGTTCTCATGCTCTTAACTAGCAAGTCAAGTACCTATAGAAGGGAACTTTCCCTTATCAACACCTGCAATCATATAATCTATTTAGGTCAAAAAAGGTGACCTAAATAGGTTGTGAGATAAAATACTAGTAGGAAACCACCCAAGGTATGTGCCAATTGGTCAATGAATATATATAGCATGCAGTGCAATGAGTAAATCAAGAAACAAGGAGAACTCAGAATTAAACATCCTTTATGTGAAGTTACTCATTTAATATTAATTTCATTTAATAAAAACATTTTACAATTCAATTACATTGAATTTATAAATCTCGAGATCCAGATCAAGCCCAAAATCCCCTATGAAACTAGAAACACAATAGATTCCTTATAAGGCCATCTAAACAATACAAGTCAAGACATACTCCAAGATTATGTTTTAGCTTGGAGGCATGTCATAAGTCATTTAATTTAATTTAATTCATTTGAAACCTGAGTCCATCCTTGAAATTCCTAAGTTGGAATTCAAGTATCACTCTAGGTGTATTCAACCAAAACCCTACGAGCCCTTCCATGGAGAACCTCTCATGAACCCATGTATCACTCTAGATGTGGTATAAAGTCCATTCCATACGAGTCCATACTTGAAAATACATTAGATTCCAATTATCAATCAACATATAATTCTAGCCCCAATCAGTCCATCAATGGAATCCCATACTTGGATCCATGTATCATCCATGTATTAATCATGATACAATATAATGAGTTAGTCCATGGAATTCCAAGGTGAATCCACGTATCACCCAATACATCATCACATTAACTATTGAGTTCTTCCATGAAATTATAAGGTGAATCCATGTATCAATCAAGTTATAAAGGTCAATAGTCACATGAGTCCATCCATGGAATTCTAATTTTAATCCATGTATCACTCAGGTCTATTTATCATTTAACCAATTCAATTCCATTTAACATGCCAAGGTCAAAACTGAGAGCATCCTCTACCAAGATCACCTCAAAAGGTGTATCAATCCTTAACCAACCTCAAAGGGCTTGAACTTTCAATTACTCACGTGGGAATATTTTTTATAACAGGGTTCACAGGTATAACAAGGTACTACATGTATTGGTTATCCTATAACTCACATGTTCAAAGCAATAAAATGTGAAATTCAATCCTATTAGGGAAATTGCAAAACAAGACCATGCTCAAGGGATTGCCTTCTAATACTCACATGGTGTTTTTAGAATAACAAGAATAACAAACCTAAAAAGATTTCAAAGGACATATTTATTATATATTTCACATGTTCATATAATTATAATGAAAAAATCAAGCCAATAAAATCAATTTCATAGCATAGGCATCAATAACTCACGTGGACAGTTCATTTAAATAAGCAGCTCAAGCTTAAAGGGCCAAGTGTATAACATGAGTCAAGGGGAAAATCATCCATACCTTAACTTTAAACAATCCAATTAATAAATAAATTAATCCATTTGATTTATATACCAATTCACAAAGGACATCCCATAATCAAGGCGTAAAAGGCATTCCTCATAGGCATCCAAATATAGAGGACATAAAAGGTCATTTCAAGGAAACTCCCCCAAGGGGTGGTTCTCATTCAAGGTATACAACCTATATCAAACATTATCAAGCCTATTATATTACCTAAAACATGATAGGAAATAATAGGGTTCGATTTCATTTAAGGAGACACCCAAAAATTGGGCGTGCAACACCCCAACATATTTAAATGACCTGAATTTTAATGAAAAACACATGACCACCTACCTTAGGCTTATTCTAGATAGCTCATCCAGTATCAAGCTCTGATTCATCCTGGTTTGGAAGAAATATGAATAATGGATTAAGAACAAGAAATTAGGGCATATGAGCCTAAATCCAAATAGCACAATTTATATCTAGAAGAATCGATAATGTCTAAAAAGGAATTAAGGCATACCGTTGAAGATCTAAGGAGACAAACCACGTTTGAATCGGAGATCAGATGGTGAAGAGATATGAAATTGAAGAATAATCAAAGTTGAGATCTTCCTTTGGTCCCCTTTTTTATCCAGTTGAAATAATATCTCAATTTATGTTTAAAAAGGTTTTTTATTTTAATATAAAAATTATTAAAAATCCAACACAACAGGTCTCACACAGTTTACCTGCACGGTTTGTAAAACCGTGCACAACTTCCTGTAGGCTTGGGGAATAATGAATATTTACCCCACATAATTTATAAATCATGTGAAATCCATGCTAAAACCCCATTTCAAAGTTTTCTAGAAATAAAGATCTGGACGCACGATTTATCAAACAGTGTGCGCTCCCCTTTTCACCAAAAAATTGGATTTTGGGCTCCGTAATAGCCCCAGACACCCCAAACACCTCAATAAACCCAACAAACACTCATATTATGACATATTTAAGCAATTAAACTAAGAATTTATAGAAAACAATAGATTTTTACCTCAAATAATAACCGGGTTATTACACTTATTGACAACTGACTTTTTTTTTAAAATGTTTTTGAAAAATTGGAAAAGAAGAATTGATGGAAGTTAAAAAACTTTTGTTATGAAGTTTCTAGAGATGAATAAATTTAGATAGTTTAGAAGTTAAGAAATTTTATGGAGATGAATAGAGTTATAAAGTATGAAAGTTAAGAAAGTTTTTAGAGATGAAGAAATTTAGAAAGTATAAAATTTAAGAAAGTTAATGGAATTGAATAAATTTAGAAAGTCTAAAAATTAAGAAAGTTTCCAAGAGGAAGAAAGTAAGAAATTCAAGAAGTTATAAATTTCACATAACTTTTTTAAGAAAATTTATTATAAGTTCATACGATGCTTTGATGATCTAAAAGTTCGTAACAGAATGAAAAACTCATGATAAAATATTTTAAAGAAAATAGGAGGTTGAAGATATTCAGATAGACAGATCTAGACACAGTGTTACAGAAATAGTTATCTAGATGCATATCTTTGGATATAGATCTGGATGTAGATCTTCAGAAGCAGTATGATGGACATAGGGCTTTAGACATAATTTACCAGAAAAAATATTCATATGGTGTTTTTTTTCAATTTTTATGTTTTTGTATGAGGCCTATCATATAGAGTTGCATCCAAAGGAGATATATAAAAATCTTTAAAAGATATATAGATAAATGACGATCACTAGATGAAGAAATTGAAAAAAACCTAGAAGTATGTTTTCTACTGAAGTTAAATAAAGTACAACCTTGCTGAATGGACACAACCTTCAAGACAGAAAGTTAAGATGAAGTGTTTAGTGAAAAGTACGAGTTTTTGAAAGTCACTGAGTTTGTGAAAAATGTGAGAAAATAAAGATGATGGTTTTCAGTCAGGATAATAAGTAATGTACTTTTAACTAAGAAAGTAGGTAGTTAAAATTTGAAAAAACAAAGTGAGATATCATCATCGGTTCCAGACACAATGTTTTGGATGAACTCTTCCAGACAGATCCTTATAAAGAATTTTGAATATTCATGAATGAATGAAATATATTCAGGTGAAGAAGTCATAAGAAGTGAGTAAAGTTCATGTTTTTAATCAGACAAAGTTCTCAAAATATTAAATAACGGATATAGAAGAATGGATAGAGAATCCAGAAAAAGAAAATGTTAAAAATGTTAAATTTTTTACTAGACTAATGCTACAGGTGTTTGAAGTCTTTAGATGTTGCAAAAATATTAACAACCATCTCTAGTTGGCTTCAAGTAACAAAAAAACAATATTATTTCAAGTGGATTTTAATGCGTGTGTTGAGGAAGACAATTATTTTATTTTTTACTTTAGATGAAGAGTTATGGATAGAAGAAGAAAATTTTGGATGGAGTCTTTCAGATAGAGAGGTTCTAGACATACACTTTTTTGGATTTTTTTATAGAAAGTTATAAAGTACCGAAGATAGGAAATCTTGAGAATACTGATGTACTAGATAATTATAGAATATTTGTAAAGATTACATAATAGTTGGGAAGAATTGAGAATCACTCAAATGGATTTAAAATATTCAAGAAATTAAAATTTATAAATTTTGGTGAGTAGGAAAATATTTTAGGTTTCCTTCCTTTTTTATTCCAAGAGCACTTATAAATAGAGGTCAAAAGTACACTATATCATATTGAGAATTCTGCTCAGAGATACAAAAATCTAAAACATTGAATGTTTTTCTATGAGATTTGAGTTTCCAACCAAAATATATTTTTGTGTTGAAGAAGTTTTTTAGGATAGAGGAATGTTCATATCACCAGACAAAATTTTATCGGACAAAACTTTATTGGGAAAAGGACCAGACATAAAAAACATATAGCGTTTTCATGCAGAAGTTTTTGTTACGTGCTATGTTTTGTTAAATTGAATAGAACAAAAGTTTGTATCAAGTGTAGTTTCAGAAAAAGTGCATCTAATGGATATTACTAGTATTAGTCACACCAAACAGAGAAAGAGAACAAAGTAATTGGATGGTATTTTCGAAAGGAATTTCCTAGAGTAAAATTCACAAAGTTACTTTTTTTTGTGGCTCATGTAACTAACCGTGATTTCAAGAAGGTACATATCATTTGTTTTTCAATTTTAATCCTTGATTTAATCATGGTAAAGGTGTACTATGGACTAAGGAAGGTCCTAAAATAATATAGGGATTTTTTGGATCTTGGAGTTCTGAAAAAATGGGCTAAAGAACTAGGCTGAATGGTTAGTTTAAATTATGAAACCCATTCCACACAGTTAGTTTTAATCCTGAGGTTGTAGACAGTGGTAACCTATAGGATGCATGGTTTTTCTACAACCATATAGGCCAAGGTACATGACTATGTATGAATTACAGGTTTTTGGATAGTGGGTTATCACACATTTTGCGCACGGTTTACAGATTGTGTGCCTAAACCATGCACCCACAAATTTTGGGTGAAAAGTAAAAATTTCCCTTCATTTAATCTTATAAACTTTTTTACCTTTACCTTCTTACTCCAGAGGATATTAGAGCTTCTTATTCTCCCTTTGAGAACCCAATCTACTTACATAGGAATTTAAGACACTCTTCTATATGGTGTCTATTTCTCAATCTATTAGAAGCATTGGATTTATCTCGGTAATCTCCCCAAGTATCTTAAATCCTTTTCAATTTTTCATCCAAATCCATCACGCTATTAAGGTGCAAGCTCATTTTCCCTATTTTCAGGCCATTGGACCATTTCTCAGATTTCTCCCAACCTGCTTCAAATATGAGGCTGATATCGAGCGAGGCATCGTCTGTGGCCTTAAGGTAGAGGTGGTCACATAATTGTTCTTTTACGTTTTGATGTTTCATAATTATTCTGTTCTGCCACATGACGACTTTTGTAGAGAATCCATTTTTATTTGGTTCCTTCATATAAAATTAACCATTATACATTGATATACGATCTTTTATATATGTTTAATGAATTATATTTCATTACATCCATGTGTGTACACCCCTCAGGGTGTGCCAAGTCAAATTGACCTTTATGGTTAATTGTGTAAATGACCAAACCATCTTTTGAGTGTTCAGCTTAGTCCATTATTTTTTCCCCTGGTGTTTAAATTGTTATAGGAGACCAAATAACCTCTTATGTGTTTGAACCAACCTATATTTGGAATTTCCCATGTAGGGAATTTCCATATCTTACCAAGGCACCTACTTAAATGACCACTTAAGCTTGTTAATTTAAATTTTATTTTGAATGAATTAAGTGGATTGGTTTTATAAAGGATGTCCTATTCATGATGGCTTCCCTTTTTCTCAAATGAATTAAAATGGTTTAGGTTAAATGGATTATATGGAATGGATTTTACATGGTGGATTTCTTTCCCTATAAATAATTGAATAAATTAAATGCAACGATCTATTTCTTATTATGTTAAATACTCCTTAAGAAATATATTTCCTTTTATATAATGGAACTTGGATAATGAAATGTATAAAAAGTTATGCCTTATTTATTATATTATTAATCATTATTCCTTATTTATATATAAAGGTTTGGTAAACATATCACATGAGACTTATTTCTTCACATTGAATTATAATTATGAATACACCTTTATATAGGCTGTGTACGATGGTAAGGGGTGTTGAGTATCATAGAAAAATCATACTCACTTACATCAGGTGTTGAGTGTGGCATCTCGCACCACTGATACTAGTAGGATGTTGGGATTTACACACCACATCCATTTATTAGAGTGATGAAATGATAGATCACTCACCATCTATAGTGTTGTGCATGAAATATCACACTATTATTGGGATGTAGGGTATGTACCCTTTTTTATTGACCTTATAGGCTCATTAGATTGGTCATAGATGTCTGAGTTACACCCCGGTCCAGACAACAACTAGTATTAAAAGTATATGGACACTTACATCCACACGTACTTAGTTCATACATATGGATTTAATACATATATAATTATACTATATATATATATATATATTATTAAAATATATATAGTGATTGATTAGATGATTCCTGATCACGAGCTGAATTAGGTAGAGATTTCAAGTGACTTTTAGAAACCTGATTGGGCTGGTTATTTATTTCAGCATTGCTTTAATTATTCGGTTATACCTTCACACTATTTAGCTACAAGAACTACTTGTATTACACATAGAAACCATTGGTGGTGTCCTACTAAGATTTATATCTCACACCCTACTCAGGCTACCTTTGGTACCCAAGAATTCAATCTTTCTACATGTATGGATAAGGGAAAACACCCTTCTATAGATTGTTGATATGATTTTTCTTATAGATGGAGTTTAGGAGCATAGGGCTGGGCCTTAAATTGAGATGTTAGTGGATCAGTTTTTGTTATTTTTATAGTTTTTATAGCATGATTATATTTTCCTAACCCCTATTCCTATTTTTATTATCAGCATGGCATGAATCCGTGAATCAGACACTATCTAGTGGATTTTGAGATATTTATTCAGTTGTTCTGTTTATTTACACTTCCATACTTGTCTATTATAGTTGTTCTATTTATTCTTATGTTGCATTATTTTTTATTATTAATATTTTTATTCCATTATTGAATTGTATCTGTTGTATCCACTATTCCACTATGATATGAGCGTATAGTCTCCCCACCATACCACCTTTACACCTTTGATTCTAGTTGGAAACCTCTAGCATATAGGGAGGCGCACTTTAGGCTATGTGACCCACTGAATTGGGGCATGGGTTAAGTGGATTCAGAGCCGTTACATTACAAAGTGGTATCATAGGAGTTTCCTTTCTTGGTTTACTATTTTAAGATAATAGATTGGATATTGGGAACTCTTGTAACTTGGTCATAATCCATACTTGGGCACTACGAACCCATGTTCGGGGTAAAGGCTGGGTTGCCTGAATTATAATTGTTGTTCTACTTTTTTATATTACTATTGATATCATTTCACCATTGGTTTATGAACATGTTGTGTTGTGGTTATTATTATTATTCTTATTGAGGATTTGTTTCATCCTTGGATTGATGACATGAGGAAAAAGATCATTGTCACATGCATCATTATTAGGAACACTAAGACTAATATTCCATGCATGTTTTCATTTCACATCTTTTCCAGCATGTATTTTCCTGTAGAATATTGATAGTTCCTTGAATATGTATTTAATCATGCTAACAGTTCTTATAGGGATTGGAAAACACAATTGATACTTAAATTTCCTGCCTTATCCTAACAGTGTTTTCCTGAATAGGTTAAATCAGACACCTTAAGAAGTCAATTATGACATGTTGATCCATAGACCATTCGTCGCATGGGAAGGAAGGTGTTATGGTGTGAGTTGAATGGATATCATTTTTTGGTTTATAAAGAGTATGAACCCTTATGTATTGAAAGTAGTATACCATCTAATTCAACCATTTTAAAGTAATTTATATAATTAAACAAGAAAAAACTCAAAACCAATATGACATCTAAAGTGAAAATGGTTATCCTACACCTATGGAACAAAGACTTAGACCTGAACCTGACCTTAGTAGTGTGAAGCGGGGTATATCTTAAATTCTTATGGAATTTTTGGTTTGTTCTACCATCTAGACCAGAATTTTGAAACTGGTATATAGGTGTGATCATTTATATAGGAAGAATTTATAGATGTCCTAGTTTCTAAATTCAATCTTTTCAATTGTTGAGTATCTTCTAAGGCATGAATTTGGCATTGTATTATCATGCCGCCATTAAGTACTCCTATTTTATGCCTTGAAGGTGGTGAATAACATGCTCCTGAGGTAGAGGTCCCTAATATTCCAGTGATTCTCCCTATAGTGCCACCTTTGGAACCTCTTCCTATACCCGATATGGGCACTGGTGCCCAGTTCTGAGAAGGCTTCTTGTGTATGTTGTAGTCTATGAAAGGTATAGTTAGAACTACCCTGATTATGGAAGATTTGACTCATGAATTTCAATAAAAAAATCCTCCCACCTTTTCAGGGGATGGCAGACCACATGTTTTATAGTCTTGGATCAAATCAATCATTTTTATATTCAAGAATCTGGAGACACCTCTAGAGCGGAGGGTCAAACTAACAGACTCATGCAACACGATTCTACTTAGAGGTGGTGGGACGTTATCACCTAAGTGGATCAACATATATATATGGTCTGGGTAAAATTTCAGACCATGTTATATGATTAATTCTTTCCCCAGACTCTGAGAGATGATAGATCTAGATAATTCATGAAACTTCAACAAGGGAGCATGCCTTCCATGTAGCATTCTACTCATTTCACAGAGCTACAGTGGTTCACTCCCACTCTAGCGGGTGATGATCTTATGACCGCTAGGAGATTCGAGGATGGGATGGTTTACACTATTAGATCTCAAGTCAACGTATTCAGGTTGACTACTAATTTTGAAATTGTTAATGAGGACCTTATTATAAAGTAAAATATTAGGTAATATAATAGTGTGAGTTAGGGTAGTTCATAACCTAAATCTAGTAGTGGTTCTTCTTATGGGTGAAAACATAATTTTGAGGATACTCATGGTGGTAGTAGCAGTCAGACTCCTTGAGTAGAAAATTTATTGATTTATCACTAATGCAAGAAGTAGGGGAATTATAAACCTCAATGTTTACAGGATCCATTGGAGTGCATATGATATGGAATTATGGTCCATATTTAGTGTTTTTGTAGAACCATTCTAACAGTGCCTAGCGAGTGAGGATTTTAACCTACTCCATGATCAGAAGTGGGGCCAGTAGGATCGTGACACGTAGGCAGCTGGAATACCACCGGCTATTCAAGAAGAGGTGGAGGTGGAGGTTGAGGCAGTCAGACTTATGATTCTCAGTGCCAACAGAGTGGGATTGCTCAGGGTAGTCAAGAAATGACTTAGGGTCATGGTATAGGCCAGTTTCATGCAGTCTAGCCTATTTTTGAGGAGAAGCGTGCTAGACCTTCTACTGTACGATGTACTATTTTAGTAGCCTCCACTTTAGTGTCTACTTTATTTGGTAGAGGTGAATCTCACTGATTTATATCTAAGGTAATCACTGAAAGTATAGGCCTCAATATTGAGAACTTTAATGGTGTTAGGTATCCATTTTGAGGGAGTTCTCTATTTTAGTGATTGTCCCCTTGAGATAGGTGTTTACCTCTTCATATGAAATCTCTACATCCTTGACATGATGAGCTATGAAGTAATAACTGGGATGGAATATTTAGTTCCCTATAGAGGATTTCTATCATCATAGGGTGATTTTTACATCACCAGAGGGTGTTAGGAACTTGAATAATGGTGAATAGGATTTTAGTGTGACTCAAGCTAGACCTGATAAGTAGAGGCTGGGTAGTGTGACATCCCAAATTGACAGCCTTTTCTTGATGAACAGGGGTTATGAACCACTATTTTCCTCCCATAGTGGATAATTTCAAAGACTTATTTCCTAATGTATTCTCTGGTATACCTCTAGTGTGATAGGTAGAGTTTACCATTTAGCATGTTCTAAGAGCATCACCATTGACCATTACTCCTTATAGGATGGTACCTAAGGAGATTCTGGAGCTCAATAAATAGTTGGAGGATTTGAAGGCTAAAGTCTTTATACGCCCGAACAATTATCCTTGGAATTCATTGATCTTTTTTTCCAATAAGGTGGAAAGTAGCCTCATGATCTATCTGGATTACCTTCAGTTGAATCATATCATGACCAAGAATCAATATCCACCACCTAGTGATGATCAAGGGTTTTTGACCGCTTGAAGAGACGATTTCGCGACTCCTTCCCCCCTTCGGAGACGATGGTGGCTCCCACCCTGGTCCCTCCCCCATCGGGGGAGGGACCTCCGGATTCCATCATAGGATTGGATCCATACTTTTCTCCCTTATCTAACCCTGACTTTATTCCCTCCTTACCTCAGATTTATCTTTGACCTAAAGTTCTAGATTTGATAAATGGCCTTATGAATCTTTCGATCTCAACCTCGGAGTTCAATGAGGCTTCGGGTCTACTGAATCTCTCCCTGATTGCGCACTTCAAGCAGCGGTGTCCCTTGGTGGATTCATTTGACAGGTATATTTTTGGGTTGTGGGATTTAAAAGATAGAGCAACAGCGGGTCTGCTCGATTCTAGGCATACTTGGATTCGATTCGCCACTGAGGAGGATCTGATTAAAGCCTGGTCCAGTGCCCCGTGAAGCTGCAATGGTATCCGTTTTCACCTCTTTTGTTGGTTGTATGACTTCCACATGCATTGTGACACCCCTTCAGCAGTGGTATGGGTTAGTTTTCCACACCTCCCTCTACCATTTCAAATACCTACAATTTTGAGAATTCTAGGTAACCTAGTGGGTAGATTTCTGTGTACTGATTCATGAACCAGGGCGCTTTTCCACCCGATCTATCCCCGTATATGTGTGGAACTTGATGTCTCGATGATTCCACGTGAGTTTGTGTGGATTATAGTGGAGGTAGAGTTTCGGCACAAACAACCTGTAGTATATGAAACTTGGTTTGACTTCTGTAATTCCTGTAAAAAGATGGTCCATCCTGGGGTATTCTGCAGACATGGGAGGATGGATCCTAGGAAGGTTGCAGATGCAAGTGACAACGACAAGGGATTGTGTATGGGTGAAGGTAGCAACAAATATTTGGAGGTTGGACCAGTGTGCACCAATAGTGGTTCCAATCATGGAAAGCAATATGAGATGGAGGTGCCAGGACTCAGTCCTGGTCTCACAAAACATGATTCTATGAGGAAACTAATGACCCCTTCTCCAAACCTGAATGTTGCTATGGTTTTTGAAATATTAAAGAGAGACTTGGGGGTGTGAATTCCATGGGAAATGGTGAGAAAAGGAACTTCATATGACGTGGGTGATATCAAGGTGGTACCGATGGATAAAGAAGTTTCAGGTTGTAGTAATGAGGTAGGAAAAGACCTGCACTTGCTTTTGGAAGGTGACTCAACTGGAGGTAACAATGACGTAGTGAAGGAGGCCCACCTGGAGGTATCAGCAATTTAGATGGTTCCAATTAATGCAGCCAATGTTACAGAGGTGATTGAGGGACCTTTTGAGGACCAAGAATCCGATGGGAACTCCCAAGGTCTGGCTCTGAAGGACACCTCAATGCAACTTCAATATATGGGAAGAGGCTATCAACAGGCATGAGCCTCCGAGGTTCCAAGGCAGGCCATACAGGAGGCCCTTTCTTATGCGGAGACGGTTACAGCTGGGAGATCAAGCATGGAACTTCAAAATCGGTTTGCAGTGTTGGGTGATGATGACTTCCAAGCTAATGGGGATCTAAATAGGAATGAGGCTTCACACGAAGAGGACCACTTGGTAGATGTGGGTGAGTCCCAAGAGGAGATGGATGATGTTCTGGACGTCCCCGCGGATCCCAAGGAAGTGACCATTGTAGAGGAATATCTAAGATCATCCTCACGGAAGGGAAGGTTCATTACTAATAATTCTGATGGATTTATCAAGACCAACTGAAGGGGGCGATGTAGGAAGGAGTATTTTAACCTACCTAGTACTCCTTTCACGAGGTCTACAAGTAAGAGAAAGCAGCTTCCAAAGGATCCTATTTCTGTGAGCAATTCGAATGTAGTGGTCAACTCATATAGCGACCCGGTGTCTGCAAGTGGTGAGGCTGGAGTCCCTACCATTCCCTTGGCGAAGACGAGGGATCCTGGATAGCAACGTGAGACAAGCTTCGCCAGAGACCCTCAGCAACAGATATCATCAATGATGGAACACATGGATCTGATTTTGCACTCAGATGAAGAAATGGGAGAGGAAGACATGGATATGAAAGAATTGAAGAAGACAGGAAGAACGATTCATGTGATCAATACTAAGGAACAAGGTGAGTGGATTGATAGGCAGGCTTGTATTCTGATCAGAGGCTTCAATATGGGAAAGATTGACAAGGAGGAATTTACAAAATCTTGGGACAACAGGGCACTTTAGTATGAAGGAATTTTGAAGGACTACCATGACTCCTAGGTAAATTCTATTCCCTGGATATTGTTTAGGGAAATTGATTCCAATTGGTTCAAACTATTATTCAAAAAATCTATTGTTTCTTTTGGTGTTTAATGTTGTGAGGGTTCTCACTATCCTCTTAAAAGTGTTTTTTGAAAATAAAAAAGTAACTTTGGATGGAATTTCCACTACCTAGAATAGACAACCACTTTGATTAGATCTGGGTATTTAAAGTGTTTTAAAAGATACATCTAAGGTCGGGGTATCACTAGGTGTGTTTTAGTACCTTTGACATACCTCTTATAGATTTCAAGAGCATGTATGGTCTATACGAGTACCTGATTATGCTATTCAGACTCATAAACACACCTGTAGTCTTTATGGATCTTATGAATTAGGTTTTCCGCCCGTATATGTATTCATTTGTGGTTATATTTGTTAATGATATATTTTTGAATTCATGAACCATACATGACCATGAAACCCATATTGAGATCATGATAAATACACAGAGAGAGCGTCATATCTATTCCAATCTTAGTAAATCCAACATTTGGATCGACAAAGTCCACTTACTGGGTCACATCATCTTAGATTCAAGAGTTTTAGTAGACCCAAAGAAAGTGAGAGATGTAGTTTCCTAGGATCATCCCAAGAATTTATTTAACATTCCTAGTTTCCTGGGGATTTTCAAATATTAAAGACACTTCATCCAAGATTTATAATGCCTTGGAACACCACTTATGGGCTTGAAAAATAAGGGTGTGAAATTCTTTTGGTCATAATCTTGTGAAGCATCCTTTTAGGAGTTTAAGGGTCATTTAAATTTAGAATTGATATTTATTCTTCATAGATAGGTAGGAGATACATTGTATACTATCACACATCAGGTATCAGTCTTAGAGCTATTTTGATGTAGTACAAGTGAGTCATCACATACGAGTCTTGTCATTTGAGGCCTCATGAACATAATTACCTATTGCATGGACTTGATCTTGATGTTATTGTGCATGGTTTACGCTTTTGGAGACACTATCTATTGGGAGATCATTTTATAGTATTCACTAATCAAAAAAACTTCAAATACATCCCCACATAGTGGGATTACAATCTCAAGAATCATAGGTGGGTTGAATACCTACAGTCATTTTATTTTGATCTTGTCTACATGCCTGGAAAGGGGAATTCAATAGCCGATACTCTGAGTCGGAAGACTTAGAAACAAGTGGTTCAAGAAACTAGTATCGAATTAAAGCTTAAAAACTTAATCTCAGAGAAGAACATTGAGGTTTAGGAGGACCATGATCGAACTTTCCTCTCAGCATTCTCGGTGACTTCTACAATTATGGAACAGGTGAGAATGAGACAACTATATGATCCCAAAGGACTTGTACTAATGTGAATTATCTTAGATAATGATATATCTTCTAGTTAAAATTTGGATGGGGATGATATATTATTGTTCCATGGGAATGTATGGGTCTTAGAAGACTTCAGATAGGAGATAATGATGGAATTCCATGCCTTTGCATGGGTGGTTCACCCTAGTTTCAGAAAAATGTATTGAGATATTCGACACCAGTATTGGTGGCCTAGAATGAAATGAAAGATTTACAGATTCATCACTAGGTGTTCCACATGTCAGCAAGTGAAAGAGAAACATTAGAGACTGGCATAGATTTTATATCCATTTTTCATTCTTGAGTGGAAATGGTATGATGTTTCGATGGATTTTGTGACTGGTCTACCAAGATCACCTCATGTAAATGATACAATGTGGGTTGTCATTGATCATTTGACGAAGGTAACACACTTATTACCTATACAAGAGACCTTCTTAGAGGATGATCTAGGATGGATGTATGTCAGAGTGGTTGTAAATATTCATGGAGATCATCATTATATCATTTCTGATTGAGATTCTTGTTTCATGACACGGTTCTGGAAGGGGTTATAGAATGAATTGGGTATGCAGGAACTTATGAGAACAACCTATCACCCTCAGAATGATATAAATATAGAGCGTACGATTCAGGTTTTAGAGGAAATTATCTATTTATGTGTCCTTGAATTCAGAGGTTCTTGAAAGAAACACATTCCTCTTGTGGAGTTTTCTTATAATAACAACTTCTATGATACCATCGAGATGGATCCATATGAAGCCTTATATGGTAGGAATTGACACTCACCTCTATGATGGATAGAGGTAGGGGAGGAATATATGCTCAGAATACATCTCATTTAGGAGACTACAAAGAAGGTCAAGTTGATCAAAACGAGAATATTGATAGCTCAGTATAGACAATAGTTTTTTGCTAACAGATTCTAGTTACCTCTGGAATTCGAGGTTGGTGACTGAGTTTTCTTGCGAGTCTCACCCAGGTTGATCCATAGATGCATTCAGAAGTTAGGTAAGATCTCACTGAGGTTTTTTAGACACTTAATGGTTTTGAAGTAGATCGGACTAGTGGATTACCAGTTGGAACTTCCTTAGAGATACCGATCTATGCATGATTTCATTCATATATGTCAGTTTAGTCGATAATATGAAGACCCAACACATGTCTTTCAGCCTGATGAGTTTGAATTGGATGTAGATGCTTCCTTATAGAAGTATCCAATGTGTATAATAGACCAGAGTGTGAGGATACTCTGCGGAAGGTCATTCCCTCTTGTATGGGTTCTATAGAAGCAAGACTAAGTACAATATAAGACTTGGGATTGGGAAGATGATATATGATCTCAATGTCTAGAATTCATTTCTAACGACACCTATTTACCCTCAGAAGGAAAACTTGGGGATGAGTTACATTAAATAGGGGAGGTTGTAATGACCCATTTATTAATGAGGGTACATATAATTTTTCTTAATCACGATAAAGGTGTACTATGACCTAAGGAAGGTCCTAGGAGCATTCGAGGCTTGTTCAGATCTCATAGTTCTGGAAAAGGGGCTAAAGAAATGGTCAGCATAGTTAGTTTAAATAGTGCTACCTAGGTTTCCTGATTATTTTTAACAGTGTGGTTGTAGACAGTGGGAACCTATAGGCTGCATGGTTTATCTACAACTGTGTGGTCTGAGGTGAACAAGCGTGTGAGAATTGAAGGTTTTTGGATAGTGGGTTATCACACGGTTTGAAAAAGTGTGCTTAAACTGTGCACCCCCAAATTTTGGGTGAAAAGTCAAAATTTACCTCCATTTAATTTTATAAAATTTTCTCCCTTTTCCTTCTTCCTCTCCCTTTGAGCACCTAATCTCCTCACATAGAAATTAAAGAAACTCTCCTATTTTGTGTCCATTTATTGATCTATAAGAAGAATTGGATATGTCTCAATAAGCTCCCCTAGTCTCTTAACTCATATTCATGTTTTCCTTTAAACCCATCAGCTATTTATATGTAAGATCATATTCCCTATTTTCAAGTCATTGAACCATTTATCATATTTATCTCAACTTGCTTCAAACCTGAGTCCGATATCAAGTGAGGCATCATCTATGACTTTGATGTAAGTGGTCACGTCATTTTCCATTTTAGTTTTGATATTCTGTAATTATTCCATTGTGCCGCATGACAAATTTTTATGAGAATCCCTTTTTTATTTGGTTTTTTGATATCAAATTGACCATTCTTCCTTGATACAAAATAGTTGACTCATGTTTAGTTAATTATAAGTCATTGACTCCATGTATGGACACCCCTTGGGTGTGCTAAGTCAAATTTACCTTTATGGGAAATTATATAAATGCTCAACCATCTTCCAAGAATTCGGATTGGTCCATTATTGTTTTTACCTTGGTGTGTAACTTTTTATAAGATACCAAAGCACTTATTAGGTGTTTGGACCAACCTATATTTATAATTCCCCATGTAGTCAATTTTCATATCTAACGAAGGCACCTACTTAAATAACTACTTAATCTTGTTAATTGAAATTCAATGTTGAATTACTTAAGTGGGTTTGTTTTATAAAGGATGGCCTATTCAAAATGGTTTCCATTTTTATTTATTTGAATTAAAATGGTTTAAGTGAAATGGATTATATGGAATGGATTTTACATGGTGGATTGATTTACCTATAATTAATTGAATAAATAAAATGCAATGATCTATTGCTTTTTATATTAAATACTCCTTATGAAATGTATTGAATTTTATATAATGGAACTTGGATAATGAAATGCATAATATTTTATGACTTACATATTATATTATGAATGATTATGCCTTATTTATATATAAAGGTTTGGTAAACATATTACATGAGAGGTATTGCCTCATGTTAAATTATAATTATGAATAAGCCTTTATATTGGTGGTGTATGATGGTAAGGGGTGTTGAGAATGGAGAAAAAATCACACTCCCTTATATCAGGTGTTGAGTATGGAATCTCGCACCATTAATACTAGTAGGACATTGGACTTTACACACTATGTACCTTTCTTAAAGAGACGACATAATGGATCAATCACCTACCTGAGTTTAGTGCATGATTTATCACTCTTATTGGGATATATGGCATGCACCATTTTTTCTTGAGCTTATAGGCTCACTAGACTGGTCTTGGATGTTTTAGTTACGCCCCAATCTAGCCAGAAACTAGTATTCTAGGTATATGGTCACTTACGTCCGCACATACTTGGTTCATATAATTGGATGCAATATATATATATATATATATATATGTTATTACTATATATATATATAGTGATTGATCAGATGATTACTGACCACGAGCTGAAGTATGCAGAGCCATCAGGTGTCCTTTAAGAACATGAATAGCATAATTATTTATTTCAGTATTGATTTACTTATTTTGTTATACATGTAAACTATTTAATTATGAGCATTACTTGGATTATAAATATACACCATTGGTGGTGTCTTACTAAGATTTATATCTCACACCCTACTCAAGATGCCTTTGGTACCTGAGAAGACTATTTGCATGAATTTATGGATAAGGGAAAGCGCCCTTCTACAGGGTTTTGATATGATTTTTCTTATAGATGGAGCTTAGAAGAAGAGGAACGAGCATTATATCAAGATGCTAGTGGAGAATTTTTTGTTATTTTTGTAGTTTGTATAGCATGATTTTATTTTCCTAACCAATGTTCCAATTTTTATTATTAGTATGTCATGCATCCATGTATCAAACACTTCCCAGTGGATTTTGAGATATTTATTTAGTTTTTCTATTCATTTACTCTTACACACTAGTCTATTATAGTTGTTCTATTTCTTCTTCTGATACATTGTTATTTTGATTGCTAATATTATGCTTCCACTTTTGAATTGTATCTATTTTATTTTCTATTATACTCTGATATAAGGGTATAGTATCCCCACCGTACCACCTTTACACCCTCGTAGCTAGTCGGTGGACTCTGATATATAGGGAGGTGTGATTGATCCCATGTGATCCATCAGTTTGGGGCACAAGTTAAGTAGATACTAGGTTAGTACATTACAACTCAATTTTGTAATCAAAATTTGTAAACTGATGGGTTTTAGTATAATTATACCAATCAGGATATAGAAGGAGTCGAAATGGAGTTGGCTCAAAGTTGTATTCACTTCTTTCTAATAGTGAATTTCCATGGACCCATAGGAGTGACCATGTGAAGGATGAAGGTTCTTATATTAAGGATGAAACTTTTAAATATTTCACTCCTTGTTTACTTTACTATAATTTAATTCTTTTGAGTTTGTTATAAAAATTGACATGGAAAAATAACTCTAAAAAGTTGTAGGGGTTAAATTTCTTAAAGTAGTTAATTTGTAAAAGAATAACACTAATTCAACCCCACCTTCTCAGTAGTTTAATGATCCTATTGAAATTAAATTAGTATCAAAGAGAATGTTCCCTTGATAATTACTTATCATGAAAAATCACAATTCTTTCAATAGTAGAGGTATTCCTACCTTCATTGGGAAAAATTTCATTGGTTGGAAAAATCGATGATTCCTTAGCATCTTTCACTTAGCCTGGAGGTTATTGATGCATCAACTACTGGGTTTCCACCCATTGAGAAAGATACCCCTATGAACTTTTCTATTACTAGAAACATAAATGTTTATGGAAAATATAGAAATTATATTCTTATAATTTTTTCAAAAAATGTATTCATGAAGGTAATAGGTCTCAAAATATCCAAAGAATCTTGTGACAAACTTGAAAGTATCATTGAGGTAAATACTAAAGTAAAGGAAGAAAAGTTACAAATATGGTGGATAAACTTTGAAGATATCAATATGGGTGATGAAGAAACTATTGATGAATATTTCACCATAGTAAATGATGTTGTTTGAAACAACATAGGTCTTGGAGATACCTAGGAAGATTCTACCATTGTTACGAAACTCATGATAAACTTCCCTGATAGGTTTGATTCAAAAATATTTTCTTTAAAAGATAAAGATGACTTATCTCTTGATGAATTACATAACTTTCTTATTTCTTATTAAATGAGAAATTCTCTAGAATTCAAAAATAAAATCAAGGATTAAATGGATTTTTAATCCATGATAAAGCTGAAAATAAAATATGTTGATCATAACATTATTAATAATAGTGATTATTATGATGAAGAAGATGATGAAATGAATGAAACGATCATTTCCATTATCTACAAGAATTATCGAAGAGTTCAAGAAAGGTGTAGAGGAAAAATTCCACAAAAATGTTTTTAGTGTAGATGAATTTGGAACTTTTCTATGAATTGATCCATCAAGAAAGTTGGATAATATTGAGATGATTTGGAAGAAAAAAAATGATGGAATAAGTGGAAAAAAGTTTTATGGAATAAAAATCATCCAAAAAATATAAGAAGTTCACTAGAAATAAGAGAATTATGTTGAGTAAAAAACTGAATTTGAATCAACTAAAAACAAATCTTTAGTAGATGAAAGTTCAATGAATTTTAGAATATTCATTGAAAAAGTTAATAAAATGGAATATTCCTTAAAGAGTAAATAAGAATAAGGAGGTGAAGAATTTTACATAGAATATCAACTTAGATCATAACTTGTTTCATGTCCTGAGAAAAATAAAAATCTCAAGAAAGAAATAAAAATAATGAAGAAATCTAGGTATATGAATTTTGATGAAAAGTAATATCTTATAAAAAGGTTATATTTTTACATTGAGGAGATTAAGATCCTCAAACTGAAAAATGAATAATAGTGAAATATGGTATAATATCTTTGTAGTAAAGTTTCTAATAAGGAATATGAGGTTTTTAAAAACCAATCCAAACAAATTTTGGTTGAAATTACCTTAATAAAGATGAATAAAAATTTCAATAGAGCTTCAGAGGTAAAATCAAAATCATCTTGAGTTGTTGAGAAATATCATTCGAAGAATCAGGTAAATTATTTACCCTATCAAAGTAAATACTCATCTAATTTTACCAACCCTGCATATAGAAACCCCTGCTTAACATACATTAAAATTACATTTTTTGGAATAATTAATACATTACACAAATATATTCCCAAATACCACATTATCTTAGTGCCTTGGGAAACATGGAATCATAAACACTGGTACATGAGTGAGCTACATTATCTCCTACCAGGTTCTCTCTGACTATCACCCTTCTTAGACATATAATACATAATAAATATCTTTATAACCTGGGGAAAGGAAACATAAAATGTGTGATATCAGATGCTCAGTAAGGGTAAACAAGTGAGATATGTAAGCATAAACATGAGCATAAGGGTTTGAGGATGTGATCATAACATTAGAATATCATACCCTACATATCAAAGATCATAAACATGAATCATGGAATAAATATTAAAAAGTTCATAAGACATGAATAATAATGTAATCAAGAGAATAATCCATGAAATCATAACATAGGAATAATACATGGAATTATGGCATACACATAAACATGTAATATAATTCCCTATAAGTCAAGGATCATTGCCAAAAACTTACCAAAGATCTTTATGGGGACTACATCTATTGGGTGGGACACACCACTATCCCCAGTCACAGTACTTTCTTTATAAGGGATAAATTTTCCACATCTTCCCATAGTGGATCTAGTTTCCCCATCATCCCATGGTTGATCGCGTTTCCCCTTCTTCTATAGTGAATCAAGCCCGTCGACTTGATTCCCATCATTATATCATGAGATATAAATCTTTACCCAATTTATTGGTGGGAGATATAGGTCCCACCCATATCAGAATGTAATCATACATATGTATTGCACTAGATCATAAAAATTCATCATATAATAACCCATGAAATGAAATTGGTATCATAAGCATGTAATCACATTATAACCTGTGGAAAAATATAGGTTTCATAATCATTTCATAAAAGCATAACCTGTGGAAAGAAATGGGTTTCAAAAGAATATAACCCATGGAATAGAAATGGGTTTCACAAAAATATAACCCATGAATTATAAATGGGCTTCATAACCATAATTACATCAATACATAAACCATTCATAGAAATAATATTAATAGAACCGTTAGATTATATCCCCATAGAGGCATGAGAAACACCAATAGATGTCATATTATATAATAAATAATTTTGAAATATAATTTAAAAAAATTTCTTGAGGAAAATATCCTTTATTATTTGAAAAAATATTTTTAAAACATGAAACATTTTTGAAAACATGGTTTTTGAATAAAACATATTTTCGACTGAAAATAGAAAAGAGGTCATATTTTCTTAATTTTTGTATTAATTATATTAAGTACCAAAGAGTGAAAAAAATGGAAATAATACATGTATAAATAATTAATAACCATAGGGAAATAAAATCCATTAGTTTTATTGAGATATGAATCATTATATTTCATCAAAATAATGATAATTATAAACAATCTTGATAAATGATGATATTGTTGCAATAAACTCTTACCACTTGGTAACTTTGAGTCATACTCCCCATGTGAGAAAATGAAATTAAATGAATCTTAAAATTTGATGAAAAGAATAATATTAATGATATAACATGTAAAATAGTAGTATATAAACATCATAAAAGAATATAGCTGTATAACAAAACATGTGTCTCAAAGAAGGAAAATCGAGACAAAATTACTCTACTGATTTGGTAACCTTTGAACCGTAAACCCCATGAAAGAGAGATCACCAAATGGATATGTAAATAACCATAAATTTAGGTATAATAACCATATAATAAATTCATGGGTAGTATATACACCACACAAAATAAATAAGTTGTGAATAAGGCATAATTATCAGAAATAAAAGTGAGACAAGAAAACCCTTAATTCTTGAGTAACTTTACAATCATGATCCCCATGAAAGAATAACATCAATTTAAGATTTTAATATCATCAAATAAAGTTAATTAATGATATTAAATTTAATAGGGAAGTATATAAACCACAAAAAAGAAGAAAGTGATTAATATGGAATCTATCTCATAGAAATAAAAAGTGAGATGAAATTCTCTTACCTTATGTCTTGACTCTCTTCGTACTTGTTCAAACCTCCTCTTATTTGGGTAACTCCTTTTAGTTTGCACAAAAGGGATTACTTGATTAGATTTTTTTCAAAATTGATGATTCTAGGATGAAGTTAGGGATGTTGGGAGGATATTTGGGCAGAGGTTGGTTGATCTAAAGGGCTTGAGAGATGTGAATAAGTGGGAGGGGTGAGTGCCTTTTTATAGTGGAGGAGTGACATTCTTGGAAATTTTTGAAAAGGGAATTCCACACATGTTTTCCCATGTAAATTGTCTCCAATAATGGTAAAAATATGATAAAAGGGATTATAGGGTATAAATATGTCCATAAAATGGATTTTTGACAAGTTTCTAGGTCATTTTGGCCCTTCACTTTAAGGTTTAGTCCCTTGTTAAGCTAATTTTTCTCTTAATCCCTGTAATTAATTTTAATCACTTTCACTAATATTTTTGGTAAAAAACTAATTTCACTCTATTATAAATTATAAATTATTATGATTCAAAATATGGAGTCCATTTTTACAAATTCAAATCACATAAGTGGCAGAAATTAATTTAAAATTAATCCTGCAAACGTGTCGTGAAAACGGGTTTTTAAGCTAAAATGTTTAAATGTTTGAAATATTTTTATATCCAATTTTATTTTGAAATTGGTTCCAATGATCTAAATTGGATTAATTTATTTAAAATTGATATAATTAAAATTTAAAACCAAATTAAAATATAATTTATCAATATAAATAGATTAGATGAAAAAACAATTTCGAATTAAAATTAAGTATTTTTCATTATTCATCCAAAAAATGAAGTTTTTCAAAAAAATATCAAAAATTAACCCTAGTATAATTTTGAAATTATGAATTAAAAAATGAATTTTATTTTATCAAATTAAATTGATAAAAGTGTCTAAAATTAAGTTTATTATTGTTCACAGAAGGACATAAAAAGGAGTTCATTTGAGAAAATAGTATTTTCAAACATATAAAGACTTTACCAAAGAAATTATATGTTTTATTATCAATATATTTTATTTATATGAAACCATTATAAATAATATTTAAAAATTTGTTATTATTATTCATATTACTAAGTTTAATGACTATATTATAACTATCTTATTTAAATAATTATAATAATAAAATGCTATTTCATAGAAACTCAATGTTGCGTGTAAGACAAGCCAAGTTATTGTTGTGTGTATCACAAGTTTAACTTGTTGTATCATATAATGAAAGATTAAATTGGTGTATCATAAACTGTTAGACATCAAATAAAATTAATTTATTTGAAAAAAGGGTCATAAAAAATCAGGGTGTTACATTCTACCCATCATAAAATGAATTTATCCCTCGAAATTTTTCATTCTGATACAAAGAAATGAGGATAATTATAACTCATCATATCCTAAAGTTACCACATATCTTCCTATAACTGGTGGTTTCTCTACAAAACTTTGACGAATTGAGTGGTCTTGTTTCGTATAACCTTCTCTGTACAATCCAAAATTTGAACTGTTTGTTCCTCATAAGGAAGATCCTGATCCAGTGGTATGACTTCTGAGTCTAGTACATGTGAAGGGTCAGGTTTTAACTTTATCAGGAGATATACATGGAATAAAATTTACAGAATTGAGAGATATTTAGAGTAAGTTCCAATTTATAGGCTACCATCCTAATATGATCAAGAATTTCAAAGGGACCAATATACCTAAATCTTAATTTACCTTTCTTCCCGAACCTCATAAACTTCTTCCATAGATAAATTCATAGAAACACTTTATTGAAAACGTAAAATTATAGATCACATTAACAATTATCATCACAACTTTTCTTCCAACTTTGAGCTTCATTGATATGCTTCTTAATGGTTCTAACCTTCTCAACCATTTGTTCACTGATCTTAGGTCCCAATAGATTTCATTCTCCAACTTCATCCCAACACGTTAGAGATCTAAATTTATTCCCATAGAGGTATTTATAAGGAGACATATGAATGCTTGAGTGAAATATATTATTGTAGGAAAACTCAAATAGAGGAAGGTGTTGATCCTGAGCACCTTTGAAATCCAGGGAACAAGATCTCAACATATTCTCTAGGGTTTGAATTGTTCTTTCAAACCAACCATCCATCTAAGGATGATAAGAAATGATAAAAATCAATTATGTATCAAATTATTACTGAATAATTTTCCAAAAAATTGAGGTAATCCTCAGTTCTCAATCATATACAATGGAATGTGGTACTCCATGAAACCTTACCACTCCATTAATGTATATCCTTGCAAGATAATCTAGAGGGAAGTCTTACCTGATAGTGATGAAGTGTGATAAATTAGTAAGGATATTGACTACCACCCATATAACATTAAACCCTTTAGAAATTTTGCGGAGTCCAAGAAAAAAATTAATAGCGATGTTCTCCCATTTGCATTATAGTATGGGTAATGGATGAAACATCCCCTTAGAATTTTGTCTTTCATCCTTAACTTTTTTGTATACTAAACACCAAGATACAAACACTATGATATATCTCTTCATGCCATCGCACCAGAAGTATTCTTTCAAATATATATACATCTACGTACTTCCGGTATTAATATAGAATGAATAACTATGGGATTCCTCTAATGAATCCTTCAAATATAGTATGGAAGAAACACATACATGGTTTATAAACCTTATCATTATATCCTAATTAAGGTTAAACTCTAGAACATTTCTGACCTTATTTTGTATCTCTACATATTCATTCCACACATATTTAATCTTTACTTGGATTGAGGGTTGAAAATTCAATTTATAAAGATAATATTTCTCCTTCCTTTAGGATTTCTAGATCCATCCTTTTCAAATCCAAGAATATTGGATCTGTTTCGATCCTCATCATGGATAAGCTATCACGATCCTTTTGACTCAAATCATCGGCCACCTTATTCACTTTTATAGGTTGGTAATGTATCAAGCAGTCATAATATTTTATGAGCTCTAACCATATTCTCCGGAACATGTTCAAATCCTTCTATGTGAATATATATTTAAAAATTTTATGATCAGTATATATATAACACTTTTCTCTATAAAGATAATTCCTCCATATCTTTAATGCAAAAATTACCACTACTAACTCCAAATCATGAGTTGAGTAATTTTTCTTGTGGATCTTAAACTTTCATGAGAAATAAGTGATAAAAATGTTATTATGCATAAGAACACATTCCAATCCCTTCTTAGATTTATTACTATAGATTATAAACCCTTCTCCACTATAAGGTAATGTAAGAACATGTGCGCTGACTAACCTTCTCTTAAGTTCCCTGAAATTTTCCTCACATTCATCTATATAGAGGAACATGGAACCTTTCTATGTTAATTTGTTATGAATATTAGATAGTCATGAGAAATTCTCCACAAACTATCAGTAATATCCAGCTAAGACAAGAAAACTATGGATCTTGATCACTATATTTAGTCTGAGCCAACATTCAATATCCTCCATCTTTGATAGATCTACTGTTACACCCTCTATTGAGATTTTATGACCCAAAAATGAAACCTTTTGTAGCCAAAATTCACACTTTGTAAATTTTTCATACAACTTATGCTTCCTTAGGGTCTTTAGTAAAATTATCATGTGGTCTTCATGATATTACTTTCTCTTTGAATAGATAAGAATATAATCTATAAAGACTACCAAAAACTGATTTAGGTAATCTCTAAAGACTATATTCATCAAATCCATGAAGATAGTAGGGGAATTAGTAAGAACAAAATGCAACACTATATATTCATAGTTTTCATACCTTTCATGGAATGCTGTCTTGGGTATATCCTCTTTCTTGACCCTCAATTGATGATATCTAGAATGAACATCAATCTTGGAAAAGTATTGAGCTACATGTAATTGATCAAATAGGTCATTAATACGGGGAAGAGAATACTTGTTCTTGATCGTGATCTTATTCAACTTCTAATAATCAATATAGAGTTTCATTGATCCATATTTCTTTTTGACAAATAGAATAGGCGCACCCAAAGGTGACATACTTGGCTGAATGAATCCCTTATTAGGGTTTTATTCAAGTTGCTTCTTTAATTATTGTAACTCAATTAGGTCCATTCTATAGGGAGTCTTTAAAATTGGTTTGTAACTAGGTATGAGTTATATCGATAACTCAACTTCACTTTTTGGTGTAATTATAGGAAACTATTTTGGAAATACATCCACAAATTCCAAAAAATAGGCATATCATCGAAGTCAATTTTCTCCCCAACCATTTGAGATAAATATCCCTTATGAATGGAAAATAAGACCCATACATTATATTTAATCTCTATAGTAATTTCATACTTATCATCACATTGATAGGTGATCATAGGTTGGTTTGAAATATCAAATGTAACTTCCCTTCATCGATAGTTGATGTGGGATTTATTAATAGAAATCCAATCCATACCAAAGATGACATCAAATTCAATCAAAGGAATAATATTAATATTTACAGGAATCACATTCCAAAAAACATCATCTGAAGAAGAATGATAGACTTGAGATGTAGTCATTATACCATTAGGGGTTTTCACTGCTAATTCCATAAGTAATAGTTTGAGTAGAATCTTATTACCCTTATCAAATTCTTTAGATATTGAAGAGTGGGTATATATAGAATAAACGAATAAATTATTAGTTCTAGAGTTGATGGTAGGTATACTTTTCACCACATTATTATCCCACCCCTAGTTAGAAACAATGATCACCTGATATTTTTCCTAGTCTATTAGTTTAAGAGTTTTTTGATGCCAATCATCATCACCAACCCTTGGGTTTGGGAATTGGTTATCATAATGCCCATCCTCCTTAAAATTGAAGAATTAAAGTGTGGGAGGCACATTCTATGTATCTTTCCCTATATTTTCATTATTAGACTACTTATTCCCATAAGTTAGACAATCGATTTCTTGATGGACTTCCCTTCCAAACTTAAAGAATTTATTAGACCCCATAATACAATTACATTTATACTTTTTTCCACACTTAGATCATAAAATAAGGTTCATCTTCTTCTCTCCATGGTTTTTATATTTTTATTTGAACCCTATATTCCTTTTATTCTAAAAACTGTGTTATTGTTATGTAACTCCAAACACTATTTCAACTTTTATTGCACAATACACAATATCATTGTAGAAAATAAAGTCGGTTATGGAAAAATCCATTCCGATACTTGGAGTTATTCCACTAAAGAACCTATAAACATTAATTTTAGGTTGGATGATAATAGAATAATAATACCTGTCAAGTCCTGTGAAATTAGCCTCATAGGTACTGATGAATTCATCATCAATTTTCTTTAACTCAAGGAAATCCTTTTCCATTTTCATACGAAGAACATGAGGAAAGTAATTATTGAACAATAAGTTCTTGAACTCATACCAATCCATAGATTAAATTGCATCACACTTCCTCATTTTCTAGATTATAATCCACCACTAGTCCACTTCACCTTATAAATGATAAATATCCATAATGACTTTCTCATGTTCTTAACACTAGATAATAGAGAATATCTTTTTAGTGGTACTAATCCATTGTTCAACAATAAGTAGACCAGAATATCTATTGAAATAAGGTGAACGATGCCTCATGAAGGACTCAACAAAATTTCTTCCCTCCTTATCTCATTTGGAAGGCCAACATGATCTATGAAATGAGAAATTTGGGTGAGCATAGCAAATATATTTTTCATTTCAAATCCCATAGAATTAGGTTGATCAAGAGGAAAATCATTGCATTTTCCATCACAATCACCACTAATGCAGTTCCTTCAGGTTCCATCCATCGACTAAAACAAGAAAACACATAGTAAGAAACAATTATCATAGTGAGTAAGCACATAATCATAAAAAACCACTTATAGGATATCATAATTATGAAACATTATTTAATATATGAAACCTTAGGTTTATCCTGGGTTATTAATAGATAACTCATATTTAAATCATTTATGATGGTTTGTGAAGAGTTTTTGAATTCCCAAATCATATCCCTTAGTAGTGTCAAATTAGGTGTGCAATAAGGCCCATTGTCGTGCACAGGTTCTCGATTGAGTCTAGCTCAATAAGGCATTTTGGGGGTTGTTACCCGCATGTACATCAGTGATAGATCCATATCCACTTGTAGTATCAAGATAGAGATGTATTTCTAAGAAACCACTCTCTTTATCCTTTACCAAAATTTTAGGACATTTTATTATACTTTTCCTCATCCTTAGAATTATCCTTAGACATGTCCTTAGGGTTCTCACTAATATTTTCTCATCCTAGTGTCAAAAGGTTAACTAAAATTTTTCTCTAATACCAACTACAGAGACCCTATCTTAACATAAATTACTATTAAATCAATTTTTCAGAATACTTAATTCATTAAAAAAATAGATTCCCAAAGAGAATATTAGATTAGTGCCTTTGGAAACATGGATACATAAACACTGGTACATAAGTGAACTACATTATCTCCCACTAGGTTCTCCATGACTAGAACACTTCTTAGAAAAATCATACATAATACATATATTCATAACCTAGGAAAAGGAAACATAAAAAGGGGTGATCTCAAATGCTTAGTAAGGGTAAAAACAGAGATATATAAGCATAAACATGAGCATAATGGTATGATAATGTTATCATAACATTAGAAGATCTCACCATATATATATAAATTATCATAAAAATGATTCATGGAATAAATATTTCCAGTTCATAAGATATGAAAAATAATGGAATCAAGAGCATAATCCATGAAATCATAACATAGGAATAATACACTGAATTGTGGAAGATACATAAACATGTAATATAATTCTCGATAAGTCAAGGATTATTTCAAAAAATTATTAGGGAACTTCATGGGGACTACACCTAATGGGTTGGATACACCAACATCCCCATTCACATTCCTTACGTTATAAGGGAGTGGGCTTCCATATCTTCCCAGAGTGGATTGGGTTTCCCCATATCCCCATAGTATATCGAGTTTCCCCATCTTCTATAGTGGATCAATCCCGTATTCTTGATTCCCACAATTCTCTCATGAGATATAAATATTTACCCAATGCATTGGAGGGAGATATGGGTCCCAAACATAACATAATGTAATCATACATTTGTGTGCCACTAGATCATAAAAATTCATCATATCATAACCCATGAAATGATATGGGTATCATAAACTTGTAATCACATAATAACCTATGGTAAGGGATATGTTTCTTAATAATTTCATCAAAGAATAACCCATGAAAAGAAGTGGTTTTTAAAAGCATATAACTAATGGAAGAAAAAAGGGTTTCAAAAACATATAACCTGTGAAATAGAAATAGGTTTCATAAATATCATTCCATAAATACATAAACCATTCAAAGAAATAATTTGAATGGAACCCTTGGATCATATCCCTAGAGAGTCATGAGTAACACCAACAGATGTCATCTTAGATGAAAAATATTTTGGAAAGATTATTTAAAAACATTTATTGAGAAAAATATCCTTTATTATTTGAAAAATACTTTTTAAACCATGAAATTTTTTTGATTTTTTTTTGAAATCATGGTTTTTGAATAAAACATATTTTCGACCGAAAAGAGAAAAGATGACTGATTTTCATAAAAACATTTTATTAGTTATCTAAAGTATCAAAGAGTAGAAAAATGTTACTAATATATGAAGAAATCATGAATAAACAGAGTATAATAAATTCATGAGTGTTATTGAGAGATGAATCATGAGATTTTTTCAATGTAATCATAATCATAAATAATCTTGATAAACGATGATATTATTGCAATAAACTCTACCACTTGGTAACTTTGAATCATACTCCCCATGTGAGAAAATGAAATTACATGAAGCTTAAAATATAATTAAAAAAATCATATTCATTATATAAAATTTCAAATGGTATTATATATAACTTGTATAAGAATATAGGTGTATAATAAAACATGTGTCTCAAAGAAGGTAAATTGAGACAAAATTACTCTACCGATTTGGTAACGTTTGAACCATAAAACTCATGAAAGAGATATAAAAAAATGGACATTTAAATAAAAATAAATTTATGTATAATAACCATAGAATACATTTATGGATATTATATACCCAAAACAAAATAAATGAGTGGTGAGTAAGGTATAAGTCTCACAGAAATAAAAGTGAGACAAGAAAACCCTTACTACTTGAGTAAATTTAGAATCATGATACCCATAAAAGAATAACATAAATTAAATCTTTGAATATAATTAAATAAAGTAAATTAATGATATAAAATGTCATAGGGAAGTATATAAATTACAAAAAAAATCATGTGGTGAATATGGAATGTACCTCATAGAAATAAAAAGTGAGATGAAATTCCCTTACATTATGTCTTGACTATCTTCATACTTATTCAAAACTCATATTATTTGGGAAACTAATTTTGGTTTTAACCAAATAAAGGATTATAGGATTAATTTAGGGATTTTTTTAGGATATTTGGTTATATTTTATCCTATCTAAAGGGCTTGATAAGTGTTAATAAGTGGGAGGGGTGAGTGTCTTTTTATAGTGGAGGAGGAGTGGAATTCTTGTAAATTTTTGAAAAGGGAATTCCACCCACATTTTCACATGTAAAGTGGCTAAAATAATGGTCTAAATATAATAAAATGTATTATAGGATCTAATTATTTCCATAAAATGAATTTTGTACAGGTGTATAGGTCATTTTGGCGTTTAATTTTAAGGTTTAGTCCTTTGTTATGCTAAATTTCTCTTAATCGCTGTAATTAATTTTAATCACTTTCACTTATATTTTTGGTCGAAAACTAATTTTAACTTTTATAAATAATAAAATATTATTATTACAAATATGGAATCCAATTTTACCAATTCCAATCATAGAATTGGTATAAATTAATTTAAAACTAACCCCGTAGACGTGTCGTGACAATGAGTTTTTAAGCGAAAATGTTTAAACGTTTGAAGTGTTTTTATATCAAATTTTAATTTGAAAATGGTTATAATGACCTAAATTGGATTAATTGATGTAAAATTGATCTAATTAAAATTTAAAACCAAATTAAAATATAATTTAACAATACAAATGAATTATATGAAAAAGGAGTTTGGAATCAAAATTCATTATTTTTCACTATTCATCAAAAAATGAAGTTTTTTAGAAGAATCCAAAAAATTAACCCTAAGATAATTTTGAAATTATGAATTCAAAAATGAAGTTTCTTTTATGAAATTAAATTTATAAAAGTTTCTAAATTTAATTTCTTATTTTTCACAGAAGGACATAAAAATCAGTTCATTTGAGAAAATAGTATTTTCAAATATATAAACACTTTAATGAAGAAATTATATGTTTTATTATCCATATGTTTTATTAATATAAAACCATTATAAATAATTATTAAAACATATTTATTGCTATTAATATTACTAATTTTAATGGCAATTTTATAACTATCTCATTTAAATAATTATAATAATAAAATGTTGCTTCATAGAAACTAAGTGTTTCCTATAATGAAAGATAAGTTGGTGTTTCATATAGCATAAGAATAAATTTTTTTCCATATAACAAAGGGTTAATTTGGTGTATCATGCAACAAAAGACATCAAAGAAAATTATTTTATTTGAAAAAAGGGGTCTTAAAAACTCAGGGTGTTACACTGCAGCTGTTAAGAAAAATGTTGGGAAATCTTGGATTGAGAAAGGATGTGACAAATATATCACATCAAAAAAAATTAAAAATTACACAGTGAAGAAGGTTTCCACACTTTCAGAGGAAACTAATGTTTAAATATGTTATGAATATCAATAATATTATTCTAAGGGAAGATCATATTTCTATAGAAAAATAATGTTTGATTGTTTTTGTTGGTGTTGTGTAATTTATGGGAATAAAGGTTACCATTATTGGAATAACATGTCACTTCCAAGAAATGGTCATGAACAGAGGGGAAGACATGGTGGAATCAGAATGTGTAACTTTCCTAAGCGACAAGAAGTAAGAAAAGTGAAATCTCAAGATGTTATAAAATCTTTAATAAAAAATTAGTTTTAATACCAGGAGAAAGTTTGTGGAAGATGTGATAAACCAAGTCACTTTTCTAAAAAATGTATGAAAATACTTCCATTAAAAATTTATTGTGTTAGAAAAGAAAAGGATACTGGAAATAATAATGTTAAAGAAATATATGTTGAGATGGTATGTGAGTATGATATACTCTATAATACCAAATGTGGGATCAAAATAAAAAAGATACTGAGTAAAGTATCTAATGATGCTCAATATAAAAGAGCGGGGTGGGGGGGGGGGGGGGGTGAATTGTACACTTTTAAAATTCCTTTGGAACTTTTAAAGATGGTTATGTTTAACAAAGTTAACCAAGGTAATTCACAAAACCTCTAAGTTTTAAACACTTGCTTGATTCTGGAAATATGATTCCGAGAAAGCAATTCCGGAAAAGTGATTCCAAAAATGAAACTTAATGAAAGTTTACAATGACGAATATTCTACCTTAAAGCATATATAATCTAACTAAATCAGAGTAAAAGTATAAGGAAGTATAAGATAGTTATACTTTCTTCAAAAATACAAATGGAGCGGAAAACTTGTAACAAAACAAGTAACAAGTAGTAAATATTTTAACCCAAAGAGAAGGGTATACAACAACCTTGGATAAAGCTCCCTTGATTTATACTTTCAAGAAAGTCTGTCTTACCCACACCAGGGTAAGCCCTCAATATGAAGATCAGAGTCTGTCTTTCTATCCCCACAATCCCTCAACTTCAAGGTAGTCGACACCTCTATCTTCGTCAGTAAGGAAGCCCTCAACTTCAAGGTAGTCAACACCTCTGTCTTTCTATCCCCAGAAGCCCTAGATTGTACACATCAACAATTAGAGTCTCACAAAGAAAATCTGAACCAGAAGTTCAATATGCACAAAGTAATGAAAGTATGTCTCTAGAAATTACTTCAACAACATGTAATATCTAGAGTCATAGAATAGTTGTGAAGCTCTTTCAAATGAGATACTATTTATAGGCACAGCTTCAACGGTCATCTCCCTCTTCCGATGGTCATATTTTTCCTTGAATTTCGGAGGGACCTGTACACGTGTCACTTAAACAATGGTTAGTTGGTAACTGAAATCACGACATTGTTTTATAAAAAAACAAGTGTTAGAAAAAATATGGTTACATGACCAAAATTCAATTTTCGGAATGTAAGGAAATATGAATGTTTGGAGTCTAAGAAAAATTGAATTCAGATTCAATAATACAAGGATATTCAGTTTCTATTTTCTAGGAATTCAGAACCTGAACTCTATATAATTCCAGAGTTTGAATTTCAAGGAAATTTGGAATCTAGATTCACAAGAATTTGTAACTAGAACTTACAAAGTTTGGAGTCAGAGTTCATGAGAATTAGGAGTCAGAACTCATAAGAGTTCGGAGTCTGTATTCAGAGAACTCAGAGTCAAAACTCAGAGAATTTCGTAACCAAAATTCGTAATCAAAATTCAGAGTCAGAATTCAGAAGATTTCATAACCATAATTCGTAATCAGAATTCGGAGAATTCGGATCCTAAAACAGAATGCTTCATATGTAGGTAATTATAGGATCCCGAGGTTTTGGTTTCAAACTGAATTTTACACTTAGGAAAATTATGATATGAATAATGAAAACATGGTAAGGATAAATTTCCTTGGGGAAAGAAAATTTTCCTTATAGAAGTGAAACATATGGTAAAAAGAGATTTTCCTTTAGATAATGTGTTTGTGATTTTAAAAACAAGAAGGAATTGTAAAGTCATAAGGAAATATTATTGACTAAACAATCTCCCCTAAGTATGAAGGAATGGAAAAGTCATAAGGGAAACCTTATTGACTCATTAATCTCCCCATTTTTGGAAAGAACAAACATCCTTACGAAAAAGAATATAAGGACTTAGAAATTTTTTTCTAGACTTATAAATAAAACTTATCTCCCTTTTCACATTGGAAAATATGAATACGACTAACCCCCCCTTAGGATTTGGAACACTAAGGATTGTATTCTAGATTTATGAAATGAGTTTTTCATTATCTTGAGTACAGAAATCTCTGTATGAAAACTCCTCCTTAGATAAACTTCCCCTTAATTAGGGATATTTATTCGTTACTTATAATTATTTTTCCTTCTCCCCATTTTTTATTTTCAAAAAGAGTTTGTGGGAATGGAAAAAAATATGGTACCTGAAATATTAGTACAAAACATCCAAACAACAACGAGAAAACAAAAATTTCATTAGGATAGGAGAAATTTTTACAAGGGAAAAAAATACAAAAAAGATCGAATTTATCTATTTTCCTTCCTTCTCCTTGGGTATTAACTTCTTTACTATGGTTTTCAGCTTCTTTAGCTCCTTGTGATCTTCCTCTGCTTGCTTCTCTAAGGCTTTGATTTTATCATCCAAAGCCTTAAGAGCCTCTACCTGAACCTTCAACAAGTCATCTTGTTTTACTATCTTTTCTTCAATCTCGATCCGGAGATCCCTTTCCCTCTTCCAGCTTTGGGCAATAGAGTTTAGCTTCCCATTAAGATCCTCGACCTCCTAAATCCGAGTATTGTGCTCAAGATTTAGCTTTTCCTCAAACCTATTTGTGAGATCCTTGATTTTGCAATCTTCATTATCAAAATCTTCCTTAACATCATCTTGAAACTCATCAAGCTCTCTCAAATCATCAACTATATCCTTTGACCAGCTAACCATTTTCTTGCAAGATTTTATATGGGATTCATAGTTGATAAGGATGTTCTTGTAGTCAGCCTCAATCTTTATGCACCTATCCATCACCATGGATATAGAATCCGATTTCTGATTCATGCTATGTTGAAGCATCTGACATCTGGAGTCAATGGTTGGAGAGATCGGTATGGTGTCAACAAGATTCTTTAGTGATTAAATGACAAAATCATGTCCTGGAGCTGATGATTCCGAATCTGACACTTTTCTTGGTGATGGTTTTTCCTCTAGCTTGAACAACTTCCTTTTAGAAGATCCACCAACTTCCTTCTTCCTTAAAATTGTTCTCGTAGGTGTATCAGCAACCACCTGTTTTCCCTTATTGGTTCTCGGAATAGCTTCTTCATCTGGAGACTCATGCTCACTTTCAGACAACTGAACAATATTATCTTCATCAATTTTATCTTTCTTGTCTCATGCCTCAATATCTTTTGGAAGAATGAAGTAATGATTATTAATCTCTTCCTCAGATAACTTGTTCACTTCTTCATCAGCCTTCTCATCAATTCTAGTGGTAGCAAGTTTCGAAGATCCAGATTGAGAAGTCCGAATTGATAATTTTTCAGATGAAATTTCCTTCTCATGAAAGTCTTAAACTTTCTTTATCAGATCAGCTATATCATCACTGCTTTCAGCTTCTTGTACTTCTTCTACAACTTCCTTTTATACAAAAACCTTTTCAAGTACTTTTTCTAGAGTGAAAAACTTCTTCCCCAGAGTCTGAGGTAAGGGTTCAACCAGGAAAGATTTTGGTATAGGAATGTTCTCAGATACTATTTCAGTATCCCTTAAAAGAGATTGGACAATTTCGGCTTCAGAAATTTTCTTCTTAAGCTTCTTCTCTTTGGATTTCTTTTCAAGGTCTTCAGTAGTTTTTTCTTTCAATGCCTTGGCCTCAGTAGGATCCAAGCCAAACTATAGCTCTCCTTCCTTCCAGTTTTTCTTATCCTCCCTCCATTGGGCTACAGCCTCATCCGGATAGGCTTTATGCTTCTTGGGCTTTGGAGGTGAGGATTGAGTTTCTTTGGCCTTGGGGATTTTCTCTATTTCTTCCACTCCCTTCAGTTTCCTCTTTTCTCCAGCCTTCTTCGATGGTTCAACCTCTTCTGCATTCTTCGGAACGGATTCAACCTCATCCACTGGTAGATCATAAAACTCTCCAGAATCTTTAGAAAAACCGACATTCGTTATTTTCAAAGTATCATCGCTTAATAACATGAATTTTCAATTCCTCAGCTTGGAACTGCAAGGAATCTTGAAGGACTCAAGACATCGAACAATCAACTTGGGGAGTAGGGCATGATACATGATTATCTGTGCTCTCAAATTCCCATTCTTGATATTCTCTACCGTAATGAGAATATGATTCATCAGATTTATCTTCCTTAGATTTACCAAAAAATCCAAGATGTACATATAAATTTTCTTCAGGGTGTCCTTGTCACCCTTTCTCGGTACGATAAAACCCTGAACCCATAACACAAGGATCCGATTGTTGGTAGACAAGTGAGAAATATTTGTGGTCTTGACATCTGTAAGTCCAAGACACTCCCTAGCCTTCACCTTTACAAAACTTCCTTGAACATATGGAAGCTTGTGGGAACAAAACTCGGCTTCCCCATTATAAGAGAGACCCACCAATCTAGAAGCCTTGGTGTATGAAAGGGAATATGTTTTTCCATATCTTTTAGAGGAAAATTTTTCTCTGCCATCTTCCTTGAAAAATAAAACTGTTTCATAAAATTTTATCAGCAGATCTGGATACACAACATCTTGAGCTCCTGGATTTGATATACAAATTATTTCCCATCCATTAATCTTGATATTCTTTGAAACAATAGAATCATACTTGTTGAAGAAGTTAGGATGTACCAACCTCTCCCTATATACTTGCCACTCCGCAATCATCTTGACAGAAGAAATATCTTGAGAAGGAACTTCACCAGACATTCGGAATTAAGAATCTTTTGAAAATACAGAACAAGCTTTTGAAGGAGGGGTAGAGCTTCGACACACAAAAACCTGAAAACCGATGTGGGACAACCATCAGGGTTCCCATTTTATAGGTGTTGATGCGATGGTTCATCTTCCCATCTCAATCCAATGGCTGAGAATTCTTCTGATCAGATCTGATGGTTGAAATGATAGCTGTAAGGAAAAATTTGGTAGGATCTGATCTTTTGAGGTTTTTAAAGGAAAAAATTCAGCTTAAAGAAAATTATACCCCGAGATATTTTAAAAACAAAATAAGCTACCAGTAAGTAAAAGGTGATTACGAAAACTCAAGAAAGAATCATACCTTTCAGATTGTCAGGAGAATTATTCGTATTGAGGAAAATGCTTCTTAAAGGACTTTAGATTCCAAAAAAAACTCGAGTACGAAAAAAATGAGTACGCAGATCTTTATTACAAAAATCTTCATTAGAAAAATATTCATTAAGAAAATCTACATTACAAAAATCTTCATTACGAAAATCTTCATTATGAAAAATATGAAAAACTTTATTATGAAAAATATGAAAAACTTCATTATGAAAAACATGAAAAAATCCACTAAGAAAAATATAAAAAAATTCATTACGAAAAACATGAAAAACTTCATTACAAAAAACATAAAAAGCTTCATTACAAAAAACATAAAAAACTTCATTAAAAAAAAACATGAAAAACTTCATTACGAAAAATATGAAAACATATGAAAAAATGTACTCCCCCTATGAAAAAAAGTTTATTACTGTAAGGATATTGATTTCATAGGAATTTAACAAGGAAGATTACCTTAGGGTTATCATTCCTAACTTCTATTTAATGTATTCAAATCTATCGGAGGGTAAAGATTTTGTGAAAATATCAGCAAGATGATCTTACGTTCCGATAAATTGTAGAATAATATCTCTTTTTTTGTGTGTGGTCCCTAAGAAAGTGATTCCTAATGTCTATGTGCTTTGCATGAGAGTGATGTGCATGGTTTTTACTAAGATAAATTACACTTGTATTATCACATCAAAATTGTGTTTTGGTAAAACTCATACCATAGTTTGTGAGTGTGTGTTGCATCTACAACACTTGAGCACAACAACTTCCAGTTGCTACATATTCAGCTTCAGCAGTGAAAAATTCTACTGAGTGTTGCTTCTTGCATGACCAAGAAACTGATGAATCTCCTAAGAAATGACAAGTTCCAGATGTACTCTTTCTATCCATTCTACATCCACCAAAGTCAGAATCTGAAAATATTTTTAAAACAAAACCATTTCCAGAAGTATAAAATAGTCCTAAATCCATGGTTCCCTTTAAGTAGGAAAAATTATTTTCAATGCCTTTAAATGAGATTCCTTAGGATTGGATTGATATCTTGCACATAAGAATACTGAAAACATTAAGCCTGGATGACTAGCTATCAAGTAAAGTAGATTTCCTATCATACCTCTAAAAGATGTTTGATCTACTGGTTTCCCAACTTCATCAAGATCAAGTATGTTTGAGGTACCAATGGGAGTACTTATACTCTTAGTGTTGTCATATCCATACTTTTTAAGAAGATATTTAATATACTTATGTTGGGATATATAGATTCCTTCTGGTTTTTGAGAGATTTGAAAACCAAGGAAAAATGTTAACTCACCCATCATACTCATTTCAAACTCAAATTTCATTAGATCCTCAAAATAATCAATTAAAGATTGATGAGTTGAACCAAATATAATTTCATAATCATAAATTTGAACAATCAATTTTTTTTATATTTCTTTATAAAAAGGGTTGGATATGCATTTCCCTTAACATAATTATTTTGAAGCAAAAATCCTGTAAGTCTATCATACCAGGCTCGAGGGGCTTGCTTAAGTCCATAAAAAGCTATAGTAAGTCTAAAAACATGATTAAGATGTTTTGTATCTTGAAAACCAGGAGGTTTTTCAACAAAAACTTCTTATTGAACATAACCATTAAGGAAAGCACATTTCACATCCATTTGAAAAAGTTTGAAATTGAAGAATACTGCAAAGGAAAGTAAAATATGAATATATTCAAGTCTAGCTACTGGAGCATAGGTTTCTTCATAGTCTATTCCTTCTTGTTGATTATATCCTTTAACAACTAATCTAGCTTTATTTATAACTATGATTCCATTTTCATCACACTTATTTCTGAAAACCCATTTTACTCTAATAACAAAATTTTCCTTAGGTCTTTCAACCAAGGTCCAAACTTTATTCATTTTGAATTCATTTAGTTCATCTTGCATGGCATTAGTCCAATCATCATTACCTAAAGATTCATCAGTTCATTTTGGTTCTAATTGGGAAAGGAATTCTAGATGTTCTAATTCATTTCTTATGGAACTTCTAGTCCTTACAGGTTGATTCACATCACCAATGATGATATCACTAGGATGATTCTTTATAAACAACTAATTTGGGTTTTGTAAAACCTGTTCATCAACATAGGGTTGGAAATATTCTAGGGTAAATGTTTCAGAAGTATCTTCTTGTACATTTTCCTTGTCAGAAGGATCTTATATCAAAGGTTGATAATCGGTTTTTGAAAACACATCCAAGGATGTAGGTTGGGGTTGTTTAAAAACAAAAGGATCAGTTTCATCAAATTTCACATGTACTGTCTCTTCAACAGTACAAGTGTTTTTGTTGAAAACTCTATAAGCCTTAGAAGCTGTGGAGTAGCCTAATAAAATTCCTTCATCAGATTTTGGTGCGAATTCATGTATATTTTCTTTAGTATTCAGATTGAATACCTTGTAACCAAAAAACCTTAAAGTAGGAAAGTCTAGGTTTTCTACCATTTCGTAACTCATAAAGAGTTTTATTAAGAAAAGGTCTAATCAAAACTCGATTTATAGTATAACAAGTAGTACTTACAGCTTCATCCCAAAAATGTTTGGCTATAGAATACTCACTTAACATGGTTCTTATTATCTCTTGAATAATTCTATTTCTTCTTTCAACAACACCATTTTGTTGATCTGTTTTGGGTGATGAGAAGTTATGAGTAATGCCTTTTCTACTACAAAAAGTTTCAAAATCTGAATTTTGAAATTCTCCACCATGATCACTATGAATAGTTTTCAAAGGATGATTTTTCTCAATTTTAACTTGGGCTCTAAAACTTTTGAAATAAGAAAAATCTTCAGACTTCTTTGCTAGAAAATAGACCCACGTAAATCTAGTATAATCATAAACCAAGAAAAATACATAATACTTGCCCCCAATGCTTCCAGTTTGTGTAAAACCAAAGAGATCCATATGAACTAACTGTAATGCATCAGTAGTTGAGACTTAACCGATTGATTTAAAACTTGATTTATGTTTCTTTCCATATTGACAAGGGTCACAAACTTTTGAAGAATCAAATATAATCTCCAGTAGATCCTTAAATAATCTTTTCTTTGAAAGTTTGCATAAGTTCCTAAGGTTACAGTGTCCTAAAATTCTATTCCAAAACCAAGAATGATCTTCAATTGCACTAAGTCAAGGTAGATATTGGATCCTAAGGTCATCTAAGTTTAGTGTGTAAAAATTATCTCCCCTATGGGAAGAAATAATAAAATCTTACTTGGAATTGTGTACTAAGCACTTGTCATTCCTAAAATTCACAAGGTAACCTTCATCACATAATTAGCTTATGCTAATGAGGTTTTTCTTAAGACCCTTAACAAATAAAACAATTGAAATCAAAGTTTTTCCAAGAAGAACAATGTTACCTATACCAATAATTTCTCTCTAAGCATTATCTACAAAAGTTACTTTTCCTCCTTTCATCTTGATAATCTTTTCAAAATAGTTTTTGTTACCAGTCATATACCGGAAACATACACTATAAATGTACCATGTATTAATGTGGGTACCTTCTCTATTTTCCTGAAAATAAGAAAAATTTAGGTTTTTGGAATCCAAACTTTCTTGGATCCGAAATTCTCAGAAATCAAAATTTTAGGCACCCACATATTTTTAGAAAAATTGGGTTTATGAAATCCTAAAGACTGGGTTTTGTTTAAGGAACAATTTTTTTCCCAGTTTCCACCACACTGACACTTATTACATAATGGAGCACTTTTAGGAACAAAATAATTGTTACTAAAAATCAGTTTAGAACCAGTATAACCAAAACCGGAACTATTCCTTAGAGGTCGGATTTGAGAATACATTTTATCAAAATTTTCCTTACCTAAGGTAAAGTTTGAAAAACACTTCCTCAAGGAAAAGATTTTAGATTTCAGTTTGATAGCCAAATTCTTGTCTTCAAAAACATTTGATTTTGAAATAGAGTTAGGCTCGAAAACATTTTTGGTAGAAATTACGTTTTCTAGATCTTTAGAAAGTTTATTCTTCTCAGAATTTACTTGCTCAAGATTTTTTGAAATATTTTCGAAATCAACATTTTTCTTATCAAGATATTTAGAAAGATCTGATATTTCCCTAGTTATAATAGTATTCCTAGATTTTCCTTATCAAGTTTTTTCATGAGTTTTGAGTTCTCAATCTCAAGGAGTTTGGAAAACCTAGAAACTTCTTCATAGGAAGGTAAATTATTATCTTCATCATAAGAATATTCTTCATCCGAAGAGTTATAATATTTATTATTAATATAATTTTCATTTAAAGAAACATTTGTCATTGATTTAGCATTATGTACCTTAGCCATTAATCAATTATTGTCAATAGGTAGTATGTCTATTAGACCAAGATTATTATGTCCAGAAGATTCATAATCTGAAGATTTATCCGAAGAGTCACCACCACTAGCACTCCAGGTTTCATTAGCTTTTAAGACTTTATTAGCTTTAGCCTTGTAATACTTCTTTCCATTTCTCTCAGAATTCTTTTCCTTTCTTTTTTCTTAATCATAATAAAATCAGGTCTTATATGTACATCTCTCTTGAATTCATAACATGTAACTTCTGAATCTTTCTTATCTTTCCTTTCCTTCTTCTTATATCTGGATTGAAAGTTCCTCTGTCCAGCTATCTTGTTCATCCTTCGAGCAAGATTTGCTAGTTCATTCTCTGAGGATTCACTTCCACTAGATTCAGATTGAATAACAAACTTCTTAGACTTGGATCTAGTAACTCCCTCAGGAGTTATAGCTTTCATCTGATTAGAAGTTGTAGTAAAAGAAAAACTTCTATTCCCATTATTCTTCTTAACATTATCAGCATCTCTCTTCATTCTAGTCTCATGTTGAAGAAGACTTCCAAACAGTTCATCTAAGGAAATCTGTGTAACCTTTCTGTTCTCATATATTGCTGTCCTCTTGGATTACCTCTCATTGGGCATGATGTCTATGATCTTATCAACAAGATATTCATCATCTAATCCTTTCTCACCCATGTATTGTAAAATATTCACAATATTCATGAATCTTTGTTTCAACTTACATATGGGTTCTCCATAAGGAAAGTTAAAGCCATGGTATTCAGCTCTGAGCATGGCTCTTCTAGTTTCAATAACTTTGGAAGTTCCAAAGTGAGTAACTTCAAGTTTCTTCCAAATACAATTTGCTACTTCATAAGATGAAATTTGCCTATATATATTTCTAGTCATGGAACAAAGAAAAGTATTTCGTACCTTATAATTCAGTTGATATTCATGCTTTTCTTGATTGGTGAAGGTACTAACTTTTTTGTCATGGATTTTATATCCTCCAATAAGCATAACAAAATTATCAACACCAGTATTGATAATGGAAGTCTTCATGAGGTCTCTCTAATATGCGTAATAATTTCCATCAAAAATAGGTGGTTTAGTTGGATTTAAGTTGTCAATAGAACCAACATTGATTCCTGCCATCTTAAAGAAACTATTTCCACAAAAAACTTGTTAATAGGAAAAGTTTGGATTCAAGGAAAATATTCCCAAGCAAGGAAAATATAGAACAATGAAAACTTGAGCAAGAAAAACTTATATGTGAGTATAAGTATTTCAGAGACCTCCTATGATACCAATTGTTGAATTGGTACAGGGTATGAGTTCACCAGCCTCTGATACCAATTGTTGATATGGTATGTGAGTATGATATACTATATAATACCAAATATGGGATCGAAATAAAAGATATACTGAGTAAAGTATATAATGATTCTCAATATACAGGGGGGGTGAATTGTACACTTTTAAAATTCCTTTGTAACCTTTAAAAATGGTTATGTTTAATAAGGTTAAACAAGGTAATTCACAAAACCTCTAAGTTCTAAACACTTTCTTGATTCTGGAAATATGATTTCGAGAAAGCAATTCTGGAAAAGTGATTCTGGAAATGAAACTTAATGAAAGTTTACAATGATGAAGATTATACCATAAAGCTTATAGAATCTAACTAAATCAGATTACAAGTATACGTAAGTATAAGATAGTTATACTTTCCTCAACAATACAAATGCAGTAGAAAACTTGTAACAAAACAAGTAACATGTAGTAAATCTTTTAACCCAAAGAGAAGGGTATCCAAAAACCTTGGATAAAGGTCCCTTGATTTTTACATTCAAGAAAGTTTGTCTTACCCACACCAGGGTAATCCCTCGATATGAAGATCAGAGTCTGTCTTTCTATCCTCTCAATCCCTCAACTTCAAGGTAGTCGATACCTCTGTCTTCCTCAGCAAGGAAGACCTCAACTTCAAGGTAGTCAGCACCTCTATCTTCCTATCCCTGGAAGCCCTCGATTGTACACAGCAACAATCAGAGTTACACAAAGCAAATCTGAACCAGAAGTTCAGTACGCAAAAAGCAATGAAATTCTCTCTCTAGAAATCACATCAACAACATGTAATCTCTAGAGTCATAGAACAGTTGTGAAGCTCTTTCAAATGAGATCCTATTTATAGGCATGGCTTCAACGGTCGACTCCCTCTTCCAAAGGTCATATTTTTCCTTGAATTTTAGAGGGACCTATACACATGTCACTCAAACAATGGTTAGTTGGTAACTGAAATCACAATATCGTTTTATAACAAAACAAGTGTTAGCAAAAATATGGTTACATGACCAAAATATAATATTCGGAATGTAAAGAAATATGAAAGTTCAGAGTCTAACCAAAATTGAATTCAAGGTCTATAATACAAGGATATTCGGATTTTATTTTCTAGGATTTAGGTACCTGAACTATATAGAATTCAAGAGTCTTAATTTCAAGGAAATTCGGAATCTGGATTCACAAGAATTCAGAACTAGAACTTACAAAGTTCGGAGTCAGAGTTCATGAGAATTAGAAGTTAGAACTCATAAGATTTTGGAGTCTGTATTCAGAGAACTCGGAGTCAGAACTCAGAGATGTTTGTAACCAGAATTCGTAATCAGAATTCAGAGTCAGAACTCAGAAGAGTTCATAACCAGAATTCGTAATCAGAATTTAGAGTCAGAACTCAGAGGAGTTCGTAACCAGAATTTGTAATTAGAATTTGGAGAATTTGGATCCTAAAACATAATGCTTCATATCTGGGTAATTATATGATTCTAAGGTTTTGGTTGCAAATTGAAATTCACACTTAGGAAAATTATGATATGAACAATGAAAACATGGTAAGGATAAATTTCCTTGTGGAAAGAAATTTTTCCTTATAGAAGTGAAACATAGGGTAAAATGATATTTTCCTTGAGATAAGGTGTTTGTGATTTTTAAAATAAGAAGGAATTGTAAAGTTATAAAGAAACCTTACTGACTAAAAAATCTCCCCTAAGTATGAAGGAATGGAAAAGTCATAAGGGAAACCATATTGACTCAAATATTTATTTTATTGTTGAGAAATATCTAAAAGTAATAAAAAAGAAAAAACCATGGATTCATGATAGTGGTTTTTCCTTATACATGAAATAAGATATAAAAATCTTGATAGAAGTTGAAAATCATGATGGATGAGAAGTTAATTTAGAAATTATAGTTCCTTAAAAATCAAAGGAATAGGAACTACTGAGATAGAACCTTAAAAACTAAAATCTATGTTTGATTTTTTGACAGGCTAAAGAAAAACCTTATTAGTGTGAGTCATCTTTGTGATGATGGAAAAGAAGTGATATTCCAGAAATATTATTTCATCATTATAAGTGAGGTATATGGAAAACTTGTTACACAAGGATAAATAACCAACAAAAATATTTTTCAGATTGAGGAACTTGGTGACTCATGTTACTTGAGTGATGAAGATGAAAACAAGTTGTGGCATCATAGACTTGGGCATCATGGGTAAAAAAGTATGATTTTTTTTCTAAAGTTGATATTGTATGGAATATTCTAACTTTGAGAAGAATAGAAGATATTGTTTTTATAACATGTCATAAATGAAAGATGGTTATTAAAAGCCACAAGAAAGTAGAAATTTAATCTACTAGACATCTTCAGGTTATTGACTCAGATCTTTGTGGATAGATTAGACAATAATCAATGAAAGGAGATTTATACTTTATAAATTTTATAAATTATTTTACTTGGATGTACAATATCATGGTTATGAAACATAAATAATAGGCCGTTGAAATATTAAAATTTTTCATAAGTGAATTTGAGAGATAAATGGGGGTTTATATAATGAAGCTAATAACTGATAATAGAAAGGAATGAAAATTAAATGCCTTTAAATAATATTGTAAGAAACATAGAATTAAACATCAGTATAATGATCCTTACACCCATTAACAAAATGGAGTGGTAGAAAGGAAAAAAAGAGGTTTAGTAGAAATGGTATGAAGCATATTGTTTGAATATAAAATTTATAATTTTTTCTAGAGAGAAGCTGTTAGTAAAAATATACTTGTAAAAAAAATATGATTTTAAAGGATGAAATCCAAAATTCTTCCTATGAAATGTGTTATAACAAATAAATTTTAGTGAAATATTTCAAGGTTTTTGGAAGTCCCTGTTTACTAAAAAAATCCTGTTTGTGGGAAATTTGATGAAAAAGCTGAGGAAGGAACTTTCATGGGATATTTACCCAATCTAAGAAGTTGCAGATGTTGGAACAAACATTTAGAAAATTTAGTGGATTATTATGATGTGAATGTTATTGAAAATAAAAATTCTATAACAAAGGATGTGAAAATTTTTAGGAAGAAAAACTAAATATTTTTAATGATAGTGAAAGTGAGCCAAAACAGATATACCAAGACTGAGAGGAATATTGTTATGAGGAAAGTGAAGATTTAATAGAAACTTTGAAATTTAAAACCCTACAGAAATAGGTTGAAACTGAATATATACTTAGAAATCAAAAATCTTAGATTTAGACTTGAATAAGTCTGAGATTAGAAAACCAGACATCACTTATTTAAAAAATTGAACCAGATTTGGTTTCAGAAGAATTAAAAAACAAATAATGGGTGAATGAAATGAATGAATATTTGGATAAAATTGATAAGAATGAAATGTGGGAAATTGTTCCATGACCAGAAGATAAAAAATTTATTAAAAAAATGGGTGTATATCAACATGTTGAATGAACATGGAGAAGTTATAAGAAACAAAGAAATAATTGTTTTCAAAGATTATGCATAGGTGGAAGGTGTGGAATTTGAGAATATTTTTCCCCAATTATAATAATAGAAACCATCATAATTCTATTAGAGGTGGCAGTACATCGATGTTTTAGAGTTTATCAGATAGATTTAAATTCTTCTTTCTTAAATTAAGTGATTAAGGAATAAGTTTACATTGAGAAACTTTGTGGGTTTCTACTTAATAATGATGAAACCAAGGATTGTAAGTTAAAAAAATCCTTGTATGGGTTGAAACAAGAACCATGTTCCTAGTACTCCAAACTTTATGGGTGTTTATAATATTTTATTTTTTCTAAAGGAAAATTTTATAGAAGATTTTATTTGAAATAAATGGATTCATTTATACTAATTTTAATTGTTTATGTGGATGATATAATTTTTTTGGGGATGGAGAATTTTTTTAAAAATACTTTTTTGAAGAAATGAAGAATATTTTTGAGTTTTCAATGTCAGGATAATTGAATTTCTTCCTATATTTACAAGTTCAACAATATAAAAAAATACATTTTTCTATCTCAAGAAAAGTATTCCAGGGAGTTGTTACAAAAGTTTGACATGGAATATTCCAAAGAATTTTCTTCTCTGATTTCAGCAAGAACAAAGCTGTAGGGAACTGTTTGTATGAACAACAATAAGAAATATTTTATGGATAGTATTTATTCAATCCATATGAATAGCGATTACTCTAAATTTTATTATATATCCAAACCAGATAGAGGATATGTCACATTTGGTGTCAATGAAAAAGGAAATATAGTTAGAATTTGATAAGTTGGAAACCCTCAGTCGATTCTCATCAACAAATTACTTTATATTGAAGACTTGAAGCACAACCTAATAAGTATCTATGAAGTTTTCCATGATGGGTATTCTATTGATCTTTTTAACAACACATTCTTAGTTCTTAAGGATAAGTGTCTCAAATTTAAATCACCCAGAATAGACATTGTTCACACACTAGATCTTAATTCTTGGTGTATATAGAATTTAAATTGTTTAAATGCTGAAATTGATGAATCATGGATTTGGCATAAAAAGCTTGGATATTAAAATGTTTATTATTTGAGAAAACATTCTAAATGACACTTGATTTATAAATTTTCCAATCTCAAATTGGACAGAAATAATCTATGTGATGTATTCCTAATGGGTAAGAAACACAAGTCATCTTTCAAATAAATTAAAGAAGTTTCTACTTCTAATACTATTGATCTTATCGTTATGGATCTATTAAGACCAATTAAAAAACAAGTTTTTCTAGAAAACCATTTTTATATGTGTTAGTTGATGATTTTGTAAGATTTACATGGGTTTACTTTTTAAGACTCAAAAGTGAAGCATGTTCTATTTTTGTTGATTTCTGTAAACTTGTGAAAAATGAAAAGGATGTCAAAATATTGTATTTGAGAAGTGATCATGGAGGTTAATTTGAGAATCATGAATTTAATATTTATTTCGCTAATAAATTAATTAAACATACGCTATTTACCCCTAGGAAACCTCAATAAAATTGTGTTGTTGAAAGAAATAATAGGAATTTGCAAGAAATTTATAAGACTATGTTATGCGAATATAACATGCCAACTCATTTTTGGGATGAGGTTGTTAACATAGTGTACTATATCATTAACATAATTGTAATAAGGCATATTTTAAAGAAAACACCCTATGAGTTATGAAATAATAGAAAAACCAAGGTAGGATACTTCAAATCACTTGGATGAAAGGTTTATATCTTGAACACCAAGGATAATCTTGGCAAGTTTGACCTAAAGGAGGATGAAGGTTTCTTCTTAGGTTAATCTAATACTTCCAAATCTTATAAAGTTTTCAATAAAAGGTCAAGTATTGTTGAATAATCAGCTCATATAAAGTTTTATTAAAGTTCCCCCTTTGGTCACAAAATGTTTCAAATTAATGATCAAAATGATTCAGTAAAAAATATGATACGTGAAATTATCTTTAATGATAAAAAGGATGATGTTTTGGAACTTTATTACTTTAAAAGAAATCTAGTAATGTTATACACTAGTGAACAAGAAGGTGTGTTGCCTATAATACATAGAAACCATAAGGACCATTCTTTGTAAATAGTTACAGGAAACCTATATGAAGGTGTAAGAACTAGAAGAAACTTAAGAAATCTAGTTGAATTATCTGCCTTTATATCTCAACTAGAAACTAAATCTCTAGAAGTAGCCTTATAAAATTAAAGTTGGTTCTTATATATGTAAGAAGAGTTAAATAAATTTTAAAGAAACAAAGTTTGGGAATTATTTGAAATTGTAAAGACACTGAAATTTAAAGGAAATTTTTTCTCTTAAATACTTTGTAATTTTATGAGTCTTTAGTTTCTGACGGCACTTGATTCCAAGGCCCGGTGTGCCCAAAATCAATTTCTGAAGTTTTGTTCTGGTACATTCAGTAAACACACGTGTGGGTTTTTATATCTTTTGAACCGGTGCTTGGAATTGAAATCTGAGGGCATCGATGAACTCGTAGTGCCGATATTCTCTTAAGGGGACCTTTACCGCAGTTGCGTTTTATCCGGGTTGAAAGTTAATTTTTGGGGTTTAATAAAAAAAGTTAAATAAAACTGTTGTGAAAATTTTTATTTATCTTGGGTAGTTAAATCCTACATGGGGAAGTTATTGGTGGGGCCCACACCCACATAACCTCTCATGAGAGGATATTTGTGAGGTGGAGCCCACACGAGCCCTAACTTATCACCTCCCCTCAACTCCCCATTAGCACCCCTTTAATTAATTTGACGACTCCCCCTTATTGAATGAGATCTCTTCACCTCCCTCCCTCTCTCTCTTTAATATTTTCCAAAACATTTTAATTGATGAATTCAAACTCTTCAATTAATTAATTAAAGAGTTTGAATTTTGAAATACATGTGTGAATAAAAATAATAGCCTTAGCTACTATTTTATTTTGAGGCATTCGTTGTGTTGAGAGGATTTTGGGAGAGATCTTGATATTTTGAAGAAGGAGTTCCTCTCTTTAACGAAGAACACTGTCCTTCCAATGAAGAACCTCCGAATAATGATGATCACTTCCTTCGATCTTCGACCAAGCCAAAGGAGAAGGATCCACCCGCAAGGAACGCCGAAGACGCGCCATCCTTGGCTTCTTTTTCACCAACCTCAACGAGTTGACGCCGTCTCCCCGTGATGCCGTCTTCCACGATTCCCAACTACCGCAAATCTTATTTCGAGGTAGGGGTATTGTATAATTTTAGTTTGATTAAATTATACACTTATCGTTGTTGAATGCGAATAGTTGTTATGGCCAATTGATACCACCTAACGTGGAGGTTGAAGGCCGAACACACACGACCCGACGACCCTCTGTTGTATCTTTTATTTGTGATGGAGACCATCTTGGGAAGGTGGTGACGAATGAAGGCGGCGACCGCGCGCCGGCCACATGCGGAAGAATCGCGGCCCGCAACCGCGGGCTGCTCGGCCAAATAAGAACTGGCTGGCTAAAGACGGCTGGACCGAAGGAAGACCGCGTTGCCAAAAGGGGCATCACGCTACAGAGGACTACAGTCCACGCTCCGCGGGCAACTTCGACGGTAAACCGGTTGGCTCTTCGGCTGGCCGGGTGAAGGAGATGCGGCACCCGAAGGTGCCGTGCAACAAGACCGTGGCCCGCCCGAGCGGGCCGCTCAGCGCCGCCGGTTCAGGAAATCGGGGGGCCACACCCCCCCTTGGAGCGCTAGGCCCCTCCGGGCCAAGCCGCTCGACCAGCTGGCCGAGCCGCGGCCAGCCGGGCCGTGCCCTGCTTGGCCGCGCCGTGCCGGGCTCGGCCGCACCCTGCCGGGCCGGGCCGTGCCCCTTCGGGCTGGGCCGCGCCCCTCGGGCTGGGCCATGAGATTCACCAGGCCGGTTCGACCCTCTTCTGGGTCGGACCCTCCAAAACCGTGTTGACCCGACCTGCCAGCCCATTGGGCTTAAGAGGCCGGCCCCATTTTCATTTATCGGTGAATAAATTGAAGACCATTTGTCCGATCGATGCACCGTTTGTGGTACTGGGATCCTCGCGACAAGGAGGTCCTTTTGAGATACTATAAGAGAATATTGGACGACTTTGGAAAACATCCGGGTTTGGATCGAGCATAAATCCAACCAGACCCCTGGAACGGAAAATCCAATATCTCTCAGACCGGGCGTCCGATTGACGCGCCATATATCACGTTGGGTTTCTTTTGATGAAACAGAACTTTTTGATACATCAAATCATGACTTTTTTGATGTATCGATTCTTGGCTCAGGGAGTGGACCCTCCCGGAATCAAGCGTGCTGTGTGCGGGAACCCTAGAGATGGCTACGACTGCGACGACTACCGTACTGGGATCCTCCGTGGGTTCAACGACGATGACTTCTGTACTTGGATCCTCTGAGGGTTCAGAAACGATAACTACTGTACTTGGATCCTCTGTGGGTTCGACAACGATGACTAGTGTACTTGAATCCTCCGTGGGTTCGACAGTGATGATTACTGTACTTGGATCCTCCATGGGTTCGGCAGGGATGACTTCTGTACTGGGATCCTACGTGGGTTCGGTAGAGGAGATGATTCAGAGGCTACATCTAATCATCTCCACCCCTCTTCGTGAGTTGTATACCTGTGTGAGATGAGTCTTGACTTTCAATAATTATCTTCAATGTGATTGACTTCTTTCCTATGTGGACTGGGTTCTGCTTGGGCTCGAGAGTTGGAGCCGTACTGGATTGAAGACTTAGGTATATGTATGGGCACATACCTATGAAGGGTTGGTTGATGCACCATGTTTTGTATCTTACTTCTAGTTTATCCTTAGTGGATATTATGAGACCTTGAGGGTCTCGGGGTCCCTACTGAGTATCGTTATACTCACCCCTACACGGGCTATGCCCACACTATGTTTTTTTGGTTGTAGATGACGGAAAACACTAATCGTGGTTGAGGCTTGTAGAGCTGGACGGTACCCAGAGGTGGACAACTTGGTGATATGTACACATAGCAGACAGACGGACACGAGGTGCTGAGGAGACTATCTGTACCCACCCTTCAGGTGGGATTCCCAGAGGACGACTCAATGGTTACTGCTTTACTGTAATGCAGTTGTACCAGTTTTTTAGTTGTACTGTACTATCAGTTGGGTTTGTATTCTGGCCCATTTACCTTTCAGTAGTTACTTTTGTATTCAGTATCACTTTGTTCTTACATCTGTTGCGTACTCTGTTGTGTTGTTTAATATTATAAAGGCAATTACTTCCTTTTTATTGGGATTTACGCCTTTGGTGCTAGTCGCCATTCCCTGGCCTATGGAAGGCGGGCTTGGGGTAGTCACAACATGGGCCCCGAGGACGGGTCGTGACAAATTGGTATCATAGGAGTCGGTTCTACCGCAGAACATAGGACTCTGATCTATCTTACTGTGAAGAAATAATGTTAAGAGTATTGAGTGTGGTTATCAGTCCAGGGAGTCCAGGGTTGGTGCGGTGGCCAACGTATCCATACACCAGGACCCTAAATTCTGATTTCCGACTCAGTGCACGAAAACACTATTTTCATGTGTGTTTCAAAAGTTTTCTTTGTGATTACTTTGTGTGAGCTCACCAGGTATACTGTTTTGACTATGGTGCACTTGTTTCTTTTGAGGATGACCCCATGAAGGCAGCTAGCTATGGTTCCGAGTTATGTGCGATATGGTATCCCACCGAGCGACGAGACCTTGGTACAGGGTCCCATCACAGCGGAGGAAACAGTGGTACCACTACCCGCTGATCCACCGATACCACCAGCCCCAGCAATAGAGAGTGCACGCCGTCTGAGTGCACTGCAGGAGTTTCAGTGACAGAGGCCGCCCATGTTCCGTGGAGAGACAGACCCTCAAGCAGCCAAGGATTAGCTGAAGGCTATCGTCAGGGTTTTCAGATTAGTAGGGACACCAGATGATCTTATGGTGATCCTTTCTGCGAGTCTCCTACACACTGTAATAGGTAGATGGTGGATATTGATGCTCCAGGTGAACGACAAAGCATCTCTACTTTGGACAGAGTTCGAGAGTCTCTTCTGCCAGGAGTTTGTTCCCACCACCCTTCGTGCGGTGCGGATCCAATAGTTACTTCATCTGCAGCAGGGCAACATGACAGTAGCTCAGTACTCAGCGTGGTTCACCAACCTCTCACGCTACTCCATGGAAATGGTACGAGACCCGTTCTTCAGGGCCTAGACTTTCGAGCAGGGACTGAGGCACGAGATCATGTCTTTGACGATTCCCCTCAACATCCCGATGTAGGTGGGGGTGCTAGAGAGAGCCCTTATAGTGGAGAGCTTTCTCTCTGAGCATTCTCTAGCGGCGAGACCCACCGCAAGACGACACGTATCAGATTCTTCTGCAACCGTCAGTAGATAGTTGGCGCAGAGGTCCATGCAGACCAGGCCATTAGGTGGGAGACCTCAGGATACTGGTTCAGATGTGCGGGGTACACAAAACAGATCCAGCCATATGAGGGGAAGGCAGTGCTATGCATGCGGCGGGCAAGGTCACATGGCTTGAGACTGCCCGACCCACCATGAAGACGAGCAACAGACAGTAGAGGGACCTCCTAGGTAGAGGTAGAGGTTTGAATGTGGTGGTCCGTCGGAAGTAGGAAGACGAGGAAGAGGAGCTAGACGAGCAGCGAGTGGTGGCCGATGTTTCGAGGCTCTACCACCACCACCACCAGGAGGTCCACCCCGACCACAGGGAGCTGGCAGACAGAGGCAGACTCAGCTCTAGGCAGTCAAGGCCTATGACCACGATGCACATGAGATTATTCGAGGTGCTATCTGTGTCTACTCCACCCTTGCTACTATACTTATAGAAACAAGAGCAAGTCATTGTTTTATTGCCGCTTCCCTTGTTCGGAGCTCGGATATTCCGACGGAACCTTTGGCTCGATCCTTACGGCTAGAGACTCCTACGGGAGCAGACTCGATGATTACGCACTAGTGATGACAGTGTGATCTTACTCTAGGAGGTGAGAGCTTCAGTTGGGATATTCTTGTAGCGGCGTCGAGGCCTTACAACGTCATCTTGGGTATGGGATGGTTATCTACAGTTCATGCTCAGATCAACTGTATTAGGCACAAAGTGCGGTGCGTCCGCACGGATGGGAGAAAGTTCACCTTCACCAGCGAGAAGGGAGCCTTTGCAGCACAGGATGGACTTACACAGAGGAGAGGGAAGCCGATCACTCATTAGTTGGCTAGTCTCATCCTCGTAGCGGTTGATGTGCGGAGTCTGAGTTTTCCTGTTGTGGTGGATCAGTAAGCAGACCTTTTTCTTGACGACATTCCAGGACTACCTCCTCATAGAGAGGTAGACTTTTACATTGACCTTTACCCTAGGACAACACCAATATCTACTCCAGCATATCAGATGGATCTCGCTGAGCTTCTTGAGCTGCGGGTATAGCTGGAGGACTTATAGGGGAAGGGATTCATCCGACCCAGTGTTTCACCCTGGGCTTCTCTAATTTTTTTCGCCAAGAAGGTGGATGGGAGCTTAAGACTATGTGTCGACTACCGTCGCCTGAATCAGGTGACCGTAAATAACAATTACCCACTTCCAAGGATTGACGAACTCTTTGACTAGCTCAAGGGAGTACGATGGTTCTCGAAGATAGACATCAGGTCAGGCTATCACCAGCTCAGAGTTCAAGACGGGGATGTGTAGAAGACAGCCTTCAGGTGTCGGTATGGCCACTAAGAGTTCTTTTTTATTCCCTTAGGCATAACCAATGCTCCAGTAGTGTCCATGAGTCTCATGAATAGGATCTTCCAGCCTTACCTCGATCGATTTTTCGTAGTTTTCATCGACGACATATTGATTTACTTGACTATTGAGGAGGAGCACGCCTACCACTTGAGGGTTGTACTGGACACACGCCGAGAGCACCAGCTTTATAGTAAGATCTCGAAGTTCCAGTTCTGGATTCGAGAAGTTCACTTTGTAGGACACGTCATCTCAGAGGTGGGAGTAGTAGTGGATCCAGCGAAGATCGAGGCAATACTTTCTTGGGAGCCACCTAGGAGTGTGACGGAGGTGCAGAGTTTCCTAGGTCTGGCTGGTTACTATCGGAGATTTTTTCCATACTTCTCCAGAGTTTTATCACCACTTTTATCCTTGATGAAGAAGTGGAAACCCTTCGTGTGGTCAGATAGATGTCAGAATAGATTTCAGGAGCTGAGGCAGAGGTTGACCAGTGTGCCCATCTAGAGGATACCGGAGGAGGGCATTGGGTACATGGTGTACTACGACACATCAGGGACCGGACTCGGGTGTGTAATGATGCAGGAGCGATCAATGATCGCATATAGTTTGCGGCAGTTGAGGAAACACGAGCAGAACTACGCTACCCATGACCTGGAGTTAGCAGTAGTGGTCTTTGACTTGAAGATGTGGCGACACTATCTGATGAGAAAGAACTTTACAGTCTACTCTGACCACCAGAGTCTCATGTATATCTTCTCGCAGAAGGACCTGAAACTGAGACATCGAAGAGCTCGAGTTCCTCCAGGACTATGACTTTGAGATAGTCTATACTCCTGGGAAGGGGAACGTTGTAACTGATGCTCTCAGCAGGAGATCGGGCATTCAACTACTAGGAGAGGCGACAGAGAAGCTAGCCGTGTTCCAGATATCCTTTGTGGATAGAGATGGATCAGCCTTTCTACAGTCACTCACAGTCACTCCTCCACTCCTTCAGCGAGTCAGAGAGGCGCAACATGGGGAAATTGACTATGAGATGCGATGTGCTCAGATATCCACAGGGCAGGCACCTGATGGATTTTATGAAGGAGGGGAGTACGTCATCCTTTTTAGGGGACGTACCATGGTACCAGTTGCACTGTAGGAGTAAGTTCTGAGGGAGTTTCACACTTCCCCTCTAGCGGTACATCCAGAAGTGGTGAAGATGTACCAGGACCTCAGACGATAGCACTGGTGGTCGGGTATGAAGAAGGTTGTAGCAGAGTTCATTTCACAATGCCTCACTTTTCAGCAAGTGAAGGCGGAGCACCAGGTGCCAGCGGGCTTGGTTCAGCCCTTATAGGTTCCGGAGTGGAAGTGGGATGGGATACTAATGGATTTAGTGATGGGGCTTCCACGTAAATCCAGAGGACACAACTCTATTGGGTGATCATAGACCGACTCACCAAGTCATCCCACTTCCTACCGATCAAAGAGCAGGGCTCAGTAGAGAGCTTGGGACGCCTCTACATTCGGGAGATCGTATGAATTCATGGTGTTCCATCATCATTGTTTTCGATCGAGATGCTCGTTTCACTTCCTGGATATAGAAGGGGTTACATGAGGCTTTTGGGATGCAGATACGTCTGAGCACCGCCTTCCATCCTCAGAAGGACAGCCAAACTGAGAGGACCATTTAGAATCACGAGGACATGCTTCATGCATGTGTCCTTGAATTTGGTCGCAGCTCGGAGGATCACCTACCCTTGGTGGATTTTATGTAAAACAAAAGCTATCACTCCACCATCGGGATGGTACCTTACGAGGCACTATACGGCCGACCTTGCAGATCACCTCTATGCTAGACTGACCCTAGGGAGTCAGCACTTGTAGGACCATAGATGGTTCAGGATATAATGGAGAAGGTGAAAATTATCCAGGAGTGGGTGAAGACTGCACAGAGTAGACAAAAGTCCTATGCTGATAGGAGATGAAGACCACTGGAGTTTGAGGATGGCGACCTCCTCTTCCTACGGGTCTCATCTCGATGAGGTATACATAGATTTGGTCGGGGTGACAAGTTATCTCCGCATTTCATCAGACCTTTCTAGGTCCTCAACAGAGTAGGAAAGGTGGCTTACCACCTATCCCTTCCACCTCAGTTTCACTGGGTGCATGATGTCTTCCACGTATCTCAGCTGAGGAGATACGTGCACGACCCGTCCCACATCATCGACCAAGGGAGCTGGACATCGATGAAGGGGTGACATTCTCAGAGGTACCCATGGAGATCAGGGAATGAAAGGAGCGGGTCCTACGTGGGTGGTCAATTCCCCTGGTGTGCATTCACTGGCATCACGGGAACCTCCAGGAGAGAACTTGGGAGCGGGAGGCTCAGATGCATGTACAATACCACCATTTGTTTCCCTAGTGTGTGTTATAGCTTTACGGGGACGTAAATCCCTAAGGTGGGAGTAATTTAAAGACTCAGAAATTTCAAGGAAAATTTTTCTCTTAAATACTTTGGAATTTTACGAGTCTGTGGTTTCTGACGGCACTTGATTCAGAGGCCCAGTGTCCCCGAAATCAATTTCTGAAGTTTTGTTCGGGTACGTTCAATAAACATATGTGCTGGTTTTTCTATCTTTTGAACCAGTGCTCGGAATTGAAATCCAAGGGAACCGATGAACTCATAGTTCCGATATTCGCTTAAGGGGACCTTTACCGCAGTTACGTTTTATGCAGGTTGAAAGTTAATTTTTGGGAATTAATAAAAAAAGTTAAATAAAATTGTTGTGAACAATTTAATTTATCTTGGGTAGTTAAATCCTACATGGGGAAGTTATTGGTGGGGCCCTCATCCACATAACCTCTCATGAGAGGATATTTGTGAGGTGGGGCCCACACGAGCCCTTACTTATCACCTCCCCTAAACTCCCCATTAACACTCCTTTAATTAATTCGACAACTCCCCCTTATTGAATGAGATCTCTTCACATCCCTCTCTCTCTCTTTAATATTTTCCAACACATTTTAATTAATTAATTCAAACTCTTCAATTAAATAATTAAAGAGTTTGAATTTTGAATTACATGTGTGAATAAAATTAAAAGCCTTAGCTATTATTTTATTTTGGGGCATTCATTGTGTTGAGAGGATTTTAGGAGAGCTCTTGAGATTTTGAAAGAGTTCCTCTCTTTAACAAAGAACACAGTCTTTCCAACGGAGAACTGCCGAAGAATGACGATCACTTCCTTTGATCTTCGGCCAAGCCAAAGGAGAAGGAGCCACCCGCAAGGAACACCGACGACGAGCCATCCTCGGCTCCTTTTTCCCCGACGTCAATGAGTTGACGCCGTCTCCATGCGATGCCATATTCCACAACACCCGACTACCGCGAATCTTATTTCGAGGTTGGGTTATTGTATAATTTTATTTTGATTAAATTATACACTTATCGTTGTTGAATGAGAATGGTTGTTATGGAAAATTGATACTGCCTAACGCAGAGGGAACATGCCAAACTCACACGACCCAACGACCCTCCGTTGTATCTTTTATTTGCGATGGAGACCATCTTGGGAAGGTGGTAATGAACGAAGGTTGCGGCTTCACGCCGATAGCATGCAGAAGAATCGCGGCCCGCAACCACGGGATGCTCGGCCAAAGAAGAACCGGTGGACTAAAGCCGTCCGGGCCGAAGGAAGACCGTGGCACCACAAGAGGTGCCGCGCTGGTGAGGACCGCGGCCCGTGCTTCGCGGGCCGCTTCGGCGGCAAACCGGACGACTCGTCGGCCTGCCGGGTGAAGGATCCACGACACCCGAAGGTGCCGCGCAGCAAGACCACGTCCCGCCCGAGCGGGCCGCTTGTGTTGGGAAGGCCGACCAGCTTCGACCGGCCGGTTGGGAGGGTGGCGCCGCTCGGAGCCACCAGTTCAGGAAAGTGGCCCCCCTCATACCGCTCGTCCAGCCAGCTGAGCCCTGGCCAGCTGGGTTGCGCCCTGCCGGGTCGGGCAGCGTCGAGCCGAGCCGATTTGGGATGGGCCTTGCCGGCCGGGCCGCGCTGAGCTAGGCCGGGCTGTGCCGAGCTGGGCCGGGCTGGGCAGCATGATTCAACGGGCCGATCCGACTCTCTGCCGGGTTGGACCTGCCAAAACCGGGTTGACCCGACCCGCCAACCCACTGGGCTTAACAGGCCGGACCCATTTTCACTTAAAGGTGAATAACTTGAAGACCACGCATCTGATCGATGTGCCGTTTCTGGAATTGGGATCCTCGCGATGAGGCGGTCCTTTTGAGATACTGTAAGTGAGTATTGGATGACTTTGGAAAATGGTATGGTTTGGATCGAGCGTAAATCCAACCGGGCCCCTGGAACGAAAAATCCAATATCTCTCAGATCGGGCGTCTGATTGATGCGCCATCTGTCGCGTTGGGTTTCTTTTGACGAGATGGAACTTCGGGATACATCAAATTAGGTTTTAGTTGATGTATTTATTCTTGGATCGAGGAGCGGACCCTACCTAAATAAAGCGTGTTGTGTGTGGGAACCCTAGAGCTGGCTGTGATTACGACGACTACCATACTGGGATCCTCCGTGGGTTCGACGACGATGAATTCTGTACTTGGATCCTCCATGGGTTCGGCAACGATGACTACTATATTTGGATCCTCCGTGGATTCGGCAGTGATTACTACTGTACTTGGATCCTCCATGGGGTTGGCAGTGATTATTACTATACTTGGATCCTCCTTGGGTTTGACAACGACAACTTCTATACTGGGATCCTACGTGGGTTTGGCAGAGGAGATGATTCAGAGGCTACATCTAATCATCTCCACCCCTCTTCGTGAGTTGTATACCTGTGTGAGCTGAGTCTTGACTTTCAATAATTAACTTTGATGTGATTTACTTATTTTCTGTGTGGACTGGGTTGTGATTGGGCTCGAGAGTTGGAGTCGTACTGGATTGTAGACTTAGGTATATGTATGGGCATATACCTAAGAAGGGTTGGTTGATGCACCGTGTTTTGTATCTTACTTCTTGTTTATCCTTAGTGGATATTGTGAGACCTTGCGGGTCTCAGGGTCCCTACTGAGTATCGTTATACTCACCCCTGCATGGGCTATGCCCACACTACGTTGTGTTTGTTGTAGACGATGGACATCCCTGATCATGGTTGAGGCTTGTAGAGCTGGACGGTATTCGGAGGTGGACCACTTGGTGAGACGTACATGGAGCAGACGGATGGACCCGAGGTGCTGAGGACACTATCTATACCCACCCTTCAGGTGGGATTCCCGGAGGATGACTTAGTGGTTGCTGCTTTACTTTACTACAATTGTACTAGTTTTTCAGTTGTACTGTACTATCAGTTCGGTTTGTATTCTATCCCATTTACCTTTCAGCACGTAATTTTGTATTCAGTATCACTTTGTGATTACATATGTTGTGTACTCTGTTGTGTTGTTTACTATTATAAATGCAATGCCTTACCTTTTATTGGGATTTACGCCTTTGGTGCTAGTCTCCAGCCCATGGCCTATGGAAGGCGGGTTTGGGGTAGTCACAACACGGGCCCTGAGGACTGGTCGTGACAGAAATACACTCAAACTATCATGTAATTGGAACCAAATAGGTTTTTAGAAACAAACAATATGATCACAGTGTAATAACTAGAAATAAATCTAGATTAGTTTCCAAATGATATAATCAAGAAGAAGGAATATATTATAAAGAACTATTTTCTCCTATAGATAGATTAGAATCTATTAGAATCCTTTTATCATATGCATCACATATGAATTTTAAATTATATTAGATAAACATTATATCTTATTTTTTAAATGTCTTTTTAATAGGGTAAGTTCATGTAGAAAAACCTCCTCATTTTGAAGATCCTCATTTTCAAAATTTTATGCTACCAAAGCTCTATTTGGACGTAAACATTCTCAAAGGGTATGACATAAAAGGTTGAGTTATTTTATTTTGTTAAATGGTTTTACAGTAGGAATGGAGGATCATATGTTATTTAATAAAAATTCATCCTCAGATATTTTTTTGGCACAAATATATGTATATGATGTTATTTTCGCACCAAAAAACCAAAAATTGTGCAATGAATTTTCAAAACTTATTAAAAAATAATTCAAATAGAGTATGATGGAAAAAAGAAACTATTTTCTGGATTTTCAAGTTTATCAAAAATATTTTGAAAATATTTTTAATCAAACTAAATATATACTCAATTTAATTAAAAATTTTGGACTTGAAAATAGTAAGAACTAATCAACTCATATGAGTTCCAATATCAAACGTGACTCGAATAAAACTAGAAAATCAGTTGACAAAAAATTGTATAGTGGAATCATTGGAAGTTTGTTGTACCTTACTGCAAGAAAGATACACATTATGTATTTAGTATACCATTGTGAAATATTTGAATATAATACAAAAGAATAAAATTTGAATGATAAGAAAATAATTTTAAGATGTCTAAAAGGGACTATATCACTTTATCTTCTTTTTCCAAAAAATTCTAATTTTAATTTAATTTTATAACAAGATGCTAATTTTGTTGGATATAGATTAGATAAAAAGAAAACCTCAAGAACCTGCCATTTTCTTGGAAAATCCAGTGTATTGGTCAAGTAATAATCAACACTCCATAGCACTATAAACTACTGAAGATAAATATATTACAACAGGAAGTTATTGTGTATAAGTGTTGTGGATGAAACACACTTTAATGGATTTTAGATTTAATTTTAATTGCGTTCCAATTAGATGTGATAATACAAGTGCTTTCATCATCTCAAAGAATCTAATAAACCATTCAATAATGAAGCATATTGATTTAAGACATCATTTATTAAGAGATAATGAAAAAAATAATGATATCTCTTTAGAAATCATTTTCATAGAAAATAAATTAGCATATATTTTTCAAAACCTTTTCCTACTGACAGATTTGATTTCATTAAGTCATAATTAATATATTTAATTTTACTAAATAATATCTTATAATATATTTCTCATATTCAAAGTAAATACATTATTTGTGTTATTTTTTTTGTTTTTTTGTGATGTAGTTTTGAGTATTAATCACATTTGATAAGCCACATTACCTAGTTTTAGTAATAATTACCCTACACAACACTGTGTGACCCTTGAGTTACCATAAATGAAAAATATTGTGCATCATATCTATGCACGAAATGGACTAAAAACCTTTGAACCACCTCTCTCTCTTATCAAAACTTCATTACCATAATATTACAACCCTAAACTCTTCAAACCCTTTGTAAATGGGTAAAATGAAAAGAACCGATGGTGCCTCATCTGGTATAATGAAACAATAAAGGATCTCAAGGAAAGTGCTAAGTAGAAGAGATATTGATTTTCAATGGTTGGAATAGATAGATATGTTGTTGAATAAATTCATCAATCATCAAGGATGAAAGTACGTCTTCGATGATACATTAACCATGATTTTATTCAAGAAGTAATTTCATGAGTTTTATGAAATAACAGTCTTTAATTTTGAAAATGATGAAGACTTAGTTAGTTTAATCCATGAAAATCCCTCATGAAGGCTACTTGTTTTTCATCACCTCCTTAGCTACCATGGATGGATTCACCCATCCAGAGATGATGCATTTTATGTTCAAAATAGAAGTTGTTGAGAAGAAGAATGTAAAGAATTTAGATCATGAAAGAAAAGTGATGACCAAGTTTATACAGTCAGGAATAACACAAAAAATGGTGAATTTGAAAAAATTATTATTCAAGATATCGATTTTATTTATATTTTTATGATATAAAAACCTGTGAGTATGGAACATTATATTCTATGATATATGCGTCATGTTCAAAATAGGTCTATGAATTTCTATCCTTTTGGAAAAAATTTAAACCCTATTTTTTGAAACACTGGAGTTGGATAGGGTGATAGTAAAATAACTCTTCTTCATGGTTTAATGACTTTAAGTGAAAGTTTATTAAGAAAACATGGATTTTTTTGGGACTTTTTGTTAAGAAAATTATCACCCAAGACCTCGAGTGCTGGAGCAGAACCTGAATTGACTCAGGGGGAATCATCTTGTTTATAAGAGATATCAGAGTTGGTAGAAGGATCCTCTCATGACATTGAGATAATAGAGAGTCAAGATAATGAATAAACTCTCAAATTAAGGCAAAAAATAGTACAAATTGGCATTCAAACATTCCAAAAAACTGGTTTTCATAATAGCACCCCTCCTAAACTTGATTTGGTACTTGTACTAGTTTATAAAGAAAGGATAGCCTCAACTATCACTCACATATTTTCAGTTGGTCAAGGCAAGACCATTTCAGTAAGACCTAGAATGTATCCTCTCATAATCAAGTCTCATTCTCAAGAATTGGAAAATATGGTTGAAATATGAGTTAGTAGAACAAAATCACAAGAATCATATCATGTGAAATAAGTACCGGATGTTGCTGAAAAACAATTAGTTCAAGAATAATGTGTAGAAGTTCACCAGGAAAGGTATTATTTTATTCTTCAAGAAGGTAAAGATAAAAAGTACCAAAAATTTATAGAAGTGTTTTTGAAAGTGAACAATAGAGATACTCAAAGTTTTTTTTTCCAGAAATAGAATCAATAAAATCTCAATTCATTGAGTCTAGTCAAGAAGTAAGAACTATTCATAATCAAATTTCATCAAAGTTTGAGATTCAAGAATTAAATATATTGGTTCAGTCTGTGTTATAAGTATTATTAAAATAATTGAGTACAAGAATGGAAAATGATTCTGATCAATGATCAAAGATAGTATAATAATTTCCAGATGTAGATATGATGACTATAGTTATTTATTCTCTATAGTGTGAAATCATCTAATGAGATATGTTTCAATATCTTCAAAAAAATGTGGTAGATGAAGTTATAAGGTTACCAGTTCCTCTGAAGGGATATTTTTAAAATGTTGACAAATAAAAAAAGAAAATTGTTTCTATGTTGAAGCAGAAGTTTTTTGAAGCCCAAGAAAATTCAAGTCAAGTGAGGAAGGATGTCAATTTCATCATCACAGAACTAAAAAGTATGGATGGATCATTATCAAACAAATTTTAAGTTATAAAAAATAAATTGGAAGAGTTTCATGAAGTAGTTGTCAATAGTATCAAGCTAGATTTCTTAGAATATAATGATATAGAGGCTGATGCCTTTGTAGAAGCTTCAAAAACAAATAAGGGTCTTCTAAAGAAAAAGAAAGTGTCGCTATTATTAGTATGATAGAAAACTAGTTCCAAGTGTTGAAAAAATTTGATATGAAATTTCACAAAGGAGGGATATATGTAGAAATTTGTTGGGAATTTCTCTCAACATGTGTGGAACGGTTTTATAACCCTTCTGGATTATTGAAAATGACGTGGTAAAAATAATTGATGCCTGTGTGAATGATATTTTTCAAATTTAGGGAAGATAGTTTCCTGAACTACAAATTGTTGATAAAAACCTATCCACCTATCAGCAAATAAAGGAAATATTTGACCCTTCTAAGGTCTATCAAAGGAAAAATATTAGGTTTACTAAATAAGTGTCTTTATTCTTACCTAAACAGTTACTTAAATTAGCCATTTCCTATGTAGATAAATTTTATTTGGAGATAGATAAACAAGATTATATGAACATACAATCAACACCGTTAAGGTTTTCTCATGAATATTGATTCGGTCTTAGAGAATCCCTACTGACGTTGGGTGATTTTGTTACCACGACAGCTGATGATCCCCCGCCTTTATCCTCATTACCTCACGATCAGCCATTATCTTTCTAGAATCCACCTTTGATAATTAGTTTCATGACCATAAGTTGATACAATCACTCTCTCTAGTTTGTAGAATGGTTTTTCCAGTGGATGGGAATTCTTAAAAACATTTGAATCATGAAAACTTTATGGAATTATAATAAAAATTTGAATCTATTTACGTTAACATTTCTTGTAATTATCATAATGATTTAATTCCTTTAATTATTTTTATAGAATGTTTTATATATATATATTTTTTAAATATTAAATATTATTTCTTTATGATTCTTTTTATTATATTTTTTATCATCATTTTATGCTATATAGTTTTAATTTTTCTTTATAACCACTATTTAATGCTAAATCCTATTTATCAAAAAATTTTACTTACATTTGTGTGCAATATAAAGTGTATTATTTATTCTACTTCATTTTGACATCACAAAAATGGGTAGAAGGAAAAGAAAATACAAAAAATAATTCCTTCCTTATTTAAAAAAGTGGTAGAAGGAAATGAAAATAAGTATTTTAAAATTATTTAAAAAAATAATTAGAATAAAAGAAAATTTCATTAATTCTATAAGTTTAAAGATTAGTATATGAAATTTTTTATTTTTCAATATCGTGGGTTTTGTGATCATAAAAAAGGAGGATATTTTTGGAAAGAATATGTTGTTCTAATATACCTTTGTGTTATGTGTTTTTATGACTCACAAATCCCTACATTTATTCTAACAAGTTTATCCTAATTGTTTTAGATTATTTTTATCTTACTCTTTGTGTCTAAGTGTTTATTTTATGACATGAAGTCATTTTATCTTATGAAAGTTGAATAAAATATTTAGTTTCTCAAAATCATAAAGTGTCGATGTTTTTTCTACTATATAACGCTTTATCTTATAAAGTACGATTGAGTTGATCAAGAAAAATTATTTAGTTAGAATGAAAAAGAGACTGTCTTCTGAAAAGATTTTATGTAGCCATAAGAAGTTAAAGAAGATAAGTGTTACATCGTAGTAACATTTTATATCTTATACAGGAGAATTATCTTATGCTTCGTTGAAGTTATCTTATATTACGAGGAAGAGCTACTTTATCTTATGAAAGATATATTACGATGAAGAGTACTTATAGTCAGTATCTTATGAAGATCTAGTATTGTAGAATTTCATGATTACTTTACTAATCTCTCAATAAGTCACTTCATTCCTTTGGAGCACATCAAAATAAGATTATCCATTTAAGGAAATATTGGTCTATATAATAATTGCAACAAATGGAAAGGTCTGAAGAAATAAAATATTTCAGTCATCGCTGTCGTAAAAGTAATTCCTATATTTAAAAAGTTTGGATGTATACCCTTGATATACCGTCTCATCAAGATCACAATATAAGCTCACCCAACCATTATAATTATCTAATTATGAAGTTCAAAAAATATATAAAAATATAAATAAACCTCTACACCGAAGAAGAATAATAGAAAAAAATTAGTTTTGCATGTTCTACAACAACAAAGAAACATGTTAGATACACTACTACAAATATGGCATTTATCAGTGCTAGAAAAGGGCAATAACAGTGCTAGAAAAGTGCTGTTAATCGAGGTAAATATAGGGGGGTTCCCTTTTATTAGCGCTCAGAAAAGCACTGATAAAGTCCCCCTTTATCAACGCTAAAAAAAAGCACTGACAAAAAGGTCCTTTATCAACGCTTTTTTTTAGCACTGATAAAAGACCCCTTTTATCAGTAGTTTTTTAGCACTGATAAAATTAAAAAAAAAAAAAAGAAAATTCAATGCTCAGGGTATCCTTTTAACAGAACTTAACCCCCATTTTATCAGCGTTAGGCGGACCCCCTCTCACTCCCCCCGCGCACTGCACTTGCTCGCGCATCCCCCACATGCCCGCTTGCCCCTCCTTGCTACCACCAGAACTTGAACCCGCAACCTCCCCCCTTGCACGCCTACACCTTTACCACTAATACATTTTGTTTTTTCTCCATTTAATGATATATCTATATATATATAGTTATATTTATTCGTATATTAATATAGATTCATATTAATATAAATATATTTAGTTATATTAATACATATATATTTATTCATATATTAATATATATATTTATTTGTATATTAATATATATATATATATATATATATAATTATACTTATTCATATATTAATATAGATTCATATTAATATAAATATATTTAGTTATCTTAATACATATATATTTATTCATATATTAATATATATTTTTATTTATTTATATATATAGTTATATTTATTCGTATATTAATATAGATTCATATAAATATAAATATATTTAGTTATATTAATACATATATATTTATTCATATATTAGTATATATATATTTATTAGTATATTAATTTATATATATATATATATATTTATTTATATATATATATATTTAGTTATAATTTTTTATCAATATATTTATTTGTATATTAATATATATTTATAAGATTAGTTTTAAATACATTTATAAAATATGTTTTTTATGTGTGTTTATAGATAAATAAATAAATAAATACACACATATATACAAAACACACACACACATACACACACACACACACACATATATTTACGAATAAATACAAATATATATGTATTTGAAAAGCCATAGAATGTTAAAACGACCATAGATTCTAATCCATGAGTTCGTTTCAACTCCACAACCAGTCGAATAGAATAAAATGAAACAATCTTCGATATGATATGTGCTAAAGGCCTAGCGGACATCCGAATCATAATTTATATCTGTTTGAATGTTAAAAAATCAGGGTATCCCGACTAAAAACTCAGTTTTGGAGGCCTTATGGGAATTTTTGGGCCTAAAAAAATGTGACAAAATGTTCCCTTTGGTCACTAGAACGTGTATCTCATCACAATCTTAAATTTGATATGCTGTAGAGCTCAAATGGACACATGGATCAGAAGTTATGTCTGTTTGAAGTTTGAGTTTCATTTTCAACTTATTTTAGATCTTTTATTAATTTTTTTGTGTCTTTAAATTGTTATTAAATTATTATTAATTGATGATAATTAGAAAATTATTAATTAATAGTAATTTTTAAAATATTTTAAATCCATTTTCACTAAATATATTATATATTAAATGTAATAGTTTATTTATACTTATATAAAAATTATTTTAAAAATATATATTTTATTTATATCAATATAAATATACTTATATAACAGTATATTATTTTTCATGATTTTTTTTGAAATTTATCAGCACTAGGAAAAAGCACTGATAAAGCCCCCCCTTTGTCAGCGCTACTAAAAAAGCACTGATAAACAGGTCCCCTTTAACAGCGCTAAAAAAATCACCGGTAAAGGGGGGGGGGGGGGGCTTTATGAGCGCTAAAAAAAAGCACTGATAAAGGGTCACTTTTAAATGTGCTTTTTTTTAGCGCTGATAAAGCCCCCCTTTATGAGTGCTTTTTTTAGTGCTATTAAAGGGTGGCACTACAGAAACCCAGTTTTGTGGTAGTGATACCAACACATAGTTTAAAAAAATTCATGTCGTGCTTATCAGTTCTATTAGTTACACTGAAGAAAATCCTGAGCTATATCTTGGAGTCTATATTCTTCTCATGATTAATTTTCATCTACTGTCAGTTTCTTCTTCCAATTTTGTGCTACATGCATGATTCTAAAAGTTTCTATTAATTCTATCTTGTTTATATTTAGTGTAAGAGTGTTCTTAAGACCATGGATAGGTCTTGTAAAGGGAGAGTCTCGTTGAAAGCTATTGGAACCTTTTATTAAGTGACTATTTCTTGTACTCAGTTGAGATCCCTCGGTAAAAGGGATATCTTAATGAAAATCACCAAAATCATGGAATAGAGTGTTGGTGGAGTGGACTAGGGGATTTATGTTCCACGAACCACTATAAATCCTTATGATCAATTTTTTTATACATTTTTTCATATTTATTATGTATATATTATTAAGGAAATATTTTAACTCACATACCTCGAAGAGGGTGGTCTAATATTTAAGATTATTTTAAGAACTCAAATCACCACCCTCTTGAGTTATTCATCCAATCATCATATGAGATAACATATAGTCTATGAGAATAAAAAGAATATTAAATTCTAAAACTAAATATGTATTATGATATATATAATAATATTTCAATGTCAAAATATATATGAAAACAAATTAATTATTTTTATCAATGTTTTTATAGTGTTCGAAATTAACTGATGAAAAAGATTATGGTTATTATATTTTCAAATTTATAAAAGATATCATATTTCATCTACAAACTAGCATCCTCAGAGAGTCATTTTAGATGATAATTACAATTTATTTAAAATTATTCTTAATCATTTGTTTATTTATATTTTTCCAGTACAACCAGGACTTTTGATAGTCCATGTATTTAGAAGAGGAAATAGATTTGTTTGGAAATAAATGGGAAGAATAGATGGTGTCAGAATTTATGCAGATAACATAAAGAGATGACTTCATACTACTTATTTAGTTAATTTTATCATCATTTTATCTAAATTTTTAGTTAATTTTCTTATCATTTTTATCTAATACTTATTTAGTTAGTTTTATAAAGATTATGAAGAAATGAATTTGTTAAGAATTTATTTTTCATCAACCATTTTGTGTTCTATAAGGAGAAAAGAATGACTGGAAAATAATAAATTCAAGGCTATGTCTTCAATAAGGATAATGAACTCATGTACTATTTATTCTCTTCATAGAGATATATTTTCTTCATTTGATATGTTAATTTTTATTAGTGTGTGTTTTCAATTTACGAATGACACAAAGTTCATGTTTTATATTTAAATTGACATTTTAGTTAAGAACATGTGCCACTCAATAAAAAAAATTAAATGTTATTATATTATCTTGATACATGATTAAAGTGATCTATAAGTAATTTTTGATGTGTAAGAATCAAATTCATGTCAATACGACACATGGTGTGATAGGTATGACTCAAAGTGCACGTTTTTATTTAAAATTGACATTTTAGTTCAAAAACCACATCACATACTCAAAATGAAGAAAATGTTCTCATATTGTATTGATACATTATTTCAATGATCCATTAGTCATTTATGACTTATAAGAATCAATAACATATTAATCTGATATAAGGTGTGGTTGGAATGACTCAAATTGCATGTTTTTATTTTAAATTGACATTTTAGTTCAAAAGAGGTGTGACATACTAAAAACCAAGTAAACACATTTATATTGTTTTTATACTTTAGTATAATGATCTAAAAGTCATTTATGATGTGTAGGAATTATCCACACCTCAATCTGATACACGGTGTCACTGATATTACTCAAAATGTGGTTAAAAATTCCATTTTAGTTAAAAACATGTGTCACTCACTATAAAATGAGATAACATGCTAAAATGGTCTTGATACTTTAGGAAAATGATCCATAAATCATTTTTTACATATATAATCAGTCACATGTCAATCTGACACATGGTGTGATCAGTATGACTCAAAATGTGTGTTTTCAATTTAAAAATGAGTGTCACTCACTGAAAACTTATAAAACACACTTGAATTATTTTTATACCTTAGTAAAATGATAATTTAGTAATTTTTGACATGTAATAAGAAACTGTACATCAATCTGACACATGATATGACTCAAAGTTTCTGTTTTTATTTAAAACTGAAATTTATGTTTAGAACACACATCACATACTCAAAACAGATGAAATGTGATCATATTATCTTGATAATTTATGATAATGATCCATAAGTCATTTTTTATGTGTAGGAATCAACCACACATAAATTTGATACACAATGTGATCGGTATGAATTAATGTGTGTGTTTCTATTTAAAGTTTACATTTTAGTTCAAAAGATGTGTGACATAATCAAAACCAAGAAAACACATTCATATTGTTTTGATACTTTATAAAAATGATCCATAACTCATTTGTGATATGTAGGAATCATATGTATCTCAATTTTATACAAGGTGTGACTGGTATGACTCAAAATGTGGGTTTTTAGTTTAAAAAGGAATTTTAGTTAAAAACATGTTTCACTAATTTTAAATTAAGAAAACATGGTTGGATTGTCTTGATACTTTCGGATAATGATCCATAAGTCGTATATGATGTGAAAGAATAATCCACACATAAATTTGACACACACTATGACCATCATGACTCAAATTATGTGTTTATAGTTTTAAAATGACATTTTAGTTAAAAATGCATGTCCCTCCCTGAAAACCTACAAAATATAATCATATTGTTTTGATAATTTAAGAAAATGATACTTAATTCATTTTTTACTTTTGGGAATCAACCTCACATCCATATGACACATGGTGTGACCAATATGACTCAAAGTTTGTTTTTATTTAAAATTGACATTTTAGTTTAAAATATTCAAAACATACTCGAACCCAAGAAAACACATTAAATTTTTTTTGATACATTAAAAAAATGATCTATAAGTCATTTTTTATATTTAGGAATTATTCATACCTCAATCTGATACACAATGTGATATGTATGACTCAAAATGCGTGTTTTTAGTTTAAAATTGAAATTTTAGTTAAAAAATGTTCCACCCATAGAAAAACAACCAAACACACTCGAATTTTCTTAATACTTTAGAAAAATGATCTATATTTCATTTTTAATGTGTAATAATTAGTCTCGTGTCAATCTGATACACAATGTGACCATTGTGACTCAAAGTGCGTGTTTTCAGTTTAAAATGGAATTTTTGTTAAAAACAAGTTACAGTCACTGAAAACCTAGAAAACAAACTCAGATTTTATTGATATGTCTGGAAAAAAAATCCTTAAGTCATTTTTGATGTGAAAGAATCAACCACAAATCAATTTGACACACGATATGGACAATATGACTCAAGGTGCCTATTTTTATTTATAATTTACATTTTAGTTCAAAACTTGCGTCACAACTCAAAACTAGGAAAATGTACTCAGCTTGTATTTAAACTTTATTAAAATGATACATAAGACATTTGAGACATATAGGAATCAATTGAACGTTAATTTGACACACAATGTGACCATTATGACTCAAAGTTTGTGTTTTTATTTAAAATTGACATTTTAGTTAAAAAGATATGTGGCATACTCAAAAATTGAGAAATCACATTCATACTATTTTAATAATTTAAGACAAATAACCTTAAATTATTTTTGATGTGTAGGAATATGTCGTACCTTAATCTGATACACAGTGTGATTGGTATGACTCAAAATGCGTTTTTTCAGTTAAAAAATATTATTTTTGTTAAAATCATGTGTTAATTACTAAAAATAAATAAAATACACTAATATTGTCTTAATATTTTAATACAATGACCCATGTGTCATTTTTTGACATGTAAAAATCAACCCACATCAATTTGACACAAAGTGTGACTGGTATGACTCAAAGTGTGTGTTTTTAGTTTAAAAATGACATTTTAGTTAAAAAAATGTGTCACTCATTGAAAACCTAGAAAAAAAACTTGGATTGTCTTGATATATTAGGAAGATTATCCTTCAGTTATTTTTGATGTATAGAAATTAACCACACATCAATTCTACACATAGTGTGACTGGTATAACTCAATGTGTGTGTTTTTATTTAAAATTGACATTTTAGTTCAAAAGATGCATGACATACCTAAAACCGAGAAAACACATTTATATTATTTTGATACTTTTGAAAAATTACCCATAAGTCTTTTATGATGTGTAGGAATCATTCTTCCCAAAATATAACATAGTGTGACTGGTATGACTCGAAATGTGTGTTTTTAGTTTTAAAACGACATTTTAGTTAAAAATATTTGTCACTCACTAACGACTAAGAAAACAAATTCATATTTTCTTGATACTTTACGAAAACGATCCATATGTCATTTGTGACATGTAGTAAATATTTTCACGTCAATCTGACACACAATGTGACCAATATAATTAAAGTGAATGTTTTCAGTTTAAAATGACATTTTAGTTAAAAAGACATGTCATTCATTGTTAACCTTGAAGGAACTATTATATTATCTTGAAATTTTATGAAAATGGTCCAAAAATCATTTGATATGTATTGGAATCAGTCGCATGTCAATCCAACCCATAGTGTGGCTGATATTACTCAAAGTTCATGTTTTTATTTAAAATTGACATTTTAGTTCAAAACACACACCACATACATAATACTATGAAAATGAGATCATATTGTCTTGATAATTTAGAAAAATAATCTATAAACCATTTGTGATGTGTATGAATCAACTTGGCATTAATTTGACACATAGTGTGCCTAGTATGACTCAACATTTATGTTTTAAGTTTAAAATTTTCATTTTATTTTAAAACACACAACACATACTTAAAATTAAGAAATTTTTTCTTATATTATCTTTATACTTTAGGATAATTATACATAAATAATTTTTGATGTGTAGAAATTATCCAAACATTAATCCGACACATAGTGTCCCCGGTAGGACTCAAAGTGTATGTTTTCCGTTTAAAAGTATCATTTTATTATTGTATTGTTTCATATTTATGTTTACTTTATTTTTTTATAGTGTTACTAACATAAGAATTATTTTATTATATAGGTACACTCTTTTTTTCAAGGTGTGGTGGTTCTTTTAGAAACCAATAACATGATTAATTTCTTTTGAGAGGGGTTTAGGGTCAAAAAATAACAAAACATTAATGTTTTTGAATTTGTTGATATTTGTGATAAATTGTATGTACCAATGTTTGAAATTTTTTTAGTCATTGAATAGTTATTTTTTTTATTTTGTGATGAAAATTTAATTTAATTTAAATTTTTTGTTTTCTGCTGTAGTGCACTATAATTTTATCAACACACTGCCACACCCTAGCTTTTATGGGCACTAAGAATAACACTGATAAAAGGTCACTTTATCAGTGCTAAAAATAACCTCATAAAGTGTCCCCTTGATCAACGCTAAAAAAATGATGATAAAGGGACACCTTTATTAGTTCTAAAATAGCACCAATAAAGGAACCCCTTTATCAAATTTTTTTAGTCATGATGAAGGACCCTTTTATTTGCACTATTTTTAGCACCAATGAATGATCATTTTATCATCTCTATTTTTAGCACTGGTAAATGTTGTTTGCTTTTAAATTCATTGACAACATCTTATATTTTCTAGTGATAATGAATGTTATTTCTAGCACTGTTAAATCACATATATGTAGTAGGTTTGAAAAAAGTTTAGTTAAAGATTTTGATAATTTTAGGGGAGAAGTGAATCAATACCAACACTAAGAATTGACTATTTTAGATAGGTTTTATAGAAAATAAAGGCATATAAACTTACTAATAATCATGTCAATCGGATCTACAAAGTGCAGGTATTAATCAAAAATAAATTATCTACAAAAAAGTAACTTTTGTGCATCTAAATAAACTGAAAGAAAAATTATAAAAAAATAAGTTCAAGTTAATACATGTTGTAACACCACGATCCTCGTCGAACTTCAAAAAATAGAAATAAAATAATCCTTTGTTGCACTTACAGGGAACCCCATGCATCGTTACTATCTTCCACATGCTCATTTCATTAGTATATCCACCATTCCATGGTTTAGTTTACCTTAGGTAATTCACAACACTCCCAATGAATAGAACTGCTCTAGTGATGCTTTATTTGATGAGGAACCATAAAGGATGGTAAAAAAAAATCAATAGTATTTGGAAGATACATCGAATAACCCATTTAAAAATAATCCTCCATCACAACACCATCTTTCTTTCCTTATTCATTCAATTAAATGGAAGCCTTGTGAAAAATATTAGAAACAAACAACTCATCCCCCATTGAATAATCCATCACCATCTCTGTTATTTTTCCAACCATAAAGGGAAAAGTAATGTAATAGTGAACAATTACAAACATATAATCATAATAAATAAATAAACAATTACAAGAATAATAAATAGGCACCACTAAAAAATTAATTATATCAAGTATTATCCTTTATCAATGCTAAAAAAAGAATTGATAAAAGGGGTAATTTTATAAAAATTTGCTGAAAGCACTGATAAAGGGGGTTTTATCACTACTAAAAAAACTGGATTTTATCAATGATTTTTTAGCATTGATAAAACCATTCTTTATTATAGTTTTTTTTGGATGATAAAACAACATTTATCAACACTTTTCTTAGCCTTTATCAATACTTCTTTTTAACGTTGATAAAAACTATTTATCTGTAATTTTCTTAGTGATGATAAAAGTCGATCTGTATAATTTTTTTATAAATTATTAAAAATCACATTTTAAAGTCTAAATATATGTATATTGAAATATATGAAATAAATTTGGGTAAATGTGATTTATATAATAACAAACATGTATTTACACTTAATATAAAATATATTTACTGAAAAATGGTTTAAAAAATAATTAAAAATTAATGTTAATTAATAATTTGAAAATTAATATTTAGTGTTAGAAATTTAATAAAAATTTGGTGATGGAGAAAATTTATAAATTAATTAATATCTTAAGATAAGTTTAAAATATTACTTGAACTTTAAATGACCATCACTTTTGACCATAGTATCTGTTTATGCTCCATGATATATCAAATCAAAGTATACAAATAAATCTACTACATGTTTACCAAAAATACCCAGATTACTGATTTTCTAAGGCCCAAAAGTCCTAAAACCCTCTAAAACTGAGTATTTAGTTAGGATGATATATTTTTTTATAAATATTTTATGAAATTTAAACTTTTTTTAAAATACCCTTCTTATATTTTTTCAGTGGAAACCAAATTTATTCATAGAGATTACACTCATATAGATATTATGGTGTGGAAATTTTAATGTTTTTCATATTGTAGTGTTATTTATAAATAAATAAATATATTTTTTCATATATATACATTTATAAAATGTAATTGTAAAAATAAATATTTAAATATATATAAATATGTGTGTGTATTAATAAACTATATATAATTTTGTAAATATTCTAATAATATATGTAAATAAATATTAATATATATACAAATATATTAAAATAAGTATACATTAATATATATATATATATATTATAGGTTAATGGTAAGTGTGTTTTTTGTTTGTCTATATATATGCATGCACTACAAAAAAAGTTCTTAGAGCCGTAGATTATTAGAGGTGGTTTTAATAATCACCGCTAAACAAATCATATTAAATATAATTTATAATATTGCAATAGTTTAATATAATTGTTCTTTTTTTTGATTTAGTAGAGGTTCTAACTTAAACAAAACTAAATGTTCAAAATATACCCTAATTCGACCCCCTCCCCACACTATATCCCCATGGCCCCTCCCCCCTGATCCACCCTACTCCCTGATGATGAAGGCCTATCCCAAACCTTTGATCCCTGTGACCCTAACCCCCTACTCCCCAATGACGACCACCCCTCCCCCCCCTCTGATCCAAGTGACCCTAACCACCATTCTCCCTAATGATGACCCCACAACGAACCCCCTATCATTGACGAAGACCCCCAATGAAGGCCCCTCTTCCACTTTTCTCAGTGACTGGGACCCTCGACCGTGGTAAGAAACCTAACACCCTCCTACCCATGAATTTTTTGGGATACAAGTTTTAAAACCTCTTGTTCATTTGATTTTCATTCACTCATCCATACCACTTCTTCCACTTATTTTTGAATATCCCTAGAAACCTTGGGATTATCTCTTATCCCTCTTCCTCCCGCTTTCATCCATATATTTTTTTGATCCATGTTTTAAATCCATGGTGATTTCATCTCCCCCCCATGTTTTTCTTTTGTTCTTCTCCTTGAGATTCACTAAGGTGATTTTGTTTTGGTTTGGGGTGTGTTTTGGGCTAGACTTTGATGATCCTTGGGTGCGGTGTAGGTTTATCTACAGTTTCTTATGGTTAAGTTGTGCCTTTTGGGTGTTTCTTCATTTCCCTATGGTGTGAAGCAAGTTGGAAAAGCTTATTTAAGGTAGGGATTTTTTCATTTATCTTTAATATGTATCATGCACGAGGGGTTTACTTTTTTTAACTATGGGGGATGGTTGTTCTGGATTAATCAAAGATAAAGAATTGGATAATTGAAATTTAAGGGGGAATAGTGGAATGAATCTCATGCTTTTATAGATTTGATATTATTATGATATTATAGATTTTATGGACTAAGTACGCCACTAAAGATTGTGGATGTTGGTGGATTTTTATGCTAGTTTAATACGTGTTGTGACTATTATGCTGTTATTGTTGTGATATCACCCTAAATGGAAATTTGTCTAACCTATTATATTTTCCTAATGAAATGGTATCCCTAATATTTTGGAGTGTTTGATAATGCTTCTAAAATAAATTTAAATGTGATAAAAGTCTTTGTTAAATTGATAAATTGATCTTGTTGTGTTGTGATGTGTGGTTATACATGTAGTGCTGTGAGTTGATGGTTGTTTGGGCCGTACTTGTAGGGTAGCGAGGTGATGGTTGTTTGACTGTGCTTATGGGGTGGTAATGTGTGGTTGTGATGTGATGTGTAGTTTTTCCTAGTTAGGGCTGATGGTTGTTTGAGATGTTATTGTAGGGAAAACAAGCTGATGGTTGTTTGGGTCATGCTTGTAAGGTAGAAAGTTGATGTCTGTTTGGCCATGCTTGTGGGGTGGTGATGTGATGGTTTGTTGGGGATGATGATATACTTGTGATGTGTGGTTGTGTTGTGTTAGATGCCTAGGTAGTGATGGAATAACTTGTTTTAATAATGATTTAAATGGATGGTATTTGGTTTAGTTCATGGGATGAAAATGGTTAATGAATTAATAAGTGATGTTCTATGTGCTTAAATATGGTTGATGCTTAATAATCAAATGAATGCTCTAGTTAATGAATTGGATAGAAATGCGACTTGTGGTTGTGGCTTGTGTAGTGTTATGAATTTAAAGGTGGTAGTGGAAGTTGGGTTATTGGGAGTTGGTTAGTACTTTTTTATGAACCTGTAGGTTGGTCTTGTGTGGATATAAATATATATATACTTGTATATTCCTTGTGATTTATATATTCATCCCACCCATGTTGATCACTATGTTCCAACACCTTCATAGTCACACAAGGGTGTTTTTCCCAATATCCCAGTGATGAGGATGGATAGTTGGCTACCCACTCTTTCCTACTCTTTCTTCTATGTGTGGTAGGTATTGCAGAGATTGTGATGGTTGGAAGCCTGTTAGTTCATTAGATGATGATGTGATAGCCTATGTGTTTTTGGGAAAGATGTGATGTGACCATTCTTGAGGGGTGGCGGCCCAAGTATTTTTGGGCGAGATGTGATGTGAACGTTCTTGTGGAGTGGTGGCCTAGGAATTTTTGGGTGAGATGTGATGTGACTGTGCTTGTGGGGTGACTTATGGCGGGGTTTGTGTATGGTAGGAGGAAGGTACAAGGTTAATGTCCTTCATGTTTATAATACCCTACTACTCTGGTTATGGAAGTGGTTGTGATGTGATGGACCATGTGTTTTTGAGAGATATGGGATGTGACCATGCTTGTGGGGTAGTGGAAGAGGTGTTTTTGGGTGTGATGTGATGTGACTATGTTTACAGGGAAGTGGTATGATATTCAAAAGTGATGATAAATCTAGGACGTTCGACATTGGTGTGAGAGAGAAAAATTAGTGGGAAAGCGGTGTGTGGTACTCTTGGTTGATATGATTCTTATTATGTATTTATAATTGGCTTTCATTATTTTGTGAGAATGTCTTGGTGAGGTTGGGATGCATATTTAACCTATTTAGGTACTGTTGGTTCTTTTATTTACCCATGGGTGCATTAGTATGCTTTTTTCACATGTACATGAGAGACTTTGGTATTAGTACTGAGTATAATTGTATGATCAACCTACACATATAAAACTATTTTAAGGTTTCTAGGAGGATTATGTAGAATGTGGTTTACATTACTAGCTTCATCTTAGGACAGTTGTTGTGTCGCTGCTTTAGGTTTTTCTTTTGGATATTTAATTTTGGAGATTTTATCGATATCAGTTTTATTTATACATGCATTGTGGTATGGCTTTTGGTTTCCTTTTTATATTATTTCATGGATGAGTTTTTGGATGATTCATCTAATCTCCCAATCTTGTATCACTATAGAGGGTAATGCCTCCCATTTCATAATATTTTTATACCCTCAGTGCTAGTTTCCAACTTGGGTCCCACTGGAGGTGGGACTTTGGGGTCATTATCTATCTCCCCTCATTATAGTATTTTTAGGGGGAGGGGTTCATGATAGTGTGTTATCAAAGGTGATGGTTGAGATATAGGATGAAGTTTGGAGTTATGAATAGTGATTATTTCATGGGTTATTATGGAAACAGTTCTAGTTGACCATGGTACATGACATACGCTCAGAAAATTAGCTTGGATGCTAGATTTTATATAAGGCCCCAGCCTTAAACCTTACTTAATCTTGAGTTATTACAAGATTACACATTGAGGATCTTTTCGGGTTTCGAGTTTTAGAGAATTAGATCATAAAACTTGCATTACATTCCACATATAAACAAAGTGGTTACATAAAGATAGTATTCTTCATTCCCATCAATGGAAACATAATTAAAATAAACATGGATTCTTTCTTGACACTTCCTTGACACTATCGTCTAATCATGTACCTTTCCCTTGACCTGTGAAAACATTTCAAAAAAACTTGGGATGAGCATAAAAAGCTCAGTAAGGGATATAAAAATATGGAAAGGAAACATGGGTACATATAGACAGAAGGATGATATCATACTTTTCCCATAAAACATAAGCACTTTTACATACCTCATCACATCATGAATAAATCATAGAAATCATAAGACATAAAGGTAACTTGAGGCATTCATAACATTCTTACGTAGGGAGTAACCCTCTTGGTTACGTTTGGAATACCCATCACAGTATATTCCCTAAATCTCTTCGGAGAAACCTTAATGTTTCACTCCTTCGCGTTACCCAATGCATTGGAGAGCTATATCGGGCTCACCTGCTCTTAGTTTATCACGGAACCACCCCTCTTCATAATAATGCCCAAGAACCATAACATAATCGTATCACATAAAACATGCGTAAATGAAACATAACATTTCCACATTTCAATCACAAGATATCAACACAACACAAAAAACATTGTGAAAACCATTTTCAATACCAAAATAAAAGAAAAGTAAAACATGGTATTTATTTTTCTTTTAAAAAGAAGGTATGGCTTGTAGAGGAAGCCGAAACTCAAATAACGGTCACGACGGCAGAGAAGTCGTTGTCGCCGCATACGTACGACAAAAACATTCCCTTTTTTAGTTTAGTAAATGCTTCGTATAAAAAGATTCCTTTTGAATAAACGTAAAATTCAAAGGAGTTTATACACCGTATAAAAGAAAGTTGTGTATAAAATAAAATATGCCTCAATGAAAGGAGATTGAGACGAAGTCCCATACCTCGTATCCGACTTGACCCGACCGTCCTTTAATCTCCTGAATAATAAACTTGAGTTAATCACTACTTGCTTATCAACCTTTTTCAAGTTCATTATTCCTTTTATACCATGTTATGAACATCATGTAATCATTTAAGTTAATAATTTTCATTTTGTCGGTATTTGGTTCTTAAGTCAAAAATAGGCTTCTTATACTTACATGTTGTTAATTTGGTCAAAGGTTCGTTATATCCAGAATGATATTAATGATTTGGATAACATATATATCATATATATTCATCATATACATGTATTTATAATATTACATCACATTTAGAGGTAAGAAATGAAATACACCGTTCATGGAGACGGTAAGCCGTACGTACGCATGAACGCTACTTCCATTTCTATTTCATATTTTCTGGAATGGAATCATAATGATATAAGATTATATTATAATTCCAGTATAATTACATATATAATATCATTAAATTTATCCTTTACAAATCCCACATATGGTATTAACGAATCAAATCACTTTCAGGGGGCGGTAGTCCGCACTTCCTAAAATGAAGATATCGTGTTTACCCATAATGGAAACCATAAAGGTATGCCCAAAATGAAAAAAAACAGAAGCTTAAGGAAAACATAAACATATCATATATCATATATAAAAATAGTGACATCATAATAGCCACCTTTGAAGGTGTTAAATGAGTATTGAACAATCATCGTTTCGGGAGGCAGAATTTCTCCATCCACGGAAACCGTATGTTCTTTAACCATTTGATGTAGTTGTGTGAGAGTGTAGCTCATATAAATATTATAACAACATCCTAGTATATTGAAGATACTGGTGTTGTTACAAAATAAGTAAATAAAAAGAGTTTAGGGGGTTGGAGAAGCAAAATAAAACAAATGAACATGAGAGAATGAATTACCTTTAAAAGTGTAACTCCTTTTGATTTGAGCCTAAAGGCTTTATTTGAAAGGATTCTTCCCAAAGGGAATCCTCTAGGATGAGGAGAGGGATGTGGAGAGAGTAAATAGGCAGGGTTTGGCCGAGCCAAAGGCTTGAGGAGTGTGTGAAATGAGGTAGAGGTGGGGGCCTTTTATAAGAGGAGAGGAGGGGCACTTTTGGAAAGTAAAGATAAGTTACTTTATTTTAAAAAGAGTTTCGGATTCAAAAGGTCCCACATTGCTATAATTCGAGGATAAGGTGATAAGTCTTCTAAATCCACTCATCCAATTTTTTTTGGCCATGTGTAGGTTTTAGATTTTTCATTATCTTTCCATTTTATTTAAATCGTTAAATAATGAGGTCATCGCTGCATCATCATGATGTCATAAATAATTTAATTTATTTAAAGTCTAAAAATTATAAAAAAAATACTATGATGTAGTAAATATTTTTATATTTCCAATGACTATTTATAATAAAAAATCTGATCTTTATAACCCCATGTAAAAATTGTTTTCGTAAAACATATTATGTTTGTGTCATTTTTACTTTAACATTTAATAAAAGGTTATTTATGTCATTTCCCAACCAAAGTGTCTCCATGGGGTCTCCAAGTTGACCCATGGATTGTATTGGTCGGCCATGACACAACCAATAAGGTTGGGACATGTGTCTAGGTCATTTCATATTATTAAAGCATTATTTATACCTTAAACTACCCTAATTACCACTAATCGCGATTAAAAACTTAATAAGTTACTATTCACCAAAAAATTATTTTATTCCCATTGAACCACATTTTACTTCTTAATGACAACCATGTATGTCGGATTTTTGAAATTCAAAACACAATGATGGCAAAATTTCATTTAAACGGAAAAATCGGTTTTTATAAGTACCACTTAGTGGTTTCACTATTCATCAAAAATTGAAGTTTTTCAGAAAATTACCAAAAATTCACCCTAAGCTATATTTGATATTCCGAATTCAAAAATGAAGTCTATTTTAAAAAATTCAAAACATATAAGTCAAATTAATTAATTTAATAATTAATTCCCATTGTCAGAGAAAATAGCGTGTTTTTATGGAACAATAAGTATCAAAAGATTGACACCAGTTTAAGTCTAATTTCAAAGTGAAATTGATTCCAATGACCACCATTGGATTAAATGGTATAAATATATTCTAATTTCACTTCAAAAACAATTCAATACATAATCTATTCTTATAAATAAATTAGATTAAAAAGCAGTTTTGATGTAAAATGCAGTATTTTTCACTATTCATTAAAAAATGAACATTGTCAGAAAAATATCAAAAATTCACACAAAGTAAATTTTGATGTACCAATCATAAAGAATAAGTTTATTTTGACAAACATATTTTATAAAATTGTCAAAAGATAGATTCAAAAATGGTTTTCCATCATAAGGCAGTAAAACAATCTTTTAAGAATATTAGTGTATTCCATGCTTAAGATTGGATTTATTTTCATTTTAAGCCTCTAAAACACTATCTTAATCATTAATATACATAGATAAAAATATCTATTATTCATTACTTACTTGGGATGTTACATCCTTCCCCCCTTTATAAAATTGCGTCCCCGCAATTTATTTACTTATCGAATAAATGGGGGTACTTATCCCTCATTGCATTTTCAGATTCCCATGTTGCCTCTTCAATCATGTTGTTTTTCCACAAAACCTTTACCTGGTGAATCACCTTATTCCATAACACTTGCTCCCTGTGGTCAAGAATCTGGACCGGTTGTTCCTCATATGATAGGTTCTCTTCCAGCTGAACTACTTCTGGACTCAAAACATGAGATGGATCTGGCATATACTTTCTCAACATCGAAACGTGAAAAAAATTGTGTACCTGAGATAAACTCGGAGGTAAGGCCACTCGGTATGAAACTGATCCAACTTTCTCCAGAATTTCGTATGGTCCAATGAACCTTGGACTCAACTTTCCTTTCTTACCAAATCTCATCACACTTTTCCAAGGAGAAACCTTGAGAAAAACATGATCACCTACCTCGAAAGATAGATCCTTCCTCCGGTTATCCGCATAACTCTTTTTCCTTCTCTGAGTTGTTCTCATGTGTTTCTGAATCAGCTGAACTATTTCTGCCATCTCTTCTACCAATTATGGTCCCATCAACTTCCTTTCACCCACTTCATCCCAGAAAGCTAGAGTTCGACACCGCTTCCCATATAATGCCTGAAATGGTGCCATCTGTATACTGGAATGAAAACTGTTATTATATGAAAATTCAACCAAAGAAAGATATTGGTCCCAACTTCCCTGATAATCCATAGAACAATCTCGTAGCATATCCTCCAATGTCTGAATTGTTCGTTCTGACTGCCCATCTGATTGAGGATGAAAAGCTGTACTAAAATTTAATTCAGTACCCAACGACTTCTGAAGGCCTTTCCAAAAGTTAGAAGTAAACCTGGGATCACAATCTGATACAATGGAGAGAGGAACTCCATGTAACCTGACTATCTCTTTAAGATACAAACGGGAAAGTTGATCAAGAGAGAAAGTATCTTGTATAGCAAGGAAATGAGCAGATTTGGTCAAGCGATCAACAATAACCCAGATTGCATTATTACCTCGAGATGTCTTCGGTAATCCAACAACAAAGTCCATGGATATATTCTACCATTTCCACTATGGCACTGGTAAAGGCTGAAGCATCCCTTTCGGTAACTGCCGCTCTGCTTTAACCTGCTGACAAGTCAAACACTTCACAGTAAAATCAGCAATATCTCTTTTCATTCCATCCCACCAGTAATACTCCCGCAGATCTCTATACATCTTAGTACTGCCCGGATGAACTGAAAACGGAGAACTATGAGCTTCACATAACAACTCTCTCTTCAACTGTGAATCACAAGGCACACACAATCTCTTCCCAAATCTCAAAACACAATCATTATCAATGTTGAATTCAGGCAACTTACCTTTCTGAACCATCTCTACCTTTTTCTGCAACTCACTGTCTTGCTTCTGTGCTTGCTTGATTCTATCTGATAGAGAAGATCTCACTGATACCTAAAACAAAACAGAAGGACTCCCTGCACCAAAAACTTCTATGCCAATTTTCATCAAATCCTTAACCAAAGGATCACGTTCCAAACACAACATTTCTAATGAAGCATTACTTTTTCGACTCAAAGAATCAGCCACTTTATTTGCTTTTCCCGGATGGTAATGAATTGTACAATCATAATCCTTGATTAATTCCATCCATCTCCTTTGTCTCATGTTTAACTCTTTATGAGTGAATATATACTTTAAACTTTTGTGATCGGTATATATTTCACACTTTACTCCATACAAATGATGCCTCCAAATTTTTAAAGCAAAAACAACAGTAGCTAATTCCAAATCATGTGTAGGGTAATTTACCTCATGAGTTTTCAACTGTCGTGAAGCATAAGCAATTACCTGATCATTCTGCATTAGGACGCAACCAAGTCCTTTCAATGAAGCATCACTGTATATAACAAACTCACCATTCCTGGAAGGTAGTGCCAAAACTGGAGCATTCACCAATCTTCTTTTCAATTCCTGAAAACAATCATCACATTCTTTTGTCCAGATAAACTTAACACCCTTCCGAGTTAGCTTAGTCATTGGACTAGATAACCGTGAAAAATTTCTAACAAACCTTCGGTAATAGCCCGCCAAACCAAGGAAGCTACGAATCTCGGTTACATTTGTGGGTCTTGGCCATTCTTCCACAACTTTTGTTTTTGCAGGATCAATAGTTATTCCATCTTTAGAAACAATGTGACCAAGGAAAGAAATTTGTTGCAACAAAAACTCACACTTGCTGAATTTTCCATACAGTTTCTTTTCTTTTAAGGTTTGAAAGATAACCCTTAAATGTCTTTCATGCTCCTCTTTACTTTTAGAAAACACCAAAATATCATCAATGAAAACCACCACAAACTTATCCAAGAACTCATGGAAAATTCTATTCATTAAGTCCATGAATACAACAGGTGCATTGGTTAGCCCAAAAGGCATTACTACAAATTCATAATGGCCATATCTCGTACGGAACGCGGTCTTTGGAATATCTTCCTCCTTTACCTTCAGCTGATGGTACCCCGATCTCAGGTCAATCTTTGAAAAAAACTGAGCTCCCTGGAGCTGATCAAACAAATCATCGATATGAGGCAAAGGATATTTGTTCTTAACAGTGATGTTATTCAAGGCTCTATAATCAATGCAAAGTCTCATAGAACCATCTTTGTTTTTAACAAATAAAATAGGAGCACCCCAAGGTGATGTGCTAGGTCTAATGAAACCTTTCTCTAATAAATCTTGCAATTTCTCCTTCAACTCTAAAAGTTCAATTTGTGCCATTCGATAAGGGGGTTTTAAAATTGGATTAGCATCAGGAACTAAGTCAATAGTAAACTCAACTTCCCGATCTGGTATTATTCCAGGCAACTCATCAGGAAAAACATCAGGATAATCATTTACCACTGGCACATCATTAATCTGAACAGTTCCTTTATTTTCAACGATGTGTGCAAGGTAACATTCATTTCCATCTTTTACAAGTTTCTCGGCCTCTTGATATGTTATCAAAAGTAAGGGTTCATTCTTGTAAACAAACTTAAAGTCTTTCTGAAAAGAAACTTCTTTATCTCTACAGTCAATCTTAGCATGGTAAATAGAGAGCCAATCCATACCCAGGATAACATCAAACTCTACTAGAGGTAGAACAATAAGGTTTGCAAGTAGGTTCCTTCCACAGATAAGGATAGGAAGATTCTTATAAATTCTTTTTTCCTCAACATTTCCCCCAGGTGTTTTTACCAAAAGTTCAGGAGTCATTTCTTGAGATGGTATTCCCATTTTACTAGAAAAGGTTTCAGAGATGAAAGAATGTGTATACCCCGAATCAAAAAACACACTGGAATAATCTGCAAAAACAAACAAAGTACCTGATACAACTTCATTTGATGTCCCGACATCTGCTGAAGTAGTTGCAAAGGATTTCACCACCCCTTTCTGCTTGTAGTCTAACTGCTTCCCATCACTCAAGCTCTTTGTCGGACACTCGTTTGCATAGTGACCCATCTCATTGCACTTATAACATTTCACTGACTTTAAATAAAATTTGTTATTACCTTCACCTTGATCGTTTTTAGTGCAATCACGAGCCTTATGTCCCATCTTACCACATCGGTAGCACTTTCCAGAATTCAGAAGACATTCCCCAGCATGACTTTTGCCACATTTATCACAAACTAGAAACTTAGTTCTCTTACCATCAGACTTTTTTGAAGAATTCTTACCTTTCTCCTGCCACCTCGGTCTCTTCTTCTGCTGGTTGTTATAGAACACTTGGTCATCAGAAAACTCCATTTCCACCTTCTCAGCACATCGAACAAGCTTTTCATAACTTTTAAACTCACGAGAAGCTAATTCCCTTCGATATTTTGGCTTTAATCCTGAGTAAAAACGATTGATTTTACTATCAATGTCTCAGATAAAATTTGGAGCATACCTTGCCAATCGAGTGAACCTTTCTTCATAGGCAGCCACTGAGTCTTCCTCTTGCCTAAATTCCAAGAATTGTTTTTCCATCCTAAGTCGAACAGCCTTAGGAAAATACTACTCAAGAAACATACCTTTGAATTCATCCCAGTCAAGAGCATCAATCTCATCGGCGTCCCTGATATTTTTAACCATAGACCACCATTGATCTGCTTCACCCTCCAAACGGTAAATAGCAAGACTAACCTTTTGATTGTCTGAACACCCCATGACATCAAAAATCTTCTCCAGTGATTTAATCCACCCTTCAGCTAGTATAGGGTCAGATGATCCTCTGAATGGTGGGGGATGTTGCCTCATGAAATGTTCCACCACTGACATGTTCCTCTGCGGTTGATCTAGCTGATCTCGTGCATGGATACCACCACCATTTATCGCTTGATTCAACTGCGCCATTACTGTAACAAACTGTTCAGTTCCAATTCTGACCATTTCTGGATGCTGATTCGGAAGGTTATTTCCTTCTGTATGCCTTCCTAGCACTGCTTCCCTGTTTCCTCTGCGGAAAACCATTCTGAACAAACATTTCTTAGATGAAGCAACATGGTAATCTTCAAATGCTATATCATTTCAATTTGACCATAAAAAAAAATATTTTTGGATAATCATTTAATATAATTCTAACTCCTAAAGTTATCTAAACTGACCTTTGATACCAACTATAAGGCCCCAGCCTTAAACCTTACTTAATCTTGAGTTATTACAAGATTACACATTGAGGATCTTTTCGGGTTTAGAGTTTTATAGAATTAGATCATAAAACTTGCATTACATTCCACATATAAACAAAGTGGTTACATAAAGATAGTATTCTTCATTCCCATCAATGGAAACATATTTAAAATAAACATGGATTCTTTCTTGACACTTCCTTGACACTATCGTCTTATCATGTACCTTTCCCTTGACCTGTGAAAACATTTCAAAAAAACTTGGGATGATCATAAAAAGCTCAGTAAGGGATATAAAAATATGGAAGGGAAACATGGGTACATATATACAGAAGGATGCGATCATACTTTTCCCATAAAACATAAGTACTTTAACATACTTCATCACATCATGAATAAATCATAGAAATCATAAGACATAAAGGTAACTTGAGGCATTCATAACATTCTTACGTAGGGAGTAACCCTCTTGGTTACGTTTGGAATACCCATCACAGTATATTCCCTAAATCTCTTCGGAGAAACCTTAACGTTTCACTCCTTCGCGTTACCCAATGCATTGGAGAGCTATATCGGGATCACCTGCCCTTAGTTTATCACAGAACCACCCGTCTTCATAATAATGCCCAAGAACCATAACATAATCGTATCACATAAAACATGCATAAAGGAAACATAAAATTTCCACATTTCAATCACAAGATATCAATACAACACAAAAAACATTGTGAAAACCATTTTCAATACCAAAATAAAAGAAAAGTGAAACATGGTATTTATTTTTCTTTTAAAAAGAAGGTATGGCTTGTAGAGGAAGCCAGAACTCAAATAACGGTCACGACGGCGGAGAAGTCGTTGTCGCCGCATACGTACGAAAAAAACATTCCCTTTTGTCATTTAGTAAATGCTTCGTATAAAAAGATTCCTTTTGAATAAACATAAAAGTCAAAGGGGTTTATACACCGTATAAAAGAAAGTTGTGTATAAAATAAAATATGCCTCAATGAAAGGATATTGAGATGAAGTCCCATAACTCGTATCCGACTTGACCCGACCGTCCTTTAATCACCTGAATAATACACTTGAGTTAATCTCTACTTGCTTATGAACCTTTTTCAAGTTCATTATTCCTTTTATACCATGTTATGAACATCATGTAATCATTTAAGTTAATAATGTTCATTTTGTCGGTATTTGGTTCTTAAGTCAAAAATAGACTTCTTATACTTACATGTTGTTAATTTGGTAAAAGGTTCGTTATATCCAGAATGATATTAATGATTTGGATAACATATATATCCTATATATTCATCATATACATGTATTTATAATATTACATCACATTTAGAGGTAAGAAATGAAATGCACCGTTCATGGAGACGGTAAGCCGTACGTACACATGAACGCTACTTCCATTTCTATTTCATATTTTCTGGAATGGAATCATAATGATATAAGAGTATATTATAATTCCAGTATAATAACATATATAATATCATTAACTTTTTCCTTTACACATCCCACATATGGTATTAACGAATCAAATCACTTTCAGGGGGCGGTAGTCCGCACTTCCTAAAATGAAGATATCGTGTTTACCCATAATGGAAACCATAAAGGTATGCCCAAAATGAAAAAAACAGAAGCTTAATGAAAACATAAACATATCATATATCATATATAAAAATAGTGACATCATAATGGCCACATTTGAAGGTGTTAAATGAGTATTGAACAATCATCGTTTCGGGAGGCAGAATTTCGCCATCCACGGAAACCGTATGTTCTTTAACCATTTGATGTAGTTGTGTGAGAGTTTAGATCAAATAAATATTATAACAACATCCTAGTATATTGAAGATACTGGTGTTGTTACAAAAGAAGTAAATAAAAAGAGTTTAGGGGGTTGGAGAAGCAAACTAAAACAAATGAACATGAGAGAATGAATTACCTTTAAAAGTGTAACTCCTTTTGATTTGAGCCTAAAGGATTCCTTTGAAAGGATTATGCCCAAAGGTAATCCTCTAGGATGAGGAGAGGGATGTGGAGAGAGTAAATGGGAAGGGGTTGGCCGAGCCAAAGGCTTGAGGAGTGTGTGAAATGAGGTAGAGGTGGGGGCCTTTTATAAGAGGAGAGGAGGGGCACTTTTGGAAAGTAAAGATAAGTTACTTTATTTTAAAAAGAGTTTCGGATTCAAAAGGTCCCACATTGCTATAATTCGAGGATAAGGTGATAAGTCTTCGAAATCCACTCATCCAATTGGTTTTGGCCATGTGTATGTTTTATATTTTTCATTATCTTTCCATTTTATTTAAATCGTTAAATAATGAGGTCATCGCTGCATCATCATGATGTCATAAATAATTTAATTTATTAAAAGTCTAAAAATTATAAAAAAAATACTATGATGTAGGAAATATTTTTATCTTTCCAATGACTATTTATAATAAAAAATCTGATCTTTATAACCCCATGTAAAAATTATTTTCGTAAAACATATTATGTTTGTGTCATTTTTACTTTAACATTTAATAAAAAGTTATTTATGTCATTTCCCAACCAAAGTGTCTCCATGGGGTCCCCAAGTTTACCCATGGCTTTTCTTGGTCGGCCATGACACAACAAATAAGGTTGGGACATGTGTCTAGGTCATTTCATATTATTAAAGCATTATTTATACCTTAAACTACCCTAAATACCACTAATCACGATTAAAAACTTAATAAGTTACTATTCACCAAAAAATTATTTTAATCTCATTGAACCACATTTTACTTCTTAATGACAACCATGTATGTCGGATTTTTGAAATTCAAAACACAATGATGGCAAAATTTCATTTAAACGGAAAAATCAGTTTTTATAAGTACCACTTAGTGGTTTCACTATTCATCAAAAATTGAAGTTTTTCTGAAAATTACCAAAAATTCACCCTAAGCTATATTTGATATTCCTAATTCAAAAATTAAGTCTATTTTACAAAATTCAAAACATATAAGTCACATTAATTAATTTAATAATTAATTCCCGCTGTCAGAGCAAATAGCGTGTTTTTATGGAACAATAAGTATCAAAAGATTGACACCAGTTTAAGTCTAATTTCAAAGTGAAATTGATTCCAATGACCAAAATTGGATTAAATAGTAAAAATATATTCTAATTTCATTCAAAACCAATTCAAAACATAATCTAATCATATAAATAAATTATATTAAAAAGCAGTTTTGATGTAAAATGCAGTATTTTTCACTATTCATTAAAAAATGAACATTGTCAGAAAAATACCAAAAATTCACAAAAAGTAAATTTTGATGTCCCAATCATAAAGAATAAGTTTATTTTGAAAAACATAGTTTATAAAATTTTCAAAAGATAGATTCAAAAATGGTTTTCCATCATAAGGCAGTAAAACAATCTTTTAAGAATAGTAGTGTATTCCATGCTTAAGATTGGATTTATTTTCATTTTAAGCCTCTAAAACACTATCTTAATCATTAATAGACATATATAAAAATATCTATTATTCATTACTTACTTGGGATGTTACATTTTAGGTCCTCCATGATCTAGTTCACAAACTCTATGATTATTAAATGGAAAAGTGAGGCAAAAGTTTTTGTAGGGTAAAGACCTAGGAGATGTAAATGCATCATGATGACTTGTGTTCCTGTTTGAATTGGGTAGTTTTTGGAAATTTAAAATGAATTAAAATGAATATACTTTTTTCATACAACCAGGCTTAGGAAATTCTAGTTTTCCTTTCATCTATGGCCTTTTTTCACCATCTGTATATGGCTCAAGTATTTGAGGTTTTACAGGCTAACCCAGTTAATATCCATAGGGTTGATCCAGTTGAGGAGGTTTATCAATGGAAGATGAAGTTATGTTCTTTCTAGTGGAATTATCTGGGAAAGTATGAGGGTAGTATTTCAGATGTAGATACGGAGATCTACATATGGGATCTCAATATCACTTTCAATTTGATTCAGGACTCCGTGAAGTACTAGGTACCTTTAACAGTTAGTCAGATGTAGTGAACCACATATCATTAGTGGATGTTATATCTATGGGAGTGGAATGAGGTAACTATTTTGTGGATCAACTTTCAAAAGAGTTTTGAGTAAATTTTCTTTCATCAACCATGAGGGAAGTTAAGATGTAGGAGCTTATTTATCTTCAGCAGGGGGGTATGTCAGTGAAAAACCTGGGAATCAAGTTCAGGGACCTTATTCATTTTCTCTATATCTTTTTCCAGAAGGGGAGTCTCGCACAATACATATTGAGAAGTTAATCCATCCTTCTATCTAGTATGTAGTCAATCCTTTTATGTTACCAACATATCTAGAGGTTTAGAAGAAGGTGTAGGTGATCAAGAGGATGAAATCACAAGGAGGTTTTCCACAAGATGGGAACTGGTAGGTTTCCTTGAGGAGAATAGTTGTTAGTGGAAGGTCTTAGGAATGAGGGCATTTGAGGTTTTGGCTAGTAGGGAGTCAACCTCAATTGCTTCCTTTCCTACCTTTGGGGTATAGTGGTTTTCATGATCTTCTTAGGGGATTTATGCAGTGTGTTTTGGTTGTGGGGTTCATGGACATGTCCATAATTAGTGATTGGTGGTTATTCGAGATTAGTTTAGTGGAGGTGGACAGGTTTAGTGCTAGCCTCAACAAGAGTTTCCAGCAATACCATTTCAGTAGAAGGGGAAATAGGCTTATGATGAGAAGATGTAGTAGGTGGAGGGAAACTAAATATTTTCCCTATTTTAAGGGACCTCAACCCGAGCATGGTTGCAGAGTTAGTCATCAACATAGAGGTAGAGGATATGGATGTGGTCAGTTGCACATATTTGAGGTAGTAACACTATAGGAGCCATAGATCATTTTAGGTACACTCAAATTTTATTCTTCCCTTTTTTGTGCCTTGTTTTATTTAGGAGATTCTCACTCCTTTGTTGCACCTGGTCTAGTCCATGATCTGGTATCATACATAGAGAGGCTTCCCACACCCTTGGTGTTGAAAAATTCCAGTCGGAGGCTAGACCAAAATGTTTAATGTGTTCTGGGGGTGTATATTGATGATGGGGACAAATTATTCCTATTGGGATCTTTTATTACTACTAATGCATCCATATAATGTCATATTATGCGTCAATTGGTTGTATTACGTATATTATATTATCAAATGCTTTCATAGGAGAGTCATTTTCTTAGATGTGGATGGATAGTGTGTGGTTTTCATTGGTGATCAGGGTTGCCAGGTGGGAAGTCATAATGTAGAGCCACTTATTTCCTTTTTTGGATGAGTTATCTATGGAATTAGTAGATGCTGGGGTAGTGGAGGTCCCTAGGTTCATTGGGGATTTTTTGGATACTTTCCTTAATGATGTTGTGACCCTACCCCCCCAATGTGATTTTGAGTTTAGGATTGATTTATAGCTTGGTGCTTCTTCAATTTTGATGGATCCTTATCAGATGGAACCTTTTGAGTTGTAGGATACGAGAATTTAGATTGATGATCTGATGTGGAAGGGTTTTATCTGGCCTAATGTGTCACCGTGGGGTTCCCTAGTGTTTTTTTTTCAAATAATACAAATGGTAGTATGAGGTTGTACACATACTACCATAGGTTGAATTAGGTAATAGTAAAGAACTGTTATCCTCTTATAAGGATAGACTATCCTTTCAACCAATTGAGAGGGGAAATTTTTTTCTATGATTGATCTGTGGTCTGAATATCACTAGTTGATGGTAAAGGATGAGGATGTTCATAAGACTGCCTTTAGATGCAGGTATGGGCACTTTGATTTTTTAGTAATAATGTTTGGTGTTATGAATGTTCTATCCATGTTCATGGGGTTTATGAACTCTATGTTCTGTGAGTTCCTAGAATGGTTTTCCATCATATTAAATGATTATATATTGATCTACTTCAAGTTAGAGTAGGTACATGATTGTAATCCCAAAGTTTTTATATATGTCAAAGTGTGAGTTTTGGATGTGAGAGGTTCATTTCCTTGGGCATGTGGTGTCTCAAAAGGGTGTGTTAGTAGACCTGTTGATGGTAAAAGAAGTTTTTTCTTGGGAGGCACCTAATAACGTGGAAGAGGTTCACAATTTACTTAGTCTTGCAAGCTATTATCATAGGGTTTTTCCTGATTTCTCTCAATTTTTATCCCCATTGATAGTGTTAACTAGAAAATACCATGATTTTGTGTGGATTGATCAGTTACAGGCAGTGTTTAGTTACTTAAAGGGGAATTTGGTCAGTGATCCAGTGCTTCAGTTGCCTAAGGAGGGTGTGTTTTTAAGGTGTTTAGTGACACTTTCCTTATGGTATTGGGATGAATGTTGATACAGTAGAGGGTAATAATATCTTATGGGTATTGGTAGTTACATCCCCATGAAAATAACTATACCACCAATTATCTGAAGCTATATGTTGTTGTTTTTTCACTAAATTTGTGGAAACATTACCTCATTGAGGGACACTTTTTAGCCTTTATGGATCACAAGACCATGAGGTATATCTTTTTTCAGTGTGATATGAATCTACGACAGAAGAGGTGGATAGAGTTTCTTTAGGATTATGATTTTGAGATCTCTTACACCTTAGGAAAAGGGAATGTTGTGGCAGATTATTTGAGCATAAATTTTTAGAAATATGTTTTTTAGGATTCATGGGATTTTCAGATAGGAATAGAAGATTTGGAAGCCTTTCATTTGGATACAAGGGTGGATGATGATATGGGATATTTATTTTAGATGATGGTGAAGTATTCTATGATGTAGAATGTATAGAATTATCAGCGGGGGGACTCAGAGGAAAGGTCCTACATGATCGTATTATTCATGGTGATGCTCTGGAGGGATTTTCAGATGATGGTCAGAACTAGTTGATGTTTCCAAGGAGATTGTTTGTTCTGATAGTGATGTGCGAGGGAGTTCTCTATTAGTTTCACTTGTCTCCTTTAGCGGTATATCCTAGTTTGGAAAATATTTATCATGGGATTAGGAGACAATTTTGGTGGTCCAAGATGAGAAGGGAAGTGTCATAGTTCATAAAAATATGTTTGGTTTGCTAATAGGTAAAGGCCAAGCATCATGTTCCTAATGGTTTTTTGCAGCCTTTGGCTATTCTAGAGTGAAAATGGGCTGAAATATCGATGTATTTCTTCATAGGGTTATCATGAGATCATGGTGGCTGTGATTATATCTAGGTGATCTTGTAAAAGTTGATAAAATCATCCCACTTCTTAGAAATCAAGGAGTTAGGAATAATGGATGATTTAGTTAAGAGGTATGAGGATAATGTGGTGTGGTTTCATGGAGTTATGTGGTCAATTATTTTTGATTGGGATGGATGTTTTACCTCACAATCCTTGAGGGGATTATAGAAATATTATGGTACTCAATTATACCTTAACACTTCTTTCCATGCTTATATAGACGAGAATAAAAATTGGACCATCTAGATGCTGAAGGATATGTTACGGGCATGAATCTTAGACTATGGTGGATCTTGGGTATGACAATTTCTTTCGGTTGAGTTTTCTTATAACAAAAACTGTCACTCATCCATCAGGATGGGTCTTCTTGAGGCTTTGTACAAGAGGCCATGTCGTTCTCTGTTGTGTTAGATGGATGTTGGGGAAGTAGCAGTCCTTAGTCCCGATGTTGTGCAGATCACGATAGAGAAGGTTAATCTTGTTTGATAGAGGATAAAAGAAGTGTAGGACTGAAAGAAGTCTTATTCCAATCATAGGAGTATAACCTTGGAGTTCAAGTTTGGGGACCACATTTTCTTGAAGGTTTCTCCTTGACGTGGGTAGTAGAGGTTTGGCCGGGGGAGTAAGCTTTCTCCCAAGTTTTTTGGGCCCTTTGAGGTGTTGGGGAAAGTTACTGAGGTGGAGTATCAGTTGTAATTACCACCATATCTATATAGGATTAAAAATTTCTTCCACATCACCCAAAATTTTCAATATCTTCATGATGACCCCCATGTCATTTATTAGGGAGAGTTGGATATCGAGGACAACAAAACATTTGTGGAGTGGCTAATAGAGATTTAGGATCATCAGGAAAGGGTGATTCATGGATGAACCATTCCACTGGTTCATGTGTTGTGGAGGCAAGGTGTCCTTGAGGAGAGGCCCTAAGAGCTAGAGGCTCTAATTCATGTCTAGTACCCAGAGCTATTTTGAGTTTTATTATTCTATGTTTTGAGTTTTTCTTTGATTTTTTCGGTTTTTCCTTGATGATGTGATGTTTGGATCCTTATGTTTTATGATATGTGATATTTTATTGATTTATTATATGTGATAAAGTTATATCATATGAAAATGGAAGGACATGATTCCTAATATAGACACATTATACTATGATGTGATTAAACCCATGCTAGTGAGTCAATGCTACCCAGAGAGGATAGTATGTTTACACGAAGGATGAAATTCCATAATTAATGTGATTAGGGATATGCAATTTTCAATTTTTTGTGGTTTTTAGATTGGTATGTGTGTAGGTTGGATGGTTTTAGTGTTGTGGATATGTGTCGATGAGTTTGTATGAGGTGTTCTATGGCTATTTGGGTTTGGCGTGTTTGGCTAGTGGTAGCGTTTAAGGTATGAAGAGATCCTTGGGAGGTATCTCAGGGGATGTTTATTCGGAACCCTTTCCTTCTGGGTATGGTTTTGGATTATTAAGGGAGATAATCATTTGAGAGGTATCTGATGTAATGGTTCATGCCTTTTTGGCCCATTAATTTTCTGTTTTTTGGTGTTGGAGGTGTTTGGGAGGAGGCTTTAGGAGGTTTTGGGAGTTTTCAATGTAGGATGAATGTGTAGCAGTGCTACGATAGGAAATACACAACATTTATTGTTTAAATGACATGTAAAGGTGGTTCATGACTTGTGTAGCTTGGTGGTTCATATATTGTATGCAGGAAGAGTGGGGACCCAGGACATGGGTACATGTCATGTAAATGGAATTCACGACATGTAATAAAAAAGGCTTAGGTAATGTGTTTTTTGAAAAAGATATAATTTTCATGAAACCCATGTATTACCCAATGTGAATGGATTACATGTTGTGAATCTATCGGGATCAAAGTTTTAAAATCTTTGGTTCAGCCAATATTTATTCATTTGTCCATACCCCTTATCCCTCTTGTTTTATTAGAGCCCCATGAGCCTTGGAAGGATCACTTATCTCTCTTCATCCCACTTCGATCTGTTGATTCTGGTGGATCCCCATTGGAAATTCATTGTGATTTCTTCTCCCCTACCTATATTTTTCTTTCATTCTTCTCCCAAGGATTCAATTAAGTGATGTTTTATTTGGTTTGGGGTCTGTGTTGGGATATTCTTTGCTCATCCTTGGTTCTGATGTAGGCTGATCCATGGTTTCTCATGATGCAATTGTGGTTTTCAATCATTTTTTCTTCTCCCTACGGTGCACAACGAGTCATAAAATATTCTTTGAGGTAGGGAATCCATCACTTCTTTTTATTGTGTATCATGCATGAGTGGTTTAACTTTATTTATTTATGGTAGATGGTTGTGCTACCTTAATCAAAGATAATGAATTGTCTAATTGAAATTTAAGGGGGGAAAATTGGAATGATTCACATGCTTTTATATCTTTGATATTATTATGATATTGTGGACTATACGGGCTAAGTTCCCCACTTAAATTTGTGGTTGTTGGGGGATTTTTTTGTCACCAGTTTGATATGTGTTATGAATTCTATGTTGTGATTGTTGTGATATCACCTAAAATTAAAAATTGGATAATCCCTTATATTTGGATAATGAAATGGTTTCCCTAGGATTTTGGCTTATGTGAAAATTACACTAAAATAAAGTGAAATGTGATAGTATCCATTTTAAAAATTGGTAAATTGATATTGATGTGTTGTGATGTGTGGTTGTTCTTATGGGTCAGTGATGTGTCGTTGTTATGCGATGTGTGGTTGATATATGGTTGGGGATGATGTTTGTTTGGGACATGCTTGTGGGGTGGTGAGATGATAGTTTTTTGGGCTATGATTGTGGGGTAGTGAGGTGATGATTGTTTAGCCATGATTACATGGAAATGATGTGATGGATTTTTGGGTATGATGACATATTAATGATTTGTGGTTGTGTTGTGTTAGATGCCCGAGAAGTGATGGAATAAGTTATTTAATAATGATTGAAATGGCTTGGGTTTTGTTTGGTTGATGGGATAGAAATGGTAAATGAATTAATAAGCGACGATCTATGTGGTTAAATGTGGTTGATTCTTAATAATGAAAATAATGGGTTGGTTAATGAATTGGTTTGAAATGTGACTTGTGGATATGGCTTGTATGGTGTTATGAATTTAGAGGTGGCATCGAAAGTGGGGTTGTTGTGAGTTGGTTAGTGATTTGTTGTGAACCCATATGTTGGGATTGTGTGTGTATATATATATATATATGTAATTTTATATTCCTTGTGATTTATATATGCACCCCTCCCATGTCAAGCACTATGTTCTGACACATACCTAGTCACATGGGGGGGTATTTTTCACAACATCCTGGTGATGGAGATGGATAGATAGCTACCCACTCTTTCCTGCTATGTTTTCTTGGTGAGGTTGTTATTGCACAAGTTGTGATGGCCAGAGGTCTCTTAGTGCATAAGATAGTGATGTGATGCTCTAGGTGTTTTTAGGTGATATGTGATGTGACTATGCATTTAGGGCAGTTTCCCAAGTTTTTTTAGATAATATGTGATGTGACCGTAATTGTGGGGTGGTAGGCCATGTATTTTAGAGTGAGATATGATGTGAACATGCTTGTGGGAAGGATTATGGTGGGGGTTGTGCATGGTAGGAGGATGGAATGAGGTTTATTTCCTTCATGTTCATGATACCCTACTACTATGGTTATGAAAGTGGTTGTGATGTGATGGCCTAAGTGTTTCCAGGTGATATGTGATGCGACCTTTCTCGTGGGGTGGTGGACCAAGTGTTTTCTGGTGTGATGTGATGTGATCGTACTTGTGGGGTGTTGGTATGATATTCAAAAGATATCAAAGTGACACGATGTCTAATATTGGAGTGAGAGTGGAAAATATGTGGTAAAGAGGTGCAGGGTACCCTTGGTTGATATGATTCTTATTATGTTATTATAATTGGTGAGCATGCTTTAGTGTGGTTGGGATGGATGACTGACCTATTTAATTTTTTTTGGTTCTTATGTTAAATCATGGGTGCATTAGTATGCTTATTTCGCATGTGCACAAGAGACTTTGGTTTTCCTACTGTGTATACTTGTATCATCACCCTACGTATATAAAACTGTTTTCAGGTTTTTAGGAGGATTATGTGGACCGTGATAGACATTACTAGCTTAGTTATCAAGAAAGTTTCTATTTTTATACTTTACATTTTCTTTTGGGTATTTACATTTGACTACTTTTACATATATCAATTTTATTTATACATTCATTGTGGGATGTTTTTTGGTTTCCTTTTTATATTATGTCGTGGAGTTATTTTTGGATGATTCATCTTATCTCCCAATTCGATATTATTATAGAGGGTAATGCCTCCCATTTCATGAGATTTTTATACCCTCGGTGCTAGTATCCAACCAGGGGCTTATTGGAGGTGGGACTCGAGGGTCATTATCTCACTACCCTCATTATAGTATTTTTGTTGGGAGGGGGTCATGAAAAGTAGGTATGAGGTTGACCATTCTAATCCAAATAATTCTTTATAAGGCAGTCATGAAGGTTCTTAGTTTTTGTGGAATGTTTAAATATTATCAATGATTCTACTGTAATTATGATTTATTATGTTCAGTTATTTTTTTATCTTCTTTTTTTTTTCAATTTCTTGAGATGATGTGGTTGGTTCTAGTTGATGAGATGATGTAGAAGTTGATTGATGGAGCAGAGGTCGTGAGATGGATGTATATTAGCCATGGTTTTTTGTTGTTGGAAATATTTTATATGTATATATTGATTAATGAGGTATGGGTTGACTGAGGTTACATATTTATGACTATGGATGTATGATGGTGTATTTATAATAGGTTTATTGTGCATTTATGTTTTAGTTTATTGTATTTCTATTATATATATATTAAATATTTTTTAAAAATAATTTTTTAATCTATTTAGCTATGGTTTATAATAACCACTGCTAAATAGATTTTAATGTCTCTATTTAGAGGTGGTTATCAAAAATTACCACTAAATATAACCACCACTAAAGTATATAACATCATTTATGTTCATTTCCTCTATTTTATTTTTGTTTTATTTTTTTTAAAAACCACCATGAAATTAATTGAAAACTGTCACTAAATGATCCAAATATAACACATAAAAATTTCTTCTAAAAAATAAGAACCAATACTAAATAATTTCTAACCGTGAAATACATTACAAATTTCCTAACCGCTTCTAAACAATGTAGTGATGATTTAAACCATCACATATTGAAAAAAAACTGCCACTAAGCCCTCCTTTTTTATAGTGATGTATCTTTATACATTAAAAAATATATATATGAAAATATATATACATTCAAATGTATAGACACACACTTACTTATATAAATATATATATACAGGCACACACACAAATATATATATATATATATATATATATATGTATGCATAGAGAGAGGGAAGGAGAAAGAGAGAGAGTCACACTCACACACACACACAAATGTATTTACCATAAATTTTCAATTTTTAAATACATAATACAAAATTTATATGTATGTATACAATTATACACACACATATATATTTATAAATGTAAATATATATTTAAATAAATATATAAATTAAAAATACGTATGCAACTATATATAAATAAATAGATATATCATAAGGTATCACATAAAACCAAATTGAGAAGTGGTAAGGGAGTTCACTTTGTACACGCAGGACCTAGGTTTTGAGTCTTCATGGGAACATATGGCTAAGAAAATATAAGTGTTGATAAAAGGGGATGAAGAATTCTAGGGGTAGACACTGATAAAAGGGGGTTTATGTTCTAGGGAGAAGCGTTGATAGGGGGAGGCATAAAGAAAGGGGTGGGGGTGTAAAAATTGTACAATTATTTTTAAAAATATTTATATAATTTATGCATGTTGATAAAAATGACCTTTATCCATACCATAAATCTAAACTTTCATTAAAAAAATTTTTAAGGAAAAAGTATGAAACCTTCTGGTTCAACCAGAGTAATCAAACACAATAGTAGATCACAAAATTATTAGACAAACTTAAAAACATTAGACTCAACCTCCCTATATAATTTCTAGGAAAGATCTCTTACCTCTTTTTTCTGATCTAATTCGATAATAACTTCAAATTGATGGCCCAGTTTTCCCACAATTGCAAGAACTCCTCCACTGTTATCTTCTTATCATTGCAACCTCCGGTCAGAATTAAATGCTACTTGACAATCTAGTCTTCTTGTTCCATATTTGTGTCCACTTGAATTGAACGCCCATTTATCCTTTCTGAATCCTACTTAAAAGCACGAATAATCAAGACCTTTTCCAACATCTCTTCATTAGAGTGCATAAGAAGGCCCCACGATTTATGTGAGTACTCTGTATCTGTTTCCCACTTTGGTCCAGAAAAGATAACCAAAGAAGCTTCACCTAAAACATCTTTTATCAACGCTTATAATATTAGTTCTTTTTTACCACTAATAAATGAGAATTATAGCACAGATAAATGGGGGATCAATATTAGTGAGAATAATATAGGAAAAATTCCATATTTCATTATTATGTCAATATATATTATATATACATATGAACAATGATATAAATTAATCCCTATTATCAACTAAATATTCAGTGGTGTTAACATCAATGAAATGATATAGAGGATTGGAATTAATAATCAGGGAAAATTCCACAATTGAGAATGGAGTCTATGAGAATCACTATCTATGGGAAATTGATTTATCCATAATTATTTCATAACACTCCATGTTTGATGTCATAAATTTCATTGAATATAATTTATCATTAAATTAATAAAACTTAAGGAAAAATAATTGAGTTTCATCCAAATTTTAACTGGGACAGGATCAATCCTTCTAGTTGAGACCTACTAGACCAAACATAGGAGCTCAACCATGGTTCCACCATAAATCCAATTGGAGAAGTAGATCATCTAGGATTATATGTTATCCTTCAGTCATTTATGAAATAGATTCAGGATTGAGTTTTCACTAGACAGTCATCCTCTCAATCCAAAGGCCATGCATCTTGGTCTCTCATTTTCATCAATAGGTCATGCCGCCTAAACATTGTTATTAGGAAGACATAATTATATCAGATAATCCCAATAAGAGTTTCACCCTAAAACCAATTAGTGATATGAGGAGGAGTCCATCCAAGATACTATGTTAGTAAATAATCAAAATTCTAACCAATGTGGGATTGGGTTTTTACCCAACTCTCTCATTAAGAAACTATATCAAGAAAATATGGTGGTAAAAACATGATAAAGGGGAAAGAAGTGCAGAAATCCTAACTCTCCTTATGGAGAAACCGAAGCCAAAAAAATACACACACAATTTATTATTTTACATCAATAATACTTTTATCTTACAAATAGTCACACAATCCTAACAACCGTAGGTTTAGTGTCCTGATAAATGAACTATATAATTAGTTTATTTTACAATAATCTTCAAAATTTCTCCACAATCATACATATCTAAACTTCCTTATAATCATATCACCTGAAATATTCATCTTCATAACCTATGTAATAGGAAAAAAATAATAATGGGGTGAGATAAAAATTCATAATAGTAAAAATGGGTGATAACAATCAGAGAACTTAAGTGAGCATACGATGAGAAAAAGGGGTATGTAAACATAATAATAATGAATGATCATACATAAGAGAATCATAACCAAATAATCATAGTTCATAAAAGATTTATGGCATAAAAAATTGACATATCATGAAGCATAATGAGAAAGACATTCAAAACATAAAAAAATAACAGATCTTAAAAAAAACAACATACATGTGTGGAATAACATAGAAATATATCATGGAAATGTTTCATATCATAGAAACAAGATATACTATAAAATTTTGGAACAAACATAGTTATAGGGAAAAATCACCTTTTCAGATCACACAATTTCACCCACGCTTATGAGTAACTTAGTGTGATTGTGTATATATATCTCATGAGATATAAACTTTTAACCAATGCACTGAAAGGAGATATATGTTCCTACCCATCATTCATCCACACTTACATATTCCACATGAAAATTATTCACTTATCACATTATAAAGAACACTTGGAATTAAAATCCATTTCACAAAACTTTGAAAAATCATCCACTTTTTATAGAATAAAAAACCTATTAAAAAATATTCATAACATTTCCAAATAGCATAAAATAACATCATAAATTAAAATGGTTAGAATTTATTTTTTTTCTATAACAGACCAAATCAAGTCAACCCATAACATCACCTAAATTGGACCACCACAAGGCCTAAAGTGCGTTCACAACCACCACAAGCTAGTGAAAAGCACTAGAGTATTATACTAAGAAACCTAGGAATGATTTCACCATCAACAAACATATTATAAGACATGAACAAATAGAGTATCACAATAGATATCATAATACATCATATGTTAAAACTACCAAACCATAAAAGTAACATAAAATAATTAGATAAAAAGGTCTAGATGAGAAAACTAAAATACCAAAAACAAAATTAAATGTGAATAAACCAATGGGTCCATCTCCTCATGACCATATGTCACCACCATCCCAACCCACCAGAAGTAAACATGATCTAGGACAGACATCCTCTATATGACACACATACCTCTACCAGTATCTTGAAAAATCAAGTATACAAACACCCAAAGTAAAATTTGGTTGTGGACACTAAATATTAGTATGACACCCATAAGTAATATATTAAATGTCTATAAACATGCATCCATTAGTTCTTGTATAAAAAATATTTCGAAACATTTCAAGAGAAATAATTTTCCATATAAAATAATTCTTTGGTTTTCTTTTTGAAAATATGAAATATTATAATTAAAAAATAAATATGACATAATAAATATCCATGAGAAATAATAAGATGAATAAATCTGACTTCAATCATTCATATCATATCAAGCGGGAAAATAATCATATCAAATAAACATTCACGTAATATAACCACAAACCACCAAAGGGAATTCCAAGATAAAAAGGTGTGCACAACTAAAAAACTAAATGAAAAACTAGTTGATATAAGTGAATCCTAAAATATAAGAACCTAGGTTCCCTAAAAAGGTTACCCACTAGAAACCATGGTATCACAGTTAACTCCTCTAAAGATAACTTACTCCACTAGGGCTCAAATATATTCAGTTCTTCCCCTTACCCCAAGGTCTCCCAATGTGATATATATAATCATTAAGTTCTAAGAAAACCATTACGATATTAATAAAACATTTTATATAGTGATTACATTCCTATTCCATTCTTGAAAAACCATTTAAATTCAAAACCATCTTTGATGGATCTTATAAGAGACATCAAGTGCATAAAATCCATTTTTCAAAGAAAAACCCATTTTGAAAACAATTTCATATCCATCAATGATCATATCACATCTCATGGTTTTCAAAACATCAATTTTTATTAATAAAAACCAATGGACCATAAAAAATACACAAATCATAATAAGGGATAGACCATGGGATAAAGACACCTACCTCAAACACTATAAAAACCTTATTTCCTTCTAGATCAAGATGTGAGAGAAATAGATCAAATCCTAGAGAACTTAGATTTTATAGAAACAATATTAATTATCCATATAGATTATAGATCTAGAAATATAGTCTCATAAGGGAGAAAACAAATTATAATGGATCTAACTCAGCAGTTTAAAATCAACAGAGATCCAAGCATTCAATCACCATGAATCTATATCAATAGGAAAGGGAGAGAGCCAAAATCATCACCAAGGATCCTTTAGATCAATGAAAACCACATTAGGGTTTAGAGGGTTAGATATTTATATACATTATAGAAAAAAATGAATCATGATGAAATACAAAGGGCTGCATCTCAATGTGTCACATAATAGCGCAAGGGAGTTGTCTAGGCTATAGTGTGTCCCAATAAAAAGCTCATCTAGAATCCATGCCATTATCAATGAAGAGATCCTAAAAAATAGGGGAAATGAATATGACATAATTTACATCACTATAATGTAGCCTCTAATTCCTCATAAGGACACTACATCATAGCTGTAGCTCTATGGAGTAGTGAAATTGATATTGAAATAACCTCATAGAATCTACCTTTTAGCCTATACTCCATAGCTGATGGCCCATGCCATAGCTATTCCAAAATTGGAAGAACCACCAAAACCATTTTCTATGTCATGTTATCTTAACCACCATGTAAATATAAACTTCATGGTGAAACTATAGAATACATTTTCTATACCATAATTCACTTCTCCCAACCTAAAAATGACCCATAATTCAAAAGGGGAAAATAGGATTCATTCCTGATTCTATATACTGAGGTGTGATAGTTATCCCCACCATAAAGGCTTTCTATCCTCATAAAGGTTTAGGATCATGAACCCATGAAGAGATAAGGTCATTGCTACATCATTAAGGCCTCATGCTCCCATGTATCATGGCTATCCCTACCACACTTCCATCTCACTCAAAACAATGGGATCATATTTCCATGAGATACCTTATCATATTAGTACACTATCTAAATATACCTTTCAATCACTGAGGTTCCAGGTTTAATTTAAGAATCCTCTAACTTGATCACATGGGATGAATCTGATTTATATAATTTCAGTTGAGAAATATATAATACGTCAGGGATAAAAATAAAATGAGAAGAAATGGTTTTAACTTACCTGTCCTCCCCAAGCATCTATGTCCCAACCGAGTTTAAACTCCGAGGAAAGACCGATCACCAACCTAAAATTACAAAGGATGAAAACATTGATCGATATATTATTTATGGACCCTATGAGATATTACTAACCTGCTTCTGATCAAATTAACCACATTTATCATCTACTAAATGATGTCCAGTCCAACTAAGGACAATTCTCTAATATATTCTTGAAAGAGAGGTGATCTAAAACGACTCTTATAAAATGCCTCAAATGGATCCATCCTAATTGAAGATGAATAAATATTATTATAGTTATACTCTAATAAGGGAATATGTTTCATAAATTATCCACTAAAGTCAAGAATGAATTTCCAAAACATGTTTTTAAGAATATGAATGGATCAATTAGACTAGTCATCCATATGGGGATAATATTTCACTCCCAGGTTTAATTAAGAACCCATCGATACCTTCAATCCACTCCATAACCTATATGTGAAGTGAGGGTCCTTATCCAAAATGATAGACAATGACACTATATAGAGTCTAATAATCCTTCTCAAATACAATTTTGCAATACCCTTTACCTTCATTGAATCCTTGATAGGTAGGAAATGCATTGATTTCATGATTTGATCAATAATCACTCATATATCATCCTTAACCCTAGGTGTATGAGGTATCCAAATCTTAAAATCCATGGATATCTCATCCCATTTTCATATTGGAATGGGTAAAGGTTATAGAATACCAGTATACCTTTGATGTTCCACCTTCAATCCGTATCACGCAAGACAATGAGACACAAAAACCATAATTGATCATCTCATTCCCAACTACCAATAATGGCGCCTCTGGTCATGATACATCTTGATATCACTAGGATTCACAAAAAAATTTGATTTATGTCCATTTTCTATCAATTCATATCTCAATTCTATCTGAATAACCATATTTCTTTAAAATTGAAAAAACCTATTGAGAGACCAAGACCACTCACCTATGGTATCCCTACCACAAATAATCCTACTAAAGCATGAACACTCCATATACATAGACTATCCAAGCTGGATATGATCATCCATAGCCGATCTTGCCTAAGAAAAAGCTAGGAATAACTATATTTCATTTCTCCCTTAATCCAAGAACATCTTATAAAACAAACCTATCAAGAACCACTCTTTCCACTAATTCTTTCACTGCATGGGTTTGTAACTTTATGTTCAAATCATCTACGACCACATTCCATTTTATGTGGGTGTATAAAAATTAAAAATCAAATGTTTGAAGGTATACCACCCAAATTATCTATCTTAAGTTTATATCCCTATGTGTAAAAATATACTTTAGACTCTTATGGTCTGGATACACTATAAAATGCTCCCAAAAGAGGTAGTGGTGCCCACTACTGGAAAATAGACCTATACCCACGGTTCAAAACCGTGGGTATAGCCCCCAAAACTGTGGGTATAGGCTATACCCACGGTTCTGGGAACTGTGCGGCTGAACAACATCGGTATAGGTCCCTGACCTATACCCACGGTTTTGGTGAAACCGTGGGTATAGGTTTTTGCCACCGTGTCAATACTCTATACCCACGGTTTGAAAACCGTGGGTATAGGTTTTATAAAATAGCGGGTGTCCCCGTGACCTCTTCGCCGCTAACGAACCACCATACCACTTCCCCAATGTCGACTTTACGTATATGTATATATATTTTGTTAAATATATTTATTTAAACCGTGGGTATAGAGGGAAGAACCGTGGGTATAGAACTCCCGCCAAAAAAAAATTTGTTCCCGCGGAAAAAAAAAATTTCCCGCACAAACGCGGGAAACCTATACCCACGGTTATTCAAAACCGTGGGTATAGGCATGGTTTGGAGACCCTATACCCACGGTTTTCTTAAACCGTGGGTATAGGTTCTGGAAAACTGCCTATCCCCACGGTTTTTGAAAACCATGGGGATAGGGTGACCTATACCCACGGTTTTTTCCAAAACCGTGGGTATAGGTCCATTTTCCAGTAGTGGCCAATTCTTAAGAGCATGCATCACTACCACCAACTTAAGACACCACTAAAAAATTGGATTTTAATAGTTCCAGTAAAAGGAATTTATCAGTGCTTATAAAGAACTTAATACCAAATAGAGGTTAAAGGGAAGGATTTATCAGCACTCACAAAAAGCACGGATAAAGGACCACTTTAATAGTGCTAAAAAATATATGATAAGTGGGGCATATATCAGTGCTTGTTTTTAAGCACTGATTAAGGGGGGAAATTATTTATTTTTGTGGAACTATATGATCCCTCCATTATTAGCACTTCCCCAACCCCTTTATTAGTGCTCCCACCTTTATCAGATATTTTCACCCACTCACCAACCACCCCTTTATCAGTGCCTACCCACCCCCTTTATTAGAACTTTGTGAAATTCCAACCACATACGTGCATCTGGATTTGATACATTTACCTCTCATTTGGAGATCAAACACATTTACCACTATTCCAATATGTTTTATTGTCTATTTTATGATATATATATATATATATATATATTTTATTCATATATTTATATAGTCATTTTTATATAAATATATAAAATATATGTTTGTGTGCATGTGTGTGATATATATACTTATATTTATTTAACTATATTATATATTATATTCATTTACATATACTTCAATATAATATAAATATATATCCATTTATTAATACACACATATATGTATATATATATATATTTGTATAAGTATATATATTCACATATTTTTATAATGTAACAAATTATTATATTTTATTTTAAATAAATTTTTAGAATATGTATTTATTTATATATATTAGAATATACATATACATATATAGTTGTTTATTGGAACACACATGTTTATATATAATCATTACCTGTATAGGTATATATATACATATTATAGCATTTGTATAAGGTAAATAAAATGGATAATTTTTTTTACGTTAAATAAAATGAAAAATAAATATTTATATTATATATTTAAAAATACATTTTAATGTAAATATGTTTATATATGTATTTATACAAGGAATTTATTATATGTAAATATAAGAAAATATGCATATATTTAATTATAAATAAAACTACATTGTGAAAAATGATAAAACCTAAAAAAATTTATATCCATATGAATGTTATAACTAGGAATAAATTCATTCACCATAAAAAAAATACAATAATACCCCCTTAAATAAGGATGAAATTCAATTTAATGTTAAAAAATTAGGATAACCTGACTAAAAAATTTGTTTTGGAGGCCTTATGGGCCTTTTTTGACCTCTCAAAACATGACCCAGGGTTCCTTTGGTCACCAAGGAATAGATCTTATTATAATATTCAATTTTATATGTGGAATAACCCAAACATACACCAGGATCAAAATTTATGGCCTTTTGAAGTTCAAGTCGTGTTTTCAAATTAGCACATACCGTTCATTAATTAATTTAATTTTTATGTTATCTAACTATTATTAAATGACTATTACTCTATAATAATTCACAAATTATTAATTTATAATATTTTTTAATTATTTTATAATCCATTTTAAAAAAATAACTTATATATTAAGTGTAAATGCCTATTTATCATTGTCTAAAATATATTTAATATATATATATATATTATATTTATATCATTATAAATGTATTTATATATTAATATATTATTTTTAATGAAAGAAAATTTATTTTATCAAATATACCCTTCATTAGCACTAGAAAAAAGTGATGAGTGGGGGGGGGGATTTATCCATTCTTTTATACAAGTGTTAATAAAGGCCCCCCTTTATCAGGGATTTTTTAGTAGCTCTGATAAAGGGACCCATTTATTAGTGCTTTTTTATTAGTATTGATAAAGGTACCCCTTTATTAGTGCATTCTATCACTGATAAAGGTCCCATTTTTTAGTGATTTTTCTAGAATTGATAAAGGGGGTCTTTATGAGAATTTTTAGCTAGCACTGATAATCGATAACACTGAAAAAATCCTGCTTTATAGTAGCGAGATCATGAATGGGGTAGTTCTTTTCATGAGGGTGTAACTGATGAGAGCTATAAGATAATACCTATATCCCCTACATTAGAACACAACCAAAACCCATAAAAAAGACATCACAATAAATTTCATATCCCAAACCTGGATCAGGAATAATAAATATTGGAGATGAAGTCAATCTCACTTTCATCTCCTTAACATATCTCAAACACTAGTCTCTCCAAAAAAAAACTTCACACACTTATGGGTTAGCTTTGTCATAAGATATGAATCTTGGAGAAGTATCAAACAAAGAACCTATAATAACCAGTTAATCCCAAGAAACTCTAGATCTAAAACACAATTCTAGGATGATTCTAAGTAATCATAATATGAATCATATAGGGATCGACTGATACACCCCTCTCATAAATAAAATGGCCTAAAAAAATCACCCATTGAATCCATATCTGGCATTTGGATAGATTTATATATAGATGATGTTATTTCAAGATTAAAAGTATGATATTCAAATTCTCATCACAATCCTACTCTAATTTGGAATAAACAAGGATATCTCCTCTAAAAATAACCATGAATAAATCCAAGAAATCATGGAAGAATAGATTTATTGAATCCATAAACATCGTAGGAGTGTTAGTAAGTCCAAACGACATAACCATATAACCATAATTCTCACACATAATCCTGAACACCATATTAGGAATATTTTCCTCCAAGAACCTCAACTAATAGTACCACAATCTTAAATCATTTTTTTAAAACCATCAGGCTCCAAAGAGCTAATAAAAAATATCATTAATCCTTGGTAAGGGATATTTTTTATTAACTATCACCTAATTGAGTTTCCAATAATCAACACAAATCTAGAGACTCCCATCCACCCTCTTTTTAAAGAGCAGTGGTGATTCCAAAGGTGAATTTCTAGGATAAATAAATCCCTTCAACTCAAGATCCTCCAGTTGAACATTAATTTCTTCAATTCAGTGGGTTCTAAATGATACGAAGGTAAAGAAACATGTTTCATCCCCAAAATCTAGTCTATAGTAAACTTGAATTCACTATGATTAAATAATCCCTCAAAATCATTTGAAAAAACTTTGGTATGATCACTCACCACTACATGAATAGGGACACTAAGATATGGATCAAGAAGATCAAGAAACATCTCTAAAAATTGGCATGAGATAATGTAACGCCCGAGACTTTTATGAGAAATATTTTGTTTTTATCAAAGAAATATTTCACTACACACAACACTAGCTTGGCTTTATTTACACGCAACCGCGGCCTTCCTCAATAGCTTGCGTCGTACGCAATACCGAGTTTCACTAAACAACGATATGCTATTAAAATATTATTAAAACTAGCCGTTATGAATAGTAATAACCACTTTTTGAAATTTTATAAATTTTATTTTTCAAAATGGACTTCATTTTTGGATTCAGAATATCGAAATTATCCTAGGGTGAAATTTTGGTATTTTTCTAAAAACTTTCAATTTTTGAGGAATAGTGAAACCACTAAGTGGTAGTTAAAAAAAACTGAATTTTTCATAAAACTTAATTTTACCACTTCTGTGAGTGGAATTTCGAAAATCCGAGAGACACGGTTAATATCAAGGACTAAAATGTGGTTCAATGAGATGAAAATAATTTTTGGTGAATAATAACTTTTTACTTTTTTTTACCACAGTTAAAAGTAAATAGGGTAATTAAGGGTAAAAGTGTTATTATTATTACCCTAACACATGTCCTAATTCTATTGGATAAGTGTAATTCGACCAAAAACAACCTTAGGAATAAAATATGACTATTTAGGCACACTTGAATTAGATTAGGACATTTATTATTAATTTATTTAAAGAAGGGTTAAAATAGTTAAAATCAAAGTTTAATAAGTATATCATTTTTAATATAGGGTTATATATAAGATAAATTCGACTATAAATATTCATTAGAAAGCTAAAAAAATTTCCTGCATAATGGTATTTTATTTAGACATTAAATAATTTAATTTATTTATGACACAACAATGATGAAATAATTATCTTATTAATGAAATATTGACATAATTGATGTTATAAATACCCAAATAAATGTAATTTGAGAATTTTTATGAATTACACTAATTTTCTAGGTTAATATGACATGTTAGTATTGATTTAATTAACTTGGTTCGAACTAATCATTCTGTTATGATTTTCACAAAAATCAATTACTAAATAGTGTCAAAATTGACATAAAATAGTTTTTAAAACAAATATTATATTATTAATTGTTATTTTATTCCTAAAAATCTAAGGTTCGGAAAAATGACTTATATAAGGTTATATATATTAATAATAAACAACTTGGGGTTCGTTTGTCTTGATATAGTAAGTTTATTGACCTTATGGTGTAAGAAAACAAGAAGACACGGTAAAAGTTAAATTATCTAACTTAAAGTTAAATATAAATGATAAGGATAAAATTGATACCTAAACTTGTCTAAATTCTATTGGATGAGAGGATTTAGATCCATACCCACATTATCTTAGAAATATATCAATTTGGAGCTATTAAAAACCGAATATGACTTCATAATAAAATAATATTTTTAGTTATTCCAAAGGTGCCCCTCTCCTTCCTTATAAAAGGGAACCTCCTCCCCCTCTTCCTCACACCACTTTGAGCCTTCAAGCTCAGACACACCCTTCCAATTTATTCCCTCCACTTCCCTAGAGAAATCCTAGAGGTCCTGGTCTTCTTAAAAGACCAATTTTAGTGCCCTAAAAGGAGGTCTCAAAGAAGCGCTTCAAAGAAGAGGTAATGTCCATTACCGATTCTTTCATATTTATTTCTTCTTCCACTTCTTATTATTTAGTTGTTTCATTATGAATTAATAACATCAGTATCACTAATATACTGATATGTCATTATAAGTATGAAAAAACCCTATTTCACCATCTATCCATCTTACGGAAAATGAAATCACTGCGCGTGCGTACGTACGGAATACTGTCTCCACGCCGTGGTGTAATCTATTTTCCACCACCACCTATCTTGGATGGGTATAATGGTGTAAATAATTAATATATATGATTATTTTAAAGTGATATTGATTCTGAAATAGTATACATAAACTCCAATACAATTACACAATCATGGGAATGATATCATCGCTCGTGCGTATGTACGGAATACCGTCTCCATGATGTGATGCGACTCGTTCTACATGATCTTAATTTGAATAATGATTATATAAATAAATTTAATGAATAAATATGATATATATTACACTAATAACATTCTGTAAATGAGGTATCTATAATCTAAAAGAATAATAAGAATTTATTCGACAAAACACGCATAAGAACAAAAAGCAATAAACACCCGAATAACAAGTAACAATGAAATATTACTAATAAGAAGATAAGAATATGACCATATATTATATAATAACAATGAGTATGATTCTGGAATAAGTAAATGACATTATTTAAATCATTATACAGGAGGTTCGGACACTTACAAAGCAAATTGGACCTAAGGTAAGGGAAAATATCACAATCTCATTTTTATCCGAGATTGTTTATACTTTGGTATTTACTGGGGTGTATTTATATCATCCACATACATGTTTTCTCAATATTTAATATTTATATCCTTATACAATAGTTTATATCCAATTTTACCCTTCAGTGAGTTTTTTGTAAAAGATATGAAAGGAATCTTTTGTCATTTTTCGTACGAGGTACTTTTTGACTTTTCTGACAAAAGTACGAGAAGAATGTTTTTAACTTATACGGCATGAATGGATTTTTAAAACATTATTTCCAAGAAGTTTCCTTTACAAGTTTTCAAGTTTATTTTTAATCAACTTCTTTTAGTTTAAAATTTTATGAAATGTTAAGAAAGGAAAAGTGTTTTTGAAGTAGAAAGGATATTTTCCTCAAGAATGGAGTTCAAGTGCTTTATCAAAATTATTTTCCATCTAAGATAATAAAGGGTTCTGTTTCAATCCCTATTATTACATTGATTTGACTATGTTGTGATGGAATTATTTTTATGAATTCCTTTATCTTATATGAATTGTTTTATGATGTCACGATGTTTAAGATTCCCATTTTTATTACATGGGTTATTCTATGATATATGGTTTATGATTTTGTGGAACACATAAAAATGGTATCATTATGAGATGGGTGGGACCTATATATCTCTCCAATTCATTGGGTAAAGATTTTATATCTCATGAGTTAGACATGGCTGGAACGACAGGTTAAACCGGTTCAGTGAAACAGGACTGAAACGAGGATTGAACTCGGTTCAGAAATGGACTTTTTCCACTAAGATAGTCTTGACAATGAGTCTTGACTAATAAGAAATGATTCTATATGATTATGTGTGTATGCCACAAAGTTTCATGTTTTATGTTATGATTATTGTGATTACATTTCACTACCATGATTTATCCCATGTTATGAAATTATGATCTCTTTTACAGGGTAAGATTTCCAAAATGTTATGTTTTATTTTGATGTGATTGATATTTCTTTTGTTTACCCTTACTGATCATTTGAGCTCACCCTTTTGAATGTTTTCTTTCCCCAGGTCAAGAAGAAGGTTATTAAGTAAGATATTCCAAAAGGGACTATAGATATGATGAAATAAATGGGAGATAGTGTATACGCTTTATGAACCAGTTGTTTATGTTTCCCAGTTTCTAAAGGCACTATACCTATACGGTCCTTCCGTGGTTTTATTATATGTTGTAATAAGTATGCTTCAATTTTGAAGTATTAACAATGTCTGTAAAGAATGGGTCGTTATTGATAACCTCAGTACTAGGGTAAATGAAGCTAGGTCTCCTAAATCTAGGATCCCAATCATCCTAAACGATATGAGTAACTCCATTGGAAGAAATAATTTATACTTGGTGATGGTACCAAATGATCCTAGATTTATAGATAATCATCAAATCCATGCCAATGATGTGATCAAATAAATATCAAGAACTAGATAGTCCCATATAGTTTCATGGTCAGTGATCATTACCTAAAATTTGGGACATATAAAACCCTACTCTATCTTATTTACCAATGGAGTGGAATGATTCATTATGAAATGATTAACCTCCAATCACAATCCCAACACATTGATAATCTTGGATGAGATAAAGGAATGAGTATCACTAGTTTAAAATAAGGTCATAACCATATAATATGAAATAAAAATTGTGTCTCTCATGGTAGTCTATCCTGACTTTGACTCCTTTAGTAAAAAATACACTACATAGGTATATACAACTTCATTATTCCCTTTCATCAAAACCTGAGTATCACTATTGGAAAGAGGTTTATATCCCACCCCATTTTCTACACCAGATCTAAAATGAAATCCCTTGTTAAAGGTGGATCTATATATACTACCCTAGGATGATCTCTCATAGAAATGCTGAAGTTGAATAGATTTTCCACATAAACAACATACCTTGGATGCTAGATTACAATCAGGTTTGAGGTGTCCCTTTTCTTCACACTGGTAAAATACCACCCAAATCAACCCTGATGTATACTTTTCACTCCTACCACCACCTCATCACTGGTCACCTTGCTTCCTCTTCTGGATAGAAAACAAACTTTGGTTGCCTCTCACTATCACTGATTCTCTGAAAAGTATTGTACTCTAGACTATATCCACCTCAATCATATCTACCTTATCTACAACCTTTGTGAAGTTTAGTAGGAATATATGAATTATCATAGACTTAATATTTGACCTAAAACCCATATCTAACCTCTATGACTTGAGATAGACATTGGAGACATGATCTGGAGATAAGTAAAAAAAATCAGAAAACCGAGAAGCATACTCCATGATAGAACAATATCCCTACTCTATAGTAATAAAATACCATGCCTTCGCCACTATAGATACCTAGTTTTCCTTGTAATACTTTGAAATATTTCTATATATATTTCAAATCTAGGCACTGAGACAACATGAGACTCCAAGGCTCGGTGTGCCTGAAATTAATTTTATAAGACTATTAGATATATTTTTAATTTCACACGTGTAGATTCCTAAGGAAAATGGAATAACTCTTAAATAAAATCTTAGATTATAAATACAAGACCACAGTTGAGTCCAGAACACAGTGTTTACCCTAGGCACAACCAAATATGGCGTGGCGCAGTTCATTCACACAACCCACCCATTGGAGGAACGTTCAGTGGATTAATTAGTTAATTATTTCATTTTAACCTAAAATTAAATGTCTATAACTATACTAACATGGAATATTTTCCAAAGTTATTCACATAAACCCTTGGATAATTCTAGAGACTCTTGGTCCTCCTTCTTTGGTGAATCACATCAGAAGATAACGAAACTATGGATCAGAGAAAACCAGGACACAAAAAATAGAACGACTTCCTTCAATCATTGGTGAATGCATTATTTGAAAACGAATGATATGATCTCTAGGAAGGACTTGTAATTTTTTTATTCCCTATTTTATTAAATTGATTTAGAAGATCAATCTATTATATTGATCAAAACTAATTATATCCTTTTCATGCGCTAGAGTACTAATTAATTGGTTTATTTCAATTGATTTATAACTCCGTATTCCCATTATTGATCATCGAACAATAACTTTTGATAAAAATAAATTAATTTTTATTGTGATTTTCCACATCGTTTCATCGTGTTCATTAAAGGTTGGACCTCTCAGTCTTGGTTCCACATTGCAAGGTGGTACCAAGCCCTATCTAACCCCCAAAATTAGAATAGTTTCACAAATGAGGGATGAATAGATGAAGTATGGGTAGATTTGGGAAGTTTTTGGGTTGTGGAAGGTATTTTCAATGATCGGAGGATGGATATTCAATGGAGTAAGGTTTTGGACATGAAACGACATACTAGATAGATCAAAATACAATTTTATTTGAGTTTCTAGCCACCAGAGGGACGAACTCCACTGGCTAATGACAGATCCAAAAATTTCAGCTAGAGATAGGGTTGAAATTGAAGCAGCGAGGACAAATTCAGTGCACAGATCGCAGATCTATAATTCTATAAAAACCCGAATACGTGCTATATATAAGGGTGAACACATGATGTGTATCCCCTAAAGTGCGTATTATAGGTTTTCATGAAATCCTAATGATGGAACGACGTGTAGCCCTCATACATTTCATGTGCTTCATCACCAGGTGGATGAGCGATGTGATGGATCACATGGGTGGAATATGTGTGGGAGTAAATGACCAGGAACATGACCATGTACCGAAATGCCTGAAAACATATAGGATACACAGGAGACACCCCATGTGAAGAAACACTATATGTACCAAAGTACACAGACATTGGGTCATGTACATGGACACGACCAGAGGGACACAACCAGGTCTTGGTTAGTTTGGACACACCATGTAGTCCACCTGCATGGTGTGTACATGGGTTGGGATATGTTTGCTAGATAGGGGAACTACCAGGTAGTGGAGTGATACCACACACTATGTGGGTCCCCTCACATCCTGTATATCCCTTGGTTCCTTTTTAAGAAACCTCACGGTTGTGTATCTCCTTCATTCATACTCGAATTTTGGCCCTCAAGTAACCTATCATGAGTGTTTTTCTATGTAGAACGCATTGATTCCTTCCTATTTAGATTTTGAGATATAATTTTGAATGTTCCAATCATGGATATTATTTTAGGAAATTCTCGTTAATAGTAGTGATTAGGTAGAGGATCATTAGAGACTTTAGAGTGGAACCCCCCATCAGCATGGGCATGGGTCCTCTACAACTTCCTATCAAGTGGAATCCCCTATCATATAGAGTGTGGGTCCTCTATGACTAGAGTGGAACCCCCTATCACACCAGGGCATGGATCATTGACCAATAGAGTGGAAACCCCCATCAGTATGGATGTGGGTCCTCTACAGCTACCTTCTGAGTAGACCCCCTCCACATTATAGGGAACGAGTCCTCAATGACCAGTGTGGAACCCCTTGTTATACGAGGGAGTGGGTCCTTGAATTTTGAGTTTAACCCCCTATATGATAACACATGGGTCCTAGATGACTAGAGTGTAACCCCCTGTTGCACTAGGGTCTGGGTCCTTGATCTATAGAGTGGAACCCCCCATCAGCATTGGCACAAGTCCTCTACCTACTGAGTGGAACCCCCTATCATATTAGGACATGGGTACTCATGACACTATAGAGAAACCCCCATCATCATGGGTGTAGGTCCTCTATGGATACATACAGAGTGTAAACCCCCTGATGTACTATGGAACATGTACTCTACTTTGAGTTTCTCCCCCCTAGACTATGAAGAATAATGATGAGGTGTGGTTTAATTTTCATGATTACTTTTGAAAAAATGTGTGAGATTCTAGGCATCATTGATGGAGATCCCCTTACTCTCTTGTTTGGGATTATTGTGACTAAACACACACACACACACACACACACACACACACACATTTTTTATCCACACCTTAGATTGGGTTACTCTCCCTCTATGGGTTGCAAAGACGCATGGGTTATTACACATGCTTTCCGTGTTTAGATTATCATGGTTGGATGAGTCTAATATCCTACTATTGGTGATGAAGACTCAATGTGTAGTTCATATACACACCGTGTTGATCCCCATATGTTTGGATGAGGTAACATTCACTCTTTGTTTGGATTGATCAATTCTCTTGGATTGTATTTTTTATCTACTATCTTTCTATTCATGTTGTATCTCTTACTACTCCCACTTCATATTTTAGGGAATCCTTCTGGGTATGTATATACTCACCCCTGAATGGGCTTTTCCCATACATGTTGTGTCTTATGTAGATGATACACAGGTCAATGATGACTTTAGAGGATCTTAGGGATTCCTAGAACTTTGGACAACATACAGTGGTAACATCTTGATATTTAGGAGATGAGTTCTCTTAGTATTTTATTTTTTCTAGTTTTATCAGTTTGGGAAACTTTTCTGGTTGGATGTGTATTTTTCCCCTTTACTTTTTAGTTTGTATTATCATATTCTTTTACAACCTCGAGTTTATGCATGCTTAGTTTTATTTCTATTTATGGTTCATCTTTTACCTTTTCCCTCTGCACTTATGCATTAAGATGACTATGTGTGTGTATATAGGTACTTAGGAGAATGAATCCCCCTATTATATATGACTTTGGAACTTGTCTCCACCCCCTGTCCTATAGAGGCATGCTTAGGGTATTTACGTATCGAGCTCTGTCTTGTGTCGGGTCATGACATATTGGTATTACAATAGTTCATTCCTTGGGAATTTGTTCAGACTAGTACCCTTATGAGGATTTTACTCAGTTTATGGAAACCATGTCAAAGTGTCTTGAGTGTGGATCTCAAGATATGGAATCTAGTGATGGTTTGGGTGGCCAATATATCCATTCAACAGGACCTTTTCCACCTTCTTATCGACTTGAAATACCGAGACATTGGTTACATGGATCAACATGCAACATATAGGATTGAGTCTTTTAAATATCCTTCTTGAGTCATCTCCCCATTGTTAATATATATATATATGATCATCTGACCATGATACTTGTTGATAAATATCAGGATACCTCTGCGACAACAACCAACTAGGATTATAACTCCAGATTGTGACAGCAATCTGATGAGAGATGAGGCCTTAGTTCAGGGTTCATCCCGTGAGCTTCCCCCTACAGGTGTGAGGGTAGCAATACCTCCACCTATCGAGTAGCAGATCATCCCAACAGAGCAGGATGAGAACACGTCCAGTCTTAGAATGCTACATGAGTTCCAGTGCAAGAGGCCACTAAGGTTCCATGGTGATCCATATCCTCAAGCATGAGAGGATTGACTAGAGTCTATGGTCCATGTTTTCAGGATCATTCAAACCCCAAAATATCAGGTGGTTACACTAGAAGCTTGACTTTTCCACAGAGTATTTGGGTACTGGTGGAGGCTTGTTATGAAGATGCACGATGATTCAAAAATCTCATCGCTCAAATTCCACAAGCTATTATTTTAGGAGTAATACACCTCTTTATTTCACTCGATTTAGATTCAGGAGATTATAGAGCTGCAACATAGAGGGATGATGGTGGATGAGTACATAGCGAGGTTCAAAGTCTATATGAGATACTCCCTCGACATGATCCAGGATGACTACTTCTGAGTACAAAAGTTAGAGTAGGGAATTCATAGAGAGATCTATGCTAGCACGTTGTCTTTGTGCATCCCCAACTATACCAGGGTGCTGGAACAATCACTAATAATAGATATATTTAGGTAAGAGGGACTCCAGAAATCTAGAGATGGCAGTGGTTGCCATAGAGATGAGTCATCTACAACATCTAGAAAGTTCTAGACACTAGGATCTCGATGTAGGATAAATCCTTATGATCAAACTGAAGAATGTGGTTAGGGGAAGTGAATATCACTAGGAAATCCCAAAGATGGAATTTTATTCTCTTGTGAGAGTCAGGGTCACATAGAACATGACTACTTGACCAGAAATTCCAAGAAGTGCAGATAGATAGCTGATGAACCTCCATGGTAGAGGTAGCTCCATGATCATGGATCTGCCAAGCAAGGGTAGGGTGTCCCCCAGGGAGGTGGAGCTGGAAGAAGATTAGAAGGAGAAATGGTTGGTGGTAAACGCTATGATATATTTTCACCACCACCACCTAGAGGCCCACATCTAGTCTGGGGAGCTGGCGGTTGGGTCCGCGAACAACTGTAGGTTCTGAAGGCTTATGACCCTACAACACACGAGATGATTAAAGGTATGATATATGTTTATTATAATATTTTTTCAGTATTAGTAGACATAGGTTCCAATCATTAATTCTTATCTATACTTCTTGTGTGATATATGGAGCTACTAGTTGAGGTGCTAGCCCATAACTTCATCTTGAGGTTCCAACAAGAAACACTTCTTCGGTATATTTTATCTTCTGAAAGTGTGAGTTATCTTTTGGTGGAGAGAGGTTCACATGGGAATTTTTTTTTCATGATGTAATACCATGATGTCATCTTGGGTATGTATTGGATTTCCATGGTTAGAGACCATATTGAGTGTCACCATAGATGATTCAGATGATTACACACTGATGGGATGAAATTATCATTTTTTTGGAAAGAGAGAACTCATGGTGGGATGAGTGGATTCTGCTATTAGGATATTTCATCCCATCAAAAATTAGTTTGTGAGTATATACCTTGGTGAAATGGTCTCATCAGACAGCTGGATTCCTTCAATTGTGGAGGATTATATAGATGACTTCCCCAAGGAAATTCTAGGACTACCTTTGAAGTGGGATATGAAGTTTTGCATTGAATTGTATCCCATAACCAATATGATATCTTATGTGGCCTATCAGATAGACCCTACCAAGAATTAGAATCTGTGGTTGCAGTTGGAGGACCTTTGAGATAAAGGTTTCATCAAACCCAATGGGCCCCCCCTGGGTAGCTCTAGTGTTGTTCGTGAAAAACCAGGATGAGAGCTTGCAGATTTTCATGGATTATCATCCCCTGAATCAAGCCACAATAAAGAGTAAGTACCCGTTTCCACACATTGAAGGCCTATTTGACTAGTTTCAAGGTGAAAGATGGTTCTATAAGATCAATCTCAGGTACGACTACCACCAGTTGAGGGTTTGTGAGGCTGATATTCTAAATTTGGTATTATAACGTCGCTATAGACACTATGCGTTCCTAGTGATGCCCTTTGGTGTGACAAATTCCCTTTGATGTGTTCATGTATTTGATGAAACTGGTTTTACAGCTGTACTTGGACCAATTTTTGGTTGTCTTCATTGATTTCATACTCTTATACTCTAGATTAGAGTTGGAGTATGTAGAGCACTTGGGTTTAGTTATAGATTTTCTTTTATATCACCATCATTATAGGAAACTCTCAAAGTGCCGGTTCTATATTCATGAGGTTCACTTTCTAGGGAATGTTATTTTTAATCATGGTTTACCCATGTAACTAGAGAAGATTTATGTAGTGATTACTTGGGATCCACTCGAGAATGTGTCAGAGATGTGGATATTTCTTGGCTTGGCGGGGTACTATAGGAGGTTTATGGATGACCTATCCAAAATTGAAGCCCCTTTGACTACCCTAAAACATAAAGGGAAACTATTTACCTAGTATGATCTTTGCCAAGGGCCTTTGAGGAGTTTAGGATGAGGTTAACAAGTGATTCAATATTGATACTACCATAAGAGGGCATTGAGTACATAGTTTATTGCAAGACATTAAGATTTGGGCTTAGCTACGTGTTGATGTAACAACAGGAAGTTATCGCATATGGGTCAAGGAAGTTGAGACCCCATGAGATGAACTGCACAACTCATGACCCAGAGATGATGGTGGTAGTCTTATCCTCGAGGATGTAGAGGCACTACCTTTTGGGGGAGCACTTTGTGGTTTACTCAGACCATCAGATTATCAGGTACATCTTCACTTAGAGAGAATTGAACCCGAGACATCGGTACTGGTTGATGTTCCTATAGTACTATGAATTTGGGATAGTCTATACTCTAGTAAAGGGAAATGTAGTATCCTATTTCCTTATAAGGAAGTCCCAAGATCACTTGGTGTAGGAGGCTTTAGAGTAGTTGGCCATTCTTTAGTTGACCTTGGTGGTGCATGAGGGTATAGTTTTCTTGTAGTCGATGGTGTTGACTCCTCTACTTCTTGAGTATGTGAGAGAGTCCCAGCTAGGATACATCAACTGTGAGGTCTAAAATTCCCAAATATCCATGGGGGATTCAACTGATTGATATTATGAAGGATGGAATTACATCATCTTGTTCAAGGGGAAGAAAATGTTTTTAGTCACAATGTAGGAGGAGGTGATGTGAGAGTTTCACACTTCCCCCTAGTTGTACATCTCAGTGTGGGGAATATGTAAATACATCATCATTATCAATTTTTGTGGTCCATCATGAGGTGAATCATAACCGAGTTAGTCTCTATATGCCTCACCTATCAGCAGGTGAAGGCTGGGCATCAAGTTCTGGTAGGTTTGTTTCAACCCCTTGAGATCTTGGAGTGGAAGTGGGATTCCATATCCATGGACCTTGTGATATAGATTATAGAAAAAGTGAAGTGCCATAATTCCATTTTGGGGATAGTTGAATGAATCAAAAATTTATCACACTTCATTACTATTAGGGAGAAGAGTTTGGTTGATAGTTTGGGGAAGTCGTACGTATGGGATATCATTATCCTTTATGGGGTTCCCTTAATGATCATATCCAATCATGATGCACTTTTTATGTCAGGATTATGAAGAGGTATTCATAAGGCATTCAAGATCCAATTGATGTTGAGTATATCCTTTCACCTCCAGACCAATGGGAAGACTGAGCACACTATCTAGGTGCTGGAGGATATGTTGAGGGCGTGCATGTTATACTTTTTATGGAGTAGGGAGGATCAAATTCCCTTGGTAGAGTTTTCATAAAACAACAACCACCACTATAATTTTTGGAATGACACATTTTGAGGCCCTGTATGGGAGACCTTTCATGCCACCCTTATGCTAGAAAAAAATGTACGAGACATATCTTGTGGGCCCAAAGATGGTGCATGTGATGAAATAGAATATCAAGGTCATCCATGAGTGGATGAGGATGGCCTAGAGCAGATAAATATCTGACACATATCACCATCATATTCCCTTAGAGTTCAATCAAGGAGACCATGTTTTCCTGATAGTCTCCCCATGAAAAGGATTTCAGAGGTTTGAATAGGGAGGAAATACATCCCTAAGGTCCATTAGGATGTTCAAGATCATGCAGATGGTTGGAGAGGTTTCTGACCACCTCTCCCTACACCCACAGTTGGAGTGGGTGCCTGACATATTCCATGTGTCACAACTGTGGAGATACATGTATGACCCCATGCACATCATCGACTAGGGATAGATAAACACTGAGGATGGAGCCACCTGTGAATATCACCCGATAACGACCGAGTATCGGCAGGAGAAAACCATACGTGGATAAACCATCTCCATGGTTCGCATGTTATGACAACATAAGAACATGAATGTGAGTTATTGGGAGTGGGGTAGCCAAGTGAGTGCTCAGTATCCTGATTTATTTTCTTAGTTTTCTTTTTAGGGAAGAAAAGGTTGGAGGAGGGAATGATGTAGAGACATATTTTTTTCTTGTAATACTTTGAAAATTATATATATATATATTTACAAAGATAAGAGTTGAGACGACGTGTGATTATGAGGATCGATGTGCCCAAAATTAATTTTATAAAAATATTAAATATATTTTATATTGTTTGAGAAAAACTTCTTAAGTAAAACTTGATAACTATTAAATAGAAACTCGGATTAGAAATCTGAGACCAAAGTTGATTCTGGAATGAAGTGTTTACCCTAGGTGTGACCTAAGATGGGTTGGTGTGGGGTGTTCGGATATCTCGCCTGTTGGTGATACATTTAATGGATTAATTAATTAATTAATTAATTCATCCATTTTGACCTAAACTAAAACTTCTATACATATATTTCCATAGATAATTTCCCAGAGTTAGTCACATAAACCCTAGGATAATTCCATAGGTTTGCCTTCTTCCTTCTTTGGAGAATCGCATCAGACGATGATGAAACTCTGAATCAGAGTAGATTAGGATGCAACTAACACAACATATTACTTTAATCATTGGTAAACATGTTATTTTAATAATAATTATCTTATCTATAGTTAGGACTCTTAAATTTGTGGTTTATTCTATCTTTGATTAAATTTATTGAGTAGATCGATCCCTTCTATTAATTTTCACCAATTGAAGCCTTTGCATGGGCTCAGGTACCGACTAATTAGTTTATTTCAATTATTTTCTAACCCTGGATTTCTATTCATGATAATTGGGAAAAAACACTTGGGAACAATCAATTAAAATTTTTTTCTTGTGCTTTCCCCCCTCATTTCTTCATGTTCATCACTAGTTGGACCCCACGGTCCCGGTTCCACATTGTTGGGTGGTACCAAGCCTAATAAAACCTCTAAAATAACATTGGTTTCACAAATGAGGGATGAATTGATAATGTATGGGTATATTTGGGGTTTTTATGGGTTTTGGATGATCATTTCAATGAGCAGATGCTGAATCTTCAATGGATTAAGGTTCAGGATGTGCGACAACATACATGATAGCTCAGAATCCAACCATATTTGAGTTTCTAGTCATCAGAGGTCCGGAATACACTGGTCGATGATAGATCCAAAAATTTATGCTAGAGATATGGCCAAAATCAAAGTAGTGAGGCTAGATCAAACATGTGGATCATGGATCTAGAATTCTATGAAAAACTCGACTACACGCCATGTAAAGGATGAACAAACAATGTCTGTCCCATTAAGTGCGGAAGATAGGGTTTTGGGAAATCATAAGGATGACACTACATGTATCCCTTAAACACACTATGTACCTAGTCCCTAGGTGGATGAGCCTTCTGATGGATCATGAGGGTGGGACTCCATGTGGGAGTACACGACCAGGCACCCGACTTTGTACCGAAGTACACAGACACATTCAGGACACATGGGAGGCACCCCATGTGAAGAAAAATTCCATGTAATGAAGTATACAAACATGGGATCATATACAAAAACATGTCTAGAGGGACACAACCTAGTCTTGGTTAGTCTGGACACCTTGTAGTCCACCTACACGGCGTGTACTACTACATGGGTTGGGAGTCGTGTACTGGCCATGGACACAACCCGATGATGAATCAGGATCACACACCATGTGGGTCCCCTCACATGCCATGTACGCATTGGTTCCTTTTTTGGAAACCTCAAGGTTTAGTATCTCATTTGTTTGAACTTGGATTTTGGCCTATGCGTAGCCTATCCTAAGTGTTTTCCACATAGAGCACAATAGTTTCCTTCATTTTGGATTTCAAGATATGGTGTGGAATGTTACAAGCATGAAGCTTATTTGAGGTGATGATCATTAATGGAAGTGATCAGACAGAGGATCATCAGAGAATTTATATTGGAACCCTCCATCAGTATGGGTTTGGGTCCTCTATATCTTCCTTTCGAGTGGAACCCCCTATAAGATAGGGCACATGTCCTTGATGACCAGAGTGGAACCCCCTGTCACATTAGGGTGTGTTGATGACCATTAGAGTGGAGCCCAACATTAGCATGCGTGTGGGTCCTCTATAGATACCTTTTAAGTGGAACCCCCTTAAGACACTAGGGAATGAGTCCTTGATGAATAGAGTGGAACCCCTTGTTATACTAGGGTGTAGGTACTCAATTTCTGAGTGGAACACCCTATCAGATAGGGAATGAGTACTAAATGACTATAGTGTAACTCCCCTTTTCATTAGGGCGTGATTCCTCAACATATAGAGTGGAACCCCCATCAGTATGGGTGCAGGTCCTCTACTTACCAAGAAGATCCCCTATTAGAATAGGGAACAGGTCCTCATTACACCAGAATGGAACCCCCATTAGCATGGGCATGAGTTCTCTTTAGATACTTATAGAGTAAACCCCCCTTGACGCACTAGTCTGAAGGTCCTCCACTTCGAGTTTGTTCCCCCTCAACTATGTGACACAGTTATGAGGTGTGATTTGACTTGAACAATTACTTCTAGCTAGATGCATGAGATGCTAGGAATCATTGATGGACTTTTGGAAATGTTGGATACTCTTCTTCCTAGACTGAGCTATGAGATGGATATCCCCCTACTCTCTCATTTGGGTTTCTTATGACTGAGCACACACACACACACACATATATATATATATATATATATATATTCTTCTATATCCACACCGTGTATTTTATTACTCTCCCTCCATGGGTTTCAAAGACATGAGGGGTATGCCACATGTTTTTGTGTTTAGATTCTAATGTTTGGATGAGTATTCTCTCTTGATATAGGTGGTAATGACTTGACATGTAGTTCACATACTCACCACATTGATCCATTTATTTTTGGATGATGTTACTTTAACTCTTGGTTTGGGTTGAGTTGTTGTCTTTGACCATATCTTTCATTTACTGTTTTTCAATTCCTTTTGTATCTCTTAATGCCCCCCTTAGGCTTTTAGGACATCCTTCTGTGTATATATATACTCAACCCTACCTGGGATTTTTCCACAAGTGTCATGTCTTATGCAGACAATGGATAAGCCAGTGGTGACTTTAGAGGAGCTTAGGGAAACCTGGTACTTTGGACCATGTATGGCGGTCACACCATAGGATTTAGGATCTGAGATCTCTCAATAGTTTTCTTTTATAATTATTAGGTTAGGAAATATTTATTGTTGTCGTGTATTTTCCCCTTTACTTTTCAGTTTTCACTATTGTAATCTTATACACCCTAGAGGTTATGAATCCTTGGTTTTCTTTCTAGATGTGCTGCATCCTTTACTCTTCCCCTTTTCACTTCTGCATAGATATGGATTTTTGTGTACATATAGTTACTTAGGAAAATCCCTCCCCTTTCAGCTCTAGTTTCCACCCCTAGACTATGAGGGAGAGCTTGGGGTAGTTGAGATTTGAGCCCTATCTTGGGTCAGGTCATGAAAACTACTCTTAGTGTCTTAGGGTATAACTGTCGATTAAAGGCTTTCTTGAAGGTATCTAGGTGATACCTTCATGCGACATGGATTCCATAATATATTCCCACCAATTCCTTTACAATCCCTCAAATATATAAGTTTCTAAACCAACCTTGGATTCTTCTAGAGTTTTTTGGAAGTGGAAAATCCTCTCAATCCAATCGATCCATTCTTTTAATTCCTAGGTTCTCTTATCACCATGAATAATTGATGAATTTTGGTTAGTGAATTTCAAATCATGCTCCACCTTCCATTTTGGATCAATATTTGAGATTTTTCTCATGGACAAGATCATTAAGAAAATAATTATTACCAATAATAAGTTAACTAGAGGATTCACTGATTCACTCCTGTCATAGGGCGTGGCAAAATAAAATTTAATTTTCCAAGTGCAGCATAGAGGCTGACCAGGGTCGTCTCACTTGAGGAGCATTGAAGTCAGTTCAATAACTTATTCTAGTTCACCTAATCTAATTATTTTTTTTGTTTTATATTTTATGAAATAAATGGAATTTAATAAAATAAATGAAATTCATAAATCATAAGAAACTAAAATTTAATTCTATATTACCATGCAATGCTAAACAGAATGGAATTACGGAAGAAAGGAAGTTCTCCCAAGAGAATTTTCAGGCAGCACCTTCATTGGCCAGTTTCAAATATTCTTAGTGTAAACACTCCATCGTATGTGTGCACACCTTATTCTACACCAGTTATGAATGAAAAGTCTACTTAGCGATCGCTAAGCACACCCTCCATCCACCTCCTCAATTGAGGGAAAATGGTTGTAGATTAAGAAGTTAATCTTTAGACAACCACAATGAGGATTACACCCACTATAAATTATCCTTAGAATTAACTAAAATAATATTAAAAACATGGTATTGAGTTCAAGAACATTATTACTCCCACGGGATATTCCTCGGATTAGTTACTCATGATCATGAGTATTATAGTTCACAATGGTAATATGAGAGGAAGAAAAGAGGGTGAATCGGTGGACACAAAAATAAAAACATTGCATGAATTTATTATAAATATAAATTACAATTGAAAAATAAAAATAAAGAAAATGTATAAATTAAAAAGAAAGGGGTAATATTTGCGGCCAACCTCCCTTGGTGGAGATCTCCTCCTTGGTTCCTTGAAGGAATGGATGTAGAATGGGATGCTTTGGGAAGGAGGTGAGGGCCTCCTTTTATATGAAGAATTCAACACCCGGAGGTTTGAGCATTGTGGACCCCATAAATGACCACTTCACACATTCCACCCTTCATTAATGTAGTTCATAAATCTATTTTCCGTTTCTCCTTAAAATTTCAGCAAAATTGGAAACCGGATGGAGGAGTTATGAATTTTTCATTCTCGATTTCTGTTTCTGGACGAAGCTTCCAGGAAGGTTCTTCCAAAAGTATGTCATTCAATGGCCTCCTTAATGACCTCCAACATCCCAAAATTTATTTTAGAGCCTACCCTATATGTCATAGTGGTATCCCATGTTGAAAAACATCATTTAGATATGTTTAGGCTGATTTGAAGTTCCGTTACGGTGGGTGGGTCCATGTTGTCCATCCGGAAAAATGTCAAACTTCAATGAATTTTTAGACCCTTTAGATGGCTGAATCAGCTCTTGGTCCAGAAGAAAAAAATGAATGAAATAAAATAAGGATTATAAAAAAAAATTAATCATAAAATTTGGAATTTTATTTTTCCAGAAATAACCAAAATACCCCTGACGTAAAAATCTGTCAAAAATCCAGAATTAGTCGTTCTTCACATTTGGGCTCAAAATAACACTAAAACCAAAAAACATGACAATTACCCATCAAATAACACTTTTGTGGGATTATAAACAATGATTTACAGTATAAAATATATGAAAATGTGAGCTTCATCACTCCCCACCCTTAAACATTGCACTCCTGGGCAATCATCTTATATCCAAATAAATTTCTACACAACAATCAAAAATGAGAAAATACCAATGATCTTATCCAAAATATAATTCTATCATGTCTCATATATGAATAAAAAGCCTCTCTCATTTTCATTTAAATTATTAAAATTTTTTCAACCTCATAAATCAATCCATGTCCCAATCACAACCTACCTCACATTGAATTTTATGTCACTCTTCACTCAAGAGAAATTGAATCTAGAGTTATACTCATACTTGAAAATCGCATGTATCACCATAGGTTTGTGAAAATTATCATTTCTCCACAGCGTGAAACACGAAAATGAATTTAATCATGAGGGATTTAATTAAAGGTTCAAATGATTCTGTGGCTTAGGGTTAGTGGGAAAATTATTGAAAAAAAAGTTCCAGGCTAGAAAGAGGAGGTTTGACTTTTAAGTACAATGCATGATTAAATCAAGTGAAAACACAGGAAATTCCTCAGTCAATCCCACTTGAAAATGTGAAAAAAAAACACCCCCCATTTAATTATATGTAACATGAGCCAAGAAGTGCTTAAAATGAATGATATCATATATGTTCTCCCTTTTTTTTCAATGCTCAAAAAAGGCACAGCTTTATTTTTTTTCTTTTTCATGGAGGATAAGCTGAAAATTGAATACAATGAATGAGTGAAAATTCATGCCTTTGATTTTTGGGAGGGAAATTAGTCATAAAATAATGTACAATGAGGAATTCAATCCCATCTCCATTTTTTTCTTTTCTTTTTTTGAAGGAGAAATGGATGAAACAAATAAAGCACAATGAAATAACGACACATGCCCAATTCTCTTATTGTCCAATGCCCGAAATATTGACACACACTTCACACTACCCATAAATGATACAAATACCAATGAACTCACATGAAAGGCCCTTCCCCCCACACTCAATATTGAAATATCCATGCAAAAATACTAAAAGTGCGGGTAGGTAAGGAAAAATTCGCCTGTAATGTGGCTTAAACTTATAAGGAAATTCATGGCATCTAAGGGATTAAGAAGGATAAATGTAAAGGTGGGTATCAATATAAAATGTGGCTAGCCAAAGATATGACTCAATCATTTAAAATACATTCCATGAAATCCAAAGCTTCAAAAGAGAATATTCAAAAATTCTGGTTCTCACACAAAATTCAAGTTTCCCTCAAAGTGTGGGTATTAGGAAGAATATGAAAAAGTGGTTTAGAATACCTCACAGGATTGGAAAAATATTTTGAGTCAGTGTTTCATGGTCATGGATTTCAAAAATCAGCCAAACTCATAAAAATGATTGATAATCCAATTCAAGAAAAATGTTTTCATATCAACAATCATTTAAAATCCATTATTTCAAAAATCATTTCAACTCTTTCAAAATAAATTGATGTGTGAAAAGTGATAAGAATATTAATTAAAGCTAAAAAATCATAAAAATATAATAATAAAAATGAAAAGCACACAAGAAGAACTAAGCAGGTTGAGATTCCCGCACACTTAAATTTAACTACCCCTTATTTCACCTCAACAAAATATAAATATAAAGGTAGAAAATCAAAGGGAAGGAATGATACAACTTGACATTATTTTAGAGGTGGATGCCTTTAGTTAAGATCCTAGAAGCAGACACTTTAAAACTACAAGAAAGTAATGAAAATACATAAGAAAAATAAATAAAAAGAATGAGAAAGGGAAAAGAAAAGAGATAATGTTTGGTTTAGACCCCCAAGCGAGTGCTAGGTTTTTACTGCCCCTAGTTAGGTAGTTTCAGTAGATTATCCCCAATCAGAAGGTGGGTGTGGTTTCATTGAGATGAACCACCACATGTGAGTTTTCCCAATATCCATGAGTAAAAACTGAAAGTAGAGAACCCCAAATAATCTTAGAATGTTCCCAACCCCCGAGAAATAATAAATAAGAAATTTGAGGTTCGAAGTGGGAGGGAATAAAAGATAAGGGTGCTCCCTATTAACTTCGGTGGTGTCCTCCTCCATATGGTATGAAATTTTTTGTTGAGGATGTAGTCACACCACCACCACCTTCTCCAAATCTTCTTTCATGATCACCACTACTTCAATGGTCTCTTTCATATCATCCAAGGTCTGCACCATTTGTGCTATATCAGAAATTTCAAAGGAAGAGATGTTAGAAAAAAATTTATCTTGAATAAGATTAAAAAATGAATAATTAATAAATAAATCTTCCCTTTCAAGTAATTTATCCTGTTAATTGATCTCTTCAGGCATGAACATTGGAAACTCAATCTCAGCAGGTGCGTCTTCTTCCTTGCATGGATTGGGGAGATTAAGCATCTCCTCACATTCATTCCAGAATTTATCCAATTCTTGTTGATCTCCCACATTTGGCTGTTGATCTCCCACATTTGGCTCAGTAGGAAAGTCATCCTCCTTTTCATCTATCTTGGCTAGAATTGGTTGATTTAGGATGAATGAGTCTTCAGGTACCCGGACATTTACCTCCTATAGTTCTTCAATGATGAGTGGTGAAATTTCTTCCACCACTATCACATGTTATTGCTCCGGCTCAAGGTTGGGTTGCTCCATTCTTGTACGAACATAGTCCAATGAACATTCCATTTTCCTCCCAAAATCATCCAAATTATTACTAATCCTTTCAACCCGGTCCTTTAAATCAAGATAATCAATTTCTGGTTCTTGATATTGCACCTGCGAGTAATCTTCCCATGCATAAAATTTTGAATTTGAATACATCATGGAAAAAAAAATTAAAGATTTTTCTTAATGAAAATAAAATAAAATAAAATATTTACAAAAATGTAAATTTTGAAAAAGTGATCAAAATAACTACTTAGCTCCCCGAAAACGACTCCAGTTTTGACGCATGCCTGTCGTAGGGCGTGGAAAAAGCAATTTAATTTTCCTAGTGCAGCATAGAGGCTGACCAGGGTCGTCTCAATTGAGGAGCGTTGAAGTCAGTTCAATCAGTTATTCTAGTTCACCTAATATAATTATTTTTGTTGTTTTATATTTTATGAAATAAATGGAATTTAATAAAATAAATGAAATTCATAAATCATAAGAAACTAAAATTTAATTCTATATTACCACGACATGCTAAACAGAATGGAATTATGGAATAAAGGAAGTTCTCCTGAGAGAATTTTCAGGGAGCACCTTCATTGGCCAGTTTCAAATATTATTAGTGTACACACTCCATCGTATGTGTGCACACCTTATTATACACTGGTTATGAATGAAAAGTCTACTTAGCGATCACCAAGCACACCCTCCATCCACCTCCTCAATCGAGGGAAAATGGTTGTAGATTAAGAAGTTATTCTTTAGAGAACCACAGTGAGGATTAAACCCACTATAAATTATCCTTAGAATTAACTCAAAGAATATTAAAAACAAGGTCTTGAGTTCAGGAACCTGATTACTCCCTCGGGATATTCCTCAGATTAGTTACTCATGATCATGAGTATTATAGTTCACAATGGTAAGATGAGAGGAAGAAAAGAGGGTGAATCGGTGGGCACAAAAATAAAAACAATGCATGAATTTATTAGAAATGTAAATTACAATTGAAAAATAAAAATAAAGAAAATATATAAATTAAAAATAAAGAGGGAATATTTGTATCCGGCCTCCCTAGGTGGAGATCTCCTCCTTGGTGCCTTGAATGAATGGATGGAGAATGAGATGCTTTGGGAAGGAGGTGAGGGCCTCCTTTTATAGGAAAAATTCTATCCCTGAATGTTTTCGCATTTTAGACCCCATAAATGACCTCTTCACACGTTACACCCTTCATGAATGTTGTGCATAAATCTCTTTTCCGTTTCTCCTCAAAATTTCAGCTAAATTGGAAACCAGATGGATGAGTTATGAATTTTTCATTTTCAGTTTCTGTTTTTGGATGAAGCTTCCAGGAAGGTTCCTCCAAAATTATGTCATTCAATGGCCTCCTTAATGACCTCCAACATACCCCAAATTTATTTTAGAGACGTATCTATATGTCATAGTGGTTTACCATGTATAAAAACATCATTTAGATATGTTTAGGCCGAGTTGAAGTTCCATTATGATGTGTGGGTCCATGCTGTCCGCTCGGAAAAATGTCCAACTTCAATGAAGTTTTAGACCCTTTAGATGGCCGAATCAGCTCCTGGTCTAGAAGACAAAAATAAAGGAAATAAAATAAGTATTATAAAAAAAATTTAATCAAAAAATTTAAAATTTTATTTTTCCATAAATGTCCAAAATACCCTTGACGTAAAAATCTGTCAAAAATCCAGAATTAGTCGTTTTTCACATTTGGGCTCAAAATAACACTAAAACCTAAAAACATGACAATTACCCATCCAATAAAAATTTTGTGGGATTATAAAAAATGATTTAAAGTATAAAATATATGAAAATGTGACCTTCATCATTCACTTATGGGGATTACTCTGCACCTTCTTCATTAGAATTTAGAGATGGTCTTATTGAAGGAGAAATATTTTATAAAAAAAATAGGTTATAAAACCCCTTAGAAAAGATTTTAATTCCTTTATCATAAGACAAATTCAGAGAACTAAATTCAAAAGGATAAAATCATATAAAATAACACTCTAAAAACCTATAATACACATGGTTACCTAATGTTTTTTCATGAAAGTAAGCTAGATAGACACACTTCCACACTACATATCAAGTTACAATAGTCCTATATCCAGTTTATCAATAATCCATAGATGAAACATGGTTATAAGAAATCATGAGAGAATTATTTAATTATAATATTAAATTGATACCAATTTATAATAGACTAATACAGGTTGTAAGAGACATGAAACCACACTCCCATATCCAGTGATAAAAATTAAAAGTGTATTTTTTTACAAAATATTCAAATGAAAAATACACAATCCTTTACAAAAAAGTACCTTTTAATTCTAGGTTATAAAAGATTAGGAATAACCTTCCAATTTATCATAGTTTTACAATATTTTATAAAAAAACTATCTGGATTCACTTGGGCAAGGTCCTTAACTGAAATTAATATTAGTGCTTCTAATGATCCTATGAAAAACATTTTAAAATATAGGGTGAGCATAAAATTCCCCAATAAGGGGTTTTAAAATCAGGGTTAGATTTTTTTACAAATTCAACAAAAAAATTCTTTGAAAACATTTTATCAAATAAAAAATTTGATAAATAAATACTTTTCCACAATAAAACATTAGGGTTTTAAAAATATATTCATAGAAAATAATAATTAAAAACCCTTTTAAATACTTACCACTTTGAAAACACAATTTCATTTCAAAATATAATAACCTTTAAAAAATAATTGTATTTATCTTGGAATGATTTTAAAATCTTTACATTGAAAATAATAATTTTATTATGGAATATAATAATACTGGGAAAACTTTAAGAAACCCATAAGGCCACTAGAAACATGACCTTTAGAAAAACATCCCCTTGAGGTTGTGTATTCACTCAAAATTCCTCATCATCAAATTAGATACCCAAGTGCCGAATATTTAAACATATCATTTTTACAAAGTCTGCTTTTATCATTATAATTCCATTAAAAAATAATTTCAAAAACATTACATATAAGTCATTTATCTTCTATAATGAAATAATTACATAATTTTTAAAAATAATTTCCTTTAAAAGAGAAAATACACACTCCCATAAAACCTAAAAAATTCCAACACTTTATGATTCTTGAAAGTATATACTTTTCTAAATATGAATGGAATGTTAATGAAATATATAGTGCAGGATCTTACTAATTTATATATGAGAAATCCATAAATTTAAATATAATTTTATAAATAAAATTAAAACTTTAAAACCATCTTGAAAATTGTAAATATAATTCTTGAAATTACCTTATTTGAAAAAGGTTTTAAAATAGTAATTTCTTTACATAAGGGTTTTCTTGAATTTGTTTTTGCTAAAATGAAAATATAGTCTTATAAAAGGATTTTAAAATAATATGAGATTGATGAAAATATATTTCCCCTTAAAAATGGTTTTTAGAAGAATAAAATGTTGATATAAAAAGATAAATTCCCTTATAAAAGTTTTTTTTCTTGAAAACAGGTTTGACATAAGAATTTGAAAACATAATTTACCTTACATTAAATTTTTTCTTAATATCTCTTTCAAATTAGAAGATATTCAAATGACATACACACTCCCTCTTTTTATTAATTTACTCATTGAACTATATTTATAAATGGAATTCATACCATGATCATTTTTAATGTAAGCTCTTTAAATAGCCAACCTTACACTATTTAGTTTTATTTAAAATATTAAAGAAGTATATAGAATACATATATATTGTTTCTTATATATATATATTTATATATATAGCCATATAAAACCACTATAAAATAGATATCCATGATTTAGAGATCTCAATGACCATGAATATTTCATTCAAGGATTTCCAGGAAAGCCTGAGAATGCAGAAAAATATTAAAATGGAAACTGTTTCATGAAAGTTCAGTTATGAAACATACCGACAAAATACACACACACACACACAAACACATCTTATCACCAAACCTAGACAACCCAAGGATAAGATGACATATGAGGTTTTATTTTACGATTCAAGGTTAAATATATGAATATATAACTTTTTTAATATATAATGCTTACCGATAGAGAATATACACATATATAAACTTGTTCCCACCGCTGGTGTGATCCAAGGAAGAAAATGACAAAGATGAATGATCTTAAAATAAATTATAGATGATATTGATTTTAAATTAGATCAATACTAATATATATATATATATATTTATATCTTTTTTAAATAAAATATGTTGAGGCTTCTTCATGAATCAACCCAATCATGACAATTACACTATCATTTTTGACATTGCAAACATAAAACGAATTTGTTTTTCTAGGGTGAAGCCAACAAGATTAATGTAAGGTTTTATTTTCTATAAAACTATAGAAAAAAGTAAATGGTGAAAAGAAATGTCTACATAGGTATATAATGAGAGATATTCACATGTGAATTGAAGCTTAACTATTTTTTGAAAGATCACGAGGTTTTCATTAATGGAGGATGACAGTGGGGGTTTAGGGTGGCACCAAGTTGGGTCGTAGGATGGCAGTGTCAAGGATGATACCAATATCTGTATGAGATGGAAATAAAGAAGAGGAAAATGGATTCAAGGGTTTTAAACTTCTCATGAGTTTGAAGATAACCCAAGAAGAGATCAGATGAATCAAATTTATTACCTTAAATGACCGTGATATAAACGTAACATTTTAATGGGTGAAAAGTTCTCATGTTGTCTGATCCCACATAATAAAAGGCGATTGGTTGAGTGATTCTATATAATAAAAACACTCCCAGTAGAACACCATGCCATGGTACCAGGGTATCGAAACCCATACACTCATACACACAACCACCCATCATGGGCCATTCCATGAAGCCCACGAGAAACCCATGCACACCTTCCGCACATTCTATGGACACTGTGCATCCAACAGTCTATGTATGTAGGCTCGGACACCTTCCTTATTACCAAGAAGGCTGTCCAGGATGGTTCCCATGCATGGGTTGAGCTTGCTCCCAACATGTGTGTGGTTGTGATAGCTGATATAGCTAGCTAGGTTGTACCATTATATATATAATTAAGTTAATTTTAAATTACATTATTAAAATAAAATTTAATTAAAAACCATTTAATATTTTATATATGTACATGAATTTTAAACAACTTTATTATTATTTAATTTTATTACAATTTCAATAGAAATAAATTAATACCATGTTTATTATATACCTATGAACATAAGAAAACTAAAATTTAACTATTTCTTATTAAATTTTAAACTTATGAATGATATGTCAAAAAAACTATTTCTTAAAAAATAATAGTATATTCAAAACTAATAGTATTAAAATCATAAGTTTGAAAATTATAATTTTTTTATATAAAAATAAAATTACATTTAAATAATTAATTATAAATTGTATTTTTTTTATCAAAAAGACTTATACTTTATTAAATAAGTTTGAGAAGGGGATATTATGAATAATTAGAATAAAAAATTAGATCTTTTTATATATATTGATTTAACTTTAATTTTATCTTGTTTAAAGTTTAATATATATTTAAAGAATATAAATATATAAAAATTAATATATTTTCATTGAAATAGAATTTATATTTTTCTATAAAAAAGAGCATTTCTAAAAAAATAATAAAAAAATAACATCTTCTTATAATTTGAATATTTTTACTTAATTTATATCTAATTTTTTTTATTAAATAAAATTATCAAATGAAATATTATTTATATTAAAAACTATTTTTTTAATTTAATTATAAAACAAACAAATTAATAAAATATTTATTAAAAAGGAAAAACATAATTAGAATTTCTCAGATGTTACATTCTCTACCCTTTAAAATAATTTCACCCTCGCAATTATTTCTTCATATTTAAGGATATTCTAAATTTTACTTCTGATAATTTATATAACTAGGATCTATACTCTTAAGATTTTCCTAGAATATAATTTTCCTAGATACTTAAAATAAAACCTTTAACTCTTAAATTATCCTCAAAAGAAAATGTCATAATCTTTAAAGTTATCTAAAGAGTTGATCTGATACTAACTGTAAAATCCATAAACCCTCACTCCTAGATTTGGTGATAAAAACATACTGTGAATTTTTTTATAAATAATTAAACTCAAAAATACATAGCCCTTTACAAACCAAAGATATTTTTGGTCTATTTTTTGGAGGATTAGGAATAACCTTACAATTTAGTAGAGTTTTACAAAATTTTATAAAAAAACTATCCAGATTTACTCAGGCTATATCCTTAATCGTAATAAACTTTGGAACTTCAAATGATCCTGTAAATAATTTTTTAAAACATATGGTGAGAATAAAATCTCCCAGTAGTGGGTTTTAAAACGAGGGTTAAAGTCTTTTATGAATACCATAAAAAAATCTATTTAATAATTTTATATAATTTTTTTTGATATTTTTTTTTAAAAAATGTAGATTTATGGTTTTCAAAATACAATAATAGATAATAATAATTAAAAACCTATATAAATACTTATCAATTTGAAAGTATTTTTCATTTCAAAATATAATAACCATTGAAAAAAATTGGCTTTATTTTTGAAAACTTTTAAAAACAATACTTTGAAAAAAATATTTTTCTTATGTACAATAACAATACATAGAAAAATCTAATAAATCCATGGGGCCACTAACAGTATCAACTTTAGAACAATGTCCTCCTGAGCTTGTGGGTTAACATCCCATTACTCGTCATCACAACCAATACCCAAGTGTTTAATTTTTAAATATTTTTTTTATGAAGTCTTCCTTTCTCTTTATAATTCCATTAAAAAATACTTTACAAAAATTTACATATAAGTAATTTATTTTCTAAAAGAAAATAATTACATAACTATTAAAAATAATCTCCTTTAAAGGAGAAAATACACACTTCTATTAAATATAAAACTTTCCAACACTTTATGACTCTTTTATGTAGAAAATTTTCTAAATATGAATGGAATGTTAATGAAATACATAGTGTATGACGATACCTATTTATGTGTGAAACATATATAAATTTAAATAACATTTTATACATAAAATTATAACTTAAAAACACTCTTGAGAAATGTAAATATAATTATTCAAATAATATCTTTTGGAAAGGTTTTTAAAAATCGAAATTCCCTTAGAGAAGGGATTTCTTGAAAAAAGAAGTTTTCTAAAATAAAAATATTGTCTTATATAAGTATTTTAAAATGATATGATCTTTATGAAAGTAGAGTTCCCCTTACAATTTTTTTAAAATAATTAAATCCTGATATAAAAAGATAAATTCCATTATAGAAGGATTTTTTACTTAAAAATAGGTTTGGTATAAGAATTTGATAACATAAGTTCCCTTACCTTAAAATTTTACTAAAGATCTCTTTATTGTTGGGAGATATTCAAATGAAACACACTCTCTTTTTATTAACTTCCTCCTTGAACTAGGTTTCTAAATGGATTGCATACCATGATCATTTTGAAGGGAATCACTTTATATATATGGACTTTGACTATTTAGTTATATTTAAAATATTAAGGAAGTATCCATAATACTTATGTATCATTGTTTATATAAATAAATAAATAAATAAATAAATAAATATATATATATATCCAAATAAAACAACTAGAAAATTTATATCCATGATTTAGAGATCTCAATGGCCACAAAGCTTTCATTCAAGGATTGGATGGAAGGTTTGATAATGCAGAAAAATATTGAAATTGAAATTATTTATTGAATGTTCAGTTGGGAAACATATCAACAGAACACACACACACACACACACACACCTTATCAATGTACTTGGAAAACTTGAGAATATGATAAGTGAGGTTTTATTTCAAAATTCAAGTTTGATTCTACGAGGATCTAACTATTTTGAAATGAAATGCATAATGATAGAGAATATACACATATATAACCGCCATAGGTGTGATCCAAGGTGGAAAATGAAAAAGTTGGGAGATCTTAAAATGGACTGTAGATGATATTGGTTTTAAATATGATTGATACTAGTATTATATATATATATATATATCATTTAAATCAGATCCATTAAGGATTCTTCATAAAGATTCCCAATCAGAACAATGATGCTGTCATTTTTTTTACATTACAAACAAAAAAAATTGTTTTGCTAGGGTGAAGCCAATGAGATTAATGTAATGTTTTATTTGTTGTAAACTAAGATGGGAAAAAATAAATGGTGAATGTAATTGTCAACATAGGTATAGTCTAAGATATATTCATGTGTGAAGTGAAACTTAACTATTTTCTCAAAGGATAAAAGTCATTTTGTTGAATGATGATGAGAGTGGTGGTTTAGGGTGGCACAGAGCTAGGCCGTAGTATTGTAGTGTCGAGGATGATACTTGTTTTGGTAGGATATGGAAAAGAAGAAGAAGATAGTGGAATTGGGGATTTTAATCTCAATGAAAGGTTTAAGATAACATGTAAAGATATTCAAAGGCTCAAATTTATTAGATTGAATAATCATGAAATAAAAAAAACATATTAACAGGTGAATAGTTTCCATGTCACATGACCCCACAATGAAAAAATGATGGATTGAGCAATTATACATAATAAAAATGATCCCGACAACACACCATGTCATAACATTGGGGGATCAACACTCAGACACACATACACACACCCTCCCACCATGATCTATGCCACATGGACCATGACAAAAGCATGTGTGCCTTTGGGAACACCCTATGAGAACTACACATCCTTCAGTCTGTGTATATAGGCTATGTCCCCTTCCCTACCGCTGAGCTGGCTAGCTTGGCTGGTTCCCATTCATGGGTTGAGCTTACTCCCTATATGTGTAAGGTTGATCTAGCCAAGCAGGCCAACTTGAATGGCCCATATATATATATATATATATAAAAGTTAATTTTAAATTGTTTTTTTAAAATAAAATTGAAATAAAAACCATATAATATTTTATGTATGTACATGTATTTTATAAAAAAATATTATTATTAAAATTTATTATAATTTCAACCCGAATAAATTAATACCAAGTTTATTAAGTGTAATAAATACCTATGTACATAAGAAAACTAAAATTTTACTATTTCTTATTAAATTCTAAACTTCATAATTTGATGTCAAAAATGAAATATTTATTGAAAAATAATAGTATATTCAAAACTAATAGTATTAAAATAAAAATTTTTAAAATTAAAATTTTTTATATCAAAATAAAATTACATTTATATAATTATTAATTGCTTGTATTTTTTTATCCAAAAGACTTTTTCTTTATTAAATATGTTTTAAAAGGTATTATTAGAAACAATTAGCATAATAAATGAAATATATTTGTATATATTAAGTTAAATTTCATTTCAACTTGGTTAAATTATAAAATATATTCAAATAATATAAATATATCAAAATTAATATATTTTTATTAAAATATAATTTATATTTTTCAATAAAAATTTTATTTCTTGAAAAATAATACAAAAGTAACATTTTCTTATGATTTAAATATTTTAAATTAATTTATATCCAAAACATATTTTTGATAAAAAAATCACCTCATTAAAGATTATTTATATTCAAAACTCTTAGTTTGTTTTAATTATAAAAAAACATTTAATAAAACATTTTTTAAAAATTAAAAATATACTTAGAATTTATAGGATGTTACATGGGTTAACCAATAATTTCACCTGAATTATCCCACTACAAGGCCCGAAGCACATTATTGATCATCACGGGATGAAAACAGGCATCATACTATCATACAATGAAATGTGGGAATGATTTCACCTTCAAAATATACATGATTAGAAAAAACATAAAATGTATCATAAAATATATATAAATACATCATATGTAAAAAAAAACAAACCATAAAGGTAACATCCAACAATTGGATAACAAGGTCTAGATGATAAAACTGAAACACCATCAAGAATAGAACCTGAAGTAACCCATGGGCAATCTCCTCCTAGCTATATGTCACCACCATCCCAACCCACCGAAGGGAAACATGGTCCAAGAAAGAAATAATCTACATTACACTATTATCTATACCTATATACTTCAAATCCAAGACTAAAAATTCCTAGATTAAAAGGTAGTGTGTGAGAGTTAAATCTCAATAGGATACCATAAATAAATATATTCAATGTCTACCCAATTATATCCATTAGTTCATTCATTAAATATATTTTAAAAAATTTCAAGATAAATCATCTTCCATATAGAATCATACTTTGGTTTTATTTTCAAAAAAATGTCATATTCAAATGAAAAAAGTTTCATGACATAAAAAATATCCATGAAGCAGAAGTAGATGAATAATTTTTTTTCAAGCATCCATATCATATCAAGTGTGAAAATAAGAATATCAAATAAACATGCATGTAATGTAACCACAATGAACCAAAAGGAATTATATGTCACAAGGGTGTACACAACTAAAACACCATATTACATAAGTGAATCTTAAATTCTAGGAACCTCAGTTCCCCAAAAAGGCTATCCTCTAGAAACCATGGAATCACAAGCACCTCCACTAGTGATTTATTTCTCCACTAGGAATCGTATATGTTTAGATCTTCCCCATATCCAAATGTATCTCAATGTGCTATATATCATCATTATGTTTCAAGAAATCCATTCCCATATTTAATAATATATTTTTTGTAGGATTTCATACCACTTCAATGCTTGAAAAATCCTTTCCAATTCAAAACCATCCTTAAGGACTCTAATCACACATCATGTGCATAAAATAAAATTTTCAAAGAAAAAACCATTTTGATAAAAATTTCATAGCCATCTAAGATCATATCACATCTCATGAAATTCAAAAAATCACTTTTAATTAATAAAAAACAAATGAGAATAACATAAACACAAAAAATTCCATGGTATAAAATATTAGATAAATACACCTACCACAAGAACTATAAAAAATGAATTTCTTTTTAGACTGGAGATGTGAGAGGAATATATCAGATCATAAAGAACAAAGATCTAATGAAAAAAAATCAATTATACATGTCCACACTAAATATTATGATCTAGAATCAGAATGGATTAAACAACTTAGAATGGATCTAACTCACCAGATTACAATCTATAGAGTTTTAATCTTTCAATCGGTATGAAGATCTATCAATAGGAAGAGGGGGAGTCCAAAATTATCCCTAAAGAGACTATAGATCAAAGATAACTGCATTGGGGTTGAGTGGGTTAGATATTTATTGATAGTATGAAAAATATAGAATTACATCATTGCATATAGGGTAATACTACAATGCATCCCAAAATGCAAAGGACTATGGAACAAGGGAGTTGGCCACACCATGGTGGTGCCTGTTGAAAAATGTGTCTGCAATCCACACCATGCTCAATGGTCAGACCCTAAAAACTAGAGAAAATGATTATGGTGAAATGATAATCACTACACTGTAGCATCCCATACCTCACAAGTAAAATATCCCTCAACCACTAATCCATGCCATAGTGACCTAAATATTGGAATAACCACTTTGACTCCACCTTCCATCCTATACACCACATTCGATGCTCTATGACGTAGCTATGCCAAAATTGGATTAACCACCAATTAAGTATACTACACTATGGTATCATAACCACGTTTCAACCACAACTTCCATGACATAAAACTATCACTACACCATAAAGTTCAATTCCACAGCAAAAATTTACTTCTCTCAACCTATGAATGACCCAAAATTCAAAAGGATAAAAACCAAAGAGGCTCCATACCTAATTCCATCTACTGGGGTGTGAAATGTTTAACCAAAATAGATCACTTCATAATAAAAAAATGGAGGGTAAAATATGAAATATAACTATATTAGATATAGATAGAAAAATGAAAACGAAATCACTAAAATAGATTTCTTGAAAAAAAATTTAATCACCGTCGTAAAAGTCATAGTTACGAGTCACTTTTAAAGATGTATTTCTTAAGAAGGTCAAAATAATACATAAAAAAAATAATTTAGAAATATTACCCAAGAATTAAAAATGAATAAAAATGAATAATATTCAATAAATATGTATTGGAATATAAAATAAATGACTAGTAAAAGAAATAATTTATTAATATTTTTAAAATACCTTTCTTGAAACCCACATAATTGAAAAACATAACAAAATTTCCACTTAAAAAGTGTACAAGATAAATATAAAAAACATAATAGAAAAAAAAATATTTATATTTTAAAATAATAATAGATAACATTGGAAGAAAATAAAAACTCCGATATAGAATAAAAAACCCTAAAAAGTATAGAAATCAATCTTAATGAAATTATAATTTTCTGACAAAAGGGATTTATCAAGGTAAATAATTTGATTTAAAACATAAATTACCCAAAATAAATGTTTTAAATAAATCATATAATCATAATGGAGTATAATATACCAATTTTTAATGATCATATCCAAATATAAATATTTACGACCCAAGGAAAACATTTGAGTCAAAAAAATACCTTTCCTTTCTTCTTTCTTAGTCAAATGAACTCTATCCTCCCATATAAAAAAATAATTATCTTAATAACCTATTTAATAAAATTATTCATCTCTATAAACTTCTATAAAATTCATTTAAAACCATTTATTACCAAAATATTAGTTATTTATACTCTATTTTCATCATCATATGTTATTAGTTTCAATAGCTTGTTTTATACTAGATTTATAATGGCAGTTTCAATTATTGTTTTTAGATTCAAAGTCAATCACTCATAGATAATTATAGGTTCTATAATGGATGTTTTATAATGATTTATAAAGTTTTAATTTCATTTCCTAAGTATTTTAGTTATGATTCTTGACGACGAGGTCAGTGACAAGCTTGTTTCGGTAATATTAACAAATGAGGTGGTGATAACTTAATTATGGGATAGATATTGAAATTACCATTCATGAACCAAGAAAAAATAATTATTTACTTATTATTTTATAATATAAACATTAATTAACTTCTTTAGTTGTACATAATAGAAAATACTAGGTGAAAAGATGAAATACATCACTTTCATGGTGGTGTTTGTTCGGACATACACATAGGTGACACATTCATTTACATAGAATATAAAGGAGGTAGGAATTGGATTATATTTTTAGAGTACTAATAAATTTTTAATTAATCTATTTATTCATTAAATTACCCTATTTTAACCATCCTTGTAAATTGGTTATGAAAAATGGATGACATTGCTTATGGAGGTGGTAGTCTACACATAACACAAGAAACATTTTAATTTTTCAAATGGTTGAGAGGAGGGTATAAAATGTTTGTTAGATTATTATAATAAATTTTCATAATATTTATAATATCTATTTCATCATAATTCCATTTACATTTTAGGTTTGAGGTAGTAGAATAAAAAAATAAATAAGAGGGCTTGGTTGAGAATTTCACCTCTCCCTTTGGATGTTATATCTTGGGTAACAACTTAAGGCTCATAAGCTTGTTATTTTGGAAAGAAAAAGGCTTATAATAAGTGGGGAGGGAGTTTAAAAGATACTCGGGTATATTTTTGGTGAAGTTAATGGTTTGTGAAGGGTGTATAAATTTAGTGGAAGTGATCCCCTTTTATAAGTGAATAAAATGGAATTTTTGTAAATACCCATTACTTTTTCAATGATAACATGACACTATTCAAGCGTCAATGACACCAATGTAAGAAATAATGAATATAGGGTTGATATAAGGTTGAAAAATCCTCTAAAATTCATTTTTACACATATTTTAAGTCTTTTTCCCTTAGATTATTTATGTTTTACCATTTTAGTCTTTACCTTGGAAAATAGTTTTTAACCAAGTAAATTATATTTTATAAAAAATAAAATGTAACACATATTACCAAATTTATATGTTGTTAAATTTAATTTAATCCCTATATAATCTAATTAAATTTATAAATATGATAAAATTAACTTTTAAATTAAAAAAATTAATATATAGAAAAACTATTTGTAGAAAAATGTTGTTTTCATCATTATGTGTTATTAATCATATTTAGCACTTTTTACCAATTGAATGTGTTTTAATATATATATATATATATATAGGTTTAAAAATTATATTATATTCCTTAATGTGAATATATTAATTCATTTTATTTGCTAAAAATTACACAACATTAATAAAATAATTCTTTGAAAATAAACCTTCCACCATTATCATGATCATTAACTATAATATCAATAATTGTAGTTTTATACCTTAAAATGAAATTGATCTTATTAAATAATATGATAATTGTTATCTAAAATATGAAATATATATTTTTAATTTATTTTCTACATGTGATGAAAGCTAATTTTTTATATAGGCGAATAAAAATAGTATTTAGATTTAAATACTACTTAATTTCCCAAAAACATTAAACATGGGTTTTATAAATTCAAAAATATTATTTATAAGTGAATAATTTTAATCATTAAATATATATTTGTTGTAAAAAATGTTTATATTTTTTTAAGTAATACTTCATGAAAAAGTTACAAACATTACATTATTAGTAAATGTAGTATTTTTTTAGTATTCATATAAAAATAAACTATATTGGAAAATTTCTAAAAAATAATCTTAAAAAAATATTGAAATTATTATTATAAAAATGATTTTTTATAAAAAAATTAAAATTATGAAATTAATGAATTTCACTTTTAAATAAAAACATTAAAATATAATTAAAATGATTTTCATAGAAAAAAACTTTTTAAAATATAAATTTTTATTACTGTTATCTAATATAAATTACTAATTAGATTTGTGTTATATTATCCATTTGAAAGAATATTTATTCTGTTTAGATTTAATAAATAGAGCATATAAAAATAAAAATTTATTAAAACACATTTTAAGAATAAAATGATCTCATAAATTTTATTAGTGCATTAGTAAATAATATTTTTTCCTATAAAATACATGTGATAAATAACTTACGTAATTAATATTTACATGATTATATCATCCTAATTTCTAGTTACACATCCCCTAAAGATCTATGTGTAAGATCTTAGCATAAGGTACACTCTAATGGAAGTCACAGGTGGTGATTCCACTAGCATGGATCTCGTGACAATTTCCAAAAGCATTAATTTTTCTCTAATGTGATTTCAATCATAACTTAATTATTATAGTTTGACTTGGTATTGGTATAGGGAAAACCCTATTGAAGCAATCTATTTTCAAAGCTCAAAAAAATGAGCTCCATAAGGGAGACTTTCACTACGTGATTCCATTTATTTCCATTTTCTTTATAGATTTATTTGTATGGTTACTTCCTATTATACCCACTAATTTAAGGGCTATATTATATTGTTCAAAATTAATGATTTTATTTTAAAGTATCCTAATTTTATATTAGTTCATTGTTCCTTGTAGGGAAATATATCAAACTTATTAGATTCATTTAAAGAAAATATATCTAGTTAAATATTTGGGGATAGTATTATGAGACCATTAGGAATGGATATAAGTCCATTAGCACTGAAATAGGTTCTATATTGCAAGTTCAGGTGTTTACTACTAGTGTATAGGGATGATTCCCGTGATGTTAGGTCCTTCTCAGGTTACTTTAGGGGATTTTGTTGCATGTTTTGAATGAATTACCCTAGTTTGTTTGATTAATTAAACCATTGTTTGGTTGTATTCTTGGATTTTGTTGCCTAGATTCTTTGAATTTGTGTGATTTATGTACCACTTCAAGTGTTTTGGTTTAATTTCAAATGATTTGTTTTAAAATGGATTGAAGGTGTGATTTAAAAAGGAAAAATGTTTTGGTTTTTTCTTAAAAGTGTTTTGTGAAAACTTTTTCCTTGATATTTTTATGATTTTTTAAAGAAAAATTTAGAAAGTGGGATAAATAATGATTTGGCATGTTATTATGGTTTTAAAGGCCCTATTTACTCAGTTTGAAATATCTTATTAAAATGTTTAACCAGATCTATTTTGTTTTATTATAAAGGGTGGTCATTTTCAAATGCGTAAGTGGATTTTTTATTGACATTTTTTATAAATAATGTGAAAAACTTACTTTATATCTTATATTAAAAATTTCATTTTATGAACTGTATTTTTTAGAGGATTTCCATAGTTTTGGAAGGTGGTGGCCTACTGGGCAGTTTAGATTATGTTTATATCTATCATCTCTAGGTTACTGGTACCCATCTTTGTTTCAGTTCTTTAGTCTAGGTTCATCTATGGATTGGAAAGTGGGCTGTGGTGAGTGACCTACGGTTACTCATAGTGCAGTTGGAGACATTCTAGTTCCTTTTTCCTTTGTTTTATTTTTCAATGATGTATCATTCTTTTATCTTGAGATGTATATATATATTATTCCACTTTGTATTTATTTTCTATAATTTATCCTTATATAGATTTTTACTAGTTATTTCATTTTTGGTTAGATGTTTTACTTGTCTTCACTATTGGTTACTTTTATATTGTAAATTATAGTTAAATCATTCGCAATGGGAATTCTTGATACTCAGACACTAGTTTCTAGCCCATTGAGATTGGTAATTCCTTTCAAGTAAGTGGAAAGATGGGGAGGGTGATAGTTTATATGGAAGCTTGGGTCGATTCGTTACAAATGGTATTAGAGAATAGGTTTCTCCGTAGGGACCTAGGTTTTTGAGTTACTCTCTTACTGTTTTGGGGGGTATTCAGGTAATATAGTGTTAGTATTATCATCAAGACTTAGGTGGTTATCCATGGGTGGGTTCTTAATCACCATACTTCCTAATGATACATGATTTACCATGGTAAACAGGTTTTAAATTTTTAATTTCATATTTTTATGTATTTATCTTTAATATTGAATTGATCCTCATTGTTGTTTTATGAATTTCCTTAGGGGTTAGATTTGATTTTGGGATGGGAACAAAAAATGGATCATTATTGTGGGGTTAGTTTTCCTGACCTGATAAAAATGGGAAATAACCTATCACTTGGTCTTAAAGACATTATTGTAATTGTTATGTGATTGGAAAATATCCAATCAAAACATGTGGTTGAGTCATGGATGGGTCCACCCACCAAAAAATACTTTTTATTAATTATAAAAGGAAAATAGGCTAAGAAAACTACAAAAATACAATTAATATGGTATAAAATAGTGTAATCCAAGAGTGTTGGCCCGAACAAGATGAGTACTCTTAAGAGGAAAAGAACCCAGGTCAGAGAAAATGAGGAGACGATCATCCTTAGAATCTCTAGAAGACAGATAGTCAGCCATCATATTACCCTCACTCCAAGTATGAAGGATGGATATGTGATTATCCATAAGCCCCTTGGATCTACTGACTGAGTATTTAATGGACCAAGGAGTGGGATCTTTACATGAGATTGCATTAAAGATAACAAGCGAGTTAGTATCAATCTCATTGATAGAAATATTCCTATAGTTACAAAGGAGGATCCCTATGAGCATGGTAAGAGATTCCTCTTTAAGATAATCCCTAGTCACAAAGAAGGTAGATAAGGAAACAACAACTAACCCTTTTAGGTCTCAGATATCTCCTCCACCGTGCATAACCCCCAAACAAGAATATACATCTATGTTCAATTTTTAACTTGAGAGGGGAGGATTCAAACTGATCCATTTACTCTTGTTTCTCATTGAATTGAAGTGAAAAAGTTTAATGGCACAATAGGAGAGAGGGAGTGCGCCATCACTGATTCTTTACAGAGCCTGGAGAAGTCCAGAATTAAATTTCTGGCGTTAAAGATGATGTCTATGGTGGATTTCATTGAATAATGATGTCTTTTATCATTTTTGGACTACCATATAAGCCATCAACCTGCTGTGAAAATAAGAACCATGGAATTTCACTCTATAGTATGCCTATCCAAACCACAAAACCAATGCTGTAGGAAAGTTGTGGTTGATTACACCTAATCAAAACATCTGGTGAACTTGCCAAATTCACCCCAAATGAACTTTTCCCAATTTTTGTTATAAAAAAAGTGGTCTGTGGATTCTGATCAAGGCTAACTATAACATTGACATCTCAAATCAAGAATGACACCACACCACTAATTTTTCTCATTAGTAGTTAGGGAATTGTGTCTGATATGCCAAAACAGAAAAATGAATTTTGAGGGAAGGTCATTACACCATAAGGTTTCCCACCACTGATCCTGTGGAGAAGTAATGGGTCAAATTTCAAAAAATCCATGGATAGAAAAAATACCACCAGTAGAAGCTATGAAAACACACTTATCCAGGTCACTGGACAAATCAATGTTGTAAAAAAGTCCCTCTGATCATCATCCAGGGTGGCCCAGATGAAGATTGGGTGTTCAATAACCTCCTTGAATGTGATGTTAAGAGTAGGGAAATTTGGGAATCTGAGAAGAGTACCACACCAATTATGATAGAAATTACTAATATCCCCTTTTCCAATAATCCAATGAGTATTCTTTTGAAGGGAAGGAATATGAAGCTGAATTATTTTCAAAATTTTAGAGGGTTTCATCCTGGAAAAACTTCTTTAGAAACCATAAGTGCTATGAATGTATTTTCCCCACAAGGTTATTACCTCATGAATCTCGCAAGCGAGTTTGGCATGAAATACATTCATAGAGCTAGAAACAATTCTAATATTAAGACCCCCTCATTAATGGGTTTGGAAAGTTTACCCCAAGAATCTTAGTGAGCCTTACATTGTAAATGGTCATCCCATAAGAAAGAGATCAGAGTACACTCAATGTTGGAAATAACCTTCCTGGGAACCTTCAAGGTGGATAAAATATGCATGGGTATAGAGGATATAATATAGCTGATCAAGGCAATTCTCCCTCCAAAGGAAAGGAACCTATTTCTCCAATTGAGAATGCGGCCCATGATTCTATCAAAAACCATATCAAAGTGTTTGATAAGAAGAGGGTTAGGGGACATATAGAACCCAATTATATCATAGGGATGAGACATTTTCTCATGACCAAGATGGATTCCATGTACCTTATCCTCATCTCCAGACATCTATTAGGAACAAATAAATTGATCTTCTCATGGTTGACCACATTCACAATCCAAGTACAATAAACATTAAGAGATTAATTAACCCCATGATAGATCTAATACTTCCATTCACAAATATAAAGGTCTCATTAGAAAACATGAGGTGAGATATATCCCCTACCAAATGCTTGTTACAGTATGGCTTAACCCTTCTAATCTCAATACAATGGTTAAAAATGTTATTGAGTGCATCTTGAGAAATGATAAATGGGTAAGGGGATAAGGGATCACCCTTCGTCAATCACCTTACTACTTTGAAAAACCAAAAACTGTTTACCAATAAAAGTAGTGGCCATCCAAGGGGAACTAAAGTAGTGGAAGAGAATATCAATAACCCATACTGAGAACCCCATACCGACCAGGACCCTATTGAGAAAAATCTATTAAACTCTTTTATAAGACTTTATCATGTCCAATTTAATGAACACATTTCTACCAAATGTCTTCAAGTTGATTTCACTAATAATTTCATGTTCCAAGGAAATGTCCCCTTCGATAGACATACCTTTCAAAAAACTTTGCTGTTCTTCAGCCACCCAACTTGGAATGAAGGAAGACAAACTTTTGTTAAGAATTCCTATCAGAACTTTGTAGGGTATGTTGCAGAAGCTAATAGGGAAATAATGATTCCATGAATGAGGGTATTTGACCTTAGGAACAAGAGATTTATTAGTAGAAAAACCCACACAAGGAAGATTACCTCCATGAAAGAAGTCCTGAATTACACATATCAAAATTCATTTCACAATGTCCCACGAAAACCTATAGAAGAAAGCTAGAAAAGATTCAGGACTAGGAACACTAATATGATTAATGGACCATACCACCTCTTTAATCTCTTTCTCATTAGAGATATCCTACAACCTTTCATTCACTTCACCAGTTACAGAATAAGGGACAAGATCAAACATAATCGAAGAACCTCTAGAGTGACTACCCTCCATGTGTGGGTTAAGAGACTACATAAGATATTTGAGATAGATATCCACTATATTCCCCACTACATCCCTTTTATTAGAAAAATATTCATCTTCCATATGAAAATTAGGATACATACACCTGCATTTTTATTTAAGACAAACATATAAATAACTTGAGTTTCTATCCCCCTCTCGAATCCATTAAACACGAGACTGTTCGATGAAAACCCATTCCTACAAAAATAATAGGTCCTCAAGGGAATCTTTTTTTTTCAGCTCAGAATAGTAAAAACATTTCCTGCCATCTATTCTCTAAGCTCAATTCCAGAACATGAATATCTCTGTTCAAAGCCTCCAAGTTGTGATGACCCAAAAGTAAGCCCTTGAACCAAGAATGAAGATAGTATTTGAGATATCTAAGATTATTATGGAGAGATATCCAGGGGTTTCCTTCATATGGATGCTCCCAGTAACCCTCACAATGTTAAGAAAGTCTAGATTATCTACCCATGAAGAGGAAAAATGGAAGAAATATTCTGGAGAACTCCTGGCCTACAAAGTTATGAAAAGGGGGGAGTGATCTAAAAGGTTGAGAACCAAGTTGTAAACTTTTATATCTGGGAAGGAAGAAAGATTAGTCTCATTCACAAGGCATCAATCAAGACAACTCCAAGAACGTCGACTACTGCGTTGATTATTGCACCATGTATATTGGTCTCTAGAGAAGTCAACATCTAAGAGCCCGTTGCTAGCTATGAAGGACACAAAATCTTGACTATCTCTTCTCAGGAAGGGGGCACATCCTTTTTTCACCTTTGGATTGGACATAATGTTAAAATCTCTTCCAAAAATCCATGGAGACTCCCTAGGATTAAGATAACTTAGGTCATCCCATTTGATCTCTCTAGTATGAGGATCACATTTGGCATAAAAAAATGAAAGAATAACCTCATTACATCCCACTGATATTTTTATACTAATATGTTGATATTAAGTAGATATAAGGACAACTGAAGAATCATCTATGTATAAAATCCAGATGTGAGATTTCATGGAAGAGACATTGAATAAACCATGGGCTCTCAAGCACCACGAAAAATCCTTTACTTTTGCAACTTCTTATTTGGGTTCCAAAAATGCAGCCAGAGAGACTGAGTGAAAATGAAACTCATTGGAAATGAAGTCTAGTTTAACCTGAGAACCCTATCCATGAGCATTCCAAACAAGGAGGTCAATCATTAGGGGAATAATAATTTGGTATTAGCCTGAGAATCATGACCTAAAGAGTGCTTTGAATATCTGGAATTGGAATAGTACTTCTATTGAGAGCTATTTCATACTCTAATTGGTGATAGAAAAGAGTGGTAATCATGAGAAAGTCTTTTAATCACCGAACCCTTAAGATTAGTAGGGAGGTTATTCTACCCCTTGAGAGGGCCCTTCGAGTGAGGGGTGCCTCGAGAATTCTCTTACAAAGGAAGTTAATTCTCACCCACAGAGGAGGGAAAAGAGGACATCTCTAACTGAAGAAGGGGATTAAAGGTTGTTTATAAGATTAGCCTCAACTCTGAAGGGATATTCTTCTGGAAATTTATAGGATCACTATTGTGAGAATAAGTATAAAACTCCCATGAAGAATAAGTGATTGGATCAAAATGCAGTAAACATTTAAACCATGGATTGAACATAGGTTCCTTTCCATGAGCCAACCAAAGATGGGGATCCTCAAAGACCATAGAGACCTATGAAGGGAGAAAGGATGGGAGAGATAAAGGCACTAGGGCGAGGCATGTAGGGTCCTCCAGGATAGGATATGAAGTAGGAAACCCATTGGTTTTTTATGGTAAAAGAATTTGGGACCTAGGTGGTGATTTTGAAAAAATTATTATTTTTATTTAATAAACATGAAATATTAAGTGTTTTGAATTTTTCTAAATAATTATGTTTGAGAATCATGACAGGGTTCATTGTTTTACAGATTATTTGGTGGGTTTTAAAACTAGATTAAGGTACATTTTGAAATAACTTGGGGAATTGGGATTTTAAATGAAATAAAATATTTCAAAGTGATTAGGATCTTTTAAAGCCACATGTATTTTTGGAAAATGGTTTTTTATTCGATAGGGATTGCTGTAGTTTTCAAGGAAATGAGATTTTTGGCATGTGAGTTGCCTTTGGTGTTTGGTGTTTTTGTATTTTTTACCTTCATGTGGGTTTAGTCCATTTTCTATGATTTGGTAAAAATGACCTAGTTTGTGTATGTTTCGATTCATATAAGGTATGACTTCTAGAGAGTTCTTTGGTAAAAGTAACATGATTATCCCTATTGGTATTTCTTCCCTTGTTTTTGGATCCTTCTTAGACTATTAGTACATTAGAGATCTTTTTTTCCCTTTTGATGGTGTTTTGGTGTGTTAGCTATCAGTTTTATTTGGGAGATTTATCTAGGTGATCATTGGCTATCTAGATGTGTAACTTAGTGAAGTCCAATTTACCATGGGTTTTAGATGATGGATAGTTTTGAGTATTTTTGATTGATGGGATTAGATACTTAAATTCTTTAGGTGGTGGTTGTTTGGTGTGATCCTTTGTTTCTATTGTTTTAGTGGAGGTCATTATGCTAGCTTTGTAGTGAGATCCATACATGGGTTTTGGACTGTTTTTTGAATGTGGAATGACCTAGGGGTGTGTACCTTTGGTTAATAGTATAGGCATGACACCATTAGAGATTATGAACTAGCTGGTGTTGGGTTTAAATATGGATTGGGTTTACTATGAGAGGATAACCTAAATATGAGTTTCTAGTTATCCAACTTTTATTCCTATTTGTGATCCAAGCTTAGAACCCACATTATTTATTTTATTTATGAATTTTCTTTTTCATTATATACTTTAGATGTTTTTACATGAATTTATTGTTAGTAACTTGGTATTATGGACTTTGGTTGTTTTTGTTACGATGGTTGTAGATCATTTTGGGGACCCGACCTTGTGATATTGGACTCTCTTTGTATTTAGAAAAATATGGGGGTTTTGTGGACCATACTTCCCTTTTTGGAATTAATATTTCTTTTGGATGTCTGTGGTTAGTGGAATCTGGTGTTTTCTATTTATAATTTTAGGAATTGTAGTTTCCTTAGTGATTCACCCATATAAGAGTTATCATTTGGTGCTTCAACATATAGATTATTTTAAATGGAAAGGAGAAACCATGCAGTCTCCCTTTATCTAGGGCTTCATTTTCGGGTGGTTTGATTGATTCCTCTCCTCATTTTTATTTTTTATTAAGTATTTTATAGATTCATTTATAAGTTATGTTTTTTTGATGACTTCATGATCTTAGGATATTTTTGGTTGTCAGAAGCACTTTACACTTCTTATGAATGTGTGAGAAGTTTTCCTTGTTATCCTTTATTTATACTTTACTAGGGACTTTATGGAGGTATAAAGTGTCATGGTGAAGAAAATTTTTACACTAACACGTAAATGTTACCTTATATTTTTTATTTTTTATTCCATTTTTGGGTAATCTAAATTTATGGGATTTTTTAATTTTAATTTTGAAACTTACGGGAATTTTTTATGGTACACAGTTTGGGGTGAACAGTTTATGATAAACTGTATGATAACCCTTTGATGGCCCATTGATTTCTTTATATACAGTTCATTTTAAATGAGGATGGTTTAGTTAGAATGGGTATTGTACAGTTTGGTCTAAACCATGTGAGGCCTCGGGAAACCATACGAGTCATATCTGGGTCCAAGTACTAGTGTATAAGTTGAGCATGGTTAGATAAAACCATGTGAAAACCATCTGAAAAGATCTATAGTTTTCATAGAGTTTTTTTTCATGGTTGGAATAAAAATTTTAAAATGTGGGGCCAAACCATGTGAGTTTTTATAAGGTGTATCCACTACATGGTTGGTGTAATATTTGAAAAACTATGCGACCAAACCTTACAACCTTCTTAGATTTTATTAAAGGGAAACATTATCCATTTTTACTTGTATATTTTAAGGGGTTAGGAACTACTCTTTTCTCCTGTTGTTTGTCCCAGTGTGGGATGATTATGGAGGATATCATCCTATTCCTCATCAATGGATTTCAAGTTCTCTCTCCTCTCATTTTCAAGTTGAATCCAAGTGCCTAGCCCATATTTTTTCAACATTCCTTTTCTATTCTCTTCCCTTTCCCTCCCTCTCAATTTCTCTCATCCCCATGAACCTTGACCACTGTTCAAGTTAATATTAGGGTTTAGGGAGGTTATAATGATAGGAATTTGGGTTTTATAGGTTTGGGAAGTTTTATTCTTGGATCTATTTTGCATTTTTCATCAGAGGTGATGAGTTTCAGATTGTTTCTCTTGAAATGAGGTAGTTTTTTCAATGTAATTTCCTTACAATGAATATTATAAATTCATTTTATGATTTTTAATGTTTTCTTAATATTTTAGAGTCATTATATCACCCTATAGTAATATAGAGAAGTTTTTTAAATGGATTTTATGCTTAGAATAGGTAGGTTCCATGCCAATAACTTGTGAAAATTCCCATGTATCTCTTTTTAAATGATGAAAGTGTTCTGAAATAATTCCTTATACAGTTAGATTTTCATGAAAACCCCTTATTTTTTAAATGGCTTGAAAATGGATTAAAGACTTATCTTGGACCTTAGTCACATTCCATGTGTATGTTAAAACGACTTAGTGGATTTTAGAAAGGGATTTAAATGTTTTAAAGTGGTTTTTGACACTAGTTTTGTCTTTGAAGATGGTGTGTGATGTTTTAAAATCATGTTTTGTGAAATAATGGATTTTAATTTCATTATATTTTAATGGTTTTAAGTATTTGGGGTATCTTAATGGATTTAAATGCTTTTGATATGGAAGGTGTGGTTTTGTAAAATGGTTCTGGGACTAATTAGTTTCCTTTGAAAATGGGGTGAGTTTCCTTCCAAAGTGATTTTATGGAAATGATTGAATTTCAAAATTGGATTTTAATGTGTGGTTTATTAAATGGCTTTAAATTTATTTTTGAAATATAGTTTTCAAATTATGTGAAAATGAATTGGTTTTCCAAGCGTCTTTTTGAAATTTTAGTTGGCACTTTGAGTAAAGTGGTCTTGTAAATGCATGAGAATATCTTTGACCCTTGTGTGTCTATTGTTATGCTTGTGGATGTTTTCGATCCTTTAAGGGGATATTTTATATTTATTCACATTATTTATGTTTCTTATATGTAGATTTGAATGGGGATTTTTCTTACGAGGATGTTGGAGGTGAGGCGTGAGTCATTTCAAATATTATATTCACAAAAACTTATGAATAATTTTTTATTTAATATTCACATAACAAAATAAAAAATTATTTATTACCATCCAAATAAAATAGAAAAATATTGTATATTTTTATAATTAATAATTACCGTGTGAAATAAGGGATGTGGCCAATAGCTAATTAAGTCTAAATGTTAATATCATAAGATTTTATAAATAAGAAGAACCTGAAAGACAAGTATGATTATATGAAATTAGTAGATAATTTATTATCCATAAGGAAGGAAAACATCACCAACTGATCAATTTACTTTAGTATTTTGAAGTGAATATCAATACCTATGTACCCTCTTCCAGTTTAGTATGCTATAATGTAGTGGAAAACACATTTATATAAAGCCTCTCTTTCTCCTTATCGTGTGATAGGAGATGAGATTTCAAGGAGTAAGAATCCAGGAACATATGTTGTATTATCATTTCTTATAACATAACTGATATACTGACACAATGAATAATCAGAGGTCCCATATATCTTTGATATGCATTCGTTTTTACCTTCTCTTACATTGTGAGGTGGTTGAAAAATTATAGGTAATTCTAGCACATATTATAAATTTTTCTATGGTTGTACAATAAATAAAATAATTTTACAAACCTTGGAATTATATGTGGGTGAGAAGATGGTTTTTATCCTTAATGATTATAGTGTTTCGATGATTTATCTTATCATACTCTATATTAATCAAAAGTAGTTTTTTTTATATTTTTATCTTTATTAACAAATGATATGGTATAATAAATATTATTTATTAGTCTCCAATTATTTTATTAAAATGCAATATCCCCTACCATTGGCTTTAGAATATCCTATCATTTGATATTGTAGTGTCAAGGATCCATATTCCCTTCTCATATACCATACTTGGGTCTAAAAAGATGTTGAATGTATTTAGGTAGGCATTACTTGTCAACTATAATAACTCGTAACTCCTTGATCTCTAGAGTGACTCCCCAATCCTTAAATCCAAAATTTATATTTCCTCAACACTTGCATACTATTTAAACCAATTCCTACATAGGTTGTCAACACTTGATGTGAACTAATTTAATTTGACCAAAAAAAACTTGATAAAATTCCCTGATAATTGAAATCACCCCGACTTGGGCCTATAAATTACTTTGAAATATAGTCTAATCTTAACATAAGTAGTGGAAGCCTATACTGACTTAATATTTTAATTTAATGTATTTTATCTTTTATTTACAAATTGACCGTTTTATTTTATTAAATTATTATTAATATTAATTGGATTTTATATAAATGCTTTACAATGTCTTAGATAAAATTTATGCATAATATATTGGTTTGAGTATATGGAAGGGGGGGTGTGAATTTATATTTAAAAATTTAAACCAATGCTAAAGATAAAGATAAAAAATAATATGATAAAGTCAATAAATAGATAATTCATAAATTTTATATGAATTAAAAAATTAATATTAAATTAGATTAAGTGAAGAAATGATCGTATCAAATTTATGAAATTATGAATATCGATGTTATAATGATGAAATGTATGAAAATAATTGAGAGAGAAAACACAATTTATAAGGAGTTTGAAAATACTTTGATTTGAGCCCCTACGCATCCACACCACAACTTGAGAGGTCAATATTATTAATCTTAATATAATAGCGGTGAGAAAGAAAGAAACCCATCATAAATGTGGTTTGTGAGTACCCTCTTGAGTCTCACCAGCATTCAAGGAACCCATCCCTCACTTTTTTGGAGTGAGAAACCATTGGAGAAAGGTGATGAGGATAGAGTGGGTTTCTTTTCAAAAACTTGTTACAAATAGTCTTACAAATCTCTTGTATAAATGATTACAATATGGTATGAGTGATTTGAGAGAAAGGGAGAGATCCCTGATGTGGCTGTTTTTACTACACTTTTCCATATCATTTTTTGTATTTTATTTTATTATTAATATCAAAATAATGTTTTTACTTGAATAATTTACAACTACTGTTAATTTTTTATTTTTTGTTAAAATATGTATTTTATTTTTTGTTTTAGTTTTTTTGAATAGGTTAAATTTTAATATTTTATTTTCTATACACTATCATTTTTATTCCTATTTTTTTAAATATAGTTTTTCATTTCCATTAATTCGTCCATTAATTCATTTTTCTTATGTTTTTCAAAATAATTTTTTTTAACTCTGTATTTTATTTGATTCATTATTTATTTTATTATATTTGATTTTAATAAATCAAAATTTGTTTAATTGATTTTTTGTTTTAATGATTTACTTATTTTCACTTTTTTTGTAATTTATTTACTTTCTTAAGTTTTTAATATTTTAATTTAATTAATTATTTTAATTAATTCATTCTTTTTTTATTATTATTATAAAGTAAATAATTTATTCTTGTTTCAAATTAATTTATTTAATTTATTCTTTTAATAAAAAAATAAATATATTTTACTTTTCTACTTTTGGATTTTAATTCTTTTGTTTTTATTTATTTTTTAATTTTAAAATTAATTTATTTAGTTCATTATTTTTTTAGGAAAATCATGCTACCGGTAGATTAATCTACCATTTCAAAGAAAATCTACCATTTTCAACCCATCCATTTATAGCACATCAACCACTAACGACACATATACGCCAACAAAAAATCCATCATCAGCAGTAGAACTTCTACCAGTCACCTACTTATGTTTCCTATATCATAACTTCCATTGCCGCTGCACATCCACTATTTCTTCCTCCTCCACATCCACTATTGCTTCCTTCTACACATCCACCGTAAGCCTCCATCGATAGTAGCACCTATCATCCGCCACCGCCGCCTCCCCCCATCCACCGCTAGATTCATTGTCTCCCATTTACCACAAAACTAGGTCGCAAACACCATAGTGAAACTAATCCTATGCTGATGTAGTTGACCACCATTGCAAGTCCTTCTATCCAATGTCACATAGATCTACCGGTGGTCACGATATATCTAGATCTAACTTTCCATACCTTTACTGCTCTCCAGATCTGAAAACAAAATTCGTCGAACCTGAGCCTTGCGCTACCTTGATGAAAACTCACCAGAGGAAGATAAACCATCTTCACTTATTGATACCACCGCACCCGAGCCATACTAGGGTATTTCACTACCATCAGACAGTCGATTGAAGAGGGAAGTTGCCACCACCTTTGAAGATGAGATACTGTTGTGCCGCTAAAGACCCACTAACTGATCACTGTTGGATATGTCTCCTCCTAAAATCCCCCATTTGGAATAAGACCCAACCCATGATAGAATATAAAGAAAAAAAAAATAAAAAAAGAAAAAAAGAAAAAAGAAAAATAGAAAAAAGAAAATGACAATAAATAAGTAAATAATAAATACAACAAAAACAAAATATTAGTATATAATAATAATAATAATAATATATAGTAATATTAATATATATATATATATTTATAAATGTATTATTAAATTTAATTATAATTTTATATACAGTTTTATACATTTATAACAATTCTAATAACTTTTATAATAATATATTTATTACTAATATTAACAAGTATATAAAATATATATATTTATATATATTTATGCATTTACTTAGTAATAAGAAATATAAATACATATATATTTATATAAGAATATAGAAATATTTTTTCAGATTTCAACATGTCTGAGCCTTAAATTGGAATGTGGAAAATAAAATTCCAAATTGGAACTTCTTTTTTTTTAAATTTTCTTTTTGTTTTATTGAATAAGGAAAAATATTTTCAAGAGGATATCATGTAAACTGAAGTAGCCTCACTGAATGATTATGTCCCTTGAATTTTTCATGTGGAGAACATCCAGGTGTGTGCTCATGGTTGCTATATGACATAGAGTTGAGAATTTTGTTTGAAGGGGCTTGTGCTTTGGTCACCATCATAGAGGAAGATCCACATTGAATGTGTTACATGGAGGTGATAGAGATCATTTGAGAGTTGTGACAAGAGCCAAAGATAAAAGATTAAAACACAAGAAGAGTCCAGAAGAAGGAAGATACATAGAGAAACCTAGGAGTATAGACCATAAACCACTTACATCAGGCCGGAGCAGACAACCGAGGGTTTATATTGAGATATACCAGGAATCAAGAAGGATATTTAGATGAGAGAAGGATTTTCTCTCTTTAATTTTGTTTATTCATTATGACTGAATCAATCATTCTATTTTAAATTCTCATAATATATTTAATAAAATCATGATTTTCAGATAATCACCATAGGGGGAATAGGCTATGTTGGTTAATCTATTTTAATTTGTTTATGTATTTTCTTTTCTAGATGTTCCACTCTCTCTATCCTGACAATAATTTTTTATAAAACATCAAGTATCAGTAAAAAATAATCTTGACCAGTCTTAACTATCTTAAATATGAGGATTTAATTTAAAAGTGAATAAAGGTCAAGAGAGAGAAGCACATTGAGTTCAACTAGAAATTTGAACTCGATTATAACTGATTTCTTCTCACTAAGTGATCAACTAACTTCTATTTCTAAAAAGATATAGAATCCATTTAGTTATAGGTTGATATGAAAAAAAATCTGATTTGTCTCCCTAAATTAGTTATAGGATATTTAATTCAATGCATGAATATAGGGAAATTATTATAAAAATAGTCCATCTGATTTCCTCCTTTTCATCAATTGTTTTCTCTCATTATCTTTGTCGATCTACAGTATTTCCTACTTCTCTACACTAACACTCACAAAAATATCCATTCTCATCATTACTTCATCACCATTCCAACCTTAATCATCTTATTTTTATTTGTTTTTGTTAATCTTGTTTTTTTATATTCTTGGTAACACACTTAAATTACAACTGTGAGTCCTTCCCTATGGATAGACCTCTCCTCATCAGTATAATATTTTTAAGTAGAGTTATAAATATTTAACTTGTGTGAGTCCAATAATTATTATGTAAAATTTTGGCACCATTTCTAAGGAAGGAACTTGTAACCAAGAATCAAAACAATACAAAATTAATAAAGAAAAAAATAAACTAAAATAAAAAAAATAAAAAACAAAAAATTCAGAGATATAAAAATTGTCAAAAAAAAAGAAAACTAAAAAAAATCTATTGAATATAATGTTGTATGAAAAATAGTTCTAAACCTGAGAGAATATATCATTTCATATATTTAATTAAGAGACACCTTAGATATTTTAGAAAGAACAAAGAGAAAATTAAAATGGAGGATAATAGAGAAACTGATAACATTAACAATCCACCACATGAAAATGAAAACTCAACTAACATTGAGATGATTGAGAGGGAAAATTTGAAATAGTTCTTGTTTCCTGATATCTTTAATAACCCATAATGCATTAGGCTCTCACCTAGGTCTATAAATTATGATATAAATCAATACATGTTGTCCCAACTACCTACCTTTAATGGAATTCCCAATGAATACTCCCTTGAATTCATTAGGGAATTATATTATAGTGTCTTACAATTACCACTTAGAGGCCTGTGTGATGAAGATATTAAGATGAGAGTGTTCCATGTTTTCCTCAATAAAAATTCTTGGACTTGGTTTTAACAGTTAGAAGAGGAAATATCTTTCACCTGGGACCAAGATTACCATGCCTTTACCATGAAGTTTTACCCTATGATTATGACATATGAAATCAGACACAAAATCACCAGTTTCTTGTAAGATGAAGGGGAATTATTCAATGAATCTTGGGATATATTTAGGGGATTAATTAGAAAATTTATGAACCACAAATTTACTCCAAAATTCATCAAGGACACTTTCTATAATAGCCTCACCCCTTTCCATCAAATTTTGGTGGACCAACCTACTATTGAGGATTTTAGTGATAAAACTTCCTAGGAGTTAAAATAAATATTTAATACACTACAAAAAACTCACAACATAAATACTATATGACAAGAACCATTTTAAGGAAAGAATCCAAACATATTTCACATGCTAAATCTCAAGCTACTAAAGTTTTCAATGAAAACACCCCTAACACTCTTATGGAGAAATGAAATCATCGTGGCATGTTTGGGAATTTTTACTATTGAAATATAAATTTTGAAATGCAATACTAAGATCCAACAAATGACAATTTTTCTGGCTATAGTCCTAGGATATAGCTTAGGGATGAACCATTTTCAAATACCTACTTCCAGGGGTATAGAAACCACCCAAACCTCTCTAGGAGGGATAATATACTGCTTAGACCTGCATCACCCTTGGTTTATAGCTACCACCTAGGCTTTATTTTCATTACCAATCAAAACCTACAACATCTAAATCATACAAAAAAGTAAGGAGCATATTCCTAAACCTGATAGTTAGGTTTTATGAGAAAAAGTATAAATCTAATTTTTAAAAGGAGAAAATGGATTCAAGGATTAAAAATATGGAAATTCAAATGGGGAAATTGGCTAGAGATATAGGTTATAGAGATAAGGGAAAAGTTCCAATTAATAATGAGGTGAAATAGAGAAAAACTTCAATGCCTATGACCACCATAAGTGGTTTAAAAACACACCAAGAATCTAGGTAGTCACCCAAAACTAATGAAAAAACTAGATGAATATTGAAACTCAAATTTGGAAAATGTTGAATCTAGAAGTTTTTATATCAGTGCTGGAAACATTCTGAAAATAGCTATCCCAAATGAAAAAAATAAAATGTCTTGAAAAAGAAATAAAAAAAATCTATGAAGAATATTTAATAGGAAGTTGAATGGATGCCTAAAATTATGAGGATTTTTTCTCTAAAAAATCATTTTCCACAAAGAATTAAAAAAGTAAACCCTGAATATATGCTGTTTAACTCAAAGTTGTTAAAAAATTGAACATTTAAATTTCCTTCCTATAATAATTTATTCAAATTCCAAAATATTTAGAATCCCTCAAAAAAATATATTCAAACAAGAAAAGTCGAGAAGAGTTTTCCAATTAAAGTGTAACACCCTAAGATTTCATAGTATGTTATCTCTTCAAAGTAATTCAATAACTTGTTCAACATGCAACACCGAGTTTGAGTGCACCACAACTTACCAAACTAGCCATTAAAAAAGTGGTTATGAATAGTGTTAAATAAATTTTGAATTTTATATACTCTATAAAATTTTAGAATACATATTATGTGTTTCTTAGACTTAATATAAGAACAAATTTATTTTTTCAGATAAAAGAAGTATTTTTCAAAAAATACAATTTTACCGCCTTTTAATGGAGAAACCTTTTTAAATCCAATATTTGTCACTTTTATATATTCAATTTGATAAATTAAACTTATTCTTTAGAATAGGGACATAAAAATTTAGTTTCGATAAATTTTTAGTGTTTTTCTGATAACTTCCATATTTGGGTGAATAGTGAAAATTACTAAATTTTAACTGAAAACAACTTTTTTAATCAAAATAATTTATAGTGTTCAATTATACAATTAAATTGTTTTGATAAATAATTATATTATATTTTTATCATTTAAAAAAATGTTGGTCATTATAAGTAATTTCACATTTAAATTTGACATAAACACATGCTAATCTTTTGATAGTTTTTTACTTTTTTAAAAACCCGATTTTTGGTTTTGAAAACGGGAATAACTTTTAAATAAATAAATGAAACTTGTATGTTTTGAATTTGGTAAAATAGAATTCATTTTTTAATTCTTAATATCAAAATTATCTTAGGGTGAATTTTTGGTATTTTTTTGAAAATTTCAATTTTTGATGAATAGTGAAAACACTGAGTTATTGTTTAAAACCGATTTTTTATTTAAATAATTTTTTATTTTATTTAAATTTATTTTAGGTTAAAATAAATACATAATACCTATATATGTTCAATATAATTCATTAGAGTCATTTTATAATAAGTTTAGATATATAAAAATTTTATTGAACTTTTTACCGTCTTTTACCCACCTCTAAGGAGCTTTTGCAAATTTGCATAAAACTTAATTTTACCGCTTCTGTGAGTTGAATTTCAAAAATTTTAGATACACGGTTGATATCAGTAAGTAATATGTGGTTCAATAAGATGAAAATAACTTTTTGTGAATAATAACTTTTGACTTTTATTTACCATGGTTAAAAGTAAAATAGGGTAATTAAGGGTAAAAATGATATCATAATTATCATAAAACATGAACTAATTCTATTGGATAAGTATAATTAGACCAAAAAAACTGTAGGAATAAAATACGATCCTTTAGGTCCACTTGTATTAGATTAGGACATTTATTATTATTTTATTTAAAGAATATTTAAAAGTGTTAAATTCAAAGTTTCATAACTAAAACATTTTTAATATAGGGTTATACAAAAGATAAATTAGACTATAAATATTCATTAGAAAGCGAAAATGATTTTACTACATAATGGTATTTTATTTATAATTATTAAAAATTAAATAATTAATCTTATTTATGACACAATGATGATGCAGTAATTACCTTATTAAGGAATGATTAAAACAATTGATATTATAAATATCAAAATAAATCTAATTTGATACTTTTAATGAATTACACTAAATTTATAGTTTAATATGACATCTTAGGGTTTATTAAATGATTAATTTGATGTAATAATGCTGTTATGAATTGAACAAAAACAAAATACCAAATAGTGTCAAAATTGACATAAAAGAGTTTTTGAAACAAATATTATATTATTAATTGATATTCTATTCCTAAAAATATAAGGTTCAGACAAAGGGATTAAATAATATTATATATGTCATTAATGAAACACTTGAGGTTCTCTTGGATGTTTAGAGTAAGTTTATTAAGCATATAGTGTGAGAATACAAGAATACACGATAAAAGTTAAACTATTTAACTAAGAGTTAAATCTAAAAGATAAAGTTAAAATGGTAACCTAAACTTGTCTAAAACGTATATTTTGAGATAATTTAGACCCATAACCACCTAAGTCTCTAAATAAATTCATTTGGAGCCATTAGAAACCGAATATTGTTGTATAATAAATTAATAGTTTAATCTTTTCCTAAAGTGACCCTCACCCCTCTTATAAAAGGGCACTTCCCCTTCTCTCAAAATCAGACCTCCAAATCCATTTGTCTTGGAAAAACCCTGCCCAAATATAATCCCAACTTCCCTCACTTCAACCTATAGTACTTACTTTCATCATAAAGCCACCATAAGGATCCCTTTTGATCAAATCAAAGGAAACACCAGAAGAAGAGGTAATAATTTCACCACCCTCTTTCAAGTTCTTTTCTTCTTCCACTTCCTCTTTCTTTGTTATTACCATAAAAAAATAATAACTCCAGTAACATATACATAATTTTATTTTATTATAAATATGTCACAACCATATTCATTGTTCTATCCATCCTATGAATGATAAGGTCACCATTCATGCGTACGTACGGCTTACCGTCTCCACGCCCACTACAACAAAACCGGCCCCTAGCGGCGGTTTTTTTTTCATTTGGCGGTGGTTTAAACCGCCGCTATAGGGTTTGGCGGCGGTTTACAAAAACCGTCGCGAAATTGGGCGTCAGCAATCTATTTGTGGCGGTTTTTACTATTTCACGGCGGTTTAAGGAAAGTGTCGTAGATGCCTCTTTTCACGATGGTTTTTGACCATTTTGCGGCGGTTTTAACCGCCGCTATATTCTGGCCTTTGATGCGCCTATGTCGCGGCGGTGAAAACCGCCGCTAAATTTAAACATAATACATTTAGCGGCGGTTATAACCGCCGCTAAATACTGACCAATAAGGCATTAGCGGCGGTTATAACCGCCGCTAAATGCTGACCAATAAGGCATTAGCGGCGGTTAAAACCGCCGCGAAATGTTGACCTGGAAAAAAAATAATTCTGCTCCAACCACACCACTGCCCTGAAAAACAAATCAAAACAGAATATTGAACAGGAGACACCATAAAAACAAATAACATGGTAGTATTCATTGAAAAATAGGATATGAGCAAATGTTGTATGTTATGGAGTCCAACCTAAGGAAAGGTATGTATCAAAATTTGGTGAGTAACCAATCCATGTGACCCCCAAGATGTATATGTGTTTTTAGCTTCTTTAATTTCTTATGTGTTTTAAGAAGGGTTGATTTATATTATATGGATACTAATACTCTATATAATAAATGGTTATAAATTTTGATACAATTTATGTGATCATGCTAACCATGGTGATGTGTAATGATATGTAATTGGTTATGCTCTAAGTTGGACGATATAACATCCATGGGTGGATTGTGATATGGGTTGGGTTTTTTAAACAATGGATTTGTGTTATGGGATAGAACAAATTATGTTTATATGGGTATAGAATTTGTTCCAAAGATGGATGTTTGAGTATTTATAGAATGTATGTTATGGTATGGTTTGTTGTGTGTTTTGGGTTGGTTGTTAATGCCTACTATAGAAAATGGGTAACTTGTGAATTGGCGTGTGTTTTATGTTGGACAAAACGCTAACCGTGCATGGTGCTTGAGAGAGTATGGTTTATGATCTTGTAGGTTATACATGATTCCTATTGAGGATTTGAGTTATGTCATTGGATATGAGATAAGAGTTTCATGTATACATCCCAAGATGGTCATCATGTTGCAGGTTGGATGGGATGCATCATGATATAGTTGTTATTGACTTCGTTAATGAAAATAGGTTTGAGTTTTTTAAAATTTCAACAACTTATCTAATGTTTTCCTAAATACCTTATTGGTGGAATTATACTTAACCAAACCAAATGATATTGATTTTTCACAATAGTTATTATCATAAGATAATGTCATTAATATATATGTGCATGTTTGTGATCTTTATCCTTCAGGGGAAGTATGGTGTGTCAATTTCTAGTTAGGATTAGTAACCTAGATTTCATAGTTGGATTGGGTATGGGATTTGTGATATGCATGAGAACCCTCGAGTGGGTATATTGGCCTATGATTTTCCTCGTGATATTTGAGATGGGTTCATAGATGCTTCTCCATGAGTTGTATCCTATATAGGATGTGACATGTGAACTAGGGTTGAGAGAGACTAGTAATATTGAGATGTATCTTGGGATATTGGTGATTGGAGTGTTCTAATCAAGTGAAATAGCGATTCTCATTTCCACCTGATGAGGGTTGTCTTGTATGTATGTAATCCAAGAGAGGACTTATCCTAGGTCTATGAGTTCATTAAAAAAATGAAAGTAAGTTTAGACACATTGTTCTATATTGATGGTATATAGGTGGATTGTGGTTTGGTATTCAGTTAGTAATATCATTGTATTTGGTATTGTGAATGTAAAAGCATGGGTAGTGCTTGTGTTTTGTTAAGTCTAACATGAATAATTGACATGGTTATTTGGGGGATAAGTTAAGTTAAACTATGATTATTTGGATGTTATTGTAATGATGCATATTAGGTGTTTTAATAGAGTGTATACATGCTTAGATTCATGTTATACTGATAATGGTTAAATTTAGGTATTGTGGGAGGCTTCCAAGATACACTCTTTCCATGTCAGTAAGAGCGTGAGTTCTTTATCCGCATAATTGGTATGTTGGTTGTATAGTCTAAGATTAGCCTGTCATGTGGGAATTTCTTCATGCCTGTGTAATGTGTTGTGGCTCATTGGGCCTTGATAGTGATGGTATGAATTTGGCTTACACAGCTATGATACCCAGGTGCTGCTATGGAGCAACAATGATATGAATGGGACTTACACAGTTGGACTGCCTAGGTACTTCTATGAATCAGTTATGGTATGAATCGAGCTTACACAATGGGGCTACCTGAATGCTGCTATATAGTAGAAATGGTATGAATATGGGTTACATATATGGTATTCTCATTGGATGTGGTACCAATTCAAACACAGGCCTAAATGGAATGATGTATACCACACTCGAGAAATCAAGACATAAAATGAAACATCATAAATAAATAAAATGCATAGAAGTAAACATGATAAATCAAAAAAATGTTAGGACATGGAAATGTTTGGTGGAAACTATGTGCCATATACATGTTACATATAAAAACCAACCGTTCTCACACTTGTTCAACACATCAACAACACTACTACTCATCATCTGATGCTGCATCGTCACCCTCTCCACCTTCATCTCCACTACCTGCTGCCACCTATAAGAACATTATATTGAAAATTAAATATTGTTGAATATTTATAATTAAACTTAAAACCAATAAAAGTGTGAAAACTAAATGATTTTGATTTTTTTGTGATTTACCTGCTCACCACTAGCCAATGCACTACCACCGGGGGCATATCTTCTCATATGCTGACGTATTTCAAGCAACTCTTTCTGCAAAGCAGATATCTGATCCCCCTGCTGGTGAACTGTGTTTCATAGAGAAGACATCTCCCTATGAGTATCTTCAGGTATGAAATGACTATAACCCGGAGTAGATGTAGCTGAAATCCCCGATGTCCTGCCAAAGACATCAGATGGTACGGGTCCAAAACCCATCCCGCGCACTCTACCAGGATGCTCCTTCCCAAGGACATTACCAACTGGGTCATCCTGGGAGACTGAGTTGGATTGCTCAGGATTGACATCCCATATTTATTTAATTTTTACCTATAAATCAAATATCAATATATATTAACACACTAAAAACTGATAATAAGTTATTATAATAAATAATTGACTTCATACCCCAACTTCTCTGGCAGGTTCATTAACAAAACTTCCATCCGTTTTTTTATGAACATCCAGCCACAGTTCTGTTCGGGATGCTTCATGACCTAAACTCTGTGACTCCATTAAACAAATATAAATCAACAATTAAATATGTTAAATAGATAATATTGTATTATAAATATTTAAACTAATTAAAAGATTACCAATGACATTCGGCTTCTAGAAAAGCTTTTTGAGCTCGCAGTGTGCAGGATGACTTGTTTTGCCTGGTTTGGTGCATTCTGTCTTGAGAGATCCTGAAATAAATAAAATTCAATTTAACAGTAATTTATTCAATGTCTATCTCCTCTTCATGTACATGTATAAATGTAAAATGAGGATAATATAATAATATATATTTCAATACCATCCGCTTCTCATCACGATGGCTATCGACAAAAACTTTCCACTGTTCTTTCGGTACCCCACTGGGTAGCTTCTCATACACCTGCTGCATGGTCAACGAAGTATCATTGGCATCACACCACAACCTCCATTTTAAATCTTTCCATTTTTTTCCAAGATTTTTCAATGTCCACTTCCGTGCTATCACATCAGCAATGGTAAAGTGGAAGAACATCTGTATACAGAAATTCATTTTGAATATATTAGTAACATGACATTCAATTAAACCATAAAGTAACAAAATTACCTTTATCTGAGAATCAAAAACTTCATTTTTCCAGTTTGGAGGCATATGCCTCCAATCATCATATGAAATAGGCAGGGAAATGGGCTCCGCTGCCAGCTGACCTATAATCTGACCAAGTAAACCTGTGGCGTCATCCGTCGGGACCCCATAAGAATCAAATGGCACCACTATCATCTCACCATTCATGTTCCAAACATCAGAACTGTTTAAGTGTTTTTCCACGGTTGCATTTTTTCATCTGCAATTAGCAAACAATTACTATAAAAAAATGCAATAAATTAATTTAATTAAAATTTGTACCTATGACTGTGACCCTCCAGAATGTCCGTGATGAACTGGAAGGGGCGTGTCGCTGCCCCGCTGCTGAGGCTCCTGTAGGGGGAGGCGATGAATCATCCTCTAATGAGACATCCACTGACGGTGTCAGAGATGGTGCAGGGGGAGATGATGCAGGGATGTAGGCAGCTGATGCCTCAGATGCCGTGGGGACAGCCAGATCGTCATCTATCTCAGCAGTAGATGAAATGGTGTACCGCTTCTTCCTTGGCATTCCTGTCATTTAATCAAATAAAATTAAGTTCAGAATATATATTTCAAAAAATTTATGCAGAAAAAAAATTAAAAATGATAATAGATGCCCAGTACTAACAAACAAAATATATATAACAATGATAATGAATGACTACAGAAATGAAACAAGTGGTTGCTGAATGAATACATAATTTTACATACAATCATTTTCCCCTTCAATCATTTCGGTTTCCTGGTCCATTTCTTCATCCACTTCATTCATCCTTGCTAGACTAATATTTTCAATATCATGATGGACAAATAATTATGCTTCCTGTTGTTGATGAAATTCAATTGCAGAGGTCAAATCTTCCACTTCATCACCCATATCATACAAATATCTTTGTATTACGTGAGTAACTACACTCCACCCTTCATCCACAACATCATTCACATAATATGCCATTTTTTCCTGCGATGCTAAGATATATGGATCATGCAGTTCACGATCACCAACATCCATCAAGCGAGAGAAGTTTACAGAAGTAAATTGCAAGGAATCTCTTTTAACACCTCTGATAATATCGACCCATTTGCATTTGAATAAAACAACAGAAAAATGCCCGTGGTAGTTTAATTCAATAATATCATGAAACTTTCCATAGTATTCCACTTCAGAAAATGTAAATATACCACTATTCTGTGTTTTCAAACCCATTTCTCGATCGACTGTACGAAATCTAAAACCATTCACATTATAAGTGTCGAACTTTCTAACTTGTTTTATAGGACCTCTAGAAAGAAACTTCAAATATTCTGACAAGTCTGCTCGAGTATCAGTATTCATGATCTGAAGAATAAAAATATAATTTAATAGATTTTCAAATTGTATGTGTCAAACTAATATTCGTATTTATTGCAATATTTATAAACTTACACGTCGTGCAAACCATTCTACCAGCTCTTTATTCACAGCTTTCGTTATATCTTTTTCATTTCGTGTTCGGCCTCTCATTCGTCTCTTTGTTTGTATCCTAAACTCTTCAATAAATGGATCTGCAATTTCACTATTCAGTATCACATATCTATGTGCCTGTAATAACTCCAATTCTGTCAGTGTCGCGTATGAGGTCCTCCCAACTGATCGGCCAATAGCAGGAAATATTTTTGATTTCTGATGCATTTAAGATTGAGTTGATGTGTCGTCAACACGTCCAACTCGATTAAATCTTGTCTCAATATCATCCAAAAATCTGGAACAAAAGGTGAGACACTCCTCGGCCAAATAGCCTTTAGCAATAGAGCCTTCTGGTTGAGCTTTATTTCTCACGTATGCTTTCAAATGCCCAAGATATCTGTGAAAAATAATAATAATATTATGCATTTATTTAAATTCCAAATATTGTTTACTTAACTGGAAACATATAAATAAAATACCTCTCAATTGGATACATCCATCGATAATGAACGGGGCCTCCTAATTTAGCTTCGTCAACCAAATGCACAGTTAAATGCATCATGACAGTAAAAAACGATGGAGGAAAGATCATCTCTATTGCACAAAAGGGTTAATACAAACCTCTCCTATAGGTTGTCATGCCGTAAAGGATGTAGAGTTTTCTTACATAATTGTCTGAAAAATGTGCAGAATTGCAGTAAAACAACAGTAACTTTTTCAGGTAATAATGTACGCAATGCCAATGGTAGTAACTATTGTAACAAAACATGTGAATCGTGACTTTTCAATCCATATAACTTACGATTCTTCAAATCAACACACCTCGAGATGTTACTCGAATACCCATCAGATACCTTCACATTCTTTAAAATTCGAAGGAACGCATCTTTATCCCTATTTTTCATTGAAAAAATGGCAGGAGCATACTTTTCATTCTCATCTGGACAGAGATCACGTTTTATGTTCATTACTTGAAAGTCTTTGCGAGCATTGAGATGATCCTTCAACTTTCCATGCTCATTAAGTAATGTGAAAATCAAATTATCACATACATTCTTCTCAATATTCATCACATCAAGATTGTGGCGCAATGAATTAAATTCCCAATACAGAAGTTTGAAGAATATACTTTTTTTCTTCCATTTTTGCGTTCTGATTTCACTTGACGATGCACTTCGCACTTGTTTTCCGCTATCAGTCAAATGATGAACCTTCCCAAATTCTGTTTTAACATTTTCAAGCTGTGTCAATATTTCAGAACCGGTTAACAACTTTGGAGGTGGTCTACGATCAATGGAACCATTAAATTTTGATTTGTTCAGCCGAAATCTATGAGATGCATCAAGAAATCTTCGATGGCACAAGAAGCACCATTTTCTACTGTGAGGTAGCCGTTTGGGCTCGAAATCAAAGTTACAAATAGGTCAAGCCAAACCCGTATAAATGTTCCAACCATATAAATTCCCAAGCCCAGGGAAGTCACTAATGGTCCACATTAAAGCAGCATGCATTTTGAACACTGTTTTAGAAGAAACATAAAATGTATCAACACCATTGCTCCATAACTCCTTCAATTCTTCAATCAAAGGCTGCAGGTATACATCAATATCATTTCCAGGAATTTGTTTTCCAGGAATAATCATCGAAATGATAAAAGATGTTTGTTTCATACACATCCACGGAGGAATATTATAAGGGATCAAAACAAGTCGCCAAATGCTATAACTCGTACTCAAAGTCCCAAATGGGTTGAATCCATCGGCATCCAATCCCAATCGAACATTCCTAGGATCAGCTGAGAAATCTGGATGTAATGAATCAAATGTATTCCATGATTGGGAATCTCATGGATGTCTCATTAACCCATCATTGTTATTATCTACAGAATGCCACTTCATGTGCTCGGCGGTTTTTGATGACCTGAATAATCTTTGTAATCGAGGCTTCAAAGGAAAGTAACGCAAAACTTTTGCAGGTGTGTTCCTTTTCTTCTTCTCCATGAAAATATGTTCAGTCATACTTCCAACATCACCTTTTGACTGCCATCTAGAAGAACATTTCTTACAATTCTGTCTACTTGAATCCTCTCCCCAGTAAAGCATACAATCATTGGGACATGCATGTATTTTTGTATAATTCAGACCAAGCTTGTTTACAACTTTTTTCATATCATAAAACTATTCTGGAATTTTTGCATCAGGAAATGCATCACGAATCAATTCCAATAACATGGACATTGCCTTATTTGTAATTCCACATAGACATTTTATATGGTACAACTTCAGCAGAAATGAAAGCTTTGAATATTTCAAACACCCACTATACAAATCTTGATTTCCATCGTCAAATAAATCATGAAACGCATTTTCCTCACTGATTTTTTCCATTACATTTGGCTCCACAGAATCAAGAGGAGGATCCAATGATATGTTACAATCTTGATCTTCTTGTGTTACAGTCTCAAAAACATCACTTGTCACGTTGCAATTTGTAGCACCCTCTTCTGGTTGTTCTAATATGTTTTGATGCTCATAGTGGTCTCTTGCAGTGCCGAATGCATCATTTATGAGGTTTTGCATTTCATTTTCCATTGGCGATAAACTTGGAACCTCATTCCATGGATTAACATCAGTCCTCAATCTTTCTGTATTGTTTGATTCTCCATGCCAAATCCAACACAAATATTGATCAGGGAATTGCTTCAGTATTAAATGTTCATAAACTTCATCTCTCTTCAACCATGTTCTAAATTTACATTTAGGACATGGACATCTTATTATCCCTTCAACGGATCGATTAGAAATTGAAAAATCTAAAAACTCATTCAAACCCTTAACATATTGAGGTGTGTTCCTCGGTAATGTGATCCAGCTTTTATCCATGTATATCACAATGTGCCTACACAAAATATACGATAGTGTAAGATTACAGAAACATAATATAATAAAGATGAACCATTGATCATAAATATGCATAATATAATAAAGATGGTTCATTGATCACATTTACCACTTCAGACCAACCGAACAAGTCTGGTCCATAAGAGACAGCGTCAACACCTCATTGAGGATAAATAAGAATATCGGGTTACACACTTATCATAACACTATCTACCCAACTATTTTTTATGGTTTCCAATGGGATATGTTTACAGAACATGAAGTACCTAATTAATTCATTATCCATGATAAGACATGTTGTTATGGACCAAATTTACAAGGGAGAGAAGTCACATGGATTTTTGTAAAATAAACCATTGGAATTGAAATTGGTCTATAGGATGGGATTTAATCTATTGAACATATCTATATTCTTGGAAAGAGTTGAAGTGTAAATAATATTAAGTGATATCCCAAAGGAACCAACTTCTCAATATAAATTCCAAGAAATTACTCAAATTGTGGATGGATAATCTCACTTTTAGTAATGAATACATGAATAAATGTAGGAGAAATATATAAACCACAAAAATAAATAATCCAAAATTACTATGCATGACTTATCCGTCGTTTATGATAAGAAATCAAAGAATCAAGGAAGAACTAAAAATTACCAAAGTCGAAAGGGGTCACGGGGGGCGCCGGGGGGTGCGGGGGTCACTGGAGGCCACGGGGGGCGTGGGGGGTGTCGGGGTCAATAAAAAAATTACACCCATGAAAATACAATAGAGAATTCTCACTAATCATATACCTAGGTATGAAATCCATACTATAAAACCATTCATGGAAAACCCAATACACATAATATGAAATCATACCTTCTTTAAATAAAAAAATAAAGATAAAGTGATGGTCAAGGTTTCTATAATGACATGACCTTTATAATTAACTACATCATGATGAATCTCTGAGAAAAGTAATATAAATTTACATTCATCTTTCGACGTACAAACTACATGCACTTGATAATTTATACTTAGAGAATCAATAATGAAATTTCACTTTCTTGGAGTATAATTAAAATCCAAATAAAATGACTAAATATATTCATCCCATATCCTCTATCATAAATTTTTATCCCTATGATAAAATATTTACTACATGCTTTTTTATTTGTAAATGACACAAAATTCTCATTGAATAACTAATTTCATAAACATTGGAGGGCATGCATAACCATGACTAACTCAATATCATGAGTTGGATAATTGTTATCATTTATTATAAGTTTCAAGACCCATTTACTAAAACTCATTCCTCCATATCAACATAAATCTTAACATCACATTGGAGGCCTCATTATTGACCTTATAATGAATCCTTGGCTTTGGTCAAATAAGAATAGGTGTAGATGTAAATATATTTTTTAGCTCATAAAATGAATCTTTTTATTTATCATCCCACTAAAAATTCACTCCATTCCAAGTCAATACTATATTTTTAATGAATATGTGAGAAAACTCCAAGATAATGCAAGAATAAGAAACCACATGACCAATGAAAATATGAATCTCAACAATATTAGTATGAATCTATTAAGAAATTATAGATTCTACTTTCTCAATATCCCCTAATATCCTAGATTTAGAGAACTCACGACCAAAAAATATCACCTATTGATTATAGAAATAACATTTCAATATATTGTCATATAAATGATGATATCTCAATGTGTCTATGAACATAACCAACTATTCTTCATGATCCTCATAGGATCATGATCATACCGATATATCATTGATAAATATAGTCCCGAATGAAAAAAAAGGATAAAAAATGGTTTATCAAAGTTATAAATACATATGGTTTCTCCATTACCCTAAATAGAATTGCCAAAAACACAAAATTACTATATAGTGTTTGAAATTATATCTTGGAAACACCTTTAGCTAAAAAATTTAACCGCTGATAACCTAATCGATGAACAATCTTCAAAATCCATAAAGAACCTCTAAACTGATTGAATAAATCATAAATTCATAGAAAAGGATACCAATTATTAAGAGTAACATGATTTAATTTATAATAGATAATATAAAATCAATAACTCACTCTTGCAATATTGGTAAAAAGAAATGGAAAACCCTATGTAGACACACTCAGATTAATAAATCCATTGGATTAAAGATCTCCCAAATAAATATTTATCTATCTAAGAATCAAGGAATAACTAAAAATTACCAAAGTCAAAAGGGGTCGCGGGGGGCGCCGGGGGGTCGCGGGGGTTGCCGGAGGCCACGAGGGGCGTGGGGGGTGTCGGGGTCGCCGGATGGCACAGGGGGCGCGGGGGCGTGGGGGTCGCCGGTGGTCGAGGGGGGCGTCGGGGGGTGTGGGTTTCGCCGGAGGGCGCGGGGAGTGCGGGGGGTGCGGGGGTCGCCGGAGGGTGCGGGGGGCGCAGTGGTCGCCGAGGCCGGGGGGGATCAGGGAGGGTTTGGGGAACGCGGTCGGGGAGGGGGAAAGGATCGTGGTGTTTCTAAAAAAATTTGGGTTTTGCGGAGGTTTATTAAAAACTGCCGCGAAACCTTCACCGAAAATGTTTAGCGGAGGTTTTGTGAACCGCCGCCACAAAACCGCCGCTAAACCCAGTTTTTTTTGTAGTGGCCGTGGTGTAATTTGTTATTCAACACTGTGTTAATTGGATTGATATAATGATGATAAATATGTATATAAATAATGAAAAGAACATTCTAATGTCTCGGTAAAATTAATATACCATCCAATTTCACACCTTTTAGTCATTAAGGAATTGATATTCTCGCTCATGCATACGTACGAATTACCATCTCCACGACGCGATGAGATTTATTTCCACGTTCACCATTCATCGATGATTATAAAAACATATATTATAAATAAGTATGTAATATATGACATGATAATGTTACTATATATATATTTATATATATATGTATGTATGTAATTACATATATCATATTCAATTACTTCCATTCAATACGATATGAAAACAGAAACAATGTTTATGCGTACGTACAACCTACCATCTCCATGAATGGTGTTTTTCATTTCATATATCTATCTATTATAAATATTTATATTCTAAATATATATTATATATAAATCAATTTTATATTCTCGAAGTATTTAAATCATGATCTAAATGATACGATCAAGAATAACAAGTCAAAACACGTACGATAGAGAAAGCGATTATTACCTGAAATGTTAATTTAACATGAAAATAATTTTTAAATGGGTAGTATAAAGTCACAAATGAATAATGTATGATATAATAAGTATTAATATGGTTATGTTATAATTTAATAACATAAAATGGTCATTATACAATTGGTTAAGTGTACCCTCGACCAAAGGAAAGTGCAAGGTAAGGGTTATTTCCTCAATCTCTTTATTATCCGAGATTGTTCATCTGTAAGTATTTTCTGGGACATACTTATCATCGATACCCATATTTCATAATTTTTTTTTTCAAAAGGAATCTTTTAAGGTTTTATGTGAGGGTTTATTTAACTAGATCATCATTTTAATTGTTTTAAAGATTTATCTTTCTAAACCCTTTTAATTAATGTCCATGTTTTCAAAATGATTTTAAGGATTTATTTATATGGACATGAATTCTTTGAAATGATAATTCTTTTCAAAAGTTTCAAAGTGGTATGGGACACTTTGATTCAAGAATCGCTTTTAAATTACTTCCTTTATAAATTGTGAGACTTTTAAAAGATTTCATGAAAAAGGGATATTTCTCTCAAAGCATTTTACTGATCATTTTCAGCTATGTCAACATCTTTTGATGGATTTTAAACTTATTTGAAGTTGATTTACTATATATACAATCTTCCATATTGTATTGAATATTTTGTGATAAGTTTGAATATTGATGTTCTATTTTTATACCATTTATGGTTTATGGTTAAAGTATTGACATTTCATATGCTAGTTTTAATACGAATGTTTATGTTATGTTTCAACCTTTTCATATGAGGAATGAATTAGACTTAGTAATTGATGTGTGGAGCCCGCTATAGCTCCTTGATGCATCGGTAGGTCTCATGAGACAATTATACATGGAATTTTCCAAGGCCTTTCCCAATTTGATATATTGTTTTGGACGAGGCCTAAATCATTTTTAGACGTCTTGGCCGAGGCCTTGACAAAATGTTTCAGAATGTCTGGCATTTTGCATTACCTCATTATGAAATTAGTTATTACATGTGATTATTCGACTAGTAGAATATCCATGTTCATGTTAATATGTTAATGTTTGATTTATTTTTTTCCATATTATTTTCAAGTTTATGTTCGAAAGGATGTTGTTTTTATTACACATCTTTCCTTAAAAGTTTACAGCTTCTGCTAAATTATTTACCCTCACTGAGCATCTGATCGCACCGCTTTATTATGTTTTATTTTCCTAGGATCCGAAGAAGTGTTTTAGGATTGATATGCAGGGTTAAGCTAAGGGATCAATGGCATTTTCAATGGATTATTTATTCTATGTTGTATATTAGAAAGAGTAATTTAACGTTCATGTATGTAATCTATTTTTCCAAGGATATTAAACCGATCGGCCTTTTGGGAAATGATTTCTTTGTATCATTCCATTTTATTAAAATAATGCACCGAATATAGGTAACTAGGGTCAGGGTGTTACATATTGTCTTACAGTGGAGTGTAGTGATGTGTTGCGAATATGATACCCCAAAATCTTCAAGACCCATGGAGATTTTTCACCCCTTAAACCTTTTATGATAGAGGTGGTCAGTATAATTTTATGTGTGATCTTTGAGATTTAATTACTTTAGTTCAATTGTCTCTATTTCAATGCTTGATATTAGGAGTTTCCCAACCCATCACTATTGTTTTACAACATTCTGATCGATCCATCACTCACCCAGTGGGTAGGGTATATGACTTTCTAGTGGTATTTGGAAGGATATTTTTCCTGATAATTTTATAATACTAGATATGGAGTGTGGCCTAGAGTTTCCAATAATCATTGTAAGGCCCTTTATTGCCACAAGGGGATCTGTTATAGATGTCACAAAGGGAAAATTAATTTTCAACCTAGGTGAACAAAAAGAAAAATTCAATGTCAAAAAATCAAAGAACCCAACCAATACCCAATCATCGATTGAGATTATATTTTAGGGGATGAATAATCAATTGATGAAGAGGAAGATGAGTTTTTAAGGATGCTGGACTATATTAATAGTGTACATAAATTCCCTACTAAAGTCTGTATGAGAGTTTTTTCTAGTAAGGAGAAATATCCTTTTGATAGGTTTTAGGGGTAATTCCAGTAAAACATAGATTTGTTTTTTCTTAGAAAAAATATTAAATACAAAAGAATAATATGGTTGTGAGGGACACTTTTTTGGAAATAATGGTGATGAAATGGAATCCTTCTTCACTACCTTCTTTAAGAGGTAGCATGAGGAACATGGTCCACCCAGGCCCAAGTATTTTCACTCAATCCAAGAACCACCCAACCTAGAGCCCAATCCCCTCCCATACCATTTTAAATAATATATTTTTGGAAATTTATCTACATTGGCTATGATTATCTCATCTAAACTAGTGGAAATTCAATAGGACAACCCGATGAGTGTTTTGAGGAAATACAAGTATGTTATTATCTGGTCAATTACTGACATAAGGGGTATAAGTCCATCATTCTGCATGCATAAAATCCCAATAGAGATTGAGTGTAAACCAAGAGTGGAATCCTAAAGAATACTTATCCCAAATATGAAAAAAGTGTTCTGAGAGGAAGTGATCATGTTTCTTTATGTTGAGATAATTTTTCCTATTTTTGATATTCCTTAGGTAATCCCTATTCTAGTAGTTCCCAAAAAGAGTAGAGTGACTTTAATAAAAAATAAAAGAAATGATAAAATTCAAATAATAACTATGAAAAAATGGAGGGTTTGTATCTATTATAGAAAACTCAATTCTATGAAAAGGAAGTATAATTTCCCCGTTCCATTTTTGGGTAAATGTTAGAGTATTTATGTAGAAATTATTTTTTTATTTATTAATTTGTTACTATGGTTACAACTAGATAGAAATTTCTCTTGAGGATCAAGAGGAGACTACTTTAACTTGTCCATTTGGGGTATTTTGCTACATATGGATCCCCTTTGTCTTCTGTGGTGCTCCAGATACTATTCATAAATTCTTGATGGAAATATTATCATACATGATTGAAAAGATTATTGAATTGTTCATGGATGATTTTTCATCTGTGGGAATATATTTTGAAAACTTCCTTGGGAATCTAGAAGCTTTTTTGGTAAGATTATAAGTGAAAATATCTTTTTAAATTGGACAATATGTCAGTTTATGACTAGTGATGGATTTTTTTGGGTCACAAGGTTTATAATAAGAGACTAGACTTTGATAATTCCAATATTGAGGTGATCCAAAGTCTTCTACCACATAATAATGTTAAGGGGTTAATAAGTTTCCAAGTCTATGCTAGGTTTTATAGAAGATTCATTAATGATTTTTGTAATATCAATAGTATAATCTGATCCCTTATTTTGAGGAAACACATTTTGTTTTCAATGAGAAATTATTATATTCCTTTAATTATATAAGGATAAACTTACTATATCACCAATGATAACTACCCTAGACAAGAAGTTACCATTTTAAGTGATGTGGGATGCTATTGATCTAGCTATATGTGATGTTTTGGGGAAGAGGAAGGAAAAGAGGCTATGTGTCATTTATTATTCTAATAAGATGCTGGATAAAACCCAAAAGAATCATTACACCACTAAAAAGGAGTTGGTTGATGTTATGTTTTCTCTTGATATTTTTTGACAAAACTTTATTGGGTCTAAGGTTATTATTTTCACTGATCATTAATCACTCAAGTACCTACTGGCTAAAAAATACTCAAAACCAAGACTCATGAGGTGAACACTTCAATTAAAAGAGTTTGATATGATAATTAAGGATAAAATGGAGATGAAAATGTGGTTATTGACCATTTTCTAAGCTTCCTAACACCCAAATTGAGGAACCAAAAGAGATAAATACCTTATTACCAGATGAACAATTGTTCTCTTCTTCTTTGAAGAAATATTCTTGGTTAGTAGATTAATATAATTTCCTAGTCATTGGTGTTATGCCTAAGGATATCTCATAGAACCAATGGAAGAGGTTTATTTCAAAGTTGAAATACTACTTTTGGGATAACCCTCTTCTTTTTTTAAGTTGTTCTAATGGTATTTTTAGGAGGTGCGCGGATGAGGAGGAAATTTTACCCATACTTGAGATCTACCATTCATCACTTTTTGGTGGCTACCATGGATGAGAAAGGAATTCTCAGAAAGTTCTCTAGGTTGGTTTCTACTAGATGAAACTATTTAAGTATGACATGAGTTTTTTGAATGGGTGTGATAAGTTCCAAATTCTTGTAAATATAGGTGGAATGAAGGATATTTCAAAAAAATGAATATTGGAGGTTGAATGTTTTGATGTTTGGGGGTTGGATTTCATGGGACCCGTTATATCCTCTCAAGGGAATGATTATATCCTTTTGGCAGTGGACAATGTGTCCATGTTGGTCGAGTCAGTGGCCCTTCCCAATAATATTGCTACTAGTGTTGTTAAATTCATCAAGGAAAACATATTTTATAGGTTTGGAGTGCCTAGATCATTCATTACAAATAATGGAACTCATTTGAAGAACTATATGTTTAAGAATTTAATTTAAAAGTATGTATATTCTCATAAAAATGGTATAAAATACCACCAAAAATCAAGTGGAAAGGATGAAGTGTATAAAAAAGATATCAAATAGATATTGGAGAATATAGTTTCTAGATCCAACAAAACTTCTTACAAGACTCCCATAAGGATGTCCTCACATAGGTTGATCTTGGGAAAGTCTATCCATCTACCTGTGTAATTACATCAAAAATATTTTTGGGTAGTGAATACTATGAACTTTTACTTAACATCTTTTATTGAGAGGAGATTTTTAGAGTTGAGAGATCTAGTAGAAATCATGATGTAATCATATGAAAATGATTAAATTCACAAAGAGAAAACAAAATATTTTCATGGCTCAATAACTGAGAATAGGGATTTCATGTTTGGTTAGAGAGTCTTGTTATTAAATTCTATGACCAAGTGGTTAGGACCATTCACTATTCCGAGAGTTCTTGTTAATGGAGCTATAGATTTAGTTGTAGAAAAAAAACCTTTTTAGTTTAATGGATAGAGAATCAAACATTTATTTCAAGGGAATCCAAATGTATTAGTTTCCATTTCTTGGGTTGAAGGATGAATCTATCTCAAGTCTAACTGAGGTCTATAGAATTATTGTTTCATGGGAAATAACCCATGGTCTTTGTCTATTTCCATTTTATTTTCCTTTTCTAAGAAAATGAACTCCAACTACCTAATTATCTAGTCTTTTTTCATGCCTTCCTGATGGTGTAACATGATTTGTTACCTCTAGAGTCTCACTGCTACTATAAACTCGAAAAGGGAAAAAAAGGTATAAAACACTACAATATCTGGATAAAACATCTTTCACTAAATATTTGGTTTATTTTTTTCATGAAATTTAAATTATGGATTCTTATGCCTATTTTCTTAACCTTTTAGAAAATTGAAAAGACCAACTAAGGGACTTCACACAGTGATATATAAGAGGAAGTTTTGAATAAAATTTAATGATAAAACCTCCTATATTTAGGGAAGTATTGTTCTTATTTTTTATATTCCTATTATCTATGATATTTTATTGCATTATGCTAAGAATTAAGTGTTGGGGATACCGTATAATCCTATAAAAATTGTGAACCTAAATTCTTAACCGGGTGTTATATAGTTTTATTCGAGGGAGTTGAAAATTAAGTTAATATGAATAGTGAAACCTACACACACAAATTTAATTCACTTTTATTCAAATGATTCTATAAAACATTGGTCATCATGATACTGTTTGAGAAACATTGATTTTTTTTTCTATATTTTATAACAGAAACATGAATTTTAACAAAAATACATGTTTTGATTAGAGGTGTGGAAAGTGGTTTCTGAACATTAATGTAATCCCTATTCACATTCCTTTTGTTGTTGAATTTACTATCTATTTTGAACTAAACTATTTCCCCCCTTGGGAGTCCTCATTTGGGGAAAATTTGAGCTCTAAGTGTGGGAGAGAGGGGTATTTTTTTTCTAAGCTATGATTTAACTTCTAGACACATCGAACCCCCTTGTTTTTTTATAAAAAAATGGTCCAATGTTTTTCAAATTTTTTCAAATTTTTTCACAAACTGAAGGTTATTAGGATTAAATATTAACCTAACTTCTTTCCTACCTAGAGGATAATAACATGATGATTGTTGAGGTTTTCACTAAAAATTAAATTATTGTAGTTGTATGATTACCGAGTGGAGTTATAGTTTTTATGAATATTCTATCTTGGAATTTAGATATAGAGTGATATAATATAGATATTTGTGGAATTATGATCATAAATTTAGGAAATTAGAAATTTTAACTCAATCCTAGGGGACTCATCTTTTTAAAAGTTATCACCTTAGGGATCTAACTCAAATGATAATCATACAAGTCCTTTGAAAATAGAGAAAAATGGGAAAATAGGATCCTATGGTGAACATATGAGACTCTAGGCACTGGGTTTGTGTGTAATCCCTCTATACATATCAGATATGTTCTTTTTCACAATACTCTATAGACTTATGGATGGGTAAAATTCAAATTAAAAAAACAATAAAGTTCCTAGTAATAAAAAACGTGTTCATTAAGGTGAGTGCGATTTTGAACCTAGATGAAGAAGGGGAAAACTGACTTATATGAATATCGTTTTATTTATATCAATGAAGTGATTAAAAAAAATTAAACTTTGATTTTGGAACCTAGGAGAAAGTAAAAATTTAAGGTTCCTTTTATTAATATTTTATTTCCACTTATATCTAAACCATAAGAACTATTAGAATTGGAGCTTGAACTTGAATTGAATAAGGATTGTAGATGGATTCATATAAGAGGAATGGAATATTCAATAGTGAATGAGTCTGTTTTCCGTTGATTTATAGTGTGTATTCAAATTTAGACAAAACATACAGTGAACATTTATTTAAAAAACCCGACCCACCTCAGAATTTGTTCCTCTATAATTAAAAGAATGGACATGCTTCGTTTTGAACTTACTATGAAAAATCATGTTTTTTGTTTCTTAACCAAAAAACTATACAGTTATTTGAGGGAAAAAATATTTAATTGTGCGAGATTTTGATGTGGTTATTTTTTAATACACTTTTCAACATCATTTTTTTAATTTTATTGTATTATTAATATCAAAATAAATTTTTTACTTAAAAAACATTAAACTAATGTTAATTTTGTGTTTAATTATTAAAAAAACGATTTTTTTACTAAAATATTTATTTTACTGATTATTTTATTTTTTTGAATATATTAAAGTTTAATAAAGCTTGAATTTTTTATTCTCATGTTTTTAATTAAATTAAAGTTTTTCATTTACATTAATTCATTCATTATTTCATTTTTTTGTTTTTCAAAATAATAATTTCAATTTTTTAATTCATACTTTTATTTGATTAATTGTTTATTTAATTATATTTAAATTTAATAAATATTAATTTGTTTAATTAATATTTTTATTTTACTAATTTACCTATTTTCACTATTTTTGTAATTTATTTACTTTCTTATTTTTTTATTATTTTAATTTAACTTAGTATTCCAATTAATTAATTCTTTTATTATTCTTCTAACGTAAATAATTTATTCTTATTTCAAACTAGATTATTTAATTCATTATCTTAATGTGAAAATAAATAAATTTTACTTTGTTGCATTTTAATTTTGATTTTTTTTTCATTTTTTTTCAATTTTAAAATTAATTAATTAATTTACTTATTTTTTTTACGAAAATAATTCTACCGATAGATTAATCTACATATCCAAACACAATATACCATGGGCACCCCATCCACCTGTAGCACATCTACCACCAACAACACATCCACCGTCAGCAACAGATCTATCGTCAGTAGAAGAACATCTATTAATCACCTGCTGCGACTTCCAACATCTACCAGTTGCACATCCACCATTAGTAGTAGAACATATATCGGTTTCCTACCACTGATGACTGCATCCACCACTCGACTCCACCAAATCCACCTCCATCACCCAAAATAAGATCATACACCACTTGAGACACCTTGATCTACCACTGCCTACCTACCACTCGTAGATTTAAATCTACTATTGGACACTCCTTCTACCATTGAGCCACCACACTATTGAACCATATCCACCACTATCTATATCCAAATTATAGCTTCTACTGCTACTCCTCATCCAACTCCACTACCTCCTCTGAATCCACCACTGGCATGCATCGATAGTAGCACCCATCATCCACCGTCGCTGCCTCCCCCACATCCACTGTCGGTCCACCATCATCCACCATCAGATTCAATGTCTCTCATCTACCACAAAACCAGGCCACAACCAGTACAATGAAACCGATCCCAAGATGATGTATCCAACCACCAACGTGAGTCCTCCCATCCACCATCACCCAGATCTACTAGTGGTCGCTGATAGATTTGGATAAACTGTTCCATACCTCCACATATCTCTATATCTAGGAACCAAAGACCTCAAACCCAAGCCTTGTTCCACCTTGAATAACCCTTGATAGAGGAATATGACCTAAAATCACTTGTTGATCCTACCACATTTGATCCATACAAGGGTGTTTCACTTCCATGGACTGGTTAGTTGAAGAGGGAAGCTGCCACCGCCTTTAAAGATGGTATACCACTATTGTAACATCCCAGGTTAATAAAGAATAAGACATTTTCATATTTATTAATATTGTTGAATTAAATATTAATTTTACATTAAAGGGGATTCTATGTTCTATGGCGTACCTGATACGCAAAAATGGTTTTCTTTGAAATCTTACATTGCACAATAATAATATAATAATAAAATTTTAAATGGTAGTTAATGAAGAGCCATTGTACTGTCGGGAATGAATAGAACTAACTAAAATATGATTATATATGTTTGTTAAATGTTTTTACATTCGTCCAATAAAATTTAGTGTCTCAAAATGTGAATGAAATCAAATTTTAAGCACAAATACTCTAATATTCATTAAAAAGTTGATTTACCGCCTTTTAATGGAGAACCATTTTTAAATCTAGTTTTTGTCACTTTTATATGTTCTTTTTGACAAAATAAAATTCTTATTTATAATCAGGACATCGAAATTTACATTGGATGATTTTTTTTATTTTTCTGATAATGTTCATTTTTTATGAATAGTAAAAAATGTTGTATTTTAATTCAAAACCAACATTTAATCTAATTTATTTGTATGGTTATATTATCCTTTTATTTGATTTTAAAGTGAAAATAGATTATATTTTTACCATTTAATTCAATGTTGGTCATTGGAAGTAATTTTATTTTGAAATTGGACATAAACAAGTGTCAATCTTTTGATAGTTATAATTTCTTAAAAACACGCTATTTGTTTTGAAAACGAGAATTAATTATAAAATTAATTAATGAAACCTATATGTTTTGAATTTGGTAAAATAGACCTCATTTTTTAATTCGTAATATAAAATTTCTCTTTGGGTGATTTTCTGGAATTTTTCTGAAAACCTTCAATTTTTGATGAATAGTGAAATATACTACTTAGTAGTTAAAAACCCACGTTTTAATTTAAATTTTACCGCTTTTGTGAATTGAATTTCTAAAATACTACATACATGGTTGTCATTAGTAAGTAAAATATGGTTCAATGGGATGGAAATAATTTTTGGTGAATAGTAACTTTTGACTTTTATTAACCGCGATTAAAGGTAATTAGGGTAATTTGAGGTAAAAATAATGTTATAATAATATAAAATTACCTTTACACTAGTACTAACTTTATTGGATAATTCATGGCCGACCAAGACAATCCATGGGTCAATTTTGGGACCCCATGGAGCCACTTGGGTAATATAATGACTTTAATAACTTTTTATTTTAAATAAAAATAAAAATGTCATAAACATGTATTATTTTACTACAACAATTTTAATGTGGGGTTATATAATTGATATATTTGACTATAAATATTCATTATAAATATAAAAATATTTCCTACATCATGGTAATTTGTTTTATAATTTTTATACATCAAATAAATAAAATTATTTATGACACAATGATGATGGAGTGTTTACGTCATTAATGAATGATTTAAACAAATAAGAAGATAAAAATTAAAACAATATATAAAACTTATCAAATTCTTATTGAATGATTTTATTTAGAACATGAGACACCTTATATTCTACTTTAATGATTTAGGGACCTTTATAAATAGGAAATCATTATATAATAAAATAATATTTCCAAACTTTCCAAAAGATCCCCTCCTCTCCCTTATAAAAAGACATCACTTACTACCCATTTCTCACACTTATCAAGCCCTTTTCTCGTCCAAAATCTACGCAAATAATCTCCCAGGATCCCTATATTAATCCAATAAGCCTTACCTTATGTAGAAAACACTTCAAGAAACCCTTTTGGTTCAAACCAAAGGGAGTTACCCGATTTAAAGGTAACGTCTTCTCTTAAGTTCTTTTGTTTTATTTTACTTATCCAACCCCCTAAAATCTTTTTATTACTTTCCTTTATAACAAAAACAGTATCCTAAATATATTGGGATGTTTTTATGAGAAGGATTCAATCTACACTTACACACACCTCCATCTAATGGGTAAAAAATATATTGTTTCTGTGGATGGCGAAATACAGCCTCACGAAATGATGATTGTTCAATTATCTCTTACCGCCTCTCATGGTTGACATTATGATGGAATTTTATCTATATATGATATATATTATATTTATTTTTTATTTATGATTCTCTATTTTTCTTATTATAGAATACCTTTATGGTTCCCATAATGGGTAAACACGATAATTTCATTTGAGGAAGTGCGGACTACCGCCCCCTCAAAGTGATATGACTCGTTCATGCCATACATAGAACGTATAAAGGATAGAATTTTTGAAATTATGTAACATATATGACATATATATTATAATTATATTATAATATAACTATGAATCACTATGTTTTCATTCCATTAAAATATGAAATAGAAATGAAAGTAGCGTTCATGCGTACGTACGACTTACCGTCTCCATGAACATTGTATTTCATTTATTATCTCCAAATGTTATGTAATATTATAAATAAATATATATACTGGATATATATGATATATATTACATATAAATTATGAATATAATTCTGGAGATAATGTACTTTTGATCACATGGGCAATTTATAATTATAACAAGTTCATTTTTTACTCAAGTTTCGAACATCAACAAAATGTACGATATAAACTCAAAAAATTAACTAATTGTTATAGCAGGTTAATAATTGATATAAAAGGAATAATAAACTTGAAGAATATTCTTAATCAAGTAGAAATTACGTTAAGTTTATCATTCAGGAAGAACAAGGAACATACGAGCGAGTCAAGTCGGACACGTGGTAAGGGGATTCTTATCTCACATTTAATTCAGTGGGATTTCAATTGTTCGCCACTTATTTATTACATGTGATGTATTGTGTACTACCATTTGATATATATTATCATGATTATCTTTATATTCATGGAATTATTTTATTATTTTGGTGGTTAGTAATTTTTTTTCATACGACTCGATTGAATACAACATGGTAAGGGATTCTAATCTCACTTTCAAGATTGAGAGATTTCAATAGTTCGCCACTTATTTCTTGAATATGGTGTATTATGTACTTCCATTTGATATATATTATCATTATTCCCTTTATATTAATGGTATTATGTAATTAATTTGGTGGTTATTATCTTTTGGTCATACGACTTTATTAATTACAACGAGGTAAGGGGTTTTATCTCACTTTTTATTCCCGTGAGATTCATGCTATATTTGTCACTATTTCCTTTGAGTGGTGTATGTAATGAACATGATTATAATCTTCATATAATATAATTTCATTTATGGGTATTTAAATCTATATTGTATGGTCTTTCTTTCATGGGGTGTATGTTTCTTAAGTTACCAAATCGGTAAGGGAACCTTTCACCCTCCTATTTTAAAAAGACTTCTTTTTGTTATGTCATTTAATTTACATATTATTATGTTGGGATATGTTATCATATATCCTTATTGATTTAAATTTTATGCCCAAGTGACGAGATACCATTTTCTCTCTCATAAAATCATTTTATGAATTCTAAAGTGATGTCATTAGGCTATCGAATTTTGGTAAGGGAACTTCTTAACCCAATTTCAATTCTTTGGGTTAACTTATACTTCTTGAATATGTCATCCTATGAATAAGTGTGAATGAAATATGATTGTTTTACACTTAATATCCACTTATATTGGGTTTATTCAAATTTTTCACACATAACTATGTAATTGATTTATCCTTAATCAAATGATACCGTCTTTATAAGGGATTTCATCTCAATTTACATTCCGTTGAGACTTCATTGTTGTTATGTGAGAATTCACTTTTATATGGTGTATATACTGTATTTTGGCATATTATATCATGAATAACTTTATTCTCATGATATTATAAAGTGTTGATTAAATTTTATTCCTTATTATTTGTATTCAAGCATCTCTCATTTGGTTAAGAACTCCTTAACTGGAATATTGTTTTAAATATTTATTCTTCTAAATTGTTCTCATTAATGTCCATGTTTTAAAAATGGTTTTAAGGATTTATTTATATGGAAATTAATGTTTTATTATGTTAATTCCTTTAAAATATTCAAATTGGTATGGTACACTTTGATTCAAAAATATATTTATTAAATGGTTTTGAAAATGGATTGATAAAGCATTGATTTTGTCGATATCTTGAAATGATATATTGTGATTGAAAATGAAATTTTAATAGTGAAATGTTTATATTTGAAATATTTTATGTTCTATGATTTTATAATGGTACATGAACATTTGATGGGTGGTTATGTGATAAACCAAATGACGGGTGGTGCCGTGATAAACCAGGACAGGTGGTTACGTTATAACCTCTAATGAATTGGGTATGGAAGTTGGCTATATGGCTATTCCATTTAGTGGTATGTGTGGAAGTCGAACATATGGTTATTCCATTTAAGTATGTTCATGTCCAAAGTTACCTTTATATGTTATGTGTTCTTTATAGGGGTTTTATGGTAATATTTTGGTTACAAAAGGTTAAGTAATGATCTTTTATTCACTGAAGAGTATTTACTACTTCATAAAGGTGAAAAGTATTACTTATGATAAAGTATTCGTGGTTTACTTGTTGTTTTGAAAAACTAACATTTTTCATTCTTTGTGTATCCCTTACTGAGATTTTTATGCTCATCCCAAGTTTTTGAAATGTTTCTCATAGGACATAAAGTGGAATTGGGTCAAGGATGAGATCAAGTAAAAGTCATGCTGTCTAAAACATAAAACTAGACATATCTCTTTTCTTCAAGAGTTTTTATTTGATGAAAAAATGGAAACTGAGTATAAGTGTCTACTTAGTAATTTTTGAGATTTAATGTAATAATAATGACCTAACTCTCTAAAACTCTAAAGCTGAAAAGATCCTCAATGTGAATTATTCATTTAATTCAAGATTATGTAATGTTTTAAGGCCTGGTCCTTATAACTATACCACTGAATACCCACTAACTGAGCACTTTTGGAGACTTATCTCGAGCCGAGCCCCCCACCCCTTGTGGAAGAATACCCGAACCAAGGTTTGATATGAAGAAAAAAGGAAAAGGAAATAATAAAATAGTAATAAATAAATATATAATAAATATAATAAGAATAAGAATAATATATAATATTAATAATAATAAAATATATTAATATTAATATATATAATTATAGATGAAAATAAAATGTAATAATAAGTTTATATATAGTTTTATATATTTAAAATAATTATAATAACTTTTATAATAATATATTTATTATTAATATTAATAATTATATAAAATACATAAAAATATATATATTTATGTATTAACTTTTTAATTAGGTAATATATATACATATATATTTATATAAGAATATAGAAATATTTATTCAGACTTCAATACGTTTGAGCCCCAAATTGGATTTGGGAAAATAACATCCCAAATTGGAAATGCTTGTTTCTAAATTTTCTTTTTTGTTCGATTGAATTAGGAGATTTTTTTTACAAGAGGAGATCTTGGAAAATGGATCGACATCACTCAATGATTATGACCCTTGAACATTCTATGTGGAGAGTATCCGAGTGAAGGACTATGGTTACTACATGGCATAAAGTTGATCATTTTTTTGGAAGGGTCTTGTTCTCTAGTCACCATCGAGGAGGAAGAAACATAGTGAATATGCCACGTAGAGGAAAGAGAGATCATATGGGAGATCTTATTGGAGCTGGAAAAGGAAGATTAATATCATTAGAAGAGTCCGTAAGAAGGAAGGCACCTAGATACACCTAGAAGTAGAGACCATACACCACTTATATTTGGTAGGAGAAGACACTAGAGACTTCATATTGAGAGCTATTGGGAATCAAGTAGGAGATCTAGAAGAGAGAATAGTTTTATGTCTTTCCCTTTATTTATTCATTACCATAACATGGATCATTCTACTTAAAATTATCTTAATATGTTTAATTTTATCATGTTTTTTAGCTAATCACCACTAGGGTAATAGGCTGTGTAGGTTAATTTATTTTAATTTGTTTATGTGTTTTCTTTACTGGTTTCTCTTCTCTCTATCTATTCCAAAATAATTAAAAAAACATCAAGTATCAATTTTTTTTATCTTGATTAGGATTTAATTAAAACTGTCTTAAATATGAGGATTTTATTAAAAATTGAATCATGTTTAAGGGAGAGAAGAACACTAAGTTCAAATGAAAATTTGAACTCAGCGATAACTGATTTTTCTCACTATGTGATTGAGTAAAATATACTACTTAAAAGTTATAGGAGCCATTAATTCTATGGTTTAACAAAAAAAATTGTGTTAGTGTCCTTCAATAAGTTCTAAGAGATCTAATTTAATGCATCAACAAAGGGAAATTATTATAAAACACAACCATCCAATTTCTCCCTTTTCATCAATTGTTTGTTCTCATTGTCTCTAACGATATTATTCCTTTCCAGCTCTGCACTCACACTCAATTTCAAACTCACAAAAATATTCATTATCATCATTTCTTAATAATCATTCTGACCATCATATTTTTTTTGTTTTTTTTAATATTGTTTTGTTTACATTTTTCATCACACACTTAAAGCACAACTGTGAGTCCTTCCCTGTGGATTTACCTCTGCTCATCACTAGAATAGTTATAATTATAGTTATAAATATTTACTTTTTTTGAGTCCAATGACACTTGTTCCCCTTGATATATTGATAAATGGAAATTATCTCTTTTGAGAGAATTTTTAGAAAGATATCAATTTAGCATTATTTTGATCAGAGAGCACCATTGGGAGAAAGTTGTAAATTCCAAGAGGCCATGTGACTCCTTTTATAGGATCTAATAGGACTGTGAAAATTTTATAATTCTTTGGGTGCATTGAAACTAATTAAGACCTCCATAATGTCCATTTTAACCATAATAAATGCACTATCGGTCTAGTAGTCCTAACACCACCAGATACCTAGTAGCATCTACCAGGTAGCTAATGGACTACATGAAGCCAATAGATGATAGAAACCCCCACCAAAAAGCTGGTTCTCCTCCATAGGGTAGTTAGTCACACTCATGTAGATAAGGGAGATTATTCCTTCACCACTAGCTAGCCAATGGGCCTTCTACACATTAGGTGTTCTGGACACATGGCTGTGGCTGGTCGGTGCCCTGAACAGACCAGACTGTGCAACCTTCTACAACCCAAATTCAACTTTGTACACTCCAATATTATTATAAGGCCTTCTATATATATTTAAACATGATTATATGGTCTTTATTCAAGAATATATATATGAATAAGACTTCAACAAGGCTTCAAAAGATCTTAATGATGTCATAGAATTCCATCTCTTGGTATTCAAAACAAACATTAGAACTCACTTAAATGAATTCATTAGAGACATAGGTGAATATTTGTGATCATGAAAACACCATGGTAGATCGAGTTTCAATAATATACTTTTTTTTATGATCATAAAAAATTTAACATAAAAAAGATAAATTAAATGTAAATCAAGGGAGAAAGATATGGAAATGCAATTGAATATTTCAATATAAGTGATCAAGGTATTTAACATGATCTATTAGATAAACTAAATTATATTAAATATTATCAAGGAGTAAATATGAAACACCATAAGTTTTTAAAATAAAAATATTATGTTTGATAGCATATACGACATGTAACACCACACTTAAATGAACAAAAATATAATTATTTAAATATGACCATTATAACTTAACTGTTGAATTGAAATATATCAATATGATTAAACAAATTATGAAATATATATAAATTCACATTTTAATAAAAATAAATATTTAATTTTTAGGATATCATCACTTAATTTTTAGTAAAGTTATTTTATTCTTCGAAAATATTTGTCATCAAAAATGATTTTTATTGATTTTTGTGAGAAAATTATATAATTAATTTCTGGAAATTTTAGAAAATTTATTTTATAAAATGATTTTTTAAATAATCATTTTAAATTTCTCTTATAGTTAATTTGTGATTTTTTTAGAATTTTGTAAAATGATTGATTTTTGAGTGAGTAGTGAAAAATACTGATTTTCCTTGAAAACTGTATTTTTATTTCAAGAATTCACGAAGTTCCATTATTATTAAAATGGTATAAAAAAATAAGTTCTATTATATTATTAATAATACAATTAAGTTCATTAGAATCAATTTTTTTATTGAAATTTTTCTAAAAACATTTTTATGCTTAAAAACGCATTTTTCATAAAAACTGTTTTTCATTGAACTTTTCATTTTAATCTTAAATTAATTTGAGAAAAATATAAAAATTGAATCTTGAAAAATGGATTATATATTTTCAATCCTGATTTCCAAAATTTTAAAATATTTCTCTTTTATTTTTATACATTATGATTAGTAATAATAGTAATGTTTTGTTACCACGGTAAAGGTAAAATGGGTTAATTATGGTTAAACATAATATGAAATAGACTAAAAAGAAACAATAAAACATGAATTAATTTTGTTAAATGAGTATATTTAGTCCATAATCCTTTTAATTTAAAATATATGACATTTTTCTTCCATTTTTCCAAGATTTTGACCTTTATAATATTTTATGTAAAGGGAATTCAAAAATGTATTTCTCTTTATTTTATTTTCATTCATTTTTTTATAAGGATAAAAAAAGTTATATTAGGTTTTAAGTATTAATTTTAAAGATAAATTATTTTTATTTACCATGGTAATTTATTTATAATTTTTAGTGATGTAATAATTACCTTAAATTCTTACGCAACACCAACACAATATTTATTAAATAAAAAGGAAAATGAAATAAATTATTTTACAAAATTTTAAAGTATTAAAATTTAAATGAATTATTATTTTTCAATAATTTTATATATAAATACAATATTTTAGGGATGTGTGAAAGGATTATAATAAAATTATTTTACTATCATGATACTTTCAATGTAAAATTAAATGAATAATTCTAAAAATGACATTAATGATATTTTATAATAAATGATATTTTATTAAATGATTTAAAATTACTAAAATGTATATATTTGTCCAATTGATAGGGATATGATTTAAAAAATCAACCATTTCCCCTTAATTATCCAATTTTCCTTTTATAGTATCTATTTTAACCTCTAAATAGTAAGAAACATTGATATCACCATAATTATCCAAAAGATTAATGGGGGTTTAATGAAACTATAAGGGTAAAAATATAATCTAAAATCGTCAAAATTTTATTGCTTAGAGTATTTTAATTTATAATAATCTTATATTTAAATATTATCAATTTTTAAGCATTTTAGTATGAAAATTAATGTATATTAATTCAATACTTTAAAAAATTGCAACAATGCCCCTCCCCTCATTATAAAAGGGCACCCCTCTCATATTCTCTATAGACACAAAGAACCATTTTATTCATAGATTCCCTAAAAAACCTGTCCTATAATCCTTACCTTCGTTATATAGGTATTTATTTAGGTATAATACCATCCTTAGAGGGATAAAGGTGTAAATTAAAAGAGTTTTTCCAAAGAATATGTATGGTTTTTTGACTGAATGCTTTTGTTTTATTTATTCTCCCACCTCCTTCAAATATTCTTCAACCGTGATGATATAATAACACTATTATATTCCATATAAATATATTTTATTATGTTAATGTAATAACCAATATCCAACTCCTTATTCCATTAAACGGGAAACCAAACAATTGTTTGTGTGTACGGTGGACTACAACCTGACGAACCGATGTAATTAATTTTCTATCACCTACTCTCACAACTATTTATAATGATGAAATTAATGAATATATAGAATATTAAGGAAATAATTATCATTTTGGAAGATTAATTTTCAATCCATTATCTTATATTTCAATTTATTGAAAAATGATAACTTCGTTCGTGCGTACATGTGGACTACCACCTCCACAAAGCGATGTGATTCGTTTTTTACTACATCACGTGAATGTTATATATAAGTGTATTTAAAGAAATAATATGGTATTTATGATATAATTATCATTATGGATATATAACATCATACTTACTTTCTTTCCATAATGACAATTGAATATTCAAAATGTTACTCATACATACGCACGACCTACCATCTTCATGATTGTAAAGAAGTTCATTTTTTAAAACCATATTTGTGAGTTTGTTTTAAAATTATAAAAGATGTATAAAAAGTATAATTATTTCAGGATTATTATTCTTTATATGATGAAATAATAACCTATTTAACTATATTCAACCTACCGAATTCATTTTAGACATATAAGCCGAATGTCGCCAAAACATCCGTCGTGGAATTAACTGATTAAGTAATTTAATATATCATTAAAACAAATGAAATAAATAGTTTAAGTATAATGGAATAAAATTTTAAATGGTTATTATGAAATTAAATAATTTATATGAGTTTATTATATAGAAATTAATGGACATACAATACATGTCTGGACTTGAGGTAAGGGATTTTGTCTCAATTTCCCTTTGTTGAGGCCTATTTTAATATTTTGAACCTAATTTATTTTATATGATTTATATAATAACCATTTAAATTTTATATCATGAATCCTTCATAATTTTTAATATTTTATGTTTTAATTGAAATTATTTCATACAAGTGGATTTGACTTGAAAGTTACCAAGGGATAAAGTGTTTCTTAACTCAATTTCCATTCAATGGGTTATACTTCTAATTCATTAAATTCATTGTGACATGATTATGTGTGAATTGATCTATAAATTTTTTAATTTATTATTTATACTTGTAGTATTTGGATTAACATATTTTAACCTCATCACATCATTGATTAATTATCACTTCAAAAGCTATGATATTTGAAAGAGTTTTCTTTGTCTCAATATCATTTTCTTGAGTCATGATTCACTTTATGCACCATAATTTCATTTAATGGTGTAATTACCACCTCCTGAATTAATTTCTACATATTAAATCATGAAATTAAAGGAATATTGAAATCCATATCATACTCTTTATTTCAATCATTTTTTATTTGAATTTTTCCAAACTAGTAAATGCTTTATGATACAATATCTATTCTTTGTGAGATTATTTATGTTCAAGGTTCCTTTAGGAGAAATAATATGCTCTTATTTTCTTGAACCAAATATATTTTATTCTAATATTGTTTTTAATGTGGTTTACATGTATAGTTTTCATATACCTTCTTATTTATTAAAGAAATATCAAGAGAGTTTTTTCTAAATGACATTGTTCTTGTATCTTCTTATAGATCAGGGATCTTTCTCTTCCATATCCATGTTTACTAAAATTTTATTTTATAAACATAAATTATTTACTAAAAATATTTTCCATGATCTTTTTTGTTTTTTTGAAAGGTTAAAAAAAGTAAATTTCTTAATGTTTTCTATATGGATCTCTTTTGACTATCCTTTCATTTTTTTTGAAAAGAATGTTTATTTTTAACATTTTTGACATGTATAGATTTTCCATTCATCATGTATATTATTTTTTTAAAGATTAATTTATGAGTATACATTATTATTTTTGAGTAAAATCTATTTCACAATATTTTATAATTTTTTTATAAAATATTACTCAAAAAAGTTACTTTCCGTTGTTTTCAAAAGAAATGTTTTAAATGTTCTTTTTGAAGTATTTTCATCTATGTCATCATACTTGAATGATTTCCCTACTTCAATAGGATTATGATCATATGAAATAATCCATATTATTTCTATAAATGACTTAAAACTATTATTTTAAATATATTTTTATGAAACCTGTTTCTTTTTCACAGGTTAAGAAAGATATGATGATCATTTTTCTAGGGTGTAATATTGAATAATGAAATATTCTAAATATTTTATTAATAAATGATAATTGAGAATTATATATGATAAGATGGTGATCCTGATACATCTTATACAATGGTTTGATACCCATTATAAATCATGAAGATGAGTGATACTTATATAGCTTATACGATGGTTGATCCTTGTCACCAACCAATCGAGGTTGACTTTGAACCGAGAACCTAAGCCAACCTGCAATAAGGCCGAAGAGGCATTCCTGATCCTCCCAGATTGGAAACTATTGAAAAGAATCAAATATAAAAAAATTGATAATGATTTATCTCATAAATTATAGATAAATAATAAATATCAAATTGAAAGAACAATTGGTAGTGGAAATGAAACAAAAATTAAACACACCTCCATATGACCTCGTGAGTCACCTCTAACCATAGGGCCACATTTTCTCCATGATAGATCTAATGATGAAAGAACTCGAAGATAAAAAATGATAAATAATAGAGGTGTGATCATTAAAATTCCTAGTAAGGATACCAAATTATGAACAATTACCTATGCCTTACCTTTAAAGATATGTCTATATCATGATAGTTTGAAAGTTAGACATAAACAATTAGAGTTTTATATTCTTTTAGAAAAAATAATAAACTCCCATTTTAAGAAAAAAAATATTTCAAAAAGTTTTTAGGATAATTCCCAAAACATGGAATACATTTCTATAATTCTTTATAAAAGATAACAGGTGCTAAAAAAGATATCTCAGTGTGAAAGTAAAAACAAAAATATCACTTTATAAAGAAACTAGAAAATAGGGGAAAGTAGAATACGTGTAAAAAATGTGTCATGGGATATCATGTGTTGGTCATTATTCCCTAGGAAAAATCCACAAATACTATCTCATAATCAATCTCTATTATTACTATATATCATCAAATGATACCCATACGCAAGGTAGAACCCTAATCACATATCACAAATCACACACTTACCACATACATCACATTTTCATTATAAGGGGAATGACTTTGGAGGGGTTTTTCATTAACATAAAACATTTTCAAAGTGAAAACAGAGCCTCATCACATTAAAATAAATACTTTAAATTTTAAAAACATTTTTCTCAACGATTTGTAGTTTTAAAACCACATTCATTACTGACAACATATTCACCTAGATACATATATAAGCACCCTTTATCCTGATGCACATATTCCACTTTCCATGATTAAATATTTTCAAATGAATCACCTATATATATATATATCCATCTATTTATATTAATGTAAGTCACATTAAACAATATTAGAAATACTCTCAAGGATTATTAGAAATTCAAACCAATCCATTAGGCCCCTTATAAATTTAGGACGAAATACGAAAACACCCTTTTCCATCACTATCTTTTTTTATGGAAACCATTTAGAAAAACAGTTAATACTTTAAGATACCTTATATTTCAAAACAATGTTGAATGAAAAATTTAATACGAAAAAAATGCAATAATCATAAGTAAAATATGGAAAACAAGTAAAACCACTTTTTTTAGGACAACAACCATTTTTCAAAGAATCTATATATTATATAATAATGAAAAAACACTTTAGAAACACACAAGTAATCATATAATTCAATTCAAAGGCTTGTACATAGGGAACCTACCTCAAAACATGTCACTTATGATGATGGTCGCTCGAATCCACCTCAAAGAGGTCCATAGAAGAAAGAGAGATAAATAAGAGACTTAGGAAATCAAAACCATCCTTTTACACTTACTCACATATGAAACTGTACAGATACACACACACACACAAGTTCCATTTTCCCAAATTTACATATTCACACCACCATGAGTAAATATGTTCAACATGGGTATATATATGTCTTACCTATGCATATGTGAGTATGTCTCCATCTAGGAGCTATAAGTTTTCAAATTGGATGAAAATTACATGAAAGGGCCTCAATTTAGTCCTCATGTACACAGGAACCAAGATAAAACCAAAATAAACACACAAATTAGGTTAGGGTTTGGCCATGGTACACACACCACAAGGGAGTAAAGAAACCAACAATTGGAAAGGAAGAAGGAGGAGAAGGAGAATAAAACCTCACTAGAGATGATCACATCAAAAATCAAAAGTAGAAGGGACCCAAAATTACAGGGAGGAGAGGGGAAGGTCACACGATTGAAGGCCCATCTTTGGCATCGAGCATGAGATTTGGGAGGGTGATCATGAGAGTGAGGGAGAAAACTTCTTTATTAGTAAAATACCTTAAGTTTATATGGGTTATTTCATTTCATTTTCTATTTTTTTTTTGAAAACTGGGCATGGCTCATTGTTTGGAAAACTGTACTCTAACCATGCGCCCTTTATTGGGATCGTGGAGAACCATGCACAAGCTGGACACACATCATGGAAAACCACACACATACCATACAGTTCGACTATATTAAAATTATATTAGTTGTCACCTGATTTCTACATAGTTTGTAAAACCGTGCACCTTACCCGCACGACATAATTTGCGTGCCAAAAAACTCCCAATTTTCAAGGGAAATCCACCCAAGAAGAAATAGAAATAAATATACCCCTAAAATAAATAAAATTAAAGAGTAGTGTTGGGTTGGGGGGATACAATTCTCCATGCCATTGACACTTTCTACCCCCAGAATGTTAAAAAATTTAATTTACTGAGATATGAAGCCAAGAGAAAACACCTCCCAAAATGAAAATTTCACCACCCAAAGACTGAAAATGAAATATCACATCTCATTCAAAACTCAAAACTCTGATATCCAAAAGAATCTAGAAATACTATCCTTAAGGAACCAACTCTACATCCATAGGAATGGATACATAATCTAAAAAATCTAAACTAATAAATGAAAGGAATAAGATAAATATTCTCTCCTTCCCAAAGATCACTTAATATGGAACACCCAGACCCCTAACATAGAAATCAAAAAATAATATCATCATTTTCTATTTGGGATCTTCATGAAAATACTGTACTTGAACCACTATCCAAACTATCCAAAGTAATATGGATGTGGTTTGGTGAGGGGAAATCAAATAATCACATAGGAAACTAGAATTCAAAATTTCCAAGAAGAAAAACACAAGGATTAGAAGACTAGGTTCACCATGAGCTTCATATATGTTGGGACCCTTATAATTTTAGGATTTTGGATGAACATTGATTCATAAAAATAGAAAAACTCATGATTCTAAGAGAAATTCAATACTATGAGAATAAGGCGCAAAATGGAAAAATGCCACCCATGATAGAAAGATTCCAACATTCCCAAAACATACCTCCATTACAATTTAATTTCTAAGAGAAGGATAAATAATAGAAGGTTCCTAAGAGAAAATACTGACACCTAACCAACCTGAATACCATTTCCAAAGAGTGACAACCTATTAAATAAGGAATCACCCAAGAACCTTAAACAGAAGGTCAAACCATGAAGTCAAATTACTACAACCCAAAATGGATATAACTAAGGATAACCATATAAGATAGGAAGATAAGATATGACTGAGAATTCCCCAAACAGACTTGTCTCAACAAAATAAACTTGAGTTCTAGTCTCGAGTCAATAGTAATAACTGGTACAGTCTTTAAGAACATTGAACCATTAGTGAACCCAACTGATTAAAACAATAAATCACCCTTTGAAGTCATACCAACCACTCACTCGAGACTTTCCTATCCAAAGAAGCAATACCAACATTGAGGCATGCAATTTATCAGAATGGATGATAAATGAAAAATTAAATAATCCCTAATGAGTTATCAAGGGGAATAATAAGAAAAACTCTTATTAAGAATTTACTCAAAGACTCTAACCACCTCAAACTTGACAAGATCAAACCACTAAACAGTAGCCTCTAAGATCTCCAAAACAAAAAGATATCCAAAAAACAGAAAACCATAATAAGGTAAAAATCAAATAGTTTCCATTTATAAATCGAAAACATCATGTTGAGTCAACATACAACAGACCTAGTAGTTCCTCCACTATGTGAATAGATTCACTTCAAGGGATATGGCTAGAGCCCTGATATCTTGAATCATTTACTACCCCAAATTTATAAGCTAAAAATACTTGACCAAAACCTCCACTTTTGATAATGCAACTTACAAAGCCTATTCAGGTGACCTAAGATACCATATCGAACAAAATAGGAAGATATCCTAGAGACCAACAACCCACTCTTTACTGAGACTTTTTTGGGGTATACTCAAGAAACAAGAAGCACAAAACTAAATCAAAATAGATCACAAACCAAAACTACAGTTCTCAATCACAAAATAGAAACCCAAATTCAAAACATAATTCCAAATACACTTCCAAAATAACAAAATAGAAAATTCCAAAATATAAATCTATAAACGAAAAAATATTCACCAAGCCACAACCATTTATAAAATCATTGAAATTTACCATTTAAAAACATTTTTAGAAATAAAAAACTTGATAGGTTGGTCACTTACCAATATTATTTCATGATGCCTCACATATATACATTACCACTCCATCATAGGCAGCCATTCAAAAATACCACCAACCATCCACTTTCTACATATATATATATATGTGAGAATTTATAAGAATAACAAGGGTTATAATAAGACATTTTCATTTCAAAAACAAAACATTTAACCTAATTTAAAATTCCCAAAAAATTTATAAAACCAAACATTATCATCAAAAAAAAAATTCCAACTTCCCAATTTTCCTATCCATCCACATTTTACAAAAACTTTTCAAAATAAAAAACAATTTCCATATCATTTGAAAACAACCCAATATTTTCCACCTTAGAATCACAACTTTAACAAAATAAACCTCATTTTTAAATTAATGAGAAAACACCCAAAAAGAAAATTTTACCCACACTTAGAATAAACAAAATCATCTCAACTCAGGATGCATCAAAATTCAAAAAACATAGAAAAACATCTACCACAAAGGGATTGGCTTCATAGGTTAGTAGACCATGAACTAATCATGTGAGCACATTAGAGGTTGACAGAGGTAGATACATGGTCTAAACATGGGTTTATAGACCCTTCATTGTAACTACACACCCTATAAATCCATTTAAGAATCCAATAAAAAAATTGGATCCTCTTAAAATAACCTAGAAATTCTGAAATCCAATTACAAACACAAAAAAAACCAAAAACTTTAACAAAATATGGGAACCCAACATGGTTTTTGAGACAAAAACTTCCTTGACCACCCTAAAATTCATGTTTCCATCTAAATAGGTGGTGAATAAGAACCTACCTATGACTAACCACTTTAATTTTGAAATTATTACCTCCACACTTCTGAACATCCCTAAATAACAAGGGATAATTATATGATACCATTTTTTTCATGAACCAAACCAGGTTGACCCTGAATTGGGTATCAGAGCTAGCCTGCAACAAGGCCCTAGAACCATTCCCGATACTCCTAGGCTAGAAACTAGATTCATAAATCAAACATAACTCAATGGGAATTTATTTATCCCGTAAATGATAGATAAATAAGGAAGATAAAAATAAAATAACAACTCATAGCAGAAAAAAACAAAAACTAAACATACCTTTGTGTAACCTCATGGGTCCCCCCCAACCATAGATCCACACTCACTCTATTATCAATCCAAATTTGAAAGTACCTAAATCCGAAAAATGATAAATAATATAGGCTTGAGAATTAATATAACGTAAGGGTGTGCCAAAGGATAAACAAATCCCAATGTATTACCTTTAAATAGAATTCTATATCATGTTATTTTGAAAACACAACATATAAAAGTAGAGTTTTCTATTGTTTTATAAAAACAAATAATAAACTCCCATTTTAAGAAAATATAATTTCTAAAACATTTTTAGAAAAATTTCTAAATCATGGAATAAATTTCAGTAATTTTATTATAAAATATAGTCAGTGTTAAACAAGTATCTCAGTGTGAATTGAAAAATAGAGATATCACATTATATAGAAACTAGAAAACAAGGGAAAGTATCAGACATGTAAAACTAGTATCATGGGATCTTATGTGATGGTTGAGGTAACCTATGACTAAGCTATAAATAAGATCTCATAATCAATATCTACCAGCACCAAGCATTATCAAAAGATTTCTAAACTCTCTATGAAAACCTCCTTATCTCAACCAAGGGTCACATCCTTTGGCTTATATAGTTGTCTACTCAGGTCCACTAGCCTATTAATAATCTCAACTAGAACAACACGTGTCCCTATGATCCCATATTACTAACAAGGATTCCTATGATGATTAAATGAAGTTAAGATTTTATTGAAATAGAATATATATATATACGTATCTCATTATTTAATCAAAAACCCATCCAAATTCTCACCTTTGATCTTCCACACTAAGAGTATTCCCTTTTCAAGTCACAAAAACCATGAAGAAGACTATTCACCATACACACTTCATAAATCACACACTTATCACATAAATAACAATTATAATTTAATGGACATGCCTTAGTAGGTGCTTTCCATTTCCATAAAAACTTTCAAAGTTCCAAATGTACCCCATCACTTTAAAAGAAACACTTTTAATTTATAAAACATTTTTCTCCAATATTTTGAGTTTTAAAACCACATTATTCACATAAAACATATACAATGTAGAGAACTAACCCCAGAAGCTCGGAACTAGTGTCTGATATCAATTACATTGGAATTATTATAAGGAATCAAGCCCCGAATGATTGAAGAGTTTATTATTCTTGGTATACAAGATGCAAACATGAGACTTTTATTACAAAAGAATACAATAATTAGAACATAATTTTTTTCTTATTCTTTTCATTTCTTGGTTAAAAACTTTATTCCATATATTTTATCCTTAAAAAGATTTCCTAGTACACTTTTTGGATTCCTGGGGGAGGAAAAAATAAGGGTGAACTAAAATGCTCAGTAAGGTTTAGTAAAGAATAACAAAATCTATAATTAATCAATGGGAAAAATCAATATGGAAAGGTATATAACCGAACACACATGCCATGTAATTAATAAAAAGAAAAGATAAATAATATGGAAAGTTAATAAATGAAAACAAATTCCATTCAAATAACAAGATAAGGAAAAGTAAACATGGAAATGTGAGAAATTGAAACACATGCCATTAATCAATAAATTAAGATTGAAATGCATCCATATATATATATATATTGATTCAAAATCTCATGGATAATAATAATAGAGTCTAAATGAGGGAAATTCTTAATTATTGGATGTCATGTCTCAGGCACATGAAAACCTATACCATCAAGAACTTTCACAAAACAATTTAAATTAAGGGTAGAATCCCAATAAATTTTTGTAATTTATATATCTCATGAGAAACTATCCATGAATATAGGGGCTATATAAAGTCTGGTCCCCACCCATCATTTCTAGTCCAAATCATTACTCATATTGAATAATAAAAAAAATATGCCTTATCAAATAACCATATTGAATGATAAACAAAAATTTATCAATAATTTTCCAATTAATCAAATAACTTTCTAAGTAAATACCATATTTAAAATGGTATATAGTTTAAGCAATTTTAAAATCTATGATAAATAAAATGAATAATTACGGGAAATTTAATTCTCAATAATGATATGAAATTGAATATTTCAAGGGGAATAACAAGGAAATAAAGGAAGTGAATATAAATAATTTTCTTATAAAAATCAATCAAAAACCATTTAGAGAAAGGATATGGATGGTATCAATACAAAATATACCAAGTGGAGTAAAAATAGAGGTTTGTTTTCAATGATGAATTAAAATAATAACATAAAAAAAATTCTTGAGGAAAATATCCTTTGCTTTGAAAAACCTTTTGAAATTATTTTTCTTTGAAAATCCATTTTAAAAACATTTTCTTTAAAAATAATCCTTTTAAAATTTCAATGGAATCATCAATGAAATTATGGTGGATAAATCCATATATGTCATATGAGGTAAAAAGATATATTCCTTGGTAAGGTAAAAAGGGATAGAAAAATTCCTTGTTCAGAAACTAACAAGAAGATTCTTTTAAAAACATCAATTAATGAAAAAAGGGGGTAAAAATGTATTTAATTTTTTTTTTAAATTTTAAAAACATTGTTTTGGAAACATTTTTAGAAGAAATTATTTTAATAAGATAATCAGTTCTCCGACAAAATAGAGAAATGAAGCCGGGTTTTCATAAAAAATTTCTAAAATATTTTTCTAACATAGAGTGGAAAAATGATACTAATAATTGATAAAGTTCACTAATAACCAGAGGATATTAAAATTAAATGTTTTATTGTACAATTATCTAATAATTTACTCAAATAGAATTTCATGTACAAATAATCTCGAATAAAAATAGGATTGTGAAATAAAACCTTGAAAAGGATATAACATCAAAGTGAGAATAAATCATTGATTTTATTATGTGTATAAATTGTAAATACACAAAAGGGAAGCGGGAATACAAAAATATATAGTAAAAAGTGATTACACACATAATATTAGAATATTAACTATAACAAGGATGTAATATAACTCAATGAAATGAAATTGAGTTATGCAATTCTATTCCACTTGTTAACTTTTAACTGAAATCCATTTATAAGAAATAATTCAAGTTAAAACTAAAAATACCACAAAGATATAGTTTTTCATGATATTAAATATCAAATTTGGCAGTACATACACCATATAAAATATGCTAGGTGTATAAAAATTAAGTAGGCCTCATGGAAAGAAAATGAGACAAGAATCCCTGACCTTGTGTTTTCTTTCTGGTGAACATCATTTAACCTCATGTATATGGGGTTTAAAAATTTTAATAACTTATAAAAGAATAATATTAATATTTATGATATCATATATTATCCTCTTATAATATCTTATTACCCATTTGTTAATAACCTTTCATTATTTTAACTATTTCGGGTTTCAATTGCCTAGTTTGTTGAGTATATTTTAACTTCTTATTTGTAGTTATAATTAAATATATCATGGTTTAATCATATAAAAAATTTAAAAAATTATTTTAATATCATATATATCTAGTATATATTTTTATATAATAATCTATAATATTTTGAGATAAGAAATGAAATGCACTGTTCACGGAGACAGTACTCCGTACGTACGCATGAACGATACCTTCATTTCATTACCGTATTTTTAATAGAATGGAAAGTAAATGATATGTATACTCATGTATATTATTATTATAGTATAAAATATATATAATATTTGTAATATATTTTTATTAATATCATCCTTAATATGTTTCATGTATAATGTAAATGAATCACATCGCATTGAGGGGGCAGTAGTCCACACTTCTACAAGAAATGTTATGTTATTTACGCAAAATGGAAAGTATAGAGGTATGTGTTATAACATAATTAAATAACCATAAATATATTATAAATATCATATATGTGATATATAATTATAGTTTCCATAATAATGACCACCATGAGAGACGGTAAAGGAAGAATGAAAAATCATCATTTTATGAGGCGGTAGTTCACCGTTCACATAAACAGTATATTTGTTACCCATTATATGGAAGTGTGTGTGAGTTTAGGTAAAAACCATAACATAAAAAAAATATAATTTTATTTAGTATAATTTTTTTGTTATATTAACATGTAAGAATAATATTTTAGGCGGTGTAAAAGTAAATGAAAGAAAAGAGATCGTTGCAAAGCGTTACCTTAAAAATTGGGCGACTCCTTTTGGTTTATACCAAATGGATTACTTGGAAGGATTCCTAACTAAAGGGATGATTGAAGGTATATATGAGGGATGTTGGGAAGTGAATTTTTCATATATTGGACTAACATAAGTAGGTTGATATGTGTGAGTAATGGGGAGAAGTGGTGGTCTTTTATAGTGAATGAGGAGTAACACTGGTAATATTTTGACAATGAAATTCTTCCCACGTTTTCAGGTTGAATGTGGATCCAATAATAGACCCAATTCGATAAAATAGAGTATAAGTTAGAAATATGTCCATCCAATAGCTTTTATACAAGTGTATAAGTCATTTTTGGGCCTTAAGGTTAAGGTTTAGTCCCTTATTAAGCTTAATTTAAAATTGAAAATTGTAATTAATTTTAATAAAATTCACTAATATTTTTGTTCAAAAACAAATTTGGTATTATTATACAATATAAATTATTCTTATTATAAATATATAATCCATATTTTCAAATTAAAATCATTGAAGTGTCATAAATTTATTTCAATTCAATCCCACAGGCGGGACGACAATGCATGTTTTTAAAGTAAAAACATCCAAAAGATTTCTATGTTTTTGTTATCAATTTAAAAAGTGAAATTGATTACAATAACATAAATTTTATTAATTTTTAAATATATTATAAAATTAAACATTAAAACCAATTAAAGGTATAATTTAACCTTATGAATAAATTAGATGAAAAAGTAGTTTTGAACTAAAATTCAGTATTTTTAACAATTCATTAAAAAATGAAATGTTTCTGAAAAATATAAAAAATTAACCCTAAAAAAATAATAATAATTATTTATTTAAAATTTTAAGTTTATTTTTAAATATTAAATCATTTAAAGTTTCAAAATTAATTTTTAAAATGGGTTCTCCATTAAGTGGATGTAAAATTGCCTTTATAAAAGTATAGGTTTTTATGTTTAAAATTGGGTTTATTCTTATCTTATGAATATCAAAATTAATGTATGAATATAATAAATATTTTATTTAATCTATAACATATATATTTCATTAAAGTAATTAAAAAATTATAATTAATTATGTTTATTAAGACAAAACCGCTTTCGAAGCATAATAATAATAATATTTATTTTTATATCCAATTAGTTCTTATTTTCATTTATTATTAATTGGTAACCAATGAGTTCATTTTATATTTATATTAACAATAAATTTTTATAATTTAGTTAATAGTATTCATAACCTCTAACATAAAAACTATGTTATATCATATTATATCAAATACTAATATTTTAATAAGATATGACAATTCGGTGATACTCAGCCTTGCGTGTAACACAACCTATCAAGGAAGGTTTCTCTTGCATGTAATGTAAGAGAACTCAGTGTTTCATACATTAAAAGATATAAAATGTATTGAATTTATTTAAAATAGTAAATATATAATAGATTCTCAAGATATTATATTACCTCATGCACTTTGTGATGCGTGTCATACACGGTATCGAATACAAAGTTGTACTTTAGAATTTCAACGTGTTACATTCTCTCCACCTTATTTAAATTGTGTACTCACAATTTAAAATAAATATTGGTAATATATTGTTTGATATTTACTACATTGAAGTACCACATCATGACAGGGGTTTGTAAAACATCCTCTAGAAAAGAGATAATGAGAAGTACTAGAAAAGAGAGAATGAGAAGTACAAAGGGAAAATGGATTATCATGTAACTAGGTCTCTAAGTGGAATTACATACTTAAAGGAAGGGAATAAATATATATAGTGAGTGAATGAGGTCATAAATCACAAAAAATTGATTGATCAATATAATGTTGAGGATCACAAAGCCATAAATCTTTAATGATTTAAGAGACCAATGGTTCAATAGATATTAAGGTATTAAGAAAACATTTTATTTCTAAGTCATTTTACTAATGTTGGGTAATTATTTTACAAAACAAGAATATAAGGAATTATTATTACTTGATATGTTTCAATTTCATATAAATAATCCTAAATTTTTGTTATTCTTTGATAAAATTCAAATTCATCCCTTTACTCCCATAAATCAATTACCAATAATTAATTATTATGCCTAAATCACTAAAACAAACTTTTAAAGAATAATAAGGCCTATAAAAGAGTGATATATCTAACTATTTGTATTTAAATACCTTCCAAAACAAATACAGTTAATATATTAATCTATAATACTCAAAATTGTTACTATTGGTTCATAATTAACATTTATGCATCAAATTTTTTAACTAAAAACAATGAAAAATTAACCCGGACATTACATAGATCAGTGGTTGGAATGAAACCATTATCATCCCTCAGTCATGGATTCCAGACTCGTGGCCTTATTGGATTTGACAGTTTTTCATCCTACATACAGGTTGTCCTTTTCTAGAACCATATTAATATAATTTCTAAAATAAATCTAATGTACATCCTTGAAATTTAATCATTAAATAGACCCTTTAATATGGTTTTGAATACATCCTCAATACATAACTATTTCATCCATTTATTTCTTATGTACATGCTTCCATGATCTAGGGTTTATCCTTTAAGAGTGGGGATTGAATTGGGTGATGACCAGGTTCCAATCATTTAAGTAAAAGCACCAAAAATGGATCCTTAGGATGAGTTTCATTTCCTTCCATTATAATCTGCATTTTCCATCAGTAATCCTTTTCTTTTTTTCCTTCTTTCCCACACATAAATCATTTCCTTGTTCAATTGAGACACTTTCCTGGGTGTCTACTTCCACACTTCTCACATGTAGGAAATAAAGCCTTATTTTCTATACAGTCTCCACCACTTGAGATCTTAGCAACCTCCATCCTTCTATTCTTTAGTGTATTCATGATTTGGTAATGGTATATATTATTAATCATAATTTGGGAAACCTGATTTGGCATAAACATGATATAATTCACTCTAGTAAGGATTTCAGGCCCCCACAAGGCCTTCGGGCCATCTCAAGGCCTTCGAGCCACCTCATGGACTTTGGGCCACCTGAAATTGTGCTTAATGATCAGACATACTCTACAAGAAGAAGTCTCCCGATGAGGATTTAGGGCAGGCACATTCACCAGAGTAGTAGCTAATATGATTTTTCAAAAGAAGAGGGTATGAAATTACAATCAGGACCAGCCCGTGCTTGAACAGGAAGCCTTGCTGAACAACCATACGAAGGTGGAGAGCTGATATCACGACAAAGAAGCTGAGATGAGGAGTTCCATGTATAGTATGTATATTTCCTAATACCTATGGGTCATGTAATCTCTAAGCCTACGAGCCTTGTAAGGGTTCCCCCTCATCCCATGAAAGGGGGGTTATAAAAAAAATAAAAAAAAATAAGGCTTTCAGGCCATTCAGTAAATGATAACTTGAATCCTTAGGGTTCCATCCATTGAATAAAACTAGAAAGAAAAGTGTGAGAAACAATATTCATAGTGATAAAATTATATAATCATTTATAAGACATCTAAATCATAAAACCATATTTTTAAATCTAAAAGACCATAGGCTTAACCTTTATCATTCATTTTCATTATCCATTCCAATTATTCAGAATGTTTTTTAAAGAAAATATGTATTATCTTAAGAATATCTCCTTGGAGTATCAAAAAAGGTACGTATTAATGCCCATTTTTGTAAACCATGTTACCCTGAGTCAGGCTCGGAACACCATGTTGGAGTTATTACTCCAAGGTACATCTGTTCCAGAATCACTTCCACTTATAATATCCAGAAATGGATTTATTGCTAGGAATACCCACATAATCTCCACTCTACCAAAATTATAGTATGTTCTTCTATGCTTAACATCAAATTCTACCTTAGGGTTATGTCCTCTAACCAAAGTTTTCCTAAATCTAGTTCCCATGATTTCTACTAAACATCCTTTGATACCAACTATAGAGACCCAACCCCAGAAGCCCCTATTCAGTGTCTTCTATAAATTAAATTTTCATTATTACAAGGAATCAAGCCCCAAAGGACTGAAGAGTTTAGTAATCTTAGTAAGCTAGATATATAAATTAGTCTTTCATTATAAAAGAATACACTAATTACAACATAATTTTTTTCTTCAAATTTCCCTTTATAGGTTAAAAACATTATTCCATATATCATATTCTTGCAAATATTCTTAGTACACTTCTTAGATTCCTAGGTAGAGGAAAAAAATAAGGATGAGGTAAAATGATTAGTAAGGTTAAGTAAAACATAATGGAAGCAATAATTAATCAATTAGAATAGCTAATATAGAAAGGTAAATAACTGAACACACATGCCATGTAACCAATAAACTGAAATGATAAGTAATATGGAAAGGTAATAAATGAAAACACAATCCATTCAAATAACTAGATAAGTAAAAGTAAATATGAAAAGGTAAGAAACGTAAACACTTTCCATTAATCAATAAATTGAGAATGAAATGCATCCATATATATGTCAACAAAAAATCTCATGGATAATAATAAAAGAGTATAAATGAGGGGAATTGTTAATTATTGGATGTCATGTCTGAGACACATGAAAAACTATACCATCAAGACCTTTCAAAAGATGGTTTAAATTTAGGATAAAAACCTAATCAATTTTTTCAACTTATTTGTCTAATGAGAACCTGTTGATGCATTGAGGGGATATATATAGTCCGAGCCCCATCCTTCAGTGTAATTCCAAATCATTACTCATATAGAATAATCAAAAAAAATAATATTACTTATCAAATAACCACATTTAATGATAAACACATATTTATTAACAATTGACTAGTTAATCAAATAACTATTTTTTTAAAAGGTTGGGGCCGAAGCCTCATTTTTTATTATTAAAGCAAATCAAAGACCTCTTTAACTGGGTAGAGAGAGACCCATTACATAGCCTATAGGCCCAATGGGCATTTAGCCCATTACATAGCCCGTAGGCCCAAATTTTAAGCCCAAGACCCATTCTGTTAATAGTACTGCTATAGTACCCGCACAGCTACAGTACCGCACAATACCTGCCGCCACAACAGTTCTCCTGCCACCGCTACAGTTCCCCTGCCGCCGCTACAGTGCCACCATTGCAAAAGTATCTCGACTGCTATAGTAGCACTACAGTGCTGCTATAGTAACCTGCGCCCCATGGGTTTTGAACCCCCATTTTTCATGTAGAATTATGGGGTGCTTACCACTAAGCCAAACCCCAAGTACAGTTAATCAAATAACTATCTATGTAAACACCGTATGTAAAATGGTATATAGTTTAGGAAAATCTAATATCCATGATAAATGATATGTATAATTAGAGGAAATTCAATTCTCAATGATCATATAAAATTGAATATTTCCATGGGACTAACAAGGAAATCAAGGAAGTGAATATAAATACATTCCTTGTTAAAATTAATCGAAAACTATCTGGAGAAAGGATATGGATGGTATTAATAAAAAATATCCCAAGTGGAGTAAAAATAGAGGGTTGTTGTCATTGAATAAATAAAAGAATAACTTAAAAAATATTTTTGAGGAAAATATCATTTTCATTTATAAACCTTTTGAAAATATTTTTCTTTGAAAATAAATTTTAAAAACATTTTATTTTAAAATAAACATTTTAAAATTACAAAGGAATATTAAATGAAATGACGAAAAATAAATCCTTACATGTCGTATGAGGGTAAAAATAAACATAAGGTAAAAAGGGTTAGAAAAATTCCTTGTTCAGAAAGTGAAAGGAACATTCATTTGAAAACATTAATAAATTAAAAAGGGTAAAAATTTCTTTAAAAAACAATTTTTCAAGGGTTAAAAACTTTTTTCAAAAAACCATTTTAGAATACATGTTTTTTAGAATATAATAGGTTCTCCGACTAAATATAGAAATGAATTCGGGTATTTATAAAAAAAATTTATAAAACATTTTTCTACCAAAGATAGGAAAAATGGTAATAATAATTGATAAAGGTCATTAATAATAATACGAGATTAAATTTAAAGGGTTTATTGTAAAATTATCCAACAATTTCCTCAAATAGGAATTCAAGTACAAACAATATCATATAAAATTAAGATTGTAAAATAAATGCTTGAAAATGATATAACATCGAAGTGAGAATAAATCAATGAGTATATTATGTGTATAACCATTAAATCCACACAAGGGAAGTGGAAATACAACAATATATAGTAAAATTTTATTACACTCATAATCTTAGAATATTAATTACAATGAGGAAGTAATATAACTCAATGAAAAGAAATTGAGTTATGTAATTCTATTCTATTTGGTAACTTTTTACTCAAATCCCATTAATATAAATAATTCAAGTTGAAACTTAAAATATAATTAATATTATTTTCTATGATATTACATATAAAATTAGGCAATATATACCCCATATAAAATAAAGTTGGTGTACAAAAATTAAGTAAACCTCATGGAAAGAAAATGACATTAGAATCCCTTACCTTGGGTTTCCTTTTAGATGAACATCCTTTAAATTTATTTATAAGGGGTTTAAAAATTTTAATAACTTATAAAAGAACCATATTAATATTTATTATATCATATATGATCCTCTTATAATATCTTATTACCATTTTTTTAATAACCTTTCATTATTTTAACAATTTCGGGTGCCAATTGCCTAGTTTGTTGAGTATGTTTTAACTTGTTATTTGTTGTTATCATTAAATATATCATGGTTTAATAATATAAAGAATGTAAACCATAATGATAATATCATATATATCAATTATATATATATCTATAATAGTTTATAATTTTTGGAAATAAGAAATGAAATGCACCATTAATGGAGACGGTAGTCCATACGTACGCATGAATTCTACCTTCATTTCATTGTCGTATTTTTAAAAGAGTGGAAAGTAAATGATATGTATAGTCATTCATATTATAATTAAATTAAAATATATATGTAATATATTTCATATTTTTTTTATTAATATCATCCTTAATACATTCCATTTATAATGTGAACAAATCACATCGTATTGAGGGGACAGTAGTCCACACTTCCACAAGCGATGTTATTATATTTACGCAAATAGGATATTTAGATGAATGTGTTATAAAATAGTTAAATAATAATAAATATATTATAAATATCATATATATCATATATAAGAAGAGTTACCATAATAATTACCGCCATGGGAGGCGGTAAAGAAAGAACAAACAATCATTGTTTCGTGAGGTAGTAGTTCACCGTTCATATAAAAAGTATGTTCATTACCCCCTGGATGGAAGTGCATGTGAATGTAGGTAAAAATATTAATAAAACAAAATATAAGTATTTATATGTTAATTGTGTTATTATATGAACATGGAAGAAGAATATTATAGGTTGTGGAAAAGTAAATGAAAGAAAAGAGGTCATTGGAAAGCGTTACCTTAAAAAGCAGGTAACTCCTTTTGGTTTATACCAAAGGGATTACTTGGAGGGATTACTTCCCTAAGGTATGCATAAAGTTATATGGGAGGGATGTTAGTAATTTAATTGGTAATATATTGGCTGAACCTAAGTGGTTTTAGGGGTGAAAGGAATCAGAATAAGTGGTGGTATTTTATAGTGAAGGAGGAGTGGAACTCTTGTAATATTTTGACAAAGGAATTCCTCCCTTGTTATTCATATTGAAATTAGATCCAATAATGGAATAAATTATACCAAAGAGAGTATAAGTTATAAATATTTCCATCAAATATATTTCTTAAAATTTTATAGGTTGTTTTAGTCCTTAAGGTTAAGGTGTAGTCCCTTATTAGACTTAATTTTACCTTAAACGTTGAAATTAATTTTAATCACTTTCACTATTTTTTTGTTCAAAAAAAAGTTGGTGTTATTAGAAATTAGAAATTATTATTATTAAAAATATGGAATCCATTTTCCAAATTAAAATCATATAATTGGTAGAAATTTATTTAAATTTAATCCCGTAGGCGGGATGACAATGCGAGTTTTAAAGTAAAAGCATCCAAAATTTTTCTATGTTTTTATAATTTCAAAGTGAAATTTATTCCAATGAAATAAATTGTATTAATTGATAAAAATATGATCTAATAAAACTTTAAAATAAATTAAATGTTTAATTTAACCTTATAAATAAACTAGATGAAAAAGTAGTTTTGAACTAAAATACTATATTTTTAACTATTCATTAAAAAATAAAATGTTTCAGAAAAATATAAAAAATTCCTCCTAAACTAATTATTATGTATATATTTAAAATATAAAGTTTATTTTAACATATTAAATAAATTAAAGTGTAAAAATTGATAATTAAAATTGGTTCTCCATTAAAAGGTGGTAAAATTTCCTTTATAAAAATATAGGTTTTTATTTGTGAAATTGAGTTTGTTCTAATATTATGCATATAAAACCTAATGGATGAATATCTAAAATGTTTGATTGAATATATAACATTATATTTCATTAAAATAATTAAATAATTGTAATTAATTATTTTTATTAATATAAAACCCCTTTGGAATTATAAAAATAAAAATATTTATTTTTAAATCCAATTAGTTCTTATTTTTGTTTTTCATTAATTGGTAACCAAAGATTTAATTTTATATTTTTATAAACAAAAAATTTTAATAAGTTAGTTAAAAATGTTCATAATAACTAACATAATAGATAGGTTATATCATATTATATTAAATAATAATATTTTAACGATTTATCATTGTTTGGTGAAACTCGGTCTTACATGTAACACAAGCTATTGAGGAAGGTCACTCTTGCATATAATGAAAGATAACATAGTAATTCATGAATTAAAAGTTATATCATATATTTAATTTATTTATTAAATATATAGTATAGTCTTAGGGTATTATATCCCCTTACATTCTAGGTGATGCATGTCATAAACACTATCGAATACAAAGCTGTACTTTAGAATTTCGGTGTGTTACATATAGCTGTATATATAAGAACCCTTTATACCGATGCACATATTTCAATATACATGAGTGAGTATGTGAAATTGAAGCACCTAGATATATATACCCCCATACATATATGTATGCAAGTCACATTCAGTAATATTAAAAATCCTGTCAAGGATTCTTTGAAATTAAAACCAGGCGATTTGTCCCTTTATAAATTTAGTTCAAATGACTGAAACACCTTTAGGAATTATTATAATATTTTATGGAAACCTTTTATAAAACAAATTAAACATTTATGGTACATGAAATTTCAAAACATGGTCGAAATCATAATTTGACAACAAAAACCCATGTATGAAGCTTAGGTAAAATACGTGAATCATGAAAAAAACACTTTTTCAAGTGCCACAACCTTTTTTCATAGAATATATATTATATAATAGTGGAAACAAACTTTAGAAACACACATTAATTTAAGGAATTCAATTCAAAGTTTTGACATAGGGAACCTACCTCAAAACATGGTTCCTCGGATGAAGGTCACTAGAATCCACCTGAAAGAGGTCTACAGAAGTAAGAGAGATCATGAAGAGCCATAGTAAAGAAAACCCCCCATTTTCACTTACAAAAATATGAACCTATATATATAATTACCCTTTTCCCAATATAAATATTCAAAACCACCATGAGTGAATATATAAAAGTATGATATATATATATATATGACCTTTATATATATATATGTGTGTAAGTCACCTTCTAGGATCAACAGTTAGTCACATTTGATGAATGCTTTATGAATGATCCTCAAGTTAGACCTCACGAAACCTAGAAACCAAGAGACTACCAAAATAAACACCCAAATTTGGTCCGAGTTTTCCCATGGAACACACATTGCAATGGAGGAAAGAAACTAAGCAGTATGAGAGGAAAAATGTAACAGCCCGAGATTTTATGAAAAATATTCTTTTTAATTTTATTAATTTCTTGTGTTGTACGCTACACCAAAAGAAGCTTGCACAACACACATCCTTGACTTTCCTTTAATTACACGCAATCGCGACCTTCCTCAATAGCGTGTGTAGTACACAATACCGAGTTTCAATAAACAACGATATGCTATTAAAATATTATTATAACTAGCCGTTATGAACAGTAATAACCACCTTTTAAAATTTTAGAAATTTTAGCTCTCAAAATGGACTTCATTTTTGGATTCGGAGTATCGAATTTAGCCTAAGGTGAAATTTTGGTACTTTTCGGATAACTTTCATATTCTGATGAATAGTGAAAATTACTAAATTATAATTAAAAACAACTTTTTTAATCAAAATAATTAATAGTGATAAATTATTAATTTGAGTGGTTTTAAAGTATATTTAGAATATATTTTTACAATTTAATACAATGTTGGTCATTGGATGTAATTTCACATTTAAACCAGACATAAACAAGTGTCAATCTTTTGATAGATATTGTTTCTTAAAAACACGCTATTTTTTTTAACAGCGGGATTTAATTATAAAATTAATTAATGCAACTTCTATGTTATGAATTTGGTAAAATAGACTTCATTTTTTAATTCGGAATATGAAATATAGCTTAGGATGAAATTTTGGCATTGTTCTGAAAAACCTCAATTTTCGATGAATAGTGAAACTACTAAGTGGTAGTTAAAAAACTGAAATTTTCATAAAACTTAATTTTACCGCTTCTGTGAATGGAATTTCAAAAATCCTAGAGACACGATTGATGTCAGTAAGTAAAATGTGGTTCAATGAGATGAAAATAATTTTTGGTGAATAGTAACTTTTTACTTTTATTTACCACGGTTAAAAGTAAATAGGGTAATTAAGGGTAAAAATGATATTAATATTACCCTAACACATGTCCTAATCCTATTGGACAAGTGTATATCGACCAAAAACAACCTTAAGTGTAAAATATTATCATTTAGGCCCACTTGGATTAGATTAGGACATTTATTATTATTTAATTCAAAGAAGAGTTAAAAGAGTTAAAATCAAAGTTTAATAACTAAAACATTTTTAATATGGGTTTATACATAAGATAAATTCGATTATAAATATTCATTAGAAAGATAAAAAGATTTCCTACATAATGATATTTTATTTATAATTTTTAGACTTTAAATAAATTAATTTATTTATGACACAACGATGATACAGTAATTACCCTTTTAAGGAAATGTTAACATAATTGATGTTATAAATGCCCAAATAAATGTAATTTGATACTTTTTATGAATTAAAATAATTTTATAGGTTACTATGATATATTAGTATTGATTTAATCAACTTTTTTCGAACATATAATTCTGTTATGACTTTCACAAAAATCATATATCAAATAGTGACAAAATTGACACAAAATAGTTTTTAAATCAAATATTATATTATTAATTGTTATATTATTCCTAAAAATCTAAGGTTCGGCCAAATGACTTAGATAAGGATATATATATTAATAATAGACAACTTGGGGTTCTTTTGGCATGTTATAGTAAGTGTATTAACCATATAGTGTAAGAAAACAAAAAGACACGGTAAAAGTTAAATTATTTAACTTAGAGTTAAATCCAATTGATAAGGTTAAAATAATAACCTAAACGTGTATAAATCCTATTGGTTGATAGTATTTCGACCCATACCCACTTTAGCTTCGAAATAAGACCCTTTGGAACCATTATAAACCTATTTTGACTTTAATATAAAATAATATTTTGAGATATTCCTAAGGTGCCCCTCTCCTCCCTTATAAAAGGGCTCCTCCTCCCTCTCTTCCTCACACAACTTTGAGCCTTCAAGCTCGGCCAACCCCTGAAAAAATCCCTTCTCCACTTCCCTAGAATAATCCTAGAGGTCCTGGTCTTCTTCAAAGACCAATCTTAGTTTCCTAAGTGGAGGATTCAAAGAGGCGTTTCAAAGAAGAGGTAATATCCATTACCGATCTTTTCAATTTATTTCTTCTTAAACTTCTTATTCTTTAGTTGTTTCATGATAAATTAATAAAATAAGTATTAATTACATACTGATATGTTATTATAAATATGAAACAACCCTGATTAACCTTCTATCCATCCTACGGAAAAATGAAATCACCGCGCGTGCGTACGTACGGAATACCGTCTCCACGCCGTGGTGTAATCTATTTTCCACCATAACCTTACAAGGATGGGTATAATGGTGTAATGAGTAACTATATATGATTATTATAAAATGATATTGATACTGAAATATTATAAATACACTTAAATACAATTCCACGATCATGGGAACGATATCCTCGCTCGTGCGTATGTACGGACTACCGTCTCCACGACGCGATGAGATTCATTCTCCATGTTAACCATTTAAGAGTGATTATAAAGTATATATAAGAAATAATAATGAAATATATGACATTATAAAGCTACTGGATTTATGTATATATTTATGTCATCTACTTAATTCCATTTAACTCAATAAGGAAACGAAAACAGCGTTCATGCGTACGTACGGCCTACCGTCTCCATGAACGGTGTATTTCTTTCCATTTACTGATTTATTATATATATGTATATTATGAATATATATATATATATATAAATCATGTTTTATATTTTGGAATTAAGTAATCATGATCTAAGTAATCATATGAATAATTACAAGTCAAAACACGGACGACAAATGAAACAATTTTACCCAAAACGCTTTTTAACATGGAATTTACAAAAGAACGGGTACTATAAAGTCATAAGTGAACCATATATGATATCATAACAATGAATATGATTCTGTAATAAGTCAATGACATTATTTAAATCATTATACAGGAGGTTCGGACACTTACGAAGCAAATCAGACCTAAGGTAAGGGAAATATCACAATCTCATTTTTATCCGAGATTGTTTATACTTTGGCATTTACTGGGGTGTATTTTATCATCCACTTCCATGTTTCCTCAATATGTAATATTATTTCCATTCACCTAAAAATGTTTAAATCCTATTTTACCCTTTGGTGAGTTTTTAGTAAAAGATATGAAAGGAATCTTTTGTCGTTTTTCGTACGAGGTACTTTTTTGAATTTTCCGACAAAAGTATGCGAAGAATGTTTTTTTAACTTATACGGCAAGAATGGATTTTTAAAACATTATTTCCAAGAATATTCCATAATAAGTTTTCAAGTTTATTTTTAATCAACTTCTTTTAGTTTATAATTGTATGACATGTTAAGAAAAGAAAAGTGTTTTTGAAGTAGAAATGATATTTTCTTCAAGAATGGAGTTCAAGTATTTTATCAAAATTATTTTCCATATAAGATAATAAAAGGGTTATGTTTTTATCCCTATTATTAAATGGATTTGATTATGTTGTGATGGAAATATTTTTATGAATTCCTTTATCTTATATGAATTGTTTTATGATGTCATGTTGTTTAAGAATTCCATTTTTATTACATGGGTTACGCTATGATGTATGGTTTATGATTATGTGGCACACATAAGAAAGGATTCATTATAAGATGGGTGGGACCTATATCTGCCTCCAATGCATTGGGTAAAGATTTCATATCTCATGAGATAGACATGGCTGGAATGGTAGGTTATACCGGTTCAGTGAAAAAGGACTGAAACGAGGGTGACTCGATTCAGAAAGGGACTTTGTCAACTAAGATAGTCTTGGCAATGAGTCACGACTAACAAGAAATGATTCTCTATAATTATGTGTGTATGCCACAATGTTTCATGTTTTTAAGTTATGCTTATTGGGATTTCATTTCACTACTATGATTTATCACATATTATGAAATTATGCTCTCTTTTGTAGGTTAAGATTTCCAAAAGTTATGTTCTTATGAATATGATGTGATTGATTTTTCTTTTGTTTACCCTTACTGAGCATTTGAGATCACCCTTTTATGTTTACTTTTCCCCAGATATAAAGAATGGTTTTAGGTATAAAAAAAGGGAAGATCTTTATGGGAGATGTTGAAGATCTTTCACCAGGATTAGAAGATTATATTCCGAGTTTCCAAAGACACTAAACTACTACGATCCTTGTGTGTGTGTTTTTGTAATGTACTAAGTATTCCGCAAATGTAATGTAATGTCAATGTACGTCAAGCTTCGGGTCTCTACAGTTGGTATCAGAGGAAAGGTTTAGTCAACCTTTGGAAACTAGGATGCGAAAACGTTAGTGAGATCCCTAGAGATATTTCTACGGTATGTCTAGGGATGTACCTAAGGTTAAGTATACGTATAGGTTATAGTACTAGAACTACGCTAACGATCATAGAATTAAACCCAAGATGTTAGATATTGAAGGTACTCCCCTTTATTATGTTGTTTTCCCTAGAATGATTTTTTCCTCTCACACTATTCTTTTTGGGTTTTAGATGATGGCTGGAACCCGAAGGAACCGTGTTGATCAATGCAATGGACAATGCAATGATTGTCCTCCTGAACAAACAAATGTTATGGGAGATGGAGTGAAAAATATTATTGCTATCCTTACACAAGCTATGAATCATTCCAGACTTCAAAATGAGTAGAGAAAGGAACAGTATTCTATTGATTCCTTCATGAGGCAACGTCCACCTTCTTTCAGTGGGACTTCGGATCCACTTGTTGCTGAACAATGGATCAGTACCACTGAAAAGATATTTTCAGTTCTTCAATGTTCTGAACATGATAAAGTCATCTTAGCAGTATATCGTTTGGAAGGTGAAGCTGATAAATGGTGGAATCTTATCAAGAATACGAGGCCAAGAGATGAAATTGAGTCCATGGAATGGGACGAGTTCAAGAACTTGTTTTTCAGTAAGTACTTCCCTCGTATTATTCGAACAAAGATGGAAAAGTAGTTTCTTGAGCAGAAGCAGAAGGATGATGAATATGTTGGTATATACGAAGCGAATTTTACAATACTTGCAAGGTATGCATCTGGCATTATCATCCAACCTGAAAGTAAAGTTGATCGATTTTTCAGTGGCTTAAAACCAAGTCTTCGAAGGGCATTAGCTATAAGAGACTTCAGTAGCTATGAAGAAATTGTGCGTTGTGCTATCAAGGTAGAAATAGAAGTTGGTGTCACATATCCATCTCATGGTTTTGACAAGAAACGAAAGATGGAGTTCAAGGAGAAATCTCAGAATAATGGTGAAAAGAAGATGAATGTTTCCTTATGCACAAAGTGTGGAAAGAAGCATGGTGGAGATTGTCTTAAAGGGACTAGAAAATGTTTTATGTGTGGAAAAGAAGGTCACCGAGCAGCTGAGTATCGAAGTAATGGAAAAAGGGTTTCTAATGATGTGAATAAAGAAAACACTGCAGAGAATGCACCACCAACACTTCAATGCTTCAAGTGCAAGGAAATGGGGCATTATGCTAATAAATTCCATAATCCAAGGGTTAGTGATGATCAACATGAGAAACCATTGAAGGAAAAGGACAAAGGGAAGTCACATGCGATCACTATTGGTGATGTTGAATATGACAATGATGTGGTGGAATGATTAAGTGTTTATGTAATGGGATTCCAAAATAATATTGTATCATGGAGTATTGGAATATTTATGTATTGGTCTAATGTGGTATTCAAAGTAATTGAGATATTTTTGGAAATAAGATGATATGAGCATAATGAAGGGAAAACGAGAAAATGAAATGTTTAACAGTATTCGTGAGCTCATGATTGATATAAGGACTAAGTGATATCATGGTTTGAGTATATAGAATTTTGAGGATTTTGGTATGTGAAAAGTGTTAACTTTTAACTGCATTCATGTTTTCACTAAGGTATTCAAGAGAATACACGATTAAGGACTTTGAATGTTTGGAATGTGACTAACAAAACATATCTTATGATATATGGGGATCGACGATGGTGTTAAATCTCTGGTAATCGTTTTCACTATGTTATGAGAGTGGACTGCAGTATTATGGATAATCCTAAAGATTGGAATGGATTATGTTGGACATAAGTTAGGATAAAACGTTTTTCGATATTATTGATGGGATTTTATAGTAATATAACTTTAGAAAAAGGACAACCTACAGGACGGGCGACATCCCATCGCGTCGGACAAGGCTGTGGGAATCGAACCCACAACCGAAGTGCGACTGGCCTTTATCGCCTACCACTGGCCTACAGGAAGTCCCTGTTTAGTAGAAACTAGTTTTATTTTATTAAGCGGTATGATATATGAAGTATAAGTCCATTTTAGGAACCATATATGATTAATCTCACTATAGAATGACTTATGTATATTTAATAACTTTTGCTAACCTTTTGTTTGAGACAGATGGAATGACCCGTCATTCTATCACATGATCTGCTAACACTTCACGAATAACAAATTCAACTTCATTTTTTTAAGAGATGAAGTGGAAATTGTTCAAGGCACAAACAACAGTGAGATTGTACCAAAATAAAGTAAGTATTTATTCTAATTCAAATTCTTCAACTTTAGGGAAATGATCTTGAAAACCAAAAATGTTGTCCTAGTGATCGTATACCTGATGAATCATATGGTACCTTATATCATCACAAATCTATGGATTTGTGATTACTGGCTTTTCCATATCCATGTTCTCTACCACTCTCCATCAGAACATGATGGTTAGATTTCTCTTCCATATCCATATTTTCACCTATGTGGAAACCCAGTGATTAGTTTATTTGGGTAATCGTTACATTTCATACTTTAGTTTTTAAAGCCAAGTTTTGGTATTTTTTTTACGATGTGGGTTTCAATTAAAGAAACTTTCGAATAGTAAACCATTTATAACCCTGACGAATTTCGAGGGCGAAATTCATTTTAAGGGGGGTAGAATGTAACAGCCCGAGATTTTATGAAAAATATTCTTTTTAATTTTATTAATGTCTTGTGTTGTATGCTACACCAAAAGGAGCTTGCACAACACACATCCTTGACTTGCCTTGAATTACATGCAATCACGACCTTCCTCGATAGCGTGTGTAGTACGCAATACCGAGTTTCACTAAACAACGATATGCTATTAAAATATTATTATAACTAGCCATTATGAATAGTAATAACCACCTTTTAAAATTTTAGAAATTTTAACTCTCAAAATGGACTTCATTTTTGTATTTGGAGTATCGAATTTAGCCTAAGGTGAAATTTTGGTACTTTTCGGATAACTTTCATATTCTGATGAATAGTGAAAATTACTAAATTATAATTAAAAACAACTTTTTTAATAAAAATAATTAATAGTGATAATTTATTAATTTGAGTGGTTTTGAAGTATATTTAGAATATATTTTTACAATTTAATACAATGTTGGTCATTGGATGTAATTTCACATTTAAACCAGACATAAACAAGTGTCAATCTTTTGATAGATATTGTTTCTTAAAAACACGCTATTTGTTTTAACAGTGGGATTTAGTTATAAAATTAATTAATGCAACTTCTATGTTATGAATTTGGTAAAATAGACTTCATTTTTGAATTCGGAATATGAAATATAGCTTAGGATGAAATTTTGGCATTGTTCTGAAAAACATCAATTTTCGATGAATAGTGAAACTACTAAGTGGTAGTTAAAAAACTGAATTTTTCATAAAACTTAATTTTACCGCTTCTGTGAATGGAATTTCAAAAATCCTAGAGACATGGTTGATGTCAGTAAGTAAAATTTGGTTCAATGAGATGAAAATAATTTTTGGTGAATAGTAACTTTTTACTTTTATTTACCACGGTTAAAAGTAAATAGGGTAATTAAGGGTAAAAATGATATTAATATTACCCTAACACATGTCCTAATCCTATTGGACAAGTGTATCTCGACCAAAAACAACCTTAAGTGTAAAATATTATCATTTAGGCCCACTTGGATTAGATTAGGACATTTATTATTATTTAATTCAAAGAAGAGTTAAAAGAGTTAAAATCAAAGTTTAATAACTAAAACATTTTTAATATGGGTTTATACATAAGATAAATTCGTTTATAAATATTCATTAGAAATCTAAACAGATTTAATACATAATGATATTTTATTTATAATTTTTATACTTTAAATAAATTAATTTATTTATGACACAACGATGATGCAGTAATTACCCTTTTAAGGAAATGTTAACATAATTTATGTTATAAATGCCCCAATAAATGTAATTTGAGACTTTTTATGAATTACAATAATTTTCTAGGTTACTATGATATATTATTATTGATTTAATAAACTTTTTTAGAACATATAATTCTGTTATGACTTTCACAAAAATCATATATCAAATAGTGACAAAATTGACACAAAATAGTTTTTAAATCAAATATTATATTATTAATTGTTATATTATTCCTAAAAATCTAAGGGTCGGCCAAATGACTTAGATAAGGATATATATATTAATAATAAACAACTTGGGGTTCGTTTGGCATTTTATAGTAAGTGTATTAACCATATAGTGTAAGAAAACAAAAAGACACGGTAAAAGTTAAATTATTTAACTTAGAGTTAAATCCAATTGATAAGGTTAAAATAATAACCTAAACGTGTCTAAATCCTATTGGTTGATAGTATTTCGACCCATCCCCACTTTAGATTTGAAATAAGACCCTTGGGAACCATTATAAACCGATTTTGACTTTAATATAAAATAATATTTTGAGATATTCCTAAGGTGCCCCTCTCCTCCCTTATAAAAGGGCACCTCCTCCCTCTCTTCCTCACACAACTTTGAGCCTTCAAGCTCGGCCAACCCCTGCCAAAATCCCTTATCCACTTCCCTAGAATAATCCTAGAGGTCATGGTATTCTTAAAAGACAAATATTAGTTCCCTAAGTGGAGGATTCAAAGATGCGTTTCAAAGAAGAGGTAATATCCATTACCGATCTTTTCAATTTCTTTCTTCTTCAACTTCTTCTTCTTTAGTTGTTTCATGATAAATTAATAACATCAGTATTAATTACATACTGATATGTTATTATAAATATGAAACAACCCTAATTCACCTTCTATCCATCCTACGGAAAAATGAAATCACCGCGCGTGCGTACGTACGGAATACCGTCTCCACGCCGTGGTGTAATCTATTTTCCACCATCACCTTACAAGGATGGGTATAATGGTGTAATGAGTAACTATATATTATTATTATAAAATTATATTGATACTGAAATATTATAAATACACTTAAATACAATTCCACGATCATGGGAACGATATCCTCGCTCGTGCGTACGTACGGACTACCGTCTCCACGACGCGATGAGATTCATTCTTCATGTTAACCATTTAAGAGTGATTATAAAGTATATATAAGAAATAATAATGAAATATGTGACATTATAAAGCTACTGGATTTATGTATATATGTATGTCATCTAATTAATTCCATTTAACTCAATAAGGAAACGAAAACAACGTTCATGCGTACGTACGGCCTACCGTCTCCATGAACGGTGTATTTCTTTTCATTTACTGATTTATTATATATATGTATATTATGAATATATATAAATATAAATCATGTTTTATATTTTTGAATTAATTAATCATGATCTAAGTAATCATATGAATAATTACAAGTCAAAACACGGACGACAAATGAAACAATTTTACCCAAAACGCTCTTTAACATGGAATTTACAAAAGAACGGGTAATATAAAGTCATAAGTGAACCCTATATGATATCATAACAATGAATATGATTCTGTAATAAGTCAATGACATTATTTAAATCATTATACAGGAGGTTTGGACACTTACGAAGCAAATCAGACCTAAGGTAAGGGAAATATCATAATCTCATTTTTATCCGATATTGTTTATACTTTGGCATTTATTGGGGTGTATTTTATCATCCACATCCATGTATCCTCAACATGTAATATTATTTCCATTCAAATAAAAATGTTTAAATCCTATTTTACCCTTAGGGGAGTTTTTATTAAAAGATATGAAAGGAATCTTTTGTCGTTTTTCGTACGAGGTACCTTTTTGACTTTTCCGACAAAAGTACGCGAAGAATGTTTTTTTTAACTTATACGACAAGAATGGATTTTTAAAACATTATTTACAAGAATCTTACTTTATAAGTTTTCAAGTTTATTTTTAATCAACTTCTTTTAGTTTATAATTGTATGACATGTTAAGAAAAGAAAAGTGTTTTTGAAGTAGAAAGGATATTTTCCTCAAGAATGGAGTTCAAGTATTTTATCAAAATTATTTTCCATCTAAGATAATAAAAGGGTTCTGTTTTTATCCCTATTATTACATTGATTTGATTATGTTGTGATGGAAATATTTTTATGAATTCCTTTATCTTATATGAATTGTTTTATGATGTCATGTTGTTTTAGAATTCCATTTTTATTACATGGGTTACGCTATGATGTATGGTTTATGATTATGTGGCACACATAAGAAAGGATTCATTATAAGATGGGTGGGACCTATATATCTCTACAATGAATTGGGTAAAGATTTCCTATCTAATGAGATATACATGGCTGAAATGGTAGGTTATACCAGTTCAGTGAAAAAGGACTGAAACGACGGTGACTCGATTCAGAAAGGGACTTTGTCCACTAAGATAGTCTTGGAAATGAGTCATGACTAACAAGAAATGATTCTCTATGATTATGTGTGTATTCCACAAAGTTTCATGTTTTTATGTTATGCTTATTGGGATTTCATTTCACTACTATGATTTATCCCATGTTATGAAATTATGCTCTCTTTTACAGGTTAAGATTTCCAAAAGTTATGTTCTTATGAATATGATGTGATTGATTTTTCTTTTGTTTACCCTTACTGAGCATTTGAGCTCACCCTTTTATGTTTACTTTTCCCCAGGATATAAAGAAAGGTTTTAGGTATAAAAAAAAGGGAAGATATTTATGGGAGATGTTGAAGATCTTTCACCAGGATTAGAAGATTATACTCTGAGTTTCCAAAGACACTAAACTATTACGATCCTTGTGTGTGTGTTTTTGTTATGTACTAAGTATTCCGCAAATGTAATGTAATGTCAATGTATGTCAAGCTTTGGGTCTCTACAAAAAAGGAGGAGGAGGAGGAGGAGGAGGAGGAGAAGAGAAACTCATGGGAGATGATCACACCAGAAATCAGAAGTATAAATAACCTAAAATCGGAGGGATGATAGGGGAGGTTTCCTACCTGATGGGCACTATAGGATGTTGAGTATGAGAGAAAGGAGGGTGAGCATGAGAGTGAGGTATAAGACCCTATTTAGGGGTAAAATCTCTTAATTTAAGATTTTCCATTTCATTATATATATTTTTTATTTTTAGGTTTGAAAACTGGACACTGTGCATGATTAGATCACTTGGATTTTCAAACCATGCACTAACCATGAACCCTCTATTGGGATCTTGGAGAACCACACATGGGTTGGCCACATGGTTTGGAAATCGATGTGCTAACCATGATGTTTGGATCTATGAAAATTAAATAATCTATGGAACAGTTCCCACATATTTTTTAAAACCATGTGCCTTAACCGTGTGACATTCCTTTCATGTCCAAAAACTCCCACTTTTCAAGGGAAATCAACTTGTAAATTAAGATAAGGAAATATAACCCAAAAATAAATAAATTTAAAGAGACGTGTCTATTTGGGGTTTGATAAGACCCATTATAGCTCTATAATGAATTGGGTAATGATTATGTTAGAAGTAAACCATATGGTTATTCCAAATATAAGGGTTCTTGTAAGGTTTCATGGAAGGTTTCTATGAACATAATTTTCCAGGAAACTAACACATATTATTTATTCATTCTATGGTATTTTAATGTTTCATTTAATCAATATTGACATCACATGGATCATGATTATTTATTCCTATGAATCTTTCCTTTTTTAAATCATTATTTAATGTCACATGTTTAATGATGAAGGTTTTTATGGGTATGAGTTATTTTATGTTATGCTCATGTACTTTGATTATTTAATTATTTTTCTTATTCTCATCTTATTCTCATTAATGATATTAATTGTTAATGACTATTCTTACCCTTACTAAGTATTTGAGATCACCATTTTTATGGTTCCATTTCCCCAAGTTATGAAGAATAATGTTAAATGATTTTTATATAGAAATGGTTCATGTGTGGAAAATGTTATGGGGGATGTTGAATAATTAATATGGAATATGAAAAGCTGGGTATAGTGAAAAAAATTCCGACTTAAATTTTTGAGTATTTTTTATATAATATTTTTTACTAATTCTCTAAAACTCTAAACATAAAATATCCTTGGGTTTTTAAGTGATCCAATATTTTTAATTTAATGTCAAATGTTTGGAAATGTTAAAATTGGGTCATGTTTTCATTATCAAATCCAGAAATTTATAGATCATGTTTTTATCACTTAATTTAAGAGTGTGGGTTTATGGTTGTTTCAGTTGGTATCAAAGCAACATTTTAGATAAATTTGGAGATTAATATGTTTTCATATGAGGTAACCTCATAACTTATGGATACCATCATGAGTTTATCAATTTAAGGATGATAATAAGTTGAAAGTAGTAGACACCCCTTTTTTGGTTTTAAGTGATGTTATTTTTGGATTATTAAATATATTTTGGGAGATGATTTATTAGTTTGAGGTATATGTAACCCTTAGGTTTAATGTGAATTAATATTTCAGAAGATTACAATTATATTTCAGAGATTAAAGATGTAATGTATGAGATAAAAATTGAGTTTAAAACATTTTTTAGTGTTATGGTTATTAATGTTATTTGGTATATAAGGTTATTTATTTATGGAATGATATATTTCGATCATTTGGTTTTATTATTTATTTTTTAAGGTTAATTTATTATTTTTTTCATATGAAGGTTTGTACATTTTTGGTATTATCTTACCTTATGATAACCATTTCATTTTTGGTTAATATATAAAGAGAGGAGGAATATCTAGTTATCATTTTTTATATTATGTGATATGATATAAGTTGATTTTAGTGTTTCAATTATGGATAATTCTTCTTAAATACACATAATTTAGAGAAGAATATGAGATTGTGGTAGAAATTTATTAAATGATGAAATTATACTTTTCCACAAACTATATTTATTTATCTTCTTAGTCTAGATGGTAAAGGAATTTCTCAACTATAGGAAAATGATCTTGAGAGAAAAATGTTATCCTCTAACCTTCATTTATAATGAATCAAAAACCTTTCTCACATCTCTTTGGTTTAGGATTTTTTGGCTGTTAACTTTCTCATGATCATTCAATTCCTTGAGATCAATGCTCTCTAACACTCTCTATCATTATTTGGAAATTAATGTCTTCTCCCATTTTCATATTTTCACTTCCCTATAATTTTATCATATTTGTAAACCTAGTAAATTTTATTTTAGATGAACTTATTTTTTTTCCTACTACCTATTTCTAAGAGGAATATTTATTAACCTATTTTACGATGTGAGATTTTAACGATGGTATTTTCAAATTTCAAACCCATGTTTTCTGAAATCAAGTACAAATTTCAAGGAAACAATTAATTAAAGGGGGAGAATGTAACACCCCAAGTTTTTAAAAGAATAAAATTATGTTAAATAGTGTATACTACATATAACACCTTTCTTAAACGAACCTGAAAATATTATTATTTAAATATGACCATTCTAACATAGATGTTGAATTAATGAGTAAAAATAGGATTAAATGAATTATTAAATATATATAAATCCCATAATGAATAAAAATATATTTATTAATTTTTAGGATTTAATAAATCAATTTTTTGTAAAGTTATTTTTGGCATCAAGAAAAAGTTTTCTTGAAAAATGTTTTTATTGATTTTTGTGAGAAAATATTATCATTAATTAATATAAATTTTAAAAAATATATTTTATAAAAAGAAATTTATTTTTTAAAAAATCATTGAAAAATTATCTTATAGTTAATTTTTGATAATTTTCAAAAACGATTGATTTTCAAGTGAATAGTGAAAATATCGATTTTCGTTGAAAACTGTATTTGTGTTACAAGCATTCACAGAGTTCCATTTTTTATTTCGTTTAAAATTAAAATTATTTTACTTATATTATTAATAATACAATTAAGTTCATTTGAATCAATTTTATTTTTGAAATTGGTATAAATACAATTTATACTTAAAAAGGCATTTTTCGGAAAAACTGTTTTTCATTGTGTTTTGAATTTTTATCATAAATTAATTTCTACCACTTATATAAATAAAATATTAAAAAATTTATTCCATATTTTTAATTATTTGGTAAAAATTTGGTAAAAATCTCCCTTTAATTTTTTGGAATTCTGAATTGTAATTATAGTAAATTTGTATTTCGAGAGTAAAGGTAAAATGAGTTAATTAAGGTTAAACATAATATTATAAGGACTCAAAATTAACCCTAATAGTTGAATTAATTTTATTATATGATTAAATTTCATCCATAATCGTTTAAATTTATAACATATTATCTTTTTTTACCATTTTTCCATGATTATGACCATTATAATATATTATATAAAGAAAATTAAAAATTATCATTCTTTTTGTTTTATTATCTTTTTATTTTTTACATTGGGATAAAACCAAGATATATTCGGTTATAATTATTAATGTGAAAGATAAATTATTTTTCTTTAACATTTTAATTTATTTATAATTTTTAGTGATGAAATAATTATCTTAAATACTTACACAACAACAACATAATATTTTTTTAATAAAAAATAAAATAAAAGAAATTATTTTGAAAATATTGAATGTAATAAAATTTGAATGAATTATTATGTTAATTATTTTTACAAATAAATATAACATGTTATGGGTGTTTATAATTGAATTAATTTTCTATCATGATATTTTAAAATTCAAATTAAATGAATAGTTCCAAAAAATGACATTAATTATATTTTATAATAAATATTATTTTATTAAATGATTTAAAATTTCTAAAACCTAAATCATTAGAAAAATGATTGGGATATAATTCAAAACATAAAAAGTGGTCTATTATGGGGTTATTTTCATTTTATTGTAACTATGTTATTCCCTAAATAGTAAAAAACATTAATATCACCATAATTTCCAAAATTGTTAATATGGTTTAAAACCAAAAGATAAGGGTAAAAATATAATCTAAACATGTTAAAATTTTAATTTTTGATATTAATTCAACTCATACTCACATTATATTATAATATTATCAATTTGGATCTATTTGAATATGAAAATTAATTTATTTTAATTTAATACTTTAATAAATTCCAAGAATGTGACTCCCCTAATCATAAAAGGGCACCCACTCTCCCATTTCCTACGCACTTTATGAACCATTTGGTTTAGAAAATCCCTACCCAAAACCTTCCTATAATTATTATAATAATTCTATAGGTCTTTATTTTGGTATAATACCAACCTTAGAGGGATTAAGGTGTAAAGAAAAGGATATTTTATGAAGAAGATGTATTGTTTTTAACCGAACATTTTCATTTTATTTATTCTTCAACATCCTTAAAATATTATTAAAAAATGAAGATATATTAACATATGAATATTCCATATACTTATATTTTATTATGTTAATTTAATAACCCATATCTATCTTTTTATTCCTTGAAATGGGAAATAAAACCATCCTTTGTTTGTATGGAAGGCTACTTCCTTGCAAACCGATATAATTCATTTTATATCACCGCCTCTAAATACAATTTATAATGATGGAATTAATGAATTTATATGATATTTATTACATATTTATAATTATTAAAAAGTAATATATTATATATTTTATTAATTTCGAATTAATTGAATAATGATAACGTTGTTCGTGCGTACTTGTGGATTACCACCACCACAAAGCGGTGTGATACATTTTTCACCGCATTACGTGGATGGTATATATAAGTATAGTTCAACAAATAATAAGTTATTTATGATATAATCATCATTTTGTAAAGGTAAAATAACACTTTCCTTCTTTCCATAATTATCTTTGAAAAATGGAAACATTATTCATGTATATGTATGACCAAACGTCTCCATGATTGCAACGCAGTTCATTTTTCATAATGATATTTAATGGTTGGTTTTAAATTTATAATTTACTAATAAAATTGATAATTATTTTATTATTATTATTATGTATATTATTAAATAATTATGTATTTACCATAGTCTATCTACTGAATTCATTTTGGAGATATAAGCCAAATATCATCAAAATTTATGATGTTGACTTAATTGAATAAGAAATTAAATATGATATTAAATTAAATAAAATAAATGGTTTAGGTATAAAGGATTAAACCTATAAAATTTTCTTATGATATTAATTAATTTATATAATTTTATTAAATAGGAGTTAAAGGAAATATATTTCATGTCTAGACTCAAGGTAAGATAATTTTTCTCAATTTCCCTTCATTGAAACATGTTTTTATATTGCGCACCTAATTTATTTTATATGGTGTTTATCCTAACCCTTTTTAGATGTTATATAATTAATCAATAATAGTTCATGATATTTTATGTTTCAATTCAAATTATTTCATCCAATTGGATTTTACATGAAAGTTACCAAGTGGAAAAGTGTTTCTTAACTCAATTTCCATTCAATGGATTTTAATTATACTTTATTGACTTTATTGTTACATGATTATGTGTGAATATAAATATAAATTGTTTTATGTGTATTTAAACATTTTCACATCATCATATTATTAATTAAGTATCATTTCAAATGTTATGATCTTCAAAAATATTTTCTTTGTCTCAATCTAATTTTCCTAAGACATGATTCATGTAGTGAACCATGATTTCCTTGAATTGTGTAATTAATATATCATGAATAAATTTTTAAATATTATATTATGAAATTCAATGGATTTATATATCCATATCATACTATTGAATTCAATTAATTTTAATTCGAATGTTACCAAATTGGTAAAGGCTTTATGATATAATCTCATATCTTTTCAAGATTATTCATGATCAAGGTTACTTTGGGGGAAATAATATTTTATTATTTTCTTGAACTAGATCTCTTTTCTTTTCCTATGGTTATGAATGAGGTTTAAATGTTTAGTTTCCATTTCCTCCCTTATTGATCAATGAAATATTAAGAAAGTTTTTCGTAAGTGATACTGACCTTGAATATTCATTTAGATTGTGAATATTTATCTTCAATATTTGTATTTTCTAAAATGTTATTTTATAAAGATAAATTATTTCCAAAATATATATCATATAGTATTTATACTTATTTTAAAAGGTTTTAAAAAAGAAATTTTTTAATGTTTTCCATATGGGTCTCTTTTTACTATCCTTTAATTTTATTTGAAAAGAATTTTTATTTTTAATTTTTACATTTTATGCAAATTTAACCAATTTCATGACCATTTTATGTTTTTAAGTTTCCATTATACGTATACATGTTTATTTTCAAATGAAATATTTTCCCCAATATTTTATAATTTTTTTAAAAATATTACTCAAAAGGGTATTTTCCCTTATTTTCAAAAGAAATGTTTTAAATGTTCATTTAAAAGTATTTTTTTTAAGTCATCATACTAGAATGATTAGTCTTCATAATTGGGATTATGATGTTACTAAAGCATACATATTCTTTCTCTATATGTATTACAATGATTTTTCAAAGATATTTTCATGAAACCCATTTATTTATCATGGGTTAATAAGATATGATGGTTGTTTTTAAAGGGTGTTATATTGAAAAGTGTAATATTCTAAATGTTTTATTCATGAATCATACTTGTGAAGAATATATGAAAAACAAGTGATCCTAATACAACTTATATGATATTTTGAGCCTAGTTATATCTCATGAAGACAGGTGATCCCGATATAGCTTATACTATGGGTGAGCCCTTTTATAGATCTCCAATGAGTTGGGTAATGATTATGTTGTAAGTAGACCATATGGTTATTAAAATTGTATGGGTTTTAAAGGTTCTATAAAGATAAAGTTACATGGTACCAAAAATTATTCTTATTATTTATATGGGGTTTTAATGTTTCATTTAATAAATATTGATATCACATAGCTCATTATTACTGATTCCTATGACTCTTTCCTTTGTTAAATCTTTTTAAGATGTCACATATTTAATGATCTTGGATTTAATGGTTATGAGTTATTTTATGTTGTGATTATGTACATTGATTTTTTTAATTATTCCCTTTATTCTCATCTTATTCTCATTGATGACATTGAATTGTTAATGCTTATATTTAGCCTTACTGAGCGTCTGAGCTCACCCTTATTATATTTCTATTTCCCTAGGTTATTAATAATGATGATAAATTATTTTTGTATAGAAATGGATAATGTGTAGAGAATTTTATGGGAGATGTTGAAGTATTAATATGGAATATTAAAAGATGGGTATAGTGGAAAAAATACTAACTTGAAGTTATTAGTATTGTTTATGTAATAGTTTATCCTAATTATCTAAAACAATAAAAAAAATATCCTTGGGTGTGTAAGTGATCCTATATTTTTAGTTTAATGTTATATGTTTTTAACATTTAAAATTGGTTCATGTTTTTTATATCAAATCCATAAATGTAAAGATCATGTTTTTAGAATAGGATATTGGAGTGCGAGGTTGGGACTACTTCAAAATACATCAAGAATGTTATATTCAATAATAAAATAATTAATACTAATTTAAAAAACTCCCCCATTGTAAAAAAATTAAGAAGTAACATATTTAAATAAATTCCCAATATTTGATGTTCCAAGAGATTAAAATATAATATATTTCAATAAAATCTTGAAATTTTTATAACTAAATTCTCTCCAAAATCTGCATTATCAAAAAAAAAGAAAGAGAAAGGATAAATTTTAAAAGTGAAGATTTGAAAATAGAGTTCAAGAGAGAAAAAAAAATTTAGAAATTTTTTTTAAAACATTTATTTTAACTTGCAGACTCCCCCTTAATAGGTAGAGAGAGGGTAGAAGAAAATAATTCTTTAAGATATAAAAAGAGATTTAGAATAGATAAAAAATAAATAAAATATAAAAATAGAAAGGAGATAAGAAAAAATATAACGGAAGGAATGAAAATAGAAAGGAATATAATAAAATAAAATTGGTTCATACCTTTTTCATGACACAAAGTTCCTCAAGAAACAATTTTACCTTAGTTAGTTGACTTCTTAATTTGAAAAAGTTCTTTTGAGGAGAAAAATAATTAATAAGCATCCTTGGATTTTTATTCTATGAATGAAATCTTAAGAATTGTGGTTTGGGAGATAAGTATATAAATTAAAACAAATTTTAGTCAACATTAATCTTCCTTAAAGAGAGATAATTTTTTTTGAAAAATAATTTAAGAATATACATAAATGATCATTTTATTTTTGAAAATAAATCAAAAATTCATTTTAAATTAATTATCACATATATTTTAAAATAGTTAAAATAATATAAATAGTACTTATTTTATAAAATAGACTACTGAAAAAAAGTGAAAAAAATCAAAAGTAATTTGAAAAAAATATCTCTCTAAAGGAAAATTTCAAAATTTAAGAGATAAGGATCCCACTCAAATGATATCATAAGTGAGATAAAGGTATCATATACAAGAGAAAATAAATAAATAAAAAATAAAACAAGAATTAAAAAAGAAATAAATTTTGAAATGATAACTCAAGATATACATTGATAAAATGAAACGTGTGTCAGGATAACGATTCCAAATGCACCTTTTAAGAATTTGACATGATCAAGTTCTTGGGGTTTAGTGAAAATATTAATGAGATAATGTTTTATCCTAACAAATTCCTATAGGATATCACCTTTTTGGAATTATTCTATTAAGAAATGGTGCCTAAGGTCGATGTATTTATTGTTATGGTGATGGATATGATTTTTATAGATATTGATATTACTAGTGTTATCACACTTAATAGGGAAATCATCAAATAGAATCCTGAAGTCTATGAGAGTGTGTTGAGTCTATAGTATTTTGGTGAAAAAACTCTTGAAGGCAATGTATTCTACTTTGGTTGTAGAAATAGAAACAAAATTCTAATTATTTTTACTCCATGAGATGAGAGATTTTTCAAGTAGGTGGAGAGTACCACGTGTAATTTTTCTATATAGTTGGTATCCTCCAAAATTTACATTGAAAAAATAGTTAATTCAAAATAATTTCCTTTTGAATAAAAATACCAATATTTTTAGATCTTTTTAAACAATGAAAAATATTTTTAACAAATTTGAAATGATATTATTTTATATTTGATTGAAAATGAACATAGAGAAAAACTCTAAAAATTTTATCACGCTAAGTCATAGTAAGGTAAATTGAACTACCAAACATACTTCAATAAGGTTAATTCTTTAATGTATTACCTATTTCATTCAACATAATATTACAAGATGTACTAATTGTAGGACCCCAAAACACCCTGAGAGGGTAGGGATGAATCAGGGTGTTGAAGTTTTCTTTCAATTTGACGGATCTTGTCCCCACATTAGTAGGAAATTGTTAAACTAGTATGATAGATTCGATCAACAATCAAACATTCACAAGAAGAAAGACAAAAAAACAATTTTACTTGGTTCACCACTAAGGGATAGTCTATGGAGAATAGGCCAATAGTGTGTTGGTCGTACCAAAATACACTAATATTCACTAGTTGTGGAATACAAGAGTTTAGACATAGTCACTCTATACCAGACAGACCACCTTTATATGATTTTAGGTATATCACACTGTGTCCCTTGGAACACTTTTATAGAATCCCCTGATCTCACTACCTTGGGTGAAGTCTTTATTAGTTTATTCACATGAAGGTTGTTTCATTATATTATAATTTATTTCTATCCTTGTCCAGAATGAGATACTGCTTTCATTGATTTCCTGAATTGATTCACTTCAAAGCACTTTCAAACAAACATGATGTTCAAAACATGCTAGAAGAACACATTGGAACTTGTTTGCAACACCTACTCTTGCACGCAAGATTTGGGTTTTTTGAAAAAGATAAATTTCACAAAAACCTTATATTTTTCACACCCCTTATCTTTCATGAAACTATACCATAGGTTTTAATTAGTCTTTAAATACTAAAGGAAAACTTTGCACGCAAGATTTTCTTTCTGCAACTCTTTTGCACACAAAAAATTTATGTGACATAGGAACCTAATATTCATTGGAATGTTGTAAGTATTGAAAGGGGGTAGCCTCATATTTATAGGCCCTAAAGACCCTACATAAACGATTCTTGATGAGCACAGGAAACCATTTTTGACGTTGCATTGGGCATGTAAGTCTCTTCTAGGCAGACCAAATATTTTACCCAAGATAAAGATCATGTGCACACCTCTTTCATTTTCCTTATTTTGAAGAGATGATCCCAAAACATAGATTTCATGTAACATTCAAATCCGACTTTAGTATTTAGTGAAACCTTCTTTTCCAAAACACTTTTCTTCATTCTTCATTTTTTGGATTTTTTTTGTGGAAAACACTGGGAAATGATGCATCCTTCATCACTACTGACAACCTAAACTACAAGATCACTTGTTTTACAAATTCCATGATCAACCTAGTGTGGATTGTAAAAAAACCAAAACCAAACTCTATTTCTAGAAAATAACAAGAAAATAACAACCTTGGTTACAAAAATATTCCCCTTTTGGTTTGTTGGAAATCTGCAGATAAATTCAATAATGAACCAGTCACTATTAGTATCAACGACATTCATTTTAGAAGTTTAAGATCCCTGATAAACTAATGTGGCTTTAAATTTCCTCTATTTACTCATAAAAACAATTTATCATAATGTTATAGAAGCATTTCATGGTTTTTCAAAAAACCTTATGACTTTCCCATTCTCCCCTTATGTAACATTGGAGTTGAATTTCTCCATTTCACCCGTTTAGAAATAAACCCAAAGTTCCAGATTTTGACTTGTCGAGCTAAAAACACCCTCCCCATGGATCTTATCTTTTCTATAAACCTACATCACTTCCAAAAAAATATTAAAATAGTTAATGAAACTAGGGAGAGGGGAATACTCAAAACCTCATCATGCAATATGAGGTGGCTAAACACTGAGGTTCAACCGATGTTTCTCAAACACATGTGCTGCAAACATCTTGGTCAGAATGTCTACAACTTAGTCATCAGTTCCAACATGATCTATTTTAATCATTCCTTATTCAACTCTTCCCTTGATGAAGTGATATTTAATTTTAATATGTTTTTATGAGAAATATAAACATGATTCTTCATAATATCATTCACACTCTTATTGTCATAGTGAATCACCATTAGTTATTTCACATCATCACCAATATCAGTTAGTTTTTTCTTCATTCATATTATTTGAGTTCAAGTCTTTGTATCAGAGATATACTCTACTTTAATAGTACTAAGATAAGTTCTTATTGTTTCTTACTCAACCAGTTCACACATTTCTTTGCAATAAAGAATGCTCCACAAATTGTAGACTTTATATCTACCATATCTCCATCCCAATCAGCATAAAACAATGATGATAGTTCATTTTATCTCTTCACAGCAATGTATAAGACATTATTGTGAGTACCTTGAATGTACCTCATGATTCATTTAACTGCCTTCACATGTTCTTCCTTTTTATTACATTGAAAGTGGTCTGCTAAGAATTTTTCAAACATGATATCTACCCGTGTTGAAATCAAGTGTAAAAAGCTTCCAATAATTCTATTGTACGTGGTGGGATCTACAAAATTCCCATCCTCATGCTTTCCAAGTTTTTTTCCAACCGCAATCAGAGTTGATATTAGTTTGGATTCATGAATGTTAAATTTCTATAGAATATCTCTTGTATACTTTTCCTGATAAATGAAAGTGTAATCCTTCTTATAAATCACGTACATACCCAATAAATATGTGAGTTCGCCAATCATAGACATTTCTAATTCTAATTTCATGTGATTGGAAAATTCTTCCACTGATCTTTTCCTGCTTCCACACAAAATAATATCATCCGTTTATACTATCACCATAAACTGATATTAATTTGAATTTTTGACATAGATATTATGTTATACACCTCCCCTTTCAAATTATATCTTTTTTAGATAAGAACATAGATAATAATACCATGCTTTTGGTGCTTGCTTCAGACCAAAGAGATCCTTTTTCAATCTAAAAACCTTCATTTCATCATTAATAATTTTAAATCCCACTAGTTGTTAAATGTAAAACTCTTCTTCAAGAATACCATTTAAGAATTTTGTTTTGACATCCATCTGAAGAACATTGTATCTTCTTTGAATATCCATTACAAGGAAAAGCTTGATCGACTCAAGTCCCACCACTGGAGAAAATATTTCTTCAACATCAATTCCTTTAGTATTTGAAAATTTTCCATGTCCACTAATCATGACACATAATGGGATGAGAAAAAATATAATTGTATTGAGGTTTAATTATATCTAATTCAATGTTGAAGATACTAAATGTGATAAGAATATTTTTAAGAAATTATACCTGAAACTCCTTTTCCAATGGAATGATCATCAAACATTTTACAGAATAACCAGGTTGGATAATAATTTAAATATTGATTCTATAATCTTATCCATCATTCTTCATTTTAACCCCCTTAAGGGAAACAATTCTCAGCATCTTCAAAATGGTGTATATCACCAAGAATGAATGCCCAGAAATTTCAATATGGAGAATACACTAGAATGGGTCTTCAACTTATGTCTATCCACATTGGAAAACATTCACAACATCACCAAGGATAATCTTCTTGAAAAATTGTTCTCCAGGATACCATAAATAATATCAATACACGATGGTACCTTCTATATACTGATTTTCCATAATAGAATATCTTTATAATCATAAAAAAAAATGATCCTTCATCAAATCTGTATTTGAATATTGAATTGAGGATTTATTCAAAGGTAATGACTTATTTATCTTGGCTATCAAGAATTTAAATCCCTATCCACTTCATAAGTTATCCCCATGAGAACTTTCTTTACCTTCAATTCCCTACATTATAAGCACAAATAAAATACACATAAGATTAAGGTAATAAGGTGGATCCTCCTTGCTTCATCAATATGAAATTTACAGTTGAGATTATCTTCTCAACCATGATGATCCATTTTATCTATAATTCATTCTTGAACATCTGAACATATGTTCTGATTTATGATTTCATGGAATAGATCACTCCATATTCTCTTCTAATTTGTGTGGAAAATTTTCTTCTTAATAGACATCAGGTATGATACATTCTTACTCCTCCTAAGAACTTGTTCCTGTTCTGGTACTAAGATCAAAAAATATTTTTCATTATGACCATATTTCTTACATATTTCACACATAATTTCTTTAATAAAAGATTCTTCTTTTGTTTGAAAACTCTTATTCACTTTTACTTAATCATGTGGTATCTTTTCTTTTCTTTTTTCACCAGAATTAGCTTGTACATCTCCAAATTTTCTCATGCTTTCTAAATCTTCTATCCAAATAACTAACATGTTATTAGGAACTATTGTATCATGTTGGATCTTCCACATGGGTTCTGCAAATGTTCAACTTGATTATTATTTATTTTGGAAGAAATAATCTTCAAATTCATGGATTTAGAATACAGGGTCAGCTTAGGATTCTCACTTGAGATCTTCTTGGGATAATTTGTGTTCAAAATATTTTTTTGATTTCTTCCCAAAGTAGCTTCTTCATACATATAATGTTTTTGTGGTCTTATTTTATTATAAAATATTGATGCATATTGAGATAAGAATGTACCAACATTGTGACCACTTCCATTGCATACATCACAGATGTTATCAAGCATCACAAATCTTTTTTCAGTTTACAAAATATTATGGGTTTATGCATGTCATATCTCCTTTTTCATATTCCCCCCTTGAAATATGATTCCTTTTTGCCTTTTCATTTAGAGGATTGTACCAAAAATTCAATTCACAATGCCCAAATCTATTGCAACACCAACATTGACCATCAAACATTGATATCCTTATATCTTCTGTATAAGGTTGTTGCACCTAATTTATGACTTTCTGTGCACTTTGTGGGAAAACAACTTATATACTATTTTTCCTATCCACCCTAGTCATGGTGGTAGGAATATTATCACCTTATTCATCCATACTTGTTCTTTATTTTTCTTATATCATGCACTATTAATGATAATAGGTTTTGAAAAATTAATACAAGTTGTTATAGATGGTACTTTTTTCTTGTTAGTTTATAGAGATAGATCATCAAATGATTTAATAATCTTATTATCACATGTTAGTGGTATTTTATCTTTATAATCCTCCCATGAACATTGAGTAGTAGCAACTAATATTTACTTCTTTTATGAAATCTCAATATATAACTTCTCAAGATTGGCTAACTGAGCTTCCAAATCTAGACATTTCATATTGAGGATGATTTTTCAATATTCAATCACAATAAGCTTTTATTTACAAGCCTTATTTGTTAAAACAACTTCATATTCATGAAGATCGACCTTATTCTAAATCAAAGAGTCAAGATCCTTAATCTTCTTATATATTTCATCTAATTTTAAACCCTTGACATTAGTGCTGTTTTTAAATTTCTCTTCCAGAACATGGATCATTTCTTCAACAGACTTTTTGACTCCCTATTTCTATTAAAATTATTTTAGGTATTTTGATAACCATATTTAAATTTCCCTATTTTCTATTAAAAAGGTTCCAACCTATTTAGAGATATTTAAACATTCAATAATTTTTCCTTGCAATCCCTTTTCCAATGAATTATATTCCCTTTCTAGATAGGTGATCTCTGCCTCCATACATTGAAAGACTCCAAAAACTAGGGAGGCGCTTTCTTTAGGAAAATCGTATAAAATATTTCTTAATCTATCAATTGGATATTATTGTGAGTTTTTAGATTGATCATCACCAACACTTGAGATAGGATCCCTATTTTGAGGATAAATTTCAAAGGTGCTAACACATTCTTCCTGATCACTTGAATATTTTAATTTAAATGAGGTAGAAATGTTGTCCTTTTCTTTGGTGAATTCATGATCCATATTATCTTTATTTTCCAAGTCTGATATATATTCATTTTCATAAAGTCATGGAGAAACAGTTACTACCTCTTATTTAGATAATATATACTTATTCAACTTTATATTCTCTTTATTTTTCCTATTCATCATGGTATTGGTGGATATAGAATTATACTCAGAGATAACTGAATCTTTATCAATACAACACTTAATTTTTGACTCAGTAAATAAACTAAAATCTTCAAAAGAGAATAGATTTACTATAGAGAATCCAAAATAGGTGAACCTTGGCTCTAATAACACATTTAGGACCCCAAAACACCCTGAGAAGAGAGGAGTGAATCAGGGTGTAAATTTTTTCTTTCAATGTGACAGATATTTTCCCCATGTTTGTAGAAACTAGTTAAATCTATATGGTGGATTCGATTAGCAATCAAACATTCACACGCATAAAGAAAACACACAAGTTTTACTTGGTTCACCACTAAGGGATAGTCTAAGGAGAATACACTAATAGTTTTTTGGTCATAGAAAAATCCCCTAATATTCACTTGTTGTGGAATAAAAGAGTTTAGACACATTCACTCTGTTCCAGGATACCCCCTTCACAATATTTTTGGTATAGAACATTACGCCCCTCAAAACACTTCCGTCTACCCCCTAGCTCACTGCCTGGGGAGAAATATTACTTCGTTTATTAACATGAAGGTCACTTCAATAGATTTAAATTTAAGTCTGTCCCTATATAGTATGGGAAACTACTTTCATCGATTTACTTAATTGATGCACTTGAAATCACTGATAAAAAAACCTGATGTTCAAAACATGGTATAAGAACACAATAGAACTTGCGCACAACACCTACTCTTGAGAGAAAGATTTGGGATTTTCATGCAAGATGAATTTTATGAAACCCTTATCTTTTTCACACCCCTTATCATTTATGCAGATACACCATTCATTTTACTTGGTCTATAAAGACTAAAGGAAAACTTTGTGCGCACGATTTTATTTTTGCAACCCTTCCACACACAACTCTTTTATGCAGCAGAGGAACCGGATCATCAAGGGAAAGTTATACGTCTTGAAAGGGGGTAGCCGCATATTTATAGGCCTCAATGAACCCATGTAAAAGATTATAAATGAGTTTTTAAAACCATTTTTGACATCACATTGACCACTTAAGTCTCTTCTGCACAAAACCAAATCTTTCGTGCAAAAGGAAGATCTTGTGCATGCCTCTTTCCTTTGACGTATTTTAACAAGATGATCCAAAAAACATAAATTGCATGTAACATTAAAATCCACCTTTAGTATTGAGTGAAAATTATTTTTCCAAAAACACTTTTCTTCATTCTCCAATTTTTGGACCCAAATGTTTTGCAAATACTAGGAAACACCACCACCTTCAACACTATTGTGAACCAATACTATAAGATCACTTGTCTAGAAAACTCCTCGATCAACCCAATGTGGATTTTCAACAAACAAAAACCAAAATCCATTTCTAGAAAATATCACGCAAAGAAAAGCCTTGGTTCTAACACTCATGGGAGTGCTAATTTGTTAATAATTATCCATACCAAATCGTTTTAAGAGTTTATTATTTCATTTTCCATGGTTTAGAAACATACCATCATTTATTTGAGAAATTTGAAAACCAATAAATAATTTGAGTTCACCCATAAAGCTCATTTAATTTTTATTTTCATTAAATTAGAAAATTAAAAAGAAAGAGACTCACCAGTGTATCTGAAAATCACATTATTAATGTAAATTTGAATGATTAATAAATAATTTGAGATGCTCTTTACAAAAATAGTTGAATATAATTTTCCCATTTAAATATATTTGATAGAAGATAATTTGAAATATATTCATATGAATCCTAAGGGTATTATTTTAAATTATAAATAGATTTCAATTATTTGAAAAATAATTTAGAAAAGAAGAATTTTCGAAACTAGGTTGTTATTCCACAAAAAAAATTAAATTAATAAAACCATTTGAAATTGGATTTTTACATCCATTTGGAATATTTTTAAATTAAGATAAGAGGTTAATTCCAACAAGATTATAATGGATTATAAATAATATATGGGTTTTAGGGTTGCACCATAGATCATTATTTATTCTTGGTTATAATAGTTAGAAACTAAACTGACTTTATTTCTAGTGATATTACCAAGCTCAACTAACTTATTCCTAGAAACCCATTTGGAGGATATGAAAATATGATCATTAGGTCTTTAAAAGAGATTCTATACATCATTTTGAGTGAATTTATTTATTTCATATTACATGGAAGGTACCCAACTTTCACTGTTAAGGGAATCATTAATGTTTCGAGGTTCTAGGTGAGTGGAAAAGGCAAGGTGTTAAACCTCATTTAAGACCGATATTTTGGTACCAGTTACAACTAGTAGACAACCAATGAAATTTTTAAGGGGATATTATTTATATTTTTTAAATAATTATGTAAATAATTTTAATGATATTATTTTAATTATTCATATTCTCTAGTTTGAAAAGGTTCATTAAAATATCATTTAAAAAAAATAAGAAACTGATTTTGGAAAATTTATATATAAACAATATGGATTGGTTATTCAAAATTTTTAGTCCTTTTTTAAAGGATCGGTATTTCATTCTTAAATTTGAGTAACCAAGATAGATAAATTCATCATAATTTGAATCAAATTTTACAAGACGATATTTGGTGTTTAAAATAAAATATTTTCAACAAAAACCTTGAAAATATGAATTTGGGGTTTTTTATTTTTCCGAAGTTCATAAGGGTTTATTATGATAAAAGTTATTAAAAGAGCGTGATTAATGATGTAGAATTAAGTATCAATGGACTTGAATAGAAAATAATTTGTTAAATTGAATTTATTTTAAAGAGTTTAAGTGATTTATTAGAAAGTTTTATTTCAACTATCTTCTACCCTATTTTGTTGAGGTGTTCAAGGAGAATAATAATAATTATTATATCTTTCAAAAGAATATAAATCATTAAATTCGTTATTATTGAATTCTCCCCCATGATAACTTCAAATTTTCATAATTTTAAAACCACTTTCATTTTCAATATTTTTAGAAAACTTGTTGAATGATTTAAAAGATTAAATTTTATGAGATAAAATAAAAAACCAAGTTAATATTGTAAATTAATCAAAAATAACAAAAGTATATGAATTTACTCATGTACTTTCAATTTTAGAAGGTATGAATAAACCAATATAAATTAATTCAAGATATTTTGAAGATGGAAATAATTTTTTAAATTTAAAATTGAATTTTTGTTACCTGTTAAATTGGAATTCTCTAATAACCATTTCATCATCGAAATGAAGTTTGGATATATCTCATACTAGTTAATAATTATTGATTTTGGAAAGTGAGTGTGTGTTGCAGTGACCATGGGATATATGAAAAATCTAGGAATCAATAACTTGTACACTCAAGCATTTGAATGTTTGGTTAGTAATATATTTAAAATTTATTATATATATATTTTTAAAATTGATATGAAATAAACAAAAGTTTTCATTTTGAATCAAAAAAATTTCAAAAATCATTTTTAGAAGAAATTTAAATTTTTTTATCACAAAACTGATTAATGCTTAATAAATTGTGTCTGAAGAAACCCACAAAATGAGCATAAAAAATTCTACATGGGGAGAAATAACTGAATAATGGGTATTATTTTATCTATAAAACAAAGTAAGAGAAGGTTTCCAAACTCAAAAAAATCACATAACCCTCAAAAGGACACTCGATCAGATGGCCTTTGGAATGTCATATGAATGGTTCATACACAATGCATAACCAAATAAAGATCACACAAAACCCCTTTGATAAGTATCCTTGTTCTTGTAAAGGCACCCAACCAATCATTGATGACCTATTAAAGGATTACATACAAGCTCTTCCGATCACACGACTTTTCAACTGGAAGTTTCCTGAAAATCATCCAAAAATAATTATAAAATAAAGGATAAATATATGAAAAAGACGGAGACCTTATATAAGTCCCCAACCTTAAACCATACTTAATCTTGAGTTATTACAAGATTACACGTTGAGGATCTTTTTAGGTTTAGAGTTTTACAGAATTAGATCATAAAACTTGCATTACATTCCACATATAAAAAAAGTGGTTACATAAAGATAGTATTCTTCATTCCCATCAATGGAAACACATTTAGAAATAAAACATGGATTATTTCTTGACACATCCTTGACTCTATCATCTTATCATGTACCTTTCCCTTGACCTGTGAAAAACATTTCAAAAACATGGGATGGGTATAAAAACTCAGTATGGGTTATAAAAAAAACATGGAAAGGAAACATGAGTTCATATATACAAAAGAATGAAATCATACTTTACCCATAAAACTTAGGCACTTTAACATACCTCATAAAATCATGAATAAATCATAGAAATCATAAGACATAAAGGTAACTTGAGGCATTCATAACATTCTTACGTAGGGAGTAACCCTCTTGGTTACGTTTGGAATACCCATCACAGTATATTCCCTAAAATCTCTTCGGAGAAACCTTAACGTTTCACTCCTTCGCGTTACCCAATGCATTGGAGAGCTATAACGGGCTCACCCGCCCTTAGTTTATCACGGAACCACCCGTCTTCATAATAATTCCCAAGAACCATAACATAATCATATCACATAAAACATGCATAAAGGAAACATAAAATTTACACATTTCAATCATGAGATATCAATACAACACATTGGTATAAAAACATTATGAAAACCATTTTCAATACTAAAATAAAAGAAAAGTAAAACATGGTATTTATTTTTCTTTTAAAAAGAAGGTATGGCTTGTAGAGGAAGCCGAAACTCAAATAACGGTCACGACGGCGGAGAAGTCGTTGTCGCCGCATACGTACGACAAAAACATTCCCTTTTGTCGTTTAGTAAACGCTTCGTATAAAAAAGATTCCTTTTGAATAAACGTAAAAGTCAAAGGGGTTTATACACCGTATAAAATAAAGTTGTGTATAAAATAAAATATGCCTCAACGAAAGGAGATTGAGACGAAGTCCCATACCTCGTATCCGACTTGACTCGACCGTTATTTAATCTCCTGAATACTAAACTTGAGTTAATCTCTACTTGATTATGAATCTTTTTCAAGTTCATCATTCCTTTTATACCATGTTATGAACATCATGTAATCAGTTAAGTTAATAATGTTCATTTTGTCGGTATTTGGTTCTTAAGTCAAAAATAGACTTCTTACACTTACATGTTGTTAATTTGGTCAAAGGTTCATTATATCCAGAATGGTATTCATGATGTAGATATCATATATGTCATATATATCCAGTACATACATGCATTTATAATATTACATCACATTTAGAGGTAAGAAATGAAATGCACCGTTCATGGAGACGGTAAGCCGTACGTACGCATGAACGCTACTTCCATTTCTATTTCATATTTTCTGGAATGGAATCATAATGATATAAAGTTATATTATAATTCCAGTATAATATCATATATAATATCATAGTTCCATCCTTTATATGTCCCACATATGGTATTTAACGAATCAAATCACTTTGAGGGGGCGGTAGTCCGCACTTCCTAAAATGAAGATATCGTGTTTACCCATAATGGAAACCATAAAGGTATGCCAAAAATGAAAAAAACATAAGCTTAAGGAAAACATAAACATATTATATATCATATATAAAAATAGTGACATCATAATGGCCACCTTTGAAGGTGTTAAATGAGTGTTGAACAATCATCGTTTCGGGAGGCAGATTTTCGCCATCCACGGAAACCGTATGTTCTTTAACAATTTGATGTAGTTGTGTGAGAGTGTAGCTCAAATAAATCATATACAAACATCCTAGTATATTGAAGATACTGGTTTTGTTACAAAATAAGTAAATAAAAAGAGTTTAGGGGGTTGGAGAAGCAAAATAAAACAAATGAACATGAGAGAACGAATTACCTTAAAAAGTGTAACTCCTTTTGATTTGAGCCTAAAGGCATCCTTTGAAAGGATTCTGCCCAAAGGGAATCCTCTAGGATTAGGAGAGGGATGTGGAGAGAGCAAATGGGCAGGGTTTGGCCGAGCCAAAGGCTTGAAGAGTGTGTGAAATGAGGTAGAGGTGGGGGCCTTTTATAAGAGGAGAGGAGGGGCACTTTTGGAAAGTAAAGAAACATTACTTTATTTGAAAATGTGTTTCGGTTTTAAAAGGTCCCACATTGATATAATTCGTGGATAAGGTGATAAGGGTTCTAAATCGACTCTTCCAATTGGTTTTGTCCATGTTTAGGTTTTATATTTTTCATTATCATTCCATTTTATTTAAATCGTCAAATAATGATGTCATCGCTGCATCATTATTATGTCATAAATAATTTAATTTATAAAATGTCTAAAAATCATAGAAAAACTACTATGATTTAGGAAATCTTTGTAGCTTTCCAATGACTATTTATAATCAAATATCTGATCTTTATAACCCCATGTAGAAATTGTTTTCGTAAAACATATCATGTTTGTGTCATTTTTGCTTTTACATTAAATAAAAAGTTATTTATGTCATTTCCCAACAAAAGTGGATCCATGGGGTCCCCAAGTTGACCCATGGCTTGTATTGGTCGTCCATTACACAACCAATAAGGTTGGGACATGTGTCTAGGTCATTTCATATTATTAAAACATTATTTATACCTTAAACTACACTAATTACCACTAATCGCGATTAAAAACTTAATAAGTTACTATTCACCAAAAAATTATTATAATCTCATTGAACCACATTTTACTTCTTAATGACAAACATGTATGTCGGATTTTCAAAATTCAATACACATTAGTGGTAAACTTTCATTTAACTGAAAAATCAGTTTGCTTGATTACCACTTAGTGGTTTCACTATTCATCAAAAATTGAAGTTTTTCAGAAAATTACCAAAAATTCACCCTAAGATATATTTGATATTCCGAATTCAAAAATGAAGTCTATTTTACAAAATTCAAATCATATAAGTCACATTAATTAATTCAATAATTAATTCCCGCTGCCAGAGCAAATAGCGTGTTTTTACAAAACAATAAGTATCAAAAGATTGACACCAGTTTAAGTCTAATTTCAAAGTGAAATTTATTCCAATGACCACCATTGGATAAAATGGTAAAAATATATTCTAATTTCACTTCAAAAGCAATTCAAATCATAATCTAATCATATAAATAAATTATATTAAAAATCAGTTTTGATGTAAAATGCAGTATTTTTCACTATTCATTAAAAAATGAATATTGTCAGAAAAATACCAAAAATTCACACAAGGTAAATTTTGATGTCCCAATCATAAAGGATAAGTTTATTTTGACAAACATAGTTTATAAAATTGTCAAAATATAGATTCAAAAATGGTTTTCCATCAAAAGGCAGTAAAACAATCTTTTAAGAATATTAGTTTATTCCATGCATAAGATTGTATTTATTTTCATTTTAAGCCTCTAAAACACTATCTTAATCATTAATAGACATGGATAAAAATATCTATTATTCATTACTTACTTGGGATGTTATATCCTTCCCCCCTTTAGAAAATTGCGTCCCCGCAATTTATTTACTTATCAAATAAATGAGGGTACTTATCCCTCATTGCATTTTCAGATTCCCATGTTGCCTCTTCAATCATGTGGTTTTTCCACAAAACCTTTACCTGCTTAATCACCTTATTCCGTAACACTTGCTCCCTGTGGTCAAGAATCTGGACCGGTTGTTCCTCATAAGTTAGGTTCTCTTCCAGCTGAACTACCTCTGGACTCAAAACATGAGATGGATCTGGCATATAATTTCTCAACATCGAAACGTGAAAAACATTGTGTACCTGAGATAAAATCGGAGGTAAAGCCACTCGGTATGCAACTGATCCAACTCTCTCCAGAATTTCGTATGGTCCAATAAACCTTGGACTCAACTTTCCTTTCTTACCAAATCTCATCACACTTTTCCAAGGAGAAACCTTGAGAAAAACATGATCACCTACCTCAAAAGATAGATCCTTCCTCCGGTTATCCGAATAACTCTTCTGCCTACTCTGAGCTGTTCTCATGTGTTTCTGAATCAGCTGAACTTTTTCTACCATCTCTTCTACCAATTCTGGTCCCATCAACTTCCTTTCACCTACTTCATCCCAGAAAGCTGGAGTTCGACACCGCTTCCCATATAATGCCTGAAATGGTGCCATCTGTATACTGGAATGAAAACTGTTATTATATGAAAACTCAACCAAAGAAAGATGTTGGTCCCAACTTCCCTGATAATCCATAGAACAAGCTCGTAGCATATCCTCCAATGTCTGAATTGTTCGTTCCGACTGCCCATCTGATTGAGGATGAAAATCTGTACTAAAATTTAATTCAGTACCCAACGACTTCTGAAGGCCTTTCCAAAAGTTAGAAGTAAACCTGGGATCAAGATCCGATACAATGGAGAGAGGAACTCCATGTAACCTGACTATCTCTTTAAGATACAAATGAGAAAGTTGATCAAGAGAGAAAGTATCTCTTATATCAAGGAAATGAGCAGATTTGGTCAAGCGATCAACAATAACCCAGATTGCATTATTACCTCGAGATGTCTTCGGTAATCCAACAACAAAGTCCATGGATATATTCTCCCATTTCCACTCTGGCACTGGTAAAGGCTGAAGCATCCCTTTCGGTAACTGCCGCTCTGCTTTAACCTGTTGACATGTCAAACACTTCACAGTAAAATCAGCAATATCTCTTTTCATTCCATCCCACCAGTAATACTCCCGCAGATCTCTATACATCTTAGTACTGCCCAGATGAACTGAAAACGGAGAACTATGAGCTTCACATAACAACTCTCTCTTCAACTGTGAATCACAAGTCACACACAATCTCTTCCCAAATCTCAAAACGCAATCATTATCAATGTTGAATTCAGGTAACTTACCTTTCTGAACCAGCTCTACCCTTTTCTGCAACTCACTATCTTGCTTCTGTGCATGCTTGATTCTATCTGATAGAGATGATCTCACTGATACCTGAAACAAAACAGAAGGACTCCCTGCACCAATAACTTCTATGCCAAAGTTCATCAAATCCTTAACAAAAGGATCACGTTCCAAACGCAACATTGTTAATGAAGCATTACTTTTTCGACTCAAAGCATCAGCCACTTTATTTGCTTTTCCCGGATGGTAATGAATTGTACAATCATAATCTTTGATTAATTCCAGCCATCTTATTTGTCTCATGTTTAACTCTTTCTGAGTGAATATATACTTTAAACTTTTGTGATCGGTATATATTTCACACTTTACTCCATACAAATGATGCCTCCAAAGTTTTAAAGCAAAAACAACAGCAGCTAGTTCCAAATCATGTGTAGGGTAATTTACCTCATGAGTTTTCAACTGTCGTGAAGCATAAGCAATTACCTGATCATTCTGCATTAGGACGCAACCAAGTCCTTTCAATGAAGCATCACTGTATATAACAAACTCACCATTCCTGGAAGGTAGTGCCAAAACTGGAGCATTCACCAATCTTCTTTTCAATTCCTGAAAACAATCATCACATTCTTTTGTCCAGATAAACTTAACACCCTTCCGAGTTAGCTTAGTCATTGGACTAGATAACCGTGAAAAATTTCTAACAAACCTTCGGTAATATCCCGCCAAACCAAGGAAGCTACGAATCTCGGTTACATTTGTGGGTCTTGGCCATTCTTCCACAACTTTTGTTTTTGCAGGATCAACAGTTATTCCATCTTTAGAAACAATGTGACCAAGGAAATAAATTTGTTGCAACCAAAACTCACACTTGCTGAATTTCCCATACAGTTTCTTTTCTTTTAAGGTTTGCAAGATAACCCTTAAATGTTTTTCATGCTCCTCTTTACTTTTAGAAAACACCAAAATATCATCAATGAAAACCACCACAAACTTATCCAAGAACTCATGGAAAATTCTATTCATTAAGTCCATGAATACAACAGGTGCATTGGTTAGCCCAAAAGGCATTACTACAAATTCATAATGGCCATATCTTGTACGGAACACGGTCTTCGGAATATCTGCCTCCTTGACCTTCAGCTGATGGTACCCCGATCTCAGGTCAATCTTTGAAAAAAACTGAGCTCCCTGGAGCTGATCAAACAAATCATCGATATGAGGCAAAGGATATTTGTTCTTAACAGTGATATTATTCAAGGCTCTATAATCAATGCAAAGTCTCATAGAACCATCTTTCTTTTTAACAAATAAAACAGGATCACCCCATGGTGATGTGCTAGGTCTAATGAAACCTTTCTCTAATAAATCTTGCAATTGCTCCTTCAACTCTAAAAGTTCAATTTGTGCCATTCGATAAGGGGGTTTTGAAATTGGCTTAGCATCAGGAACTAAGTCAACAGTAAACTCAACTTCCCGATCTGGTATTATTCCAGGCAACTCATCAGGAAAAACATCAGGATACTCATTTACCACTGGCACATCATTAATCTGAACAGTTCCTTTATTTTCAACGACGTGTGAAAGGTAACATTCATTTCCATCTTTTACAAGTTTCGCAGCCTCTTGATATGTTATCAAAAGTAAGGGTTCATTCTTGTAAACAAACTGAAAGTCTTTCTGAAAAGAAACTTCTTTAGCACTACAGTCAATATTAGCATGGTAAATAGAGAGCCAATCCATACCCAGGATAACATCAAACTCTACTAGAGGTAGAACAATAAGGTTTGCAAGTAGGTTCTTTCCACAGATAAGGATAGGAAGATTCTTATAAATTCTTTCTGCCTCGACACTTCCCCCAGGTGTTTTTACCAAAAGTTCAGGAGTCATTTCTTGAGATGGTATTCCCATTTTACTAGAATAGGTTTCAGAGATGAAAGAATGTGTAGAACCCGAATCAAACAACACACTGGCATAATCTGAAAAAACAAACAAAGTACCTGATACAACTTCATTTGATGGACAGACATCTGCTGAAGTAGTTGCAAAGGATTTCACCACCCCTTTCTGCTTGTAGTCTAACTTCTTCCCATCACTCAAGCTCCTTGTCGGACACTCATTTGCATAGTGACCCATCTCATTGCACTTATAACATTTCACTAACTGTAAGTCAAATTTGTTCTTACCTTCACCTTGATCCTTTTCAGTGCAATCATGAGCCTTATGTCCCATCTTACCACATCGGTAGCACTTTCCAGAATTCAGAAGACATTCCCCATCATGCCTTTTTCCACATTTATCACAAACTGGAAACTTAGTTCTCTTACCATCAGACTGTTTTGAAGAATTCTTACCTTTATCCTGCCACCTCGGTCTCTTCTTCTGCTGGTTGTTATAGAAAACTTGGTCATCGGCGAACTCCATTTCCACTTTCTCAGCACATCGAACAAGATTTTCATAACTTTTAAACTCACGAGAAGCTAATTCCCTTCGATACTTTGGCTTTAATACTAAGTAAAAAACGATTGATTTTACTATCAAGGTCCCGGATAAAATTTGGAGCATACCTTGCCAATCGAGTGAACCTTTCTTCATAGGCAGCCACTGAGTCTTCCTCTTGCCTCAATTCCAAGAATTGCTTTTCCATCCTAAGTCGAACAGCCTTAGGAAAATACTTCTCAAGAAACATACCTTTGAATTCATCCTTGTCAAGAGCATCAATATCATCGGCGTCCCTGATATTTTTAACCATAGACCACCACTGATCTGCTTCACCCTCCAAATGGTAAATAGAAAGACTAACCTTTTGATTTTCTGAACACCCCATGACATCAAAAATCTTCTCCAGTGCTTTAATCCACCCTTCAGCTAGCACAGGGTCAGATGATCCTCTGAATGATGGGGGATGTTGCCTCATGAAATGTTCCACCACTGACATGTTCCTCTGCAGTTGATCTGGCTGATCTCGTGCATGGATACCACCGCCATTTATCACTTGAGTCAACTGCGCCATTACTGCAACAAACTGTTCAGTTCCAATTCCGACCATTTCTGGATGCTGATTCGGAAGGTTATTTCCTTCTGTATGCCTTCCTAGCACTGCTTCCCTGTTTCCTCTGCGGAAAACCATTCTGAACAAACATGTCTTAGATGAAGCAACATGGTAATCTTTAAATGCTATATAATTTCAAAAAAATATTTTTGGATAATCATTTAATAGAATTCTAACTCCTAAAGTTATCTAAACCGACCTCTGATACCAACTATAAGGCCCCAGCCTTAAACCATACTTAATCTTGAGTTATTACAAGATTACACGTTGAGGATCTTTTCAGGTTTAGAGTTTTAGAGAATTAGATCATAAAACTTGCATTACATTCCACATATAAACAAAGTGGTTACATAAAGATAGTATTCTTCATTCCCATCAATGGAAACACATTTAGAAATAAAACATGGATTATTTCTTGACACATCCTTGACTCTATCATCTTATCATGTACCTTTCCCTTGACCTGTGAAAAACATTTCAAAAACATGGGATGAGCATAAAAACTCAGTATGGGTTATAAAAAAAACATGGAAAGGAAACATGAGTTCATATATACATAAGAATGAAATCATACTTTACCCATAAAACATAGGCACTTTAACATACCTCATAAAATCATGAATAAATCATAGAAATCATAAGACATAAAGGTAACTTGAGGCATTCATAACATTCTTACGTAGGGAGTAACCCTCTTGGTTATGTTTGGAATACCCATCACAGTATATTCCCTAAAATCTCTTCGGAGAAACCTTAACGTTTCACTCCTTCGCGTTACCCAATGCATTGGAGAGCTATAACGGGCTCACCCGCCCTTAGTTTATCACGGAACCACCCGTCTTCATAATAATGCCCAAGAACCATAACATAATCATATCACATAAAACATGCATAAAGGAAACATAAAATTTCCACATTTCAATCATGAGATATCAATACAACACATTGGTATAAAAACATTATGAAAACCATTTTCAATACTAAAATAAAAGAAAAGTAAAACATGGTATTTATTTTTCTTTTAAAAAGAAGGTATGGCTTGTAGAGGAAGCCGAAACTCAAATAACGGTCACGACGGCGGAGAAGTCATTGTCGCCGCATACATACGACAAAAACATTCCCTTTTTTCGTTTAGTAAACGCTTTGTATAAAAAAGATTCCTTTTGAATAAACGTAAAAGTAAAAGGGGTTTATACACCGTATAAAAGAAAGTTGAGTATAAAATAAAATATGCCTCAACGAAAGGAGATTGAGACGAAGTACCATTCCTCGTATCCGACTTGACTCGACCGTTCTTTAATCTCCTGAATAATAAACTTGAGTTAATCTCTACTTGATTATGAATCTTTTTCAAGTTCATTATTCCTTTTATACCATGTTATGAACATCATGTAATCAGTTAAGTTAATAATGTTCATTTTGTCGGTATTTGGTTCTTAAGTCAAAAATAGACTTCTTACACTTACATGTTGTTTATTTGGTCAAAGGTTCATTATATACAGAATGGTATTCATGATGTAGATATCATATATGTCATATATATCCAGTACATACATGCATTTATAATATTACATCACATTTAGAGGTAAGAAATGAAATGCACCGTTCATGGAGACGGTAAGCCGTACGTACGCATGAACGCTACTTCCATTTCTATTTCATATTTTCGGGAATGGAATCATAATGATATAAAGGTATATTATAATTCCAGTATAATATCATATATAATATCATAGTTCCATACTTTATATGTCCCACATATGGTATTTAACGAATCAAATCACTTTGAGGGGGCGGTAGTCCGCACTTCCTAAAATGAAGATATCGTGTTTACCCATAATGGAAACCATAAAGGTATGCCCAAAATGAAAAAAACAGAAGCTTAAGGAAAAAATAAACATATTATATATCATATATAAAAATAGTGACATCATAATGGCCACCTTTGAAGGTGTTAAATGAGTGTTGAACAATCATCGTTTCGGGAGGCAAATTTTCGCCATCCATGGAAACCGTATGTTCTTTAACCATTTGATGTAGTTGTGTTAGAGTGTAGCTCAAATAAATCATATAACAACATCCTAGTATATTTAAGATACTGGTGTTGTTACAAAAGAAGTAAATAAAAAGAGTTTAGGGGGTTGGAGAAGCAAAATAAAACAAATGAACATGAGAGAACGAATTACCTTAAAAAGTGTAACTCCTTTTGATTTGAGCCTAAAGGCTTCCTTTGAAAGGATTATGCCCCAAGGGAATCCTCTAGGATGAGGAGAGGGATGTGGAGAGAGCCAATGGGCAGGGGTTGGCCGAGCCAAAGGCTTGAAGAGTGTGTGAAATGAGGTAGAGGTGGGGGCCTTTTATAAGAGGAGAGGAGGGTCACTTTTGGAAAGTAAAGAAACATTACTTTATTTGAAAATGTGTTTCGGTTTTAAAAGGTCCCACATTGATATATTTCGTGGATAAGGTGATAAGGGTTCGAAATACACTCTTCCAATTGGTTTTGGCCATGTGTAGGTTTTAGATTTTTCATTATCATTCCATTTTATTTAAATCATCAAATAATGATGTCATCGCTGCATCATTATTATGTCATAAATAATTTAATTTATAAAATGTCTAAAAATCATAGAAAAAATACTATGATGTAGGAAATCTTTTTATCTTTCCAATGAAAATTTATAATCAAATATATGATCTTTATAACCCCATGTAAAAATTGTTTTTGTAAAACATATCATGTTTGTGTCATTTTTGCTTTTACATTAAATAAAAAGTTATTTATGTCATTTCCCAACAAAAGTGGATCCATGGGGTCCCCAAGTTGACCCATGGCTTGTATTGGTCGGCCATTACACAACCAATAAGGTTGGGACATGTTTCTAGGTCATTTCATATTATTAAAACATTATTTATACCTTAAACTACACTAATTACCACTAATCGCGATTAAAAACTTAATAAGTTACTATTCACCAAAAAATTATTATAATCTCATTGAACCACATTTTACTTCTTAATGACAACCATGTACGTCGGATTTTCAAAATTCAATACACATTAGTGGTAAACTTTCATTTAACTGAAAAATCAGTTTGCTTGATTACCACTTAGTGGTTTCACTATTCATCAAAAATTGAAGTTTTTCAGAAAATTACCAAAAATTCACCCTAAGCTATATTTGATATTCAGAATTCAAAAATGAAGTCCATTTTACAAAATTCAAATCATATAAGTCACATTAATTAATTCAATAATTAATTCCCGCTGCCAGAGCAAATCGCGTGTTTTTACAAAACAATAAGTATCAAAAGATTGACACCAGTTTAAGTCTAATTTCAAAGTGAAATTGATTCCAATGACCACCATTGGATAAAATGGTAAAAATATATTCTAATTTCACTTCAAAATAAATTCAAAAAATAATCTATTCATATAAATAAATTAGATTAAAAAGCAGTTTTGATGTAAAATGCAGTATTTTTCACTATTCATTAAAAAATGAATATTGTCAGAAAAATACCAAAAATTAACACAAGGTAAATTTTGATGTCCCAATCATAAAGGATAAGTTTATTTTGACAAACATAGTTTATAAAATTGTCAAAATATAGATTCAAAAATGGTTTTCCATCAAAAGGCAGTAAAACAATCTTTTAAGAATATTAGTTTATTCCATGCATAAGATTGTATTTATTTTCATTTTAAGTCTCTAAAAAACTATCTTAATCATTAATAGACATGGATAAAAATATCTATTATTCATTACTTAATTGGGATGTTACACCTTATTTAGTTGTTAATATTCATGTGATGTGCTCATACGGTTCTCAAGACCTCACAAATACCTAGTGATATGTTCACCTTGTTATTCAAGAACCTATTGACATGTCACCCTCATTATGTGAAGGGTTTTAGACATGTCCAGTCTACTTTTCACAGCCCCTTCAGCTCCAGAGATAAAAGTGTTTTCCATGACATTGATCATGAATCATTGCAATACCCATTATTGGTCATACGATACATTGAAAAACAGATATTGATTGTCTTAGAAAACACTCTCATAGTTTCTCAAGATCTAATACCCTTGTAAAATAAAGAAGCGGATAAAATGAGAAATAATGGGAGCTTCTTGGAGGGGGAATATATGTTGATATTTATAAAAACATAGTTATTTGCTTTGGGTGATTTCCATTGATCTCATAAATCCACCCTAAAAAATCCAACATAATCTTATTAGGGCCTTTAAACATGTCACCTTGACCCCACGAAGGCCCCCTTGAAAAGTTTCTTTAGTCTCAAAAATAACCCCAGATCAGTCATCTTCAATCACGTGAAATCCTTTCCATGGGAATCCTGATCTCGTGAAGACAATTATGCATATCGTCATGACCTTTTAAAATATCCTTGAATTTTCCACATGATTAGGATAAATTCGTTCGATCATCAAACTTCCAATAAATGATACACTAATGGGACATTATTGCAGTCACTAAATATCATGTGATTCCCCCAGATGACATACGCTAGGATCTTGTGAAACATGTAATATCAAAATCGCTCCACCAGATCTAAATTATATCTGTGAGATATTCTTTTCACAATAACTGAGTGGTGAGGCCTATAAATACCACCCCCTCAGCAAAAAAAATTCTTCCACGATCAATCACACATAGATGCATAAATGAATAATTCTTAGAGCGATTGGTCATGTGACCAAAAACGTTTTCCACCAGGTAATGTCTAGGGAATGACTTAAATGATCTTGTGGAATGCACATATTATTCGCATGATCACTCTATAGATCATATGAAGGAATTTAGGAATGTTATTTGGATTATGCGAAGGAGGTCCCACATATTGGCTATGTGACATGAAACCCAAAATAAGCTAACAAATGGGAAAACTTGAAGAACATATGCAATAAAGGTTGGAATAAAAGACTAAAAGGATGAGAGGCTTATGAAAAGATGAATTCATTAATCTTAATGAAATTTTTATTACCTATCCAAATCATGTGAAAAAACTGGTACATATTACTCAAGTCATGCAACACTCCCACAACATGCCATTTGGATCATGAAATGTCCCTCAAGCATGTCAAGAAAGTCATACGATGCCCACCAAGAATGCCACCCAAGTATTTCAAATCCATCTAGTCTTTCCAGAAAAATATTATGATAGTATCCAATCACTTCTACCATTTTATATGATTATACTAGGAAATTTTAGATAAGTTATGATATGTCACCCGGGAATGTCATCCAGGTCATGAGGTAGTACCAATGCATGCCTTTGTTGATCATGAGACAACCTATCGGGCATATCTTCCAGGTCTTGTGACACCCACTAGACATGTTTGCCAAGTATTGTGACACCATCTAGAGGTTTCTCTCAAGTCTTGATACATTATCCAGAAATATTGACCTTGATCATACAATGTATACCGTACACTCCATTCAAATTATAATATGCAATTATGAAAATTCAACTAGATCATGTGAATTCCTTTTGATATATTCATTATCTAACCAGGACATGTAAAAACATCCTCAAACATGGTAGGAAAATAACATGGACATTCCAATTATATATCCCATCACATGATAACATTTTCATGGGAATATATATAAGGGAAAACTATGTGTTTAATCCCTGATCAAATCAAATAATGAGAAATTTTATTCCTTCCATAATCAGGATACATAGGATGCCTACCGAAGGCCTGAGCTCAAAAGGGAAACTTTAGTTTGTAAGACCTGAGAAAACTGAACTATGATAATTATAATTCCTTCCATAACCATAATATGTATGATTTCTTCCCAAGAACCAATCTCTAATGAGATTATACTTCTATGTAAGTCCCACTATGTCTTCAAAATTCTATCCAGCAGGGCTGAATCCCTCCCATGGGATTATCATTTTTCCTCATCCACCATCGTATTGAGAACACAAATAAACTATGATGACATTGATTACTACCATACCCAGGATATGAAGGATTCCTTCCTAAGTTCCACACTATATATTAAACAATCAAAGGTCCACCCTATCTCATAAGTCCCTCATCCATATTTAGTGAGAAATATTACTTTATATCCCTTATTTCCCACTCCTATAATGGATCATAGGGGATTAGATATTTACAATGGACATATCATTTTAATTATAAATCTATCTATCCAAGGAAACCTTAGAGTGTAAGACCCATTTAGTGGCATTATATGAATACCCCATACATGGAAATCCACCTTGGGGAAAGTCCTGGGGGTGCGATCGAACTGCGATGACTCTGATTCCTGCTATAAAAAAGATATGTAGGACACCTACCTAAGACATGAGATCAATACCCAATGCCTACGTTCCCCCACACATGTACTTTCTGGATGATGTTAAACTGCATGAGTTTAAAAAACCATGTGGGTTTTGATTATTATGATAAACAAGATACATAAGACACCTCATATATGTTCAACCCCATCATCAACATATTAATCACCTCCCTAGATGGAAGTAAACTCTAGAGCGTATAGTTATATTGAATCAAAATATAATAATCTACTCATCAATGTGAAAAATATGGATAACCACAAATATATACAGATAATCTCATCAATAGATTCCCCTTTACACCTGGAAGGGTTCATGAATTGATTGTTTTATTAGGGTAACCAGTATAAAGGAGGTCTGATTTTTTCAGGGTGTAAAGACCCATAAATTTAAAGGAAATTTTTTTCTTAAATACTTTGGAATTTTACAAGCCTGTGGCTTCTGATGGCACTTGATTCCGGGGCCCGGTGTTCTCGGAATCAATTTTCACAGTTTAGATCGGGTACATTTAGTAAACGAACGAGCGAGATTTTTCTATCTTTTGAACCGGTGCTTGGATTTGAAATCTGAGGGCACCGATGAACTCACAATGCCAGTATTTGCTTAAGAGGACTTCTACCATAGATGCGTTTGCACGGGATAAGAAGTTAAATTTTGGGGTTTAAATAAGAAGTAAATAAAATTGTGTACAATTTTATTTTATTATCCTTGGAAGATAAACTCTCACATGGGAAGTTGTTGGTGGGGCCCACAACCACCCAACTTCTCATGTGTGGTTATGTGGGAGGTGGGGCCCACACGAGCCCCACCCTTTTCACATTCCATAACCCCTTAACCCTCTTTGAACTCCCATGTTAATTACATGGAAACTCCCCTTTAATTTTGTATCCTTTAAATGTGTAACTCCTCCTCTCCCCTCTCTCCCTCTTTAACACTTGCCAACCTATCACTTAATTAATTAGACAACTCATTTTTTAATTAATTAAGTGAATTAGAATTTGAATTTTGTAATTTTAATGCATGGAATTATTTAATAAACTAAGAAGAAGCCTTATTTTATTTTGGGGTTAGAAGTTTTGTGTGAGGAGGTATTGGGGGAACTCTAGTATTTTTTTTGAAGAACTCAATCCTCAATGAAGAACGTCATCATCTCCGCAAAGAAAGTCATCTTGCCGATGAAGAACACCTTCACCACAAAGACCGACGAACTGCCTTTCCTTATTCTCTCTGAAACTAGTTTGGAGACGTCTTTCCCTCCTTGGATGCACGCCAACGTCGTCTTCGAAACCTCACCCCGCAACGCCGTCTTCCGCGACGCCCGGTGAACGACATCCATTATCAAGGTAGGGGTTTACTCTTGAAAGTGGATGTTTACGTACATCGTACTCGTTGGAAATCATTGTTTAAATATGGCCGATTGTTATCATCTTACGTGGAGGGTGCATGCCGAACAAACACAGCCCGACAACCCTCTGTTGTTCTTGTTTAATTATTCTAGAATCAGAATGTGAAAAAGGAGTCACGACGCCGTCACGCTGTGCCGGGAATGCAACAAAGGGAACCGGCGTCGTCGCGCCAGTTGTGCGGGAAGAACCGGCCAGCCCGTCGGCCGGCCGGGCGAAGAGGAGCCATGGCGCCAAGAGGGTGCCATGATGGAGGACCGGCCGGCCCGTCGGCCAGCTGGGTGGTGCTGGACTGAGGTGCCAGGAGGGCGCCATGCTGGAGGAGCAGTGGCCCGCCCATGCGGCCCGCGTGCGCAGAAGACCGAACCATCTAGCTAGCCGGTTTGGGGAAGGATGACGCCACCTGGCTCCACCGGTGTGGAAAACCGGGGGGGGGGGGGGGGGCACCCCCCCTTTCGAGTGTGCTCGGCTTCGGCCGAGCCAGCTGGGCCGCACGCCCAGCCGGGCCGCGCCAGGACGGGTCGTGCCAGGCCGGGCTACGCCGCGCCCCGCCGTGCCGGGTCGCGCCACTTCAGGCCGGGCCGCGTCCCTTCGGGCCGAGTTGAGTATTTCCTTCAGACCGGTCCGACACCCATGCTGGGTCGGACCCATCAAACTGGGTCAACCCGACCCGTCGGCCCACTGGGCTAAAAGGGTCGGGCCTCTTAATCACTTAAACATGGCTAACTTAAAGACCGTGCATCTGATCGACGCACCGTCTGTGGCAGTAGGACCCGTTCAATGAGAAGGTTCTTTTGAAATACTCTATGTGAGTTTCTAATGAATTTGGATATCATCCAGGTTAGAAATGAGCGTATTTCTAACCGGGTCCCTGGGACAGAAAAGCCTATATCTCTCAGACCGGGCGTCCGATTGATGCGCCATCTGTTGCGATGAGTTCCTATTGACGAGACAGAACTTTGTGATACATCAACTCTGGACTTCGTGACAGTTGATGTAATGCCCCTTGGATCCTAGAGCGGACCCTCCCGAAATCGAGCGTGCTGTGTTCGGGAACCCTAGAGCTGGCTGCGACTGCAATGACGATGATAACTGTACTTGGATCCTACGTGGGTTCGTCACCGATGGTTACTGTAATGGGATCCTACGTGGGTTCGGCAGCAACGACTTCTATACTTGGATCCTACGTGGGTTCGGCTAGGGAGATGATTCAGAAGCTACATCTATCATCTCCACCCCTCTTTGTGAGTAGTATTTCTGTGTGAGCTGAGTCTTGACTTTCAGTCATTAACATCATTGTGATTGACTTGCTTTCCTGTGTGGACTGGGTTGTTCTTTACTGTATAGACTGGGTTGTACTTGGGCTCATGAGTTGGAGCCAAACTGGAATTGATGACTTAGGTATATGTGTGGGCATATACCTAAGTAGAGTTGGTTGATACTTTGAGTTTGTATCGTTCCTTTGTGGTTTATCCTTTGTGGATTCTGGGAGACCTTCGGGGGTCTCGGGGTCCCTACTGAGTATCGTATACTCACCCCCGCATGGGCTATGCCCGCACTACATTGTGTTGGATGCAGACGACAGACAACACTAATCGAGGAGGAGTCTTGTGGAGCAGGATGGTACCTAGAGGTGGACCACCTGGTGGGACATACACGGAGTAGACAGACAAACCCGAGGTACTGACGAGACTATCTGTACCCACCCTTCAGGTGGGATTTCTGGAGGACGAATTGGTGGTTGCTGTCTACTTTTCAGCTATTGTAATTTCTTTTACTGTTGTACTGTACCTTCAGTTGGGTTTGTATTCTGGCCCATTTACTTTCCAGCACTTACTTTTGTACACAGTTTACTTAGTGTTTACTTTAGCTTTTGTACTCTATTGTGATTGATTACTTATATAAAAGCAATGCCATCCCTTTTATCGGGATTTATGCCTTTGGTGCTAGTCTCTAGCCCCTGGCCTATGGGAGGTGGACTTGGGGTAGTCACGGAAGGGGCCCTGGAGACAGGTCGTGACAAATAGGTATCAGAGGAGTCGGTTCTACCGCAGAACTCAAGACTCTGATAATTTATTCCCTATGAAGCAATAATGTTTAGAGTATTGAGTGTGGTTATCAGTCCAGGGAGTCCAGTGTTGGTGTGGCGGCCGATGTATCCATACACCAGGACACTGACTTCTGATTTCCAACTCTGTGCCTGAAAACATTGATTGCATGAGTGTTTCAAAAGTTTTCTTTGTGATTACTTTGTGTCAGCTCACCAGGTATATTGTATTAACCGTGGTGCACCTGTTTCCTTTCAGGATGTCCCCATGATGGCATCCAGCTAGGGTTCCCAGTTATGTGCGAGATGGAAGCCCACCGAGCGATGAGGCCTCGGTGTAGGGCCCCATTACAGCAGAGGCACCAGCGATACCACTACCCACTGAGCCACCGATGCCACCAGCCCCAACAGTAGATAGTGCACGCCACCTGAGTGCGCTGCATGGGTTTTAGCAACAGAGGACTCCCAGGTTCCACGGAGAGACGGACCCTCAGGAAGCCGAGGATTGGATGGAGGCTATCATTAGAGTCTTAGGATTGGTAGGGACACCAGCAGACCTCATGGTGATCCTTGGGGCGAGTCTCTTGCACACAGAAGCAGGTAGATGGTGAAGCCTGATGCTCCATGTGCATAACTAGGCATCACTACTTTGGACGGACTTTGAGAGCCTCTTCTTCTCAGAGTTTGTTTCGGCCACCCTCTATGCATTGTGCATCCAGGAGTTACTACAGCTGCGGCAGGGCAGCATGACATTAGCCCAGTACTCAGCGAGGTTTAACGACCTCTCGCGCTACTCCACAGACATGGTACAAGACCCATTCTTCCGGGCCCGAACCTTTGACCAGGGACTGAGGCATGAGATCAGGGCTTCGATGATCTCCCTCAGCATCCCGATGCAGACAGGAGTACTGGAGTGAGCCATTCTTGTTGAGAGCTTTCTTGCTGAGCCTATGCCAGCAGCGAGGCCTACCACAGGGTGACACGTAGCGGAGTCTTCTGCATCCGGAAGTAGATAGATGTCGCATAGGTCCAAGCGGACCAGGCCATCAGGTTGGCGACCTCAGGATACTGGTTCGGATGTGTGGGGAACATGCAGCAGAACCAGTCATATGAGATGTAGGAAGTGCTATGCATGCGGTGGGCAGGGCCACATGGCTCATGACTGCCCGACCTGCCATGTAGAGGAGCATCAGACAGTTGAGGGACCACCTAGGAAGAGGTAGAGGTTTGACCGTGGTGGTGCGCATGGAGCTGGCAGACGAGGTAGAGGAGATGCCCAAGCAGCAGGTGGTGGATGACGCTTCGAGGCTCTACCACCACCACCACAAGGAGGACCACCCTGGCCACAGGGAGCTGGCAGACAGGGGCATGCTCAGCTCCAGGCAGTCGAGGCCTACGACCACAGCGCACCTGAGATGATTCGAGGTACTATCTGTGTCTAATCCACCCTTGTTGCAGTTCTTAGAGACACATGAGCGAGTCATTATTTTATTACCATTTCCCTTATTCGGAGCTCAGAGATTCCGATAGAGCCGTTGGATCGATCCTTACAGCTAGAGACTCCTACGGGAGCAGACTCGATGATTACGCACTAGTGCCGGTAGTGTGAGATTACTCTGGGAGGCGAGAGCTTCGGCTGGGATCTTCTTGTAGCAGCATCGAGACCTTACGACATCATCTTGGGCATGGATTGGATATCTATAGTTCATGCTTAGATCGACTGTATTAGGCTCAAAGTGCGGTGTGTCCTCACATATGGGAGTAGGTTCACCTTCACCAGTGAGAAGGGAGCCTTTTCAGCACAGGATGGACTTACACAGAGGAGAGGACAACTGATCACAAATCAGTTGGCTAGTCTCATCCTCGGAGCGGTTGATGTGTGGAGTCTGAGTTTTCCTATTGTGGTAGATCAGTACGCGGACGTTTTTCCTAACAACGTTCCAGGACTACCTCCTCGCATAGAGGTAGACTTATACATTGATCTGTACCCTGGGACATCACCGATATCTACTCCAGAATATCGGATGGCTCCGCCGAGCTTTGTGCGCTTCAGGTACAGCTGGAGGACTTACAGGTTAAGGGATTCATCAGACCCAGTGTTTCACCCTCGGCTTCTCCGATTTTATTCACCAAGAAGGCGGATGGGAGCTTACGACTATGTGTCGATTACCATCGCCTGAATTAGGTGACCATAAAGAACAAGTACCCACTTCTGAGGATTGATGACCTCTTTGATCAGCTCAAGGGAGCACGATGGTTCTCGAAGATAGACCTCAGGTCAGGCTATCATCAGATTATAGTTCAAGACGAGGATGTGCAGAAGACAGCCTTCAGATGTCGGTATGGCCACTACGAGTTCTTGGTTGTGCATTTTGGCGTAACCAATGCTCCAGCATTGTTCATGTCTCTCATGAACAGGATCTTCCAGCCTTACCTTGATCGATTTGTCGTAGTCTTCATCGACAACATACTGATTTACTCGACTACTGAGGAGGAGCACGCCTACCACTTGTGGGTTGTACTGGACACACTCTGAGAGCACCAGATTTAAGGTAAGATCTCGATGTGTCAGTTTCAGATTTGAGAGGTCCACTTCTTGGGGCACGTAATCTCTAAGGCAGGAGTTGCGGTGGATCCTATGAAGATCGAGGCAGTACTTGCTTGGGATCCACACAGGAGTGTGATAGAGGTGAGAAGTTTCCTAGGTCTGGATAGGTACTATCGAAGATTTGTTCCAGACTTCTCTAGAGTTACAACACCACTTTCAGCTTTGAAGAACAAGGGGAAACAATTCATGTGGTCAGATAGATGTCAACAGAGCTTCCGGGAGCTGAAGAAGAGATTGACCAGTGCGCCTATCTTGAGGTTACCGGAGGAGGGAATAGGGTACGTAGTTTACTGCGATGAATCAGGGGCCGGACTTTGGTGTGTCCTGATGTTGGAGCGGGAAATGATTTCTTATGGTTGATGATAGTTGAGGAAGCATGAGAAGAACTACGCTACCCATGACCTGGAGTTAGCAGTAGTGGTATTTGCCTTGAATATGTGGCAGCACTATCTTATGGGAGATCTCTTCACAGTCTATTCTGACCACCAGAGTCTCAGGTACATCTTCTCACAGATGGACCTGAACCTGAGGCAGTGGCGATGGATCTAGTTCCTCCAGGACTATGACTTTGTGATAGTCTATACTCCTGGTAAGGGGAACGTAGTAGCTGATGCTCTTAGTAGGAGATCGGGCATTTAGCTACTTGGAGATGCAACGAAGTAGCTAGCCGCGTTCCAAATATCCTTCATGGATAGAGATGGTGAAGCCTTCCTAAAGTCTCTCACAGTCACTCCTACACTACATCAGTGGGTCAGAGAGGCACAATGTGGGGATGTTGACTGTGAGACGCGACATGCTCAGATTTCCATAGGGCAGGCGCCTGATGGATTTTCTGAAGGAGCATAGCATGTCATCTTCTTCAGGGGACATACCATGGTACCAGTTTCATTACATGAGGAGGTGCTGAGGGAGTTTCATACTTCCCCATTGGCGGTACATCCAAGAGTAGATAAGATGTACCATGATCTCAGATGACAGCACTGGTGGCTGGGTATGAAGAAGGCTGTGGCAGAGTTTGTTTCACGATGCCTCACCTGCCAGCAGGTGAAGGTGGAGCACCAGGTACCGACATGTTTAGTACAGCCCCTAGAGGTCCCAGAGTGGAAGTGAGATGAGATATCCTTGGATTTTGTGATAGGGCTTCCACCTACTTTCAGAGGACACGACTCCATTTGGGTGATCGTAGACCGACTCACCAAGTCGGCCCACTTCCTACCTATTAGAGAGAAGGGATCAGTGGAGAGCTTGGGATGCCTCTAAATTCAGGAGATCATATGACTTCATGGTGTGCCATCATATATCATATCCGATCGAGACACTCGCTTTACTTCTCGGATTTGGAAGGGGTTGTAGGAGGCTTTTGGGATGTAGCTACGTTTGAGCACCGCCTTTCATCCTCAGACGGAAGTCCAGACGGAGAGGACCATTCAGAAACTCGAGGACATGCTCCATGCATGTGTCCTTGACTTTGGTCATAGCTGGGAGGATCACCTACCCTTGGTGGAGTTTGCGTACAATAATAGATACCACTCCACCATTGGGATGGCACCATATGAGGCATTGTATGACTGACCATGTAGATCACCTATGTGATGGACTAACCCTGGGGAGTCAGCACTCGTAGGACCAGAGATGGTCCAGGATATGGCAGAGAAGGTGTAGATCATCTAGGAATAGATGAAGACTGCACAGATCAGACAGAAGTCCTATGATGATAGGAGGCGGAGACCACTGGAGTTCGAGGATGGCGACCACATTTTCTTATGAGTCTCACCTCGACGTGGATTACGAAGATTTGGTCGGGGCGACAAGTTATCTCCGTGCTAAATCAGACCTTTCCAGGTCCTCAGTAGGGTAGGCGATGTGGCTTACCGCCTGGACCTTCCACCTCAGTTGCACAGGGTGCATGATGTCTTCCATGTATCTCATCCGAGGAGATACATGCACGACTCGACTCATATCATCGACCACGGGGAGCTGGACATCGATGATGGGGAAACTTTTGCGGAGGTCCCAGTGTAGATCGAGGATCGATAGGAGAAGGTCCTACATGGACGGTCAATTCCTCTAGTGCGCATCCGGTGGTAGCACGAGAACCTTCAAGAGAGCACATGGGAGCAGGAGGCTCAGATGCGTGCACAATACCCTCATTTTTCCCCTAGTTTATGATGTAGCTTTACGGGGACGTAAAGCCCTGATGTGGGAGTACTGTAAAGACCCGGAAATTTCAATAATTTTTTTTCTTAAATACTTGTGGAATTTTTCGAGTCTGTGGCTTCTAACGACACTTGATTCTAAGGCCCGGTGTGCTCGGAATCAATTTTTGATGTTTATCTTGGGCAAGTTCAGTAAACGAATGAGCAGGATTTTTCCATCTTTTTAACCAGTGCTCGGATTTGAAATTCGATGGCACCGATGAACTCGAAGCACCGGTATTTTCTTAAGAGGACTTCTACTATAGATGTGTTTTCACGGGAGAAGAAGTTAAATTTTTGGGTTTAAATAAGAAGTAAATAAAATTGTGTACAATTTTATTTTATTATCCTTGGAAGTTAAACTCTCCCATGGGAAGTTGTTGGTGGGGCCCACAACTATCCAACTTCCCATGTGTGGTAATATAGGAGGTGGGGCCCATATGATCCCCACCCTTTTCAAATTATATAACGCCTTAACCCTCTTTGAACTCCCATGTTAATTACATGGAAACTCCCCTTTAATTTTGTATCCTTTAAATATGTAACTCTTTCTCTCCCCTCTCTCCCTATTTAAAACTTTCCAACCTATCACTTAATTAATTAGACAACTCATGGTTTAAGTAATTAAGTGAATTTTAATTTGAATTTTGTAATTTGAATGCATGGAATGATTTAATAAAATAAGAAGAAGCCTTATTTTATTTTGGGGTTAGAATTGTTGTGTGAGGAGGTATTGGGAGAACTCTAGTATTTTTTTGAAGAACTCCATCCTCAACGAATAACGTCATCCTCTCCATGAAGAACATCATCTCTTCGACGAAGCATTCCATCACCACAAATAGCGACAATGTGCCTTTCCTTCTTCTCTCCGCAACTAGTGTGGAGGCACCGTTCCCTCCTTGGATGCATGCCAACGTCGTCTTTGAAACCTCACCCCGTGACGCTGTCTTTCATGACGCCCGACGAATGAAATCGATTATCGAGGTAGGGGTTTACTCTTGAAATTGTATGTCTACTTACCCCGTACTCATTGGAAATCATTGTTTAAATATGGCCGATTGTTATCATCTTACGTGGAGGGTGTAGGTTGAACAAACATAGCCTGACAACCCTCTGTTGTTCTCGTTTAATTATTCTAGAATCGTAATGCGACAATGGAGGCACGAGGCTGTCGCGCTGCGCCGGGAACATGACAAAGGGAACTGGCGCCGTCGTGCCAGTTGTGCAGGAAGAACCGTGACCCGATACACAGGCCGCTTCTGCAGAAGAACCGATCGGCCCATCGGCCGGCCAGACGAAGAGGAGCCACGACACCAGGAGGGTGTCGTGCTAGAGGACCGGTGGCCCTCCCATATGAGCCACGTGTGCAGAAGACCGGCCAGTCTAGCCGGCCGGTTTGGGGAAAGGCGGTGCTGCCGGTGCAGAAAATCGGGGGGGGGGGGGATTTGGAATGCGCTCGGCCATCCGGCTGAGCCAGCCGGGACGCGCCAGGCCGGGTTGAGCCGGGCCGCGCCCCTCCGGGCCGGGCCGCGCCACTTCGGGTCGGGTCGTGCCACTTCGGGCTAGGCCGCATCCCTTCAGGCCGAGTTGAGTATTTCCTTTGGATCGGTCTGACAACCCTGCTGGAACGGACCCATCAAACTAGGTTAACCCGACCCGTTGGCCCACTGAGCTAAATGGGCCAGGCATGTTAATCACTTAAACAAGGTTAACTTAAAGACCGCACGTCCGATCAACGCGCCGTCTGCTGCACTAGGACCCTTTCGACAAGACAATTCTTTTGCGATAATCTAAGTGAGTTTCGGATGAATTTGGATAATAGATGGGTTAGAAATAATCATATTTATAACCGGGCCCCTTGGACGGAAAATCCTATATCTCTCAGACCGGGCGTCTGATTGACGCCCTTTCTATTGCGATGAGTTCCTATTGACGAGATTGAACTTTGTGATACATCAACTCTGGAATTCAAGAAAGTTGATGTAATGCCCCCTTGGCTCGTGGAGTGGACCCTCCCAGAATCGAGCGTGCTGTGTGCGGGAACCCTAGAGCTGGATGAGATTGTGACGACGATGACAACTGTACTTGGATCCTACGTGGGTTTGGCAACGAGGATAATTGTACGTGGATCCTCCGTGGGTTCGGTAGCGATGACGACTGTACGTGGATCCTACGTGGGTTCGACAACGATGATTATTGTACTAGGATCCTACGTGGGTTTGGAAGCGATGACTTCTGTACTTGGATCCTACGTGGTTTCGGCAGGGGAGATTATTCAAAAGCTACATCTATCATCTCCACCCCTCTTCTTGAGTAGTATTCCTGTGTGAGATGAGTCTTGATTTTCAGTCATTAACATCGTTGTGATTGACTTGGTTTGCTGTATGGACTGGGTTGTGCTTTCCTGTGTGGACTAGGTTGTACTTGGGCTCGTGGGTTGGAGCCAAACTGGAATTGATGACTTAGGTATATATATGGTCATATACCTAAGTAGAGTTGGTTGATACTTTGTGTTTTTATCTTTCCTTTTTGGTTTATCCTTTGTGGATTATGGGAGACCTTCAGGGGTCTCGGGGTCCCTACTGAGTATCATATACTCACCCCTGCATGGGCTATGCCCGCACTACGATGTGTTGGATGCAGACGACAGACAACACTGATCGAGGTGGATTCTTGTGGATCAGGACGGTACCTGGAGGTGGACCACCTGGCGAGACGTAGATGAAGCGGACAGACAGACCCGAGGTACTGACAAGAATGTTTGTACCCACCCTTCAGGTGGGATTTCTGGAGGAAGACTCAGTGGTTGCTGTTTACTTTTCAGCTACTGTACTTTCTTTTACTGTTGTATTATACTTTCAGTTGGGTTTGTATTCTGGCCTATTTACTTTCCAGCACTTACTTTTGTACTCAGTTTACTTATTGTTTATTTCATCTTCTGTACTCTATTGTGATTGATTACTTATATAAAGGCAATGCCTTCCCTTTTATCGGGATTTATGCCTTTGGTGCTAGTCGCCAGCCCCTGGCCTATGGGAGGCGGACATGGGGTAGTCATGGCACGAGCCCCGAGGATGGGTCGTGACACAGGGGGTGCGTCATTACAACAAATTTCACCTTAGTGCCTCCTAAGATGGCGTGTGAGGCACATGAATTTAGTGAAAATCAGTGCGGTCACCTCGCCTCACCTGTAATGAGGCACTCCAGCTGCGCCTCATCGCCCCTCTTGCCAAGGTGCCATAAGGTGCTCACCTTTAACAACACTGGATTTAACCATGAATTTGGTTATGATGCGGTTTATGCCTTATGATATAATGTAAAATGAATATACATGTTATGATATCATGAATTTAGTATAAAACCTAGGAATGTGCTCATAAGTATCTTCCTAAAGGAATCTCAACTAGTTGTTCTAAATAAAAATGTACTAAAGTAGATCTAAGAACACATCTACTTAAATTCATTCCCTTGCAACCAAAATCCTATTTAGCATCCTTTTAGCTAAAACAATTTTTATAATATTTCTTATAAACAATGAAATTCCACCTATAACTTCTATATTGAACAAATTAATGGTTATACCCAAAAACACAATCCAAATAGGTGCTAATAAAGAATCCATCCCCTCTATACAATTTTTATAACACATCCTTTATCATCATCAATCCACCAATTCACTGAATGAAAAAAAATGTTACAAAATTTATCCATTAAATAAAAAAGAGTATCATGATAGTATCTTAATAGTTTTGAGAACCATGCTGGTCCTCTAATAAATTATTTTTTCAATGGATTGTGATAATTTTTCAATGATTTCTTAAAATAATATTTTTATTAAAAATGGATTTCAACATGTATTTTTCTTCTTGGGTTTCTTAATGGTTTTTAAATAAAAAATGTAACTCTTTTACACATCATTTTCTTCATAAATAGACTTTATAGATTTCATTTATCCATTTTAAAATGCTTCATTATTTACCATATGTATTTATATAGTAAAAAATTATTTATCATATTCATGTTTTTTTTCAACTAGTATATATGAATCTCTTTCCCTATTTAGTAATAGTTATGTTTTTTTAATTTTTTTAATATTGTGTAGGCACAATGTGATATACATGGATAAAATTTGTATCACATTACCAAGGAATATACCTCAGTATGCTAGGGGTTTGGAGGAGTATTTATAATTTTTAATTTCCAATCGATCTGTTGAAGGGAGAATAAGATGTCCATGTCCTAAATGTAAATTTAGAAGATGGTTGAAGAGAGATGAAGTTTATGAACACTTGATATTCAAGAAATTCCCTGCTAAATATTTTTGTTGGATTTGGCACAGAGAATCAAACGTTACATAAATGTTGTGCACTGATATCAATCCACAGAATGAGCTACCAAATTCATCCACAATGGAAAATGAAATAAAAAACCTTATAAATGATGCATTCTACATTGTAAGACACCAACATTAACATAAAAATAATTCAGAAGAACTAGTTGAGGGTGCTACAAATAGAAACAAGACAAGTGATGTTTTTGAGACTATAGGACAACCAAATCAAGATTGTAAAATATCATTGGATCCTCATCTTGATTCTATGGAGACTAATGTAAGAGAAAAATTTACTAAGCCAACATATGCATTTCATGGTTTAGTTGATGATGTAAATGATGATTTGTATAGTGGATGTTTGAAATACTCAAAACATTATTTTCAGCTGATGTTGTACTATATCAAATTCCTTTGTGAAATTATAAAGAAGGAAATATTAATAATATTGGAATTGTTGTGTGATCCATTTCCTGAAGAAAACATCCCTGGGTCGTTTTATGATATGATAAAAGTTTCTAATAGGCTTGTTTTGAATTATAAAAAAAAACATACATGTCCCACTTATTTTATTCATTATTGAAGAGTGGATTCAAGTAGACAGGATTGCAAAAAAATTTCTTCTTCTAGATGGAAGTCAATGAGATAATGAGATATCCACGAGATTCACAATCATGGAAGACATTTGATTCATTAAATCTATAATTCTCATCTGATCCTAGGAATGTTCGATTGGGATTAGTTGCCAATGGATTCAACCCATTTGGGACTTTGAGTACCATTTATAGCATTTGGCCAGTTCTTTTGATCCCTTAAAATCTTTCTTTGTAGATGTGTATGCAAAAAATGTTTTTTATCATTTTGATGATTATTCCAAAAAAAATTACTGGAAATGATATTGATGTATACTTTCAGAATTTAATTGAAGAATTAAAAGAGTTATAGAGTAACGGTGTTGAGACATTTTATGCTTCTTCTAATTTTTTTTTTCAAAATTCACACTGCTCTAATGTAGACCATTAGTGACTTCCCCAGACTTGGGAATTTAGATGGTTGGAACACTTACATGGGTATGGATTGTCCTATTTGAAACTTTTATTTTGATCCCAAATGGCTACCTCACAGTAGAAAATGGTGCTTTTTGTGCCATTGAAGATTTATCAATGCATCTCAGAGATTTTAGCTGAACAGGTCAAAATTCATCAGTTTCATTAATCATAGACCACCTCAAAAAATTTTAATTGGTTTTGAAATATTGGAACAACTTGTAAATATTGAAACATAATTTGGGAAGGTGCATCATTTGAATGATAGTGGGAAATGAGTTTGAAGTGCATTGTCAAGTGAAATCAAAACGCAAAAATGGAAGAAAAAACGTATATTATTCAAACTTATGTATTGGGAATTTAATTTTTTGTTGTATAATATTGATGTGATTAATATTGAGAAGAATGTTTGTGAAAATTTTATCTTCACATTTCTTAATGAGAATGGAAAGTCAAATGATCATCTCAATGCTCGAAAATACTTACAAGAAATGAACATAAAACATGATCTCTGGCTAGATGAGAATGAAAAGTATGATCTGACAATTTTTTCAACGAAAAATAGGGATAAAGACACATTCCTTATAATTTTAAATCATGTGAAGGTATATGATGCATATTCATGTAAAATCTAAAGTTATATTGACTTAAAGCATCGTAGGTTGCATGGATTGAAAAGTCACGATTAACATATTTTGTTACAATAGTTAATACCATTATAATTGCGTAAATTATTACCTGAAAAGGTTAATATTGTTGTAATATAGTTCTACACATTTTTTAGAAAACTATGTGAGAATATCTACATCCATTTGAGCTTGACAACCTGTAAGAGAGATTTGTATTGACACTTTTTGCAATAGTGATGATCTTTCCTCCGTTGTTTTTTACTGTCATGATGCATTAACTGTGAATTTGGCTGTGGTAGCTAAATTAAGAGGCCCCATACATTATCGATGGATGTATCCATTTGAGAGGAACTTTATTTATATGTTTTTCAGTTAAGTAAAAAATTCCTGGAACATAATTAAATACATAATTATGTTTTTTATTTTATTTCATAGATACCTTGGGAATTTGAAATCATACATGGGAAATAAAGTTCAACATGAAGGCTCTATATCTGAAGGTTGTTTGGAAGAGGAGTGTATTACATTTTTTTATACATACATGGATGATATTGAGACAATATTTAATTGATTTGTATGTGTTGACGAAAAATCAACTCAATCTTAAATACATTGGAAATCAGAAATATTTCCTGCTGTTGGACGATTATTTGTGATTACCTCAAATGTTACACTGACAGAAATAGAATTATTATAGTCACATAGATATGTGTTACTGAATAGTGAAATTTCAAATCTATTTGTTGAATATTTGACAATACAAACAAAAAGATGAATGGGAGGCGAAAAATGAAATGAGAAAGATATAACGAAAGATGTTATTAATGATCTTGTAAAATGGTTTGCACGATGTGTATGTTCATAAATATTACAATAAATATAGATATTAGTTTGAAAAATATATTTTTTAAGTATAATAATTTATATTCCTTTTTTAGATCACGAATACAAATACTTGAGTAGAGTTTTCATAAGAATTGATGTTTCTTTCTTGAGGTCCTCTAAAACAAGTTAGAAAGATTGACGCTTACAACGTAAATGAATTTAGATTTCATACAGTCGATCGAGAAGAGGGTTTGAAAACAAAAAATATTCGTATATTTACATTTTATGAAGTGAGATACTATTTAAAGTTTATTTATATTATTTAATTAAACTAACACGAGCATTTTCAGTAGTTTTATTCAAATTCCATTGGGTCGATATTATCAGAGGTGTTAAAAGAGATTCCTTGCAATTTACTTATGTGAACTTCTCTCACTTGATGGATACTGGTGATCATGAAATGCTCGATATATGTATCTTATTATCACAAGGGAAAATGTTATATTATGTGAATGATTTTGTGGATGAAGGGTGAAGTGTATTTGCTCATGTAAAACAAAGAAATTTTTATGATATGGGTGATGAAGTGGAAGATTTGACCTCTGACATTGAATATCACCAAAAGGAATAAGTAAACTTATTTTTCCTTAATGATATTGAAAATATAAGTATAGGAATGTTGGATAAAGTTGATTAAGTAATGGAGCAGGAAACCGACATGATTGAAGGGGAAAATGATTGTATGTACAGTTATGCATTCATTTAACAACCACTTATTTCATTTTTCCAGTCATTCATTATCATTATTAGGTATATTTTGATTGTTATTACTATGCATATGTTATCATTTTTCATTTTTTTCTGCATATTTTTTTTGAAATATATGTTCTGAACTTAATTTTATTTTATTAAATGATAGGAATGCCAAGGAGGAAGTGGGCGCCCATTCTAGTTCTTCGCAGGGATACTTGAGGGTGACCACTATAGGTACAAATTTTAATATGAATAAATTTATTTCACTTTTCTATACAAACTATTTGTTCATAAAATATGGAAACAATGCATGTATGGACAAAAATATGAAAAGGTAAAATGTACAGAATATGACGGGAGAGAAGATAGTTGTCCCGTTTGATTCCTATAGGGTCCCTACGAATGATGCTGCATGATTACTTGGCTAGATTCTAGGCCAGCTGGCCATAGAGCTGGGTTCCCTTCCGATTATGTAAGGTTATTGTATATTGTGGAGCAATTTCAACTTGAAAAGAAATGTGGATATAAATTGTGGATTTTTAATTGCTTTTATGGTGTTATGAATTTAGTGGTGGTTGTAAAAGTGGTGGAGGTTGTGAGGTTTGGTGGTGATGTTTTGAGTTGGTTGGAACTATTGTTGTGAACCCATAGGATGTTCATGTGTGTGAATATATATATGTGTGTTCATTTTATGTTTCTATTGATTTTTATATGTACCCTGCCCATCCCATGTGTTATATGAACTTTTGTGGTGATGTTCAGATTTGGTTGGAACTCTTGTTGTAAACCCATAGGATGGGAATGTAGGGCATGTATGTGGATATATATATATATATATATTCATTGTATGTGTCTTCTGATTTCTATATGTATGTCTCCCATCCCAGGTGTTATATGAATTTTTCACATGGTTTTTATCATGGTACTGGTACTGGGGAGGCAGAATCAGTAGCCTATTTTTCTTTGTAAATATACCTTTATTAGAGGTTTAAACTGCCTCTAAGTAAATGGTCCATATAATGTGGAGATTTAAATTGCTGATATAATTTGGTATTTTATTATCTATTGTGGTTATAACCCTCGCTAAATAAATGCACGGTATAATTTAGCAGCTGTTTTGTGATTTAGCGGTGGTTTTTGTGAAACAAATGTATATTTTTTAGAGGCAGTTTTAACTCCCACTAAACACCTCTCAGTTTCCATTATCATTTAGTTGTGGTTGGTGTTGTTTTCACAGTTTTTTCCCTAAGAAAAAATTAAACTTTTTTTTGTGGTGGTTATCACCATTTCTAAAAAAAGTTCATTTTTTCTATCAAAACTGCCTCAAAAACCACACCAACTGCCACTAAATGTGTTTACTATGATGGTTTCCAGAAACCTCCAAAAAAATGAAGAAACTACCACGTATTAAATTCCAACACCTAATTTAGCAGTGGTTTTATGAAACCATCATAGAACCATATATTGGCAATTTAAACCACCTCTATGCGGTGGATTTCTTGTAGTGGGGTTCGAGGAGCCTAAAAATCTTATCGGGAGCCTCCAAGAGCAAGGTAATTCATGTTAGGTCTAAATAGGATGATCAAGGATATAAAATGTAGGTTTGGTAATTTTTAAATAAATTTTCAAATATTTTAATTCCCGTGTGTATGATCTACTTGGAAGGCCCCATGGTTTAACAAATCATGCACCCTAACTGTGATCCCCTATAGTCTCGAGTGGATGGTTACTCCTAGTTGGGCATATGGTTTTCCAAACCATGCATCAACCATGAAAACCCCCACTCTCCACGGGTGCATTGTTCAAACTTGGTGGCTACATGATTTAGTCAAACCATGTGCCCCCTTCTTGTGGCTCAAAATGGGGTCCATAGTTTACTAGGGAAAATCACACAGTTCTCTAGGGAAAGCCTCACAATTTTACCTAACTTTGTGACAACCATACACAACCCCATGGGATTCCAAAATTCTCCAAATTTACCTGAAATGATCCGGAAACAAAACCCAACCAAATTTTGATAAAAAAAGAGTAAAAATGTACATGAAAATGAGCATGAGATATCTCTAGAAAATTTGGGATCTTACATTCACCCCACCTTATATAAACGCATCCTTGATTTGTAATCATGAGAATCAGTAATCAACTGTAGTGAAATAATCAAGCCCCTAGGCTCACATATCTTCTCTCTCTCCCATGTTTAGTCCTAAAAACATCCATGTTTCTACAACACTATCATGGTCTCTAATTCCCAATAAATCTAAAGTACAAACATTGTATTTGATAGCATGTGTGACACAAAACACCAAGCACGCGAGGGAAGATAATGTCCAGAGTATTTATAATGTATTTAATATTCTAAATAAATTCAATATAATTTAAATTTTTTAATGTAAGTGATACTGAGTTAGTGTGCATCACATTAAACAATGACCTTCTTCAAGGGCTCGTGCTACACACAAGAACAAGTTTTACCGAACAATAATATATTATTAAAAGATTATTATTTAATATAATAACAGTTAACCTAGCTGTTAAATTAGTGGTTATGAATATTATTAACCAACTGATGAAAATATATTGTTTACTCAAATATAAAATGAATTAATAGGTTACCAATTAATTATAAATGAAAATACAAACCAATTGAATATAAAAAAGTATTACTATTTTAATTCCCACAAAGGCGTTTTGTCTTTTAATAAATTAAATAAATTGAAAATTTTGAATTATATTATGTAAATATATATTTTATCTAATAAATTATATTTTTTTGATAATCATACAATGGATTATATAGACACAATATAAGAATAAACTCAATATTACATATAATACCCTATATTTTTATTAGGACACTTTTACCGAGTTTTAATGGAAAACCCATTTTAAATATAAATTTTAAAACTTCAATTGATTTAATATTTCAAAATAAACTTCATATTTTAAATATAAACATAATAATTTGGTTAGGGTGTTTTTTTTATATTTTTCTGAAGCATTCCATTTTTTATTGAATTGTTTAAAATACTAAATTTTAGTTCAAACTACATTTTCATCTAATTTTTTATAAGGTTAAATTATAATGTTATTTTTTAAGTTCAATTAGATAATAATATTATAAATTAATAAAATTTAGTTAATTGGAATTAATTTCAATTTAAATTGACAAAAAAAACTTTTCAAACTTTAGGATGTTTTTATCTTAAAAGCCAACATTGTCGTCCCGTCTATGTGATTAATTTTAATTTAATTTCTGTCACTTCTATGATTGTAATTTGGAAAATTGGATTAAATTTTTGGAATCATAATAATTTATAATTTCTAATAAGTTCACCATATTTTTTTACCAAAAATATTAGTAAATGTAATTTAAATTATTTACAACAATTAAGGTTAAAATTAACCATCACAAGAGACTAAACAACAACTTTAAGACCCAAAACGACCTATAAACTTGTCCAAAATAATTTTTTAGGACATAATTCTACCATATCCTCCATTGGATCTACATTAGACCATTATTTATCCACTTTAAAAAAATGGTGTGGTTCCTTTCTTTTAAAATATTACAAAAGTGACACTCCTCATCCAATATAAAAGTCCTTGTTTCCTCAAAGTTCCTCACATGTCTCAAGACACTCTAGATAAAAAAACTATATCCAATTCACTCCCCAAAATAACTAAATTACTCTTTGAATCATCCCTTGGGAAAAAATACATCCAAGGAACTATTTAGTGAAAACCAAAAGGAGTTACTTGATTAAGAGGTAACAACCTTCCTCAAACTCATCTCATTTATTTTCATTATCCACCCCCTAAACTCTTCTTATTCCATATTTATATAAAAAATAAATTTTCTTAAATATACTATTATGTTTTTATGTAAATGTTTCTACCTTCACTTACACACACATCTATCAAATGGGTAACCAACTTACTATTTTTGTGTAGGAAGACTGCCGCCTCGCTAAACAATGATTGTTCAATTTTCATTTACCACCTCTCATGGTGGAAATTATGAAGTAAAATATATTTTATATATAATATTTATTATGTCTTTAAGTTTCATTAATTATTTTACTACACATATATTTAATACTTTTCATTTTGTGTTGATACGATAACATCAATCGAGGAAGTGTGGACTACAGCCACCTCAAAGTGATGTGACTCGTTCATGTCATTAATGGAATGTATAAAGAATGGTTTTAATTAAAAAATGTGACATAAAAAACCTATATATTATATTAATGACATATATATATATATATAAAATATCATTTTCTTTATTACCCTTTCACACGTATAAAAAGTGATAACGTCATTTGTGGACGTGTGGACTACCGCCTCCTCAACATGATGAGATTCCTTTTTCATCCCAATAATTCCATATATATGATTATATGATTAATTAATATGTTTTTTATGATAAAATATCATTCCTGGAAGATATAATTATACCTAACATATTTCCATAGTGATCATTGAAAAATTATAACACTACTCATGCGTACGTACGACCTACCATCTCAATGATCGTAACGTTGTTTCATTCTTCATAACCATATTTAATTATTGTTTCTAAAATTAGAATTTATGTATAAATATGATAATTATGTCATGATTATTATTCTGTATAAGTTATATAAGGACTCTTCTGACCACAGTTGACCGATGGAAGTTATTTTTGACACATAAACTAAATTTGGTCAAAACACACGACGTAAACTCAATTGATTAAGTAGTTGTACACAACTTGGTAATAAGTGAAATAAAATTAATTATAAACATATAAAATGTTCTAAATAAATTTGGAAATTAACATAATTTTATTATACAGGAATTTAAAGTACTTCCACTCGAAAGGAAACTCAATGTAAGGTATTCTTGTCCCATTTTAATTCTGTGAGGAAAACTTAATTGTTGTGCACCTAATTTATTATATACAGTTTACATACTGCCACATTGAAATATCATATCATGAATTATATTATATTCCCGTTATTTTAAATGTTTCATTTAATGATTATTACCTTTGGATTTTGAAATTCATTTTTTACCATATTGGTAAGGTATTTTAATCTCATTTTTTAAATGTGTGAGATAAATACTATATTCACCACTTACTTATTTGTTTGGAATATATAATTTACATCTTGATATATTATATCATTAATTATTTTATCTTAATTTTATTTAGATGTTTCATTTGATTTTTATTAATTTTGGGTCTTTCAATACATATGTAAGGGAATTTAATCTCAATTTGTACTTCATCAAGCCTTATTTGTTATTATGCACCAATTCACTTTTATTAGGTATATATAATAGATTTTTACATGCAATATCATGAATATACTTAATCTCATGATAATACATGTTGCATTTAATGTCATAACTTTCTGGATATTATGATTCAAATGTTTTAAAGTGTTTCGAGACACTTTGGAATGTTTTAAGATTATTCTCCTCAAGACTGTTTTTATTGATTATCTTTGCAATATCACTTCATTTGGTGATTGTTAAACTTATATTCAAAAAATCACTTTATTGTAATCATTTTTCATTATAAATTTACTTGAATATCCAAATTCTCATAAAATGGATATTAGAATTTCCTAAACCATATATCATTTTACATATGGTGTCTACTTTGAAAGTTATTTGATTATTCGGGGAAATATTGATAATTCAGTATTCTTTATTCAATGTGGTTATTTGATAAGGAATGTTATTTATTTTGATTATTCAATATGAGTAATTATTTAGATTTATAATGAAGGGTGGATCTCATACTTTATATATTTCCTTGATGCGTCAACAAGTTCTTATGAGACATATAGTTGTGAAAATGGGCTTCTACATGTAGTTTTCAACTGTCTTTTGAATGGTCTTGACAAAAATTGGTTTTTATGTTCCTTATACATGACAACCATAAATAAAAAATTTCCCTCGTATTTAGTTTCACTTTTAGTTAATCCATTCTACTTTTCATTGACATGTCCATGGATACATTTAATTTAGTTCATTGATTAAATGGAGTCTGTTTCAGTTTCTTACCCATCCATATTGATTTTTCCATAAATAGGTATTTTAATGGCATGCATTTCTAGTTATTACCTTTCATTATTATTTATGAACTTCCGTATCATTTTTTTGATTACATGGTATGTGTGTTCTATTATTTAAAATTCCATAATTATTATTCTCACTGATTCATTATTGCTTCTACTATATTTTTTACTTAATAAGAATTTGAGATCATATTTACTATGTTTCTTTCCCCATGAATCCAAGAAGTGTACTATGAAATATATAAATTGAGTTACTAGATGTATTAGATATTACCCTAAAAGTTCTTTATTTATAAATAAGAAAAAAACAATGTTATAATTAGTGTATTGATTTGTAATAAAATTCTCATTCATGTATCTGGTTTTATAAGACTACTAAAATCTTAGTCCTTTAGGATTTGATTCCTTGTAATCATTCCAATATAATTGATAGAAGACACCAGCTCCAGGATAACTGGGTTCAATTCACTACAGTTGGTATCAAATAATGTTTAGTAGCAACCTTATAAACTTGAATTAGGAAAAATTAGATTAGATAACATAACCCTAAGGTAGAATTTTTGGATATTATAGAATAAAATCCAAGAATTTTTATAATGCCAAGATTATGTAGGTATTCCTAGAAATACATCCATGTCTGGATAATACAAGTGGACATGATTCTGGCATAGATATACCTCGGAGTAATAAATTTTACAAGGTGTTCCGGGATGAACTAGGGGTAACCTGGTATATGAAAATGGGTCTTACTGCTCACACGATTTTACACTCCTAGAGGATATTCTTAGGTAATTCACATTTTATTTAGAAACTGTTATGAAGGATTTTTACATTGTATAACCTAATTTAAACCTATGCTGTTTTAGAATGAAGATAAGGAGTCGTAATTCATAAATTCAACAAATGATATTATGGTTAAAACATAGACTAAGGAAGGACCAATTTTGATGAAGTATTTTTGGGATTAAATAATTAAATTGTGAAAGTATTTTTCCAATGGTATTTTGGATATAATAATCATGAACAGTCTACGGAATATTCTTGATTTAGTGGAATATGTTTTATATGAAAAAGTTTATTTGAAAAATAATGCCTTTATATTTGTATAGATGAAATTTTAATGGTATTTAAAACCTTTAGGGTTCATATGATCAGTAATGACATCGTAATAATAGTCCAATAATATTATGAGACATTATAAAAAATGGTTGTATTAAAAACCTTAGTTAAAGTCTATTAAATTATTAAATTTCAAGGATGTCCATTAGATTTATTTCAGAAAATATATTAATTTGGTTTTTGAAAGGTACAATATATGTTCCGGGTGATAACCTATCAACTTTGGAAAGGTTTCAGGTCTTGAACACATGACCTAAGGACGATAAGGGTTTCATGCCAACCATTGACCTATGAAATGTTTTGGTTAATTTTTCACTATATTTAGTTAAAAAATTTGATGAATAAATGTTAATGATGAACCAGTAGTATCACTTTTGAGGATTTAAGATTAATCAATTAACCTTGTTGGTTTTGGTATATGGTTAAGGACAAATAGTTAGACTTTTCACTATTTTATAGGCCCTATGATCCTTTAAAAGTTACTCTTATTGCTTCAAGAATAAAAAAATTCATTATTGGTAATTAAATTTTAGGAGTAAAAGGATGAATTAGAATTTCATCGAAGAAAAACCAAAAGAAACGATTGTTCATAAGAAATTGAAACCTATAAAGTAAAAATATTTCTTTATATTCTTGGTCAGTAAAATAATTACACAAAATTTGGAAAATGATAAAAAAAAATGTGGTGTACTAATACATTAATTGCTATTGAAATCATGCCCTACTAAATAATCACATATTTATGGATTTGAGGCCCTCAACATTCCATTGATAAATCAACTTTTTTTGATTGATAACCTCAATCTCTTTCTATACAAGTATGTATCTCTACTTTACATTAATATTATGCTATATAGAGACCTAGTTACATGGTAGTCCATGTGACCACTGTACTTTCCATCCTCTCTTTTATAGAGAATTTATTACAAACCCTTCTCGTGATGTGGAATTTAAAACATAAGAAATATCAAAAAATTTCTTACCAAGATTGAGTTTCAACTATGGGGAGGCAATTTAATTAAGGTGGGGATCGTGTAACTCCATGAAAATAAAAAGTACAAATATTGTATTCTATAGCGTGTATGATACGCAACACCAAGCGCATGGGGGAAGATAATATCTTGAGTATTTATAATATATTAAATATTCTATAAAAATAAAATATAATTTATAACTTTCAATGAAATTGATACATAGTTATAATGCATCACATGCAACAACTACCTTATTCAATGGCTTGTGTTACACGAATGATCGAGTTTTACCGAACAATAATATATTATTAAAAGATTTTTATTTAATATAATAATTGTTAACCTAGATGATAAATTATTTTTTATGGATATTATTAACCAACTTATGGAAATATATGGTTTACACAAATATAAAATAAAATAATAGGTTACTAATTAATTAGAAATGAAAATACAAACCAATTAAATATAAATGAAATATTATTATTTTAATGCTCACAAAGGTATTTTGTATTAAGAATTAAATTAATTAAATTCTTTGAATGATATTAATGAAATATATATGTTATATAATCAATAAAATATTTTTTATAATCATCCAATAGATACGATATACATAAGATAAGAATAAACTCAATATTACACAAAAAACCTATATTTTTATTACGACACTTTTACTGACTTTTATTGGAAAACCCATTTTAAATATAAATTTTGAAACTTTAATTTTATTTAATATATAAAAATAAACCTTAATATTTTAAATATAAACATAATAATTAGTTTAAGGTGATTTTTTTATATTGTTCTGAAACATTTCATTTTTAACGAATAGTTAAAAATAATGGATTTTAGTTCAAAACTGCTTTTTTATCTAATTTATTTATAAGGTTAAATTATACTATAAATATTTTTAAACATTTAATTTGATAATATTTATATCAATTAATAAAATTTATGTCCTTGGAATCAATTTCACTTTGAAATTGACTATAAAAAGTAAGCAAACTTTTGGGCGTTTTTACCTTAAATACCTATAATGTCTCACGTCTACAGGAATAATTTTGATTTAATTTATGTCACTAATGTGATTTTAATTATGAAAAAATGGATTAAATAATTTTAATAAGAAAAAATTATAATGTATACATGGTAAACTTTGTTTTTTCCCAAAAATACTAGTGAAAGTAAGTAAAATTAATTACGTCAATTAAGGTTAAAATTAATCATAATAAGAGACTAAACCATAACTTTAAGGCCGAAAATGACCTATAAACTTTTCAAAAATCTAATTTCTTGACATATTTAGACCCTATAGTCCATTTTATATAATTTTTACAATTATTTATCCAATTTAAATAAACAAAACGTTGTTGGGTTTCCTTTCTTTTAAAATATTACAAAAGTGACACTCCTCCTCCATTATAAAAGGCCTAATTTCCTCCAACTTACTCACACATATCAATACACTTTGGCTTGAAAAAACACTTCCCAATTCACTACCCAACATCCCTACCTTCATCCTTGAATCCTAACTTGGGCATAAATCCCAACAAGTAAACTCTTTGGTGAAAACCAAAAGGAGTTATCGATTAAGAGGTAACACTGTTCCTCAAATCTTCTCTTTTATTTCCATTATCCAATATATAAAATATTATTATTACTTATTTATATAAACACTACAGTATCATCAATATACTAGGATGTTTTCATGTTAATATTTTGACATTATCTTTAACACACATCCATCTAATGGGTAACAAACATACCGTTTATGTGTAGGCGGACTACCGCCTCACTAAACTATGATTGTTCAATTTTCCTTTACCGCCTCTCACGGTGAACATTATGATGTAAAATATATTTATATATGTTATATAAAATATTTATTATTTCTTTATTCTTCTTTAATTATTTTACAACACATAAATTAAATAATTTCCATATTTCATTAATATGATAACATCATTTGTGGACGAGTGGATTAATGCCCCTCAATGTGATGTGACTCATTCATGCCATACATAGAAGGTATAAATAATGGTTTTAATTAAACATATTTCACATAAAAACTATATGTTATATTAATTTTATAATTTTATTTATGAAAATTCAATATATATCGTTTTCTCTATTACCCTGTCACATACTTAAAAAGTGATAACGTCATTCGTGGACGTGTGGACTACCGCCTCCTAGACATGATGTGATTCATTTTTCATTACAATAATTCCATATATAAGATTATAAAATTAAATAATATGGTATTTATGATATAATTATCATTATGGAAATATATAATTATACTTAACTTCTTTCTATAATTATCATTGAAAATTGATAATGTTAGTCATGGGTTCGTACGACCTATCGTCTCCATGATCGTAATGTTATTTCATTTTTCATAACCATATTTAATTATTGTTTTTAAAAGTATAATTTATTTAAAAATATGATAAGTTTTTCATTATTATTTTTATGGATAATTTATATAAAGTCTCATTTGACTAGAGTTGACCTACAAAAGTTATTTTTGACACATAAACTGAATTTGGGAGAAACACCTGATGTAATCTTAATTGATTAAGTAGTTTTATAAAAAATGGTAATAAGTGAAATAAAAGTAATTATAAACATGAAAAATGTTATAAATCAAGTATAAAACTAACATAATTTTATTATACAGTAAGTTAAAGGACATAAAACCGAAAGGAAACTCAAGGTAATGTATTTTTATCTTATTTTCACTCTATGAGGCATACATAATTGTTGTGAACCTAATTTCTTATATATGGTTTACATAATAACAAATTGACATATAATATCATAAATTATATTATATTAATTATTTTTAAATGTTTCATTTAATTATCATTACCTTTTTCTTTTCCAATTCATTTGTTACCATATTAGTAAGGTATTTTCATCTCACGTTTTAAATCTGTGAGAGAAATGTCATATTAACCACTTAATTATTTGTGTAGTGTATCTACAATCCATTTTGATATATTATGTTGTGAATTATTTTATCTTAATAGTATTTAGATGTTTCATTTTATGGTTATTACTTTTGGTTTTTTTGATTCATATGTAAGGGAATTTCTTCTTGATTTACATTCCATTGAGACTTTTTCTTATTATGTGCCAATTCACTTTTATTTGGTGTATATAGTACCTTTTGACATGTTATATTAGGAATATACTTAATCTAATGATATTATAATTTTCCTTTAATGCCATAAATTTCTAGTTATTATGATTCAAATGTTTATAAGTGGTGTGGGACCCTTTGAAATGTTTAAATATTATTATCCTCAAGATTGTTCTTGATGATTATATTTGAAATATAACTTCATTTTTTTTATTTCTAACCTTATATTGAAACAATAACATTATTTAAATCATTCTTTATTGGTGAAATAATTTAACATCCATTTTATCATATAATGGTTATTTTTATTTCCTGAACTATATATATTTTACATAGGGTGTCTAATTTTATAGTTATTTGATTTTTAGGGGAAATATTAATTATACTATATTCTTTTTTCAATAAAGTTATTTGATAAGGTATATTGTTTATTTTTATTATTCAATATGAGTAATTATTTGGATAGGAAATTATGGGTGGATCTCAGACTTTATATGGCTCCTCGTTTCATCGATAGGTTCTCATGAGGCAAATAGTTGTGCAAATGGGTTTCTACTCATAGTTTTAAACCGTCTTGTAAAATGTCTTGATGGTAATAGGTTTTCATAAGACTTATATATGAATTCCATTAAGAAAGAATTTCCCTCATATTTAGTTTTAGTTATTATTCATCCATGATATTTTCCATTAACATATTTATGGATACCTTTCAATTTAGTGCATTTATTAAATGAAATGGGTTTCAGTTTCTTACCTTTCCATAATTATTTTTCCTTATCTTGTTATTTGAATGGAATTTATTTCCAATTATTACCTTTCTATATTATTTATGCCCTTACTTATCTATTTTTTGATTACATGGTATGTGTGTTCATTTATTTACCATGCCATATTTATTACTCTCGTTGATTCATTATTTCTTATTATATATTTTCTCCTTATTAAGAATTTACACTTTCCCTTATTATGTTTCTTTTATTAGGAATAAAAGAAGCTTACTATGAAAGATAAGAAGTGATTTACTTGATGGATTCATGATTATCTTCAATGTTATTTATTTATAAAGTAGGAAAACAATTATATTATAATTGGTGTATTCATTTATAATACAAGACTCATTCATGTATTTGGTTTACCAAGACTACTAAACTATCGGTCCTTAAGGGTTTGATTCCTTGTAATCATGCTTATGTGATTGATAACAGACAATGGCTTCTAGATATCTGGGGTTGGATCTCTACATGGTCTTTCCTTGAAAAACATTCTCAATGTGTTCTATAACACAAATCATATTCTCTTAGAGGGACGCATTATCCTCAAGCTCAAAATTAGTAAAAATATATCACATGAGAAGGGTTAGAGTGATATTTTTGGAGCTAAGACACATGAAAATAGTCATATATAGTATTATACCTCTTTTTAAGAGTCAATAAATACACCACTGGTCCAATCATTTCTATTGTGTCAAATGGTGTGACAAACCAAGGAGCCAACTTTCCCTTTCTCCAAATCCTATGGCGACCCAATCTTAGCAAAATATGAAGTAGAACACGGTCTCCCATCGTAAACTCAAGAAGTTCATGATTTCAATCAGCATAAGACATTTTTCTAATCTAAGTTGTAGCCATGTGTTTTCGAATCATCTAAACCTAGTTAAATATATCATGCTTGAGACTTAGTCCCAAAAACTCAGTTTGACCTACCTGTATACAACATTACGGTGATCTCCATGACCTACCATAAGTTTCCTCATATGGTTCCAAATGAATATTTTCCTAATAATTTTTGTTATCAAAAAAATCAACCAGTACTAATTGATTCTCCCATGACCCACCAAAAATATAGGATGCATTCCCTCTATATTTTCTCATGAACTTAGATAATATGATATGATTTATCGTATGTCTGTGGATGAAAATCTGCACTTAGAAACACCTGAGTAACAAGATCATTCTTTAATCCCTAATAGAATCATGAAGTAAAATGTGGATCATGATCTGAAAATATTCTCTATATCACCCAACACAAATAGAATATCTCCTAATCATACAATTCACCCAACTGATCCACCGTGAATGTTTTCAAAATAAGAAATAATTGGGATACATTCGTCAATCAGTGCACAATAACCAAAATCACATTATTCTTATGAGAATTACTTTGAAGAAATAATATAAAATCCATGGTAACTTCATCCAGATTCTATTCTGGGATGGAAAATGGTTGTAACAAACAACTAGTTCACTAATGCTTGGTCTTAACCTTTTGATAGGTGTAGCATCATTTCATGAAACCTTAAATATAATTCTTTATTCCCAAACACCGTTATTTTCTATAAAGGTCATAGTACATTTTGGTAAAACCATGATTAAACTTCCACTTTGAGGAATGTAACTCAAATATGATCACTTGTCACATATAAGTAGGCATAAAAATACATCCCTGAACATAGATGATATCATTCTCATCTATGGTCAAATAAGAAGATGACTCCTCACATTCAAGGATTTCCCTTAAGGGTAAGATCTTTAAATCCTCATATGATATATCCCTAATTTGGATTGGACCTTTTGAACCTCTATATTCATATTATCCTATAAATTCATCATATTTAATTCAGAACTTGACTCCAGAACTGCCCATGTTTTTGTCTTCATACTCAAAGAATTAGTGACACAATTTTCTGTCCCTGGGATATTTTCAATCTTAAAATCAAACAGATATATATAATAAACCCATATTAGATACTAGAGGTTCAAATATCACTATGAAAAGATATATTTTATAATTTTATGGTTAGTATACATAGTAAACCTTTCACCTAAACAGTAATGTCACCAACACATTAATGTATGAACTACCACTACCTACTCATGATCGAACATAAGTTAATTAGGTTCTTGTGGAATCATCTATCATAACCCATATTCTACAAATCGAACCCCCTACATCAACACTACTTGAAGTACAACTCCAGACGCAACACAAAAAAGGGTATACTCCTCACATGGCTTAGTTAGGATCAAAATCAGTGTTGTAGTCCAATGACTCTTTAACTCCATGAAATCATTCTCACATGATCCAGAACATTAAAAATTAACACCCTTCTTATTCAAGCTCAAAAGTGGTTCTTCTATATAGGAAATGTTTTGGATAAACCTCTGAGAATAACCGACTGACCCCAGAAAGATTCATATTTCAAAAACAGTCTATGGATGCTCCTAAGAAACCACTACCTACACATTCTCTGGGTCCACTGACTCACCTTACTCAGAGATGATATTTCCCCTAAAATGTACTATATCAATCTAGAATTAAAACTTTTGTAGTTTTTCATATTGTCAATTCTCTCTCATTGTACCCAGGATGATGAAACAATGTTGTGGATGATCATCTTGAGTCTTAGAGTACACCAATTTTTCATCCACAAAAACATCCACAAACTGATCTAGGTATGGGTGGAATATTCAGTTTATCTAGTCCATAAAAACTAAGGGAGAATTTATCAACCCGAATAACATCACGAAGAACTAATATATGCTATAATTTCTTCTAAAAGTAGTTTGTGTTATATCAAGAGTTATAACTATCAACTAATGATACCCCAATTTCAACTCAATCGTAGAGAATAAACAATATCATCTCAAATGGTCAAAGATATCATTGATATGAAGAAGATGATAATGGTACTTCACGGTTATTTGATTCAACTTTTGGTAATCGACACATAAATGCAACATTCCATTAGCCTTCTTAGAAAACAAAACTAAAGAATCCAATAATAAGATACTCATATTGATATATCTCATATCTATCAATTATTATAGCTACATATTCAACTCTTGAAGCACCATTGGTTAAATTCATTAAGGTTGAATAGAAAATGGTTTATATCTACGCAATACCCTGAGATTTTTTGAATTATTATTTTTTAATTAATTTAATCTTTTTGATATTTTACATTTCACAAAAGACTTAATATATCTTTTAACATACGAAAAACTAATTTTGGATTGAACAATATGCAACACCAAGTTAATCTGTCAATACACACAACAATTAGATTAACTTTTGATACACACAACACAATGTTTGACTTGTGTTACAAACAATGTCGAGTTCCTTCGATAGATTGTGTTACACACAAGGCTGAGTTTCACCGAACTAAAATACACTATTAATATTGTTATTAAAATATTTTTATAGCTACCACCATGTCATTGGAATGAAATATATGAATGATATTGACTAAATTAAGAAAATATGGTTTAAAAATTTATATAAAATGAATCATTTGGATATCAATTAGTTATAAATTAATGTATGAACTAATTAAAAATAATGAAATTTCATTTCTAAGAAAACTATATAAAAACAACATTTTATCTCGATAAATTAAAAAAACCACTGTTAAAGAATATTTTTAATACAACTTCAATATTATATATTCAATCAATTTTTTGACACTCATCCAATTTTTTATAGTCATAATATAAGAATAAATCCAATTTTATGAATAAAAATATGTATATTTAAAAAAGGTAATTTCTCCGACTTTTAATGGAAAACCCATATTAAATATACTTTTTGATACTATTATAATTTTTAATTGAAAAAATATAATTCATTTTAAAATATAGATATCAAAATATACTTGCATTTTTGTTAATTTTCAGTAAGGATTCATATTTATATGAATAATAAAAAAACCCTAAATTTTAATTCAAAAATCATTATTCATCTAAATAATTTATAGTGTAAAATTATATATTAAATTGGTTTTAAATTTTATATAGATTAATTGTACATAAATTAATATAATTCAGTTCATCAGATCCAATTTTACATTGAAATTGGATATAAAAACATCCGAAACCATTAAATATTGTTTCTCAAAAAACCTAATGTTTCTATACGTTAAGGAGATTAATTTTAAATTAATTTATTCCACTTATGTGATTTTAATTTTGAAAAAATAATCCCATATTTTTTATCAGAATAATTTATAATTTCTAATATGTTAAAATTAGTTTTTGACCAAAAATATTAGTGTAAATAATTAAATTTAATTACAGTGATTAGAGTTAAAAAAGATTACTTAATAGTTAATTTTCAATATTAAGAGTCCAAATGACCTAGAAAAATGTCCAAAAGCCATAGGATAGACTTATTTCGACCAATTATCCTATTATATCTAATTTGAAAAATTATTAGAGGCACAGTATGTAAAGGAGACCTCTCAATAGTTTTAACCTTTTTACATTTACAAGATTGTCACTCCTCTTCCACTATAAAAGGGAACTCACCCCCTCACTTCCTCACACCTATCAAAAAACATTAGCTCAGAAAACCCTGAAAAAATACCATCCCAAAATCCATCCCTTAATCCTTTAAAATTATATTTGTTCATAAATCCAACCAAAAGATCCATTTGGTGAAACTCAAAAGGAGTTACTCAAATAAGAGGGAACATCCTTCCACAAGCTCTTCTGTTTTATTTTCATTCCCCAAAAACTAAAATATTTGTATTTAATTATTATATAATAACATAAATATCCTAAATATAATGATATTTTTTGTATTCTAAAGGTTATACCTACACTTACACACACTTTATTCTAATAGGTGAAGAACTTATAGTTCTTGTGTATGACATACTACCGTCTCACGAAACAATGTGTTCATTTTTTCAATTACCACTTATCATGGATCATAATTACATTGGATACTATATTTTTATATTCTATATATGATATTTATGGTTTATTTATTATTATTAAATTATTATATAAAACATACCTTCATACGTTCCATTTTTTGTAAATACTTTAACTTCATTTGTGGGCGTGTGGACTATTGCCTCCTCAAAGCGTGGTGATTAATTCACACATTAAATGAAATGTATTAAGGATAGTTTTAGTGATATTATATGATATATATGATATAATAATTCTAGTATATTCATATTAAAAACACACATATATATATATATCATTTAATTTCTTTCATTTAATAAAACAATAAAACAGAAATAGCATTTATGCGTACGTATGACCTACCATCTCCATGAACAGTGTATTCCATTTCATATATATATATTTTACTTATTATTATAAATATTTATATAATAAAAATATATGATATTTATAACATTTTTTACATTATGGAAATAATTAAATCATGATCTAAGTAATAGGATCAAGAATAAAAAGTCAAAACACGTACGATAAACAAAGTGGTTATTACTCGAAACATTGCTTTTACATGGAATTGTTAGTAAACGGGTAATATAAAGTCAAAAGTGAATAATATAAAACATTATATATAGGAATATTGTTCTGTTTTATTTCTATAATAAACTTATATTTATTATACTGTAGGTTTTAATGTGTACAAAGAAAGTCAAAATTTAAGGTAAGATATTTTCATCTCACATTTTATTTTTGTGAGATACATGCCATATTCACCACTCACTTCTTTTGTGTTATGTATGTACTTACCTATGACATGTTATATAATTAATTTATTTTATTTAATTATATTTAAATATTTAATTGATGTTATTATTTTATGGGGATTATGATTCTAACGTTACACAAGTAGTAAGGGTTTTCTCATCTAGCTTTTATTTTTCTGTGCGAGAAAATCCATGTTCACCACCTATTTATAATATATTGTGTGTTTATTGCCCATGGATATATTATATTATTATTATACAAAAAATTATGGGATTTAAGTTTCCTTTTTATGATATTTCTTTCATGGGGTTTATGTTTCAATAGATACCAAGTTGGTAAAGTAATTTTGTCTCAATTTGCCTTCTTTGAGACACATGCCATATTGTATAACTCAATTATTTTATGAGGTTTATATAATTCCATTTGAAATGTTATATCACGAACCTACTTATTTTCAAGATATTTTAAGCTTAATTTAATTTCATTTTTTCACATGGTTAGTATAATTAAAAGTTACCAATTGGTAAGAGTTTATTGAAACAATCTAATCGTTTATAGAGATTTATTATGATTATGTTTCCGTTGAGAAAATATTATCATCCATATCTCAGTAACTCTCATGAGATTTATTATCCTCTTTCTATTCATTATATATTCATGTATTGGTGCCATTTTTTCACTCTTGGGTACATAATATGATTAATAAAGTCTGACTTTACATCTCTATTCAGTTTGAAATTTGTATTCTTCCAAAAACGTGTTTTCTAAAAATGATTTCCAGAATAATTCATATTTTTCCAATGTATTTTTAATGATTTTTTTTGAAAAAAAAACATGAATATTTTAAAAAATTTCAAAGAATTTTTTTTCAAAATATATTGAAGATTATTTTAAAAGTTTTAAAGGAAAACGGATGTGAAATCGCTTTCAAAATTAGTTTAAATGTTCTGATAGATATTTTCAAAGAAAGTGGTTTTCAATATGATTTAGGTTTTAAATAGAATTTTTCAAAATAGAAAAGATAATTTCCTAATGAAATTATTTAAACAATTTTTTTTATGATTTCTTTATATGTTTTCAAAGTGATTTCAAATAAGTGGATTTTCACAATGTTATATGTTTTAAAAAGTGATGTTGCAAGTGATCCTTAAAAATAATTCTCCATATAAGATGAAATATTTGGTTATAGTTTAGGATTTAATTAGGATATTATCCAAGGTTACCATTAATATTATTTCTCTAAATGGTTTTTGATTTTATTGATTGATTTTTATGAACCCTGTTTCTATTCAACAAGTTATACCATGATAAATGCGTATGAAACATACATCCTTTTATAGGTTAATCTTAGATGAAATGATTATCAAACATATGTATTTCCATATGTTATGATATGCTTAAATTTATATGATACCAATTTCATTTCAGGTGTTATCATATTATTTTTATAAAACTCATCTCTTTTTGTCGGTCATGATATGATAATTTTTTTATAGCATATATATGTAAGATTTCATTATTATATGGGTGGTACTTATATCTCCCTACAATGCACTGGGTAAAGATTTATATCTAATGCATATGATAGAAATATAATAATAAGTGAATATGGTTTAGTAATATAGCATTGGAATGAGGAGTGAACTCGGTTATGTGTGATAGGGCTTGAACGATAAGTGAAACCAGTTCAGTGATATAGGGATAGAATAGGAACTAAACCCAGTTAAGTAATATAGGGACAAAATGGGGAGTGAACCCGGTATTCTAAATCACTTTTACACTAGTATTGTCTGTGGAGTGAACCTTTACTACTAATATTATTGGGCGAGTGAATCCATTCCCCTAATATAGCCTTGGTATAATGCCTTGAATACTAGGGAAATCATATTATATGATTATATGTCTGACACAATCAGATGTCTTATGCTTATATTATGATCTCATTGATTACTCTCTTTATTTCCTTATGATTAATTTCTTATGATCTACAAATATTTATGTCATGAATCTTGATAATGATCTTTAATATGCAGGGTATGATCTTCTAATGCTAATATCATGTTCTTATACACTTATTCTCATGTTATGCTTACATATCTCACTTATTTACCCTAACTGAGCATCTGAGCTCACAACTTTCTTATGTTTCCATTCCCCATGTTATGGAAAATGGTTTTAATTAGGATTTATAAATGGGAATATATTTAAGGGATATGTTTAATATCTTTCACCAATTTAGAATATTATGTTTTCATGTTTCCAAATATAATAAACTATTATAGTCCTCTAGAATGTATTTTTTTTAATGTGCTAAATACTCATCTAAAATGATGTAATATCCATTTATGTTAAGCCTGGTTTGATATAATTGTATTAAATTAAAGTTTTATTCAACCTTAGGAAACTAAGATGAGAAAAATTTAGTGATATCCCTAGGAATATTTTGAAGGATTTATCTAAGGATAAGTCTATGGATAATTTAAAGTATAGTAAAATTTCCTAGATGTTGGTAAAGGACAGAGTGATTGGTTTCCTAGAAATAATTTCCTGTTAGGATACTACAAGTGGATGTGGATCTAGCATAGATGTATATAGGGGTAACAACCCTGAACACCCTATATGAACCTAGTCTTTATTGGGAACTGGTGCACGAAAAAAGACTTGTTGTACACATGGTTTTACACTCTTGGGGGATATGTTTTTGCAATTTGAAAACTCTTTATAAATCATCATGATGGATTTTAATAGAATATAGATATTAATATCCTAGGATAAACTAAAGGTTTCATAGATTAAATAAGTAGGTGTCATGATTTAGACATCATATAAGTAATTTTTTCATTATTACATGGTTTTCCTATATGATAACTATTGCTCACACTATGATTTCTGGTGTTATTTAAAAACATGATCTAGAAGGAACTCAGTTAACATTGAATGTTTCAGATGTGGAAAGTATGGTAATTATAAAAATATATTTCCTAAGTGAAGATCCCATAAAGAGAATCAGGAATTTGGTAAAAGTATTGGATATAATTATAAATAAAAAGAGACCGCAAATGACATGTGAAAGTTATGGGATGTTTTAACAGTATTGTTTACATTAAAAATAAGAAGCATGATTAGATTGATGTTGTGGAAAATTAATGCATGATTCCTATTTAATATTCTAGGTCAAGGGGTATTAAGGAATAAGATTATGGAGCCTGAGTAATTGTTTCATAATAAAGTTGGATGATTGAAGTGTATATTTTTTGGAATTCAAATATTTTTTTATATAAATCATGAAATATATAAGAATTTTTAGTTTAATTTTATCATTAAGGATTGAAAAGTCTATTTTAAATGATAACGAAGACTTGGAAAATTTATTTAATGTAAATGTGATATTTTTAATTAAGGGAAGGTCACCATTAATGTGTTTAAGATATTGAAACAATTGTGTTTATCTTGGATAAAGATACTATTGATTTGGATAATGTATATTTGATAGTATTAATGGCCTCAAAACTAATTAAGGATTTATTGAAAAATTATTATAGGTTATCATGGATGAAGTTTAAAACTTCTTGTATTTGAGGAATATATCGAGTAATTATTGGAATAAGGAAGCATGCATGTTTTTAAATAGGATTTCTCTAAAGTTAGGTTCTTAACCTGTTTCAAGAGAATATAAGATGAGGGTATTCTAATGTTTGGAGTGTGATAACCAAGATAAACTTTATTATATATGGGGGATCAATTTTAATCTGATTTAGTTACCTTATTTCTAATATTTTTGGATTTTCATCTTCTGGAAGGGTTGTAAGGTTCACCATTAATGGAATCTTTTTTGTTAAGATTTGAAAGATTTTTTAGAGAATAAAGTATTATTCCACCATATAAGTATTTATAAATGTTGGATAACTTGTGATAACTATTTTTCCATAATGCTAACTAAAAAAATATGGAATGCCTTATCATTCTATGTCATGATCTGTTAGTACGTTAGGAATTAAAAATTCTCCTTTATTTATTGGAATAATAGATTTAGTGGATATTAATCATGGCACAAAAAAGGGTGAGTCTGTGCTGAAATAAATTACGTATATCTTCTCATAAAAATTTATCAAACTTTGGAAAATTTCCTTGAAATAATGTTTTGTCCTATAATCATATTTTTTTATGATATCAATGACCTATTTTACACTTCTTCAGTTTATGGTTTTTTGATTATTAACTTTATCTTGATCACTCACTTTATTGCGATCAGTGAACTTTATCAATATATATGATTATTTAAACTTTTCTTCCATTTTCATGTTTTAACTTCCCACTTATGTTCTCTAATGTGGAAACCTAGTTATGTGTTACATTGGGTAACCATTATGATTCCAACAATCTTTTTTAAAGGAAGTTTTAGTGTTCATTTTTATGATGTGGGTTTAAATGAATGGAACTTTCAAGTATTAAAGCTTTGATAACCCAAATGGATTTTATGGTGAAAGTTATTTTTAGGTGGGTAGAATGTAACACCCTGAGATTTTTTGAGTTATTTTTTTTAAATTAATTTAATCATTGTGGTATTTTACATTTCACACAACACTGAATATAGATTTTGATATATGAAAGCACAATGTTTGGATTGAATTATATAAAACACCAAGTTAATCTTGAACTACACGCAACACTTGGATTAACTTTTAGATCATGAAACACTATGTTTGACTTGTGTTGCACACAATTTCTGGTTCCTTTGATAACTTTCATTTCATAAAAGACCAAGTTTCACTAAACTATAATAATTTATTCATATTATTATTAAAATATTATTATATCTACCACCAAGCTGTTAGAATGTAAGATATGACTGATATTGATGAAATTTAGGAACTATGGTTTACACATTTATATAAAATGAATCCTATGGTTATCAATTAGTTAGAAATGAATATAAAAACTGGTTGAAAATAAAGAAACTGATTTTCTAAGAAAAATATGTATAAACACTATTTTATCTCAATAAATTAAACAAACCACAATTGGTGAAAATTTTAAAACAATTTATATATTATATTTAAAATAATTTTTTTTGATACTCATCCAAAAGTTTTTATAGCCACAAGATAAGAATAAATCAAATTTTATAAATAAAAAGATGCATATTTCTAAAAGGTAATTTTACCCCTTCTAATGGAGAACTCATTTTAAATATAATTTTTGACACTTGTATAATTTTTTTTGAAAAAATATAATTCATTTTTAAAATAAGGATTTAAAAATTAACTTTGGTTGACATTTTGGTATTTTTTAGAGAAGTTTCAGATTTTTATGAATAGTGAAAAAACACTGAATTTTAATTCAAAAACTAATTTTTAATCTAAATAATTCATATGGTTAAATTATATTTTGAATTGTATTTAAAGTTTAATTATATTGATTGTACATAAATTTATACAATTTATTTCATTGTAACCAATTTCAAAAATAAATTGGATAAAAAATCATCCCAAGCTTTTAAATATTTTTTGCTTAAAAAACTAGATGTGATGACACATCTATGGGATTAATTTTAAATTTATTAATTACAATTCTGTGATTATAATTTGGAAAAATATATCCCTTATATAGAATAATCATAATTTATAATTTATAATAATGTTAACTTACTTTTTTACTAAAAGTATTAGTGGAACAAATTAAAATTAATTACAACAATTAAGTTAAAAACTAGATTAAAAATGGTTAACTAGTAATATTAAAAGGGAAAATGAACAAGACACATCTCAAAAAGCTATTTTCTAGACATATTTAGACCAATTACCCTATTTTATCAAATTTTAACATTTATTATAGGAACATGATGTAAGGGATACCTATCAATAGTGTTTACCTTTATATATTTACATGAATTTCAGTCCTCTTCCACTTTAAAAGGGAACTCACCCCCTCATTTCGTCAAACCTCTCAAAAAACATTAGACCAGACAACCCTATACAAACTATCCTCCCAAAATCCCTATATTAATCATATAATCCTATATTTTGGGCACAAATCCATCCATGTAATCCCTTTGGTGTAAACCAAAATGAGTTACTCAATGGAGAGTTAACATCCTTACCCAAGATCGTCTATTTTATTTTTATTATCCACCCCCTAAACTCTTCTTATTCAAAGATTATATAATATAATAAGTACCATAAATATAATAATATTTATTATAAGGGTTATAAATACACATACACACACCACTATCTAGTGGGTAACAAACTTACTGTTCTTGTGTACGGTGAACTACCACCTCACGAAATGATGTTGTTCATTTCTCCTTTACTAACTATCATTGTTGAGAATTGTGATGTAAAATATATTTTTATATGATATATATTATGTTTATTATGTATTTATAATTCTATAATTATTATATAAAACATACCTTCTTTTTTTCCATTTCATGTAAATAAGATAACTTTGATTGTGGATGTGTGGACTACCACATCCTCAAAGTGATGTGAATCATTCACACATTTCATGGAATTTATTAAAGATTGGTTTATTGAAATTATATGATATGTATAAAAAAATAACTCTAAATTAATTATATTATATGTATATACACACATATTTCATTTATTTTCTATCTTTCAATAAGATAATAAAATGGAAGCAACATTCATGCATACGTACGACCTACCATCTCCATGAATATTGTATTCAATTTCATATTTATATATTTAATAGAGTATTATAAATATTTATATAATTAATATATATGATTTTTATATCATGTTTTAAATTCTTTAAATAAGTAAATCAATATCTATGTAATAGTTTCAATAATAACAAGTCAATACACGTATAATAAACAAAGCAGTTATTACCCAAAAGATTGATTTAACATGGAATTGTTTAAAAATGGGTAATATAAAGTCATAATTAAATCATATATGGTATTATATATATTAATATAGTTATTTTTATTTGTAAAATAAACTTATATTTATTATATATGGGTTTTAAACATGTACAAAAGAATTCAATATTAGGGAATTTTGTCTCACTTTTTATTTCCGTGAGATACATGTCATATTTAACACTCGCCTATTTTGTGTGGTGTATATACTGACATATGATATTTTATATAATTAATTTAATTTATTTAATTATATTAAAATATTTAATTTATTTTATTTTTTCATGGGGACCATGATTCTAAAGTAACTCAAGTAGTAAGGATTTTCTCATCTCACTTTTATTATTCATGAGGTAAAAGCCATATTTACCACCTATTTGTTTTATATAGTGTTTTTACTTCCTAGGGATGTATTATATTATTATTATATTTATATTTATGTCTATATACTTATATTTTTATGATATTTCTTTCATGAGGTTTATGTTTCAAAATTTATCAAACTGATAAAGTAATTTTGTCTAATTTTTTTTTCTTTGAGATACATGTCAGGTTATGCATTTATATTATTTTACGAGGTGTATATACTCCTATTTTACATTTTATATCATTAAAATAATTATTTTCATGAAATTTTAAGATTCATGAAATTTCATTTTCTTACATGGAAAGTATAATTCAAATTTACAAGGTGGTAATATTTTATTGAAAAAATCTCATAATTTATTGAGATTGTCTATCATTATGATTCCGTTTATGAAATATTATGATTCATATCTCAAGAAACCTAATGAATATTCTTCTCCTTCAAATTTTCATTACATATTCATGTATTGGTTCCATTTCTCCACAAGTTGGTACATAATATGATGAAGAAAGTGTTTTTAAGAAAGTCTGACTTTACATCTGTCTTCTGTCAGAAATTTATGTTCTTTAAAAACTATGTTTTATAAAAATTTATTCATGAATTATTCATAATTTTTCAATTTATTTTCAAAGAATTTTTTTTCAAATATTTTCATGCTTATTTCACATGCATTCATGGAAAATGGTTTTCAATATTTTTTCAATATTATTTTATAAGTTTTCCAGGAAAAATCATTTCAAGATGTTTTATAGATATCTTTAAATGTTTTCAAGGATATTTTGAAAGAAAAAGGGTTTCATAATGATTTATGTTTTAAATATAGTTTTTCAAATTAGAAAAGTCATTTTCCTAAAGAAATGATTTAAATAAATTTTTCATTATTCCTTTATATGTTTTTAATGTGGTTCCCTGGAAAAGGATTTTCAAAATGATATGTGTTTTAAAAAGTGATGTTCCAAGTGATCTTTCTATATTATTCTATATATAAGATTAAATCCTTGGTTATAGTTTAGGATTTTCTAGTGAAATGATCAAGTGTAACCGTTTATATTTTTTCTCTGAATGGTTTATGTTTTGATGACTTGATGTTTATGAAACCCATTTCTCTTTAATGGGTTATAAAATGATAAATGATTATAAAACCTTCTTCCTTTCATGGGTTATTCTAGGATAAAATGATTATGAAACCTATCTATTTTGCATAGGTTATGATATGAATAAATGTTTATGATATCCATTTTATTTCACAAGATATGATATGATTTTTATGAAACCCATCTATTTTTATGGGTCATGATACAATGAATTTTTTCTGGAACACATATATATGATTTCATTATGTGATGGTTAGAACCTATATATATATATTCAATTCATTGGGTAAATATTTAAATATCATGATTATATAAATAATCGAAAGGTAAGTGAACTTGGTTTAGTAATACAGTGTTAGAATGAGGAGTGTACTCAGTTCAGTGTGAAAGGGATGGAACGCGAAGTGAACCCAATTGAGTAATATAGGGCTAGAACAATGAGGGAAATATGTTCATAGTGATAGGTATAGAACATGAAGTAAACCCAATTCAGTAATACAGGGATGGAATGGGATGTGAACTTAGTTTATTAATACAGGGATGAAATGGGTAGTGAACCCAGTTTAGTAATGGATTTTGTCCAATATAATGGTCTTGGGAGTGAATCTGAACTACTAAGATGGTTTGGGGAGGGATCCCATTCCACTAATATGAGATTGTAGTTAAGCATTTACTAATATGGAAATAATTTTATAAATCTATGTGTCTACCACAATCACATTTCTTATTCTTATGTTATGATATCATGGATTATTCTCTTTATTTCATTATGATTTATGTCTTATAAACTACCAATATTTAGGCCATGAATTTTGATTATGATATTTGATATACAGGGTATGCTCTTATAATGTTAATATCATGTTCTCATACCATTATACTCATGTTATACATACATTCCTCTCTTATTTACCCTTACTGATCATTTGAACTCACCCCTTTCTTGTGCTTCCATTCCCCAAGTTATGAAGAAACATTTTTAGTAGCATTACTAAAGGGTAAAATATTTAAGGGAGATGTTGAATATCTTTTAACAAGTTAAAAGATTATGTTTCCATATTTTCAAAGACACTAAACTTTTATGGTCATCAGACATGTATTTTTGTACTGTTCTAAATATTCATCTAAAATGATGTAATATCCATGTATGTTATACCTAGGTCACTATCATCTTGGAATTATCTCAATTATAAACTCAATATCTCTCTGATGTGGAAGCCCTGATAAGTCCCCATGAAAAATGTCTTGAAACTGATCCACTATGGGTGGAAAGACACACTGCCTCACACCCCCATAATCCAACAAGAGACTTGAATCCTCGGTAGTAAACTACCTCAATTTCTAATGAATCAGACCTATGTGGATTTACTTGATATCTCATTCCCCATGATGAACATATTTTCCACCCCTAGAAGATATAAAGGTTACTCTATTATGGTAACAATTTATGTGGTCTTAGTCAGATTCCATTCATTCCATAAAAACAATCGATTCAAAGTCTAACATGTTAAGTATGTACAAATCCCATTGGAAATGATACTCACCAACCCTAAGATAACACCCCATGCATAAATAGATGTACATAGACCTGACTATAAAAAGTGTATCTATCATCATAACCCCCACTCAAAAACACCATTATCGAACTCAAAACATTCCCAAGAAGATAATATATAATGGAATTTGAGGCTCTTATATCAAAAAAATCACAGGAAAGTGTATAATATAGAAGAATTTTACATATAACTATCAATGGTCCAACCTCTTTATCAAAAAGTACAATCTTAACTATATGAAACTGACATATACCTCTACTTTGTGCTGCAATCCAAGTCACCTATGTCTCACTACCCTACTGATATTGGTTCTCTTTACCTGAATCACTAAACCCACCACCTCGACTAACAAGTTCAGTATTACTCCAACTGCTAGACTAGTGTGGTGTATAATAACCCATTCCCATACTCTAGTTTGAATTATCTCCTCCATCACTACCCATATATCATGGTTTCCTACAAAACCATTATAGGTGTCCCATCTTTCCGCAAGCTCATCAGTCCACCAATGGTTGGGGGAACTATATACAGAAGAGACATGACCGACCACACTGATGGAAAAGAACTCGAGTATTGTCCTAAGTAATTGATCATCCCCCTAGATAATCTAATTTCCAATTCTTTAGTTAACGTTATCATAATGATTCTTTATAACATTAGATTATGTACCTTATAGTCATCTAGTATAAACCAGATGTCCTCTATTGATAGCCTCCTTTGGGTTCCCCTAAAAAATACAATCCTAATTCACCACCTCAGCAAACATCTTTATCCAAAAGAAATTAACCTGGGTCTTAATCACAAATTTAAGTCGATATTGAAAACATATCTCCACAACTACCTCTTCATCCACTAGTGCTGGAACAAAGTGTTGTAGGTTAGTAGAGTAACCAGAATAGTTCATTACCGACATACTTCTCTTGATCAACCGTATAGACTTTGTTGTCATCTCTTTCCTCGGCATCTATATGAAAAATTGTTCAATGAAATTATCATGGAAATAATTCCATACCATCACATCCAACTTCTCATCCCAAGACTTGATATAACACCAAATATTATCTTTACCTCATAACATATAATCATCCATCTTGAGTCTTTTCTCAACAGTAGTCTCAAAATGGTCAAGTATTATCTCGATGGACTCGATCCAAAACTCATCTTCCTTAGGTCAACCCTCTCCGGTGAATGTTGAAGGATGTTATAACTCAAAATCCATGGTCATATCAAACATACTCTACACAACTCTCCCAAATTATCTCTCTAAGAAGTATATATAGCGAGTAATGTTCTCATGGAACTGCTATCTCGATCCTTCACCCAAAACCATCGAGGCCTCTAGTCCTACTATTAGAGGCATGATTTTTCCATATCTTCCAGTAATACTACCAACAAACATCATTGAGGTGGGAAAATCTATAGGTATTATCATATGTATTAGGAATCATAACAAATGGAGCTTCATATAAATCCATAAATATTCAAATTTCATTCACTTACCTCCGGTCATAACCATGATAGGACCATGACCCTCAATCATACATCACTTGTGTCATTGATACCATAGTGTAAAACACTTTCATATTCAATGTTTCTCATTATAAACCCATTTTATCCATTTCAAAACTCTACATTTAAATATATTTTTTCAATTTAAAATCATAATTAGGAACCATTTCCCTTATATTACACTATTAAAGAAAAACATTTTATCTTCAACAACTCTCCCATAACCTTCTTTTACACATGTGCTTAAAATTATGCATGTCGCAAAAATATCTTGAGTTCCTAAAATGACGCACTTACACTAAAATCCAATGAAATATAGGGGAATTAGAAAAATATCATAGAAAAATAATATCACATAGCTTATAAATCACCCAAGGATAAATAAAATTAAACTGTATCATCAAATACAAGAAAAACAATCCTATCCCTAGGAACTTGGGTTTTCCATCAAATATGGGTTAACTACTACCATGTACAAGCTCATTACCATGTCCTAACACATCATAATCTCATTTCTACATTTCACAAATAGTAAAGCAATAAAAAATAAAATTTTATCCTCTTAAACCACATTATAACATCCTAAATCAGGTTCCACACACTAGTACCCAAATCCAGTCAATTAGATGACCTCAGGCATACCTCCCCATATGCCAAATTCTATAGACTAGCAGTGAGGATCAAATATAAAACCATGAGAAGACTATACCATCTTTATCATAGTAGGATACAATAGATATCAATAAGAAAATAACAGAAGTAATATAAATGATAATCATAAAATACCAAAATTACATAATAAACCAAACAAAATAAATGACCACATACCAAAGGAAGAATTATTTCATGTCATACTAGTTTCTATTGTTAGATGAAAATCCAAAAGTGATGACATATTGATAACTCCCAAGTAGGTCCTGGCATTATATATGGTTCCCTCATCCATACTCCATTAAAAATATCAAATCAGCCATCTGACGTAAGGATTTTTCTTTTATCTAATCTTGTAAACATGATGTCAATTAGAGTACCAATCAAGAATCCTGAGTAGAGTGTGAGTAAAACATAGTAGGCCACTGGAAACAGTGTTTAAAAAAATCCATTATAAAAAAGTGTATGCAATTTTATAAAGAAATAAGACCATACAATAAAGTAAACTGGTTTCTCATTTAATATTCTTTTCCTATACACATCATTCTTAGGTTCTATTAGACACCCATATCGATCATTCCATCTTTAGAGCATGTAGGAGTCTGAATGACACACCATAAGAGTATAAAACTTCATTATTTCATGGTTTTTCATTATTCATTTAATTGAAATTTTAAATTCATACATTAGGGGACTATAGCATCATTCTGGAACCCCATGGGTATTTAGAACATCTTTTCCTGACCCACACCTCATGGGTATTTAGAGAATCCATCCCTGGACAACTCCTCACTGTTCTCATGCATGAAACGGGGGCCTGGAGCATCTGTTTGTAACCCCATGGTTATTTAGAGCATCAATCACTCTCACACACCTTATTTTTTAATCATTCAAAATTATCACATATATCAAATACATATCAAGGTTTAACATCATTAACCTTCATGTTAATAATTCACATCATGATACACCATTTCATTTATCAATCACAATCATGGTTATCTACTTTAATCACTTGGAATAAAATGCACAATTCCCCATTTACACATTTCTCATCATTTATTTCATGAATCATTAACTCGACAATTTTAATCCATCTAAACATTTATATCCTATTATAAACCATGAAATAAAGATTTAGTTCAATTTCACAAACCTATTATTTCCCTTATACATTCTATTTAACATCAATTCAACATAATTTGAACACCCCATGGGTTGCTATTATGCTTGGTCTCATATTCTTCAGTGGGTCTAATGGGATCAATGAAGGGCCACATAAGAAATTAGTTTTTAAGTGATACCAATCTTGTATTTTAATTTTGATCAGGAATATTTCTCTTCCATATACACTTTTTATTAAAAAAATTGAAGAATTTTATTTTCTATAAATAAATTATTTCCTGAATATATTCTCCATAATATTTTACCTTCTTTTAAAAAGATTTAAAAAATGAAATTTCTTAACGTTTTCTACATGGCTATCTTCTGACCTTCCTTTCAAAAAAAAATTAAAAGAATGTTTATTTTGTATGTTTACATCATGAAAGTTTTTTTCACCTCAATGATCATTATTTTCATTGAATCCTCCTTAATAATACTCGATTTTTACTTTCAAACTCAATGTTTTTCCCAATATTTTTTAGTTTTTTTATAAAATATTACTCAAATAAAAGGTTATATTCCCTTTTTTAGAGAAATGTTCTAAATGTTCTTTTTGATATATTTTCATCTATGTAAACATCCTCTAATGATTCTTCTACTTCAATGGGAATATGATCTTATGATATCATCCATATTATTTCTATGGAAGTATTATAATGATTGGTTTAAATATATTACCATGTAACTCATTTATTTTCCATGGTTTGGCCATGTAATGAAATTAATAATGGATCTTTCTATAAGTTTATGAAAAAATGAAATATCTATATACTTTATTCATGTTATGGTTCTTGGTAATTGTTTATGATGATGGGTGGTTCCATTAAAAACATAGAATGGGTGAGACTGTTATAGATCTCCCATGCATTGGGTAAAGGTATGAAGTTAATCGATTAGGTTTCTCCAAAGAGATTATGGGAATATACTATGACCATTATTCCAAGAATAAAAATGATGGTTATTTCAAGTGTAACTATGATGTTCCCTCCATATATAATAGTGATGGTTACTCCATGTGTGACTTTGAGGGTTACTCCATATGGTTTAGTGATATAAAAACTTCCAATTTACCAACACATTTTCTTTATTCTTACTATGGGATTTCAATGTTCCATATATTCAAGATTGACATTACATGGCTCATTATTATTATTTAAAATGACTCATTCCATTGTGAATAAATTATTCCATTTTTCATGAAAAATGATATAGGTATTTATGGGAATGTTTTCCCTTATGTTATGATCATGAACTATCATTATGTCATAATTACCTTATTCTCATCGTACTCTCATTGATGTAATTAAATTGTTAATTCTTATGTTTACCCATTTGGAACATTTGATATCATCCTTCTTATGTTTAATTTTCCCTGAGTGATAAAGACTGATGATAATTGATTTGATTCTAGAAAGGTTTCATATGTGAATAATTTTATGGGAGATGTAGAATACTTAATATGGAATATGAAAATCCTAGTATAGGGGGAGATGATATATATTTTTATGAACCATATGTTTATGAATCCAAATTGTTAATAGTTTTTCCTAATTATCTAAAACTTTAAACATAAAATTACCTTGTGTATTTAAGTGATAAAATATTTCATTTTATTTTTTTGAGGTTTGGATTGATAAAATTGTGTCACAATTATCAGTATCAAGGACAAAAATGAAAAATTATGTTTTTAGCATCGGATACGGGATTACGAATTTAGGGTCCTTAGACGTATGTTAACTATGGATAACAAGTTCATTATTGAATCAAATTCATAATAACAATCATGAAATAATAATCATTTTTATACATCAACTATACTTTTAAAACTATCCACGATTGATTGTTCTGAAAAATGAACTATATTATAATTATGGAGACATTAGGTCATAAACATACATGTGTAACATTTCCATTTTTTAAACATCATGATAAAAATATTCTAAGTTTTATTTTATATTTCTATAAATATTATTATATCATAAATACCATATTATTTCTTAAAATACACTTATATATATACCATCCATATGAAAAACAAATCATATCTCTTCATGGATGTGGTATTCCACACGTACGCACAAACGACGTCATCATTTTTCAATGAATTTATAGGTAAGAAAATAATTTATATATTATCTTTATATTTTGATAATTATGTCATTAATATCATATATATACAGTGAATTCATCATTATAACTAGTAATGTTAGGCGGTGATGGAAAACGATCTACATCTGTCAGTGTGGTGGTAGTTTGTTATAAACATGAATAACGATTTTGTTTCCCATTTGATTGAATAGGATATATATATTGGTTATAAAATTAACATAATTATATATAAATATACGGATGATACTTATTTTATTTGTTTTATCATGGTTAAACAATATTTTAATAAGGTAGAATATGAAATAAAATGAAAATAGTTTTTTAAGAACTATACCACTTCTTCTAGAAACCTCTAAAGGTTTACTAAAAAATCCATCATATAAAGGTTTTAAAATAACAAAAATGAATCTAGGAAATGTAAATAGACGCAAGGAATATTTTTTTTAGGGTTTTATCATGAAAGATTGCTAAATTGTGTGGGTTGAAGAGAATAGGGCGTTCCCTTTTTTAAGTGAACGAAGAAACACTCTCAGAATAACATAAAATATTAAATTAAAATAAATTAATTAACATAGATTAATTTATGAAATTGATATAATTAAAATATTGGATATTGATGATCCATAATAAAATAATATAATTAAATTTAGAAAAAAAATCATTTTTTATTTTACCCTTATCTCTTTCTTTTAAGCACGAGTTAAACTTTTTAACAATTACCATGATATTAATGCTTCTTAAACATCAGGAGTAAAGAAAACTAATGTAAAAGGAAAAAATCACAAAACTGGACCATGTTTGATATTATGAACTATATTACAATCAATTGGAAGAGGATAATATTTTTTGTAATTTTATATCATTTAATAATATACTATTTATTATAAAATGTCAATAATGTAATTTTTTAGAATTGTACATTTAATTAAAATTTAAAAATAAAATAAAATAAAATGAATAAGAATATAATACATTAATATATTAATAATATTTTATATTGATCTATGAAATTCTTGGGACACATTAGTACATGTAGAAAATACTATTTTTAGAGTTTTTAAATCATTTTATTGAATTTTCTACTACTTGCAGAAGGCACTGGGTCGATGTGTCTAATCATTTAAGGAAATAATTTTATCACTGAAAATTATAATTAAATTATCTTGATAAAAAACTTTTATCTTTCTTATAACCATTTATAACTGAAAATAACATCTTTTTATCAATATTTTAAATTTTTTGAGATAATAAAACCATAAAAGTGACATTTTTGCATTTATCTTGTGGCTAAATATTATAAAGGTAAAAATCATATCTAAATGGAATTAAAAGGTCATATATTCTAACTTTTTATGATTATAGAAAAAATATATTCATGAAATGAAATTAATTCAAGTGGTAGGGCTATGTTTCTGTTCTTCTCATGTTATTTTTAACCCTATTTAGCTAATTTACCCTTACAGAGGTGAAAAATATTTACTGTAGTTACTATCCATAATGAAAAAAATCTAAAATTGAAATATTTACAAAATTTAGACCTCTTTAATTAATATATAGAATCCATTTCTCAAAATTCAATTTATAAAAGTGGAAGAAATTAATTTAAGATTAAAACATTAAATGAAATGAAAAATGAGTTTTCAAGAAAAAATGTCTCTCTATGTATAAATATGTTTTTATACCAAATTAGATATAAAATTCATTCTAAATTAATTTTTTTGATTATTTTAAAAAATGATCTAACGAAATTTTAAAAATAATCCATAATATAATTTCACATTGTAAATACTTGAAAAGAAAATATATTCTTCAGTAAAAATTTTTATTTCTCACTATTACCTGAAAAATCAATATTTTCAAAAAAATCCATAAATTTCATCCTAATATAAGTTCGAAATTTTAAATTCAAAAATTAAATTCATTTTTTAAAATTAAAATTATATAATTTTTGAAATAATTTTTTTAATTAAAATAATATAATGCATGAAAAACTAATTTGGTTAGAAATAAATATTTTTTCCTTTTAAATGAAAAAATTAATTAATATTATTATAATGAATATCACTACATGGAAGAAAATTATAAAAATGGTTTATCTTAATATTAATTTCGTTGTTATCTTATTTTCCCTTTTGGAAATTTCTTCTGCTCAATTTTATTAACTTATTATACAAGTGGAGATAACTTTCCCTCATAGAATTTCTATCTTCCCATGTTTCTTATTTAACTATATAGTTTTTCTAAAAAATCATGAGTTGATGAATTCAATTATTCCACAACACATTATATTAATGTCAAAAATATTTAATTTTTTTCCTTATAATAAAGGTTTTCCTCCAATTGGACTAATTTAGGGATCAAAACATGAGAAGAATATGGCACATATTTTCTTAACAATATAACATGAAATATTTCATGTACTTGAGAAAAATAAGGAGGCAATGACACTTGGTTGGAAACTAGACCAAATTTATATTGGATTTTATATAGTATAACAAACCATGGACTTCTATTTTTAATAAAATTCATAATACTTTTCCAAGGTGACACTTTAACAAAATCATGATCACCTACCTAAAATGAAATATCTTTCCTCTGGTTGTCTGCATAATATTTCTTCCTACTTTGAGTTATCCTTATAGGTTACTAAATCATCCTAACCTTCTTAACTATTTATTATAAAAAATCTATTTCCAATGACTTCCCTTCACATAATTGATCCCAGAAATCTAGAGTCCAACACGATTTTACATATAATGACATAAAATGTTCCATCAGTATACTCGAATGAAAATTGTTACTATAAGAAATTTCAACTAATGAAAGTTGTTCATCCCAAATTTCCTGGTAAACCATTGAAAAAACTAAATCATATATTCCAAGGTATGAATTTTTTCTCATATTTTCCATCATATTGAGGTTGAAAAGATGTACTTAAATTTAATACAGTACCCAATGACTTCTGAAGGTCACTAAAAAATAGAAGTGAATGTAAGTTCACAATTAGATACAATAAATTTAGAAACTCAAAGTAGCTTAACTATATCCTTAAGGTAAAATCAGGAAGGTTTATTTTAATACATAATATCTCAAATATGATGGAAATATTCACAATAAATTATTCTATGAACAATAACCTTGATCACATTATTATCTTAAGATTTCTTTTGTAATACCACCAGAAAATCTAGGGATATATTTAGCCATTTCCATTCTAGCACTAGAAAAGGTTAAATTATCCCCTTCTGTAGTTTTCATTATGTTTTAACCTATATAAATGTCATACTTATAATGGTAAATTTATAAATTTCTCTATTAATTCCATCCCACCAATAATACTTTTGAAGGTGTCTATATATCATAGTTCTCCCAAGATGAATGGGATGTGGGGGACTATGAGTTTCACTCAATAATTCTCTCTTAAAATGGGAATCATAAGGAACATATAACCTTTTCCAAATTTCAAAAAACTATATTCATCAATTTTACATTTATGTAACTTAACTCTTTTTACATGTTCCACCTTTCCTTGGAAATTATGGTCTTCCTTCTGAGCTTTCTCAATTCTGTCTAACAAATTCGATTATACTAAAACATAAAACAAAAAATATAAATTTCCTGCACACACAATTTCAAGGTAAATATTCATCAAATCACTAATCAAAGGATCATGTTCCTGAAATAGAATAGTTAAAAATGAATTATACTCTTGACTCAAAGCATAATTTACCCCATTTTCTTTACCTAGATGGTACGAAATTGTGTAGTCATAATCCTTTAAAAATTACAGTCATCTCCATTTTGTCATTCTCAACTCTTTTTAAGTGAATATTCAATTCAATTTTTTAGATAAGTTTATATTTAAAAAAATTACACCACATAAATTATGTCTCCTAATTTTTAAATTAAATACCAGAACATCTAGTTTGAGGTCATGTGTTTGATAATTTTTCTCATGTTGTTTTAATTTATATGAAGAATAAGTGATTACCAGATCATATTGTATTAAAACACAAACCAAACCCCTAAAGGAAGAATCACTATAGATGACAAAGTCACTATTCCTATATGGTAGTTCCAAAAATGGTGCATTAAAAACCCTTCTTGTAATTTCCTGGAAAAAAAATTTACACTCTTTCTTCCAGATGAATATAACTCCTTTTAGAGTTAACTTAGTCATTGGTATAGATAACTATGAAAATATTTCAACAAAATATCAGTATTGACTCAATAAACCAAGAAAAATATGAATCTATGTGACATTTTTACACATATTCCATTCATCAACAACTTTAGTTTTTGAATGGTGAATAGTTATTCTATTTTTAGAAATAATATTTCAAAGGAATGGAATTTATTACAACAAAAATTCATAATTAATAAATTTTTTAAATTGCTTATTTTATTTTAGGGTTTTAAAAACAATCTGTAGGTTTCTTTCATGATCATCCTAACTTTTAAAATAAAAAAAATATCATCAATAAACTAAACCATTATCTTATCTAAATAGTATTGGAAAACTCTATTCATAAGATCTATGAATATAGTAGTTTTATTAGAAAACCCAAAGGGCATAACTACAAACTAATAATGCTCATATCCAGCCTAAAATGTTTTATTTGAAATATATTCCCCATTAACCATTAAATAATGGTACCCTAGCCTGAAATAAATTTTCATGAAATATTATGCTCCTTGTAGATGATCAAAAAATCACCACTATACGGAAAATATAGTGAAAACACTGGGTTACTATTTAAAAAACCAAATTTTTATTTAAATAATTATCTATTTTATTTGAATTTATTTTCGGTAAAAATTGATACATAATACCTATATAAGTTCAATGTAATTCATTGGAGTCATTTTATAATAATTTTAGATATATAAATATTTTATTGAACTTTTCACCGTCTTTTACCCACCTCCTAGGAGAATTTGGAAATTTACATAAAACGTAATTTTACTGCTTCTATGAGTGGAATTTTAAAAATCTGAGAGACACGGCTAATATAAAGGAGTAAAATGTGGTTCAATAAGATAAAAATAATTTTTGGTGAATAGTAACTTTTTACTTTTATTTACCACGATTAAAAGAAAATATGGTAATTAAGGGTAAAAATGATATTACTATTACCCTAACACATGTCCTAATTCTATTAGATAAGTATAATTTGACCAAAAAAAACCTTAGGAATATAATATTATCATTTAGGTCCACTTGGATTAGATTAAGACATTTGTTATTATTTAATTCAAAGAAGAGTTAAAAGAGTTAAAATCAAAGTTTAATAAATAAAACATTTTTAATATAGGGTTATACATAAGATAAATTCAAATATAAATATTCATTAGAAATATAAAAATATTTCCTACATAATGGGATTTTATTTATAATTTTTAGACATTAAATAATTTAATTTATTTATGACACAATGAAGATGCAGTAATAACCTTATTAATGAAATATTAACATAATTGATGTTATAAATACCCAAATAAATATAATTTGAGACTTTTTATAAATTAAAATAATTTTAAGGTTAATATGACATGTTATTATTGATTTAATCAAATTTTTTCGAATTAATCAGGCTATTATGATTTTCGAAAAAATCAATTACCAAATAGTGTCAAAATTGACATAAAATAGTTTTGAAAACAAATATTATATAATAAATTGTTATTCTATTCCTAAAAATCTAAGGTTCATCCAAATGACTTATATAAGGTTATATATATTATTAATGAGACACTTGGTGTTCTTTTGGCTTGTTATAGTAAGTTTATTAACCATATAGTGTAAGAAAACATGAAGACATAGTAAAAGTTAAATCTAAATGATAAGGCTAAAATAGTAACCTAAACATGTCTAAAACCTATTTTTTGAGAGGATTTAGACCCATCCCAACATTATATTCTAAATAATTCAATTAGGTGCTATTATAAACTGAATATGAATTTATTATAAAATAATATTTTATGTTTTTCCTAAGGTGCCCCTCTCCTCCCTTAAAAAGGGCACCTCCTCCTCCTTCTCTTTACACATTTGGAGCCTTCATGCTCAGCCAAACCCTGCCCATTTACATTCTCAACTTCCCTATAAACATTATAGAGGTTATTGTCTCTTCAAAAGACCAACTATAGTACCCTAAGTGGAGTCTTAAAAGAGGTGCATCGAAGAAGAGGTAATCTCTTCTACCTATTCCTTCAAGTTTCTTTCTTATTCAACTTCTTATTCTTTAGTTGTTTCATTATAAAGTAATAAAATCAGTATCAATAATATTCTGATATGTTATTATAAATATTAAAAAACCACATTTCACCTTCTATCCATCCTACATAAAACAAAATCACCACGCATGCGTACGTACGGAATACCGTCTCCACGCCGTGGTGTAATCTGTTTTTCCATCACCACCTTACTTGGATAGGTATAATGGTGTAAAGAATACCTATATATAGTTATTGTAACATCATAATGATTCTGAGATATTATATAATCCACTCCAATTAAATTCAATAATTATGGGAACGATATCATCGCTCGTGCGTACGTACAAATTACTGTCTCCACGACACGATGAGATTCATTCTCCATGTTAACCACTCAAGAATGTTTATAAAGTATATATAATGAATAATAATGAAATATATTAAATTATAAAGCTACTGGATTTATGCATATATATATGTCATCTAATTAGTTCTATTCAAGTCAATAATGAAAGGAAAACAACATTCATGCGCACATACAACCTACCGTCTCTATGAACGGTGTATTTCGTTTCATTTATCTATCTATTATATATATTTATATACTGAATATATATGATATATAAATCATGATTTACATTCTAGAAGTAATTAAATCATGATATAGGTAATAATAATATCAAGAACAACAAGTCCAAACATGTATAATAAATAAAATGATTTTACCCAAAACGCTGCTTTAACATGGAATTTACAAAATAACGGGTAATATAAAGTCAAAAGTGAACCATATATGATATCATAACAATGAATATGATTATGTAATAAGTCAATGACATTATTTAAATCATTATAAAGGAGTTTCAGATACGTATAAAGCATATCAGACATAAGGTAAGGGATAACTTTCCAATCATGTTTTTATCCGAGATTGTTTATTCGTAAGGGTTATATTTATCATCCATGTCCATATTTTCTAAAAATGGTTTCATGCATGTTTAAAGTCGTTTTTACCCATTTTTTTACTTTTAATACATGGTATTAAAGGAATATTTCTTTTGTTTACCAAATGAGGTAATTTTTGACTTTTCCAATAAAAGTACAAGAAGAATGTTTTTTTAACTTTTACTACATGAATGGATTTTTACGGTTTCATAACACCGAATTTTTATAAAGCATCCTCCACAAGTTTTCATGGTTATTTTCAATAAAATACTTTTCTTTAAAATTGTGTGGCATTTTGTGAAAAGAAAATTATTTTGAATAAGAAAGGATATTTTCCTCAATAATTCATTTCAAGTGTTTTATCAAAACTATTTTCCCTCTAAGATGACATTATTTAGCATGTTTATGTTTCAAGTATAATGTATCTATTATTTACATGGTGTGGTTTTTCTTATGATGAAATGATATCCATTTGTTTTATATGGATTATGTGATGATGGGATGATGTTTATAAAACCAATTTTATTCTATAGGTTATGATGAATGTTTTATGTTTATTTTGTGGCACAAGTAAGAAGGATTTAATTATGGGATGGGTGGAACTATGTCTCCCTCCAATGCATTCGGAAAAGATTTATATCTCATGATATAGACATGGCTGGAATGGTAAGTTAATCCAGTTCAGTGTTACAGGACTGGAACGAGGAGTGAACTCGATTCAGAAAGGGACTTTTTCCACTAAGATGGTCTTGGAAGCAATGCCTTGGCTACTATGGAAATCATATCATGTGCATAATGGTTTTCCACAATTACTTGTTTTATTCCCATGCTATTTTATCATGATTAATGTTTCTTTATGATCTATTCATGACATACTGCCATGTTTTATGTCATTGATCAAGATTTTGATGTTTAAACCATATGTTCATGTTTTTAAGTTCAAAAGTATATGATTTGTTCTATTTTCTCCATGCTTACCCTTACTGAGAATTTGAGCTCAACCTTTATATGTTTTCTTTTCCCCATGATTTAAAGAAAAGTTTTAGGAAAGAAAACAAAAGGGGAAGATCTTTATGGGAGATGTTGAAGATCTTTCACCATGATTAGAAGATTATATTCTGAGTTTCCAAAGACACTAAACTATTACGGTCCTTTTGTGTCAGTTTTTGTTATGTATTAAGTATTCCAAAAAAGTACTATAATGTTCATGTACGTCATGTTTGGGGTCTCTGTATTTGGTATCAGAGGAAAGGTTTAGTTAACCTTTGGAAACTAGGATGCAAAAACTTTAGTGAAATCCCTAGAGATATTTCTAAGGTTTGTCTAGGGATGTCCCTAAGGTTAAGTATAAGTATAGGTTATAGTCCTATAATTATGGTAACAATATTAGAGTTAAACCTTATATGTTAGATATTTAAGGTACTCCCCCTTTATTATATTGTTTTCCCTAGCATGAATTTTGCCTCTCACACTATTCTTTTTGGGTTTTAGACGATGGCTGGAACCTGAAGGAACCATGTTGATAAATTTAATGTAAAATACAATGATTTTCCTTATGAACAAACCAATGTTTTGGGATATGGAGTGTAAAATCTTATTTCTATACTTACATAAGCTATGAATCATTCTGGAATTCCAGAAGAGCAGAGAAGGGACCAATATTCTATTGATTCCCTCATGAGGCAATTTCCACCTTCTTTGAGTGGGTCTTATAATCCACTTGGTGCTGAATAATTAATCAGTACCATTGAAAAGATATTTTCCATACGTCGCTATTCAAAACATGAAAAAGTCATTCTGGCTGTTTACCGTTTAGAAGGTGAATCAGACCAATGGTGGACTCTAATTAAGAATACAAGGCCCCGAGATGAAATTGAATCCATGGAATGGGATGAGTTCAAGAACTTTTTTTTCAATCAGTACTTCCCTATTATTCTTCAAACAAATATGGAAAAGGAGTTCCTTGAGATTAATCAAAAGTATGATGAATCTGTTGCTATATACGAAGTGAATTTTACAAGGCTTTCAAGGAATTCATCTGGCATTATCATAAAACCTGAATGTAAAGTTGATCGATTCTTCAGTGGCATAAAACCAAGTCTTTGAAAAGAATTAGCTATAAGAGACTTCAGTATATATAAAGAAATTGTGTGTTGTGATATCAAGGTAGAACTGGATGTTGGTGTTACATATCCATCTCATGGTTTTGACAAAAAACGAAAGATGGAGTTCAATGAGAAATCTTAGAAGAATGGTGAAAAGAAGATGAATGTTTCTTTATGCTCAATGTGTGGAAAAAGCATGAAGGAGATTGTCTAAAAGGTAGTAGAAAATATTTTAAGTGTGGAAAAGAAGGTCATCGAGCAGTTGAGTGTCAAAGTAATGAGAAAAAGGTAGAAAATGATTTGAATAGAGAAAAGATTACCGAGAACGCTCCACCAACACTTCAATGATAAAATTGCAAGGAAATGGGGCATTATGCTAACCAATGCCCTAATCTAAGGGTTAATGATGATTGAAATCAACAACCTATTAAGGTAAAGGACAAAGGGAAGTCACATGAGATCACAATTAGCGATGTTGAGTATGAAAACGATGTAGTGGAATGATTATAATCTCATTTATATTATTGTGGAATATTGGAATATCTATGTATTGGTTTATTAAGGTTTTCAATAATAATACGGTACTGGTAACCATGAAAAGTGATTCAAATATTTTAGAAAGTAGATGATATGAACATAATGAATGGATAAGAAGAAAATAATATGTTTGATAGTATTCATGAGCTCATTATTGATATAAGGACTAAGTGATATCATTGTTTGAGTATATATAATTTTTGGGATTTTGGTATGTGGAATGTGTTAACTTTTAACTGCATTCATGTTTTCACTAAGGTTCAATGGGTATTAATTTTTCAATAGAATACATGATTAAGGCATTTTAATGTTTGGAATGTGACCAAAAAGAAATATCTTATGATATATGGGGATAAATGACGATATTTACATGCTTGGTAGATGACCTCTCTATCAATATTTTTCCTTATACTGTGAGTTTGGGTAAGACTAAAGATTGGAATAGATTAAGTTAGACATAAGATAGTATTGTTTAAGGCAATAAATTTTCGATATTATTTTTGGAATGTTATAATAGTATAGTTTTAGAAAAAGGACAACCCGTAGGATGGGCGAAAACCCATCGTGTCGGACAAGGATGTAGAAATCAAACCCACAATCGAAGTGTGACAGGCCTTTATCGCATACCACTGGCCTATAGGAAGTCCCTGGTTAGTATAAATTTGTTTTAATTTATTATGTGGTATGATATACGAATTATACGTCCATTTTAGGAACCATATACAATTAATCTCACCATAGATGGACTTATATATATTTAATAACTTTTTCTAACTTTTTATTTGAGATAGATAGAATAAACCACCGTTCTATCAGATGATCTGCTAATACTTCACAAATGACAAATTCAACTTTATTTCTTTAAAAGATGAAGTGGAAATTGTTCAAGGCACGGACAATAGTGAGATTTTACCAAAATAAAGTAAGAATTTCTTTTAATTCAACAATTCATCAACTTTAGGGAAATGATCTTGAAAACAAAAAATGTTTTCCTAGTGTACTTATATCCTTTGAATAAGATGGCACCATAAATGATCACAGATTTATGGATTTGTGATTGTTGGATTTCTCATAGCCATGTCCTCTACCACTTTCCATCATAACATGATGGTTAGATTTTTCTTCCATATCCATATTTCCACCTATGTTCTCCTATGTGGAAACCCAGTGATGAGTTAGTCTGGGTAATCGTTACATTTTTTACATTACTTTTTAAAATTAAGTTTTAGTATTCCTTTTATGATGTGGGTTTCAACGAATGAAACTTTCCAATAGTAAACGAATTATAACCCCGACGAATTTCGGGGGCGAAATTCATTATAAGGCGGGTAGAATGTAACACCCCGATATTTTATGAGATATATTATTTTTAATTTATTTTATGTATTCTATTATACACTACACCAAGATTATATTGTACTATATGAAACACCGTATTACCTTGAAGTATAAACAACACTATTCCTGGCTATTGTTACACACAATTTCAAGTTCGTTTTGTGGAAATTATTCTACCCAACATTAAGTATAGATTTTTTTTAATGTATAAATGAAATAAGTTTTGATTATGTTATACGCAACACCAAATGGAGCTTTCCCTACACACAAGCCTGACTTGGCTTGCATTACATGCAATCAAGACCTTCCTCGATAGCGTGTGTAGTACGCAATACCGAGTTTCACTAAACGAGATATTATTATAATATTATTATGAACTAGACGTTATGAATAGTAATACCCACATTTTGAAATTTTATAAATTTTAACTTTCAAAATGGACTTTTATTTTTGGATATCGAAATTAGCCTAGGGTGAATTTTTGGTATTTTTCTGAAAACATTCAATTTTTGATGAATAGTGAAAACACTGGGTTACTATTTAAAAAACCGACTTCTTATTTAAATAATTATTTATTTTATTTAAATTTATTTTAGGTCAAAATTGATACATAATACCTATATAAGTTCAGTGTAATTCATTGGAGTCTTTTTTATAATAATTTTAGATATATAAATATTTTATTGAACTTTTCACCATCTTTTACCCACCTCTTAGGAGAATTTGAAAATTTACATAAAACATAATTTTACTGCTTCTCTGAGTAGAATTTCGAAAATCCGAGAGACATGGTTAATATCAAGGAGTAAAATGTTGTTCAATAAGATAAAAATATTTTTTGGTGAATAGTAACTTTTTACTTTTATTACCACAGTTAAAAGTAAATAGGGTAATTAAGGGTAAAAATGATATTATTATTACCCTGACACATGTCCTAATTCTGTTGGATAATTATAATTTAACCAAAAACAACCTTAGGAATATAATATTATCATTTAGGTCCACTTGTATTATCACGACCCCCTCTCACCAAAGATGCCCCTCCTGAGCTGGAAATGGTGAAAGGGAGATAATGACCCCCGAGTCCCGCCTCTAGTAGGCCCCGGAGTGGCAACTAGCACCAAGTGAATGAGTTTTCACAATTATGGGAGGCATTACCCTTTTTATTATTTAAGATCGGGAAATAGGATGACTCAAACCCCAAAAGAAAAAGGAACAAGTAAATGAAAATAAACCCAAAACCAAACCCATATGCATGTTTTGTACAATACTGAAACAAAAGTACAAGTACAAGAAATTCTCCAAAGTAAGATACCAAAAAAAAGAAAGCAAAAACTGCGACCAGCAACTCCAACGCCCAACTAGCAAGGCCCCGCATGGTCCCTGAAGTCCTCTTGAAAACTTGAAAGTAAAAATAGGGTGAGAATACAAGTATACTCAGTAGGAAATCCTCAAGCTCTCGTGCAAAGGTGGGGAGACATCCTAATGCCCCATGAGAAAACAGAAGGAGAGAAATCCTAGAAAGGAATCTATCCACCTTACCTTACAAGCCACACTCACCAAATATCGCAAGTCAATAGAGTAGTATAGTAATATTATAAAAGTATGGGTACCCCGCACCACCTTCCCACTGAATACTAATCAATCCCTCATGACTAACGCTCTGATTCTTCCCCCTCTTCCTGAACTAGTTCCGTAACCTGGCCATACGAAGCTCATATTATCCCGCCGACACTCAATCCTCGTCCATCATAGTATCCCGCCGGAACTCAATCCTCTGCCATAACCACATCTCATCCCGAAGACACCTGGGAACCACATCACATCTCATCCCGAAGACACCTAGGAACATATCACATCCTCATCCTGAAGACTCTTGGGAAACATCTTTTGTAACCTGGCCGAAGTATCTTGGGCTATAGAACCTGGAAGAGGGAGCACATGGAAGAATAGTAACCAGCCATCCTTTAGATGTTTGAGAATATCACCCCCCGTTCCACAGGTGTTCAGCACTTAGTGCTCATCATGGGTGGGGTGCGTAAAGAAATATAAAACGTACAGATTTATATAATTATATTGACCACTCATCCCATCCTAAGGCCTCTACACAAAAGATCTGAGCACATGCCTCGACACTGCTACCTCGAAATTATGCACACAATAAAAATCCCCAAAACCCATTAATCTTTTCATGTTTCAACAGTTTTAGTTTATCAGTTCCTTAACTACCACGAAACTAACAAAAACCAAACCTAATCAATCGTTCATAAAACATATCCCTGCCAACTATAAATAATGTCTAAGAAAGCACGAGCAACACAATACCATTTTCTTTTATCAGCCAATCAATTCCATTTATTTTCTGTATTTAATAAACTACCATGCCCCACAATTCATTAGATAACTCTTCACTTTTATTCATATGCACAGACCATCCCCACAGCCCCGCTTCCAATCACCATAACCACAAACACAAATGAAACAATACCCGTACCACATCATCATTCCTTTGATACCATTTTCCACAGCTCCGATTCCCATCACAACCATATGATACACGCCAACCCCCAACCAAGCCAACCACAACCCCGCTTCTCACCCATTCCACAAAAACCAACAAAACACCACTTCACATAATTAAACCCCAACCAGCACCCACAAAATTCATTCTTTCATTTAGTTTAACTGGGGTGATCATACAAGGTTTCTAGGTATTTATTTAATTAGCCAACTTTTCATGATTAACCAATTTCTACATTCTATGAAATTCCATCTACAAAACAATCCAGAAAACTAGGAAAACATTTAATTGAGCAAGCAAAGGCCCCTAACGACCGTGATTTTCAGTAGGCATAAGCCTATTCAATTAACAACATAATCAAAGGATAAGCATTGATGGAAATGAAATAACAATATCAACAAAAATTCCCCAAACCCTTTCTTTAACCGGTTATTATCTTTATTTATTGGTTCAACCGTATCTCATGAAAACAAGTGGATACCCACCTCGCATGATGCACAAAAGAGATAGAGACAAAGGTAACATCCCTACCTAAACAGGTTTTGATGTCCTTCTGTGAGAACAACCACCACGAGGATTTCGATCACTCCTCTCGACGACTACGTCATCCTGTGGATGCCGCGGCACAACCGCACTAACAACCAAGAGAGACTCCATTAAGGTTTAAGGTGTCACATGTCATAGTATGAAAAGGAGGAAAAAAAGAGGAGATCGAGGAAGGAATAAGTACGGGTTAGAATGTAACATTAAGATGATGTTCGTCAAAGAGTGTCATTCCCGTCAAATATCAGAAATCTCCTTGGTTGGAAACTGCGAAGAGGAAGTCAAAGAAGAGGGAAAGGAACGAGGTTCATGATGTTCGCCTCGTCAACATGATCCAGCAGCCACCGACAGATCGAATATCAGAGTCTAGATGAAGAAGATAGGAGGAAGGCTTCTGGGTCATCCGGGAGCGTCGCCGTGTAGAGAAGAAGAGAGGTCCATAAATAACACGTGACCCTCTCTTATATAGGCAACGAAAAGGTAAAATGGTATGCAGCGTGTATTATTGAATACACAACATGACCGTATAACTGTTACGTTGTTTGACTAGTCAACACATGACACGTAACGCGATTTCAATGCATTTAATAATAATAATAACTTCAATTAATAATAGGTGTTTTATTGACCCGAGAGATGAGTCATAAAAAGGTATTCATCATCGGTCTTGAAATGAATTTCACAATTTCAGGGTTGCAACGTCACAGAAGGTTCGCCAATCCGATACCGTATGAGGGAGATAAGTTGGATACAAGATCCCATATTAAGAATGATATTATTATTATTGAGTGTTTCATGGACCCGAGCCACGAAACATAATTTAATATCCAACATTAGACTTTAACCGACCGTATTAATGATAGGATCACATTTCCACTAACGGCAGGTCAATCAAACACACACGTGGGAGTTACGGCGGGTCGAAGATTTAATAATAATATTAAATCTATTAATTCACAAGAGTTTCAGGAACCCGATCCTAAAACCAGAAAAATACATCCGATATTGGACTCATAATTTCTGTCTCGAATTCAGGGCCTCACTGTCGCTGATGGTTTGTAAAACCGAGGTCGCACGAAAAAGTTATGAACAAAACACAGTTTTCCCAACAAAATTAATAATTTCATTATTATATTATTATTATTTTATTTAACCTTTTTGTTCTTCAATTCCAAATCCCATGCAAAAAATCTCTCAAATTGGTGCGCATTATCCCCATGATTGACTCCTCTTTTAAACTTATTTATTTTATGGCTTTAAATTATTTCATTTAAACCCTTTCTCTCTCCAATCTAATTCTTTCTTCCATAATCCCCTCACTCCACCAAAAGTGGTGCTTACCCTTCCTCATTCCATGCCTAACACGCCCCAAATTATTTCTCACTTCATCTTTATTATTTAATAATATTAATAATAATAATACCCATCATTAATGATCTAATTTAACCCCATTAAATTAGTTTACCATGGTTATTCTCATATTAAATTAATACCATTCCATTTAATTAAATTCCAATCAATTAATTTACTAACCAAAAATTAAACCCATTTAATTTCATTTACCAATCACACACATATTTGTGTCACAATTATCATTATTATTTAATACAATAGTAATAAATCCTCTTTTAATTTCATCAACAGGTCACCATCATTATCATTAATTATTATTATTATTATTGACATCCATTATTATTTTTAATTACCCCCTCTCTACCATAACATTATATTCACGCATGGTTGGGAACCCCATTCATGCGCCTCGACATGTTATTATTATTATAAAAAATTATTATATAATAATACCCTTTTAATTTTATTTACACAATTCCAACTTTAATTGTGGAGAACCGCACAACGCATCCTGTACAAGGTCACAACCATACGCCCCATGAATTTCATTCCATTATAATTGATTACATGAACCTAATTTATTGTAATTTTTTCCTTCATAATTTATTCCATGAGCCTCCCATCATTGAATTAAATACATTCAATTTTATTTCTTTTATTTTAAAATGATTAAATTAAAACCATTTAATCTAATTGACACCAAATATTTTCACGCCACCCTTATCAATTATTATTATCAGAAATTATTATTATAGCACTCATCATGTTTGACCACATCAAATTTTTACAAAGTAATGGACCGGAGAGGTCCGGGCCATTACATGGATTAGATTAGGACATTTATTTTTATTTAATTCGAAGAAGAGTTAAAAGAGTTAAAATCAAAGTTTAATAACTAATTTTTTTTAATATAGGTATATAAATAAGATAAATTAGACTATAAATATTCATTAGAAAGCTAAAAATATTTCCCTAATAATGGTATTTTATTTATAATTTTTAGACATTAAATAATTTAATTTATTTATGTCAGAATGATGATCCAGTAATTACCTTATTAATGAAATATTAACATAATTGATGTTATAAATACCCAAATAAATGTAATTTGAGAATTTATATAAATTAACATAATTTTTAGGTTAATATGACATGTTAGTATTAATTTAATTAACTTTTTTCGAATTAATCAAGATGTTATGATTTTCACAAAAATCAATAACCAAATAGTTTCAAAATTGACATAAAATAGTTTTTAAAAAATATATTATATTATTAATTGTTATTCTATTCATAAAAATATAAGGTTCAGACAAATGACTTAGATAAGGTTATATATATTAATAATGACCCACTTGGGGTTATTTTATCTTTTTATAGTAATTTTATTAACCATATAGTGTAACACAGTAAAAGTTAAATTATTTAACTCATAGTTAAATCTAAATGATAAGGTTAAAATAATAACCGAAACTTTTGTAAAACCTATTGTTTGAGAGGATTTAGACACATCCCCACTTTATCTTCTAAATAAATCAATTTTGAGTTATTATAAACCGAATATGACTTTATTATAAAACAATATTTTATGTTTTTCCTAAGGTGCCCCTCTCCTCCCTTATAAAAGGGCACCTCCTCCCTCTTCTATTTACACAATTTTGAGCCTTCATGCTCGGCCAAACCCTTAAACTTTATCTTGTAAACTTTCCTATAAACATTATAGAGGTTCTTTTAACTTAAAAAGACCATCTCTAGTGCCTTAAGATGAAGCTTAAAAGAGGTGTGTCGCTGAAGAGGTAATCTCTTCTACCGATTCTTTCAAGTTTCATTCTTCTTCAACTTATTCATATTTGGTTGTTTCATTATTAATTAATAACATCAGTATCACTAATATAATTATATGTTATTATAAATATGAAACAACCCCATTTCACCTTCTATCCATCCTACAGAAAACAAAATCACCGCGCGTGCATACGTACGGAATACCGTCTCCACGCCGTGGTGTAATCTGTTTTTCCACAACCACATTACTTGGATGGGTATAACGGTGTAAAGAATAACTATATATATTTATTGTAACATCATACTGATTCTGAGATATTATGTCATCGACTCAAATTCAATTCAATAATTATGGGAACGATATCATCCCTCGTGCGTTCGTACAGATTACCGTCTCCATGACGCGATGAGATTCATTCTCAATGTTAACCACTCAAGAATGATTATAAAGTATATATAATGAATAATAATGAAATATATGACATTATAAAGCTACTTTATTTATGTATATATATATATATTTCATCTACTTACTTCCATTCATGTCAACAGGGAAAGGAAAACAACGTTCATGCGTACGTACGACCTACCGTCCCCATGAACGATGTATTTCATTTCATTTATCTATCTATTATATATATATATATACTGAATATATATGATATATAAATAATTATTTACATTCTGGAAGTAATTAAATCATGATATAAGTAATAATAATATCAAGAACAACAAGTCCAAACACGTACGATAAATAAAACGATTTTACCCAAAACGCTGCTTTAACATGGAATTTACAAAAGAATGGGTAATATAAAGTCATAAGTGAACCATATATGATATCATAAAAATGAATATGATTATGTAATAAGTCAATATAATTATTTAAATCATTATACAGAAGGTTCGGATACATACCAATCATATCAGACATAAGGTAAGAGATAACTTTTCCAATCTCGTTTTTATCAGAGATTGATTATTCGTAAGGGTTATATTTATCATCCATGTCCCTGTTTTCTAAAAATGGTTTTCTTTATGTTTAAATTACCTTTTACCAATTTTTTTTACTTTTATTACCTGGTATTTAAATAATCTTTCTTTTGTTTACCATAGGAGGTACTTTTTGACTTTTCCAACAAAAGTACGAGAAGAATTTTTTTTACCTTATACTGCACGAATGGATTTTTACGGTTACATAACGCCTAATTATTATGAATCATACTACACATTTTTTAATGTTTATTTTCAATAAAATCATTTTATTTTAAAATTGTGTGGAATTTTGTGAAAAGAAAATGATTTTTAAGAAGAATAGATATTTTCCATAAGAATTCATTTCAAGTGTTTTATCAAAACTATTTTCCCTCTAATATGACATTATTTATCATGTTTATGTTTCAAGTATAATGTCTCTATTATTTACATGGAGTGATTTTTCTTATGATGAAATGATATCCATTTGTTTTATATGGATTATGTGATGATGGGATGATGTTTATAAAACCCATTTTATTCTTTGGGTTATGATGAATGTTTTATGTTTATTTTGTGGCCCAAGTAAGAATGGTTTCATTATGAGATGAGTGGGACCTATATCTCCCTCGAATGCATTGGATAAATATTTATATCTCATGAGATAGACATGGATGAAATGGTAAGTTAATCCGGTATAGTGTTACAGGACTGGAACAAGTAGTGAACTCAATTCTGAAAGGGACTTTGTCCACTAAGATGGTCTTGGCAGCAATTCCATGGATATTATATAAATCATATCATGTGCCTAATGGTTTTCCACGATTACATGTTTTATTCCCATTCTATTTTATCATGATTAATGTTTCTTTATGATCTATGCCTTTCATACTGCCATGTTTTATGTCATTGCTCATGATTTTGCTGTTTAAACATTGTGTTCATGTTTTTTAAGTTCAAATGTATATGATTTGTTCTATTTTCTCCATGACTACCCTTACTGAGCATTTGAGCTCACCCTTTACATGTTTTATTTTCCCCATGATTTAAAGTAAGTATTTTTGTAAGAAAACAAAAGGGGAAGATCTTTATGGGAGATGTTGAAGATCTTTCACCACGATTAGAAGATTATATTCTGAGTTTCCAAAGACAATAAACTATTACGGTTCTTCTGTGTCTGTTTTTGTTATGTATTAAGTATTCTTCAAAAGTAATGTAATGTCCATGTACGTCATGTTTGGGGTATCTATAGAGTACCTATAACCACTTAGTTTTAGGGGTTCACTTCGGTGGTAGTGATGGAAAAAGCTCGCCATTGCTGCCTTGGAAGTTTTTGGTTTCCTCTGAAAACCCTTGGGTTAGGGAAGTGGTTTGAAAAGTTCCCTGATTTTTTGCAGTTGAGGAAATGAACAACATGTTGAGGGTCGAATAGAGAATTCATCTCCTCTTTCACAGCCACAAGTTTCTCTTCTTGACAGTTAATATCCAGGTTCCCTTCTCTTCCACACCTAAAGTATTTCTTCTTCCCCTTCAAGAAATTTTTGGGGTGCTTATTTCCAACCATTTGGAAAGCGGGGTGCTATATTTTCTTATAACCATTGGATTTATCCATCATACCTCCATAATAAAATTCTACCTTACACTTCTTATCCCCATGATACCCTCGAGATTTGCTGATCTCCATTTCGACTTTGAGGGAACATCAGACAATTTCCTCATAGCTCTCGAACTCACAGATCACTAAGGCTTTCCATAGGCTAGGTTTTATCCCACCATAGAAGCATTCAATCTTCCATTTGTGGGTAACAAAAAAGTTGGAGGCATATCATACAAGCTCTGTGAAATTTTCCTCATACGCTCCGAAAAATTCATCGTCTTTTGTTTCTTGAGGGAAATGAAGTCCCTTTCCATCTTAAGTCAGAGGGTGCATGGAAAATATTTATTGAAAAAATATTTTGTAATTACTTACATTCAAACTCCTCGATATCTTCCTCAGGCTTAATATTTTTGATCAATGTACACCATTGATCAACTTCACCTTCTATACAATAAGCAGCGAGAAGAACCTTCTCTTGTTCGAAACATTGAAGGATAGAGAATATATTTTCAATGAAGTTGATCCATTGTTCAGTGATTGAGGGATCATATGATCCATTAAAAGTATGAGGACTTTGTCTCATGAAGATATTTATTATGACTTGTTATTTATTAGGGGGGTTGAATGTTCCTCTTGACCCATGTTTATATTCAAAACTTGAGTTAACTAAGAGAGTATTGTGACAATGTTTGTGATTCCCACTCCCATCAGATTGGGAATCTCATTAGAATAGTCATCACATTGATCTTCACATCACTTGTTAGCCCAAATCCTCCTATTACCAGCCATTTCCTAGAATAAAATGAAAGTTATGGGTAACAAATAAAGGGTAATTCCAAGACAAAAATAGATGAATTATAAATTATACTTATTTCCTTAACTTATGAATTATGAGGCTTCAATATACGTTATAGATGATCTACCTCCCAACATATATTCTTAGGGTATTTTTGTATTCCCTTAATAATGGTTTTTACTCTAATCACGAATTTACCAAAGCATATCCCCTAGGAGTGTCACAACAAAGAGTGCAGCAAAGCCTGTTGTCATGCACTAGTTCCCATTCGAGTCTAGCTCGAAGCGATGTTTTCATGTTTTACCCCTAGATACATCTATGCCAAAGCCACCTCTACCAGCTCATATCCAGACAAGGATTTGTTTTCTTGATAAACCACTTACTCAATATTCACCAATATTTAGGTATGTTTTTATTTTACCCAGTCTTATCCCTAAGTCTTTCACTAGGTTTTTCTAATCAAAATCCCAAAATAACTAAACCTATCCTCTAATACCAAATATAAGAACTCTTCTCTTTATTACACACTTAAACATGGTTTATTACATAAAATATTCACTTGATACAAAATAGAAGATCGAGAGTTATAATGTATTTGGGGCTTAAGAACATTACATAACGACATAAAACATGAAACACAACATCTTTATTAAAAACATCCTTTACATGACCACTACATTCCCTTGTACTTAGCTTTGCATGATATAACCTGAGGAAATGCATAAAAATGGGTGATCTATAAAGCCTAGTAAGGGAGTAAACAAGAAATAACATGAAGAATAAAAATACATGTTAGGAAATAGGCATTTCAATGCAATATAAGATAAACATGAACATAAACGCATGATATAGCAAGATTAACATAACATGGAAATGTGGAAACATCATTTAACATGATATTAGAATGAGATAAGGCTCATTAAACATGTAGCATGAGTAAACCCTCATTTAACTTGAATTATCATGATTAAACCTTTATTTCACTTGATGTATCATGATAATAATCTTTACCCAATTCATTGGAGTGCTATTAGGGCACACCCTTCTTAATCATTTCATTGTATAAATAATTATGCCACATGGATCATATAACATGGATTCATTAGACATAATCATTTATTAAATGATAAAGAAATGTGGAATTCATACATAAAACTCTATACTCAATAAGTAAATGTGCATAATGTTTAATACCCTTAATAGAGAAATGGGCATGATATTCACTACATAATGACTTTGACTTGGAAAATTGCGGTGCAATTTCAGTAGCATAACATTGTGACATAAGAATTCATAAAAATGATTAATGAGGGAGGAAGTGGTGCCTCATAATATGTACATTAAATGGAAAGTAATGGGGTCATATAGAAACATTTCCAAACATATGTAATGGAATTTAGATTCATAATTCAAAATAATTGCTTGAATGTAAATTAAAAGAGAGAAATCCATTACAGAATTTCGGCATGGTAACAGGTATACCTGGGAAGAATTTATGTGATATAAATGGGTATATCACCATTAAAACATAAATAGGGAAGTATGGGGGGGGGTGATAAATCATACCCCAACATTTCTAATTGAAAAAATGGTATAATAACATAATGAAACTTGGACAAAAATGAAAAAGGAAGAAATCCCTTACATGGAAGTGTGATACCAAATGCTTGGGAGAGGCTTGAGAGAGGATTATTAGAAGCTTGGGGCACCTTGAGAGGATTATAGAGAGAGGAGGGAAGAGGTGGTAGAGCTCAAACGGCTTTTAGTGAAGAGGAAGTGGGATCTTGGGTGGGTTTATATATAAAATGGAGGGAATTTTTTATTATTTAGGTTTTGGACCCTACACATTAAACTAATCAAAACCACAAACCATCCCATGGTTTTTGCCCACGGTTTTTGCCAAAGTGGAGTAGAAACCATTATTTTATATGTACAATGGCCTAACTTATTAAAATATTAGGCTTGCTTATGTGGAGGTTAGTCATACTCTTAAGGAAATAATTTTAAAAAGATAAAATGTTTTACAAGTCTTGGAGAGTCCACTAAGGCACAATGAAATAAATAAAACAAATATAAAATCACACTATTTTAAATGTAAAACATATATTGTCCTAAAAAACCACTTATAGTATTTTATTACATCACTATTGGGTCATTATGATGTCATTAAACACATTATATATTTAAACTGTATTTAATTTTGACCCAAAAATTTCACTATTTCTGAAAATTATAAAAAATTCAATATTGAATAATTTAGACATCTTGAGTCCAAAAATAATATTCATTTTATAAAAATAAATTTCTAAATATGTGAAATTTTAATTTTAAAAGAAAAACTGAAATTTATCAAAAAATCATGGGTTTTGACAAAAAACGGCTTTCAAACCTTAATAAAAATCACATCTATATTCGTAAAAATTATATGAGCATTTATATTTAATAAAAATTAATTTAGTAATAATATTTTATTAAAATTTAATTTGATTCAAAAATCCATTAATTCATAAAAATAGATTTCTTTTTTGAATATTAACAAAAAAACTATTTGTGCTTTAAAAACTATTTACAAAGTAAGAATAATAAAATGAATATATATTCATTATTCTATAAAAAAATAATGCACATAATCATAGTGTTAGGGTATTTTTACGTAACCCCTTAAAATAACAACATAAGACCTAATGGTAAGGTGTGCGATGGTGATATACTCTTGGGGTGGCTTAGATAACATTACTCAGGTAGTAATCTCTATTATCTTCCACTTCTCCCGTAGGCAGTTTCTCTCAAAATTAACGTGTTAAAGCTCATCTTGTGCTTGTCCAAGAGAAAATCCTAGTGATGCCACCTCCTTTCCGAGCTCCAACAAATGGGCCTCGTACGAAGCAATTCTACTGGATGAGGCCATCACTTTGTTTTTCTGAGAAAATTGGATTCGTTAAAGCCTTATATTTATACTAATCGTGTGATCACTATTCAATAGCTATATTAGAAACGGTAACAATTATTATGGGTATTTTGAAATCCAAAAACACAAAACGAAGAAAGTGCATATGTTTTAAATAAACATTTTACATAATAATATATTTAATTAGATCGAGAGGAATTTTCATTAACAAAATTTTGGGTCGTTAAATATCATTTATATAAAGCTATATTAAATCTAAAAAAAATTATAAATCTATATTAAAAAAATATTAAAAGATACATGTTTGTGTTATATTTCTCTTTACATTAAATTAATTATTATAAAATGTCATTTTCACACCCATGTGGCTCCAGAATATCAAACGTTCAGCCTAAGGATGATCATGGTCGTACATATCTCATCCAATAGGATTAGGACATGTTTTAAGGTAGTTTAATATTATTATAATATTATTTTTTACCTTTATTTACCTGATTTACCCTTTAACCATGGTAAATAAAAATAATTACTGACGTTACTATTCATAATGTCCAAAAATAAAAGGTACCTATTTACAGAATTTTGTCCTTATGATTCCAAATATGGGATTCATTTTTACAAATTAAAAACATAGAAATTATTGTAATTAATTTAAAATTAATTCCCATTGTCAAAACTAGAAAGCATGTTTTTAAGAAGTAAAAACTATCAAAAGATTAACATGTGTTTATGTCCGATTTAAAAGTAAAATTACTTCCAATGACCAACATTGGATTAAATGATAAAAATAGAGTCAAATTAAACTATAAAACCAATTAAAAGGACCATCTAACTATATAAATAAATTTCATTGAAAGGGAAATTTGAATTAAAATACAGGATATTTCTCTATTCACTAAAATATGGATTTTATCGGAAAAATAGAAAAATTTCAACCAAGGTAAATTTTATGTCCCGATTATAAATAATACATTTATTTTGTCAAATAGAACATATAAAAGTGACAAAAACTTGATTTAAAAATGGTTCTCCATCAAAAGGTGGTAAAAAGAACTTTTAATACACTATCAGACAAAGCTTCCCTTTAACCTAAAATTAATATCTTATTCAAAAATATTAATAGATATGAAAAAATTATTATTCTATAAATACATGGGATGTTACATTCACTTTTATTAAATCAATGGACAATTCATGATATGGGGAGTGATTTCCATCCCACATAAATTTATTTTGAATATATATAAGGAGAAACAATCTATACATGAAATTGAATCAAATTCCACTAAAGGGGGTATCACAATGTTTTCTGGAAATTTAATCAAAAAAATTTTCATAGGGGGGAGTTAAATACTTACGATGAAATAATTTTCCCATTTTAGTTTTTCACTAACAGCTCTACTTCAATGCGTTGATATGGTGTTGGAATAGTTCTAATAAACATTTGTGATATTAAAAAATGTGTAGAACTAGAATAAAAAATTCTGTTTGATATTCTTTAATGAATAACTAGAGTACCTATCACCACATCTCTGTTGGGATCCACCTTAGTAGTTGTGATGGAAGAAGCTCTCCATTATTACCCTGGAGGTTTTTAGAATTTATTTTATTTGAAACACCTTGGATTAGGGTAGTGGTTCACATAGTGACCTTATTCCTTATAGTTGAAACATTGTAAAATAGGATGAAGGTATACTTGAGAAATCCTCTCTTCCATTATATTAGTGATTTTATCCCATCATTATTTTATATATAGGGTCCCTTCCTTCCCTCACCTAATGCATTTACTACTCCCATTCAGAAATGTTTTGGGTGCTTGTTTCCATACTTTTGAAAAGTGGGATGTTGGAATTCCATACCACAATTATATTTCTCTATCATACTGTAAGAATTAAACTCTACGTTAGACTGCTTATCCCTATGACACCCTTGATATTTTTTGATCTCCACTTGGAATTTATGGAAAAATCAGAAACTTTTCATATTGCTATAAAGGACCTGAATTTTTAGGGATTTTTGTGCACTCCTTTTTATCCCAATAATGAATTATTCAACATTGAATTTCAGAGTGATGAAAATTTCAAAGGTGTATCAAGAAATTATTTTTCATATCACTGCATATTTCTCGAGGGATTCATCATATTTTTTTCTTGATTTCAAGGAAATCCCTTTTCATTTGAAGTCAGAGAGTTGAGGGAAATATTTATTCGAAAACATTTTTTGAAATTCCTTCCACCCCATTACTTTGATAATTTCCTCAAACTTTTTATTCCTAATAAATGTCCAACAATAATCAAATTCTCCCTTAATACGAAAACATATATTATAACCATATCATCCTTAGAAAATGTAGGGATAAAGAATTAAATTTAAATGGATATGATCCATTTTTTGTGATTAATAGATCAGATGATCCATTGATAGTCTGAGGCCTTTATCAAATAAAGTTATAAATTTTAGCTTGTTATTTCTTAGGTGGATTTGATCATTTTTCTTTATTTAGGTTTTGATTTATAACTTCAATTAACTAAGAGATTATTGTAACTAATTTCATGATTCTGGCTCCCATCGGGTTGATGATATTGTTTGGGCAGTCATCAAATTGACCTTCATATTTGTTGTTTACTCAGTTCCTCCTAATTTCATCCATTTTATATAATAAAGGGAAAATTAAGGAAAAGTAATTTTGAACTATTAAATATATAAATAGAAATCTAATAAAATTAAAGGAATAATTTATAAATGACACATATTTCCTTAACTTATTATTTTATAGGCTTCACTCTGTGATATCCATGAGATATTTTCTAATGTAGAATCTTATAGGAATTTTTGTTCCCTTAACAAAGGTTCATAACGAGCATATGAATTTACCAAATCATATACCCTGTGAATTTTAAACCTAGTGTGAGAAAAGGCCCATTTTCAAGCATCAGGTGATGATTGAGTCTATCTCAATCACAGTTTTCAGGATTATTACCCCCAGGTACCTCTGGGTTAGAGACACATCAACTTATTTTAACCAAACATGGATGTATTTTCTTTTAAACCACTTACTCTATAATTTACAAAAAATATATAGATTTTATCTTAATAATAGTATTATCCCTAAGTCTTTCACTATAGTTTTCTAATCTTAATCCAAATAATAAGGAAACTTTTCCTTTGATACAAACTATAACAATGATTGTGTTTAATACACTTTAATTATTCATTTGTTACATTAAAGAAAAATTAGTACAAAATGGGATATTTATAAGTCCATTTTATCTATGTAATTAGGTAAAATATATAACAACTTGATACATGCATACGACAACAATCTTTAAAACTTCCTTATCATGCTTTTAATATTCCATCATTCATAAAACTGCATGGGATAACCTAGGGACATACAAAAGAAATGGGTGAGTTATAAAGCCCAGTAATGGAATAAAAAAATAATAATATAAATAAATTATTATATTTTAGAAAATATTTATTCCAACGGGACAGAAAAATAAGTGATAATCATATAAATGAATAGTGAGGTATGATAAAGCATGATAACATAATGCAAACATTGGAATGTTGAAACAACTATAAACATAGAACCATAAGCCTAATTCAAATTTTACCACCAATAAAACCTATCACAATGTTATTAGGATAAAATTCCACATATCATACCTGGAATATCATGAGACTAAAATATTACCCAATGAATTGGAGCGCCATCTGGGCGCAGCCGTCATAATCATATCATGTACATGAATAAGTGTGCCACATATATGATATAACATACAAACACATTTCATCTCAAATATTTACATGATAAAAGAGTTTGGATTATATACATGTATGTACCATATAAAAAATATTATTATCGCAAAAAGGTGAACACCCTTGAGAGGAAATGGATCTGAGTATTCACTACACAATTGTTTGGAATGGAAAATCAGGGTGAACTTTCATCATCATAATGATAGTTCTCAATGAATCGTAAAATGGTTTAATGAGAGATAAATGGGTATATCATAACTCTTAGGTAAAAAATAATTTATTATGGATATTTAAGAACATAATAATACAAGAATATTAGGGAATTAATAGGCATAAGATAGGTTGGTTACTTGAACAAAAATCTTGGCATGAAAAATCTCAATGAATCTTCTGTAGAATAACAGGGCACATGGTTCACGGGAGGGATTAATGAGAGTGAAAGGGGAATATAATCATTTATAAATTGTAAAATATTTATGAGGGATATATAGAATAATATCCCATCAATATGAATTAGAAGAAATAATACATTACATAAAGGAAATTCTTTAATAAAGAGGAGAAAAAGAGGATCCCTTGCCTTCAGAGAGTGATTACAAAAGATTTGGAAGGTATTCTTGAGGTCATGGGGAAACATAGGAATAATACTGAGAGAGAAGGTAATGTTAATGACATGATACAAGGTTTTTGAGTTAATATTAATGAGATATTGGGAGGGTTTATATAGTAAAAGATATGGGAGTTTTTTATTATTTCCCAAAAATAGGTTTTAGACTATATATAATAATGTTTTCAAAAACACATAAATTACCATGGTTTTTGGCCATTATTTCTACTAAATAGGTTTGGTTTTACTTATTTTATAAGTAAAATTGACTAACTTATTAATACATTACCTATAGTGATGTAGAAGTGAGTCATGTTCTTAAATAATTGATTTTAAAACCTTAAAATATAGTATAGGTTTTGGAAGATTCAAAAAATAATTTTTAAAATTAATAAAATAACATTAAAATCAAATAATTTTAGAGGGTAAAGATGTATTTTTTAATTTATAATTTTTATGGAATTTATTACATCACTTTTGTTTCATTATGATGTCATAATACATATAGTATATATATGAGGTATTTAATTTTTACCCAAAAATACTAGTGTCATAAAAAATTATGAAAAAATAGTAATTCAATAATTTCGACATGTTTATTAAAAAAATATTTATTTTATCAAAATATTTTTATAAATATATGAATTTTCACTATTAAAATAAGAATATAATTTTTTTTGATAAATGCTAGTTTTTTTCAATAATTTTTTTAAACCATTATAACAATTACATTTGAATTCGTAAAAATTATATTCCCATTTAAATTTACCTAAATTTTTTGAATAGTATTATTTTATTAATATATAATTTATTTTTTAAAAAATTAACACATAAAAAATGAATATATTAATTTAAATTTCATACTACCCAAAAATACAATTTGTTTTTCATTTAAATTTTATCAAAATCATTTATAACAATAAGAAGTAAATATAATAATTATTATATTGAAAATAAAATACATATATATATATATATATATATTTCTTTGTTATAAGGGTATTGAAACATGATCCTTTATTACACTAGAAAAATCCCTAATGGTAAAGTGTGTGATGGTGAGATTTTCATGGGGTGGTTAAGTGTACATGGTTTGGGTTGTGATCTTGATGAGTTTAAAGATAACCTATAAATAGATTCAATAATGATTTAACTGTTGGAGATAACCTTGGGTTTGGTCAAGGTAAGTCTTAGTGATGTTATTTCCCTAATAATCTATTATAAATGGGATTCATAAGTTTTAATCCTACTGGTCAAATCCATTACTTCCTTTTTCAGTGTCAATCAGATTTATCTAAACCCTGTATATATACTAATAATATTATCACTATTCAATTGATATATTATCAATGGTTATGATGATCAATTGTATTTTAAATCTGATAGAATATAATAAAACAATTAATTTCATGGGTTTTCTATAACCATAATAGGGAATTTAATTCAATCATAAATGGAAGTTTATTTATAAAATTTCAGGTCATTACATTTTCAGTATCGTATATATTGATGAAATATTACTAATGGGAGACAAGATACAAGTCATATAGTATGATAATACATGGTTTAAAATGTGATTCTTAATAAAGGAACTAGGTGAAAATCCTATATTCTGGTGATCAAGATTGTTCACGAAAAGTCTAAGAGGTTACTTGGACTAATTTAGGGTATACATATTGGAAAAATTCAAAAGCTATTCAATATGGAATGTTCCAAGAGGGGGTTGTTTCTATTTTCACATGGCATGAATCTATCTAAGAAAATGTTTCCACAAACATAAGAGTGGAGACATAGGATGACCATGATACCTTACACATCAACGATAGGATAAATTGGGCATGTCATGCTATGAAATAGGATTTATATTTCCTATTCCTTTTCATGGTATGTAGATATCATGTAGACCCTAGAGACTCATATTGGATGGTAATTAATAAATCCTAAATTATTTGAGGAACAATAAGGATGTGTTCCTCATTTATGGAGGTGATGATGAACTATTAATTAGGGGATATATAGTAGCCAGTTTCTATAAAAATAAATATGATATGAAATCGTAGTTAGTGAATTAATTCACCCTAAATGGAGGATTTGTGACCTAAAAGTGCTCAATGACGCCAATGTTTTATAATTCAACAGAAGGGTCTAAGTATATTGCATATTCTAGTGAATCTGGAGAATTGATATGGATATGTAACTTTTTCTAGTATCTTGATGGCGTGCCTAATAGAAAATATGTTATCACATTGTATTGTGATAATACTGTAGTGGTGGACCTCTCTAAGGATTGATGATTATATCAATGGAAGAAGAAAATGATTTGAAGTATTATCTCATATGGTATTTTTTTTAAAGGGGAGTGGACAAGTAAGCAGTGTTTCCATAAAAGATAATTTGGCAATACCATTGAATAAATCCTTATCTTAGCAGAAGAATGTATATCATGTGATACCCAGAGAACTGAAAGTTGTTAGCTATTGGTTCTAGTCTAAGTGGGAGCTTGTTCAAGTTGGTTAACTAAAACCAACTACTTTATATACTTTTGGTTACTTTTATATTCAAATAATTGAATATTAATAAATATATTATCATGTTATGAGTGTTCATATGTGTAACATTAATATAATATGACCCTCATAGTATCTATTATATAAAAAGTTTATAACAGTTGCTTGCTATAATGAGAAACATGAAGTGATATGATGGTATTCTTAAATATATGTTTTATTTATAGTTGAAATATATTTAATGGGACCAAATTGATATTGGATATTAGGTATTGGGGCTTATAATACCCTTATACTTTTTCTCATGAAGTTCATACTTACTAATCTCTAAGATAGGAGGTTATAAGAATAGATCCACCTATTGGAATTCAACATGTTAAATTTTTTATTGGATATTCATATATGTGGGAAGGTTTATTAGTACTTATATTTAAGAATGTTATTAATATATATCATGATTCACATAGTTTGATTTATTGACAAATTATAAGATCTTTTCCTTAAACATTACATTATCTATAAAATCATTTTAGAATAAACATTCTTAAAATACCAATATCATTTTGTTTTATAGTTTTAGAAAATCATTAAATAATTAATATATATCAATTATTAATAATTAATAGTGTTTATAACTAAATCAGTATCCATTTCTTCGAAAATATAATTTTTTAATAAAACAAGGGATATTCTCAGTAAAAATAATCGAAACATTCATATTGGATTATCCTTTTCAATTACCCTTCCTTAAACCCGATGAAAAAATTTAAAACATGGGATGAGCACAAAAATATCAGTAATGGACATAAAAGAAATGAAGTATTTCGTTTATGAATAATTATAAACATATGAAAATCTTTTTTCAAAAAGACATACTTCTCGTCCATAAAGTATCATATACTTAACTTGTGGAAACAAGAGATTTCCATATAACATAGAAAACATAAATAAAACCATATAGGTAACTTGGGGAATTAATTACTTAATATTGTAACCATAGAGTCTACCGGATGATTTTCAACCCTCATGGCTACATCAGAATGTAACCCTCACGACTACCTTATGATGTAATCATCACAATTACACTTGGAATAACCATTATGGTCAACTTACAACATAAAAATACTCAATTAATTAGAGGGAGATATAAGTCCCAAAATTTCTCCTAAAAAATTCCCAAGAACCATAAAATAATCATAAATCATGAATACTTTCCTCATTAATAATACATTTTGAAATTTTATAAAGATGCATTAAAGAGGATTTTAAAATGACAGTCCCTTGCTCGGCTTTTCCTTACTTAAAACGTGTTCAAAACTCTTGTATAATGGATCAAAGAGTTTTATTAAAATATAAAATATTAATATTAATATTTATAGTACCTTATAAGATCTTTTTATAACATATTTCCACCCATTTATTGATAATATTTTATTATTTTTATTGTTTTTGGTACGTTTATTTCATGGTTTCTATAGCTGGTTTATTATGGATTTTCATTCCAAATGAAATAAAAACTCTAGTAGTGTAATGAAATAGTATTAATATGTTTTTATAATTTTAAATGATACCATATATCATTTTTTGTTATATGAGGACAAGTAATTAGATAAAACCTTAATGATAATGATTTAATTTATATTAGTGGTTTTTACGACCATCACGAACCTATCTCATTTTATTCAATATAATGTTTATATAATGATTCTAGAAATTTAAATAGCTTATAATATGTATAATAAAATCTGATTTAGCCATAAAAATGGTTTTATGACCGGACTTGAAGTCAGTAAATGAAAATGAAAACACATTATCTAAGATTATGGTAAATCGACACATCACAGATGATGTTTTCATTTTTTAGAATAAGATGAGAAGAGGAGAGGTTTGATGATTGATATTGTTTTAACACAATAAAATTTTATTATATTTATGACACAATAGTTTTCATGTCACTTGGATGAGGGGAGGTGATAATAGAATAATAAATGAAACAAAATTGAAATTAAAATAAAAGAAAAATAAAGAGGATTTTCCATCTTGAATTCTCCTCGAGAAAATCATTAAGGAACTTTGTTTTGTCATTTTTGTGAGACCAAGAGGTCTAGGAAATGTGGATGATGCTTGGTAAGGTAATTGGGTAGAAATTAATCAAGCTAAAAGACATTGAGGTGTGAGTAGAATGGGTGGTGAGTGGTGATATTTATAGTGGAGGAGATGTGTATTTTCTCATTTTTATATTCATTAGTTTTTTTTTCAAGACTATGAATATTTTTAGAATTATCACTAAATATATTAAAATAATGAAATGGAGTTTTAGATTCTGGTGATTACATCATAAATAACTCATATAATAGTGTATTTAAGTTATAAGGTATATATACCGTAAATTACACTATTTTACTATTCACCAAAAAATTCAATTATTTTAAAGAAATCCAAAAAAATAACCCAAAAAAATTTCAAAATATATATTTCAAAAATAAAATCCATTTTATGAAAATAATTTTATAAATATGATAATTTTAATTTTTAAATAAAATCATAATTTATTCGAAAAAACACTAATTTTAAAATTATAACTCATTTATGACACTTTGAAAAATTAATCAAGGTATCAAAAAATTATATTATAATCATAAAAAAAATTAATTTATGAATCTAATTTATGAAGAAAAATTTTATTTTAATTAATTATATTAATTATAAAATTTTAAATAAACATTTTGTTTTCACAAAAAAACCAATGCTTAATTTTTCATTTTTCATAACATTTATAAAATCATTCCATGATGTAAATATATCATATTTTCACTTATAAGATACATACATTTTATTTATAGTCTCATTGGTGAGGTTAATATTCTATTAGTATTGATTCCACAATTTCTATAAATACTACTTATTTCATTATACATTAATAATGAATTTAACTATTTAATTTTAGAATGAAAAAAATATTTTATATGTACCTAGGTTGTTACATTCTCACCACCTTCTTGAAATTATGCCCTCATTTTTTTTATTCACTTATTAATCATGTGAGGATACATTACCCTCATTGAATTTTTAGATCCCCATATTCCTAATTCCACCATGTGGTTTCTCCACAAGACCATAACATAGTGAATTACCGTATTCCGCAACACTTTATCTCTATTATCAAGAAAACTGAATAGTATTTTCCTCATAAGAATTGTTCTCCTCCCACTAAACTACTTCTGGTCTCAAAAAATGAGATAAATATGGCACATACTTTCTTAACATCAAAATAAGAAAAACAATATGTACCTTGGAAAAACACAGTGGAAAAGCCACTCTATAGAAAACTGATCCAACCTTCTCTAGGATTTCATAGGGTCCAATGAACCATGGAATCAGTATCCCCTTATTACCAAAATGAATCACACTTGTCCATAGATAAATTTTTAGAAATATATTGTCACCTATCTCGAAAGAAAAGTCTTTCCTCCTGTTATCCACATAACTTTTTCTAACTTCTCTAAGATATCCTCATGTGTTGCTGGACCATCTTCAATTTTGTAATCCACATCCTCTACTAATTATGGTCCCATAAAATTTATTTCCCCAACTTCATCCCAAAATATTAGAGTTCGACATTGTTTTCCACATAATGCCTCACAATGTGTCATTTGTATACTAGAATGGAAACTATTATTATAAGAAAACTAAAATAAAGAAATATTTTGATCCGAAATTCTCTGTTAATCCATTAAACAAGTTTGTAATAAGTCATCTAATGTATGAATTGTTCGCTTGGTCTTTCTATCGTATTGGGGATGAAGGGTTCTGCTAAAATTTAATTTTGCACCAAATGCCTTCTAAGGGCCTTTCCAAAAGTTATAAGTGAACCTAGGATCCTAGTACAAAATAACTGATTAAAGAACTCCATGTAACCTGAAAATCACTTTGAGTTACAGTCGATAAAGATTATCCAAATACATAGTATCTAGAATATGAAGTAAATGGGCATATTTAGTTGATCAGTTAATAATAACACAAATCACATTGTTACCTAGAGAAGTATTTGGTAGTCCCACCATGATGTCCATGGATATATTTTCCCATTTAGACACTGGCATTGGAAAAGTGATTAAACACACCCTTTGGTAGTTTTCTCTCTACATTAACCTTTTTACAAGTCAAAAAAAAAATCACTGTAAAATCTGAAATATCTCTTTTCATTCCATCCCACCAGTAATACTCCTGATGGTATTTTTACATATAAGTGCTACCTAGATAAACTAAAAACTTAGAACAATTAGCTTCACATAACAATTATTTCCTCATCTAGGGAGAAAATGGCACATATAATCTCTTTTAAAATATCAAAACACACTTATTATGAATGTTAAAATTTTGAAACTTTCATTTTTAACCAATCTTACATTTTTCTATAACCTATGGTCTTTTTTTTCAGAACTTTCATAATTCTATCCGAGAGAGATGACTACACTGACACATGAAACAATACAGTGGAATTTCCTTCACCAACAACTTCCAAGCCAAAGTTCATCAAATCATTAATCAAGGGGTCTTGTTCCATATATAACATTGTTATTGTATCATGATGTTTTTGACTTGAGGAATCAACTACATTTTTTTTCCATTCCAGGATGAAATTTTTTCATGAAATTGTAATATTTTATCAATTCAATCCATCTTCTCTACCTCATGTTCAGTTCCTTCTGAGTAAATATATACTTCAAACATTTATGGTCAATATATATTTCACATTTGGCTCCATATAAATGGTGTATCCAAATTTTTAAAGAAAAAACCAAAGCTATAAATTCTAAAACATGCGTGGGATAATTTAACTAACGAGGATTTAGTTCTCTTGAAGCTTAAGTAATTACTTGATCATTCTATATTAGAATGCAACCAATCCCCATCATAGAAGCATTAATGTAGATGAAAATGTCTCCATTTCTGGAAGGTAGGGACAAAACTGGGGAATTTACCAATCTATTTTTTAGTTTCTAATAAAAACATCACATTCTTCTATCTAAATAAATTTAACCCATTTTCATGTTAACTTAGTTATCATTCTAGATAACTGTGTAATGTTTTTAAAAAACTTTCATTAATAGCATGATAATCAAAGAAAAATATGAATCCTTGTAACATTGGTAGTCCTTTCCCATTCATTAACCAATTTCTTTTTGTGAGATCAACTGTTATGTCATCATTATTTACAATGTTCACATGAAAAGAAATTTGTTGCAACCAAAAATCACATTTCATAATTTTTTTGTATTTCCTTTATTTGAGAGTTTATAGTATAATCCTTAAATATTTTTCACGATCCTCATAATTTTTTAAAAATACCAAAATATCATCGATAAAAACAACAAAAAAATTAACCAAATAATAAGGGAAGATTATATTTATAATATTCATGAATACAGCATGGGAATTTATCAAAGGAAAAAAACAAACTCATAATGCCTATATCTAGTATGAAAAGATATTTTCAGGATTTCATACTCCTTCAACTTCACCTGATGGTACCCAGATCTCAATTCAATCTTGGAAAAATACTGAGATCCCTAGAGTTGATCAAACAAGTCATTAATATTAATAAATAGACACTTATTATTGATAGTAATGTTATTAAAAGATCTATAATCAATGAAAATCATCACGAAACCATATTTATTTTTAACAAAAAAACCAAGATCACAACATAATGAAGTGATAGAATTAATGGAGCATTTATCAAGCAACTCCAATAACTAAATTTTCAATTCTAAAAGTATCACTATATTTATTAAATAAGAGGTTTTTGAAAATGTCTTAACATAAAGAATTAAGTAAATAGTAAATTCAAATTCCTGTATGGGTATAACACTGGGAAACTCATTAAAAAACATCAAGGTATTCTTTTACTACTGGTACATCATTAATATTAATATTTCCATTTTTTAAAACAATATGTACATGATAACTTTTGATTCCCTGTTTTTACAGTTTCTCAGATTCTTGATAAGTAATCAATGATATGAGTTTATTCTTGTATAAAAACTGAAACAATTTATTAAAAACAACTTTTTTATCTCTATAATCAATCTTATCATGATAAATAGAAAGAAAATCCATACCTATAATAACATAAAACTCTAATAGATGAAAAACAACAAGTTTTGTAGGTAATTTCTTTCCATAAACAACACTAGGGAGATTCTTATAATTCATTTTAACTACAATATTTCACTATGGTGTTTTAACAATAAGTTTTGGGTTCATTTCTTGAGGTTATGTTCCCAATTTACTAGAAAAATTTTCAGAGATAAAGGAAGGTGTAGACCCTATATCAAACAAAACATCAGAGAAATTTGAGTAAAAAAATAAAGTACCTGATGCCACTTCATTAGATGGACCAACATTTACTGATGTGGTAACAAAGGATTTTGTTTCACCTTTCTGCCTATAATATAGCTGGTTTACATCATTCATATCTTTATTTGGGTAATTAATTTCATAATTCACCATCTCACTAAATTTAAAATAGATTACAGTTTACATATCAGAATTAATATTAAGAAAATATTCATTGAAATATCATGCCATATGTCCAGAATTTCCACATATAAAACTCTTCTTAGTTTTGTTAAGGCATTCCCCATGGTTCTTTTTTCCACACATTTCACAAACTAGAAGCTGCACTTTCTTACCTTTATATTTCTTTGATTGATTCTTACCAATTGTCTCCCATGAGGACCATTTCTTCAGATTGTTTTCAAAGTACACATGATACTCAAAAAAATCCATTTATACCCTCTCAACACATAATAATTGTTTTTCATAACTTTTTAATTCATGTGGGGCCAATTTACTTTGATATCTTGTCTTTAATCGTGAGTAAAAATGGCTGATTTTACTATCAAGATCTCAAATAATATTTGGATTGTACCTTTCTAATTAAGTGAAGTTTTCTTCATAAATGGATAATAAGTATTCCTTATTTTATTTCAATTTTAGTAATTTATTTTCCATCCTAATTCTAACTACATTTAGAAAATATTTTTCAAGGAAAGGATAATTCATCCAATTCAAAGGGATCAATCTCCTCACTATCCCTGATATTCTAGACCATTCACCACCACTAGTTGGATTAACCTTAAAAATAATAAATAAAAAGAATATCATTTTAATTATCGGAACACCCCATGAAATATAATATATTTTCAAGGGATTTAGTCTACCTTTCATCCACCACCGGTTCAGAATATCCACTAAATGATGGAGTGTGTTACCTCATAAAATCTTCTACTAACATGATGTTCCTTTATTATAGTTACTGTTTTTCTCTTTCATGGATTTCACAGCCATTTGTATCCTACACCAACTGATACATTACTATCACAAGCTACTTGGTTCAAATTCCAACCATTATAGGATGTGGAATTATAAAGATATCATCTTCTCAGTTCTTCCGAACTTGAAATTACTTTTTCCTTCTTCAGAAACACATTTTGATCAGACATATAATATATGAAGTAACATGTTAATATTCAAATTATACATCATTTCAACTTAAAAATATGTTAAAAATAATTTATAACTATTCTATTAACATTATCCTAACACCTAATGTTATATAAACTATGCTATGATACCAACTATAAGATCCCTACCTTAAACATTACATAATGTAGAAAATTATATTTGAATTTTCTTTTTTAAATCCCAAAATATCAATTTAGTTTATAGTTTTAGAAAATTTAGACATAATTGATAAATACCAACCCCCAAGAATACAATGTTTTCACTACTAAAACAGTATCAATTTTTTCCAAAATATAAAAGTTTTTAATAAAACATGAAATCTTTTCATGAAAAATATTCACAACATTTATCTTAGCTTATCAATTTATCTTACCAATCCTTAAATCCTCTAAAAAAATATTAAACATGGTATGATGATAAAAAATATCATAAAGAGAAAGGAAGGAGTTATTCCATAAATACTTATAAACATGTGAAAATTATTTTCACAAAAACACACTTCTCACCCATAAAGTATCACATTCCTAACTTGTGAAAAATAGAGATTTCCATAGAACATAGAAAGCGTAAATAAAAACATATAGGAAACTTGGGGAATTAATTACTTAATATTTTAACCCTCATGTCTACCATGTTATTTTTAAGCCTCACATGTACTTTACAATGTAACCATCATGGCTACCTTATGGTGTAACCATCACAGTTTGACATGGAATAATCATTATGGCTAGCCTCCAACATAAACATTCCCAATGAATTATAGGGAGATATAAGTCCCACCATTAATCATAAAAAATCCCTAATAACCATAAAATAATAATAAAATATGAATACTCTCATCATAAAAACAATCCTTTTGAAATTTTGTAAAAAGATATATTGAAGATGAATTTAAAAGGGCAGTCCCTTTCCTTGGGTTTTTCTTACTTAAAACGTGTTCAAAACAACTGTATAATGATTTAAATAGTTTTATTAATATATTATAGAACTATATTAATATTTATAATATCTTAAATTATAATTATATAATATATTTATACCCATTTATTGATTATATTTAGTTATTTTTATTGTTCTGAGTGCGTTTATTTCATAGTTTCCATGGTTGGTTCATTATGGATTTTATTTTTGAGTGGAATAAAAACTATAGAAATGGAATAAAATTTTATTAATATGTTTACATAATTTTAAATGATACATATGTCATTTTTTCTTATATTTGGATGATTTATTTGAAAAAACATTAATTAATGATTTAATTTATTTTGAAGGTTTTTACGACCATCACAAACTTATATCATTTTATTAAATATCATGTTTATATATCAATTCCGGAATATTATATAAATTATAATATGTATAATAAATTATTATTTAACCATAATAATGGTTTTATTATGGGCCTTGAATGGGATAAAGGAAAATAAAAACACATCATCCATGATGAAGGTAAATAGACACACCATGGACGATGAATTCATTTTTTAGAATAAGATGAGAATATGAGAGGTTTGATGATGGATATTACATTAACAAAATAAAATTAAAATATATTTAAGATACTATAGTTATCATTTCACTTGGATTAGTGGAGGTTATGATATAATATTAAAATAAATGGAATTCTAAAAAAAATAAAATAAAAAGAAAGAGGATTTTAACTCTCGAATTCTAATCCTTGAGAAACTCCTTAAAGAACATGGTTTTGGAATTTTTGTGAGACCAGTAGGTATTGGACGTGGTGAAGATTCTTGAGAAGGTAATTGGGTAGAAATTAAATAAGATACAAGGTTTTTAATTTTTCAGAGAAGAGGTGTTGTAGGGAGGTATTTATAGTGGAGGAGAGAGATGTTTTCTCATTATTATATACATTAGTTTATTATTTTGGGTGAAGAATATGAATGGATTTATAATTATCACTAAATATATGAAAATAATTAAGGTTATTTTGATATTATGATGATTCCATCATCAATTAATCATGGAATGGTGTATTTAACTTATAATGTATATATACCGTAAATTACAATATTTTACTCTTCACCAAAATTCAAGTATTTTAGAAAAATTTAAAAATAAAACCTACCTATTTTTCAATGTGCAGAATTAAAAAATGAACTCAATTTTATGAAAATAATTGTATAAATAAGATAAATTTAATTTTTAATTAAAATCATCATTTATTTGAGGAATATAGATTTTAAAATTATAACTGAATTTATGACACTTTTAAAAATTAATCATGGTATCATAAAATTATTGTACAATCATAAGAAAACAAAATATTAATTTATGATTCTATTTTATGAAGACAATATTTTTTTATCCATTAAATTAATTATAAAATTTTAAATAAACATTTATGTTTCACAAAAATACCAACACTTAATTTATCATTTTCAAAACATTTATATACTTATTCCATAATATAAATATATTATATTTTCACATATAAGATACATAAGATTTATTTATACTAGTATGGGTGAGGTTACTATTCTATTAGTATATATTACATAATTTCTATAAATACCATTTATTTCATTATACATTTATAATTAATTTAACTATTTAATTCTAGAATGAAAACAAGTTATTTTATAAGTACCTGGGTAGTTATATAGATACAATGATAACATAGTATTATTTTGATGTAGGATAAATTTGGTGTGTTATGACTGATATGACATTAGTAAATAATTCAATTAAAGTTTTATCTCTTTCAAGATAATGAAAGTAGATATATCAGACCCTTATTTGTAATGGAACTATCTAATTATGTCCATAGACAATGAAATTTTATCAATGAGATAATTTAAGAAATTTAAAAGGAAAATATTCAAACATATAGGTTGATGAAATTAGTATAAAACCTACTTGATGAGATACTGAGACAATGGGATTATATTACATGGTGAGTTTTTGTAGAAGGTTATTATTGTTTTTACAGTAAAATCTCTCTCCATGGGTGACTTGAAGTTTCATCATGAAGTTATGTTTTTTATAACCCTAAATATTTATAAACCTGATTATATCATTTTTTATGTGATATAATGGTCATGTAAAATTTTACCTTTAGAGATAATTCTCTAAAACCATTAGAGAAATTTTTGAATTCCATCAACAATTGAGATCATCGATCATTATCTCCCCTCTCAAGTTTTTGAGATAACTAGATATATTCCTTCTAGTCTAGAAGGAAACAATTTTGTGATCAAAAACAAAAATTCATAGAGATCAATATTCATAACTAGAAAATAATGATATATCTTTGATGTTTTGAGGTTTGTAGAGTATGTGTCGATACCACTAGAGGGATTATACACTTAAATCATTCCCTGCAACAAAGTTATTGAAAGGGTGGTCATCCAGTTTTCAATAAATAAATAACAATAAGATAAGACAAAATTATTATTTATAAATTAATTATAAAGTGTTTGTGAAATTTATTATCTCAAGGATTTTGGGGTTTCTATTCATCTAGTTCTGAGGAGAAATCAAAGGAAACCAAAAAAAATATTTTGTTCAGAATGGACCCAACTACTTATACTACCCATAAGAACCTTTAAATACATATATTTATTTTTATAGTTTTATATAATATATATCTAGAAAAGAATAAAATAAGTATACAGTACTGAAACAATAACCATTTATTTATATTTTTATTGTTTTAAAATAAATTAAAACGTGACTTCTTAATAGATTATGATAAAAGTATTCTTTTAACATCAGTTATAAAAACTACCATTACAATAAATGTTCAATGTTAGTTATTTTGATAATTTAAGTTTAAAGTTTGACATAGATGAGGTATAGAGGAAATTTTACTTTATATTATTATAATAAGTAATTTTAAAAATGTATTTAATGATTGGTTATTATATTACATGATGTTGAAATATCCGTTGAACATAGGTCATTATAATGACCATTGGGAAAATCTGATGTATTTTTTGAAAAAATAACTTAGAATAAAATATCACATTCCCTGTAAAAAGAACAAAAGTGGCATAAACAACAAAAGAACAAATAGAAAATCATTCCAAAATTTACAACAAAATTATTTACCATGATAACACACATGCTTGAGAAATTTTAGTCTTATATATAAAAAGTAATCATACCATTAAAATAGTCTACATATAATCCTCAAAGATGGATTAAGTATTCTACTAAATATGATGCAATATCATCAGAAATCTAAAAAATTAATTAATTTTATAACATTAACAATACAATATTTTATTTAAAAATATAATAATTATAACAAATAACACATTGGAAAAAAAATATATCATTTTTATTGTCATTATAATTTCAAATATGAATTAAAAACCAGAGTAACCACATTCAACACTCATTTTTTATAGTGACATTACAGTTATAAAACATGATTTTTAAAATAAAAATGATTATATCTATATGAAATAAAAAACATGCATTAACTAATATAAAATTAATATACCAATAATGACAAATAATTAATTATATTTGGATTTTTCTCAATAAGTGAACCCGATGAAACAACATCCATAATATTTTTTATTTTTATATATTAAATACCAAAACATATCTAACATGAAAATTTTAAGATTAAATAACTAATAAAATAAAATATAACTTATCAATTTAATAAATCTTGAAAATTTTCTTTAAATTCACTCATTTTTTGGGCACAACCAAAATATTATTCATTCATGTGAAATATATATGTGTATATATATATATATATTATCCAATATCAAAAAAATAGAAAAGTTTAGCATGAATGACATCATATTTCATAGCATTTCATAATTATATAAATCTATTTACCATTCAATAATATAAGGAATTAACACTTAATATCAATTTTATTCAAAATTTTAGATATATATTGAACTCTATTATGATTTTTTAGGTATTTAATTAACATTGAAATGTATCCTGGATCCCTAAACCCATAAACCAATGTGCTCTCAGTTTTTATGAAAATTGTTTCAAGATACCTAATTGGACCTGTAATAAAATAAATCAATACAAGTTATCATTTAGTTGTGAATTAAAAATTGAAATTGAAATTTATGAACATGTTAAAATATTGCAACATGGGTACCGAGAATTCTCTGATTATTTTTTTATCCCTTTAGAAAACTAAGGAGTATCTTAAGGTTCTCATTTTCAAAACTTCTATTTATTTTTTATTGATTATTTATATTTCATATAATCTTATATGAGATAAATGTAATAAAACATTGCATGTAATTTTAAATTGAAATTAAATAAAAAGTGTAAAAATAACACATGTCTCATTTTCAAAAAACACATAAGGTTAGCTATCCAGAGTAAAAAAATGACCCACACTCTGGCCGACGACCCACACTCTGGCCGACTATGTCTACCTCTTTAGTTGGTAATGAAATTTGAGTAGTATTATCAATAACATAATTTATTATTATCTTAATTGATTTGACTATATAATCCAATGATGTATATGATACTCAAAATTATGTCTGGTTTTATATCATATAATATGTAATGGGAGGTCCCTATCATGCACCTAGTAATATATTGTTTGGTCTTGGTGGGGGATGGAGAAGATGGATAGGTATGATGCACATGTTGGGTATGTCTCAAAATATCAAAAGGAAAATAGAGTATATAGATGATCTATTTTTGTTATATTAATCAATCAAAATCACAAAGATAACCCTTCAAGGAATTTATTTCTCTCTTGTATTCTACCACTCTTGATATAGTGTTTGGGTGGCCAAAAACATTACTAACACAAACACTCACCTCATATCCTCTAATGTAACTTGAGTGTTCTTACTTTCCAAAAGTAGTCACAAGAATTTATTTCCAACCCTCATGGATGAAGGACCCCTGAATCACTTTCTAGGGAATCCTAAAATAAAATATTTAAATTTCAAATTACTATGATAAATTTGAAAAAAAATATTTTATAGAAATAATAATTAATTTATTTTCAATATTATTAGCAACATCTTTTGATTGATCAGTAAGTCACTTTCCAGTTTTTTGTAATTCTCACCCTTTTCCATTTTTCATGGTGATAGGTGGGAGGGGAGTAATTAACTAAACATTTTCAAATATGATACATGGTTTAGTTCTAAAATATTCATACTTTTTAGTAATCATTCACTCCTATAATAAAGGACATACTTCACATGAAAAAATATGAGGCTATACATTCTATGATTGGATCTCCTAGTGAAATCTCCCAGATACACACTACATATTAATAAATTAATAATTCATTAACTAATTAATAAATAATTATTCAAATTTTATTTAAAAATTCTCTATCTAATTATCGCAAGTTTTTGTTTTCTTAGAGGGTATAACTGACTTCATGACAGATGTTGGTTTTTATATTTTCTTTGTTTTTTGGAAAGTTTCACACTCAATATTTGATTTTTGGATCTTATGAGGATAGACATGTGTCAATATAGTTCAATCCTTCAAGATTTTTATTGTGTATATAATGATTTCTATAGATATTTCTTATAAACCTATATTCTGTAGAGGTAGAGATAATGTGTGATCTGACCTTGGTTGTTGGATATATTTTGATTTGAAGAATTCAGTTCTAGTTGGAATGATATAAAATTCATTCTAAAGAAAATTTAAATTTATTTCTCTTATATTATCACGAACTGCCTCTACCATTGGTAGTTAATTAATACACCTTGTTTAATCATTGTTACTCTACTTTTTAATAATAAATTTTTGGGGAGCATGATTTGGTGTGCTAACTCATTATTTGAGCCTTTTTGCTTAAATTGATGTAATATTGGTCATATTAAATATATAATATTTGAACCAATGAAAAAATATAACACACTTGAGATATTTTATCATTATCCATCCCTACAGTTGATCCATCATCATATGGACAATTCCCTTCAATCAAGATATAATATTCTAATGTTACATTAACAATGCAAGGACATGAAACTTATAATATACTTTTCATTTGGTCTAACTGGGTTATTGTTATCTTTTAATTAAATTGGTGTCCTTTTCACCTTCTGATTAGTAATTAAATTTTTTAGTAAATGTCTAATCACACACATACTAACTTTGGGTATCATCTTCACTAGAGAAAAAATAAGATGCGACAACATTACGCACACCTGTAATATTGAAAATAATTCCAAAAAACATAAGTTAAATTTAATTAATTAATTAATTAATTAATTAATTAATTTCATATTTATATTAGGATACACAAAAAATAACTTGTTGGATATGTATGTTTATCCATGCCAATTAATTAAAAAATTTATGTGCTAATTTAAAGAAATTCTAAGAAATTATTTTTAGATTGAAATAAATGATTAAAAGATAGTAAATATTTGATTGTTCATGATAAAAATAAAATTTTATATATTTTTTATTTAATATAGTTAAAATAATATTTTACCTATAAATTATGAATAGAAATAAAATATAGCATAAAAATAATGTTGTTGAAACTCTTCAACCAGAACAATTTTTGCGTGAAAAATGATGAATATGAAAATTAATACAAAACATGAATAATTGATCAATATCAAAAGATTTAAAAATTAAATTTAATAAAATAAAGTGTTGTTAAAAATGTAAATTTAACTAAAAAATAAAAAAAATGATATCCTCGGGAACTATTTTTAGATTAAAATAGTGTTTTCCAATACCCCTTATAGCTTTTCATTTTGTATATCATGGACTACATGTACATCACATCCATCATTATCCCCACGTAATTGTTTAATAGATAAGGAATATCACATAACTCTATAACAACATAAACATTCGCATCCCAAAACATGATTTTTTTTACCATGAATAAAGAAATATCACTAATCATTTGACTAATCAATAACATAAAATGTCAGTTTTGTATTCGTCTCCACGATAAATGGTTCCTAATTTCAATATTTTTAAATCAAAAAACTTCAATCCAAAATCATCACATTTCAAACAACTTTTATTATTAATCCCATTATTCTTAAACACTGGTTCTAAAAATTTAATACAATCAATTTTCCATATATCCTCAAAACACCAAAATTTTCTACTGATGATGAAATTGTGTTTTTTATATTTCACACTTGAAAAATTCATTCCTTTAATGATGACAACTACTACACTATATTTAACATTTATTATTTTTATATTATTTCTTATAAAATGTGTAATAATTAATCTAAAATTAAGACCATGTGATACTATTATTACGTGGTCCCCCAATCAACCATTCTAGGGTTTTTGATGAAAATGAATCAGTGTTATCATTCTCCCTAAAACATAAAAAAAAATTCATTATACGTTGAAGGGATTAAAAACCAAAATAAAAACACACACACCCAGGAACCCTAGTGGGTCTAGCCTATCCCTACCCATTAGGAATGGAAATCACCCATGAGACCTATTTTATTATATATTAATATACTGGTGGCCCAATATCTTAATATACTAAAGGATAAGTGAAAATTTCACAATGCCCATTGAAGGGGATTGATCAAGTCCCAAATGAGTATCCAAGTATGATTCTAAGTAACTAATTTTTTTACATCATGTCACCCCTCCTGACCACACCATCACACCATATTGATTTTTCTTATTATTCCATGTCACCCCTATATTCCACATCGAAAATATATGTGTATAAAGGGTGGATTATGGGTTCCAATGCAACCATAATGCTTTTAATTTTCCAACCAAATGACACCTATTTTTTATCATGTTTCACCAACTATTAATCATGTCTCATCTCCCTCCCGATCACATGAGTTTTAGTTTCACTAGTCAACACACTACATCACCCCTTCCATCAATATGTGATGATATCAAGGATTTAACCTCACCTTCTTTGTCCAAATGTAAAAATGTTCCTAAATTATTTCATCATTTGAAATTATCTTTACTTCTTATATCAAGAATATGCTTACCTTGAAAATTGACTACCATATGGAATTATGTTGGGAGAATAGAGTACTATAATTTATATAAGTAGTCAGTACTAAATTAAATCACATTAACATATATATATATATAGTAAAAATAGAGGACTCTTCCTCCTTTTGATTTATATTTTAAATATATCCTTCTACGTTTTCATATATCATTCAAAATGATAAATCCAATGTAAACCTAAAGTCCCATATAATCTTATCTTTTGCAGAAAATGAATCATTAAATTTATCATTATATCAAAAAATAATTGCGGAAAATATTTCTCTAGTTGAAAAATTATAAGGAAAATAACGTTATCCAATATATTTAACAAGTTAATATTTGTGATTATACTAAAAATTAAATTTAAAAAGTTACACAACTTAATGATATTCTTTCTAATAGACATTGAATATATTCTATAAAGTGTAAATGGTATTTGTTGTAGCATCAATACCTGATAGTTATGATATTTTTTTCCTATTAATTTTAGATCCTTTAATTAAACCAAATTGTTAACATTTAAAGAATATTCAGTAGTCACATTAATTTCATAATAACGTTGAAAAACCATTTCTGGAAACTGTAAAATGTGTGTAAAGACATAAGTAAATATTTTTTTTTTCATTTTATAGTCTACGACAATTCTATACATATTCCCATAGATATTAATTATAATCTTGCATGTAGTATATCTTTAGTCATTCATTTTATAACAAACAGTGTTTTGATCCAACTGTTAAAAAAATCTAAACATACAAAACATATAAATTGACCCAAGCCATTTACACATATTTTTGTATGGTTTCTAACATAAATATCCATTAATTAAAAAAATTAGGATCAAATGGGCCTAGTTTTAATGGGAAACATGGTATATAATACATCAAAGTGAGACTAAAAAAGAACATATTTATTTTATTCTATACAGTGAAATACCGAATCCATTAGAGTTCCTAAAACTGAAATGGATAACTAGGAGATTACATGAAACAAAGGGGTGAGATAAAAATCCCTATAAGGAAAAAATGATATGGAAACATAACATGTTAGTAAAATATATAACATGATATTATAAAAAATAAAGATTACGAGTAAAAATATGGAATCATTAAAAAAAGAAAATGGTATCAAAATATCATTGTAACATAGGAAATGTTAGAGAAAAATAAACTACTAAATAAAAATTATTAAAGGATTCCTAGACAATATCATATGGTGGATATAGTTCCATAAAATATTAGGTTTACTACCTAATACCATACTTGATGATTCATGAGACTAAATCTATACCCAATGCAATTGAGGTCTATATGGGTGCACCCATCATAATATTTCCAACGTATTTGTGTTCCAGATATGGGAAGTCAATAATAAATCATAATAAAATAAGAAGTCGTGGAAAGAAAATGGGTTTTATAATCTTGTCTGATATCATAATCAAAGTAAATTTTGTAATGAATGAATTTTAGAAATGAACATAAGTCATGAATTAATCCATAAAAGGATGGAATATTAAGATAGGTTTACATGTGGGGGAAATATATACCTAATTTAGAATAATTACATAACATTTTTTAATCATTTATGTATGGAAATACCTCTAAAATGATTAAAAAAGTTCTTAAGAAAAATAGTCTTTCTACTTTGAAAATCACTTTAGAAAAACTGAAATTCACAAAATATTTTGGAAATAATTTTCCTTTATAATATACTTATAAACATATAAAGTAATATTCAAGGAAAATAATGTTCATGATGGTGTAAAATACTATTCACATAGTACACGTTAAAACAAAGATTCCTTTCACATTTTTGGAAAAGGTAAAAAAGATTCTTATTCCAAAAAATATAGAAATTTTAATTTAAAAAATTAATGAGTAAAACATGGGTGAAAATGAATTTTAAAAATCAAATAATAATATTGATTTTTTTTTTGAAATTTGTTTTATAAAAAATTGATATGGAAGTAAAAGTATATTCAAACGAAGATACAGATAAAGTCAGATCTTCTTAAAAACATTTTCTCAGCAATTTCAAGTACAAAAGAGAGGAAAATGACAATATTACTTGAAAATTTAATTAATCACGAAAGGATAAAAAAATAAAATTTTTATTAGACAATTATAAAATAATTTCCTTAAATTTAAATTCAATCATAATATTAAAATGATATTGAAACATAAACCCTTGTCGTGTTGTAAATTTTTCAATCATAACACCCCATGAATGAAGTTTGTGAATTATAACATAAATATCATTAATTAAGAATTATTAATTATATTTTATGTAAAGGGAAATTATATACAACATTTAAATTAAATTAGGTGTATAAAATAACATGTGTCTCAAAGAAGGAAGTTTGAGATGAAACCCTTACAATGTTTGTATCATTGAATTAAGAGTTAACCAATGATGTGATTGAGCATAAAAATGTAAATCTAAGAAAAAATAATTTAAAATAAAACATAAATCAATAAAATATCATTTATCACATAATATTTTCATAATACAATCAATGAAGTAGATGTACAACTAAATGAAGGGAAATTTAGTTAAGAAACCCCTTACCTCATATCCAGACTTTATAATGTATGTATTTAATCTCTTATATAATAAATATATATAATTTTTTTACCATAAGGAAATTTAATTTTTTTTAATAAAATATACATAAAAGATTCACTTTATTTATTTTTATAACATGTTTAACCACTTCTTTAACAATGTCTAAATCGAGCATTTTGAGGATGCTTGGTTAATAATTTCAAAACAGCATCAATATATTGACCATGGTAAAAGGGTTTATTGTTCCATAATATCTAAAATTTTAATAATGATATAATTATAATTTTTATACACAAATTATACTTTTAAAACCATCTGTGAAATATAGTTATGAAAATTGAGCTGTGGTACAATCATATAGATTGTAGGTCGTACGCACGCATGAGTTACCTTTCCATTTTTTGATGATCATGGGACAAAGAAGGTATGTGTTATATTTTATTTCTAGGATTATAATAATATAATAAATATCATATTATTTTTTTAAATACCCTTAAATAAACCATCCATTTTATGAGGTATTAAAAATTAATCACATCACTTCATGAGGTGGTCGTCTGTCAGAAACACGAATGACATAATAATTTATTCAATAGATGGTAAGGTAAGAAAGTTTATGATATATATTTACTTTATATAATGATTAATATTTAATTAATATCATATATAAACATTAAAATTATCCTTATTATATTATATGTAAAATGTAAATAAAAATGAATCACATCACTTTTTGAGGTGATAGTCAAGCCATACACATGAGTGACGTTATCGTATTCCCTGAGGAAAAGAAAATAATAATTAATATGTGATATTATAAATAAATAAGTATAATAATATGATAAATATTATTTAAATAAATTAAATATATTATTATATCCATTTGTGATAAGTGGTGATGGAAAACGAATTACGTCGGTTCGTGAGGTGATAGTCTGCCGTATACACGACCAATGGTTTCATCTCCCATTTGAGGGAGGATGAGATGGTTTTAGGATACTAGATTAATATAAAAAAATATTAGTATTTTTAAAATACTTATGTTATTATATAATCATTTTTTACAAAATTTTAAGGATTTGGAAGAAGAAATAAAATAGAACACTCAGTCAAGGACGTTACCTCTTCTTTAGAAAACTTTTTTTTGGTTTGCACCAAAAACCTTGAGATGCTAGTTTTATGAACAATAAAAGGATTATGGGATGAGATTAGAGAATTAGTTAATTTATTTGGGTACGTATTCATGGAACCAATAGATTTTTGAAGTGTGTAAAGGAGAGAAGACGAGGTATCCTTTTATAAGTGGATGAGAGGAAACACTTGGAATTTTTGAAAAGAAAGAATTACACCAATATTTTTTTCACACCAAAATCCCAGAAAATAGACCATTTTAGAATATTAGAATATTTAAGGTCAAAATATGACCATAAAATCTGAATTATACAAGTTATGGGTCATTTTTAACCCTTATCAGTTTAGTTTAACCCCCTGATAAACCATTTTTTACCTTAACTGTGGTATATAATTTATTCTATTCTGATTATTCATTATGTTAAAAATTATTTTGAACACATTAGATAATATAAATTATTATTATTAAATTGAATCCATTTTTCCATATTTTATTCACATAAGTGGTAAAAGGTAATTTAAAATTAAACCCACAAACACAATGAGAAAGCATGTTTCCAAAGAAACATTTTTATAAGTAGAGAAAATTTTAGTATCAAAATTCAGTAAGAAATTGACTTAATTGGACTAAATTCAGTTAATAAATAAATAATTTCACTAATTTTTTATTAAAATAATTTTAAAATAAATTCTTTCATATAAATTCTTTAAACAAAAGGTATTTCTTCATGAAAATCTTGTATTTTCACTATTCATAGACAAATTAATCTTTCGAGAAAAATCTAAAATATTAACCCTAAGATAATTTTAAATTTTTTATTCAAAAAATGAAATTAATTTTATAAAATTAATTTTTTATAATTTTTAAGATTAAATTTTATTATTTTTTTAAAAATTTATTATTTTTTTAGATAAAATATTTCTAAAGAAAATAAAGGCATTAATAAAAATTAAAAACTTCTCTATAAATAAAATTTATTTATCTAAAACCATTATAATTAATTTTAAAATCATATTTATTCCTATTATTACCTCTAATTTTATCATCCAGGTTATAAAAACTATGTTTAAATAATAATATTAATAGTAAATAATGGTTTTTAAAATCTTGATGTTGCATGTTACATAATCTATTGAAGAAATTGAATTTTTTTAAAAAGAAAAATATTATAAATTATCATAATTTTACAATCTAATTTAAGTTTAGGGTTTAATTTCATATATTCTATCAAACATAGTTTTTTTATTTTACAAAAAAACTCTTGGTGTTACATTCTACCCCCTTAAAAATAAATTGTGTTCTCACAATTTGAACTCCTACTCAGTAATCAAGAATTTAATGTTTTAAAATACCCTTATGGAAGACCCAAATCATAAAAATGGGTATAAAAATTATTATTTTAATAGGTAAAGTAAAAAAAAGATTTTCTCTTGAAGAGAACAACATTAGGTTCTATATAGGATAGCATTGGTTAAATGTGAGAATATGGACTTCAAAGAAAAGAGTAAATAATTATGGAGGTTGATAGTGGACTTGGTCGGGACAAAGTAAACCCCCATGATGCCATAAATCAATTCTGGGTTAAAATACCATTGAGTTATCATATATGAAGTTAATAGGATATAATTTTTTCAATATCATTTCCCTATAGTTGAGGAATTAATTTACTATATTAAATAATAACAAAAATAAATATACTTACTTCAGAAGTATAATTTCAACCTTTAATAAATTTCCACCATAATATCATATTTTTCTCCAAATGATGAGTATTAATAATGAAGTCTTTTAATTCATAAATCACATAAATAAACTTATATTAGATCATATATTCCACAAAATGAAAATAATCTATTACACCAATATTTACTAAAACCAAAATGGCTAGCATGATTTTTCCCATACATTAATCTCTAATACCACAATAGTAACTCCCAATGTTTATCTTAATACATTACATAAGTGTCTATCTTAAAACCCTTTAACATTCATATTTGAAACCCTAATATGTTTCATCCCAAACAATCAGTTATGTTAAATATCAATGTAAAAAATAATTCTACCTATTAAAACTTCACCTGAAATATCATTAACCAACTCAAAATATTTGATCAGTTTAATATTTATTCCTAAAATAATTTATGTATAAACTATTTTACACTAACCAGTACATCACATATTCATTTGGTATATTTTGAACATACATCACACTTTGGTTATGGGTTCAATTCCCATGGCCTAGCCGGATGCAATGGGTTGTCACATGGCATACCAGTTGTAAATTCTGTAAAACTTTGGTAAAACATTTGTGATAATCATATTCATAATTTACCTTGATCCTATAACTTTCTCAATAATTTTATGAACATATTCAAAAACTACAGTGGTCATCAAATCAATTTTTTAACCACTAAGGGTTTTTATAGAGAGTAATATTTTACAAAAAATCAACTAATTACCTCAACACAAAACATATCTCTAAGTTTAATTTTTTCCTTAATTATTTTTTATTCCATATATCATCACATTACCATTAAATCACCTTTTGAGGTCATCAATACCATTCAACATATTCTTCCAAATCCTTAATGAAAAACCTCTATAGAATTATCCTTATATATATATCATGATTCATATAATTCTCTAATTCCAATACACAAACATTTCAATAATTACACTTAATTCCTAAACCATTAACTTAGGCTTCATCATCTTATTTATTAATACCTCATTACTTTCAAATTTCATTTTTTGTCTCTCCATAATCAATATAAAAACCTTTACTCATATAACCTTTTTGTTCTTCTTCATGATATTTCCCCCTAGAACATCAATTTTCATGATTCCGATACATTACACATTTAAATCATGCAACTGTTGATAATGCCTTAGGAAAAACATTATTCTCATCCATTGTGTTAACTGAACCTTTCATTTTTTCCTTGGTAGTTATTAACATTATTACCTTCTTATCCATTCATAAAATATATTTTTATTCAACTGTGACATTCACTTGAGTGATTCTTCCCACATTCTCTAGATATAAGAAACTAAATATTCTTTCCTTTATGGTCTCCACCACCCGAACACTCAGTGAACTCTATGATTCACTTAGTTGGTGAGTCCGATAGTTGTTTACTGTGAAAATTTTTAATAATGTATTATGATAACTAATAATTAATAATTGTAATATCACTCACTATAATAATCATCCCATTTCTTTTCTCATCAACACATTGTCTATCACATTGAAAATTAACCCAGTTCATTCTATTTCCCACCATTTTCTAAAAACAAAAAGTGTAGTGTGAGAAACAATATTCATAGTGGGAAACAAAATTAACATGAAAATTTATTTATAAGATATATAAATCATGATACACCCATTTCCATCTATAAAACCTTAGTTTTAACATAGGTCATCCGTGGTCATTATCTATTCAAATCTATCATGAATTTTATAAAGAATTTTTGAATTTCCAAATCAAATCCCCTAGTAGTATAAAACCAAGGGAATAATAAGGAATTTTTTCATGTACCAGGTAATTCACAAGTCGAGAAAAACCTTCTTTTTTAGAGTTATTACCACTAGGTAAATATATTCTAGTAACACATCCACTTGTAGTATCCATACAGGGATGTAATTTCTTAGAAACCAATTGGTCTATACTTTACCTTGATTGGAGGATATTTTTTCATACTTATTCTAATCATTATACATATACATATTCTTTTCCCAAGGGTTCATAGTAAATTTTTCACATCTTAGTTCCAAAAGATAACTAAACTTTTCCTCTAATACCAAATAATGTGACCCAATAAATTTACATATATTTTTTCATGATTTCTAACATATATATACATTAAATACATACTGATGATCGAAAAGTCCTATTGTATATGGGAAAATAGGTACATAATTCATTAAATTGGGGATAAAATAAAACTCATTCATTTTGTTCTCTATAATGATCTTATAAATCCATTTTAGCTCCTAAAAATACATGGGATATCATGGGGAATATATAAAATAAAGGGGTGAGATTAAAAAATCTAATAAGGGAATAAGCATGATAAGAAAACATAACATGTGAGTCAAATATGTAAAAATATGTCATAAAAGAGAATTATCATGAGTAATCATTTGGAAACATCACATAAAGAACATTATATCATAAGATGATGGTAACATTGGAGATATGGAAACAACACAAAATATGACACAAGTACAAGTTGAGGATAACTACCTATACAATATCATATGGATGAATAAGTCCCATAATGGATTAGGTATACTCCCTAATACCATACATGATGGATCAGGGTACTAAATCCTTACCCAATGTATTAAATCAATATCTAGGCACAACCATAATAACATGTTCATGGTCTATATGCCACAAATAATGAAATTTAATCAAAAATCTTAATATAATAATTACCCATAGAAGGAAAATGGGTTGTATAATCTTGTATGATATCCCAATCAAAGTAAATTTCATAATGAATTCAGTTGATAAATTAACATAAGGTAGGAATTACCCCATAAAAGTATGGGAGAGTAATCTAGGTATATATGAGTGGGACATATATAAAAAATTTATAAATAGTCCATAACAATTGTTATTATTGATGAATAGAAATAAATTTAAAATTTAAAATAAAATCTTGCGTAAAATATCCTTTACACTTTGAAAAACACTTTTTAAAAACTAAAATTCACAACATATTATAGAAAAAATTCTTTACAAAAACAATTAGAATCTTTTAAAAGAAGCTTTAATGAAAATAATTTTCATGACGGTGGAAAATATTGTTCATGTAGTACATGTTAAAACAAAAACTTCATTCACATTATTAGCAAACTTTTAAAAGTAACTTATTTGGAAAATGATAGGAATAATCCTTTTAAACAATTTTTTAAAAATTCAAACATGGGTTAAAATATCATTTAACAACCATAAGAGAATAGAGAAAAATTGATTTTTTTTTATAAAATGTGAGTATGAAAGTGTTTTTCGGATTGAGTAAATCATGATGGTAGTGAATTTAGTTCCAAATTAAAATTTCTATTTAAAACGAACTATAAATAAAACACCCCAAATTAATTGAAACACCTAATTAATGAAAATAGTGGAAGTATATAAATTTTATTTTTTAATTATTTTATCAGAATATTGATTAATTTTCACCTAAAATCTACTTCTGATAATTTAAAATTTTCAACTTAGTTACATAATAAAATACTGTATTTAAACACAATATAAGACTAACTATAAAAGTAAAATATTTGTTATATTTTTTGAAATAGAACAATTATTAACCTTGAAATAGATAAAATGAATCTGATAAATCATTAAGTGGAAATAAACAAGGGGTTCAGTCCCATGTTGAGACTTAATCACCTCCACTTTGAAATCACCTACTACCAAGAACATTAGTAAATAGTAAACATGATCCACAAAATAGACCAGGTTTTAAAAATAACAATACACAGGTTATACGAGATCAAATCCTCTTCCATAGTTATACATGGGAATAAAAAAAATAACATACTATGTAGGACCTCTTCCACATTTTTCATTTGAATAAAAATGAATAAAATTTAGAGAGTGTGTCAAGAATGATCAATTTTGATCATAGGAGACAGTGCGTAAAGGTAAATAGAGTACATCAACACACTTCTCAAAAGTAAGTCACAAAAAAAGATATAATAAGTATAGATAAGAAAAATGATGTCACTCAATCTAAATAGCTTCAGATGTTCAACAGTCCTTAGTTTTATCTTTTGAAGGAAACTAAATGGGTTACTTAAAAGGTACAAGAAAACAGAGTGTCATAGTGGTTTGAATGCACTTATTTTTTTAGTCTATCAAAGTCCATAGATGACTCATTCCATGTCAGAAAATGACTTTTTTATGTGTGTATCACCACAATCATATATATTCTTTCTCTTCTATGTGTTTTTACCATGCATGTGGTGGTTATTAAGAATATATAACACTGTAGATCTAATTATCTATTAACGAATAATAATTAATTATTGTAGATCCTTTTACTTAGAACTAAATCTAAAGAGGTGTGACTTTGTATAGAGACCCTATCCTATTACACATATTATTACATTATTTTAAGTATAATTTACCATCAAATTATATAACAGGGAAAGTAAAATCTAGTGTCTTTGGATGATTAGATACATAAATTTTGTAAACATTGAAATAGAATAAAACATATTTATATTAATAATCCATAAAGAAATCCTAACATTAATTTAGCTCCTACATATCCATATGATAACCTCAAGAATACATGAACAAAATGGATGAGCTAAAAAGCCCCGTAAGGGTATAAATATTGGAATAAAGTAAAGCACATGGGTTAGAAGGGATACAATGATGACTTAACAATGCATGGAACATGAATAAAAATAAGGAATAATAATATTTAGATAATGGGGACACATAATCATGGAATCAGTGGAATGTGTAAACAACACAAAACATAACATAAGCACGAGTCAAGGTAAACTTCCAAGACCATTGCACCTGGTGGACAAAGTCCCATAAAGTATTCTGGTTCACTCTCTATCCCAACATAACATTCGATGAAACCAAAAATTACCCAATGCATTGGAGCACTATCTGGCTTCACCCATAAAAACATTTTCATTCATATGTGTTCCATATGGAGAATCAAATATAAGTATAAGGGTTAACAAAGGAATGAAATGTGTATCTTAATCATTTCATGGAGCATATCAAATGAGTGTATCATAAAAGTGACCAAGAAAGAATGAATTTAAATCATACATGTACATTAATAATGTAAAATAGTCATAGATCATGATAAATGATGTCCAATTTAAGTATAGACAAATAAAAATAGTTTTTAAGATACTTTAAAAATGAAACACTTTAATGAATTTTGAGGGAAAATTTTAATGAATCTTTAAAAGAGAAAATGGTATATTTTTTCATAAAACCATAAATTAACCATGAAAGTTTTTCATGATTAAATGATTGATTTTATAATAATAATGGTTTCTTCAATTAATTGTGTATGATAGTTGAAAATGGGTAATAATTTTGGAAGTTCTCTTTGGTCGGTCTTGCTTATCAGGAATAATTGAGAAGAAAACATTATTAAACATGTATTTTACCATCAAATAAAGAAGAATTGAGCTCGGTAAATATGAATGGGACATAAAAAATAATTTATAATGATTACATAAGAAATATTAAGAATTAAATTGGGGTAAATATAGAGAAAGTGTAACCCGAAAGAGAAATGGATGTTCGGAAAGAATCCCTTACATTATTCCTAAAGGTGTTCTGCACATGATCTTAATGTCATGGATAATAAAATTAATTCCATTATTTAATTAATTTAACACCTTTTATACATGTAATTTATTATTATAATTTTATTTTATTCGTTTATGGACGTTTTTATGAGTTATAAGATTCAATTTCGTCATTTGGGAGTATTCATTTACATGGTTTTCAAGATTGGTTCACTTGTATAAATGTATGAAAGATCATGTTAAATGGGAATAAATACCTAGACTTGATGTTAGATGTTATTAATTAAAATATACAAGATTAAATCATTATATAATTTATTTGGTTATTTGGGGTGAGAATGAATCATTAGGTAAGACATTAGTGATAATCGTTTAGATTATTTGGGTGGTTTTTCGATCATAACAAACTATTTTTGTTTCATTATTAATTATTGTGTATAAAATATAGTTTAAAAACATAAAAGGGTTATAAAATACATTTTAAAACCTTTAACAACCATTATAATGGTTTTATATCCATCTTTAAAGGTGGTATAGTAAAATGAAAACTTTTCATCCTCGAAGGTGATAAATCAACACATCGTGGACGATATTTTCATCCTTAGAATAAAAGAAAGAGGAGAAGATACTTGATGGTGGATTTTACATTAACATAATAAAATTTTATTATATATATGATTCTATATTTATCTTTAATTTTTGGAAATAGTTGGTGGGGAGAGTATAAAAAAATAGAAAGTGAAAAAAATAAAGAAAGCGAAAGAGGATTTTACCCCTAGAATTATTCTCCTTGAGAAACTCTTTATGGAAATTGGTTTGAATATTTTGTTGAGACCAAAACCTTCTGGAAATTGGAAAAATACTTGTTAAGAGGGTTGAGATTATATTGGACATGTTTTAAGGATTAGTAGGTGTGAGGAGAAGATGTGGTGAAGGTGGTATTTATATTAGAGGGGAGGAGTGTTTTTTTATTTCACTCCTTTGTGTATTATTTTGGCTCAAAACTATGAATAGTGTGGATTATATTGAATAAGTATAGTAACTAGTGCATGTGAGTTTGAACCAAAGGTTCTTACATCATCCATGACTCAATAATTCTTGTATTTAGCTTATACTGTAAATTATTGTATTTTATTAATAAAAAAATTCATCTGTTTTAGAAGAATACCAAAAACACATCATGACGATTTTTTGACATGTAGAATTCAAAAATGGACTTCATTTTATGAAAATAATTTTATAAGTATGAGAAATTAAAATTTTAAATAAAATTCTCATTTATTTGAAAAATACCAATTTTAAAATTATAGCTGATTTTATAACACTTTGAAAAACTAGTTAAGGTCTCATAAAATTACATCATATTCATGAGATAACAAAATATTAATTTATGAATCTACTTAAATATTATAAATTTTCTTTTAAATCATTATATTAGTTATAAAATTGTAAATAATCATCTATTTTCACAAAAATATCAATACATAATTTATCATTTTTAGAAAATTTATTTACTTATTCCATGATATAAATATATGATATTTTCATTTATAAGATTCCTAAATTTTATTTTTAATTTCATAGGTGAGGTTACTATTTTATTGGATGGATTACTATTGCTAAGGGTAAAGTAACTATTCTATCATAATGGGTTCCCTAATTTCTAGAAACTCCCTTTCTTTCATTAATTATTCATTTATAAAGTTTTTAATATGTTCTCTATGTTATCTTATGTGATTTATAATATATTAAAACAATTATAAGGGAAATTTGTGTTGATAATATTATGGGATGTTGCATTCTTCCCCCGTTATGAAATTTCACCCTTGAAATTTTGTTTGACAAACTATGGGGAATCAGTTGAGGGTACTTATCCTTCACTACTTCATATGGTTCCATTATTTCATCTTCTTACTTATGGTTATTCCATAGTACTTTGACCTAGTTTGTGGTCTTGTTGCATATAACTTTATCTCTATGATCCAAGAACATTACTGGATTCTCCTCATAAGAGAGATCATTTTCCAATTACACCACATCTTAATTCAGAACATGTGAGGGATCTGGTATGTACTTCATCAAAAGGGATTTGTGGAATACATCATGTACTAGAGACATGGTTGGTGGAAGTTCTTGTCAATAGGCCTCCTCTCTAATATGATTAAGAATATTGAAGGGATTTATTTACCTAGGATATAACTTTTATTTCTTCCCAAATCTCCTGACACTAATCTGAGGAGATATGTACAGGAATACCATGTATCCAACCTTAAAATCAATATCTCATCAACAATTATCTACATAGATATTCTATCGACTTTGATATTCTTTTATTTTTTGTTCAATAGTTATAACCTTTTCCACCATTTCATCAACCATTTCAGATCCTAGCATCATACATTCACCGAATTCATCCCTACATGTCTATGTTTTTCATAATTTCCCATAAAGGGCTTCATATTGATCTATTTTTATGATCAAGTGGAAACTATTGTTATTAGAGAACTCAACCAAAGGATGATGTTAGTCCCATACTCTATTGAAGTACATAGAATATGCTCTCAACATTTATTCTATGGTTATAATAGTCCATTCAGATTAACCACCAATTTGATTATGATAAGCCACAATGAAGTTCATATTAGTGTTTAGAGCTTGTTGGAGGATTTTCTAGAACTTCAAGGTGAATCTCGGATTTCGATATGATACAATCGATAGATGTAATCCATACAGTCTTAACAGTTCTCTGATGTATATCCATTCTAGTTGATCCATTGAGAATTCCTCTTGAATTACAATAAAGTAATTTGTCTTTGTAAGTCATTCCACAACAACCCTTATAGCATTTTTTCCTCTGGATGGATTCTTAAGCCCAGTGAAAAATTTCACGCTAATGTTTTCCCATTTTCATGTTGGTGTGGGTAATGGTTGCATCATCCCCTAATATTTTTTCTTTTTAGTATTCACTTATTGACAAACCAAGAACTTTGATGTATATTCAGTGATCTTATTTTTCATATTTTCAAACCAATATTTATATTGGAGATCGCGAGACATCTTTGTTCTCCCTGGGTGAATAGAGAAGGTTGGGCTAAGTGTGTCATTCAGAATATATTTATTTATATCTGGATTATATGGTACACATAGTTGTGACCCAAATCTCACAACTCCTTCCTCATCCATTTGGAACTCTACGGATTTCCCATTTCTGATAGCTTCCACATTTTTCTAAATGTCCACATCATTTATTTGATCTTACTTTATTTTCATTATAAGGGATAGTTGAGAAATAATTTGAGAATGGATTGATGATGTTCCTTCTTTAATTATTTCTATGTCTATCCTTTTCAAATATAAGAACATTGGATCCTTATCACTTATCTTTATTGATAATGTTGTAGAATCATTTCTACTTAGAGAATCTGACACCTTACTTACTTTAACAAGATGGTTGTGGATTGAGAAATCATAATCTTTGATGAGCTCTAACCATCTTATTTGGTGAATATTAAATTCCTTATGTATAAATATATATATTTGAGGCACTAATAATCAATATATATCTTACACTTCTCTCCATAGAGATAATGTCGGAATATTTTCCACACAACGATCATAGCTGCCAACTCTATATCATGCATGGGATAGTTTTGGTCATTGATTTTCAACTACCTTGAGGCGTAGGCTATCACATTATCATTTTACATCAGTATACAACCTAATCACTTTGTTTTAAGAATTTTTTACACCACAAAGAGTTCCCCACTTTTCGGAAGAGTAAGTACTGGTGTAGTGATAATCCTCTATTTCAACTCTTAGAAGAAACCTTCACATTCACTGGTCGGGATATACTATACTCCCTTCCGTGTAATCTCAGTTAGTGTGTCTGAAAATCATGATAAGTTCATCACAAATAATTAGTAATACCCAGATAGACCAAGAAAAATACAAATCTTCATTATAGATTTTGTCTCGGGCCACTCCCTAATTTCCTTTATTTGGGGAGGGTCCACATATATTCCATTTTTGGTGATAAAATCCCACAATAATGATACTTCCTTCATAAATAAATCACATTTATTATACTTTTTAGAGATTTTCTCCCTTAGAAAGGTTTTTAGCATAGTATTCAAATGATACTCATGTTACTCCTTTCTCTTAGAGTATATTAAAATATCATCAATAAATACTAACATATATTTTCCAAGTTAATCTCTAAAGACTCTATTCATTAAGTCCATGAATATTTATAGATAATTATTGATTTTTAAGGGCATCACTGTGAACTCATAGTGTCAATAACTCATTTGAAAGGTAGCCTTTAGAATATCTTCCTTATACACCTTTAAGTGGTTATATCTCGTCCTAAGGTCCACATGGGACAAATAATTGGCCCCATGTAGTTTATGAAACAAGTCATTTATCCATGGAGGGGTTTACTTGTTCTTTATAATTATTTTCTTGAGCTCATGATAATCAATATATAAGAACCCGTGTTTTTTTCGAACTACAGTTTGTTTGATGCCTGTGAGGGGTAAAATGGTCATTTTACCCTAACATTTGATCTTGGATAAATCTTTTGACCACTCCATTTGTCCCGGAATAGGGTGTTTACCATAGGATAGGAGTTTGGTGGAAATCTGAGCTGTTCAAATTTTAGCAGAATATTTAATATTTAATATTATTAAATTAAATAATAAATTATTCACGCATGTTTTTTTGGAAATAAATTTTAAACAGAGTTTCATATTTAGATTATGTCTTTTCCATTGAGTTTGGAATAGGTATTTTATCCTAGGTAAGACATAAACTCTTGTCGGGCGCCGAGGCCGGCTAGAGCCCCTTTTTATTTCTTTTCTTTTCTTCTTTCCTTTTCATTCTATTCTCTTCCTTCCTCATCATTATTGTTCATGTTACATGTGTACTCTTCCTTGGAAATGTATTTTGGTATTATTTGAAGAATTATAAAGAGATTTATTTGGGAGATAAGAGTGGTACCGATTCGAATCTCTCACCGCGTTGATTCAGCGAAGGGAAACCATGAGCTGTGAAATCAACCAAATCTTCGGCGGTTTACGCCCGAATGTAGGTCAATTTATGTTTTCCCTATAGATCCCATTTAAACATTTTTTGAGTCTTTAAATCCTTACATTGTTTTCCTGTGGCCTATTTAGGCCAGATCTATTGTTTTGGGGGTGAAAACGGGCGTTTTGGGCATTTTGAGGGATTTCCAGTCAGAAAAACCAGAAGACACGGCGTGTGTTCCATGGAAACACACTATGTGTTATTACCATTTAGGGAAGAAGAAGTTTTCCAAAGTACAAACTGTGTACCTTGAGTGCACGTTCTGTAGTGGTGGTCGTGTGTCCGATCGTGTGCAAAAAGGATGCGAAATAGTGGGTTTTAAGGAGTACACGCCGTGTACTATAAATACACATCGTGTAGTGGCACATGGGAATGTGCTTGGGTGAAAACACACACGAGAAGACATTTTATGAACATTAAACACTATGTATAGTAAATTACATGTCGTTTACAATTACATAGGTAGAACCCATGTGTCTGGACATGTGTTCTAGCCATGTACTACTCTGCTTAGTAGTTTTGGGATATCTTATGCCCTGGAAGTCAGAATTGGGCGTGTGAGTAGTCCATTCTTAGTGGTTTTACACATATATCGTAATGGTGGAATCATTTTTTACATTTAGAGTTCATCTAAATGGTTTTTTGGGGGTTAATATCTAAATGGAGAGTTTCTTCCTCCAGTTATCGAGTTCATTTGTCACCTGAGAGCGAGACTTGGTGTGGGTGATATGTTGGGTGTTCAGAGAATATTAGTTGAGAAATTTAATATGATATGATCTATGATACATATCCCATAACCTATGCTTTATAGGATGTTTCCCTTCTGAGATTTGGCCTTCTCTCCTATGTGCTCGTGATTCGAGATACTTCCAAGGATCCCCTGAGGATTTCCTTTACTTGTGTGCTAACCTAGGAGGAACTTTGTAGGATCTATCACCTGATTTCATTTTAGAGGATCCCTGTTATGGGATTATTATGTTGTTCTTTGTTAAGGATCCTGTGTAGGATTCCTTCTCTCATGTTTACCTGGAGGATCCTGAGTAGGATACCTTTTCTGGGCTTTATTTGTAGGACCCAACGAGTGCCCATTGTTTGACTGACCCTGAGTTGTTACATCGAGTTTGGGTAGAGACAGTGTTCGAGTGTCACCTAGAACCAGTGGAAAATATATAATCCCATGGGGCTTTGGATGTAGTGTTGGGATGGGTGTTCAGACCACCCTCACTCAATTGTTTATATCTGACTTGGTTTTGTTGATGCAGTAGTGGTTACCAGAGGTTCTTCCTGGTAGGTAGTTTTTTCCTTTCCATAGTTAGTCTTTAAATTTTATGTTCAAAATTGATTCCTTCTTTACTTGAGTTAGGGATCTTGTTTGTAAATAGGGTATTTTCCATGATATGGAGGTGTTTACCCATGTTTTATTTGATATCGATCGTTTGGTCTAGTTTTTCCTATTAGGCTGCTTGCTTTCCATGCCTAGTGTTGTTTGGATGAAGTATTTTATATGATACTATTATATGCTTTTAGCTGTTTAGACAAGTAGTTCTTGAAAGCTACTATCCAATTAGTTCATAAGGTTTACTTTGGCTGTTAAACATCATTGTGCATGATTGACTTAGAAAGGGCTATGAGAACCTAGTGTAGTAGACAATAGGGGGAATGGATGATGAGGGCTTCCTCAAAGTGTATGTTTACAGTACATTGCGAGACCATAGGGGGGATGGATGTAAGTGCTCTCTCAGGGTGTTTTTATTTCCTCTTTATGAGACCATAGGGGGAATAGGACATTGAGTGCTTCCCCAGAGTGTCTATAGTTTACCAATAAAAGACTATAGGGGGAATTGACGGTGAGTGCTTCCTCAAAGAGTCTTTTCTAAAGATGAACCAGAGGGGTTAGACTGTGAGAATTTCCCCGAAGGTTACTTGTGTTTGATTGGTTGAAGTAGAGGTTTTAGGCTTTGATATATTTCCTAGAGGGTAATGAGTGGCGGGGATGATTATTCACTCCTTGGCCTATGTTTGGAATGATTACACTCTTCAAGATCAGTTAGGAATGACTGTTGGTACACGATATCCTTTCTTATGGGATTGACCGTCGGTATATTGAAATCTAGTGGTGATTGGAGGCGAGTATGGGTGAACCTAGTTGTAGGATCTGTTTCCCCTTTTGGTGACATAGCTTTCTCATAGATATGTTTTCAGCGCTGGCCGAAGACGGTTTTTGTCGATTGGGATTACAGACTCCAAGGATGGACCACTATTGTGGTTTCATGTTGTTTGATACACATACCAATGAATATTAGTATTTATGTATAGGTATGGGATTATACATGTATGCGTATATATATATGGACTTCCATGGTGGAACTTACCCAATTGACAGTGATTACGGTCCTTGAGTTCGATTGTGGTTTCACATTTAGTTTACTTCCTTTTGTTGTGTTCCAGGTAGGCTGAGCATATTGTTGTTTCATAAACTTTCTGCATCATAGTTATAGGTTCCTTATCGGGGTTCCCCAATAAGATTATTTCTCACCCCTACATGTGCACCTCGGTGTACGTGTTGACCTTATGTCTGCTTTTCCGGTTGAGGACGAGTTTCATGGTTGATAGGGCTAAGGTCCATCATTGCTTGATCAAGCAGTGCTACTTGAGTGGTTTTATTGATCAGGCTGGTGTAGTTTGAATATGACTGGAGATCGGGTATGTGGGTTGGCTCGGAGTTAGTAGTTGATCCCATTACTTTTAATTTACGTTTATTTTATACTTTTATCTGTATGGTTGGCCTAGAGGGTGACCAGTGTTGTATTGTATTGCATAGCTGTTTGGGATTTTACAGCATTTTAATATTATAACTTGTTCTATTTCAGTTGTTTACTACTTCCACACTCTTTTTACTTTCCGTTATGTATGATAGTTAGTTATTTACACTATTTCTTACTCTGGTATGAGGGAATATTCCCCCCATTATCACACCCTAGGCCCTCATTGCTAGTCGGCAACTTCTAGCGTACGGGGAGGCACGCTTGAGGGCTTGTGGTGAACCAGCTCAGTGCACCGGTTTAGTGGCTTCTGGGTCGGGATGTTACAAAGTGGTATCAAAGGAGTTTCTTTTCCCAGTCTTTACAATTTGGGACATAGTAGATAGGAGTATTAGGAATGTGTTGGAACCTGTGATGGATATCAGACTTGTGTGTCGATAACACTTGTTCCGGTAAGAAGTCCTGGTTGCTGGGTTTGGGATTACTGTTCTGATTTTTGATGTTAAAGTTGTATATGATTTTTTCCATGAGTGATGAACATGTTTTTTGTGAGTGTTTTTATTTACTATAGATCTATGGCTCTTTTCCATCAATAAGAGGCCATAGACGGGTTTTGACTCTTGGTCGGAAAAGGAAAGAGGCATCTCATGCATCATAATAGGCATGTAGGATTCATAGAATATAGGCCTTCTAGTGTATTTTTACTGACAAATGAGACCTTTTGGTATACTTACACATACTTTTTACTCTGATGGAAGGTTATGTAGATATATATTGAGGTGTTTTTGTTGAGGCTGATGACTCAGTCCTCGTGCAGAGGTGGTGTAGTGACCCTAGTTGGTCAATGTGGCACATGATGCCTTTCTTTTTAACCCCTTATTGGGTGTTTTTTCTCTAGTCTATGGTTATCTAGTCGAATCGCTGAGTATGATGTTGATAGATACAAAGGATTTTCATGTGAACTGGAACTCCTTGGGGTATTTTTCGTATACGTATACCCAATGTGTATCAGTTCGGTTTCTCTTCTTCTTGGGTTGTGGCCTCTAGGGATTAGTTCCTTCTAAGGATGCTGATAGAGTATTAGGTCCATTGTAGGCTATGTTTCAATTTAATCTTTCATTGGTCATTGCGATATTTACCATCTTCTGAGTGGTTTTGTAATTATTAGGCTAGGTGGTTAGACCTTGTGACCGATTTGTGAGGATTTCTCTATAGGGATAGGTGAAATACATAGATACCCATGGTATTGACTTGAACCCCTGTAGTTCAACATCTTTTTTGTTCTAGGGAAGCCTGCTTAAAATGTTGGCTGTGTTTTACGAAGCCTTTTTTGGAAGTGAGTTTGATTTTATGATTGTTTTGTGATCAAGGTATAGTAGGTTCTCGTTTTTTTGTTAAGTACATGTTGATGTCTTTAGTTTTTTATGGAGGCACATCAGGTGCTTGTTTTCCTAGACTGGCTTTGACGGGAATGACTATTCGGGTGCCTGGCCTGGTTGACCAGTGTTTCTGCTGTTGTGATTGGAATTTCTTGAATCTAAATCAGCGAGTGACTGAGTAGGATCCAAGGAATGATTTTTTAAGACTTTTTGTGGGTTTGGACTCTGAAATTTGTGTTGAAATGTACATATGTGGTATATGTGACATTTTGAAATGGTGGGTACCATAATATTATTGACCTATGGTTGAATCCTGGTTAGGTTTTGATAGGATGGTAAGCGTGGATTTGAGGGAACTAGACATTCCTTTGGTTAAATCTTAGTGTACTTCTATAAGAGGCGATCATTATCTATCATTATTTGTATTGAGTATGCTAAGAGAGCTTTGACCTTACACCGAGCTCCCTTTTCTTTATTAATGTTCTTCAGTTTTGAGGAGGGAGCCTATTGTGGTTGCGCTCTAGGAGCGGTGTAAGGAAATATAAATGGTGGGGAGTGCACCATTGGCCGTTTGATGGTGGTTTTCCTCATTCTATTTAAATTTTGATTTTTTTTCTATGAGCTTTTGAGCTTGGGGTCTTATTTTAAGATGATGATAGGGGCATTCCTATAGTGGGGAGTACCTGACCAGCCATAGTTAAATGTCTTTCATGTAGGAGGTAGTTGTTAATGTTATGAGGCTAGTCGTTGGACAATCTAGATGGGTTTTTTGTAAATATGGTTGGGTTATGAGCATGGATGGTGGTCCTTTCATTGGAATTATCAGGGAAGATAAGGTTTATGGTGGGGAGTTTATAAGAACCCCTCTTTTTATTTCAAACTGCAGTTTTGAGCAGAAATTTGAATTTTTGATATTGGATGCTTATGAGGGGTAAAATGGTCATTTTACCCTAACATTTTATCTCAGATAATTTTTCTAACCACTCTGTTGGCCCCGGGATAAGGTTTTTACCCTAGGATAGGAGTTTAGTGGAAATCTGAGCTGTTCGATTTTTAGCAGAATATTTAATATTTAATATTATTAAATTAAATATTAAATCTTTTGTGTAGGTTTGTTTAAAAATAACTTTTAAAAGGAGTGTCATATTTATATTCTGTCTGCGCCTTTGAGTTCAGAATGGGGATTTTAGCCTAGGGAAGGCATAAACTCATGTCGGGTGGTGAGGCCGGCCCAAGCCCATTTTTCTTTCTTTTCTTTTCATCTTTCCCTTTCATTCTATTATCTTCCTTCCTCCTCCATCTTGTGAACTCTCCATATGTGCTCCTTCGTGGCCATGTCTTTTGGGAGGATTTGGATATTGAGAAATATATAGAGTTGGGAGGCAAGAGTGGTACCGATTCGAAGCTGTCGACGCACTGATTCAGCGAAGTGAATCCATGAGCTGTGAAATCAACCGAAGCTTAGACGGTTTCCACCTGAAGGTAGGGCTGTTTATGTTTTCTCTATATATCCCCTTTAAATATTTTTTTTAATGTATTTAAATACTTATATTTCTTTTATGGTCTCTTAAGGCCGGATCTGTTGTTACGGGGGAGAAAAAGGGTGTTTCAGGCATTTTGAGGGATTTCCCATCGGAAAACCCAGAATACATGGCGTGTGTTCCAGGGGAACAATCCATGTGTTCCTCCCATTTAGGGAAGATGATGTTTTCCAAATTACACGCCATGTAATTTGAGTACACACCATGTTGTGGTGGCCGTGTGTCTAGTCATGTGCAAAAAGGACACGAAATAGTGGTTTTTAAGGAGTACATGCCTTGTACAGTAAAGTACATGCCGCGTACTATTACATAGGTAGATCCCATGTGTCTGGCCATGTGTTTTGTCCATGTACTACTCAGCTTAGTATTTTTGGGATATCTTATGCCTAGGAAGTCAGAATTGGGCACGTGAGTAGTCTATTCTAAGTGTTGTTCCACGTAGATCGCAATGGTGGAATCCTTTTTTACATTTAGAGTTCATCTAAATGGTATTTTGGGGGGTTTTTATCTAAATGGAGAGGTTATTACTCTAGCTATCAAGATCATTTGTCACCTGAGAGTGAGACTTGGCATGGGTGATAGGTTGGATGTTCAGAACAACTTAGTTGAGACCTTTAATATGAGATGAGTTGTGAGCTATATCCCATAAACTATGATTTAGAGGACATTTCTATTATGAGATGTGCCCTTCTTGCCTATGAGGGCATGAGACTGGATACTTCCAAGGATCCCCTGAGGAATGCCTTTACTTGTGTGCTAACCTAGGGAGCCCCTTGTAGGATCTCTCCCCTGCTTTATTTTTGTAGGATCCCTATTAGAGGATTCTTATATTTTTCTTTGTTAAGGATCCTGTGTAGGATTCATCCCTTACTCTTCACTAGGATCCCGTGTAGGATGCCTTCTCTCCTGTTTACCTAGAGGATCCCGAGTGTGATTCCTCTTTAGGGTTTGATTTGAGGGACCCAATGGGTTTCCATTGTTTGACAGACCCTAAGTTGTTACATTGGGTTTGGGTAGATATGGTGTTCGACTTTCACCTAGAACCTGTTACAAACTTATAAGCCCATGGGGATGTGGATGTAGTGTTGGGATGGGTGTTCAGGCCACCCTTACTCGTTTGTTTATATCTGACTTTTGTTTATGATGCAGCAGTGGTTACCAGAGGTGCTTTCTGGTAGGTTGTTTGTGACTTTCAATAGTTAGTCTTTGAATTTTATGTGAAAAAGTGATGTTTTCTTTTCTTGTTTTCTTGAGTTAGGGATCTTGTTTGTAATAAGTTTTTTTCCATGCTATGGATGTGTTTTCCCATTTTTGATTTGATATTGACCATTTGGTCAAGTTTTTTCTTATTAGGCTGCTTTCTTTTCAAGCCTAGAGTTTTTAGGATGGAGTGTTTTATATGATGTTGTTATATGCTGGTAGTTGTTTAGACAATTAGTTCTTGAAAGTTGTTAGCCAAGTAGTTATTAAGGTTTACTTTGGCTGTTGAACATTGTTTTGCACGATTGAATTACACAGGGCCGTGGGGACCTTGAGTGGTAGACCATAGGGGGAATGGGCACTGAGGGCTTCCCCAGAGTGTCTGTTTACTTTTCATTGCCAGACCATAGGTGGATGGACGTAAGTTCTCCCTTAGAGTGTCTGTAGTTCCTCATTGTGAAACCATTGGGGGGAATAGGATGTTGAGCGCTTCCCAAGAGTGTCTATAGTTTTTCGATAAAATACTATAGGGGAAATTGACAGTGTGTCCTTCCTTAGAGAGTCTTTTCTTAAGCTAAACCAAAAGGGGTTATACTGTGAGTACTTCCCATAGGGTTTCTTGTGTTTGATTTGTTGAACCAGAGGGGTTTGGCTGTGAGATATTTCCTAGAGGGTGACGAGTGGTGGGGATGATTACGAACTCATCATCTTATATTTGGAATGATTACACTCTTCTAGATCAGTTAGGAATGACTGTCGGTATATAGTATCCTTTCTTATGGTATTTACTGTCGGTATATGGAAATCTAGCGGTGATTGGAGGAGAGTATGTGTGAACCAAGGTGTAGTATTTGTTTCCCCCTGCGGTGATGTAGCTTTCTCAGAGATATGTTTCTGGCGATGGTTGAAGCAGTTTTGTGTTGATCAATATTACAGACCCCAAGGATCGACTGTTGTTGTTGTTTCATGTTGTTTGATACACATACCAATGAATATTCAAAATTTTGTACATGTGTGTAGGTATGGGACTATACATGTTTACGTATATAGATATGGACATCCATGGTGGCACTTACCCAGTTGATAGGGATTACAGACCCTAAGTTCGATTGTAGTTTCACGTTTATTTTACCCCATTTTTTGTGTTCCAGATGGACTGATCACATTGTTGTTGCATACACTTTTAGTATCACAATTATAGGTTTCTTGCCAGGGTTCCCTACTGGGATTATTTCTCACCCTTGCACGTGGACCTTAGTGTATGTGTAGAACTTATGTCTACTTTTTAGGTTGAGCATGAGCTTCATGGTGGATAGGGATGAGGCCCACTAATGTATGATCGAGTGGAGTCGGTCGAGTAGTTCTATTGACTGGGCTCATGCAGGTCGACAATGTCTGGAGATCGGGTACGTGGGTTAGCTCGATGTTCGTAGTTGAGATCTTTAATTTTAATTTTAGTTTCATTTGTACTTGTATCTGTATGGTAAGCCCAGGGGGTGACCAATGCTGTATTGTATTTCATAAGTGTTTGGGCTTTTACAACATTTTAGTATTATAGCTTGTTCTACTTTAGTTTTTACTGCTTCCACACTTCAATTACTTTCCACTGTGTATAATACTTAGTTATTTCCATTTTTTATTACTCTGGTATGAGGGAATAGTCACCCAACTATCAAACCATAGTCCCTCACTACTTCTCGGAAGCCTTTGGAGTACAGGGAGGAACACTTGAGTTCTTGTGGTGAGCCGGCTCGGAGCACCGGTTTAGTGGCTTTCGGTTTGGGACGTTACACAATACATAGGTTCATTGATCCATACTTTAGAGGAATGGTTCACCTCATGGTGAAGCACTCAGGTATATAAAACCATTTTTCAGATTCCCTTGAAATTGATTCTTATGTTATTCCAATGCAATGGTGTCCATTCTATAAGGTTATTTTGATATAGGTAGAGATCAAGGTATACGTTCAATTGATAAATCAATCTATCAGTCAGGAGGAAGAACAGAAAATTCTTTAAGGAATACATTACTATGGTCCCTCATAATAGGCATGTCATTGAGCATGATTATCTTATTTGTATCAATCATTTGAGCTAGATATTCTTGATCATAGGGAAATAATATCCACAATTGAGATAATGATTCTAATAGAGATTCACATTCTTCCTTAAAATGGTACATAATTGTGGGATGCCTCAAAATGTGAATAGTTATCTCCCTTTCCTGATAGTTGATGTTGAATTTGTATAAATATAGACAATTCATTCCCAATATCGCATCGAACTCCACTAATGTAAGTAAGAAAATATTTATTGTAAGGTTCAGTCCACAAACATTAACTGGGGAAGAGTTATAAACTTTGGATTCAACAATTTTCCCAATTTTTTCTCATAGATAACCCAACCTTCATATTTTTAGGAGGTTTTTGAATAGTTCTGCTAAACATTCATGATATGAAAGAATGTGTAGAAAAATAATCAAATAGAACTTTCTATATTCTTGAATGAATAACCAGCATACATGTAACCACATCATTTTCAGGTTCCACCACATTAGTAGTGATAGCATATTCCCTTCCTTGATGCCTTGGAGGCTATTGTTGTTGATTGCCTCCAACAACCTTTGGATTAGGGAAATGGCTTACATAATCTCCAAGTTCCTTGTTGTTGAAATACTAAAATACATGCTGAGTGTCGATCTAAACCTTCATTTCTTATGTTGCATTAGTGGGATTATTTATATCCCTTTAGCATTTATTATCCATATTCTCCTATCTTCTAGATTTGAAGTATCTCTTGGTTCCATTTAATCAGTTTCTAGGATGACTCTTCCCAGACTTTTGACAAATGGTATGTTGGTTCTTCTTTATATTATGGGATTTATTTGTTGATCCACCCATATTAAACTCAATTTTATTATTATTTTTCACTGATCCCATGAGACGACTTGGTGTCTTTGATCTCAATTTAAAACTTAAGGGAACAACAGAAAATATCCTCATAACAATTGATGTCTAGAATTTCTAATTCCTTTTTAAGAATCAAGTTTAGTATTTTAAATAAGAGGTACACCATGATTTTTATGTTAATGAAAAATCCAAAGGCGTATTGTGATATCCTTGTTGATTTTTCCTAATATGCTCCAATAGACTCATCTTCCTTTTACTTTAGTCCATGTAACTCCCTTTCCATATAAAGATCCAATGTTTTGTGAGAATATTTATTGAAAAATATTTTCTTTAAATACACCCATTACATAGAATTAATTTATTCATTAGACTTTGTGTCCTTGATTTGTTTCCACCACTGACCAGATTCCAAAAAAAAATTATATACCCCTACGACAACTTTCTCTTCTTCTGAGCACTGGAGGAAAACGAATATCTTATCAACATAATTAATCCATTATTATGTAATGAGAGGATATGGAGATCCTCTAAAGTTAGTATGCCTTTTATAATTGATGGATTTAACTACAAAATTATCTCTCTTAGGAGGAGGTTGTTCAAAAAAATTAAAGTAATTATTCATAACTTAAGCCAGTAGAGCAAGTACTGTCATAATGTTTTGATCACCTATTTGGAATATCATTAGGGAAATCATCACATTTCATATTACTTTGATTTTTGGCACGGATTATCCTATTTATATCCATTAAATATAGAAAATAAAGTACATTTAGAGGGAATGAATACTTAACTAAAAAGAATAATAAAATTAAACTTTAAACAAAGAAGGATAAACTAATAAACGAAAATTATATCATAAATTTTGATTACCTATATTTCAATATTGGTTATACATGGTGATAGAATTATACACAGGGTTATTAATAAAGTAAAATAGTAATAATATTTAAAAATAACTATACGTTACTATGATAAAAAATTTAGAGTCCCTATCCTTTTATAAAAAATTTTACATGATTTTAAGCATAATTAACCATCAAATTACAAGACAAGGATCATAAAGTCTAGTGACTTTTGTTGTTTATATAAATAAAATTGAAAAAAAGGAAATATAATAAAACATATTTATTTTAATCATCCATAATGAGATCTTAGTTTCTATTATCCTCCAACATCTTCATAGGATTACCTAGGGAATACATGAATAAAAGAGATGATCTAAAAAACCCAGTAAAGCTGTAAATAAATGAATAAAGAAAACCACATGGGTTAGAAGGAATAACATGATGAAATAAAAAGGTATGGAACATCAATAAAAATAAGAACGTATAACATAAAGATCATGGGAATATATAATCATGAAATCATATGTATGTGGAAACAACACACAACATGACATAAACATGAGTCAAGTCTAACTACCAAGACCATTGTACATGGAGAACAAAGTCTTATAAAGCAATCGATTTCACTCCATATCCAAAAATGACATCTCATGAGACTAAAAATTACCCAATACATTAGAGTTATATCTAGGATAACCCATAATAACATGTTCATGCATATCTGTTCCACATGAATAATCAAACATAAATATAAGGGTTTCCAATTGAAATAAATGGGTATCGTGATCATGTTATAGAGAATAACAAATGGGTGTATCATTAAAGTGTCCTAGTAAGAATGAATTTAAATAATACACAGAAATGCATAAGGTAAAATAGGCATAGATTATGATATATTATGTCTAAATGAAGTGGAAACATATAATAAATAGTGTTTAAGATACTTTATAAATGAAACAATTTAGTACTGTTTAAGAGAAACATTTAAATATTCTTTAAAAGTGGAAAATGAATGGTTTTTTTCATAAAACTAGAAACGAACCAATATAGTTGTTCATGATAAAACTAATTATTTTATAAAAATAATGGTTTCTTAAAATATATTATGTATGGTACTTGAAAATGGGTAAGAATTTGGGAAGTTCCCTTAGATCAAGCTTTCTTATCGGGAAGAATTGAGAAAGTTACCTTATAAAACATGTATTTCCCCAAAAATGATATCATAATTCACCTAGGTAAATACTCATGGTACATACACAAATAATTTATGACTATTAAATAATAATAATTAATAAATACATTGGGGTAAAGATAGAGAAAACATAACCTGAAAGAGAAATTGTGGTTCAGAAAGAATCCCTTACCTTAGGTCTGAATGTTTTATTCACTTGATTTTAATGCTTGAGATAATAAAATTAAATCCATTAATTAATTTATTCATAAACCTTTCTACAAGTATTTTATTTATTATAATTTTTTATGTCTATTTATGACCACTTTTTATGAGTTATAAGATTGAATTTCGTTATTCATGAGTGTTCATTTACTTGGTATTCATGATTGGTTCATTTGTATAAATCTGTGAAAGATCATGTAAAATGGGGATAGATATATAGAATTGAAGTTATATTATATTAATTAAAATCCATGATATTTAATGGTTATATAAGTCATTTGTTTATTTTTGTTGTGGATGAATCCTTAGATAAGGCACTAGTGATAATCGTTTAGATTAGTTTGGTGGGTTTTTGATCATTGAAATCTAATTTTGTTTCATTATTCATTATTTTAAAAAAATTAGTTATAGAACATAAAAATGGTTATAATATAAATTTCAAAAGCTATACCAACCATTATAATGGTTTTATTTCCATCTTTGAAGGTGCTAAAAGAAAATAAAAACTTATCATCCTCGAAGGTGGTAAATCAGCACCTCATGGATGATATTTTAATTTTAGGAATAAAAGGAATAAGAGAAGAAATTTGAAAGTGGATTTTCCACTAAAATAATAAAATTAACTTATATATAATATAATGGAGTTATCATTAATTTTTGGACAAATAAGGATACGAAAGTATAAAAAAAGAAAAGAATGTGAAATGAGAATTAAGAAACTGAAAGAGGATTTTATCTCTTGAATTATTCTCCTTGAAAACCTCTTTAAGGAAATTGGTTTGGGACTCTTTTTGGTACCAGAACCTCTTGGACAAGGGGAAGATACTTTGGAATAGTATTATATAGAATTTGGATAAGCTTCAAGTCTTAAGAGGTGTGAGGGGAAGAGGTGGTGAGTGGTGGTATTTATATTGGTGGAGAGGGGTGTTTTTTATTATTTTACTCACTAGATTATTATTTTGGTTAAATACTATGAATAGTGTGGGTTATTGTGACTAATCGTAGTAAATAGTTCATGTGAGTATGAACCAAATTTTCTTACATCACCCAAGCATCATCCATGACTCAATAATTTATGTATTTATCTTATATAAAAAATTATTGTATTTCACTATTCACCAAAAAATAAACTATTTTAGAAAAACACCAAAAAATATCCCCAATAAATTTTAATGTGTAGAATTCAAAAATGAAATATATTTTATGAGAATAATTTTTTAAATATGAGAAATTTAATTTATAATTAAATGATCATTTTTTGAAAAATATGAATATTGAAATTACAACAAATTTTATAAAACATTCAAAATTTAATTAAGGTCTTGTAAAATTATCTTATAATCATAATTTAAAAAAACATTAATTTAAGAATATATTTTATGAAAATAAATTTTCTTTTAAATAATTATATTAATTATAAAATTGCAAATAAACATTTCTGTTTCACAAAAATATTAATACAAAATTTATCATTTTTAAAACACTTATTTACTTATCCCATGATACAAATATATCATATTTTCAATTATAATATTCCAAAAATTTATTTATACTTTCATAGGTGATCTTACTATTCTATTGGATGGATTACTATTTCTAACGGTCAAGTTACTATTTCATCGGTATAGGTTCCTTAATTTCTAGAAAGATCTCTTATTTCATTCATTCGTAATTTATAAAGTTTGTATTGTGTTCTCTATGTGATTTTATGTGATTTATACTATATGAAAATAATTATAAGAAAGTAAAATTTCATCGATAGTATTAGGTGTCATTACACATTGTCTTCAATACATCCACAGAGTGGTTTATGAATTATGATTCTTAAATACACATGGGATTTAATGAATTAAATTTGTTAAACTATATGTTGGATATTTTCAATTCAAATTAAGAATATAAATATAAATAGTAGATCTTTACTGGTGGAAGATCATCTTAGATGATGGTAGATTTGATCAGTAGTAGATCTGCCTACCAGTAGATCTCTTCTAGTGGTAGATCTCGTCTGATGGTATATGACATCTAGTTGTATATATTCTCTGGTGGTAGATCTTGTTTTATGGTAGATCTCTTTTTATTGTAGATCTATTTTGTTAGTAGATATCATCTGGTATTAGCACATATTAGTGGTAGATGTGTTGATGGTAGATCGGTCACTGGTAGATATCTATTGTTTTATATGCTGAACAAATCAGTATATGTCCCCAAGGATAGATCTATTGAATTGGTGGTGGATTTAGTAAATGGTAGATATTTTAGTGGTAGAATTAGTCCATTGGTAGATCCTAATTAAACAAATGGTATATCATCATAACCAATGGTTAATTGTTTAAACTCAGGGTATATCTTTACTTATCAAATTTTCTACACTAAATAATCTACTATCATAAAACATTAATCCTATTATTAATATTACAAGATTATTTATTATCATTAAAATAGGGAGGTGCCAACAATATATCTCTTTTTGATGATAAAAAATCTTGGCATTTTAAAACCTTGTAAATAAAAATAAATACATATATAAGTATAGATGAATAGAAATAATTCTCTGCATAACATCTTAAATAAACAATGTGATTAATTTATTTAGGCATGCTATGAAAAACAATTATGGTTATTTGAAAAATAATTAAGGATTACTTTAAATTATTAAATTCCATTTAGAAATTTTCACCTTTTTTGGGATTATCAAAAGGATAATAAAATAAAATAAATACAAGAAAAGGGTTTAAAATAAATAAAATTGTTGTCACTAGATGAGAATGTTAATAATTAAATCTCAAAAAGTAATACTAGAAAAAAAAAGTTCATATAAAAGAATAATTCATATAGAAATCACTATTAGATCGATGTGATGTAGGTATTAATGAATATCATCATTTTCTAGATATAAGAGGCTGAGAGGTAGAAACTGAGGGTGTATAAGTTGTGGTAGGAGGTTCCCTAATCACCACTAGCCCGAGATTCCAAACATCCTCAACTGGTGAAATGATGAATGGCCATAACAGAGGATGTAAAAGTGTAGAATAGGGTGTAGCAGTGATGGAAAAAAAGGTAATGGATTTTTTTCCACCAATGTAATGCCTAAAACATACAAAAACAACTTAATCATGATTGAAAAATATATATTGATGTTGAAACTTCTCTCCAACCCTTTAAAGAAATACCTCTTCTCTTCAATAAATATTTTGAGTAGAGGATTCAAAACCTAGAGTTGGTTCACTTGATCATTGAATACACTAGTCAAAAGAGAAATCTGTAAGTTCTCATCAAGAAACTTAAAGTGTTAACTAATCTCAAGTTTTCAATAAATTCTAGAAAGGTAGTATTTTATGGCTTTTGTGTAGTCTCTCTATCACTTTGAGCTTCATTTAAACACTCTCTAACTAATTTATGGATATGATCACGACGTGATTTTTTTAAAGATCCTCCTAATGAGATGTAGTAAGATATCCCAAGATAGAAATAGGATCCTCCCTTATAATATATTTGATCATCTTGTCATTAATATAGGATATAGAAGGTGGAGTAGTGTAGATAGAATAAATAGATGTATATAAGGTGTCCGGACTCTACATAAGGGATATCTATCCTACAACAAGGTGACTTCTAATCTATTCCATTATAGTCTTTATTTATTTTTTCTCATTACACAATATTATATTCATAGTCTCCAATTAATTATTTTTAAAAATCATAATTTGTTGAATGTGGAAGATAACTAACTCAAATATATGTCATGTATCTGCTTCACTTTGTGTTGTTACCTGAGGAGATTGAGAGCTAATTACTTCACTAAAATTAAAAATAATCCTCAGTATAAAATCTTCTAAATCATGCCTAAAAACATAATATTTTGTTATAGGAGTAAGATGTAGAGCATATTGAATCCTCTCACATAAAATAGCTTATAAATTCTCAAATCTCGGAGCAACATCATCTAAATAAATATATTCCAACTGGATAACTTCAGAAATTTTTTTCCACCAGAAATCCCTTATGATATTTTACATCAATAGGTATAGAAATTACACTTTGTTTAGGGGGACTTACATGGTCATTATCCTTTCAATAATCATCACACTCGCTATCTGAATCAGGATAATAGATGGCTAAAAGCCCAGAACCATGAGATGGACCCCACTTGGGTGGTGCTTTATCCTTAATAGTGGATAAAATAGGTGGTTCATCACTATGAAATAATATCTAAATGGTAGGGCCTAGGGATTTTCCCCCTCAACATGTGGAATATAATTGTCTCTACGAGAAGTTTCATGGATAGAAGGCTAATCAGAATGAGGTCTATCCACAAAAACATACCTTCCTATAATAGAAAGAACATGAGATGGATTGGGTTGTTCTCTCTCAATAGCATCATAATCATAATAACCTTCAAAGGCTGGAGTTCCATCACCATTACCATTTTAAGAATCATTAGAACCATATAAAATTTCAACTAATTCCCTTGAGATTTCATAAGAACTCTCAAACTTTTCTTCTCTTGAGAATTTAGTATCCTCATGTTCACCTTTACTCAACAATCCATCTCTAGTAGGAAGAGAGATAAAAGGACTGGAGGCTCTACAAGAAACATATGGGCTCTGGACCCCATCTGGTTCACTCCCTTCCTCAAATGAAATAACAACTTATTCTTCTCTTATTTTAGCTTCTTATTCTTACACTTCCCCATATGAGTAAACCAAAAATTCATCTAGCTCTAATCCAGGAACAAATATATATTTGGGTCTGGTAGTTTTATGCATAGGATTGAAATCCTCATATAATTTTTTATTTCACACTACCCATTTTCTTATTCATGGATTCCAATTTACCTTTATCCTCTCATAGGTATATTGGCTAAAACAAAAACCAACACACTTCCCTAGTGCTTCTTCAACCACTTCTAATAAGCCTTTGTTTTATAACATTGGTGAGATAAACATAGGATAGATCAAATATTTTGATCTATATGAGGAATTCCACATCTCCATCATGTGTACCATTAGGTATCTTCATAGGTTTATTTTATCCCATATTCCCATATGGAATAAATGAAAAACATATTGGTACCTCATATTGATAAGGTCTCCTTTCTTGGTACAAAGCATGTGTTGGACGAATTTTAATAGTAATCTACACTCACCACCAATATTTTTAGTAGATGTTCTTTACACTGTACTATTTCTTGTTAACTCCAGAAAATAATTATCATATATAAATAGTTCATTATCATTTTGAATATATCCTTGAAATTAATCTAATATACCTATGTGAGTTACATTTAAACATCGAACCCACTAGTTTTAAGAAGTGATAACATTTATAACATCATTAATAATTCTAATAAAATCTTTATTATCCCCAAAACTATATTTTGTAAACTAGTGAAATTAGTGAAGCAACCTAGGAAATAATAATCTGTCATTACTTGAAAACCATTCCATCCATCCTTGGTCCTAAATCACCTTCATCAAAAAAACTTACTGAAACCATCCATTCATCATCTGTATTTTTTTAAAATAAACTATATTCATAAGATTCGTGTTCTTTTGTTTGAAAACTATAGAAATGCTAGATTCTCCTCTCTATTTACTTGAGGGATGAAACCCATAAGGAGATGAGATTGAGGGGTACTTCACTCTCATAATTGTTCTATATTGAAGGGAGAAATATGAGAACATCGAAGGTTGAAGGTTTGGAAAGAAGGGAAGTTAAGAGGTTCAAAATAAAGTTCCATAAAGAGTGTTCCAAAATCAGATTTAAGGATTAATTTTATCTTTTAGGGATATATAATAATTAAATATAATTAAATATATATAAATAAATACAATAAAAAATCAATTAAAAACATAATAACAAAATATAGGACTGGTAGACCACCTAACAATAGATTACCAATGGTGGATCTCCCAATGATAGATCTCCAATATTAGATCTCAAATGGTGGATCACCAATGTTAGATATCCAAAAGTTGATCTCTAATAACTGATAAAAAAATGGGAAGGGAAGCGCCACATTTTATCAGCACTAAGAAAAAGGCACTGATAAAAAAACCCTGTATCAGTGCTAAAAAATTAGCTCTGATAGATGGATTATTTATCAGCGTGTTACTAGTGCTGATAAAGACTCCCTCTATCAGTGCTAAAATTTTTTCTCTTATAAAGGGTACCCTTTATTAGCACTTTCTTAGCACTCATAAAGGGTCACTTTATCAACGCTAAAAAAGTGCTGATGAAGCCTCCATTTATCAATGCTAATATTTTAGCACTAATAAAGGTAGCCTTTATTAGCGCTTTTTTAGCATTGATAAAACCGTAGTCCCATATTTTCTAAAATCGGGCACACATTATCCTCTGTTTATTGCGCCCTCAAGATCTTGCGGAACTGTACCCCTGTGAAAACTCTCCCCCCCGATCTTCTCATTGCCGGACCTCTGCCGCTAGCCCTACTTATTATCCTCCCCCTAGAACCCCTTCCATGGATCCTCCTCTACAAAAACCATACTTCTCCTCCTCTCTGCTTGACCCTAATCCCCGCGAACCCTACTCCTCCATTTCTCAACGGTTGGCAGCTCCTCCCGTGCACCTACCCCTCTGGCGGTCATGCCTTCCCCTCCCGACGTAGAGCAGAAGGCTCCATAACTGCTTGAAACTTCTTCTATCCCTCCATTGTAGGGTGCGATCTACTCTAGGTAAATCTTCCACTCCTCCTTTTAGGTTTATTTTTAGAGGATAGGTTTTGAAGTGTAATTTCGGTTACTGCCTGAAGTAGTTTTGTCATGGTGTAAAGATCACTAGGTTTTTCTTATATAGGGATTTCCCTAGATTAATGTGGTTTGAACCTATAGATTTAAGGGATAACGTGCCATGGTTTTTGGATCATATTTCTATTATGTAATGGTGAACGTTTTCTCTTCATTATCCTTTAATTTTAAAGAATAGTTATAAATGTAGGCCATGTTTAAAATTATTTCTTATTTAAAAACCTTTCCTAGAACCCTAGGTGATTAGTGATGTATATTTGGACATTTTACCCAACCTTTTATTGGTTTTCTTCAAAAATTTTAAGATATCATCATCTTTAAAGTCTAAGTTGAATTTCTTTTCTCTTCTTCTTGATTCTATTCTTGAACTTTCTTTTTAGGAAGGATGTGACAATAATGCTGATTCTGTTTTTGTGTTTTTTTGTTATAGTTTTAATGGTCAATGGTCATACATAGGCCTTTTATATTACCCTCATGTGTTAAGTTATGTTTTATTTGAGTATTCTTATCATTCTTATGAAATATTTTTTTTATATTTAGTTGAGGGTGGGGACATGAAATATCCCCATCATTATTATGTGTAAATTGTGGAATTATCATGTTATTTTTTTCCATTGGATATATATTATTGATTAACCTAAATACTATAATGAATTATACTAAAAGAAATTCAAGTGAATAGGGAGTTCTACATGTGATTTATGAAGTTCCATAATATTTCTTATATATTTATGGATTTATTGCTGTTGTTTATAAGTGATGTATTCTTGATGTTGTGAAAGAAATTTCTTACTACTAATAATATGTTATAATCACCTTTCATAATTTTATAGTCACTTAATGTCGGTAATGAATTGATTGTATGGAAATTTTTAATTAAAGTGTTATATTTAAACTATAAATTCTACTTTAATTTGAAATAATGTTTAAGGGGGAGTTTTTTAGTGTGAATTTCTTATATGTTTTCCCTTTCATGCCACTATTTATGGAGTATTTATCACTATAATTATAAGGGTGATGGTTAATTTATGTGGTTGGGAGCAAGTGGTGTGGTAATTAATATGGTAGTTATGTATGTAGTATTATGTGGTTATGATTGAAATTATATGGGTATTTAGTCAGAAAATTAGTGGTTTTATGGATTTTAGAATGTGTTTTGTGGTATTTTATGTCATGAAAATTTAGTTGTTATTAGGTGGTGTTATAGTTTCCTTTTGGAATAGAATATGGTTAGAATAAATGAAAATATTAATGGGTGATGGGTTGGAAATGATAAATGATGGTTTTTTAAATGATTAATGATAATGATTGCAGTGTTAGTTTGGTGTAAACCCTTAGGAAAGATTTATGTGTGACTATATACTTATTGTATTTTCTTATTATTTCTTACACACACCACTTGAGTCGAGTAACCTGATTGAAATACATATGGGTACTTTGGTTTTGAGTGTTTTCTCAATATCTAGGTAATAGAGGGAACACATATAGAACCACTCCCTCTTCCCTTCTCCCCCTTCACACTTAGTATGAGTTTTAATGGCTCACATTGGGTGTATATATATGACCTATAATGATTTTAGGTTTTGGTGTATATATATTCTTTTTGACATGATTATGTGTATTTGGTGTGGATATATAGTGGGGGTTGTGCATTGTAGGAGAAGATTATGATGTTTATGTCCATCATGTTCACGATATCATACATGATGAGTATGTGATGTGTGGATGTGATGTGGATATGGTTTTTTATGTGTTTGTGACATGTGTATGTGTGGATATATGGTTATGAGATTATATGGAAGGGGTTGAAGCATAAGAAAAATTCCATTAGAGTGTGAGAATGACCAGATTAGTGGGGAAGTGGATGTGTGGTAATTTATTAATATTTTTTTTTTGATATTATGTTACTATAATTGAATGTGATATTGGGTGAGTGATCCTTGGTGAGGTTGGATGACATATGACCATATATTGGTGTGTATTTGTTCTGTTATTTATTCACAAAGGCATTCATATATTTCATACATATTTTCAAGAGAGGTTTTGGGAAGGATTCTACTGAGTATACTTGTTTTCTCACCCCTATTTATATAATTATTTTTATAAGTTTTTGAAGATGGATTTGGTGACCAAGATGAAAATTACTATCTTGAGGATATGAGTTACCTCTAGAGCCACTGTTGTAGGATTTGTTTTTTATATTCTATTTTAGATACCTTTTTATGTATGAAATTCACATGAATTATGGATTGGGTTTTATTTTATATTATCTGGAGTTTATTGGTGATTAATATATATTCTTGAGATTTATGAGGGAAACACCTCCCATTTCTTTATTTTATACCCTCAATGCTAGTCTCCAACCTATGTACTATTAGAGGTAGAATTCATGAATTGCACTTATTTTCACTACCATTTTAGGAGCGGTTCCTAGGGGTGGTGAGTTATGATAGTGTGGTATCAGAGCTTTAGTTGGGAGTTAAGATGGAGTTTGGAATTATACACTCATGAGGATTGAATAGGATGATAGGTCAATAATATTTGTTAAAATTTTCTTATGGAATAACTTGAGAGACCATCTATGACACAAGTGATTATCCCCCCTGTGATTTAAAGTAAGTAACTTGAGCTTACCAAAAATATTAGGCATGATGATATTGAATGTAGGGTAGAGACCTATGAGTGGTAGATGTATCATTATTTATTATTCTTGTGTTTGGACTGGGGTGATTTGAAGAAACTATAATGAATCTAATGTAATTATATTTAATGAATTCCATATTGTATAGATTAGGAGAATCCTTTCTTTACTTATAGATATGGATACTAGTTTTCATCCATATGTATTTTAGGTTGGTGAGGTATAATAGGATAGAATAGTTGACTATATAAAGGTTGACCCGATAGAGGAGGATGAGCCACATAGGATGATGCCATGTGAGTTTTAGCATCAGATATGAAAGAAACTATTTTCCCTAATTTTTAAAAAAAATTATAGGTAAATGGTAGTCATTGGTAGATCCACATATTAGTGTGAGAGAGTTATTTCATAATCTTTAGATGTTCATGATAGAATTTATGTTCACTAACCTTAATTTTCTATTTCTTATGTTAATTTTGGTAACAAAACCTATGATATTTCATAGTAATTTTGGATAAACCTCGGTTATTTTTTTCCCCTGTGAACCCCTTTGGGTTTGGAAACTGTGTTGATTTTTATGGGAGGTCTATCCTGGTTCTACTGATTTCCAAATCACTATTGGAAATGTTTAGGCTCTATTAATCTCTATTTTTTCTATAAGAAAGTGGTTCTATTATAATTTATTTGAATTATTATGTTTTATTTGAACCATAAATACTAATATTTTAGATTCAAATAGGATGGATATGAATAAATATTGGATGGATTCTAATTGTTTGACAATAGAGTATGAGAATGGAGTGAAAGAGTTCATCAAGTTTTCAAAGGATCACACAAAGTATCCTTCTAAAATATTTTGTCCATGTTTACGCTGTTTTTATTATAGAATAATTACTCTAGATGAGTTGGAAGAATATTTGATATGTCATGGAATTGATTGGAGTTATAAATGTTGGAATAAATACGGATAAAAAGAGAATGTAGCTACTGGCTAGGATAAAACTGCATTTTATGGATCATCAGATATGAATACAAATATGGATAATGAAGAAGACTGTATGGAGGATGTGATTACAGATGTCAATGATGATGAAGATCGTATTGAGTAAATGACAAGGACAATTGAAGATGAACTCTGTGATTGCCCAAAATTGTTTTAGAAGTTAAAGAGTTGTGCAAATACTCCATTGTATATTGGTTGCACTAAATATACAACATTCTCAACTTCACTCAATTTGTATAAATTGAAAGCAGGAAATAGATGGATTGATATTAGTTCTACGAAACTAATTGCTCTCTTGAATGACATGCTCCCGGAAGATAATGATCTCCCAAGCCAGACATATGAAGCTAAACGAATGCTATGCTCGATGGGTGTGATTTATGAAAGAATACATGCCTACCCAAAAGACTGTATATTGTTTCTGAAAGAGGAAAAATCACTTATGGAATTCCAAAAGTGTGGTTCTTCTCGATACAAGAAATATGAATCCAGCCCTAAGAAATTTGTATGGTAATTTCCAATCATTCCAAGGTTTAGGTGTCTATATGTAAGTGAAGAAACAACAAGACAACTGTCATGGCATGCAGTTGAAAGAAATAAAGATGAAAAATTACATCATCTAACCGACTCTCCTCAATGGAAGAAAATTGATCATGAGTATCCTGAATTTGGAAAAGAGCTGAGAAACCTTCATCTTGCATTATCTGAAGATGGAGTGAATCCTTTTGGTTTTCAAATCAGCACTAAAAGTACATGACCTATTATGTTGGTAAATTATAAATGCCACCCTGGTTATACATGAAGTGGAAATTCATCATGTTATCTATGCTTATATCTGGACCAAAACAACTAGGTAACAATATTGATGTTTATCTGGCTCCTTTGATCGAGGATTTGAAGTTATTATGGGATTTAGGTGTTATGTTGTCAGATGATTATAAAAGTGAATACTTCACGTTGAGAGAAATGTTGTATGGGAAAATAAATGATTTACCTACTTATGGAAATTTTTCAGGATATATCATTAAATGAACTCAAGGGTGTCTTGTGTGTGAAGAAGATACTGAATCAATTAGGTTGAAACATTCATCAAAATGTGTGTTTCTAGAATATCGTAGATTTCTACCTCATCAACATAAGTACTAATCTTAGGTGACATCATTCAATGGAAGTTCAGAACAATGTGCAACACCATATCCACTAATAGGTGATCACATGGTTGATAAAGTAAAAGATTTGAACACTGTTTTCGGAAAACCATTTTCGAAAAACCTTACGAGAATCAGTTGGAAAAAGAAATCAGTTTTTTTGAATTACCATACTGGAATTTTTTGTACGTCAGACATTTTCTTGATATGATGCATGTGGGAAAAAATTAATGTGACAGTGTTATCAGAACGTTGATAAATTCCCTTGGAAATATAAAGGATGGAATTAAGGCAAGGTTGGACATGGTTGACATGGAAATTCGAGAAGATTTGGCTCCCGTGAAGGGTGAAAATCAAATGTTTCTTCCTCCATCTTCTTACACTCTTTCTAGGGAGGATGGATACCAGTTTTGCAACTTCTTCAATGATGTAAGGGTTCCAGATGGGTATTCATCAAATATCAAGAACATTGTTTCAATGAATTATTTGAAGTTAAAAGGTTTGAAATCACATGACTTCCATGATTTGATGAATGATTTAATTCCTATAGCTTTACATTTAATCTTTCCCAAGAATATTCATCATACATTAACCAAACTTTGTTTCTTTTTCAAAGATATATGTAGCAAAGTTTTAGACCTGGAGAAATTTCTAGCTATGGAAAAATAAATTATCACCATATTATGTGAATTATAAATTTTCTTCCTGCCAAAATTATTTTATATGATGGTTCATTTGATGATTCAATTGGTGAGAGAGATTCGACTTTGTGGTCCTATTCACTATAAATGGATGTACCCTGTTGAACGGTATAAAAAGATTTTGAAAGGGTATGTCAAAAATCAAATTCATCCAGAGGGTTGTGTAGTGTAGCGATATATTGTTGAGGAATCCATTTAATTATGTAATGAATACCTATCTGATGTGAAAAGCATTGGTCTCTCAAAATCTTGTCACACTGGATGCATTGAGGGTGAGATAATTTCTGGAAGAGATGTTGTAACAATCAGTTTTACAGATCGAAAGCAGGCCCACCCTTATGTTTTTCGTAATAGTTGGGAGGTTGCTCTATATATTGAAACTCACAAAGAAATTATTAGGTAGATTCATCCATCAAGGGATGAAAAGTGGATATAAAATACACATAATCACCAGTTAATAGGATGGTTTCAGGACCATATTTTTAAAGAGTTAGATGAAAATATGAATTCAATTTCAGAATGACTTCGATGGCTAGCTGCCAGACCAATTGTGTATGTATTATCTTACAATGGTTATGTAATTAATGGTTATGCATTCTATACAGATGAACTTTATGAAGATAGTACCATGAAAAATAGTGGAGTTACACTTTTGGATGAAGTGATTCATGTTTCTTGTAGTAAGGACAAAAATCCAATTTATTGAAATATGTCATACTTTGACACTATCAAACAAATATGGGAGTTGGATTATACAACATTCCAATTGCCGATTTTTCAATTAAAATGGGTTGATAACAAAAGTGGTGTTAAAATAGATTAATGGGGATTTGTGAATGTTTATTTTAGTAAAGAAGGGTACAAAGACGAATAGTTTATAATTTCATCACAAGCAGTACAAGTTTTTTATATTCTTGATCCTATAAAATGAAAGTGGTCCATTTTTCTGTTATCATCGAAAACTACTGAAGGGTCCGATGAAAATTTAGTTGAGGATGATCCTTTCAGTGGTATGTTGTAAGCATTTCACAGCGGTCCCAATGTAGATGTATTTTTCATGTTAGAGGAGACCACAATGAAGGGATTTGGATAATCGATAGAGGTGTCAAATCCCTTCTTCCTTTGAAAAAAAAGAAATAAAGTAAAATAAATAGGTTATATTCTGTTTGTAATATATATATATATTGTTATCTCATGTTATTATCATATCATTACTAAATTTATGTAATCTAAATTAACTATTCAACCAATTTTTCAGATAATGACTTCTGCACATTCTGGTGCTCTTTACTTCAAGGATGAACAAGTCTCTCAAGTTGTTACTATTGCGGCTGTAGATAGTGCAGAGCAACAACAAGTTTCCGCACCTATTTATTCTCCTAGTGTTGAAGTCCAACAACCATCAGCACATGTCGTCGCTACCATTTCAGATGAACCTATAGATGATGTTGATATCAATGAAATGTTTGGGGATGAAGGACCGATGTCGCAGAAAACATAGGTGCGTCATAGTTTGATGGTGTTAGCCAAAGTTCTTAAGGCGAAAAGCAAAGGCATCAAATTTTATGTCAGATGGAATGCACGGGGCCAACATGTCAATCCCAACAAGGCTATGTTTAGTAGTTACATTGGAATTGTCACTCAGCAATGAGTGCCGATTGACATAGATTCGTGGAACCATGTTGTGTCTGAGCTGAAGGCTGTGATCTAGAAAGAAATTACGATAACATTATGATATTATTTATTTAATTAACTAGAAAATAAAATAATGAAACAGTGTATTACTCTTCTCAATCTATTGCAGAGTACATTTATAGTAGATGATTCACACAAGAATTATGTACTAAGGCTTGTATTAAAAATTCTTCAAGGTTTTCACACTATTTTAACAAAATTTCTCTTAAAATATTCCAAAGGTAAAATAAACCTGCACCCACCCCTTGTCTACGCTCACCTGATATCCTAAGAATCATGGGATGCATTTATTGGCTGTCGTGGGGATGAGAAGTTTTAGGTACATTGTGGGTGATAATATGTTGTTTGAAGATAAATGTATTCATCACTTTAATTGTCAATATTTCATTTATGAAATATAAACTCAGTATTGAAAATAAGGATCATGTATCAAAACCAACATACCCCTATCATAAAGCAAGGATGGGGTATGCTTCAATAGAAAAGAAAATGGTACATATTTTAAATTTACAATAATATTGTTAGGTTCCAATAAACAACATCATAATTATCATTCTATATTTATATATAGATTGATGAGTCTAAAATCAAAGACACTTCCATCCCACATCATGTTCTATGGAAGGAGGCATGTGTGAATAAGGAAGAGAAGCTAGTAGATGAAAACACAAAAAAAGTGTGGGAAATACGTGTAAGTATGACACGATGATAAAAATAATTTTTTTAAATTGCTATTACATAAAAATAATTAGTTATTTTCCTAAATTTGATAGTCCCAGGAATTAGCTACTCCTGTAGAGGATGCATACCTATTATCGACAGCTTTGAAGGAGCCAGAATAATATGGTCGTGTCAGAGGTGCGGGGTTTGGGGTGACACCCCGAATATATTTTGAGAAAAAAATGAAACTGATGATAGAGATGAAAAATTGAAACAAATGAGTGAAATACTAGAAACTCATGAATTATGATTTCAATGGCAGGGGGAGTTTCTAGAAACTTTTATGGGTGGGAAGCAAGGAGAAGACACAACTCAGGAACAACCAGCGTGTGAAGATCCCTCCCCACCCCCACCAGCTTTGATGCAAGCCATTCCCCTCAAAGAGATATCTTATTTGTGGTAATCGGTATTCTAATAATTGTTCACATGAAATGTGAATAATACAAACACTGATACTTTTGATGTACTGATATTCTAGAGGGTAATAATGACTGTGATTTATATCTGTCAACACCCACCTATCAACTTGTAGCGAGGGCTACAGTGTTCAACATCCCAGAGGACAAGCTTCATAATAGACCACTTCCTAAAGAGCATCTGAAAGTGATGTTTACTATAGCACATGAGCCAAATGTAGAGCTCCCTATTCCACTTGATGACGATTATATTCGTACGGTTTAAAAGGCTATTGGGATATTCATTACATGGACGTCACAACCTGTAAGAGTACATGGGGATAAAGAGGTATTTTTTTTCAAGATAAAAATTTAAAAATTAATAAAAAAAGGGTCTGAAGAAATGAATGTTATTATAGACAGAGAAAGGGAAGGGGTGACAAGAAACATTGACTCAAAAGCATCTAAAGGATTGAGCAATCGATCCCAAAGAGCTATTGAAAGCACAATAACACACCCTATTCCCTATCCACATTTAATAGCATTGAAGATTCATGTGGATATGAAGATAAGTGGTGGTAGTAGTCATATAGTAGTTTCCGAAAAGAATATATACGGAGAGTAAAGTCAAGATTTCGTTGCTGCTAAAAATGTAAATGAGATCCTTGAAAGCGGGTTTCTAGGCATCACAATTGTAAATTTATATATGAGGTATGTTTTCATGAATTGATGTTCTAAAATCTGATATAATGTGAAAATTATCACTAAATGCATTTTATATTATTGACAGACGTATATATGAAAAGCAGTTGAAGGAATTTTCCCATGAGCCAAAATTCAGACTTTTTAGTCCTCATACCACATCAACACATCTAAAAAAATTAGAGCCATCAAAAAAGGATGAAATAGTGTACAACTTGCTGAAAACATTTTAAAGAAAGATTTTAGATGACATAATCTTCCTAATACCAACCATGCAGGGTTAAAACTCTATGATTAAAGCTTATAAATTATATTTTCACTTATTTTATTACTTATTCCCTTTTTTTTAGGAAACATTGGCTGCTAATTGCGGTGAACTTGGATAATCCAAATATTTATTTTCTGGACTCAAAGCATGGATATCCAACAAAACGACCACACATGATAGAGTTTTTGAATCTGAAAGACTCTACATCCTACATTTTAGGTATAAAAATGAAGTAATATAATTTATATTATCTATTAATGAGGATCATGTTATGATAGGGAGATGTATCATTATCGTCTAAAAAAAGGAATGAGGACAGGGGCTAAGCATAAAAAGGTGATCAAGTACTACGTCTGGAAAAATATCAGGGTATATATAATAAAATTTCACTATCCAAACACATATAAACACAAGTTACTTATTCTCCTAATGTTGAAATTTTTTTACAGTGTCCAAAACAAACAAACGATAATGATTACATTTATTATGTTTATAAATTTATGAAAGAGATCGTTTTTCATCAACAAACTATCATCCCTAAAGAGGTATTTAAAAAAAACCACTATTTCATTTAATTTATTTATCAATTATTTATTTATATATTTTTCAGTACTACTATGACTTCTGAAAAGCCTCATAATCACAAGGTTATATATATTTTTTCAGAAATGAGTGGGTCGCATATTTAATAGAATATTGTACACAAACAACATGAAGATCTAACTTGGGGATGTGTACAATTGGCGATCATTTTTGAGAGAGGTTAAGGGGATCAAAATATGAAACATTGTTGTATGTAAATGTTCGTAAGGAAATTTTATTTTTTATTAAATAAAACATCTTTCCTCTAATGAGTCATTTTCCCATTTTAATAGATTAAATTCACCAACAACATGCAATAATGGTGATCCACTTTTTTTGGGATTTGGATAAGAAAAACAAGTAAAATCTCCAAAATACATTCATATCTGACCAAACTCATTAGAATTGTGTTGATCCTTTAGGAGAACAATCCATGGGTGTGTTGGTGACGTGTACGAGTCAACCTCGACTCAATCTGAGTGACGGTGTGGCCGGTATCTCTCAAAGTGTCTCTCTTTTGTTTAAAATGGACAAAATTTTAAGTGAAAACAACAACTGACCTACATAAATCCAACCAAACACATTTTTATTGTGTTGATACTTTAGGGGAACGATCCATGGGTGCATTGGTGACTTGTAAGAGTCTTCCCCACCTCAATCTGAGGCACGGTGTGGCCGGTATCACTCAAAGTGTCTCTCTTTTGTTTAAAATGGAAAACCTTTTTTGTGAAAACAACAACTGACCTACAGAAATCTGACCAAATGCATTCATATTGTTTTGATCCTTTAGTAGAAGGATCCATGGGTGATTTTGTGACATGTACGAGTCAACCCCAACTTAATCTGAGGCATGGTGTGGCCGGTATCACTCAAAGTGTCTCTCTTTTGTTTAAAATGGACAAAATTTTAAGTGAACACAACAACCGACCTACAGAAATCAAACCAAACACATTTGGATTGTGTTGATGCATTAGGATAACGATACATTGGTTAATTGGTGACCTGTATGAGTCAACACTACCTCAATCTGAGGCATGGTGTGGCCGGTATCACTCAAAGTGTCTCTCTTTTGTTAAAAATGGACAAAATTTTATGTGAAAAAAACACCTGACATACAGAAATATGACCAAACAGATTTGGATTGTGTTGATCCTTTATGAGAGTGATCCATGGCTGTGTTTGTGATGTGTACAAGTCAACCTCTCCTCAATCAGAGGCACGATGTGACTGGTATCACTCAAAGTGTCTCTCTTTTGTTTAAAATGGACAAAATTTTATGTGAGAACAACAACTGAACTATGGGAATATGACCAAATGCATTAGGATTGTGTTGATCCATTAGGAGAACAATCAATGGGTGTATTGGTGACATGTAAGAGTCAACCCTGCCTCAATATGCGGCACGGTGTGGCTGGTATCACTCAAAGTGTCTCTCTTTTGTTTAAAATGGACAAAATTTTAATTGAAAACAATAACCGACCTATGGAAATCTGACTAAACAAATTCATAATGTGTTAATAATTTAGGAGAGCGATCCATGGGTGCGTTGGTGATGTGTAAGATTAAACCCTACCTCAATCTGATCACGGTGTGGCCAGTATCACACAAAGTGTCTCTCTTTTGGTTAAAATGGATAGAATTTTAAGGGAAAACAAAAACTGACATACAAAAATCTGACCAAACGCATTCCGATTGTGTTTATACTTTTGGATAACGATCCATGGGTGCATTGGTGACGTGTAAGAGTCAACCCCACATCAATCTGGGGAACAGTGTGGCCAGTATCACTCAAAGTGTCTCTCTTTTGTTTAAAATGGAAAAACTTTTAAGTGAAAAAAACAAATGACCTACAAAAATATGAACAAATGAATTAGGATTGGGTTTATAATTTAGGATAACGATCCATGGGTGAATTGGTGATGTGTACGAGTCAACTCCGCCTCAATCTGAGGCACGGTGTGGCCGGTACCACTCAAAGTGTCTCTCTTTTGTTTAAAATGGAAAATTTTTTAAGTGAAAACAATAAATAACATACACGAATCTGAATAAACGCATTAGTATTGTGTTTATACATTAGAAGAAATATCCATGGGTGAATTGGTGATGTGTATGTGTCAACCCTTCCTCAATCTGAGGCACGGTGTGGCCAGTATCACTCAACGTGTCTCTCTTTTATTTAAAATGGATAGAATTTTTAGTGAAAACAACAACTGACCAACAGAAATTTGACCAAAAACATTTAGATAGTGTTGATTCTTAAATATAACAATCCATGGGTGCATTGTTTATGTCTACAATCCAACCCCACCTCAATCTAAGGCACAATGTGGTCGGTATCACTCAAAGTGTCTCACTTTTGTTTTAAATGGGAAATATTTTAAGTGAAAACAACAAATGACTTATGGAAATCTGACCAAAAAAATTGGGATTGTGTTGATACATTAGGAGAACGATACATTGGTGCATTGGTGCTTTTTACGAGTCTAACCCTCCTCAATATGAGGCACGGTGTGGCTGGTATCACTAAAAGTGTATCTCTTTTGTTTAAAATGGACACAAATTTTATTGAAAACAAAAACTGACCTACGAATATCTGACCAAATGAATTATAATTGTATTGATACTTTAGGAGAACGATCCATGGGTGAATTGGTGATGTGTATGAGTCAACCACTCTTCAATCTAAGGCATGGTGTGGCCGATATCACTCAAAGTGTCTCTCTTTTGTTTAAAATGGACAAAATTTTAAGTGAAAACAACAACTGACCTATGGAAATCTGACCAAATGCATTCATATTGTGTTGATACTTTAGGATAAAGGTGCATGGGTGCGTTGGTGATATGTATGAGTCAACCCTGCCTTAATCTGATGCATGGTGTGGCAGGTATTACTCAATGTGTGTCTCTTTGGTTTAAAATTAACAGAATTTTAAGTGAAAACAACAACTGACATATGAAAATCAGACCAACACATTCAGATTGTGTTTATCATTTAGAAGAACGATCCATGGGTCATTTTTGATGCCTTTGAGTCAACCCTGCCTCAATACGAGGCAGGGTGTGGCCAGTATCCCTCAAAGTTTCTCTCTTTTGTAAAAAATGGATAGAATTTTAAGTGAAAACAATAAGTGATGTATGCAAATCTGAACAAACTCTTTCATATTGTGTTTATATTTTGGTAGAACGATCCCTGGGTGCATTGGTGATGTGTATGAGTCAACCTCTCCTCAATATGAGGCACGGTGTGGCCGGTATCACTCAAAGTGTCTCTCTTTTGTTTTAAATGGACAAAATTTTAAGTGAAAACAAAAACTGATGAATGAAAATCTGACCAGACGCTTTAGGATTGTGTTGATCATTTAGGACAATGATAAATGGGTCATTTGTGATGTGTAAAAGTCTACCCCTCCTCAATCAAAGGCATGGTGTGGCTGATATCACTCAATGTGTCTCTCTTTTTGTTTAAAATGGACAAAATTTTAAGTGAAACCAACAACTGACGTACAAAAATCTGACCAAATGAATTCATATTGTGTTGATACTTTAGTAGAATGATCCATGGGTGCGTTGGTGACGTGTACGAGTCAACCCCGCCTCAATCAGAGGCACGGTGTGGTCGGTATCACTCAAAGTGTCTCTCTCTTTTTTTAAAATGGACAAAATTTTAAGTGAAAACAACAAATGACCTACGAAAATCCAACCAGACACATTCATATTATGTTGATAATTTATAAGAATGATCCATGGGTGCGTTGGTGATGTATATCAGTCAACCCCATCAATCCAAGGCACGGTGTGGCCGATTTCACTCAAAGTGTCTCTATTTTGTTTAAAATGGACAAAATTTTAAGGGAAAAGAACAACTGACCTACGGAAATCTGACCAAAAACATTATGATTGTGTTGATCATTTAGGATAAAGATACATGGGTGTGTTGGTGATGTGTGAGAGTGAACCCTGCCTCAATCTAAGGCACGGTGTGGCCAGTATCGCTCAAAGTGTCTCTCTTTTGTTTAAAATGGATATATTTTTAAGTGAAAACAACAACTGACGTATGTAAATACAACCAAACGCATTCAGATTGTGTTTATACGTTAGGAGAATGATCCATGGGTCAGTTTTGACGTTTATGAGTCATACTCACCTAAATCCGAGGCACAGTATGGACGGTATAACTCAAAGTGTCTCTCTTTTGTTTAAAATGGACAAAATTTTAAGTGAAAACAACAACTGACCTATTGAAATCAGACCAAACACATTAGGATTGTGTTGATCCTTTAGGAGAATTATCCATGGGTTCATTGGTGACATGTATGAGTCAACCCTACCTCAATCTGAGGCACACTGTGACCGGTATCACTCAAAGTGTCACTCTTTTGTTTAAAATGGACATAATTTTAAGTGAAAACAACAACTGACGTACGCAAATCCAACCAAACGCATTCGGATTGTGTTGATCCTTTAGGATAATGATCCATGGGTCATTTCTTATGTGTAAAAGTCAACGTTGCCTCAATACAAGGCACTGTATTTTCGGTATCACTCAAAGTGTCTCTCTTTTGTTTAAAATGGACAAAATTTCAAGTGAAAACAACAAATAACCTTCTAAAATCCAACCAAACACATTATGATTGTGTTGATACTTTAGGATAACTATACATGGGTCATTTGTGACGTTTATGAGTCAATTCCGCCTCAATATGAGGCACGGTGTGTCCTGTATCACTCAAAGTGTCTCTCTTTTGTTTAAAATGATCCTAATTTTAAGTGAAAACAACAACTGACATATGGAAATCTGACCAAACACATTATAATTGTGTTTAACCTTTAGGAGAATGATCCATGGGTCATTTGTGATTTGTAAAAGTCAGCCTCATCTCAATCTGAGCCACAGTGTGACCGGTATCACTCAAAGTGTCTCTCTTTTGTTTAAAATGGCCAAAATTTTAAGTGAAAACAACAACTATCCTACGGAAAGTAGACAAAAAGCATTCGGATTGTGTTGATCCTTTAGGATAACGATCCATGGATTCCCCCAAACCCCTGGATGTCCCCCACCCCTAGACATCCCCACCCCCCTAGACACCACCCCACCACCTGGACACCTCCTCCACCCCCTGGACACCCCCACCCCCATGGATAGCCACCCCACCCCTGGACACCACCCCACCCCCTTGGACATTCCCACCAACCCTCTAGACTACCCCCACCCCCCTTGGACACCACCCCACCCCCTTGACACCCCCACTCCTATGGATAACCCTCACCCCTAGAAAGCCCCCCCAACCCCCAGGACCCCCACCCCCTGGACACCCCCATGGACGCCCCCACCCGGGACAACACCCCCTCCCCCTCCCCCCGTACACCCCAACCCCCTGGACACCCACTAACCCCCTGGACGGCACCCCCACCCCTCATAGACACCACCCCACCACCTAGACACCCCCAAACACTGGACACCCCACCCATGGACGACCACCCCCACCCTCCTGGACACAACCCCACCCCCCTTGGAGAGCCCCACTGACCCCCTGGATTTCCCCACCCCCTAGACACCACCCCACCCCTGGATAGCCCCACCCCTTGAAAAGCCCCCCCCCCCCAACACCCTGGACACTATCCCACCCCCTCGACACCACCATGGATAGCCCCCAACCCTGGACGACCCCCCACCCCACTAGACACCCCACCACCCCCTGGACGCCACCACCTGGACACCCCCTCCTAGACACCACCCCACCACCTAGACACCCCCACCCCTGGACACCCCCACCCCATGCATGGATAGCGCCCACTACCCCCCTGGACACCCCTATCCCCCTGTACACCCCCATCCCCCCGGACACCCCTACCCCCCATTGGACAGCCACCCCAAACCCATGAACAACCCCAAGCCCCTGGAATCTATATTGAATTCTTTATTTATTTAATTAACTTATGAATTTTGTGTTAATGGTGTATGGGTATACTTGTTGTATGGGTATACTTGGTTTAATTACCTTATGAATTATGTTTTAATTTTGTATAGGTATACTTGTTGAGATGTTGATTTTTTTGCAGGTCTTTTTTGGGTCTGCTGCTGCAATATTATTTGGTGCAGCAGACATGGAATTTATCAACGCTAATATAGCACTGGTACATTCCCTATTTATCAGTGCTAAAAATTGATGATAAAAAACACATTTATCAGCGCTTTTTTAGCGCTGATAAAGGAGTCATTTATCAGTGACTTTTTAGCACTGATGAAGTATCCCTTTATTATTGTTTTTTTAGCGCTGATAAAGGTATCATTTTTAGTTCTTTTTTAGAGATAATAAATGGATCCTTTATCAGCACTTTTTTAGCTCTGATAAAGTCTCCCTTTATTAGCACTTATTTATCACTGATAAAGGAGACCCTTCCTTTACCAGCGCTGAGCATTACAGCGCTTTTTTAGCACTGTTAAAGCCCATTTTGAGCACTGATAAAGCCCGTTTTTGTAGTAGTGAATGGTGGATCACTAATGGTTGATCTCAAATGGTGGATTTCCTAAAAATAAAATATAGAGATAAAATACTATCCAAAACATAACATTCCTATTTCATGTTTTATATAATATATTATCTCAAAATTTAAGGGGTTTGTAAATATTTTAGCAAGATGATGATCAATTTCAATGAATTCAATAGTTATATAACCCCTTTTTAAATAATCTATCAAAAAAATATTTCATATATAAATATGTTTTGTCTATGAATGATATACTAGATTCATACAAGTATTTATCACACTTGTATTGTCATAATTTATATGTCGAAATTGATATCCATAATCTATAAATGTTTGTTTCATTCAAAATATCTATTCCGAGCTACTTCCAACAGATATTTATTAATTTTCATTAGTATACAGTTCAATATAATTTTTGTTTTCATTACACCAATAAACTAGTGTCTTTCCCAAAAGGTGATATGTTCCAGAAGTGCCTTTTAAATATAACTTACAACCAAAAAAATATACATCGGTATAACTAAATAGATCAAATTCTTGTCTGCAAGGATACAATTGTCCTAAATTGGTAATATACATAAGGTATTTGAAAATTATTTTGATATAAATTAAATGTCATTATTTATAATTTTCTTTAAAATGAGAACACATATATACACTAAACAGAATATCTGATTGGATAGAAGATAAATGTAGAAAGATTCATATCATACCTATGTAATGGGTTTGATCAACTTATTTTTTAGTTTCATCAAGATCCAACATATAGGTTGTACTCTTAGGAGTATCACTATAATTTGTGCTACCCAAAACAAAGCTTTTTATAAGGTCTTTGGTGTATATAATTTTATTTAAAATAATTCCATATTTATTTTGAAATTTTTGAAAACCAAGAAAGAATTTTAACTCACCCATTAAACTCATTTCAAATTCACTTTTAATTATTTTTGAAAAAATTGTTACCAAAACAATTTATAAATGATCCAAAGACTATATCATCAATAAAAATTTGAAAAACTATAACATATTATTAAATTATTTTTATAAATTTGGTAGTGTGAGCTATGCCTTTTCAAAAACATTTATAAATTATAAAAGAGTTGAGCCTATAATACCAATCCCTCAGATCTTTTTTGAAACCATATAAATATTTTTTCAGTTAAAAACATGATTTGGAAAATGTGGATTTTGAAAACCATGTGGTTGTTTAGAAAAAACATCCTCAACTATATAAAAATTAACAAATTCCCTCTTTAAATCAATTTCATATAGTTTGAAATCACAATTTTCTACATAGGTAAAAAGTATTATAATGTATTCAAGTCTAGATACTAGTGAAATGATTTCTTCCTAGTCAATTATTTCTTCTTGAAAATATCCTTATGAAAATAATATAGCATTATTTATAAATATAGTTTATGAATCACAATTTTTTTTCTTCTAAACACCCATTTAGTTCTAATTTTAAGACTTTATTTATGTCTATAAAATAATTCCCAGTATCTATTTATTTAAAATTGATTGAGTCCTTATTACATTTTCATTACCCATAATTCATCAATAATTACATCATTGATGTTCTTAGGTTCAATTTGTGACAATAATTATTGGTTTTAAACATAATTCCTAAGAGAATATATAGTTTTTTTCCTCTATCTATGTCTCCAACCACAATGTGTATTGTATGGTATCTATGAGTTCAAATAGTTCTAGAAAAATATGGGATGGTAATTTCATTGTCTTCTATAGATTCGGGTTCCGGTTGTTACTCAAAACTGGAAGAAAATTTTTATGGTTTATAAAACAATCAAAAGGATTATTATTTACATATAGGTTATAAAAATATATAACAATTTATCTAGAGGAGTTTTAGGTTCATTCAGATCATTTTCACCATAATTTACAAGGATTGATTCCTCTACCAACTTATTCCTTTAGTTAAATACTCTATATGATTTATTTGAGGTATAATATTCCTTAATCACACATAGAAGAAAATTTTTCAAGGTTATCCTTCATATTGAGAATAAAGACTTTACAACCAAAAACTCTAAAGTAGTTATCCTTATGTTTTCTTCCATTCAATAATTCATAAGGAGTTCCCTTTAAAAGATGTCTAATTAAAACTCTATTTATTATATAAAAATTTCTATTGATAACTTCTTCCTAAAAGTAAATAGGTATATCAAATTCATTAATCATGATCTGGGAAATTTCATTAAGGGTTATATTTCTCATCTCTACTGCGCCTTCCTATTGTGGTATTCTAGGATTAGAAATCTTATTATTATTATAATTTTTTTATCATAAATATTCAAAGTATTGATTTTAAAACTCATTCCCAAGATCACTTCTTAAGGATTTAATTTTAATTCCATTATGATTTTATATAGTTTTAGAATACTTATAAAAAATAGGAATAATGTTTCCCTTTGTGATCTGGAAATAATACAAAAGTATATCTAGTAAATTAATCTATTAGAACATATAAATGGTGATTCCCATTTAAAATAGAAACTCTATAAGGTCCAAAAAGTATTTATAATCCAAATTTAGGGGTTGAGAAGTTAAATATTATTTCTTTGATTTGAAATATATTTGGTGGTACTTAACTTTTGACATGGGTAATAAATTTTATCATTTTTGGAATTATAGTTTAGCCAGATCCTTGACTAACCCTTTCATAGTTATCATTCTTAGTGAAGGAATATAATAATGTAATAATATCCCATTCAGAAGCCAAGATTATTTTTGAAAGACACTTTAACATGAACTGTTTTTTGAAAACAATAAATATAAATTTACTTCATAAATACTATCATTTATTAAATTAGAGAAAACAAAATTATTTTTAGAATAAAAACCTACATGCATTATTTTCAAATTTAACCTGAAAACCATCATCACATAGATATGATATCATAATAATATTATAATAAATTCCATCCAAATATAATACTTTAGAAATTAAAATAGTGTTAGAGTAACCAATTTGACCATGTCCAATAATCATTCCATTGGCATTATCACTGAAAGTGATATATCCACCATAAACCTGGATTAGGTTCTTAAAAAATGAATAGTCCCTAGTCATGTGTATGGAGAAACCACTTTCTAGATACCATAGATGATCACTAAATATTTTCATGAAATTTTCCTAAAAAATTAAGCTAAAAATGGATTTAGTGACCAAATATTCATGTGACTAGAAATATTAGAAATCAAAGCATTAGGAATCTATAACATCATAATAGATTTCTTATAGTATGTTTTTAGACTTTGATAAATAAAAATTATGGTTTTTACAAGAGAATAAAAACTAGTGACATAATTAATATAGCTATAACTATGAATAAATATATTATTAAAAATTCTTCTTTTCCATGGCTGATAGCCTATTCGAATAGTATATTTAGGTGGTGTTTTCCTTCTAGTCATCTGAGTCATGTTATTTATTACATTTTGAAATATTTCAAAATCCATTTTTAATTTTAATTAGATAATTTAATCTCATTATTATCCTTTAGAAACTTATAATTTATATATGTATCTACACTAATATCAGTTTTAAAACGAGAAGATAATGCATGCTACTTCATTAAACATTAATATTTAATTGTAAGTTCACTAATTGTCTCCTCCATCATATTACATTATTCAAATATCACTTCAATTGACATGTTTTCAATATTTTTTTCATTTAATAAGAATTATAAATATGAATATGATATGCAGGAAATATATTAGATACCTCAGATGTTCTTACCAAACATATTTTCTCTATGATGATTGTCTAATATACTTAAATATGATTTACTTGATATATCCTCCAAATAACTCCAATTTTAGTTTTATACGTTTCATATAAATTTTATCCTTATCCTCTTACTTTTCTTTATACTTTATCTTAGGGAAGAAAGATTCGCATGTCCTTTCCTCTTGAATTCATAACAGATAATTTTATTTGATGTATCATCCTTCTTGAAATCTTTTCTATTATTACCTCCATTATCATACTTTCCTTTATAACTAGATTTTCTGAATAACTTCTTTTTTTTATAATTTCATGAATCTTCTCGATAAGTGATACATTTATGAATTAATTCCAAAATGTGATTCTTCGTCACATAAGTTATCAGCTTTTATCTTCTTTTTTTTTTGAGGTGGTAGTTTGGAAATTCTCAGTCAGCCTCTTTTGTTCAACATCCTATTATTTTTTTACCTGCAATTATTCTTGATACATTAATATTTTTACAATATGTTCCTTTAATACAAGATCAATAATGTCACAAATTAATTTATTGATACATAAATTCCACTCAATATTTCTGGTAAGAACATGAGAAGTTTCATGACTTGATATTTATGAGTAATCTTCTTTCCCACAATCCATGCATCCTGTTCACTATCTAATTAAACATTAGATACATGTCATATATAGATTCATCAGGTTTTATATTAAATGTATCATATTTAGTATTGTTATTTTTTGAGTGTATTTCTTTAACATTGGATGTTCCTTTATGAGAAATTTCTAAAGTATCCCAAATTTCAAAATAAGTAGTACAGGAAGAAAAGTGAATTTTGACCAAAGAGAGAAAGAAATTAAGATTTTTTTTAAATACATTTTCTCAATCATTTTAACGAACAAATAGAATAAAATGATACAATTAATTTAAAATTTCATTAATAAATAAAGTATAATAAAATTACAGGGTTTATTATACAATGATCAAATAATTTTTAAAAAAATTTAATTCAAGAATAAGAAATCCCGACTATAATGATATTGAAATATAAACCCTTACCGGTTTAGTAATATTTCAATCATAACATACCATTAATAAAGTAGGTGAATTGTAACTTAAAATATATTTATGTATGAAGTATTAATGATATAATATTTAAATGGGTAGTATATATACAATTTAGAAGAAATTAGGAGTATAAAAGAACATGTGTATCAAAGAAATAAGTTTGAGATGAAATTCTTACAAAGTTTATATCATTAAATTATGAGTTAACTAATGTGGTTATTAAGTGTTAAAAATGTAAATACATAAAAATAAAATTTTAATTACAACATAAATCAATAAAATGTCATTTATCACATAATAATAGAATAATATAATCAATGAATTATATGTATAACCTAATGAATGTAAATTGAGTTATGAAACACCTTACCTCTCATCCAAATATTGTCGTGTATGTATTTTATCTACTGTATAATAAAAATTTATAAATTATTTATTATAATAATACATTTATACAATTTTATTACCTTATTATTATACCATTCACTTAATTTTTTTTATGACTTGTTTAATCACCTATTTAGTTATGTTCAAGTCATGTGTTTTGAGGATGCTTGGTTCATAATTTCAAAACAGCATCGGTATATGGACCATGGTCAAAGGGGTCATTGTTCCATCATATATTTAATTTTAATAAATAAATAATTATCATTTTTATATGAAAAATATAATTTTAAAACCAACCCTGAAATATGGATATGAAAAATAAATTATGTTACAATCATTAAGATGGTGGATCTTACATGCACATGAGTAATGTTTCCATTTTTCAATGATACCGATGGAAAGAAGATGTGAATTATTTTATATTTACAAGGTGATAATAATATCGTAAATATAATATTATTTATTTAAATTACCTTTCACATACAATCAATGTAATGTGGTAGTAAAAATGAATCTCATCACTTCGTGAGGTGGTAGTCTGATGTACACAATAATGACGTTATAATTTTTTCAATGGATGGTAAGGTAAGAAATTATATGATATATTTATTCTGTATAGTTACTAATATTCTATTAATATAATAAATCACCATAAAAATAATCCTTATTACATACCATGTAAAGTATATGTGGAAAAAGAATCAGATCACTTCGTGAGGCGGTAGTCCTGCACACACATGAGCAACTTTATCATATTCCCTATGGAATGAAAATTAATTAGGAATATGTTATATTATAATTTGATAATTATAATTATATCATAAATATAATATTTAAAAATTAAATACATCATTATATCTATTTGTGATAATCAGTGATGGAAAATGAATTACGCCGGTTCGTAAGGCGACAACCTATCATACATGTGATCAACTGTTTCATTTACTATTTAAAGAATAAAGGGATGGTTGTAGGTAAATAACATAACATAAAAAAACATATAAACATATATAATATACCATGTTTATAATATCATCATGGTTTAATAATATTTAAATTATATAGTGTTGAAAATAAAATAAAATGATCGATTAAGGTTGTTGCCTCTTCTTTGAACAACTTCTTTTAGTTTTCACCAAAATCATTACTAGGTTGGATTTATAACCAAAAAAGGATCTAGGATGATATGAGGGAAGTAGGGAAGTTATTTGGATTGGTATTTTCCAAAAATGGGGTTTTTAAGTCAGTAATGGAGAGCATATGGTGGCCTTTTATAAGTGGGGGAGATGAAAAACATATAATTTTTTAAAAGAAAGAATTTGATACATGTTTTTTTCATACCACAGGGATAAAAAATGGACAATTTTCAAACCCCAAAAGATATATAGTAGAAATATTTCCATTAAATTGTAATTATACTTTTTTGGGGTCATTTGTAACCCTCATCCTTTTAGTTTAACCCTCAAGTAAAACCATTTTTACCTTAACCGCGATAAATATTTTTTACATTTTTCAATATTCATTATAGTAAGAAATTAAGTTGAACTTATTAGATAATATAAATTATGATTATTAAAAATATGTAATCCATTTTTACACATTCTATTCACATAATTTAAAAATATTAATTTAAAATTAAACATGCACACGTGATAAAAAAATGGTTTTCCAAAACAGTCATAAGTAGAGAATGATTTAATATCAGAATTCATTATGAAATATATTTTAAATACCTAAATTTGATTAATAAATATATAATTGATCTAATTTTTTTAGAAACCCCTCCTATAAAAGATATCTCACTGAGGGGAGAGTGATGGTGACTTCCTGAGTCCCACATCATGTAGGCCATAGTTTGGAGACTAGCACCCAGAGTATAATAAACATACAATATGAGGAATTACCCTCTAAAAGCTAGCATGTGGAAGATAGAGATAATATAGATACACTAATCAACACCTTCTTAGATATATATGTAAAATAAATCCCAATTAAATACATGTAATTTCATATAGTACTAAATCAACTGAATGGAAAACTACATGTACAAAAAAAGTATAGATGGTAGAGACCATGAAGCCCAAACATCTCCTATAAAACCATGAGCTAATAATATCTAGCCTGAACTACGAACTTTTCCCACTAAACTGAATAATAGTTTATATATACATAGGGTGAACATGATAATTTACTTAGTAGGATCCTCTCGAGATCCCCTCATTCAAAAGAGAAAGAAATTGTGATAAAGCACAATGAACAACAGTGAAGATATTTCATCACCTATATAGGTATACTATGTTCCCAACTCCACCATGGATAACTCTCACCATGTATCACATACATGACCATATATAATATAATAATGAAACATCAAGGTTACCCCACAACCACTTCCCCAGTTCTTTGTCAGTCTTCCCCAACATCACACATCATGAGTCATCTCTCTTGAAGATAAGCAAACCCAAAGATACTTGGGAAAGGAATCACAACATACGCCTCATACATCATATCATCACATCTTCCCACCCACTTATCAAAGAATACATATGTATTAAATTAACACTCTCCATCACAAACCTATACACACATATAAATGTAAACTAAATGTCATGCATACTAGAATAAGTAACTACAAAGAGATGATAGTGAGGCTAGAGGTGGAAGTCATCCATCCATCCTCTAATTATAATATTGGGGAGAATACCCTCCTAGATTCCACTAGATTTCAATCACCATAAATGATAGGATGGTGTATAATATTAAATCACAAAACATAGATGATAAGATATAGCTCATAACCACACTATGGTTATAACCTAGTCTTATACTCAACTAAAACAAACGTCTCTTAGACTCCAAACAGCCCCTACTAAGACTAGATATCCTGTAACCACAAAATAATTTAATAGCTACGTTGAATTACTTAATTAATTTTTAATATTTCACTTTATTTTAAATAATTAATTAACTACTAATTAACCATTAAAATTATTTCACGAGAAACATTATTATCCTACAAAACCAAGTCCATACCCTCCATGCATAATCCAAACTGACTCTATAGTTTGTCAAGACCATCATATTTTCAACATTTGCATTCCATCATCACCAACCTCATGGGTTAAGTAATTTATTAGACATTATTAACATAATTACATATCTAGTCACTCTATGAAAACCATCCTAATCTATTACCTAGAGTAAACATGAATTCAAGCACATTGAGCTGCCTCAAGCAGTGGGGAATAGAATGCAGATAAAAGAAGCAACCCAGTCATAATCCATTAAACAAATTCCTGAATGAGTATACCAGATATCAACATCACATCAATAATAGGTAAGAACATCTTTAACCTATTCCATAATATTTAGTTCTATCCCTAACACCGACATGCATATCTGAATGCATCCCACCATCATAGGAGTCAACTGCTACCACATCATCCAAGCCTCCCCACCCAATATCACATCATCCATATCAAGATTAGACATCCTAAGATCAAAATATCATCTAGGCCTCCACACCCCATATCCCATCACAAGATCACATTCATAGAAAATCACCAGGTAGAAAGAATTAAACCATAGTCAATTGGGAAAACTAGTCCCTAAAACAAGGCTTATAGACTACACACACAAATGTTATCTCACATCTCCAATGTCAAGGAACTCATGGGTAACTAAGGTCCCAAAAATTATCTTTATAATTAACATGTTATTATTCTATATTAAATTAACCAATTCATTATTCACTAGTTCCAATTATGTTAAACCAAAGGCATTATTCTTTAAAAATATAATAAATAAATTCAACTGTTAATTTAAAAACTCTTTCAAGAATTCATTATAATTCCAAAAAACATAATGGAATATAAAATTTATTATAGTGACTTTAATTATCATTAAAAATAATTAATATGCTTCATGTTCTTTATCAATTCCATTAATAACATGGAAGGTTACATTTAATTAATCATACACATCACATCAATTGATCATTATCAAATTACAACAACCACCAGATTAAAAACATTCCTCTCCTTTAATTTTAAAGGAAAATAAATAATTAACTACATATTTTTTTTACTATTTTATTTCAAGACAAAATTGTGAATACATATCATAAAAACATGATACAAATCATAGTATGGATATTACACTATCTATCAAATCAATAGGCAAACCATTATCATGGTAGAAAATAATAGCTTGTGATCACTGAAAAAAATTATTTATTAATCTTATTCTATATTTATAAGGACAATTACATTTACATATAAAAGGATAAACATTATAGCTTCAGTATTTCACGTAAATAAATAGAAGAATAAAAGAACCCTCTACCTGGAATAAAGAATCTCCCTACGACTCGCTTCAGCAAAACAGGGGGTGCACACAATATGGGATCATCACTGGAGAACTCAAGCCACCGATAGAAGGTTTCCAGGAATCCAAGGGAGGGGTTAGAGAATGTACAGTCTTGATAGAATAAAACCAGGAGGGAATGTAGGGAGGTACCTTTGTTTTAGAGTTGACAGATATGGATGATCGAAATTTCTAGGTCCAAAAAGATTAAATTTCAACTTCTGAGGATCTCAATAAGCTACACACAGAAAAAATGTTTACATCCTCAATCATCTCTTAAAATCAATGATATAATTATCAACAATGAATTGGTCTTTTACTTACCATGATTCAAACATTCTAAAAACCTGTATGGCCATTTTTATTTAATTGATGGAAACTTTAAGTGGTTGACTTCAAGTAACATAAATCTCTATGTAGTCATTTCTTGAGTAGCTGAAACTCACATGTATCTAAGGATCCACATAGTCATTTCCACATGAGGTATCCAATTTACGAAACATATCAAAATCCATACATAGTTTAATCCCCCTAACTTATCTTATTTCTATAACGTAAGTGAATTCCTATGCATTTGATTCATGTAGTTGATCTTTCCATATAGCCGATTAACATATTTGATCACACACATAGCTGATCCCTCCATGTAGCTAAATACAATGTAGAAAATTCCCCACAATTTAGCTAATTATCATGACATAGCTGAATACAACATAGTTGATTCCCGCAATGAAGCCAAATCCCTACATAACAGATTCTATTGGCTATGAAATGTAGATTTGTGATGGTAAAACCTTACATCATGAGTTCTACCTACTTTCCATTTTTAGTAGCTGGAATTCCTCAAGACTTACTATAGGCCTCCACCAAAGACTATGGGAATCATAAACATGAAAAGGGTTGAATTAGCTAGATCTAGTCCATTACATCAGATACCTATCAAAATATTCTTTTCCTTGAGAATAAAAACAAAATTCAAAGAGAAAACAAAAAAGGTTTCATCCAAAAAACCACCCCACGAGATACCTCTCAAGGATCTCACCATCATAAGATCTCAATCACCTCACTCAGAAGAAACATGAATAACCCATGAAACATCAACACCCAACACCTAAACCCTCTCCTAGGGAAAATACATCGGAATGAGGGAAAGGATACTAGAAATAAATAAGAGGGAACCATCTCATAAACAATAGTGGTCAACATCCAAAGAGAAAAACATGAAAATAGAAGATCTAAAACTCAAACATCTCGAGGTTATTAGTGAACATCTATGACTCACATTCCCAGGTACTCTCCTCCGCACAAATTTTCCACCACAATACACAAACCAAGTGAATATCTTGCCTATAAAACACCTTCTTCTAAAAGACCTGGATCTCCATGATAATCTCATCGAATGTCACATCATTATTAACATTGATATTACCCCAATAAATGATATTTCAGACATCCTAAAGACAATGAAAAATATGTGACACAGTAAAAATATTATGTATTTGGAATATCTACAGGAAATGTTTTTTCCAATATGTCAAGGCTTCAATATTATCCAATACCATGAAAGGTATAAAAAACTAGAGAGAAAGATCACTCCCATAACAAAACCTTCACTAACCACATTGAGGAGTGACCTTCTAGAATAAATGATCTCCATTATCGAACTCTAGAGGTCTCATCCTATGATCGACATAGGATTTATGACAATCATGCACTACCTTCATCCTCTTTTGAATTAACAGAACCACCTCGGTCACATTCTATACTAGTTCAATCCTAAGAATTGTTTCCTCTCCAAACCTAGTATAATAAAATGGAGAATAGGATGTTCGATTGTACAATTCTTCAAACGGATCCATACCAATGGTGTAGTAGAAACTATTGTTGTATGAAAACTCAACCAAAGGAAGGTGTCTCATCCATGAACCTCTAAAATCCAGGGAATAAGAGTAAAATATGTCTTTAAGATTATGGACGTTCTGCTTAGTTTAACCTTCTATATGTGGATGAAAAGTAGTGGTAAGGAATAATTTACATCCAAAGTCATTTTGGGGAACTCTCCAAGAATTGGAGGTAAAAACAAGATCCAGATCAAAGATGATCTTCCTCGTGACATCACCGATTTGAAAAACCTCCTCCATATATTTCCTTGACAAAACCAACATTGAGACAAACTCCCTAATTTATATAAATTGGGTTGATTCCATCAAAATATTTACTATAAAAAATATAGCATCATAGCCTCCCTGAGATTGAGGTAAACCAATAACAAAGTTCATCGAGATATCCTCTCAATTATACTAGGGAACATCTCTTATTTGGAAAAAAACACTGAAAACATGGTGGTTGGAATTCACCTTCTAGAATAATAAACATCAATAAACAAATACCATAAATCCATGCTTCAACCCAATCCACCAAAACATACCTGACAAAGCTCTATACATCTTCATCACATTAGGATGTGACACCAAATAAGATATATGGAACTGATGGAGAACCATCTCACAGACCATCAAAGAAACAAAAAGCCTTCCATAGAGAGACCCCAAGTGTTGTCCATAATTATACCAACCATTAGGGCCAATTCCAAATACAACTTGATCTCTCCATACCTATACCATGGAATCCTTTAACTAAGACTCCTCCACCTACTACTCCAATGATGTAAGATCCCAAGGTTTTCCTATGAGATATGGATCTATTTTGGTTTAAATGATTTTTATGACATATTGATTATGCCTAAAGAGGTCATAGGTGTATCAGGGGTGTTTTGGCCTTGTTAGGAGCCTAGAGCCCTGTTTTTTGGAAAAACAGGGTAGGCCACATGGTTAGTAGAAACCATGCTGGATAGGACGCATGGTTACTTCTAACCATGTGAGGTGGTACATACCTATATCAAGAGGTGAACAGTTTAAGGAAACTGTCTAAAAGGGGGTGCATGCCTGTATGAGGGGCTATTCATTTTTTGGTAATGCTCGACACATGGTTTGTACATGGTTTGGAAAACTATGTGCATGAAACCATGTGAGGCCCCACTTTCCTTAGGGAAGGGTACACGATTTTTAAAAAAGGGTATCCAAACCTTGAGGCCCAATATTTTTTAATAATATTACCATTTCAATGTTAAAATATATTAAATATCAAACCAAATTTCTATTTCCTCTATTGTATAACCTTGAGGTGTTGAGGACACCCCTTTAAAGATTTTCCATAGGATTTTATCCTGATCTTCCATTTGGACTCAGATTTGAAAAATTTCATTCTTGTTGGATTCACGCTGGTAAGTTTCTCATTCATCTTGTGTCATTCTTTTTTTGACTTCAAATCAAGAAATATATTTAGGTGTAAGATAATATGCCCTATTTCCATGTTCTTCATTTATTCTACATTTTTCTTCTGATATTGAATGAATCAGAATCTGATATTGGATGAGTTATCTACTACATAATTATGGTAGGTGGTCTATACCTTTCCTTTGGGGTTTGGTGTTTTATAAACATAGTTATAATTGGCTTGTGCACCTTACTTTCTGATAGTACCCTTTAAATTAATTTAAAACTTGAATTGGATGAGTCAGAACCTTTTAGGGATTTCCACTAGTTTATTTGTGTATTTTAGTGTTTTTCCCCAAACTAGTAACCTATTGGGTGTTCTTTTTATTTTTCCAATTTTTACACCACCCATGGGGTGTGTGTGAGCTTTTGAGGTTAGAGAAATCCATTATGAATTGATTGAATGGAATTGAATTTAGATATTAGAAGAATGTTTTCCTCCCTTACCATGATATAACATGATTTAAATTATTTTAATTGTTTAAATAGAAATTTTTCTATTTATTTTATGAACTCGTGGAATGATTTTGTTTATGAAATGATTAATTAAATGAAATTATGAATTGAAATGGTATTGGATTCCATGGTTGGTATACGTTGGATACTAATTACATTAGATTTCAAGGAAGTTTCTCATATGGATCTTGATTGTGGTAGTGGATTCCTTGGACCTATTCCCTCATTTGGTCATGATTCTATAGCATGCATTACGACTTTTTACCCCTTGGACCTGGATCGCATGGAATTGCATCGAACATGTGTTGTTTACATGCTCATTAGACTCCACCCATTCCTTTACTGATTTTCCATTGAGATGCTCCTAGGACTTAACATGGATGCATTGGTATTCTATAACTTTTATTCAGATGTTTGTTGTCTGAAATTTTGATTATATGATAAGTCCATTGTAGATTACTTATTTATATAGTGAGGCTATTATGAATGATATATACTGGATTATACAGTGTGTCCTTGGTATCTATTTTTTTTGAATACACATAAATATCATTGTGTAATTTTTCTATTTTTTAAAAATAGCCTTAGTATGGGTAATAGATTACAGTTGTTTGACTAGGACACATTAATTGTTTATTTATATTATAACACTACCTTTGATATGGGTTACTAAATATTGTTTTAAGGGTTTACTTTTTTGGATAGACAGTTTCACTTTACTTTTATCACATATTCCTTGGGAACTTGTTTATTTTTTCTATACCTATGATATACATTGTACACTACTTTATCTTGTATTGCACATCCTGGATTTACTATAGAAAATGTTGGTGGTGGCCTACTAAGTGTTATCTCACACAATGTTCGGGCCACTAATGGTTACCCGAACAGACTGTATTGATGCAGGCTGGGACCAAGGAAAGCACCCACAATACGATGCTTGATATGTTCTATTCTTGGGAGTAGAGGAGCGTAGAACCAAATTGAGGCTCGTGATGCTGGCTAGGATAACCATTTTGGGACCTTTTGGAATTTTGATACATGTATTTTATTGATGTATATATACCTATTTTGGATTCATTGTAGAGACATTACATGACACATCATTTTTTATATGAGATTACTTCTAGAATTGTTTATATATTATTGTCCTTGGATGTTCATATTATGTCTACTTTTCAGTTATTATATATGCTTTTTCTATTTACTATTATTATTTTTACTCTATTTTACACTCTTACAGGATGTAATAGTCTCCCCATAGACACACACTAGGACCTTACTAATAGTTGTCATCCTCTGGAATTTAGGGATACACGCTTGAAGCCATGTGACCCACCAGCTCGGGGAACTTTTTAGTGGCACCCGAGTCGAGAAATTAAAAATTGGTATCGAGGGGATTTTTTATATTACGGATTACTATTTTTTTTGACAATATATAGGGATTATGAAGGTATTGAAATTTGTAAATGAGTTTTTTCTGGGAGTATCTGACCAACATACACGAAAAATCCAAATTTAGTCGAATGGAAGTTGTTTTCTATTTTTTTCAATGAAAGTCGATTTGATTCGACCATTAGGTGATGAAATTGAGTTATTATGTTATAATAAATTTTATTGAGGGTTCTATTATACTATTACCTGATGAGATGAGGGAATTCATCTCATGCATCAATTTAGGAACCTATTACAATTCACATTCTATGGATTATGTCATGCTATATAAGTTGAATTGTTGGTCTGCATAACATTTTTATATATACATTACATGATATATTGGTAATTTGATAGAAGATTTATATAGGAAATTGAGAAACATGGTTGGTATATAGATTTACTACCATAACCGAAATAGTTTTTGCTATATAGTATACAATAGACACCCTAAGCATTCAAATGTATCATGTTAAGTCATGGACCATTGGTCACATGGACTAGAACGTTTCATGGTATGGATTAAGTGGATGTCATATCATGGTACCCGAGGTGCATGAGACCTTATCAACGAGAATTAGTGAACCATTTGATTTGAACATTTAATTGAAATTCAGATATATATGTGATTTGAAAATGAAAATTGAATTTGTGAAATAGAGAAATTGACCAAGACCAATCTTTTGAGTGGGAAGTAGGAAGTGTCTCTAGTAATTTGTATGATAGTCTCCCTTTTCCAAATAATGAAATTAGGATCAAGAAGAGGAGTGATACATGTTTATAATAGGGATTCAACTTTTCTACACTTTTAGATATGATCTTTTGGATTCACTATTTTTGGGATGTTTTTCTGGAATCGTAGACATATGCCACCACGACGAACTACAGTCATACACATGGAGGATGGAGATTACCATGATCTAGAGGTGGTAGTCAATGGGCTACCATTATATCCTCTTGTCATTCTAGTTGATGAAAAATCTCTTTTTTACTGGTCATAGGTGTTGAAGCATAGTTCTACTAGGGGTTTTTACACTCTATGAAAACTTTTCAGGGAGCACCATAGCCTGTCTCATCTATAGTAGAGATGATGCATGTGTTCTAGCAATAGAATCCTCCCATGTTTTTAGGGGATGATGTTCCATAGGCTAATAAGATGTGTCTTGAGACAAAGTTTTCAATCTTCGATAATCTGGAGACACCTCCAGAGAGAAGAGATAAGCATGTGACATATATGATTTGTGTAGGATCGAAATAATGATGTAGATGCTGAATATACAAGAGGGGGGGGGGGGGGTGAATTGTACGATTTAAAAATTTATTTGGAACCTTTAAAGTTAGTTACGAATAACTATGGTTTCCTTAAGCAAAGGAAAGGGATAAGTTTAACAAGGTTTAAACTAAGAAAATTCACAACACTTCTAATACCAAATGAAAACCTGGAAAGAGATTCCGAAAGTAGGTTCCGGAAGTATGGTTCCGGAAATTGAAACTTAACAAAAAATTACAATATGAGATTATACCTTAAAGCGTATAGAATCTAAATGAAACAGAGTACAAGTAAGGAAGTATAAGAAAGTTATACTTTCCATATAATACAAAATGCAGTGGAAATAAAAAAGTAGTAAAACTACAAGTAACAAGATATAAATCTTTTAACCCAAAGAGAAGGGTATTCAACAACCTTGGATAAAGGTCCCTTGATTTATACTTTCAAGAAAGTCTATCTTACCCACACCAGGGTAAGCCCTCGATATGATGATCAGAGTCTCTATCTTGCTATCCCCGCAATCCCTCAACATCAAGGTAGTTGGCCACCTCTGTCTTCCTCAGAAAGGAAGTCCTCAACTTCAAGGTGTTGGAAGACTCTGTCTTCCTATCCCCGGAAGTCCTCGAATGTAATCATTAACATTCGGAGTCGCACAAATCTTTGAGAGTTAATAAGAGCCACTCTCTCTAGAAATCACTTCAAGCATGTAATCACATGAGTCGAAGATTAGTAAGCCTTTTTTTGCACTGATCTCTTTCAAATGAGCTCCTATTTATAGGGAAGGTCGACCTCCTTTCCAACGGTCATATTTTCCTTAAAAATCAGAGGGACCTGTACACGTGTAACTTAACCAACGGTTAGTTCATAACAGAATACACAACATCGTTTTATAACAAAACAAGTGTAACAGAATGTACGACATCATTTTAAGTCTTAACTAAAAAGTTCGGAGTGAAAGTTCAGAGTGAAAAAAAATGTATTAAAGAGTAGAAAAATTATAAAAGCGTAAGCAAAATGAAAGTTTGGAGTCTAACCAAAATAATTTTCAGAGTCTAAATAAATTCGCAGTGTATAAAACAAAGATGATCAGATTCTATTTAATAGGTGAATTCAGAATGAGAATTCAGAATGAGAATTCATCATCATAATTCGTAGTGAGAATTCCTCATCAGAATTCGTAATGGGAATTCATCATCAGAATTCGTAATGAGATTTCATCTTAAGAATTCATAATGAGAATTCGTATCTAGAATTCGGAATGAGAATTCATCATCAGAATTCGTAATGACAATTCTTTATAAGAAATCTTAATGAAAATTCGTTATCAGAATTCGTAATGAGAATTCGTCATTAGAATTTGTAATGAGAATTCAATGTCGAACTTCATAAGGATTCATATCCTGAATCCGGAGAAGAACTTAGTTATAGTTCGTATCCGGAATTCGGAATGAAACTTTATCACAGTTTTCATTCTGGATTTCAGAGTGAAACTTTATTACAGTTCTTATCCAGAATTCGGATCCTAAAACAGAATACATCATATCAAAGTTTCAAACAATTCCGAGAATATAGAAATGAATCTGAATCTTATACTTAAGAAAAATATGGATGAAAATATGATAACGATAATTTTTCTTACAAAAGCAATTTTCCTTATAAAAGAAATTTTCCTTATAAAAGCGATTTTCTTAAAGAAAGGTGTTTGTGATTTTCAAAACAAGAAGGAATGGAAAATTCATAAGGAAAACCCTATCGACTCAACAATCTCCCCCTTTTTGGAAAGCACAAACATCCTTATGAAAAAGAAATTCTAAGAAGAAAGAAAACATTAAGGATTATCTCCCTTTTCTTATGGGTGTAGATGAATACGACTAACTCCCCCTTAGGCTCTGAAACTCTAGGGATCGTATTCTAGATTTCCGGAATGATATTTCATTACGAATAATAATGTCTTCTTTAATGAGAAACTACCCCTTAGATAAACTCTATTGGAGTTTGTTTTCGTTCTCACCCTTTGTTAAGATTCTTTTTGCCTTTCATTAGAGTTCTTTTCCTTCTCCCCCTTTGTGGTTTTCAAAATGAATTCGAGGGAATGGAAAATATAACAAGGTACCTGAAATATTAGTAGCAACAACAAAAGAAACGAGCAAGCACAAATTTTTATTAAGTTTGAAAAAGCTTGGCAACAAAGAAAATTTAGATACAACAAAAGATCAGATCTGTCTATTTTGGATCTTTTTCCTTTTCCATGAGACCCTTAATAATAGTCTTTATCTTTTTGAAGTCTTTATGATCTTCATTGTCTTGCTTCTCTAACACAACAATTCTTGCACTTTTGGGCTTCACTCTTTTCTTCCTTGGCTTGAAACTTTTCTTCCTGAGCTTTAAGCTTTTCTTCCTGAGCCTTCATCTTTTCTTCAAACTCAATCCGATGATCCCTTTCATATTTCCAATTTTGAGAGACAGAATTTAGCTTCCCATTCAGATCTCTGACTTCTTGAATCCGGAAATTCTTTTCATTTATCAATTTCTCTTCAAAGGAAGAAGTTATCTCATTTAACTTCCTGTCCTCAGTCTCAAAAGCATCCTTCAGATTATCTTGGAATTCATCTAAGAGTCTCATCTCTTCTACAGTTTTCCTCGACCAATTTGTCATCCTCTTGAAAGATCTTCTATGGGCTTCATAGCCGACAATGAAAGTTTTGAACTAAGCCTCTATCTCAACGAATTTGTCCATAACCATAGATACGGAGTCTGTTTTCTAATTCAAAGCATGTTGGAGCATCTGACATCTTGAATTAATACTTGAGAATGTTGGAATAGTACCCACCAACTTCTTTAAAGACTGAACAACAAAGTCATACCCCAACGAAGATGACTCCGAATCCGAAACTTTTCTTGGAGAATTTTATTCTTCAACAAGGTCAAGCTTTCTCTTTGAAGAACTACCAACTTCCTTCCTCTTCACCACTACTGAGCTCAGAGTATCAGCATGAATTTGCTTTCCCATGTCTCTTTTCAGAATGGAATCCTATTCCAGAGTTCTTTTTTCACTATCAGTCATTTGAATAATATTGTCTTCATCATCAGAAACTTTTTGATCTACATTCTCTACGTTCTCCATTTGAGCAACATCAGGTAGAAGTTTTTCTTCTTCGGCATGATAAGTTACTTCTTTTTCTCCTTGCTGCTCATCGTTTCTAGGAGTGACTAATTTCGACGATTCGTCTTCTGATGTTCGGAGCAACAGATGTTCCGAAGGTGTTCCCTTTTAATCATCTACTTGCTTCAACACATCTCTAGTTTCACCACTTCCTTCAGCAACAGCTTCTTCTTATTCCACATTCTCAACATTCTCTACTTCTTCCACAGTCTTAGCAACAGCTTCTTCCAGAGTGACGAAATTTCTTCCTGGAGTCTCATGAAGAGAGTCCAATGAAAAGGATCTCGGAACATGAATATTTGCTGAAACCATCTCATTGAACTTCAACAATGCCTGAGCTACCTATGCTTTAGACATATTCTTCTTAATCTTCATTTCTTTAACTTGTTTTTCTAGCTCATCCGCAGTTCTTTCCTTCAAGGCCTTAGCCTCTGCAGGATCCAAGCCAAACTGAGGCTCCCCTTGCACTCTTTTTTCTTTGATCTCCCTCCATTTAGCAACTACCTCATCTGGGTAAGCTTTCTTCTTCTTTGGTTTTGGAGGTGCGGAATGAACTCCCTTAGACTTGGGATTCTCTGCTTCAACTTCAACTTCTTTCAACATTCTCTTCCTCACTGGCTTAGAGGATTCCGGATCAGCAACTTTTGGAACTGCTTCTTCTTGAGTAGGTAAATCAATGAACTGACCAGTCTTCTTGTCAAAGGCTACATCCATCCTTTTGAGTGTACCATCACTCACCAACATAATTTTTCAAACTCTTGGCTTAGACTTGCAAGCCTCCATAAAAGACTCAAGGCACCGAACAATCAACTTTGAGAGGATTGTTGGATACATTATGATCTGAGCTCTCAGATTCCCTTTCTTAACATTCTCAAGAGTAATGAGAATGTGCTTCACCAGGTTAAACTTCCTCAGATTTATCAGAAAATCTAGGATGTATATCTCTCTCTTCTTGAAACTATCTTTTTCACCGTTTCTCAGTACGATAAGGCCTTGTACCCATAATTCAAGGATCCGGAAATTTGTAGACAAATTAGCAATCTTCGGAGCCTTATTATCTGACAGTCCGAGAGTTTCTAATGCTTTTTCCTTGACGAAGCTACCCTTTGAATCCGGCAACATATGAGATATGAATTCAGCTTATCCTTCATTATTCAGCCCTACCAAGCTAGCTGCCTTGGCATATGAAAGCTTATAAGTCTTACCATAAGACTTAAAAGACAACTTTTCTCTTCCATATTCCTTAAGAAAGGAGAGTGTCTCATAAAACTCAATAAGTAAATCTGAATAGACTTCATCTTGATTCCTAGGTTTTGACACAGTAACATCTTCCCATCCATTAAGCTTAATATTCTTGGATATAAGAGAGTCATACTTGTTGAAGAAATCAGGATGAACCAGCCTCTCACTATATACCAGCCACTTTGAAATCGTCTTAGAGGAAGACATGTCTTGAGAATCTACTTCCACAGACATTCGGATCTGAAGACCTCTAAGAAGTTTGGAACGGAGAAATCTGAAGTTCGGAACGGATTTAAAACAGAGAGGCAGAGCTTTGGGATGCTAGAGCTTGAAAACCGACGTGGGACAATCATTTGTGGTCCGCTTTGTATAGGAAACGAGAAAACGGTTCAACTTCCACGGTTGATCGAACATTTGTGACAAGCTGAGATCAGATCTGATATTCGAAAACCAATTCTCATGAAAAATTGAATCCAATCATTTGAGGTTTTGTTAAAAAAAATATTTAAGAAAATTATAATCTGAAAACAAAATATAAGAAAATGCCAGCAGGTAAAGTATGACTACGAAAACTTGAGTAAGGAGATCATACCTTTCGGATTAGCTTGGGAGGATTATTCGTAATGGGTAATATTCTTAATAAAACTATGGAAAAAAAATCTTTACTACGAAAAGACAATGTTCGTAAAACTCACTACGAAAAACAAACTCAGTACGGAAAACTCAGTACGAAAAATATTATAATAATTTAGTAAAAAAATTTGAATATGAAAAACTCATTATGAAAGACTCGGTACGAAAATCTCATTATGGAAATACCAGTACGAAATTTCCCATTCCGAAAGTGTTCAATACGAAGTTTTTGATTCCAGAAGTCTTCTATACGAACATATCCATTCTGGAAATTTTAGTTCCGGAAATTATATTCCGGAGATTTAGTTCCGAAATGTTTGAAAAACTATCTTTGAAAAATTTTATTACTTTCACAATCTAATGTACTCCCCCAATAAAAGGGAGTTTATTACTGTAAGGAGACTTTTTCAACAGAAAGATAATTAAGAAGGATTACCTTACGGTTATCATTCCTAACTTCTTTTTAATGTATTCAAATCTATTATAAGGCAAAGATTTTGTGAAAATATCAGCAAGTTGATCTTGCGTTCCGATAAAATGAAGAATAATATCTCCTTTATGTGTGTGATCCCTAAGAAAGTGATGCCTAATATCTATTTGTTTTGCACGTGAGTGATGTGCATGGTTCTTACTAAGGGTAATGGCACTTGTGTTATCACACAAAATTTGAGTTTTAGTAAAACTCAAGCCATAGTCTGTGAGTTTGTGTTGCATCCACAACACTTGAGCACAACAACTTCCAGCTGCTACATATTCAGCTTCAGCAGTGGAGAGTGCTACAGAATGTTGCTTCTTGCCGGACCAAGAAACTAGTGAATCTCCTAAGAAATTACAAGTTCCATATTTACTTTTTCTATCCATTCTACATCCACCAAATTCAGCATCATAAAAACTTTTTAGAACAAAATCATTTCCAGAAGTATAAAATAATCCTAAATCCATGGTTCCCTTAAGGTAGCGAAAAATTCTTTTTACTACTTTTAAGTGATATTCCTTAGGATTGGATTGATATCTTGCACATAAGCATACTGAAAACATTAAGTCTGGTCGACTAGCTGTTAAGTAATGTAAACTTTCTATCATACCTCTGAAAGATGTTTGATCTACTGGTTTCCCAGCTTCATCAAGATCTAAAGAGTTTGAGGTACCAATGGGAGTACTAATACTCTTAGTGTTGTCATAACCATACTTTTTGAGAAGATATTTAATATAATTATGTTGAGATATATAGGTTCCTTCTGGATTTTGAGAAATTTGAAAACCAAGGAAAAATGTTAACTCACCCATCATACTCATTTCAAACAAAAATTTCATTAGACTTGCGAAAGAGTCGGTCAAAGATTGCTGAGTTGAACCAAATATGATGTCATCAACATAAATTTGAACAATCAAAACATTTTTCTTATCTTTCTTTATAAAAAGGGTTGGATCTGCATTTCCCTTAACGTAGTTATTTTGATGCAAAAATCTAGTAAGTCTATCATACTATGCTCGTGGGGCTTGTTTAAGGCCATACAGAGCTTTGGTAAGTCTAAAAACAAAGTCAGGATGTTTTGTATCTTCAAATCCAGGAGGTTGTTCAACAAAAACTTCCTCTTGAACATAATCGTTAAGAAAAGCACATTTTACATCCATTTGAAATAGTTTAAAATTAAATAATGCTGCAAAGGAAAGTAGAATATGGATAGATTCAAGTCTGGCTACTGGAGAATAGGTTTCTTCATAGTCTATTCCCTCTTGCTGATTATAGACTTTAGCAACAAGTCTAGCTTTATTTCTTACTATGACTCCATTTTCATCACATTTATTTCTGAAAACCCATTTTACTCCAATTACAGATGTTTCCTTTGGTCTTTCAACCAAAGTCCAGACTTTATTCCTTTTGAATTCATTTAGTTCATCTTGCATGGCTTTGATCCAATCATCATCACCTAAAGGTTCATTAGTGCTTTTAGGTTCTAATTGGGAAAGAAATGCTAGATGTTCTACTTCATTTATTAAGGAACTTCTAGTCCTTAGAGGTTGATTTACATCACCAATGATACTATCACTGGGATGATTCTTAAGAAAGACCTGATTTGGGTTTTGAAAAGCCTGTTCATCAACATAGGGTAGAAAGTATTCTGGGGTAAATGTTTTAGAATTATCTTCTTGAACATTATCCTTATAAGAAGGTTCTTCTATCAAAGGTTGATAATCAGTTTTTGAAAACACATCCGAGGATGTAGGCTGGGATTGTTTAAAAACAAAAGGATCAGACTCATCAAATCTTACATGTACTGTTTCTTCAACAGTACAAGTGTTTTTATTAAAAACTATATAAGCCTTAGATGTTGTGGAATATCCTAAGAAAATTCCTTCATCAGATTTTGGTGAGAATTTATGTAAGTTATCTTTAGTATTCAAAATGAATGCATTGCATCCAAAAACCTTGAAGTAGGATATGCTTGGTTTTCTACCATTCCATAACTCATAAGGGGTTTTATTAAGAAAAGGTCTAATCAAAAATCAATTTATAGTATAGCAAGTAGTACTTACAGCTTCAGCCCAGAAATGTCTAGCTATAGAATATTCACTCAACATGGTTCTAGTTATCTCTTTAAGAATTCTATTTCTTCTTTCAACTACACCATTTTGTTGAGGAGTTCTAGGTGATGAAAAATTGTGAGTAATACCTTTTTTACTACAAAAAGTTTCAAAATCAGAATTTTGAAATTCTCCTCCATGATCACTATGAATAGTTTTCAATGGAAGGTTTTTCTCATTTTGAACTTGAGATCTAAAACTTTTGAAATAAGAAAAAGCTTCAGATTTCTTTTCTAGAAAATAAACCCAAGTAAATCTAGTGTAATCATCAACTAGAACAAACACATATTATTTTCCTCCAATACTTCCAGTTTGTGTTGGACCAAAAAGATCCATGTGCACTAACTGTAATGCATCAGTTGTTGAGACTTCACTGATTGATTTAAAACTAGATTTATATTGGTTTCCATATTGACAAGGATCACAAACTTTAGATGAATCAAATCTAAGCTCCGGTAGATCCTTAACTAGTTTCTTCTTAGAGAGTTTACATAGGTTTCTAAGGTTACAATGATCTAGTCTTCTATGCCATAACCAGGAATGATCTTCCATTTCACTTAGGCAAGGTAAATCTTGGATTCTATGGTCTTCTAAGTTTATGGTTTAAACATTCTCAGGCCTATTGGCTGAGAGAATAAATTCTTCCTTGGAATTATGAACTACGCACTTATCATTCCTAAAATTCACAAGGTAACCTTCATCACATAACTAAATTATGCTAATGAGTTTGTGCTTAAGACCCTTAACAAAAAGAACATTTGAAATTAAGGTTTTACCTAAAAGAAAAATATTACCAATACCAAAAATCTCACCCTTAGCATTCTCTCTGAAAGATACCTTTCCTCCTTTCGTTTTGATAATCTTTTCAAAACATCTTTTGTTACCAGTCATGTGTTGGGAACATCCACTATCCATGTACCATGTATTTTTGCTGGTAGTCTCTTTATTTTCCTGAAATCAAGAAGAAAATTAGACTTTCAGAATCCAAACTTGTTTGGATCCGAGATTACTAGATAACAAAATTTTAGGAACCCACGTCTTCTTAGAAAAGTATGCTTTGTGAAAACCTAAGGATTGGATTTTGTTTAAGGAACAATTCTTTGACCAGTGACCACCAAGTTTACACTTAGTACAAAATGGGGCACTTTGAGGAACGAAATAATTGTTACTAGAAATAGGTTTTGCATGGGTATAACCAAATCTGGATTTATTTCTTAAAGGTCGTATCTGGGAATACATTTTATCAAAATTTTCCTTACCATGGGTAAAGCTTGATAAACACTTCTTTAAGGAAAAAATTTAGGACTTGAGTTTTATAACCAAGTTTTTATCCTCAAAATAATTAGTTTTAGAACTAGATTTAGGCTCGAAAACGTTTTTCTTAGAAATTACTTTTTCTAACTCTTTAGAAAGTTTGTTCTTCTCAGCACTTACTTCCTCAAGATTTTTTGAAATACTTTCAAAATCAGCATTTATCCTATCAAGATCTTTAGAAAGATCTGATGTCTCTTTTTTAAGAATAGAATTCCTAGAGTTTTCCTTATCAGGTTTCTTATTGAGTTCATAATTCTCAATCTCAAGAAGTTTAGCAAACCTAGAGACTTCTTCATAAGTAGGTAAATTATTTTCTTCATCAGAAGAGGATTCTTCATCAGAAGTTTTATAATACTTACTATCATTAGAATTTAAAGAAACATTGGTCAACGATTCAGCATTTCGTACCTTATCCATAAAACAATGATTGTCAATTGGTAATTTGGCTATAAGACCAAGATTCTTCTATCCTGAAGATTCACAATCAGAAGATTCATCTGAAGAGTCACCACCACTGGCACTCCAGGTGTCATTAGCTTTAAAAACATTCTTATCTTTGGCTTTATAGTACTTCATTCTGTTCCTGTCTGAATGCCTTTCCTTCCTTTCTTTCTTTTTGAGCAAAGGGCAATCTGGTCTAATATGTCCATCTCTCTTGCATTCATAGCAAGTGACTTCTCCATCTTTCTTATCTTTCCTTTCCTTTTTCCTATACTTGGATTGGAAACTCCTTTGGCCAGCTATCTTGTTCATCCTTTGAGAAAGATTTGCTAACTCATTGTCAGATATTTCACTCTCACTAGATTCAGATTGGAAAATAACTTTCTTAGACTTGGATGGTTACTCTCTCAGGAGTCTTAGCTTTCATCTGATTTGATGTTGTTGTAAAAGCAACGGTACCATTTCCATTTTTCTTTTTGATGTTGTCAGCATCTCTTTTCATTCTGGTTTCGTGTTGTAGAAGACTTCCAAATAACTCATCAAGAGAAATTTGAGTAACCTTCCTATTCTCATCTATATCTGTTCTTTTGGATTCCCACTCATTGGGCATAATATCAATTATCTTGTCCACAAGTGCTTCATCATCTAACCCTTTTTCTCCCATAGACTGTAAGCTGTTGACAATAGTCATAAATCTCTGTTGAACTTTACAAATTGGTTCACCATAAGGAAAGTTGAAGCCATGATATTCAGCTCTAAGCATTTCTCTCCTAGTCTCAATCACCTTAGAAGTTCCAAAGTGTGTAACCTCTAACTTCTTCTAGATACAATTAGCTACTTCACAAGAAGAAATTTGGCTATATATATTTCTAGTCATTGAACAGAGTAGAGTATTGCATACCTTATAGTTGAGTTGATACTCTTTTCTTTCCTGGTTAGTAAAAGTTCTAACTTCCTTATCAGGAATTTTATAATAACCAGTAAGTATAACAAAATTGTCCACGCCAGTATTGATAACAAAAGTCTTCATTCGATCTCTCCAGTACTCATAATCATTACCATCAAATATTGGTGGTCTTGTATGATTTAGATTATCAATAGAACCAACATTAATTCCTGCCATACTAGAACAACCTTCGGCACACAAACTTGTTAGTAGAAAAGATTCGTAATAAAAAAGTTCGGAATGAGAATGTTTGGAATGATAAAGTGAGCAAGAAAAACCTATACGTGAGTAAAAGTATTTCAGAAACCTGCCTTTGATACCAATTGTAGGATCGAAATAATGATGTAGATGCTCAATATAAAAGAGGGGGGGGGGGGTGAATTTTACACTTTAAAAATTCCTTTGGAACCTTTAAAGTTAGTTATGAATAACTATGGTTTCCTTACGCAAAGTAAAGGGCTAAGTTTAACAAGGTTTAATCTAAGAAAATTCACAACACCTCTAATACCAAATGAAAACCTGGAAAGAGATTCCGAAAGTAGGTTTTATAAGTATGGTTCTGGAAATTGAAACTTAACAAAAGATTACAATATGAGAATCTACCTTGAAGTGTATAGAATCTAAATGAAACAGAGTACAAGTAAAGAAGTATAAGAAAGTTATAATTTACTTATAATACAAAATGCAGAGGAAATAAACAAGTAGTAAAACTACAAATAACAAGATATAAATCTTTTAACCCAAAGAGAAGGGTATACAACAACCTTGGATAAAGGTCCCTTGATTTATACTTTCAAGCAAGTCTGTCTTACCCACACCAGGGTAAGCCCTCGATATGAAGATCGGAGTCTCTGTCTTGCAATCCCCGCAATCCCTCAACTTCAAGGTAGTTGGCCACCTCTGTCTTCCTCAGCAAGGAAGTCCTCAACTTCAAGGTGTTGGAAACCTCTGTCTTCCTATCCCCAGAAGTCCTCGAATGTAATCACCAACATTTGGAGTCGCATGAAGCTTTGAGAGTTAATAAGAGCCTCTCTCTCTAGAAATCACTTCAAGCATGTAATCACCTGAGTCGAAGATCAGTCAGCCTTTTTTTGCACTGAGCTCTTTCAAATGAGCTCCTATTTATAAGTAAGGTCGGCCTCCTTTCCAACGGTCATATTTTCCTTAAAAATTGGAGGGACCTGTACACGTGTAACTTAACCAACGGTTAGTTCATAATAGAATACACAACATCATTTTATAACAAAACAAGTGTAAAAGAATGTACGACATCGTTTTAAGTCTTAACTAAAAAGTTCGGAGTGAAGATTCGGAGTGAAAGTTCGGAGTGAAAAAAAATGTATTAAAGAGTAGAAAAATTATACAAGAGTAAACAAAATGAAAGTTTGGAGTATAACAAAAATAATTTTCGGAGTCTAAATAAATTCAGAGTGTATAAAACAAAGATGATCAGATTCTGTTTAATAGGTGAATTCAGAATGAGAATTCGGAATGAGAATTCGTCATCAGAATTTGTAGTGAGAATTCCTCATCAGAATTCGTAATGGGAATTCATCATCAGAATTCGTAATGAGATTTCATCTTAAGAATTCGTAATGAGAATTTGTATCCAGAATTCAGAATGAGAATTCATCATCAGAATTCATAATGAGAATACGTCATCAGAAATCTTAATGAAAATTCGTTATTAGAATTCGTAATGAGAATTCGTCATTAGAATTCGTAATGAGAATTCAATGTTGAACTTCATAAGGATTCGTATCCTGAATCTGGAGAAGAACTTAATTAGAGTTCATATCTGGAATTTGGAATGAAACTTTATCACAGTTTTAATTCTGTATTTCAGAGTGAAACGTTATTACAGTTCTTATCCAGAATTCGGATCCTAAGACAGAATACTTCATATCAAAGTTTCAAAAAATTCCGAGAATATAGAAATGAATCTGAATCTTATACTTAAGAAAAATATGGATGAAAATATGATAAGGATAATTTTTCTTACAAAATCGATTTTCCTTATAAAATCAATTTTCCTTATAAAAGAGATTTTCTAAAAGAAAGGTGTTTGTGATTTTCAAAAAAAGAAGGAATGGAAAAGTCATAAGGAAAACCTTATCGACTCAACAATTTGGGGAGTAGAAAATCTCTGTTGGGATGTTCTGATCTAGGATGATAGGTTGTGATACATGGTTTGGGGTGATTTGAAAACCATTTTCTATGATTAATTTTTCTCATATACTCTTTGAGTATAGTAGGCTAATTAGTTTATGCATCTAAAGTAGGGAGTGATGATTGTTATGGAATATTCATCACACCATACAAAGTTGCATCATTTTTTATCAATTTATCTTACTGATAAGGAATCAAGGGAGAGAAGATTTAAGGAAGGTCACATAAAAGTCATTCAGTCACAAGACAATGTGTTCAGGTTGATGAATATTACTAATATAGTGAATCAAATTCTAATTACAGAGAAGAACCTAAGATGAAGTTGTGGGCGCAGAGCGGGGCAGTTTAGTCTCTCATCCTAGTGGTTCAACATGTAGTGGTAGGAAGTGATGTTTTGAGTATTCTAGTGATATTATCACCATCCAGGATGTGAGTGACAATAGCTATATTTTTTATCATAATTAAGGGAGATGGGTGTATAAGAGGAATCGGTGTGTTCAAGACATGGTGAAGTGTCGATCTTGTAGAAATATGGGACACACACAATTTTTTTGTAGGACCTTCCTTCCAAAATTTATTGGAAGGGAGTCAGATCTGACACTATGTTTGGGAGAGGGTTGCAAAACTCTATGTCAAGCTGGGAATCAGAGCAGCACCGTTCATTCATTCCATGGTGGTGGTAATGGATGAGGTTTTCAGACACCAGTTGTACCTAGAAAATAGAGTGGTCTTTCTCTGGGTAGTTAGGTTGTGTCACATGGATGCGGTTCAACAAGATATGTTATATACATCCTACACCTAAGGAGAAGAGTACCATCCCATATATGATGAGAGGTATGGTCCTAGTAACATATAATCTTGTATTTTCTATTCTTGACATAGGTATATCACATAGGTTCACATTTATACCTTTTGTGGAAATCCTTGGTCTCATGATTTAATTTTCTGATGGTGTTATGACCTAGGATACTTCATTAGGGATCAAAATAAAGGGTATATCGTAGTGAAGGGAGTTCCCTATTATGATTCAAATGGTATTTTTTTGTACTCGATATGAAAGGGTTTGATGTCATTCTTTAGATGGACTGGATAGTTACTTATCAATCCTATATTGATTGCTATCATTAGAGGGTGACTTTCATATCACCATAAGAAAGTGTTTTTATTCACAAGGGTGAATTTGACATCTAGGTGAGTTGAGCTGGACTAGAGCTTCATGGGGTGGTCGGGATGACATGAAAAATTTCTATTTTGTATCTGGATGATTAGGGAGTGCATCAGGTAGACTTTAATCCAGTGGTTTATCATTTCACAGATATTTCCCTAGATGAATATTTGGTTTACCTCATGATATAGAGGTGGATTTCTCCATCAATCTAGTTCCAGTATCTTCACTGGTATCCATTCCTCCTTACATGATATCTACTATATAGTTGTAGTAGATCAACAGGAAGTTAGAGGACTTGGATGAAAATGGTTTTATATGAACCAATACTTCTCTATGGGGGTTTTCATCATTTGTTTTGAAAACGGTAGATAGTACCCTTAGGATATGTGAGTATTATCAAAATATGAATCAGTTAATGGTTATGAATTGTCATCCTTTTATACGGATAGATGTATTTTTTTGTCAACTCTAAGGATCTCAGTTTTTATAAAAAAATTATTTTAGATATGGATATCATTAGGTGCGTGATCGGCCTATAGACAAACCTCATAAATCTTTTAATAACATTTTATGGTTAGTATGAGTATCTGGTTATGTCGTTTAGTATAATGAATGAACCAATAGTTTTAATGGAACTAATTAACCAAATTTTCCATCCTTATCTAGATTCATTTTTGGTGGTATTCATGGATGATATCTTGGTGTATTATTATAATCGACAAGACCATGAAAACCCTCTTGAGATCATTTTGGATACATAGAGAGAGCATCAATTATATGATAAGCTCACAAAGTTACAATTTTTGATGGATGAGATTCACTTCCTGGGTCATACTATCTCTAAGGTTAGAGTATTAGTTTACCCATAGAATGTGAGAGTCGTAGTTTCCAATGATAATTCCAGGAATGTCTTTGACATATAGAGATTCTTGGGGATATCTTGATATTAAAGGTGTTTCATATAGGACTTATCATACGTAGAAGCACCTTTAAAGTGATTTACTAAGAAGTGTGTGAAGTTTTTATGGATATATACCTATGAGATATCCATTCATGAGATAAAGGGAGACTTACTTTAGTGTCATTCATGATTTAGATAGAGCTAGGAAAGAGCTACACTAGGTATTGTGATTCATCAAGTATCAGGTTATGAGTAGTTTTGATGTAGGGGATATATTTTTGGAATATGGCTCCCATAAGTTGAGGCTACATGAGAGGAACTACCTGTTTCATGATCTTGAGTTAGCTACAGTTGTTCATGATTTTCACCATTGGAGACATTACTTATTAGGAAAGTGTTTTTTGGTGTACATAGAGCAAAAAATCCTCATTTATATATTTACATAGTATGATATAAATTTGAGGTAGTGAAGGTAGGTTGAGTACCTATAGTATTTCGACTCAGAGATTTCCTATATGCCTGGAAATGGAAAAGTTTTTGTCGATGCGCTGAGAAGGAGGACTCAAATACATGCAGTTCAGGCGACCAATATAGCGCGGTAGGTTATGGATTTATTCACTGAGGTTCACTTGGGGGTGAATGATGGTCAGGGGATGACTCTTTGTCCTTAATTAGTTGTGGACTTTACCCTCCCGGATAGAGTGAGGATGAGGTATCTATCGTATTTCAAGGGCATAGTCCTATAGGGGAGTCTGTTAGGTGATGGCCCTCCTCAATGTTGCACAATTAGTGAAGATGAACTTATCTTTATTCATGGTAATATTTAGGTTCAAGTGGTAATATTTGAGGAGATAATGAGAGAGTTTCAGGCATAATTTTTTAAATACCACCCCAGTGTCACAAATATGTATCAGGACTTATGCTATTAGTACTAGTGGCTATGTATGAAACGAGATGTAGCCAGTTTTGTTGCGATGTGTTCCACCTATCTGTAATTGAAGGAGTAAAATTTTAAACTAGACAAAATTTTACAGCAGCTACCCATTCCCGAGTAGAAATGAAATAATTTTTAAATGGATTTCATGAACGGTTTTCCAAGGTCACCTCGAGGTAGTGATTTTATGTGGGTTATTGTTGATAGGATCATAAAGGATACTAATTTCATATTGATCTCGGAGACCATCAGTGCAGATGATCTTAAGAGGTTGTATATCTATGAGATAGTATGACTTCATGGTGTACCTCATACGATCATTTTAGATAGGGACTCCAAGTTATCATCTCATTTATAAAAAATTTTGTTGTGGAATTTGGGTAAACAGGTGCTTCTAAACGTAGCATACCACCCTCTAACTAACGACCAGTCAGAGCACACGATTCAGATGCTTGAGGACATGCAGCGAGCATCCGTCTTGGATTTTGGGGGCTCCTAGGAGAGGCATATACCCCTAGTTGAGATCTCCTATAATAATATATATCATGATAATATACATATGCAACCTTATAAGGATTTATACAATATTTCATATCAATTTTCCATGTTCTGGTTAAAGGTAGGTGAGGTAGCTTTACTAGGACAACGTATCATGCAAGATACATCAGATCCGGTCCAGTTTATTAGAAAGAGGATGTATTTTTCATAGTTTTAATATAAATACTACTCCGATCATATTTAATAACCTTTATAGTTCAAGGTTGGGGATAAATCCTTTTTACATATCTCATCGAGGCTAGGATTCAGATGAATTAGGAGACAGGACAAAATTTCACCATAATATGTTGGGTACTTCGAGATTCTAGAGAGAGTTAGGCTGGTAGACTATCAGTTGAATTTACCTCAGAGGTACCAATACATTCATGACATCTTACATATATCTCAACAACATCATTATCACTCAGACTCATCTCACACACTACATCCTAATGACGTGGAGTTATAGATAGATGTGTCCTTTGAGGATAATCCTATTCATATTGCTGAAAGGAGAACAAAGGTTCTCTGAGGCCACTCAAATCCACTAGTATGGGTTCTATAGAAGCATGTCCATTTACAAAATGAGACTTGGGAGTGGGAGGCTGATGTATGTGCTCAGTGGCTAGATTTATTCTCATGTTATTCTTAAACACACTTGGGAGGGAAAGGCATGGATGAATTGTTTTAAGGGAGAGATTGTAAGATCCTGGGTTTTACTAAAAGGTACAGATCTTTTCTTATTCAGTTTAAATTATTTTTTCTAGCCTATTCAGGTTCTCTAATGAGGTCATTGGTGTATCTGGGATATCTGGGGCATGATCAAATCTCATAGGCTCATTTTTTTTAAAAACAAGGTAGGCCACATGATTAGTATAAATCATGATGGATAGGATACATGGTTGAATATAACCATGTAAGGTGGTCTAGGACTTTTTAAGAGGTTCATAGTTCAAGGAAACCATGTGGAAGGGGGTGAAAACCCAGGAGAGGGGATCTTGAGTTTTTGAAAGTTTCTGAGACATGCATTGGGAATGGTTTGGAAAAACATGTGTATGAAACTATATGAGCACCCTATTCACATTAAAAAGGTTGCATGATTGGAATGCAGTTTGGCTAACAGTGTGGCCAAACTATGCAGCCTTGTATTTTTGGGGGAAATTAACATTTTACCTTTAAAATATATTAAAACTCATACCTGATTTATATTTCCTCTATTCAACATCCTTGAGTAATTGAGATCTCCCCTTTGAAAATATTTCATAGGCTTTTCTCCTAATCCTCCATCCAGACTCAGATTTAGACAACACCTATCTTATTGGATTATCACTGATAATTTATTCATTCATCTTGTTTCATTCTTCGTTTTACTTCATATCAATGGAGTTATTTAGGTGTAATATAATATTACCTATTTACATGTTCTTCATCTATTATTCATTTTTCTTCTGTTCTGGATCGAATCAAAACCTAATACTGGACAAGTGCTCTACTATGGACCTATGATAGGTGGTCTATAACTTTCCCATGGGGTTTGGTGTTTTATAATCATAGTTTTTATTTTTTTTCTCATGATATAATTTATAGAGGAACCCTTTAAATTAATTAAATGCATGAATTTGATGATTTAGAACCTGTTAAGGATACCCACAAGTTCTATTGAGTTTTTTAGAGGTTATTTCCCCAACCTAGGCCACCCATTGGGTGTTAAATTTCTTTTACCTATTTTTATACCACCCATGTGGTGAATTTTAGATTTACTAGTTTGAAAAAGGATTTATGACTTGATTAAATTGAAATTAATTGAGATATTATGGGAATATTTTCCTCCCTTTCCATGTGATAACATGATTTGAATTGTTTTAATTTTTTAAATAGAAATTTTTATATGAGTTGGTTGAACTCCTATAATGAAGTGGTTTATGAAATGATTAATGAAATGGAATAATGAATTAAAATGGTAGTGTATGACTTTTTTTTACCTTGGATCTTGATTCCATTACATTTCATGGACGTTTTCCCATGGATACTGATTGTGGTAGTGGATGATTTGGACCTGTTTCCTCCTTGGGTCTTGATTCTATAGAATTCTTTGGACCTCACTACTCCTTGGATCCAAATTTATTGAGATCTCATAGGAAATGTGTTGCTTACATGATCCTTATACTCCACCCATGTATTTAAATATTTTCCATTGAGACTCTCATGGGACTCGATGGGGATATATTGGTCTTCTATACGTTGGATCATGCCTTTCATGGTCTGACATTTTGATTACACAGTGAGGCCATTGTGGGTGACCTGTTTATATGGTGAGGTCATGATGAATGATATATACTTGATTATATGACATGGTCATGGTAAGCGTTTTCTAGAATACATGGAAAGGTCTTTGTGAACATTTTCTATGTTTTATAGATATCCATGCTATTGGTTTCAGAATAAAATTGTTAGACTAGACCGAATTACTTTTATATTTATATTTTACTGCTTCCCTTGATGTGGGAGCCTAACTATTTTTTGTAGGGATCCTTTTTTGGATAGAAAATTACACTTTACATATATCACATATTCTTTTGGAACTTGTTTCTTTTATGTTATACCTGTGACATACATTTTATACTAATTTAGATTGTATTTCACAACCTAAATTTGTTATAGACACTATTGGCGGTGGTCTACTAAGTGTTATCTCACATCTTGTTTAGTCCAATGTTTGGTACCTGAATAGAATATATGGATGTAGGTATGGACTGGGGAAATTTACCATAGTACAATTCTTTACCTGTGATATTCTTAGGAATAGGGGAGCATAGGACCGAGTTAAGGCTCATGATGTTAGTTGGGATTGTTCATTTTTATCTTTTTGTTATTTTGATACATGTATTTTATTTATCCATGTATACATGTTTTGGATACTTTTTAGAGACATGAAACGACACATCATTTTTTATTTGAGATTAATTTTGGAATTTTTTATATATTGTTGTCATTGGATGTTCATCTTCTATATGATTTCAGTTATTATATATTCTTATTTTATTTAATGTTATTATTATTTCACTACATTATTCTATAAAATGAGTAAATAACCTCCCCAAAAACACACCCTAGGTCCTCAATACCAGTTGGAATCCTCTAGAATTTGGGGAGATATGCTTGAGGCTATGTGATCCATTGGTTTAGGTCACCATTTGGTGGAACCCTGGTTTGGATGTTATAAAGGATGACTACACTTTAATCTAGAAAATTCAAACTCTTCCTCCAACCTCTCCCATATCTGGATGAGTCACTGAGAGTTATTCCATCGATCCCCATGAATCTTCAAATTCACTCATGGCATCACTACATGACTTCCTTCTCAGCGCATCATCTACAACATTTCCCTTCCCCATCATATATGAAATATAAAATTCCTAATTATGAAAAAACTCAATCCTCCAACACTAATGTAAGATTAAGTCATGATATGATAATACATACATTAGTTTATTATGATTTTTGAGAATAAAATAATTCTCACCGATGAGGTAATGTCACCACAACTTCAAAGAAAACACAACTACTACAAACTCAAGATCATCAGTGGAATAGTCATGCTCATGGGAAAGTAAAAGTCAGGACCCATAATAAACAACTGATCCCTACTAAATCATAATAGATCCAAAACCAAGACATGAAGCCTCATATAAAACCTCAAACTAAACTCCTTCTGTAGGAAAAAAAACTAGATCATTGACCAAATTTTCCTTCATGTTTTCAAATGCTTCCTAGAATTGGTCAGTCCAAAAGAATGCATGATCCTTTATGGTCAAGGATATTAGAGGATTAAATATCCAAGATATATTGTATATTATCCTCCTATAATATCCTTTAAGGCCAAGGAAACTCCCCACCCATTCCACTATCTTGGGGATTCCCAAGAAATAACCACTTCTATCATTGAAGGATCCACAACTACTACTTGTTTGGATACCAAATAACCTAATAATGGAACTTAAAAATCAGAAAACTCATATTTTGAAAACTTATCAAATAGATTACCATGATGAAGAACTCCCAAAATGGTACATTGATGCTTTGTATTCCCCTCCTTTGACATGAAGTACACAAGGATGTCATTAATGAAAACAACAATGAATGTTTCCATGAACTCTTTGAACAATTTGCTCATCAACCCCATGAACAAAGATAGAGAATTCATTGCACCAAATGAAATTAAAACGAACTCATAATGCCCATGAAAATAGAAAAATGTATTCTTTTTAATATCCTCATCCTTCACCCACATCTGATGTTATCTTGAATGAAAATCGATCTTCATAAACTAACTTTATCCCTTTAGTTGATTGAATAAATCATTAATCTACAGAAGAGGATAGCGGTTCTTCATTTTCACTTGGTTTAAGTGATGACAATTGATAAAAATTTTCAAAATACCATCAGCCTTCTTCATTAACAAACTCGGTGTACACCATAGTGACACACTTAGCCAAGAAAAGACTCACTGAAATAGATCATTGAGTTTTTCTCACACTTCTCATAGCTCATAAGGATCCATCCTATATGGATAGATCGATATAAGAGACAAGACTAGCTATAGATCCTCCCAAACTCTATCTCTCATGAGGGGGTAAAACTACAACCTCCTCTATAAATACATCAAGGTACTATTCTCTAACCCATGGAAACACTTATTTCTAATCCTTCGATGAGTTCAACATAAACTTTTTCTTTAAATATGACAATAATAGAACACTCTTCTGACCCATTCGAGGGTCTAACTCACCAACCAACACTGTTGTCTCTCCATCACCATTATAGAACATAAACTACTTCCTGATGTAATCTATTATATCATACACTGAATACAACTAATGCATGATGAGGATGATTTCATATGGCTATATCCATAAACATAGTATGTATACCCAAGAGTGGTGATTCCCCAATAGTATCTCATAGTCTCTACATATTTCATAGAAGTCAGCTCAACCTCCAACCAGAATAGTCAATCATAAGTGAACTAGAAGCATCTCTACCTCATGTCCCAAAGCATGAAAAATAACAGGTGATATAAAGGTGTGTTTCTCTCCTGAATCAAACAAATAATCTACCCATGTATAAATCAATAAAATAGTAAATCAAATGACTTATGGCTCACCTAGGGATGGAAATGATAAAGCAAGAAGTTTTCTATGACCTTCTCCATAGCCTCGATGACCCTAATGAAACCCACCTCCATGGTCAAACTCTACTCTCTTATGAAAAGGATGGTCTCAAGGATATCCTATTCCTACCCCATCACATCCCTACTAATACCAAACTATGACAGTATGTTGTTGTTACCTTAGAAAAAATTGTCTCAATGGGGGAACCTAAAGCGGAACATCGGGTGCACACAGACTATTTAAAAATGTTTTTCAATATCACCACTGATGACCTCATCCTCCACAAGAAAAAAGATACATCTGATCCCATATTATAAGTCTGATAGCCACCATCCCCAAAGAAATGAGATGATGAGATCTAAGATCTACCCATGGATGATTGAATGATCTTTTTTTTCAGGAAACTGCGATCCTCATACAAGAGATATGTTTCATGAAGAATATTGATGACTCACATATCATGATGATCCGGTAATGGATATCATCCTTGAGATAACATCTTCTCTCACTAGCACCTTGAGATATGTATTCAATTATAAATGGGGTGACATTGAACTAGATCTCTAGATGAAAAGCCTCCTCAAAATGTCTCATCCTAGACTTTTAATCATCAAATGGGTCTGAAGCATATCATAGAAGGAACCTAAAATGGATTCCACACTCTGGAATGCTATAAATCCCTTATCAAAGGGTAAGTATTTCATGGAGAATGACCTCCCCCATGGCCAAAGAAATAAAATATTATTGGAACTAGCCTTAAAACTTCTCCCATGAGACTTAAAACTCCTCTTGATCCCCAAATAACAAGAACCACTACAACCTTGCTTCTCCATGCAACATCGTCCGATACAAAAAAACCCAATGCTCATTACGAGATCAGATCAAACTAAAAGCTATCTTAACCACCTCCAACCAGTATTCTATGACTACATTTGAAATATATCCCTTATACTTTTTAAGACACTACCACCGAAACTCTTATATTTTCCTTCTCCAAGTGTCTCTGTCGTCGACCTCTACTCTACAAGGATTTTCTAGAACATCCTATTTATAGGGCCCCCAGAACACCCTGAGAGGGGAGGGGTGAATCAAAGAATAAAATTTGTCTAATAAAGTTATGGATCTTGTTGAAACATTGGTAGGAACTTGTTAAACCTATATGATGGATAAGAACAACAATCAAATAATCACATGCAAAGATACCACACAACACTTTTACTTGGTTTTCCAGTAAGGACTATGTACAATGAGCATACACCGACAATGTGTCGGTCATACCAAAATAAACTAATCATTACTAGATGTGGACTACAAAGGTTTGGACATAGTAACTATGTTCTAGGCTCACTACCTTTAAAATGTTTTAGGGGTATCAAATTTTGTCCCTCAGATCACTTCCATCGACTCCCCCTAGCTAACAACTTTGAGAGAAGTCTCACTCAGTTTATAGACTTGAAGGTTGATTCAATGATTTTTCATTAAAGTCTTTTTATTTGACTTAGTACGAGACTCTACTTCCACCGTAAAAGAGAGTTGATTATATTATAAATCATTATACCCTAAAACAAAATGTTTAAAACTACCCTTCGTGAATCCCCTTTGTGAACCACACTCCTTCACGAAGCACCCCTACCTTTGCGGAACAAACTATATTTGCAAATATTCCTTGCATTCGTGGAACAACCTATCTTCATGAAGCTTCCTTTAATTTGAGGAACAAACTATCTTCACGAAACTTACTTTCCTCCATGGAACAACCGTTACGAGTTTCACTGCGTAAATGTGAAATACCACTTCATAGCGATGTACCCTTACAAAAATCATTGACCATCAGTTGGGATTTATAGTATCTTTTTGATGCTCATGATCATAAAGAAATCCCAGTAAAAAAATCTCTTCATGAAACCAACTATTTTATGTATTTTACTTCAAAAATTTAATCCAAATGAAGATAGGTAGCCTCATATTTATAGGCTCGACAGATCGCAAAGCTACACCTCCTGTTTGCATATTTTCTGGATTATCGAAATCATCTTCAAGGTGCTCCTATGTTTGTAAAGAACCATGGAAATTATCTATTCACAAAGTTCACCATCATTTCAGATTATTTCATCAAAACCCTTCGCGATGCCCATCAATTTTGAGAATAATTGCATGAACGACCGCAATGCTCTAAAACTCATAATCATGGAGAAATTTGACTCTGATCACGAACCTTGTCGTAATAGTGAATCCCACCAAAAGAAAACTTTATGTCTTTGAAAAACGCAAATTTCAAATCCCATATTCACAAAACTCATAACTTTTCCATATTTTCATAAGGCCTTCAAGAAAAACCAAATTGCACGTTTAAAGCCAACTTCAAAAATTTGGCAGACACTAAGAAACGATGCCACCTTCAATAATAATTTCATCTTGAACTGTATGATAACTTTACTTGAAATCTCCCTGGTCTTCCATGTGAGGATTGAAAACAAAGACAAGCCATACATCATTTATAGAAAAGAACTACCTCGGTTAAAACACTATTGAACTTCATTGGCACAAACCTAATGAGGACGTCAACCTAGAGCCATATCTGCAAAAGAATAAATATTTAGAATCCTAAACATAGAATATGGAATACTTAAAATTAATTATTTAATGTTTATTTTATTTAATATTAACTTGATCCAAAGGTATAACCATTTCAAACACAATCAAAAATAGGAATGTTGAATATTAATTTCCTTGGTCTCTACCTTGTAACTAGAACCACTTCATTTAGCAGACCCAGTAATCTCAAAGGTCCATGCATCAGATCACTGGGGGCCCTAAATGACTATGTCTCATTTCATATTATATGATTACATAACTTTCTAAACATAGCTAACATAATTTCCATGACAACCCATACAACCTCACCTATTCCTAACTCCAAAATTCGTCCTATCCCTCAACCTAAACCTTTGATACCAGTCGGTCATGACCCTCTCCCTAAAAATACACTACATTGATGGGAGAGATATTGTTTCTTCTTGATTCCCACCTCTAGTAAGCCCCGTGTTGGAGAATAGCACTAAGGGTATAAAAACATATAATGGAAGGCATTAAACTCTTATAGTAAACATGAGGAAGATATAGATAATATAGATACACCAATAAAAACATACTCATATATATATATATATATATAAGTATTAAGAATTTCACATATGAAATATCATACAGTACTAAAATAAATCAAAGGAAGACCACAAGTACAAACGAAATGTAAATATAGTAGTGACCATGAATTCCAAAAAGATCCTACATAACTATGATCTAGTTGTATCTAGCTCGATCTCAAACACACTCCTGATAACCTAAAAAATATTTTTATATATACATAGGGTGATAATAATAGTATAATCAGTAGGATCCTCCCTAGACCCTCTCATAAAAAAGAGAAATAAATCATTCTAAATCATAGTGAACAATAGTGAAACAAACTCATCAATTAAATAAGTATACTAAATTATTAAACAAGAGATCAAATAATATAATAATGAAACATCAAGGGTACCCATTATCACTTACCCTCTGGTTTACCACTAAACCCTAGAATTACATGTCATGATCCATCTCTCTCCAAAATAATCCATCCTGAAGAAACCTCATAAACGAATCAAAACATGCACCCTGTACATCATATCATCCCATCCACATATCCATAGATCACATTAGAGTATTTTTTAAGACTTACCATAGCTCATATGTTTTTTATCATACATCGAGTGTTATAACTCAATCCATAAAATCCCATACACTAGGTAAGGAAACTCATGCCATCTCAACATTTACACGTCATATCTATAATTACACTTTGGATACTATATTTGAGAATAAATTTTTGTGAAATAAAAAAAATTCATAACTTATGTCTATACACATATATTGGGAAACTAATTTTTATGAATACCAGCATAAGTAAATACCAATAGAAGAGACTAGAGATGGAGGTAGAAGCTAGACATCCATCCTCCTACCAAAATATTGGGGAAAACATTCTCCTAGAGTTCATTGGGTGTCAGTCACCCTAAATGGTAGGGGTGGGGTAGCGAATGAAATCACACACCATACATGACATAATATAGCTCGCAACCACACTATGGGATACCCTAGTCATAGACTCAACTATATCTAATTTCTCTTGGAATCCTAGATTCCACTGTTAATACTGGATATACTATAGGCACAAAAGTATTTAAGAGATACATTAATTTACTTATTTTTTTATCATTTCACTTTACGTTAATTTATTTATTTACCATTAATATTATTTCACATTAAACATTAATATACTAAAAATCCATGTCCATGACCTCCATTCATAATCCAAACCAAGTCCATAGTTTCTGAAGAAAAACCTATTTTCAGAATTTTCATTCCATCGTCATCAACCCAATGGGTTAAGTCATTTTTTTATACATTATTAACGTCATTCCATATCCACGTACTCTAGGAAACCCATCCTAAGATTCCACCAAGAAGAAACATGCAACCACGAACATCCAACTTCTTTAAGAAGTGGGTAAATAAATGCAGATAAAACAAGAAACATTGACATTAGCCATTAAAGTGGTTCATAAACAAGAATCCCAACTATTATCATCACCTAAAGAAAGGGAAAGACCATATTAAACATATTTTATCCTCTCCAGTTCAATTTCAAACACCTATATGCATATCTTGGTGCATCCTACCACCATAGTCAACTACTGTCATATCATTTCGGCCTCTTTGCCCCATATCACATCAACAATCCCAAGATTATCAATTTTAGGCTTACAACATCATATCGGTCTCACCAATAAATGTCACATCACAAGATCACATCTATATCACACCACAAGGTAGCAAGAAAACAAGAATAGTCATAAAGGGAAAATAGTCCCCAAAATAAGGCATGTAGCCTTCATACACAAATGATATCTCACAACTCCAAACTCAAGGCACTCAACCATCACAAGAAAATTTAAATTTAATTCACCATCAATTATCTTTATCAAACAACCAGTTTTTATTCCATATTGAATTAACTAATTAATTATTAATAGGTTCCAACTATGGGAAACCTGCGACATAAAGACATAAAAATATACTAAATTAATTAATCAATTAATTAAATCATGCTTCCAAGCATTCATTCTAGTTTCAACAAACATTATTAAATTTACAAGTTATTATCAAGCAATTAATTGTCATAAAAATAATTAACATGATTTGAGTTCTTTATCAATTCCATTAATCACAAGGATGATCACACTTAATTAAGCATAAACATTACATCAATTGATGATTATAAAATCATAACAACCACCAAAATACAAACATTCCTATTGTTTAAACATTAAGCCAATTAATTAATTAATTCTAGATTTTTGTTCTTTACAATTTTATATCAAGAACAACATGTTAATCCATAAAATAAAAAACATTCTGACAAGAATAGTACTGATATCACACTATCATGGAAATAAAGAGGAAAACTGTTATCAAGGTACAAAGAAACAACATGTGATTACTACAACCAATTATTTATTAATCACGTTCAATATTTATTAGATTATTTTTATTTCCATATATAGAGAGAAACCATGATAGCTTTACGATTACACATAAATAAATAGAATAATCTATGAATCTTCTACCTTTAATAAGGTTGTTTCATTAAACTTCTTACACCAAAACAGAAGGCATGCACAAGATGGGATCACTGCTGTAGAGATTGATCCACTGGTAGAATTATGCCATAAATCTAAGGGAAGGGTTATAGAATATATAGTATCAAGATAAACCAACTAGTAATGAATAAAGGGAGGGACCCACATTTTTGATTCAATATATATGGATGATCATAATTTCCAAATTTGAAAAGATTAGATACCACCTTTTTCAAATCTCATTAAAATCGAAATGGAATGAAATGGTTACATCCTCAATTATCTTAGAAAATAATGGGTATAATTATCTTTGAAAAATAATTTTTTGGATTTCCATGATTCATGCTGCCAGAAAATACCACATGGTCATTTTTACATAATTGGTGGAAACTATAGGTGGTCAGCTTCACGTATCTAAAATCCATATGTAGCCATTTATAATATAGCTGAATCACCCATGTATCCAAGGATCCATGTATCCATTTAACCATGACATGTATGATTGTTGTAATATATCCAAATCCATATATAGTTGATTCCATACAAGGTAGATGATTTCCGTGATGTAGTTAAATCCCTATGTAGCTGATTCACATAGCCGACCCCACTAGATAGCTGATTGCTTCCACAATGTAGCTTATTCACATGTAGAATCCCTATATATAGCCAATTTTTGTAGCTAATCCCTCCACATATCCAATCACTCATGTAGTGGATCCCACCACATAGCTGAATCCCACATCACCGATCCCCCGTGATGTAGATGATTGCCGTGACGTAGTTGAATCCCACATAACTGATTTTCAATATGTATCTGAATCCCAAAATAGCCAATTCAACTATACATGAACTAAATATTCACAATGTGAAACCCTTCCATCATAAATTCTACCTGATTCTCATTTTTGCAACTGAAACACCTCCATACCTACTCTAGGCCTCCTCTGAGCACTAAGGGATTTAAAAACAAGCAAAGTATTAGATTAGATAGATCCAAAACCTTATAAATTTTACATTAATACCATTTTAAAGTTAAATATATCATTACAATTTCTTTAAATGTAAAGGAAAATTTTCAATAAAAACCATTATTTTTCACTAGTCATCAAAAACATAATCCTTTAATAAAAATCCCAAAAATTCACGCTATGCTAATTTTGACGTTTTGTTTCCAAAAATGAAGCTCATTATTTAAAATAAATAATATAAAAGTGGAAAATATTAATTTTATTATTTGTTTACAAATGAAAAAAATCATTTTTATGAGAAGAAAATTCAAATAAAATAATAAATTTACGAAAAAATTAATAACTTATTTATCAATATATTTTCATTATCTAAAACTTTTATAATTACTTTTCAAAATTTGGTAATTATTATTCAAACCAAAATGTTTAATGGCTATGTTTTTAAGAACCTAATTATATAATAATATTAATATTATATTGTGGTATGTTAAAACTCAGTGATGTGTGTTATGCATTATACTGAAGAAATTTATATTATTAAAAAGGAAAAATATCAGAAAGTCTCAGGGTGTAATATTATCATCTATGTTTAGTGTTTCATGTTGTATATTTTATCAATTATAATGTAATTATTTTATAAAAACTAATGGTTTTAAAATATCAATGTTGTTTTTTAACAATAAAAATATCCAATAAGGTAGATCAATAAAATGTAACTTTTCTTCCATATATTTTTTGACGACTTGAACATCCTATCTTTCCAAATGTAACATCGATGTTTTTAACCTTATTGTAAAATTACTTGGTAGAAAAACATTAAGGGGTAAATTAAAACTATTTTAAATCATTAAATTATTTTTTAATCTTCTATAAGGGTGATACATTACCAAAAAACTTTTTTGACATGTCTATTCTTTCTTTCTCTCATTACATAGCTGATGATATGAAGTCCATTATTTACAAATTAAACCAACTTTATATCCTTTAAAAATATATCCAATTAAATTTTAATATTAAATAAATTCCTTTATCATGAATATTATCATGGCATAAAGAATGAAATACTCTTTTTTGTATGCATAAAATACTAAAATACCTTTTCCACTAAGAATTTCAAATCACTAATCAATGGTGACAATTAAACATTAATATTATTTCCATGTTGTTTCAATCTAGAAATTATCAATATCATTATAATATATTTTTGGTTTGTACATATATGTAGGGGTAGGTTATAAAATACCAACATAATAAGCCTTGAATGATGTTGGATACTGAGTCTCTAATATGGATCTGTTCTTTTAGTATAAAATCCAATTATGATATTTTAAACTTTATTTTTAATTTTAGGAAATTGTGAAACAAATTACTTTTACTATGGATAATTAGAAAGTTTATGTTGGTTTACAACTAGTATTCTTTCATATGTATTCTATTTCAACATCTTTAGATAATTATTATTTTAAAAATAAATTATTCAAATGAGGAATTATTTGAATATATGGTTTTTCCTTACCATGAGGTTTGGTTCCTGTCCCTAGGGATGAATTATAGTAGGATATATCATCCATTTTATATCCTTATGTTCCAAATTTGAGACATTCTAGAAAACATTATATTTCATCATATATGACACAAATTTGGTGTGATAATCTTGTGTTCTATTATACCATAGACCCATTATACATAATATTTATCTAGAATAAAAATTGGAATCTAGAAGATAATTACATTCTAGAAGTAACTATTTAAAAACTTCATGCAATTCGCTAACGTTTTTCTCACTCCAACCATTTAAATATTTTAGGTTAACCAATCTCAATATAACTCATAACATTAAAAATTTAGTACAACCTAGAGAAAATGGGTATTTAGAATCTCTAAAAAAAATTCAATGTTTTCTATTTTTTATAAATTTTCAACTCCTACACCATTAATGAATTATTCAAGATAATAATTTTTCACATACTAAAAATATTCCTCAATTTTAAATCATGAATTTTTCATGAATTTAACTTGTTAAATCAAATGAAAATAATATGAATTAAATATATATAAAATCAAAAATTTTAATTTCCATGGATATTAATTTTATCATATTCAAACACTTAATGCATGGACTATAAAACATGTCTCTATTTTCATAGTTCTATTTGTAAAACTTTAAGTAATTATCAACCAATTTCTCTTATTCATCACCTTTTACTATGTATTTATCCAATTATGATCCATAAATTTCCTAAAACAACAATACAAATAATGAATATATTTACTAACACATAACATTTTAAAGTTAAATATAACATTGTAGAAATATTTTTTTCCCACAAATGAAAATTAATGATTTTTTTATCATTTTCTTACATTTCATTAATCTATTTTTTTTATTATTATTCATTTTTATTGTTATTTATTTGATATAAAATAATTATTCCCCTTTCTCATAGGATTTTTTTAACTTGACATTAATCATCTTGATAATGTTGATTGAAATCCTTTGGAAGAAAAAAATTCTATATTAATTAATAATAGTTTTTCATTTAGAAAACAAATCTACACAATATTTATAGTTAGGTGATGATATAAATAAGTATATTAAATATTCATATACTTTCATGGGTGAGATATAATTTTTTAGTAATAGTTAAACAAGTTATGGATTATATTAATATTATATCAATTACTCAGATATATTTTTATATATGAAAATTGAACTTTGGGTATCACACTTCATTGTTACATGAATACATATACATCTAAAAAAAATTCATGTGTAACATTTTCAACACTGGCATCACAAGAAAAATTATTTTTCTTCGAAAAAGTACTCATATTTGGGGATTTTTAATTTAGTATGAGTTTAAATGATCTAATTATATGTCAAAAAATAAAGACAAAAATTTATAACCAACATTATGGGTATGAATTTATAAATCAGAATAGATTCAATTTACATATTTTAATTGAAATTATATTAACACACAATTTTTTTTAAAATATTACCTATTGTTTTATGAGAAGAAAATTTTCAACTAAATATATTAAACTAAAAAACATCATTCTATTAAATTTTGAAATATATGTTATCCAAAATTATAAAAGAATATACATATATAAGAAAAATTTAATATTAAAAATTTAAAAATGAAATGACCTCACAATGAAATTTCATAAACTATTACATAAAATGAATAGAGGAGAAATATAATTGTGAAGAGTGATGATAAATTAGAGGTTTATTAGGGTAAGATAACTTATAAAATACTAGTATAATAAAAAATAATTAATATTTTAAATATAGTTCATGTAATAAGAAATGAAACAATAAATAGAATGATTTGATAAGAAAACTACACAAAAAACTTATAAAAAAATAGATTACAGCAGTTAATCAAAAGATCTAGAGAGAGGTGGTTTGGGGAAAAAAGAGCTATACGGTTAAGGTGAGGCACTATGATTGAGAATATTAATGTGAAGAATATTGATAATAAAGTTACGATACATAGACCTGGAGTTTCTTAATTCAATTGATAACATTTTAGGGTATGAAGTTTGATTGATAGAAATGGTATACACGTGTGTTTTGAAATATTTGAATGACTTTTAGGAATTCTTTTTTAAAAAGGATTCTGTAAATTGTTTTTAACATTTATTATAAGGAAAAACCACTAAAAGACATTCATATTAGGAGTTTAACTTCGATTTATCTTTAAAAAATGTTAAAAAAATTATAACACCAATTTCTGATAACAATTATTAAATTCATGATAGGGAAGCCCCTACTGCATAATTGATATGTAATCATATATATATATATATATCAGTGTGTGTTAAAATATATATTTAATTATATATATATTTAAGTATATATGTATTTTTTTATAACACAAACATACAAAGAAGTTATAGGGGATTGATTCCTATCCTAGATAAATCATGTGGAACCAAACTTATCTGGTATAGATTTGAAATCTACCCTAGATATGTTGAGGCACACAACCTTATATAGGATGGAATTGAAATTATTCCCCAATATGTTGATGAAAATATTCCTATTTTGGATGGATTTCATATCAATCATATATTTTACAGGGTTCAATTATTATATAAGAAATATTTTAAATCTCTCCCATATGAATATATATATAAAGAAAACTATTATAAATATAATAAAAATATATATACTCTACATCAGTCTGGGATTATAATCATGTAATCCTCCTTTGGGTGGATTAATTTTTCATTTATGGAATTAAAAATGGTACCCCACACTTTTTGGGATCGGATAGGTGGTTCCACACTAGTAGGCAGTAGGGCATCACACTGGAACCAGACACACGACATGGTGTAACAGGCAGGCAGTGCATTATGGTCACATTAAATCATTATTGGGTGGGAATCTCAAAAGGGAAATGGGTGCATTGAAACCTATATGTATACCATTAACCCATACATAGTTATGATGAGAGATAGATGGGTGTCCTTCCACATGATGATTAGTATAGTTGGAGCAGTCGGATGGTGTGGTGTGATTTAGTTAGTGGTGTAGGTGGGGTACTATGCAAGAATCGTCAGATGGGTGTCTTAAAAGACCAATGGGTGTACTAGAATTTAAAAACTATAACACTACCCACACATAGTTATGATTTGGGATAGATGGGTTCCATAACATTGAGCGACATAGGAGAGAATCTATGATTCCCTTATCCCAAATCATCAGGTGTGAGTTGGAGGGTCAAATAACCTCAGTCGTGCCTCCATGTAAGAGAGAGTTTTCCTACTAGAAGATAGAGACTAGAATAATAGTGGGAACAATAAACACTCATATAAAATTAAAATAGCATCATAAATGACTATGAAATAATATTATAAAATAGACATCGAGTATTCCTAATAATAGTAAACAAAACGCAATAAAAAATGGTGATGTCGAACAAAAAATTACAACTATCTCCAATTAGGAAAACCATAAATACAAAATTAATAGTAAATAAAACACTAGAGGGATCTTATAAAACCAAATCCTAATCTCAATCCCAATATCTACATACCCATCAAGATATATCAACTAAATCCACTACACATCTCATGTTTTGACTTGAAAAGAAAGCATATGGTATACACACACATTGGGGTGATCATGTGGGGTGTGAGAATAAACTTAGTTGGTTCTCACCAAAAACCCATAATATGCTCCCTAAAATTTATGTTTACACATGTGGAAAATAAATATATAAATAAACATGCTCAATGAGTCGTCACGTGCTAACTAAGCTACCATGGTACTTGACTAGCTACAAACACCTATTAGGTAATCAAGTGATAGTCAGGACACCCCAACACCCAACCAAACATACTTTGGATCCATGATGGATATCCCATTGTCTTAGTACAAAATTTATAGTCCATTCTTGAATAGTCTGGGTAGGTATACCAAAAATCCTATACATAAGGTTGTATAAACCATAACAAGGTTACACATTCATTCCACTACTCAACCATCTCACTGAGGGATATCTAGAACATAATCAGAATATGGTCTATATAAACATACCATGACTCAACCATCTCATTGATTGATAGACATAATATAATTGTAATAAGTTTTATATAAAAATTCCACCATTCAACCATATAATCAATGTATATCCACTATGTAATCAGAATAAGCTTCATATAAATAATCGATCACTCAACCATCTCATTGATGGATAACCAAAGTTTAATCAAAAAAATATGCATAAAAACATTCAATGACTCAAAAATATCATCGATATATAACCAACATGTAATTAAAACATGTTAAATTATATTTTCACATCGAATCGACTATATCAAGATGGATAACCACCATGTAATTAGAGAAAAGTTGCACATAATTTCGGTTATAAATTATCAAGTATCTCACTAGCTCAATACATCTAGGATTATCCCTCAACTAGCCTCTCAAATCATAACACATCTTATATTTCCGAATAGGGAATACATTGGGGATATATGACCTATCTTGGTTTCAGATCATGAAAAAAAACATGTATTTGTAACCCTATAGTGCCACTACATCTCGAAGGCTCACCTCCATCCTATCTTCAATAGGCGGGGACCAAATACAATCTATAATTCCATTGGAATAAAAATTCCAAGTATCTAAATAATTCTTATGATCTAAACTAGGGATTATCACATGTATCTTTAAAGATACCACTCATCACATGGAAAAAAACCTCTCATTCCTACTAGAATAGCTTTAGGAAAAAACCTAGGATATTCTTATAACCCATCTCATAACCTGTGACCACCCCAAGGTCACTATTTATCCAATTTATTTCCATAGTCCTATGGAAACATACTAAATGTTTTATTCCATACATCCCAAGTGATTCAAATAACTTATCCCAATTTTGAGGCTCAAATCCAACCTCGTTTTCTATCATAAGAATCTCCCAGTTCTCAACTGCTCAAGCCAAACTCATACAGTTCAGATACACAAATTCACCCTCATTTATAAATATACATAAGGTTTTTATGATATGGAAAACCTAAAAAAATAGAGTTACTATCCTTTACAAGCTCTATCGATCCATGTCTAAGCTCTGTGTGTCCTTGGTGAAGCCCATCCATGATCCTAAACACCTATCTCAAGCCAAGAAATGAAAATAATTAATTAAAAAAATTTATAATTAATTATGTAATTTAACCATATTAGGTAAAATTACTTAATTACAACAAAAACTTTAGATATTATGATACATTTATTGTTAAATAAATTTTAATTCTTTTATATATTGCTTTACGTGCAACATTGAGTTTATACAACCCATGTTATACTTTTGAAATATTATTATTTAATGTGATTGTTATACCATACTATTTGATTTGGTGGGTAAAAATAGGATAAGAAAAATTATGAAATTTATTTATTTATTGGTAATAATCAATAAAAATAATTTTTTAATTATTAGGAAATAATCACTTAGTTTTCAAGTAAAATAATTTTATGCTATAAAATAATTTTTCTAAAAAATTGGTTTTTATTTATTTTTGTGATTAATTAATTTATAAAAAATGTTTATATTTTAGTTTATAAAATATTATAAAATATTTTAAATCATTATATCATAATTATATTAGGTTGAAATTTTTTTATTTCTCTTTGAAGATTTATTTTTTAGTGAATAGTGAAAAATACCAATTTTTTCTTAAGCTATCATTTCATTTTATTAAATTATTCCTTTATTATTTTAATTTTATATCCAAGTAAAATAATAATTATTTAATTATTTATATTATAATTTATTACTTTTCAGTCACCAATTTACTTAATTTTGGTATACGCTTATTTTTGTGCTTAAAAACACATTTTTCATAAAACTGTTTTTAAGGGTTTAATGTTTTTCCATTTTAATTAATTAAAATAGCATATAATGAATAATGATTTAATTTAAATTTATATATATATATATATTAATTTAAATTAATATATTAATAATTACTTTTCATAATTTTAATTTAAGATCATCTTATTCTTGAAAAATTTATTTTTTGTAAAAATTCTTTTTTGCTGTGTTTGGTGTGTTTAATTTTAAATTATATTTTGCCACTTCTTTAAATTTAATATTGAAAAATGGATTCCATATTTTAAATTAGGAGTATAATTTATTTTTTAATAATTCACTTTTATTTTTAGGCATTATGAAAAGTAATTTTGGTAAAAATTATCACCTTAGTGAAGAGTAAAATTGGGTAAATGGAGATAAAACTATAAGGTAAAACTTTAAAATAACCCTAAAACATGTATTTTTTGATTTAATGAGTGCTGTTAATCCAAAAAAATTATTTATGACTAAAATAATTTATTTTAAAATATTATATTAAAATTAGGATCCCAAGCTTGACTTTTGTGATGATAAGTTATATTTTATTCAAATTAAAAACTATTTTTGATACTTTTCAATTAAGGAATGGTTGAAAAATTAAATTCGGTTTTGGATTGATATAAAAGTATTAAAACATTAAAATTTTATTATTTAACTAATAAAATTCATGTAAAATAATTTATTACTTCATTTCAAGGTAAAATTATTTTTATTGTTAAATCATGTATTTTTCTAAAAACTATTTTTCATGGGTTTTTTATCCTTGTATTAAAATGAATTTCTACCACCTAATGAAATAAAATTAAAATAAATCGATTCAATATTTTTAATAATAATGTCCAATTTTTTTTATAATTCTCCTTTTATTTTTGTTCCTAAAATTAAGTTATCAGGGTAAAAATTTATGTTATCATGGTAAAGGTTAAAATGAGCTTAAAGTGGTTTAATTAGAAGAAAAGTCTTAAAATGTATCCAAAACTTTTTCAAATATGATTCTTTGAATTTATTTAAACCCTATAAAATATTATATTCTAATTCAGGGTACCATGGTTCCACTTTACTTGAATATGATATATATATATATATATATATATTATTTGATCTTTAATGTAATTCCAAGTGTATCATTTTCTTCCTCTATAAAATAACACCACATCTCATTTCTTCTCTACACTTAATTATCCTTTTATCTCGAAAAAAATATAACATATTACCATCATATATTCATTAATGAAATCCTATAACTTATATTTATTCCAAAATAAATCCCTTTCGAGGATTAAGGTGTAATTCAAAGAAGGTTTCTCAAGGAAGAGATATAACTCTCAATCGAGCATTTTCAAACTTATTTCTTATTATACTACATTTTAATTGATGGAATACATTATAAAATAACGAATTAAGTACATTAAATATAATGAATTTTTATTATGATGATGTGACAATGACTGTTCACCTTCTTTCCATCCATTTTAAAATGATAACGTCGCTCGTACGTACATGCAGACTACCACTACCACAAAGCTATGTGATTCATTTTTCTCTTCTATTTTACATGGATGGTAAAAGTTATAGATTTAAATAATATATATGATATATATATATATATATAATATAATAATGATTATATAAAGTTAAATTATTATTTACTTTTCTTTCATTCCATCCGTTGAAAAGTGAAAATATTTTTTCATGCATACATACAACTCACTCTCTCCATGAACGGTGTAATATATTCTAATGTATCTACATTATATGGATAAATTTATATATATATATATATGATGAATATATATGATATTAATATCATTATTAACATTATTTATATTATGTAATTATGATCAAATTATAAGGATCATGACTTATGAACAAAAACATGCATCTAAAACGAAGCAGTTATCATCCGAAACAATGATTTTAATAATAATTTTTTATAAAACATGTGATTATATATTATAATTAAATCATATATGGGATTATATATATTATTATGTTTCTATAATACATTTTTAATAAGTATTTATTTATTATAGAGGAATTCTGAACAAGTATAAAGAAAGATTATACTTGAGGTAATGGATTTATGTTTCAATCACATTTCAATCAGGATTTTTTATGGATAAATTTACATTAAGAAATTTTATATTCATTATCTGATAAATACCATTCATTTTTCTCCTACTATGGATATTTCAAGAATTTATAAGTATTAATACCATTTTTATCTCTTCGGTACTCAAAATTATTTAGAGCTTTTTTAATAAAATTCATCTTTATTTATCCAATGTTGGTTTGAAAACCATTTCTTCAAGATCCATTTTTTCTAAAAATGTTTTCAATAATATTTTTACTATTTATAATTATTGTTTATATTCATTTTTACCCCAATTTTTCTTTTTATAAAATGGTTTAAAAATAATATTCTTTTTGTTTTTTGAATGAGTTACCTTTTAACAATGGTGTAAACAGAATCTTTATTTTAACAATTATAGAATTAATTAAAATTTCCACTATCAATACCACTAAATGATATTAATTTTCCTTTAAATGTTTCCATGTTTCTATTAATATAATATATTTTCTATAATATTTTCTAAATGGTTTTATTTTAAATATGTGATTTCAAAATGAAATGGGTATTTTCCTTAGGAAATATTTTATTAATATTTTAAATAAATTTTCATCTATGATAAAATAATTTTATGTTAATTATACATTACTAAGGATAATATTCAATGATTTCAAACTAATTATTTCTATGTATGTTTTATGTTTATGGTGATTATATTTTTATAAAACCCATTTATTTTCTATGGGTTAAGCTATGATGAGTTGAAGAAATTTTTTTGAAACAAGTTTTTTTGAATAGGTAATAATATGATGATATGATGAATGTGTAATGACTCATTGGGACACATAAGTATGGTTTTAATTAGTTTATGGGTGGGATTATAATTATATAACCATCCAATTAATTGGGTATATAATTATATCTCACGATATAATTATTAGAGACAAGTAGATGTACTCAATCCTCTATAGAAAATAGGTAGGGATTCATGATCTACAATGGGAACTAGTAGTGATGTTTGATCCACTCTAGAAAATATGTGATGATTCCTTGTATATTTTGATATGGGAAACAATTTTTGATGCTTGATACACTATGATTTTATGTTATTAGTAGTTTTCATGAAAAATTAAAAAATTCAACACCTAGGATTGTCCTACACTTTTATGAAATGAACATAAGGTTCATGATTGACTTATGAATATTTCTTACTCTTATGATTCAAGTAATTTGAAATGTTATTGTTTTATTCCATGACTCACTTTTATGGTCGAAGATAGATTGTGTATAAAATTTATGATTTATTACCATGTTATAATACCCTTATGTTTATCTTGTGCTTTTATATGACCATGGATTGATATCTCCCATGTTTACCTTTACTTAGCATTGAAAATCTACCTTATGATTCAATTACCTAGGTTATGAAGAAATAATTTAAGTAGGGTTTGTCAATAAGAATACAAAGTGAGAATAAAATTACGATAGATAATGAATAATGTACCTAAATAATATTTTTAAGTATCTAGTATCAATAGATATTAGACCCTTATAGTTATCATGTGGATTCTAATGTTACGTATTGAATATTCATCTAATTAGATATAATATTGATGTATAAAAAGGATTGGGTCACTATAATTGGTATCAAATCATGATTTAGTTAATATTTAGAGATTAGTATTAGAAAACATTTGCTGAAAGACCTTGGGATAAGTCTATGTATAGGATACCTTCCTAAAGTGTTGGTAAGGAAGAGATTATGTGGTTTTCCTAAAAATACATACTTGTGTGGATACTACAAGTGGATTTGATTTTTTCAGAAATTCATATCAGGTTAATAACCCATAATAGAGTTGTTATGTAATATCATGACCATCATTTTCATGCATGTTGAGTGTGCCCTTACTATGCACCATGTTTGAAACTCCTAGGGATATTCTTAGGTTAATTAAAAATTTCTTTATGAACCATTATAAAGGATTTTAATAGATGATGATCATGGATGACCTATTTTAAATATATTATGTCTTAGAATGAAAATAAGGTGACATGATTTAGACGTCAAATAAATTAGTTTCCATGATTTCTCACTCTAGTTAATGATTCAAAATGGTCATACTCAAAAAAAATTATTAATGGATTGAAGATAAGATGACTAAGTTAAAGTGGTCATAGGTACAGTCAAATATTATAGTATATTACTTGATATTTTTCATGTAAATTACATTATATAATGAATAGTCTATAAGAATTATAATTCCTTTACTCAATGGTTAGGTGTTGATTAGTGGTGAAAAATCATAATTGTATGATGGTATAATATAAAGCAGATAGTTCCTCTCTGATTGATGTTCCAGTGAATTTACTTCAAGAAAATATCATTATTATCCCTCTAGTTGAACTTGATGTTATCTTAGTCATGGATTGGATTTCATTACATAATTCCGATATTAATTGTTGAGGAAATGAAGTAAAATTTTATATTCTAAACAATACTATGATCGTCTATCAGTGTGATGATAAAGATAAAATTCTGATGGAAATTTCATTCATTGTATGGGTATTTAAAAAGGTGTGTTTATCAAAAATGGTTAGGAATAAACTCAGTATCACATATTTTCCTATTGTATGGGGTTTTGTTGATGTTTTTTTGAAGAGTTTCATACTCTTCCCCAGAATCATGAAGTTGAGTATTCAATAGAACTCACTCCTGGTGCAACACCCATTTCAAGGACTACACATAGAAAGGTCCTAATTGAGTTGCAATAATTGTAGAAGAAACTAAAACATAATCTTGATAGGGGATTAATTTAGGAAAGTGTTTCATCTTTGGGTGCACCTATTATTGTTATTAAAAATTAAGATGGAAGTATGTGAATCAGAATTGACTATAAGGAACTAAAAAATATCACAATCAAGAAAAAGTATCATATTCCCCATATTGATTATTTATTTAATCAATTAGAAGGACTTTGACACTTTTCTAATATTTCAATTCATTTTGGATATCATCAATTTAGGGTTATGAAGGAGTATATTCTAAATATATAATTCCATATGATGTATGGTCATTATGAATTTATAATGATTCCATTTACAACTACTAATTCTCTTGTTATCTTCATGGATTTAATAAATAAAATCATTAGAGATTAACTTGATCAGTTTTTGGTAGTCTTTATATACAATATTCATGTTTATTTAAATATAAAGAAATAACATGGAGATAAGATGAAAATTTATCTTATGGCCCTAAGGAAGGATAAATTGTATGAAAATTTAACCAATTTTATGATTTAACTTCATAAAGTTTAATTCTTGGGTCATAAAATCTCAAGTGAGGGTATATAAGTGGATCATTATAAAATATATGTTATTGAGAAATGACCTAGCCCAACCATGGTAACTGAAATATGTATTTTTCTTGGTTTCTATAGATACTGTTGATATTTTGTGAAATATTTCTCATTACTATCTAATCCACTCACCATGTTGACTCAAAAGGGGGTTAAGTTTTTATGGACTGATGAATGTGAAAATAACTTCAAGGAGATAAAGATAAGGTCGTTTAGTGAAACTATTATCCCAATACCCTATAGTGGAGAAGCATTCATGATATATAGTGACGCATCAAAGAAGGGAGTTAGATGTTTCCTCTTCAAGAATGATGTGTTGATAGAATATGCCTCACTCTAACTGAAAATACATGACCAAAGTTACCCAAATCCTGATTTTTATATGGAATTGGTATTTTTTTCATTGAAGATATGGAGGAATTATATTTATGGTGACATTTTTAGAACATATACAAATAATAAATTTTTGATGTATATCGTCATATAGAAACTATTGAATAAGCACTAGAGAATATTGTTTAAATTAATTAAATTTTATAACTACTTAATAAATTTCCACCCTGGGAATGAGAACATGGTTAATGATGATTTGAGTCATAGGGAACACACTATTTCGACCATTATGAGGATTTAAATAGATCTAAAACTTATGTATTTACAAAATATATAAATTTAAGTCCTTAGGTAAGGAACCATATCATGTATTTCTCATATGAATGTTCAACCATCCATTCATGTGAATATTATAGAGGAACATAGGGATGATATAGATCTGAATAATAAAGTAAGAAGTGTTCCTATGTTTAACTATGATAGTTATGGAATGATAAGGTTTTGGGATAGAGTATCTGTCCCATTAATATTATAATCAACAAACGAACTATTAGATGAAGCTCATAGTTCTTCATTCTCTATACATCCTGGAAGTAAAAAGATGTATAAAGATCTAAAATAATATTTTTGATGGGATAAAATGAAAAGGGGTATTTTATAGTATATATATCAATAATATGTATGTTGTCCTATTAAGGTCGATATATAGAAGTTTAAGGGGATATTACATCAATTATTAATAAATTAATGGAAATGGGAAAACATTAGCATTGATTTCATAGTTGGAATCCCCAAAAAATATTAATTCGATATTGATATTTGGGTTGTATTCAATCACCTTATAATGTAATCACACTTGATTTACTTCAGAAAATATTTCTCTCATAATCAGCCTTGAGGGTTATACATTAAGTGGGTGTTAATAATTCATGGAGTACAACATTTTATTATATATTATCAAGATCTGAGGATTACCTCAATATTATGTAGAATACTTCTATAGGATCTAGATCTAGAGTTCAATTTGAATACTACATATCATACTCATATATATGGTAAGTTTTAGAGGACTGTTCAAACTCTAGGAGACATGTTAATTGATTTCTCTATAGATTTAAAATGTGGCTAGAATCAAGATATTAATTTGATAAAATTTTATTACAATAATAGATTTAACTAAAGAATTTATATGGATCCCTATGAACCCCAATATTATAAAATTTATAGAACTTGAAAATTATGTGATAATGTTAAAGAAAGAAAATTATTGGGACCAGATTTAGCTAAAGAAATGGAAGAGAATGCAAGAACCATCATTAACACATAAGAGAATCTCAAAGTTGAAAAAAAGTTATGTTTACAATCAACAGTGAGCTTTGGAGTTTAAAGTTTATGAAAATGTTTTCCTAGGAATATATTATTTTAATACGGTTATGATATTTTGAAATAAGGGAAAACTGAGCCTAATAAATGCCAATCCTTCTAAGATTCCATATCATGTCAGGATGGTAGCTTATCGTTTGGGACATCCATAGAACCTCTCTCAAGTTCAATATACTTTCAACATATCTCTTCCGAGGATGTACATAAATTATCTTTTACATGAAATAAACTAAGAGGTCGTATCATTTGAGTAAGATCTCTACTATGTATAAAAATCGGTAGAGATTCCAAATCACAGAGAGAAAGTGATACAAAACAAAACCACTCACATGTTCGTAGTTTTATAGAGAAACCATAAATTTGATAATGTTTTGTGGTAAGAATATGATGTGATGATTCAAAGGTATCCTTAATCATTTGTATCAATGTAATGGAATTTTTATGGGGTGGAATATAATACTCATATGTTTTATGATATAGTTCTCATTAAATAAATTCGATTTTATTGGTAGATCCCTTTACACAAAATCCCATGTATAAAAAAACTATGTTATACTATTGGAGTATTATTTTTTAATATGACCGATATATCTTAGTCATCAAATATATATAGAGGTCTTACTATATATAAATTTATTGATTAATTTATAGAAAATAAGTACTCAATTGTTTAGTAAGGCCATTTTATACATGAAAAAAATGTTTTTTGTTGTTTTTTTAGAAATTAATTTCTAGATATATTATATATTATAGTTTAAATAATAAATACCATTTTTAAAATCTTAATATCAAAATTATCTTTGGGTTAATGTTTGGTATTTTTCTGAAAAACTGAATTTTCAGTGAATAATGAGAAATAACATTTTTTAACCATCATTTATTTTCATTAAAAATTTACATTATGATTTGAAGTTGATATTAATGTAAAATAAGTCTAATTTAATTAGATAAAATCAAATTAATAACTTTTTAATCACCATTTTATGTAATTTTTTAATAAGTTTATTTTTATTCTTAAAATGCATTTATAAAAAAAATTTGAGTGCATAATTTCTTCCTATTTTAGTTAATTAATATAAACCATATTTATGTATGATTTCATTTAAGTTTATAGATTACATGTCTATATATATATATGAATTTAAATTCATATAATTATGATTATTGGACATATATTTTATGTAAGATCATCTTATACAAGAAAAATTAATATTTTCTAAAAACCGTTTTGTATTGCGTTTTGTGGGTCTAATTTTAAATTAATTTTTTTCCCTTGTAGAAATTTAATCATAAAAATGGATTAAATATTATTAATCTCAAGGTTAAAATTTTATATTTTAATTCATTTTTATTTTTAGGCTTTATTAACAGTGTCTCTGGAAAAATTCATCACCTTAGTAAAGGGTAAAATGGGGTAAACAAGGTTAAAACTATAATGTAAAACTTTATAATGACCCTAAATGATCACTTTATAATATTATGTTTGAGGAATTAAATAAAAATTATTATTAATAATTTAAATAATTTATTTTAAAACATTATTTTGAAATTGGGTTCCCAAGATTGACTTTTTTGTAGATAAGTTATATTTTATTCAAATTAAAAATATTTTTTAGTATTTGTAGTTAATGGAAAGGATAGAATATTCTGTTCTATTTTTTATTGATCCAAAAGTATAAAACCATTCCAATGATTATTATTTAAACAGTAAAATTTTTATAAACCCATTTTTACTTTATTTGAAGGTAAATTTATTTTTACTCTTAAATCAGGTATTTTCCTAAAAACTATTTTTCGTGAATTTTTTGTACATATATTAAAAGTAATTTATAATAAATAAATAAAATAAATATGCGAAAATGTATGATATATTTTTAAACATTATTTAAAAAAAAATTAAAAGGTCAGTTTTATTTTTTTTAATATAATTAAGTTATTATGGTAAAAATTTAAGATATCACAGTTAAGGTAAAAATGAGTTTAAATTTGTTTAGCCAGAAGATACAGATTAAAATGTATCCAAAAATCACCCAAATATTAATGGTTAAATTTATTAAAACCATATAAAATATTATATTTTAATTTTGGGTACTATATTTTCACTTTAAATTAATAAGATATATATATATTATTTAATATTTTAAGTAATTCCATGTGTTCCTTTTCCCTCCATAATAAAATTATACCATCTATCCTCTCTTCATAATTCATGATCTTTTGTGAAAAAACATATCTACCATAACAAATTCTTATATTACTTCATAGAATCTTATATCTTATTTTCATAACAAAACTTTGTCATTTTAAGGCTTCATGTGTAAGCCAAATAAGGTTTCTTAATAAAGGTGTTACTCTTATCCAAACGTTTTCAATTTGATTTAGTATTATACCTCCTATGAATACATGGTATCCACTATAAAATAATTAATTAAGTTTAATAAATATAATTAATTTTTATTATGATAATTTAATTACCATTATTAACCTTATTCCCATATATTAGAAAACGGCAACGTTTCTCATGTGTACATGTGGATGACAACCTCCACAAAGCGATGTGATTAATTTTTTGATTCTGTTTTTCATGGATGGAAATAGCGATAGATTTAATTAATATATATATAGATATATATATATATTATAATAATTATTTTTTAAAGGTGAATTATTATTTACCTTTCCTTCATTCCATCCATTGAAAAGTGAAAATAACATTCATGCATACGTGCGACCTACCCTTTCAATGAATAACACAATTAATTTTTCAATATCTCACTTTTATGGATGAATCTAAATATATATATAAGGAGTATATATGATATTAATATCATGAATAAGATTATGGATATTATATAACCATTATCCAATTATAATTATCTGAACAGACGAACCAAAAATTGCATGAAAAATAAAGTAGTTATCACCGAGAACAATGATTTTAATAGAAAAAACATTAATAAATAAGTGATTAGATATTATAAGTAAATAATATATGTTATGATATATATTAATATGGTTATATAACTAATTTATAATAAAATTATATTTTTTTATAAATGATTTTATAACAGGTATGATGAAAGATGAGACTTGAGGTAAGGCATTTATGTTTCGATCACATTCTAGTTGAGATTTTTTATGGGTAAATTTACATTGAAGAAATTATATGATCGTTGTCTAATAAATCACATTCATTTTTATCCTCCTCTAGTTATTTCTTTAATTTTTTAATATTATTTCCAATTTTTTATATTTGGTACTCAAAATGGTATAGAACATGTTTTTAATAAATGTTAGCCTTATTTCTCCTCTAGGTCAAAAAAACTTTTCAGCCATATCCATGTTTTCTAAAAATGTTTTCAAGAAAACATTCACTATTCTCCCATTATTTTTTGAATTTATTTTTATAAAAACTTCATTTTTTAAAATATTTTTTAAAAAGGATATTCTTTCTATTTCTTGAACAAGGTACTTTTTTCCTAAGCTATGAACATAATCATTGTTTTAACAATTATGACATGAACAAAATTTCCCACTATCAAGACTTCTCAAAGATATGAATTTTCCTTTCATATTTTCCAAATTTATTTTCAAATAAAATGTTTGAACTAATATTTTTTAAGTATTTTTTTAAATATGTGATTTCAAAATGAAATGTGTATTTTTTAATAAATATTTTTGTGACTTTTAATGGAATTTTCATCTATGAAAACATCCTTTGAGGTTAATTATACTTTATTGGGGATATGATCCAATGATATCATCCTTATCAATTATCTTGATGGTTTATGTTTATGGGGAGGATATTTTTATGAAACCCATTTAATTACCATGGGGTATGATATGATGAATTAATGAAATGTTTATGAGGCCTATTTTTTTCACGGGTTATGCTATACTGATATAATGAATCTATAATGATCTTGTGGCACAAATATGTATGGTTTTAATTATGTTATGGTTGTTTCGGGAATTATATATCCCTATTATGCATTGGCTAATGTTATATATCTCATGAGATAATTATGTGAAACAAGTACATGTAATAAATCCACTATGGGAGACAATTAGGGATGCCTAATACACTTTTAAACAAGTAGATATACTTGATCCACTATGGGTAACTAGTGGTCATTCTAAATATTTTATGACATGGGAAACATGTTTTGATTCATGATCTACTATTATTTTATGGTCTTGGAAGTTAACCGTGACATGTGAAATGGTTTCTATACCTATTATGGTGCCAAATTTTTATAACATGAACTTATTGTTTGTAAACATAGTTTTGATCTTGATTTATCATATTTTATGGGTAAAATTCTATATTTGAAGGTATTTTGAAGTCTAACTAATGAGTTTCATGAATTGGGTGCACAAGCATCAAACTATGCACGTGGTTCCTGAATATTAGAAGGGTGTGGTTTTCTTATGTTTTTCCACCTTCAATATTTTCTATGTTTTTTATATTGATATTATGGATTAACTATTAAGGATATTTATGAATTTTATATGATCTTGTGACATTTTTACCCTGTTTTGTTAGAAATTTGAGATAGATTGTGATAATTTATTTGAGGTATGATTTTTTTGGATTATATTGAGCCATATATTTATATTAAGACCATTGGTGTGAGCTATTCAAAGTTAAAAAATTTGGGAGATGACATTTGGAAATAAATTTTAGGGGTGTAAATGAGTAAAATATATTCTCTAGATTTTTTTTGATTTTTTTGAGAATTTTATAAAATAAAAGGTGGTTATTATATATTATGTATTGGTCTTGGAGTGGATAGTTTCCTATACTTAAATTATTTCAAAGATAAAAATTGTTTTAAATAAGGTATTTAATTATAATGATTAAAATGTGTCAAAAAATTGGGTTTTTAATTAATGTGATGATAGTGTTTTAGACAATTAAACAATTTTTAATTTATATTTTAGGCTAATGAAATGGGAATTATTGGATTTTAAGTGGGATTAATAAAATATTAGGGGACTAATTCTAATTTAATTTTCAATAAATAAGTTAAATATCCCATGATAAATGACTTGTTTAGTAGAAACCAAATTTTAATGGGATTACTGGTTCAATTTTTGGAATATCGGGTTTTAATGTTTTTCTATGTTTCTATTTTATTTTTGCACCTATATTTTTGGAATTGTTTTATATCCCTCTTCATTATTTTCTTTTAGGTGAAAATTATTTCATGTCTAATCATGGAATTAATTTTCTGAGAAATCATATTTTTCTAAAAACATTTGGCAAAACTAGTGATATTTAACCATATCGATAAGAAATGTTAACTTTCAATTTACTTTTAAGGGAAATGGATTTTATGTATTTAAAGGGGGTTTGGTTTTCATCATTATAGATATTAGTTTTAATTTTGTATGTACAAAATGATAAATTTTATTGTTTAAAAGGGTTTTTAATGGGTTACTCCCTTATCAGTTTCAAAATAAGTAATCATTTTTATTTGGAATAATCTGATTTTCATTTGATGATTTCTTGCATGTTATTTTCATTGGATATTATTTCATATATTGAGGGTGTTTTATGTAACATCCTTCCTTCTCATTGGATTGAGATGGTTGTAGGATGATAATAGGGCTTAAGAAAAATAACCAAGATGCCAAATACTAGAAATAAATGTCGAAGGGTTTCAATACATGTAGGGGAAAATTTACCCTTTAAGAATAAAATGACTAATCCAATAAAACCAAACCAAACAAACCACTATATAATGCATGATGAAAACAATGACAATTCAACCAGTTAATTTATATCAAAACTCACCAAAGTGTACTACAATATAATCCAAACTAATATCAAAGTAAACTATAGAGGATGACTAATAAAAATCCAATATTACCACAAGACCCCATCCTATAAAAGATCTATGCCCCAACATCACAAAATATCCCATGTATCATGAAGTAGTGCTAAAGACGTGTCATACTTTACGTTTTCCCATTTCATGGTAAATGAAAACTGCAAAAGGACCAAAGTGAAAAATTAGAGGTGAGTATAGAACTCATTAGGTTTTCCCTAATGACTTCCCTACTCACACCACTAGGAAAGAAAATTTAGAAATATTTATATAAAACTATTTATATGAAAAAATTCCCAAATAGTTTATAAAAAAATATATAGAACTTATAAAAATAGTTTGTAACTATATATAAACAAATTCCATGTAACCCAATTTTCCATAAAATCTACTTTTCATGAAAACAACCAACGAATAATTTAAATCCATTTCACAATATCCATTTTGGCATAAATATTCCATTCCACCTATCCACACATCCAACTATGCATGTAACCTGTACATCCCTATTCTCGCGAGTGGTGAGTCATCCTTTCACTAATACTTCACCTAGTGAACAATTTGATAGGGGATATCCCTTAACATTTACATCTCACTAATGATGGGGGAGAATTCTTACCCTTATATGTCTCGTATTCATAGGAAAACACACAACCGTTATTCTAAAATAATGCCAAAACAATTCTTTCATCCATTTCAAAAAAATGTTCTTTTATTGAAATCCATCCAACAAACCAATGAAAATCAACCATAACCATTTAATTTCAATAAAATAATCAATTTTTTGAAAAAAATTTGATTAATCCACTTAATAAAATTCTTGAAAATTCACATTTGAAAATCAACATTTTAAAAACAATAACCAAAGAACTTTCTACAAATATACCCAATTTCCATGTCTCCAAAAACCATCACTCAAGATATTTATCAAAAATCATTACAAAACCAATTGACAAAAAATTTTACACAAAATAATAAATTTTGAATCAATCCAATCAGTTATTGAAAGAGCATTCAAGAGTGAAGCCACCTACCTCAAGAGTTTAAGAGAAAATGATAAGTGGATGAAGAACGCCAACAAAATTGGGTTAAATCATCACGAAACCACAATAAATATCTTACCCTAACATCAAAAAGACCAAATACAACCATATTTGGCATCCATACCCATATATCTACCCACCTTTGTTGTATATCTGAGTAACTGATATGTGCATAAAAGTAGATCTATGAAAAACATCAAGAACGATGAAGAACGATCTCTTACCTTGAGGAATCAGATTCTTATCACAAAGTGAGGCCTTTAGATCACATCTTGAATGATGGGATAAACTTCCTTGACCTTTGGGGAAGAAAAATACCAAGTTAGGCCCACAAAGGATGTAAAATAAGACAATTAAAGGAAAAAACATGTTAGATCTACATTTTCATGACATGATTTTGACCCGGGCAAAGATTAGTCGCAAGGTTAGAAAAACTGTGCACTAACCATGCGTTACCCTCTACCTTAAAGATGACCCTTTTCATGGTCTCGTCGTATAGTCTACAAAACTATTCTCTAACCCTTCAAAATACACTACCTCTATCTACCCAAAACATACAGTTTCTCATATGATGTATAATGGTTTGGAAAAATTGTGCGCTACACGTGCACCTTCCCTTAAGCCCAAAAAACACAACCAAAGTTCACAAAAATCTTACAAATGTCACCCATATACTTTATATAAATAAAAGTATAAAGAAAGGGTTACTTACTAGAAACTGAGGGGTACTACATTCTCTCCACCATTGGTATTTTCATATTCGGAGAGTAACAAACTATCTGTGTCTTGAAAGACTGTTGGCAATTTCTCTTTCATCTCCTTCTCACATTCCCAAGTCTCTTTTTTAACTTGAACATGTTTCCACAATACCCATACTAAACTGATTCTTTTCCCATGTAATACTTTCTATTGATTATCCACAATTCGGACAGTGATATATACCAACAAAGCATCCAGATCTAGGTCAATGTGATCCCATATAATCACATGGCCAAGATCCGGTTGATAATTTTTCAACTGAGATACATATAACAGATTATGCACCACTCAAAACTATGGTGTTAATGCAAAATGATATGCCAACTCTCCAAACCATTACAATATATTTAAAGGTCCAACATATAACAGAGATAACTTTCTCTAATTCCCAAAATACCAATGACCAAGCCTTGGAGAAATCCTTAAGAACACATGATAACTCACTGTGAACGACAACAGTCTTCTAAGATTATCCGCATAAGATTTTTGATGAATCTAAGTCGTATCCATTTGTTTTCTGAACAATGAAATCTGCAACATTTTTTATTAGACAAGGCTCAACCCAACTAGTGATGTCTCACCAGTTTCCACACAACGCAGTGGATAATGATACGGATTCCCATACAATGCTTTAAAAAGAGCCATATGTATCAAGGCTTGATAGCTATTGATATGTGAGAACTCCACTATGGGTATGTTCTCTTCACATAACCCACTAAAATCCATTACACAATCCCACAACAAGTCTTCCAACATTATTTTCATTATTTAGAATTTCCCATCCGCCTAAGGATGGATTTGTGAGTTGATCCACTATCACCCATATGGAATCATGCTTTCGATCCAATATTGGGAGTCCTGCAAAAAAACACATCGCTATCTTCTCCCATTTCGACACTGGGATTGGTAAATACTGAAACATACCTACTGGTCACTGATGTTATGCCTTAACTTGCTTACAAGTTAAGTACTTTGAAACAAGATCAACCACCTTCTATTTCATACCGTTCCACAAAAACTATTTTTTCAAATCCTTTTACATATTTTGTATTACTGGATGAATAGTCCATCTCAAATGATGATTATAACTAAGAATTTTCTCTTGAAAATCCATAGGTACAATCATATCATTTGTGAAACACAACAATGAATGCCCATCCAGCCTCCATATCTCAGTGGTCTCCCCACCATCGAGTTTTGTACTCATAAACAGGTATTTCGCATCAGATGTTTATGCCTCTTTGACTATCTTTACCAAATCAGGAATATAGGAAAATGAAAAGAAATTTGAGACATCACATTGGTATTCACAATCCATATCCATTTCGGATAATACTGATGTCAACCACCACTCGTCTGAAGTTTCTTTTTGCAACTGAGCATATGAATTTCTACTTAATGCATCTTCTACTATATTTCCTTTTCCCAGTGTAAACATAAAGTTATAGTCAAACATCTGTAGATACTCCATCCATTTCCTTTTCCTAATATTCAAATATCATTGTGAGAAAATTTGTTTCAATATCTTATGATCCATTAAAATAATAAATTTCTCACTAAAGAGGTAATGATGCCAAGTCTTCAAGGCATGGACATTTGAAGTTAACTCTAAATCATGTGTTGGGTAGTTCTTCTCATGTAATCTCAATTGTCTTGAACCATAATCAAAACATGGTATCCTTTCATTAGATAACATCCCAACCCAAATCCTGAAGCATTAGAATACACCACATACCCCTATCCCAGTTCTGAAAAAATCTTGATAGATATTGATGTAAGATTAACTTTCATCTCTTGGAAAGATTTATAGTATTCCTCAGTCTATTGAAATGGAATGTTCTTCTTTTTCAAGGATATAATAGTCAATGTTAATCAAGATAATTCATAAAAAAGTGTCTATAATTACCATAGATACTAACAAAGCTTCATATCTCAAAGAAATTTTTGGAGGTCTTCAAGAGATAATAGCTTCCATCTTTTCAGGATCAATAGAAACACCTTTTCTAGAAATTACTTGGCCAATAAAGTGTACTTATTGTATCCAAAAAACACACATTGATAATTTTTAATACAGATGATGGTCTCTCAAGATATACAAAACTTTTTACAAGTGTTGATCATTCTCAACCCTTAACCATGAATACACCAGTATGTCATCCGCAAACACCACAACAAAAGAATCCAGGTATCCATGAAATTTCTAATTCATCAATGCCATATATACTAATAGTGCATTTTAAGACCAAAAGGAATTAACACATATTGATATTGTCTATATCTACTTACAAATTATATTTTCGGAATATCCTCCTATCGAACTCAGAATTGGTGATATCCAGATCACAAGTCAATTTTACAGAACCATTGTGCTCCCCTCAGTTGATCAAACAGGTCATTGATGCATGGAAGTGGATATCGATTCTTGATCATAACTTGTTTAAACTTACAACAATAAATGTACAACCTTAGAGTTTTTTCTTCTTTCTTCACGAACAAGACTCATGTTTCCCATGGAGATGTGCTTGGCCGAATGAAACCCTTACTTTACAACTCTTCCAACTACACTTTCAGCTCCCTTAATTCTAATGGATCTATCCAATAATACGAATAGGGGATAGAAATGGTCCCCAAAATAAGATCAATCATAAAATCCACTTTTATTATGGGTAAAAAACCTAAGAAATGTTTAGGAAACATGTCAGGAAAATGATCCACTACTACTGAGATGCTACTAACCTCGATCTCTTCCATCAATTCCAAATTTAACACCACCAAATGATAAGAGATTGTTCCCATTTCTGGTGCCAATAAATTCTTTCTACCTATCTTTACAACCCTTCCACCTCTGAAGAGATTCTTAGTATCAGCCTATGTCACAAAACTAATTGTTCTACTATAATAGTTGATGTGATCCTTAAACATTTCCAAAAAATCCATACCTAGGATTACATCATATACATCCATCTCCAACATCGATAAGTACCTTATTTTTTCATCACCATAAACAGTTATAGAAGAATATATATATATAAAGGATTGACATTCTCTTTAACCAAGAGGAGTTTTATGTTCAAAGAAGACATCATCTCGGGTTTTAAACTTAGGAAATGAACTACACTAGAAGAAATGATGAAATGTGATGTACCAATATCACATATCCCTTTCATAATTGTAGAATTCAAAATAATCTGAAGTCTCTCCATGGATGTCCTAGAATGATCACCCACAATCACCTAATTAGCTCAATATAATTTCTTCATTGATACAATCATATCCATGTTATCTTGATGATATTTCCCTTGAATAGGATTCATGGTATTAATAAAATCACTATGGATATATTATACTGAAGAGATTGATTTTGTTTTCCTTTCCTCGTCAAAGAATATGATTCTTGAGACACCTAATAAGTTTCATGAGAACTTGATCTCAGAGAATTGCGACAATATCACTAAAGATTACACATCCGGTTACATTTGTGCCATGATCTAGGTGGTGTTTTACAATATTACTTCATGTGATCGAATGAAACACATTGAAAACATACAAGCTGGATCTTTGGTTTTGGAGGAAGATTCACTGATCTAACTGTTTGATTCTGATTTCATCTCCCACCATGGAAGTAATTGTCCCTCTTCTGCTTTCTCCCATCATTAAAGTTACCATCATTTCCTGTAGGTATCATGAAACTTCCTCCTCCCATAGCTTCTAAAATGTATCTTTCATCCACTGTTGCTCTTTTCACAATCTTTGTATAGTTCTTACTACCTAACATTATTATCTTCAAGTGAATATTCTTTCATAGACTCGATTCAAAGATGTCTACCTTTAAGGACGCACTCCCTTGAACATCTAGTGAAAAGGTGCACTGAATTCAAGAATTTAGTCACATACTATGTGATAGATATATTTTCTTACTTCAGGATAAAGTAGTCTATTTTCTCGGGATCTTGAACGTATGTGGATCAGAATTTTTTGTTGGTATGTTCCTAAAAATCCTCCCAACCAAGGCCTTAATACACTTTTTCTTGTACTACTATATCCCACGACTATCATGCAAGATCCTCTAGCATATATGTTACTATCTTGACCTTCATCTCTATTTTTTTGTCTATGAAATCGAAGATACAATTCATTCTGTTTAGCCACACCTCTTCCCTTTCTATTTCTGAATCACCCAGAAAGATGGGTGGATTCTAGTTTTTGAACTGGATGGAATGATCCACTTGGCTTGGCTCATCCATCTGGTTCCCTGTTTTAATAGCCTGAAATTCATGGACAATACTCTAAACCATTTTTTGGTTCACCTGTTGCTCATGTGTAACCACATTCACCACGTATTCTTCTGGTTTTATTCTATGATTCCTACATGGTTCTATTTTCTAAACAAACAACAAATGCCATATGCATCACTCTCTAGAAACTGAAGGCTTAGAATTTTAAATTCTACAACATCAACTATCACAACATTTCTTTCTTAAAAAAAAACTTTTCCACGTTCAACCATCTTGAAAAATATCTTAATTTCTTTCAAAAATCAAAACATTTTCAAAATACACCAACTCTGCTCTTTTCAGAGTCTCTCATTTGACAAAAAATGCAACATTTTTCAAAAATCAAGACAGTGCATCAAATCATATATCATTACTCCAAATGAAATATGAAATCCTAGTGGTAAATCTTTCCTCTAATGCATGTCATGCTTCTATAATTAGCTAAACCCATAAAAATAAGATTCCAATATCCTATAAGTTTATCTAAAACACTTATGTACCCAACTCCCTAGTAACTTGAAGTTCAACATAAAAATGTTAGCTACTTATTTTTATTCTCCATATTTCAAGTCCCAAAAATAATACTTCTTTCAAATTTCACCTCTGAAGGAATAGAAAAGAGTGAATTTAAATCTGACACTAAGAAGATTAATGACTACTTATTCCACAAGGAAATAAATGAATGATGATACCATTTATATCAAAAATAATTTTAGACTGAACAATATTGATACCATTTGTGACATCCCTTTTTCTCATTGGCTTGAGAAGGTGGGAGGATGTTACTATGCCTTATACGACATCCCCAAGATGCCAAAGGATAGAAATAAATTCCTAATGATTTCAATTCATGTGGGGGACGATTTAACCTTTAAGAATAAAATGACTAATCCAATAAAACAAAACCAAAACAACCACTATTTGATGCATGATAGAAAGAACGACAACTCAACCAATTATTTTATATCAAAACCCACCAAAGATCACTATAACTAAATCTAAACTAATTTAAAAGTAAATATTAGAATCTTACTAATAAAAATCCAAGATTACCACAAGACTCCATGCTCCACAAGCTTCATGCCCCAACATCACCAAACAAACCAAGTATCACGAAGTAGTGCTAAAGACATGTGATACTTTACCCTTTCCTATGTCATAGTAGATGGAATCTATAAAAACCCCAAATTTCCAAAGAAGGGGTGAGTATAAAACTTAGTAGTTTTTCCACAATTATTTCCCTAATCATGAAACTATGAAATAAAATTAATCAACATTTATATAAAACAATTTATATGAAACAATTCTCAAACATTTTATAACAAAATATAAACAACTTCTAAAAAATGTTTATAATCAAATATAAACAAGTTCAATGTCACCAAATTTTCCAGAAAATCTATTTTTCATGAAAACAACCAACCAATTATTTAAATACATTACTCAATATCCATTTTTTATAAACATTCCATTCTACCTATCCACACATCCAACTATGCATGTCACATGTACCTCCTTATACTTGCAAGTGGCGAGTCATCCTTTCACTAAGCCATCACCTAGTGAAACATTTTATCGGGGATAAAACATAACTTTATCCACCCCACTACTAATGGGGGAGACTCATTACGCTTTTATATCCCATATGCACATGAACATAAAAAAATATTATTCAAAAATAATTCCAAAACAATTGTTTCATCTATTTCAATAAAACCATTATTTTATTGAAAACATTCCAATAAACCAATTCAAATCAAACATCCCCATTTAATTTCAATAAAATCATCCCTTTTATTGAAAACATTTTGATTAATCCATTTACCAAAATTCCAAAAAATCTCCATTTTTAAATCAACATTTTTTAAACTAAGAACCAAATCACTTTCTATAAAAACACCCAATTTCCATGTTTCAAAAAACTGTCACTATAGAAGGTTTTAAAAAATAATTTCACATCTAATTCAAAATAAATTGTACACAAAATAATAAATTTTAAATCAATCAAATTAGTTCTAGTGATAAGAGTTTATATTGAATCCACCTACTATGAGAGTTTAGGCGAAAACGATAAATGGATGAAAAACACCAACGGAACCGAGTTAAATATTCAAAAAGCTACGTTAGATCTTGTCCCATATCATCATGAAGACCAAATAAAATCATATTTAGAATACATAACATTAGATATACCCACATAGGTCATAGATATGATATTCCGAGAAGAGGGGTGAAGTAAATCTATGAAAAACATCAATAATGATGAAGAACAAACACTTACCACAAGGAATTGACTTATAATCACCATGTGAAGCCTTAAGATCACCGCACGGTTTATTCGCATGGTTAGAAAAACCGCATGCTAACCATGTGTTAGAAAATAACTTAAACATGAAACATTTCATGGAATCCTATCATGTTCTCCAAAACCATTCTCCAACCATTTCAGAGACACTACCTCAAACTTCCCAAACCACACAGTTTCTCCTAGGCTATCACAAGGTTTGGATAAACTGTGCGCCACCCGTGCACCTTCCCTTTAGACCCAAAAACCCAACTAAACATCTCCAAACTCTTCCAAACATCACCCATATACTTTATATAATTAAATGTATAATTAAAGGGTTACTTACCCGAAATAGGATGTGTTATACTTTACATTTTCAAGAGTATACAATTCTATTTAATATATTGGTATCAAGAGTTCTTAAAGATTGTAATTGGTTCCTCTAAGACTAGATTAGTCTTTATTGATTTTTTTAGAAAATTTGGTTCATATTTTTATGGATTACTATTGGTGTGTCATTATTTGGGGAATTTGATTTTTTAAATTTGTTCTCTAGTTGTTGAATCATTATTTTATGATTTTTATTGGTTTGGTAGTGATTTTATTGAAATTTGGATTTGGGATAAGATTTAGTCTCTCATGTTAGGGATAATACCACAAGTTTATGATGTTTTGAATATATATTTTTGGATGTTTTTGCATAAATATTTTTAGTGTTTGTTTTTATTCATTGATCTATGGGTTTTTCCCTTGAAAGGAAGTCTACAAAAAAAATTTAGCATGAAATATTTTTATGGTGTTGAAGTTGTAATGAACCGAGTTTTGTTAGGTTAGTAAAATTACGAGGGAATATGAATTTTTGGATCTGGGTCTTGGATTGGGATTCTTGATTATGTTTCATAAGATTTGTGTAATGATATGGGGGTGGTAGTCTAATGGAAGAAAAATTTGAGCAAGTTATAGTTACTTTGAGGGTATAATCATCTCCTATAAGGGCACTATAGTGTGACCAATAGGTGTCACGTCATAGTGGTTAGAGGTTGAGGAGTCCCATTGTGCAATGGTAGTGGGTTTCTTATGAAACTATTATAGGGTGAGGGACTTGCGATACAACCAAAGGTCCACAATATGATTATGGATAGTGGATATACCACCCCCTCTTCAATTTTGGGGGATTTGGTGTCATAATACATTGACCACACTACAACATCATCTGCTGAGAGGCAGTCCCCCTACCATTTTTTTATAGTTTCATCATCTTCTAAGGACCATGTCGTAAGGTTCCCTAGATGGGAGGTTTAATGATATGAACTTATACCTAGGGAATTTTTGTTGGATGATATTTTTGGTCTTTTACAAGGGACCTTATTTGGGACTCCCCTTAGTTCTTTCATCCCCAGTCACACATGGGAAGAGGTAGAAGCCTTATTTTCCTCTTCCATTCCTTCCCCTTATCTCTCTTCAATTTTAGGTGATTTGGATTGTTACATTGCATAGATTTTTTTATGTATTAAACTTCCCATATTTCTTTTTCTTCTCATTGGTTTTTTCTCTCATTATGAATCTCATAGTTAGGGTTTTGGGAGGTCTATTCCATTGAGGCATGGTGGAGTCATTCATCTTCATGGGGCTTTCAGTTCAAGATTGTAAAGGGGGTCCTAGAAGGGGTTATTCTTTCCATAATTTTTCTTTTTTACTCATGTTATGTTTCTACAAATAATTTATTATGGTAATAGTTATTTTTGTATTTTTTATTCATTGGATTAGAAGTAATGTATATTGGGTTTTCATGTATTAGGTATGGGAGTGTGAGAGGATATGATCACACCTTGTGTCCTACGATTTTGGTACCATTATTCCATCTAATAGGCTAGGTATATATTATTCCATTATGGGATTCTGGATTTGGGTATTTGGTTTTTTAATTTTATAATGGTTATTATTGAGTTAGATTCTTGAGGACCCATATGAGGTATCTATGATATTTGGGTTGATGTGTGGGTCTTTGGTTGAGGTAGGTGGCTCCATGCATGACTTTTTAAATTTAAATCCTCAATTTGTTGCCTATTTTTAATATATTCTTGAACTTCCTAAATAAAAAAATTATATGATATATATATAGTAATTTTTGTAAAAATGTGTTAAGGTCTTTTTTAAATAGAAAATGGTAATGATAAAGGGATGTTTGATCTTCAATTAATTAATGGGAGGAAACCCATTTTTTTATAAAAAGTTCATATAAAATTAATATGAGTTGAATATTTCTAAGGTTGTTTTGGGTTTGATGATTATGGAAATATTTTATTAATGTTTACTTGATATTACAAATTAAAGGTTTTTTAGTGATTTTTATAAAATGATGTAATGTTTTCAAAGGATTTATATAGTATTTTTTTATTGTTTTTCTTTTTAAGAGGTGAAACAATAAATCCGTTTTCTTACCAAAATGTGGTTCTAAAGGCCAATTTAAAACTTTATAAAATAGGGTTTTCTGAATAGATGGGGAAAATTAAATATTTACATAATGAATCTATCCATTAGTTCAGAGTGTTGAATTACTAGTGTAGTTATACTACATATTACCACTAGTCTAGTGAGTTTTTTTGGCTACTAAAGTTATATTGTTTATTCCAACTAGTTTGTTGTGATTTCCCAACTTGTGAAGTAAAATATTACCAGCCCACTAGTCCAGTGAATGAATATTCCTAGTGAAATTATACTACTTCTTTCTAAAATTTCAGCGTTTTAGCCTTACCAAAGAAGTTGTACTTTTTATTACCACTAGTTGGGTATGGTTACCCCCAACTAGTGAATTAATAGAGTGGGATGCCCTAAACATAGAGGCTTTATGATTTTACCATTTCTTTATTCTCTAAAATATGTTCTATGATTTTCATTTATTTTCCTTATTAAAATAAATCATCTCTTTAATTCAATTGGGAAACTCCCATGATTTTGATTGTTTATTTTCCTTTAACTGAATAGATATTATTATTTTTTACTCATTACTATTTTTATTTTACATGTAAGGGCTGTAGTTGTTTTTTTGTTTCTTGCAGTATTCTATTAATGAAACATGGTATGGATTTATTGTTATGGGAGTTTTTTATCTGTGCATTTTAAACATTTTGTTTCATTATTTTTCAAAATCATGTTTTATATGTTCTTGGTAATAAATTATTAATGAAATAATTTTTTCTAAATTATTAATCAAATATGTTTTAATGTTTTTTCGTTATGTTATTTTTTTAAAAGGGGTTTTTAATGAATTTTCTAAAATTTACGGATTTTTTAAAACTAATGTTGTGTGATCTATATTAAAATTAATAAAAAAAATTATAATTTAATTATTTATTTTTAATATTTAATGATCTGAATTAATATTGAAGAATATGAATGGGCGTGGAGATTTTACCTACATAGATTTGTGATCACACCTATATATTTCATGAATAATAAATGTTTTGATGAGTTAGATGTTTTTCTTTTAGTTTTAATTTTATTTTGGTGGTAGTTACATGAAAAGGAGGATTTGTTTGATGCTTGAATGCATGTGATCATAATCTTTGTTTTATTTTTTGGTATTATATTTATATCATGTATTATTATATTTCTTTGGTATATTTTAGTTTCCCTAGTTATTATTATTGGAATTTATTATATGGATCACGATTTATGTTTTATGTTATGCATCATCTTATTTTGGTTAATATTGAAACTACTTATTTTTCTTCTCTGTGATCATACAATATATATAAATTTCCTGACATAATTCTAGGTGGAAGTACCATGTTATTATTATTTTATCAATATAATTCATTCACATATATATAAATGTGATTACCAATCTCCATTTTTTTAGCCCATGGGGATCGGGAATGACTTTTAGGACTTTCCACATACTGGATCGGGTGCTCGGATTAGGGGTTTCCCCAGTTGATCCACTACATGAATGATATAACAATTTATAACAAGTAGTTAAAATAATTTAAAATAAAACATAAAAAATTAATGATAAAAAAATTATATATATGAATATTTAAATATTTATTGTACAAAAAAAATTAGGCCAATTCTTATAAAGGTTTCTAGTGAAAAAAATTATATGTTTTCTAAAGACTAAGGGTTTCCACCAGAACATGATTTTATTGTCTAAACAATTTTAGATCATAGAATAATGTATAGAAATATTTCATTTTAGTTATTTGGTCTCATAAAGAACCATGATGAATTAATAAACACCAAAAAATAGTTTATCCTCATAGTGGCTCTAACAATGATGTAGTAATCAACTAACACCATTTTGGAGATAAAAAAACTCTATTTTATGGCGATAAATTCAGGTCATTTTCCTTCAAACACACCATTTAATAATGATATATTAATATTATATGGTTTGACGATTAAATAACCATGATATTTTTAGGGAAAACTTTGAAGAACATATTTTTTTGTAACAAATAAGACTATGGTTCTGGAAAACAAATAAATCCATTTTCATATTTGATTTTCATATTATTGATTCATCACTAACAATTAATTTAATACAAATAATGTGTTTTAGGGGATATATCTATGAATATAATTAGTAGAATAAAGAAAAAAACCTACACTAAGATCAAATTATAGTGGAATAAAAAAGATAAAATTTGAAAAGTATGAAACATGTATTCCATATTGTCTATTTTTTGTCGTCATAGGAAGTGAGTTTGATCAATACCTCTCAGAACACTATAAAAAAATCTTGACAAATTGTACTAAATATTATCATCACTAAATAATGAAATAGTAAAGTGGTTCCTTTTTCATCTATAAAAATAGATGATAAATATTGGCATTTATTATTTCTAAAAAGAAGTAATAAATATAGGACTTGTTAGAACATTATTTATTAATGATAAAAGAACTCCTTTATGAGTGCCTTTATTTAGCATTGATAAAGTATTCCATTTATCAGTACTATTTAGCAGTGATAATGTTTACCAAGCATAATATAATTTATATATAAATATTTATATATTCTAAACTATGATTTATGTTTCAAAAATTTAATATATTTATTTAAATATTATTTTACTATTTTCATCATTTAGGCTTTATGGCAACATATTTGGTCCTTCAGGCCATAGGGCCTCCATGAAATCAAATTCCTTCTATCCGTAGGGACTCTAGGACACCATCAGTATATAATAAGTGACATCGTAGGACTTGAAAAAGGAACATTGTAATAGATATGTGATGTAACATTTTAACATTATGGTCTCACCAAGTGGGTGACCTCAAAAGAGGGATGGATGCATGAGACCTACTAACCATCCTTCTATACTCATGGATTTATGATGTGGTGAGGAGGGTTTCCCTACAACATGACTATCTACAAATTTGGACTAGAATAAATATGTAACAAAACATATAGAAAATGTAGTAAGTTACCATGTATTTTTCATTAGGTGAGCGTATTGAATGAGAGATTAGTGTACTTAAAACCTATCATCCTGCCCTATTCCCACATAGATTTACAATATGGGGAAAATGGTTCCCCTACCATAGTTAAATGGAGGGTAGAACGATGCAACGATTCGTGGTGATATTGATGCAACATTTATACTGATAGTATGGTGCAATGAATACTAAAAAGGGGGAGACATTATGTAAGACTAGTGACACGACATGAAATACAAAACACATTCGGACTTCAAATCATCTCTTTACATGGACTCTCAGCTATATTTGGGAAGGACTTTGGGTCCTCAATAGCATAATCCTTCAAACCATTAATATGTAAATAAATAGTTCTAGTAGGTGTTTGTCATTATTTATGGGGAGAGATTATGCTTGACCCACTGGGGTTTCTAGGTATTTCTGTTGTTTGAAGTTTTAATTCCCCCTACCTATGATGATATAAATACATTAAATATAATTCATATTTAAAGTTATATATTTATTTTCATGTTATATAAATTATAATATATAAACATATACATATATATGTTTATTTATAATTATATATATCTGTGTGTTTATATATTTATATACATAAGTATTATTATATATATATTAAAATTTATAAATATATAGTATATGTACATATATAGAAGATATAAATAAACATATAAATAATTAGATAGTAAAATGTGTGTGTGTGTTTGTTTTTATAGTATATAAATATAAATATAAATATGTGTGTGCAGTATATAAATATAAATATAAATATGTGTATGCATGTGGAATATAAATACTAATATAGAAATGTGTGTTAGTGTGGAATATAAATATATGTGTGTGTTTGTGTGTTTGTGTGTCAATATTAATTTTGTATGTGTCTATTTATGTAGTATATAAATATAAATATAAAAATGTGTGTGTTTATTTATATAAGATATAAATATAAATATAAATATAAATATAAATGTGTGTGTGTGTTTATATATTCTATAAATATAAATATAAAAAAGTCCCTATAGTATATAAATATGAATATACCATATAAATACAAATATAAATGTGTGTGTGCACATGTAATATAAATATGTGTGTGTGTGTGTTTGTCTAAAGAAATTCATGTGTGTGTGTTTATATAACATATAAATATAAATATAAGTGTGTGTGTGTGTTTATATAGTATATAAATATAAACATAAACATATAAATATATATAATATATAAATAAACTTATATATAATTATATGTTCGCGTGTGTTTATGTAGTCCGTATATAAATATATAAATATTCCCTTATATAATAATAATAATAATAACACAAGTTAGTGGTAAGTGTTATCTATCACAAAGGAAATGTTTGGGGGTTCTAATATCACGTGATTCTTAGTCAATTTGGAACTTGGAAGTGTGGAAATGTGGTGACAACATGCAGGGGTAGAGGTAGTGTGGAATCAACACTGATAAAGGGGGCGACAATGGTGTAGAGTTTGTGTGGAATTATCATTGATAAAGGAGGTATTAGTTGTTTAGAGGAATATTGGTGGTGTGGAATTATTGCTGATAATGATTTTGTTTCTAGAAAAAGAATTATTTAACAATATTTTTTGAGTTTTTATCAGTTATAAAAATTTATGCTGAAAATGGAGGCTTTTATCAGCACCAAAACATTCATTGATAAATGGATGTTTTAGCAGTCCTAAAAAAGATGATAAAAACCTTTTTATTAGTGTTGGAAACATAAATGCCTTTTTTATTTCTAATAAATACAATTTGTAGAGCTGATAAAAGTTTGTTCTGTAGTGATGGTAATAAAGAATATGTTATTTTCTCATAATTAATCTTCTAACCACTAAAATCACTAAATTATTCTGCATGACCTCTTCCCCACAATAGTGTGTTATCACCTCCTCCTCAATGTAAAATGGAGAGGATAAATTGAGAGAGTGTACTCCATTATACAATTTAATTCTATGTTCAAATAAGTTCCAACAATCTCTATTTTGAAGACTACTTCTAATTAATGGAGGATCCTATTGGAGTCCTAACATTTCATAAAATATAAAATGACCAAACCATTTGGATTCCACTTAATTTATCAATTTTATCATTTAATTTATTTAATAATCAATATCTTATATGCATATCATTATATAATGTATAAATATATTGAAATAGATTTGATAATTGATATTGGATAAATGATCAAATAATAACATATATCATTCCACATGAGTCCATGATGTGGTATATAATTCCTTGCGAAGACACACACCATGACTTGGTGACTTTCACCATATGATGGTCTGAACATTAGTCTATAATATTCAATACCTATCTTCACACTTGTAGAAACCATCTCTATACCTTATAATTTTTTTTGTACGATATAGTCATGCTTTTTAACTATAGATATATGTATTTAATATATAGTATTGATCAATCCAACAGAATATTAAATCAAAAATCTTTGAAAGATTATACATATTAATAAAAATAACATTAATGAATAATTAAATCTATTTATTTCAATAGAAATACATTTTATTCCACAGGAGATGAAAAGAACATAATTTTTTAGGAATTATTTGACATAAATACATAATCTATTCATTATAAAATGATATACAAGTACATGTGTATATTTACATTTCAAATAATATGGTGTTTTATTACAATGAATTTAATTCAAGGTAATAATTTTTGGAGTTATTTCCCTAGAGAAAACTAATTTTAATGTTATATTACTATAATATTCACCATTTTGAATATTAATTAACTAATTATCATAAGATAATCATTATTCTTCATGATATATATGTGATAATTCCCTTAATATACTTGTCCCATAGAAAGGTTATAGAATCAATCCTCCATGATGTGATCCTAGAAGTGTCAGGATAGTTTTTTTAAATATATATTTTATAGATATATGATATCATTTGATCAGACTCAAATGATATAGGCTATCAAAGGTAGGGACTCATAGGACTTTGAGACACTTTCTCATGATATACTCCCTTTGGTTATCTTCAGAGCAGTAGATTAGGAAATCCATATTTATATATGTCATTGAATATCCCTATATGTGTATGTGTGTAATGATACTTATACTTTAAGATTATTATTAATATATTTCACAAGTTATTTACTTTAATTTATTGATAAAATACATGATTATAAATTCTCATAACAAGGTAGGATATGTTGGGTGCATCATGACTAATATTTTACTAATTAATAATATGAGAAAGGATTTGACCCTTATGTATTTAAAAAATGTTTGTATATAAATCCTTTTTATAGAAATGTAATTTATTGATTATGTTCCTGGCCCTAGTATTCTTTCAAAATGATAATTTTCATAATTTCAAAGGAAGATACATTGAGTACATAGCTGATGATGTCGGCTTGAAACCTTCTTGATTAAAGATATCATGACCAAGGGATTATATTACCCAGTGCACATTCACATGTGGTTATTGTCATTGTAAAATTTAAACTCTTTCTCTATAGGTGAGCTAATGTGTTACAAAATAACATTTTAATTTATGTGTAATAACCTAATTCCACTATGAAACGGTCTTAAAGGTTCACACACTAATTGTATTTTAAACCTCAATTAAATTATATTTAAAGTTAACTTGATAAATAAATATTATTATTTTATATGTTTTAATTATTATTCATGTTTATCTGATCAAATATATTCATTCTCCCATTGTTTGATAGAGAATTATGTGCGTTTAATATTAAATACATATTACTTTTGTGAGGTAATTGTTAATTACATGAATATATATTATTTATTTTGGTTTATTTTCAGAGTAGAAAATATTTATTTATTTGGTTATGAAAATATTTAATAAATATTTTTTACTAGTTTTTTATTATATTATTTATTGGATAATAATGCGTCGATGTTTGTTAAATTAAACATATAGTAATTTTTCAATTTTAGATAAATATTTAGGAGGATTAACAGACATGGTTCAACAGTCTAATGAGAAATACTGTAAATAATATTATTTTAATAAATACTAATTTATTTTTTTAAAATAATGATACTGGTTTATCAATTGTTTAGTGCATGTCAGGAAAATAATAATAATATTATTATTATTTAGATATGGGGTTCACTAGGAATTAGGAAAATAATAATGTATCATGTAAATTTTTTTTTCTAACCCTGGATCTATTTAAAACCAATCACATGCTTTGATGTAATTTATTACTAGATTCTAAATGTATATTTGTTCCATGTATGTGGGCGATCATGATATAAGACCAGTCATGTGTATATGATTGGTTTCCTTATAATTTTTAATTATTATTAAATTTAATTATTGTTTAGAGAGTTATCTACTCCTCTCAATTTTTAAGTGTCTATATTTAAATAGTTTCTTTTACGTAAACCCCATAAACCAATCTTTTGGTTATTCCCAGCTATGGGTGAGTAAATCATATTTAATGGATAAAGGTCTCAAGTGATACAAACTAAATACATGTTTAATACTTCAACACAAAGCATGTTATTGTTAAATTTGTTTTTTCCTAGGGTCTAAGGTTAGTTTATCATTTTCTAGATAAACTAACCATTAGAAAAGCACATAGTCATGCAACTTTTATTATTTTATTTCTATCAAGTTTCATGGTTAATTTTTTTATAAAGGCTTTGTCCAAATCACATAAATTAGAGAATTTACAAGAATGAAGTAGGGAATTAAAATAAATTGGATTACATTGTACCTATATCTCTCTCTATTGGTGTTTGGATGGCCACAAATACTAACCTATGTCTCTAGTGATTTAACTTAAATTATTTTAATTGTTTATTTTGAAAACTATGTGATAGAATTCAATGAAATCTTGAGGATATTTTTAAGTCTTTTTGATGGATTGTTAATATATATTTTTATGTCTCAAGACCATGGAATCATGTTTAAATATCCATAAATGAACTAATAGGAATCATGGAGTCTCTCCAGTTGATGCTCGGAAGTAGAAGGAGACACCTTCCGGCAGGTTCCATGTGTCGAGAACCCCTGGTGTGTAGAAGACCCAAGGGCCAGCTCGTGGAGTCCCATTGGCTAGCTGGTGGTGAATAATGTACCACCCCTAATTGAAGTAGTTCCACAAGCTACTTGGTATAGGATCCTAAGACATTATAGGGGAAATCCATTTTAGGTCTCATCTCTAAGTAGATGCCATGACCTAACCAATTTTGGGGATCAAGCTACAACTACCCCAAGCCCACCTCTATAGGCCAGGGGTGACAAGCACTGAAGGCATAACTAACTCGGAGAGGCCATTGGCTAAGTATATTTACACATGCACACAACCACATCAATTAAAATTTAAGAGGAAAAGAAATAAAATATGAAACACTACTATAAATAAACCAAATATGCATGGACCCTTAAATAGTAAAAAAGTATGATAGTGCAAACTGAAAAGGTAAAGTTGAAAATATATGCCTGAATAGAAATGTGTCCCAATTTTACAAAATAATGGAAATGAAAGTAGTTAAAAGAGATATCAGCTCTTGAATCCCAAGCTACGACCACGGTACAAGCACACAATATCCCTAAACTCCTATGTAGTCGCGATCAACCTGTTTTTCATCTGCATAAGACACGATGCATTTGGGGAAACACCATGCATGGGAGAGTATAAAAATACCCATTGGGACGCCTTGAAAGGTTAAGGGGGGTGAAATAAGAGAAACAAGAGGAAATAAATATAGTATATTCAAGGTACAATAAAAGAGTATAGCTCAACCCAATAAATAATGAAAGTAAGCTTGTCTAAGACCAAGGGGTTAAACACAGTGAGTAGATAACAAACCTTTCAAGCTTTATCCACCTATAGTAGGAGAGTATACTCATAAAATAATAATAAGGTAGACACATAAAACATGTGGCATACCCTGCACGTCTTTTCCTCTCATGGAATGAGAGTAACCAAACCTAAAGTGTGGGTACAGAAGGAGGATATAGATATATGCTCAGTCAATGAAACTAAAACGAGGGAGTAATGGGATATCCAAATCAAAACTAATCACAAGAATAAGAGTATCTAATAGTTGAGAAATTATATCAATGATTCTCATAATCCCATGCATCTTCCCTAAACACACATGTCTAAGAAACTCAATCACCACACCTTGATATTATCTGCTTTCTGGTGGAACTGAATCACTCAAAATGTTTTAGGACACGTCAAAAAAATGTGTCTTAGTTGGGAAATCATCCTTCTTTCTCATGAGTCTAAATCTATGTCAAAACACATCTCATAATTGTTCCATATATTCAATGGGACACAATTTCTAGGTAAAGGACCCATGTCCTGATACAACAGGAGGGTTCCACTAGTAGTCACCGAGGAACTCCACTACCCAGCCCCACTGGAGGGTAATGATCGAGAATGACATCAGGGAACTCTACAACCCAACCCCACTGGAGGGTAATTCTTAGAATAAGTATAACGACCCCTACTTTACATACATTGTTAGCACTTCAAAATTGAAGCACACTTATTACAACATATGAAAAAACCACAAAGGACCATATAGGTATAGTGTCTTTAGAAACTGGGAAACATAAACAACTGGTTCATAAAGCATCAAATTTGCCTCCCACTTATTTCATCATATCTAGGGTCCCTTTTTGGAATATTCTATTTAATAACCTTCTTCCTGACCTGGGGAAAAGAAAACATACAAACAAAGGTGATCTCAAATGCTCAGCAAGGGCAAATAAAATAAATAAAAATCATATCATATCTTTTTGAAAATCATAACCTGCAAAAGAGATCATAATATCTTAACATGGAATAAATCATAGAAGTGAAAATGAGATCCCCATAATCATAACATAAAACTTGAAACTTTGTGGCATGCACACATAATCATGGAAAATCATTTCTTGTTAGTCATGACTCATTGCCAAGACTATCTTAGCGGACAAAGTCCATTTCTGAACCGAGTTCACTCCTCGTTTCAGTCCTGTATCACTGAACCGAAATAACCTTCCGTTCCAGCCATGTATATCTCATGAGATATAAATCTTTACCCAATTCATTGGAGGGATATATAGGTCGCACCCATCTTATAATGAATCTTTTCTTATGTGTGCCGCATAATCATAAATCATACATCATCGCATAACACATGTAACAAAAATGGGATTCTTGAAACATCATGACATCATAAAACAAATCATATAAGGTAAATGACTTCATAAAAATAATTCCCTCACAACATAATCAAATCAATGTAATAATAGAGATAAAAATAGAGCCCTATATTATCTTATATGGAAAATAATTTTGATAAAACATTTGAACTCCAATCTTGAGGAAAATATCCTTTCTACTTCAAAAAAACTTTTCTTTTATTAACATGTCATACAATTATAAACTAAAAGAAGTTGATTAAAAATAAACTTGAAAACTTATAAAGGAAGTTTCTTGGAAATAATGTTTTAAAAATCCATTCTTGCCATTTAAGTTAAAAAAAACATTCTTCGTACTTTTGTCGGAAAAGACAAAAAAAGTACCTCGTACGAAAAAACGACAAAAGATTCCTTTCATATTCTTTACTAAAAACTCACCGAAGGGTAAAATTGGATATAAAAAATTGTAGGTGGATGGAAATAATATTATATATTGAGGAAACATGGATTTGTATGATAAAACAGACCCTAGTAAATACTAAAGTATAAACAATCTTGGATAAAAATGAGATTGTGATATTTCCCTTACCTTAGGTCCGATTTTCTTTGTACGTGTCCGAAGCTCCTGTATAATGGTTTAAATAATGTTATTGACTTATTCCAGAATCATACATATTGATATGATATCATATATGGTCATATTCTTAGCTTCTAATTAGAAATATTTCATTATTACTTGTTACTCGGGTCTTTGTTGCCTTTTGTTCTTATGCGTGTTTTGCCGAATAAATTCTTATTCTTCTTTTAAGGTTATAGATAACTTATATCCAGAATGGTATTAGTGTAACATATATCATATTTATTAATTAAATTAATTTATATAATTACTATGTAATGATGATCATGTAGAACGAGTCGCATCACATCGTGGAGACGGTATTCCGTACGTATGCACGAGTGATGATATCGTTCCTATGATCGTGGAATTGTATTGGAGTATATGAATAATATTTCAGTATCAATATCACTTTATAATAATCATATATAGTTACTCATTAAACCATTATACCCATCCTTGTAAGGTGATGGTGGAAAATAGATTACACCATGGCGTGGAGACGGTATTTCGTACGTACGCATGCGCGGTGATTTCATTTTTCCGTAGGATGGATAGAAGGTGAATTAGGGTTGTTTCATATTTATAATAACATATCAGTATGTAATTAATACTGATTTTATTACTTTATCATTAAAAAACTAAAGAATAAGAAGTTGAAGAAGAAAGAAATTGAAAAGATCGGTAATGGATATTACCTCTTCTTTGAAACACCTCTTTGAATCCTCCACTTATGGAACTAATATTGGTCTTTGAAGAAGACCGGGACATCTAGGATTATTCTAGGGAAGTGGAGAAGGGATTTTTGCATGGGTTGTCCGAGCTTGAGTGCTCAAATTGGTGTGAGGAGGAGGGGGAGGAGGTGCCCTTTTATAAGGGAGGAGAAGGGCACCTTAGGAATATCTCAAAATATTATTTTATATTAAAGTCAAAATCGATTTATAATGGTTACAAAGGGTATTATTTCGAAGGTAAAGTTGGGATGGGTCTAAATCCTATCAACCAATAGGATTTAGAAAAGTTTAGGTTATTATTTTAACCTTATCAATTAGATTTAACTCTAAGTAAAATAATTTAACTTTTACCGTGACTTTTTGTTTTCCTACACTATATGGTTAATACACTTACTATAACATGCCAAACGAACCCCAAGTTGTTTATTATTAATATATATATCCTTATCTAAGTCATTTTTCCGAACCTTAGATTTTTAAGAATAAAATAACAATTAATAATATAATATTTGATTTAAAAACTATTTTGTGTCAATTTTGACACTATTTGGTATATGATTTTTGTGAAAGTCATAACAGAATTATATGTTCGAACCAAGTTTATTAAATCAACAATAATATATCATAGTAACATATAAAATTAGTGTAATTCATAAAAAGTCTCAAATTACATTTATTTTGGTGTTTATAACATCAATTATGTCAATATTTCATTAATAATATAATTACTGCATCATCATTGTGTCATAAATAAATTGAATTATTTAATGTCTAAAAATTACAAATAAAATACCATTATGTAGGAAATCTTTTTATCTTTCTAATGAATATTTATAATCGATTTTATCTTATGTATAATCAAATATTAAAAATTATTTACTTATTAAACTTTGATTTTAACTATTTTAACCCTTCTTTAAATAAATTAATAATCAATGTCCTAATCTAATCCAAGTGGGCCTAAATGGTCATATTTTATTCCTATGTTTATTTTTGGTCGAATTAAACTTGTCCAATAGAATTAGGACATGTGTTAGGGTAATAATAATTTCATCTTTACCCTTAATTACCCTATTTACTTTTAATCGTGGTAAAAAAAGTAAAAAGTTACTATTCACCAAAAAATTATTTTTATCTCATTGAACCACATTTTACTTACTGATATCAACTGTGTATGTCGGATTTTCGAAATTCCATTCACAGAAGTGGTAAAATTATGTTTTATGCAAAATTCAGTTTTTAACCTACCACTTAGTGGTTTCACTATTCATCAAAAATTGAATGTTTTCAGAAAAATACCAAAATTTCACCCTAGGCTAATTTCGATATTCCGAATCCAAAAATGAAGTCCATTTTGAAAAATAAAATTTATAAAATTTCATAAAGTGGTTATTACTATTCATAATGGCTAGTTTTAATAATATTTTAATAGCATATCGTTGTTTAGTGAAACTCGGTATTGCGTACGACGCAAGCTATCGAGGAAGGTCGTGATTTCGTGTAAAACAAGTCAAGAAAGTGTTGTGTAGAAAAATATTCCTTTGATGATATATATATAACATAAAAACAAAATATTACTCATAAAAATCTCGGGTGTTACATTCTACCCCCCTTAAAAAGAATTTCGCCCTCGAAATTCGTCACTTTGTAACAAAGAGATGAGGATACTTCTCCCTCATCATATCCTCAAGCTCCCATGTGGATTCTTCAAGTTGGTGGTTCCTCCATAAAACATTCACCAATCGAGTGGTCTTGTTTCGTAGGACTTTTTCACTATGATCCAGAATCTCTATCGGTTGTTCTTCATAAGAAAGATGTTGCTCCAATGGTACAACTTCTGAGCTGAGTACATGTGAAGGATCAGGTATGTACTTTCTCAGGAGAGATACATGGAACACATCGTGAACTTGAGAGAGATTCGGTGGAAGCGCCAATCGGTAAGCTACCTTCCCAACACGATCCAGTATTTCGAAAGGACCGATATATCTAGGGCTCAACTTCCCCTTCTTTCCAAATCTCATAACCCTCTTCCAGGGAGATATTCGTAAGAAAACTTTATCACCCACTTCAAACTCTAGGTCTTTTCATTGGTTGTAGGCATAACTTTTCTGTCGATTCTGAGCTGCTCTAATGTGTTGTTGAATAGATCTGACCTTTTCTGCCATTTCATCAACGAGATCAGGTCCTAATAGCTTTCTTTCCCCAACTTCATCCCAGCAAGTTGGAGTCCTGCATTTCTTTCCATAGAGAGCTTCATAAGGAGCCATCTGAATACTGGAGTGAAAGATATTATTATAAGAATATTCCACCAAAGGTAGGTGTTGATCCCAACCACCTTTGAAATCCATAGATCAAGCTCTCAACATATCTTATAGAGTTTGAATTATTCTCTCAGACTGACCGTCTGTCTGAGGTTGATAAGCAGTGCTGAAACTCAACTCTGTATCTAGAGTATGTTGAAGACTTCTCCAGAACTTCGAGGTAAATCTCAGATCCCGATCAGAGATAATAGAAAGTTGTACTCCATGAAATCTTACCACTTCCTTTACATATATCCTGGAAAGCTGATCTAGAGAGAAATCCTCTCTAATAGCAATGAAATGTGCAGACTTTGTAAGACGATCAACTATGACCCAAATAGCATTATTTCCTTTGGATGTTTTAGGAAGTCTTGTGACAAAGTCCATAGTGATGTTTTCCCATTTCCATTCGGGTATGGGTAATGGTTGTAACATCCCCTTAGACTTTTGTCTCTCAGCTTTAACTTGTTGACAAACCAAGCATCGAGAGACATATTCAGCAACATCTCTTTTCATGCCATCCCACTAGAAGTACTCTTTCAGGTCCCTATACATCTTCGTGCTTCCAGGATTAATAGAGAAAGAAGAACTATGAGCCTCATCCAGCAGCTCCTTCTTTAATTCGAGGATGGGAGGAACACAAACCCGATTCCTGAACTTTATTATCCCTTCACAATCAAGGTTGAATTCAGGAACATTTCTCACCTTCTTTTGTGACTCGACATCTTCTTTTTGTGCCTCTTTAATCTTCATATGTATAGATGGTTGAACATTCTTTTGAGAAAGATAATATTTTTCCCCTTCCATTATAATTCCAAGATCCATCCTTTGTAAATCCATAAATATTGGATCTTTTGTGATCCTTATCATGGATAAACTAGCATGGTCTTGTCGACTTAATGCATCTGCCACCTTGTTTGCTTTCCCAGGGTGGTAATGGATTGAGCAGTCATAATCCTTAATCATATCCAGCCATCTTCTTTGACGCATATTCAGCTCCTTTTGTGTGAAAATATACTTTAAACTTTTATGATCAGTATAAATATCACACCTTTCACCATAAAGGTAATGCCTCTAAATCTTTAATGCAAATATTACCGCAGCTAACTCCAAATCATGTGTTGGGTAATTTTGCTCATGGATTTTCAGCTGTCGTGAGGCATAAGCTATCACCATAAAATTTTGCATAAGAACACACCCCAATCCCTTCTTTGATGCATCACTGTAGATCACAAACCTTTCTCCACTATAAGGCAGTGTGAGCATAGGTGCACTGGATAACCTTCTTTTCAACTCCTTGAAATTCTCTTCACATTCCTCTATCCAAACAAACTTAACTCCTTTCCGAGTCAACTTGGTGAGTGGGTTAGATAATCGTGAAAAATATTTTACAAAACGTCGATAATATCCATCCAAACCAAGAAAACTTCGGATCTCAGTTACTGTTGTTGGTCTCGACCATCTTTCGATAACCTCTATTTTTGCTGGATCCACATATATCCCCTCTTTTGAGATTATGTGACCCAAAAATGCAACTTTTTGAAGCGAAAATTCACACTTGGTAAATTTGGCATAAAGCTTCTCCTTTCTCAAGGTCTTCAATATAATTCTCAAGTGATCGTGATGCTCTTCCTTGATCTTTGAATAGACAAGAATATCGTCTATAAAGACTACCAAAAATTGATCAAGATAGTCTCTAAAGACTCTATTCATTAGATCCATGAAGATAGCAGGGGCATTAGTAAGACCAAATGGCATCACTATAAATTCATAGTGTCCATACCTTGTATGGAAAGCCGTCTTTGGTATATCCTCCCTTTTGACCCTTAATTGATGATACCCTGAACGAAGATCAATCTTGGAAAAGTATTGAGCTCTGTGTAGTTGGTCAAATAAGTCATCAATGTGTGGGAGAGGATATTTGTTCTTGATAGTGATCTTGTTAAGTTCTCGATAATCAATGCAGAGTCTCATTGATCCATCTTTCTTCTTAACAAATAGAACAGGTTCTCCCCAAGGTGACACACTAGGGCGTATGAATCCCTTATCAAGATTCTCTTGGAGTTTCTTCTTCAATTCCTGCAACTCAATTGGGGCCATTCTATAAGGTGTCTTTGAAATAGGCAAAGCACCCGGTACGAGTTCTATTGAAAACTCAACTTCACGATTTGGTGGAAGACCTGGTAATTTCTCCGGAAAGACATCATAAAACTCCCGTATGATGGGAATATTCTTAATCATGAGTTTCTTACCAACCATTTGAGATAAATAACCTTCATTTAGTGGAATCAATACCCATAAAATGGAAGAAATTTCCACTGGAAGGTTATGTTCATCCTTGCATTGATAGAAGATCATAGATTGATCTGGAATATGAAATGTGACTTCCCTTCTTTGGCAATTGATATGAGCTCCGTATAAAGAAAGCCAATCCATTCCAAGAATCACATCGAATTCCACTATAGGAAGGATCACCAGATTTGCAGGAAGCACTTTCCCAAAAACTTCGATCGGAGAAGAATTATAAACTTTTGATGCGATTGATGTGCCATTAGGTGTTGTCACAGCTAACTCAACATATAATTGTTGAGGTAATACGGTGATACCCTTAGAAAATTCTTCAGAAATAAAAGAGTGGGTGGATCCAGAATCAAATAAAACATTTGCTACTTTAGAGTGGATGGTAAGTGTACCTTTCACCACTTCATTATCGTACTCCACATCGCTGATATAAATTGCATGTGACTTTCCTTTGTCTTTAGCCTTAAGAGTTTGTTGACGTCGACCATCATCATCAACCCTTGGATTAGGGCATTTATTGGCATAATGCCCCATCTCCTTGCACTTGAAACATTGAAGAGTAGTAGGTTCATTCTGTGTATCCCTTCCTTTGTTTGCATCATTAGACATCTTCTTCCCATTATCGCGGCATTCAAATGCCCGATGACCTTCCTTTCCACATTTGAAACATTTACTTGTCCCTTTAAGACAACTCCCTCCATGTTTCTTTCCACACTTTGAGCATAAGGGAAAGCTCATCTTCTTTTCAGTGTGCTCTTTAGATTTTCCTTTGAATTACATTTTCCTCTTCTTATCAAACCCATATGACTGATGGGTTACTCGAATCTGCATCTCGACTTTGAGAGCACGTCGAACGATTTCCTCGTAGCTATTGAAGTCCCTTATGGATAACACCCTTTGAAGACTTGGTTTTAAGCCACTAAAGAATCGATCGATCTTACTATCAGGTTGAATAATAATACCAGAAGCGTACCTTGCAAGTCTTGTAAAATTTCCTTCATAGGTGCCAACAGATTCATCATCCTTTTTCTTTAGTTCAAGAAACTCTTTCTCCATCTTTGTTCAGAGAATACGAGGGAAGTACTTATTGAAAAATAAGTTCTTGAACTCGTCCCATTCCATGGACTCAATTTCATCCCTTTGCCTCGTATTCTTAATAAGATTCCACCATTGATCAGCATCTCCTTCCAAACGATACACTGCTAGGATGAATTTATCATGTTCAGAACATTGATGAAATGAAAATATATTTTCAGTAGTACTAATCCATTGTTCAGAAACTAATGGATCAGTAGACCCGCTGAAAGATGGTGGACGCTGCCTCATAAAGGATTCAACAGAATGTTGCTCCTTCCTTTGCTCGTTTGGAAGTCCTGCATGATTCATAGCTTGAGAAAGTTGTGTGAGCATGGCTACAAGATTTTTCATTCTAGCTCCCATATCGTTTGGTTGATTAGGGGGACAATCATTGCATTTCCCATCGCATTCCGCATTAACACGGTTCCTTCGGGTTCCAGCCATTGACTAAAACCATGAAGAATAGTGTGAGCAACACTAATTATAATAGGAAAACCACATAATTCAAGAATAAAATTTTCACACTTAATGTCTTATCCTAGGTTATTCATGGCCATTTCTAAAACACTAAGATTGTGTTCTATGCTTATAATTATCCATAGGGTTCTTACTAAGGCTTTCACATCCTATTTTTCTAAGGTTGACTATAACCTCTCTTTGATACCAACTATAACGACCCATACTTTACATACATTGTTAATACCTCAAAATTGAATCACACTTATTACAACATATGACAAAACCACAAAGGACCGTATAGGTATAGTGTCTTTAGAAACTGGGAAACATAAACAACTGGTTCATAAAACATCACCTTTGCCTCCCACTTATTTCATCATATCTAGGGTCCATTTTTGGCATATCCTACTTAATAACCTTCTTCCCGACCTGGGGAAAATAAAACATACAAACAAGGGCGAGCTCAAATGCTTAGCAAGGGCAAATAAAGGAAATAAAAATCAAATCATATCTTTTTGAAAATCATAACCTGCAAAAGAGATCATAATATCTTAACATGGAATAAATCATAGAAGTGAAAATGAGATCCCCATAATCATAACATAAAACTTGAAACTTTGTGGCATGCACACATAATCATGGAAAATCATTTCTTGTTAGTCATGACTCATTGCCAAGACTATCTTAGCGGACAAAGTCCATTTCTGAACCGAGTTCACTCCTCGTTTCAGTCCTGTATCACTGAACCGAAATAACCTTCCGTTCCAGCCATGTATATCTCATGAGATATAAATCTTTACCCAATTCATTGGAGGGATATATAGGTCGCACCCATCTTATAATGAATCTTTTCTTATGTGTGCCGCATAATCATAAATCATACATCATCGCATAACACATGTAACAAAAATGGGATTCTTGAAACATCATGACATCATAAAACAAATCATATAAGGTAAATGACTTCATAAAAATAATTCCCTCACAACATAATCAAATCAATGTAATAATAGAGATAAAAATAGAGCCCTATATTATCTTATATGGAAAATAATTTTGATAAAACATTTGAACTCCAATCTTGAGGAAAATATCCTTTCTACTTCAAAAAAACTTTTCTTTTATTAACATGTCATACAATTATAAACTAAAAGAAGTTGATTAAAAATAAACTTGAAAACTTATAAAGGAAGTTTCTTGGAAATAATGTTTTAAAAATCCATTCTTGCCATTTAAGTTAAAAAAAACATTCTTCGTACTTTTGTCGGAAAAGACAAAAAAAGTACCTCGTACGAAAAAACGACAAAAGATTCCTTTCATATTCTTTACTAAAAACTCACCGAAGGGTAAAATTGGATATAAAAAATTGTAGGTGGATGGAAATAATATTATATATTGAGGAAACATGGATTTGTATGATAAAACAGACCCTAGTAAATACTAAAGTATAAACAATCTTGGATAAAAATGAGATTGTGATATTTCCCTTACCTTAGGTCCGATTTTCTTTGTACGTGTCCGAAGCTCCTGTATAATGGTTTAAATAATGTTATTGACTTATTCCAGAATCATACATATTGATATGATATCATATATGGTCATATTCTTAGCTTCTAATTAGAAATATTTCATTATTACTTGTTACTCGGGTCTTTGTTGCCTTTTGTTCTTATGCGTGTTTTGCCGAATAAATTCTTATTCTTCTTTTAAGGTTATAGATAACTTATATCCAGAATGGTATTAGTGTAACATATATCATATTTATTAATTAAATTAATTTATATAATTACTATGTAATGATGATCATGTAGAACGAGTCGCATCACATCGTGGAGACGGTATTCCGTACGTATGCACGAGTGATGATATCGTTCCTATGATCGTGGAATTGTATTGGAGTATATGAATAATATTTCAGTATCAATATCACTTTATAATAATCATATATAGTTACTCATTAAACCATTATACCCATCCTTGTAAGGTGATGGTGGAAAATAGATTACACCATGGCGTGGAGACGGTATTTCGTACGTACGCATGCGCGGTGATTTCATTTTTCCGTAGGATGGATAGAAGGTGAATTAGGGTTGTTTCATATTTATAATAACATATCAGTATGTAATTAATACTGATTTTATTACTTTATCATTAAAAAACTAAAGAATAAGAAGTTGAAGAAGAAAGAAATTGAAAAGATCGGTAATGGATATTACCTCTTCTTTGAAACACCTCTTTGAATCCTCCACTTATGGAACTAATATTGGTCTTTGAAGAAGACCGGGACATCTAGGATTATTCTAGGGAAGTGGAGAAGGGATTTTTGCATGGGTTGTCCGAGCTTGAGTGCTCAAATTGGTGTGAGGAGGAGGGGGAGGAGGTGCCCTTTTATAAGGGAGGAGAAGGGCACCTTAGGAATATCTCAAAATATTATTTTATATTAAAGTCAAAATCGATTTATAATGGTTACAAAGGGTATTATTTCGAAGGTAAAGTTGGGATGGGTCTAAATCCTATCAACCAATAGGATTTAGAAAAGTTTAGGTTATTATTTTAACCTTATCAATTAGATTTAACTCTAAGTAAAATAATTTAACTTTTACCGTGACTTTTTGTTTTCCTACACTATATGGTTAATACACTTACTATAACATGCCAAACGAACCCCAAGTTGTTTATTATTAATATATATATCCTTATCTAAGTCATTTTTCCGAACCTTAGATTTTTAAGAATAAAATAACAATTAATAATATAATATTTGATTTAAAAACTATTTTGTGTCAATTTTGACACTATTTGGTATATGATTTTTGTGAAAGTCATAACAGAATTATATGTTCGAACCAAGTTTATTAAATCAACAATAATATATCATAGTAACATATAAAATTAGTGTAATTCATAAAAAGTCTCAAATTACATTTATTTTGGTGTTTATAACATCAATTATGTCAATATTTCATTAATAATATAATTACTGCATCATCATTGTGTCATAAATAAATTGAATTATTTAATGTCTAAAAATTACAAATAAAATACCATTATGTAGGAAATCTTTTTATCTTTCTAATGAATATTTATAATCGATTTTATCTTATGTATAATCAAATATTAAAAATTATTTACTTATTAAACTTTGATTTTAACTATTTTAACCCTTCTTTAAATAAATTAATAATCAATGTCCTAATCTAATCCAAGTGGGCCTAAATGGTCATATTTTATTCCTATGTTTGTTTTTGGTCGAATTAAACTTGTCCAATAGAATTAGGACATGTGTTAGGGTAATAATAATTTCATCTTTACCCTTAATTACCCTATTTACTTTTAATCGTGGTAAAAAAAGTAAAAAGTTACTATTCACCAAAAAATTATTTTTATCTCATTGAACCACATTTTACTTACTGATATCAACTGTGTATGTCGGATTTTCGAAATTCCATTCACAGAAGTGGTAAAATTATGTTTTATGCAAAATTCAGTTTTTAACCTACCACTTAGTGGTTTCACTATTCATCAAAAATTGAATGTTTTCAGAAAAATACCAAAATTTCACCCTAGGCTAATTTCGATATTCCGAATCCAAAAATGAAGTCCATTTTGAAAAATAAAATTTATAAAATTTCATAAAGTGGTTATTACTATTCATAATGGCTAGTTTTAATAATATTTTAATAGCATATCGTTGTTTAGTGAAACTCGGTATTGCGTACGACGCAAGCTATCGAGGAAGGTCGTGATTTCGTGTAAAACAAGTCAAGAAAGTGTTGTGTAGAAAAATATTCCTTTGATGATAGGAATCAATCTACATGTAAAACAAGTCAAGAAAGTGTTATTCATTACATATGTTCATCCCATATGTAGTGAGGGGTATATTTTATCATTTTTTTATATTATATATGAACCCTGGATCAAAATTTGGGTGTCTCTAGGTATCATGTGATGGATAGAATCAATCCATATGTAGTTATTTTATATAAAAAAATTTATGGGCATCTCTTACCGATATGTAGGGATGGGAATTTTTAGGTTTAATAATTTTATCTAGACCCCAGATTGGATATCCATGTGTAAATATGTATCCTTTGATGATAGGAATCAATCTACATGTAGTTCTTGGGAAACCATATAGTTTAATGGCATGTTGAAATGATTTAGGCTTTTTAATCTGAAAAGAGAATATTGTGAGCAAGACCAAGAATGGAGGTCTGGGAATCACTACATACCCTATAATGATGGGAATCAATACAAAAATAATTATTGAATGTGAAACACCATATTAATTTATAACCCATATATTTAGGGGAATTGTTCCCATTTAATATTGTAGTTATATGTGGGATTAGAGATTTGGGTGTTACATTGAATCTTGTGATGACAGGAATCAAGCCACATATAGTTCCTGAATGGGAAAATCTCTATGCAGTCCAGACCCATACACAGAGGGGGGTATTTTCCCATTGATTTTTATAGATTGACCATGGATTGGACATCTGGGCATCACTATGAATCCTGTGATTATAGGAATCAAGCCACACGTAGTTCTTAAATGGATGTCTGGTGGGAGAAAAACACAAATGTGTAGTGGTCCTATTGGGAGTGGTCTAAAAAAATGTGTAGTTTTATGTCATGTAAGAGAAATTAACCATTCAATTTAATTTCATGAAACGAGGACTCATGATGTTCCTTTAAAGGTATTTCTTTTAGTATCATGATATGAACTAGCATGTTTTGGTCATGCGAGAAAACTATTAACGAAATTCTTAACCCCATGTGAGCTATACTCAGTATGAGAAATAAGAAATGGTAAAGGTTCCATTCATGACATGGAGGAAATTTGAGAAAAGACATGGGAATTTTTTACCATGGTGTGATTGGGACAATATATAGTATTTACATATCCCTACATATCTTATTAGAATGAGAATAAATCTATACATATTTCTAGAAAGATTGTGTAGTTTAATTTCATGTGGTGAGGACATCTGCCATGTAGTTTAATGTCATGTGGTATAGATTAAGGTGACTCATTGTGAAAGAAGAGAAATATTGGGGATCCATGTAGTTTTATGTCATATAATGAGGATGATCTTGTGAAATTTAACATCATGCAACCAGTAAAATTTATTAATTGTTTAAAATTATGAGTTCATGACGTATATAATTATTTATGGTAGCTACAAAAATTATTTCTTGAGAAATCTCGAATTTGTTGGGGGGGTATGTGTTCCCAATCCATTGTGGCCAATGAGTAAGCTCCATTGTGATAGACCTTATAAATGAAATAAGATCTTTTCTATTTGTGTTCCATATTAATAGGATTTTTTCCATGTATCATTAGGGTTCTAATATCTTATACCACTTCTCCTTGAAGGAATTGGCGAAGGGGAACCTTTTATTGAAGGATCGTGTGATCCGATTTTGATGGAATTCAATGTTTTGTAATGTACACAATTTTTTCTCATTAATCCACATGAATTCATCCAAGAACTTTTGTGATTTCTCTTCATATGAGAGTTATCTATAGATAGTTATTCGATGTAAGGGGAAATGGACTTCTATGGGTAACACTACCTCGGATCCATACCACAATAAATATGAGGTTGTTTTGTAGAAATATGTGTATGATAAAGTAGTCCCACAAAGCATAGAATATATTTTTCACCTAGGACTTCCTATCCTTATTCACCTTTTTTGGAGTATATTTTATAGAGTCTTATTGAATAACTTTATCTATTCGTTGTCATTACATTATAGAAGAATTAGTGATTGGACTCGATGTTTTACTCCTGGTATAATTTATTCAAAACTATAAAATATAAGTCGGTGTCATTGTCTACCAATATTGTGTGAGGGACTCAAAATATGGTGGTGATATGGGACTTCATGAAGTTTATGATATTCTTTTTCCTGACTTGCATGAGGTGTATTACCTCATCCCATTTAGAAAATTTATTAGTAACAGTAAGAATAGAATTAAATGGATTATCTATGGATGGGGGATATAGACCCACAATATCTATTCCCCATATAGAAAATGTCTAGGAATATTTAGTTGTATGTAGTAATTTCGGGGGTTGATGGATGATGTTTTTAAAAAACTAGTATTCATGAAATTTAATGGTGAATTCCACATCATCCTCTAACATTTTTTCCCAGTAGTAACAAAGACTCCTAATTTGATGGGATATCCTAGTCCCAGACTGATGATAATCATAGTATCCTAGATGGACTTCTTCCATTATGGAGATAATCTATCTTTCTTCCATGAACCTGAAGAGGATTCTAATAAATCCATATTTGGAGAGGGATTTTTTCTCATTTGGCCCATCGCGAAGGGTAATGTCAGATACTTAGCACTGAATTTGTTCATTTACAACTCTGTCTATCAAGAGAGTCCCATTTTAGAGATAATCAATTATGGGATTCATACATTAAGGGTAGATATTAGTTCATCACACTCTGGGGTAGTGGTGATATGATTCATCTCGTCTAGGGACGTGGTCTTGGTATTTTTCTACATTATCCAGGAAAACATAAAATAGTGAAAAAGAGTAGGGAAATTTTTTTTTCTAGAGAAAAAAACACAATCCATAGACTAACCCATTTGAGTTTTAGAATTTCCAATATCCCGCGGATAAGACATCTGGAGGTTCCATCAAATTACATCTGCCATGTTCGGGGAGTGTCTTGGGCATAGAAAACATCTTCATCTAGAAGTATGATGTTTGTTAGCATACCTTTTGAGGAAGGATGTTTTGTGATGAAATAATCCAAGGCGTAAACATTAACTGACTTTTTAACACCAACTATATTTAATATTATTACAGAATAAATTCCCATTATCATAATCACCTAATCAACATATAACGTCCAATAATGTACTTGAGCGGGTTAATATGACAGACCAAGTGGAATTTTTTGGGATTTAAGTAATGAATTGGCTTTTTAACTGCAAATATAATTGCATGAAAATTATTCCTAGCATAAAATATCAGTTATCAGTTCCTAGAATCATTAGGATGAGGTAATATAGAATTTTATCATTCCCCTCATTACTTTTATATGTAACAACATCACTAAGTGATCATTCCATAGAGGACATGAATAAAATGATTAGCTTTCCATACATTGGTGGAATGAGGATTGGTGGGCACCGTTGGTACTACTTGAGACTCTCAAAGGCTACTTGGAAATAATCATCTCATTGGTAGGTGACTCCCTTATTAATTATCTTGGTGAAGGGTAGAGATTTTACTTCCATGTTGGCTTTGAAACGCCAAATGTTGGCAGGGTTCCTTTAGATACCCTTAAGTTCTTTTAGATTTTTAGGGGTTGAAATTTCTAGGATTTCATTAGTATTTTTTGGGTTGACCTCGATGTCATGGAGTTATACTAGAAATCTAACTAACTTTCCTAATGTTATACCAAAAGTGAATTTCAATAGATTCATCTTCAGATTGTGCTTCCACAACTTGTTAAAGACTGTTTGAAGGAATATGGTGTGATCACATCGCTATCAAGATTTTATTACCATTTTTTCAACATAAAATTATAATATTTATCCCAGGAAACATTTAAAGACATGATGCATATTTTATTGATAAGAATCATTAACATTATTTATCCAAAAGGGAATGACCACATAGTAGAATATCCCTTGGTGTTCTTGGAAGGCAATGGCTTCCTCATCTTCCAGGGAAATCTTTATATGATTGTACCCTGAATACCCATCCATGAAAGAAATATTTTTTCCATCCAATAGTTTCATCAATAAAGAGGTTTGTGATCAATAATGGGAATTATTCATTCTTGTGGTGTTGATTAAGCTCTCTGAAATCGATACAGAACCTAATTTGTTAGTTCTTTTTCTTCATATGGATGATGTTGGTGATCCATCCTGGGTATTTAACCTCCCAAACAAAATTTTCTTTGATCAGTTTTTCAAATTTTGATTCTAAATTAATATCTTGAGAGGGGGGGGGGGATCCTCTTGGATGTCTTCTTGAAACCTCAATGGTCATTGGGTAATCCTAAGTGGTGTGTGGCCCCAAATTTGACTTATTACAAGATTTTTAATATAATTCCAAGAAAACACATATCAATGTTTATTAAGAAATGAAATGTACCAATATAATTCATTAATATGCATGGAGTAACTAATCAATATAAGCCACATGTCTTCTTATATTTCTAGATTTATCTTCCTGATCTCATCGATGGTGGTGGAGACACCTCCCTCAAATGTGGATGGGGCGTTCGGGAGGTCATCCTCTTCATATTATACTTTTAAGTTTATAGAGTAATTTTATGATGAGTTGGGAAATATAAGGGAATATATATAACTATCGGTATGAGTGAGTGCATGAGAAGAGACATTTTCATACCCTACTACCATATTCATTGCAGAGATATTTCGAAACTGATTTTATTCTTTCATGTTGTCACTAGGAACAAGGGGAGCTTGGAAATATAATATTAAATCTACTACCTCCATCAAATTTATGGGTTGCACATATTCACTGTCAAGAATATTATAGGAATTTTCAAGGGTTCAGTCCAATCCATTTGGGGTTGTAACCTATATATCATCATCAACTATTGGTTGTTTTTTACCATTTTATACAAACCAACCTCAACATATGGGGATTCTAAAGACTCAAAGGGGGGACTCTCACCATATCATATATCAGCCATTCAATCTATGTGGTATTTCGATTAAATGTTGAGGGTACCACAATATGGATGTGAAGCTAAGGCCTTCTTATTAGGACATTATATGTATTATCCTTCTGGATAACCATGAACTCAGGGTTAGATGTGAGATCCCCAAACAGAGATTTGAGCTTGATGTTCCCAAGAGGTATTTTCTTGATCTTATCACACCCTATAATAGTCATCTTTGTGGGAGATAAAACCCCATTTTTATATCCCAAATTTAGAAGGGTTTGAATTGATATGATCATGATCATAGAACCATAGTCAATGAGAGACCTTTGGTTTTTGACACTATCGAGTCATCCTAAAACATATAGGGGTCTAATGTGTCCCTGGATGACCTCTAACTGATCATGCTCTATGGATGAGATGGAGACCTGGAATTATGATGGAATGGTCTCCCCTCAATTTTTTTTCTACAGTAACTTCTGTCATGAATTCTTATGATCTCTAGAGGGATTTGAAAAGTACCTGTCTAAATTATTTTGAAATATGGAGTGTGTCTAGGATTGATAGTTTGTCTGGGACAATAGCGATCTATTTCATTATATTTTATTTTTGTGTCAGAGGTCAGCACTTTTTGAGGTGGGGTTACTCCTTATTATGTGGTTCAAGATCTAAGTAATTTGTGGTATAAGTTCCAGGTATTTTTTTATAGTTCGAGGGGGTTTCCACCTCTAGTGGCATAGGCCACGCCGAACTTCCCTATTGTCTGAGCTGATCATACAACCAAATCCCTAAATGATGGTCATGTAAGATGACCGGGCTATGGAAAATAGTAGAGGGAACTGAGGAACACCTATGTTTATGTTGATATCACTAGAGTGATTTCCCATGGGTCTCAACTTTATATATTTCTTATGTAGGGATGTGACCAAAATATTGGGTTTGACTACTCTTGCGTTGTCATATGTATCCTTAGATTCTACGCATTTTGCCTCTAGGTACCTGGTAAGTTATCTGGAACTCATACTTAGAGGAATATTCATCATTGAATAATGGTTCTACCAATTTTATCGCATATCCATAACCAAATATGATCTCTTCATCCAATGAGGTTTCCATTTTGTGGGGTGGTGCCCGTTCCTCAGAAATTATGATAAATAATTCTACAAGATTAAAATATTTTGTAGGAGCTGAGTATGAATCTTACACTTTTGTCTCTTCATATTTCTATAAGATAAATCATCCTCCATGAGGAATATTGTATGTGACCTCCCTAATTGATGGGATAATTATGGGTCTCTGAAGATATGATCTTAGGGTGGAATGAGCTAAGTCAAATATCTTTTCAGTCTCCTAGTTGTTGAGATTCAGTCCACACTTGGATGGAAGTTTTTCCAATCACCTTCTTCTACTGACTAGGAAATGGTTACAGAAGTTACTTGTGCTTGGGATTTATCCAACATCACCTACCCAGATTTGAAAGCGATTTGGAATAAATTTTTGAAGATGAAGAAATTTTGGATGTTGTGACTCAACCTTTTATGGAAATGGAAGCAGTTGGGACAATCGATGAGGTTGACCTCATTGGGTTTCATGGGGTTTGGAATCTTGAGCAGTTTATTGTCCATGGTTGTAGGGAAACAATTGAGGAATTATTTATTTCAGAAGAATTATACTTCATTCATATACTCCTCAAATTTTGGGAGACCCTAATATCTTTTTTCTTTTTGTAGAAGGTGATTTTGTTTTTGATTCCTCTTGATGGCGCATTGGGAGATTTAGGGCCTTCTTAGGTGTATGGATGGGTGTTGATACTAGTTTGAGGGTAATTGAGATATTTCTTCCTTGCCGATCATTTTCTCCTATATTGAGGTAATGAGTCGAGACATATCTTGGGTCCACTGAATGGAATCTTCTAGACGTTTTTTAATTTTTGAAAACTCATGGAATCCACCTAGATGCTTCATCAAGATAAGAGGTTTCTAAAACTCATCATAGATATTTTTACCACAGAGTTACAAAAATTTCTTGTATAAGAGATGATTTAATATGTTAAACCTTTCTATCTAGCTATGAATTCATGCACCCTATTATTTTCATGTTTTTTAACACCCCAAGATTTCATAGTGTGTTATTTCTTCAAAATAATTCAATAACTTGCACTACACGCAACACCGAGATCAAGCGCACCATGACTTACTAAAAAAGCCGTTCAAAAAAGGTTATGAATAGTATTAACTAAATTTTAAACTTTATATAATCTTTATAATTTTAGAATCCATATTATGAGTTTCTTAGACATAATGTAAGAACAAATTCATTTTCAGTATTGCACTTTTAAAAACTTTTAATAGTGAACCCTTTTTAAATCCAATATTTTAAAATATTATATATTCAATTTGACTAAATAAATTTACCTTTTAGAATGCGGACATCAAAAATTTACAATGAAACATCCCAAGCTTCCACGGTACGTTTCCCTTTGAATAATGTAATGGCGTGCATTGTACGCAACTTCGAGATTTTAACACACCACAACCAATCAAACTAGCCGTTATGAATAGTAATATCTACTTTTTGAAATTTTATAAATTTTATCTTTCGAAATGGACTTCATTTTTGGATTCATGATATTGAAATTATCTTAGGGTGAAATATTGGTACTTTTCGGATAACTTTCATATTTTGATGAATAGTGAAAATTACTAAATTTTAATTAAAAACAAATTTTTTAATCAAAATAAAAAATAGTGATAAATTATTAATTTGAGTGGTTTTAAAGTATATTTATTATATATTTTTACCATTTAATACAATTTTGGTCATTTTATGTAATTTCACATTCAAACCAGACATAAACAAGTGTCAATCTTTTGATAGTTATTATCTCTTAAAAACACGCTATTTGTTTTGACGACAAGAATTAATTTTTAAATTAATGAATGCAACTAATATGTTCTGAATTTGGTAAAATATAAATCATTTTTGAAATCATAATATCAAATATATCTTAGGCCTAATTTTTGGTATTTTTCTGGAAACATTCATTTTTTGATGAATAGTGAAACCACTAAGTGGTAGTTAAAAAAATGAATTTTTCATAAAACATAATTTTACCGCTTCTGTGATAGGAATTTCGAAAATCCTAGACACACAGTTAATATCAAGGAGTAAAATTTGGTTCAATGAGATGAAAATAATTTTTGGGGAATAGTAACTTTTTACTTTTATTTACCACGGTTAAAAGTAAATATGGCAATTAAGGGTAAAAATGATATTAATATTACCCTAACACATATAAAATTCTACTGGAAATGTGTATATCGACCAAAAACAACCTTAGGAGTAAAATATTATCATTTAGGTCCACTTTTATTAGATTAGGACATTTATTATTTATTAATTCCAAGAAGAGTTAAAAGAGTTAAAATCAAAGTTTATTTACTAATTTTTTTTAATATAGGGTTATACATAAGATAAATTCTATTGTAAATATTAATGAGAAAGATAAAGAGATTTACTACATAATTTTATTTTATTTATAACTTTTAGACATTAAATAATTTAATTTATTAATGACACAATGGTGATGCAGTAATTACCTAATTAATGATATATTAAATTAATTGACATTATAAATATAAAAATAAATGTAATTTGAGACTTTTTATGAATTCCACTAATTTTCTAGGTTAATATGACAAATTAGGATTGATTATATAAATTGTTTTCTATGTAATAATTCTGTTATGAATTTATCAAAAACAAAATACCCAATAGTGTCAAAATTGACATAAAAGAGTTTTTTTAAAAAAATAATATTATTAATTTATATTCAATTCTTAAAAATCTAAGGTTAGGCCAAGAGACTTATATCATGATAGGTGTGTCATTAATGGACCACTTGGGGGTCTCTTGGATGTATATAGTATGTTTAGTAACCATATAATATAAAAATACAAAGAGACATTGTAAAAGTGAAACTAATTAACTAAGAGTTAATACTTAATGATAAGGTTAATATAATGACCCAAACATGTCTAAATTCTATTTGTTGAGTGAGTTTCGACCCATCCCCACCTTAACCTCTAAATAATCCACTTTTGAGCCATTAGAAACCGAATATAAATTTATTATAAAATAATATTTTCTGCTTTTCCAACGGTTCCCCTCACCCCTCTAATAAAAGGGCACTACCCCTTCTCACTAATTAACACATTCAAAGCCTTCTGGCTCGTCCAAAACCTGTCCAAATACTCTCTAAACTTCTCTCACTACAACCTAGAGTCCTTAGTTTGATCAGAAATCCAACCTAATGATCCCTTTTGATCAAATCAAAAGGAAGAACCCGAAGAAGAGGTAATGATTTCACCACCCCTTTTCAAGTTCATTTCTTCTTTAACTTCTTCTTTATTTGTTTTTTCTATTCTAAAATAATAACTCCAGTATCTTCTATAAAATTTGGTGTTATTATAAATATGGTACAACCATATTCAGTATTCTATCCATCCTTTGAATGGCATGTCACCATACGTGGATACGTACGACTTACCGTCTCCACGTCGTGGTATAATTGTCATTCAATAAATTATTATTTGGATGGGTATAATAATGATGTGTAATTCAGGTAAATAATAAATATAACATGATAATTATTCTTTATATATGATGTAACATCCAATTATATATTATTTCAACATCAAAATAATGATATTTTCGCTCGTGCGTACGTACGGACTACCGTCTCCACGAACACGATGAGATTCATTCTCCATCGTATCCATTCAAGTATAATTCTCATTTTTTGATTAAAAATAATGTTTAAGGAATTGATATAATTCTGGATATGAATAATATAGAACCTATCCATAACAAACACGTCTTATGTAACAAATAATATAAAGTAAAATGAGTAAGTTAACACCTGGAATGATGATAATAATAAGATATTATTAACAAATCAATGTTAAAAGATCATATATGATATCATATTAATGTAAATGATTATTTTACAATTCAATAAAAATTATTTCACTATTATAAAGGAGGTTAACCTACCATCGACCAAGGAAAAAGTACAAAGTAAGGGGTTTCTTATCTCACTTTTAATTCCGTGAGATTTCCATTAATCACCACTTATTTATTGCATGTGGTGTGTGTACTGCCCATGATTGTATTCATTGTGTAATATACATTAATTTATGGATATTTTCATCATCATTGTATGATCCTTCTTTCATTGGTGTATGATTCTTAAGTTACCAAATTGATAAGGGAATTTGATATTTCAATATCCACTCATTCGGCTTTACGCATACTTCATTGATTATTTTACTCCAAGATTATGTGTAGAATCACTATTCATTTGATTATGTCAAAAATTACACTCACCTTTTTGTGGATACACTTTTGATACACATAATCACTCCATTGATAAATTCTCATGTCATCAGTATGAACTTGATAAGAGTAATTTTAACTCCATCTCCATTTGTTGAGTTAAATATCCAATTCATTGGTGTTGGTTTTACAAGAATATGTGTGAATTTCATCTGATTGATTTACACTAAATATCCAATAATATTGAGTGTATTTTTATTTTTCACACAAAATTATGTCGTTGATTTATCCTTAACCTAAGGATATGGTCTTTATAAGAGAATTCATCTCAATTTACATTACATTGATACTTCTTTGTTGTTATACATAAAATCACTTTTATATGGTGTATATAATGTACTTTGACATAGTATATCATGAATCCCTTTATTCTCATGAAATTAAAAAGTTTTCGTTACCTCAATTATTTTTATTCAAGTGTCTCTCTTTTGGTTAGAAACTCTAACTAAAATACCATTTTTAAATGTTTTAAAGACATATTTTTCTAAATCTTTATCATTAATGTCCATGTTTTAAAAATGGTTTTAAGGATTTATTTATATGGACATTAATGTTTTAAACAAAAAACACCTTTTAAAAGTTTCAAAGTGGTATGAGACACTTTGATTCTAAAATCTATTTTAAATGGATTCTTGACAAATAGAGTGACTTTTAAATGATTTCAAGAAAAAGGGGGATATTTCACTCTAATTGTTTTGATAATTATTTTCATCTATGTCAATATCCTTCATTATTCTCGATTGGGGTTAATATGATACAATAAAATCTTCCATATTGTGTCGAATGAGTTATGTTTGACTATGGATGTGCTATTTTTATACCATTCATGGTTTGTGGATAAAGTGTTGACATTTCATTTGCTAGTTTTAATACGAATGTTTATGTTATGTTTAAAACTTTTAATATGAGGAATGCATTGGATTTAGTATGTGACAGGTGGAGCCCGCTATAGCTCCTCGATGCATCGGTATGTCTCATGAGACAAACTAGTTTCTTGGCACAAGGACTTGACAAAATTTTATTTGTAGTCTTGGAACGAGGCCTTGGCTATGTGGTTATGAGAGTCTAGAATTATGCATTCCGTCATTATGAAAGTGGTTATTGATATTGCATGTGATTATTCGATTAGTAGAATATCCATGTGAATAAGTAAATGGTATTATTTCATTTTATTTTAGTCATACTATGTTAAAGTTAAAGTTTAAAAGGCTTTTGTTTTAGTTATACATTTCCTTAAATGTGTATTCTTATTTGTGAATGTTCCCGCTATATTTTTATCCTTACAAGGAATTTGAGCTCACCCCTTTTCTATGTTTTATTTTTACCAGGATGTGAAGAAGTAATTTATGAATGACCTGCAGGGATAGTGTGAGGGTTAAAAGTGTGGACTATGGAGACTATATTGTTTTAGTTTCCATTTTATGACGTAATGTAAACTATATGAATATATCTAGTGTTTCCAAGGCTACTAAACTAATCGGCCTTTCAAGACTTGATCTTTCTTGTGATCATGCCAATGTTATGTAGTAATGCACTGACTCTGGGTATCTGGGGTCGGGGCATTACAGTTGGTATTAGAGGAAGTTTAGTACAAACCTTGGAAGCTAGATTTAGATAAACTCTGATTAGATCACGTAGACCTAAGATGAAATTTGAGGATTAGTATAGGAGAACTTTCTATAATTTTGGTATTGTAGAGATTTTGTGAGTTTTCTGAGCAATACATCCCTGTATGGATACGAGTAGGTAGAGGCGGCTCTGGTACAGTTGTACCTAGGGGTAAAACCCAAAAACACCACTTTGAGCTAGACTCGAACGGGAACTGGTGCACGACAACAGGCCTTACTGCACTCGTGGTTACGACACTCCCGGGGGATATGCTTAGGATAATTCTCATTTTCTTTACAAACCATTATGAAGGGTTTATGAATATATACTTCCTCAAAGGAGACATTTTTATGATTATGGATTATATCCATAAAGTATTTAATTTATGTTATGTTTTTTACAAGTTTGGGATTAGGTATTGTTATTCATAAACTAATCTAGTGTATTCCATTATTTAGAAATGGTGCCCAGTAAAAGGAATGAGAACTCCAGCAATGCACATGATCCGAAGAAAAAGAAGGATAATATCTTTGATGATCTTAAGCCAGAATTTATAAGAGAAATAGTCTTCCATGTATTATCATCATATGAAGAAATAATATCATGTGTTGATAAGATAAGTAAAGAGTTTACTGAGTCCTATGGAGGGAAGCAAGAGAAGAAAAGGATGGAAGAGGGAAAGATTGATAAAGGGAAGAGGGAAAAGAAGAATTTTCCCATATGTGATAACTGTGGGAAGAAACACCCTAAAACATGCCTGAAAGGAATGGGAGTTTGTTATAAGTGTGGAGGAATAGGGAACAAAGTACGTGACTGCAAGGGTAAGAAAATGGTTTCAAATGTACAATGCTTAATTTTCAAGGAGTTTGGACACTACGCGAACCTATGTCCCATTCATCAGACTATGCCACAAATGATGTTATTGGATAATAATAAAGTTATTATACTACTACAGATAAAGAGGAATGATTAGAGTTCTTATGATGATTATGTAATTTGAGTGTTGTATCAACAATGTACTTGTTATAATAATTATGGAGTATATAAGGATTGTACTGCAGTACTATTTCATTAAGGACTTGAGATTGTGTGGAACAAAGAAAAGTGACTCAATAGCAGGTTAAATTTTTGTAAAATATATGGTTGAGAGAAAGATAAAACATAATATGGTTCTGATACCAAGGTAGTGATTTTAGAATAATACATTATTGATTTGGATAAATTATATTGGATATTCTTGACTACCTTGAAACTGATTAATGATTTGTATATTCTATCACTGTTTAGGTTTACAAAATTTTTGGATTGAAGGAGTATATCTATTAATCTTTATGGAATAAGGGATCATGAATGTAATCAATAAGGTTTTATGGTAATTCAGGATGTTGCAGTGTTTTAAAAGAATACATGATGAAGGTGTTCACATGTTATTACGCGGAAAAAAGGATCTTCATTGTGTTTACCTTCTTTATAAATTTTGGAGTAAATTCTTTTGGATAGTTCTAGTTTGGGTTATTTTGGATTGCCATTAAAGGACAACCCGGAGGTTGGGCGGCAACCCGTCACGTCCGACAAGGCCGCGAAACTTGAACCCACAACCGAAGGGCGACAAGGGTGTATCACATACCACTGACCCACGTGATGTCCTGGATAGAAAAATGTCGTTTTTTAATGGTTCTTCCAGATGAATTATACATTCATTTTTTAACCCTATAGGAATAGGATAAATAGAATATTATTTTTAAGTTCTATTATATTTTAGAGTGAAAGATGAGTTTTTGGTAGAACTTAGTTAAAGGATGAGACTCTAATTGTCAAGTATATATTTTTCTTCTTCTATTATTCAATGAGAAAATTAATTCTTATACTGTAGTGAAGGGATATTAAAACAAAAAAATATGTTATCCTAATACCATATGTTTTGCTGAACCGATGGTATTTTAAATCATCATAGATTGATGAATTTAAGGCCCTCAATTTTACACTTTTTTGTGATTTATGACCTCAATCACTACCTATAAATATTTACATTTTTCCACCAATTATATGTCTCTAATTACCACCAGTATTCTCCGAATAGAGATCATAATTTGGTGGTGACCCTTTCATTTCTCTTTTCCTCTTATTAAGACTAAATTTTATTAGCCCAATTTTCGATGTGGGTTTTCCAACAATGATATTTTCTATATTCAACCATTTATTTTAGAAGAACAATTTCAAATTGTGAAGACGAAATTTATTGATGTAGGGGAGAATGTAACACCCCAAGATTTCATAGTGTTTTATTTCTTCAAAATAATTCAATAACTTTCACTACACGCAACACCGAGTTCAAGCACACCATGACTTACTAAACAAGTCGTTCAAAAGAGGTTATGAATAGAATTAACTAAATTTTAAACTTTATATAATCCTTATAATTTTAGAATCCATATTATGAGTTTCCTAGACATAATGTAAGAACAAATTTATTTTCAGTAATGCACTTTTAAAAACTTTTAATAGTGAACCCTTTTTAAATCCAATATTTTAAACTTTTATATATTCAATTTGACTAAATAAATTTACTTTTTAGAATGGGGACATCAAAAATTTACAATGAAACATCCCAAGCATCCATGGTATGTTTTTATTTGAATAATGCAATGGCGTGCATTGTATGCAACTTCGAGATTCTAACACACCACAACCAATCAAACTAGCCGTTATGAATAGTAATACCTACTTTTTAAAATTTTATAAATTTTATCTTTCGAAATGGAATTCATTTTTGGCTTCATGATATCAAAAATAGCTTAGGGTGAAATTTTGCTACTTTTCGGATAACTTTCATATTTTGATGAATAGTGAAAATTACTAAATTTTAATTAAAAACAACTTTTTTAATCGAAATAATTAATAGTGATAAATTATTAATTTGAGTGGTTTTAAAGTTTATTTAGAATATATTTTTACCATTTAATACAATGTTGGTCATTGGATGTAATTTCACATTTAAACCAGACATAAACAAGTGTCAATCTTTTGATAGTTATTATCTCTTAAAAACACGCTATTTGTTTTGACGACGGGAATTAATTTTTAAATTAATTAATGCAACTGATATGTTCTGAAATTGGTAAAATAGACATAATTTTTGAATTCATAATATCAAATATATCTTAGGCCTAATTTTTGGTATTTTTCTGGAAACTTTCATTTTTTGATAAATAGTGAAACCACTAAGTGGTAGTTAAAAAACTGAATTTTTCATAAAAAATAATTTTACTTCTTATGTGAGTGGAATTTTGAAAATCCGAGAGACACGGTTAATATTATGGAGTAAAATGTGGTTCAATGAGATGAAAATAATTTTTTGTGAATAATAACTTTTTACTTTTATTTACCACAGTTAAATGTAAATAGGGTGATTAAGGGTAAAAATGATATTAATATTACCCTAACACATGTCCTAATTCTACTGGACAAGTCTATCTAGACCAAAAACAACCTTAGGAGTAAAATATTATCATTTAGGTCCACTTGTATTAGATTAGGACATTTATTATTATTTAATTCAAAGAAGAGTTAAAAGAGTTAAAATCAAAGTTTAATTGCTAAAAAAATTTTAATATAGGGTTATACGTAAGATACATTCGATTGTAAATATTAATTAGAAATATAAAATTATTTCCTACATAATGGTATTTTGTTTATAATTTTTAGGCATTAAATAATTTAATTTATTTATGACACAATGGTGATGCAGTAATTACCTAACTAATGAAATATTAAAATAATTAATATTATAAATATCAAAATAAATGTAATTTGAGACTTTTTAGGAATTCCAGTAATTTTCTAGGTTAATATGACATATTAAGATTGATTATATAAATTGTTTTCTAAGTAATAATGCTGTTATGAATTTATCAAAAACAAAATACCCAATAGTGTCAAAATTGACATAAAAGAGTTTTTAAAACAAATATTATATTATTAATTTATATTAAATTCGTAAAAATCTAATGTTCGGCCAGGAGACTTATATAATGATAGGTGTATCATTAATGGACCACTTTGGGGTCTCTTGGATGTATATAGTATGTTTATTAACCATATAAAATAAAAATACAAAGAGACATTCTAAAAGTGAAACTAATTAACTAAGAGTTAATACTTAATGATAATGTTAATGTAATGACCAAAAAATGTCTAAATTATATTGGTTGAGTGGTTTGAGACCCATCCCAAACTTAAACTTTAAATAATCCACTTTGGAGCCATTAGAAACCGAATATGAATTTATTATAAAATAATATTTTTAGCTTTTCCAAAGGTACCCCTCACCCCTCTTATAAAAGGGAACTCCCCCTTCTCACTAATTCACACATTAAAATCCTTTTGGATCGGAAAAACCCTACCCAAATACTCTCTAAACTTCCCTCACTACAACGTAGAGGCCTTAGTTTGATCAAAAAGCCAACCTAAGGAGCCATTTTGATCAAATCAAAAGGAAGAACCCGAAGAAGAGGTAATGATTTCACCACCCCTTTTCAAGTTCATTTCTTCTTCAACTTCGTCTTTCTTTGTTATTTCTATTCTAAAAAAATAACTCTAGTATCTTCTACATACTGTGGTGTTATTATAAATATGGTACAACCATATTCAGTATTCTATCCATCCTTTGAATGGCATGTCACCATATGTGCGTACGTACTGCTTACCGTCTCCACGTTGTGGTGTAATTGTCATTCAATAAATTATTATTTGGATGGGTATAATAATGATGTGTAATTCATGTAAATAATAAATATAAAATGATAATTATTTGGTCTATTTGATATACCATCCAATTATATATTATTTTAACATCAAAAGAATGATATTGTCGCTTGTGCGTACGTACGGACTACCGTCTCCACGAACGCAATGAGATTAATTCTCCATCGTATCCATTCAAGTATAATTCTCATTTGATGATTAAAAATAATTTTTAAGGACTTTATATAATTTGGGATATGAATAAGATACAACCTATCCATAACAAACATGGCTTACGTAACAAAGAATATAAAGGAAAATGAGTAAGTTAACACCTGAAATGACGATAATACTAAGATATTATTAGAAAATCAATGTTAAAAGATCATATATGATATCATATTAATGTAAATGATTCTTTTATAATTCAATAATTATTATTTAACTATTATACAAGAGGTTAACCTACCATCATCCAAGGAAAAAGTACAAAGTAAGGGGTTTCTTATCTCACTTTTAATTCCGTGAGATTTCCATTATTCACCACTTATTTATTGCATGTGGTGTGTGTACTGCCCATGATTGTATTAATTGTGTAATATACATTAATTTATAGATATTTACATCATCATTGTATGATCCTTCTTTCATAGGAGTATGTTTCGTAAGTTACTAAATTGATAAGGGAATTTGATATTTCAATTTCCACTCATTCGGCTTTACGCATACATCATTGATTATTCTATTCTAAGATTATGTCTAGAATCACTATTCATTTGATTATGTAAAAAATTCCACTGACCTTTCTGTGGATATAGTTTTGATACACATAATCACTCAATTTATAAATTCTTAAGTCATCAGTATGAACTCGATAAGAGTAATTTTAACTCAATCTCCATTTGTTGAGTTAAATATCCAATTCATTGGTGTTGTTTTTACACGAATATGTGTGAATTTCATCTAATTTATTTACACTAAATATCCAATAATATTGAGTGTATTTATATTTTTCACATATAATTATGTCATTGATTTATCCTTAAACTAAGTATATGGTCTTTATAAGAGAATTCATCTCAATTTACATTCCATTGAGACTTCTTTGTTTTTATAAACCAAATCAGTTTTATATGGTGTATATAATGTACTTTGACATAGTATATCATGAATCCATTTATTCTCATGATATTAAAAAGTTTTTATTACCTCAATTATTTGTATTCAAGTGTCTCTCTTTTGGTTAGAAACTCTAACTAAAATACCATTTTTAAATGTTTTAAAGACTTATTCTTCTAAATCTTTATCATTAATGTCCATGTTTTAAAAATGGTTTTAAGGATTTAATTATATGGACATTAAAGTTTTAAAATTAAAACTCCTTTTAAAAGTTTCAAAGTGGTATGGGACACTTTGATTCTAAAATCTATTTTAAATCGATTCTTGGAAAATAGTGTGACTTTTAAATGATTTCAAGAAAAAGGGGGTTATTTCACACTAATTGTTTTGATGATTATATTCATCTAAGTCAATATCCTTCATTATTCTCAATTGAGGTTAATATGATAAAATAAAATCTTCCATATTGTATCGAATGAGTTATGTTTGACTGTGGATGTGCTATTTTTATACCATTCATGGTTTGTGGATAAGGTATTGACATTTCATATGCTAGTTTTAATACGAATTTTTATGTTATGTTTAAAACTTTTCATATGTGGAATGCATTGGACTTAGTAAGTGGCGGGTGGAGCACGCTATAGCTCCTCGATGCATCGGTAGGTCTCATGAGACGAACTAGTGTCTTGGAACAAGGCCTTGACAAAATCTTATTTGTAGTCTTGACACGAGGCCTTGGCTATGTGGTTATGATAGTCTGGCATTATGCATTCCATCATTATGAAAGTGGTTATTGATATTTCATGTGATTATTAGATTAGTAGAATATCCATGTGAATAAGTAAATGGCATTATTTCATTTTATTTTTGTCCTACTTTGTTGAAGTCCAAGTTTAAAAGGCTTTTGTTTTAGTTATACATTGCCTTAAATGTTTATTCTTATTTATGAAAGTTTCCACTATATTGTTATCTTTACTGGGCATTTGAGCTCACCCCTTTCTATGTTTTATTTTTTCTAGGATGTGAAGAAGTAATTTATGAATGACCTGGAGGGATAGTATGAGGGGATAAAAGTGTGGACTATGGAGACTATATTGTTGTAGTATCCATTTTATGATGTAATGTAAAATTTATGAATATATATAGTGTTTCCAAGGCTACAAAACTAATCGGTCTTTCGAGACTTGATCTTTCTTGTGATCATGCCAATGTTATGTAATAATGCATCGATTCTAGGTATCTGGGGTCGGGGCATTACATGTTTATTGTAGTTCGATAGGTCAAAATTGTTTCATTTTCTTGAGTGTGGATATGATTTGATAAAGAAAATGATTATTAAGGTCTTCCCATCTTATAATAGATCCTACTGGGAAGATTTCATACGAAACAAAGGTTGAACCTACAAGAGTCTGTATAAACTCCTTCGCTTGGTAACCTCCAGTTGATCTCAAGGGCCCATCATCAGACCGTATCGGGACATGAAGTGAGTGTGATTTTTTACTAGATCTCCCACGTCATCAAAGGTAGAGAAGGTAGGATTTCCAAATTTGGTTTCTAGAAGGTTCCATCCACCAATTCAAGATATGTCTTCCTATCTGGATTTTTGAGTGCACATCTCCCTCACATGTCTTCCATTAGATAAGCTAGGGACTTTATGGAATTTAGAAATTTTGAAGGTACTATTCTTTGATCTATCTTCCATATATAAGGATTAGGCGGGACCTGATGAGGAAAATCTATTATTAATTTCCACTAATTTTTGATCTATTCTAAGACTGATTGATCACCCTAGTGAGGGATAGGTTTTCATTGAAATGAAGGGTAGTTGTGATCATCTTCAACTTCCTCATTCATCTAGACCGGTTTCCTGGATTAGTAGTCACTCTAATTCCCATATTCCTCTTTTTCATGTGGGTCAGCACATTATTTATATGTGGGAGGAGGGATTATTATCTCATTTTGCAGATGATACCCATTTGGAATGTTTCCCCTGATTAGGTCCTTGTTATGTTGTCTGAGATTTTGATTCTCATCCTCATATTGTTCCATCTATTCCTCCATGGAAGTAATTTCAGCTCTAATAGGTGGTGATTGGGATGTAGTAGCACCTTTCCCTTTATATTTGGAAATGTTCTTCCATATATGTGGAAACTCAATATTCAGATATGTCGGGTTTTTGATTCTATTCTATTTCAATGTACATAAGACCTCGATTAGTGCATCTATATCAACCTCCTCTCGAGGTATATTTTCTATATTTCATCACAATATATTTTCATATTGATCTATATTGTAGGTTGTGTTGATGGTGATGACATTCACAAAGACATATCCGGAAATGGTAGTTATCCCATTACTCTCAACATAGTGGGATGATTCTTCATTACCTACATCAGGGTCATTTTGTGAACTTGTGGCCATATTGGACATATTTTTCTTGTGACCCTAGTGGGGTTTGATTGCCCTCATTGTACATTACTCCCATCATGGCATGTGAGTAGTGACCTTGAGGGAGTTTTTGGTCATTATTGTCAAATATTTCCCAAACAAAAGTGGTTTTTCTTATGGTGGAAGGAACAGATGGGATGTGGTCTGTTGATATTTACCTCCCAATGTAGAAAAGATTGATTCCCTATATAGTGATAATGATAATGAAAATGCCCCCATCCCTATGGTTTGAAGACTATTTGGGGCTACACATTATATGTTTTGATCCTGGTTTTGAGGATATGATGATTCCAATCTAGGATTTGATGATTCTTGAGATGGGAATAGAGAAATAAATGCCCCCGTACTAGTATACTAGGGTTGATTTGGAATCCCCGTTGATTTCTCCAAGTCCATTTTGAGGTGTGATAAACCTGCTGACAATAATTGAGATATAAATATCCCCAACCCAGTAGAGAGGGGTTGGTTTGAAGTTTCTACCAATAAATCTTATATCATCTCAGGAATTGATTATCCAAGGGGTTGAGGTAGTGGTAGATATTTTCCCTACTCAGTGGGATAGGTTTTCTCTTTGATGGTTGTTTTGGAAGTTGTTACTGAAACCTATTTGATTTGGTGAATTAATTCTTCTGTATGATATGTGTGCAATGGAATCCCATGGAGGGAGTCACATTCTATTTTAAGTTTCCAGGTTGATAAAAAAATTCATATTATATGTCTAAAATGCATTCACATTACTTTGTGGGGGGGCAATTCAAAGATCTCCGGGCAATATTTTCCCTCTATTCATGATGTATTATCATCATTAATTTGGGGTAATTCCATTTTAGTGACCAAGTGTCTTGTGCGTTACTTGGTCCCCTAATTTCATTAGTGTCTATGATGTTAAAAGATTCAATATCTCGGGATTACTACTATTATAGGGGTATAGTGATGTGTAATGCTCCATATTTCACCAATCCAAGGATATTTATGTTTGATGATACTCTAGAAATCATTCAATGAAGAGTTTTCATCATACAAAGATAAACACTACATAGGTGTTTGTCAGGCTCTTTTACTGTCGGGTTATGGGCTATAAAAAAGGCATCCTTATCCAACGGACAACATAGTGTATTGACGATCTTAAGGTGATACTTGTATTCTAGATAAGGGATCTATAAATACTTCAATAATTGATGAGTTTTCCACATATTTTTGTGTTTGTAAGGAATTCACTCTTTCTCATATTCATTTGGGATCTCATAGTCAGAAGTGGATAGGGTACAAAACATAGTAGGGAGGTTGTTTCTAGATAACTCTCCCATATTCCATTTTTGGATTCATCTTCATTAGAATTACATGCCTCTACATGTTCAGAACAAAAAAACTTCTTACTGGGGTCTCCTGCTGACTACGGTGAAAGGTTTCTAGTAGTTGATAGGGAACTATATATTGTTGACGTAGAGTTTTGAGAACCACTCTATATGATGGTGTTTTAGTTTTGATAACCTCTCTATATATAGGTGTTTGGGAAAGGGGTGATTTTTTTATCCATGGGAGATATCACCATGGGGAGGTTGAATAAAACATATTCCAAGAGTATATTTTATATGATCCATCTCCACAATATAACGAGGAGGAATATCAGGGTATTGATTGCATTCTTCTTCTGGTAAAGAGTAAACAGAACCCTTGGGTGTTGATAATGTGTCTCAAACAACCTCTAAGACACTATAATTTTTAAAATCATAGATATGAGAGTAATCCTTCATCATCACTATAATATGTTAAACTTACTTTTGATATTGTGCCGGGATATGAGCTTGAATTTTTCAAGATTACAGAATATATTGATAATCATCTAGTGCTACAGGAATCTAAACTCACTGCTAAAAAGCTTATGGAGTATACCAGTGATATTTATTTTCGGTAGGAATGTAATCATGTTTATGGGTGGTTTCCAGAATAAGTTTTTCAACCCTCACTGAAGCAGGGATATAATCAATGTTTAAATATGAATTCCCCATAGAAATATGTTGATAGACCTTTGGAATGTGATAAGGGATATGATCCTCCTATTGTATGTCCTCCAAAGGATGCTGGATCATTCTTTCATTGACGAAATTAGGGATAGGAGCTTGTATTTTAGGAGGAACTAGAATATTCCAAGTAGCTTCACTAATAGGAATATGAGTCCACCCAAGGCATATTCCTCTCTCACCTAGTGGGCCTCAGTAAGAATAGGGATATGATCCTAATATTGATACTTTTAAGTATGACTCTGGTCTTTTTCAACAAGAAAAAAATCATGTCTTAAGGCCTGTTCCACTGTCACTTGGTTATCCCTAATCAGAAAAGGGATATGAGAATGATATTGAGACTTTGGAGAATGTCATCAGTATTTGGTGATAGTAATATGAGACCATCCCAAGGCATGTTAGTCTCTCACTTTGTGATCCCCATTTGTAATAGAATATGATCCCAATTTGATACCTCATCCTTTACAGGAATATGCTGGTAATCTTCATAGATGATAGAAATAATGTAATCTTTATACGAAGAAACCACTTTTTCATACTGATCACATTAGTGTGTTTCCCTGGTTGTAGGGGAAGGAATGTGTGTATGTACCTGAATCTATACCAGTTCTAGAATATTCCAACAGATTCCTTTAAATATTTCTAGAATTTAGTGAGATTTTGGAAAATTTTATGTAAGAATATAATCTTGCACATTTAATATCTCCACTGTATAACAGAAAATGTCTTCAATTGAAGTGGGGATATGGGAACACTTCTAACCTCATTATTCCTTAAAAATATGATGATGAAATTCATGTGTGTGGGAAGGGATATGCACCTCCCCCATGATTTCTATAGGAATATTCCCTTGACTTTCTCTGAGTGAGTTGGTATATGAGCCCTCTCGCTACCTACCATCAAAATATGTCTTCATGCTTCATTTGAGAAAGAGAGGACATGATCCCAATCTCAGTTATCTAAATATTTATCTAACTGATGTGTCTTTCTTTTTTCCCATGCATGGGTGTCATAGGTGGAAATGTGTCAGGTACTACCCTTATCAGGTGACTGAGGGGCACCGGTGGGGTGGTGCTAGTGACTACAGTTGATATGATCCCTCCTCAATGGATCTTGAACTATAATGGAACAATAGTTTACTCCAAGATCCAACTTCATAAGATAATGAAGTTGGTGATTCTCTCACTCTGTGGATATGATTAAGAAGTTTTTTTATGAAGTGGAAAATGTCACCACTAGATTTACTACAACTTTCTATGGATGATGTAGACTCATAAGTTTTAGATTTTGGAGACCCTCACAGGAAGACTCAAGGGTTAATATTATTCCATATCGATGATATGCTCATAATATTACATTAACCACCTAACAGTGAAGGTTTTTGGTGAGTGAGTTAATTCTAGGTCTCACGGGGGTCGCAGTTGTAGATGATTTTTCAAAACATTCACTAGAAGAAGACATAATATTGGGTTAGGGTGTTGTTTGTGAGATCCATATCTAGAGTCACACCGACAATGAGGAACAAGTTCCCTAATAATTTCATTATTTGAAGAATGATATGTACTCAATTAAATATATACAGGTAACACAATTTTCCTTTCTTATTCCAGGTATGGCCATTCTACTCTCAGAGACTTGTCACATTGGGGATAGAATTATTTCATAAGAAATCTAATTATATTTTGTCAATTTATTGTTTCATTATTTGAGATATTCATCTTGGGTTAAACATTTTTGTTTCACAGAATGATTTTAGGGAGCTCAGTGATTGATTTTGGGGGCTAAACATTTTTCATAATCCTTCACGTTGGGCTCAACATTTTTATCATTCATAGTAACTCCAAAAGGTTCCAAAATCTGTAACTGAGTATGAACCTACATTTCAAATGTAGGATATCATTTGGGGTTTTAGATAAAAATAAACTTAGGAACTCACATTAAATATAATTTAGTAATATGACATGTAAACAAACTCCTACCATAAACATGACTCACTACTTTTGGAAATACATGGGGATCCAAGATGTAGAACATGCCAGGAATAATTAGGTGAAAGGATTCACGACTAGGGTAGATGAGTCCGAGGCTTAGGAGTAAGGTATTTGTTTTTCCAAACTCAAAGGACACTTTAAATACCTAGGATAAATGAAATCATGTATATTAAATTTTCCATAATAAATCCTAGAATAACACTGAAAATTATTGATGTCAATATACCATTTAAATCTATATTTAATTTAATTTGAATTATATAAAGTGGGATAACCTATTAAATCAATAGTTTTATGGAATTAAAATAAAATATTCAATACCCAAAAATAGATATTAAAATATTTATTTATGACTCTAATTGTACATTTTACATTAATATCATTTTTCACATATTTTTGTAAAAAAACTTTTTATTTTGAAGAACTCGAAATGTTTACAAACTATTGAACCAACCATGAGAATGGATCAACCACATGGAGACAATAGATTAACCAAATGAAGGTACTAACCAACCATAGTAATTAACAATACAACTGTATTAAGGAGAAAGTGGCTATAAGAATAAATAAACCAACAGCAAGAAGGAAGCAATTAACCACAATATGAAACAAACTGAATGAATGAAGGAATATGTGACTATAGGAAGAAGCCAATCAACTTCATAAATGACTGAGTGACTAAAAAAAATAAATCAACCAACTGTAATAAGTAACAAATTGACTGGGTAAAAGAACCAAAAAACTGCAAGAAGAAACCAACCAACTGCGTAAAGGAGTCCGCAGACCACAAGACGGAACCAACAAATTGAACTAATGAACCAACTGACCATAACATGGAAGAAACTAACCACACATATGGTAAAGTGATTACATAGTTGGTTAAGGGACCATGTATGAAAATCTATAAATTTCAAGTGGGAATTTCCTAGAACCCCCCCCCCCCCTTGATACTTCTCAGCCTCAAGAAATTAGAAAGGAATGGTTTTAGAAACCCAGGACAATATAATGGAAAACATAAGAATTCGATAAGATCAAGTTATTATTAATCCAAAAACCTATCAATATACCATTAATGGTTATATCATAAGTCTATAATAAATATGATCATGAAATAAATAAATTATTAAAAATTCCATGGATTCATGAGAGTTGATCACATGTCATGATAGCAGGACATGTAATCTCAAAAGATCACACATATAAAATACTATAAGATTTTTGAAATGTAATATAATAAATATGATCCATTGATCATAAAGTATTCATTTACCAATGTGGCATAAAATTGTTAAATATAAATAATCATCGTAAATCATAACATAGTGGATCTGATATCTCTACATGTTTCCCCTTATATAGTGGAATATGCATTAACACTTGATTACAATAACATTGTGGAGAATAAATCATTACATAATATCATTATATAACCCAATATCATTAATTCAATACTAAAGAATCCAACTATAATTACTAATATTTACACAATTCATGGAATACATTTAGAAAACATAAAAAATAAGTCACACATGAAACCTAACCAATTTCATTTTCAAAGTCAACTTTAAACCCATACACACAACGAACCCCTCTGAAAACATATTTCTCTCTATTCACACAATTCAAAATACACAATTAAGAATCACATCAAGAATATTAAATTCAATCAATAATGTTAAATTACGGAATCACCTACCAGAATCTTGGAAAATTCCAGAATCTTGTGGAAAACCAGAACCACACTATAATAGGAACCTATAAATGAAAGATCATACCACAACCATCAAGATTAAAAATAAAGAGATAACATTTAACCCAAATTAGATAAGAAAACCCATGATCATACCAAACCTTCACCACAATGGTATAGAGACCGACACCGAGGGGCAAAAAAGGTAGTGACCAGCGACGATGGGCGGTGGGGCACAGTGAGGGGCGGCGAGTGGCGTCGAGGGGGGGAGAGGGTTAGGACTGACAACAAGGGAGGTTAGGGATAGGAATCCTTGGGCTTTGGGTGGGGGTCATGGGGGTCAGGGAGGGTGGGGGGTCGTAGGGTCAGGCGGTCGGGGGGAGAAGTGTCAGGTCTGTCAAAAAGGAAATAGGTTTAGTGGCAGTTTTTAATAACCCACCGTTAAATTATTTTAAAAAATAGAGGTGGTTTATTAAACTTACCTTAAAGGAAAATTATGTTGTAGTTCCCCTTTATGGGAGAATTGATGATTTGGTGGAAGAATTTAATCCTTTTTTATAAGTGATTTCTTCCACATTTAGATTCCTCTCTCTCTCTCTCTCCCATTTTCTCTCACCATTGAGGGGGAATTATTCCCCCATTGGAAATTGGGATAGTTATAGGTTTTGATGTATCTTGTTTCATTGTATCTTGATCCAAGGATTTTATTCTCGATATCCTCTACTGTTGTGAATGTGAATTTTCAATATCGAATTGAGGGTTATGGTTTGGAAAGTTTTCTTGAATGATCTTGTGGTAGGTGTTCTAATTTACATTTACTATATTATTGATTATGATCATGTGTATTTATTTGTTTCATTTCATTTAGATGTTGTAAAATTTTATTTTAAATTGAAAAGGTTTATTTAATTCCATGATATTGTGTGACCCTTCATCGATCCAATTGGAAACATTGGAGATTATAAGACCAGGCATGATGGAAGCCCATGGGGTGTTCTAATTGCCTTGAATTGATGTGAAATAGAATGTATAATGGAAATATTAGGTTTGTGAAATTGAAATAAATCCTTATTACATGGTTGATAATGGGATTTAAATGGTTATATGGATTAAATTTAATGATTTAATGATTTGTGAAATAAATGATAAGAAATCGGTAAATGGAGAATTTTTCCACTTATTCCTAGAGATTAATGTAGAGAAACGTGACTGTGATTGATAAATGAAACGGTGTACAATGATGTGAATGATTGATAAGATGGGTAAAAATGTTGAACCTTGAAATTTATGTCATATATTTGAAAATTGTGGATGATTAAACAAATATATGTGGGTTAAGGACTGATTCCCCAAATACCAATGGGGTTCTAGATAGATTCTCTAGGCCCCCAATGCATGCATGTGAATAGCGAGGTGAGGGTTAGGGATTGATACTAAAAATACCCATGAGGTGTCGTCGAGGGACTGATGCTCTAAATACTCCTAGGGTTCTAGACTGATTCTCTTGAACCCTAATATATGAATGTGAAATTTGAATTAAATGAATAATGAAACCCCATGAAAGAATGAATTGTGATATTCCTATGGTGCATGGTTAAAACTATAACATCACCCAAAGACCACATGATTCATAAAAGTGCCAATGGGAAACTAGGGATTATTTGATGGATATGGTATATTAAATGATGAACCTATTTACATTATGGTTTGATATTAATTATTTATACATCTGTATACAGTCTTATAGACTTGATTTTACTTTAGACGCCATTGGCGGTGGCCTTCAAAGTTGTACTCACACCCTATTCGGGCTTCCTGATCAGTACCTGAATAGAATTCATATTTGTTGGATAGGATAAGTATAATATTTCTATATTAGATGGATGAGTTGGGATTTAGGGTTAATAATGATTGAGGGAACCTGACTTGATGCCGAGACCTTTAATTTTGGGTTTTCATTGGACATTTGAATCTTGTTTGACATGACATAATTACTTCTTAGGGTTATGGTCATTTATTTTGTTGGTATTATTATGTGATGTTGGTTTTTTATTATTATTATTTATATTTATTCCACTATTAATGTATTGATATTCACTGTGTATTACCTTGATAAAGAGGGTATAGTCTCCCCATTATTTTATATTAGACCCTCAGTGCTTGTCAGCAGCCCCTGGAATACAGGGAGGCATGCCTGAGGTCATATAAATGACTGGATCAGGGCACTGGTGTGTGGAACCTTGGCTAGGATGTTACAAAATGTCCTTTTTAGTTATAAATGATTTATATCATATGATCAGTGAATAATAAGATAATGTAAAAAATTTAATGGGATTTCATGTTTTTCAGTGGATTAACAATGTTTTATATTTTTTAAGTCCCTTAATGAGTTGTTTTTCTCATACCACATATCAAAATTTCCTTCACAAGGTTTAAGGGTGGTTTATGAAAAAGAATAAGTCACATTAAATGTAATTATTATTATTTTCATGAGAATAAAACATGTTTCATTTTAAAAATTTTATATTGTGGAAAAAATGGATAGTGAGTAGAAGTGTCCATTTTGAAATACATGGGTTAGTTATTTAATGTTTATTACATAATTTTCTAAAACTCTAAACTATAATGATACTAGGGATTTAATGAAAATAAATTATAGTCTAAATACTCTAAATTATATAATGGTTAAGGCCATGTTCTTATATTATATATTTATAAAAAGTAGTATATTTTTTTCCAGACATGAATAAAAATTCATCCATGTCTAAATTAGACATGGATTTAATGTTTTTAGTCATACATTACATGTAATTAAAATTTTGTATGACTATAATCAATCCCATTAAAAATTTATGGGGGTAATATCTTATATTCACGGAAGCCAGTCTTCCTCTATTGGTTGCATGAAGATCTACCTAACCAATCGAAACCTTCTTTAATCTACTTGGTTCTTTTATTTGGATTCAAATGTGAGAAACATATGCAGTATATAATACCCAACTAGTAGATATATAAATTTTTCATTAGATATAAAATTCACATGAAATTTCACCTTTCTTCCTCATAAGATTTCAATTCTTCTTCCAGTGGCCCTTCTCACCACATACAAAACATTCCGCAACTTATTCCTTAACCCACATTTGAATTTTAATACTCTTGGTTAGGTGGTGTGTAGAAGAATTAGATTTGGAAGTATTAGTTGGACCATTTTCCATTCCATTAATCATATTCACTATGATCAATTTAGGTTTTTCTTGCCTCATGTTCTTATTTTCTTTGTGAATCCTAGTGTGGAGTATCAGGTGTCAATTTTCAATATTGTTAATATTATAATTCACAAGAAATCTAGATAAGGTCTAAATTAGGGACATAAACATTAGGTGAGTTCATTAATCAACGTTTTTATAGAAACTCATAATTTAAAAATTCTTAATATAGGTGTTAATATAGATGAAATGTGGTAAAAATTGTACTCCTTCTCCAACAATGAGGGAGAAAAGTTCCGTGGGGATCTCATGGATCAAATGTCTAGATTTCTACTAACCGAGATCACTAAGTTGTTAAAACTTGATATACGTATCAATATCCTTGTGAATCTTCTGGGTCTCCCTGGACATGGAATATATTATAAGGAATTTTAAATCCAATACATCATATAAATTATTCTATAGCTTTCATGTAATGGCCCGAACCTCTCCGGTCCATTACATTGTGAAAATGTGGTGTTTGAGGTGCTTCGGGAGGTCAAGGTGACTTATCCCCAACAGTTTTCCAAATTTCTAATTTTGTGAATAGTTCTACCAGTGAGGTTTTGTGAACAGTTCTATCGGTGAGGTCCAGTGAACAGTTCTATCGGTGAGGTCCAGTGAACAGTTCTATCAGTGAGGTTTTGTGAATAGTTCTATCGATGAGGTTCAGTGAACAGTTCTATCAGCGAGGTTCGGTGAAAAGTTCTATCGGTGAGGTTTTGTGAACAGTTCTATCGGTGAGGTTTAGTGACTAGTTTTATCAGTGAGGTTCAGTGAACAGTGTTCTATCGGTGAGGTTTAGTGAACATTGTTCTATCGGCGAGGTTTAGGGAACAGTGTTCTATCGGTGAGGTTCAGTGAACAATGTTCTATCGGTGAGGTTCAGTGAACAGTGTTTTATCTGTGAGGTTTAGTGAACAGTGTTCTATCAGTGAGTTTATAATGGTGATGTTTGTGAACAATGTTCTAACGGTGATGTTCATAAACAATGTTTTATCGGTGAGGTTGAAGAATAGTGTTCTATCGGTGAGGTTCTAACGGTGAGGTTCATGAACAGTGTTCTAACAGTGAGGTTCATGAATAGTGTTTCCAGCTTCCTACAGTTTCACCCCTTTAGCATTTTTCATTGACGCAAAATGCATTTAAAGCCTTATTTTAAGGACTCTTAAGGAAAATTCAAAATCCATAAATCCTATATTAATTATTCCTAATGCTGAGATGTTTTTACTTGGTCAAACTGTGTGGGTTAATGTGATCCTCTTTTAATGGGGAATTAAGCGTATCTTAAACCGTCTCCCCATTAAATCTTCAATAGGGACAAGATATATTCCTCCCTTATTCTTGCTCTTTGTTCTTGGCTACAAGACTCTAGATCCTTTCAATCCATCCCATAGGAGTTACAAATCAAACAATACTCCCAAGATTGGTTCTACTCTATATTAATGCAACCAATCTGTATCGATCAATCTTTGATATAAGGTAGGTTTTATCATTATTCCTTTGGGGATCATATTCTCATGTTTATCCTTTACAGATTATAGCATGTAATATTTGTGCTTCTATTGGGGGTTTTCATGGGGTTTGGTTGGTTCAATCGTACCATGGCATCCTTGGGTGGATGCAATTGTCGCGAGAGGAGGATCGCGACTCGTTGTGTGGATAAAGAATGATATGAACTGTTTGAGGTAGGGGATTTGTTGTTTCTCTTTCTATTATGTGCAACTGTATCATTAGCATGTCTTATCTCACTGGATGACAAAGGAATTGACATAATAAATATTTAAACCAGATAAATAAATTGATATCAATCATATGTTATTGCCTCTTGTTTTTTGCTAGATTGTGTGATAATTATGCTTGTCCTTGATAGAAGTCGGTAAAGAACATAAACCGGGATTAATTGATAATTGTTTGGCTAAAGATAAAGAGTCATGTAAACGAATCTGGTTAATATTGTAATTTGATGTTAATCAAATTGGTGTAGTAAGCATGTTAATTTCTTTGTGATAGCTTACTGTTAGGTTTCGCGAATATAGAAACAATGAATAATAAATCGGTTAATCTAAGATGGATTAAAGAATTGTCAGTTGTTAAAAGGAAATTGCTTGTAGGGTTCTGAGTTACCCTCTAGTTTGTTTAAGGGCCAAGATACAAACTATGAAGATGTCAGTTTTACTTCTTCTTGTGTTTTTATGTGATCCTGGATGGTTGTGGTAATATGTGGAGGCATGGAGGACTTTTTGGTTGTGGCAATAGATAACGCCTAGAGTGGTGAGATTCATCGGTTTATTCTTGTGGGTGTCAGGGAGGACACCAGGGATGATGGAATTGAATGGATGTGATTGTTCGATGTTTTAGGTTTCTTTTGTTGTTTATCTGGTTTACTTTTCACCATGGCTCAAGGCAGCTGGTCTTACTTACCCCTCTTCCGAAAGAGGAAAAGACATGCAGGCTATTACATGTGCTTTTCGGGTTTAGCTTCTCAAGGAAGGATGAGAATATGCTCTTGCTATAAGAAGCAAAGACTCGATGGGTAGTACATCTACTCACCGTGTTGAGACCCCTTGTGTTTAGTTGCATATAATGTTTTTCAAGAATTACGGGGAATGTTGGAAAATATTTCTATAATGAATAATTGAATAAATAGTGTTAACCCATGGGGATAGAGTTGCTGGAACATAATGATGAGGTTGTAATTTTGAAGGGACAGTTGTCTTGGGTATGCTGCTAATGAAATTTAATGTGGTATTGTTCATGGTTAATTAATGTTTAAAGAATTTATTAACGTAATGTGAAACTGACAAAAAGGGAATGATGTAATCTAATAAAGCTCTCTAAATGGTTTTATGCTTATAGGATACCTAGTCTTAGAATTAGCAGCCCAAAGTCTGAGATACGTTAGCTACAGTTGTGTCTAAGTCTAGGTAATTCCCATAGTGTGGTTGTGAGATATAATATATCCGGTAATTTTTGTGTTTCTATACGCTACTCCACCCAGTCAGTTATGGGCAATTGAAACCCTGGGGATTCTAAGCCCTGGGAGGTGTTTTCCCCAACATTACGGTGGGAGGATGGACAGATGACTACCCCCTTTGGCCCCACTCTCTTCTCTTGGTAGTTACTTGTGTTGGTAGGCACAATGGTTAGTTTTCCCAATATATGTGTGTAGAGGGCTGTAATGGCTTGTGGTTTTTCACACACACATATTCTGGATATAGTATCATATGGACTACTATAGGTGTAACGTGTATGGGCTGTGATGGATTGAGGATTCTTACTCAGTGTATGGGCTGTAATGGCTTGAGGTATAATACCCGATGTATGATACACATTATACGGGCTGTGGTGGATCATAGAAACTACCTAGTTACTTTGATTACGTGGACGTGGTGGTTTTGTTTCACGAGGTGCACATTGTGGTGCTTCTCCCAGGTGTTTTCGGGCAAGCCTTTTTTGAGAGAGATGTTCAGGATGTGTGACATTGGGGAAAAGTGGCAAACCAGTGGGGAAGTAGTAGCGGGGTACCCTTAGTATTCTTTATTATATGATATATTTTGGTATGAGTTACTTGGTTGAAGTATCCATGTTGTGATTGGGAACTTATTATACTTGTTTAGGTGATGAGTTAGTTTCACTTGTTGTTTACTGTGCTTTAGCATGCTTTATTTACTTTTGCATGAGAGGCTTCAGGGAATATCCTACTAAGTATACTGTTATACTCACCCTATGTATATATAAACAGTTTTTAGGTCACTTGGAGTAGGATGGAGATCATGCTGGTTTCTAGCAGCTTTGGGATGCAGGATCTATTCGGGATGGTGGTTATTGTTGTTTTTTACTTTCTTTTGGGTACTTATAGTTTTCCCTTCTAGTTTTAGTACTTTTTCATGACATTACATATGTGCACTTTGGTTTCTTTTATATTTCAGTTTGGAGTAGGAGTTTGTTGGTGTCTATCTTATCTATCTCTTCTACATGTGTTCTTTTAGAGGGTAATGCCTACCATTTGTGTGTTTACTATACCCTCAGTGCTAGTCGCCAACCCGGGGCCTAATCGAGGCATGACTTGGGGGGTCATTATCTCCCTTCTCACATTTCCGACCCAGGAGTGGTACACTTTTTGGGGAGGGGGTCATGATAGAGTGGTATTAGAGGTCTAGTTGAGGGATAAGATGGAGTATGGAGTTAGGAATAGGTGATGTTGCATGGGTTGGTAGGGAAACAATGTCATTCATGTTTAGAAAGTGAGGTAAACACTGGAGACCGGCTAAGACATAGGTGTTTAGGGCCCCCTATGATCTAATGTAAAGACCATTAAGTTTACAATGGATACTAAACAAGGTGATACTAGTTGCAGGGTAGAGACCTATGAAAGGATCATGCTTCATTTTTCTTTGTGCCTATGTTTGAATGGGTAGACCTTGGGATAGGTTAACCTAAAATGAATAAAATGAATAAATTAATTAATTAATGTATAGTCTTCCATATTCCAGGTTTAGGACCTCTAATGGGTTGTTATTTTACCGGTATGGCTCTAGGTCGACGTCCTCGTCAGGTTTGCATAGAAAATGTACAACAGGATGTTTCAGCAGATCTCCGCATGGTAGAGGTTGAAGATGACGACACTTGGAGGAAGACACTCCGAGAGTTTCAGCGCCAGAGTCTGCAGAAGTACGAGGGCTCTGGATGCAGTCACAGAAGACTGGTCAGAGGAGGTCGAGATCGGATTTAGATCGATTCAAGCTCAGATTGATAACGGGATGTCCTTGATTGTGACGATGCTGCGTGGAGTAGCGAGGAGGTAGTGGTTCGTGTTCCTCGGGAATCATGACGAGTCAACGATTTCATGGGAGGAGTTTCGAGACAAGTTTAGAGTCGAGTTTATTTCTTCGACTGTGAAGGCGTCGAGTTTCCAGGAGCTTCATACCCTTCGACAAGGGAGCTCCAGTGTTCGTGAGTTTTGAATCCATTTCAGGAGCCTTTTACGATATGCTTCAGACCAGTTTTCAGATGAGGAGGCCAGTGAATGACATTTTGTGGAGGCTTTGCGTCCTGAGATCTAGTACCATGTCACCACATTTATGCTGAAAAAATATCTTGAGGTACTGGAAATGGTAGAGGTTGTCGAGAGGACTTTGGCCCGGACCGGAACATTATGAGAGGGGAATCAGCAGGATTCCTCATGAAGTAGAGCTGTGGTCTGGGGTTCTCGTTTTTTCAGGAAGAAGAGTTTCCATTCAGCCGAGGGTAGGTCCCAGCCCTTCACATCTCGTTTCTCCAGAGGCAGAAATTCTCGAGCTTATTCCAAGGGATAATGTGCTTGTTTTTCTTGTGGTGGTCGTGGCCATCAACATCGGGAGTGCCCATCCATTCAAAGTGGTTATCGGGAACCAAGTGCTACGCTCCAGGTTCCTCCATTGAGGCAGTTCTAGCCGAGGCAACAATAGACAATTTCACTGGCTTTAGATTAGGAGAGGGTAGATGGGGAAGGCAGAGGACAACCCCATGACGCTCCCCGTCCTTATAGAGAAAAGCACGCACATGGTGGTGGTCGTCATCAAGGTCAAAGAGGCCGCGGAGGAGGTCGTGGTCAGCTTCATGCTCTAGCGTTGCCAGCTCCAGGAGAGCCAGACATCGTTCGGGGTACCCTTTTCTTGTTTTCTACCTTGGTGTATGCCTTTATAGATTCATGAGTGACACACTCCTTCAAATCACCTACCCTTTTCCATGCTTTGGGACTTGAGGTAGAGAGACTTCCTGTTCACTTGGCATTGACTACGCCAGTAGGAGGTCGAGCTGACTTGTTTGAAGTATGTAGTGACTATGATCTAGTGTTGGGTAAACACCGCTCTTGGGGAGATTTATTATGTTTACGAATACAACCATATGATGTCATCATCGGCATGGCTTGGTTGTATTAGGTGCAGGAAATCGTGGATTGATTCAAGAAGAAAGTCGTTTTCATTGGTGCGGATAGAGAGAAAGTGGTGTTTTTTGGTGAGCAAGACCCTCAGATAGGCTATAGGCACATTCCATCATTGTCATCCATGGTAGATGACAAGATTCTGAGTTCCTCAGAGGTTCAATAGTTGGCGTTTCATAGGGTCATAGAGGAGTACCCTGATGTCTTCCCAGAAGCGGTTGTCGCATTATCCCCTTGATGAGAGATCGAGTTTCGGATCGAGCTATAGCCAGGAGCATATCATATATCAATGTCTCCATATAGGATGGCCCTTCTAATTACTAGAGATACGTATATATCTTGATGGTCTGTTATAGTGTGGTTTTGTTCGGCCAAGTGTGTCACCGTGGGGTGCACCCGTTTTGTTCGTGAAGAAGGCTAATCGTATTTTGGGGTTGTGCATCGATTATCGTCTCTTGGACAAAGTGACAAAAAAGAATTGCTATCCTCTTCTTCGGATTGAGGACATATTCGATTAACTGAAGGGTGCAAGTTAGTTCTCAAAGATCAACTTGCGGTCAGGATATCATCATATGCGTTTGAAGGATGAGGATATCCCGAATACTGCTTTCTATTGTCGTCATGGGCATTATGATTTTGTTGTAATGCTATTTGGCATGACGAATTCTCCAGCTGTATTCATGGGATTGATGAATTCTGTGTTCTGTGAGTTCCTGTACAGGTTCTTGGTAGTTTTTATCGATGACATCCTTGTGTACTCCACATCTAAAGAGGAGCATTTAGAGAATCTACAAGCCGTTTTGGGAGTTCTTCGCGAACATCATCTGTTCGGGAAGTTTTTGAAGTGTGAATTTTGGGATCAAGAAGTCTGTTTCTTGGGGAATGTTGTGTCCCAATAGGGAGTAGCTATGGATCCATCGAAGATAGAAGTAGTTGTGTCTTAGGCATCCCCAAAGACAGTTTAAGAGGTGCAAAGTTTCCTTAGTCTTGTAGGAAACTACAGGAGGTTCGTAGCCAATTTATCATGAGTTGCGACGCCTCTAACATCTTTGAACAGGAAGGATCAGGCATTCATATGGACTGATCAATGTTAGGTAGCTTTCGAGTATCTAAAAGAGAAGTTAGTAAGTGCTCCAATCCTTTTTCTTCCAGCTGAGGCAGTTCATTTGGATGTTTCCTGTGACGCTTCACATTTGGGGTTAGGCAGTGTTCTCATGCAGCAGAGGTTAGTTTTTTCTTATGGGTCTCGGCAATTGCATCCATATGAATGCAACTATTCCATGAATGATCTTGAGTTGGTAGCCGTGGTGTTTTCTATGATGTTGTAGAGACATTACCTCATTGGTGAGCGCTTTGTGGTTTTCACCAATCGTAAGAGTTTGAGGTATGTTTTCTACCAGCATGACTTGAACTTATGAAAACATCAGTGGATGGAGTTATTACAAGAATACGACTTTGAAATATCATATACACCAAGAAAAGGGAATGTTGTAGCTGACGCGTAGAGTTAAAAGTCACATAGTGATGCTGTGCATGAATCTGGTGATTCTTGGAGAGTAATGGAAGAACTGTCAGCATTGCATCTTGATAAGGAAGATGTTGGGGGTAGAGGTTGTCTTTTTCAGATGATGGCACATTCATCCCTGATGTAGAAGGTGGAAGAGTCCCCGTTGGAAGATCTAGAGGTCGAGGTTTGGAGAGACCGAGTTGTTTGTGGTGAGGGCTCTGATGGTTGTTCGGAGGATGAACAACACCAAGTGTTGTATCATGGAAGGATTTTTGTTCCCCTGATGTTGTGTGAGATGGTTCTCTGAGAGTTCCATAGTTTGACTTTAGCAGTACATCCTGGCGTGACAAAGATGTACCGATCCTTGAGGAGTCATTTTTGGTGGCCTAGTCTGAAGCATACGTTTGCGGAGTTTGTGTCTCGATGTTTAGTATACCAGAAGGTGAAGGCCAAACACCGTGTTCCTGGTGGTCTTATCTAGAAATTAGAGACGCCTCAGTGGAAGTGGGAGGACATCTCATTGGAATTTGGTATAGGTTTACCAAGAGATCTGTGAGGACAATATGCTATTTGGGTGGTAGTGGATCATTTAACAAAATAGGCCCACTTCATAGCGATCAAGGAGTCGAGATCAGTGGAATTTTTGTCGATGCAGTATCTAGAGGAGGTGGTAATACTTCATAGAGTCCCTAGGATGATCATTTCTGATCGAGATCGTCGTTTTACCTCCAGGGTGTGGAGAGGTCTCTAACATGATTTTGGTTCTCAACTATGCCTTAGCACTGCTTTTCACCCTCAAACGGATGGTCATACAGAGCAAACCATCCATACTCTTGAAGACATGTTACGCTCTTGAGTTCTTGATTTTGGAGGTTCATGGATGATTCACTTACCATTGTTGGAGTTCTCTTACAATAATATTTTTCACTCCACCATCGGTATGGAGCCATTTTAAGCCTTGTATGTATGACCTTGACGTTTTTCGTTGTGCTGGACTGGGGTCAGAGAGTCAGCAATTCTCAGACTAGAACTAGTGCAGAATACAATAGAGACGGTTCATGTGATTCTTGAGAGGATGAAGACAGCACAAGATCATTAGAAATCATATTATGGTCAAAGAATGAGACCCTTAGTGTTTAATGGTGGGGATCATGTGTTTTTTAAGGCGACTCCCCATCGTGGGTAGGGAAGGTTTGGTCATGGAATTAAGATTTCTCCTCGGGTTGTTGGGCCTTTCGAGTTGTTAGCTCATGTTGTATCTGTAGCATATCGAGTAGCATTTCCCCCATAGATGAGTCGGATACATGATGTTTTCCATGTTTCACATCTCTATCATTATCTTCATGATGACTCTAACATCATCGATTGGGGGGAGAACTATGTTGATGATGGTGCAACCTTAGAGGAGCGACCTGTGGAGATGCAAGACCGCATAGAGAAGGTGTTGTGCGGTCTTTATATCCCCTTAGTTCATGTCTTATGGAGACACGGTGGCATGGAGGAGAGTACCTAGGAATGTGAGTCAAAGATATGTGCTCAATACCCAGAGTTGTTTGATGTTTAACTCTTTTTAGGTAATTATTTTCCCTTTGTGGTTAGACACTTCATGTTTTATTTATGAATTTCTTTTGTTGCTTTTGTGGCTTTCTCTCTTTTGAGAGGTATCTCGCTGGGTGGTTGTTCGAACATCGTTTTAAATTATCGAGGTCGAGAATGTTTTGAGAGGTATTTGATGTAATGGCTCGGACCTCTATATTCCATTACTTTGTGAAAATGTGGTGTTTGAGGTGTTCCGGGAGGTCAATGTGACTTATCCCCAACACTTTACCATATTTCCAATTTTTTTGAACAGTTCTATCAGTGAGGTTTTGTGAACAGTTCTATCGGGGAGGTTCAGTAAACAATTCTATCAGTGAGGTTTTGTGAACTATTCTATCAGTGAGGTTCAATGAACAGTTCTATCAGTGAGGTTTTGTGAATAGTTCTATTGGTGAGGTTTTGTGAATAGTTCTATCGGTGAGGTTTAGTGAATAGTTCTATCAGTTAGGTTTTGTGAACAATTCTGTTGATGAGGTTTAGTGAATAGTTCTATCGGTGAGGTTCAGTGAACAATGTTCTGTCGGTGAGGTTCAGTGAATAGTTTTCTATTGGTGTGGTTCAGTGAACCGTGTTCTATTTGTGAGGTTCAGTGAACACTGTTCTATCGGTGAGGTTCAGTGAATAGTGTTCTATCGGTGAGGTTCTAACAGTGAGTTTCATGAATAGTGTTCTAACGGTGAGTTTCATGAACAACATTCTATTGGTGAGGTTAATGAATAGTCTTCTATCGGTGAGGTTCTAATGGTGAGGTTTATAAATAGTTTTATAACAGTGAGGTTCATGAAAAATGTTTCCATCTTCCTATAGTTTCAACCCTTTAGCATTTTTCTTTGACGTAAAATGCATTTAAAGCCTTATTTTAAGGACTCTTAACACCGATTCAAAGGCCATAAATCATTTATTAATTATTCCTAAGGCCGAGAAGTTTTTACTTGGTTAAAACGAGTGGGTTAATGCGATCCTCTTTTAATGGGGAATTAAGCATATCTTAAACCATTACCCCATTAAATCTTCAAAAGGGAAAAGATATCTTCCTCCCTTATTATTCCTATTTTTTTATTGGCTATGAGAATCTAGAACCATTCAATCCATCCCGTAGGACTTGCACAATCAAACTTTACTCCCCAGATTGGTTCCACTCTATTTTGATGCAACCAAGCTGTATCGATCAATATTCGATATAAGGTATGTTTTATCGTTGTTACTTTGGGGATTATATGATTCTGTTTCTCCTTTATATATTATAGCGTGTAATATCTATGCTTCTAATGTATTTTTTCTTGGGGTTTGGTTAGTGAAGTCTTACCCTGGCATCCTCGTGTGGATGCAGTTGTTGCGAGAGGAGAATCGCGACCCGTTGTGTGGATAAAGAACGAGAGGAACTGTTTGTGGTAGGGGATTTGTTGATTCCATTTCTTTTATGTGTAACTGTTTCTTTAGCATGTTTTATCTCACTGGATGACAAAGGAATTGACATAATAAATATTTTAACTGGATAAAAAAATTGATATCGGTCATATGTTTTTGCCTCTTGTTTTTTCTATATTTTGTGATATTTATGCTTATTCATGATGGAAGTCGGTAAAGAATGTAAACCGAGATTAATTGATAATTGTTTGGCTAAAGATAAAGAGGCATTTAAACAAATATGGTTCGTGTTGTAATTTTATGTTAATCAAATTGGTGCAGTAAGAATGTTCATTTATTTGTGGTAGCTTACTGTTAGGTTTCCTAAATTTAGAACCAATGAATAATAAATCGGTTAATAAAAGATGGATTAAAGAAATGTTGGTTGTTAAAATATAATTTCTTGCAGGGTTCTGAGTTTCCCTCTAGTTTTTTAAGTGCCAAGATCCCAAATATGAAGATTTTTGTTTTACTGCTATGTGTGTCTAGATGTGAGACTGGATGGTAGTGGTAATATGTGGAGGCATGGTGTCCTTTTTGTTTGTGGCAGCAGATGACGCCTAGAGTGACGTGGTGCATCGGATTATGCTTGTGGATTTCAGGGAGGACAGCAGGAATGATGGAACGGAATGGATGTGATTGGTAGATGTTTTCTGTTTCTTTGGTTGTTTATCTGCTTTACTTTTCCCCACTTCTCGAGGCAGCTGGTCTTACTTACCCATCTTATCAAAGAGGCGAAGACACGCGAGGTATGCCACATGATTTCTTTGTTTATATTCTCAAGGAAGGATGGGTATATGCTCTTTATATAAGCGGAAAAGACTTTATGGGTAGTACATCTTCTCTCCGTGTTGAGAACCCGTTTGTTTAGTACCATATAATGTTTTTCTAGAATGCCTGGGAATGTGGGAAAATATTTATGTAATGAATAATTGAATAAATGGTGTTAACCCATGGGGATGGAGTTGCTGGAACATAATGATGAGGTTGTAATTTTGAAGGAATAGATGACTTGGGTAAGATGCAAATGAAATTTAATGTGGAATTGTTCATTGTTAATTAATGTATAAAGAATTAATTAATTTAAAGTGAAACTAATTAAAAGGGAATGATGTAATCTAATAAAGCTCTCTGAATGGTTGTATGATTATAGGATACCTAGTCTTAGAAGTAGAAAACCATAGTCTGAGAGATGTTAGCTACATTTGTGTCCAATACTAGGTAATTCCCATAGTGTGGTTGTGAGATATAATATATCATGCACTTTTTGTGTTTCTATACGCTACTCCACCCAGTCAGTATGGGAAACTGACACCCCAGGGATTCTGAGCCCTGGGGGGTGTTTTCCCCAACATTTTGGTGGGAGGATGGATGGCTGACTACCCCCTTTGACCCCGATCTCTTCTCTTGGTATTTACTTGTGATGGTAGGCATAATGGTTAGTTTTCCCCATATATGTGTGTAGAGGGTTGTAATGGCTTGTTGTTATTCACACAAATATATTTTGGATATAGTATCCTATGGACTACGATAGGTGTAACGTGTATGGGCTATGATGGATTGAGGTTTCTTACTCAGTTTATGGGCTGTAATGGATTTAGGTATAATACCCGATGTATGATACACATTATGCGGGCTGTTGTGACTCCCAGAAACTACCTGGTTACTTTTCTTACGCGGACGTGGTGGTTTTGTTGCATGAGGTGCACGTTGTGGTGCTGCGCCCAGGTGTCTGTGGGCAAGCCTTCTTGGAGAGAGAAGCTCAGGACGTGCGATGATGGGGAAAAGAGGTAAAAAAGTGGGGAAGTAGTAGCAAGTTAAACTTTATATTATTTATTATATGATATATTCTTGTATGCGTTACTTGGTGAGATTATCCATGGTGAGGTTGGGAACTTAGTATACCTGTTTAGGTGATGAGTTAGTTTTACTTGTTGTTCACTGTGCTTTATCATGATTTCTTTACATTTCTAAGAGAGGATTCAGGGATGATCCTACTGAGTATATTGTTATACTCACCCTATGTATATATAGATTGTTTTCAGGTCACTTGGAGCAGGTTGGAGATCAACATGGTTTCTACTAGATTGGGGTTGCAGGAGCTGTTCGGGCTGGTGGTTGATGTTGTTTTTACTTTCTTTTGGGTACATGTAGTTTTCCCTTCCATTTGTAGTACTTTTCATGAAATTACATATGTGAACTTTGGTTTCTTTTATATTTCAGTTCTGATTTGGAGTTTCTTTATGTCTATCTTATCTCTCTCTTCTGCATGTGTTCTCTTAGAGGGTAATTCCTCCCATTTGTGTGTTTAGTATACCCTCGGTGCTAGTCGCCAACCTGGGGCCTACTGGAGGCAGGACTCTGGGGTCATTATCTCCCTTCTCACATTGCCAACCCTGGCGGGGTACACTTTGTGTAGAGGGGGTTGTGACATTTCACTTCTACACTAACCTCCTTAGAGGGATGCTTAATAGGAACAAAGGACCCAGCACATAGTTTTTATGCTATTTGAGTAGTACAATGTGAAAGTTCCAATACCACTATTGGAAATTATTATTGGTGAGGATATTATATTTATCTAATATTGATCATTGTAATAATGTTTTAATACCATTACATTCTATTTTCTATAAAAAAAGTATTCTCCAATAATTTTTCTTGATTACCAAAATTTTTAAGTTGTAATAGTTTTATTTATTAGTTTTCCACTATTTTATCAAAACCTAATAACCCTCACCATTGGATTTGGAACACTATATTTTATGGATATTCAATTGTAAAATATACATATTACCCTTATTATAACATAGAGTATAGCCTAGAAAATTACTCAAAGGAATTTTTTGTAGGATGTTCATGCCAACTATTTTATCTCACAGTTCCTTGATCTGATGAGTGGATTCACCAATCATAATATTCAGGAGTCCTATTTCCTCAACACATTCATGTAAATGGTTTTAAAAAAACCATGCCTATTATACTAAATACTAATATGGTTACATCAAATAATTATCTATGTTAATACTCCTTGAAAATTCAAAAGTGTCCCTCAGATATGGCTGAACTGAAACTTTAACTATAAACGAATATTTACTCGAATAATGGAGTGTATTTATTGATTTAATATTCTATTTTTGTTATTTTTATCTAATGTGTAAATATTCTTTATTTTTTCTTTCTATAAGTTCATTAATATTATTTTGGTTTTATATAATTAATTAATCATGACTCAGAAAAATAATTTATGAATAATATATTTTTTTATTATGTGTTGGTGCCTTTTAATTTATATATTTTTAGTGATTTTTTTTAAATATAAAATAGAAATATATAGTTAACCATAAACTTGATAGTAATAAAATACATATGTGGCATACTCATTAGCTTTACTACTAGTTAGTTTATTGAGTAGATGATAAACTAACAATTGAACCTAGTTGAAAACTCATGGAATGGAGGCTTGTTTTGAGTTCCAAAAATCCCTCATAGATTAAATATATCTCCTTTGTTGGTTTCACCTCAGCTAGAGTCTTGAACTACCACCTCTAATTTGAGGTCTATCCTTTATATGTATTTATTTACTCATAGTTAAGGGGAACTAGGGTATGAGGTTATATAAAATAAACACAGGGATAAATATTACATATAAAATAATGGTGGGAAGTAAGACTGACATGAAACAATATTTAATTGAATAAATTTTTTATAACATATAAGAAAACCTGAAATAAATATTAAATTTTATAGGAACCCAACACATACATTGGTCTATCCTGATTATGATCATATACACAATAAACGAGTACTTATTTTTCTTAATTTTTCCATCCAAATAGTCCTAAAGATTCCCATAAACTACAATTTTAAATAATTTAAATAAATTAGTTTTATTTAAAATTAAGTCATACATGGAATGTATGGAAAGGGCACACAACGTGAACATAACTGTCTAGTCTTAAATTATATCTTGAATTTTAACACATTATATACTAGAGAAAGCTTAGTGTGTACCCTTCTGGTCTACACAATGTGTATTTTCACTCATATATCATGTGGCTAGGTATTTTTAGGGTCCATACAATGTATCATATACTTATATAGAATGTAGAAACCATGATGTGTCATGATATTAAATGGTGTGTAGTTTTATGAGTCAAGTTTCATAGTCTGTGAAACATTTATGACGACATGACATAACTTGAATATACAAAATGTGTACCATTGAAAATGTGATGTACATACAGAGCATGTACTTCCCGAATCACATGATGATTAATTAATTTATCCACTTAATTCTATTATTTTAGACTGAGTTAATTTCGTTAAAGTTTAACTAATTCACATGGTGTATAGTCTTGCTCAGAGTATACTCGGTATGAATGTGTAAAAGTTATACAGTGTGTATATCTAGCCAAACACCATGTTGTCTATTCTGTGGTCATCCACATCATATACCTAGGTACTCTATGTGTATTACATATGTATAATTATGTGTTACACAATGTGTACTATAGATACATTTAATGAAGTCAACACTAGCTTGTGTTTCTCAGATATACTTCAATACACTACATACACATCAAAAAATATGACCACACAATTTCCATAATTCCCATGGGGACAAACCTTGGGGGGTTACATGATGTGTACAATGGTTACACACCATGTAACTCATCAAATAGTGTTCCATCCATCTAGTCAATACCCGATGTGTAATGACACCACATATTGTTCTACTACATAATGAGCTGTAATTCACACGAATGCATCCTGGTGCAGTGATCATGGGTAAATGACATGAGAATTTTCATTACAAATAGTGTACCCATATTATCGGAAAACAATATAATACACTGATAAATGATATATTCATATGTTCTACATTCGTTCTTGACCTTTTATTGTTAATATGAAGTGAATAATGAAATTATTCAAAATTTCAGACTCTAGAATGAATAAAGATGAAAATGAAATCTAGAATCAAATGTGTAAATCAATTATTTATTAATAAATAATTATAAATTTAAATGTACCCTCTTGGATACCTCATGAAGGTTCTGGGGTATATAAAAAGTGGTTGATCTCATTCCAAACAAATTGTTTCCATTTATTCCATCAAATATATCACTATATCCAAAATAATAGAAACCCCATAACCATTGAGACAATATTTCTCACATAAAATTTATAATTAATTTATAGATAAAAATTACCTATTATCATGGAATTATATCTTCATTGTAAAATTATCTAACCAATCTTATCAAATTTCTGTTATGATTACGGATTCAATAGTATAATACATCAATAGGTATTCATTAATGGTGATGAGTAGCAGATAGTAGAGGGACATCCCAGGAAAAGGCAGATGTTCGACCATGGTTGTCCGCAGGGAGTAGGCATACGTGGAAGAGGAGTTGGCTGAGCAGCTGGTGGTGGACGACGTTTTGAGTCTCTACCACCACCACCACCACCAGGAGGTCCACCCCAACCACAGGGAGTTGGTGGAAAGGGGCGGGCTCAGCTCTAGGATGTCGAGGCCTACAGCCACGGCGCACCTGAGATGATTCTAGATACAATATGTGTCTACTCCACCCTTTCCGTAGTACAAATAGTCACATGTACGAGTCATTCTTTTATTACCACTACCCTTGTTCGGAGCTCGAAGATTCCGATGGAGCCGTTTGCTCGATCCTTACGGCTAGAGACTCCTATGGGAGTAGACTCGATGATTACACACTGGTACCGACAATGTGAGATTACTCTAGGAGACGATAGCTTCGGCTGTGATCTTCTTGTAGCGACATCAAGGCCTTACGATGTCATCTTGGGTATGGACTAGTTATCCACAGTTGATGCTCAGATTGACTGTATTAAGATAAAAGTGCGGTGTATCCACATGGATGCGACCATGTTCATCTTCACTGGTGAGAAGGGAGCCTTTTCAGCACAGGATGGACTTACGCAGAGGAGTGGGTAACCAATCACACATCAGATGGCTAGTCTCATCCTCGGAGTAGTTGATGTGCGGAGTCCGAGTTTTCCTATTGTGGTGGATCAGTACGCGAATGTTTTTCTTGACGACGTTCCAGGACTACCTCCTTGCAGAGAGGTAGACTTATACATTGACTTGTACCTCGGGACAACACTGATATCTACTCCAGCATATCGGATGGCTCCCGCTGAGATTCGTGAGCTATGGGTACAGCTGGAGGACTTGTAGTGGAAGATATTTATCAGACCTAGTGTTTCACCCTGGGCATCACTACATTATTTCACCAATAAAGCGGATGGGAGCTTGCGACTGTGTGTCGACTATCATCACCTGAATTAGGTGACCGTGATGAACAAGTACCCTCTCCTGAGGATTGACAACCTATTTGATCAGATCAAGGGAGCATGATGGTTCTCAAAGATATACCTCAGGTCATGCTATCACCAGCTCAGATTTCGAGATGAGGATGTTCAGAAGATGACCTTCTTTTTTCGGTATGGCCACTACAAGTTTCTAGTTATGCCCTTCGGAATAACCAACACACCAGTAGTGTTCATGAGTCTCATGAATAGGATCTTCCAGCCTTACCTCGATCGTCTTGTCATAGTCTTCATCGACAACATACTGATTTACTTGACTACTGAGGAGGAGCACGCCTACCATTTTCGGGTAGTACTGGATACACTCCAAGAGCACCGTCTTTATGGTAAGCTCTCGAAGTGCCAGTTCTTGATTCGAGAGGTTCACATTATGGGACACATCATCTTAGAGGCTGGAGTTGCAGTGGATCCAGCAATGATCTAGGAAGTACTTTCTTGGGAGCCACCCATGAGTGTGACAGAGGTTAAAAGTTTTCTGGGACTGGATGGGTATAATTGGAGATTTGTGCCAGACTTTTCCAGAGTTGCAGCACTGCCTTCAGCATTGCCGAAGAAGGGGAAACCCTTCGTGTGGTCAGATATATTCCTGTAGATCTTTCAGGACCTAAGGAAGAGGTTGACCAGTGCACCCATATTGAGGCTACTAGAGGAGGGCGTAGGGTATGTAGTTTACTGTGACACATCAGGGACAGGAATTGGGTGTGTCATGATGCAGGAGTGAGGAGTGATCGCATATGGTTCATGAAATTTGATACAACATAAACAAAACTATGGTACCCTTGACCTGGAGTTAGTAGCAGTGGTCTTCTCCTTGAATATGTAGCGACACTATCTGATGGGTGAGTGTTTTACAGTATATTCTGATGACAAGAGTCCTAGGTACATCTTCTCGTAGAAGGACCTGAACATGAGATAGCGACGATGGCTCGAGTTCCTTCTGGACTATGAAATCAAGATAGTCTATACTCCTGGGAAGGGGAACATTGTAGCAGATGCTCTCAGCAGGAGATCGGGCATTCAAATGCTAGGAGAGGCGACAGAGTAGCTGGCCGCGTTGAAGATATCCTTTGTGGATAGAGATGGATTTGCCTTTCTTCAGTCTCTCATAGTCACTCCTCCACTCCTTCAGCGAGTTAGGGAGGCACAGTGTCGGGACATTGACTGTGAGACGCGACGTGCTCAGATATCCTCAGGACAGGCACCTGATGGATTTTATGAAGGTGGGGAGCATTTTATCCTCTTTAGAGGATGTACCATTGTACCAGTTTCACTACAGGAGGAGGTGTTGAGGGAGTTCCACACATCCCCTCTAGCGGTACATCTCGGAGTGGCGAAGATGTATCAAGGCCTTATACGACAACACTAGTGTCCGGTTATGAAGAAGGTGGTAGCAGAGTTTGTCTCACGATGCCTCACTTGTCAGCAAGTGAAGGCAGAGCACCAGGTAACAATAGGCTTGGTACAGCCCTTAGAGGTCCCTGAGTGGATGTGGGATTGGATATCCATGTATTTTGTGATGGGAATTCCACGTACATATAGAGGACACGACTCTATCTGGGTGATTGTTGACCGACTCACCATGTCGGCCCAATTTCTACCGATCAGAGAGAAGGGTTCAGTAGAGATCATGGGACACCTCTATGTGCATGAGATTTTGTGTTTACATGGAGTACCTTCTTCAATTGTCTTAGAATCTGATGCATGATTTACTTCCCGGCTTTGGAAGGGGTTGCTGGATGCTTTTGGGATACAGAGTCTCTTGAGCACAACCTTCCATCCTCAGACAGATGAACAGACAGAGCGGACCATCCAGACACTCGAGGACATGCTCCGTGATTGTGTCCTTGACTTTGGTCATAGTTGTGAGGATCATTTATCCTTGGTGGAGTTTGCGTACAACAACAAATACCACTCCACCATCGGGATGGCACCTTACGAGGAACTGTACGACCGATCTTGTAGATCGCCTCTATGTTGGACTGACCCAGGGGAGTCAGTACTTGTAGAACCAGAGATGGTTCAGGCTACGAAGGTGAAGGTTCAGATCATCTAGGAGCAGATGAAGACTACACAGAGTAGACAGAAGTCCTATGCTGATAGGATACATAGACAACTGGAGTTCGAGGATGGCGACCAAGTCTTCTTATGGGTCTCACCTCGATGAGGTCTATGGAGATTTGGACAAGGCGGAAAGTTATCTCCACGATTCACTGGACCTTTCTAGGTCCTAAGAAAAGTAGGTGAGGTGGATTACCTCCTGTCCCTTCCACCTTAGTTGCATCGGGTGCACAGCGTCTTCCACGTATCTCAGATGAGGAGATACGTGGACGACCCGTCCCACATCATCGACCATGGGGAGCTGGACATTGATTATTGGGCGACATTCACGGAGGTCCTAGTGGAGATTGAGGATCGACAGGATCAGGTCCTACGAGGATAGTCGATTACTCTGGTGCACATTCACTGGCAGTATGGGAACCTCCAGGAGAGCACATGGGAGCAGGAGGCTCAGATGCATGCTCAGTACCCCTTTTGTTCCCTTAGTCTGTGTTGTAGCTTATGGTGGGGAGAATATGAAGACCTAGAAATCCCGTGGAATTGTTTTCTTATATAGACAAGAATTTTACGAGTCTGCAGTTTCTGACGGAACCTGATTCCGAGGCCCGGTGTGCCCGGAATAATTTTCTAAAGTTTTTTTTCAGGTACGTTCAGTAGACATACGAGCGAGATTTTATATCTTTTGAACCGGTGCTCGGAATTAAAATCTATGGACACCGATGAACTCACATCCCCGATATTCGCTTAAGGATACTTTTACCGCAGTTGCGTTTTATACAGGTTGGTAGTTTTTTTGGGGGATTTCTAATTTAAATAAATAAAAATATGATTCACATATTTTTATATTGGTGGTGGTTAAATCCACCACAGGGAAGTTAGAAGTGGGGCCCACCCCCCACATTACCTCCCATTGGAGGATATTGTGTGGTGGGGACCACAAGAAGAGAAACCCCTCAACCCCCCCTTGAAACACTTGAAACCCCCCCATTGATGTGGGTTAAACCCTCCACTTTCCACCTCCCTTTTTAATTTGAAAACTATCCACCTCCCACTTTCTCTCATTAATTTCCCAACACCTTTAATTAATTAATTGATCTCCACAATTAATTCATTAATTGGAGTGTTTGAATTTTGAAAACATTATTCCAACTTTAAATAAGTGAAGCTATTTTTTTTATTTGGGGTTGGCATAATCGTTGGAGAGCAAGGGAGTATTGGAGAAGCCTTGGAGAAATAGGGATAGCTTTCATCCAATGAACAAAACCATATCTACTGAAGAACAATGACACGACTCCTTCCTTTTCAATCAATCCATACAAGGAAAGATGTCGCCCATGAAGAACGTCATCAATGACAATGACTCTCCTTACGACATTGACGGAACGACATCCGTCTTCCGCGACACCATATTCCGCGACATCGACAACATTCTTAAATCGAGGTAGGGGGATTTGTTTAATTTTAAAATAATAAAATTATATCATCGATTCTTTGATGTTAACTTTGGTTTGACGGTGGAAAATTGATATCACCTAACGTGGAGGGAGCTGGCCTAACAAACACAGCCTGCCGACCCTCCTTTGAATCTCATTTGGTTGACATCAGAGGCAGAGCCGAAAGGGCACGGTGTCGTCACACCGCGCCGGAGATGAACCGTGACGGCAGAGGTGGCGCGGTGCTATCACGCCACATAGAGAGCAGTAGGACCGCGACACCGTCGCGCCGCGGTGGTGGTGCAGAGGTGGCCGACTAAACCGGCTTCCATGGAGCCGGTCCAAGGGACGACCGGTCGTCTAATCCGGTCGGCCTGCTGGAAGACCGTGGTGCCCATAGGCGCCATATGGAGGGAGACCATGGCTCGCAACCATGGGATTCTCGGCTGGAGGAACCGGCCGGCCACCTGCCGGACGGGCTGAAGGACCGCGATGTGTTGTGCGGGGTGCTCTGCGGGGTAGGCTCGAAGACCGCAACGCCCCGTGGGGAGAACTGCGGCCCACTCTGTGGGCCGTTCAGACCGGACAAAACTAGCCAACTACAGCTGATCGGGCAGAGGAGGGGCAGCGCTGCTTGGTGCCATCGGGCGAACCAAACAGGCCCGCAACGCGGGCTGGGTCTGAGGTTGGGCCGTGCCCCACCGGGCCGAGCCGATCTCCCAAACGGGTCAGACCCACCGGGCAAGTTCTTTGGGTGGGCCATGCTCCACTGGGCAGGGCCGACCCCCAGCCAGGTCGGACTAGCCGAACCAGGTCGGGCCGACCCGCCAGCCCACTGGGCTTGACGGGGCGAACCCATCTTCTCTTAAATGTGAATATATCCTAGACCGCGCCTCTGATCGATGCGCCGTCTGCGTTACTAGGACCCTCACAATGAGGCGGTCCTTTTGCAATACTATATGTGTGTTTTGGAAAACGGACGGGTTTGGAACAAGCATAAATCCAACCGGGCCCCTGGAACGGAAATGCTAATAACTCTCAGACCGGGCATCTGATTGACGTGCCATCTGTCACGTTGGGTTCCTTATGATGAGACCGAACTACTGGATACATCAACTCAAGACTTCGTGGTAGTTGAGGTATCATCACTTGGCTTGAGGAGCAGACCCTCCTGGAATTGAGCGTGTTGTGTGCAGGAACCCTAGAGCTCGCTGCGATGACTATTGTACTAGAATCCTATGTGGGTTCGACAGCGACGACTACTGTACCGGAATCCTATGTGGGTTTGATAGCGATGATTACTAAACCGGAATCCTCTGTGGTTTTGACAATGATGACTACTGTACCGGGATCCTCCGTGGGTCTGATAGTTCTGTCTTCTGTTCCTGTATCCTGTGTGTGTCCTACAGAGTAGCTGGTCCTGTATCCTGTATGGGTCTGATTTCTTAGCTGGTCATGTATCCTGTGTGGGTCTGACAGCTTAGATGAATCAGTGACTACATCTGATCATCTCTATCTGTATAGAAAAGATGTATACATTTGTGTGCTGAGTCTTGTATTTCAATCATTTTCATCGATGTGATTGACTTTAATTCTTGTGTGGACTGGGTTGTGATAGGGCCAGAGAGTTGGAGCCAGGATGTGACTGGTAACTTAGGTATATGTATGGGCATATACTTTAGTCGGGTTGGTTGATACTTCATGATTGTATCTTTCTAATGTGTTTTATCCTTTGTGGATTCTGGGAGACCTTCAGGGGTCTCAGGGTCCCCTACTGAGTATCATTATACTCACCCCTGCACGGGCTATGCCCGCACATCGTTGTGTTGGTAGTAGACGATAGATAGCATGGATCGAGGCAGAGAGTTGTAGAGATGGACGGTACCCAGAGGTGGAAAACTTGGCGAGACGTACTCAGAGTGGACAGATAGACCTGGGGTGATGAGGAGGCCATCTGTACCAACCCTTCAGGTGGGATTCCCAGAGAATGACTCAGTAGTTGCTGTTTAAGTTTCTGCAGTTGTACTATCATTACAGTTGTTGTAATTTACTGTTGGGCTTGTATTTCCGGCCCCTTTCCATTTAGCACATACTTTGGTATATAGTTTTACTTAGTGTTTACTTTAAGTTTCATACGCTTCTGCTTGTGTTCAGGTTGTGTGTGTGTTACAGGTCAAAAGGCAATGCCTTCCCTTTTTATAGGTATTACACCTTTGGTTCTAGTCGCCAGCCCCTGGCCTATGGAAGGCGGGATTGGGATAGTCACGGTACGAGCCCTGAGGATGGGTCATGACAAAACAAGTGTAAATGAAAAATTATAAAATGAGAGTTCATTTCATATATAATAATGGCATAACATAGGAAAAAAGTATAAATTTATCCTTATTAATGTAAATTGATTTAAGAAGCACCTTACCTCATATTAAACTATCTGCATAAGCGCTTTGAAATTCAATTATAATAAATTAAAATTTAGTTTAATTACATTCCATAACCATATATATATATATATATAATATTATATGATCCATTTAAAATATTTTATCACCATTTTGTTAACAATTTATTGTTATTATCATTATTGTGGATGTTAATTCTTTAGTTTTTCATGATTGATTTGATTTTGTAGTATTGGCACCTGAATCCTAATCATTATTAAATTATATTGATAATTTTATTCATGATATATACATACATATATATATTTCATATATATTCAATATAAATATATTTAGATTCATCTATAAAATATATATATATCAAAATTTGTTACACCGTTGATAGAGATTGTCGGTCATACTAAAGTATGGACACTATTTTCACTTTTAGACGGATAGAATGCGATAAAGGTAAATATAAATTAACATTTATAAGAAAGTTTTTATGTCATATATATCATATATATTCATTAAATATACCCCTATTACCATCCATGTATTGTGGAAATGATAAACAGATCACATCACTTCATGGAAGTGGTAGTCCACATGTACACAAATATGTCATTATCATTTTCCAGTAGATAAGAAGTTAATAATTTATATAGGATCTTAATATTTTACAAGAATAATTATTTCATAAATATCATATATACACATTATTTAAAATTTTTAACCATGTAATTAAATTGGAGATGAAAAAAATTACATCGCTATTTCGAGACGACAAGCCATAGATACACAAGAGTGATGTTTTCATTTTTCATAGGATTGAGATGTGATGGTATATAGTTTCCCATTAATTATAATATATTAATTTATTTATGATATAGGAGTTATTATTTTAGTATGGGTATAACATATTTATAGAAATTATAAGAATAAATAAACTTAAAAGAGTCGGTAAAGACGATTACCTCTTCTTTGGTAGACTCATTAGATCCCTCCATAAGGACCCTTGGAGTAGTTTTTAAGAAGAAAATAACCTCAAATATATTTATATGGATGTTTATAATTTAAAATTTTATGTATTTTTAAACTACATTTCTCAATGAGGTGTAAGGAAAAGGGAGAAGTGGCTTCTTTTTATAAGTAAAGGGTGGCGTGTTATTTGAATTTCTTAAATTATTAAAATAATATAAATTAAATATGATGTAAAAATGACTCAAAATTGATATAATTATAATATTATATGATTATTAGTATATATAATTTGACCTAATAAAATATATACTAGTTGGTTTTGTGTTTTTACCATTATCTTTTAATTTTAACCCCCTTTAACCCTTTTGACAATTATCAATTTATAACAATTTGCTTCACTTTAAGGGATATGAATGTTACCCTAAAAAATATAAAGACATATAAATGGACCATGTTTTATTTTTTAAACCATATATAACTCAATATTCCCAATATATTATTTTTATGAATTTTAAATCATTTAATAATATATTTTTTTCATTGTTTTTCAGAAATTATATTTTTGAAGCAATTAAGTTAATTTGTCTTTAAAAACACCATGATAGAAAATAAAATAGAATATAAACCTTAAAAACATACCTAATAGGTTATAATTGTTTATATAAATAATTGGATTAGTTAATTCATCCAAATTTTATTACTATTAATACTTTCAAAATCACTTATTTTATTTTTTAATTGAATAAATATTTTGATGACGTTGCGTAAGAATTTCAGATAATTATTGGAAAACCAAAATTTAAAGATAATTTAACATGATAAAATAAATTCATTTATATTTCAAAATAAACATTTTTATCCAAACATAAGTTTTTTTTTATATTTATCACAAAATATTATATATATTGAAAGAAATAAAGTGACCTTCATGACATTATCATTCATTTAAATATTATAAATGTCAAAATGATATCCAAATTAAAAGTGATTTTTTATAATTATAGATTATTAGGGATTAAATATACTCATAAAGAGAAATTAAGAAAAGTTTTGTGTTTATGTTTGATGCCTTATAAAATTTTTTTATCCTTAATTTTGTAATTTACCCTTTACAATGTGATATATTTTACCACAAATACCATTCATAATCCTAAATAATAAAAGTGGAATATTTTAAAAATTTAAACCACCTCAATAAAAATAATATATTTAGTTTTCAAGATTCAATTTCTTGAAGTTATATACATTTATTTTCTTACAAATTCATAAAAATCAATTTTTTTTTAAAAAATGTGTTTTAAGCAAAAAAATTAGCTTATATAAAAATAATGGAAATAATTCGTTAAAATTGGATTATTATAAATAAAATAGATTATATGAAACTTTTAAAACAAATCAAAAACATAATAGAACTTTTTAATTAGTTAATTTAATGAAAATAAATTATAGTATTTTAAAAAATCATTAATTTTCACTATTTAATAAAAAATTACTAATTTCAAAAAAAAATCACATGATTTTAGAATATGTTTATTTTGATATGATGATTTGAAAAATGATTTTAATTTTATAAAATATAAAATATAATTTTTTTTAGAAATTAATTATTATTTTAATGAAAATAAGGAAATAAATATTATTTTTGAAGAAAATGAATTATTGAAAAATTGGGTAATTATTTATTATAAATTAATAAATTATATGAAACAATTATACATATTTTTTAATAATGTGAGTATCCCTATTCATTCCCTCCAATCCAAAAGTTAAGTGATATGTGTTACATTAAATAATAATATTTTAATAATATATCATGGTTCATTTAAAGCTCAATAATTCGTGCAAATGAAGTTTTCGAGAAAAGTATTATAAATATTTAGGGTTTCATATTCTACCCCCTTATATAAATTGTTCCCTCATGATTTTATCTCTAAAATAAAATGTTTAATACATGAAAATACCCTTAATGAAAAAACACATTGAATAGAGGGATAATACAAATTCCTTTAAAAAGGGAAGTGGGCAACTTAAATGTTACCTAAAATAAATAATAAATATGGTTCCTAGATGAGGAGAATATTAGTGTAATGTTAATGTATTTAAATATAGGATAATAATAACATCTAAATACAAATAGATAGTGGATAGAACTTGACTATCAAAAATTCAACGACCAAAAACCCTGAATTAGTGAGGGGTGAAGATACCATTAATTCATCAAAAATAAAGGCAAACAGATAAGTTTTTTCATTCAAGATACTTTTCATAATGTTGGGGGATTCATTTAGAATAATGATAGATAACATGATAAAATTTACTTATTCAATTTCCATATATTTTATAAGAATCATATTATCATTGGGTTCTTCTTTGATGAATTTCTACATTATCACTTATTCAAATAAATAAAAATTTAATAGGGATTTTTTCATGCCTAAATCACTAAAAGTAACTTTTAATGGATTAAAATATCTATAAATTAATGAAAAGTCATTTTCTCATTCCTTAATGAATTAAAATAGCTACAATTGTCAGAATAAGTATTCCAATATAGATAAATATAATACATTTATGTCTAAAACATCAATAACATCCCTCAAAGTTCAACTTAATTTATTCCCTAAATATCTAACCTTAAGACTCCTACAAAATACATCAAACCAAATGCATAACCCAAAAACCTAATATATTTGATCAGAAATCTATCCCTATACAACATAAAGTTCCTCACAATGTCACACACTGAACAAGTGTATACCGTGATTGTATATTCTCATAAAACATAACAATAACCCGATTCTCCATAAAACCACAATTAAAATATATATGATTCAATAAAAATTTACACAATCTATATTCCTAAAGTAAAATCATAGACAATTTAATACATTCTATAAATTAATAAATTCCATAAAATTCATCAAATATGACCTAAATAATAGAGTCATCCAATCACTAACAGATTTCAATGTTACCAACACTATTATATTTACTTAATCAATGTTAATAATCTATTAATGTATATATTTCCCTTGATCATTTATTCTCTAAAAAATCATGTTACCACTAAATAAATTTTCTTGGGTATATATACCATTAAATATAAGCTTTCAAATCCTTAAAAAGAAAAAACACTATTGGGAAATCCTATGATGTTTCATGATTCTTGTAATCATAATATCATTGCCATAAAACTTATATAATATTACTCTCAAATCCTAATACATAATAATTAAATGATTTCACTTTAATTATTGACATGGAATATTTCCTTCCTTGGACTTGGATTTTACCCTTGATTTAGGGTATTTATAAAAATAATTCCAATATTCCAAAAAAAATACATTGAACTATAAAATTTTCCATATGATGATTTTTTTTGCATTCATGGTACTATCCATTATTCATTAAAATTAATTGTTTTATCCCCTTATTTTCTGCAGATAAAATATTTTCTTTTTCTTTTAATGAATTAGATAGGGTGTCTCTATACATATTTATACAAGAAGTAAATTGATCCTTCTATCCTCCATGGTATCAACCTCCCAAACTGTTAGAAAACTCTACCAATCTCTACTTTGTTAATCCAGATAGTTGGTTAATGTTTAGGTTTTTAATCATATATATTTCTAACTAATTAGTAAGAAAAAAAATATCCTTCACTCAAAACATCATCCCATTTGGTTTCTCATAATCACTACATTTTCCATAACATTCAATGTTAACAGAGTTCCTTCTAGTTCAATCCACTATCTCAAACAAAAAATTATAGTATTAACAACATAAATCATAGTGGGAAACTATAAAATATTGAAAATAATTTATCAAATATCCATATAAAAACCATTTATTTTTAATATAATATATATTAGGTTTAGCATAGGTCTTTCAAGGTCATAATATATTTAAATCCTTCATAATGGTTTAAAAAGAAAATATAATTTAACCCAAGAATATCCTCCAAGAGTGTCAAACTATGTGCACAACAAGGTAATAGTCATTATGAACCAGAATGATGGTCAAGATATTTTTAAACAACTCGTGTTGGGTTATTTCCCCTAAACGCATCAATTACAATATCACTTCCACTTGTATGATCTAGACAGATATGTGTTTCTAAGAAGACCACATAATCTACATCATAAATTTTTTATAATATTATTATAAAACTAAAAATATATTCAAATTTTGTTATAGGTTTATGTTCTATAATATATATTTTCCTAGATGTAGTTCTTATGATTTTTTACAATACTTACTGTGATACAAAATTTATAAAACCAAACTCTAGTTACTCTGAGACTGTATCTTTTTTATACATTGGATCTAGATGAATGTTATGACATATAAAATGAATAAATATTTTATTATTCTTTGAAAACTTGATAGATATATTCTTTCCATTATACAATAAAAATAGATATAAAACCCATCGTAAGTAAATATTTTTCATTCTTGAACTTATTAAATTATTACTTATTAATAACCTAGGGAAATGAAAAAAAATATTGGGTGAGTTTATAATATCAATAATGTTAACATACAATGGAATTTATCTTTATTTGATACAATATAATCAATATGGAATGATAAATAACAAAAAATACATTTAATTTCATCAATAACATGAGCATGAAAATTCATCCACATATAATATCAATTCAGTAATATCTTGGATAATAATAACAAAATTCTATATGAAGTAAATAATTAATATTAGACATCATTATAACAAATATTGTGATATCTTTACCATCATTGTCATATTCCAATGTAATTCAATTTATGGGTATGAATACACCAAAAACCTATTTGGTAAGGCTATCCAACTGGTTCTCTCATGAGATCTATCAATGAATCAAGGGGATATGTAATAAAAGATCCCACCTATAATAAAATTATAAATTAATTATTAATATATTGAAAGATCAATTTAATTCATGAATAATATGTCTTGTCAAAAATATCCATATTGAGTAAATAATACAGAATATAAATATTTCTCTACTAAATCAAATAACCTTCACAGTAGAACACCATATGTTGTAATGGTGTAAATTTTTTTAAATAATTATATGTATGATACAAATAATATGGATATTTAAAAAACATTAAACATATAATTATGAATAATCAAAATAAAGTAAATTTTTTAAGAAAAATTTAATGACCATAAATTTTTGAAAGATGAATTTCAACTCATCAGAAAAATAGGTTTTGTTATAAAATATGTTCTTTTGAAAAAGTGAAATATTGAAATAATAATCATTAAATATTTTTATTTTCAAAACTATTGATTTATTTTATAAGAATATAAATATAATAAAAGTTTTATATCTATGGGATAATCTGTTAACACCATGTACGTTAAATAGAATCATTCCTTTTGACTTTTATAAAAAGAGTTGAAAAATACATATTTAGAAGACATTATAAAGATACCTTTAAAATATGTTAAAAATCCTAGGCTAATATAAAATTTAATTGAGATATTATTTTAATGAATAAATTGGAGTTTTGTAAAACTATTTTGAAAAATATAGACATCAAAGAAAGATATACATGATCAAAACAAAAATAATATTGAATTTTATTTTAAATATTTCCTTTGTTGAATCATTTTTATATAAGAGGAAAATTTCGAAGAATGAATAGAAACACATTAAATATATAGAGTATAAGAGAATATATTGAGTTTATAAAGGGTATATTATTTTATTCCTTCAATTAATATAAAGGAAATTCCAAAAAAAATGAGGCTTTAAAATAAATTAATGCCTATTTTGTAACTTTTAAATAATAACCCCTTGAAAGAGTAACCATGAATTGAAACATAAAAAATAATGACTAAATATATATATAAAATTTAGATATATTCATGGGGATGTATATACACTACATAAAATAAATAATCATATAATAATAAATATGTTTCAATGCAGTTGAAATTGAGATGAAATCCCTTACAAATATAACATCATTAAATTGAGAATTAATCAATAAAGTTATTACATGTAACAATGTAAAATAGATTTAAAAAAAAAACTAAATAATATGTAATTTTATACATAATCATGGGAAAGCATAGTCAATGAAGTAACAGTGTAACCCGATTAATGAAAATTGAGTTAAGAAAACCCTTGCCTCACACTCAAGATTCTTCATAAGTTGTTTTAACCTCTAGTATAATAAATTTAAATATATCATAATTATCTAAAATAACCATATTAATATCTATAATGTCAAATATTATCCATTTATAACTTTTTTCACCAATTTTTAACAATCATTTATTATTATAACTATTTTCGGTTCTAACTACTTTATTTTTCATGTATTATTTGATTCAATAGTTTTGGTACTTGTGTCTTGATAATGGTTTGATCATATCAAGAATTTTATTATCTATATAAATAAAATATTTAGTAAATATATATGTAGAGTCATCCATAATAAATAAATATTTAAAAATGAATTACATCATTCATGGAGACATTAAGCTGTATGTATATATTAATATTGTTTTCAATTTTTGACAGATGGAATAAAACAATGTTAAACAATAATTACACTTTTTGCGATCATATTTATATCAAATAATTCTTATATATCCATTAAATATACCCTTATTACCATCTATGTAAAGAACAAATGAAAAAAGGATCACATCGCTTTGTGGAGGTGGTAGTGCACATGTACACATGAGTGACATTATACTTCTCCAATGGATTTTAGGGTAAGAAGGAATATATTATTTTTATAATTTAAAAATCATAATAATTATTTTAATATCATATATATTCATTAGTAACATATATATAATGATGAAAGTAAATTGGTGATGAAAAACAAATTACATCACTACGTGGATACAATAAGCCATACCTACATAAGAGTGATGTTTTGTGTTTTCAAAGTATGGAAAATAGATGGAATATGGTTTAAGAAAATCATAATAACATATAAAAACATTAATGATAATTTATTTGTTATTTTAGTATGGGTAAAACATATCCAGAGGAAGTAAAAATAGAAATAAACTTGAAATAGTAAATAATGATGATATCCACTTCTTTGGTATAATTTATTTAAATATCAACATAAGGACCCTTAGAATGGTATTTTTTGAATAATAGACCACTAATTAGAGAAAATTTAAGTTAATAATTAAATTATAAATGGTTTTTTCAATCTATATTTCTTAATGTGTTGTTATGAAATGAGATAAGGGGCATCCTTTTGTAAGTGAAGGGAGGAGTGTTCTTGGACTCTATTAAAGTATTAAATAAATATAAATTATTTTTTCTTGTAAAAATGTATAAAAAATTATATAATTAGAATATAAAATAATTATGAAAGAAAAATAATCTCATCAAAAAATATATATACTTGTTTTGATAATGTTTTCACCCCTATCATTTAGTTTTAACCCCCATTAACATTTTTTACAATTAATGTAATATTGAAGTTGTCTGACATTTTGGGGTCAATAATGATACCATAATAGAAAGAAATTTCCTATAAATAGACTATGGATTATGTTTTCAATTATATCACATTAAATTTTCCAAACATACAATTTTTATGAATATTAAATAATTTAATAAAATAATCCTTATTATAAAATATTATTAATGTCATTTTTGGAACTATACATTTAATTTGACTTTAAAAACACCAGGATATAAAATGGATTAGAATATAACCCTTTCAAAAATCCCAAATATAATATACTTATCTATAAAATATATGGTACAAGATAATTAATCCAAATTTTATTACTTTTAATATTTATAAAATCATTTAGTTTATTTTTTTATTAACTAAATAAATATGTTGTCAGTGTTGTGTAAGAATATAAGCTAATTAGTGAATCAATAAAAATTAAAAATAAATTTAGAAATTATAAAAATTCATTAATATTTAAAATAGACATATAAAATTGAAAATAAGTTGTTTTTATGTCTTTCACAAAATATTATATATATTGAAAGAAAGAATGCGTCATTTTTGACTTACTCTTTTAATTAAATTTTATAAAGGTAAAAGTCATTTCTAAATGAAAAAGGTAATATTTTTAAATTTTTAAATATTGTGGAAAAAATAAAATCATTCAATTAAAATAATTCATGTTTTTGATTTATATTTAATACCTTATCACATTATTTTTAAACTTAATTTCTTTATTTACTATTTACAATAGTGATAAATTTTTCCACAGTTACTATTCATATTACCAAAAAATAAATGGAACATATTTACAAAATTTTGATCTAATGACTTAAAATATGGTATCATGTTTTCAAGATTCATTTTATATAAGTGGAAGAAATTAATTTTAATATAAAATCATAAAATATAATGATAATTTGTTTTAATAAAAATATGTTTTAAACATAACAATTAAATTATATAAAAATCATGAAAATCATTGATTCATATTATATTATTCTATATAAAATGGTTCATATGTAATTTTAATACCAAATCCAAAATATAATTTGATTTTGAATTACTTAATTTAATGAAAATAAATGACAATATTTTGGAAAATCGATATTTTTTTCTATTTAATGAAAAAACAATCATTTCAGAAAAATTACAAGATTTCACACTTAGTTAATAATGATATACTGATTTCAGAAATGAAATTTATTTTATAAAATATTTTTTAAAAATATTTATAAATTAATTATAATTTATACATAACAAATTCTATTAAAATCATTATTGAAGAGAATGCATTTCTAAAAATTGAAGTATTATTTTGTTATTAATAAATAATTTTTATAAAACCATTTTACATTTTTTTCATGATGTGTAAATACCTATTCATTTCCACCAATACAATATCTTGGTGATACAAATTAAATTGAATAATAATATTTTAATCATATATCTTGGTTCTCTTAAAGCGTAGTGTTGCGTTATAAGAAATCAATCGACCACAGTTTTGTAAATATGTGGGGGGGGGACAATCGGAATTTTGGAACATACTTAATATTAATTATACATGGATGAAAATAAACATGTTGAATGAAGATAATTGAATCATCATTGTAAAATACATTACAATTATTTTTAAATATTCCTAAAACTCTCTCAAGTAGACATTGATATGAATTTTTCCAAATGATGCATTGTTCCTCAATCTGGTGAACTCTATAAGGAAAAATACATTAGATGGTCTTGTATATTTTTTCTAATAAGATCCATATATTTTATATGTTTTCTGTAATTGTGAATACTTATCTATTTGAATATTTACTCTTATCCCTTTTCTCTACAATGCAACCTCATCAAGCGCTACATACAAACTTCCTCTATTTGAAATCATTTATAATTACTTTATAAAATGATCTCAAAAATTTTCAAAAAACATAATCTATCATTTTTATTAATTTCATCATACTTCCATCCATCTTTCACTAATATTTAAAAATAATTATTCATAAGAAAAAATTATTTTGGTGAATCTTATGTCCAATGACATCACAATTCTATATCTAATTCCCTTTTATCCAAGGAATACCTGACTAATTATTATGACTTTATAAACATATCATTCATCTATTTAAGCTTTATAGACCCGTATAATATTGATCCATTTTTTATCGAGATATTCTATAGATTTTTTATTAGTGCACTTCTTCCATTTGTTTGATGCAACTTTGAACCTGCCAATCCAATGATAATTATAATGATATGTAAAAACTAGAATAGTAATGTAGGGAAAACATATAGATAATAAAAAACTAATTATGAAGGATATGAGGCCGATGGAATTGATCTGATAGACTCTATACATCAGTTCCATATATGATTTCTTCTTTGAACTTCACACTACTTGCAACTTTAATGATGTATCACATTCTTTGTGGTATTTATAACTTTGAATTCTTAACATAAATTTTATACAATACTATTTATAAAAAAACATAAATTTAAAATATATGGTAAAATCAATCTATTAGAATCCAACCATGTGTGATTGATCATTAGTACATCTCCCCCTTTGGAGTTCTCTTCATGTGTGGTCGATTATGTGTGACCAATCAATTGGAATTATCCAACTTTTAACTCATATATGATCATGAGAATCATCATGTATGAACTTGAATATGATTAAAGAATTTTATAACTTGAGGAATATTTCTTACACTTTGAAAAAAACATAATTTATCTTCATCAACAAATCATTTTCCATTGAAACACACACAAAGAAACAGGATATTGGAAAAAATAAAATAAAAATTTAAAAAAACGATCGCCAAAGTCATAGTTTGTATTTTTTAGAAACATTCATAACAACTAAAAATAGGTTTTTAAACATTAATAAAACTAAAACATTTCTCACAGAGATTGTACTTACACCACACTGTCAGTTTAGGAAATGTTTTTATGGGATTTCATCCATTGGTGAGAGGATGTTTTTTGGTCCTGATAAGATAATATCAAAATCAATATTTTAATCTTCCTTTAAGGAAATCCAAGATTTAGATTCATATCATAAAATAGTGTATAATTGTACATAATATCCTCATATAAAAACCTAATCCAAATCACATTGGGGGATTTGACCCATGAACATTCTTTAGTGACTGGTGGAGGACAAATATACAATTTAAACCACAAATTTTCAATTGATTAGCTTAGAAATAGTAAAAATATAAGAAATTTTATATTTTTTAGGAATGTGTTGAAGTATAACATATCTAAAAAAACTTGTCCTTAATTAAATGATAACTAATGTCAATGTTCTTGGATTTGGAAATTTTATAAGATTTATATTGAGTTCAATGGCCCATTGATGATAAAAAATGACCATGCATGGTTTCCAAAAAATCACCATCAAATAGTATACATGAAATTTAATCCATAAAATTAGTGTACATTCAAGGATGGTTTTAATATATTCTACTTTTTTTGTGCTTAATGCAACATAACATTATTTCATACTAAACTAACTCACAGAATATTATTCCAAGAAGAAAGTTCCTCCTGATGCTAATTTTCTATCTTTACGATCTTCATCCCAATTATCCTTAGTCGACCCGTATAAGGTTAAACCAATACTTATTTTATATATCAGTCCATGATTTGATGTTCCCTTAACATACATGAGAATTATCTCAGAATCTATATAAAAAATTTCCATTAATGAAGAAGTATTTTAGATTAAACTTTCCACCAACATTTAGAAGTGTCTCTTATTCACACTTTATCAAACTTTATCTTTATTAAACTTCATGTCATTAGAAATAGGAGTATGAAATTACATTTAATATTCCATTATAAATTTTTTTAACAACTCCTATGATTTTTTATGAGAGAGAAATATATATCACCTCTTTTGTTAAACTTAGAGGCCCAGAATTAAATTTAATTGTATGATCATTTACATCATAGATAATTTATTCATTACTTTAGAAAACTATTCACATTTTAATCCCTATTTTATGAAAAAATATTCCATCATCATATAAAATAATAATCAGGGTACATGTGCTCATTTCTTTCACATAAAAATTTATATCAACTTTTCCTTTGTAAACATTAAACTTAATTAGGAACCTATCATGTTTTTAATTTCAAGAATTGGGATCTTATTTTGTCCCTTAAAAATAATTATCTAGATTACATACCATGTTTCCATCATTTTACAGAAGAAATCACATGGGTTGATAAGTATAAATGTTTTATTTAATTTCCCCATTTAATAAAGTAGACAGATCATCCATTTGATAAATTTTTTTAATTTCAATGAGTAATAACTTTAAAGAACGTTATTATAGTTTTGATCCTCACAATAGGGGAAAATGTTTCTTTAAAATCAACACCTTCCACCTATAAGTAACCTTTCCATGCTTTATTTCTAAAAACTTCACCATCTTAATTAATATTTTTTTTTCTAAACACTCATTTTGTTCTAATAACATTAATTCATAATGGTCATGGAATAATATAATAGGTGTTATTTTTATCAATATGATCCAACTCTTCATTTATCACATTTATCCACCCTTTATGTTGAACTGCCTCTAAAACTAACTATGGTTCCACCTGTGAGATATGTGATGCCTAATTATCATATATTAAATTACATCTTATCTGAACTGGAGCTTGTTGATTTCCAATTATTTTTTTATATTCAACCAAATTTTGTAATGTTTTTAACTTTAGTTATTTCTTTAATATAGTTTTATCGTCACTTGAATGATTTGTGTCACATTGTACTGGAAAAGGCATTCCATATTTTCATTTTTATTATATTCAATGTATTTCCAAATTACATCAATAATAATAGAATATTTATAAAATTTAACAACTTTTGTTAAATAAGTATGATTGTTACTAAATTTAAAATCATAAGAATAAAAAAAATGTGGTTATTCAAATACTTGTAACTTATTTCATTGGATGAATATCTGGTGAAAATTCGTTATTTTTTCCTTTTTATCAAATCTTAAAAGATATGAATTTTTTCCATAATAAATAAGGGAAACTAAAAGACTTTTATGTATTTTAATTTACTAATTTTTTTATACCATACCTCAGAGGGAGTAAATTTAAACTCTAGTCACAAAAAACAAATATTTATAACATGAAAAACTATACTTATAGATTCTCTCTAGGAAAATTTATAATCTTTATATTTAGAAAGCATGCCTATTCCCATATTTAATATAAATTTATTTTTTTCTTTCCATAACCCCATTTTATTAAGTAGTGTAGGGAGAACTATAATAGTGTTTTATTTCGTGATTCTTCAGATATTAATAAAAATCAATACTTGAGATCTCTATTCTATTATCAATTCTCGTCTTTAGTATGTAATCACCCAATTCTCTTTCAGAATCCATTTTAAAACTTCTGAATATTTATACATCATGTAACTTATGTTTCATTAACATTTTATTTTACATGTGAGTGTTGTAATTAAATAATATAATGAATTAAACATAACCTTTTTAATTAATATCTCATTTACCAACAAATATTAGAGTGAATATGGTCATGTGGTCTAGTAGATTTAATTTTACCTTACTTATTTATACCATTAACAATCATTCATTTTAAAAAAATTTACAAAAACAAAGGTATTTCATATCCAATTGTGTTAAATTTCTTACAACATCATACTTTCAAACTTTCTTATAATTCTTTGTCCAAGATTCCCAAGCCTTATTATCCCAACTTATTTTCATCCTTAGAACTATTGTAACATGAGTTATAAGGATCTCAAATATAAAATAGATTATCTCGGGTTCATTATCAATTTGGAATAACCTTTCTATATTTCTAACATGAGATGATGCAGGAATATTTTCAAAATATATCTTCATTACCATAATCACATTGTCAGTTAAAACTTAGTAAGTCATATTTTATCCCATTAATAAATTTAACTTTCAACAAACTAAGTTTTTGAGCTTCAACCTCCATCATCCTAATTACTTTATCTGATAGTAACTATTCATTCACAATGATCTTCAAATTTTTTCATAATTTTTATATCACCTGTCATATGGGAGGAACAAACACTATCAAGAATCCATCACCTATTATTATTTCTAAATTTTAAATTACTCTAGATAATTAATGATCTATCTTCAGTTTCATCTGACAAGATTGATTTTATTTCATAGCCTAAGAATATTTTAATCTAAGTGTTGTGGTATATTCTTTAGTATAGTGACTTGGTTGGACACACCATCCACAAAATTCCTATTGTAAATCATGATAGATTATCTTTTAGAAATATATAACATCTAAAGAATTTATATTTGTTCCTTCCTATAACATATGAATGTTACACTCTTTTCCTCCTCTTTTTTAAACACTTAATCCATTCCTATATGATAGGAGATAAATGGTGTTTCAACAATTATAATATTTGGTCCCATATATACCAAAAAACTAACAATATATGTTGAATCTAGATATTATATAGATATTTTCCCCCATGATGCATATGATGATGTTGAATACAAATTTCTATATGAAATTCTCCATGGCATGGGAAAAATTTATTATAGAGTATATTTTAAACATTTATTGATTTTATATTTTTCTAATATCATTTATCAACCTAATATTTACCAATTTCATTTCTTATTCCTTCATTATTGGAAAATATAGATGAACTTTTATGTTCGGTGGGTGTATATGTAACCTTATTCTTATGATGACATATTTTAAAAAACATGATATGTTTCAGTTTCTACCACTGAAAATTTGTTAAAATTGATGATCATATTATTTATGGTACTTTAAAAATCAAGGAATATAGATTTATTTTGAAAAATATCATCTTTCTTAGTGGTGAGTTTCTTACCAAGGTCTTCCACCATCTTTCATTATTCTACATATTTCATATTAAGGTTCTTAATCTTCTAAAATAAAATATAATTCTATTTAAATAAGTCTTACTTTTAGTCATTCTTATTCCAAGTTAATTTATTTAAAATTATAATCTATTTCTTGAGTTTTTTAATTTTCTCAAGAATGACTCAAGTTCTGATCTTAGATAACATTCTTTATAGGGTTTTCCACTTTCTTATTCTTAATTGTTTGAATTATCTTACCTTCTTTCAACATCATACATGGAAATGTGACATACACATAATCATAGAAAATCTTTTTCCAAGGATACCCAAAAATACATTCATAACATGTTAGGCATGGGATAACCACCCATGTTCCTACTTCAGACTTAGGATAACCTCCTGTGTACCCTTTGAGCTCATAAAACATCAATAATTACCCAATTTATTGGGGGGAGATATGGGACCCAGATTTCACATGATGGAAATCATAAATACATGTGCCAAAAAAATCATAAAATATTTATAATATTATAACCTATGAAATTAATTGGGTTTTATAATCATTTCATAATTTCATCATAACATAAAACCTGGAAAAAGAAGCCGGTTTCATTAGAATTGTATTATGGAATAACCCATGGAAGAGAAACTGGTTTCATAAACATGTTATCATCATAAAAAAACCATATAGAGAATTAATAAATATGGTATCATTAGATCATATAAAAATAAATATTAAGTATCATCAAAATATTTAATCTTTGATTGAAAATTATTTTTAATAGAAAATCACTTGGAAGGTTTCTTGAGGAAAATATCATTTTCAAAAAAAAAATATTTAAAAAATAATCAGTTAGCCAAATTTTTTCCTTAAAAATAACATTTAAAAATAAAAAATTAAAAATAAAATAAATTTATGGTCATGTTGGTAGTAAATTTTGTTCATGCCGTACATCTTAAAACAAATATACCTTTCACATTATCTGTAAAATCCAAATGTGCCTTGTTTGGAAAAAAATGTGAAGATTCATTTAATTTTTTTAAAAAAAATTAAAACATAGGTGAGAATTTATTTAATAAATATTTTTTCTATTGTTAATACATTTTTGAAATAATTTTTTGAAAATATTGTTTTTGAAGATAAAGGGATTTCATCCGAAGAGAGAAACAAAGAAATTTTTTATTAAAAATATTCTTTTGAACTCTTGAGTACATAAAGAGATGAAGATTAAGGGAGTAAATTTATTATCATTAAATAATAATAGTATAATAAAATTTAATAGTTTCTTGAGATATGAATTGTTGTATTTTATCATTAAAGTCGTACTCATAAATGACCTTGATAAATAACGTGATTGTAACATCAACCCTTTACCACTGTAGTATCTTTTCAATCGTAGGAACCAATAAGGAAAACCATAAATTGAAAATTTTAATATCATGAAAATAAGAATATTAAATCAATAACATTTCAAAGGGAAATTATATACACTTAATAGAATAAGATAAGTTCTTTAAATAACTTATGTCCCAAAGAATGCAACGTGAGACATAAATCCCTTACCGCTTTGGTAACTTTTGAATCGTAAAACCCATGAAAGAGAGATCCAGTAATGGATTTGTAAATCAGCATAGATTTCAGGATACTAATTATAAAATAAATAAATCCATATTATATACACAATATAATAGAAATAGGTGGTGAATATTTCATGCGTCTTACAAAAGTAAAAAAGTGAGACATAAATCCTTTACCTTAAGTCTCGAATTCCTTTGTACATGTTAAATCCCCATATGTAATACATAATAGTGTATTATAAATATATTAATAACCCATAATTATATATATAATACAATATATAATTTACTTGAAACATTTTATTACCTGTTTATTATCAATTCCTTGTTAAAGTCACAATTTGGGCAATAACTACTTTTTTTTCATGTATGTTATGATTAAATATTTTGGTCCTCTAAAATTGATCATGGTTAAATAATATAAATAATTTTAAATATGATATAAATATCATATATATTAAATATATATCTATTTAGTGAAATCCCTAAAATTTAGAGATAGAAAATCAAATACATCATTCTTTGAGACGGTAGGTCATATGTACATATGAACGTTGTTCCTAGTTTCTAAAAGGACTGAAATAAATAAATTTAAATTATAAATTTCCATTAAATAATAATTTTTCTTTAATATATATTTCCTATTATCATTATGTCCATCCTTATTACCTTTCGTGCAATGCATGAATGAATCACCTCGCTTTGCAAGGGAGTAGTCCACCGTACATGTGAGCGACATTATTATATTCCCATATATTGAAATGCAAGAAGGTTTATGTGATATAGAAATTAAAAAAGTATTATAATATAATATATACCATATATAAACATTTAATCCATAATTATATTCATTCATGAGAGGTGGTTATCAAAAATGAATAACCTCGGCTCGTGTGGTTGTAGTCCACCTTACACACGAATGGTGATTTCATATTCCATTTGATGGAAGTGTAGATGGTTATAGATCAAGAAAATAACATAAAAACTTATAATTATATGGAATATACTGATTTTATCATATTATTAATTTTTAATAATAATTTATGTAGGTCTATAAATAAATAAAATAAAATTCATGGTTACAAAAGTTAACCCGTGTTCAGAAAACATATTTTTGTTTGCACCAAAAAGATTATTAGGATGGATTTATGGCCAAAATAGGTATTATATGATGATATTATGGAAGTAAGGAAGTAATTTGGGAAGGAAATGGATGAAAAAATGGTTTTTGAAGTTTGAAGAGGATAAGAGAGGGGTTGACCTTTTATAAGTGAGGTGAGTGGAACACTTGTAATTTTTATAAGGAAAAAGGTGTACCCACATTTTTCAAGTGCCATATGACTCCAAAATGAGCCATTATTGAAATTAGAAGATATTAGGTTGAAATATGGCCATAAAAAGTATTTTGGACAAGTTTTGGGTAATTTTTCTCCCTTATATTTTTAGTTTAACCCCCCTTGTAAACCAATTTTTACCATAACCATGAAAATTAATTTTTATTATTCATAGTAGTGACTGTGGTTAAAAATTATGATGATATTATTATATAATATAAATTATTTTTATTAAAAATATGGAATCCATTTTTCTATATTCAATTCTAAAATGAAAAAATTTTAGTTTAAAATTAATCCCATAGATGCGACGATAAAGTAGTTTTACAAGGAGAAAATATATAAAATTATTAAATGTTTTTGTATCAAAATTAAACATGATATTTATTAAAATGAAATAAATTTCATTAATAGATATATAAATTAAATAATTTTAAATTTAGAAGTATTTTAATATAAAAAAATAATATTATAAAATCTTTAAACGAAAAGGCCGTCTTCCTTAGAAAACCAGAAATTTTTATTACCCGTTATGAAATTGTTATTTTCAAAAAAATACAAAAAATTAAACCTAAGATCATTTTAAAACTATGATTTCAAAAATAATGTTTATTAAGTCAAATTAATTTTCTAAAAGTATCACAAATTAATTTTATTATTTTTTTTAAAAAATATTTTTTTAGAAAATAGTATTTTGAAAACATATAGACTTTATCAAAAAGTAAGTACTTTTTTGTCGGCAAATTTTCTTTATATATATCCATTATGAATAATATTTAAATTGTGATTATTACTATCAATATTGATATGTTTAATTTCTAGTATATGATAGTCGTGTTTAAATAATAATATTAATAATATATAATCATTTGTTAAAAATCAATTCTGGGTGTAATACAAGCTATACTAGGTGTTGCGTGTAACAAAACATATCAAATCAATTAATTTTATTAAAAAAAGTCTTAAACAACTATGGTGTTAAATCTCTCCTCGTCTCGAAATTTCATGATACACAAGACCCATGGAATGAATAGTGTACCCAAGGGGAGGATATCCCTAGATCTTTACTTTTTGGACCAAATGTCACTAATTTTCATATTGATGATAATGGGAATACAAATATGAAAAGTGATTCAATTCTTTATATTGGTGGAGAAACAATATTCTTCTCTACACCTTCACCTGCTCTATCTACAAGAAATTTAAAATCACCTCTTGATCCTTACTCCATTCGAGAGACATTAGAATCATATTCTGATTAAAGAATCTGATAGGGAATATGTATTATTTTATATATATATATATATAGATATTAAATTTATCTCATTTAATTTTCATTAAAACTTTCAACACTTTTTTTATGTTTTGTAACACTATTATTTTATATCTATACTAATTTGAAAATATGTGTAATGGTAATAAAAAATGAATTATTAGTGTATTTTTTTCTTTATTTATTTCATGATTTGTGATATTCAAAAGGGGTACATTGTTGGATTAATAAAAAAAATTCATTTTTTATGATATCAAATCATGTTTAATTTATTATTAATGATTTATATATTCTATATTAGAAACTTTGCTTTTATTTATATTTATGAAATTTTTACTAATTGTTAAAGTGATTATAATCCATGAATCAACTGCCTGAATACGTCCATTAGACCATATGAATCAAAATCAAATTCAGTAAAATTAAAAAAAAAATTAGAAGAGACCAAATGACTAAATGGATAAACCATATGATTGATCGATTTAGAATGGTAGAAATATACCTAAATTCTCAATTAACCACAAGACAAAATGGAGTAACCATAAGAAAAAACAGAGTAACCACATGATATATCAAATAAACCATATTATCCAAATGGAAAAAGTTTAAAAGAAACCACATGGTATAATAGATTTAATATGAAGAAAAACCCAGTTACCATAGGATAGATTTGCATATTTGGAAAATTATTAAAGAAAACGTATGATTAATTCAACTTAACTTACATTATATAAAATATATCACATATTTATGTGAAGAAAATTCATGTTGAAGTGAATATACCACATGATTCAATGAAGTGTCAAAACATTAGGCAACCACATATACCAATGATTGACTATATAAACTATTCAATCGAATGAATGATCATGTGAAGCGAATGTACATGGATAGTTAATTTAACATGATTCATGTCTTATATTGATAGAGTTTCATCTATGTATTGAATTAACTAGGAGATATCAAGAAGGAATTCCATATTTGGTTCAACCATGTATAATTAGAGTAATATTTAATTTTCTATATTTCGATTTATATTTTTGTTCATTAATTGAAAATTAAATTCTTTTAATACTTATAAATTTCATGGTGAAAATGAGTATTTATCATTAATTTTTCTCAATTTGATATTTGAAGATTAATTTCTATATATAAATTAATAAAGAAGTTAATAATATGTATAGAAGAGGACATATGTTTTATTACTCTGATTCAGAATCTATGTTACTCCAATTTCTTCTATTCATCATAAAAAATAATGAGAGGATAAGTTTGATTTTTCCATTTTCCATAAAAACTGTAGGAATACATTTGGAAAGATAACAGAACCATGTTGTTCAACAAAAATTTCCTTAGTTTCAAAGCTATATCGAATCTCACTTCTCTCTCACTCTATTTTTCATAAATTTTATTCTTCTCTTAATATAATTGAATAATATTTATCACATACTACTATACCATATTAAAGAGTAATATGGAACTATTTCATTAATTTCATTCACCATTTATTCCCAGGGACAACTATAAAACAAGCTTGAAGATAACCTGGATAACCTTGTGTGTTTCTATATTCTATATAATTGTTCCGGGTTGTATATTATTATATTTATATTAATAATAATTCTTAAAAATGGGATAATGTGAAGTGAATAGGGCTAAATCATGGATTGAGACAGAACTTATGGTTTTTTAATTTCTCTATATATTTTTATTTCCTTCGTTTTTTTCTTTTCTGACATTAATATTTATAGAAGCTAAATAACTATGTTCACTAAATTTTACCAGCAACATATCTATTGATCGATGTGAGTATAGTAATATCAAAATTTAAGATAATATAAATTTCTTCTAACTGATTTTTGATCAAACCCTTTATATGTTATTACAAAACATCAAATTAGATATAATTGTTGTATTATCAAACTAGGTGTTTGATAAGTTGGGGGAATTTTTTTTTTAAATATTTTTAAACAAAAAATTATATTCGATGATCAATTCACCCCTAATGTGAAATCCACATGGACCAGTATTTTGTATCATAGGTGGTTTCTTTATTGTCAACTGTTATATTTATTCATCGTATTTGGCCATGATCAAGTCAACTAGATAATATCTATGTTTCTGGAATTATTATCATTTTGTATATATGGAACTATCTAGACATTAGGGTGATGCTATATGTAAATCTCATTATATTAATGGGAAAGACTATTCTCAATGGAAAATTAGATTGAAAATACATCTTGAGAGAATACTTTTTGATATCTAGGTTATTATAGAAGATAAATATGAATAACCAAAAGCTCAAATACGTGAATAGAGTTATTCTTACAAAGATTTATATGAATATAATTTCTAATTAATGAATGAATTATATTATAATATAGGATAGGTTGAGTTTAATTCAATATCTAATTTTGAAACTTCCTTTCAAATTTGGGATACTATTTCTTTATTTCCTGAAATAACATATCTTGTTAAAGAAATGAGATTGAATACCTATACGGTAAAATATGATACCTTCAAGTTGAAACATGATTATTCTATTTCTAAAATTTATATCAAGTTTACTAAAATAAAAAATACCATTTTTACCGTTGGAAAGATGGTGGATGATAATGATAAATTATTGAGTATCATTAGATGTATACTTGATCATTGGAGAGGGACTATTATCTCAATTAGAGAGTACCATGATATCAAATAATTTCAAATCAAGGAATGGATTGAAAAACTATTGATGTATGTGGAATATTTAAAACTAAATAGTAATGATAATAATGAACCAAATGAGATCCATTTTCTATAAGTCATCTCATTCAAAATTAGAGGAAGTTTTAAAAGATAAAATAACTAGTGGAAGAAAAGTTTACATAGATATTTATAAAGAGATTGAATATGTAGATATAATGTTTAATAAATGTTATTGGAAGAAATATTTATTAAAAAAATACTATTATAACAAGTATGTGATAGAAAGGGAAACTGGGAAAAGGATGACTAGTTTTGTGAAGTTACTTACTATGATTATAAAATAAAATTCTATATTAATGTAGACTATACAAAACATAAATTAATGAATAATAATGTAGATAAAGTAAATAAGAAAAATAATTAATTGAAAACTATCTAGAGTGATTAAAAAAATAGCTCTAGTGATTTAAATAGCTCCATTGATGAGGATACTAAGAAATCCAGTATCTATTTTGTGGCTTCTACATCTAAACTACAAAATAATACCTCAATAATTTCTATAAATTAAGGTCATGATTATTATATAAATCTGATGAATAATATTTTTAATACATATCCATGATATGATACACCATTAACTTAGTAAAAAATATGTATATAATCTAGAAAATGATTCATTTTTTATGCTAGTGATAAAATATATCTTACTATTGAAAATGAATATAATGCTTCAATATTTAAATAAGGTAATACATTAAATTTTAAAATTAAAAACTTAAGAATGACCTTGAAAAGTTTAACAATGAAACAATTACTTTGACTATGATTCTAGGTAAACAGACCTGTAACGACCCAAAATTCAATCAATGAATTTTTTGAATTCTTAAAACTATTTCATGTATTACAGAGAACAAACATCACAAGGATAACCTAATAAAAACATTATCATAAATTAATAATGAAATGGTGGTATTTATATAAATTAATGAAACTCTACCAATGGAATAGTAACCAAACCATTGGAATAGTAATGTGACCATCCAGAATAGTTTTATATCAATTAGAATAGTATCCTCAAATATAAAAGAATATATAAAATTTATGTATCTTATAAATGAAAATGTGATATAATTATATCACATAATAAGTAAAAAATGAATTATAAATGAGAAATTAAGTGTTGATATTTTTTGAATCATGATCTGGGCCTTATTCATTACATTTTCACAAATCATTTTTGGATGTTTTTATATGTATTTAGTGATAAAATTATTTTAGTTAGGTTAAGAATAAAATTTTAATTAATATATAGTGGTATTAATAAAATAATGTTTTGTATAATAATAATTCTTGGTGTATTTTTAAATTAACTTATTTTTAATTATTTGTAATATTTAACTATCTTTGTTAGAAACATTAATGGTTTAAATGTTTTTCTTAATTAATTATTTGAGTCAAATTTAATTTTGATTTTCTGTATACTTAGTTTTTATTTCCCTTTGTGATTATTGTAGTTTTAATTTATTAATTAATTTTTCTTATTTTTAACTCTTAATTAATTTTCTTTAAATAATGATTTAATAATTTTTAAAATTTATTTTCAATTCAATTTTTTTATTATCTTTATTATCTTTATATTTGTTTATGAAATTATTAGTTCAATTTTTTAAGTGTTTTGTTTTTTATAATTAATAATGTTGTGTTTTAATTTTTTAAATTACAATAATGAGTTTATTTTATATATATCAATAGTTTATTTCATCTTTCTGATGTGTAGGGAATTCTTTGTAAGAGGTTTATTTTGAGAATAAATAAATTATCTCAATATTGGTATCATAAATTTATTAAGATAATTTTAGTAGGGTATGTAAGATATATTAAATTTTTAGGTTTTTATGAAAATCAGTGGTATAAGATAAAATTATGGGGTTCTCATAAACTATGTATTTCCCTTGCGCAAGAGAATTTATAGTATGCTTTTTTGACCTAAACATGGTTTGAACAAAATGAGAACCAACCAAGACCTCTTCTAAAATTGAAGAAAACCCAAGCCCGAGCTATTATCATTGAATTGATCTTAAGCACTCAATCAATAACTGTACCCGAGGCCTCAGATCAGGTACTGTAAAAAAAAGTCTGAATGTTGGAAATTCGGAGTTTATTTATATTTCACAATTGAATATGAGTTTCCAAGCTGGGATATCACAAATAAAAGGCTGAGGTTGAAAAATGTGAAGACAATATAGGTGAGGATTCAAACAATTGGTATTGAATATGGTTTTTGAGATTCCTATATCAAATGATAAAAATTAGATATTGATTTTTGAAGGATACTGAGTTTGAGGATAACGTTTTCCAAGCTCTATCTATCCATCAAAACTAAATATTCTCAAAGATACTAAATTATAGGTCGATCTGTAGAGAATATGATTCTATTTTCGACTTTATATTTTAACTGGTTGATGAAGTTGGAAAACTGATCCATGAAACTAAATTTGTTGATAACAGAATGAGATGAAGATACAATCTATATCAAAGATGATACTGAGAGACATGGCTCAAAGGTAGACACATATCTGAGCATCATTGTTTTTATTTAAGATCCTATGGACCACATTGTCAATTTCAATACTACCACCAAACCGATTAATGTTAAATGTCAGGGTTTGATTATCCAATGTTGAACAATATTTATTTTTCAAATTATATCATTACCCAAGCTGGGTGTGCTATTTCTGATCTAAAAAGTTGAACATGGATCTACATCTGATTAATAATGATGTGAAAGATTTTGTTTGATGTTTCAATTCCTGGTTGAAGAAGCTTCCAGGAATGAATCCTCTAATCTAATGAAGATAGAGACTGATTTCAACAGACAACACTGAGGCGGCGGACAGTATCATGCTTACCAAGTTTGAACCTGTTTCTTTCTAAGACCTGAGATTTTAGTTGACTGGTCGAATTCAAGTTTCTGATATTTTTTTAGGTAATTCATTTGCTGAAGAAGGTTTTTGGGTTTTTATGAATTTGAATAAGTTTATGGCATGAATATTTTTCAAGGATAAATTATTGAAGATAAGAGTTATCAAAGGATCCATAAAAATTTTTACTAGGACCTAGTTTTAGTGTTCTCAAATTTGGGTCTTGTGAAAATTTGAGTTCGTTTAGTATTTTGATTTTTGATCATTTTTACAGATATATGGTTGTAAGAAGATGACTATAGGTGTTCTATTGTTTTGAAAATAGGAATGACAAGTTAGTCTCCATTGGTTTTTAATCATATTTATTGAGACATAATGGTTATCATGCTCATTTTTTTATCTGGTTTTATATTATTTGGTTTCAATAATCTCCCTAGAGGCTGATGGGGAAATTATTACATCATGATTTTTCAAAAGGAATATTTAATGCCTGTGATGGTGGAAGTGGTGATTGGAGAGTGTTGTTAATGTCAAATGGAAAATGACAAAAAGGACATAAAAGATATTATATTATTGGTATGTCACCCATTTAAGCTAGTGAAAATTGGTGACAATTTAGGGGAAGAAATTAAATGGATATTGAGGGAAAAAAAGAGACATAAATTATTCTGGAGATGGGATATGGGAGCATTAGAATAAGGATAAAAGAGATGGTGAAGCTCATTATTGAGGGGAAATTGTCATCAACACTGAATAATTCTTCCTTTATTTCTTGTTTTCTCCATTATAATGATGTTTTTAATAATTTATTGAATTTTTTGTAGTTCATGATCAAATCATGAGTAGGTAAACAATTTTATGGTTAATGGATTTAAATGAATTTCAATTGTTCATCTTCTAAAATTTTATTATCATCTTTATGTTAGTGTATTTTTCATTCAGTGTTTTGATTTTTGTCTTTAATGAGAACCATTTTTATACTATTTTAAGTACTAATGGGTGAAGATATTGGATAGTTTTTCTTTTTTATCAACTAAAGTACTGTAAATTAGAAAATATTTATTATACTCTTCCCTATTATAGAACAAATGATATCATTAGTTTTGATTGAACAATCCTATTAAGGATAATTCACTGGACTATGTATAAAATTTTACAACTCTTAGGTGATAATCACATATTTTCTTCAACACTGGAATAGAAATGATATCTTTAAGTTTTACCATAAAATTACATTTATTTGTGTAGTGAATTAAAATTTTCATAATTATTCTTTTTACTTCATAACATCCTATTTTTTTGATGATTTCTATCATCTTTCTCCTCCATTGTTTCTATTCATTTTTTTGAAATTTTAATTTTTATTTATTTTTTGTTCTTATAATTTATTTTTTCTTTCCCTGTGGAATTTTATACTCCCATTGAGTGATTTTATAGTTGTTAGTAGGTTTCAAAAATAAGTAATTTCTATAATTTTTAATGACATTCATGCCAATTATTATATCCATTGATGGGGAGGGTGAATGTGACCAAAAAAATAAATTTTTTCAAAAAAGAATATTTCATAAAAAAGATCTGTTTCTAAAAATATTAAAAATAAAATGTAATTTTTTTTATAAATAATATTCTGAAAATTTTCTTATTATCCACTGTTGTATGAATTTTTTCATTATGTAAACATAAAATTTTATTCACATAAGGAAAAATTAGATTTCTGAACTTAAAAAATTAAAAGCATAGATAAATAAACACTTTTGCAAATATTAAAAAATAGAATAAATTTAAAATGGAAAATCCCAATTTTGAAATTAAAAGAGCTGCGGAAAATCAAAGAAATTTTTTTTTACCTAAACCTATAAATGAAAATGATGATAGGGATAGTTTTAGGGATTTCCATCATACAACTATATCAATTCATCCTCAATGTTTATGATTATATCAAATAAGTAGGAATTATGAAATAAAACAATTTCACCAATATATGTTTCCATCCTTTAATGGAAAACCGAGTGATGAATCATTAGAATTCATTAGAGAATTTTATGTTTTTATTAAACAGTTTAATTTTTATTGGTTGAATGTAGAGGATATTAGGTTGACATATTTCCCATTTTGTTTGAATAGCAAGGCTCCATGTTTGTTTGAAAAATTATATGGGTAGATTTTTCATATATGGGAACAACGGTTCAATTATTTTGTTACCACGTTTTACCCTCCAAACACCACTAATGAAGTGATACCTAAAATAGATGGTTTCATTCAAGATGAGGATGAACATTTCCATGAAATTTGGGATTTTTTTAGAGGACTCTGTAGAAAATTCACTAATCTCCAACTTTTTCTCTCATCTCATTAAGGATACTTTCTATAATTTTCATACTTCTTATAATAAAAATCATATTGATCAATTTTGTGGTGGTGATTTCATAGATATGACTATTTATGAACTCAAATTTTTTTAACAAACATTCAAAAAAATTAAAAATTAAAATCACAAGTAAAAGATTTATCCATTGGGACGAATGTAATTCCTATTTTTCTATAATTAAAAAAATTCTTTTAGGGAGTTGTTTACTCATTGTGGTATTTGTGGTCATTCTAATTTTTTTTATCCAAACATTAATCTCTTTACCCAGGCCGAACAGAGTGCCAAATTTATTAACTATAGGGATTAAAACCAAGCTATCAATAAACCATTTTAAAATCAGTTTAATTATGGATATAAACACCACCCCAACTTATCGTAGAGAGAACAAGTTGTTTTACAACAAACCGCTGGACCTATATATCCATAAAAATCAGAATCTTTATTTTAGGGAGAATTTAATGTTGAATCCTCAAATTATCAAGTTGATGATATGGGTATTTTTCAATTGTTAATAGGAATATTTGATTCTCAAATGGTTGAGATAGATTCCCCGAAGGATATACTCGACATAGAGAGCGATTAAACTAATTCTAGAATTCATAATCATGAGTTTCAAAAGGGACAACCTTCTATCAATTTAGGTAGAAGAGACAAGGGAAAATTACCAAGAATAGTAAAAATGAATCCCAAAGAAAATTTGATGTCTATAATTACCAAATTATGGATCAAAACTCAATAACTAGTTAGTGAACATACTAGGGAAGTTGAACCTGAAATTTTATAGGAATATGAAAAATAAAACTCCAAAATACCAAATTTAGAAATGTAGATAGTGGTGTCTAGATTCATAACAATGATGCAAATTTAATTGAAACCCCAAAGAATAGAGTAAAATAAAGTGGTAACTTTATATGTATGAGAAAATAAGGTTATGTTTCTGGATGAGGAGAGTCAACTACCAATAATGAATACTTATATTCCTCTAATTCCTTTTCAAGAAGTTATTATGAAGAAAAATGAACTAGATTACCTGTAATTACTTCAATTATTTATCATAATTAATGTCCATATCCATTTTCTGAGGCTTTTAATAATATTCCATATAGTTTAAATTTCATGAATGATTCTTGGTGAATAATAGGGATTGTGATGAGTGTTATTCAATTAATTTGAATGAGGATTGTAGCGTAATTGTTGAAAATAATTTTCCTCCAAAATTTAATAATCTCTGTTCTTTTTTCGTCTCTTGTATAATTTGAGTTAGTGAGGGGATTAAGTGCCTTTGTGGTTTAGGTGATAGCATCAAGGTTACAAATTACTCTTTATTCATGAAGTTAGGTATTTGGGAGCTAAAAACAGCTTCATTTTTCCTATAATTATCTGATAGGTCACTTGTTTTCCCTTTTAGGAGGGTAGGTGACCTGTTAGTTTACGTAGGGAAGATCACACTCCTAACTGATTTTCTTTTTCTTGAAATATATAACGACTATAAAGTATCAATCACTTTAAGAGGACCATTTCTTGTTACATCTAGAGATTTGATTGATGTTTCAAATAGAAATTTCACCCTTCAGTTTGGTGATGATCAAAAGGAGTTCCATGTTTTTGAATATTCATGACACGGTATATGTTTTTAGAGTTAATATTTGGAAAGATAATCATTTTTCTCTTGATGACATATTTGAATGATCTGTCGAAGAACATTTCCATGAAATGTTTTTTCTAACGTAAATCCACACATGAGATTGAAATATCACTTAAAAATGATGGAAACCCAAGGAAATTTATTTCTTAGAACCATGATGTGGTCTATCAATACACAAATATTCATGTTGAAAGGGTTTCTCAAGCTCATATTCAATGTTTACAACTATATCCTATATTTGATATGAGAATAACTTTATTTTCTCATCAAGGTGACAAGTTTAATACTATTTTAATTTTTCATACTACGGAAAGTGAGTTTTTTAGGGATGAGGAATTTTTTTTGGGAGGTTGATGATCCCTTGGTTACTGATAATGAGTCATCCCAACATATTAAAATTGTAAAAATTCAGAATTGGGGTTGTTTTATAGATCTTGATAGAAAGTTTTTCCCAAGTGTTATAAGTTGTTTAGAATAATATTTTTTTATTAAAGATAATAAATAATTCTTTTGGATGATGAAGGAGGGTTATTTAATATCGAAAAAGGAAGTTGAATCTTACAATATTGTCAGCATGGGGCATTTTTCTGAAACTTATGAGTATTTTTCTACCAATGCTTCATTCCAAAATCAAGAATATGATATTTTTGTCCATAATTTTTAGAAGTTGATTGATGATCTTGAGGACTCTTTCTATAATTCACCATGTGTTTTTTTTATTGGTTTCATTATAATAATAATAGTGAACTATTCACCACATTTTCTGTGCTTAATTTAGAGTTTTTCAATCCCTCATGTGGGGGAGGGGCATCTAAGAAGTGTAGTTTTTTTACTTTGTAAAATACATGAATTCTTATTTCTGTGTTACATTCACTATTATAAGTTCTTTACCCTAATGTTGGTGGTGGTATAAGGTCAAATGATAGAGCCTTGGTTTATTTGAGAGGAGTTCTTTGAGAAGCTGGTGGGTCTAAATCCTTAAAAGAACAAGAATTTTTTTCAAAACAATCAATGACAAGAAAATCAATAATGAATCATACCATTTGAATAACCACATATAGAAATTTTTTGGGATAAATTTTGACTGAAGACAATAAATATCGTGATGCATGGGTGTAATTCCATTATTTACTTTTTTTTTAATTTTTTTTTGAATAAAATTTTTCCTTCTATGTCGTTCGCTGCTCTATGACATCACATAAATCTCACTTTTTTTGGGGCCTCATATTGATGATTTTTCAATAATGGATTAATTTTTCCTTTATTTCTATAGAAGAAGTAGGGTGTGAAATTATGATCAAGAAGATACATTTTTTTAAAAAAAAATTATTACACTTTCATAACACTACTCCCTATTTTAATAATTTTTTGAACATTAAATTTCGGAAATTTATGTTTATATTCATCATTTTTTTGAAGATTTTTTTTTCTCTACTAGTGGACTTTATCAAGGTTCAAGGAAATGGTAAGTGTCTTTTAATAAGGATTAATTATTAGAAATCTTTTCTAGGGGAGTAAAAAATCAAATTCTACACAGATTTTGTTTTCATAAAATTTAAAAATACTACTTCTTGATTCATAGGTGTTTTATGTTATTGTAGAGTTATCATTTTAGTGAATTTAAATTCTGAATTTATTGTGTACAACCTTCTATTCATTGTAAATATTTTAAATTTTATTAATGTTGAATATTCTTACATAGCATGCTCATCATTGTGCTTTATTGGATTAACATTTCGAATTCAAAGTGATAACATGAAACCTTTGAGAATATATTTGTTAGTGTTCTAGAAATTAAGTAGTAACTAGTAGGAACTCTTTTACTTTTTTTGAATAATTTTATGTGGTATAATATATTTTGATCTTTATTTTGACCCTAAAACATAATCATTTACTACTGAATAGAATGTTGTATTTTAACATAAAATTACCATGTGTTTCCCGCCTTAAGTTGAATAATGTGGGAATTGTTGGGTTCTAAGTGTAAGGGAGGAGTCCTTAATGTGATAATCTATAATTAATTTAGATCCCATATAAAACACTTATTTTTTTAAAATTTTATGTTTTTAGGCATCATTTATAAATTTTCATTGGATGAAAAATTTTCTTTAAAATTGATGGTTGTGATTCGACCTTGGGGAGGTTAAACATGACTACCTCTTGGATTAAATTGGGAAAATATTTTATCATTCCCCTTGGAAAAAATGGATATCTTTAAAATATTGGGAAAATGTTATAATATTTTTACTTGCAATGAAAATATTAATTTGAATCTAAAATATAAAATATACATCCAATTGAATTATTAAATAAAAATATTAATTCATGTTTAGCCATAAAATATTTTTTCTTTAATTATTCATGTTGAAGAATATGAAATTTATTATATTTTTATTTACTAAAATTTCACATTAAATAAGACTTTCTATTTATTATTCATTTTAATTATGTATATGAGGTCACATAGAGGTAATGATAATTTTTGAATTTCAGTCAGATAAAAATTTACATTCATTAAATTATCATAAAAAAATTTCAAATTAAATAAAAATTTTAAAATACTAACTGACTTTGCATTGAAGAAATTATATCTAATTGTTCATTCATATTTTCAACTTGATAGAATCCATGAGATAAAAATCAATTTGAAAATAAATTAAAATTCGCATTATAATTTTTCAATTATGAGATTTTTTTTCAACTATTGAAATGTTCTTACTAGTTTCTAGATGATATGCAATGTATTAATTTTACGGGAATTTGATTTGGGATTCATTCATTAAAGTTTACCACATTGTTGATGTTTTTATATGTATTTAATGCTAAAATTATTTTTTTGGTTAATAATCACTTTATGATTAATTCATAGTAGAATTAATAAACTAATATTTTTTATAATAACAATGTTTTCTTAATTTCTTAACTAATCAATTTTTCATATTTTTAATATTTTAAAAAGTTTTTTTGACGGATTAATTGTTATTATGTTGTTATTAATTAATTACTTGAGTATTGGTTTATTTTGATATTATACATACTTTGTTTTTATTTTTTATTATGTTTATTGTAGTTTTAATGTATTAATTAATTTTTTTGTTAAAATTTTAATTAATTTTCATTAAATAATGATTTAATAATTTTTAACATTAATTTTTAATTCAACTCCTTCATAAAATTTAACATTTATTTATTTAGTTTATCAATTTATTACTTCAATTTTTTAATTGTTTTTTGTTTCTTATTTAAAAATGTGGTGGTTTAATCTTTTAAATTAAAATTATGTTTTTAATTTATATCTTTCAATAGTTTATTTAATCTATCTGGTGTGCATGGAATTCTATTTTAGAGTATACTTTTGAAAATTAAATAATTAACTTAAGATTGGTATCTTAAATTTAGTAAGATAAATTTGGTGGGGTTTCTATGAAAAATTAAATTTTGCGGTCTTTTATGAAAATCGGAGGTGTAACAAAAAATTGAGAGGTTCTCATAACACATTTATTTCCATTTCATAGTAGAATTTACTTTACTTATGTTCAACCAAATCATGGAACATAAAACTAGGATCGGACCAAGACCACTTCTGGAATTCAATACAATCCTAGAACAAGCAGTTCTCACTAAATCAGTCTTAAGCTGCTAATAAAGAACTGTACTTGGGGATTTAGACAATGTATTGTAAAAGAATTCATAATGTTGGAAATTGGGAGTTGATTTTTTGTTTCATGAAGGAAGATGATTTATTGGGCTGGGGTTTCTCCAATCAATTCCAGAGGTCACAAAACATAAAGACAATCCAAGGGAGGCTTCCATCAAATCTTGATGAATATGGTTTCTGAGATTCTTGTATCAAACGATACCAATCCTTGATTCATTTGTGAAGGAGATAGAGATTGAGGATGGCATTTTCTGAGCTTGATCTGTTGATTGAACCCAAATATTCTTGAACTTTCTGAATTCCTCCCTAACCCATGAAGAATATGATTATGGATTCATTTGATGATTTTGACCGGTTCATGAAGTCAATGAACTGAGCTAAGACATCGAATATGTTTATGAATGATGAAGATGGTTATCCTCTATAGATTGACTACAAGACCAAGAGTTAGGGTTATAAGGAAGACACAAATATATAATTATTTATTTTTGTTGAAGATTCCGTGGACCTCAGTGTCATTTTCAACATCACCACCAAACCAGTTGAGGCTAAACACTGAGGTTCCTCCGAAAATCGATGAAACCGATTTTCTGTTTCTAATAGTATCACTACATGAAATGGGTATGCTGATTCTTATTTAGGAAGGTGAGCCTAGATCTTCATCTCACTAATGATGCTATCAAAGATTTTTTTTGAATATTTCCAATTATAGTTGAAGTAACTTCAAGGGATTCATCCTTTGATCTAATGAAAGAAGATAATAATTTGAAATAATGATACAAATCCGGAATAAATTATCATGTTTTTCTGAGTTTGAAACAATTTATTTTTGAGACATGATATTTATGACTAATTTTTGGATTCAAATTTCTGAGAATTTGTGTTGTAGGTCATTTTCTAAAGATGGTTTTCTGGTTTTTTTCTAAATTTGAATATATTGATAAAATTAATCTTTTTCGAGGTTCCATTATTGAAAATAAGAGTTATAAATGGATATAGACTACATTTTAAAAGGAACGAGTTTCTGTGTTCTTAAATTTTGACCATGTTTCGATTTGAGTTTTTTTTTATTTTTAATTGTTGGTAGTTGATACATTATTGTATGAATATGATGGTGGGTGTTCAATTTTTTTTAGAGGAAGCCAATTTTAGTCACCATTGTTTCTTCATAAAATTTGTTTGAGCCAAAATGATTTAAAATCTAATTGTTATAGCTTGTTTTATTTTTCCTTCACTGCATTAATCTCACTAGAGGATAATGGAGAGATTATGACAACATGATTTTTCAGAAGAAATATTGAATTCATGTGATGGTGGTAAAGGTGATTTGAGAGTGTTTTAAAGTCACATAAATAGTGACAAAATGTCATAAAAGGTATTATACTATTGGACTGTCACCAATTTATGTTAGTGAAACTGTGAGAATTTTTTTTGTGAAGAAATAAAAAGGAAATTGAGGGGAAAAAATAGAAAAACATTATTCTGAAGATGGGAGATGGGAGCAGAGGCACAAAAGGATCGTTAGAACAACGATGAAAGAGATGGAGAAGTTAAAGACAGATGGGAAATTGAATTCAATAGAGAATATTTATTCATTTGTTTCTTGTTTTCTTCAATGTTCAATTATTTTGATGAATTTCTCGAACCTAATTGATTCATTTGAGGCTCAAATCATGAGTAGGTAAACATTTTCCTGGATATTAGATTGAAATGAATTAAAATTATTTATTTGTTAAACTCTTATTATAATAATTATGTCAGTGTATTTTGTTGTTCAGTTTTTTCATTTTTTTTCTTTATGAGTTCCATTTTTACACTATTTTATGTACCAAAGGGTGATGGTATTGGATAAGTTTCCTTTTTTCGTCAACCGAAGTACCAAAAATTGGAAAAAATATAATGATACTCTTTTACATTAAAAATCTACCGATATAATATGTTTTGATTGAAAAATATTATTGAGGAGAAATCACTTGAATTTTCTAATCCTTTAATGACTCATAGGTTATGATCACACATTTTTTTCGATAATGGAATAGAAAAGATAGCTTGATGTTTTAGTTTAAAATTCATTTTATCACTGTAGTATAGTCATATTTCCCTAATTCTTATATTAATTTCCTCAACTCCACTTTTTTCATGATTTCTATCATTTTTACATCTCGGTGTAATTCAATACTCATACTTACTAATTTTCTAGTTATTATTGTGTTTTAAAAATAATTAATTTTCACAAAGATAAACAAAATTTATGCCAAAATGTAAATGTTTATTTACTATTTTATAATTAATATAAGGATTTAAAAGAAAATTTATTTGAATAAAATATATTATTAAATTAAGATTTTATTTTATTATAATTAGAAAATAATTTTATGAAAAGTTAATTAATTTTTCAATGTGTCATAAAAGCGGTTATAATATTAAAATCAGTATTTTTTCGAATAAATGAGGATTTTAAATTTTAAAAATATGTTTATTATATATAAAAAATTATTTTCATAAAATGTAGGCCTTTTTCAATTTATACACATCTATAAATGGTAAGAGTGATTTTTTTTAATTACTATAATATAGATAAATTATGGATGAATAGTAATACAAGATAATTTACAGTATAAAAAAAATATAGGAATATTTTTGTCATGGATGATGTATATATAATATAAGAACCATAATATATAAATCCACTTAATTTTTAATTTATTTACTAATATTCATCAATGAAACTTATACTCTTGAGAGAAAATAATAAAATTACGAATATAATTATATAAAAACACCCAAATCCTCCCTTGTAAACACAACCCCTCATCACATATTCTCCACACAGTTTTTATGCCTTGGATCTTGTTATTATTCTAAAACATTCCTCTATAAAGACTCTTATCCATGTCCAAGAGATTCTGGTCTCAAAAAAATTCAAAACCGAAGTGTTTTAAGGAGGTTCTCAAGGAGAATATATACAACAGGAAAAATCCTTTTTCATTCTCCTTTAATTTATTTTCCTTCCTTCTCCTCTCCTCACCTACAATATCCAAATAGTCATGTTAACTCCAGTATAATATATATAATTTAATGTTATTATGTTAATGTAATATCCATCGTGAAACCTCTTCTCCACACTTTTATTTTAAAAATGAAAACATTATCCATGAGGTGTCGATTCACCGTCTTCATGGACGACGAGTTTTCATTTTTCATTATTTCCATTGATTATGGTAATAAAACCATTATTATGGTTAAAAAATATTATAATATTCATATTAAAAATTACTAATTTTTTTTAAATAGTAGATAAACATAATATTAAATAAAATGATACTTGTTTGTGATGCTCGTAAAAACATTCAAAATAAATTAAACCATTTTCATCAATGTTATTTTTAATGAATCATCCTTATACCATATAACCAAATGATATATGAGAACATTTAACTTCTATAACATCATTAATACCAAAATTTTTTACTTCTATAACATCAAAATATCCATAAATTAAGTTAATAAAATTATAATAAATAAAATATCTGTTCAATGGTTTTAAACTAAATTATTGAATAATTTAATTTTATTATCCAACACATTACGGGCATGTGAAGGACACTTTCAGACATTTGGTAATGGATTCTCTTCGAACCACCAATTTTCCTTTCACTTACACATTCTATCTCTTTAGACCTATTTAATTTTTAAATATTTTAATGTGGTCCTACTATATTATTTTTATATTTTCCAAACATATTCACCTAACTCAATTATTCTTTCTTTCAAGGGAAAATATATGTTTTATAATGTTTTCTTCTCAATTCTTCTCAATAAGAAATATCAATTAAAGGGAACTTCCCAATTTCGTACCCATTTTCAAGTAACATCAATAACCTATTTTAGGTTGAAAAATATTTAAAAAAAATCACTCATGTAATCATATACAAGAAGCTTAGTTCACTTATGGTTTATTTTAAATAATTTTTCATTTTCCCTTTTTAAAAGTCCTTTAATATTATCCCTTAAAACACACTGATGTGAATAATTTAAAAGTCTCTTAAATGAATTTTTTACATATTTTCACTTCATCTTTATATAGTTTATCATGATATATATGTATTTTACCTTATTAAAGTACAAGTATGATTTGAATCCATTATTTAATGGACACCATTATGATATTCCCTTTGGTTATGCCATGTGACAGGAGTATGATACCCATTTCCTTCCATGGGTAACTCTTATGTTTATTCATTATGTTTTATTCTTCATGTGTCACACATATGAATGAACATGTTATCATGGGTGTTTTTAGAAAGTTATCTAATGCATCAGGTGATGTTTAATCTCATGATACATCATTTTGGGATATATAGTAATCCTAATTCTTTTATGGGACACTGTCCACCATGTGATATTGGATTTCTAGTTAGCCATGAATCATGTTTATGTCAGGATATATGTTCCTGCCACATTCCTACGTATCCATGATTACATGATCCCATGTTCTATATGATACGATTACATATGTATATGCTTATTCCATGCCTTTTTATGAAATCATGTTATGCCATATAACTTCAATGATATTCTTTATTCCTGTATTTATTCCCTTACTCAACGTTTGGACTCATTCCTTTGTTCATGTATTCCCCTGGCAATCCTATGTTGATGAAAGATCTAAATGGAATTTATATTATCATTATAATTTTTAAATAAAATATATATTTATTTTTATTTCATGCTTTCTAATAATGTTCTTAATCTTCTAAAGAAAATATATTTTATGAGAATTAGTATGTATTTTATGGGTAATTATGCTAAAAACAATGTAATAATATGTTTAAAAGACTAGAGATTCTATAGTTGGTATCATAGGACAGTCTAGTTATTTTTAGAGATTAAGAATTGGAAAATTTTGTATGAACCCTAGGGATAATTCCATCACCACAGATATCCTATATTGAAACATAGGGAAACATGGAATATGATATACTTTTCATTTATAAGTTTATCCTTCTATGTTCAACATTTCATTATTATTTAATTATTATATATTAATTCAAGACCCCAATTTTTATTTTTAATTATCTTAGTTAATCAATGAAAATAGGAGAACCAGTTCCCATAATCAATGTGATATGAAATGTAACAATTAAACTAATGAAATTGAAAATTTTATGGGAATGGGGGATAAGAACATCATGATTTTACGGACTCAACTGGATCAAATTATGAATAATAAATTTAATCATGTGGAAATACCTTCTTCTCCAAATAAATATCATGTTAAAGTTAGGTAAATTATATAATAAAGAACTCTTATATTTTGGGGATCTTTTGATCCCCTCATTGAAGAACAATGGATTAACTAAATTGAGAATATATTCTTTTTCCTCCAGTGCTCTGAAGAAGATATAGTTATGTTATCAATTTTTCATTTTGCTAGGGAAGATGATTAGTGATGTAAAATAATAAAAAAACACAATGTCTAAGGAGGGAATTTCAACCATGGGATACGAATCCTTCAAGAGAATATTTTTCAATAAGTATTTTCCCCAAAAAATCTTCCATAAGATAGAAATGGATTTCATTATACTGAAGAAAAGGGAAGATGAGTGTATCCATGTGTATGAAGAAAAATTTACAAGTCTTTCATGAAATGCCTCTCGATCAGTCATGAACACCAAAATCAAGGTGGATCACTTCTTTAGCGGACTAGATATGAGTCTATGAAAAGAGTTGGGGTTTTGATACATTGACAGCTATGCATTGATTGTCCGTTATGCCCTTACAGTTGAAATGATGATTGGATACTCTCAGTGGTCTCATGGTCTCAAAGATAAAAATCTTAAAATAGAGTTTAATATTAGAGGATCAATAGAAAAATATCATAATGGAATGAAAATCCAACATCCAACATCTCAAAAGTGTGGGAAGAGGAATTTTAGATGGTTCCAAATGGGGACCGAAAAATGCTTCAAATGTGGAAGATATGGTAATCAATATAATTTTTTCCGAAGTATTTAAATAATCTCGCTAATGTAGATGGAGAATAGAAGGTTTAGAACAACACTAAACCTACTATAAAGTGTTTCAACTACAAGGAACATGAGAATTATTTTATCCAATTCCCCATGCCAATGGTTATTAGAGGCAATCAATAATAACATCCTCCAAGCAAGTAAATAAGGGTATATGATATCAGAACTCATGAGGTGGAGCTCGAAAATAATGTAGTGATATGTATGTTGGTTATTCATTCAAGAATGGAGAATATAATATTTGATCTTGTTTCTAAACATTCTTTCACATCTTTCAAGTTTAATAGAACTATTCAAACACCAAGAAAAATATGGATGTTGAGTTATCACTGAGAACCAAAAATAGGGAAATTATTGTATATAAATAATATAACTTCTCCCCTATTAATGTATATGGATTGAATCTCCCAAAAAAAATTGTCTTGCTTCCTTTATTAGAGTTTTATACTATATTGTAAATGAATTGGATATCTTTATACAAATCCATCATCAACTGTCAGAAAATAGATATCACACTTCACATCCTAATGCATTCTCCAATTCAATATATGTTTAAGGAGGAGGATAAACCTCATTCAGAATCAATGTCTCAATTTTAGATATTATTTCCTTATGAGAAAGCATATATAGATTAAATTATTTAAACAATGGATAAGATCATGCATGAGTACATTTCCATTGTGAGGGACTATACTAATATTTTCCCTATAGAATTTTCCCAGAGTTCCTTCTAACTGAGTGGTTGATTTCTCGATTGAATTTATTCTTGTATGTATGATTATATTAAAGACTCTTATAGAATCACGACCATTGAGTTGAAAGAACTGATGTAGTAGTTAAAATAGAATATAGAAAATGGATTCATACACCCAAGTGCCTCACTATGGGGTATCACCAATCCACTTTGTAAAGAAGAAGGATAGATCAATGTGCCTCTACATTTATTATAAAGATTTCAAAAATATCATGATAAAGAACAAGTATCCTTTACCGTAGATAAATTACTTTTTGGATCAACTATGTGGGGAAAATAATTTCTCTATGGTGGAAATTTGGTCAGGATACTAACAATTAATGGTGAAGAAGGAAGATATTCTAAAGACTTCATTTCAAATGAGGTATAGACATTATGAGTTCATATTAATTCCCTTAAGACTCACTAATGGTCTACTATAATTAATGGACATAATGAATAGAATCGTTATATATTACCTTGAAAAATTTGTGATAGTATTTATAGATTATATTCTAATATACTCCAAGGGAAAGGAGGAGTACATGGAGCATTGGAATACTGTGCTACAGACCTTACATAGGGGGAAACTTTATGAAAAGTACAGTAAATGTGAGTTCTAGGAGGAAGATGTATCATTATTGGGGCGTGTTGTCTCCATAAAAGGAATATCAATAGACCCTTCTAAATATATGTTAACTGAATAGTTTCCCAGACAAATATCTATAGTGGAGTTCTATAGTTATCTTGTCTTAGCTGGGTTCTACCAATTTTTGGTGAGTAATTTCTCACAAATATCTAACCTGCTAACTATGTTCACTCGGAATGTGGTAAAGTACATCTGGATGGAATAATGTGAGGAAATATTGAATAATCATAAGAATAGGCTAATAACATCACTTGTGGTCATACTAATAACAAATGGAGAAGGTTTTTTATATATATTTATTCTTTGAAGTAATTATTGGTTTGTATGCTCATGAAGAATGAAATATTGATAGTGTATGACACATGATATATGAATATCCATGATAATAACTACCTGATGCATGATTTTGAGCTAGGAATAGTGAATTTTTCTATGAAAATATGGATACACTGCCATTATGGTGTGAAGTGTGAAATATAAACTGATCAGAATAGATAATGTATATATCCAGACAAAAGGATATCAACTTGAATCAAATGAGATAGTTAGAGTTAATCAAGGGCTATGATTTATCTTTTCAAAATTATCCTGGGAAAGAAAAAAGGTATTTGATTCTCTTAGTAGAAAATAAGATGATACTCTATCCATGATGTGTATTGAGAAGGACCATATCTTCATGGAAAAGAAAAAGGATGGATTGGGAAATCATAACAACAAGTAACACATCCAACCATGACCAAATCATTTCCCAACCATCTATTTAGGATAAAATAAAGGAGGCACAAATGGATGATCTAGAGCTACAAAAGATTGAGAAAGCAGTAAAGGAAGGGAAGCTACAAGAGTTCCACATATATTTGGATGGTATCATCCTATTTGGAACTAGACTTTGTGTGCCTTCATCAACTGAGATAAAGATGGTTCTACTGGATAATGCACATAGCTTAACCTTATCTATACATTCATGATTTATTATGATGTATCGTGATTGTTAAGAACACTTCTAGTTTGATAATATGAAAAAAGATATTGTGTAGTATTTTCTCAAGGTGTTTGGTATTTCAGCAAGATAAAGAAGAGAAACAAGAGTCCAAAGGGCTGTTGCAACCATTACCGATACCAACATGGAAATGGGAAAACCCAACTATGGACTTTGTTACTAGACTACCAAATAAATTAGGAGGAAATAATTATATATGGTTCATTTTGAATCATATTACAAATAAAACTCACTTTATCACACTTTGATAACACTTATAACTTGATCAAACTACATGGATATAAATCAAACAAGTGGTAAGGCTGAAAGGAGTACCACTATTTATTGTATGAGTTGAAGATCTGAGATTTACGTCTATGTTTTGGAAAAATCTACAAAATTATCTAAAAATTGACTTGAACTTTATTATAGCTAATAAACCTAAAAATAATGGCCAATCTAAGTAGACTATTCAGAAATTTGAAGACATGTTTAGAGAATGTTCTTGGACTTTAAGGGAATATGGGACTAACATCTACCTCTTTTTGAGTTCTCTTACAATAATAGTTTCCACTTAAGCAACCAAATGGCTATATATGAATCCCTTTATGGGAAAATTTGTATAGCATTGAAATTATGGGAAGAAGTTACTAAACATATGCTCCTCGGACCTAAAATGGTTAATAAAATGGTAGAAAAGGATATAATCATTCATCAGTATATCAAGGCATCCAAAGTTGATAGAAATGCAATGGAGATAATCATCGATGTGACTTTTATTTTGATGCTCGATACATGGTATTCCTAAAAATATCTTCATGGAAGAGGGTCATGATATTTTTGGGTGAAAGGAAAGATAAGTCCCAGGTACTATAGCCCCTTTAAGATTGTTGATCACGTTAGAGAAGTTCCATATTAACCAAAACATCAACAAACCATGTCTCAAGTACATGATGTATTCCATATATCCTTATTGAGGAAGTATATACTAGAACCTTATAATTTACTGAATTCTGAGGTAGTATAGTTGGAAACTGATCTCTCATATATAGAGCATCCATTGAAGATCTTGAACCGTAGAGTGAAATTCCTACAGGACAAGATGACTCATCTAGTGAAAGTGTTTTGTAGTAATCATAAGTATTAATAGGTGACAAGGGAATCATATGAAGTAATGAATGAGAAGTACCCTTACCTATTTCCCCTTAGTTTTTAAAATTAAATTTCAAGGGAAAAGTTTCATAAGGGAAGAAGAATGTATCGACCCAAAATTTTATCAATGAAATTTTCCCTCTCATAATTAGTTCATATAGTATAAAGAATTAGCATCACATAGAGAACCTAATAAAAACACCATTCTCATAAATTAATAACTAATGAAGTTGTATTTATATAAATTAATGATCCTTTACCAATGGAATAGTAACATGACCATTGGAATAGTAAGGTGCCCATTAAGAATAGTAATTTGGTCATCAGAATGGTATCCTCACAACTGAAATAACATAATTTTTTTTGGAATCTTATAAATTATTATATGTTATAATTATATTATAGTATAATAAAATAACTGTTTTCAAAATGATAAATTATTTGTTGGTATTTTTGTGAAATTAAAATTTTTATTTACAGTTTTATAATTAATATATTGTGTTAAATGAAAATTATTTTTCATAAAATAGATTCATATGTTAATATTTTCTTTTTTAAAATTATAAGATAATTTTATGAGACCATAATTAATTTTTTAAAGTTTTATAAAATCGATTATAATATTTCAAATGGTATTTTATTGAGTAAATGATAATTTCAATTATAAAATATATTTAACATATTTATAAAATTATTTTCGTAAAATGGAGTCCAGTTTTTAATTCTACACATTAAAAAATTGTTATGATCAATTTTTTGGATTTTTAAAAAATAGTTGAATTTATTATGAATAGTGAAATACGATAATTTACTATATAAGGTAAATAATTGAGTATTTGAGTCATGTATGATGTAAGGTTGTTGTTAGGACCATAGTATCTATATATCCTTTATTATTTTTTAATTTATTTTTCAATAATGATCTATGCTATTGATAATCTTGATCCAAAATAATAAAATAATGAATATAATAATAAAAAACAGCCCTCTCCTCCCCTATAAATCCACCCCTCACCACCTCTTCTCCTCACACCTTCTAGGACTTGTATCATACTCATATTATAATCGGTTCCCATTTTACAGATCTTCACCATGTAAAATATCCTCTTTTCCCAACAAAATATGTAACCCAAGTGCCTTAAGGTGGCTCTCAAGGAGAAGATATACAAGTGGTAAAGTTCTCTTTCGTTCTCTTTTAATTTCATTTCATTTATTATTCTATACTAACATCACCTATACAAAGAGTCAAGATAAATTAAGTATAATAAATATACAAGAATTTTATTATGTTAAGGGAATATCCATCATCAATCCGCTTCTCCACTCTTTTATTCTACAAATGAAAACATCGTCTGGGAGGTGTCAATTCACCACCTTCATAGATAATGAGTTTTCATTTTCTTATACTAAATTCATGGACGATCATGAAACTATTGGTATGGTTAAAATAGATTATAATATTTTATTATAACAAATTTATTATTTTCTAACTAGCATATAAATTTAATATTAAATATAATGATACTAGTTTGTGATGGTTGTAAAAAACCGCCAAAATAAATTAAAACATTTTCATCAATATTTTATCAAATGAATCATCCTCATACCATATAAAAAAATAATATATGTGACCATTAATATTTTTTATGTTCATTAATAATATATAATTTCACTTTTGGAGAAGTTATTCCCATTTTTCAAAAACTCCAATATTTATACTCAATGGAACTATCTATAAACCGGGAAACAAATGCTCTTAGAACAATGAAAATAAACTCTATAACTCATATAAATATATATTAATGAACTGAATAAAATTATAATAAATAATATATATGTTGAATATATTTGACTTAAACTATTAATGAATATAATTTTATTATCTAGGACATTAAGTGAAAGTGATGATCACTTTCAGACATAAGGCAAAAGATTCTCTCTGAACTACCAGTTTTCCCTCAGGTTAATATTTCTCTATATTTATCTCAATTTAATTCATAATTATTCTTCTATAATCTTCCTATATTACTTTAATATGTTCAAAAAGTATTTACATAGATTATTTATTCTTTCCTTCACGGGGAAATACATGTTTTATCAGGCTACCATCTCAATTACTCCCAATAAGAAAACCCGATTAATGGGAGTTTACTAATTTCATGACCATTTTCAAGAACCATCCAAAATAGTTTTTAGGCCGCCAATATTTTTCTATAATCAATCAATTAATCATGAAAGAATACCTAAGTTTAGTTATGGTTTTATTTAAATAGTTATTCCTTTTTTATTTTTTAAATACTCTTTAGTATTTTCACTTAAAAAGTACTTATGTGACTCATTTTTAATGTTTCTTAAAAACCATTTTTAAATGTTTCCACTTTAGTTGGATATAATCTATGATTATATATAAATATTTTCACTTATTAATTCCCAATTATGATTTAAATCCATTATTTCATCGAAACCATTATGATGTTCCCTTGGGTTATAATTTATGACATGATTATGATAGCCATTGATTTCCTTGGGTAACCATTATGTTTATTCATTATGTTTGATTCATTATGTTTTAAATGTATTCATGAAAATTTAATTATGGTTGTGATTATATAGTGCTCCAATGCATTGAGTAATGTTTAGTCTCATGGTACATTATGTTTGGATATAGAGTAATGCTAATTCCTTTATGATTGTTTTTCCACCAAGCGATATTGTCTTGGATGATAACCAAGAATGATTTTTATGTAATTTTATATGTTTATACTATATTTATATTTTTTCATTCTTACATGATCCCATGTTCTATATGTTATTATTCCATTAGTTTATTCTTGTTCCAGATCCTTTTATTTAATCATGTTATGCCTTCTAACTCATGTTTTGTTTTTATTCCTATATTTTTTCCCATACAAGTATTTTTAGATCATACCATTGTTTATGTATTACTAAGGTTATCTTATGTAGATTTAATAATGAAAATGAATATTTATGATCAGTATGGAGTTTAAAAAAACAATTCCTTTTTTGGTTTCATGCTTTCTAATTATGTACCTAATCTTCCCCAGACACTAGACTTTACGATAATAGGTTTTTATTTTATAGTTAATTATTATTATAAGAATATAATAATATGATTAATAGGATAAGGTTTCAACACAATTACAACTAGATAGAGAACTAGAATTTTATACTAGCATAGTTAAAGTAAAATTCATAAAAATAAATTTGTTCCTAGTTTAATATTTTATAATTTTGGAAGCAAATAACCAAATCTACAACAAAATAAGGTCTTTAATTCAGGAATTCTATGTTTTAATATTCATAGATCATTTATGAATATTTTGATTCTGAAATATTTATGTTCCAACATTTATGGACCCATGAAAATGTGGGAACCAAAACCATTTCTTAGTTAATTATGCGCAATTGAAATTCTGGAAGAGTACCTATAATATATAATTGTATCTGGATAGTGGATATTCCAAACATATGATTTTATACTACTCATGTTTCAATAATATTGTGAAATTTAATGGCACTTATTACAGTTTTGGGGACAATACAAATGAAAAAAATAATTAGAGTTGGACAAATCCATAACTCAGAATTAGTTTTAGTTTATAATGATTTCTATATTGATGGTTTAAAATATAATCTACATATAATTTATCAATTATGTGATGATGGTTTTCATTATTTGTTTGAAAATATTGTTGGTAAAATTTATGAATCTAATGATGATTTATTATTAACTTCTTTAAGTAATGATAATCTATATGCTATTAAAATAAATTATTTGATTTCTCAAAATATTTCATACTTATATGCCTTTTATAATTAAAATTGGTTTTGGAATAGAATACCAGTCAACTTAAATATATACTCCATTAAAAATATAAAAAATATTTCATTTTTTAATGATCTTACAAAACTATGAATTTCTTAAAGAAAATGTGTCCAATCCTTATAAAAAATATAAACAACCCAAAATTTCTTCCAAAGAAATGAAAGGGGTTTATAACTTTCAATCCCTAGATTTGGTTCACAATGATATATTTACACCATCTAAAAATTCCAGTTTTTAGGAAAATATTATACTTATGTGATTGTTAATTATTGTTCCAGATTCACATGGGTTTTTTTCATAGATCACAAAATTGAATCTAGTAAATGATTTTCAAAATATGAAAATCCAATAGAGAACCTTATTCAACTCACTATAAAAAAATTGAAAATTTATCCTAGAGATAAGTTTGAAAATAAATATTTTTAGACCATATGCTCATAACATGGGTATAATTTCAATTTTATTTCTCTTGTAACTCCTTAAAAAATGGAGTGGTTAAAGGAGGATTAGAATTATTTAAGAGATTTCTTGAACTTTTATTAATTGATTTGAATTATATGTTTACTGTTGGACTGAAACTATCAATATATCTTGATATATCCACAATTGGGTTCTTATAATACCTATTTAAAATAAAACCACATTAAATTATGGAATGGCATAAAACCTAGGTTATATTATTTAAAGGATTGGTATGTAAATTATAACTTATTAATATAAAAAATAATATGGACAAAGCTCGAAAAAATAGTTATGAAGCTATTTTATATGGTAATTCAACCTCTGTAAAATCATATAGAGTGTCCATAATATAATTAAATTCTTGGAAGAATATGTACATTTCAACTTCGATGAAACAAATCCATATGACCATATAACCTCGTTATATGATCTTGAGTATGATATGTCAAATATGAATATCAATAAAACCTCAATGTCCCTTAAATAATATACATATTTTCTGGATAAATCGTCTAGTTTTGACAAAGAATTCTAATATGAACAACCTATTATTGAGGGATAACTGGTATAATCTAGTATTTATATTCCTACAACCATTGAAACCTATAGATACCATCCTTTAGATGATTTTTTTAAAGAACTTGATAAAACCACTCAGACTAGAGATTCACTTAGAATCAAGGTTGGTCAAAAATCTTTCCTGTCACACCATGAACTTAAAAGCATTATTGTAGCTATCAATGATGAATTTTGGGTCATGGCTATACAATAAGATTGGAATTAGTATAAAAAGGAACAGTTTTTGGTAACTAGTTGAAAGGATTAATGACTACCAAAATGTTGTAACTAAATGGGTGTTTAGAAAATAGATGATGAATATATAACTATAGTTATAATTAAATCTAGATTAGTTTTTCTAGTTTATAGTCAATATAATTTGACTTATTATGGAGACAACGTTTCCCTTATAGCTATAATTGAATCCATTAGAATAATAATTAAATATGTATGTCATAAAAATTTTAAACTATAAAAAATGGATATCAAAAGTGAATTCCTTAATGGTTATATTTTTGAGATTTTATTTATTTAGAAACCCCCTAGTTTTTTAAATCCTCAGTTTCAAAATCATGTTTTTAAATATTTAAAATCACTTTATGGGTTAAAATAGTCTCCCAATGAATGGTATTATAGGATTAACTCTTTATTAATATCAAATGTGTTTTCAAAATTAATAAGTGATCCCACTATATTTATAAGAAGGATTTCAAAACAATAGTGGTTTCAATTGATGTTGATGATATTATATTTAGCTCCCCAAAACCCCTTTTGTATTGAATTGTCTAAAATGGTGAAAATGAATTTGTATTGAGTTTAATGGGAGATTTAAAAAATTTCTAGGTTTATATATTTTTTAAAATAATTATTGAAATATTTTAAATGAAATAAAATCTATAATGTGTTTTAAAAAAGGCTATGGAATAGGTAACACCAAAAGTATTTACACACCTTTGAGTACAAATTATATATTATATATGGATAAAAGTGTAAAAACAGTAGTCTAAATAGGTTTTAGAGGTATCATTGAGAGTTTACTATACTTAACTTATAGCTATCCCCATATTATATATAGTGTTTTTTATGTTATCATTTTCAAGAAAACTAAATGAGATCTCATGAAGATGAAATTAAAAAAAAATTTATGACCTTATGAAGAGAATTAATTTTGAATTTTTTTACTCTAGAGGATATGATTTTGAATTACTTAGTTTTTATGAAGCTGATACTAGAGGATTTATGTAATATATAGTAAGAACCATTGTAACATGACACTATCTTGGGTAATTCTCTAGTATTTGGGTGTAGTAGAAAGAGAAATTGAATTGCATTATCCACTTCTAAAGCATAATATATATCTTCAAAAAATAATTTTGAAAAAATTTTGTGGATAAAAAAAATATTTCTAGTTTAAGAATATAAATTTAGACATTTCCCTAAAAATGATGAAAATATAAGTACTATTAATATTATTAATAATCTTTTATCCCATTCTAGGAGTAATCATATTCATATATGAAATTAGTTTTTGGGTGATCATTTTCAAAAAGGGGATATCAATCATGAATTCATTAGAACTAAAAATTAAAATGAAAACATATTTAAAAATCCATTGAATGTTGTGAGAATAAATTACACAATACATAAATTATTTTTGATTAAATAACTCTAATTATCTTTGTATTAATTTGATATATCTTGTTTTAGTTACTAAATTAGTTTACGGTCTCCTGGTTATGTAAATTAACTAGTCTGTTTTGTAGTTTCTATATTTAATATGTTAGTGTTAAGATTACTAATTTTATATGTTTAAGATAGATTGGATAATGTTTTCAGGCGATACATTGAATTTTTGAATGTACGTTCGATCAAGATGAATGTAGAATCGAATAAATTACATTCCTTAACTTTTTGTTAATGTGGAATATCATATTACAATCTCTTATCTCATGCTATCATTTGTGAATTATTTTTTAGAATTATTATGTTCTTTTCAAGTGATTTACTATTTAAAAATCATAAAATTATTTTTGGATAGGCCAAAAGAGAATCTGAATTGACTTTCTACACTCAAAATCTAAACATAGACTAATTTTGTTTCCTCATATCTTAACTTATCATTGATAACCAATCCCTAGACTTCTAATTTTTAATCATTACTAGGGAGTGTTCAGAATTAATAATTTCCTTAATAATTAAGATCCAAAATTCATTGGTAAATCTATTATATTGGAACCAAGATTCCGTAGAAGCATGAAACCATTAAATCCACATCTGTTGTATTGAGTTTTCCCATGAAAATGATATAGATTAAAAAGGGATTACATCAATTCAATCATTAGTGTAGAGATTTGTGTGAAAGTATAACTATTGAAAATTAATGGAAAAAATATAACATAATATCCCATGTAATTAAATGAGTTTTATATGATTATGTTTTTTGATGTAGGTTAAATATGGAATTAGAATAGAATTCCTATTTATGGTCATGAACATTTATTCTCTTTAACTCTATCAATAATAAGTAAAATAATAGTACATCAAACTGAATTTTAGAAATTTTAAAGGGTTTAACCTATTTATAATCCTTATTTTGAGTTTGATAGATCTTTTAAATAGATAATCGATGGTATAATTCATAAAATTCGAAATGCTATTGGATTCAATAACGAGTGAAAGTTGAAACATAAATTTATTCAGAATGATATTTGTCCTAGGAAATTATATTTTAACATTATAAGGCACAAATACCTATTATTTTTATATTATACAGTACAGGTTTTGTAGATAATCCTAACTAGATATGTTATGATACATATTGAGAAATTAAGAAATAATTCATCCATATTAATTTCATCGTCTTATCCTAAACCCATATATTCTTTTTTTGAGCATATTAGGGGTCACTAGGTTATTAATGTGAGATATAACCATATAGGTGGAGGGAATCAGAATATTCTAGCCAAAAAATAATTTAAACAATCTTCCTTAAATATATCAATTCTCTATTTGGATGTTGAACTGTTAACCTCAATGGTCCCAATTTTTTACTCTTTTTATTAGGATGACCCAATTACCTCTTCACTTGACTATACCTTATTACAGGAAATTCAATAAGGTTTCATGATGTTATTTTTATGTTAATGTGAAAAGTAAATAGGAAATAAAGAATTTTCTTAGGTCACGTCACTAGGATACTCTAAGGATCTCTTTAAATTGACTTGTTATTAACCAAAATAAACTATTATCACTATAAAGTGGTGGGTTTCCGGCTTGGTCTCATTGTTCCTAGGATCAAATACCTAACATGTGATGGTATAACTCAGTATCACCTAAGGAACACTACCCACACTTTTTCTCACTTCCATTGGTGGATCTCTACCATCTTACTCCATATTTACTCACCGCTTTGTGGAAGGATCCATAAAAATTTTATAGGCAAGAAGGTCCCTTCACCGGCATAGATTTCATAGATTCACTTAATATATATGACTACAATTAAATTCCACTTTTTTCAATATGTGAATGACTCTTTGTGAAACAACATCTTCTTTCTAGAATGAAAATGGGAATACACTTCCCTTTCATCTTCTTCTCTAAATGTTCTCTTTGAATGAACACTCTCATTTTCTCTATTTCATTTGAATATAAAGTGTGTTAAAAAAGAATCTTGACCTTGGTTTCCTAACAGATTAGTCGATCTCTTATAGAAAGAAGAGAGATCTTGATCCAAATAATGGTCAAATGTCTACATCGGATTAGGCCATTCAAAATTATCATAACACCTTCCATGATAACAAAAATAACTATAGTTAATGCAACTTGTTCCTGGACCTATCATATCATTATATAATATATTTAATTTTCCAATTAAACCACAAAATTTAATTCTTTAATCCTCATAAACTTTGGATAAAATCAAGGCCTGAATTCTATTCCCTGATATATGAAACTATTAATAACCCCTGACACCTCACTTTAATGATTTTTATAAAAATATATGTTTCATCGATTTACACTCCCTTCACCATGTTTGTTGGAAAAATGTTTTCCATTTTGACTCAAAATTCTAGGAACTGTGTCTTAGTCACCTATTTTGGAATTTTTTCTTTCATATCCACCTGTATACCAAGAACACCATTAAAAACCATCATAACCATATAGGGATTCATATGTTTTAAAAGGAAGCTCCCAATCCAACAAGACATTCTCTATAGTGTGGATCATTCTATGTTGTCCCTCTTTGAACTACAAGTAATCGACATATCACTTCTCTCAATTATGTCTATCAATAGTTGTTTTTCCCTTCCTCCTTTTTCATAGGGACTCCACCATTTAACCATGATAATCCCTATGGTATAGTTCGAAATCCTTGGCTTTTATTCACTAAAACAGCATGCACGACACCCACTAGCTACATTGTGGTATTTTTACTAATGGGTAGCTTCAAATAGCCATTCCTTATGTTATGGAATGTTCTTATATTCCTTCTCCAAGATTCCTTTTTTCCTTCTTTGGAACATCTACATGACCAGGTAGGATCCTTGAATTATTCATTTTTACATCATATTTCTTATGGATAACCTTATTTTGGATTTAATCATTTTAACACAAAGAACAACCTTTAATCAATATTTTTTCACCAATCCTATAAGTATCACAATAACAATACATATTGTCAAAAAATAAATGATAATCCATTATAATAAATAACAATATAAGACATTGTATTTTTTGAAGACATTATGTTTGTCTCCCCCTTATTAGCAATATAATTCAAAGGGATCTTATTCTTCCTTTAATTGTGGGGATCTTCTCCTAAAACTAAATACCCCCCTTTGAATGGGATCATATACTTTTCATTTTAAAACCAACCTCACCCTTCATGTATGGGATGAAACTAAAAGAAGTATTATGTCCCCAGTAGTCTTAAACTTTTTTAGAAACTAAATTTTTATTATCTATATCCTTCAAAAGAAAATGATCATAATTTTTAGTTGGAATTCCAAACATCATAAAACATTTACATGCAAATATTTATTATTTCTACATTTTCTCTATATATTCATTGAGTGAAATTACCACTTGAAACATGAGATATCAACAAAGCTTCTAATTCTACTAATATTGATCTTAATAAAGGTGTGAAAACCCAAACCCATCTGCCGGTGCCGGTACTAAAATATGTTGTGTAATAATTTTTTTTAAAATGAACTAAGAAATTACACATCACATTTCATAAAATAGGATATTTACCAGTCCATGTTTTGGAAAATAGACACACCATAAAATTTAATCATAGTTTTACAAGTATAAAATAAATTGAATAGATTTACACTACATTCGTTAACTCTGTGATGGAAGAGAACGCCACCGAAAACACTATTGATTCTATGAAAAATAATTTTAAGCAAGGGGTGATAATTAAATATTACCATTAAGGGGTTTAAAAACTTTTAATAAATGCATATAAACCATTCTTTTCAAAATAATTTTATAAATACATTTAAAAATACCCTTTTTAAAATATTATTTTAAATCAAATATGGATTAAAAATACTAGATAATTTTAGAAAAATCTTATTTTTGAAATTTACTTAAACATAATCTAGTGAATTTATGAAAACAATATGTAGGCTTCTGAAAACAAAACACTATTTTGAGGTCACATGAATCATTGTAGGCTATTTTGTGCCTACCTACTTAGTGAAGGTTGGGTTCACTCCTCAATGACCTTGCATATTTACAACATTCAAATTCTGGGTTTTTTTAAACATTTTAAGCTTTCTATACTTATATATATTTTTATTTGAGTTTTTAATTTTGAAAACATGTAAATTCATTAAGATACACATTCACTCTTATATATATATATATGAATATGAACTTCCAGTACATATCAATTACAATTTAAGTTAATACAAAATCTATTACCATAAATCCTTTCCATGGACTGTCCAAGTATTCAAAGTTCCTTTCATGAATTTCCTCTATTTCTCTTATAAAAAGATGATTTTCTTGAAATAATTATAATAATTATTTACGTCCCACACATTAAATTTTAAAAGAAATATTTAAAATAAAATCACTTTAAATGACGTTAATATACTTAATAATTTTTGAACTAAACATTAAAATTTAAATTGAATCCATGAATTTATTATAAATGAAATAGATATCGATGTTATGCCTATTTCATGGTCATGATTATATGCAACTATGACATCCTTATTTTAAAAAACACATGATGACATGCTATGAAGTTTTTTAGAAACCTGGAGATAATATTATAAACATAATATAACCATATCATTTATATGTATATATATAAATACTTACATACATACATATGGAATTTAATTTATAATACTCATCCTCAAGGATTAAATTCATGTTTGAGAAAAACATCGATAAATGAGAATATCCTTTGATAGAATTAATAAAAAATACAGATTGAACATAAAATTTGTAAAATAAACACACATATATATATATAAGTGAGTTAATTGTTTTAAAATAATACATTTAATTAATAATCGTTGAGAATAATTAGATTTTTAATTAACCAACCTATTATATCAAATTGAACTAAATTTAAACAATACAAATATACTCTATTACATTATTAGTTCTTGCAATAATTAAACATAACTAGACAGATATAAATTTATATATATATAAATATACATATATATTTATATTTATATATACACCATTGATAATAAAACATAGATTTTATATATGAAAAATAAATAAATTAAACAAAATATATACAATAAAATATATAATCTCTATTACATTATATTTTCAAAACATAGTTTAGACAAGTTAATAAAACAATTCCTTGTGAATTTGAGAATATATATATATATATATGATGTTTTAAAATCTAACTCAAAAAGGCCCATAAATTTAATTCGTTCAAAATAAATTCCATAATGAAGAATAAAAATAAAAGATCATAATATCTCCCTTACAAAATTTGTTAAAACGAAGAAACAGAATCTGAAAATAAAGTTAACATATATCTTACTATTAATTTTTAAGGATTTTAAATAAAACCATTACAAAAAATTAATTAGATTATAACGAAATTAAAATTACAAAATCATAAATAATCCCTTACTTGAAAAATGAAGAAACAAAACAATAGATGGATTAAGAAGAAGGCTTATGACTTCCTGATGGAATTGGACTAGTGGTATGAAAAGAGAAAAGAGATGGATCATGTAGAGTTTATCCTCACAATAAGGAATTTAATTCCTCTATTTACACTAAAGATCATATATATCCATAAACACCACTAAATAAAAGAAGAGTATTTGAGAAGTCATGAAATGAGAAAATAATTGAGCGAATAAAACTATCCACACACAAAAAAAAATAAGAGAAGAAAGAAAATTGAATTAATAAATCATATATATATATATTATGACCAAATTTAGATAGACATGCCAATTCCGTTCATGGTATGTTCATAATACAAAAGATGTGAAAAAAATTGACAATTCAATTTAATATTATAGTTATAGAGAAAAAAAATATTTACAGACAAATATAAAAATACCACCATGGAAAGTGGATTCCAAAACAGTCGACCAAAACCAAAGAACTGCTATTCATATTAAAAAATAGAAACACTAATAAATCCACTAGGTATATATGTAAACAAGAAAATTGACAATAAACAGACATGAAAAAACAAGAGGAATCAGATCGAAAAAATAAAACACCTACCTTAGATCTGGACAAATGTGATCCATGAGGTAGGTATTGACAAAGGAAAAACCCGTACTTGAACCGATCCATACCTGGTTCAATTTCCTTCTCTGCGACCAAACCATAGACTATGATGAATGTTATCGAAACTACATGGATCACTCTCACCGACGAATATCCTCACACAACCTCCCTAGTGAAGTCCTTTGTTGTGACCTCATATCGGTTTCAGCTCAAAGCTACTCAGACTCTATATCTTGGGATCCCAATTCCAAAGATGATGAACCCCTGCCCCAAATCTCATTTTCTCCAAAACGATATCCGAAACATCTAACCTCTAGTCTAATTATTATTATTATTATTATTATTTTTATTTTTATTATTATATCATTATTTTTATTTATTTAATCTCACTAAAAAACTCTATTTATATAAGATTATCTTAAAATAATATATGTATAAAATATATTTTTGTCATTTACATTAAATAATTATCATAATTCATAGTTTTATAAATATTATCTTAATTAATAATTTTAAAATGAATGATTTTAATTTAATATATATATATATATATCATTTCAATAAAATTTTTTGAAAAACAAAATAGTTATATTCAATACGTAGTATTCGTTATTTCATATAAAATAATTATTATCATTGTTACTATCTATCAAAATAATTATAATAGTCATTATATATTGTTTTTATAATTTTATTTATTTAAATTATTCTATCAAATACCCTTTTGATAAAAACATTTATTCAATTTTTTTAAAAAAATATATTCATATTAAAATATTCCTTATAAATATAACGCTAGAAAATTAATTTGAATACTATATAATTATCCATAAGAATTATTATATAATTTACTTATGATCAATTTTATTAAAATACTTACAATTAATTATTATTATTTTTAAAGGAAATTGAATAAAAATATTATTATTTTGTTTTTATTGTTACTAAATCTATTTAATAAAATATTTTTTTAATGAAATCAAGTGTATAATTTTTTGGGCTTTTACATTATCCCCCCCTTAAAATAATTTCATCCTCACAATTCTCTTTGTCATACTAAAACTAATTCTGAATTTCTATCTTCAGAATTAAGAAACTCTAGGACCACTAATGTTCTAGACATAAAAACAACTAATCTCTAAAGATTTATAGTCAATTTCTCTAATACTAACTGTAAGGAACCGACCCTAGTTGCCTGTTTCTAGTGCGAAAATATGTTCTGTAATTTTTTTATAGAAGGAACGGAGAAATTATACAACACATTTCGTAAACGGGGATCTTTACCAGTGTAGGTTATGTAAAATAAACACACTTTAATGTTTTATTAGAGCTGTAAAAGAATAAAATAAATGGAATAGAAATACATTGTATACGCTAACTCCACGATCGAATAGAATTCCATCAGAAACTCTACTGAAAAAGTGAAAAATAATTTAAATAAAGGGATAAGCATTAAATATTCTCAACAATTGGTTTAAAAACATTTGAAAAATCCTTATCAAATATTATTTTGAAAATAATGCTATAAATAGATTTATAAATACCCTTTTTAAAATATTATTTGAAATTAGTAAAGATAAAAAAATACAAGATCATGTTATAAAATACTCACATTCGATGTTTTCATTATCATAATCCAGAGTTTTTCTCTAAATAATATAGTGGCTTCCAAAAAAACACTATTTTGAGTTCACTTGAATCGTTGCAGGAAATCTGGGGCCAACCCACTTGGTGATGTATGGGTTTACACCCAAATTACCTTCCACATTTACAATGTTCAAATGATATATTTTACAAAAACTTTTTAAGATTACTATACTTATATATACTTTCACAAGAGTTTTGAACATTGAAAATAGGCCAATTCATGAAGATACACATTCACTCTTATATATATATATCTGTGTGTGTGTGTGTGTATTAACTTCCACTGCATATCACTTATGAGTTTGATACCAAAAAATATCTTACAACATATCCTTTCCATGGACTATCCATGTATTTAGACTTCCTTTCATGAATTGCCTTTATTTCATGTATAAAAAGTTTATTTTCATAAAATAATCATAATAATTAATTATGTTCCGCACATAAAATTTTCAAATAAATATTTAAAATAAAAAACACTTTCAATTATTTTCATGTACTAATAATATTTGGAATTAAAAATTAAATTTTAAATTGAAATCATGATTTTATTATAAATTCTACATATATCGATGTTATGCATATCACATGGCCATGCTTATAGGAAAATGTGATGTCCATTTTTCAAAAAAAACATGATTTCATGCTAGGTGAATTTTTTAGAAACGTGGTGATAAAATTATAAAAATAATAGTACCCATTTTATTTATATGTATATACACACACACAAGACATTGACTTTATAATATGCATCGTCATAGAATAAATTCATGTTTGAGAAAAAAATCGATAAATGAGAATATCGATTAGAATAATTAATATGAAATCAAATTAGAACATAAACTTTGATAAATAATTATATATTAGTGTATTAATGGTTTTGAAATCGTGCATAGAATCAATAATCCTCAAGAATAATTATATTTTTAATGAAACAAACTATTGTACCAAATTGAACTAAATTTAATTAAAATAAATATACTCTATTACGTTATTAGTTCTAAAAATAATAAAACATAATTGGATAGATATAAAATTATATATATATAATTATATATATATATATTTATGTATATATACACCCTTGAAATAAATAATAAATTATATAACTTGATACATAAATAAATTGAAAAAAACCTATACCAAAAAATATATAATCCCCCTTACATTAGATTTCCAAAACATATTTTAGATAAGTAAATAAAATGTTCCCTTGAGGATTTGATAATATATATATATATGCTATTTTTAAATCTAACTCAAACTAACCCATAATTTAAAATCTTACAAAATGAATTATGAAATCAAGAATAAAAATAAATGATAGAAAAATCTTACTTACAAAATTTGTTAAAACGATGAACCTGAATCTAAAAATAAAGTTAACATATATCTTACTATAAATTTTTAATGATTTTACTGAAAACCCTTATAGAAAATTAAGAGGAATATGAAGAACTTAACAAGCTAAAATCATAAATGATCCCTTACTTGAAAAATGAAGAACCAAAACTACACATGGCTTGGGATGAAGGTTTCTCACTACTTGATGGAATTGGACAAGGGATAAGAAAAGAAAAAATAGATGGCTCGTGTAGAGTTTATCCTCACAGGAAAGAGTTTCATTATTCTAGGTACACAAAATCTCATATATATGCATACATGAAACCAAATAGAAGAAGTGTATTTGAGAACTTGTAAAATTAGATAATAATTGAGTGAATCAGACCGTCCACACATAAAATAGGATAAGACAAGAAGAAAATTCAATTAATAAATCATATATATATATATTTTATATTATGACCAAATTGACATAGAGATACCCATTCCATTCATGGAATGTTAATAATCCAAAATCAAGGAAAAAATTTATGATTCAATTTAATTTTACAATAGTATGTAAAAAATATTTAGAACACAATATAAACATACACTATGAAAAGTTGATTCTAAAATAGTGGACTAAAACCCAATTGCTGCTATTCAGATTAAAAAACAGAAACAATAATTGATCCACTAAGTATACATGTAAATATAAAATTTTACAACAAACAGAGAAGACAAAACCAACGGATTATGATCAAAAAATGAAAACACCTACCTCAGATCTGAAAAAATGTGAGCCAGGAAGTAGGAGTTGATAAAGGATCAACCCATAATTGAACTGATCCATATTTGGTCTGATTTCCCCCTTTGTGACTAAACCCGATATTGCGATGAATGCCATCGATGCCGCTCAGATCACTCTCACAAACATCTATCCTCACGAAACCTCCCCAGCAAATACCATTGCTTTGACATCATCCCAGTTTAATCTTGAAGATGCTCATATTCCACAACATAGGTTCCCAATTCCAAGGACGATGCACCCCCACCCCAAATCATGTTTTCCCAAAAAAGACACACAAAACACATAATCTATATTCCAATTAATTTATTATTATTATTATTATATCATTGTTATAATTTATTTAATTTCATTACTAAAATATATTTATATAAGATTATCATAAAATAATATACATATAAAATATAATTTCATCATTTAAATAAAATATATATCGTAATTCATAGTTTTAAAAATACAATCTTAATTAATAATTTCAAAACTAATTATTATAATTTCATATATATATATATATATATATCATTTCAAAAAAAGCTTATAAAAAAACTAATTATTTTCAATTACTAGTATACATTATTTCAAATTAATTAATTAATATCATAGTAAATATTTATCAAAATAATTATAATAGTCAATATATATTGTTTTTATAAATTTATTTATTTAATGTATTTTATCAAATACCCTTCTCATAAAAAATTGTACTATTTAAATTCTTAATTAAAAATTATATTTATATTAAAATATAACTTAAAAAATTATACTATAAAATTAATTTTAAAACTATATAATTATCCATAAGAATTATTACATAATTAGCTTATGATCAATTTAATTAAAATACTTAATTTTAATTATTATTTTTTAAAGGAAATCGAATAAAAATATTATTTATTTTCTATGACTATAACAAAATCTATTTAATAAAATATATTTTTAATAAAATTCAGTTTAGAATTTTTGAGGCTCTAATAGTAGGAAATGAGCGTTTTTATAGATAATAAACAGGTTATCCATGTTAGTCATGAATACCAATGGAAAAATCATACCAACTTTTGATTTGTCACTACATAACACAACATGTGATCTCCATTACACTTTCACACCAAGTAGTTAGTAGATAACATTAATTTACTATTTTGTGAGGATTATATAACTTGATAAAGTAATTGAATCCACTTTTTAAAATTTTTGAATAAAAAATAAATCTTGTACTAATTTTTTTAGTTATTCATAGGCTTTAAAGGCTTATGATAAGTCATAATATCATTTAATATTTATCACAACTACCCCAAATTATTTAGATCTTGAAACATATTTTTGTAGCACAATTTAGGGTTACAACATTTCAAAATAACATTACTGTATGAATAGATTGTAGATATACTATAAAATGATGATATCAAACACAAGAAAAAAATTTCAGATAAAAAAATATGGGAATTTCATCTTTGTGTATGATGTTATTTCCCATTTGAAAATTTTTATTTGTATTGAAACTACTTGAATTATTTAATTTATCAAATATTCTTTTCATCTCCATTAACATGTTATTTTATTGGAAACTTTCCCCTTGGTTCATGTCTCCCCCTTAACTAATAACCTCTTCATAGAAAATTAAAAATAATAAAGCACATACAGATATGTGTACCTCAAAATTCCTTATGTTAAGTATAATAGTGAGTCACTATGGGAAACCATTTTTCTATTTTATTTAATTTTAGAGACTATCTTCGCATGTAAAATTTATATTTGGAATAAAAAGAAGAACTAATATTATTTACGTTTGTTTTTATTCACACAACCAAACCCACAATATGTTCTTTCTCGGGTAGCTTCACCACTAATAGTTTAATCAATGATAACGTGAAATATTTTATTTTCCCAAACCTTCTTGATTCTTTTAGTATGACATGAAACTTTTTCAGATATTTCAATGATTTCCATTCTTTAGGATGTACCTTTATCCCAAGCCTTCATGTTTTATCATCAATTGATCTCTTATATTGTTTCCAAAAATATTCTTTATCTATATATTATATATATGTTTCAGGGATTGTTTTATAGTTTTCCTTTACCTGATATTCAATAATTTATTCTCATTTAAAAAGTCATTGAAATATATTTCTCAAAGAAATAGGTCTTCTAATGTATGTGTGTTGATACTGTATTTTATTACCTTTTGAATATCCTCTAAAATATCCACTCATGTAATAGTTGTAATGAAAATAATTATTAGGGTTTGAACCATAACTACTTTTTTTAGATTGGTGAATAATTCTTTTCGGTTTTCAACTACCTTCATAGAATTTGATATATTCCCATACCTCAATATGAAAACTAATAGTGTGTCCATGCGCCCCACAAAAATAACACATGTTACCATAACTTCCATAAGTCCTATAAGATATTTTTTACCTCTAGTGGGGTCATTGTTTAACCCATTTCCAACACCATCACAACTATTTTTCTTCTTGGTAATATTCATAGATCTTTTCTTATCATTCAATAGTGGTAATTCATCATGTTAAAAACAATATTTACCAATAGAGTATGGTATTAATGACATCAAAATATTTTTATTTATCTCCATTGAGATGAAATACTGATTCTTTTATTCAGTATCACGTGTTTAATTTACATCAAAAAAAAAATGTAAATATTTCTTGAGTTTAAGCATAACCTTGGAATCAAACTACGTCTTGGATGATTCTAATTCTTATTCTAACTATAGGATTTTCTTTCTCCTCAATTCAAGATTGCACATAATTTTTCATTAATAGTCTTACCACTATACATCTCTTCTTCAAATTTGAGTGAAATTTCATCCAACATATCACATTACTCTTTTATATTATAATTAATTTGATTAATATAATTTTTCAGGCATAACTTTTCAAGTTGAAATACGTTTTTATCCTCAACCACTTCAAAAATGTTCATAACCAACTCATCCTTCCTATAATCAGACTCTTAAGATTCTTTTTAGTTAACTATGAGTGTTTCTATAATTTTGTAATATCATATTCAACCCCTCTATACGAGAATCATTCTTTTCCACAATGTTAGTTGAATATTCAACATGCCTTTTGTAGTATTGTCATTATTTATTATTCAATTCCCTACACATTAATCCTAGTTTATAGAGAAATTTTATCATCTTTATGTATCAAACATTATTCCATTAATTTTTATCCCAATTATTCTGAAAAAATTCGTATCTTCCCTTCTTGGCCTCCTTGAGATATCCTTATCACTCACAGTCACAAAATCACATGGCATACAAGGTTTCTCAGTCATTCCTGGAGAATCATTAAATGAGAAAATAAAATCATTATCTGGAACTTTCATACCCTCCTTTTTTGGGACACAATTCTTATTCCAAATGTTATTCCTCTTTCCATATATTTTTCCATAATACAGTTTCCTATAATATTCCTCATATTCATTAATGTCATTTTATTTTCCATGGAAACCAAGATTTTAACAGTTTGTTGAGGATTAAAAAATTAAATTTTTCGAATAAAATAAAAGTTAATAGATTAATTAAAAGTAACACACACTAAAAAACCACTTATTAGGTTTAATTAGGGTATTAACGTGATATATACCCTCATAACGGCGGTTAATCAGTGTATGCTCGTCAACACCAATTTAAACAATCGTCTATAAATATCTCTATACCCTATTTGGATCATGAACTCTTATCCTTATGGGTCACATGTTTTTATATTTTTAATAGGTTGATCTAGTTACATCTTAATTTGAATTTACATTATTAAAATATATTCATTATGGATTATTAACCCACATTTTATGAGTATGTTGAATTTAAATAGGGATGAGAGAATTTGCTGGGTTTACACTCACTGGGTTAGTTTATGGATCATACTATGTTTATGTGTCCTACACTAAAATGCACTTTCAACATTAAAAAATGGGACTACTTTGGATATTTTATTCAATTCTTGGGTTCTCTATCCTTAAAATGACTTTGGTTGACTCAATTTCCCCCAAGGATCACGACCCTCACTTTGGATCACTATTTCTGTTAACTCAATTCCATATTTCTAAATGTTTTCCCACTAATTCATGGTTGGATCTCCAAAATTTTTATGGAAATATTGTTCTATTCACCAATATATATTTTTTGGTTAAACCAAATTTCGATGAGTTCATTGATTCCATCTTATTTATTCATTACAATTTGTGAATGCCTCCTTGTGAAACAACTTCTTCATTCTAGAATGACACAAGAAACCCCATTATATTTCTTTTTCCCCTATAAATGTTCTCATTGAGTGTAAAATATACTTTAATCCATTCACTCGAATATAAAATGTATGCACATAGTCTCTATCCCTTGGTGTCCTACTACAATATCCAATTCACTCTATAAATAATAGAGATATTGATCAAAATAATGAATATATATCTATGCCTAATTGGTTTATTTAAAATTTACATAACTAATTCCATGATAACATCCATAACTATAGAAAATTTAACAACTTCAAGGAATAGTATTGAATTTTTAGAAAGGATTTAATTCTATAATGATATCAATAACATTAATATTGAAAAAAGCTTTGACTTTGGTAGGAACCGTGGTCTAAATTGGACACACATAATGTATAAAACAACGATGAAAAATTCTCACATCACAATAATTATTTATCCTGAAATCTATTAACCACCCAAAAAAACCCTACACCATATCATGGTGATTTTTTTCCATTTTGAATCCAATTTGATAGGCACTACTATATGGTCACCTTTTGTCGTCTACTTTGATTACAAATCCACCTATTGACCATGACCACCATAAAAACAACCAAACTGATAACTAGCTTCCCCAAGTTTCACATTAAACATATTGATCAACCACCCCGTTTTATTTGGTGAAATGTATCCCGTGTTGTCCCAATTTTTACTTTAGGTCTTTAATGAAGAACTTCACTCAACTACAACCACTACTAAATTCATTTTTGGACTTCTATATTTTACAAAGGTACTTCAAAATTTCACCATAATCATCCCTATGAAATGGTGAATGATATTTTTCTATTTTTACTCAACAATTTATGAAGCATGATTATAATCTAGGGTTTGGCCATTCCCATGTTAGTTATATTTAACTCACCATTCCTTATACCAAGGAATGGTCTTATCTTCATTATCCAAGATGCCTTTTTTCCTTCTTTTGGAGATTATCAAGACCATATCGGCCCCTTATATGATTAATTTAAACATCATTATTCCCTTAATATAAAATTAAATTATTGATATGTATTTTAATATAATGAATAAACATAAATGAATCTTTTGAAAATAATCCTACAAGAATCACCATTACATAACATATTGTTAACAAATATAACCCAATACTTTTTGATTCTTAATAATGCTCAAGGGACTTGATCATTTGGGGGATAAAAATTAAACTAACTCCAGTGGTATTTTTTTTGAATCAAACCACCCATAAAAGGATGAATAATGGTTTGAACACTTTAAAAAATGTGTGTTGAGGATGAAAAATATAATCTTGCGATGAATAAAATCAGGAAAAAGTATATAGTGGATCCAGGTATGAAACCTAAAAAAGTGGTTGTGAATTATTATTATTATGATGAAAGTGGAAAATATTTGGTAGTTAACCTTTATAAATAATCCTTAAGGGATTATAAGGAAAGAAAGACCCACTCTCCTTGAATAAAAATTCCATGAGATGCAAGTCTGATAGAAGTAGTAATAACACCTAAGGGGGAGGATATCCTTAGAAATTTTCATTTTGGAAAAACATTCATTGATTTAGGTGGTGATGATAATGATAATCTTGTTAAATATAATACTTCAATATTTTTGATAGAAGAAGAATTATTTTTTCTCAACACATTCACCTAATCCATTTACACACATAGAAATACAACTCCTTGATCCGTCCACCATTATAGGCCCTTTTGAAAAAGGTTCTGATTGAGGAATCTAATATAGAATATGTATTATCCTTGAAAAATTAAATATATACATTAATTTTATAACATTTAATTTTCCTTCATAATTTCAACAATTATATTGTGTTTTATTACTCTATTCTATCATATTTTTTTGATAATCCCAAAATGGGGGAGTAATGGCTTAAGAAAATGAATTATTTATTATCTTCTTTCCTTATTTATTCCATGAATTGTGATCATAAAATAATGGTGATATTTTTGAATTATACTTGAAATTCATTATTCCAATGATCTCAAATAATGTTAAATTTATTATTAATTAATTATGTGTATTATGATATAAAATTTTATTCTGGATATTTATGAAAATTTTAACAAGTATCAAAGAAATCATAAATCCATGAATATACCAAATAATGAACCCCATTTGACTGTAATATGAAATCTATAATTCAGAAAAATTCCACAAAGTGAGTAAGAGATCACACAACTATATGGATCTATCGTATGGAAGTTTGGTTGAAAAAATATGATAATATTGATAAGTTTTCAAGAAACTGTGAGAGAAAATGGTGAGACCAAAAGAGTAAATGGAGATAAAAGATGATATATCCAATCAATTATATCAATCAAATGAAAATTTATTAGTGTGGTGAAAAGTTATGACTAAATGACTAAAAGTCCAAACCAAGAGACCACATCAGAGTGTTAGAAATTTGTTAAAGTGTTGATGTGACCGTATAATGAATTGTAGTGTATGCACATTGAATTAAATAGAACACATGTTGATGTAAAGAGACTAAATATTAAAGTGAAGAAAACACATGATGAAATAAATCAACCCCATATTAATGTTAAGATAACACATGTGTAAATGATCAACTAGAATAGTAATTCAGTTAACCATGTGATCAAGTAAAACTAAAATTCATAGAGAGTTACCCTGACATGTGTCATGATTTTTCTTGATAGATTTTCTATATGGTATTGAATCAACAAGGAAATATCAAGACGGTGTGAAATACTTAGATTGATCATGTATAATTGGGGTTATATTAAATGTAATATATTCTAATGAATTTTTTGGACAATTAAATGTGAAGTTAGAACATTTAATATTTACATATTTCAGGATGAATACGAGGATTCATCAAGGATTATTTTGGATTGGTTTTATAGAGAAGTTATTCTACATTTAAATCGTCAAATAGTTCAAGGAAAACTATAGAAGAGGACACATATGTTACTAATCTGATTCAAAATATAAAACCCATTATTTTCTTCTATGAATGATTATATAGTATGAGAAAAGAAATATGATATTTCCATAAACTCTCATAATTGAAGGAACACATTGGGAAAGAGAAGACAAAATTGTTGATAAAATGAAACTCTATCGATGTTAAAGCTGTATTGAATTTCACTTCTCTCGCTCTCTCTATTTTTTACTACTCTGTTACTCTTTTTTTAATTGATTTCACCTTTTATTCCCACAAACAACTATGGAAGAGACATGGTGATAGCCAGGAAAGCCATGTGTGTTGTTGTATTCTATATACCTGATCCTAGTTGTAGATAATATTGTTTATATTGATAAGAATTATTGAAATTGAGATAATTTCATATGGAGAGGACTAAGTCTCTTCTTCAAAAAAAACCTCTTATTTTTCTATTTCCACTTTATGTTTTCATTTACTTTATTGTGATCTATTTTATATTTAATATTTATAAGACTTGAATAACCATTATAGTAAAAAAATTTCTCCTGATATATCTAATATTTTATCTGATTAGATTAATATCATAACTTTCGATAATCTCAGGTCCTTTTAATAGAGTTTAGATCATTCCCTAAAGAGGTTATCTAAACAAAATCATAATAGTTATACCTAATATATCTTTTTATTAGCTATATTCTAAATTAGGGGATGTTTTTTTTAGATTTGTTTTTTAAAAAAACTATTGGATTCTCAATTCACCCCCCTCTTACGAACTCCACTTTGACCAATAAATAATATATGTATTCATATTTTAAATTCATAATTGTATATATTTTTATTTTCATAGTCACATAATAATAAAATATATATATATATATATATATATATATATTATTTATATTAATTTTATATATGAATACATAATTATATAAATTATATTATAGAAATATATAAATATTTAATGCATATTATTTGAAAATACTAATAATTTAATATTTATTTCAGTGAATTTATATTTATAAACATATATATATTAATAGTAATTATTATAATTTTAAATAATTTATTTTTATGAAAATATATAACTATGTTATAACTAAATATAAATTGACACACACACATTTATATTTATAATATATTTATATAAATTTGTGTTTGTGTTTCAATATATATATATATAACTACGTTATATATGTATATATATATATATGTATATAATTTTTTCAATGAAAATATTAAAAATGTTGGTGTGTGTATATATGCATCTATATATATATATATAAAGATATATATATATATATATATAATTTAATTATTTATTTTTTATATTTATTTAACTTATATATATATATATGTTATAATTAAAAATATAAACACACACAGACACACATATATAAACATATAGACACATATGCATAATTCATACATGTATATATTTAGGTGTGTTTATTGATATTAATATTCATAACATTGTAATATATATAAGTTAATATTATAAAAATTTGACAAATAATACACACACACTCACACACTTATTTATTTAATTTAATATTATACTTATTTTCATTTGTTTGTACATATATTTAATTATATGAGATAGATTCGAAATCAATCTCAAATAAGCATTGAGCCACATCGAGTTAAGGAAAGATCTGAAATCCCTCCCAAATAAGCCTGTATGCCTCAATATATATATGATGGATTTCACGTGTGTCCCAGATAAGTTTGTTTGCCCTAACATATTTGAGACAAATTTTTATTCGGTCTGAGATAAGTTGAGGCCCACATGCTTTATCTGAGAATGAATTAAATCCATCTCAAATAACGTTATGTGTGTGTTATAAAAATATAGATAAATAAATATATATTTATAATTTAATACATATTAATTTAAATATATATTTAAATATATTTTTATTTATAATTAAATATAAATTTTAAATCCCCCAAATATATATATATACACATTTATATAAATTTATTTTCTTATTTTATTATTTAATAAATATATATTTTATAAACATATAGAAAAGATATGTATTCATAATGTGTATATATATATATATATTAGTTAATGTATTTTAATAAACATCTATATTAATTATAACTATAATTATATAATTATATTAAAAATAATTTTTTATAAAATGTGTGTGTCTAATAAAAATAATTAAAATTTTCATATACATATTTTAAATTTATAATTCTATATTTGTAAATATATATATATATATATATATATATATATTTATTTATATATCCATAAATATATTTATTTAAAATTATTTATATAAATACATATTTAAATTTATAAAATGTGTGTCTGTTTGATAAAAGTAAATAACAGATATATATATATATATACACACAAATATATTTAATCTATAGTAATATATATATATTAATACAAAAATATATGTACAAATATATTTGTTTATTTTTTTATAAAAATTCATATTTATATTTATATATTAAACATCTCTCTCTATCTGTTCAAACAAATATGAATATATATTTATAAAAACACAGACACAGAGACACACACACACATATATATATATTGTTTTTATATAAAATAAAATAAATATATATTTATGTATAATTTTATATATTTTTATAACCACATAATTATAAAGATGTATATATATTTATATACAATGAAAATAAAAAATTATAATTATATTTAGAATTATATAAATTAAAAGAACAAGTATAGAAACAAATATATATATATATATTTAAATAAGCTAGTTAATTAATGATATAAGTTTGTTAACACACACACACACACACACATAAACGAACACACTTATACATGGTACTTGACACATTTCTAGTGTAGGTTATTTAGTTAGTACTATATGTTTTTTCTAATAACATATGATTCAAGTCTTTCTATCTTTATATTATCTTAAATTTTATACCGGTGGGTTACTGGGGGCATTCCCACATGGGGGGGGGGCTTCTTGGGTTTCTGTCTGAGGGTGTTCTACCTTTCGGGTGAGGGGGGTTTCTTGGCATGGGTAGTTGGGGTGGGGGACCAAGTTGATTGTTTCATTTTAATTTAGGGGAGCTACCTGAGTTTGGGTTTGGGGTGTTAGTTCTTGGGGGGGAGACATGGGGGGAGGGGGTTGATGGGTCTAGGTCATGGGGGGGGATCGAAATGATTATTTTCTTAATTTGTTTTATAATGAGATAAATAGGGGTTGTCCATGTGGTGCCTCTATTTGGGCATGGGTGGTGTTGGGACATGGGGGCCTTGAGTCTGGTTTTATTATTATATTTTAATTAGGGGTGATTTCTGATTTTGTTCATGGTGGTTCATGGATATGTGTGTGTGTCTAGGGGGGTGGGGTTCCTTAGTTTGTGTTGGGGGTGTCAGTCCACATGGTGAGTCTGTAGGGTGGATCATGGTCATGGGGTTTCTACCGGGGGACTGAGTTGGGGGGGGGGGGGCAGGTTTTGTTTGATTATTTTATTTTAATTTGTTTTTATTAAAATATAAGGGTGAGTTTTGGGTCTAGATTAATTATTTTATTTTAATTTGGGGCGGGGGTTTCTAGGTTTACGCCTCATGGTGACAGGTCGGGGGGGGGGGGGTCATAAGTTTCATCCTTGGGGGTGTGGGGCCATGTGGGGTGGGGGGTCTACTGAGGGTTATTGGACATTTATATGGTGTTAAGACATGGAGTTTTCATGTTGAGGTTTATTATTTTATTCTTATTAGTTTTTTAAGACAAAATAATATTTTCCCCACTAAAAAATTATTCCAGGTCGAAAATTAATCTTTCTCAAAAATATATATTATGAGATAGATTTGATTTCATCCTAGATAACAAATACTTTCCGGAATATTTAATATATATTGGATAATAAATAAAAAATATATATATTCCTAAAAAATAATTTATGACGGATTAGATATGTCCTGGATCTAATTGATCATTATATTGTTTTAGGGAAAATGACCATCTATCCTAGAGAAAATATTTTATAGGATAAAAATAATAGTCTATTTTTGATGAGATTAATTGTTATAGTATTTATTGGAATAAAATTTTTTGGATGGATATGCAACCCATATTTTTTTTCAAATATGGATTTTTAACTATTTGGAATTGAAAAAATCCTTCCCAGAAGCCTGCATTTCTTATACTGTTATTATCTATAAACCAAGCTTTTCTCCCAAATCATGGGATATAACCCATATTCCTAATTATTTTCCTGAAACTTAGAGTTATGAGAGATATAGGGGAGGGGTAAATATGGGTAGAGGGGGATAGAGGTAGAGATAGGGATAGAGAGAGAGAGAAAGTGGGGGAGAGATAGTGAGAGAGAGGGAGAGGGAGAGTGAGAGGGAGGGAGAGGAGGAGAGGGAGAGAGGGAGGTAGGGGTGGGGGTAGGGAAAGAGGGGGGAGTGAAAGAGATAGAGATTTTGTGAGATATATAAAGAGTGAGAGTGATATATAGATAGATAACGAGAGAGAGATAGAGAGATACATAACACAAAAGAGAGAGAAATAGGGATAGAGAGAGATATAGAGAGAGTTTCAGCCATAAGAGTTTAACAATTTTTATATACATATAGATCATAAACTATGATATTCCTTATATATCCCTCTAAGGATAATCCATATAATCCAAATGTTCTTTAAAACTTAATGAAATGTTTAATGAGTTATAAAATTTGTAACTCTCAATTTTCTATTGTGATACAATGTTTAAAATTAAGCAGTTTGTTTTTTCTATTCCAAATTATTAAATTATCATCATATGATTATAAAATTGATATTGAAAACTATATAGTTTAATGGAGATTACTAATCCATGAATAATCACATAATATATAAACTTCTATACATTAAGCCATGACATGGTGACATTCACTATATCAAAATCTATAACAACATAGACCTTGATGTGGTCTAAAACAACACACCATGGTTTTTTCCTTTTACATATATTTCAATCAATGTAAGTATTTCAATGGATGAAATAGTTATATATGACTATCATAAGATTCATGTGGAAATTGTGAGACTTCAAAGTCCAATTAAATTCTATGTGTGTCATTCCCTCCAATGAAAACACTCATCATGATCTCAATCATACAAATGGGTAGAAATTTCTAGAGTAGGGAACCCATGGATTATCTTGTGTACAACATGGTAGAAATGGGTAATCCTATGAGTTTACTGTAACATTTTTGAACAAACAATTATGATTGATAATGATAATATTTTTCAAGGGAGTTTGTATAGATTTATAGGGAATTGTGAAGTTGTGTATAAATTCATTGAGGCCTTATTACTATTGAGTAATTGTGAAATATTTTGTGCTAAATTCTAGACAACAGTTTGGTGAAATTTACCACACCATGGTTAGTTTCATCACACCGAATTTTGTAATACTTCATGGTTCTCATGTTGAATGATATTGGATATATTTGGACCATTTATCCCATTTTTTGTCATTTTTATTTTAGATTATCGAAAAATCATATGATGATTTATATCTAAAATATTAACTTTTAAAGGAGTTTAACAATAATAGTAATTAATGAGGTGGAATAAAAATGATTTGGCCATTTCATAATGTATGGAACAATTAAAATTCAATATTTTACTAAATTGTATAGAGGTGTTCTATAAAATGAAGATTCATAGACCTCATTTGAATACATGAGTTCATTAACTATTGGATTATCTAATATAAATATATCATCTCTCTATTTCACTTTGAAGAGGAGGTTATAGTAAACTATTATAAATAATATTTTTTACTGGAGCATATTATTATTCTACTAGTTGGTGGATACCATTTTAAGAAAGATCCTTTTGGTTGTTTCTATGGGTCCTCGATTAAAATCATGGACATTGAGAAAAAAATTTATGTTAATAATATTTAATCTTATAGATTAAAGTCTTGATTGACCGTGGTATGATTTTTTTGTTTTATTACACTGATTAAGGGTAGATATAATTCCCTTTAAACCCATCATTAATCACTATCATAATTGATCTATAGAAACAGGTTTTCAAAAATCATGACTATAGAGCTAATATATTTATGGTATTTAAAACCAAAACTATTTATGTTTTTAGAAATTCTATATTCATTGTTAATATAAAAATTATTATAGAAAACATATGTTCATACTGAATTGAAACACATAGAATATGAGTTTTATTCTCCTTTCATTTTGTTTCTTTAGATTTTTTGTCAATTAATATTGTCAATAAATATTATTTTCATTTTAATATCATGGTTTTTTAGTTCTTTCAAATGTTTAAATAAAAATAAAACATTGTTTTATATAGGTTTGTAAATATATCATCACATACCATAAATATTAAATAATAATTTTATTGAAGATATGAATACATTACATTTATTGGGAAATGAATGATATATATAAAAATTTAAAAAGTTTTAAATATATATTCAAATTGAATGGTGGGAGAGAAATATAACATTAAATATAGTTTTTAAATTTTAATACATTTCAATATGAGACTCCTTAAACCACATGAAAAATATTTTTTAAAGGAAATAAATAAAAAATACATTTTTAATGAATATTAGTGAAGTTTTCCTATAAAATTAATATTTGAGGACTCGTAATATTTATGTTCATGGGGTCAAGATAGGGAAGCTATATTAATCATAAATAAATTATTTATTGATAAATCAAGTTGTTTACATATCAATAATGAAATAAATAATAAAAAATTGTGAAAAATAATTAAATCAATTTCCTTGCACGCAGTACCAACTCCAACAAAAAAATAATATCATCTTAGAAATTTAATTGAATGATGTGTTTCATGATTTTTCCTAATTATAATCCATCCCATTATAGTATAGATGATGAATGTGACACATTAAACCAACCTATAATAATTTATGGGAAGGAGAAAATTAATTTGGGTATAAACACACATAACAGAGGATTACCCTTACGAATCTCATGAATAAAAGAATAAATCACCAACCTACCATAAATAATATAAAATAAAACTAACCCCATAGTGAATGTAATTCCATAAAAAAGATAAAGTCATCAAATACAAATAAAAAATATTTACATCTTATTGTAGTGACTTTAAAAAAACCTATCAACTCCATGTCTTGTGCTAGTAACATCAACCTAATCACTAACTTTAACCCGTAATTCCGTAAAAATAGGATATAAAATGTGTTAGTGAACACATAAATATACACAGTTGGGTCCTACCTATAATTTCTCATAAAACTTTAGAAAAATAATACTAAATTATTAAATAATAAACAATTAAATCAACACATAATATATACCAAGTCAACTACCACCCAACCACAACAAGGATTACCCACTAAATCTACTAACACATACAATGACTTAGTAATCAAGAGAATTTATAATTTAAAGGTACCCCACATCTACAAAACTACTAATAATTCACTCGCACACACTAATGACATACATCTTGGTTTTCTCACCCATAAAATATCATCATATCTACATGCTATATAACCACATCACAACCACATAACACAAGCTACTGCAATATAACCACAAAACTATGCCACTATCAAATATATATCACAAGAAATAATAATGGTCCTTTAAAAAAATAATATATCCTTATATAATAACAACATATATATCATAACGTTTTTCCATTAGATATTGTGCCATTTTTTAGGGAAGGGTAGTAGTCAACCATCCATATCACCATCATCCAAGATGTTGGGTGAATCTACCAAAACCTAAATCCTAACATGGGTGTCGGTCAGATTAATTGAAAGAGGTTTTGGTGCATAAAAATAAAAAAATATATAATGAATTTAATATAACTCATAAATTCCACATTAGGGTAAATTATTTAGGGAAATTCCTATAAAACCAAAAAATCATCCTCACCATCCCCACATAATAGTCACACATAAACTATACAAATTCCTATTAACATTTCATTATCAATTCAAAATTAATAATTTAAAACCCATAATGTATTCATTATGACACATTTATTTCTAGACATTATAATTTTCATATCCATATTTTTTATATTTTTATAATAATTACCATTTCACATATAACCACTACTTTATTCATTTATTTCCGAAAACATTCCCTATTTTAAAAAATTGAATTCAATAAAACTCTATCAAAATTATCCATAACATAACAACAATTTCCTAATAACCATATACTCATATATAACCACACTAACTCAACCACAGTCAACCATTAGTACCACCATATAAATTCTAATAATGGATCATCAAAAACCACAAAATTTCATAGAATCGGTATAATATAATTTTAACACATACAAAAAAAAATCTTATTTACTAATATTCTCTTTATAAAAATAAATATCATAAAAATAAATAATAAAAATTAAATAATCATCAAATTGTATATATTTTTTTCTTCATTTCCATTATTTTCATGAAACTAAATAACTAATTTCATGCATGACTTAACATATCAATATAAATATAATCAAATAAACATGTTACAAATAAAATGATAAGTAGTAACATTTGATAGTATAAATAAAAATAGAATTAAATAAAGCATCATCTATAAAAAATTAATCCATTTCATTTAATCATAGTTTTACTATGAGAAATTCCAATATAACCCCCTAATCAGATGCGTGAGTAGTCCTACAACCATGCTCAACCGAATCCCCAATCCCCATGGGATAATGAAAAGAGTTATGGCATCAAATTTATATTTTTGGGGAAGATTTCACCAAATAATATTAAAAATAAAATAAAAAATAGAATTTAGCTTAATATATAATAAAATAATATCTATCAAAAGTAAATAAAAATAATTAAACATAGACATGTTCCAGATATAATATACCAGGAAAAAACTAAACCAAACTAGAACAAAACATCATCTCTATTTAACCTATTAGTCACCATCCATCCTCATCCCCAACCCAATCCATGGATAAACCAATGAATTTATACATGCCCATTGTCGAAATAGTCCACAAACACTAGTTTGAAAATATAGATAGAGAATTAGTTTCCATATTTTTAATAGTGAAACATTTCTTTCCCAAAATAATCTTTTAGAAATAGACATACACATCCTTTAAACTAGTTCTCAATTTCATAACCTATTTTTGAACCACAAAATAGACCAAAATACTCCCTCTAGGAAAAATCATAATAAGAAGTAGAGATAAAGACATAAATATAAACATGTTAGAGTAAACATAGAAACATAAAAATTAATAGACAAACATAAAATGACCCTAAAATAATGTGTCACTAGAAAAAAAAACATAACATACATGGGATAATTTCATGGGTATATCCTAAAAAACTCGATTGGAGACGCTAAATGTACTCTGTTTGGTGCCACATTTTAGTTTATGATGTGGTCTATAGTCTATCACCAACATGGATGATCCACTAGCATAAAACTAGTGGCACCCCCACCATGGTCATTTTCCTACCATAGGTGAGCTAGTACATCTCATTGGGAACTGGATACTTACGGTCTCTTAACCCACAAAATAATGTCTTTGATCCATGGTGATAGTATATAAGGTAGAAAAGTAATGATGGAAACCCAAAATAGATAGTATATATAACCCAAAGACTCCAACATGATTTCCTTTCCCACTCCCATAAACTATCCATGCGATTACAGTATCTAAATGGTGGAAAACCATGTAGGTTCCCATCATACATAATGATTTCACAAGTTCCAACATGGCCTTCACATCTTAGGTTTGAAAAACTACTTTAAAAAACATATAAAAATAAAAATGGGACTAAGTACATGAGTCTCTTCAACCATTTTCCAAGAAAAAATTTGATGGAATCAAATGATTCTTAACATTCAGGATCCAAAACCATTTTCAATGAAAACAAAAATCATTGAAAAATACATTTTCAAATCAAGGATTGTCCTACGTATATGTTTCCAAGATTCCAAATGGGCCTCCAAATCATAGGATCCAAAAAATTTATTTTTAAACACATTTTGATTAACTTCTAAACCAATAAAACAGTTAGAAAACATTTATAAATTTAGATCTCTTTTGATAAGAAGTGTGAAAGGAGGGAGATGGTAGAATTTTAGGAAAAAAATCTTACCAAAGAAGGTAATCTATGGAGATTAAATTTATATGAATGTGTATTTCTATTTTTTAACCCCATGAAGATATCTATACATGTGTATTTTTAAATATATATATATATATATATATATATATATATATAACCATAAACATTTCTAAGGACCAATCCAAGGAACACAAAAACAAATGGACCGAGGCATAATAGAAAATACATAAGCACTAAATCTATAAAGAGGGGAAAACCAACACAAAGAATAATTTTTCTCATCACACATTTATAAAATGATATATAAAATGGACACATCAGATTTAAAAAAAAAATCCACTGGGAAATACACTTGGAATTTTATGAAACCCTTAACTTACATATACATTGTATAAAAAAAGGAATAGTCATGGAAATTCTATAAAAACCATTTTTCAAAAAAATAAATAAACATGAAAACCCCTATCAATGCACCACAACACGTCTTGCACATTCATGAAAAAATTAAAAATCATTTTGGAAAGAACATGCATCAAATGTAATGTTTTGAAAGTGAAATGGATAGAGAAAACTACCTCAACCATGTGTGAATATGATTAAAATCCAAGCATAGGACAATGAGAACTCAGGGATTGAACCACACACCACAAACTAAAATAAATCAAATTAAAATATGAGACTTAATATCATAATCATTCAGTAAGAATAACCCTATCTAAAGAAGAATAATAAATAATAGGTGGAAGAGATGAGAGGGAGGAGAAGACATATTCTATGATTCAAGTGAAAAATATAAAAGGAGGAAGACAGTCATAATTGAGGAGAATAAGAGGGGTGGTCACCCAAGGATCCCAAATAGCCTTCTCATTAAAATTGCTGAGTGTAGATTAAATGGTATTTTAATTTAGAAGGTAAATGTTTGAATTTCAAATTTTTAAGAACTGATGAATGCATTGTGGTTTAACTACACACTTTTCCAAACCATGCTCCTATTTTCACAACATAAATGATGACAAGGAACCTCACATGGGATACCTAAATGGCTTGAGGATCCATTTTTCAGACATTGAAATATGATCGGTCAAAATCATTGAAACATTGACATGATTTCTATATGGTTTCCTCTAACCATGGACAAACTGTGCACTAGGCCTCACACACCTCAATATGACTATACGATTACCACTTTATCTCATAAGGGTTGGGACAAAAAATTAACAAACGATGCATGATAAACTATATAAGATAAAAATGAACTAAAAATATCATCTTATCGGAGGGTCATACAGTTTCTCTCCAAATTATGCACCCTAATTATGAATCGTAAAAAAAAATAGAACCACTAGAAGATTCTCCCAAAACTCAATAAGAAAAAATACCAATAAATAAATAAAATATATAGGAAAATAGTGGTCAGGGTGTGACAATTATCCCAACCATAAAAAGTTTCTACCCCATGAATTTACTAAGTCCAAAAATAAAAACACATCCAGAGCTATCAATCCATAGGAAGAACTATCAGAATGGAACTTCCGAACTAAATTAAAAAATAATCAAATCCAGTGAAACCACTAACACTAGTGTGACATATATCTCTACTAGTCACACCTAAATAGATCATGATATGATATTGAAGATATTGATGAAGGGTTTTTTACACTATTAAGGAAACAACTGACATGGAATTATCTCCCAATAAGGGAGGTACCAAGCCTAATAAAATAAAACCAAACACTAGATCAACCAAAAATTCATTATTCTACAAGAAACATGCATCTCCAAACAGACAGAATATAATGAAGTGAAAAAAATGTAAATGAATTAAGGGAGAATAAAATAGGGAAAACCATAAAAAGGGTTAATTCAAAAGCATAGAGAAAGGGGGATGTTAGGATATTGAATTGTGCTAGATTCAAATGTTCATCTACTAAGGTCTAACCCCAAAAAAATTATGATGATCTCATAGCTAACTGCAAAAATTAAAGGTCTTCAGGGTGTTATTGAAAGATTGATTAAAATTCTCAAACCTACTACAATAGAAGAAAGTGAGCTAGTTTTTCACTTAATAGAAACATATAATGATCAAAGATATTTCTATTTAATGGTTTCCTCCATTTTAAACTCCTCATTAGATGGGGAACCCTTATTATCACCATGAGAGATTGGAAAAAAGACTACCAGAAGTTTCTCTTTTAAAACCCAATCATATTGAAATTCCCCATCAACCAACTTCTTAAAAAAACAACCCCAGATTAAATAACTCAATCATGAAGCTTTGGGTGAATACCCATCACAAAGATATGAGATTTTAATGGATCTCCCAACACCACATACGTGAAATGAGAAACTATATAATTCAAGTGTTCAACAAAACCTCTCACCATTCATTTCCCTTGATGAACATCAATGAGCTCCACCAATTTATTATCCTTTACTTCAATAGGGACAAACCATTGAATGGAAGTGTTCTTAATGGTTTCCCTTTTCATTCCTTTTAGTAACAAATGGCTAGTGATCACCTTAAATTAATTAAAACCCGATCCCTCAAATATACCTTAGACAGCTTGAACTCTCATGTTATATAGTGTTACCATGGACCTAAAAACACTTTAAACTTTATATTCTACTATTAAGCCTCTTGAAGGCCATGATCACCATGGAAAATAAGAAACGACCAAGAATAAATCAAATCCCCCACTCCAATGGGACTCTATATAGGGGAAAACTAGGAGAGAAAACTAAGAATACATCAAGACCTTTCGGTGTGGGATGCTATAATAACATAGATTCGTAAATTAAAAATCAATATCAAACCAGCACTCATCTCAAAACTCAACAAAAGTAATTCTTCAACTAAAAATTTCAATTTCATAATCATAAAAACAAAACACAAGTGAAATAAAAATCCCTTATTTTTAAAACAACAATTTCAATTTCAAATTAAATACCATTTAATTCCCATAACATGCCATCTCAGAAAAAAGACCATTTTAGTTTATCCACTATGAAACTTAAAAAATGACTCTCACCTTTTCCTCAATAACATAAAATTTTTCCACAAACGAGTAACCCCATTTTACCAGTTTAAAATTTCCAAAAACCATTATCATTTAAAACAAACTAATTCATTCCTAAATCCAACCCATGGAATCAGTCACATAAAAACCTATGAAATAGGGAAGCAGTTTTCATGCTAGACTAGGACACATGGTTTAGAAGACTATGCGATAATGAAACACTAACCACTGTAAGCATATTGAACCATGCAGTCAGGCTCCACATGGTTCACTATGCCATGTAGGCTCACAGGATGTCACCAGATCACTTCAATTTTCATCCCTCAAAATGAACAACCACATCATACCAAACAATGGAACAATAGTGAAACCCAAATTAAAAAAGAAAGAATATAATCTAGGATACCCATGGAAACTCAATGATCTAGATGAGTATGATATCCTGACACTATTTTCTCATACCTACCTCAATTGTTCGGAAAAATGAATTTCTAGTATACCTCACACCCAAATTAAAAAAGGGATACTCATATACATTATTTTCATGAACTAGACTAGTTAATATCAGAAACTAAAAACCTGATTTGGTCTACAATAAGTCATACATGAAATCCTTGATCCCCAAAATCCGAGGAAAAGTGTTTGGGAATCACATATAAATTGTTTGGGATGGTTTCATATAAAAACCATAAACATCAAATAAAATAGAGCACACAACATAATCCCAAATATAAGAATCTATATAAAAAATAAATTATAGTAAAAAAACCAAGACTAAATACCTAAAAAATATAAAAAACATAAATAAATCCAAATCCAGAAATGATTTCTTTGTGAACTCTTGGTCACCATATATCTTAACCACACAATCCCTCCTTAGTAAAACCTAAATAGAAACTAATCCTTTAAAACAGCTCGAGATTCCCGACTTTATGTGACACAAGTATGGAGTGATCATAAAATATCTGAGTAGGTAACCACTATATAATCCATACTGTAAAATTCTAGATATAGTCCATAGTCCCAATCTTGAGATAATAGGTAGAAAATAGTTATTTATATTTTAAATACTCAAACATATATTTACAAAAAATCAATATAAAAATAAACATAATTTTAACTAAAAATATTTTTCCATTTAAAAAAATTAAAAACAAAATCTAAGAAGAACACACACCATATAGGTAAAATCATAACACGAGGTAACAAAATTGATCACATGAAGAAGAGTACAACTAAAATCAATTCCAAAAGAAGAGAGAAAAACATAAATATAAATATGTTAGAGTAAAAGTAGTAGTAAAAACATAAATGAAAAAAATAAATAGGATAGGTAAATAAATAATAACTAGGAAACAATATAACATGCAATGGATAATTTCATGGGAATATCCTGAATTCCTCCGAAGGAGAACATAGACATACACAACTTGGGGTCATCAATCAGTGTACGATGTGGTATATAGTCTATCACCAACCAGGTGAATCCACTAGCTTAACACCAGTGAAAGTCCCACCATGTACATTCTCCAACCATGGTGGATCTAGTATATTTCATAGAGAACAAGATTGTAACTCTCTCTCAACTATATAGATTACATTTTGGATACCATGATGACAGTATATAATATATAATAGTGAGGAGTTCATCACTCACTTTATATTAAATATAACCCACATATGTCAACATTATTTCTTTTCCCACTCTGAAACACCATCAATATGGAGACCATCTCTAACATGAGTATAAACATGGTCATTCCCATCACCTAGAATACATTTCCTATGTGCCAACTGAGCCTAAAAATTTTGGGTTTTCAAAATCAATTTTCAAAAAAAATCTAAAAATAGAAAATGGGTATGAGTACTTGAGACTCCTCAATAATTTTTCAAAGAAACATTAAAAGGTTCCAAACAAGCCTTAACATTTGGGATCCAAAACCATTTTTGAGGAAAACAAATTTCATTCAAAAATATATTTTCAAAACCAATATATTCATCCAAATAAATTCTGAAAATTCGAAATGAGCCTTCAAGTCTTAGGATTCAAAAATGTCAGTTTCAAACACATTTTAGAACAACATAAAACCCAAGAAACTACATAGTAAACATGTGCAAATCTATAAATTATTTGATAATAAGTTTGAAAGACAGTAGATAAGGGAATTTGAGAAAAATAATGATTACTATAAAAGACATTTTATGGGGCTTACATTTAAATACATGTGTATATATATTTGACCACCCATGTGCATATGGATACACACTTATTCATTAGTATATATATATATACATAAAAATTTATAATTATCAATCAATGAACCAAAAAAAAAGAAACACCAATGAAAAATAGCTAACACATAAGCACTAAAACCATAAAGAGGCCAAAACCTAAGAAAACAATAATTACACTCATCACCCATTTATACAAAATAGACCACAAAGTCTAACATCAATTTAAAGAATGAACAATACCACATGAAAAGAAACTTTTTATTTTATGAAAGCATTAAATTAAATAAATTTTTTATACACATAGGCATAGGGTTTTAAATAAATTAAAAATACATTTTTCAACCAAATTAAAAACAAAAAAACCATTGAAATGCACCAGAACACATCACGCACATTTATGACATAATTAAAATTCATTAAAGAATGTGAAATAAACAAAGCTAATGTTCTGGAAATTAAATGGGTAGAGGAACCTACATCAATAGTGTGTAAATGCGATGAATCTTCAAGAATAGGATACAATGTAACTAAGGATAATAGTGGACACCCTAAAAAAATATAAATCACAATCCAACATCAAAAATCATATCATAGGGATTGTCCAAGAAGAACCCTATCCATGGAGGAAGAAGAAATAAGAGAAGGAATAGAGGGGAGGGATGATAAGACATACCCAAAGATGGAACCAACAATGACTAATAGAGGAACACACCCAAAACCGGGGAGGATGATAGGGGAGGTTTCCCTAGGCTCCCACAAGGATTCTCAATTGAATGGGGGATGGGGACTAAAATAAATATTTAAATTTATGAATGGAAAAGATTGAATCTAAACCTTTTAAAAACATAGGAAATCCACACAGGTTATCCTCATGGATTTACAAACCATGTGGACCATATTGGATGACAAGGAATATAAGATAGGATGGATTTATGGTTTGAGGATCCATACACCAACCTTGAAAAATGACTCTATCAAAATTATAGACACACTCGCATACGTTCCATATAGTTTCCTATAACTTTTGGAAATTCATGCACCATGTCTTAGACACCCCAAGATAGCAACATAGTTATGCCTTTGTCTCACATAGAACTACAACAAAAATATTTTTTTTAAGTTCTAGGGAATCAATAGTGACTTCTAAAATATATTATAAATTCTCCCTTTATCATAAAAAGAAAAAGTGATGTTAAAGGGGGTCTTTAATAGTTCAAAAAAGAACTTCTAAAGGGGTCCCATTATCAGTTCTTCTAAAAAAGCACTGATAAAGTGTGTCCCTTTACCCATGCTAGTAAAAATTTCTGATAAAGTGGGACCTTTATTTGTGCTTGTAAAAAAAGTTGTATGTGTGTGGGTGGGGGGGGGTGGGGTCTTTATGTGCGCTTTTTTAGAAGCATTGAAAAAGAACCCCCCTTATTAGTGATTTTTTACTAGTGTTGATAAAGGATATATTTCAATATATATATATATTTTTATTAAAACCAATATATAAATATCTAAATATATTGATATTGATATAAATATATAACATATATATTAAATATGTTTTAAATAAGGCTAAATAGGAATTTACACTTAATATATAAGATATTTAGTGAAAATGCATTATAAAATAATTTAAAAAACATTTTTAATTAATAATTTAGTAATTATTATCGAGTAATAGTCATTTAATAACTATTTGACGATAAAAAATCAAAACAAATATTAAAAGATCAAAAATAAGTAGAAAACATAACTCAAACTTCGAATGACCATAACTTTTGATCCAAGTGTCCATTTGGGCTCTACCGTATATCAAATGAAAACTTGTGATGATCTATTCACCCAAGAGACCTAGGGTTACCTCAGTAACATTTTTTGATTCCAAAGGCCTAGAAGTCCCCTAAAAATGAGTTTTTAGTTGGGGTACCCAATTTTTTTTAACATTCGACAGATTTTCTACCTCTTTTAAGGGGGTCTTATTGCCTTTTTTGATGAAGATTGAATTTATTCCGAAGAATTACATTCATATTGATATTATTCTATTGAGGATTTATCATTTTTAATATTTTAATATTATTTATAATCAAATAAATAAAAAAAATATACATATTTTTACATAGTCACAAATCAAAATTTAATTTTATAAAAAAGATACTTATACATATTTAAATATAATATATATTTCCCTATATCTAAAAAAATTCATTTTATTTAAAATTCATATGTATTAATATTTATATACCTATACAATTAATGTATATATAATGTATATATATATATATATATATATATATATTTGTGTGTATTTGACAACACACATATATATTTATCTTTATATTCAAATATTGGTATATAAATATTAATATAAAATATATGTAAATAAATATAAATATGTATAATTATATTTATGGATTTATATATATATGTATATATATTTATTTATAAACACACACATACACAGACATAGAGAACATATTTTATATATGTATTTATGAATATATATAAGTAAAAAAATATAAATACGTGGATAAAAACTGTAATGACATATATAGAAATATATATATATTTAAAATAGTATAAAATAGAATAATATAGGGGAGTGGAAAATAGATGGGCATATGAGATGGTGGTCTCAAGTTCAAAACACGTTGGAGGTAGGGGCATGCGCAGGAGGGTGGAATTATCTAAAGAAAATATAATGTGTGGTGGGAGCACATGAGGAGGTGGATAAGAGCTAATAAAGGGGGTTGATAAGTGTTCATAAATGGTGGGGTAGGTTTGAATAAAAAATAATTTACCCCTTTATCTATGGGGCCTTTATCAGAACATTATTTAGTATTTTTAAAGAATTTATTTATCATTGTTTTTTATGAGCGTTGTTAAAGAAACCCCTTTAACATTGATCACATTATTAAATATTCTATAACATGGCTAAATACATTTTAATATTTTGATTAAAGGAAAAATTTTCAGTAGTTTTTTTGGATAATACATGCACATACTGTTCAATAAATACCGTATAATAAAAAAATTAACTAAAAATGATCTTTTGATATGAGGGTCACATGGTTTCCCTGCAAACCATTCACCCTAACCTTGAATAATCCAGAAAAAGACCTCAAACCAAAAAACTAAAGAAGATTTTATAGGAACACAACCTAAAATCCAACAAGAAAAAGGACCATCAGATAAATAAAATAAATATTAAAACAATGGTCAGGGTTTGATAGGCGTTGTATTTTTATTATTTTAATCTAATAAAATCATCCAATATAAGATAAATAATGTTATTTCAAAATCAACACTATAACTAAAAGGGGTAAAATTTAAATCTCATGTATCAATTGAATATTTAATAGTCACAATATCAAATCAATAAATGGATGATAATCAAATAACACCAAGAATACAAAGTAACCCTCACCAAACTATAGAATATCATCCTCCATCACAATCTTGACTAAAGAAATAAAACTAAATAAAAAATCTCCAATATAAACATATGATAATGGATAATTTTGAATGAATATAAGAAAATATAGTAAAAGAGAACAGAAATGATGAGAAGATATCCTTATACTATAAGGATTTGATCATGCCAATAAATGGATTAGGATACACTAAGTGAAGTTCATATATCATAATAAATGAGCCCAAAGTTTGATAAGGTTCCAGAAAAGTTGAAGGGGTCATAAATATTTTAGTGCCACCTCAATTATTTGATTAAAACATGAGGGACCACAATCATAGTGTGACATAAGGTGTCATGGTACAATATTTTCCTTATCTAAGAATCCTAGATTTACATCTGAAAATATTTAGGATAAAATAAATAAGACTAAATAATAACACATAATAATGAGGTTCATAATGGGATATTACTCAAATATCTATAAATCATAGTGAAAACATTTGGATTCTCTCTGATCCCATTGAACTCTAAACCAACTACATGATACAATGGGGGCTTCCATGATACATCTAGAATAGAAATGGAAATAAAAAATCTCATAGCTAAGGCATATAACATAAAACACAATGGATTATTCCATAATCTGGCTTACCATAGTGTAATGAGATAAATATATAAATTCAACAAAATATAAAAAAATGTTAGGCATAGAGAAAAGAATATGATAATTGTAATTTCATCATCATGTTATCTTGTATATAATAATATCCACCATTTGTAGAAATTATCTCTGATAAAACATCCCCATGACTTCAATGACTAAAATAGAGTAGATATAGCACCACAGATACAACATCAAGTTGTTATAAATCTATGGTACTAGTTTCCTAATGGCCTTCCTTATAAGTAATTTTTTTTGGGGGGGGGGAGTGGTTCCAATGGACAATAAAGTCCAGAGCATAATTTATTTGAATGAGGAATATTACATGACTCTAAAGGATGAAGTCATTTAAAATCTTTATCATGAAGATGAAGAAGATCAGTGGGAAGATCATCGAACCAAGTAATGTCTTGATTTACTCTATTCATATAAATTCCATCTACAACTGTATTTTATTCACATTAAATATGAGTGATAATGTAGTTGATTTTTAGGAGTGATCTGATGAAATCCATCTATCGGGTAGTGATCGACCACGCAAGGTGTGTCACACTATTCCAAATTGCCTGCACACCTTCCTTCTATGTAATTAAAAAATTAATATACACATAATAAACATACAAATACTAGATTACACAAAAACCCAGTTCGCATAAGGATTAAATGGTACTGAAATTGTGAACAAAATCCATGTGGAATCAAAATAATCTTTTGAATTCATGGAAATGAACTATGTCTGAGTTACAAGGACAATCCAATTCCAACAATCCAAATTAGACTATAAAAATATGTCTCTCCAATTCCTTAGATCCTGAATCTTCTGAAAATCCTTCTTCCAGCATTATACATTTAGTATTTAAATCTTCAACACCTATATTCTTAATGGTCTATTCCTTTAGAATCTAAATATGGCTTCTATTAGGCCCTTTCGACGCTCTTTCATTTATTACTTCCACTTTTGGTGCAATGATACATATATAGTGGGTCATTCATGGCAATATAGTCCCCTCTGCCTTTAAAAATTTGTTAGGGACCCATCATTGGATAGATCCAATACGGGATTCTGGTAGCAATATACTCCTTGACCATTAAACCATTGCGAATAGTTCATTTCACAAACTAATCAACATCAATGAGTCAACAAAAATTTCCTTTACCAAAAACATATGAGGAAATAGAATACACATTATCACTAGAGGGACCTCATATTGAAATTGGAACAACTATCACCTTATCCCAATCATGTGTTACATTAATAAATTACCATTATATATGGATCAATGATTCCTTCAAAACATGACTGACTTTCCCATGTGATGCTCCTGATAACTGCATTTTCATTACAGTACATGGATTCCATTTTGCTCAATCCAATTTATTTAACTCATACGAATCCTTTCACTAGATCCACGATCTGGTGATCTAACATCCTGAGGATCCAGGAAAATTACCTTTTACTACTAGTTCAAATTTTGGTGAACATACATTAGCTACCTAAACCTTAAAATCTCATAGTGTTGGTGCACTGACTTCATCTAGCTTCTATAGTGGATCTTCTTGTAATTTGATTTTGAAACATCCAACACTTATGCAAAAAAAATAGTTCTCACACCAAACCCAATAATCTCCCTCTTTAGTATCATAATCACATATTGATTCCAACAATATCCCACTCGAATTCTAATCTCATGTTCCCACCATATCCCACCATCATACCTTCGTTCACACTCCTTTCATAGTATCCTAATGGATCAACTCTATACAACTACAGATTTTATAGTATTCAACTAATATGATCCCCCATTAGTTATTTGAAACAATTATTTTCTATTATACTAAATATATAAATCTAATTTGTATTCCAATTTGAGTTTTTTCAAAGAAATAAAGAACCATGTTTTTATCCTTTGATATTATTGAATTTCCATTAACAAGATGCACCATGAACCTGGTTGATGGAACTACACCTTTTGGACATCTTTTTTCCACACTCTAATCCCCAAGATTTGATAATATGAGATCTTGCTAATACATAAAAATCTAATTTCGTCATAGGAACATAAATTCATCCCAAATTTATAAAAATTGTGATTTCATTGACATGAATTACTCCCACTAAAACATCCTTCAGTGTAACCAACACATGTTTTCTCTTTTCTCTCATTACATCCATCCTCACTATCAATCCTTTTAGGATCTAACTTCCATTATAAATGTTTTTTTGGAGACCCTGACTATATTCCACTGATCATTTTTATATTATTAGAATCCTTAAAATTCTACATCAATAGTTTTAATGAAACAAATTCCTATGAATTGGTGTTTTCATTCTTATAATTTTAACATGGATGTTACCAAATCTCTATGAATACATTGTATCCATGAAAATGAAACCATTGTAATTCTATAATTTTAGATTATTCTTTGAATGATACAACTCTAGATAAATTCTATTTCTACTCTACAACAACAATTTATGGTTTTCTGGCCAATTCTTCTTCAATATAAAAAAACATAACCAACAATCCTTCTGAAAAAATATCACTTGATATTCAATATCTCAACATTAAAACATTTTAATTAGTCCACCTATATCGTGGTTTTTCTTAGTTTATTTATGAAGTAATTTTAATTTTCAATGGATTTCCATTAGATTAAAATATAACTGAAACATGTTATAATTCTGACTCCCATTACTGACACCTTTTGGAGCTTGATAAGTAGCCACATCTTAAAAGACCAAACTCTTTTATATGTTCTAGTTAATCTACCAATGACTCATAATCCTTATACTCCCATATATATCACCCTAATTCACTTGTTAAATCCAAGAATCATATTCCCTCTTTTGTTAATATAATATCTGGAATGTCAACATTCCTTCTAGAAGTCTGCGCTAAGAGCTTGAAATATGTCCAAAAGTTCCATAACTATGAATCCCCATAGTATGAATTCACATGACCTTACATATTTCATTATTTAGTCCATATCACCATATTCGAATGAACGAAGGCTTTTCCTCACTACACCTACTTCTTTTCATCCCCTATATAAAACCACAACCATTCCAATATTTACAACGATTAAGGAAAAAACACCCACTCCCCCTTCAATAAAATTGGGTGTAGAAATCCCAAAATCATATAACCAAACTAAAAATTGGATTTGGTGAATAATTGATAACATTTATATTCACCCAATCCAAGATATATGTTTTTTGAACCCCTAGAAAGCGATCTTTATAATAATAGACCTTCAGATCTCAACCAATTATTCCATTCTTGAACCGAATAATGAATCAGATTCTAAAATCCCCTTCATGGAAATTTAATCGTTTGTACTAATTAAACAATCAGGACCAATACTTGTACTTTTTCAAGATCTTCTAGTTCTTATGAAGTCTCTTCTGTATAACTTCACCATATAAGGGAAATTGAAGCCCTCTAGTATTAGTAAACACACTATACTCTAGGATCTACAATTTCCTCATTTGAATAATCAAAATAGGCCAAACCTATATCAATGTTATCCTACATATACATGAGATGACACTACATCTAGAAACTGGAAGATATGATTTGTTTTCTTCTATAATTTACAATATTCTTCAACCATGTTTTTAATGCCAAACCAACGACTAGAATTTGACATATGATACATATTGATCAATTGGAAATCTCATATTCTCATTAAAACCACTAGTACTACCAACATCTATTAATTATGTCCATCCCATAACCTGATCAACCACTAAACCACAAGAATGAATCTGTATTACAACAATATATGGATATCACATCATATATTGAATATACCTTAAGAATCATGCTTCTCATGATGACATTCACTATCCATAAATCCATGTAGTACCATCAATACTATCTGAGTAACACTTATCCAAAGTCCTTGGTAAACTACTCTAGAAAAAATTATGCTACGATTCTCTGCCAAAAAAACTACAACAAGGATACATTTCCAATTATTGAGGATACAAAAAATATTCAAATCACCAGATGTATATCTTATATTTCTCTAGTATAACAAAACATCAACCATCAAAATCCCCTTTTCTTTAATCAATTATCCCCCATGAAATTGATGTTTTGAATTGAGAAGTTAGAGAACTATAGTCACCACATCAATTTTTCATCCACCTATGGTTTCAGTCTCCTCATACTATTACTTATTTTATAAGAACAAGAAAACTAGAATGTAGTGTACTGACCCAAAATATAGTAACTGGTTCCCTAAGATAGTTGGCCACCTGACCTCGAGCATTCCTCCTCATATGTTAGAGGCTTCTGAGTAGAAGTGAGGTTATACGATGGTACACAAGGGAAATTATACCCACTTGATCTAATTTTAGTATCGTGGTAAAAAAATAATCGTAATATGTAGAAAATGAAATAATTTACTGGCAGTGGAATGATAAATCCTTTATATTAATAAACATGTAGATGATGGAATCATATAAGATACAAAAATGATGACCATGTCATGAAGCTATACAAAAGGGGAAGTACATAAGACAAAATGGTATATGAATATACAAAATGATGTATAAAAATAAAGAATGACCAAAATCTATCCCACTAGAATCATGAGAAAATGATTAGTCCTATGCTATCATCCTCCATCATAGCATAAGAAATACAGCATCCAGAACTGGACCCTTCCATCTTCCACTTTATAAAATCAAGAGGTATTACCATGTACAACACTAATTATCAAATAGTGGGTGAGATATACTTAGTAGGTAACCAATAATATTGTCTAGGACTATCCATTATGTGCATATGAATTGAGAAGTGTGCCAAAATAAAACATGTGAGGCAATAAATAATATAAATCACCTTTGACAGGGATCATGATGGGATAGCTGACTGACAATAATTGCAACACCCTATTATTTCATAGTAAGATATTTTATTTAAAGTAATTCAATATCTTTCACTACACGCAAGACCGAGTTCGAGTGCACCACGACTTACAAAACTAGCCGTTCAAAAATAGGTTATGAATAATAATAACTGCATTTTGATTTTCATATATTCCATATAATTTTAATATCCATATTATGTGTTTCTTAGACATGATATAAGATTGATTTCAATTTTCAGATAAAAAAGTATTTAAAAAAACAAATTTCACTGCCTTTTATGGAGAACCATTTTTAAATAAAATATTTGACACTTTTATATATTTAATTTTACGAAATAAACATTTTCTTTAGAATATGGTCATTAAAATTTATTTTGGATAATTTTTTGTCGTTTTTCTGATAACATTCATATTTTGATGAATAATGAAAGATACTAAATTTTAATTTAAAACAACTTTTTTAATAAAAATAATATATAGTGTAAAATTATATAATTGAAAGGTTTTGAAGTATAATTAGATTATATTTTTATCATTTAATCCAATTTTGGTCATTGTAAGTAATTTTACTATTAAATTGGACATAAACACATATCAATCTTTTGATAGTTTTTACTTCTCAAAAACCAGTTTTCTGGTATTGACCATAGGAATTTATTTTAAATTAATTAATGAAACTTCTATGTATTTAATTTTTTAAAATAGAAATCATTTTTGTATTAGAAAAACCAAAATTAGCTTAGGGTGAATTTTTTGTATTTTTCTAAAAACATTCAATTTTTGATGAATAGTGAAACACACTACGTTATTGTATAAAAACCGTCATTTTATTTAAATAATTATTTATTTTATTTAAATTTTTTTAAGTAAAAATAGGCACATAATACCAATATTAGTTCAATGTAATTCATTTGATTAATTTTATAATAAAATTAGATGTATAAAATTTTATTGATTTTTTAACGTCTTTTACCCACCTTCTAGGTACATTAGAAAATTTGCATAAAATGTAATTTTACCGCTTTGGTGAATTGAATTTCAAAATTAAAAGAGACACTGTTGGTATCAGTAAGTAAAATGTGGTTCAATGTGATGAAAATATTTTTCTGGTGAATAGTAACTTTTGAATTTTATTTTCCATGGTTAAAAGTAAATATGGTAATTAAAGGTAAAAATGATATTATAATTAATTTAAAACATGTCATAATTCTATTGGATAAGTGTATTTCCAAATAAATATACCTTAGGAATAATATATGATCGTTTTGGGTCCACTTTGTTTAGAATAAGTCATTTATTATAAATTTATTTAAAGAAGAGTTAAAAGTGTTAAATTCAAATTTTAATAACTAAAACATTTTTAATATAGAGTTGTACATAAGATAATTTAGACTATAAATATGAATTATAATTATAAAAATATTTCCTACATCAAGGTATTTTATTTATAATTTTTAGACATTAAATATGTAAATTTATTTATGACACGACGATGATGCAGTAATTACATTATTAATGAAAGAGTAAAATAATTGATATTATAAATATTAAAATAATTTTAAATTGAGACTTTTGATGCATTCCAATAATTTTATAGGATAATATGAAATTTTTTGTAAGATTTAATGAATTTTTTTCAATGTAATCAAGTTGATATGACTTTAACAAAAAAAATACTAAATAGTGTCAAAATTGACATAATTGTGTTTTTAAAACAAATACTATTTTATTAAAATTTAGAATAGTCCTAAAAAACTACGGTTCAGAAAAAGGACTTATATAATAATATATATGTTATTAATGAACCACTTGGGGTTCTCTTGGAAGTTTATAGTAAGTTTATTAACCATACAATATAAAAATACTAGGAGACATGGTAAATGTCAAACTATTTAACCAAGAGTTAAATCTAAAAGATAAGGTTAATATGGTGACCTAAACCTATATAAAACCTTTTGTATGATATTTTTTCAACCCCTCCCCACCTTATCATCGAAATAAATCCCTTTGGATCCATTATAAACCGAAAATAAATTTATAATAAAATAACATTTCATGATTTTCCTAAATTGACCCCCACCTCTCTTATAAAAGGAAACTTCCCCTTCTCTTAATTTCACACCACCAAACATTTTGTCTCAGCCAAACCGTACCCAAATATCCTACTAACTACCATCAATTAATCCTAGATTCCTTCAATTTATCATAATGCCAACCTAAGGATCCCTTTTGATCAAATAAAAAGGAAGCACCCGAAGAAGAGGTAATAATTTCATCACCGCTTTCAAAGTAACCTTCTTCTTCCATTTCCTCTTTATTTGTTGTTTCCATACAAAAATAATAACTCTAGTAACTTCTACATACTGTAATATCATTATAAATATGTTACAACAATATTCATTATTCTATCCATCCTATGAATGACAAAGTCAGCATACGTGCGTAAGTACAGCTTACCATCTCCACGTCGTGGTGTAGTTGTTATTCAACACTTCATTATTTTGATGGGTATAATAATGATGTATGATTTATGTAAATAATAAATATAACATGTTAATGATTATTTATATATGATATAACATCCAATTATATAAGATTTCACCATCTATAGATTGGTATTGTCGCTCCTGCGTAAGTACGGATTACCGTCTCCATGAACACGATGAGATTCATGTCCCATCGTAACCATTCAAGAATAAATATCATTTTATGATTTAAAAAATAATGTTTAATAACACAATTTAATTATTTATATGAATCAAATGCATCACATACATAACAAACATGACTTACATAACAAAATATTTAAATGAAAAATCAATCAGTTAACACCCGGAACAATGATACTACTAAAATATTATTAACAAAGCAACATTAAAAGATCATATATGATATCATATTTTTCTATTAGGTTATTGTATAATTTAATAATTATTATTTAACTATTATATATGAGGTTAACGTTACCTCAACTGAGGAAGAGTACAAGGTAATGTGTTTTCATCTCACTTCTTATTAACGTGAGATTCATGCTATATTGCCACTATTTCCTTTCGTGTGGTGTATGTACTTCCCATGATTATATTATTTGTGTAATATACTTTAATATATGGGTATTAACATCTACATTTTATGATACTTCTTTCATGGGGTGTATTTTTTGTATGTTACCAAATCTTTAAAGGAATTTCTAATTTCAGTTTCCACACATTGGGGTCAATGAAAACTTCATTGATTATTTTACTCCATGATTATGTGTGAAATCACTATTTATTTAATAATGTAGTAATTTCCACTCCCCTTTGTGTGGATATAATTTTTATACACATAATCACTCCATTTATAAATTCTCAAGTCATCGATATGAACTTGATAAGAGCAATCTTAACTTAATTTCCATTCATTGAGTTAAACATCCAATTCATTGGTCTTGTTTTTACAAGAATATGTGAGAATGTACTCTGATTGATTTACAATTAATATAAAATCATATAGAGTGAATTTATATTTTTCACACATAATTTTTTCATTGATTTATCCTTAACCAAAGGATACTATCTTTATAAGGGATTTCATCTCAATTTACATTCCATTAAGACTGATTTATTGTTATGCACAAATTCACTTTTATATGGTGTATATACTGTACTTTGACATAGTATATCGTGAATCCAATTATTCTCATGATATTATAATGTTTTTATTACCTTAATTAGTTGTATTCATGTGTCACTCAATTGGTTAGGAACTCTAACTAAAATATCATGTTAATTGTTTTAAAGATTCATTCTTCTAAATCATTCTCATTAATGTCCAAGTTTTAAAAATGGTTTTAAGGATTGATTTATACGGACATTAATGATTTAATAATAAAATTCCTTCTAAAATTTTAATGTGGTATGGTACACTTCAATTCTAAAATCTATTTTAAATTTCTTCTGGATAAATAGTGATACTTTTAAATGTTTTCAATAAAAGGGGGATATTTCTCTCAAATAGTTTTGATGATTATTTTCATCTATGTCAATATCCATCATTATTCATGATTGAGGTTAATTTATTATAATACAGTATTTTATATTGTATTGAATGAGTAATGTTTGACTGTGGGTGTGCTATTTTTATATCATTCATTGTTTGTGGTCAAAATATTGACATTTCACATGATAGTTTTAATTCTAATGTTTAGATTATGTTTCAACCTTTTCATATGAGGAATACATTTGACTTAGTATGTGATGGGTGGAGCCCACTATAGATCCCCAATGCATCGTTATGTCTTATGAGACAAACTAGTGCCTTGGAATAAGGCCTTGACAAAAAATTATTTGTATTCTTGGCACAAGCCCTTGCCTATGTGGTTATGATGTCCGAAATTATGCATTCCATAATTATGAAACTAGCTATTGATATTAAATGAAATTATTCGACTAATAGAATATCCATTTGAATAAGTGAATGGAATTATTTGATTTATATTTATACTGAAGTCTATGTTTAAAAGGCTAGTGTTTTAGTCTTATACATTGCCATAAATGTTTGTGCTTATTTATGAATGTTTCAGCTATACTGATATCCTTACTGATATTTTCATATCACCCCTTTCTATGTTTTATTTTTTTCCCAGGATGTGAAGAAGTATATCATGATTAACCTATAGGAATAGGCTAAGGGATATGAGTGTGTTCAAAGGAGACATAATGTTGTTTTTCTTTATTTCATGATTTAATGTAAAACTTAAGTATGTATTTAGTAATTAAAATGATACTAAACTAATCGGTATATTGGGACATGATCTCTTGTGATCATTCCAATGATATGATATAATGTACCGACTCTAGGTAACTAGGGTCGAGGAGTTATAGTTGGTATAAGAGGAAGTTTATTACAAAGCTTGGATACTAGATTTAAAAGAAACTCTGATTAGAGAACTTTACCCTAAGTTAGACTTTGAGGATTAATAAAGAAGAAAATCCAAAAAATTTGGTAATGTAAATATTATGTGGGTTTTCTAAGAAATACATCCTTGTCTGCATACGAAAAGGAAGAGGCGGCTCTAGAACAGATGTACCTAGGAGTGAAAACTTTGACCAGGAGTTTCGGGCTTGACATGGGCTATACTGGTACATGAAAATGGTCCCTGCAGCACTCTTGGTTACGACACTCCTGGGGGATATGCTTAGGATAATTCAATTTTTTTTACAAAACGATTTGAATGATTCTAATATAAGACGACAATAAATAACCTTGGTTAATCTTATGGTGTTTTATATTGAAAATAAGGTGTCCTGATATTCTCTCATTGATTCTATGACTATTTTCACTCACATAATGCTTTATAGTTTTATTCAATGGTCGGATTCCAAGAAAGTCATAGTAACATTGAATATGATGTACAAGGTGGGCACGGTGGTGGAAATTAGCATCAAAATGGTATATTGATATGAGTAAAATATACAGTGTTCATGCCGAATCAGATTTCCAGAAATATGATCAATAACATATATATTAACCAACTCTTGGACTCATCAAAGAAGAGAAAGGTAGTGAATGATAAGAGCTCTAGAAGTGGAGACCATAGAGAAAAGAAATCTCATATCATGTAGGAAATGTGGAAGGAGACACCCAAGAAAGTGTCTCAATGGAACAAATAAATGGTATATGTGTGTGAAAGAATGACATAATGTAATGAATTTCAAATAAAAAATGAAGATTACTATGAAAGAAAATAAAAATGATCCCTAAAATCAATTTACAGTCATTTTCCGTAAATCTAAGGGACCTGGGAATTACCCGAGTCAATGCCCTATTCTAAGGATAAAATCTTGGTCATGGAAGAACCTATGTGGAAATAAATGGATGGAGAATTGTTTAAAAGTATTACTTCTCTTTGTTGATTGGATTACTTTGGAATACTTTTCTCTTGTATGTGTAACCCTGTAGATTGTTATGTGAAACTGATACTGAAGTAATAATTATCTTTTCTCTTGTGGATATAGTCATAAATAACCATTTGGATTTTTATGATCCTTGAATTTAAGGCAATTATAGGTTATTAATTCTTGGGATGAAAATGTGAGGTATGAGATAAAAATTGTGGTTAAATTATTTTATGGTTATTTTGAGGAATTTATCTCATTTTGGGAATGATATAAAATATAGTTTTTGAAAAAGGACAAAATGAAGACTGTGTGACAACCCATCGCATTGGACAAAGGTGAGGGAATCGAAAACCCAACCAAAGTGCGACTAGGATTTATCGCCTACCACTAGACTATGGGAAGTCCCAGGTTAGCGTGACTAATTATTTTTAGTTAAATGATTTTACTGATCAATAATATGTTGATTTGGGATCTAATATTTTATCAAATGGACATCCTTAGTGTAGGAAAATGATTTTGTGATTAAGTGATGAATGTAGTTTTGGAAGACATTTTCTCTGTTGGGAACACTATATACCTAAGGAAAATAGACTACTAAAGAATTTCATTTTAAGAGTAGTGGAGGATTTTTATCTATGTTTTTATTGTGTATTTATAGCTATTTAGGTTATTTATGGAAAGGATTAACCTATTATATAGAATATGTGATTAGGTAAATTTCTTTTCTGTATAGGACTTAAAGAGTAGTTGATGTTTTTTGGAGATAAATGTTAATATTTACTATTAAATACTATGTGATTGAATTCTTCTGAGTTTTGGATTTCAATATTATAATTGATTATATTGAAATATTTTAAGGATAATTGTTTGTTGAGTGGTCATTATTAAATTTTAGGTATTTTTTGTTCAATCTTGGAAATTAATATTAGTATTTCTTTATATAAAGGATTATCCATTTTGGGAATCATCTGATCTTGCACTAACAATTTTTTTTGGTTAATCTCTAAAGACAAGGGAAATATATCATTCATAATTTTGGGATTATGTGATTCTCTAGAAGATGATTCTAGTGCTTTAGGCATCACCAAGTCATCTTGAATACTCATATTTTTTTGGGAGAAAATATGATTTAATGGTAGAAATTTGATAAAGGGTGAAAGTATACATAAAAATAAAGTATATATCTTTATGTTCTTAGTTGATCTCATAAATAAATTCCTCAACTGTATGAAATGGAACATAAAAAAAATTTCTGTTTAATTTTCCTACTAAGAAACTAATGACCGTTTAACCCATCACAAGTTTGTGGAATTATTGTTGTTAACTTTCTTCGAATCATGTATTATATAACTCCCCATTAGAGCTTGACCCTTTGTTTATCTTCCATATCCATGTTCTCCTACATGGAATCCTAGTATGGGTTATCTCGGGTGGCCTTTTTTACTTTACTTTTTTCTTTTAAAGTGATAAGATTATTGACTCTTCTTCTGATGTGGGACTATCAATGAAGTTCCCAAGAACAATTTCAAAATTCTGAGGATGTAATTTCAAAAAGGGGGGAAGAATGTAAAACCCCAAGATTTCATAGTAAGTTATTTTTTAATGTAATTCAACAGCTTGTACTACACACAACACCGAGTTCGAGCGCACCACAACTTACCAAACTAGCCATTCAAAAAGTGGTTATGAATAGTATTCCATATATTTTGAATTTTATATATTCCATATAATTCTAAAATCAATATTATTTGTTTATTAGTCATAATATAAGAACAATTTCAATTTTTATGATAAATGAAGTATTGTAAAAAAATGCAATTTTATCGCCTTTTTATGGAGAACCATTTTAAAATACAATATTTTACACTTTTATATATTCAATTTGATTAAATATACTTTTTCTTTAGAATATAGACATAAAAAAAATTGGAAAATTTTTTGGTGTTTTTCTGGTAACATTCATATTTTGATGAATAGTGAAAGATACTTAGTTTTAATTGAAAACAAAATTTTTAATCAAAATAATTTATTGTGTTAAATTATACATTTGAATGGTTTTTTAGTATTAATAAATTATATTTTCATCATTTAATCCAATTTTGGTCATTGTATGTAATTTCACTTTTAAACCGGACATAAACACATATCAATCTTTTAATAGTTTTATTTCTCAAAAACGCTATTTTTGGTTTTGGAAATGGGAATTAATTTTAAATTAATTAAAGAAACTTATATGTTTTTAATTTTGTTAAATAGACATCATTTCTGGATTCAAAATAATAAAATTATCTCAGGGTGTATTTTTGGTATTTTTCTGAAAACATTCAATTTTTGATGAATAGTGGAAAACCCTACATTATTGTTTAAAAACCAACTTTTTTATTTAAATAATTATGTATTTTATTTAAATTTATTTTAAGTATAATATATACATAATATCTATATTAGTAAAATATAAATCATTGGAGTCATTATATATTAAAATTAGATGTATAAAAGTTTATTGAATTTTTTTACGTCTTTTACCCTCCTTTTAGGCACGCTAGAAAATTTGCATAAAACGTAATTTTACCACTTCTGTGAATTGAATCTCAAAATTCAAAAAGACATGGTTCATATCTGTATGTAAAATTTGGTTCAATAAGATGAAAATATTTTTTGGTGTATAATAACTTTTGAACTTTATTTACAACTGTTAAAAGTAAATAGGGCAATGAAAGGTTAAAATGATATTATAATTACTCTAAATCATGTCATAATTTTATTTGATATGTGTATTTCTACCAAAATCATCCTTATTAACAAAATATTATCTTTTTGGTTCCACTCGGTTTAGATTAGGACATTTATTACTATTTTATTTAAAGAAGAGTTAAAAGTGTTAAATTCAAATTTTAATAACTAATTTTTTTAATATAGGGTTATACATAAGATAATTTAGACTATAAAGATTCATTAAATTAAAAAAATATTTCCTACATCAAGGTATTTTGTTTATAATTTTTAGATATTAAATAAGTAAATTTATTTTGGACACAATGATGATGCAGTAATTACCTTATTAATGAAAGATTAAAATAATTGATATTATAAATATTAACTTAATTTTAAATTGAAACTTTTGATGAATTAAAATAATTTTCATGGATAATAAGACATTTTAGGGTAGATTAAATATTTTTTTGAAGCAATGTAGTTGATATGATATTATCAAAAACAAAATACTAAATAGTGTCAAAATTGACATAATTGAGTTTTAAAAACAATAACGATTTTATTAAATTATATAATTGTCCTAAAAATATACTATTGGACCAAAGGAAATATATAATGATAGATATGTTATTAATGTACCCCTTGGGGTTCTCTTGGAAGTTTATAGTAATTTTTTAACCAAATAATATAAAAATACAAGGAGACATGGTAAATGTCAAACTGTTTAACCAAGAGTTAAATATGAAAGATTAGTTTAATATCGTGACCTAATCCTATATAAAATCTATTGGTTGAGAGGTTTTAGAACCATCCCCACTTTATCATTGAAATAAATCTATTTATATCCATTATAAAAAAAATTAATTTATAATAAAATAATATTTCATGCTTTTCCTAAAGTGACCCTCACATCTCTTATAAAAGTGAACATCACCTTATCTTAATTTCACACCTCTAATTCAATTTGGATTGGAAACAATCCTACCCATATATCCTCCAAACCACCCTCAATTCATCATATAGTCCTTCATTTGATCATAAATCCCATCGTAGGATCCCTTTTCATCAAATCAAAAGGAAGCACATGAAGAAGAGGTAATAATATCACCACCTCTTTCAAAGTTATATTCTTCTTCCACTTCCTATTTATTTTTTGTTTCCATAACAAAATAATAACTCCAATTCCTTCTACATACTATGATTTTATTATAAATATGTTACAACCATATTCATTATTCTATCCATCCTATGAATGACAAAGTCACCATACATGCATACGTACGGCTTACCGTCTCCACGTCGTGGTGTAGTTGTTATTAAACACTTCATTATTTGGATGGGTATAATAATGATGTATGATTAATGTAAATAGTATATATAACATGTTAATTATTCTGTATAAATTATATAACATCCAATTATATACAATTTCACCATCAATAGAATGGTATTGTCGCTCCTGCATACGTATGGATTACCGTCTCCACGAACGCGATGAGATTCATGCGCCATCGTAACCATTAAAGAATAAGTATCATTTTATGACTAAGAAAATAATTTTTAAGAACATAATATCATTCTGTATATTAATCAAATACATCATATCCATAACAAACATGAGTTATGTAACAAAACATATAAATAAAAAATGAATCAGTTAACACCCGGAATAATGATACTACTGAAATATTATTTACAATGAAATATTAAAATATCATATATGATAAAATATCTATGTATGTGGTTCTTGTATAATTTAGTAAAAATGATTTAACTATTATACATTAGGTTAACGTACCCTCAACTAAGGAAAAGTACAAGGTAAGGGGTTTTAATCTCACTTCTTATTCACGTGAGTTTCATGCTACATTGCCACTATTTCCATTTGTGTGGTGTATATACATCCCATGAATGTATTCTTTGTGTAATATACGTTAATTTATGGGTATTTACATCTTCATTGTATTATCCTTTTTTATGGGGTGTATGTTTCATAAGTTACCAAATCAGTAAGGGAATTTCTAATTTCAATTTCCACACAACAGGTTCTATGAAAACATCATTGATTATTTTACTCCAAGATTATGTGTGAAATCAATATTTATTTACTTATGTAGTAATTTACACTCCCCTTTTTGTGGATATATTTTTTATACACATAATCACTCCATTGACAAATTCTAAATTCATCGATATGAACTTGATAAGAGAAATCTTAACTCAATTTCCATTCATTGAGTTAAACATCCAAGTCATTAGTGTTGTTTTTACAACAATATGTGTGAATGTACTCTGATTAATTAAAACTGAATATCCAATCATATTTAGTGTATTTATATTTTTCACACATAATTATGTCATTGATTTATCTTTAACCTTAGAATACGGTCTTTATAAGGGATTTCATCTTAATTTACATTCCATTGAGTCTTATTTATTATTATGTGCCAATTCACTTTTATGTAGTGTACATACATTAATTTGACATAGTATATCAGGGAACCATTTATTCTAATGATATTATAATGTTTTGATTACCTAAATTATTTGTACTAAAGCATCTCTCATTTGGTTAGGAACTGTAACTAAAAGATCATTTTAAATGTTTTAATGATTTATTCATCTAAATATTTCTCAATAATGTCCATTTTTGAAAAATGGTTTTAAGGATTTATATATATGGAAATTAATGTTTTAAAATTAAAATTTCTTTTAAAAGTTTCAAAGTACTATGATGCACTTTTATTCAAAAATATATTTGAAATGGATTCTTGATAAATAGTGAGACTTTTAATTGTTTTCAAAAAAGGGGATATTTCTCTTAAATAGTTTCGATGATTATTTTCACGTATGTCAATATGCATCATTATTATTGATTTAGGTTAATTTATTATATTAAAATCTTCTATATTGTATAGAATGAGTTATGTTTGACTGTGGATGTGCTATTTTTATACGATTTATGGTTTGTGGTTAAAATATTGACATTTTGTATGCTAGTTTTAAGAATAATGTTTAAATTATGTTTCAACCATTTTATATGAGGAATGAATTGGACATAGTATGTGAAGGGTGGATCTCTCTATAGCTCCTCGATGCCTCGATAGATCTCATGAGATAAACTAGTGTCTTGGCACAAGACCTTGACAAAATCTTATTTATAGTCTTATCATGAGGCATTGAATATGTGGTTATGATGTCCGACAATATGCATTCCAAAATTATGAAATTAGCTTTTGATATTACATGTGATTATTTTACTAGTAGAATATACATGTGAATAATTAAATCAAATTATTTGATTTATATTTATGCTGATGTTTAATTTTAAAAGGCTTGTGTTTTAGTCTTATATGTTGCCTTAAATGTTTATGCTTATTTATGAAGGTTTTTATTATATTGATATCCTTACTAAGAATCTGAGATCACCCCTTTCTATGTTTTTTTCCTAGGATGGGAAGAAGTATATCATGATTAATCTACAGGAATATGATAAGGTATATGAGTGTGTTCAAAGGGACACAATGTAGTTTTTATTTATTTCATAATGTAAGGTAAAATATATGTATGTATCTAGTACTTCCATGGATACTAATCTAATAGGTATTTTGGGACTTTATCTCTTGTGATCATGCTAGTGAAATGTAATAATTCACTGACTCTAGGTAACTAGGGTTGGGGTGTTACAATAATTTCTTCAACCTAAGCCGTAAATATATAATCCAATGTAAACCTATACATATATAATATGAATGTATTGAAATTATCCTGACACACATGCATGGAAATACAACTTCTCTATCAGACAAGTTAAGTGTAAAATATCTACTAAACCCAAGATTGTTATTTGGCTTGGTAGAAAAATAATTATATCTTAAAAATTTTGTGTCCCTATTTTTAATAAAAATGAATCTTGAGACCATACAAGGCAATCCATATAGAGGAACCCATGAATCTCTCCTATATCACTATAAATATCCATCACCGTTATAGTCTGTCCTATGTGATATATATGTGGAACCAATGCATCGGTCCCAACATATTATAAAGTCATAACCCTCTGAGACAATATGTGTTATTCCAAATAGTGGACCAAGTATCAGACATGGTATTGTATATAAACATTACCCACTGATATCTTCCACAATAATTTACTATGGAAGTAGGTATTTCTCATGTGTGAAGTAATATATCCTCTTGTTGATCCCATAAAAGGTACTAAATAAAATAAAACATGTATCACACTTGGTATATTTGAAATTAAATATCAATATAGAATTATAAATATCGATGATCCTATCCATGGATTCCTTATTTTTAGACCCCTATATAACCTTTTTCACAATGTTAAGGTATGGTTATACCAATATTTATAGTCATACAAATCAATCAAAGAACCTGAATATTTTGGATGATTCATTTAATGCAGTTAAATCAAGATAAAACATAAGGGTAAGGGGCACACACACATGGAATACCAGTTTCCCTTAGGTCAAAAAAATACATTATATTCATTAAAATTGGAAATTCACACACCCCAATTTGTGGTTTAAATTAATTAAACAATGAGACTCTTATGGATTTTCATAAGGTACACCATTTGTTAAGTAACATGTTGATGTGGTTGTCCTATGATATTGATTCATGGGTTGGTGGGACTATATTAAGCATTTTAATATAATTTAATTTAGTTAATTGGACATTTAGGAGGCATCACCTGATGAGTTCAGTATGTAGAGCAACAGTTCAAGATAAATACAACCGGACATTATGGAAATAACTAGACACCCTACCTGTGGATGGTAGACAAAACCTCATCTGTTATCAGCTTTATATTAGAATTAGAATAAGAAAAAATTGAAAAATAGACAAAACCATTGAAAATAATAAATATTACCTCACACTAAAATAACATAGACGATGGTGACATAAACTGATATGGGAAATAATTGGAATTTAATGATTACCAATATTAATCCAACAACATGAATGGTGGGAAGATAAGAGTTCAGATGAAAGACCCAGTTCAAAATCTAGGTTGAGAAATATAGAGATCTCTGAGAATCTAGGGAGTGTCAATACATGAAATAGGTGGAAGAATATGGAGAGAATCTTAAAATGTTCCAAGGGGAAAATAGAGTTTTCACACACTTTAAAAAGGAGAACAGTTTAGATATAGAGTTTTCCAAACCAAGCGAGAAAACCATGTAGAATTACTGGTTAAGTGTAACTATTCATGTGTTCATGGGTCCATGAATTGGAAAATCTATGGGGACCCTTCCATCCCATATCACCACCCCATACAGTTGAGTTATCTAAGGCACATGGTTTGAAAAACCGTGTGACCCCTTCTAAGCCACTAGAAGGCCCCACACAACCATGCGGCCTATGGCACAAAGCTTAAACTAACTATTGAAATCACTAATGTTAATTGAATATCCCCCATGGTATCACTAAACATGAACTAACTATGGGAAACAGTTTTCTCCCAAAACATTGGTCTGTTGGTTTCGAACAATCCATAGACTATGCAGATCCACTATTTATCCTATTAAAAACAATTGAAGTGTAAAATGTGAGGTTTTGAATAATAATTATTGTATCTATATCTCTTAAAAAATAGAATGTTACAACGCCCCCTTTTTAAAATGAAGCATCCTAGATTTTCTCTATTGGAGGTTGATCAAAATGGTCTAAAAATAGTTATGACCACTGAGAACGTACATCAAATTCTTACTCCCAGGTCTTATCATGTACTCAGACGTTCTTCTATATCAACCAAACCATAGAAACTATCCTATACCAGATAAACTTAGTACTGTAATCAATGATACATATAGGATTCACTTTAAAGGATGCATCTTCCTCTTGCTCAATACCTAGAGGATCAAACGAATGAGATGGGTCAGAGTAAAATAGTGAAGTTCTAATACAGTGAAGACCTAATGCATGGAATCATACTTATAAGCTAAATAATATTGATAGTATACCAACCTAAATTGATCCATGATATAAAAAAGACCAATTTAATGATGATAGATCTTCCATGTCTTCGAATTCAACTATGTCCCAATCTTGAAGAAAATCATAGAAAAACACAATTCCCCACCTCAAACTCGAGAGGCCAGCAGTGATGATCAATATAATTCATCTGCCTAGACTGAGCGATGGACATATAATTCTAAATTACCTATACCTACTCTGCAGTCTCCGGAATGATATGAGGTCCCAATATCACTACTTCACCTAACTCTAACCATTAAAGGGGTGAATGGAATGGTCTACCATAAAGGGACTTGTATGGATCCAATTGGATAGTCTCCTAAAAGCTATAATTTTTGTGAATCTCAAAAAGGGGTAGGTGTTTCTCCAAATAACCTCAAAAATAAAGTAATCATTAAACAAAATACTATGTCTCCCATATCATACGATTGAACTGATTATTGGCCTAAGGGTTTTATGTCGTACTAAGAAACTCCTATGAACCTCATCTCTTATGTAACCCTTTCTATAACTATGATTTAAATTGTGCATATATATCTAATTTGATATAATGGGGAACACCATGAAGGTTTAAAATATCATAAATATAAAGACTTCCAAGCACATGAACTATGAATTTCTATCAGATAGGTAGGAAGTGTGAAGCTTTGGTTAATCTATCGATGATTACCCATACAACATCAATTAATCAAGGTGATCTTGGATAGGCCATCAAGAAATAAATTGTGGCGTTGTTACATTTGTACTCAGGACTGTATAGAGGTTTTAGTTTTCCATTGTGTCACTCTTGCTCTACCTTCACTTACTAATAGCTGAAACACCACATGATAAAACCCACAATATACCACTTCATACATGGAATCCTATACTAATTTTTTATGTCTTGTTACACCTTGGTAAGACTAGGGTGTAATACCCAAATAGATCCATGATATTCCGACATCAAATCCTTAAATACGTCTAAAAGAACCCAACCATACTTGTGGAAGTGTCTGATCTCATTCTCATCAATATCCCAACCAGGTGGTGGGTCCTCCCTTGAGACACCATACCAAAATACTAAGGCCCATGTGATCTGAGATCTATCCCACACACACAAATTATAGAAGGGGATATGTCACCGGAAAAGATGCTAAAATAGTATTACCATGATTTTCTTGAACCTCTAGGGGAATCTCTGAAAATTGAGCCATAAACTTCAACTCTATATTGGTCTCCTCAAAATCCATTGTTTGAATCTTCCAATTCAGTTCTTGAGATACAAAATTTCATTTCTCAAGTGTATAAGTAAGCATAAAGTAAAGAAACTATAGTTATTCTACCCATATAGGTTTCTTGATACTTAATTCATGTTACACATAAATGTATTTAATAATTCTATAGTCTTTTTAAATGAATATCTATTCCCCAAATATATAATGACTCTAAAAACATGAAACATGAATCATAAATGATTTCTGAAGGTCATGTGTAGTTTTATTATGATCCTGATTTTCTAGCTAGAGGGACTAGTATGTTACAACTCAATCTCTCTATATCATGAAAACTCCTTTACTGATTTCTATAGAATCAAAATAAAATATATAACACCTTCCCAGATATATTAGAATAAGGATTAGTGATGAATTAAATCTCCTTTTCCAATACTAAAAACCTATTTTGCGGGCTTCATAGTGTAAAAACGTATCCCCTTTATCGTTCATTCTTATTAGAGAAGATTCTAGTGATGAAAATTCGAAAATAAAATCATTGTAATATCCTGCTATCACCAAGAAACTCCATATGTGAATATGTTTTTGGGATTCACCTAGGAAACAATAATTTTCACCTTCTCTAGGATAACTGAACCATTTTCCATTGAGATGATGCTAACCTTGACATGAAACATATAAATCCAAAAGTGTAATTTAGTGAGCTTTACAAACAACTATTTCTCTCTCTCAGATTATTCATAATGGTCTCAATTTATTTATCCCGGTCACTACTGGTATGATAATATACAAATATTTCATCCAAAAAATACCACTATGAATGAATCCATATATGAGTGGAAACCCATATTACTAAGAGAAATAAAGACTATGAGCATGTCACTGAGACCAAATAGAATAACAAGATACTCATATAGGCTATACCTATTAGGAAATCCATACATGGTTTGTTCGATGGTGTCACATTCACCAAATGGTACCCCAAACATTAATCAATATTAGAGAAAATGGTTAGTCCATGGAGTTTTTCCAAGAGGTTTCTATATGAGGAATTAGATACCAGTTATTGACAATAAGATGATTAAACCAATGAAAATCTTCACAAAAAACGAGGGTACCATCTACCCTTTTTGAAAAAATGGATAGGTGAACCCCATAACAATGTACTAGGTCATATAAAACCCATATCTTCCAAATCCTATACCTAATACTTGATTTAATTGAACTTAGTAGGTGCCATACTAAAAAGATAAATGAACACTACTGCCCCTAGAACTGTTGAGATGGTAAATTATACCTCTATCACAAGTGGGAGTCTAGGTAATTTTTTAGGAATGAAATACCTAAAATGATTCACAAAAGGTGGGACCCTGTAAGACACATTCCCAAATAATTCTCAAAAAGACTAGATATCCATGCTATCACTCTCCCTAGATCATGATTCTATGGTCCAACCTAAATCACCTATACATCCCATTATCCCTCATGTATGTATCTACCATCCTCGAGTAATGTTAAGGAAACCCTCTTTTGATTGAAAATATATAATCACAAAAGAAAAACATCCAGTCTTTTACATTTATGATGTTGAGGCCCTTAATTTTTAGGAAAAAAAGTTTCAACATAAACAAATAACCACCTAACTTAAATAGGATTCACATACATCAGCACGTGGTTTTGGTTCATATCCCGAATGATGTGTTGAGAGTCATCACACCATAGAATTACTCTATCTCAAACACAAGGAACTCCATAATTTATGAAAATAATAAAGAATGTAAAGATCCTATAATAATCTAAGAATCAAATAAAGTAAAATCTACTAGAATATAAACATGAAAAGTTGGAGGCCCGAGAATCTAATCCTTTAGAGTAAGATTAATTACATAGACATAGAAAAGTCTATAGCCCTAAGAAGAAACTTGGCTTACCTGGTTAGGTCCATTCTGTTGGTGTAATATCTTTTATGTTTTCTACCTCAACCATGTACACCTCATTAGTTTGAGTGACCGGTAGTAAACCTGCTCCCTTCTTGACATGGAGCTACTGATCCTGTACCCAAATCGAATTATGTTATCATTCCCTTCAAAATAGGAAGTATAGTAACTTTTTAGTGTAAAGACTGACATCGTTTAGTCCTGCTACAAAATTGGCACTCAATTATGTCCCTTTTACCCTGCTTCTTCTTATGGAAATCCCTACCACACTATTGACACATCACATAACTATTGGCGCATGTCATCTAGCTCACACTACTACTGTGAGTGGAATCAATGTGGCATTTTCTATCTCTAGATGAACTACATCCCTCTCTCAATGATGAACCACCATGACTAACACTTCCATATTCTCTCAACATTAACTTTGTCATGAAGGTCTAGTTGACTATCTTTGAAATGTTGGCCAATCAAAATAAATTAAACTGTAATCAGATTGATTATGAAAGCCCATCCCAAAAGCATCTCACAATCATCAACTCATCACCATCTAATATTGGTGCAGAACACTGAATCTCAGTAAAATGAGATCAATACTCAATCACAGACATAGAACCCTATTTTATCTCCATAAATTCCATAGTGCGGTTTGATCCCAGCATTTGAGGGAAAATGTAATCATAGAAGTCTATATAGAACTCTACCTAGATTATAACCTGATGACTATCATCCCGTGTAATCACATACCATCATCATTTAGTTGTGTCATGAAGCATATACATTGGGAGATTAACCCTTCCCTTTTTAGGAATATCCAAATGGTCGAATATAGGCATAATGGGCTATATCCCAGATTCAAAAACCTAAATACTTGTATCCCTCGAGAAGGTGAGAAGTTTTTTCTACTAAAATTATTGCACCAACACTTCCATAGCACGAATAGGACACATATATCCCTACATAGACTACATAAAACATAGGATGCTCCCCAAAACTGAGCATCATCACCTAATAAAGGAATAATCATACGTTCCTATAGTGGCACTGAAAGAGGTAACACTGTTGGTTTAGAGCCCACCACCTCCAGAGCATGGTCATCAAAAACCTTCTAGTGCACAATTTTTCAATGTTGTGGTGGAATTTCATTATAATTTCTAAATGCATGACTGAGATATGGTTTAACAATATACCAAACTTTTGATAACAGAATCGGACAAGAACTCAGCCTTCCTTTATGAAATTTACACCTCTCTTCATTCCCCTAAATCCAATTCTAGGTGATGAGATACATCACAAATATTACAATATAAAAATCCTAATTCGCATTACTATGTTTGGTTTAGGGTCAAGGTCTCACGTTATACAATAGAGGATCTATAATATTGTGTTCCATTTTCAAGGTATAGAGGAAAAAACATTTATATTGTAATTGGAATCCCCATTTATTGATAAATATTGCATTTTAGTATTCCAAATAGTTATGTTTGTACTTATTTAGATGTATATAAATAAATATAAAGGTCTAGTTAGATGAGTCACCATTCCCATGTTATAGAGGAATTTGTTTTTTAAGTTTCAATTGGAACATCATATAACTGCAATGTAATGCCCGAGACTTTTATGAAAAATAATTTGTTTTTATAAAAGGAATCGTTCACTATAAACAACACTAGCTTGGCTTGCTTTACACGCAACCACGACCTTCCTCAATAGCTTGCGTCGTACGCAATACCGAGTTTAACTAAACAACGATATGCTATTAAAATATTATTAAAACTAGCCGTTATGAATAGTAATAACCACTTTTTGAAATTTTATAAATTTTATTTTTCAAAATGGACTTCATTTTTGGATTCGGAATATCGAAATTATCCTAGGGTGAAATTTTGGTATTTTTCTGAAAACTTTCAATTTTTGATGAATAGTGAAACCACTAAGTGGTAGTAAAAAAACTGATTTTTTCATAAAACATAATTTTACCGCTTCTGTGAGTGGAATTTTGAAAATCCAAGAGACACGGTTAATATCAAGGACTAAAATGTGGTTCTATGAGATGAAAATAATTTTTGGTGAATAGTAACTTTTTACTTTTTCTTACCACGGTTAAAAGTAAATAGGGTAATTAAGGGTAAAAGTGTTATTATAATTACCCTAACACATGTCCTAATTCTATTGGATAAGTGTAATTCGACCAAAAACAACCTTAGGAATAAAATATGACCATTTAGGCCCACTTGGATTAAATTAGGACCTTTATTATTAATTTATTTAAAGAAGGGTTAAAATAGTTAAAATCAATGTTTAATAAGTATATAATTTTTAATATAGGGTTATATATAAGATAAATTAGACTATAAATATTCATTAGAAAGATAAAAAAATTTCCTGCATAATGGTATTTTATTTGTAATTTTTAGACATTAAATAATGTAATTTATTTATGACACAACGATGATGCAGTAATTATCTTATTAATGAAATATTGACATAATTGATGTTATAAATACCCAAATAAATGTAATTTGAGACTTTTTATGAATTTAACTAATTTTATAGGTTAATATGACATGTTAGTATTGATTTAATTATCTTGGCTCGAACTAATTATTCTGTAATGATTTTCACAAAAATCAATTACTAAATAGTGTCAAAATTGACGTAAAATAGTTTTTAAAACAAATATTATATTATTAATTGTTATTTTATTCCTAAAAATATAAGGTTCGGCCAAATGACTTAAGTAAAGTTATATATATTAATAATAAATAACTTGGGGTTCGTTTGGCTTGATATAGTAAGTTTATTGACCTTATGGTGTAAGAAAACAAGAAGACACGGTAAAAGTTAAATTATCTAACTTAAAGTTAAATCTAAATGATAAGGTTAAACTTGATACCTAAACTTGTCTAAATTCTATTGGATGAGAGGATTTCGATCCATACCCACATTAGTTTCTAAATATATCAATTTGGAGCTATTAAAAACCGAATTTGACTTTATAATAAAATAATATTTTTAGTTATTCCAAAGGTCCCCCTCTCCTCCCTTATAAAAGGGCACCTCCTCCCCCTCTTCCTCACACCACTTTGAGCCTTCACGCTCGGCCAAACCCTGCAAATTTCTTCTCTACACTTCCCTATAGACATCCTAGAGGTCCTGGTCTTCTTCAAAGACCAATTTTAGTGCCCTAAAAGGAGGTCTCAAAGAAGCGTTTCAAAGAAGAGGTAATGTCCGTTACCGATTCTTTCATCTTTATTTCTTCTTCAACTTCTTCTTATTTAGTTGTTTCATTATGAAGTAATAACATAAGTATCACTCATATACTGATATTTTATTATAATTATGAAAAAACCCTATTTCACCATCTACCCATCCTAAGGAAAATGAAATCACCGCGCGTGTGTACGTATGGAATACCATCTCCACGTCGTGGTGTAATCTATTTTCCACCACCACCTTACTTGGATGGGTATAATGGTGTAAATAATGACTATATATGATTATTGTGAAGTTATATTGATTCTGAAATAGTATACATACACTCCAATACAATGACACAATCATGGGAACGATATCATCGCTCATGCGTACGTACGGAACACCGTCTCCACGATGTGATGTGACTCGTTCTACATGATCTTAATTTGAATAATGATTATATAAATAAAATGAATGAATAAATATGATATATATTACACTAATAACATTCTGTAAATGACGTATCTATAACCTAAAAGAAGAATAAGAATTTATTCAACAAAACACGCATAAGAATAAAAAGCAATAAACACCTGAATAACAAGTAACAAAGAAATATTACTAATAAGAAGCTAAGAATATAACCATATATGATATCATAACAATGAGTATGATTCTGGAATAAGTCAATTACATTATTTAAATCATTATAAAGGAGGTTCAGACACTTACGAAGCATATCGGACCTAAGGTAAGGGAAAATATCACAATCTCATTTTTATCCGAGATTGTTTTTGCTTGGGTATTTACTAGGGTGTATTTTTATCATCCACATCCATGTTTTCTCAATATGTAATATTTATATCCTTATACAATAGTTTATATCCAATTTTACCCTTCGGTTAGTTTTTTGTAAAAGATATAAAAGGAATCTTTTTTCATTTTTCGTACAAGGTACTTTTTGACTTTTCCGACAAAAGTACGAGAAGAATGTTTTTTTAACTTATACGGAATGAATGGATTTTTAAAACATTATTTCCAAGAAGCTTCCTTTACAAGTTTTCATGTTTATTTTTAATCAACTTATTTTAGTTTAAAATTTTATGACATGTTAAGAAAGGAAAAGTGTTTTTGAAGTAGAAAGGATATTTTCCTCAAGAATGGAGTTCAAGTGCTTTATCAAAATTATTTTCCATCTAAGATAATAAAGGGTTCTGTTTCTATCCCAATTATTACATTGATTTGACTATGTTGTGATGGAATTATTTTTATGAATTCATTTATCTTATATGAATTGTTTTATGATGTCATGATGTTTAAGATTCCCATTTTTATTACATGGGTTATGCAATGATTTATGGTTTATGATTTTGTGGCACACATAAAAATGGTATCATTATGAGGTGGGTGGGACCTATATATCCCTCCAATGCATTGGGTAAAGATTTTATATCTCATGAGATAGACATGACTAGAATGACAGGTTAAACCGGTTCAGTGAAACAAGACTGAAACGAGGATTGAACTCGGTTCAGAAATGGACTTTGTCCACTAAGATAGTCTTGGAAATGAGTCTTGACTAATAAGAAATGATTCTCTATGATTATGTGTGTATGTCACAAAGATTAATGTTTTATGTTATGATTATTGTGATTACATTTCACTACCATGATTTATCCCATGTTAAGAAATTATGATCTCTTTTGCAAGGTAAGATTTCCAAAATGTTATGTTTTTATTTTGATGTGATTGATATTTCTTTTGTTTACCCTTACTGAGCATTTGAGCTCACCCTTTTGAAAATTTTCTTTCCCTAGTTCAGGAAGAAGGTTATTAAGTAAGATATGCCAAAAGAGACTATAGATATGATGAAATAAATGGGAGACAGTGTAGATGCTTTATGAACCAGTTGTTTATGTTTCCCGGTTTCTAAAGACACTATACCTATACGGTCCTTTCATGGTTTTGTTATATGTTGTAATAAGTGTGCTTCAATTTTGAAGTATTAACAATGTATGTAAAGTATGGGTCATTATATGAAACCTAACCCTTATGTCTGGTATCAGGTAGAAATGTGTTATATAATGTGATTTCATTAGTTGAATCACCATTCCAAATTTTTATATGTATGTGATTCATAAAATAACATTATCATTAAAAAAATAAAATTAATTAACTTTTCATCCCATGTGACCGGTGGTTCCTAGATCAAATAAGGCATTATTGGATAATTATTGTTCCACCATCAACATATATGAGAAAACACTATTTAGGTTGATTCATGAAAATTAATTAGTCAAATTATTTGATCCCTACCATAATCATGAGGAAATTTTTAAATATAACATTATATTAATTTATAATAATCACCGGAAACACAAGAAAAGAAAGCTATGAAATTCACATTTATGGAATGGAATAAGGCTAGACATGTGAGTCTAGAGGTGAAAATTATGATGATTTTTGTGATACCTCCTTTGCATACTAGGGAAATGAATAAGAAAATCCATTATAGGATTCATATTAAAATTGTCACAAATCATGTCTGTCAACCAATGGTGAAATCAATTCATCTCTAATAAGGAAAATAAAAGAGAAAAAGTATCCCACCTAGGGAATTTTGCCTTCTCCTTTTTGTGGGTTTGAATCTCCCATGAATAGGATCATTACTAATATTTGACAAATTCTTTATCTCTTACCTAATACCCAAATATTAAGAAAACAGAAAGGAGAATTGATACCACTTTATAACATCCTGAAATAGAAGCTAATATGAAGTGATTTTAACCAGTTAGCCACATGACCACAAGCACGCGTCCTCTTATGACAGAGTCTATTTACTAGTAGTGAGGGTCGATGATGGTTTTTTGGGCAGACTATAACCCTATAATAATAGTATAATAAAATGGTAACAAATAATTGTAGGTAGTAGAAAAAATAATAAATAACCAGCAATGGAATAATAAATCATCTAGAAAAATAAATTAGAGGAAGTTGGATTAATATACGAAAAAAATGATGAACATGTAATGTATCTATTCCAAAGTGTAAGTATACAGGATACATGGGTACATCCATTTATAACATGATGAAAAAATATAGAAATACAAAAATATGTCTCTAATAACATCACAAGTATAAGCTCGGTACTCTGCTCCCATCATCCATCCTAGCATAAGAAATTAGGAATCAAGAATTGGACACTTCCCTTTGTGTCTTCCTACAATCATAAGGTCTTCTTATGTACCAAAGAGTGGCCTGAATAGGATGTAAAATATACTCAATAGGATTCCACCTAATGTGTCGAGAACTATACATCCTTTTAATATAATATTAGTAGTGTGATTGAATAAAAAAGTCAGGAAAAAATAATATAAATCAAATCGAATTAGGTTCCTCATTGGATACACGAATGACACCACCTGCCTCTTCCTAATCCAAATTTCAATGAACCAATTTCAACATGTATAGATATAGTATGAATGTATCATAACTCTACTGGTATAATTGCGTAGAAATATAACTGGTCCATCACACAAGTCATTTGTAAAAGATAGACCAAATGCAAACATGTTCTTTGGATTAGTAGATGTATTCTTAGATTTTAAAAATTGACAGCATTAGTTTTAATAAAATGTAATCATTACCGCATCGATGGTGATATGTTAAGAGGAAGTCACATATCGCTCTAGGACCACTATAAATACCCATCACTATAGGATTCTGTCCAAGGATATCATAAGTGAAAACCATGTATCACTCCCGACATGACATAAAGGCTTAAAAATATATGCATGTCCATGGTATACCACATATTGGACAATGTATTTCTCTTGTTATAGTGTATCAAAATAACCTAAAAATCCCATCCAAGGTAATCCACTAGGTATCTAGGTATCGGTCATGGTTAAAGTGAAACAGCGACCCAGTAATCCCCTCCAATATATTTCATAAAAGAAACAATGTATCGATCTTGGAGTATTTTCAATTCAATCTCAATTTAGAATTATAAATATAAATGAGATAATCCGAGGAATATTTAATTCAGGACCATTGTATCACCCTCAACATTGAGTAATGGCATGATTATATCCATATTTACACTCATGAAATTTATTAAAAGAACTTGAATCTTTTTTTAAGATTCATTTAATGTGGTAAAATCAATAAAAACATAAGAGGAAGGGGCCCAAACACATGGCCTACCATTTTACGTTGTTCAAATAACAATACATTATATTAATTAAAATAAGAAATAATAATTTCCCAACTATTGGTTTAAATGTATTCAAGGATTGAGGATCTTTGGCCATTATAAAATGCACACCCTTATGGGTGGATCATGTCGAGGTCGTCAACCAATGATGTTGAATCTCAATTTTCAAGGAATTCAATAAACACGTGAACACTATTTAATTAATTAATTAGACATTTAAGAGTCATCACCAGAGGATTCTTCCATGTGGAACAATGGTGCATGATAAATACAAAAATAAATTATGATAAAAAAAAGAACTAGACCACCTAACATAAGTGGTAGATGACCACTAATCAATTATCGACTTTAGATTTATTGTAAAATGGGAGAAATCAGAAAAATAGACAAATTTACTAAAAGTATTGAACATTAACTCATGGTAAAATAGTTTATAATATGGATATTAATCTAAAAAGGGAAGGAAGATAAATGTTTTCTTACTGGTACACATCTATCAAAATAAATAGTAAGTGGATAATACTCTAGATGAATGGCATATCTCAGAGAATATGTAGAGGAAGATGTAGATATCCAAGAGGATTCATAGAGAGTATACATGAATGAGTATGAAATATAAGAAGGAAAACATAAAAGGGACCATGTGAAATATATAATTTTCACATACATTAAAGATAAAGAGGTGTTTGAAGTACAATTTTCTAAACCATGCACCTAAACCATGCATTATCACTGGTTATGTGGAACTAACCATGTAAACTTTTGAACGTGGTTTGGAAAAACCATGAAGCCTCTTAGAGCACATTGGAACACCCCACGCCGTTGATTTCTCAGAGCTTCATGGTTTGAAAAGATGGTGTGACCCCATCCATGCCACTGGAAAGCCCCACACATCCATACAGCCTAAGGTACATGGTTAAAACTAACCATTCACACTACTATAGTTTATTTCATATCCCCACATGGTTGATTCACATGGTTATCCATGACCATGTTCTAACCATGAAACTCAGTATACCTTTCCAAAATTTGGGGCTCCAGGATCTAAATGATCCCTAGACACCCCAAACCACATTTTATCATCTTAATACCAATTTAAGAAAAAAATGGTTATAAATAGTAAATAAATTAAATATACCCCTCGAAAAACATAGGATGATATAACGAAATTGAAAATGACACAAATTAATGCAAAAAAGTCAATGTATACAATGATTACATGGTTCAAACATTATGTCCTATATCCATGAAAGAATGAAAATACTATTTTCATTCAAATAAATGATTTATATCTAATTTAATGGATAATAAAATTACAAAAATAATTCTCAAAATACCAGAAAAAAGTATCACTAATTTCATTTGTGTTTCGTCTTTCGACATTCATTCTTTCACACTTCAACATTTATCATTCTAACATTCAGCACTTCGATACAGCTAGGTGTTCCCCTTCTAGAGCCACCCTGCCTTATGTTAATCCATTTTACTAGTCTACTAATCATTACCTACACCCATGGATTTATCCCACTTTTACAGTGGGTCCTATCTAATCATATGGTGACCACTGACCTAAAAATATTCCTAGAAACCCACCATCATCTTGATCTATTCATGACAGACAGTGGAAATAATTTCTTCAACCTCTAACAACTATTAAATAGTCTGCTTCATCCTTTAATCACTACATATGATGCAATCAAAATTTTATTATCCTCAAACTAGGAGGAAATCCAAGACACGTCATTACTAGTGTCTTTTCATTATGACTTCATAAAAACCATCACCCTCTATAGAACATGTGATACATATGGACGATACCCCTTAAATATACATTAATGATTCCTAATAAACATGGTCGAATCCCATTATGTTTTCTTATAGATAATCCTCATTTTCATTGGAACACCTGTGATATACTATACTCCATCCACAAGACTAAAACCATCAGTTTCTTCCATTAGATCCATTAATTGATGATATGACATACTAAAGCTCTCATTGAACATATCATCAACTAATTTGGATGGTACTTCCTATGAACATAACATAGTTTCCAAAATCTATAATTCCCATGGTGTTGGTGAAGTGAATTAATCTGGCTTCATTAGTGAATCTTTTGTCAAAATGATTCTGGATCTTCCAACACTCAACCTATAAAATATTTCTTATAATAAAACCAACTAACACATCATTATCCATGATCTGCACATCAAACCTAACCCTAATAATGTAACCTCACACACTATGAAGAAAATAACCAAATCATAATAAATCTTCTCAACTAACCAATAGATCATAATGAAATGTTATTGTTCAAGGTTTGATCCATGTCTCCAGTAATAAATTCATCCAAAACTCACTCTTATTATATTTTCCTTCTCTAATGGCATCCATTACACTTCCATAACACGAAATAAATAAATTATAGGACCAAGTGTAATCTATAACTCTACATTAAATACCTCTCAAATGATTTTCATCCTTGAGAATAAAAACCAAAACAAAAAATGAAAACAAATATTATTTATAACCCAAACATTCCAATAGTTATCTCTTAAATAAATATAACTCTATATATTAAGCATATTAAAAAAATAGAAAAAACCTTACTCATATTATTATAAAAAAATATCAACATATTATTATACATTAAACATAAAAATTCTAGATATTATGATCATATCTAAGACTAAGATTTATATATAAACTACTCCAATCTCTTGCGACTCCATAAGACACAAACCAAAGGAATAACATGGATACACAAAACCTTCTCTAGGAATTACTAAAACTACAAAAGAATCTCCATGAACATTGTATCCACCTCAATAACCAACTCTCCTTAATCAATTAAATTGTGAAATAGTAATGATACCAAAAAAAGTTTAGATATATAGAAAATATTCTATATCCAATCCATCTAAATAGTAATATCTAAATTAATAACCACACCACAAACATTAACCAATATCATTAATGGTCTAATAAACCAAAGATAAATCTTACTTTCACAACTAAACCTCCAATGACTTTTATTATGAGAAACCTTTAGGAAGACACGATCACTGACCACACACTCAAGATGTTTCCTCATATGATCAACTTAAAACAATTGATATTTCTAAGTAGCCTTAATCCAATCATGAATCAATTGTACATTATTAATTTTAATTTTCACTAAATGTTGTAAAATAATCATAGAATATCTAAACTCATTCTAGAATAATGGATATTTTCAGGGTCACCCCTGAAATACCACAAACAGATCCATACTAATGGAAGAGTGAATATTGATGTTATTTGAAAACATAACAAAGGGAAATTAGTTCACCCATCATCCTATAAAGGCTAGAATAAATTTTTGTAACATTACTTTAAATTACTTGAATGTACTCTTTGTTTAGACATCTATCTGAGGATGAAATGCAGTGATAGGGAACAATAATGTTTCAAAACCATGCTATAAACTCTTTAAAACATTTGAGTTCAAATGTGGATTGTGACAAGAAGTTATCATATACAAAATCCCATAAATCTATATAATATCCCTGACATATATACTATCCAAATATCTCACCACACTATACTGCGGGATACTATTAATGGAGTTGACTTCATCAACTAATTCATAATCACCAAGATATAATAAATTACCCCCATTTATGAGGAAAATTCGTAATGATATACCTAAAAATGTCCATCCATTTCCACCAAGGTTCTTACAATTTATGTAATAAAATAGTAGGAGCACAATTATAAAAATTCACTTAATAACACACAAAAAATTGAGATAAAAACATGGACACTAACCACTTCAACTTTGGCCAAATTAATTGACTCCTCAAAACAAGATAAATCATAGTAATACTAGGATTCAATGTAGAATATGATCTTTGAAACTCATAAATAAGGACCTCTCACTTCATTAATAAAATAATGAAAATCCCATAAAACAAACCCAGTGATGATCTTCCTCCAACCATACCCCAAGATCATCACCACTGAACAAACAATCTCACAACACCATAAACTCAGGATCACCAAAATAAGAGTCCTCCACCTGCTACAGAAAATAATAATTCATTATTATATAGTATATTCAAACACCATGAAAACATTTAGTAATATTGGTACAAAAAGTTGTAATATCCTCCATTATTTTATGCACAAATATTATATCATTAAAAAAACCAACACACAAATTCTAACTCAGTGTGTTAACTGCTACATTTATGTAATACTTAATAAATAACTATAATAAATAAATATATTATTATAATAAATTGTACATAACATAAGATATATGATTACATCCCCATAATACACTAAAAAATATAAAATTACATTCACAATAACACCCTAAAAAAGTATTATGAAACACATAACAATATAGGGAAACATGAAATTCAATAACCCCCCAAAGGATAGTATTCTTAACTATATTATAAATATATAAGAAACATTGATATTATGAGGAAAACAATAAGAAAAGGAATGAACATATTATATGAAATAAGAGAAGGATATTAATGGCCTTGGATGTTAGAATGATGTGTATATATAAGGGGTAATATGAATGTTGGAAGCATAAGGTGAACATCGAAATATGACTATTGGTAACCAGACCAATGAAATAATAATATAATAATATAATATTTTAAATAGTTAATTAACCATTATACATACATGTGTCTAAAATACATAAATAAATAGTTGTAATATAATTAATAAATAAATAAATATTTATAATTTTTAATGAATAGTAATATAATTACATACAAATTTCTTAGAATAAAATTAATATTTTTTTAAAAAATAGGTTAAAATTTTTGGAATCAAACACATAATTTATAAAAAGAGTTTTTTCTAAATTAAAAAATTTATCATAGAATTATAATTATTTTCAAAAAAATAATTTTAATTTAGATTCATCATGTTGAAATTATCTAAGTGTGATTTTTTTTATTTTTTTTTATATAGTCAATTTTTAAGATAAATAGTAAATTATGATATGAATATATGGTAAGTATTATGACTTAGTTATGATGTAAAAATGATTTAATAATTAATGTTTGTAAAAATTATAAAAATTAGGTTAATTGATTAAAAGAATTATTTTATAGTATTATAACTTATTTTCAAAACTATAATGGTTATTGCGAAGTATAAAATAGAAAATATGGTTTTGAAAATAATTCATTGTGAATAAAAGTATTTTCTATGGACAAAGTAACATGAAATAATGAATTTCACTTCTCAGATGAAAAAATTTCACAAAACATTTTATAATTAAAAAAATAACAGTTTAAAACAAGGATGAGATAATGGTTTTTCTTTTTCCAAACCTATATTTACAAAGTCTAATTACCAAAAGTAATAATCAATTCTATCACATTTACAATAAATAACCACCCATTATATCATTCCTTTTCACTCATAAATAATTTAGATCCATTATAATAGTAAATTATACATAAAACTTCCCTCTAATTCATATTTATGATTCTATGTTTCCCTTCCCCTGATTTAAGATGTTACTTTTCAACGTAAGAGTTACTAATCTCTTTATTTATATTATTCTATAATCCTTTCCAATAACATATAATTTCAAAATGAATTTTTCTTATAATTAATTATAATTATATATTTATTGAATTATTTTAGTGATTTAGAATTACCTCACATTATACCATATTCACAAGTCAACATAATTCCAAAACATTTCAATCTCCATAAAACTCTACTACCCTAATCCCTAGGAATTCCATGTATTTATGGAATTATTGATGTATTATTTATGTGATGTAAAATATTTATAGGGAAGGATGAATATGATGCCTATAAGGAAACCTATATTAGGTCCTTTGTGTATTAAACTTTTCTCATGACCAAGTTCTTTTTTGGAGATCAATGCACACTGATATAAAAGTTTCTCCTTTATGAAAATTTGTATCCCTAATACGAACTAAATTTTATTTTTATATAATATTATTTTTATATGGGGTTTCATATCATTGTTTAGGTGTTCAACCATTGAAAAATATTTTATCCAACATATATTTCCTATTGATATACTCAAACAATGAATTCATCTAATACAACCACCCCATTATAATCCCTTTGATAAGGATAACTTCTACTTCATTGTGAATATCTTATAAATTAATATTTGATAGATGTATTTTCACCTAGGTAACCATATTATTTCATTAACTAAGTAAATGTTAACAATCCATATATTCATTATTTATATATGGGTAAATATTGGTTACTTATCCGTGATTATGTATCAGGTGACATAGGGAGCATTTTGAATTTTATTAATTAGAAACGTTATTCATATGATGGATGCATTTAACTTATTATTCGATGGGCATGGATCAAAATTATTTTCACAACAAAAACCTAGTGACACCCCTCCTGTGTAATTACAAATGATGAGAGTGATCCCTTGAATCCCACCTCTAATAGACCAGTATTTGACAACAAACACTGATGGTATAAAAACACATGATTGTGAGGAATCACCCTTAGAAATATCTAGAATATAAATATAACCATAAATATATTCTATATATTATAAAAATAATCAATATATTATATATAAATATAATGTCACACAAAAAATAAACTCCCAAAATGAAATACCAATAACTCTAATGGAAGAAACCTATGAACACTAAAAAAAGTCATTGAGCGAGTAATTTCTAGCCCATTCACCGAATCCATCATATAATTATTATATATATATATATATATATGGGTCATCATACATGTATACTAAATATAATCATCCCAAAAACCAGTTTTTCAAACATGGACGAATCATGTTAATGTCTCGGTGACAAAATAATACAACAAACATGTTACCTATATCATGTCAACTACCACCAAAACTCATTAAGGGTCACTCAAAAAATCCAGATATAATGTATATAAACGTAACAAAAAAAGAATATATGTGAGAGGAACCCTATAACCACAACCCTATCAATCTCATCTCACGCACACCATAATGATATAGTCTAATGATTCGATCCATTATATTTCTATATAACCACATACCAAAACACAACCATAACCACCTATCCACCATAAAACACATCACAATTATACCACACATCCTCATAAATTTAGTATAATGTGAACATGAAAGTAAAACCCTTTTTTATAGTGTTGTTTTTTATTTTATAAGTTACAGGTTCAATTTGAGTCTCTATTGAGTTCTGGCATGGAATTAAAAATTGTGGAGACTTTTCCTTTTATGAACATTTAGGTTGTGTGGTTTGAGGTATGATATTTGTCTAAATTATATTTCCTTTACTTGAAGTTAATTTTCAACTCTCATGGTTTTGGTTACACAATATATGTATTGTTTTCTCCAAACCATGTCGGTACTAAGAGTAATAAGTAATGGTTCATTAGTGTGTCTCTGTCAGGGGAGTGGCGCACGACTTGTGCATGTTTTAGTAAATAATTTGGCAAGTGAGTGGGTTGGATCTAGTTTTTGATATTTACAAATGGAATGGTTGCAACATAGTTTTCCAACCATGTTTTTCCTAGAGAAAACCATTTTAGGGTGGTCCTTGTCTTAGGTAGTATCAAGTTCATGGTTGGAAAATTGTTTGGAAAACCATGCATCCAATTAGTGTGGCTTGTATATGTGTTTATTTTTATGGTATTTACCATTTTCCACCTGAATTAAAAAAATCATCCCTATTCTCCCCCACTCATGTCAGATAACCATTTAGAGCCTATGGAAGAGCTCTAAACTCCTCCTTCAAATATTTCCAATCCTTTGGTGATTTTAATGTGGGTTTGTGTTATTTCATCATTTTTACTCTCTTCTTCCCTTCCCTATCTATTTCTTCTTGTTTTGACTAACACTATAAACCCTAGATATATTATAGTTTGATTTTATGGTTTCTAGTGGATTTAAAGTTTGTGTTTTTAGTATCTAGGTCATGTAGAATTTATTTACATCCTTGATAGTGTGGTCATTATTGAAGGATACACATTCCAAATAGTTTCATCTTGTTTTTCATTTCATTGATGTAGGATTCACTATTCAGATATTTAATTTTTGAATTGAAATTGTGTTTGGGATTTAAAAATTCAATTTTAATTAAATTATGATTATATGAGATAACATTGTAGTGATTGGAATGATCTTCATTATGCTTTATGGTTGGATATAAGGGGATTTCTTGTGAATTCAATATTTTAATGTTTTATATAGAATATATTAACATAATATGCTATTGTGAAATGAACAAGGGGATTTTTAAATGTTTTTCACGTTTTTAATTGGGTTGTCAACATAGATTTGGTTTTCATCGAGTGAAAACAAGTTTTAATTGGAATTTAGTTATGAATGGATGTTTTGAACTCAAAGTGCATTATAAAGTGGTTCTTAAAAGTATTAAAAACCATTATTTTAAATGTGAATGTTTTTTACCCCATTTGAAAATTCCTTAATGGATATTTGAAAAATTTTCATTCAATTAGAAGGTATTAGACCATGTTTTATATTTCAATGAATAGGGATAATGATTTGAGGGTGGCAATGAAATTTTTTAAATTGTGTGGGTTATTTACATTATTTTGTATGAAATTACTATAATGGAACTTTGTAAATTGTAAAATGTAGTGACATTATGATCCATGTTTTGGTGATAAAGGGTTAATTAGAACATTGGTTTTAATATGATGTTTTTGGAAGACACCCCTCGATTTCCCTCTTTCTTTTATTTCCCCATTATGTGGGTCATGATACTTATTTCTCCTCTTGAGTGGTAATGTTTTTGGTTTTTTTGTTGGTGCATTTAGTATATGTGGTTTTTAATTGGCTGGTGTTAGGGGAAAGGTTAGCTCTGGTTGTGCCTTATGTGTTATACTTTCTTTGTATTCTCAACACCTAAATTACTTTTTCATCATGAGAAATCATGTACTAAGTGTGATATCTTATTTTTTCTACTAGTTGGTATACATGTTGCTAGTGGCCTAGTATTCATGCTTAGAACATGGCTTAAGAGGGTATTTTTAATAAAAATGGGGATTTTTTGGGGTAGTTTGATGACATATAGTTTGAACTTTGGTGCATGTTGGTATCTGGCTCACTAGTTGGTATACTATTATTTAGTTTAATTCTTCTCACATTAGTAATACCGGTGTAGATCCCCTGATGCATTTGATTGATGGATTAATTATTTATTTAAGGGAGTACAATATAGATTTTTATTGTCTCATTTCCCATAATTTACTTATTATGGAACCATTCCTTGTTAATTTTGATATATGCCTTGTGGTATATGGGAACTTCTTTGATGTGATTAACTCGTGCATGTGTTTGGTCATTTCCTTTGGAAACTCTGTTTTTAAAGATGTTATAAATCTTATTTTGAATATAAGGTCTCTTGTGTGAGTTATTTAAAGTGTAATTAAAAATGAGTTTTCCTTCAAATATGGATTTGTCCAATTAAATGTTCTAATGTGACCATTATTCATTTAAGTAAAAATTGCTTATTTTTGAGAAATGGTAATGGGTGTGTGGATTTCAAATTGATTGGGTTGATGGGAATTATTTAAATGAATTGTTTTAGTTTTTAAAAAGAAAGAGAAATTTTAAAAAATAGAATTATGGAATTGTTTTTGTTTCTATAAGTATACATGCAATGAATACTTTCTAGTTAACCTTCAAACTAGTCTTATTGAATTAACTTATAAAATAGATATAATTGTTTCAAAGGTTTGTGGTGATAAACTAGGATCTTTATCTCAAACCTATATCTTTTAGGTTCCTGGTTCTATCTGGGTTCTCTTATTAACCGTTGAGGTTGATGAGGGGTGATTTGGGAGGTGGTGAAAAATAGAGGTTTCATGGAGTTGGTTCAGAATTTATTTGATTTTTTTAGTTTTTTTGGTATTTAATTATATATGACCTATTTTATGTTCAGATTTAATTTTTTTGTTCCTATTGTAGATTATTATACCATATTTTATCTATGATATAGAAAAAATCATTCAAAAATGGATTCCTATGATTCCCAAGAACTAGTTTCCAACATGCGGGGATTCGAAACACCCTTTAGGGCTTGTGAAAAAATGGGGTGGCTGCCAGGTTGGATGACATACGATTCAATTCATTACAAAACTTTATCAGATATTAAGGATTTCTTTTTTAAGAGACTAAGATTGTTTTATAAAACATTTTATTTTGGTATTTCCTTGTAGAAATGAATCTATGGTTTTCTAATATTGAGGAATAATGGTGTGGAGAGTCCATCTAAACCTAAGTCATCCCAAGACACTATATTCTTGGGAAATATGGGGTTCAAATTGCAATATTATTTTTTCTTTCAGTTGTTTCTGATGGATTTTTATATGAGTTCATTTTTTTCAATTCAATTATATGAGTGATATTTGAAAAATATAATTGTTTTTGGGGGTGAATTAGTAGGAAACTCATACTGTAAGGTTATATCCCATGAATTTTGAAACCATGCGGTGCTCAATGGATGATTCTACCTTCTTTATATCACGTGTTTTTTTATTTTCACATGTTTTTCCAAACCATATTTCCAATGAATGTGTGACACAATTTATTCATAACCTATAATTTTTTAATATTATTGACTATATATTACTCTCAAAGTGATTTTCACTTGTATTAGTTGGATTGGGGGAGTGTTTTGGTACACCTTATGGATGTGTTTTCCTGTAATTGTTTCATGAATAGTTATGTTACTCATTATATGCATTTGGTTTTTGAAACATTGTTTTCAGAGAAAAGGGAAAGGTTTTTTTTCAAAATACTTATTTAAGAATATATCTTCAAAAAGAAGTATTGTATTGAAATATGTTTTAAGTGTGTCTTAAAAATGGAAAAACGTTTTGACAATCATTGTTCTAGAACTCAATTTCCAATGTCAAAGGGAATTGTGAAAGGGATTTGTATGAATTTCCTCTTATGGGAAATATGTGTATCACTAAGGATATTTTTTAATTATTTTGGTTTTTTTCAAGTACACACCTTATTATAGGGTGATTTCAAAATTATTTTGAGGAAATAGTTTCTTCAAAATATAAGTTATTTTCATGTGAATGACGTGGTCCTTGTTCGAGGGTTTGATGCTCAGGCCTAAATTACTAGTTTTTGTGGAATCATTTATATAATGTTTTAAGACTTGAATTGATAACATTCAGGTATTTGTTCCTATTGTATACCTAATAGAATAGTCAAAAGAGTTTATTTTATTCTAGTGAACAAAAAATCTCTAAATAGACTGGTTGATATGGAAAATTTTCTCAAGATAGAACCCCATCATGGACTTATTGAATCAGAATACACATTCATTTTATGGTGATCAGGGGTAAGTTGAAGTATTTAGTTGGTTAAAAGATATTGAGGTGATCCTCAATTCACTTCAAACACATGAATCATTATGGATGAGATTTTTTGAGATCTTTATTGTTGGTGTTAGCTGTGTTTCGTGGGAATCAATTGTGCCTTTATTATTGCATAGAAGTATGTTGGGATGTTTTTCGGATGGAGTTTGTATAGTTATTATTCACTAATATTTTTTAAGGGAAGAAATAACTATATTTTTTAAGACTTCATTAGGGTGGTCTATTAGGGAGGTTGTGTGTCGGTCACCTTTCATATATCACCATAATTTCTCAAAATCTGGTTTCCATAAATTCAGATAAAGCTCATTTATTAGGAAGTGTTTTTACCCAAATTTTCATCTAGTTGTTATTACTTCTAGCATGAAATCAATTCTAGAGGTTTCTAGTGTGTCCATTCAAGAAAATTTTTACTATTCTCATTATCCATTAGTAGTTGATGAATTAGGTCCATCCGATAGAAAAAAATATGAACTTATTAGTGAGGATAATAATTATGATGATCCAAATCATGGGGAAGATTATATTTCTTTTCTGAAGAAGAGAATTATTGTATTCTTCTAGTGTGGGGATATAATTAATTATAATCCCAATGACTTGAATTTCTATAAATTTTTCCTCCATTGTGTCTATTTTGGTCATCTTACAATTTTTTCTAAGTTGGTTATTTTGATTACTTCTTGAATTGAATCCTTTTGTGGGGGTGTGGTTTTATGGGAATTTTTAGTGTTGGTTTCTAATTCTATTTTGGAGTTATTTTTGTGTTGTTGGAACCTTGATGATGGTTCTTTTGAGATGTTTTTTTGTGGAATGTGGGATTCACTTTTATGGAATGCCAAATTTATTAATGGAATCCCCCCCTCTCCCACTCACATGGGTGTTTTTCATGGTAGGTTGTGACTGTCATTTTTTCAGCTTCACTATTTTGGTGAACCCTTATGAGAGTTAGTGGATTGTTTATGTTCATTAATTCCACCATGAGGTGTACCTGGTTTTGAATGAGAAATATTTGGGTGTGTGATTCAGTGACTACGGTGTGCAATTTAGATGCTGAGTTTTTATACTAACTAGTGTTGGGATTGGGCCATTCTGGATACACCAAGTTAGAGTGATCAATTTTTGAACCTAGGTTATTCTTGTGTGTTATGACCCATGGTGTTTTCACTAAGCGGTGTATGTGCTAAGAGAAACTATCGGGTTCCTTAGATTGTCAGGGGTGTGGCACATGACTTACGCATGATTTGGTAAACCATTTAAGAATAATTTTTATTGGATCTAATTTTTGAGAGTTACAAACGTAATAGTTGGATCATGTTTTATGCAACCATGTGTAACCTAGATAAAACCATGTGAGGGTGGTGCTTCTCTTAGGAAGTGGAAAACAAATTGTTGGCACAAGATTTCATAAACTGTGTGGTCTATCTATGTGTCCTTTCGAGGTATTTATTTTTTGCGTAATTTCCTATTATTACCTCAATAATTAATAGGTATTTTACTCTAATTACCCCCACTCACCATGGCCTACCCATGTTAGCCTTTTGAGGATATCTAACCACCTCCTTAAAATCATACCTATCCTTTAGTAAATTTCATGTGGGTTTGAGGTATTATTTCCTCTCTTCCTCTCTTCATCCCATACCTCATTATTTTCTCTTAGTTTGGCTTCCCCCATGAACCCTAGATATATATTGTCTCAATTTTATGGTTCCATGAGTATTTAATGTTGCAAATTTAGTTTTATATGGCTAGTAGACACCGTTTTCATCCTCGATAGTGTGGTCACCACTGAAAGTGACATGTTACAAAGAGTATCATCTTAATTATCATCTCTTTGAGGTATGTGTAACAATGAAATTATTAAACATTATAATTAAAAATGTTCTTTTTATTTATAAATTCCTATTTTGTGAATGTATGATTATATGTGATAGCTTTATGGTGATTTGAAACTATTATTTTATGTTGTAAGATTGGAAATAATGGGTTTTCATGAGATTTACATGTTTTCATGTTTAGAATGGAATATTTAATTATGAAAATATTTGGGTAAAATCTAGAAGGGAATTTTGAAATGATTTTCAGGTTTGTAATTGGGTTTTGACTCGATTTTGGTTTCTAATGAGTGAAAATAGGGGTTTAAAGGAAATACGGTCTTGAATGGAGGTGATGACCTAAAAGTTATTTATAATGGGGTTCCTAAATGGATTTAAAATGGTTATTTGAAATGTGTGTGTGGTTTAACCTTTTGAAATACCTAAAGGTTCATGGAATTGTTTTTACGGAAATGGAAGGTATTGGACCTTGTTTTTTATTCCAAAGAAGAAGGCTCATGTATTAAGGGTGACTTTGAAATGTTTTTAAATGTGTGGGTGGTTTAAATAGTTGAATAAGAAATGTATAGGATGGAACTTTTAAAAATATATGTGATTGGAATTCCAATATGGGATTTGGTGTTAAAGGCATGTATAGAACATTGGTTTTAAAATGGTGTTTATGAAAGGGACCCCTTAATTTTCCATTTATTTATTTTTCCCTTTGTGTGGGACATAATGATTATTTTTCTACTTCAGTGGGAATATTATTGGTTATTCCATGGACTCATTTATTGTATAGGTTTATTCATTTTTAGGTGTTACTGGTGAGGGTAGATATGGTTGTGCCCTATGTGTAAGACTTGGCTAGTGTTTTCTATTTCTCACTTCCTTTTGTTCGTGCGAAACTATGTACTATGTGGGAGATATAATTTTTTCTGTTAGTAGGTTGACACACCACTAGTGACCATTAAATAACTCTAGTAACAAGGGATAAGAGTGGGGTTATCATCCAAATGAGTCTTGTGTGGGATAGTTTCATGACATGTGGTTTTAACTAAAACACATGATGGTAACTCTTGTGTTGGTTGGTATACTCTTTTACGATTAGATGCTTTGCACAATAGGAAACCTAGGTTAGATCCCATGACACAATTGACTTCTTTTGTAGTTATTTATTAAGGGGAGTTTCATCTAGGTATTGATTATATAGTTTCCACAATTTTCCTAGTTATGGAACCTTTTAATGTTTATTATGATTTATTCATTATGATATATGGCGCACGCTTTGAAGTGATTGACCTATTGTGGGTTGGATTCTCTCCTTTACATAGTTTTATTCAATGATGTTCCAAAATCCAAATTTCATTTAAATACTCTTGTGTGAGGGGGTTAATGAGGATTTCAAAATGGATTTTTTAGATGTAAATTTTTTTAGTTAAATTATTTAAAAGGACCATTTTTCATTTAAATAAAACAAATGGGTTATTTTTAGAAATGGGAATAAGTGTGTAGATATAGCTACTCTATCATATTACACATACCATTACATGATTTTAGGCATATTTAAACATCATATTAAATGTCAAGGATCATAAAGTTTTGTGTATTTGAAGACTAGGTAAATAAAAATGAAAACATCAGACTAATCAAAACATTTATTTACTTAATATTAATTAAGATGTCATAAAATACATTGTACCCTTACATATAAATAGGATAAATTGTGGGTCAAATTAAAAAGGGATGTTCTAAAATTATAGTAAGGGAATAAATATAAGAATAATTCTTTAGCACTTTAGTTTGAAGGCATAACATAATGAAATAAGATGGCATGGAACATGATTGAACATAATCAATCAAAACATATAAAACAATAGATCATATAAAAAACAAATAATAGTAATGTGGAAGAAATGTAAAACATTATTTTTTTCATGAGTCAAGTCTCATTGCACATAGATGGTCCCTTGTTAAGGCTAACCACCATGACTGTTGCACATGGGGGATGAGTCAAGGATACCCACCAAGATCGTTGCCCATAACATCCCATGAGACTAAAATTTTCCCAACGAATTCTAGTGCTATATGAGCGAACGCATCATAACATGTTCATGATTTTTTATGCGACATAAATAATCATACATAATCAATTATACATAAACACAATGGTACCCATGGAATGAAATGGGTATCATAATCATGTCTAGAAGCATAATAAATGGGCGTATCCTGCAAGGGTCCACAAAAGAAAGGAATTAAAACATAAAAGGAAATTCTTAATAAAAAGTAGATATATATCAGGGTAATTTATTTCACACCGAATTTATAATGCATAAAAAGTGTCTTTATGAAATTTTAGCGTTAAAATATTTTAGTCTGGTTTAAAGAAATATACGATATAAAATTTAAAATAGTAAAGGGTGGGATCTATTATATAAAAATAGAAGTAAACCAAGAAGGTTTTAATTATAAAAACACTTATTTTATAAAATAATGGTGTCTTACATCATATTATAGAGTGTACTTGAAATTGGGAAAGAATTTGGGAAGTTCCCTTAAAACTATTTTTCTTGTTATGGAGAATTGAGTAATGAACCACTAAAAAACATGAATATCCTAGAAAGAGAATGATGAATCCATCTTGATATATTATTTTGGAACATATAAATAGAATTTAAATTATGTACAGAAATTGAAAAGATAAATTTATTTGGGAAAAAATAATTATTTTGAAACCCGAAGGAATAATAGAAGTTTGAGTAGTATCCCTTACCTTAAGTCTAATGGTGTTCTTATCTTGATCTTACTATCCCAGATAATCAAATTAGATTCAAAAAATAAATAATTCCATAACCTATTACACATGAAAATGATTTTTTATGACCTTATTATTTCATTTATTGGCTTTTTGATGGGTTAAGAGGTTCAATTTCATTGTTTGGGAGCGTTTGTTTCCATGGTTTTCATGACCAACTTACTTACAAACTTGTACAGATTATCAAGTATCTTTAAGATGGTTATCCAGAATTGAATATGTATTTTATTATAGAACATCTAGAATATGAAATTTTTATAAAACCCATTTGTTTATTAGGAGTGGGGATGAATCATTATATAAATCTTTAATGATAATCATTTGGGTTAATTGGATGTTTTTTGGTCACAAAAAAACTCATTTTGTTTTATAAATTGATATAATTTGTATAAAATGATTAAAAAATTTAAATAGAATATATTACATACATAATAATCTTTTTAATCCACAAAATGGTTTCATGACCATAATTGAAGATAGTAATAGAAATTGAAAACCCACCGTCCTTGATTGTGATAAATCAACACATCTCGGATAGTGTTTCCATTTCTAGTATAAAAGGAGGGGAAAGGAGAGATAATGATGAATTATTACATTATCATAAAAAATTTACAAGTATATGTAAAGTAATATAGAAATCATAACATTTTGATGAGAGGATGTGAGGAGATAAAATAAAGGAACTTGAAAATAAAATAAAAGAAACAAAAAAAGGAATTTACCTTTTGAATTTGTCTTCCTTGAGAGCCTCTTTAGGGATGATTTTTTTGTCTTTTGATAATACCATCAGCTCTTGGAAGTGATGTAGGTGATTTTGATGATATTTTAGAATAAGTTTTACAACTAACAAGGAATTATAGGTGTGAGTAGAAGAGGTGGGGAGGGGTGGTTTTTATAGTGGAGGAGAGCGGAGTTTTCTAAATATTTAATTCATTAGTTTTTTATTTTGCTGAAGGCAAGAAATAGTTATGTTTCTTGAGAATAAATATTGTAATAAAATCATGTTTTCTCTGACAAAAGGTTCTTATATCATCATTTACTTAATAAATAGTATTCATAACATATATTGTATATATACACTAAATAACCGTATTTTACAATTCACAAAAAAATCAAGTATTTTAGAAAAATAAGAAATATTCACCTTAACCAATTTTTTAAATTTATAATAAAAAAATTAACCCATTTTATGAAATTAATTTTATTAATATGATAAATTTAATTTTTAATTAAAATCACAATTTACGTTAAAAATAAATTTTTTTAAATTAAAGTAGTTTTTCTAATATTTTGAAAAATTAGTTATGGTCTCATAAAATTATATTATAATTATAATACATAATAATATATATTTAAGAATAAATTTTATGAAAATAAATTTTCTTTTAAATTATTAAATTATTCGTGAAATTTTAATTAAATATTTATAACTTACATAAAATACGAAAAAGTAATTAATAATTTTTAAAATATTTATTTACTTATCGTATGATATAATTGCATCATATTGAAACTTATAAGATGGATAAATTTTATTTATACATTCAATGGTGAGGTTATTATTAAATTTCCCATTTTACTATTCATAAGGGTCACATTACCTCTCCAAAGGTCAAGTTACTATTTCATTGGTATATGTTCTTTAACTTTTAGAGATAAATTTATTCCATTAATTATTTATTTATAAGGTTTTTGTTGTATTCTATATGTAATTTTATGTGGTTATACTATAAGATATAATTATAAGAAGGGAATTTCATTGATAAAAAATTTCGTCATTAAAGTCGATTTCAAACGGCTTAAGATAATATGAATTCTTTTAATGAATTATTTCTTGATTTGGAAAACAAAGAGAAAGGTTTTGAAATTGTTTTATTGAATTGATTTTGTTTCTGTATGTTTATTTGAAAATATTACCTTCTAGTTTATTTTTAAATTATCATTAATGAATTGACTTGTGAATGATATTTCATAGATTCAATGGGTTATAGAGAACTAATATAATTTTTTTACAAACAAATATATCTTTTATGTTTTAAATTATTTCTTGATTCACCCATTTTTAGTTGAGGCTGATGTGGAGTGAGTTGAGTGGTGGTGAGAAACTGGAGGTTATAAGGAGTTGGTTTGGGATCACCTCATGTTTATTGTTATTTTATTCATTTCTTTTCATTATGTTTTTGGTTATAAATTGGTGTAAGATCCTATTTATTATCTTGAGGTATGAACACTTAGTTTTTAGTTTAAACTCTTTATTTAACTCTTATAAATGTTCATTAGATTTTAATAAATGGATCAATAGCATTGGGGGATTATTTTGAGCCGAGAGCTTTGGGTTTTGGAAGAATATGGTGAGGTGAAATCACTCACCTCAACTATGTGGGCCCAAGAGGGTATAAAACCATTTTATTGACCATGAACCACATACAAAACATCCATGTGAAAAATTCATACCTATTATAGATCTTAAACACTTGGATAGCATACACTTTGTGAAATTGTGCACCTAGTCGTTTGAGGGGGTGTCTCTCCTTGACATTTCTAGTCCACAGTTAGCCCTTTATTTGGCCAATTGTGCTGTAAAACCATGCACCTCATTAAAGTAAAGCGAAAAGTCTATTTTTGACCACCTTTCATATAAATCACGATTTTTTTTCTCTCATTTTCCATAAAAAAACGTTCCCATCATGTTGAGAGTTCTTCCTCCACATAAAGCTAGGAATTGATCAAGAATCACTATCTAATGTCTGATTTTCATGTCATTCATCTCATTAAAATTAATCAAAAAAATATATTTAATTTATTTCCTTTATTTCTCTATTTATATCACCGTCTTTGACACTATATCCATGAAAGCTAACATGACCTATTTTTAGAGTGTTTATATATTTTTTCAATTTATTCCATCCAAGATAAAATCGAAATTTGATATTGGATGAGGAATTTTTGACCATTATAAGGTAGGATTTCAATAAATTTACCTTAGGTACAGATGCATGTACCTTTCATTATTGTAACAGAAACATTAGTTTTACACACTATTTTTCACCAAAAATCAATTTTACATAAATTAGTAATTTAATTTTTAATCTAAATGCCTCAATTGATCCCCCATATATCATTGGAGATGAATAATCTCAATGTGAGAAACCATGTTGGAATTCAAGGTATTTTCCTATGAGACCCCCTTTCATTTTGTTAACCAAAACACCTTTCAGTGAGTCTGGATCGACTATAACAAATGTTTTTAATTAATTTAAATTAATTAATTATTATATATAATGGGAATTACTGTTAATTTTGGATCTCATTTATTTTAAATGAAATGATTCATGGTATGAAACCTACTTTGAAACATTTAATTTATAAATGAAATGTTAATGGATTGAATAAAATAATGTGAATGATTTGGCATGATAGTAACATTTTTGAAGATTATTTATTAAATTTAAGGTTAATAATATTATTATGAACCTTTTTCATATTAAATTTGTCATTAGAAATGAGATCTCCTTGGATTATGGATGGAATTTCTGGAGAACTCATAGGATTCCACCCAAATTCAATAGGTTGATTTCAAAGTGAGACACTCACCTTGGAATTAGGTCAATGTCTTAGTAATTTGTGAACTCCTTGGGGTTGTGGTATCTAAGGTATTTATTCCTTATTATCTTACTATTTTGGGATTGTACATAGGAGAATAGGAATATATACAAATTTAGAAATGATACTTTTCCTATGAGTTGCTAACTAATGTAGGAGGGAAAAACAAATATTTCATGGGATGAGATTTTATGTTCTGAATTATACCTATTACTGCATTACTAATTTCACCACTTGGTGACCCAAAAAAGGGTCATTTATTACTGTTGTATATTTTAAATTTACCCTTAGTTCAGCATAGTAAGGAGGTAGTGTTTCATGCATCATTATAGGAATATTAGTATTGATATTTCATGCACTTTTCCATTCAATGTTTACTTACTGCATGCATTTCCTATTTAATATTTTTATTTATAGGATTGATTTCATATAATTGAGCTAATATTTTATGTAGGAATTTAATAAGTAATTGGTTACTAATGTTTGTTCAAAAATATAAATTCTTCACCAATTATCATGATGATTATCATTAATTAACCAATTACGGTGAATTCAATGCATGGATAAATAATCACATGGTCATAAATGTGTTTATGGTTTCAATTAAATAGACATAAGAATATAAATTTATAAAGTTTATGTGACTTTATAAATTGGGTAATTGTGATCTATCTAATTGAACAATAATAAAATTCAAGCGGTAGTTGCATGTAGTTCCATTTTAAAATTATAAAGAAATGTATTTTATAACTTGGGAATGAATAGTGTATCTAACTAGACCTTGACACACACACACACACACAATCACACACACAAATATATGGATATATACATGGATGATCTTAAGAACTGTTTAGTTCTAAAATTTAAATGGTAATGTTTTTTGTTAAATTTTTATTCTAATTGAACATTTCTGGGTGTTTTACCCTATTACATGCTATTGAGATATTGTATACCATAACACATGATTTTAAAAAGAGAACATCACTAAAACCCATCCTTAGTAGTCATTAGTTAGAAGTATCTCCAGTGATTCATCATGGTCATATACATCACCTAGACTTGAATTTATGAGCATGCATAGGGGTTTTAGTCTTGTATATGAAGGATCGTACCTATCATAAATTCATACCAGAAATTTAAATCATTATAAAATATATTAATAGGGGTATTCTAAGAATTTATAGAGCTATGGATCCAAGAAATCCTTGAATTTATCTCTTGGAAGTTAGTGACAACCATGTGTTTAAGGTGTTGGGACCTAACCTACCATTAGTTCCACATGTAGAACCTATTATTATTACTAAATTGGGCATTGAAACCTAGTTTCGATAGGTTTCCTATAACTCATGTAGAATATTCAGGGAGCCCGTCATCCTGCCCCTACTATAGAGGTGCTAACATGAGATTTTTCGAAACTTCACCCACCACGTTTTCAAGGGATGGTGGTCCACAAGATGATGAGACATGGATATAGGAAATGCTATCTATAGTTGAGCATCTAGAGGCACATCCACATAATATAGTTAAGTTCACCAATTATATGCAATGTGGTTCTTCCATGAGTTTGTGAGACATTATCAGCCAAGATGATTTTATCACGATATGGTTTGGAGAGATTTCCAGGATTTATTAAATGATTATTTCTCTATGAAGATACTAAGGGATGACTGAGTAAGAGTGTATTTTCACCTAGATTATGATTACCTGTCAATTATGGATTATTGAGCTATAATTATAGAGATTCAACAATTTTCAATTTCCTTCATAGCTGATGAGATTTTGAGAGTGTGATGATTTTAGAATGGGATAAGGTATGCCATTTGGGCTCAGGTGAATGTATTCTGTCTCACTAGTATTTGAGGGATTGTGAACAACACCTGGATAACTAAATTAAATTTTAAGGAAGTTGATAGTATAAGGCATGGTGGTTTAGTATAGAGGCTATGTACTATTTTTTCTAGTTATAGAAAATGATGTTTGGAGTGTTCTCAACTGAGTAGTGGAATCCAAAGTATCCACACTAGAAGTTAAATTATATTCCATCAGTTTGGGATACATGGTCATGTAAAACCATTTTACAATCAAGTCACATTTTACTTTAAAGCTTGTAGAATATTGAGAAATCATCATTGGTTTTTTGGACCCTTCCCTCTGTTCATTATGGAAGAGTTTCTTCACCAGATCCACATTTTGGTTAAGGATATATAGCTTCTCACTAGGCTGGAAGCTAGAATACCCCAAGCCATATAGACTTAGGAGGTGGATGTGGTCAAGGAGGATGGACTTAGGATATGTAGTTCTATCTAAGTGGTCCCAATTACGGTATTATGGTTGCATCTCAAGACCATAGATCAGGATAGATGTATGCAATACATCCTATAATAGAGGATCAAGGTGATGGACTATATATAGTATCAGGTATGATCTTAGTGGCCTCTACATTTGTATCCTCCCTCATTGAGATAGGTGCTACACATTCTTCTATCATTGTAATGATTTTAGAAATACTTAGTATTATGATTTTTTTAGAATGTTGACACTTGATACTCCATGTGGAATTCAACTGGAGAGTGTCATATAGTATAAATAATTCCCTCTTAATGTAGGTAGTTATAATTTATTACAGGTGCTCTTCATCGTTGAGAGGATGGGATTTTATGTCATTCTCTAAATTTTTTGGTTGGATCCATATCATGCTTATGTGGAATATTATCACGTTAGGGTATTGTTTACATCACCTGATAGTGATAGTTATATTGAAAAAGGTGAATGGGATGTCCATCTGAGTAGAAATATACTAGAGCACTGTCAGATGGTTGAAGTGATTGCTTATATTTGCATTATTTATCAGGACGAATAGGGTACATGTCAATCTAATTTGCCTCCTATAGAAGATCATTCTAGGGATGTGTTCCCTGAATACTTTCTGGTATACCGCTTGAGAAATAGGTAGAGTTTACTATCAACCTACTTCCTAGAGTATCATCGGTATCCATCCCTCTTTACAATATGGACACTATTCTATTTTATGAGATCAATACGAAGCTATAAGACATAGAATATTATGGTTTTATATGACCCAATACTCCCCCATGGGGTTTAATTGCCCTTTTCACCAATAAGGATGATGGTACCCATAGGATTTGTGTGAATTTACATAAATTTGAAAATATTACCATGATGAAAAAATGTACATTACCTCGTATAGATGGCCTCTTTGAATATCTCGGAGGACAGAGGGTTTTATCTAAGATTGATTTAAGGTTGAGATACCATCATGTATGAGTTATGCCATCAAAAATACCTCATACAACATTCCATAAATGGTATAGTCTTTATTAGTTTTTGGTTATGACATTTTTCTTGAAAAATCTTCAATATGTTTTCATGGATCTGACGATTCAGAGTTTTACACCCATATTTAGATTCTTTTTCTGTATTCTTCGTGGATTATATATTGGTTTATTATCATACCCAACATGACCATTCCCAATATCATGAGATGATGATGAAGACAATGAGAGATAACTATTTATTTATTATGCTCACCAAATAGATATTTTGGAGCATTAAGGTTAACTTATTTGGTCACATTATCTTAGAGACAGGAGTATATGTTTACCAAGAAAAGGTGAGATCCATTGTCTCTGGGGGAATCCTAAAAATGTTTTTTACATACATAGTTTCTTGGGACTGGATGAAAAGTACAGAATCTTAATTTAGGACTTCTTACATCTTCTAGTAATGATCACGGGCTTGAATGATAAGGGTGTCTTGTTTACATGGTCTAAGGAATGTGAGAAATAATTTCAGGATATAAAAGGAAGAATTAATATAGTGATGATCCTAATTTTTCTAGATTATAGAAGAAGCTATATAGTTTATTTTCATGCATTAGATATCAGGATTTGAGTATTTTTAATGTTAGAGGATCATGTTGTGGCTTACAGATATCTTCAGTTGAGGCCACATGAGAGAATTTACCCAACATATTATCTCAAGTTTGGAGTTATAGTTCCCGCATTGTGTTGTTGGAGGAATTAACTACCTGGAGATTAGTATTTGGTGTTTAAAAACAAAAATATACTTAAATATATAATCCATGTTGGCATCCAAATCACATTTGAAGCCTTAAAATGATTTATTTTGGATAAACCAAGAAAATATCCGCACACAAAATACTATTCTAGTGATTATGAGCATGGTGCACATACGATTTTTTTCAAACGTGCAAGGGGTTCATTCAACATTCAAAGTCCTTTCATACCAAAGGCGATGATATTTTTCATGGTTCCCACCATGGGTGATAGGATTTCCTATGAATGAATACAAAACAAATAATGTTTGTTCATATGAAATAAATGTTTCATGAAATAGTCCCATTTACATGAAAAATGTGATGTCAATATGACATGTTGTATCAATGTGTGCCCATTATAAAGGAAGAAACCACATGAAATTCCTTTTCCACACACAAGGAATTACGTTCCCATCACTGAGGATTTTTACTATAAATAAATGTTCACCCTCATGGAAAAGAGGATCTAAAAAAGATGAAATGACTCTCTCATACAAGCATACCCTCCTCTTCCATGATAGTTTACATCATGGAAAACCCAAGGTAGAGAATCTTAGGTGATAGACCTCATGTGGTAAAAACATTGACTTTGCCCATGGTCGAGTAATCCTCATGAAACAAACCCCATGGATCTTTAGGAGTGTGTATGGAACCTTATTGGTCACAAACTTGACCTCATGCACAACCCCAAAATTGCGCACAACCTTACCTCCTGCCTCCATGGGTTACCCCTTTTCTAGAGAACCCTTCTCGCACAACTCTTCCCCAAAACCCCCCAAACTTGAAGAAAAAAAATTCCATGTCCCATACAGTGTCCCTTATGCGTCTAGTGCTACCATTTAATTACCATTTTCTTCTCAGTATAGGTACCCTAACCCATGTTGCTTCCCATAATGGGGATCATAACATGGAGCTCATGAATAAACACTCATCCACAAAAATGCCAACATTATGCCCCGCCAAAAGGCATATGAATAGTTGTCATGAAATCTCAAAGGGTTTTAAGTGATTCCACCCACATCTGAGTTTCATGATGTAAAACATCCTATTTCTATATACCAGTCATGTGATGTTAAAATAAACAACAACTTCCTCAACACAAGACGTAAAACATTAGCATTACCCTATGAGAAAAACCTATGATACCCTAATTATAGTCAAATTGGAAGACACATTCTCTCCCACTATCGAATAGTGTTCCTCGAATGGAATCTTCTAGGAATAATCCACACACAATTACATTTATGACAAATCATATTTTAATGGGAATCTTATACGCATAAAACCAACACTATCCCTCGTAGATGATCCTTCCTCGACATGATCATCCTTACCACATGATGTTAAACTGCATGGTCTGATCCTATCAAAAGAACTCAAACTGCATCATCAATCTACGTTGTTTTTGATCCATGTATTCTAAAAAAGGTACATAGGATTCCTCCTTGAGGTTAAATAATGAAAATATTAAACCCACAGTCTTCCCTCCTTGGGATAAACCTATCATATTCACCTCAAGTGGTGTTGTGATCCATGAATCATAGATCTGCCTCAAGGGGCATTGTGATGCATTCAACCTAGACCACCATCAAAGGTAAATATGATCCATTCATCAATAAAATATTCATGCATTCCATCATAACTACTAGAGACACACCACTGGATCCACCTCAAGAGGAAATCAAATCCATCCATTAGTAAACTATTCAAGTGGGACATATTCCCTCCAAAGGACAAACCTCCTGGATCCTCCTCAAGGGGAGTTCTGACCCAACCATCCTAGACCCGCCTCAAGGATAATTCAGATCTGTCCATCTCAGATCATCCTCAAAGGGTGTTCTGATCCATCCAACCCAAATTACTCTAAAGGTTAATTTTGATCCATTCAACCCAGATATGCCACAATGGGTGTTATGATCCATCAATCGATAAAATATTTATGTATGACATATTCCATCCTAGGAAAAAACCTATTGGATCTTCCTTAAAGGGTTTTCTAATATAACTACCCCAGATTTACCTCAAAGATAATTTTGAACCATTAAGTTTAGGTACGCCTCAATGGGAATTCATATCCATCAATCTATATACTATTCTAGTGTTACATCTTCCCTCATAGGGAAACACATCCCAGATTAACATCAATTGGTGTTCTGTTCTATCTATAAGTAAACATTTCATGTTTGACATATTCCATCAAAGGGAAACACCACTAGGATGATGATCAATGGATACTCTGATCTATCCATTCTATTCCTTCCTCAAGGGGTGTTCTAATCCATTAATCCCATCTTCTAAAGATTCTAAAATCATCCCCTAAAACCTAACATGAACACCATACATAAATATGGGATACTATAGTTTAAAATCCTTAGATAAGTTATGCCACTGACATCAATTACATTGTGATTTACATGAGATTACTTGGGTTTCACTCTTAAGATGTATCATACAAGACTCCCTCCTAAAAGGAAGAATTATAGGTGAACAATTCCCTCAACGTCCAATCATTCCCATATATTCCATATGTGACTTCTCTCCTGACTGAAGGTTGTTTCCCTACTAGTTAATATCTGTGTAATTAAATAGTGTCCAAAAAGAGATGGCACCAATAATGAGTTATATGAATATGACTTAAATGTATTAGGGGGACTCCTTATAGGAAACAATCTCAAAATAGGAATGTTTAGGAGAAACCGAGATCCGATCACTCTATTTCGAACACGGGGATTAAATCACTAATGAATGTGATGAGAGTATCCCAAAATTGGAACATGGGAATGTGGGGCTATATTAGGCATCACATAAAAGTATCATGTCGACATATGAGTGGGATTTAAGGAAAGAAAGAAATATAGAAATTATGAACCCAATGCGAATATCTTCTCTTAAACATGAGGATTAGTAGATTTGTTGCATCAGAAGATTAGCATGTCACTAGATTCAAAAATATTGCACCAGGTCCCACAAAGAAAACAGTGGGACTAACATGGAACTCACCCAGAATTGGGGAAGTTAGCAATTAGGAATCCTCATTCCGTGAATTTTTCAATTAATATCACTCTTATTATTTTATCTATTAGAAGATGTTAGGGAATAGTGAAATTGTTTACCTTAACCTACACTAGCGGCTGAATCCACCTTCCATTACAGACCCCATACACACGAAATTATCCATATAGTGCCCACATGTGCCAAGGATGGAGAAATATAGAAGTGATAATCCCTCAAAACTCAAACCTTGCCCAACAATCTTCCATGACTTCAGGTATCGAGTTCCCACACCCCATGTCACCCTTACAGATCATATAAGAAATGGAAATTGATGCCCTCATGCTCTGATTCAAACATGAGGGGTTCCTTCCTATAATGGAAATTGCCTTCCAGGATATAGAGGAATTAGTTCTGTGACAACACCACCACCCCCAAGGGTCACATAGGGGGAAATGGCCCCCCATTCCAACTACAAATCAATTCAAGAGTCTCTCATGAGAGTAATCCTATGAGTGATTCCCCTACATCGGGGATATGGGGGAAGCTTGAGTCACCTCAACCATGACTACTACCTAAGAGACACTATAGAGATATCCCACAAGGCCCCTTTAGGGCCAGAAATGATAAATCCTTTAGGTTTAAAAATAGGAGTAATTTTTCCATAATATGCAAGCCCTTATACAAAACACCCAATGATAGTATTGGGGGAAGGCCCAGGAGAATTCTCTATAAGGGGATTAATCTTCCATGACTTTAGTGGCCTCTACCACCATTAGTGCACCCCACTATATCCCATCAATAAGTGAACATTAATAGGTCTTCACCTGATTGGGATGAATATTAGAGCCACCACATAGGCAGGAAAAGTAGTCCATTTCAATCATCATCCCCAATGATAACCATTATGGGACAACCCGCAATGATGAGACATTGTGAAGTGGTCCTTCTAAAAACATTTACAATAAAAGAGGAGATATTCCATGCACTTTCAACAACTGTTATATACTTCCTACCATTTTAATGTTTATTATTCCTTTTATATCACTCATTATCATGTTATATCAATTGATAAATTCATTAAGTTCATGTCAAATTTTTTTGACGATATTCGATACTTGATCCCAAAATAAATTTGGTATGTTGTCAATAGTCAAAGTGGTCATAGGTCCATCATCTTCAGAATAATATTCATGAAATAATAATCACATTTATACATCAATTATACTTCAAATATAACTATTTATTTACATTTATTAAAAATTAAAAACATTTTAATCATAAAGACATTAACTCATATGTACACATGAGTAATGTTTTCATTATTCATTGATCATTATGGAATGAAGGTGATTATTATTCTATATTTACATTAATATAATAATATTTTAAATATCATATTTCTAATTTAAATATACTTATATATATATATATCATCCATGTGATGTGGTGAGGAAAAACAAATCACATCACTTTGTGAAGGTGATAGTTAACACATACGGACGAACACCATTATAATTATTATTTTCTTAGAAAGGTAAGAAAATAATTTATATATTATTATTTAATATTTATGAATATGTCATGACTATAATATATATACATTAAATCCATCGTTATAACCAGTCATGAAAGACGATGATGGAAAATGAGTTATTTTTGTTTGCGTGGTGGTAGTCAGCTGTACACACGAAAGAATAATTCATTTCCAATTTCATGAAATTGAATATGTATTTTAGTAATGATATAAAAATAATAATATAATAGTATATTTTTTACAATATAGTTGTTATTTCATCATGGTTTAAGAATATTATAAGGATGTGGAATAAGTTATAAAACAAAAACACTTATAAAAGTGATACCCTTCCTTCAAAAAATATCTTTTGATTAAAACCTTAACACCATTATGGAAGGAATTATATCTAATATATGGCCTCAATAATGTTGGGAGAGATTCTAGGAATTTGTTTTGGTATATCTTTGCTGAAAGAATAGGTTTTAGGTGCAAAGAAATGATAAGAAGTAGTTCCTTTTTATAAGAGAGAAGATGGGAAATCTGGGAAATTTTCAATGTAATAATTTAATTTAAATTAGTATTTTACTAAAAATGGGTCCCAAGTAGTTTATTTAATAAAAAAGATTAGTATTGGTATAAATCGAATCATCTAACAAAAATTATACGAGTTTTGAGTATTTTGTAATCCTTATCACTTTGTTTTAAACACTTTTAACTCTAACCATAATATCATATAATTTACAATTTGATGGTAAATTTAATTACAATAACATGGAAAATATCTAATAAATGATTCGTTTATGACATTTTAAGACTTATCCCAACTAGTTTTCAGTGTCTTAAAAATTTATAAATTCTATATAATTTAATAAAATATTTTATATTTATAAATATCATTAGTGTCAATTTTGAGACTATTCATTTCCTGACTTTTTGAAAGTATCATAATAACATGATATAATAGAAAAAATAGATTAAAATATCAATAAAATTTAAAATTAATCCATCATATTTTATGCAATCAATTATATTAAATGATATTTATTTTATAATTTTTAATATAATTTATTTGATTCTTCCATTAATGAAGCAATTACTTCATCACCAATGTGTCTCCATATAATTTAATTATTTGTTTCCTAAAAATTATAGATAAATTTACTTGATATAGGTATTATATTTTTATATATAAATACTATTTATAGTTGAAGTGATACAATGAATAACCACATATTAAAAATACATTACTTGTTAAAAACAAAAGTGTGACAAAATTATATTTTCATTGAATAAAATAATATAAATGTCTTAAAGTCATCCAAGTGTCTCAAAAAATAATCCCCAGGAATATTTGACTCTACAATAACTCATCCAATGATATTAGAACATGTTTTATAGTAATTTAAAATATCATTTTTACCCTGAATTTCCCAATTTACCCATACCTGTGGTAATAAAAATAATTACTAAAGTCAATATTCACATAATCCAGAAATTAAGTAAATACTATTAGATCATAAATTTAATATTTATTAAAAAACATTATGTACATTATTTAAAAATTCAAAATACACAAGTGGATAAAATTAATTTAATATTAATATAGTTGACAGATTGGGAAAACCGGTTTTTGAAGTAAAAATGTTCAAAAGTTCAAATTATTTTAAAATATAATTTAAAATTGAAATTGATTCCAATGACCTAAATTTTATTAACTAATCAAAAATAAATATAATTATACATTAAAAACAATTAATAGGATAATATATTTATATAAATAAATTAGATGAAAATGCAGTTTTGAATTAAAATGCAATAATTTACACTATTCATTTAAAATTGTATGTTCTTATAAAAATACCAAAAATTAGACCAAAGTAAATTATTATAATATGATTTAAAATAAAAAGTTTATTTTGTCAAATATAACTTATAAAATTGTCAAAAAAATAGACTTCAAATGGTCTTCAATGAAATGGTGGGAAAACATTCTTTTTTGAAAAATAGTTCATTTATCTTTAAAATTGTATTTGTTCTTATATAATTTCTAGAAAACAAATAGGATGAATTCAAACATTAAATTAAAAATAATAAATCAATATTAAAATAATTTAAATCAACAACTGCAATTTATTATTTTCTTTATAGAACACCCCTATGCATTTTAAATAGTTTTTCTGAAAAACATTTATATAAATTGGGTTTTATTTTCATTTAAAAGTAAATTTTCACCAAATAATTAATTTTATATACCTGTGTAAACAAAATTTTTATAATTCAGTTAGTATGCTTCATTCCCACTATCCTAACAACTATATTAAAGGTATCATTTAAATAGTAATATTTATTCTTTCGTTTAATTTTGATGTGGTGTATCATGTACATTGTCGAACATAGTGTTTGTTTTTAAATAAATTTGATGTTATATTCTCCCCCATTTAATTATTTTCATCCTCACAATTTGAACTCAGGATAAAAAACTGGGGGTTTTGACTTTTCAAAATACCCTTATTGAAATCCCATATCAGAAAAATGATTAATAAAACATCCACTTCAAATGAATGAATAGAAAGTACGATGGTCACCTAAGATATCACATACTAGGTTTCCATGTAATAAAACATGTACATTTAAGATAATAATAACAATCATTTTATGATTTATAGTGATAGAAAACATGGTCAAGAGAAAGTTAACACACACAAAACTATAAATCTGTGATTGGTTTTAAGGCTATTGATTATTTAGTAAGAAAATTAAATAGTTATCATTTTTGTTTTAAGATAATTTTCATAAAGTTGTGGAATTAATATAATTCCTATATTAACAACATAAATAAAAAAACTTATTTGAGAAGTATATTTTTGTCCTTTTGTAAATTTTCACTAAAAATACATCTTTTTCTCCAAATAATATGTTTCTAAGATGAATTTTTCAAGCTAGAATCAACTTATATTGAATAATATATTCCATAAAATAAAAAAATATTATCCCATTTTAAAAAAAATTAGGATAAGATAAGATATTCATCTAAAATAAATATACTTTTATATGAATAAAAACTACATTAGTCTCAAAAATTCAGCACTTATACCCAAAGTTCAAAATATGCAATTTGAAAACTATGTGTTCTTAAATTATTGAAATTAATCCAAATTATGATTGAAAATAAAAAATTATTTTATTACATAATCTTACAAGATAAATTTTATGATTTATATCCAAATAACATCAATTACTCTTGAAGTCGCATACCAAAATGTAATTTCCCTTATAATCTTTAAGAAATCCTAACCATTTATATAAATAACCTAAATCATTTTATGTCCAAAATAAAATCATATATTATTCCAAATTATAATTCAGCCTTTATTACTCAAATAAAATACCATATTCTCCAATTTAACATGATCTTATAGGATTCCCAAAATAGTTAACATCTTCCAAGAAAACATTAATCACCTAATCAACAAATTATTTTCCAATCCCATGGTTTTTAGATACAACATATATTACCAAAATAATATTATTCTTCAACAAAAAAATAGTTTAACTAAAAAAATTCATACTTACCTGATAGTTCACATACGCCAGTGGTAGGTGATGCACCCATGTCTCCCTTTGGTTGTGGGTTCGATTCTCACAGCCTTTCTGGACATGATGGATTTTCACCCATCCTATATGTTATCGTTTTTTCTAAAACTATATTGTTATTATATATTTACTAAAATATGTAAGTGTACTAAAAAATAACCATAACATACATGTTTTAAACTCAATTATTATCTCAATACTTTCATTTTTCATCCCAAAATGTCATAAGCCTTAATTTCCCAAAAAACGAATATCTCCAAATCTACCTTTAGTCACCTTAAAATTTCATAACATAAATACTCAAAAGGGTTCCTAAGTCATTAAAATTATGAAAAAACATGAAAATTATAATCCCATGATGATATCAATATATCTTAATAATACATCCTAATATCCAAATATTTCTATACCCTTCTCTAATACCAACTGTAAGTAACTAACCTTAAACACAACTTATTATAGTGTATTTTTAATAGAATCTATTTTCCATAATTCCCAAATACCATTTAGGTTTATAGTTTTTGATAATTAGTAAAAAATCTTACATAGAAGACCCATACATTACGAGTGGATACTTATACTTAGTATACATTTTTTCATAATCAAAAATAGTGAAAAAACATGATTTCTTTTTCTTGATAATAATATTAATAACAAAAATCTCGAAATACTACTTCCTATTACACATCCTTATAACTTGAAAAAAACATTTTAAAACTTCTTATGAGAAAGAAATATTAGTAATGTAAATAAAATAATTAATGAAACTGTTTGTCCATGAATACATAGAAACTCATGAAAACATTTTCACAAAGTTACACTTTTCAACTATAGAACATAAAGTCATTAGATTGACTCACGAAATCATGATATTTCAATAAAACTACATAGAAAACATAAATAAAAAAGGTAACCTTTTTCAGACATATCATTCTTTCATTTTAGATATCACAAATACATATGGAGTCACCTTCATGGTTACATTTGGAATACCCATCGCAGTATATTCACTAAATCTCTTAGAAGAAACCCAAACAGTTAACTCCATCTCATTAGCCAATGTATTGGAGATATATAATGGTCTCACCCAACCATGGTTTATCATAGAAAAAACTATATACATAGACAATGCCCAATAAAAAAACATAAGAGCAACACATAAATCATGCATAAAAGAATAATAAATTTTACACTTGAAATAAATTTTCATTTTTACGAAGCTGCACACCCAAAAAGGAAAACACATTATTTAAAAATAAAATAGTGAACATGTAATGGAATCATCGAAATATTAATGTGAAATAAAATTAAGAAGATATGTTCATGATGTAAGGGTAAAAAAACTCTCCTTTTGGCGTTTGTAAAAATAAATGAATGTGTGACTTTTAAATTTAGTTTTTATAGAAACTACCTTATGAAAACACATTTCAAAAACAATATAATCATAAAATGGGAAAAATGTTTAATTTTAATTAAAAACATTATGGATTGGAACATAATCCAAAAATCAATTATTTGTCATGGCGGTGCAGAATTTGTTGTCGTCGTATACGTTAAGAAGAATATTCCTTTTGTTGTTTGTCAAAACATTCTGTAGAAAACACATAAAAAGATTACTTTTGAAAAATATTGAATTATGTTACCAATATATATTAAATCCCTTTAAATTAATTTTAATACCTATAATAAATACGTAAAATAGTATCAAGATTATTTTCATGGAAAAATTATTTGAAATTTAAATCTTTTAACATTCATGTTTTCCCATACAACGCTGAACGTCTAAATATTAATATCTATAAAATAATACAATTTCCAAAAAAATTAATGAAATTATTATAGTTAAAATATTTATATGAAATCTCATATTAGTGGTATATAAACCTTATAATAGAATAAAGGTTCATATTATCAATAAATGACACAAATAAAGGAGATTGAAATGAAATATCTTACCTTGAGTCCGACTCATCACAAAAAATCTTTATCATAATAAATAATAAACCTAGATCCTTATTTGATTTCTTAATAAACTTTTTGAAGTGTATTATTCCTTTTATATCAATTATTATCATGTTATAACAATTAATTAATTATTTATGTTCATGATAACTATTTTAAAGTTATTCGATACTTGAGTCCAAAACGAATTTGGTATGATGCCAATACTAAAAGTGGTTATAAGTAAAAAATCATCATATTAATATTCAAGAAATTACAAAACATTTTAAACATCAATTATAATTTTAAACAAAACCATTTATTTATGGTTATGAAAAACTGACAACTGTATAATCATGGAGACGATAGGTCGTATATAAAAATGAGTAACGTTACCATTATTCATTGATCATTATAGAAAGAAGTTAATTATTATATTATCATTAATAAATTATAATAATATGATAAATATAATATTAATAGTTTAAATATAATTATATATATATTCCATGTGATGGGGTGAAGAAAAAAGAGGCTCATTGCTTCGTGGAGGTGATAATTTAAACGTATGAACGAATGATGTTATAAGTTTTCTGTGCATGGTAAGGTAAGAACATAACTGACATATTATTATTAAATAATGAAAAATATTTAATTAATATCATTTATAAACATTAATAACATCATTATAACAAGTATAGAGAGACGGTTATTGAAAACAATTTATTTTTGTTTGTGAGGTGGTAGTTCACGGTACACAGAGATGAATAATTCATTTCCTATTTTATTAAATTGGAACTGGATTTAGGTAATGATATTAAAATAATAACATATATTTATATCTATCATATTGGATTTAATATTTCATCAATGTTTTATGAGATTTGGTGGGTGTTTAAGAAGAAATAAAACAAAAACACTTAAAAATTGATACATTTCCTTTAGACAATATTTTTTTTAACTCTTTAACACCACAAAGGATGGTGTTATTCCTTATATAATTCCTCTATAATATGGGTACTTATTAAATGAATGTATTTGGGAAGATAATTTCTGACCCAAATAAGTTTTATGTGCAAATAAATGTTAATAAGTATTTCCCTTTTATAAGAGAGGGGAGGGGCACTCTTGGAAATCCTCAATGTAACAAATTAATTTTCTATTCCAAATGGGTCCAATGTGGTTTATTTATAAAATCAGATTATTATGGGTAAAAATATAATTATCCAATGAAAATTATACACATTCTGATTATTTTCTAATCATTATCTTTTTTGATTTAATCCTTTTTTACTCTTTCATTGATATCATGTAATTTACACTTTGAGGGTAAATTTAATTACAATAAGTTTCCAAAATCTCAATAAATGGATCATTTCTGAAATTATCCCAAATAGTTTGATAAATATTATAATAATATAAATGAAACATCATTTAATAAAATAATTTATTTTTAAAAATGTAATTGGTGTCAATTTTGGCACCATTCATTTCTTGAATTTTTCAAAATATCATAAAAACTTCATATATTTTAAAAAAACTCATTCAAACATCAATAAAATTTCTATTTAATTCCTCAATTTATGTATGGAATCAATAATATAAAATTTTATTTATTTCATCATTTTTAATATCATTTTTTATTCTTCCATTAATGAGGGAATTACTACATCATCACTGTGTCACAATTTAATTTTATTATTTATTTCTTAAAAATTATAAATAAATTAGAATTATTTATATAATATTTATATAATTCTAAATTATATTTATAGTAAATTATATCCAACATATAACCTCATATTAAAAATACTTTACTTGATAAGAATGAAAATGTGACAAAATTGTCATTTCTATGAATAAAATAATATAAATGTCTTAAAGTCATCCAATTGGCTCATAAAGTATTCCCAAGGTAGATTTGGGTTGAAAATAACTCATCCAATAAAATTTTGACAAGTTATAAGGTAGTTAATAATATTATTTTTACCCCTTGTTACCTTATTTACTCGTAACTGTTGTAAAAAAATAATTACTAAAGTTACTATTCGTAAAATCAAAATTTATGTTGGTCCTATTATATCATAAATTTAAATCTTATTAAATGATTTATTTCCAATTTTCAAAATTAAAAACACAAGAATTGGTCAAAATTAATTTAAAATTATTCCCATTGACGGATCGATAAAATAAGTTTTTAAAGTAAAATCGTTCAAAATTTCACATAGTTTTTATATCCAATTTCAATTTAAAATTGATTAAAATAACCTAAATTAGATTAAATGATAAAAAATAAATATATTTATACATTAAATATTAAAAGGATAATGTAAATATAAAAATAACTAAGACAAAAAAAAGTTTTGAATTAAAGTGCATTAATTTCACTATTCATTAAAAAATGAATCTTATCAGAAAACTATGAAAAATTCAGCCAACAAATATTTTGATACTCCTATTTTTAAGAATAAGTTTTTTTAAAATATAACAAATAATATTGTAAAAAAATAGATTTGCGAAGGGTGAACCATCAAATGGTGTCAAAACTACTTTTTTTTAATGTTTTTTTATCTATAGAACTGAATTTTTTCTTATATCATGTCTAAAAAACACATTATATGAATTAGAAAACATAAATTAATTAAATATATATATATATAATTAATGTAATTCAACAAGAGTTATTTATAAATGTTTTTCTATAAAACACCCATGTGAGTTTTTAAATAGTTTTTCAGAAAATCAATCTCTTAATGTGGGTTTTAATTTCATTTGTAATTAATTTGTCAACAAAAAATTAATTATATATACATGTGTAAACCATTTTTTTATAATTCAGTTAATAATTCTCATTCCCACCATTCTAATAGCTAGTTTAATGGTGACAATTTAATAATAATATTTAATTGTTCGTTTATGGTCAATGTGGCATATCATGTATTCTATCAAGAATAATATTTGTTTTAAAAATGTGGGATGTTATAGAGGGTCCGCAATTGGATGATTTTATAGCCGTTAATTCGGCCCCTCAAGAACAACCCCTAGATGTCTATATCCCAGATGAGGCTATCCTTTCAGTTGATTAGGCTATGCACTGTTGGAAAATTCATTTTGATGATGCCACCCAAATAGTGATCTATAGAAGGCTTGGAAATCCTATGATCTATAGAGTAGGCGTGGGGATCATCATCATCAACTCATTCCATGATGTTTTCCATACTGGTTCCTATTATCATAAGGATTCTCCAACAATGAGGTAGATTATCTGACTATTATTACTTGTCTCAATATGGACCTTGAGATTCATTCCCCTACTTTTATGAGAAGGGAGACTCGGATTTAGTCATTAATTAGGTCAATGGTGACTACATCATCAGAAATAGAGAGATAATTCCCTCACTAAAGGACACTCTTCTACTGCGGACCCAATCCACTTTTCAGGTAGAACTTAATCACATCCCTTGTTCACAAAATTTTCACATTAATGACCTCGCTAGTTTAGCCACATCTTCTGTCGAGCCTGGTCGAGATGACATGTTCAATCATGTAGTAAATTAAATGTTTTTTGATCCTATCATTTCAGACGATGATGACAGACAACATCTAAATAATTTATCTTCTGTTTCTTCAACATCAGCACCCTCGGGTTCCCCCATAGTAGAAAAAATATCCTGTTAGATAACTTATTTCACCAAGTACCTCCGATATGGTATTCTTATGCTAGAATGAGCAAATGATGGGTAAATCCATCAGTGTAAAATTTAATTTACCCTTTAAAGAAGAGATAAACTTGAATATAATATCTATAGATGTGGTGTTTATGTAATTATCCTACATTTCATCCCAGAATTCGAGATTCCACATGTTATATAAGAAGTCCATGTCAGGTCTTATGGTGTCCATCAGGTAGAATTGAGGTTGGACATCCAGTTCGAAGGTTGAGCTATTTCTATCCCACCATAGTCAATAATTTCATTCAATATACCAAGAAGATTAACGCATGTCATATCGATTCTAATTTCATGCATCGACGGCTAGATCTCCTCCAAAATACCATGTATTCTTGGACTTTTATATTATGGGGGCTCAATTTTGTTGGACCATATCCACCAGTGATAGGCCATCGGTGTAGTTGAGTTCTAAATGTGAGTGATTTCTTCTCCAATTGTGTACAAGTTATATCCATCAAGTAAATCAAGGCTCAATCAGTGATTGAATTCATAATCTCCCACATCATCCTTTGATCTATATTTCATCATGTTATTCTCACTGAAACAGACCCATCTTCTAGGATTCTGACCTGAAGAGGTTGAATGCCAAGTACAACATACAATCCAACCATACTTCTCACTACCATTCATTTAAAAATTGACAGATCAAGATGTTTCAGAAGACCCTATAAAAAATTATAACAAATTTGGGTGGCCATAAAAATAGTCGTTGGTAGGAAATTCTCTCTAATACCTTTTTGGACTATCAGAAAATGACTTAAAATTCCACCCAGGTGACTCTATATTCCATAGGGTATTGAATAGAGGATATCCTTCCCATCGAGGTTGAATTTTCATCACATTAAATAGATGTATATGACCATAAGAATCTATTTTATATAGAATAATTCAATATTGATAATATGGAATCCCTATAGGATAATAGGCACAAGGCCTTTCACAATTTATAATAGCACCAAAACATTATTTTAAGAGAATTTATCAAGAAGGACCACAAAATCTCTCTTTTACATGGTCACATGGTATTGGTTCTAAAAATTCCAATGATTCCTAGAATGAACCCAAAAAAGTTTTATCTCAAATGGGAATGACCTTAAATCATTCATAAATTTTATTACAATGGTTCATACTCTTTGATCACCAAGGACAGAGAGGGTATCACATGTCCAACCAACTCCACATTTCTCAAGAAGTATATCACATGAGGGGATCCAAGGGTCTGAACTCTCTAAAATTAAAAATATAAGTCCATGAAACAACACCATAAAATCAAAATGAATGCGACTTTTTCATGGAAAATGTTTTATGATATTAGGAATTCTTATGACTTGTTCACATTGGGTCAATTACTCCGCCACACTGTATATAACATTTTGTGATTCTCTTCCAGGGTCAGAACTCTATGGCCTTAAACTAAGATCCCAAGTCATGAATCATTAATTTAAACTATGTACTAGTATTCTTAGGAATATTTGGTGTTGTTATGGGCCTCTTTTTACCTAATTCATGTTGGATTTTCAACTACTCCATGCTATAAATATCTATTTGGGATGCTTAACCTCGTATTATGGTCCAAAATCTGTGACCTTAAACCGAGATCCATCTTATGTTCCATGTTATAGAACCTCAAAATATTCACAATAGGTCCAAGAATTACAAACATAAACAATTCATACACATATAGTTTGAGTTGTATGACTTAAAAATATGAAGCCTGACATCCTCAATGGATGATGATAAATAGTAATCTTACACCATCTTAAATCAGGATGCCTCTAAATAAGAGATGATATTTACCCCATGCCACGAACATGGTACTCCACATGATAACCATTGGATACATAAAATTACCATTTCGAAGATTATTTCCCCTATCAACATTATACATACAACAAATCATGTTCTATAAATATGTGTGGATTGATTCCCATCCTTATGGGATATGTAGTGATGCCCGAATTTGTCACCTCCAGGCCTAGCCACAAATTTTTTAAATGAGTCATGATGTATGAATATTTGACATCCTGCTCTAAGAATTATCACCATAAACTATGTGATGTTTATCTCCAGATACTTTTGTTGTATGTAATCTTCTTTGGCTCATTCACATCAGGTATTACCTATTTCAGGACACACAAGTACCCTTGAATAAAAATTATAAACCATACATCATGAATTTGAACTAGTTTCCTATAGTTTAGGTGACATGACTATAATATTTCTTTCATTACCTAGACTATATAAACTTAAACAATGTGTAACTAGATTTAGGATCACATCAGGTGGACTAGGGACTTCTTGGATCATTCATGTTTGTTTTTACGGCTTTTCCCACAAAAAAAATATTTGAATGAACCTTCTTCATGTTATAGGCCATAGGAACCTAAACTATGGTCATCCACCATAGGACTATGTATATCTTGTTTCTAATCATTAATGGATACATAGTGAAATTTAGACTTCCCATCTCTAGGACCAACTATAGATTAATCATGAAACCATTTGTTCTCTACAATGTAATCACCCCACAATGTCTCACGAGACACTGTCTTGGTATAAGAACCATTCTATTACTTTGACCCCTATGTCAGTTGAGATTCCATCATATCTTGATATAAGGATGAAAATGAGGAAAAGGATGATAGATATTTTGTACAATCTCACTAAAATCCTAGTTTCATGACATGAAACTATAGTCTTACCCTAGAAAAGTTCGGGGTGCCTCTGAACAAGGGATGATTTTACCATATGTGAGACCATGATTTTCTATGTGACAAATAAGAGATGAAATAATATCCTCACCACACAATGTCAAACTGTGTACATAACTTATATAAAATATGATATTCTTCTTATCCATGCATGAGAACATTCAATACCCTCATTTGATAGGGTATCCCACTATTAGAGTCAGTATTCTACAACAACATGTTAAAGAAATTTTTGTGGATTGATTCCCATTATCATGGGATATGTCGAGACACCTTGATTTTTTATCCTGGTTCTATCTCTACAGATGACACATGGAATGTCTATTTCATTCCCCAGTTTCATAGACCAAACTTTATGGACTCAAAATAAAATCCATTGTCAAGAAAGTATGATATTAAAATGCTCACAACATGAACCTTGTTTTTTCTCATGGAAGGAGGGAATTCTTGTCCCATCATATATTACGGGTTAATACAATTTTATTCGACACTAAATAATTTATGGCTTACCATGGTCCAAAATCTATTACCATAATCTGAGATTGAATCCATGGATCGAGCACCATAACCTTAAAATATGTGTAATTTCTATCATGAATGTTTTATGCCGCATTAGGTGGCCTCATAGTTCACCTCATTCATGTTGGGTAATATTTCTTCAAAGTTTTTCACATTCCTTTGAGACATACCATCATGGTCCAAACTCTATGACCTAAAACATAGAGAGGATCCATGGTCCAAGTATCTTGACCTTAAACTGTGTGTATGAAAAGTGTTTTTGGGATATCCCATATGGAAGGTCCTCATAAGCTTCCCATTTACACTGGTCCACTCATCATATCATAAGATGTTAAACTATAACCCAATATTATTCAATGGAAATCAGATTCCATCTTCACCTAATAAGAGGAAGGACTGTTGAGAGGCCCTATTCAAAATCCCCATACACTCCACATCTAGGTCATGTGGCATGAAACTCTGAGATGAAACCTGATCACATGATCTTAAACTGAAAAATGCATCATCTTAACTGTATGATGTAAAACTATGAATCCAATGTCCACACTATACGACACGAAATGTCATGTTTATTGACCTCATTACGTGACGTAAACCTATGAGGCATCTTTTTACCTTTCCCAATAATCCCATTCCTCTGGTGTTGGTCACCTACATTATCATTCATGTTCTTTTACCATCATTCGACATACGAGTTGACACTCCCCTAGAAAAAAGGTTTGACATTGTTCAGACTGATACACCCACACCAACGTTCTCTATTCCACAGGGGCATAATTCCATGAGTTTTTGAATCTATTCAAACATTCAATCACAATATTTCCACACTTCACATGACCGTTATATAGATCCTCATCCACCTCAATATTTGATGGGACCCCCTCACAACATGATGCCAAGCCAAAATGGATCACATACCATCCCAGGCCAACATACTAAATGACATCAGTTGAACATATAGGATATGTTCCATATTTAGAACATGGTCAGTAGATGAATCTCATCTATTTATCCCCATCCTTGGATGAGCAATATAGATGTTGTTGTTGAAAAATGGTTAGCAGTTATTCTATAACATTCTTTTTCTCCCTTTGTGTTCCAGATTTTGGGCAATGAGATTCACAGTGTTCATTCCCATTTGATTGGGTAGAAGTCAATGACCCAAGTTTTATCCTATTCATGCAATAGATAATGTTGGAAAATCATTTCTACAATTCATAGAACCCATTTATTCGTCCATAACTACCCTCAACCTACTCTCTTTGGGATTATTCAATAATAATATACCACTGAGTTTTAAATTATTGTCTAAAACATTTATATAAATGGTCAATCATATGGTCATCCATTTTTTCCCACACCAAAAATGACTCATGTGATCTTAAGTATTAATCACTGGTTATTTCAAAAAAATTATTTAGGAGAAAAAATTGAATTCAATGAATGAAATTTATTCAAGCATGCAAGAGTTGGTAAAAACCATCATTTCATAAGGTTAACCACATGTTGGAGCCTCTCCATTTCAAAAAATTACCCTCTAGACCCACTCCAATGATTAAGAAATCGAAATATGCTCACCTCTAGAGTGTGGTTTCAAGGACCTTTTATCTCCTCTTGATCTCTTCTTCCTCTTCTACAACTAAAGGATGAAGATTATAATCCTTGATCTACACCCTGTATCTTTCGGCATGGAGCTTGACTGTAAGAGAAATTTCATGCTTCTCTTTCTTCTCGGCCTCCTCTAACTAATCCCTTAGTTAGATGATAACATCTGATTGAGAATTGAGGAAGGTAGCATGTTCATTTTTTGTCTCCTCTATATGTTAATTATCTTGGTGGGCCTTTAGAATATTTGGAGTGATATAAGACTTATGTTGATTCTAAGAATCAACAAAATGTTGGATTTCCCTAAAAACCCCCTCAATAAGGAAGTTGTGTACCAAACAATGAGTAGTGTCAACATCCACCCCTAATCTACCTAGGTTGTAAAACCATTTTTGGAGGGACCCCATCCAAATCACCACGTATGGTTTCCATGTTTGAGTGATGATGTATTGTATTATCCTACACACCTTATTCCAGACTATGTGATTTTCCATAGCAACATAAGAACTAGATTCTTCCATCTCTTTGATTATAATGCACTCATATTTAGAAATATCCATGAGAATGATAGTAGTAGGGTCCTCTTCAAGGACCCCCTGAGTCATTTCGAGATCTAGATAAAGGGGATACCGATCATATTCTGAAATTTTTTTGGTATTAATTCCCCAGACATCTTTGAGCTCCACACCACTAGTGGCATCACCTGCGATAACTGAAAACTATTATCCCGAAGCTAAGACCGGTTCATCCTAAAAAACTGGCTCCTTAAGGGTTAGTGAAACCATCATAGGAGGGGCCCCATATGTTCCTTCCACAATCACTCATTTGGAACAAAATCCCTTGAGCACTACATGAAATAAGGTATCATTACTCAATCCATTTGGTGAAGAAAAGTTGATAAAAAATGGATCTTGTGAGAGAGAGGGACTTACAGAAGCTAAGAATTTACAGATTTGACCCCTCGAGTCTTGGTAGGAAGCTCCACAACTAGAGACCCCACAACACAAGTCGGTACTTTAATGACCAGTCCTATCTCCACTTATGTTGATCGAGGAGGAGCTGCATGGAAACATAGCCACACACTAATTCAAAATCTCTGTTAATGTTTGGGAGGATCCAAGTGAATTGAGATTTTCTATTACCCTATGGTAGGTGAATTTTGATGGTAAGACACCCTGGGCATGCTGCTTCCCCAATAGTAATTGACTTCATTGGAATACTATGGTGTAGTATAACATAGATGATAGGGTGGGAATGAGGCCCAAAGGTTGTCACTTTGAATTCCTCAACCATCCCACTAGCTACTTCAGCCTCAGACATAGGCCCCAAGGTGTTCTCTCCATCACCTAGTGGTGAACCTTCAACGCCTCTACTAGGGGACCCTATCCCATTTTCAATTTTTACCTATACAAGGCATGTTTCATTTAATGAAAAAAGTTTTTGAATTAGAGGATTCAAGTATGTTAGTAGGTGTACCATGAGTAATAAGACTATATCATCATCAGGGGCCACAATTTCACTACCCACATGAGGAATATCCTAATTAGTAGTTGATCACTAGGATTATTAACCACCAAATCTCAAAAAGATGTCATTAGTGAATTCCTCCTCGGATGGGTCATCGAATGGTGGTGTATCCTCCAAACTTTTCTCACTACAGAACATCACCCTCCCTGGTGTGGATGGAAGATCTGTCTCTACTTTTTAGAATATTATGTCAACCATGGCTTTTAGTTATAGATTATTATAATGGAATCTCACATTTTCCATGATCTGAGCTTTTACAAACTCTAGCATATCAACTCCATCCTATATCATCTTCTATCATAGGTCCCTTTTTAACATATACATTCATATCATCCTTTATTTTATCTAAATCATTTGGAAGACAACGTCAGTAGCAGGTTTTAGTAGGTACCTAATTTTCTTCTTAGGATCCTCCTAGTATCTTCTCATCCTAACCTGATATCCTCTTAATTACTCTCAGGACTGATTTCAGGACCACTCTCCTCCAAGATTCGGTGGTACAACAGCGCCTCGCGCCATCCCCACCATAGCCTTATCCTGAACTACACCATACATATGAACCACTCTTAAGAGGGAATCCCACCTTCCACCTTAATTCTCCGGTTCCCCAATCACTGGATCAATCACCTTAATGTGGTTTCTCAAGATCTCATTTGTATATACTACCACCTAGTTTCTACTATAATCTATTGATATGCTAGTATTGACATTATTCGATGATAGTTTGATCATATATACATATCCTATTCCTATATGATTCCACCATAGATGATGAAGGATACAAGGATTTAGTTCCTCATGAACCCCTGTGAGACTCTATTTTCCAATTATTGGAGGCACCCAAACATTCTGGTGAATTGGGATGGCATTTATTGTTTGCAGTAGACATATCCCTCAATCCTGACATCCAGAACTCTTCACCATAAACTCTATAGGCACTCCTTCTATTCCCAAGTTACCTATGGTCTATCCACCATAGGGATAATTGGGTTTTATAAGGGGTTTATATTGATGTTTTTATGATTTATAATTCAAATAATGACCCCAGACTTGTGAAGCTAAAATTTTAAGACCATGGAAATGTAGGGCGGATATGGATTCAAAAACAATTTGGGGGGATTACGTAATTCCAAAACACATAACCCCTAAGGTGTACTATAATATAGCCAGGTATGGACTAGAGGGGTCCAAAAATCCTCCTTGGCGTGTCTCCCCTTGCCACATGCAACAACAGGATATAGATTCAGTCCATTATGAGAACCCCTAGGTTCACCATATTACTGACTACCAAGATCTTTTCCATCACCAGTATCCCCAGGCACTGGCCTATATAGGTGTCCATAACTGGAAGTATCTAGACACTATGTAATGTGGTGAGAAATATAGTGTAGTAGACAAATGGATCCCAACCATCCAAAATTGTATAACCCCACTGCTCAAACTACCCCTCCTCAAGGATCAATGAATATGATCCTAGTTTCCTCTTATGTGATGCTTTTTGACATTTCAATCATCACTTTGACATCTTGATGCATGAATCTTTCCTTAAGAACATGTAAAATCAAATATTGATTTTGATTTACTTTTGGAAGTTGGGATTATGTTCGAGCGTCACCTTCAATGTCCTCATAAGGTGTTGTGTTAGGAGAGGGGTCTGATGCCTCCTTCCCTTGGTGTTCTTCAATGAAATAATATATTTTTATTGGAACCCTTCCAGTGGTATTCCACTAATGCAGTGAACATCTGACAAGATAATTCTTACCAGCCCATGGTGGAGGTAGAAGGTGTTAGTATCTGGGGACCACTAGTTTAGGAGCTCTAACACTAGCTCATGTTGATGGTATGTGTGGAAATGTAACATACATAGTAATTGAGAAATCCAAAATTATGTAGTTTTGAACCATACAAAAAGTAGGTATATCATACAATATATTCCCAAGCCCATTCAGTAATGAAATATCATCTATACCACAGGTCCTAGTCCTTATATCAGCCCTATTTATTGTGCCACGAGATGCTCTGAAAGAATCTGGCATAGTGGTAAAGGAATTATACAACCTTTTGTTTCTTCCCCATGGACATACTGGTCAAACCATTCAACACATAGATTTTAATGGTGCAATGCTCCCAAAAAGGGTGTCTATAAATAATGATGTTCCAGTAAATGAGTTCATCCTCACACGTGAACCTAGATCATGGATTTTTAACCTTGATTCCATGAATTTTCACCTCATCGGATAGGCCAAAATTCCAGAGGAAGGTGTTAACTTAATGGATAGTTCCTTTATGCCTCATTCAGCTTGTCAGGGAACATTTGGTTTTCTGAAACGACCTTCCTAGTTTGAGGTATTTAATGATTTCCAACCATTTCTTCTCTCCATGTAGAGGTAGTGGTTTTGATGTCATCTTGATTATATTTAGGGGCCATTTCTGATGGGTTTTGAATGTTTAAATATGTTGCGTGCAAGATAAGGATTCAAATGTGCAAGTTCGATAGATTTCATTATAAAAATAATCCCTGGTCATAGGAAAATTATGTGCGAAAAAGTTTTTTTGGAGGACACATTAAAATATCAGGTTTTCACACAATAGGATAACTAAGATGCATGATAACAATAAATATTATCACGTAAAAAGTCAAAAGTATCATATAAAGGGCCCCTGCACCTATTTATAAAAATAGACCAACAGATTGTGTGCATGCATAACCTTCTTGTGTGACTTACCACAAATTTTATGAGCACTCACAAGAATGAACTACACTCCGAGGAATTTCACTCAAAACCCAACCTTCTGGTCTCGTATTAGCTCATATTATGAGGTGGGGGATTTTTTAGTGCTATAATTTGATAGGAATCACCAAAGAGGAGGCTTTTGGATAAATTGAGCCTACATCCCACCTCGAAGTACCATTCCTGGGATGATGATCATAGTACATGGAAGATTACTTCATCACGTGAAAGGGGATGATTTTGTGTGAAAAGGCCTTACATTCTATTTCAGGCATGATTTTTATGGTTTCCGCAACAAATGATAGGATTTCCCACACTAGAACCCAAAATAAAGCAGGGTTTCCTGAAATAAATGAATTGTTCATGCTACAGTCCCCTTTATGTTCTAATGGTGACATATAGATGGTGTGTTGTATAGTCGTGTTCTCATGGAAAATGAAGAAATTGAATGAAAATCCCCTTCCACTTCCATGTCTTTTCATACCCACTGTTTAGGATTTCATATATAAATAGAAGCTCACCAATCCCCCATATAGAAGTATCCCCTCAGAAGAAGAAATGAAACTATCATTTATGTAATCCTTCGTCTCCCACTATAGTTCACATCATGAACAACCCAATATAAAAAATATTAGGTGAAGGTCCTCATGTGGACCAATCCCCAACTTGGGTTGTGGTTGATGAATCCATGTGAAACTACACCCAAGGAGAGTTGAGTGTGTGAAAATAGCCTTATTTTACATAACTCTGACATTATGCACTACAATTAACATGCAGTCACCCTTTCCATAAACATCCAGGACCTACCCCTATGATAGAGTTCCCTAATCACAAAACCCTTGAGTGAAAAACACCAAATATGTGATAAAAAAATTTCCTAGTCCCATACATGAAGTCCATTATCCCTCTAGTTCCATATTTACCTAACATTTTTCTTCTCAGCATAGGTACTATAACCTCTACTTCTTCTCTACATAGGGAACATATTGTGCACATCGTTATTTACCAAAACCCATTTAGAGTTCCAAACTTATTCCCAACCCAAAGGAACATGAGTGGGGGTCACATAAGCCTAAGGGGTCAGGAGTGTTTCTACCAACATCCGAGCTGCATGAAGTAAAATTGTCTTGTTATACGTATTAGTTGTATGACATTAAATTGACCAGCATTATTCTTATAACAATAGGTAAAACAATATTCATACCCTATGCGATGAACTTTGAATTCCCCATGTATGATCATCATGGTATTCCACAATATTCCCCACATCCAGATATGAATAATTAGAATGGAAGATTCCATACACAAGTCCAACAATATTCCAACCAAGAGAAATCGTCTTATGAAGGGAAAATTATACGCATAAGCCCCACACTATCCCTGGTTGATGATCCTTCCATGACACAAGAGTACATAATTCATGATGCTAAACTACTTGGATTGGTCATGTCACACAAACATAAACAAAAACATTGAACTATGTGGGTTCTGATTCCCATCTTCGAAATAGGGTATATAGGATGCCTATTTAAGGTTCAATCCCGACGATTGTAAACCCATGGTGTTCCCTCTAAGGGAATACCTCCCAGATCTACCTAAAGGGGTGTTCAGATCCATCAATCCTAGATCAAACTCATGGTGTGTTCTGATCCACTAATCCCTGATCTTCATCATAGGGTTTTATGATCCAACCATCTATATACAATTTAGGTGTGACATATTCCATCTTAGAGACACACCTCTCAGATCTACCTCAAGGGGTGTTATAATCCATCCATCATTAAAATATTTATGTGTGACATCTTCCCTTATAGGGAAACACTATCTAGATCCTCCTCAAGAGGAGTTCTGATCCTTCCATATAGGATCTACCTCAAGGGTCATTTTGATCCATCCACCATAGATCCACCTCAAGGGGCATTCTGATCTACCCATCACAGATTCTCATCAAGGGATGTTTGGATCCATTCATCCTGAATCCACCTCATGGGGTATTCTGATCCATCCATTATTAAAATATTTAGGTTTGACATCTTCGCTCATTGGGACACAATTACTAGATCTACATAATGTGAATTATGATCCCTCAATCTGAGATCCACCTCATGTGGAATTCTAATCCATCAAACCCTTTTCTTCAAGAAGGGGAATTATGATCCATCCATCTAGAATCTTTTTTATGGACCATTCTAATCCATTCATCCCTGATCCACCTCAAGGGGAGTTCTAATCCATCCATCAGTATACTATTCATGTTTTAAATATTCCCTCATAGGGAAAAACATCCCAGATATGCCTGAAGGGGTGTTCTGATTCATCCATCGGTAAACTATTCAGGTGTGACATCTTTCCTCTTAGGGATAGACCTCTTGGATCCACCTCAAGGGGTGTTCAGATGAATCCACCCTGGACGCACCTCAATGGGTGTTCTAAACCATTTATCCCATCTAAATACGGTGTTAAACTAACACCCTGACCCATAATGCATACCCTATACATAAGTGTGAGATGAATGAGGAAAAAAACTTTGGAAGAAATATTCCCATGGCATCAAATATCTCATGATCGACATGATATTACTTTGGTTTCACACCAAAGATACATCATATGAGATGCCCTCATAAGAGAAAGATTCACGGGTAACCAATGCACCCAAAATTATGACATTCCTAGATATGCCCAACAAGAATAATCTAGAGACCGCAGGTTTCTTCCCTATTAGGAAGAATAAATGTACTTAAATGGTGTCTACAAAGATAAGGAGCTAGGAATGAGTTCCATGAACATGAATTAAATATTTAAGGGAGACATGGACTGGGCATCATTGCTAAAGGTGGAAAAATTTGAAGGATTAATTGACATCTGATCATCTTATTTCAATAAAGGAGCCAAAATTTTCCAAGAATGTGATGAAAACCATCCTCCTTCAGAAAGTGGGAACACATGGATATAGAAACCAAAGAACACATATATCTTGTTGACATGCTGAAGCTCCTTTATGAAAGTGTTATAATCATTTACATAGTATTATTTGAATCTCAAAAAGAGGAGGTGGGTTGAATAAATAAAATAATTTAATTTTTATATTTCCTATATTCTAGGGAACAAAAATTCGATAGAGGTTGATTTGATCCAAAGGACTTAGACATAAGCATTTCAGTAGGCCAGTAGTGAGTGGATGTTGATGGATTTATTTTTTGAGATGCACATAGAGGTCCATGAGAATCACATGAATCCCATCCTTACATACTTACCAGTAGAGTTTTCACTTATATATAGAGGGAAGATGAGGAAACTTTCATAACCCAATGGCTTAGTCCAAAGAGAGAGTGTTTTAGGAGTGGAACGATGACCAAGATGGATCATTGATGAGGATAAAATACTATGCATTCATGAAAAAATTTGGGTTCCTATAGACACACGAGAAGTGTGGATGCCTGAGTCTCATTATTATATTTGTGAAATACATCACAATGTTAAAAAGATATATCATGACTTACTCCACTGGTATTGGTGGTCGGTGATGAAATGAGAGATAGAGGGTTTTATTTACTAGTGTTCAACTTGTTAGATGGTGAAGGCATAACACCTATAAACCACATGGATTCTATAAACATTTCCTATTCTAAAGTGGTAATGGGACAATTTCATATTTGACTATGCTACTAATTTACCTATATCCTCTCAAAATAATGTTGAAGTATGGGTGATCATTGATAAGATAAAGGAGGCCTCTTAGTTTTTACCTTTCAAAGAGAAATTTCTAAATGATAGACTTGGGGGGAACTATATATTCGATATTATTCGACTTCATAGAGTTATATGGTTGATTGAATGTAGAGACCTGAAGCTAAAAGTACAAGGAAATTAAATTACATTTGCGGAATACTTAGTACATAATAAAAACACACACACAAGGACCGTAATAGTTTAGTGTATTTGGAAACCTGGAATATAATCTTTTAATCGCGGTGAACGATCTTCATCATCTCCCATAAAGATCTTCTCTTTCTTTTTAATAAAAAAACGTTATTTATATCCTGGGAAAAAGAAAACAAAAAAGGGTGAGATCAAATGCTCAGAAAGGTTAAACAAAATAAATATCAATCACATCATATTCATAAGAACATAACATTTTGGAAATATTAACCTGCAAAAGATATCATAATATCATAACATGGGATAAATCATAGTAGTGAAATGTAATAACAATAATCATATCTTAAAACATGAAACTTTGTGTAATACACACATAATCATAGAAAATCATTTCTTATTAGTCAAGACTCATTTCCAAGACTATCTTAGTGGACAAAGTCCATTTCTGAACCGAGTTCACTCCTCGTTTCAGTCCTATTTCACTGAACCGGTTTAACCTTCCGTTCCAGCCATGTCTATCTCATGAGATATAAAATCTTTACCCAAGGCCTTGGAGGGATATATAGGTCCCACCAATATCATAATGATACCATTCATATGTGTGCCACAAAATCATAAATCATACATCATTGCATAAACCATGTAATAAAAATGGGATTCTTAAACAAAATGAAATCAGAAAACAATTCATATACGATAAAGGAGTTCATAACAATAATTCCATCACAACATAATCAAATCAATGTAATAATAGGGATAGAAACAGAACCCTATATTATCTTAGATGGAAAATAATTTTGATAAAACACTTGAACTCCATTCTTGAGGAAAATATTCTTTCTACTTCAAAAACAGTTTCCTTTCTTAACATGTCATACAATTTTAAACTAAAGGAAGTTGATTAAAAATAAACTTTAAAACTTGTAAAGGGAGATTCTTGGAATTTTTTTTGGAAAATACATTCATGCCGTATAAGTTAAAAAAACATTCTTCTCGTACTTTTGTCAGAAAAGTCAAAAAGTACCTCGTACGAAAAACGACAAAAGATTCCTTTTATATATTTTACTATAAACTCACCAAAGGTTAAAAATGGATTTAAAAAATTGTAGGTGGATGGAAGTAATATTACATATTGAGGAAACATGGATGTGGATGATAAAATACACCCTAGTAAATACCAAAGTATAAACAATCTCAGATAAAAATGAGATTGTGATATTTCCCTTACCTTAGGTCTGATTTGCTTCGTAAGTGTCCGAACCTCCTGTATAATGATTTAAATAATGTCATTGACTTATTCCAGAATCATAATTGTTGTTATTATATCATATATGGTTCACTTATGACTTTATATTACCCTTTCTTTTGTAAATTCCTTGTTAAAGAGCGTTTTGGGTAAAATCGTTTCATTTGTCGTCCGTGTTTTGACTTGTAATTATTCATATGATTACTTAGATCATGATTAATTAATTCCAGAATATAAAACATGATTTATATATAATATATATTCAGAATATACATATATATAATAAATTAGTAAATGGAATGAAATACACCGTTCATGGAGACGGTAGGTCGTACGTACGCATGAACGCTGTTTTCGTTTCCTTATTGAGTTGAATGGAATTAAGTAGATGACATACATATATATACACATAAATCCAGTATCATTATTATGTCATATATTTAATGATTAATTATTATATATTCTTTATAATCATTCATAAATGGTTAACGTGGAGAATGAATCTCATCGCGTCGTGGAGACGGTAGTCCGTACGTACACATGAGCGATGATATCGTTCTCATGATCATGGAATTGTATTGGAGTGTATGTACACTATTTCAGAATCAATATTACTTTACAATAATCATATATAGTTATTATGTACACCATTATACCCATCCAAGTAAGGTGGTGGTGGAAAATAGATTACACCACGGCATGGAGACGGTATTCCGTATGTATGCACATGCGGTGATTTCATTTTCCGTAGGATGGATAGATGGTGAAATAGGTTTGTTTCATACATATAATAACATATCAGTATATGACTGATACTGATGTTATTACTTAATAATGAAACAACCTAAGAAGAAGAAGTGGAAGAAAAAAAAATGTTGAAAGAATCGGTAACAGACATTACCTCTTCTTTGAAGCGCCTCTTTGAGTCCTCCTCTTAGGGAACTAAAATTGGTCTTTGAAGAAGACCAGGACCTCTATGATGTTTCAATGGAAGTGGAGAAGAGAATGTTTCAGGGGTTGTCCGAGCTTGAAGGCTCAAAGTGGGGTGAGGAAGAGAGGGAGGAGGTGCCCTTTTTTAGGGAGGATAGGGGCTCCTTTGGAAAAACTAAAACTATTATTTTATTATAAAGCTAAATTCGGGTTTAAATAGATCCAAATTGATTTATTTAGAAGCTAAGGTGGGTATGGGTCGAAATCCTCTCATCCAATATAATTTAGACAAGTTTCGGTTCCTATTTTAAACTTATCATTTAGATTTAACATTAAGTTAGATAATTTTACTTTTACCGTGCCTTTTTGTGTTCTTACACTATAAGGTTAATAAACATACTATAACAAGCCAAACTAACCTCAAGTTGTTTATTATTAATATATATAACCTTATCGATGTCATTTGGATGAACCTTATATTTTTTTGGAATAACAATTAATAATATAATATATTTTTTGAAAACTATTTTATGTCAATTTTAACATTATTTAGTAATTGATTTTTGTGAAAATCATAACAGAATGATTAATTCGAAAAAAGTTAATTAAATCAATAATAACATGTCATATTAACCTAGAAAATTAGTGGAATTCATAAAAATTCTCAAATTACATTTATTTGGGTATTTATAACATCAATTATGTCAATATTTCATTAATAAGATAATTACTGCATCATCATTGTGTCATAAATAAATTAACTTATTTAAACTCTAAAAATTATAAATAAAATACCATTATTTAGGAAATATTTTTAGATTTCTAATGAATATTTATAGTCAAATTTATCTTATGTATAACCCTATATTTAAAATTCTATAGTTATTAAACTTTGATTTTAACTATTTTAACCCTTCTTTAAATAAATTGATAATAAATGTCCTAATCTAATCCAAGTGGGCCAAAATGGTCATATTTTATTCCTAAGGTGGTTTTTGTCAGAATTACACTTATCCAATTGAATTAGGACAAGTGTTAGGGTAATAATAATATCATTTTTACCCTTAACTACCCTATTTACTTTTAACCGTGGTAAAGAAAGTAAAAAGTTACTATTCAATAAAAATTATTTTCATCTCATTGAACCACATTTTAGTCCTTGATATTAAACGTGTCTCTCGGATTTTTGAAATTCCACTCACATAAGTGGTAAAATTACGTTTTGTGAAAAATTCAGTTTTTTAACTACCACTTAGTGGTTTCACTATTCATCAAAAAATGAAAGTGTCCAGAAAAATAACAAAAATTAGGCCTAAGCTATATTTGATATTATGAATTCAAAAATGATGTTTATTTTACCAAATTAAAAACTTATCAGTTACATTAACAAGTTTAAAAATTAAATCTCGTCGTCAAGACAAATGGCATGTTTTTAAGAGATAATAATTATCAAAAGATTGACACTTGTTTATGTCTGGTTTAAATGTTAAATTACATCAAATGACCAACATTGTATTAAATTGTAAAAATATATTATAAATATAAATTAAAACCACTCAAATTAATAATTTATCACTATTAATTATTTCGATTAAAAAAGTTGTTTTTAATTAAAATTTAATAATTTTCACATTATTCAGAATATGAAAGTTATCCGAAAACTACCAAAATTTCACCCTAAACTAATTTCGATATTCTGAATCCAAAAATGAAGTCCGTTTTGAAAAAGGAAATTTACAAAATTTCAAAAAGTAGTTATTACTATTCATAACGGCTAGTTTTAGTAATATTTTAATAGCATATCGTTGTTTAGTAAAACTCGGTATTGCGTACTACACACAATATCGAGGAAAGTCGCGATTGTGTGTAATGCAAGGAAGGTCAAGAATTCGTGTTGTACAAGATCCTTTTGGTGCAGCGTACAACACAAGACATTAATGAAATTAAAAAGAATATTTTTCATAAAAACTCGGGGTGTTACATTCTACCCCCCTTAAAATTAATTTCACCCCCAAAATTCATTGGGGTTATAAATGGTTTACTACTCGAATGTTTATTTAATAGAAACCGACATCGTAAAAAGGAATACCAAAACTTATCTTTAAAAACTAAAGTATGAAACGTAACGGTTACCCAAATTAACTAATCACTGTGTTTCCACGTAGGAGAACAAAGGTGAAAATATGGATATGGAAGAGAAATCTAACTGTCATGTACTGATGGAGAGTGGTAGAGAACATGGCTATGAAATAGCCAAAAATCACAAATCCATAGATTTGTGATGATCTAAGGTACCATATGATTCATCGGATATAAGAGCACTAGGACAACATTTTTTGGTTTTCAATATCATTTTCCTAAAGTTGAAAATTTTGAATTAGAAGAAATAACTACTTTATTTCGACATAATCTCACCGTTGGTCATGAATTGAACAATTTCCACTTCATCTCTTAAAGAAATGAAGTTTAATTTTTCATTCGTGAAGTGTTAGTAGATCATGTGATAGAATGATGGGTCATTCCATCTGTCTTAATCAAATGGTTAGCAATAGTTATATACATAAGTCCATCTATCATATATCGTTCCAAAATGGACATATACTTCATCTATCATAACACTTAATATAATAAAACTAGATTATACTAACCAGGGACTTCCTGTAGGCCATTGGTAGGTGATAAAGGCATGTCGCACTTTGGTTGTGGGTTCGATTCCCACAGCCTTGTCCGACGCGATGGGCTGTCGGCCATCCTGCAGGTTGTCCTTTTTCTAAAACTAAATTACTATAACATCCCATCAATAATACCAAAAAAAGTTCTATCCTTAAGCAATAATAACTTATGTCCAATGTAACCCATTCCAATCTTTAGGCTTATCTAAAATACTTCGGTCCAAGCACATAGTATAAGGAAAACGATTACTTGAAATGTCATCAACCAAGCATGTGAATACAATCATTTATCCCCTATATACCTTGTCGGTCAAATTCCAATCATGTGAATACCTTAATCATGTATTCTCATGAAAAATGAATACCCATTAAACCTTAGTGAAAAAATGAGTGCTGTAAAAAGTTAACTCTTTCCACATACCAAAACCCCAAAATTCTATATACTCAAACCATGATATAACTATTTCCTTATATCAGTCATGAGCTCATGAATACTATCAAACATTTAATTTTCTTCTTATCCCTTCATTATGCGCATATCATATACATTCCAAAAATATCTGAATAACCTTTCATGGATACTGGTACCATTAATCATACACTTTCAAAACTCAAGGAAAGACAACAGTGTAACAATCCTTATATGTCTCTTTATTCCATAGTACCATGAGATTACTTATAAAACATTACACTTGATAAACATGTAATCATTCCAATACCTTATTAAACCATTGACCGAGCTTCAACAATTCTCACATATCATTTGTAGTCTCTTCATCATCATCAATATAAATACTACCCATACGACCATACTGATTCTCTTCATGAGACTTTCCCTTAGGGAATTGGTTTGCATAATGCCCGTACATTCCACATTTAAAACATTTAACCATTGTTTATGTCGTAGCAATACTATTATCCTCATCCCTGGTGTTAACTGAACCTTTTCCTTTGCACTTACTAGCTTTGTGTCCTTCTTTTCCACACCCAAAGCATCTTCCAGTTCCTTTGAAACATTCTCCTTGATGCCTCTTCCCACATGATTTACATAGGGGAAATTGAACTTTCTTTCATCTATGATCATCATGAAACTCCATCTTTCTCATATTAGCCGAGTTAGGAAACTTACCAAATTTGAGTTTATTGATCATATTATGAGATTTCTGATTCGGCATAATAATGATTTTTGGACTTACAAATCCCATTTCATTTGGTTTCTCATGAAGAATATCATTCCATTGTCCATCATATCCTCCATTATCGTGAATCATCTTGTTTCTAGCCATTTTCTAAAACCCAAAAGAATAGTGTGAGAGGAAAAAATCACGCTAGGGAAAAAAATATAATAAAAGGGGAGTACATTCAATATCTAACCTCTTGGGTTACCATAAATCTAGTACTATAACCTATACTTATACTTAACCTTAGGGACATCCCTAGAAATACCTTAGAAATATCTCTAGGGATTTCACTAAAGTTTTCTCATCCTAGTTTCCAATGGTTGACTAAACCTTTCCTCTGATACCAACTATAGAGACCCGAATCTAAACATACAAGGACATTAGATTACTTTTTCGGAATACTTAGTACATAACAAAAACACACACACAAGGACCGTAATAGTTTAATATCTGGAAACTCGGAATATAATCTTTTAATCGTGGTGAAAGATCTTCAACATCTCCCATAAAGATCTTCTCTTTTTTTAACCTAAAACCTTTATTTATATCCTAGGGAAAAGAAAACATAAAAGGGTGATATCAAATGCTCAGTAAGGTTAAACAAAAAAAATATCAATCACATCATATTCAAAAGAACATAACATTTTGGAAATCTTAACCTGAAAAAGATATCATAATGTCATAACATGGGATAAATCATAGTAGTGAAATGTAATCCCAATAATAATAACTAAAAACATGAAACTTTGTGGCATACACACATAATCATAGAAAATAATTTCTTATTAGTAAAGACTTATTGCCAAGACTATCTTAGTGGAAAAGTCCATTTCTGAACCGAGTTCACTCTTCGTTTCAGTCGTATTTCACTGAACCGGTTTAACCTGCCATTCGAGCCATGTCTATCTCATGAGATATAAAATCTTTACCCAATGCATTGGAGGGAGATATAGGTCCCACCCATCTCATAATTATACCATTCATATGTGTGCCACAAAATCATAAATCATACATCATTGCATAACCCATGTAATAAAAATGGGATTCTTAAACAAAATGACATCATAAAACAATTCATATAAGATAAAGGAATTCATAAAAATAATTCAATCACAACATAATCAAATCAATGTAATAATAGGGATAGAAACAAGACCCTATATTATCTTAGATGGAAAATAATTTTGATAAAACACTTGAACTCCATTCTTGAGGAAAATATTCTTTCTACATCAAAACATTTTCCTTTCTTAACATGTCATACAATTTTAAACTAAAAGAAGTTGATTAAAAATAAACTTGAAAACTTATAAAGGAAGATTCTTGGAAATAATGTTTTAAAAATCCATTCATTCCTTATAAGTCAAAAAAACATTCTTCTCATACTTTTGTCGGAAAAGATAAAAATTACCTCGTACGAAAAACGATAAAAGATTCCTTTTATATCTTTTACTATAAACTCACCAAAGGGTAAAAATGGATTTAAACAATTGTATGTGGATGTAAATAATATTACATATTGAGGAAACATATATGTGGATTGTAGAGACCCAAAGCTTGAAGTACATGGACATTACATTACTTTTGTGGAATACTTAGTACATAACAAAAACACACACACAAGGACCGTAATAGTTTAGTGTCTTTGGAAAATCGGAATGTTTTCTTCTAATCATGGTGAAAGATCTTCAACATCTCCCATAAAGATCTTCCCTTTTTTTCATACCTAAAACCTTTCTTTATATCCTGGGGAAAAGAAAACATAAAAGGGTGAGCTCAAATGCTCAGTAAGGGTAAAAAAAAGAAATATCAATCACATTATATTCATAAGAACTTATCGTTTGGAAATCTTAACCTTAAAAAGAGATCATAATTTCATAACATGGGATAAATCATAGTAGTGAAATGTAATACCAATAATCACAACTTAAAACATGAAACTTTGTGGCATACACACATAATCAAAGAGAATCATTTCTTATTAGTCAAGACCCATTTCCAAGACTATCTTAGCGGACAAAGTCCATTTCTGAACCGAGTTCACTCCTCATTTCTGTCCTATTTCACTAAACTGGTATAACCTACCGATCCAGCCATGTCTATCTCATGAGATATAAAATCTTTACCCAATGCATTGGAGGGAGATATAGGTCCCACCCATCTCATAATGATACCATTCTTATGTGTGCCACAAAATCATAAACCATACACCACAACATAACCCATGTAATAAAAATGGGAATCTTAAACATCATGCAATAATACATATAAGATAAAAGTACATCATAACATAATAAATAATGTAAAAATAGGGATTGAAACAGAACCTTATATTATCTTATATGGAAAATAATTTTGATAAAACACTTGAACCCCATTCTTGAGGAAAATATCCTTTCTACTTCAAAAACATTTTTCCTTTCTTAACATTTCAAACAATTTTAAACTAAAAGATATTGATTAAAAATAATATTGAAAACTATTAAAGGAATCTTCTTAGAAGTAATGTTTTAAAAATCCATTTATGCCGTATAAGTTAAAAAAACATTCTTCTCGTACTTTTGTCGGAAAAGTCAAAAAGTACCTCGTACGAAAAACGACAAAAGATTCCTTCCATATCTTTTACTAAAAACTCACCGAAGGGTAAAATTGGACTTAAACAATTGTAGGTGGATGGAAGTAATATTAAATATTGAGGAAACATGGATATGGATGACAAAATATACCCCAATAAATACTAATGTATAAACAATCTCGGATAAAAATGAGATTGTGAAATTTCCCTTACCTTTGGTCCGATTTCCTTTGTTAGTGTCCGAACCTCCTGTATAATGATTTAAATAATGTTATTGAGTTATTACATAATCATATTCATTGTTATGATATCATATATGGTTCACTTATGACTTTATGTTACCCGTTCTTTTGTAAATTCCATGTTAAAGAGCGTTTTGGGTAAAATTGTTTCATTTGTCGTCCGTGTTTTGACTAGTAATTATTCATATGATTACTTAGATCATGATTAAATAATTCAATAATATAAAACATGATTTATATATAATATATATTCATAATATACATATATATAATAAATCAGTAAATGGAAAGAAATACACCGTTCATGGAGACGGTAGGCTGTACGTACGCATGAACGCTGTTTTCGTTTCCTTATTGAGTTGAATGGAATTAAGTAGATGACATACATATATATACACATAAATCCAGTATCATTATTATGTCATATATTTCATGATTACTTATTATATATACTTTATAATTATTCATGAATGGTTAAAGTGGAGAATGAATCTCATCGCGTCGTGGAGACGGTAGTCCGTACGTACGCGCGAGCGATGATATCGTTCTCATGATCGTGGGACTGTATTGGAGTGTATGTATACTATTTAAGAATCAATATAACTTTAAAATAATCATATATAGTTATTATTTACACCATTATACCCATCCGAGTAAGGTGGTGGTGGAAAATAGATTTCACCACGGCATGGAGACGGTATTTTGTACGTACGCACGCGCGGTGATTTCGTTTTCCATAGGATGGATAGATGGTGAAATAGGGTTGTTTCATACTTATAATAACATATCAGAATATGAGTGATACTGATGTTATTACTTCATAATGAAAAAACCTAAGAAGAAGAAGTGGAAGAAGAAATAAAGGTGAAAGAATCGGTAACAGAAATTACCTCTTCTTTGAAGAGCCTCTTTGAGACCTCCTCCTAGGGAACTAAAATTGGTCTTTGAGAAAGACCAGAACCTCTAAGATGTTTCTAGGGAAGTGGATAAGATAATTTTTCAGGGTATGGCCGAGCATGAAGGCTCAAAGTTGTGTGAGGAAGAGATGGAGGAGGTGCCATTTTTTAAGGGAGGAGAGGGGCTCCTTTGGAAAACTAAAAATATTATTTTATTATAAAGTCATATTCGGTTTTAAATAGCTCCAAATTGATTTATTTCGAATATAGGGAGGGTATGGGTCGAAATACTCTCATAAAATAGAATTTATACAAGTTTAGGTTCCTATTTTAACCTTATCATTTAGATTTAACATTAAGTTAAATAATTTTACTTTTACCGTGTCTTCTTGTGTTCTTATACTATAAGGTTAATAAAATTCCTATAACAAGCCAAACGAACCCCAAGTTGTTTATTATTAATATATATAACCTTATCTAAGTCATTTGGACGAACATTAGATTTTTAGGAATAAAATAACAATTAATAATATAATATTTGTTTTAAAAACTATTTTATGTCAATTTTGACACTATATGGTAATTGATTTTTATAAAAATCATAACAGAATGCTTAGTTCTAAAAAGGTTAATAAAATCAATAATAACATGTCATAGTAACCTAAAAAATTAATTTAATTCATAAAAAGTCTCAAATTTAATTTATTTGGGTATTTATGACATAAATTATGTCAATATTTCATTAATAAGATATTTACTACATCATCGTTGTGTCACAAATAAATTAAATTATTTAATGTCTAAAAATTACAAATAAAATATAATTATGTAGGAACTATTTTTATCTTTCTAATGAATATTTATAGTCGAATTTATCTTATGAATAACCCTATATTAAAAATTATTTACTTATTATACTTTGATTTTAACTATTTTAACCCTTTTTTAAATAAATTAATAATAAATGTCCTAATCTAATCCATGTGGGCTTAAATGGTCATATTTTATTCCTAAGGTTGTTTTTGGTCGAATTACACTTATCCAATAGAATTAGGACATGTGTTAGGGAAATAATAATATCATTTTTACCCTTAATTACCCTATTTACTTTTAACCAGGGAAAAAAAGTCAAAAGTTACTATTCACCAAAAATTATTTTCATCTCATTGAAACACATTTTAGTCCTTGATATTAACCGTGTCTCTTGGATTTTTTAAATTCCACTCACAGAAGCGGTAAAATTATGTTTTATGAAAAATTCAGTTTTTAACTACCACTTAGTGGTTTCACTATTCATCAAAAAATGAACATTTCCAGAAAAATACAAAAAATTAGGCCTAAGATATATTTGATATTATTAATTCAAAAATGATGTCTATTTTACCAAATTCAAAACATATCAGTTACATTAATTAATTTAAAAATTAATTCCCGTCGTCAAAAAAATTGCGTGTTTTTAAGAGATAATAACTATCAAAAGATTGACACTTGGTTATGTCTGGTTTAAATGTGAAATTACATCCAATGACCAACATTGTATTAAATTGTAAAAATATATTCTAAATATACTTTTAAACCACTCAAATTAATAATTTATCACTATTAATTATTTTGATTACAAAAAATATTTTTAATTAAAATTTAGTAATTTTCACTATTCATCAGAAAATGAAAGTGATCCGAAAAGTACCAAAATTTCACCCTAAGCTAATTTCGATATTCCGAATCCAAAAATGAAGTCCATTTTGAAAACAAAAATTTACAAAATTTTAAAAAGTGGTTATTACTATTCATAACAGCTAGTTTTAATAATATTTTAATAGTATATCGTTGTTTAGTGAAACTCGGTATTGCGTACTACACATGCTATCGAGGAAGGTCGTGATTGCCTGTAATTCAAGGCAGGTCAAGGATGCATGTTGTGAAATATTTTTTTGGTGTAGCGTACAACACAAGACATTAATGAAATTAAAAAAAATATTTTTCATAAAATCTGGGGGTGTTACATTCTGCCCCCCTTAAAAAGAATTTCGCCCTCGAAATTCGTCGGGGTTATAAATGGTTTACTATTCGAAAGTTTCTTTGATAGAGACCCACATTGTAAAAAGGAATACCAAAACCAATCTTTAAAAACAAAAGTATGAAATGTAATGGTTACCCAAATAAACTAATCAATGGGTTTCCACATAGGTGAAAATATGGATATGGAAGAGAAACTTAACCATCATGTTCTGATGGAGAGTGGTAGAGAACATGACTATGGAAAAGCCAGCAATCACAAAGCCATAAATTTGTGACGATCTAAGGTACCATCAGATTCATCAGATATAAGAGCACTAGGACAACATTTTTGGTTTTGAAGATCATTTCTCTAAAGTTGATGAAATTGGAATTAGAAGAAATACTTTCGTGATTTAGTTTCACCGTTGGTAGTTCTTTGGACAATTTCAACTTCAACTCTTAAATAAATGAAGTTGAATTTGTCATTCGTGATGTGTTAGCAGATCATGTGATAGAATGATGGGTCATTCCATCTGTCTCAAACAAAAGGTTAGAATAGTTATCAAAAAATACATAAGTCCATCTATAGTGAGGTTAATCAGAAATGGTTCCTAAAATGGACTTATACTTCATATATCATACTTATTAATATAATAAAACAGGTTTATACTAAACAGGTACTTCTTGTAGGCCAGTGGTAGGCGATAAAGGCCAGTCGCACTTCGGTTGTGGGTTCGATTCCCACGGCCTTGTCCAACGCGATGGGATGTTGCCCGTCCTACAGGTTGTCCTTTTTCTAAAACTATAATACTATAACATCCCATCAGTAATATCGAGAAAAAAAACTTTTATCCTTAAGCAATACTAACTTATGTCTAGCATAATCCATTCCAATCTTTAGGCTTATCCATAATACTGCAGTCCACTCTCATAATATAGTGAAAACGATTACCAAAGAGTTCATATAACAAGCATGTTAATACCATCGTTGATCCCCGTATATCATGAGATATGTCTTGTTGGTCACATTCCAAACATTCGAAGGCCTTAATCATGTATTCTATTGAAAAATGAATACCCATTGAATCTTAGTGAAAACATAAGTGCTGTTAAAAGTAAACTCTTTTCACATACCAAAACCTCAATCCATGATATAACTATTTCCTTATATTAGTAATGAGCTCATGAATACTGTCAAACATTTCATTTTCTCGTTTTCCCTTCATTATGCGCATATCAACTTTTTTTCCAATAATATCTCAATCACTTTCCATGGTTACCGGTACCATAAAATTATTGAAAACCACAATAGACCAATACATAAATATTCCAATATTCCACGATACTATATACAGTATTATTTTGGAATCCCATTACATAAACACTTAATCATTCCACCACATCGTTGTCATATTCAACATCGCCAATGGTGATTGCTTGTGACTTCCCTTTATCCTTTTCCTTAAGTGTTTTCTCATGTCGATCATCACTAACACTTGGATTAGGGAATTTATTAGCATAATTCCCTATTTCCTTGCACTTGAAGCATTAAAGTGTTGGTGGTGTGTTCTCTTTAGTCTTTTCTTTATTCACATCATTAGAAACCCTTTTTCCATTACTTCGACACTCAGCTGCTCGATGACCTTCTTTTCCACACTTAAAACATTTTCTAGTCCCTTTAAGACAATCTCCACCATGCTTCTTTCCACACTTTGAGCATAAGGAAACATTCATCTTCTTTTCACCATTATTCTGAGATTTATCCTTGAACTCCATCTTTCATTTCTTGTCAAAACTATGAGATGGATAAGTAATACCAACATCCATTTCTACCTTGATATAACAATGCACAATTTCTTCATAGCTACTGAAGTCTCTTATTGCTAATGCCCTTCGAAGATTTGGTTTTAAGCCACTGAAGAATCGATCAACTTTACATTCAGGTTGGATGATAAATCCAGATGCAAACCTTGCAAGCCTTGTAAAATTTGCTTCGTATATACCAACAGATTCATCATCCTTTTTCTTTAGTTCAAGAAACTCCTTCTCCATCTTTGTTCGAAGAAGACGTGGGAAGTACTTATTGAAAAATAAGTTCTTGAACTCGTCCCATTCCATGGACTCAATTTCAACTCTTTGACTCGTATTCTTGATAAGATTCCACCATTGATCAGCTTCACCTTCCAAACGATATACTGCTAAGATGACTTTATCATGTTCAGAACATTGAAGAACTGAAAATATATTTTCAGTGGTACTGATCCATTGTTCAGCAACAAGTGGATCAGAAGACCCACTGAAAGAAGGTGGATGTTTCCTCATGAAGGAATCAATATAATATTGTCCCCTTCTCTACTCATTTGGAATTCCATAATGATTCATAGATTGTGTAAGTATAGAAATAAGATTTTTCACTCCATCTCCCATAACATTTGTTTGTTCAGGAGGACAATCATTGCATTGTCCATTGCATTGATCAACATGTTTCCTTCGGGTTCCAGCCATCGTCTAAATCCCAAAAGGAATAGTGTGAGAGGCAAAAATCATGCTAGGGGGAAAACATAATAAAGGGGGAGTACCTTCAATATCTAATATCTTAGGTTTAATTCTAAGATCGTTAGCACAATTCTAGGACTATAACCTATACTTATACTTAACATTAGGGACATCCATAGACATACCTTAGAAATATCTCTAGGGATCTCACTAAAGTTCTCGCATCCTAGTTTCCAAAGGTTGACTAAACCTTTCCTCTGATACCAACTGTAGAGACAAAAGCTTGACGTAAATGGACATTATATTACTTTTGCGGAATACTTAGTACATAACAAAAACACACACACAAGGACCGTAATAGTTTAGTGTCTTTGGAAGCTCGGAACGTAATCTTCTAATCATGGTGAAAGATCTTCAAAATATCCCATAGAGATCTTCCCTTTTTTTCTTACCTAAAACCTTTATTTATATCCTGGGGAAAAGAAAACATAAAAGGGTGAGCTCAAATGCTCAGTAAGGGTAAACAAAAGAAATATCAATCACATTATATTCATCAGAACATATCTTTTGGAAATATTAACCTGCAAAAGAGATCATAATTTCATAACATGGGATAAATCATAGTAGTGAAATGTAATCCCAATAATCATAACTTAAAACATGAAACTTTGTGGAATACACACATTATCATAGAGAATCATTACTTATTATTCAAGACCCATTTCTAAGACTATCTTAGTGGACAAAGTCCATTTCTGAACCGAGTTCACTCCTCCTTTCAGTCCTGTTTCACTGAACTGGTATAACATACCGTTCTAGCCATGTCTATCTCATGAGATATAAAATCTTTATCCAATTCATTTGAGGGAGATATAGGTCCCACCCATCTCATAATGATACCATTCTTATGTGTGCCACAAAATCATAAACCATACATCACAGCATAACCCATGTAATAAAAATGGGAATCTTAAACATCATGCCATAATACATATAAGATAAAAGGACATCATAACATAATTAATTCAATGTAAAAATAGGGATAGAAACAGAACCTTATATTATCTTATATGGAAAATAATTTTGATAAAACACTTTAACTCGATTCTTGAGGAAAATATCCTTTCTACTTCAAAAACATTTTTCCTTTCTTAACATGTCATACAATTTTAAACTAAAATATGTTGATTAAAAATAAGATTGAAAACTTGTAACGGAATCTTCTTGGAAATAATTTTTTAAAAATCCATTCATGCCGTATAAGTTAAAAAAACATTCTTCTCGTACTTTTGTCGGAAAAGTAAAAAATTACCTTGTACAAAAAACGACAAAAGATTCCTTTCATATCTTTTACTAAAAACTCACAGAAGGGTAAAATTGGAGTTAAGAAATTGTAGGTGGATGGAAATAATATTACATATTGAGGAAACATGTATATGGATGATAAAATACACCCCAGTAAATACTAAAGTATAAACAATCTCGGATAAAAATGAGATTGTGATATTTCCCTTACCTTTGGTCCGATTTGCTTCGTAAGTGTCTGAACCTCCTGTATAATGATTTAAATAATGTTATTGACTTATTACAGAATCATATTAATTGTTATGATATCATATATGGTTCACTTATGACTTTATATTACCCGTTCTTTTGTAAATTCCATGTTTAAGAGCGTTTTGGGTAAAATTGTTTCATTTGTCGTCTGTGTTTTGACTTTTAATTATTCATATGATTACTTAGATCATGATTACTTAATTCCAGAATATAAAACATGATTTATATATAATATATATTCATAATATACATATATATATTAAATCAGTAAATGGAAAGAAATACACCGTTCATGGAGACGGTAGGTCGTACGTACGCATGAACGCTGTTTTCGTTTCCTTATTGAGTTGAATGGAATTAAGTAGATGACATACATATATATAAACATAAATCCAGTATCATTATTATGTCATATATTTCATGATTACTTATTATATATACTTTATAATCATTCATGAATGGTTAAAGTGGAGAATGAATCTCATCGCGTCGTGGAGACAGTAGTCCGTACGCACGAGCGATGATATCGTTCACATGATCGTGGGACTATATTGGAGTGTATGTATACTATTTCAGAATCAATATCACTTTAAAATAATCATATATAGTTATTATTTAAGCCATTATACCCATCCAAGTAAGGTGGTGGTGGAAAATAGATTTCACCACGGCATGGAGATGGTATTCCGTACGTACGCACGCGCGGTGATTTTGTTTTCCGTAGGACGGATAGATGGTGAAATAGGGTTGTTTCATACTTATAATAACATATCAGTATATGAGTGATACTGATGTTATTACATCATAATTAAACAACCTAAGAAGAAGATGTGGAAGAAGAAATAAAGGTGAAAGAATCGGTAACGGAAATTACCTCTTCTTTGAAGAGCCTCTTTGAGACCTCCTATTAGGGCACTAAAATTGGTCTTTGAGGAAGACCAGAACCTCTAGGATGTTGCTAGTGAAGTGGAGAAAATAATTTTTCAAGGGCTGGCTGATCTTGAAGGATCAAAGTTGTGTGAGGAAGAGAGGTTGGAGGTGCCCTTTTATATGGGAGGAGAGGGGCTCCTTTGGAAAACTAAAAATATTATTTTATTATAAAGTCATATTCGGTTTTAAATAGCTCCAAATTGATTTATTTAGAAGCTAGGGTGGAGATGGGTCTAATACTCTCATCCAATAGAATTTAGACAAGTTTAGGTTCCTATTTTAACCTTATCATTAAGATTTAACATTAAGTTAAATAATTTTACTTTTACCGTGTCTTCTTGTGTTCTTATACTATAAGGTTAATAAACTTACAATAACAAGAAAAAAGAACCCCAAGTTGTTTATTATTAATATATATAACCTTATCTAATTCATTTGGCCTAACCTTAGATTTTTAGGAATAAAATAACAATTAATAATATAATATTTGTTTTAAAAACTATTTTATGTCAATTTTGACACTATTTGGTAACTGATTTTTGAAAAAACCTAACAGAATTATTAGTTCGAAAAAAGTTAATAAAATCAATACTAGCATGTCATATTAACCTAGAAAATTAGTTTAATTCATAAAAAGTCTCAAATTACATTTATTTGGGTATTTATAACACAAATTATGTCAATATTTCATTAATAAGATAATTACTGCATCATCGTTGTGTCACAAATAAATTAAATTATTAAATGTCTAAAAATTAAAAATAAAATATCATTATGTAGGAAATCTTTTTATATTTCTAATGAATATTTATAGTCGAATTTATCTTATGTATTACCCAATATTAAAAATGATTTACTTATTAAACTTTGATTTTAACTATTTTAACCCTTTTTTAAATAAATTAATAATAAATGTCCTAATCTAATCCAAGTGGGCTTAAATGGTCATATTTTATTTCTAAGGTTGTTTTTTGTAGAATTACACTTATCCAATAGAATTAGGACATGTGTTAGGGTAATAATAATATCATTTTTACCCTTAATTACCCTATTTACTTTTAACCGTGGTAAAAAAAAGTCAACAGTTACTATTCACCAAAAATTATTTTCATCTCATTGAACCACATTTTATTCCTTGATATTAACCGTGTCTCTCGGATTTTCGAAATTCCACTCACAGAAGCGGTAAAATTATGTTTTATGAAAAATTCAGTTTTTTAACTACCACTTAGTGCTTTCACTATTCATCAAAAAATGAACGTTTCCAGAAAAATACAAAAATTTCACCCTAAGATAATTTCGATATTACGAATACAAAAATGAAGTCCATTTTGAAAACTAAAATTTAAAAAATTTCAAAAAGGGGTTATTACTATTCATAACAGCTAGTTTTAATAATATTTTAATAGCATATCGTTGTTTAGTGAAACTCGGTATTGCGTACTACACACGCTATCGAGGAAGGTCGTGATTGCGTGTGATGCAAGGCAAGTCAAGGATTCGTGTTGTGCAAGATTCTTTTGGTGTAGCGTAAAACACAAGACATTAATGAAATTTAAAAGAATATTTTTCATAAAATCTCGGGTTATTACAAGGATGATAAAATACACCCCAGAAAATACCAAAGTATAAACAATCTCGGATAAAAATGAGATTGTGATATTTCCCTTACCTTAGGTCTGATGTGCTTCGTAAGTGTCCGAAACTCCTGTAAAATTATTTAAATAATGTCATTGACTTATTCCAGAATCATACTCATTGTTATGATATCATATATGGTTCAATTATGACTTTATATTACCCGTTCTTTTGTAAATTCCATGTTAATTGGCGTTTTGGGTAAAATCGTTTCATTTGTCGTCCGTGTTTTGACTTGTAATTATTCATATGATTACGTAGATCATGATTAAATAATTCCAGAATATAAAACATGATTTATATATAATATATATTCAGAATATATATATATATATTAAATTAGTAAATGGAAAGAAATACACTGTTCATGGAGACGGTAGGTCGTACGTACGCATGAATGCTATTTTCTTTTCCTTATTGAGTTGAATGGAATTAAGTAGATGAAATACATATATATACACATAAATACAGAATCATTATTATGTCATATATTTCATGATTACTTATTATATATTCTTTATAATCATTCATAAATGGTTAACGTGGAGAATGAATCTCATCGCGTCGTGGAGACGGTAGTCCGTACGTACGCACGAGTGATGATATCATTCTCATGATCGTGGAATTGTATTGGAGTGTATGTATACTATTTCAGAATCAATATTACATTACAATAATCATATATAGTTATTATGTATACCATTATACCCATCCAAGTAAGGTGGTGGTGGAAAATAGATTACACCACGACGTGGAGACGGTATTCCGTACGTACGCACGCGCGGTGATTTCGTTTTCTGTAGGATGGATAGATGGTGAAATAGGTTTGTTTCATACTTATATTAACATATCAGTATATTAGTGACACTGATGTTATTACTTTATAATGAAACAGTCAAAGAAGAAGAAGTGGAAGAAGAAATAAAGTTGAAAGAATCGGTAACAGACATTACGTCTTCTTTGAAGTGCCTCTTTGAGTCCTCTTCTTAGGGAACTAAAATTGGTCTTTGAAGAAGACCAGGACCTCTAGGATGTTTATAGAGAAGTGGAGAAAATAATTTGGCAGGGGCTGGCCGAGCTAGAAAGCTCAAAGTGGGGTGAGGAAGAGAGGGAGGAGGTTCCCTTTTATAAGGGAGGAGAGGGGCTCCTTTGGAAAAACTAAAAATATTATTTTATTATAAAGCTAAATTCGGTTTTAAATAGCTCCAAATTGATTTAGTTCGAATCTAAGGTGGGTATGGGTCTAAATCCTCTCATAAAATAGAATTTAGACACGTTTAGGTTCCTATTATAACCATTTAATTTAGATTTAACATTAAGTTAGATAATTTTACTTTTACCGTGCCTTTTTGTGTTCTTACACTATAAGGTTAATAAACATACTATAACAAGCCAAACGAACCTCAAGTTTTTTATTATTAATATATATAACCTTATCTATGTCATTTGGCCGAACCTCATATTTTTAGGAAAAACAATTAATAATATAATAATTTTTTAAAAACTATTTTATGTCAATTTTGACACTATTTAGTAATTGATTTTTTTGAAAATCATAACAGAATGATTAAATCAGAAAAAGTTAATTAAATCAATACTAACATGTCATATTAACCTATAAATTAGTGGAATTCATAAAAAGTCTCAAATTACATTTATTTGGATATTTATAACATCAATTATGTCAATATTTCATTAATAAGATAATTACTGCATCATATTAGTGTCATAAATAAATTAACTTATTTAAAGTCTAAAAATTATAAATAAAATACCATTATTTAGGAAATATTTTTAGCTTTCTAATGAATATTTATAGTCGAATTTATCTTATGTATAACCCTATATTAAAAATTCATTAGTTATTAAACTTTGATTTTAACTATTTTAACCCTTCTTTAAATAAATTGATAATAAATGTCCTAATCTAATCCAAGTGAGCCTAAATGGTCATATTTTATTCCTAAGGTTGTTTTTGGCCGAAATAAACTTATCCAATAGAATTAGGACATGTTTTAGGGTAATAATAATATCATTTTTACCCTTAATTACCCTATTTACTTTTAACCGTGGTAAAAAAAAGTAAAAAGTTACTATTTACCAAAAATTATTTTCATCTCATTGAACCACATTTTAGTCATTGATATTAACCGTGTCTCTCTGATTTTCGAAATTCCACTCACAGAAGTGGTAAAATTATGTTTTATGAAAAATTCAGTTTTTTAACTACCACTTAGTGGTTTCACTATTCATCAAAAAATGAAAGTTTCCAGAAAAATACCAAAAATTAGGCCTAAGCTATATTTGATATTATGAATTCAAAAATAATTTTTATTTAACCAAATTCAAAACATATCAGTTACATTAACTAATTTAAAAATTAATTCTCGTCATCAAGACAAATAGCGTGTTTTTAAGAGATAATAACTATCAAAAGATTGACACTTGTTTATGTCTGGTTTAAATGTGAAATTACATCCAATGAACAATATTGAATTAAATTGTAAAAAAATATTATAAATATAATTTAAAACCACTCAAATTAATAATTTATCACTATTAATTATTTCGATTAAAAAAAGTTGTTTTTAATTAAACTTTAGTAAGTTTCACTATTCATCAGAATATGAAAGTTATCCGAAAAGTACCGAAATTTCACCCTAAGCAAATTTCGATATTACGAACCCAAAAATGAAGTCCATTTTGAAAAATAAAATTTACAAAATTTCAAAAAGTGGTTATTACTATTCATAACAGCTAGTTTTAATAATATTTTAATAGCATATTGTTGTTTAGTGAAACTCGGTATTGCATACTACACACGCTATCGAGGAAAGTCGGGATTGCGTGTAATGCAAGGCAAGTCAAGGATGCGTGTTGTACAATCTCCTTTTGGTGTAGCGTACAACACAAGACATTAATGAAATTAAAAATAATATTTTTCATAAAATCTTGGGGTGTTGCATTGAATTTTATAGAGATTATCACATTATGTTATAATTCTGTTAGGGGTTATATAATGAGCTAGGTACATAGGTGTTTTTTAGCATAAACATTGACCCACAGAACGATGGGAAATCCAAGCGTACGATTCAGATATTACAATACATGATTGGATCATGCATCCATTATTTCATATGTTCTTTGGAAAAGTAAATACCTCTTGTTGAGTTCTCCAAAAAAAATTTAGGAAACAATATCGATGGAACCTTATGAGTATTTATATGATAGGTTGTACAATTAAAATTTTTACTGAATATAGGTTGGAGAGTTAGAACTATAGAGACCTTATCTCATTCATGAGATGTTAGAGGATGATCAACATATTTAGAAGCCTATGAATACATCTCAATCTAAGAAATTTTTTTATACCACTCATCATCAATGATATCTAGAAATTGAGGATGGGGATCATGTTTTCTCACCTGTTTCACCTAGGTTGGGGCATAAATTGATTTGGTGAAAGGGTATGTTTTCAACTAATTATGTTGGCACTTTCAGGATTATAGTGAGATTTAGGCCAACAACTTATTATATAGTTCTACATAAGAGGTACTGAGTAATGCTTGATATAAGTCCCCAGCCTTAAACTTTACTTAATATTGAATTAAATGAATGATTTACATTGAGGATATTTTCAGGATTAGAGTTTTAGAGAATTAGGACATAACTATTACCTCTCAAAAGATTACAAAGTAGACAATTCTACTGAGTTTCCATAGAATAAAAACTCTTAAAAAGAAACATGTCTAGTTCCATGTTTTATGTAGCATGACTTTCCCTTGATCCCATACATGACCCTATTCCACATTAAGTCCTGTGAAAAACATTTCAAAAAAACATGGGGTGAGCATAAAAAGCTCAGTAAGGGATACACAAAGAATGAAAACTGTTAGTTTATCAAAACAACAAGTAAACAATGTATACATTATCAAAGTAATACTTTTCAACTTTATGAAGTAGTAAAAACTCTTCAATGAATAAAAGATCATTACTTACCCTTTTGTTACCAAAAGATTACCATAAAACCCATATAAAGATCACATAACATATAAAGGTAACTTGTGACATAAACATACTTAAATGGAATAAACATACGGTCTACTTCCACACATATCACTTAATGGAATAGCCATAAGGCCAAATTCCATACCCAATGCATTGGAGGTTATAACGTAACCACCCGTCCTGGTATTCATGGCACCACCCGTCATATGGTTTATCACGTAACCACCCGTCAAATGTCCAAGTACCATTATAAAAATCATAAGACATAAAACAAATATAATGGAAAGAAAATATTTCCACACATTGATCACAATATATCAATTAAATATATTGACATAACAAATTCATTATAAAAACCCTTTTCAATACCAAAATACATAATAGAGTATATGGTATTTATTTCATTTAAAAAACATTACGACTTATTGAGGAAGCCAAAGACCAAATAATACTCGCGGCGGCGGAAAAGGTCGTTGTCAACGCGTACGTTAAAAGAAACATTCCTTTTTGTCATTTAGTAAAACACTTCATATAAAAAGATTATATTTTAAAAAAATTAAAAGTCAAATGGGTTTATAAACCGTATAAATGAAAGTTGTGTATAAAACAAAATATGCCTCAATGAAAGGAGATTTAGATGAAGTCCTTTACCTCGGGTTCGACTTGACTCGATCGTTCTTTAATGTCCTGAATAACAAACTTGAGTTAATTTATACTTTCTTAAGAACCCTTTTCAAGTTAATTATTCCTTTTATATCACTTATTACCATTTTATTAACACTATGTAATTATTTAATTTAATAATGGTCGTTTTGTCGATCATTGGTACTTGAGTCAAAAATAAACTCTTTATAATTACAAGTTGTTCATGTGGTAAAATATCCATTATATCAAGAATTATATTCATTATGTAGATATCATATATATCATATATATCCAGTATATAATTGCATTTATAATATTACATAATCATTTAGAGATAAGAAATAAAATGCACCGTTCATGGAGATGGTAAGCCATACGTACGCATGAACGCTACTTTCATTTCTATGTCATATTAATGGAATTAAAACAAAATGAGAGATATGTATATTTTAATTCCAGAATTATATTAATCATTTATATGGAACATACATCATATATATCTATTATATATATGTACTTATCATAGTACATTACATTTGGTGATAAGAAATGAAATGCATCGTTCATGGAGACGGTAAGCCGTACGTACAGATGGACGCTACTTTCATTTCTATCTCATACTTTAATGGAAAGAAATAATAATGATATAAAGGTATATTATAATTCCAGTATAACATCATATATAATAAATTTAACTCCAACCTTTATACGTCCCACATATGGCATTAACTAATCAAATCACTTTGAGGGCGGTAGTCAGCACTTCCTAAAATGAAGATATCGCGTTTACCCATAATGGAAACCATAAAGGTATGACATAAAAGAAAAATACAGAATCTTAATGAAAACATAAACATATTATATATCATATATAAATATAGTGACATCTTAATGGCCACCTTTGAAGGTGTTATATGAGTGTTGAACAATCATCATTTTGTGAGGGAGAAATTCACCATCCACAGAAACAGTATGTTCTTTAACCATTAGATGTAGGTGTGTGTAAGTTTATCTCGAATAATTCACATAAAAACATCCTAGTATATTGAAGATACTGGTTTTGTTGCAAAAGAAAGGAATAAAAAGTGTTTAGGGGGGATGGAGAAGCAAAATAAAAAATAAGAACACAAGAGAAAACACTACCTTTAAAACAGGTAACTCTTGTTGATTTGAGCTCAAAGGATTCCTTGGGAAGCCTTCTGCCCAAAGTGAGGTTTCAAAGAGTAATAGAGGGATGTGGAGAGACAAAATGGGCAGGGGTTGGCCGAGCCAAAGTCTTGAGAGGTGTGGGTAAGGTGGTAGAGGTGGGGGCCTTTTATAATAGGAGAGGTGGGGCACTCTTGGAAAGTTATAAAAGGTTACTTTATCATAAAATGATTTTCGGATTTAAAAGGTCCCAAAATTATATATTTCTAGGATAAGGTGATAGTAGTTATAAATATACTCATCCAATATGTTTTTGACATGTGTAGGTCTTATATTTTACATTATCTTTTCATTTTATTTAAATCATTAAATAATGAGTTAATCGCTGCATCCTCATGATGTCATAAATAATTTAATTTATTTAAAGTCTAAATATTATAAAACAAATATCATGATGTAGGAAATCATTGTATCCTTATAATTAATATTTATAGTCAAAATTATGACTTGTATAACCCCACTTAAAAATTGTTTTAGTAAAACAACTCATGTTTGTGTCATTTTTACTTTAACATTAAAATAAAAAATATTAATGTCATTTTCCTTCCATAGTGGCTTCATAGGGTCCCCAAGTTGACCCATGGATTTTCTTGGTCGTCCATGACACATAAAATAAGGGTAGGACATGTGTCAAGGTCATTTCATATTATTAAAACATTATTTTTACCTTAAACTACACTAATTACCTCTAATCGCGATTAAAAACTTAAAAGTTACTATTCACCAAAAAATTATTCTAATCCCATTGTACCAAATTTTACTTCTTAATGAAAACCATGTATGTCGGATTTCTGAAATTCAAAACACATAGGTGGTAAAATTTCATTTCAATGAAAAATCAGTTTTTTTAAGTAGCACTTAGTGGTTTCACTATTCATCAAAAATTGATGTTTTTCAGAAAAATACCGAAACATCACCCTAAGCTATATTTGATATTCCGAATTCAGAAATTATTTCTATTTTACAAAAATAAAATCGTATAAGTTTCATTAATTAATTTAATAATTAATTCCCGCTGTCAGAGCAAATATCGTGTTTTTATGAAACAACAAGTATCAAAAGATTGACACTAATTTAAGTCCAATTTCAAAGTGAAATTAATTTCAACGACAACTATTCGATTAAATGGTAAAAATATATTATAATTAAACTCTAAAACAAATTCAAAATATAATCTAATCATATAAATAAATTAGATTAAAAAGGGGTTTTGAATTAAAATACAACATTTTTCACTATTCATTAAAAAATGAACTTTATCAGAAAAATACCAAAAATTTACAAAAAGTAAATTTGGATGTCCCGATTCTTAATAAGAGTTTTATTGGGTCCAATAGAATGTATAAGTTTGACCAAAACTATATTTAATGACGGTTCGCCATCAAAAGGCGATAAGTGAACATTTAGTGAAAATTAGGGTATATATGCCTAAAATTGAATTCATTATATATTTTAAGCCTTTATCTTTTATTGGATAAATGTAAAAACATTTAAAAAACATATATAATCATATATTAGTTATTTCTATCCATTCCCGCCAATACAATGGCTATGTGTTAACTACCATTTAAAATAATATTTTTTCATTACTAGTGTGCAATGTAAGATTTCAATGAAACTCTTTGTTGTGTATCAGGTACGCTATCGAACATAGCAACCCCTTTAAAGTAAAATTAATATTTAATTTTTAAAAATTAATACATATGAAAATTATTTATTATTTATTTACCTAGGATGTTACATCCTTCCCCCCTTTTGGGAATTGCGTCCTCGCAATTTTATTCACTTATCAAAATAAGTGGGGGTATTTATCCCTCATTGCATTTTCAGATTCCCACGTTGACTATTCAACTAGATGGTTTTTCCACAAAACCTTTACCTCGTGAATTGCCTTATTTCGCAACACTAGCTCTCTTCGGTCAAGAATATGGATTGATTGTTCTTTATAAGAGAGATTCTCTTCCAACTGAACTACCTATGGGCTCAAAACATGAGATGGATCTGGCATATACTTCTCAACATCGAAACATGAAAAACATTATGTACCTGAGATAAACTCGGAGGTAATGCCACTCTATATGAAACTGATCCATCTCTCTCCAGAATTTCATATGGTCTAATGAACATTGGACTCAACTTTCCTTTCTTACCAAATCGCATCACACTTTTCCATGGAGAAACCTTTAGAAAAACATGAGCACCTACCTCGAAAGATAGATCCTTCCTCCAGTTATCCGCATAATTTTTCTGTCTACTCTGAGTTGTTCTCATGTGTTTATGAATCAACTGAACTTTTTCTGCCATCTCTTCTACCAATTCTGGTCCCATCAGCTTCCTTTCACCTACTTCATCCCAAAAACCTAGAGTTCGACACCGCTTCCCATATAATGCCTCAAATGGTGCCATCTGTATACTAGAATGAAAACTATTATTATATGAAAAATTAACCAGAGAAAGATGTTGGTCCCAACATCCATGATAATCCATAGAACAATCTCTTAGCATATCCTCCAAGGTCTGAATTTTTCGTTCTGACTTCCCATCTTATTGTGGATGAAAAGTTGTACTAAAATTTAATTCAGTACCCAACGACTTCTGAAGGCCTTTCCAAAAGGTAGAAGTAAACTTGGGATCACAATAGAACACAATGGAGAGAGGAACTCCATGTAACCTGACTATCTCATTAAGATACAAATAGGAAAGTTGATCTAGGGAAAAAGTATCTCGTATGGCAAGGAAATGAGCAGATTTATTTAATCGATCAACAATAACCCAGATTTCATTATTACCTCGAGATATCTTCGGTAATCCCACACCAAAGTCCATGGATATGTTTTCCCATTTCCACTCTGGCACTGGTAAAGGCTGAAGCATCCCTTTTGGTAACTGCCTCTCTTCTTTAACCTGCTGACAAGTCAAACACTTCACAGTAAAATCAGCAATATCTCTTTTCATTCCATCCCATGAGTAATACTCCCGCAGATCTCTGTACATCTTAGTACTGCCAGGATGAAGTGAAAACAGGGAACTATGAGCCTCACATAACAACTCATTCTTCAACTTTGAATCACCAGGAACACATAATCTCTTCATAAACCTCAAAACACAATCATTATCAATGTTGAATTCAGGCAACTTACCCTTCTGAACCTGCTCCACCTTTTTCTGCAACTCACTGTCTTCCCTCTGTGCTTTCTTAATTCTATCTGATGGGGATGATCTCACTGATACCTGAAACAAAATAGAATAACTTCCTTCACCAACAACTTCTATGCCAAATTTCATCAAATCAAAACCCAAAGGATCTCGTTCCAAACACAGCATGGTTAATGAAGCATTACTTTTTCGACTCAAAGCATCAACCACTTTATTTGCTTTTCTGGATGGTAATGAATTGTAAAATCATACTCCTTGATTAATTCTAGCCATCTCCTCTATCTCATTTTCAATTATTTCTGAGTGAATATATAATTTAAAAATTTGTGATCAGTATATATTTCACACTTTACTCCATACAAATTATACCTCCATATTTTTAGAGCAAAAACAACAGCATCTAATTCCAAGTCATGTGTAGGGTAATTTACCTCATGAGTTTTCAATTGTCGTGAAGCATAAGAAATTACCTGATCATTCTGCATTAGGATGCAACCAAGTCCTTTCAATGAAGCATCATTGTAGATAAAAAACTCACTATTCCTAGAAGGAAGTTCCAAAACTGGAGCTTTAACCAATCTTCTATTCAACTCCGGAAAACAATCATCACATTCTTTTTTCCATAAAAACTTAACACCCTTTCGAGTTAGCTTAGTCTTTGGACTAGATAATCGTCAAACATTTTCAACAAACCTTGGGTAGTAACCTTCCAAACCAAGAAAACTACCGATCTCGGTTACATTTGTGGGTCTTGGCCATTCTTCAACAACTTTTTTCTTTGCAGGATCAACATTTATGCCATCTTTTGAAACAATGTGACCATGGAAAGAAATTTGTTGTAACCAAAACTCAAACTTGATGAATTTTCCATACAGTTTCTTTTCTTTTAAGGTTTGCAAGATAACCCTTAAATGACATTCATGCTCCTCTTTACCTTTAGAAAACACCAAAATATCATCAATAACACAACCACCATTTTTCACCTGAGTCAACTGAGCCATCACTACAACAAACTATTTAGTTCTGATTCTAACCATCTCAGGATACTGATTTGAAAGGTTATTTCCCTCAGTATACCTTCCTAGAAAATCTATTATGTTTCCATTATGAAAACCCATTCTTAACACAGAAATATCTTAGGAGAAGCAACATGGTAATCTTCAAATGCTATATCATCTCAATCATACCATAAATTAGTTTATAATTTAATGATTATATAACTCTTAAAGTTGTCTAAACCAACCTCTGATACAAACTATAAGGCCCCAGCCTTAAACCATACTTAATATTGAAATAAATGAATAATTCACATTGAGGATCTTTTCAGGTTTAGAGTGTTAGAGAATTAGGACATAACTATTACATCTCAAAATATTACAAAGTAGACACTTCTACTATGTTTCCATAGAATAAAAAGTCTTAAAAATAAACGTGTCTAGTTCCATGTTTTATATAGCATTACATTCCCTTGATCCCATCCATGACCCTATTCCACATTAAGTCCTGTGAAAAACATTTCAATAAAACTTGGGGTGAGCATAAAATTCTCAGTAAGGGATACAAAAAGAATGAAAACTGTTAGTTTATCAAAATAACATGTAAACCATGTATACTTTATCAAAGAAATACTTTTCACCTTTATGAAGTAGTAAAAACTCTTCACTGAATAAAAGATCATTACCTACCCTTTTGTAACCAAAATATTACCATAAAACCCATATAAAGATCACATAACATATAAAGGTAACTTAAGACATAAACATACATAAATGGAATAACCATACGGTCGACTTCCACACATATCACTTAATGGAATAGCCACACGACCGACTTCCATACCCAATTCATCGGAGGTTATAACGTAACCACCCGTCCTGGTATTCACGACACCACCCGTCATATGGTTTATAACATAACCACCCGTCAAATGTCCAAGTACTATTATAAAAATCATAAGACATAAAACAAATATAATGGAAAGAAAACATTTCAACACTTTGATAACAATATATCACTTAAATATACTGACATAACAAATCCATTATAAAAACCATTTTCAATACCAAAATACATAAAAGATTATATGGTATTTATTTCATTTAAAAAAATTATGGCTTTTTGAGGAAGCCAAAGACCAAATAATACTCGCGGCGACAGAAAAGGTCATTGTCACCGCGTACGTTAAAAGAATCATTCCTTTTTGTCATTTAGTAAAATGCTTCGTATAAAAAGATTAGTTTTGAATAAAATTAAATTTTAAATGGTTTTATACACCGTATAAATGAATGTTGTGTATAAAACAAAATATTCCTCAATGAAAGGAGATTGAGACGAAGTCCCTTACCTCGGGTCCAAATTGACTCGATCATTCTTTAACGTCCTGAATAATAATCTTAAGTTAATTTCTACTTCCTTAAGAACATCTTTCAATTTCATTATTCCTTTTATATCACTTATTATCATGTTATTAACACTATTTAATTATTTAAGTTAATAATGGTCGTTTTGTCGATCATTGGTACTTGAGTCAAAAATAAACTCTTTATAATTACCAGTTGTTCATGTGGTAAAATATCCATTATATCAAGAATTATATTCATGATTTAGATATCATATATATCATATATATCCAGTATATACATGAATTTATAATATTACATAATAATTTAGAGGTAAGAAATGAAAGTCACCGTTCATGGAGACGGTAAGCCGTACGTACGCATGAACACGACTTTCATTTCTATGTCATATTAATGGAATTAAAACTAAATGAGAGATATGTATATTTTAATTCCAGATTTATATAAATCATTTAGATTTAACATACATCATATATATCCATTATATATATGTACTTATAATAGTACATTACATTTGGGGATAAGAAATGAAATGCACCGTTCATTGAGATGGTAAGTCGTACATATGCATGAATGCTACTTTCATTTCTATATCATACTTTAATGGAAAGAAATAATAATGATATAAAGGTATATTATAATTCCAGTATAAAATCATATATAATAACTTTAACTCCATCCTTTATACGTCCCACATATGGCATTAATGAATCAAATCACTTTGAGGGGGCGGTAGTCCGCACTTTCTAAAATGAAGATATCGCGTTTACCCATAATGGAAACCATAAAGGTATGACATAAAAGAAAAATACAGAAGCTTAAGGAAAACAAAAAAATATTATATATCATATATAAATATAGTGAAATCCTAATGGCCACCTTTGAAAGTGTTATATGAGTGTTGAACAATCATCGTTTCGTGAGGCAAAAATTCTCCATCCACAGAAACAGTATGATCTTTAACCATTAGATTTAGGTGTGTGTAAGTGTAGCTCGAATAATTTACATAAAAACATCCTTGTATATTTTAGATGCTGGTGTTGTTTCAAAATAAAGGAATAAAAAGATTTTAGGGGGGGGGGTTGTAGAAGCAAAATAAAACATAAGAACACAAGAGAAAACACTACCTTTAAAACGGGTAACTCTTTTTGATTTGAGCTCAAAGGCTTCCTTAGGAGGACTTCTGCCCAAAGTGAGGCTTCAAGGAGTAATATAAGGATGTGGAGAGACAAAATGGGTAGGTTTTGTCCAAGCCAAAGGCTTGAGAGGTGTGGGTAAGGTGGTAGAGGTGGGGGCCTTTTATAAGAGGAGAGTAGGGGCACTCTTGGAATGTTATAAAAGGTTACTTTATCATAAAATGATTTTCAGTTTTAAAAGGTCCCAAAATTATATTTTTAGAGGATAAGGTTATGGGAGTTCGAAATATACTCATCCAATAGGTTTTTGACTTGTGTAGGTATTAGATTTTACATTATCGTTTCATTTTATTTAAATCGTTAAATAATGAACTAATCGCTGCATCATCATTATGCCATAAATAATTTAATTTATTTAATGTCTAAAAATTATAAAAAAAATATCATGATGTAGGAAATATTTTTTTTATTTATAATGAATATTTATAGTAAAAAATATGACTCTTATAACCCCATTTAAAAAAAAAATTAGTAAAAAAACTCATGTTTGTGACATTTATACTTTAACATTAAATAAAAAGATATTAATGTCATTTTCCTTCCAAGGTGGCTCCATGGGGTCCCCAAGTTGACCCATGGATTTTCTTGGTCGGCCATGACACATCCAATAAGGGTAGGACATGTTTCAATTTCATTTCATATTATTAAAACATTATTTTTACCTTAAACTACACTAATTACCTCTAATCACGATTAAAAACTTAAAAGTTACTATTCACCAAAAAATTATTTTAATCCCATTGAACCAAATTTTACTTCTTAATGACAACCATGTATATCGGATTTTTGAAATTCAAAACACAGAGGTGGTAAAATTTCATTTAAACGAAAGATGAGTTTTTTTAAGTACCACTTAGTAGTTTCACTATTCACCAAAAATTGATGTTTTTCAGCAAAATACCGAAACTTCACCCTAAGCTATATTTGATATTCCAAATTAAGAAATGATTTATATTTTACACAATTCAAAACATATAATTTGAATTAATTAATTTAATAATTAATTCCCGCTGTCTGAGTAAATAGCGTGTTTTTATGAAATAATAAGTATCAAAAGATTGACACTAGTTTAAGTCCAATTTCAAAGTGAAATTAATTCCAACAACCACTGTTGGATTAAATGGTATAAATATATTCTAATTCAACTCTAAAAACAATTCAAAATATAATATAATCATATAAATAAATTATATTAAAAAGTGGTTTTGAATTAAAATACAACATTTTTCACTATTCATTAAAAAATGAACTTTATTGGAAAAATACCAAAAATTTACACAAAGTAAATTTTGATGTCCCGATTCTAAAGAAGAGTTTTATTGGGTCTAATAGAATTTATAAGTCTGAACAAAACTATATTTAATGAAGGTTCTCCATCAATAGGCGATAAGTGAACCTTTAGTGAAAATTAGGGTATATATGCCTAAAATTGAATTCTTTCCGTATTTTAACCATTTATCTTTTATTGGATAATTTTAAAAACATTTAAAAAACAAATATAATCATATTTTAGTTATTTATATCTATTACCGCCAATACAATGACTATGTGTTAACTACCATTTAAAATAATATTATTTCATTACTATTGTGCAACGAAAGATTTCAATGAAACTCTTTGTTGTGTATCAGGTACGCTAACGAACATAGCAACACCTTTAAAGTAAAATTAATATTTAATTCATAAATATTTATACATATTAAAATGATTTATTCTTTATTTACCTGGGATGTTACACTTGATGTCTTGAATATATATCATCTTCACCATTATTATTTTAGATCTATATAAAGTTTTAGATACTCTGGATTCTTAATTAGGAGATGATGCATCCTTTGAAGAGAATCCTATACATATTATTGACCAGGGTACAAATTCTATATAATGAAGGTGAGTTCCTTTAGTATAGATTGTATGATAGGACAACCAAATATAGTATGAGACCTAGGATAAAGAGGTTGAGGTATGATCCCAATGGAAAGAACTTTTCTCAAACAAAGTTTTTGTGCCAATGGAGGAGAATCTTGGGGGTGAGTTGTTTTTAGGTGTGTAGAGTGTATGAAATGGTTTTTATCTAAAGGTAATAACCATTAATTGTTAGCGTAAAACACTAATTTTAATATTATAATTGTGTCTAATATTTTTAGGAAGTGTTCTACAGAATTCAAGGATCGTTTGGAGCCCAGATCTCTAGGTTTTGGATGAACAGGGTGTCGCACACTGTTAGCACACAATTATTAATAACTGTGCACCTCAACCATTGGGGACACAGTGTAATGAAAAAAAAATTTATCAATAAAATTTAACTTATTATAATTAAGTCATGTATTATAAATCACATATATAATGTATATAATGTAATAAAAACATTATCATCTAAAAAAGTAATCAAATAAGTTGTATTTAAATAAATTAAGGAACTTATACAAATTGAATAGCAACATAACCCATGGAATATTAATGTGACCATTTGGAATGTTAATTTTTTCATTCAAGTAATAAAATCACATTTGAAAGTATAAATAAAATTTAGGTATCTCATGAAATAAAATATTATGTATTCAATCAATGGAAAAAGTAAATTAAGGTTTTAAAAATGGAGAATTTAGTGTCGTTTTTTTGTGAAACAAAAATGTTTTTCTACAATTTTAATATTATAATAATTATTTAAAAGAAAATTAATTTTCATAAAATATATTCATTAAATAATTTTTTTTGTTATAATTATAATATAATTTATGTGACATTAATTATTTTTTCAAGGTGTCTTAACAACAGTTATAATATTAATATTGTTATTTTTTGAAGAAATGATGATTTTTACAAAAATTAAATTTATCATATTTATAGAATTATATTAAATAAATAGAGTCCATTTTGGAAATATAATAATTGATAAATGCATAGGGTGATTTTTTTTGGATTTTTTAGAATAGTTTATTTTTTGGTGAACAGTGAAATATGGTAATTTACGGTGTTTAACATTATAAGTTAATACATGAATTTTTTATTTATCTTTGAGTAAAGGATAATGTATGTGCCCATTGTCTCGAAATCACAGCCTCTAGTTTTTGTATTTAGTCATGTGAATCAGCATTATTGATAGTCTTGATCCAAAAAATAATAAACAAAAGAATAAAATAATCAAAAACACCTCTCTCCTCCTACTAAAAACCCACCCCCTCACCAGACCTTCTCCTCACACAATATATCCCTTGAATATTATCTAAATTATAAAAAATTATACTACCAATCATCCTTCCCATATTCTGGTATTTCTATTTTCACCAGAAGACTTATTCCAATTTCCATAATGAGTTTCTTAAGGAGATGATATTGAAGTGATAAAATTCCCATTCTTTCTCTTTTAATTTTGTTTCTTTTCTTATCCTCCCATCACCACCATTGTCCAAAGTGACATGATGACTCCAGTATCATACATGTATTATAATTTAATTTTTATAAATATAATATCCATTATAAAACCATTCATATTATCCATTTACACTAAAGATTAAAACATCGTCCATGATGTGTCTATTCCCCGACTTCGTGGATGATGAGTTTTTATTTTCCATTACCAACTTTTAGGATGGTCATAAACCAATTTTTATGTTTACATCAGATTTTAATATCTATATTATAACTTATTTCTTGTTCTAGAAAAAATATATAACCATATAGCAAATAAAACGACACTAGGTTTTGATAGTCATAAAAACTGTGAAAAAGACTAGTCATTTTTCAATCACATTTTATCTAATTATTTATTATCATAACTAAAAATAAAATGATATATTGGATCATTTGAATTGATATATGTTAATTAATTAAATATAATTTCAATATTTTAGAGTAATTTTTACTCGAAAAGAACATACATAATTATATACAAGTGAACCAACCATGAAATCATGAAACAAATTTTTGAGGAATGAAAAAATTAAAAACTATAACTCATCAAAATCACCATTAACAAACATAATAAATGAAAATTAATCAAGTATTTATTTAATAGGTCCTTAAATAAATTTTTAATCAATATAATTCAATTATCCACTACACTGAGTGAAATTTCATTACACATTCTTACATATGGTAGGGGATTCTCTCTGAACATTAATTTTTTCATTCAGGTTATGCTTTCTCTTCTTTACCCCAATGTAATTATTATAAATTATTATTTACCCCACGAAAGTTCAATTTTCTTGTTCCAAAAATATGTACCTAGATAAATTATTCTTTCATTGGAAGGGGAATGTAACCCCCCGAGATTTTATGAAAAATATTCATTTAATTTCATTAATGTCTTGTGTTTTATGCTACACTAAGAATACCTTGAGCTATACGCAACACCGTATTAGCTTGCAGTATACGCAACACTATTCTTGGATCGTGTTACACAAAATTTTGATAATAGTTATTCTACACAACATTGAGTATATATATATATTCAATGTATAAATGAAATATGGTTGGATTCTGTTATACGAAACAACAAAGGATTCTTGCACAACACGCAACCCTGACTTGGCTTGCATTACACGCAATCACGACCTTCCTCGATAGCGTGTGTTGTACGCAATACCGGGTTTTACTAAAAACGATATAATATTATAATATTATTATGAACTAGCCGTTATAAATATTATTAACTAAATTTTGAATTTTATAACATTATTATTCATCTTACACATTTTTTAGAACATGGTATAAGAACAAAATAATTTTTTCGGGTTAAATAAGTATTTTTCAAAAAATGCAGTTTTTCCGCCTTTTGATGGCGCACCCACTTTAAATCTAGTTTTTGACAAGTTTATAAGTTCAATTTGACAAAATAAAATTCTTCTTTGGAATCAATAAATAAAAATTTACTTTGGATAAATTTTTCATATTATTCTGGTAACTTTCATATTTTGATGAATAGTAAAAACACTCTATATTTTAATTAAAAACAACTTTCTATATCGTAATAATTTATATTGTTAAATTATAATATTTAATGGTTTTAAAGTGTAAATATAATATATTTTTACCATTTAATATAATGTATGTCATTAGCATTTATTTTACATTAAATTCGTATGTTAAATCAATTCAATCTTTTGTAATGTTTTAAAGAAAAACCCGTTTTCTTTCGACAACGGGATTAATTTTAATTTAATTTCTGCAACTTTTGGGTATTGAATTTGGAAAAATGGATTCCATATTTGGAATCAGTGGGTCCAAATTATGTTAATAAGCTACTTTTTATATTTGGGAATTATGAATAGTAACTACGGTAAATTTTGTTTACCATAGTTAAAGGTAAATCTGGTAATTAAGGGTAAATATAATATTATAAAATTACCTTAACACATTCCAAAATTCTATTAGATGGATAAAAGTAGACCCATATAACCTAAGGGTCAGATTAGATTCATTATATGGACTTTTGACCCTAAAAATAATTTAATTATTATTAAAACCAAAGAAAGTGACAACATGTCACTCTCTTAAATCTTATAAGAATAATAATTTTAATTTAGTGATAAACATCATAAATATAAGAACTTGAATAGTCTACAGAAATATAATAAAATTATATACATCATGATAATTTATTTATAATTTTTAGGGATTAAATAATTGTCATTAATGGTGATACATTAATGATGCAAAAATTATTTATTAAGTGAAAATTCAGTAATATAGTTTTTATTGAAATAATAATACCCATTAAAAGGCCCAAAAACCTGACCAAAACTTATTGTTAGTATATATAAACACCTTAAAAATCCAATAAACTAATATATAACCGTTTGGAGTCTTATAAAATTGATTATGACACTTATATTATTTTATTTTAAATGATTCCAAAGTTGTCACCTTCATAATTTAATAAATATAAAAATTTAACTATTGTGATTTTAAGATGATAAATTCGAGTAAAAGTGTTATTGTGAAAGGAAATAGATTTATCTTAGTTATAGGATTTTATTTTTAATTTTTATGAAACAAATAAATATATAAAATAATTATACAAAAATGTTGTAGTAATTATTTTATTAAGAGATAAACTAAATAAATGGTTTTAAAAATAATAAAATAAATATTATATGAACTATTTCATGTCCTCCACTAATTTTCTAGATACATATGACCCTTTATAAATCTATTAAAGCTCTTAGTTAGAACATATATTATGTATATATTTTATTTAAATTCAAATAAATGAATAGTGTCAAAATTGACACTATTGATATTTTATAAAAATAACATATTATAAAATTGTTTAAAAATCACAAAAAAATTTAAAAATAATAAATTTAAATTTATATGGTATAAAATGTTATAAAGTATCCAATTATGGACAATTAAAAACAAATAAGTAATTATTTGTTATAATTTAAAATTTAGAATGTTATTACCACAAATAAAATTAAATTGATTAAATAAGGATATATCAAGTTGATAATGTTAAAAATAAATTCCTAACATGTCTAAATTTTATTGTTTGATGATATTACAAGCCTATCTCATCTAATATTATAATATGAGTCATTGTTTGAGGTTTTTAAGTGGGGTTAGATTTATTATAAATTAATATTTTTAAGATTTCCAAAGGTGCCCCTCTCCTCCCTTATAAAAGGGCACCTCCTCCCTCCCTTCCTCACACCAATTTGAGCCTTCAAGCTCGGCCAAACCCTGCCAAATTATCTTCTCCACTTATCTAGAAACATCCTCGAGGTACTGGTCTTCTTTAAAGACCAATTTTAGTGCCCTAAGTGGAGGTCTCAAAGAGGCGCTTCAAAGAATAGGTAATGTCTGTTACCGATTCTTTCAACTTTATTTCTTCTTATACTTATTCTTCTTTAGTTGTTTCAGTATGAAATAATAACATAAGTATCACTAATATACTGATATGTTATTATAAGTATGAAAAAACCCTATTTTACCATCTATCAATCCTACAAAAAACGAAATCACCGCGCGTGCGTACGTACGGAATACCATCTCCACGGCGTGGTGTAATTTGTTTTTCCAACAGCACCTTACTTGGATGGGTATAATGGTGTAAAGAATAACTATAGACAGTTATTATAACATCATACTGATTATGATATATTGTATCATCCTATCCAATTCAATTCAATAATTATGGGAACGATATCGTCGCTCGTGCGTACGTACGGACTACCGTCTCCACGACGCGATGAGATTCATTCTCCATGTTAACCATTTAAGAATGATTATAAAGTATATATAAGAAATAATAATGAAATATATGACATTATAAAGCTAATGGATTTATGTATATATATATATTTAGTTCATCTACTTAATTTCATTCAACTCAAAAAGGAAAGGAAAACATCGTTCATGCATACGTACGGCCTACCATCTCCATGAACGTTGTATTTTTTCCATTTATCGATCTATTATATATATGTATATTCTGAATATATATTATATATAAATCTTGTTTTATATTCTGGAATTAAATAATCATGATCTAAGTAATCATATGAATAATTACAAGTCAAAACACGGATAACAAATGAAACGATTTTACCCAAAACACTCTTTAACATGGAATTTACAAAAGAACGGTTAATATAAAGTCATAAGTGAACCATATGTGATATCATAAAAATGAATATGATTCTGTAATAAGTCAATGACATTATTTAAATCATTATACATGAGGTTCGGATACATACGATGCATATCAGACATAAGGTAAGGGATAATTTTTCAAATCTCATTTTTATCCGAGATTGCTTATTTGTAAGTATTTACTGTGGTTATTGTAATCGTCCATGTCCATGTTTTATAAAAGTGTTTTCATGTACGTTTAAAGTCCTTTTTACCCATTTTTGACTTTTTGACTTTTACTACATGGTATGTAAGTAATCATTCTTTTGTTTACGTTACGAGGTACTTTTTTGACTTTTCTGACAAAAGTACGAGGAGAATGTTATTTTTAACTTATATGACGTGAAGAGATTTTTACGGTTTCTTAATGCCTCATTTTCATGAATCTTACACTACATGATTTAATGACTATTTTCAACAAAATACTTTTATTTTAAATGTTCATGGCATTTTTTTAAAAGAAATTGATTTTGACAAAGAAAGGATATTTTCCTCAAGAATTCATTTCAAATGTTTTATCAAAACCATTTTCCATATAAGATGACATTATTTGATATGTGAATTTTTCATGTTTAATGTCTCTATGATTTAAATGGTTAACTTTTTATGATGAAATGTCCATTTGTTTTATATGGATTATGAAATGATGGGATGATGTTTATGGAACCCATGTTATTCTTTGGGTTATGATGAATCTTTTTTGTTTATTTTGTGGCACAAGTAAGATTGATTTCACTATGAGATGGGTGGGACCAATATCTCCCTCCAATGCATTGGGTAAAGAATTTATATCTCATGAGATAGACATGGATGGAACGGAAAGTTAAACTGGTTCAGTAATACAGGACTGGAACGAGGAGTGAACTCGATTCAGAAAGGGACTTTGTCCACGAAGATGGTATTGGTAGCAATGCCTTGGCTAATATGGAAATCATATCATGTGATTAATGGTTTCCACAATTACATGTTTCATTCCCATGCTATTTTATCATTCTTAATGTTTCTTTATGATCTATGCCTTACATACTTCCATGTTTTATGTCATTGCTCAAGATTTTGATGTTTAAACATTATGTTCATGTTTTTAAGTTCAAATGTATATGGTATGTTTTATTTTATCCATTCTTACCCATACTGAGCATTTGAGCTCACCCTTTTTATGTTTTTTCCTCAGGATATAAAGAAAGGTTTTAGGTAAGAAAAAAAGGTGAAGATCTTTATAGGAGATGTTGAAGATCTTTCACCACGATTAGAAGATTACGTTCCAAGTTTCCAAAGACACTAAACTATTACGGTCCTTGTGTGTCTGTTTTTGTTATGTATTAAGTATTCCGCAAAAGTAATGTAATGTCCATGTACGTTAAGCTTCGGGTCTCTATAGTTGGTATCGGAGGAAAGTTTTAGTCAACCACTGGAAACTAGGATGCGAGAACTTTAGTGAGATCCCTAGAGATATTTCTAAAGTATGTCTAGGGATGTCCCTAAGGATAAGTATAAGTATAGGTTATAGTACTAGAATTATGGTAACCCAAGATGATAGATATTGAAGTTACTCTTCCATTATTATATTGTTTTCCCTAGAATGATTTTTACCTCTCACACTATTATTTTTGGGTTTTAGACGATGGCTGGAACCCGAAGGAACTGTGTTGATCAATGTAATGGGCAATGCAATGATTGTCCTCCAGAACAAATAAATGTTATGGGAGATGGAGTGAAAAATATTATTACTATACTTACACAAGCTATGAATCATTCTGGACTTCCAAATGAGCAAAGAAGGGAAAAATATTCTATTGAGTCTGTCATGAGGCAACGTCTACCTTCTTTCAGTGGGTCTTCTAATCCACTTGTTGCTGAACAATGGATCTGTACTACTGAAAAGATATTTTCAGTTCTTAAATGTTCTGAACATGATAAAGTCATTTTAGCAGTGTATCGTTTGTATGGTGATGTTGATCAATGGTGGAATCTTATCAATAATACGAGTCCAAGAGATGAAATTGAGTCCATGGAATGGGACGAGTTCAAGAACTTATTTTTCAATAAGTACTTCCCTCTTATTCTTCAAACAAAGATGGAGAAGGATTTTCTTGAACTAAAGAAAAAGGACGATGAATCTGTAGGTATATACGAAGCTAATTTTACAAGGCTTTCAAGGTATGCATCTGGATTTATCATCCAACCTGAAAATAAAGTTGATTGATTCTTCAGTGGCTTAAAACCAAATCTTTGAAGGGAATTAGCTATAAGAGACTTCAGTAGCTATGATGAAATTATGTGTTGTGCTATCAAGGTAGAAATTGAAGTTGGTGTTACTTATCCATCTCATAGTTTTGACAAGAAATGAAAGATTGATTTCATGGAGAAATCTCAGAATAATGGTGAAAACAAGATGAATGTTCCCTTATGCTCAATGTGTGGAAAGAAGCATAGTGGAGATTGTCTTAAAGGGACTAGAAAATGTTTTAAGTGTGGAAAATAAGGTCATAGAGCAGCTGAGTGTCGAAGTAATGGAAAAAGGGTTTCTAATGATGTGAATAAAGAAAAGACTGCAGAGAACGCACCACCAACACTTCAATGCTTCTAGTGAAAGGAAATGGGGCATTATGCTAATAAATGCCCTAATCCAAGGGTTAGTGATGATCGACATGAGCAACCACTTAAGGAAAAGGACAGAGGGAAGTCACATGCGATCACTATTGGTGATTTTGAATATGAAAACAATGTGGTGGAATGATTAAGTGTTTATGTAATGGGATTCCAAAATAATGTTTTATATAGTATCGTGGAATATTGGAATATTTATGTATTGGTATATTGTGGTTTTCAATGGTACCGGTAATCATGGAATGTGATTGAGATGTTTTTGGAAAAAAAAGATGATATGCGCATAATGAAAGGAAACGAGAAAATGAAATGTTTGACCGTATTCATGAGCACATGACTGATATAAGGAGAAGGTTATATCATGGTTTGAGAATGTAGAATTTTTGGATTTTGGTATGTGGAAAGAGTTAACTTTTGACTGCATTCATGTTTTCACTAAGGCTCAATGGGTATAAATTCTTCAAGATAATACATGATTAAGGTATTCACATGTTTGTAATTTGACCAACAAGACATATCTTATGATATATGGGGATCAACGATGGTATTAAATATCTGGTAATCATTTTCACTGTATTATGAGAGTGGACTGCAGTATTATGGATAGGCCTAAAGATTGGAATGGATTATGTTGGACATAAGTTAGTATTGTTTAAGGATAGAAGTTTTTTCAATATTATTGATGTTATGTTATAGTAATATAGTTTTAGAAAAAGGAAAACCTGCAAGACGGGCGACAACCCATCGCGTCGAACAAGGCTGTGGGAATCGAACCCACAACCGAAATGCAACTGGCCTTTATCGCCTACCACTGGCCTACAGGAAGTCCCTGGTTAGTAGAAACTAGTTTTATTTTATTAAGCGGTATGATATATGAAGTATAAGTTCATTTTTGGAACCATATACGATTAATCTAACTATAATATGGACTTATAACTTTTGCTAAACTTTTGTTTAAAAGAGATGGAATGACCCATCATTCTATCACATGATCTACTAACACATCACGAATAACAAATTCAACTTCATTTATTTATGGGATGAAGTGGAAATTGTTCAATTCACGAAAAATAGTGAGATTGTACCAAAATCATGTAAGTATTTCTTTTAATTTATCAACTTTAGGGAAATGATCTTGAAAACCAAAAATGTTGTCCTACTTCCCTTATATCTGATGAATCAGATGGTACCTTAGATCATCACAAATCTATATCTTTGTGATTGTTGGATTTTTCATAGCCATGTTCTCTACCACTCTCCATCAGAACCTGATGATTAGATTTTTCTTCGATATCCATATTTTCACCCATGTTCTCCTACGTGGAAACCCAGTGATGAGTTAATTTGGGTAACCTTTACCATTCATACTTTAGTTTTTAAATCCATATTTTGGTATTCCTTTTTACGTTGTGGGTTTCTATTAAACAAACTTTCGAGTAGTAAACCATTTATAACCCCGACGAATTTCGAGGGCGAAATTCATTTTAAGGGGGGTAGAGTGTAACGCCCCGATATTTTATGAAAAATATTCATTTAATTTCATTAATGTCTTGTGTTTTATGCTATACCAATATTACCTTGCTCTATACTCAACACCTTATTAGCTTGAAGTATACACAACACTATTCTTGGATCGTGTTACACACAATTTTGATAATAGTTATTCTACGCAACATTGAGTATATATATATATATTAAATGTATAAAAGAAATATGGTTGTATTATGTTATACAAAACAACGAAGGATTCTTGCACAACACGCAACCCTGACTTGGCTTGCATTACACGCAATCATGACCTTCCTCGATAGTGTGTGTTGTACGCAATACCGGGTTTTACTAAACAACGATATATTATTATAATATTATTATGAACTAGCCGTTATGAATAATATTAACTAAATTTTGAATTTTATAACATTATTATTCATCTAACACATTTTCTAGAACATGGTATAAGAACAAAATAAATTTTTCGAGTAAAATAAGTATTTTTAAAAAAATGCAGTTTTGCCGCCTTTTGATGGAGCACCCACTTTAAATATAGTTTTGACATGTTTATAAGTAAAATTTGAAAAAATAAAATTCATCTTTGGAATCAAGAAATAAAAATTTACTCTGGATAAATTTTTCATATTATTCTGGTAACTTTCATATTTTGATGAATAAAAAAAACACGCAATATTTTAATTAAAAACAACTTTCTTCAACGCAATAATTTATATGGTTAAATTATAATATTTAATGGGTTTAAAGTATAAATAGAATATATTTTTACCATTTAATATAATGTATGTCATTAGCATTGATATTACATTAAATTCGTATGCTAAATCAATTCAATCTTTTGCAATGTTTTAAAGAAAAACCCGTTTTCTTTCGACAGCGGGATTAATTTTAATTTAATTTCTGAAAATTTTGTGTATTGAATTTCGAAAAATGGATTCCATATTTGGAATCAGTGGGTCCAAATTATGTTAATAAGCTACTTTTTATTTATGGGAATTATGAATAGTAACTACGGTAAATTTTATTTACCATAGTTAAAGGTAAATAGGGTAATTAAGGGTAAATATAATATTATAAAATTACCCTAACACATGCCAAAATACTATTGGATGGATAAAAGTAGACCCATATAACTTATGTTTCGGATTAGATTCATTTTATGGACTTTTGACCATGAAAATAATTTAATTATTATTAAAACCAAAGAAAGTGACAACATGTCACTCTCTTAAATCTTATGAGTATAATAATTTTAATTTAGTGATAAACAAAATAAATATTCGAACTTGAATAGTCTCCAGAAAGATAATAAAATTATATAAATCATGATAATTTATTTAGAATTTTTAGGGATTAAATAATTTCCATTAATGGTGATACATTAATGATGGAGAAATTATTTATTAAGTGAAAAATCAGTAATATAGTTTTTATTAAAATAATAATACCCATTAAATGGCCCAAAAACCTGACCAAAAGTTATTGGTAGTGTATATATACACCTTAATCATCCAATTAACTAATATATAACCGTTTTGAGTCTTATAAAAGTGATTATGACACTTATTTTATTTTATTTTAAATTATGCCAAAGTTGTCACCTTCATAATTTAATAAATATAACAATTTAACTATTGTTATTTTAAGATGATAAATTCGAGTAAAAGTTTTATTGTGAAAGCTAATAGATTTATCTTCATTATAGGATTTTATTTTTAATTTTTATGCAACAAATAATTATATTAAATAATTATACAAAAATGTTTTAGTAATTATTTTATTAAGAGATAAACCAAATAAATGGTTTTAAAAATAATAAAATAAATATTATATTAACTATTTAATGTTCTCCAATAATTTTCTAGACACATATGACATTTTATGAATCTATTAAATATTTTATTTAGAACATATATTCTGTTAATATTTTATTTAAATTCAAATAAATGAATAGTGTCAAAATTGACACTTTTGTTATTTTATAAAAATAACATATTATAAAATTGTTTAAAAATCACAAAAATATTTTAAAATTATAAATTTATATTTATATTTTATAAAATGTTATGAAGTATCCAATTATGGACAATTCAAAACAAATAAGTAATTTTTTGTTATAATATAAAATTTAGAATTTTATTACCACAAATAAAATTAAATTGATTAAATAAGGATAAATCAAGTTGATAATGTTAAAAATCAATTCCTTACATGTCAAAATTTTATTGTTTTATGATATTACAACCCTATATCATATAATATTCGAATATGAGTCATTTTTGGAGGTTTTTAAGTGGGGTTAGATTTATTATAAATTAATATTTTTGAGATTTCCAAAGGTGCCCCTCTCCTCCCTTATAAAAGGGCACCTCATCCCTCCCTTCCTCACACTAATTTGAGCCTTCAAGCTCAGCCAAACCCTGCCAAATTCTCTTCTCCACTTCCCTAGAAACATCCTCGATTTCCTGGTCTTCTTCAAAGACCAATTTTAGTGCCCTAAGTGGAGGTCTCAAAGAGGCACTTCAAAGAAGAGGTAATGTCCGTTATCGATTCTTTCAACTTCATTTCTTCTTCTACTTCTTCTTCTTTAGTTGTTTCACTATGAAATAATAACATCAGTATCACTCATATACTGATATGATATTATAAGTATGAAACAACCCTATTTTACCATCTATCCATCCTACAGAAAATGAAATCACCGCGCGTGCGTACGTACGGAATACCGTCTCCACGTCGTGGTGTAATTTGTTTTTCTAACACCACCTTACATGGATGGGTATAATGGTTTAATGAATAACTATACACATTTATTATAACATCATACTGATTATGATATATTTTATCATCCTATCCAATTAAATTTAATAATTATGGGAACAACATCATCGCTCGTGCGTACGTGCGGACTATCGTCTCCACGACGCGATGATATTCATTCTCCAGGTTAACCATTTAAGAATGATTATAAAGTATATATAAGCAATAATAATGAAATATATGACATTATAAAGCTACTGGATTTATGTATATATATATATGTATGTCATCTACTTAATTCCATTCAACTCAATAAGGAAACAGAAACAACTTTCATGCGTACGTACGACCTACCGTCTCCATGAATGGTGTATCTCTTTCAATTTATCGATCTATTATATATATGTATATTCTGAATATATATTATATATAAATCATGTTTTATATTCTGTAATTAAGTAATCATGACATAATTAATCATATGAATAATTACAAGTCAAAACACGGACAATAAATGAAACAATTTTACCCAAAACACTCTTTAACATGGAATTTACAAAAGAACGGGTAATATAAAGTCATAAGTAAACCATATGTGATATCATAAAAATTAATATGATTATGTAATAAGCCAATGAAATTATTTAAATCGTTATACAGGAGGCTCGGATACATACGTAGCATATCAGACATAAGGTAAGGGATAATTTTGAAAATCTCATTTTTATCCGAGATTGTTTATTCGTAAGTATTTACTGGGGTTATTGAAATCGACCATGTCCATGTTTTATAAAAGTGTTTTCATGTACGTTTAAAGTCCATTTTACCCATTTTTGACTTTTTGACTTTTACTACATGGTATGTAAGGAATCTTTTTTTTACGATACAAGGTACCTTTTTTACTTTTTCAACAAAAGTACGAGGAGAATGTTATTTTTAACTTATACGGTGTGAACGGATTTTTATGGTTTCATAATGCCTCATTTTCATGAATATTACTCTACATGATTTTATGACTATTTTCGACAAAATACTTTTATTTTAAAAGTTCATGGCCTTTTTTGAAAAGAAAATGATTTTGACGAAGAAAGGATATTTTCCTCAAGAATTCATTTCAAATGTTTTATCAAAACCATTTTCCATCTAAGATGACATTATTTTATATTTGTATGTTTCATGTTTAATGTCTCTATGATTTACATGGTTCACTTTTTATGATAAATTTCCATTTGTTTTATATGGATTATGAAATGATGGGATGATGTTTATGGAACCCATTTTATTCTTTGGGTTATGATGAATGTTTTATGTTTATTTTGTGGCACAAGTAATAATGATTTCACTATGATATGGGTGGGACCTATATCTCCCTCCAATGAATTGGGTAAAGATTTTATATCTCATGAGATAGACATGGCTGGAACGGTAAGTTAAACCGGTTAAGTAATACAGGACTAGAACCAGGAGTGAACTCGATTCAGAAAGGGACTTTTTCCACTAAGATGGTCATGGCAGCAATGCCATGGCTAATATGGAAATCATATCATGTTCGTAATGGTTTCCACAATTACATGTTTCATTCACATGCTATTTTATCATTATTAATGTTTCTTTATGATCTATTCCATACGTACTTCCATGTTTTATGTCATTGATCACGCTTTTTATGTTTAAACATTATGTTCATGTTTTTAAGTTCAAATGTATATGGTATGTTTTATTTTATCCATTCTTACCCTTAATGAGCATTTGAGCTCACCCTTTTTATGTTTTCTTTTCCCCAGGATATAAAGAAAGGTTTTAGGTAAGAAAAAAAGGGGAAGATCTTTATGGGAGATTTTGATGATCTTTCACCACGATTAGAAGATTGCGTTCCAAGTTTCCAAAGACAGTAAACTATTACGATCCTTGTGTGTCTGTTTTTGTTATGTATTAAGTATTCCTCAAAAGTAATGTAATGTCCATGTACGTTAAGCTTCGGGTCTCTACAGGGAAATACTTGTTTTATAATGTTCCCTTCTCAATTCCTCATGATAAGGAAGACTAATTAATGAGAACATCCCAATTTCTTACCCAATTCTATGTACACCACTTAATCAATTTTAAGCCCTCATTATTTTTTAAAATCACTAATTTCAACATAAAAACAGTATCTTAGTTAATGTTTTGTTTTTAAAAATAATTATTCCTTTTTATCTTTAAAGACTCTTTTATATTTTTTCCTTAAACTGCACTAAGGTGGATCCTTTCTAAAGTTTCTTAAACATTCTTTTTGAATATATTCAGTTCATTTGGACACCATATATCTTTATCTATTCTAATTTCTAATTATAAATTCCCAATAATGATTTGAATCCATTTTTAATGGATACCAGTATGATACGCCCATTGGTTATTCCTTGTGACATGTTTATGATACCCATTTCTTTTCATGGATAACTGTAATGTTTATTCCATATGTTTTAATCTTTATGAGATAAAAATATGCTTGAACATGTTAGGATGGGTGTGTAAAGATATATATCCAATTCATTTTGTTGTGTTTACTCTCATGAGAGGTCATGTATGGGGTAAGGTAGTAATCATAATTAGTTATGGGCCCTTATACGCTATGTTATGTAGTCTTGAATGTTAGCCTCGACTCATGTTTATGTCATGTTATATGTTGCTTCCATATTCTGAAGTTTCCATAATCATTTTATCATATGTTATATATTTTTTCATACATATTTTTATTTGTGCATCCTTCCTTTTTATGTCATCATGTTTTTCCTTCTAACCCTTGTTCTATGAATTATTCATATGATTATACCCTTATATGGATTTTAGATTATCTTTTTGACTATGATTTACCCGAAATATTATATGAAAATGCAGGATCTCTAAATATGTTTGAGGATCATTATGGAAGATTAATAAGGATTTGTTCTATGTTTTCAAGTATATTTACCTTTCCTTCCAAATAAAATATAATTTATGATACTTGGTATCTATTTTATGGGAAATTATGCTTAAATTCATGTAATAATTTTTTTGAATAATTGATATATCTATAGTTGGTATCATAGCATAGTCTAGTTATTTTTGGGTATTGTTACTAGAAAACTATATGGAGAACCTAATGGAAAATTATATCAACATAGATAACCTAGATAAAAAATTATGGAATTATAATTTAGGATATAATTTTCATTTATAAGTCTATCCTTCTATATTAAATGTTTCCTTTTAATAGGATTATTAGATAAGTATTCAAGCACCATAATTATATTATATTTAATTTCCTTAGTTAATGTAATGAAATATGATAACCCATTAGAGTAATCAATGTGGTATTCAATGTGATTATTTTACTAATAAAATGAAAAATTTGATGGGAATGGGAGCTCAAAACTTCAAGTAAGTATTGTCCCAACTGGATAAATTTAAAAATAATAACATGAATCACGAGGAACTCTATAATAATTTTCAAAAAGAAAACATTTTTTAATCAATTATAAAAAAATAACTCCTACATATAGTGGATCTTTTGATCTCCCCATATATGAAAAATGGATTAACTCCATTTAGAAGATATTCTCTATCAGCTAGTGCTCAGAATAATAGAATATTGTTATCTAAGTATATTATATTAATGGGGAAGAGTATCATTGGTGGAATAATAGTGAATATGAATTATAAGGTTGAAATTGATTCCATGTATTGGGAAGGATTCAAGAAAAATATTTTTCAATAAATTTTTTCCTTGAGCTATCCATATTAGTATGGAGAGAGAGCCCCTTAAACTAAAGAAAAAAGAGGATGAAACTATCATGGTGTATGAGGAGAAATTTACAAGGTAGCATGATATGTCTCAGTCATTTTCATGAACTCTAAATTAAATTTTTATTTCTTGTTCACTTGACTAAAGATGGGTCTACAAAAATCATTTCCAATTTGAAACATTGACAACTGTAATGATATTTTCCATTGTGACCTTATGGTTGAAATGGAGATAAAAAAATCTCAGTGGTATCATGGACCCGAATAAAAAAGGGGAAAATGGAGTTTAATATAGTAGGATAAATAAATAATTCCCATGAAATAAATTATACTCAACATCCCACATGTCAAAAGTTTAGAAAGAAGAATCCTAAAAATTTCCTAAGAGGAACAAGGAGATTCTTCAAATGTGGAAGTGGGGCTCATATGACAATTTTTTGTCAATTTTATTTGAAGAATCCAACTAATGTGTAAGAAGAAAATATGTATTAGGCAAATACAGAACATGAATTATAGTTTTAAAACTATAAGGAACATTGGAATTATTCGACCCAATTCTCCAAGAAAAGGGTTGCCGACGACAATCAATAACAATAACCTCAAATCTAGAAAGGAAGGGAATATTATTTCACTAATTCAAATGTGAAACCTTATAATGATTTTTTATTTGTATTCTTATTAGTCATTCAAGAATAGTTAACATACTGTTTTATTCCGGTTCTATACATTCTTTCTTATCCTATCATTTTAGTAGAACTGTTCAAACCCCACCTCAAAATATGATGGTTGTGATATATATAAGAGAAATAAAAAAAGATAAATGACTATATCTAATTTATATTACTCTTACCCAATTCATTTTTGTGTAAATAACCTCCCATAAATTCTCTTCTTACTTCCTTTGGTAGAATTTGATTCTATTTTGGGCATGGATTGGCTATCTTTACACAAATCCCACATCAACTCTTGATAAAGGGAGATCACTCTTCACCTCACAAGGCATAATCCAATTCTATAAAATTATAAAAAGGACGATTAATATCCTTAAAATCTTCATCTTAATTTTAGATATTATTTCATTATTGTAAAAAATATCTAGCTCAATTGATTGAGACAAAGGAGAGGATAATGCTTAGAGACTTTCCCATTGTGAGGGACTACATTGATGTGTTCCTGGAATAAATTCCTGGTCTACCTCCAAATTGAGATGTTTATTTATCACTTTAAATTAGTTCCATATCTATTCCTATATAAAATAATCCTTAAAAAATGGAAACCATTAAGTTGGAGGAACTGATGAAGTAGTTATAAGAGAATTAGGATAAGGGTTTCATATTCCCGAATGCTTCACCATGGGGCATGTTAGTCCTCTTTTTTAAGAATGAGGATGGATCAATGCACCTATGGATTTATTAATATGAGATAAAAAAATTCACGATAAGGAAAAATTATCCCCAGACACAAAGAGATAATTTGGTAGATCAACTACGTGGGGCCAAGTATTTCCCAAAGCTGGACCTTCAGTCAGGATATTTCCAATTAAAGGCAAGGAAGGAAGATATTTCCAAGAATGTCTCTCAAAATAGGTATGGACACTACGACTTCATAGTGATTCCCTCAATACTCACTAATGATCCGATAATATTCCTGAACTTAATGAAAATATTCTTTACAGATTACTATGAAAAATGTGGGGTCGTATTTATAGATGATATTTTGGTATACTCTATGCGTAAAGATGAACATGATAAGCATACGAATAATATGATAAGAAATTTTATAGGGAGAGAAATTATGAAAAGGAAAATAAATTTTAGTCTTGGATTGTGTAAGTGTCATTCATGGGATATATTAATATAAGAAAACATATATTTGTGGACCCTTATAAAAAACAATCGAGGAGCTTCCCATGCCAACATCTGTGACGAAGATCTGTACATTTCTAGTTCTAGCATGGTATGAATTTTTTTATGAACTTATCCCATTTTTCGAACCCACTAACCAATCAAAATCAAAAGGATGTAAATTTTTCTAGACTGGTGATATTTAAAACTAATTCAATGTGTTGAAAAAGGGGCTATTCACTAAACCAGTATTTACACTACTAAATGGAGGGGAACTCTTTGTTGTATAAAATGAATCTTCAATGAAGTTATTAGGTATTTTAATTATACAAAATGATAATTTTATATAATAGACCTATATTAAGTTAAATGTTTGTGATCAAAACAACACCATGTATGATATGGAGTTAGAAGCTTTGGTCTTTGTATTGAATGTATGGAATCATTTTATATATGGGGAGAAGTATGAGATATATACTGATCAGAAGATATTCCAACATATATTCACAAAGAATTATTTTAATATGAACTAGGGAGGATGATTATAGATCATCAAGGATTATTACTGCTCAATCCACTACCATCCTAGAAAAAAATGATGTTGTTGATTCTATAAGTAGAAAAGATCCTATAACTCTATCAATAATTAGAATTTAGAAGGATCAGATACTCAAATACTTGAAAAAGGTTATAAATGGGAATAATTAATGAAGTAAAATCTTCAATATTTTATCAAATTATTTCTGAACCATCCCTTGTGAAGAAAATAAAGAATTATCAATGAAATGATGTGTAAATTCCGAAGACTGTGGAAGCTATAATAAATGGTAAATCTATTGAGGTCAAAATTGATGAGGAATGAGTCATATGATTTGGTTTATGACTATGTGTAAAATTTAATCCTAAGATAAATAATGATATTTTTAATGATTCACATAGATTGACTTTCTCTACTCGCCATGGGAGAAAAAATATTTATCAATATTTTCAATAGCACTATTGGTTGTACAATATAATGATGGATATCGATGAATATACCTAAAATTTACTAGTATGTCATCATGTGGATGATAAAAGAAGAACTTATAAGAGGATGATGAAACCAGTACCCATACAAACATGGATATGGGAAAACATTACCATAGAATCCACCACCAGACATCTAAGACATCTAGAAGAAATAGTTTTATATGGATTTTTGTAGATTGTATTAAGAAGAAAACTAACTTTATTGAAATTCTAGAGGACTTCTCACTCAACCATCTTGTATGGATATACATTATATATGTTGTGAGGTTTCATGGTGTACCATTATATATTGTATCCAATTGAGATATGATATTTACCTCCATAATCTGGAAAAATCTCCATCATTATTTAAACAATGAACTAAAATTTTGTACGGTTTATCATCCTAAAACTTATGACCAATCTAAGAAGTCTATTATTACACAGGATGAAATATTGAGAGCATGTTCTATGGACTTTAGAGGAGTATGGGACTAACATATTCCTCTGGTCCAGTTCTATAACAACAATAGTTTCCACTCAAGCATCCAAATGGCTCTATATAAACCACTTTATGGGAAAATATGTAGAACACTGGCATTTTGGGATGAGGTAAGTGAAAGTAAGTTGATGGTACATAAAATGGTTAATGAAATGGTGAAAAAGGTGATAAAAATTTAGTATAACATCATGGAATCTAAATTTGGATAGAATATATTTAAAGAGAATAATGGATGGGACCTAGAGTTTATGGTTGGAGATATGTAATTCATATGTATATCTCCATGGAAGAGAGTGACAAATTATGGAATGAAATGAAAATAATTCCTTGGAACATCATTTCCTCCATGATTATTGATCATGTATGAGATGTGGCATATCGACTAGAACTTCCACGGACCATTTCTCAAGTACATGACGCATTCCACATATCCCTGTTAAGTAATTACATACTAGATACCTCATATATAGTGAAATAAGAGGTGATAGAACTGGAAAATGATATCTCTTAGGAGAAGTAGCTGGTGTAATTCTTGGAAAATTGAGATAATATTATACATAAAAAGAAAACTCACCTAGTGAATGTACTATGGTGGAAAAATAAATTAGAAGAGGTGATATAGGAATCTGAGGGAGCGATGGAGGATAAATATCGTCAACTATTCTCACCATAGTATGAAAAAACAAATTTCAAGGGAGAAATTTCATAAGTGGGGGGGGATGTAATGACCCAACATTTTATCAATGAAATTTCCTTTTTTATAATTATTTCATGTAGTATAAAGAACATTCATCATATAGGGAACCAAATGAAAAATTTATTCTCACAAATTAATAATGAAATAAGTGGTATTTAGAGAAATTAAGGAACCTATGAAAATGGAATAGAAACCAGACCGTTGTAATAGTAATTTGACCATTAGGAATAGTAATCTGTTCATTAGAATAATAGACACAACTATGAATGTATAAATATAATTTCTATTTCTTATATATAAAAATATGATATATTTAAATCATGCAATAAGTAAATAAATTTTTTAAAATGATAAATTTAGTGTTGGTATTTTTTTGAAGTGTAAATATTTGTTTACAGTTTAATAATTATTATATTGATTTAAAAGGAATCTTTTTTCATAAAATAGATTCATAAATTAGTATTTTGTTTTATTATAATTATAAAACATTTTTATTATAGATTAATTATTTTTTCAATGTTTCATAAAATCAGTTATAATATTAAAATCAGTATTTTTTAGATAGATGATGCTTTTACTTAAAAATCAAGTTCTCATATGTAGAGAATTATTTTCATAAAAAAGAGCCTATTTTTTAAATATAAACATTGGCAAATGGTTAGGTTTAATTCTTGTGATTTTTTTAAAATAATGTATTTTTTTGTGAATAGAGAAATACAATAATTTTCACTATTTATCATTATATTCTAATAAATGAATTTTCGAGTCATGGGTGATTTATGGATGTTTTAATTTTCCATTAACTATAACTCAAATTCTCTATTTACTGTATTTATTCATGTGAATAAAAACTATTGATAGTATTGAGCTAAAATAACAAAAAATGAATAAAATAATCTAAAACATCCCTCTCCTCCGGCTATAAATGCATCACCACCCCTTCTCCTCACACCTTCTAAGCCTTGAAGCATATCTGAATTCTTCATAATTTCGCTTCTAAGACTCTTCCCCAAAACATGGTCTTTCTGGTCTGACCAAATGTCTAATTCTAGGTTCCATAAGGAGGTTCTCAAGGAGACAATATTCCATAGCTAAAATCCCCCTTTCTCTTTAAATTTCATTTCATTTTTTATCCTCCCCTCAACTACCTTATAAACGGTACGTGATGTCTCCACTATCATAATGTAATATAATTATATTGTGTTAATGTAAAATCCATCATTAAATATCTTCTCATCTACATTTCAATGGGGGTTATAAAGAGTGATTAATTTGAATAATATTATCCCCGTTATTATTGGTTTTCTGACCTCATTCTGTGTTAAATGATCTTCTATTATGTTTTGGTGAGGTTTCAATTTTTTTTCCCAAAAGTGATTTTAAAATAAAAATTTAATATTCATTCAAATTATTAATCAATATAATTCCATTATCCGGGACATTAACTGAAAGTGTAGATCAAATTCGAAATAAGGTAAGAGATTCTCTCGGAACATCCATTTTTTTCCTTCGAGTTTAAGTTTCTCTGTCATTACCCAAATAAAATTCTTAATTCTTCTTATTTATTCTTCCTAAATTCTATGTGTATATAAAAAAACATTTACATATATAAATTTTTATTTACTTTATGGGGAAATACTTGTTTTATAATGTTCCCTCCTCAATCCCTCCGGATAAGCAAGCCCAATTAAAGGAAACTCACCAATTTATTACCCATTTTCAAGTATGCTCCATAATATATTATAATACAACATTAATTTTATAGAATAAATCTTTTCATCCTGAAAATATATCTTAGATAATTTCTGGTTTTATCCAAACATTTATTATTTTCTTTTCTTTGAAGACTCATTCATATTTTTCCTTTTAACAACACTAATGTGGCTCATTTCTAATGTTTTTAAAAAAATTACTTATATTAAATTAATTTGGGAATAATTTATCAGGATCTATTATTCGTTTTAACTATCAATGTAAAATAATAATTTAAATCCATTCTTTCATGGATACCATTTTGATATGCCTTTTGGTTATTCCTTGTCACATGATTATGATACCCAATACTTTTCTTGGGAAATACTTATGTTTATACCATATGATTGATTCTTTATGTGGAAAACATATGAGTGATCAATTTATGATGGGTGTGTTTAGATGGTTCTCCAATTTATTCGGTAGTTTTTAGTCTAATGATACACCATTTATGGTATTATGGATTAAACCTAATCAATTATGAGACTTAGTCCACCATGTGATATTTTCTTGGCATTTAGCCTTGACTCATGTTTATGTCATGTCATATGTTTCTTCCACATTCTGATGTTTTCATAATCACATGACATGTGTTCTATATTTTATTCTTCCATATGTTTATTCATGTTCCATTCCATTTTATGTCATCATGTTATGACTTATAACACATATTCTATGCATTATTCTAGGATTATTACCTCAATGGAATTTATAGCTCATCCCTTTGCCTATGTATTCCCGAGGATATCCTATGTTGATGTAGGACATCAGAAGAAGTTAGGAGATAATTATCTAAGATAAAAAAATGGTTGTTTTATGTTTTTTATTTTATGTTACTTGTCTTTCAAATACACTAGACATTACGATCCTTGGTTTTTATATGATGGTTAATTATGTCTAAAATTGTGTAATAATTTTTCTAAAAGATTAGTGTTTGTATAAATGGGGGTATTATTATGGTTTGACTTACCATGCACCCCAAGACAGATGGAAATTTAAAAAATTGTTGAATAATTACAAATATTTAACATATGGTTAGCACGTGTTTTGTCTAACCATGCACCTAATCGCGAGATGGGTTCTCTCCCTTGGATAGTTCTAGTCCATAGTTTGTCTATCTGTGTAGCTAGTGGTGTGTCTCAATAAGGTCAGGTGATAAAACAATTTCACTTCTTTCATTATAAATCACACACTTCCTTTTTTCTTTCCTCTTCCATGCATTGCACCCCTCTCATGTTGGGCGTTCATCCTTCGCTTTATGTTATGTATTGATCTGGACTCCTCATTTGATTTCTATTTTGATTTCCATTCATCTCAATATGTTTCTCTTAGTATGATATTTTATTACTCTCCTTCCTTTCATGATTTATATCAAAATATTTGGCACTATATTAGTACTATCTAATATAAACATTTTTAGGTTATTTTGTTTATTTTTCAGATTTTATCCATCCTAGATCAAATCAAAAGTTTATACTGGTGGAGGTCTCATCAATCTCTATCAGGTAGGTGGTCTATAACTTTCCCATTTCTATTGTTTTGTATATATATCTTTGTTGTGCCTCATATCCATTTTATATGCTCTTTTCTAATTAAAATCAATTTTCCTTAAATTGGTTGCATAATTTTTTTTTATCTAAATTCCTAAATAGATCCTCCACATATAATTAGTGATCAGTGATCTCAACATTATACACCCTTTATGTGTTCCATTTATATTCCTATGTGACCCCCTTGCACTTTATTAACCAAAACACCCATCATTGTGTTTGGATTGAACACCAAAATGGTTATAATTAATTTAAATGGATGAATATTTTATATAAGTGGGAAATATTGTTAATCTTGGCTCTCATTAATTTTTAATGACATTATCAAAATTATTAAACCACCTTTAACCCTTTTGATTTATAAATGAATGTGTAATGGATTAAATTAAAGAAAGTTAATGGGATGGCACAATTATTCCATATTCAAAAAGTTTTTTATAAATTTAAGGCGCATAAGATTTTTATTTGCCATTTTCTTGTTAACGGATTGGTAAAACATGAGACCACTTTGGATTCTTGGGGGAATTACTTGATCAATTAGAGGACCCCACCCCCCCACTATTTATTGGGATGATTTCCATGGGAGATACCAAGCTCAGAATCATGATAATACATTACTAGTATGTGAATTCCTTGGGGTAGTAATAATGATTCGCCTAATCATCATATATATAGAATACCTAGGATACAATTCTTGGATTTAGCTAATGTCTTCAAGCACGAGGAAATTTGAATTCTTCCCTTGGTCCCTAGTCATGCTTGGCCCTAGATTTATTATAATGATTCTTTATGGACTCGGTCAAATACATTTCTAGTAGAATTACATGTGTTTACCCCTTGGATTACACCAAGTAACCTATATCTATACATTATAGATATTTTTTATGTGATGGATTGTGATTATAATTCCAATGATTCCTTGGTTACACCTTTGGTCATATCATCTTATTATACTAGTTGGATTCCTTGGCTACACCATGGATTATATTTCATTATTAATACTACTTGGAAACCTTTTTTATTACTTTGGTCATATCATTTTTATGTTTATTATCCCTGGGAAACTCAGTTATAACTATTTTACCATGACTTTTTATAGGTCACCTTTTCATAAATTTCCGACATAGGAAAAAGTAGGTTTTTTCAAATGGAAATCCCATGAGGTGTCTGATCCCAAAATTGTTATCATGATACACATTTTAATTTCATTCATTATAATCATACCTACACACTATTACATATACACAAAAACATATTGTACATGTTATAAAAACCATTGGTGGTGGCCTAAGGAGTATATCTCACACGTTGTTTAGATGATCAATGTCACAAAAACAAATTTCATGGATAAAGGTAGGGATTTGGGAAAGCACCTATTCTTGGATGCTTTAATATTTTTGTCATAAGATTTTAGAGCAGAGGACAAAGCTGAGGCTCACGATACTATTAGAGATTTTTTTGGTTTGTTTATTCATTTGAGATACATGTAATATATATTATTCATATTCCTTTTTGTATAACATCATATCATTGAAATAATTTTTTATAATGTATTGGTTATTATTGCTCTGTATATTTATCTAATATAAATGTTTATCTACTGCTTATATGAGTTTATCCTTAATATTCTTCCACCATTATTCCATTTATTTTTAATTCACTGTGCTAAACACTAACCAGAGGGCATAGTATCATCATATACAAACCCTAGACCATCACTTCTTATTAATATACTCTAGCATTATGGGAGGTATGCTTGAAAACATGTGGCCACCGGTTTGGCTACTGTTATCTAGTGAGATGGGATGGGATGTCACAAGTGTTTGGCATACATTTTTATTTACATTAGTTCCTTTTGTATTTTATGTAGTATTCTTTTAACATTGATATGGTCAAACCATTCCCAAATGGATTCTTATGATTCTCAGTGACAAGTTTCTAGCATGTGGGGAGTATGAATGCCCTTTTGGGCTTAGGGAGAACAAGTTTGGGTGTTAGTCAGATTGAAACCTGGTTTGGTTCGTTACAATGAAGGAGAACAACCTCATTCCCTCCACCCACAATGAATGTACCCTATAATGTATATACATCCTAATACACATAATCGGTAAAATTAATGTATACATACCATAAACTCAATCCGTTATAGTATTATGAATATGGTTGATTTACCTAAAACTATATGAATATGATTCACATTACTTAAGAATACATTTCATGACAACATATCCTTAAGCCTCATCCTATGGATTTTTTAAACTAATGCATTATAGTGTTAGGAAATGACACATGAGGGTACATGCATCTTCCAACTCATTACCATGTGGACATTATCAGTGGGTCAATGGATTTTCACAAGTTCATTGAAATTTTTCAATTCAGTTTTCAAGAAGGCGTAATTATAGTGTGAAATTTGATAGAGCCAGATGATCACAACGTGTTCTTTATTAATGGAGGATAGTTCAGAATATCTTATATAAGGGAAATGAGTTCCCTCATTGGTGGGTTATATTATTTTGTTGATGATCATTATTTTTAGGAAATTTTTTCTCAAAATATATTATTTTTTTAGATTTATTCATTGTATAAAGTGATTGAAGTAGAACCCCTATTGATACAAGATCCTACTCATAATATGATCATGGATCATTTAGCTGGTGTAGTCCTCTAGAGGGATGAATGAATTTATGTTTCTCTTGTGATTATCATCACCATTCAATATTTAATCAAAGGAGAATATGGATACAACTGCACTAGCATTCCAAGTATACTCTGTATTTCAGTGTTCATTATTATTCATGATCTTTGGATTCTTTCTAGATAGATCATTCTATGTTTTGTGTTTTATTTCACTTATTAGGATCATAGGATGATCTCTTGATATCCATCAGTGGTATCATATTCTTCTTCCTTGTCAAATAAATGTTTATATTTAACTAGTTTTCAATGAATATGTTATATGAATCACTAATTATTTGGATTTATGTTTTTTTGATAACTTTATAATTTAAAATACTATTACATAAATGAAATTATTTTCATTTTTTAACATTACATGAAAGGAAAGTCATAAAAACATTGTAGGATGACATTAGTTTTGTTTCCCTCCATGAAAAATAGAGCATCATATTTCTTTTCCTGATATTTCATTGAGTTTCAACGAGATGATGGGATAGCAAAATTTTAAAACTTTCCATGTAGTGAATATACGAGAATGTCAATCAAAACATGAACATGCAGCGCACAATTGATGCATGAAATAGATGTGTGATGCATAAGGTGACGAATAATACCCTACTATACATTTCCCTCAATATACATCACATCAAGTGGGATATATTTCATTACACTTGACATTTTTATAATTCTCATTAAAATATATTAGTACCTACCCATGCCTGAAGTCCGCTAATCCACCTCACACCATGTTTTTCCCTAGTTCCACCATGTGGTCTTCATTCTTGTGATCATCTGCACAGGATCACACCTCCCCTACATATCTCAATCAACTTAACTTTGTGATGTTCCACTATCTCTTATGGACAAATGGATTTTTATATGGTCTAGATAAGGGTTGCCCCTAAATTTTCAATAATAAAATAAATTTTTATTTATATGAAATTTTTTTAAAGTTTAAAAATTTTGTATAAGACTGTCTATATTTTAAATTATAATTTTTCTCAAATTAATTAATTTGAATTGATCAAATTACGACCTTAGTTGGAATATTATTCAAACCACATTAAACTAAATTTTTATGATTTATTTGACCATGTTTTAAATAATATTAAGAATATTATATTTTTATTATGTGAATTTTTAAAAATTAAAAATATCATTATAAAAGGATAATAATTCATAAAATAACATATAGATAAAGTAAATTTTATATAATTTATAACATGAAGGATTTATTTGAATATAAAGTATTTATAATCAATATTAAGGAAGTTCCGTAATGAATAGATAATTAATAAAAAACTTACAGTAATATTTTGTTTATGAAATGTTCATAAATTTATATTTCATGTTTCAAAATTTGAAATTTATATTTCTTCGAAGTATATTCACAAATTTATTAATAGTTAAAAATTATTTACGTGATGTGAATTTTTATACATTATTTTTGATTTAAATTCATAATTTGAGATAGCATCTTGAATTTCATTCTAGTTGCGATATCATAGGATTTAGTTTTTCATCAACGTTATCTTCATTCTTTAGAGTTAAGGTATTAATAATTTTTTTTATATATTTTTCACATATTAGGTATTAGAGATAACATAAATTTAATTATATCTTGAGTAATGTATCCCCAAGGAGAGGAAATTGGGGCCAACCTACCCACTAGACTAGATGCATATGCTTTATTCTAGAAATGAAAAGGGTTGGCTATTTATCACCCCAAGATTACTCTAATTGAGATTTTTAGTCTCATATAACTATATACCATTAAAAGAAATGTTTATATACCTTATTCATATGATGAATTCATATATGTATGAATATAACTGGGTATTATTTTTGTGTGATTATCATAAACTTTTATGTGGAGTAAAGAGTTACACATTAATGTGTTATGAATACATTAACCAAGAGTATGAAATACGGATTCAAAAATTATATCATTATAAGCATGCATATATAAAGGAATAAAACATGAGAAGATAAATATTACATAAGATACAAAATTTATAAATTTAATATGTGAAAAATTTCTATTAAATTGGTGAGATTTATAAAACGATAAACCCCCCAAAATACTATTTTTGAGATTCCATGAAAAGTGGAACTTGTCAAGAACTTCATCATTAAACATTCTATGTAATTCAAAATATAGGTTCCTAGGTTTTATCATGTGCAAGGGAAACAAGTGATAAGTGAGCCCATAATATCATGGGGTAGGTCATGTGGATGATGGGCTTCCCTAGATTGAATGTTTTAGCCTATTATTGGCATTTGATTTGGGTTAGTTTTATTACGGAAACCCCATGGAAGGATATCATAGGAATATTGTTGGATTTCTCTATATGATGGATTGCGTAAATAGTTAACCACTCAAATATATAATAATAATAATTATAAGTATTTGCAACTAGATATTTTACAATGAAGTTTCAATGGTGGAAATTATGAAACCAAAACATGCATAAATTAAAATCAAGAAGCATGCTCAGAGGCTCAGAGTATGTGGATTCATGCACATGAACCTGCTCAACTCTAAAATAAGGTTGTTCTATAAGGATCACATCTCAATCAAACTATTCGATGCATCGAACCAGTATCTTTCCATGAAAATATTGATAGGTACATACGATTTTATTCTTCTACATCATCTATGCTAAATGAAACTCACAAGACATGGATATTTTATGTAGTGAATTATAAAGACTTATGTCTGAACATACCCCATGAATTTTTGAGTGTGATTTTAACATCATAGATTCCCCTAATGAGAAACAAGGGTGAGGGGCATTTCTACGGGATGCACGCAAATACTTTGTGTCTTTCATGGATATTAAAGGTCTCTTGGATGCATACTTAGAGGGAATGCTCTTTAAATGGTGTAATATCAACGCAGAGGTAGGATCACATGGTTTCATCTCAATTAGTGCATCATGAATGAGGAAACTATCAATTTATTCCCAGATGAAAAACTATCTCACATGGTGTGTTGTTTATCCGACCACTCTTCAATGCAGCTTTCACTAAACTCCAGAACTCCGAGTGACGATTTAAATCACTTTTCACGTATGTGGTTGGAAGAGAATGGAATCATTGATGTAGTCAGGGAAGCATAGACCTGTTATAACATAGGGAACTCATTGATATCACTAAAAATCAAGATAAGGTGGATTAAACATTTGTTACGCAGGTGGAGGAAGAATCATCCTACAAGTGATCAAGATATTATTGAGATTTACAAGGAGGTGGAATGCATAGAGGAAAGAATGGAAAAATAATGGTATGAAAACATATTCAATGATCTATGGTCTAGGAAGGAACACCTTCCAGACATTGGTTTAAGACATGAGAGGATTTCTAGAGAAGGATCTAGGCTTAGATGGCTCTGCGAGGGAGATCAGAAAAAAAATATTTCCCATGAATGCATTAAAGATATGTGTAATATCTGCATGCCTAACATTATCATGGAGGATGGGTCCTACTCCAACGATCGGGATGAGGTTGGGGAAATGGAAATGAGAACATGAAATGTTAATTGGAAGGGCCTAACCCTAACATGATAACAGGCTATCCAAGAGAGGAAGGGGAAAATATGAGGTCATACCAAATTGTGTTAGGAATGAGGTGGATAAGCACTTGAGGGGATACCCGAAGAGGATGAAGTGAGAGAGGTGGTATGGACTCTAGACTTAGACAGTGAACCATAGCCAAATGGTCAACCATGGTCTTTCTACAGGGTTTCATGGGAAACTATCAAAGGGTATTTCATGAGAGTGGTATAGGATTATTTCAAGGCTGGACACCTCCCGTGCATAGCCAGTGAATCCAAGACATTCATGATACCAAAAGTGTGTAATCCTCAATCCATAGAGTATTATAAGCCTATAAGATTGTGAATATACCATAAAAGGTCTTGGCCGACATCCTCAACAAAAGTATAGTGCCTCATCTAATCACATGGAAGGAAGTAAAGTGGCACATTTTTATCACATAGAGATCAATACAGGGTGCAATTTGAGTGGTGCAAGGAATTATTAGTGGGATAAAAAAAGTATTTCAGAAGAAACATGGCTATCAAATTGGACTTGAGAAAGTCCTATGACCTGATGGAGCGGGGTTTCATCCTAAGGGTGTTGACATGCATGGGGTTCTCCAATTGGAATCGTGACCTACTGTTCCACCGGTTTAGCTCATCATGGATCTCCACTTTTTATGGGAAATCATTTAGGATTTTTCAAGGTATTTCGAGGCCTTTGGAAAGGGGACCCCCTATCGCATAACCTCTTCATTCCATCTAAAAATATTATATGTCATCATATAATGTGGGGCATGCGCATGGTTAAAATTCTTACATATTGGGACAGGAATTTCATGATGTGTATTTCAGACATAATTTTTTCGGATGACACTATTCTTTTTGTAAATAGCAGTATGAGGTTAGTGAATGGAATGAAGGGGCTATTAGGGGAGTATTTAAAATAGAATGTCCATGTGGGAAACAAAGAGAAAATCTACTGCAATTCTTCCAAGAAAACCTCAAATAGGATGACCAATTCTCTTGATGACATCTTGAACATGAAAATAGGGACTTCTCCAATGGAGTATCTAGGCGTGCTGGTGAATCCTAAATCTATTTGGGTTCATAATTTCGTAAATATAGAGGTAAATATTATGGGGAACATTCTAAATTGGAAAAATAGTTTCCTCTCCTTTGAGAGCGCATAACACTGGTAAAAAGTGTACTTGTTTCCATCCCTATGCATCTAATGTCCACCATGAGGGTTCCCAAAATCCTAATTGCAAACATAGAGAGGATAATGGTGTATTTTATATGTGATGGACAGGGGGAGGTAGTCATCATCGGGCCTCAGGGAAGTGTCTCGCAAGTCCAATTTCTATAGGGGCATCAACTTGAGGAGCATCTCATTGACCATGCACTGTATTCACACCAAAGATGCATGTAAGGCTATGTAAGGCCATTATTTATGTGGAAAAATCATGCATGATAATTATGGGTTAGAGGTGGTGTTTTAGAGGCCTTGGGTGTGGAAGATATAGAACTAGATTCATCCGCACATGGAGCCCCTACTTCCTCATGTATGGTGTCTTGTGGGAAGAGGGGATGTGAAATTTTGGCCATAGGATTTGGGGGTGTGGTTTTCAGGGTTCCCCACCCCTGATATGTAATTCAGAGAAGAAAGAGGTCACCCTGGATATACTCAGACTATTTAAAATTAAGACCAATGTGCTTCCTTCATTTAGATTGTTCTCAGAAAGGACCCTGAAAAACTCATCATCACATGTTCCTAATCGAGGGAGTTCTCAATCAAGGAATATACCCAAGTGATGAGGGACTCAAATACAGGCGACCCATGGGGAAAATGTTGATGGGATAAGTAATTCCTCTGATGTTTAATTTTTTGGTGTGGAAAGTGAGGAATAATGTTATACCGACTGATGAAAACATCTGACATATTTGAATGAACATGGACTTCATATGTTGGTTTTTCAAAAATCCCAAAGAAGAAATGGTGGAGCACATACTTTTTGAGAGCGAATGGTATCACTGGATATGTCAATCTTTTGGTATGTTTTCATGTTTTCCTGACCACGGAGGGATGCAGTAGAACTTTTAAAGTTCGTGGTTTAGAGGCATTGATGATCAAGGTCTTGAGAGGAAAGGCCATGTAATTATCCTAATAGAAAGATGTCGGACCCTTTGGAATGGTTGGAACAATTCTCTCCACAAGAACATCAGTGTCCCTCGAACCAACATCAAATTCCAAATGAAAAATACCTTTATGGAATTGGTCAATTTGTGTACAAAATGCAAGGGATCCATGTCGGTAAGACCCCTAATCACATGTATGTATAACCAGAGAGAGAGGATGGAATATGGGAAATGGGTATTTTGGTTTCTGTTCAGTAGTGGGCTCAAAATCAATACGAACAGATCCCCCTTGGGGGGATAAGAGAGGAAGAGGTGTAATAATGGATCAAAGGGGGTACATAGTCACCACTGTATCATCTTATTATAAAAGAGGTGACATACTTCAGGCCAAGGACAAGGAAATAGTTATGGGTTTAGAATTATGTGAGCAAAGATTCATTAATTTAAAGGCAGTGCAGGTAGATTCCTTGATACTCTATAAAGAGCTAATAGGCAGTTGTAGATGCCCCTGGAATATAGAATATCACATTCGAAAGTGAAAAAATATCATGGGTTTCCATAAGATGGCCAATCACACAAGGTGAGTGGGGAATAAGGTTGTCAACGTCTTGGTGTCGCAGGCGTCTCCAAATCAAAATGTTCCTTTATTCCTGATCTTAGGTTCCTTTCCCCCTAGTGGCATTAATTTTTTTGTCAATGATTCTTTGGGCATCCCCTATTTTAGTCCCCAATGATGTGTCTCTATGTTTTATGCGTGTTTCCAAAAATAAAAAAAAATTCTAGTGTTCATGTCATGTCATGTTCAGGTCCATAATATTTAGTTAGAGTGATTTCAATAAATGTCATTGATGAAAAAATTTTGATGTGAAATTATTATAATAAAAAATATTTCAATAGATTAATAGGATCAATTAAATAATACTTTTACATTGAGATTAACCCTTAAGAATGAGAGGATTAATATAAGGAAATCCCAATATTTGTAAAATAAAAAATTTTAATGTGAAATAAATTCATTGAGTTAGAGAAACACAATTCTAACTAACAAGACTGGTGAACATGTTAATAAGGGGAATATATATTTCTATGATAAGAATACAATGGTTCAATTATAGTTTCAAAAGAGTTTGATGAAATATGACCAAATGAATTTTTTTCCACTCATATACTTAATATAATTTTATATTTTAAAGAATTGGTGTGTTTTTGGATTTTTAATAAGGCATATTATGGATAATGAATTCATTCTGTTAGGATTTATGTAAATTTTGTTACAGGATGAATAAATTCAAAAATAATTTAATCGATGTTATCAATTGTTGAGGACAATTGAATTTGGAATTTGATGTTATGATTCTTATACAATAGATACAATACAAGTGTCTAAAAGTTCAAACTTGATGATGAAAGAAAAAAATAGTGAGATTGTATATTAATGTCTCTTTAAGTAGTAAATTACGGTTATTGAAACTAAATGTGTTTTCATAGAGGGGGAGTAATGATTCCATAATATTGATTTTTTCAACATAACTAAAGAGGTTTTTAGTACTTCATGAAATTTATATATTATGTATTAGTGTTATATAATTTAATTCTTTATATTATAAGGTTATATGATACTAAATTTATATTTCTAAATTATTATAAATATATAATTTTTCAAAATCAAGGGTAAATTGATATAGATTATAGTTTTTATAAAAATTATAATAAGAATATTTTATACATCAATTATTTGAATATAAAGGAAATTATCATACTCATAAGAATATTAAAAAGTTATGTATCTTCCCCTTATTTATCTTATATGAAAATAGTTTTTCTAATCATTAACGGGTTATTATGAATAAAATTATATTTATAATATTATAAAAATGATTAATGATTCATAAAAATTATAACATGTTTTTGAAAAAGAGATAAGGATAAAAATATTATATAAAATATGAAGTGAAAATCTATATTTTTTTCAAAATATATAAAATGGTGTAACCGCTAACATTTTTCAATGAAATATTTTATTAACAATATAAATTTTTTGAAAATGATCCAAACAACAATATTACAATATATTATATAAAAACATACTTTTTGTTTTTAAATATTCATATTAGAGGGAAATAAGATTCATTTTCTAGCCTAAATGGGGTTTTTTCCCAACTTAATATTATGAAAATAATAAGTTGTTTAAGAGTCTAGTAGATTACATTTGGAATAAATATGTTCATAGTTATCAAATAAAATATAATACAAGTCTAAATGGTATTTTTTAAATTAATATCTTAAATAGTTTTGGATATGAGATGGTAATAAATGTAAACTGTTACATTTAGCTATTTTAAGAAAGTGATTATCACTCCACCATAAAGGATAATTCCAATAAAAGGGAACATAACAATATCTTAAAGAATTTTATGATGTGATTAAAATGACAATGTAAATAGTTAATTTATTTAATAGATATTTCTAATGTAATTATGTTGATTATTTAAAAAACATAAATATTTTCAAGCAGATAAATATAAATAATCATTTTAACATTTTATTTTGTGTTGTTAATCAGTTTAAATATGATCCTGAATTTGAAAATTAGTAATATGATTTATAAATATCACCATTATTAAAAATAGATTTTAAAATTTATGTTACTCACAAATGATTTTATTGGGAGTTTTTTATTAGTTAATCATATAGATATTCCACAAGAATCACATATGATGTAATGAGTTAAAAAAATCACCAGTAAGTGAAGCAAACAAAAGGATGGTCATGATTTTTATCATATATAATAAAATATACAAGTGCTTATATAGGTATTTGTTATGAATTTTAAAAATATACTCATGAATATTAAATGTGTCATGTGAGAAAAAAATAAATCTATACTTTATCATTATTTCAAAAACGATACATATTTTGGTGAAGTGAAATGATAATTATCCCATCAAAATATGATTTGGAGATGTCCCTAACTGATGATCATTATGGAGTATTAGGGGTTAAAATGATATATCAATATCATCATGAATAAAATACTATGATCATTATGAAGGCGTTTATACATGATACAAATTACATAATGATGAGGAAATAAGTGGGGACCTATAACATGGAACGAAATTCCCTAATATATTTCATGGAATTTAATATAGTTATTTAGATACATGTTGGTGTTTTCTTATAGCCAATCTTAATTTTATTTGGAAATCAAGAAATAGAGACTATGATTTTTCATACATTGAAACATTAAATACAAAATTTAGAAGTGATTTAGCTAATTAGGGGGTGTTTGGGTATGTTTATGATTTTATAGTCGCTTGGATCACATCAATAAAAATATTATTTCTCTTTTATGATGATGATTATGATCAGGAACATAATTGAATTAGATGAAGGAAATGAATATTCAAGCCTTTATCTATTCCATATAATGATTTGAGACACATGGATGATCGAAATATGAATTCATCATAAATAAGAAAAAATAAATGTTATTTATTCATCAACATGGTCTGTCGGCTTTGGAAAATCAAGAAAAAAAGAGATGGATAAATATTAGTTTGATGTTATTTTATGTATAGTAGTCCCTAAATGACATGGAAGAGCGTATAATATAGGTTAATATATATGATATATATGATACATATTTTGGTGAGTATATTTATATATATATATATATATGAGAATGTTTGATGGAGATCACACCAGACAATATAGTATATTGAGTAGCATGGAAGCTTTTCAAGAGGGCACACTTTTCATACATCTATAGAATATGGATTTAATATTATTTTTTTCAATGATACTAATTTTATCAAGGTCACATGGTTTGGTCTTTTGATAAGCATTATTTTTTTAACAAATTTTTTGTTCCAAAATTCATAGAGCCTATGGAAACAACATCTAGAAACTGTTATGGATGGATTAACAAATAGTTTTTAAGTTTGGAACAATATATTTAGGAGATTTTAGTTTAATTGGGTTACTTATGAAAGTGAACTAAAAATATATGAATATTATTCACATTAATTATGAATAGGTTTCCTACTAATATATCCTTAAGTCCCTTCATGATACTATACTTCACCAAACATAACCTAGTTCTATGCAATGCAACCAAAGGGTAAAAGTGTCGGCCGCCTCCTTTCTATGAGAACCTCATCAAATGGATTAATGTCAATGAATATGGTAATTAAATTATTTCAATACACTCCCCAAGAAGGTATAAATATATGTTTTTATTTGATGAAACTCAATGATCCCAAAATGTTATTCAATCCTTGAGATGTGTCTGGAATTATCTATATAAAGAGAATTATATATTAAATTGTTCGGTGTAGAAAATGTTGTTGATGGTCATCAATTTCATGAAATGTTTTTTGTGAATATTATATTCCCATATCATCAATCATCACATATATAGAATGTTATAGCACCACTCTTGATGCACATGAATCATACTCATATGCTTTTTGGTTCTTAGGTCAGAGTAATCCGTAAAAGGCATGATGTATTTTTTTATTACACATATGGTAATAACCATACCATACTCAATCAATGAAGAATATGGAATCCACTACACTACAATTCATTGTATTCTATCTTTTTAGTGTTCATCATTATTCATGCACATTTTATTCTATTGAGATATATTATGATTTTTTGGATTTTATTCCTCAATATAGGATCATGGGAGGAGCATAAAATATCCATCAATATATAACTATTGTGAGTCATCAAAGCGTATACTATGTCTCAAATGAGAGAAAGGATGATGGATTAGTCAGTCATATGTTCCCTATATAACATTGTTGTTGGGAACGACACCCCATATCGATGTCCCTATAAGGGTTCCCATAAGGTTAATTAGCTTGAGAGGTGGTGCGTATCTAATACCAAAAAAATATAAATGATATAATAATTTATAAATTCCCACCCTAAGGGTGATCCTACAAACTTGAAAAACCTAATTGATTCTATATACAATGTTCACTTAATTGCTACCATCATACCTTGAAAAATTTTATTTCACCCCTTAACAACCATACCCGACCACACTTGAAAAAACAAAATATATACAATCACATAATTGTTAGATTCCATATTTACCTTTTTGAAACTGTATTATAATTATTTTTCCTTATTTTATAAAAAACCATTTATTATCCACTTTTGACATTGAATTTATTCATTAGTAAAATTTCATATTTATCCAACTTTATCGTGATTCATTTCACCCTTCTATTTAAATTAATTTATTAATTAACCCAATTCTCTTTAATTTTTATCCCTCTTCCCATCATTAATTTATTTACTAGAATCAAATTTCATGTTATTGAGAAAATACAACTGAACTGCACCAACCTATCAAATTTCCACATCAACCACCACACTATAACATGCCAATAATAATCTCATTAGTTACATACCTTCCATAGTATCTACAAAACATTCCAAACTATCTATAATGATATGTCCACATAACCCCTAAATCCACCACAACATTCAACATAAACTATAACCCCAAACCAGGCATCGTAATTGACTAAAAAGATCAATTATAGCCACAAAAAGAGTAAAACCAATAAAAAATTGGTAAACAACCATAATTTCTATCATGAGAAACATAAAAAATCCATTTTATTCAATCATCCATATTGATTAATCATATTATGCATATATGACATCATTATAACTGAACAATTTTTGTTTTCAGTTCATTACCAAATTTAAATAATTATTCAATTATATAAGTTGATTAAATAAATACCATAATATAAAACACGAGTTTTAAGAAATAAAATATCAATCGAGTAACATCAGAAAATAAAATAACAAAGAACAAAATTTTCTCCCATTTAAAATCATGCTTTCATTACAATTTAAGACTACATGCATTAGTAATAATATTAATTCCCGAATTTCTATGTTTCAAATATATTTTCATCATTTATTTTATTAACCTTTAAATAAAGGTGATGTATCTTCAAAAAAGTAGAAATTATAGATTATCAAAACAAAAAAACATCTTTAAATAGTAATACCTATGAAATAACATCAAAACTCGTATATTACAGTGATTCACCCTACTCCCCATCAATTTATTTTTTCCAATACATTATCATTATTAGTATAGAAAAACAATCCATCAAATAAAAAAAATGGAATGATAACTCCATATTCTCACATAAATAATAAATGAGGCATTTTTATTCCCTTACCTCTTTTGAACCTTTAGTGATGAGACACTATAATGAATAAGAACCCAATGATGGTGAACCTATAAACCTGAATAGATATACCACATTACCTAATTACAATAATCAATTATAAAGTACTCAAAAAAGTACCACACAATTTTAAATGAACCTTATTTTAAAACCCTATAGGAATTAAGAGATCAAAGAGATTGAGATAGATTAAAATAATAGTATATGAAAATAATGGATTGACGATGGGATTGATTCCATTATAAAAGTGATTTTAATAAATAAGGAGGGAAAATTAAGTATAAACAAAATAGGTCTCAAAGTCAACATGGTTTTATAAGATTAAATAAACTAAAACCAAAGTATTGGTTGACACTATTTATTGAGAAAATTGAAAGGATATCCCCCATGACATTGTGAGTTTTAAAATTGGTATAATGTACTTGTTTATATAGGGGTCCATAAATATAGATCTTCAAAATGACATAACCCATTTTCTTAGTTTCTGTTTCACCATTTAAAAACCTTGTCAACAAGTCCCATAGTTTCATGGCATCTAAAATAGTTGTAATGTCCCCAACCAAAACTGTCATAGAAAATCCAACATAGAGTAGGGAAAAATAACTCACCATTTTGGACTAATACTAGGAATGAAAATGTTTAAAATCACCCATGACTATGATATAACACCCCACTAATACCAAAATAAGAGTATTACCCCACCCCATTTTACACACGGATTCCATGAGAAATTTCCAGAAACCAAACTCACCAAAATGGCTATTACGATTTCAAAAAAGCCCTTCTAGACCCTAAAAATACTTATATGTAATGGATTCCTCAAAAATCCATTTCATACCCTAGTTTATTTACCCAAACAGAACTGATACATAAATTACCACATCTTGACCAAGACACTTGGAACAGCTTCCACAATTGATATTTTGGACCCTGTAAAGCCAAAACTCAATTTCACTACCCAAAAACACTCCCAAACTATAATTATATTCGTCGAACATCTACAAAACAAAATATAATATTATATTATTCTATGATCCATTATAATTATATATCCCCTGGACGTATCAGTAAATCTTATAAGACAATCTATCTTAGGTATTTGGTGTATCTCTTCTAATTTATATATGATGTACTGAACATGGACTTGACTGTATGGTAATGATAGATGAAATTATCCCTTCCATCAATATAAGAGAAATTATTTTTCATCCATTTGATTATTAATTTCAATTATTATATTATACATGGATATATATTGTTCTCATATTAATAGTTATATGTGAATATTTGACTATTTATTCATATCATATTTTGTATAACTTTTTTATTTAATGATCACTTTCGTTGTATGATACCTCTTACCATGAATATAATCACACCCTTTAAATTGCTTCCCTATATTTTGAGGGACCCACGATGATTTATATATGTGACATAAGCATAAGGATAGTGAAATAAAAAGATTTGATGTATTTTTATAATGTAAATTTAATTTATAATGATATTTGATATTAATATATGTATATTGTCTTCTAAAACTATTGAATTTATGGATCCTATGTATTATGTTCTTTTCTATTGTGTATAATCGCAATTAAATAACTATCAGGTAAGAGTAGATAGAGTCAGGGTTATTAAAAATTTCCATCCCCGGACTATAAGATATTATGATTTCATATTAAAGAACTGTATTCACCACTAATGAAACATATTAAAATCTAAATAAAAAAATACATCAAGTTATTTTGATACGTGAATAAAAAATACTCACCAATGGGGTAATTCTAGTATAGATTAATGTAAAACAAAAATGGTTAAAATTGTGAGATCATGGGTAGAATAGTTACATTCATGAGGATACAGCTTCTAAGACACATAAGAGATAACCACCATCTACTTTATTAGAACACATCCCATGGAATGATGAGAGACATCATAGAATATCAAAGACATGATTCACTATTCTAACAAGTTAAATATAAGAGCCAATAATAATATTATTCTTTATATAATCAAACATCCCCTAACATTGATAGTTTATACAAAGGCCCAAGACTTTTTGGTCAAGGAAGTCAAAGTGGGTTCAATAACAAAAAAAACCTAACATGATCCATCTATAATATCCTAAAAGACTGGTGAATCAATAAACCTATATAACTTTCTTGGGTTTAACTCAAGATACAACCCCTTATCTCTTTGATTGTGTAGGTTCCCATGTACTCTTGCGAGGTATGAACCATTTATTTTTTGGTTTTATTATTTCTTATCAACACAATGGAAGTAATTAAAGGGTTATGTAAGGGTTCATGAGTATTCATGGTTTTTTAATATCCTATAGCTCTAGTGTTTTGAATTTTTTTTACTGCGCATGTTTTCTGCACAATTACTAGTAACTGTCTGGAATAACCGTGCAACCTATATATACAAAGGACCACAGTTTATAAAACCATCTGGGGGATTCCACATGGATATGTGAGATAATGAAGACCTGTTACAAAGGTGACCCACATGGGATGGTCTTGGTTTTTTAAACTATTAACATAGCAACACTGGTAGTGAAAATTATTCAGTGACCAAACATGATTGTGTCATAGTTTGGGAAAACTATGAGAGGGGGTTGCTCCCTTGTATAGTTCCAGAGCATGGTTGGTACATGGTTTGATAAATGCATATCCAAACCATCTCACACTTTATATTTTGGGTAAATAACCATTTTCCCTTCCACATATTTAATAAAAAATTTCTTCATCCCTAAAATGAACAATATCCCTCATCCATTTGAGATCCCTATTATCCCCCCACTTAGTCTTTGAGGTGAATTTTTCATCCAGACTCCAATCAAGCCATGATCTGTCTCATTGGATTCCTCTCAAGAATTCATATATTTCTATTATTTCTCCCATTATATCTCGATTAAGAGTAGAATGTTAGATGATGAATCACCAATCATCATGTGGTAGGTGGTAAAATATTTATCCCATAATTTTTGTTGCATTATATTATGAATTTTGATGCCACACATTGGGATTTCTATGTGTATCCATAAAAATACACTATTATCGTTAATTAAATTTATATCCTTGATAGAAATCACCTTATACCCCCTTTTTATTTTTGGAATAGGTCCCTTTCGACTAGTTCCATCCCATGGAAATCTGTCGAATGATTTCCCCTTGACTTTATAAATGATTATGTGACCAAACCACCTCCTAAGGGGTTTTGGATTGACTCATAAATGAAATGACTCAAAATGAATTAAGTGTAAAGTTAGTGGTAAGACCACATCATGTGACTTTATATAAATAATGGTTATTCCCTTGTTTAAATAGACATTAATGATTTATAAACTATTTATTAGCTCATAATAATTCTTGATCATCTAGTTACTATTTATGATACTCATGCATGATGTCCTATATACTTGTGATACATGATTATGAAATCCCATATACTTTTGATACTCAGGAATGACATCCCATATACTTGTGGTACTATAGAACAACATCCCATATACTGTTTATACTCAGTTATGGCACCCCATACACTTATGATACTCAGACCTGGCATCCCGTACCACTTTATGAAAATCTAGTGACTAGTCACAGATGATTGAGTTATGCCTCAAGTTCTAGATATAAATATTTATCTATATATATAACTACAAACCTAACTACATATATAGTTCATATATATAAATACATATATATGTATATATATTCATGGTGATATCAGTTAATAGGTATCCCGACATAGGCGAAAGAAGGTAGTGTTAGCCTGGTGTCCTTTATGAACTAGATCCGACCATTTTCAATTAACATTACTACTTAAACATTTCAATACCTAAAAAATATCATATTATATTCACTCTTTGGATAGTTCTAGACACCGTTGGTGGATTCCTACTAAATATATATCGCACTTTTTTGGTCTATCAAAGGTACCCCAACTATATATTTGATTTTAGGTATAGACAAAGAGGAGTGACCATTTTCAAATTCATGATTCTCAATATTAGGATGGATTACATAGAAGAGGATTGAGCACACGATCATGATGTTATTGATGATAACCTTTGGCCTTTTTTATTTTTGTTTTATCATGATGTATTTTCCTCATGTGGTGTATTCAAGAATTCCCTTTTTATATAACCTATAGACATGAAATCATTTTTTTATATGAATCTAGGAATGGTTTCTTCATTTTATTATGTGATTTTATGATTTACAAATTCTCCAATATTTATCCTTTATTATTATGATGCCACTGCTTATGTCATATTTCATACCATTGTGCTAATTTGACGTAAGAGTGTATAGTAACCCCATAATATATTCATAGAACCATTATAATAATCAGTATCCTAAGGAATATGGGAAGTCAGGTTTAAGGCCACTGTAACGTCCTCAACCTGAAAGCCACTAAAATGGTGCTCCATGATGAGTCGTCACATCAACTCAAACGTGCCTCCCCGTATGCCAGAGGTTTTCGACAAGCAGTGAGGTCCTAATTAGTCATGTGGGGAGACTATACCATCTTTATTAGAGTGATCCACAACAAAATAAAATTTAAATAGACGAAATAATAATAAAAACCAACAAACACGCATAAAAAAATGTTTCCCAAACATTAACAAAACAAAACAAATACAACAGTTCCATGCATCACCCTTAGCAAAAGTGAATAAAACCCAAAAATAAGATAGATGACAAAATCCACCAAACAGGTCAAGAATCCATGTCCAGATCCTTCCGCATGTACATCCCAAGACAAACTCAACATCCTAGAATAGAGCCTTCACCCTAGTCCTATCCTGAAACTAAGAGAACTACTCGGGTACCCAATGATGTCCCAAACAGGGTGTGAGTAAAAAGCACAGTAGTCCACCACCAATGGTTTCTACAAAATATCCATTCTAATAGATAGTTCATGCGAGTAAAAAAATAAATGGCAAGTAATCAAGGAATGTTTGGGTTCCATTAGTTAACAGGGTTCATTTAATTCATGACTAGCATTTATCCAAATTCCATTTCTTATACCATCTTCATTACATAAGCTATATTGATCACATGTTCTAGGGGTTAGGCATAAATATCATCTACAAAATGGTTTAAGGTAATCAATCATAATGCATAGGGGAAATAAATCAAGTCCCTATCTCACTAGGGACACAATATCCCATCAACACATTATCCTCACCTTGAAGCCTCAGCCCGAGTGGAATGAAACCATTAGGGGAATAGAGCCTCTGTCCCCATCCCTAAGACATGGATTTTTGGGTGGAGTTTATATCCTAAGTCTAACTTGACCCGTGGGCATATAACCTTAATTCTATAGCCCACTCTACCAATCCATGTGCACATTCATATTTATTAAATCACCACAACCATACCATAACACAACACAACATAACCAATGACATTGGAAATCATTATTCACAATGCATAAAACAACATTGGAATTAATACTATTCTATAACCCATTAACACATTTTCCAATTATAATTCATTTCCATTTTTCCAAATTCCCATTATCGAGACTTAATCCTTTATGTATATTCAATAACCCAGATGACATATCCAAATTCATCAATTACCATACACTTACAAATGTATCCCATTTATCATTTCATAAGAATTCGATAACTTATGAAAAAAAATTACATTTCCCATATTTCATAACCCAACCACTTATTACATTCATTCATTAGGTGTGACATAATTCCCATTTATTCACCCTTTCAACATATACATCCATTTCATTATTAAATCCCATTAACATGCTCCCCATTTCCCATTCCATCATCAAATTCCATGTTCACCATTCAATACACACAAATCCTCTTTGGCAATTCTTACCAAATTTCATTAAATAATCAACATAATATCATTCAACCCAAATACCCATTTTAATGTCATTCCACACCTTATGACTTTATTAGACTAGTAAAATTTATAATTATTACATTACAATATAATCATACATTATGTAATATTCTACATGGGTTCCAAATTATTATTCGGAAACCCATCACTTAACCCTACCAAACTCTAGGTCCGGGATTGCTGATACACCCCATGGGTGGACCTCGAACAGTCAAGTCCTCATCCACGCATCCCACGGGGACCATAAGGGCTTAAATTGGATACATAGACTCCCCTTTTTATTAAACACTCCAGTGGAATCCAGAACAGAATTAGGGAAAATAATTACACAAGCTTCCATGAAAAAATCCAAAATAAAACTGTGGGATAATACTTGTAGACCACCTACCACAAAACCGATGGTGAACGTAATCTTAATCATGGCCTTAGATCTGAATTCAATAACCCCTTGAATCACCAACCTAGATATCATCAGAAAAAAGGGTTTTAGTGTTTTGGAAGAATATTAAAGAAACCACAAACACTACTCTGAAAAATATAAGGAAGGAGAGGATTAGACTTATCATGGGATTCGATCTACAACCAACGGCGCTCCAAATGACCAAGAATCAAAGGAGGGTAACATCTTGGGATCTTGGGTCATGTTCATTACAGGGGTTCCAAGGAGGAGGGGGAGGAAAATACCGAGTGAACATAAAAATTACATGGTGGAATTTTTGTTATTATTTGAAGTTTCTAGGCCGCACGGTTTACCCGCATGGTTTTCTAAACCATGCACAATCCTTGCAGAAGATACTGAAAAAAATCACCCCATTTTCATGGGTTTCTTGGGAATTTCGCATGGTTTTCCAGACCATGTTCAAACTAGGAGGATTTCAACTGCCCTTATAGTCTCCCCATGCACAGTTTTCCAAACCATGTGCAAACTGTGTAGATTTCCCATAGAGAGCCTTTTTGCACCTTTTCATATCTCGAACCCCCAAAACACCCTCTATCCTTATCAAAGACTTTGGAAAGCACTTACCAATCCAAAAGAAGAGGCCCAAGAAAAAACATAAACAAAAACATACTTTTATGAAAATTTGGGACCTTATAACCTCCTCACCTTATAACGGATCACCCTCGAGCATCTATTCCAGGAATCACTATTATTTCGTAACAAAATTCCATTCCACTAGGCCTCTCTATCCATTTATGCTTTCCATGTTTTTTATTTCACAACACCAATACCATAAAACATGAAACAAGGGCATAGACATGCCACACAAGCCTTCCTCACTACAACCACAACACTGGTTCAAAAGTATGCATTCACTTCAACCATTCCCACCATGAGAATGTCATGGGGAAAACCTAGGCAATGGAAACTAACCCAAAACACATGGAAATGTAGCACACAATAACACATCATCATGGAAGAACAGATCAGCACCTCATCAGCCCGATGATCTATACAACTCAAGACCCAGATTTCTTAGCATTTTGTTTTCTCTATTTTACAAAATCTAATGGAGTTTATGCCTTATATCACCTGAAGGAAAACACACAATCCTTCTAACCACGTTTCTAGAAGATTTCATTTTACGAACTATACATCCAATCACAACTCAAAACTCTCGGCTTCTGAACCATTAAAACGGTTCCAAGGCTCTCTACGAGGGCCAACTCACACAAAAATTTACCAATAGAGTCCTTCCAACCCAAAACTCTGATCACGTCATCAACCCACCATTTATTTAGTATAGTTATCTCCTACATTCACTGTTATCTTGAACCTCCTCAATCGACAAAGGTCCACCAGAACTCAAACTAACATTCCCATCTCCTAACATGTCCCAACTCACTGCGCCCAAGCGTCCATAGTGAATTACCCTACATTGACACCCAATCGCACCATCAAAACCATTCAAGAGGAAATTTATATTCTATAAATGAAAGTACAAAGATCAAATTGACCTCACTCCAGTACAAATTAATTTCAAAGGATCATTCTGCTATAACATGATCCTGAAGGTGGGTCACTCTCACCACACCCATTCAGGTTTACCATCCTAGTTCGGACCACTCCCCACTAGTTTTTTCCAGACCTCCCACATTCCACTGATGGTACAGTACCCCCTTCTATATCCTTTCCAAGGTTCTTATTGACTTAAATCCTATCATTATCATCCCACACACCTACTAAGGTTATTTCCTAAATTCTGGTACAATTCAATCTTCATGACATTTCCACCCTCCAAACCATCATCAGGATTCACCTTGGAATGACACCAAATCAGAGGGCCAAGGTTCACCCAACTTCACAATGTTGCAAAATGACACAAGGGGAAATCACCCATGTATAACCCAAATCTTCATTGGAGTTATAGGACCCTAAAGTTTCATGACACAACCTATGGTCATATCCAAGCACACCCATATTTGACTCATCCCAGACATAAGAAACATCGCATGGAACCACATAGATCTCAAGGAAACACCTGTCTTATCATACATCACATATAAGGACCACATTACTCTCTAAGGATCCGGGCATGCACCTCACAGGTTCCCCATTGGCACCCTGGTGCCAATACTTCGACTCAATGTTCTCTTGTCCACATCCATGCCTTACTTATCACACCCCACCTTAGGGGTGTTGTTACCAATGCTACCAAGATGGATTCAAACCAGTGATTCTTACACTCAAACACAAGACAAACCCCAACCTTAGACATGTCCATCCTGATTTTTCCCATAATAAGAAAATGAACATCACCGAGTGCCCATTCACGGCTTTCGTGAACGACACCCATGATGTGTTTCAAAATCCAGTCCATCCTGAGGACCACACCCAAAGACATAGAGGATGTAAATCTACTCATTAGACCCCACATATACTATTTCCTTGAGTATAAACATCATAATGTCCCTCATCCAACCAAAAACCTTCATGTCTCTTGTGGTGATCTATAGCTTCTCAAATTACCTGGGATGATGCCAAGATGATGGACATGCTCGTTGCTAGATGAGGTACATGAAGAAGTCATTGAAGAACACCACCACCAACTTATCCATTTTTTATGTTGAACCATGGGAAAATATGACCTGCTAAGGATTTTAGGCCTCCTAGCCGAACAAATCTCATCAACACATAATCACCACCACCCAGGTGTGATTGCCGCCAAGTTTATCCATCTCTCCATGACCAAACTACCTAGCAGTCATGGACCAACATTTCATATGGAACAACTTCCACCACACCACTCAAGTTCTTATGATTCATTCCTTCTTGCTACCAACTGATACACAATGGTTTATCAGACCAATAAAACCATCAGTCTCCCACAACATAACCTTAACTTGCATATAGCTTATCACCAGCTTACATTCCTAACCATGTATATTGGCTATTCAGTCTCATCAGCCCTGATATGGACTCTTCATCTCACCCAAAAACCAAACCATTCACACTCACAAGTTTGGACACATGAAAACCCTCACCTTAGGTGTCACCATCGAGTGAAGGCATATAACCACAATTCCACCACCCTTGTCTTATCTGCTCGCAATCAAATCCCATGCTTCCATTAATCATCAACCAACAGGTTAGTCACGAATCCATATGATAAAACTCTTAAAAAAAATCATTACCTACTATCACAAACACTATGGTGACCTTAAGAAGGATCTAGGGAACAACTATATCATCCACTAAAACATTGGGTACTTAGAATGCATTAACACCACTTCTGAAGCATCTCCCATGTATCATATTCCATGTTACAAGCACTGCTGGCCTAACCTCCCATGAAGTCACCCTTGATTTCATGAGATTATCAATGCTTAACCACAACTCAAGAGGCAAAACCATCCATCATCCTTCCCACTTAGACCTCAAGGCAAAACCTACACCATGGGACCCTCCAAGTTCCTCTTCCAATGTCCAAAATATCTACATGCACAACAAAAACCCAAAAGAACTAAAAGCCATGACTGATCACACTCATAGGTCACCTTGAATGATGAATGATTCCAACTCCCTAGACTGGATTCACAACTATGATAAGTAATTGGTCCTCTCTCCAAACCATACATATCATTATAAAAAAAGAAATGATCATGAATGGAAATCTCACACCAATCTGATGAACACTACTCCCAGAACACCAAACAAACATCTACATTATGCTCAAAACCAAAGGTGTACACATTCATTAACACTACGAGTAACACATCCTCTCCGAGATACAAGAAACAACATATAAGGTACCTACTCACAAGGTCCCCAACACCCAAGAACCAATCTTATGGTCCAACATGAACTCCAATGGTCATAGACCATGAGAGTTTCCTCACTAAAATTACCAAACAATTCCTCACAACCCCATGGGCACAACCCTACCAAGGTTTCCCTAAACACACCACCTAGACCATATCACAACCAACAAGACCTCATGGTCCAAATCCAAAGTCTCAAACTAGATTAATCTCGCTGCCCCAACCCACACATACATGTGTCCAACTAAAAAAAGGGATACCCAATTCTGAACTAAAAACTTCTCATTTGTAAACTTATCATTCACTCGATGCTTAGAAGAATGAATGAAAGGATTTAACCCCAGATGGTAAATTGTCTCATGCTGGCAACCCTAAAAAACCCATTCCTCGTTATCTATCCCAACAGTCATCATCACACTTAGAACACTACCCCCTACCATAGCTACGACGGTCATGGTAAACATGGGGTAACCCATTCACTTAATCACAAGCCTTTCATCGACACCTCTTTGATTGAATTATTATTTTACAGAACAATTCTTTACCACTTAGGCACATTTCCCATTTCAAAACATGGTAAACTCACCATTTTAACCCATTTACACCATTAATTAAGCAAAATTAAATAACAATTTTACTATCATTATGCAATCCTTTTTATTTTAGACACCAAAACAACCTTTACAACATAGCACAACCGAAAATTTTAACCTGATCACAACATATCATTATATACGTTATTCCTTAACTATTCATGTGCATTATTTTCATTCACAAACATTCATTAAAATTATTAAGAATCATTTTATTCATATTTATTAAGAAAGTAAAATTAATTTTACATTCTATGCCCCGCACACCCATCATATGTGTTTGCCTATAATGATGCATGCCACTTATATCCTTAGGTGCCTAAAATGATGAATGGATGTACAACATCATACCATTCTAGAAATGATAAAAATGTCATAAATATGTCACATCACACAACATGTGAATCTCCCAATAATGAAATATCATTCAACTATAACAACACAAATCATGAAAAACAATTCCCACCTAGGGTGATTTGGGTTTTCCCTCATACATGGGTTAGATACTCCCAAACTAGAGCTCATTACCAAGGCCCAACACATCATAACCTCTTGTCTTCCATCCCCAAATAGTAAGAGAGAGAAAAAAAACTCCTCTGATACCACCTTTTAACATACCTGACCCAGAAGCCACAAAACTAGTTCTCTAAGCCGAGTCTTCACGTGACCTCCAGTGCACCTTCCCGTACGCCAGAGGTTTCCGAAAAGTAGTGAGGGTCTAATAAGTCACCTCGGGAGACTATAACCTCTTTATCAGAGTGAGCCACAATAGAATACAATATAAATAGATTAAAAACTATGAACAACCAAAAAAATTTCGTACCAAACATTTACCAAATGGGAACAACACAAATCACATAAAATAGATCCATGCATCACTAGTAGTGAAAGTTAATAGAACCCAAAATCAAGATAGATGGCCAAATCCCCAAAATGGGTCCTGAATCCTAGTCTAGATCCTTAAAAATTTACATACATAGACCAAATAAACATCCTAGAATATGGACTTCTCACTTTTCCTATCCTGCAACCAATAAAACTGCTAGGGTCCCCAATAGAAGCCTCATGAGGTTGTGAGTACAAAACGCAGTAGGTCACCGCCAACGGTGTCTAAAAAATATCCAGTCTAAGGTATAGTTCATTCAAGTAAAAAATAAATGGTAAGTAAGAAATTACATTTAGGGTTCCATTAGTTTACAGGGTTTGTCTAATTCATGACTAGAATTTATCCCAATTGTATTTCTTATACCATCTTTATTACATAATCCATATTGATCAAGTGTTCCATGGGTTAGGCATAAATATCGTCTACACAAGGGGTTAAGGAAATCAATCACAATGCATTGGGGAAAAAATTTAGTCCCTATCTCACTAGGGATACACATATCACATCAAAAAATTATCCTCATCTAAAAGCCTCAGTCCGGTTGGAATGAAACCGTTAGGGTATTAGAGCCTCCGTCCCCTTCCCTAACCTGTGAATTTTGTGGTGGAGTTTAGATCCTCAGGCTAACCCGACCCTTGGGCATAGAAAATCAAGTAAACACCCCACTATACCCAACCATGTGAACATTCTTATTTAGAAAATCACCACAACCATGCCATAACACAACATAACACAACATAACATAACCAATGACATTGGAAATCATCATTCACAATACATAAAACAAGGGAATTAATACTATGTCATAACCCATTAACACATTTTACAATTATAATTCATATAAATCAATCCAAATTCTAATTATTGTTCATTAACCCTTTTAGTATATCCAACAACTCATATACCTTTGTAAAATTCATCAATTACAATACATTAACCAATTTATCCCATTTTTCATTTCACAAGCATTCACCAACTTATGAATTTCAAGTACATTTACCATATCTCATATCCCATTAAACCTATTAATTTTAACCATTATTTAACACCCCAATCTTCCATGGTACAATTCTATTTGAATAATACAATATCTTGTGTTGTACGCAACTTCGATTTCTAACACACCACGACCAATCAAACTAGCAATTATGAATATTAATACCCACTTTTTGAAATTATATAAAATTTATTTTTTAAAATGGGCCTAATTTTTTTATTAGGAATATCAAAATTATTTAAGGATAAGTTTTTGGTATTTTTATAATAACTCTCATATTTTGAGGAATTGTGAAAAATACTAACTTTAATTAAATTTTTTTTTGATAGAAATAATTTATATTGTTCAATTATAAATTCTAGTGTTTTTAATGTGTCATTAGATTATATTTTTATCATTTAATATAATTTAGTTCATTGTATGTAATTTAAATTTTAAACTGGATATAAACAAGCTTCAATGTTTTGATAGTTATTATTTCTTAAAAATAAACCTATTGTTTTCACATCACGAATTAATTTTAAATTAATTTTTTACACTTCATTGGTTTGAATCTGAAAAAATGGATTCCATATTTGGAATTAGAATGTACAAATTGTGTAAATATGTAACTTATATTTTTTATACTTTATGAATAATTACTTCGGTAAATATTTTATTTAACACTGTTAAATGGTAAATCCGGTAAATAAGGGTAAAAAATAATATTATAATAATATTAAATTACCCTAACACGTGTCCTAACCCTATTTTTTGATACATGTCCGACCATGTGCATCCTTGGGTCGATTTCGGGACCCCATGGATCCCCTTGGGAGTGATAATGACATTTTATATTAAATAATCTAAAGTAAAGACAAAAATAACTAAAGAAAATATATTTTAGTTAAAAAAAATTATGAGGTTATATAATTTATATATTAGACTATAAATAATAATTAGAAATATAAATATATTTCCTACATCATGATATTTTATTTATAATTTTCAGACATAAAATAAATATATGTATGTATGATACAATAATGATGCAGTATTTTCCTTATTAATGAATGAATCAAATAAATGATATTATAAATATTAAAATAAATATAATTTAAAATTTTGATTCCATTAAATAATTTTATATGTGAATAAGACATGTTAGGGTTGATTAAATTAATTTATTTGGAAGTAATCATGCTCTTATGACTTTCAAAGAAAAAACAAAATACCAAATAGTGTCAAAATTGGCATAAATGAGTTTTTAAAAAAAATACTATATTATTAAATAATATAATAGTCCTAAAAATATAAAGATCAAAAAAAGGAAATATATACTAATATATATTTCATTAATGAACAACTAGGGGTTCCCTTTACATTTTACAGTAAGGTTATTAACCATAAAATATAAAAATACAAGGAGACATGCTAAATGTTAAACTATTTAACCAAGAGTTAAATCTAAAAGATAAGGTTAATATGGTGACCTAAACCTATGGAAAACCTATTTGTTGAGAGGATTTAGAACAATCCCCCCATCCTCAAAATTAATTCTTTTTGAGCCATTAATTACAGAAAATTATTCTATTATCAAATTATATTTCAATATTTTCTTAAAGTGACCATTACCTCTCTTATAAAAGGGCACTACCCCATCTCTCAAAATCACAAACCCCAAAGCCATTTGGATTGACCAAACCCTATCCAAATATCCTCCCAAAATCTTTCAATTCAATATAGAGTCCTTTTTTGACAAGAAATCCAACCTATGGATCCATTTTGATCAGCTCAAAAGGAAACACCTGAAAAAGATGTAATAATTTCACCACCCTCTTCCAAGTTCTTTTCTTCTTCCACTCTCTCATTATTTTTTGTTTCCATACCAAAATAATAACTCTAGTAACTTATACATAATGCAATGTTATTATAAATATGGTACAACCATATTATTTATTCTATCCATCCTATAATGACAAAGTCACCATACGTGCGTACGTATGGATTACCGTCTTCACTTCGGGGTGTAGTTTTGTCATTCAACAATTAACTATTTGGATGAGTATAATAATGAGTATAATTGATGTAAATAATAAATAAAAAATGTTAATTATTATTTATATATGATATACCATCCAATTAAATACGCTTTAATCATCAATATAATGATATTGTTGCTCGTGCGTATGTACAGATTACCATCTCCACGACACGATGAAATTAATTTCAGGTTCACAATTTAATGATGATTATAAAAATACATATTATTAATAAGTATGTAATATAAGAATTAATAATTCTACTATAAATATATATATATATATATGTATTTAAATTTATCTAATTCACTTACTTCCATTCAATACGATATGAAAACAGAAACATCATTTACGCGTAGGTACGACCTACCGTCTCCATAAACAGTGTTTTCCATTTCATATATCTATCTATTATACATATTTATATTATAAATATAGATTATATATAAATCATGTTTTACATTTTGAATGTATTTAAATCATGATCTTTATGATAGGATCAAGAATAACATGTTAAAACACGTACGATAAAGAAAGTGATTATTATCTAAAATGTTAATTTAACATGGAAATCATTATTGAATCGGTAGTATAAAGACATAAATAAATCTTTTATTATATAATAAATATGAATATGGTTCTGTTATAATTTAATAACTTTCGATGGTAATTATACAAGAGGTTAAACATACCCTCGACCAAAGGAAAGTGCATAGTAAGAGGATTTCATCTCACCTTTATTCTTATGAGATTAATGCTATATTTTCGACAATTACCTTTTGTGTGGTGTATGTACTGCCCACTATTGTATTATATGTGTAATATAATTTAATTTATAGGTATTTACATAATCATTGTATGACCCTTCTTTCATGGGGTGTATGTTTCATAGGTTTCCAAATCAGTAAGGAAATTTCAAATTTCAATTTCCACTCATAGGGTTTTACGCAAACATCATTTATTATTTTACCCAAGATTATGTGTAAAATAACTATTTATTTACTTATGTAGTAATTTACACTAGTTTTTTTTTGGGATATACTTTTGATACACATAATTAATCCATTGATAAATTCTTAAGTGATCTATATGAACTTGATAAGAGTATTTTTAACTCAATTTCTATTCCTGTAGTAAAACAACCAAGTAATTGGTGTTGTTTTTACAAGAATATGTGTGAATATATTCTGATTTATTTACAATGAATATCCAATTATATTGAGTTTATTTAAAATTTTCACACATTGTTATTTCATTCATTTATTCTTAAGCTAAGGATACAATCTTTATAAGGGATTTCATCTCAATTTACATTCCATTGAGACTTCATTATTTTTATCCTCCAAATAAATTTTATATGGTGTATATACATTACATTGACATATTATATCATGAATAACTTTATTCTCATGATATTATAAATTTTTATTACCTCAATTATTTTTATCCAAGCGTCTCTCATTTGGTTAGGAATTCTAACTATAATATCATTTTGATTGCTTTAATGAGTTATTCTTCAAAATATTTCTCATTAATGCCCCTCTTTTAAAAATGTTCTTATAGATTTATTTATATGGAAACTAATGTTTTAAAATTAAATTTCCTTTAAAAAGTTTCAAACTGCTATGGGACACTTTGATTAAAAAACCTATTTTAAATAGCTTCTTGATAAATAGTGAGACTTTTAAATGATGTCAAAAAAAGGTGATATTTCTCTCAAATAGTTTTGACGATTATTTTCATCTATGTCAACATCCTTCATTATTCTTCATTGAAGTTAATTTATTATAATTCAATATTCCATATTGTATTGAATGAGTTATGTTTGACTGTGGATGTGCTATTTTTATACCATTAATGGATTCTGGTTAGAATATTGACATTTCGTATACTAGTATTAATACGAATGTATAGATTATGTTTCAAAAATTTTATATGAGGAATACATTGGACTTAATAAGTGATGGGTAGAGACCGCTATAGCTCATCAATGCATTAGTTGGTCTCAGGAGACAAATTAGTGTCTTGGCCCAAGGTCTTGATAAAACTTTTTTTTAGTCTTGGAACAAGGCCTTGACTATGTGGTAATGATGTCCGACGTTAGTCATTCCCTCATTATGAAATTAGTTATTACATGCAATTGTTCTACTAGTATAATATCCATATGAATGATTATATAGTAATTTTTCATTTATTTTTGTCATATTATGTTCATGTTATTCTTAAAAAGGCTGTTGTTTTTTTCACACATAATTCCATAAAAGTCTATATATTTTACTAAGTAATTTACCTTTAATGAGAATTTGAGCTCACAAAATTATTATGTTTTATTTTACTAGGATTTCCAAGAAGTGTATTATGATTTATATGCATGGTTATGCTAAACGGAATAATGGAATTCTCAAAGGATTATTTATGCTATGTTTTATGTTATAAAGTTAAATATAATGTTTATATATGTAATCTATTTTCCAAGACTGCTAAACTGATCGGTCTGTCAGGAATTACAGTTGGTATCAGTGGATTCTTAGTACAATCCTTGGAAACTAGATTTAGAAAAACTCTGATTAGAGAACACTACCCTAAGATAGACCTTGAGGATTATTATAAAAGAACTTACCAAAATTTTGGTAATGTAGAGATTTTGTGAGTTTTCCAAGAAGTACATCCCTGTCTGGATACGATAATGTAGAGGTAGATCTAGTACAGATGTTCTTAGGGGTAAAACATTAAAACACCATATTGAGCTATACTCAAATGAGAACTGGAGAACGACAATGGGAATTGCTGCACTATTGGTTACAAAACTCCCAGGGGATATTTTTAGGATAATTATTATTTTATTTACAAACCATTATGAATTATTTATGAGTATATACCTCCTCAAAGAAAATATTTTTATTATTATTGATTATATCCATAAACTGATCAATTTATGTTAAGTGTTTTACAAGTTTAGAATAATGTGTTGTGATTCATAAACTAATCTAGTGTATGACATTTTTTAGAAATGTATCCTAGTGGAAGGAATGGAAACTGTATCAACAAACGTAATCTAAGTAGGGATTTACCTTATACTAAAGATAATTATAGTTTATATGGTGATGCAACTAGTGCTGATCAGCTTATCACAATACTGGGACAACTCACTTAGGTTATGAAAAATAACCTGACCCATATGGAGCTCCCTGATCCACAATGTGGAGGATCAATGCTAGATCACTTCATGAGGCAACAAACCCCAAAATTTAATGGGAATAAAAATCCACTTGTATCTGAGCAACAGATATGTTCCTTAGAGAAAATATTTCATTCTTTGGGAGTTGAGAAAGGGAAAATGTGGTCATGGCGGTTTATCTCCTCCCAGGAGTTTCGAATCAGTGGTAGTCATCAATTAAAAATACAAAGGAGGATGAAGAGGTATCATGTATGGAATGGTGGGAGTTTAAAGATATTTTCTTACAAATGTACTTTCCTCATGACTATCGAGAGGATATGGAAAGGAAATTTCTTAGTCTGATGAAAAATGAGAATGAAAATGATGCAATGTATGAGGCTGACATTAAATGGTTAGCAAGGCATAAAACAGAATATATACATAACCAAAGGAGTAATAGTGTTCAATTATTTGATCAGTTAAAAACATTTCTCCATCGAACATTATTCTCACAATCTTTCTCAATGTACGAAGATATAGTATCATGTGCTATCATGATAGAAAAGGAATTATCTAAATCTTTTGGGAATGAAGTAAAGAAAGAGAAGAAGTGAACGGTGGAGCAAGAGACAGATAAAGGGAAAAAAGGAAAGAAGGATTTTCCATTATGTGATAATTTTGGGAAGAAAAACCCCAGTACTTGCCTAAAAGGAATGGAATTTTGTTACAAATGTGGAGAAAAAGGTCACCTAGATCGTGATTTCAATGGAATGAAAGAGGCTTTCAATGTTGAATGCTACAATTGTAGAGAAATGAGGAATTATGCAAATGAATGTTCTATGAGCCAAGTAAACATACCTCGGATAAGGCCAGGTGAGAATGGCCAAGATTATACTATTACTACATTTGAAGTGTAATAATTAATGTATTTTTGTTTTTGGATTCAAGAATTATAATCTGGTAATATCAATAATGTGATATATATAAGGATTGTACTTCAGTACTTGTTGTTTTCATTTAGGTTTTAATATGATGAAAGAAATCATATTTTCAGTAAGTGATATTAAGCTAAACTTTACTTTGTTTGTGGAATCTAATGTTACAATTCATTTTGGAATTTAGATACCTTTTAGAGAGAGTCTATACAGTGGTATTTTGGATAACTATAAAGTTTGGAATGGATTAAGTTGAACTTTGGATGGTAATTTTTAAGGTTAAAACATTTAATATTATTTTTTGGAAGATTATAATACTATTTTTTTAGGAATCAAACGCAATCACAAAGTGTGACAAGGATTTATCACCTACCACTAGCCTACAGGAAGTCCATGGTTATTAAAAAAAATATTTTTTTTTTCATTCAAATTGTATATGTTTATATTTTTAAACTTATATGATTATGAAAAATAAAATATTTTTGTTACCATGCCCTCAAACTCCTGGTCCAGAACAACTACCTCCATGCCCTAAGTCACTGAGGCCCGAACAACCACTTCCATGCCCGAAGACACCTAGGACTCATCCTGAAGATACATGGGACACAACCTGCCTGCACACTCTTGGGAAAGCCACCAAAACTACCCTGCTCGATGGATCTTGGGATATAATGGACCTCAGGTTGTCACAGCCTTCCTGAAGGATCTTGGGATACTCAGGACAAGTAGTAGAAAAGGGGCTAATAACCATCCACTCATAGGAGTGTTGGGAAAAATACCCTCCCCCATGAAATGGGGGTGTTCGGCACAAACTTCTCAACATTCATGGGGTGTGAATAAGAAGCATAAGAACTATAATTATATATATATAGACAAGAAATAATCCCACCCTAGGGTGTCAAAACCATCCCAAGCACATACACCTTCGTTACTATTCATTCATATGAAGTATCGCGCCCACAACCATGCATAACCCATATTCAGAACCAATTTCCTATTGATCCCATTCATGTTTCCATATTAAATTGATTTCGTTTATGTTACTCTTCACTACTAGGAAACTAACAGGCATAGCCACAAGACAAGGGAAGGAAAATAGCCAAACAAAAATTTAAGCATTCACACCCGGTTCTCTGTTAAAGTCACAAAAACAAAATGGATCCACTAGATCCCCTGAAGTACTGGAACCAAACCAAGCCTCAAGATATATCCCCACATGGCCTCTAGTTCCCAAACTGTCAACTGGAAAATAATAGAGGATCCCATCGCCATCGACGTCACTTCCCAAGCATCAACCGTAATAATTACCAGAACAGTGTATGTGAGTTTTTCAAATTTTATTATGCCATTAATTTGTTTCCTTCTTTCGATTTGGTTAATCGGGGTGATCAATGAAGGATTATTGTTCGTTGGAAATCCATTAAATGAACTGAGTTTTTGTGATTTTCCAATTTCCATGTTATATCAATTCAATCACATAAAAATCTATAAAACAGAGGTTCATTAGTTCGAAATAAAGGACCAGCAACATCTACAATTTTCAGTATACATAAGCCCATTCAATTCACAACATATAGGAAAAGATAAAAGAGTAAAAAATCATTATCAAACACACCCCTTAATTCTATAAATCAATTTATTATTTTCGTTAAGGATTGTTTTCATCCATCCCCATAGGATACATTTTCATACACACCCAACATGATACACACTAAAGAGAGACGAAGGAAGAACCCTACTGAGATGATCAACGATCAAAGCTTTTCTCATGGATACAACAACTAGGGATGCATGACCTGAAGGTGAGGAACTTCTAGGACTCCACGAATGAGTAAGAAAGGATACGGCATAGGGGAACCACTAGCCTTGAGAAAGGGGACTCCAAATTCGCTGAGGAAAGAATGAAGCCAGCCAAGAAGAAGAAGGAAAGAAGTAATTTTCATGAGATGAAAAGGAGAAATCCTCTTGTTATGGGATATCAAGATCATGAGAAGATTTAAAGGTGGATCATGGTTTCAACATGCAGTTGGGTGGTTACACACGATGTAATTAATTTTTATTTAATAATTCTCATTGGAGGGGTGGCCAAAAGAGCTGTGTGTTATAGGATTTCATTTAACGAGAGGAAACGAGTCCATTGAGGGTCATCCCAGTCCTAGGGGATTTTAAACGTTGATTATGGGGATAAAAATGGCTTTAATCGACCTTAAAAACATCAAAAAATTCAAAACTGGTGTAATGGAAAAAACTGGGGAAGAAAAACCAACAAGCCCCTATGTAATTGATTAGTGTGACACCGATTGGTGACACTTATCTTTTGGAGTGAAAGATGAGTTTGTGTTAGAAATTAGTTAAAGGATGAAACTCTACATGTCAAGTATTTATATATATATATATCTCTTATTATATGAATAAATTAATTCCTTAACTTTAGAGAAGGGATAATAAAACAAAAAATATTTTATCCTAATACCTTATGTTTTTTTGAACTTAGGATATTTTAAATCATCATAGATTGATGACTTTGAGACCCAAATGTTTACACTTGTTTGTCCTTAATGACCTCAATCACTCCATAAAATATTTACAATTTTCCTCTAATTATGTGTCTATAATTGCCACCAATGTTCTCATATTAGAAACCCAAATTTGGAGGTGACTTTATCATTTCCCTTTCCATCTTATTAAAACTAAATTTCATTAACCCTATTTCTGATGTGAGTATTCCACAAAAGTATTTTCTATATTAAACCTTTTATTTTTGAAGAACAATTTCAAATTGCGAGGATGAAATTTATTTAAGTAGGGGAGAATGTAACACCCCAAGATTCCATGATACGCTTCTCTTTGAATAATACAATAGCCTGCGTTGTATTCAACTTCAAGTTCTAACACACCACAAACAATCAAACTAATGGTTATGAATAGTAATAAAAAGCTTTTGAAATTCTATAAATTTTATTTTTAAAATTGGACTTCATTTTTCGATTCATAATATCAAAATTATCTTACGATAAATTTTTGGTATTTTTCTGATAACTTTCATATTTCGATGAATAGTGAGAAATTCTAAATTTTTATTAAAACCAATTATTTTAATAGAATTAATTTATAGTGTTAAATTATACAATTGAGTGGTTTTAATTTTTCATTAGATTATATTTTTATCATTTAATATAATTTAGGTCCTCGGATGTAATTTCACATTTAAACTGGACATAAACATTGTCAATCTTTTGATAGTTATTATTTCTTAAAAACACGCTTTTTGTTTTGTCAGCAGAATTAATTTGAAATTAATTTACGCCACTTATATAATTTAAATTATGAAAAATGGATTCCATATTTAAAATTAGAAGCTCCAAATTTTGTAAATATGTATCTTTTATTTTTAGACATTATGAATAATTACTTCGGTAAATATTTTATTTACCATGGTTAAATGGTAGATCTGGTAAATAAGGGTAAAACAATAATATTATAATAATATTAAATTACCCTAACATGTTTCCTAACCCTATTAGATGATTTCTATCCAACCCTGCGCATTCTTTGGTTGATTTTGGGACCCCATGGAGCCACATGGGAGTGATAATGACATTTTATATTAAATAATCGAAAGTAAAGACAAAAATAACAAAAGAAAATATATTTTTGTGAAACAATTTTTATATGAGGTGATATAATTGATATATTAGACTATAAATAGTCATTATAAATATAAAAATATGTCCTAGATAATGATATTTTATTTATAAATTTTAGACCTAAAATAAATATATTTATATATGACACAATAATGATGCATTATTTTCATTATTAATGAATGAATCAAATAAATGATATTATAAATATTAAAATAATATATAATCATAAAATTTTTATTCCATAAATGAATTTTAATGGTGAATATGACATTTTAGGGTCAATTAAATGTATTTAGTTCGAAGTAATCATGATGTTATGACTTTCACAAAAACAAAATACCAAATAATGTCAAAGTTGACATAAATGAGTTTTGAAAAAAATACTATATTATTAGATGGTATAATAGTCTTAGAAATATATGGTTCAAATAAAGGACTGATATAATTATATATATGTCATTATTTAACCACTTGGTGTTCTCTTGGAGTTTAATTGTATGTTTATTAACCATATAATATAGAAATAAAAGGAGATAAGGTAAATGATTAACTATTTAAGAAAGAGTTAAATCTAAAATATATGGTTAATATGGTAAACTAAACCTGTATAAAACATTTTTTTGAGAGGATTTCTACCCAACCCCACCTTATCCTCGAAATAAATACTTTTTGATCCATTAGAAACTGTAAATGAATTTATTATAAAATAATATTTCAAACTTTTCCTAAAGTAACCCTCACCTCTCATATTAAAGGGCACTTCTCTTTCTCTCCAATTCACACCCCAAATCCATTTGGATCATCCAAACCCTAGGAAAATAACCTCCCAACTTCCCTCAATTAAACATAGAGTCCTTAATTTGATCATAAAGTCAACCAATGGATCCCTTTTGATCAAATCAAAAGGAATACCTGAAGAAGAGGTAATAATTTCACCACCCTCTTTCATGTTCTTTTATTCTTCTACTTCCTCTTTCTTTGTTGTTTCCATACCAAAATAATAACTCTATTACCTTATACATAATTTGATGTAATTATAAATATGGTAGATCAATATTTGTTATTCTATCCATCCTATAATGATAAATTCACCATACATGCTTGCGTACGACTTACCATCTCCACATCATGGTGTAGTTTGTCATTTAACACTTCACTATTTGGAAGGGTATAATACTGAGTATAATTGATGTAAATAATAAATTTAACTGGTTAATTATTCTTTATATATGATATACCATAAAATAACATACGATTTCACTATCAGTATAATGATATTGCTGCTCGTGCATACGTATAGATTACCGTCTCCAAGACACGATGAGATTCATTTCCACATTCACCATTCAAAGATGATTATAAAAGTACATATTATTAATAAGTTTGTAATATATGGAAAAATAATACTAATGGAAATATATATATATATATATATATTTACATTTATCTCATTCACTTACTTCCATTCAATACGATATGAAAACAGAAACATCGTTTATGCGTACGTATGGCCTACCGTCTACATAAACATTGTTTTCCATTTCATTTATCTATCTATTAGACATATTTATATTCTAAATATATATTATATATAAATTATTTTTTACATTCTGAATTTATTTAAATCGTGATCTAAATGATACGATCATGAATAACAAGTTAAAACACAGACGATAAAGAAAGTGATTATTACCCGAAATGTTAATTTAGCATGGAAATCATTATTAAATTGGTAGTATAAAGTCATTAATGAATCATGTATGATACAATAAAGATTAATATGGTTATGGTATAATTTAATATCATACTATGTTCATTATAAAGGAGGTTAAATGTACCATCAGCCAAAGGAAAGTTCAAGGTAAGGGGTTTTCATCTAACTTTTATTCCCGTGAGATTCATGCTATATTTACCACTATTACCTTTTGTGTGGTGTATGTACTGACCATGATTGTATTATTTTTGTAATATAATTTAATTTGTGGGTATTTACATAATCATTGTATGATCCTTCTTTCATGGGGTGTATGTTTCATAGGTTACCAAATAAGTAAGGGAATTTCAAATTTCAATTTCCACTCATTGCGTTTTACACAAACTCCATTGATTATTTTACTCCAAGATAATGTGTCAAATCAAAATTTATTTACTTATGTAGCAATTTTCGCTCCCATTTGTGTGGATATCATTTTGATACACATAATAACTCCATTTATAAATTCTCAAGTAATGGATATGAACTTAATAAGTGTAATTTTAACTCAATTTCTATTCGTTGAGTTAAGCATCCAAGTCATTGGTTTTGTTTTTACAAGAATATGTGTGAATATACTCTGATTGATTTATAATGATTATCCAATTATATTTACTGTATTTAAATTTTTCACACATGATTATTTCATTCATTTAGCCTTAACTCTAGGATATAGTATTTATAAGGGATTTAATCTCAATTTACAATGCATTGAGACTTCGTTGTTGTTATGCACCATTTCACTTTTATATGGTGTATATATAGTACTTTGACATAGTATATCATAAATACAATTATTCTCATGATATTATAATTTTTTGATTACCTCAATTATTTTTATTCGTGCGTCTCTCATTTGGTTAGGAACACTAACTAAAATATCATTTAAAATGTTTTAAATATTTACTATTCTAAATATTTATCATTAATGACCATGTTTTAAATAAGGTTCTCTGGATTTATTTATATAGGAATTAATGTTTTAATATTAAAATTACTTTTAAAAGTTTCAATGTGGTATGAGACACTTTGATTCAAAAATATAATTTAAATGACTTTTTGATAAATAGTGATACTTTTATTTGTTTTCAAGAAAAAGTGGGATATTTCTCGCAAATAGTTTTGATGATTATTTTCATCTATGTCAATATCCCTCATTATTCTCAATTGAGGTTAATTTATTATAATAAAATCTTCCATATTGTATTGAGTGAGTTATGTTTGACTATGGATGTGCTATTTTTATACCATTCATGGATTGTGGTTAAAATATTGACATTTCATATGATAATTTTAATACGAATTTTTAGATTATGTTTCAACCTTTTAATATGAGGAATGCATTGGAATTATTAAGTGACTGGTGGAGCTCGTTAAAGATCCTCGATGAATCAGTAGTTTTTGTGAGAGAAACTAGTGACTTGTCATAAGGCCTTGAAAAAACTTTTATTTTTAGTCTTTCCATGAGGCCTTGACTATGTGGTAATGATTTTAGCATTAGACATTCCCTCCTTATGAAATTAGTTATTACATGTAATTTTTTGACCTATAGAATATCCATGTGCATGTTTATATGGTAATGTTTGATTTATTTTTTCCATATTATGTTAAATTTATGCTTAAAAATGCTGTTCTTTTATCGCACATCTTGACTTAAAAGTTTATAGCTTCCGCTAAATTATTTACCCTTACTGAGCATCTAAGCTCACCCCTTTATTATGTTTTATTTTCCCCGGATTTCCATGAAATGATTATGATTGATATGTCGGGTTAAGCTAAAGGGAATAATGGAATTCTCAAAGGATTATACATGATTTTATTTATGTTAGAAAGTGTAATGTAAAATCAATATAAGTAATCTATTTTCCAAGACTGCTAAGCTGGTCGGTCTTTCAGGACTTCATTACTTATAATCATGCCAATGTGTTAAAATAATGCATCGACTCCCGGCTTATGGGGTCGGGGTGTTACACATTAGGTGTTCCAAAATTACCATGTATTAACCCATTCAACATATTCATCCATTTCTTTTTTAAATTCAATTGGCATGCTCCCCATTTCCCATTCCATCATCCAATTCCATGTTCACAATTTAATATGCACAAATTATCTTTGGCAATTCTAACCAAATGTCACTAAACAACCGACATATTATCCTTCAACCCAATTTCCCATTTACATGCCATTCCAACAATACCTTATGCCTTTATCACTCTAGGAACATTTATCATTATTTCATTTATAACTTAGTCAACCATTAAGACATATTCTACATGGGTTTCACATAATTATTCAGAATCCCATCACTCAACCCTAGCCCACTCTAGGTCCGAGTTTTTACGATCACATCATGGGTGGCCCTATAATGGTCAAGAACTCTTCCATACATCCCACAAAGACCATTGGGGATTTAGTTGGTCACATAGGATCCCCTTTTTATAAAAAAATCTAATGAAAAAAGAACACAATTAGGGAAAAAAAGAATGCAAGGTTCTATGCACAAAACCAAAATAAAAATATGGGATAATACTTCTAGACCACCTACCTCAAATCCATTGATTAACACACTCTTAATAATGGCCATAGATCCAGATTCAAGCCCCCCATGAAGCCCCAACCTAGATCTCAATAGAAAAGGAGGGTTTTTGGGTTTCAGATGAAGATAGAAGAAACGAAAAACCCTAATCTGAAAATGAGAATGAATGGGAGTATTAGACTTACCTGAGGCTTTGATCAGCAACCAATGATGCTCCAAATGGCCAAGAATCTTAGTATGACCACCTCTTGGGATCTTGGTTCGTCGAGGTTTGTTACTAGGTTTCCAAGGAGGATGTGAAGGAAAATCCACAGTGAACATAAAAATCATGGGGTGGTATTTTTGTAATTTTTTGAGGTTTCAGGGCCACACAATTTACACCCACGGTTTTCAAAACCGTGTGAAAACTATGCAGAATATAATTGAAAAAAATCACCCCTTCACATGGTTTCCTGGTAATTTTGCACAGTTTCCCAGACCGTGCGTAAACCATACAGATTTCTACTTTATGTACGGTCTCCCCTCGTATAGTTTTCCAAACTGGGCACAAACCATGTGGATTTCCCATAGAGACCCTTTCCCCATTTTTTCACGTCCCGAACCCCCAGAACACCCTCGATCCTTATCAATGGCTTGGGAAAACACTTATCTACTCAAAATAAGAGGCCCAAGATAAAAAATAAACAAAAACATACTTTAAGAAAATTCAGGACCATACAGCCATGTGGCCCACCTGTTCAGCTATTGTTATTGAGTGAGCCACTGTCGGATGTAAAAAAGTTGTATCAAAGGATTTATTTTCGTTTCCCAGTATATTTCATAATTTTTTAATGAGACTGAGCCTAATATTATTGAACCCATGTATAGAGAAAAGCCAAATTTCTAGGGATGGGAATTTTTTTATTATATTCTTATTATCATTTTTTTATTTCGTGATTGGGTAACATACATGATATGTGATATTACTTTTTATCAGGATTGTGGATTCCATTTTAATATTATATTGGGATGGAATGGAATTGTTGACTCATTAATCATCGTAGGTATTTATAGAATCACTTGTCGTGAATTATAACATGCCATATATGTGATTCTCAATGCTTCCATTGCCTATATTTCATGTGGTTTCTATGAATACATTGACCATTATATTTGGAAATATGCTATTGTTTCTCACTGGGATAAAATAATTGGACTAATTAAAGTGTCAATATTAACTTAATTTGGGTTTTATCATACATCTTGATGGAGACACCATAATTAACCAATTATACATTTTTTGAGAACTAAACCATTGGTCATATTGGAGGAAATGTTAGTTTATTTGATTATTTGAATTCCAATTTTAATTTAGGATGAATTTAATTTTATAGAATGCAAATTTTTATTCATGTAATAAAATATTTCTATACCCCTTGTTACATCCTCATATCAGATGTAAGGATGATGTTTTAGTTAAATGAAATTCCAATTTAAACATATAATTTCTATTACATTATAGCTTGGGAATAATGACCCATTTAACTAAAATGTGTTGTATATATGCATATAAATTATTATGAATTTCAATAATTTAAAATTTTGAAATGAAATGATTTCCACTAAACTGGGATTCTAATTGAAACCTAAAGGGTTTTTTTGTACATCTCACAATTGACACAGTGTAAACTGGGACCCCTAACATATTAAAGAGAATGTGACCCTACATGAAATCAGTAGTGGGAAGTAGGTAGTTTCTCTTATGATTCTTATGGTATTTTCTTTTATCCATAATTAGCATTAGGAGGTGGTAGAGCAGTGTGAATTTTATATAGGAAGACTTGTACCTATCCAATTCATATATACGCAACTCCATTAATTATAAATTCTTATCTAAGGCATGTTATTCAAAATTTTAGATTTATTCTACCATGAAATCTATGAGTCATGTTCTAGGAGGGTGACGATGACCACGATCTAGAGGTGGTGGTCCTTGAACCATGATTAGTAAATTTGTAGTGAAACTAAATTCACCTTATATTATACACAATTAGGGTATAGAAGCCTTATTTGGAGACGGTTTTTATGTCCCATGTAGACTATGAAGGGATCCCTTAAACCTTTCCCTACTATGAAAAAGTTGATGTGGGAATTTTTATAGAAACTTCCACCCACATTTTTAAGGGATTGTGGTCCCCAGACAATATATTCATAGTTTTATGCCATTCTGAATGTCTTTAATCACATAGAGACCCCTCATGATAGGATATTGAATCTTACTACATATATTCTTCTAGATTATTCCATGAGATGTTGGGATATTAACTCCCAGGTATATCATCATTTGGGTATGTCCTGTGTAGAAATTCAAACAATATTTTATGACCATTTCATTACTAGACTCTAAGAATGCACAGATCTAGAGGGTTTAGACATATAAATTTGGGAACAATATCTATTATAGACCATTCAACTTAGTTCATGGATCTCCGGTTCATTGCATTGAATATTGCTAATGATGAGGAGGAGAAAAAATATATTTTTTGAGGATGGGCACATATATGCAATCTGATCTCAGGTAAATGTATTTTAGTGGAACACCAATTTTTAAAAAATAACACAAACCCTCATCACTGAGAAGAACTTTAGGGACATTGATAATGTTTTCTAGGATGTTTTATCATAGAGAGAGGGATATGGTTCAAATAGAGTATTGAATAATCGACTTGAGCATACATATGAGGGAATTTGTAGCCATATGAAACCCACTAATAGTTATTTGGTTTGTCACTAGTACGGAAATATAGGGCATGAGAATTAATAGTGTCTCAAAGAACCCATTAAGGGCCAATGATGCTATATATTGGGGAATATTATATGTTTTTGAAGGACCATACTATTTGATCCATGTGGGAGAGGATTTGTATCAGCTTCTCCTTAAAAAAAATATTCATAGAACCTTTACAGAGAGGAATCTGAAGTACTAATCGCCGTTTAGGTAGTGTAGGCTGTCATGCACGAGGTATCCTTGCATTAGATGTAAAACACTAATAGGGGGACCTACACAAGGTAGTCAGGTTGAATATTAGGGCTGTTGATCTGTCCATATCTATTTAGTGAATACTTTACAAGAGGATAATAAGATTTCTACTTCTAAAATTCAATGTATTGTTCTAGTAGCCTGTTTTTTAGATTTTCCCATATTTGATACTGTCACTTCAAATTCATTCATATTTGTGACAATCTTGGAAATTCATGGACAAGAAATTTTATACATTATAGAGGTGATGACCCTTGAAACTATTTTGGGTATACATTTAGAGAGTTTATTCTAGTTTAAGGAGTTTTTCCTTGAGATAGAAGGATATTATTTTCTATAGAACCTACTCTTCCTAAAAATTGAATTGTTTATACATCAATATTATAAATAAGTAGTAGTTCATTATCATTCATATATTGATTTACCTTGAAAGAGGGTGTCCATTACATACCCAAAAGACTATAGTTATTTACACAAGGGTGAATGGGATTTTAAGGAATGTTGAGATGGAACAGATCATCGTGGACTGAGTAGAGTTACATTCTTTACTTCCTATCTTTTTTCAAGATTATTATGGAGTACATAAATATGATTTACCTCCAGTAATCATCCAATTTAGAGATGTATTTCTGGATTAATTTTTTAGAAGACCTCCAAATATATAGGTATATTTATCTATCAATCTAGAGTAAGGATATGCAACATTATCAATTCCTCAATACATGATTTTTATTATAGAGTTGCAGGTCTTAAAAGGAAGTTGGAGGATTTGGATGCTAATGGTTTTATATGACCCAAAACTTCACCATGTGATTCATCTATCTTTTTACCATGAAGGTAGATGATAACCTCACAATTTTCATATATTATAATCTATTTAACAATATTATACTTAAGAATTAGTATCCACTACATCACATATAAAACATCTACAACCATCTCTAATGAGTGATAGTTTTCTCCATGATGGATTTGATGTTGGGCTATCATCACGTAGAAGTAAAACCTTAAAATCGACCATCTGATACACTACAAAGTCATTAATGTTTATATGAGAATCTGGAAATTCATTTTGATCTAAATAGAATGACCAATGTCTTTATGTACTTGATGAATTCAATTTTATACATGTATCTTGATTCTTTAGTGGTAGTATCTGTGGATGAAATCTTAGAGTATTCTCATACTCTACATGAAAATACAAAAAAATATTAAGATCATACTAAGTACACTAATAGAGAACAAGTTGGATTATAATCACAATAAATTCGACTTTTGTATCAATAAGGTACACTTACTGGGTCACATTATCTAAGAGTATAGAGCATAAATTGACCTAGAGATGGTGAGAGCTATAGTTTCATAGAAACACCATAAGAACATATTTGACATATTGATTTTATCGAGCCCAAATAAATGTTACAAGAAATTTTTACATGAATTATTTTTATTATTAGTACCTCTTACTAGTTTAAAAAATGTAGGGTTTAAAGTTAATTTGGTTTGAATCATGCAAGAAGGACTTTTAGGAACTGAAAGGATGACTAAAATCAATTTCGACCCAGATTGTTTTAGTTCCAAGAAGATGGTATATGGTGTTTTGTGACGAATAAGGTTTTTTATAGGAATATTTCCTATGTAGGAGAAACAAAAAAAATTATAGTTCTTTTTAGTTGAGCCATCATGAGGGGAATTACCGAATAAACATTATCTATCTAGTAGTTGTAATTTCTACCTTGCATTTTTAGGCTCATTACATGTCAAGAGAGCAGTTTTTAGTTTTAATAGACCAAAAAAGACTCAAATATTTCTTGACATAGTGTGACATGAACATAACAAATAGAAGGTGGGATAAATAACTTCATTCCATAAACATTGAGCTTTCCTATTTCTCTGGGAAGGGTAAAAAAGTTGCAGATACTTTGAGTCAGATGACTCAGATAAAATCTATTAAGGATGCTAGTGATGAATATAGGTTGATGGAACTACTTTATGAGATGAATATAGAGGTTTTTATGACTCTTTAATCACCCTTCCTTATAGACTTATAGGTATCATCATCACTTTTTGATATAATGAATATGAATTAGTTCTCTTATCTTGAAGGATTAGTCCTAAACAAGAGAGTTTCAACTAGAGATCCAACAACAGGTTGGTATACTTATGGAGATGAGATCCTACTTGTTCACGGGTATGTATGGGTTCCTAAAAACTTATGAGATTAAATAATGTGGGAATACCATGATTCAAAATAGTAAATACACCTAGGGATTTCCAATATGTATCATTAAATACATTGTTAGAATTAATGGCATGAGATGAGACGTTAGATGATGGGTTTTATCACTAGTTGTTCCACTTGTTAGTAAGTGAAGGTGGAGAACTAGAATAATGTTTTCTTGTTACAAATGTTACCTATCCCAGAATAAAAATTCTATGATATATTTATAGATTTTTTGATTAGTTTTAAGAGGTCACCATGAAGTAGTGACTCATTTTTTGTAGTCATGGATATGTTGAAAAAGGTGTCCCACTTTCTTTACATCAATGCGATATTCTTTGTGGCTGAGCATGGAAGACTATAACTCCATGAGATTACATTACTACATGGGGTCCCTCATATAGTTGTTTTAGATAGGGATGCTCGTTTCAAATCAATGTCCGGACAGGGGTTAGAAAAGGCTATTGGAACATAGGTTCTTCTAAGTATATCCTTTCACCCAGATATCAATGGAAAATTTAAATGAATAATAAAAGTACTAGAGGATGTGATTTGATAACGTGTCCATGATTTTGGATGTTCTTGGAGAAAACATAAACTCCTTTTTCTCTATTCATAAAATAACATATTCCAGACTACTATATGGATGAATACATGTGAGGATCAATATGAATATTTATGTGGTTTACCCATGAGATTTTTAGATATAAGAGTGGTAGATCTACTAGAACCATGTCATATTTAGGAGACCTTAGAGTAGATAAAATTTATTTGGAATCATATTATTATAACTTAGTTTATACATATGTCTTGTACTAATTTATGTTTCTAACCTATAGAGTTCAAGGTAGGGATCAGTTTTCTTACATGTTTTCATATATTGGGGAATAAACAGATTCAAATACATGTAATTCTATAATCTTGTTATGTTGATCCTTTCAAGATATTTGAGAGGATTAGACCATTATCCAATCAGATAGCTCTTCCTTAGAGGTACTGATCCATGCATGATTTCTACCATATATCATAGATTCACTAATGTATTGATAACCCATCTAATAATTTTCATCCCGAGGATGGTGAATTGGGGGATGATGCTTCTTTTGAAAAGTAAACTATTAATATCATTGATTGTAGCTAGTGTCTCTCCGTGGAACTTCTTCTCCTCTATTATGGGTGAACTGAAAGCATAATCATGTAGAGGATAAGACATTGGAGTGGAAATCTGGCATAAGTACCTAGTAGCTGATGTTATTATTAGGTGAAGCAGTACCACCAATGGAAGGGAAGCTCAAGGAGGAGTTGTTTTAAGGGGTAAGATTGTGAGGTCTCTATTTTTTATATGAGGTAATAAACCTTTAATATTGTGTTTGATTTTTTATTTTATACCAAATGGAAGTGAATAATTGTCTAATGAATGGGTTTGGAGCATTTGGTCCTTGTTAGGAGCCTAGAGCTCTAGGTTTTTTGGAAAAATAGTTTGAGGTATATTTTCGGGGGAATTTTTAGTAGTAACCGTAAAACACGACCATATAGACCATATATACAAAGGATCATTGTTTAGAAAACTGTGTAGGGGTGGATGCTTGGTTGTGTGAGATTTAATGGTAATATTGAATTAGGGTCCCCAACTTAGTCAGTGACCTCATACATTAGGCACAAATGTTGGCCAAACCATCCAAGTTGGCATCAACCTTGTATAGGGTTAGAGAACAATTGGTTCAGGGTTTGGCCAACCATGCATCCAAACCCTAGCTCAATTAAATTTAGGTTAAAATGACCATTTATTACTCTTCCCAGTTATATTATATTTTTTTCCTACTCCCTAAAATACATAACATATCTCACCTATTATAACTCTCTCTTTTCCCCCCACTTAGGTTTCGAGGTTACTTCTTCATCTAGAATATGTTCAGTCTATAATTTGTCATGTTAGATTCCTCTTTGGAATTAATCTATTTCACCAATTTTTCACATTCTAGAATGTTTTAAAGGATAATAATATAGGATTTATCATCATGAATCATAAGGTAGGTTATATAGTAATGATACCTCAATTATTATTTCTTTATTTTATGCATTGTGATGTCGCAAATAAATCATTCCATGAATATCCATAAAAATACACCTTTATGTTAACTAATTTGGTAGCCTGGATAGAAATTCCCTTTACCCATTTATCTTGTTGGAAGAGGAATCTTTTTACAAGTTACACCCACTTGATGTGTGCCAAAGGATTTCATCATGACTTTATAAAAGTTTATGTTTCCAAAAAACGCATAACTGGTATTATTTTAAATCCAAAATGAAATGAATTAAATGAATTAATTAGAACATCAGTGGTAAGACGACATCTTCTGAATTCATATTAATAATGGTCACACAATTTTTTAAATAGATGTTAATGAATTATAAAACATTTATTGGCTCATACTAATTCTTTACTAGAAAATTACATTTTATGATACTTGGGCATGGTGTCCCATATAGTTTTGATACCCAGACATGACATCACATATACTTATGATACATGGGAATGGAGTCCCATATACTTGTAATAATCGGTCATGGAGTCCCATATACTTGTGATAATCAGACACTACATCCCAAATATTTGTGATACATGGGAATGGTCTCTCATATACCTATGATAGTCAGGTATGGAATCCCTTACCACTCTATGAGTATCTTGTGACTAGACACAGATGTCTGAGTTATGCCTCAGGCCTTGGATATCACTACATATCAATATATATTGTTATAAAAATCTCTAAATATATAGATAATATACATACATAGATACATACATACATACATATATACATAAATACAAAAATACATACATATATACATGTATATTTTCATAGAGAAATATTTTTAGAGGTATATCAACATCGTCCGAAGAAGGTAGTGTTAGCCTGATGTCCTTAAAGAACCAGAGAAGACCATTTACAATTTTTAACATTAATTTACAATAAAAATATCTGCACACCTGTAATATTATATGCTCTAGATAGATTGTTATATATACCATTTGTGGTGTCCTATTGATTGTATCTCATACCCTATCTGGGAAATTGATGGTATCCAAACAATCATCCTGATTTTAGGTATAGATAAAGGGAAACACACATCTTTTGATGCTTGATCATCACCAAAATTTGATCATAATAATAATGATGAAGGTATTTTAATTTAATTAAAAGATCATACAAACTAATTATTCCCTATTGAAGAGAAATGAACTCCTGTTTATTTTACACATTCATTAGAAATGAAATAATCACAACATGAAATGGTTGAAAAACTTCTCCCATGATACCTATGAATCCTCGTGATGAACCATGTAAAAGATACACCATTGACGAGTAGATCCCATCTTAATACTAACAAAAATAGTACTATACTTATTCCAAGAATAGATAAATATTAATGAAATGCCAATAAATTAAAATAATCACTTTATCTTATAATTCAATATTGACCCCACATGCATAGTTAATATCTAATTCTAAAACTTATGTAGCACCTTCCCCATGTAACTGTCACATTAACATCAAACCTCCTATGATTAACTAGGGAATCCAACTATAAATCCCCAAACTAAACCACATGAAGATATCTCATTTCAACTATCTATATAGTAAAAAAAGAACTCATAAGATAAGGATATGTAATTTCATTTAAGATAATTGAGATTATTTCATTTTATTTTACCATCATTTGCCTCAAGTCAACAAGAGATAAAAACATCACAATGCATATACCATAAATAGGTATCTACCCCAAAATCATAATTATCTCACTTAAGCATAGTTAATAAGATTAAGGTACATAAGTTGGATCAAACGGTTCTTAATCACTATGACTTATTGAGTCTCCCCTTCCTACAACACAAACTAAATTTGATTAATGTTGTTGCGTTATTAACCCAATGTAATCATCAAAAGTTTTTAAACCTAAAATCCTTCCTAAATATCAACCACATCTATTATAAAAATATGTCAATACCAATCCCAATTAAAACCATACATGAGATAATAGAAAAAAACTAATTTGACCCCTTTATAATTCCTATATTAGTACACATGTTAGTAGTTATCACTATGCGTGAAAAAAATACTGGTGATATCACCTTCCTAATGACATTAAAAAAATAAGAAACCAAAAACCAAATCCAAATAATTTCAAGTAAACCCAATCCCAAAATGAATGATATATCATATATAATTCATTATTTCCATATAAATAATAGAAATATGCAACTTCTTAGGGTAGTGAATCTATGAAAAATGACAAGTCCACATCGTGAGCTAGTAACATTCAAAACAACCACAAACACTATCTAAGAAATTATTAAAATAAAGATATATTTTTTCTTGGGATAGAATAAAAGTATACTGACTTGTTTCCACCCAATAAACTTTTTAAATTCTGTAAAAGAATAAATCATCTCTAGTGAATTAAAAAACACATCACTTATACTACACCAACTACCACCCAACATTCCAATGAAACTATAACCAAATCCATACAAAATTATAATTACATAGTATTAATGAGAATATAAAATGAAAAGGAACCCCTTATTCACTTACCAAATACATATTCATTTGCAAAAAACATATGTATCGAAACATCCAACCCATTTATATTAGTAATTCCACAGACCACATTACCCAATTTTCCCCATGTATCATATAACTATATAACCACATCACTATCATATATCAACCACAAATCCCCATCATCATGATAACATCACTTATAAAAACCTCATTCCATGACAACCTATATATGATATCCTTATTTCATTATAAGACATACCATGGCTTGAAAAGACATAGTGTAAGGGGGTGTTTTCAGTCATCTTAATAACCTATATCAAAGATGAGGTGGAAAATAACTAGAACCAAAAACCTTATATTGGTGTTAGTCACCGTACCTAAATTTGGTGGTAGTTCCTAAAAAGTAACAAAATAAATAAAGAAAATAATATAACATAGAAACCCATAATAAGGGATAACTCTTTATGGAAACACCCCTAAAACCACAATAACCACCACACTATTTTCACTTCATATAAAATTCAGAACCATCACTAAAAAACATATATTAACCACCAAAATCACTAAAAAATATCTACAAAACAACCAAAAAACATCATGTTTAACATTTCATTACAAAATTCACAATTATAATTTACAATCAACATTATGTTCATTATATCATATTTCATTTCAGCCACTATAATTTCATATATCCACTTCAATTACATATTTTTTATTATAATTACAACTTCCCATTTAAGAAACACAAGTTAAATTTATTTAAAAATACATTCCATATTAATAGATCCCTAACCAATACAAAACAACATCATTCTCCCTAAAAAATCATATTAATATCCACGCAACCATCTTCTTCTCTAGAACTACACCAAGCCAACCATACAATGAAATAACGACTACTACAATTCCAATTACAACAATAGAATAAGGAAAATATAACCATAAAATATGAATTAATCAACACAATAACAATCAAACCACCTCTAAAATAAAAAATAATATTTCCATATCTTCCATTTAATGTCATAGAAAACAAAATAATAAACAATAACAAAGAAAGAAATACTATTTTATAGATTTTCATTCCTACGTTACTTTTTTGGATTTATGTTATTTAACCAATTTAAATAACGTTTTTAAATATCTATAACAAAATTATAAAAATATCATTATTTTCATTAAATAACCATAAGCATGAATCAATAGTATAAATAATAGTATAAAACAAGTAATTCATGATCAAAAAAACCTTTAACATTTAATTTAAGTATATCTCAATATATTTATTAGGTAAATTTAAAATATTCATATAATGAAAGATAAATATTGAGATTAACATATAAAAATACTAATTAGAAAGGATAAAGTTCAAATCCGCTGACTGAATTGAAGATTCAATGACTAAATCATGGAAACATGAATAAAATGATGATCTAACAATTCTAAGGTCCCCAAGATGAACCCCCAATAACTAGTAATATATCATAATCCATCAAGATATCAAAAAAACCCAATAAAACTCAGGGAAAAACCCTTTTTAATTCAATAAGAGAATCATTGATAAGGAATGCGTTATGGGATATGTTGCAGAGCGCGCTGTATTCAAAAATTCAAGAACCATTGTGTTTAACTATTCATCACAAAATAAAAAAACTAAACACAAAACTATGTAAGACTAGATTAATACCCAATAAATATAATACATGGTCAAAAAATAATTAAAATATCTTGAGTATTCAAATGAATAAAACGACGGTGAATAAAATCACATATGTAGTTGGAAATTTCATTACAAAATAATATAGTTTATATTTTTCATTACATGTGCATAAAATTGGAATATAATCTTATAAATATATATTTTTATGAAAATGCATCACAAGATTGTGAATAACTAAAAACTGATTCACATACGTACTGTTCTTTAACCTAAAAAATTAATTTCATATAATGAATCTAAATCCAATTATCAATCATAGATGTAGTAGAAAATATAAATAAAAAAATAAAAAAATGAACATTTATATATTTTAATATTTTCAAATAAAACATTTCAACCAATAATTACAGACTCAATTATATATTCAATGTGTTGAATAGAAGTAATAACAAAATTTATATGTTATAAAAAAAACAAAATAGAAATGAATCATATTATGAATGTTGAAAATGAAAGTGATCATTAATTGATTGAAAGGACACTAGAAAAATTATGAAAAATAATAAATGACACAAAAGATTTAACATGATTTATCTAAATGGATTACATTCATGGGGTATGATCAATACATGATTCACTATTCAAAGATACAAGAGTTTAAAAATTATGATACATAAATAAAAATTTATAAGGAAACATACACAATACACACAAAAAAACAACAAATATGTACAAGGATGAATATAAACTTACAATGATAAACCTATAAAATATTGAGACCCCCTAAATAGGACTCTGTATCATCTTTATCAATGAAGAATATCATTTCATGGTACTGAAGGCATCGAGGACAAGCCATGAAGTATTCATGTTGAAAATATCAAGATTTTCATAGATCAATAATAGTTACCAGTTGTCCTCTAATGGACTCTAGGGAATCAATAATAGTATGAAAACATTATTCAAGAATAAAATTATAATAAATGGTATGGGAATATCCCCATTTATTTGTTCTTTATTCTTTAGTTATCTAGGTAGAAGCACTAGGGTCTACCTCCTTATAGATCTTTATCATGGAAAATATTTGATATCAAGACAAATCAATTTCCTCCTATGTAAAAATGGACAACCTCGTGAACATTCAAAATGCCTCACTATGAAATTGAGGTGGAGAAAGCTATCAAAATGAAGGCATGAACTACAAATGAATTGGGACACAAGAATGAAATAGATTGAGTATGTTGTTAACTAGATCCATTAGTATAACAACACGGCGAGACATGAGGTAATATGTAATATATCAGAAAGGATAATAGTATAGTAAACTAAAAAAATATATAGAATAATATAGCGAATGGATGAAATGTGATCAATGAATTAGGGTAGAATCTCTAAAACATAGTGATCAAATAGTGATATGGGGATAAATAATGGTCCTATGTGTACATCCAATCTAGAATACCCCAGAGGGAAAAATCCCATCCACATGAAATTAATGACAAAATATAATTTAAAATTTAAATTAAATATATTCATCTAAGATGTATAATTAAATATAAAATAAATTAATATTAAAATTAAAAAAATGTAATGAATTTAGAATAAAATGGAATAACAAAATTTAAAAATCACCTCGTTGGGAATTAAAAACATTTAAAAATTAAAATTAAATATAAAATCAAACATCTCAAACATTGAAATAAAATCCCCATAATTCATGATCATTCACCACTAACTATAATCATAAATTTAGGTGTCAAAAACTAAATAAGGGACTATAAGGTCTGACAATAGTAAATAACCCATCATTCATCACAAGGACACATACATCCAAAATATAAAAATAATATAAAATAGGTAATATTTCTTAAAACTAAATATTTGTAAATAAATGTATAATCATAGAACAAAACAACACCTACACAAGTTCCCATATGAGATAGTGTCACTGAGGAATATCAGGACTACTCACTAGGTATCAATGAACACACAGTAGAACATAGTAGTACCATCATCAAAAAAAAATATCAGAAATAAACTTCTTGTAATTTCATAATGAATATTAATCGATAAATAAAGGTTCACAATGAAAAAATTAGAAAAAGAAAATAATTGACAATAAAAACGAGCATTGTTAACTATAAATGAAAATGAGTCTCTACAAGAACCAATAAAAAATAAAAGATTGAATATCCTAGAATCATTAGTTCTAAACTGAGACACCTCACCTAAACACCTATAATAGGAATACATTCAATGAGGGGTAATTTTTAATTCATTAAAATTATATTTCTAATCTCGATATGGGTAGATTACATCCAAAAAAAATTAAATAAAGAGTTTCATAAACAAAGCGCACTACAGGATCACATAAATACTGTCCCAATATCATAGGAAAATATATATACCATTTGAATTAATAGAAAAAAGGGAGAATCAAATTAAAAACTGAGGGAAAAATTACCTCGTCTAGATTCCAAATGAAACATGGTCCTAATACCATGAAACTAAAAACCAATCCACTAAAAGGGTTAAGAATTAAAGAGAAGAATCTAATTGAAGAACCATGAAATTGATAAGGAAACTACACCTACAAACAACCGAATCAAAAATGTAAAACTCATTACAGGTCTATAGCCAGTGTAACATCCTAGATTTTTGGAGAGGCATGGAATCTTTTGTTACTATTAAAAAAAGTGTTTTTGCTATTAATGATATATAATGTCTACACAGAAGTCTGGGATGTAACGCCCCGACCCCAGCTACCCAGAGTCGGTGCATTATTACATAACATTGGCATGATCACAAGAAGATCAAATCTCGAAAGACCGATTGGTTTAGTAGCCTTGGAAACACTAGATATATTCATAAGTTTTACATTACATCATAAAATGAAAAACTACTACAACAACATAATGTCTCCATAATCCACACTACTATCCCCTCATAATATCCCTGCAGGTCATTCATATTTTACTTCTTCACATCCTGGGGAAAAATAAAACATAGAAAAGGGGTGAGCTCAAATGCCCAGTAAGGATAACAATATAGCGGAAACTTTCATAAATAAGAATAAACATTTAAGGCAATGCATTACTAAAAACAAAAGCCTTTTAAAATTGAACTTCAACATGGTATGGCAAAAGTAAAATGAAATAATGCCATTTACTTATTCACATGGATATTCTACTAATCGAATAATCACATGCAAAAATCAATAACCACTTTCATAATGTTGGAATGCATAATGCCAAACGTTAATTTCATTGTCTAGGCCTCATCCCAAGACCTAGGGGTTACTTCTAACCGGAACCCAACCCGGAGTGCCTCTAATAACCGGACACCAACCCGGAGTGCCTCTAATAACCGGACACCAACCCGGAGTGCGTCTAATAACCGGACACCAACCCGGAGGGCATACTTTTACCAGTCCCTAACCTGGAGGGCTTACTTTAACCAGTCCCCAACCTGGAGGGCTTACTTTTACCGGTCCCCAACCCGGAACATACTTGTTTAGCACATTCATCTGAAGAAAAGTTTGAAATATAACATAAACATTCGGGTTAAAACTAGCATACGAAATGTCAATAGTTTCACCATAAACTATGAATGGTATAAAATAGCACATCCACATTCAAACATATCACAAAACCTTCAATACAATATAGAAGTTTTGTATTATAATAAATCAACTTCAAATAATCTTAAAATCCATCAAAGGATGTTGACATAGATGAAATCAAAATTCTTTTAAAAGAAGTATCTCCTTTTATTTTGAAATCATTTAAGATCCATATAAAATAAAACATTTTCTTTGAAAATATTCTTATAAGCTTGTAAGGAAAGCTTCGACGATTTTATAACGGCGGAAAATAACCGCACCTGCCGTATAAGTTAAAAAAAACATTCTTACCTCAATTCTGTCGAAAAGGTTAAAAAGGAAATTGTTTTGAAAACGACGGAAGGATTCCTTTATAAACCTCTTATAAAAAGTCAAAAAAGGGTATAAATGACTTTAACCCATATTCTTGTAAATAGTAAAAATGCTTTGAAATTTTTTTTTAAGAAAACATGGATGTGGATGATAAAGAGATCCCAGTAGATTATTACGTATATACAACCTCGGATAATGAAGAGATTGTGAAATAACCCTTACCTTGTACTTTTCCTTGGTTGGGGTAGGTTAACCTCCTGTATAATGGTGAAATAGTTGTTATTAAATTATACAAGAATCATATATATTAATATGATATCATATATGATCTTTTAACATTGATTTGTTAATAATATCTTAGAATTATCGTCGTTTCGGGAGTTAACTTACTCATTTTCTTTTATATGTTTTGTTACATAAGCCATGGTTGTTGTATCTTATTCATATCCAGAATGATATACAGTCCTTAAACATCATTTTTAAATCATCAAATGATAATTATACTTGAATGGATACGATGGAGAATGAATCTCATCGCGTTCGTGGAGACGGTAGTCCGTACGTACGCACGAGCGACAATATCATTCTTTTGATATTAAAATAATATATAAATGGATGGTATATCATATATAAAGAATCATTAACATGTTATATTTATTATTTACATGAGTTACACATCATTATTATACCCATCCAAATAATATTATATTGAATAACAATTACACCACGACGTGGAGACGGTAAGCCGTACGTACGCACGTATGGTGACATGTTATTCAAAGGGTGGATAGAATAATGAATATGATTGTACCATATTTATAATAACATCACAGTATATGTGAGATACTGGAGTTATTATTTCAGAATGGTAAGAACAAAGGAAGAAGAAGTGGAAGAAGAAATGAACTTAGAAAAGGGTGGTGAAATCATTACCTCTTCTTCGGGTTCTTCCTTTTGATTTGATCAAAAGGGCTCCTTAGGTTGGCTTTCTGATCAAACTAAGGCCTCTAGGTTGTAGTGAGGGATGTTGGGAGAGTATTTGGGCAGAGTTTGGCCGAACCAAAAGGCTTTGAAGGTGTGAAGAAATGAGAAGGAGGAGTGCCCTTTTATAAGAGGGGTGAGGGGCACTTCTGGAAAAGCTAGAAATATTAATTTATAATAAATTCATATTCGGTTTCTAAAGGCTCAAAAGTTGACTATTCAAAGTATGAGGTGGGGATAGGTCGAAAACAACTCATCCAATAGAATTTAGACAGGTTTGGGTACTTATATTAACATTATCTTTAAGTATTAACTCTAAGTTAATTAGTTTCACTTTTACAATGTCTCTTTGTATTTTTATATAATATGGTTAATAAACTTACTATATACATCCAAGCGACCCCCAAGTGGTCCCTTAATGAGGAACCTATCATAATATAAGTCTCTTGGCCGAACCTTATATTTTTAGGAATTTAATATCAATTAATAATATAATATTTGTTTTAAGAACTCTTTTATGTCAATTTTGACACTATTCAATAGTTGATTTTTTTTGAAACTCCTAACAGATTGATTACTTCGAACAAAGTCAATTAAATCAATACTAATATATCATATTATCATATAAAATTAGTTTAATTCATTAAAAGTTTCATATTATATATTTTTTTGGGTATTTATAATATCAATTATTTTAATTTTTCACTATTATAGTAATTACTGCATCATCATTGTGTCATAAATAAAATAAATTATTTAATGTCTAAAAATTATAAATAAAATATAATTATGTAGGAAATCTTTTTATCTTTCTAATGAATATTTATAATCTAAAATCCAACTTATATAACCCTATGTAACAATTGTTTTCTAAAAGATATATGCTTGTGTCATTTTTGTATTCATTTTGACTTAATTAAAATAAAGTGTCATTATCACTTACAAGTGGATCCATGGGGTCCCAAAATCGACCCAAAGATTCCCATGGTCGACCATGTATCAACCAATAGGGGTAAGACACGTTTTAGGGTAATTTAGTATTATTATAATATTATTTTTTAACCCTTATTTACCGGATTTACCCTTTAACCATGGTAAATAAAATATTTACCGCAGTAATTATTCAAAATGTGTAAAAATAAAAGTTACCTATTTACACAATTTGAACATCCTGATTCCAAATATGGAATCCATTTTCCTAAATTCAAAACACAGAAGTGGCAGAAATTAATTTAAAATTAATTCCCGCTGTCAAAACAAAAAGCGTGTTTTTAAGAGATAATAACTATCAAAAGATTGACACTTGTTTATGTTCGGTTTAATTGTAAAATTATGTCCAATGACCAACATTATATTAAAATGTAAAAATATATTCTAAATATACTTTAAAACCACTAAAATTCATAATTTATCACTATTAATTATTTTTATTAAAAAAGTTGTTTTTAATTAAAATTTAGTAATTTTCACTATTCATCAAAATATGAAAGTTATCCGAAAAGTACCAAAATTTCACCCTAGACTAATTTCGATATTCCGAATCCAAAAATGAAGTCCATTTTGAAATATAAAATATATATGATTTCAAAAAGTAGGTTTTACTATTCATAACAGCTAGTTTGATTGGTTACGGTGTGTTAGAACTCGAAGTTGCGTACAACACACGCTACTGTTTTATTCAAAGGAAAGCGTACCGTGGAAGCTTGGGATGTTTCATTTTAAATTTTTGATGTCCCCATTTAGTCAAAAAGTTTAAAATATTGTATTTAAAAAGGTTTCACTATTAGAAGTTGATAAAAGTGAAATACTGAAAATGAATCTGTTCTTGCATTATGACTAGGAAACTCATAATAGGGATTCTAAAATTATAAGGATTATATAAAGTTCAAAATGTAGTTAATACTATTCATGACCTCTTTTAATGGCTTTTTTTTTGGTAATTCATGGTGCAATTGAACTCAGTGTTGCGTGTAGTGCAAGTTATTGAATTATTTTGAAGAAATAACACACTATGAAATCTTGGGGTGTTACATTCTCCCCTCCTTCAATAAATTGCGTCCTCGCAATTTGAAATTGTTCTTCAAAAATAAAAGGTTGAAAGTAGAAAATATATTTGTGGAAAAACCCACATCGGAAATTGGGTTACTAAAATTTAGTATTAATATGAGGAAAAGAGAAATGAAAGGGTCACCACCAAATTATGATCTCTATTAGGAGAACATTGGTGGCAATTAGAGACATATAATTGGAGGAAAAACGTAAATATTTATAGGTAGTGATTGAGGTCATCAATCACAAACAATTATAAAATTGAGGTCCTTAAACTCATCAATCTATGATGATTTGAAGTACCATCGGTTCAACAAAATATAGGGTATTGGGACAACACATTTTTGACATTTCAAAATATCTTAGTTGAAATCCCACATCGAAAAATGAATTAATGAGGCCTATATTTAAAATAAAGAGTGGAAAGTATGAAGATTACCGAAAATAACACATACTAGGGTTCCATGTAGGAAAATATGGATATGGAAGAGAAATCTAACCATCAATTATCTGATGGAGAGTGGTAGAGAACATGGCTATGAAAGGGCAAACAATCCCAAAGCCATAAATTTGTGATGATTTAAGGTACCATCTAGGACAACATTTTTGTTCTAAGTTTCTATTATTAATGTTGAGGAATTTATTTATGAGATTGGCTAAGATAATAAGGAGATATACTTACTTTATAATTAGAATTTTACCCATTAATAAATTTCTACCACAAACTCATCTTTCACTCTAGGACATAATTTTTTTTTCTATTTATACTATTCGTACAGGGTTCCAAAATAAATGAATTTATAATTCATCTACCAGATCTTTTAAAAAAAACTACATTATTTAATTCAGGAAATCTCGTGGGACAGTGGTAGGTGATACACCCTTGTCTCCCTTCGGTTGCGGGTTCAAGTCTCGCAGCCTTGCCGGACGCGACAGATTGCCGCCCGACCTCAGGGTTGTTCTTTTATGGCAATCCAAAATAATCCAAACTAGAACTATCCAAAATACTTCTGTCTAAACTCACAGTCCAACATTTATAAGGAAGGTAAACATAATATAGATCCTTTTTACCCCGTAATAGAATATGAATACCTTCATCATGTATTACCATATTCCTTATTGATTACATTCATGCTCCCTTATTCCATATAGAATACTGGATATACTTCATTAATCCAAAAATGTTTTAAACCCCAACAATGATGGAATATAAAAATCATTAATTAGTTCCAAGGTAGTCAAGAATATCCAATATAATTTATCCAAAACAATCACATATTATTCCAAAATCACTACCTCAGTATCAGAACTATATTATGATTTATCATTCTCTCAACCATATATTTTCCAAAAAATTATCCTGCTATTGAGTCACTTTTCTTTGTTCCACATAATCTCAAGTCCTTAATGAAATAGTACTGCAGTACAATCCTTATATACTCCATAATTATTATAACAAGTACATTGTTGATACAACACTCAATTGACATAATCAACATAAGAACTCTAATCATTCCTCTTCATCTGTGGTAGTATCATAACTTGGTTATTATCCAATAACATCATTTGCGGCATAGTCTGATGACTGGGACATAGGTTCGCGTAGTGTCCAAACTCCTTGCAAATGAAGCATTGTACATTTAAAACCATTTTCTTACCCTTGTAGTCATGTACTTTGTGCCCTTTTCCTCCACACTTATAACAAACTCCCATTCCTTTCAGGCAAGTTCCAGGGTGTTTCTTTCCACAGTTACCTCATATGGGAAAATTCTTCTTTTCCCTCTTCCCTTTATCCATCTTTCTCTCTTCCATCCTTTTCTTCTCTTGCTTCCCTTCAAATCCATAGGACTCAGTAAACTCTTTACATATCTTATCAACACATGATATTATTTCTTCATATGATGATAATACATGGGAGACTATTTCTCTTATAAATTCTTGCTTAAGACCATGAAAGATATGATCCTTCCTTCTCTTTGAATCATGTGTATTTCTGGAGTTCTCATTCCTTCTACTGGGTGCCATTTCTATACCATGTCATAAACTAGATCAGTTTATGAATCAAAACACATAATCCCATACTTATAAAACACTTAACATAAATTGAACTATTTATGGATATAATCCATAATCATAAAAATGTTTTCTTTGAGGAAGTATATACTCATAAACCCTTCATAATGATTTGTAAAGAAAATGAGAGTTATCCTAAGCATATCCCCCGGGAGTGTCGTAACCAAGAGTGCAGCAAGGCCCGTTGTAGTGCACCAGTTCCCGTTCGAGTCTAGCTCAAAGCGGTGTTTTTGGGTTTTACCCCTAGGTACATCTGTGCCAGAGCCGCCTCTACCTGCTCGTATCCAGACAGGGATGTATTGCTCGAAAAACTCACAAAATCTCTACAATACCAAAATTCTAGGAAGTTCTTCTATACTAATCCTCAAAGTTCATCTTAGGTCTACGTGCTCTAATCAGAGTTTATCTAAATCTAGCTTCCAAGGTTTGTACTAAACTTCCTCTGATACCAACTGTAACGCCCCGACCCCAGCTACCCAGAGTCGGTGCATTATTACATAACATTGGCATGATCACAAGAAGATCAAATCTCGAAAGACCGATTGGTTTAGTAGCCTTGGAAACACTAGATATATTCATAAGTTTTACATTACATCATAAAATGAAAAACTACTACAACAACATAATGTCTCCATAATCCACACTACTATCCCCTCATAATATCCCTGCAGGTCATTCATATTTTACTTCTTCACATCCTGGGGAAAAATAAAACATAGAAAAGGGGTGAGCTCAAATGCCCAGTAAGGATAACAATATAGCGGAAACTTTCATAAATAAGAATAAACATTTAAGGCAATGCATTACTAAAAACAAAAGCCTTTTAAAATTGAACTTCAACATGGTATGGAAAAAGTAAAATGAAATAATGCCATTTACTTATTCACATGGATATTCTACTAATCGAATAATCACATGCAAAAATCAATAACCACTTTCATAATGTTGGAATGCATAATGCCAAACGTTAATTTCATTGTCTAGGCCTCATCCCAAGACCTAGGGGTTACTTCTAACCGGAACCCAACCCGGAGTGCCTCTAATAACCGGACACCAACCCGGAGTGCCTCTAATAACCGGACACCAACCCGGAGTGCCTCTAATAACCGGACACCAACCCGGAGGGCATACTTTTACCAGTCCCTAACCTGGAGGGCTTACTTTAACCAGTCCCCAACCTGGAGGGCTTACTTTTACCGGTCCCCAACCCGGAACATACTTGTTTAGCACATTCATCTGAAGAAAAGTTTGAAATATAACATAAACATTCGGGTTAAAACTAGCATACGAAATGTCAATAGTTTCACCATAAACTATGAATGGTATAAAATAGCACATCCACATTCAAACATATCACAAAACCTTCAATACAATATAGAAGTTTTGTATTATAATAAATCAACTTCAAATAATCTTAAAATCCATCAAAGGATGTTAACATAGATGAAATCAAAATTCTTTTAAAAGAAGTATCTCCTTTTATTTTGAAATCATTTAAGATCCATATAAAATAAAACATTTTCTTTGAAAATATTCTTATAAGCTTGTAAGGAAAGCTTCGACGATTTTATAACGGCGGAAAATAACCGCACCCGCCGTATAAGTTAAAAAAAACATTCTTACCTCAATTCTGTCGAAAAGGTTAAAAAGGACATTGTTTTGAAAACGACGGAAGGATTCCTTTATAAACCTCTTATAAAAAGTCAAAAAAGGGTATAAATGACTTTAACCCATATTCTTGTAAATAGTAAAAATGCTTTGAAATTTTTTTTAAGAAAACATGGATGTGGATGATAAAGAGATCCCAGTAGATTATTACGTATATACAACCTCGGATAATGAAGAGATTGTGAAATAACCCTTACCTTGTACTTTTCCTTGGTTGGGGTAGGTTAACCTCCTGTATAATGGTGAAATAGTTGTTATTAAATTATACAAGAATCATATATATTAATATGATATCATATATGATCTTTTAACATTGATTTGTTAATAATATCTTAGAATTATCGTCGTTTCGGGAGTTAACTTACTCATTTTCTTTTATATGTTTTGTTACATAAGCCATGGTTGTTGTATCTTATTCATATCCAGAATGATATACAGTCCTTAAACATCATTTTTAAATCATCAAATGATAATTATACTTGAATGGATACGATGGAGAATGAATCTCATCGCGTTCGTGGAGACGGTAGTCCGTACGTACGCACGAGCGACAATATCATTCTTTTGATATTAAAATAATATATAAATGGATGGTATATCATATATAAAGAATCATTAACATGTTATATTTATTATTTACATGAGTTACACATCATTATTATACCCATCCAAATAATATTATATTGAATAACAATTACACCACGACGTGGAGACGGTAAGCCGTACGTACGCACGTATGGTGACATGTTATTCAAAGGGTGGATAGAATAATGAATATGATTGTACCATATTTATAATAACATCACAGTATATGTGAGATACTGGAGTTATTATTTCAGAATGGTAAGAACAAAGGAAGAAGAAGTGGGAGAAGAAATGAACTTAGAAAAGGGTGGTGAAATCATTACCTCTTCTTCGGGTTCTTCCTTTTGATTTGATCAAAAGGGCTCCTTAGGTTGGCTTTCTGATCAAACTAAGGCCTCTAGGTTGTAGTGAGGGATGTTTGGAGAGTATTTGGGCAGAGTTTGGCCGAACCAAAAGGCTTTGAAGGTGTGAAGAAATGAGAAGGAGGAGTGCCCTTTTATAAGAGGGGTGAGGGGCACTTTTGGAAAAGCTAGAAATATTAATTTATAATAAATTCATATTCGGTTTCTAAAGGCTACAAAGTTGACTATTCAAAGGATGAGGTGGGGATAGGTCGAAAACAACTCATCCAATAGAATTTAGACAGGTTTGGGTACTTATATTAACCTTATCTTTAAGTATTAACTCTAAGTTAATTAGTTTCACTTTTACAATGTCTCTTTGTATTTTTATATAATATGGTTAATAAACTTACTATATACATCCAAGAGACCCCCAAGTGGTCCATTAATGAGGAACCTATCATAATATAAGTCTCTTGGCCGAACCTTAGATTTTTAGGAATTTAATATCAATTAATAATATAATATTTGTTTTAAGAACTCTTTTATGTCAATTTTGACACTATTCAATAGTTGATTTTTTTTGAAACTCCTAACAGATTGATTACTTCGAACAAAGTCAATTAAATCAATCCTAATATATCATATTATCATATAAAATTAGTTTAATTCATTAAAAGTTTCATATTATATATTGTTTTGGGTATTTATAATATCAATTATTTTAATTTTTCACTATTATAGTAATTACTGCATCATCATTGTGTCATAAATAAAATAAATTATTTAATGTCTAAAAATTATAAATAAAATATAATTATGTAGGAAATCTTTTTATCTTTCTAATGAATATTTATAATCTAAAATCCAACTTATATAACCCTATGTAACAATTGTTTTTCTAAAAGATATATGCTTGTGTCATTTTTGTATTCATTTTGACTTAATTAAAATAAAGTGTCATTATCACTTACAAGTGGATCCATGGGGTCCCAAAATCGACCCAAAGATTCCCATGGTCGACCATGTATCAACCAATAGGGGTAAGACACGTTTTAGGGTAATTTAGTATTATTATAATATTATTTTTTAACCCTTATTTACCGGATTTACCCTTTAACCATGGTAAATAAAATATTTACCGCAGTAATTATTCAAAATGTGTAAAAATAAAAGTTACCTATTTACACAATTTGAACATCCTGATTCCAAATATGGAATCCATTTTCCTAAATTCAAAACACAGAAGTGCCAGAAATTAATTTAAAATTAATTCCCGCTGTCAAAACAAAAAGCGTGTTTTTAAGAGATAATAACTATCAAAAGATTGACACTTGTTTATGTTCGGTTTAATTGTAAAATTATGTCCAATGACCAACATTATATTAAAATGTAAAAATATATTCTAAATATACTTTAAAACCACTAAAATTCATAATTTATCACTATTAATTATTTTTATTAAAAAAGTTGTTTTTAATTAAAATTTAGTAATTTTCACTATTCATCAAAATATGAAAGTTATCCGAAAAGTACCAAAATTTCACCCTAGACTAATTTCGATATTCCGAATCCAAAAATGAAGTCCATTTTGAAATATAAAATATATATGATTTCAAAAAGTAGGTTTTACTATTCATAACAGCTAGTTTGATTGGTTACGGTGTGTTAGAACTCGAAGTTGCGTACAACACACGCTACTGTTTTATTCAAAGGAAAGCGTACCGTGGAAGCTTGGGATGTTTCATTTTAAATTTTTGATGTCCCCATTTAGTCAAAAAGTTTAAAATATTGTATTTAAAAAGGTTTCACTATTAGAAGTTGATAAAAGTGAAATACTGAAAATGAATCTGTTCTTGCATTATGACTAGGAAACTCATAATAGGGATTCTAAAATTATAAGGATTATATAAAGTTCAAAATGTAGTTAATACTATTCATGACCTCTTTTAATGGCTTTTTTTTTGGTAATTCATGGTGCAATTGAACTCAGTGTTGCGTGTAGTGCAAGTTATTGAATTATTTTGAAGAAATAACACACTATGAAATCTTGGGGTGTTACATGGGAGGGTACTGATCTTATTCAGAGCTCTCGAAACAGAAAGGACTCAGGGAACCACATACTTAAAAAATGGTTAATAAAAACGTTCTGACTTAACAATGTGATAACTCAGTGTGTAGGAGGAGGCCAACTGACTATGTGACTTGTATCAGAAAACTCATAGAACCATTTCACATATGATACACATGGTTAGTCCAACCGTGAGGATAACCCATGCTAGGGGATTCCCTGGGCAGTTTATGCTTCATGATTAGTGCACAGTTTGGCCAACTATGAGACCAAACTATGCAACCCCAAATTTGACGGTGAATTTACACTTTTTCCCATGTTATGTTTTTAAATCCTCCAAGACCTTTTTTCCATCTAGTTTCCAAATGACCACAAATTGGGGGCTCATTTCCTTCCTCCTCTATTTGGGATTTTGATAACTCCATCATATGGTCTCTATTTACATTATTTTATAGTGCATTGAATTATAATTAATATGATCTATTCTCCATTTCTTTATTTTATTAGTTTATATTATCCTATCTTACGGTATTTGGGTGCATCCACATTTTCACCAATTTTAGGGAATTTAATGATTATTTCAATATCTCTCTTATATCTTTATTAAAGGGATGAAACAAGATGTGAAGAACACTATGAACATAAGGTAGGTAGTCTAGAATCATTCCCTCAAATTCGGTTTCATTTATTTTATATTTCATCATTCCATATTCCTAAATTCTCTGGTGAAACCTCCAAAATAATTTCATAATTAAATTAAATTGTTTCTCATGATTAATATGACCTTAGTTAATGTAATATAACCACCATAGGTCGAATTCTTTGACATGAGCCACACATGAGTTTTATTTACATGAGAGACTAATTTCCCATAGCCTAAATTTGTCAAACCACCATCGAGGGGTGTTATTTTTTGGAAATTAATATCCATGGAGTTGAATAAAGAGAAAGGGTAGGACACAACATAGTCCCCAATACCCATTTCAATAGATTAATTGATTGATTAAATTTCAAGGAAAACATAATTAAAATGTGTAAATGTCATGAATTTCTAAATAAATTGAGTTGTGATAGCTAATAATTATCTTAAACCTATTCTAAGAGTGATATTTGGATCCTTATGGGCTCCATTGGATGGGATCATCCAGCATTTAAATTAGATATTATTATGAATTGTATACATACTGGGAGTGATAAGAGGTATGCATGGTGCTGGATCATCGAGATATTACATACCTTCATATGAGAGATACTAGTTCCCAAGGTGATACACCATGGGTGGGCTCATGCCTAGAAGGTTACACCAGGTCATGAGAGATACTGGGACCCTAGTGTGTGATACTCAGGACATGCTCAGAGTGTTTATTACATGCCATACTGAGAGTGATACCTGAGATTCCATTGTTGGATCACCTTGGATAGACTCTTATGGGATTGAGCATATAATTTTACCCTAGACAGATACATGGGATTTCTTCTAGATCTCTATGGATGGTCTCAGGGTTCCTTCCTAAAATTATAAAGATGAAATTATACATAACGGATAAGAATGTGAAATTTAAATCCTAGGGATGCATTAGCCAATCCAAACGACATGATTTGGGATGATCCATCTTTTGAAACTCAATTTATGATTAACTATGTATACTTTATATATTTACATCATAGGACACCTTGGTTGAGAGATATTCGAATTAGGAAAAATTAGGTAGTGTTGGTGGGGAATCACAATATGTAATCGGACTAAAGTATTTATTTAATTATATCTATGAATATATTATTTATTAAATACTTCTCACTTTATATACACAAATTGTATTGATCTAAACACCATTTCTGGTGGCCTATTGAGTATGTCTCTTACCCTTCATTTTCTACCTTTGGTACCTAAGAATAATGTTTTCTTACATGTATATATAAATCGAGGAGGAAAAATTCCGATTCTTGATTTTCATTTCTAGGACTGAGTATTGGAGAAAAGTATTGAGCATTTTATGGTGATGATAGTAGTAGTTGTTTTGGTATTTTTTCATATAATATGATATATTCAGGTTCCCATTTCTTGTGGCCTATTGAGTATGTCTCATACCCTTCATTTTCTACATCAGGCTGCCTATTGTAGGATCTTGATATTTTATTATACAGATGTTTCATGTTCTCATCTAATTCATCAACTAATGTTTATTTTCTAATGATGTGTTACTATTATTTATGAGGGGAGAGTCTCCCCACATACACACCCCACGACTTCTCTAATAGTTGGAAGCCTGTGGTGTATGGGGAGGTATTCTTTAGGTCATGATTCCCACTATCTCAGGTCACCACTTCGTGGCATCATGGGTGGGATGCTACAAAGTGGTATCAAATATCCTTTTACCTTTTCATCTTACTATTAGGGTATTAGAAAGGATACTAGGATGTATCTGAAATCGGTATTGTGCATGTTATTGGGAGAAGTTTTCCCATGTATAGGGGAATCTATAATTTACTGGGATAGGTTATTACTATTGTAGGTTGTTCATGTTGTGGTTTTCATGATTTCCCTGTTGGGTGACACCCATGATTTTTGATTTTATAGTTTCTAATATTTTTATGTTGAAATTTATTTACCTTTTCCCAATTACATGAGGGTGTATCGATTCATGAATTATACTGGGCACCTAGGAATTCACATTTCATGAATTATGACATTCCAAATTCATACTTCCTATGTGAATTTTGATATATTTCATGTTCTTGATATGAGTATCTTAATTTTCTATATATGGATATGTGTTAAGGTTTCATGAAGGTATAACATTATTAGATTAATTAAAACACATGAATCAGTCTAAAAAGTATTTTTTCACAATGACTAATGGTCAATATTTGATTTACCAATAATTCCATGGTTGAGATAGAAACCACCGGTTCTATGGACTGAAATGTTATTTTGATTTTATTGTTGAATTAAAATTTTAATTCATGAATGGATTATACCACTATACATGACCCGTGACATCCTAATACAATATGTAAAGGTCAGATCCTAGTTACATAGCACATACATTGTAATTTATAAAGATTCTGTGCCATTATAAATTGAAAATGGTGAAATATTTAATCAGATAGAGATATTTATGTCCATATAAATAAGAATGAAATTCAATAATTTAAATTCAAATAATGAAATAGTTACCAATAAATGGTGATTATAATTTCAATGTAATGGATGTTTTCCTCTATACCTTGCAATTGAAACTCTATATACCAGAACCTTTTCCATATTCTATGGTTCCTAGACCCAGAACCAAACGTAGTAGTGAGAATAAGGATGTATCACTTATGGAATCCTACGATCATCTAATTACCTAGAATAATCTCTAGGATCATGATGTGAGGTGTGACCCATTTCTAGGATGTCCTTGTGCATATCCCTTTATATTATAACATTTTCTATCCATTGTAAATGTTATATGAGGTGTACATAAGGAAATTGTATACATACTTTTCCTTGATGTCCACACATCGCATTCTAGTAAGTTGGAACCAACCATGATTCAGAGGTGGTGGGAATGGATCCACCTATATAACCTATTATAATTCCACATGAGCCTCTTCATATAGATCTTCTACTGGGCATTGATGCTTACTTCAAAGACAGTTTCTTCCACTTCATACAGTCTATACATGTTTCTCCATGACCAACCCCACCTATGATAGAGGTTATGAGGGAATTCAAGTAGCACCATCCTCTCACATTACTATGGAATATTAGTACTCTGGATTTTGAATCTTGGATGGAGGCCATGATTTTTATCTTCAATCTTCTCGAGACTCCTCCAGAGAGTATTTTTATACTCGCTACCTATATGATACAAGATTCTAAAAAATGTTATTGGGTTTTCATTACTAAATACGGTCTTCATTAGGGTATTCTCTATGTGGAATCCCAAAAATCCATTAATGATTACATCCCCAACTAGAAATTTCAATGAGACCATTCCATGGAGTTTGTGGATGATCAGTAGGGTTCCATATTGGTGATGGAATACATGGATTATTTCATCAAACATTAGCGTCTTATATAGACTCTCATCGATAATGGTATGAACATTGTGGGATGTTTTTAGGATGAAATTGTGTATTCCATTTGGTCATAGGTGAACATTTTCTACCTAACCCCCATTGTAGAGATAGTGATGTAATCCCACATCACATATCTAAACTTGAGGGAAGGTAGAAATGTGTTCCATGACAAATCATCCTCTTGGAAGCATGATGGTTAATCTATAAATAGGAAGCGTCATTTCATGGGTTCTTATGGGGGTAGTACTATCTATATGGAACACATTGAAATCTATGTGTTGTGTCAGAAGTGTTGCGGGATAGGGAACAAAAAACTCAAGTGCACTTGGATCTTGATTCCATGATGGGCTTGCGATAGGATGTGTAACCATTAGTGATTCTCTGAAACATTCTCCCTTATATCTAGTGAATGAGGGTATATTATAACAATGATATTAGTTTGATGATTACCAACTCCACATTAGGAAGATTTTTTGTTAAATATCAGCCAATAAAGCCATGAATTTCCAGTTACCAAGGTAGTTAACATTCAGAGGTTCAGTGCCGTTAAAGCAGACCTGTACAAGTTAGTCAGTTTTCATCTCAAGGATATGGTTCTAGAAATATCTATATAGTGCAGCTTATAACTAACAATAAGAGTCCCATTCCATCAACAATTACAGGTATTATTCTGGAATCCTATACATTATTTTTTTTCTTATTTGATATCGGTTCATCATACTCCTTTATATCATATATAATCATGAAATTTTTTTCCTAGAAATATAGTAATTATGTGGTTGTATGAATATCAACACACATTTAGGAATTTTATCTGTGAGTGTTCCCATTGAAATGAGTGTCCTCTTCAGTTTGGAGAATATCAATTCCTATTGAACTTCTTTATCATTGAGATGATTGGGCTTGACATCATTCTCATCATGGATTATATAGTTACTTATAGACCCCATTTTGATTTCTATCGCAAAATGGAGTCATTTACCACACCCAAGGGAATCAAATATATTCATAAGGTCTAATGAGATATGTAGTCCAGTAGAGATGGTCCCAATCATAATGGACTATGTGGAGTAACAACCCATATTTCTAGTCGCCTTATGAGTGATCATGGAATGAATATTATAGGATTCCCTTTAATGGTAGATTTCTTTTATGTCTTCCTTGATGATTCCTCAGGATTATATCTTGTGAGATAGGTAGATTTCACCATTGATCTAGTGTTGGGTTTTCAATCAGTCTACATTCCTCCTTATCATATGAAAACTACAGAGCTTTTGTAACTCAAGAATTATTTGTAAAATATAGAGAAATAGGGTTTTATTCAACAAAGCACTTCACCATGGGGTTCACAAATCCTTTTCTACATGATGGAATACAATACTCTACGATTTTTATGTATTGCGAATGGTTGAACTTGCTGACGTTGAGGAACCAATATCCACTGATTCATATAGACAACCTCTTAAACCATCTACGAGGAGTAATAGTTTTCTTTACGATATATTTGAGGTCGAGTTACCATTAGGTGTGTGTGAGGACATTAGACATACTATGTACAACATTTTTATGTATGTATAGACTACAAGAGTATCTATTTATACTGTTCGACCATAAAAATATTCCTATAGTCATTATAGATCTGATGAATCAGGATTTCCACCAATATTTGAATTCATTTGTTGTGGTTTTAGTTGATGAAATCTTAGTGTATTATCACATCAGACATGACCATGACACCCATACTGTGATGATTCTGAATACACTAAGATAACATCAGCTATATGATAATTTTAGTAAATTACACTTTAGAAATGGTAAGGTTCATTTCATGGGTCATATCATTTCAAAAGAAGGGGTATATGTTGACCTAGAGAATGTGAGCATTGTGGTTTCCTAGGATCATCCTAAGAATGTATTTGATATATGTAGTTTCTTGTGGATGGTTTTCCATTACAGGAATTTTATATAGGATGTAAAATATCATGATGTTCCTCATATTGCATTATATAAGATTAGTGAAATATTAATATGGATAGAAGCTTGTGAAATTGACTTTGAGAAGTTGAAAGGAAGACTAAATTTAGTGTCGATCCTGAGTTAGGAAATATATATATTTTTTACTCTGATGCTTTAGGGATCAGACTAGGAGTGGGTTTGAAGTAGGTTGATCAAGTTATATTGTATGAGTCCTACTAGTAGAGTCCTCATGAGGATAATTACCCAATTAATGACCTTGAGCATGATGTTGTGGTTCATTATATATTTTGTTTGGTATTTTATTTTGGGTGAGTGGTTTGTTGTTTACACAGACCCTAGATTCAAAAATACACCTCCAAAAAGTGATAGTTGATTCGGAGACATTGTAGGTGGGTTTAGTACCTAAAGATGTTTGACATTGAGATGAATTATACACCCAAGAATGGAAATATAGTAGCTAACACCCTGAGCCATATGACTCCGGAACATGCAGTCCAAGACGCCAGAATTGAGTGGCTATTGATGGGTCTATTTTTTAAGATTCACTTGAAGGTTTAGGAACAACATGAGAATACTATTTTAGTAGATCTAACAGTGATATCATGCCTTTTGAAATGGCTGAGGATGAGAAAAATATCAGATCCTAGGTACCTCGACCTAAGGGAGAGTGTTTTTTCTTAGTCCTCACCACCTGGTTGTTTTTTGATGGGAATGAGGCCCTACACATCCATGGGAATGTATGGTAACATCAGATATATGTGAATATTAGAAGAAAAAATCTCATGCCTCTATTTGGGAAGTACACCCTAGCCATACCATGATATATTGAGACAAACATCATCAGTATTTTTCATAATTATGAAGAGGAAAATTACAGGTTTCATTACGAGGTCTTCCACTTTCCATCCGGTAAAGGCAAAGAACTAGTGACCTATGAGACTTCTACACACTCTATACTTTCCTAAGTGGAAATGGAATGATATCACCATGTATTTCATTGATGTATTATTGAGACAAACTTGTTTAAGAGATGTTTTATGGGTGATAATTGACACATTGGAGAAGGTCACACACTTCCTACTTATCTAAGAGAACTTCATAGTTGATTAGATTGGGAGGTTTTATATCCGAGATATTTTGCGCGTTTATGGTTTTCAGAATTATATCATATCAGACCGTGAAGAACAGTTTACAACACTGTTATGGAAGGGGTCACAAAAAAACATGGTTATTAGGTTATCTTGAATACATAATATCATCCGCAAACAAAGAGGTAGTCTGAATATAACATACGGGTGTTAGGGGATATACTTTAGGAATGTGTTCCTCATTTTAGAGGTTCATGTGAAACGTACTTACAACTTGAAGATTTTTCCAGCAATAATATCTTTTAGTAAAAACATTAGATGACTGCCTATGATACCCTTTATGGTAGTCCAAGCCGTTCACCTCTATGCTGGCTAGAGATAAATAATGTAGAAAAACTGGGTCCTCATTTCAATCAAGGGAAATCAAAGAATGTACAAATGATTTAGAATCATATGGTTGTAGCTCAGCCCAGGAAGAAGTCTTGTAACAATCATTACCACTGACGATTGGAGTCAGAGGTAGGACATCAGGTCTTTTTTTGAGTATAACATAGATTGGGTCACATATCGATTCAGAGATAGGGAAAGCTATCAAATCATTATGTTGAGTGTTTCAGGATCATCTAGAGAGTCAAGCCAGTAACCTATCAGTTATAGTTACCATTGAGTAATGTGACACGCATGATGTATTGCATCTATCACAACATAATTTTTATCAGTTCAAACTATCTCAATTGTTTGACAATGAGGAATAGAGCTAGAGATGGGTCCATCCTTTGAGGAGAATCCAATATGTATCGTTGATCGAAGCATGAAGGTATGTTGTGACAGGTCTGTTCCACTCATTCAGGTGCTATATAAGCATGACTATGTTCATTATGTAATATGGGAGTGGGATGTTGATGCATTTTCTCAGTGGCTAGAAAATTTCTCAGACGATGCCTGACCACACTGAGAACAGCCATTCATGGATGAGTTGTTTTAAGATTGAATGTTTTTAACATCACGGATTTTTATTGAGGTATGAACTCTTGGGGTACTCATTAAAACATCTCATTTTATTCTATTAATGAAAGATGATGGCTATGGAGTGGAATGATAGTTTTCAAATCTCATTCAGAGATAGAAGATCCAATAATGGAATGGGCATGATTAGATACATGGTTACCTCATAGTTATGGAAAACTATGCGACTTAATTGTGAAGGGACTCAGGGTGAAAGGGGAGGCCATATCGTTTCCCTAAAATCATTTGGTCTAGGGTTCATAACTATGGCACTATTCTTAGAGTTTTCAAAGATCCATTTCCAATGGGAAATGCATGGTTAGTTAAATCATGCAGACAACCCATGCGAGGAGGTTCCATAGGTAGTAGATGTCGCATGGTTGGTGCATGGTTTGGCCAACCGTGCAGTCAAACTAGTGGAACCCAAATTTAGAGGGGATTTTACCATTTTTAACTATTATTTATTTAATCCTTCAATGATAACACCCCAACCCCAATTACCTAGAGGTGGTGCATTATTTCATAACATTGGCATGATCACAAGAGATCAAGTCTCGAAATACCAAATAGTTTAGTAGCCCTGGATGTAATAGATACATACATAAGTTTTACATTACATCATGAAATAAAAACAACAACAACATTTTATTCCCTTTGAATGCACTTATATCCCTTATCCTATACCTATAGGTCAACCATGAAATACTTTTTCACATACTATAAAAAATAATACATAGAATGGGGTGATCTCAGATGCTCAGTAAGGATAAAAATATAGCAAAAACTTTCAGAAGTAAGCATAAAAATTTAAGGAAATATATAAGACCAAAACATAAGCCTTTTAAATTTAAACTTTATCATAATATGGAATATATAAATCAAATAATTCCATTTACTTATTCACATGGATATTCTACTGGCCAAATAATCACATGCAATATCAATAGCCAATTTCATAATGATGGAATTCATAATGTCGAACATCATAACCACATAGTCAAGGCCTCATGCCAAGACTACAAATAAGAATATTTCAAGGCATTGTGCCAAGAAACTATATTGTCACATGAGACATACTAATGCATTAAGGAGCTATAATGGGCTCCACCCATCACTTACTAAGTCCAATGCATTCCTCATATGAAAAAGATGAAACATAACATAAACATTCATAATAAAACTAGCATAAAAAATGTTAATAATTTAACCATAAACCATGAATGGTATAAAAATAACACATACAAAGTCAAACATATCAAAAAACCTTCAACACAATGTGGAAGATTTGTATATTAATAAATCAACTTCAAAAAAGTGTAAAATCAATCAATGTATGTTGACATAGAGGAAATAAATACTATTTGAGAGAAATATCTCATTATATTTTTAAATCATTTAAAAGTAACATAATTATAAAAGAAAACACTTGTTTTGAAAATATTATTATAAACTGGTAAGGGAAGATTCTAAGATGTTATAACGGCAGAAAATAGGTGCACCTGCCTTATATGTTAAAAAAGTCATTCTTACCTTAATTTGTTGAAATGGTCATAAAGTACCTTGTTTGGAAAATGAAAAAAAGATTACATTATAAATTTTTTATAAAAATTCAAACCAGGGTATAAATGAATTTATCCCATATTCTATTAAATAGTAAAAATGTTTTGAAATACATTTATAAGAAACATATATGTGAATGACAAAGAGGTCCCGGTAGATACTCACATATAAACAACCTCAAATAATAAAGAGATTGTAAAATTAACCCTTAGCTTGTACTTTTCCTTGATCGAGGCTAAGTTAACCTCATTTATAATAGTTAAATAATTTTTATTAAATTATACAATAACCAGATACATAAATATAATATAATATATGATCTTCTAATATTTCTTTGTTAATAATATTTCAATAGTATGATTGTTTCAGGTGTTAACTAATTCATTTTCCATTATATGCTTGGTTACATAAGCCATGTTTGTTATGGATATGATGTATTTGATTCACATACAGAATGATATTATGTTCTTAAACATTATTTTGAATCATAAAATGATAATTATTCTTGAATAATTATGATGAGGAATGAATTTCATCACTTTTGTGGTGACAGTAATCTGTACATACACACGAGCGAGAATATCATTATATTAATATTGAAATCATATGTAATTGTATGGAATATCATATATACACAATAATTAACATGTTATATTTATTATTTATATCATTTATACTTATTATTATACCCATCCAAATAATAAAGTGTTTGAATAACAAACTACGCTATGACGTGGAGACGATAAGTCATACGTACGCACTGATGGTGACTTGTAATTCATAGGATGGATAGAATAATGAATATGGTTGTACCATATTTATAATAAAATCACGGTATATATAATGTAATAGAGTTATTTTTTGGTATGGAAACAATAAAGAATGTGGAAGTGGAAGAAAAAAAGAACTTGGAAACAGGTGGTGAAATTATTACCTCTTCTTCGGGTGTTTCCTTTTGAGTTTTTTCAAATGGGTTCCTTAGGGTGGATTTATAATCAATGGAAGGAACCTAAGTGGAATTGAGGGAAGTTGGTAGGATATTTGAGTAGGGTTTGGCTGACCGAAATGGCTTTGGAGGTGTGATTTTGAGAGAAGGGGAAGTACCCTTTTGTAAGAGAGGTGAGGGTCACTTTAGGAAAATCTTGAAGTATTATTTTATTATACAATCATATTGGTTTTTCTAATGGCTCCAAAAAGATGTATTTATATGATTAGGTGGATATGGGTTAAAAATATCTCATCCAATAGGTTTTAGATAGGTTTAGGTCACCATATTAACTATATCTTTTAGATTTAACTATTGGTTAAATAGTTTAACATTTACCGTGTATCCTTGTATCTTTATATTATATGGTTAATAAACATACTATAAAATTCCAACATAACCCTAAAATTTTGATTAATGACATATATATTATTATATAAGTCCTTTGGCAAAACCATTATTTTTTAAGAATATTATATCATTTAATAATGTAGTATTTTTTTTAAAAACTCTTTTATGTCAATTTTGACACTAATTAGTATTTTATTTTTGTTAAAGTCCTAAAAGAATTATTACTTCGAAATAAATTCAATTAATCACCCTAACATGTCATATTATCCAATAAAATTCGTTTAATTCCTAAAAAGTCTCAATTTACATTTCTTTGGATATTTATAAAATCCCTTATTTTAATCTTTCATTAATAAGGTAATTACGACATCATCATTGTTTCAAAAATAAATGTATTTATTTATTGTCTAAAAATTATAACAAAACTACCTTTATGTAGGAAATATTTTTAAATTTATAATGAATATTTATAGTCTAATTTATTTTATCAGTAACCCTATATTAAAATTGTTTTATTTATGAAAATTTGAATTTAACAGTTTTAACTGTTCTTTATATAAAATAATAATAAATGTCCTAATCTAATACAAGTGGACCAAATTGATCTTATTTTATTCCTAAGTTTTATTTTAATCTAAATTGTCTTATCCAATATAATTATGAAATGTGTTAGGGTAATAATGATATCATTTTTACCTTTAATTACCCTATTTACTTTTAATCATGGTAAATAAAAGTCAAAAGTTACTATTCACCAAACAATATTTTCATCTTATTGAACAAAATTTTACTTATTGATATCATACTTTTCACTTATATTTTTAAAATTAAACTCAAAAAATTAGAAAAATTACTTTTTATGCAAGTTTGCTAACGTTCCAAGAAGGTGGGTAAAAGACGTTAAAAAATTCAATAAAATTTTATAGTTCTAATTTTGTTATAAAATGACTATAGTGAATTTCATTGAAATAATATAGCTATTATGTATCTATTTTGACATAAAATAAATTTAAATAAAATAAATATTTATTTAAATAAAAATTTGGTTTTAAACAATAACACATTTTTTCACTATTCATCAAAAATTGAATGTTTTCATAGAAATACCAAAAATTCACCCAAAAGTAATTTTGATATTCAGAATCCAAAAATGAATTCCATTTGGAAAAATAAAATTTATAAAATTTAAATAAGTGGGTATTACAATTCATAACGACTAGTTTTATTGGTCATGGTGTGCTATAACTCAAAGTTGCATACAACACAAGCTATTGTATTATTCAAAGGGAAACGTACCCTGGAAGATCGGGGTGTTTAATTATTCCCTAATTAAAATAATTTTATCCCCAAAATATCTAGAATAATACTGCATAAAATGATTCGGGTGGTTTTTTATCATAAGCTCCTTGGGTTCCCATGTTGCCTCTTCCATTTATGGTTTCTCCATAGAACTTTCACCAGATGAGTCGTCCGGTTTCTCAACAATTATTCATTGGTATCAAGAATATTGATAGGCTCGTCAAAATAAGAAAGATCAGGTTCCAGTATTATTTCTTAATTGGTGAGTACATGCATTGGGATATGCATGTATTTTCTCAATAGTGATACTTCGAACACATCATGAACTTTGGAGGGATTTGGTGGCATTGCCAAACATTAATTTACAATTCCAATTTGTTCTCAAAATTATAAATGTCTGATGTACTTGGGAAATAACTTTCCCTTCTTACTGAATCGTATAACACCCTTCCATGGAAATATATTCAAGAAAACATGATCTCCTACTTGAAATTCCAAATCTTTCCTTTGGTTATTGGCGCAGAACCTTTGCCTAGTTTGAGCTTCATTGAGGTGGGTTTGGATAACATTCACCTTTTCCATTGTTTCCTCAACTAGTTCAGGGCCTATGAGTTTTATTTCACCAACATCATCCCAACAAGTTGGTGTGTGACATCTCTTTCCATATAACGCTTAATATAGTGACATCTGAATACTTGAATGGAATCCATTGTTATCAAAGAATTATACCAGAGGTAAATATTGATCCCACATACCATGAAAGTCAAGTGAACTAGATATCAAAATGTATTCTAATGTTCAAATAGTCTGTTCTGATTGTCCATCAGTTTGAGGGTGGTAGGAAGTGCTTAAATGAAGTTCAGTATCCAAGGCCTTCTAAAGAATTTTACAGAATCTATATTTAAAATGGAGATCATGATCAGAAACAATTGATAGGGGTACTCCATGAAGTCATACAACTTAATTAATATATATTCTTTCTAAAAATTCAAGTTGTAAGTCTTTTCTTATAGCATGAGAATGTGCAGACTTGGTAAGACGATATACAATGACCCATATTTCATTATTCATTCTAGGAGTCTTTGGTATCCCCAAGATAAAGTCTAACTAAATATCATCCAATTTCCACTCAGATATGGGAATAGGTTGAATGACTTCTCTAGGATGTTATCTTCCAGCCTTCACCTATTGAAAAACTATAAATATTGGAATGTAATCAACAATCTCCCTCTCCATGTTCTCCCACCAAAAATGTTCCTTCAAATCTCTATACATCATAGTGATACCAGGGTGTATAGAGAAATTGGAGTTATGACCATCATCCAACAATTCCCTTTTTAGATCTTGTATTTTAGGTACACAAAGTCACTTCCCAAATTTTAAATTTCCATCTTCATATACGAAGTCAGTCAATCTCCCATCATTCATAGAATTAATTTTCTTTTTAAACTCCCCATCATCAGTTTGAGAACTTTTTATCCTTTCTAGTAATGATGTGTTTCCAAAAATTTGAAAAATTATTGACGTTTCACCTTACTTGATTATTCCCTTATAAATTTTTACTAGATCTATGTACACAGGATCCCTTTCAACTAACATATTGTTCAGAACTCCATGATACTTTCTACACAAAGAATTTTCCACCTTATTTTCCTTTACTAAGTGGTAGTGCATAGTGAAATCATAATCTTGGAGTAGTTCAAGCCATCTTATTTTCCCCATGTTGATTTATTTATGTGAGAAAATATAATTTAAACTCTTTTGATCGGTATATATCGCATTTTTTTCACCATAGACATAGTGTATCCATATCTTCAAAGTAATTATTAAAGCTACTAACTTAAGATCATGAGAATGATAGTTTTTTTCATGAATTTTTAGCTATCGTGATGCATATGCAACAACTCTATCATTCCGCATAAGGACACAACCAAGTCCTTTCTTTGAAACATCACTATTAATACCAAACCCATCATTCCCTAATGGTGGATTCAATATAGGGGCATTGAGTAATCTTATCTTCATTTATTCAAAAAATTATTCACACTCTTTTGCCCAAAAAAATTTAACCCCTTTACGTGTGAGCTTGGATAATGGGTTATCCAATCGGGAAAAATTCAGGACGAAGCCCTGATAATAACCTTCCAATCCAATAAAACCGCGTACCTCAGTTATACTCGTTGGTGCTGGACATTATTGTATTTCTATTTTCATATAAGGATCCACATAGATACCATCCATAGAGGCAATATTTCCATGAAAATAAATTTCTAAAGCCAGAATTCACACTGGATAAACTTCCCATATAATTCATTTAATCTGAGGGTTTTCAAAATAGTTCACAAGTGATCTTCATGATCTTCATTGATTTTTGAGTATACCACGATATCATTTATAAATACTACTATAAAGTAATCACGATATTCCTTGAAAAATATACTAATTAGATACATGAAAATAGAGGGTTCATTAGTCAATCTGAAAGGAATTACTGTAAACTCGTAATCCCCGTACCTGGTATGAAATGGTCTCTTAAGAATGTATTCCTTATTCACACACAACTGATGATATCCATAGTGAAGGTCAATCTTTGAAAACAATTGAACTCAATGAAGTTGATCGAATAAATCATCAATGCGAGGTAGAAGGTACTTGTTATTTATTATTATAGCATTGATCTCCCTATATTCAATGGAAAATATCATAGATCCATCTTTATTTTAAACAAAAAGAAGAGGAGATACCCATGGAGAAACACTAGGGAGAATAAATACCTTATTAGACAATTCCTCTAGTCATTTCTTTAGTTCCACTAATTCCATAGTGGAAATTCTACAAGGGGTCTCTGATATGGGCCTTGAACCAGGAAATAAATCAATGGAAAACTCAATTTCTGGTTCTGGAGGATGACCAGGTAAATCCTCTAGAAACACATAAATATATTATTTCACAATAGGTACATCCTCTATTTGAACATTATTTTCCTCACCCATAGTTATTTCATTTTTCTTCCTCCCCAATAACTGAATTTAGTAGTGCTACTGGGGTGGATCGATATAAGAATCTGGTGGTGACGTTTCAGATATAATGATAAGATACTCCTTATCATCATCAAAAATTGTAACCTCATTATTCTTATAATAATTATTCACATCATGTCCTGAAATTCAATCCATACCGAGGATTATATAAAATTCAATCATGGTTATGATGATGAGATCAACAAATAAATAACATTTATATACCCTAATATGAACTGATTCAGAAAAGTTTGTTACAATGATACTTTCCTTAAGAGTTTTTACTAACAACTCCCTTGTAAAATCAAATTGGAAATATCTAATTTTCATAGCAAACAGGGAAGATATGAAACAATGTGTTGATCCTGAATCAAATAAACCATTTGTGAAATTTGAGAAAACCATTAAATTATCTATCACCATGTCATTCGGAGCATAAACCTCAGTAGTATTGTTCTCATATGCCTAGAATTTCTCCCTTGTCCTTTTCTGAGGTAAGTTTCCTTGGCTCTTAGGAAATTCATTTCATAATTCCCCATTTCTCTACAATTGTAGCACAAAACACTGACAACCTCTTTCATTCCCTTACAATCACGATCTTGGTGTCCTTTTTCACCACAAATATAACATACTCCCATTCCCTTTAAGAAAGAATCGGGGTGTTTCTTCCCACATTTACCATATAATGGAAAGTCAACTTTTCCGATCTTCCCCTTATTTCCATTTACAGAGTGTTCAATATATCTCTTCTTCTCTTGCTTTGTTTTAATGTCGTAAGAATTAGAGAATTATTTTTTGTCTTGATAGCACCTGTGAAAATATCTTCTTATGATGAGAAGAATTGTGAGACTAATTCTCGATGGAGAAATGGTTTTAACCCATCAAATAATAAATCAAACTAACTATTTGGGTTATGTATATAATTTGTAGCATGCCATGCTAACCTTGTAAAGTTAGCATCATAATGTTTGACATTTTATACTCCTTTTTCCTCAGACTCAGAAATTATCTTTCTATTTCTGCTCGATTGTCACGAGGAAAGTATTTTTCTAATAAAATCACCTTAAACTCCATCCATTACATATTTTCTATCTCTTCATCATAATTTGGGTTTTTAATTAATGACCATGATTGATCTGCATCTCCCTTGAGGTGATAAACTGCTCTGGAAACTTTTTCCCTTTCCCTACACCCCAAAACATGAAATATTTACTCTAAGGAACTTATCCATTGATCAGATACAAATGGATTTGTAGTCCCATAAAATGTTAGTGGTTGTTTCCTCGTGAAGTGGTCCGACATTGATGTATATGTTGTGGATAATGGTTCTCCATACGGGTAAGGTCATTATTCATAACCAGAGTGAGTTGTCCTAGTATAGAGATAAGATGATCAGCACCAGTTGCATCACCAGCTTCACTATAATTATCTTCAGTAGAAGGGAAATACCTACATGGATTACGTGAATTGAAACAGTTTCCATTCCTTCCACTAGGCGTCATTTCTAAACAATGGCACAAACTAGATTAGTTTCTGAATCAAAATACATAATTCCAAACATGTAAAACACTTAAAATAAATTGAACAGTTTATGGATATAATCCATAATCATAATTTATTATTTCTTTGAGGAAGTATATACAAATAAATCCTTCATAATGTTTGGTAAAGAAAATGTGAATTATTCTAAGCATACCCCACATGAGTTTCGTAACCAAGGGTGTAGCAAGGACTATTGTCGTGTACCAGGATACCTCGGGTCAAGCCTGAAACTTCTTGTCGAGTTTTCACTCCTAGGTACATCAGTGCCAGAGCCACCTCTATCTACTCATATCCAGACAGGGATTTATTTACTATAAATGACACAAAATATATACATTGACAAATTTTTTGGATGCTCTTCTATACTAATCCTCAAAGTCTATCTTAGCGTAATGTTCTCTAATCAATGTTTTTATAAATCTAGCTTCTAAGGTATGTACTAAAATACCTCTGATACCAACTGTAACACCCCTACCCTAGTTACCTAGTGTCAGTGCATTATTACATAACATTTCCATGATCACAAGAGACCATGTCTCAAAAAACCCATTAGGTTTGTAGCCTTGTAAGTACTAGATACAAACATACGTTTTAAATTACATCATGAAATTAAAACAAAAACAACATGTTATAACCTTTTAAAACACTTATATCCCTTATCCTATCCATGTAGATCTACCATAAAATACATCTTCACATCCTGGAAAAAATAAATTGTAGAAAGGGGTGAGCACAGGTGCTCAGTGAGGAAAACAATATACCAGAAACTTTCATAAATAAGCATAAACATTTAAGGAAATGTATAAGACTAAAACACAATACTTTTACACTTAAACATCAATATAATATGTAAAATATAAATCAAATAATTCCATTTAATTATTCAAATTAATATTCTACTATTATAATAATCACACGTAATATCAATAGCCAATTTCATGATTATGGAATGCATAAATCCGGACATCATGACCACATATTGAATGCCTCATTCCCAGACTACAAATTAGCTTTTTTTCAAGGACTTGTTCCAAGAAACTAGTTTGTCTTAGGAGACCTACTGATGCATCAAAGAGAAATAGTGGGCTCCACCCGTCACTTACTTGTGTAATTCATTCCTCAAATGAAAAGGTAGAAACATAACATAAACATTCGTATTAAAACTAGCATACAAAATGTTAATACATTTACCATAAAAAACGAATGGTATAAAAATAACACATCCACAGTCAAACATATAACAAAACCTTAAATTAAATGTGGAATATTTTTATCTTAATAAATCAACTTCAAACAAGAGTAAAATCCATCAAAGGATGTTGACATAGATGAAATCAAACCAATTTGAGAGAAATATTTCTTTCTATTTTGAAATCATTTAAAAGTCACATAATTATAAAAGAAAACATTTATTTTGGAAATATTCTTATAATATTTTAATGAAAGCTTCGAAGATGTTATAATGGAGGAAAATAGCCACACCCATCGTATGAGTTAAAAAAGACATTATTTCCATAATGTGTCGAAAAGGTTATTAAGTACCTTGTTTCGAAAATGACATAATGATTACTTTATAAAAATTTTATAAAAAGTAAAATAAGTGTATAAATTAATTTAACCCATAATTTAGGGAATAGTAAAATTGTTTTGAAATATAATTTTAAGAAACATAGATGTGGATGATTATAAGGTCCCAGTATATATTCACATATAAACAACCTCAGATAATAAAGAGATTGTAAAATTGACCCTTATCTTGTATATTTCCATGATCGAGGGTACGATAACATAATTTTTCATAGTTAAATAAATGTTATTAAATTATATAAGAAATGCATACATAAATATGATATCATATATTATCTTATAATATTTCCTTGTTAATAAAATTTCAGCAGTATCATTGTTCTGGGTGTTAACTGATTCATTTTCCTTTATATACTGGGTTATGTAATCCATGTTTTCTCTAGATAGGATGTATTTTATTCATATATAAAATGATATTAAGTTCTTAAAAATTATTTTTAATCACAAAATAAAAATTATTATTGAATGGTAATGATGGGAAATGAAATCCATCACGTTCACAGAGACGGTAATCAGTACGTACACACGGGCGACAATATCATTATATGGATGGTGAAATCATATGTAATTGGTTGGTATATCATATATAAAGAATCATTAACATGTTATATTTATTATTTTCATCACTTATACTCATTATTATACCCATCCAAACAATAAAGTTTTTGAATAATAATATACACCACGACGTGGAGACGATAAGTCGTACGTACGCACGTATGGCGAATTTTCATTCATAGGATGGATAGAATAATGAATATGGTTGTACCATATTTATAATAAAATCACAGTATTTATATGTTAATTGAGCTATTATTTTTATATGGAAACAACAAAGAAATAGTAAGTGGAAGAAGAAAACAACTTTGAAAGAGGTCGTGAAATTATTACCTCTTCTTTGAGTGTTTTCATTTGTGGTGATCAAAATGGGTCCTTTGGATGGCTTTCTGATCAAATTAAGGCATCTAGATCGAATTGAGGGTTGTTGGAAGTATATTTGAGTTGGTTTTGTCTGAGACAAATGGCATCAGAGGTGTGATTGTGAGAGAAAGGTAAGTACCATTTAATAAGAAAGGTGAGGGTCACTTTAGGAAAAGCTTGAAATATTAGTTTATTATAAAATCCTATTTGGTTTATAATGGCTCAATAAGGATTTATTTATAGTATAAGGCGAGTATGGGTCAAAAATATCTCATCCAATAGGTTTTAGACCAGTTTAGGTCACCATATTAACCTTTTCTTTTAGATTGAACTCTTGGTTAAATAGTTTAACATTTACCATGTCTCCTTGTATCTTTATATTATATGGTTAATAAAATTACTTTAAATTTCCATGATAACCCCAAGAGGTTCATTAATGACATATATATTATTATATAAGTCTTTTGGATGAACCATATATTTTTTTATTTATTATATTAGTTACTGATATAATATTTTTTTTAAAAACCCATTTATGCCAGTTATGACACTATTTAGTATTTGATTTTTGTTAAAGTCCTAAAAACTTGATTAATTCAAACAAAATTAATTTAATCAACCCTAAAATATAATATTAACCTATAAAATTCTTGTAATTCATTAAAGGAGGTATCAATTTACATTTATTTGGATATTTATAATATTAATTATTTTAATCTTTCATTAATAATGTAATTACTACATGATCATTGTGTCATAAATATATTTAATTATTTAATGTACAAATTTTAAAAATAAAATACCATTATGTAGGAAATATTTTTATATTTAAAATGAATATTTATAGTCGAATTTATCTTATGTGTAACCCTATATTAAAAATGATTCAGTTATGAAAATTTGAATATAACACTTTTAACTCTTCTTTAAATAAAATAATAATAAATGTCCAAATCTAATCCAAGTGGACCACAAAGATCATATTTTATTCCTAAGGTTGATTTTAGTTGAAATACACTTCTTGAATAGAATTAATACATGTGTTTGGGTGATAATAATATCATTTTACCTTTAATTACCCTATTTACTTTTAACCATGGTAAATAAAAGTCAAAAGTTACTATTCACCAAAAATTATTTTCATCTTGTTGAACATCATTTTACTTACTGAAATCAACTGTGTCTGTTAGATTTTTTAAATCCAATTCATAGAAGTAGTAAAATTACATTTTATTCAAATGTACTAACGTGCCTAAAAGGTGGGTAAAAGACGTTAAAAAATTAAATAAAATTGTATACGTCTAATTTTATTATAAAATGACTCCAATGAATTGCATTGAACTAATATACTTATTATGTATCTATTTTGAATTAAAATAATTTTAAATAAACTAAAAAATTATTTTAATTAAAATTTGGTTTTAAATAATAACGCAGTGTTATTCACTATTCATCAAAAATTGAATGTTTTCAGAAAAATACCAAAAATTCACCTTAAGATAATTTTGATATTTAAAATCCAAAAATGAAGTCCTTTTTGAAAATTAAAATTTAAAAAATTTAAAAAAGTGGGTATTATTATTCATAACGGCTATTTTGATTGGTCATGGTGTGATAGAACTCGAACTTGCGTACAACGCAAGCTATTGTATTATTTAAAGGGAAACGTACTGTGGAAGCATGGGGTGTTACAACAATGTATTATTTTATTCTTGTTTCTAGTGTAATACATGCAGGGGGATCCGTTCCTTCCTCCTCCATTAGGGATTTTGACAACTCCCTCATACAAGTTCCATTTTCAGTGTCGTTGGGTGCATTGGACTCCTCTTGGTAATATCTATGCATCTCTTCCTTATTTTCTTAGTTTCTATTCCCCTCTCTTGTGCTTTATTTGTGACCTCATTTTCCCTTTTTAGGTAATTTGACGATTTTTTATTTCTCTCTTTCTATCACAATATAAGGGCTGACACTATACGATGAGAGTGCTATGAATATATGGTAGGGGGTCTATCATAATTGCCTCTAGTTTGGGTGATTTTATTTTATGAATCATAATGCCTCATTATGAACTTCTCTAATGACACTTGTAAAATTATTACTAAATTAAATTAAATGATTTTTCATGCATAATATGACCCTAGATAATGGAAATCGACCACCATTGGTCTAATTTATAATCTTTAGCCACCCCATGGATACGCATTCATCGAACGACTATTTTACGGTAGCGTAAAATATTAACACCACCCTTGAAGACTATTTCATCATGACCTAAATTTCCTTGGAGTTTGAATTGAATCAAGAGAAATGGGAGACCATGACTTATGAACATACACCACATCCCATAGATGAATTAATTTATTAAATATAATAGTAGACTTGATTAAGATGTCTAAATTATATGCCTTGTTAAATAAATTGAATTGTGATAGATAAGACTAATCTTATTTCCAACCTGATATTGATACATGGATCCTTATGTGATGGATTCTTCAGGTCCATCAAGATTTATATTTATAACTTGTTATGAATTTTATACAAACATGGAGATATACCAGTTATTCCTCGGAGAAGATCACTATGTGATGCATTATATTAATGTGAATAATATTAGTTCCATATGGGCGATTCTGTGGACTGGATCATGGCAAGATGATTACACTACCTCATGGGTGATACTCAGTCCCCAAAAAGAGATATCTGGGATGATATTTTAGAGTTTATTTCACACCATTTAGAGAGTGATACATGAGATTCCATTTTTAGACAATCTCAGATAGAGAATCATAGTATTATTCATATAAAGTTCCCCAGGAGAAATAAATGGGATTCCTTAGTTTTCGTCTTGTACGAACTCATGGTTCCTTTCATAAATTCCAAATATAACATTTAAATTAAATAATAAGACTGTGGAGCTGAAATCCTAGGGACACGTATACCTAGCCAAATCACATGCATGGGGATGGTGCAATTATTGATACTCAATTTATGAAAACCCATGTATAATTTATATATTTCATGCATAAGTCACCTTCGTACAGAGATATATAGATTAGGCCAAAGTATCTTTTGTCATTTGGGTATCCCATGAGGAAGTTGAACTGATGTATTTATTTATTTATTACCATGAATTTACTATTTCTGGTGAACAATTCATTTTATATTCACAAACATGATTTACCTAGAAACTATTAGTGGCAGACTACTGAGTACATCTCACAATCTTTTTTGGATACCTTAGGTACCCGAGTTGAATTCACAGTTACACGTACTAATAAAGGGATGAAGAAAACTTCTCATGCATGATTTTCAGTTCCTGGATAGAGTATGGGAGCAGAGGACTGGTCGTATGCTTGTGATGCTAGTATTAGTTTTTTCGGTATATGAAGTATTTTTTATATGATGTGATATAAGTCTATTCCCCATGTATCCTCATTTACCCAATTTTATATAGCTACTAAACATGAGCATTATCATTAATTTTTTATTTATTTATTTTTAATCTTTTACCTACTTATTATAAGATGTTGATTTATTATTAATCTACTGATTCATGTTCTTATCTAATTTAACTTCTTATATTTATTATCTAACTCTGTGTTATTGTGATCTATGAGGTAATAGTCTCCCCACATAAACACCAAGGCCCTCACTTCTAGTTGGAATCTTATGGTGTATGGGGATTTTTTTGTATTCATGTTTCCCACCATCTAAGGACACTACTACGTGGATTCTAGGGTATGAAACTACACACAAAGACAACATCCATATAGATCACATATGATAAAAATAGTTCAAAAAATGATCAAAAATACAAGTAAAATTTATAGTAACTAGATAGAAAATACCCAAATACACCTGAAAAGACACTTCTTTTATACCAACTCTCGAACATAGGGCATCCTCACACACACAAAAAACTAAGAAAATAGGGATATTAACAAGGCTCAATAATATTAAATCTAATGAATAATAAATCGAAAAAATTGGTAGTAAATAATCTATAGAAAACATAAATAAAATCATATTGCAACAAATGATTGTTATTTTCCAAGCTAGGAAAGCTATAAAATAATATTATAACGTAAAAAGTCACTAAAAAATCATTTAAAGAATCTAAAATTCAAATTGATGAATTGTGGAGACAACATTAATCTCAATTTGAATATGATACTAATTGTTGTGATTTGTGTTGTGAGGCTACTAAAATTCAATAACCAGGCACCAATTGAATTGAAATTTAGATCATAAAATCCAAAAAAAAATTTAAAGCTCTATTAAACCAGTTTCATAACTCATAAACATAAAAATATTTAAAAAAAACATTCCCAATTCCATAATGTTTAATTCATTCAAATCAGAGTGAAAAATGTCACATAATATGTTTGTAGTGACATAACACATCAATTCAAGCTCCATCTTGAATAATATTCTTCAAAAATTGAAATATAGTGTTGTACATATTGATTATTATAAAATAGAGTCTTGATCATGGTATAAATTAATAACATATTCACATATGCAAAATTCTAGATTCAAAAAAAAGTTCTTGAATATAATAATCTGAAACCAGTAAGTAATGATATATATAAACGGAAATTTAAATCAATAAGGAAAAACAATTTTTTATTTTAGAAAACAGTAATAAACATTTTAAAATAATAATAAATGATTAAACATGCTGGTAAATGAGCTTAAAAAAACAAGAAAAGATCATGTACATAATAAGAAAGTGCAATATTAATGAATCACATTATCAAGGTAAAATATAAAAGAAAGAGTTTAATAATTAAAAGGTAAAATAACATAAAATAGAATGTCACAAATGAGATAGATTATGTAACATGATTCATCCAATTTTACCACATGAATAGTGTAAGATCAATACAAGCTTTGATATGAAACATTAATGGATTACAAGAAACAAATTGATATTTATAAAATTATTCATTGAAATAAATATGAAACACATGATAAATAAAAAACAAAAATGACCAAGACATAAAAAATAGACAAAGAACAACATAAATATGATTTATATTCCAACACTGAGTTTCAGTGTCACTTTATTCAATGAAGAAGATTGATGTGAGGTGCTGAAGAGGTTAATGTTGAGTATTAATTCTCTAATTCTATAAGACTATAATTCTCTAGGTTTTAGAATAAGAACTATTTGTAATATTATGTACTCTACGGAATTAGAACTTCTATAATATCTTAAATCGTGTTTTAAGAGAAAATATTTTTGATGAAAATCATCCATTTTCTATGTTTCTTATTCTATGGTGAACTAAAGAGTGACTTTAGGGTCTCACTTCTCACTGCTCTCCCTCTATCAATAAATATAGTTATCTGATAAGTAAATATATTTCAATCATTTAACATAGAACACCCAATAAGGGGAAAAGTTTTTACCAGAATAAGACTAAGTGGTTCACTAATATGAATTGGAAGGAAGGAATAAAATGAAAGTACAGACAAGTGGATGATAGAGATATGATAGGAAATTCATAAGATCCAGCAACATAATATTGTAATAGAACTATAATAATCTATAATCTACTAGAATCAGTAAAACTGGATCCTATATAAATACCAAAAAAACACAGAGGAATAAAATGACATCTACAAGATATATTGTGATAAATCAATTAAGTATGTATCTATGAAATTCATAAACCAGATTGTGATTACGGTCCAAATAATGGTCCTAGGTTGACACACCCATGTAGAAATTCATAAATAAAATGATAGAAATTCAAGTATTATAAAATTAGAATGAAATATAAAATATAATTAAAAAATATATAAATTAAATATTTAATTACAATTTTCAAAAAAATATATATTCAAAATGAAATCAACAAGAATTTAATTGGTAACAAAAAATAATACCAAAATTCACTGAAAGAATACAACATAAGGAAAGTAATGGAAGAATAAGGGAAGAAAATATCACATCAAACAATAAGGGATCGATCACATGGACCCGTGGATCAAAATCCACTATGATATGATAAAATGCTCTCAAAACTATGAAAAATGACATCTAGGGTTTAGTAAAAGTTTCAAATAGTTGAAATAATTCACGAGAGACATAAAATTTATTATTAACAGTAATAGGGAAAAATAATTATATAACACGATCTATATCAATGAATCATTTGTTTCCACAAATATTCATTGTGTAATATACCAAAATTTATTGTTTAAAAATTAATAAAACAAAACAATTCCACAACATAATGGATAACATCACACTATAATTCTCAGATAGTCAAAAATCACGGTGCAAACCTCATCCATCTCCCAAAAACCCACTAACCACTAAACCAAGGCCACAGTGAAACAAGGGACACCAGGGAATAACTATCCTATATAGGTTGACAGCAAAATCTCATGACCAAGGCCTCCATACTAAAATACAATCCTATATATATATATATCTAACTTACCATAGTGGACGGTGCTAAATCTATAAAATTATAAACCAACTATAGTCACCCGTCTACTGAGCATGTGAGTATAACCACAACATAGTCAAGGGGTATCCCCGATCCCCATGTGTTGAAGAAAACTTTCATCGGAATCAAACTAACTTATTGGGAAAAATTTACCCCAATAAAAAATATTTAACGACTGGTGGAATTTCCCCAAAAATTTTAGCATGACCCATCAATGTGTTGGAGGAACTTTCCAAATAAATATGAAAATTCAAATAAATCTTAAAATAAAAATAAAAAAACATATATAATTTAATTAAATTCCCTCAAATCAACTCTAACTCCCTCCCATATAAAATTTGTCACCATCAACATCTATAACTCTATAGATATAATGTTCCCCTAATTAAAGAATTTTAAAAAATAATGATAGAACTATTTGGTTGAGACTTTAAGGGAAGGAAAAATAGATACTGATCCTACTATAATTGAGGTCACTGTATATCAAAATATTAATTCCTTACTAAAAAACCATAAACTAAATCCAAAAATTAAAAATGATATCAAATCTGAAAACATTGAGTGGCTTATGTATGGTGTGGGCATAAACTAAACAGAGGTAAGAACCATAATGTCCATGAGATTTCCATTTTCTAAAAAAACCATAAATACTAGTTTGAAAATGCAATAATAAAAATAGGTTGTCACACACATGTTTATAAATCTAATATCACATTCCAAAAATTTCACAAATTGACAAATTTATTTATGTTAAATGATAAAAATAAATTTAAAAATAAGTTTAAGGCCTCATTCCCCTTTTAATAAAAATCCAAAATTTAAATCCACTTTTGAAATATTATTTATAAATACACTCTTTTTTAAACTATAAAAACCATTTTTAGAAAACAAGATAAAATCATGAATCATAATCAATGAAAGTTGTAAAGAAGTGAAATAAAGTAAGAAGGACAACATTAAAGTATACAAAGTCATGGAACTGTAGAATAAAAAAGAGCATGAGTAGGACCATAAAATCAATAATTTAAAATAGGCAACGTTGGAGAAACACCCTATGGTTATAGAGGTTAGGTTACCCTCGAACACATACATCACTAATTAGGATCATTCCGTAAGATAATGGAAACAATATAGTACTATTACACTAGCTAGTGGGTTGGATTCCACATATATAATATGCTATAATTTCTTGTGTTGGTGGATTTTCATATCGATCTGGGTTGTCCAACCCAAGTAATCAAGGTTCTCATGAGGTTTGAAAATATCAAAAGAACTATTAATATAACACATTTCATTAAGAAATTTATAAATATGTTTGTAACTCCCAAACACCAAATGTTTGGATTTGGGGAATTATTATTTTTATATTAGAATGATTATAAGGATTCAAATCTCTAAGGATCAATCAATTTAGAAGTCTTGGACAGCCATATTACATACATGATACCCATAATATTTTAGGGAAATTAAATAAATCATAACATAAATAAAAACTAGTCACCCTAGAATCACAGTAAATTGATTCACCTTCAAAACTAGGTGAAAGGAAACATATTATGCTTAAGATGAAATGATCAGTAAGGGTAAGTAATGAATAAGGAAAAATGAATTGATGAGACTAAATAAACATGGAAAGGTAAATAACAGATAACACATTCTATTGAAATAACTAAATAAGGATTAATTAACATGTCAAGGTAAATAACTAAAACACATTCCATATAAGTCAATAAACTGATAATACAATCCTTCAATAGATATGTATATGCAAAATATCATGGATAAGTAATAAGTGTGTTTAAATTTGGGTGATTCTTAATTATAGGAGGCCAATTTTTATTGGTACACTGAACCTTTACCATTGGGACCTTTCACAAGATTGTTTATCATTTCAGGTAAATCCCATCTATTTTGGACAACTATTTAATCTCATGAGACTACTGATGCGTCGAGGAGCTATCTATAACCAGGGCCCACTAGTGACATACCTACGCAAATCATTCCTCATATCGTATAAATGATTCAAATAATAAAAAATTTTCCCTATCAAATATTAGTATTGAATAAAGTATCAATAATTCCCCATTGGAGGCTATGTAACAACAAGGTTTGTTGTAATTGATGATTGCAAATAAAATTAAAATATCAATATATCTTTTTTTGAAGAAAATAATATTTAAATATTCCAAATTGTCCCACACCACTTTGAAAGAAGTTGAATCATAATATAATTGAAGGAATTAAATTAAATGAAACTTATAATGTACTGAAAATAATTAGATTCATGATATAATATTTCAATGGGTAATATATAAACTGTAACACCCCGAGATTTTATGAAAAATATTCTTTTAATTTCATTAATGTCTTGTGTTTTATGCTACACCAAGATTACCTTGCACTATATGCAACACCGTATTAGCTTACAGTATACGCAACACTATTCTTGGATCGTGTTACACACAATTTTGATAATAGTTATTCTACGCAACGTTGGGTATATATATATATTCAATGTATAAATGAAATATGGTTGGATTAAGTTATACGAAACGACGAAGGATTATTTCACAGCACGCAACCCTGACTTGGCTTGCATTACACGCAATCGCGACCTTCTTCGATAGCATGTGTTATACGCAATACCGGGTTTTACTAAACAACGATATATTATTATATTATTATTATGAACTAGCCGTTATGAATAGTATTAACTAAATTTTGAATATTATAACATTATTATACGTCTTATACATTTTCTAAAACATGGTATAAGAACAAAATAAATTTTTCAGGTAAAATAAGTATTTTTTAAAAAAAATGCAGTTTTGCCACCTTTTGAAGGCGCACCCACATTAAATCTAGTTTTTGACATGTTTATAAGTTCAATTTGACAAAATAAAATTCTTCTTTGGAATCATGAAATAAAAATTTACTTTGGATAAATTTTTAATATTATTCTGGTAACTTTCATATTTTGATGAATAGTAAAAACACGGTATATTTTAATTAAAAGCAACTTTTTTCATCGCAATAATTTATGTGGTTAAATTATAATATTTAATGGTTTTAAAGTATAAATAGAATTTATTTTTAACATTTAATATAATTTATGTCATTAGCATTGATTCTACCTTGAATTCGTTGGATAAATCAATTAAATCTTTTGCAATGTTTTAAAGACAAAACCCGTTTTCTTTCGACAACGGGATTAATTTTAATTTAATTTCTGCAACTTTTCTGTATTGAATTTGAAAAAATGGATTCCATATTTGGAATCAGTGGATCCAGATTATTTTAATAAGCTATTTTTTATTTTTGTGAATTATGAATAGTAACTACGGTAAATTTTATTTACCATAGTTAAAGGTAAATCGAGTAATTAAGGGTAAATATAATATTATAAAATTACCCTAACACATGTGAAAATCCTATTGGAAGTCTAAAAGTCGACCCATATCCCTTAAGGGTCATATTAGATTCATTTAATGGAATTTTTCCATGAAAATAATTTAATTATTATTAAAACCAAAGAATGTGACAACATGTCACTTTCTTAAATCTTATAAGTATAATAATTTTAATTTAGTGATAAACTTCATGAAAATTCTAAAATGATTAGTCTATAGAAAGATAATAGAATTATATACATCATTGGAATTTATTTAGAATTTTTAGGGGTTAAATAATTATCATTTATTATGACACAAAGATGATGCAGTAATTGTCTTATTAATGAAATATTCACAAAATGGATGTTATAAAAACCCGAATAAATGTAATTTAAGACTTTTTATGAATTAAAATAATTTTATAGGTTAATATGACATGTTAGTATTGAGTTAATTAAGTTTTTTCGAACTAATCCTTCTGTTATGATTAACACAAAAATCAATTACTAAATAGTGTCAAAATTGACATAAAATAGTTTTTAAAACAAATATTATATTATTAATTGTTATTTTATTCCTAAAAATCTAACGTTCGGTCAAATGACTTAGATAAGGTTATATATATTAATAATAAATAACTTGGGGTTCGTTTTGCTTCTTATAGTAAGTTTATTAACATTATAGTATATGAACACAAGAAGACACGGTAAAAGTAAAATTATTTAACTTAATGTTAAATCTAAATGATAAGGTTAAAATAGGAACCTAAACTTTTCTAAATTCTATTGGTTGAGGTAATTTAGACCCATACCCACCTTAGCTTCAAAATAAATCAATTTGGAGCTATTTAAAACCTAATTTGACTTTATAGTAAAATAATAGTTTTAGTTATTCCAAAGGTACCCCTCTCCTCCCTTATAAAAGGGCCCCTCCTCCTCCCTCTTCCTCACACCACATTGAGCCTTAAAGTTCGGCCAAACCCTGAACATTTTTCCTGTCCACTTCCCTAGAAACATCCTAGAGGTTATGGTCTTCTTCAAAGACCTATTTTAGTACCCTAAAAGGAGGTCTCAAAGAAGCACTTCAAAGAAGAGGTAACGTCCGTTACTGATTCTTTCATCTTTATTTCTTCTTCCACTTCTTATTATTTAGTTGTTTCATTATGAATTAATAAAATCAGAAACAGTCATATACTGATATGTTATTATAAGTATGAAACAACCCTATTTCACCATCTATCCATCCTACGGAAAAAGAAATCACTGCGCGTGCGTACGTACGGAATACCGTCTCCACGCCGTGGTGTAATCTATTTTCCACCACCACCTTACTCGGATGGGTATAATGGTGTAAATAATGACTATATATGACTATTAAAAAGTGATATCGATTCTGAAATAGTATACATACACTCCAATACAATTCCACGATCATGGGAACGATATCATCGCTCGTCCATACGTACAGAATACCGTCTCCACGATGTGATGCGATTCATTCTACATGATCTTCATTTCATAATGGTTATATAAATGAATTTAATGAATGAATATGATATATATTACAATAACAACATTATGTAAATGAGGTATCTATAACCTAAAGATAAGAATAAGAATTTATTCGACAAACACGCATAAGAACAAAAAAGTAATAAACACCCTAATAACAAGTAGTAATGAAATATTACTAATAATAAGCTAAGAATATGACCATATATGATATCATAACAATAAGTATGATTCTATAATAAGATAATAACATTATTTAAATCATTATATAGGAGGTTTGGACACTTACGAAGCAAATCGGACCTAAGGTAAGGGAAAATATTGCAAATCTCATTTTTATCTGAGATTGCTTATTTGTAGGTATTTACTGGGGTTATTGCTATCATCCATGTTCATGTTTTATAAAATTGTATTCATGTATGTTTAAAGTCCTTTTTACCCATTTTTTTACTTTTACTACATGGTATGTAAGTAATCATCCTTTTGTTTACGTTACGTGGTACTTTTTGACTTTTCCAACAAAAGTACGAGGAGAATGTTTTTTTTAATGTATACGGCATGAAAGGATATTTACGGTTTTATAAAGCCTTATTTACATGAATATTCTTCCAAAATATTTCATGTCTATTTTCAACAAAATCCTTTTCTTTTAAAATTGCATGACATTCTGTAAAAAGAGAATGATTTTGAAGAAGAAAGGATATTTTCCTCAAGAATTCATTTCAAGTGTTTTATCAAAACCATTTTCCATCTAAGATGAAATTATTTTCATATGTGTATGTTTCAAGTATAATTTCTCTATGATTTACGTGGTTTCACTTTTCTAATGATGAAATGATATCCATTTTTTAATATGGATTATGTTATGATGGGATGATTTTATAAAACCCATTTTTATTCTTTGGGTTATGATGAATGATTTATGTTTATGTTGTGGAAAAAGTAAGAATGATTTAATTATGAGATGGGTGGGACCTATATCTCCCTCCAATGCATTGGGTAATGATTTTATATATCATGAGATAGACATGGCTGGAACGGTAGGTTATACCGGTTCAGTGAAACAGGACTGAAACGAGGAGTGAACACAGTTCAGAAAGGGACTTTGTCCCCTATGATAATATTGGGAATGATTATTGACTAATAAGAAATGATTCTCTATGATTATGTGTGTATGCCACAAATTTTCATGTTTTATGTTATGATTATTGGGCTTTCATTTCACTGGTATGATTTATCCCATGTTATGAAATTATGCTCTCTTTTCCGGTTAAGATTTCCAAAATGTTATGTTCTTATGAATATGATGTGATTGAAATTTCTTTTTTTTACCATTACTGAGCATTTGAGCTCACCCTTTTATGTTTTCTTTTCCCTAGGATATAAAGAAAGGTTTTAGGTAAAAAAAGGAAGATCTTTATGGGAGATTTTGAAGATCTTTCACCACGATTAGAAGATTATATTCCGAGTTTCCAAAGACACTAAACTATTACGATCCTTGTGTGTGTGTTTTTGTTATGTACTAAGTATTATGCAAAATTAATGTAATTTCCTTGTACGTTAAGCTTCGGGTCTCTACAGTTGGTATCAGAGGAAAAGGTTTAGTTAACCTTTGGAAACTAGGATGTGAGAAGTTTTGTGAGATCCCTAGAGATATTTCTAAGGTATGTCTAGGGATGTCCCTAAGGTTAAGTGTATGTATAGGTTATAGTACTAGAATTACTCTAACGATCATAGAATTAAACCTAATATGTTAGATATTGAAGGTACTCCCACTTTATTATGTTGTTTTCCCTAGAATTATTTTTGCCTCTCACGCTATTCTTTTTGGGTTTTAGACGATGGCTGGAACCCAAAGGAACCGTGTTGATCAATGTAATGGAAAATGAAACGATTTTCCTCCTGAACAAACAAATGTTATGGGATATGGAGTGAAAAATCTTATTGCTATACTTACAAAAGCTATGAATCATTCTAGACTTCCAAATGAGCAGAGAAGGGAAAAATATTCTATTGAGTCCTTCATAAGGCAACGTCCACCTTCTTTCAGTGGGTCTTCTGATCCACTTGTTGCTGAACAATGGATCAGTACCACTGAAAAGATATTTTCAGTTCTTCAATGTTCTTAACATGATAAATTCATCTTAGCAGTATATCATTTGGAAGGTGAAACTGATCAACGGTGGAATCTTATCAAGAATATGAGGCAATGGGATGAAATTGATTCCATGTAATGGGACGAGTTCAAGAACTTATTTTTCAATAAGTACTTCCCTCGTATTCTTCGAACAAAGATGGAGAAGGAGTTTCTTGAACTAAAGAAAAAGGATGATGAATCTGTTGGTATATACGAAGCGAATTTTACAAGGCTTGCAAGGTATGCATCTGGATTTATCATCCAACCTGAAAGTAAAGTTGATCGATTCTTCAGTGGCTTAAAACCAAATCGTCGAAGGGAATTAGCTATAAGAGACTTCAGTAGCTATGAAGAGATTGTGCGTTGTGCTATCACGGTAGAAATGGAAGTTGGTATTACATATCCATCTCATAGTTTTGACAAGAAACGAAAGATGGAGTTCAAGGAGGAATCTCAGAATAATGGTGAAAAGAAGATGAATGTTTCCTTATGCTCAAAGTGTGGAAAGAAGCATGGTGGAGAATGTCTTAACGGGACAAGTTAATGTTTCAAATGTGGAAAGTAAGGTCATCGGGCATTTGAATGCCGCAATGATGGGAAGAATATGTCTAATGATGCAAACAAAGGAAGGGATAGACATAATGAACCTACTACACTTCAATGCTTCAAGTGAAAGGAAATGGGGCATTATGATAATAAATTCCCTAATCCAAGGGTTAGTGATGATCGACATGAGCAACCACTTAAGGCAAAGGAAAAAGGGAAGTCACATGTGATCACCATCGGTGATGTTGAATATGATAATGATGTGGTGGAATGATTATGTATTGGAATTCCAAAATAATGTTGTATATAGTATCGTGGAATTTTGGAATATTTATGTATTGGTCTATTCTGGTTTTCAATAATTTTATGGTACCAGTAACCATGGAAAGTGATTGAGATATTTTTGGAAAAAAGATGATATGCGCATAATGATGGGAAAATGAGAAAATGAAATATTTGACAGTATTCATGAGCTTATGATTGATATAAGGACTAAGTGATATCATGGTTTGAGTATATAGAATTTTGAGGATTTTTGTATGTGGAAAGTGTTAACTTTTAACTGCATTCATGTTTTCAATAAGGTTCAATGGGTATTCAAGAGAATACATGATTAAGGCCTTTGAATGTTTGGAATGTGACTAACAAGACATATCTTATGATATATGGGGATCAATTATGGTATTAAATCTCTGGTAATCATTTTCACTATATTATGAGAGTGGACTGCAGTATTATGGATAAGCCTAAAGATTTGAATGGATTATGTTGGACATAAGTTAGGATAGAAGTTTTTTGATATTATTGATGGAATGTTATAGTAATATAGTTTTAGAAAAAGGACAACCCGCAGGACGGGCGAAAGCCCATCGCGTCGGACAAGGCTGTGGGAATCCAACCCACAACCGAAGTGCGACTGGCCTTTATCGCCAACCACTGGCCTACAGGAAGTCCCTGTTTAGAAGAAACTAGTTTTATTATATTAAGTAGTATGATATATGAAGTATAAGTCCATTTTAGGAACCATATATCATTAATCTCACTATAGATGGACTTATGTATTTTTTGATAACTTTTCTAACCTTTTGTTTGAGACAGATGGAATGACCCATCATTCTATCACATGATCTGCTAATAATCACTAATGACAAATTCAACTTCATTTATTTAAGTGATGAAGTGGAAATTTTCCAAAGAACGAAAAATGGTGAGACAATACCAAAATCACGAAAGTATTTCTTCTAATTCCAATTTCATCAACTCTAGGGAAATTATCTTGAAAACAAAAAATGTGGTCCTAGTGCTCTAATATCTGATGAATCAGATGGTACCTTAGATCGTCACAAATTTATGGCTTTGTGATTTCTGGCTTTTCCATAGCCATGTTCTCTACCACTCTCCATCGTGAACATGATGGTTAGATTTCTCTTCCATATCCATATTTTCACCTATGTGGAAACCAAGTGATTAGTTTATTTGGGTAAACGTTACATTTCATACTTTTGTTTTTAACGATTGGTTTTGGTATTCCTTTTTACGATGTGGGTTTCTATTAAAGAAACTTTCGAATAGTAAACCATTTATAACCCCGACAAATTTCGAGGAAGAAATTAATTTTAAGGGGGGTAGAATGTAACACACCGATATTTTATGAAAAATATTCTTTTAATTTCATTAATGTCTTGTGTTTTATGCTACACCAAGATTACCTTGCGCTATACGCAACACCGTATTAGCTTGCAGTATACGCAACACTATTCTTGGATCGTGTTACACACAATTTTGATAATAGTTATTCTACGCAACATTTAGTATATATATATATATATATATTCAATGTATAAATGAAATATGGTTGGATTATGTTATACTAAATGACGAAGGATTCTTGCACAGCACGCAACCCTGACTTGGCTTGCATTACACGTAATCGCGACCTTCCTCGATAGCGTGTGTTGTACGCAATACCGGGTTTTACTAAACAACAATATATTATTATAATATTATTATGAACTAGCTGTTATGAATAGTATTAACTAAATTTTGAATCATATAACATTATTATTCATCTTACACATTTTCAAAACATGATATAAGAACAAAATAAATTTTTCGGGTAAAATAAGTCTTTTTCAAAAAAATGCAGTTTTGCCGCCTTTTGATGGCGCACCCACTTTAAATCTAGTTTTTGACATGATTATAAGTTCAATTTGACAAAATAAAATTATTCTTTGGAATCATGAAATAAAAATTTACTTTGGATCAATTTTTCATTTTATTCTGGTAACTTTCATATTTTGATGAATATTAAAAACACTATATATTTTAATTAAAAACAAATTTTTTCATCGCAATAATTTATATGGTTAAATTCTAATATTTAATGGTTTTAAAGTATAAATAGAATATATTTTTACCATTTAATATAATGTATGTCATTAGCATTGAATCTACTTTGAATTCGTAGGATAAATCAATTCAATCTTTTGCAATGTTTTAAAGAAAAACCCGTTTTTTTCGACAACGGGATTAATTTTAATTTTATTTATTCAACTTTTTTGTATTGAATTTGGAAAAATGGATTCCATATTTGGAATCAGTGGATACATATTATGTTAATAAGCTACTTTTTATTTTTGGGAATTATGAATAGTAACTATGGTAAATTTTATTTACCATAATTAAAGGTAAATCGGTTAATTAAGGGTAAATATAATATTATAAAATTACCCTAACAAATGTCAAAATACTATTGGATGACTAAAAGTCGACCCATATCCCTGAAGGGTCTAATTAGATTCATTTAATGGACTTTTTTCCATGAAAATAATTTAATTATTATTAAAACCAAAGAATGTGACAACATGTCACTTTTGTAAATCTTATAAGTATAATAATTTTAATTTAGTGATAAAATTCATGAAACATCGAACATTAATAGTATCCAGAAAGCTAATACAATTATCTACATCATAGGAATTTATTTAGAATTTTTAGGGATTAAATAATTATCATTTATTATGACACAAAGATGATGCAGTAATTGTCTTACTAATGAAATATTGACATAATTGATGTTATAAATACCCAAATAAATTAAATTTAAGACTTTTTATGAATTAAAATAATTTTATAGGTTAATATTACATGTTAGTATAGAGTTAATTAACTTTTTTTGAACTAATCCTTCTGTTATGATTTTCAAAAAAATCAATTACTAAATAGTGTCAAAATTGACATAAAATAGTTTTTAAAACAAATATTATATTATTAAATGTTATTTTATTCCTAAAAATCAAAGGTTCAGCCAAATGACTTAGATAAGTTTATATATATTAATAATAAATAACTTGGGGTTCGTTTTGCTTCTTATAATAAGTTTATTAACCATATAGTATATGAACACAAGAAGACATGGTAAAAGTAAAATTATTTAACTTAATGTTAAATCTAAATGATAAGGTTAAAATAGGAACCTAAACTTGTCTAAATTCTATTGGATGAGATAATTTAGACCCATACACACCTTAGCTTCTAAATAAATCAATTTGGATCTATTTGAAACCGAATTTGACTTTATAATAAAATAATAGTTTTAGTTATTCCAAAGGTACCCCTCTCCTCCCTTATCAAAGGGCACCTCCTCCTCCCTCTTCCTCATACCACTTTGAGACTTCAAGCTCGGACAACCCCTGAATATTTCTCCTCTACACTTACCTAGAAACATCCTAGAGGTTGTGTTCTTCTTCAAAGACCTATTTTATTACCCTAAAAGGAGGTCTCAAAGAAGCACTTCAAAGAAGAGGTATTGTTCGTTACCGATTCTTTCATCTTTATTTCTTCTTCCACTTATTATTATTTAGTTGTTTCATTATGAAGTAATAACATCATTATCACTAATATAATTATATGTTATTATAAGTATGAAACAACCCTATTTCACCATCTATCCATCCTACGGAAAAAGAAATCACTGCGTGTGCATACGTACGGAATACCGTCTCCACGCCGTGGTGTAATCTATTTTCCACCACCACCTTACTTGGATGGGTATAATGGTGTAAATAATGACTATATATGACTATTAAAAAGTGATATTGATTCTGAAATAGTATACATACACTCCAATACAATTCCACGATCATGGGAACGATATCATCGCTCGTGCATACTTACGGAATACCGTCTCCACGATGTGATGCGATTCGTTCTACATGATCTTCATTGCATAATGGTTATATAAATGAATTGAATGAATGAATATGATATATATTACAATAATACCATTCTATAAATGAGGTATCTATAACCTAAATATAAGAATAATAATTTATTCGACAAACACGCATAAGAACAAAAAAGTAATAAACACCCGAATAACAAGTAGTAATGAAATATTACTAATAATAAGCTAGGAATATGACCATATATGATATCATAACAATATGTATGATTATTTAATAAGTCAATAACATAATTTAAATCATTATACAGGAGTTTTGGACACTTACAAAGCAAATCGGACCTAAGGTAAGGGATAATATTGCAAATCTCATTTTTATCCGAGATTGCTTATTCATAGGTATTTACTGGGGTTATTTCTATCAGCCATGTTCATGTTTTATAAAAGTGTATTCATGTATATTTAAAGTCCTTTTTACCCATTTTTGACGTTTACTACATGGTATTTAAGGAATCTTACTTTTATTTACGTTACGTGGTACTTTGACTTTTCCAACAAAAGTACGAGGAGAATGTTTTTTTTAACGTATGCGGCATGAAAGGATTTTTACGGTTTTATAAAGCCTTATTTACATGAATATTCCTCCAAAATATTTCATGACTATTTTCAAAAAAATCCATTTCTTTTAAAATTGCATGAAATTCTGTAAAAAGAGAATGATTTTGAAGAAGAAACGATATTTTCCTCAAGAATTCATTTCAAGTGTTTTATCAAAACCATTATCCATATAAGATGAAATTATTTTCATATGTGTATGTTTCAAGTATAATGTCTCTATTAATTACATGGTTTCACTTTTCTTATGATGAAATGATATCCATTTTTTTATATGGATTATGTTATGATGTGATGATTTTATAAAACCCATTTTTATTCTTTTGGTTATGATGAATGATTTATGTTTATGTTGTGGCATTGGTAAGAATGATTTCATTATGAGATGGGTGGGACATATATCTCCCTGTAATTCATTGGGTAATGATTTTATATCTCATGAGATAGACATGGCTGGAACGGTATGTTATACCAGTTCAGTGAAACAAGACTGAAACGAGGAGTGAACTCAGTTCAGAAAGGCACTTTGTCCACTAAGATAGTCTTGGAAATGAGTCTTGACTAATAAGAAATGATTCTCTATGATTATGTGTCTATGCCACAAGTTTTCATGTTTTATGTTATGATTATTGGGACTTCATTTCACTAGTATGATTTATCCCATGTTATGAAATTATGCTCTCTTTTTCCGGTTAAGATTTCCAAAATGTTATGTTCTTATGAATATGATGTGGTTCACATTTCTTTTGTTTACCCTTAATGAGAATTTGAACTCAAAATTTTATGTTTTCTTTTCCCCAGGATATAAAGAAAGGTTTTAGGTAAAAAAAGGGAAGATCTTTATGGGAGATGTTGAAGATCTTTCACCACGATTAGAAGATTATATTCCGAGTTTCCAAAGACAGTAAACTATTACGATCCTTGTGTGTGTGTTTTTGTTATGCACTAAGTATTATGAAAAAGTAATGTAATGTCCATGTACGTTAATATTCAGGTATCTACATAAACTATAGAAAATTTAATTGGAGTGTAACAAAAATTTGGTCTCAATGGAATGTAAATTGAGACAAAGCTACTTATAACTATGTAATCAATTATTTAAAAGGAAGAACATTTATAAAAGATCATATTTTCTTTGAGAATAACCATATAAAATTGTACAATAATCTCAAACAATTAGGGTATCATGACATTGGTATAATCCTCTCATGCTGTATAAGTAAAAAATAAAAATTCTTTCCATATTGTTGTTGAAAAATGCATAAAGTACCTCATTTGGAAAATGATAGAAATGTACCTTTCAAAACATTTTATAAAAAGTAGAACATTAGTGAATGAATTAAAATAGTGTTGGTATAATAGTAAAAATATTTTTGAACATATATTTAAGAATCCTTTACATGGATGATTAATATTCCATAGTAGATAATTATGTATAAATAATCTCAAATAACAATGAAATTGTCAAATAAACCATTACCATACATTTCCTTTTAAGAGATCATCCATTAACCTCTTTTAAAATGGTTTTAAGAGTATTAATAACTTATAAAAGATCCATATTAATATTTATTATATCATAAATGGTCATATTATAATATCTTATTACACATTTTTCAACAATCTTTCATCATTTTCACTAGTTTGAGTGTTAATTACCTAGTTTCTTGAGTAAGTATTGACTTGTTATTTGTTGTTTCTATTAATTAGATCATGGTTTCAAAATATTTGTAATGTAAAACATGTTTTAAATATTATATATATTCAATATATATTTATTTAGAGTAATCCATAAAAAATGGAGATAATAAATGAAATGCACCGTTCATGGAAATTGCAGACCGTACGTACGCCAGAACACTACAATCATATCTTTTTAAATTTAAAATAATCTAAATTAAATTAAATATATGTATAATATAATTACATTATAATATCTATGTCATATATATATATAACATATTTTTAGTAAAAAATCCTTTATATGTTCCATTTATAGTGTGAACGAATCACATCATATTGAGGAGGTGGTAGTCCACACTACCACCAATGATGTTATCGTATTTACATAAAATGGAAAAAATAATGGTTTGTGTTATAAAATAATTATTGAAGAATAAAGATAAAAATATCACATATTACATATATAAATAAATTTTCCATCATAACTCCCATCCATGGAAGGTGGTAATGGAAAAAAAGAATAATCATAATTTCATGAGGCGACAGTTAGTCGTACAAATAAACAACATGTTCATTACCCATTGGATGGAATTGTGTGTACATGTTGGATGAAAACCTAAAAAAATATCATTATATTGATGATACTGGTTTTATTATATAATCAAGGAATAATATAAAACTAAGGAGTAGGAAAAGAAATAAAACGAAAGTGATCATAGAAGAACGTTACCTTGTTTTCGGGTAACTCCTTTTGGAGTATACAAAAAGGATTCCTTGGATGAATTTATTTCCAAAGGGAGGATTCTAAGATGAATATATGGAACTTGGGAGATTATTAGAGTATGGGTTGGTCTATTTAGAAGTCTCAATGTGTTGTGAGGAAGTGGGGAAGGAGGTGCCCTTTTAAAATTAAGGTGAGGGGTATTTTCGGAAATGCTCAAAATATTAAAATATAAAAAGGATACTATAGAACCAAAAACATCAAAATGTCATATTAATCAATATTTTATATAATTTTAGACCATATATTATTCCATTTGTTATTATATAATTTTTTTGCATTTTTAAAATTTTTTAATTAATTATTAATTCAATAAAATATGATTACTGTCAAATTTGATACTATTGTGTTAATTTGATTTTAGTTACATAAATAAAAATTTTTAATTTAAAATAAAAATTTAAAACATTTCTAACATATCCAATATATCTATAAAGTTAATTAGAAATATTAGTGCCATCGAAATAAATCAAAATTTATACATTTATATTCGATTTCCTTATTTTTTGGTTAATTAAATAAAGTTTTTTAGTATTGAAAACACAATTAAGGTAACATTACAATTTCTAAAAACCAATAATAAAATTATATAATGATAATAATTATGTTATGATAAAAATAGAGATTTATGTTCATTTATATCATGATGTTTTCCATATGTGAACACATAAAACTCATTAAATACAAAGAGAGTTATATTTTGTAACTATATTTCATTTTTATAATATATAATTTATTTTATTGGAAAAGTTTCCATTAAACAATTGAAAATTGATCTTAATGTAATAGGGGTTGAATATTCTTCATCTGATAATTTTCTGACATGTTATTATTATTATTTTAATATTTATCTTTTTGTGTTAACCCTTATGTAAGTCATTTAACTATTACAATGATATCATATAAATTATACATTATGGGTTAAAATAATTATGATAAAATTAAAAGAATAAAACTAAATGGATCATTAATGACATTATAAGAAAAAATCCAATTATTTTTAATAATTTATTTTTTTGATATATTATATCATTTTATAAAATATTATTTATTTTAAAATATATTAAACGTCAATTTTGGAACTATTCATTATTTTGTATTATAAACAATAAAACCAACAAGATTAATACAAAATATACATCTAAAACATTATTAACATGAAAATTTTATAAATATAAATTTTTGATTCAATTAAATCACTCAAATTATATATATTAATATTTTTAATATCATTTATTTACTTTTTCCATTATATAAACAATTCTTGCATCATCATTGTGTCATAATTTAAGTTAATTATTTTATCAATAAAATTTCTAAATAAATTATCATGATGTAAATGGAAACTTTATCTTTAATATTATTATTTATAGTCTAATATATTCTCTAAATTATCATATAAAAATGGAATACTTATTATAACAAGAGTGTGACATATAGGATTTCCCTTATAATAAAATACTATAAAAGGATTGAAGTCATCCAACTAACTCCAAGATAGCATAAAATTGGCCCAAAGATGATTCTAATTGAAACTGTATTCTAAAATAAAATTAAGACATGTTTTAGGATACTTTTATAATTTTATTTTTACCCTTAACCGTGGTAAATAAATACTATTAAATTTACTATTCATATTCCTAAAAATAAAAGGAACCAATTTAAATAATTTCACTCACTAATTCAAAATATGGAATAAATATATTAAAATTCAAAAATAAAATATTTTAAATAATTAATTTAAAATTAATCTCATTGATGGGGGGAGGAAACATGTTATTAATGTTTGAATATGCAAATTATTGGAAATTTTTTATATCTAAATTCATTGAAAAATTGATTCCAATGATCTAAATTGGATTAAATTTTAAAAAATTAATCTATTTCTACCTTAAAACCAATCAAAAATGTTTTTGGGTAAAAACCCCTCATGGTATCAATACAAATATATTCGGTTGATTATGTTTGTTGAAAAAAGGGGTTCCATGGTATGTATTGGAGTCAAGATATATTGTTGACACGGTATGTTGACAATGATCCAAGATGATGTAATAGCTGACCTAGTAGCAGTACAGAAAATATCATATACAAGATGATGTAGTTTCCCAATTTTTTGAAATATTTGGGGTACAAAATTGGGAGTTTAGCTAGCACGAAGAATAATGGATTTATTTGAATGTATCATAAGAATATCGAATGTACATGATTATCATGACTATATAATTTTCAAAGAGTGTTTCAAAAATAATCAATGAATATTGATGGTGATCTATGAAAAAATGATGAGAATCACAAATAGTGAAGGTGAGGACTATCGTGGAAGTACAAAGTATTAATGGTGATCTTTGAGATTATGACGAGTATCGAGAACAAGAAATTTATGTGGAGCTTCACGAAAAAGATAGCATCAGAGAGTAAAATAAATGAGCTTCGCAAAATGGTGATGATGTGGCCTAGATGGTTCTGGAATTAGTGGAATGCCTATAAATAGGCCCCTAACCCATTTGAAGGTGATGCAACACTTAAAAAAAATCTTAAGGCTCCTAAATTGTGAAGGAGGTTCACGAAGGGAGGGTCACAAGGGTCATTCGTGAAATTTATATGCGAAGAATTTCATGAATGATATTAGCCAACCGATTGTTCTGAGAATCACACATTTATTGGAATTCGCAAAGGATAAGTAAGATTCATGAAAAGTGATGAGCTTTACGATGGCTAATTGATCTCCACAAATGGCAATATCTTCACAAAGGATATTAGAGCTTTTCGAAAGGAAGAGCTTCACAAAGGCAGTGTACATCATGAAAGTGTTTTCATAGGTATTTCCCATTAAAATATGGTAAATATGTATACATCTATTGGATGAAAGTGTAACTTCAACAGTGCATCCATCTATAACTGAGTATATGTGAATTCATTAAAATTAAGGGACCTACATGTCCGTAAACTGTGTTTGAATCACTTCCCAAAGAAGTGAGAAAAGGAAGAGGAAGATAGATATCCAATCCACCATTAGCGAGTCCGAGAATAATACATAAGGAGTGACCCATGGGAATGCATTAATCAGACCCTAAACCTTGTAAAAGCAGTGAGTCTGGGTGTAGACGAGATCTATCCAAAACCATCAGTATTGGTAGTGAGGCTTAGAGTATTTAGTATAATCGGCGCATTAATGTTATATACTCCTTAGATGTATCCTAGTGAACCTGAACAGAGTAAAAATTATTGCATCCTTATGCTTTTTTCCTACATTACATTCAAACCATATTCATCATATAAACAAGTAATGAATAAGTTTTGCATTAACATTTATGTGAAAACAAATTGAACCTTATAATAAAGTTGTCAAGATCCTTTTCGGTAGGATGAATTTAGGAAAGAATGTCCTTACACGGATTCACCCCCCTCTCAGGCTGTCCTAGCCCATTTTGGACCTAACAAAATATAACTTAACTCTATATATTATTTTGATTAAAAAGTTGTTTCAATTAAAATATAATATTTTTTACTATTCATAAAAACATGAAACTATTCATAAAATTCCAAAAAATTCAATGAATGAAATTATTTATACTAAAATTTAAAATAATATGTTTATTTTTTCAAATAACATATATAAAATTTTCAATAATTGGATTTAAAATAGGTTTACTATTAAAATGTGGAAAAATTGATTTTTTAACAATAAAGTCTTTTACGACATAAATTTTGATTTATTATAATTTCAGGACTGTAAAATAATTTATATGAATGTAAAAATATTTTATTAAATATATAAAATATAAAATTCATTATTTTTTAATACTATTAATTCCCACCAATTTACCAGCTAGTGTTAAAATAACAATACTTAGTAGTATATCACAATTCGTTTAATCTTGGTATTGCATGCAACAAAAGCTATTAAATTCAAAACTAAAATATACCATAAAACTTGGGGGTGTTAATTATACCATCCGAAAATTAAATTCATCCCCACAATTTGAAATTGAACATTGAAAATAATAGGATGATACTTTAAAATTCCCTTGTGGGAACCCTACAACGAAAATATGGTTAATAAAACATCATATCAATAAGAGTGGAAGGTAAATTTTTAGGTCACCACAAAAAATTTATTTCAAATAGGAAAACATTTGTGGGAAGTGAAAATTGTGACATGGAAGAGAAATCAAATGATCATGTTCTACTAGAGAGTGATATAGATCATGGTCATCATAAAGTATACAAACACAAAACCATAAATCTATGATGGGTTGAAGAGATAATTTATTTCTCAATATGAAAAATTAAATGAATAGTATTTTTCAATCCAATTTCTACTTCTAACGTTGAGGGATTATTTTAAATTTATGGTAACGACCTCAAGAAAATAATCCTACTTGATTATTTTCCATGATATAAGAATAATCCCATATTTTTGTTGTGTTTTGGTCTATTTCCACATCATTTATTTAACCAAATGTTGGATATTCAACATGAATTGTATTCCTGAATAAACTTTTTAAAATGATACATAAGTCATTCCTTCAGCCATTAAATATTATCAAAACCAAATTTATTTGGATATTTTATCAAATAAATCATAGTTTTACCTCATGAAATATTATCCAATGTTCAACTTAATCCATTCCAACCATAATAATTGACCAGAATACTTCTGTCTGAATCAATAGTTCAAAAAGGTTTCTATATTTCCAAAATAGATCATAACATCAGATTTACCAAACAAATTATTGTAACTCTTAATGTCACATACCAAATATGTTATCATTTTGAAAACCATAATGAAAACATTAATTCTTCCAAATCATTAAAGAAGAAGTACTGGAGTATAATATATATATATATCTCCTCATTTTTATAATTAGATTACAATTTATAATATAATTATTAAATACAAATACCCAATAACATTAATCTCTATATCTCATTCCTAAACCATTAAATATGTTTCATCATATTATTCCTTTCTACATCCATACATTTATTTTTCGTTGCCAGTCTCTTAAATATTAGAAGAATAACCACTACTTTTATTTCATTACTGATTCTAACCATTGTGAAAACCCCAAGGAACAAAGTGAGAAACACTAATTAGATTGATATAGTCAAGAAGAATCATTTAAAGAATGTCTAAAACATGACATATTTTTCACAATCAATGTATCCATAGGTTTAACCTTAGTAACCCAATTTCACTACCAAATAAATATCATTGTGTTCTATACTTAGCACTATCCTCAAATTCAGTAATCTGGTTGAATTTTCAAATCCACGATTACCTAAATCTATTTTCCATGGTTTATACTAAACATCCATTAATACCAACTGTAACGGGCTGACCCTAGAATCCCATATCTGGTGCATTATTACTTTAAATTTTCCTAATTACAAGGATTCAAATCCCAAAGGACCGATCTATTTATTATACTTGGAAATCCAAATTTCATACATGATACACATAATACATTAGGAAAATAAAATAGATAATAACATAAATAAACACTAAATATCCTTGAATCTCTTTCAAAGGACTCCTCTTCCTAACCTGGTGAAATGAAACCTAAAAAGGGTGAGCTCAAATGGTTAATAAGGGTATGTAAAGTGAAAGTAATAATGAATTGATGAGATTAAATCAATATGGAATGGTAAATAATCGATAACACACGCCAATAAAATAACTAGAAATGGCATAGTCAATATAGAAATGTAAATAACTAAAACACAACCCATCTAAATAAATAAACTGGGAGTAGAATGAATCCATATAAATGTCAATGAAAAATAACATAGATAAGTAATAACTGAGTCTAAATGAGGGAGATGCTTAATTATAAGATTCCATGTTTCCTACGGATGTCGAACATTTAACTTCGAGACCTTTCATAAGATGTTTTAACATATTAGTTAAAAACCCAGATATTTGGGAAAAATATTTCACCTCATGATAATACCGATGCATCGAGGGGCTATCTATAATTAGGCCCTGCCCATGTCATACATTTCCAAATCATTCCTCCTACATAATAATCGATTCCAATAATAAAAAAGACGCCTTATCAAACATCCATATTGAATAAATGATCAATAATTCCATAGTGTAGGATATTTAAAAACAAGGGTTTCTACTCTTGGTGAATCTAAATACCATTAAAATATTATTAAATAATTTTTTAGGAAAGTAATCTTTAAACATTACAATGTGTCTCATGCCACTTTGAAACATTTTCATCATAATATCAATGAACACATAACATTAAATGAAACTTATAATATCATGATATTATGTATATTAATGTTATAATATTTCAAGGGGCAGGATATAAACCATATAAATGTGAATTAGTGAATAAGAACAATTAATTCTCAATGGGATCTAAATTGAGACAAAATACCTTACCACTTTGTAATCATTTATTTAAAAAGCCATAGGTTTTTAAAAGAAAATATTTTCTTTGGAAATAACATTGTAAACATATAAATGAATTTTAAATCATTAGGGTGTCATGATGGTGGTAAAATTCAATATTTCCTTATAAGTTACAAATATAAATTCTTTCTTCTTTTTTGTCGAAAAAGACTTAATGTACTTCATTTATAAAATGATTGAAAGATTCATTTCAATCCATTTTATATAAAGTAAAACACAGGTTAATGAATTAAAAAATCAGTAGGATAATAGTAAAAATATTTTGTAATTTTTTTATGAAACATGGACATAGATGATAAATATTCCCTAATATATACTTCTGTTTAAATAATCCCTAATAAAAATGAGATTATGAAATTAACCCTTACCTTACGTTCACTTTTGGGGGATCATATTTTAACATAATTTAAATTGGTTTTAGTTGTCCTAATAACTTATTATTGTACACTATAAACGTTTATGATATCATATATAATGATCTTATAATATCATATTACCCATTTGTTAACATTCTTTCAGTATTTTCACTAATTCTGGTGTTAATTTCCATGTTTCTCAGTTATGTTTTGATGTGTTTATTGTTGTTCCTATTGATTAGATCATGGTTTCAAAATCTAAAAAATAAAAAACATGATTTAAATATTATATATATTTAATTTATATGTATTTATAATAATCCATTAAATTTGGAGAAAATAAATGAATAGAACCGTTTATGGAGACGGAACGTCATACGTATGCATGGACAATACATTCAATTATTTTTTATATTAAAAGAGTAAAAATTAAATTATATTTATGTATATTATAATTAATTTATAATATATATGTCATATATATCGCATATTTTTATTTAAACCATCCTTTATATGCATCGTGTATAGTGTGAGCGATTCATGTCACTTTGTCGAGGAAGTAGTCCACACGTCCACAAACTATATTATCGTATTTAAAAAATGGAAAGTACAAAGGTATGTTTTATAATGTAATTAATGAATAATAAATATATAAATATTTTATATAACATATATAAATATAGTTTCCATTAGAATTACCATCCATGAATGTTGGTAAAGGAAAAGGTGTACACGCACCATTTGAGGAGTTGGTAGTTCATCATACACATAAACAATTTGTTAATTACCAATTAGATGGAATTGTGTGTAAGTGTAGGTAAAACCATTAAAATTAAAATATCTCAGTATTTTAAGGATATTCATGTTATTATATAATCATTAACCAATAATAAATGATGTAGATGGAAAAGGAATAATAGTAAAGTGATCATTGAAGAACATTACCTTCTTTTCGGGTAACTCCATTTTGTTTATACCAAAAGGATTCCATTGGTGTCCCAGAGGGAGAATTTTAAGATGAAGATACGTAAGTTAATAGATTATTTAGGAATGGTTTGGTCGAGCTATAAAGCTCAATATTTAGTGAGTTTCTGAGGGAGGAAGTTTCCTTTTATAATTCAGGTGAGAGGTATTTTCGAAAAATCTCAAAATACTAGAATATAATAGGTCTATTAGTGCGACAAATACATCCAAATTTCCTATTACAGAATGGGTTATGATATTTGAGACCACATATTATCCCATCAATTATTATTTAAAAGTTATGTAATTTTTAAATAATTTATTAATATATTAATTCACCAAAATATCATTATTGTCAAATATGATATTATTCTTTAAATATGTTTTTAAATACATAAATACAATGCGGGCGTTAGAAAATAATGATTTCAAACATCTCAAATATACTATATGGATCTATAAAATTAATTTTTAACATTAATGCAACACAAATATATCAAATTTGATACTTTCAAATTTAATTATTATTTTTTCTATAAATGAAATAAATATTGTTTTAGCATTGAAAAAGAATTTAAGGTAATTTTATAATTTATACAAATTAAAAATAAAATTATATAATTAAAATAATGACATCAAGATCAAAATATAAATTTATGTTCATTAATATCAAGATTTTTTTCTTTATATAGACACATAAAAGATATGAAATACAAAGAGTGATATTTTGTAACTATCTTTGATTTAAATAATATAAAATTTATTTTCATAGAATGTATCCATTAAACCAATAAAAATACATCCTAATGTGATATGGTATGAATATTATTTGTTTGATAATTTTTTGACAAGTTTTTATTAGTTATTTAATCATTCTCATTTTTTTAACCCTTATTTAATCTCATTAACTATTGTCTTGATATTATAAAATGTATATATTATGGTTTAATATAATTACAATAAAAATACAAAATACCACTAAATGGATCATTTAAGACATTTTAAGATTTATTATAATTAATTTCATGAATTTTAGTCTTTTAGGTATTTTAAATCATTTAATAAGATATTATATATTTTAAAACATCTTAATTGTGATTTTTGAGACTATTCATTATTTTTTCTTATAAAATATCACGAAAAAAAGATAAATTATAACCACAATTTCAAAAACAATAAAAATTATTATAGTTTATCATTAAAGATATTTGATGACATGAACTCACTCATGGTATATTTATAGTAATATTTTTAATATCATTTATATGATTCATTCCTTTTTATACAATTATTGCTTCATCATTATGTCACCATTTCAGTTAAATATTTTAACATTAAAAATTATAAAAAAGATATCAGAATTTATATAATCATTTTATCATTCAAATTACTCTTTATTTTTGAATATACCATCTAAATAATCATATATATATATAAAATTATTACTTATTAAAACAAGAATGTGACAAATAATAATTCCCTTAGAATAAAATTCTATAAAAGGCCTAAATACATCAATGTGGCTATCAGTGAACATAAAATCTGACTAAATATGGTTTTGGTCTAAAATATGTCATCCCATAATAATTATAACACTTTTAGAGTAATTTTAAAATTATATTCTAAACCTTAATTTCGGGATTTACGCTTAGTCGTGGTAATTAAAATATTACTAAATCTACCACTCATATGCATAAAAAACATAATGAAACCTATTTACATAATTTTAACTAAATGATTCCGAATATGTGATCCATTTTTTCAAATTCAAATTACAAAATTTTTAGTAATTAATTTAAAATTAACATTTTTCATGGGGGGAAGAAGCATGTTATTAAAGGTTAAACATGAAAAAAAATGAAAATATTTTGTATATAAATCCAATTTAAAATTGATTCAAATGACATACATTGGATTTAATTATAAAAAATAATCTCGTTATACTTTAAAACCATTCAATAATATAATTTAATATTATAAATTATTTTCACTTAAAAAGTTGTTTTCAATTAAAATTCAGTATGTTTCAATATTCATCAAATCATGATAGTTTTTATAAAAAAACCAATAAATAAACCAAAGTAAATTTTTTTATTCAGATTTAAAAGACGAGGTTTTTTTTCAAATAACATATATAAAATTGTAAAAATTTGGACTTAAAATATGTTTGTCATTAAAAGGCTGTAAAACTACTTACATAAAAATATAGTATTTTAATGTGTATAATTAGATTAATTTTTATATTATTCCTATTAAATAATTTGGATGAATGTAATTTTTATTAGATATATAATATATAAATTTCCTAATTTTTTTAATATTATTTAGTCCCACCAATTTAATAGGTAGTGTTAAAATAATGATATTTAACAGCATATCACGATTCATTTAACCTCAACATTAAGTGAAACACAAGCAATGAAATTTAAAAAGAAAACATAACATGAAATCATTGGGTGTTACAATTTTCCTTTATAGAACATACCTTAAACCCACACACCAAAAAAATACAAGGGATTCAACTACAGTAAAAACAATGTTTTAGAGAAAGATTTGAATAATTCAAATGAAGAATTAAATAAATAAATTATGAAAATATTTTATAGAAAACCGTGTAAAATATATTTAAAAATAAATTTTGTCTTGGAAATCCATTTTTCAATGTTTTTAACAAGCCTTTTATATAAAAAATAATAAATATAAAGATGTTAATATATATATATATATGTGTGTAATTTAAAATAAGTAAATAAAATTATGTGTATACTTATTATTAAATAAGTAATTCTATATATTTTTGTATGTAATTACGAAAACAAATGAAAATGTGTCTATATGCATATATATATATATATATCAATAATAATATATGGATTTTTTTATAAAAAAATAACAATTTTATTAATTTATTTACACATGCATAAACTATTGAAATCCCAATTGAAATCCTCAAAGCTATGAAAATAGTTTTGAAATATTGAACAAAATATTTTCCTAAAATCAACAAGGCGTGAATTTATGATAAATACACATAGAATTATTGAAATTATACTATTAAATATGAACCATATTTAAAAAACCTTGTATATATATAATTAAATATACACAATACATAATTTTTAGGAATTTTTTTAGTATGATCAACTATAAATGGATTATTTAGAAAATTCTAATATTTTTAATTCCCCCACCTGTAACATGCAGAAATGAAGACCGATATCCATGAAAAGTAAAAGGAATCCCTTAAGGGAGGATCAGACACCCTTGAACCAAATTCACCAAAAGGAGAACCTAGAACCCACCTATGGATGACCCTAGGGTGATTTATATAGAAGTAGGATGAAAAAACACAATAAAAGAAGATAATCAAGGAAGAAATGGAAATAACAAAATATCCAAAGGAGATCCTAGAATAAATCCCAAGGAAATATCTTTAATGCATCAGAGGTGGGGGAGTGTTTTGTGCACGTGTTTCCCCTAGGATACGAGTCATTATTGAGGGATAGGGGGATATGAGGCCGAAATTTAGGGTAGAGATGGATTGGGGAAGGATTTTTAGTTTAGTAGAAATTTATTTTTCAATTCCTTGGGTGGTTTGAAAGGTTGGACAACGTGATTTACCAAACCATGCACCAATCATGCACCCGTTTCTTGAGATCATCTTGAGACCACATAGTTGGAAAATTCATTCACCAATTTTTTTAAATGGATCTTTTAAAGTTTTAGACCCAATCACACGGTTTTGTAATGGTTAATACTCATTATATGGAAAAATTGTGTTTCCAACCTTGCATTTCCCAAAATTTAATTTTTTCAGAAAACATGTCACAAAACATGTGGAGAAAAAATATTATCCTAAATAAATAATATAATAAGGAAAATAAAAAGTATGGTGTTAAAATTATCCTCACCATAGAACATTATTCCCCTAGTGGTTTACCAAATTCAAAATGGGACAAGTCATTCAAGGGGACCCCCAACAAACAAAAAAAGGATTATTGACCATTGGAACTGAGGTACATCACCAAATTATGTCATGATCAATAATTATATAAAAAATTAATTCTATAAACCTAAATAATCTAAAAACCGTAAAACACATGACCATTAATGAGTATGATAAAGAAAAGGGAGGCCCATTGTAGTTTTCTCGACCATTTATAAACTAGAATGGTGGTTCAAAAAGGATGAATTTGTAAAAAATTGTTACAAGAAAAAAAACATAAAACCATAACTTAAGATAGCCAAACAAAAAAATGAAATAAAAACACTTCCAAAATATATTGAAATAAACTCTAACTCATCAATTAAGAACCATGAAATACATATCCCAAAATAGAAAAACCCCTTATAGATATCCCAAAATTGAAATACAAGAACTACCAAGCTACTCATAGATAACCCACTAACAAAGGAATAATAGGGGAATGATGAACCAAAAACATGAGTTCCCAATAAAATAACATGGCTATATCCATGGGTTAAGGATCAGGGGTATCTTAGTCTCTCATTATTTGGAAACTTATCATGATGATCTCAACAAAATCAAACCAATTCCATGTAGTTCATAAAATTTAATGTTCCAGAATACATCATAGCCACCTAAGAAATAAAATCAACATTTTTTATATTTTAAAGAGCCCAAAATAAAACTAAATATATCCATAACTGTAAGAGTTTCTATCTAAGAACTAAATGTTTGTACTTTGATTACACAAACATTTAATGTATTTAGATATTAAACATCTTATTACATCTGGTTCATTGTTCTGCATGACTATGATGTAATAATGTCCAAGAGTATTTGTTTCATTGATATGGTCAGGGATGTTACCCTCTATGATAATAACCATGAAATTATATAAAAATATTCTTAAATATATTTTTACAGTTTCATGATATACTATAACAAGACACATAGCATGAAGACCATTAGGTGTGTGTACTCTTAAGCATATGGGACTTCCTCCCACGACGATCGCACTTGGTAATCTTTAAGATAGTTGATTATGAGAACAAACACGCCAGTAGGAATTCCGCAGGTTTTGGTGTCATCAGATATTTCTATCTGATAGCATGTGTAATGATCCTTAGAATTTAATATTATCATTAATACATGTCACAACTCGCGCACTTTGATTTACTGAAAAAACCCTTTATAAATACAGTTGGTGGGAAGTATCATACGTTGGGTGCGTCATGAGTGGCATTTTATTAATGGATAAGTCAAAGAAGGATTTGTCCCTTCCATTTATAGAAGTTGATATCTCGACCCATTGATTGAAATAGAACTGTCATGTGAAATTCCATGGTCATTGTGTACTGATGAGTTTATGTCATGTAGTCAAAAATGATGTTTCAAGCATAAACATTGAGGAAAATATCATGAAACCTTTGATGAGATATTTAGACAAAGAGATTATATTACACAGTGAGAATCTATATATAGATGTCATTGTTGCGACTTTAAGTTATTTCTCTGGGGTTCCTTTACCCATTTCTAGACAATACTCTTGGACGTTAGGCAATCATACCTAATGCCAACGAGAAAGAATCCTAGAGGGTCACACACTATGTGTTTCTAGTGGCCTCGCATAAATTATATTTTAATTTAATTAATAAATATTATTCTGAAGACAATGGAATAATTTTAATCAAGTTAAAATGATTTCATAAATTAAATAAATATTTATACACCAGATTCTGGGTAAAAAATATTTAATTATTTTATTGAAAAATAATTAAATATATATTTTCTTGTTTGTAAATAAAATATTTATGTACTAAAATAATTTATTGATTTATTTATTCAAGTTTCCATTAAATGGATGTCGCTTTTGAGAAAAAGAAGGATTCTCCGATAGTAAAATAATTATTTTGAAGATGATAAATAGTTATTTAAATAGTTGGCATAAATTAAAATAATGCTACTATTATTATGTGACACAAAATTTTATTTATAATTCCATTTTGTGAAAGATGGCACACCATAAATGATGATGGGGTATTATTATTAATATAATTGGGGTTTCTCTATGTTTATCAATATATTTAATTTCTATTACACAATTAAATATTGTAACTGATGCCAAATGTCAAAAAATAGACACATACATCTATTGTGCCAGGTACCAAACCGCACATTCGGTGAGTTGAGAATGGTTGAGATAAAAAAATTCTCTCTCGAATCCTCTTCGCACCCCTCTCAAGAACGAGAGACATTCTTCAAGGCTGAAGAACAAGGGATCATGAACGACTGACATAAGAAACTTTCTTCACAGCACTAGGACTTGGAGAATGAGCGGTGTCGATCGGAGGCCATCAATGCAAGTTCAAATCACCGCTAGAGGGATTGATGTTTAGATCATTTCAAGGACAACAAGATAATCTGGAAGGGTCATTCCGGAAGATCAAAATCATCAATTAAGAAAATAATGAACATCGAGGTGTTATTTTGTTTATGAAATTAATTAAATTAATTATAAAAATTATGTGAAAGATCCTATCTAATGGTTTTGGTCCTCTTCCTTCTTTATCTAATTATTTGATTCTATTCAGTGAAGACATCCATTCATCATTGTATTGATCCCAGAATAATCATTGGTCATGGTAAAATTCAAAGTTGTGTTCTGTCCCAACCACACTTCCACTACACCCAAAACCTTCAAGTGGTATCAGAGCGGTTATATCATAGTTTAAAATTATTTAAATATTTTGTTAATGATTTATGCATTTAATAATTTAGTTTCTTAAATTCAAGTTAATCATTCAACAAATATGAATCTTGAGATATATTCCTCCTCATTAATTTCTTTTTAAACATACTAAAACACTCTTTTCTTTTAATTTTGATTAAAAGAAAATAGTGGATCTCATTAGGAGGTGACAAAGGTTCCTCTACATACAACAAAAGAACACACAACGTGTATTCGACAGTACAAACTGTGTAGCCAAGGTTCAATGCACCAGGTTTGGTCTTCCAAACCAAGCTGTATGTTGACCAGGAATTGGTGGCAAATGGTTTCAAGATTACACACCATGTGGCCCCATGGACAGGACATGTAGTCATTTCGGGTTAGGGTTGGACCATGTACCCCATACACGGCTTTCCCCACTAGAGACCGTGTAATGAGGAACTACACGGCAAGTGGCCTTCTAGACACATCGTGTACTCTGATGATTTCCGAAGTACATTCACACACCATTTCCCCAGGAATTTATTTCATGTGGATAGTGAAAAAGAGTACATGCCTTGTAGTCGGTAATACATATCGACTACACATCAAATTACAAATATTTATTTAAATTTATTATTATAACATACAAACCCTTGAGATGTGTACTATCATGTAGGCGTATGACCGCATTGTCATGACACGTCAAACTGATTATGCTTTAAGGTTGACTTATAGTTTAGAGAAGACCCTATGTCATCTCTCAAGGAGCATTGGTGGCTTATAGTGTGTATTTTTAATAAAGATTACTAAAAGAGGGGGTAATTTTGAAAATAGTTTTAAGAAAATAACTTAACATAAAGAGTTTAATAGTTGATAGAATAAGGTGGAAGATTAAGAATTATGAGATAAAGAGATCACTTCAAGTTCACTATACATCTTGGATAGTTCATTGTTTTGAAAATTTCACATTGTTTTGTTTAATTATTTGGTTGAGGGTGTCCAAGATCTTTATTCCCCTCTAGACTCTCTAAACATTACACAATGTTCCAACCCTTGAAACAACAATCTTATTGTCAAGGTTTGGACTTCAAGAACATATTAATGGCTACAAAAGAAAACTAATATCTTTTGTATGTGCGAGAGAAAGAGGACCCTTGTGTTTCCCAATCGAAACGAATCAAGTTTCCCACTTGAAATTTCAACCCAATCTATGTTGAAATGAAAAGTGGTTCACTTAATTAAACCCATGAAATGAACTTAGAGGAGAAAAATGTTTAGATAATACATAAGTGAAATAATACACACACAACATAAACCAAACCTGTAGAGTATCAAGTGTCGGAACTCCTTCCAAAGTATGTGTAGCTCCCTCGAAATGATCATCCTCCATTTAGCTCGCCATCGAGAGGAGGAGGAGGCTCGAGTGGAACTCCTTCTTCATCATTAATTCCCATATGAGGTTAAGGGCCTACAGAACTTCAAGTATGAGGATAGAAATCTTTTGGGTCTCCAAAATACCATAGATTTTCCTCCTGGACGAAGATCCAAATGAGGATCCCAAGGTTCCATTTTATACTAAAATGGGAAGGTGGTTTTGAGCACACAGAATTAATAAAACCACTTGTCTGAGGTGTTTTGACCTCCAAAACAACCTTATCTCGATTTGGATAAAATAACAAAGTTGTATCCCCACCAATTATTTGTCTCCATAGAATGTTTGGCACATGTTGGACACTTATAGCCCGAGATATGGACATATTACAACGCACCACTTTTGAATCTGTGCAGATTTGGTGTGCTAGACAGATCAGGTCAGAAAGGCCATCAGAAGGAAGAACGAGTCTTGGGGTTATTCTTATGAAATTTATCCCAATGTGATTTGGACCATTCCAAAACATTGAATCCCAATTGGATGCACGACCTAGTAGAAGTGTGTGGATTAATTAACTGTTGTGCTTTGATCCTACACAGTTTGGCCCATTTTTCATGGACATCATCACGGGCCCTCCAAATCACCTTCACCTTCAATGAAATTTTCAAGAAAAGTAACATTGGACTTTTTAATAGAGGTAAAAACAAAATAAATGATTCAAACATGGGATTAAATTTTTTATTATTTTAGAAATTTACAATAAAAATTCAGTTTAATACAATGGTGTAAGGGTGAATACGACACAGTGAATCATGGTACGATCACACCCCCACACCTAAACATTTTCACTCCTGGTAAATGTTACATATCCTAATAAAATGATTCATATAGATATATTCGCAAAATCATGAAGATTTAACATTTGCGGAAATTTTAATTCACTAATGTAATGTGATCAATGCACGAACCACACCAAGGAGTTCTTCCTTGTGAAAATGGAAAAAGATGTCTCATAAATCATATCACAATAAAATTAAATGAGATTGATGACACCAACATGAGGAAGGAATTCAAAATTCAACCATTCCACTAACTCTCCATGTGTGTGTGAAAACCATTCCATTCTATTCTTTCCACTTTCTATCAAATAAATATCGGTTTTTTTTAACATTATTCAACTTTAAATGATTTTTCACCAAACCCTTCCTACATATTTTGCAATCATATTTCTAGACCCACTCACATAAGAATTCCCATAAGTCAAACCATAAGATCCTGACCTAGATATCCCCATATGTTTCAAATTTCATCACTCCCCTGATTTATTATATATTTTTTTGATGTTGCATTTGGAACAAATCTCAAACTCATCTCTTAACCCTTGTTTGATCACTTAACGACACTAATTGTAAAAGTTATAACAAGATCAAAGGATGAGGATGAGTGGTTTTTGACCTGCCCAAGAAACAATTTTTTTGAGGGCGTACAACAGTCAGACATTAGGTACACACACATAGGTCAATATGGAACAGTAATGAAACAGATCAGATAAGGAACGAATGTATCAAAATATCATTTAAATCTGAAAAATATTAACCGAACATATATTCACCTTTTGTTAGGTAAGAAATATTCATACTTCGTGGTTTGGTGTAAAAATGTATGGAGATATTAGTGACACAGTTTTCCCAAACTACTCACATAAGGGGCATCAATTATCTCAAATGTTTCACAGTGATACAACAATTTATATCATTGACAGAAGACCAATTCACTAAAAAAAATCACTCCCTGGTGTGAAATTCATACAAATATTCTTTTTATCCATCGTTATGGTATTTTTACTTTCCCCCCCTTTTTGGTCACCAAATCATGGAACTTCAAAATTGTTGATGGGGAAAAATGAAAATACAATAAAGAAAGGATAAAAAGAGAAGAAACTAGAAAATGATGAAAATTCCTAACTAAACCAGGTATGTATCCACACCCACACCTATAATGTGTAGTTTCCTCACTAAAATAATTGAGAATATGGGAAGAAATGTTAAAACCTGGTGTGTTTTATTGGTATGATGCATCAAGAAGGTGGATTTACTCCACCATATTCTTCAAAAAGTCCTCATAGAATTGTTTAAGTCGCTTCCCATTGATGGTGAATGTTTTCTTGGTTTCTTCATTTTGTACCTGTACAACACCAAATGGAGAGATGTTAGTAACAATGTATAATCCAAACCAGTGGGAATGAAGCTTACCTGGATGAAACTTCACCCTTGAAATATAATGGAGGACCATCTTCCCAATGTTGAACTGACGATGAAGGATAAGACGGTCGTGGGAAGCCGTGGTTATCTCCTTAGAAATCCTAGAGTTTTCATATGCATCTCTTCTCATTTCCTCTATCTAATGAATCTGCAACATTGTTTGTGAACCTACACTAGAATGATTAGAATTGCATTGTTTGATGGCCCATTAGGAGTGATGCTCAATCTCAACAGGGATATGAAAACTCTTTCCAAAACAAAAGACGATAGGGTGACATTCCAATGGGAGGTTTGAAAGCAGTATAGTAGGCCCATAATGAATCATCAAGTCAAAGACTCCAATCTTTTTTATTGGGTTGAAGTGTTTTTTCAAGAATTGGTTTTAACTCTCAATTTGAGACCTCGACATGACTATTGGTCTGTGGGTGATATACTGTAGACACTCTATGACCGACCCCATACCTACGCAAAAGATATTGCATTGTTCAAATGCAGAAATGAGAACCCTTATCACTGATGATGAACCTTGGTAAACTAAACCTAAATAAAATTTGGGTTCTAAAAAAATTCTACAACTACCTTAGAATCATCAGTCCTTGTAGCTTGTGCCTCTACCCATTTTGAAACATAATCAACTGCCAGAAGAATGTAAAAGTTTCCAAAGGAATTGGGAAATGGCCCCATAATGTCAATACCCCAAACATCAAAAATGTCATGAAAGAAAAATGGCTGTTTTGGAATTTCATTTCTTTTAGAGTCATTCCCCATTCATTGACAACGAGGACATTATTTTAAAAAATCATGGGTATACTGAAAAAGTGTTGGCCAAAAGAGACCAGAATCAAGGACCTTGCGAGCAGTCCATTGGGAACCAATGTGGCCCCCACAAGTAAGAGTGTGGCAGAATCTAAGGATGGACTGAAACTCATTATTGGGAACACAACGCCTAAGGACCTTATCACTACATTTGAGATGGAGTTTGGGTTCATCCCAAATGTACCAACGAGACTCTTGTTTTACATGACTGGCTTGGTTTTTATTGAATTCAGTAGGAACGCAAGATTCTACCAAATACTTTACAATCTCATCATACCAAGGAATAACATCTTGCACTCGGTACAATTCATCATCGTGCAATATATCATTTATAGTAATATAGGGGGATGATTTAATGTCTGAGGATGGTGGAATCCTACTGATATGATCATCCACCATATTCTGTGCTCCTTTTTTATCTCTAATTTCTAGATTGAATTCTTTAAGGAGGAGAATCCAACAAATGAGACGTGGTTTGGCTTTCGGGTTCTTAATGAGGTACCGGAGGGATGCATGGTCTGAGAACACAATGACTTTGACCCACAAATATATGACCTGAATTTCTCCAAGGAAACAAAAATGGAAAGGAATTCTTTTTCAGTTGTGGTGTAGTTTTCTTGGGCAGGGTCCAATGTACGTGAGGAATAGGCTATGACATGTGGAGCTCAGTCGACTCTTTGTGACCAAACTACCCCAACAACATTGTCAGAGGCATCACACATGAGCTCAAATGGTAAATCCCACCAAGGTGTATGGATTACCAGGGGTGAGGTGAGACTCCATTTTAACTTATTAGAAGCATCCTCACATCATTTATCAAAAACAAATTCTTTTTCTTTTTGGAGTAATCAGGAGAGGGGGAGTGCAATTTTACTAAAGTCACGTATGAAACGACGGTAAAATATAGCATGACCAAGTAAAGATCGCACATCCCATATATTTTTGGGGAATGGAAGGGAATAAACGAATTTTTTTTGATTTGTCAACATGGATACCATCCCCAGAAATGAAATTCTCCAAAACTCTACCTTACCGCACCATGAAATGGAATTTCTAATAATTTAATTCAAGATTCTTTTCAATACAGCGACGTAGGACTGAACCAAGACTACTCAAACATTCATCAAAAGAAGATCCATAAACAGTGAAATCATCCATGAGTACTTCCATGCAATTCTCAAGGTAATCCGAAAAAAATACTAACCATGAATCGTTCGAATGTATTCGAAGAATTGCACAGACCAAATGGCATCCTTTTATTGGAAAATGTGCCAAATGGGAAAGTTAAGGTTGTATTTTCTTGATCCTCAGGTGCAATATGGATATGAAAGTATCCAAAATACCCATCAAGAAAATAGTAGTGGTACTTACCGGCTATCCTCTCTAACATTTGGTCAATTAATTGCAAAGGGAAATAGTCTTTTCTCATGTATTGGTTTAGTCGGCTATAGTCTATACAGACACGCCAACTATTCTACACACGAGTTGGAACCAATTCATTGTTTTAATTTTTAATTATTGTAAGGCCAGTATTTTTAGGAACTAATTGAACGGGACTGACCCATCGGCTGTCGGAGATGGGGTAAATGATTCCAGCAGCCAATAATTTTTTTAACTCATTTTTCAAAACATTAAGGAGTTTTGGGTTTAGTCAACGTTGTGGCTTCCTCACTGGTTTCGCCTCATCATTTAACAAAAGATGATGTGTACAAATTGATGGGATAATACCCGGAATTTCATCAAGTGTCCACCCCAAAGCTTTTTTATAATCCCTCAAATGTTCAAGAAGTCGCAATTCATGCTCAGGTGGGAGTGAACTAGCAATGATGACAGGCCAATTGTTTCCATTCTCAAGATATGAATATTTTAAATCTTGAGGCAGTTGTTTTAGTTCAAATTTATGTGTAATTGGGATTGATGGGAGTGTGTGTGAAAGTGAGATGTCATCGATCTCATCTAACTACTCAATTGTTTCAACCTCAGATGTGGAATGAGCTTTTACAAGCATTGTAGTATCATCAATGGTCAGTGGATCATCAGTGTTCAAGAAATCATCAATAAATGAACATGCATGACACTTATCAAGAATCCATGAAATAGAATAATACATTTTTCTAGTTACTGATGATGGTGACTCATTATTAGTTGATAATAATGATCCTCTAACCCACAAGGAAGATGTAAGTCGCACAGATGATGCCAATTGGAAAGAATCCATGAATTATTAAATGAAATCCATGTACCAAATCAAAGTCTGGATTTTGGTAGATCCTCTAGTTGATGTAAATATTGTTGGTTGAAGATGGGTATTCACAAAGAAAATGGACATGGTAGGACAAGTCTGCACCAATACTGCATGACTGGTTGCAAAAATATTCAAACAACATCATGACATTGACAATGATGAAACCTTTTCACCAGTTTAAATGCTAAAATCCATCAGAATTCTATTGTTCATTTCGTCTTACCATGACTATTATATTATGCAAATGGATTTTAAAATAGCCTTATTTAATGGTAACCTTCAGGAAGATGTCTACATGACTGAACATGGAGGGTTTATGACTCCAAAGGATTCCAATAAGGTATGGATGTTGCAAAAATCCATTTATAGATTAAATTAATCATCCATGTAATGTAAAATTAGTTTTTATTAATCCATAACAAAATTATATTTTATCAAGAACGAATGTGAGCCTTGTGACTACAAACAGTTTAGTTGGAGGGCAGTCATTTTCTTATATGTTGATGAAGAATTACTTATTGAAAATGAGATACCAGTCTTACAGTCTGTTAAGGAATGGTTGAATCAATTCTTCTCCCTGAAGGACTTGGGGGAGGAAACATATATTCTTGGGATCAAGATCCATCATGATAGGTCCAAGAGTTTGTTTGGCCTAAGTCAAAGTACATACATTGATAATATACTGATGAGATTTAGTATGGAACAATCCAAGAGGAGTTTGTTTACAGAAACACATGTCATTCATATTTCCATGAAAATATGTACTCAGAGACATGAGTAAAGAAATATAATGGAAGGGACTCCATATGCATCAGCGATTGGGTCTGTCATGTATTCCATTCTATGTACTAGGCTGGATGTTTCCTATTAATTGATTGTTGTAAGCAGATATCAAGTGGACCCAGGTGATAACCATTGGATGGAGGTCATGAATATCCTAAAGTATATGAGTCATACTAAGGATGTATTCCTAGTTGACGTTGGAGATGAGGAACTAGTCATCAGAGGATAGGAAGATGTTAGTGTCTAGACTAATCAAGATGACATGAAGTTGCAAACAGGATACATCTTCACTTTAAATGGAGGTGGAGTGAGCTGGAAGAGCTGAATGCAGAGTTTGGTCGCAAATTCTATAGTAGAGTCCAAGTATATTGCAGCTTGTGAGGTATAAAAATATGTAGTTTGGATGCAAAGATTTGTTTAGGAGTTGGATTTCATACCTAGTAGTAATGCTCCCATCACATTGTACTATGATAATCCTACATCGGTGGATCTCGCAAAAGAGCCAAGGTCACATCAGTAGAAGAAGGAAATACTTCAGAAGTATTATCTTTTGAGGGATTTTTCTCAGAGATGTGAAGTTGTAGTGAGTAGTATTTCCCTGGAAGACAATGTGACATACCCCTTGACAATATCCTTGACTCAGCAGAAAATTGATCACAATGTGAGGTCTAGCGGACTGAAAGTCGTATGTGGTTTGTTCTAGTCCATGTGGGAGGTTGTACGAGTTGGTGTCCTCGAACTAACTGGTTGTACATTGATTACCTGGAAATTTAATGTATTTAAATTTGAAAAATCTATTTACATATTGTTCATTGTTATTTATGAATATGATGTTAAAAATATGTTAGAGAATTTGTTTCATTGATAAGGTCATGGTAGTTCCCCGCTATGAAAATATCATGGAATAGATATAAAAATTTTCTTAAATATAGTTCTATGGATGCATGACATACTTTGACGGGACACATATAATTCTTATTGTTAGGTGTGAGTACTCTTAAGAAGATGATACTTCCTCTCATGAAATTCCCACTTGGTAATATACAAGACCAAAGATTATAAGAACAGACACACCAGTAGGAATTCTACATGTTTTGGTGTCATCAGATATTTCTATCTATAAGAATGTGTAATGATCCTTAGACTTTATTATTATCATTAATACGTGTCATGACTTGTGCACTTTGATTTAAGGATCAAAACCGCCATGCTGAATAGTTGGCAGGAAGTAGGGTATGTTGGTTGCCTCATGAGTGGCATGTTATTAATGTATAAGTTGAGGAAGGAATTTCCCTTAAATTTATGGACGTTTATATCTTGACCCTTTTATTGAAATAGAACTATCCCGCGAAATTCCATGGACGTGGTGTAATGATGTGTTTATTTTCGGTAGTCAATTAATGACTTATCAAGAATAAAATTTTATGACACTATCATGAAACCTCCTTGAAGAGATATTGTGAAAAATTATTATATTACAGATTGAGCATTCGTATGTGGATGTCATTGTTGCGACTTTAGGTTATTTATCATGGGTGCCTTGACCCGGTTCTAGACAATACTCTTGGACTTTAGGTAAGGCTGCCTAATGCCAATGAGAAAGAATCCTATAGGGTCACACAGAAAGTGTTTCTGGAGGTCTCGGTTATATTCTATTTGAATTTAATTAATAAATATTATTCTTAAGGTAATGGAATAATTTTTTCCAGGTAAAAATGATTTCATAAATTAAATAAATATTAATTCACCGGATTGTGGGTAAAATATATCTATTTATTTTATTAAACATTTAATAAATATTTATTTACTAGTTTGTAAAAAAAATATTTATTTAATAGAATGAATTATTTATGTATTTATTCATCTGTTCAATAAATGGATACGGAGTTCGAGAGGACCTTTTCTATTCTGGTAGTAAAATAATTATTTCCAAGACGATAAATAATTATTTAACTAGTTGTCACAAATTAAAATAACGATACTATTATTTTGTGATGTGGAATTTTATTTATAATTATTTTTTGTGGAAGATGGAACTTCAAAAATAATGATGCGGTATTATTATTAATATAATAGGTTTTCTCTAAGGTTATGAATGTATTTAATTTTTTAATGCAATTAAATATTATAACTGATTCACCATGTCAATAAATAGACACATAGGTCTATTGATCCAGGTACCAAACAGCACACCCGATGAATTGAGAACTTTTGAGCTAAACAATTTCTCTCTCGAATCCTATTCCCACCCCACACAAGAACTAGATACTTTCTTCAATACTGAAGAACAAGTGATCAAGACCGACCGACACAAGACACTCGGTTCACCGCTCTAGCACTTGGACAACTAGCGGGGTCAATACGAGTCCATCAGATCACGTGTGGATCGTCACTAGAGGAATTCTAGTTTGGGTACATTAATGAACACCAAGATAATCTGGAAGGACCATTCTAGACAAACAACAACATCAACGAAGAAAATAACAAGTTCAAAGTATTTTTTTACAAAAATTAATTAAATTAATTATAAACATGATGTTCAAGATCCTATCTAACGGTTTTAGTCCTCTTCCTTCTTTGTCTAAATCTTTGATTCTATTTCATGGAGAATGGACTTCATCGTCGTATTGATCTCAAAATAATCTTTGATCATGGTAAAAATCAAAGTTTGATTCCATCCCAACCATGATTTTGCTACACTCGAAACCTTTAATAACACCACAAAACACATATAATACCCTTCCAAACCATTAAGGAACAATGAAAATGGTAAATCATCACTACCCAAAAGTGACAAACTTATATTCATGACAACATTTTAGACCATTCAAGGATTTATACTTTAACATGTGAGTAAAGAACAATATAACGACCCTGGATTTTCAAACATTAACATTTTATCATTTTTTAGGATTACTTTACATGTTTCGTACATTACACAAACACATGACAAATGACCATATTAGTTTAGTGCCTTAGGAATCATGGAACATATTATTATAATTTGGTGATATATCTTCAATTTCAACCCCATGTATCTTCCCCTTTATCACCCCAATCTAAAACCATTATTTATAACATGGGGAAATTAAATCATAAGAAAAAGGGTGAGATCATATTCTCAGTAACGGTAAACAAGGGAGGTACATAAGTATGATCATAATGGTATTAAAATGTGATCAAAACATTAAAGACCAAACTCTGCATATCAAATATCATAAAAATGAATCATGGAATAAATATTGGTGGTTCATAAGACATGAAAGATAATATAGTTAAATAACATGATCCATGATATTGTAAAAATTCATAAGACATGGAAATTGTGTCATACACATAATCTTAGAATATAATGTGTCAATGATTCCTACCAAGACATTCATAGTATGGTAGGCTTGGGATAATTGATCAGGTACTAACTTCATGATTTGGATGTACTGTCATGTACCTTCTCGTTTTAGTCCTACTATTACCTCCCATATATCCCCTTATTGTGGGCTTAGTATTCCCTCTGGTGAACCCTCTTATTGTTGGTTTGGACGACATCATGTGTAACCTATTGTTTCAAGGATTAGGATGACATCTCGTGTACCCTTTGAGCTCATAAAAAAAATATATTTACCCAATGAATTGGAAGGAGATAATGTTCCCACACATAACATAATTGAAACCAAAAATATGTTTTCTATAATAACATAAATCATTCATCATATAGAATTAAATCGGTTTTATGAACATAATTCAAATAAAACAAAACCCATGGTAATGAGATGTGTTTCAAAAATATTATTCCATAATAAGCATACACCAGCCATATGAATAATTGGGATAATGTACATGATAAATATCCCCAATAAAGAATAAGTAACATCAACGAATGTTATCATAGATGGAAAATAATTTTGAGAGATCACTTGAAAGTAATTCTTATGTAAAATTTCTTTTGGACATAAAAAATTATTTTTAAGTCATAATACATATATAATTTTTTTCATCATGTTTAAAAATTATAAATGATGATTTAAAACACTTTTAATGATATTTGATATCCATTTACTATAAAATAATAAAAAGATCATATAAAAACACCATTAAAACATTGTTAGAAAAACATTATTATGATGGAACATATATTCTCATCTGAATAGAGAATAACATTTAATGAAAATTTTAATATCACTAATATAATGATATTCGTGATAGAAAATATTAAAATTTAGTATATAAACCTCATAAAATAATATAGGTGCAAAAGATAGGATGTGTCTCAAAGAAGGAAAATTGAGGCCAAAGTAGCTTATCAATTTGATAACATTTGAACCATAAACCCCATAATAGAGAGATCATTAAAGGGGTATGTAAATACAAATAAATTATCCTAATAAGACTAATAAAAGACATTCGTGGATAGTATATACACCACATTAATGAAATGTGTAGTTTATACATCATGTATCCCTTAGAAATAAATGTGAGTAAAATTCACTTACTACATCTGTAACTTTTTAATGTTTATCCCCATAAAGGAATAAAATTATATTAATTTTTTTAAAATAATTTAATAAATTATTTTAATGAAATAATATTTCATATCTCTATATATACACCACAAAAAAAGAAGGGGGTGGTGAATATGACATGTATCTCACAGAAATAAAAAGTGAGATAAAATTCCATTGCCTTAAGTATTGAATTCATTCGCAGATGTTATAAAATCTTTTATAATGAATATAAGTTTATTATAAATATACCATATAACCATATTCATATATATAATACCCTATATGATTTATTTGTGACTTTATTTTACTCACTTATTAACGATTCAATATTAATGTTTTATCTCGAGTAATAGCCACTTTATTTTTCATTAATGTTTTTAATTATTACCCTCCCATTAAATGATCCCGATTTCATCATATTTAGAATATTAATCATGATATTAATATAATATATATATTCATTATATATGTACTCATGGTGATTCATAATTTTTGGAGATTCAAAATAAAATACATTGTTCATAGTGATAGTATGTCATACGTATCCATGAACATTGTTTTAATTTTCTTTTAACGTTAAAAAGAAGGAAAGTATATGATATATTATCATCCCATAATAATTTTATATGTCATTTATATCATATAAATTCATAAAATTCATCCTAATTACCATGCATTTGAAATTTAGATTAAAAAGAAATCACTTCACACCATGGAGATGGTAAGCCATACGTACGCACAAACAACATTATCATTTCCCAAAAAGATTAGACTGCAAAATACAAGATATGATATTATCTTTAAAAAGTATAATTATGTCATAAATATCATAAATATCATATAAAAATATAAAATTATACATTTTTACATCCATGAATGGTGGAAATGGAATAACGAATAACATCGGTTCGTGATGCGGTGGTTTTCCATACACATGAATGCTAATTTCATATCCCATTTGATGGAAAAGTGTGTGATTTTAGGTCAAAACATTAATATAAAAACATAACCATATATTTTATATCATTATTTTATTATATAAACATTAAATAAAAATAATTTAGTGGTAATATGGGAAAATAAAAAAAACCATTCATTGTAGAACGTTACCTCTTCTTTGGTTATCTGTTGTTGATTTTCCCAAAATGGCTTCATTGGTTGGATTTATAACAAAACTAAGGATTATTGGATCAAAGGAGTTATTTTGGAAGTATATTGAGATATAAATTGTCCAAAAAATATATTCTCTGAAGTGTGAAGAGATGAAAAGGATAGGTTACCTTTTATAAGAAATGGGAGGAGAACTTTTGGAATTTCTCAAAATATAAATTTCTAAAAAATAAATATTCTTCCAAATAATAAAAAATAAAATTTATGAGAATCGAAGATATTATAATGCTGTAATATAATAATAAAAAAAATTAGATAGGTTTTTATGTAATTTTAAACCTTATATTTTTTATTAACCCTTAGTTAACTTGTTTTGATTTTAACAAAGCTAATAATGATTTTAATATTAAGAGAAGCTAACGTTTACCTATAATGTATCAATTTCAAATTAAATTTTCAATTAATGATATTTTGAACCATATCTCATCCCCTTGTTCCAATTTAATATTTTTATTCATTTTGAATAATTTATTAAAATATTACTTTCATATAATATCATTAGTGTCAATTTAGGCAATTCATTATTTATCTTTTCTAAAATATCATAAAAACATGATATCTTAAAAAAAAATATTAAATAATACATAAAATTTTAACTTATTTCTTAAATTTATTTTATGACATTAATTATATTTATTTATATTTATTTTAAAATTTTAAATATCATTTATTTGGTATTTTGTTTATTAATCAATTACTGCATCATCCTTGTAGAAACTATTAACATAATTATATAATTCCTAAAAATATAAATAAATTACCATGATATGGAAAAATATTTTATATTTTAAATGACTATTTATAGTAGAATTTATGTTCTTCATAACACTATTTTAAAAAATATATAGTTATTTAAACTAAGAGTATGACATCTTTATGTATTCTTTAAATAAAATACATTAAATGTCTTACACTCATCCAAGTGGATTAAAAATGATATAATTTATCCCCAAGGATCATTTTTGTCAAAAATAACTCATCAAATTAAATTACTAAAAGTTTTATGGTAATTTTCTATTATTTATAATATTATTTTTTACACAAAATACCCGATTTTCCTTTTAACGTGTTAATATAAAAATTACTAAAGTTACTATTCATAATATCAAAAAAATAAAAGAAACCTACTTAAATAATTTTGAACAAGTAATTAAAATTTTTTAATCCATTTTGGGAAATTGAAAACACATATATTTCAGAAATTAATTTAAAATTAATCTCATTGACGGGATTGAAAAAATAGGCTACTAAAGTCAAAACATGCAAAAGATTGAATTTATTATATATCTATGATCAATGTAATATTCATTCCAAATACCTAAATTATATTTACATCTAAAAACATAATCTAATTATACTTTAAAACCAATAAAAAATACAATTTAACACAATAAATTATTTTGTTGAAAAATGTTATTTTCAATCAAAATTTTATATTTTTTTACTAATCATCAAAACATGAAACTTATCAGAACAATACCATATATAAAACCAACATAAATTTTAATATTCCTATTTAAATGAATAAGTATCAATAATTTGATTTAAAATGGGTTCTCCGTTGAATTTTTGTAAAACTGACCTTTTAAAATATATAGGTTTTTATGCATAAAATTTAGGTTTTTCTTATCTTATGCCTCTAAATTCTATTGGATGAATATAAAAAACACTTTATCAAATATATAACTTATATATTTCATTTATATCATTAACTAATTTTAATTTATTGAATTTATTACAAAAAATGACTTGGGGATAAAAATATTTTTTCCATTGTAAAATATTGGTATATATTTTCATTTATAATTAATATGTAACAAATTAATTTATACTATAAAACTTATTTTCTAATAAGTAAATTAATAGAAAAATAAATTAAAATCTCAGTTTAATATTATTTTATTATATAATTGTATTTTAGTAATAAACTATTTTTTGGTAAAACATGATCTTGGGTGTAAGGCAATATATCAAAAGAACACGACATTGTTTTTAACATAAGGAAAGCATAGTGTTTCATATATCACAAGATAATCCAAGTGTTGAATGTAGTGATATCATGACTTGGTGTTGAATATAAAACACGAAATAAATAGTTTTTTTCGTATAACAAAATCTATATTCAATATCGTGTGAAATGAAAAATATAAAAATATTAAATTAACTAAGAAAAAATATTTCACAAACCCTTTGAGTGTTAAATTATACCCACTGTAAAATGAATTTCACCATTGAAATACATCTCAGTTTTCAAAGCTTAAATACTTTAAAGTTCTTTTCATAGAAACCCACATCGTAAAAATGAAAACTAAAACATCCTTTAAAAATGGAATGTTGGAAACATAATGGTTACCAAATGTATCTCATAATTAGGTTTCCCATGTTCTCCACAAATAATATATGGATCTCCATGATTTTTCATCACTCTATAACACTTTTTCCCTAACAGATAACAGATTACCCTCAATTTGAGGTATTCTTCAAGGTTTTTATTCCCTTATTGAAATGAAGGAAACCAAATATTCTTTACTATATGTTCCTCTCCATGGTAACATTCATAAAAGTATATCTTATTATAATTTGATGTATTAATAATACAACCAACACTCACATTGTGAATCATCTATCGTGATTGAAGATTTGATATAACCAAAAAATCTTTCCCTCTAGTCTTTACCCAATTGCGTTGATTATAGTAACATAATAACCCTTTATATTCATTTCTAAACCAATTCCTTCAAATTCTATACATTTATTGAAACATGAAAGAATTTCTAGAGAAATAATTATCATAGTATAAAACCATATAATCATGGAATATAACTTATTGGATTTCTAAATTACGTTAAATTCTTAAGACATCTTAGTATTATTTTTAGAGACATCTCTAGACATATTCATTGAAATATAACTAAGGATCTCACTAAGGTTTTCTCATCATAGTTCAAATGTTAACTAAACATTTGATCTAATACCAACTATAATGAACCTAAATTTTTATATATTGAAATTTCATCATATTTTCATAATACTTAACACATTCCATACATTACAAAAACACATGCGCAATGAATAAATTAGTTTAGTACCTTTTGAAAAATGGAATTTTTTTATGATTTAGTGAATGTTCATCAATGTTTTCAAAAAAAATATTCCTGTTTATTACCCTTACCTAAAACCATTCTTTATAACCTCGGGAAAAGAAAATATAAGAAAGAGGTTGAGCTCAGATTCTCAGTATGGGTAAATAAGGGAGGTATGTAAGAATGAGGAAAAGGGTATGAGAACATGGTCATAACATTCGAAGATCAATCCCTGCATATTAAATATCATAACCACGAATCATGAAATAAATATTGGCAGTTCATAATACTTGTGTCATATGATAATCAATTTACACGATCCATGAGTGTAATAAATGGAATATGACCTAGAAATTGTGGTATACACATAATCTTAGAATATATTATGTCAATGATTCCAACTATGAAATTCATAGTATGTTAGAAATGAGTTAATCTCTTGTGTAACTACTTTATGGTTGGGATGCAATCCTATGTACCTTCTTGTTTTTTATTATGATTACCTCCCATATACCCCTTTGTTGTGGGATTTGGTTTTCCTCCAGTGTAACCTCTTGTTGTGGGAATTAGATGACCGTCTGTGTGCCCTCTTATTTTCTGGCTTAGGATGATCTCATGTGTACCATTTAAGCTCATATAATAAATATCAATATCCAATTAATTAAATATATATATAGGTAACACCTATTACACAATGAAAAGCATATATATTTGTACCAAACTAACATAAATCATTCTTCAAATTAGAACCCATGGAATGAAATGGGGTTCATAAACCTCATTCAATCATAACATAACACATAGAAAATAAATGGGTCTCTTAAATATCATACCGTCATAAAAATAAACCAACTCTAGGAATAATTGGAAAATATTCTTGAAAAGTATCCACAATAAATAAAAAATAATATCAAATAATGTTATCATAGATGGAAAGTAATTTTTATAGATCACTTGAAAATAATTCTTTGGGAAAATATCATTTCTTATCTATAAGATTATTTTTAAATCAAAAAACATTTAGACAAATTATTATAATAACATTCAAAACTGATAAATATTTCTTTTAGAATCATTTTATACATCTTTGAAATCCTTTTCCTTGAAAATTTCTAAAATATCATATAAATACACCTTTAAAACATTATTATAAAAACATTGTTTTCATTGAACAAATCATTCAAACTCAAGAAAGAATAAAATTAAATGAATATTTTTTATCATTAATAGAATGATATTAATGATAAATAATTTAAAATGGAAGTATTTAAATCTCATAAAATAATACTAGTGCTTCATGTAACATGTGTCTCAAAGAAGGAAAATTGAAAAAGCCTTACATTCCCAATTTGGTAACTTCTGAACCATAAACCCTATGAAAGATAGATCATCAAATAAGTGTGTAAATACCCATAAATTATCAGAATAAGACTCATAAAATAAATTAATTTAAATTATATTCACCCCAAAAAGAAATGAGTATTTAATAAGGCATGTGTCCCAAAAAATAAAAGTGAGACAAAAATCCATTTTTACATGAGTATATTTAGAATCCTGATCCCCATGAAATAATAAAATCACATTAAATTTTTAAAAATAATTTAATAATTAAAATTAATTATATAACATATCATAGTTTAGTATATACAACACAATATATAATCATGTGTTGAATATTACATATATCTCCCCAAAATAAAAAGTGAGGTGAAATTACATAACCTTTGGTCTTGAATTCCTTTTCACACATTATAAACTCATGTATAAGGAATATAATTTTTTATACATATGAAATAAAATATTTTTTATATATTTAATAACATATTTGATTTACATATTTCTTAATATTACTCAGTAATTAACAATTACATGTTAAAGTTATGTCTCTAGTAAAAACCATCTTTTATTTCATTAATGTTTGGACTTCTTATCCTCAGTCCTCTTATATAGATTATGATTCCATCGTCTCTTGAATTATAATAATGATATAAATTTCATATTTATATATATATATATATTAATTATATATGTATTCATGGTTATTCATAATAGTTGGATATAAAAACAAAATACACCATTTAGTGAGACGATAGGTCGTCTATATTCTTGAACGATGTTTTCATATTTTTTTGTCAGGTTTAAAGGAAGGAAATTACATGATACATTATCACCCCAGAGTCATTTTTCCCTTAATATATATTATATATATTAATAAAATTTATCATTATTACAATAAGTTGGAATTATAGATGAAAAACGAATCACTGCGCATAGTGGAGATGGTAAGTCATACATATGCACGAGAGACACTATCATTTCACAAAAAAATAGAAGGTAAAAATATAGATATGATATTATCAAAAAAATGTATAATTAGGCCATAAATATAATATATATCATACAAAATTATAAAATCCATCATTTTTTCCAAACATGAATGGATGAAATAGAAGAACGAATGAAATCGATTCATCAGGCGGTAGTCCGTTATACACATGAACGATGATTTCATATCTCAGTTGAGAGAAATGTTTTTGAGTGTATGTAGAATTGATAATATAAAAAATAATTATATTTAAGACACTATTTTTATTATATAAACATGAAAAAAAACTAACTGAATGGGTTTGAAAATGATATAAAAAAACTTCACTATTGAACAATACCTCTTCAGTGGGTATCTCTATTTTATTTGCACAAACGGACTTCATTGGTTGGATTTATAACAAAATTAATGATTCTAGGATTAATAGAGGGATGTTGGAATGATATTTAGATATAGGTTTTCTAAAACAACTATGTTTTTACGTGTGAAGAGATGAGGAGGAGAAGTTCCTTTTATAAGAGAGTGAAGGGTCACATTTGGAATTTCTCAAAAGATTAATTTATAATAAAACAAATCTAAATCAAAACACCTAAAAATTAACATTTATTCAAAGAAAGGATTTTATAATTCTTTAATCACATCAATCAATAAATTTTAGGTAGGTGTTGATGTAATTTTAAACCATATATTTTTATTAACCCTTAGATAACCTATTTTGATTTTAATGATGCAAACAATGTTTTTAAGGTTTTGAGAATGTATTTTTTACATATAAAGTTTCAATTAGACCACAAATGTTCCATTTCTTATTGTTTTACCATATGTCATCTTATTTTCCTTATTTAATATTTTTATTAATTTTAAATAATTTAATACAATATTACATTAAAAAGTAGCATTATTATCAAATCTGTCCCGATTCATTATTTTTCTTTTTTAAATATATCACAAAAACAAGATATTTTAAAACCAACTATATTAACTCATCCATAACATGTCAAAGTCATCCACTAAATTCATGGATGGCATTAATTATATAAAATTATTTTTATTTTAGTATTTTAAATAGAATTTATTTGGTATTTCTACTAATTAAAAAACTAATGCATTATCATTGTAATAGACATTAAGGTATTTATTCATTTATTGTATAATATATATAATGTATAATCTTAAATTTTAAAGGATTTAATTATTGAAAATATGAGTATAAAATCATTAACATTTCATTAAATAAAATATAAAAAATATCTTACTCTAATCCAAGTGGAATAAAAAGGTTATAATTTTGGAAAAATTAATTCATATTATAAACCTTATATTTTTTTAGTTAGTCAATATTGTTCATGACTACAAATTTAATGTCCAGGTTATATATTAGTATATTAAATAAAATCATTTCAATTATATACTACTATTTGGTAAAACTCGACCTTGCGTGTAATGCAATCTATCAAAAGAACTCAATGTTTTGTGTAACAAAACCCAATAAAAGTGTTCCATATACATAATGTTAATACAAGTGTTTCATGTTGCAAAATCAAGACTTGGAGTTTTGTCTAAAACAATCCAAACATTTTGTTTTTCATATAACATAAACTATATTCAGTATTGTGTGAAATGTAAAATACCAAATATATTAAATTAATTTAAGAAAATATTTCACAATATCAAGGAGTTACACACAAGATCTAATAAATAACCTTGAAGGAAAAAACCACCCTTGTCTAAAATCACCTCCCAATTCAGAATAAATATATAATTTAATGAATCACAATCACAATCCACAAGGATAAAAATACCATAAAAATACCTCTATTAAAATCAATTAAAAATTTTTTACTTCATTTTTTTTTAAATCAATAAGAACTCTCATAAGACCATGTTAAAATTCTATAAATACCATCAACAAAAAGTTTTTCTCACTCTTAAGAATGAAACATATTTTAAATTCCCCCATTTCAATTTTAAAATAAGAATCGTATTTTAAATTCAATAAAATCTTTCTTCATAAACCCATTACCATATCTTAAAATTTAATTTCAGAACCAATTTCTCTTAATTTTTGTTCATTTAGTAAACTAAATTGATTTTTAAATAAAAAAATGAACTCCACAACACCATTCACTAGAAAATATCCAATTCAATAACTTCATAACACCCCAAGATTTCATTAGTAGAGAATAGTGGTTGTGCTTATCATGGAAACATGATTTAGTGGACCATGTTCCAGTCATGAAACTACCATTAGAGGTTGTGTAAAATCATGAACTTAGGATTCACATGGGTTTATAGGTCATGCATGATCATCTTGGAACGCCCATTCAAGTATCATCATCATCCCTCAAAAAACATAAATCTATCACAAAATTCAAAACTTATGAAATCACAATCCAAGACTCAAAACCCAACAATCCATAGTAACTCAAGGTTTTTTATGAAGAAGAGTTTGGAATAATCTTCACCTACCTCTCAATCGATCCCCAAAAATAATATTCCATTCTAACCAAAGGCCTAACTAACACAGGGAACATAAGATCCAAGGACCCAATTAAATGACCTTGGTAGTGATACATTTATTTCATGAACCAACTATGGTCACCTATCAACCATTTACTCAAGCTGGACTAATGCATACCTGAGGGGTGTCCCTGACCCCCTAGGATGGTGAAAATATTTATTGGCATAAAATAAAATCATTGGTGATTATTTGTTCCAGTAAATAAAATTTAATAAGAAACATAATTTATGTAAAAATTTTAATATGAATCATCCAACTATTGGAAATCCTTCTAAAATAAAATAAAAAAATTCAAATAAAACACAAGTAATAGATATAGAATAAAACAAATACTATTTAATGAAGACTCATCTACTCCCCTGTAAAAACCTTGCATATAATGGTCATCATCTTCAAAATCCCCCACTTCATTGATATAGTGAAACAATAATTATAGAAATAAACAAAATAAGTAAAGTGTTATTTAGAAGATATTACTACGAAATTCATAATAAATATTGAAAAAAATCCTTTGCATTGAATGGTCACCGACTTCAAAATCACTGACTCTAATGATATGGTGTAAAAATAATTAAAGAAATAAACTAAATTAGGAAATTGGTATATATATGATAATACTATGAAATTCAAAATAAATAATTACATACCGGGACAAGCTATCCAACGTGACCATAGGTCACTGTCCACCCAAATATTAGCTTGTTTCCCAAAAAACTATAAATGAATTTGAACCTAAAATAGAAAACTCGGTATATATACATTGATTTGTGTAAGTACAGTGTATGTATAAATATCTTAGTATCAATGAACCATCATTCCCATGCGATTTAATTTTCCAAAACAAACCATAAACAGTAGTATGAAAATGATATTTGAACATAATTTTTTAATTCATGATTTTAAAAATCCAATAGCATATTCAAATCATTTAAAAAAATACAATATATTTTACATAAATAAAAATAACCACATTAAAAAATCATTTTAAGGCCTCGTTCTCCTTTTAGAAAAATTTCTAATTTAAATGAACTTTTAAAATTAACATTATAGGTAAACTCATTTATTAACTCTAAGAATAATTTTAAGAAAAAAAAATAAATTCCTGATTAATTATGAAAGAATTTAGTAAGGAAGCCAAATGATATCCGTAAAAAAATATTAAAGTGTTCAAAATCATGGGAAATTTAAAACAAATAATAGAAATAGAAGAACCATATAGTGATAAATTTAAAATAAGTATAAGGGGAGGACCACCATAAGTTTAATAAGGATAATGGAACCTTGAACATATATAACAAAAATTACAGTAATTCCCACAACATGTGGAAAGAGTGTAGTAACATTTCACTAGAAATTGGAAGGGGAACTATATTTATACATCAAAAAATAGTTTTTATTAGGGACCCCTCGTCCATATCTAGGTTGTGAAATCATATCCACTGAGGTCCCCTTATGTTTGAAAAAATAAAAACAAAAATAAGTATATGGTGTTTCATTATGTAATAGATTAACATGTTCCTTTTAAGAATATACCACAAACCCACACATGTGAAAAAAAACTAGGGATTTCACAATTAAAATAAAAATAGTTTTAGAGATATTTTTAATAATAAAAATTATGCTTTAAATGTAAAAGTTATTAATACATTTTCTAAAAAAACAATCTAAATGCTATTTCTATATCAACTCGATCTTTAAAATCCCTTTTTTGGAATAAAAAAATGAGCCTTTGGTTTATAAACTTCTTAATATAAAAATTTATTCTTATAAACATAATTAAATTTAAAAAAGTAAATTCATGTGTGTGTGTGTGTAAAATATTAACTATGTAAATACTTGTGTGTGTGTGTAATTAGGAAAAGACATTCACATGTGTATAGAAATATAGGTACAATTATGTGTATATATAGATATATACATATGTATATATAAACAAAAAAGTAACAATATTTCCAAACACACACAAATATATATATATATATATATATAAACAAATGGAATCCTAGTTAAAATCATGAAACATTTTAAAAAAAACTTCATATCAAGAAGGAAACATTTTTACAAAAACTAACCTAGACTAAAACCATGAAAAATACACTTGGAATTATGAAAATTACACTTTTAAATATAACCCCATTTTGAATTGCCTTATCATGATTTTATTAAATACACAACACACTAAATTTATATGGAAAATAATTTTAGGAAGATCAATCATTAAAGGTTTATTAATAAAAATAGAAATTAATAGAAATATATACCTACAACATGCATAGATAAAGAGAAATATCCAAGAATAGTTAAAGGAAGGACTAAGGGAATAATCACACACCATGGGAACCAAATCCACATGAATTATAACCCAACAATCACATTGGGTTTAGACTAAGGTGATTCATAGTGAAGGAGGAAGAGAAAAACTAAGGAATGAAGATGAAGTTAGAGGAGGTTGAATGAAAACTATGACATGAGGAGATCTTGAAAAAACAATTACAAGGATCATCATGATATAGTAGAAGGAGGATAGGTTCATGCGTGGTGGTAACATAGGCCATAAGTCTTTAGTGAGGCTGATGGGGAGATGAGGACCTAATTTAGGGGGAGAAAAGATATAGGTATTTTTTTAAAATTCTAATTTTTGATTCATTGGCTGATCCACAAGGTTGGTCTTGACAGTTTACTGGACACTATTATAACCATGAACCCTACACTAGAGAGAACCAGAAGACTACACATTTGGCCAATATGGTTTGATAAACCTTGTGAAAACCGTTAAAAATGGATCTATCAAGGACTCTTACCAAAACACTTGGTTTTTGATTTATTATTAATAGAAATTTGGGCCAACCATTCACCCAATATTTTCTTTCCAATAATTACAATTTCCATGGACAATCGATTTTAAAATCAATGATAAAAGGATGAACTCATAAAAAATTAATATTAAAAAGGAAAATATATATTGTGAAAACCCTCTTAGGATAATAAATAACCCTCAATCCAATGATTCAAAAATAAACTAGACACATAACACACCATTTAACAACAAACTAGACTACCAAAACTCTTGTCCTCTGGCCAAAATATCAAGACACAATGTTATTGGTCTTTTTGTGATATGTGTATCTAATTAAAATTTTAAATAAAATCCTACCTTCTTCCACTATCCTTTTTCTAACACATCCTAATAACTCAAAAAACACAAATCCTAAAATTAGGGAACAATTAAAATATTAGTACACTATTGTTTGATTAGTTTTGGGATAGATTCAAAATGATTATTTTTTTAGGTGATGAAATTTTTGTGAAGAAGGGATTATTGTTTAAAATTTTTTGACAAAAAAACTGGAAAAATTAGTGAATGAAAATAACATAAAATAATTTGAGGTCCATTAATAATCAAATTTATAGATTTTCATTTCAATGAAAGTTAATATTATAATAAATTTTTTATATATCCATGTTTATATAAATTTCATAATACATCATAATAAATAATCATTACATCTATTTTTTATTTAGAAATAGATATGTATTAATATAAAAAAAAATTCAAAAAAATATTATAGACAAATTAAAATATATAGATATTATTAATATATGATGAAAATATATATAATTAATTTTTAGGAACTTTATATATATTATAAATATATATCCCATGAAATGGGTTAATGATCTTTGATGGTCATGTCTCCTTGATAAAAGAAAACTACACATTATATAAATAATAGAAGATAAAACTAAATGTACGAAAATAAAAAATAATTAGTTTATATATTTATATATTTATATAGTTATTTGTTATATTATTATATATATGAATTGTATATTTACATTTAAAATTAACTATCTATGTTTTATAAAACATGTCACATATAATTTACAAATATATAATAAAAATAAATAAATAAAAATGACTAAATCTAAATAATTGTTTGAATATATATTTATATTGTTTCTAATTTCACACTTATATAACTCATACATGAATATATATATATACATTATTTTATTTTCACTATAATGTTACAATGTGTATTTTTTCAATAATTCATTTATAGTTTATAAATATATATAAATAGATTGTATACACATTATTCAGTTATTAACTTGTATATATTAGGATTCACATACACATTAATATATATAAAATTGTGTATGTATATAAAATTTTAATATTATTTTTTTTATAAGAATATACAATAAAATTTTTCAACAAAAATATGTAGTGTAAATTGTGTGTATGTGTGTATACACGCACATCTATAAACTTTTAGGGAAAATATACATACATTTTTAATTCGGTAATAAAAATTCCAATGAAAATTTTCACTACTAACTTAAAGCGAAAATTTTCAGTTGAAACATATTCTATAAGTATTTTTGGCCCAACCTAGTCAAAAATAATGAGGGGGTGAATTAGGGTATGTCAAATAAAAACCCATCCTAACATTATGATCTTGTTTCACCGATAAAAAACTCCCTTATTTATATTTCTAAAAAAAATTATAAACTAAACTTAAATAAGCCTGAAAAAATAAAAAAAATTATTTGTTTCACATGAACTATTAAAATCCATGTATTATACAATGAAAATATGATTGAGATAAAAAACCCAATTGTTACAATGTTTATACTAGAAACAATGTCCCCTAGTGTAAATCCATTAACACATTTAATCTCACCACACTCTCTACTAAAGTGAATGGACTACTCCTCCAGAATATTAACCCTTTGTTATGAAATAAATTGGGTTTAGTTGACACCTTTTTGAGTGGTCCATGAAGTTACTTTTTAATATATGTTTTGAAATCCACATTATCACATAGTATTTTTTCATATAAAATTACTTTTTAGATTATTATTCATTGAAAACATCTCCACCATGCACTGAACTCATGAAACACTATTCACCACACACTTCTAGGGCATCGTACTATTCACCATGCATGTACTGAGTGAAATCTCACATGTGAGATACTTCCTCAAGTACAACTTCATAGACCACCTGTATGAGATACTTGTCTCAAAACCTCATACATGTACAACCTACACAAGCTACCGCTACCCTCCACCCATGTGATTTACTTTACCTGCACTCTTCATATATAAACAACCTTCATTGCATACAAACTGTGTAAACCTCCCTTTCCACATACTCCCCTCACAAACATCCTTCGCTGAAGACTTCACTGTATGAAATTAATTCTTACTTTGTTGAATTATTTAATGATAGTCCCCCAAGATAATTTTCAATCTTCCTAATAAAGCGAGTAGTGAGTCTATATATAGTAAATGAAACGAGAAACCCCTAATCATGAATTTTTTTTGTTTTACATTCACAATCACTTAGTTCTGACCTTTATTCTTCAAATTTCTCTTGGAAATACCATTTTACAATCAGAAACATCCTACATGATCCTGTAATCCTCTTTACCTGACTCCCTGAATCACTTTTTCTTTGTGGATGAAACTATCATGGGATTCCTCATTCATGTTCAAGAAACACTCACTACTTTCTGACTACACACTAATAATGTTGTCCTGCATACCTCTTTCACAGAATCAATTTTAGTAGTGTGACTCCTTTGCAGTCATGTATTACCTATATAGCTTCAAACATCCGATCTCCTCATACGTAGATTCATGTAGACAGTACATGATACATGTGGTTACCTTGAAAAAAACCACACATTTCCTTTTTTATGTTCCAAAACTAAACTTGGATTACCACAATATTCATATCCATAATTTTGAAAAACACCAAGAGTCAACACCACATTCAAAACTCATGTTTTACCAACAATCATGCTATAAATTTATCAACCAACCTTTTCAAAAAACACAACCCAAAAATATTGAAACGTAACCTTAAGGGATTATTTTCAAATAGTATGTATATATATGTATACCAATATTTAGTGAGTGTGTGTACACCTTCACCCAAATATATAAATATATATTTTTATATATTTATTCTTTTATGTATATTTAAATTCCCATGTGTGTGTAAAAAAAATGATATATAATGTGTATATATATATGTGTGTGTGTCTGTGTTTGTGTGTGTTTGTGTTTGTGTGTGAAATTTTACAAAAGGACACACAGATACACAATTTATTAATATATATACATCCAAGCAGAGAAGTGTAAAATGTTATTTTATATTAGAATGTTTTATAGTAAATTTCCAATGTAATTTTTTATTCAATATCTATACCAATTACATTTCATTGAAAATTTTCATTTAAAATTAAATTTTGAGTATATATTTCCACTTACTATCAAGAAAAATTGAATTATAAAATTTCAATGGAAATTAATATTTGTAAATTTCTATTAAAGAAATCACACTGTAAATTCATATCTTTGTTCATAGTCAGAAAAACTATGATAAATTGAATTGAATTTTTTTAGTAAATGGAATTCTAAAATGTGAATTATAATCAAAAAAATTAATGCAAATATATATATTTTCTTAAAAAAATTATATATATGTAAAAAATTTCACTCATAAATGAAAAATAGCACTATATATTTTCGATGAATATTTCTAGTGGATTTTGGAATGTTTTTATTGGAAATTATACTTCAAGATGATTTTTACACTCATAATTGATAATTTTACTTTCAATTTTCATTGAAAGTTCCAATTTTATGTTTAAATGTTTCCATAATAAAATGATTTTGGAGGATAAATTTCCATTGGTGAATGGAAATTTATACTGTGAATCTTCATTGAAAATTTCTATTAGGATTTCAGGAATTTTGGAATCATTCTTTAGAAATTAAATTTTTTGTAAATATTCTTATTGAGAACTAAAAATCACATTTTATATTTATATTTTTCAATTCATATATTTTTGTTTTCATAAATAAGTAATATATACATACATACATATATATATATATATAATAGTATAATTTTGTTAAATAGTATATACAGTTTTTAGGAAATATTCACTAAAAATTTTGAATGGAAATTTTCACAAGTATTTTTAAATATTGAATATAATTTTTTTATAAAAAATAACCATGAAAATTTCAATGGTTTTATTATAAATTATTTTTTATGGGTATATTTATATAGGAAATTGAAAATTTTCATTATAGATTTTTATTGAAATTTTGTTAATGAAAATTTTCTTTGTAATTTTTACATTTTATATAGAAAAGTAAACATGAAGTAAATTTTTTTTATTATGACTGAATATATTCACTATAATTTTTCACTACAAAATTCCAATGAATAAAAAAATATTAATATTAAAAATTAAATTTGGATTATAATTTTCAATTATGAACATAAAATTTTGATTATGAATTCTCATTAAAAATACTCATTGAAAATTAAATTTCAAAAAATAAATTTCTACTCATAACTAAAATATTTATTCTTGAACATTAATTGAAAATTTTTTTGTTTCAAAAACTAAATTTAAAAAATATGTTATCACCCATAAATAAAAATATTTAGTTTGAATTTACCTTACATACTTTCACTATAACTGTTTTGATGAATTATACAACAATAATTTATAATTAACGTTTACAATTATACTTAAATAAATAAATTATATTAAAAAATATGTGTTAATAAAATTAATTAAATATAAATGAACACATTAATTACATCATATACATATCATTAGGATATATCTATATATAAATATATTTATATATATATGTGTGTGCAATTATTAGAAAAGAAGTTTTTATGTATAAAAAATATCAACATTATTTAGATACATTTACATGGAAACCATTTTAAAAAAATGAAAAAAAACTGTGTATAATTTTATATATTTAATTATTGATTGAATGGGTGTAATTACCCAATATTTTATCAATGGAATTTTCTTTCTGAATAAATAATTTTTTGATATCTAGTAATGTAGTATTATATAAATTAGATGCACCACATGATAGAAGGAAAAATATTTTATAATATTGAATTTAACTATCATTTAGATTATAAATATACTTAATAAAAGTATGATCAGTAAAATTAGAAGTAAAATAAAAAATAATATGCTCTATTTAAAAAATTTGGATATTCTCAATCCCATGGAATGATTGCACTAACGAACAACACTATAGAAATAAAGAAGAATATTTGAAATGAAACATTCATTTTGAAATTAAAACTATAAGACCTGAAGGGAAAATATAAATGAATAAATATTTAGTGAAATATGAGGTATTTATAGAAGGTAGGGAACCCATAGTACTATTACAAATCTTATTGCTAGAATAGTAAAATGGAAATTAAAATATTAATCTTAACGTTAGGAATATTAACATAATCGTTTCAATAGTTTTCACACCTCTAGATGTGTAAAATGATATTTAGGTATCATATCAAATAAAAATTTATAAAATTTATAGCATCTTATAGACAAATAAATGTTTTAAAAATGATAAAACAAGTGTTATTATTTTTATAAAACATGTTGTTTTATTTTTATTATTATAAAAAATATAAAAAATGTAAAGGATGATTATTTTCATATATTGGTTTTATAAATTAAAACCATTTTTTATTATCTTGATAATATAATTTTATGAGACCATAAGAAAATTTTCAAAGGGTTATAAATTTTATCATAAAAATAAAATTAGTATTTATTCAAATAAAAATGAATTTTAATTTATAAATAAAATAATTTTTTTATAAAATTATTTAAAGAAAATGGATTTTATTTTATAATCTATACACGAACAATGGTTAATTTTATTTTTTTCTCAAATAGTTTAATTTTTAGTGAATAGTGAAATATAAAAAAATATGATATTTCATATTATGATTCAAGTACAAGAATAATTGTGTCACAAATAATGTAATCAACCATTACATGTAAATCACATGGACCAATTTTTTTATCTATTGATATTAATCAACACTATTGTTAGTCTTGAGAAAAAATTAAACTAAAGAGTATTATAATAAAAAACACCCACCTCCTCCACTTATGAACACTACTTATGACCACCCCTTCTACTCAAACCTTGATAGACTTATATATTTCCTAAGTTATTAATAATTCTATTCCCAATCCTCTCTCACATGTACTAATATATTTGGTCTCAAAAAATGAAGAATCCAATGTTCCTTAAGGTTTATTTCTAATTAAAACATTTAGAGAGGTAATATTCTCAGTCTATCACAATCAAATTTGTTTCTTCATCTAGAATCACCTTAATTCAGCCACCCGACATGACATATTTAATAAATTAATATAAATATACTATAATTTTATTATGTTAATAGATTATCTATTACCTATACTATAATAATATAATTGAAAATGAAAATGGTATTCACATTATGGTCAGTTCAATGCCTCTATGAACATCATACTTTTTTTTCACCACCGCATTCAAGGAAATTTTTTATAGATTAAATATGGTAAAATTTTATCTAAATAATTATTTATTATTATTATTATGTAATTTGAAAATATAATAAATTTTAAATAAAACCATGTAGGTTTCTCACTGGGGAAGAACCCCCCAAAATGAAATAAATGTGCAACAATAAAACCTATACTCTAAAAATAGTGATTATTTATTAATAATATAGATTATAATAAAAATTTTAAAATTTTAGAGATACATTAAATACATTCCACTACACTATTGTAGTTATGTAACCATTCAATAATAACTCTCATAATTACCTATAAATTAATCAGAACATGAAACCATAAAAATAGTGACATTGGCACAATATATATAGTTACGACATCTCAATTAAATGATTATACACTTCCATAGAATTTTAATAATGAAAAATATATAATTTTATATTGTTATATACATATAGTTACGACATCTCAATTAAATGATTATACACTTCCATAGAATTTTAATAATGAAAAATATATAATTTTATATTGTTATATATCATTTAATTAATAAATATAATATGAATATTTGTGATGTTATGTGAATTTAGAGAGTGAATCTAGACATGTTGTAAGGGAACTCTCCAAACAACAAACTTTTATTTGAGTTATGACTTATCTATCTCTAACCAACTTTATCTCTCCAATTTTATAAAAAAAAGGTATATATACAGTACAGATGTACCTTGTATATATATTTAGGTTATCCTTGTTTTATATTTTTTGGATATACAATATCTTAAAATTTTCTTTCCAAAACATTATGTAAGGTAAACCTGATTTAATAGAGATCCCTATTTCATTTTTCACATTACAGACCACCATGTTAATTTTATTAAATAATAAAATTTATTGTAGATGTAAACATTATTATTTGAATAATACATCTAGGTCACTTCTATCTTTATTAATAATATGATTTTATTACTATCTTTAATGATTCATTACTATTTTCTTAAAACCTCACTAAATAATTTCAATTATAAAATTACTTCTCGTCCCCATCTCATGCAGTTTTCAACAAATGAACTATGTATTTGAAGACTTTCCATTTTTATCCAAATATTACAACTAAAAACATTTAATTACTTATTTTATTTTTAATATTTATGATATATCATTTCAATGTTATATGAATCTATATTTTGTAACCCATTTCTTTCAATGTGTATTTCTTATGCTTGTGCCTCATGTTCGATTTCATTATGTGGGAAACATATGCATGTTAAGGATATTATGGGGGAAGCCATATAGTGAAATATTTCATTGGGTAATGTTTTTATATCATGAGATTCTATTTATGGGATTGGGGGGTAATCTGAATCCATTATGAGACTCTATCCCCATGTTATAATGTCTGAGTAGTGGTCCTTGACATATTCTTATGATGACATGTATTAAATGTTTCCACATGCTTATGATTCCATTATCTTATTATTTATTATTCGTTATGTCAACATTACATCTAATTATTCATGAGCCTTTTCTTTTATGATATCATGTTATGAAATGTTACTCATATTCTATACTTCCATATCATGCTTATTCCATCACTAGGTTTTTTGGTCATGATATTTCTTAATGAATTCCCCAAGTTATTCTATAGAGTTTAAAGGTTAAAAGTGATATAAGATAATGTTACAGAGCTTGAAATAAATATATTTTATATTATATTTATTATTTATTTTTTATGAACCTAGTTGTATGAAGAAACTAGACCTATAGATCCTTAGGTTAGGATTTATTGGTTTTTTGTGGAAAACCACGTAATAATAAGTGTGAGAGGAATTGATCACTGAAATATCTATCACAGTAAGGCTCAATTATTTGTTTATTAGGAAATTAATACATTTGTAAAAATTATAAGGATAATTATATGTATAAGAAAATATCACAAAATTTTGGTAAATTATAGAGTGAGTGGTTTCCATGAAATGAAATACCTATCTAGAAACAACATGTGCATGTGGCTCTAGTACAAATGTGAATAAGGGTAATAAACTTGAAATGGATCATTGGGAAATAACATCACCTATATAAAGGTATTGGAATACATTCCTTATTGCACACCTGGTTTGATACTCATGGGGGATGAGTTTTTGTGAATTTACATGCACTTTATGAACTAGTATAAAAGACTTCAATAGATTTTTAGGTTATAAAAACTAATAATAATATTAAAAAATATGTCCATGATTAAATCAGAAAGACTAATATGTTTAATTTTACATGTTATTACATCTAGTTTTATAATTTCCATTTTTATATACTTATTAGTTTTAGTATTATTTTCTCCAGTATTCCATTATTTTGGATAATCAAGGGAAATTAGAGGAATCATCAAAATAACCAATGCTGTGGGAAATTTGATTATTGACTTAATAAGCTATCAGAATAGATGAGATAAGTATCCAAGAAATTCATGGAAGTAATACCTAAACTGACACAAGTTATGAATTATAACCTGTTTTTTTGGAATTCCCTTCATATCCTAAGAAAGAGAATGTTCTGTTTGAGTCCATTATGAGAAATGGATCCAAATTTTAATGCATCCTATGATCCTATCATAAAAAATAAAATATTATCTATATTATGAAGATATTATTTGTCCACAAAATCTCTAAACATGTGATGTTTTCACTAGAAAAATATCCCAATGATGGGGAAGCTAAAAATTGGTGTTAAATAATCAATAAAATGAAGCCCAAGGAGGAAATATAATCCATTTAATGGAATATATTAATGAAAATATTTTTCGAAAAATATTTTCCAAAGACTCACTATCTAAAAATGGTAGGATAATTCCTTGAACTGTAGTAAAAGGAGTACAATTATATTAGGGATGATGAGGTATCCATCAAAATCCATGCATATAATGATTCCAACATTGTCATCTACACTAAAAGTATGTTGAACCCAATATTTATTGGATCATAGATGATTTAATAAAAATATTTGGTTATTGAAGAATTTGAAAGATATGAATAGATTATTTATTATTACCTTACGGAATAGATGAATATTGGTGAATCTTAGAAGCCAGAAGGAGTTAGAGATAAAAAGTTGAAAGTATAGTTTAATTTGGGAGGATCAATGAATACATCCTATAGAGAAAGGGTAACCCATGTTCCCACATGTCAAAAATGTGGGAAGATATATCCCAAATATAGTCTCACATGAACAAAGTTATGGTTCAAGTGTGGAAAAGATGGCTATTAGGAAAATTTATTTCCAATGGATATGAATAATCCCATTAATGAGTCAGAATAAAATAAGGTTACGATCAACCTTCAGCCTATAGTCTAGTGTTTGAACAAAAATAAAGATATATATTCTAAATTATTATTCCCTAATTCAAGGGTTTTCAAATATAATAAGTGATAATAACCTCCAAGACCAATGGATAAAAGAAAGGTAAATGTTGTCACTACTATTGAGGTGGAACCTAATAATTAAATATTGATAATTATGCATGTTTTTCATTCATTAATAGAGAATGTATTATTTGATTATGATTCTACACATTATTTAATATCATGATATTTTAGTAGAATTATTCAAACACCACCACAAAAAATAGATATTTATTTATCAATGAGAAAAAAATGGGGAAATTATTATATCCCATGTAAATTACATATCCCTAGTTAGTATTTTTTTACTTGTAATCCTATATAATATTATCATACATCCTTTATTGTAATTATATTCCATACATGGAATGGATTGGTTGTCCTTATATAATGGAAACATAATCACTTAGGAGAGGGAAACCACTCTCCATATCTCAATTCATCCTCATGTTATATAAAAGTGTATAGAGAAATATAAATATCATTTGGAATATTATTCTCGATCATAGATATTATATCTGTAGAGACCCGAAGCTTAACGTACATGGAAATTACATTACTTTTTCGGAATACTTAGTACATAACAAAAACACACACACAAGGACTGTAATAGTTTAGTGTCTTTGGAAACTCGGAATATAATCTTCTAATTGTGGTGAAAGATCTTCAAAATCTCCAATAAAGACCTTCTTTTTTTACCTAAAACCTTTCTTTATATCATGGGGAAAAGAAAACATAAAAGGGTGAGCTCAAATGCTCAGTAAGGGTAAACAAAATAAATGTCATTCACATCATATACATAAGAACATAACTTTTGGAAATATTAACCTGCAAAAGAAATCATAATTTCATAACATGGGATAAATCATAGTAGTGAAATGTAAACCCCAATAATCATAACTCAAAACATGAAACTTTGTGGAATACACACATAATCATAGAGAATCATTTCTTGTTAGTAAAGACTCATTGCCAAGAATATCTTAGTGACAAAGTCCATTTCTAAACCGAGTTCACTCCCCGTTTCAGTCCTGTTTCACTGAACCGGTTTAACCTTCCGTTCCAGCCATGTCTATCTCATGAGATATAAAATCTTTTCCCAATGCATTGTAGGGAGATATAGGTCCCACCCATCTCATAATTATACCATTCTTATGTGTTCCACAAAATCATAAATCATACATCATTGCATAACCCATGTAATAAAAATGGGAATCTTAAACATCGTGACATCATCAAACAATTCATATAATATAATGGAATTCCTAAAAATAATTCCATCACAACATAATCAAATCAATGTAATAATAGGGATAAAAACAGAACCCTATATTATCTTAGATGGAAAATAATTTTGATAAAACACTTGAACTCCATTCTTGAGGAAAATATCCTTTCTACTTCAAAAAGATTTTTCTTTCTTAACATGTCTTACAATTTTAAACTAAAAGTAGTTGATCAAAAATAAACTTGAAAACTTTTATAGGAAGCTTCTTGGAAATAATTTTTTAAAAATCCATTCATTCCGTATAAGTTAAAAAAAATTCTTCTCGTACTTTTGTCGGAAAAGTAAAAAAGTACCTCGTATGAGAAACAAAAAAATATTCCCTTCATATCTTTTACCAAAAACTCAACGAAGGGTAAAATTGGATATAAAATATTGTAGAAGGATATTAATATTACATATTTAGGAAACATGGATGTGGATGATAAAATACACCCCAGTAAATACAAAAGTATAAACAATCTCGGATAAAAATGAGATTGTGATATTTCCCTTACCTGAGGTCCAATTTTCTTCGTAAGTGTCCGAACCTCCTGTATAATGATTTAAATAATGTTATTGATTTATTCCAGAATCATACCTATTGTTATTATATCATATATGGTCATATTATTAGCTTCTTATTAGTAATATTTCATTACTACTTGTTATTCGGGTGTTTATTACTTTTTGTTCTTATGCGTGTTTTGTCGAATAAATTCTTATTCTTATCTTTAGGTTATAGATACCTCATTTCCAGAATGGTATTAGTGTAATATATATCATATTAATTCATTCAATTCATTTATATAATCATTATGAAACGAAGATCATGTAGAACGAGCCACATCACATCTTGGAGATGGTATTCCGTACGTACACATGAGTGATGATATCGTTCCTATGATCGTGGAATTGTATTGGAGTGTATGTATACTATTTTATAATCAATAACACTTTACAATAATCATATATTGTCATTATTTACACAATTATACCAATCCAAGTAAAGTGGTGGTGGAAAATAGATTACACCACGGCGTGGAGACGGTATTCCGTATGTACGCACGCGCGGTGATTTCATGTTCCGTAGGATGGATAGATGGTGAAATATGGTTGTTTCATACTTATAATAACATATCAGTATATTAGTTATACTGATGTTATTACTTCATAATGAAACAACTAAAAAAGAAGAATTTGAAGAAGAAAGAATTTGGAAAGGATCGGAAATGGATATTACCTCTTTTTTTAACGGTCCTCTTCTTAACCCCCTCTTAGGGCACTAGGGTTGGTATTTGAAGAAGACCAGAACCTCTAGGATGATTCTAGGTAAGTGGATAGGAGAAATCGGCAGGGGTTGGCCCAGCTTGAAGGCTCAAATTGGTGTGAGGAGAAGAGGGAGAAGGTGCCCTTTTATAATGGAGGAGAGGGGCACCTTTGGAATAATTAAAAATATTATTTTATTATAAGGCCAAATTCGGTTTTAAACAAATCCAAATTGATTTATTTCTAAGATAAGGTGGGTATGGGTCGCAATCCTCTCATTAAATTGAATTTAGACAAGTTAAGTTGTTATATTAACCTTATCATTTAGATTTATTATTAAGTTAAATAATTTTACTTTTACCGTGTCTTCTTGTGTTTTTACATCATAAGGTTAATAAACTTACTATAACAAGACAAACAAACCCCAAGTTGTTTATTATTAATATATATAAACTTATCTATGTCATTTTGCCGAACATTATATTTTTAGGAATAAAATAACAATTAATAATATAATATTTTTTTAAAAAACTATTTTATGTCAATTTTGACACTATTTAGTAATTGATTTTTTTGAAAATCATAATAGAATGATTAGTTCGAAAAAAGTTAATTAAATCAATAATAACATTCCATATTAACCTATAAAATTAGTGTAATTTATATAAAGTCTCAAATTACATTTATTTGGGTATTTATAACATCAATTATGTCAATATTTCATTAATAAGACAATTACTGCATCATCGTTGTGTCATAATTAAATTAAATTATTTAATTTCTAAAAATTATAAATAAAATACCATTATGTTTTAAATCATTTTAGATTTGAAATTAATATTTATAGTCGAATTTATCTTATGTATAAACCTATATTAAAAATTCTTTAGTTATTAAACTTTGATTTTAACTATTTTAACCCCTCTTTAAATAAATTGATAATAAATGTCCTAATCTAATCCAAGTGGGACTAAATGGTCATATTTTATTACTAAGGTAGTTTTTGTTCGAATTATACTTATCCAAATGAATTAGGAAATGTGTTAGGGTAATAATAATATCATTTGTACCCTTAACTACCCTATTTACTTGTAATTGTGGTAAAAAAGTAAAAAGTTACTATTCACCAAAAAATTATTTTCATCTCATTGAACCACATTTTTCTTACTGATATCAATTGTGTGTCTCGGATTTTCTAAATTCCACTCATAGAAGCGGTAAAATTATGTTTTATGAAAAATTCATTTTTTTAACTACCACTTAGTGGTTTCACTATTCATCAAAAATTGAAAGTTTTGAGAAAAATACCAAAACATAGCCCTAAGATATATTTGATATTATGAATTAAAAAATGATGTTTATTTTACCAAATTCAAAACATATCAGTTACATTAACTAATTTAAAAATTAATTCCCGTCATTAATACAAATAGCGTGTTTTTAAGAGATAATAACTATCAAAAGATTGACACTTGTTTATGTCAGGTTTAAATGTGAAATTACATCCAATGAAAAACATTGTATTAAATTGTAAAAATATATTCTAAATATAATTTAAAACCACTCAAATTAATAATTTATCACTATTAATTATTTCGATTAAAAAAGTTGTTTTTTAATTAAAATTTAGTAATTTTCACTATTCATCAGAATATGAAAGTTATCCGAAAAGTACCAAAATTTCACCCTAAGCTAATTTCGATATTCCGAATCCAAAAATGAAGTCCATTTTGGAAGATAAAATTTATAAAATTTCAAAAAGTGGTTATTACTATTCATAACGGCTAGTTTTAATAATATTTTAATAACATATCGTTGTTTAGTGAAACTCGGTATTGCGTACGACACACGCTATCTAGGAAGGTCACGATTGCGTGTAATGCAAGCCATGTCAGGGATGCGTGTAGTGCAAGATCCTTTTGGTGTAGCATAAAACACAAGGCATCAATAAAATTAAAAAGAATATTTTTCATAAAATCTCAGGGTGTTACATTCTACCCCCCTTAAAATGAATTTCACTCTTGAAATTCGTCGGGGTCATAAATGGTTTACTACTCGAAAGTGTCTTTAATAGAAATCCACATCGTAAAAAGGAATACCAAAACATGTCTTTATAAACTAAAGTATGAAATGTAATGGTTACCCAAATTAACTAATCACTAGGTTTCCACGTAGGAGAACATAGGTGAAAATATGGATATGAAAGAAAAATCTAACCATCATGTTCTGATGGAGAGTGGTAGAGAACATGGATATGGAAAAGTAAGCAATCACAAATCCATAGATTTGTGATGATCTAAGGTACCATCTGATTCATCAGATATAAGGGCACTAGGACAACATTTTTGGTTTTCAAGATCATTAAAAGAAATACTTACATGATTTTGGTACAATCTCATTGTTGTTCGTTAATTGAACAATTTCCATTTCATACCTTAATGAAATGAAGTTGAATTTGTTATTCATGAAGTTTTAATAGATCATGTGATAGAATGATGGGTCATTCCATCTGTTTCAAACAAAAGGTTAGCAAAAGTTATCAAATATATATAAGTCCATCTATGGTGAGGTTAATTGTATACGATTCCAAGAATGAACCTATACTTCATATATCATACCGCGTAATAAAATAAAACTAGTTTCTACTAACCAGGGACTTCCTGTATGCCAGTGGTAGGAGATAAAGGCCAGTCACATTTCGGTTGTGGGTTCGATTCCCATAGCCTTGTCCGACGTGATGGGCTGTCACCCGTCCTGCAGGTTGTCCTCTTTCTAAAACTATATTACTATAACATCCCATCAATAATATCGAAAAAACATTTATATCCTTAAACAATACCAACTTATGTCCAACATAATCCATTCCAATCTTTAGGCTTATAAAATATTTCGGTCCAATCTCATAGTATAAAGAAAATGATTACTTGAAATGTCACATAAAAATCACATGAATGCCATCATTTATCCCCCATAACATATATCTTGTTAGTGAAATTACAAACATGTGAATACCTTAATCATGTATTCTCTTGAAGAATGAATACCCATTGATCCTTAGTGAAAACATGAATGCAGTCAAACATTTCATGTTCTCGTTTTCCTTTCATTATGCGCATATCATCTTTTTTTTTCCAAAAATATCTCCATCACATTCCATGGTTACTTGTACCATTAAAAACCACAATATACCAATACATAAATATTCCAATATTCCACGATACTATATACAACATTATTTTGGAATCCCATTACATAAACACTTAATCATTCCACCACATTGTTGTCATATTCAACATCGCCAATAGTGATCGCATGTGACTTCCCTTTGTCCTTTGCCTTAAGTGGTTTCTCATGTCGATCATCACTAACCCTTGGATTAGGGCATTTATTAGCATAATTCCCTATTTCCTTGCACTTGAAGCATTGAAGTATAGTTGGTTCATTTTGTGTATCTCTTCCTTTTTTTGCATCAATAGACATCTTATTCCCATCATTGCGGCATTCAAATGCCCGATGACCTTCCATTCCACATTTGAAACATCTACTTGTCCCTTTAAGACAATCTCCACCATGTTTCTTTACACACATTGAGCATAGGGAAACATTCATCTTCTTTTCACCATTATTCTGAGATTTCTCCTTGAACTCCATCATTCGTTTCTTGTTAAAACTATGAGATGGATAAGTAACACCAACTTCTATTTATACCTTGATAGCACAACGCACAATTTATTCATAGATACTGAAGTCTCTTTTAGCTAATGCCCTTCGATGAATTGGTTTTAAGCCACTGAAGAATCAATCAACATTACTTTCAGGTTAGATGGTAAATCCATATGCATACCTTGCAAGACTTGTAAAATTCACTTCGTATATACAAACAGATTCATCATCCTTTTGATTTAGTTCAAGAAACTCCTTCTCTATCTTTTTTAGAATAATACGAGGGAAGTACATATTGAAAAATAAGTTCTTGAACTCGTCCCATTCCATGGACTCAATTTCATCTCTAGGCCTCATATTCTTGATAAGATTCCACCATTGATCAGCTTCACCTTCCAAACGATATACTGCTAAGATGACTTTATCATGTTTAGAACATTGAAGAACTGAAAATATATTTTCAGTGGTACTGATCCATTGTTCAGCAACAAGTGGATCAGAAGACCCACTAAAAGAAGGTGGACGTTTCCTCATGAAGGACTCAATAGAATATTGTTCCCTTCTCTGCTCATTTGGATGTCCAGAATGATTCATATCTTGTGTAAGTATAGCAATAAGATTTTTCACTCCATCTCCCATAACATTTGTTTGTTCAGAAGGACAATCATTGCATTGTCCATTACATTGATCAACACAGTTCCTTCGGGTTCCAGCCATCATCTAAAACCCAAAAAGAATAGTGTGAGAAGAAAAAAATCATTCTAGGGAAAACAACACAATAAAGTGGGAGTACCTTAAATATCTAACATCTTAGGTTAAATTATAAGATTGTTAACGTAGTTCTAGGACTATATCCTATACGTATACTTATCCTTAGGGACATCCCTAGACATACCTTAGAAATATCTCTAGGGATCTCACTAACGTTTTAGCATCCTAGTTTTCAAAGGTTGACTAAACCTTTCCTCTGATACCAACTAAAGAGACCCGAAGCTTAACGTAAATGGACATTACATTACTTTTGCGGAATACTTAGTACATAACAAAAATACACACACAAGGACCGTAATAGTTTAGTGTCTTTGAAACTCAGAATATAATCTTCTAATCGTGGTGAAAGATCTTCAAAATATCCCATAAAGACCTTATTTTTTTAACCTAAAACCTTGCTTTATATCCTGGGTAAAAGAAAACATAAAAGGGTGAGCTCAAATGCTCAATAAGGATAAAAAAAATAAATGTCATTCACATCATATACATACGAACATAACTTTTGGAAATATTAACCTGCAAAAGAAATCATAATTTCATTACATGGGATAAATCATAGTAGTGAAATGTAAGCCCCAATAATCATAACTTACAACATGAAACTTTGTGGCATACACACATAATCATAGAGAATCATTTCTTGTCAGTCAAGACACATTTCCAAGACTATCTTAGTGGACAAAGTCCATTTCTGAACCGAGTTCACTCCTCGTTTCATTCCTATTTCACTGAACTAGTTTAACCTGCCGTTCCAGACATGTCTATCTCATGAGATATAAAATCTTTACCCAATGCATTGGAGGGAGATATAGGTTCCACCCATCTTATAATGATACCATTCTTATGTGTGCCACAAAATCATAAATCATAAATCATTGCATAACCCATGTAATAAAAATGGGAATCATAAACATCATGACATCATCAAACAATTCATATAAGATAATGAAATTCAAAAAAACTAATTCCATCACAACATAATCAAATCAATGTAATAATAGGGACAAAAACAGAACCCTATATTATCTTAGTAGGAAAATAATTTTGATAAAACACTTGAACTCCATTCTTGAAAAAAATATCCTTTCTACTTCAAAAACATTTTCCTTTATTAACATGTCTTAAAATTTTAAACTAAAAGAAGTTGATTAAAAATAAACTTGAAAACTTGTAAAGGAAGCTTCTGGAAATAATGTTTTAAAAATCCATTCATGCCGTATAAGTTAAAAAAACATTTTTCTCGAACTTTTGTCGGAAAAGTCAAAAAGTACTTCGTATGCAAAACTTCAAAAGATTCCCTTCATATCTTTTACCAAAAACTCAACGAAGGGTAAAATTTGATATAAATTATTGTAGAAGGATATAAATATTACATATTGAGGAAATATGGATGTGTATGATAAAATACACCCCATTAAATACCAAAGTATAAACAATCTCGGATAAAAATGAGATTGTGATATTTCCCTTACCTTAGGTCCGATTTTCTTCGTAAGTGTCCGAACCTCCTGTATAATGATTTAAATAATGTTATTGACTTATTCCAGAATCATACGTATTGTTATGATATCATATATGGTCATATTTTTAGCTTCTTATTAGTAATATTTCATTACTACTTGTTATTCGGGTGTTTATTACTTTTTGTTCTTATGCGTGTTTTGTCAAATAAATTATTATTCTTCTCTTTAGGTTATAGATACCCCATTTCCAGAATGGTATTAGTGTAATATATATCATATTCATTAATTCAATTCATTTATATAATCATTATGAAATGAATATCATGTTGAACGAGTCGCATCACATCGTGGAGACGGTATTCTGTACGTATGCACGAGTGATGATATCGTTCCTATGATCGTGGAATTGTATTGGAGTGTATTTATATTATTTAATAATCAATAAAACATTAAAATAATCATATATAGTCATTATGTACACCATTATACCCATACAAGTAAAGTGGTGGTGGAAAATAGATTACACGACGGCGTGGAGACGGTATTCCGTACGTACGCACGCGCGGTGATTTCGTTTTCCGTATGATGGATAGATGGTGAAATAGGGTTGTTTCATACTTATAATAACATATCAGTATATGAGTGATACTGATGTTATTACTTCATAATGAAACAACTAAAGAAGAATAAGTTGAAGAAGAAATAATTTGGAAGGGATCGGTAATGGATATTACCTCTTTTTTTGACGCTCCTCTTCTTAACCCCCACTTAGGGCACTATGGTTGGTCTTTGAAGAATCCCAGAACCTCTAGGATGATTCTAGGTAAGTGGATAGGAGAAAGAGGTATGGGTTTTCCAAGCATGAAGGCTCAAATTGGTGTGAGGAGTAGAGGGAGGAGGTGCCCTTTTATAAGGGAGGAGAGGGGCACCTTTGGAATAACTAAAAATATTATTTTATTATAAAGCCAAATTCGGTTTTAAATAGCTCCAAATTGATTTATTTCGAAGCTAAGGTGGGGATGTGTCGAAATCCTCTCATCCAATAGAATTTAGACAAGTTTAGGTTATTATTTTAACCTTATCATTTAGATTTAACATTAAGTTAAATAATTTTACTTTTACGGTGTCTTCTTGTGTTTTTACACTATAAAGTTAATAAACTTACAATAACAAGAGAAATGAACCTCAAGTTGTTTATTATTAATATATATAACCATATCTATGTCATTTGTCCGAACCTTAGATTTTTAGGAAGAAAATAACAATTAATAATATAATATTTGTTTTAAAAACTATTTTTTTGTCAATTTTGACACTATTTAGTAATTGATTTTTGTGAAAATCATAACAGAATTATTAGTTCGAAAAAAGTTAATTAAATCAATACTAACATGTCATATTAACGTATAAAATTAGTTTAATTCATAAAAAGTCTCAAATTACATTTATTTGGGTATTTATAATATCAATTATGTCAATATTTCATTAATAAGATAATTACTGCATCATCGTTGTGTCATAAATAAATTAAATTATTTAATGTCTAAAAATTATAAATAAAATACCATTATGTTATAAATTTTTTTATATTTCAAATGAATATTTATAGTCGAATTTATCTTATGTATAACCATATATCAAAAATTATTTAGTTATTAAACATTGATTTTAACTATTTTAACCCCTCTTTAAATAAATTTATAATAAATGTCCTAATCTAATCCAAGTGGGCTAAATGGTCATATTTTATTCCTAAGGTTTTTTTGTTCAAATTATACTTATCCAATAGAATTAGGATATGTGTTAGGATAATAATAATATCATTTTTACCCTTAACTGCCCTATTTACTTTTAACTGTGGTAAAAAAAGTATAAAGTTACTATTCACCAAAAATTTATTTTCATCTCATTGAACCACATTTTACTTACTGATATCAACCGTGTCTCTCGGATTTTCGAAATTCCACTCACAGAAGCGGTAAAATTAAGTTTTATGAAAAATTCAGTTTTTTAACTACTACTTAGTGGTTTCACTATTCATCAAAAATTGAAAGTTTTTAGAAAAATACAAAATTATGCCTAAGCTATATTTGATATTATGAATTCAAAAATGATGTTTATTTTACCAAATTCAAAACATATCAGTTACATTAACTAATTTAAAAATTATTTTCTGTCGTTAAGACAAATAGCTTGTTTTTAAGAGATAATGACTATCAAAAGATTGACACTTGTTTATTTCTGTTTTAAATGTGAAATTACATCCAATGACGAACATTGTATTAAATTGTAAAAATATATTCTAAATATACTTTAAAACCACTGAAATTAATAATTTATCACTATTAATTATTTCGTTTGAAAAAGTTGATTTTTAATTAAAATTTAGTAATTTTCACTATTCATCAGAATATGAAATTTAACCGAAAAGTACCAAAATTTCACGCTAAGATAATTTCAATATTCCGAATCCAAAAATGAAGTCCATTTTGGAAGATAAAATTTATAAAATTTCAAAAAGTGGTTATTACTATTCATAACGGATAGTTTTGATAATATTTTAATAGCATATCGTTGTTTAGTGAAACTCAGTATTGCGTACAACACACGCTATCCAGGAAGGTCGCGATTGCGTGTAATGCAAGCCAAGTCAGGGATGCGTGTAGTGCAAGCTCCTTTTGGTGTAGCGTAAAACACAAGACATCAATAAAATTAAAAAGAATATTTTTTTATAAAATCTCGGGGTGTTACAATATCTTTATTTGAATGTGTATCTTTCTCAAATGATTATGAAAAATGGGAGAATCATGCTTCAATAAATTCCCATTGTGAGAGTCTATATAGAAAAATTACATAAAGAGATATTTTTTATTTCTCATAACCAAGAGTATGAGTTATAAATTTAAATTATAACTGTATATATTCCCATATCCCAGAATCCCTATAGAATTTTGACCTTGAATTTGAATAAATGAAGAAATAGTGGAAAGAGATTATAGAAAAGGGTTTTATATTCCAAAATACATCATAATGAAGAACACTAGAAATCTTTTTACTGAATGAGGATGGCTCAATGAACCTCTTTATTTTTTATCATGAATTCAATAAAATAAAATAAAATAAAAACTATTACTATCCAAGGATTTATGACATGATTGATTAACTGTGTAGGGACTAGTTATTCTATATGGTGGACCTTCGATGGAGATATCAAAATTTAATGGTGGATAAGGAAGATACTCATAGGAATAACATATGAAAAATGTATGAAAACTATGATTTCAAAGTGATAACATTTAGATTCAATATTATTACATCAATAATTATGGAGTTAATGAAAAAAATAATTAGATATTACCTTTAAAATTAGTGGTAACCTTTAAATATGAGATTATGATATACATCATAATTACTATGGACCATGATAAAAATTTTAGTACTATTCTAAGGATATTGTGAAATGATAATCTATTTGTGAGGTATGGTAAATGTGAGTTTTGTTTTCGAGTAAGTAACATACATTTGGAATGTAATCACCAAAAAAGGGATCACTATGGATCATTTGAATAAAAAGGAGATTGAGTAGTGTCCCAAACCAACATCTGTAAGGGATATACATAGTTTCCTTATACTATCTTGGTATAAATGATGATTTTGAGGATCTTATGAGGATTTTCAAACCCATTGATAAATATAACTTATAAGGGAATGATGTTTCTCTAAACTAATGAATGTAAAGAGAGATTCAAGAAATTGATAAAGTGTCTTATCACTACACTAAGACTCGCACTACCTTAAAGCGGGTAACATTTTATGGTATGAAAAAATGAATCAATTAAGGGATTGGTATTTTTATCGATGAAAAATGATATAGTGGTAGCATATATATCAAGGAATTTGAGAAATTATGTGAATAACTATCCAGAATATGATCTGGAGTTGGATGTTATGATATTTTCTTTGATGATTTTGTGGAATTGTATCTATGGGGAGGACTGTGAAATATATTAAGATAATAAGAGGATTAATTATGTATTCACAGAAATGATCTTAATACGTGTTAGAAAATATTTTTAATGTTGATCAAGGAATATGAATTCTTAATCCATTACCACCATGGAATGGAAAATAAAGTGGTAGATGAAATAATTATAATAGATCATTGAATAATATTAATTATGACAATTTAAAAGGATCTGATATTTTTATAAATGTAAATGGTAGAAATGGATGTCCTAAATAGAGGGAAAAATACAACCTGGTTTAAATGATTTCTCAACCATTGATTTTTGAGAACGTAAAGGAAACTCAAACAAATGATATGAAAATTAAAATTAGGGTTGATGATATAAGAAAAGGGAAATAATCAATGATCAAATATAATTAATAATTAAAGATAAGATTTTTGTCACAGATATATGTAACATAAATTCCTAAGATAAATAAGTTCATATTGAATGACGCACAAAAATAACCATTCTCCACCCACAAAAGGAGCATTAAGATGAATTGATATCAATTACAGAACTGTTTTTGGGAAAAATGAATAATGAGATCAAAGAATATACATCAAAGTGCTGCGTATGTCAACAAGTCAAGGCATAAAGGAAAAATTCCAGTAGATTGATACAACCATTAACCATACCATAATTGAAATCGGAAAATATCACCATGCATTTTATCACAAGACATCAAAATACATCAAATAAAAATTATTCCATATGGTTTTTGGTGGATAATCTCAAAAATACTACTCTCATCACTTCTATTAGAGAGAACGTATCCCATGATTATCTTTCATGAATATACACCAGGTATGAAGTGAGTATACATCAAGTAGGACTATATATTGTAGCTAACTAAGAACCATAGTTTACCTCCATGTCATGGAAATGTCTCCAATATTCTATAAAAACTATATTGAACATAAATAATATTAATAAAAAACTGATGGAAAATATAAGAGGACTGTCCCAAAACCGGATGTAATGTTAAGATCATTCTCTATAGACTTTATAGGAGACAGTATCAGAATCTTCCTCTCATTGAGTTCACATTCAATAATTGAATATACTTGAGCATTAAAATGAATCCATACAAATAATATTATGGTAAGAGATGTATACCACCCATGCTCTGGGATGAATTTTTGGAAAGTAAGTTGATGGGATTTGTAATAGTCAAATAAATTGTAAAAAAAATTAATACCATTCATCACCAAATTAGGATAAATCATAGCCCAAAAAGAGCTATAATGATAACCATATGTGAGTCCTAGACATTTAGGTTGGAATTAAATTGTTCCTCCTCATATCTCTATATTATAGTCATTCGAGATTTGTGAGAAGGGGAATGTTATTTCCCAAAAACATTGAACCTTTTGAGATTCCTGATTGCATTGGAGCTGTGTCTTATCCACTAGAACTCCCACCAACCCCGTATTAAGTACATGATGTGTTCCATGTATCCCTTCTGAAGATGTATATACCATATCTATTATCTGTACCAAATCAATAGTTGGTATAGTTTGATCATGATCTATCTTATAATGAGTAACCGGTGAAGTTGTTGGACCACAGAGATAATGTTCTACGTAATAAAACTACTCACATAGTCAAAGTACTATGAAAAAACCATAAGTATGAGGAGGAAACATGGGAACTAGATAAAATAATGGAATAAAAGTACGTTAATCTATTTTCAACTTAGTGGGTAAAATAAAATATCATGGTTAAAATTTATTAAGGGGGGAATAATGTAATGACCTAGAAATTTATCAATGGAGATTTCCTTCAGATTAAATAAATTTTTTATAACTAGAAATTTATTATTTTATAAATAAAAAAAACCACATGATAAAACCAATATTTTTTTATATTATCTTGAACATTATATTTTGTGTATCAATATACTTAATACAATTCTAAACATTATAAGAGAAAAAATATAAAATAAGATATCTATAATATGAAAATTAAGATCTAATCAAACCTCTGGAATGATCACACTATTGAACAACAAAATGAAAATAAAGTAGAATACTAGAAATGAACCTTCAATATTTAAAATGAAAATACATAACCTTGAGAGAAAATAAAAGTGAATTTGTAATGTATGAAATATGCTGTATTTATATAATGAAGGGAATCAATGTGACCATTATAAATTAGATTATTCAAATAAGAATCTTAAAATTAGAAATTGTACCCTAACTATAATAATATTATCCTCACTTATTGATGTCTAAAATCATATTATATATATATTATAAAATGAAAATATATCAAATTTGTATCATCTTATAGAGGAATAAATATTTAAAAAAAATATAAGATATGTATTTCTATTTTTATAAAACATATTAGTTTTATTTTTGTTTTTTAATAAATATATGAATTTTAAGGAATATTTATTTTTATAAAATGGTTATATAAAACAATTATATGCTTTATTATAATGATAATATAATTTTATGAGACCATAAGAAAAATTTCAATGGGTGAGAAATTTTATCATAATTTTAAAATTAACATTTTCTTCAAATAAATTAGGATTTTAATTAAGAAATATATTTTTAATATTTACAAATTAATTTTCATAAAATTATATATTTGGAATATACATTTTAAAAAAATTAGGGATATTTTTTTTATTTTTCTAAAATATTTGAATTTATGGTGAATTGAGAAATACAACATAATATTCAATAGAGACTGATATGTTATATACTTGAGCAGATGAGACATCTCTAACACAATATTACACTAGATCTAACTCATAAGCACTTATTAATCTGTCTAGTAACATGATTCATATCTATTGGTAATCTTGAGAAAAATAATAATAAACTAATTAATATTATTTTATGAAACACCCCTCTCCTCCATTTATAAATACCACCCCACCACCTCGACTCCTTATAGATTCTATGACATAGATATTTCAAAAGTTCTACCCAATTTTCTTCCCAAGCCTCTCATATACATTCTCATACTACTCGTCTCACCAAAAGGAAAAACCAATACAACATATGGTGTATTTCAAGAGAAGACATTCAGAGAGGTAATATTATAAATCAATGACTTTTATATTATTTTATTCTCCCAAATCCACCAAACATCCTCCCCCCAACATGAAATATTGAATAAATTATAATAAATATACTATAATTTTAGTGTGTTATTATAATATCAGTTATCAAATATTTTCTCCTTCTATTCTAAAATGAAAACATTTTTCACATTATTGTCGGTTCATTACCTCCATAAACAATGTAATTCATCTTTCACCAACACCTTCATGGGTGGTTTTAATAAATTTATTATGACAAATATTTATATAAATAATTAAATTTTGTTGTATTTATGATTTTGGAATAGATAAATACTAGTAATGTTAAATAATACTAAGTAAGTTCATGATGGTCAAAAAAATTATTTAAATGAAGTTACTATATGAAAATTAAACCAATACATTATAAATATTGATTATTTATTAATATTATTTGATATAAAGAACCATTTCAATTTATGGAGATATTTTAAATTCAAACCATTACACTTTGGAGTTATTTAACTATTTTATAATAACTCTCAAAATTACATTCAAATTAATCCAGCCATTGAAACAAGAAAAGAATGGCCTTGGGATTGTAAATATTAACATGGTATGTCAGTTAAAATAAAATAAATTAATATAAAATTTTGATGATAAATTACTTAGATTTTATTAATGATAAAAATAATGTATTTTATAAATATAATTAGATTATTTACTATGCTAAGTTAATGTGAAGACCCGATGTGGACCTTAGGTAAGGGAACAATTAGAACCACCCTATTTTTTTGCGTAATAATTTATCCCAATCTTCATAACATTCTCTATTTAATATTTTGATGAACACTTTATATATTATATATATAGGTTTTATATATTCCAAGTTATATTGTTTCTATATTGGGGATCTACATGCATTTAATGTTCAATTTTCGAAATATACTTTTATGTGTACTCAATTTAAGGGAAAGTCCTATTTATTATTCCAATATAAGAATGAAATAATAATTTATTTTTTAATAATCAAATGTATCATATATATAAAAAATATTTCATGTAGAATCATTTACTTTCATTTATGTTTTTATAAAAAATATGGCACTCTTTCTATCTTTATTGATTAATTTCTATTTTCATAAAACCATGTTAAACAAGTTCAATTTCCAAATTACTTGTCCACCATTTCTCATGAAAATTTATATAAATAAAATACATATATGATAAATTATATTATTTATACAAATATTAAAAACTCAAAATATTTAATACCATATCATATTTTGAGTCCTTGTGAGATATATTTAAGTTTGATTTGATGAAATAATATTTAACCCCTTTAATTCCAAGAGTATTTCATATTCTTATGCCTTATGTTTGATTTTAATATTTGTAAAAAATATGCATGTACATTTTATGATGGGTGAACCGAATTTGTGATCCAATGGATTGGGTAGTACTGTATCTGATGAGATAATATAAATGGGATTTATAAGTACACATTATATATTATATTACTCTTTCGAAAATGTTATGATGTGTCAATAGTGAGCCATGAATTATGCTTATGATTTCGGTTGTTATGATGTTTCAACATTCCTATGATGAAATAATCATATGATTACCTCTTTATTATGTCATTATTCTTTATTATTATTCATGAGCCTCATCTTTTATGATATCATGTTACGGCATTTGACTCATATTCTATTCTTTTTTTATCAGGATTATTCTATTATTGGGATTTATAGCTCACTAATTTTCATTATGTATTCCATAAATTACCCTTTGTAGTTTTATAATGTCAATTTTATATAAGAGAACATTATAATGTTTAAAATAATTTTATTTCATTATAGATTTATTTTTATGCTTTATGGCCCCTGTCACCCAATGATAATAGACCAGTAGATCCTTGGGTGGTGTTTTGTAGATTTTTATATTTAATATAATTTAATAATATGTTTTAGAGTCTTGGTTCACTATACTAAAAATTTAATAAGATGTCTATTTTAATTTTAAATGATTATTGGAGTGATGAGTTGGCTTAAGAAAATGAAGATGGTTGAAATACACCAAAAATATAAATAATAATCTGATGTTGCACTTATGAGAACCCCCGGAAAATCATCATAGTTTTCCCTCTCATTTAATAAATAACTCCACCATTTGATGGTTTATCTTACCCTTTTATGAGGAGAAAAAAAATATTACTTCTCCATTAATTATTTCTCAAATGAGGAAAGCATGGTAAACAAAAAAATTAACACTCCCACAAAGATACAATGAATAACCGACATGGAAATCATCCTCTGTCACAAAAATAGTTTTTGAGACTACTTCATTCACTTCAGTGATATCACTTTGAAAGATACAAGAAAAAAAACCACTAAATAATCCCTCACCATCTCTATTAGGCATCCAACCACGAATGGAATGGGAATTCTTATCCACAATAACACATTCAACGCTTTGAACACAAATCAAAACATAATATATGATATACTAAACATTCCCACTTATACTATCTCATATGGAATGTGTTTTTCCAAAAAGGGTTTTATGTGAGATATATCTTAGAGGGTTAATAAAAGAATGAAAATCATTCCATATTTAATAATTATTCATCAAATTTTCACAACCTTTATTGATCTCAACCGTATAGTTTTTAGATCCATCCTCATGTTCTTATTATAATAATGATTACATTGTTTTATCACTATTTATATCATTAGTAGATTTTATTATTAATTGATTAACCACCATCATCATTTTATGAATTGTATAATATAAGTAAAAAATACACTCAAGACATGAAGATTTTAGTTGGTTGTCCAACAATGAGCTAACCCAATGAGCATACATCAAAAACGTGTCAATGTAATAATATCAATTAAACTAATTATTTAGTGGTGTTTTATTCTAGTTCACTCCAACACTTAGGGTTACCCCCAAAAACGCACAGTGACGCCTCACTAGCTCCCATGTTCCTATCATTTCAGTTCATTTCTTTATAAAACTACTTCAATAAATGATAAAAACATTGGCTTACATGATAATACAAACAATACAACAATTATTTTAGTTTCATTGGATATATATTTTTGTAGTTTTTATCCATGAAACTCTATCATATACCTCCTATGAATATACACAAGAATATATTCATGACATTTCTATGAGTCATCATGAAAAAACTTCTTCTTTGATGAGATATTTAATAAGTTCTAGTATTCCTTATAATCTCTTCTAAAATTTCTCTATCATAGTACCATATATATCAATGTGTTAAACATTTCAATATTTCACTGGAATCTAATATTTATATAGTTATATTTTTCTATAATTCTCATTTTATAAAAATCAATATCTCTATTTTAAAATAGATTCACTACATTACCCTACTAAGAGATCTATCATTATCTATGAATATCATGGAAAAATCAATCCCACATCCTTATTCAAATTTGATTCAAACTCCCAGTTTGAATTCCATTATTTCCCAATAAAATAAATGGAATAGAAATATAATAACCTACTTACACATGTTCTTAATAGAGATAACATTATCATCTTGATGTGATGTTCATATCCTTCTAAAACTATGAAACCAAGCTCCTACCTCGATGGGAACCTCTATAGTGTGTGTTCCTACTTCACGATATGATCTTTGGTCAATAACTAGATCAATGAAAACAATAAATTTTATGATATTTACGTCATTATAATATCACATGGAATAATTTTCCAAATTTTAAATGTAAAAAAAGTCACAATATTTGTAAAGTTAATTCCTTATTTTTAATACCTTTATTATCATGGGACTATCCTCCATTAATCGATACACGATCCGCTAAAAGTTTATATTTTTTAAAATATCACAAAGTGATAAAATTCATGAATAATTGCATTATGAATCATATTATTTGATAGATAGTGTAATAATAATTCATGACAACCCAACCATTCACATAATAAAATGGAGTGACCTTTAAATAATTTGGATATGCACTAAAATGGGAAACACTACATTTGAGTGATATGTATGTATATTTTAGATGACATCCTTGACAATATAGTTTTTCAAGAATTTTATTTATGTGTTTATACACAACATATTACATGATTCCACCAGTTATTAATAAATATATTTGGTCCATTTATGGAATGTGTCATTCATTTATGTGTTCAATGAATGAAAACCTATAGGATAAAACAACCACATTTCCTACAATAACATCCAAGACATTATGTGTAGTTGATTCTACTCATTTAATAAAATTCATATAGGATGTATACATAATAAGATAAAATCCTATCATGTAATTTGTGTGAGATATTATTGATCCATATCTGATACTCTCGTCTTATTGAAATTACATTTTTTATACAGTGAAGGATCTATCAACACTTTTGTATTTTTTTTATTCTTCATGAATTATTTTGTGGATCCAATGTACTATATTACACCCTTGTAGGAAGGATACATATCTCTGATTCTCATATTGATCATTATCAATCATACTCCATTGAAGAATAAAATGGAAGCTGTTGATATTCCTGTATTTATGATACACCATTTTAATCTTTAATTTTTAAATATTTATCATGTTTGATTCCTTAGAGGTAGATCATTCTATGTTTGGGTTCACTTTGATATAAAATGGTCATATAATGATAAAATATCACATGATTGGTAGGTAATGTTTATTCAAGGATCAAATGTGTCTAATATATGTTTTTCAAGGCATTACCATCACCATGAAAAAGGATTCCTTGTCGTGTTGGTATAGTGACTTCCAAATAACCATATCACCATTAGCACATTAAAGGACATGGCATGGTGCACCATTGAGTTACCATTGAATAATGGTAAGACCTATTAACTTTATCCAGGGAACCCATCAATGGTTTCTTTCTCCATAGTTAGTGAAATGGATTGTATTCCCATTTTGAAATTCCATTTCAAAAACCACATTATCAACTTACATTTACACATATGGTATGTGTAAAGGTAATTTGTTGGTTAAATTTATTTGAGGTTTTCTTATAAGGTTAATCAATGATTTTCCTCAACATTATGGGTTTACATAGAGGTAAATGAAGTTTATCCATATTTAGTATGTGTTTATGGGTTATGAAAATATAAAAATATAAAAAATATTGATATAAACATAGTGGCGCTTTCCTATACAAAGAATGGGGTTCCGTATAAGGTTAAATGAAAAAAAATATTTTTAGGGATTTAAATTATGTTTTACAAAAGTTTTCTAAATTATAATTTTCAGTCTTTTTAAAAATGTAATTTTTAAGCCTTAATTAACTATGTTGAAGTTCATATTTATCTCACCTGATTTAATATATAAATGGTTTATTATTTAACATAAATTAAATTATTGAGTATGATTATTTATATATTTTTTATTAATATTAGAAAATAAATTTAGGAAAATCTATTAAAGCATTTGTATGGAATATTCCGAATGTTTATCATAATTATAAAATGTTTATATAATGTTTTATTTATAAAAACATTAATAAATTACTGAAATATTTATTTTTTTAGAAGCTATCCATTTATTTATTCATATATATATAATTTTTTATATCTTGAAAATTGTGTATGATTTATTTATGTGACTAATTTATTTTAAGTGATAAAAAATTGCATTAAAAGATTTTTATAACTTCATAAAATTTAGTTTTAAGCCACCATGACCTCATATTTTAATAGTTGTTATTAGCTTTCATTTATCTATTGGCTTTATTATGTGTATATTATTAGTTATATATTTCATGAACGGAATGCACTCTTGAGTACAGTCTCCCTGACGAGAGGTACTTGGGTGCACACTAATCACCATCCTAAAGGGTTGTTTCTTGTATAGTAAAGTAAACGATGTTAGATATATTTCTCTCCAAAATTAATAAGTCAGATATTATCAATCATATGTAACTATATATATTTACATTAAAATATTATGTGCCTTAAAAATATGAGGAATTTAGATCTTTATGAATGTGTTTTCGAAGATATTTTTGAGTGAGTAACATATACTATGGGTTGTATAAATAGTTGAACATTAATTTGGTTTGAAAACATTATTTTCTTTTATTGAATAGGGATTTTAAAAATAAATCATTAGAAACATTTATATATAAATTTAATAGAACATTATTAGAGAAATATTCCATGAGATAAAATATAATTAGAGAGAACCATTTATAGTATGCTTTTTTTTCTTTAGAGAAACAATAACTAAATTCACACATCATTATTCAAGATTGTAAATAATAATTTTTTTCTATTTTATAAATTGATTTTTCCGAAATTAATATTATTTGTTAATTCCTCTAGTAAAATTCCCTCATACCGAATTTTTTGTATTTTTCAGAAATTGTTTATTTTTGGGTGGATAGTAAAAAATAAAAATTTAAAAAAAACATTAGCATTTTTTATTTTATAATTATATAAGAATAAATTAAAATAACATGAAATTTTATTATAGATGATATATATATTTATTAATTAATATAATTCATATAAAAATATATATAACTTAGAATTAAATGATTAACATCTTAGAAATATAGGTAAGGATTTGGATTAAATAATTTTTTTTCATTCGTTTTTTTAAAGAATGTATTTAAAAGGACACATTCGTTTTTTGGTTGGGTTTGAAATAAAATTAATTAACATTTTATCTAACACAATCCAATTAATTCTATTATATTTGATATTTTACATTATTTTTCTTTAAAATTATTTATATGATTAAAATAAGCATTTCTCTAAAAATGGGTTTCATTGTACATTGTGAAGTTTTATAAAAAGTAATTTATTCCATCAATAAAAATGGAATCATGTAAAATTCATTAAAATAATTATAATTATAATAAGGTAATATTTTTATCTTTATTTTTAGTTATAATAAATTGTATCCAAGGAAATATTTATCACATCGGTTAAGGGTAAAATGGGTTAACATGGTAAAAAATAAATGGTAATGAATCTTGATAACAGAAACACATGACAAAAATACATTGGTACGTTTTATTTTTCCATAAAAAATATAATATTTTAATATATTCTAATTTTAAACCACTTTCACACGAAATTTACTCCATAATATTAAAATGCTTTATTTATTTCCAAGTGAGTCCTTTCCTACAACTATAAAATTTCACCACTTCTCCTATATTAATAACAACAATAAATCCACTTATCTTGGTAAAACCCTTCCCAACATTACTCCTCATGACCTATAGGATATATTCTCATCAAATTATGAAACTATAATGAAACATCCTAACATCAGATCCAATTAAATAGTGCCTCGAGCTGGCTAGTCACATGGCCTCAATTGCGCCTCCCTGTACACTAGAGGCTACCAACTAACAGTCAGTGCATACTGATTGTACAATTCAGAGACAATACCCTAATAATCATAGTAGGGAAGTGGTATAAAAATGAATTAATCAATCAACAAATTAATATATAAAAATAAAGGAGATAGAAATGGAAGATAATAGTAACTGAGAGAATAATTAATGATGAATAAACTAGTCAATGTAAAATATACAACCATGAAAGTGTTTCCATATTATGCTAAAATATCTATAGATGTCAACATGCATCAGGTGACACACTAAAATTATAGAAAAATAAGAAAATAATATATATGAATCTCTATGATTATCCTATGATTCAACTTTGTCTCATGGTCTTAACAACCATATCCTAGAATAACATCAAGAAAGATGTGTCCAAAACCTGATCATGAAACCATGAGGTCTGTTCAGACATCCCAGTTCAATGGTGGCCCAAACAAGGAGTGAGATATACTTAGTATGCCACCACCAATGGAACCTAATTATATATATTTTGTAAAAAAATAAAATAAAAGAGTGTATATGAAAGATAAATTAACTAGTGAATAAAACAAAACAAAATTAAATAGGCCAGACTCAAGTTCCCATAGGACATCTCACCAACTATACCTACTTTATCCATACCCAAAATATCTCTAAACATACCATAGTTATATATAATTATATATTTATGAATATATATGTTGATATATACATTAACTGGTGGGAACCCAATAAATCCCTACAATAGTAAAGGTAATAGTGGTAACGTGGTCCTTGGACCCATGGATATAGGTTTAGGTGTCCATAAATGATTATCTCTAAAACCATTGAGAAAAAATGTGTTATCACAAAAATATAAACCTGAGACTATTGGTTTTTAAAGGACCCAAGATATATATCCAAGGTGTCTTATTATAATAATAATCATAAATAGACACCAAAAATCATATATACTGATGAATTGGAATTATATAATTTGTTTGTCCAATGAACTCATCCCAGGAATATCATAATTATAAACCCAAATAATTCATGAGGATCCACACAATTCTAGGAATATGATGACCCCATACATGTCATTCTATAATGAAGAAAACCAATTATCTCTCATGATTTCCAATTTCCCCAGGATCCCATATAAGTAATTATGTAAAAAAAGAAAAATCAAGTATCACTCAGAGTGTGATAAAATTCATCAAACCTATGATCCTGTTCATGGAATTCTATAAAGTGGAAATACAAGTATGTATCATTGAATAATATAATTCATGTGACTATACCTGTAATTCTGTAAATAGGAAACCCAAGTAAATCTGATGGTATATATAATCTCAAACAACCTATGAGACCATATATTAAATTACATAAAAAGGAACATGAGAATCACTCAATGTTTTATACAATTCATTTAACCATTTATATTTTCTTATTTGAGAATTCCATTTTAGTAATCATGTCATAACACATTTTAGTTATGAATAATAAATATAAAATTTTTATAATCATTGCATGAATAATTTTAAATATAAAATAATATATATGGCCATGTTAGAAGAATGAAAAATTATTATTTAAATATAAATAAAGAGGTTAATTCCCATTTATCATTTCAATTATTCCATTTTCTATCCCTTTTTTATAAAAAAATACAGAACACCAAATATATTGTTTTTTTAATATGAAATTTTAGAAATACCAATTCATCAGATAAATTTTATAAAACATTTTCATGAGAGTTAATTTAACACACATAAAAGGTGAACACAACTAAGTTAAGGTATTTTAATTATTTTATTTAAAATAAAAATCATAAGGGATGAATATATTACCTCATAGATTCTTTTGTCATGACATAAGAGAAATACACCAAAAAGGGTTGTCTCAATAGAGTTTGATAACAAAATATTGTTTCAGTTAGTGCACAAAAACTAATTAATATCAGTCATTAGGCTCTACATACTTGATTTTACATTTCAAAGGAAGAACATATTATATATTGTGTTTGTCACAATGAAATAATTTATAGACATGAAATTCATTAAGTGAAAAGTCATAGAATACATAAATTGTTCTTAGTATGGTCAAATCATCTGATATTGAGCTCTGGTTCGATCCTATTCGAGACAAATTGAAGAAATAAAAAATGAAATAAAATTTGGAAAATTAGATCGCAAGAAAAATTCATTGAATATGGAAATATAATCAAAGAATATAGGAATTTTATGTCATAGAATAACCAATCTATATCCAACACATCCAATATGTCTTGATTCATACAGCAGATGAGGGAGATCTCTCTATAACAAGAGGAAAGGAAGGGGGAACCCACAAGAGGGATGGTATCTGTGGATGGTAATATAAAGTGCAGAGAAGGAATGAAATATGATAGAGAGGGAAAACATAATTTCCCAGCCCATAATGAACCACATAGTTGGTCTGTATGGTTTGGATAACTGTGTACCAAACATGTGGTGTCACTAACTATGTAGAACTAAGGGTATTGGCCAGGTTCATAGTTTACCGGCCATGTATATCCCATTTCATTCAATTTTCAATTTACTATTGACCACCTTTCATAGACATGTTCCACCTCTCGCATGATTAGACCAAACTATGAGACCACCCTAGCTCCCCTAGATTTGGGAACACTATTTTTTTAATTGGCCACATGGTTTCAATAAACTATGATCATATAGGAAATAATTGTTTTGTTTCGGGCTGCATGGTTAGTACTAACGATGCGGCAACAATGTCCTTATGTCTAGTTGTCCTAAAATAGAGTTTTTTAATCTCAACGCACCTAAAACTCACTCGAACATTTGAGACACTTATCAGGACATAGAAAATGTCTTAAAAACTCCATTAAGTGTTAAAAATCAAGGATTTTCAATCTAAATATAAATTTTTCCTTTGTCCTATTCACTAAATGAAAATTTCAAGTTCCATTGGAAATTTTCCACTGTTAAAAAACATGGGATGTTACAACCTCCCCATATTTTAAATTTTCATCCTTAAGAAGCCTTGTGGAACAACCAAAATCTATCAGACCTACTTAGGTCATGATTTTTTGTTAAATGGTGGAATTAAATTTATGAATTTTCAATGAACCTCCATGTATCAATTTAAAATTCATTATACATTAGATTCTAATATTTTTCTAACACTTATACGACAAGTAGTAACATTGAGAATGATTTTACATAAGACAATCTAACCTGAGACATGATCACTTTATCATATATTTGGTAAATCCATCTCCTAGAACCCAACACCATAGGTTCTAAAGTTTAATGGATAAATTAAACCCATAGTCATCACCCCCATATGAATTTCCAAAATGAACAATCCATTTACATTCTAATGATATATTTAGGGATGTTTCTAAACATGATCAAACAGTATATTCCCAATAAATATCATTTATCCTGGTTACGTTGGATTTTACCATGAAAATCCTTAGATGAAATTTTTACTTAACTCATATCATCCTAGAGATATTTTAGAATATTTTTCTCCTTGATCACCTGCAAAGAAATAGGTGAAAATAATGAGGAGGCTCTACCAGGTGACTACTTCTAAAAATTACCATAATTAAAATTCAATCCATTCAAAAATCAGTCTTGATTCCCTATGATACTTCAATGTCACATTTACTACATTAACAGAATCCCATAACATGATTCCAGTTATTTCTCCAAAAAAATAAATTTATCTCATCATGTACAATCATTAATTTAGGTGATCCAAAAAATTCCACACCCTTGGAACATCAAACGTTATTTCTGTCCAATAATCTTGAGTAGACTCTGTGGTAACCTTGTAATCACCAACAAGATTCTAGGGAGATCAAACATGGAATCCTTAACAAGATTATATTTTTCAAAATAGAATAGAATTTTAATTTCTTTAGATCAGTGTATAATGATTCCCTCTTAGTGTCCCCAAAATGATGTCAATATTGGGACATTATCATCTCTAAGTCAAGAGTACAATAAGTGTATATCAATGATTACAAATAAAACATAAGACACTCATATCATAAAAAAATGATGTATCTTGTATGGTTTCCAACCAAACATATGAAACTACACATAAGAATAGTAAAAACCCCATTGGAATATTTCCTTTGATGGTCCCTAGTTGAATCTATTAATTTTTCATAATTAACCAACATTGATGAACATTCTCCCAAGGAATTCATTGATTGTTTAAAAAAACCCACCATAGTCCATCCCCAAATCACGGTGTTCTCAAGGTTTTCATACACAATGAACTGTTTTATCATTGTGATTTATCACAAGAACTGGCATGCATCAAAAGCATTGAATGATATAATTTTCTCACATACCCCAATCCATAATATAGCTTCTATACTCCATAAAAACAGAAAACCTAGTTTTATATCAAGCATCATCTCAAGGACTCAGACTCAAAATTTCGAGAATCATAGGATTATAGTAGTAGAAGTGACCATTCCCAAATGATCTTTAGATGGTTTTTTCCTATGCATAGAAGGTTGCATTTATTTAGAAATTGACATGATGCTCCCGAGCATAGGATTGTCCGTTTCATCACATTCTGGAATACATGAACTCATCCCAAGTCAAACGCTCTATCGACACTAACAGTGGGACTTGAATATGTCCAACACACATTTTCAAAATTCAAATTCAAATATTGAGGGAAACCATCAGCTTAAAAATCATTCTAGTTTATATTTACATTAGACGTACACATGATACTCCCCTACACCACACTCATTCCTATCATTACCATTCTTAATTCAAACCAAAACAAACTAACAAGTGTGTCAACACAACCGATCTTCTATGTAACATCATTCCAATTATTGGAACAAGTCATATTCCAATTAATTAATTGGTCAATATACCTTGATGATGACCTATGACCAAATAATAATAGTTGACGGTTTAAATAACTCCAACCAAACTCATATGGTTTTTCGAATCATTTTTTCAATTCGACGGGTAACACATGAATTGATGCACACTACCCCAATATTTCATTAACACGATGAGGAATCACATGATAATATCCATAGGCTCATAAACCCAATGCATATCAATATCCAACGTCCCATTGAAATATATTTTAACTAGAGTCATTTTATTCCAAATGACTATTAATCTATACAACTACTTCCCAATTGATCCAGCACTACAGATAAATAAGGGTCACAAGACCTGTTAAGTAACCAAAATCGCATAGTCTCATCTAACCTATTGAAATAAGGCACATGTGAAGCTCATGAACAATAGAAGGGTCAATTTACTGCAAAACCACATATCCACTCCAATTTTTATTTTCGAATATAAATTTACTACTTAGAAAAAATGGAAAATAAACATCACCTAATGTTTGAAACATTGTATAGACATTTAACAATGCTTTGAACTCTCTGTGTGCTACCTACACCAGGATATCCTCTTACTAAAGCACAAAGCATCAACTCTTGAAAAAGGTCAAGTGATAAAATTTCACTAGTCTTACCACCTAACCTATAAACATAATGTAATAGAAAATGTCAACTCAGACCTATGGGAAACATACATTTTCCCACTCAATGAATCTTTTAAGGAATCCATTCAACTACACTTACATGGGGGTAAAAGATAAGAACACCCAATTAATGATTAATTAAATTAAATTCCTTAATTGACTTTTTATTCTTAAATATTTAGGAAACTCAAATTTTCAGACATCATGCTCCAAAAATAATGAAAATGTACTTGGTACTTTATTCAACTAACACCACAAGGTACATAGAAAAGTTATTTCAAATTTCCTTACACGCGTTATTTATTTAACTGGAATCCCATCAGAATTAAACAATTTATCTAATAAATTACATTTTTCAATTTTATTTATCCATTATATAACACATTGGATTGGTTAAATAAAATTAAAATTCCATGTTATATATGAAAACACCTTTTAGGTTGCAATTCACATTTTAATTAATGAATTCCTCATAATAATTAAGGTATAGAGAAAACTACAAGTTATTTTATCAATTAAGGATCTAGTTTTTTAAGATGTAACCATACATTTATACATAAATAGTATAAGTAGATGATGAAGCCATAAATAACTAACCCAGGTAGCATGAAAATACACCTCTATGGGATTAAGAACTAGAGAACAAAATAATAAGGCAACCGACAAGGGTCCCATGATATAAATATCTGTCAGTTTATGTAAAACCCAATATTCATTTAAAATAGTATGATTTTTGAAAAACAATTATTTGTTTTATCATTTAAGACTAAAGCAAATTGACATACCTACCTAAGCCATGTTAACCCTATCTTATAAGCATTAGGAAGCATGATCGTCCAACTTGGGTTGAGTCATGTATAAGATACCTATGAAACTAGGTTATTTATGAGTCATATTTTTTCATCCAATTTAATATATATATATATATAATGGACTTATTAGATAAATTACTATTCCCACATCACAAATTTATATTCCTTTTTATGATACAAATTTCATTTACATAACTACAACTAGATTTTAAACTTAATTTTTTGGTATTTCAAAATATTAAGTTATGGTTCAATTATAAGGGTTTCCATTTTCAATTTTTTGAATCCCACATACATTATAAGCTGAAAATTATCACCTATGTAATCACAAACACTGATGATTCATCCCATTTAACCAATGTTCCATGTCTCAATAATGTCATGATTTGATAGTTAAATTAGATGAAACCATGAAGCTATGTGGTAAAACAACATCTATGTTGACATCGATATTTAATTTATAAAACCATACACCATAAATATAATGAGGCATGATATCAAATAGTAATTATGAATAAATAAATAAAAAGATACAATCAAAGAAGCATGTCATATAATAAATAATGATAAAATAATCACCTAAACATGGAATACATATACACATGCTACTAAATTACAAAGGGCACAACTAATATGTATCAAGAAGTCTCGCATTGAAATCTATATAGCCTGGATGATTCATGTATTGGGATTACCTATGTTCCCCTGATGACACATGTAATGATACATTATTGGCTTACAAGGCCAGGGGTAAAATATCATAAATCAGTTTCACCACAAAGTACATTAATCACTCAAGGTGAAAAAGTAATCATATGTAATAATGAATAACACAAAAAATAATCCTATTCCTAGACAATAGGTATTTTCCCCACATGTGGGATGATCACTCCAAAACATAGATATTTACAAAATGTTGATGCACTCCTAGTACCCTATCTACATGCCTAAAATATTAATACAGATGAAATAAAATACCCCTATGATACTTCTTTGAAATGTCTAGACATGGGAGACACCATAATGGTTTCATACGTCGGTTTATCATCTAACCTCAATTGAACCACCTCTTATGCTAGAGGTTTCCAACAACCAATGAGGAACTAATGATGTTATATGGGAGAGACTATACCATAATGATTAGAGAAACACAACAGTATAATATTGAGTAATTAAATCAATAAAAGAATAATTATAAATAATGGATAAAAAATTGTAGATAATCGTAATAAAATAATTAAATAATGATGAATAAATTTTCCAACACCAAATTTTAAACCCTACAGGCATGTCTAGTCAATTATACAGTATCTAAAGTATTAAAATTGAAAAATGAGATACAATATATGTATAAAAAAGTAAATCCAAGAAAGGGGTCTCCATGAGAACAACAAGCTTAAGATCAGTCCTGTTATCCTAACACCCATATCTAAGAATAAAAAAAATATGTTTGAGTCCATAACCCGATACTACTACAATGAGGTTTGTTTGGGAACCCTAGTGCAATTGAATATCAAACAGGGTGTGAGATATACTCAATAGACCACAACCAATAGCATCTAATTCTATGTTGATAGTTAATATAAAATACAATATTGTTGAGGTATGATAATTGAATGAGTGAATAAATAAAAAAATATGTAAAACATTTGGGCTCATGTACCTCAAGGACACCATGCATACCATACACGCTCCATACTAAGCTGAAATATCTCTCAGGATGCCCAGATTTTAATATAAGCATATATGAATGCAAATATTTTAAAATATATACATGAACCGGTGTGAACACAAATAGCATGCATAATATTGAAGGTAATTGTGGAAACATAGTCCTATGACCCATGTATATATGTTTAGGAATCCATGAATGGGAGTCTCTAACACACATAGAAAATATGATAAATCACATAAATCTAAACCTGAGACAATAAAATGGTCAAGGAACCAAGTTACATATCCATGTATTGTAGTATAATAGTAATTATAATGATATACCAAAAATTATATGTACTAATACATTTTCAAGATACAATTCTTGTAACCTATGATCTATTTAAAGGTTTCTTGTAATGTGGAACCCAATTATCTCCCAAGGAGTCATGTAATTATTATTATTCAATAATCCCATCCTTGGAATTTTGTTATGAGGAACCCCATGTGTCCCTCATGACATAAAATTTCCCTATGATCCCATATACGGTGTTATATAAAATGGAAACCGATGTATCACTAAGAGCATCATGAAAGTCATCTAGAAAATGATCCCTAGCATTAAAATCTATAAAGAGGGAACCCAAGTATATATCATAGGCTAATATACTTCATGTAACTGATGGGTCCATCCATGGAATTCTATACAGTGGAATACCAAGTACCACTCCTCATACATATAATCTCAAACAACCTATGAGACCATCAATGGAATTCTGTAAAAAGGATCCCTAGTATTTCTTAATTCATAATACAATTCATTTAAGCTTTTAAATTTAAGTGTTAGAGAAGGGAAAGTAAGTAAACACGATGTAACAGGTATCACATATGAATAATTAATAATCCAATTCAATAAGTACGTTATCTCACATTTAAATTATAATTTAAAAATGAAGTATTTATCATAATCATTCCATATTTCCATTCAAATATAAATAAATACGGACATAGCCATTTATCAGTTCAGAAATTCAATATGGTATGCCCTTTTTATTACACAATACAGTTCACATCATACATGATTTTATTAAAAAATATAAAATGTTATAAATACCAGTTTATTTGGTACAATTTATAAAAGTATTGCATGATAATTAATTCATGTCACCTTAAAGGTGATTAATGGTAAGAAATGTCATTGTAAATTATGTTTTGAAGCTAAAAATTATAAGTGTGATTAAATTTCTTGAGAAAGGAATATGTAATGGAATAAGAGAGATACACCAAACATGGGGTGTTTCAAGTTGAAGTGTATAACCTGCAATTTCTTAACGTAGATCTAAATGGTCAATTAATTTAAAGCATTAAGTCACATGAAATAATGGAAATATTTATAAACATGCAAGACATTATGGGAAAATCTATAGACCACATACCTTATAAATCCCTAAACCCATGCTTCAAGGTTCCGTACATGAAAAATCTGTTTATTTTTTATATAAAAGAGACAACTAAAAAATTGATAAATCATTTTACATTCCTGGAAATTTCCCACCTAGGTTTTGGTGAATTAGAAAAATAAAATACCTTTTATTACAATATTATAAAAAATAAAATAAAATAACTAAAATTATTTAGGTACTCTAACCCTGTTATCGAAGGGAATGCCTTCAGAAAATTCAAATAAACTAGTGAAAAATGAATTTAGAACATAGTGTGAGAATTAGTTTTTCTATTAAGGGGTTTTCTAAAAGTCCAACGAATAATACTATTGAAAAATACCTTTTGTAAAATATTATAATACATTTTAAATTATTATATTTTTAAAATTCATTAACAACATTCTAGGGATTTTTGGAATACATTAAGGATGATTTTGGAAGCAAAACCATGAGGCTACTTGAAACATTAATGATTTTTATTCCTACCCACTTTCATGAGGGATGGGATCAGTCCCCACTCCCTATCATGCTTACAACATCATTGTTCTAATCATTATAAAGACATTTTTTATCCTTAATTACATACACACAAACAAAAATATATATTTTAGAAGTGGTTTTGATTGAAAAAAACATGATAATGAAATAAATAATCATACACACTTATATTTATATAAAAATATAAAAAAAATTAATTTTCATATGAAATAACTTGTGAGTTTTGGTACAACCAAAACCTATTTCAATAATACTTTTCATGAAATATTAATAAAAACAATAACTATCATCCATGTATTCACACATTAATCCACTAATTCATGAAATAAATTTTATATATGGTTAATGATTTTATCATTTGAACTCAATCGTGAATGAAAAATATAAAATCATAGTTTATTAATTTATTTTATAAAATTATGACATAAATTTATGAACCATTCACAAAAAACCACTATTGTAAATTTATATTCACCTATAATAATATATATGTATCATTTTTTTCAAAAAATATTCATAAGAATTAAATAATGATGTGTTGCACTTAAAATTTTTAATGAAACATTTTTAAAATAAACACTCATCTTTGCATATCTGGCTTGAGTAAGATAGTAAATTGAAATCAAAATATTAAATGAACTGCTTACTCATTTATGTAATTATAATTGAATGGGTGTATATACAAATATGAAAATATCATAAATTTAAAAGGATATATGGAGACTTTTTTACTTTACTCTAATATATTAACATAAGTTGAAATTAAAATTAGAATGATATTGAACATTGAATAATTCATATTTATATATATTTATTTATTTATTTTTTAATAATGTAACTTGTAAATATGTTTAATACTCCCATAAAAGATACATTAATAATTTTTGAATTAAATAATCATAGTTTGTGAAGAACAAAACATAAATATGTATCTCAAGAGTAACATTAAATTATGTATATATACATATAAACAATGAATTTAAATTCTAAAAATTATGAACATTATGTTTATTATATAAAAAACACCTAGACACACACACACACACAAAGAGATATATATATATATATATTGAATGGATTTTTTAATACCTAGAATAACAGAATAAATTCATTTTTAAACAAAACCTCGATAAAAAAATATAATCCCTTAAATTATTATATAGTGGGAAATTATATTAAAAAAAATTCTCTTACTATAAATATCCTACTGGAAATTCAAAGATGAAAACATCAAAATATAATGGATTCCCTTACGAAACAATAAATAAAAGTTTTAATATAAAAATAAATGTAATATCTTAAATCTATGAGGACTTAGGTATTCATAGTGAGACATAAATTTTTAAAATGTTAAAATGTCATGAACCAACCCGGGATGTCATCTGACCCGACACCCGACCTAGTCTACGGCATGGACTGAAAGGATTTGGTATTCCCACAATATTGTAACTAGTGTCAGGAATCAAAATAAACCAAGAGGGAATGTTTTCAAAACAATCACTATGATCATATAAAAAACTCAACAATAAATAAACTAAACACAACTTAATCTCCAATAAATAATAACAATTTGGTTTAGTTATAATATACAACTGAACAGAAACAAAACCGAAATGAAAAGAAATCCAAACTAAAACTAAACTCCTACTGGAAAGATCTCCATGTGACCATATTTTCAACAGCATCAAGAAGACTTAACTACTCCAAGTGCCTGCTCGAACTAGAAGACCTAAACAAAAGGATGAACCTGCAGAAGACTTCGTGTCTCCTGACACTAAATTGTACAAGAAGGGTGTTAGTTTCACAACTTAGTAGGAAAAAAATATCCATGTGTTTCCTTTAAAAAAACATTTCATTAAAAATAGTTTTAAATACATTAATAAAAATACGATTTTCACATTTTTAACAAATAATCACATTTTTTTCATTTTTCCAAAACATCAAACAGTCCAATGATATTTTAAGAACAAGGATACCATTTCAAAATAAAAACTCAAAACGAAGAGATGTCAGTCTATGATAAAAAATAAATAACTAGTGAAAGATGAAAACTAAATTCAACACAATGTAAATAAGATGATATAAATAGTAACAGTGGGAGATCCTAAACATCCCTAGAGTGACCCCTAGAAATACTCAGTTCAGAAACACATGCTAGCATATGGTGAAACCCCTATGTCTAAAACCAACTGGCCTCCCTCAGCTGACCAATCTAGTTGCACAACCCTCCTAGACTTTTAGTAATCCAGGGGGTACCAACCCATCTAATCAAGGCTGGAAAGCTACCTTCCATCAATCCTCTAATACATGGCCATAAACCCATGGTGGTAATATACTATTTATGTGGGAGGCCCTCGCATGTGAGACTCACCTTACGTTCTGTCAAAGCAACTACCTACCCCCAACATGGAGACCACCTATAGGATAAACCCTAAATGGAAATCACTCTAAAATTGTTCCCACTATATATTTATGTGTGTCACATTTCTATAGATTCCAACCGGGATATCAAATCACATAACCATATGAGACATTTTCTTAAACATATCATGTTACCAACCGAGCATTGAGTTTTCGAATAACCACATTGTTTTTCCATTTCTAAAAGTTGAAAAATAGGCCTTATATCACATATATATGAAATATAATTTCAAAATAATTCCCAATGATTCTAAAATTCAACACAACTAACCACATTAAAGAAGGAAATGCCAAACGTTCCTTTATACCAATTCCAATTTCATTTCAAAACTGAGATGAAAACACACAGTTCACTCAAAGGTTCTAAAAAATACTTCTCATCATTTGAAAACCCATAATTATTTATAAAACCCCAAATGTTCCACAACATTCCTCACAACCTTTAAAATAATTTTAATTCATTTGGGGAGTCATGGAACTGGGTTATAATAATAGGGAGGAATAGAAGGTAAGGAACCTTTTTAGAAAACCAATGATAAAAAAAGAACCACATCCAAAACCATCATTATTTGGAGGCCCATACATTTATTCACTTTGTGAACCTATGGATTTTCCCACATCCAATACCATACCACAATTAGTTTTTCCCCAAATAGTTTTCAAGAGACATCACATTCCTTCCAACTGGAACAATAAACCATTTCATGAAAACCACCATGTTTCACATTACCTAAACAATCCCAAACTAATCAAATTAGTAAAATATTTATATAGGAATCCCAGCCCAAATTATCCAGCCTTTCTATAAAAATATGGAATTTTGTCCAAAAAACCGTATAAATTCACATTCGCAAAAACAAATAATCACATCAAAAACTATTTTTAACAAATTATACCAAAAAAACCCACAAATATAAACTAAATATATGTATCATTATGTTGAAAATATTATTTAAGAATTAATTTAAAGAATCCATTATTCAATAGGTTTCATCAAAAAGGAAACCATGGAGACACATACCTTGTTGGTGTGCAAGTGGAATATAACATCATGGGGAGGGAGAACCTAGACCCACAGATTATCCGAACACCCTGAACATAAATATTATCAAAAAACAGTATCCAAACATAACCTAAGGGTTATACCTAGGGATGAATCCCCTAAGAGACAGAATGAAACTAAGGGAGTATAAGGGAAGAAGAAGAAAATTTCCAAAAACACTAAAATTAACATTGAAATCAAAGAAGGAGATCCACGAAGGAATGAGATCCAAGGGGAAAGTCCTAGGGGGGATCTCTTTGGGAACCCAAATCAATAAGGTATGGGGATTCACAATTTGGGGATAAAATTGGGTAAGGTTAGGATTGGATTTTTATATATTAAATATTCTTGGAAGCTCACACGGTTTGACTGCATATTTTATCAAACTATGCCACAAATGTGTGACAACTACTATCCAAAATGAGAGAAACTACATTAATAACCCACATGGTTTTTTAGGTCATGCAAAAACCATGAGTGAGATTATACCATGTTCTTGACCTACCGCATGACCATGCAGAAGGGTTTATGTGACCATGATCAAATTGGGGGGTAGCTTCAATCCCACTCTAGAAGTGGTTGTACGAGTACATCAGCTGACCAAATGGTTTTCACTAACCTTATGGTTCCCATGCTTAGGCCTAATACCCACCATAACATCCAAAATAAAAAAATTTCATCTAGGTCTCATCCCGAACAAAAATTCGAATGTACCAATACCCTAAAAATAGTATAATAATGGAGTATTTCAGGTCAGGATGTGACAATTATCCCCACTAAAAAAATATTATTCCCCCAAAAATTCACCAAGACAAAAGTTAGCTAAAATTTTTGTTCATTACAAATCACAAATGATAGTAACTATGAACCCTTGGGTGACTATTTATTCCTCATGTCACATCCGACCAATCCAAATGAAACCACAATATAATAATGAGGGAAGAAAATGGGAGTGGGGAGGTTCTCCCCACCATAATTAATCAACTAATGTGGAAAATTTTAAACCTTAACAACACCACAAAACATAAAAATAAACCCACTATGGAGCATCCTAGAAAACCGAGACCCCGAGAACTTACTCAACATCCCCACACTAGACAAAAAACATCCTTACCACAACTAAAAATAAGGTAACTCCCAACATGAAGTAAACCAACTTCTTTAGAATGAGTTAAACAACTGAACCACCAAAACTGAGAATATTTACACACAATCTAAACCTCCAACACATGAGGAGCATCCACATAAATAACGCAAACATCTATAATCAAGAATATATACAATTGAAACCAACCCATATAAGGAATAAACACAACTAAGAAAAATGAATGATTCTAGAATACCCAAATAGATGAACACAACCACTTAGATCACAAAAGGAAAATCTCATATTACTTTTTATAATGGAATGATGAAATTACAATATTAGGAAAAAATAACAAGAAAACATCAAAAAAATACATCTCAACATGTGAGAAAAAACTAAGTTAAAGTATTCCACATTCCCTAGTGACTCTTGACTATACATGATCTTTACTCCAAGGCATGTGTATAGAACCTTGATGACTGAACCATCTCCTTCCTCACAGTCAAGCACTAGCATCCTATGATCAAAAATCCTTCTATAGGAAATTCTTGATACATAACTTATCTAAATTACCCAAATGTCCAAAATAATGATAGATCTTTAGGGGGATTTAACAAGACAACATCAAATTTTCGGACCGTCCACACAGATGGCAGACTGAAAAATGGTCTGAAGAACCAAAATCTATATCCTAGGAAGATGATTTCTTAGAGAAAGGTTCATGTGGCATTAAATCCTCTTGGGATGGGGAACATTAATGTATAATGAGAGACACCAAATTATCAAATTCTTATGCTCCGGAAACCAACTTGACTATGTATACTTCATCGACCAAATTCTCAAAAAAAAATCCATTGAGAAGTGGGCTAAATTATTGATCTCTGGACGAAGACCCACCAAGAAAAGAGAATCCTTTGCTAGATCCTATAACTCCACCTATTCAGAAATGGAAACAGACTCCTTAAAGTGGTCAACACAATCCTTCACCATCTGTTGGCCTTGCTGAATACTCCTGAGCTCATCCCTTTTACTTTTCTTCACATCCTTAGGTATAAACCATCAGACAATGATGAAATTAAAAACTGCCCATGTCATTCCAACATGCTTTGATGGAGGGGGGCACATCTCCCATTCATCCAAATAATGACCTTAAAATATCCCCATAACATCACGAACTATAATAGATTCAGGAGTTCCAAACAACCGAAAGACACACTATACTTCCTCAAGCCACTCAAATTCCCCTAAAAAGACTCGATCTGCCCAACTGAGATGAAAAACTGAGAATAATAAAAAACTAGGCATGATGCCTTAGAAAATATGGGGAACTTTCAGGGTAGAATTATCTGAAAACCACTAGATACACAAAATTTAAACCATCATCAAAAAATACGGAACTAAAAGGAATATCCTAAGGTAAAACAACCAACTCAAAATCCAGAGACACACAAGAACAACCAAAAACATTCCTTAAAAAACAACCATTTTAATTTAAAATCAAAAAATTCCTTCTTCCAGGGCTTCTTTTCAAATATAAATCCACTTTTCAGTAAAATAACTCACATTATAAAACTAAAACTAATTTCATGAATCGTTTTCTCTTTTAAAATCAAATTAAAAAAATTAGGTGAATCCTTTTATCTCAAACACACACCCATAGAATACCATGAACCATTATAGATGTCTTCTTTAAAATCCATCCAAATGTGCCGACATGCATTTTCCACACACGTACCCTCACATTTTATAATGTTTGTAATGAATACTATGAGATCCACGGTCCACCTCATCATCGAACCTGAGCATCTTAAAAATTCTCAGTCTAAATCACTTCCAAATTTAAAACGATTTTTTTCAATTTAAAGCCACATGAATTAAATAATTTTCATTTTAATAAATCATTTTTTCTTTTGAAATCTTGCTCACATAAACCATAAAAAATGAAGCTCAACACAGAACAAAACATTGGAAGGATGAAATAGTGTTTGTTCCTAACTCTGCGACATGGTAGTGAGCCATTCCCTAAATAAGCATCAGTAATAATAAGAAATTGAAAAATGAAATTGGAATTCACATGGGTCACTACTCCATGTGATATCACAAAGTGAAACTTGATCACCTATATTGTTATCCCCCAATCCAAAACAAACCAAAACTGGTCATGGACTCAATTCCCATGCTACCTCGTGTAACTTTGGTCTCCTCCCGTGTGGTGGTGATCGGGCACAAACCCATAACATGTAACATCTCTAGTAAATAAAGAATACTAAATTTTCATATTTTTTAATATTTTTGAATTTAATATTTATTTTACTTTAAAGGGGAGGCTATGTTCGATGGCTTACCCAATACGCAACAACGGGTTTCTTCGAAATATTACGTTGCATTCTAGTAATATAATATTATTATTTTAAATGGTAGTTAACGCCTAGCAATTGTATTGGAGGGAACGCATAGAACCAACTAAAATATGATTATATATTTTTGTTAAATGTTTGTACATTTATCCAAAAAATATTAGTCTTAAAATGTGAATGAATCATAATTTTAAGAATAAATACTCTATTATTCTTTAAAAGGTCGTTTTACGGCCTTTTAATGGATAACCCTCCTTAAATATAGTTTTGGTCTCAAATATATGTTCTATTTTTAAAAAATAAAATTCTTCTTTAGAATCTGGACATCAAAATTCACTTTGGGTTAAATTTTGGTACTTTTTTGATAAAATTCTTTATTTGATGATTAGTGAAAAATACTATATTTTAATTCAAATATTATTTTTAATCTAATTTTTTATATGTATATATTATGTTTTTTATTGATTTTGATGTTTAATTGGATTATATTTTTAACATTTAATCCAATCACGGTGATTGGAAGAAATTTTACTATTATATTGGGCATAAACAGGTGAAAATCTTTTGACAGATATTATTTCATAAAAACATGCTATATGTTTTGACAAAGGAAATTACTTTTAAATTAATTAATGAAAATTATATGATTTGGATTTTTTGAAATAGACATAATTTTTGAATTCTTAATATCAAATATTTCTTAGGCTGATTTTCTGGTATTTTTCTGAAAAACATCAATTTTTGATGGATTGTGAAAACACTAAGTAGTAGTTAAAAAACTGACTTTTTCATTTAAAGGAAATTTTTCCTCTTCTGTGAATTTAATTTCAAAAAATCAACATACATGGTTGTTATTAGTAATTAAAATTTGGTTCAATAAGATGCGAATAATTTTTTTGTGAATAGTAACTTTTGACTTTTATTTACCGCAGTTAAAGGTAAATAGGGTAATTAAATTTAAAAAGAATATTATAATTATTCAAAAATACCTTAAAACTTTTCCTAACCATATTTGATGAGTCATGTCCAACAATGGGAATCCTTGTGTAGATTTTGGGACCCCATGGAGCCACGTGGGAGTGATGATGACATATTAGACTAATTTATTTAATGTAAAGGAAAAAATGACACAAACAAAGATCTTTTAGTAAATAAACTTTTACTTATGGTTATATAAGTTTTATTTTTGGCTATAAATATTATTTGGAAATCTAAAACGATTTTCTAAGTCATGGTATTTTTTTATAATTTTTAGACATCATATAAATAAAATTATTAATGACACAATAATGATGCAGTATTTACCTCATTAATAAATGATTTATATAAATAAGATTATAAAAATTATAATAATATCCAAAGTAGTAAAATTATTATTAGATTATTTTATTTCGACCATGAGTCCGCTTATATTCTACTTTAATGATTTTTTGGATCTTTTGATGCCAAAGATAAGTTTAAAATAAAATAAAATTTTCAAACATTCCTAAGGAGACCCTCCTCTACCTTATAAAAGGAGACCACTTATAACCATTTCCTGAAACCTCTCAAGCCATTTGGATCATCCAAACTCTACCCAATTAATCTCCTTAAAACCCTATATTCCACCTAGAAGCATTAGCTTAGTCATAACACACTTCAACAAACCCTTTTGGTTCAATCCGAAGGGAGTTATCCAAATTTAAGGCAACTGATTCTCTTAAATTAATTTCTTTTATTTTACTTCTCCAACCCCCAAAACACTTATTATTCCGTTATTTTATAACAACACCAGTTTAGAGACCCAAATATTGATGTACATGGACATTAAATTACTTTTTCGGAATAATTAATACATAACAAGAAGCAACACTCAAGGATCGTAATAGTTTAGTGTTTTTGGAAACTTGGAAAACGATCTTCTAATCATGGTGAAAGATCTTCAACATCTCCCATAAAGATATTCCCCATTTGGTTTATTAGATAAAACCATTATTTATATCCTGGGGAAATGAAAACATAAAAATGGTGAGATCAAATTCTCAGTAATGGTAAACATAGAGAACATAAAACAATCCATAAACATTTGAATGCAAAAACTTGAACATAAAATCTAAACATCAAAATCTTGATCAAAGGAATAATTCATGGAAGTACATAAGGCATATATCATAAAGGAACATCAATAATGATAAAATATAATTGGAATAAAACATGTAATTTTTTAAAACCGTTAAGCACTTGATATGATTTCCATAGTAGCCAAGGCATTGCAGCCAAAACCATCTTAGTGGACAAAGTCCCTTTCTGAATCGAGTTCACTCCTCGTTCCAGTCATGTATCACATAACCAGATTAACTTAATGTTCTAGCCATGTCTATTGAATGAGATATAAATCTTTACCTAAGGAATTGGAGGGATATATAGTTCCCACCCATCTCATAATAAAATCATTCTTACGTGTACCACAACATAAACATAAATCATTCATCATAACCCAAAGAATAAAATCGGTTTCATCAACATCATCCCATCATAACATAATCCATATAAAACAAATGGAAATAATTTCATCTTAAAAAAAATTTGAAACCATGTAAGTCATAGAGACATTATACTTGAATCATAATCATACTAAATAATGTCATCTTAGATGGAAAATAGTTTTGACAAAACACTTGAAATGAATTTTTGAGGAAAATATCCTTTCTTCTTCAAAATCATTTTATTTTCACAAAATTACATTAAATTTTAAAATAAAGGGATTTTGTTGAAAATAATAATGAAATATTGTGGATTAATCATCATGAAAATTAGGCGTTATGAAACCGTAAAAATCTATTCATGTCATATAAGTTAAAAAACATTATTCTCATACTTTTGCCGGAAAAGTTAAAAAGTACCTCATATGGTAAACAAAAGAAATATTCCTTACATACCATGTAGTAAAAGAAAAAAATGGGTAAAAAGGACTTTAAACATACATGAAACCATTTTTAAGAAACATGGAGATGAATGATAAATATAACCCCAATAAATACATACAAGTAAACAATCTCGGATAAAAACGAGATTGGAAAAGTTATCCCTTACCTTATGTCTGATATTCTTCGTATGTATCCAAAAATACTTTATAATTATTTAAATAATGACATTGAGTTATTACAGAATCATATTCATTATTATGATATCATATATGGTTCACTTATGACTGTATATTACCTGATCTTTTGTAAATTCCATGTTAAAGCAGCGTTTTGGGTAAAATCATTTCATTTATCATACGTGTTTTGACTTGTTGTTCTTGATATTATTACTTATATCCTGATTTACATAATTCCAGAATGTAAAAAATTATTTATATATAATATATATTCAGCTTGTAAATGTACATGATAATCGATAAATGGAATGAAATACACCGTTCATGGAGACGGTAGGCCATACGTAGGCAGGAACGCTATTTTTGTTTCCTTATTGAAATAAATAGAATTAAGTAAATGAAAAATACATGTACATAAATCAATTATCATTGTTATGTAATATCCTTCATGATTATTTATTATATATATACTTTATAATCATACTTTTATAGTTAATCATGGAAAATTAATCTCATCGCGTTCGTGGAGACAGTAGTCCGTACATACGCACGAGCGATGATGGCATTCCAATGATCGTGGAATTTTATTTAAATGAATGTATAATATTCCAGAATAAATTTCACTTTAAAATAATCATATATAGTAATTTATTTACACCAACATACCCATCCACGTAAGGTGGTGGTGGAAAACAGATTACACCACGGCGTGGAGACGGTATTTCTTACGTATGCACACGCGGTGATTTCATTTTCCGTAGGATGGATAGAAGATGAAATATAGTTGTTTAATATTTATAATAACATATCAGTGTATTAGTGATACTGATGATATTAATTTATTATGAAAAAAATAAATACGAAGAAGTATAAGAAGAAATAAATTGGAAAGAATCAGTAATGGATATTACCTCTTCTTTGACGCGCCTCTTCTTAACCTCCTCTTAAGGCACTAGGGTTGGTATTTTTAGGATACAAGAACCTATATACTATTTATAGGGAAGTTTATAAGGGAAATGGGAAGGTTTTTGACTAGATTTAAGGGCCCAAATTGTCTAAAGAGAAGAGGGAGGAGGTGCCCTTTTATAAGGGAGGAGATGGGCACCTTTGAAGTCCTCAAAAATATTAATTTATAATATATTCAAACCCCACATAAAAACATCCAAAATGACTCAAATAAGATCTTAGAAGATATAGGGTTGTAATATAATCAACCAATAAAATTTGGTCATGTTGGTAATTTATTTTAAACATTATCAACTTGATTTTTCATTATTTAGTCTATTTAATTTTATTTTTGGTTAAAAGAATATAAATTTTAAATTGTTATAAATAATTACTAATGTGTTGTGAATTTTACATAATTGGATTATTTATGACATTTTAGACCATATCACGTTCAATTTATAATTGTTAAGTTTTTTTTGATTTTTATACAATTATATATTATGTTATTTTTAGAAAATAACAATAGTGTAAATTTTGACACTATTCATTTATTTGAATTTAATTAAACTCCACACAGAAGATATGTTATAACTAAAAGCTTTAATAAATTAATAACATGTCATATTTATCTAGAAAATTATTAGATCAAATTAAATAGTTCATATAATATTTATTTTAATATTTTTAATTACATTTATTTGAAATTTCAATTAATAAAATAATATCTACATCACTATTGTGTCACCTTTAATGATAATTATTTAAAACCTAAAAATTCTAAATTAATTCACATGATGTAGATAATTTTACTAGCTTTCTGTAGACTATTAATTTTCTATGTTTCATGATGTTTATCACTAAATTAAAATTATAATACTTATAATATTTAAGAGAGTGACATGTTGTCACTTTCTTTGGTTTTAATAATAATTAAATTATTTAATGGTCAAAAGTCCATAAAATGAATCTATTCCGACAATTATGTGATATGAGTCTACATTTAGTCATCCAATATAATTTTTTCAGGTGTTAGTGTAATTTTATAATATAATGTTTACCCTTAATTACCCGATTTATCTTTAACTACAGTAAATAAACATTAACGTAGTTACTATTCATAATATCAAATAAATAAAAGTAAACTATTAACATAATTTGGATCCACTGAATTCAAATACGGAATTTGTTTTTCAAAATTCAAAACACAGAAGATGAAGTAATTAATTTAAAATTAATCTCGTTTTTAAGAAAACGTGTTTTAAAAGTTAAAACATTGCGAAAGATTGAAATGTTTTTACCTATGAATTCAATGTAAAATTAATGGTAATTACATAATGTATATTAAATGCTAAAAATATATTCTATTTTTACTTTAAAACCATTAAATCTTATAATTTATCCATATAAATTATTACAAGGAAAAAAGTTGATTTTAATTAAAATATAGCGTGTTTTTACTATTCATTAAAATATGAAAGTTATCAGAATAATATGAAAAATTAATCCAAAGTAAATTTTTATATCCTGATTCAAAAGAAGAATTTTATTTTGTAAAATTTAACTTATAATCATGTCAAAAAGAATAATTAAAGTGGGTGCACCATCAAAATGCTTCAAAATTTTATTTTTTAAAAAATAATTATTTTACCAAAAAAAATTATTTTGTTCTCATACCATGTTCTAAAAAATGAGTAAGATGAACAATAATGTTATAAAATTAAAAATATAGATACTACTATTCATAATGTCTAGTTCATAATAATATTATAACAATATATCGTCATTTAGTGAAACCCAGTATTGCGTACAACACACGCTATAGAGGAAGGTCGCTATTGTGTGTAATGTAAGCCATGTTAGGGTTGCGTGTAGTGAAAGACTCCTCCATTGTTTCTTATAACAAAATCCAACCATATTTTATTTATTCATTGAATATATATATATATATACACTCAATGTTTCAGAGAATAACTACTATCAAACAAACGTGAAATTGTGTGTAACATGATCCAAGATTAGTATTGCGTATAATGAAAGCTAATATGGTGTTGCGTATAGAGAAAGATAATCTTGGTGTAGCATAAAAAAAGAAATATGAAAGAAATTAAAAGTAATATATCTTATAAAATCTCAGGGTGTTACATTCTACACCCTCAAAATGTATTTCACCCTTGAAATTCGTCGGGATTATAAATGGTTTATTACATGAGTGTTTCTTTCATAGAAACCCACATCGTAAAAATGAATACCAAAACATATCTTTAAAAACTAATTTATGAAACGTAATGGTTACCCAAATTAAATAATCACTTGGTTTACACATAGGAGAACATAGGTGAAAATATAGATATGAAAGATAAATCTAACCATCAAGTTCTGATAGAGAGTGGTAGAGAACATGGCTATGAAAAATCCAACAATCACAAACCCATAAATTTGTGATGATCTAAGGTCCCATTTGATTCATCAGATATAAGAGAACTAGGAAAACATTTTTTGGTTTTCAAGGTCATTTCCCTAATGTTGAAGAATTTGATTTAGAAGAAATACTTACTTTATTTTGGTAAAATCTCACCATTGTTCGTGCCTTGAACAACTTCCACTTCATCTCTTAAAGAAATAATGTTTAATTTTTCATTCTTGAAGAGTTAGTAGAACATGTTATAGAGTGATGGTTCATTCCATCTGTCTCAAACAAAAGGTTAGAAAAATTTATCAAATAAACATAAGTCCATCTATAGTGAGGTTAATCATATATGATTCCAAAAATGGACTTATACTCCATCTATCATACCACTTAATAAAATAAAACTAGTTTCTACTAACCAGGGACTTCCTGTAGGCCAGTGGTAGGCGATAAAGGCCTGTCACACTTCAGTTGTGGGTTCTATTCCCATAGCCTTGTCTGATGCGATGGGTTGTTCCCCGTCATGTAGGTTGTCATTTTTCTAAAACTACATTATTATAACCTTCCATTAATAATATCGAAAATGTTCTTGCCATAAAAAATTATATATGATGTCCAACTTAATCTGTTCCAACCTTTAGGCTTATCGAAGACACTTCTTCACAATATTATAGTATAATGAAAATGATTACTAGAAATTTCATCAACCAAGCATGTGAATACAATCATTTATTCCCCATATAGCATACGATATATCTTGTTGGTCACATTCCAATCATAAGAATAACTTAATATGTATTCTCTTGAAAAATGAATACCCATTGAACCATAGTGAAAACATGAATGTTGTCAAATGTAAAGTCTTTCCACATCCCAAAATTTCTATACACACAAACCATGATATCTCATGGTCCTTATATCAGCCATGAGCTCATTAATACTATCAAAAATCTCATTATCTCTTTATAGCTTCATTATGAGCATATCATCTACTTTACAAAAATATCTTAATATCCTTTCATGGTTACCGGAACCATTAAACATATACTTTCAAATACTTTTGGGAAAAAAATTGTGTAACAATCCTTAGATGTGTCTTTATTCCATAGTACCAGTATCTATACAACATAACTCTTTATAAACATAAATCATTCAACAACATTCTTAAACCACTAAATGAGCATCATCATTTCATTCATCTCATATATAATTTTTAGTCTCTTCATCATCATCAAGATAAATACTACCCTTACGACCATGTTGATTCTCTTCCTGAAAAATTCCCTTAGATCATTGGTTTTCATAATGCCCCTACATTCCACAATTAAAACATTTGACCATCGTTGATGTCATCGAAATACCATTATCCTTGTCTATGGTGTTAACTAAACCATTTCCTTTACAATTATTGGCTTTGTGTCCATATTTTACTCACCCAAAGCATCTTACAGTTCCTTTGAAACATTCTCCATGATGCCTCTTACCACATGATTTACATTATGTAAATTGAACTTTCATTCCTCTATGATCATCATGAAAATCCATCATTCTCTTATTGGATGAGTCAGGAAACTTACCAAAGTTGAGATTATTGATCATATTATGAGATTTATGATTTGGCATAAAAACGATGTTTGGAATTCCAAATCCCATTTCATTTGGTTTCTCAGGAAGAATATCATTCCATTGTCCATCATATTCTCTATTATCATGAATCTTCTGGTCTCCAGCCATTTTATAAAACCCAAAAAGAATATTGTGAGAGGAAAAAATCATGCTATGTTAAAAAACATAATAAATGGGGAGTACATTAAATATCTAACATCTTATGTTTAATTATAAGATCATTACCGTATTTTTAGTACTATAACCTATACTTATACTTAACCTTAGGGACATCCCTAGACACACCTTAGAAATATCTCTTGGGATCTCACCAATGTTTTTGCATCCTAGTTTCCAAAGGTTAACTAATCCTTTCCTCTGATACCAACTGTAGATACCCAAATCTTGACTTACATTGACATTAAATTACTTTTTCGGAATAATTAATACACAACAATAACCAAGACTTAAGGTTCATATTAGTTTAGCGTCTTTGGAAACTCAGAAAAAAAAATCTTCTAATCAGGGTGAAAGATCTTCAACATCTCCCATAAAGATCATCCACTTTTGTTTTCTTACCTAAAATCTTTATTTATATCCTGGGGAAAAAGAAAACATAAAAAGGGTGATCTAAAATGATCAGTAAGGTTAAACATAGAGAACATAAAACAATCCATAAACATTTGAATGAAAAACTTGAACATAAAATGTAAACATCAAAATCTTGATCAAAGACATAAATCATTGAAGTACGTAAAGAATATATCATAAAGTAACATCAATCTTGATAAAATATAATGGGAATAAAACATTTAATTGAGGAAACCCATTAAGAACATGATATGATTTCTATAGTATCCAAGGCATTGCTTCCAATACCATCTTAGTGGACAAAGTCCCTTTCTGAATCGAGTTCACTCCTCGTTCCAGTCCTGTATCACTGAACCGGATTAACTTATCGTTCCACCCATGTCTATCCCATAATATATAAATCATTACCCAATTCATTGGAGGGATATATAGGTCCAATCCATATTATAATGAAATCATTCTTACATGTGACACAACATAAACATAAATCTTTCATCATAATCCAAAGAATAAAATGGGTTTCATAAACATCATCCCATCATAACACAACCCATATAAAACAAATGGATAACATTTCATCATAAAAAAAAGTTAAACCATGTAAATCATAGAGACATTATACTTGAAACATAATCATACTAAATAATGTCATCTTAGATGGAAAATAGTTTTGACAAAACACTTGAAATGAATTCTGGGGGAAAATATCCTTTATTCTTCAAAATCATTTTCTATTGACAAAATTATATTCAATTTTAAAATAAAAGGATTTCTTGAAAATAATAATGAAATTTTTGAGAGGAATATTCCTGAAAATTAGGCGTTATAAAACTGTAAAAATCCATTCATGCCGTATAAGTTAAAAAAACATTCTTCTCGTACTTTTGCCGGAAAAGTCAAAAAGTACCTCGTATGGTAAAGAAAAGAAAGATTTCTTACATACCATTTAGTAAAAGTAAAACAAAGGTAAAAGGGAATTTAAACATACATGAAACCATTTTTAGGAAACATTGGCATGAATGATAAATATAACCCCAGTAAATACTTACGAATAAACAATCTCGGATAAAAACGAGATTGGAAAAGTTATTCCTTAACTTATGTCCGATATGATTCGTATGTATCTAAACCTCCTGTATAATTATTTAAATAATGTCATTGACTTATTATATAATCATATTAATTGTTACGATATCATATAAGGTTCATTTATGACATTATATTACCCGTTCTTTTGTAAATTCCATGTTAAAGCAGCATTTTGGGTAAAATCATTTCAATTATCGTACGTGTTTCGACATGTTATTCTTGATATTATTACTTATATCCTGATTTAAATAATTCCATAATTTAAAACATGATTTATATATAATATATATTCCTAATATAAATATACATGATATATCGATAAATGAAATGAAATACACCTTTCATGGAGACAGTAGGTCATACGTACGCATGAACGCTGTTTTTGTTTCCATATTGAATTAAATGGAATTAAGTAAATGAAACATATATGTAAATAAATAACTTATCATTATTATGTAATATCTTTCATGATTATTTGTTATATATATACTTTTTAATCATACATTAATGGTAAATCATGGAAAATGAATCTCATCGTGTTCGTGGAGACTGTAGTCCGTACGTATGCACGAGCGATGATATCATTACCATGATCGTGGAATTGTATTGAAGTGTATGTATAATATTTCAAAATAAATATCACTTTACAATAATCATATATAGTTATTTATATACACCATTATACCCATCCAAGTAATGTGTTGGTGGAAAACAAATTACACCACGGCGTGGAGACGGTATTCCGTACGCACGCACACGCGGTGATTTTGTTCTCCGTAGGATGGATAGAAGATGAAATAGGGTTGTTTCATATTTATATTAACATATAATTATATTATTTATACTGATGATATTAATTTATGATCAAAAAAATAAATAATAAGAAGTAGAAGATGAAATAAATTGGAAATAATCGGTAAAGGATATTACCTCTTCTTTGACGCGCCTCTTCTTAGCCTCCTATTATGGTACTAGAGTTGGTCTTTGGAGGAGACCAAAAGCTCTATAATGTTTCTAGGGAAGTTGAGAATGGAAATTTTCAGGGTTTGGCCGAGATTGAAGGATAAAAATTGTCTAAAGAGAAGAGGGAGGAGGTGCCCTTTTATAAGGGAGGAGAGGAGCAACTTTGGAAACCTCAAAAATATTAATTTATAATAAATTAAAAACCCACTTAAAAACGTCCAAAATGACTAAAATAATAACTTTAATGAGATAGGGTTGTGATTTCATCAACCAAAAAAATTTAGACATGTTTTTAATTTATGTTAACCATTATCAATTTGATTTATCCTTATTTATTCTATTTAATTTTATTTGTGGTTATAAGATTCCAAATTTTAAATTGTTATAAATAATTACTTATGTGGTGTGAATTGTACATAATTGGATTATTTATGAAATTTTAGTCCATATAAATTTTAATTTATAATTGATAAATATTTTTGTGGTTATTAAACAATTGTATATTATGTTATTTTTATAAAATAACAATAGTGCCAATTTTGACACTATTCATTTATTTGAATTTAAATAAAATACACACAGAAGATATGTTCAAAATAAAAGCATTAATAGATTAATAACATGTCATATATATCAATAAATGTAGTGGAGAACATTAAGTAGTTCATATAATATTTATTTTAATATTTGTAAAACCATTTATTTGATATTTTAATCAATAAAATAATATCAACATCACTATTGTGTCACATTTAATGATAATTATTTAATCCTTAAAAATTAAAAATAAATTCACATGAGGTAGATAATTTTATTAGATTTTTGGAGACTATTGAGGTTTTAAGATTCATTATGTGTATCACTAAATTAAAATTATTATACATTTAAGATTTAAGAGATTAACATGTTGTCACTTTCTTTTGTTTTAATAATAATTAAATTATTTTCATTGTCAAAAGTCTATAAAATGAATCTATTCCGGCCCTTAGGTGATATGGGTCGACTTTTAGTCATCTAATGGAATTTTTTTAGGTGTTAGGGTAATTTTATAATCTTATATTTATCCTTAATTACCCGATTTACCTTTAACTACAATAAATACAAATTACCGTAGTTAATACTCATAATATCAAAGAAAAATAAGTAACCTATTAACCTAATTTGGACCCACTAAATTAAAATACAGAATCCATTTTTCAAAATTCAAAGCACATAATTTTCAGTAATTAATTTAAAATTAATCCCATTGTTAAGAAAACGAGTTTTAAAAGTTAAAACATTGCCAAAGATTGAAATGTTTTTACCTATGAATTCAATGAAACATAAATGGTAATGACATACATTATATTAAATGGAAAAAATATATTCTATTTATACTTTAAAAACATTCAATATTATAATTTAACCATATCAATTATTATGATGAAAAAATTTGTTTTTAATAAAAATATAGCGTGTTTTTACAATTCATTAAAACATGAAAGTTATCAGAAAAATATGAAAAACTTATCCAAAGTAAATTTTTATATCCTGATTCCAAAGAATAATTTTATTTTGTCAAATTGAACTTATAGAAATTTCAAATAATATATTTAATGTGGGTGCCCCATCAAAAGGTGGCAAAACTGCATTTTTTTAAAAATACTTATTTTACCCATTGTTTTTTGTTCTAATACCATGTTCTAGAAAATGAGTAAGATAAATAATAATGTTATAAAATTAAAAATGTAGATAATACTATTCATAACGGCTAGTTCATAATAATATTATAACAATATATCATTGTTTAGTGAAACCTGGTATTGCGTACAACCCAATCTATCGAGGAAGGTCGTGATTGCGTGTAATACAAGTCAAGTCAATGTTACGTGTAGTGCAAGACACTTTTGTTGTTGCGTATAACAAAATCTAACCATATTTCATTTATACATTGAATATATATATATATAAACTCAATTTTTATTAGAATAACTACTATCAATCAAACTTGAAATTGTGTGTAACACGATCCATGATTTGTGTTGTGTATACTGCAAGCTAATATGGTGTTGCATATAGCACAAGATAATCTTGGTGTAGCGTACAACCGAAGCTATGAAAGAAATTAAAAAGAATATAACTTATAAAATCTCAAGGTGTTACATCCAGTATCCTAAATATACTAGGATGTTGTTATGAGAATTACTCTAACTACACTTACACACACCTCCATCTAATGGGTGAAGAACATAATGTTTCTATGGATGGAAAACTCACGCCTCATGAAATGATGATTGTTAAATTACTTCATCCCACCTATCATGGTGGAAATTATGATGGAACTATATTTATATATGATATATTCTTTTTAATTTTTTCTTTATGCTTCTTTATTTTTCATTTATATCTTGAATTTATGGTTTCCATTATGGGTAAACGTGATAATTTCATTTGAGGAAGTGCGGACTACCGCCCCCTCAAAGTGATATGACTTGTTAATGTCTTATATGGGATGTATAAAGGATGGAGTAAATGATATTATATATGATATTATACTGTAATTATAAGATACCTATGTATCATTACGTTTTAATTCCATTAAAATAATATATAGAAATGAAAGTAGCATTCATGCGTACGTACAACTAACCGCCTCCATGAATGGTGCATTTCATTTCTTATCTCCAAATGTTATGTACTATTATAAATACAAACATATATTGTATATATATGAAATATATGATATCTAAATCATGAATATAATTCTGAATATAATGGATATTTCACGACCTGAACAACTTGTAATTATAAGTTGTTCATTTTTTACTCAAGTACCATATATCGACAAAAAGATTGTTATTAATTTAAATTAACAAATATTGTTTATAGCATGGTAATATGTGATATAAAAGGAATAATAAACTTTAAAAAGGTTCTTAAGAATTTATAAATTAACTTTAGTTTAATATTCAAGAGATTAATAAAAAATGGGTCTTGTCGGACACGAGTTAAGGGATTTCTTCTCTCACTTTTAATTCAGTGAGATTTCTATTATTCATCACTTATTTCTTGAATAAGGTGTACTTTTTACTGCCATTTGATATATATTATCATGATTATATTTTTATTCATGGTATATTGTGATTAATTTGGTGTTTATTAACTTTTTGTCTTAAAACATGATTAATTAAAACATGGTAAGTGGTTTTCATCTCACTTCTTATTATCGTGAGATTCATGCTATATTTACAACTATTTCCTTTTGTGTGGTGTATGTACTACCCATGACTGTATTATCTATGTAATACACTCTAATTTATGGGTAATTACATCTCTATTTTATGATCCTTATTTCATGTGGTGTATGTTTTGTATGTTACCAAATTGGTAATGGAACCATTCACCCTCCTCTTTTTAAAAGACTTCATTTTGATATGCCTTTTAATTTACATCTTATTATATTGGGATATGTTCTTATATATCCTTATAGGTGTTAATTTTATTTCCATGTTATGAGATACCATTTTCCCTCTCATCAACTCATTTTCTTAATTATAAAGTTATGTCGTTAGGCTATTAAATTATTGTAAGGGAACTTCTTATCCCAATTTCAATTCTATGGGTTAAACATGTACTTCATGATTATGTCGTCCATTGAATATGTGTGAATGACCTATGATTGTTTTAAACTTAATATCCAATTATATTTCATGTATTCTTATTTTTCACACATAATTACATCCTTGATTTATTCTTAACCTAAGGATACTATTTTTATATGGGATTTCGTCTCAATTTACATTCCATTGAGACTTCATTGTTGTTATACACCAATTAAATCTTATGTAGTGTGTATAATATCATTTGGAATATTAAATCATTAATCCCTTTATTCTCATGATATTATAATTTAATTAATAAATGTTATTCCTCAATTATTTGTTTTCAAGTATCTCACTTTTTGTTAAAAGCTCTTTAACTAAAATATCATTTTAAATGTTTTAATTATTTATTATTATAAATATTTCACATTAATGTCCATGTTTTAAAAATGGTTTTTAGTATTTATTTATATGTACATTAATGTATTAAAATGATAATTCAATTAAAATCTTCAATGTTGTATGAGACACATTGATTCAAATATATATTTTTTAATGTTTCAAATGGTTTTGAAAATGATTTGATAATGAAATGTTTATTTCAATATATTGATTTGATATATTGTTATTAGAATGTGGAAATGTTATCATTCCAATATGATTGTGTTATGTGTTATGAATATGTTATGGTTATTCCACATTATTTATGTATACGGGTGGTTTCATGATAAACCTAGGTTGGGTGATCCAGAGATAGCTCTCTAATGCATTGGGTTACATGATGAAGGTAAATGTGAATATTTCTCCTAAGATATTTAGGGAATATACTGTGATGTGTATTCAAAATGTAACTCCCTACATATCTATGAAATCCAAAATTGATGTATGATATTGATTCCACAAGTTACCTTTATGATTTATGTTTAGAGTGTGTTATTCATAAATCTTATTATTTCATGAGGTATCTTAAGGAGCTTATGATTTGTATGTAATGATGAACTAAAGTTTTAATTCATTGTTTTAAAACCGTTACTGAGCTTTTTATTGTCATCCCATGTTTTGAAATGTTTTTCACATGACATATAGATGAATAGGGTCAAGGATGGGATAAAGGAAAAGGAATGATGTATAAAACCTGGAATTATAAATGAAACAATTTTTAAGAGTTTTTATTTTGTGAAAAAATATAAACTGAGTAGAAGTGTCTACTTAGTAATTGTGGCGATATAGTGTAATATTTATGGCCTAATTATCTAAAATTCTAAACCTAAAAAGTTCCTAAATGAGAATTATTTATTTAATTCAAGATTATGTAATGTTATATGGCCGGGTCTTTATAGATGGTATCGAAGGTCGGTTTTAAAAACATTAGGGATTAAGAGTTTTCATTAGACACATGGTTAGTCCATATGTCTATTATTTCAGTTAAATCCTTGTTTTACAACTTTTTCAGATCAAGGAATTTCAGTTACAAATGGAAGGAGGATGATCTCAAATGACATTTGTATCTCTTCTTGATTACTTGCTTGCAAAAATTATTGCATGTTCATGTTTGGGTGATTGTGAAACTTTTTCTAGCATAAAACTCACCTGAAGGAAGTTTTTTGAGGTTTCAAACACCTCCACTATACCTTGATATCATCGTGGGTCATGGGTTGTGTTTAATCAAATTCTATTTTCACAATACTTTTATATTTTAAAGAAAGGTAATTATAATCAAGGAATTTTCAAATATTTTACCTTATCACAAGATTTTAAAGAATATTGTGATTTTTAAAATAGTACTGAAGAAGGAGACCCATGCACAACCTATTTATATTTTCTTTCAAATTATAGTCTTACAATATATACTTATGGTATTTTAAAAGGACCATTGATTAAAAGATTCATCTCAAAATCACTCCGACTGTTTTATAAAAATAATGTTTTATCAGATGTTTTGAAATTATTTTTCATACATGATTATTTTCCAAAACCGTTTTTCTGTGAACAACCATATGAGCCATGTTGTACAAGGTGTAATTTGATGAAAGAATAAAATGATTTTGAACGATCTCTAAATCAGTGTTGCAAATCATGGACCTTCTACCTACGTGAACAAGACGATGATGAAACCAAATGGACACCATGATCATGGTATGATGTTTTACATTTTGAGGATCATTTTTTTATTATATGGTGGTGAAATAAAAAATAATGACAATATATATAAGGATTCAAGAATTATGATGTTGAGATAAAAATGAATTGGGTTGAAAATGGGATGTATAAGGAAACCATTGAGGTTAAAACATGTTAGGGTTATTTCTGAGTTTTATGAAAAGGAAAACCAGTAGGATGGGTGAAAACCCATCGCATCCGACAAGGACACATGAATCGAACCCACTACCGAAGGGCGACAAGGGCACATCACCTACCACTGGCCTACATGACGTCCCTGGTTAGTATGAGTTATTATTTTAGTAAAAAGATTTTATGGAAAAAAATATGTTGATTTTTGGAACTTATGTTTTCTCAAAAGGACATACATAGTATAGGAAAATGATTTTGTTATTAAATGATAAAGGTTGTTGTGGAAGATGTTCTCTCTTTTGAGGTAACCCTATATACATAAGGAAGATATAATACAATGACATTTATATTGTGGAATAATTGTTTAAATATTTGTTTGGACGAATCTATGTTTTTATTTTAAAAATATAATGATTTGGTTTATTTATGAAAATGATTAACCTATCATGGAGAATATTTTATTAGGTTAAATACTTTTCAACATGATACTTTATGAGTAAGAGATGTTATTTGGAGACAAATGTTTAGATTTACTTGGAATACTCAGTAATTAAATCCTTATGAAATTTGGGTTTCATTCTTAGTTTGGATTATTTTGAAGAATTTTACGGAATGTTGTTTATTGAGTGGTCTTTGTTGAACTTTGGGATTTGTTTGAAAAATATTGTAGATTAATATTAGTTTTTATTTTTGTAAAAGATTATACTTTTTGGATATTATCGCATCTTATACTAACCATTTTGGTTTTCGTTAATGTCCAAAGACAATGGAAATATATAGTTCATCTTTTGTTAATTATGTGATTCTCTAGAAGTTGATTATAACTCTTTTAATGTGAAAAAGTCATCCAGAATACTCATAGTTGGGAGAAAATATGATTTTGTGTTAGAAATCTAGTAAAGGATGAATGTATACACGACAATTAAGTATGTTTCCTTATGTTTTTAGTTAAGCTCCTAAATAAATTCCTCAATGAAAATTAACATAAAACAAAAAAGTTTTCTGTTTAATTTTCCTACTGGGTAATCAAAGACTGTCTAACCCATCACAGGTTTGTGATTTTCTTGTGGTTAACTTTCTCCTAATAATGTTTTCTATCACTCTCCATCAGAACATGATGGTTTTTTTTCTCTTCCATATCCACATTTTCAGGAGAATCCTAGTATCTATTGTCTCAGGTGACCTTTTTTACTTATCTTTATTTTAATGTTATATTTTTACTAACTCTTTTTCTGATGTGGGACTTTCAATGATGTTTCCAAGCCCAATTTTAAAATTGCGAGGACACAATAACCCAAAAGGGGAAGGATGTAACATCCCAGGTAAATAAAGAAAAATACATTTTCATATTTATTAATATTTTTGAATTAAATATTAATTTTAGTTTAATGGTGATGCTACATTCGTTGCCGTACCCGATATGCAACAACGAGTTTCTTTGAAATATTATGTTACACACTAATAACATAATAGTATTATTTTAAAAGGTAGTTAACGCCTAACCATTGTATTGGCAGGAATTAATAGAAATTACTAAAATATGATTATTTATGTTTGTTAAATGTTTTTACATTTATCAAATAAATGTTAGAGACATAAAATGTGAATGAATCTAATTTTAAGAATAAATACTTTAATATTCTTTAAAAGGTCGATTTACCACCTTTTAATGGATAACCATACTTAAATATAGTATTCGTTACTTTTATATGTTTTATTTGTAAAAATGAACTTCTTTTTTAGAATCTGGACATCCAAATTCACTTTGGGTTACATTTTTTTATTTTGTCGATAAAATTCATTTTTTTGATTAATAATGAAAAATACTGTATTTTAATTCAAATATTATTTTTAATATAATATATTTATATGGTTATATTATTTTTATAAAATTTTTTACAGTGTAATTAGAATATATTTTTACTAATTAATTCAATTCTTATCATTGGAAGAAATTTCACTTTTAAATTGGGCATAAACAAGTTCCAATCTTTTGATAGATATTATTTATTAAAAACACGCTATATGTTTTGACAATGGAAATTAATTTTAAATTAATTAATGAAAATTCTATGTATTTAATTTTTTGAAATAGACATCATTTTTTAATTTGGAATATCAAATATATATTAGGCATATTTTTGGGTATTTTGTTTTGAAAAAACATCAATTTTTGATGGATAGTGAAACCACTATGTATTAGTCAAAAAAACCGACTTCTTCAGTTAAATGAAATTTTACCACTTCTGAGAATTTAATTACAAAACCAAAACATACATGGTTTCTATTATTATGTAAAATGTGGTTCAATAAGATGAGAATAATTTTTTTGGTGAATAGTAACTTTTGACTTTTATTTACCGCAGTTAAAGGTAAATAGGGTAATTCAATGTAAATATAATATTATAATTATTCAAAATTACCTTACCACTTGTCCTAACTTATTGGATGAGTCATGTCTGACCATGGTCATCCTTGTATCGATTTTGGGACCCCATGGAGCCACTTGGGAGTGATAATGGCACTTTAGACTAATTAATTTAAAGTAAAGTCAAAAACGACAAAAACAAATAACTTTTATTAAATCAATTTTTACATAGGGATATATAAGTTTTATTTTCGGATAAAATATTATTTGGAAACAGAAAAATATTTCCAACATCATGGTATTTTTTAGAACTTTTAGACATCAATTTTTACATACGGATATATAATGGATGAAGAACATAATGTTTCTGTGGATGACAAACTAACGCCTCACGAAACGATGATTGTTCAATTACATCTTACCGCCTCTCATGGTGTCCAATATGATGGAACTGTATTTATATATGATATATATTATGTTTATGATTTATTTATGCTTATGTACTTCCCAATTATATCAAACCATTATGGTTTCCATGGTGGGTAAATACGATAATCTCATTTGAGGAAGTGCGGAGTACCGCCCCCTCAATGTGATGTGACTCTTTAATGCCCTATATGGGATGTATAAAGGATGGAGTTAATGATATTATATATGATAGTATAATGGAATTATAATATAACTATGTATCATTATGTTTTAATTCTATTAAAATTTGAAATAGAAATCAAAGTAGCGTTCATGCGTACGTACGGCTTACCATCTCCATGAACTGTGCATTTCATTTATTATCTCCAAATGTTATGTACTATTATAAATACATGCATATAACAGATATATATGATATATATTATATCTAAATCATGAATAAAATTCTAATGATAATGGAAATTTTACTACAAACAACTTATATATCCCTATGTAAAAATTGATTTAATGGATGAAGAACATAATGTTTATATGGATGACAAACTAACACCTCACGAAAAGGTGATTGTTCAATTACATCTTACCACCTCTCATCGTGTCCTTTATGATGGAACTGTATTTATATATGATATATATTATGTTTATGATTTCTTTATGATTCTGTAATTCCCAATTAGTTGATGAGAGAGAAAAGGGAATCTCATCACTTGCACATAAAATTTACATCAATAATGATATATAAGAATATATCCCAACATAATTATATGTAAATTAAAAGGCATAACAAAAAGAAGTCTTTTAAAAAGAGGAGGGTGAAAGGTTCCTTTACCAATTTGATAACTTACAAAACATACACCACATGAAAGAAGGATCATACAATGGAGATGTAAGTACCCATAAATTAGAGTTTATTACAATGAAAATACAATCATGGGTGGTAAATACACCACAAAAAAGGAAATAGTGGTAAATATAGCATGAATCTCATGAGAATAAGAATTGAGATGAAAAACTCTTACCACGTTGTAATCAATGATGTTTTAAGACAAAAATCTAATAAAAAACAAATTAATAACATGATACCATGAATACAAATATATTCATGATAATATATATCAAATGGCAGTACATAATACATAACTATCAAGAAATAAGTGACGAACAATAGAAATCTCAGGAAATTAAAAGTGAGATAAGAAATCCCTTACTTCGTGTCCAACTTGAACCATTTGTCCTTTAATATCTTGAATAATAAACTAATGTTAATTTCTACTTTCTTAAGAAAATTTTTAAAGTTTATTTTTCCTTTTATATCACTTATTACCACGTTATAAACATTATGTAATCATTGAAGTTTATAACAATCGTTTTGTTGATATTTGGTTCTTGAGTAAAAAATGAACAACTTATAATTACAAGTTGTTTGTAATAAAATTTCCATTATCATTAGAATTTTATTCATGATTTAGATATAATATATATCATATATATCCATTATATTCATGTATTTATAATAGTACATAACATTTGGAGATAATAAATGAAATGCACTGTTTATGGAGATGGTAAGTCGTACGTACGCATGAACGCTACATTGATTTCTATTTCAAATTTTAATATAATCAAAACATAATGATACATAGTTATATTATAATTCCAGTATACTATCTTATATAATATCATTAACTCCATCCTTTATACATCCCACATAGGGCATTAACGAGTCACATCACTTTGAGGGGGTGGTAGTCCGCACTTCCTCAAATGATATTATCGTATTTACCCACCATGGAAACCATAAAGTTTTGATATAATTGGGAAGTACAGAAGCATAAAGAAATCATAAACATAATATATATCATATATAAATACAGTTCCATCATAATGGCCACCATGAGAGGCATTAAGATGTAATTAAACAATCATCATTTCGTGAGGCGTTAGTTTGTCATCCACAAGAAACACTATGTTCTTCATCGAATTTAATGATTTTTGGATCTTTTGAAGCCAAAGATAAGTTTATAATAAAAAATTTATTTCAATTTTTCCTAACGAGGCCCTCCTCTCCCTTATAAAAGGAGATCACTTATAACTAATTCCTCACACATCTCAAGCCTTTTGGCACATCCAAAATATGCCTAATTAAGCTCCCTACACCCCTCTATTCCACCTATAAGTATTACATTAGTCATAAGGAACTTCAAAAAATCCCTTTTGGTTCACACCAAAGGGAGTTACAAAAATTAAAGGTAACAGTTTCTCTTAAATTCATTTCTTTTATTTTACTTCTCCAACCCACTAAACTCTTTTTATTCATTTAATTTATAACAACAACAGTATAAAAATTATATTAGGATATTGTTATGAATAAAATTATAACTACAATTACACAAACCCCCATCTAATGAGTGAATAACGTAATGTTTATATGGATGGAAAACTAACACCTTACGAAACGATGATTGTTCAATTACCTCTTAGCACCACTCATGGTGGAAATTATGATGGAACTATATTTATATATTATATATATTATTTTTATGTTTAATTTATTTTTCTTTATATTCCATTTATAGAATGCCTTTATGGTTTCCATTATTGGTAAACACGATAATTTCATTTGAGGAAGTGCGGACTACCGCCCCCTCAAAGTGATAAGACTCGTTAATGTCTTATGCGGGATGTATAAAGGATGGATTTAATGATATTATATATGATTGTATACTGGAATTATAATATAACTATGTATCATTATGTTTTAATTCTATTAAAATTTAAAATAGAAATCAAAGTAGCGTTCATCTGTACGTACGACTTACCATCTCCATGAACGGTGCATTTCATTTATTGTCTCCAAATGTTATGTACTATTATAAATAAATGCATATAACGGATATATATGATATATATTATATCTAAATCATGAATAAAATTCTAATGATAATGGAAATTTTACTACAAACAACATGTAATTATAAGTTGTTCATTTTTTACTCAAGCACCAAATATAATCAAATTGATTATTATAAACTTAAATGATTACATAATGTTTATAACGTGGTAATAAGTGATATAAAAGGAAAAATAAACGTTAAAAATGTTCTTAAGAAATTAGAAATTAACTTTAGTTTATTATTCAATAGATTAAAGGACAAATGGGTCATGTTGGACACGAAGTAAGGGATTTCTTATCTCACTTTTAAATTCCTGATATTTCTATTATTCGTCACTTATTTCTTAAAAGTTATGTATTGTGTACTGAAATTTGATATATATAATCAGGAATATATTTGTATTCCTGGTATCATGTTATTCATTTGTTTTTTATTAGCTTTTTGTTTTAAAACATCATGGATTACAACGTGGTAAGGCGTTTTCATCTCAATTTTTATTCTCATGAGATTCATGCTATATTTACCACTTTTTCCTTTTTTATGGTGTATTTACCAACCATGATTGTATTTTCGTTGTAATAAACTCTTATTTATGGGTACTTACATCTCCACTGTATGATCCTTCTTTCATGTGGTGTATGTTTTGTAATTTACCAAATTGGTAAAGGAACCTTTCACCCTCCTCTTTTTAAAAGACTTCTTTTTGTTATGCCTTTTAATTAACATATAATTATGTTGGGATATATTCTCATATATCATTATTGATGTATATTTTATGTGTAAGTGATGAGATTTACTTTTATCTCTCATCAACTAATTTTCTTAATTTTAAAGTGACGCTCTTAGGATGTCAAATTCTTGTAAGGGAACTTCTTAATCCAATTTCAATTTTTTGGGTTAAACTTGTACTTCTTGAATTTGTCATCTTATGAATATGTGTGAATGACCTATGATTTTTTTACACTTAATAACCACTTATATTTGGTGTATTCATATTTTTCACACATAATTATGTAATTGATTTATCCTTAATCTAAGGATACCTTTTTTATAAGGGATTTCGTCTCAATATACATTCCATTGAGGCTTCATTATTGTTATGCACCAATTCAATATTATGTTGTGTATATAATGTACTTTGGAATATTATATCATGAATCCTTTTATTCCCATGATATTATAATGTTCTGATTAAATGTTATTCCTCAATTATTTGTATTGATCCGTCTCTATTTTTCTTAAAAAATCTTTAACAAAAATATTGTTTTAAATGTTTTAAATATTTTTTATTATAAATATCTCTCATTAATATCCATGTTTTCAAAACGGGTTTTAGAATTTATTTATATAGAAATTAATGTTTTCAAAGGATAATTTATTTAAAATCTTCAATGTGGTATGGTACACTTTGATTCAAAAATCTATTTGTTAAATGTTTCAAATGGTTTTGAAAATGATTTAATAAAGCATTGTTTATTTCAATATATTGATTTGATATGTTGTTATTGGAATGTGGAAATGTTGTCATTCCTATTTTCTTGTGATATGTGTTATGAATATGTTATGGTTATTGGGTATTGTTTCTGTATAGGGGTGGTTACATGATAAACCCGGGTGATCCTGAGATAACTCTCCAATGCATTGGGTAATGTGATGGAGGTAAACGCGAATGTTTCTCCGATGAGATTTTGGGACTATACTGTGATGAGTATTCCAAATGTAAATCCCTGTGTAGCTATGAAAGCAACAATGTATGTATGATGTAGATGCAACAAGTTACCTTTATGATTTATGTTTTCTATGTGTTATTCATAAATCTTATTATTTCATTAGTTATGTTAAAGATATTATGTTTTGTATGTAATGATTAACTAATAATTTCTTTCGTTGTTTAACAACCTTTACTGAGATTTTAATGCTCATCTAATGTTTTGTAATATTTTTCATAGGACTTAAAGATGAATTGGGTCAACAATGGGATCAAGGAAAAGTCATACTGTATAAAACATGGAATTAGAAATGACACTTTTTTAATAGTTTTTATTTGGTGAAAATAAAAGGAAACTGAGTAGAAGCATCTACATTGTAAATTTTGAGATAAAAGTAATAGTTATGGCCTATTTCTCTAAAACTGAAAACCTTAAAAGATCCTCAATGTGGATTATTCATTCAATTCAAGATTATGTAATGTTATATGGAAGAGTCCTTATCGTTGGTATCATATTTCGGTTTATAAAACATTAGGTATTAGGAGTTTTATTTATACATATGGTTAGTGACTTTGTCTATTATTTTAGTTAAATCGTTGTTTTAAAACTTTTTCAGATCAAGGAATGTCGGTTAAAAATTGAAGGAGGAGGATCTCAAATGAAATTCATATATCTTCCTGATTACTTGCTTGCAATAATTATTGCAAAGTCTTGTTCAGGTGATTGTGAATCTTTTTCTAGCATACAACTCACTTGAAAGCATTTGATTGAGGTATCAAACACCTCCGCTATACCTTGATATCATCGTGGATCATGGGCTGTGTTTAATCAAATCCTATTTTCACAATACTCTAATGTTTTCAAGAAGGGTAAATATTATCAATGAATTTTCAAATATTTTACCTTATCACAAGGTTTTTAAGCATATTATGATTTTGAAAAAAGTGCTGAAGAAGGAGACCCTTGCGCTACCTATTTATATTTGATTTTAAATTATAGTATTTAAGCACATACTTATGATATTTTAAAATGACCATTGATTGAAATATTGAACTCAAACATAGCCCAACTATTTTATAAAATGAATGTTTTATCAGATGTTTGGAATTTTTTGTCATACATGATTATTTTCCAAAACTGTTTTTCTGGGATCACCCATAGGACACATGTTGTACAAGATTTATTCGGATGAAAGAAGAAAATTATTTTGAAGGATTTATAAATCATTTTTTCAATGCATGGACCTTCTACCTACGTGAACAAGATGATGATTAAACCAAATGAACACCATGATCAAGGTATGTTGTTCTTCATTTTAAGGATCATTTTTTTATCATGTGGTGGTGAAATAAAAAAGAATGTCAATATATATAAGACTTCAAGAATTAAGATGTTGAGATCATAATGAATTGGGATGAAAATGAGAGTTATAAGGAAACCATTGAGGTTAAAACATTTTAGGGTTATTTTTGAGTTATATAAAATGGAATACCCATACGATGGGTGACCACCCGTCGCATCCGGAAAAGCCGCAGGAATCGAACCCACAACCGAAGGGCGAAAAGGGTGCTTCACGTACAACTGGCCTAATTGATATCCCTAGTTAGTATGACTTATTATTTTAGTAAAATGATTTTATGGAATAATAATAAGTTGATTTTGGGAACTTATGTTTTCTCAAATGGATATAAATAGTATAAGAAAATACACTTCAATAAAAACAGGCTAGGGAAGTGCTACACCTTTATCAGCAATAAAAAAAGTGCTGATAAATGGGTGACTTATCAGCGCTATTTCCTGCTGGTTATAAATTTTATGTTTAAAAAAAACATGAAAAATAAATTATTGTTATATAAGTATATTTATATTGATATAAATATAATATATATTTTTTAATTATGTTTTAGATATGTATTGATATACTATTATATTTAATATATAATAAATTTAATTAGAATTGATTTAAAATATTTTAAAAGGTATTATTAATTAATAATTTTAGAATTATTATCGATTAAAAATCATTTAATAACAATTTGAAGACACAAAAAATCAGAACAATTAATAAAAGATATAATATAAGTAGAAAATGTAACTCAAACTTCAAACAACCATAACTTTTGATCCGGGTGTCCATTTGAGCTATACAACATATCAAATCGAAGCCTGAGACGATCTGTACACACTAAAATCTTGGAAGAAGCCTTTTTCACATTTCATTGAGGTCAAAAAAGACCCATAAGGCCTCCATAACTGAGTTTTTTGTCGGGATACACTGATCTGTTAACATTCAAAAAGGTATGAATTTTTATCCGGATGTCCATTAGCACTGTACCACATATCATATCAAAGATTTTTTCATTTTCATCGAATTTACCGGTTGTAGAGTTGAAACGGGATTATATATTATATGTTATGGTCGTTTTAACAATCGATGGCTTTTTAAATACACATATATATGTATTTATTAATAAATATATATGCGTCTATGTGTGTGTAGTATATATGTATGTTTGTGTTTATTTATTTAATTATTAACACACATAAAAAAAATTTCTTAAATTTATTTAAAACTAATCTTATAAGTATATATTAATATACAGATAAATATACAAATGAAAAATTATATCTAAAAATATATATATAAATAAATAAATATTAATATATATTAATATACAAGTGAAGATATATATATATATATATACTAATATATGAATAAATATATTTATATTAATACGAATCTATATCAATATAAGAATAAATATTACTATATATATATATAGATATATCATTAAATAGAGAAAAAAAGAAATAGCTTAGTGGTAAAGGTGCAGCCGCGAAAGGGTGACGTTGCGGGTTTGAGTTCTGGTGGAAGAAAAGGGGTGCACACATGTGAGGATGAGTGGGAAGGGCAGTGCGCTATAGACCTCTTAGCACTGATGGGGGGGGGGGTCAATCGCTGATAAAATCTCTCCCCGTATTTTTTAATTCTTTTTTATTTTTTTTATTTTTTACCTTTATCAGTGCTTTTTTTAGCATTGATAGAAGGGGCCTTTGGTAGGATCAAAATAATGATGTAGATGCTCAATATACTAGAGGGGGTGAATTGTATATATTAAAAAATTTCCTCAAACAAGGAAAGATCTATGTTTAACAAAGTTAAACTGAGTAAATTCACAACACCTCAAACACTAACTATATTTTTGGTATAGAATATGAAGTTAAAAACTTCTAGTTCTATGCACTTGCTTAAATCTAGAAAGTGATTCCGAAAAAGTGGTTCCCGAAATATGGATTCAGATATTTAATCTTAACCAATGTTTACAATATGAGATTCTACCTTAAAGTGTATAGAATCTAAACTAATCATAGTACAAGTGTATGGAAATATAAGAAGATTATACTTTCCTTACAATACTAAATACAGTGGAAAAACAATTAGTAAAAATATAAGTAACAAGATATAAATCTTTTAACCCAAAGAGAATGGTATCCAACAACCTCAGATAAAGGTCCTTTGATTTATACATTCAAGAAGTTATGTCTTATCCACACTAGGGTAAGCCCTCGATACAAATATTGGTGTCTCTATCTTGCTTCCCCCGCAAGCCCTCAACTTTAAGGTAGTTGGTACCTCTGTCTTCCTCAGCAAGGAATCCCTCGAACTTCAAGGTAATCGGAACCCCTGTCTTCCTATCCCCAGAATCCCTCAAATGTATTCACCAACATTCGAAGTCGCACGAAGCAATCTGAATGAGCGGTTCTGTACACACAAAGCATGAAAAACTTCTCTATCTAGAAATCACCTTAACAGCGTGTGGTCTCTAGAGTGATAAACTCATTTTTTGAGCTCTTTCAAATGAGCTCCTATTTATAGGCTTGGATGGAACAGTTGGCTCCCTCCTCCAACGGTCATATTTTCCTTGAATTTCAGAGGGACCTGTACACGTGTCACTAACCCAACTGTTAATTAGAAACATAATGGATGATATCGTTTTATAACAATACATGTGTAACTGAAAGCAAGACATCATTTTATAATGAAGGAACTATATGTATAATTAAAACTAGAATTAGGAGTGTATGAAAATAAAAGTTCAGAGTCTAACTAAAAAAGAATTCGGAGTTTATAATAAAAAAAATGTTCGCATTATATTTTATATGAATTTGGAAACTGAAATCTGTGGATGTCGAGAGTCTGAATTTATATGGAAATTTGGAGTCTGGTTTCACCAGAGTCCAGAATCAGAACTTACATAGTTCAATGTCAAACTAGTAAAAGTTCATAGTCGAACATTATAAGATTTCGGAGTCGAACTCATGAATGTTCAAAGTTGAGCTTCATAATTGTTCGGAGTCGAACTCATGAAAGTTCGGAGTCGATCTTCATAAGAGTTCGGAGTCGAACTCATGAAAGTTCAGAGTCGAACTTCATAAGAGTTCGGAGTCGAACTTCATAAGAGTTCGGAGTCGAACTCATGAAAGTTTGGAGTCGAACTTCATCAGATTTCGGAGTCGAACTCATAAAAGTTCGGAGTCGAACATCATAAGAGTTTGTATCCAGAATTCAGAGTGGAACTTATTTATAGTTCACTTCCAGAATTCGGAGTGGAACTTCATTATAGTTCACATCCAGAATTCGGAGTGGAACTTCATTACAGTTCACATCCAGAATTCGGAGTGGAACTTCATTATAATTCACATCCAAAATTCAGATCCTAAAAACAGAATACTCCAATTCTTGAAATTATATTATTCCAGGGTTTTGGGTATGAATCAAGTTTTTTTACTTAAGAAAAATATTGATCTGTATAAGAAAATCTAGGATAGGGTAAATTTCCTTAAAAAAGAAAATTTTCCTTATGGAAGTAAAATATTGATTTTCTTAAGTATAAAGTGTTTGTGATTTTTAAAACAAGAAGGAATGGAAATGTCCTACGGAAAACCTTATTGAATCAACAATCTCCCCCTTTTTGGAAATCACAAACATCATTATGAAAAAGAATATAAGGACTGTGAAAATTTTTATTAGACTTTGAAATTAAAACTTATCTCCCTTTGTTCATGGATGAAAGTGAATAGAACTAACTCCCCCATAGGCATTGAAACTCAATGGATTGTATTCTGAAATTCCGTAGTGGAGTTTTCATTATCATGGGAATGAAAAACATCGTAGTGAGAATCCTCCCCTTAAATTAAGGATATCTTCACATAGAAATTTTTCTTCTTCGTTTTAAATTCTTCCTTCTCCTCTTTTTAGTGGTTCTTTTTCCTTCTCCCCTTAGGAGAAGTTCTTTTTTCCTTCTCCCCCATTGTTATTTTCAAAAATAATTGAAGGGAATGGAAAAGAAAATATGATACTTGAATCATTATTATATAAAAAGATATAACCAACCAAATTTTCATTAGAGTTGAGAAATTTTACAAAGAAGGACAAATACAACAAAAGATCGGTGTGTATTTATTTGTCTTCCGTTTCCTTTGGGATCAGCTTCTTCAACAAAGTTTTGGGCTTCTTCAAGTCTCTTTGGTCTTACTCAACCTGCCTCTCCAAGGATTTTATATTTTCTTCTTGGGATTTAAAGGCTTCTTCCTGAGCCTCTATGTCTTCTTTCTACATCTTTATTAATTCATATTGCTTTTCCAGCATCTCCATGAACTCAATCCGGAAATCTCTTTCTCCTTTTCAGTTCTGAACTACTGAGTTAAGCTTCCCATTAAGGTCTCTAACCTATTCATTCCGAGTGCTTTTCTCAACGATAAGCTCTTCTTGAAGATTCTTGATCTTGTTATCTTCGCTGTCAAATGCATCTTTCACCTCATTCTTAAAATTATCATACACAGCAAAGTCTTCTCCAACTTTCTTAGACCATAGAGTTATTTTTCTGCAAGACATTCTATTTACATCATAATTGATAAGAAAATATTTATGGTCGGCCTAAATCTTTATACACTTATCCATGACCATGCATAAGGAATCTGATTTCTGATTCATACTCTGTTGCAACATCCGGCATTTGGAATCTATAGTTAGAAAAATCGGAATGGTTTCCACCAGCATCTTCATAGATTCAACCACAAAATCATGACCATGATATGATGACTCCGAATCAGATAATTTTCTTGGAGATTATTCTTCTTTAACTGGCACCAGTTTCTTTTTAGAAGAACCACCAAACTCCTTCTTCCTAAAAATTTCTTTTGTTAGAGTATCCATCAGAACTTGCTTCCCCTTGTCAGTTTTCAGAATGAGTTGTTCATATGGAGACTCTTCCTCGCTTTTTGATAATTGAAAAATCAGATCTTCATCTAGTTTCTCCTTTTATACACCTTCTTCAAGGAAATTCTTTTCATAAGATTCTTCCTCACCATACAAAACATTTTACTTCTCTTCTTCTTGGCCATCTTCATCCTTCCCACTTTCTTTCTCAACATCCTTTTCCGGAGTGGGTAATTTTTTGGATTCAGCATTGTCTTTATTCTATTATACTTGTTTGATCAATTCATCCAGATCATCGCTTCCATCTTCTTATTCTTCTTCTTCTACTTATTCTACTTCATCGACATCCTCATTACCCTGATACTTTTCCGAAGTGACATAGTTATTACCTGGAGTCTTGGGTAAATAAAGTTGATCATCGATGGTTTCTGGAATAGGAATTTTCTCAGAAGCTATTTCAGTATCTCTTAACTGAGATTGTACCACTTTATCTTCAGACAAATTATTTTTCAACATCTTTTATTTTGCCTGATTTTCTAATTCATCTTTAGCTCTCTCTTTTAAGGCCTTAGCCTTTACAGGGTCCAATCTGAACTATGGATCCCCTTCATTCCTCTTCTCCTTGTCTTCCCTACACTTTTATGCCACTTCATCTGTATATGATTTCTACTTCTTCAGCTTGGGTGGAGCAGACTGGGTTTCCTTGGATTTGAGATTTCTGTCTTCTGCATCCACTTCATTAATCTTTCTCTTCTTCCATTCCTTTTTATATGGTTCCGGAGTTTGTGAAACTCTCTGAACTTACTCAGCCTCTTCCACAGATAAAGGTTACAATTCTCCGGATTCACTAGAAAAATCCATCTTCATTCTCTTCAAAGTATCATCACTAACAAGCATAAGCTTAAAATTCTGAGCTTTTTACTTGCATGCAACATTGAAAGACTCTAGGAACTGAACTATTAGCTTTGATAGTAGAACATGGTACATAATTATTTGAGCTCTTAAGTTCCATTTTAAATTCTTAATCGTAATAAAGACATGCCTCATCAAATTTATCTTCCTTATATTTACCTGGAAATATATGACATAGATGTCACTGTTCTTCAAATTATCCTTGTCACCCCTTCTTGGTACGAGAAATCCTTGGACCCACAACTGTAGAATCCGATTATTCAGAGTGAGATGAGAAATCGTAGCAGTCTCGATATCTTTGAGTCCAAGACATTTCAAATCCTTTACATTGTTGAAACTTACTTGATCACCCGGAAGCTTATGTGAGAAAAATTAAGCTTCCCCTTCGTAAGGTAAACCCACCAAGCTTGCAGCATTGGTGTAGGATAATTTGTATGTCTTACCATAAAACTTGAAGTAAAAAAGATATCTTCCATCTTCCTACTAGAAGGAAACAGACTCGTAGAACACAACAAGTAAGTCTGTATAAACTGGATCATGTTTTTTTGACTTATACAAACAAACATCTTCCCAGCCATCCAATATGATATTCATGGTTATAAAAGAATCAAACTTGTAAAAATCCAGATACACTAACCTTTCCCTGAAGACTAACCACTTTGATATTGTATTTGTATTTGACATATCTTGAGATGTATCTTCAATAGGCATTCGTAGTGGAGAGTTCTGGATGATTCAGAACTGCTTTAGAATGTTCGGAACAGTCCTTAAGAAGAGATACAGAGCTTCGAGACGCAAGAGCATGAAAAAACGATGTGGAAAAACTCTTAGGGTCCCCTTTATATAGGTAATGGAGGAGACCTTTGGTCTTCCAAACACCATCTAATGTTTGAAAAACTTTTTGATCTGATCTGACAGTTGAGAACATTCCTGCAAGGAAAACATGACTTCGATCTTTTAAGGTTTTATGAAAAACATTAGGATTTAAGGAAAACTAGAATCCAAATATTTTTAAAACTCAGGAAAATACCAGTAAGAAAAATAGGTTTACGAAAAATTAATTAAGGAAATCATACCTTTCGGATGGGCTAGAAATATTTTTCGTAATTGGTAATATTTTTCTTAAAAACATCATTACAAAAAATCATCATTACAAAAAATTCATTAAAAAAATCATCATTACGAAAAACTCATTACGAAAATTCCTCATTACAAAAAATCATCATTTTGGAAAATTTATTATGAAAAATCCTCATTACGAAAAATTCATTATGAAAAATCAGTTTCGAAAATTTCCATTCTGAAAGTTTACATTCCGAGAATTTCAGTTCCAAAAATTTTATTTTGAGAATTTCAATTCTGAGAATTTTCATTCTGAGATTTCCATTCTGAAAATATCCATTCCGAGAATTTATCAAAAAAAAATAAGAAATATTATAGTTACATAAGTTTGAAGAGAAAACTATCAATGATATTTTTTTGATTAAGCTAAGATGTAAATATACTCCCCCTATGAGAAGAAGTTTATTACTGTAAGGAAATTTTTTCAACAAAAGTTAACGAAGAAGGATTACCTCATGGTTATCATTCCTAACTTCTGTTTAATGTATTCAAAACTATTGGAGGGTAATGATTTTGTGAAAATATCAGCAAGTTGATCTTTTGTTCCGATAAACTGAAGAATGATATCTCCTTTAAGTGTGTGATCCCTAAGAAATTGATGCCTAATATCTATGTGCTTTACACGAGAGTGATGTGAAGGGTTTTTACTAAGGGAAATGGCACATGTGTTATCACACAAAATTTGTGTCTTTGTAAAACTCAAGCCATAGTATGTGAGTGAGTGTTTTATCCACAACACTTGAGCACAACAACTTCCAGCTGCTACATATTCTACTTCAGCAGTGGATAGTGCTACTGAGTGTTGCTTCTTGCATGACCAAGAAACTAATCAATCTCTTAAGAAATTACATGTTCTGGATATACTCTTTATATCCATTATACATCCACAAAAGTCAGAACCCGAAAATCATTTAAAAAAAATCATTTCCAGAAGTATAAAATAATCCTAGAACCATGGTTCCCTTTAAGTAGAGAAAAATTCTTTTAACTGCCTTTAAGTGAGATTCCATATGATTAGATTGATATCTTGCACATAAGAATACTGAAAAAATTAAGTCTGGATGACTGGATGTCAAGTATAGTAGACTTCCAATCATACCTCTAAAGGATGTTTGATCTAATGGTTTCCCAGCTTTATCAAGATCTAAAGAGTTTAAGGTACTGATGGGAGTACATATACTCTTAGTGTTGTCATATCCATAATTTTTAAGAAGATATTTAGTATACTTATGTTGAGATATATAGGTTCCTTCAGGTCTTTGAGACATTTGAAAACCAATGAAAAATGTTAACTCACCCATGATACTCATTTCAAACTCAGATTTCATTAGACTTGCAAAGGAGTCAGTTAGAGTTTGCTGAGTTGAAACAAATATAATGTCATCAACATAAATCTGAACAATCAAAACAATATTCTTACCTTTATTTATAAAAAGGTTTGGATCTGCATTTCCCTTTAACATAGTTATTTTGAAGCAGAAATTTTGTAAGTCTATCATACCAGGCTTGTGGGGATTGTTTAAGCCCATACAAAGCTTTGGTAGGTCTAAAAACATGATCAGGATGTTTTGTGTCTTCAAAACCAGGAGGTTGTTCAACAAAAACTTCCTCTTGAACATAACCATTATAGAAATCACATTTCACATCCATTTTAAAAAGTTTAAAATTTATGAATGCTGTAAAGGAAAGTAATAAACAAATAGATTCAATTCTATCTTCTGGAGCATAGGTTTCTTCATAAACTATTCCCTATTGTTGATTATAGCCTTTAGCAACTTGTCTAGATTCATTTCTAACAATGACTCCATTTTCGTCACACTTATTTATAAAGACCCATTTTACTCCAATAATAGAAGATTCCTTATGTCATTCAACCAAGGTCCAGACATTATTCCTTTCAAATTCAGTTAGTTCATCTTTCATGGATTTGATCCAATCATCACCACCTAAAGCTTCATCAGTGATTTTTGGTTCCAATTGGGAAAGAAATGATAGTTGTTCTACTTCATTTCTCAAGGAACTTATAGTACTTATAGGTTGATTTACATCCCCAATGATGCTATCACTGGGATGATTCTTAAGGAATACATGGTTTGGGTTTTGTAAATCTTGTTCATCAACATAGGGTAGAATGTCTTGTGGGGTAAATGTTTCAGAAGTATCTTATTGAACATTTTCCTTATCAGAAGGATCTTCTATCAAAGGTCGGTAATCAGTTTTGCAAAACACCCCCAAGGATGTAGGCTGGGATGGATTAAAAATAAAAGGATCATATTCATCAAATTTTACATGCACTGTTTCTTCAACAGTACAAGTGTTTTTATTGAAAACTCAATAAGCCTTAGAAGTTGTGGAGTAGCCTAAGAAAATTCCTTCATCAGATTTTGTTGCAAATTTGTGTAGATATTATTTAGTATTCAGGTTGAATAACTTGAAACCAAAAACCTCAAAGTATGAAAGTCTAGGTTTTCTACCATTCCATAACTCATAAGGAGTTTTATTAAGAAACTGTCTAATCAAAACTCGATTAATAGTATAACAAGCTATACTTACAGCTTCAGCCCAGAAATGTCTAGCAATAGAATATTCACTCAACATGGTTCTAGTTATCTCTTCAAAATTATAAATCTTCTTTTAACTACACCATTTTGTTGAGGAGTTATAGATGTTGAAAAGTTGTGAGTAATGCCTTTTCTACTACTAAAAGTTTCAAAATCAGAATTTTGAAATTTTCGTCCATGATCACTATGAATAGTTTTCAGTGGAAGGTTTTTCTCATTTTTAACTTGGGATCTAAAACTTTTGAAATAAGAAAAATCTTCAGAATTCTTTGCTAGAAAATAGACCCATGTAAATCTAGTGTAATCATCAACTAGAACAAACACATAGTATTTTCCTCCAATGATTTCGGTTTGTGTTGGACCAAAAAGATCCATGTGCACTGACTGTAATGCATCAGTTGTTGAGACTTCACCGATTGATATAAAACTAGATTTATGTTGCCTTCCATATTGACAAGGATCACAAACTTTTGAAGAATCAAATCTATTCTCCAGTAGATCCTTAACTAGTTTCTTATAAGATATTTTATATAAGTTCCTAAGGTTACAGTGAACTAGTCTTCTATTCCATAACAAAGAATGATCTTCCATTTCACTAAGGAAAGGTAGGTCTTGACTCCTAAGGTCTTCTAAGTTCAAAGTGTAAACATTCTCTTGCCTATTGGCAGAAAGAATAAACCCTTACTTGGAATTGTGTACTAAGAACTCATCATTCCTAAAATTCACAAGGTATCCCTCATCACATAACTGACTTCTGCTAATGAGGTTGTTCTTAAGTCCCTTAACAAATAAAATATTTGAAATCAATGTTTTACAAAGAAGAACAATATTACCTATACCAACAATTTCTCCCAAAGCATTATCTCCGAAAGTTACCTTTCATCCTTTCATCTTGATAATCTTTTCAAAATAGATTTTATTACCAGTCATGTGCTTGGAACATCCACTATCCATGTACCATGTATTGTTGCTGGTACTTCCTTTATCTTCATGAAAACAAGAAAAGAGTTAGACTTTCTGAATCCAAACTTGTTCGGATCCCAGATTTCCAGATAACAAAATTTTAGGCACCCACATCTTCATAGAAAAATAAGAATTATGAAAACCTAGAGATTGTGTTTTATTTAAAGAGAAATTCCTTTCCCCAGTGACCACCACATTGACACTTGGTAAAAAATGGGGCACTTTGTGGAACAAAGTAGTTGTTACTAAAAGTTGGTTTTTCATGGGTATAACCAAATCTGGATTTGTTTCTTAAAGGTCGTATTTGTGAATAAATTTTATCAAAATTTTCTTTACCATGTGTAAAGTTTGATAAACACTTATTTATGGAAAAAATTTCAGACTTGAGTTTTATAAAAAAGTTTTTATCTTCAAAATTGATAGATTTAGAACTAGAGCTATGCTCGAAAACACTTTTTTTAGAAATTACGTTTTCTAGCTCTTTAGAAAGTTTATCCATTTCAGAATTTACATCTTCAATATTCTTTGAAATACTTATAAAATCATCATTTTTCCTATCAAGATCATTAGAAAGATCATATATTTATTTTGTAATAATATAATTCCTATAGTTTTCCTTATCATGTTTTTTATTGAGTTTGGAATTTTCAATCTCAAGAAGTTCAGAAAACCTAGAAACTTCTTCATAGGTATGTGAAGTATTTTCTTCATCAAAGGAGGATTATTAATCTGAAGAGTTAAAATATATACTATCATTAGAGTTTAAATAAACATTGGTCAGAGATTCAGCATTGTGTACCTTAGCCATAAAGAAATGATTGTTAATAGGTAATCTGGCTATAAGACCAAGATTCTTCTGTCCTGAAGATTCATAATCAGAAGATTCATGTGAAGAGTCACTACCACTGGCACTCCAGGTGTCATTAGCTTTCAAAAAATTCTTAGCTTTGGCATTATAATACTTCTTTCTGTTCCTTTCAGAATTCATCTCTTTTCATTCTTTATTTTTGAGCAAAGGGCAATCCGGTCTAATATGTCCAGCTCTCTTGCATTCATAACAAGTAACTTATACATCTTTCCTATCTTTCCTATCCTTTTTCTTATACATGGATTGAAAATTTCTCTGGCCAGCTATCTTTTTCATTCTTCGAGCAATATTTTCTAACTCATTCTCTAAGACTTCACTCTCACAATATTTTGATTGGATAACAACCTTATTAGACTTGGATCTTGTTACTCTCTCAGAAGTATTAGCTTTCAAATGATTTGATGTTGTAGTAAAAGCAACAGTACCATTCCCAATCTTCTTTTTGATTTTTTCAGCATCCCTCTTCATTCTTGTTTCATGTTGAAGAAGAGTTCCAAATTTCTCATCTACCGAAATTTGAGTAACCTTCTTGTTCTCATCAATAGCTGTTCTCTTTGATTCCCACTCATTGGGCATAATATCAATAATCTTATCCACAAGATCCTCATCATCCAGACCTTTATCTCCCATAGATTTTAGACTGTTTATGATTGTCATAAACCTCTGTTGAACTTTGCAAATGGGTTCTCCATATGGAAAGTTGAAATCGTGATACTCTGCTCTCAGCATAGCTCTTCTTGTCTCAATCACTTTAGATGTACCAAAATGTGTAACCTCATGTTTCTTTCATATACAGTTATCTATTTCACATGAATAAATTTGACTATATGTGTTCCTAGTTATTGAACATAGTATAGTATTGCGTACCTTATAGTTTAATTAATAATCCTGCTTTTCGTGGTTTGTGAAGGAAATCACTTCCTTATCAGAAATTTTATAACCTCCAATAAACATAATCAAGTTATCTACTCCAGTATTGATAAGGAATGTCTTCATTCAATATTTCCAGTATTCATAGTCATTACCATCAAAAATGGGTTGTCTTGTAGGATTAAGGTTGTCAATAGATCCAACATTTAAACCTTCCATCTCTAAGAAAAAACTTTGGCACACAAAATTATTAGAAGTATAAGTCTGTAAACGAGAGAAAATATTATAGGCAAGAAAAATTGTATCTCTAAGAAAAAAAGTGTATCCAAACTATGATTTTGAAAAATATGAATCCGAAAAGTATGAATCTGAAAATTTCCTTCTAAAACTAATCGTGAGATTACTTCAGATTTTACCAAACCCTTGTGGTTTGAGTTAACCTCCTCTGATACAAATTGTAGAATCAAATTAATGATTTAGATGCTCAATATACAAGAGGGGTGTGAATTGTATACTTTAAAAAATTTCCTTAAACAAGGAAAGATCTATGTTTAACAAAGTTAAACTAAGTAAATTCACAAAACCTTAAACACCGACTATAGTATTGGTATAGAATATGATGTTACAAACTTCTAGTTCTATCCACTTTCTTAAATCTGGAAAGTGATTCTGAAAAAGTGGATCCAGAAATATGGATCTAGGAATTTAATCTTAGCCAAAGTTTACAATATGAGATTCTACCTTAAAGCATATAGAATATAAACTAATCTGAGTACAATTGTAAGGAAATATAAGAAGATTATACTTTCCTTACGATATGAAATATAGTGGAAAAACAAGTTGTAAAACATAATGTAACAAGATATAAATCTTTTAACCCAAAGAGAAGGGTATCCAAAAGCCTTGGATAAAGGTCCCTTGATTTATACATTCAAACAAGTCTATCTTATCCACAATAGGGTAAGCCCTCGATACGAAGATCGGTGTCTCTATCTTTCTATCCCCGTAAGCCCTCAACTTCAAGGTAGTTGGTACCTTTGTCTTCCTCAACAAGGAAGCCCTCGAACTTCAAGGTAGTCGGCACCTCTATCTTCCTATCCCTGGAAGCCCTCAAATGTAATCACCAAAATTCAGAGTTGCACAAATAAATCTGAAAGAGAGGTTCAATATGCACATATCATGAAAAGATTCTCTCTCTAGAAATAACCTTAACAGCGTGTGGTCTCTAGAGTGATAAACTCATTTTTTGAGCTTGTTCAAATGAGATCCTATTTATAGGCTTGGTTGGAATAGTTGTCTCCCTCCTCCAACGGTCATATTTTCCTTGAATTTTCAGAGGGAACTGTACACGTTTCACTAAACCCACGGTTAATTAGAAACAGAATGGACGACATCGTTTTATAACAAAACATGTGTAACTGAAAGCACAACATCATTTTATAAAGAAACAAGTATAAGTATAAGTAAAACTAGAATTACGAGTGTAAGAAAATAAAATTTTGGAGTCTAACTAAAATGGAATTCGGAGTCTATAATAAAAAAGTGTTTAGTTTCGGTTTTATAGGAATTCGGATCCTGAAATCTGTAGAAGTCCAGAGTCTGAATTTCTAAGGAAATTCGGAGTCTGGTTTCACCGGAGTTTAGAATCTGAACATACAGAGTTCGAAGTCAAACTGGTAAAATTTCAGAGTCTAACTTTATAAGAGTTCAGAGTCAACCTCATGAATGTTCGGAGTCGAACTTCATAAGATTTTGGAGTTGAACTCATGAAAGTTCGGAGTCGGACTCATAAGATTTCGGAGTCGAACTCATGAAATTTCAGAGTCCAACTTCATAAGAGTTCGAAGTTGAACTCAAGAATGTTCAGAGTCAAACTTCATAAGAGTTCGTATCCAGAATTCGGAGTTGAACATCATTATAGTTCACATCTAGAATTCAGAGTGGAACTTCATTACAGTTCACATCCAGAATTCGGAGTGGAACTTCATTATAGTTCACATCCAGAATTCGGATCCTAAAAACAGAATACTCCAATTCTTGACATTATATGATTCTGGTGTTTTGGGTATGAATCCGGTTTTTGTTCTTAAGAAAAATATTGATATGTATAAGAAAATATATTTTAGGGTAAATTTCCTTAAAGAATAAAATATTCCTTATGGAAGTAAAATACCAAATTGCTTAAGTATAAGGTGTTTTTAATTTTCAAAAAAAGAAGAAATGGATATGTCATAAGGAAAAAATTATTAACTCAACACCTTCATCAGTTCTTTTTGCAGAACTAATAAAAGGGACCCCCCCTATATTACTACTGAACTTTACAGCGCTTTTTTAGAGCTCTTAAAGCCCGTTTTGAGCGCTGATATAGGTCATTTTTGTAGTAGTGATGATTTTGTGATTAAGTTATAATGGTTTTTGTGGAAGACAATATCTATTTTGAGGAAACACTATATACCTAAGGAAGATAGAATAATATGGGATTTCAATTGTGTAATAATTGTTGAAATTTTAGTTTGGAAGAATCTATGTTTTTATTTAGGGCATATGATGATTTGGTTTATTTATTTAAATGATTAACCTATCATGGAGAATATGTGATTAGGTTAAATACTTTTTAATATGAAACATTCTGAGTAACTAATGTTATTTGGAGATAAATGTTATGATTTATCTTGGAATACTATGTAATTAAATCCTTATGAGATTTGGGTTTCATTCTTAGTTATGATTATTTTGAAGAATTTTATGGAATGTTATTTATTGAATTGTCTTAGTTGAACTTTGGGATTTTTTTGAAAATATTTGGAGATTAAAATTAGTTTTTATTTTTGTAAAAGATTATCCTTTTTTGGTATTATATAATATTATACTAACCATTTTGGTTTTGGTTAATGTCTAAAGACATGGGAAATATATAGTTCATCTTTTGTGGATTATGTGATTCTCTAGAAGTTAATTATAGAACTTTTAAGAGGGAGGGACGGGATGGGCGAGACATTATCTCTCCTATTTTGATTACAGATTAGGTCTTGATAGCGTGCAATATTCATCATTGCTGTTATGATGGATACAAATACAGTGGCAGCAGGGATCTCAGTTTTTTGTAAGGTTAATGAAGCGGTGTTTCCCGGATGAACCTCGGATCGTTGTTTCACAACGGTAGAGATTGGTGCAGATGGTGGTACCTTTAAGGTGGTGTACGATGTGATTAGAGCGTTGATGAACGATTCTGGTGTCACGATGATGATCGTCGAGGGGGAGAGCAAGACGGCGCTGGCCAAAGCATGTAGAGAAAGTCGTGCGGGAAGACTCATGCCGGTGGATACTGGTGTGGGCAGCGTGCATGGAGAAGAATTTTTATTTAAGTCTGATGATGGTGGCACGGGTGGTGTGGTTGGGTCTCCTATGGTGGCTAAGGAAGAGCATGCTTCAGCTACGGATGGAAATTTAATTGATACTACCAAATGGAAATCAGAGGTTGAGAGACTGGCTTTGGCCGGTGATTGTAATCCGGGGGTTGCAGTTACTGGAGATGCGACGATGCACCCACCTGAGGGTTTCCCAAAAAAATTGGGAAATCTGAGGACTAGCAAGTCCAAATCTAACATTCTCAACCAGAGGTATTTTTCACAGGTAAAGGATGTCGTTATGGAGTGAACTATCAAGAAAGGTGACACTGCATGTGTGACTGCTATCTCAGTAGCCATTCTTGACAGATTTAAAATCTGTGAATTCTCCATAATTTCTAGGAATGTTCTTCCCACTGGAGGTAAGTCCTGGAACCTCGATGATTTAGTTTGGATGTTGGTCTCTATATGGGGGTTTTCTGGATGGAGATGTATTCCCTTGGGTCGTGGTTTCGTTCACATCATTTTTCCATCTAAGGACCTAAATAGAAGGGCTTGGGGGAGCGGCTTAACAGCCTTGCAATGAGGTATGATATGTTTTCAAGAGTGGGATTTTAGTTTTAATCCCATTGCAATAAAGAATACTAATGTTCAAGTTTGGATCAAAATTATTGGTCTTAATTGGATTTTGTGGCATCCTAATATTATATTTGATATTGACTCTTCTGTGGGAATTCCGATCAAAATGGATAGGAATACTGAGATTGCTAAATTTGGGCATTATTATAGGGTATTGGTGGAGGTTGATTTGAGCTCTAGCTTGATCCATAATGTTGTTTTTTCGGCATTAGATGATGACATTCCTCTAAAAGTGGATTATGAAAGACATCCAGACTTTTTCGCAGTGTGTCAAACTATTGGTCATGTTAAAGATAAATGTCACAGAAATGTGATTTGCTCATTTCGTTCTTTAAAAAGGAACCGTGAGGCTTCCTATAGGAAGAAAACGAGGAAGTAGACCTCACAAACTAATGTAGTCCTGCTTGGTGATGGACAAACCACTAGCAATGTGGGTAATGGATTGTCACAGGAGACCCATGGGTCATGGGAGATGGCCCTTATGTTAGTGCCAGAAGCGACTGAGGGTGAACCCATACCAGGATCAACTCCTTCATTTGAGGGCCAGAAAAATCCAAGTGATGATGCGAATATCTCAAGGATCCAATAGTAAATCAATAAGTTAAGATAAACCCAGGGCATCCATAGAAAATGGGATAATATTGAGGATGATTCCCCAAATAAATCATCTTATATTTAGGTATTGTCCAAAGGGAAAAATGTTGTTGTGGATGATGAAAGTTTTCAACCTATTCCTCCAAGGAAAGCGGGACGTAGAAAAGATTACTCCTACTTGAAGCCAACTATGGTTACCAGGTCTCATGGCCCCGTTGATTTTGATTCTGAATGGTATAGTAATTATGATGACTCCTACCAACATGGGTATGATTTTTGACTCAGCATGAGGGAATTGATGTTTTTGTGACCCCATCCTTCTACTTTATGTATTTTCTTTTACTTAATAAAAGGGATCTGACCTAACATTCCTAGTATAGAACTTTTAATGTGAACAAGTCATCCTGAATACTCATCGTTTGGGGAAAATATGATTTTGTATTATAAATATAATAATGGATGAAATTATACATTAAAAGTATGTATGTTTCCATATATTTTTAGTTAATCTCATAAATTAATTCCTCAATGAAAAGTAACTTAAAACAAAAATGTTTTATATTAAATTTTCCAATTGGGTAATCAAAGACTATTTAACCCATCACAAGTTTGTGATTTTATAGTGGTTAACTTTCTCTTAATCCTGTTTTCTATCAGTCTCCATTAGTAATTGATGGTTTTTTTCTCTTCCATATCCACATTTTCGTGGAATAATAATATCTATTGTCTCAAGTGACCTTTGTACTTCTCTCCCTTTATTTTAAAGTGATATTTTTACTGACTCTTTTTCCTATGTGGGACTTCCAATGATGTTTCGAAGCCAAATTTTAAAATTGCGGGGACACAATTCCCAAAAGTGGGAAGGATATAACATCCCGGGTAAATAAAGAATAATGAATTTTTATTTTTATGAATATTTTTTAATTAAAGATTAATTTTACATTAAATGGGATGCTATGTTCGATGGCGTACTCGATACGCAACAATGGGTTTCTATGAAATCTTACATTGCACACTAAAAATATAATATAATTATTTTAAATGGTAGTTAATTCCTAGCTATTTTATTCATGGGAATTAATTGAAATAACTAAAATATTATTATATAAGTTTGTTATATGTTTTTACATTTATCCAATAAATGTTAGAGGCTTAAAATGTGAATGAATCTAATTTTAAGCATAAATACTCTAATATTCTTTAAAAGGACGATTTACCGCCTTTTAATGGTGAACCCTCCTTATATCTAGTTTTGGTCACATTTATATGTTCTTTTTGACAAAATAAAATTTTTCCTTAGAATATGGACAACAAAATTCACTTTGGGTAAAATTTTAGTATTTTTCTGATAAAATTATAATTTTTTGATGAATAGTGAAAATATTGTATTTTAATACAAATATTATTTTCAATAAAATGAATTTATATTGTTAGATTATCTTTTTAAATGTTGTTAAAGTGTAATTTGATTATATTTTTACAATTTAATCCAATTCTAGTCATTGAAAGAAATTTCACTTTGAAATTGGGCATAAACAAGTGCCAATCTTTTGACAGATATTATTTCTTAAAAACACGCTATTTGTTTTGACAATGGGAATTAATTTTATATTAATTAATGCAATATATATGTTTTTAATTTTTTAATATAGACATCACTTTTGAATATGGAATATCAAATATATCTTAGGTGGATTTTTTTTGTATTTTTCTGGAAAACTTCAATTTTGGATGGATAGTGAAACCACTAAGTAGTAGTTAAAAAACCGACTTTTTCATTTAAATGAAATTTCACCGCTTCTGGGAATTGAATTTCAAAAAACTGACATACATGGTTGTTATTAGTAAATAAAATGTGTCTCATTAAGATGAGAATAATTTTTTGGTGAATAGTAACTTTTAACTTTTATTTACGGCGGTTAATCGTAAATAGGGTAATTCAAGGTAAAAAGAATATTATAATTTTTATGAATTAGCTTAATACGTGTCATAACCTTATTGTATGAGTCATTCCAGACCATGGGAATCCTTGTGTCTATTTTGGGACCCCATGGAGACACTTGGTATAGATAATGACACTTTAGACTAATTAATTTAATGTAAAGGAAAAAACCACACAAATTAATATCTTTTAGTAAATCAATTTTTACATAGTGTTATATAAGTTCTATTTTTATCTATAAATATTCAATGGAAATATAAAAATATTTCATACATCATGGTATTTGTTTATAATATTTAGACATAAAATAAATAAAAATTATTTATTACATAATAATGATGCAGTATTACCCTCATTAATAAATGATTTAAATAAATAAGATTATAAATATTATAATGATATAAAAAACAAGTAAAATTCATATTGAATTATTTTATTTTGAATAAGAGTCATATTATCTTCGACTTTAATAATTTTTAGATCTTTTGAAGCTAAAGTTAAGTTTATAATCAAAGAATTGTTTCAAACTTTCCTAAAGAGGCCCTCCTCTCCCTTAGAAAAGGAGACCACTTATAACCAATTCCTAACAAGTCTAAAGCCTTTTGTCTCGTCCATACATGGCCCAATTAAGATCCCCACATCCCTCTATTCCACATGAATTACATACCTTAGTCAAAAGGAACTTCAACAAACCCTTTTGGTTCAAACCAAAGGGAGTTACCCAAATTAAAGGTAACAGTTTCTCTTAAATTCATTTATTTAATTTTAATTCTACACCCCCTAAACTCTTTTTATTCATTTATTTTATAACAAAAACAGTATCCTAAATATACTAGGATGTTTTTATGATAATTATTCAAACTGCACTTACACACACCTCCATCTAATTGGTGAAGAACATAATGTTTCTGTGGATGGAAAACTAACGCCTCACGAAATGATGATTGTTCAATTACCTCCAAACTCCTATCATGGTGGACATTATTATGGAAATGTTTTTATATATGATATATATTATTTTTATGTTTTATTTATTCTTCTGTATTTTTCATTTATAGCATGCCTTTATGGTTTCAATTATGGGTAGACGCGAGAATTTCATTTGAGGAAGTGCGGACTACCGGCCTCTCAAAGTGATACAAATTGTTAATGTATTATGTAGGATGTAAAAAGGATGGATTTAAAGATATTATATATGATATTATACTGGAATTATAACATACCTTTTCATAATTATGTTTTAATTACATTAAAATAAGAAATAGAAAAGAAAGTAGCGTTCATGCGTACAGACGACTTACCATCCCCATGATCAGTGAATTTCATTTATTATCTCCAAATGTTATGTATTATTATAAATAAATACATATACTAGATATATATGATATATATGATATCTAAATCATGAATAAAATTCTGAGGATAATGGATATTTTACTACATGAACAACTTGTAATTATAGGTTCTTCATTTTTTACTCAAGTTCCAAATATTGACAAAATGATTGTTATTAACTTAAATGATTACATAATGTTTATAACATGGTAATAAGTGATATAAAATGAATAATAAACTTTAAAATTATTCTAAATAATGTATAAATTAACTTTAGTTTGTTATTCATGAGATTAAAGGACAAATGGGTCAATCAGACATAAGGTAAGGGATTTTTTATCTCACTTTTAATTCCGTGATATTTCTATTGTTAATCACTTATTTCATGAATGTGGTGTATTGTGTTCTGACATTTGATATATATTATCATGATTACATTTGTATTCATGGTATCTTATTATTCTTTTGGTGGTTATTAACTTATTATCTTACAACTTGGATGATTACAATGTGGTAAGGGGTTTTCATCCAACTTCTTATTCTCGTGAGATTCATGATATATTTTCCACTATTTCCTTTTGTGTGTTGTATGTACTGACCATCATTGTATTCTCGGTATAATAAAAACTAATTTATGGGTAATTATATCTCCATTTTATGATCCTTATTTCATGTGGTGTATGTTCTGTAAGTTACCAAATTGTGAAGGGAACCTTTCACCCACCTCTTTTTGAAAGACTTCTTTTTGTTATGCCTTTTAATTTACATCATAATATGTTGGGATATGTTCTTATATATCCTTATTGATGTAACTTTTATTTCCGAGTGTTGAGATTACCTTTTCTCTCTCATAAAATCATTTTCTTAATTTTAAAGTGACGCCATTAGGCTATCAAATTCTGGTAGGGGAACTTCTTAACGCAATTTCAATTCTTTGGGTTAAACTTGTACTTCATGAATATGTCGTCCTATGAATATGTGTGAATGAACTATGATTGTTTTACACTTAATATCCACTTATATTGGGTGTATTCTTATTTTTAACACATAATTATATAAGTGATTTATCCTTAATCTAAGGATACCGTTTTTATAAGGGATTCTATCTCAATTTACATTCGATTGAGACTTCATTGTTGTTATGCACAAATTCACTCTTATGTGGTGTATATACCATCCTTTGATATTTTATATCATGAATGCCGTTATTCTCAATATATTATATTTTTCTGATAAAATTTTAATCCTTAATTATTTGAATTCAAGCGTCTCTCTTTTTATTAAAAACTCTTTAACTAAAATATCGTTTTAAATGTTTTAAATAATTTTTATTCTAAATGTTTCTCATTAATGTCAATGTTTTAAAAATGTTTTTTTGGATTTATTTATATGGACATTAATGTTTTCAAATGATAATTCATTTGAAATCTTCAAAGTGGTATGGGACACTTTGATTTAAAAGTATTTTTATTAAATGTATTAAATTGTTTTGAAAATTATTTGATAAATCATTGTTTATTTATATTTATTGATTTGGTATATTGTTATTGGAATGTGGAAATTTTATCACTTGTTTATGTTTTTGTTATGTGTTATGAATATGATATGGTTATTGGGAATTGTTTATGTATATGGGTGGTTCCATGATAAACCTAGGGTGGGTGAGCCCGAGAGAACTCTACAATGCATTGGGTAACATGATAGAGGTAAATGTGAATGTTTCTCCAAATAGATTTATGGAATATACTATGATGGGTATTCAAAATGTAACTCCCTACGTAGCTGTGATATGTACAATGTATGTATGATATGGATGTCACATGTTACCTTTATGATTTATGTTTTCTATATGTTATTCATAAATCTTATGATTTCATGAAGTATGTTAAAGTGATTATGTTTTTTATGTAATGATAAAATAATGTTGTCTTTATTTGTTTTAAAACCTTTACTGAACTTTTTATGCTCATCCTAAGTTTGGAAATGATTTTCACAGGATTTAAATATGAATAGGGTCAAGGATGAGATCATGGAAAAGTCATTCTGTATAAAACATGGAATTATAAATGACTCTTTTTTAAGAGTTTTTATTTTGTGAAAAAATAGAAACTAAGTAGAAGTGTCTACTTTTTAATTTTTGAGATGTAATGCAATAGTTATGGTCTAATTCTATAAAACTCTAAACCTAAAAAGATCATCAATTTGAATTATTCATTTAATTCAAGATTATGTAATGTTATAAGGTCGGGTCCTTATATAACCTGCATCCTAATCCCCAACAATCCTAATATACAACTAACAGACACCAAAAATAAAAAGGGCATCCTTAGATACCATTTAGTCACAAACCATCTAGGGATGTCATTTGATCTTACACCCAACCTGGTCTTCTGCATGGCTCGAATGGCATTATTGATCCCCATAGGATGAAAACTAGTGTCGGGAATTAAAATAAACCAAGAGGTAATGGTTTAATACCAATCACCAGGATCAAATATAAAAAGCTGAACAAACATAAAACTAACAAAAATTGAATCTTCAATAAATATGAACAAACTCGTTCAGTTACAAGATACAACAAAATAGAAGAAAAATAATAAAAAAAATTCCAAATTAATAATAAACCACTACAGAAAAGATCTCCATGTGACGAAATTTTCACCACCATTGATAAGAATGATCATCTCCAAGAGACAGCTTGAACTAGAAGACCCAAAAAAAGGTTGAACCTATAGAGGATTTGAGGTTTACTGACACTGAATGGTAAAAGTAGGGTGGGAGCTTTTTAGATCAATAGGCATGAACTGTAGAATCTATACATTTACTTTCTTTAAAAAATTCCTTCAACACTAGTTTAGAATACTATTATAATAATAAAGTTTACACATTTTTAAAAAACAAACACATTTTACCTTTTTTATAACATCACACACCCCTACTTTATTTTTAGAACAAGGATACCATTTCAAAATAAAAACAAGAAACAGGGGGATACCAGGATGGTTCGTGACATAAAAAATTTCTATTGTAGAAGATATTACAAAAATTGTAATTAAAATTTCATTTTTATAAATAATTATGCATCACATAAATTTAAAACAAGTCCATCCATAAATTGAATATTTAAAAAATGACTGTAGTTAAAAAATTTGAATTTATAAACACATAAATGAAGAAAAGTATCACAAATTCAAAAATATTTCATGAATAATAGTTTAGATAAAGATATTCCCCTTAAAAAAATTATATCTCTAATGCAATATAAATATCAAAACAAAAATTTTCTTCATAAGAATATACTCTATTACCAAAAAATGAACTACAGAAGCTTGTAGTATATTTTTAAAATCTTGAATTCATTAGAAGAAATGAGAAAAATTGAATTTGTGTGTGTTTAAAAAACGCTATCTAATCCTCCTATTTGGAAAGGTATTTTAGACACACAAGTATTGATTTTATATCCATATTTTCGACTGTATTCATATATGGAATTAAAATATGAAAAAAACTCCATCAATATTCATATGCATTAGTGATGCTTATTTTTTAGAATTATTGGATAAAAAAATATATATCTGGTTTTGTTGAAATCTGAAATGGTCCTAGTGTTCAAACTATGGTATACAAACAATAATGTAAAAAATTGATATATAATTTACCAAAATCCTTTTATGTAGAAAAGGGGGGTTTTAACAGAGCCCATAAAATGAAATCTCTATGGATTTCAGAGAAATATAGAATATATAAATATATTTTGATAAAACTGATCATAATTCAATGATTTGGAAATCGAAATACAAAAGAAATTAAATTTGATGTTAAATATTCATTAAATTAATCAATATTCCTCACAATGATCCAATTAATCCTAAATAAGTCATGAAAATATTGAAAAAAATATTTGGATGTATTTAAAATCATCCTGTATTAAACTATATTAAGAAAATCCAAGGTAATGACAGATAAGGTGAAAAGGATCCTAGGAATACGATCAAAAATCAGATTTGGATACCTACAAATTAAACACCTTCTTGAAAATTTATTTATAGGATGAAAACAATGGATTATAGTAGTCACACCTCTTCGATGATCAAATCATTCTCCTGCTTCAAAATGATTCACTTATAGTGTTTGATATGACATTAAACCTAGATCTGTGCTTGGCTATCTGAATCAGAACCCTTCTATGGTCGGTTTCTCCTCGGTCGTCCTTCGTCTGGTAGTAAATATCTCTCATTATTGCACTTGGACTTTCCTCCTCCCGATGATGGACCTCCATCACCCTTCAAATCACTTGGCCCTAGCTTGGCCTTCTACTAAGACCTCTTCAATAATCTCATATTAAGCCCTCTACTGCAGCCTCCCCCTTTCGTGAAATCGATCCTTTGGATCGATTTCAATTTTATCCCCCTTTTTAATCATTTTCTTTTACCAAATTTTTATTATCATGAAAATTGAATTTAATTTTTTTAAAAATTTTAATAATAATTTGGTTTACAAAAAATAAATCAAGATTAAATAATAATTATCATATTTATTATAATAATTTAAATCGTAATTAAAAATAATTATTTTAACAAAATATATTACATTAAGATAAATTTATTTAAACTATATTTCCTTTAATGAAATCATATGTTTATAGTATTATATTTCATTATAATTTATCAAAAATTTGTTTTTATAATTAATTTATATAAATTTAAATATTTATAGGATATAAATCATTTTAAGTGTTAAATTAAAAATCTCAGAATTTATTTATTTAAATTAAATAAAAATATTATTTCATTATTCAATAATTTAATAAAAATATTAACCTCCATTTAATTAATGAAAAATGTTCTATGAGACGTTTTATTATAATAAAATAATTTTAATTGTTTTCAAAATAATTATTTATAATAATTTTATAATACATTCAAATAAACTTTCATTTTTTTATAAGAAACATATATTTATTTTTAAAAAATAATAAAATAAAAATATTTTTAATGAAGTATAATTTAAAAAATAAAACAACTTTTATCGAAAATATTAATTTAATATAATATTTAATTGTTGATTTTTTTAAAATTATTATAATATAAGGTTCACAATCAACACATTACAAGAAAGATAATTTAAATTAATATATATATTTAAAAATTTAACATCACTATTAAATCATGGATTATTTTGGTTTATTATAATGAAATCCATTTTAATAAGAAATTATTATTATTCTCGTATTTATTGAATGTTATATACATCATGCTTAGGACTATCCACTCATCCAAAATTGATATCTGATCCGAGAGAGGTTGAGAGAAATCAATAAAATAAAAAACTCCCCTGAGAATGGGGTGGGATAGATCACATGAAAAGGTGCGAAAGATAGTAACATAATTAAAGAAAATAGGATGGAAGAGTCATAGAATTAACGACACACATCCAACGCAACTGATGATGCTTGATTCATACCCCCGAAAAGGGAGATCTCTTGATGAATATAGGAGAGGAAGAGGTAACCCATAATAAGGTCTACTATTCATGGAAGCAAAGAAAAATAGTGGAGATGGAATGAAATATGTTGGAGGGGAAAAACCATAATTTCCGTCCCATTAATTAGATGCATAGTTTGGACATAAAGTGTGTCTTACTATATGCCAACCCTATCATGACACTTCCTAAGTGGTACTAAGGATGTGGAATAGGGACATGATTTTCTATGTTATGCATATCTCATGCACTTCCATCTATATATTTCTGTAGACCACCTCACATGGTCGTACACCTCCTCTCGCATGGTTAAACCAAACCATGGAACACCCCCAATTAACCTGGATTAAGGTTCTTGGATTTATCTATGGGCTACATGAATTCTACAAAACATTTCACTATTAGAATATTTTCACATGTTTTGGGCCACATTATTAGTAATAATCATGCAGAAACCATGAACTTCTCCCTGTTTCTCCGAAAAAAGAGTTTTTAGAGTCTGTTTCACCTGAAACATATTTGAACACCCATGAAACTTCTTCATACATAAACATCATATATATGAAATATTTTACTTTTAAAAGGATATTAATTATATTTACAAGATCAATTAACATTTCTACCATCTACCAAATGAAAATTTCAATTTATTTTGGAAAATTTATATGGATGAAAAATGCAGGATGCTACATATAAGGCATAATGTGTAAGCCAAATATGGTTTTCTAAAGAATTGGTAAAACTCTTAATATTGAATTTTCATTTTATTTCCACTATTTCCAACATAAAATATTCTATAACCACAATCATATAATAAAATTAGACTCTTACATAAACTAAAATGTTATCATTCTGGTGATAGGACACTTATTCATCTTCTTTCCACCCTATGGATAAATACAACATTTCTCATGCTTACACATGACCTACCTTTTCCACACAGATGTTTTTCTTCATCAATACATTACTTTGATAGTTATAAAGATGTTTCATATGAATATATATGATATTTATGACTTTATTATTATTTTTAAATATAATAACTCAAGTACCTTCAAATCCGTACACTTGTCAGGAAATGATAATGCCGCTCGGGTGTATGTGTGGACTACCACCACCATGAAGTGATATGATTCATTTTTCAGATAAATTTTCTAAGAATTATTCAATATATAAATATATATAATATATTAACATCATTATTTGAATTTTTGTGATGAGAGATCCATTATCATGATTTGAAGACTGCAACTACAATACTAAAACATACATGAAAAACAAAACATTTAACTATTGAAAATAATGATTTAAAAAAATAATAACTAATAATTTTTTGGAAACATTTTATATTGGTAATATTTGATATTATATTTTCATAAATTGTAAAAAACCTGACCCCAATAGCCAAGAGTTATTGTCTCAAATTTTTTCAATGGCATTGATAAAATCGTTTCAGGTCTTGGGACTTTAAGGTCATGTATTTGGACTTGTACATATAGACCTTTGGGACTTTTATGGGCATTGTTCCTTGGATCTATGGGTCATGTATGGGATCACACTCAACCATTAAAATGGGTATTCTCCAAATATAAATAAAAATATAAGGCCATTATTCTTTCGTAGGGGGGGTATATACAAGATTATATTCCAAAATGAAAGATCTGTTTAGTAGTTTTGGATGGCTGATTACATAAATGAACCTTATATTACATTTTAAAACATAAATTAAAACATATAAAATATATTTAGAATTATATTATTATACTAGATTAACCCTTCATATGAGTCATAATATACATCTTGGCATCATGGGAAAAATAAAACATAAGAAAGAGGTGGGATTAGATGCTTTGTAAGGGTAAGAATACACCAAAATCTATTATGAATAATCAGCATAGCCATTAATTCAAGTTGTATAACTAAAACAAAATACATTTAAACATATTCTTGAGAAAAATATGGAAATAATAAATAATAATCATATAATTGAATATAAATAATCACATGGCTATTATACTAATCAAATAGTCACGTGGAATATCAATAACTAATCTCCTAATGAGGGAATGAATAATTGAATACGTCATAAACATACCATCAAGGAATTATCCAAGACACCATACAGAATGGGCTAAGACATCAGCCAATTCCTAAACTAGTTTTTCACATTAGACCAATAGATACATGAAGGGGATATAGAGGTCCCTGCTGAGTAGTTACTAATTGAAATGAATTCCTCATATGAAAATGGTGAAACATAAAAACAATAAACATTCATATTGAAAAACTATAACATGAAATGTGAATACTTCAACCATCAACCAAGAATAGTATCAAAATAGCACACCCATAGTCAAACATGTAACATCCCTAGTAAATGAAGATTAAGATATTTTTATATTTATTAATATTTGTGAATTAAATATTAATTTTAGCTTAAAGGGGTTGCTATGTTCAATAGCATACCCGATACGCAACAACGGGTTTCTTTGGAATCTTACTTTGCACACTAATAATATAATATTATTATTTTAAATGGTAGTTAACTCCTAGATTTTGTATTGATGGGAATGAACAAAAATAACTATAATATTATTATACATGTATTTATATTTTTCCAATAAAATTTATAGGCTTAATATATGAATGAATCAAATTTTAAGCATAATTTACATTAGAAGGCCGATATACAGCCTTTTAATGGCGGAAAATTTTTAAATCTACTTTTTGTAAATTTAAAACATTATATATGACCAAATAAAATCATTATTTAGAATGAAGAAATCATAATTTAAATTGGGTAATTTTTTGGTATTTTTATGATAAAGTTCCTTTTTTAAGGAATAGGGAAAATATAGTATTTCAATTCAAAACTATGTTTTAATCTAATTTATTTTTATGGATAGATTATCCTTTTAATTGGTTTTAAAGTGTAAATAGATTATATTTTTACTATTTAATCTAATTTTGTTCATTAGAAGAAATTTCAATTTTAAATTGTATATAATCAACTGTCAATCTTTTGATAGTTAATATTTTTTTAAAACACGCCTTTTGTTTTGACAACGGAAATTAATTTTAAATTAATTTATGCCACTTCTTTGTTTTGAATTTGGAGAAATGGATTTAATATTTGTAATCAGGAGGTTCAAATAGTGTAAATATGTAACTTTTTTTTAGACATATTAAATATTTACTTCAGTAAATATTTTATTTACCGTGGTTAAAGGGTAAATCGGGTAAATAGGGGTAAAGATATAATATTATAATAATATAAAATTACCCTTAAACCTGTCATAATCTTATTGGAAGAGTCATGTCCGACCATGGGAATCTTTGGGTCGATTTGTGGACCCCATTGAGCCACTTGGGAGTGATAATGACAATTTAGATTAATTAATTTAATGTGAAGACAAAAGTGACATTAACAAATATCGTTTAGTAATTAATTTTTTATATAGTATTATATAAGTCATATTTTCATCTATAAATATTCATTGGATAGATAAAACGATTTCCTACATTATGGTATTTTTTTATAATTTTTAGACATCAAATAAATTAAATTATTTATGACACAATAATGATGAGGTTTTTACCTCACTAATAAATGATTTAATTAAATAAGATTATAATGATTAAAATATTATCCAAAACATTTCCAACTCTGATTGGATGATTTTATTTTAATTTTCAGTCATCTTATCTTTGACCATAATGATTTTTTGACCATTAGAAACCGAATATAATTATATTATAAAATAATATTTTCACTCTTTCCTAAAGAGCCCCTCCTCTCCCTTATAAAAAGAGACCACTTCTATGCAATTCCTCACACCTCTCAAGCCATTTGGCTCGTACATAATCTGCTCAATTAAGCTCCCTACATCCCTCTCCTCCTCCTAGAAGCCTTACCTTTGGAAGAAGGCACTTCAAGAAGTCATTTGGTTCAAACCAAAGTGAGTTACCTAAATTAAAGGTAACAGTTTTTCTTAAATTGTTTTCTTTTATTTTGCTTCTCCAACCCCTAAACTCTTTTTATTTCCTTTATTTTGTAACAAAACCAGTATCTTCAATATACTAGGATGTTTTTATGATAAGGATTCGAACTACACTTACACACACCTCCATCTAATGGATGAAGACCATAATGTTTCTGTGGATGACAAACTAACACCTCATGAAACGATGATTGTTCAATTACATCTTACCGCCTCTCACAGTGGCCATTATGATAGAACTGTATTTATATATGATATATATTATGTTTATGATTTCTTTATGATTATTTACTTCCTAATTATATCAAACCTTTATGGTTTCGATGGTGGGTAAATACGATAATCTCATTTGAGGAAGTGCGGACTATCGCTCCCGCAAAGTGATGTGACTCGTTAATGCCCTATGTGGGATGTATAAAGGATAGAGTTAATGATATTATATATGATATTATACTGGAATTATAATATACCTATGTATCATTATGTTTTAATTCCATTAAAATAATAAATAGAAATGAATGTAGCGTTCATGCGTACGTACGGCTTACCGTCTACAAGAACGATGCATTTCATTTCATACCTCCAAATGTTATGTACTATTATAAATACAAGTACATGCTGGATATATATGATATATATGATACCCAAATCATGAATATCATTATGGATATAATGGTCCTTTTACCACATGAACAACATTTAATTATAAGAAGTTCATTTTTGACTCAAGCCCCAAATATCGACAAAATGAACGTTATTAACTTAAATGTTTACATAATTATAATAACATGTTAATAAGTGATATAAAAGGAATAATAAACTTGAAAAAGGTTCTTAAGCAAGTAGAAATTAACTTTAGTTTATTATTCATGAGATTAAAGAATGAAGGGGTCATGTCGGACATAAGGTAAGGGACTTCGTCTCAATCACCTTTCATTAAGGCATTTTTAGTTTTATACATGACTTTATTTTATACGATGTATAAAACCCTTTGAATTTTACTTATATTCAAAAAGAATATTTTCTCTATGAAGCTTTTTACTAAATGACAAAAAGAACTGTTTCTTTAACGTAAGTAGTGACAATGACCTTTCCGCCTCCGTGAGTATTATTTGATCTTTGGTTTCCCTAACAATCCAGAATGTTTTTAAAAGGAAAAATAAATACAAAATACTCTTTTTACATATTTTGGTGTTGAAAATGGTTTTGAGAATGGATTTATTATTTCAATATCTTGAAATGATATTTTATTATTGCAATGTGGAAATTTTATCTTTCCTTTATGCTTATGTTATGTGTTAAGGTCATGTTATGGTTCTTGGGCATTATTTACATATATGGGTGGTTCCGTGATAATCCTAGGGCAGGTGAGCCCGAGATTGCTCTCCAATGCATTGGGTAACGTGACGGAGGTAAATGTGAATGTTTCTCCTAATAGATTTAGGGAGTATACTGTGATGGGTATTCCAATGTAACTCCCTATGTAGCTGTGATAACTACAATGTAAGTATGGTATGGATGCCACAAGTTACTTTTATGATTTATGATTTCTATGTGTCTTTCATAAATCTTATGATTTCATGAGGTAAGTGAAAGAGTTCCTGTTTTTTATGTATTTATGATCAAATTTTTTCATTCACTGCTTTATAACCCTTACTGAGCCTTTTATGCTCGTCCCATGTTTTGAAATGTTTTTCACAGGACATAAAGATGAATAGGGTCGAGGATGGGATCAAGGAAAAGCCATGTTATCTTTAACATGGAATTAGACATGATTTTTTAAGAGTTTTTATTTTATGAAAAAAGTGGATTTTGGGTAGAAGTGCCTACTTTGTAATATTTTGAGATGTAATAGTCATGTCCTAATTCCCTAAAACTCTAAACCTGAAAATATCCTCATTGTGAATTATTCATTTAATTCAATATTATGTAATGTTTAAGGCCAGGTCCTTATAGTTGGTATCATAGGTTGGTTTAGATAATTTTAGGAGTTAGGATATTGTTATATTAATATCCATAATGTAATTTATGTTAATATTGACATCATATAGCATTTCCAGATTACCATGTTCCTTCACCTAAGATATTTGTTTTTTTAGAATGGTTTTCCGTAGAGGAAATAGGGAAGCTATGTTGGGACGACATCAGGAGGAAGACAACCTTCCAAATCAGCAACCTGAGATTGTTGGAATCGGAACTGAACAGTTTGTCACAGGGATGACATAGTTGACTCAGGCTATAAATGGTGGTGGTATCCATGTACGAGATCAGCCAGATCAACCACAGAGGAACATGTTAGCAGTGGAAATTTCATGAGGAAACATCCCCCATCCTTCAGAAGATCATCTGATCCGGTCCTAGCTGAAGGGTGGATTAAAGCACTGGAAAAGATTTTTGATGTTATGGGTTGTTCAGAACATCAAAAGGATAGTCTCACAGTTTACCATTTTGAAGGTGAAGTTGATCAGTGGTGGTCTACGGTGAAAAATATCACGGATAGTGAGGAGATTGACGCTCTTGATTGGGATGAATTCAAAGGTATGTTTCTGGAGAAATATTTTCCTAAGGTGGTTCGTCTTAGGATGGAACCAACTTCCTGGAATTGAGGTAGGAGGATGACTTAGTGGCTCCTTATGAAGAAAAATTCACTCGACTGGCAAGGTATGCTCCAAACTTCATACGTGATCTTGATAGTAAAATCAATTGTTTTTACTCATGATTAAATCCAAAGTATCGAAGGGATTTAGCTTCTCATGAGTTCAAAAGTTATGAAAAACTTGTTTTTTGTGCGGAGAAGGTGGAAATGGAGTTTTCCGATGATCAAGTTTTCTTTGACAAGCAACAAAATAAGAGGTCGAGGTGGCATACAAAAGGCAATAACTCTTCAGAAAAGTTTAATGGTAAGAAGTTTAAGTTTACAGTTTGTGAAAATTGTGGTAAAAAGCATGTTGGGGAATGTCTTTTGAATTCTGGTAAGTGCTACCGATGTGGTAAAGTGGGACATAAGGCTCGTAATTGCACTGAAAAAGATCAGGGTAATTTTAAGACAAAATCTTCTTTACAGTAAGTAAAATGTTTTAAGCGCAATGAAATGGGTCATTATGCAAATGTGTGTCCATCAAGGAACTCAACCAAAGGAAAGCATCCAGACTACAAGAACAAAGGGGTGGCGAAATCCCCTTGCAACTACTTCAGCAGATGTTGGGCCATCAAATGAAGTTGTATCAAGAAGTTGAAAAACTGGTAAAAGATGGAAATGAATGTTACCTTGCACATATTGTTGAAAACAAAGGAACTACTCAGATTCATGATGTGCCAGTGGTAAACGAGTACCTTGATGTTTTTCCTGATGAGTTGGCTGATATTATACCTGATCGGGAAGTTGAATTTAATGTTGACTTAGTTCCTGATGCTAAGACAATTCAAATCCCCCTTATCGAATGCCTCAAATTGAACTTTTAGAGTTAAAGAAGAAATTTTAGGAGTTATTAGATAAAGGTTTCATTCGACCTAACACCTCACCCTGGTGTGCTCCTGTCTTGTTTGTTAAAAAGAAAGATGGTTCAATGAGACTTTGCATTGATTATAGAGCATTGAATAACATTACTATTAAGAATAAGTATCCTTTTCCTCATATCGCTGATTTGTTTGATTATCTCCAGGGAGATCAGTATTTTTCGATGATTGAATAGAGGTCAGGGTACCATCAGTTGAATGTAAAAGAATCCAATGTTCAGAATACCACTTTTTTTACTAGATATGGCCATTATGAATTTTTATTTATACCTTTTGGTTTAACCAATGCACTTTCTGTATTCATGGATCTTATGAATATAATTTTTCATGAGTTCTTGGATAAGTTTGTGGTTGTGTTCATTGATGATATTTTGGTTTATTCAAAAAGTAAATAGGAACATGAAACTCATTTATTGGTTGTCTTGAAAACCTTAAAAAAAAGAAACTTTATGGAAAATTCAGCAAGTGTGAGTTTTGGTTACAAAAAATTTCTTTCCGTGGTCACATTGTTTAAAAAAATGGCATAACTGTTGATCCTGCAAAAAAAAAGTTGTTGAAGAATGGCCAAGACCCACAAATATAACTGAGATTCACAGTTTTCCTGGTTTGGTAGGTTATTACCGGAGGTTTATTGAAAACTTTGCACGGCTATCTAGTCCAATTACTAAGTTAACTCGAAAAGGTGTTAAGTTCATATGGACAAAAATAATGTGATGATTGTTTTTAGGAATTGAAAAGGAGATTGGTGAATGCTACAGTTTTTCCATTACCTTCTAGAACTGGTGAGTTTGTTATCTATAGTGATGCTTTGTTGAAAGGACTAGGTTGCGTCCAAATGCAAAATGATCAGGTAATTGCTTATGCTTCACATCAGTTGAAACCACATTAGTTAAATTACCCTACACATGATTTGGAATTAGCTGTTGTTGTTGTTGCTTTAAAAATTTGGAGACATCATTTGTATGGAGTGAAGTGTGAAATATATACTGTTCACAAAATTTTAAAGTATATATTCACTCAGAAAGAATTGAACATGAGACAGAGGAGATAGTTGGAATTAATCAATGATTATGATTGCCCGATCCATTACCATCCGGGAAAAGAAAATAAAGTTGTCGATGCTTTGAGTCGGAAATGTAATGTCTCATTAGCCACGCTACATTTGGAACAATATCCTTTGGTTTTTGATTTGATGAAATTTGGAATAGAAGTTGTTGGTTTAGGAAATTATTCTATTTTGTTTTAGGTGTCAGTGAGATCGTCTCTATCAGACAGAATAAAGAAAGCGCAGATGGAAGACAGTGAGTTGCAGAAAAAGGTAGAGTTGGTTCAGAAGGGTAAGTTTCCTGAATTTAACATTGATAATGATTGTGTTTTGAGGTTTGGAAAGAGATTATGTGTGCCTTGTGAATCATAGTTGAAGAATGAGTTGTTATGTGAAGATCATAGTTCTCTGTTTTTAGTTCATCCTGACAGTACTAAGATGTACAGAGATCTTAGGAAGTATTACTAATGGGATGGAATGAAAAGAGATATTGCTGATTTTACTGTGAAGTGTTTGACTTGTCAGCAGGTTAAAGAAGAAGGACAGTTACTGAACAGAATGTGTCAGCCTCTATCAGTGCCAGGGTGGAAATGGAAAAATATATCCATGTACTTTGTTGTGGGATTACCAAAGACATCTCGAGATAATAATGCAATATGGGTAATAGTTGACCGATTGACTAAATCTACTCATTTCCTTCCTACTAGAGATACTTTGTCTCTATATCAACTTTCTCAATTGTATGTTAAAGAGATATTCAGGTTGCATGGAGTTACCCTCTCCATTGTATCTGATCGTGATCCCAGTTTCACTTTTAACTTTTTGAAAGGCCTTAAAAAGTCATTGGGTACTGAGTTAAACTTTTGTACAGATTTTCATCCTCAATCAGATGGGCAGTCAGAACGAATAATTCAGAACTTGGAGTATATGTTACATGCTTGTTCGATGGACTACCAGGGAATTTGGGACCAACATCTTTCATTGTTTGAATTTTCTTATAATAACAGTTTTCATTCCAGTATACAGATGGCTCCATTTGAGGCATTGTATGGAAATCGTTGTCGAACTCCAACTTTTTGGGATGAAGTAGGAGAAAGAAAGCTGATGGGACCAGAATTGGTAGAAGAGATGGTAGAGAAAGTTTAGTTGATTCAAAAGCACATGAGAATAGCTCAGAGCAGATACAAAAGTTATGCGGATAACCAGAGGAAGGATCTTTCGTTTGAAGTAGGTGATCAACCCTTTCTCAAAGTTTCTCCTTGGAAAAGTGTGATGCGTTTTGGTAGGAAGGGAATGTTGAGTCAGAGGTTCATTGGACCTTATGAAATTCTGGAGAAAGTTGGATCATTTGCGTACAGAATAGATTTACCTCCTAGTTTATCCCAGGTACACAATGTTTTTCATGCTTCGATGTTGAGAAAATATATTCCAGATCCATCTCATGTTTTGAGCCTAGAGGTAGTTCAGTTGGAAGAGAATATCTCTTATGAAGAACAACCAGTCTAGATTCTGGACCGTAGAGAGCAGGTGTTGTGGAATAAGGTAATTCACTAGGTAAAGGTTTTGTGGAAAAACCATATGATTGAAGAGGCAACGTGGGAATCTGAAAATGCTATGAGGGATAAATACCCCCACTTATTTTGATAAGTGGATAAAAATTGTGAGGACGCAATTTCCAAAATAGGGGAATGATGTAACATCCCTGGTAAATGAAGAATAATATATTTTCATATTTATTAATATTTGTGAATTAAATATTAATTTTCTCTTAAAGTTGTTTCTATGTTCGATAGCGTACCCGAAACGTAACAACGGGTATCTTTGGAATCTTACGTTGCACACTAATAATATAATATTATTATTTTAAACGGTAGTTAACTCCTAGCCATTTTATTGAAGGGAATGAACTAAACTAACTATAATATGATTATACATGTATTTATATTTATCCAATACATGTTAAAGGATTAATATATGAATGAATCAAATTTTAAGCATAATTTACATTAGAAGGCTGATTTACCGCCTTTTAATGGAGAAGCATTCTTAAATATAGTTTTGGTCACTTTAATACATTCTATATGACCAAATAAAATCTTTCTTTAGAAATAGGGCATCATAATTTACTTTGGGTAATTTTTTGGTATATTTCTGATAATGTTCATTTTTTAAGGAATAGTGAAAATATTGTATTTTAATTCAAAACTATGTTTTAATATAATTAATTTATATGGTTATATTATCCTTTTAATTGGTTTTATAGTGTAAATAGATTATATTTTTACTATTTAATCTAATTTTGGTAATTATAATCAATTTCACATTTAAATTTTATATAATCAACTGTCAATCTTTTGATAGTTAATATTTATTACAAACACGCCTTTTGTTTTGACAGCAGGAATTATTTTTAAATTAATTTCTTCCACTTCTGTGATATTAATTTTGAGAAATTTATTACATATTTGGAATCATGAGGTTCAAATTGTGTAAATAGGTAAATTTTATTTTTATACATTTTAAATATTTACTTCAGAAAATATTTTATTTACCGTGGTTAAAGGGAAAATCAGGTAAATAGAGGTAAAGAAATAATATTATAATAATATAAAATTACACTTAAACGTGTCCTAATCCTATTGTATGAGTCATGTCCGACCATGGTCATCTTTGGGTCGATTTTGGGACCCCATTGAGCCAGATGGGATTGATAATGACAATTTAGATTAATTAATTTAATGTGAAGACAAAAGTGGCATTAACAAGAATCGTTTAGTAATTAATTTTTTATATGATGTTATATAAGTCCTCTTTTCGACTATAAATATTCAATGGAAATATAAAACTATTTCCTACATCATGGTATTTTTTGTTTATAATTTTTAGACATCAAATAAATTATATTATTTATGACACAATAATGATACAATTTTTACCTCATTAATAAATGATTTAATTAAATAAGATTATAATGATTAAAATATTTTCCAAAAAATGTCCAACTCTGATTGGATGATTTTATTTTGATTATTAGTGATCTTATCTTAGACCATAATGATTTTTGGACTATTATAAACCGAATATCATTATATTATAAAATAATATTTTCACTCTTTCCTAAAGAGCCCCTCCTCTCCCTTATAAAAAGAGACCACTTCTATGCAATTCCTCACACCTCTCCAGCCATTTGACTCGTCCATAATCTTCTTAATTAATCTCCCTACATACCTCTCCTCCTCCTAGAAGCCTTACCTTAGGAATAAGGCACTTCAACAAGTCATTTGGTTCAAACTAAAGTGAGTTACCCAAATTAAAGGTAACAGTTTCTCTTAAATTGTTTTCTTTTATTTTTCTTCTACAACCCCTAAAATCTTTTTATTTCCTTTATTTTGTAACAAAACCAGTATTCTCAATATACTAGGATGTTGTTATGATAATTATTCGAACTAAACTTACACACACCCCCATCTAGTGGATGAAGAACATAATGTTTCTGTGGATGGAAAACAAACGCCTCACGAAACGATGATTGTTCAATTACATCTTACCGCCTCTCATGGTGGCCATTATAATGGAACTGTATTTATATATGATATATATTATGTTTATGATTTATTTATTCTTCTGTAATTCCAAATTATATCAAAACATTATGGTTACCATGGTGGGTAAATACGATAATCTCATTTGAGGAAGTGCGGACTACCGCCCCCTCAAAGTGATGTGACTTGTTAATGCCCTATGTGGGTTGTATAAAGGATAGAGTTAATGATATTATATATGATATTATACTGTAATTATAATATACCTAAGAATCATTATTTTTTAATTCCATTAAAATAATAAATAGAAATGAAAGTAGCGTTCATGCATACGTACGGCTTACCGTCTCCATGAACGGTGCATTTCATTTCGTACCTCCAAATGTTATGTACTATTATAAATACAAGTACATTCTGGATATATATGATATATATGATACCAAAATCATGAATATCATTCTAAACATAATGAACCTTTTACACGTGAACAACTTGTAATTATAAGAAGTCCATTTTTTACTCAAGTACCAAATATCGAAAAAATGAACGTTATTAACTTAAATGATTAAATAATTATTATAACATGTTAATAAGGGATATAAAAGGAATAATAAACTTGAAAATTGTTCATAATAAAGTATAGATTTACTTTAGTTTATTATTCAGGAGATTATAGAACGAACGGGTCAATTCGGACACGAGATAAGGGACTTTGTCTCAATCTCCTTTCATTGAGGCATTTTTAGTTTTATACATGACTTTATTTTATACAATATATAAAACCCATTGACTTTTACTTATATTCAAAAGGAATATTTTCTCTAGTAAGCGTTTTACTAAACGAAAAAATGGAATGTTTCTTTAACGCAAGTGGTGACAATGACCTTTCCGCCGCCACGAGTATTATTTGATCTTTGGCTTCCTTAACAAGCCAGAATGTTTTTAAAAGGAAAAATAAATACCAAATACTCTTTTTACGTATATTGATATTGAAAATTATTTTGAGAATGGATTTATTATTTAAATATATTGAAATGATTTTTTATTATTTCAATGTGGAAATTTTATCTTTCCTTTATGATTATGTTATGTGTTATGATCATGTTACGGTTCTTGGGCATTATTTACGTATACAGGTGGTTCCGTGATAAACCTAGGGCGGGTGAGCCCAAGATATCTCTCCAATGCATTGGGTAATGTGATGGGGGTAAAGGTGAATGTTTCTCCTAAGAGTTTTAAGGAATATAATGTGATAGGTATTTTAAAGTAACTCTCTATGTAGTTGTGATAGCTACAATGTAAGTATGGTATGGATGCCACAAGTTACATTTATGATTTATGATTTCTATGTGTCTTTCATAAATCGTATGATTTCATGAGGTAAGTAAAAGAGTTCAGGTTTTGTATGTATTTATGAAAAAATGTTTTCATTCACTGTTTTATAACCCTTACTGAGCCTTTTATGCTCATCCCATGTTTTGAAATGTTTTTCACAAGACTTAAAGATGAATAGGGTCAAGGATGGGATCAAGGAAAAGCCATGCTCTCTTTAACATGGAATTAGACATGACTTTTTTTAAGAGTTTTTATTTTATGAAAAAAGTGGATTCTATGTAGAAGTTCCTACTTTGTAATATTTTGAGATGTAATAGTTATGTCCTAATTCCCTAATACTCTAAACCAGAAAAGATCATCAATGTGAATTATTCATTTAATTCAATATTATGTAATGTTTAAGGTCGGGTCCATATAAAATTGATCATACACCATTGAATAAAATATCGTAGATGGTATCATAGAAGATCATCATTAATCATGCATAATATCAAAGAAGGGATGTTGATATAAATGAAAACACTCTAATAAAATCTTTAAATTTTTACTAAGAGAAATACACATTTTTACTTAGAAATAATTAAATAATAAATAGATGATTTTATAAACAGAAAAAATAATTTTAAAATAACATTTTAAACACAGAATAGAAGATCCAAGACATTAAGGAATTATAAAGTCGGAAAAAACATCTCATACCACAAAATTTTAAAAAAAATCCTTCCAAATTTTTGTCGAAAAAGTCATAAAGATCCTCATTTGGAAAATGACTAAAATATTCTTTTCAAACAAAATTATAAATGTCTAACATGGTTAGAAAGGAATGAATAAATTTGGGGATAAAAGTAAAAATATTTTTGAAATAATTTTTATGAATCATGGACATGGATGATAAATATTCCCCAGTAGATACATACATACAAACTATCCCAAATAATAATGAGATTGTGAAATTAACACATACCAATTTATAATAACTATAATAACATACCCCATTAAAGAAAGAAAATTATATGGATATGAAAATAAAACATGATTTATAATAATACTCATAAAATACATTTATGGGAACTATATATACAATAACTAAAGAAAAAAGTGGTGTATATGGCATTTGTCTTACAAAAAAATGTGTGACAAAAATCCATTAACATTTACATTTATTTATTTTAATGTAATTTAACAACCCTAATAATTGTTTAAAACATGTAATTAATTTATAAAATAACCATATTAATATTTATTATATCATATATGACTTTATTGTATAATATTTTTAATAATATTCTGTTATTACCCTTGTTTTGGGTGTAAACGACTTTATTTTACTATGCATGTTTTGTCGTGTAAGTGTTTTTTTGTATAAACATGATATATATATTTAATCTAAAGAAACATAGTAAGTTCATATATATATTATTTACTCATTATATACATTTTTATATACATTTTTGAATGGTTACCATGGAATAGAATTCTCATCACGTCGAGACGGTAGGTCGTATGTATGCACGAGTGACAATCTCATTCCCTTATTGATGTAATGGTATGAAATTAAATGGTATATTAATTATAAATTACCAATATAATTTCATATTTATTTTTTATATACATTATATCCACTATTCTTCTCATCAAAATAAAGTAGTGATGTAAAACAACTTCCCCCACAACGTGGAGAGGGTTAGTCGTACATACGAGACATTGGTGATTATGTTTTTTATAAGATTTATAAATAATGTAATATGGTTTTCACATAGTCATAATCAAATAATATAATATACATTATATTTGAGTTATTATTTGATCATGTAATAAAATAGGAAGAGGAAGTAGGAGAAGAAATGACCTTGGATTAGTTGATAAAAAAAATTACTTCTTCTTTAGTGAAATCCCATTAGATATCTTATTAAGGGATATAAGTTTGCTATTTTGGAAGATCAGGAACTCAATAACATGGAAAATATTTTGGTATGATAAATGGAAAGGGCTTGGTCAAGCTAGAAGTCTCAACGTGGTGAGAATAAGTGATGGAGGATTTTTTCTTTTATAATTGAGGAGGGGTACTTTTGGAAACTCTCAAAATATTAAATTAAAATGAATTAATTATTAATTAAAAATAGAAAAAAGTACATTTTTTATAATATATGAATATTATGGGTCGAAATTGTCATAAAAAAATTTAGGAAATTTTTTGGTCGCATTCCTACACTTATTATTTCCCATAACCCTTATTAAATCTCATTAACTCTTAATATGTCAACGTGTGTTTTTACCACATCAGGATTAATATGATTACTATAAAATGAAAAACCATACCCTTAAAGGAGTATTGATAAAATTTAAACCCTATCTAAATTCGTTTTCCAAATTTTATATTTTTTATCAATTTTATTTCATTTAATAAAATAATTTTTTATTCTAAAATATCATTAAGGTCAATTTCTAAATTATTTATTTATTCACTTTTTTGGAAATTATCAAGACACAATATGAAATCAAAACAAAACCTCTAATATATACCCAATATGTATATATAATTTATTAAATTCGTGGTAGACATTAATTATCTCAAATTATTTTTATGTTAATATTTTTAAAATCATTTATTTGATATTTTCATTAATCGAACAACCAATCCATCATCATTTTATAAGACTTTTATGTAATCATTTTTTTAATAAAAATTTATATTAAATTACTATTATAAATAAAAAAAATTATCTATAAAAATACAACATATAGTTGAATTTATTTTCTTTATTACCCTATATTAAAATGATATATTTATTAGAAATATGAGTATAAATTCTTTAACTTATCTTTAAATAAAATATAATAAATATCATTCTCTCAAAAAAGTGGATTATAATGATTATAATCTCATAACATGGATTATTTTGGTTGATACACACACATCCAATGAAATTTGGACATGTGTTAGGGAAATTTTATATTATTATTAATATTATTTTTACCCTTAATTACTCAATTTACCTTTAAATGTGACAATAAAAATTACTACAGTAAATATTCATAATGACCCAAAATAAAAGAAACATATTTACATAGTTTTGGACACAGTTATTCCAAATATGGAATCTAATTTTCAAAATCCAATACATAGAAGTTTCAATATTTAACATAAAATTAATACCACTGACTGAATGTGAAGACGAGTTTTTAAAGTGAAATGTTCTATCGATTCAAATGTTTTATATACATATTTAATGTGAAAATGCCTGTAATAAACTAAATTATATTAAATGAAAAACATTTATCTAATAATAATTCAAAACTATTTAAAAATATAATTTACCAACCTAAATTATTTAGATGAAAAGAAGTTTTCAATTAAAATTTATTATTTTATCACTACTCCTGATAAGATTAATCTTATTATAAAAATACCAAAAATTCAACTAAAGAAAATTTTATATATTACTATTTCGAAGAAGAATTTTATTTTTTAATATATAATTTATTAGTGTTTAAAAAACTACATTTAAAACAAGTGATCTCTCAAAAGGAGGTAAAAATACCATCAGAAAAATATAACATTTTAAGGCATAAAATTAGATTCAATCTTACATTATTCCTATAAAATCCTTTGGAATAATATTAAATATATAAATTTCATAATTTGGTAAAAACTATTCACTCCCACTGTTTTAATGGCTAGTTTATAACCATAACTTATTAATATATAATAGTGCATTCAAACTCGGTGTTGCATCCAATATAAGATATTAAATATATTTCAAAAGAAAAAAACATAAAATATTTATTTTATAGATAAATGGTTATTTTATAGGTTAATAATAAATTTAAAATTATTTAACATGAGATTAAATTCTATTATGAATAATATTGTACAAGAGGTAAGGGGTTTTTTCCCAATGTCATCATTATAGTGGATTATTTATGTTTATATTTTCATTGGTGGTTATATTATATATATATATTAAACTCTATATTGTCTTATACTATGGTTATTTCATTAAATTAAAATTTTTCATTTTATTTTCATCTTTATAGGCACTAAAAATTGTCCAATAATATTTTTAAGGAAAAATGGCTTTGATTTTATATTCATACAAGAATATTTTTCATCCAAGACCATATTTTCATTAAAATGGTTTCAAGAATTTTTTTAATATTTTCCAATGTTTTATTAAATTCATTTTTTACCCAAGATTAAGTTTCTATATTTTTTTTACATGGAATATTCTTTTATTTTTCCAAACAATGCACTTTTTACTGATGGTGTAAACAAAATCATGGTTTTAACACTTAACACATGATTGAATTTTCCTACCACCACAACTATTAATTTCATAGAATATTCCAATAAACATTTATGTGTTTATTTTCAAATAAAATTATTTCCTATTATTTTTTTAATATTTTTGATTAAAAAGAAAATATTTCAAAATGGAAAATTTATTTTCTATAAGAAATGTTTTGGTGGACTTTTAAAAGTATTTCCATATATGTCAACATTCGTTTAGGAAACATATGATTTAATCTGGATGTAATATAATGATACCATCCACCATATTAATTTTTGTATCTTATGATCATTTTTACCAAGGAAATTATTGACATCTCAAATAATAATACTTCCAATACACATACTTATTGACTATTAAGGAATTTTTATTAATTTTTATTGTTTATTATATGATTAATAGAATATACTTATTAGGTTATTGGTGGGGAATGTAATAATATATCACCTTGATGCATAAATAGGTCTTATGATGAAATATAGGTCGGATAATTATCATTTTCCTTACCTATTTATTTATGATAACATGGAATTGACCTTAGAGATAAGTTTAAGTTGTCCGACATTATTATTTATAACATTATGAAATTAGTTAATTATGCCAATATAATTATTTAAATATTTATTATATCCATGCATACGTTTCATGATCATTTCATTATTCATATTCTATTATTTGATCATCATTTATTCATGCCATATTATTCAATCCATATTTATTTTACGATAACATTAACACTACACATTCCATCATTTAGAATCCTATATCTCCCATTTACGTGGATTGTTTTTCCTATGATACGTGGAAGTGTAATATGACGATATACAAGGATATTCTTGAGTTAACAATAATTTGGTCAAATAAATCATTATGTTTTATTTTTCAATTTCAAATGCAATGTGAAAAACAGGCATATATCTATTTTTCCAAGACTACTAAACAATTAGATGCCCCAAGATATGATCAATTGTATCTAGTGTATATGTAATAATTTAATCGTCCCCTTAGGGTTACTATGGTTAGAGTTGTTACTTTTTGTATTAAAAGATGATTATAATAATCCTTGGGAACAATATTTTTGAAAACATATTTAGATAACATAATACTATTATAGAATCTCAGTATATGTCTAAATATATAATCATATCCCAAAATTTTGGAAAGGATGAGAATTTGTGGATTCCTAGTAAATATATCCATATATGGATGGTGAAAAGTGGTTGAGGTTGTTGAACATAAGCAACTAGGGGTAATAACCCTGAATGTTGTATATTGGGTACTAACTCGATTAACATCGGTGCATGTTGAGTGGGCCAATGACTATACATTTTCCCAGAAACTCTTAGGGGATATTATTTGGTTTATTGAAATTCTATTTACAAACCATTGGGAAATAATTGGGAATATTTTTAGGATTTTATGTTATTATAATGGATATTAAGCTTAAGGTTTTGATATTTAATATGCATAAATTTTTTATTTATTTCAAGTAGTTGGATAATTTCTGAATTATAAATGATTAATTAAAATTTATATTATTATGATATGATCTAGTTTGTTTAATTTTTTTGAAATACTTCCTAGTGAATGGAATGGAAACCATAACCATGAAGATAGTTTTTACAGGAATTAACCACTTGGGATATAGATGGATTATGGGGTTGGATTTGGATCTGGAACATGAGTTAGAGATAAAAAAATAAAATCTATTTTTTGGAAACAATATCATTTTATGACTAATAAATAATCCCATAAGGAAAAGACTACTAATATAAAAAGTGGTAATATAATTTTATACCACTGCATGCCAAGACAACCTCAATAATTCAATAGAACCAAAAATGCATTATAATCTATATAATGGATAATTTATTTAGAAAATTTATTTCGTACTATGGGTTGTAATTAAATAAAGATTTATTTAATTGAATTTATTATCTCACAGGTAATGTGAACAAATGGTGGTCATTGATTCAAAAATTCTAAGGATATGGAGGATATTGAAATCATGGAGTGCATGGATTTTAATATTATTATATTTGAAAAATATTTTCCCTTCATGAAAAAAGTGGATATGGAAATATAATTATTTAGTATAATAAAAATGGAAAAATAAAATATTTCTATGTTTAATACTAAATTGACTTGGTTTCAAAGTCATTATGGAAGCTACATAAGCAACCTGAAGAGTAATATTTACCATTTATTTAATGGGATAAAGGCAGTCATTCGAAGGGAATTGGTCTCCCAAATATTCTCATCATATGAGGATATAATATCATGGGATATCAAGAAATATATAAAATTCTCAATGCCTTAATACATTGAAGGAATGTAAGATAAGAAGAGTATTACTATGTGCCTCATGAAGAAAAAAATGGATAAGGGGAAGAAGATATAGGGGAATTTCACAAATGGGATACCTGTGGAAAGAAACACCTTAGTACTTGGTTGAATAAAAGAGTAGTTTTCTACATGTGTAGAGTGAAAGTATATCATGATAAAAAATGAATGGTTAAGGGAGAGTCCATAAATTTATTGTTCTTCATCTATAAGGATATAGTTATCTATGACAAAAAACTACCCAAAGATCAATGTAACATGTCACATGATAATCTAAGGGGAGAAAGATAAAATTATGAAATTTCTAAAATTATAGTTGATGTTATTATAGATATTGTGGTAGGTAATTTGATCATTATATTAATTCTTTATAATTATTAATTTAATTATATTTCCTCCAAATTAATTATATTTTCCATGATTTCTCATAAAATTAAGTATTTATCAATCACACTATAAAGGGACTTATCAAGGAAGTCACATAGAGAAAATATTATTGCAACAATAATATGCTAGTCATCCCCATTATGATGGGTGGACATACCATATTCAAATATTTTATTATTATAACTATGGTAGTCATTGATATAATCTATTCTACATATTCGATTTGAAATTGTGATGAAAAAAAATTTATTCTGAGATAAGATGATTATGATTTGTGATGGAGATATGGAATTCCTTTTAACCATAGGTGATACTAAGTCATCTAAATCATATCTAAATCCACATACAATAGCTCTATTTAATGTAATTATTGGAGAAGAAATGAACACACATCATATGGATTGGAAACACAACCTAGGATAAAAGATGTTTATATTTTTGAAGGAATCATCTATACATTTATTAAAGAACTAACAAAACATCCACATGAGCATTACATTATTTTTTTTTAACTCACCCTTATAGTGAAAAATATATATAAGACTCCCTATATAATGGGAATAATAGAGTTAAAGGAGTTAATGAAATTTTTTTTGGAGTGGTGTGATAAGGGATTGTATACCTAAGTGTTTAACCTTGGGAAGATCTTGTTCTATTTATGAGAACGAATGATGGGACTATGGGGAAGTGAATTAGGTATATGGAAAGTAATTTAATTAACATGAAGAAAAAGTATCCTATAACTCATATGGATGACTTTTTTGATCAATATCCAAGAGATTAATATTTTTCAAAGATTGATATTCGATATTAGTATCATAAATTGTGAGTAATGAACATATTTCAAAGACAACATTTTATATATGGTATGAAAATTATGTGTTTATATTAATTATATTTTTAATGATTAATACATCATTTATTTTTATATAGATATGAAAATTTAATGTTCAAGGAATATATTAATAATTTAATTATAGTATTTGTAGAAGATAGATGGGTATCATACAAAAGTTATACAGAGAATCAGAGTCATTTGTTAATCATTCTTGAGACTCTTAGAGAAAATGAGTTTTATAGGAAAGTCACCATGTAATATTTCTAGATTTAGAAATTTCATTTATTGACCATATTGTCTCTATGGATGGAATACTATCCAATAATGTTAAATATAATAGTAGTGAATTAATTTATTACACTAACAAACATAACTAAGGTATGTTGTTTCCTTGGAATAGTAGGTTACTGTCAGTTATTTATTCAAAGGCTTTCTCGTATATCCATCCAATTAGCCATGTTGACATATAATGGGGTTATGATATTATGGATAGAAGAATATAAAGAATGTTTTGAAGATTTAAACAGGAGATTTATCAATAAACTTTTGATAACATTACTATCAGTATGGGATGGATTTCTGATATATAGTGATGCATCCATAAAAGAACTTGGATTTGTCTTTATCAATAATAGTAAAGTTATTTCCTATGCCTCAAGGAAATTGAAGATTCATTAATTGAATTATCCAACCCATAATATTTAATTGGAAGATATAACTGTTTTTCTTTAAGACATGGATTCATTGTTCCTATAGTAATAAATGTGAGATAAATGTATATCAAAGTAAATATAAATACATATCTTTCTGAGAAATATAACTACATGAGGAAAAGAAGAGGATAGAGCAACTCGAGGAGTATGATTTATTGATACACTACCACTACAGGAAGACTAATAATGTATCTGATTATTTTATTATGTTAGGATGATGGAATTATTACTAAGATAAGTATTGATAGGGATTCTATATTCAAGTACCATTTAATTTTTGATATGGTAATTATTATTGAATATAAAATATAACTCATTTTTATATTTATTGGTATCCTCCTATTATTTCTAGAAGGATTGAATTTCATAATGAATTTGAATATTTTATGTAGAGAACGGGTTAGTTCTATTTCAATATTATCCAATAATGATACTTGGTTAACATGAAAATTTTGGAAGATTCATCCAAATTATATTGACATTGAGCTATATTTGATCACCACCTATCATCTATAAACTGATGGTCAATATGAATGGACTATTTAAGAATTTCCAGTTATGATTAGGTCATTCTCGGTTGACATTAAAGGTATGTTGGATCACTATTTACCATTGGTGTTATTTTTATAGAAATATAACATATTCATTAACAAATTGAAATGAAAAAATATTTAGAATTATTGTAAAGTGGTGTCCTATAATAGCTTGATGTGAAAAAGTTGGTGAAATAAATCTTGTAGGCCTAGATATTATTATGGCGAAAACTATGTAATTTAATAGTAAATATTTATGTCAATAACTGAATGAAGGATTTATAATTTCTTGTGGGAGATCATTTTCCATTACAGGTATCTTTGTAGAATTTCTTTATAATATTCGAAATGAAAAAGAAACTTTGACCTCGGTACACTATGCCTTTTAAAATATAGAAATAATTGGAGATGATGATTACCATTTGGAAATTTGATATAGGCTCTCTAATGTTCATGATGTTTTCTAAATATTTTTAATGAGAAAGTAATTTCTACAAAAAATGCATGTTATCACCTGAGTGGAAATGTAATTGTAACCTAATTTATCTTTCAATAAAGATCCTATCTAGATTATTGACACTAGAGAACAAGCGTTGAAGAATTAAATGACTTTGATGGTAAATATACATTCATGAAATTATAATATGGAATAGGTGATGAGGGAAATTTAATAAGTTATGATGATAAAATACCCAAATTTATTCATGAGGTAACATTTTTTAAATTTTGGTGATGCAATTCTTAATGGAGGGAATCATGTACCACCTGAGCGTTACTTATAGTAAGATTATATTTCTAGATAAAGAAAAGAAAAAATGCGGATATCTTTATTGAAGAATTTTATTTAAACCTAAATTATCATATTTTATTAATTTAACATGGTTAAATTTTTTTTTAATTTTTCATGGAAAATTTTTTATAGGGTAATTTTGTTAGATTTATTTAGAAATAGTTGATTTTTGTGTGAATAGGAAAAAATATGTATTTGACAAAAACTGCCAATTTAAGGACATTATCATGACATAAGTATATCAAGAATTATAATTAACCATTTTTTATAGAAATTTATATTTAATAAATAATATAATTTATATAAAAAAATATAATCTTTTACATGTAAATTTATTCTTAACATTTTAGAAATCTAAGTAATTGTTTTGTTCAAATAAAAACTATTTTTTGTTCTTTTTCTTTTAATAAAGTATTTATATAGATACTTTCAGTTTTTATTCGGTATAAAAGAAAAATAAGTATAATTTTATTTAAAATAATCAAATTAATTCCATTGTAATCAATATTTTACTTTATTTGTCTATAAAAACATTTTTATTCTTAAGAAACCATTTTTTCTAAAAATGAGTTTCATTTTATTTTTATCAAAGAATACTAAATATTTAAAAATGTATTTTATAATTATAATAATTATAATTAATAATAGGTAATAAATTCAAAATAATTTTTTATCATAATGAATAGTAATAATGGAAAATATCTATCACCTCGGTTAAGGGTAAAATGGGTAAAAGGGTTAAAAAAATAACAGGACACAGATTCATGATTAATCAAAAAGCTTTCCTAAACACAATTTTATTTTTTTATATAAATTTTAACCTTATAAAATTTTAATATATGAAAATTTGGATCCACATTCTTATGAAAATGACTTTATATTATTAAAATCATTTATGTAATTCCAATTGTGTGGTTTCCCACAATTATAAAAGGGAACCACTACTACTCTATTATTTACACTTATTTTACCACTTATATGGACCAATACCATACCAAATCCTATTTTATCCTTACTAACCATGACATAGAGGCTCTGGTCTCATCAATTGACCTCCCTAGAATCCTTAAGGTGTAATCCATAGGTGTTTTCCCAAAGAAGCGACATAACTCTTAACCGAGGGTTTTCAATTTATTTCCTCTTATTTAATATTTGAATATTCTTCCATCATAATAAATATTAATATAATTATCTTCAATATGATTAAATTTTATTATTTTGGTGGAACAACCCCTAATAATCTCCTTTGAACCATTTGGAAAATTGAAACATTGAACATCCTTATGTACAACCCGTCATCTCCACATAGCAGTGTAATTTGTTTTTCATAACCAATTAACATATATGGTTATAAAATAGTTAATAATGAATATATATTATATTTATGTAATAATTTTTAATTATTTAATATATCCTCTCCCTCTTTACCCTTTCATCAGTTACATGATGATAATGTTCCTAGGGTGTACATCTGGACTACGTCCGCCACGAATTGATGTAATTTATTTTTCATCATATACATTAAATAATGATTAAATATATATATTTAATTTATATGATATTTATAAAATTATTTTCCTTATTTATATTATTAATATAGTATGATGATTCATGGAAAAAACTAAATAACCAAAACACATAGGAAAAATGAAATACATGACACACCAAAATGACAATTTTAATTTTGAATTATTAAAAATAGGTTTTGAAATGTTATAAGTCAATTATATGTGATATTATAAGTATTTATATGGTTCTATATTTTATAAATAATGATTTTAGGTTTATTATAACTGAGTTTAAAATCACATAAAAATGTATTCAAACATGAGGTAATGGCTTATTTTACAATATCATCCTTATTCATGAATGATCAGGTTTATGATTATGTTGGTGGAATTATGTGATAATAAACATAATCAGAACCTATTTTATTCTATTTAGTTTATTTATAGAAATTATTTTTTCCATTGAGTTTTTTTCTCTAGGTATCTAAAAGTTTGAAGGGATATTTTTATAAAAAACTGAGTATGTTTTTCTATTCGGTTGGGAATCTTTTTCAAACATGTCCATATATTATTTAAAATGTATTCAAGAGTGTAGTTAAGATTAAATAATGATTTATTAAATTCATTTTTACCCATATTTTTCATTATATTAAATAATTTAAAATTAAATTACTTTTCATCTTCCCAATGAGGCCATTTTTATGAAAGGTGTAAACAAAATATTAATTTTACACTTAGTGTGTGAAAAACATTTCCTTCTATCCTAAATAATAAATTTATTGATGAATCCATAAATATTTCCATGGATATATTCAAATAAAATGTTTTTCATAATATTCTTATAATTTTTAAATTTTAAATAATTGATTTCTAAATAAAAATTGTATTTTCCTTATAAAATGTTCTGGTGATATTTTAATAGTATTTTCATCTATGCAAACATAATTTACTGAATATTATAATTTATAAGAGATATAATCTAATGATACAATCCATTATATTTCTTTGTACTGATTATGATCATTTATATTGAGGAAATTATAGAATTTTTTTATACTATTTATTCTAAAAATTATAGTTATGGATTATTAAGTCACATTGATTAAGTTTCATTGTTTATTAATATGGTGAATGCATTTGAATTTTTAATTTAATTGTGTTCCCTATAAGCATATAACCCATTGATTCATCAGTAGGTCTCATGAGATATAAAAGGTTCGGCATTTGGCATATTCCTCACACATTTATGTTTGATGTCTTGGCTTGAGGCCTTAATGGTATGTTTAAGATATCCAAAATTATGCATTACAATATTATAAAATCAATTATTAATTTCAATGTGACTATTAAAATTTTTATGATATCAATCGATAATTTTCAAGATGATGTGATTATTTATATGTAATAATATCATCATCATTTATTCATGCCATATTATTTACTCCTTATTTATTATATGATTTATTCTATTTTACACATTTACTTACTGATCATCTAATCTCACCCATTTAATTTATTTATTTCCCCCCATAATGTCATGATGTGTACTATTATTATTATGAAAGGATATTCAAGATGGAAAAATAATATTATCATGTAATATACTATGTTCTGTTTTCAGTTTTTAAATGTAATTTTAAATTCAATTATGTATCTATTTTTATAATACAACTTAACTATTAGATATTTGAGGTTGTGATCACATGTAAATAGTTCCAGTTTAATAAAGTAACAATTGAATCTCAGATACTAGGGTAAGGGTTATTACATGAAATATGTATTAATTTAATATTCATATGATGTTTATTAAATTGTAGAAAAACAAAGAGATTAAATCTATTAGTTACCATGTTTGGGATTCCTTCTGAAGTGGAACTAGTCATGATCTCGATCATCCAAATAGGTACTTAATTCCACAATCAGATGCCCATGGATTATATTGTGTAATGAAATAATTAAAAGGGTGACACTGAAACATCCTTGGTTTGGATAAGAAATAGATGTTTCCCATATATTTACCTTTTTATTTTCTTTTTGGCATCCTCTTTAGCTAACACTTATGAGGTGACCTTAATAGGCATATGTTTCTGGAGAAATGGTGTTGATATTATCCATATGATGGATATGGAAAAATTTATTTCCACTAAAATATAACAGAGTCACAAAAATTGTGGTTGTAATGATTCCCTATATAATAAACTCAGTGGTGATAGATCCACCCAAACATAATTATTTCTTAGTGAAATTTGGATCATATCTCGTTAAAATTGATATAATCTATGGGGTAATCAATTTTAGTGGGACTACAATCATATAAATTACTTAATGAAAAGATATAAAACATGATACTCATCCATTGATATGTCCTTATTTTAGATTATGAAATTCTTTATAGAAATCATATTGAGAATGTTAATAGTTATGACCTATAAAATAGTTAATTATTGGTATATAGGGTTGAGAAGAGTTTATAAGGATAAACAATTAGAGAAATTGAATGTATATTTTATTGAGTTAAATTTCACTAACTATTCCCCATGTATATTAGATAGTAGGTGAAAGTCCCACATTTTAGTGTAAAAACATGGAATTAGAGATAAAAGGTAATTCAAAATGGTTGAAATAGATATTTTTTTAGAAATAGAGAATGAGTTTTTTTATTATATGTTAGCCTGTATGATCTGGTTTTACCAAGTGGGATAATCCTAGAATTATTAAAGAATTATTATCTTCCTTCCATAAATAGAATTCTGATTTCTATACCAAGTTCATATAAGAACATATTTTCCTTGGTTATTATGAAAAGGGGTTGATATATACATAATAATGACATGTTTTATGGAATTGAGAAGATAAAAAAATTATATATACAATTGATGTGGATAATAATACTTATAACATTTATAATAATATGGATATGGTTGAAATTAATCCCACCTACCATTGGTATTGTCACAACAGATATATGAATTAGAAATGCCTTTTAAGACTCTATAGAGATAGATTTTTGGATTCATTCTACTATAAATCATTTAACAAAAGGGAATCGTTATTATTTGGAAAAATAAAAAATACACCTTTTGGGAGAGAAGGTGAATGGTCTAGTGGACTATTCATTATCATACATAGTAATGCATGTGGACCAATGATTACAAAATAAATGGGAGGTTATACATACTTGGATAATTATTATGATGGCTTTTTTCAGTATGGATATGTGATTGTAATGAAATAAGGGATTGGAACTTTTGAAAAGTTAAATGAGTTTTAGATAAAAGTATAGAATCAATAGGTTAAGAGTATAAAAATTCTCAAATTAGATATGTTTTATGAGTAATTAATTCATTAATTCAAATATCTTGTAAGTTTCTGTAGAATTATTTCACAACACATTCCCCTTAGGACACTACAAAGGAATTGAATGTCTTAAAGGAGGAATCATGCATTTTCTGATATGGTTTGGTCAATGATGATTCTATATAACCTTCACAATAAATTCTATAGTTATTCACTGTGACGTTTTGATTCTTATGAATCTGAATTATATGTAAATTAGTCATAGAGACAACATATAGGATATAATTAGGGAAATTTCAAAATTTGTATTTATGATGATTTTTGGGTTTCAAGGCATTCATATAATGATTGGATTCTGATAAACATAATCTTATGTTTTAAAAATGACTATATTTTAGATATCCCATGGAAACTATGGGATATTATTTCTATGACCCACCTGAATACTATTTGTTTATAGATTGAATAGATATATTTATATAGAATAAATATAAAATTAGATGACTCTGTCAGAGGAAGTTTGAAAATAGATAAGTTCAATAATAAAAAATAAAAAGTGTTTTTGAGATGGATGTTGAGATGATTTCTCAAATGTTTAATGGAAGAATAACTGAAACCAGTTACATAGTTATGTTAAATGTTATATATGGTTTATTAATAGTATAAGTGATGTTGTTTTCTCATAGTAAATAATGATGATGTAATATTTTTATGATAAGAACCAAATAACTACTAGGAAGACATTGAGAGTTTCTATTCTAAAAAATAGTTAAATTAAATGGAATCTAAAATTTAATCCATATATAAGAACAAAATTTTTGGAACATGGTGGATGCACCTTTACGAGTAATACCTCTAGGGTTTAAGTGGGGTTTCAGAAAGAAAACTATTGTGGAGTATAGTATGTCTAATTTTAAAACCACATGGTGAATAAAGATTATAAACAAATTAATGGTATTTACTATGATGAAACCTTTAAACTTGTATCATTGATAAATTCTCCTAGTATTTTTCTATCCATCCAAGTTGGTTATGATTAGGAGTTATATAAAATGGATTTTAGAAACACTTTCCTTAAAAATAATTTATCCAAGAATGTATGTTGGATAAAACATGATGCTTTGAACGTTATAAATGGTTCTACTATGGTTTACAATATACAGTGTTCCATTTATATACTGAAAGAAAATTCTCCAGTAATCGGTATATTATATTTTTTCGATATTTTATTAAGATTAAATACTAATTTTTGGAAATGATATCCATACACATAATTGATGTGGATAGGTAAATGTTTCCTTTTAAATTAACTTGGTGATGATTCCTACAATGTAGGTTTGATGATTTATAGAGATAGATTTATGATGTTTCTTATAATGAGTAAGGGAAAATATATTGGTGAATTTCATTTTTTTAGCATGGATTGATACAATATGGGGTTCTTATTAGTTTTATATGGAAGAAATATTAAAAAAATTCAAGATCCTTCTAAATAGCTAGAAAGGATGGATAAAATTCTTTATGAATCCCCCATATGATATTTTAGGTATTTTATATTGTGTACTCAAAATGATATATCTTATTCATTGAGCATAACAAGTTAATATCAGTCAAATACATTTGATAGTAATTTTATTGTTGTGAATAACATTATTATGTACTGGATAAAGACTAACAATTTGTTCTATTTCGTTCAAGGATAATACGATCTCTATATAAAATTTTACACAAATTTTATTTTTCAATAAAAAATGATATGAAATATCAATGCGAATTCATGTGTTTCCAAAATTGTAGAGAATTCAGTTAGAAAATCCAAAATAATCTACTATAGTCGACACAATAATAGAGGTAAAGAATATGGATACATTAGATTTTGGTAAGTAAGGTATTTAAATCAAGAAGTTCATTTCTAAAATAAGAATGGATCCTTATATTTAGGGAGAAAATGAGATATATTGTGTTAATAATATAGGTGTTAGTATGGATAAGTAATAAGGGTCTCACCAATAGACCAAAATCATCCTATAAAAATACCATCCCATTTGATAAATTGTTGAGATGGGTGGTGTAATGAAAAATTGCATGGATATAATGGATAATGTAGAAGATTCGATGACGAATCCATTACAACAAATACTAAATTAGGTTTATGTATAATATATTGATGTTGTGAACATGAAAAATTGGTTTTAACGGTTATAAATATAACATGTTATTTGAATAAGGTCAATATTAGTTTATCATTCATTCTAGTATGGTGATATTTACTCAACATGAATGGTGGATTGATAATATCCACTCAATGTATGACTTTGATTTACTCCTAACATATAATAATTATTGTTCAATATGGATTTTTATGATATGATAAGGGTAAATTGATTAGGTTCTTATACTCATTAGATATATTTGTATTTGATATATGAAGAATGGATTCATGAGGTATTAAGTATTGATTTATTACATGGATTAATCCACTTAAGTGTATCTAATTGAATGTAATATAGTAATCAATATTCTTATGGATTAATTATAATTTTTATACCTTTTTACCTATGTTTGGGGAGAAACATAGAATTTAAAAAATTCAAAAATTGGAAAAATAATAACACAAAAAAAATATGAACTTATTCAATTAATGCGTGGTTGGGTTTATCTTTTATCATGTTATTAATTAGAGTGAAACAAATATGGGATTTTTCCACATGTTTGGTATGTAAATAAATATAGACCTTGATTGAATTAGACGAAGGAAATTTATTTCCATTCTTAAGTGATTAATATATGTTTTTTCAACTATATAGATGAGGGGTATAAAATATACTCATTTGTTAGAAGAATTGAATGTGTTGTATTCATCAACATCATCAGAAGTTTTCATTGAATCTTTATTCATGAGATTTACTATACTAGAATGATTTATTTTATGTCTAGCTATAATTTTATATCATGGAAAAAGGGATTTTATAAATATATAAATAAAGAATATGATACATCCTGTGGTGCAGAAGTTGGTACATAGATATGAGTATGTCACATGGAGATCACTTCAGAACCATTATTTTTCATTAGTATCTCTTACTCATTCCTAGAGGTTTCTCTTAGGTGTACATCAATGAAATTGGTATTTATTTTTTAAAATATACTAAGACTTAAATGGTCAAAAATTTATCTCTTGGAAGTAGATTAAGGATTTAGAAAAGTGTTTGTTCCAAAATAAGTATAGTTTGATGGGATTACATACTAAAATATTTTTTTGGATGGATTTAAAAATTTTGATCCTGGTTTTTCATTATGTACTTTTTTGGATTTTAGCGTATATTGGTTATTATTGGATATGAACTAAAACAGGAAGCACCGTGTTATTTTTGTACATGTGGATTCTATGGTTGACCTCTTCAACAATATGATTTTTCAGACATGCGATGTTTGTGTCTTTCCATATCCATCCTAAATTATTCCATTAGTTATGTACCAAGGATTTGGATCCTTTATGGAATGTGAAATTCATTGAACAATTTGATGATTGAACACTAAAGAGATGAATTTCTTTTATTCCATGTGATGGGACCTGAGATGTTACATACGGTCGATTGTATTTATTAAATAAATAGCTTCATGGAAGGTTATATAAGATGATTTTATCATATCCAATTTTGAGCATGATATTTTGTTGATCTATATAAGATTGGCTAATCTTCATGAAACACCATATTTATACAATGAATGTTCTAGCACCCATACATCATTTTGGATTCGTCCTGAAATATGTTTAAAACAACTGGTTGATGTTCTACTCTTAGAGGAATGATTTATATGTTTACGACACCCCATGATCATTATCAAGCATACCCCATTGAAGAATGTTGTGGAATCTACTTATATTCAGCACTTTAAGGAACATAATTTTATTATCTATTTATTGAATAGATTTCCATGATTGATTCATTAGAGATATATCCTTCTATGTTTAAATTTGTTTCCAAGAAAAATGTTAATATGATGATCCTAAAAACCCATCAACATGTTAAATTCAAAAGTCTTAAATTTGAAAATTATATATGAAATGACCCTTTTATATTTTCCTAGTGAAAATTATATATTCTTGGAATATTCCATTTTCTCTGCTCAGTTTCATTTTACTCTTAGGTATCTCCTAAATAATTTTACATATTTCTTGAGCTACTATTACAAATCACTATGTGGTTCAATAACATTTCTAATTTTATATAGCGTTTTTTAATTTAATCTTACATATCATTTTGATGACCCATATGTAACATAGATGTATATTTTTAATTTTCCAAATTTCACCACCTCATGTCTTGATTACTCATATATATTGTTCTGAGTGAAAATTTTGTATATAGGTTAATTATCTAGAACACATTAAATTTTACACATAGTCAGTAAATCGTACATTTACCTATGGGAACTTTTTCCCTCTATTTACTACATGAGTTTATCATTTTTTTCATGGGTAACCTCGATTACTATTACTTATAAGCATAGATACCTATAGGGATTCCAATAAAGCCTCTATAAAAAAATTTATACATTTTCAGTATTTTTATAGTAACTGATACAGATGAAATGAATTTTCAATTAATTAATCATTGTGAGCCCTATTAATTCTTACATGATCATTTTCTATTTTCAGAGAACCTGATTCAAATTCCAAAATAAATTTCTCCCTTTAAAAATAAAGTTTGGACATCATCTTCCAAAAAAATTAAGTTTGACTTTGAATAATTTATAGATTCCTCATATAATTCAGAATTCCATTGTTTTTGGAATCTTATATCCTACTCAAGATAACATTACGAAATCTATAATTCGACATCCATATCACTTTTTATGATGCATATTAGTCTATTTGGGAACATTTATAATATAAAATTCCATAGTTTTCAAGTATATCTTCTCATTTATTTTATTTTTCAAATTATCAGGGGAAATAATAAATATTATCCCTGTTTAGTAATAGTACTTTCATTATATTTAAGGGAAAATGATCTCCCTCTTGAAATAAAGTTCAAGATAACTGTAATTTAAGCATTTGTTTTTTGTTTTTTCAACACATCTTATTATTTTTCTTACATTCTCCATAAAATCGTTCTTCTAAGGTTGTATTATGAAATAATTTTAGTGAGTGACTTAAAACAATGAATTTATGCATAAAAAATTCCTATAGGAATACTAAGTTATAATGTGGTATATAAAACAATATATTTAGCTAATAACAACACAATTTTTCTATTTCACTCACACACTTACACAAGACACAAGATGTCACAAATTTCATCTTTTACAAAGCAACCCCTTCTATCAACTCAACCAAACATTCAAAAAAAATTAATACAAATAAATTAAAAAATGTGTAATTAATTCCATATTTCATATTTAATGATATGATGTAGACATATTTAATAATAAAAATTATCAAAATGATAACCACATTGTCGAAACAGATTTATTCATTTTTCCACTGTAATGGCCCGGACCTCTCCGGTCCATTACTTTGTGAAATGTTGGTATTGGAGGTGTTCCGGGAGGTCAAGGGGACTTATCCCCAACACTTTGCCAATTTTCCGGTTCTGTGAACAGTGTTTCCAGTTTTATGAACAGTAACAGATCGGTGAGACAGATCGGTTTCACAGATCGGTGAGACAGATCGGTTTCACAGATCGGTGAGACAGATCAGTTTCACAGATCGGTGAGACAGATCGGTTTCACAGATCGGTGAGACAGATCAGTTTCACAGATCGGTGAGACAGATCGGTTTCACAGATCGGTGAGACAGATCGGTTTCACAGATCAGTTTCACAGATCGGTGAGACAGATCGGTTTCACAGATCGGTTTCACAGATCAGTTTCACAGATCGGTGAGACAGATCAGTTTCACAGATCGGTGAGACAGATCAGTTTCACAGATCGGTGAGACAGATCAGTTTCACAGATCGGTGTGACAGATCAGTTTCACAGATCAGTTTCACAGATCGGTGTGACAGATCAGTTTCACAGATCGGTGTGACAGATCAGTTTCACAGATCAGTTTCACAGATCGGTGTGACAGATCAGTTTCACAGATCAGTTTCACAGATCGGTGTGACAGATCAGTTTCATGAACAGTAACGGTGGGTGAACAGTGTTTCCAGACTCCTACAGTTTTTCCCCTTTTGACGTTTCCTTTGACGTAAAATACATTTAAAGCCTTATTTTAAGGGCTCTTAAGGCCATTTCAAATGCCATAAATCCTTTATTAATTATTCCTAAGGCTTGGAATGTTTTACTTGTTCAAACCGTGTGGGTTAATGCGATCCGTTTTTAATGGAGAATTAACCGGATCTTAAACCGTCACCTCGTTAAATCTTAAAAAGGGATGAGATATCATTCTCCCTTGTTCCTTCCCTTTGTTCTTAACTAAGAGGCGCTAAAAAATTTCAATCCTTTCCATAGGAGTTGCACAAACAACCCTTACTCCTAGGATCAGTCCCGCTCTGTGGGATGCAACCAAGCTGTGCCTATCATTCTTCCACATAAGTTGTCGCGAGGGGAGGATTGTGACCTTCTGTGTGGATAAAGGATGTCAAGAACTCTTCGAGGTAGGGGATTCATGGCTTCTCTAATTATATATGTGCAATCGTAGAATTAGCATGATTTATTCCTTTGGATCACAATGAAATTGACTTAATTAAATACTTGAACTGGATTAAAATAATTGGTTGATCGCATGTTGTTGCTTTATACCGTGATAACGGTTTGCCTCATGTTTTCCTAGATATAGTGATATCTATGTTTTTTTGAATTGTTGATCATTCATGATAGAAATTGATAATGAACGTAAAGCCGGAATTCACTGTTGATTAATTGGCTAAAGATAAAGAGGCATATAAATTAATCTGGTTTATTGTCGTTGTTGTAGTTGTTCTAAATTGAGGATAATCAAATTAGGGAAGTAAGCTTGGTTATTTAATTGTGATAGCTTACTGATTAGGTATCCATGATTGGAGCCTACGAATAACAAATCTGTTAATTCAATATGGATTAGAGAACAGATTATGTGGGAATTTCAAAAAGGGTTCTGAGTTACCCTCTGGTTTGTTAACGGGCCGAGAGCCCACTTTGTGATGTTTGTTTTCCTGCTGCTTGTGCTGTGATGTGAGCCTGGATGGCTGTTGTGATATGTGGAGGCTTGGAGACTTGTGGTTGTGGCAGCGGATGATGCCTAGTGTGGCGAGATGCATCGGTTTATGCATATGGGTGTCGGGGAGGACACCAATGGTGATGGTATGAGATGAATGTGATGTTTTGATGTTGGTGGTTTGGTCTGGTTGTTTATCTTCATTACTTTTCCCCACTGCTCAAGCCAGCTGGTCTTGCTTACCCTCTTTCCGAAGGAGGCGAAGACACGCGGGGTATGCCACGTGCTTTCCGTGTTTAGCCTCTCGATGGAGGATGGGTCTATGCTCTTTCTATAGGCGGCAAAGACTCGACGGGTAGTATATCTACTCACCGTGTTGAGCCTCCTTTGTGTTTAGAAGCATAGGATGTTTTTCTAGAATGCCTAGGAATGTGGAAAAGTAATTCTGTAATGAATGTTTGATTAAATGGTGAAAATCCACGGGGATGGAGATGCTGGAATTTAAAGGTGATGTGAATCTTAAAAAGGAGCAGTTGTTTTTGAAAGTGATGCCATTTCAGTTTAATGTGGAATTATTCATTCTTAATTAATGTTTAAAGAATTAATTAATGTACAGTGGAACTGATAAATGAGAATGGAGTAATCTAGTAAAGCTCTTCAATTGGTTGTGTGCTTATAGGATACCTAGTCTTAGAAGTAGAAGCCTGGAGTCTGAGAGACGTTAGCTGCAGTTGTATCTAAGACTAGGTAATGCCCATAGTGTGGATGTGAGTTACTTATATATTCTGTACTTTTTGTGTTTCTATACGCTACTCCACCCTGTCGGTAAGGGCAACGGACACCCCGAGGATTCTGAGCCCTGGGGGGGTGTTTTCCCTAACATTCTGATGGGAGGTTGAATGGCTGACTACCCCCTTTGGCCCCGCTCTCTTCTCTTGGTAGATCTTAGTGCTGGTAGGCACAGTGGTTAGTTTTACCCATATATGTGTGTAGAGGGCTGTAATGGCTTGTGGTTATTTCACACACATATATTCTGGATATATTATCCTATGGACTACTATAGGTGTAACGTGTATAGGCTGTGATGGCTTGAGGATCCTTACTCGGTGTATGGGTTGTAATGGCTTGAGGTATAATACCCGACGTATGATACACGTTATGCGAGCTGTGGTGGCTCCCGGAAACTACCTGGTTACTTTTGGTTGTGAGGATTGTGTGGAGCTTAGCCCAGGTGTCTGCGGGCAAGCCTTTGTGGTGCACGAGGTGCAGATTGGGGATCTTGACCCATGTTGATACGGGCAAGCCTTTGGAGAGAGATGCACAGGACGTATGTCGTTGGGGAAAAGCGGCAAACCAGTGGGGAAGTAGTAGCAGGGTACCCTTGATATTCTTTATTATATGCTATATTCTTGTATGCGTTACTTGGTGAGAGTAGCCATGGTGAGGTTGGGAACATAATATACCTGTTTAGGTGACGATTTAGTTTCACTTGTTGTTCACTATGCTTTAGCATGCTTTCTTTACTTTTTCACGAGAGTCTTGGGGAGGATCCTACTGAGTATACTGTTATACTCACCCTATGTACATATAAACTGTTTTTCAGGTCACTTGGAGCAGGTTGGAGATCAAGCTGGTTACTACTAGCTTGTGGTTGGAGGAGGAGTTGTTCGGGCTTGTGGTCGCTGCCGTTTTTCTTTCTTTTGGGTACTTTTAGTTTTCCCTTTCAGTTGTAGTACTTTTTCATGACATTTCATATATGTACTTGGTTTCCTTTTTATATTTCAGTTATGAGTTGGAGTTGGTTGGAGTCTATTCTATCTCTCTCTTCTGCATGTGTTCTCTTAGAGGGTAATGCCTCCCTTTTGTGTGTGTATTATACCCTCGGTGCTAGTCACCAACCCGGGGCCTACTGGAGGCGGGACTCGGGGGTCATTATCTCCCTTTTCACATTGCCGGCCCAAGAGGGGTACACTTTGTGGGGAGGGGTCGTGACAGAGTGGTATCAGAGGTCTGGTTGAGGGATAGGATGGAGTTTGGAGTTAGGCACAGGTGAGGATGCATGGGATGGTAGGGAAACAGTGTCATTCATGTTTAGCAAGTGGGGTAAACACTGGAGACCGACAGAGACATAGGCGTTCAGGGCCCCCTATGATCTGTTGCACGGACCTTTAAGTTTACGATGGCTACTAAACAAAGTGATACTGGTTGCAGGGTAGAGACCTAGGAAAGGGTCATGCATCATTATTCTTTGCGCCTGTGTTTGAATGGGTAGACCTTGGGATAGGTAACCTAAAATTAATAAAACAAAATCATTAATTAATTAATGTTGAGTCTTCCATATTCCAGGCTTAGGAGCTCTAATAGTTTTTATTTTACAAGTATGGCTTCAGGTCGACGTCCTCGTCAGGTTTGCGTAGACGGTGCCCAGCAGGCTGTTCCAGCAGATCGCCGCCGGGTAGAGGTTGACGACGATGACACTTGGAGGAAGACACTCCGAGTGTTCCAGCGCCAGAGTCTACAGAAGTACGAGGGCTCCGTTTCAGATGCATTTACAGAAGGCTGGTTGGAGGAGGTCGAGATAGGCTTCAGTTCGATTCGTGCTCGGAAGGAACACTGGGTGTCCTTGGTTGTGACGATGTTGCGTGGAGCAGCGAGACAGTGGTGGTTCTTGTTCCTCGGGGATCGTGTGGAGTCAGCGATCTCATGGGAGGAGTTTCGAGACAGGTTTAGAGTCGAGTTTCTTTCATCGACTGCGAAAGCGTCCAGTCGCCAGGAGCTACTCACCCTTCGACCGGGGAGCTCCAGTGTTCGGGAGTTTGGAATCCGTTTCAGGAACCTTCTACGATATGCTTCCGACCTGTTACCAGATGATGAGGCTAGGGCGAGGCATTTCGAGGAGGCTTCGCGTCAAGAGATCCAGCGCCAGGTCACCCCATTTATGCTGAAGAAATATATTAAGGTGCTGGCAAGGGCAGAGGTTGTTGAGAGGACTTTGGCCAGGACCAGATCGTCACAAGAGGGGAATCATCATGATTCCTCACGAAGCAGGGATGTGGTTCGGGGTTCCCGGTTTTCAGGACAGAAGAGTTTTCGTTCACCTGGGGGTAGGTCCCAGCCCTTCCCATCTCGTTTCTCCGGAGGTAGCAACTCTCAGACCTATGCCAAGGGATCAGGCGCTTGTTTTTCTTGTGGTGGAAGTGGTCATCAGCAGCGGGAGTGCCCGACTTTTCAGAGCAGTCATCGTGCACCAGGCGCTCCACTCCAGGTTCCTCCGTTGAGGCAGTTCCAGCCGAGGCAGCAGCAGCAGGTTGCACCAGCTTTAGATCACCAGAGGGTAGATGGAGCAGGCAGAGGACAGCCCCATGACGCTCCCCGTCCTCAGAGAGCAGAGCGCGGCCGTGGTGGTGGTCGTCATCAGGGTCAGAGAGGCCGTGGAGGTGGTCGTGGTCAGCTTCATGCTCTAGCGTTGCCAGCTCCAGGCGAGCCAGACGTCGTCCGAGGTACCCTTTGCTTGTTTTCTACCTTGGTGTATGCCTTGTTTGATTCAGGAGTGACACACTCCTTTATATCCCCTACCCTTGTCCACGCTTTGGGACTTGAGGTAGAGAGGCTTCCAGTGCCCTTGGCGTTGACTACGCCAGTTGGAGGTCGAGCTAGCTTGTTTGAAGTATGTAGAGACTGTGAGCTAGTGTTGGGGCAGCACCGCTCTTGGGGAGATTTCCTATTTTTACGAATACAACCATATGATGTCATCCTCGGCATGGATTGGTTGTATTCGGTGCAGGCTATTGTGGATTGCTACAGGAAGAAGGTAGTTTTCTTTGATGAAGACGGAGAGGAAGTAGTGTTTGTTGGTGAGAGAGATCCTCGGATGAGTCATAGACGAGTTTCATCCTTATCATCCATGATGGCTGGGATGATGCTGAGTTCTTCAGAGGTTCAACAGTTGGCGTTTCCTAGGGTCGTAGAGGAGTACCCTGATGTCTTTCCAGAAGAGGTTGTATCCTTACCCCCTTGACGAGAGATCGAGTTTGGGATCGAGCTACAGCCAGGAGCGTCTCCTATCTCTATGTCTCCGTACAGGATGGCCCCTTCTGAGTTACAAGAGCTACGTATTCAGCTCGATGGTCTGTTGCAGTGTGGTTTTGTTCGGCCAAGTGTGTCACCGTGGGGTGCACCAGTTTTGTTTGTGAAAAAGGCTGATGGCAGTTTGCGGTTGTGCGTCGATTATCGTCGCTTAAACAAAGTGACAATAAAGAACCGCTATCCTCTCCCGTGGATTGATGACCTATTCGATCAAATGAAGGGTGCAAGTTGGTTTTCAAAGATCGACTTGCGGTCAGGATATCATCAGATGCGTGTAAAGGATGAGGATATCCCGAAGACTGCTTTCCGCTGTCGTCATGGGCATTATGAGTTTGTTGTAATGCCATTCGGCGTGACAAATGCTCCAGCTGTTTTCATGGGGTTGATGAATGCTGTGTTCTGTGAATTCCTGGAAAAGTTTGTTGTGGTTTTCATTGACGACATCCTTGTGTACTTCACATCTGAAGAAGAGCATGTAGAGCATCTACGAGCCGTTTTGGGAGTTCTTCGCCAACATCGGTTGTTTGGGAAGTTGTCCAAGTGTGAGTTCTGGGCTCGAGAAGTTCGTTTCTTGGGACATGTTGTGTCCCAACAGGGAGTAGCTGTGGATCCTTCGAAGATAGAAGCAGTGGTGTCTTGGCCAACCCCCAAGACCGTGTCAGAGGTGAGAAGTTTCCTTGGTCTTGCAGGCTATTATAGGAGGTTTGTGGCTAATTTCTCCCGAGTTGCGACTCCTCTGACAGCTTTGACCAGGAAGGATCAAGCGTTCATATGGACTGATCAGTGTCAGACAGCTTTCGAGTATCTAAAGGAGAAGTTGGTAAGTGCTCCAGTCCTTTGTCTTCCAGCAGAGGGAGTCCAGTTTGATGTTTTCTGTGATGCTTCACATCTGGGGCTAGGTTGTGTTCTCATGCAGCAGAGGTCAGTTGTTTCTTATGGGTCTCGGCAGTTGCATCCCCATGAACGCAACTATTCCACCCATGATCTTGAGTTGGCAGCCGTGGTGTTTGCGCTGAAGTTGTGGAGACATTACCTCATTGGCGAGCGCTTTGTGGTTTTCACCGATCATAAGAGTTTGAGGTATGTTTTCTCTCAGCTGGATTTGAACTTGCGGCAGCATCGGTGGATGGAGTTCTTGCAGGAATACGACTTCGAAATATCATATACACCTGGGAAGGGAAATGTTGTTGCTGATGCACTGAGCCGAAAGTCACGTAATGATGTTGTGCGTGAATCTGGTGATTCCTGGAGAGGGATGGAAGAGCTAGCAGCTTTGTATCTTGATATGGGAGAAGTTGGGGGAAGAGGTTGTCTTTTCCAGATGACGGTGCAGTCATCCCTGATGCAAAAGGTGGAAGAGTCTCAGTTGGGTGATCTAGAGGTGGAAGTTTTGAGAGACAGAGTCGTTTGTGGAGAGGCCCCTGATGGTTGGTCGGAGGATGAACAACATCGGGTGTTGTATCATGGCAGGCTTTTTGTTCCCTTGGCGATGCGCGAGACGGTTCTCTGAGAGTTCCATAGCTCACCCTTAGCTGTACATCCTGGTGTGACGAATATGTATCGATCCTTGAGGAGTCAGTTTTGGTGGCTGGGCTGAAGCGTTCAGTTGCAGAATGTGTGTCTCGATGTTTAGTCTGCCAGAAGGTGAAGGCCGAACACCGTGTTCCTGGTGGTCTTCTCCAGCACTTAGAGATTCCTCAGTGGAAGTGGGAGGACATCTCAATGGACTTTGTTACAGGTTTACCTCGAGCTCCGGGAGGACATGATGCTATATGGGCGGTAGTGGATCGTTTAACTAAATCGGCCCACTTCATAGCAATCAAGGAGTCGAGCTCAGTGGAGGTTTTGTCGAGGCAGTATCTGGAGGAGGTGGTGAGGCTTCACGGAGTTCCTAAGATGATCATTTATGATCGAGACCCCCGTTTTACCTCTAGGGTGTGGAGAGGTCTCCAGCATGATTTTGGCTCTCAACTATGCCTTAGCACTGCTTTTCATCCTCAAACGGATGGTCAGACAGAGCGAACCATCCAAACTCTTGAAGACATGTTGCGCTCTTGTGTTCTTGATTTTGGAGGTTCATGGGTGAAGCACTTACCTTTGGTAGAGTTCGCTTACAATAATATTTTTCACTCTACCATCGGCATGGCGTCGTTTGAAGCCTTGTATGGCCGGCCATGCCGTTCTCCGTTGTGCTGGACTGGGGTCGGAGAGTCAGCAATTCTCGGACCAGAACTAGTGCAGAATACGACAGAGATGGTTCAAGTGATTCGTGAGAGGATGAAGACAGCACAAGATCGTCAGAAATCTTATGCTGATCAAAGAAGGAGACCGTTAGAGTTTAATGTTGGGGATCATGTGTTTCTGAAGGTGACTCCCCGTCGTGGGCAGCGAAGGTTTGGTCGCGGAAGTAAGCTTTCTCCCCGTTTTGTTGGGCCTTTCGAGGTGTTAGCTCGAGTTGGAGTTGTGGCATATCGAGTAGCACTTCCCCCTCAGATGAGTCGGATACATGATGTTTTCCATGTATCGCAGCTCCTTCGTTATCTTCATGATGAATCTCCTGTTATCGATTGGGGAGAGATCGATATTGATGATAATGCAACCTTCGAGGAGAAACCTGTGGAGATCCAAGACCACAAGGAGAAGGTGTTGCGTGGGCGTTCTATTCCTTTAGTTCGTGTCTTGTGGCGACACGGCGGCATGGAGGAGACTACCTGGGAGCGTGAGTCACAGATACGTGCTCAGTACCCAGAGTTGTTTAATGTTTAACTCCTTTCATGTAATGATGTTTTCTCTGTGGTTGGACCTTTCATGTTTTATTTATGTACCTTTAATGTGATGGTATGTTTGAATTGTTTTTATGGGTTGTTTGTTCTCAGATGTCGTGGTTTTGTTCCATATTTTGAACAACTCGTGTTGGTTTTCCCCTGAGAGGTATCTTATGGGGTGGTTGTTCGGACCCCTCTTTTCTTCTGGGTTGGTTTTTAATTATCGAGGACGAGAATGTTTTGAGAGGTATCTAATGTAATGGCCCGGACCTCTCTGGTCCATTACATTGTGAAATGTTGGTATTGGAGGTGTTCCGGGAGGTCAAGGGGACTTATCCCCAACACTTTGCCAATTTTCCGGTTCTGTGAATAGTGTTTCCAGTTTTATGAACAGTAACAGATCGGTGAGACAGATCAGTTTCACAGATCGGTGAGACAGATCGGTTTCACAGATCGGTGAGGCAGATCAGTTTCACAGATCGGTGAGACAGATCAGTTTCACAGATCGGTGAGACAGATCGGTTTCACAGATCGGTGAGACAGATCAGTTTCACAGATCGGTGAGACAGATCGGTTTCACAGATCGGTGAGACAGATCGGTTTCACAGATCAGTTTCACAGATCGGTGAGACAGATCGGTTTCACAGATCGGTGAGACAGATCGGTTTCACAGATCAGTTTCACAGATCGGTGAGACAGATCAGTTTCACAGATCGGTGAGACAGATCAGTTTCACAGATCGGTGAGACAGATCAGTTCCACAGATCGGTGTGACAGATCGGTGTGACAGATCAGTTTCACAGATCAGTTTCACAGATCGGTGTGACAGATCAGTTTCACAGATCAGTTTCACAGATCGGTGTGACAGATCAGTTTCACAGATCAGTTTCACAGATCGGTGTGACAGATCAGTTTCATGAACAGTAACGGTGGGTGAACAGTGTTTCCAGACTCCTACAGTTTTTCCCCTTTTGACGTTTCCTTTGACGTAAAATACATTTAAAGCCTTATTTTAAGGGCTCTTAAGGCCGTTTCAAATGCCATAAATCCTTTATTAATTATTCCTAAGGCTTGGAATGTTTTACTTGGTCAAACCGTGTGGGTTAATGCGATCCGTTTTTAATGGAGAATTAATCGGATCTTAAACCGTCACCTCGTTAAATCTTAAAAAGGGATGAGATATCATTCTCCCTTGTTCCTTCCCTTTGTTCTTAACTAAGAGGCGCTAAAAACTTTCAATCCTTTCCGTAGGAGTTGCACAAACAACCCTTACTCCTAGGATCAGTCCCTCTCTGTTGGATGCAACCAAGCTGTGTCTATCATTCTTCCACATAAGTTGTCGCGAGGGGAGGATCGTGACCTGCTGTGTGGATAAAGGACGTCAAGAACTCTTCGAGGTAGGGGATTCATGGCTTCTCTAATTATATATGTGCAATCGTAGAATTAGCATGATTTATTCCTTTGGATCATAATGAAATTGACTTAATTAAATACTTGAACTGGATTAAAAGAATTGGTTGATCGCATGTTGTTGCTTTATACCGTGATAACGGTTTGCCTCATGTTTTCCTAGATATAGTGATATCTATGTTTCTTTGAATTGTTGATCGTTCATGATATAAATTTATAATGAACGTAAAGCCGGAATTAACTGTTGATTAATTGGCTAAAGATAAAGAGGCATATAAATTAATCTGGTTTATTGTCGTTGTTGTAGTTGTTCTAATTTGAGGATAATCAAATTAGGGAAGTAAGCTTGGTTATTTAATTGTGATAGCTTACTGATTAGGTATCCATGATTGGAGCCTACGAATAACAAATCTGTTAATTCAATATGGATTAGAGAACAGATTATGTGGGAATTTCAAAAAGGGTTCTGAGTTACCCTCTGGTTTGTTAACAGGCCGAGAGCCCACTTTGTGATGTTTGTTTTCCTGCTGCTTGTGTTGTGATGTGAGCCTGGATGGCTGTTGTGATATGTGGAGGCTTGGAGACTTGTGGTTGTGGTAGCGGATGACGCCTAGTGTGGCGAGATGCATCGGTTTATGCATATGGGTGTCGGGGAGGACACCAAGGGTGATGGTATGAGATGAATGTGATAGTTTGATGTTGGTGGTTTGGTCTGGTTGTTTATCTGTATTACTTTTCCCCACTGCTCAAGGTAACTGGTCTTGCTTACCCTCTTTCCGAAGGATACGAAGACACACGGGGTATGCCACGTGCTTTCCGTGTTTAGCCTCTCGATGGAGGATGGGTCTATGCTCTTTCTATAGGCGGCAAAGACTCGACGGGTAGTATATCTACTCACCGTGTTGAGCCTCCTTTGTGTTTAGAAGCATAGGATGTTTTTCTAGAATGCCTGGGAATGTGGAAAAGTAATTCTATAATGAATGTTTGATTAAATGGTGAAAATCCACGGGGATGGAGATGCTGGAATTTAAAGGTGATGTGAATCTTAAAAAGGAGCATTTGTTTTTGAAAGTGATGCCATTTCAGTTTAATGTGGAATTATTCATTCTTAATTAATGTTTAAAGAATTAATTAATGTACAGTGGAACTGATAAATGAGAATGGAGTAATCTAGTAAAGCTCTTCAATTGGTTGTGTGCTTATAGGATACCTAGTCTTAGAAGTAGCAGCCTGGAGTCTGAGAGACATTAGCTGCAGTTGTATCTAAGACTAGGTAATGCCCATAGTGTGGATGTGAGTTACTTATATATTCTGTACTTTTTGTGTTTCTATACGCTACTCCACCCTGTCGGTAAGGGCAACGGACACCCCGGGGATTCTGAGCCCTGGGGGGGTGTTTTCCCCAACATTCTGATGGGAGGTTGAATGGCTGACTACCCCCTTTGGCCCTGCTCTCTTCTCTTGGTAGATCTTAGTGCTGGTAGGCACAGTGGTTAGTTTTACCCATATATGTGTGTAGAGGGCTGTAATGGCTTGTGGTTATTTCACACACATATATTCTGGATATAGTATCCTATGGACTACTATAGGTGTAACGTGTATAGGCTGTGATGGCTTGAGGATCCTTACTCGGTGTATGGGCTGTAATGGCTTGAGGTATAATACCCGACGTATGATACACGTTATGTGAGCTGTGGTGGATCCCGGAAACTACCTGGTTACTTTTGGTTGTGAGGATTGTGTGGAGCTTAGCCCAGGTGTCTGCGGGCAAGCCTTTATGGTGCACGAGGTGCAGATTGTGGAGCTTGACCCATGTTGATACGGGCAAGCCTTTGGAGAGAGATGCACAGGACGTATGTCGTTGGGGCAAAGCGGCAAACCAGTGGGGAAGTAGTAGTGGGGTACCCTTGATATTCTTTATTATATGCTATATTCTTGTATGCGTTACTTGGTGAGAGTAGCCATGGTGAGGTTGGGAACATAATATACCTGTTTAGGTGACGAGTTAGTTTCACTTGTTGTTCACTGGGCTTTAGCATGCTTTCTTTACTTTTGCACGAGAGTCTTGGGGAGGATCCTACTGAGTATACTGTTATACTCACCCTATGTACATATAAACTGTTTTTCAGGTCACTTGGAGAAGGTTGGAGATCAAGCTAGTTACTACTAGCTTGTGGTTGGAGGAGGAGCTGTTCGGTCCTGTGGTCGTCGCCGTTTTTCTTTCTTTTGGGTACTTTTAGTTTTCCCTTTCAGTTGTAGTACTTTTGCATGAAATTTCATATATGTAATTGGTTTCCTTTTTATATTTCAGTTATGAGTTGGAGTTGGTTGGAGTCTATTCTATCTCTCTCTTCTGCATGTGTTCTCTTAGAGGGTAATGCCTCCCTTTTGTGTGTGTATTATACCCTCAGTGCTAGTCGCCAACCCGGGGCCTACTTGAGGCGGGACTCGGGGGTCATTATCTCCCTTTTCACATTGCCGGCCCAGGAGGGGTACACTTTGTGGGGAGGGGGTCGTGACATCCACCATCAAAAATTACATGGATATAATTCATATATATATTCATATCAAAACCCTATGACCCTCTCAACTTCATTACTCAATGTATATTTAATATTCATTATGAACTGTATCCACCTAGAATTTTTTTTATCTTAAAACTTTTTAAATCATTTTACATGTTAGATCTGTTTTCATATTTAAAATATCATTAAATTTATTCTTGTTACTGATACTATAATAAGGGTTTCCTCTTCAAACATTATGGTTAGATATAAAATTAATAGTCATCACCATTGACACCAAAACTAAAATTATACCTCAATACCAATTAGGATACCACTTTTAATTTCCCTAATTATTCTTGTAACAGTTTTATGTTGAACTAGATTCCAATTCTACAGCTCTAATCGCAAATTGGAACTTTTGAGAATGCATCAGTAAAATTTTCATCCATCACTAAAATTTCCCCATGGATCATATCTCCATAAAAATGAAACTATTCGAAAATATTTATAAAATTAATATACATTGTTAGGGTAATTTCTACATTCCTTGTATTGATGAAGATTGTGGGTCACTATAGGCCACTGATTTCAATTTATATATAAATTTAGAGTTCATCTTAGAATATATATTTGTTTTGATGGAATATATTTCTATCAAACAACATTGGGCTTTTTATTTATTCAATTTACAATTCACATGATATAATTAATTTTTTACTATTAATGTTAATGATCTATTAACACATAACTCTTTAGACTCTAATTTTATAATCCTTCTCACTTACTAACTTACCGAAACAACAATAAGTATTTTTCTCAACCCATAACATTATCTTGTATAATAATTTTTCATGATACATATTATTTTCAACAATATGTGAACTTATGAATATTTGAAAAATCACCTTCTTCTAATTAAACACATTTTTTCCCAATAGTTTATTTGAAACTTCCATTAAAACTTCTTTCAACGTGGTGATTTATTCTATAATTCCATGTAATATATTTCATAAAAGAATAAAATTATTACTTAATAAACAATGATATTATTCATTCATTATATCTGACGTTCATATGAAATATCAATTAGTGACGAGGTTAGTATGGTAAGCATTATTATAATTATATCCTTAAAATCATTATTGATATTGGAAAATCAAATTTATAAATATTCCTTCAACTTCATAACAGTTAATATATTGATTTTATTCATAAAAATGTTATAGATATGTATATTATTTACATAGTAAAATCACAGGTCTCTATACATTTGTCCAAGAAATATACATTTATCCTTACCGATTTTTCGGACCTTCCTAATTGTGTTTCCATTAACTCCATTATTTTCAATTTTCATAGGATATTCCTTCTCTCTAATCATCTTAGGTTTCAGAATAATTTCATTGTTACCAAGGACAGGTTCTCCTAAGAAATGTAACCCTTGTAACATTTTAATTTATTCAGGATTTTACTTTAATATATAATACATTATCTCTATCTCACCATATCATGTAGATAGACAATCAAATAAAAAAGTTAAATCATCTTTTATTATGGGGTTACCCTTTTCACGTAACATCATTTTTCTCTCCTCGGATAGTTCTTCTAGGTGTTTAATATGTCCATCCTTCTCGGCCATCATGTTTTGAAGTTATTTTGATTTAATTACCCTCAATGGATTTAGATTTACGATTCTACACTTTTATGGTCATATCCCATAGCTCTTCAATCTATGAGTCATTCAATAACATTAGTTTAGTATCCACTTAAACCAATATTTTGTTCCAAATTTTTGACATCCTTTTTTAAACACTTTGATATGGATATTCAGAGGCTTATTATCAAATCTTAATTATTTTTTATTCTTAAAACTATTGATCTACCCCTTATAGTAAGAGGACATCTTCCAACTTTAGTTTATTTGATATATCCTCTTCATATGTTGTACCAATATTACTTATGATATTATAATCCTTATAACATTTTGATGTAACATTCAAAAAATTAATATATCAAAGATTTAAATCATTCTTACCTTAAATTCAAGATATAATATAATATTTTATTAGAATCTATCTTAAAAAAAATAATTCCAAAATATGGAATTACTTTTGAATTATTAGTCTTCTTCAACATCTATTTTCCATATATCCAAAATAATGTAAGGGAATAATAACAAATCACTCAGAAAACAAGTCAAATCAATTTGGAGAAAAAAAATATAACAAACCAAATCTTTTCTCATATACTAATTGTTAGTACCACACGGTATTTCTATTGTAGAAACCCTGGGGTGAATCGGGGTATTAAACTAATTCTATCATTAGTAATAATTTCACAAACACTCACAACCCTGAACTATCTTGACCTCAATTTTAGTAATCAAATCCTTATGTTCATTTTTCAATGATGATATAATTTTTATTTTACACATTTATGTGTTTTCTTAATATTATTATTTATTTCTTTACCCATGTTTATTAAGTTATGTATTATAGACTATATATAAACCATGGACTCAAGAAACAAAGATTTTAGATGGTTCACTCGCATTAGGCGTATCCATGAAGCTTACAGAGGAAATGTATTAATATACGTATATCCAATAAACTCCTTATTCGGAGGTATGTTTGGGTTAGGCCACACTCCCACCTAGGATCACTCACTTTATAATGATTATGGATGAATCACTACCACCAAAGTGTAACTACCATCACTTTATCTCTTTAGCTAACTACTTTAAAAAATGATAACAAATTTTTAATGCAGGCTAATGAAAATTATATCATTACTATTGTAGCTACACCATATATTGGTTTGTGCCATTAATTTTCACATTTCTTTTTCACAAAACTACTATGAATATTACCGTTACAAGATTCATCATATTCCCCATAGTTATCATGAAAACTAATTCATATTATTTAGAAATATCTTCACCAAGAGTTATGTTTCCTTCTCTTATCTTTGGGTATTAATTTGTTATAAAATTGGAAATTTCAATGTGTTCTTTTATTTTACATCCCTTTACAAGTCAATATTTACACACACACACAAACTATGTAATTAGAACTTTCTAGAAATCCTTATCTCTAATTAAATATAAATTCTCCTTATTTCCCTCATATAAGATCTATGATCCTATAAGAATATCATGTGAAAAACCATACAAAATTCTCCTTAAAATCCAATTTAGATATTCAGATTAAATTTGATAATTTTCCTCCTAAAATATAATAAATCTGAATATGGGAGTCTACTGATTCATATTGTTCATGAAGTGAGCATTGAAACCATGGAATGATGTTTAGATCCTCCTAAAACTATGATCCTAGTCACTTGGTACAATGTGATCTTCCATGGAATTTCTTCATTCTTATGATTGATCAATAATCAAATCCATGAAATATAAACATTATCTTCTATTTATGTTACTATTATATTACATGACATATTTTAAATATTTCAAAATAAAAAATACAATATAAACCAATAGTGAAATTAACTATACTTTTAATTCCTATGAGGTCCTGGAATGATCCCTGTTTAATCACATCATGATTCCATGCTCTTCCTAATTTTCAAAATAGTTGTAGTTTGATAAAATTCATTACTAGATACATTATAAAACATATTCTATGTTTGATTGAGTAATCATAATGTGTGACTGACTTATCATTCAACTAAAATAGCAATGAGAATGACATTTAGTTATTCCTTTAATGACTCTTATATTTCAAACTTTTCCATGAAATAAATGTTATGTGTTGTCCTAAAGACCATTATATATTCTAGAACATTTATATTTTATCTATATAGTTCCAAATTACTCTTATATATTTACCATATAATTTTATGTATTTATTGAGTTACTCTTATACATAAAAATAAATTTTAGAACATTATTAATTTTCTAGAGTGTGGCCTGAATCAGTATTATATACTAGGTTGATAAACATTATATCTCCTATAGTGATTCTTTACCTTTTCTGAATTTCCCTATATCTAACCCGTTTTATTCATACATATTGGTATCCTTGAACATTCCATAAAAAATGTATTTTCCCCTAACTTTATAAATTTTATAATCAGTATGAAAATGTCTATTTTATGTACTAGAACTACTGACTACTACATATTCAAGTACTCTTTTTTTTCATGAGTGTGGTTGGGATTACCCTTACATTGAGTCATAAATACCTTTACACATTCCAATGATTCCTATCTTTGACTTTTCCACCTCACTATGTTTATATTGTGACCTTTAAGTATGTAATTTAATTTCCATTACTTCAGTATTGATAGTATTGTTCACCCTTATATAATCCTTTTCCATTTTAAGAGATCTATAAGAAACTTCTTTCATATATTAGAGCCTTCAAAAATAAATTCTAGAAAATCACTTTCCAAACATCATAATTTTTAATTCAAATAACATCATGACTTATCTTAATATCTGAAATTTAAAGACTTCCATATTGTTAAATAAAACACTAGATAATATTGGATCTTTTCACATCCCCATATGAATAATGGTTACTCTTACAAAATAATTTCTAGGAAAAATATAGCATCATAAATTATGAAACCAAAATAATTCTGGAACATAACATTCTTAAATTTTCAACAAAATAGAGACCATAAATTAGTATGAAATAAATAAAAAACCATCCTACCACCAATGTTTAGTTTAATACTAAAATTAAGAAATGATACGTTAAATATAATTCAAAACACATACATTTATTTCATAGTGGAATCTCATCATCTAAATCTAGAAGGTAGATGAACATTAGGATAAACCAATAATATTTTTTGTCTATGATGAATTAAATGTTTAATCCCACATTTATTTCTAGTATACCTAATTGAGAATAATTAGTCTATTCTTACTGTTAATAGAAATCATAGAAATTATCTAAGAAATGAGTTCATTGGTTGGAAACACAACCCCTGAAATCATGGATTCAGTCGCCTTACTAGACTATAAAAATAATGAAAAAATTATAAGATATCAAAAAGTACAATGAAACAAATTCTTGTCTGTAAATAAACCTTGACTATTTAGGCCAAAATCAATTATCTTTAATAATAAGTTTATAATAAATTTATACAAAATGGAGAAGGATATACAAAATACTTGGGAAAAATAAATATGGTTCACATCAAATCAATAAGATATGCCTTAAATCTATTTAAAATAGGGATTCAAAGAAAATGACTCATCTACCCACATATGACACCTAGAGGAAAAATTAGGGTGATTTGGGCTAGAATAGATGAAGATACAAGAGATGAAATATAAGGATATGATAGTGAGATGATCGAAGTATTTTTGATGTGAGGATACAAAAGCACTGGTGGAGGGAGGGGATATCAAAAAAGATGGCGGTGACGTGAAGGAGAATGTTGATGGAGAGAGAAATTTTTTAATGTAAGTTTAAAAAGGAATGCCCAAAATAGGGAAACTGAGATACTATTTATCAATCTATTGGTAATTCGAGAAGGAATGGTGGAAATTGTCATTAATAATTCCTTCTTCCTAAAACATATGAAGAATGGGGTTTCTATGACAATGAATTCTTTAAAGGATTTTTAAAGAAGTCAATTACTTTGATAATTCCTACCTCGAACCACTTTTCAGGTGTGATAGTATGACAGACCTGATCAATCCCATCACCCAAGAAAAAAGTTGTTCAAAATGATAATCATTAAATAATAGAAGAACTTTTTTCATAAGGACTTGATAAGTATGCTAAATTTAATGTAATAAAGTATAATATGACCCTCTAAATTAAGTTGTAATTTTCATTCCCATTCACATATTTAATAGAATATACTCAATCTGGGGGCCAGGATGAATATGTTCTCCAAGATATCCAATTACTCAATACTGATCATGTGAATCTGACACTAATATATTTCACTCATTGTTATTATATCAATACCAATCATGTCTTCTTGTGTGCATTATACCTTGACCCTATGCAGTATTCCTATATGGTAATGAAATAGGTTGTTGATACCTGAACTACCTCATGACCCTATAAGGTTGGTTCCACTAGACAATATATAAATGGATAAGTGGAAACAATAAAGTATCATGATACAAACTCCTTGTATTATAATATGAGATATATAATATAAGATGAAATTCATATGAAATCCTAAAAATCAACAAGGAGAGAAATAAATTTTATAAATTTACTAAACAGTGAACACATAATTATATCAATATTTATTAATGACTAAATCATATATCGAAAAAATATAAAATAAAAATAAATAATATAAAATGGAACACATGGGGTTATACACACACACAGAGATATATATATATAACTCCCTATGTATTTGGATACCACCCCATATAGATTGAATGTTAAAAAATATAAAAAATTATATAGTTGGATTATACGATTGGAATAATTGTTTTTGTTAAAATTTTAATGAAACAATGATCTTGATGACTAGAACATAGTTTATTTATAGGTAAATCAATAAAAAATAAAGTGGAAAGTGTAGTTAATGGAGTCCATTCCCAAACCTCTCATAAAAAACAACATCCAAATATCTCATTTGATTCATTGTGTGATTCCCCACATGGTTCTCTTTACAGATGTTCAAGACATGCTAACCATTAACTATATCAACACGAATACTGATAATTTTCATGAATAGGTTCATGAATCAGATGAAAGTATTATCTAGAGTGATTTAGAAATAATATACCATCTATAAATTGAAAAATATATTATTTTTCATATTTTTTTAATGTAACCACATATGAATCTAAATCAACATGGATGAAAGGGGTGCCTAGCCAGGACAAAAATAACCAATATATTTTAAGGATCCTTAATAAACCATACAATAGTATATATATATATATAATATTCTAACATGTTAATATTTTTAAACCCACAGTATAAACCATATCCAATTTAAAACCAAAAAATATAGTTATATCCTCTAATGTAGTAGTCATATCTCCATGAAGAATTTGAAATTTATGTGTATGTGGTGTCCGTTAAAAAAATGTTGAAATAAGAAAAACAATTTGGGTATATACCACACATTATAAATCCATAAAATCTAGACTGAACAAATAAGGGATGATCATATCTAGTAGGATAATATAGTGAATATGTTGGAAACTCAGAATTTTATGATATCATATTCACCACTATCCTATAAATGTCGTTATATGTGATCAATTAATATAGTAAGAAGTTATGTGTTCTCAAGAAATTTTTTTAGATTTGTTGATTCTATCAATTTAAATGATTAAAAATTTATAAATAGATACCTTTTATAAATTAAGGATCGTTTATTATGTTATTCCAAAAAAATTATAGTTTTTTATTACAGAATATTTTTTGAATGGTTTTGAAATATAGGTGAAAATGAGTTATAATAAGTTTTCTCAGGGTTTTATATAAAGTATCTTGAAGAAGTTAGGAATTTTACTTATATTTTTCATGAATGCATTTAAAATTTTAGATTATGGTATGTTGTTCAATAAAATTTTCCAACATCATGATGAAGCTAATGATAAAATTTGTTACTTGTAAATTGGATGAAATGTACAATTGAATAACAAAAAACAATTACCAATGATACAAAATTTAGGTTATTGGGCAATGAATGTTTATAAAATATGGAAGTTAAAATGGAGGAGTTTATATAAGGGGGGATTTGTGCAATTTTCCATCGTATGAACCAAACATAGATGATTGGGTGAACCAAATTGAACACAATGGTTAGATAGAAGGAAAGGAGTGAGTGTTAATGATTTTGTGGGGTTTCATAAAATGAGAAAAACCTGAATAGTGATAATTCCAAGAAATTAGATGTCTGATTTTGAGTTCCATTTGTGTTAAATTGAAGGGTGAAATCCAAATATATAATATGAGTAGTGAACCAGATGGGCAATGTCACATTTACTAGAGTCATTATAATTTGAAACAATGTAGTAAACCTTATTTTAAGTAACATTATGTTTCTTGGGAATAAAGTTATGTAGTTATAATGTGTGAATTTTTTTCATATAGGTTTTATAATGTGTGACATTTGAGTTTGTGAATTCATGGAATGCATTGCTGAAGCGGGTGCATTGGATGATTTTTTATGAATTTCCAAATAATGAACATTAATGTGAATATTTATCAATGTTTTTCTAGATGAGATGAAGTGACTATATGAAGAAACATTAGTCAATCATTTTTTTATAAATTTGATCAAATGAACATTCATCAGATGGATGATCATGAGAAGAAAATTGCCAATTTCATCATATGAATGTTTCAAAGAACTCTGTTTTGAGAGGAATTTTTACCATATGAATGATTATTAATGAAAGTCATCTAATTATAGGAAAGAGTCAAAGTTTTTTCCTTTATTTGGATGACATTTTGTTAATAATTAATTGGTATTTTTTTCAAATGGTGTTCTTGAAAGAAATTTCATTACATTGTAAAGTCCCAAATCCTGATGATGTAGTGCTTTTTATCAAGTGATTTATTATCCAGATAAGATATGGTTTTTTTGATAATTTAATGATCATAATAGGATATGTAATATTGAATTATGATTTTGTTAAAATATAATTCATAATGATTCAGGAAGACTCTAGATGATTTGAAAATAATAAAGTGAACTTTGAATACGTGAGCAATTTGGCTTTGGAATCCTAGTGAGAAGGAAAAATAAAGTGGTTTTTGTCCTTTTCCACTATGAGTTCACCAATAATATGGGTACATGTACAATATGATTTTTTTTGATATTTTTATCATGAAAAATATGAAACAATTTAGGTTTTGTGTCAAAGTGTGCTTCCAATAAAATGTACTTTTTTGTTGAAGATAAAGAGATACAAAAAAACTCAATCATAACATAAGAAAATGTTTTTAGTAAATGAAATAAAAAAAAATCGATGATTTTTTCAGGTAGAACATTAGGTGTATTGGTTTTGTTAATCAGAAAGAATGAAATATTTGGAAAAACTAGTTTATGTGAGAGGTTCACAAGATAGACTTTCAAAAGAAGAAATAAATCATACAATATAAACATTACTAGATAAAGGAAATCAGATGAACATCATAGACATTGTTCCATAGAGCAGTTTTTCAAAAGTTAAATTTATGTTATTGGATTAGTTTTTCACGATTTTTTTTAATTATATGCATTGCTATGTTCATTCATAAAAGTAAATAAAATGAGTCTAATAGGAGTTGGCTCATTTTAATTTAATTTTCTATTATTGAGAATTATTTGGACCCACATGAGACTCCATGATAAGTTTCTAGGTTCTCACACTAATTACAAACCTTATAAATCTTACATTCCTTTTTTTACTTTCTTATCCTGTCATGCATGTGACTATGTTATAAAAGATTTAAAGTAAAATTACTCTAACAAATTATAGGGGGTAAATTTCATAAATTTGAAACTTTCTAATAATATAACCACTAATTCAACCCTCCCTTCTCAGAGGTATAGTGATCATATGGAACATCAATTGGTATTAGAGGAAGGTTACCCTTGTTATATTCTTAAAAGGGAAAACAAAAACTAATTGAGCAGTATAGAAACTCCTACCTTTGATGCAATAAAAAATATCATTTATGTAAAAATAGGATTATAACCTAGGTTATATCACTTGCCCTAGAAGTTATTGAGGCTACTATAGTTGGGTTTCTAACCCAGAGAAAAATTTTCTCATGAATTTTGCTAAAAACAAAATTCTGGGGATGATGGGAAGGGTAGAAATTTCATTCCTACTACATTATCATGAATTTTTTTCATTAAGGTGATGGGCCTCAAAAAATACAAATAATATTATGAGAAAATAAAAATTATCTTGTAGGGAAACACCCAGGTGAAGAAAGATAAGATAACGATTTGGAATGTAAAGTATACAGATATCTGAATGGTGGGTGAAGAAATTATTAATGGGTATTTTACAAAAGTTAATGATGTTGTTCGAAATATAAATTGATATAGAGAGATCATGGAATATTATATGATTTTTAATAAACCTATGATAGTCTTTCCAAACCAGATTGAATCTGAAATATCTATATTAGAACATAAATATGATTTTCCTTTCATAAATTTCAAAACATTCTTATTTTGCATAGGAGGAGGAAAGTTGCAACATTAGAACTAAGTTCAAGTATTAAATTGATGTTTAATATTTGGGAAATATAAAAAATTCTAGTTATTATGAATGTTTAACTCATTGATTCATACTATATAGATGAAAAATAAATGAAATAAAAAAATTTCTTCTTATATCTAAAAATTACCAGATAGATATGGGAATAATTAATTTAATAATCACACTGATATATTTTGAGTGTATAGGAATCATGCAATTTGATATGAGTTTTACCAAGAATAAATTTAGATAATAAGAGGATGATTCTGAAGAAAAGTCTCATTAGATGAAATTTAACAAAACTTATAAGAAGGTATGAAATACAATTGTGGAAAGATAAAGTTTACTAGAAATCAATGAATTATGTCGAGTAAGAAAGTCGAGTATGACTATAATGATAAGATTTTATATGAATTAAAACTATCATAAATGTTTATAACATCACATTCTAATTTTGACTAGGAAATGTCTCCTCAAATATTCAAGAAGAATAATTAGGTAAAGACAATTACAGAGAATTCCAAACCTAGTTATAACTTGTGTAATTTATTAAGAAAAACCAAAAAATAATGAAATAAATTATAACTATTAAGAAGTAAATTGTAAATTATAACAATTAAATGAAATATGTTCTTAATCAAATGGATGAGTAAATATTAATTTTCATAAAAATCAAAATAAAAGTTCCTCAACAAGGATAGATGGTTGCAGATATCAATAAGAAACATGCACAAAAAGAAGATGATGTTTTTGAAACTCAATATAAAAATAGATAGAATTAGAATACATTTAAAATATTGAGATAAAACATAAAAAATAGTTCTATGCTAAAATATAAAACATCTTGAGATATAGATAAAATTTCTCACAAGAATTAGGTGACATGTTTACTTATAAATCTTAAAATTTCATCTAATTATTCTACACATGAAGGTGTTAGAAAAATATTGTGGATAATATTGGTGGTTAAAGGATGGTAAAAATATATCACATAAAAATAAGTTGAAAATAACCCCATAAGGATTGTTTACCATTCCAAGAGGGAACAAGAAAAAAATATAATGATCCTTAGAAAACTCTTTATAGGGAAAGATACAATTTTTATAAAAAAATCATTGTTGCTGGGTTTTAAGGTAATTGTGGAATTTTTTATTATATAACATATAACTATAGAAAGTAAATTTCTCTTCCAAGAAATATCCATGAAAAAGGGCGAGAAATCGAGGATGAAAATTTAGTAACATTGTGAAGCCACTGAAAAATGTAAGATAAAATTGTCAAGATGTAAGAATATTTCCAATGAATTTTTTTTTGACTTCATGGATGATGTTTTTGGAATATGTGACATACTGGTTCCCATTGATAAAGAATATATGGGAACTATACTAGGATAAGTTTTTTATGTATGAAAGAAAAATAAGATGGAATGATGGAAGTTGGAGACATAGCTTTTGTTGTTGAGAAAAATATTAAATAAATATAAAGAAACATACTACTGATTAATTACTATGGTTATTCCTCACACATGAAAATATATATAAATATCCTGAAAATTTTTGAAAATAGTGAAGGATGAACTGCTATAATTTGAAAAATTGGTTCCTTAAAAATCTGAGGAATAAGGGCTGCTGAGATAAAATCTTATAAAATAAAATATAAAGTAGTTTTACAAGTCGATAGTCTCAAAAAATAGATTAGTTTTAGAAAAAATCATGATTATGGTTAAGAACATATCATTAAGAAATATTCATGAATAATTATATGTTTGGAAGATGAAAAATTGTTACAAAGGGAGAGGAAACCAATGAAAATGGATTTTATATTGGATAACATAGTAACTCATGCTACTTAAGTACCAAAGAATAAGATAAATTATGGAACCAAAGACATGAGAATCTAGTACATAAGAGTATAAGTGAGGTTTCTAAATTAGATGTTATTAGAAATATATCGACACTGAGTAGAAAATAATAATCTATTTTTATAACTTGTTAGAACGGGTACATGTCTTATAAAAATATCAAGAACGTTGAAATCCAATCTACCAAACCACTTGACCTTATACACTCTAATATTTATGGTATGATGAGAAATTAGTTATGTGAATTTTATTTGTACTTTATAATTTAATTTAATTATTTCCCTCATATAACCAAAGTTATGATTATGAATCATAACTCAAAGTTTACATTTAGATTCAAATATTTATAAAGGGGTGTTGAGAGAGTGTTGGGTGTTTATATAATAATTCTATAAACTGAAAACTGAAATAAGTACACATTAAATTATTTCCAACAATATATAAGGAATCAAGGAATTAAACATCAATATATTGACCAATATACCCCTCAATATAATTGAGTGAAGGAATGAAAAAATCGAAGTTTTATGAAAATGGGATGAATTTTGTTTCCTAAGTATATACTTTCTATGCTTTTATGGATAGAATATGTTATTTCATCTATTAATATAGAAATTAGAATTTGTTAAATAATGGAATCTATCATGATACCCTATGAAATGTAGTTTAATAAAAAAACATTAGTGAAGTATTTTAATTTTTTTATGAGTCTCTGATTTCATATAATAAAAAATTTAGATCATATAAAATTTGATGAAAATGATGAAGAAAAAATTTTCATTGGATACTCATCCAACATAATATGTAATAAATATTGTAAGTGTTTTTTAGAAAATTTGGGGGATTTCTATGATTGGGATGTTGGTAAAACACCCAATTCTAGGGAAAAATTATTTAAAATTATGTGGAAGAAAATATTAACAATTATAATGAAAATAATCAATGTGGAGATGAATGTGAGCCAAAAGAGGAATTTAAATATTTAGAGGAATCATGTGATGAGGAAATTGAAACAAACGAAAAATATTTAAAATTACATACCCAATAAAAATATGCTAAATATGAAAATATTATTGGAAATTTGAAATCTTCAATTCAAACGAGAATAATTTTATGATTAGAGAATAAAAATATGTTAACTCATAGGTTGACCTTGAATAAGTTTCATATATTTCACAATATAAATAAATGGTACATTCTCCGAAGGATTATTTGATTATATTGTTAATAATTACACCATGTAATTTGTTCCTTGAACAACAAGTAAAACATTATTGGAAAAAATTTGGTGTTCAAAAAACAAGATGAATGGGCTTTGATAAATGGCATTAAATAAATATCAACTTGTTTGCAAATGTTACTCAAATATGGAATGATTAGATTTTGAAGAAATTTTATCCCCTGTTTGGATATTTTAAAGTAACATTATATTCCTAGTAGTTTTCTAACATCAAAATAATTTTTTTTTAAATGGATGTGAAGTAGTTCTTCCTAAATGGTGAGATATAATATGAATTTTATGTTAGGAGACCAAACATGAAATTACTCAATAAGGATGGAACCATCCTGTGTAAATTAACAAATTATTTGTATGGGTTAAATAACCTACAGGTACATGGTACTCCAAACATGATTGTAGTATAAATTAGAAGAACATTTATAAAGAAAATTTTGATATCAAATCATTTCTAAAAGAATTGTGCACAATTTCGCTCATTGTTATTGTTAATTTTGGTTATTTATTTTTTGTAGGAGACAAGGAAAAATCATTTGAATATTTATTTTCTAGAAATTAAGTAGAACATTGAAATTTCAATTACATTATATTTTACATTATTTCTATGTCGAAAATTTCATCAAAATGAGAAATAAATTTTCTTATTTGAAGAATAGTACCCCAAATAATTCTTAAAAATGATTGGCATCAAATATTCTAAGGTTGTTTCTAATACCATTTTTTGGGACAATGATGAGTAAAGATGAGTCTAGAAAAAATTGTTAATCATAAATAATTTTTAAAATTGATTGGATGTTTTTCCTATATTATAGCTTCAAGAGACAAAATTATTTATATATCCACCTTGTGTGCTAGATATCAGAGTGATGCAAAAGAATATCGTGTGTTGAAAAACAAAAATAATTCTTATTTTTGTTAATGGAACAAAATGACATGGGTTTTTGTACAAAATAAGTTTTTATACGATGATTCTTGGATATACTAATGTCCGTTGGGATAGATATTTAAATAATAGAAAATAATAATCAAGAGGGACTTTTTTTCTTGGTTGAATGTTCTATGAGTCGATATAATAATAAATATAGTTAAATTACATTAATCACATTGGATGAAAAATATGTTTTATCCACACAAAATAGTACTCAAATTATAGGGATTAATGTTTATGCTACTCCATTAACTTCTTAATGATTATATGAAAGAGACCCACCATGACTCAGATTATGCTGTCAAAGGGGGAGATAATTTTTATGACATCATCTTTAAATAGTGGAGATTAAAATATTTCATGAATAGGAAGAGTATATATATATTTATTCATGAATTAGTCTAAAAATATGGTCATTATAAAATATGAGAGAGAAATAAAAATTTGAGAGAAGAAAATTTAGTGAGATAAATACTCGATGGGGTTAGTATTTTCATAACCACAAAATATATAGTCACTAAGTGATGAAATTCATTCAAAAAAGTAAATTATCTAGTGGTGTGGTATTTGGATGTTCACTATAATAAAGGTTTTTATTTTTTGAATGTTGGTAAAAAATGATTTGTGAAAAGTTTAATATGGAAAACGTGTTTAAATAATTCAATGAATCTAAATAAATCCAAAAAGGGGAGATTTAAGATCCTTTGTGATGTTTATCATTAAACAATTTGTAATTGTTGAAATAATAAATTTTTTCAAAATGTTTTTGTAAAATGGGAAAAATATTATTGATTGAAATTTTGTTAATAAATATTATTATAAAGATTATTGAGTAATTAATGATTTTTCATAAACATTATTAAGAAAATTTCAAATAAAGAAAAATGATGAAATGCTATTTATTTAAAGTATCTAACAACATGGATAAGCTCTTGATTCAATATAATGATTATATAATGTATTAAAAGTAAAAACTAATTCTAGAAAAACAATAGCAGAAGTAAAAAATTAAGGATATGAGTCAATGAGTTTTGTAGAATGATTGATGTGAAATTGGGTAGGTTTTTGAAATGGGAGAGTTGTAAAATTATATATAATATGAACCAAATATAGATGATTAGGAGAATTTGGTGGGATAAATGGAAAGGAAAAAATATTACTGAGTTATTGGGGTTTCATAAAATGATAAATAATAACTAATGGGGAATACTAAATAAAATGAGAAGATATATTTTGATTTTTGTTTTAGATAAATAAAATGGATAACTAAAAAATTATAAACAAGTGTAGTGTCTATGATTGTGAAAGTTTCATGTTACCAATTTATTTAGAAGTTACAATACTGGTGTCAATTATCTTCAAAAGATGATGAAGTTTCCCATGATATTTTTTTGAATTTATCAAGTGGAAAATTACGTGATTCCAACTATATAAAGTTTGAGGGTTGTTTTTGTGATGTCATGGAATTCACATTAGAATAAGCTTAATTAGATTAACTTTCTTTATGAAATACCATCAGATAGAATTTTATAGGAGGATCAATCAAAGTGGTTGTAGCTAAGAAAATGTAACCAATTGAAGAAACATCATCCTATCATACTAAAAATGTTATAATGTCAAATAGATGAATATATATCAAATGAACTAGAATTAGAGGAACAATTATCCATTTCATCATATACATGTTTTAGAGAATATTGTTTTTATTAGAGTTTTAAATAATGGAAGGATGACTGGACTGAGTCATATGAATGAAGAAAAGTGGGGAAGTGAATTTTTATGATTTATTTAGATGTTCTTAAAAATGGATTGGACAAAAAAAATCAGATGATGTTTCTAAAGAATATTTCATAATATTATAATGTCGTAAGACATGACCATATTGTGTTTTTTTATCACGTGGCATGATACCAAGATGAAATGAGGAAATTTTTTGAAGTTCCTTTACACCGTATTTTTGGAATTTTTATGTATTTTTCTATCATAATATAATTCAGGGAGACAAGGAAAGACACTATAATAGTTTATAAACATCCAAATAAATTAAAATTTATATGAAATTTAGTTTTTGAATTTCAGTGATCCAGAAAATGAAATTGGTTTCATACCTTGTCCACATTGAGTACACTTATAAAATGGTTGAATGAAAAATAATAAAATGTTAAGTATATTCATATTCGAAAGGATAAAACACTATAGGTTTTGGGTGTGAGTTAGTTTCCAACCTAGAGTAATTTATTGTTAAAGAAGTAGAGATAGAAAAAATAGACTCAATCGGTGCACTAGACAATGTTTTCAGCATAGATAAACTTGTAAAAGTAATTGGACAAATTTTTGAAAAATAATATTAGGAAAAATTTATCTATGAATTAAAAGGAATTAATTACTATAAAAATAGCAGTATATATGAGAGGTGGAATAGATGGAATTTCACCGGATTATGGATATCACACATGAAAGATAGTACAAAACAGTGTAATTTAGAAGAAAATTATGGTTTTACATTTCTGGAGTTGTTTTTAAAAATCTATATCTTTTGAGATTATTTAACTTTTGTAAGAATAAAATTTTAAATTTAGGGGATTTGGTAAATCATTCATATCGGATGAGATAAATAGACTAATGGTAGTGAGATAATTGAAACTCGATTTTATATAATAGTGTATTTCGTGGAACCTCATGAGTACACATGGAAATAATGTACATTCTCACACAAATATTGAACCTTATTAATTTTGAGTGCCTTGTAATATATATCATCATTTCATTCTAGTGATTTTTTTATAAAACATAATAACGAATATTACTCTAACAAGATGTTGGGGAAATTTTTCATAATGTTATATTTTAAAAAAATTATAAACACTTATTCATCCCCCTTCATAGTTGTTTAGTGATCATATGTAACTTCATAAATAATATACGTGTTGAGTGGAATAATAATTAATTAAATTAAATTATTTATCTTATAGTGATTTATACATTTAAAATAAAAAAATTACAATAATAAAATAAACTAAAAAATTATGTTCGGAATGATGGTGAACCCTCAATATTATTATTCTATAGTAAGTTTATAGTATTATGAAACACATCCATATTACTACTCAATATATTTTGCATCTATTTATCTAATGACAAATTCATTTCATTTCTAATTCATGTAGATATTTCATGACCCTTTCCATGATACTACGATGTATTAGGACTACAATTTAAACCCGTAGAGGGTTATATAATATTGATACATCCATAATATGGATCCATAATGTACATTATAAATCACATAATATGCCAATATGTCAATTATATACATTTTATTCTCATAACTCTCTCATGTTTGTTGAATATGGGAACATGCGTTAAGTATATACGATAAAATCATTCTGTGAGATTTTATGTAACTACATTTAAAAATTTTCTATCTAGAAGAAAATCATCACTTGATCAGTAACACCATTTAATACATCCTCACCCTCTCAATTATAATCTCGACTTATAATCCTATGAAAAAAACACTTCTTTTATGATGTACCATGATTTTTAAACATATCAAGCTACTTTAAAATTAATTTTTTGTATCAAGACCCTAAAATAGTTCATTATCCACATTCTCTAATATATTAATAAAGTATTTAGAAAAACTAAATAATGTATGTGGAATATTTACCATAATTGTAAATTTTCTAAAAAACATAAAAATGTGATTGAGAAATCCTTAATGTGGTCAGTCATGTGCCCATATCTATAACTACCTGTACATAACTAATCCAAAACAATGAGTTTAATACAAATTATTTGTACCATTCTTGAATGACATGATAATTTAGGTTTATATTTTTATAGAATTTAGAAAAAAAATTACACAAAAATGTGTACACTTCCACACAACCCACATTTTTTACAAAATAAATGGTTCCTAAATATGAACCCTTATTTCATTCATGACACATTTTCATCATTTAAGATGAGTTATCATAATAGATAATTTGAATTTATAAATTATCATTCTATGCCTTAATCACTATAAAAAAATTTGAAAAAGAGAGATCAGAAAATAAAACTCATTGATGGGTATAAAAATAGAGGAAACTCTTAATTCATTTGAAGAACATGAGAACACAACATAAAGTTTTCCTTTTCAAAATATATCTCTAAACATGTAATAAAAATTAATCATTTGTAAAATAATCATTTTATTATGAAAACCATTAAAACATAAAAAAATATTCAAAAAACCATGATGGTATATTGGGACATAATATTAATCAACCATTTTCAATATTATTTCATTCATAGTCGAAAAACATATAAGGACTTAATTAGGATTATCATTTTTTTGAGAATGAATATTTACCCAATTCAATTGATGGTAGTATCCTAGGACCACCAACAATAAAATATAATTTATAATATTTAGTACATGAATTAAAAATTTATATTTATCCACTATTCATCATAACACTCAATTAAACCCAAAATCCAAATCACTTTCATACATCTTGTAAAAGCTTAGTGAAATAATTATTTCTATAAATAATTAAAAATGAAAATATCTCCAAAATAATGTGAAATGAATTTGATTTTGAAACCTTGAAAAGACTAAATGAAAAGTTTCTATATGAATAATTGATATTACATTCCTAAAATGCATTTATTTATTAATTTTTAAAAAATATTCCTTTAATACTAATAAAAATATTATAAAAGTGACCCATATGAATAAAATGGGAAGATTCCTTTAAAAAATTAATAATAGAGTCCAGGATAATAGAAAATGGACTGAATAAATAATTTAAGTATTGAAAAGATCATTTTTATCACATATAAAAAATTTTAATATGTAAGATATAGAGTTAAATGGAAAACTTAAAAACATATAAAATATGATTTTGAAGAAAACTCATGTACTTCAAGTCTCATCCCACTATGTTAGACTACTACCCTACAAAAAAATAAATTTATATTAATTATTTAATTTATTAAGAAAAATATCCTTTTAATTACCAAGTTATTGTTCCTTTTAATAACTTTATTTTAATGTTTCATATATTTACTTAATTGATATTGTTCACATTGGCCATTTTTGGTCCATTCATGTCCAAAACATATTTAGTTTTTTTAATGGAAAATTTTACTTTTATAAAGTATCAATATGAACTATAATTTTCATGGTATTTCCTCTATTTCATTCCATCAAAGAAACATTTAAATATTTAATGATTTAAATACTTTCTAGTGAATCTACGTTAACAATATTATGTTTAGAGACTAAAAATATCTTTTTATTTTTACTTGGAATACCATTGTTATGATGGATATTTATCCATACATGAATCATAATAATCACATTACTTGATATTTAATTTTATATTAAATAATAAAATATTTATTTAAAAACATACGTAAAAGATGTATGTTTATGAAAACATCACCATTTAATTATGTAGTATAAAACCAAAATGTTAATCTTTTTTCTAAAAAGAGTATTAAATAAGGAAATGCTAATAATATTTTGAGTTCTTTAATAAATATATATTAAAAATATACAATAATTTTAGGCCTAATTTTAATGATTACATATATTTTTGTAAAAAGTTGGAGGATTGTTTACAAGAAAAGACATAGTTTAAGAAAACATATATTTTATTGTTGAAATGGATTGAAAAAATAGTTCATTGATAGGTATTGGGAAATTATTTCTTCATTTATAGATAGGAAATAATCCAATAATATTTACATATAATCTTGAAAATAAAATAATTATTGTTTTAAATAATTTCCATAATTAATAATAACAAATAATAAAGAAACTATAAGCCTGGAAACACTTACTTTTCCCCTTGAACGAATGATTTTGGATTGAGTAAAAATCATATGAATAATATATTTTTAGAAAGGATTTATCATTTTGATCATGATAATTGATTCGAATAAAAATATTTTGGATGAATAAGAATAGAAAATAGAACATGATGGGTTTTTTTGAAAAGGGTAGACTAAATTCTATTTTATATGCAAAATTTTTTAGCATTTTCACAAATAAACAATCTTTAATGGTCAGAAATGTAATTTGAAATTAAAAATTCACTCATAAAGATATATTTTATGACATTTTATACCATTATCCATTGCAATTTATTCATAATTTTATTTAATAAATTTTTAAACCTGTTATAAAACATGGTTTACATTAAGTCACTTTTATAGCATTTGTTGGTTTTATTTTATAATTTTAAATTTAAAAATATATAGATAATAGTGCATTTTTAATATAAAAACATAAATAATTATGTTTCCTTAATATTATAAATTATTTTTACTGAAGTTCTTAACTCATCAAAATCCTTTCACTTTTAGTGTTTTTAAAAATCATTTACATTGAATTTTCAACTGCTTTCAAGAGAATTATGTCAACCATGCATAAGAATTTTAGAATATTATAATATTAATAGAAATTAAAATTAATGTAATAACCAAAATATAATTTCATAAACATAATTATAGTCATATATATTCATTCATAATTAATTATTACTATCATACATATCATGAAAACTTATTTAATATGTTATTTTAACTTTTCGCATCTTGCGCTCAAATTGCACAAGAATTTGGAAACGTTAATTATTATATAAATAAAAAATCATTGTCTATATATCTAAATAATTAATATGTCGTGTTATTTATTAATAATTTTTTTAAAAATATTTTCCATGTCAAATTTAATTTCAAAGACTTAATTTTACTTCCCCAATGCTCTATAAGCACTATGTAAACATTGATAACGTTTTTTATATTTATCTTTGAATAAATATTAATCTATATTCATTTAAGAAGTTTTTTTATTTTTGTAAACATTTTTTCATATATGATTCATTACATATGTTTGAAATTTTTTTATTCCATATTTGTGTCCTAAAAATATAATAAAATATAGCATATTCTTAAAAAAATGTATTTTTAACTATTAGAAAAAAAATTATTTTTTCAATATTAAAAAAAATTGATCCAAATATTTTTTTAAAATTATTAAACCAAAAGAGAATTATTATTTATTAAATTATATTTCTAAAATTTCTAAAAATATCATTATTGTAAGAACCATATTGTATATAAAAAACAATTAATCTAAAATAAAATTTATTCCTTATTCAAATGAAAAAATATATTAATGTTCTAAAAAAATTATTGATTATTTATAATATTAAAATAATATATATTTTATTTAAAATTTATAAAATAGGTTTATTATTAAAATAAATGAGTTTTCGAAATATCTATTCCCTTCATCTAATGTTAGAGATAATTTTTGCTTTGGAATGTGAATTAATAAAATTTAAACATACCCATTCATTACTCTTATTAATAAAATATTTCTAAACTAAATCCTATTATATTGGTTCATATGATAAGATGGCATGGATTAAATGATAAAAATGTTTCACAGTGATAAAAAATTATTGTAAGTATAAAATATGTAGAAGATGTAATCTAATATCTAATTTGATGATTTATTTTTTTCACTTTTCAATCATGATAATTTGTTTATGCATTTCATGAAATATGTAGCATATAATAACAATGGTAGTCACTGGGGGAATCTAACAAAAATACTCAATATTCAATGATTCATTGATTAAAATATGTTGATATTAAATAAATCATATCCCTTACTAATCGATGACATGAATGTGTATAAAAGATGGAAGCCAACTATGTGGCTCCAAATTCTCCTTTTCCACGATTGAAAATGCCGATGGAAAAAGATAATTATTTATATCATAAGTTGTGGTAATCAAGAAAATTATATTAAAATTTACATATATTAAAGATCCACCCACTTTTCCAAATTATTTATAGCAAGGTAATATTTTGAATCATGGAAGTAAGGCCCAGAATATTGAATGAAATAGAACATTTCTATAGTGACACAATTTTTCCCCACATACTATAAAATTTCAAATTGATAAAAAAATCCAGTTAGTTTTAACAAATCAATCAATTAAAAAAGGTAAAACGTGAAAAACATTTTCCCTGTCACTATAAATCAACCCAATAATTTTTATTTTTACATGATATTATTTCTTGTATAATATTTTTTAGCCATACGCAATCATCTTGCATCCCTATATTAAATCAACATAAAAATATAATTAAATATGATCATACCCATAATAATGGAGTTTATAAATTTTGATTAATGATGTTTCTGATCAAAGGTTATCCTCATATTAAAATAATTATGTGGTCCATAATTTTTTATAATATTCCTAATGTCTTAATTCTTGATAAGGAAAACTCTCAATCACATCATACATGGGTTACCATATTTTTGAAATTTTATTGAAAATTTTTCTCTCATAGAATCATTTAGAATATAATTATTATGCATCTACACATGGTATTGAATTATAACATCCTATAATTCATATTTGAACACAAATTTTCTTCTAAAAAACAATCCATAATCAATATATAAAACATTGATTTCCTAAAAAAATGATTAAAACATGGTTTATAGTGTTTCCATATCCGAATCAAACTTAGTAACCACTAGACTAATATCATATAATTTTTTCACTAATCATGTATATTTCCTTTATAAATTACACACTAACAATGTCTCATGTTTTCAATTTGATACATCATGATCATAAACATCATTATCATAGGAATCATTGATCATAACCAAAGATTGATTAGTCACAAAAATATATGTTGTAATAAAATATATAGGTACACTTTTTGAAATGATTATTCATCTCTATAAGTATACACTTTTACTCATCCACCTTGAATAATATTATTTGATGCAAACATATACCCCTCAGCAAATCCACCATCATCTGGTATATTTTGAATATACTGGGTTGTATCGTCGATATACTAATGTAAATATACAATTAAATCTCACTTAGTCATCCATTTTCATGATATGTATCACTATAAGTCCTATAAAATTTATCATCCATCAAATAATGATGTTTTAAATATAGTTTCCTAACCTCCTCCCACCAATGGTACCCCTCTTGGGTTGGTAATAAAGAGAGAGAGATAATAACACCAAAATCCCTCCTATAGTAGTCCATATGTTATGGACTATAATTGAGGGTATATAAATCAAACCAGTGGGATACATTAACCTATATATATTTTTAATTAGGGAGATATAAGATGAGAAAAAAATGAAACAACAAAATTCATAAACAAAATACTAAATATCATTACATGATATAATGTCATACATAACTAGATACCACTAAAATGAAAAATCCAATGATAAATCCTCATCAAAGTCCACAAATCTTCAATATATCATTAATAGGTAATTGAAATCATAATTCAATGATCTATCCATAACCATATCTTAATAATTTGAAAAAAAATTATATATTTGTAGTATGGGAATACAATGCATACCCAATAAAATACTCCATGAAACCTTTTATGAAAAAATGTGGTTGAAGAATAGTAAGGCCCAATGAATAAACAAATGAAACCAAATCATCACCTAAAAATTTATATTATTCTTTCACCATCCTCTACTTGGATCACTAAAAATATATATCATATATGTAAATCATTATATATCAAAATAATATATATAAATCAAGGTAAACAAAATCAAATTATCTTCTTGTTTTTTTCTCTCACGCACCAACAGCTGTGTCATGTGATCACCCAACCTATATGTAGTATTTCAAATCATGTAATTGTATCACTATCACTACTATAACTTGTGCATCATGATACATCATTATCATCATAATAGCCCATAAGTAACGAAGGTTACAGTTGGAATCCACTATAATGTGTGTAAATGGATTATACCTCATGTAATCATATCCCATCCTTATTCACAGTTAGGATGTTAAAACCTATGTGTTTGGATACTAGTATGTATTATGCCTCAAGAAATTATAATCCACAAGTAAATGTATAGTTAAAACATGATACATCATATACCAACAAGGAATGAACCATATAACGTATGCTATTACAGCTCAGGATTTTTATGATCATCTTTGTTTAGAGGGAGATAAAGGTAGAGGGAGAAGTCATACATATATTACATCACCATCTTGGATGTTATAGAAAACAACCTATAAAACATTTGGGTTTCTGTTTCCCTACCGATGTGTGTGGGGTAGAACAATAAATCAAAAAATATATGTAATATCACACACATCCACACTAATAGAAACTTTTTATCCTAAGAATCACATGCCCCCATCACCGGAGAAGACACCCTAATGTAAACACTAATGTCTATACATTAAATAATAATAAAAGCATCAAATTCTTTAATCATTAATTAATTAAAATTATTCCATTTTTATTTCCATGTTTAACACTTTAATCTTATAAATTTGTATTATACAATGTAACTATTGGTAATATTCTCTAGTTTTTCATCATCTGTTATAATCAAAAATAACCAACCCTATTATTGATATTAATCCATTTAATGTTTCATTAATTATCCAAGTAATATAGGATTCCTCCTAGGATATTGTATCAATAATGAATGCTTCATTCATAGGGTAAAAAATGAATTATGTAGCAGCAAACTAATATTATAAATAACATTTTCCTATTATTGCATCAAAAAAGAATCAATAGATAATTGATAAAGATTAAATATATCAATGAGAAATCCCCACTCTATACTCATCATTTCTAACTCAATGTTATTCCCACACAATTATGTGTATGTAAAGTATTTCCTTCCATATCTGTCGTAAACTATAACTACATACTAGGATCCTCACCCATTTCTCAACATATAATCAAATATTTCCATACCGTTGGAAATTCATCATTATTCTCATCAAATATTCCATCAATATAGGGTTATCAATGACTCAAATTAATGTTCACATCAAACTAAAAAAATTATCTAATCATCTAAATTTATATAAACATATTAACTGTATGATTTTTCCATCAATGAAATAGAACTATGACCATATCATGAAGTCATTTAACCTTACCATAGATAAGACTGGGCTCGTTTAGAATTATCAAAATTATTCTTTTACAAACAAAAATTTCAATTCCATATTGAATAAATAAGTTTATTTTTCCCATGTTTTCATATCAAGAATCACATATGAAATAAGTAATAACAACTAAAATTCAACATTACATGATTTGGGCTTTAAATATATATTGAATAGATTCGAAGTGGAGAACTAGTTATTATTATCACGCCTCTATGAGTTAATTAATTAATGAAACCATATTTATACTTTTTATCAATTAAAAGTATAATAATCATGATATATAACAAAAATAATACAAACAAAAAGATAGTGCACTATCTAGTAAATATAAAGAGGAAATATAAAACACATTTGATCTTAATTTCCAATAAAATAAATTAATACCCAACATGAAATATTAATCATCATAGACTTAATGTAATTCTTATTTCAACTGTCAAATTACTAGATTTATAAAATAGTTATCATCATAATTTTTAATAAGTTTAACATATCAATATAATATCATTTTAAAATTATTAATGTATAATTACACGAGAACATAAAATTACATACTTCGATCTCATGAATAATTTCTAGAATAATTATTGATATTCTAGAACTTGTGATAATCTAAAAAATATCTTCCAGTATGAAATTTCCTAATTATCAAATAGTGCTTAAAATATATAAAATTATCCTTGTATTTCGTTAACAACAATATTTTTTCTAAATCATGAGGCATTTTTCTTCTTGTAAATCTCTACTTTCTAGAATTCTGAAATAATTATCATCATTATATATCAGTGTATTTATATATTTTGAAATAATATATGTAATTCATATAATATGTTTATAATGTTTCTTTCTCAATTATAATTACTAGATCATCAATTAATAAAAGGTTTCATGAACAATTTAATATTATTTCATAATGATAATTTATAGTTAAAACATGCAATTATTCCCATGTTTGATTTCTACGATTTCTTGAAATTTTTTCATTGAAATATAAGCAGATTTATAGGTTATCAAATAATAATAATATATTTTATTTGATTTCCATATTTAAAAATGATTAACACCTTAATCTACTACATGTGGTCTCTCTAATTTATGTCATTAAAATTATTATCTACAATAGTAACAACATATTTCAACACATGACATAAAAATAATAATGATAATGATATTTATCTATATCTTACTATAATTTTTATAATTAAATTATGAAAACAATAAAAATAATACAAAAAACATTTTCTTTATGAATTTGTAACTTTATTTTCTTGATGTATGATTTTACAGAATAATATTCATTTACTTGTTTCATGCGATTACCATATTTTAAATTTATTATAGATAATTACAATCATATTCATAGAGGGATATAAATCATGAAAAAAATGGCAATTGAAAAAATAAAAATAGAACTCATAGTTTCCCTACCTAGAATGATGTTTCCTCACATCTACAACAAAAAAAACAAGAGATAAGGTTGTGCATGTAGGCTAGAACTCATAGAAGAGCATCATAAAAAATTCAGAAGACTCACAAGACTCATGTGATAATTTATATATCACCATAACATAATAAGATGAATAAAACTGAATGATGGAAGATGTAGTCCATTGTTTAAGGAAAAACCTGTTCTTATAGATATCTTTGGAGACTTTGTTTTTGTATCATCATAAATTTGTATACAATTCTATTTCCATTTAACATATATTAAAAATTCATTTCAAAAATCATAAAATAAATAATGTAATTATTGAATCAAATATCTATTAAAACATATTTAAAACAATTATTGTTTCCATTAAATTATTTAATATAGTGAAAATAATTTTCAGAAATGACAATGGAAAAATATTCTAGAATAACTGTGAAAAAAATGTACCCGTACACAATAGATTATTGATTTGTAAGGTTAGTACGGGGTTTCCCTTACACATCATGTAACCCTAATGTGGGATTTAGAATTTTTGGCTGACCCTTACACATATAATTAGGATTATGAATTATACTTATGCTGTTATAGGAACAACATGATTACTTATTTTCATTGAAGACCACCACAATTCATGATGAACAATCTAACCGACACACAAGGTAATGTATATTTGAAAGGGTAATAAGACTTACCTATAATCTAGAGGTGGTATTTATATAAGGGTAAAATGTTGTTTAAGAAAATAAAATTTTAAATTGGAAAAATTTATAATAATTGTTCATAAATTTATTAAAATATTTTAATCATTTTAAAATTTTAAATAGGTTTCTAAATTTCAAAAAATAAAAATAAAAAAATCTATTAGTTTTATAAAAATTATAAACAATTTCAAAACAACTTTTAAAAAAAACAACTTCTAAAATTAGATTGTTCTAAAAAACTACAAGATCCACTAGAATAACAAATGTATGGATTGATAAAATATAAACCCTTACATCTAGACTATACAGAGTCTTGGGAAAAATATAAATCAAAAATAATTTACATTCATTTTTTTCAAGATTCAATAGATTTTCTCTAAACAGGTTTTATCATATCACATCTATCATGATTTACTTACATTATTGGACTCCCAATATATGATATACCATGTTTATCTTCGAATATTTTACCTCCATGATATACAAATTCATGCATGTTTTCCCCATTTTTATGAAATTGTTAATTAATATTAAATTAAAATTTTAATATATAATCTGAAATTTCTTTAAATAAAAGTAAAAAAACATTACAAATACATATTTAAACTATAAAATAATTTTCCTATTTTAAATTTAATTTAATTTTATTAGATCAATTATATTTTCATATAATATGTAGAAATTAACCACCTTATTTCATTTATATTTACTATATTTCTAATATTGTATTTATATGTATTTCTAGTATTATAGTATTTATGTTCTCTATTTATCCATTAAATAATATATTTTTTATAAATTATTTGTTTTCATTACATATTACACATCAAATGTATAAACCATTCCTTTAGTTCCCTTTCGTTCAATTGAATAACAATAATTTTATATTATATATATGGTATATAATAATTAACTAAATGGTAATGTTTTTGGGACATACAAAAACATAAAATTTCATATTACCAAACAATGAGTGATATCATGGGACCATCTACTGTAATAGAGATAACGAATAAAATGATACAAGAGAAATAATTCACCAAATTCAACATATGCCACTTATTCATTAGTTATTTTTTACAATTAATATATTAACCATTATAATCATATATATATTTTTAGTTTGAACTGAATTACATGTTAAAAATTTAACTTTATCCATAGGAAAAGTAACACCTATCATAGTTGGTACTTCTAAATCGAATTAAAGATCATATCATCGAATATTAATTTTTAAACAATGTAATTATTTATAATTATTTAATTTAACAACAATATATGAAATTTTTTATCCATTAAATATTATCTAATTGATTTTTTTAAAGATAAATTCATACAATACAATTATTACACAATTTTTACACAAGTAAAATAAATAATTATAATTACTATAATAATAAAACATTACACAAAAACTACCAAAAAAATTATTAAATACCAAAAATCATCGTAAACATAAATTTAAAATTATAAAATAAATTAAAATTAAAATTAATACTATAAAACTATTTTTTAATCATTAAATAAAAATATTATTTTATGTCAATAATTATAGTATAAAGATTTAATTTATATTTGTAATATACAATTATATATTTTATCATTGAAATTAAATTTTAAATAGAATAATTATTGATTAATGTTTAAATTAAATTCTAGTTCAATTTACTTTTAAAAAAAATTCATTTATTATAAAATATGAAATTAAATTATTTTACCAATTAATTACTAAAGACAATTACGTTAACATTTCTAAAAAAGGTATTTTTCAATGAAAATAGTATGATAATATGAGAAAACTTAAATATGTGATGCCTTTATCAGTTCTAATAGAAGCAATGATAACAGGTCCTTTATGATAACTTTCTTTTTATCATTTATAAAGACAACCATTTGTAGTGGTCTTCAAAACACTGAAAAAATACTCATTTATTAGAACATTATTTTAGAATAGAAAAATATGTATTTTTAGCACCTTTTTGCCACTAATAAATAGATCATTTATCTGTTATTTTATATTGCTGATAGAGGTCAAAAAACTACTTCAACGATGTAGAATCCATGTAGAAGATCAATAACAACAAACCCAATAAAAAACCAAATAGATTTAAATATAAATTTATAGAAAATATGATTACAATGAGAAAATAATATTTCACAATAATTTGAATTAAAATTTTATATGAAAAATATTAACATTGATGTGATATTTACAACAAATGAATAAAATAAAACCAATATACATAATCGTAATGCTTATAATAGGATTTCTCCAATGATCAAACTATATAAAAAATCATGTACGTACAATGTATCCATTTTTTATTTTAGTAACATTGAATAAAAAATTAAATTATTTATAGTTTTAATGGTATATAATCTACATAAGAAAAATTATATTCTTAGTTACTATATATTTATTAGTGAAATTATCAATTAATCAGGTATCAGATTAATGCATGGTCAATTCGTACATGTCACAATTGAATATTGGATTGTTTTCCTAATTATTAAAAAATAATCCATGCTCATTTGATTAGTTTTGGTTATGTGATATGTGTTTTTAACTAAAATGAATATCTTATATTTTGAACACATAGTTTGAATCATACCAACCATATCATGTATCACATTGGTTTGTGATTTATAACTATAAGTCACAAATTAATTATGCATCATTTTTTAATGTTTTAATATAATACAAGTTCATTTTCATTGATTTAACTATGTGTCATGCATTATAAACAAAAATGTCACTTTTATTTTAAAAACATGAACTTCGAGTCATACCGACCACATTATGTGTTGGATTGATGTGAGGTTTATTCCTACATGTCACAAAAGAGTTATAGATCAATTTGATAATGTTTTAAAATAATCATATATATTTTTCCAATTTTTATAAAGTGACAAGTTTTTTAAACTAAAATGATAATTTTATGTTGAAAACACATACTTCAAGTCATATTAGCCACATTATGCGTTGGATTGACATATAGTAAATTACTACATATAAAAATGAATTATGATCATCTTCCACATGTTTGAAAGCAATTAAAGATTTTTTTCTTCGTTTTGGCTATGTGATGTTTGTCTTCAACTAAAAAGAAACTTTTATATCAAAATCACACACGTCAAGGAGTAAAGGCCACATCATGTGTCGAATTTACATGAGGTCAATCCATACAAACTAAAACTGAATTATGGAGTTTTTTTCCTAATGTATGAAAATAATTTGATCCCATTTAATTATTTTTGTATAGTGACACATGTTTCATACTAAAATGAATCTTTTATATTGAAAACAGACAATTTGAGTAAAATTAGACACATCGAGAATCAGATTGATGTGGAGTCATTTCATAAACATGAGAAATGAATTATAGATCATTATCCTATTGTTTGAAAAAAAATCCATGTTTTTTTCAATGTTATTTGTATATGATATTCATTTTAAACTAAAATGACATTTTTATATTAAAAACATGCACTTATAGTTCTAACAGCCACATCGTGCATCATATTACCATGTTGTAGATTCCAATACAAAAAAAATAATTATAAATCAATTTAATTTTTTTAAAAACAATATGTTCATTTTTTCGTAGTTTTTTCTATGTGATGGGTGTTTTAATATGAAAGGAGACATTTATATTAAAAACATTCACTTAAGGTCGTACCAACGAAATCATGTATCAAATTTCTGTGAGGTATATTTAAAAAAAATCATAAATCAATTGTGTAGAATTGTAATAAAATTAGAATAAAACATGAGCTCATTGTTGTAGTTTTGGCTATTTGACATGTATTTGAAACTAAAATGACCATTTTATATTAGAAACACCTAATTTGGGTTATACTGACCACATCATGTGTTGGATTTATGTGTAGTAAATTCCTATTTGTGAGAATTTAATTATGAAAATTGTAAAAATGTTTAAAAAAATTTGAGATTGTTTACACATTTTTTATAGTGATATATGTTTTACCTTAAAATGATACTTATATATTGAAAACATTCAATTTTATTCATACCAGGAACATCTGTGTCAAGGTGACATGTATTCAATTCCTACACATCCAAAATGAATTATGAATCATTTTCTTAAGGTTTTCAGTTAATCAAAGACCATATGGTTTGTTTTTTATATATGATTCACATATTAAACTAAAATGAAACTTTTATATTGAAAACATGAACTTTTATTCATAACAGCCACATCTTGAGTCAGATTGACATGTGGTCAATTCTTATAGGTGATAACATAAACATGGTGTGGTTTACTCATGTTTGAGGATAATATTACCTCATTTGTTAATTATTTTACTTGAGATATATATTTCAAACTAAAATGAAACTTTTATACATAAAAGACACACTTCGAGTTATACCTGCCACATCGAGTGTTAGATAGACAAGCTTTCAATTAGTAAACATTAAAAATTAATTACATACTGTATTATGAATTTTTTAAAACAAATCCGACTTTTTTTATTTTTATTATCTATTTGATGATAATTTTAAACGAAAATTATAATTTTATATTGAAAATACACACTTTGATTCATGATGACTGCATAATTTTTTATCATGACATGTGGTCAATTAATTTTTATCACAAATAAATTATGAATAATTTTCAAAAATTTCCTGGTATTATGATTATGTTTTCTCATTTTTGGATATATGATGTTCATTTTAAACTAATCTAAAATTTTATATGAAAAAACATTCACATCGAGTCATTTCGATAAAATCATGTGTCAGATTGACATAAGGTCTACTTATACATGTCACAAATGAATTATGGATATTTTCCTTGATGTTTGAAAAACATCCATGATTATTTCTATAGTTTTGGTTATGTGATGCTTGTTTTAAAAGAAAACAAAAAAAATTTGCAAACACACACTTCATTTCATACAAGACTCATCATATATTGGATTGACATAATGATGAAACCTACACATAAAAAATGAGTTACAGATCATTATTCTAGTGTCTGGAAAAAATGTAGTCTTATTTTCTCAGTGATATTTTTTACACAATAAAAAATCATTTATGTTGAAAGAAAAACATAATGTAATAGTGACCATATCGTGTTTCATATTGATGTTGTGTCAATTCCTACATGTTGAAAACAATGTATGGATTTCCTTCCAAATTTTTGGAAAAACATATCAGCTTATTTACTTTTTTTCTTATGTGACGCTTGCTTAAACTTAAATGTAACTTCTATATTTAGGATGGAGACATCATTCCATACTAACCACATCATTTGTCATATTAACATGTTATCAATTCCTTATATAAAAAATTACTTATGTATTATATTCCAATTGTATTAAAAAAATTGAATGTGATTTTTTAGATTTGAGTATGTGGCATGATTTTTGAACTAAAATGTCAATTTCCAAATGTAAAATACATTTCAAGTAATACTGGACACAACATGTATTAGAATAATGTGAGGGTAATTTATACATATCAAAAAATAATTATAGATAATTTTCGAAAATAATCAAAAAATTAATTTCCTTTTTCTCAATTTTGAGTATTACATGTCTCGTTTGAACTAAAATATCAATTTTAAAATAAAAACATACCCTTCATGACATACTGGGAACAAAGTTTATCTAATCAATGTGTGGTTGATTAATACAGGTCACAAATGATGTATGGACTATTTTCCTAATGTATCAAAACTGTACGAATGGGGTTTATATAATTTTATATGGTCATGTGTGTTTTGAATTAAAATTCCATCTTTAAAATGAAAACATATGCTTCATGTCAAAACGTGCACACAGTATATCAGTTTGAGGTGTGGATATTTCTTATTTTTCAAAAAAAATGATGTATTTCTTCATAAAATATCAATATAATATGAATGTGTTTTTTGAATTCGGAATATGGGATGTGTGTTTTGAAATAATGTGTCTATTTTAAAATAATAACATATACATTGAGTCATTCCGGGCACACTTTGTATCTAATTGTAGTACAATTTAATCATACACATTACACCATATCATATTAATCTCAAAATAAGGTTCTTCTAAACTTTCTCACATCTGTGGTGATATGAAACTCTCAAAATTGATGTATACCAATTCTAGAACACATGATTTTGAGAACCAAAATATTTAAACAATCAATCCATTTCTTCTTTGAATTATTGAAATATCTCATTCAAATTAACTAATTATGTTATAGATAAAAAATATTTTCAAAATAACTAGAATATAATAGATAAGAAGATGAGAAAATTAAATAAATATTTATTAATAAGTTACCTTTTAATGATGGATGTATAAATTCATTACTATTTTCCATATCACCACTATCTCATTTACGTCCTAAAAGTCTAAAATCTCATGAGAATGATCATCTATAGACATGTTATTAGATCTCCCATAATCTTTCAAGTTTAACACTCCATTATAATTCTCCTTGTTACAAAATAAAAAATTAAGAATTACAATAATAGTGCTTTATATTTCAAATGGATCTCTATGGTCATAGATTTCACCAAATCTCTATCATAATAGGTAACTACGTAATGTTGATATCTGAAAAAATTATGACATCATGTATTCTTCTAGATGAGCTCTAAACAAATTTACTTCTTCATTTTTTTTATAAATTTTTATAAATCATGGTAGTACTACAAAATATAGGAAAACAAATATTTCTAATGAAATTGTAATTACCTTCAGAAATTATACTTTTCTGGATGCTATAATTTTTTTCATATATATTATCTTTCATAAATTTTGAAACATATTATCCACATTCATTACTCTTATTTTTCTTCACGCAGTATATAATCATTGACCAAAATAAGTATATTATTTGGAGATATGTTTTGATAGTTAAATCTTACTATATTTACCTTAATCTATTTAAAATTAATGAAACCCAAGGATTGTTATGTCCAGTCAATGACCTTGTACTATTATTTTGACTATATTTATATATAACCCTTCCAGAACAAAATTCTCATTAAAAACATACTAAATCTAATTATTTGGTGTTTATCTCTAATTTTTTTGATTCTAGTACATTAAAATTTAATAATAGACAACATTTTTGGTAAGTTTAATGGATATCCATGAATTGGATAAAAAAAGAATTTGGGGAATCCAAATTAATTTATAGATGGATCCATTTCTTCCTGAAAAACAATAAAATTATGTAATGAAAAAATGAAAAATATATATCATATGATTATATTGTTAATTTTTACACAATAATTTTAGGCATCAAGAATAGTTCGTCTTCTGTAATTATATTCTCAGAAACCACCCCTAGTGAATATTTTACTTGGTCAATTTATTCTAATTCCCAGTATTTTTTTCTATATGAATGATACAAGTACAATGGAATCCATATCTATATTTAAATGGTTTTCCATTTATATAGTATTAATATTTATTCTTATAGAAAATATTAATAGTTATTAATTTTAATGAACATAGTCAATCATTTTTGGATAGATGGATTTTAAAAATGTACCTCATGTGTGGATTCAAAATTGATACTTCTAACCAACAAAACATGATAACACCATTTATACTTTTTAGAAAAAAAATACCTATAATGAAATCTCCAAAATATTTCTTATTCATATAGAATATAAGATATATTTACATCAATGAATACTATTTCAATATGAAATTTTTATTCTTATATATATGGTAGTGGAACTAGCATTGTGAAGTACTCCTAGAAGGTATTTTGATTTCTTGTTTGAAATAATGGATTTTCCTGATCTGACCATCGATTTCCCACACATTGTATCCAACTATAATACCATACCATACCAAGTCCTTTTCTAAATAACTGTTAATGGATTTTCATTTTAAGAAATTATTAAGGAAGAACCTCATGAATCATTATAACATTACCTGACCATTCTATGAATGTTTCAATAGTTATATCTATCGTAGTAACATCTAGATAATCAAGAGGAACCTGAAACTCATCACTCAGATCGGGAGATACTTTAATCCCCAATATCATTTATTTTTTTGGGATTTTTTATTATTTATATTATCTACTAGGATATTATATGATGTATCCCTAACAATAAGACCATTCATGGCTGTTGATAGATATAAATCACATGCAAATTCAGAGTTATGAATATTAGAAATATTATGTTTTCAGAAGTTATTTGATTCAAATTTGAGAGAAAGAGTATTGAAAAAATTGATTACCTCAAGGAACATAAGATGATTATATGAATGGTTGTCCTCAACTATATTAGGTTCATTTGGATATTTATGTTCGTATCTTTCTTCCACTCCCATTTTTATTTGATGCTTTCTCATATATTGGTCTTCCAAAAGAGACCAAAAAAAGATCTTTCAAATCATTATCAGTTCTTTTAGTATATTCATCATATTATATTTATCTTCTTGAAGAATTTCCGTTTTGAAATATATTAATGGTGGAATTCCAAAACCTACACCTTTAACATGACCATATTATTCTGCCTAATTCAATTTTTTTTGAAAATATTTTTTATTCTGGTATAGTCGTTGTTGATTCTTAACTCTAAAACATATAAAAAATAGATGAACTTATATATATATATATATATTTGTATTTATGTCATACTATTATAAATTATAACAAAATACTATTATGACATACTTACACATGATTCTCATAGTTCTCAGGTGTTTTGATAAAATTGTTTCCCCTACTTAGTTATGTTGACATCCTTTCATAACACATGACATCAGATGTAAGTGGATTCAGATTTTGATTCATCATTATACATATAAATGAATTCATATATGTTGTTCTATATCACATAAAATTGTTATTGTAGATTTAAAATACATAGAATTTTCATAACATGTGAATCATACCCCATACTTGCTTTACGGTATGGGTACATTTGCTTTATTACATGTTGTTTATTTTGGAACATGTTCTTTTTTCGTAAATTATCAATTTTGAGTGAATGTAAATAAAATAAATAATTCCAAATAAATTATTGTCTAAAAAAATGAACCTAAAATTATTTTTCATCATTAGGACTAATGAAATATTAACTTATTTCAGGTTTTATAATATATGTATACATAACTGGTGGGTGGGGGTTTACTTTTCCCTTAGCTTCCCTAAGATGACATGTTTCAAGAATATTCTAGATGCCTCTATGAGATTTTACATCATAATTTAAGACATTTTTTTAATGAAATAATCTAAAATAAATGATCTATACAAGGGACAATGAAAAGTTAATCAACATTTTAGTCTATAATGTTTCTATAAAATAGGGAAGGGATGTCATCAAATTACCTTAATATCTTCCGAAAGGGTTAACTTCAATACTTTTATGACATGGTTCCATGTATCTATATCAATTGGAAGATTCATTCTTATTATGATCCCAACATAATAAAATGAACATTTGTTTATGGGGCTAAAGAGGTTGGCTATGTTAATTCCATCCAACCCCAAATTTTATACCCTTCCTTCACTCATTGATAATTTTACATAACACAATGATGCTACATCATTGTTATTTTTTGATGAACATGTTATCAATCCCCAAATAATTATAATTTTTCAGAATCAATCATGTGTTCTTCTTTGATATTTTTAATATTATAATGTAAATAATTCTTTATCTTTATGAGTAGTCAATAATTTTCTTTAAATTATATAAATTCATTAGAGAACACATAAAATTTTGAGGACATGAATAGTATTTTTAAAAAGCATTAACCATCTCATTGAACACTCATTTTTATTTAATGGTTGAAGGGATTTTTATAGTCTATTATGTATCCAATTTCCATATTTATTGTCCCCTATGACATATAATATAATTCCTATATTACGAATACTATGAAATGTCTATGATCTACCAATGAAACGGCCATCCTCAATTGAATTTTCATCTAACCCTAGAGTTTTATTAGTCACCAAACATAAAATCGACCAATTTTTTTTTCTAGATATGAGACATAAAATAAATGCACTTATTATGATACCCTTACAAATATATCATCTTTATACCCTTCCAAAAAAAACCCTCCTTCACAAATCACAATTCATCGACATTTACTGAACTCACATTTTCAACCAATGTATAATGGACAATCAAATCTTGAAATATTTTATGATAAAATTCATATTTCATCTCAATGATGTTAAAATATGACATATTCACATAAATTTTATTTCTATCCTTAGAACCAAATATAGGCATAACCACCTCACCAATCATAAATACTCTGTTTTTCACCATATTGGGCTTATCATGTACCATTATATAGGCCATATACCCATCAATTACAAAACTGGTTTAAGATATAAAATTATCATTTGGTCCCTCGACTAGATATCGAAGACATTCGACACCTCAATTAATGTTTTTAGATAACTCATTATAAACATGATCTAAGAACCATACTATGAATTTTTTATTATAGGAATTTGATTTTCATCCATTAAACCTTTAAGGATTAAAATGTCTAAAAATTTATTTGTGGGATTCAACATATGGACTGACCTCTTCACTATTATATCAAATAAGATGTTCATCTTGATCCCTCTCTATGATGTTAATTTTAAAAGAATATATTCTAGAAAACCCTTTTCCCATAAGGCTTCCTTTATGATGATACATTGGGATACTAATGTTTTTAATATCTGATAGGTTATCTATATAAATTCAATAACATATTTAACAATATATATTTCTACAATAAAACCATATGGAAGAAATTGATTTTCATTATACCCTTTCGAATCAATCATGTAACATTTAATTTGATACATCCATCTATAAATGATACGATTACATAGTTGAACATATCTAACTAGGAAAAACATTTGGAAGAAAATTATGTCAAATAATGATGGTGGGAATAAGATATCTAAATCAAATAATAATACAAAAATCTTTAAATTAATGATTTAAAGCTTAACTGGGTTTATAACTTATCTGTTTGTGGATTTGAAAAATAAATGTTAATGTATTTCAATGATTTTATGGAAAAATTGCAGATAAATTCATGAGAATCAAATCGTGTATCAAAACATGACAATCGTGGGATTTTTGACCCAATAACATTAAATTATTTCTTAACATTAATTTTAAGACATTTCATGATTACCCCTATAGAACATTCAAGCCTTTATGAAAATTAAGAAAATGAAATTTTTTTGTTTGGATAAAGTGTAATATATTGGGTGAAAATTCATTCTTTTACCCTTTATTGAAGGAAACTCTTCCCTTAATCCCATGAAAAGTATGTCCATCCCTACCATTGTATCAAAGTGTAATTTTTCAGGTACATTTAGTAATATGAAAAACACCATCGAAAACATTTTCCACACGCATGAAAACAATAAAATGTTTGATGTAAAACAATTCCAATAATGTAATTCAAAGAATATTGATCTCTTTTTTCAACTTCATTTTACATGGTTATTTAAAAATGGCTTACAAAAAATAGATTCAATATCTATTACTTAAAAAGTTGATCATCCTTTAGTGGAGCGGTGTTGAACATTATTCGTTATTTCAATCTAATGATATCCTATAGTATTAGTATGTATTTCATAATGGTAATAAATTTCAATTTCTTGAAGAAAATTTCTTAGAGGTATTTTTCAACCAAGCTATGTGTTTTAATTTCTAATAAATGGGACACAAAAATATTCCTTGAATTCTATATGAGGACCAATTTATATAACGATGAATTTCATTTATCCTCCCATGAAACAAAGACCTCAATTTGAGTTCTTAATTTATGTGTATAACATACAATGTAACACATATTTCCCACATAAATTTCAAATCATTGATCAATATATGCAAATAAAAATCAATTTAATCAATAGATATATTTTTTCTAGATATTTGGTGAGATAACATAATGTAATTTCAATTCATTCATTACCATAGTGGTAAGTTATAATTTACCAACACAAATGGCCATGTATTGTGAGTACTAATATAAATACTAAAAATATTTATTCCATGTATAGATAATGTATTATAGAGGTTTATAAGAACATTTTTAAATTCAGGATACTCATAATCAATTCTCTTCTAATGAGGAGTGTATACTGGGTGATGTATTTTCCCTTATTCAATTCATGTATATGCATTCCATGTTAATTGATTATAAGATTCTAGAAATTCTTATAGTCCTATATTCTATATAATGAAAAGAATGTAACTTATATATTTTTATGTACATGATTCGCCTTTATTGTATCGATTCATGCTAGACAAAGGGAATTTTATGAGTGATTAATGGTCTTAGTGAAACAATATGAAATCATATGGACATGAATCTAATTTTTATGAGATCGGTACCATTGAACATAGATTTCATTATATTTTATATATTAGATAATGGAGCTCATTTTCTACTAGTAATATATCATTTAAGAGACCAAGTAGTTTTGTAAAGCTAGTATCGCTCTATCCACTACATGATTCAAATTATATAACTTCAGTATCATTGATAATGTTGTATATTGAGTACAACTAATACATAATAATCTCTGGTAATATTTATTTAACTTCTCAAACAACTCTATGGAATCATTGATATCATGTTATATTTTTATTCTTATTTATTCAATATAATCTCTATCATACTTTGCCCTGGAATTCATATCAAATCATCCAAAAATCATTGTATCATATCATTTAGTGTTTATATTCATTTTCAACCCAGGATTAGTCCAAAATTTGTAGCTATGATCTTTTCCTATAACAAATAAAATTTTCTTCCAACTAATAATTGTTTTTCATTGTTAAAAAAATGTAAACATGGTAAAATTATTTGATAAGTTTCATATTAAAAAGGTTCTGAAAAAACTTTAGGAACACATTATAAGTGTATTTCTTGCATATATTTTAGAATGTATTATGTATTTATTTTTTGTATATAAATTTATAATATTTCAAATTTTTGGAATAGTTGACTTGTTTTTGGTTTTATGGTAGGAAATGAGGGATTTGTGAAAATGTTACAAAATTAGTTAAAAAATGAGAGAAAGGACCCTTTTCACCATGAGTGAAGAAAGGTGGTGCAACACCGTATGGTTGAAGAAAGAGAAAAGCTATAAAATTGAGAAAAATTAATAAACGCCATGTAATTTCATTACATGTCCTGAATTTTTGAAAGAGAATCTTTCATGTAGGAAATTACACAACATGAAGACATTCTTTGGGAAGCAATTACACATAGTGAGTCAGGATTTTATATCGTGAAGTGAGTAAAAGTTCCAAATGAGATTCACACGGGATTCACAAACATAGAGGAAATCTCTGAGGTATTACATGACGTGAAACACCATTTCAAGGCATGATTAAGGCGATGCACTATAAAATAAAGATGTTTTGGAAATGGGTATTGATGGAATGTGACTATAAATACTACCCTAGGCTGCCCTTTGAAGGTACTCTAGACCAAAGGGAGAATGTGATACACCATGGGCTGACCACCAGATGACATAGTGACATTCTAGAGCACAGATTAACAATTTTCTTCCACCATATTTCTTTATTAGGTAATGATGACTCTTGTTCTCATCATGATTAACATGAGAGAGTAGGTCCATTAGTGTCGGGTTATGTGATTATAGAGGGATGGGATGATTAATGGTTATTTTCCTTCTTTTATTCATGTTTTTGATTGTTAAAATTTTTTTATTTAATTCCAAATATCTTTCTTTTGAAAACACGTGACCATTAGTTTTGAATTAATAAGTTATATTTTTCTTGCGTCAATTGATCATATTAGTTTTTTAAGATCATTATGAACGATAATCCATTTATTTTTAAAAAATGTTTTGGGTCACCTATCCCTGTGATTGAATTTAGTATATGGCCATTCAAATGGTGAAATTATAGGAATAGGGCGGGATACCTACATCAAGGATCCATGCTGACCAGATTCAGACACTAAACCTACTTTAATTAAATTCCTATAACACGAAACCAAATTCACTAAACCTGACTTGTCTAACATCTTGATTCACAACACAATTTTTCCTACTGTTATTTCTCATTCCATCTAATAAATCAAAAAATTATTATTTCGATTTTCTTAATTAATTTAAAACATACAGATCATGTCTATGGGTTCGACAATTAGGATTTACAAATACTATACTTTTAGATGTATTATTGAGTATAAATAAATAATTAAATTTGTTTATACCCGTAGGAATTTCACAACACCCTGCAAGCTGTCAACACTTTAACTCGATCTTCACACTATTTTGTCATATGATTAGTGTATTTCAATTTTATATTAATAACCAACATATTAAGTTTTTGTAATAATAATTTTGTACAAAAAATAAATAAATACATATAAAATTTTTATATTTAAAGTAGAATGTTACATATTCATCTAAAAAGGGGAACAATTCATATTTATGTTATTAGTGATTATTAACAGAAATCTAGCATTTTAGACAATGGTGACAAGGAATGAAACTACCAAGGGTAAACATGTGGTTGTTAGTATATGTTCTAAATTTTATAATTTGTTGAAAAATCAGTAATTTTTGGATAGTTTCTGTAACCTTTATACATTGGTGTCCAATAAGAGGGATGAGTTGATGTCAATTTGTCTCGTCACTTTGTATTTGGTCAGTCATGTGGTGTTTCAATGATAGGTTTATTAGGTAATGATTATCATGATCTCTTACCAGATGATGAAATAATAATCATCATGAGAAGGTGATGAATTTTCCTAGTGGGATCGGTAGAAACTATCATCTCAATCTAATGTGAAGAGTGTAAGCCCAACAACCATAGATCAACTGATAATAGAACTCAAACTGAGGGGAACAAATAGTGAGAATAAATTATGGAAAATGTTCTCGGTGGAAAGTAGGATGGATATTGATACACGACAAAAGTATATATAGATGTTTTGAATTCTGTTCATGACTGAAAGTTACATTTAAGTCTATGTATATGGTTATATAGAGATATGGTAGTCCTCATCTGAAGATAATGATTTTCATAACTACAATATTTTCTATGGATGTAATTGTTATTTCACCTCAATCAATTCAATAAATCTTTATAGTCTTACCATTGTTGATTCAATAACTCTCAAACACATTCTTCATTCTCACTAAATGAAAACATAGTTGTTATTTTTTAAATTAAAATTCTAAAAAATATCTAGCTATTAATAAATTTATCTTAGTAATTCTTCTAATGATCTCATTTGGTGAATTTATTGTAAAAGAAATAAATCTATATTGATGTGATTTATGAAAAAAATATGGAGATTATCATATGTAATGTTATTGATTTTTTTTATGAAATATGATATATTAACCATAGTATATAGCCATCATTAATGTTTATAGAATTATTATACTTTTTAATCACGAACACTGATAGTTTTTTCATAAAGGACATAAAAATAAAATTTATAGATATGTAGTAACAAAACATGTAAATTATAAATTCAATTTTTAAACTAATTACAAGTTTAATTTCCCCACCTATAATATTGAAAAGATTAACATTACTATAGTTATAAACATTTATGTTTCCATAATGAAAATATATTTAGTATAGGAGTTCTTATACACTCAAAGTCATAAATGGAATGAAAAAAATATAATTTCAAACTATGAATTCAGATATAAATCAATAGGATTTCTAACAAATAATTATTCTAAATATATTTTAATATAATTGATAATGATTAAAAAGTATTAATAGAAATACATAAGAATATAATGGATAATATATCTTCATTATATTTTAAAAATCAGCATAAAAACCCTATATATATATATATATGTGAGGCACACCTCGACCCCATCCTTTATTTTGTCGAGTTTCATGAGTGTTTCGAGGTGATATTATTATGTGGGATAATATTGGGATCTATGTAAAATATAAATCCATAAAAAATAGAGCATTAAAATGGACAATATACACAACATTCTTGAGGCCTTAGGGGGATCATGAGCTTTAATTGACTGGTTCACGAATTATCATGGAATGTGAAGTACAATGATGTGGGTCCTGTATGGTTATGGTGAGGCATCAATGGAGTAAAGATGTTTTAACGATTCAAGATTGAATAAATAGGAGAAGAAATAATAACATTATATAGGTTTTTGAGGGGATCAATTCATCTTAAATGTGACACATAGAGAAGTGGAAGAAATCAACTTCTATGAGAGATTTGAATAGTGTGAGTAAATGAGTTCTATTAGGGTTAAATTTATATGATTGTGAAGGGTTTTATCAATGAATTCATAAAAATAATGATAAAGGTGGATTTTATTAGTGATAAAATATTAACTACTGATAAAACATATTTTTATTATCACTTTTTAGTGATGATAGAGATATATATTTATTAGTGTTAAAAAATGCTAATAAAGGACAATCTCATCAACATTGAAATTATTTTTCCAATAAATATATGTATTATAAACACTTTATAAAATATCACAAATAGAGACCAATATAATTAATATTTAATAATATAATTAAAAAATTTAAACATATATAATTATAATTAAATATTAATCTATTTAATTAAAAATAAATATTAATTTATATAACTATAAATACATATTTATATAATTATAAATATATTTAATGTTTATTAAATATGTATTTATAAATAAATAATTATTTATATAATTACAAATATATTTCATGAACTGTATATATGTATTTATAAATAAATGTAATTGTAAATATATTTATAAATAAATGTATATAATTTATATATATATATATATATATATATAAATATATAATTCTAAATACGTTATTTTAAAAATAACAAATATCATTATCATTTAAATATAAATATAATTTTTTTTATAATTTATTTATATACATATGAATACTTTTTAAAAAATGTTATATATATTTATTTATAGTTGTATGTATATAATTTAATAAATATAGTAAATATATGATTATAAATATATTTATATACAAATATAACCATATTTACTTATACATATTTATTTAAAAATATATTTTTAAAGAAATGTTAACAAATAAATTTTAATAAAGATGATTCTGGATTGGAAGCCCCATAAGCAGGTTTATATGGGGTTTACAATTTACAAATACTACCGAAACATACCTGGATAAATAATTTCATGAACCTTCTCGGATACCCTATTATCCAAATACCTAAGCCGACACCGACATAGCCTGAAGGGTGTATCCAATCCCCACAAGTTGGCAACTAGCACTTGTCATCGTACAATTTGAAAGGGGGAGTTTTTTTCCACAAGGCAAGGAAAGATAAAGATGCATGTCAGTACAATCAACACTCTAAAATGGATAATGTACAAGAAATTAAAACTTATATATTAAAGACCCCAAAAAATATGTCATCAATGTACTAGAAAAAATACAATTTAAATAAATCATCCTAATGGTATCAACACTCTAACCCCAAACGGTCAAGAACAACAACCTCCTTTAAGTGGAACATTCCCAATACAAGAACCTAGTAGAAGAAAATAAACAACCACCAGAAGGAAAAGATAGGGTGTGAGATCAAAAGACAAGTATAGACTCACCATGTGTTCCACAATAAGATGACATAATAAATAAACCAAATCATGCTTTCAATTTTTCATGAAACATGTATGGAAGTAAAATTTCATATTTAAACAAAATATGATTTTCATTTAAAATTATATAAACATTTAAATCAATTTATTAATGAAACATTTTATATCAAATAGTTTATATAAATCACAAGGAATGTTTAAGGTATTTTCACAATCAACAACATAAATATAAATCACAAGGCATTAGTTTTATTGTTGTTAATTATTTTTTTTGTTATTACCATCCTACTATGATTTTCCTAAATAATCCACTAACTACCCAAGCTCACATGTTAATAATAAATCAATCAATAAAGATAAAATGAGTTCAAATTAGTTTAAAATACCATCACACCATTTCCAGTTTCAATATGCAAATTTCACATTAAAAACAAAAATATGGGTATTTAATCATTTCATGCCTTATGAGGATAAAACAAGTCATAGGTTCATATCAATTCAATTTAATAAATTGTTTCCAAAAATAATTTTCACAAATCAATTTCACAAATTCCTTTAAATTCAAGTCACACTCTAGTTTCCATTTCAATTGGAATTTTGTGGTTTTCCAAGAATTTATGCCAATCCAATTTCCAAATATAATATTCATCGAATTGTATTTTCATAATTTAATTGAAATAAATATAAATCAATAAATAAAATCAATTTTTAATTGATATAGAATCTCAATAGAACAACCTACCTTTAATCAAGGTATCATCAAAATCAACACCCATAGTTGTAATTTCAAATGTTGAAAAACAGAAATAAAGATCAAAAAATAAAACCTAGATTCAAGATCTAAAAAATGTGTTTAGATACATAAAACAGAATATGATCTAAGAAACCCTATGGTTATAAGAATGGGAGATAAGGAGAGATGAAATGGTTGACGAATTACTCAACAAATAGGGATCAAATTAGGATCTCCATGCTTTGATCCACATATAAATGGATTTGGATTAGCCAAAAATGGTTCTTGAGAGCCTCAAAGACCTCAGATTTTGATTAATACCATGTTACAGATGAGAAGGTGAAGAAAAAGGGGATTAAATTTTTTTAATACAACTGTCTGAAATAGATATTTTGGCATACATGTTTAGATAGGAAGGGTCACACATTTATACAAACTGTGTACCTAAACCATGCACCCCTCTAATGGGTTGAAGAGTTTCTACCATATGGAAACAAAGTTTTTCAAATCATGAACCCATAGTGAAAACCTCCATTATATATTTTTTTATGGTTTATACTGGCTGGGTGCACAGCTTGGGGAAATCATACAACAACCGTGCATAACCTAGAATTTTTCAAAAAATATAAAATTTCATCAGATGAAACCATAGATGAACCCCAACCAAAGAATGATGAATAAATATGGATGAGGAATAACTAAAAATAGTAACAGGATGTTACAACCTCCCCATCATAGGAAAATTATGGACATAGAAATCAGTCCAAGTTATTTAAATATCAAAAATATGAGGCAAATGATCTCTCATCAGTGTGTCTCTCTCCAACGTATCAGGCGTATCCGAATCGCGCTTCCAATGTAGTCAGAATAAATGTATCACCCTACATCAAAATGACTTTATTTTAGAATATTATACCATGACTAGACTATATTTCATTGATAAATTATGCTCAATATCAGGACCACTATAACTCAACACATGAGATGGATCATAATGATACATCTTTAGCTGCGACACATGGAACACATTTTGTTCTAGTTTCTACAATGGAGGATGTTATAACTAATAATACACTTTCCACATCTTCTTGACAACCTCAAATGGTCTCGAAAAACATGGTGCAAGCTTCCCTTCCCCCCAAATCCACTGATGAACTAGATAAATTCAAACATTTATGAACACCTGATCACTAACTAAGAACTCTGACATTCTACAAAGAATATCAATATAAGATTTATAAAATATTTGTGTCCTCAAAATTATCTCACTAATCAAATAAATCATTTATAAGGTATATTGAACAATGCTTGGTCTATACTAAGAGATTTCACCAATCATTGACCAACCTAAAAGTGATTTGTATGTCGGACAATAAAATGCATCGAAATGATCCATTTTCATTGGATAGGAGTAACCATTCTTATTTAGAAACTTAACTAGTCCCAAATGGAAATCTTAAGCTCTAAAAAATTAAGTGTGTGGAAACTAAGAATATATAAAAGAATATGTGTATCCATATCTATCTGGACATCCATATTTGGATGTTATTGCCTACTCAATAATTTATAATATTCTTATGTCTCCTAGTGGAATTTCCAAAAGAGAGAAGTGAAATGGGGATCCCAATCAGAGACTATAGGTGATGGAACTCTATGAAAATGAACAACCAATCTGACATAGAGATTTACCATATCCTAAATAGTGGTTTTATCATGAATTAGTATAATGTGAGATTATATGGTCATCCTATCAATCACAAACCATATCACATTATAATTTAACAGGGTATATGGAAACCCAACCAAAAAGTCCATGAAAATACCATCAAACATTTAGGTGGGAACTGGAATTGGCTGAAGCAATGATGAAGGTCTCTTATTCTCATCCTAGACATGTTGTAATGTTTAATAATGAGATAAAATTTAGTAATACCCCATATCATACCTAACCACCAATATTTTCCTTTAATTTCATAAAATATCATTTTTTCCATGGTGCACTACCCACCATAAAATATGTATACCCCCTGTCGCATCCATTATCATTTTAATGGTATAATAAACCACTTATAAAAACAGAAAATAAAATTTGTAGTTAATGATCTTTCATTAACGGTCTCCCCACTATATAGAGAGTCTCAAATGTTATGAAATTCATCATCGAGCTACTAATCCAGATGAATAATTCTAAGAAGAGAGGAGTTCAACAAAATACTAACAAATACAACCTCAATCCCAATATTTCGGAATCCAATACGAAACATTAAAAAAGAGCCATCATATTCCACTCTTCTAAGATTATTTCATAGCTTGTGCCAGAATATTCTTTGTCAAAGAATCAATTATGACATTCCATTTCCTTGGGGCATAGGTAATGTAAATATCAAATGATTGTAGATACTCCCCCCAATGCCTCTGGAAAAGATTCAATTAGTTTTTAGACAATATATAACTCAAGTTCATGTGGATATAATATAATGTAAAATTTCCTTTGAATGGGTAATGTTTCTAGCTCATAATCATATGCATCAAAGCTATTAGTTGATGGTCTTGGTTCAGGAAATTCTTCTCATGTGGTCCAAGCTGCCAATATCCATAGGCTACCACATGATAAAAATATCAGAACACAACCCAAACCCCAAACTAATGGATCCCAAAAATCACATACCCTAAAATGACCTCTTGAAGTGTGAACACATATATATAATTCAAGATACATTTCACCTCAAAAAAAGAACATTTATATTTCTCATCCTATGAAAAAATCACTCCCTTCTGTGATAGAATGGTCATCAGATAATATAATGTTGAGAAATACATAATGAACCGATGAAAATATCTAGCTAAACAAAATAATATCCGAATATAGAAAGAATTATCTGGATTCTCCAATGACATAACAGCTTTTTTCCTTCTTATGAACAAATGAGACACCATGTTCTGACCACTTTTCATAAGAAATCACTTCTATAATCTATAAATCACATTATTATAGCTTGAAAAAAAGTCAGTGATTTCTCAAAAATTATTGAAATTCTCTCATATGTCACATGGGATCCTCCTCTTAAATATTTTAAATCAGGATTTAATTCAAAAAACCCCTCAGGAATGTATAAATATTTTCATGGAAAATACAATTCATGAAATTCAGAAAGCACAAGAGAATAGATTTCATAAAATGGCATGAAAACGTATTTATAATGGCCATACCTACTCAAGAAGGATGTTTTTAGAATGATATATTCTTTCATTCTCAACTAATTGTCACCAAATTGAAAACCAATCTTTGAGAACCATTTATACACATTAAACTAGTCATAGAGATAATCATTATGAGGTAATAGATACATTGGAATTATCATAATTTAGTTCAGCTTCAAGAAATAAACACATAGGTGAAGTGTTCCATCAAATTTCACAACTATGTTTACAAGAACCACCAAAGGTTACCCACTCAGGTATGTAAATCCATTTTCTAACAGATCATCCAAATGAGTATTTAAGTCTTTCATTTCAGATAGTTCCATAGGATTAGAGTTTATATACACTGGTTGAATAACATGGAATTAGTAAATAGAAAATTATACCTCCATTACTAGTGGAAAACTAGATATGTCAGAAGGAAAAAAATTGGGAAAGTCAATGGAAACTTCCGGGAGATAAACACTCAATGATTCTCACTGCATATCAATGGAAAACACAGACATTACTTTCCCCAAATCTAGATTCAATCATCTAGATCTTTATGAAATCATGACACATTCTCCATAAAAGATATGTTAGACCTCATTGGGCTTAGTAATGAAATCCAGTTCAAGATAAAAATCAATTTGGTCGTTATTAGAAATGATCGCATCCATATGGAAAATGAAATCTGGAGGTTTGATGTTGAGAAAAATAAAAGACCTTGTAATATCAAACTCCGATAAAGAGAAAAAAAATTAATATAATAAAGACCCTGTCATATATATAATCCAAGGTGCATAGTAATATCCACTAAAAAATACAAAATATCTATAGGAATAATTATATGTTTTATAATATTTGTCAATGTGAACGAATAACATGCAATAGTATGAAATAAATAATCCACTAAACATTAAGAAATAGTGATGGTACATCTCACAATAATTGGCCCTGTATATTTTTCCTCTATAGACTCTTCCACTGTGTGAAGAAGAATCATTATGGATCTATGTGGCTAGACCTCCTTTAATCATCAAGAATCTTATTGAACTGTAGTAGTTTTTGGTGCTGATGATTTTGTGCCGCTATGTGGAAAAGATAAGTAATGAAAGAGCATATAAATGTGGCATGAGAATCTACAAGAACCACATGCCTTGGGTGTCTCTATCAAAAAACCATTCAAGGGCCCAGTCGTTTGAAATTAGAATAATGTCAAAGGGCCTCTACCAAGAACATTAGTAGGTATGTAAGAACCCTGATTTTGATAACATCTGTGAGAAAAATCACACTTCCTCTTCCCTTTACGGGAACTCATAGAACTTTCTCTGGGTGAAAACGTTAATATCATCAACCATAACTTACTAGAAAGATCAAGTGTGACCACTGAATCCCTATCTAACACATAAACATAATATGAAATATTTAGAAATAAAACCTGAGAATGAATATTATATTGAAGTCTTATCTCTAGCCGTCGAGTCATCATATTCTCAGCTAATATAATTTCAGCAGAAAACTACTCATACTCATCCAATTATTTTGTATATTCTATCATGTTCTTATCATCCTTCTCATGTTTTAAGAACTCTACAATAATATAAATCACCATAAACTCTGGATAAAACTAGTCAGTGAAAAGAAATTTTAATACCATCCAATCTAAGCCCTCGTGATTCAACTATATCACCATTGTGTCCCACTATCTTCGGGTAGGTACTTTGATTAGGAAGGTGGCACATTTCAACATGATTTTATCAGGACTATCGAATAACATAAAAAAATTTAAATCCTTCTGAAAAATCCTCAGCCTCTTGAGTATTATAAGTTAATTGGAATTCTATTTGATTCTATAGAAGATACTATTGAGAACAACTTTGGAACTCATCCCTCTAAGGTTCTGTAAATGGAACCTAAACGATAATGGGTGCTTGTGGCTATCCCAACGCATGGACAACACACACAACAACCTAAACTATGTATTGTTCAATGGGAGAATTTTCTCATTATGGTTCATTAGGAGCTTCTTCCAAGATCATATTCATGTGACTAAATAGTGGCATGAAGCTACACAACATCTATAAATAATATTAGAGAAGATTACATAGATCAATACTCAAAATGGAGAACTGGTAAATTTAATCCCATCTGATAAGAAAACATGATTGGTATTTCTACCTATCCAAATTAAAAAATGTAAAAAAGGAAATTAATATTCATCAAGACACCTTTCCAAAACCACCCATAGTGACTTAAGGGTCATTAGATGAGAGATGACCAAAAATATACATGCAAATACCTCCTATGTCCTAAAAATATTTTTTAAACTATATAATGACAACATGAAAGATGCTTAACCTACACCATTGAAAACACTTTTACAAAAAACAAGCATGAATACTCTGGTACCCAGATACCATATACGGAAAAAATTTATAGAAGGTTGCAACTAATCCATGTGGATTGGAAACCAAAACTTAGAATCATACAATATAAGAGGGGGTCATTTTTTTCCACCATAAAAAAAAGATAAAGAATCAAGTTAGTATTATCCACACTCTAAAATGGATAAAGTACCAGAAATTCAAACAGGTTTATCTACAACCCAATATATTACATCAACTAACTAGCAAAAAATATAAAAGATCACTCAAACATACGAAATGTATCAACACTATAATTCAAAAGGGTAATGAATGTCCACATACTTTAATAGGAAATTTCCCATTACATGAACATAGTAGTATAAAATCTAAAAAACATAAAAGTAATAGAAGGGTGTGAGCTCAAAATACCAGTATGGTCTCACCAAGGGTTCCAGAATAAGATTTCATAATAAATAAATAAAATCATGACTTCAATTACAAATAAAAAGGCATGGAATTATAATTTTAAATTTAAACAAGACATGATTTTAATTTGAAATGATGGAAGCATTTCAAAAAATGGAATTTGTAAAATATATATATATATAAATTTATTTTCATCACTATATACAAGAAAATCATTTTCACAATCAATTATATATATATATATATATATCAATGTAATCAATACAAGAAACATGGTCATATACCCTATGGTATGATAGTTCGTGGTTATAGGATCCTCGCACTCTCATGCCAATGACCTCAACATTAACCACTTCTACTTATGGGTGAATTACAATCATCCACCCCCACTTAAGGGGACATTACTAGCCAAACAGAGTTTATTTAGATTTTTCATAATCAATATCTTGATATAGAATTATCCTCAAATAATTTTTTTTCAAAATAACCAACTGACTACACAGGTTCACATATACTAAATCAATCAATCAAAAACTGAAAAACTATTTCAAACCAGTTTAAAATAGAATCGGCCCATTTCAAATTTCAATATATCAATTTAACATTAAAACCAAAACACTTGTTTTACATAAATTCATTAATTTTAAATATAAAAGCAATCATAGGTTATTACCAAATCATATTAATAAAATTTTTTTAAAATTCAATTTCAGAAATAAATATAACGAATTCCATCACATTCAAATCAAACCCTAGTTTCTAATTCAATTGGAATTTGGGGTTTTCCCAAAACTCCTTTCAATCAAATTTTAACTTCAAATACTCACCAAATATTATTTTTATAATTTAATTTAATGTAATATAATATAATTAATCAATCTATGGTTTGTTAAATGGAAAATATCAACAGAACAACCTACCCTTACTCACGATATCCTGAAACTCAACACCCACAACACAAATTTCCAATGGAAAACGACAAAAATAAAGATCGAGAAATGAAACCTATATAAATGATCCAAAAAAAGAATTTTTTATATATTAAACACATGATTGTCTTACAATACCTATAGAGGAATGAAAGAGTGGGTGAGAGATGGAATGAGAGAAAAATTAATCCTCATAGAGGAATTGAATGAGATTCTCTTTACATTGGTATTCCTAGTAAGGGGTTTGGAGGAACAATAAAAGATTCTTTAGAGAGTCAAAGTCCGAATATTTTGGGTAATCCTAGGTTAGGGTTGAGTGGGTGAGAAAATATGTGTTTGATAATTATTAAAATAATTTTTAGAAATTAAAATTACCATGATAATGGTTAACTCGGCATGGAATCAAAGTTAGAATTTTTTTGGTTCATTAATGGGTGGAACAATTTATTCTATGTGGGTGAATGGATTTTCAATCCATAAGCCCAAAATGAAATCCTCTAGTGTCTTGGTTTTGATGATTTACAATAGGTGGGAGCATGGTTTGGGAAAAGTGTGGACCAATAATATATAGCCCAGAATTTTCCAAAATTTTAAAATTTTCACGCTAAGAAACCATAGAAGAACCCCATGAAAAGAATGATAAAAAATTGTGTCAAGGAATCATTAAAAGAACAACATGATGTTACAAATTTTCATGAAATAATTTTAAATTTTATTTATTATGTACATATAATTGAATAAATATGTTCATAAATATGTAATTATAATTATATATATATATATAATTATGTATCTATAATAGTAATAGAATTTTAGAACTAATAAAGATATGTCTTATAATTAAATTATTTTATAATACTAGTAAAACCCGTATATATCAGTATTTTTTAGAAGGAACTAAAAAAACTGTATAAAATAAAGTACAAAAATATGAAATAAATATATATATAAAATGAAAAAATTATAAAAAATATTAAAAAATAATTAACATTATTGATTAAAATATAATCTTAAATGACTGAATGTTATAAATGAGTAAAATGGAATAATAAAAACCAACTAGAGTTCAAAAATATTGAAAATTGGATATGTTTTATTAATTACGCAATTTATTAAAAAATAAAATATGGATATATTTTAAAACAAAGATGAATACATATTAAACATATTAATAAATAGTAAATAAATAAATATAAATAAATATTATAATATTATTAAATTCAATAAATATAAATATTATTAGAGATTAAAAATGAATAAATATTATTAATTGAAATAAAATAAAAAATAAATAAATAATAGATAATGATTAAAATCATAAAATAATAAATTTATTATGTTACTAAATTAAATTCTAAAATTAACATTAAAATTTGAATATATTATATGAAGATTGTGTGTGTGTGTGTCTGTTTCTATAATTGATTGCAATAATTACATTAATGTGGGATTGAAATTAATATATATATATATATATATAACATAAAGATTGATATATGATAAATTGAATAATGAAATTATATAATATGTAATGTTTATTGATGAAATATAAAGTAATAAGAATGAAAATTGATTATAAAATAATTATTGTTACTAATTATATATATTTTTAAAATATAAAAAAGAATATTTGCTAAAGATATAGATCACATATTAATTACATAAATTACATCTATATAAATAAAATTAAATATTATTGAATAGAAATGAATATATAAATATTAATAGTGGGTAAAATTACAAAATATTAAACAATGAAATAATGAAAATGAATAGATTAAAATAATTCAATAGTAATAATGATTATTAATTAATAAAAGATATTTAAAATGAATAAATTAGAAAAAGTATTATATATTAATAAATAATATATATTGAATTAAAATACTAAAAATAAATTAAAAAATATCAATTTAAAACATAATATATATTAAATATAAATTGTGTTAATAAATAAAAATATAAAATGACTATTAAAAATAGAATAAATCAAATAAATATTATTCATTTGTGTGTGATTCTATATTAATTTTGGGTATGTGTGTGTGAAATTAACAAAACACAAGTTTTCATCATGTAAATTAAAAATTTATTAATAATAGAACAAATGTTAATAAATAAATATTGAAAAATTTTAAAAAAATTATATTATAAAAATGAAGGAGATAAAAACATAAAAACAATATATATATCAATTAAGAAGAAGTTAATGGTATATATATATATGTATGTATGTATATATATATATCAATATATATTTCTATATTAAAAAATAATTTAATTAATATAAATATTTTATTTTATATACCATTTGTATTAAATATATTACATATCAACTAAGAATTCATTTTTAGTCTTACATAAATCATATTTAATAAAATATATAATATTTATAAATATACAAGTATATTTCTATATTATTATATTATTTTTAATGAAATGTAATTTTTTATGAAATATACCTCATATAAGTGCTAAAAATTGAGGATAAAATACAAATTTATCAGCCTTGTAATTGTTTTTGATAATATAACATATTTATCAGGTGTTTTCAGTTGCACTGATAAAATATATCGATTATCATCACTATAAAATCCACGTTTACCATCTCTATTTAATATTTTTGGTAGTGGGTGTCATTTATCACCTATAAAAAAGTCTTGATGAAGATGTTATTTGATCAAAAAAAAATTATCATTGAGAAAATAATTATTGATCAGTGGTTTTTCTAATTCAAAAATATGTTCCTTCCTTAATAAAAATTTATGTTACAACTAATAACGGTAAGTGCTTGATATTTCATAAACTTTTGAAGTGGATATATAAATTTAATTAAATAATTTTAACTAAAAATGTTTTAATATAGTTAAAATAAAATATTTTCTTGTTATTAACTGAATTGCAATTGAGTAATTATAAATAAATATTTATATATATTATAATCCCCGCAAAATATATTACCCAAATTTTTATACCATAAATCCACGTCCACAAATTAATAACCAAACAAGGATTAGACTATCAAATAATAATTATTAAAAAATCCATAAAAAATTTCAAATTCATTTAAAAAATAACAAAATGTTAATAAAATATAGAAATAGTTGTAATCAATCAAACTCTAGAAATATAACTTATAATTTTAATTAAAAAAATATTTATAAACTCAATTTGAAAAATTATAACATAATTTTTATATAATCAATCTAGCATAAATTTTTTTAAAACCTTAATATTTATGACAGACGATTATTAAAAAATATATCCTATAAAACCAATTTTTTACAAATTGATATGAAAATTATGATAAATATTAAGATAAAATAAAAAACAACATAGAAACAAATATATACCACCAGTGAAGAGGATATTGTAGGAAGAGTTGTTCCACCCATGGATGCTTGCATATCGTGGAAGAGTTGTGCAACTCGTGGAAGGTTAGAAGCTCACAAATCATGAGTCAAGGTTCTTCCAGATCACAAAACCTGGGGTTCACAATAAAGAGGCCTCATAAAGGTTGGGGACCTCAATGTAGCAAGTGCATGATAAGGCTTCATTGAATTTTGTAGAAGGTAGTGACTGGTTGAAAGGAATATGTTGATTCACATGAAATCATCCAATCTTCTATGATCCTCTATTACTTGTTAATCTACATAACCCGTTCTAAAATATATGTATGATAGTTATAATTTCTAATTTTTTTAATTTCAAAATATTTGTTAAGGAGGTAATTATATTTGTTAAATTACTAAGATAACCCATGACTGATCATATAAATATATTTTGAATATCATAAGATAATAATATTCATGAATGACTAAGGGAAAAGGTGATTATTTTATTAGCATATTTTTTTAACACTAATAAAATTAAATCATATCAACTTTATTAAAAATGTATATTTATTAGTGCATGTTGCAATTGAGATAAAATAATATCATTATAAATGATTTTTAATGGTGATTAAATAATTATATTAAAAATATAATTTTATTTTATTAATTATCATGTCATAATAATCATAGTGTGAATTTTTAATAATTTTCAAAAATGATTATATTTTTGATGAATAAGGAAAAATACTTTTTTATTGAAATCAGTTTTTTCATTTCAAGAATTTACATAGATATATTTTTTTAAAATGGTTTAAAATTATAAATAGTTCATACATATTATTTATGAACATATTAATTTAATTATAATTAATTTTAAGTTGGATTTTTATATTAATATTTTTTATATTTAAGAAATCATTTTTTATACAAAACTAATTCTCATATTGTTTTGTGGGTTTAGTATTAAATTAAATTTTACAACTTATATAAATAAAATTTGATTAAATTTTTTATATATGTTGTATCATCATAATTTATATTATTTAGTAAGGGAAATTTAATTTGTTTCATAATGAATTTCCAAAACTACAAAAACAAGGTACCGTGATTAAGGTTAAAATTGGTTTATCAGTGGTTAAACCAAGATATAAGGATAATATTTTGTATGAAACTAATTGGAATATTATTTTATCCCAGGAGTAAATCCCTATACATTTCAAATAATTTGTCTTCAATAAGATATGTTTACATTTTAATCTTTTATGAAATTCCATGTGTCTCCACTCCCCCATTTATAAAATGAAAAACGTACATTATCTTATTTTCCACACATAGAGCCACATAAAACTACCAAAAACATCCCAATTAAATTATCAACATTCATATAAATTATTAAGAGGATATGATGTTCCTAAAAGGCCATTCATAGGGTTCTTAAGAATGGATCAAGTGGAGGTCTTCCGAAGAAATGGTAACCATCTTACTCGACCTCTTTCAATATATTTCTCCATATAACTCCTATAAATCAGTGGTATTTATGTTAAAATAATAAATTCATCAATCTAAATATAGTGAAATGTTATTATGATTATGGAACCACTATTATCCACTCTCTATTCTATCTAATATGATGTAAAAGACTCTCTCATTCTAACGTGTGAACTACTACTTCCATGTAGAGATATAAGTCATTTTCCAACACCATAAATCAATGTTTCATATTATGATGGATTCAATGTTTATATATTATTATTAGTAAATATATAATTACTTTCAATGATAAAATGTTATTTATATTTTATTAGACTTTTCTATAGAAATTGACAACAACGTTCACCCATACGTACGACCTACCGTCTCTATGAATGACTTATATAATTTTTCTAGGACTACCAATTAATATGATCATAAATATGTATACAATTAATATATATGAAATTTATATCATTAATTAAATTTTTTATATTATGTAAGCATTAACAATTTAAATGTAATGGAACTTATAAAATGAAACTTACATGAAAAATTAATCAATTAACACATGGAAAAGAATGTTTTAATAATATTTTTTTTATTTAATTTGTGTTAAAATGTTTTAAGTAGATAATATATAATATTATAAATATTTAAATTATTTGAGCATATAATTATAATAAATTTAAATTTTTTATACTGGAGGTTATATTTGTTTTGAAAAAAGTGGAAGTTGAGGTGTGTGGACTTCTATTCTCACATTTATTTCTGGGATATATATACCACATTTATGAACCAATTCCATAGTGTGGTGTATATACTGAACATGACTGTATTTTATGATTATTTTTATACAAAAATTTTAATTAAAAAATCCATATATGTTTATCTATTTCCTGAGGTTTTGGTTCAATGATTTTTAGAGTTACAAGGGTTTATGATCCCACATTGTGTTCATTGGGATATATGTTATTATATGCACCTATATTGTTTTATTATGTTATTATACATATGATTTTACAAGTTATTTAATGATTCTTATTATGTTATTGATATTTAATGTTAAATTATATGTTATTTGATTAGGGATTACGACTCAAAATTTTACAAAATGGTAAGAGATTTACGTTTCAATCACATTTTATTCGAGGTTGTTTACACTATAATTTATATTAATGAAAATTATATGGTCCTTATTTGATAAACCCATTTAATTTTATTTTCATCTGGATATGTATGTAATTTTATGTAAATGCACCATCTTCTTCTCTTTGGTACTACAAATGAGAAGGAATTTATTTTCAAAAAGTAGAATTTACATCCACTTTGGATGGGAATAATTTTCTACCATGTTTTGTTAATCTGATTTCAAGAATGATTATAATATTATCCTATGATATTTTTATGTAATTTTTACCCAAGTTATAATTATCATAAATGTTTTAAAAAGGTTATTCTTTTTTCTTCTCAATGAGGTACTTTTTTATTTTATAAAAAAGTGTGAAATGAATCCTTATTTTAACATACTTAGTATGAATAGAATTTACCAATTTTATGAAAAATAAATACATTTAATCTTCCTTTAAAAGATTCCATGGTTCTTTTAAAATTTATTATTTTCTATAAAATGTTTTATTTATTTATATTAAATAATTTATTTTAAAATGAAAAATCCTATTTTTCTCAAGAATTATTACGATGATTTTTAATGAAATTTTTTATCTATGACAATATTGAATGATTTTAATTTTGATTTAATACAGATACAATAAAATGATATCATCCACATTATTTTTCTATATGGTTTCTAATTATAATGATGATATGATAACAATGTTCATTTATTTTCCATGGATTATGCTATAATGAAATGTTAATGAAACGCAATTCCTTTCCATGGGTTATAATATATTTATTTAATGAATATTTTGTGATCCTATAGAACACTTATGAATGGAATATGATTATTTTATGGGTGGGAAGATATTTATATTTTCCTCCAATTTATTTGGTAAAGATAGATATCTCATGATATAATAAAAAATTGAAATGGGGTGTAAACCTCACATTGTAAGAGACCATATACACTATGATAATATTGGGAGTAAACCATTACTAGGGAAATTATATAATTTAGAGTAAACCCAATACACTATGATAGTTTTGGAAGTGATCCTCAACTAAGGATATTATTGTATTATATCATGTGGATGACACAAACTTATATCATATGAAAATTTTATTCCATCATGGATCATATTCCCAGAATTAATTATGATTTATATCTTTTAAACTACCATGTTATATTCTTTGACTTAGGTTATTGATCTATGATTTTTTTGTTATGGTTTGTAAATGTTACGGGAATGCTCTTGTAACCTTATGATCATGTTCTATTTACTGGATCATGGATATTTCCCCTTTTTTCTTATTGATCATTTGATATCACCCTTTCTTATATTTCATTTTCCATAGGATATTAAGAATGTTTTTATGTATGATATATCAATTAAGGGTGATAGTTGTGAAGTACTAATTTGGAGATGATATAGATATTTTATGTGCACTTTGTTTATATATCCATGTTTTTAATGACAATAATTTTTTTTGTATTTATTGTATATTATAATGTATTATAATGAATATTGATCTAATTAAGGGTAATATATATATATGAAAATTATGTTTTTATATAACTGTTATAATATAAATGTTTTTTTTATTTATGAATCTTGGATGTCTATGTATAGGATATTATCAACAGTTTTCTTAACTGAATGAATATTGTTTTACTATAAAATAAATCTCTTTCTAGATACTATAAAGTTGATGATAATGTTACACATATGTTCCTATGGGCAATACCTGTAAATGGGTCTGATTGGGTATTAACTAAATCATCACTGGTGCACAATGAGCGGGTATACTACAATTAACCTATCTAGACACTCATAGGGGATATTATTAGGTTAATTCATATTTTCTTTATCATAAATGATGATGTATTTTAATAGATAATGATCATGGATAACCTTGGGTAATACTAAGCTTTCTCAAACTGATAATAATGTTTCAATATTTTAGCGACATATAAATGATTTTTAGGATTATATTATTTCCCACTAGGATTATTGTTTCTCATACTATTTTTTTGGTTTCAATTAAAGACTAGACCTAAATGTTTTTTATCGCTGACTATGATGGATAATGAAATTATTTTCCTCTGAATAAACAAAATTTTATTGGACATGGAAAGAGAAATCATATTTTTATACTTACTAAAATTTCTCATGTTATGATTCATTTTGATCATACAATTGGGAGAAAGAGGGAGAATTATTATTTTGAACCATTTAAGAGGAAATATTCACAATTTTTTACTGAGTCTTCTCATACACTACTTACTATAAAATAGATTAGTACCAATGAAAATTTACTTTCTATTCTGCAATTTTCAGAGATTTAAAAATTTATTTTGGTTTTTTTAGTAGGTAAAGAATATCAATTGTAGACAATCATCCAGAACATTACAGAATTAGAAAAAATTATATCTATAGAGTGGGATGAGTTTATAAGGTTATTTTTCAATATATAAATTTCTCATAATATATTTAGGAAAATGAAGAAGGAATTACCTAAGATAAATAAAAAGGATACTAAATTCATTAGAACTCATAAAGTAAATTTTAAAAGAGTTATGAGGCATGATTATGGTATTACAATTTACCTATAAAATAATATTGATCAATTATTTAATAGATAAAAACTATATCACAAATAGTGATTTCCAAAAGATACTTTAGTATCTATGATGAAGTCATACAATGTGTTATCCAGTTTTAAATAGCGATTGGAATTAAAAATCAATCTCACGGGTTTAAGAAAAAAATAAACATGTAAATAAATTGAGATTCTAAAATTTAAAATCATGGAAGGAAGAATATGATATTTCTATTATCCTTGAAGTGTGGAAGGAAAAATCGAGGTTATTTTTTTAAATGTTCCATCAAATGTTATAATTATAGAATAGAATATGAGAGAGAAAAATAATATCAAAGTGATATGAAAAGACAAATCAATTATAGGAATAATGAAAACACTAAATAAAATGAACCTCCCACACTCCAATGATTCAAATTAATGGAGAATGGGAATTATGATAACTAGTTACTATATCTAATGGTAAATGATGATGAATGGTTTTAGTATCCTCTTAAGATATAAGACCAACAAAAATCTCATACGATATCTATTTCCAATTTTGGATATAATAAAAAAGGCATGAATAATATACTTACCATCCACTCTAGAACTGCTAATATCTTATTTTATTTGAGATCTACCCACTATTTTATATATTAAGATATTCTAAGGGTATCAAAATAAAATAATAATGATTAGATATTTAATAACCAGTGAAGACATCTTATAGTATGGTGACCACATCTCATGTATATGATTATTCTCAGATTTAATTTATTTGGTATATATTTCTTGTAAATATTTTTATTCTCCCAATAGCATAATTGTATGCTATTTTGGGATTGGATTGGTTTTATTCAAATAAATATCATAACAATTTACAAGGAAGGTATTTCAAATTTTTTATTATGAACCAACATATGATAGTCTATAAGTGTAATAATAAATATGAACTTCCAATGGAAATTGAATAAATTTTATGGGTCTCAATTATTCTTATAAAAGGGTGTTTATCTCAAATGGTTTTGGTAAAAATAAAAATTGAATATATTCCATCTTTATGATACATTGTTGTGTTTTTAGAGAGTTTCGTAGTATTCTTAGATATATTGAATTTGAGTTTTCAAAAGATCGCATGCATGGTGTTGCACCAATTTGAAAGACTTTATATAAAAATGCCTCAATTGAGTTATAGATATTGAATAATAATCTCTAAGAGAATCTTGATAAGGGATTTATATTCCCTAGTGCATCAACATTGGGGGTTCCTATTCTCTTTGTTATGAAGAATGATAGGACAATGTGTCTTTATATTGATTATTTATATCTTAACAAGATCACAATAGAGAAAAGGTATCTTATACCCCTTATTTATAAATGGTTTAATAAACTTTCTAGAGATCAATACGTTTCAATGATGTAACATCAATATCAATATCATCAACTGATGGTTTATAATGAGGATATATCCATGATGACCTTCATTATGAGGTATAGACACTATGAAATTATAATTATTTTATTTTTTCATACTATTTACCCCGCTATCATCAGGGATTTAATGGATATATTCTTTAGAGACTAGAATTATATATTATTGGTAGTCTATATAAAAGATATTTTTATATATTCAATGATCATGTAAGAACATTAAGATTACATGAGGATTATACTAAAGATAATAATAAAGGAGAATTTGTATGAAAAATTTTCTATGTGTGAATTTTATATACAAAAAATTTCATTTTTCGGTCATATAATATCATGTGAGGGTATATCGGTGGATCCATAAAAAGTATATGTTATTGAAGGGTTTTCCATTAAAACAATTATGGATGATATCCATTTTTTTATAGGATTGGATGGATATTATCCATCGTATGAGTTTAATATCTCATAAATATCTTAATTAATCTCCGTATTAACTCATAAGGGAGTGATGTTTATTTTGACTAATGAATTTTGGGAAAATTTGAAGGACATAGAGAGAATGATAGTTAGTGAAGTTGTGATTAAAATACCATGTAGTAGATAATGAATTTTTATCTATTCTAAATAATCAAATAAGGTAATGGGATATACACTTATGAAAAATTATATGGTGGAGCTTATGCCTCATGAAAATTGAAAGTTCATGAGAAATATTACCAACTTATACTATGTAGTTAATTGAGGAAATTTTTGAATTAAATATATAATGGGATTTTATTTTTAGTGAATGGTGTGATATATATACTCATCATTAAGGTCTAGAGTATTTATTCACTCATAAAGAGCTGAAAATACACCAGAGAAGATGTCTGGAGTTAATTAATGATTATGAATTATCAATATATTACATCTCTTGCAAAGACAATAAGCAGAAATATGCCCCTATGTGATAGGATTATACTATCTTATCAATGGAGAGGATAAAAAAAGATCCATTATTTCTATATTTTCAATTTATGTACCTTGAAATATTAAATAAGGGGTGGAAATCCTATCTTACTTAAATGTGTGTTAAACCATCTAAACATGTGACAATTCAAAAGATGCATAAGGAAGATGTATATCTGTAAAATAAAGTGAGTAATGTTACTAAATTTAACCATGATTGTGATGGAATGATCAGGTCCAAGAACCGTTTATGTGTCACATTCATACCATATTTGAAAATGTACTTGTTAGATTAAGGCCATATTTTATCATTTTCTATTCATCCTAGAAGTATAAAGATGTATAGAGATATAAAAGAGAATTTTTGGAGTGAAAAAATGAAGAGATATATTGAAAAGTATGCATCATGGTAATTAGGATTTAGTAATTTAAGGTTGGGATATTAAAGTCTAAGGGTTTGATACAACTATTAACAACAATAAAATGGAAATGGGAAATCATCAACACATATTTTATGATTGGAATCTGTAAAAAATCTAAATAACATAATGATATATGGGTTTTAGTTGATTATATTATTAATTTAATGTAACTCAGTACTGTAAGAACCCAGAACTTCTTTTTAGGTATTTTTTTCCTTTTTTGGATTTTTTGAGAAATGAGAAGTTTCTAGAAAATTTTTAAGTACACGCCGTGTACTTTACAAGTACATGCGGTTTACTTTGATTCTGCTCGAGGCCATGTGTTGTCTGTGTCATGACTCTGCAGATGACCATGAAGGGGTGATGTGGAGGCTGCCTAAAGCAGAGTACGGAAAAGGTGAGTACACGCAATGTAAATTGTTTTTTTCATAAAACGGACTGGGGTCATGTATTAACCCCAAAACTGTCTTCTTCTCCAGCTTCATCGACTGAGAGTGTCTCGTAAGGCCGCAGATCTTCGACAAACCCCTGAGCCTCCATCTCTTCTCTGAATCGACCGTCATCGATTGTGTTAGAAATGCAGCGGTATTCTCTTCCTTGTCCTAGATCTATGTTTTAAAAATCCTACTCTTTCTCAAGTTATCATGGGTCGAGAAGTTTGGACGTTTTCTTAGATCTATGATGTTCCAAGGAGGTTCAGGCTTTGAGGTTTGAGTATATCAATCACTTAATGTCGAGGTAGGTGGTATGTGCATTTATCTAGGACGTATTTGAGTATTTTTTCAAATTCCACCAATACCCATGAAGGAGGTGTTGCGTATTTTCATGTTTTCCCTTGTTGTTTTCCTGCTTTGATTATATGCATGAGTAGAGGATATTGTTTGTGAATAGGGTAATTTATTGTGCTTTGGATGCTTTTCCCATACATGTTTTTCCTGTTTACGACCATTTGGTCTAGTTTTTCCTGTTAGTATATTACCAGTTCCATGCCTAGTTATAGGATGGTGTGACTATTATTCATCCATGATGTTATGTTGTAGACTGCTAGCCAAGTAGTTCTTCAGGTTCACTTTGGCCGTTATGTGATGCGATACTTGATGACTTTTCACAGGGCTGTGAGAACCTAGTATAGTAGACCATAGGGAGAATGGACGTAAGGGCTTCTCCAAAGTGTCTTTAATTTATGACGTGAGACCAAAGCGGGAATTGACGTTCATTGTTTCCTCAGAGTGTCTGTAGTTCCTCGACGCGGGCCACATGGGTAATGAGACGTTGAGTGCTTCTCCAGAGCGCCATTAGTACTATACGAGACTATAGGGGGGATCGACAGTGAGTTATTCCCCAAAGAGTCTATTCATAATCTAAACCAGAGGGGTGAGACTGTGTGTGCCTCCCAGAGGGTTTCTAGTAATTGTTGGATGAACCATAATGGATAGGTTGTGATAACTACCTAGAGGGTTACCTGTTTGTTCTACTTTCTTGAGTGGTTTCTTACATGGTTTTAATTATGTCCTAGAAACTGTGAATTGTTTTCTAATGAGTACTTTCATGTTTACTATTTTCTGTACTTTTACCTTATATATATTAAATGACTATTAGGCACAGATATTTCGGTATTGGCATATTGGGACTTTGTCTCACACCATGCTTGAGCCATGCTTTTGGTACCAAAGAGATTATATTGTTGTATGTATAGATAAGGGAAAGCGAACTTCTACTTCTTGTTCCTGATTGCACTGGAGCTGGTGAGCATGGGACCAAGTCGAGGCCTATGATGATGAGGAGTTTCTCATCTGTTTTTATTTTTTTACTTTGGTTTAGTATAGTATTTAGCATTGTGACTTCATTGGAAGTTTTCCTAGACATATATGTATCATGAATCATTTACTTATATTTCTGCCTCATTTTTTTATTTATCAGTCTTCTATTGTTAGTGTTTTTGGATATTTACTACTTATGTTGTTGTATGTGTTGTTACATCCATTGTGTACTCTGCTAATGAGGGAATAGTTTCCCCACTATCACAACCAAGGCCCTTACTGCAATTCGGAAGCCATTGGCATTCGGGGAAATGTGCTTGAGGCCATGTGACCAACCGGGTACGGGGCACCTCTGGGTGGCTTCCAGAACCGGGACTTTACAAAGTGGTATCAGAGAAGTTTATTTTCTCTTGAATTACTAGTTGGAGCCTATATCCAGGGATATGATGGAGTAGGCAATTGGTAATGAGCTATGCCCATGAATAGCTAACCTATGTACATGGAAAAGCCATACTACCTCGTTTGTTGCAATTTTATTATTTTACAATTTTACAGTTAATTTGATTTCACCATTGGGTGATTCACATGATTTTTGATGTTACCATTGCTGTTATTGTGGTTCTATTTCTATCGCAACCTGATGTGATGATGGTATACCATCTAATGCATCATATAGGCACTTGTTAGAAATCACATTCCATGCATTCCTTCCATGCCATCAAGGATCCATTAGGGATTGAAATTTGTTATGATAGACATTGTATAGATTATTCATGCAGTTGTGATAGGTACTTTGATAGAATCTTTGTTGTTTGATAAATAATTTTTTTGTATAGTTATTTTCTTACATGGGCACCAAACTTAGGTTCTTAAGGTGTTTTGGTCCCTCATGGACCAGAATTTGGTGGATCGTTGCTTGTTTTCCTTGTTATAACATGTATAAGATTCCAAGCATTGATTCATGGGGAGTATGGGCCTTCACAGATCGAAATTTGGCACCTTAATGCTGGTTTTATGTGTTTTCTGGGTTCTGGTGTAGTTTCTGAGGCTACTGTCTGGAAAAACCTAGAATACACGACGTGTAATTTATGAATACACACCGTCTAGTTTTCAACCATGTCATTGACTGCGCGATCTGGGACACGGGGTTGTGAAAATTCTTGTCGGGACTCACCTTGTTATAGTTTAGCTCACCGTGTAGTATGAAATAGGTACCCTGGCTATCTCACAAATAACATTGGTCATGTTATATTTTCACATACACACCGTGTCCGAATATTACACGCCGTGTAGTCTAATTTAGGTACCCGGCCATGTCACGAACAACATGGGTTGGTGTAACCCTTTCTCGAACACGCCCTATTCATCTGGAACACGTTGTGTATTGTCATCCATGTCAGGCCATGTCGCTAACCAAACGGGTTAGGTAAGGCATTCCTAGTACACGTCATGTCAGCCTTGAACACGTCGTGTAGTTTTGTCTTAGAGGATCTGTGTGGCTTAACTATGTAGAAGGACTGGGCAGGGAAGAGGATTCAAGTACACTCTGTGTGTTAGGACAACACGCTCTTTATTTGGGGTGTTACACGACTGGTTTATGTAGAAGTACATGCCCCTGTGAATGACTTAAGGGAACACTCCTTATAGGGAAATAAAAAGCTATGTAGACATGTTTTTAATAACTCTAATGCCTTCATTCCCTATTCCTTCTTTTGACTTCAGTTTTTCAGTCCTTGTTAATTATCAATCTAAAGTGTGTGTTTGACCTTTCCGAGTCATGGCACCGAGACGTCCTCTGGTTGTCTGCCAGTTGCAGGGCTGTGATCAGATGCCAGATATGGCTAATCAGAGACTTCCCACAGATCCTCCTGTTATGCCAGCCTTGTAACCAATGGTTATACTGGTTACAGTCACCGATGCACAGTTTAGGGAATGCTTTCTGAGAATGATGCAGACCTCCAGGGAGCACTGCTTCCAGCCTCGACTATGGAATTCTTGACACGGGTTTTCTATAAGCAGCATCCTCCCACCTTCTCAGGGGAATGTGGAGCTCAAGATGTAGAGTCTTGGCTAGATTCCATGACGACGATCTTTGAGCATCTAGAGACACCACCAGAAAGGCGAGTCAAGATCGCGACCTACATGATATGAGACTCTGCCAAGATGTGGTGGTACGTGATCTCACAAGTGGGTCATCCGTAGGTTACGGTGTGGGAGGAGTTTCAGTGCGTATTTTTGGATTACATCTATCCAGAGACCCTAAGGGCCGACCGAGCTCAGGAGTTCATGAGCCTGGAGAAGAGTACTCTTTCTGTCATGGAGTATTCCACTAATTTCACCAAGCTTCACCGTTTCACACCCCTCTAGAGTGCAAATGGGTTTTTCAGGGCAAGGATGCTTGAGGATGGTCTCAAATGGGAGATCCGCTCACAAGTGAATATCATTAGGTTGACTTCCATCTCATCGATCGTCAACAAGGAACTGATTACAGAGCACAATCTGAGAGATTCCGGAGTTGAGAGCCAGGGTGGTTCTGCTTCCAGGGTTAGTGCCTCATCAGTTGACAGCAGGAAGCACCGTATGGAGTCTATGCATGGTGATTCGAGGCGGCGAGATACATCTTTAGGTATCCAGGTGGTATTCTAACAGTGTGGAAGGGCTGGACATATGAGGCCGCATTGTAAGAGATACCCAGTGGAGTGCTGATATTGTGAAAAAATGGGTCACCTTCACCGCTTCTGTCAAGTTTTCTCACCAACATCTAGTGGCATGGGTTCATCCATGACTCCTCATTCAAGAGCAGCGCCACCAGTCTCTCACCAGTCTGGGAACTGGAGTTCTTCCGGCCATTCTGGCCGAGGTGGAGGTCATGACTGGGGTGGTCAGTCACCGGTCAATCAGCGAAAATAGGGTGGATCATCCTAGACCGGTCATGTAGGTCCATAGTTCCATGGTACATGTCAGGATTTTGCATTGGAGCAGACCCAGCTAGAGCAGTATCCCGGAACCTCTACAGTTTTAGGTACGATCATATTAGCGTCAGTTTTATTTTCTTCTCTTTTCGATACAGGGGCTTCCCATAGAATTATCTATGTTTCTATTACGTAGATCCTTGCTCTATACATCTTTTCCTCTACAAATACTTTGACTCTAGACACACTGTTAGGAACTAGAGAGGTTAGTGTGCGTATGTGTAGAGAGTGCCCCTTGAGGTAGCAAGATGTCACTTCTTATGGGACATCTATATCCTAGAGATGAAAATCAATGATGTCATTCTCTAAATGGACTAGCTAGTTCCCTTCCAAGCAGTCTTGGACTATTATCACCACATAGTGAGTTTCGTATCACGAGAGGGTGGATCCTTTCTTCATAAGGGCGAGTGGGATGTCCAGGCGAGTAGAGCAGGACCCGAGCATCATGATCTATGTGGAGTTACAGCTCAGATTTCTAGACTATATCTGGATGACCATGGTACTTCACAATTAGACTTCCTTCCAGATGTGGATCATTTCATATATGTCTTTCCAGAGGACTTTTCAGGTTTTCCTCCAGAGAGTGAGGTAGAATTCTTGATTGATCTCATGCCAGGAGTGGCACCAGTGTACATTCCTCCTTATAGGATGGCGACACCTGAGCTACAGGAGCTGAAGAATGAATTGGAGGAGTTACGGGAAAAGGGTTTCATCTGAACCAATACTTATCTTTGGGGTTTGACTTTCCAGTTTTCGAAGAAGGCAGATGACACCCTTAGGATTTGTGTGGATTATCGGAAGCTGAACCATTTGACAGTCAAGAACTGATATCCATTTCCTAGGATTTATGACTTCTTTGATCAACTTCGGGGAGCCCGGGTGTTCTCAAAGTACGATTTGAGGTTCAGTTATCATCAGTTGCATGTTATACCATCAAATAAACATCTTACAGCCTTCAAGAGTAGGTATGGTCCATACGAGTATATGGTCATGCCATTCGGTCTCACGAACTCACCTATAGTTTTCATGGCATTGATGAACCGGTTGTTCCATCCATTCTTGGATTCCTTCGTGGTGGTTTTTGTGGACGATATCTTGGTGTACTCTCAAACTTGACATGACCATGCTACCCTTCTTGAGATCATTTTAAGTACACTGAGAGAGCATCAGTTATATGATAATCTCTCTAAATGCCACTTTTGGATAGAGCAATTTCACTTTTTGGGTCACGTTATCTAAGAGACAAAATATCAGTAGACCCAGAGAACGTTAGAGCTGAAGTTTCCTAGGAGAAGCTGAAGAATGTCTTTGAGGTGCAGAGTTTTATAGGGCCGGCTGGATACTACAAACACTTCAAACATGAATTTCACACTTACCAGCACCGTATAAAGGTCCGACCAAGAAAGGGGTGAAGTTATTATGGTCATATTTTTGTGATTCATCCATTTAGGAGCTGAAAGAGAGGTTGACTTCAGCACCGATACTAGTCTTTCCAGAGCTGGGTAGGGGCTACATTATTTACTGTGATGCTTCAGGTATCGGGCTGGGAGTTTTGGTTATGAAGGGAGATGGTGTCATTGAATACAAGTCTCGACAGTTGAGGCCACATGAGAGGAACTACATGACGCACGATCTAGAGTTGGTGGGAGTTGTTCATGCCTTATGTTGTTGGAGACATTATATTCTAGGAGAGCACTTTGCGGTTTTCACCGACCACAAGATTCTCATGTACATCTTCAACCAGCTTGATATGAATCTTAGAAAGTGCAGGTGGGATGAGTATCTTTAGTCCTTTGACTTTGAGATTTCCTATAAGACGGGAAAGGGAAACACACTGGATGATGCGTTGAGTAGGAGGACTCAGATACAGGCAGTTTAGGAGGCTAGTAGTGAGTGGCAGCTTATGGCACTGTTCTTTGAAATGCATTTTGAGGAGCACTGTAACAACCGAGACTTTTATGTTATATAAATCATCAAAGGAATATTTTTCTACAAACAACACTAGCTTGGATTTCTTTACACGCAACTGTGGCCTTCCTCGATATCTTGCGTCGTATGAAATACCGAGTTTCACTAAACAACTATATGCGAATAAAATATTATTAAAACTAGCCATTATGAATAGTAATAACCACTTTTTGAAATTTTGTAAATTTTATTTTTCAAAATGGACTTAATTTTTGGATTCAGAATATTGAAATTAGCTTAGGTTGAAATTTTCGTACTTTTCGGATAAATTTCATATTCTGATGAATAGTGAAAATTATTAAATTTTAATTAAATACAACTTTTTTAATCGAAATAATTAATAGTGATAAATTATTAATTTGAGGGGTTTTAAAGTATATTTAGAATATATTTTTACAATTTAATACAATTTTGTTCATTGGATGTAATTTCACAATTAAACCAGACATAAACAAGTGTCAATCTTTTTATAGTTATTATCTCTAAAAAACACGCTATTTGTCTTAACGACGAGAATTAATTTTTAAATTAGTTAATGTAACTGATATGTTTTGAATTTGGTAAAATAAATTTCATTTTTTAATTTATAATATCAAATATATCTTAGGCCTAATTTTTGGTATTTTTCTGAAAACTTTCAATTTTTGAGGAATAGTGAAACCACTAAGTGGTTGTTAAAAAAACTGAATTTTTCATAAAACTTAATTTTACCGCTTCTGTGAGTGGAATTTAAAAAATAAGAGAGACACGGTTGATGTCAAAAAGTAAAATGTGGTTCAATGAGATGAAAATAATTTTGGTGAATAGTAACTTTTTACTTTTATTTACCACGGTTAAAAGTAAATAGGGTAATTAAGGGTAAAAATGATATTATTATTACCCTAACAAATGAACTAATTCTATTGGATAACTTTAATTGGACCAAAAACAACCTTAGGAATAAAATATGACCATTTAGGCCCACTTGGATCAGATTAGGACATTTATTTTTAATTTATTTAAAGAAGGGTTAAAATAGTTAAAATTAATGTTTAATAAGTAAATCATTTTTAATATAGGGTTATACATAAGATAAAATCGACTATAAATATTCATTAGAAATAAAAAATGATTTCCTACATAATAATATTTTATTTGTAATTTTTAGACATTAAATAATTTAATTTATTTATGACACAACGGTGATGCAATAATTATCTTATTAATGAAATATTGAAATAATTGATGTTATAAATTCCCAAATAAATGTAATTTTAGACTTTTTATGAATTCCCCTAATTTTCTAGGTTAATATGACATGTTAGTATTAATTTAATTATCTTTTTTCGAACTAATCATTCTGTTATGAGTTTCACAAAAATCAATTAATTAATAGTGTCAAAATTGACATAAAATAGTTTTTAAAACAAATATTATATTATTAATTGTTATTTTATTCCTAAAAATATAAGGTTCGGCCACATGACTTAGATAAGGTTATATATATTAATAATAAACAACTTGGGATTCGTTTAGCTTGATATAGTATGTTTATTAACCTTATAGTGTAAGAAAACAAGAAGACACGGTAAAAGTTAAATTATCTAACTTAAAGTTAAATCTAAATGATAAGTTTAAAATTGATACCTAAACTTGTCTAAATTCTATTGGATGAGAGGCTTTCGACCCCTACCCACCTTATCTTCGAAATATATCAATTTGGAGCTTTTAAAAACCGAATTTGACTTTATAATAAAATAATATTTTTAGTTATTCCAAAGGTGCCCCTCTCCTCCCTTATAAAAGGGCACCTCCACCCTATCTTCCTCACCCCAATTTGAGCCTTCAAGCTCGGTCAACCCCTTCAAATTTCTTCTCTCCACTTCCCTAGAGACAACCTAGGGGTCCTGGTCTTCTTCAAAGACCAATTTCATTGCCATAAAAGGAGGTCTCAAAGAAGAACTTCAAAGAAGAGGTAATGTCCGTTACCAACTCTTTCATCTTTATTTCTTCTTCCACTTCTTCTTATTTAGTTGGTTCATTATGAAGTAATAACATCAGTATAAATAATATACTTATATGTTATTATAAGTATGAAACAACCCTATTTCACCATCTATCCATCCTACGTAAAAGGAAATCACCGCGCGTGCGTACGTACGGAATACCGTCTCCACACCGTGGTGTAATCTATTTTCCACCACCACCTTACTTGGATGGGTATAAGGGTGAAAGTAATGAATATATATGATTATTTTAAAGTGTTATTGATTATTAAATAGTATAAATACACTCTAATACAATTCCACGATCATAGGAACGATATCATCACTCGTGCGTACGTACGGAATACCATCTCCACGATGTGATGCGACTCTTTATACATGATCTTCATTTCATAATGATTATATAAATGAATTTAATGAATTAATATGATATATATTACACTAATACCATTCTGGAAATGAGGTATCTATAACCTAAAGAGAAGAATAAGAATTTATTCGACAAAACACGCATAAGAAAAAAAAGTAATAAACACCCGAATAACAAGTAGTAATGAAAGATTACTAATAATAAGCTAAGAATATGACCATATATGATATCATAACAATATGTATGATTCTGGAATAAGTCAATAACATTATTTAAATCATTATACAGGAGGTTCGGACACTTACGAAGCAAATCAGACCTATGGTAAGGGAAATATCACAATCTCATTTTTATCTGAGATTATTTATACTTTGGTATTTACTGGGGTGTATTTTATCATCCACATCCATGTTTCCTCAATATGTAATATTTATATCCTTATACAATAGTTTATATCCAATTTTACCCTTCTTTGAGTTTTTAGTAAAAGATATGAAGGTAATCTTTTGTCGTTTTTTATACGAGGTACTTTTTGAATTTTCCGAAAAATGTACGAGAAGAATGTTTTTTAACTTATATGGAATGAATGGATTTTTAAAACATTATTTCCAAGAATCTTCCTTTACAAGTTTTCAAGTTTATTTTTAATCAAATTCTTTTAGTTTAAAATTGTAAGAAATGTTAATAAAGGAAAATGTTTTTGAAGTAGAAAGGATATTTTCCTCAATAATGGAGTTCAAGTGTTTTATAAAAATTATTTTCCATCTAAGATAATATAGGGTTATGTTTTTATCCCTATTATTAAATTGATTTGATTATGTTGTGATGGAATTATTTTTATGAATTCCATTATCTTATACAAATTGTTTGATGATGTCACGATGTTTAAGATTCCCATTTTTATTACATGGGTTATGCAATGATGTATGATTTATGATTTTGTGGCACACATAAGAATGGTATCATTATGAGATGGGTGGGACATATATCTCCCTCCAATGCATTGGGTAAATATTTTATATCTCATGAGATAGACATGACTGGAATGGCAGGTTAAACCGGTTCAGTGAAACAAGACTGAAACGAGGAGTGAACTCGGTTCAGAAATGTACTTTGTCCACTAAGATAGTCTTGGAAATGAGTCTTGACTAACAAGAAATGATTCTCTATGATTATGTGTGTATGACACAATGTTTCATGTTTTATGTTATGATTATTGGGGTTTACATTTCACTACTATGATTTATCCCATGTTATGAAATAATGATTTCTTTTGCAGGTTAATATTTCCAAAAGTTATGTTCTTATGTATATGATGTGAATGAAATTTATTTTTTTTAACCTTACTGAGCATTTGAGATCACCCTTTCATGTTTTTTTTTCCCCAGGATATAAAGAAAGGTTTTAGGTAAAAAAAAGAAGGTCTTTATGGGAGATGTTGAAGATCTTTCACCATGATGTGAAGATTATATTCCGAGTTTCCAAAGACACTAAACTATTACGGTCCTTGTGTGTGTGTTTTTGTTATGTACTATGTATTCCGCAAAAGTAATGTAATTTCCATGTACATTAAGCTTCGGGTCTATACAGTTGGTATCAGAGGGAGGTTTAGTCAAACTTTGGAAACTAGGATGTGAGAACTTTAGTGAGATCCCTATAGATATTTCTAAGGTATGTGTCAGGATGTCCCTAAGGTTAAGTATAAGTATAGGTTATAGTACAAGAATTATAGTAACCTAAGATGTTAGATATTGAAGGTACTCCCCCTTTATTATGTTTTTTCCCTAGCGTGGTTTTTGCCTCTAACACTATTCTTTTTGGGTTTTAGACGATGGTTGGAACCCGAAGGAACCGTGTTGATCAATGTAATGGACAATGCAATGATTGTCCTCCTGAATAAACAAATGTTATGGGAGATGGAGTGCAAAATCTTATTGCTATACTTACACAAGCTATGAACCATTCTGGACTTCCAAATGAGCAGAGAAGGGAACAATATTCTATTGAGTCCTTCATGAGGCAACATCCACCTTCTTTCAGTGGGTCTTCTGATCCACTTGTTGCTAAACAATGGATCAGTACCACTGAAAAGATATTTTCAGTTCTTCAATGTTCTGAACATGATAAAGTCATCTTAGCAGTATATTTTTTGGAAGGTGAAGCTGATCAATGGTGGAATCTTATCAACAATACGAGGCCAAGAGATGAAATTGAGTCCATGGAATGGGACGAGTTCAAGAACTTATTTTTAAATAAGTATTTCCCTCGTATTCTTCGAACAAAGATGGAGAAGGAGTTTCTTTAACTAAAGAAAAAGGATGATGAATCTGTTGGTACCTACGAAGCAAATTTTACAAGACTTGCAAGGTATGCTTCTGGTATTATTATCCAACCTGAGAGTAAGATCGATCGATTATTTAGTGGCTTAAAACCAAGTCTTCGAAGGGTGTTAGGAATAAGGGACTCAATAGCTATGAGGAAATCATTCGATGTGCTCTCAAAGTTGAGATGGATATTGGAGTAACCCATCAGTCATATGGGTTTGATATGAAGAGGAAAATGGAATTCAAAGGAAAATCTAAAGAGCACACTGAAAAGAAGATGAGCTTTACCTAATGCTCAAAGTGTGGAAAGAAACATGGAGGTAGTTGTCTAAAAGGGACAAGTAAATGTTTCAAATGTGGAAAGGAAGTTCATCGGGCATTGAATGCCACAATGATGGGAAGAAGATGTCTAATGATGCAAACAAAGGAAGGGATACACAGAATGAACCTAATACACATCAATGTTTCAAGTGCAAGGATATGGGGCATTATGCCAATCAATGCCTAAATCCAAGGGTTGATGATGATGGTTGACGTCAACAAACTCTTAAGGCTAAAGATAAAGGAAAGTCACATGTAATTTCTATCAGCGATGTGGAGTACGATAACGATGTGGTGAAAGGTACACTTACCATCCACTCTAAAGTAGAAAATGTTTTATTTTATTCTGGATCCACCCACTCTTTTATTTCTGAAGATTTTTCTAAGGATATCATTGTATTACCTCAACAATTAGATGTTGAGTTAGCTGTGACAACCCCTAATGGCACAACAGTAGCATCACAAGTTTATAATTCTTCTTCGATTGAAGTTTGTGGGAAAGTGCTTCTTGCAAATCTTGTGATCCTTCCTATATTGAAATTTTATGTGATTCTTGTCATGGATTGGATTTCTTTATATGGAGCTCATATCAATTTCCAAAGAAGGGAAGTCACATTTCATATTCCAGATCAATCTATGATCGTCTATCAATGCAAGGATGAACATAACCTTCCAGTGGAAATTCCTTCTACCTTATGGGTCCTGATTCCACTAAATGAAGGTTATTTATCTCAAATGGTTGGTGAGAAACTCACAATTAATAATATACCCATTGTACGGGAGTTTGATGATGTCTTTCTAGAGGAATTACTGGGTCTTCCACCAAATCGTGAAGTTGATTTTTCAATAGAACTTGTACCGGGTGCTTTGCCTATTTCAAAGACACCGTATAGAATAGCCCCAATTGAGTTGCAGGAATTGAAGAAGCAACTCCAAGAGAATCTTGATAAGGGGTTCATACGCCCTAGTGTGTCACCTTGGGGAGCACCTGTTCTATTTTTTAAGAAGAAATATGGATCAATGAGACTCTGTATTGATTATCGAGAACATAACAAGATCACTATCAAGAACAAATATCCTCTCCCACGCATTGATGACTTATTTGACCAACTACGCGGAGCTCAATACTTTTCCAAGATTGAACTTCGTTCAGGGTATCATCAATTAAGGGTCAAAAGGGAGGATATAACAAATATGGATTTCCGTACAAGGTATGGACACTATGAATTTATAGTGATACCATTTGGTCTTACCAATGCCCCTGTTATCTTCATGGATCTGATTAATAGAGTCTTTAGAGACTATCTTGATTCGTTTTGGTAGTCTTTATAGACGATATCCTTGTATATTCAAAGAGCAAGGAAGAACATGAAGAGTACTTAAGAATTATATTGAAGACCCTGATAAAGGAGAAACTTTATGCCAAATTTACCAAGTGTGAATTTTGGCTTCAAAAAGTTTCATTTTTGGGTCACATAATCTCAAAAGAGGGGATATCTGTGGATCCAGCAAAAACAGAGGTTATCGAAAGATGGTCGAGACCAACAACAGTAACTGAGATCCGAATTTTTCTTGGTTTATCTGGATATTATCGACGTTTTGTGAATGATTTTTCACGATTATCTAATCCACTCACCAAGTTGAATCGGAAAGGAGTTAAGTTTTTCTGGACTGAGGAATGTGAAGAGAATTTCCAGGAGTTGAAAAGAAGGTTATCCAGTGCACCTGTGCTCACACTACCTTGTAGTGGAGAAAGGTTTATCATCTGCAGTGATGCATCCAAGAAGGGATTGGGGTGTGTTCTTATGAAAAATGATATGGTGATAGCTTATGCATCACGACAATTGAAAATACATGAGCAAAATTACCCAACTCATGATTTGGAGTTAGCTGCGGTAATCTTTGCATTAAAGATTTGGAGGCATTACCTTTATGGTGAAAGGTGTGATATTTATACTGATCATAAAATTTTAAAGTATATTTTCACCCAAAAGGAGCTGAATATGCGCCAAAGAATATGGTTGGAGCTAATTAAGGATTAAGAATGCTCAATCCATTACCACCCTGGGAAAGCAAACAAGGTGGCAGATGCATTAAGTCGACAAGACCATGCCAGTTTATCCATGATGAGGATCACAAAAGATCCAATATTTATGGATTTACAAAGGATGGATCTTGGAATTATAATGGAAGGTGAAAATATTATATTTCTCAAATGAATGTTCAACCATCTATACATGTTAAGATTAAAGAGGCACATAAATAAGATGTCGAGTTAAAAAAGAAGGTGAGAAATGTTCCTTAATTCAACCTTGATTGTGATGGGATAATAAAGTTCAGGAATCGGGTTTGTGTTCCTCACATCCCGGAATTAAAGAAGGAGCTGTTGGAAGAGGCTCATAATTCTTCATTCTCTATTCATCCTGGAAGCACGAATATGTATAGGGACCTGAAAGAGTACTTCTGGTGGGATGGCAAGAAAAGAGATGTTGCAGAATATGTCTCTCGATTCTTGGTTTGTCAGCAAGTTAAAGCTGAGAGACATAAGTCTAAGGGGATGTTACAACCATTACCCATACCCGAATGGAAATGGGAAAAAATCACTATGGACTTTGTCACAGTACATCCTAAAACATCCGAAGGCAATAATGCTATCTGGGTCATAGTTGATCATCTTACAAAGTCTGCACACTTCATCGCTATTAGAGAGGATTTATCTCTGGATCAGCTTGCCAAGATATATATAAAGGAAGTGGTAAGATTGCATGGAGTACCACTTTCTATTATATCTGATTGGGACCCGAGGTTTACCTCAAAGTTCTGGAGAAGTCTTCAGCATACTCTGGATACAGAGTTGAGTTTCAGCACTACTTATCATCCTCAGATAGACGGTCAGTCTAAGAGAACAATTAAAACTCTAGAAGATATGTCGAGAGCTTTCTCTATAGATTTGAAAGGTTTTTGGGATCAACACCTACCTTTCGTGGAATTTTATTATAATAATAGCTTTCACTCCAGTATTCAGATGGCTCCTTATGAAGCTCTCTATGGAAAGAAATGCAGGACTCCAATTTGTTGCGATGAAGTTGGGGAAAGAAAGCTATTAGGACCTGATCTCATTGATGAAATGGAAGAAAAGGTCAGATCTATTCAACATCACATTAGAGCAGCTCAGAGTCGACAGAAAAGTTATGCCGACAACCGAAGAAAAGACCTAGAGTTTGAAGTGGGTGATAACTGTTCTTATGAATATCTCCCTGGAAGAGGGTCATGGGATTTGGAAAGCAGGGGAAGTTGAGCCCGAGATATATCGGTCCTTTCGTAATACTGGATCGTGTTGGAAAGGTATCTTACCTATTGGCGCTTCCACCGAATCTCTCTCAAGTTCACAATGTGTTCCATGTATCTCTCCTGAGAAAGTACATACCTGATCCTTCACATGTACTCAGCTCAGAAGTTGTACGGCCGGAGCAAGATCTTTCTTATGAAGAACAACCGATAGAGATTCTGGATCATACCGAAAAAGTTCTACGAAACAAGATCACTCGCTTGGTGAAAGTTTTAGGGAGCAACCACCAATTAGAAGAAGCTACAAGGGAGCTTGAGGATATGATGAGGGAGAGGTATCTTCATCTGTTTGTTACAAAGTGACGAATTTCGAGGGCGAAATTCATTTTAAGGGGGTAGAATGTAACAACCGAGACTTTTATGTTATATAAATCATCAAAGGAATCTTTTTCTACACACGAAACTAGCTTGGATTGCTTTACACGCAACTGCGGCCTTCCTCGACAGCTTGCATCGTACGCAATGCCGAGTTTCACTAAACAACGATATGTGATTAAAATATTAATAAAACTAGCCGTTATGAATATTAATAACCACTTTTTGAATTTTTGTAAATTTTATTTTTCAAAATGGACTTCATTTTTGGATTCAGAATATCGAAATTATCTTAGGGTGAAATTTTGGTGCTTTTCGGATAACTTTCATATTCTGATGAATAGTGAAAATTAATAAATTTTAATTAAAAACAACTTTTTAATAAAAATAATTAATAGTGATAAGTTATTAATTTGAGTGGTTTTAAAGTATATTTAGAATATATTTTTACAATTTAATACAATTTTGTTCATTGGATGTAATTTCACATTTAAACCAGACATAAACAAGTGTCAATCTTTTTATAGTTATTATCTCTTAAAAACACACTATTTGTCTTAACGACGAGAATTAATTTTTAAATTAGTTAATGTAACTGATATGTTTTAAATTTGTTAAAATAAACATCATTTATTAATTCATAATATCAAATATAGCATAGGCCTAAATTTTGGTATTTTTCTGAAAACTTTCAATTTTTGATGAATAGTGAAACCACTAAGTGGTAGTTAAAAAAACTGAATTTTTCATAAAACATAATTTTACCGCTTCTGTGAGTGGAATTTCAAAAATCCAAGAGACATGGTTGATGTCAGTAAGTAAAATGTTGTTCAATGAGAGGAAAATAATTTTTTGGGAATAGTAACTTTTTACTTTTATTTACCACGGTTAAAAGTAAATAGGGTAATTAAGGGTAAAAATGATATTATTATTAGCCTAACACATGTCCTAATTCTATTGGATAAGTGTAATTAGACCAAAAACAACCTTATGAATAAAATATGACCATTTAGGCCCACTTGGATTAGTTAGGACATTTATTATTAATTTATTTAAAGAAGGGTTAAAATAGTTAAAATCAAAGTTTAATAAGTAAATCATTTTTAATATAGGGTTATACATAAGATAAATTCGACTATAAATATTCATTAGAAAGCTAAAAAGATTTCCTACATAATATTATTTTATTTGTAATTTTTAGACATTAAATAATTTAATTTATTTATGACACAACGATGATGCAGTAATTATCTTATTAATGAAATATTGACATAATTGATGTTATAAATACCCAAATAAATGTAATTTGAGACTTTTTATGAATTACACTAATTTTATAGGTTAATATGACATGTTAGTATTGATTTAATTAGATTTTTTCGAACTAATCATTCTGTTATGATTTTCAAAAAAATCAATTACTAAATAGTGTCAAAATTGACATAAAATAGTTTTTAAAACAAATATTATATTATTAATTGTTATATTTTTCCTAAAAATCTAAGGTTAGGCCAAATGACTTAGATAAGGTTATATATATTAATAATAAACAACTTGGGGTTCGTTTGTCTTTATATAGAATGTTTATTAACCTTATAGTGTAAGAAAACAAGAAGATAAGATAAAAGTTAAATTATCTAACTTAAAGTTAAATCGAAATGATAAGGTTACAATTGATACCTAAACTTGTCTAAATTCTATTGGATGAGAGGATTGAGACCCCTACCCACCTAATCTTAGAAACATATCAATTTGGAGCTATTAAAAACCGAATTTGACTTTATAATAAAATAATATTTTTTGTTATTCCAAAGGTGCCCCTCTCCTCCCTTATAAAAGGGTACCTCCTCCCTCTCTTCCTCACACCAATTTGAGCCTTCAAGCTCAGCCAACCCCTGAAAATTTCTTCTCTCCACGTCCCTAGAGACATCCTAGAGGTCCTGATCTTCTTCAAAGACCAATTTTAGTGCCCTAAAAGGAGGTCTCAAAGAAGCACTTCAAAGAAGAGGTAATGTCTGTTACCGATTCTTTCATCCTTATTTCTTCTTCCACTTATTCTTATTTAGTTGTTCCATTATGAAGTAATAACATCAGTATCAATCATATATGGATATGTTATTATAAGTATTAGACAACCCTATTTCACCATCTATCCATCCTACTAAAAAAGAAATCACCGCGCGTGCGTACGTACGGAATACCGTCTACACGCCGTGGTGTAATCTATTTTCCACCACCACCTTACTTGGATGGGTATAAGGGTGAAAGTAATGAATATATATGATTATTTTAAAGTGGTATTTATTATTAAATAGTATACATACACTCCAATATAATTCCATGATCATAGGAATGATATCATCACTCGTGTGTATGTACGGAATACCGTCTCCACGATGTGATGTGACTCGTTCTACATGATCTTCGATTCATAATGATTATATAAATGAATTTAATGAGTGAATATGATATATATTACACTAATAGCATTCTGTAAATGAGGTATCTATAACCTAAAGATAAGAATACGAATTTATTCGACAAAACACGCATAAGAACAAAAAGTGATAAACACCCGAATAACAAGTAGTAATGAAATATTACTAATAAGAAGAAAAGAATATGACCATATATGATATCATAAAAATAAGTATGATTCTGGAATAAGTCAATTACATTATTTAAATCATTATACAGGCGGTTCGGACACTTACGAAGAAAATCGGACCTAAGGTAAGGGAAATATCAAAATTTCATTTTTATCCGAGATTGTTTATACTTTGGTATTTACTGGGGAGTATTTTATCATCCACATCCATGTTTCCTCAATATGTAATATTTATATCCTTATAAAATATTTTATATCCAAATTTACCCTTTGTTGAGTTTTTAGTAAAAGATATGAATGGAATCTTTTTTCGTTTTTCATACAAGGTACTTTTTGACTTTTCCGACAAAAGTACGAGAATAATGTTTTTTTAAACTTATACGGCATGAATGGATTTTTAATACATTATTTCCATGAATATTCATTTACAAGTTTTCATGTTTATTTTTAATCAACTTCTTTTAGTTTAAAATTGTAAGACATGTTAAGAAAGGAAAATGTTTTTGAAGTAGAAAGGATATTTTCCTCAAGAATGGAGTTCAAGTGTTTTATCAAAATTATTTTCCATCTAAGATAATATAGGGTTCTTTTTTTATCCCTATTATTACATTTATTTGATTATGTTGTGATGGAATTAGTTTTATGAATTCCATTATCTTATATGAATTGTTTGATGATGTCACGATGTTTAAGATTCCCATTTTTATTACATGGGTTATGCAATGATGTATGATTTATGATTTTGTGGCACACATAAGAATGGTATTATTATGAGATGGGTGGGACCTATATCTCCCTCCAATGCATTGGGTAAAGATTTTATATCTCATGAGATAGACATGGATGGAATGGAAGGTTAAACAGGTTCAGTGAAATAGGACTAAAACGAGGAGTGAACTAAATTTAGAAATGGACTTTGTCCACTAAGATAGTCATGGAAATGAGTCTTGACTAACAAGAAATGATTCTCTATGATTATGTGTGTTTTCCAAAAAGTTTCATGTTTTAAGTTATGGTTATTGGTGTTTACATTTCACTACTATTATTTATCCCATGTTATGAAATTATGATTTCTTTTGCAGGTTAATATTTCCAAAAGTTATGTTCTTATGTATATGATGTGAATGAAATTTATTTTTTTTAACCTTACTGAGCATTTGAGCTCACCCTTTTATGTTTTCTTTTCCCCAGGATATAAAGAAAGGTTTTAGGTAAAAAAGAAGGTCTTTATGGTAGATTTTGAAGATCTTTCACCACGATTAGAAGATTATATTCCGAGTTTCCAAAGACACTAAACTATTATGGTCCTTGTGTGTGTGTTTTTGTCATGTACTGTGTATTCCGAAAAAGAAATGTAATGTCCATGTACATTAATCTTCGGGTCTCTACAAGCACGACAGACATGGACATAATTTTCTATCTTCTGTAGTTGTTACCTCTACACTTCTTGATCGGGTACGAGTGAGGAAGCTATCATATTTTAAATGCCTCATCCTACTGGACAACATCTCAGGAGAGGACCCTATTCCTGGACGGACAGTAGGTGAGGATGAGATCTTGCGTTTCTAGGGACGTGTATGGGTGCCAGTAGAAATTCACGAGGAGCTGATGTGGGACTTTCATTCCTCGTTTTGGGCAGTTCATCCTGGCGTCACCAAGATGTATTGTGATCTACACCATCATTATTGGTGGCCAGGTATTGAGAGGGATGTTGCTGGTTTTTTCATGAGGTGTTCCACATGTCAGCAGGTGAAAGTGGAACATCAGTGACCAAAAGGTCTTTTACCGTAGTAAACCTTTCCAGAGAGGAAGTGGAGCGACATCAAAATAGACTTCGTGACCAGTTTTCCGAGATCACCTAAAGGGAATGATGTTGATTGGGTTGTCGTTGAAAAACTCATGAAGGTTTCTCACTTCATTCCGATCAAGGAGTCCTTCAGTGTTGATGAGCTAGGACGGTTGTACACCTAAGAGATTGTATGTCTGCATGGAGTTCCACACTCCATCGTTTCAGACAAGGATTCACATTTTACTTCTCAGGTCAGGTAGGGGCTACAAAAAGAATGGGGTACGTAGGTGAAACAGAGTAAAGCCTACCTTCCCCAGACAGATGGCCATTATGAGTGTATGATTTCGGTTCGTGAGGATATGCTCTGAGCTTGCATTCTGGACTTTGGATGTTCTTAGCAGATGCATATACCTCTTGTGGAGTTTTCCTACAATAATATTTTTCAAGAAACTATTAAGATGGAACCTTATGAGGCTTTCTAGGGTAGGCCATTCTGATCAACCTAAGGTTTATTGGAGGTAGGAGAGGAAGCTTTGCTGGGACCTTGTCTTTTTCAAGAGACCTCAGAGCAGATAGAGTTTATACGGAAAAGGATGGCTATGATACAGTCTTTTCAGAAGTCTTATGCAGACCAGCGGTGATGACCTCTAGTGTTCGAGGTCAGGGATCAGTTTTTCCAACATGTCACACTAAGGTTGGGACCCATGAGGACTCAGGGACATTGTAATATTTTACCATGGTACGTCAAGCTGTTTGAGGAGTTGGAGAGAGTTGGGATGGTCGCCTATCGGTTACGGTTACCTCAGAGGTATCGGGCTATGCACGACGTCTTCAATGTTTCTCAGCTCCAACGTTACTTTTCATACCCATATAATGTCTTTCAACCTAAGGAGGTTGAGCTCGAAGTGGATGAATCATTTGAGGAGAATCATATCTGGATTTTCAATCATTGTACAAAGGTTCTCTGTGGACAGTCTGTTCCATTGGTACGGGTGCTATGGCAGCACAGGCAAGTACAAGACGGGACTTGGGAGAGGGAGGATGATGTACAATAATAGTGACCGGAGTTGTTCAAGGATTCTTCCTCTATACTGCGTTAGGGAAATTCAGGGAATTTTTTTTAAGGGGGGAATTTTGTAAGAACCAGGACCTTTTTTTCATGTATGTTTTTCCTTTTTCTAGATTTTTTGAGAAAAGAGGAGTTTCTGGAATATTTTGATGTACAAGCCGGGTACATTATGACTACACACTGTGTAATTTGATGCCTCTCAAGGCCGTATTCTGTTCATGTCATGACCATGAACACAACCATGCAGGGGTGATGTGGAGGCCGCCAAAAGTGGAGTACGGAAAAGGTGAGTACACATTGTGTACTTCAAATGTACATGTCGTATACTTTGTTTTTTTCATTAAATGGACCAGGGTCATGTCATAACACCAGCACTGTCTTCTTCTCCAGCTTCTTCGACCGAGAGCATCCCGTACGACCGTGGATCATTGACGAACCCCTAAGCATCAATCTATTCTTAGAATCTGCCACCATCGATTGCATTGGAACCACAACTGTCAGCTCTTCCATCTCCTAGAGCATTGTTTTCCATTTCCTCCTCTTTCTCATGTTGTTGTGGGATGAGCATTTTGGATGTATTCTTATATCTACGACATTATCAAGGATATTCAAGCTTCAAGGTTCAATTATATTTATCTCCTAACATCGAGGTAGGTGGATTGTGCCATTCTGTAGGAAGTCTTTGAGTATTTGTGCAAATTCCACCAATTCCTGTGAATGGGGTATTGCACGTTTTCACGTTTTCCCTTGTTGTTTTCCTGCATTGCTTATATGCCTGAGAATAGGATATTTTTTGTGAATAGGGTAATTTACTGTTCCTTGGATGCTTTACCCATGCATGTTTTTTCTGTTTATGACCGTTTGGTCTAGTTTTTTCTATTAGGATATTTCAAGTTCCATACCTAGTTGTAGGATGGTGTGAATTTTGTTCTTCCATGCTGTTATGTTGTAAAAAACTAGCCAATTATTTCCTAAGGTTCACTTTGGCCATTACGCGATGCAATACATGCTTACTTTACACTGGGCTGTGATAACCTAGTGTAGTAGACCATAGGGAGAATGGATGTAATGGATTCTCCATAGTGTCTTTAATTTATGATGTGAGACCATAGGGGGAATTGAAATTGTGTGCTTCCTTAGAGTGTATGTAGTTCCTCAACACGGGCCACATGGGGAATGAGATGTTGAGTACTTCCCCAAAGCGCCTTTAGTACGATACGAGACTATAGGGGGAATCGACGGTGAGTGCTTCCCCAGAGAGTGTATTCTTAATCTGAACCAGAGGGGTGAGACTATGTGTTCCTCTCAGAGGGTTTCTAGTACTTGGTGGATGAACCATATGGGATAGGCTGTGATAACTACCCAGAGGGTTACCTATTTTTGCTACTTTTTTGTGTGAATTTTTACTTGTTTGTAATTATATGCTAGAAACTGTGGATTGTTTTAAACTGAGCACTTTCCTGTTTACTGTTTTCTATACTTTTACCTTCCATATATTCACGGACTATTAGGCGCAGATATTTGGTTGGTTGCCTGCTGGGACTTGGCTACAACCTTTTGGTCCATGCTTTTGGGCCCAAACAGATAATATTATTGCAGGTACAGATAAGGGAAAGCGCCCTTCTACTTCATGTTCCTGATTTCAGTGGAGATGGAGAGCATGCGACCAAACCAAGGCTTGTGATGCTGAGGAGTTGATCATATTTTTCTCTTTTATACTTTTGATTAGTACTGTATTCAGCATTGTGAATTGTTTGGATATTTTCCCGGACATATGTGTATCATGCATCATTTCATATATTTCTTCTCCAATTGTTTGTTTATCAGTCTTCTGATGTTAGTGTTGTTGGATATTTACTTCTTCCATTGTTTTATGTGTTTTTACTTCCACTATGTACTCTGCCAATGAGGGCATAGTTTCCCCACTATCACACCCAAGGCCCTCACTGCTAGTCGGCAGCCTCTGGCATTAGGGGAAAATCGCTTGATGCCAAGTGACCAACCGGGTATGGGGCGTCTCTAGGTGGCTTCTGGAACCAGGACGTTACAAATACAATAAATGAATATTTCTCTCTTTACCATCATGATGGAATGTACACTAAAAAGTGATATGGTTGTATGATTACCACATTCAATTATAAAATATTGGGATCCGTGTATTGCATCAATGTTATAGAGATGTAATAAATGAACTTTGGATTCATATGTGTATTTCACTACTGCTTATCATCATCATACAGATGGTCGGTCTAAGAGAACCATTAAATCACTAGTGGATATGTTGAGATGTTTTTCTATGGATTTAAATGGTGATTGGGATCAATAGCATCCTATTGTTTTCTTCTCATAAAATAATAGTTTTCAAATAATAATTTTGATGGATATTTATGAATCTATATACTGAATGATGTGATAAAATTCAACATGTTTGAATGTAGTTAGAGAAATAATTCTACTGGTTCTTTACATAGAAAAGGAATCAAAAGAGATGGTTTGATACATTTAGCATAAAAGAGTCGACATATGTGTTATAATGATAATTATCAGAATGTTCTAGAATTTACAATTTGTGTGTAGCTATTCATTTTAATTTCTCTATGGAATAAGTTTATGATATTTGAAAATAATATAAATATATTCTCTAGGTATATTTTACGCTTCACGATTCAGTATATAGTGGGGACTACAACATTTCTATTAGGGGTTCGACCAATCCACTCTCATGTTCAGTATGTTTACAATGAATATATCTAAAAGAAATACATACCCGATCCTTCACAAGTAATAAAATTAGAGGTTCTACTAATGATACAAGATCATTCCTATAAATAAAAAATTTTATAAAGATTATAATATAAAGATACAGTGTTATTCAACAATACTACTAACTGGGTTAAAGGTATATAGAGGAATCAAATATATGACGAACTGACTTAGGAACATGAGAATGTGGTGAAAAAAATATACCCTTATTTTTCTATTAGAGTGACATAATTTAGAGGGTAAAATTACTTTTATGTTTTGCAGAATGTAAGACCTCATAGTTGTATGATATATTTTTCGCAAATAAATTTAACTCATTCAATATATTTTGATATATAAATCCTTGATTCTAAAAGATACTAAATATAACATACCATGATAACCTAGCCATTAAATTGGAAATATAAATTTCAATAACTATATTTAAAAAATATAAAAAATATTTTAGATAAAAAAAATTATATTGATAAACAAGTTAGTGATTTTTAGTAAAGTTATTATAAGCTTTAAAAATATATTTATTCTAAAAATGGTTGTTATTTATTTTTGTGATTAAAAAATAATTAATTTGATCCAATTGAATAAAATTTTTCAAAAAATTGATGTAAATGTTTTAAAATATCATGTAAAAATTATCTTAGAGTGTATTTGTATTGTTTTTTTTTTAATATTATATTTTTATGAATAAGAAATAATATTTATTTTATTGAAAATTATATTTTCATTTCAAGAAATAAAATTATAATTTTTTAAAATTATTTAAAATAAAAATTAGTTTATTTAAATTATATGTAATCTAAATATGGTAATTGAAATCAATATTATGTTGGATTTTTTAAATACATTTTTTACTTAAGAATTTTTTTTGGAAAATAAATTTTCATCACATTTCTTGGGTTAATTTCTAAATTAAACTTAGCCACTTATGGGAATTGAATTTGATAATATGTATTCTATATTTTGAATAATCGTAATTATAAGTATTTAATGAGTAAAATTCAATTTTCTTTGTCAATGAAAAGTAAAAAAATAAAAAATATTACCATGGTTCATGTTAAAATAGTTTTAACAAGGGTTAAAATTATAGGTAAGGATAATATTTATAATAAAACATGAATAAATCATATTCTATATCCATATTTTGAAAATATATTTTCCCCACATGTAATTCCTATAAATTTGTAAGAATTCCACTTGAATAATACATTTTGATATCTTCAACCATTATGAAAGTCAATTTCTGTTCTCTGCCCCACTTATAAAATGGAACCTATCGACTCTTTTCTATAGACCTTGTTGAGAAAACTATTTCTAACAGAACATACAAAATTATATTATAAAATTATTTATCTACTATGTAGAATTTTATCATCTTAATGCACTATTACAAGGGACCTCAAGAAGGGATCCAAATGAGGCCTATTGAAGAATATGCAATCTTCCTACTCGACCTATTTAAATTTTTTTCGTATTCAATAACTTATAAATATTAGGTATTTATAATAAAATATAAAATTTAGTAAAATAAATATGTTAATATATTTAGGATTATGAAACCACCATCTTCTACTCTATATTTCATCAAATAATAAGTGAAAATATCACTCGTGTGAACGTGTGGACTACCACCTCCTCGTAGCAATAAAATTTATTTTACATTACCACCATTAATGGATTATTATTATGATGTATTTAATTTATATATATGGTATCTAGGATAAAATTATTGTCATTAAATTATAAAATATTATTTCTTTGTCTTAGCTTTTTTTATTATAAAATGAAAAAAATATTTAAGCTTACATATGACCAACCAACTCCATGAACGGTGTAAATAATTTTTCTATACATACCTTTTATGAATGACTCTAAATATTTTAAATAAAAAATATATATTATATTTATATAATAATTAACATCCTTTATGTGATTAACTATGATTAATGTACAAGGGTTTTGAAAGAAGAATAGAAACATAGATGAGAAAAAAACTAAAATCTAGAAATGACTATTTTAATAATGATTTATTACTAAATTAGAGTTGAAATGTAATAAGTGGATAGTATATGTCATTATATTAATTAAAATTATTATTTATATAATTATAATAAATTTAAATTTATTATACATGAATTTAGAGCATGTTCGATGTAAGGAAAACATTATGTAAATGGATTTTTCATCTCAGATTTACATTGATGAGACGTATGCCATATTGAACAATTATTTATTTTTTAGGTTGTATATTTTGTACAAAAATGTATTTTATTTTATTCTTAATTAAAATTATTTGTATAAAAAAATCCTTATAAGATTCATTATTTCATGAGGTTTTTATACAATAATTACAAAAGTATATAGGGATTGTCATCTATTTTTTTGGTACATATGTTATATTATGAACCTATATTATATTTTTATGGTGCATATACATCCCTGTAGAAATTTTTTATCATTAATCCAATTATTATCATGATATATAACATTTAATGTTATTTTATTAATTAATGGGTCTTATGATTCACAAGCGTCTATAGCTAATGACAATTTATGTTTCAATCTTATTTTAATCCGAATTTTTTTTCATGAGTTATCATTAATTAAAATTATATGATCCTTATATGATAAAACAAACCAATTTTATTCTTTCCCAATTATTTATTTATTTTTCATGTAAAAGAACCATTATCCTGTCTTGGTTATATAAAATTATTTGGAAAAGTATTTCCTGAAAAAAAAAATTATTTCTTTTTTAGTCGAAAATCATTTTCTTCCATGTTTTCATTAAAATATTTTCATTTTTAAAATTATTCATTGAATGTATAAATTCATATTAACCCATATTATTATATTTATAAAATTGTATCAAATGAAAAATCAATTTTTCCCTAATGTGGAACTTTTATATTTTATACAAAATGTGAAAGAAATCAATATTATAAATTACTCCGTATAGAAAACATTTTCCACCACCATGATTGATCATCAAATTAAAGCCTTGGTAATAACATTCCATTGCTCTTTTCTAAAAAAATCCAAATTATTTTGTAAATTTTATGTTTTTAAATATTTTATATTTATATAAGAAGGGTATTTTCCTCATGGAATAATCTAGATATTTTAAAAGACTTTTTTCATATATGATAAAATTAATTGAGGTTACTTATTATATAATGGGTATAAGATCTAATGATACTATCCTTATTATTTATGACTATGGTTTTTTATTATGATGAAGGGATATTTTCTAAAAAAACTATTTTCCATAGGTTATAATATGATGAAATGTTTATAATACCCATTTCCTTTCCATGATTCATAACATGTTGATAAGGTTAATTCTTTAGAATATTTAGGTGAACTGAAGAATGTATTATGATTATATTATGGGTGGTCTTAAAATTATATATCTATCTAATCTATTTGGTAAATATGGATATCTCATGAGATAATAAAAATGGGAATGGTAAGTGAACCTACTATAGTATGGGACTTTGAATATTTTTTTGTATTATGAGTGAGCCTTGACCAATGATATGATGGAATTTTGAGTAACCTGAATTGACTATGATAGTCATGGAAGTGATATTTGACCAAGGAAATGAATTCGAATGATTATTTGTGTGCCGAAAACTAATTTTTGAATCCATTGACATGCTATTGTGGATCATGTTACATTATTCATTTATGATTATTGCATTTTTGACTAACATGTATTATATTGTGGGTCATATTTCTGATATATGATTTGAAAGATGTCATTTTCAAATTCTAATATCATGTTATCATTCCCTTATGATCATGTTATGTTTATAATATCATTGAAATATCTATTTAATTCCTTGCTGATCGTTTGAGCTCACGCATTCTTATGTTTCATTTTCTTCACGATATGAAGAAATTTTTTATGTATGATATGTCGAATTGAGTTTCTAGTTGTTTAGAAACTAGTGGCATATGAGGTAGATATTTTATGTAAAAATTAATTATATATCCATGTTTCCTTATAAACTAATCATTTATTGTTCTAGCATGGAAAAATATTGATATATTTTATATTAGTATAATTTGTTTTAATATCTAGGTATTAAAATTATTAGAATATCTAATATTATTTATGGCTGAACATTTTTATTTGATCGATTTTCCAAGTCAACAAGTAACCTTGTGACACTAATTATATAAATATAATATAGTTATGAATTTTTTATTGATTGTTTGAGTATAAACTGAATAGGTCAATGAATACATCACATGTCATTCACCTATTTAGATGATCACAAAACATTCCCCTCCAACATATTGATTTGAAATTAACATTTGTTTTCTAGATATGATCATACACATTCTCATTCTATCTCAATTTAGGTACCCAAAAATATATACATTATGCAATAAGAAAGACATCATCTTTTTTAATAATTAACTAACATCATGATTAAAAACATACAAAACCAATTTTTGAGTAGCTAAGCCTGAAGTATTTCATAATAAAGGTACTAATGTATGACAATTCTCATCTTAGGTATCTCTACATCCTTAGGTATTTAGGAAAGAAAATATTAACTATAGATCCCATGTATAACAACTACATACAATATAACACTGCTTGTTGTATATTTCATAGGTTATTTAGTGCACAAATTTGTGCCTCATTATCCTATTACATATCACTATATGACGTCATAATAATTCAAACCTTAATATTTCCTCACAGAATATAACAATCCAAGATGGAAATCAGTTAGGGATAACATAACATTCATGATTTTGGTATCAATTATAATTTCATTTCACATAATATTTGTATCCAATATGAAATAATAATAAATTCGAGAATTAATTTAATAATATTTGATAAATACGATATTATTAAATTCCTTTAATAATAAAAAAATATAGAAGAACCCATATAACCATATAATATATGATAGACTCCATTACTAGCCTCATAGTTTCCACACTATTGGGATATTGTTAATCTTATCACCACTCTATGTAATTACTTCCACATATCTATGTAACCATATCATAAGACCCTTGGAATAATCTATTTTGTGAGAAACATCAATAATGTAATAATATTTGAAAAATTATGAGAGGAACCATTTTCCAATTTTTCAACAATATGAACTTTTATTAAAATCCAAAACTTCATTGCAATATATTTTATAAATTTTATAACAACTATTGTTAATTGAAAACTCTTAAAATTTAGTTATCATCATAATTTTTGTAATATTTTTCATAAAATATTTTCGTTTATTTTTTTAGTAAAAAATGTAAATATTTCTATCAATTGTAAAAACCCTAATTCCATCACCTTTTATTCAGTGATTATTTTATTAAATTGTTAATGAATACATAGATCATAATACACAAGTTCAAATTGTTTTTTAGTCTCAATAAACTAATTACATGAATTAACAAGAAATTAATTTGAAACATAAAATAAATCATTTTATCATAAAAAAATCATTATTTAACCTTTAAAACCTATGTTTAAAACATATTAATGATCACAGTTCCCATAGAAAATGGAAGAAAATATAAAAGCTTGATCTTAGATGCTCAATGAGGGGTAGTATGCAACAAAATATATCACATAATATCCATAGAATAAGTAATATTTATGGAAAAAATTAGTTGGATAATTCTACAATAAATGAATGATCGAAATATATACCCATGGATAAAATAAAAAAAATTAAACTTTTGGACAACAATAACTAATATTATAGTGATGTAATGCATAATTCCATACATCATAATCATACCATGAAGGTCCACTTCATGGTCATCATATATATAAATTTATGGATTACATAATATACCTAAATATTTTGTATCATGTATCTTATTGATTCATTTAGGTGATATAAAATATTGGTCCTTTCCAATCACAAAACAAGTCCAGTGAAACCATAATTAAGAGATAATGTGTCATAAAAATAATTTCATTTTTTGGTATAGAAAATTAAATTAATTAATTAATATTTCACTTTATTTTTTCATTAATTTTTTATTGAATTTTATGTTACACCATGGGTGGGGGTATAAGATATTGATCCTTCCCCTTAAGGGGTACCATAGTATAGCCTAGGGTGCTAGGATATAGAGGTCAGGGAACATGGATCACGGAATAACCTTAATGAGGTACATGAGGGCATAGCCTAGGGTCTATGATGGGGAGGAAAGGTGTTAGGGGTCCTGGTATAAAATCTCCTAGGTGCACCATGGAACAACCTAGGATGCAAGGCCATAGGGGTGTCTAGAGATGAAAAAATGTCATAGCAAGTAGGGCTACACCATGGTGTTTCTCTGTGTTGTTTAAAGAAAATAAAATTGAAATTTCTAAACTCCTCATTCTAAACTAAATGCAATATATCCATATTTTCTTCTCACCCAACTGATTATATCCCATATACCACATAATAATTCCTTCTCACAATCATTTATATTTCAATTTTTGGGGAATAATTAAATATATTCCTTGGAATAATAAATAAAACACCTCCCATCATTTTCTTTATGTTATCCCTTCCTTATCAAATGATATCTGTTCAATCCCAAATCATTGATGCCCTAGGGTTTTATAATGAAATTTTTTAGTTGTGGTTTTGTATTCCAAGGATTTGAAAAGGATTTTAGGGGATAAATATTCAATGTTCTAGTGTGTTTAAATCATTTCCTTGTGGTTTTATTTATTGAGGTATGTGGTTCTATTTCATCCATTATTGGTTGAACATATGGGTTCTTTCCTTTTTGAAATAAATTTTAGAAATACTAATATAAAGTTTTAATCACCATTCTATGACTACTATATATTGAACTATTTATTTATTTACACTTTTTATATTTTAATGTGGAAAATCCATGTTTTATATGGAAACATGCAAATTTTTATTAATTTAAAAACTAAATTCAATACAAAATGAACATTTTTCGGAACTTGGTAAACCTCACATGAACCCTAATTATTTTTTAGGTGAACATAGATCAGGGAGAGGTCCTAACCACTTGATATAATTTCTCCTTAACAAGTGATGTAATTTATCTCACTCCTTTAGGGATTTATAGAAGTTAATTTATACCAATTATACTAGTTGTATATCCATGTTTTTTCTAGGTGTTCCCATCTTTAGTGACATAAGGAGAACCCCCATGATGCCTATTTTATAAAGTTTATATTATATGTTAATTAATCATATTCAATTTTTCTAGAATAATTTTACCTTATTTCTATATTCTGTTTGAAAGTATAAATTCAATTTTCGTATGTTCTTCTCAATCTATCATGAATTAGATTAAAAAAGGATTTATATAGAAGATTTGTGGGTATTATGGTGACCTTGATGCTCACACCTTTTACACACCATTTGGTGTATACAGACCTTATTTTATCTAATGTAGAAAAGGGAAAGGCATTGCCTAGATGACATAGTTATTTATTCTATCTTCTATTGGGTAAAAAGAGGTGATATAGTGACATTGGGATTTCCCATATCCCATGGATATGCGTGGATAGTTATTTTTATTATTTTGTTACTATTTTAGACTATTTATATTAATATTTTACCACCATCTAGGTTTCCCATCCGATTACTCTTTTTTTTGTTTATTGTATTGAAATGGTTATTTATATGTATAATTTTTTATATTTTTTTATAGTTTCATTTATTTATTTGATATGTAAAGATGTTTTTATCCATTTATAAGTCTATGAATCATATATTTATGGTGTATTCAAGTTGGTTTATTGGTTTGGAACTCATTATTAAATTATTATTTGGTATAAACCATTTCGAAAGGAGTATTATTTGATACCCATGCAATATTTTCTATCATGTGGGAATCTAAAACACCCTTCATGACATGCCACAAGCCGACTTGGGTGCTTGGACAGGGGGTTTCCCAGTTTCACTCATGACGGAATTGATAGAAAATATTTACCATAATGTTCCCAAAGGTGTAATACGCTGATTTTTTTATGAATTATTTTCTCAAATAAATATAATTTTTGATATCTTTTATAACACAACAATGAATTTATCATGTGTTATATATAAAACTTATTTTAAACTAACCACGACATAATACTAAAACATTATTATTAAATATTATCGGTATCCCCTAGCCATTGGAATTCTTGGTATGAATAAGATTAAATAAATTCTAAAAATATATTTTTAAATATATATACACAATGAATTAATAATTTAATAATAAATAATAAATTCATATAAAAATGACTTGAAAATATAAGAAATATTTTCATAAAATAATTTTTGAAATATACAAATTTGTTTTATCTCAATAAATTATATAAATCACATTCATAAAATTAATTTAATTATTTTTATATGTTATAAATTGTATAAAATATATTTAAATTCATATAACATGTTTTCGGTAAAATATATGAATACATATAATTTTATGCCAAAAAACTGTATTTTTTCAAAAAACCAGTTTTGTCACATTTTTCAAAATTATTATAAAAATAATTTTTAGAATATTTAAAATAATAATTATAAAATTGAAATAAAATAATAAATAATAATATAAAAATTATCTTATAGTGAATTTTTATTAATTATTTTATAAAGATAAAATCTTCAGTGAATACTGAAAAATATTGGTTTTTATTAAAATTTATAATTACGTTTAGTAAATTTAAAAAACACCCAAATTTTATTAATATGTTTTTAAAAGATAAATTAGTTTTAATTTTTTTTTTTGAAATTATTATTATTTTAATCAATTTTGATATTGAATTTTGATGTAAATTTTTTCTATACTAAGGGAAAAATATTCATTGAAACATCACATTCTCATCATGTCCATGGGGTAAATTTTAAATTAAAATCGTCCACATTAGTGAATGGAATTTGGAAAAATAATCCAATATTTTCAATTATAATAATTAATTTAATTTCATAATGTCAACTCAATTTCTTACCATCAAGAATTGTAAACGCCATGAAAAATAATTATAATGGTTATGGTGAAAATGAGTTTATTAGGGGTTAAGCATAAATGATAGGGGTAAAATGGCCCATAAACATGTTAAAATCAAAATGTTTTTTATATATTTAAACATTATATCATATAAAGTTCTATAATAATCTATTTCAATGTATTATGGAATTTTTAGAGTGTGGGAACTCCTTTTTCTTTTAAAAAATTAAAATGGTGTCCTCTCCACCACATATAAAAGGCCACCATGTACACTATTTTCCTCACATAAAATCCCTTTTGTTAAGAACCTACCTACCCAAATACCCGTTTTACTTACAAACAAATTTCTTATATCCCCTAATTTGATCACAATTCCATTCTAAGAAGTATTTTTATGCTAATCTATGTTGGATTTCCATAGTGGTATCATTCAAAAATCATTATTTACATTTTATTTATTCATCCAAATAATTCTAATAATGTTATACAATGATAATATAAATTCATAATATACTTCCATATATGTAGATTTTGTTATTTTTATTTTCTGACCCATATCCAAATACACATTCATTAAATGGAAAATGAAACCATATATCGTGTGTATGGAAGACTAGTACCTTGAAAATTGACATTGTTAGTTTCCTGTCACTACATATCAAGGATTATCATAAATTGATATTTAAAGTATATATGTGTTATAGATAACAGAATTAATATTATTTAATTGTGATATAAATTATGACTTTTTCACTTTCCATTCAACAGGGGTTACGATAATGTCGCTCGTGTGTACAACCATATCATGAAGCAATGTCATTCATTTTTCATGAACAATTTACTTAGAAGGTAATAACGATAATAATTTTGAATTTATGTTATAATTATGAACTAAAAATAATTATGGAAATATAATATCACATCTAACTTCATACTATCCAAGCTATCAGAAAATAATATTTTCACTTGTTGATTTGGTGGACTATTGTGTCATGAACCGATGCGAAGAGTTTATTAGTTACATTTTTGTTGGATGGTAATAAGGATGTATTAAAGGAATATATATGATATATTTTATATGATAATTTTTATATTGTAGGTAAAATATTTCCTTCATTACATCCCTCAAAAATAAGGAAACAACGTTTATGAGTACATATGACCTATGATCTCCATGAATGGGGAAAAAATTATATCTATACATTAATGGATGACTCTAAATATGTATAAAATGAATTTATATTTTATTTATATAATAATTGAAATTTTGGATGTGATAGAACCATGAAAACTATACAAGGACCAAAATTTATGAATGATAACACACAAGAAAAAACGAAGTAGTTATTTTCAGAAAAAGTGATATTAATAAATAACTAATAATTAATGGGTGGTAAAAGGGTACATGTCAATCATATATGGTAAGATATATATGAATATTTTGTGTTTATCGATTTAAAATAAATTTATCCCTATTATATAGGATGTTAGAGTGCAATACATGAAAGATGATTCTTTTGAATTTTATGGGGATTCAAAGAACAAAAAAATTTTATTTATTTCAAGGGGATTATGATTCAAAAGAAACTATAGTTTTAAGGGTTTTTGTTACAATATTATAATTTAATATAATTATTATATATTAGGTTTCAAATATTTAAATATTTGGTTATACCTCTTAAGGAAATCCTGAAATTTCATGTAATCAATTTATTTATTAAGAATTAATGTTTTCATTTCACACACTCTGTATAATACCCAAGAGATCAGAAATATGTTTTTAATGTCAAAATTGACATTATTTATATCTTTGTTGAAAATGTTTTCTTATTCCAGAACCATATATAAAAAAAATATTTTTAAATGTTTTTTATACTATCCTAATATTGTATAAATTCATTTTTCCCACAAATTTAATTATTAAAAAATGGTTTAAATTTATTATTATTTTCATTTTCCTAAAAGGGAACCATTTACATTTTACCAAAAATGTGAGAGGATTCTTTGTTTTATCGTGTATGATATGAACATAATATTCATATATTATGAGAAATCATGTATTTGTATATTTCATTATTAGTTTCCAATTTAATTTTTAAAGAAAATATTTTTTATTAATTTATTGTGTTTATTTTTTAAAAGAAATTTTTGAAAGTGGAATGGATGTTTTCCTCAATAAAATTTCAAGTGATATTTCAAAATAATTTTCCATTTTTGATGACATCATATGATCTTACTTATTATTTACTACGTACATGATCCAAGGATTCAATTATATTTTTTCATTGTACGGTTTATGATTATGATGAAAATATTTTTTGTAAAACTCATTCTTTTCCATTGGGTTATATGAATTGATGAAATTTTTATGAAACGTCTTTCTTTTACACAATTTATGACGATATTTATTGGAAACCCATTAATTTTAAAGGGTTCTATTGTAATGAATGTTTTATGATCTTTTATTACTCCCATGTATTGTTTTCATTATGTGATGATGGTTACGTTATAACAAAAGATGATGGTTACATTACAAAAAGTATTGAGGTTACACTATAGAAAATAATGATGTGAATGTTATAAATAGGGATGATGGTGAGGTTCTAACCAAGAACTGGGGTTATGTCATAACCATGTAAAGTGGTCACTAAATAACCAATATAGGTTAGATCATTATCTCCCCACAATGAATTGGGTAAATATTTATACATTATGAGATAAAAAAAATGGAATGAAGATGATGGGAATGATCTAGAAAGGGAAATAGAATGATGGGCTTGATCCATAATGGGAAATATGCTGATGGGATTGATCATCAAAGGGAAATTTGTGATGAGGAATAAACTATTATGTTTTATTGTCTTAGTTGTTAACATTCAGAAATGAAATGGTTTATAAATCTATGCTGGTTCCACTCATTTTTTAAATGAACTTATTGTTCATGAATTATGTTTATTTTTCACTCTTATGAATCATGTCTTTTTGAAGGATAATGATTTCTTCCCTAATACAAGTTTATGATCTATGAAATGTTTCTTATGAATTTTTAAATTCATTTTCATGATCTCATATAACTATTCATATCTTATGATTTTAAATGAACGTAGATTGATATTTACCAAGTTTACCCTTACTAAGAATCTTATCCTATCCTTTCATATATTTACTTTCCACATGTTATGAATAAATATACAATGTAAGATAAGTCTATGATGGGTTGTAGTTATAAATAACTTAGTGTAAAATTATGTGGCTCACTTACTAACTAGTTGTTTATTGTCTTATTTTCCAAATACACTAGGACAATACGATTTTGCAATGAATTTTCACGATATGTAATGAATATTCTTCTATTAATATGTGGAATCTATGTTTGATAATCTTGGATCACTATAGTTGGTAATTGAGAACATGTTTAGTTAACAATTAGAAACTAGGATGAGAAAAATTTACTAAGAACCCTTATGATAATCCTTGGTATAAAATAAAATCCCAATGTTTTTGTAACGAATAGATTATGTGATTTACCTAGAAATAAATCTTTATCTTGAAACATTACGTGGGTTTGGTTGTATTATATATGTTCCTAGAAGTAATAAATCGAAAAAAGATGAGTTTGGAGTAACTCAAGCCATATCTGGTATATGAAAACGATAATTACTACACACTTGGATTGACACTCTTAGAGGATATAATTGGTTTAATTCACATTTTTTTAGAAACCATCATGATGGATTTGAATATATGATAATAATAGATTACCTAGGTTAAAAATAATATTTCCTAGATATAAAATAATGTTTCTTGATTTAGAAATCCAATAAATAATTTTTCATGGATATGTGTTTTCAGATTATGATTATTGTTTCTCAAAATATTATTTTTGGTTATATTCAATGACTATAACCTGAATTAATTATTTTAATGATGGACTAAATTGACAATTAAATGATTATAATCATGTGAAACCATATTATTATGGATTTGGAATGTAGAACGTGGTTCCTATGCTCACACAACTTTCTCAAACCATGAATAGTGTAGAGCATCCAAACAATAAAATTAAGAAACAATGTTTTGTAGAATCCTTCATGAGAAAACAACCAAAACCTTTTATAGGGTCATGTAATCCATTAATCTCTATGATATGGATCAAAACCATTGATAAATTATTTTCTATTCTCTAATGCTGATAAAATGAAATGATTTTCCTAACTAATTATAATATGGGAGGTGAAGCAGATCATTGGTGGAACCTTACTAAAAACAAGGGTTAAGAGAAATAAATTGAATCTATTGAATGATCTAAGATTATGAGAATATTTTCAGTATGTAAATACAACATTTTATATGTAAAATGATGAAGAATGAATTTATGTAGCTTAATAAGAAGGATAATTAATCTATCAGTACCTATGAAGCTAATTTTACAACACTTGTAGTGTATACTCATTGGATTATTCATCTTCCATAAAAAACTGATTGATTCTTAATTATATTAAAACCAGATCTCAAAAAGTGATTGGAAATTTGAAACAATAGTAGCTATAAATAAATCATTTTGTATACACTGATGGTAGAAATAGAAATTAGAGATTCTCACTATCCCCTTGGTTTTGATTCGAAAAGTAAGAATGAGTCTTATAAGATCCCAAATAAATCACATGTGGAAAATAAATTTAAGTCACCTACATTCCATATGTGTGGTATTAAAATTTTAAGTTAATTCCGAAAATTAACAAGCGTGTGTTACAAATGTGGGATTCTTGTATATTGAGAAAAATAATATGGAATTAATGTGAAGAGGCCAATAAATGAATTGAATAGAGAGAGAGATCAATTTATTTCACATCCCATAATCTAGTGTTTCTAATATAAGGATTATTCTACTTATGAAAATGAATTTACTAATACAAGAGATAATGAGGATGATAAGTCACAATAGTATTTGAAGATAGAGGAAAAAGTTAAAGCATATGTAATAACAACAATAAAAGTGAATGATTATAAATGGGGAACTACATAGTGGGTAATTTATAGTTGTATTTTTTTATGAATGATCCCTATAAACATATATATGTTAATTCTTTAATATAAATCAATGCGATTTTTATAATTGATCATCTCTTTAAATATAGATTTTGGAATAAGGAAATCATATTTAATATTCTACATCAAATTATAATCATCTATCAGTGCAATGGAGAACTCGGAATTCCAATGGAAGTTTTTTAGCTAAGGTAACATATTATTAAATTTTGGATATATATATGGGTTTATTGTGACACTTTGTAAGTTATTAATGTATATATAATTTTTTATGAGACTTTATAGATGAATAATGTATTGTGAAGTTGATAAAAGAGCTATATGGGGTTAGGTGCTTATAATCCTTAAGATACAATATTATTCTGATATATATTGGAGGAGTCTCTATTATTAACTATATATGGAATGTATTATTTATATTCCATTACACATATCCTTCTCCTCTTTCCTACAATGTAAAAAAAACCCTCAATTGTCTGTTTGGAAGATTATAGCCTTGCGAACCGATGTAATTTTTTTTATCACCACTTCCCACGGATTGTTATAATTACAAATTTAAAGTATATATATATTATATTAATAATATATTTATTATTTATTAATTATGAAAAGACATATACATTTTTTAATTTCCATTCTGTGAGGGATACGACAATGTCATTCTTATTTACTATGGACTGCCACCTCACAAAGCGATGTGATTATTTTACAACTAATTATTTAATTTGAATGTAATAAATATATGTTAAATGATTATATACTATATTTATGACCCTAAATAATTTAATAACTATAATATCACATGTAACGTCTTACCATAAAACCCTTCATAAAACAATAACATCACTCGTGTGTTTTGCAGACTACCGCCTCACGAACCGATGTCATGTGTTTTTCATTTATGATTTGCATGGATGGTTATAGGGAAATATTAAAAGAATATATATTATATATATGATAAAATAATAAATTTTTGATGTTTATTTATTATTTTCTATTTTTTTCTCTCCATCAAATAAATGGAATCGACGTTCATGCGTACGTTTTGGCTACCAACTCCATTAATCACGTAATCCATTTTTTATCTCTACATCCATGGATGAGTCAGAATATTTATATTATTAATATATATGATATATATATATATATATTATTTTATTGATATATCGATGAATAATTCACAAGGACCAGAATAACTGAAAGATAACATGAATTTTAAAAAGAAAAAATTATTATCTGAAATAGTGATTTTAAAAAAGGATTGTGGATAAACATGTGATAAAGGGTTACAAAAAATTAATATATGGAATTATATATATTATTATGGTACTAGGATATATTTATAATAAATTTATATTTATTATACATTAGGATCGGGTGCTTTCAAGGAATGAAAAAATTAGGGAAATGGATTTCAATCCAACATTTATTTTCTATGAGACACATGCCACATTCATTGTGGGTTTCTTTTAGGTGGTGTATACAATTTCCAATAACATTTTTTATTATTATTCATATGAATTTTATGGTGATTTAAATTTCCATATATTTTTCCTTCTTTCATGGGGATAATGATTCCAAATATATCAATGTGGTAGGGGTTTATGCTATAATCTCATCTTATATTTGGATTGCATATAATTAGGTTTCCAAGGTTGAAACCTTATGGTATATATCTCAAGGAAATCAGGATCATTATTATCGTCTTTTTTTCTTAATAATACATGATTTCCTTTAACTAAATCTCTTGAAATATCAATGAGATCAAAAATCTGTCTGTAAGGAAGAATCAACTTTATTTCTCTCTTTAGTTGAAAATGTTTTTTTAATTCTATATCCATGTTTTAAAAAACAAAAATTTTAATATTATCCAAATATTAATTAAATAAATTTATACCCATATTTTAATTTTGAAATGGTTTAAATTGAAACTTCTTCCTTTTTTTAAATAGAGATCGTTTTATTTTTAAAAAAAATATGAAAGGAATCTTTGTTTTAACATGTATAGAATGAAAAAAAAACGTTATTATGAAAAATAACTACATTGAAGCTTCATTTAATGGTTTCCAAGGTTATATTTAATGAATAGGACATAAAATTTTCATTGAGTTATTATTTTTTTAAAGTGAATTCAATTTGGAAAGGCTACCTTCCTTAAGAATTATTCTAAGTGATCTTTGAAAATAAATTTCCATCTACTATGACAGACATTTATATTCATTAAGGTTTACAATGGATATAATCCAAGGATACCATTTTAATTTTTTCTTGTAATGTTTTATTAATTTCATGAAAATATATTTATGAATTCAATTCCTTTTTCTCGTGTTATATAATACAATGAATTGTTAATGAATCCTATTTATTTTCCATAGGTTATGATGAAATGTTTTTGAAACCCATTTATTTTCATGGGTACTATTTTGATGAATGTTTTGTGATCTTATGGAATACCAATATATTTTTTCATTATGGGATGGTGGTTAAATTATAACCAAGGATGTTGGTTATGTTATAAACAATTATGGTGGTTATGATATAACTATGGAAAATTGTTACATTATAACCATGGATTGTGGTTACATAAAAAAAGGATTATGGTTACATTATAACCATGGATTATGGTTACATTATAACTAAGGATGTTGGTTATGTTGTAATGAAGATGGTGGGACCTATATCTCCATCAAATGCATCGGGTAAATCATTATTTCTCATGACATATCAATGTGAAAAAAATGTTATGGGCTTGGCCCACAATGAAAAGCAGACCTACGAGCCTGATCCATAATGGGAAACTAGATAATGGTCTTGATCCACAATAGGAAAGTGGCGATGAGGCCTGATCCCATTTGATTGACAATTATAGTAAATTTACATTAAAAAATGAAATAGATTCTATACCTATTTGGATAAAAAAAGTTTCATGATTTTATGGTTAATTAATTATGATGATTTTACACACTTATGAATCATGATTTTTAGAATGATATTTCTTTTTTCCATGAGAGGTGTTTATGATCTTTGACAAGTTGGGTATGAAAAATTTATGATTTTTTCATGATTCCATACCTTTATACTTATTTTATCCTTTCATATTATCATAGATTTATATCTCACATGTTTACCCATACTGATCATCTAAACTAACCCTTTCAAATGTTTACCTTCCCCAGGTAATCAAGTAATGTACTATGCAAGATATCTCTAATAAGGGTTATAGTTCTTAATATCTTACTAGATGATAATGTGGTTTACTTATGAACTTATTGTTTAAATATCAAAGTTTAAAATGTCCCAAGACCCAAATTATTATTATTTTGTATCATTATGTTATTTATTTATATTCATCAACTAATATGTGATATCTATGTATAAAATTTTGGGCTACAATTACCAAAATCTCATATATAATCATGACATATTTTAATAGATTCCCTTGGCCAAAATTACACGTAATTTATTAATGAAAAAGTGATACATGAGTCGAAATCATAGAAGTTTATTACAACATCTAACATAACAAGGCATCAAATCATCATGTAGTAAATATGACAATATGAGATCCTTACCAACGCCCTTATTTGCATGCCTATATGAAGTCCCATTTTCCACCCAAAAGGCATGTGAAACAATAAATTTGAGACATAGTAGAGTGTACATGTATTCCATTGATTGAGATGTAAGACTCCATGAAATATGAAATACCCCATTCCTAATATTCTTCACTAGAGTATAAGAGTCACATTCCAACCAATGGTTATTCTAGCCTTTAATTTTATCAAAAGAAACTACATGAACAATTATATGAATCTATTATTTATTGAAAAATTCATTTCTGTATGATCCATAAAAACAACCATTAATGTTTTCATCTTGAACACGATAGATTAAACCACACCTAGAGGGATGTGATATTTCTTTAGAAGCACCATCTATAATTATTCTGATCCATTGAGGGAGAGTATATGTTGATAAGATTTAAAAAGTTCCCAAATATGGATTATAATTTATAGGGATACCAAGCTTCTATAGTGTTATAAAATCCTAGACACTATGATCTCAAAAATACTTAATCACTATACTTGAATCTCTGGAAATAGTATTAATCTACTGGAGTACTGAAATCAAACAAAGAGACTAATAAGAATGTGGAAAATCATTGAAACCCGAACAAATGGAATGAATATTTTAGAAACATCAACCTAGAGTAGGCAGTGGACCAGTTCAGAATGCCTAAAAATCATCCAGTAGTTAAAAATAGATTACATACTAGAGAAATGATACAAATTTAGACTGATGATAAACTTGATTTTAGACTAAAGGTTTGTTATAGTTTCAGACTAAGGAAATGTATATCCACATTCTCTATATGCTGATTACTCAAAATAAAACTAGAATAGAGATGTATGATTTTTTTTCAAAATAAAATTAGTGGGTAGTCAATAATGAGATAACTAGTAGATAAGAGATAGCTTAGAGGGCCTGATCTGAGCCTTATTAAATATTTTTTTACAACTAAAATCTATATTTGGATCAGTGGAAACATGATTTTAAAATGATATACTATGAAGATGTCAATTTCTAGCCACCTCTGAAAACAGAAAGTCTAAACAGGTAAAAAGATCATAGCTAATAACAATACATTGATGTTTTTCCTATAATGGAGGATGTATAAAATTGAATAACTATTCTATATTAATATGAGGATCATAGTTAAATTACAAGTTCTAAAAATAATTAATACAAGTAGAGCCAGTCCATTTATCCATCCATAATTTGATATTATAATTTTTTTTCAAAAACCATCGTACAAAGGAATTGATATTCAAAATGTGAGGTAAATTTCCGTTAACAAAGGAATGAATCCATGGTTTTAGTAATTATTAAATTAATGATGTATGTATATCAATAAGAAATATTACTTCATTATTATTCATAAAGAGATCATGTATCAACAAAATCATATTCACTAAGATTGTCTAACCAGGTTTTTATTCAGGACTGTTAGTTATCGACTAAGTGATGATAATGTTAATAACGAAATGACACTTTTTAAGGTTCATCACCCATTTGGTGTATCTAATCCCTAACATACAAACACTTTTTTATCAAGATAAGGATTCCATTTATAAAAACCACACTCTCGTTACATTACAATAATTTTAGGAAATTTTATGGCTCTGGGAAGTTTTTAATAATATAATTGTTAATGAAGTTTGTATATTGAGAGGTAATAGTGATTAACCATTCATGATATAATAAAGAATTTATAAAAATAAAAAAAATATAACTTATCACAGTGAAAAGAAAAGGAATAAGAAGGAATATAAAAATAAATCTAAAGAAGTGGTTAGGAGCCCTTACATTGCAAAGTTGATTCGTTAAGCTTGATAGGAACATCATAGAATCATAAAACCCATATAAAGATAATACTAAGAGGGAAAATGGAAGTGAATATATGCTATGTTTTTTTAGAGAAGGACAATGAGATAATGTGTGGGTATTTAGCTATTTATAATGGGTTTTACACAAATTTCTAAAAATTGGTGTCAGACTCTCAATTATAAAAAAAATAGAAATGATTTTTATTCCCATAGTTTTAGTACATGATATTTGAAATATAGGGCCTAATATTGATAATATTATTGTTTAATAATTGAAATCCCTTAAATAATATAATTTTTTAAGTGGAGTTGATTCTTATTCATTTTTTTCATATCTTAAAATATACATTAGGTTTGGGAAGATTTTGGAGAGGTTTGAGAAATTATTTTTATTACTACAAAATTCATTAATGTAATGAGGAAAACTATTTTGGACAAGAAATAGTTTTTAAATTTATAACATAAATTTTATGTAATTATGATATCATAATACATAGTATAAGAATATAGTATTTTAGTTTTCTCCAAAAAATATTACTATCTCAAGAAATGTTAAAAAATATACAGATGTATAATTTTTACAGTACAATTAGGAAAAATTATTTCCATTTTATCAAAAAAAATTCTGAAATATCATAATTGAAATCTTTATAGAAAATAATTATTCATAAAAATATCTGTTTTTTCACAATAATAAATTCCCAACCCAAAAAAATAACATATATAACATTAAATTATTTTAATATTATTTTGTGAGTAAAATTTTTTTTCTAAAACCCTTTTATGAAAATAATCATTCATAAAAAATTTCATAATTTATCAATAAAATATTTGGATTATAAAATTGATATATATATATTTTTTCCAAAATTCAATTTTGGATTATTTTTAAAAAAAATCTATTTTAACATATTCATCCATTAATCATATTCATTTTATATTTTATATAAGGGTAATATGTTAAATAAAAATTTGATATTGATATAATCACTAGGAAATTTATAAGAATTTACACCATAATATTATTTATGGTCTAGATATATATCCCATTGTGAAACAAGGATAATTACCAATGGTAAAGAATGAGATAGAAAAAATTTCATGGCGTGGTTTATCAAAAATATGTTCTCATTGTGATCTATACTAGCTTTAACTACTCTAAAAATGACTTTACTCATGACTCTATTATTGAATCATGGATTGGGCTTAGTCAAGGATGAACACTATTGATGTCACCTTCTTCTAGTTATCTAATAATTGAATTCAACAAGGAATGTTATTACTAGTTAAATCCATAGTTTTCCCTTTAAAGATGGACTATATCTTTCAACACTATTTCTATGAAATAGTTTCATTAGTAACATTATTTAAAAAGATCAAAATATCTAATGGTCATAATGACCATTGATTATATTATCCAATAGTCATAATGGCTGATAGTGATAATTGACATATTTACTTTTTATAAATTCATTAAAACTAGTCCCATAAACAATAATTTCTACTATAGATCATTCAACATATCAATTCCATGAATTACATTATTAATCCACTATTATATTCTTATAATAACAGTGATGTTTATTAGAGAATATATGCTAGGATATACCAATACTGAAAATTGATTTTATTATTTCTATCTATTGTCCATTATTTTTTGTAGTAGTCCAATTAATTTGGTACCCTATATTTTTAAATCATTACTTTTAAATAAAAAATCTTCATTCCATATTATAATTTTACCGAAACATATAATATCCTCCCTTAAAAAAATCTCAACCATGAAATTTGGGGTGTGCATCAACACATAAACAATATAGGGTAATTATTACACATTACTTCACTTGGATACCTTTTTATTCATGAAACATTTGATTGATCCAAATAAGATTCACATTCTATGTTTTTTGATTCTGAAATAACTACTCCCTATTTAAAAGAATATTGATATCATATTCCATACATGTTTAGTGAATCTTTAAATATATTTTATTAATGTCGAGTACATATCTAGGAAATGGAATATATATTCTCAATATTGAAACATGGAAGAAAAAAATGTATTTTAGAGAGGTTTAGAGTAAAATATAAATGATAAGTAACAACTCCAACAATTTCTAAAATATCAAAATGCCCAATGTACATGGACTAATCTTATCTTTATTTCCAAACCTAATGAGTCCCTTCCATGGTGATGTAATCAATAATACATTACATCCAACATATTATTCCAAGTCATTCATTTTATTATGAGAAAATATTTTCTAAATTATTTGAGATGTGGGGATATGATTTTATATTGTTCAAAAATTCTCATTTGTCTTCTAAATGAGTTCAAGAAAGGGTAGAATCCTTTTATAAAAAATATCCCAACTAGTTGAAGTGTGAAATATTTTTTTAACACAAGGCCTCATATAATTTAACATGTTTACTTGAATAAAATTAATTTTTTTATCAAAATTCCACTTGATATAGTTAATGGACCAATGTTCTTTGTTTGTACACAGAGAATTACCTAATTATTTTATTTACGTTATTAATATTCTTTTTAGACCACCTATCTTTTTTGTGATGATTGGAGGTGAGAAAATATAACATTGTGATAAAATCATCTTGAGGGGTTATCTAAAATATTAATGTGAAATTAGGTTCATTAATAGATAAAATTTACTATGGTTCACCACGAAGTCTCACAACTTTATTGATATAGAGTCATCAAATATGTTTAAGTGGAAGTCCCTAACATTTTTCTTGTAATCATGTAGACTCAGTAATTCAATCCATAACGACCCATATAACATCATTCCTCTAATATGTCTTATGTATCCCTATAACATAGTCCGTTTTTATGCTATCCAAATTATAAATTTTTATAGTGAGAGGTTTCATCACACCATTTGGGATTTTCACCCATCCTTTACTAGTAGTCATACCAAAAAATGCATTGTAAAAATTTTCCCACATCATGTTTTCTCACCAGAAGACATATTCTATGTCTTTCTACACCTTTTTACTAATGTGGTGTCTAGAGAAGTTTAATTAATTATTCAACTGTAACACCACAAGCTTCGACAGTAAATTTCCCTTTTAATAATACAATAGTTTTGTGTTGTACACAACTTCAAGTTCTAGCACCCCACGACAAATCAAACTAGCCGCTTTAAAAGTAGTTATGACTAGTAATTCCCACTTTTTGAAATTTTATAAATTTTATTTTTCAAAATGGAAATCATTTTCGGATTCAAAATATCAAAAATAGATTAGGGTATATTTTTTTTATTTTTCTGGAAACATTCAAATTTTGATGAATAGTGAAAAACACTGCATATTTAATTAAAACAAAAAATTTATTTAAAATTTTATTTATTTTATTTAAATTTATTTTTACTCAAAATAGATACATAATACCTATATTATTTCAATTTAATTCATTGGATTAATTTTATAACAATATTAGATGTATAAAATTTTATTGAACTTTTAATGTCTTTGAACCACCTACTAGGCACATTTACAAATTTACATAAAACATTATTTTTACCACTTCTGTGAATTCAATTTCAAAAATCTGAGACACATAGTTGAAATCATTAAATAAAATTTGGTTCAATAGGATGAAAATAATTTTTTGTGAATAGTAACTTTTGAAATTTATTTACAACTGTTAAAAGTAAATAGGGTAATTAATGGTAAAAATGATATTATAATTACCCTAAAACATGTCCTAATTATATTGGATATGTGTATTTAGACCAAAATAAACAATATGAATAAAATATTATCCTTTTTTATCCACTTGGATTAGATTAGAACATTTATTATTATTTTATTTAAAAAAGATTAAAAAGTGTTAAATTAAAATTTTAATAACTGGAGCATTTTTAATATAGGGTTATACATAAGTTATACTCAACTAAAAATATTCACTAGAAAGATAAAATTATTTCCTACATCATAATATTTTTTTTATAATTTTTAGACATTAAATAATAAAATTTATTTATGACACAATGATGATGAAAGAATTACCTTATTAATGAACGTTTAAAATAATTGATATTATAAATATTAAAATAAATGTAAATTGAGACTTTTGAAGCATTCAAAGAATTTTATAGATTAATATGACATGTAAGGGTTGATTAAATTTTTTTTTGAAATGATAATGTGTTTATGATTCTCCCAAAAACCAAATACTAAATAGTGTGAAAATTTTCAAAAATGAGTTTTTAAAACATATAATATATTATTAAATGATATAATATTCCTAAAAATACAAGCTTTGGCCAAAGGACCTAGATAAAATTATATATTTCAATAATTAACCACTTTTGGTTCTCTTTTATTTTTATAGTATGTTTATTAACCATATAATATAAAAATACAAGGAGACATGGTAAATGTTAAACTATTTAACCAAGAGTTAAATCTAAACAATAAGGTTAATATGGTGACCTGAAAATGTATAAAACCTATTGGTTGAGAATATTTCTACCCATACCCAGATTATACTTGAAAATAACCAATTGGAGTGACTAGAAACCTAAAACTATTTTATAATAAAATAATATTTCAAGATTTTCCTAAAGTTACCCTCACAACTCTTATAAAAGGGTACATTACCTTCTCTCAAAATTACTCCTCCAATGCCATTTGTCATGGCCAAAATCTACTCAAATATCCTCCAAACTACCCTCAATTCAACCTAGAGTCCTTACTTTGATCAGAAAGCAATGATAAGGACCCTTTTGATCAAATCAAAAGGAATCACCCGAACGGGAGGTAATTATTTCATCACATATTTAAATGTTCTTTTCTTCTTACACATCCTATTTCTATGTTGATTCCATAAAAAAAATAACTATTGTACCTTATACATAATATGATTTTACTATAAATATATTACAACCATATTTTTTATTTTATCCATCCTATGAATGAAAAAGTCACCATACGTGTGTAAGTATGTTTTACCGTATCCAAGTCGTGTTGTAGTTAGTTATTCAACAATTAATTATTTGGATGGGTATAATTATGAGAATAATTACTGTAAATAATAAATATAACATGTTAATTATTATTTATATATGATATACCATCAAATCACATATTATTTCCCAATCAATATAATGGTATTGTCACTCATGCGTACGTACGGATTACCTTCTCCACGAAAGTGATTAGAATCGTTCCCCATTATAACCATTCACAAATAATTTTTATTTTATGATTAAAAATAATGTTTCAAAACGTAATCATGTAAATCCTATCCATCAAAAATTTACTTTCATAACATAACATATAACAGAAAATGAATCAGTGAGCACCCGAAACAATGATACTACTAAAATATTATTAACAAAGAAATATTGGAAGATCACATATGATATCAGATTTATGTATGTGGTTCTGGTATAATTTAATAACAATTATTTAACTATTATAAAGGATGTTAATATACCCTCGACTATAGAATAATAAAAGGTAAGTGTTAATTTTACAACCTCTGTATTTATATGAGTTTGTTTATACGTTAGTATCTACTGGGACTTCTATATCATCCACATATGTGATTCTTAAAAAAATTTCAAAGCATTTTTAATATTTACTAGAATCTGGGTTGAAGTCATTTATACCTTTTCTTGACTTTTTATAAATTTTTTTGAAATGAATATTTCTATGGTTTTCCAAACAAGGTACTTTATAATGTTTTCAACAAATTAAGGTTGGAATGTTTTTTTTACTTGTACGGCATGTGTCACTATTTGCTGCCTTTATAACACCTTCAAAGCTTCCCACACAATATTCCAAGAATAATTTCAAAAATAAAATTTTCTATTATAATTTCATGTAATTTAAATGATTTCAAAATAGAAAGATATATTTCTCTCAAATAGTTTTGATTTAATTTGTGTCAACATCCATTGATATATTTTACAGTTGATTAAAGTTGATTTATTCTGATAAGATATTCTATATTTTATTGAAGGCTTTGTGATATGTTTGAATATAGATGTGTAATTTTTATTCCATCCATGTTTTATGGATGAAATCATTACATTTCATATTCTAGTTTTAATATGAATGTTTATGTTACGTTTCAACAATTTTATATGAGGAATACATTGGACTTATTAAGTGACGGGAGAAGCCCAATATAGCTCCTCGATGCATCGGTAGGTCTAATGATAACAACTAGTGTCTGGTCATATTTCCTTGAAAAAATCTTATTTGTAGTCTCTGCAATGAGGCTTTGACTATGTGGTTATTATGTTCGACATTATGAATTCCATCATTATGAAATTGGCTATTGATATTAAATGTGATTATTTGACTAGTAAAATATCCATGTGAATATGTAAATGGAATTATGATATTTATATTATCCTTATTATGATGAAGTTTAATTTTAAAAGGATGATGTTTTAGTCTTAAACATTGCCTTAAATGTTTATTCTTATTTTTGATAGTTTCTGCTATATTTTTATCTCTATGTAGCATATGAGCTAAAACCTTTCTTATGTTTTCTTTTTCCTTACATGTGAAGAAGTATATTATGATTAACTAGCAAGGATATGGAAAAGTATATGAGTGTGTTCAAAAGGGGAAACAATTTCTTTATTTCATGATGTAATGTAAAACTAATGTATGTATCTAGTACTTCCAAAGCTACTAACCTGATCGGTGTTTCAAAAAATGAGTCCTTGTATCATGCGAATGTTATGTAATAATGCACTGACTCTGGGTAACTAAGGTCAGGGTGTTATAGTTGGTATCATAAGAAGTTTAGTAAAAACCTTTTAAAATAGATTTTGAAAAACTGTGATTATAGAACATTACCCAAAGATAGACTTTGAGGATTTCTATAGAATAACTTCCTATAATTTTGGTAATGTAGAGATTTTGTGAGTTTTCCAAGCAATACATCCCTGACTGGATTCATGTAGGTAGAGGGGGCTCCAAAACAGATGTTCCTAAAAGTGAAAAGTCCAATAAGGGGTTTTGAGCTTGACCTGGGGTATCCGGGTACACGACAACATGCCTTGCTGCTCTCTTGGTTACGACACTCATAGGGGATATTCTTCGGATAATTCACATTTTCATTACAAGACATTATGAATTATTTATGATTAAATAGTATTTCATAAAAGTTTTTATTTTATGATTATGGATTATATGCATAATTTTTCAATTTATGTTACGTATTTTACTAGTTTGGAATTGTGTATTGCAATTCATAAACTAACATGGTGTTTGTCATTGTTTAGAAATGGAGCCTAGTGGAAGTAATGGAAACCATATCAATTAGCGTAATCCATGTAGGGATTTACCTCCTACTCAAGATAATTATAGTAGAGCTGGTGATGAAATTGTTGCTGAACAAATTATAAACATACTGTGACAACTCACTCAGGTTATGAATAATAACCTTACCCATATGGAGCACCCCGATCCACAATGTGGAGGAACAATGATAGACTAATTTGTGACCCAACAACCACTAACATTCAATGGGACTACAAATTCATTTTTATCTAAGAAATGTATAAGTTCCTTTGATAAAATATTTCATTCATTGGGGAGTAGAGAATGGGAAAAAGTTTTCATGGCAGTTTATTTCCTCATAGGAGATGAAAATCAATGGTGGTCGTTGATTCGAAATACAAAGGAAGATGACGAAGTATCAAATATAGAATGGTGGGAGTTTAAAGATATTTTCGTATAAAAATAATTTCCTCATGACCATCAAGTGGAACACCTAAAGCTTCCATGGTACTCTTCTCTTTCAATAATACAATAGTGTGTGATGTACACAACAACGAGTTCAAGCGCACCATGACCTATCAAACTAACCGCTTTAAAATCAGTTATAAATAGTAATGACCACTTTTTGATATTTGATAATGTTTAATTTTCAATTTGGACTTCATTTTTGGATTCATAATTTCCAAATTATCTTAGAGTGAGTTTTTTGTACATTTTTGATAACTTTCATATTTTGATGAATAGTGAAGAACACTAAATTTTAATTGAAAATAATTTTTTTAATCAAAATAATTTGTAGTGTTAAATTGTGCATTTGAGTGGTTCCAATGTATCATTATATTATATTTTTATCATTTAATATAATTTAGGTATTTTTATGTATTTTCACATTTAAATTATTAATAAACACATGTCAATCTTTTGATAGTTTTTACATCTTAAAAACCCACTTTTTGGTTTTAACAACGGGAATTAATTTTAAATTAATTTCTGAAACTTCTATGTCATGAATTTGAAAAAATGGATATTATATTTTGAATCGGAAGGTCCAAATTATTTATATAGGTAAATTCTCACATGAGCCTTAGCTCAGTTGGTATGGTCTCCGTAAGTGCATCCAAGCGACCATGGATCAATTCCAGGCAGAGGCAGAATTTTCGGGGTACTGTAGCAGTTACCGTAGTAGTACTGTAGCAAGTACTGTAGCATCTATTGTATTACTAATCTAGCAGGTACTATAGCAGGAATTGTGCAGTACTATAGTAGGTACTATAGCAGGCACTGTAGCAGGTAGTGTTTGGCGCAGTAGCAGCCGAGAATATGCCCCCGTTTGGGCCTTCAGGACACAGATTTGCTCCCTGAGTCCTTTAAGGTCATCGGGAAACCCATGCCTTTGGGTTAGTAAGGAAATAAGGCCACCTCAAGCCCTTTGGGCCACCTTTAGTGCAGATGAAAACCAGACAACCTACGAACAAGCTCTACAAGGAGGATGAGCAAGGAGCATTCACCATAGTACAGCTAAACGGATTGCAAGAATGAGAGTGTATGGCTCCTGCCATCGGGAAAAGCCTGTGCATGCATGGTAATACCTAGCCGAATAGAAATGAGATGGTGGAGAGTATATTTCACGATGAATATAATGGGGAGGAGCATTTCCAAGTAGTTAGTCTGGGTTGTATGTAAGGTTTTAAGCCTACGGACAATGAATTTCTCTAAGGCTTAAGGGCCATGTAATACATACACCTACGGGCCTTGTAAGGGTTCCACCTAACCCTTTGAAAGGTGTATTCTCACAATCAATAAAAAATGAAGGCCTTAGGGCCATTGGAGGATGTAAATAGGTAAATTTTATTTTTATAAATTATGGATAGTTAGTCCAGTAAATATTTTATTTACCCTGGTTAAAAGGTTAATCCAGTAGTTAAGGGTAAAAAATAGTATTATACTAATATTAAATTACCCTATAAAATGTCATGACCCTATCTTCTACTACATGTCCGACCATGGTCATCCTTGGGTCGATTTTTTGACCCCATAGAGCCACTTGGGAGTAATAATTACATTTTATATTAATTAATGTAAAGTAATGAAAAAAATTACATAAAAATGTTCCTTTTAGTAAAATAATATTTATATAAGGTTATATAATTGAAATCTTAGACTATGAAATTTTATTGGAAAGATAAAACTATATCCTACATCATGACATTTTATTTATAATTTTAACACATAATATAAATATATTTTTTTATTACACAATAATGATGTAGTATTTCCCTTATTAATGAAACAATCAAATAAATGATATTATAAATTTTAAAATAAATATAATTTGAATGTTTTGATAAAATCCACGAATTTTATAGGAGAATATTACATGTTATGGTTGATTAAATAATTTTTTTTCGAAGTGATAATATTTTTATGACTTTCACAAAAACAAAATACCAAATAGTGTCAAAATTGACATAATTGAGTTTTTAAAAAAATTCTATATTATTAAATGATATAATATTCCAAAAAATATAAGGATTGGAAATATTAATTATATAAGGTTAGATATGTCAATTATGAACAACTAGGGGTTCTCTTGTATTTTTATAGTATGTTTATTTACCATTTATTATAATAATACTATAAGAGATGGTAAAAGTAAAACTATTTAACTAAGAGATAAATCTAAACGATAAGGTTAATATGGTGACCTAAACATGTCTAAAATATATTGGATGAAATGATTCCGACCCATGACTATCATATTCACGAAAAAAATCCTTTTGGTGCTTTTTTAAACCTTATATTATTGTATAATAAATTAATTTTTCAAGATTTTCCTGAAATGACTCTCACCTCTCTTATAAAAGGGTACTTCTCATTCTCTCAACACCACACCTACAATGTGATTTGTCTTGGCCAAACCCTAATCAAATATCCTCCAAAATACTCTCAATTAGACTTAGAGTCCTTACATTGATCATAAATCCAACTTAAAGAGCTCTTTTGATCAAATCAAAATGAAGCACCCGGAGAAGTGGTAATTATTTCACGACCTCTTTCAATGTTCTTTTCTTCTTACACTTCATATTTCATTGTTTTTTCCAAACCAAAATAATAACTCAAGTACCTTATTTATACTATGATGTTATTATAAATATTCTATAACCATATTCATTATTCTATCCATCATATTAACAACAAAGTCACCATACGTGCGTACGTACGGCTTACTGTCTCCACGTCGTGGTGTAGTTTGTTATTCAACACTTAATTATTTGGACAGGTATAATAATGGGTATTGTTGATGTAAATAATAAATATAACATGTTAATTATTCTTTATATATGATACACCAACCAATTACAAACTATTCCACCAGCAATAGAATGGTATTGTCGCTCGTGCGTATATAGGGGTTACTATCTCCACGGACTCGATGAGAATCATTCCCCACAGTAACCATTCAAGAATAAATTTAATTTCATGATTAAAAATAATGTTTAAAAACTTAATATAATTACAGATATGAATGAAATACATCTTATCCATAAAAAACTAGACTTACATAGAAAAACATATAAATGAAAATGAAACAATTAACTCCCGAAACAATGATAATACTGAAATATTATTAACAAAGAAATATTAGAGGATCATATATGATATCATATTTATGTATATGGTTATTTTATAATTTAAAAAATATTTTTAAACCATTATACTAGAGGTTAACAAAGTACCGACTATGGAAAAGAACAAGGTAAGGGTGTATTTTACAATCTTTTTATTATCCGAGATATTTTATACGTGAGTATTTACTGAGACTTATTTATCATCCACATTTGTGTTCCATAAAAATGTATTACGGAAAAATTTTAATATTTCCAGGAATATGGGTTAATCTAATTTTTACCCTTCTTTGACTTTCTATAAAAAAATTTGAAAGAAATATTTCATCATTTTCTGGACAAGGTACTTTATAATGTTTTCAAAAAATTAAGGTAAGAATGCTTTTTTATCTTATATGATGTGTGCAGATATTTTCGGCCATTATAACATATTAAAATCTTTCCTTAAAATATTATATAAATATTTTCATGATAAATATTTTATTTTTTAATTATGGGATTTTTAAATTATTTAAAAATAGAAAGCGATATTTCTCTCAAATAGTTTTGAATTCATCTATGTCAACATTCTAGGATTAATTTTACACTTATTTGACATTGATTTATTATGATAAAAATCTTCCATATTGTATTGAAGTTTTTTTGATATGATTGAATTTGGATCTGCTATTTTTATACCATTCATGGTTTATGGTTAAAGTATTAACAATTCGTATGCTAGTTTTAATATGAATGTTAATGTTATGTTTCATCCTTTTCATTTGATGAATGCATTGAACTTAGTATGTGATGGGTGGAGCACGTTATAGCTTCTCAATGCATCGGTAGGAATAATGAGACAAACTAGTGTCTTGAAACAGGGCCTCAAAAAAATATTATTTGTGGTCTTGGCATGAGGCATTGACTATGTGGTTATGATGTCTGGAATTATGCATTCCATCATTATGAAATTAGTTATTGATATTAAATGTAATTATTCTACTAGTATAATATTCATTTATTAAGTAAATGGAATTATTTGATTTATCATTTCCATGTTATGCAGAAGTTTTGGTTTAAAATTATTGTGTTTTATTCATATACATTTCCATAAATTTTTATACTTATTTATGAGTGTTTCCACTATATTGTTATCCTTGCAGATCATCTGAGCACACCCCTTTATTATGTTTAATTTTTCAGGATGTGAAGATGTATATTGTGACTGACCTGATGAGATAGTCTAGGAGATATGAGTGTGTTCATAGGGGACACAATTTGTTTTATTTTTCATTTAATAATTTAATTTTAAACTTATGTATGTATCTTGTATTTAAAAGGCTACTAAACTTATCAGTCTTTCAGCACATTATTCCTTGTATCATGCCAATGTAATGTAATAATGCATTGAATCTGAGCAAATGGGGTAGGAGAATTATAGTTGGTATCATAGGATGTTTAGTACAATTCATAGAAGCGAGATTTATTAAATCTCGGATTAGAGATCATTACCCTAAGAATGACTTTGAAGAATAGTATGTAAGAACATCATAGAATTTTTGTAATGTAGAGATTTTGTGAATTTTCCAAGAAATGCATCCATATCCGGATATGAGTAGATAGATGTGGCTCTAGAACATATGTACCTTTTAGTGAAAACATCGGCAAGGAGTTTCGAGTTTGACCCAGGGTATCCTAGTACACAACAACAGGTCTTGCTGGAATCCTTTTTATGACACTCCCAGGAAATATGCTTAGGATAATTCACAGTTTCTTTGAAAGCCATTATAAAGGATTTATGAGTAAATACTTTCTCAAAGAAAACATTTTTTTTATGATTATGGATTATATCCATAAATTGTTCATTTATATCAGGTATTTTACAGGTTTTGAATTATGCATTGTGATTCATAAACTAACCAACTGTATGCCATTATTTAGAAACAAAGACTAGTGGAAGGAGTGGAAACCATATCAATGAACTTAATCCATGTAGGGATTTCCCTATTACTAAAGATAAATAAAGTGGAACTACTGATACAACTGGTGCAGATCAGCTTATAACCATACTAGTACAACTCACACAAGTTATGAATAATAAAATTACCCGTATGGAGAACCCTGATCCACAACACAGAGGATCAATGTTAGATCGATTCATGAGGAAACAACCACCAACATTCAATGGGAATAAAAATCCATTTGTAGTTGATAAATGGATAAGTTCTTTAGAGAAAATATTTCATGCTTTGGGGAGTAGTGAATGGGAAAAAGTTGTCATAGAATTTTATCACCTGATGAGTGATGAAGATCAATAGTGGTTATTAATTGAAAACAGAAATGAGGATAAAGAAGTATAAAATATTGAATATAGGGAGTTTAAATAGATTTTCAAAGAAAAATACTTTCCTCGTGACTATAGAGTGGATAAGTAAAGATAAACTTTGAGTCTAAGGAAAAAGGAAGAGGATAATTTTATAATGTATGAGGATAACATTACACGGTTAGTAGGGCATGCAGCAGATTATATATGTAACCCTAGAGAAAATATTGATCGATTCTTTGATGGGTCAAAACCATTTCTCCATTGAGAATTAGTCTCACAATCATTATCGACGTACTATGATATAGTCTAATGTTCTACCAGAATGAAAAATAATTATATATGTCTTATGAAATAAAATCAAAGTAAGAGAACAATATAATAGTAGAGAAAGAGACCGATAAAGGGTAAAAGGGAAAGAAGGATTTTACCTTATGTGAAAATTGTGGGATGAAAAACCCCAGTACTTGCCTAAAATGAATGGGAGTTTGTTACAAGTGTGGTGAAAATTCCACCATGGTCATGATTTCAAGGGAAGGAAAGAGGATTTCAATTTTTATTTCTACTATTGCAGAGAAATGGTAAATTATAAAAATAAATTCCCTAAGCGACAAGGAAACATTCCTCAGAAAATGTCAAGGTAGCAAGGCCAAGCTTTTTTTGTTACTACAGTTGAAGTGTAATAATTAATGTATTTGTGTTTCTGGACTCATAAATTATATTCTATTTATAAGAAGAATGTGATATATAAGGATTGCACTATAGTAATTTTAGTTTTCATTATTGTTTTAATATGATGAAGTTAATCAAATTTTCAATATGTGACAATAATATAGACTTTATGTTTTTTGGAGAATCTCACATTTCAACTTATTTTCGAATTTAGATATCCTTTTGAGAGATTTTGGACATAAGTATTTTGGATAATTATAAAGGTTTGAAGGGGTTATGTTGAACTTTAGATATTATTTTTTAAGGTTAAAACATTTCTTAGGAATATTTTTTAAATATTATAATACTATAGTTTTAGAAAATGGAAAACTTTTAGGTTGGGAAATAACACGCCGCGTCGGACAAAGCTGCAGGAATCAAACCCACAACCAAAGTGCGATAAGGATTTATCACCTACCACTAGCCTACATGATGTTCACTGTTATTAAAAATTAGTTTTATTCATTTAAATGGTACTTGTTTATATTTTGAACCCTATATTATATGTATAAATAGAATATTTTTCTGTTATATTATGTTATGGAGTGAAAGATGAGTTTGTGGTAGAAATTAGATAAAATATGTAACTTTACTTGTCTTGTATTCTTTTTTTTATTCTATGAATAAATTAATTCTTAAACTTTAGGTAAATGATATTAAAAACAAAAATGTGTTGTCCTAATTACTTATGTTTTTTTGAACTGATGATATTTTAAATCATTATAGATTTATGGCTTCGCGGGCCTCAATTTTATATTCAATTGTTTGTGATTAATAACCTCAATCACTCCCTATAAATATTTATATTTTCCTACAATTATAATTTCTTCCAATGTTATCATATACAAAATCCTAATTTTTTGGTGACATTTTCATTTCCCTTTCCCTATTATTAAGACTAAATTTTATTAACCATAATTCGGATGTGGGTACCCGCAAAAGTATTTCCTATATTTGTAACCTTTTATTTTTTGCAGAAAAATTTCAAATTGCAAGGAAAAAATCTATTGATGGAGTGAATAATGTATCACCCTAGGCTTTCAAAGTATGCTTCTCTTTTAATAATACAATAGCGTGCGATGTACGCAACACCGAGTTCAAGCACACCCTGACAAATCAAAATAACCATTTTAAAAGCTGTTATAAATAGTAATACCCAGTTTTTGGAAGTATATAAATTTTATTATTTAATTTGTACTTCATTTTTTGATTCAGAATATCAAAATTCTCCTAGGGTGAATTTTTGGTACTTTTCGGATAACTTTCATGTTTTGATGAATAGTGAAAACACTAAATTTAAATTAAAAACAACTTTTTTAATCGAAATAATTTATAGTGTTAAATTATACATTTGAGTGATTTTAAAGTATCATTAGATTAACTTTTTATCTTTTAATATAATTTATACCATTGGATTTAATTTCAAATTTAAATTATAGATAAACACATGTCAATCTTTTGATAGTTTTTACTTCTTAAAAAACCCGCTATATGGTTTTAACAATGAGAATTAATTTCTGCAAATTCTATGTATTTAATATTGACAAATTGATTCTATATTTGGAATTAGGAGTTCAAAATTGTGTAAATAGTTAACCTTTTTTAATACATTATGAATAGTTACATCATTAAATATTTTTTTACAACGGTTAAAGTGTAAATCTAAAAAATAAGGGTAAAAATTAATATTATAATAATAATTAATTTCCTTAAAACATGTCCTAAATCTATTGGCTGACACATTTCCGAAAATTGGCATCCTTGGGTCCATTTTGGGACCCCATGGAGCCACATGGATGTAATAATGTAAATATATATTAATTAATGTAAAGTAACATATACATGTATCTTTTAGTAAAAAAAATTTTATATGAGGTTATAAAATTGATATAATAGAATATAAATAGTAATTATAAATCATATATATTTTCATACATCATGATTTTTTATTTTATAATATTTATACAAAATATAAATATATTTATCTATGACACAATAATGATGCATCATTTCCTTATTAATGAAAGAATCAAATAAATGATAATATAAATATAAAAATAAATATAATTTGAATTTTTGATGTCATCCAAAAATTTTATTGGTGAATAAGACATGTTAGGGTTGATTCAATAATTTTATTTTAAGTGATTATCTTTTTATGTCTTTCAAAAAAACAAAATACCATGTAGTGTCAAATTGGATATAAATGAGTTTTTTTAAAACAAATACTATATTATTAAATGATATAATATTCCTAAAAATATAAGGCTATTACAATGGACATATATACGGTTATATATAGCAATAATGAACCAGTAGTGGTTCACTTGGATTTTTATAGTAATTTTATTAACCATTAATTATAATAATACAAGAAGACATGGTCAAAGTTAAACTATTTAACTAAGAGTTAAATCGAAAAGATAAGGTCAATATGGTGGCCTAAACATGTCTAAACTCTATTGGTTGAGAATATATAGACTCATAACAACCTTATATACGAAATAAATATATTTTGAGCCATTATTAACCGAATATGATTTTATAACAAATTAATATTTCATGATTTTCTTAAAGTGACCCTCACCTCTCTTATAAAAAGGTACTTCCACTTTTCTCAAAATCACATCTAAAATTCATTTTGATTGTCCAAACCTGACTAAAATATCCCACAAACTACCCTAAATTAGACTTATAGTCCATACGTTGATCATAAATTCAACCTACAGAGCCCTTTTGACCAAATCAAAAGGTAGCACCTAAAGAAGAGGTAGTTATTTCATAATCTCTTTCAAAGTTCTTTTCTTCTTCCACTTCCTCATTATTTTTTGTTTCCTTACCAAAATAATAACTCCAGTACCATCTACATAATATGATGTTATTACAAATATTGAAGAAACAATATTATTTTTTTCTCCATCCTATAAATAAAAATTTCACCATACGTGTGTATATAAGGCTTACCTTCTCCACATCATGGTGTAGTTTTCTATTCAACACATAATTATTTGGATGGGTATAATAATAAGTATAATTTATTTAAATAGTAAATATAACATTGTAATGATTTTTTATATATGATATACTATCCAATTACATACTATTCCACTATCAATTGAATGGTATTTTCGCTCGTGCGTACATACAGATTACCGTCTCCACGGACACAATGAAAATAATTCCCCATCATAACCATTCAAGAATAAATTTTAATATGATGATTAAAAATATTGTTTATGAACTTAATATAATTCTGGATATGAATTAAATACATCCAATACATAAAAAATAGGACTTACATAACCAAACATATATTGGAAAATGAAACAGTTAACACCCGAAACAATGATACTGCTGAAATATTATTAGCAAATAAATATTAGAGGATCAATAATGATATCATATTTATGTATATAATTATTTTATAATTTAATAAAAATTATTTATGCATAATACAGGAGGGTAACATTCCATCGACTAAGGAAAATTACAAGGTAAGGGTTAATTTTACAATTGGCGGGATGCACCCTCTATTCAAATTCCCTTCCCCCGTTCTCAAGCTAGCCTCCCTATCGGCTATCCACGTGGTCACTGGGTTAGATGGCAGCCTCCTCACGCTGTTCTGAAGCTCAATACAGATTTATTCTGCATTACAGGTGTCATGAGAGGTGGTGGTGTGGTCTGAGACTCTCGGGGTCACATGGTCTTGGCCTTCACGGCCTTTCTAGGACGCGGCTCCTCTATCCAATCGGAATCCATCGTGTTTCTTTCTGGCCTCACTCTTTGTGGTAAAGGTGGTATCACCATTGAAGAAGAAGAGATAAACTCCCTAACTCTCTTCAACTCTTTTCATGGCAAGGGAACTTCCCCCTGATCAATCTCTTACTCAATCAGGAAGTGTTGTACCCTCCTCTCTAGCAACACTCGACTGAGTCACACGTGGCATGGGCGAAACAAGGTGGTGTACCACATAACCAAGCTTGCGATGTAGGGTTTGGCCACCACCTCCTTCTACAACCCCCTTTAGTTGAACCCTAAGGGAAATTTTATAATTAGAGGGGATTCCCTTGGTATTTATTATTTCAGGCCCCCTTTGGCCTTCTTTCATTGTTCTATTCCCTGCTTTTTCTCCCTTCTTCTTCAATAAATAAAGAAAGATAATGATGATGTTGACCTCTTTATCATCTAAATCTGTGTTTCCTAATAATTTATTTCAAAAAACTTTTAATATTTCCAAGAATATGGGTTAATGTTATGTATACCATTTTTGACATTCTATAAAATGTTTTTAAAGTAATCTTTCCATCATTTTCCAAAGAAGTTACTTTATGACCTTTTCAAAAAATTAATGTAAGAATGTTTTTTTAACTTATACAATGGGGCATCTATTTTTAGTCATATAACATCTTCAATTCTTCCCTTACAATCTTATAAGAATACTTTCAAAATAAATGTTTTCCATTATAATTATGCGACTTTTAAATTATTTCAAAATAGAAAGTGATATTTCTCTCAAATAGTTTAGAATTCATCTATTTCAACATCCTTTGATAGATTTTACAATTGTTTGAGGTTGATTTATTATGATAGAAATCTTCAATATTGTATTGAAGGTTTTGTGATATGGTTGACTTTGGATGTGTTATTTTTATACCATTCATGGTTTATGGTTAAATTATTAACATTTCGTATTCTAGTTTTAATAGGAATATTAATTCTACCATTCAACCTTTTCATATAAGGAATGCATTACACTTAGAAATTGATCAGTGGATCCCTCTATAGCTTCTCAATGCATTGGTAGGTCTGAGGAGTAAAACTATTGTCTTGGTACAAGGCATTGAAAAAATCTTATTGGTGGTCCTGGAATGAGGCCTTGACTATGTAGTTATAATGTCTGGCATTATGAATTCCATCATTATGAAATTTTCTATTGATATTACATGTGATTATTCAACTTCTACAATATAAATTTGAAGCATAAATGGAATTATTTGATTTATCCTTTCCATATTATGATGAAGTTTATGTTTAAAAGGCTTGTGTTTTATTCTTATAAATTTCCTCAAATGATTATTCATATATGTCAATGTTTCGACTATATTGATATTCATACTAAGCCAATTATCTCACCACTTTATTTTGTTTTATTTCTCTCAGGATGTGAAGATGTATATTGTGACTGATCTGAAGAGATATACTAAGAGATATGACTGTTTTCATAGGGGATGAAATGTTGTTGTTTTCCCTTACATAATTTAATTTCAAACTTATGTATGTATCTCTTATTTACAAGGCTACAAAACTGATCAGTCTTTCTAGATATGATTACTTGTATCAATGAAATGATATTTAATAATTCACCGAATCTGGGTAACTGGGGTCAGGAAATTACATTTGGTATTAGGGGATGTTTAGTAAAATCCTTGTAATCTATATTTAGAAAATCTATGATTATAGAACATTATTCAACGATATACTATGATAATTAGTATAGAAGAAATTCTTAGAATTTTGGTGATATAGATATTTTGTGAATTTTCAATGAAATACATCCCTGTATAGATAAGAGAAAGTAGAGGAAGCTCTGAAATGGATATACCTTGGATTGAAAACTCTAACATGGAATTTTGGGATTGACCCGGGGTGTCCGGTTACCGGAAAACGGGCCTTGCTAAATTCATGGTCACGACACACCTGGGGGATATACTTAGGATAATTCACATTTTCTTTACAAGCCATTATGATGGATTTATGAGTAAATAGATCCTAAAAAACATTTTTTATGATTATGGATTATATCCATATACACTTCAATTTATGTTGGGTATTTTACAAGTTTGGAATTAATCATTTTTATTGATAAAATATCATAGTGTATTACATTATTTAGAAATGGAGGCTACAGGAAGTAATAGAAACTATATAAAAGAACGTAATCCATGTAGGTGTGGGCCACCAACTCATGATAATTCTAGTGCGACTGGTGATGAAACTACTGCTGATCTGCTTATAACCATACTGGGAGAACTCACCCAGGTTATGAATAATAACCCAACCCGTATTGAGCACCCCGATCCACAATGTGAAGGATCAATGTTTGAAAAATTAATGAGGAAACAACAACCAACATTAAATGGGACTACAAATCTAGTTGTATAAAATCAATGGATATGTTTCATAGAAAAAATATTCCAAGCTTTTGAGATTAGAAAAAGGGAAAAAGTTTTCAAATTCTTTTATCAGCTCAAGGGTGATTCAGATCAATGTTGGTAATAAATTCAAAACACACATGATGATTAAGAATTATAAAATATATAATAGAGGGAGTTTAAGGATCATTTTATAGAAAAATATTTCCTTGTGACCATTGAGCTGATATGGAAAGACAATTTCTGAGTTTGAGGCAAAAGGAGGATGAGAATGTCATAAAGTTTGAGGATAGATTTATAAGTTAGTAGGGGATGAAAGAAATTATATACATTACCCATGATGTAATATTTATTGATTATTTTATTGGTCAAAAACAATTATCCATCGAGCATTAGTCTCACAATCTTTCTCAACGTACGAAGATATAGTCATGTGTACTATCAAACCCGAAAAGGAATTGTATAAGTCTTATGACATTAATGTAAAGAAATAGAAGAAGAGAATGGTATAGAAGGATAAAAATTATGGGAAAATTGGAAAGAATTATTTTCTATTATTTTATTATAGTTGGAAGAAACACCTTGACACTTGCATAGAAGGAATGGGAGTTAGTTACACGTGCGGTGAAAAAGGCCACCAAGCTCGTTACTGTAAGGGAAAGAAAGATATTTTCAATGTTTAATGCTACAATTGTAGAGAAATGGGACATTATAAACATGAATTTCCTAAGTGCAAAGGAAAATTACCTCATAAAAGACCAAGGGAGAATGGAAATATTTTGTTGTTACTACAGTTGAAGTGGAATAATTAATGTATTTGTGTTTTTTGATTATACAATTATATTATGGTTATAGAAAGAAATAGTCTTATATATATAAGGATTATATTACAATACATTTTTTTTCATTAGAGTTTTAATATTATGAAGGTAATCATATTTTAAATATTTTACAATATAATAAACCATACATTGTTTGGGGAATTTGATGTTACAATTGATTTTGGAATTAAGAGTCCTTTTAAAGAGAGTTTGGATAGAAGTATTTTGGATAACAATAAAGGATGGAATGAATAATTAATGAATTTGGATAGTATTGTTTAAGGTTAAAACATTTCTTAAGATTATTTTTGATATATTATAGTATTATAGTTTTATAAAAAGGATAACTTGCATGTCCGACGATAACCCATCGTGTAAGACAAATCAGTTGGGATCGAACCCACAACCAAAGTGTGACAAGGCTTTATCACCTACGACTAGCCAAAAAGAAATAACATGTTATTAAAAAATATATTTCATCATTTAAATGGTATGTGTTTATATTTCAAACCATATACTATTAGGATAAATTGAATATTTTTATGTATTATCAAGTTTTAGAGAGAAAGATGAGTTTGTGGTAGAAATTAGTTAAAAGATGTAACTCTACTTTTCAATTATTCTTTTTTTTATTCTTTGAAGAAATTAATTATTAAACTTTAACTAAAGGATCATAAAAACAAAAAAAAAATTATCCTAATACCTTATGATTTCTTGAACTAGCTATATTTTAAATCATTATAGATTTATGGCTTTTGAGGCCCTCAATTTTCCATCCACTTGTTTGTGATTCATAAACTCAATCAATCCATATAAATATTTACATTTTTCATCGAATTATAATTACCACCAATTTTATCCTACTAAATTTTCCAATTTGGTGGTGAATTTTTAATTTCCCTTTCTCTCTTATAAAGACAAAATTTTATTAATCATATTTCCTATGTGGGTTTCCATAAATGTATTTTCTATTTTATTAACTTTTTATTTTTTAAGATCAATTTCAAATTGTGAGGATGTAATTTATTGATGTAGGGAAAAATATAACACCCCATGAATCCATGGTACTCTTCTATTTGAATAATAAAACATCATGCGATTTACGCAACACCGAGTTCAAGCGCACCACGACCCATAAAACTAACCGTTTTAAAAGAAGTTATGAGTAGTAATACCCACCTTTTGAAATTTAATAATTTTTTTTCAAATTGGACTTCTTTTTTTGATTTGGAATATCAAAATTATCTTTGGGTAAATTTTTGGTACTTTTCTGATCACTTTCATATTTTGATAAATTGTGAAAAACAGTAAATATTAACATAAAATAACTTTTTTAATCAAAATAATTTATAGTGTTAAATTATAAATTTGAGTGGTTTTAAAGTATAATTATATTATATTTTTATCTTTTAATATAATTTAGGTCATTTTATGCAATTTCACATTTAAATTATACATAATAACATATCAATCTTTTGATAGTTTTTACTTCTTAAAAAACCCGCTTTTTGGTTTTAACAATGAGAATTAATTTTAAATAAGTTTCTACAACTTTTGTGTTTTGAATTTGGAAAAATGGATTCCATATTTTTAATCATGAGGTTCAAATTGTGTAAATAGATATATTTTATTTTTAGACATTATTAATATTTACATCAGTAAATATTTTATCTTCCATGGTTAAAGGGTAAATCTGGTAAATAAGGGTAAAAATAGTATTATAATAATATTTAATTACCCTACCACATGTACTAAATCTATTGGCTGACACATGTCCGAGAATGGGAATCCCTGGGTTGATTTTGGGACCCCATAGAGCCATGTGGGAGTAATAATCACATTTTATATTAATTAATGTAAGGTAAAGACAAAAATAACATAACCATGTATATTTTAGTAAAATAATATTTATATGAGGTTATATAATTGATCTATTCGACTATAAATAGTAATTATAAATATAAAATTAATTGATACAATATTATATTTTATTTATAATTTTTATACATAATATATATATTTATTTATGACAAAATAATGTTTCATTATTTTCCTTATTAATTAAAGAATGAAATAAATGATACTATAAATATAAAATTAAATATAATTTGAATGTTTTGATGGAATCCACAAATTTTATTAGTGAATATGACCTGTTAGGGTTGATTTTTTTCTAATTGATAATTTTTTATGACATTTACAATAAAAAAATACAATGTAGCGTCAAAATAGACATAAATGAGTTTTTAAAACCAATACAATATTATTAAATGAAATAATATTTCTAAAAATGTAATGTTCATCCAAAGGACATAGATAAGGATATATATGCCAATAATGAACCACTATGGGTTTTATTGAATTTTTATTGTATGTTTATTAAGCATTTATTATAATAATACAAGAAGACATGGTAAAACTTAAACTATTTAAAAAGAGTTAAATCTAAAAGATAAGTTCAATATGGTGACCTAAACTTGCCTAAAATCTATTGGTTGAGAATATTTCGAACCATCCCCACTTTATCCCTGAAATAAATTATTTTAGATCCATTATAAACCGAATATGATTGTATAATAAATTAATATTTCAAGCTTTTCGAAAAGTAACCTTCATCTCTCTTATAAAATGATACTTCCCCTTCCCTCAAAATAACACTTTCAAATCCATTTGGATTGGCCAAAACCAGATAAAATCTCCTGAAAACAACCCTCAATTATACCTAGAGGCTTTACATTAATAATAAATCCAACCTATATAACCCTTTTGATCAAATCAAAAGGATGCACCCGAAGAAGAGGTAATTATTTCATGATCTCTTTCAAAGTTCTTTACTTCTTCTAATTCCCCTTTCTCTCTTGTTTTCTTAAAAAAAATAGTAACTCTAGTACCTTATAAATACTAATATGTTGTTATAAATATGGTATGACCATATTCATTATTTTATCCATCCTATGAACTACAAAGTCATCATACATATGTACTTATTGTTTACTATCTCCACGTCGTGGTGTAGTTTTTTATTCAATAATTAATTATTTGGATGGGTATAATAATGAGTTTAATTGATGTAGATAATATATATAACATGTTAAGTTGTCTATATATCTGATATACCATACAATTAAAAAATATTCCACCATAAATGGGATGGTATTGTCTCTCACACGTACGTACGGAATACCATCTCCACAGATGTGATGAGATTTATTACTCATCATAAACATTCAAGGATAAATTTAATTTGATGATTACAAATAATGTTTAAAAACTCAATATAGTTCTGTATATTAATCAAATAAATCATATCCAAAAAAAATAGGACTTACATAACATAACATATAAAGTAAAATGAAACTGTTAACACCCTAAACAATAATACTACTGATTTATTATTAATAATGTAATATTAGAGGATCATATATGATATCATATTTTTTATATGGTTATTTTATAATTTAATAACCATAATTTAACCATTATAATTTAGGTTAACATACCATCTTATAAGGAAAATTAAAAGGTAATTTTTAATTTTACAATATCTTTATTATCTGAGGTTGTTTATACGTGATTATCTACTAGGACATCCTTATCATCCACATTTTTGTTTCTTAAAAATGTATTTCAAAACAATTATACTTTTTCCTAAAATGTGGGTTAAATTCATTTATACCATTGTTATACTTTCTATAAAATGTTTTAAAAGTAATCTTTCCATTACATTCCAAACAAGTTAATTTATGACCTTTTCGAAAAGTTAAGGTAAGAATGTTTTTTTAACTTAAACGATGGGTGCAACTATTTTCTCCCATTATAACATCTTCAAAGATTCCCTTACAATATTATAAGAATATTTTGAGAATAAATGTTTTATTTTATAAATATTTGACTTTTAAATGATTTCAAAATAGAAAGTAATATTTCTATCAAAAAGTTTTAATTTCATCTATGTCAACATCCTTTGATATATTTTACACTTCTTTGAGGTTGATTTATTATTATACAAATAATCCAAATTGTAATGACGGTTTGGTGATATGATTGACTATGGATGTGTTATTTTTATACCATTCATGGATTATAGTTAATCTATTAACATTTCATATGGTAGTTTCAATATGAATGCTTATGTTATGTTTCAACCTTTTCATATAAGGAATGAATTGGAAATAGTAAGAGACGGATGGAGGCCGTTATAGATCCTCGATGCATCGGTAGCTCTCATGAGACAAACTAGTGTCTTGGAATAGGGTTTTGACAAAATCTTATTTGTGGTATTGGCGTGAGGCCTTGACTATGTCGTTATGATGTCTGACATTATGCATTCCATCATTATTAAATTAGATATTGATATTACATGTTATTATTCAACTAGTAGAATATCCTTGTGAATATGTAAATGGAATTATTTGATTTATCCTTTCCATATTATGCTAATGTTTATGTTTAAAAGGTTATTTATTGTTATACATTGCATTAAATTTTTATGCTTATTTATGAATTTTTTTGCTATATTTTTATCCTTACTGGGAATATGAGTTCACCCATATCTTATGTTTTATTTTTCCCAAGATGTAAATAAGTATATTGTGACAAACATGTTGGGATACACTAAGATAAATGAGTGTGTTCATATGGGAACAATGTTATTGTTTTCCCCTTTCATAATGTAATGTAAAACTTATGTTTGTATCTAGTACTTAAAAGGATATTAAACTGATTGGCCTTTCAGAACATGATTACTTTTTTCATTCCAATGTTACGTAATAATGCACCGACTCTCTGTAACTGGTGTCAGCGTGTTACATCTAGCGGATTTGAAATGGAAATTTATAAGTCTGAGGAAAAAGGGGGATGAGAATGTCACAAAGTATGTGGATAACTTTATAAGGTTAGTAAGGCATGAAACAAATTATATACATAACCCAAAGAGTAAGTTTGATCGATTCATTGATGGGTTAAAACCTTTTCTCTATCGAGAAATAGTCTCACAATCTTTCTAGTCATACGAAGATATAGACTCATGTGCTATCATGATATAAAATAAATTCTCTAAGTCTTATGACTTCAAAGCAAAGAAAGAGAAGAATAGATCGTCTGAAAAATCTGTAAATGTAAATAAGGGGATGAAGGGAATAGTTGAATTTCCATCCAAAAGTACATGTGGGAAGAAACACCCTAGAAATTTCGTAAAGGGAATGTGGGTTTGTTACAAGTGTGGTGAAAGTGCCACCAAGCTCGTAATTAAAAGGGGAAGAAAGAGGCTTTTAATGTTGAATGCTATAGTTTTAAATAGTTGGGGAATTATGTAAATTAACTTCCTAAGTACTAAGGAAAATTACCTCACAAAAGGCCATGGGAGAATGGCTAAGCTTATGAGATCAAAACTGCAGAGGTTGAAGTTCCAAATGATGTGTTGGAAGGCTCATTAATAGTTTCCTCAAATTTATCCAATGCTTTATTTGATTGTAGATCATCTCATTCTTTCATATCAGCCTAGTTTTCTATGAAAATTATATATTTCTAATTTGATTTAACAAGGGATTTTTTAGTCAAAACTCTTAATGGATGTATCATTGCAACAATGTTTTGTGAATCAGTTCCCATTAGAGCATGTAAACGTTCATTATCTGATGATCTCATCATCATAACTAAGATTAAATTTGATATAATCCTTTATATTGATTGGATTTCATACCATGTTGTGAAAATATATTATAAGAAAAAAAGATGTTACAATTTTTGATGATGATATGGAGTACCTTATCATTAAACCGGAAATGTCACAATCTGTTTCTTATCTAGATCCACCCTTAGTGTCTCTACTAAATTCATTTATTGGGGAGGAAGATTGTGAAATAGCTATGGGTGTGGAATTGAATATTTAAATATAATACTTACCTATTGTGTATGAATATGTTGATGTGTTTCCAGAGGATTTACCTAGACCTCCACCAGAACAAAAATTGATTTTTACATTGATTTAATTCCTTGTTCAAGGCCCATATTGAAGAACCCATATAGAATGGCCACTGTGGAATTAGTGGAACTATAATAACAACAAGAGTAATTATGAAATAAAGGATTAATTATCCCCAATGTTTCTCTATGGGGAGACCCTGTTATTTTTGTTAAAAATAAATATGGGTCTATGAGGTTGTGCATTAACTACAGGGAGATCAATGCTATAACAATAAAGAACAAGTATCGCATACCACACATTGATGATTTATTCGATCAACATCATGGAGGTCAATATTTTTCAAGGATTGAATTTTGATCTGGATATCATCAGTTGTCTGTGAAGAAGGAAGACATTCCGAAGATTTCATTTTATACCAGGTACGGGGATTACAAGTTTACAGTAATGCCTTTTGGACTGACAAATGCACCATATGTCTTCAATGATCTAATGAATAGAGTTGTAAAGGAATATCTTGATGACTTTGAAGTGATATTTGTTGATGATATCTTGGTATACTCAAAAAGTAATGATGATCATGAATATCACATGCGCACTATTCTAAAGACTCTTAGAAGAAATAAAATATATGGGAAGTTTAGAAAGTGTGAATTTTGGATTCAGAAAATTTATTTTCATGGCCATATTTCCTCTAAGGATAGAATATATTTTGATCCTTCTAAGACAATATAAATTCAATAATGGACGTCATAGACAAGTATAACTAAGGTAAATTGTTTTATTGGTTTAGTTGGTTTATTATCGGTGTTTCGTCCAGAATTTTTCATAATTGGATAACCTATTAATCATGCTCACACATAAAGGGGTTAAATTTGTTTGGAAAAAACAGTGTGAAGAATGTTTATAAAAATTGATGAAAATTTTAGTCAATGCTCCTATCATGAATCTACCATCTGGGAATGATGGGTTTTTTATTTATAGTGACGCATCAAAGAAAAGACTTGGATTTTTATTTGGGAAGAATGATGGATTTATTGCCTATGAATCATGACAACTAAAAATTCTTAAACAAAACTATCTTAATCATGATCTTGAGTTTTCAGCTGTAATATTTTCTTTGTATATAAGGAGACACTGTCTCTATGGTGAAAAATGTGAGATATATACCGATCACAAGAGTTTGAAGTATATTTTCTCCTAGAAAGAACCCAACATGAGGAAAATGTGATGGCCTGAACTACTCAAAGATTATGATTTTACTATACACTACCACCCGGGGAAGGAAAATATGTTCGCAGATGCCTTTAGTAGAAAGGATCATGGGGTTTTTAACAAGATTAACGTTGAAAGGGATCCTATGTTCATGGTTATAGTAAATATGTATATGGGAATAATCATGGAAGATGAAATATTAATACTTTTTCAAATGGTTTCCAAACCATCATTTGCAGAAAGGATAAAATTTTCTCAGACTAATGATGAAGAGTTTAAAATGAAAATAAATTATGTGAATTTTGGGAGATTTATTGACTTCGTATATGAAGATTGAATTTTGATATTTGGTAAGAGTCATTGTGTTCCTTACATACCTGATCTAAAAAGTGAATTATTGAATGATGTGTATAGATCCAATTTCTCTATACACCTGGGTAGCACTAAGATGTATAGAGATTTCAAGGAACATTTTTGGTGGGACAACATGAAGAGGGAGATTGCTGATTATGTGTCAAGATGTATGGTTTGTCAAAAGGTGAAGGCTGGAAGACAATAACCTAGAGGAGTCATGAAACATCTCTCCATACCTGAGTGGAAATAGGATGATATTACGATGGTTGTTGTTATGGGGATACCAAGTAATGCTAGAAAGAATGATGAAAAATGGGTCATTGTTGATCATCGTAACAATTCATCACATTTTATTTCTATAAGAGAATATTTTCCACTTGAATGTTTATAAATACTATATATTATTGAAGTTTTAATACTTTATTGTGTACCCTAGTGATTGTTTTTTATCATGATCCCATTTTTACATCAATATTCTAGAAATCTATTTAGAAGGCCCTAGATACTAAACTTACGCTGAGCAGGGCATACCACCCTAAAACTAAAGGATAATTAGAATTGAGTATTCAAACCTTATAATAAATATTATAATCTCTCTCACATGACATTAAAGTTATATGGGATTAGTATTTAACTATGGTAGAATTTTACTATAACAATAGATTCTATTCAAGTATTCAGATGGCACCATATGATGTGTTATATAGAAATAGATGTCACACAACAACATGTTGTGATGATGTTGGTGAAAGAAAACTCATAGGACCAGAACATGTTGATGGAAAAATGGAAAATTTTATTCTTATCCATACCCACATCAAAGCCGCTCAATTTAGGAAAAAGTGTTATTCCAATAAACAAAGGAAAGATTTGTAATTTCATGTATGAGATAATGTTTTCTTGAAGGTATCTTCATGGAAGGGTGTAATATGATTCAGTACGATGGGTAAATTAAGTCCCAGGTACATGGGGGATTTCAAAATTCTTGAACAAATTGGAGTTGTAGCTTACTGTTTGGCAATTCCACCAAGTCTCTCCAATGTTCATGATGTGTTCCACGTATCGTTGTTGAGAAAATACATACCTTACCCAACACATGTACACACCTATGAGTAAATAGATCTGTAACCCAATCTATCTTTTTGTGAAGAGCCTATCAAGATTATGAATACTAGAGAAAAAGTGTAGAGATAACAATCAAATTGTCTGGTAAATGATATGTGGAGAAACCATAAGATGGAAGAGACAACGTGAGATCCCGAGGAACATATGATGAAGAACCAGCCAAATATTTTTATGCAGTAATATTATAGAAATTTCTAGGAAGAAATTATTTGAAGGTGAAGAGAATTTAACACCCCAAGCTTCTATAGTATGTTTCCATTTAAATAATACAATAGCTTTCATTGTACGCAACTTCGAGTTATAGCACACCACGACAAATCAAACATTAAATTTTAACAGCAGTTACGAAAAGTAATACCCACTTTTTGATATTTTATAGATTTTTTTTTTCTAAATTGAATTCATTTTTGGATTCCAATATCAAAATTATTTTAAGGTAAATTTTTGGTATTTTTTGGAAAACTTTCAATTTTTGATGAATAGTGAAAAACACTAGATTATTGATTAAAACCGGCATTTTAATTGAATAATTATTTATTTTATTTAAATTTCTTTTATGTAAATATATATATATATAATTCATTTATTAGTTCAATGTAATTAATTGGGGTCATTTTATAATAATATTACATATATAAATTTTTATTGAAGTTTAAACACCTTTTACCCACCTTCTAGGAACATTTGAAAATTTGTATAAAATGTAATCTTTCTCCAGCTATGAATTGAATTTCATTAATAAGAGAAATGTGGTTGAAAGAAGTATGTAAAATTTGGTTCAATAGGTTGAAACTATTTTTTGGTGTATAGTATCTTTTGAAATTTATTTACCATGGTTAAATGAAAATAGGGTAATTAAAGGTAAAGATGATATTATAATTACTATAAAACATGTCCTATTATATTGGATAAGTTTATTTCAACTAAAATAAACCATTGGAATAAAATATGACACTTTTTTATCCACTTGGATTAGATTAGGACATTTATTATTATTTTATTTAACGAATAGTTTAAAGTGTTAAATTATAATTTTAATAATTAAAGCATTTTTAATATAAAGTTACATATAAGATAAATTATACTAAAAATAATCAATATATTTCTAAAAATATTTCCTACATCATGGTATTTTATTTATAATTTTTAGAGATTAAATAATTAAATTTATTTATGACATAGTGATGATGCAGTAATTAACTTATCAATGAAAGGTTAAAATAATTGAAAATGTAAATGTAGACTTTTGATAAATTACACGAATTTTCTATGTTAATATGACATGTTACGGTTGATAAAATAATTTTTTTTTCTAATTGATAATGTTTTTATGACTTTCACAAAAACAAAATACTAAATAGTGTCAAAATTGACATAAATGAGTTTTTAAAACAAATACTATATTATTAAATGATATAATATTTATAAAAATATATTTTTCATCCAAATGACTTATATAAGGTTAGATATGTCTATAATGAACCTATTGAGTTTCTCTTGACTTTTTATTGTATGTTTATTAAACACATAATATAAAAATACAAGGAGACATGGTAAATGTTAAACTATTTAACCAAGAGTTATATCTAAATGATAAGGTTCATATGGTGACATAAACAAGCCTAAAACCTATTGTTTAAAAATATTTATACCCCTACACAACTTATCATCTAAATAAAATTATTTGGATCCATTAGAAATAGAAAATTATTTTATAATAAAATAATATTTCAAGCTTTTCCTAAAGTGACCCTCACATCTTTTATAAGAGGGTACTTCACCTTATCTCAAAATCACACCTCCAAATCCATTTTTCTCGGCCAAAACCTGCTCAAATATCCTCCCAAAAACACTCAATTCTACTTAGAGGTCTTACTTTGACCATAAATCAATCCTATGGAGCACTTTTGATCAAATCAATAGGAAGCAACCGAAGAAGAGTTAAATATGTCATCACCTCTTTCAAAGTTCTTTTCACCTACCACATCCTATTTCTTTGTTGTTTCCATACCAAAATAATAACTATAGTAACTTCTACATAATTTGATGTTATTATAAATATGGTACAAAAATATTAACTATTCTATCCATCCGATGAATGACAAAGTCACCATACGTGCGTACGCACGACTTACCGTCTCCACGTCGTGGTGTAGCTTGTTATTCAACACTTCATTATACTGATGGGTATAATATTGAGTATAATTTATGTAAATAATAATAATAAAATGTTAATGATTTTCTATATATGATATAACATCCAATTATATACTATTTAACAATCAATAGAATGGTATTGTCGCTCTAGCGTACCTACTGATTACCGTCTCCACGAACACAATAAGATTCATTCGCCATTGTAACCATTCAAGAATAATTTTATTTTAATGATTAAAAATAATGTTTACAAACATAATGAAATACATCTTATCCATAAAAAAATGAATTACATAACAAAACATATAACGGAAAATGAATCAGTCAACATAGAAAAAATGATACTACTAAAATATTATTAACAAATAAATATTAAGAGAACCTATATGATATCATATTTATGTATGTGGTTCTTGTATAATTTAATAAAAATTAAATAACTATTATACAAGAGGTTAATATACCCTCCAGTAAGGATGAGTACAAGGTAAGTGTTAATTTTACAATCTATTTATTTATCTATGGTTTTTTATATATAAGTATATACAGGGACTTCCTTACCATCCACATATGTGTTTCTTAAAAATGTATGTCAACTTTTTTTACTATTTACTAGAGTATGGGTTAATGACATATATAACCTTATTTTAATTTTTATAATTTTTTTGAAAGGAATATTTCAGTAATTTTTCAAACAAGGTACTTTATGACCTTTTCGAGATATTAAGGTAAGAATGTTTTTTAACTTATACGGTGGGTATGGCTATTTTCTGTCGTTATGACACCTTAGAAGATTCCCATTCAAGATTATAATAATATTTTGAAAATAAATGTTTTATTTCATAATTAAACAACTTTAAAATTATTTAAAAATTGAAATAGATATTTCATTCAAATAGTTTTTATTTCATCTATGTCAACAGTCTTTGATGGATTTTACACTTGTTTGAAGTTGATTTATTATGGTATAATATTACATATTGTGTTGAGGGTTTTGTGATATTTTTGACTATGGGTGTGTTTTTTATACCATTCATGGTTTATGGATAAAGTATTAAAATTTATTATTATAGTTTTAATAGGATGTTTTATGTAATTTTTCAACATTTTCATATGAGGAATACATTGAAATTAGTAAGCGATGGGTGGAGCCCGCTATAGCTCCTCGATGCATCGGTAGGTATCACGAGAGAAACTAGTTTTTTTCCAATAGTCCATGAAAAAATATTATTTTTATTATTGGCACGAGGCCTTGACTATGTGGTCACGATGTCCATGATTTTGCATTCCATCATTATGAAATTTGAAATTGATATTAAATTTGATTATTCATCTAGTAGAATATCCATGTCAATAAGTAAATGGAATTATTTGATTTATATTTTCCATATTATGCTAATGTTTATGCTTAAATGTCTTATGTTTTAGTCTTATAAATTTCCTTAAATGATTATTCTAATTTATGGTTGTTTCCGCCATATTTTTATCTTTACTAAGCATATGATATTACCACTTTCTTATGTTTTATTTTTCCCAGGATGTGAAGAAGTATATTATGATTAAACTGGATGGATATGACAAAGGATATGAGTGTGTTCAAAATAGTACACAATATTGTTTTTTATTATTTCATTATGTAATGTTAAACTTATGTATGTATATAGTACTTCATAGCCTACAAAACTGATCAATCTTTTGGGACATGATTACTTGTATCATGCAAATTTTATATAATGATGCACCGACTCTGGGTAAATGGGTTCAGGGCGTTTCATCAACCAATAATTTCCTCTTAATATCAATTATTGATATTATATATAGACTCAACATAATCATTAAAAACTGTATTGGTAGATGAAATCTATCAATTTCCCATCTTTCATAACTTTATTCTTCTTTTGTGAACACATGTCATCTTATTGTGGCCTCATTATCTTCTCTATTAGTGATCATTATGAAATTACTTTTAAAATTATTTATGTTTCACATTTTCTAGTAATTTACATATCCTATATTAATAAATCCATGAAAATGAGATCATTTTCTATCTTCATCATGGGAATAATTCAATTTTCATTCATACTCAAAGAACCCTCCACCATATTTTCCTTCTGAGGGATCTAGTGTATCACAAATTCATAGTCCTTTAGTATCTCAATCCATATTATTTATCACATGTTTAGTTATTTTCAAGTGAATATATAGCTAAACCATTTTTTAGAAGTATATATTTTATATATTTCTCCATAATGATAATGTATCCACATCCTTAAAGCAAAGATTATAGATTCCAACTAATGATTGTGAGTTGTGTAATTTTCATGTTAGTCCAATTACTTATTTTATGCTTAATAAATAAGATCATAATTCTAAATAAAGAAACATATTATTCATCAACATATATAATAAATAACTCTTTTCTATATGTTAAGGTCAATACTGGTAAATTGAATACATTTTTGATCAATTCTAAAAATCTTTTCTCAGACACCCTAGACGATACACGCTTCAACCATTAACATGTTTACATGGTTAAAATATTTTCTAATCATGATGAATTTTAATCAAATAATATATCGAATCCATCCATTCCATGTAAATAACATATCTATGTTATATTCCTTGGTTTGGGACATTCATTACAAAACAGTGTCTTTGTTGGATCCAATACAATTCTATCTATATATATTATAAGTGAAAGAAAAAAAATTTTGAAGTAAAAAACTAACACTTTATAAATTTCTTGTATTGTTTTTTAACCTTTGGAGTCTCAAGGATAAACCATAAATGTTATTTATTTTCATTATTTAACTTAGAGTATATCAAGATTTCATAAATAAAATCTATACAAAAATTCATTATGATAATCCCTGAATGGTCAGTTTTTTAGATCCATGGAAAATGTGGGTTCATTTTTAACCCAAAAGTAATTATCATTAAAGGATAATAACAATATCTTTTATGAATATCCATGTTTGTTAAATCATCCTTCTAGAATTATAATCGAGGATAACTAGGTAATATTTCAATCCATGACAAGTACAGAGCTATTTTAAAATGATCAAATAGATCATCTATATGATGAAATGATTAATTTCACATCTACATAATGTAATTTATTTCTACATAATCAATGAAAACCCTCATAAAACAATCCATCATTTTCCAAAATAAGATAAGTTACCTCCATGGTGAAACACTATGATATATTAATCCCTTATCATTGAACAATTTTTATTATTTCATTAATTCTTGAAATTACTCTAGATCTATTTCATATAGAGGCTTAGATATTGGTGTGCATCAGGGATAAGGTTAATAGAGAATTCATCATAACAATATGTTGGATATAAAATTTATTCTTAGGGAAATACATCAACATAGTACACCAAAAATGATATATCCTCCATTTTAATGGTATCCTTCTTATTTTTTTATTCATATTATCTAATATTATCATTAAGGTGATCCTTTAGAGGTGGTCCTTAACAACACTTAATAAATCATGTCTTTCCTATATGAATATGGGATTATATTTTAGCCTTAGATATTTTAATATCTCTCCCACATCAATAAAATATTGCATTACATTTTGAGATCTTATCCATCCCATGATTTTGTAAAATTTCACCATTTTTATTATTGATATGTCAACATTTAAAGATGATCTTTCAATATTAAATGAGATAGATAAATAAACTCTTGTTGATATAATATTTCTACAAGGTGTCTTAACAAAACAATCCTTGTATAGTATATTAGGTCATGATTCAACATTCCTAAAAATAATTCAAGATACATATGATAGAATAAATCCATAAAATATTAATTAATTAGATAATTTTTTGTTTATGAACATAATACATGAAATGACATCATTTGGGACATCAACATCTACTACTATGATTTAGAAATCCCTAACTTTCTCTCTTGTAATATTAATTGGTATATTTCCTTACTACTTGGGGTATCAATTTGAATACTTTTCCATCTATTTGTAATTGGAAAATTGGAAATCAAAGGATTTTATTTTTCACTTTCACTCCTAATCCTGGTGTCCATTACATCGACACATAAAAACAACTCCCAAAATAGTCATTCATGATTCAAGGTGACTATTTTCTCTATTTTTACATGATTGAAAATCCAATATTCCCTTATTATCCTTTTATATGTTTTCCACAATATATAATTAGGATTCTCTCTTATTATCTTGATTTCCTTTTTAAGATAAGGAACATGAATAACTCATTCCCAATATTTATGGGACTCTTCAGAATCCCCTCATAAGGTGATTTTTTTGATAGGCCAATGGTCTTCACAAAAATTATTATAGTTCATCAAGGATGGATTTAATATTATATTCAGTCTTTCCCACATAATTAGAATCATGTGTCTCTAACCTTATAAATTTTTCATCGTACTCTTTTAGATATTCCTATTTTTTTAATTTAATTTATTAATTTCAATCCCATGTTATCTTTTACCTCATGTTGAAAATATTTCCCCATAAATAAAAATTTAAAATCATTCAGCACCAAAATTTATATCTCTTCTTTCTTCTGGTTTTTTTGAATCAAACACAACAATTGATTACAATATCTCCTTATATGATATATAACCATGATAACCTTTTTGGGGTGTGGTGGGGCTTATAGTTCTAGTAAATAATCTAAGGGAAGATGGTGTATTTATAAAATAACTAATTCATTCAATGAATGGCTATTCATGACATGAATGGTTAATGGTGGGTTCCATGAAATTAATTCAAGGTGATATTTTTTTAGAATAATTGGTTCACGATTTGAGATTACATACACAAATTCAAACTATTTTTTATATTTTAATCATTGGTGACTTTTTGAGAATGCCTGAAAACTCAAATATTCATGATAAGAAACCTTGATTCAAATTGTGTATGAGGTTGTGTAATTTTTCATTAAAAAACGGAATTCCCTCCATTTATAAAAATCCCATCTCTATTTTCATTAAACATACAACACCCTATTAGATTATTTTGGGTGTTCTCTTTAATCCAAATATAGATATCATTGGATCATTGTATTATAGATATTGAAATTAAAGGCAAGACCCTTCCTTCATCTTTCCCTTCTGGATTCACTAGTTTTACCTTTGTAAGAACCATAGTTTGGGACTTCCAAACTAAGATCCAAGATTTTCATCATGTGCTGAAAGAGTATCATAGGAATTAATTGAGGGAGAAAAAGGAGGAACCTATTTCATCCTTCACCATTGAATATTTTTATTTGTCTTATATTCCTTTGAGGTTGGTGGTCTAACACAACTCTCTAAGATATGATTTGTTTCATTATTATATGTAACATATTTGATCATGGAATCACACCAAACACATTAACTTCCTATATTTTAGTTTTTTATCTTTTATTCCATGAACTCATGTGGATTATGCTGGGTTCATTTTCACTGGGAACAGGACATGTCACTACCCATGATGTTTTCTAACCCTTGACATAGGGTTGGAACTTAGATAAACCGATATCCCTTTGATAAGTTATAAATTACTAATGTTTTGTCTTAATAATTAAATTGTGGGATTCAGTTCAATAAGGAGTTATATGGATTGAAACTATGTAATTGGAGTGTAATTGAATTTATAATCAAATATGTTAGAATACCGATTAAATGTATTGTATATGGTAATTGGGATTAATTTGAGATATGAATTAGCATTGTCAAAATTATTGATGATATTTGGTATCATTGAATAATTGGAATGAATAGATTAGAAATGGTAATTTTTATAAAATTAACAAATATTATTTACGATCAAATGTTATTAAATTTTTTAGAATGTGAATGAAATGAATCATTTTGAATGTTTTGTAAATTGAAAATTTTCCTTGACATTGGAATTCACAAAATGTCCAATGTTCTCACATCTTGTATGTGGTCAGAGATTGGGCATTCACAAAGGGTAAAATAAATACTTATTACCATGGAATGTTATTGTTCCCTGGGAACATATATGTAATAGTGGCATGGGAATTCACATAGAGCCCAATACAACATGGTCACTTCTTCAAATGGTATGGTCTTGTTCCTAGGAATAAGCAAGAAAAACTAGCATGTGAGTTTACATAGATCCAAGTATTTTGTAATTAGTTGAATCTAAAAATTGAGAATATGGTTTTACATGAATTGATATGGGTGATTCATTATTGTAAGGATTATCCACTGGTGGTATGCGTGATTCATCCTAGGAATGATACCTCTCCAATAGATAGGGACATTTGAAATCACACTGATGTATGTTTGTCTAAACCAGATTGTGCAGACAAAGATCATAGGTTATCCAGATTATTTAATTTTTTGTATTAAATTATAAATAAATTCCTCAATTAATCTTACTATTTCATTCTATATATATTAAAACTATATTTTTTAGGTATCATGGGTCTTGGACTACTGAATTTTACAAACACCATGTTCAGCCGCCATTTAGTACCTAGAAAGATTTCATGGACTTTATTCTGCAAATGGGAAATAGTCTATGTTTTGGAGTGTATGCGTTGATGGAAATGATTTGATATTGGGTATGTGACGAAGTTGGAGGTTTAGCACTGGGGTTTTCAAACTATTTTTTTGGTAGTTTTTTTAGTTTACTTGTATGTATTTCATTACTTCATTTAGTTCGAAATAAATTTTAACATATAATGGTTTATTGTTATCAATTGTTTTATATAGTAATCATCTATAATCTATTTGAGTTTTATTATATGATTGTTTAGTTTATTTCCAATTTTATTGAAACTCCATTCTAGAGGGTATATTATCCCACCTATATTCCATATTCTATATCTAATATTCGATAGCATCATTCTTATAAGGAGTTGCGCCTGAAGTTTTGTAATGACCCTAATTGTTCATGTCAGGGATAATTGGGTTTGGAAAATCACAATGTGGTATCAGAGCTCATGCCTCTTCCTGTTTCTCTATGATATATTAAATTTATAAAAGGTTTTATGATTTTTTAGGGTTTGTTAATGATCATGTGTATGAGAGTCTCAAATCAATGTGCTGGGGAAAATTCAAGTACCTAGGGATGGGAATGTTTTTCATGACTTTTACTTGGTATCGTTGTGATGATATTTCACCATTGGTGATTTAATTATAATGTGAGTCTACTATTTTATGATATTTACTCACTGATTCATATGACTTGATGTGAGTATGAACGCATCATGATAGAAAACATAGGATAATATGTTGATATTCATTATTCTTGTAAGGGGCATATTGTTGGGAAAAATCCATGAAGGTATCATTGTAGTATTTTTGGGTGATTGTGTTTGTTGACAAAGAAGGTTTCCATTGTGAATTGTGATGTTTAAGATTTTTTTTTTGAAAATCCATATTGACAATGAACCATGTCAAAAGAATGGACGATCTGAAGGTGGTACAAAAAGAACAGTACAAGGTGGCACCATTTTCCAGTGTTTGCCAAATTTTTGGGGTCCAAAATTTTGAGTTTGGTGAGCATCATGAAAAGTGGATATGCTTTAAGATCTCAAAAAAATATGACAAAGGCATGAATTTGGTGAAGATATGATTCATGGATTTGATTTCACAAAGACCAGAAAAATGATGGTGATGATTAATCGCGACTACGTCAAGCTTCACGAACAGCAGAGTTGATGTGCATCGCGGCGGTGAAGGGCTTTGCGAGAGAGCATCATAGCGAAGGTATGAAGGGATTGGCGGTGATGCTCCGGGATTACATCAAGCTCTGCAATAAAAAAAATTCCATGGTGCTTCGCGATTTTGAGAGAATTTCTGCAGGAACATCGGAGCTTTGCGATTTGAGATGACGTGGCATTGACATCGCGCTAAATGTTCATGGGTCGGTGGAATCGCATATAAATAGGACTCGACCCCTTCAAGATAATTAGAAGAGAAGAGATATCATGAAAAAAAATCATTTTCTCTTGGATCGCGAAGGTGGTTCACGAAGGCAGCGTTCTTCTCAAAATAATAGCTTTGCAGCGGCTAATCTAGCTCCATGAAAGTTGCGAGCTCTGTGTTGGCTCAGTGAGCTCTATGAGGGAAGTCTCTCTGCGATGACTTGTGATTCACGAGAGTGCTTCCCGAAAAGGTTGGAGATTCTCAAAGTGTTTTTTGAGCTTCATGAAATTGGAGCCTCATGAAGTAGGGTGCTTTGCGAAGGTAATTTCCAAAGGAATTACCCAATGTTTATAGGAAAAGGATTATTCTTCTGTGGATGAAAGGTGAACGTTAACAGGGCATCTATCAATAGTTGAGGATGCATGAATTCAATAAAATGATTAGACCTAGGGGTATATAAACTGTGAGTGGATCCCTTCTAATTTCAGTGAGAAAAGGAAGAGGAAGAAGGTAATCCATTCTACTGGCAGTGAGTCAGGGAATGAGAAATAGGTTGTGACCCTTGGGAAAGTAGTGAGTTGAACCTAAACATTGTAAAGGCAGGGAGCCTGGGCATAAAAGGGATCTAGCCCAAAAATTATTGGCAGTGAGCCTTAGTGGATTTGGTACAACAGCACATCGTCATTGTATGCTCCTTGGACGTAACCTAGTGAGGGTGAACCATGTAAAAATCTATGTGTCTGTATGCTTGTTTCCCGACATTGCATTCAAAGAATCATCATCAGATAAAGACGAAAATAAGTGGTCATAATAAACAAGCAAGTCCAAAAAAATATACCCATGTAATAAAGAGGTCAAGATCATGTTGTCCAGGAAGAATTTAGAAAAGAATAACCATACCCCGAATCACCCCTCGCTCAGGGTATATAGGCCACTATTGGTCCTAATAATTGGTATCATAGGGAGGGTTGATTTTATTAGAATTGTTTTCACTGGCTTGGTGTAGTCAATTTGTGTGGTTAAACTAGTCCTATCTTATCTCGGTGTGCCATGGAAAAGGGAAAAACATCAATTAATAATCAAAAGTCAGGTGATATCCCTCAGTGTGGAAGTGTTAATGGATAGAGTGTGATTCAGTTAAAATAATCGTATAGTGAACAAAATAATGGTTTTAATGAATCATATAGTGAAACTAATTACTCATTCAATGATGATGAAGGAATGAGTGAAGAACTTGACATTCCAAGTGATTTTGGAACTACTGATGATGAAGAAACTCCAAGAAGTTGAAAAGTGGAAGTTGTGCACAAAGATAAGGAATTGGTTCAGAAATTCACTGATGAAATTATATATAAAGATATTCGGATCCAAGAATTGGAAACTAAGATCAACAAGCTATGAGTTTTGAATCAAAGGCTTATTGACGTAACTACAGATCTGAAGGAGAAAAATGATTCTCAAGATGAAGAATTGTGAAAGAGATAGGAAAAGATAGAAAAATTAAAAGATGGTGTCAAGGGGAAGAATCTGAACTCAGATGAGATTCAGAATTTGAAATATAAATATGAATATCTTTCTACATAGCTATTTAAACTAGATTAATGGAATAAAATGCTACAACAAAAGAATTCATGTTGTTCTGATTCTATTTCTCAAGAAAAATTGAATGTAATGGAGAAAATTGATAGGGTAGATGAGCTCACACAAGAACTGGAAGATGAGATGGGTAGTGGAAATAATCTCAGAAGAGAACTCAATTCCCAACTTCAATCAAGAGATAATATTATTTTGTAACTGGAGGAAGAGCTAGAGTTAGTCAAGAATGAAATGGATTAATCTAATTCCAAATAGAAACTCATGATGAAGGATGCCTTACACTTATTATTTTATTATCCTTCGGTAGGTGATGATGAAATGAATGAAAAATATGAATCTTCAGGGGAGAATCATGAAAGTATTGTATCATCCCAAAGGCCATCCATTTATGGAAAATCTATAAATTTATATGATGATACCACTCCTATGCATGATAGGAAAACTGTAGTGAAAATCTCTAGGTATATGAAAAACCTTGTAGGTGTCGGAGACAGACCTAAAAAGACTTTTATAGGAAGAAATGATGGCATGTACTACTTTTGTTGGATTCATGGTCATACGTCAAGCATCTATTCAGAGGATCTGGAATACATTTCAGGATTTGAAAATCGAAACTTTAATAAATATGAGAATATGAATAAGAATCATGAGAAATCAGAGAGAAGTGTCTCTTAAAGGAAATCATTTATTAGATACTATTACTGTGGAAGAATGGGACACACCATGAGTAGTTGTCAGGAAGCTCAGGAGCTCAATGTCAGAGGAAGAACTCAAAATGCATCAACATATTTATATAGAAATGAGGAAATGAGGTATTCCTTTGATGTAAAATGTTTTATATGTTATGATTATGGGAATTTGGAAAGACATGATAGCAAGAATAAAGTAGGAAAGGTAAAGGAACTTGAATGGAGATTCAAGACTCCAGTGGTGTATAATGATAAATAGTACACTGGAAGACAAAGTGGTAAATTGGAAAATATGCATAGAGCCTCAGGGGAATCACATGGAGCTGAACGAATGGTGTATCAATAACCACCTCTATCACACTCACAACTGCTCTCTAATAAAGAACATGAGAAAATATGGATGAAAAATGGAGTAAATGATACAGTTGTGTGTAAGAAGAATGTAGGTTCAGTGGAGGACTCACCACCAGCACAAAATAGTGTGGTGACTCAGATATCTGATAAAAGAAAGATAAATAAAGAATTTCTTATAAAATCTACATCTCATGCTACATATTGAGAAGTAAAATCATGCAGAGAGATTCCTACCTAGGGAAGGAATCAAGGGCAGTGAAATTTTGGAGGAACATCAAAGAAGGAAATGTTTACTAGTGGGCTTTAACCCCCTATAGCAGGAATGTCCAGGCCTGTAGGATATACATATCAGAAAAAGGCTCAAAATGAGGGTAAAGAATTCCTAGTCATATGGATAGAATAGTTTAAGTTGGCTAGTCATCTAGAAGAAGTGTGGATGGAGTGCGACGGTCTACAAGAAATAATCAAAGGGTTGACCCATTAGGATTAACCAAAATCCTCTTCTTCGGGATTCTAGAAGATCCCCTCTCCCTATGTATATAAATGCAATTAACTAATGATTCATGTGTCTCAGGTTTTAGGGAGATACAATATAAGGGGAAGTGGCATCTATAGATGCAAATTGGAGAAGTGATAAGCTTCATAGTTTCAATTGACATAAATCAGGTACCAATGTTGATGAAGAAAGGGTGAAATAGAGCACAATAGAAACATATTGTATTATTAACTTTGTCTCTTGTTTCTTACACTAGGTTCTAACACAGTAGGCTTAGAGATTTTGTTAATGGCTCAATTACGAGTGGAATATCAGAATAGATGATGCCAGAGAAGAATAATGTTTATGGGTTTAAAAGGTGGGCCTAATCATTGGAAGTGTTGCAGAAAATCAAGAGAGAATTAAATATCATAATCAGATGCAAGATCCATCAATGAAATAATTGGATGACCCAGCTTAGGTGTTGTATATTGAGAGAAGACATATTTCCAAAGAAGCGGCAATAATCATGTATTTCATTATTATCAATTTTTTTCTAATAATATGGTATCAGATGCCTGCTTTCAAGATACCAAGAAGCTGCGATATAAAATCAGAGGTGATTCAACCAAAATATGATAAAATTAGCTGAATGAAATGACATCATTAAACAATGAAACATCGAAAAGTTTTCTATTGAATGTGAGGACGTGGTAAGAGACTCAGGAGGATCAGAAGTGGCTGATGTTGATTCAGAAGAAGATACTGATGATGAGCATAAAGAAGAAAAACCTGTATCTGCATAGAAGCCAAAGATTCAAGATGAAAGTGATACGAGAAATATCATTGGAGATCAATAAGCTCTAGTTCAGACAAGAATAATGAAGTCACTATAGCAGACATCTTTTCTATCTTAAGTAGAGACGAAATGCTTTGCTGATGCAGCTGTAGATGAAAACTGGGTTCAGGATATGAATGATGAGCTTGATCAGATTGATAAGAACCAGACATGGGATATTGTTTCAAGACCAGTAGATAAGAATTTCATCAGGACATAATTGTTCTAACACAACCAGATTAATGAATATGGAATAATGGCTAAAAAAATCAGGACTAGTGTGCAAAGGATACTCCCAGATATAGGGAATAGCTGTTGATGAGACATTTGTACCGGTTGCAAGGGTGGAGACAATCAGATTATTCATACACATTGCAGTGTAACAGAAGTTCAATGTGTTCCAGATGGATTTCAAATCTACATTCATGAATGGAGGTTTGGAGGAGGAAGTTTATATTGACCATCTAGATGGTTTTCTCAATCATGAGGATGAGAATAATTTTTGTAGACTAAAGAAGACATTGTATGGGCTAAAAAATCACCAAGAGAATGGTACTCAAGGCTTGATTAGTACTTGAATATGCATGGTTTCTCATGTAGGGGAGTTGATAACAATCTCTATTTCAGCAATGACAGTAATCAAAGGATGATGGTGTTGGTTTATGTCGATGACATAATATTTGGCAGATCAGATGAAGCTCAGTGCATAAAATTTTCTGAATTCACAAAAAGTGAGTTTGAAATGTCAATGATTGGAGAGCTAACATTTTTCTTTGGTCTACAGGTGACACAAGGAAGGAGTTGAACATTCAATTCACAATCTAAATCCTCCAAGGAGGTTTTGAAAAGATTTGGAATGGAAAATTCTAAGGATATGAAGGCTTTGGTAGCTACCTAGATGAAATTGTCCAAAGATGAGGATGTAAAGGCAGTTAATATCATAGAATTCAGGAAAATAATTGGATCTTTTCAATAGTAGATTGCAAAAAAGTCCTGAAATTGTATTCGCCACATGCCAAGCAACGAGATATTAGAGTAATCCAAAGGAAATCCACATGCATGCAGTGAAAAGAATACTTCGGTATATTAAGGGAACCGTGGATTTTGGCTTGATGTATAATGGAAAATCTCAGACTGAGTTATTGGGATATAATGATGCAGATTGGGCCGGTTCAGTGGATGAAAGGAAATCTACATCTAGAGATGCATTCTATCTTGGTAAACTATGTATTGATATGATATGCAAGAAGAAAGATTACATCTCATTAAGCACCGTAGAAGCTGAGTATATTGCTGCCACTCATGTATGCCCATATTTATTTTGGATGAAGCAGCAGTTAGATGATATGGGAGATGAAGTGAAGTCTCAGATCGGAATCCAGTGTGATAACTCAAGTACTATCAGTCTCAGCAAAAACCAAGTCCATCACTCAAGGAAAAATCACATTGAGATAAAGTATCATTATACCAAGGAGAACGTTGAGCAGGGAATATTGATGTTGTAGTATGTGCCTAAAAAACTACGGGTTGAAGAAATTATGACGAAGGCCTTACAGAAGGATGCGTTAGATAGGTATCGACTGGCTCTGAGGGTTTAGTTGAATCCCCGCACTTGAAAGAGTGTGGATGTCGCGACCCCCCCACCTCTCCCTGAGGTATTGTGTGTTTTTCTCTATTGTTCTAATCTATGTTCGTTAAAATTTTGTAGACCACATAGGGGTGACCTTTGGGTTCATTGACAATGGGGGGAAATATTGACTCCTCAAAGGGGAGAAAATGTGGCCAAGGAGGGAGACATTTTCTTAGTAAAAGACATGGGCAGAATCTGAATGGTGGTTGTGCGAGATAGGGGAGATAATTGAGATTTGGGGAGAGTATTAAATCTGATGATGCTAGAAGTGATCGATCAAATCATAGATATCACAATAGTTGATGATTGTGATAAAAGCTGAACAGTGATGTTGGAAAGGTTTGAGAAGGTTTCCAGCTATCACCAATTGGTATCAGTGTGGTTCAACAATTGGTATCAATTTTTCTATTGGTATCTATTTGGAATTGACAATTGGTGTCTGACATGAAGTGATTTGTTGACGAAATTCTCATACTAATCATGTTTCTCACGCCGAGCATTGCTCATGTGGTCTTAGAGTACATGTTAAGTGAATATTTGAATGCTATCAGAATCACAATAAGCGAATGGTGGTAGGGGAAGGAAGGACCTTCATAGAGGTATCAAAGTGCATAGAATCATTCTTAGAAGAGTTGTCAACAAACCCAAAGGGGGAGATTGTTGGGAAAAAATCCCTCAAGGTATTATTGCACTATTTTTGGGTTGATTGTGTTTATTGACAATGAAGGTTTACATGATGAATTTTCGAGTTATAGAGATGTTGTTGAAAATCCATATTGACAAAGAACCATGAAAAAGGAATGGATGATCTGGAGGGGGTACAAAAAGAGTAGTACAAGGTGGCATTGTTTTCCAGAGTTTGACAAATTTTTAGGATCCAAAATTTGGAGGTTGGTGAGCATCACGAAAAGTGGATATCCTTGATGATCTAATCAAAATATGTCAAAGGCATGAATTTCGTGAAGATATGCTTCATTGATTGTATTTGGAGAAGACCATAAAAATGATGGCAGTGATTCTTCACAATTACGTCAAGGTTTGTGAACGACAGAGTTGAAGTGCATCATGGCGGTGAAGGGATTTGTGAGGGAGCTTTGTGGAGAAGGCATGAAGGGATTGACAGTGATGCTTCATGATTACGTCAAACTCCACGATCAAAAAATTTCCATGGTGCTTCACGATTTTGATAGAATTTTGGCGGGAACTTTGGAGCTTTGCGATTTGAGATGACGTGGTGTTGACTTCGCATGGAAAGTTTTTGGGTTGGTGGAATCTCCTATAAATAGGCCTAGACCCCTTCAAGAGAAATAGAAGTGAATATAAAGACTTCAAAGAAAATCCTTTTATCTCGGTTCATGAAAGTGGTTCACGAAGGCAGTGTTCTTCGTGAAAGAAGAGCTTCGCGGCGGCTAATCCATCTCTGTGAAATTTGCGAGCTCTGCGTTGGCTTAGTACGTTTCGCGAGGGAATTCTCTCTGCGATGACTTGAGCTTCTCTAGTGTGCTTCGTGAGAGTTCTTTGAAAAAAGTAAGGAGCTTCGCAAAGGCTTGTTTGAGATTTGCGAAATTGGAGCCTCGAGAAGTAGGGTGCTTTGTGAAGGTACTTTCCAAAGGAATTGCCAGTGTTCAGGGGAAAAGGAGTAATCATCAGTGGATTAAGGTTTAACGTTAACAGACCATCTATCAATAGTTGAGGATACATGAATTAAAGAAAATGAAGAGACCTATAGGTCTATAAACTGTGAGTGGATCCCTTCCATGTGTAGTGATAAAAGGAAGAAGAAGAAGGTAATCCTTTCTACAAGCAGTGAGACAGGGAAAGAGAAATAGGGAGTGACCCTTGGGAATGTAGTGAGCTGACCCAAACCTTTGTAAAGGCAGTGAGCCTGGTCATAGAAGTGATCTAGCCCGAGCATTATTGGCAGTGATCCTTAATGGATTTGGTATAGCGGCACATCGTCGTTGTATGCTCCATGGATGTAACCAAATTAGGGTGAACCAAGTAAAAATATGTTTGTCTTCCTGCTTTCTTCCCTGTATTTCATTTGAAGAATCATCATGAGATAAAGAAGAAAAGAAGTTGTCATAATAAACACAGAAGTGAAAAAAAAGCGACCCTTGTTATAAAGAGGTCAAGATCCAGTGGGGTCGGAAGAATTTAGAAAAGAATATCTATACACTAATTCACCCCCACTCCCATGGTATATAGGCCCCTATTGGTCCTAACACATATTTATTTCCTATGACATATCTACATATTTTAACTGTGAAAACAATTCCCTTGTTATATCTGATAAAAATGAGTAAATGGAACTTTTATTCTTTGAAAATCCTATCGCGAAATGATTTTTTCGTGTAAAAATGTATCAGTGGTTCTTTATTGATGTCTTCACATTTTGAGATTAATCATGTTTAGTATCATGTGATCTAAAGAGTGTGTTGGCCTTTATAGTTAAAATTCCTCTGCGTCATCTTTGGGATAATTATAAAGATAGTGGGAATCGACACACAACTAATGTATCTGATCTATAACTTATTATGGATCACAAAAATAAGATCGATGAAGAGATTCTTGGTATATTCATAATATAAGGCCCTGGACTTAAAAATTACTTAATCTTGAGTTACTTCAAGAATAAACGTTGAGGATCTTTTCAGGTTTAGAATTTTAGAGAATTAGATCATAAAACATGCATTACATTCCACATTTAAACAAAGTGGTTACATAGAAGATACTAATCATTTTTTCCATCAACGAAAACCTATTTAATATAAAACATGTATTCTTTCTTGACACTTCCTAGACACTATCATCACATCTTTTACCTTTTACTTGACCTATGAAAATCATTTCAAAAACATGGTATGAGCATAAAAATCTCAGTAAGGGATATAAAAGTACGAAATGAAAACATTAGTGTATGTATGAAATCATAATTTACTCATAAAACATAATCACTTTAACATAACTCATTCAATAATGAATAAATCATAGAAATAATACGACATAAATGGAACTTGAGGCATTCATAACATTCTTACGTAGGGAGTAACCCCCATGGTTACATTTGGAATACCATCACAATATATTCCCTAAATCTCTTTGGAGAAACCTTAACGTTTAACTCCATCGCGTTAACTAATGCATTGGAGAGAAATATAGGGCTCACCCGCCCTTATTTTATCCCGGAACCACCCGTCTTCATAAACAATGCCCAAGAACCATAACATAATCGTATCACATAAAACATGCACAAAAGAAACATAACATTTTCACATTTCAATCACAAGATATCAATAACACATTGATATAATAAAAATATTATCAAAACCATTTTCAATACCAAAATAAAAGAAAAGTAAATCATGGTATTTATTTTTTAGAAAAAAATGTTATGGCTTGTTGAGGAAGCCGAAACTCAAATAATGGTCACGGCGGCAGAGAAGTTGTTGTCGCCACATACGTACGACAAAAAAAACATTCCCTTTTGTCATTTAGTAAACACTTCGTATAAAAAATATTCATTTTGAATAAAAATAAAAGTCAAAGGGGTTTATACACCATATAAAATAATTTTGTGTTTAAAACAAAATATGCCTCAATGAAAGGAGATTGAGACGAAGTCCCATACCTCGGGTCCGACTTGACTCGATAGTTCTTTAATGTCCTGAATAATAAACTTGAGTTAATTTCTACTTTCTTAAGAACCTTTTTCATGTTCATTATTCCTTTTATATCACTTATTACCATCTTATGAACACTATGTAATTATTTATGTTAATAATGGTCGTTTTGTCGATCATTGGTACTTGAGTCAAAAATAAACTCTTTATAATTACAAGTTGTTCATGTGGTAAAATATCCATTATATCCAGAATTACATTCATTATTTAGATATCTTATATTTCATATATATCCAGTATATACATTCATTTACAATATTACGTAACATTTAGAGGTATGAAATGAAATGCACTGTTCATAGAGACGGTTAGCCGTATGTACGCATGAACGCTACTTTAATTTCGATTTCATATTTTATAGAATGGAATCATAATGATATAAAGGTATATTATAATTACAGTATAATATAATATATAATATCACTAATTCCATCATTTATACGTCCCACATATGGCATTAACGAATCAAATCACTTTGAGGGGGCGGTAGTCCGCACTTCCTAAAATGAAGATATCACGTATACCCATAAGGGAATCCATAAAGGTATTCCAAAAATGAAAAATAAAGAAGCTTAAGTAAAAAATAAAAATATTATATATCATATATAAATATAGTGACATATTAATGGAAACCTTTGAAGGTGTTAAATGAATATTGAACAATCATCGTTTCGTGAGGCAGAAATTCACCATCCACATAAACAGTATGTTCTTTAAACATTAGATGTAGGTGTGTGTAAGTGTAGCTTGAATCCTTATTATAAAAACAACCAATTATATTGAAGATACTGGTTTTGTTACAAAATAAATGAACAAAAAGAGTTTAAGGGGTTGGAGAAGAAAAATAAAACAAAAGAAAACAAATGAAGACATTACCTTTAAATCGGGTAACTCCTCTTGGTTAGAACCAAAAGGGTTTCTTGAAGAACTTTCTGCCTAATGTAAGGCTTCTAGGATGAATAGAGGGATGTGGAGAGATAAAATGATCAGAGATTGGCCTTTCCAATGGCTTGAGAAGTGTGGGTAAAGAGGTAGAGGTGGGGGCCTGTTATAAGAGCAGAGGACGGGCACTCTTGAAAAGGTATAAAATGATACTTTATTTTCAAATGAGTTTCGGATTTTAAAGGTCACACATTGATGTATTTAGAGGATAATGTGATACGTGTTCTAAATCCACCCATACCATAGGTTTTTGACATGTGTAGGTCTTAGATTTTACATTATCTTTTAATTTTATTTAAATCGTTATATAATGAGGTAATCGCTGCATCATCATGGTCTCATATATAATTTAATTTATTTAATGTCTAAAAATAAAAAAAAATACTATGATGTAGGAAATTATTTTAGATGTCCAATGACTATTTATAGTCCAAGAGATCATTTCTGTATAAAAAATTAAATTTTTTTACTCAGGTGATACATTCATTGTTATATTTAACTTTCTTTAAAAAATAAAAAGATAAAAAGTCATTATCACACAAAAGTGATTCCATGGGGTCCCCAAGTTTGGCCCAAGGCATCCCACGTTCGGCCATGACACAAAAATTAGTATTAGGACACATGTTGGTGTCATTTTTTATTATTATTATGATATTATTTTATTATCCTTAACTACCTGATTACTAATTAATCAAGATAATTAACGATAATTATCGTCGTTACTATTCACAAAGTCCAAAAACAAAAGAATCTTGATTACATAGTTTGGGCCTTCTGATTCCAAATATGTAATCCATTTTACCAAATTCCAAACACATATATTTCAATAATTAATTTAAAAATAATTTCTGTTGTCAAAATAAATAGCGGGTTTTTTAGAAACAATATCTATGAAAAGCTTGGAACTTGATTATGGACAATTCCAAAGTGAAATTAATCCCAATGACCACCATTGGATTACATGGTAAAAATATATTCTATTTACACTTTAAAACCAATTAAAAAGATAATATAAACATATAATTAAATTATTTGAAAAAGCAGTATTGATGTAAAATGCAGTATTTTTCACTATTCATGAAAAAATGAACATTGTCAGAAAAATACCAAAAAATTATCCAATGTTAATTTCAATGTCCCAATAATAAATAATAAGTTTATTTTAATAGATAGAGATTATAAAATTTTCAAAAGATAGATTTAAAAATGGTTTTCCATCAAAAGGAAGTAAAACAATCTTTTAAAAATATTAGTGTATTCCATGCATAAGATTGGATTTATTCTCGTTTTAAACCTCTAAAACACTATATAATTCATAAATAGACATAGATAATAATATATATTATTAATTACTTACTTGGGATGTTACATACTTCCCCCCTTTAGAAAATATCATTCCCACAATTTATTTACATATCGAATAAGTGGGGGTATTTATACCTCATTGCATTTTCAGATTCCCTTGTTGCCTCTTCACTCATGTGGTTTTCCCAAAAAACCTTTACTTGAGGAATAACCTTATTTTGAAACACGTGCTCCCTATGGTCAAGAATATGGACCTTTTTTTCCTCATAAGATAGATTCTCTTCCAGCTGAACTACCTCTGGACTCAAAACATGAGATGGATCTGGCATGTACTTCCATACATTGAAACATGAAAAACATTGTGTACATGAGATAAAATCAGAGGTAAATCCACTCGGTATGCAACTGATCCAACTATCTCTATAATTTCATATGGTCCAATGAAACTTGTACTCTGCTTTCCTTTATTACCAAATCGCATCACATTTTTTCATGGTGATACTTTGAGAAAAACATGATCACCTACCTCAAAAGAGAGATCCTTCCTCCTATTGTCCGCATAACTCTTCTGCCTGCTCTGAGCTGTTGTCATGTGTTTCTGTATCAGCTAAACTTTTTCTTCCAACTCTTCTACCAATTCCAGTCCCATAAACTTCCTTTCACCCACTTCATCCCAGAAAGCTGGAGATCGACACCACATCCCATATAATGCCTCAAATGGTGACATCTGTATACTGGAATGAAAACTGTTATTATAAGAAAACTCACCCAAAGAAAGATGTTAGTCCCAACTTCCCTAGTAATCCATTGAAAAAGCATGTATCATATCCTCCAATGTCTGGATTGTTTGTTCTGACTGCCCATCTGATTGAGGATGAAAAGCTATACTAAAACTTAATTCAGTACCCAACGACTTCTAAAGGCCATTCCAAAAGTTAGAAGTAAACCTGGGATCACGATCAGATACAATAGAGAGAAGAACTCCATGTAACCTGAATATCACTTTAAGATACAAACGGGAAAGTTGATCAAGGGAAAAAGTATCTCATATATCATGGAAATGAGAAGATTTAGTCAAGCAATCAATAATAACCCAGATTTCATTATTACCTTGAGGTGTCTTCGACAATCCCACAACAAAGTCCATGGATATATTCTCCCATTTCCACTCTGGTACTGGTAAAGGATGAAGCATCCCTTTCGGTAACTGCTTCTTTGCTTTAACCTATTGACAAGTCAAACACTTCACATTATAATCAGCAATGTCTCTTTTTATTCTGTCCCACCAGTAATACTCCAGAAGATCTCTATACATCTTAGTACTGCCTGGATGAACTGAAAACGGAGAACTATGAGCTTCACATAAGAACTCTCTATTCAATTGTGAATCACAAGGCACACACAATCTCTTCCCAAATCTCAAAACACAATCATTTTCAATGTTGAATTCAGGCAACTTTCCCTTCTGAACTAGCTCTACCCTTTTCTGCAACTCACTGTCATTCTTCTATGATTGCTTAATTCTGTCTGATAGAGAATATTTCACTGATACCTGAAACAAAACAGAAGAACATCATGCTCCAACAACTTCTATGCCAAAGTTCATCAAATCCCTAACCAAAGGATCACGTTCTAAATGCAACATTGTTAATGAAGCATTACTTTTTCGACTGAAAAAATCAGCCACTTTATTTGCTTTTCCCAGATGGTAATGAATTGTACAATCATAATCCTTGATTAATTCTACCCATCTCCTCTGTCTCATGTTCAATTATTTCTGAGTTAATATATACTTTAAACTTTTGTGATCGCTATATATTTCACACTTTACTCCATACAAATGATGCCTCTAAGCTTTTAAATAGAAAACAACAGCATCTAATTACAAATCATGTGTAGGGTAATTTACCTCATGAGTTTTCAACTGACGTGATGCATAATCAATTACCTGATCATTCTGTATTAGGACGCAGCCATGTCCTTTCAATGAAGCATCACTGTAGATAACAAACTCACCATTCATGGAAGGTAGTGCCAAAACCAGAGCATTCACCAATATTCTTTTCAATTCCTGAAAACAATCATCACATTCTTTTGTCCAGATAAACTTAACACCCTTCCGAGTTATCTTAGTTATTGGTCTAGATAACCGTGAAAAATTTCAAACAATCCTTTGGTAATAGCCTGCAAAACCAAAGAATCTATGAATATCAGTTACATTTGTGGGGCTTGTCCATTCTTCCACAACCTTTGTTTTTGCAAGATCAACAGTTATCCCAGCTTTAGAAACAATGTTACCAAGGAAAGAAATTTTTTGCAACCAAAAATCACACTTTCTGAATTTCCCATACAATTTATTTTGATTTATGGTTTTCAAAATAAACCTTAAATGACTTTGATGCTCCTATATACTTTTAGAAAAGACCAAAATATCATAAATGAAAACAACCACAAACTTATCCAAGAACCCATGGAAAATTCTATTCATAAGGTCCATGAATACTGCAGGTGCATTGGTTAGCCCAAAAGGCATAACTAAAAATTCATAATGGCCAAATCTTGTACATAACACGGTCTTCGGACCCAAGTCAATCTTTGAAAAATACTGAGCTCCCTGGAGCTGATCAAAAAAATCATCTATATGAGGCAAAAGGATATTTGTTCTTAACAGTGATGTTATTCAAGGCTCTATAATCAATGCAAAGTCTTCTAGATCCATCTTTCTTTTTAATAAATAAGGCAGGAGAACCCCATGGTGATGTTCTAGGTTGAATGAAACCTTTTTATAATAAATCTTGAAATTTCTCCATCAACTCTAAAAGTTCAATTTGAGCCATTCGATAAGGGGGTTTTGAAATTGGCTTAGCATCAGGAACGAAGTTAAAAGTAAACTCAACTTCCCGATCTGGTATTATTCTAGGAAACTCATTAGGAAAAACATCAGGATACTAATTTACCACTGGCACATCATTAATCTGAACGGTTCCTTTATTTTCATGAATATGTGAAAGGTAACATTCATTTCCATCATTTACGAGTTTCTCAGCCTCTTGATATGTTATCAACAGTAAGGGTTCATTGTTTCACACAAACTAAAAGTATTTCTGAAAAGAAACTTCTTTATCTCTATAATAAATCTTAGCATGGTAAACAGAGACCCAATCCATACCCAGGATAACATCAAACTCTACTAGAGGTAAAACAATAAGGTTTTCAAGTAGGTTCTTTCCATGGATAAGGATAGGAAGATTCTCATAAATTCTTTTTGGATCAATATTTCCCCCAGGTGTTTTTACCACAAGTTTAGGAGTCATTTCTTGAGATGGTATTCCCATTTTACTAGAAAAGTTTTCAGAGATGAAAGAATGTGTAGACCCTGAATCAAACAACACACTAGCATAATCTGAAAAAACAAGCAAAGTACCTGATTCCACTTCATTTGATGGCCCAACATCTGCTGATGTAGTTGCAAAGGATTTAACCAACCCTTTCTTCTTGTAATCTTACTGTTTCCCATCACTAGAGCTCTTTGTTGGACACTCGTTTGCATAGTGACCCATCTCATTACACTGAAAACATTTCACTAACTATAAATCAAATTTGGACTTACCATCACCTTGATCTTTTTCAGTGTAATCACGAGCCTTATGTCCCATATTACCACATCGGTAGCACTTTCCAGAATTCAGAAGACATTCCCCATCATGCATTTTACCACATCTATCAGAAACTAGAAACATAGTTTTCTTACCATTAGACCTTTTTGAATAATTCTTCCATTTCTCATGCCACCTTGGTCTCTTCTTCTACTGGTTGTTATAGAACACTTGATCATCGGAAAAATACATTTCCACCTTCTTATCACATCTAACAAGTTTTTCATAGATTTTGAACTCACCAGAAGCCAATGCCCTTCGATATTTTGGCTTTAATCCTGAGTAAAAACGATTGATTTTACTATCAAGGTCTCGAATAAATTTTGGAGCATACCATGACAAATGAGTGAACCTTTCTTCATAAGAAGCCACTGAGTCTTCCTCATGCCTCAATTACAAGAATGGTTTTTCCATCCTATGTTGAATAGCCTTAGGAAAATACTTCTCAAGAAACATACCTTTGAATTCATCCCAGTCAAGAGCATCAATCTCATCAGTGTCCTTGATATTTTAAACCATCGACCACCACGGATCTGCTTCACCCTCCAAACGGTAAATATCAAGACAAACCTTTTGATTGTCTAAACACCCCATGACATCAAAAATCTTCTCCAATGATTTAATCCACCCTTCACCTAGCACAGGGTTAGATGATCCTTTGAATGATGGGGGATGTTGCCTCATGAAATGTACCACCACTAACATGTTCATCTATGGTTGATCTAGCTGATCTCGTGCATGGATACCACCACCATTTATCCCTTGATTCAACCGCGCCATTACTGCAACAAACTGCTCAGTTCCAATTACGATCATCTCAGGATGCTGATTCGGAAGGTCATTTCCTTTTGTATCCCTTCCTAGCACTGCTTCCCGGTTTCCTTTGCGGAAAACCATTCTGAACAAAGATGTTTTAGATGAAGCAACATGGTAATCTTCAAATGTAATATCATTTCAATTTGACCATAACAAAAAATATTTTTGGATAATCATTTAATAGAATTCTAACTCCTAAAGTTATCTAAACTGACCTCTGATACCAACTATAAGGCCCAAGCCTTAAACATCACTTAATCTTGAGTTACTTCAAGAATACACGTTGAGGATCTATTCAGGTTTAGAGTTTTATAGAATTAGATCATAAATCATGCATTAAATTCCACATTTAAACAAAGTGGATACATAAATGATAGTACTCATTTTTACCATCAACGGAAACATATTTAAAATAACACATGGATTCTTTCTTGACACTTTATTGACACTATCATAACATCATGTACCTTTCCCTTGACCTGTGAAAAACATTTCAAAAACTGGCGATGACCATAAAAATCTCAGTAAAGGATATAAAAGTATGAAATGAAAACATTAGTCCATGTATGAAATCATACTTTACTCATAAAACATAATCACTATAACTTACCTCATCAAATAATGAATAAATCATAGAAATCATAAGTCATAAAGGTAACTTGAGGCATTCATAACATTCTTACATAGGGAGTAACACTCATGGTTACGTTTGGAATACCCATCACAGCATAATCCCTAAAACTATTTAGAGAAACCTTAATGTTTAACTCATTCACATTACCCAATGCATTGGAGAGCTATATCGGGCTCACCCGCCCTTAGTTTATCACAGAACCACCCATCATCATAAAAAATTCCCAAGAACCATAACATAATCATATCACATAAAACATGCATAAAGGAAACATAACATTTCCACATTTCAATCACAAGATATCAATAACACATTGATTTAATAAAAACATTATCAAAACCATTTTCAATACCAAAATAAATTAAAAGTAAAACAAGGTATTTATTTTTCATAAAAAAATTTATGGCTTGTTGAGGAAGCTGAAACTCAAATAATGGTTACGGCAGCGGAGAAGTCGTTGTCGCCGCATACGTACGACAAAAAAATTCCCTTTTATCATTTAGTAAATGCTTCGTATAAAAAAGATTCATTTTGAATAAATGTAATAGTAAACGGGGTTTATACACCGTATAAAAGAATGTTGTGTATAAAACAAAATATGCCTCAATGAAAGGAGATTGAGACGAAGTCCCATACCTCAGGCCCGACTTGACTCGATCGTTCTTTAATGACCTGAATAATAAACATGAGTTAATTTCTACTTTCTTAAGAACCTTTTTCAAGTTCATTATTCCTTTTATATCACTTATTAACATGTTATGAACACTATGTAATTATTTAAGTTAATAATGGTCGTTTTGTCGATCATTGGTACTTGAGTCAAAAATAAACTCTTTATAATTACAAGTTGTTCATGTGGTAAAATATCCATTATATCCAGAATTATATTCATGATTTAGATATCAAATATTTAATATATATCCAGTATATACATGCATTTAAAATATTACATAACATTAAGAGATAAGAAATGAAATGCACCGTTCATGGAGTTGGTAAGCCGTACGTACGCATGAATGCTACTTTCATTTCTATTTCATATTTTATGGAATGGAATCATAATGATATAAAGGTATATTATAATTCCAGTATAATATCATATATAATATCAGTAATTCCATCCTTTATACATCCCACATATGGCATTGACGAATCAACTCACTTTGAGGGGGAAGTAGTCCGCACTTCCTAAAATGAAGATATCGTGTATACCCATAATGGAAGCCATAAAGGTATGCCAAAAATGAAAAATACAGAACCTTAAGTAAAACATAAAAATATTATATATCATATATAAATATATTGACATCTTAATGGCCACCTATGAATGTGTTAAAATAATATTGAACAATCATTGTTTCGTGAGGTAGAAATTCACCATCCACAAAAACAGTATGTTCTTTAACCATTAGATGTAGGTGTGTGTAAGTGTAGCTCTAATCCTTATTATAAAAACATCCTAGTATATTTAATATACTGGTTTTATTTCAAAAGAAATGAATAAATACTGTGTAGGGGGGTTGTAGATGAAAAATAAAACAAAATAACACAAGTGAAGACATTACCTTTAAATCGGGTAACACCTCTTGGTTAGAACCAAAAGGGTTTCTTGAAGAGAATTATGCCTAAGGAAAGGAATCTAGGATTAAGGGATGGATGTGGAAAGATAAAATGAGTAGATCTTGGCCTATCCAATGGCTTGAGATGTGTGGTTAAAGAGGTAGAGGTGGGGGCCTTTTATAAGAGGAGAGGAGGGGAAATCTTGGAACGGTATAAAATGTTACTTTATTTTCAAATGATTTTTGGATTTTAAAGCTCCCACATTGATGTATTTCAAGGATAAGGTGATAAGAGTTATAAATCCACCCATTAAATAGGTTTTTTACATGTGTAGATCTTAGATTTTACATTATTTGTTCATTTTATTTAAATCGTTAAATAATGAGGTAATCGCTACATCATCATGGTCTCATATATAATTTAATTTATTTAATGTCTAAAAATTATAAAAAAAAATACTATGATGTAGGAAATATTTTTATCTTTCCAGTTACTATTTATATTCCAGGATATCTTGTATGTAGAAAAAATTAAAAATGTTTTACTCAGGTGATACATTCTTTGTTATATTTAACTTTCTTTAAAAAATAAAAAGATAAAAAGTTATTATCACACAAAAGTGATTCCATGGGGTTTCCAAGTTTGGAACAAGGATTCCCATGGTCGGACATGACACAACCAGTAGTATTAGGACACATGTTGGTGTCATGTTTTATTATTATGATATTATTTTATTATCCTTAATTACCCGATTACTAATTAATCAAGATAATTAACGGTAATTACCGTCATTACTATTCACAAAGTCCAAAAACAAAAGAGTATTGATTACATAATTTGGACCCTATTATTATAAATATTTAAACCATTTTACCAAATTACAAACTGGGAAATTTCAATAATTAATTTAAAAATAATTCTCGTTGTCAAAACAAATAGCGGGTTTTTTAGAAACAATATCTATGAAAAGTTTGGCACTTGTTTATGGCCAATTCCAAAGTGAAATTAATCCCAATGACCACCATTTTATTACATGGATAAATTATATTATATTTACAATTTAAAACCAATTATAAAGATAACCTAACCATATAATCAAATTATATGAAAAAGCAGTTTTGATGTAAATTGCTGTATTTTTCACTATTCATTAAAAAAATGAACATTGTCAGAAAATTACCAAAAAATTATCCAATGTAAATTTCAATTTCCCAATCATAAATAATAAGTTTATTTTGAAAAATATATCTTATAAAATTGTCAAATGATAGATTTAAAAATGGTTTTCCATCAAAAGGCAGTAAAAAAATCTTTTAAAAATATTAATGTATTCCAGGCATAAAATTGGATTTATTCTCGTTTTAAGACTCTAAAACACTATCTAATTCATAAATAGACATAGATAATAAAATATATTATTAATTACTTACTTGGGATGTTACACATAAGGATCGTGTGATCCATATAGAGGGAGACTAATCACACTATACATTTGATGTATGATCCAACTAAGAAGATTTATCTATAAAATAACAATTTTCTAGATCGTGATGCCACTCTAAAGTTCCCCATACCTGGTTGGACTCATGGCCTCAAGAACATTTCCAAAAACTCCAGTGGCTTTCGACAAGTAGCGAGAGACTAGGTGTGATATGTGGGGAAACTATGCCCTCATTGGAAGAGTGTAATACAACGAAAATAACAACTCTTCAATATAATGGGTTGTAATACCATAACATAAATGAATAGAATAAGATTGATGATAAAAATAACCATATTTCATAGCATAAAAAGGGTCATGCTCCATGTAAAACGTTCTAGGAAAATATCCATGATAGGATAAACTGTAGTAATATGCAATACAAGTACCAAAAGTAAAAAAAGGAACCAAAGAGACTTAAAAGAGTCACAATTATTGAATTGGTCCTATGATCTCCTTATCCTAACAGTAAATAAAGGACCTTTATAAGGGTTATTACCATTATCCCAACTTGCAAAAACATATCTATTTGGGCCCAAAACTGACCCAAACAGGATGTGAGACAAAATCCAAGTAGGCAGCCACCCATGATATGTGTGAGTCTATCAGTGAATATATATAATAGGAATCGTACAATAATGAAAATAGTAAGATTGGAAGTAATAAAAAGTAATAGTACAACAAGAACTGGTTTTCATTTATATTCATTACATGTTCATTAATTAATTAAAACATATTGAATTATATAAGTCTTAGGATCTGGACTATGCTAAGAAACCCTTATGTAAAATAAAGCACAACACATAAATCATTAGGATATCTAAACTAGTAATTCAAGATCAAATCCAAGATTGTTATTTGGATCGATAGATGCATCAAAAGTCATTTCATTTAAATATTAAATTTATATCTTGATACCATCCATGTAATTTCTTAGTTGGAATTCAACTATCACTCTATGTGAAATTCCATCTTCAACCTACATGCCCATCTCGAAAAACCTCTTTGGAAACCTAGTTTCAGACTATGTGAAATCCTACCATCATCCTATAAGGTCATCCTAGAAAACCTCTCTGGAACCCTGGTATCACTATAGTTGTGGTATAATTCCATTTCAACTAAGAACATTACTAGAGGTCCTATAAAGAATCCAAATTTATCACTAAAGACATGTAAACAAATCAAATAGAGTCTATCCATGGAATCCCTCAATGTTTCGTGTTTCACTCAAAAAAATTAGTGAAACCTCCCTGAGCCTAACTGTTACACCCATGGATTTCTCACAACTTGAATGTAAAATCCTGAACACCTCATGAGGATTAGCCTGAAGATTACTCACATGGGTAAAATATACAACAAGAAACAAATTTAATTTAAACTATTATAGGGTTTTAACAATATTAAACTAATGTGGAAAATTCTTATATCAGGAATCACATGTAAATTAAAATATTACATTTTTTAAACAATAGTAACTCAGATGGGCCTAATTCATTCAACAAGCATATCAGGTAATTTAAACTATGAAAATTCATAACCATCAAATATCTCATGTGTGAAAATCATTTATATAACCAATATCTTTTCAAAAAACACAAGGTAAGTAAATAAATGGCTTACCATTAGGAATCAAAGGATAAAAGGCCATTAAAAGTCATCTAAGAGAAACCACACCCATATGGTGGAACTAATTCAAGGTAAACCACACTCAAATGCTTCGAATCACATGATCAATTTCTTAAAAATTAATATGCAATAGAAATTGGAAAAAATAATTCAAGGGGACACCCAAAAATGGATGTGTGGAACTCTGACACATATAGTCAACATGATAATTAATGAAAGGCACAAGACCACCTACATCGTAGTCATAGAAGTCTCCTCATCCACTGTCAGACTCTAATTAATCCTATAAGGGGTAGATATTTAAAATGAGCATAAAAATTCAACAATTTATAACTAGTTAAATATAATAAATCGTGATGGATGGATCAAGAGGAGTCGAGAGCTTACATGTTGGGTTCTAACACATATTACAATGATAAAATCAGTGTTTAGATGATCAAATGGGAGGAAATACAATGTTCGGCGCTACTAGTTCATGAACCCGGTGTGCCCTCTTCCTAGAAAATGATGAAACGAGGCTTCTAAATATTTCAACAAAAAAATTACATGGCGTGTCCTTGAGAATACATGTCATGTATATGCCAGTTTTCCCTCTTTTTACTAACATTCCGTACACATCATAGAAAGGCCCACCGACATCAATACATGGTGTGTACTAGGATTACACGTCATGTAACCATATGACATGTCAAGAAAAAGTATTACATTCATCCCTTAACCATTTTTATATAGTTTTATTAATTAAAAACTAAAAATAAAGGATCTTTACCTTAAAGGAAGAACCAGGCTCTTAAAAACATCCCCATTAAAGAAATTCATCCCAAAATTTTCCTTCCAAGGGTAGTGAATAAATTTATGAGAAAAACTCTAGATGTTGTGTTTATAAATTGGACTCTCTCTCCCAGATCTCATCCTATACTTGGCCATAATATCATACCACCTACCTTAAAGGAAGAGAATGTCCATAGTGAACCTTCGTGATATGATCCCCAATTCAAATAAGATGCTCCTCATAAGACACATCTACCTGTCACTCAACATCCCTAGGTAGAAAATCACGATTCAAGTCTAAAAAGTAATGCCAAAATTACAAATCATGGAAGATGTCTTGCATATACAAGTACCTCTAAGGTAACAGAAACTGATAGGCATCTTGCCTAACCCTTTCCAGAATCTCAGATGGCTCGATGTATCTCTATGAGATCTTTCCCTATCTCCTGATCCTCTTGTGTCCCAAAATCAGTTCAACATGTAGGTAAACTCGATTCCTAACCTCGAACTCTATAGGTCATCTACGGTGATCATCATAATATTTCTAATTATATTGTGTAGTTGTAATCTGGTTCCAAATGAACTGAACCTATTCAGTAGTATCATGGACAAGACGAGGTCCCCACATAGCTGCATCTCCTACCTCCAGCCAACACAAAGGTGATCGGTATAGTCTACCATACCAAGACTCATATGGAACCATATGAATAGTTTCCGGAAAGCTATTGTTATAGGATAAATAAAACATGTGTATCTGTGTTTTCCAAGAACCCCTGAAATATAGGATGCATTCCCAAAGCATGTCCTCCACCACATGAATTGTGTTCTATGACTTACCATATTTCTGGGGGTGATTAGTCATTCTCAGAATCACCTGTGTACCCAATGCCCTATGGATAACATTCTAGAAAGGAGAAGTAAACTGAGCATCCCTATATGAAACAATAGAATGTGAGACCTTGTGCAGTCGTATAGTCTCCCAGATGTACAACATTCCATGTTCATCAATATTGAATGTTTCCTTGATCAGTAGGGAATGTGAAACCGTCATGGGACTATCAACAAAAAACCCATACGACATAATTACCTATAAAAAAAAGAGGTAACCCCATCACAAAATCCATTGAAACATAATTCCATTTCTAATTAGGAATGGGTAGCTATTATTAATGTCTGGACGGTCGCTGGTGTTCTACCTTAAAATGGTGACAGGTCGAACATCTCATGACAAAACCAGCTACATCCCTTTTCATACCTTGCCACTAATATTGACTATGTAAATCCAAATACATCTTGGTGACACTAGGATGCAATCCCCATACACAAGAATTAAAATCCTACATTATCTCCTCACGCATGTCTACTGACACCCATACACGACCATGTAACTGTAGAACCTCATCCTCATCTATGGTCCAACAAGGATGAGGATCCTCACCTGCCACATTTTCCCATAAAACTAGGCCTTGGGAATCCGATAGTAGCCTCATCCTCACTATTTATTTTATTTTATAGGAAACAGCTCAAGATGAATGAAATATCTTCCTCTGACTGTCATTCAATTCCAATAGAAACTCAATGAACAACACTATAATATACCAATAACTACTGGCATGCTGCACTGGATGTTTCTATGTACTCGTGCTCAATGAATCATCCACTTCATAGCCTTTACCAAGACAGTAGGAAATATCAATGTCAAAACATTTAAGGTATTCCACCCAGCATCACTACCTCATGTTAAGATGACATTGAGAAAAATTTTTACTTTAGGATTTTGTGGTGTCTGTGCACCACAAAATCATCTCCCAGTAAGTAATTTCTCCAGAAGTGTAAATAATGAACAACCACAGCTAACTCGAGATCGTGCATCAGGTAAATCCTCTCATGAGGCCTTAACTACCAAGATCCGTACACAACAACTTAATCTACCTACATAAGAGATTATCCTAGAATGATACCCAATGTGTTGCAGTACATAGTTCATTTCCATCCCTTCTCTGTAAAAATTAGTATCGGCACCGAAGTCAATCTCCCATTATATTCATAATAGGCTGTCTCACATGAATTTATCCAAAAATAATTCAAACCATTTTTAGTGAAGCCCAACAAAGACACTACTATTCATGATAAGTACTATATAAAAAGTCTATATTAAACATATATACCCAAGACAAATCATATTTAAATGTCATTATTGTGATGTTTCTTGGAAACTAATTCTCTCACCCTCTCTAGGTCCACTGATACTATATTCTCTAAGATGATGTGACCCAACAAGTGAGTATGATCTATTTAGAAGTAGAATTTTTTGATCTTATCATATAACTGACTCTCTCTCAGCTTACTCAATATGACATCAAGAAAGGTGGCATGGTCATGTCGATTAGGATAATACACCACGATATCACCCCTTGAAATCTAAAACTATAGAATCGAGATAATAATGGACCACTTGATTCATCAATACCATAAAGACTAAAGGGTGAATTATTGAGACTGAAAAACTATTCCAAGTACTTATATAGGCCACACCAAATCTGAAATGCTATTAAAGGTATGTCTAGTGAACTAACATGCACCAGATGATAACTGGATCTCAGATCTATTTTAGAGAAAAAACATGCTCCATGGAGCTGGTTAAAGAGATCAACGATCATTGGCAAAGGAGTCTTGTTCTTAACTATCAGATGGTTGAATTTAAAATAAAACATGCAAATCCATAGGTTAACATGAGCCTTTTTCACTAAAGAGGACTGTCGAACCCCAAAAAAAAGTATTGGGTCATATGAAACCCTTATCATCCAAATACTCTAGCTGCCACATGATCTCCTGTAACTCCATTATAGCCATCCTATAAGGATAAATGGATATTGGTACAACTCCTGGAACATGCCCAATAGATAACTCTACATCTATCATCGATTGTATGCCTAAACATTCATGCAGGAATACATCCCCAAAATGATCAACTACAAGAGGGAAACTATCTGATGTGTCCCCTAGTCATCTAGATATAAACACAAATTTTTGGGCTATTATCCCACCCATCCAATGATTCTCTATCCTAGCTCTGATATCCTGGACATCCCATTCACCCTTATGTAGATTAAATCTACCCTTTCGAGAGATAAAACTCACCTTGCGGTGATATAAATAGACACCAGATTTAAAGGAGACCAACTAATCTATTCTCATAATGTCATAAATGTCTATCATCTATAAGATTTAGAGGTCCCATTAGAAGTTACAACCACAAACCTCAAGGGGGAACTCCTTGCACTGATGTACACATGTCGTACTAATCACTAACAGAGTGTCTAGCGTCATAACCTCATCAGATGTAAAAACACATTGCCCAAAGAACTCCAAAATGGGAATATATATGAATGTATATAAATACCCTATATCAAAAAGTGAATAAGACAAAGCATCAGTGACTAGAATAGTACCTATGATAGTAGAGGGTCAAAGATCCTACTCCTTCTGGGTCTGTTACACTGCATATGTCTGACATGTACCACAACCCTTTGACATTACCTGGATACCCAATGATCGTCCACCATATTGTCTCTAAGATCCTGGGGTTTGACTTTCATAGCCATGACCACCACCTTAGCTTGAGCGAACTGATACATTCATGTTCCCTAACTGATGAGAATCTGCTAACCCTTCTCCTGAACATGTAGTTAATGTAGACCCTTTCCCACAAGATATTGGTGGATACGTCCTAATGAAGTGATGAATATGAAACATCTTTTAGAAAGATCGGCACTAAAATGGGTTTTGCAGACATTTTGGCCTCATATTACCCTACCTACCACACTATTACCACCTCATTTGGAAAAATGATGATACCTTATGACTACTACATTCATTTGGATGAATATCCTGATGATTCTTCTTAATATCGGTCGAGACAATAATTGATCTAAATGCCGAACCACCCATTCTCACACTTCCAGATTCAATCAGATTATGCTCGGTAATTAGCACCTGATTTAAAATTGTAGATATTGAATGAAACATGAATACATTCACCAGTGATCGAATGTAAAACCTAAGACCCTCCTTCAAACGCATATCAATCGATACATCTTCACCAATGAGAATAGGTGAAACACACTAGAGCTCAGTAAAATTGGTAGTGTAGTCCATCATTGATAAAGCTCCCAACTCCAGATGCTTGAAATCCTGGGATATTTTGTCTGTCACTGTCTAGGGATAGTAATAATCCTATAAAATAGTTTGAAAATATCCCTCATTCCATATTACGATGACTATATGCCTGAGTGATAACATCCCACCATCTCTTTGAGTAATCACTCAACTTATACATCTGAGCATTACCCCCTGGAAGGAATCTCTAGATGATCAAATATTTTAAGCATGTACTCTAACCATGAATCTGTAGCATGTGGCCCACCATCCCCTGAAAATGAGGGTGAATGAGGTAGATGGAATAATTGTGTCCATTCTTCCAATGACGTGGTAGATAACGATGCTCCCTAGATGGTTTGCAAGAATCACATAAAACCTTTATGGAATTGTGTGTTATCACCTGCATCCAGTATAATAGAAGGTGAAAAAAACAATTGGATGATCCACAAGTAGGCCATGCCAACCACCACTGGGGTATGATCATTTCCAATCTTCCCACGTGCAATTGTATGTCATCCTGGAAGCATGAATTTGCAAGGTCAAGCACACAACTCAATTCAAGATCATGATCAAGGTTTGCAGTTCATGAATTCAATAACTAAACAAGAGAAAAAAACCCTCAAAATATAACAAAATATGAGTATATGGAATGTAAAAACCCCACATGGAATGTACAATTAAGCTCTTACATGGTTGTGTACTCCCACCGACCTGGGTGTGTAAATAACCCAGGTACATGACATGTTAGTCAGGTACACTACATGAACACATGATCCCCCTCATGGCCTTGTTCTTTTACATGACCATAGTCACATGGGTTCTTTCTATGTATGACTACATGGTGTGTACCTATGGTAGACGACCATGTACTTTTCCAAGACCATTATCCAGTGTTATCAGTCACATGGCAGACACACGATCAATCTCCAGAGAGTGTTTACTCAAGTTACATGAAATATACATAAGAAATGTTTCTCATCATTAATAAAAGAACACATGGCTTGCGTTTATATTTCCACATGATGTGTTGTCTGGGTTTTCAAACAGAAAGTCAAGTAACTCACTGGAGCTTCCCCAAAACCACTATTCTTTTTTTAATGTAAACCAATGGTATGGAAAATTCGGATCTGTGGGGGCCATAATACCTTCAAAACAATGTTTTAATGCACATATATCATATCATATCATGATTTAATATAATGTTAGACCACGATCCACAAAATTCTTATCCAAGAGGGCCCATACACATGATAAAAATTCAATAACAGATGTAGTAATATCATAACTAAAATAAACAGCCGAAGGCTGATAATAAAAATAACCAGATGTCATAGAATAAGAAGAATGATTCCCCATGTTATATGTTCTAGGAAAATACCAAAAATAGGATACACATTTGTAATAAAAATAAAAGTACAAAAAGTAAAAAAGAAACAAAAGATAGTCAAATGAATTTCAAGCATCGTCTTGGTCCCATTATTTCCTTATCCTAACAAAAAATCAAGTACCTATAGTATGGTTATTACCCTTATCGACATCTATAACATTATAATATATTTAGGACCAAAATATGACCACAATAAGGTGTGAGACTAAATCCTAGTAGGCAAACTCCCATGAAATTTTCTAGTCTATCAGTTAATATAAATAACATGCTGTGTACAGTAATGAAAATAGTATGCTGGGAAGTACATAAAATTAAACAGTCCTACAAGAACCAGTATTCATTTAGATTCATTTAATGTTCATTAATTAATACAATCACATTGAATTATATAAGTATTGAGATTCAGACTATGCCCAAAACACCCATGTAAAATAAAGAACAACATATACCTCATAAGGCTATTTAAACAAGTAAGTGATGACTAAATCCAAGCGGGTGATTTTTCTTGGAAGACACGTCATAAGTCATTTCGTTTAACTATTTGAATTATAACCTGAACCCATCCATGAAATTCATATGATGGATTTCAAGTGTTAATCTACATTAAATTATATTTGAAACCAATAATCCATTTCCATCAAAACTCTTTGGATACCTGGTATCACACTAGGAGAAAACCTACAAACATCATACAAGCCCATCCCGACTGACCTCTCTGGAATCCCGGTATCACTCTAGGTGTGGTAGAATTCCATGTGAACTAATCATGTTACTAAATTTCTTATAAGGAATCCCCATGTATCAATCAATAATGCCAAAAAATCCAATAGTATCCATCCACGGAATCCCTCAAGGATACATGTTTCACTTGGAAAAATAAGTAAAACATCCCTGAGCCCGATCGTAAACTTGTGGCTCACTCACTGTTTGAACATAACAGCCTAACCCACCTCATAAGGCTTCACCTTTTGAATACTCATGTGGGTAAAACACACAATAAGAAACATATATAATATAAAATATGACAGGTTTTTAACAATAATAAATTCGCGTGGGGAATACATATAACAAGAAACACATATAAATTACACTATTTTATGGATTAATCAATAGTAACTCACATGGACACAATTCATACAACAAGCCTACCACACAATTTAAACAATCACAAGGATTAACCGTCAAATATATGATGTGGTAAAATAATTTATATAACAAATTTCATTTCAAACAACCCAACGTAGTGAAATCATATTCATCCCCATATGCATCCTAGGACAAACGACCATAAATGGTCATCCAAGAAAAAACGCACCCATGGTGTGGAACGAATTGAAGGTTAAAAAATATAATGCATTAAATCAAAAAACCAATTACCTAAAAAAATTATAAAATATAAATTGCAAAATTTTATTCACGGTGACTCCCCAAAAATTTGTGCACGGCACTGTAGAACATATAATCAACTTGAAAATTAATTGATGGAACAAGACCACCTACCTCATAGTCATACAAATCTCCTCATCCTGCATCGGTGGATAAATTGACCTATAATTGGGTAGATCAAAAAAACAAGCATAAATTCTCAACCATTAACAACTATGTCATGAGAATAAATAATAATGAACGAATGAACATGAATCATGACTTACCGATTAGGTTCTAATTCATCTGATGGTGGTAAAATTAGTGTTTGGATGATCAAACAAGAGGAAAAATCTGGTTCAATGCTACAGTTTCATCAACTCAACAATCCCTTTATCCAAAAAATGAAAAAATAAGTCTACTATTCATTTTATCTAAAAAAATACATGATGTGTAGTTGGGAATAAGCACTATGTATATGCCAGTTTTCCCTCCTTCTGTTGAAATGCCTTACACATCCTGGAAAGGCCTTCCGACATCAATACATAGTTTTTAATGAGATCACATGGCATGTAACCCTCAGTCACATTGTGAAACAAGCCTTTATTCATCCCTTAACATATTTTTCTCCAGTTTTCTTAAATACAAACTGAAAATAAAGGATTCATACCTCAATGGAAGTACCATGTTCATAAAAAAACCTACCCATGTTCACTAGGGAGTGAGGTACCTAGGAATCTATGTTCTGGATTGATTCATTCCTGATTATAATTAAGAACCTGCAAATAACCACATATGGAAGGGTGGATCCTTACAATTTCATGCTATAAGGACCAGCAAAGATTTGTTGTAAAATCATGGATCAATCAGGGTTGCAAGAGGAGCTAACCTAGATGTACATATAGAAGAGTTTCTTGAGTCACTATTATCTGGATACATTAAGGGATAAGAGGGGACAAGTTTTCATGAACCACACATAGAGAATAATTTATGGGAAAGACTAAATTGTATTTTTTAATTACATTCATGGGTTTTCTCTATCGTTGTATATAAATGGGATTTCTAGGGTGAAGGGATTCCAGGATTTGATTATTTGTTAGATTAAGACATAAGTGAATATATTTCCCCTGAGAAAATTCATTGATGTGATGAATCAGGCTCTCATCAGAGAAGGAATCCTAAAGTAGGCCCATATTGGTAGGAAAATAGTCTTAACTGGATGAATGGGGAACTCTTCATCAGGCATCAAGAGGTGTCTCTATTGTAGTTACGACCATGGAAGACGTTGGCAGAGAAACCTGGGATGTGGTATTCTATCTCATGACTACATCCTTGGATTGTTAATTTGTTGTCGAAATAATCGGTAAAGGTTCTTCAGTATTCCATTCTATACTATGGAGTGTCTTGTTTTTGGTAATATAATTCATCAGTAGATGATCTGTAGGAGAAATCTAGATTTGATTAGTGGAAGATGATCAGTATTGGAACTGGATTCTATGAAGGGCAGTGCAATCCCATAGTAGATAGTTTGTCGGAGTTCCAAAAAATTCCCAAAATGAGATACGGGACATGGTACCCTTGAAAAGGATTGACAATAACAGTGTGATGGATGACCTTAAGGGAGTTATAATGGAGCCTAGGGTAGAGGGATGAGTATGCTTCATGCTCAATAATCTACTCTGACTAGTCTGAATACATGAAAATAAACTGTCAAATGTAATATTCTTATATGATGTAACTTTTATGTTTTCTTAATTGTAATAAAGGAATCGTATTCCTTTATATATACTCAGTTGGTCAATTAATTTGTTTTTCAGGGGAGATCTTGGATGGTATTTTACTTATCAGCAAGTTTTATTGGAATGATCATAGGGTATCCAATTAATTAAGAAATTTTCAATTGTAATTGGTGGATAGGTTTTCTTTTTTTAACCATTATTATTAGAAATGGTAGGTTTTGTTTTATTCTAGGTATTTATTGGTTAGATCTATACGAGGAAGATATTGAACTTTATTATAGAAGTGTTACTTTTCTATCATCATAAGGAGGTTGATATATTCACTTTGAGGAATGTGATCTTCATTCCAATCATCCTAAACCAATACTATATAGATTGTATTCTCTCATATCATAGATAATAATCCATGTTCTAGATAATGGTAGGATGAAACAGAGTACATTTCAACCCACATTGGACCAATTTTTGGATGTTTTTCTTGACTATTTATCTAACTTACCACCATAGTGGATGATCAAGTTCAATATATATTTATTGTAGGGAATCAAAGAAATTTTTATCCTATCGTATTGGATAGAATTAGTGGATATTAGGGATAAAAACATTTAATTTGATTGTCTAAAGTCTAAGGGATTCATATATCCTATAACATCAACTAGGGATCCTATTGGACATTATTCCAATATGGGTGATGGGGATTTTTGACTATGAATAGATTATCAAAGACTAAACCAAATTATAGTTGTCAACTGATATCTGCTTCGACACATCGTTAGTCTTATATAATAGTGAAGAGGTTTTTGGATTTTTTACACAATAGACATGAGGATATGGCACCATCAATTATGGTTGAGACTATCTGACATACCTCACACTTCTTTTAAAATAACGTATGCTCTGAAAGTGTTCAGGGTAATGTTGTTTTATGACATGAACAGACCAATGATCTTCATGGCCCCAAATAATCTATTATGCTATCATTTTCATGATTAGTTTCTAGTGGTTTTCATTAATGTACACTTAGTGTACATACAATATGAAGATGATCGTGACCAACATTGTAAAATTATCCTTATTAATTTTAGAGAATATTAGATATATTCAATGTCATCTAAATGATAATTTTTTGATTGAAAAATTTCAATTAATGTATTATTTTATTATAGAATATTGAGTGTTAATGGAACATGAGAAGGTCATAAGCATGGTATCTTTATAATATCCAATGAATTTATTCAATATTAAAATAATTATTTGTTTACAATTATATTATTATTGCTTCATCTAGGAATTACCCTATTTATAATCATTCATGTTCAAGATAACAATGAACGACATACAGTTTGTTTGTACAGATTCCCACAAGGTTGTTTTTAATATTTAGACATTAGGTTGACCTTAACACCAATCCATACCTTACATGAGTTTGGTAGGGAGTATATTGTGTACTAGGATGCTTCTAGAATCAGAATCATCGATGTTATAATTTATATGGATCATGTGGTTTCTTATGGCTCTAGGATGTTGAGGATGCAGACGAGGAATTATCCCACTCAATATATAATGTTAGACGTGGAATTATATTACCTAATATGCTGGGGAAATTATCATTTGTGTGAAATGTTTGAGGTGTACATAGATCATAATACCCTTAAGTAAATCATTTTGTTGTGGGACCTAATCCATCAAAAGAGTAGGTAGCTCATGTATCTACAAACCATTAACATTGAATTAGCCTACACTCTAAGAAAGTGAAATATTTTTTTGATCTATTGAGTTGAAAATAATAGATAGTGGTAGTGTGGGAATCTTGGGATGTATAGAAACTAATGAAAAACATTAACAATATGAATATGGATGTTCAGGCATCCTAGGGATGAGTGACTCTGACTTTGACATCTTTTTTATCATGCTTCCAGACCAGATCAATTGATTGTTTTTATCTGATTTATAGGGATTATCTCTGTGGGAAAAATTATATGGAGGGGAGTCACCCTAAGTATGCTCTCTTGGAGGCGGTGATGTTATTATTGTTCATGTCTATATCTAGGATCCAATGGGAATGTGTGAGGAGATGATGATAGAATTCCATGACTCTAAATGGGTGGTACATCATAATTTCAAGAATATGTATTGTGATATACATTGGTAGTAATGGTAGATAGGTATGGATAATACAATATAGGTAATTGTGGAATAATGATTCACCTATAAACAGGTCAAACTATGATTCAGATACCTACCGGGTTGTTATAGCCTTTACCCATTATAGAATGAAAATTTGATGATATCACCGTAGTCTTCAGGATTGGTTTACCTAGGAACCTCACAAGAATGATGTAGTGTGGGTCATCGTGGATTGTGTGACAATGGTATCCCACATCCCACCTATTAAATATATATTCTCTATCTATGATTTTGGTAATCAATACATGTGATAAATTGTTATATTTATCAGTGGTTCTAGGTGTATCATTTCAAATTAAGATCCCCATTTCGTTTCATAGTTTCCTTAGGGCCTTTAAAAGTCTATGGGGTCATTTTTTTTAATATTTCCTATTGTACTCAAACTGATATCCATTCTAAAATGATGATTATGAGTATCATGTACATGTTATGAACCCATGTTTTGGTCACTATTGGTTACTAGAATCAACATATTGTACTCCTAGAGTTTTCATATTATAAAATATTCCATTAAATGATCCAGATAAATACTTTTGTGGATTTATATGGAATACAGTTTCATTTGGTTTTGTTCTAGTTAATGGCCAGTGAGTTAGTTCTTGTTAGATCTAGTCTCATGTAGGGGTTTTTAGAGAAAGTTCAGTTGTTCAAAAGGATATTGTATACTATTAATAGATATAATAAACACTATTACAACCATTGGATACAACTCTAGATGTTGAGTTTGGTCAAAAATCTTGTCTTTGGGTGCCCCTCAGGCTAGGGAAACACTATATCCTAAAGTAGGGAAATATAGCACCATGTTTTCTAAGGATGTTTGAGATAGTGGAATGTTTTTGTCCATTGGTGAAATATTATCCATTTTAGATCCTTACATTTCCATGCACACTTTTTTCATGTGTCACATCATCTGAGATATCACCTACACCATTCTCTTATGATATATGTTGATCACAATCTTCTTGACGTTGACGATTCCATTAAGGAGAATCTGATGTGTATCATAAAACACAGTGGGGCGAATCTTTAAGGGAAGAAAATTTTTCATGTTTGAGTTAAATTATAATGGATATGTTCAATAGTAGTTCTTTTGAGAGAGATTATGAAATAAAAGAATTGTATCCTAAACTATTTTTTGATACACAAAAATTATTCTTGGGGTTACATCTAGAGGATGAGATATTAAATAATGTAATGGATGTAACATCCCTTATCTTACCCATGTATGTTCATATTCAAGATGTTTTTTGATCCCTTGTACATAGTTTGGTTAGTGTTTTGGATGTGCTTGGAGGGGATAGGTTAAATTAATATTAATTCTATATATACGAAATAAATCCCGAACTAAATTTTTATTCATGATTTGAATAATCCATGGATGAATCCATGAATATCATTTAGGGTTTTTAATTTTTTTATTAAAAACTAGTTCACTATGTGAGACTGAATTCATAACATGAATTAGATTTTAGGATTTTAAACCGAGGTGGCTATTTTTTAATGTACATGGCTACTAAAAGATTTCTGACATGAAAATATGATTCATGACATGAAAATGGTTGTTTTCATAAATTTTACTTTAAACATTTCTCCATACCTTACTCTAAATTGCCACTCTTTTTTCATGGAAAATCTAACACTCTCGTAGGTGATTTTGGGTGTTATCTTCAATACGAAGGAAGATATCATTTGTTATGGGTGTGATAGAAGTTAAAATTGAAAGAAATCCTCTTAGTTCTTCTTATACATATTTATTCATTATTTTGTAACTTGATAAGAACCCCATATCAACACTGACATACTAGATAAATGATTATTAATGTGAAATGATAGTGTTTCTTAAAAAGTGGTTAAAGGATATGAAGGAGGAATCCAATTCTTTCATATTCACTATGTATTTTTCTTCACGATATTTTATTCTGAGGGGGGTGGTTTAAAAAAACACCCGAAGGATTTTTTTGATACATTAGTATGTGAAACCCATGTTATCATAATTGAGCACCATGTGACTGACCTTTTTTAATTTGAATAGTTTAATCCTTCATTCCTATGACTCCAATGGATCTTACGTGTTCAATTATCATTGAGATCAGGAATTATGGACACCCATGAGGTGTCAGAACCATTGAAACTAGGATGGGACATGGATAAACATAGAACCATTGAATGATTTTGAAATTACTAATACATTTTCCTAAGAGGTGAATTTTAAAATTTAGATCGATAATGAATTAGTGGAAAGAAATGTGGTTAATTTTCATATAATTGAATTTGGACAGAAACTATGTTGTAATATGGATTAAATGGATTATTAATGTAAATTGGGCTTAATATTTCTTTTAATTGGAATTTTTTAAATTATTTTTGATAATTGGTAACTTGGAATAATCAGAATGAATGATTGGTAATTTATATTTATGGTAAATTTTCTAATATGCCTTATGATCACATCTTTGTCATGTTTGATGAATTTGAATGAATTAAGTTATTTCCATATTTTTATCATGTATAAAATTGGATTTAGCATGATATTTCACATAAGGTATGATTTCCACTCAACTCATAAGTTTCCCTATTAATGGAATTCAAATTGGGTATAGTGAATACCTTTCCCCTTGGAACGGTCTTTTTAATTGAGAACATGTAAGAAACTCCAACATGAGAATTCATATATATCGCTATCTAACATGGTTAATTTTTTCATTGGAATGGTCTTACAAGTTAGGAAAATGTATTTATATCCTGAATGGGGATTCATATTGATCTTTGTATTTCATGGTTACTTGATACACACGAGAGAAATGAATATATATGTGCCATGAAATGAGAATTTCATCATCAATAGGAGGGTCCAGTGGTGTTATGGGTTATTCATCATATGTAGTTGAATCCACCAATAGAAAAAGAAATATTAAAACTTATTGAAGTAGGTTTGGGTAAACGTGGGTTTAAAATCTGTGCTTCTGGATTATCATGATTCTTTGGTTTTATATTTTAATTAATGAATTAATTCAATAATTAATATTATTTTTTCATAAAGAAAATATTCAAAGGGTATTGTCTATAAATCATGGGTATCAATATAATGATTTGTACTCACACCTTTTTAATTCACCAATTTATAACCTAGTATATTTAATGTATTAAGGTATCGAAAAGAGAAAGGGGCAATGTTCATAATTGTATTCTTTGATGGATGGGATTGGAGAATGGGGATCAGATCGGCCATGGGATTTGAGAAATGTTTTTGGATTCATTCATTTTAGTGTATATATTTAGTTTACTTCTATTAATTTAAACAAGCCATTTAGTTTTGTATATAATATTTAATGAAAAGTTTTATTATTGTCACTTGGGTTATTTGGTATTAATATGTCATCATATTAAGTTGTATGTTGTGAGTGTTTATTTTATTTTTGATAATATTGGATCTATATTCCATATCATATTTCTTTCCCACTATATTATTTATACCCTCACTACTAGTGTGAAGCCCTAAAAATATGGATATGTATACATGAGGAATCATAATGGCCTAACTCAGTCACATCAGGGAGAACATGGTTGGGGAAGATGCACATGAAAAACTCAAATGACTATATAAATCCAATAAAATTATAGAAAAAGTGTATGTGTATTATCTTGATATGTCATCTAGGTATATTTTATTTAAGACTTATTATCTTGAGTTGATTCCACTATTATCTATTAAAAAATCACAAAAATACCTAATTGAGCGAAATTAAAATTAGAGATAATGTACAAGGATAAGAATGAAGGCAACCCTTGGGAAAGTCCAACCATTATTTCCAATGAAACAACTCCAAAACCAGAACCAAATTAAGACGTTCTATGAGATGATAATGGGGATACATCATTGATCAACATGAGAAAATTATAGAGGGATAATATAGGTTTACCCTCTAAAACCACAAGGGAAGAATATTTTTAATTCTACAACTAAAATAACCCCATATACCTACTAGTATATGGCCACTAGCTAGCTAGTGGACCCTGAAGGTTAGTAGAGATATTGCACAGTGAATACCAGATACACTCTGGGCCACCTGGACTTCCTCCAATTCTCTATCTTTGATCATGACCACCTTATGACCCTTATTCCATGTCCAAAAAACATATTTGTGTTGTTCAAATTGTCAAAATTTTATTAAGGATTTGGATACCTTAAATAAACCATCCAATAAATAAAAATTTTAAATTTACCTTGATTTTCAAACACCTATATGGATATTGGATTTTACAAACTCCCCACCATAACAATTATTATCTTTGAGAAGCCTTTTTCATGATCGAACCACACCAAGTGACCTATATATGTTATTGACTCAAGGACCAAAAACCTTGTACTATCCTCAAACACTAAGCATGACTCCAAAGTGAAACTCTAACATAAAGTTTTAAAACTTATAAAACATGATCCATTGTTCAAATTATTTATTGAAACACCATGTCAGCACTCACCCATTCCAAATTATCCCAATACACCTGAGGTGTCCTCATCCAATTTCTAATCAAATATATGGTTCTACCAACCATAGAGGTCATCCCATAGTGAGTAATTTTTTATAAGGTATTTTTAAAACATAGGAATTGTCTATTTGAAAACCATTCCATTGGTACATTAACGCGTTTAGTGTAGTTCATAACTCACCTCACCTAAACACCAACAAGAATTCTAGTTAACTGATGGTACTTATCCTTGTTCTATGATACAATGAAAAAATAGATGTGATCCAACCATTAATTATTTATATGAACACTCTATATTCTTTGCAAAAAAATCCATAACCAATTGCAAAAATATACTCTTTGTGTCCACAATGACACACCTAATACAATTTGTGGCTGACCAGACCCAATTTCACACCAGACCACAATTCAAAACACCATTGGATAACTTATCTCAGATATGATTGGCTTCAACCATCAATTCACATAAAAATCATCTTATCCTGACACCTTTTTCACCAAATTCATCACATTATCTTTTGATTATTCCCACTTATGTCCTTACCTAAATTATTGTGCAATTACATAGATTAATCCAAAATCAAGAAAAACTATATTCATGTTGTTCCACCCCATGAGAACTTATCTACCTCCAACCAAATTATGTTCGAACCATCTCAAAACATTATGATCCAAAAAAAAACAATTATCGTCCTTCAACCAGAATCCCCTCAAAATTTGAATATGGAATTCCCTATTGAATCCAAATATTGAAAAATTAACCACACACCAGAATTCTAGTTCATTAACAATAACACAACAATCGGTCTTATCGATTTTCTGGACTTATAGCATAAGGGTCCCACACCCATGAATGTTATCAAACTCTCATATATGGGAACATCCTCATCAAAAATATTCTAAAACAAATCATAATATTCATGGGAAATGATGTCACGATCCGTCCACGGGGCCCGTGTCGTGACTACCCCAATCCCGCCTTCCATAGGCCAGGGGATGGCGACTAGCACCAAGGCGAAAATCTTGGAAAAAGGGAAGGCATTGCCTTTGGAAAGTAAACCACAAACACCACAAAGCAAGCAGGCAGAAGTAAACACTAAGTAAAAACTGAGTACAACAGTAAGTGCAGAAAGTAAGTGGGCCAGAATACAAACCCAAAATGAAAGTAAAGTACAACTGGAAAGGGAAAATAGCAACTGAAAAGTAAAGCAGAAACGTCGAGCTGCCCACTGGAAATCCCACCTAAAGGGTGGGTACAGAAAGCCTCCACTACTCCTCGGGTCCAGCCGACCACTCCGAGTACGTCCCGCCCAGTGGTCCACCTCCAGGTACCGTCCTGCTCTGCAAGCCTCCACCCTGATCAGCGTTGTCCGTCGTCTTCAACCAACATAATGTAGTGTGGGCATAGCCTATGCAGGGGTGATTATAAGCTACTCAGTAGGGACCCTGAGACCCCCGAAGGTCCCCAAAAATACACAAAGTATAAACCACAAAGGAAAGATACAATCACGAAGTAACATCCTACAAGGCTTAGGTATATGCCCATACATATACCTAAGTCATCAATTCTCGTTCGGCTCCAACATCCGAACCCAAGCACAACCCAGTCCACATAGGAAAGCAAAACGTATACCCACACAGGATAGCACAACACAATCCACAGAGGAAAGCAAAACAGGATTCAGCTCACATAGGAATACTTCTACATATGACGATAAAGATGACCAGATATTTCCACTGATTCATCTAAGCCGTCGGACCCACAAAGGATCGATATGTACTAACCCCCGCAATGACCCACAAAGGATCTGACCTACAAAGGATCGATGGGTAACTAACCCCCGCAATGACCCACAAAGGATCTGACCCACAAAGGATCTGACCACAAAGGATCGATAGATAACTAACCCCTTCAATTACCCACAAAGGATCTGACCCACAAAGGATCGATAGGTAACTAACCCCCGCAAAGACCCACACAGGATCAGACCCACACAGGATCTGTAGGCGCTGGACCACACAGGACCGTTGAGCGCTAACCCACATAGGATCGGACCCACACAGGATCGATAGCACTGACCCACAAAGGATCGATGAGTGTTGTAGTCGTTGCCGTCGAATCCACTGAGGATCTCTGTACTGTCGTCATCGTCGTTGTCGGAGTCGCATCCAGCTCTAGGGTTCCCGTACACAGCAAGCTCGTTTGGGAGGGTCCGCTCCACGAGCCGAGAATCTGATACATCAACTGAAACATAGTCCAGAGTTGATGTATCCAAAAGTTCTGTATCCTCAACAGGAACTCAACGTCGTAGACGGCGCGTCAATCAGACGCCCGGTCTGTGAGTTATTGGCTTTTTCGTTCCAGGGGACCAGTTGGTTTTTAAGGAAAAACCAACCCGACCGTACTCCACCTACATCCAAAACTCGGGCGGAGTAAGACAAAAGATCCTTCTCACTTATAAGAATCCATCAAAGTTGACGGTACGACAATCGGACGTTCGGAGCTCAAGATATGTGTGTTTCCGCTTCGAGGGCCCGGTTGGTTTCGTGTACGAACCAACCCGGCCGAACCCAAAGTATTCCGAAACCTTGAGTGTGATATACCTAAATGACCGTCTCGATCCAAGGATTGCATCGACTCTAACGGTGCGTCGATCGGAGGTTCGTAGCTCACGATACGGGCAAAAGACCGGAAAGGGTCCGAAAACGGGGGGTCTGGCCCCAGACCAACCCGGCCCAACCCTCCCTGGGTCGGCCCGAACCGGTTCGACCCGACCCGGGTCTGGGTCCAACCCGGGCGGTGCGGCCCGGCCCGGCCGGCGCACTGGCATTGGCCAGGCACCGCGCAAGGCAGCCGCGGCCCCCTCGCGGGGGCCGCTTCGTGACACCCAGACGCAGCTTGAGCCGCGTCCCTCCTCCGCGGTCCCACGCAGCCACGGGACCGGCCAACACCGCCGCATCCTGGCGGTCGGCCGCTTCTGGCCCCTGTGCCGGCGCGGCGCGCCGGCGGGGGGTTCCGCGGACCACCGGACGCGCTTTGGTGGCCCAATTTGCGCGCGGTCTTCGCCAGTGCTCGTCCCGGGACTCGTTCTTCACTGCAAAGCCTTCAAAATTAACTTGCGGCCCCGTTTGTCATCGCCCGCCAATCTGCGCATCAACGAAAAACTGCGGAGGTTTTTCGGGCCGTGTTTGTTTGGCCCGCACCCTCCACGTTAGGTGATAATAATTGGGAATAACAATCAACCCATGAAAAACATAACAAGGGACAATTTTAATAAATTAAAATTGAACTTTGATCCGGCCTCTTTGTTTTGGAAGAAACAACCATGGGAATAAATTTTATTCTCAAATAAAACCCCTACCTCATAGCTGTCATTAGATGAGAGTTCTTCACGGAATTGACCGTCGCTGAAGAAGAGGATCGTCGCGTCGCGGAAGGGTGTCGTGTCGTCGCGGAAGGGCGTCGCGTCGACGATCTCCGAGGGTTAAAGAAAACACACGGATTTAATTTCACGAATTAAATCCATGTTAAGGATAAAATCCACAAAGGAAATTTAAAAGATCCAAAATATCCTACCTCAAGCAGCTGATGATCAGAGATTGTTCCGGGGAAGAACGTTGCGGAAGAAGCGTCGGGGAAGGAGAATCGTCGGTGTCGCGGAACACGGCGTCGCATCGTCAATCTCCGAGGGTTCGGCGTTCTTCACGTTCTTCGCGTTATTCACGTTCTTCGCGTTCTTCGCAAAGGTGAATGAAGGTACATCTTCTCTAAATCCACTCAAAAATCAACCCGTCAACAAAAAGAAAAGGTGTTGGTCTTATTTTATTATTATGCCAACAGTTTGAAATATGTTAAGAAACGAACCATTAATTCGGTGAATTAATGGTAACGACTTAACTATCCATTTAATAGGAGCGTTAAAGAGTTTTAGAAAACGCCCCAGTTGACTTTCATTAAGGAGGAGTTTTTGCAGATGTGTTACTTAGAGGAAAAGAAACGGTGGGGCTCGTGCGGGCCCCACCTCACAAATATCCGACCAAGAGGGTAGGATATTTTGAATTGCACCCTATCCGCTTCAACTTAGCTCATGTGGCTTTAAGTGGCTTTTAAGTGGCTTTAAGTGAAATAAAAATAAAGTCCTCGCACCACTTTATTTTATTTCTTAACGTAACCCAAAAAAAATTAAAAACCACACTTGAAAAAAATGCAACTTCAGAAGAGGCGTTTCTAAGAAAATACCGGCACTGCGATTCCATCGGTGCCTTCAGAATTTGATTCCGAGCACCGGTTCAAAAGACAGAAAAACCCACTCGTTAGTTCACTGAACGTACTCGAGCCAAACTTCGGAAAATGATTCCAGGCACACCGGGCCTTGAAATCAGGTGCCGTCAGAAACTGCGTTCTTGTAAAATTCCAATGAAAATTAAGAAAAAAAAATTCCTTGAATTTTACAGGTCTTTACATCACTCCCACCTCAGGGCTTTACGTCCCCGTAAGGATACATCATAAACTAGGGAAACAAAAGTGGGTACTGAGCACGCATCTGAGCCTCCCGATCCCAAGTGCTCTCCTAGAGGTTCCCGTGCTTCCATCTGATGCGCACTAGAGGAATCGAGCATCCACGTAGGACCCACTACTGTCGATCCTCGATCTCTACCAGAACCTCCGCAAAAGTCTCCCCATCATCAACGTCTAGCTCCCCATGGTCAATGATGTGCATCAAGTCGTGCACATATCTCCTCAGCTGGGATACGTGAAAGACGTCGTGCACCCGGTGCAACTGAGGTGGTAGAGCCAGGCGATAAGCCACCTCGCCAATCCTGCTGAGGACCTGGAATGGTCCGATGAAGCATGGAGACAACTTGTCGCCTTAGCCAAATCTCCGTAATCCACGTCGAGGTGAGACACGTAAGAAGACGTGGTCGCCATCCTCGAACTCTAGTGACCTCCGTCTCCTGTCAGCATAAGACTTTTACCGGCTCTGAGCTGTCCTCATCTGCTCCTAGATGACCTGGACCTTCTCTGTCATGGCCCGGACCATCTCTGGTCCCACAAGTGCTGACTCCCTAGGGTCTGTCTAGCACAAAGGAGATCTGTAAGTTCTACCGTACAACGCATCGTATGGTGCCATCCCGATGGTGGAGTGGTAACTGTTGTTGTATGAAAACTCCACCAAGGGTAGGTGGTCCTCCCAGCTGCGACCAAAGTTGAGGACACATGCGCGGAGCATGTACTCGAGAGTCTGAATGGTCCTCTCCATCAGACCATTCGTCTGAGGGTGAAAGGCAGTGCTCAGATGTAGCTACGTCCCGAACGCCTCCTACAACCCCTTCTAAATCCGGGAAGTAAAGAGAGCATCTCGATCGGAGATGATAGATGATGGCACACCGTGAAGTCGTACAATATCCTGAATGTAGAGACACCCCAAGCTCTCCACTGAGCCCTGCTCTCTGATGGGTAAGAAGTGAGCGGAATTGGTGAGTCGGTCGACAATCACCCAGATGGAGTCGTGACCTCTGGAAGTGTGCAGAAGTCCAGTCACGAAGTCCATAGATATCGCATCTCACTTCCACTCTGGGACCTCCAAAGGCTGTACCAAGCCTGCTGGTACCTGATTCTCTACCTTCACTTGCTGGCAGGTGAGGCATCATGAAATGAACTCTGCCACAACCTTCTTCATTCTTGTCCACCAGTGCTGTCGTCTGAGATCCTCGTACATCTTCTCCACTCCAGGATGTACCACCAAAGGAGAAGTGTGAAACTCTCTCAGCACCTCCTCCCATAATGCAACTAGTACCAAGGTACGTCCTCTGAAAGGGATGTCGTGGTCTTCTCTAAAGGAGAAACCATCAGGTGCCTGTCCTGAGGATATATGTGCACGCTGCGTCTCATAGTCAGTGTCCCCACGCTGTGCCTCTCTGACTCGCTGCAGTAGTGGAGTAGTGATTGTGATTGACTGAAGGAAGGCTGCTCCATCCCTATCCACGAAGGATATCCGCAAAGCGGCTAGATGCTATGTCGCCTCCTCGAGTAGCTGAATGCCCATCCTCCTACTGAGAGCATCGACTACTACATTCCCCTTCCTAGGAGTATAGACTATATCAAAGTAATAGTCCTGGAGGAAATCGAGCCATCAACGATGTCTTAGGTTCAGGTCCTTCTGAGAGAAGATGTACCTGAGACTCTGATGGTCAGAAAATACTATAAAGCACTCGCCCATCAGATAGTGTCGCCATGTCTTCAGTGCGAAGACCACTACTGCTAACTCCAGGTCATGGGTAGCGTAGTTCTGCTCATGTGGCCTCAACTGACGTGATCCATAGGGGATCAATTCCCAATCCTGCATTAGGAAACATCTGAGTCCGGTCCCTGATGCATCGCAGTAAACTACGTACCCTATCCCCTCCTCCGGCAACCTCAAGATAGGTGCACTGGTCATTCTCTGTCTCAGCTCTTGGAATCTCTGCTGACATATGTCTGACCACACAAAGGGTTTCCCATTCTTCGTCAAACCTGAGAGTGGTACCACAACTCTGGAGAAGTCTGGCTCAAATCTCCGATAGTATCTAGCTAGTCCCAAGAAACTCCGCACCTCCGTCACTCTCCTGGGTGGCTCCCAAGCTAGCACTGCCCCGATCTTCGCAGGATCCACTACAACTCCCGCCACAGAGATGAAGTTTCCCAAGAAGTGGACCTCACACATCCAGAACTGACACTTCGAGAGCATACCATAATGCTGGTGCTCTCGGATTGTGTCTAACACAACCCGCAAGTGGCATGCGTGTGCCTCCTCAGTCGTCGAGTATATCAAAATGTCGTCGATGAAGACCATGACAAATCGATCAAGGTAAGGCTGAAAGATCCTATTTATGAGGCCCATGAACACCGCTGGAGCATTGGTTACGCTGAATGTCATAAAAAAGAACTCATAGTGGCCATACCGACATCTGAAGGCCGTCTTCTGCACGTCCTCATCCCGAACTCTGAGCTGATGATAGCCTGACCTGAGGTCTACCTTCGAGAACCACCGTGCTCCCTTGAGCTGATCGAAGAGGTCATCAATCCTCAGTATTAGATACATTTTCCTCACCGTCACCTGGTTCAGGCGACGATAGTCGACACAAAGTCGCAAGCTCCTGTCCGCCTTCTTGGCGAACAATATCGGGGAAGCCTAGGGTGAAACACTGGGTCGGATGAATCTCTTGCGCTGCAAGTCCTCCAACTATACTCGTAGCTCTCAAAGATCAGTGGGGGCCATCTGATACGCTGGAGTCGATATCGGGGTTGTCCCGGGGTACAGGTCAATATAAAAGTCTACCTCTCTACGATGAGGTAGTCCTGGAACGTCGTCGGGAAAGACGTCTGCATACTGATCCACCACTACAGGAAAACTAAGACTCCGCACGTCAACAACTCCTAGGATGAGGCTATCCAACTGATAGGTGATGGGTTGTCCTCTCCTCTGTGGAAGTCCATCATGTGCTGCGAAGGCTCCCTTCTCGCCGGTGAAGTTGAAACTTCTCCCATAGGTGCGTACACATCGCACCTTGCGCCTCATACAGTAAATATGTTCATAGACTGTAGATAACCAATCCATGCCCAAGATTACGTCGTAAGGCCTCGACGCCGCTACAAGAAGATCCCAGCCAAAGCTCTCGCCTCCTAGAGTAAGCTCACACTGCCGGCACCAGTGCATAATCGTCGAGTCTGCTCCCGTAAGAGTCTCTAGCCATAAGGATCGAGCCAATGGCTCTGTCGGAATCTCCACGCTCCGAACAAAGGCAACGACTATGAAAGAGTGACTCGCTCCTGTGTCTATAAGAACTTCAGAAACGGTGGAATAGACACAGATAGTACCTCGAATCATCACAGGCATTCCGTGGTCGTAGGCCTCCACTTCCGGGAGTTGTGCCTGTCTCTGCCCGCCTGCTCCCTATGGTCGGGGTGGACCTCCTGGTGGTGGTGGTGGTAGAGCCTCAAAGTGTTACCCACCACCTGCTGTTTGGCCAGCTCCTCTGCCTCGTCCGCCTCCTCCCTGCGAACCACCACAGTCGACCCTCTACCTCTGCCTGGGTGGCCCCTCAACCGTCTGCTGCTCCTCAGCACGATGGGTCGGGCAGTCACGAGCCACGTGGCCCTATCCGCCGCATGTGTAGCATTGCCTGGCTCTCGAAAGACTGGTTGCACGCTGTGTGCCCCGTACTACTGAGCCAGTGTCCTGAGGTCGTCTGCGTGAGGGTCTGGTCTTCCTGGACCACTGAGTCATCCGTCAACTACCTGCCGCAGAAGACTCTGCTACGTGCCGCCCCGTGGTAGGTCTCGCCGCTGGAGAAGTCTCAGCAAGAAAGATCCTAGATTCGTACCGCACGGAGGGTGGCTGGGACAAACTCTGAGTGGAAGAGGCCCTCAAAGTCTGTCCAGAGAAGAGATAACTCATCATGAACCTGGAGAATCAAGCTCCACCATCGGCCCGCCGCTGCGTGCAGTAGGCTCGCTGCGAGGATCACCATGAGGTCTGCTGGTGTCCTCACTAACCGGAAAAATCGCACCACTGCCTCCAGCCAGTCCTCGGCTGCCTGGGGGTCCGTCTCCCAGCGGAACCTGGGCAGTCGCTAGCACTGGAACTCATGCAGTGCACTGAGGCGACGTGCATCGTCAGCGGCTGGTGCTGGAAGCATCGGTGGCTCGGTGGGTAAATGTACCGCCAGTGCCTCAGCTGTCAAAGGGCCCTGCACCGAGGCCTCGTCGCTCGGTGTGCTGTCGTCATGCTCAAATCTCGGAACCCTAGCTGGCTGCCGTCGTGGGGCTATCCTGAAAAGGAAATAGATGTGCCACGGTCAGAACAGTATACCTGGTGAGATGATACAAAGTAATCACAAAGAAACTTGAAACACACATGCAATCAATGTTTTCGTGCATTAAGTCGGAAATCAGAAGTCAGGGTCCTGGTGTATGGATACGTCGGTCGCCGCACCAACACTTAACTCCCTGAACTGATAAACACAACCAATACACTAAAAACTATTTCTTCACATAGAAAAAGATTAGAGTCCTGAGTTCTGCGGTAGAACCGAACTCCTCTGATACCAATTTCTCACGACCCGTCCTCGGGGCCAGTGTCGTGACTACCCCAAGCCCGCCTTCCATAGGCCAGGGGCTGGCGACTAGCATCAAGGCGTAAATCCCAGAAAAAGGTAAGGCATTACCTTTGGAAAGTAAACCACAAACACCACAGATAAAGCAGGTAGAAGTAAACACTACGTAAAAACTGAGTACAATAGTAAGTGCGGAAGGTATGTGGGCCAGAATAAAACCCAAACTGAAAGTAAAGTACAACTGGAAAGGGGAAACAACAACTAAAAAGTAAAGCCGCAACGTCGAGCTGCCCATTGGAAATCCCACCTAAAGGGTGGGTACAGAAAGCCTCCAATGCTCCTCGGGTCCAGCCGACCGCTCCGAGTACGTCCCGCCCAGTGGTAAACCTCCAGGTACCGTCCTTCTCCGCAAGCCCCCACCCTGATCAATGTTGTCCGTCGTCTGCAACCAACACAACATAGTGCGGGAATAGCCCATGTAGGGGTGAGTATAAGCCACTCAGTAGGGACCCTGAGACCCCCGAAGGTCCCCCAAAATCCACAATGGATAAAACACAAAGGAAAGATACAATCACGAAGTAACATCCGACACGGCTTAGGTATATTCCCATACATATACCTAAGTCATCAATTCTAGTTCGTCTCTAACATCCGAACCCAAGCAAAACCCAGTCCACATAGGAAAGCAAAACGTATACCCACACAGGATAGCACAACAAAATCCACAGAGGAAAGCAAAACAGGATATAGCTCAGACAGGAATACTTCTTCATATGACGATAAAGATGACCAGATATTTCCACTGATTCATCTAAGTCATCAGACCCACAAAGGATCGATAGGTACTACCCCTCTCAATGACCCACAAAGAATATGACCCACAAAGGATCGATAGGTAACTAACCACCGCAATGACCCACAAAGGATCTGACCCACAAAGGATCTTACCCACAAAGGATCGATAGGTAACTAACCCCCGCAATGACCCACAAAGGATCTGACCCACAAAGGATCGATAGGTAACTAACCCCCGCAAAGACCCACATAGGATCAGACCCACACAAGATCTGTAGGCACTGGCCCACACAGGACCACTGAGCACTGTCTCACACAGGATCATACCCACACAGGATCTATAGCACTGACCCACAAAGGATCGCTAAGTGCTGTAGTCGTCTCCGTCGAATCCACTGAGGATCTCTGTACTATCGTCGTCGTTGTAGTCGCAGTCGCATCCAGCACTAGGGTTCCCGCACACAGAAAGCTCGTTCGGGAGGGTCCGCTCCACGAGCTGAGATTCTGATACATCAACTAACACATAGTCCAGAGTTGATTTATCCAAATGTTCCGTATCGTCAACAGGAACTCAACGTCGCAGACGGCGCGTCAATCGGACGCCCGGTCTGAGAGTTATTGGCTTTTTCGTTCCAGGGGCCCAGTTGGTTTTTAAGGAAAAACCAACACGACCGTACTCCACCTACGTCCAAACCTCGGGCGGATTAATCCAAAAGATCCTTATCACTTATAGAAATCCATCGAAGTTGACGGTACGTCAAGCGGACGTCCGGAACTCAAGATATGAGCGTTTCTGCTTCGAGGGCCCGGTTGGTTTCGTGTACGAACGAACCCGGACGAACCCAATATATTATGAAACCTTGAGTGTGATATACAGAAACCACCATCTCGATCCAAGGATCGCATCGCCGCTGACGGCGCGTTGATCGGAGGTTCGTAGCTCATGATATGGGAAAAAGACCGAAAAGGGTCCGAAAACGGGGGATCTGGGCCCAGACCGACCCAGCCCAACCCCCCCTGGGTCGGCCCGAACCGGGTCGACCCGACCCTGGTCCGGGTCTAACCCGACCGGCGCGGCCCAGCCCGGCCGGCGCGCTGGCGTTGACCAGGTGCCGCGCAAGGCAGCCGAGGCCCCGCGCGGGGGCCGCTCCGTGACACCCGGACGCGGCTTGAGCCGCCTCCCTCCTCCGCAGTCCCGCGCAGCCGCGGGACCAGCCAGCGCCGCCGCGGCTTGAGCCGCGGCGGGTCTTTTCGGCGGTGCGCCGGGCGCCTCCGCATCATGGCGGCCGGCCACTGCCATCCGCCGCCTCTGGCCGCCGTGCCGGCGAGGCGCGCCGGCGGGGGGTTCCGCGGACCACTGGACGCGCTCCGGTGGTCCAATTTGCGCGCGGTCTTCGCCAGTGCTCGTCCCGGGACTCGTTCTTCACTGCAAAGCCTTCAAAATTAACTTGTGGCCCCTTTTTTCGTCTCCCTCCAATCCGCGCATCAACAAAAAACTGTGGAGGGTTGTCGGGCCGTGTTTGTTTGGCCCGCACCCTCCACGTTAGGTGATAATAATTGGGAATAACAATCAACCCATGAAAAACATAACAAGGCACAATTTTAATAAATTAAAATTGAACTTTGATCCGGGATCTTTGTTTTGGAAGAAACAACCATGGGAATAAATTTTATTCTCAAATAAAACCCCCTACCTCGTAGCTGTCATCGGACGACAGTTCTTCGCGGAATTGACCGTCGTGGAAGAAGAGGATCGTCGCATCGCGGAAGGGCGTCGCGTCATCGCGGAAGGGCATCACGTCGATGATCTCTGAGGGTTAAAGAAAACACACGGATTTAATTTCACAAATTAAATCCATGTTAAGTATAAAATCCACAAAGGAAATTTAAAATATCTGAAATCTCCTACCTCAAGCAGCTGATGATCGGAGATTGTTGCGGGGAAGAACGTCGTGGAAGAAGCGTCGTGGAAGGAGAATCGTCGGCGTCGCGGAACACGGCGTCGCATCTTCAATCTCCGAGGGTTCGGCGTTCTTCGCGTTCTTCACGTTCTTCGTGTTCTTCACGAAGGGGAATGAAGGTACAACTTCTCCAAATCATCTCAAAAATCAACCCGTCAACAAAAAGAAAAGTTGTTGGTCTTATTTTATTAATATGCCAACAGTTTGAAAACATGTTAAGAAACAAACCATTAATTCGGTGAAATAATTATAATGACTTAACTATCCATTTAATAGGAGCGTTAAAGAGTTTTAGAAAACTCCCCAGTTGACTTTCATTAAGGATGAGTTTTTGCAGATGCGTTACTTAGAGGAAAAGAAACGGTGGGGCCCGTGCGGGCCCCACCTCACAAATATCCTACCAAGAGGGTAGGATATTTTGGATTGCACCCTATCCGCTTCAACTTAGATCAAGTGGCTTTAAGTGGCTTTTAAGTGGCTTTAAGTGAAATAAAAAAAAAGTTGTCGCACCACTTTATTTTATTTCTTACCTTAACCAAAAAAAAATTAAAAACCACACCCGAGCAAACACAACTTAGGAAGAGGCGTTTCTAAGAAAATATCGGTGCTGCGATTCCATCGGTGCCCTCGGAATTTGATTTCGAGCACCGGTTCAAAAGTTAGAAAAACCCGCTCGTTCGTTCACTGAACGTACCAGAGCCAAACTTCGGAAAATGATTCCTGGCACACCGGGCCTCGAAATCAGGTGCCGTCAGAAACTACGTTCTTGTAAAATTCCAATGAAAATTAAGAAAAAAAATTTCCTTGACTTTTGCAGGTCTTTACACATGAACCTTATATAATTGATCATGACGTTAGTATGTGTTTGAGACCACTCAATCCAAGTGCTATCATATAATGAAAATTTATCACCCATATCTTACTCATTGAAAATCAAATCCACGACACCCATTTAATTCTCATTGATAATGCGGGTTTCACCCTCCAATAGCTATTGATGTTCTCCCTAACATCCATCTCCCCTCAGACTTCTCCTTGAGCGCATCCTCCTCAGGTTCATCATCAAACATGTATGAAACTCCTCTAGATCCATTCTCATCAAAACACTGGGATTCAAGGCCCCTAAGTAACTCAAAAAACCACATCACACAATATCCCATCAATTTCCATCACAAATTTTTCCATTCAAAAGGAAATATACATGATAGAATGAATCCCCTAAATCTATATTAAACATAATGAGAATAAATAATAGTATTGAAAGATCACTTATATAAGACTCATGATCCCATTAGTCACACATCACAGATCATGGAAAACCATTATCCCACTATATGTTAGTGTAATCAATCCAAGGTAACCCTTGGAACACTTCATAAAAATCACACACTTCCCTATGCCAAGGTATAATCAAATGACTAACCCATAAGTGACATTTTTTCCATAATCTGGAGTGTATAACCATTATCTCACAATAATCATAATCACATCCAGAAATAGATTGTCTAGGAAACACAGAAATCAATATCTCTACATAGAAACTGAAAAAATAGCTTCAAAACAGAAGGTTCATTTTCCCAAGATAACACAATCAATACAATGCACACCCTTAATCAAAACCCTATATGATATTGAAATTCCTAGGATGAACCCTCTCAGTGCTTCCCCTCATAGATCACAAGGAACTGACTCCTAAAAGTCAAATTCAAAACTAAGGGTCTATAGGACTCTCACCTAGCTCACAATTTTGGTACAATATAAAGAAACACCTCACTGGATTTCACCCATTCTCCAATATAAAAATAGATCTTAAATTTAACATTCAAAATAACCATGTCATGCGTATCACAAATATAGCAGCATCAAATTCATCTCAACCACACAAAAGGGAACAAATTCTCAAGAGCTTGCACATTCTGGTATAGTTCACAGGTGTTGTGTAACGGTCTTCTTGGGTAGGTCTGGCATGTGTACGTTGTGTCATGTTGGAGTCCCAAGGGCACATATTTCATTCATCCTTTTCTTTTCATTGTTCTATATTTCATGTAAGTTGTCCTTTTTCTGGTGTTTTCTTCATTTGGGAGTGGATTCGTCGGTTTGTATTGGTGGGATAGGCGAGGATGAAATTTTATATGGAGGAAATATTGCTACAAACTCTATTCTGTCATCATATTCCTTCACTGATCTACCAATCGATCAACTATGGTGGATTTTAGGATGCTTTGAGCGGTGCTATTTGTTCAATCTATGATGTTTCACGATACGCAACCAATTCCATATTTGATCTAGTATATGGTGGTTCTCATTTAATGATGAAATTTGATGGTTTGGTGGCATCCTATTTTTATGTCAGTGGTGGGAAAGGACACATGGGGTTGGGGAATTATTTCCCAAATGGTTAGTTAATCACATTTTCGTGGATATTTTTTTGCTATATTTGTGATGGAAGGAATTTTTATAAGTTTGGTGAGGTCTTTTGTGATAGTGGAGATGGTGGAATGGATGGACATTTCTATAGTGTTTCAATGATTTCTTGTTTTTTATGGTTCTATGATGGTCCATTGGATTTCAAAATGTGGCTGGTTATGGTTGTTCCAGTGATGATGGTGGCTGATGGATTGAGCTTCATCTACAAAACCATTTTCTTACATCAATAATGAATACCCTATTACAGGTAGTTCTGGTGTGATGGTTCATAATTAGGTTTTGGTTGGTGTGGTTTGAGTAGTCAATGACATTCCTGGTGGGGAAACTAGAGCATGCTTCTTATCCTTTGGAACATCGTCTATTTTCTCTAGTTGTGTATATAGTCTATTTTTTTGTTGGTTTAGTCTATTTCAACGGTGAAAATGGTTGATGTTCTAGTTTCTTGATTTTAGTGAGATGGTTCATCGATTATGGTTTTGGTTCAATGTTCATGGTGTTGAATGTTAGGGGTGCAATCTTGAGATCGACTCTTGGTGATGGAATGTGCGTCTCATGAAATGGATCAAGGTTGATGGATGATTTAATTTTTAGGTCTTGAGCATATCATGGTGGGGTATATGAGATAAATATTTGTTTAATTTTTTAATTTTTATATTTGTACCTTTTTATATCTTTGACCGACAGCGGCATGGTGGATTGTGATCTTTTTTATAATGACTTTGAATTCCAAATTTTTTTGTTGAGCAGCAATAGTTTTTTGTGGTATTGTAAGAATGAATTTTTTTCTACATAGTTTTTCTACTTGGTTTGATTTTTTTAGGATTCACACTTAAAATTATATTTTTTTATTTATAATATTCAAAAAATATGGATTTAGAGGCCTTAATGGAGGTAGTACACTATCATCAACACTGATCAAATCACCATATAATCCACATGGCATTTCATTCAAAATATATACATATATAGAATTATCCAATTTAGCAGAATCCTTAAGTGAAATAATATGGTATTGTGTTGTGGAAGATGTTTAAAATTAAACAAATTTTCCCCTTTCATCAGTTATAAAAATCACACTATGAGGCCTAAATGTCGAATGAATTTCTATGTTCTAGGAATAATGCATGCAATATTCTCTTTCCTCTACAGGACAAGATCCAAATGTAGAATTAAATCACATATCCAAAATCATTTACATCACACAGAGAACAAATAATATAACTATAATATAAAACAATAAGATAAAAAATCTTAATCCCCTGGTAACCTATAATTCCTACTATATCAAGTGCTATTTATACAACATCCAAATATCAATCACAAGATCCAACAAATTCTTAAATCACTTATCCACAATACACAAAATAGTAAGACAAATAAAAAAACCTATGATATCACTTTGTAAATATCTACATAATATCAATATGAATAGTAACCAAATTTTTGTCACTACATAACATTAAGTGTCCCTCCTTTTATTCCTAAGGCTACCAACTATCAGCTAGGGTTTAATGTTTTTCTGTGGTGAGACTAACCCAATACATTAGAGTGGTGAATGGAAATAAAATAACCAAACATAAACTAACAAAAATCTCAAATAAGGTAATGAATATATACATGAAATGCTATATAAAAATTAAATATAATATAGAACTAGAACTATCATCCTCTTCATAGGAGACTAACTACCCATTCGACCGATTATAGATACATGAATAATAAAATGAACAAAATAAGAGAAAAATTTACATTGTGGATCTATGAAAACAATGAGTAAAAGCTCACCCCTATATATAGATTCTAATCAATCATGCTCGATGATTAAAAACCATTAATTCGCTCTACCTATACCAACAACCACGTGGGAGTCTTATTGGATGAATTTGGGAAATGATGGGATTGAAAAAGTTTGATTAGAAAACAAAATAGGGAACCAAAAATGCGGTACCATATATATAAAAAATTCAGTGAAATAATCCTACCATAAGATCTAAATAATAAAATATTAAAAAAAATAACCAATCTCGATCCTCATGTCTATGAACCAGAGTTACAATACCTGCTTTGATGAGTGTTAGAGTGTCTCCAAGAACATTATGATGACCCATCCATTCATATTATCATGAAACTCCATGATGTTATTATTCATTACTATAAAAAATATTACATACCACCCTCTCAGTGTATTGATAAGTGAAGGAGGTGTTACTAGCCTTATGGTACATCCCAATGAAATATAAGTCTAATAATAAACTCCATGGGTTTCACACAATACTAAATGATGATTTTACTTAATAAATAAAATTAATGGCAATGTCAAAGATTAAAAATACAAACCTTCTATATGATTCATGAATAAAAGTAATAAAATCCTATGTATAAAAAATCAACATTAATATTATAGTAAAAATGAAAGGTAAATCCCACAACATAAAAAAACCAAGAATGGTAGAATCCCATTCCACTATTGTGGTTCCATCTTGAGAAACCCAAATATAGTCAAGGATAATACTCTCCATAAATCACCTGTAGTATCACGAGGAATCACAACTGAAATAAAATGAATTTCAATTTAACAAGTCTCATTAAATAATATGTATTAATTCACTGATGTTCCTATGGATTGGGTGAGTATAATGTCAGTTGGAATTCCCCAAAGACATCCCAACCTATATCACTATGATAAGAACCTATTAGAACAATTTATATAAACAATTAAAAACTAGTTAAATATTTTATATCAAAACCATGGAATTTTTCCATGTAAATAGTTAAACAAATCATCTAAATCATTTTGTATCATTTCGCATAACCAATAATGTGCTATCTCTCTCTCTCTCTCACACCAATATATACACACAGTCTTGGTGTCACACATTGAAAATGGTACACTAGGATCATAAAATGCCCCATGTTTGATATTGGTACTTCATAACAATGCTATGTTCCATTCACTCATGCGAACAGTAGTATCTAATATTCCTTGGAAAAAAATTTCATTTAAAAAATATATATCATGAAAAAAATTCATCAATAATGTTGAATTCCTAAAAAATAACGTAATTTAAAAACTATAATTTTCAAATTATTAAAAAGAGGGGTCTTCCAAAAGAAATCCAACTATAAAAAATTCAAAAGGTATGAATAATAATATTTTTCTCTAATTAATTAAAAAAATTGAAAATATATGAAAATACATTACAAAAACTAACACTTCAAATTATAAACAAATAGATTTGAGATAGAATCTACCTTCCTCTCAATAGATGACACACATATTTAAAAATGCTCTGATATTCTAGTTATGGACTCACAGAACCTTAAATTTAATATATTAAAACATTAATCACCATGATTACCATAATGGAAGATATATTTTTATATATCCATAAAATATTAGATATATGTTTTTAGGGGAGAGTAAAACAATATATTTTAGAATAATGATGAATAATAAGGACCTAAAATCAATTATGGATCCATAACTCAATTGGGTTTGATGAATGTTAACTTCAGATCAGAACATGTCTTCCTAGGGGCCTAGGGAGAAAGAGGTGTTTAATAACATTGAATAATTGAATATTTATGACAGATTTGGGGCATAAATCATAAATAGATCTAAAATGTCATTTAATTAACTGTATCTCGCATAATTATGTTTCAAGGTTTTTCAAACTAGGTTCCAATTGTGCGCCACTACTGTTTCATGGACATAACTCAAAAAGATAGATTTCTTGATTAACTAAATTGTGTGGAAAAAATTATTTTTCCAATTATTGTTTTTCATAGATTTAGTTGGGAACTCTCATATTTTGGTTAAGACATGAATCAGAAATGTTCTATCTGAGTGACTCCCATTATCTTATTTTACTGGGTAGAGTGCATAATTATTACCTATAGAACTCACACTATGTACCTCTAAAAATAATCAAAAAGCAATCAAAAAAACAAAAAACTCCCAAAAATTTATGAAATTTTTTCTACTAAAAAATTATTTAGTAAAATTGTATATTAAATAAAACTAGGTGTGTTACATTCTACCTACCATTAGTATTTATGTCCTTAGAAATTAAGATACCAGTGTTTCTATGAAAGAGATCAGTTCACATTTATTGCATTTATTTCTCATGTTAACATGTCTCTTTGTGATCCCAGCCCCACAATGTGTACCCTTCCTAGGTCGGTAATTGATGAAGAGTGATAGACTCCCTCGTACTATTTGTAGTAGGCCCTGAGATGGAGACTATTAGTGACAGTATGATAAATACATAGATGGGAGGAATTACCCTCTTTGAAAAGACATGGGAAAGGGAGAGATAAGATATACACCAACCAACTCCTACTCATACTAAAATATAAAAGAAATCCCAAGTACAAAAATGTAATGGCATGAAAGAACTTAAAAAAACATGAAGGAAAACTATAAGTTATAAAAGAAAAGTAAGGAAACCAATGAGCACAAAGCCCAAATAGATCTAAAAAAACCCCAAGTAGTAGTAACCAGCCCTATCTCCATCCTTCCCCAAATGACATGAAAAACAATTATATATACATAAGGTGAGCACAAAATTATACTGAATAGGATCATCCCCAAAGCCTCTCATAAAAAAGATATATAAATCATGCTAAAAACAATGAATCAACAAGTGAAACTAACGTTTCACATAATAAATTATATTATGTTCCCAACCTCACCCTGTATACTCCCACTATGTATCACATACAAGAGAATATAATATATAAAAAATATCAAAGGTTCCTTTATACTACTTCCCCATAGGTTTTCCGCTTTTCCCCAACGTCACACGTCCTAAGAATTCCTCTAAAAAAGGATAGCCATAGACACCAGGGAAAAGCCCCAAAACATGCACCATGTGCATCACACCACTACATACATATGACCAAAACTAACTCAGTAGTTTCTCGGTGCCACCACAGACCGTAGAACATGTATTATACATCGAGTAATATTCTTCAAGCCATCATATCCCATACACTAAGTAAGGAACCTCAAGGCATCACAACCTATACATGTTATTCCTATAGTAGTCCTTAGAAAAATTTATCCAGAAAACATGTGTGTGAAATAACCATGATCCATTACATACCCCTACACACATATATGGTGAAAAATAATTGTTGGTCATACTAGCACAAGTAACTACCAAGAGAAGAGGTCGGGATCAATGGGGGTAGTCAAACATCTATCCTCTCACTGGTATATTGGGGAAAACCCCCATAGGGATTAGAATCACATAGGTGTTAGTTTCCCTAATCAACATGGCGGAGTATAGTTTAAAACCCCAAAAAGTAAATGATAAAATATTTCTCACAAACACAGAGTGGGCATAACCTAGTCTCAGACTGAACTATAGCTAACAACTCTCAGAATACAATAAACCACTGTTAAGACCAAATATCCTATAAGAACAAAACCATTTAAAGAGATACATTAAGTTATTTTATTACATTTTCATCATTTTCACTTTATATTTATTAATTGTTAATAATTAATTAACTATTAACAATTTCCACATACCATATCATTAGAATGACATCAATGTTGCATTACCTTGTGAAATAACCATGACAAGTCCATATATTCTTAGAATTAAAACCTTGGTATATCATCCCAGAAAGCTCCAACCACATTGGTTAAACACTATTCATTATTTTATATCATGAAATTCTATATTACTAGGTTATCTAGTACAATAACTTAACCTACCAAACAAATAAAGAAACCAATAACTTCTATATTCCTCAAGCAGTGGGGAAAGGGAATAAGATAAACAAACATCCTAGTTTAGGGAAAATGAATTGATTCAAATAAACATCTAACATTCATATGAGCGTTTAATCCTAGCATCAACCAGTTCCATCATCCCCCGATGTCCTCCCCAACACCCACATACATAACCCCATGTATATATCCATAATAAGCATCAACTGATCCCACAAAAAAGTGTGATTACCCACCCCACATACCAAAAATAGATCTCCAGGCTCTGCCATCCTAGGCTCACATCACATCTGTGCCTCCTCACCCCAAAAACCACAACAACCCTCTAGGATCCCATCGTATCCCAAGCATCAGGAAACAAACATAGAAACTAGGCTCTTGTCCCCTAATCAATCCATTTAGCCTTCACACACAACAATCCCTCATGGCTCCCAATCACAAAGAACTTTAAATTTACACAAAAGTTGGAAACGTAGGCTCTACAAATACATTACATTTTTTCACACAAATGGTTCTAATTATATATTGAATTAAATGATTCATTATTCAAAGGTTCCAACTACGGGAAAACAAAGAATCAAGATATCACAAGATATCACAAATTAATTAAGAAATTAATTTAAAATTACTTCAATCATTTTATCAACAATAATTTACATTGTTCAGGTTCGTTAACCAATTCAATTAAACATGTAAATCTACATCGATTTTATTATCATGAAATTGCAACAATAAACAACCTAATTAATTAAACATGCATCATTAATTCCATGATCCAATTAATTATCAATTAATTCCAAAATTAAATTATTTAATAATTTCCATCAAGAAAAATATGATAAACCAATAAAGGTATAGATATCACACTATCTAGGATATCAAGTGGAAAACTGTTATCATGTTACAAAACAACAATACCACTATGTGATCAATACCAATTATATAATCCTATTTGAATAATTATTTTGACAATTTCATTGTGATTCATAGGGATAAATCATTCTAGCTCTATGATTACACATAACTAATTATAGAAGAAACTAATCCCAAAACTCAAAAGGCTTCCAACGTTCATCACATGAAAATAAACCACGTAATGGATCTCTGATCACCCCTCCCATAAAAAATGCATCTATTCAAGGATGTTTCGACAAAAGTACACCAAAAAATCAAAGAGAACCCTCATTACGAACATGGTAGAGAATCGACCATTACATGTAAAGAATAACAGGATGGAAAGTAGATCAAAATGGATGAAACCTCTAAAAAATAAGGGAAAACACAGCTTCGATCAACTCGGGTAACCAAAGATCGAAGATGGAATCCCAATGATATATTCCCTTTGAAGGGGTATCCAAAATGAAAAAGGGGGGGCTTATAAGTCACCTGGAATGAAAGGGAGATCCATTGCTAATGTAGGGTTATGAATTACCCATGTGGCTAAAAAGGTTAAAACTTCACTACAGTGGGGAATTATAGGATGTGTAATCCCATTTAACATCATATAATCCTCAAGGTCTAGTTTACACTAAAAAATGAATCAACTTTTAATTTTATTTATTCTTCTAACCCTGATTCATTACACATCATGAAACCCACTTTCATGTAATGGAAAAAAATTCCTCAATGTGAAATCTACCTACATTCAGTTTCTAAAAACCTAAATACACCAGACATCGTTCCAACCTCCTACGAGATCCTTGGTCTTAAAAAACTTGAAAAGGGTTGATAAAGGTGGATATGTGATCTAACATTTGATACCTCTCAAAACATCTCATACTATAAAATCCAAAACCAACATAGATAAGAAATAGAAAAGGGTTTTTCTGAGCAGCCACCCCAAGAGATACCTCTCAAAGGTCTCACCACCATAGATTCCAAACCACCCCCATCCAAGAACAAGGGGCTCTACATGGAGGGTATGTAAACTACTCTTCATGTATTTAGAAACTATAATGGGAGATTGACTCATCTTATCTCAAGATTCTAAAAACAGAAAGCACTTCACATTCCCTATACATCATTTCCCCCCATGGAATAAGTGTAATCCATAAAAACTAGTAAGAGATATATCCATATCATAAACCAGAAAATCTCTTCAACTACAAATTGAGAATAATTACAATAGAATAGAGAAACATAAAATATATCGGGGTAATGATCGTATATATGGTAATCAAAATCCTAAGTACTGTCTTATAAACTTTTATACAACTATAATATAAGAACCATGGGTATTTAATGCCTACTAAACACCTTATCCTGGTGGTCCAATATCCCTATATTCCACTCATCCAAGGTTGCATCATTATCAACATCGATCTCACCCCAATCAATGATGTGAAAGTCATCATGAAGATAACTAATTAGTATGACAGGTGAAATACTTAGTGTATCTGGATCATCTATGGGGGATGTTGTATCTAATATTTCACTACTCCAATATGAGACAACACCTTGAAAGGACCAACAAACCAGGTTGAAATCTTACTCCCATGTCCAAACCATCACTGCCCATGATATAGAGTCACCTTCAAGGACACATGATGACCAACATCAAACTCTAGAGGTCTCCTCAAATTTTTGACATATAATTTATGATGATCCTATGTTTCCTTCATCCTCTAATGAATTATCTAAACTGTATCTTTTGTGTTCTATAGAATTTATGGCTTGAGAATTTCTGACTCTATGACCCCAATCCAGCAAAAGAGAGAACGGAATGGTCGGCCATACGTGGATTCATATGACCCCATAACGATGTTGGAGTAAAATTTTTATTCTATGTAAACTCTACCAAGGGAAGGTAAATCATACATGATCCTCCAAAATCCATGATAGAAGAGTGCAATATTTCTTCAATAGTCAATGTAGTCCGCTCTATCTAGTCATTCCTCTACAGATGAAATGTAGTACTAAGGCATAGTTGAGAAATGAAAGAATTCTGGAGACCTCACCACATCCTAAATATAAAAATAGGATCTCAATTTGAAATGATCATCCCCAAGATCCCATGGAGTCTCACCACCTCCTCCAGATAGTCCCTTGAAAAAAAATTTACTAAGCTCGACTCTTAGATCACTATAATGTGGTCTGATTTCATCAAAAAATCCACTACCATCCATATATCTTAATATCCACCCTGATATTGACATAAACCATTATCAAATTGTATTTATATGTCCTCCAACTTCCAATGAGGAACATCTAATGGATAGAGAAAACCACTAAGAAAATGGTACTCAACCTTCACCTTATGGAAGACCAAACATCGAGACACAAACCCCGTAGCTTCACGCTTCAACCCATGTCACCAAAAATGACCCCAAAATATAATACATATTTTTAATGATAGGATGTACAACCAAAGGTGAACTAAATAACTCTCTGAGAACCATCTCACACATTACCAATGGAACAAAAATCCTTCCACAAAACAACAGTCAGTGTTCATCCGCAGACCATCCATTAGGGTCCTTACCACAAAGAACACATTCTCTCCAAACCAGCACCATATGATACCCCAATTTATAATCCTAAAATTGCTACACCGGAGATTAATATACTATAATTTGAAGAAATAAATCATATACCCCTAAATTCACCATTATCTAGATGTAATTATGAAATTTCTTCCATCAACATTTAGGCACCACCAGATTCATGCACTGCAAAACTACCTGACATAATGCTTAGTTCATCAACTACAACATTCCCATTTGTAGGTGTATTTGAAATCACAATTTCACAGTCCTATAAGAATATCATCCACAGATGTTGGATCATGTTCATGTCACATTGGAAGAAAACATACCTCAACCTCATATGATTGGTGAAGAACAAAAAATGATCACCAATGAGGTAATGTCTCCACAACATCAGGGACAACACAACCACTACCAACTCGAGAGAATTATTGGAATAGTCACACTCATGATGATGAAACTACTATAACCCATAAAAAATGGATGATCACTTATTCATCAGAACAAAACCGATCCTAATATGAAAATCATCACAAAAAACCAAAAACTGAACTCCTTATTTTAGAAGACAATGAAATGGATCACTAACTAAATTATCCTTTAGAAAACAAAAAATCCATATTACACTGATTCATTCACATGAAAAAATGATAATTTATACTCAACTCTATTGGAGGAGTCATAACACGATGGAAATGGGTTACAAAACTCTTGTAACAGCCTACAAGACCAAGGAAACATCACAACTCTACCATTGTCTTGGGTTCTTCCCAAGACAAAAAAACTTCTATTTGTGATAGATCCATAGATACTACCTATTGGGATATATCGTTTCCCAAGAAAATGACTTCTCATGCCCAAAATTAACACTTTATAAATATCCCAAAAAACTTATCATGGTGAAGAACTCCCAAAACATCTCATAGATGATCTTTGTGCGCCTCTTTACACACAAAGTACACAAGGATTTCATAAATAAAACCCACCAAGAACATATCCTATAACTCCTAGAACACTATGTTCATCAACCTCATGAGAATAGCTGGAGAATTCGTCACATGGAACGACATCACAAAAACTTGTAATTCCCATGAAGATAACAGAAACCATTCATCGGGATATCCTCAACCATTACACAGATATCATGATACGATAACCAAAAATAGACATTCAAAATCCATATTTAGTACTTTAGTTTATTGAATAAATAATCAATCAAAGTAAGAGGATAGAATTTCATCACTATGTCTTTGTTATAAAGTTGATTGTTGATACACATCCACAAAATCCCATCAGTCTTCTTTAGTAAAAAACCTAGTTCACCCCACGATGACACACTCAGGTGAACAAAACCACACTACAAAAGACCATTGAGCTATATACATTGATCATGAAACTCATAAGGGAGTATCCTATATAGAGACATCATGATAAGATGCATTCTAATTTATAGTTCAATCCTAATCATGATCTATCTTCAAGGGGTTTACACTATAATATACTCTATAAAAAAATATGCTTCTCTTCTATGACCTCAGAAAAATTGACTTGTAAACTTACAACGATCACAGAATCATCCCATCTCTCAATTATGGTGACGCAAGTACACACCTCTGGCCCATATGAGGGTCTCACTCACCAACAAACACCGTAGGCTCTACATCAGCATCGAAGAACACAATCTAACTCCTAATGAAATTCATGATAGCCTGCAATGAGTAAAACCAATCCATTCCAATTATGATGTCATATTGTTGATTTTGTAAATATTGGAAATATCCTAAATAGTGATGATGCAATAACTCTAGCCCACTATCACTACATACATCAATAATGTAATCTCAACCTCCAATTTGTGTAGTCAATGCCACGGGAATTGGAAGCCTCTCTACCTTAATTCCAAAAGCATAGACAAGGGAAGGTGAAATGAAGGAGTGCATCACATATAGATCAAACAAGTAATGCACCCAAGTAGAAAAATTGAAAATGATACTTCGAACGATGTCTTGATCATCAGCTGCTGGAAACAATAAATCATGAAATTGAACACGACCTGATCCACAACATATTAACCCATGATGAAAACCACCTCTATGGATGTGATCTGCTTTATAAGGGTGGGGAGTATCTTGGGGTTGTATGCTACCTACCCTACTTACTATTACTAATACCAAACTGGAGAAACAAGATACTGCTTCATTCAATAAAACTACCTCAATATAGGAGCCTGATGTGGAGGGACTAGTGCACGCTGACTGCTCTGAATGGCCAAGAACACTCACTAACGATGACCTTGACCTTCAAAAGAAAAACATGTGTATGATCCCCTTACATAAAGATGAGATCCAATTAACTTTTATAAATGAGACATTGAGGGATAAGACCTGCCCATGAATAATAATAAGATCTTATATCTTTATAACAATGTTCCCACGAAACAAAACTCTCTTTTATGAGGAATCCTAAAAATCCCCTATCATGATGATTTGGTCCTAGATAACATTTCTTGATGACCTCTACACTCACTAGGGTCTCTTGATACATCATCAACGTAAATGGGGTAACATGGAAATTGATTTATAGATTCAATGACTCCTAGAAATGAATCTACCTGGAGTCCTCATCTAACAATAGGTCCAAATAATATCGCAGATTGTTCTTGAAATGAATCCCATACACTTGAACACTAGAGCTCTGTTGCCAATGGGTAAGAAACTCATGGATATTGTGGGACTTAATGGTCAAAGACTGAAAATAATCTCACCAAAACACCTCCCATGATATTGATGAATCCTTGCGATCCCTGAGGAAAAAGAACCACCACTTCCTTGAATCCCCATTCGATATCATCATAGCCATAGATACTCAGTGATCCTTCTAAGAACAGATCAAGATGAAGACTATCTGAACCACCTTCGACTAGTCTTTATTGGATAAATCTTAAATTGATCCCTCATACCTCTAAGACAATGGCACTATAACTCTCTTGGTGTACTCCTCTATGTGTCTTCATCAGCAACCTATACTCTATGGAAATCTACTTGATCAACCTACTGAAAATATTCTCCTCAAACCTGATGAGGACATCAAATTGTAGCCATACGAGTAGAATAGAAAAATAGATCTCCTAAACATGGAATATAGAGTAATTTAACATTTTTTTTTCAATTATTCATTTTAGTCAAACCTATCATATGGTCTACCAATTAAAAAATAGGTTTAAAGAAAAATGGTGCATGTTCCTTTCCTAGGTCAATACACTGCAACATATATCACCTCATTTAGTAGCTGATGTAAGATTAAAGTCTCATGCATCAGATCACAGGGGGGAGGGGCTAAATAACCATGTCTAATATGATCTCTTGAATTTACATCACTTTCTAAATAGTGCTGATACCATTTCCCAACCAGCCTTTGAAACCCCACATATACCTAACTAAAAACTCAATCTTGTCCATAAAAATCACTCTGATACCACTATTTCATAACCCCAGCCTCGCAGAGTGTAACCCTTCTAGTCCAGCAATGGTAGAAGAGAGATAGTGACACCCGAATCCCGCATCTAGAAGGCCCCATGTTGTTGACTAGCACCACGGGTATAATAAACACACATATGGGAGGCATTTACCTCTAAGAGAACAAAATAAAAAGAAGGAGATAAGAGAGGCACAAACCAAATCCTACTCAGAATAAAATAAAAAATAATACCCATGTTAAATTAAGTAATGACATGCAAGAAGTACTGTAATTGAATAAAAATCTGAAAGTGCTGAAACCAAATTATTGATGGAAGCGAACATGAATCCCAAATAGCTCCTGAAAAACCCAAACTAGTAGTAACAATAATAAAGTCGAACCTACATAAAAGGAAATAATAAACATATATATATATATATGTAGGGTGATTATAAAAGGATACATAGTAGGATCCCCCATAGATTATATCATACAAAATACATAGCAATCATGCTAAAGAAAAGTGAATCAATAAGTGAAACTAAATATTCAACGAAACATATACAATATGGTCCCAACAACAAAATGGATACTCTAAACAAGTATCACATACAATAACATATAATATAATAAATAATATCAAGTGTATCATTGTAGTACTTCTCCATTTGTTTTCCTCTTTTACTCAATGTCCTATGTCTAGAGCATCTCTCTCAAAAAATCTAGCCTACTAACACCTAAGAAAAGAACAAAAACATGCAAATAGTCTATAAAACCAATATGTACATGTAACCAAAAGTAGACACCTAGTTTTTGGGAGCCACCACAACCCATAAAAATTATATCGTACATCGGGTATATTATGTCAATCCATCACAGCCTATACACAGAGTAAGGTACTTGAAGACATCACAACCTATACCTGTTATGCCTATATTATTCCTCAGAAAACAATATATGGAAGACATGGGTGTAAAATAACCACAATCCAAGATATCCCTATACACATATATGTGTAGAAAACTATCCTCTATTCATACTTGTACCAATTACTACCATGAGAAGAGAGCAGGTACAATGGTGGTTGTTATCCCATCATCCTACCACTAGGATGTTGGGGAAACCACCCCTAGAGCTCAGAATCCCTGGGATTTCATCTTCCCTAGATGATTGGGAGGAGTAACATATAAAAAAATTACATGATATAATTTAACTCACAACCACAATATGGGAATAACCTAATCTCAAACTCAACTACAGCTATCATCTCTCAGACTCCCTACTACGACCGCTAATTCTAAATATCCTATAAGCATAAAACCATTTAAATAGATACATTATTTTATTTCATTCACTTTTCATCATTTTCACATTACATTAATTAATTAATAATCATTAATTAACTATTAACAATATCCACATTACATTTCACTAAAATCAAAACAAATTCCATTCCCTCGATGCATAAGAAAACGGAATCCCTGAATTCCTAGATTTATAACCTCATCATTATATCCCAGCAAGATCCAACCCCATGGGTTAATCATTATTAATTATTTAGCAACAATACTTTCTATACTACTAGGTACAATAGGAAAACATAATATGTTTCCAAAACAATGAAAGAAACTAAGAACATCTATCTGCCTTAAGAACTGGAGAAGGAAAAAAGGGAGACACACAACCTTGTCATTATCCAATTAATATATTCAAAAAAAACATCCTTCATTATTATCAATGGGTATGACCAACTTGAACACGTTAATTCAACCCCTGTGTCCTCCCGGACATGATAATGCATATTTGGATGCATCTCGCAATCAAAAGAATCAACTAATTCCATGAAAAGAAGGCCTCCCCTCTCCAGATAAAAAAACGTATTTCTGGGATCATCCATCCCAGGATCACTTCACATCTGGACCTCCTCAAATCTCAAACCAAATTATCCCTCCAATCTTGCATTATATCATAAGTAACAAGAAACAAACATAGATACTGAGCACTTGGCCATAAATGAAGGCATTAAGATTTCACACACATTGAACATTCATGGCCCCAAAGCACAAGGAACTCAGCCTTTATAAGCAAGAGGTCAACTCAGGACTTACAAATTAATTATCTTTTATCAAAAAATCAATTCTTATTCCATTTGAAATTAACTAATTAATTATTTGTAGGTCCCTACTATGGAAAACCTAAGCAACAAGCTATCACAATCTATAACAAATTAAATAAAAAATTAATTTAACAATATTTTAATCCTTTTATAAAAAATAATTAACTTTCATTAGGTTCAGTAACCAATTCAAGTGAACATGAATATATGTATCGATTTTATTATAATCATGTTGAATAAATCAATAAAAATATCCATTAATAATATATCTTTAATTATATTATCCAATTAATTAAAAATTAATTCTTGTTTTACATTCTTTAAAAATTTCCATCAATAACAATATTAAAAATCAATATAGGATTATATATCACAATATCTAAAAAAATCAAGAGGAAAACCATTATCATAGTACAAAGAAGCAACATCACTATGAAATCGATACCAATTATTTAATCCAATTAAAATAATTATAAGGTCAATTTCATTTTTATACATGGTGATAAATAATTATAAATATATGGTTCATGTCAATAATTAGATAATTAATGAATTCCCATCCTCAAAAAGGTACAAACGATCTTCAACCAAGAATGAACCACCCAACGGATCTCTGATCACCATTCCTGCAAGAATTCCATCCATATTAGGATGCCACTACATAGCCCCAAAAAAACAACCATGATAATCCCCATTAGAAAAATGAGATATCACAACCATAAGATATTAAGAAGAACAAGAGGAATAAATAAATCAAACTTGAAGAAACCACTATAAAATATAGGAAAAACACAACTTCGATCAACCCGAGTCACCATGGATCAAATATGGAAGCACAAAGATTGATTCTAATCGAATGATGCTCTAAACCACCAAAGAGGGGGCTCCAAGGTCTCTTGGAATGAGTGGGAGATCTACTGAATCTATAGTGTTAGGAATTACATGAGCTTCATAAAAATCATAAAACAAGACTCGTTGTGAATTACCTATTATGTAGTCACCTTTCACGTTGTATAATCCTCAGGTTTTGGTTTTCATTGAAAAAAATCATCATCAGTTTATTTTTTTTTCTAACCTCGATTCATTACACATTGTGAAACCAACCTTCACATCATATAAAACCATTACAGGTCATGAAATATCCTTATTTCTAGATTCCAAAAGCCTAACTACTACATACTTCCTCAAAGCCTCCTCTGAGCACCTCGGTCCTCTAAAACACACAAAGGGTCAATCCACATGGATATGTGCCCTTACATGTATCTTCTTAAAAATGAAAATGTTTACATAAACCCCATAAAAAATAGATGCATTATCATTCTAGAGCTTCTATTTCCTATAAAAAATTTGTATTAGTAACAAATCAATGTAACATCTATCTCAATGTCAATGTGGTCCCGTCGAATCACATGGTTAATATCAGGTTGATAATCTTCAACTGAGATACATGAAATATATTATTTATAGAAGTGATCCATGGTATAATATCCAACTGATATTCCGCTTCACCAACTCATCCATGTATCTCAAATAGACCGATGTATAGAGGAGAAAATATACACTACTTAACCAAATGATGAAGTCCTAGCCTTTTTAAGAGTCTCAATGAAAAATGATCAATTACCTCATAAGAGAACATGTCATAATGGTGATTTGAATATAATTTATGAATACTCCAATGTTCCACCATTTTCTTTTAGATCATCTAAATTTTCATTATTGTTTCATTAATAGGGTTACGTTCGATAACTAAATTCATAGACAGTTCTACCCGAGAATGAAATGTATAGACATACATTCTTAAAAAGAAACCATATGTATCAAGTTCTAATAATTATTATTATGAGAACTCCAAAATTTGAATATTATCCACCCAAGATCCAAAAAAATACATACGATAGGATCATGGAATTTCTTACTATTTTCGAATTATAATTGGATATTTCCACCCATTTTAGGATAATAAGATATTCCCATTGTCAACTGGATTCTAATGGATTATTACAAGGACTCCAAAAAATGAGATATAAACCTAGGGTATTGGTCAGGCACAATTTATACGGGTATTTCATGAAAATTTATGATATCCTAAATTAGAGTTTTGATATGTCATCCACCATATTGAATTCATAAATATTGATGATGTGGGATGACTTATTAAGGTGATCAATAATCACCCATATGTCATTTTATATTAAAACCATTCTGGGTGGAACTATGAAAAATTCCATCTCTCTATACATTCATTTACACATGAGTATATATAAGGAATGCAATATGCAAACATGATGTTGGTTCCCTTCCTTGACCCACTGATAGGTAAGTAATCTGAACACAAAAAATTTTACCACAATTTTCATTCCAACCCACCAAAAAAATGCTTCATCACACTATACATATTTTGAAAAAACATGATGAAAACCCCCTATTGAATGGTGGTATGTCTTATGATGTTGTTCCTAACAGGATTGGGTTACCATAATGTATTCTTGAATACTAAACATAGAATTACCATCTGTAATCCATCCCTAAATGGTCTCACTATGATTGAGTTTTTACTACAATATTAGAAATTATATATCATATTTTTTAGCACCTTTTACTTACTCAATCAAATACTGAGGAAAATAAACTAGAATGAAGTTTGAAACATCACCCAGCTAAACACAATCTAGATTTATATAAGCTATGAATGACATTAGCTTCCATTAATCTGAATCCTCTCTATAAAAATGGTCATAGGATTTTCCAATTAGTGAATCAACTATAGACTTCCCTTAAACCATTGTAAACATCAAATCATAGTAAAACATTTGTAGATATTCCATCCATATTAGAAGCAATATATCTATATCTCTTTGTGAGAAAATATGTTTTAATATCCCATGATCCATAAACACCATAAATTTCTCACAAAAAAATACAATAATGCCAATTCTTAAATTCATGTAGTACATTAGATAAATCCAAATCATGTGAAGGGTATTTTTTCTCATGAACCCATAACTTTTAGAACCTATAAGATACATGTTCATCTTCTTTCACAATAAAAAATCCCAACTGAGATATTGATGCATCACAATAGGCCAGGTAGCATTATCTAAATTGTAGAAATTTTTGGATTAATGCTGATGTTTGGTGAACCTCATGTTCATGAAATGAATTCTGGGAGTCATCACTCTATTGTAATGGATATATTTTTTTCATAGATAATAATGGTGACTTAGTTTGTGAAAAATCATTGTCCAATTTTTAATAATATCCTATCAATGTAAGGAAAATGAATATATAAAAATCATTCAATAGATTCAATGAGATAACTAACTATGTGATCATAGGATCCATAAATTGAACTTATTTAAATGAAATGAACAAGGAAACATACCTATTTTATCCATAAGTCACCCTAGGATATCTTATTATAAGGGTGAAGATCCTTCATGTTTCCCATAATTGTAACCAAGTAGTTCTCATGATTAGCTTTATTCCCTAAATACACTAGAATATCATCAACACACACTATTCTAAAGGATTCAATATATCACATAAATATCTAATTCATTAAATAAATAAACAAATTTTGTTAATTTATTTGGGGAAATGGAATAAAAACATAATCATAATGTCTATAAGGACTCCAGAGAGGTATTTTTAGAATTTATTCTTTCAAAACATGTTGTTTATTTTAACTGGATCATTAAAAATATTATATAACAACCAATATACCATCAATTGATAAAAAATCTAATTAATTTATTCAATTGGATATTAATTCTTTATCATAACTTAATTAATAATAGTATAATCCATGCAAAAATGAATAGTTCCATATGAATTCATTATAAAATGTTCAGATACAACACGTAAAGAGGTGTGAGGTCCGATGAACCCTTTTGGTCACTAATCTACCAATTATACTTTTAATTACCTTAATTTTATAGGTTTTACACTATAAGATAGACATGAATTGGGAATGGTACCTAGAATAATATCAGTCATGAATTGCAGTTCTATTTATAGAGGAAACCTAGATAAATTTGTAGGAAAAACATCTGGAAATTTCTCCCCAATGGATGGAAAATTTATCTCCTCAATTTAATTAAAATATTCCATGTGGACTACTACCATATGAAAAAAGAAACTCCCAATCACTAGTACCAAGGGTCCTTCTCTACTATCATTCACATCCCATTCTCCCTTAAAGATATGTTTTATTACATCATGTAAAGTTAAACTAACATGATAGTTATAATTGTCTTTTTGGTCCTTTTATGTCACCAACCAACATATTTTCAAAATCACGACATATATTTCCATATCGATAATAGATAAATCTCTAAATGATTCATCCATTTCAATAGTCATCAAACATGATTCACAATTAAAATATTGACACTATCATTGGACATGAAGAGTTTTATGTTTCAGGAAAGAAGAAATTATTTCAACATGGAAACCCATATGAATATTAACAAGAGAAACAATAAAAGGTAAGGATACTCCAATATCAAAAAATTATTAGATAATGTTATAATTCAAAAGAATCATACCTCAAAACCTTAAATGGCCAAACTCATCCTCAAAAATCATCATAATGGAACCATATAATTTCTTATATTAACCCTCATTGATATTTTCTTCCTTAATATGATTTCAAATATTGATGATCCATCTTGTTCTGATAATCACCTTGGATCCATTAGTTTTTAGGATGATAATTATTCTGATGGGACAATCTTGTTCAAGAATAAGACATCTGAGAAACATGTGATGCATCTCTTGCACAAGGCCAAGGATAATTTGGATAATAAAGATAGAGATTCCCCATTATATTATATTTATGGAATGATCTTTTTTTCCTATATAATATTTCTTGATATACTCAGGGGAATAACATTGAAAACATCCAAACTTAATATTCAGTAAAGTATAAATGTTAACTGATCTTGTGGTATGATTTTGAGAGGCACCACCAACATGGAAATAATTGACTCCCTTTATATTATTCCTAGAATTGTATTTTATATATGTTATTGTGAGAATATACATACTCCATGAAATTTTATTTCAATTTATGTCACCTTCTACCACAATAAATATATTTACCATGTTTTTTTAATCATTAATAAAAATAAAAATATTCTTCAAATGAATTTATGATCCCAACCACGAATTAATGATGTGTTACATCAAATATGATCTAGAATAAATATATTGGGATATGTGATAAATTTTCACATTATCTTCATATTCTATCGCCAATATATTCTATTACTTTTAGCTAAAGAAATCTATTATTGTTGAAATCATGAATGTGTGAGGACAAAATCGTCAATCAAACAATTCATCGAAGTCTTACCATGTAATAAAATAGTTAGTTATATCATTAAAAGATATATCTCATCCATGGAATTTAAATACCCTCATTTTTATATGTTTCCAAGTTGAATTCCATCTAATATAGTGTGCCTATGAAATTGAACATTCAACACATTCTTCTTAGTGAATGTTTTGTTATTTTTCAAGATCTTTATCCCCTAGAATGATTCTTGTATTATTATTCTAAAATTTTATGAAGGATTCTTCTAACAAGGATCTTAATTAATATTACATCTATCCTTGGATTTAAAATCACAAGTGATGATTTGGAAAAGTAGTTGATTCACCGGTATCATAGGTGTAACCCCATTTTCCACTTCTTCTTCTGGTTGATTCCTATGATTTTTACTTAGTTCCATTTTCTATAAAAGAAAAAATCATTTTAGTCATCACTAACTAGAAACCTAGGGATTATAAAATTCCAAAATTACTATAAATAAACATCACTATGTTTTTTCCATTTCAAAAAGAAACCATTTTAATCACTTCTAGTTATTTTCATGAATGAAAGAGCACCAAATGAACAATGAATTCCATACAGTAAGTCTCACTGTGAATGCATGATATATTTTCCTCATTGAAAAACTCATGAATATGTGGTGACAACATAACTAATGGTATTTTATAATGAATTTGTACCAAAAACATCCTAAAAACATCAATTTCATCATAAAAATGATTACTGTATATTTTGAAGTTATAAATTCCTTGTTCAGAAATTACTCTATCCTGTATAGTATTACAAGGATAACAGATGGACCATATTTTATTGAAAAAATTATTAATATCATTACCCTAATAATTTTATTGAGAATTTATGAGGTATTTTTGACATTATGTTGAATCTCCAAGACACCAAATAATGTAAATAAATTCGAAGTTCATCAGAGAAAAGTAGGGACCAGTTTCCCAAAATAATTAAATTGATTGACAATACCAAAGTTAAACATATAAAAAATCTATAAGATTCATGAGTAAATGGAAATATGTCCAAATTATAACAAAATAATTGTAATATAATAGTAATAATGTAAGGTAAACACAACAAGTGGAAAATACCCAAGAATGAAAGAATCCCATGGAACCAAGGTCTGACCATCATGAGTTACCCGAATAAGATACAAACACCAACTCCACATGCCAGACACACAATATAAAGAATCATTACAAGAGAAATATGATACCTTTTACATTATATTGTATTATTAAATAAATATCTACAAACACACTTTAGATCCCAATTAGGGGTGAGTACAAACTCATTAATAATTCTTTAAATTCAACCCATCCCATGATAGTAGAAGAAAAACATGTTAGAAAAATTTATATAAATTATTTTTGAAAAATTAAACCGTTTATATTAAAATTATAGGAATGTTCCATGAGTAAAATATTAAACAATTAAAATTATTTTTTTATCATTTTTTCATAAAATATTCTTTGTTCAAACACACACCCATACACAATCATAATCATGATGTCACACAATAATAGTATAACTTCATGACCATACTCTATCTAACTTTTTATGGTGTTACTTCATGACCATTCTCCATCCTATTATCATACTCCAAAAATAGTATGCCAAATTTCATTATAAAAAATTTCATTTAATCAATTTATTTCTTGAAAATATATTATTTATTAACTTGTATGCATAAAAATAAAACAAAAAATTCCCACTACAATTTTAATATTATATACGAAGGGGTTTATTTTAAATTCAATTTAATTTTCCCAAAATAAAAAGGAACGAATAATAAGAAATTATTTAATGGCTCACCAAAAATTTCATTTTCAAATCTATGGAATGAAATTTCAAATACAAATAATTACATATCATTTTAAGTGGAGATTATAGTGAAGCCACCAACCTATCAATGGGTGATGCACATGAAGAGTGACACTATGATCCTCTAAATCTAGTATCACAATACCTTACCTTTAATAGATTCAATATAAATAATCATTAATTTTTTCATGGAATGTATATTAATTCATAATGGATTAGATCTATGGTTCTGGGAGAGGATAAGAGTATATCTATGAATAGTGGTGAAAATGGACTTACCATCGATTATAGATCAAAAATTAACTTTGATTTGGAAAGGGATTCCAATGGAACAATATGAATTGATATTGGGTCTAGGGAGGACTGGGATTTTATGACCACATAAGAATAGGTAAAATGAGGGGTTCATGACAAAATATAGTATTAGATATAATATTTTTGGGGAATTATATGCATGTGACATGGTCCACCAACCGATGTTCCAACAATTTGATGATACTATCTAAAGGCCACAACTTGTTTAATTGGATTTAATTGTTTTAAAAACTATATTCCAATCATTATTTTTTACCTCTCTTTCTCCTTACATGGTTTTCCATGGGCATGCCCGTGTTTTGGCAAAAATGTGCACCAACCCAGCAACTGTTAGTATTAACATTAACATTTTCTCAGTGATAGTGCACAATTTCAACTACTCATTTTCAAATGATGCACCTAAAAGCACACTAATAAAGAAATAAAAGACTATCTAGAAACACATGAAACATACCCAAATAATTATATATTACCAAAAAACATAATTTATGGACACATTAATTTAATCCTATGGTGTAACGACTAACCACCATACGATAGGTTCTTTCTTTTGTATAATGGACTACTTGATAATAGGAGATTTATTAGCTATCACAGACCTCCCTATTAGGGGAGTTTTCTTTAGTATCATACACCTAATTACATGTAGTGTGTTAATGGTATCAATCACCTCCACAGAAGGAAAACATTCTTCGGTGTCATAAACCTTCTCTATATGGGGATTTTATCCATATCACTGACATCCCTATAATGTTAGTTCTTTATTGTATCACTTTTCTCCCTATAAGAAATTTTTTACATTATTAAAATATATATACTTTTCAAAGGGATTTTTTCATTTCAAACAAAATATGAATCATTTATTAATAATCAAAAATGGTTACCTAGGGAAATTACATCCCTAGTCTATAAAACGAGTCAATGAGTCCCCTAGGGAACCCACCATCCTCAGGCCTAATATTTCATTTAATTATACCTCTTATATAAATTTTATTTATAGTTCAAACATTATTTCTTTTATTATAAACATAGAATGAATTAATATGTATTATAAGTTAGGTTCATGTTCTATTTTTACAAAAATACCATCTGTTGAAAAAATCCATCACATACACTCACACTAGGGGTTTCATCAACCCAAATCACCTACTAGGGTCATAATTTATCGACGTGGTCATTCAATGACCTTTATATCCCTGTAGATCAATTATTATTGGAAATAGTCCCAAGAGTTAGATCATCACTTATCTCAATACTTTGGGTCACATAGTCGGTTCACTTCCCAACCCATCTCAATGATTCTACCAGTAGTAAGGTATCCCATGATCCTCACATGGACTACTAAAAATGTATATCTCGATTCATGGTAGAACCCCTATATAGTGGTGGCTTTGGGATCCTATGTTGGGAAAATTTGTTAAAACTCTCACATTTTTGTAAATCATCTATAAAGGTGATTCATATGTCCAGGAATAAATTAAAATCACATCCTTGACCATTAATGAATGTGAAAAATAATATCTTTTATTAATATAAAAATTGTCCCGCAACACATTATATAGTACCTAGTGTCATATTTAAAAATTGATAAATTTAATTAATTTTTTCATAAGGCTATCCATTTAACCATTTATAACAATATAAAATAATCCTATCAACAGGTTATTATGTGTTATCACCTCTGGAGTAAGGACCACACATCACATGAAATATGAAAAGAAAAAATTACTACAACAAGGATTATAATGAAAAAAACATACATCATTTGAATACATTATATTCATTAATTTCATAGGCTTAAGGATCTTCATAGGATCTCCATGTGTTGTATAAGCCTTTCCATGTTCAACATTCCTTTGACAACTCAATCAAGGCCTTAATTAAAACAAAAATATACAGGATAAAGAATTTTATAATTTTTAATTAACTACTAAATTATATTAAATCGAACAATATTAATTGAAAACTCATTAGGAACCCCCGTAACAATTTAATCCTGAACAAAAACCTATATAAGGTCCATAGAGGACTAAAAAACCATCCAAAGACAAAAACCTAATCATTGGAATCGATTTCATAATTAATGTAATTTAATTTTTCCCAAGACCCTTGAAAAAATGAAACATTGACATAACTCTATAGAAAATGATTTGTAGATCCATGAATGAGTTGTATTATGATATCCTCTATCTAGGATCCATGGAATCCTAATAATTCTGTAGTGATTTTACCATTCTCTAGTGGAGTCTTCTCTCAAATATATAACTTAGAGAACTAAAAATTATAGATAACGTAGGAGGAGAATAATTTAGACCATTAGATATAGATACATATAATGAATCACCCTAAAATACTGCCAAAGAATCTCAAAAAAGGAGATCCAAGAGAGGAGAGGGGTGATCCACCACAGGTCCAAAAAGGAAAGAAAGGGTGGGAATGTGGTTTCATATTTTTAAACATAAGGGAAAATATTTACAAATTTTATAACTAAAAACACCATACTAGCTAGCTGGGATAGAAAAATCATGTAGTCGATAGACCACATGGGCCAATAAGGCATCCAACCAGAAGATAATGAATGCATCCTCATCCACCAGCCAACTATGATTCTCTATTGGTGGTTTCAAAAACCTTATAATCCATATTTAATGTCCAAAAAAACCTATTTGAGGTGTTAAAAATCTCGAAATTTTATTATGAACCCCATTTATTTAAATATTCATTCTACTAAATAAAACTAGTAAATTTCACTCGAATTTGAAAAACCAATATGAACATGTGGGTTTAAAACATTATTCATCCATTATTTATTTTCATTAAATATCCATTATTGTTATAGAAGTCTTAACAAATTTTTACATTGTATTTTTTAGAAATTTATTGGTAATAAAATATTTTCATTCAATACTAGAATTTTCTCAAGTATTACATACATATTTTACCAAGATAACCTAATCCTTTAAGGATATTAAGTGACATTATCTTTTAATTTTTACCGGTATAATCATTTATTTGTTATCTTTCAAACATTACCAAGTCCAAATATACACCAACCTACCTCTTAGACACTATATTTTCTCCTGAATACCATTATTAGAAAAAAAAAATATCCTTTATGGTGAGAAATAGGTATTATTTCCTTTATTAGGATTGTTTTAAAAATACACAATTATGATCCACAAAATATATGTTATTATATATGATTAGAGAATTATTATTAAAATGTTTTTTTATTTATTAAAATATTCCACTAAAAGGTAGTGGGATCAAATATATTATATTTTAAAAAATATCAGGGCTAATTATTTTTATTATGGATAAAATAATTTTATCATTATCATCTTCTCAAAACATGATATAGAATCTAGTAAATCATAAACCATGTAACACACCAAACCATATTATATATGAGTGGGTTGTTATTTTATTACATTGGAATAGTATATAAAGAATCACATCTCAAATGACTAAACAATTTATTATTTTGGAAAAATAGACTCATACTTGATCCTTATATTAATATTTAAAATATAAAATACATCCTAATGAATCATTTTCAAATACCATTATTCTCTAATATTAACCCCAGATATCATCTATAGTAAATATCTTGGAATCCTAGAGAAAAATAAAACCTAATAAAGTGGAGTTCTCATGTACACAATAAGGGCCATGTATAGAAAAAGAGGCCATAAATAAAAAATAACATATATGGATAGAAAATTCACTTAAACTCATGACACCAAATTGATACCATGATTGTAATGCAGATGAAACAAAAAAAATGATCATATAATTCCATATAAATAATTACATGAGCTTGAAAATATTGTCAATGATATTATATTAATCTAGTAATCAAATTAAATCCAATAACTAATATAATAATGGGGGAATTCATGATTTTTGAGATCTAAAACACATCTCCAAGCATTTTTCCAAAAAACCATAAATAAATTGCCCATACATAAGCCAATATCCTCAATTGTTTGTCTCATGAGACCTACAGATGCGTCGAAGGGCTATAAAGGGCCCTGCCTATTACTTGTCAAGTCCAATAAATTCCATATATTAAAGGGGTTAAACCTAATAAACAGATAAATTTTTATTTAAAATAGTATGGAAAATGTAAATAACATTCCTTTTTAAGTTTACATAATGAAAAAAATACATATTAATATGGTATAAGGAATCAAAATAGTATATCCCCAGTAAAAGTATTCAATTAAATGATAATAAATTATTAAATATGGTATCCTAAGAAATAAAAACAAATCATTGGTAAAAAAGTTTATTTGAAGATAAATTTTAAAATATATAAAATAAACTTAATACATTATATATTTATGATGGAGGGTAAATCCTTTCATTCCGTATAATTAAAAAAAAATTCATCCTGTATTTTTGTAAGAAAATTATTAAAGAACCTTATTTAGAATGAAAAAAATATACCTTTCAAAACATATTATATAATGTAAAACATGAGTAATAATGAAATTATACAATCATATTAGAATAGTAATAAAAATTTTAGTAATAATTATAGAAAAATTGTAATGTAATAAAATTTACGCTTTATGAAAAACAATAAATTATATATTTTTTTCTAAAATAACGTCCCTTATAAACATCATATCATTGATGTGAGAATTAACAGAAATAACTTAATATTTTTATTAACTTTATATACACATAAATAAGTTTAAATACAACATATTATATTCAAATTTCATTTTAAAAAAGAATCTATGTATGACATAATCTAGGAACGTGAATTTTTACCCATGGAATTGAAATTGGGTTAAAAATTCCCTTAACACATTGTAATCAGCCTAATTGTATGCCCCATAAAAGTTATAATTATAAAATTATAATTTTAATTCCATGAATATAATTACATTCATGATATGACATTTTAATGGTATGTACATATATCACTCATAAGAAATAAGTTGTGGATAAGGCATATATTTCACAGATGTAACAGTGAGATGGGAAACCCTTACCTCACACATGACATTAGTATTGTATACTTTAACATCCTATATAATTATTAAAATAATTTTATGAAATTATTATAGAACTATAATCATACTTTTAATTATATATATAAATATATAAAAATTTTATAACATCTTACCACCCATTCATTAATAATATTTCATTCTTTTAATTATTTCAGGTGAATTCATTTCATGGTTTTCATGGTCTATTCATTTGGGTATAATTATGGATTTTAATGTAAACTGGAAATAATGCTATAAAAGTAAAATGATATTTTATTCATGTAACTCCATTAATTTAAATGGTCTAATATGTCTTTTCTAATTCTCACAAGAGGATTATTAATTTGATAGAATGTTAATGATAAATGATTATTTTATTTTTTTCGGTTTTCCTACAATCATGAAATTGTATCATTTTATCTAATATTATATTTATATATTAATCTTATAATATTAAATTGTTGATAATATACCTTTTACAATTTTATTTAATCATAATAATACTTTTATGACCATTCATTAAGGCAGAAATGTAAAATGGAAAATAATTACTCACAGAGATGGTTAACCATCATAATATTGACAATGGCTTCATTTATTATTAGAAATATCGATTAAATTTCACCTAAATATATTCATAATATTGGTTAAATGAGAAATGAAATTACTTCCATATACGAGACGACAAAGAAGGTTTTTAATATTAAAATGTTCAAAATGTGGAAATGGTTTATATCAAAATACAATATGAATATGATTTAAATGAATAAATGTATTAATATATGTACTATCGAACTATTTTTTCTTTAAAAAAAGTTTATAATATAATTTAAATTAAATAATTATTTTGATGAAAATTTATTTTTCAATCGAAATTTATTATTTTTCACTATACATTAAAAATATTAAAGTTCTCGGAAAAGTACCAAAAATTACCCTATGATAATTTTCATATTATGATCCCAAAATTGATTTTATTTTAAACTAAAATTTATAAAAGTGTAAAAAGTTATTTTTAAAACAACAACTCCATTAAAAGGTGAAAAAATTTCCTTTTAAAAAAATATACCATTTTATGCTAAAAATCTGATTTTTTCATATCCTATGCATATCAAATTTATTATATAAATTTATGTAATTTTATTTGAATATGTAAAATATAAGTTTAATTAATATATTTCACTTTTATTTATTAATTTAATTTATTATGAAAAAATCTATTGTAGGAAAAAATTAGTTTTTATAAAAAAAACAAATCCATTATGTTGATTTTTTTTATTTTCATTTATACATAATCGGTAACCAATGAATTAATTTTATAAACACATATAAAATAAATTTTGATAACATAGTTAATCTCATTCACTCCCACCATTCCAATAGATAGGTGGTAACTATCACAATTAAATTATAATAGTAAAATTTTTGTTTAAGCTCATTTTTCTCTGTAATGTAAGTTATAAAATATAGTGTTCTTTTAAAAATATCATGGTGTTAAATTCTACCATTATTTAATTAATTTCATTCTCGCAATTAAAATTTTACTTTTAAATGTAATGGTTGATATTTTAATATTCCATGGTGGGGAATAGATATCATATGACAGGTTAATAAAACATCTGATTAAAAATCATGAATTGAAAATGTGAAGGACACCATGAAAATAGGTTTTCATGTAAGAGAATTTTTTTAGAGAGAACATGTTAATTAGAATGTTTACTATAAAAAAATCATTGATGGATTAATAGGCCTTTGATTTCTTGGAAATAAAGTTAAATGGATAAATTTTTTCAAAATGTTTTCCATGATTTGAGGGATTATTTTAAGATCCACTTAAACCACTTGAGAAAATAAAGTTATCTAATTTCATTCCATTTCATATGCCTAATCATATCCTTTGGTTTCACTTTGATATATTTACACTTCATATCCAATGCAATGAAATAGATATTCAAGATAAATTTTTATTCCTGAAGAACTTTTACAGAAATCCTAAGTTACATAAGTCCATAAAATATTCTTTAAGTATTTTACAAAACAAAAATGGTCATATATGTTATCCAATATTATAAATCATACTTTATCTATAAACAATATTATCTAGGGTTCGACTTAATTCATTAAAAAAAAATTCAATCCTAAGGATCTTCCAAAATATTACCAAAGATATTATAAAAATTTATGAATAAGGTTACTAAATAAACTTTTCCTTAGTTCCTTTAAAATAATCTTTTAATTTTACATGTTAATAAATTGAATAAATAAAAACATCATAGTAAATTAAATCAATATATACCTTAGTGAAAACATGAAAGATTCATGATTCCTTAAATCCAAACATGCTGAATCCAAAAAAAATAAAATCACTAACAAATTTCAAGGTCACAAATGTTATCCATTAAATATCTATTTATTATTATCTCAAAGTTGTGTACATATTAAGTGTTATCTTTCCTGAATCATGTGTTTTAGATAATGTTAACATTACACAAAATCACTTCTCTTAGTAATCACTACCATTAAACATATTCTCTCAAATATATAAAGAAAAAATAATATATTAAAGTCCTTATAGGTTTCATAATTATTAAAATGTTAGTTTTTCTCAACATATTTATTTGATACAAAATCACAATCATAATAATAATTAAATTTTTTCTATATCAATTAAATAAGATTGACGTTGATCCCTTAGATCCAGTAAAGGTATATTCCCTTTAATATTGAGGAATTAATTTTCAAACATATCTATATCCATACATTTGAAACATTTCACAACATATTTATTTCCCTTGTAATGACGATCCTGGTGACCTTTTTATGAACACTTCTAAGAAACTCACATTACCTTGAAACATGTACAAAGGTGTTTCTTTCCATATTTATTGAATTTTGGAAAATCCTTCGTTCTTTTATCCCCCTTATCCATTATTCTTTCTGTCATCATATTAATCACATTTTTCCCTTAAAACCATAATTCATGGAAAATTCCTTTGTAGTCTTGATTTAATATGATACTATGTTCTTATATGATGAGAATTGTTTGAATTCTAGTGGAATTTGGATAATTATCTTAATCCTATAAAAGAAACAATAAATCATTGCTTTTGGATCCCAAATGTAACCCATAGAATTCCTTGATAATCATGTGAAATTTGATTTATCATTTGAACATTATCATCCTTATTTTTCCCTAGACTCATGAATTTCCTCTGTATATACTTTTGTTGTCCGTATGGAAAATAATTTTCCATAAAATTTTCATTAAAATAATTCCACTCCATGTTTTGAATTTCTACCTCATATGTAGTTTTTCGAATCAATGACCAAAATTGATAAAAATCCAATGACTGAATAAAAATATTAATGTCAAAAGTCTCCCTTTAACTACATCATAAAGCATGAAATATATTTTCTAAGGAACATATCAATTGATAAGCTATAAATGGATTTGTATTTCTAGTGAATGATGTAGGTTTTTGTCATATGAAGATGTCCAACATAGGTACACCACTTTGGGGATTAGAGTGCATGTCCACACAATAAAGGATATTTATTATAACTCAAGTCATCTATACCAATATAGTAAAAAAAATCATCTTGATCCTTAACTATATCTCCAGCCATAGATCCAAATCCAGCTTCATTATGCATTCCGCATATATATTATCTGCATTGATAAAATTAAAATTCCTTATTCTTTTGGAAATTTCTAAATAGTAGGATACACTAAATTGGATAAAAATATTATGAAACATAATTCATAATATCAAAACTACTTTTCATAAATTGAAACATTATTTATGACTAATATCTAGATTATATGTTTGGTCTCATTCGAATTATTTCCAAATTCGTCAATATGGTTTCGTTCAATAATCTATGTTTTATTAAATCTGGTTTAAATGGATTGTATTAAAATTTCTCTCATACCAACTATAACACCCATGACTATAGTAGCCCAGATTTGGTGGGTACATTATTACAATAGAACAATATACAAGGAATCAAATCCCAAATACCAAATAGTTTAGTAGTTTTGGAAAATTAGATACATACGTTAACCATACACTACAATTGTAAATATATAATAGAAAAAATTAAATCCATTGATAAAACCATTATTATCCTATATTAACCCTATATATCAATCATAACAAACTTCTTAGAGTCATGATGAAAAATAAAACATAATATAGGGGTGAAAAAAAATGATCAGTAAGGGTTTTGTACTACAGTATCTATATTAAATAAGAAATAAAATATATTGTATGATAAATAACGAAAACATGTTCCATTAATTCAATTACATCAGAATAATAAGGGCCATAAAAATGATGAAATAATACAATATAAATAATCACATAATAATGAACACATAACCGTGGATATTATAATAATCATATAATCACATGAAAATCAATTACAAATCCCTTTATGAGGTAATGGATAATTTTATACATATAAAACATTCCATCATGGATTCATAGATGAAAACATATATAAACGGGTAAGACATAAGCCAATATCCAATCTATTTTGTCTCATGAGAACTATTAATGCATTTAAGGAATATAGGTGACCTCAGTCATCACATGATAAGTGTAATACATTCCACATTTGAAATTGGTGAAACATAATAAATATATTCATTTTTATTTAATCTAGCAAACATAATATAAATAACTTTCCTCATTATTTAAACATAATCACAAAAAATTTAGGGAAATATTGTTGAAGGTAATGAAATAGTACATCCACAATCATACTAATCAATAACCATTTAAAAAATTATAAAATACGGTATACTGTGATATTAACCTCAATGAATAATAATATTAAAGAATGTTTAGTGACATAGATGAAAGTACTTTGACGGATATCATTCAATTTTTTTTATGAAAATACCCTTTTCACCTTGAAAATAACTTGTTTTTAAAATGACACACAATTATAAAACAAATACATTTAATTTAAAGGTAACAATATAATCATTTATATGTAAAATTAAAAACAATAAGGCATTAAGTTTTATTGAAAAGATTCATATTCCGTATATGTTAAAAAACATTCCATCCATGACATTGTTAAAAAAGCCTAAAAACCCTTATTTATAAATGATGAAATTATAACATTCAATTTTTTTATAAAATTGAAACATGAGAAAAAATAAATTGAAAAAATAATAAGATCATAGCTATAAAAATTGTAAGTATTTATATAAATCACAGTCCTAAAACAAATAGATATATTAAAGGAAAAAATTAAAAAGGTAATTTTTAAAATGAAATTTCCTTATAAATATCATATCATTGAAGTGAAAATTATTGAAATGAATTGAATATTTCAATTAGATATAAATACAAATAAAATACTGTAAATAAAACGTCATTTATTCAAAAGTAATTTGAAAAATAATATTAGTATGACATAATAAAGGAAGTAGAAGTCTAAACCAATGAATGGATACTGGGTTAATCATTCTCTTACATCATTATAATTATTCAAATCGTATTCATCATAACACTAAGAATTTTAAAATAAAACATTTAACACAATTAAGATAGTGATATTCATTGTGTTATATATCAAAGGGAAATATATATACCACACATTATAGATAAGTTGTGAATAAGGAATATATATCCTAGAGGTAAAAGTGAAATGAGAAATTATTATATCATGCTTAAATTTAGTATTTTAGTATTCATCCTCTTATATAATGGTTTAAAAAATGTTATTAATTCATTATAAAACAATAAAAACATTAATAATACCTTATATGATACTTTTAAAACTTATTACCCCCATTCATTAAAAATATATAATTATTTTCATTATTTTGGGTGCATTCGTTTAATAGTTTTATGGTATGTTAAATTGTGTGTAATGTTGTATTTTTTAGTGAAATGGAAATACAACTACATAAGTGAAATTAAATGGTATCCATTAAAATTAATAAATATAAAATTTCCCATATATATTTTTCATTTTATGACCTTTGGATGATTCATTTGATAAAATGTTAACGATAAATGTATAATTTATTTTGGTGGTTTTTAAAATCATTGTAAACTTGTTTTGTTTTATTTAATATTTTGTATATATATTACTTCCGGATAATGAAATATCTTATAATATAAAATTTAAATTATTATTTAATCACATTAATACTTTTATGAATATCCTTTATGGCGGTACAACATAATGAAAAATCATTATTCACAGTTATCAATAACCACTATAATTTGGACAATGGTTTCATTTATTTGAATAAAATGAGGTAATAAAAGATATGGATATAAGATATTAGATTAAAAATATAAAATTTTAGTATTTTAATGAATATAGAGTAATTATTCCTTTTTATATGAAGGAGGTGTTTAGAAATTAGACAACAAAAATAAAATAAGTAAGGTTGGTTGTGAAAATCACCAATAATAAATCACCGCCATGAAGGTTGAATTAAAGACCATAGATTTGGTATTTTGGTAAAACCAGAAGAAATTTGATTTGGTAAGAGTGGCTATTAGAATTTTCAGATATTTTTGGATCTTAAATTCATTTTAGGATAAACAGGGTTATATTTATACCTAAGGAGGGGTGGTTTTAAGTGATTACATAATGATTATTTAATGTTTAAAGAAAATCACATTTCTATGGAATTTATTCCAAATATTTTGGAGGATAATTATTGTTATAAAGGATTTTTGTGGTCTAGAAACACATCAAAGAACCATTTAACATTTCTAATGTGTTTTATTCTTTATAATTTAGACTTTAACCCATTTCATTATTATACTTATAGTGTGGTAAATTATTTTTTACCATGATAGATTTTTATTCCTAAAAATAAAAATTAACAGATAATATAATTTGGCCATTATAATTCAAAATGTGGAATTAATTTAATAAATTTGAATTTAAAAAATTGGTAAAATGATATTTAAAATTAATCCAACATATTTTATGATAGAGTGGGTTTTTAAAGATAAAATGTTCTAAAGATTGAAAACATTTTAGATCAAAATTTGGTATAAAAATGATTTAAATGACCACAATTGTATTTATAACGGTATAATGGAGATACATTTACATTAAAAAAAATTATATTATAACATAACATTATAAATTATATAGATGAAAAGCCAGTTTTCTATTAAAATTTAATATTTTTCACAATTCATCAAAAAATGAATCTTCTCAGTGAAATTCCAATAATTCACCATAATCCAATTTTTATATTAAAACTTCTATAATTAATTTTATTATGTAAAATAAAATTTATAAATTTTTCATAATTTATCTTTAAAATAGTTTCACCATTAAATGGCACAAAAATAGGATTTTCGAAAAATATTAATTTTATTCATAAAAATGGATTTGTTATTATCTAAATCCTATAAGACTAATTGGATTAATTTTAAAAAATTATTGTATATATATAATATATATTTTATTAATATCATTCACTGATGTTGATTAATTTAATTTTTTTGGATAAAATTCCTTTTTGACCATAAAAATACATTTTATAAAAACAGGTTATTTATGTTCATTTTGTTTATTTTCATATATAATTAATTGGTAAAAAAAGAATTAATTTTATAATCGTGTGTAAAATATATTTTCATTAATTATTTAATGTGTAAAATATATTTTCATTAATAATTTTTTAATTTTTTTAATATAAAAGTATTAAATTAATAATGTACAATGAAATATTGAATCATTCAAAATTTCTCCTCTCCCCTGCCCAAAATAATGACACACACCTCCCACTACCATGTAATGAAATTAATAATATGTAAAACACATCAAGTTCCATTCCACCGTATTCAAAGATGAGATCATTATGATAAAATATTAAGAGTGAATGTAGGTAAAGAAATATAGGGGTTTAATATGGATTATACCAATATAAAAATTCATGGTATTTCTCACCTAAAAAGGGTTGAAAATTATGATCTGATGTTGAAATTAAGAGGATAGAGAAAACTTATAGAAGGAGAGACACAACCAAGGATTATTTTTTATTGGTATACCTTAGTTATTATCTTGTTTACTGCGACCTTAACACTAAAATAATGAATGAAAAATATATAATAAATTTATTTAAATAAAAATTAAAACAAAGATAATATATATGGAATGTAAAGGGATAATTCCTACATTGAAAACTTATGTGTGTGGTACGTTCTTAAATCCCATAGTTAGTTAGTGAAGGCATTTTATCCCCAATTCAATATAAGATGGCATTTCTCTCTTATAAACATGACATTTTGTTAAGTCTATGAGTTTACACCAGGAAATAAGAAATCCTAAAAAATGGAAAATTAACCCATTCCAAATAAATAATTGAGAAAAAAGACATACTAGGAGAGGGTAGCATAAGAATGGGTTCTGTCCATTTTAATAGTGGGTAGAGTGGTTCCCACTAGTAGTGAAGGTAATTGGATATGATGAAGCCTCTTTTCTGGTTCAAGCATAACAATTTATTCTCCACTATTCCCAGTTTTTTACCATCATCCTCATATACATAAGTGTATAACTCAATATGATCCTTCATTTTCTCCTCAAAATATACCTCATTTTTTCCATTTTCATCATCCTCAAATGAAAAAAATGTGTTAAAAAATTCCAAAAAATCATTGAAATTTATTTTAATATTTAATCTAGTTATAATTATATTATAATTCAATATTTTAAAGAAATGATTCCCTCCCAAGATTTAACCGACCATCATATCCTCCTATTTTCTTAGTTCCTCATGCAGTTGGATTGTTGGAGTTTGAGGAAGGTGGATAATCTCATCCAAATGTTCATTTAATTCCACCACATTGGTGGTATCTTCATCAAAATAAAAGTATTTTTGGAGTTGTGAATAGTTTTTTCTTTAATGAAGAGGCAGTTTTTTTGAAATCCCATACCTAAAAAATCATTACTATATTTCCTCAAAATCTGGTTATTCTACACCATGTGCATCAGTAAGAATGTCTATTTCATGAACCTAATATAGAAATGGTTGCGGGAGGTTTAGTAGAATATATTTAAGAATATTCTTCTTAAAATCCATTAGTTTGTTAACATTGAATATATCTAGAACAATCTTTACTTTTTCTTTAGTTTACAATTATAGTTATTCAAGCCTTAATTATTTGATTTCATTGAGAGAAGTAGAAATGATCTTCATTTTCATTCCCAATCAGTCTAGTATTTTAAATTTTCCATTAATATTAATATCCAATGCCTCTTCCCTTATAGAATTATTATCAAGACATACATATGAAAAACCAATGAAAAAAATGCATCCTCCCCTATGAAATAATACGCATGCAATGAAAATTTATTGTTCTTGTTTTTTGAAATTTATGATTTTTTTTGTTTTCATAAAAAAAATATGTGAAAGTGATTAATTAACCTAAGACAAGTTATAAATTTATGGGAGTAATTATTCATGAATCCTAACACAATAATTTATTATATAACTTAGAATCTAGCATAGTGCACACCCTAAGGGCAATATCATAAGGAGGCCACTCATAGAAAACATTTTTATAATACCACTATTTTTAAATTAAAATATACCACTAAAATGAAATTATAATATTATGGAATTATTAAAAATTTATTTGATATATATATATATAATAGAATGAATAATTTAAATAGGGATATGAATAATTTAAAAATAACAAACTATTATTCATAAGAGTTCATAGTGAAGCTATCAATATAAATTAAATATATTCTCACTATGATACATAATGTAGTGATGAAGATATATCACAATAAAACCTTTTATTTGAAATATTACTACAAAAAATAAATACCACTTTATATAGGACAATACTCTTCTAGATTAAAACTACTATACCTCTTCACCAACATACAAGTCATAATACAAACTTCACCATATGGATAAATAAGATATTTAAGTGGAGAAAATTTGATGAAAAAGATGAATAATTGGTTTTAGTGAATAATTATAGAATATATATCATAATATCTATGAATACAACTAAAATATCATAAAAAAAAAATTTAAAGAACAATGATCTCAAAGAATAATTATACTGCCAACCTTCAAACAACACTCAAAGTTAGTTAAATTTTCGTTAAGATGAGATTCATAGAGGGATAAAATAAAAGATGAATTGAAATATAAAATAAATATAAGTATAATTTAATATATATAAAAATTATAGAGGAGAATTATAATAGAAAAAAACTTTCTTACGTACTAAAAATTATAGACTTAGTGAAAGGAAGTATAAGTACAAATTTATAGGTAATAGGAGTGGTGGGTTTCCCTCCAAATTTTTCCTCAGAATATATATGGGTGGTGGGCCTAATAAATGAATGGTCGTTCAAAATTTTTTATCTCCATAGTTTTTATTATATATCATACTTGATCTGCCAAAATTTTTTATCTTATTTTAACATGTTTATAAAAAAATCAACATTTTTTATGTAAAATATTCTATCCTTGAAGACTTGTAAAATTGAAATCCTCATGCTTCCTATACATTTATATCCACCAAAATGGATTAATATTGAGAATAAATAGTTGTGAATTTATTTATTCAATTTTTATCTTATTTTTCACATCCATTTGTGAGATAGGATCCTATAATTAGAATTCATCAAAACCAAGCACGAATTTATTGTCTCTACTAGCATGGTTAATTTCATTCTCCTATAGTTAAATTTCTTATGTTTTACAGTTGAATGAAATGTATCCCAATGAACATAGAATAATAAAAAATTAAATTCAAAATTTGGAAAAGTTTATAAAATGTTATTATTTTAATACATAACAGAGATAAAAATTTTAAATGGAATAGTTTTCATAATAATGTAAAAAATGTCCCTAAATTATAAAAATGTGGAAATTACACACACAACATAAAATAGTTAGAAATAAAAAAATAGTTATAGAATTAAATTTATGAAATAATATCTCTATGAATCATTTTAAAAGATCATCTATATTTTATAGGTTTAGAGTATAGTATAATATTTTATTAATCCCATTCAAATTTTTTAAAAATTTAATACAATGTTTCCATAATGAATCCCATATCTAGATCAACCCTTAAAGGTCTCTTGTAGAAACTCAAAGTCATTAGAACAATCAATAATGTAAATTGTATTAGTGGATGAAAAGGATCTTTTTTATCATGCATATCATTATATTGATACCTTAAATGATCTATTAAATAAATTTAATAATCATTTAATTCTATATGTTGAAGAAAATTAACATTTGATTTCTTAGGAAGGTGTTATTATAACACATATATGTGTTTCCTTACACAATAAAAATTATTAATTTATATAAAAGTCTAATAAATTTCTTACATTAAGATCCCCTTTTCAATATAATTTATCTTAAATTTTAGTTTGATGAAAATAATACCACTTAAGTAACAAAAAATTCCCTATTATGGGAATCATATTTTACATTCATATAATAAGTTATATTTTGAAAATTTTCTCCAATTTAAATAGTGAAAAATTTTAATATCAAACATGGTTAATTGTTTTATATTTAATAAAGAAATTACCCACATTGGTGTGATCCACATCAACCTAGATATTTAGGTATTCTATTATGTCAATGATAGCATATATGGATCGTATTTGGTTTAGTTGACCACTCATTACCCAATCCATCATATGGAAATAATCATCCCAATTCCTCCTGTATCTCAAATAATAGGGTTTCCCAACTATTTTTAACTGAAATTGAATACCAAAAAGGCACATTATAGTTTGGGTTACCTCATTACATAATTACCTTACATAAGATAATGTAGGGGACCCTATTTTGGGATGAACCGACTCGGTTGAATGATCGAGGTCCTGATATATTCTATATCTGGATGTAATTTAAAACATTGTACTTTAAAAATGACTTAATGATGGAATTGAAACATATCAGACTGAAAAACTCACAAGATTAAACATGAGAATGATATTTAATAAACCCTCATATTTCTATACAAGGAATAAAACTCTAAGAAATTATATAAAACAATCCAAATCGCATCCACCCAATTATAATTTACACACAAGGGAACTCAATTCCATCAGAACTCAGACAAAAAATATTTCAAAACTAAAATAAATAATTAATGGAAATGCCATAACCTAGTGAAATCTAATGTATTTGTAAAATTAAACAAAATGAACTATCATATCTTTAATTTAACACATTATATTAATGTACAATAATTTTTAAAAGAATTTAGATGTTTTTAAATAAATAATAAATTGAGTCAAAATATAACATGTAGATTCAGTAATTTAAAAATTAATACGATAAATAAATGATGAATCATATATTTAAACAATGGATAAATAATTCAGAAATAATATATAAAAAAATTTATAAAAACAATATAATTTATTCCAATATGAAACTTGTCATATTATTCCTTAATTGGAATTTTAATTAAATATAAAATGTCAAATATATATATATATATATGAACTGGAAATATATAATGTAAATATTTAGCATGTGAAAAATTTAATACTGTTGAATCCTTCATAATATGAATTATAAAAACTCATGATAAGGGATAAATAAATTTCACAAATTAGGCATTTTATTTTGAACATTTATTTTATTTAAGTAATTAAAAATCAAAATAAACTCCATTATATTTTTACTTATTGTATAATTTAAAATTAAACTAATAATTTCAATGTAATGATTTTATATTTAAATAATAAGACATGATAAATAATTTCATAAGAAATTTCATATTAAAAATTTATAGTATAGATATTTATTTGAATAATGTTTCAAAAAAAATTATTTTACAAATTATTAAAATTTTGTAAATAAATTGTTTTAATAAATTTTATAAAATAAATAAAAACCCAAAACAATTCTATAATTTATAAATAATTTAAAAAGTATATAATTCTATTTATAATTTAATTTTTTTTTAAAAAAATCCTCTTGTATATCATACCCCAATATGTCACCAATAACCTAATTGTTTGTTGATAGTAAATGGGAAATAAATCCATTTTAGTGATATGAATCATATTTTGTTATTGATAATATAGACTATTTTTAGTAACATAGGGTGACTCTATCGCATGTGTAATTTTCTCATTCAGTACATTACAACATGATAAGATCTAAAATATTTCTCTATATCACCCAATTTAATATCATATATCATATTTGGTGATTATATCACATATCCTGATATCACATACCACAAGAAAATCCATAATTAAAAATGCCAATCATTTTTAATGATTAAAAATTTGATATAAAAAAAAGATATCATATTTCTTCATTTCCATCCATGATTTAAAACCACCACCAACATGGTTATTCTTCTATACCATTGATGTGTTCCTAGTGGTTAAGAAATTATTGTTAAACTAAATGGAATATTTCAAAAAACACACCACAAGATTGGGAATGATATAAAATTGAAATCATGTATATACATAAAATGAAGAACTCAGGGCGTTCACTGAAGTGTTCCTACGGAAATAATAAGTCATAGTAGTTTGTGTAAGATCACATATCTGTTTCCCATGGATTCCCTCTTCCATGTTTCATTCCCCAATTAAATTGAATCACCCAATTCATTGGTTGGATCCACTGTTCTTTCACGATATACTAGTATCTTATAAGATTTATGTTTAACATCCCTAACCATGTTAACATCCACTATGACTAAAATGGAGAACTATGTACCTTAATACAGCTTCCCCATATACCATAATCATATAACTAGTGAATATGGTCATTATATAATATATGGGTAGACTATACTCTTAATTACTTATATCCATTAACAAAAAATGATTAATATAATTAATTAGTAGACATAGTAAAAATTGAAAAAAAAATCCGACCTCATAGAGAAATTACATCGAATAGTAAATATTGAAGTCATGATATATCAAAATGAGTAGTTTCTCAAGTTATATAAGTCACATGAGTCAAAATTAAGACCCCCGATGTGTGATATAGGAACAAAAGGTTCATAATAATCCATTGTAATTGGATATATCAAATAAAAATCTCGATTATTGGCTCAGAAGTATCACTTGATTCCAACCATGTTCCACCAAATCATCCATCTAAAAATTCATGGCCCTTTCTCATTCCTAGGTAATGAAACATGAATATTGATTGGGTACCATGTTACCCAAGGAAGGTGTGAGTTCAATTATATAGGGAACCACCAATGGTGTTTCAAGAAAATATAATAAATATATGTAAATGTTCTACATAACATTTTGTAAATAGAAATCCAAAAATAAAATAAAAAATTCTAACATAGTGTGATCTCACCAAATCATGGGGGACCATACAAGCATTTCCCAGTGTTATAATATGAATATATAACCATAACATGAACAAACTCTTCATGGATGCATATTATATAATTCCCAGTATTATAATCATGGTGAAAGAGTTATCACATCAACATATTGTTGGTGAACAATGTTTTTACATCCTAAGTGACTAATCTATCATGGATTTGGTGATAAAGGAATACAAGTCACTATTGTTGAACAAGGAATCATCCACCACAGGTAGTCAGTTCACTACTATTTCTATGCATGTAAGGATGATATTCCACCATTTCATATCTCAGGTAAATTAAGAGACACCAAAAAAATGAAAATGTGATTGTAGTATACCACCAATATCATCCTTAGGGTGGATGGAAAATGGACACCTCAAATCCCTGGGTGGATGATTTCCTTCCATGATAACCTCAAAATGTGTACAATGAACCATTCAAACCACATTAATAGGTGGATTTTGCACCACTAACACCATATCCATAGGTTGTTGATGCACCCCCGATACTATCCTCAAGGTGGCGATGCACTATCGGCATCATAACTCTTAAGGATAGTGCACCATAAGTATCAAATATAACATGGATGACATATAAATAAAATAGGTCCTTGAGTGGATGTTTCACCACTATAGAAACTCACAAATATGTAAAATACTCCAATATTTAATAATCTCACAAGGTTGATATTTCACTAATGCCAAGATCATACAGTGAATAATTATCAAATCTTTGAGTTGATTATGTGGATGATATACTACGGACATAACATTTGTGGATAATGTAATATCCAATTCCAACATGTTAATGAATAATATACAACAAACCAAAAACTAATGCTAACAATGAATCAAAATTCAACCCACTTAAATGAATAATGTATCACACATTTAATTGATTATGTGATTGATATATAATAGTTTTTATATTAAAAATTAATGATACATATTAAATTTTATTAAATAATATAGGTTATCAATATATCACAATTTTAAAAATCCAAATGAATGATGTATCACAAAACTCAACAAAGGGGTCATAATATCCAATATATTAATTCTATCATAGATCATGTCCCAAGACAACTCATCAACATCGTAGCTCAAACATATGAAAAAATTCTCTTGTAATCTCACTAGAGCCGTACACTAGGCTCATAGAGTCACTACAAAAAAATATGGTGATTAAGAGGGGTTTAAACCCCTTCTATGTACTTAAGCGGCGATTACTCAGAACCACCGCTGAAGTGGATGCCTACTCTGATTAGAGGCGGTTATGGGTAAGCACTGGTAATCTATCGATATGATTAGCAATGGTTAGATTAGAAGGGGTTTTAACCCCCTCTAATTTCAGCCTAATCCCAGCTAAAACTGATCGATTAGATATGGGTTTAACCACATCTAATTCTATCATCAGATTAGGGGCAGTTATAACCACCCTATTTGACTCAATGGGGACTATTTTTAGGGGTGGTTCTACTGAATCTGCTCTTAAACTGCCACATTCTATATATGTTATTGCACCTCTCCCACCCTAGAAACCACCCAAACACACCCCCTACCATCTACCAAGACCCACCCTATAACCCCCTAACAAGCCATATACACCACCTGCACCCCCTGAAAACCCATACACACCACCTACACCCCTAATACCCCACACACCCCACTTACACCCAGAAAAACCACAAGCACCCCCTTACAACCCAGACACACACCGAATAACCTAGACGCATCCCATAATCTCCCTAAAGCCCACCTCGAGACCCCTGAAAACCCTCTGGACAACCCATGAAACACCCTTCACACCCAAGAACCATATAGGACACACCCCACCCAGCGCGCCTAAGGCCCATGTTCATCTGTGCGGGACCAGAACCGATGGAGGATAGCTCTCCTTTAGCGAGGATAGTAAAAATCACCCTATTGCGAGTCGAACTTGGGACCGAGCAGGAAATCCTGTAGCACACTTACAAATAGGTTGTGATGACTTACATGTATTATATATTATTCTTTTTATATATTTAAATTACAATGTATTTTATATAATATATATATGTTTGGGTATGGAAATTTAAATAGTATAATATAATTTTTACATAGTGTATATTATAAAGTATATATATTTGTGTATGATATATATATATATAATGTATTTTTGTGTAATATATGATGTATATATTTGTCTATAACATTTATATGTATATGTAAATATATATATATACTAGATACATAAATATGAGATAATATATAATATAATTGTGTATAATATATATATATGCATAAATAATTATATTTAGATATATAAATATATATTTATACATGTATTTGAAAATACATTTATAGTTGTCTTTGTGTGCATATTTATGTATTTACATGATATTTATAGATAAGGTATAATTATAATATATATATATATATTCTTATATAATAGTTATTATAAATTTTTATATTTGTACGTGTGTGTGTATGACAAAAATATTATTAATTATTATTATCATTACAAACAATTTTAAAACTAAAAAAATTATATATTTTTTTTATAAATACAATACATTTATACATTTTATGATTTATTTTAAACATATATTATATGAAATTGATATCTATTTTATATTTATGTATGTGATTATATATATTTATATTATCTTATATATATACACACAGAAAAATAAATACGTTCATATAATTGGAAATATATAATAAAAGTAAATGATATATATATATATGTATATATTAATTTCATTTATAATTAATATGATATACTACAATATATATAAAATAATTATATAATATATCCAAATTTATATATAATTAAATATTTATAAAATTATATATATAATATAATTATATAAAATAAATAATAATATTTATATTTTATTTTGTCTGTATTATATATATATTTCTATATGTAATACAATATAAATTTATTTATAGAAAAATATATAAAAAAATATTTAATATAATATTTGTATAATAAAATGATCATATAAATTTATAGTATTTATAAAACCGTATATAAATTTTATAAATTTGATTATATATTTTTATAATTACATTTATATTATATATAATAATAATTATATATGTATACATTAGATATATAAGTATTTATTTATGTTATTTACATAATTTCCTTATATATATGTGTGTGTGTTTATAATGTATTTAAATAAATTTATATAATGTGTTTACGTAATATATATATATACACACACATGCACTCACAAACATATTTATTTTAAAATTTTAATTCTTATGATATTTATTTTAAAAAATAAAAAAAATTGGACGTGGTTAAAAACCCCCTCAAACAAGAGGGATTAGCAGTGGTTCATGAACCCCCTCAAATTTCTTGAATTATAGGGGGTAAAACACCTCAAATGTCATAAATTATAGTGGTTCCAACCCCCCCCCCCCTTAATTTATTAAATTAGAGGGGGTTTAAAACAGCCTCTAATGTTATCAACTACAGGGGGTTTAAAACCCCATCTAATCTTATCAATTATTGGGGGTTCAAAACCCCCTCTAATTTATAAAATTATAAGGGGTTCAAAACCACCTCTTATTTCTTAAATTATAAGGGATTCAAAACCCCCTCTAATCTTATAGATTAGCAGCGGTTCGCGAACCCCCATTAATATCATAAATTAGAGGGGGTTGTGAACACCACTATTTCCATTTTAAAAAATCAGTTATATATATGTGAAAAGGAATTTTGGATATACAAATATATATATAACTCATATAAAATCTAATAAAATATATAGCAGCAATTATTATTAAATTAGCAGTGGTTTTTACATAACCACTTCTAAAATCAATCCAAATATTAAAAAAACTTCAAAAAACCTTAGAGGGGGTTATGAAGCCCCTCTAAAATTGATGATTTGAAGGGGTTCAGTCGAACCCCCTATAAAAAATATTAAGAGGGGGTTATGTATAACCCCCTCTAAAACCCCACTGATAATCTGTTGTTTTTTATAGTGAGTCAATTCTTAATCAAAGTATCCCTTTTGGGTCTAAAGCCTTTGTTCGCTTAGATGTATACCAATGAACCTTGTAATTTTAATCCTGGGGTGTCAACACACACTTCACAGAGTGCACTAATGGGATAATGGGTTCGACTCATGGATTATTAGTTAAATAAAATAAATGAATATTAATTTTAGAGCATACACACCAATAAATCATTTCTTTCATTTCATATGATGAATTCATGATAAGAGAATATCATCAAGAATAAAAGGGAACACCCACCTGGTACATGTAGGTTGCTTCATATTTAAGGCCACCCATTGATTCAAAATGAATTCAAAAAAAAATTTATTGTAACAATAATCCATAAATTAGGGATCATCTAACAACTCAAGCTAATATAGTAAGAGAAAACTAGAAACAAGGTAAGTAAAGTGGTAGTAATACTCTAAGAACTCCTCTAAATAAAATGACATAATGATTATTTATTAAATGACAACAAACCATATTAGAAAAGCGTTGAAAGATATAAGGATGAGAGGGATGGGTATTATTACCTTTCACAGGAATGTGGAAATAAAATCATCTTTTAATATCAATTTTTAATTAATTTAAAAAATTTAAAAATTCCCAGCACCCCCTCAGGAACTACAGTATCAACCCACCAGAACTATGGTTCCCCATATTTTAAAACTAATGTGTTTTATATTTTCACTATTCCACTAGAAGTGATTGGTTTCTAGGGTATGACTAACCATTAATCGATTTATTAAAAGAATATCAAAACCATGAATCCAAGGATCACCATGACATTGAATCTTTTATCAGGTAAACAACAAGTGAATACTATTTACCCTAAACCAAAGAATCATTCTACAAACTACCTTATTCGTTTACTTATTTTTTTTCAATATCACTAATAAACAACCAAATAGTCCTTCCCTTTAAGGTGTATATAAAAACCTCCAAGAATTACAAAATCATATTGACATGGATATCATTATCCAGAATGATATTATACTTTCTCAGAAGAATAAAATGAAGGAAAAAATGGATCTCTGAGAGAGAGGAGTTTTAGTTAGAGGATGTTCAAGTATAACTAAAAAATAATAATTTAAAAGGATATTTTTATATTCTATTATTATTTTCAATGATCCATGATTTTACCCATAGATATAATAAATGAATGATTCAATCCTTTGATTACATTTTATATAGCCCGTGCTGATTAACTCGTTATAAAACTTTATTGATCGAAGATATGTTAGGATGACTTGAATGTTGTATCCTCAATGTTTGAATGGAAAAATTTATCATTTATACTGATTTAATAGTTGAAGTATTGATGAAAATATGGATTATTTATGTGTTGCATGTTGAATTTTCTTTAAGCTATAAATCATATTCCATCTTAGGTTTTTAAAGGTTTTTTATTTCAGGTAATGTAAAATTTGATGATAAGTTATTCGATGAAAATGGATAAATATGAAATGTTGAATCAAATTCATTAATCTAATTTGATTTAATTTTGGAGGTTGTGTAATGGTGAATATTCACAGGATGACCGGAATAAATGAAATGGTTGGTTTATCTAAAATAAACATAGAAATCATACTATGAACGTAATGGTAAAAATGATTTTATATGTAAAGGTATGGTTGATGATATGTAAAGGTACTATAAAAACTGTCCATCAAAACAATAGTCATTATTTATCTTCATAATGTCCATCAAAGTGTTTTCTTAAATTTAACATAGATACTAAGAGTTACATAAGGGTAGTTACGAAATATAGATTATTTCATAAATGTACTCCAATATACATGCATGTTTAATCATTATCTACATCATTGTAACTTGATGTTAACCCAACTATATATGTTTAATCAACTGGTTCCTTATTCCACAAATAATTATTAATATTGTGATGTTTGGGTGAATTAAGTATAGTGTCACTATAATTATGAAATCCTCCACATGATATTTGTAGAGACCTGAAGCTTAACGTACATGGACAATACATTACTTTTGAGGAATACTTAATATATAACAAAAACATACACACAAGGATCGCAATAGTTTAGTGTCTTTGGAAACTCGGAATATAAACATGTAATCATGTTGAAAGATCTTCAACATCTCCCATAACTATATTCCCCTTTTTTTTTCCTTACCTAAAACCTTTCTTTATTTCCCGATGAAAATAAAACATAAAAAGGTTGATCTCAAATGATCAGAAAGGGAAAAATAGAGAACATAAAACAATCCATAAACATTTGAAAGAAGAAACCTGAACATGAAATCTGAACTTTAAAACCATGAGCAAAGACATAAATCGTGGAAGTACATAAGGCATATATCATAATGGAATGTCAATCATGATAAAATATAATGGGAATAAAACATTTAATTGTGGCAACCATTTATAACATGTCATGATTTCCATAGTAGCCAAAGCATTGCTGCCAAAACGATCTTAAAGGACAAACTCTCTTTCTGAATCGAGTTCACTCCTCGTTTCAGTCCTGTAACACTGAACCAGATTAACTTACCATTCCATCCATGTCTATCTCATGAGATATAAATCTTTACCCAATAAATTGGAGGGAGATATAGGTCCCACCGATCTCATAATTAAATCATTCTTACTTGTGCCAAAAAATAAACATACATCATTCATAATAACCCAACGAATAAAATGGGTTTAATAAACATAATCCCATCATCACATAATCCATATAAAATAAATGGATATCATTTCATAATAATAAAAGTGAAACCATGTAAATCATAGAGAAATTATACTTTAATCATACACATATGAAATAATTTCATCTTAGATGGAAATGGTTTTGATAAAACACATGAAATGAATTTTTGAAGAAAATATCCTTTCTTCTTCAAAATCAATTCCTTTTCACAAAAAGTCATCTAATTTTAAAAGAAAAATATTTTTTTGAAAATAGTCATGAAATATTTTGGAGGAAGCATCATGAAAATAAGGATTTATAAAACCGTAAAAATCCTTTCATGTCGTATAAGTTAAAAAAACATTTTTCTCATACTTTGGCCAGAAAAATCAAAAAGTACCTCGTACGAAGAAGGACAAAAGATTATTTTCATATCTTTTACTAAATACTGAACGAAGGGTAAAATTGGATTTAAAAATTTTAGGAGGATGTAAATAATATTAAATATTGAAGAAACATGTATGTGGATGATAAATATTCCCCAGTAAATTCGAAAGTATAATCAATCTCAGATAAAAATTGGGATTGCAAGATTTTCCCTTACCTTAGGTCCGATAAGCTTTGTACATGTCCGAACCTCCTGTATAATAATTTAAATAACGTCATTGACTTATTAAATAATCATATTCATTGTTATTATATCATATATGGTTCACTTATGACTTTATATTATCCATTCTATGGTAAATTCCATGTTAAAGCAGCGTTTTGGGTAAAATCATTTCATTTGTCATAGGTGTTTCGACTTGTCGTTCTTGATATTATTACTTATATCCCGATTTAAATAATTCTAGAATGTAAAACATGATTTATATATAATATATAGTAATCATATAAATATATATTATAGATGGATAAAAGGAATGAAATACACCGTTCATGGAGACGGTAGGCCGTACGTACGCATGAACGCTGTTTTCGTTTCCTTATTGAATTGAATGAAACTAAATAAATGGCATACATTTATATATATACATAAATACAGTAGAATTATTATGTCATATATTTCATTATTAATAATTATATAAACTTTATAATCATTCATGTATGGTTAACATGGAGAATGAATCTCATCGTGTCATGGAGACGGTAGTCCGTACATACGCACGAGCAATGATATCGTTCCCATAATTATTGAATATAATTGGAGTGGATGGTATAATATATCAAAATCATTATTATGACATATTAACCAAATATAGTTATTGTTTACACCATTATACCCATCCATGTAAGGTGTTTGTGGAGAAACAGATTACACCACGGCGTGGAGACGGTATTCTGTACGTACGCACGAGTGGTGATTTTGTTTTCCGTAGGACGGATAGAAGGTGAAATAGGGTTGTTACATATTTATAATAAAATATAAGTAATTATTGATACTGGTGTTATTACAATATAATGAAACAACTAAAGAAGAATAAGTTGAATAAGAAAGAAAATTGAAAGAATCGGTAACATATATTACCTCTCCTTGGGTACGCCTCTTTGAAACCTCCTCTTAGGGTACTTAAATTGGTCATTAAATAAGACCAGAACCTCTTGGATGTTTTTAGGGAAGTGGATAAGAGAAATTGTCAGGGGTTTTCTGAGCATCAAGGATCAAAATGGTGTGAAGAGAAGAGGGAAGGGGTGCCCTTTTATAAGGGAGGAGAGGGGCACCTTTGGAATAACAAAAAATATTATTTTATTATAAAGTCATATTCGGTTTTTAATAGCTCAAAATAGATTTATTTCTAAGCTAAGGTAGAGATGGATCGAAATCATCTCATCCAATATAATTTATACAAGTTTAGGTTTCTATTATAACCTTAACATTGAGATTTAACTTTAAGTTAAATAATTTTACTTTTACCGTGTCTTCTTGTTTTCTTACACTATAAGGTTAATAAACATACTATAACAAGATAAACGAACCCCAAGTGGTTCATTATTAATATATATATCCTTATCTAAGTCCGTTTTCCTAACCATATATTTTTAGAAATAAAATAACAATTAATAATATAATATTTGTTTTAAAAACTATTCTATGTCAATTTTGACACTATTTGGTACATGATTTTTGTGAAAATCATAACAGCATGATTAGTTCAAAAAAAGTTTCTTAAATAAATAATAACATGTCATATTAACCTATAAAATTAGTGGAATTCATAAAAAGTCTAAAATTACATTTATTTGGGTATTTATAATATCAATTATTTTAATATTTCATTATTTAGGTAATTACTGCATCACCATTGTGTCATACATAACATAGATTATTTAATGTCTAAAAATTATAAATAAAATACCATTAGGTAGGAAATATTTTTATCTTTCTAATGAATATTTATAGTCGAATTTATATTATGAATAACCCTATATTAAATATGACTTAGTTATTAAACATTGATTTTAACTATTTTAACCTTTCTTTAAATAAATTAATAATAAATGTCCTAATCTAATCCAAATGGGACTAAATGGTCAAATTTTATCCCTAAGGTTGTTTTTGGTCGAATTACACTTATACAATAGAATTAGTACATGTGTTAGGGTAATAATAATATAATTTTACCCTTAATTACCCTATTTACTTTTAACCGTGGTAAAAAAAGAAAAAAGTTACTATTCACCAAAAATTAATTTCATCTCATTAAACCACATTTTAGTCCATGATATTAACCGTGTCTCTCAGATTTTCAAAATTCAATTCACAGAAGTGGTAAAATTTCATTTAAATGAAAAGGTCAGTTTTTTAACTACGACCAAGTGGTTTCACTATTCATCGAAAATTGCAGTTTTTCCGAAAAATTCCAAAAATTCAGCCTAAGCATTATTTGATATTCCAAAATAAAAATTGATTTCTATTTTTCCAAATTCAAACCATTTAAGTGTCATTAATTAATTTTAAAATTATTTCCTGTTATCAAAACAAGTAGCGTGTTTTTTTAAAAAAACAATAACTATCAAAAGATTGATACTTGTTTATATCCAATTTCAAAGTGATAATTAATTCCAATAACCAAAATTGGATTAAATTTTAAAAATATATTCTAATTACATTTTAAACCCAATTAAAAAGGTAATCTAACCATATAAATTATTGCGTTGAAAAAAGTTGTTTTTAATTAAAATATGAATGTTATCATAATAATATGAAAATTTTATCCAAAGTAAATTTCTATATCCTGATTCTAAAAGAGAATTTTATTTTTTCAAATTGAACTTATAGACATGTAAAAAACAAGATTTAAAGTGGGTGCACCATCAAAAGGTGGAAAAACTACATTTTTTGAAAAATAATTATTTTACACGAAAAAATTGATTTTGTTCTGATACCATGTTCTAGAAAATGTGTAAGATGAATAATAGTGTTATAAAATTCAAAATTTAGTTGATACTATTCATAAAGGGTAGTTCATATAACATATCGTTGTTTAGAAAAACTCGGTATTGCGTACAACACATGCTATCATGGAAGGTCACGATTGCGTATAATGAAAGACAAGTCAGGGATGCGTGTTGTGCAAGATCTTTTTGGTGTAGCGTACAACACAAGACATTAATAAAATTAAAAAGAATAATTTTCATAAAATCTTGTGGTGTTACATTCAACCCCCCTTAAAATGAATTTCGCCCTCGAAATTCGTCGGGGTTATAAATGGTATACTACTCGAAAGTTTCTTTAATATAAACCCACATCATAAAATGGAATACCAAAAGATGGATTTAAAAACTAAAGTATGAAACGTAACGGTTACCCAAATTAACTCATCATTGGGTTTCCACATAGGAGAACATAGGTGAAAATATGGATATGGCAGAAAAATATAACCATCATGTTCTGAGGGACAGTGGTAGAGAACATGGCTATGAAAAAGCCAACATTCACAAAGCCATAAATTTTTGATGATCTAGGGTACCATCTGATTCATCGGATATAAGGGCACTAGGGAAACATTTTTGGTTTTCAATATCATTTCCCTAATGTTGATGATTTTGAATTAGAATAAATACTTACTTTATTTTGGTACAATATCACTTTTGTTCGTGGCTTGAACAATTTCCACTTCATCTCTTAAAGAAATGATGTTGAATTTGTTATTCGTGAAGTGTTAGAAGATCATGTGATAGAATGACAGGTCATTCCATCTATCTCAAACAAAAGGTTATCAAATGTTATTAAATATACATAAGTCGATCTATAGTGAGATTAATCATATATGGTTCCTAAAATGGACATATACTTCATATATCATACTGCTTAATATAATAAAACTAGTTTCTACTAAACATGGACTTCCTGTAGGCCAGTGGTAGGCGATAAAGGCCTGTCACACTTTAGTTGTGGGTTCGATTCCCACAGCCCTATCCGACGCGATGGGTTGTCGCCCGTCCTGCAGGTTGTCCTTTTTCTAAAACTACATTACTATAAAATCCAATCAATAATATCGAAAAAAGTTCTATCCTTAAAAAATAAAAACTTATATCCAACATAATCCATTCCAATCTTTAGGCTTATCTAAAATACTTCGGTCCAAGATCATAGTATAAAGAAAATGATTACTTGAAATTTCATCAACCAAGCTTGTGAATACCATCATTTATCCCCCATATATCTTGTTGGTCACATTACAATCATGTGAATACCTTAATCATGTATTCTATTGAAAAATGAATACCCATTAAACCTTAGTGAAAACATGAATGCTGTAAAAAGTTAACTCTTTACACATACCAAAATACAAAAATTATATATACTCAAACCATGATATAAGTTTCTCTTTATATCAGTCATGAGCTCATGAATACTATCAAACATTTAATTTTCTCCTTATCCCTTCATTATGCGCATATCATCTACTTTACAAAAATATCTGAATAACCATTCATGGTTACTGGTACCATTCATCATACACTTTCAAAACTTAAGGAAAGACAATAGTTTAACAATCCTTAGATGTCCATTTATTCCATAGTACCATGTGATTACTTATACAACATTACACATGACAAACATGTAATCATTCAACTACCTTCTTAAACCATTGACCGAGCTTCAACAATTCTTTCATCTCACATATCATTTGTAGTCTCTTCATCATCATCAACATAAATACTACCCAAACGACCATATTGATTCTCTTCATGACACTTTCCCTTAGGGAATTGGTTTTCATAATGCCCATACATTCCACATTTAAAACATTTAACCATTGTTGATGTCGTAGCAATACCATTATCCTCATCCATGGTGTTAACTGAACCTTTTCCTTTGTACTTACTGGCTTTGTGTCCTTCTTTTCCACACCCAAAGTATCTTCCAGTTCCTTTGAAACATTTCTCATTGATACCTTTTCCCACATGATTTACATAGGGGAAATTGAACTTTCTTTCTTCTATGATCATCATGAAACTCCATCTTTCTCTTATTATCCGAGTCAAGAAACATTCCAAATTTGAGTTTATTGATCATATTATGAGATTTCCGATTCAGCATTATAATGATGTATGGACTTCCAGATCCCATTTCATTTGGTTTCTCATGAAGAATATCATTCCATTGTCCATCATATCCTCCATTATCATGAAACATCTAGTTTGCAGCCATTTTCTAAAACCCAAAAAGAATAGTGTGAGAGGAAAAAATCATAATAAAGGGGGAGTAACTTAAATATCTAACATCTTAGGTTTAATCTTATATCATTACCATAATTCTAGGACTATAACCTATACTTATACTTATCATTAGGGACATCCCTAGAGATACCTTAGAAATATCTCTAGGGATCTCACTAAAGTTTTTTCATCCTAGTTTCCAAATGTTGACTAAACCTTTCCTCTGATACCAACTATAGAGACCCAAAGCTTGAAATACATGGACAATAAATTAATTTTTCAGAATACTTAATACATAACAAAAACAGACACGCAAGGATCGTAATAGTTTAGTGTCTTTGGAAACTCGGAATATAAACATCTAATCATGTTGAATGATCTTCAACATCTCCCATAACGATCTTCCCCTTTTTGTTTCCTTACCTAAAACCATTCATTATTTCTTGGTGAAAATAATACATAAAAAGGGTGAGCTCAAATGCTCAGTAAGGCAATCATAGAGAACATAAAACAATCCATAATCATTTGAAAGCAAAAAACTTGAACATGAAATCTAAACATTAAAACCTTGAGCAAAGACATAAATCGTGGAATTATATAAGGCATATATCATAATGGAACATTAATCATGTTAAAATATAATGGAAATAAAACATGTAATTGTGGCAACCATTCAACACATGTCATTATTTCCATAGTAGTCAAGGCATTGCTTCCAAGACCATCGTAGTGGACAAAGTCCCTTTCTGAATCGAGTTTACACCTCGTTTCAGTCCTGTAACACTAAACCGGATTAACTTAACATTCCAAACATGTCTGTCTCATGAGATATAAATCTTTACCCAATGCATCTGAAGGAGATATATTTCTCACCCATCACATAATGAAATCATTCATACTTGTACCAAAAAATAAACATACATCATTCATAATAACCCAATGAATAAAATGGGTTTCATAAACATAATCCCATCGTCACATAATCTATATAAAATAAATGGATATCATTTCATAATAATAAATTTATAAAATTTAAATCATAGAGACATTATACTTGAAACATACACATATGAAATAATGTCATCTTAGATGGAAAATGGTTTTGATAAAACACATGAAATGAATTCTTGAAGAAAATATCCTTTCTTCTTCAAAATAAATTCCTTTTCACAAAACATCATCTAATTTTTAAAGAAAGAGATTTTGTTGAAAATAGTCATGAAATATTTTGGAGTAAGCTTCATAAAAACAAGGCTCTATAAAACCGTAAAAATCCTTTCATGCCGTGTAAGTTAAAAAAAACATTCTTCTTGTACTTTGGCCGGAAAAGTGAAAAAAGTACTTCGTATGAAAAACGACAAAAGATTCCTTTCATATATTTTAATAAATACTGACCAAAGGGTAAAATTGGATTTAAAAAATTATAGGAGGATGTAAATAATAGTAAATATTCAAGAAACATGGATGTGGATGATAAATATTCCCCAGTAAATTCGGATGTATAAACAATATCGGATAAAAATTGAGATTGCGAGATTTTCCCTTACCTTAGGAATGATAAGCTTTATATGTGTCTGAACCTCCTGTATAATGATTTAAATAATGTCATTGACTTATTACAGAATCATATTTATCGTTATGATATCATATATGGTTCACTTATGACTTTATATTACCCGTTCTTTTGTAAATTCCATGTTAAAGCAGCGTTTTGGGTAAAATCATTTCATTTATCGTATGTGTTTCGACTTGTCGTTCTTGATAATATTACTTATATCCTGATTTAAATAATTCCAGAATGTAAAGCATGATTTTTATATAATATATATTCATTATATACATATATATTATAGATCGATAAAAGGAATGAAATACACCGTTCATGGAGACAGTAGGTCGTACGTATGCATGAACGTTGTTTTCGTTTCCTTATTGAATTGAATGAAACTAAATGGATGACAAACATATATATACAAATAAATACAGTAGCATTATTATGTCATATATTTCATTATTATTCAATACATAAACTTTATAATCATTCATGTATGGTTAACATGGAGAATGAATCTTATCGCATCGTGGAGACGGTAGTCCGTACGTACGCACGAGCGATGATATCGTTACCATAATTATTGAATAGAATTGGAGTGGATGGTATAATATATCAGAATAAGTATTATGTTATAATAACCCTATATATTTATTCTTTACACCATTTTACCTATCCATGTAAGGTGTTGGTGGAGAAACAGATTACACCACGGCGTGGAGACGGTATTCCGTACGTACGCACGTGCGGTGATTTTGTTTTCCGTAGGATGGATAGAAGGTGAAATAGGGTTGTTTCATATTTATAATTACATATAAGTATATTATTGATACTAATTTTATTACAATATAATGAAACAACTAAATAATAAGAAGTTGAAGAAGAAAGCAAATTGAAAGAATCGGTAACGGATATTACCTCTTCTTTGATACGCCTCTTTGAAACCTCCTATTAGGGTACTAAAATTGGTCTTTGAAGAAGACCAGAACCTCTTGGATGTTTCTAGTGAAGTATAGAAGAGAAATTTTCAGGGTTTTTCTGAGCATAAAGGCTCAAAATGGTGTGAAGAGAAGAGGGAAGGGGTTCCCTTTTATAAGTGAGGAGAGGGGCACCTTTGGAATAACTAAAAATATTATTTAATTATAAAGTCATATTCGGTTTTTAATAGCTCCAAATAGATTTATTTCGAATCTAAGGTGGTTATGGGTATAAATCCACTCATCCATTAGAATTTAGACAAGTTTAGGTTTCTATTTTAACCTTAACATTTATATTTAACTTTAAGTTAAATAATTTTACTTTTACCGTGTCTTCTTATTTTCTTACACTATAAGGTTAATAAACTTACTATAACAAGCCAAAAGAACCCCAAGTGGTTCATTATTAATATATATATCCTTATATAAGTCATTTGGACGAACCTTATATTTTTAGAAATAAAATAACAATTAATAATATAATATTTCTTTTAAAAACTATTCTATGTCAATTTTGACACTATTTGGTACATGATTTTTGTGAAAATCATAACAGCATGATTAGTTCGAACAGAGTTACTTAAATCAATAATAACATGCCATATTAACCTATAAAATTAGTTTAATTCATAAAAAGTCTCAAATTACATTTATTTGGGTATTTATAATATCAATTATTTTAATATTTCATTATTTAGGTAATTACTGCATCACGATTGTGTCATAAATAACTTAAATTATTTATTTTCTAAAAATTAAAAATAAATTACCATTAGGTAGGAAATATTTTTATCTTTATAATCAATATTTATAGTCGAATTTATCTTATGTATAACCATATATTAAAAATTACTTAGTTATTAAACTTTGATTTTAACTATTTTAACCCTTATTTAAATAAATTAATAATAAATGTCCTAATCTAATCCATGTGGGACTAAATGGTCATATTTTACTCCTAAGGTTTTTTTGGTAGAATTACACTTATCAAATAGAATTAGGACACGTGTTAGGGTAATAATATTATCATTTTTACCCTTAATTACCCTATTTACTTTTAATTGTGGTAAAAAAAAGTAAAAAGTTACTATTCACCAAAAATTCTTTTCATCTCATTGAACCAAATTTTATTTCTTTATATTAACCGTGTATCCCGAATTTTTTAAATTCAATTCACATAAGTGGTAAAATTTCATTTAAATGAAAAGGTCAGTTTTTAACTATCACTAAGTGGTTTCACTATTCATCAAAAATTGTTGTTTTTCAAAAAATACCAAAAATTAAGCATAAACATTATTTGATATTCCAAATTTAAAATTGATGTCTACTTTTTCTAATTAAAAACATTGAAGTGGAATTAATTAATTTTAAAATTAATTCCCGTTATCAAAACAAGTAGCGTGTTTTTTTAAGAAACAATAACTATCAAAAGATTGATACTTGTTTATATCCAATTTCAATGTGAAATTAATTCCAATGACCAACATTGGATTAAATGGTAAAAATATATTCTAATTAAACTTTATACCCAATTAAAAAAATAATCTAACCATATAAATTAATGCGATGAAAATGTTGTTTTTAACAAAAATATAGCGTGTTTTTACTATTCATTAAAATATGAATGTTATCAGAATAATATGAAAAATTTATCCAAAGTAAATTTTTATATCCTGATTCCAAAGAAGAATTTTAATTTTTCAAATTGTACTTATATACATGTAAAAAACAATATTTAATGTGGGTGCGCCATAAAAAGGCGGCAAAACTACATTTTTTGAAAAATACTTATTTTACTCGAAAAATTGATTTTTTTCTCATACCATGTTCTAGAAAATGTGTAAGATGAATAATAATGTTATAAAATTCAAAATGTAGTTGACACTATTCATAACGGGTAGTTCATATAACATATTGTTGTTTAGCGAAACTCAGTATTGCGTACAACACACGTTATCATGGAAGGTCGTGATTGCGTGTAATGAAAGCCAAGTCAGGGATGTGTGTTGTGCAAGCTCCTTTTGGTGTAGCGTACAACACAGGACATTAATGAAATTAAAAAGAATATTTTTCATAAAATCTCGTGGTGTTACATTCTACTCCACTTGAAATGAATTTCTCCCTCGAAATTCATCGGGGTTATAAATGATTTACCACTCGAAAGTTTCATTAATAGAAACCCACATCGTAAAAAGGAATACCAAAACATAGCTTTAAAAACTAAAGTATGAAACGTAACGGTTACCCAAATTAACTCATCACTAGGTTTCCACGTAGGAGAACATAGGTGAAAATATGGATATAGAAGAAAAATCTAACCATCTAGTTCTGATGGAGAGTGGTATAGAACATGGCCATGAAAAATCCAATATTCACAAAGCCATAAATTTGTGATGATCTAGGGTACCATCTGATTCATCAGATATAAGGGCACTAGGGCAATATTTTTGGTTTTCAAGATCATTTCCCTAATGTTGATGAATTTGAATTAGAATAAATACTTACTTTATTTTGGTACAATCTCACTGTTGTTCGTGCCTTGAAAAATTTCCACTTCATCTCTTAAATAAATGAAGTTGAATTTGTTATTCGTGAAGTGTTAGCAGATCATGTGATAGAATGACGGGTCATTCCATCTGTCTCAAACAAAAGGTTATCAATAGTTTTTACATATACATAAGTCGATCTATAGTGAGATTAATCATATATGGTTCCTAAAATGGACTTATACTTCATATATCATACTTCTTAATATAATAAAACTATGTTCTACTAAACATGGACTTCCTATAGGCCAGTGGTAGGCGATAAAGGCCTGTCGCACTTCAGTTGTGGGTTCGATTCCCACAGCCTTGTCCGACGCGATGGGCTGACGCCCGTCTTGCAGGTTGTCTTTTTTCTAAAACTACATTACTATAACATCCGATCAATAATATCGTAAAAAGTTATATCCTTAAAAAATACTAACTTATGTCCAACATAATCCATTCCAATCTTTAGGCTTATATAAAATACTTCGGTCCAAGCTCATAGTATAAAGAAAATTATTACTTGAAATTTCATCAACCAAGTATGTGAATACCATCGTTTATCCCCCATATATCTTGTTGGTCACATTCCAATCATGTGAATACATTAATCATGTATTCTCTTGAAAAATGAATACTCATTAAACCTTAGTGAAAACATGAATGCTGTAAAAAGTTACCTCTTTCCACATACCAAAATCCAAAAATTCTATATACTCAAACCATGATATAACTTTCTCTTTATATCAGTCATGAGCTCATGAATACTATCAAACATTTAATTTTCTCCTTATCCCTTCATTATGCGCATATCATCTACTTTACAAAAATATCTGAATAACCTTTCATGGTTACTAGTACCTTTCATCATTCACTTTCAAAACATAAGGAAAGACAACAGTGTAACAATCCTTAGATGTCTCTTTATTCCATAGTACCATGAGATTACATATACAACATTACACTTGATAAACATGTAATCATTCCAATACCTTCTTAAACCATTGACTGAGCTTCAACAATTCTTTCATCTAACATATCATTTGTAGTCTCTTCATCATCATCAACATAAATACTACCCATACGACCATACTGATTCTCTTCATGAGACTTTCCCTTATGGTATTGGTTTTCATAATGCCCTTACATTCCACATTTAAAACATTTAACCATTGTTGATGTCATAGCAATACCATTATCCTCATCCATGGTTTAACTGAACCTTTTCCTCTGCACTTACTAGATTTGTGTCCTTCTTTTTCACACCCAAAGAATCTTCCAGTTCCTTTGAAACATTCTCCTTGATGCCTCTTCCCACATGATTTACATAGGGGAAATTGAACTTTCTTTCCTCTATGATCATCATGAAACTCCATATTTATCTTATTAACCGAGTCAGGAAACTTTCCAAATTTGAGTTTATTGATCGTATTATGAGATTGAAGATTCGGAATAATAATGATGTTTGGACTTCCAAATCCCATTTCATTTGGTTTCTCATGAAGAATATCATTCCATTGTCCATCATATCCTCCATTATCATGAATCATCTTGTTTCCAGCCATTTTCTAAAACCCAAAAGAAGTAGTGTGAGAGGCAAAAATCAAAATAAAGGGGGAGTAACTTCAATATCTAACATCTTAGGTTTAATCTAATATCGTTACCATAATTCTAAGAATATAACCTATACTTATACTTAACCTTAGGGACATCCCTAGACATACCTTAGAAATATCTCTAGGTATCTCACTAAAGTTTTCGCATCCTAGTTTTCAAAGGTTGACTAAACCTTTCCTCTGATACCAACTGTAGAGACCCAAAGCTTTACGTAATGGACAATAAATTACGTATGCGGAATACATAATACATAACAAAAATAGACACACAAGGATCGTAATAGTTTAGTGTCTTTGGAAACTCGGAATATAAACATCTAATCATGTTGAAATATCTTCAACATCTCCCATAACGATCTTCCCCTTTTTGTTTCCTTACCTAAAACCATTCTTTTTTTTCCTAGGGAAAATAAAACATAAAAAGGGTGAGCTCAAATGCTCAGTAAGGGAAAACATTGAAAACACAAAACAGTCCATAAACATTTGAAAGCAAAAAACCTGAACATGAAATCTAAACATTAAAAGCTTGAGAAAATACATAAATTGTGGAAGTACATAAGGAATATATCATAATGGAACATCAATCATGAAAAAATATAATGGGAATAAAACATGTAATTGTGGAAACCATTCAGCACATGTCATGATTTCCATAGTAGCCAAGGCATTGCTTCCAAGACTATCTTAGTGGACAAAGTCCCTTTCTGAATCGAGTTCACACCTCGTTTCAGTCCTGTAACACTGAACCAGATTAACTTACCGTTCCAGCCATGTCTATGTCATGAGATATAAATCTTTACCCAATGCATTAGAGGGAGATATAGGTCCCACCCATATCATATTGAAATCATTCTTACTTGTGCCACAAAATAAACATACATCATTCATAACAACCCAACGAATAAAATGGGTTTCATAATCATAATCCCATCATCACATAATCCATATAAAAGAAATGGATATCATTTCATAATAAGAAAATTGAAACCATGTAAATCATATAGACATTATAATTCAAACATACACATATGAAATAATGTCATCTTAGATGGAAAATGGTTTTGATAAAACACTTGAAATGAATTCTTGAAGAAAATATTCTTTCTTCTTCAAAATCAATTTCTTTTCACAAAACGTCACCTAATTTTAAAAGAAAGATATTTTGTTGAAAATAGTCATGAAATATTTTGGAGGAAGCTTCATGAAAATAAGGCTTTATAAAACTATAAAAATCCTTTCATTCCATATAAGTTAAAAATAATATTCTTCTCGTACTTTGGTTGGAAAAGTCAAAAAGTACCTCGTACGAAAAACATCAAAAGATTCCTTTCATATCTTTTACTAAATACTGACTGAAGGGTAAAATTGGATTTAAACAATTATAGGAGAATGGAAAAAAATTTACATATTAAAGAAACATGGATGTGGATGATAAATATTCCCCAGTAAATTCGAAAGTATAAACAATCTCGGATAAAAATTGAGATTGCGAGATTTCCCCTTACCTTAGGTCTGATAAACTTTGTACATGTCCAAACCGCCTGTATAATGATTTAAATAATTTCATTTACTTATTACAGAATCATATTCATTGTTATGATATCATATATGGTTCACTTATGACTTTATATTACCCGTTCTTTTGTAAATTCCATGTTAAAGCATCATTTTGGGTAAAATCATTTCATTTATCGTATGTGTTTCGACTTCTCGTTCTTGATATTATTACTTATATCCTGATTTACATAATTCCAGAATATAAAACATGATTTATATATAATATATATTCATCATATACATATATATTATAGATCCATAAAAGGAATGAAATACACCATTCATGGAGATGGTAGGTCGTACGTACGCATGAATGATGTTTTGGTTTCCTTATTGAATTGAATGAAACTAAATAGATGACATACATATATATATAAATAAAACCAGTAGAATTATTATGTCATATATTTAATTATTATTCATTACATAAAATTTATAATCATTCATGTATGGTTAACATGGAGAATGAATCTCATCGCGTCATGGAGACGGTAGTCCATACGTACGCACGAGCGATGATATCGTTCCCATAATTATTTAATAGAATTGGAGTTGATGGTATAATATATAAGAAGAAGTATGATGTTATAATAACTATATATAGTTATTATTTACACCATTATACCCATCCATGTAAGGTGTTGGTGGAGAAATAGATTACACCACGGCGTGGAGACGGTATTCTGTACGTACGCACGCGCGGTGATTTTGTTTTCCGTAGGATGGATAGAAGGTGAAATAGGGTTGTTTAATATTTATAATAACATATCAGTATATTATTGATACTTAAGTTATTACAATATAATGAATCAACTAAAGAAGAATAAGTTGAAGAAGAACTAAAATTGAAAGATTCGGTAATAGATATTACCACTTCATTGATACGCCTCTTTGAAACCTCCTCTTAGGGTACTAAAAATGGTCTTTGAAGAAGACCAGAACCTCTAAGATATTTATAAGGAATTGTAGAAGAGAAATGGTCAGGGGTTGGCCGAGCATCAAGGCTCAAAATGGTGTGAAGAGAAGAGGGAAGGGGTGCCCTTTTATAAGGGAGGAGAGGGGCACCTTTGGAATAACAAAAAATATTATTTTATTATAAAGTCATATTCGGTTTTTAATAGCTCAAAATTGATTTATTTCAATTCTAATGTGAGGAGGGGTTTAAATCCTCTCATCAAATAGAAATTATACATGTTTAGGTTTCTATTTTAACCTTATCATTCTTATTTAACTTTATGTTAAATAATTTTACTTTTACAGTGTCTTCTTGTTTTATTACGCTATATGGTTAATAATCTTACTATAACAAGACAAACGAAACCCAAGTGATTCATTATTAATATATATATCCTTATCTAAGTTATTTGGCCGAACCGTAGATTTTTAGGAATAAAATAACAATTAATAATATAATATTTGTTTAAAAAACTATTCTATGTCAATTTTGACACTATTCGGTACTTGATTTTTGTGAATATCATAACAGCATGATTAGTTCGAAAAAAGTTACTTAAATCAATAATAACATGTCATATTAACCTATAAAATTAGTTTCATTCATAAAAAGTCTCAAATTACATTTATTTGGGTATTTATAATATCAATTATTTTAATATTTCATTATTTAGGTAATTGCTGCATCACCATTATGTCATAAATAACATAAATTATATAATGTCTAAAAATTATAAATAAACTTCCATTAGGTATTAAATATTTTTATATTTTTCATGAATATTTTTAGTCGAATTTATCTTATGTATAACCCTATATTATAAACGATTTAGTTATTAAACATTGATTTTAACTATTTTAACCCTTCTTTAAATAAATTAAAAATAAATTTCATAATCTAATCCAAGTGGACCTAAATGGTCATATTTTATTTCTAAGGTAATATTTGGTCGAATTACACTTATCCAATATAATTAAGACATGTGTTAGGGTAATAATAATATCATTTTTACCCTTAATTACCCTATTTACTTTTAACTGTGGTAAAAAATGTAAAAAGTTACTATTCACCAAAAATTATTTTTATCTCATTGAACCACATTTTAGTCCTTGATATTAACCGTGTCTCTCTGATTTTCGAAATTCAATTCACAGAAGTTGTAAAATTTCATTTAAATGAAAAAGTCAGTTTTTTAACTACCACTAAGTGGTTTCACTATTCATCGAAAATTGATGTTTTCAGAAAAATACCAAAAATTCAGCCTAAGCATTACTTGATATTCCGAATTCAAAATTGATGCCTATTTTTCCAAATTCAAATCATAGAAGAGGCATTAATTAATTTTAAAATTAATCCCCGTTATCAAAACAAGTAGTGCGTTTTTTTTAAGAAACAATAACTATCAAAATATTGATACTTGTTTATATCCAATTTCAAAGTGAAATTAATTACAATGACCAACATTGGATAAAATGGTAAAAATATATTCTAATTACAATTTAAACCCTATTAAAAAGATAATCTAACCATATAAATTATTGCGATGAAAAAATTTGTTTTTAATTAAAATATAGCGTGTTGTTAATATTAATTAAAATTTGAAAGTTATGAGAATAATATGAATAATTTATCCAAAGTAAAATTTTTATATCCTGATTCCAAATAAAATTTTGTTTTGTCAAATTGAACATATAGACATGTCAAAAACCATATTTAAAGTGGGTGTGCCATCAAAAGGCGGCAAAACTACATTTTTTGAAAAAAACTTATTTTACTCGAAAAATTGATTTTGTTCTCATACCATGTTCTAGAAAATGTGTAAGATGAATAATAATGTTATAAAATTAAAAATGTAGTTGATACTATTCATAATGGGTAGTTCATATAACATATCGTCATTTAGAAAAACTCAGTATTGCGTACAACACATGCTATCGTGGAAGGTAGCGATTGCGTGTAATGCAAGCCAAGTCAGGGATGCGTGTTGTGAAAGCTCCTTTTTGTGTAGCGTATAACACAAGAAATTAATGAAATTAAAATGAATATTTTTCATAAAATCTCAGGGTGTTACAATATTTAAATTGATTTAACTTTAAAGGTGGAAATAAAATATACATAATTATTATCCAAACCAAAAACTAAAAAATTATTTTGTTATAAATTGGGATATATATTATGTATAATGCAATCCTTCTATAGAAGAATACATAGTAGATATTCACATGAGGACAATTTTTTAATCCGAATCATTCTAGGTGATCAAAACATAAATAAAACAGAAATCTTGATTAGTATATCATTATTTAAGCTGTATAACAAAATAATGTTGAAATCATAGAATTCTCCATGGAATGAAATATGGAGGAGTTTCATATATCATAAAAGGTTCATGCGTTCATATTTTCTTATATTTAATACATGTTAATTATCAAAGAGTGAAGAGGAAGAATGAAATGATTATGTGACTATTCTTACATGTTGTTATTGCATCCATTTTAAAGTGTAAAAATAATGTTATGAAGATAGAGATCCAAGTCATATATAGAGCATAAAATGAAAAATAAGTAATTGTATAATTATATGTTGAAGAATATTTAAAATGCATTTTTTTAATAGTTATTTATCATAGAAAAATATAGAGGTAGTTTTTGTGTGTATTTTGAACAATGAAACTAGGCTATATGAACATGAGGTTCTTAATATAGAACAATTAAAATTATTTCTCTACCACTATATACATATTTTGAAGAAATCCTTTCCTTGATGGACATGTAGATAGATAGTGAGGTTTTTTCATATCGTGTAATGCATTAAAAATATTGATTATTCTTTCTACCAAGATATAATAGAAATGATAGAATATCTCATCATCTCCAAAATTTGATAGAATTCATTGGTTGATGACACATAAGTTATTTACCCATATGATATTATCAAACATTTTGGAATACATTAATGCTATAGGATGATGAAAATTTTTTAGCAAAATTAAAATGTGAATTATAATGATTTTAACTTTTAGTAGTGGATCAAGTTTTTTATAATTAATCTTATGAAAGTTGTTTTTATTAGATAATTCCAGTTATTTAGTACTCACATTTTATAGTGAACCGTGTAAATTTATTTTTACTTTTCTATGTGTTATTATGTTTGTGAGAAAGAAAATTAATTTAATTCAATATGTGTCAATGGTTATTTAATGGAAAAACATAAAATTTAAACATGAATCGTTCACCCCAATGATTTCAATGATCCAATAACTCTTCAATTGTTATCAGATTTTTTTCTCCTCTATTTTTAATTGGTTTTTTGAAGGTTTGTGTTGAAATATCACTCAAGAAGAATAATTAGTCCATAATTTATTGTATATTATTTTTATAATATTAATTGTTTGAACAATAAATATATTCCCACATTTTATGGGTAACTACATCATATATGGAAGGATGGACTATTTTCATAACTGTTTTCTATCAGTTATGATGTTTTTAATATATATCAGATGGATCCCCCCATAGATGGTGGGATTATAATAATGATATTCTAGATGAATATGGACAATTATAGTTATGATAGTAATTATATTTTGTATTAACTTTTAAATAGTGAATTTATTGATTAAAAAGGAATCCATATATAAAAAGTAATTAAGGGATCATATAAGAGAGTACATAAAGTGAAAACCAATGTGAATTGAGTAAATGTGTATTATTGGAGGTTTAATTATGAAAATATCCTCATGAATGGTGATGAGGCTACCGAAAAACTTTTCACAATGGTTAATGATGTTGTGTTCATGATCATATAATATGTTGGGATGTTTGGAGAGTCTACTATTTTTTGAGAAGACATTGCATATCATACATGATAAGATTTAAATGAAAGTATAAAATTATGAATAAAATGTCCAATGTGATGTCATTTTTGAATAATTACACAACATTATTAAATCTTATGAAATGAGGAAATGTTATTCTATTTAGAAACAATTATTATATGAAAAAAAAATTATTCAATGTTTCCAAACCTATGATAATTGGAAAGGTTGTTTGTAAAGATGATAGAGCTTCCTATTCAAATTCAGATTTAGATATGGATATAATATTTTCTATAAAATTATTCCTCTTATATCTAGAAATGTGATAGGTGGTAAGTGTAAATTTATAGGGATTATTCATAAAAAAATTATAATTTTCTGGGATATTAGGAATTTTTCCATAAAATATCCATAATCGGAAGAGTATAAATACAATGATAAAGTTGTTGAAATATATATAATAATTTAAAATAATAATATATATAGGTAAATATTGTATTCTAGAAGAACATGTAAGTGTTTATCAAAGAGAGAAATGGATAATTTCATATCTAAGTACGAATAAGGTGAAATTTTTAATAATGAAGAAGTGGTGGGCACTAACATTGAGGGAAGTGAATATATTCTCAGTGGTAAACTGTATAATTCAAATTTCACTAGAGATGGAAGTAACATCTTTCGATGTGAAGATGATGAAACTCAACTAGATTTCATGCTGAAGAAAAATTAATATTATGCCTCTTAAAAAACTCAATAATTAAACAAGAGATTAATAAGTTGAAGAAAGTTTACCAGTAATCCAAAAATAGAGAAATAGATAATTATGAATATAAATATATGTTATTAAATGAGATTAATAATATAAATATTTTTTTATTATTATAAGTCCTTTAATATCAATGTTTAAAAATGTATAATTATATTGAGAAGGACAATGAATATATTCAGCTGGAATTGGTCAAAGTAAAAGAAGAACTGGGCATATCCATACTGATTTATCAAAACACTATTCAAGAAAATGGATAATGTTCAATGAAAATTGAATCATGATAAATTTAATAAAAATCATATACATATGGTGATATTAATATTTAAAAGTTGTTAAATATATTAATATTATGAATTAAATGAAAAGGGTAATGTTTATTGACAAATAATATGGGGCATAGATATTTAAAAGTTCCATGAATCTTAACAATGATTAAAATAATGCTATAAATATTGAAACTAAAAATTAAGGAAAGATATCTATTTTGAAGCCGAATATGTCTGTATTTCATCCAAATATTTGTTTAAACAAGGTTCCAATATTGATTTTCATATAAATAATGTGCAAACAAATCACAGTTCTGAAGAACATACTATTTTTAGGGATAAATATTAATATTATTGTTATCACTAGTAATCTAGTAGATTTGCATGTACATATATTATTATTTTTATTCGATTACTAATAAAAAAATTAATCCATAGTTTTTGGGAGTTTGAACCGGATGAGATGTTTATAACACTTATATATTGGATGATATATTCCTCAATTAATAAATTTTAAGTGTTTTATAGAATTATTCACATAAAACATAGAACCTAGATAAACAATTTTTTTAAATTATAATATTAAGAAAATTATTTGGTATTTAAAAAAAGTATATTTACTAAAAATAATTTCTAATTCACCGAGAATATATTATTGATCTTAAAGAACATTTTTGACATAATTTCTTATGAGAATTTTCTTCTCATGGATGATTTATCTATAAGATATTTTTAATTATTACAAATTAATTCAAAATATTATACTAATTACAAAAATTAAAAATGAATTCATTAGTCATTATTCATTTATAAGTAAAAATAAAATAATTCAAATGTAAATATTGAAAGTTTTTTTTTCTGAAAAACAACATTCATGCATTAATTGTGTTTTTATCTTAATAAATTAAATTAATGTGTCTTGGATTTTGAATTTAATCAAAATATTATTTTATATATTAAATTTTTTTTTAAATTCATCTAATGGTTTTTACATGGTATGTAATGAGAATAAATTTTTTTTACGAATAATTTTTTTTTGAAAATAATGGTTTTCATTGAATTTTATACGATTAATTTAAAATTAACTTTCTTCACCGATAGAAATTGAATTTTATATTAAAAATTGCATATTTTTAATTATATTTTCCTTCTATTTTAACCAAATCCGTTTTATTTTTGTTCATTGTCAATAATAAAAATAGTAAGAAATTTATTACCATTGTTAGGGTTAAAACATATTTACTGGGGACTGAACTAAGATATAAGGGTACAAATTCCTCATAAACATGCCTATATATTATTAGTTAAAGGTATTAATACCATATATTATCTTCATTTCATTTTATCATTCATTTACATCAAATTTCTGAAGAACGATTCTACATATTATTTAAATCATTAATGTAATACCATGTGGGTCCCCCCCACATTTATGAAAGAGAACCTCTTTTTATCCATTATTCATAATATTTTATCATCCTAGATCACTGATTCCCTAACAAGAAACGTTCCTGGATTCCTTCTTTTAATTATTGATATTTTTTTCTAATTATACGACCATCCTAAGAAGGTTTAAGGTGTAAGCCAATGGTGGTATCTCATAAAAGATGTAATCATCTTACCGAACATTTTTAAACATAATTTAATCATATACATCATATAAATATGTTTTATACATTATAAAATAATTATTATAGTATCATAAATATAAATATGTTATTATTAATATGGGTATTTTTTTAATCTCATTTCTTATTTAATTCGAAAGATATCACCACTCATGCGTGCAAGTGGGCAACTACCTTCATGATGCAATGTGATTCATTTTTAATTTATTATTCACATGGATGGTAATAAGTACAAATTTAATGAATGGATATTATATATATATATCATATAATAAATATTATTTATGGTTCAATTATTATTTACTAGTTCTTTATTCCATCCATTGAAATGTGGAAACACCAGCTGTAACACCCGAGACTTTTATGATATATAAATCATCAACGGAATATTTTTCTACACACAACACTTGCTTGGCTTTCTTTACACAAAATCGCAACCTTCCTCGATATCTTGCATCGTACGCAATACCGAGTTTCACTAAACAAAGATATGTTATTAAAATATTATTAAAACTTGCCGTTATGAATAGTAATAACCACTTTTTGAGATTTTATAAATTTTATTTTTCAAAATGGGCTTCATTTTTGGATTTGGAATATCTAAATTATCCTAGGTTGAAATTTTTGTATTTTTCTGAAAACATTCAATTTTTGATGAATAGTGAAACCACTAATTGGTAGTTAAAAAACTGAATTTTTCATAAAACGTAATTTTACCGCATCTGTGAGTGGAATTTCGAAAATCTGAGAGACACGGTTGATGTCAGTAAGTAAAATGTGGTTCAATGAGATGAAAATAATTTTTTGGTGAATAGTAACTTTTTACTTTTTTTTACCACGGTTAAAAGTAAATAGGGTAATTAAGGGTAAAAATGAAATTATTATTACCCTAACACATGTCCTAATTCTATTGGATAAGTGTAATTTGACAAAAAAAACCTTAGGAATAAAATATGACCATTTAGGCCCACTTGGATTAGATTAGGACATTTATTATTAATTTATTTAAAGAATGGTTAAAATAGTTAAAATCAAAATTTAATAACTAAATAATTTTTAATATAAGGTTATACATAAGATAAATTTGACTTTAAATATTCATTAGAAAGATAAAAAGAGTTTCTACATAATTATATTTTATTTGTAATTTTTAGACATTAAATAATTTAATTTATATATTACATAATGATGATGCAGTAATTACCTTATTAATGAAATATTGACATAATTGATGTTATAACCACCAAAATAAATGTAATTTTAGACTTTTTATGAATTCCAATAATTTAATAGGTTAATATGACATGTTAGTATTGATTTAATTAACTTTTTTAGAACTAATCATTCTGTTATTATTTTCACAAAAATCAATTACTAAATAGTGTCAAAATTGACATAAAATAGTTTTTAAAACAAATATTATATTAGTAATTGTTATTTTATTCTTAAAAATATAATGTTCGGACAAATGACTTATATAAGGTTATATATATTAATAATTAACACCTTGGGGTTCTTTTGGATACTTATAGTATGTTTATTAACCTTATAGTATAAGAACACAAGAAGACACGGTAAAAGTAAAAGTATTTAACTTAATGTTAAATCTAAATGATAAGGTTAAAATAGGAACCTAAACTTGTCTAAATTCTATTGTATGAGAGGATTTCGACCCATACCCACCTTAGCTTTGAAATATATCAATTTGGAGCTATTTAAAACCCAAATTGACTTTATAATAAAATAATATTTTTAGTCTTCCCAAAGGAGCCCCTCTGCTCCCTTATAAATGGGCACCTCCTCCCCCTCTTCCTCACACCACTTTGAGCCTTCAAGATCGTCCAACCCCGGCCAATTCCTCCTATACACTTCCCTAGAGACATCCTAGAGGTCTTGGTATTCTTCAAAGACCAATTTTAGTGCCCTAAAAGAAGGTCTCAAAGAAGCACTTCAAGGAAGAGGTAATGTCCGTTACCGATTCTTTCATCATTATTTCTTCTTCCACTTCTTCTTCTTTATTTGTTTCATTATGAAGTAATAACATCAGTATCACTCATATACTGATAAGTTATTATAAGTATGAAACAACCCTATTTCACCATTTATCAATCCTACGTAAAAATAAATCACCGTGCGTGCGTACGTACGGAATACCGTCTCCACGCCGTGGTGTAATCTATTTTCCACCACCACCTTACATGGATGGGTATAATGGTGTAAATAATGAATATATATGACTATTATAAAGTGATACTGATTCTGAAATAGTATACATACACTCCAATACAGTATCACGATCATAAGAACGATATCATCACTCGTGCGTACGTACGGAATACCGTCTCCACGATATGATGCGACTCGTTCTACATGATCTTCATTTAATAATGATTATATAAATTTATTGAATGAATGAATATGATATATATTAAACTAATACCATTCTGTAAATGAGGTATCTATAACCTAAAGATAAGAATTAGAATTTATTCGACAAAACATGCATAAGAACAAAAAGTTATAAACACCTGAATAACAAGTACCAATGAAATATTACTACTAAGAAGCTAAGAATATGACCATATATGTTATCATAAAAATAAGTATGATTCTGGAATAAGTCAATAACATTATTTAAATCATTATACAGGAGGTTCGGACATGTACAAAGCATATCGGACCTAAGGTAAGGGAAATATCATAATCTCATTTTTATCCGAGATTGTTTATACTTTGGTATTTACTGGGGTGTATTTTATCATCCACATCCATGTTTCCTCAATATGTAACATTATTTCCATCCACCTACAATTTTTTAAATCCAGCTTTACCCTTCAGTGAGTTTTTAGTAAAAGATATGAAAGGAATCTTTTGTCATTTTTCGTATGAGGTACTTTTTGACTTTTCCGACAAAAGTACGAGAATAATGTTTTTTTAAATTATACGAAATGAATGGATTTTTAAAACATTATTTCCAAGAAGCTTCTATTACAAGTTTTCAAGTTTATTTTTAATCAGATTCTTTTAGTTTAAAATTGTATGACATGTTATGAAAGGAAAATGTTTTTGAAGTAGAAAGGATATTTTCTTCAAGAATGGAGTTCAAGTGTTTTATCAAAATTATTTTCCATATAAGTTAATATATGGTTCTGTTTCTATCCCTATTATTACATTGATTTGATTATGTTGTGATGGAATTATTTTTATGAATTCCTTTATCTTATATGAAATTTTTTATGATGTCATGTTGTTTAAGAATCCCATTTTTATTACATGGGTTATGCAATGATGTATGATTTTTTTGATTTTGTGGAACACATAAGAATGGTATCATTATGAGATGGGTGGGAACTATATCTACCTCCAATGCATTGGGTAAAGATTTTATATCTCATGAGATAGACATGGCTGGAATGGTAGGTTATACCGGTTCAGTGAAACAGGACTAAAACGAGGAGTGAACTCGGTTCAGAAATGGACTTTGTCCACTAAGATAGTCCTGGAAATGAGTCTTGACTAATAAGAAATGATTCTCTATGATTATGTGTGTATTCCACAAAGCTTCATGTTTTATGTTATGATTATTGGGATCACATTTCACTACTATGATTTATCCCATGTTATGAAATTATGATCTCTTTTTATAGGTTAAGATTTCCAAAAGATACGGGTTTATGTATATGATGTCATTGATATTTCTTTTGTTTACCCTTACTGAGCATTTGAGCTCACCCTTTTTTATGTTTTATTTCCCTAGGTCAGGAAGTAGGTTGTTAAGTAGAATATGCAAAAAAGGGACTCTAGATATGATGAAATAAATGGGAGGCAAAGTATATTCTTTATGAACCAGTTGTTTATGTTTCCCAATTTCTAAAGACACTATACCTATACAGTCCTTTAATGGTTTTGTTATATGTTGTAATAAGTGTGCTTCAATTCTGAAGTAATAATAATGTATGTAAAGTATGGGTCGTTATAGTTGGTATCAGAGGAAAGGTATAGTCAACCTTTGGAAACTATGATTTGAAAGCCTTAGTAAGAACCCTAAGGATAAGTCTAAGCATAGAACACAATCATAGTGTTTTAGAAATGACCATGAATAACCTAGGATAAGACCTTAAGTGTGAAATTTTATTCATGATTATGTGGTTTTCCTATTATAATTAGTGTTACTCACACTATTCTTTTTGGTTTAAGTCAATGGATGGAACCCGAAGGAACCGTGTTAATGCAGAATGCGATGGGAAATGCAATGATTGTCCCCCGGAGCAACCAAACATTATGGGAGCTGGAATGCAAAATCTTGTAGCCATGATCACACAACTTTATCAAGCTATGAATCATGTAGGACTTCCAAACGAGTAAAGGAAGGAGCAACATTATGTTGAATCCTTCATGAGGCAGCATCCACCTTCTTTCAGCGGTTCTACTGATCCATTAGTTTCTGAACAATGGATTAGTACTACTGAAAAGATATTTTCAGTTCTTCAATGTTCTGAGCATGATAAAGTCATCTTAGCAGTGTATCGTTTGGAAGGTGATGCTGATCAATGGTGGAATCTTATTAAGAATACGAGGAAAAGGGATGAAATTGAGTCCATGGAATGGGATGAGTTCATGAACTTATTTTTCAATAAGTACTTCCCTAATATTATTCGAACAAAGATGGAGAAGGAGTTTCTTGAACTAAAGCAAAAGGATGATGAATCTGTTGGTACCTATGAAGCAAATTTTACAAGACTTGCAAGGTACGATTCTGGTATTATTATTCAACCTAAGAGTAAGATCGACCGATTCTTTAGTGGCTTAAAACCACGTCTTCGGAGGGCCTTATCCATAAGGGACTTCAATAGCTATGAGGAAATCGTTCGATGTGCTCTCAAAGTTGAGATGGAGATTGGAGTAACCCATCAGTCATATGGGTTTGATAAGAAGAGGAAAATGGAATTCAAAGGAAAATCTAAAGAGCACACTGAAAAGAAGATGAGCTTTCCATTATTCTCAAAGTGTGGAAAGAAACATGGAGGGATTAGTCCTAAAGGGACAAGTAAATGTTTTAAATGTGGAAAGGAAGGTCATCGGGCATTTGAATGCCACGATGATGGGAATAAGATGTCTAATGATGCAAACAAAGGAAGGGATACACAGAATGAACCTACTACACTTCAATGTTTCAAGTGCAAGGAGATGGGACATTATGCCAATAAATTCCCTAATCCAAGGGTTGATGATGATGGTCAACGTAAACAAACTCTTAAGGGTAAATAAAAAGGAAAGTCACATGCAATTTCTATCAGCGATGTGGAGTATGATAACGATGTGGTAAAAGGTACACTTACCATCCACTCTAAAATAGAAAATGTTTTATTTGATTCTGGATCCACCCACTCCTTTATTTATGATGAATTTTCTAAGGGTATCACCGTATTACCTCAACAATTAGATGTTGAGTTAGTTGTGACAACACCTAATGGAACAACAGTCGCATCAAAAGTTTATAATTCTTCTCCGATTGAAGTTTGTGGGAATGTGCTTCCTGCAAATCTTGTGATCCTTCCTTTAGTGGAATTTGATGTGATTCTTGGCATGTATTGAATTTCTCTACATGGAGCTCATATCAATTTCCATAGAAGGGAAGTCACATTTCATATTCCAGATCAATCTATGATCGTCTATCGATGCATGGATGAACATAACCCTCCAGTGGAAATTTCTTCCCTTTTTTGGGTATTGATTCCACTAAATGAAGGTTATTTATCTCAAATGTTTGGTGAGAAACTCACGATTAAGAATATTCCCATTGTACGGGAGTTTGATGATTTCTTTCCGGAGCAATTACCGGGTCTTCCACCAAATCGTGAAGTTGAGTTTTCAATAGAACTCGTACCGGGTGCTTTGCCTATTTCAAAGACTCCTTATAGAATGGACCCAATTGAGTTGCAGGAATTGAAGAAGCAACTCCAAGAGAATCTTGATAAGGGGTTCATACACCCTAGTGCGTCACCTTGGGGAGCACCTGTTCTGTTTGTTAAGAAGAAATATGGATCAATGAGACTCTGCATTGATTATCGAGAACTTAACAAGATCACGATCAAGAACAAATATCCTCTCACGCGCATTGATGAACTATTTTACCAACTATGCGGAGCTCAATACTTTTCAAGATTGATCCTCGTTCAGGGTATCATCAATTAAGGGTCAAAAGGGATGATATACCAAAGACGGCTTTCCGTACAAGGTATGGACACTATGAATTTATAGTGATGCCATTTGGTCTTACTAATGCCCCTGCTATCTTCATGGATCTAATGAATAGAGTCTTTAGAGACTATCTTGATCAGTTTGTGGCAGTCTTTATAGACGATATTATTGTCTATTCAAAGAGCAATGAAGAACATGAAGATAACTTGATAATTATATTGAAGACCCTGAGAAAGGAGAAGCTTTATGCCAAATTTACCACGTGTGAATTTTGGCTTCAAAAAGTTTCATTTTTGGGTCACATAATCTCAAAAGAGGGGATATCTGTGGATCCAGAAAAAACAGAGGTTATCGAAAGATGGCTAAGACCAACAACAGTAACTGAGATCCGAAGTTTTCATGGTTTGTCTGGATATTATCGACATTTTGTGAAATATTTTTCATGATTATCTAATCCACTCACCAAGTTGACTCAGAAAGGAGTTATGTTTGTTTGGACGGAAGAATGTGAAGAGAATTTCAAGGAGTTAAAAAGAAGGTTATTCAGTGCACTTGTGCTCACACTGCCTTGTAGTGGAGAAAGGTTTGTGATATATAGTGATGCATCCAAGAAGGGATGGGGGTGTTTTCTTATGCAAAATGATATGGTGATATCTTATGCCTCACGACAATTGAAAATACATGAGCAAAATTACCCAACTCATGATTTGTAGTTAGCTGCGGTAATCCTTGCATTAAAGATTTGGAGGCATTATCTTTATGGATAAAGGTGTGACATTTATACTGATCATAAATGTTTAAAGTATATTTTACCACAAAAGGAGATGAATATGCGCCAATGAAGATGGTTGGAGCTAATTAAGGATTACGACTGCTCAATCCATTACCACCCTGGGAAAGCAAACAAGGTGGCAGATGCATTAAGTCGACAAGACCATGCCAGTTTATCCATGATGAGGATCACAAAAGATCCAATATTTATGGATTTACAAAGGATGGATCTTGAAATTATAATGAAAGGGGAAAATCGTATCTTTCTCAAATGAATGTCCAACCATCTATACATGTGAAGATTAAAGAGGCACAGAAAGAAGATACTGAGTTACAAAAGAAGGTGAGAAATGTTCCTGAATTCAACCATGATTGTGATGGGATAATAAAGTTCAGGAATCGGGTTTTTGTTCCCCCCATCCCCAAATTAAAGAAGGAGATGCTGGATGAGGCTCATAGTTCTTCATTCACTATTCATCCGGGAAGCATGAAGATGTATAGGGACCTGAAAGAGTACTTCTGGTGGGACGACATGAAGAGAGATGTTGCTGAATATGTCTCTCGATGCTTGGTTTGTCAACAAGTTAAAGATGAGAGATAGAAGTCTAAGGGGATGTTACAACCATTACCCATACCCGAATTGAAATGGGAAAACATCACTATGGAATTTGTCACAGGACTTCCTAAAACATCCAAAGGCAATAATGCTATCTGGGTCATAGTTGATCGTCTTACAAAGTCTGCACACTTCATTACTATTAGAGAGGATTTCTCTCTGGATCAGTTTTCCAGGATATATGTAAAGGAAGTGGTATGATTTCATGGAGTACCACTTTCTATTATATCTGATCAGGATCTGAGATTTAACTCGAAGTTATGGCGAAGTCTTCAGCATACTCTGGATAAAGAGTTGAGTTTCAGCACTGCATATCATCCTTAGACAGACGGTCAGTCTGAGAGAACAATTCAAACTATAGAAGATATGTTGAGAGCTTGCTCTATGGATTTCAATGGTGGTTGGGATCAAAACCTACATTCGGTAGAATTTTCTTATAATAATTGCTTTCACTCCAGTATTCAGATGGATCCTTATGAAGCTCTCTATGGAAATAAATACAGGACTCCAACTTTCTGGGATGAAGTTGGGGAAAGAAAGCTATTAGGACCCGATCTCGTAGATGAAATGGCAGAAAAGGTCAGATCTATTCAACAACACATAAGAGAAGCTCAGAGTTGACCGAAAAGTTATGCCGACAACCGAAGAAAAGACCTAGAGTTTGAAGTGGGGGATAAAGTGTTCTTAAGAATATCTCCCTGGAATAGGGTCATGATATTTGGAAAGAAGGGGAAGGTGAGCCCTAGATATATCGGTCCTTTCGAAATACAGGATCGTGTTGGGAAGGTAGCTTACCGATTGGCACTTCCACCGAATCTCTCTCAAGTTCACGATGTGTTCCATGTATCTCTCCTGAAAAAGTACATACCTGATCCTTCACATGTACTCAGCTCAGAAGTTGTACCGCTGGAGCAGGATCATTCTTATGAAGAACAGCTAATATAGATTCTGGATCGTAGCGAAAAAGTTCTAAGAAACAAGACCACTCGATTAGTGAAAGTTTTATGGAGGAACCACCAATTAGAAGAAGCTACATGGGAGCTTGAGGATATGATGAGGGAGAGGTATCCTCATATGTTTGTTACAATGTGACGAATTTCGAGGGCGAAATTAATTTTAAGGGGGGTAGAATGTAACACCCGAGACTTTTATGTTATATAAATCATCAAAGGAATCTTTTTCTATACACAACACTTTCTTGGCTTTCTTTACACGAAATCACGACCTTCCTCGATAGCTTGTGTCGTACGCAATACCGAGTTTCACTAAACAATGATATGCTATTAAAATATTATTAAAACTAGCTGTTATGAATAGTAATAACCACTTTTTGAAATTTTATAAATTTTATTTTTCAAAATGGACTTCATTTTTGGATTCGGAATATCGAAATTAGCCTAGGTTGAAATTTTGGTATTTTTCTGAAAACTTTCAATTTTTGATGAATAGTGAAACCACTAAGTGGTAGGTAAAAAACTGAATTTTTCATAACACATAGTTTTACCACTTCTGTGAGTGGAATTTCGAAAATCCGAGAGACACAATGGATGTCAGTAAGTAAAATGTGGTTCAATGAGATGAAAATAATTTTTTGGTGAATAGTAACTTTTTACTTTTTTTACCACCGTTAAAAGTAAATAGAGTAATTAAGTGTAAAAATGATATTATTATTACCCTAACACATGTACTAATTCTATTGGATAAGTTTAATTAGACCAAAAACAACCTTGTGAATAAAATATGACCATTTAGGCCCACTTGGATTAGATTAGGACATTTATTATTAATTTTTTTAAAGAAGGGTTAAAATAGTTAAAATCAAATTTTAATAACTAAATCATTTTTAATATAAGGTTATACATAAGATAAATTCGACTTTAAATATTCATTAGAAAGATAAAGAGATTTTATACATAATTATATTTTATTTGTAATTTTTAGACATTAAATAATTTAATTTATTTATGACACAAAGATGATGCAGTAATTATCTTATTAATGAAATATTGACATAATTGATGTTATAAACACCAAAATAAATGTAATTTGGGGCTTTTTATGAATTACACTAATTTTATAGGTTACTATGACATATTAGTATTGATTTAATTAACTTTTTTAGAACTAATCATTCTGTTATTATTTTCATAAAAATCAATTACTAAATAGTGTCAAAATTGACATAAAATAGTTTTTAAAACAAATATTATATTAGTAATTATTATTTTATTCCTAAAAATCTATCTTTCGGCCTAATGACTTAGATAAGGTTATATATATTAATAATAAACATCTTGGGGTTCTTTTGGCTGCTTATAGTATGTTTATCAACATTATAGTATAAGAACACAAGAAGACACGGTAAAAGTAAAATTATTTAACTTAATGTTAAATATAAATGATAAGGTTAAAATAGGAACCTAAACTTGTCTAAATTCTATTTTATGAGAGTATTTCGACCCATCCCCACCTTATCTTCGAAATATATCAATTTTTATCTATTTAAAACCGAACATGACTTTATAATAATATAATATTTTTAGTTTTCCCAATGGAGCCCCTCTCATCCCTTATAAAAGGGCACCTCCTCCCCCTCTTCCTCACACAACTTTGAGCCTTCAATCTCGGCCAACCCCTGACAATTCCTCCTATCCACTTCCCTAGAGACATCCTAGAGGTCCTGGTCTTCTTCAAATACCAATTTTATTTCCCTAAAAGAAGGTCTCAAAGAAGCACTTCAAAGAAGAGGTAATGTCCGTTACCGATTCTTTCATCTTTATTTCTTCTTCCACTTCTTCTTCTTTACGTGTTTCATTATGAAGTAATAACATCAGTATCACTCATATACTGATATGTTATTATAAGTATGAAAAAACCCTATTTCACCACTTATCCATCCTACGGAAAAAGAAATCATCGCGCGTGCGTACGTACGGAATACCGACTCCACGCCGTGGTGTAATCTATTTTCCACCACCACCTTAATTGGATGGGTATAATGGTGTAAATAATGACTATATATGACTATTATAAAGTGATAATGATTCTGAAATAGTATACATACACTTCAATACAATTCCACGATCATAGGAACGATATCATCACTCGTGCGTACGTACGGAATACCGTCTCCACGATGTGATGCGACTCGTTCTACATTATCTTCATTTCATAATGATTATATAAATTAGTTGAATGAATTAATATGATATATATTACACTAATAACATTCTGGAAATGAGGTATCTATAACCTAACTAGAAGAATAAGAATTTATTCGACAAAACACGCATAAGAACAAAAAGTTATAAACACCCGAATAACAAGTAGCAATGAAATATTACTACTAAGAAGCTAATAATATTACCATATATGATATCATAAAAATAATTATGATTTTGTAATAAGTAAATAACATTATTTAAATCATTATACAGGAGGATCAGACACGTACAAAGCATATCAGACCTAAGGTAAGGTAAATATCACAATCTCATTTTTATCCGAGATTATTTATACTTTGGTATTTACTGGGGTGTATTTTATCATCCACATCCATGTTTCCTAAATATGTAAAATTATTTCCATTCACCTACAATTGTTTAAATCCATTTTTACCCTTCTGTGAGTTTTTAGTAAAAGATATGAAAGGAATCTTTTTTCATTTTTCATATGAGGTACTTTTTGACTTTTCCAACAAAAGTACGAAATGAATGTTTTTTTAACTTATACGGCATGAATGGATTTTTAAAACATTATTTCCAAGAAGATTCCATTACAAGATTTCAAGTTTATTTTTAATCAATTTCTTTTAGTTTGAAATTGTATGACATGTTAAGAAAGGAAAATGTTTTTTAAGTAGAAAGGATATTTTCTTCAAGAATGGAGTTCAAGTGTTTTATCAAAATTATTTTCCATCTAAGATAATATAGGGTTATGTTTCTATCCCTATTATTACATTTATTTGATTATGTTGTGATGGAATTATTTTTATGAATTCCTTTATCTTATATGAATTGTTTTATGATGTCATGTTGTTTAAGAATCCCATTTTTATTACATGGGTTATACAATGATGTATGATTTTTTTGATTCTGTGGCACACATAAGAATGGTTTCATTATGAGATGGGTGGGACCTATATCTACCTCCAATGAATTGGGTAAATATTTTATATCTCATGAGATAGACATGGCTGGAACGGTAGGTTATACCGGTTTAGTGAAATAGGACTGAAACGAGGAGTGAACTCGGTTCAGAAATGGACTTTTTCCACTAAGATAGTCTTGGAAATGAGTCTTGAATAATAAGAAATGATTCTCTATGATTATGTGTGCATGCCACAAAGTTTCATGTTTTAAGTTATGATTATTGGGATCACATTTCACTACTATGATTTATCCCATGTTATGAAATTATGATCTCTTTTGGAGGCTATGATTTCCAAAAGTTATGTGTTTATGTATATGATGTGATTGATATTTCTTTTGTTTACCCATACTGAGCATTTGAGCTCCCCATTTTGTTTGTTTTATTTCCCCAGGTCAGGAAGAAGGTTGTTAAGTAGAATATTCCAAAAAGGGACTCTAGGTATGATCAAATAAATGAGAGGCAAAGTAGATGCTTTATGAACCATTTGTTTATGTTTCCCAGTTTCTAAAGACACTATACCTATATGGTCCTTTCTTGGTTTTGTTATATGTTGTAATAAGTGTGCTTCAATTCTGAATTAATAACAATGTATGTAAAGAATGGGTCATTATACCAGCCTTGTGTACATATAGACTACAATCTCCTTGAAGTGATGTAATTAATTTATCCGCAATAATTTTTATGATTTTTTATAAAATATATATATATTTTAAATATTATATAGATGACAAGTTTTATTATATATTTATATGATTAAAAAACAATCATGGTGAAATAACTGAATCCATCAAATCTGAAACATGAATGAAAAACATATCTTTTTTACATGAATAATGAGTTTGATGAAGAGTTTTTAATAAAAAGATTAATAAGACATTATAATGGAATGGTATATTGTAATATATAAGAATATATTAATGTTAAAAGTTTATAATAAATATTTCTTTATTATATATTAAATTATATTACATATAATTTAGGATTAGACTTAAGGTATGAGAATTATAATAAAATGACTTTTTTGAGATAGTCTGTATTAAATTTTATTTGAGGGAAATTATATCATCCTTAACCATAAATTTTTTTTATTTATTAATCCTATAGTAGATTATATTTTTATAATATTTTTATTTTGATATTTACTATTTGGTATATAAAATGATTTGGAAATTTTTTTTCAGAAAAGGAGACTTTATTTCCTCTTTGGTCAATGAAATATTTATTCCATGTCAATTTTTTTAAAAACAAATTAATAGAATATTATTGTCTAAAATTAAATTATTATTTAAAGTTATTTTAAACTGTATTTTTTAATTTTCAATGTTTTAAAATAAATATTCGTGTCATTTTTCGAACAAGAAATTTTTTGTATTTTTATTAAAATTATTATAGGATTACCAATTTTAATGTTTAATGTATTAAAAAATATTACGACTATCCTAGCTCTTAATTTCTCTGAATATTATACTAATTTTTCCCATGATTGTAATCAATTAAATAATTTTTCTCGTTATTTTAAAAGTCTTTAGAATAAGATATATCAATGAAAAATTCTATTTTACCACATTTTAAATGATGTTATGATACACATATATAGGGTTTTCATTATTGATGTGTGGGTACATTAATGAAATCCATTTAATAGGTTATAATGATATAAATATCTCATGTGATGATTCTTATCATAAGAGACATGATTTTGAATATTTGTGTTGAAATTTTTATGTGTGAGTAATATTACTTTTGAAAATACTGAAATGATTATGTGTGAGAAATATTAAAAATAGATATGATCAGGGGCATATGATTCCCCATGCTTATTTTCCCATATGACTATGCAAAGGATCCTAAATGTAGATTAATTCTTCAAAACCCTTATTAATAATGTGACTATATATGAATTTATTTTTTATTTTATGATCTATGATTTTCTATTTTTGAATTACTTACATTGAGAACATGCACATGATTATGTTAACAAAAACTTCTGATCATATTATGCTCACTTATGATTAATATATTTATTATTTACCCTTACGGATTATATGATCCCACTCTTTGTTATTTTTTCTTTCCCCAGGTTTTCATTGAATAATCTATATATTATATGTTTGGAGGTGTACAAATATGAATAACATTATGGGATATGTTGAAGAACTTTTTAGAAATAGGTTCGTTAAGTATCTAGCATTTAAATACACTAAAACATTATTGTTATCGAGCATGTATAATTGTGATATGTATTTAATATTTATAAAATACGATTAAATGTTTATTTATGAATTTATCGGGTCATAATTTTTAGCAAATAACTGTTTAATTTTTTTTACAAATTTTGATTAAAGAATATTGTTTAAAAATATGGTTATAATTATAATTATAGGATAATATAAAAATGCTCTGGTAATGTCTGGATTATATTCAATTCCTACAAAGTACATCCCTATCTATAAAATGGAATTTTGATGTGGTTGTCGAACATATACTACTAGGGTTAACAACTCTGAAATGGGCTAATTGGGTATTAAATCGAGCATTATCTATGAAAGATGTGTGAACCTATGAATTTACACCTTTCTATATTATCATGGTGGATATTTTTAGGTCAATTAAAATTTTATTAAAGAAAAAATATGATAAATGATAGGATAGAATCAATGAAAACTTATGATAATTCAAAATGATATGAGATGAAGTATCTAATACTCATGAAGACAGGATGAGCCCATAAGGGGAACAACAATTTAGGGTTTCCCTCTCATCACCACTTCATTCTGCTCGGGTTGACACGACAGTCATCCCTGCGCTTAGTGAGATCTTCTGGCACTCTTCTATTGTGGTGGCTTTGTGGACTTGGTCATCCAAATTCCACCGTTTCTAGCCCTCCTCGCCCGATTCCTTTCTCACAGGATAGGGTTCCCCTTGGAGGCACAGTGCTAGTCTATGCCCGAGTTCCCATATCCAGCATTAGAGGCATCTTCCTTGTCTCTAGTGTGGGTGGTGGGTTATTCTCCATGGTCATCGCATGCGTTTGGGTTGGCAGTGATGGTATATGGGTGGAGGGTCTCTTTCTGGCGCCCTGGTTTTGTTCTTCTGTTTTTTGTTTGTTGCAGTTTTATATGGTTTGGGGGTGGGGCTGGCTCAGTTTGTGGCGATGTTTTTCCGAATCTGTGGTTTGGTGATATTTTCGGGATGTTCGGCTTCCGCGAGCCTTTCCCTGGTTCATTTTCCACTTCAGTTTTTATGTTGCAGATTTATCCACGTGCTTTGGAGGAATTTATGCATCTAATGTTAATGGCAACAATGGTACCCCCATTTTTTGAATAATGACAGTGAGTTTGAACAACGTTCTCTTCAAATTTGTTTCCGGAAAGTGGCAGTAATAATGATGTTCGGGATGACAAGTGGCCTCGTTAGTCGAGGCATTTTTTCATTGATGAGGACATTGATATTATGTGGTGTTCAGTTGGGTGTTTTCTGACATCGATGATGGTTCTTTTACGATGATGGTGATTGAATCTGGTGGTCTACCTTGCCTGCGATCTGGTGAGACAAAGGGTCGATTTGTATCAGGGTACGCATCATGAGGTGGGTGGTGGCCCGAGGTGATGATGATTGTTGTCCTTTGAAGTTTGAAGTTTGAAATTTGAAATTTAAAATGGTTTTCGTGGATGTTTTGGTGGTGGTGGTTTCGTAAGGTTTCCACTTTCAAAAAAGTGGATTTTTAAAATAATAATAAAAATGGTTTGGATATGAGATGAAGTTAAAGAAGAACGAGCTGAAAGAAGGTTTGATAATTTACAAAATATTAGTAATTATATTATTATTATATTATTTATCATTGTAATTAATGATGTTTGGTGGTCATAATAACTATTTTGGTTTTAGTAGGGATTCAAAATAGAATACTGAATTTATGTTCGGGACATGTGTGCTCAAATACTGAAGTATATTTTTCGATATTATCCTTATGAATTCTTTTATATCACGAAAAATCTCTTGGAATATTAATATCTATCCTGAATGTTTAGATGTTGAGAGTTAGTGAAATATAAAAATGTAATATTAATAGTTTCACCGGTATACGATTCTTCTCTGATTGATGTTTTGGGGATTGTTATTCCAAAACATGTTTATATTCCCCCTCTAGTTGAATTTTATGTGATTTTTGGCATGGATTAACTCTCTCAATATAGAGACCTTGTCATTTTCTAGGGAAGGATTGTGAGATTTTATTTTTAAAATGAACATGTGATTATTTGTAAGTGTGAGGATGATTTTTATCATCTAATATAAATTACTTCCTTTTTTGGTTCTTGATTCCTATTCTCAATATGAATTTATCTTAGATGGGTTGGGAGAAACTCAACATCAAATACACGCTTATTATACGAATGTTTTTTTATGTATTTTAGGAATAACATACTATTATTCCTCTAAATATTGAATTTTATTTATGAATTGAACAAATACTTGGAGATACACATATTTCACGGTCTCCTTATATAATGGTCCTGATTAGGTTATAAGAATTAATGAAGAAAATCTAATTGAATCTAAATACGGATTACTCCATCCAAGAAAGTCACCATGGGGTTCCCCTATTCTTTTTTTTCAAAAAGAAAGATGGGTCATTGTGACTCTACATAGACTATCTAGATTTTAACAAGTTCATGATCAAGATTATATATCCACTTCTCTGTGTTGATGATTTGATTGATTATTTTTTAGGACCTCAATACTTCTCAAAGATTGACTTTCATTCTTGATACTATCAATTTATTGTAAAAAATTAATACATACCTAATTATTTATAACATATAAATATTGAAACTATTAATTTATAGTGATTCCATTAAAATTTAATAATTCCCTTTAGATCTTCATGGATTTAATAAATACAGAATTTTTTATATTTCATATATGAATTTGTGGACGTCTTTATATGTTACATTATTATATACTACAAGGGCATGGAAGAGAATGAAGGTCACTTGAGAATCATGTTATAGACTCCATGGAAGTATAAAATATATAAAAAATTCAGAAAGTATAAATTATGGTTACAAAATGTATAATTATTGGGAAACATGATAACAAGTAAGGGTATATCAGTAGATACATATTTGATGGAAGATACTGAAAATCTTCCCTGACCAACCAATGTGGATGCGAACAATTGTTTTCTTGAAGTATAAGGATATTACTGACACATTGTGAATATTTTATGATGAATGTTTAATACAGTCACCACATTAACATATAAGGTATTTTGGTTTATTTGGACCGGTGAATGTGATGAAAATTTCAAGGAGCTGATGAGAAGGTTAGTCATCACATCTGCACTAACATTAACCTTCGATGGAGTAGGTATTTTTTTAGTGATGCATCAAAGAAGGTACTGATATTTTTTCATATTTATAATAATATGGTGATAGATTATTCAGGTCATCAATGAACAGTTAAGGAGAGTAATTACCTAACACATGACATGAAGGCAGGGGAAGTAAACTTTTTATTAAAGATATAGAGGCATTATCATTATGGATAATGGTGTGATATATATATTTTTATCAAATAATATTAATGCATATATTTACCCAAAAATAGTGGAATATACATTAAAGTGGATGTATGGATTTTATTAAATATTATAAATGTTCAATACACTATATTATTAGGATAGAGAACAAGGTTGTTTACGCTTCGAGTTGAATGGATCATGATATATTATCTATAAGAGGACAAAAAAGATCAAATAGATATGGATTTTGATAGTATGGAACTATACATTTTAATAGAAGGGAATAGATTTTGTATTTTAGAAAAAAAAATTAACCATCTATCCATGTGAATATTAAAGAGGTGTAGATGTAATATGTAATGTTTTAAATTAATGTGATAAATTCTCCATAGTTCAACCTTAATTGTGATGGGATGATAAGGTTTAATAACTGAGTTTGTGTCCCATCAATACAAGATTTGAAGAAGGATTTACGTTATGATTATCATAGGTTATCAGTATATATTCATCATGGAAGTATGATTTTGTATAGTGACATGAAATAGTATTTCTAGTGTCACAATATGAATTGGGATAGTATAAAGTGTGTATCTTAGTTCTTGGTATGCCATATATTTATGTATTTGGTGAAGAGGTCTAAGGGTATGTTACCACCAATTTCCATTCTATTTCAGATATATGAAAATTTCACCATATATTTCATCATAATAATCAATGATATATATAAAATGTAAAATGTTGTTTTGGGTTATATTCGATCACCATATGAAGTCAACACATTTCATTTCCTTTAGATAATATTTTATCATGGTTAGCATGCCCGAATTTACATTTAGTGGTATGTTTTCATGGACACCACATTCTATTTTATAAAATAAGGAAATTAGGCTCAAATTTATGCTCTAAATATGTATTCATAGTGAATTGAATTCTATTTTGATGTTTAGTACTATATATCATGCTTAGATATATGGTTAGCCTAGGAGGACCAATCAAACCCTAGATGATAAGATGTCATATTTTTCTATAGATTTAAAATATGGTTGGATTCAAAACCTTACATTGGAGGAATTTTCTTACAACAATAGATTTCACAAAAAAATTATATTGAACCTTATTAAGAAATATATGGTAAGAAGTGAATAACTGCTATGTGTTGAGATGATGTTGGAGAATGAAAGCTATTTGAATTTGAGAATTATATGGAAATGGATGAGATGGTTAAATCCATTCCACTACACATCAATTTAGCACAGAGTTGATATGAATGTTATAATAATGATCATATTTATAATTTAGAGTTTAATGTTTATGATAATTTTTTCCTATTGATAACTCTATAGATAAAGGTTTTGAGTTTTGTATTGAAAGAAATGATATAAATATGAAATATTGTCCCTTTAGATAACATTGATCATATCTAGATGGTAGAATATCATTTTGTGCTTCCAAAAAACCTCTATCACATTAATGATGTGTTACATGTATCACATTTGATGAATTACATACCTAATCATTCAAATTTAGTGAAATCATAAGTTTTAGAAGTGGAGTCTGATCTTTCTAATGAATAACTACAAGTAGATATTTTAAATCATAGATAAAAAGTGATAATGAATAAGACCACTCACATAATTAAAAAACTAAGGTGAGACAACAAATTTTAGGAAGATATGTAGGAACCCAATTATGTGATTTTTTTAGAGGAATCCTCATTTGTTCATATTAGAGTGTTGACGTTTTTAAGGAGTAATTATTAAATTCATTATACAATTTAACAATAATAAATTTTATGATATATTTCCCTTTAAAAAAATTTCTTCTGATTGATAGTTTTATTTATGCAAAAAACAATAAATTTATCAATATTTTCTATAAATTTTAATATGAACCAAATTACATCCTACTTGAATGAAATATAAATATAAAAAATAAATTGTATATTATATAATAAATATTATATATTGTAAAGAAATAATTTAAATATTTTATTTATGAAAAATATATTATCATGTATTATTTCATTAAAGGGGATTTAATTTTATTTATGAACTAACTCTGAATAATAAACGTATAAAAAAATATTCTCATATGAAATAAGTTTTATTTAATTGGTTTTTGATGATAATAAAACCATTCAAAGGTGAAAAGGCTTTTTCAATAAAAAATGATTTTAAGAACACATTGTGTTTTTATCTTAATAAATTAAATTAATCACTATTAATTAATTATTTTTCAATAAATTTGAGTATTTAATATTAAGGAAATTTATTTATAATAATATAATTGTTTTCCATATGATGGGAATGAGAATAAATTATCTTTTATTCTTGAAATGAATTAAAAAAAGGTTTTAATGTGTTTTCCATAATTAATTTTAAATTAATTCTTTCCACTTATAGAAGTAAAATTTGAATAAATAGATTACATATTTGGAATTATAATTTCATATGTTGATTAAGAGGTTCTCATTTTTTTCATAATTAATTGAAAAAATGGTAGATAAATCAAAATTCACCATAGTGAGAGTTAAAATAGGTTCTCCATGGGTTAAACATAGAGATAAGGGTAAAAAAGACACTAAAAATTTTGTAAATAATATTACTATAAGATATTATTAATTAATATCATATTTACTTATACTTATTTTCTATTTGGATCCACATTCAAAAAAATGGGACTTTATATTATTTAAATCATTTATGTAATTGCAAATCCATCCCACCTCTCAGTTATATAGGGGTACCTATTCTCCTACCATATTCCCAAACATTGAAAAGCATTGATTGGAGAAGACCAAAAAAACAACATTAAAATTAATTTCCTTTATTATCAACATTTTGTACCCAATTACTATCCTAAGAAGGCAGATGGTGGAAGATAAATTAGGTCTCCCAAAATAGTGGAAATAATATTACATGGAACATTAAAAGTATATTTCTTCTTATAATTTCCCTAAATATATTTTTTCCATATTAACATAATGAATCATGAATCATAAATATAATGATATGTTATTATGAATATGGGAAAAAAATTTAATCTACTTTCAAAAATAATGATAAATTAAATTATCAATGTTGCAGATGTGTTGGCTACCACCTCCTTGATGGGGTTTGATTATTTTTTATTTTTGGGTAACATGAAAAATAGCAGGATTATATTTATTATTTTTATGATATGATAATAAATCTATAACATTTAATTATTATTTAAATTTATTTTATTAGATTTATTCAAAAGTAGAAACATCCCTCATGCAAACGTATGATATACAGTCCCCACGATGTAATATAATTAATTTTCCACCATTAATTTCTATGAATGTTTATAACAGTGTATCAAATGAATAAATATTATATTTATGAAATGTTTTTGGTTATATATATGATGAAACCATGACCAAGGTGAACCATTTAACTGAAACATGAATGGAAAACAACTTTTTTTCACCCGATTAATGATTTTAATGAAGAATTGTTATGAAAAATATATTATTGAAAATTTTGAGGGAATTATATATAGTAATATATATGAATATAGTTTCATTTTATATTTATAAAAATTTAACATTTAATATATAGTAGGATTTAATAAAAATAATGTAGGATGATATTTGAGGAAAGATAATTATGATAAAATCTCATTTCTTTTTGAGATAGTCTATGTTACTTTTCCATTAAGGGAAGTTATATAATAATTATCCTGAAAAAACTATATATTACATTATACAATAGTTATTCATATTTTTTTATTATTTATTTCTTTATCCTCTCCTGTTTATATAAAAATATGGAGTCGATATTTTTATCGAAAGCATATTTGTATTTTTTTCTTTAGTCGATAAACGTTTCATTCATTTAAAATTTATTTAAACTGATTTCATGAATGTTATTTTCTACTTTAAATTGAATATTTTATTTAATTTTCATCAAAATTTTGATTTATTTTTATTTTTTAAAAATATGTTTTCTTATTATTTTCCCAATGATTTACTTGTGTATTTTTTACCAACAATGTGAATAGAATATTTTATTTAATGTTTACCATATGAAAGAAAATTTATTATCCTCATAAAAGTTCTTTACATTAATGATTTCTTGAAAATGTTAATTATTTATCTAAAATGAAAGAAATTTTCCCAATATTAGGGAAATTTTTATAAGGATAGCAATGTAAAAAAATTCATTTTTCATTTTTCTAATAGAAATTCTCAAAAAATTATTAAATATATTTTTATCTATATAAAAATCCTTTAGTATTTATTATGAATCTATGGTTATGTTATTTAATTAAACCATTTATTCTCTTTCCCAATATTACTTATGATTATGTGAATATTACTTTATTATGAAAGTCAAATCTTTTCCTTGGGTTATTCTATGATGAAATGATGATTGTTTTATGATCTTATAGAACACATATATATGGTTTTCAATTAATAGAGTGTTGGTCCATTAAATACCTAAAATAAATTGTGAAATTTGATATAAATATATCATTATATGATAATATTAATCATGTACATGATTTTGAATAACTATGTTCACATTTTTATGCATGACTATGATTGTTTCTATCCATGCTTATAAGATTATTTGTCGGCGTGATTGAAAATATTTATGCTAACAAGATTATAATTTCACATGCTTATGATGCCACATGATTATGTTATGAATCTTTAATGGTGATTTATTCATTAACACCATAATTAATATTCTTATATATATATCTTGATTTTTGATTTTATGATCTATTATTATCATGGAATGAATATTTTACGTTTGGAACTTTCACAAAATTATGTTATCACGCCCTTATGATCTTCTTATGATCACTTCTAATTAACATCTCCCATGTTTAACCTCAATGAGAATATAAGATTAACCATTATTATTTTTTCATTCACCATATATTAGTGGACGGTTCTATGTATGACATGGGTAAAGGGAATTTATTAAAAACACTACAGGTGATATATAGGATCTTTAAATAAATAAGTTGATTACGTATCAATTATATTAATAAACTAATCCTCTTCAATACAGAGGAACGTAAAATTTTTATGTTTTATTAATATCAATCTTAAATTATTTAATGTTTATTTATGTTACATTTGGATCTCCTCAAAGTTATCCCTATCAAAGAATAAATATATATAATGGATATAGAAAATATAGATTAAAGATTGAGAATAGATTCCATCTATTGGAAGATGTTTTTGAAAGTAATGACTAGTCATTCCACCATTCTAAATTATGTATTTCCATCCTAATAACCCAATAGAGAAGAAAATACTCTAAGAGAATGGATACGGTTAAATAAAATTAATATGTTAAATAAGTTGAACTTAAATAATCAATGTAATTTTAATGGATTGTATAACTTTGGTTCGATTCATATATGATAGGAAACATAAATTCATTAAATGATATTCAAATATTTAATTAAGGTTTCTTGACCTATGTAAATTATGGGTAACTAAATATAAATTCTATAACATATACTAATATTGGAAGAGAAAAATTAACATAAAATAACACCATATACGTTCATTGGATGATACATTCATTGTTTAGTGTTTCTTGAATCATTAATTTTCTAAATGAGGTGATTTTAAGAAAAATATGTTTTCTCCTTCAAATGGATTAAATAAAGATAGGATTTTAAAATATTTTAGTAAAAATTGGTAACTTTGTTTGTGTTGTAGACGTAAAAATTCTATATTACTAGAGAAAAAAATTATAAAATAAAACATGACAAGGTAGGATTGGTTATATTTCCAGAATAAATATAAGCTAGATTACCCATAAATAATTTGTTATTAATGTCCCTATAATTTAAAAATTAACTCATTAGATTTTATATAAATATAATATGTAACACCCCAGGCTTCTATGGTACGCTTCTCTTGGAATAATGTGATAGCGTGTGTTGTACGCAACATCAAGTTCTAACACACCACAACCAATCATACTAGACGTTATGAATAGTAATACCTAATTTTTGAAATTATATATATTTTATATTTCAAAATGGACTTCATTTTTGGATTCATAATATCGAAATTATCCTAAGATGAATTTTTGGTATTTTTCTGAGAACTTCCAATTTTTATGAATAGTGAAAAATACTTAAAAACAACTTTTTTAATCAAAATAATTTATAGTGATAAATTATATTATTTAGTGGTTATAAAGTATAATTAGAATATTTTTTTACCATTTAATCCAACTGTTTTCATTATAATTAATTTCACATTGAAATTGGACATAAACAATTGTCAATCTTTTGATATATATTGTTTCTTAAAAACACGCTATTTGTTGTGACAGTGGGAATTAATTATAAAATTAATTAATGAAACATTTATGTTTGGAATTTTGTAAAATAAACATCATTTTTGAATTCAGAATAACAATTATAGCCTAGGGTGAAATTTTGTCATTGTTCTGAAAAACTTCAATTTATGATGAATAGTGAAACTACTAAGTGGTAGTTAAAAAACTGAATTTTTCATAAAACGTAATTTTACCGCTTCTGTGATTGGAATTTCGAAAATCTAAGAGACACGGTTAATATCAAGAGGTAAAATTTGGTTCAATGAGATGAAAATAATTTTTGGTGAATAGTAACTTTTTACTTTTATTTACCACGGTTAAAAGTAAATAGGGTAATTAAGGGTAAAAATGATATTAATATTACCCTAACACATGTCCGAATTCTATTGGAAAAGTGTATCTCGACCAAAAACAACCTTAGGAATAAAATATTATCATTTAGGTCCACTTGGATTCGATTAGGACATTTATTATTATTTAATTCAAAGAAGAGTTAAAAGAGTTAAAATCAAAGTTTATTTACTAAAACATTTTTAATATAGGGTTATACATAAGATTAATTATATTGTAAATATTCATTAGAAAGCTAAAACGATTTCCTAAATAATTATAGTTTATTTATAATTTTTAGATATTAAATAATTTAATTTAGTTATGACCCAATAATGATGCAGGAATTACCATAATAGTGAAAAATTAAAAAAATTGATATTTTAAATACCCAAATAAATATAATTTGAGACTTTTAATGAATTAAACTAATTTTATAGGTTAATATGAAATGTTAGAAGTGAATTAAGTAACCTTTCTAGAAGTAATCACTCTGATATGAGTTTCAAAAAAATCAATTATTGAATAGTGTCAAAATTGACATAAAAGAGTTCTTAAAACAAATATTATATTATTAATTGATATTAAATTCATAAAAATCTACGGTTCGGCCAAGAGACTAATATCATGATATGTGTATAATTAATGGACCACTTTGGGGTCTCTTGGAGGTATATAGTAAGTTTATTAACTATATAATATAAAAATACAAAGTGACATGGTAAGTGTCAAACTAATTAACTAAGAGTTTAAACTAAAAGATAAGGTTAATATAATGACCCAAACCTGTCTAAATCCATTTGGTTGAGTGGTTTTCGACCCATCCCAACCTTAACCTTAAATAATCCACTTTGGATCCATTAGAAACCGAATATTAATTTATTATAAAATAATATTTCTAGTTTTTCCAAAGGTGCCCCTCACCCCTCTTATAAAAGGGTACTCTCCCTTCTCATTAACTCACACCTTCAAAGCCTTTTGGTTCGGCCAACCTCTGCCCAAATACTCTCTCAACTTCCCACACTTCATCCTAGAGGCCTTACTTTAGTCAGAAATCCAACTTAAGGAGCCCTTTTTATTAAATCAAAAGGAAGAACTCAAAGAAGAGGTAATGATTTCACCACACTTTTTCACGTTCCTTTCTTCTTCCACTTATTATTTCTTTGTTATTACCATTCTAAAATAATAACTCCAGTATATTATATATACTGTGATGTTATTATAAATATGTTACAACCATATTCAGTATTCTATCCATCCTTTGAATAACATGTCACCATACATGCATACGTACGGCTTACCGTCTCCACGTCGTGGTGTAATTGTTATTCAATAAATTATTATTTGGATGGGTATAATAATGATGTTTAACTCATGTAAATAATAAATATAACATGATAATGATTCTGTATATATGATATACCATCCAATTATATGTTATTTTAATATCAAAAGAATGATATTGTTGCTCGTGCATATATACGGACTATCGTCTCCACGAACATGATGAGATTCATTATCCATCATATCCATTCAAGTATAATTATCATTTGATGATTTAAAAATAATGTTTAAGGACTTGATATCATTATGGATATGAATAATATACAACCTATCCATTAAAAACATGGCTTACGTAACAAAACATGTAAATGAAAACGAGTAAGTTAACACCCGAAACAGCGATAATACTAAGATATTATTGACAAATCAATATTAAAAGATAATATATGATATCATATTAATATATATGATTCATGTATAATTTAATAACAATTATTTCACCGTTATACAAGAGGTTAACCTACTCCTAACCAAAGAAAAGTAAATGGTAAGGGCTTATTTCGCAATCTCTTCATTATCCGAGGTTGTTTATACGTAATAATCTAATGGGATCTCTTTATCATCCACATCCATGTTTCTTAAAAATGAATTTCAAAACATTTTTACTACTTTACTAGAATATGGGTTAAATTAATTTATACCATTGTTTTACTTTTTATAAGGGGTTTATAAAGGAATCTTTCCGTCATTTTCCAAACAAGGTGCTTTTTAACCTTTTCGACAAAATTAAGGTAAGAATGTTTTTTTAACTTATACGGTGGGTGCGGCTATTTTACGCTGTTATAAAAACGTCGAAGCTTCCCTTACAAGATTATAAGAATATTTTCAAAGAAAATTTTTTATTTTATAAATTTATGACTCTTAAAAGATTTCAAAATAGAAAGATATATTTCTCTAAAAAGAGTTTTGATTTCATCTATGTCAACATCCTTTGATTGATTTTATGCTTATTTGAAGTTGATTTATTATGAAAAAAACTTCTATATTGTATTGAAGGTTATGTGATATGTTTGACTGTGGATGTGTTATTTTTATACCATTCATGATTTATGTATGATGTATTTACATTTCGTATGCTAGTTTTAATATGAATGTTTATGTCATGTTTAAACCTTTTCATATGGGAATGCATTGGACTTAATATGTGACGGGTGGAGCCCGCTATAGCTCCTCGATGCATTGGTAGGTCTCATGAGACAAACTAGTGTCTTGGAACAAGGCCTTGACAAAATCTTATTTGTAGTATTGTCACGAGGCCTTGGCTATGTGGTTATGATAGTCTGGCATTATGCATTCCATCATTATGAAAGTGGTTATTGATATAGCATGTGATTATTCGATTAGTAGAATATCCATGTGAATAAGTAAATGGAATTATTTCATTTTCTTTTTTCCATACTATGTTGATGTTCAAGTTTAAAAGGATTTTATTTTATTTATACACTGTCTTAAATGTTTAATTCTTATTTGTGACAGTTTCCGCTATATTGTTATCCTTAATGGGCATTTGCGCTCACCCCTTTTCTATGTTTTATTTTCCCCAGGATGTGAAGAAGTAACTTATGAATGACCTGTAGGGATATTATGAGGGGATAATTGTGTGGACTATGGAGACAATATGTTGTTGTAGTAGTTTTTTACTTTATGATATAATGTAAAACTTTATGAATATATCTAGTGTTTCCAAGGCTACTAAACCAATCGGTCTTTCGAGATTTGATCTTAATTATGATCGTTCCAATGTTATGTAATAATGCACCGACTCTGGGTAACTGGGGTCGGGGCGTTATAGTTGGTATCAGAGGAAGTTTAGTACAAACCTTGGAAGCTAGATTTAGATAAACTCTGATTAGAGCACACAGACCTAAGATAGATTTTGAGGATTAGTATAGAAGAACTTCTAGAATATTATTATTGTAGAGATTTTGTGAGTTTTCCGAGTAATACATCCATGTATGGATATGAGTAGGTAGAGGCGGCTCTGGTACAGATGTACCTAGGGGTAAAACCCGAAAACACTGCATTGAGCTAGACTCGAACGGGGACTGGTGCACGACAACATGCCTTGCTGCACTCTTGGATCCGACACTCCCGAGGGATATTCTTAGTATAACTCTCATTTTATTTACAATTAATTATGAAGGGTTTATGAGTATATACTTCCTCAAAGAAAACATTTTTTATGATTATGGATTATATCCATAAATAGTTCAATTTATGTTAATTATTTTATAAGTATGGGATTATGTATTTTGATTCATAAACTGATCTATTTTATGCCATTGTTTAGAAATGGAGCCTAGTGGATGAAATGGAAATCGTATAAATGCACGCACTTCATGTAGGGATTTCCCTCCTACTCAAGATAATTATAGTGGAGCTAGTGATGCAATTGGTGCCAATCAGCTAATCACCATACTGGGACAACTCACTCAGGTTATGAATAATAACCTTACCCGTATGGAGCACCCTGATCCGCAGGGTGGAGGATCAATGTTAGATCGATTCATGAGGAAACAACCACCAATGTTCAATGGTAGTACAAGTCCCTTAGTAGCTGACCAATGGATAAATTCCCTAGAGAAAATATTTCAGGCTTTGGGGAGTAGTGAAAGAGAAAAAGTTATCATGGCAGTTTACTGCCTCACTGGAGATGCTGATCAATGGTGGTCATTGATTCAAAATATGAAGGAAGATGATGAAGTATCAAATATGTAATGGAGAGAGTTCAAAGATCTGTTTTTAGAAAAAATACTTTCCTCGTGACCATTGAGCAGATATGGAAAGGCAATTTCTGAGTCTGAGACAAAAGGAGGATGAGAATGTCACAAAGTATGAGGATAACTTTAAAAGGTTAGCAAGGTATGCTGGAGATTATATACGTAACCCAAGAAGTAAGATTGATCGTTTATTTTATGGGTTAAAACCATTTCTCTGTCAAGCATTAGTCTCACAATCCTTCTTGTCGTACGAAGACATTGTCTCATGTGCTATCAAAATAGAAAAGGAATTCTCTAAGTCTGATGACTTTAAAGCAAACCAAGAGAAGAAGAGATATGCTGATTAATCTGGGAATGGAAATAAGGGGAAGAAAGGAAAGGTTGAATATCCATCCTGTGGTAAATGTGGGAAGAAACACCCCGGTACTTGCTTGAAGGGAATGGGTGTCTGTTACAAGTGTGGTGAAAAAGGCCACCAAGCTCGTGATTGCAAAGGGAATAAGGAAGCTACCAATGTTCATTGCTACAATTGCAGGGAGATGGGAAATTATGCAAATGAATTTCCTAATCGTCAGGGGAACTTACCTCAGAAAAGGCCAAGGGATCAAGGCCAAGCTTATTTTATCACTACTGCTGAGGTAGAAGCTCCAAATGACGTGGTGGTAGGTAATTTAATGGTTTCCTCAAGTTTAGAAAACGCATTATTTGATTCTGTATCATTGCATTGTTTCATATCTTCCCAGTTTGCTAAGAAAATTAGATATTTCCAATTTGATTTAACAAGGCAGTTGTCAGTTAAAACTCCTAAGGGAAGTATCATTGCAACAATGTTTTGTGAATCAGTCCCCATTAGAGCACATAAATGTTCTTTATCTGTTGATTTCATCGTCATACCTATGATTGAGTTTGATATAATCCTCGTTATGTCCTGGCTTTCGGACTATGATGCAAAGATTTATTGTAATAAGAAAGAGGTAACGATTCATGATGATGATGATAAGGAACACCTTATCTTTAGAGAAGAATCGTCTCCACCTAAATCTTTTCTAGATACACCCCCAGTAGCTCAACTAAATTCAATTATTGATGAGGAAGAGAATGAAATAACAATGGGTGAGGAAAGGAGTGTTCAAATAGAGGATGTACCTGTTGCGAAAGAATATGTAGATGTATTTCCGAAAGATTTACCTGGACATCCTCCAGAACAAGAAGTTGATTTTTCCATTGATTTAATTCCTGTATCAAGGCCTATATCGAATACCCCTTATAGAATGGCCATTGTAGATTTAGTCGAACTAAAGAAACAACTAGAGGAATTGAGTAATAAAGGATTTATTCTCCCTATTATTTCTCCATGGGGATCCCCTGTTCTTTTTGTTAAAAAGAAAGATGGATCTATGAGGTTATGTATCGATTATAGGGAGATCAATGATATAACAATAAAGAAAAAGTATCCCCTACCTCTCATTGATGATTTATTTGACCAACTGCATGGAGATCAATACTTTTCAAAGATTGAACTTCGATCTGGATACCATCAGTTGTGTGTAAAGAAGGAAGACATTCCGAAGACAGCATTTCGAACTAGGTACGGGCATTACGAGTTTACTATAATGCCTTTTGGATTGACTAATGCACCCTCTGTATTCATGGATCTAATGAATAGAGTTTTCAAGGAATATCTCGATGAATTTGTGGTGGTATTTATTGATGATATATTGGTATACTCCAAAACCTACGAAGATCATGAAATCACTTGCGCATTATCCTGAAGACTCTAAGAAGACATGAATTATATGGGAAGTTTAGCAAGTGTGAATTCTGGCTTCAGGAGATTTCTTTTCTTGGCCATATTGTCTCTAAAGATAGAATCTCTGTTGATCCTTCTAAGACCATGGAAATTCAAGAATGGCCAGAACCTACGAGTATAACTGAGGTACACAGTTTTATTGGTTTGGCAGGTTATTATCGATGTTTCGTCCAGAATTTTGCCCGATTGGCAAAACCATTAATGAAGCTCACACGTAAAGGGGATAAATTTGTTTGGAAAAAAGAGTGTGAATAATGTTTCAAAGAACTAAAGAGACGATTAGTCAATGATCCTATATTGACTCTACCATCGGGAAATTATGGGTTCGTTATTTATAGTGATGCATTGAAGAAAGGACATGGTTGTGTCCTTATGCAGAATGATAGGGTTATTGCCTATGCATCACGAAAGTTGAAAATTCATGATCAAAACTATCCTACTCATGATCTTGAGTTAGTAGTTGTGATCTTTGCTTTGAATATATGGAGGCACTACCTCTATGGTGAAAAATGTGATATTTATACTAATCACAAGAGTTTGAAGTATATTTTCACACAAAACGAACTCAACATGAGGCAAAGGAGATGGCTTGAATTACTCAAGGATTATGATTGTACGATACACTACCACTAGGGTAAATCAAACAAGGTGGCAGATGCTTTGAGCAGAAAAGATCATGGAGTTTTGAAAAATATGAGAATTTAAAGGGATCCAATTTTTATGGATCTAGTGAATATGGACATGGGAATAACCAGGGAAGGTGAAACATCAATGCTTTTTCAAATGGTTGCCAAACCATCTTTACTAGAAAGGATTAAGAGTTATCAGACTGATGATGAAGAATTTCAAAAGAAGATTAATGTTGTGAATGATGGAAGATTGAGAGACTTTTTGTATGAAGAAGGAATTTTAAAATTCGGGAAGAGGCTTTGTGTTCCCGATATACCTGATCTAAAAAGGGAATTGTTGGAAGATGCTCATAGTTCCAATTTCTCTATACACCTTGGGAGAACCAAAATTTATAGAGATTTGAAGGAACATTTTTGGTGGGACAACATGAAGAGGGAGATTTCTGATTTTGTGTCAAGATGTATGGTTTGTCAACAAGTGAAAGCTGGAAGGAAACAACCTGGAGGAGTCATGCAACCTCTTCCTATACCAGAGTGGAAATGGGAAAATATTACGATGGACTTTTTCATGGGGCTACCAAAGACTCCAAGAAGGAACGATGAAATATGGGTTATTGTTGATTGTCTTACCAAGTAAGCACATTTTCTTTCTATAAGAGAAGATCTACCACTGTAATGTCTAGCAAGACTATATATTAATGATGTTGTGAGACTTCATGGAGTACCCATATCGATTGTTTCTAATCGTGATCCCCGTTTTACTTCAAGATTCTGGAAGAGTCTTCAGAAATCCCTAGATACTGAACTTAATTTGAGCACTGCCTACCACCCTCAGACAGATGGACAATCAGAACGAACTATTCAAACCTTAGAAGAAATTTTGAGATCCTTCTCACTTGAATTTCAGGGTATGTGGGATCAATGTTTACCTCTGGTAGAATTTCCCTTTAACAATAGCTTCCATTCGAGTATTCATATGGCACCATATGAAGAGTTATACGGAAAGAGATGTCGCACACCAACCTGTTTGGATGACGTTGGTGAAAGAAAACTTGTAGGCCCATAACTGGTGGAGGAAACAATGGAATAGGTGAAGGTAATCCAAAATCACATCAAAGAAGCTCAATGTAGACAGAAGAGCTATGCCGATAATCGAAGGAAGGATTTGGAATTTCAAGTCGGTGATCATGTTTTCCTAAAGGTATCTCCATGGAAGGGAGTCATACGTTTTGGTAAGAATGGTATATTGAGTTCCAGGTACATCGGACCATTCAAAATTCTAGAACGAATTGGGGTTGTAGCTTACCGATTGGCAATGCCGCCAAGTCTATTCAAAGTTCATGATGTGTTCCACATATCTCTATTGAAGAAATACATGCCTGACCCAATGCATGTACTCACCTACAAGGAATTAGAACTGAAACCCGATCATTCTTATTGCGAAGAGCCCGTCAAGATTCTTGATACGAGGGAACAAGTACTGAGAAACCAGCCGACTCGTCTGGTAAAAGTCTTGTTGAGAAACCATAAGAGGGAAGAGGCAACGTGGGAACCTGATGAACTTATGATAAAGAAAAACCCAAGTCTTTTCATGCGGTAGTATTCTAGAAATTTCGAGGACAAAATTATTTGAAGGAGGGGAGAATGTAACACCCCAAGCTTCAACGGTACGCTTCTCTTGGAATAATGCGATAGCGTGTGTTGTACGCAACATCGAGTTCTAACACACCACAACCAATCAAACTAGCCGTTATGAATAGTAATACCTACTTTTTGAAATTATATATATTTTATATTTCAAAATGGACTTCATTGTTTGATTCAGAATATCGAAATTATCCTAAGTTGAATTTTTGTTATTTTCTGAGAACTTCCAATTTTTATGAATAGTGAAAAATACTTAAAAAGATATTTTTTAATAAAAATAATGTATAGTGATAAATTATTTTATTTAGTGGTTTTAAAGTATAATTAGAATATGTTTTTACAATTTTATCCAATGGTGTTCATTATAATTAATTTCACTTTGAAATTGGACATAATCAATTGTCAATCTTTTGATATATATTATTTCTTAAAAACACGCTATTTGTTGTGACAGTGGGAATTAATTATAAAATTAATTAGTGAAACTTTTATTTTTTTAATTTTGTAAAATAGACATCATTTTCTAATTCAGAATAACAATTATAGCCTAGGGTGAAATTTTGGCATTGTTCTGAAAAACTTCAATTTATGTTGAATAGTGAAACTACTAAGTGGTAGTTAAAAAACTGAATTTTTCATAAAACTTAATTTTATCGCTTCTGTGATTGGAATTTCAAAAATTCGAGAGACACGGTTAATATCAAGGAGTAAAATGTGGTTCAATGAGATGAAAATAATTTTTGATGAATAGTAACTTTTTACTTTTGTTTACCACAGTTAAAAGTAAATAGGGTAATTAAGGGTAAACATGATATTAATATTACCCTAACACATGTCCTAATTCTATTGGACAAGTGTATCTCGACCAAAAAGAATCTTATGAATAAAATATTATCATTTAGGTCCACTTGGATTAGATTAGGACATTTATTATTATTTAATTCAAAGAAGAGTTAAAAGAGTTAAAATCAAAGTTTATTTACAAAAACATTTTTAATATAGGGTTATACATTAGATAAATTCTATTTGAAATATTCATTAGAATGATAAAACAATTTACTACATAATGATATTTTATTTATAATTTTTAGATATTATATAAGTTAATTTATTTCTGACACAATGATGATGCATGAATTACCATAATAGTGAACAATTAAAATAATTGATATTATAAATATCCAAATAAATATAATTTGAGACTTTTAATGAATTAAACTAATTTTATATGTTAATGTGACATGTTAGGAGTGACTTAAGTAACATTTTTTTGACGTAATCATTCTGTTATGAGTTTCAAAAAAAATCAATTATTGAATAGTGTCAAAATTGACATAAAAGAGTTTTTAAAACAAATATTATATTATTAATTGATATTAAATTCATAAAAATATAAGGTTCGGCCAAGAGAATTATATCATGATAGGTGTATAATTAATGGACCACTTGGGGGTCTCTTGGAGATATATAGTAAGTTTATTAACTATATAATATAAAAATACAATGTGACATGGTAAGTGTCAAACTAATTAACTAAGAGTTAAAACTAAAAGATAAGGTTATTATAATGACCCAAACCTGTCTAAATCCTATTGGTTGAGTTGTTTTCGACCCATAACCACCATAAACATTAAATAATCCACTTTGGATCCATTAGAAACCGAATATGAATTTATTATAAAATAATATTTCTAGCTTTTCCAAAGGTACCCCTCACCCCTTTTATAAAATGGCACTCTCCCTTCTCAATAACTCACACCGTCAAAGCCTTTTGGTTCGTCCAACCTTTGCCCAAATACTCTCTCAACTTTTCTCACTTCATCCTAGATGCCTTCCTTTAGTCATAAAGCCAACTTAAGGAGTCCTTTTGATTAAATCAAAAGGAAGAACCCAAAGAAGAGGTAATGATTTCACCACCCTTTTTCAAGTTCCTTTCTTCTTCCACTTATTATTTATTTGTTATTACCATTCTAAAATAATAACTCGAGTATATTATATATACTGTGATGTTATTATAAATATGGTATAACCATATTCAGTATTCTATCCATCCTATTAATAACATGTCACCATACGTGCGTACGTACGGCTTACCGTCTCCACGTCGTGGTGTAATTGTTATTCAATAAATTATTATTTGGATGGGTATAATAATGATGTGTAACTAATGTAAATAATAAATATAACATGATAATGATTCTGTATATATGATATACCATCCAATTATATATTATTTTAATATCAAAAGAATGATATTATCGCTCGTGCGTACGTACAAACTACCGTCTCCACGAACGCGATGAGATTCATTCTCCATCGTATCCATTCATGTATAATTATCATTTGATGATTTAAAAATAATGATTAAGGACATGGTATCATTCTGGATATGAATAAGATACAACCTATTCATGAAAAACATGGCTTACATAACAAAACATATAAATGAAAACGAGTAAGTTAACACCCGAAACAACGATAGTACTAAGATATTATTAACAAATCAATGTTAAAAGATCATATATGATATAATATTAATAAATATGATTCTTGTATAATTTAATAACAATAATTTCACCATTATACAGGAGGCTAACCTACCCCCAACCAAGTAAAAGTACAAGGTAGGGGTTTATTTCGCAATCTCTTCATTATCCGAGGTTGTTTATATGTAATAATCTACTGGGATCTCTCTATCATCCACATCCATGTTTCTTAAAAATGTATTTCAAAACATTTTTACTATTTACTAGAATATGGGTTAAAGTCATTTATACCCTTGTTTGACTTTTTATAAGAGTTTTATAAAGGAATCTTCCAGTCGTTTTCCAAACAAGGTGCTTTTTAACCTTTTCGACAAAATTAAGGTAAGAATGTTTTTTTAACTTATACGGCTGTTGCGGCTATTTTCCACCGTTATAAAAATGTAAAATCTTCCGTTACAAGATTATAAGAATATTTTCAATGGAAGTGTTTTATTTTATAAATATATGACTCTTAAATGATTTCAAAATAGAAAGAGATATTTCTCTAAAAATAGTTTTGATTTCATCTATGTCAACATCCTTTGATGGATTTTACGTTTATTTGAAGTTGATTTATTATGAAACAAAACTTCTATATTGTATTGAAGGTTTTGTTATATGTTTGACTGTGGATGTGTTATTTTTATACCATTCATGGTTTATGGATGAAGTATTTTCATTTTGTATGCTATTTTTAATACGAATGTTTATGTTATGTTTAAACCTTTTCATATGGGAATGCATTGGACTTAATATGTGACGGGTGGAGCCCGCTATAGATCCTCGATGAATTGGTAGGTCTCATGAGACAAACTAGTGTCTTGGCACAAGGCCTTGACAAAATATTGTTTGTAATCTTGGCACGAGGCCTTGGCTATGTGGTTATGATAGTCTGGCATTATGCATTCCATCATTATGAAAGTGGTTATTGATATAGCATGTGATTGTTCGATTAGTAGAATATCAATGTGAATGAGTAAATGGCATTATTTCATTTTATTTTTTCCATACTATGTTGATGTTAAAGTTTAAAAAGATTTTGTTTTAGTTATACACAGCCTTAAATGTTTAATTCTTATTTATGAAAGTTCCCGCTATAATGTTTTCCTTACTGGGCATTTGAGCTCACCCCTTTTCTATGTCTTATTTTTCCCAGGATGTGAAGAAGTAAATTATGAATGACCTGCAGGGATATTATGAGGGGATAATAGTGTGGACTATGGAGACATTATGTTGTTGTTGTAGTTTTTCACTTTATGATGTAATGTAAAACTTTATGAATATATCTAGTGTTTCCAAGGCTATTAAACCAATCGTTCTTTCGAGATTTGATCTTTCTTATGATCATTCCAATGTTATGTAATAATGCACCGACTCTGGGTAACTAGGGTCAGGGCATTACATAAGAGGAGAAATATCTAATCACTTACATGAAAGTGTTGATATTCACACATCTCATCCATTGGAGATGGTCCATTTTGTCATTTAGAGGACCATAAGAATGAAACAATGAGTTGAATATATTAATTTCAGTTCAATTATTTTTTAATCTTATTAAATTTAATGTTCAATTGTTATAACACATAAATCATAGGATTTAGTGATCTTCTAAAGTTTGATATAGAAGTACTGAAATTTATTGTGGTCATTATTCAAAGAAAATACAAGTAGATAATGATGTTGAGTACACTAATAAAAAATTTGATGTGTATATTTAAGAATCATGGAATTCTTCATGAAATTATAGTACAAAATAATACACATTAAAATGGTGTGGTTGAATGGAATAATATAATCTTTTTTGTGACAGATAAAATGATGTTAATATATAATGATAGCTATCATTATTTTTAGAGGAACATTTTTTGGTGTAATGGTTCATGTAAAAAATCATTTCATTATAGAATAAATTATATTATGATTACATGTGATATTTACTAAAACATGAATATATAATTGAAAACCCCTATATCATTCAAATAAAATAATCAAACCCGGGTATGTTTGACCTAAGAGGAGTTCATAATGTTCTTTTTGTTATCCTCTAAATCGATGGGGATATCGCTATTATAAAAAAATAGTAGAATAAATTTTGATACTACTAATTTTAAAATCATAGAACTTATATTAAATAATGATATAGATGATGAAATAAGTTCTATAAGTTTTATTGATTATACTTTTTTAAATATCTATAAGAAATTTTAGACAAAGATGAAAGTGCTGAAGTTGTATAGGTTGGAGATTAATATTCATCCATTTAATGTAGTGGGAGACAATAACATTTATTTCACATATGGATGTGATGAAATTTATAGTACCAACATATCATTGAAAATAAAAATCAGTAGGTATAAACTAAAAAAATTATGGGGATAAAAAATAATAATTAATTGTTCTATCATGTTAAATGAAAAGATGTTGAAGAATAATTTAATACACAAGAGTGAGTTAAATCTATGAATGATGAATTATTCCAAATCAAGAAAAATGTGAAAATTGAGTAAGTACCAAAACAAAAATAAAATAAATTTTTTAGAACAATGTGTCTGATCTAATACAAATTAAATGAAAATGGAGAAATAGTGAGAAATATAGTATGATTGGTGTGTAATGGATACTAAATGGTTGAATTAATAGACATTAATGAAACCATTTCATTGGTATCAAGTATTGAAAAAAATATAATAAGTAATTATATTTCCAATAAATCTAGTATAAGATATTCCAAATGGATTTCAATACTACGTTTTTGAATGGTAACTTGTAAGAGTAGGTATACATTGTCAACAAATGTGTGTTCCTACATTGAGAGGATGAAAATTGTGTTTCAGGATACAAGAGGAATTATGTGTGCTAAAATGAGCCTTGTGATCAAGGTTATATATATCAAACACCAGCTAGAAGATGTAAAATCTGATAAAGGTAAGAGTGGATAACAAAAAATACATTAAATATAAATAATTGGTATATCTCCTAGTTATTATTATTGTATATAGAATCATTTTTATTAGAAATGATACATGATTTTATAATGATTTTTATGATGAGAAAAAGAATATATTTTAAATATACATGCTTTAAAATATGAGATACCTTCATAGCCTAAAAATTTATCAAGAGACGGATCCCATATTTCATTCTCAAGGGAATTATGTTAGGGTAATCCAAAAAATATTTCTAATGGAGGAGTAAGAACTTGTCCCAATAAATAATTATAGTGGGAAAAAATCAACCAAATATTAATAGGGAAATAATGTTGAATTATGGAAATTCTAGAAGCTAATTAAATGGATTTTTTACATTATAACATCTATTATAGATATAGTAATGATATTACGCTATGCTTTCTCTATCAATGTTCTCAAATAGAGTCCCATTTCACTACTGGAAGGATAATTCTAAGGTACATATGTGGTACAACTTTTTTTGGTTTGAAATCGGATATTTATGGCAATATTTTTTTTCTTGGATAAATTGTTTCACATTGGGAGTGTTGTATTTATGGTAGGTGGTCAATATCTAATGAATTGTTTTATCTTGGAATGTGGTGAGTATTTTATCAGAAAAAAAGTGAAATTATTTCATATTGAATACTTTTAAGGTTAAATATATGGTTGTTAAAAATTCAGAAACTCAATTGTTATTAATAAAGACAAATTTCAAACATATCATGGTTGAATTTATGTTTCCACTTATTCATCTATGTGATAGAAAAAATTATATTAACATTTCAAACAATCATATTCAGTATTTTAGAAGTAAGAACATTGATATCAAAAATCACACTATCAAGAAGCTTGTGGGATGAAATGAATTGACGTTGGATTATATTAATATAAGGGAAACAATGATTGTTTAATTCACTCATACACATTTAAGGATACACTTTACAATTTTTGGTGGATGATGGGAATCCAAACCCACACTTATCGAGGATATGATAAGGTGATTTAGTTCTCTCTATCATGTTTCATTTGGATATTGTATTCAAAGTGGAAGAAAATAAATTAAAAAAATACTATTTTTATTAATATTTAAGTGTTTTTAAATGGGTTTAGTCAAAATAATCAGAGTATCCACCGATATGTGTCTCCATTAGGGTGATTAATCTCTTAAGATGAACATATTTTTAGAGTGATTTTCTTAAATATGGGAAGGCTATGAATTCAGTACTTTGAAGTGTCTAAGGACAATGTAGTAACACTAAGTGGGGGGGTAAATTAGGTGTGGCCAATATTATTGAATTTTATTCACATTTTAATTATAACATCTGTTACCTATTAAAATTAGTGGATAATGTGTGCAATGAAGAATGTAAATAAAATGCAAGAAATAGTATTTTTACAAGGTTCGGTAATAAAACATACATCCTTTCCATGTTGATTATATCCCCCCAACATATTTTATCCTCTATAATCATATTATAAATTACAATGTTTCAGGAAGAAACTAGTTATACCCTCTAGTACTTGACCTCCCATTGATTCTTGTTATACCCTCTAGAAATCCATCTCTTCTAAATCTATTGGTTAGGACCCCAAACTATTCAACTAGTTAGAAACCATGCTCTATTTCTCTATCCTATTTAGCAAATTGTTAGACACGACCATCACAATGTCATTTTGAAGATGTTTTGATTCACTGATAGGATAATTAATTGATATTCCTCCATGTGATGGCTAGATCACAATGGCTTGTGTATAATTTAGTTTCCATTTCACTGATGTTGGACTTTATAAAATCTTTACAAGCACTCTATATGATTATATATCTAAGTAAAAATCTTCTTAAGAAATAATTCTTTCTTCTGTTAAAGACCTGGCCTCCCTAACCACTAAAAACTCATACACATAAAACATCTAAAACAATAAATGAAAAACTGATCTATCTTTAGTCTCAAACACTACCCGCTGAATATGAAATTTATATTTCACATGAACTTCTTCAAACATCATGCATAAACCTGATTTCATTATTGTATAACTTTATGAAACAATAAACATGCACAAATACACTGCCTAAATTGTTTTTATTTATGGCCCAATGCACTTCCTTCTTGAATCTTCAATAGATTAAGAAATCACATGTTCATGAATTCATTCACATATGATTGTACAAACACACATTCCAATTTGTAAACTCACATCCACACACACTTTTTTACTTACTTATGCACACACTATCCAGTTCACTTTGCATATGCATTGAACCATGTATAAACTCCTCACTGCCCACACAAACTTCTCCTGGGAACATAAATAATGCACAAAACCATATGTATATAAAATTTTTATGTGCAAAAGTTCCTTTTACTGAAGTATAACATGTATAATAATAGTGATAGTTCTTTGTGTTTCAAAAAAACCAAGAAATATTCATGCATTCATGAAATTTTGAATGAGAAATCATTAGAGCATGCATGTACTTATTCATAAGATCCGCTGAAAGTATGAATTGTGACACGTTATCTCAAACCCTTCACTATGTTATATATGATATATATATTATGTTTCATGTAAATATGTATACATGTCATCTGTATTTTTTATGAAAACAAGAAGAACAATGATTAAGAGAGTCATGGTATCTTAGTTCTTCACAGATATTCCTATAGAGTGATAAACACCTATCAAATACCTGAGGGTCAATCTTCTTCTTCATGCAAACTGAAACAGTGCATATCCATTATGAACCAGGGATTTCACAGAACTATTTCTCTCTCTCAAAACAACACTTGGATAAGAGATAAAAGAACACAAAAAATGATCTCATCAAAAATATTTATATGCAATGATAAACATATTAACAAAATTCTAGAATCACATTGATGCTTCAGATAAATGATTAGGATCTTCAAATCATGCTCCGATCAGTGTTTTCACTGAGATATCGATGAGAAGAAAAATCTTGAAAAAATATTTATAGAGATGTTGGTGTTCACCATACCAGATCTAATAGCTAATATAATCAAATATATGACCTCATGGTAAAAAATGAAGTGAAATAATCTAATGTCTAGGATGAAATAATTGATAGATCGAATGATCTTGATTTGTCTAACACTAAAAAATTTGAATCCCACATCGAGGCACGCTCTCTGAGAGTACTTATTTATATTACAAGGAACATCAAACCAACTTTAATAATTTATATTCATACTACTCTGGTACCACCCCATACTAGTTCTACGCGGGTTCACTCCTATAACCACCTTCGTCACTATGCCACCTCGTATGGTGGTTTCCCCACAACTCTTGAGCCTTGCATAGGCATGCCCATGTGCACCTACCTCGGCTATGGACAACCCATGCTGCTAGTGGGGGTTGAGCTCAGCCACTAACACAATATTAAGTGATACTTCCCAATCTGGATGTGTGGTTCATGGCTTACATTATTTATAAGAAAATTTAATTTTTCTTCCAAAAAATGATATAAAACATATCCAATCAACTCAAATATAAAACACAACCAACCACAGAATCCTCCACAGGAAAATTAATCCATTTTCTATTGATCTATTCTTCTTACATTTCAAATTAATATAGTAAAATTGTTGCATTAAATTTTTAAAAATAATTTGGAACCTAAGAAATTCTCTAGAAAAATTAAATTTAAATACCCATTAACTTTTCATCTTCTTAACAAATAGACAACAATTCCAACTTCACCAAATCAGTTGATCACTTAAACTTGTACCTATTAAAATCTTTTTAATTCATTTTTGAAATATATGGATTCATTTTCTAATTATAGATTCCATGAATAGAAATAATTGTGATGATGGCAATTATGACGTTTTTTATTGAAGAAGAAATTTCCTTTTTTCATGTGGTATCATCACATCCAACTCATCTGATAAGATTTATTTTAATGAAATGTAATTATAAACAACTAACTTTTTGGATAGTGAGATTTTATTTTTCAATTTTCTTATTTCCTACACAAATTATTCTCACAAAAGCTTAATATTATCTAAAACAAATAAATTTCTAAGTGGATGATGTTTTAAATATATTTATATTCGAGGGATTACAAAAAAAATACAAAAATGGGACACTATTGAACTCAATGTAGATGAAAAATAGAAGAGAATATAGAGTGGATATGTTTGGTATTTTTTATTTATTCATCCAAATTGAAATCATATTCAAATTAGTGGGTATAAAAAAGGTTAATTTGAGGAAACATTATATATAATGGTTTGGAGTTATTTGAGGATCACTAATAAAGATTGATATGTAAAGGGATGTGACGAAACTGATTAGCGACAACTTTAGTGGATGCATACAGGTGGTTAGGCATATGTTAACCTATATAAAGGTAATGGTTATTCTATGTGAATTTTACCTTGATATTAGTCTGTACACATAAAGGTAACACCGATGTTCAAGGAGCTTTGTAAGGGTATTATGGGTGATGTGTGATGGTTATTCCATGATTCTACATATTTGTAAATGTATTATTGTTCAAATTTAAATATAATCATAATAATATCTATTTACATGAAGTCACCATTTAATATTGTATAGGTCATCAAAAAATATATGTTAGGGTAACATGGTAATTTAATGTTTTTTAATGTAATTAAGAAGTGTATAGCACTTTGTTAAGTTACTCATACTTATGTGTAAAGGTAATTAAACTCTATGTCTATCTAGTTTAAGGATACCTCTACTACACAATTGAAATCAATTGATTTCATATGCTATAAATTAAATTTATATCTTGAGTATTAATTTAATGAATTCCAATTTCATTAAAATTTTGACGGTCTCCACCCCTTAATTAAATGAATTTTACTATGTGGGTGAAATTGAAACATATATAAGGATTATACATTCTTTTAAAGAAATATTTTTTCCATGAAAAACTTGAATTTATTTTTCATATTCTAATGCAGGTGTAGAATAATATTTCACAAATATTGTTATGAATGTGTTAATTTTATAAAGATGATCCTAAGATCACATAATATAAATGAAATGACCTTCAATCAAATAGCATACACATGCCTATCGAGGAACCTAGAGATGGATCTCTCGACGAAATTGCTGCATGATCTAGGGTTTTCTTGGTGCTTCGGACTTTGCTACGTAGATTGATCGCTTTCCTCATCCTGCTGATGGAGAGTTTTGATCCAGGAGTAGAACTCGGCTTCGCGCTGAATGACCTTACAACTGAACCCACTCCAATGGACAAACCGAGGGGTATTTCGTTTGTTGTGGCTCTTAAAGGCATTGACCAACGCATTTATTCTTCCTCGAATGCTTCCCTCTGTATGAAGCTTGATGATTGATGATACGTGGTCGATTCCGACCCGGATTCCCTGCAACAAAGATCAGCCCTCTGTAAGTTCTCTGCAATGGATCACATCTCTTACCTCAAAGGTGATAAACCGTGGTCAAACACGGATCTGAAACTTCACATCTCGCACATTTACGGTCTCTCCGACTAGAAGTAAGATCCAATCGGTAAAGGGTATTTTCATTTCCTTTTGAAGTCATAGGAGGATATTGAACGAGTTTTGCGGATGGGTAATCTCTAAATCCAACCAGGTGTGCTTCGCATCTCGGAGTGGGATCTATCCTTCAATCCAAATAATACTCGCAACACACTGGTTCAAATTTGGGTTCGCCTTCATAGTCTTAACTAGTTTTTCTGGCATCCTAAGATTCTAAATGATATTGCTTCATGTATCGGGATTCCGCTCAAGATTAATCAATCCACTCTCAATTCGTAGTTAGGTCTTTATGCTCGGGTGATGGCGGAAGTGGATATGGCGGCCAAAATCCATGAAACAATTATCTTCAACGCTAATGATTATAAAGCTAAGATCCAGATTGAATGTGAGAGGATTCCTCCATATTGTGAGCTATGAAAGATTGTCGGGCATTCCCTGTTGAAATGCAGAGTGATTTAAAGCAAGGTGGCGCCGCCTGCTGCTGATGGTTGGAACGAGGTAAAGTCAAAAAAGAAGAACAAGGCGGTTTGAACTGAAACACCAATACCTCGGAAAAAAACCAATGAGGTCTGGATCAAGAAACATTTGGTGATTGGTTAATCCTTGAACCACACCTAGGCCGTGCATGTTGAGGAAGAAGAACCCATGGAGCAAGAGAAACTCATACTAGAGGATATTGAAAATCTTAAGTTGGACACATGTGAGCTTGAATTGGAAAAATCTAGACAAGAAGTCGGCCAAGCATTACAAATTGATATCCCTTCAGTTACTGATGAAGCTGCACCTCCGCATGTATGTGCTGCAACATGTAAGCCTCTCAAATTATCTCCTTATACTACCATTACTCCACCTCAAAGCTGTACAGAAACAGACAATCACACACCTTTGGCCCCGAGGAAATCTGCTTCTCCAGTGGACCTGCCTTCCTCTATTGGTACCATAATATATGAACTGCCAGTTTTGACTCCATTGCTTGATGAGGCTACTAACTTACATGCTACATCAGATAATGCTCTGAAAAATCTTACAGACATTGAAACTAGTGGGGAAGTAGGCCTGGCACATACTGCTTCTCAAACTCTAGTTACATCATGTGATGCAACTATGAGTAATTTGGGTTGTAAAAACCCTGATATTATTACTACTGTTACTGATAAAAAAATGTTGTTGACTTATTGAGTAAACAACAGTTGAAATCTTCCCCAGCCTCTCCCTCTTTGCTCAGAAGGTCTAAGAGGAAGAAAGGCTTGGGGGGCTCTAAAAAGAAGAATAGGAGCGGTGGCTCCAAATCAAGGTCTTAATGGATATATTTTTTTCGAACTGCCAGGGGGTGGAAAACACTGGTACCATTTTTGTTCTTAAAGGATTTGTCTTTAACAATAAACAAATTCTTTTTGACTTTGTTGAACCAAAAATTTATTTTACTAGACAATACTTGCACTTTGAGTCCTCTGGTTACTCTTTTCTAGGTGCTTGATAGAATGATTATGTTACTGATTCCCTTTGGGTTTTCTATCATAATTCTTTTCAGGATGTTAAAATCATTAATCTTTCTGATCAACTACTTACTTGTGCTTGCAACTTGGATGGTCTGCATGTTTACTGTTCTTTTATTTATGCTAATAATAGATACCAATATCGTCGCCCCCTTTGCGCGATCTTCTTGCCTTGGCTTCCACCATACATGACCCGTGGTTAGTAATAGGGGATTTTAATTATATTCTTTCCCCTAGTGAAAAAATTGTGCCCTTTCACTCTCACTCTACTTCTAGGGAATTTAAGGCTGCAATTGAGGATGGTAATTTAATTCAAGTCAATATGACTGGTGCTAAGTTCACTTGGTATCATCGTCATAACAATAGGACTATCACTAGTAAATTGGATAGAGCCATTATAAACACCCCCTCTTTGGATTCTTGGGACACCATTTATAGAATTACGTTGCCTAAATTAATCTCGAATCATCATCCTATTCTTCTGAGTCTTTTTCCTAATCATATTAAACCCAATATTCCCATCAAGTTTAATAATTCTTGGTCCACGGACCTAGAATGTTCTAATCTTATTAAAAATTGTTGGGATTCCATGTTTCATCACTCTGATGCTTTTTCCTGTGTCATAAAGCTCAAACATCTGAAGAAAAATCTCAAAAGGTGGTGTGCGACTAAAACTAAACAAATTGACAAGGATATCATCTCGTTGGAGGTAGAGCTCAATCACATCCAAAACACTGCCACTAATGCTGACCTAGCCTCTGATCCTCATAATGAAATCAACATTTATTTGAAACATAATTCACTCATGGTGCTCAAAGATAATATCTGTAAGCATGTATTCAAAATGAAATAGATCAATTATGGTGATAGAAATACTAAATTCTATAATTCCTTACAATGTGTAAGGAAATTTTGTATACCTCTCTCCTTCCTCAAGGAAAATTACACTCTTTTAGACTCCGAGGATGCCATTGCTAATCATGTTGTCTCTTACTTTAAAAATATTTTTAATGGTCCGACCATCCAAAAAGACCGTGTTTCTGATATTGTGCATACTCTTGTTGATGAGGAGGACAATCGATCCCTTTTCCAAATCCCAATGGACCACAAAATCAAAGACATTGTTTTTGGACTAAATCCTGATAGGGGTTTTATAATGGTTTTTATCAGCAACATTGGGATGTTATCAGTGTTGATGTTTGTAGGCTTATCAAAGGCTTCTTCTCTCATGGTAACCCTCCTTGTGGTCTCAATTTCCAATTCCTTATTTTGATTCCTAAAGTGGATAATGCTTCTGTAATACATATTTTTCAGCCTCTTTCTCTCATTAACTCTCTTTATAAAATTATTACTAAGATCCTGGCCAATCAGCTTTCTCTCCTCGCTAATAAAATTATTTCTTGGAACCAATTTGGCTTCATTAAAGGTATATCTATTCAAGATTGTATTTGCATTGCCTCCGTATGTACCAATAATATTTATAAAACTTCTAGAGGGGGCACTCTGGCCATTAATCTTGACATTAAAAAGGCCATTGATACCATTGATTGAAACTTTATCTTGAAGTTGCTCCGTCAATTTGGTTTTAATGAGGTCTTTATCAATAGGATTCACGCCTGGTTCACTTCTTCTGCTATTTCTATCCTTGTCAATGGTTCTCCTAAAGGATATTTTAAATGCAACAAGGGTTTCCATCAAGGAGATCCTTTATCTGCCATCTTGTTTTCCATTGCTGAAGACTATCTTAGTAGACTTATCACTAATTTGGTTTCTCAAAATAAATTAAAACAGATCCAGGATGCTCATGGCCTTAATGCTCTGTCCCATATTCTCTATGTGGACGATATCAATCTTTTTATTAATGGAGGTAAAAAAATATTTTGAACCTTAAAAATGCATTATCTCATTATGAGGAGGTCTCTGGTCAAGTGGTCAGTTGGAGAAAATCTTATATCTTCTTTGGGAAAAATATTCCGCCTAACCGCAAAATCAACATCATTGAAAGCCCTGGCATTAAGGAGGGTTCATTACCTTTTACTTATTTAGGTGTCCCATTATTTTGGGGAAGACCTAAAACTGTGTATTTTGCTTCTGTGGTTGATCAAATTCTTCACCAACTCTCATCTTGGAAGGGGAAATCTCTTTCCATGGCTGGTAGGATTTGCCTTGTCAAATCGACCATTGTAGATAAATTGGTTTACTCTCTAAGGATTTATAAATGGCCAATCTCTCTTCTTAAACGAATTAATACTTACATTAATAACTTGTTTGGTCTGGCAGCATTGTTGAGCGAAAGCTTGTCACAATCCCTTGATCTACGTGCTGCAAACCTTTGGAAAAGGGTGGCCTCGACATTAAGAATATCAAGCTTTTTAGTGATGCGTTACAAGCCAAACTGACTTGGAACATGATCAAATATGAACTCCATGGCCTCATATTTTATTTGAAAAAGATTCCTTGAGATTCTCAAAAGGTTACTTGAGTAATATTAGCTCCTCTATCTGGCCCTCCATTAGAGACTCTTATAACAACATTATTCATAACTATAGATGGTTGGTCAGTAAAAATTCTTTCTTAAATTTCTGGCTTGCTAACTGGTCTGTCTCCCCTCTGATTTCCATGTTACCTCCTCACTCTCCTCCTGATAACATAAATCTCTCCATTAAGGATGTTATGTAGGACCATGTTTCCAATCTCCCGGAGTCTATTTTTCATGTGTTCGAAAGTCATATCTTTACTAATAAAGAAGATTTTCTTATTTGGGAACCATCGCATAATGGTATCTTAGATTATAAATCTTTTTATCATCATAATTTTTCTTCTCCTGAAAATCCGGCAGGGTGGATCAAACATTTTGATAAACATTGGATCAAGCCCTCTAGAATTATTCTTATCTGGAAGATTTCTCATAATCATGTCCCCACTAACGTTTTACTCCAGTATTTTGGTATTCAACTTTGTTTTAAGTGTCATATGTGTCATCAGCATCATGAGGATGCCAATAATCTTTTCCTATCTTGTGCCACAACTGCTGCTCTTTGGAACTTTATTACTGACATGTTTGATTGCAAATGGATTTGTGCTGACTCAATTATTGCTCTTCTAAAATGTCGTGTGGAGCTCAATGCCTTGAAGAAAATAAAAAACATCTTTCTTACGGCTGTTGCAGAACTTATACACATTATCTGGTATGATCGTAATGATATTGTGCATAACAGAAACTCACTCAATCTCAATGCAGGTCGTTTCAGAATTCTCTCTGCCATCAAGGATGCCGCCTCAATTCAAAAAGACTTCTGCAACAACTCAGTTCAAGACATCATGATTCTCAGACGCCTTCATGTAGTTGGTATCTAAAAAATGCCGCATTATACTTTTGAGGTTTTCTGGCACGCCCCTTTTCCAGGGTGGATCAAAATAAATGTGGATGGAGCTTCAAAAGGAAACCCGGGGCCAGCTGGTTTTGGAGCTGTTTTCATGGATTCTCTGGGCCATTTTCAGGGATGTTTCTATGGTGGTTGTGCCTCCACCACTTCCATAGATGTTGAGATGATGGGAGTGATCCATGCGATTGATTTTGTTCTTATGAAATCCTAGAACAACATTTGGATTGAAATTGATTCTACCACCATCATTCAAGCAATTTGGAATGGCGTGATTCGTCTCTCCTGGATGCTTACCTCTCGTTGGATGAATTGTATGGACTCTCTTCGAGATCTTTGATACATCGCTACTCATGCCTATCGGGAAGAAAACAGGGTGGCTGATGCACTTTCTAACAAAGGTATCAACCAGAGCGTCATCGGGTGCAATAATCATCCATTAGACCTTATTTCTCTCTATGAAAGAGATTGTAATAAAATCCCATCTTTCAGACTTTTGTAGTTCTCGTCTGCTTTTAATAGAATAAAAAACAAAATATCAATGAAATAGTAATAATGACAAGTTTATCATGATTCAATAATTATAATAATTAAACTATATTTTTTTGGATGATTGATGGCATGAAATATGGGAATATTCTTTTATCGTCACCGGTGCATGAAAAAAAATTTATATAATTTAAATACACATGAATTATTGTGGAAGGAAGAGAAATAATTCTAATATTATGTTATAGTTTTTACATGTGATTATTGTAATGGTTATGATATGGTAAAGAATGATTTTCGAAGGAAATGATTCTACTCTTCAGGTGGATTAGAATTTGAATATTTGTTTATATATAATTAAAGGTTGAACAAAATAAATGAATTTGGATGTGAGGGCATATTATTCATGCGTTGTTTTGTGATGATATATTTTTCATGGATTAATAGATATGTGGTTACCATGTGTATTATGACTAAATGAACTTGTTGAGTTGGTCATGATGTTAAGAATACTGTGAGATAAAGACAAATTTACTTATGATATATTTGATATCATAAAAAAATATTTTCATGATTGAGATTCAAAAAAAGTAATTTTTTTTCATACATTTTTGTGAATGAAAATTTAAGATAAGTATTTGTATTATGAAATAATAAAATTGAATGAAGATCTCATCATATGAAAAAAATTATTGTAGTTATTGGTGGGAAAAAAATTAGTTGTTTACCTCTTTGATATTTTTATAAAAATAAATGATACATTGAATATAAATGATGCACTAAATTTTCTTATAGACTTGTAATGAGTGTTCTATGTATTTTACCGACTCATGGTGGTTCACGAGTTTTTTTTGTAGTGGGTCATATGATCATGTTTTTCACCAGACCATGAAACGTATTAGAAAGTCACATTTTCTAATGAACATTTTAAAATTTTTATACAATATCTATGTGTAATTTTGTCTAGTGATAAATAAAATCCATTAACTTGTCAAGTGATTGTGGTTGTTTTTGTAAAAAATATAAAATTGATAAATCACTAATATTCCCCACTCTTAGTGATTTCATTGTTCCAATCACACTTTAGTGGATTTGTTTACTGAATTTATTGTTTTTATTTACGGTAAAATGGATCTGTAAATTCTTAAAATATAATATTAAAAATTGTAAGAATAATATAACTATTATATAATATTGTAAAATATAAAAAACGGCTTAAATTAAAGTATTTTTATATATGTGAATCATAATCAATGATAATTATAAGCATGAAATCCAATATCCCAAGGATTTAAAAAATATTTCATTCAATATCCCAATGAAACTAAACAACGGTTGACATTTGTGTCATTTCAACTTATATATTATCATATTGTGAAAATTTTGAAATCATATCCCAAGATCCTTTTAGAAATTTTCCAAATAACTTATAGGGAACTATAGTTTAAATCACATTATATTACAACATATGTCATACCTTTTGAAAATCACATAAAAATTATTTTTTTATAAAATTCTATGAAACATTTAGATTATCTAGCTTAGTCAAACTCATTAAACATATAGTAATCCAAAGAGTGTGACCCACAAGCCATTTTAGTGTTTATAATAAATCTAAATAGATTTATCCATACCAGTATCAAAATAATATCCTATAGAAAAAATCAATTCAAATCATTCGAAAAATGGATCTAGAATGTTATTCATGGATCAAATGTATCTTTGTTCATGTGTCCATTAGTTGCATCATATATAATTATTCATTTCAATAAATTTTATCTTCAGCGACATTAAGTATTTAAGTGATGAAAAGTATGTCAATCAAATATCTTCCCAAATATGTTCTTGAATATCTACATATAGACTCGAGATGTAAATGAGTACATGAAATTTCATTTATCTAATAGATGAGTACATAACATGTCTTTTAAAAAAGTAGATTAGTATATCATATTAACATACTATGTATGACCATACATTTCCTCAGCCTATCTCAAATATTGGCCCATATTCAATACATGTTATAGGGTAGGATGTATCTCATCTTGTACGATCATTAATTAATTACATGATCAATAACATTCCAAAAACAACACTTGACTATATATGCCTCAATTATTACATAAGAAACACAGAAAGTTATTAATTCTATCAATCTTGGTATCTCACCAACCTTAGGTAGAGGGGACTCCAAATATGATCTAGGAACAACTAGTATACCAAAGAAATTGTATATGACACTATTTTTTATTCATCATTGAGAACCAATTGGAAAACACGAATTTTTCTACCTCATGATCAAATAATGTATCTAGATATAATAATTTTAATAAAACAAACCATAAAATTTAAGCCCAACCAATAAAACATAATAACGAATATGGATTGTGGATAACTCAATATATTAATTTGAGAGGTCAATTATAACAACAAATTATTAAATATTTGTCAAAATATATTTACATATGCAGCCAATGTGAATGAATGATAATTCCGTGATTTTATTTTGTGGTATAAGTTATATTTTTAAACACATTTGTGAATATTTTATAAAAAACCATTCCTATTATCCATTCAAACATATCAATATTACATACTTCAAGATCATCATTATAATTTATGTACTTTCAAAGTCTTTGTTAAATTCATAGCATATTAGTTTAATTATTGTAGAACCAATATGTGATAATATATTAAAACCCACATATTATATAGTTTGAAGAATAAAATCTATGAAGAAAACTAGTATGATTATTGGAGAGACATAGGAATCATATTTCTAATTTTTAACTCCTTTAACGTATTCAACAACTTTAAAACAATAACATCCAATTTTATAATGTTAATAACTTAGGTTTTATACATAGAACTATTTTATGTGAATCCTTCTAATTCATGGATTACTTTGTATAAAACAATTTTTACGAAATGTTCTATTATCCAATGTAACTATTTACATTATTAATTTACAAACATATCATAAACTACTTTTTGATATTAAGGAAAATTAAATTTGTTGTACTAACTAAACTTAACTATTTATAATTGAAAAATGACTACAAAACATTTATTTATTAACTTTTATCTTCTCTTAGTCCATTCATATTCCCACTAGTCTTCAATAAACATTATTCCTTCTAAAACATCATGCTAAAAACAGAAAGATATTTGTGTTTGGAAATAATAAATATTTTCATTTAATGGTAATACTAAACAAATAATATATTATTTGAAAATAAAAAATTGTATTATATGTGTCTAAAATATTAAATTAAAATAATACTTTTTCAAAGATTCCATAATTATTGTTGGAATCATATTACCTTATATTCTTTGATAAAAACATTATAAAAAAGTCTGTAACCATGAATCCTATTTCAAACATGTTTTTGATTATGGATCATTCACAACAATGTGTATTAAATTAATCATCTCATATTTATTGATAATAATTTATTGATTAATAAAAATTATTATTTCATAAGTTGTGAAAGAGATTACAATCAGAAAATCCTTATTGTAAATCAGAAATATTTTATGTTACACATTTCATCTAACACATTTACATAAAAATACCTTTCTCTATCAGTATATTAAAAACATTAGGCTTTCATATCCCACGCTTACATCAATTTTAAACTCTTTTTTATTCTAAAAGATTATAAAAATATACAGTAGGTATTATATACTCTTTAGAATAGAATAATTGAATTCTATAACATGAACTCCTAATGTAAACTCATCTCATGAATTTATTAATTGTTATTTTATTCTAGGCAATTAAGTTTTAAATAGACAGTTTTTCTATAGTAAAATAACTATTCATTTTCATTTTATTTAGTTTGGTTGAAGTTTTGACTCTCTATAACCCATTTTATTATCATTCTATCAAAAATATATACCCTTTTCCTTCTGCACCATCATAATGGAACTTGATTCTACAACTCCAATATCCATCTTAGTTATCCTCAACATGTTGAGGATATTAGGTAAAATTTTATTGAACTCATTAATGATGTAGTTCAAAATGAAATGTTAAAAATATTTTTGCGGTGATTGTAAAATTCATTCTATGGCCTGATCAAGCATAACAGGTGGACCCATGCTCTATAAGTAAAAGGGGCACCCAATCATATTGATAACATGAGTTGAGACATATACATCTAACACCATCACTCAAATTTCCTTTAAAAAAATACACTTTTTAAACACTAAATTTTGTATATTGTGTGATGAAACTTGATGAAAATAAATTTATTTTACATAAATCCTATGAGTTAAACGTTACATCTCATAATAATCACCAAATTCCAAGAGTAAAAGGATTAGTGTATATGAGGGTAATTTAAATAACCATTATATTTTAGGACACATGTGTGCATTTCCCTAAAATTTAGCATCATTAGACTCATTTTAAAACATTTCATATGATGTACTCATCATTATAATTTAGATAATGCAATAAAATGAAATGGGTGAGCTGAAATTCTCTGTAAGGGGAACACTGACTAACATTTCATCATGGGATAGGTCATAAAATTATAATAATACATGATAATGGGAGAAATATATTATTGAAAATAAAATTGAAGAATAATAATTTATTATAAATATTGATAGGAGGAGATGAAATATCAATTGAAAAAAATATACCTTGGAAAAAGGAAGTATAATAATTACATAATAAACATGATCCATGTAGAAAAATAAAAGAAATATAATATAGAAACTTGACAAGTCATTAAATAATATCATAATAAGGAAATATTAAACCAAAAAAGTACAACGAATCCTAATATTCTGAGAATAACCCTGATGGTCCACCCATTATGTTTTGTGTGAAACCCAAGAAGGCTCGCCCTTTATTTTCTGATAATATCAAAGTAGTCATACACTATAAATCATTATGAGATATAAAAACATAACCATTACATTGGATGGTTATATAGAACCTCAGTTTTCATAATCCAATCATATGTCTACCCTAAGTTATCATTTATTTAACACATCATGAAAAACCATGGGGAAAATGGGTTTCATGTACTTTTGAAATTTAATCATAAGAATAAATCATTACTAATTCTATAAATAATCACAACTTGATAACCCCCTTGGAAAAAATGTGTATCCAAATATATTTTACAGCATTCTAGTAAAATAAAATTTATTTATGATAATGAAGCTCTTAATATATAGACTATATTTATAAATTTAACAAGATTATGTCAATAATTTCCCCAATAAATTATAATATTGAATAATTATGAATTCCATTCAATCATAGGAATATGAATCAAGGTATTAACTGTTTTGTTTTTTTGCCTTCGGGCCTCGGAACACCCAACGGCTCTGTATCCAATGATTGATGGACCTGTTTTCCAAAGGCAGGCGTTCGCCGGATGGTCTGACCAGCGACTCTTAAGAACTCACATTGGTCAATAGAATGGGAAGTAGGGCTCATCACACCCTTTTTGGAGGGAATTATTTCATGTTCCGGGACTCTCTTATATATTTAAGACGTATTCATATGTTCGTGAATATTTGGTTTATACCCAAACATAGTATCCATGGGTTTAACCTTGGTGGGAAATGGTCAACTAGATGCAGGGGTTCAGAATCATTTACGCCCGAGGTTTACTATCCCTCATTGGATTAATGACCCCGAATAGTTGGAACTTTCTTGAGGTGGTATTAGGAGTGGTGTGGTGAACCGTCGTGAAGAATAGTCGGATCGACCGGGTGTTGGGCTTGAACCTCTTGGAGGATTCATATGTACCCTGTCTAGGAGACAGGGATCAATTTCTATGTAGTTCGGATTGGTGTTAGGGAACCGACGTGAAGATAGACTGAGTGGTCCGATGGGTGATGGGCTTGGACCTCATGGAGGCTTCCTATGTACCCTGCCTAGGAGGCAAGGAACAAATTCCACGTAGTTCGCATTGGCTTGGGACTTACGCTCTAGGTTAGACTAGAATGATGGATTGGGGCTTACACTCTGAGGAGGCCCATAAGGGGATGTCATGGTCGATTCTTACTCTAAGACCACGTGAGTCATGCTCGGTGTGAGAAACAAGAGGCATCAGGGACGAGAGGATCACATCGTGAATGTTGCATCCGTGAGAAGTGGAGTGGGGCTTACACATGAGGGAAGCCCATGAGGTCGGGTCTTACTCCTAGATGGATGCCCATGGTGACGGATTGGGTATTACACTTTTTGGAGGCCCATAAGGTCAGGGCTTACTCCGAGATAGATTCCTGGGGTGACAAATTCTAGCAGGAGAGGGAAAGGGGGTGCTCTTGTGCCCATCTCCTCTCTTGTAGTGCATGCGGGCTTCCTTCTGATGGCTAATTTACAATCTCCGAGGAACCCTTAACACGTGGAGGGGCAGAAAGGGAATTCATGAGCTCAAACTCCACAGTACCATGGGAATGTGAACCAAGTAATGCTTCACGAATCTGCTCAAGGGTCGGGGAAACCCCTTTGCCTCTACTTACCATGGCTATGTGTACTCAAAATGTTGCACTGATGCACCTGGAAGTTACACCACGTGAATCTGGTTGCTCTGGTGGAGGCATCGGTATAGGGTCGACGAATTGGACAATGAGGGAGTCGTGGAGGACTTGGCAGGATCAGAAGGATTTTATCTGGCTTGGGAAATGAGAACACCGATGTATTTAGTTAGCCATCAAAAGGTATGGGTGGTGGATCCCTTCGCATGGGGACGTGACACGCGGCTGGAGAAGCCATCCGTGAACCAGGGTGGTCCGCAGACTGATTGGCGTCCCGCGAACCAGGGTGGTTCGCAGCTTCGGGTTCGATCAGTGAACTAGGGTAGTTCACGGAGGGTTCTAGGCGGGCATTGGCGGCCAAGGGCAGTGCTGGTCGGAGGCTCATTGGTCGGGGCTTCGCCCTTGTAGGAGAGTGCTACATGGTGCGATGGTTGGGAAAAGAGGCATAAACTCAATGGTCCGTGGGGAATTCATCCGCAGAGGGGGTATGGTTTGCGGTTTTCCTTGTTTTTGTTATTTGAGGTTCGCGGTTCACCAAGTTATTATGTGTTTTCCAATTCCTTGTTATTTCATATACCTGTTGTGGTTCGCGTATGGTAATTTCACTTTTTTCAAAATTGGAAGCCATCCTTCAATCGTTTTCCTTCCGAATATCCAACACCTCCAAATCCAATTCCAATTCTCCGACCCCTTTTTCCCCCCTTGGTGTCCTCTTATAGAGTGGATAATGGGATGTATCTGTGGCTACCCGACACCTTTTGCAGAGGCCCATAAACAAATACCAGGTTTACAAATGACTTTTTCAATCCGCGATTCGTAGAGGGTATTGAACACTTCCCCCCTCTCTGCGAATCGAACTCAGGGAGTGCTCCGCAGGTGCGGAGGGTTCCGCCTCTATTCCGCGAACGATAGCTGGTGCAGCTTGAACCGGTCGATGCGGTCTGCAGTTGGGGCGGTTCAAGACGGTGGACCGTACTGGCACTCATCCTACCTCGCGACCGCGGAGGATCTCCGGATCCATTTCACAAACGACGACGGTTCACAGAGGGGGTGCCACGTGGGGCCTGGACACGTTGCGTTTTTTATGGGACCGGTCCGCGGACCGGTCCTATTTGTGTCCGTTCTTTGATTTTTCTTCATTCTATTCCCCAATACATTGGGGAATTTGGGTATAATCTCCTTTGCGTGTTTTTTTTAGGACCCTACAAATTCCCACCATTGCAATGGGGTCTGATCGGAACGAAGAGGAGGCCATTCCGATGTAATGTGGTCCTAAAACTGAGCTGGTTTACGGTAGAGAGGTGGACCCGATAGGGTACCACGCCTATAAATATGGGGATACCTTCATTTTTCCATTACCTAATTCCTCGTGAAACCATAGATCCTTCGCCTCCGTGTGTTTTCTCCTTCGCGAAGTGCCTAGTCCGCGAACCGGTAGTAACCTCCACGGACCATTCCTTCTTCGCGGTCGCCTTCACCCGAGAACCAACTTCCCAAATGAGAACCATTAATCTTAACTAATTGAAAATTAAGTGATGAAGGGATGCGGAGGAACTTGCTTCGTGGTTTCGATGCACCATGGTCTAAAATCTCTTAAACTTTAAAAGAGCCTCACTCTTCTAATCTTAATCACTTAAACTTGGGATTGAAATTCGGCGGAGCGACATGGTTCTCGGTTTCCTGGCCAATGCTCCATGGGCCAGGGTTTCAAGAATGATTTCGCGAAGGGCTGGTTCGCGGGATGATGTCATCGTGAACCATCCTCCAAGGCCTCCTTGTAGATTTTTCTTATGAAGGCTCCTTAACCATATATCTGGTTATTTTTGTCCATATTTTTATTCTGGACTAACTGATTGTTGGATCTCATTGTGAAGGGAGAAAATATGGTTCCCCATCATTCTGCGCCGAGGACTACTTCAGATCCCCTCTCAACTGGCTTAGAGAGACATTCAACTATGATTCACATATCCTAGGGTGTCAAAGAAGACCCTAGTCAGTCCATCATTCCTGATGACGGTGTATTAAAGAACCTGGACTATCTAGAGCTTCTGAGTTATCCATTATCAAACCGGCTCCCGCTCTATATATTCGGTCTTCAGGATGACATCCCTATCCCCCCGAATTTCTTAGGTCTCCCTTATCCTTTCCTGGAAGCGCCGTCAAAATTCATTCAGGCAAACCATACCCAATACTAGGAGAGAATCTCTAATTTTGGTACAAAAAACACATTTATTCTGAGGGGCTCTATCTGGACCCAAAGCGATCAGTGCACTCAAGACTTTTCTCAATAAGCTGTCCTTAAGGACTACCCTTCTATTATCAACATTGCTCGAAGGGATCCGGACGCGGGGTGGGTTCCCAGGTGGGATCTTCGGTCTGGCAGGATCTTCTCAAATGATTGGGCTTGGGCTTTCTGGTTCCATCATCATTGTTGGGAGTCTCTTTATTCACTGGAAGCAGTCAATCCATACTCCACAGTTTGGGCTTCCCAATTTGCTGTTTACCCACCATCTCTGATCCTGCCCGACCTGTTCAGCAGCTGGTGTTCAAGTACTAATACTTTCCACCTTGCCCCTGGTGAAGTCAACATTAGTCTGTGGGACATCTACCAGATAGGAGGACTGTTGATTACTGGTGAGATTAATGCCAAATTTTTCCCACTCTCGATTCATGGGATGATGTTGAACAGGTGCCTTTATTGGAAAAGGAGATGTTGGTTACGACAGAGTAGTCAATGGTTAAGGCATTGCGTGCCCGCTCTCTTATTCCTTATGGTACCTAGATAAGGCTATTTCTGAACACTACTGGTCCTGTGCCGAAGATCAAGCGCCCCGGGACACATCCTTCTCAGCAGTCACGATCCTCCCTAGGTTCCTACTAGGCAGTACTGTAGGTGGGAGACTACCATTAATGGGGTTATGAGGTGCTCCCTGGTGTGTCGCCTATGCTCCGGTTGGCTGATCTTTTTGCTATGTTCTTGAGCGGATGGAAATTTCCTTCCCGTGATGTTAACCCAGGTGTCCGGGCATGCACATTGATGATGGCGGCTGAGTTAGCAGAGGGCCTCCTGGGGAATTTAGCAGTGCCCACTTTGGACCATATCTATGAGCTACTGAGCCGTATGCAGGTGGGAGGGTCACCCTACCGTCTAAACGGCCCATTTCTATTTTTGTACGGGTGGGTGGCGGATCATTGTCGCTGTTATGAGTATCATCACAACACAGCCATCCTACTTCCTACCTTTCGGCCTACCCTACTGGACATAGCCGGAGTTCTCTTAAAGTACCTCAACTCTAGTGAAGTCCTCATGATTCTGAGCGACTTCTCCCAATTCATCTTCACTCCCTACCAAAACCCTTCTGGCGTCTTTTTTGACAACCGCCGGGGGAGCCTGGAGGAGCGCTCTAACCTGATTTCTCTACGGGACAGGTTTCTGTCCGCATGGATCGATGGGGTTTCTATGTGCGAGATATATGTCCCGTATCACTTTTCTCACCAGTTCGGGTGCATGAACGTCCAAGTTTCCTTTCCCCCTTCTCGGGCTCAAGGACTTCACTCAGCCATACTTCTTCAATGGTGGCTGATGCTGACGCGGGAGGGATCTAACGCAAGCATTCCCCTGCCTGATAAGGGTGCGGCTTCAAGCCAATCCATGGAGTATGAAAAAGCATGGGTAAAATACTATCCTATTGGGATCCAAGGGAAGGTTGTCCGGCAGGTTCCCAAATCAGGAGGTATGGTGGCTGCTGCATCCACCACACCTTCTACAACTATTTTAAGGGAGGACCAACTAATGTATCATCGATCAAAGAGACTCAGAGAACATTCCTCTCCCAACCCTGTGATGGCCGCAGTTTAGACATATTCATCTTTCTTGTTCGTGGATTAGGATGAACAAGTGGTTGCGGGTCCCAGGGAGACCATCCCAGAAGTTCTGCTAGTTGATACAGGGCTTAAAAACTTGGTCCCCATGCCTGAACCAGGGTTGGATGCTCCAGACTTTCCATCTTCGGAATCAACTTCTAGGGATCACACGTTTGCATGGGCTGCCATGCCAGACATCATTCTCATGTCATCCAGCGATGATACCAAAGATCCTTGTACCATGGCAGACCATTGGGCAGTGCGCAAGTATGCCTGGCCCCGAATCTGTGAAATCATCACTGAAACCCCTTTAGCCGAAATGGAAACTGAAACTGAAGCTCTTCATCAGCTCTTCCTGGGTTTGGGGTCAGGTGGCTTTGACTATCGGTAGTTCCATTCTCTTGCTTGACAAGTTGTCCTAGCCTGTGAGGAAGTTGTCACAAATGACTGCAAGATTTCTCACTTTGATTCCACTCATTGTGGGGCCCGAACATTGGATGAAACCACAACAAAGCTCAGTCAACTGATAGCATGGGAGGCGATCTCTCGAGACCAGGCATCCATCCTATCCTTCGAGTTGCATGAATGCGAATAACGGGCCGCGATGCTGAGGGATCAGTTATCGGCTATGACTGGTCATCTTGAAGCTACCAGAAAAGGGATCAACGACCTCCAAACCATAGTGGAGCGTATCCGTCCGGTGGCTGAAGTTGAAACCAGGGAGAAGGCAGTGTTGTAACAGTCCTACAATGACCTTCACAACGTGGTCGATGATCTTGTGGGGAGTGAAAGTCAGGATCCTTTATAACAATCAGAGCCACTTTTGTATCCCCTATTTTACTTACCCCTCTTCCCCCCTTTTTTGAGAGGGAGAGACCCCAGCTTGTGGACGTCCTCTCCCCTTTTTTATTCGAACAAAATACAGTCTCTATCAATTACTTGTTGCCGCGAAATTTGACAGTTACTTAGAGCAATTTTCATGTAAATAATGATTCAACGAATCATAATTAATCATAAAAAAGGAAAACAAACTCTAACTTTTTTGCTGAACATGGGGTCCATCCAGCATAGTCTGACTGTTGCTAGGTTTTTGTAGGAAAATCCCAAAAACTTTTTTCTTTTAATGCCCTGATTTTGCATGGGCCCATTTAGTGTGGACCCAGCGGGTATAACCTAGCATTTGCTTAGGTCGCCCTTTTTGGGTTTTTGGCCTAACATGCATTGTGACTATTTCTTTTGTGAGCAGTTTAAAGTCCCGCTGTCAAGACTATCACTACTGATGTTTTAGGTCGAACATATTTTAAAAAATATGGTGGGGAAAGGCCCCCAATGGGGTTTAACTGATTAAATGTAGTCTCAATACTCTTACGACACACGTGGGGGAAAACATATTTAAATTTGAATGGCATGCAGGGCATGTCTCAAGATATAGGAGTTGTTTCGGTGTACAGAGGTAGGAAGAGCATTGCCTATGGAAAACATGCCTTTGGTAGACGGGCCAGGGGTGATCAATATGCGGAGCCGTTGAGGGAATGGTATGCATAGTCATACAGAGGCGTCCTTAACTCAAAGACTTATCCATTTATGATGGCCAGTGGACTTCATGGAAGCCCAGATCATGGAAACCACGATGGGTGGTTTGGGGAAAAAAATGAAAACCACCGGGGGTGTCTCAGAAAGGGTTTGTGATGTGTGAATGGTTTTGAGAAAATCTGTATTAATCAGGAGTGTGAAAGCATGGTTCCCGCCCTACGCATTTATCTAGCATAAAGGACAGTTGGGGCTTGACACAATTTAAAGTCAGGCAGCTGGGACATCATCTGAAATGGAACGACTTCTCTTGGTTCTCCGCAATCTTGTCAAAGGAGTTCAGCCGCATTCAGGTAGGATTGTGGAAGAGGTTGGTAAATTTTAGCTCAGAGGGTTTTCGAATCCCGGGATAGAAATGGGGGTTCAGAGGCCAAGAGGAGTACAGAGTGAAGCATTGCCTAAGGAAATCATTCCTTTGGTATACGGGCCAGGGGCGATCAATATGCAGAGCCATTGAGGGCATGGTATGAATATTCGTACAAAGGTGTCCTTAAGTAAATTACTATTCACTTCTGATAGCCGAGAAACTTTAGGGAAGTTGAAATTTGGGACCACCAGGGGTGGATTATGAGAGTTCGGCTTTTTCTGAGTACAGATTATGGATTATGATGATAGGGTACATGAATACGGGAGAAATATCTGGACTAAACTTCCTGAGAATGGGTGAAGTAATTCTTTCTCACGCTGGTGTGAGGCGGGGGTTCGTGCAGGTCTGACGCGTGCACTGAAGGATAGAGAAAAGACACTGTTTCTTAGTGAACCCATGAAGAGTATGACCGTTTAATTTATCATCATGTGGTTGGAACATATTCCGTGCAGTTTAGCATCATGTGGCAAGGAAGAGAGGAATTTTTAATGGTTGTTGTGTAGCTTAACGCCATGCAGCAAGGATGGGAGGCATTTTTGAAGGCTGTTGTGCATTTTAACATCATGCAGCGAGGACGGGGGGGAATTTTTTTCTTTGAACCAGTGAAAAAACTTGCGGTTGGAGGCATTTCTCTGGATGGTTAATGCTTGGCCTTTTCAGTTTTGTGCCAAGCAGCCAAGATATCCTGTGCAGTTTAACATCATGCAGTGAGGAAGTAGTTGCAAAGGAATCTCTTCATCAGAATATAACTGGGCTTGAATACCTCAATATGCCTCAGACGGGGGGGGGGGGGTTATTTGTGTAAATCATGGTTCCGGGGCTTTTGGGATCAGGAGAGGTGATATGGGGGCTCTAAGGCCAGTAAGCATACGGAGCTAGAGAGAGCATCGGCTGTGGAAATATTTCCATTGATGGACGATCCAGGGGATATCATTATGAAGATTCGCTGAAGGCATGGTATTCATAGTCGTACAAAGGTGTCCACGAGTTGATGACTTTCCATTTCTGATGGCCATGAATGGTTATAAGGATCTGCAATTATCCGGGCCACGAAGTCTGTCATTTGGAAGGAGAATGTATGGACATGTCTGGGGTTTCCATCCCTGGTTGCTTGTTGATTTTCAAAGAGCCCCCTGCGATGATATTTTCTCACTTTTTTTGTGCGCGGGGGTGTGCCTTTATTCCATGCAATTTAACGTCATGTGGTAAGGACTATGTACTCCTAGTTTATCGGACATAGAGCTTGGAACATTGGGTGACTATTGCTGTAGTCACTCGAATGATAACTGAGTATACATGTTCTGATATACATGGAACAAGGTGGGAGATGAAGGTCCTAAACTGAAACTTTGAGTTTTCCCGAATCAAGAGGTGTGGTGTGGGGGCTCTGATGCCGGTAGGCGTATGGAGCTAGGAAGAGTACTGCCCGAGGAAATCGTGCCTTTGATGGACGAGCCAGAGGCTATCATTATGCAGAGCCGCTAAGGGCATGGTATGCATATTCATATAAAGGTGTCCCCATGTCGATAAATTTCCACTTCTGATGGCCATGAATTATTATGAAAATCCGCAATTTCTCACAGTGTAGAGTTTGACACATGGGGATAATGGTGTCCGGGTATACAAGAAACATATTCACTGCAATTGTCTGTTGAGTCAAAGAAGCCTAGTCCTGGATTGATGTTTGTTGATGCAGGTCGCTATGTGATCCACTGACAGACACATAGGCTAGCTAGATAGGGATACCCTGGAAACACCTGGATGTGAAAAGGGGAATGAACTTGTAAACCAATTCTCCACAAACTTATGGATCAGGAGGTATGGTATGGGGTCTCTAAGGCTAGTAAGCATACAGAGCTAGGAAGAGTGTCACCTGTGGAAATCATTCCTTTTGTAGACGAGCTATGGGTTATCATTATGCAGAGCCACTGAGGGCATGGTATGCATAGTCATGCAAAGGTGTCCCCGGGTCGATAAATTTCCACTTCTGATGGCCATGAGTGGTTATGAAGATCCATAATTATCCGGGTCGTGGAGTCAGATGTATGGAGAGTATGCATCCAAATTTTTAAGGAGTATCTCCATCTCGTATCTCAAGGTGTCTTTGGTGGGTCGCGACGAAGTCCGTGCAGTTTAGCATCATTCGGTGAGGACGAAGTCCAGGCAGTTTATCGTCATGCGGTAAGGACGAATATATACACCCCATGCAGGTCTAGTTAGTACATGGGGGAAGGGGGTATTTTTAACATCATTTTTGTGCAGTTTAATGTCGTGTGTTAAGGATGAGAAGAACACCCCGCGCCGGTCTGGTACGCACATGGGGGGAAAGGGAATTTTTTGTTTATTTAGGGGGCTGGGCCAGGACTAAGGATCCTGGCGTCGCTACGTATCCTGCAAAGGTAGGAATCAAGTCATACATAGTTCTCTTAAAGAAGTACACCCCGTGTAGGTCTGGTACATACACGGCGAAAAGAAGGCATTTTTTATCTTTTATTAAGGGGGCAGTGCTAGGACTGGGGATCCTGGAGTCGCTACGTGTCCTGTGAGGGCAGGAATCAAGATGTACGTAGTTCTCTGGAATCCATGCAGTTCCAACGTCATGCGCTGGCTGGGCCAGGACTAGGGATCCTGGCGTCGCTACGTATCCCGTGAGGGTAGGAATCAAGCCGTACGTAGTCCTCTGGAATCCGTTCAGTTTTAACTTCATGCGGTGAGGACGAGGGGTATTATTAGATTCCATTCAGTTTAACATAATGCAGTGAGGATGTGATACTCATAGTTTATGGTAATAGAGGTTGGGCTTTTGGGTGCTCGACAGTTTAATGTCATGCAGTTCGGATGATGAATACACCCCATGCAGGTCTGGCCCATACACAGGGGGAAGGGAGCATTATTGACTCTTTTTATCTTTGCAGTTTAGCATCATGTGGTAAGGAAGGACTCCATGCAGTTTAACGTCATGCGGTGAGGACGTGAATACAACCCGTGAAAGTATGGTCCGTACATGGGGTAATGGGCATTTTTTTTCTTTTTGAGGTGGCTGGGCCAGGGTGTGGAATTCTGGCATCACTACGTATCCTACGAGGGCAGGAATCAAGCCTCACGTAGTTCTCTGAAAGTCGATACACCCCATGCAGGTCTGGTCCGTACACAGGGAAAGAGGGCATTTTTATATCATCTTGTCTGTGCAGTTTAACAGCATGTGGTGAGGACGAAATACTCTTATTTTAAGGTCATAGAGTTTGGACCGTTGGGTACTTGGCAGTTTAACGTCATGTAGCTCGGACGATGAGTACACCCCGTGTAGGTCTGGTCCATACATGGGGGGAGGGGAATTCTTATCTCTTGTTATCTGTGTAGTTTAACGTCGTGTGGTAAGGATGAAGTCCATGCAGTTTAACATCATGTGGTGAGGACATGGATACACCCCATGCTAGTCTCTACGCGAAATACTTCTTTAGGAATCATGTATTCGTAGGAGCGGTTTTAAATTGTCCATCCATGGAGATCAGGGTATATGCTTCGTTGGAGTAGACCTTGTGTACAACATATGATCCCTCCCACATGGGCTCCATCTTTTGAGGATTCTTTCCGTGTATCATTGGGGTCTGGAGGACCAGCACTAAATCTCCTTCCAAGAATGACCAGAGGTTGTCCTTTTTGATTAAGTCTCATGCGATCCGGTTATGGTACACTTCCAGGTGGTGCAGAGTGTGCAACCGCTTCTCGTCTAGCTATTCCAATTCACCTAGCTACATTTATGACTTCTCATCATCGGATAATTGATCACAGATGGCAACACGGAGTGAGGGATGTTGGTGTTCAATGGGAAAGACCGCTTCTATTTCCGTACACCAATGAGTACGGGGTAGACTGAGTAGCGGTGCAGATTGTGGTTCGATAATCCCACAATGCATGGAGGAGTTTATCCTGCCATGACTTCTTGTCTTTGTCCACCATTTTCTGGAGGATGTTGGATAGGGTCTTTTTGAAGTCTTTTATCTATCTGTTGGCTGCTGCATGTTAGCAGGATGAGTGGTTAGCCTTGATACCATAATCGTGGTATAGCTTTTCCAACTCAGCAGATCATAAATTGGTGTTGTTGTCCATCAGTATAGTATGAGGGAAACCATATATGGTGATGATATTGGTTGTCACGAAGCTGACAATGTTTCTTGCCCTGACTTCCTTGAGGGGTATGACTTCTTCCCATTTGGAAAAGAAGTCGGTTGTCATGAGGATATACTTCAGTTTTTTGGCCATGGCGGGAGGATATGGTCCCATGACGTCAATCGCCCAAACAGAAAACGACCAGTAGTACTTAGCATGATGAAGTAACTCTGGGGGTTGGTATATGAAGTTGGCATGAATCTGGAATGAGTGAAATTTTGTGGTAAAATTCTCTCAGTCTCATGCCACTATAGGCCAGTAGTACCCAAGCCTTCAAAAATGATGGGAATTATTGGTCCCTGGTTGATGTGCTCCACACGCTCCTGCATGTACTTCAGCCATGACGGTAGCAATTTCTTCTCCTTCAATGCATCTGAGGAGCACTCCATCGAGGCCTCATCTATAGAGGACCTCTTGATTATCTATGCCACCATATAGGAAAAAGTTGGTTTCCCTTCTCCGCATTTGCTCTCGTTCAGCCCTATCTGATAGAAGCTCTCCTCGTTGAAGGCAGTTCAGGATGGGGATCATCCAGCCAGTGGAAGGAGCATATGCCTCGGGGATAGGACTGACTTTGCAGATTTCGTCCATCTTAGTTTGAAAAAATGGTAATACCATTCGACGGTGAGCAATACTGATGACAGTTTCATCCTGGTCAGGGTCGACTAGGGCTGTGGTCACATTGGCTAATGCATCAGCCTAAGCGTTCTGGGACCGACGAATATAAGTTAATGTTGGTTCTGTGGAGAACTCATCCATTAGCCCTCAGACATGGTCAAAAAGGGGGATTAGATCCTCCTTTTTAATAGCATAGTCACCATTGACTTGTTTGATGACCATCTCCGAGTCACATTTTACCTTAAGGTGTTGTACTTGTGCTTCGAGTGCGAGCTCCAGGCTTACAATGAGAGACTGATATTCCAATTCATTGTTTATACATCCCTCTGACTGGAGGAAGGAATATAGAAAAACATCCTTTTCTGGGGACACGAGTATTATCCCCAGGCCCACTTTGTTGAATCTGGGATCCTCCATCCTCTTCCTAGTAGGTTTTCGGGACAAGCCTTCAAAGTACATTTCCCAATCTGGGAACTCCTCTTGGACCGAGAAGATATCTTCATCTGGTAGTTCGGTGTCCGGTGCAGTGGTCCCTATTGAAGGGTGCCCTACCAGAAAGTTTGCTAATGCCTGGCTCTTGATGGCTTTTTGAGGCACGAACCAGATGTCGAACTGTTGCAGGATGACCGCTCATCGGGATAGGTGCCCGGTTAGCATCAGGTGATTGAGGATGTACATGACCGAGTTACTCCGCGAGATCAAATGAACTTCATGATGCTGTAGATAATGTCGCATCTTTTGAACCATGAAGACCAAGTCCATACATCTCTTCTCTATATTTGAGTATCGAGTCTCAGCATCAATCATGGATCGACTAAGGTAATAGAGACTGTTTTCACTGCCCGCGTCATTCTTTTATGGGAAGAAGGCTCCCAGTGATCGCTCTAGGGCCATCATCCGATGGTCTGAAGAGGTACTTATTCAAGTTTTCGAACACCTATTGGCAGTCATCCTACCATTAGTACGTGAACCACTTCTTCATTAACCTGGTGAAAGGAAAACATTTTCCTGATAGGTTAGCTATGAACCACCTAATATATGCTAGGTGTCCTTGGAATCCCCTCAGCTCAGTGGGATTTGGGGGAGGTGGCATTCTCAAGATAGCCTTCGTCTTCTCAGGGTCGACTTCGATGCCACGATGGCGTATGAAGAAGTAAAGGAATTTCCCTGAGGTAACCCCAAAGGCGCATTTCAAGGGGTTCATCATCAAGATATGCTATCAGAGCTTGTTGAAGACGGTCTCAAGGTCCGAAAGGTGATCCGAGCGCTGTATAGACTTGACCACTAGGTCATCCACGTAACATTCAACGAATTTCCCCAGGAACTACTTAATTATCTGATGCCTGGCACACTGATATGTGGCTCCATAATTCTTGAGACCAAAGGGCATGAACCTGTAACAGAATACCCCTTGAGGAGCCCTGAAGGTAGTGGCTTCTTCGTCTTATCGGGCTATCCTGATTTGATTATATCCAGAATACCCATCCCTGAAGGATAGTTCCTTATACCTGGCCGTTGCATCAATTTACAACTCAGTGACTGGAATTGTGAAGTCATCTTTTGGGCAATGCTGATTGAGATCTCTAAAATCAATGCAGATGCAGATTTTTCCCTTCTTTTTCTTGATGGGGACGATGATGGCCAACCAAATGGGGTACTGATCCTATCAAATTATGCCTCTTTAATGATCTTATTCACTTCAACCTCTATCTAGGTAGCATGTGAGGGGTGTGTCCTTCTAGCGTCCTGTTTGTAGACCCGGTGGTCTTCTGGAAGACCCAGGTGATGCGTCGCTACCTCAGGATTGAGTCTCGGAATTTCTGTGTAATTCCAGGTGAAGAAATCCCGGTGTTTCCTTAAGAAGGAGGTATATACCTTGTGTTCCTCGAGAGACATGGCCACACTAATGAGAGTGTTCCTCGGGTCTTCCTCGATACCCAGGTCTATTTCCTTGAGTTCGTCCATAGTGGTAGAGATACCTTCCTCAAATACGAGAGGAGCATCCCTGAGATCTTCCCCCTATTATCCTCCCAAATTCACATCTTCTTGGTCTGAGGATGAGATAGATCCTGTCACGAGTTCTTGGAAGTATGGAGGCAAGGTTTGATGGGCATCCTTGCTCGAGATTTCGCACATGATTGAGGGTCAGTAGACGTTCCCACATTGTCACACTCGACCATTGTGGCTGAAGTCATGAGGACATCTGAATGCATGTCTGGACATGAACTCCTACCTTCCACGTGGTTGATGGGTAGGAAATAATCTCTGCCAAGCCACCTTAGAGGGTTTTCAGAAACCATTTCTAGGCCATTTGGAGCAGGTATCCAGTCAACGCCATCGACCAAAGGCTTCCTTTTCTTTTTCTCATAGAACCCGACATCGATGTAATGTGACTCGGAGAGATCCAATGGGGCCTTGTCGGTGTGAAATGTCCCGCTTTATCCATTGACACAGTACATAATACACTGGTGATAGGATGAAGGAACGTTCATGTTCTTATGGAGCCATGGCCTTCCCAGCAGGGCATTGAATGTTGTGCTTTGCCGGACCACCAGAAATTCTGTGTGGGCTACCAGGTCATCAAAATGGGTCTTTAGTATAATCTGTCCCATTGGTTTCTGCTCACTCTTATCGTAACCCAACAGAGTTGCGGCTGAGGTAATTACATCATCCTCACTATATCCCAACTTACGGAGTGTCTGTAGGGGAAGGAGGTTAACTACATAGCCATTTTCTATAAAGACTTTCCGGATCTCAATACCATTCACCGTGCCAGACAGATATAGTGGTCTAATGTGTCCTTTCATGATGGCATATTTTTCCTGATCGGTGAAGGAAACCACTGCATTTCATTCATCCGGGCCAATCTCCATTCAGTAAATCTCGGCGGCAGCTACCTCGGCTTGAAATTCCTGGGGGTTGATCCAAGCTTCGATATGCACCTCCCTAAGGTCGGCTGACAAACCCAGGGCATCTAGGATTGGCAACTTGGCTGGTACTGATGCCAGCTACTTAAGGATGTCTTATTTTTGCCCCAGCAGCCGACGCTTCTCCATCAGTGGGAGATTCATAGCTAGTGCTTTGGGAGCTGGAGCTTTTGACAAGTAGGTACCAGCCGCGGGGACGGATCTCGATGGTGTTTCTGCGTTTTGAGGACTTGGCCCGGCCAGTCTGTTTGTGTGCACTAGGAGGCCAGACACTTATTCCTCCTCTAGTGGGTACCACAAAACAATAGGGCCAGAGTGGCCTCTTGTGGAGGTGGAGGGTGATTTCCTCTCATGTAGAGTCCGCTAAATGGCTCTCCCATGGGTTTCCGTGATATTAACGGTTTGGGCCGGTGTCTAGCCATAGGGTTGGCTTCGGCCACGGCTGTGCCTCTCCTGGTATCCTCTGCCTCTGCGATTCCTCCTCCCAGCTCCTCGTGCATGGATCTAGGGTTCGTAACCATACCCATCATTAGGGAATGAACCCATGAGATGTATGATGTTGATAGAACCAAAGATTGGAACTTAATCCTCTGATAGGTCAACCTAGTCGGTTGTCTCTGATGGTGCCGTTTGGTGGGTCGGTGCCCGTGGTGCCAAATTTGAGGGCATGAAATCTTCCAGGGTCAGGACTAACTTTGGCCCCGTCACGGAATAATCCTCTTGTGATTGTTTCCTCCTTCGACTCCACCTAGATGACCAGCTCGTAGAGGATTTTGAGGCTGATGTTGTCGGCTCTACGGATCCAGGGGCTGTTAGTGGCAACACCGGCTGTTGTAGTTGAGCTCGGAGTATGCCTTGAGCTCGGTTGATAGTCTTCTGAGTCATCCAGTTTTCAAATTTCTGCCATTTTATGCTGGTGACATTCTTCCATCCCTCCTCTTTGTCAGAGTTGGTGGTAGAGATACATGCCACATGTGATGGGGGTGGTCCCAGCTCGACTTTTCGGGAATATACCATCCTCTGTATGAGGTCTTTGAAGACGAAGAATTCTCAGATACTGTGCCCCAACATTCGATGGTAGGAGAAATAATCTGTCCTGTCATCACGGCCGAATTCTTTAGGTTTCCTTGGCTCCAGGAGGCGGAGCAGGTTGCTGTTCATTGCAGCAATGAATTAGCCACAGACTTGATCATCTTATAATGAAGATACATTTTTTCATCATTCCTCAAACTGGTTCCTCTTCGGTTTTCTCTGATCTTCCCATTTAGACCGGGGCAGCTGCTCTTATGTAGGGGGCCCTTGACGATTTGGTGGAGGCCTGAGCAATGGAGCGGGCACAGGGGCCGGATTGAGTGTGTCAAAGGACACTTCAACTCTAGGGGATCTTTTCACTGGAACTTATGAGGCTATTCAGGACATTGAATTAGTTTGCTGCAGGGAGTCCTCAATTCTATTGGTAATGGCTGAGATATGGAAGAAGACAGTGGTGCACTCCACCAGTATGAGCGGTGTTCACAGATCATATCGAAGATTATCAATGCATATGGATAGCATCTCATCTTGAGGCATTGGTCTGTTCAGAGAATAGGTCAGACCTTTCCATCTGGCGATGAAATCTGAGACACTCTCGTTCTCCCTCTGCTTGCAGTTCATGAAGTTTCTTACCGTTGTTTTAGGTAGCTTTGAACTGAAGTAGAATAGGAACTGCTGTCGGATGTCCTCCCAGCTCTTTATCGACTAGGCCGATAGACTTGTGTACCAGATGAAGGTGCATCCATGCAAGGTCCGTACGAAGAATATTTGTTTCACAACTTCTTGTTGTTCCGGAGTTCCCATCATAGGGACTCAATAGGATGCGTAGTGCATCAAATGCTGCTATGGATCTTCTAATCAATTGAAGATGGGGAATATAGGGCTCCCAAAATTGGGTGGAGGTGGTGATTTGTTCACCCAATCTGGGTAGGGTTTCTACTCCAGCTCTATCAGAGCGCGTCGTCCTTCCATCGCATCCAATCGAGCTGTTAGTTCCTCGATGGTGTTTGTGAGTCCTGGATTTACATCCTGTTGGGCCTGTTCCTAGGTAGGCGTAGCCCGAGACATTGCCTGAGGATCCGGATTGTCCGGCACCAAGGGTGAATATTCCGTTCAAGGTACCCTCAGAGGGTTCAGGTGTACTTTCTCCGGTTGCCTCCTAAGTGGAGGGAAATCCTGGTATTCATCATCCACGTTTAGGTTGCTAGACGAACCAGGTGCCTTATTGGACAGGAGCCCTGATCATGCTTCATTTTCCAGGGCAAGCCTTAGCCATTGAGGTTCACTTACTGGGAGTGCATGACATGGCTCTTCTTGGGATGCACTTTCAATAAGGAGGTTACACTGGAGTAGCTCGACGTTAACCCGCCTCAATTATTTCATCTCTTCTTCCTGTCGAGCGAACCTCTCTTCGAGCGTGAGTGGATCATTTTTATCGAGAGAAGGAGATGGGTTAAGGGTAACCGTTCCTTTATTCTAATCCTTGTTAGAAGCTCTCTGGGTAGGTGGAGGGAGGTTAGCTTAAGGGGCGGCCATATTTAAAGTGGTCATCTGGTTCCGGGTGTGCACACCTGGGGGTTCGTTGTGAGTCACATCCTGACCGGAACCGTCGTCACCTGATCCTTCCAGATTTGAATTTTCCCCGGTGTCACCCGTGGGGTTTGCCTCTATGGCGTTGATGAACACATATTGCAGGGTGGAGGGGACGCCATCTTCCAAATAGGAAGAGGATCTACCGTGTCTTCGACTGGCCTTCCCTTTCATGACCTTGGATTGCCATCAGACTTCTTGATTAATGTTGACACAAAGAGTTATTTGATGCGACCTTACAGTGAGCCTTCCTCTGAAAGGGGATGATGATTCAAATGACAGGATAGGACTGGAACCTCTTCTTATGACTATCCTCCCTAGATGAGAGAATACCGACTCTCATGGGGGAGGTTGTTGAGGAGGGCGTAATAATGCCCCCAGCCCTGAGGGCTGGGGTTGGATCTGTTCCCTGGATGTTGAGTCTTTTCCCAGTTTTATTGGTCTTACGGGGGCATTTGTGGTTAAAAATGCCCCCATCCCTATAGGCTGGGGATGACCATGGATTGCGGTAGTGGTTGTAGCTATCGCGGCCTGCCTAATGTCGCGTGCCCCCATCCTAGGGTAAACCGAATTTGGTACCGAATTCACCCGTGGATCAGTCCTTTCTGGGGAGGCATGCATATATCTCGGATTGTCCTCTCTTAGTCTAGAGGAATGTTGTATGCTCTATGTGGCCCGATTCAGGAGTTTTTTAATGGCTTGTTCCCATTGGGCCTGACGCTTCTAGGACTTACTCATGGCCCGTCTCTGTTGGGTGTGTTGCCTTTCCTGAATAGGGGGACCACTCGATTTCCATCTCGATGTGAAGACGTTGAAAGATACCATGCCAAACGGGTTTTTCTGAGTGGGGAGCAGAGTGAAATGCAGAGCTCCATGTTCCCCCATCCCATGATATGGACTCCCGTTGGAGCATCACCGATGAGGCGGTGCAGTTCGTGTAGTGCACAAAGGAAAGCTACCTCCATATGCCATTTTTGCCTCTCGGGGCATTGTTTTCGCGTCGAGGAAAGGGCCTCCAGGTCGATGTGATGCAGGAGGCCCCCTATTATCTTGACGTGGTCTACATACCCATCATAGGGCAGGAAGCTTGATTTCAGCCGACTGAGGGTCGTCCATATATTATGGTGGATGCCGGACAAGCATTCTTCCAACAACTCCATGGGTATGTCATATTGAGAGGTCTTCGTGGGCCAAAACATAACTAGTATATCATTCCTGGCCAGTCGTTTCCTCAGCTGCAGCATGTCGGCATACTCCTCCGCCTGTGATTGCTCTACCTGGTCTTCCCAACTATGGCACTCTCTGTAGTCAGAGGCAGTCGGACCAGTAGGAATTGAATTGTCTTTTGGACGATTCCGAGGTGGTTCAGAAGATGAACGCGGCCCTAGAACGGATCCTGATTGAAGAATGGAATCGCTAGCGACAATCTGGAAATCTGACAAGCTCGATCCCATCATTCTGAGTGCCTCGGCATATGAGGGCCTTTCGGTGCTTGCTTCGGCAAGGGGAGGTCCATCTAGTGTAAATAATATGTTTCCATGGTGAGGACTTCCGCAATGGCATCCGTAATGGAGAGGACTACCATTACTTCTTGATGCTTCACTTAATAGAGGAATTTTGTAGTGCACACCCTAGGGAGGACCTCCAAGGCGTATTGCAGCAAGGGGAGGACCTTCTGGCTGTATAGCGTCGTTATAGGGAGGACCATTGCAACAACTACCATCATGGTGAGGATGACCATAATGGATTGACGTTCGACACACATCTTGGGGAGGACCTTCAGGACACGCCGCGACAAGGGGAGGACCTTCTTGTTGCTTGGGTCCATTGCGGGGAGGACCTTCACAATGGCGGCCATGGCGGCGAGGACTACCATCATAGCTGCGGCACTGGAGAGAACTACCATTACTGTTGCCGTAGGGAGAATATCTACAGGATACATCCCGGGGAAGGCCTCCAGAATGTACCACAATTAGGGGAGTTCCTTCCCATTTCTTAACGTCTCTATGGGGAGGACCTCCGTTATCAGGATGGTGAGGACTACCACCATGATTTGATGCCCGGCTATGCGGAGTTCCGTTGCAGTATAACCCCTGGGGAGGACCTTCATGGCAGGCCACAACAATGGGAGGGCCTTCTTATCGTGATAATATGTCACTACAGGGAGGGAATCCATAGTTGTGACTATGATAGCGAGGACTACCATCACAATCTGTGGTCCTACTACATGGAGAGTGTTTGCAGCTTATACCCCGGGGAGGACCTTTAGGGCGGACCGCAGCAAGTGGAGGACCTTCTTGCTGCTCGATCTTCTGGTCACGTGGAGTGTTTCCGTGACTCACATCAAGAGAGAAGCTCTCGTGATAGATCATTATATTCCCGTGGGGGAAGCCCCCATGGGTTCTCTGGGGAGGACCTTCAGAGCTGCTGGTAGCGACATTGCAGGGAGGACCTTCGCAACTGAAACCGCCACTCCCATAATATGATAATGGGAGGGCAGGGTTCTGAGCCATCGACATGTGCATAGCTGCATTGGGAACACCATCTTCCCGCAGAGCGGAGTTATGAACCCACTCTATATTTTCCGGATGCCTTCGGTGTGTTCAGGGTGCTCTTTTGCAGGCAGCGGGGACTGTCTGCTATGGACAACGACCTTCACCTCATTTGGGTCCCTGTCTAATTGGGTCACGTGATTCTTCTGGGATATGCCGACGAACATCCTGGCTTTTAGTAGGGAAATATGCCTGATCAGAAGCATCCACCGTGATGGATGGGTGTCCCCTAGTTGGAACGAGTGAAGCTCCTCGATCCGGTTTCCCTTACGTCGCGGAATATAGCCAGCGGCCCTCCTGGGCAGGAGTAGGGATGAACATCTCCTCTGAGGCGACTATCTTGTATCTTAGATGAGTCACCTCAATTGGGGAGACGGGCTCACGGGCCCGAGTCCTTGCTTTTTCCGCTGATTCAATTAAATTCTGGAAAGTCTGTATGATATGATCTGGTATATATACCGACTCATCCATCATTGCCAAGATATGTAGAGAGACATCTTTGGATGGAATGGGTATGAAGGCCCATTCTAGTATCGTAGTAGGAATATCTTGCTCCGGTATTCCAGTGGTCAGTGGGTACTGACAATTCTCAAATGTTGGGGCAGGTGAACGAATCTACCCCTGTACCAGGATATGTCTGTTTATCTCTCCATCTTCCGACACTTTAGGGTGGCGGACTTTACTTTCATCCGCAGGGAGCTGGCCCTGCATATATTCTTCTCCCACTGTATCGAGTCGGTGGCCTTTGTTAGTAGGGAGAAGTACCCACCTATGATTTTCCGCCACATTTGGGAGGCGGTCTTTGTTGATCGCCACCATATCAGGATGGAGGGCGTCATAAGAAACTGCTAAGATCTGGTCCTGTAGGTGCCGAGTCGCCACCTCGTCAACCTAGTGTGCTTCACGACCCTGGGCAGGGAGAGGTGCATGCCGAGAAAGTGTTTTCCTATGTGAGAAACGAGATTGATGGATCTCGGCGGGGATACGCACTGGCTCGGGTGATGCCTCCATGTCTGGATGGTGGGCTCGATAGGAGCGAACAGGTGTAGGTGGCTATTCGTGGTACGTCTCTGTGGCTGGGCAGCGGATCGCCTCCTTAGGGACCAGGGTGATAACCGGTCCCCGATTGTACGTCTACCGCCCTCGTCGGGCGGTATGAGGGGTCGAAGCTCGGGGTGTGTGGGACTGAATCCTCGGGGAGACATCCTCCTCGGCGCGAGGATGTTGGGTCGCGACGTGACCATGATGACGTCTTCCAGCGGGGGCCTTGGAGCAGAACCCACATTTGGTGGGGATGAAGTCCTCAACGTCGACCTCATCTGCCTCCCCAAGATAAGGGAGGTACGCATTGTCCCGTTCCAGGGACAGACTCCTGAAACGGTTGGAGACAGCGACATGGGTTGTCTAGATCCGCCACTGCGGTTTCTGGTGGGCAGGCGACTAGTGAATCTTGATGGATTGGAGGGAGTGCAAGGCCACCTCCACCATTGGGAGAGTACCATTCACGAGCTATGCTCGGATCAGTGTGTCCAAAACCTAGCATTGAAGACGTTGGGTGGGTGATCGGGTCCTCCGTTGTTGAGGAAGTCCCGTCCTTGCATTGTTGGAAATGCACACTTGTGAGTTAATTTGTGATTCCATTGGATCAAAGGGAGTTCTGAAAGTGGTACCTGCAAAAAATTTTAGAAAATACAAGCGTCAAACTTGTCAACGAAGCATCTCATAATCCCATGCATAATTAATGACCTTTATTGGCCTTCCTTTAGAGCGTGATGGGGCACAGGGTGGGATTAGGTTTAACTCATCATGTTTGGTTAAAGATTCATGTCAGGTTCACCATTTTTTGTTTCATTTGTTTTTGGCATTAGGGCCTCGAAACGCTCAATGGATCCGTATCCAATGATTGATGGACCTGCTTTCCAAAGGAATGTGTTCGCCGGATGGTCTAACCAGTGACTCTTAAGAACTCACATTGGTCGAGAGGATTGGAAGTTGGGCTGATCACACCCTTTTTGGGGAGAATTATTGCCTATTTCAGGACTCTCTTATAGATTTAAGACGTATTCATTTGTTCACAAATTTTTGGTTTATACCCAAACATAGTATCCACGGGTTTAACCTTGGCGGGAAATGGTCAACTTGACGCAGGGGTTCAGAATCATTTATGCCTGAGGTTTACCATTCCTTGTTGGATTAATGACCCCGAAGAGTTGGACCTCGCTTGAGGTGGTACTAGGAGTGGAGCGTTGAACCGTCATGAATAATAGTCGGATCAACTGGGTGTTGGGATTGAACCTCTTGGAGGCTTCCTACATACCCTGTCTAGGAGACAGGGATCAAAGTCCATGTAGTTCAGATTGGGTTCGGGGAACCGACGTGTAGATAGACTGGGTGGTCCGATTGGTGATGGGCCTGAACCTAATGGAGGCTTATTACGTAGTTATGCTCTGGGGCAGCCTGGAATGATGTATTGGGGCTTACACTCTAAGGAGGACCCTAAGGGGATGTCATGGTCGATGCTTAGTCTAAGACCATGTGAGTTATGCTCGGTGTGTGAAACAAGAGGTAGCAGGGACCGGAGGATCACGTCGCGAAATGTGGATCCGTGAGAAGTGTAGTGGGGCTTAGGCATAAGGGAATCCCATAAGGTCGGGGATTTCTCCTAGATGGATGCACACGGCGATGGATTGGGGCTTACACTCTATGGAGGCCCCTATGGTTGGAGCTTACTCCGAGATGGACGACCGGGTCAACAAAGCCCAGTGGGAGAGGGAAAGGGGGTGCTCCTATGCCCATCTCCTCTCTTGGAGTGCATGAGGGCTTCCTTATAATGGCTATTTTACCATCTCTGAGGAGCCATCAACAAGTGGAGAGGGAGAAATGGGATTCCTGAGCTCATAATCCACATTACCATGGGAATGTGAACCCAGGAATGCTTCATGAATCTGCTAATGGGTCGGGGCAACCCCTTCGCCTCTACTTACCGTGGGTATGTGAACTCAAAATGGTGCGCTGATGCGCTTGAAAGTTACACCATGCGAATCTGGTGGCCCTGTTGGGGGCCTCGGCTCGGGGCCGATGAATAGGCCAATGAGGGAGTCCAGGAGGACTTGGATAGATCAGAAGTATTTTATATGGCTTGGGAAATGAGAACACCAAAGTATTTGGTGTGCCACTGAGAGGTATGGGTGGTGGCGCCCTTCGCGTGGGGAAGTGACACGTGGCTGGAGAAGCCCTTCGCGAACCAGGGGGTTCACGGACTGATTGGCGTCCCATGAACTAGGGTGGTTCGCGACTTCGGGTTTGACCCGCAAAACAAGGTGGTTCGCGGAGGGTTCCAGGCGGGCAGCAGTGGCCAATGGCGGCGCTGGTTGGAGGCTCGTCGGTCGGGGCTTCGCCCGCGTAGGAGAGTTCTACACGGTGTGACGGATGGGAAAAGATGCATAAACTCCCTGGTCCATGGAGAATTCATCCGCGGAGGGGGTATGGTTCGCGGTTTTCCTTGTTTTAGTTATTTTAGGTTCGTGGTTCACCAAGTTATTATGCATTTTCCAATTCCTTGTTAATTCGTATAAATACTGTGGTTCGCGGATGGGAATTTTGCTGTCGGCGAAATCCGAAGCCATCCTTCAACAGACTTCCTTTTCAATGTCCAATTCCTCTAAATCCAATTCCAATTCTCTAACCCCTTTTTCTTTCTCCGTTGGTCTCCTTTTATAGAGTGGGGGAAGGGATTTATTTGTGGCTACGTGGCACCTTTTACGGAGGTCCATAACCAAATACCCGGTTTATAGCCGACTTGGTCAATCCGTGATTCGCAATGGGTATTGAACGTTTCTCCGTCTCTCCGTGAATCGAACTCAGGGAGTGCTCCGTGGCTACGGAGGGTTCCGCCTCTATTCCATGAATGACAGCGGGTGCGGCTTGAACCTGTCAACGCGGTCTGCGGTTGGGGCAGTTCAAGACGGTGGACCGTACTGGTGCCCATCCTACCTCGTCACCGTGGAGGATCTCTGCCTTCATTTCGCGAACGACAAAGTTTCGCGGAGGGGGTGCCTCGTGGGGCCTGGCCACGTTGCATTTTTTATGTGACTGGTTGGTGGACCGGTCCTTTTTGTGTCCCTTATTTGATTTTTTTCATTCATTTCCCCAATTCATTGGGGAATTTGGGTTGAATATCCATTTTGTATTTTTTTTCAGGACACTACAAACAATGGAAAATAAATTAGAGTAATTGTTATACCTATTCAGAGTGAATGGTGAAGAAATAAAAATTCCATGATGTATCACTATAATTAAAAATTATATATCATAATCCATTTATAAAAAAAGGTATGTGGGTGTCCTATGAATAATATCCTGAATTTAGTGAAAAATATGTCACCATTCATTGAAAAAGATTAAAAAACTTTTTGGAGGATTAGAAATATCACTTTTGGAATAAAGAATATCCATCACATTTTTAAAAACATATATTATTATATAAAATATTGTATAAAACATGGAGTATTATAATGTATTTAAGAATCAAATAATGAATATAGTGTATGTTTCATATATAAAAGTATAGAAAAATATATTCCTATGGACAATGTAAAAAATTGATTCCTTCCATACATTGAATAAAATATCCCTCACTAAAAATGATAAAAATTTATATTAAAATTATTAATGAACGAACAAGTATATTTAATTATAATTTTCTAATTTTTAAGATTATTAAATATATTCCAAAAACCTATTTTACAAATATAGACATGGAAAAGTGAGGTTGTTGAAAAAATTTTGATATGGTGGAATTCAATTATTAGAAACTCTCTAGGTAAAATATTAGTCAGAGGGATTTGAAAATTGTTATGGGTCAAGTAAGAAATCATAAATATAATGATTATGATAAAATACAATAATTTTTATGTAATTAGGATAGATAAAAAATATCATGGGGTGTAGTATTAAATTTGTCTCATGAAATTTAATTAGAGAAAAATAAACCCTTATGAAGTAGAAATCAATCAAATTGAAAATCTATTGATGGTACAACATGGGATGTATTTTTAAGTCCCAAATATTTAAAGATAAAATATGATAAAATTAATCCATGACCAATATATATTTAAAAGAACAAAAAATGGTTAAAACGAATCATATCTCAATAAAAAAAATTGAGATACAAAAATTCTTACCTCGGGTGATGATTAAATATTCATATGCACCTTAAATTATGAAATTTAAAATTAATCTTATTAAAAACAACATCGAGAATATTTTCAATTTATATTTTCTTTATATTCCTCTATTTTTTATCATATGTTATTTGTTAATTACATATTTATCTATTAAAAAGGTTACTTGAAGTAGTTTTGCTGAATTCTTTGAAACTTCATCAGTATATTGACCATAATAAAATTTGTTTTGAAATACCTTAATAATGACTAAAATTTTATATTTTTAAATAATTTATTATATCATTATCAATATATTTATATAATATCTTAGAATCTCCAAAGATAGACTCAAATTAAAAAATATTCACTGATTTGTTTATTTAATTTGGTTAAGATTAATATGACAATTTATTATCAATATCACTTATAAAATTCATAATATTTTATTTATTGAATATAAATATTGTCATTAAAATAATTTTTTTACATTAATTAAAATTTTAAATTCATCCATGTTAGGTGGAAATTAAAGATGAAATAAAATGTTCCGTGAGGCAGTTATACACACGTACACTTATATTAAACTATCATATTCCATTGAATGGGAGGGGTTATAATAAAATAACAATTTTTTAAAAATGATAAAAAATTATTAAATATTATATTTTTTAATAAATAACTCTTTTAGATCATTGAATAATATTTGTTATTATAATGAACCATAGTTAACAACCATTGATATTACTTCAAAAATGATATATATTTATTACAACATATAATAATTCCATGACATGACCTTATAGGTATAGTGGGTTTAGTAATTGGGAAACATAAACAACTAGTTCCCAAAACATCTACATTATCCCCCACTTATTTCTTCATAAATAGAATCCTTTTTGACATAGCTTAATTAATACCCTTCTTCATGACCAGGGGAAAATAAACATATGAAAGGCTGAGATCAATTTCTCAGTAAGGGTAAAAATGGAAGATATCAATAATATCATAACCATAAGATAGAATAATATCATATTTTAATTACTTATCATGCATATGAAAGATTGTAATATCATGTAATGGGAAAAATTTCATAATAATTGATTGAAAAAGAAAAAAATTCATAACATATTACATGTAGTTTTGTGGAATACACATAATCATAGAAAAAAATTTCATAGTAGTAAAGGATTATTGTCAGAACCATCATAGTGATCAAATCCATTACTAAACCGTGTTTAGTTTTCGTTCTAGCCCTGTATTACTGAACCAAGTTTACATTATGTTCTAGTCCTGTTTATCTCGTGAGATATAAATCTCTAACCAACACATTAGAAGAAGATATAGGTCCCCATTGTATCATAATTAAATCATTCTTATAGGTTCAATACAAACATAAACCATTCATCCTAGCATAACCCAAGGAATGAAAAATGGGTATCGCAAACATCATCCCATCATAATCCTTATAAAATAAATGGGTTTCATAAAAAAAATTCAATCATAACCAAAATAACATAAATGTAATAACAGTGATATAAAATTAACCCTATGTCATCTTAGATGGAAATTTTTTTTGATAAAACAAATTAACGTAATTCTTAAGAAAAATGTCCTTTATTTTTCAAAAATGTTTTATTTTCTAAAAATTCTATGAAATTTTAAAAGAAAATAACATAGTTGAAAATAATATTGAAATCATGTAAAGGGAAATTCATGGAAATAAGGTGTAATGAAATAGTAAAAATCCATTCATGGAATATAAGTTAAAAAAGCATTCTCGTCGTACTTTTGTCAGAAATGTCAAATAGTACCTCAAATTGAAAAAAGGATTCCATTAATACCACTTAAAAAATTACAGGAAAGGGTATAATTAACTTTAACCAATTGTAAGAAAATATATTTCATATTACATCACTAAGAAATATATATGTTGATGATAAATATACCCCAACAAATACTTATGTATAAACACTCTCAGATAAAAAAGAGACTGAAAAGGTAACCATTAATTGGCACATTCAGTTAGTCTACGATGTATTAACCTTCTTTATAATGGTTAATGTATGTAATTAAATTATACCAGAACCATATACATATTTATGATATCATATATGATCTTATTATATCATTTTGTTAATATTGTTTCAATATTTTGCAAATATTTTGGGTGTTAACTGCTTTGTTTTCCCATTTCTGTTTTTTCATATATATCATGTTTGATATTACTAGGATGTACTTTAATCATGTATGAAATTAAATTAAGTTCATAATTATTATATTTACTCATAATACAAATTTTATAATTATTCATGATTTATTAATATGGAGAATCAATCACACCGCGTTTAGAGATGGTAGGTCGTCCGTGCGCATGAGAGATGATATCGTTCCCTTGATGGTTAAATGTTGTGAAATTGGGTGGTATATGAATTTTAATGAAGTAATATCATGTTATATTTATAAATTAAGTGATTTATATTCCACATTATACCCATTATAATATTTTTATCAGGTATTATATTGACATCTAAAGTTAAAGACTATGAAAAATACCCTATTTTTTGTGATTCAACAATTTTTCTTTGAATGTTGAAGGAATCACAATAAATTATAGATGAAAAATAGTTTACACCATAGCATGGAGATGATAAGTTGTACATATGCACGCATAGTGATATTGTTTTTCACAAGATGACTAAAAGGAGGAATATGGTTGTTACATAATCATAAAAACATTTCATCATATAGTATCTTATCGATTTATTATTTTTGTATGGTAACAACTTTGGAATATGATGTTGAAGAAGAAAGGATCTTTGAAAGAAGGGACAAAATGATTACCTTTTCTTCGGGTGTCTCATTTTAATTTGAAAAAAATGAATCCTTTAGTTGATATTAATCCCAAAGGGTGGCCCTTATGAAGAATTGAGGGATTTTGGAACGATATATGGGTAGGTTTTTTCCTATCCAAAGGGCTATGGATGTGAGAATAAAAGAGAATGAGAGGTTCCCTATTATTGAGGAGGTGAGGGGAACTTTAGGAAAATCTTAAATTATTAATTTATTATAAATTTATTTTCAGTTTTTATTTGAAAAACTTGATATATTTATAGGTTAATATTATTATAGGTCTAAATACTCTCTTCCAATATGTTTTATACATGTTTACATCATTAATTTAACCTTATATTTTTGCATTAAGCCTTTGGTGAATAAGTAAACTCTTTCCTTGTATTCTTGTATTCTTATACTATATGGTTAATATAGTTACTATAAATTGAAAATGGAAACAACAGTTTATCATCAATGACATTTTTAACATTATATAATTAATTTGGAAGAATCATATATTTGTAGGACTATTATATCATTTAACTAAATAGTATTTGTTTTAAAAACTCATTTGTGCCAATTTTGACAGTATTTAGTAATTGTTTTTGGTTAAAGTCATAACAAATTTATTCATTAGAGAAAATACATGAACCCAATTAGAAAATGAGATAATAATATAGAAAATTCTTTTATGGAATCAAAATGTTCATATTAAATTTATATTATTAATTATAAAATCATTTATTTTAATATTTCATTAATTTGGTTATCATTGCATCATCAGTGTGTCACAAATAAATTTATTTATTTAATGTCCAAAAATTATAAATAGAATTCCATTATGTATAAAATATTATTCAGATTTATAATTACTATTTATATATTAATATATTAGTTATATAACATTATATTAATAATGTTTTATTAAAAGGTATATGTTTATGTTATATTTCTCTTTACAATAAATTAATTATTATAAAATGTCGTTATCACATACGAGAGGATCCATGGGGTTATAAAATATACCCAAGGAAGATCATGGTAATACATATATCATACAATAGTATTAGGACAAGTTTTAGTGTAGTTTTATATTATTATAATATTATTTTTACCCTTATTTACTACGATTACACTTCAACCGTGGTAAATAAAAATAATTACTAAAGTTACTATTAATACTACAAAAAAATAAAGATGACCTATTTAAATAATTTTGAATTTTTTATTGAAAATATGGAATCCATTTTTACAAATTCAAAAAATATAATTTGCATAAATTAATTTAAAATGAATTCATGTTGTCAAAACCCTAAATTGGGGTTTTAAGAACTAAAAACTATCAAATAATTAACATGTGTCTATGCCTAATTTAAAAGTGAAATAACATACAATGAAATAAATTTTATTTAATGATAAAAAATAATAATATTATAATTTAAAACCAACTAACATGATAATCAATCAATATAAATAAATTAGACGAAAAAGAAGTTTTTAATTAAAATGTAGTAGTTTTCATTATTCAATGAAATATGAATGTTATCATAAAAAGTATTAAAAATTAATCAAAAGAAATTTTTATGTCCCTATTCTAAATAATAATTTAATTCTTTTTTTAATTTGAATATTTTAAAGTGGAAAATAGTTTATTTAAAAAGGGTTCGACAATAAAAGGTGTAAAAAACTGCATTTTTTTGAAAAATACATCTTTTATCTAAAAATTTGAATTATTCCTTTTATTATGTATTATAAAAAAAGATAAATGTTAAATTTATATGAGTTATAAAAAATTCAAAATGTGGTTAATAAAATTCATTACTACTTTTCGAACGGTAAGATTGATAGGACATGGTACCCTTGAACTCGGTGTTTTGTGTAGCGCAAGATAAGATGATATTGTGTGGGGAACAATATTACCTTGATGTAGCATACCAAAAAAGAAATGGAATTTATTTAGAAATACACATACTGTGGAATCTTGGGTTGTTACATTCTATCCCCCTCAACCCAATTTCCCCCTCAAAATTCGTCACATGGAAAAAAAATAGATGAGTGTACCTCTCCCTCATCATGTCCTTGAGTTCCCATGTAGCTTCTTCAAATTGGTAATTTTTTCATAAAACATTAATCAACTTAGTGGTCTGATTTCATAGAATTTTTTTTCTACAATACAAAATATCTATCGGTTGTTCTTCATAATAATGATCTTGCTCCAGCGATATGAATTAAGAGTTTATTATAGGTGATGGATAAGGTACATACATTATCAGTATTGATACATAGAACACATCATGAACATGAATGAGATTCAATGGAAGTTCTAATTGGAAAGCTACATTCCCAAAACAATCTATAATTCAAAAGGACATATATTCTTAAGGATTAGTTTTCCATTCTTTCTATATCTCATTACTCTCTTCTAGGGTGATATTCATAGAAACCCCTTATCGCCCACATAAAACTCAAGTCCTTTTCTTTTGTTGTTAGAAAAACTTTTGTGTCGAATCTGAGCTTCTCTAATGTGTTTTTGAAATGATTTGACATTTTCTTCAATTTAATCAAAAATATTATGTACTAATATCTTTAATTCCCCTAATTTATCCTATAACTTTTGAGTTCTAATATTTTTTCCATAGTGGGATTCATAAGGATCCATATGAATCTTGAGTTAAAGCTATTATTGTAAGAAAATTCCACCAAAGGTATTTTTTGATCCCATTAAACGTTGAAATACATATAGAATGATCCCAACATGACATCCAGAGTTTTAATTGTCTTCACATACTAACTGTCTATCTGAGGATGATATGCAGTGATGAAACATATCTCTGTATCTAGATCCTACTGAATACTTCGTCAAAACATTGAGGTAAACCTCAGATCCCGATATGATATAATGGAAAGTGGTACTCCATGAAATATTACCACTTCCTTTACATATATCCTATAATGATGAACAAGAGGAAAATCCTCTCTAATTTCAATGAAATGTTATGACTTCGTAAGGAGATCAATTATAACCCAAATATCATTATTTCCTTTACATGTTTTGGGAAGTCAGTGAACAAAGTCCATAATGATGTATTCCCATTTCCATTTTGGTATTGGTAATGGTTGTAACATCCCCTTAGACTTATGTTTCTCGAAATTATCTTTTTAAAAAACCAAGAATCGAGATAAATTGTTGGAAACATCTATTCTCATTCCATCGCACTAGTAATACACTTTCAGATCCATGTACATGTTTGTTCTTCTCTGGATAATAAAGAATGATGAACTATGATCCCTATCCCATAGATAATTATTTAATTCTTGTATGGGATGAATACAAACATGATTCTTGAACCTTATTATTTCATCACAATCAATGATGAATTCAGGATAATTTCTCACATTTATTCTAGATCCACATCTTTTTTGTGCCTCCTTAATCATCACTGGTATAAATGATTGAACATTCATTTTAGAATGATAATACTTCTCCACAAACATTAAAATTTCAACATCCATCATTTTAAAATCAATAAATAATGGATATTTTGTGATCCTCATCATGGATAGGGCTAGCATGGTCTTCCTGACTCAAATTATCTTCCACTTTGTTCGGTTTCCCATGGTGGTAATGTATTGAGCTGTAGTAATGTTGAATAAACTCCTACCATATTTTTTATAAAATATTCATCTCTTTTTTGGTGAAACTATACTTTAAGATTTTATGGTCAGGATAAATATCACAACTTTTATCAAAAAGATAATGCCTCTATATATTTACTGTAATGATTGTTGTAAGTAACACAGAATCACGTGTTGGGTAATGTTTATCATTTATTTTCAACTTCTGTGCGGCATAATCTATCACCATATCATTTTTCATGAGAACACATCCAAACCCCTTCTTGGATGCATCACTATATATTGAAAACCTTTGTCTACTATAAGGCAGTTTGAGCATAGGTGCACTAGAAAACCATCATTTAATATCCTTTAAAATCTCTTCACATTCATTTTTATATTCGAACATAACTCTATTCTGAGTTAACTAGGTGAGTGGTTTATATAATCTTGAAAATTATTTCACAAAATGCTTATAATATCCAACTAATCCAAGAAAACATCAGATCTCAGTTATAATTTTTGGTCTCAGACAACATTAATCAACTTTTTTTGATGGATCCATAGATATCCCTTCTCTTCAGATTATGTAACCTGAAAATAAAACATTCTGAAGATAGAATTAACACATGGTAAATATTCCAAAAATATTCTCTTTTCTAAAGGTATTTAGTAAATTTATCAATTGCTCTTGATGATATTCCATTCTATTCGAATAGACAATAATATTGTCTATAATTTCCACCACAAACCAATCAGGATTGTCTCTATAGACTATATTAATTAGATCAATAAAGATGACGTGGGAATTAGTAAGACCAGATAGAATCCCTATAAATTAATATTGTTTATACCTTGTATGAAATTTCATATTTGGTATATCGTCCAGCATGACCCTTAATTATTGATATCCTAAATGAAGATCAATATTGGATAAGTATTCATCTCTATGTAGCTGGTCAAATATGTTATCAATACGAGGAAGAGGATATTTTTTATTGATAGTGATCTTGTTAAGTTATGAATAATAAATGTAGAGTCTCATTGGTCTATATTTCTTCGTAACAAACTAAATTGGTGATTCACAAGGTGAAGTAATAGGGTGTATGAATCCCTTAGTAAGATTCTCTTGGAGTGTCTTCGTCAATTCCAACAACTCAATCGGGGTCATTATATAAGGTGTCATTGAAATAGGCATAGCACCCGGTATGAGTTCTATTGAAAACGGAACATCCCGATTTGGTGGAAGACCTACAAATTCCTCTGGAAAGGCATCATAAAACTCTCATAATTTGGGAATATTATTAATCATGGGTTTCTCCTCAACAATTTGAGATAAATGAGATTCAATTATAGGAATCAAAAACCCAGAAGATATATGAACTTTATATTGGATGTTTATGTTCGTCCATGCATCAATAAATGATCATAGATTGATATGAAATATGGAATATTTCTTCCCTTCAATAGAAATTGATATGATATCCATATAGAGAAAGAAAATCCATGACATGAATCACATGAAATTACACTAAATGAAGGATCACATGATTTGTAGGAAGAACTTTCTGACAGACTTCAACCAGAGAAGAATTATAATCTTTTGATGTGAATGTTGTGCCATTAGGAGTCATCACAGCTAACTCAATATCTCATTGTTGAGTTAATACGATGGTACCCTTAGAAAAATCATTACAAATAAAAGATAGGGTGGATTTAGAATCAAATAAAACATTTGATACTATAGAGTGTGTGGTATGTGTACCTTACACCACATTATTATCATATAAACACATCACTAATAATGATTTCATGGGAATTTACATTTTCATTTACATTAATATTTTGATGAAATCTATCATTATCAATAACCCTTGGATTAGGGAATTTATTAGAATAATTCCCTATTTCTTAGCACCTGTATCAATAGATTATAGGAGGTGAATTCTGTGTAGAATTTTCATTATTTCCACAATGAGAAATTTTTTACCCATCAATTTGGAATTAAATTAACCGATATCCTTCATTTCCACACTTAAAACATTTACCAGTCCTTTTAAAACAATTCCCTCCATGTTTATTTCCACACATTGAGAATAAGGGAAAACTCATATTCTCTTTAGTGTGGTCTTTTAATTTTCCTTTGAATTCCATTTTTCTCTCCATATCAATCCCATATGACTGACGGGTTACTCCAGTCACCATCTCGTCCATTAGAGCACATCAAATGATTTCCTCATTGATATTAATGTCCCCAATGGATAATTACCTTTAGTGACATAGTTTTATGCCACTGAAGAATCAATCAATTTTACTCTCCGGTTAGATAATAATTTCAGAAGTGTGCCTTGAATGTCTTGTAAAATTTTCTATGTAGGTACCAATAGATTCATCATAAATTTTCTTATTTTCATGAAACTATTTCTACATCATCTTTCTATGAATATAAGGAATTTAATTATTGAAAAATGTGTTCTTGAACTCATCCAATTACATGTTATCAATTTCATATCCTTTCCCCGTATTCTTGATAAGTTTTCATCATTGATCATCTTCCCCTTCCAAACTATAGACTGTGAAGATGGATTTATCATGTAAGGAACATTTCAGAAGAGAAAATATGTTTTCAGTGTTAATGATCCATTGTTTATCCAATAATGGATAAGAATACAAGTTAAATGAAGTTGGACACAACATCATAAAGTATTCAACAAAATGTTGATCTCTCATTTTCTCATTTGGATGTCATGAATGATTCATATCTTGAGGACATTGTGTGACAATGGATACAAGATTTTTCATTCACGAACCCATAAAATTTGGTTTCTCAGGGGGGAAATAATTTCATTTCCCATTGCACTCAGGATTAAAGGGGTTCCTTTAGGTTCCATCCATTGACATAATCCAAGAATCATAGTGTAAGAAACACTAATCATAATGGGGAAAGCACATAAATAAAGAATAAAAATTCAATTTATAACACTTTATGTTTTATCCTAGGTTATTCATGGTCATAAATACAACACTAGGACTGTATCATATACTTAGACATATCCTTAGGATTCTTACAAAGGCTTTCTCATCCTAGTTTACAATGGTTAACCATACCATTCTCTGATAACAATGATAACGACCCATACATAAAATATAGTGATATTATATCAACATTTATGTATTTTCAAAAAAACATATAATAAATCCATGATAGGACCGTAGAAGTATAGTTTCTTTAGAAACTGGTAAGCATAAATAACTTGTTCAACCAGTATCTATATTATCTCCAACTTTTTCTCCATAACTAGACTCCTTTGTTACAAAGCTTACTCAATACCCTTCTTCATGACCTATGGAAAAGAAAAATCTGAAAGTGTGAGATAAAATTCTTAGTAAGGTTATAGAATTGAAATATCAATCATATCATAAGCTTAAGACATAATAATATAACAATTTAATGTCTTATCCAACATAAAAAAGATCATGATATCATGTCACGAGATAAAATTTCATAAGAATTAATTTAAATAATTCCAAAAGTCCTAAAATATGCCATGATGTTTTTTTGGACTAGATATAAGAATAGAAAATCATTTCATAGTAGTCCGAGATCATTCCCAATACCATCATAACTAACAATGTCTATTATTGAAATGGGTTTTCTTTTCATTATAGCCCTATATTACTTAACGAAATTTACTTTCCATTCCAGTCATGTCTATCTCATTTGATATAAATATTTACCCAATGAATTGGATGGAGGTATTTTTACCACGAAAATAATAATGAAATCATTCTTATAAGTTCCACAAAGACATACACCACTAATCATAACATAACTCAAGGATCAAAAAATGGGTTTCATAAACATCATTCCCTCCTAATCCATGTAAAATAAATGTGTTTCATAAATAAATAATTCCATAATAAACAAAATCAAATAAAAGTAATAATAGGGATATAAAAATAACCCTAAATCATCATAGATGGAAAATAATTTTTCTAAAACACTTGAACATAATTCTAATGGAAAATATAATTTTTTTCAAAAAGAAATCCATTCTGAAAATACCAAACAATTTTAACAGAAAAAGAATATATTTGATAATAATAATAATGAAATTATTTAGGGGAATATTCATGGAAATAAGGTGTCATGAAACCATAAAAACCCATTCATGTTGTATAATTTAAAAAACATTCTCCTCAAACTTATGCTAGAAAAGTCAAAATGTACCTCGAATCAAATAATGAAAAAAGAATCATTTCATAACATTTACTAAAATATCACAAAAGGGTAAAATAAACATTAATTTTTTAGAATAAGAGAAATAATATTACATAATTAAGAAACATGTATGTGGATGAAAAATATATCCCATTTCATACTTACATAATATCAATCTCAGATAAAAATGAGATTGTAAAATTAACCCTTACATTGTACATTCAATTAGAAGAGTCTTATTTAAACTACTGTATAATGTTTGAAGTATGTTATTATATTATACCTGAACCTTATATATATTTATTTTATTATATATGATCTTATTTATCATTTTTTAATAGTGTTTCCATATTTCAATTATTTGAGGGGATAATCGATTGGTTTGCCAATTCATGTTTTTCTATATAAGTCGTATTTTTATGCCTAGAATGTATTTTATTCACGTAAAAAATGAAATTAAGTCCATAATTATTATTTTTACTCATCATATAAATTTTTAAATCATTATTTAATTGTTATCATGGATATTGAATGTCACTACGTTGTGGAGATGGTAGGTCGTACGTACGCACGAGCGACGATATCATTACCTTGTTGATAAAATGTTATGGAATTGGATGGTATATGAATTTTAATGAAATAATATAATGTTATATTTATTATTTATGTTATTTTAATTCATAATTAAACCCATATAAATATATTACATATGGAAAAAAGTGTACACCACGGCGTGGAGACATTAAGTTATGTGTACACACGCATGGTGATATTAGTTTTCATATGATGATTAAAACAAGGAATATGGTTGTAACAATAGCATGAAAACTTCTTAGCATATATTATATTCTTTATTTATAATTGTATTATGGTAACAACTCATAATAGGAAGTATAATAATAAAATTACTTTGAGAGAAGGGAAAAAATGATCACCTCTTCTTCAGGTGTCACCTTTTGATTTTCACAAAATGACTCTTTATGTTGGTTTTATTCCCAATGGTTGGCCTATATGATGAATTTAGAGAATTAGTAAGGATATTTTCTCAGGGGATTTCCATGCCAAATGGCTATGTATGTGTGAATAAAAGAGAATGATAAGTTCCCTTTTACTGGTGAGGTGAAGGGTACTTTAGGAATATATTGAAATATTAATTTATTATAGAATGTTTTTTGGATTATAACTCCTCCAAAGTGTTTTATTTAGTGGATAATATGATGAAAGGTATAATTACTCTCAAAGATACATTTTTTACTTGTTTAGGTGAAGAATTTAACCATATCTTTTTTCCATTAACCCTTAGATAAATAAGATAAAATCCTACCATGTATTCTTGTATTTTTTAACCATATTGTCAATATTTTTTCAGTAAAATTCCATGAGAAGAAACGGTCAATTATTAATTAAAAATTTAAAATTATATAAGTAATTATTCCAAATATTAGATTTTTATGAATATTATATCATTTAATTAAATAGTATTGTTTTCTAAAAAATCATTTATGTCAATTTTGACACTATTTAGTAACTGATTTTTATAGTGGCCTAAAATCTTGATTTATTCAAAAAAAAACCTTAACACAAATATAAAATGTCATAATCATTCATAAAATTTGTTTTTTGGATTAAAAATGTTCAAATTGCATTTATTTTATTTATTTATAATATCATTTACTTGAATCTTTCATTAGTAATGTAATCATTTCATCATCATTATGACCGAAACAAATTTCTTTATTTAATATCTAAAATAAAAAAAAATCATGATTTATAAAAAAAAATAGATTTAGATATAATATTTATATTCAAATTTATCAGTTTGATGACCATATAATAAAATGGTTTTAGTAAGAGATATATGTTCATGTCATATTTTTCTTTACTTTAAATTAATTATGATAACATGTCATTATCACACCCATGTGGCTCCATGGGGTCCAAAAATAGACCAAAAGATGATAATGGTTTGAAATATCTCATACAATCAGATTAGGAATGTTTTATGATTGTTTTATATTATTATAAATTTATTTTTTATCCTTATTTACCTGATTTACCCTTTAACCAATGTAAATTTAAATAATTTTTGAAGTTAAAATTCATTCTGTCCAAAAATATAAGTGACCTAATTACATAATTATTACCATATTTTTAAAAATATGGAATCCCTTTTTTCAAATTAAGAACATATTAGTGGAAAAAATAATTTAAAATTAATTCCCATTGATAAAACAAGAAAATGGGTTTTCAAGAAGTTAAAACTATCAAAAGATTGACATATGATTATGTCCAATTTAAATGTGAAATTATTTAAAATGACTTAAATTATATGAAATGCTAAAAAATATAATTATTCTTTAAAAAAAAAATTATAATGAAACAATATAAATAAATTTGATGAAAAACCTGTTTTGAATTAAAATACAGTATTTTTCACTATTTATTAAAAAATGACTGTTATCATAAAAACACTGAAAATTTATCGAAACTAATTTTTTATATCAAAAATATAAATAATAATTTAATTTCATCAAATTTAAAATATAAAAGTGTCAAATACTAGATTGAAATTGGGTTCTCTAAAAAAATTCTTAAAAACTATATTTTTGGAAAGTAGTTCTTTTATCTAAAAAAATGAATGGTCCTTATATAATTTTTAATATAATCATAAAATTACGGTAAAAATTATATGTTTTATATAAAATTCATTATCTCATTAATACTATTCATAGTTTCTTTTTAAATAGCAAGTTTGATATGTTGTGGTGTGCTCGTACTCTATGTTTCGTGTAGTGCAACCTAAGATGATGTTGTGTATAGTGCAAGATTCTCTTGGTGTAGCTCACAAAAAATTATATTGATTTTATTTAAAAAAAAACATAACGTGGAATAGTGGGGTGTTACTGTTGTGAAAATATAACCTGTTGTTAATGGATTCATAATCCACACAACACATTATGACATCTTCATTTTTAAAATTGTTTTATAAAAAGTTAGAGATGAGATATTTTTTTAGTATATTAAAATTTATTCATATTTATAATTATTATCTTATAATAATATCATGGATTGTAATTTATTTTAGGGGGTTGAGTAAAAATAATAATTAAGAGTCCTAGGTTGAGAACACTGCCTCTCCCTTTGGATATTTTTTGTTGGTAACACTTTTTGGATCCTTAACATGACATCATATCTGGAATAAGGATTTTAAAGAATATGAATATATTTTAAGATAATCTAGAAAAAAAAATCTTTTCGTTTTTATTTGTAATGGATGGCTAAATGTGGTGGAAGTGATTCCCTTTTATATGTGAAAATAATAGAACTTTTGTAAATACCAGTTAATTTTTAAAAGATGTGAAGGAAAAAATTTAAGGGATAAAGTCATAGAAAGTGTGACATAATTAATTTATGGGGTGATATATTTTCATTAAATCCTATAAAAATAATATTCAATCATTTAATAAAATGTTTCATTTAATTTAATAATATAATATTAAATTTTATTATATTCAGTTTTACCTTTATAAGCCATATTTTCCCAAGTAATTTATATTTAAACAAAAATATATTTTCACACTTAAAACAAACTTTTAATGATCTATATGTAAATATATTCTACAGATAATATAATTCAATTTATTAATAAGTAAAATATTACTTTAAAATTAAAAAATTTATTATAAAAAACATATTTTTAAGAATAATTTTTTTTCAAAATTCAGTGTTATTAATTTAATATAAAATTAATTTAAAATTAAGTAATTAGTAATATATTTTTATTTATATATTAAAATTATATAATTTTCTTTAAATATATTCAATAAATTTAATTTAATAGATAAAAATTAGACAACATTAACAAAATTATTCTTGGAAAATATCCTTTTCACAATTATTGAGCTCATTAAATTAAACATTAGTAATAAAAATTTTATGAGTAAATTTAAAAAATATTATAGAATATTAAATTTTTTATATAAAATATTAATCCCATTTCTTAGATTTATATTATACATTAAATTAAAACTAATTTTTAATATTATAGAATATAAAATGTTTTTACAACAAAGTATTACTTAAGTTTCCAAGACTCTGAACTTGAGTTTTATAAATTCAATATATTATGTTAAAATTTATTACATTGCATTATAAATATATTTGTATGTAAAATGGGTTTAGAAAAATATCATGTCATTTTTTTGTTATGATAATGTAATAAATGATATGGTATTATAAAAATCGGTATCTTTATATATTAACATAAAAACCTATTATTTTTAAAAAATATAAAAAATTCACTACTAGATAATTTATAAATGATTAATTATATTATAAAGTTTATTTTTTTAAGTTATCTTTCAAAAATTTATAAATTTATATTTCAAAGAAAACATATAAAATGTAAAAATTGTTTTATTGAAAAATCCCCTTTTAAATCACTAACTGTTCTTAATACTATTTTGAATCCATTTATAATTTATTATATTTTTTTATTTTATATAGGAATTAGTATTATTAAATATTTTTAATAATATTTATTTAATATTTTGTGTCTTATTTTAGATTGGTTTTGTGTGTAAAACAATCTATAAATCATTTTATTAAATTAGAGAGAAATATTTTCCAAATCTCATGTTGTTATATTCTCAACCAAAAATAAATTATGTCATAAAAGACTAAATTTTAACTTATTAATAACAATAATTAAATATATATGAAATATAATCATGAACCAAGACATCACTTATAATGTGACACAAACCATGTTGTCTTTGGGAAGTCTAGGAACTATCTTATTTCCCTTATAATAGCCATATGTTAAGATTACTGACCATTTATTCCAAAAATGACTCTATAGTTAAGTCCTAGAATTATGTAGAGATATATAGTCCAAATATTCATTTTCATGGACAAGTTTCCAATCAAATATTAAATCCATAATTAATTTGATAATTTATAATAAAATCAATGTAAATGATCATATGAATATAAAAATCAAATCCTCAGATGTCATCTCCAATGAAACCTTCATTCAACCAAAAATTGTATTCTTTTTTAAAATGATATAACTAAATAAAACTAGAAATACTTTTTTATCATAGGTTTTCCTTGTTCATATTATAAATAGGGTATTTTAATTTAATGACACATCAAAAAACTAATCAGAGCACAGACTGATTGTCTCTACTATACCACTGCTGCACCTACCCTTACGATTGAAGATGATGACTTCTTGTATAGGTCTAAGGTGGTATATTTGCGAGAATATATTCACCAATCAGATTAAAATTAATATAAATAATAATATTGTTAACAAATACACCCAGATAATAAAAATTGTGAAATTATATCCATGAAAGTGCTAAAAAGTATACAAAATAAAACATTTTATATATAAATAGAAAAATAAAAATACATATCTGGTGCTAAAATAACAATATGGTTGATAAATACATAGTAAACATAAAAGTAAATATGAATAATCCTTTAATGAACTAAATAATGGACAGCAGTCATAGACTAATCCCAAAATCCCATGCTCCTTCCAAACAACTCAAACTAATAAGAAATGACTTTTCCCTAGACAAGTCCTGCAATCAAGTAATATATACTCAGGGTACCTAAGTACCATGTTTTCCTAAGGAGTGTGTGAGTAAAACTTATATGGACTCCACCGAAAACATCCCTAAATATATCAATTCAAGTAATATGTTCATGTAGATGTTCCAAAAATTATTATTTTATCAATTTAAAAAATTAAAAAAGTAGTAAACGACCACTGATGACCAGGTTCCATGGATATACTGTAGATTATTCAATTACACCATCTATCCATATGCCTATAACCCCAATCAACCATATCTTATTTGACTGGTTATAGGTTTTATTGGGGAACATTATGTGCTACATTCCAACCATTATAAAATAACCCATGTTTTTTCAGTATACATTATATTGTAATATGGACCTCCGATATGAGTGTTTTCTCAAAAGGGACTAACACAAAAAGTAACACATGCCTCCACTTTTAGAGTTTTCTGAACCAATGCATGATCTCACAAGTAATAGGAACCTCCCTTATGGAAATGTTCTCATTCAATATCACCAAACACCCCATTCTGTATTTTTTTGAACAATCAAACCCGCCCCATGGTCCCTTACCATACATGAATAAAGACTACCCCAACGGTGGTATCATTTCCCTAACACTACATTAATCATTTAATATAAAAAAATTAAAAATTAATTGTTCATTTAATTATTGGATATCTCATAACATGACGAGATTTATCCATTAAATATTTTTTAGGAAAAGACATCCCACAAAAAAATGAGGTTTCCATTAGAACATTTCTTTAAAGATCTTTTCATGAACCACAATCATCAAAAACAATCATAAAACCTATTTAAATTATCCAAAATACATAATTTCATAATTTACACACATCAATTTAGGGAATTAAATTACCCACATAATTTACAATTTTAATAGGTCATTTGAATTTAAAACTTTCATATTCATGCTAAATTTCAAAAAAGGGGCATTACTTAGAATCAACATGTATCATGAGTTTCTTGCATATAAATTGGTGAATTTAACTAAAATGACATGCCCAATTCATGAACACATTTTAACTATATTATAAATCAATTTTATAGATTAAATAATTATTTTATATCTTATTTAAGGATATCATTCATATTTTATAAGATGATTTTTTATTGAAATGTGAAAAAGGAATTTAAAACGATAATGATTTTAACTAAAGAGAAGGTTTTCAAACAAATTGGATACCTATGGAATCCTCATGGGGCCAAAAATAAAATTCCCGGGATAAAGGATTCTTTGGGAGCTATAATATCAAGATTCATAATGTGTAATCATTGCACATTGTGAAATATTACATTTCTAGAACAAATTTCATAGCGTTAAGTGGAAAATATGAAGAATGGGTAATGAAAGCATGGGTCACGATGTGACCTAAATGTGTCATTCCATGGAAATTACTAAATTTATACATAGAATATTTGGGATGTTTGATCATCAGATGAGTTGAAATATTTACAAATGTTAAAATAATTACATGATGTGAAATTATCAAGACAACCACAAACAAGGATATATTCGACGCAATGGGGGAAGATATGATTTTATAACCCTGTGATCACTTTTTTGATGTCTTTTTATAACTTTGAATGCTACAAAATCCATTTGGTATTATATAAATAGAGGGATGATGTGATTTTGATATAGTGAATATGGACATCAAAGAATGCCGTGAGAAGTTGTGTTATATAGGATCCTCGCCAGTATGGAATCTCTACTCATTTGTTTATGTTTTATTTTTATTTATTCCTTCCCTCATACTCTCTCATATTTGGGATGTGGGGGGGGGGGGGGGGGGGTAAATACCTTATCCATATTATATTATGTAGAGAAATGGGGAAGTTGGTGTTGGATAATTTTTTTTCTTCTATTATTGTATTTGTTTTTAGGAAATTTATTAATCCAATTCCAACAACTTTTTTATTTTTATCATGTGAATTGATATTTAAATCTGAAGTGATAATTTTAACTTCACAACATGTTACAATAAATTATCCATAAACAATTTCACATTTAGGGTACATTGGTTTAAAAATGGTATCCAGAGACAAATGATTTGGTCAAATTATAAATTACTAGAGCAAGGGAAATAAGAGATGGTCTTGGCATGTAAAGGATAACTGGACCATTGGATCCAGATCATCTAGATTATAATTCCCCACATTAATTAATTTTTTTAATTGATATAATGAAATTTAACCCAGACCCTAAAAATATATAACCCAAAATTAAATCAATAATATTTTATTTTAAACAAACCAATATGCCTTTATCGTTAATTTTCCAAACTCTTTTAAACCTGGAATATATTTTATTTCATTATTTCTTCAGAAAAAATGAAATAATACTATTTTTGAAACACCTAATTAATCTAATTTCACCATCTATATTGGTTCGACCATGTAATGATACATACTAAATTTTAATTACAATATTTCATTATTTTATGTTTATATAAATTTTATATTTTGAATAGATCCATATTTAAATAATTCCACCCTTTTGCAATCTCAAAACTGATACTAATTCATATGATAGTTACTAATTATTTTATATGATAATTTAAATTTAAATTTTATTTTTTTATTATATTTTCACTATTTTAAAGGTTTTTTTATATTGATTTAAAATTTTATAAAAAAATTATTATTTCATAACCAGCACATGTACGAAAATAAAAAACAAGTCTTTCATTTTGATTCTGAATATGTGAAAATTCCGACACAAAATTGAACTATGACTATGGTTAGTGCCGATAAAAATCAACAATTGTATATTGGGGGGGGGGGGGTTTCAATGAGATATAGGGATGCACACACTCATAGAATATGGGAGACTATAACTCAAATTATTGAGACCAGTAATCCTAGAACACCCTACTAATATATAACACATTGAGATCAAACCATATATCATCCAAATGATCACAATTTGTGTACAATTAATCAATCTACCGCATGATGACCTGAACAAAAATCTGGGTATATTTTGTGAGTTATACAACACCTTTAAATTCAATATTGTCTCATGTTATGCTGTAAGGATTTGAGTATCTATATTTTTATGTTAAAAATCATGGTTAACAGCGGATCGAAGCTTTTCCTGCTCATTCCATAACCATAGGTGATTATTTGGCACAAAAAATTATTATTCTATTCTCCCAAACTTCTAAATGTATGGACATCTAGGTTATTATTTTTAAAAATTTTCAATTTGAAGATGACTCCCTCTATTCTTATCTATAACCACATGAAGGTGTGACCTATAAATTCCACTATCATTGTATTGGGATATGTCTACTAATCATGTAATTTTATATGAGGTTTTCATTGGTATGCTTGTCAATTAATGATTCTATAATTGTAAGATCATAGATGCATAAATCAGTGGAATAAAGTTACAACCTCCTAGATGAAATGGTGTGGATAAATTACAATTTCACAATGAAGGTATGAAATGAAGATTCATCCACATGATCAATAATAATAATAATTATATTGAAACTCAAATGGAAGATATAAAAAGAAAAATGAATGTAATTATCGCTCAAAAAAACATCCATGGTACATATATAGAGGATGATAATATTGTTAGATATAACATAAAAAATTAATTTCAATGGTACAAGTAACAATAATCACAAGAAAAAGGATATCGTAAGAGAGAACCAAGATTCCAAGAACCCCATGGTCCTTCACTCATAATTTGGGTTCACACGATAGAGGATACCTTGGATACTATGAAAACTTCCACCATTATAGCTATCAAAGAAGTGATTACTTATTCAATATATCAGAGTCAATAAAATGATAGAGAAGATGAATGACAAATGAGATTTGATATCCAGACACCAAAACTGTGAATTATAAGTAGGGAAAATCACAGAGAAACTAAGGGATAGACCATGAGGAACACTGCATTGATGCCCTGATGTGTGCCTAAGTGATTATTGGAATATCATAGATATGATGATTTTTGAATTAAATCAAGATCATCCTGAACCAAAATAAGAATAAGAAGAAATGAAATTAAAGCCATAAAATAGCGATGACCAATAATCTTAAGAATATGTAATAGAAGAACCTCTATATTACATGATAAGACATTTATTTAAAGAGTGACTAGTGGAAGTGAATATCGATATACATGAAGTTAAATTTCATGAGAAATTAAAAAATTTTAATATTATTATTACTTTTACATATATTCTTTCTATAATTCCAAGATATGGAAAATTCTTAAAAGATATAGTAACCAAGAAGAAGAATATGGATGAAATTAGAACCATCCCACTCACACATGAGTTTTCTATAGTTTTATCAAAGGAACTAACTAATACATATCAAGATATAGGTATCTTATATATATATATATATATATATATATATATATTAGAAATTATAAATTTGGAGGATCATTACATTAATTAATTTATATTGTCATGATCATGTTATACATCACATACAAGTGCTTCAGAATAGAGATAATGAAACCAAAAAGAGTTTCACTTCTAGTAGTAGACTCAATAGTGATGATCCCTTGGGGGGTAATCGAAGATATATTGAACATAATTAATGAATTATACATCCCTTTCTAAATTTTATTTTTATAAGTGATATAGGATCAAACTTTACTCATTTTGGGAGGGCTATTTAAAGACACTAGGCATGCAGTGATAAATGTGAATAATAAGAGAAATATTTCTAGAGTTGTCTATTAAAAATTAGGATTCAATATCTTCCATGTGATGATGAACTATGTTGTAAGAGATTAAAATGATATTGGATAATACAAAGTACCAAAAAATGATATTATTTATATGATTGAATAATTGTATGAGGTATCTACTATTGTGCAAGAGGATTCTCATCATTAGAACACTAAAAAGAATAAAGAAAAGCTAAAGAGTCAGACCAGTGATATCGGAGGGGAAACTAATTCATCCAATTTTGAAAAATGAAAATCTTTTTGGATTATATAAGACCTTAAATTTTGTTTGTCAGTATTGATTAAGAAATGTTAGATCACCCCGATGGAAATCAACAATGTCCTTCCAGGAGGAAGAACAAAGTTGTCTAGAAGAGGTGGATAAGGACTGACCTATATAGAGAGGTAAACGATGAGACTTTTAAAGAACATGATCTGGTAAAATATTTCTAATCATCTCTCATATAAGATGAATCTGAAGGAGGTATGGTTGAGCCTAAAACATTAAACAAACTCCCTTTTGGGAGAAAACCCATGTTTTTAGAGTTTTTGTTTATTTATTTATTTTATTTAGAAAAACATTATCCAACATTTTTTTATATTACATTGATTATGGACTAAGATTTTACTTATTTATTTTTAATTTTCAGAATGACCTAGAACAAAGAATATATAATGAATTTATATGAACAGGAAGATGTTATAGGTATAATATGAATCATGAAACCCATTTATATAGTGAATACAATGAAATAAATGCCTTAAAATACATCCTTATCATCAATCTAGAGATAGAAACAGCTACAAAACTAACTTACAAGAATCATTTAATGGTTGTTAATCCTTTCTATTCAATGATTTTCAACTATTATTACCCAAATTTAATTTATTTATGGAATTTTACATCTAATTTCATGAAACCATTTGATTCTAGATTTAATCAATAGAAATGGGAGACATAAACTATTGATGAGACTTTCCATTTAATTTTTTAAATGTAATTTTAAATAAATTTGAATAAAAAAAATGTTAAAATATTAAATTGAGATAATCATGTGGATTAAAATTTATAAAATCATGATTTAGGGGTACATGTTAACTCTTATTTATGTATTTTTTCTAGTATTGGACCTTTAATGATTTTTTCATATTTGAATTCATTGAATTGGATATGTGGATAAATTTCAATGAGTAATTCTCCCACCCCTTCATTCTAATTATTAATACATTCTATAATCCTAATATTTCCCTTTCTTTATATTGAATATTTCATCAGAAAATGAAATATGTTCTCTTCTAAAAATTTCGTAGCATCTTATCAAATCTATGAATGAACAAAATCGCATTTAATATGATTATGGAATCCTCTGTTAACCCTTTATCCTTCGACCCACATTATATTAATCAATTTTAAATCCCATAGAATCGATGGTTATCCTTCATAATAAATTAACAATGTTAAAATCCTATCTTACCAATTACAACCAACCTATAAATACATTTCATGATAATTAAAAGAATAAGAGTGGGGGGTGGGGATTTTTCCATGGTGGATAAGGATATTCTTTATTGAGTATACGATGGTGTGTATTATGTTGTGATTTTTGTAGAGTCCATGTATTGTTAATTATAATTATTATTAAGCACTATTTCTTAAAAAAAATAAAAATAAAAAAAAGACTATGTATTAGGATGATGAAAATCACCATTACTATACTGATATAATTATGATCATATGTGGTTATCTGGTGGATATGATATTTTTCATGAATATATATTTTTTAAAAAATAAATTTAAAAAAGAATAAAAAATAAGGGAAAGAGAGGTTTATTCATTCGTTGTGATTATACATACCATAATCCCACATTGAGTTTTTTTGGGGAAAATATAGTAGAAATCTATAAAAGGATATATTTATAAAGCTTCATTTTTATATCATGATTTTTTTGAGAGTTTTATCGTCTTTTTTAGGTATAATTTTACTTCATTTTCCCACATAACCAAACAACTCAGAGTCATTTCAATATAACAATATCTCCATCATGATTATTTGTGATTATCTATTTTCTTATAAAAGATGATAGATTCATTATAGAAATATGAAAAAAAATGTTTATGATGTTTGTAATGAAATCTATTTAAATTTATACGCTAATAATTATATGAAAAACTAGTGTGTGGAAAACTGACAATGTCGTGTTTATTAATAATGAATTGATATATATATATATATATATAAATGAAAAGGTTTTTATATTTTAAAGGAGAATGGTATAATGAATTTTTGATTGGTATTCATTTAAAATTGAGGTATTAATTAATTTTCCATGTGTGATGCTCAGATATTTGACATCCTATTTGATCAATTTATTATTTGATATTAAATACTATTCATGCTATGGTGAGAATCTATTTTAGTATGGTGAGATTACTTCCATAATGGTAAGTATAAATTAATTTATGGAAGATTTGATAAGACCATTTCATATAATATATTTTTAAATAAAATAAATCACTTTTATATTTTAATAAATTAATTATTTTCTACTAATTTAATGATATCATTAATATTTGGTAGGATGCATTATTTCATTCGAAATGTGGATAATGACTAAAATTAACAATGATTTCCACTTAAAATAATGTTTTACCTAATTGTAGAGACTTATGGAACACTCAATGGGGGTAAAATGATAGTCCATGGAGAAAAGTAGCTTCTTGAGATAGAATTTCATGATTCACATCATTTAATAATTTCAAATTATAAAATATTACAAGTCATTAACAGATTTTAGATTGTGAAGTGGAAAAGAAGATTATTGGGTGTTGATTTAATGTGTTACAATGTGATCTATATGTGTCATTCCATAAAAGTTCAAAAACTAACCAGATAAGATTTCAGGCTATGAAAAAATTACATGCACTGAAATAGTTACACATGGTGAAACATGTATATGATGTGAAAGATTAAGGACAACTAAATAATATCCATATTCATTGAAAAAGGTTGAAAAGATTGATTTTATGACAGTAATACAACTAAAGATCAATTTTAGATCCATTATGATGGAATTGAATATTGAGAAATTCCTTTTGGAGCCTATTAATTGTGAGATAATCTACTTCTGCAAGAAAGAATTTGGAGACCAAATCTTGGAGCGTAAAGCTACGATATGCATGGTCCTCACTAGGTTGACATCTCAACTCTTTTCTTTATGTTTTTTTCATTCTTCCTTTCATATTAATATCTCTTCACTTGGATGAGGTGGAAAATACTATCATGTTCTAGGGTTATTCCACCAAATTCGAAAGCTGTCGTTGGATTAATATATTTTATTACAGTCATGTATTTTATTTTCTTTAATTTATTTATCCAATTTCAATCCCATTATATCATTTGTATCATATACATTAATATTTGAATATAAAAGGAACCATTTTTACTGTGAAACTATTTATACTAAACTAGAAAGGACCATTCCCACATTTTGGGAACCTAATTGTTAAAATGTTATCACGACAAACATGATTCTACGAAATCCGAAATTACTAGATTTATGGTAATAAGTGATTTTTGAATTGATTACGGGATATATTGACTATTTAATCCACGTTATATCGAATCCAAATCCCCACATGGATTAATTGATTAAATTTATCAAATTTAATTACACCTAAACCCCGAATCTATATAACACCAACATGCCTTTAGTCCAACTTTTTTTTAAAAACCAATCTTCCTAGGAATTTCATTTATTCTAAAAATTTCTAAAATACATAATCTCTTTTATTTCATTATTTCATCTAAAAAGATAAATAAAATAAATTATTTATCTTTTAAAAAAAATTAATATACTAATTTCGCCATCTCCGTGGGTACGAATTATAGATAATTGATACTATATTTTAGTTTGTTAATTTTTATAGTTTGAGTTTTGATAATTTCTTTTATTTTGATAAGACCGATAGAGAAATAAAGGCTTCTTTTTTACTTTCATAAAACAAGGAACAATATAAAAATTTATCCCAAATTTGGTCAGCTCATGGAAATGAATTTGTAAAAAACCATGAACAACCATGGAAAATATATAGAGACTATGATTCATGTCTTGAGAAAACCAACCTTAGCCTTATAGGATTATACTAATCTAATATCAGCCTTTAATTCTATTGAAAATAATAGAAAATGTAGAAGTTGAAAAAAACACTTGAAATATGGAATACTATAAAATAGCTATAAAATATCACTTGATGGAGAGATAAATTAATAAAGATAGGTGAAAACATCGCATAAAAACATATATTTATTTGATACATGTTGAATAAGGTGATATTCACAAGGGGTGATGGAGATACACCATGTGAAAAGAGGGAGGATGGGAGGGTGTGAATAAGGATATTAGGTCAAAATGGGTGAGAAAAAAAGGGGTATTGGGTTATGAAATCATAGAAGAAAAAAATAAATTTATAATCTTTAAGGGTTTCACAATATGGCCATATGATTTTCTAAACTGTAAACCGATCATTTAGTAAGCACTGTGTAAATAACCCATTCTAGCATGATTGGTCAACAAAGATTACAAGACATGTGTGAATCATGTGATTCTTCTTCGGACCCCTCTATAGAAAAAAACATGGTTTGTCACCAAATATTTAAAAAATGATATATAACCCATATCCATGAAAAACCACTTGGTTTCCTTTGATGTTTGTACAATTTGATGACTGAAAATTCATTTTTTATTATAAAAAAACTTTTAAGGATAACGTGAGAAACCACCATTACAAACAAAACCATCAAAAGAAGAACAACCCCAGCATAACCAATCTATGTCTCACCCCAAAAAATGCATCGTGTCAAAGACCATCACCAATGTCTAACCAGAAGACAAGCAGTCCCGTGCGAAATTCACGGGCACAGAACCGATGGCCTTATCCATACCCTCTCAAACATCCATTCAACTGACAAGAACAAGTGATAACCATATGCACTGATCCCCATCTAACCCATAACCAAGTAATACTGGGAACCCAACCAAAACCTCAAGCCACACAAAGATAAAACAAAAATAAAACTTCAAACGAACCCAATAGAATCAAACCCAGGACCAAAACCCTCAAAGTTAGAAGGGGGCGTTAAAAAGTAAACTGATATTACATGTACCTGTCTCTCTGAACAACTTCCATGAGATAGAATTTACATTACATGGGGACACCGTCATCATATTATCAATCTATGAGGCCAGCCGATCCCAAGATTGTATGTACTCCTCAAAGATAATCACCCCTCTGTTGAAGCCCCCGATAAAAATGCTATCTTACTTATCAACCCAAGTATATTGCTCCTCATTAAGGGATGTTCTTAAATATCTCCCCATCATTTTAGCTACCTCCTCTTGAGATACATTAAGCATTAAGATATGTTCAACCACTTCCTCTTCAGAGCATAACACGAGGTCTGACCAATGATCCCCTTGAACCCTGAACCTCTAAGTATTCACATCTTGATGGACTTCCTTTTTGGATAATTCCTTTCTAGCTGATCAGGTCTCCAAAGGTGGAGGTAAAGAAGAGTAATCCTACCTACTCTTACTTTGCCTATTAACCCTATTGATTCTCGTACTTGCAGCTTCACCAGCTGAGAGGCATTGAATATCCTCTCTGCATTCTTCCACACACACCCCAATGGCCTCCGCGGAGAGAGAAAGAGCATTTCTCATTCCTACCTCAACCAGTCCCTCACACCTGTTGCTTACATTTATAGGAGATCGGTTTCCTGCATTGGGTCCCCCTTGAGTCCTATCATCGCTTGGAAGGTCCTTCTCCAGACCAAGGTCCTACCTACCTCCCCAAGAATTATCTCTTTCTACAGCAATTTCCTCTCTAACTGTGATTCGCACCAAGGCTAATTCACCCTTGATTTCCTTGTGACCAGCATAAACGTTGTCCTTATTCGTCCCGCCTTCCACCCTCACTCCATCGGTGCATGATGGAGGACCATAAAAATCCTCCCTCAACCTCTGAAACACACTTGAAAATGATGGGTTGACTTGAGAGGCCCACAGCAAACGAACACCAGTGTCCAGAACCGCTTCGGCCTCAATAGGCACAACACAGACCCCTGATGTCTTAGCTGATTCCCTATCCTCCCGAATCAACCTTCCAGCAAGTTCACCCCTGCCCAAACCGTTGCTCAAACTTGGAGGCTCCTACACCATCCTCTCTGCCTCCTCAATGACCTCTGCATGTCTACCACACTCATATCTCTGCCTCGAGGCCTTCAGCTCCCTTCAGCAGTAGGCTCGCGAGTTCCCCAGTCTCCAGCATCCTACACAGAAGTCCATCCAACTTTCATATACCACTCACTGTTTGCGATGGTACTATTTTCCCACCGTAATCCACACAAAATCAAACGGAACTCTTGAAACATACATTTTGACACATATACGGGGCTTAACATGGGTGACAATGGGCCGCAGTGCGGCTATCAGAACACATATACCTACCAATGAGGTTCCCTAGCATACGAAGAACCGCTGGACATTGGAACGTAAGAGGGAGATTTGGAAAACTAACCCATGTCGCCATTGATGGAAGATCGTGCTTCATGTGAAAATCGTAGGACCAGCGACACAGAAAAAATCTGAAGTCGTTGAAGCAGCATGGTGCGCTTGACCAGGCCTGGTTGAGGTCGGCTTCTAATGAAAAACGAATCATTATTTTCTGATTATCTAGAAGGCCCACAATCGCTCTATCTTGAAAACCCCACACACCAAATACATTCCTGTCAAAGGAATCAACTAAAGATCGTCGCTAGTAAAATCTAGCCACCAAGGTGTGCTTCAATAGGAACGAGGATTCCAATAACTCTGCGGTAGAAAACGGGAGGTTAGGAAAGCCATCGAGTAGCTCTGAGACCTTCGGGCCGATCAAGATTTGAGGAAAAGGGGGGAAACAGTCAGGGTTCGAAAAAGGTATGGAGGATGGTTTAGGGGTGAACGACGAGGGTCCCTCCCCTGGCGGTGGGGGAGGGACCGACGTAGTAGCCGTCGTCGGTACAGCAGAGGAGCCCCTTAGGGTTTTGGGAGGAGCCCCGCAGTAGCCACTGTCAAAGCCACCGTAAAGGAGGATTTGTCCTTATAACCTTACACAATATCATTGTATAATTTACTCTAATGTTATTTCTAACCATATAACTCAACCATCTGATACATAATTTTTACGAAAAAACATTCAACATAAGAGTAATCACATAGTTTTCTCTAAACCATGCATCCCACAATGTTCAAATTGGAAATATTTGTCCAAAATATTATAAGAACCAATTGAATGATCCCAGTACATATTTAATCACCCTAGGAACCTTTTATAACTCAAAATATAAAATTAATCCATTTAAAATGTTCCATATTTGGGATTCTATATCTGAAAATCTGGTTTCAAAACAACCATCCATCTAAACCAAAAAAAATTAAAAGTCCCCAAAATTTTGTAACTAGTAAAGGTTTGGGGATTAGAAACCTACCAAAAATAATAATTATCATCTCTAAGATGTATCGTTGGAATTAAACAACCTAAAACTGATTGAGATTCTCCACCACTATCTCAAATGCAAGGTGCTCTATTCTTCTAAATACAAGACACCATGAACTATTCTATATTAAAACACAATAAATATGTTATAATCAACATATCTACTATTTTTTAACACCACAGTACAAAACAGTTCATTTCCAAGCCTATGGATATCCCCACCACATGGTACTACTAAAAGATCAAATTCTGATCCATGGTTCCCCCATCAATACAATTTCCAAAAAAAAATTTCTATACTCCAATGATGTTTCTTATGTATCATCAATCTGATCAAATCAAACAAAACACAACATCATTTATCATACCTCTATTGGATGACTCTCCTAGGAGTAGTTGATCATACATCTGATGCATTATTACATTGCCTGATCATGATGACTTAATATCTGAGGCATCCCAAGGCCATTCCAGCATGCACAATGTAGTTTGATACTAACTCCCAATGTCATCCATCAACTATGTCATCAACCAACCAAAACTATCACCATTCATTATTATGAGCACTGATGCACCACATAACACTAATTTGTGCCTCGATTTCAATAATTACACTCAAATATTAACAAATACTACATATGAGATCCATGCATGATATTATCTGTAAAAAAAGATAAAACTAGATTAATCTACACAGTGCTATCCCAATTTCACTTCGACAATTCATAGAAAACTTTACATACAACCATTTCCCTACCCATATAAAACAACATACATGAACTTTATTCAATAATCCCCACCACGGGATTAAACTCATCGCCAATCCATTTAACCAAAATTCACACTCCATGATCTATATTACATTTTTCACCTTATGAAATGAATATATTTGATCACCTCTCCAATATTAGAGTGACAACTTGAAGCATTTTCCACCAGACTCTTCTAACATACATGAATATTAACCATAAAATCATCCAAACATCAATAAAAAATAAGCCTGAACTCTTAAACATAAGGCGTTATATTTTACACTTTATGGACTCACTTACCACCCCTTGAGTGATTCCACAATAGTTTACATTAGAAAAAAATGTGCATCTCTCCACTCACCCCAGAGTCATTAATCACCATAACCCCTAATAAAATTCGAGTTGAGATCGATCCTCCCACCACACCTAAACTTATAAAAATTAAAATTCTCACAATATGAACATAACCAATCTCACCAACGCCCTATGTAACCATGATTTAAAGGATCTCATAAAACCCAATGTAGTATTCAATCCACAATAAATGATTCCTGATAATTAAGGATCACTACACTTGATTCCACACCTCCCAAACAAAATTAAAGGAAACATTGTATTCCAAAATTAATTTTCCACCAAGATTACATAGAGGTTAAATAGTTTTATGGTCCCATGAAACTTGATCATGAGGAAGAGACATAACACCTCATGATTCATATCTCATAAAACTCATCTCACATGCCTAATCCACTATACATGCCTTTTGAACATTCCAGTCTCTCCAATATAAGAGCACCCCCAATGTTTTTTAAAACCAGAGGCATGTCACTTAGTGAAAACCATTCACATGGACAAAATTAACCTAAGTGTAATTCTTAACTTGTGGTTTCAAACAATGTTCTACTCTCACTAGATGAATCAATCTGGGGTCACCATCAACCATCTCAATATAACAAGAATGCTAAATGATATGGTTATGAATTCAATAGATCCTGCCATCCAAACCTTTCATTGAAACCAATTACACCCCAAGACATCCACCAACCCTTTCCCAAACCTAACCAAGGGTATCCAAATATACATGGAAAAAAATTTAAACATTGTCAAGTAATCTCATAATAATCTACTACATGCTATAACATAATCTATACCTCAGTTTTGACAACAAGAAGTCACTCATGATCCTTTTCCTAAGTGAACATATGTTCCCGGTCAAACCCATATCTCAGATTACCATAGATAATCAAAACCCACTGACTCACCGGAAATCTATGTCACATCCTCAAGGACACTAAGATATCACACTTATTATTATATGCCATGTCTCATACAATGGTTCCAACCAAGTTCACTCTACCCACTTCTGTGTTAACCACATATACTAGGGTCAAAAGTAGTCACAACATATCATATGTCAATTTCATAGATCCAACTAAATTTTAAAAATGTAGCACTTTCAACTATCACATAAACCCTAAATCATAATTTCCTTAAGAACTATGATCTCTTGCTAGCCCTGTTTCCCCATTCATAATATTAGTCGATGCAATCTATTAACTATGGCTCACATTATTGGGGAACTATGTAACCCATGCACTCTAAAAATTCCTAAATACCCATAAATTTGTTTAAAAATCAATTTATCCTTTGATCCACATTATATTCACATAGAATTTATAATTAAACACTACAATATTTTACATTAAGAAGAAAATTTAATAATAAAGGTCTATATAAGTAAAATTTTATGTAAATGTTATAATGTCAAATGACTTGTAATATATACTTGAAATTTTTATAACCAACAGTAGATAAAATCCATGACCTGTGATCACATAGTTTACTTTTAACCATTTTGTTTGAACAAAATTTATCCATATCTAAGGATTAATTAAGTTAATTTTAAATTATATGTTATAGTTGAAAAATTACTATATGTTTTAATGGTAATTATATTTAGTTAGTACCTAATATTAATGAAGATAATTAATAAGAAAACATGATTTTATCCATCAAGGGGATCAGTTATGCAAGATGTGACCATATAATTATAAAGGAGAAAAGTATATAACTGGATAAGAAGACATTAAATAAGTAACCAAGGTCAAATTATAGAAAAGAAATCATTGACAATAATTAAAATTACATGTCAATCCTACATGCAAGATATGGATTATGGACACACTTTCTCTTTCCATTTAAACCAACAGACAAAATACCATTGATCAATAACCTCATAATCTTGTGTATTACTCAATGTGAACTAAAAACAATAGTAAATGTGAATAAAATGTATAAAAATTCATTCCCTCACAATATGGACATTCCTAATACTTGGGGTGGATAGACAAGCGAACAAGTTCCATAAAATGTCCCAAAGAAACCCCAACTCCAGTCTACCTTTATCAAAAAGTAAAATAACTAAAGGATCCTTCAATAAAATATTTTAATGTCCCACTATGATGGGAAACTAATAAATTTCTGAATTGGTGGTTTTTACTATACCATAGTTGTGCCACCCATAAATTAGAAAATTCCAACTAGAAGAGTTGGACTAAGGTGGTAATGTGGGTTGACAATAAACATAAATCAGATCGAAAACAAAAACAGAAATAATAAAATTATCAAATAAATCTTGATAAATAAAATTGTGAAAAGTCATCTAGTAAAGAGTTGGGGAATAAAAAAATAAATACATCAATATAATAATGAATCTAAATACTATAAGTTAGGTAGTAATACATCAACACAAGTCATAACTACATCATAACCCACAAAGGATAAATGAAAAAAATGGAATAACCTCAAAAATAGTCCCATTTCATTGCACTGTCCTAAACTCCCATTATCTATTGTATCATCTTAAACTATCACGCACCAACCATACCCCTGACCAGACCTACAATCATGTAACATCTCCATGTGTATCAAAGTTACTTGGTTGTCCATTTAGGGTGTGAGTACAACTCCGTTGGGCACCAACAACGACGTCTCTAAATATAATAAGTCAAATAAAAATTTAATTCATAAGTTCCATAAATAAATATTATAACAATTTAAATCTATTTATTAAATTAATTATCAACCTATGATGATCAGTTTCCACGGTGACACCAAAGATCAGTCCCTACCATTATCAATTTTTAGGTCTATCACCCCGATCAACTATGCCTACATTGGCTTGTGTTAGGCTATCTCTAAGCATATTGTGTGTACTATACCAACCACAACAGAATATCGAATGTTCAATAATTATATATGATAAATTATAATGGACATACCATACATGAATTTTCTTATCCAATATCATAAACCACCTCATAGGGAATTTTTATTACAATTTCAAATATTTCACAATAGATTTTGGAATATTCATTTCAATATAAAACAATTTCAAACCCAATTATCATATCCATAAAACAACATTCATCATTTGATTTAAACCTATAATTTAGAAAAAACAATTATTTAATTAACAAGGGGTTATATAAAATATTCAAATGTCTTTTTCACTCATTAGTTGTTATGAAAATGGATCCCACCCAAAAATTAATTTTTATTTAGAACATAACCACCAATGAAATTATAAATAACTATATCCATCAAATACAATCGAACAATTAATTGAAATTATCAATCAAATATGATTTCACTATTTCTATTGTTCATATTGGGGAATTTCATTACTATTTGAAGTTCAATTGTCACGAATGTTCATGATTCTAAAAATATATTTCATAATCATTTATCTAAACCTATATTCCCTTTATCTATTTTATTTTCATTTGTTATGTCATAAATCCAAGGAGAATCCCCGAATATATTTTCCATTTTAAGAGGTCACATTAATAAATAATTTCCATATTCAAAGTCTATTCCACAATGGTGGTAATTCCAATCCAATCTCCAACTATAATGGGTTTAACACATTTAAATAGTGGAATTTAAATAAAATAAGTCATAAAAAACAATTTAGCATAAATTAGGTTATCGCATTAAATGAATTACATTAGACACCACACTCACACACACACTAAAAATTGTATAGTGGCTATGTGTTAGGTCTAAACAAAATTTACCTTATTTTCATAAGAATATATTAATCCTATAATGTAATTTAGTTTGATATAAAATAATTGATAACGAAGATGTATAAAAAATACAAACAAATAGGTGATACAATACAAAATAAGTGAATGCTCTATTTATAGCGAGACAAATAGTGAAGGAGTGGAGACAGATTAGTAGCCATACATATATCCTTACAACACATCTGGTTGAAGGAAAACTGAACAAGGGATAAATGGAATTATCCATGGAAATATAGGGAGGATGGGAGTTCATTTGGGAGGCATCTGTATCAATATGTGGGAGGAAAAGAGGGATTTTAGGTGAAAAAAACATAAGAGAAAAGGGGTAACTTTCCACTTTTTAGGAGTATTATGGTTTGGAGAAATGGTACTCAAAACCACTTGACTCTCATGCGGTCTAATCTATATCAACCAACCATAATTTAATCATTATTCCATATGGTTTTCAATTATTTCTCCAACAATATGACTCTACTAGGCAACCATATGAATCAAAACATATGGTATGTCTAAAACCATGCATAAAAATTTTTCCAAGACCCATATCTAAGACACCCTACAAATTTTCATATAATGTTATCATTGTATATCTTAAACAATTCACTAACCAAGAAACAAAACTGTGTGTAATATATTCAGAACTAAAACCCATCTCACATAAGGATAACTACATAGTTTTCTCTAACCTATGTGACCCAAATAATGCTCCCTAGGAAGAGTTCCCCAAAAGCATATGAAACATAAATTCAAGATGCCAAAACATATTAAATCACATGAGGTCCTATGAAATATTCTAAAATAACAAAAAACATCCCATAAATTCTTTAAACTATCATATTTTTGATCAAAAAGTCTATTTCTAAAATATGCCCTCCCACTAAAGTTAAAAATTTAGAACCCCCATAATTTTATAACAATTAATGGGATGTGATTATTTAATTTAGCATACTAACAAGTTATTTTTCCCATAATTAAATTATTTTCAAATCCTTTAGAATAGATAAAAATGGGAATGTGATTATTCAAATCATATCAAAAAAGTGTGTATATGAAGGTGTATAGTTTTAGACCCACTCATCTTGCATCAAATAAATATATATTTGATATGTAACCATTCTTTTCAGGGTAATTACCCCATATGGAATCTATGTAATCTCCAAATCCAATTTTTATTATCCAAACTAGTATTTCATTACTATGAAAACTATATACTAAAATAATATACCCAAATTTATAGATTTATCCAATACAAAGGCTTATAACTTATAATTATCTATAGTTTTTTTCGAAAGTTCATATAACCTAGTATCAATTAAGAACTAAAATTATCTATAAAGAAAATAATGCCTACTAAGCTACCATCTCAAACACCCAAAACCAAAGCTCATTGATCTGAAACTAAAAAAATTTAACCATTGAATTTGATACAATTTGTAACGATAAAATCTAAATATAAATTTAACATACATTATTTAAATGATTTAAATATTTATCTCAAAATAATCACAAAATACCATGAACATATACCTTTTTTTCTTTGAAGATAAGTTAGATATGAATCTTCTTTTTGTGGCACTTTTGAAAATTTCTATAAAATTGAGCCACACAAGAATCCCTTCAGATCATCTCATAACTTTTTCTCATCCTATCAACCATAAGAATGGAAAGATAATATAGGGATGATCTCAAACATTCCTTAATATAAAAACTCAGCAAAATTATATCAGGGGTTAGATCATATGAATTTGAAAAGTATTGATCTTGGGAGAAATAACTTATTAATAAGAACATGGAACAATAATTGTTTCAAAAAAATCATGAATAAGGACATGAAATCACAATTGAATAAACCTATAACATGGAAAATGAGTATGAAATCGTGTGATAATAACCATTATCCTTGGATTGAAACCATAAAAATTTAACATAAAATCACAGGATTTCATTCATTCATATCATAACATGGAATTATGACACAACCATAATAACTTGGTTTCATTATATTATGAGAAGGTCCATCAATTATATTGTGAGTGTAATCCATTAAGGATCACTATTTAATTTTTAAACACATCAAATAACGACCAGGAAACATTATATAATATGATATAAAATATTAATCATTGATAATGAAAGAGATATAAGACCCCACCCTTCATCATCTATACATATATGTGGAAAAAATACCAATAATTAAATATAACTTGAAAATCCAAAGGAATAAAATGTGTTTCAGGAAATTTTAAAATGGAATCACAAAAGGAAATAATTCATAATTCCATCAATAATCATAACATGAAAAAACGATCGGTAATAAATGGGTATCAAATGATATTTAGTGACATTCAAGGTACATACTTGTCAATTGTGAAAATAAATCATATAGTATTTAAACCAAATTGATAAAGGACACAATGTTATGTAATTAATTTCCTAAATAAATTTATTTATTATATATTGGTGAATATTCTTCAATCAAAAAAAGTATAAAATTGTATTTACAAAGTAACTACATTGGATGAAATTTTATTCCAATTCACACTTACCATTTAGTTCAGTAAAATGTAGTGACAGATCATTCCTATAATAGAATAGAATATTTTATAAGTCATAAAAATGAGTATTTAAGGTGGTATCAATTGAGGAATATCCTCTATCAATAATAAAACATATAAAAATATGTTGACATTAATGGATTTTTTAAAACCATTGTAAAAATTTCTATGGATATATTGAATATCCTTGACCATTTAAAAATATTTATACAAAATATATTTAATAAAACATTGGTAATTTTAATTTATTTTATAAACCAATAATGCATACATATGAATTTCTGTATAAAATACTAAATTTCAAAAATATTTATTCACATGGAAAAAGAAAAGAATTCATTCAGTCCATACATTCATGAAAATGATTCATAAGGAAAAAAGATTCAAATTTATTTAATACTTTTTAATAAATGTATATGTAGTATAAAATAACCTTACTAAATTATTTAGTCATTTATAATGACATTGATGAAATCATACAACGAATAAAACACGAATAAATGAGGTTCACATTCAAAATGAAGAGACATACTTAGTTTCAATCAAATGAAACACTTCTCATAAAATATGAGTCAACAGGGAATTATATATTAAGGGGGACAAAAAAAAATCCTGAATTAAATTAATATGTGAAAATACATTCATTATTATTTAATCAAACATTATCAAACATATCATAGTTCACAATATGATACATGTATCATGAAATTAAATTAGGGACAAAATGACCCATATAATGGAATATTCTTTCAAATTGAAAATCTGAGTACTGTAGGACATGCTATGGAGATATAAATTCGGTATATTTCATGAAAAATTATGATTATATATATTCATTCCCAATAATTATACACCAAAATAATAAAATAGTGTTGAATACGATCCATAACTGAGTGAAGAAATATTCATATACAAAAACCCATAACTCCTAAAATCATTCTTTTTGTATATGTTCCTAACATCATGAACAATAAAATTTATATAATTAAAAATAGTATTCCAAACATTTTCCATACATATATTATTTTATAGGACTATTTATTATCATATGATTATTTTTATTAAATAGTTTTCACTTTTCGAGGTCACATGTGATAGTATGAAAAATTTCTATAAAACATACATAGAATATCAACCATAGTAATTTTTTACATAATATCTTAATAATTTTTGAAACTATATAGGATTATTTATTTTATAATCTCATTAGAATAATATTTAACAACATTATCATATTTTTTTTTTCTAAATGGACTCAAACTAACAAAAGCTCCCTGATATTTTCATTTAATGAGATTATGATTACTAGGATAATTTATTGATTATATTTCATATAAAATGACCAATAATATATTTCTATGATATTAATAGTGACATAAATATAATCCTAAAAAATTATATTCATTTTTAAATTCATCTATATTATATGGTAATGTAAAAAATTTGATGTATAATGGAGGATTTTGTATACACATACACACATATGGGACATCCATTTCCCATTAAAACGGAGTGGAAATAAAAAAATAATTATTAATAATTAAATATTGTGAATAAGGTTAAAAATAATATATTTTTTAATAAAAGAACACTTGTGGTGTGTAATGTCTCGACCCATCTTACCCTAATACTGGTAGCCAAACCCATCTTCAAATGACCTCAAGCACATCTGCATGTATGTCAGAGACTGCCGACTAGTAGTGAGGGTCTATGAATAGTCAGTGAGGAGGATATACCATCATATTCAGAGTAGAAAACAGAAATAGATAAAATACTCAGACAATAATGGAAACAAATGTAAATCAATAATAAACTAAATAATGGAAATGGACAATACTAGTTTATACAATGCACTCATGTCATGGTGATACATGTCAGAAAGAAGTAAAAAAAGAGCATGCTTTAATTAAATTAGAGAAATAATTAAAAAACTCAAAGCCCTATGTTCAATCTCTACGAGCATCCCGAGATCCCTCTCAGTCCATTGCTCCCGCTTGTTCCTTTTCTCATAACCATCAAGTACAAGATACAAGCACAAGAAAATTCCCACAGTCCTGAAAATAAGAATGTCTACTCGGGTAACCTAGTGCAATGGAAGACCAAATAAGGTGTGATAAATTTATATATATCTCAGTAGTCCATGGCCACCAATTGTCTAGCTCAATCTAGAGAATGCAATATAAAAAATGGTGTGCAGATATAACAAGGTAATAACATAAATGAATAAATAACCAACAACCCATTCAGGTTCCAAAGGGAGTTGATACGACAATACCTTAGTTGTCCCATAACCGAAAAAAGATTCTTCTCAAGAATCATACAGTCATATTTGTCAAGCATAAACACCATTGACCACATTACCAATTATTCTATATTTAATCATTTATTTTCTCAAAGGTTACCATGGTTTCCCGTACCTCAATACTAACTAATACTTATGCCAAAATTCTAATCATTCTAAATATTTCTTTATATAATCATATTTCACTCACATTTGATCCACATCTCTAATTCATTTAATTATTCATTATTTTATTTTATTTGGAGTTTTAATTCTATGTCAAACATCCTAATTCTAATTTTATGTATATCTACATGTCTAACACCACAATTCTCATCCGTTTTAGATATCCATATAAAACACCATACATCTAAGCGGATAGATAACAATTGGGTAGGAACCCCATGTCCAAGTCCCAATTTCTACATTGGTCTATAATGCAATGTCTTGCACCCACATTCTAATTAATTTATATCATTTGATAACTATTTGGGTGGAATTCCATGTCCATGTTCCAACTTCTCTATTGGTCTTGAATGCCTTGTCTAACTCCTAATTCCCATTAATTAATTAATTAACATATTAATAAATCCAAGGACAATAATTAATTCCTCATGATTTATCCACATTAATTCCCTTACTAATCCAACAATAAGTGAAACATATAAAAAACCATTAGTTAAGCTTGAAATTAACCAATTATTCTATTCTGTATATTAATTCATCAATTAATTAATCTATTTACAAAAATTACAATCCATAATTAATTATCCAAATTAATTGATTAAAAACATTAAACCAAAAGAACATAATTAATACAACGTGAAATATCTCATTTTATCCAATGAAATATATCACAATTAATCCACTGATTAATTATCTCATGTAGACAATTTAATATCTTATAATTAATACAATAGTTAAATATAAATATTCAAAACTCAAAAAACATGATTAATTCCCAAATTATTTATCTCAACTTATACTACCCAAAACTCATAATTAATCGCATGATTAATTATGTATATTTAAATCTCAAAGAATGTAATTAATCCACCATTAATTATTTTAACTTACCTAATTAAAATCACATTATTAATTCTCAGATTAATAATCTCAAATTATCCTACCCAATACTCATAATTACCTCATAACCTAAGTGCATCAACATGTAAACGACAGAAATATAAAATAACATAAAAGTGAGCTAAACGAAAATATATCTCAAAACAATATTTTGTTAATTTAAAGGAAGCACGTCACTATTGGAGGTGTTTTATTAAAAAATGTGATTATGTGATATATAAAATAGTTTTATACCAAAAAACCATTTATTCAACATTTTATTCAAACTTACCAACAATAGTAATTAAAAAAATACATTTTTTTATTAATTAACCAATGTTGAGGACCTTACCTCATGGAATTGGCTGAGCCGATGCTTTATAACTAAAACCACCATCTTCTCATGTACACACACCTCAATAATAGTGCGCAGGCACTCATAATTGGCCGCATTACCCTACAATGATAACCAGCACCCAGAATTAATGTTTCAAGGATGAACACACCTCTAATTAATTAACTGAAACCCAAAATACATCATAAGCACCTAATTAAAATGGTTGAAGAGCCAATTATCGTGTATATATCCTTACACAAATATGATGGAGGTGAACCAAATCCAGATAAACCACAACACCTTCGAAGACTGTTGTTGAAATATAGACTAATGAGTGACAAGACACCCTATGCACCATATGGAATTAGAATAAAGGGAGAATCAAAATTAATCTTGGGCCTTAGTTTTTCAGCCTAATAGATAACCAGGGAAGGAGAGCCAAAATGTATGACATGAAGAAAAAAACATGTTGTTATGGACTTACCATGACGATATGGAAAACATCCGTGAAGTGACCACCATGATCTGGTACATTGAGAGGATTCCAGAAGAGGGGGTGGTGCGCCTCCACCATGGGAGAGGGGGCAGGGGTCGCACTTCATGTAGAAGGAGGAGATGGGGCACACCTCCCCCTTATTTTCTCCCTCATGCAACTAATATTAGATTTATATGAATTAATATAATAATAATAATAATAACAACCATATTATTGTTATTACTATTTAATTTAAATTCTTCTTTGATAAACCCCATAATTCCCCCATTACACATAATTTAATTAAATTCTTCTTCAATGAATTTTATTATATCAAATATCCAACTCATAATTATTTATTCAATTTATATCAACCAAATTTAATTAAATAAAACACCAGTTTTTCATCAAAAAAATAATAATCATAACCATGAATTTAAAAAGATAAAACCTGAAATCTACATTTATTATTCATTTTATTAACTTCCGTTCAACTGTATTTAATTAAATAAAAACACAAAATCATTGTCATTAAATAATTTCAATATTAAGATAATTGAAACAAATTCAACATTCGAAGACATTTAATTAAATGTTATTAAACAATATATAATTAAATTAATTATCCATACTCAATATCATCCTCATTTAATTAAATCATGTTACTTAATTTATTTAAATAAAATCCCCCATTTCACATCATGTAATTAAATTTCTCTCAACCATGAATTTAAATAACTAAAACCCCAATTTCAAACTAATTAATCAAATCCCCTTTTCTTTGGATTTAATTAAAATAAAAACCCCATTTAATAGAATTTAATTAAGACCCTCTGTACTAGGAATTTAATAAAATAAAATAACCCGTAACCCAAAACTATGTAAGCCTTAGGTTTGGATCCCATGGTCTTGAAAACCGTACACGAACTGTGCGGAACCTTCTGTCTAAGGAACCCACATTGCATGGTCTATCCCACACAATTTTCCTAACCGTGCACAGACCATGGAAGGGCCTATGTATCATACAATTAAGCTACAAGGTTTCCTATAGCAGGCCACATGATTTAACAGGCCATGCGCCAACCACGCACCCTCTAATGTTCCATAAAAACCAAACTTTATCTGATTTGATGCTCCTAAATTCCAATCATCCATCCATGAAACTCCTCGAGCCTTTACCCAAGCCTAATATAAACATTTTTAAATGGTCCAAACTCACAAAAAATAAAACTGAATCTTGGTTTTAAGTCTGAGTCGTCCAAAAAACAAAAATGATTGAAATCATTCAAATTTTAACAACGTTAAAAACATGATACATTACAAGGTACCCACCATAAAATAATCTCATCCACAAGAAGAAATCAGGAACAACTATAACATTAACAAACCCCCCAAGGCAAGGAACTCTCATTTGAACAAATATATTGAATTTCTAAACACTATATAGACCTTTAACCAAACCACTAGACCAACGTCTTAAACCTTTTAATCCTGACCCAAAGATCAGAATCGAACCCAAAACATCAAAATAGCACAGAACTAAGGTCACACAACTATAGACATGTCTTCCATCATATACTTAAACACCCACTCATTGGTTCTTTCCATCAATGGTCTTAGAATCTAATATTCATACATCCAAACCACAAATAATTCCTTGAAAGACATCGATGACCCATAAACCCACACTCACCCATGAACCAACATTGTTCCTTTAAAACAATTCCATCACCAACTACATGTATCCCAAAGTCACCAGTCAACTTCCTGTTACCTCTCCAGGTCAAAAAATCTCAAGGCTACCTTAGATACTGTAATTTCCCATAGGAATAAAAGCATAAACCAAAGTACCATGTATCTTCTGCACAACCCAGATAACAACCAAATATCAATCCCACTGACATTAAATAAATTTTCATGGTGTAAGAATAATGAGAACATAGTGCCTCAAAGATGATTTCTATATATGGGACAAGCTCTTCTCATTCAAAAGAGCAGAATAACAGTAATCCCAGGTCACCAAAAGATCAATCAAACTATCATTGTTTGATTGTTTACAACAATGATCGACTTCTCCTGCCAACGCATCATGAACCAATCATCGATGAATGTATCACCCAAGGAATCCTTGTTCCTTCAAATACATAAACTAAAACTATTCCAAAAACATACCTATATGTCACTACCCACCTTAGTAGTTTCCATGTCATCGAAGAAAAGATTAGCCTATCTCCAGCGCACTCGTTCAGAAACACAGTAAACACATCTATTTCATTCCATGAAATATGATAACCACAGAAAAATCTATCATGATTTCTAAAACAAAAACCAATCATTGTGTCAAAACACCAGAGTCCCAAAAATTCCTCCAAATAAGTGTGATTAACACACCCTAATTCCCTAAACACCCTACTCCAGAGTTAACCCAAGGATGTCTTTAACGAATGACCATTCCCAAGTTGTCTCTATCGATCTCAACCAATCATTTCCATATTCTTATTCCCATATCAAGAGTAAAGATACAATGAAAACCCCACAAAACAATGGAATCACTATTTAATCCCAAAATTCATAGTATGGACAACGACACATTAATGGTACCAACACCAAAAGGATCAGAATGAAAACAAAGGAACTCAAGATCTAAGGGTTCTACATACTACGAGCTAGTCCCATATGATGTATATGACTAAATCCTTTATCTTGGTCACCCAAACGAGAACTCACCAGGCTTAGAATCCACTTTTCATTTTAGACATTTCATTAATTCATTGCAACATTTAAAATTTATAATGAATTTTAAAAAACATACAAGTATTATTCTATAATAAGGAACATTGTTTTCTAACAATTCTCCTCCACCAAAATAAAAATTTTCTGACAAACATATTCTTAAACATTTAACATTTTTCATCATATCATTTTAAACAGGAAATTTTGCATATAAATTCCTTTTTATCAGAAGGTGACCTCTAAGATTCCTATTTATTCAAAACATCCAGGATCATCAAAATGCAACCCTATAAGAGTTCATTTAACAAAAATCACCTTTTTAAATTTATAACCATTTTAAAAAAATCTATGGTTATACTACTATTAGTAATATGGGTGTCCATATGCCAATCGATAATGTAAATATACACCTTACTATTCGCATTTGGCTCCCATTTGTCACATCAAATTTCCATTAATCATTTTAACTTTAGCTGCCACTTTTTCAATCGTTTGAATACAAGGGTTACCCTTTTCCATTTATAAGGTGTCCATAAACCTTAAAACTAAAATTTGATACCATTATATATGAAATCAATCAATTTTCTACTAATTCAACCATTTTCACATAAAAACATCTCCACCATGTTATCATAAACAATAACAGAACAACATGCTATAACACAGAAGCATGGAACTACATCAAAGTATGATAATAACAGAGGAAACATTAAAGATAAACACCCAAGAATGTTACATATGTCACCTAAAAATGCTATCTAAAGTGTAATGGTCAATCAAATCAAAGCACGAAATTCAACCCAAGGCACACAATCAAAATTTACAGGCATCCAAATAATTCATCTACATGGCATGTGATATTCCTGGCATGAGAATATTTAAGTTTCTAAGATGATGCAGGTAATGAAATTTCTTTTCCCAATCCGGCCAAGGAAAATTTTATATAATTCTGAAAATCAATAACCAGCAAGAAAATAAACAAGTCACTAAAGGTGAAATCATATCAACTGTAACATCAAGAAGAATAAACACTAATTCCCATCCCAACACACTTGGTCATTTCCCCTAAATGGGGTGATCAATCTCATGAACAGATATTAACTGTGCACTGACACCTTACTCTTCTCCTTTCTATTAAACCAAAACAAAAAGAAATCCGAAAAAGAAAGAAAACTGTAACATCTAACACCATATTGTAACTTATCGACCAGTCTTACACCCCAAAATGGTACCTAGAACGGTTGTCAAATTCCCTAAATCATGTCTCCCCTAATCCCAATGGTTGCCGAATATCAACGCGGGACTATGGATAGCAAGTGGGGAGACTATACCCTCATATTCATAGTGCACAACAGAAATACATAGCAATCCCTAACAACAGTGGAAATTGATGTAAAATAATAATCAACTGAATAATGAAAATGACCAATTCCAGTTTATATAGGGCATGCATGTCATAGAGATACTCATTTGAAAGAATTAAAAAAATCACCATGCTTTACATTCCAATATAGAAATACATAAAATACACAAATACCCAATGGAAATATTTATGAGCATCCACATCTCCCTCTTGGTCCTTTACTCATAATTCCCATGTACAAGTAACTACCACAAGAAACAGTCCATTTTCATGAAATCAAGATATTATACTTAGTTACCTTAGTGCAATAGTGACCTGAATAAGGTGTGAAATATATATATTTCAGTAGGTTGAGACAACCAACTGTCCAGCTCAATCAAGACAATGAAGAATAACAAATTGTGTGAATATATAACAAGGAAATAATGGAATTGAATAAATAATAAACAAGCCATCCAAGTTCCACAGGGACACCTTTCAATGATACCTACTTCAACACATATCCAGAATATGATTCCTCAGAAGAATCATACATTAATATTTATCAAGAATAAATATCATTAAACACATTACCAATTATTATTTATTTATTCATTTATCATCTCCAAGGTTCCTAGGATTTCCCGTACCTTATTAATAAATTCAACTTATGCCAGAATTGTAATTATTCTCAAAATTTATTTATTTAATCACATTTAACTCAGGTTTGATCCACATCTCTCGTTCATTTCATAATTCATTATTGTCATTAATTTGGTATTTGAACTCCATGTCAAACACCTTAATTCTCATTTGGTATAGATCGCCATGTCTAACACCCCAATTCTCATCTAGTGTATATCACCATGTCTAAAACCTTACATATAACCGCTTAGATAACTATTGATGAGGAATCCCATGTCTATGTCCCAACATCTACATTGGTATAAAACACCTTGTTAAGAACCCACATTCTCATTTATATACATCATTTGATATGTATTGGGGATGAATGCCATGTCCAAGTGCCAACTTCTCCATTGGTCTAGAACACCATGTCTAGCACTCAGTTCTCATTAATTACATAATTCACATATTAATTAATCCATTCCCAATAAATAATTCCTCAGGAATTACCCACATTAATTCTATTAACAATACTATGACTAGTGAAACATATCAAAAACCAATAGCTAACCCCACAATTAACTAATCCACAATTAAATTAATTAATTCATAAATTATTTAATCTATTAACACAAATCACATTCCATATTTAATTCTCTAGAATTAATTATTAATTAAATTAATCTAAAAGCATGTAAATAATACACCATAAATTATCTCAATTTATCCAAAAAAAAATTTCACAATTAATCCCTCGATTAGTTTTCTCATTTAGGAAATTTAATATCTAATAATTCATCCCCAAGTAAATTATCTATTTTCCAACCACAAAGCACATGATTAATTCACAAATTAATTATCTCAAATTATCCGGCTCAAAACTTATAATTATTTCCCTAATTAATTATCTATATTGAAATCTAAAGGCATGTAATTAATCCACAATTAATTATCTTAACTTATCCAATTAAAATCTCATAATTAATTCCCCAATTAATTATCTCATCTTATCCTTCCCAATAAATATAATTACCACTTAACCGATTAATTCAAACATGTAGATGATAGAAATAGCAAATCACATAATTGAAATCTATAAAAATGTATACGTCTAAACATTATATTGATATCTTGATGGAAACACACCTCCGTTGAAAGGCTTTTATGACAAAAACATGATTATGTAATCTGTCAAATCATTTTATACATATAAACCATTTATACATAATTTGTAGTCAATCATATCAACAATAGTAATTAATGAAACTGTGTTTTATTAATTAATCAATATTGAGGACACTGCCTCAAGGAATTGGCTAATAAAATTACTTGTAACTTAAACCATCATATGATCATGTACACTCACCTCAAATACAGTGAACATGAACTTAGAATTAGGTGTGTCACCCTACAATGATAACTGGCACCCTCATTTATGGGGTGAGGACCAACACACATCCAATTAATTAAGAGCTAGCCAAAATACACCATAAGCGCCTAATTCAAGGGGTCTGAAACAAATTATTTGGCATATATCCTTACCAGAAGATAAAAGAGGTGAAAAAAATCTAGCTAAACCACCATGAATTTAGTAAGAGTTGTTCAAATATGGATCAAATGGTCCTAATACATCCACCATAGAACCTAAAAAACATGAATGGAAGAAATGAAATTAATATCGAGCCTTAGGGTTTTGGCCTAATGGAGACCAAGAGAAGGATAGATGAAATATTTTTTGTGAACAAAAAATGTGGAGAAGGTCTTACCATGATGAGATAGACAACTTCTGTGAAAGAACCACCATGATCTGGTGTGTGGAGAGGATCCATGAAGATGGGGTGGTGCACCACCACCATAGGAGTGGAGTCGGATTCTTATACATGTAGGAGGAGGATATGGGGTATGCCTCCCTCTTCTTTTTCCCTCAAATAACAACAATTAGATTTATAATAATTAATGTAACAATAATAATAATAATCATAATAATATTAACGATATTGTTATTCTTATCATTTAATATAAATTCTTCTTTGATAAACCACATAACTACCCCATTACACATCATTTAATAGAATTCTTCTCCAATGAATTTAATTTAATAAAATATCCAACTCATTATTTTTTAATTATATTCTCTCAAAAAAATTTAATTCAATAAAAAAACCATTTTTCAATAAAAAAATAAATTCATCCTAACCTTGAATATAATTAGATAGGACCCCAACTCCACATTTATTCCTTAGTTAATTAAATTATTTTCACATGGATTAAATTAATGAAAAACAACAATACATTATAATTAAATTATATCAACATTAATTATATTAAATAAAATACACCATTGAAATCCATTTAATTAAATTTTCTTCAATATAATTCAATAAAATGAATTCTCTATCCTCCATATCTACATTATTTAATTAATTTATATTACATGATTTAATTAAAAAAATTCCCCATTTCAAATTAATTAATTAAATTCCAATAAAACATGAAATTAAATGATTAATTCCCCCATTTCACAAAATTTAATTAAATCACTTTTCGCCTTGTATTTAACTAAAATAAAAATCCCATTTAATATAATATAATTACACCACTATCTATCAGGAATTTAATTAAATAAAATATCTTATAACCCAATGTGTATTAAGTTACACAGTTTGGATCGCAGAGTCTATAAAACTGTGCGCCAATCGTGAGAAACCTTATGTATAAGTAACACACTTTGCATGGTCTGTTTAGAACAATTTTCCTAACCGTGCGCAGATTGTGAGAGAGCCTCTATCTCCTAGAATTAAGCTGCACGATTTTCTATAGTATGTCAAATGATTTAACAAGCCACGCACCAATATTTCACCCTATGTTATTCCTTAAAAATCTGACTTTTTATGATCTGATTCCCCTGAATTCCAACCATCCATCCAGTAAACTCCTTAAGAAATTATCCAAGCTTTATATAAAAACATTTAAATGGTCAAAACGCATGAAACATCACCCCGAAGATGGGTATTAAGACAGAACCATCCAACAAATGAAAATGATAAAAAACATTCATATTTTAACCCAGTTAAAAAACACAGGACTTTACTTGGAGCATCCATAAGTTTTCATTATCAAAAATAGAACATGTCATTTGTTTATGTTGTAATCAATATGTATGCATGAGAAAATAATCATTTTCTGAATGGTTTTAGAGGAAGTAGAATAGTTATATTTAATTTTTGTAATAAAATTTTATAAATTTAGTAATAATAATTTTATCGTAGGTTCATATATTACAATGGATTTTAGGGGGTAAAGGAAGAAAGGAGTTAATAAATCTTAGTTGAGAACATTACCACTCCATTGAGGTGTTCTACCTTGGGTAACAGAATAAGGATCCAAATCTTGTTTTCAGGGAAATAAAATTGTTTCTTGATCATGTTTAGAGGGTTATATATTGTTATATTATATTTTTTTGTATAATTAGGTCTTATTAATTTTCGAGTAAATTTGGTGGAATTGATCCCCTTATACAAGTGAATATAATGAAACTTTTGTTAATACACATTACATTTTCTGTGATGGTAGGACACAATCCAAGGCAAAATGGTTCCAATAGTGGGAAATAATTAATTTTGTGGGGGATATTAGGTCATGAAAGTATCCCCTTCCCATTTTAACACATGTTTTAAACTTTTCCGAGCCTTTTACATCTAGATTATTATACATTACAATTTTGGTTTTTAACATGGTATCTAGTTTTTAAAAATGAAATTTATATTATATAGAAAATATAAGTTATCCTTTATAAAAAACATTATGTTTTGAATATATATTTTTGATCCATATAATATAATTCAACTTTTAATGAATAATAAATTAATTAATAAATTAAAACATTATCCATATCTACAAACTATTTTTTAGATAAAAAAGCTTTCTCTCTCCATTAAGTGTTCATAAAATAATATAACATTAATTACCTACTATATGGGTGATACTATATATTTATATATGTGTTAAAATAATAAAAATTTCATTTTACCAGACAGAACAATTTATTTCATTATATAAAAATTACACAACGTTAAAAAAATAATTCTTTGAAAATAAACATATCACCATTTTCTTGGTCAATAAATTTTATCTTTGTAATTCATATTTTAGAGCTAAAAACTAAATTGAATATATTAAATAATAAGAAAAAATTTATTTATAATATGAAATGAAATTTTTATATTTAATTTCAATAAGTGATGAAATGTATTAGTTAAAATCAGATACAAATTGAGTTTTTCTTTTAAAATATTACTTATGTTTCAAAAATATTATACCCTGATTTCACAAATTCAACATAGTATTTTTCAAATTTATTATTTTAATTAATAGATATATATTTATATAAATAAAATTTTAAAAATAATTATCTCAATTTTTTTTGAAATTTTCATAGTGGTTATGCTATTAAAAAAATTGGCATTTCTTAACTATTCACCCAAAAAATCAATTATTATAGAAAATATGAAAGATCTAACCCTAAGATAATTTAGAGACTGTAAATTCAAAAATAAAGTTAATATTAAAATAATAAAATTGTTTAATTTATAAATTTATATTTTTGAGTACAATATGTTATTAAAATTTTCATTTATTGAAAAATACCATTTTAAAACATTAATGTTTCAAAATATTATTTTGTATTCATTAATAAATTATGAGAAATTTTTTAATTATATATATATATATTGTTTGATTTAAATGTTTCAAAAAATATTAATCTAATAAGAGGTATATTGTTCTTGTTTAGTGTTCCACATGAAAAAATCAATCAAAAATAGAATTAATTAAGTGAAAAAAATTTATTCCAAAGTCATGGGCGATATTGAAATAGGGCCTTTGAATCCTAATACCTCAAAAATATATCTTATTACCAAAAGATCATTCTTAGTTTTTCGATCATGTTTTAATCATCCATTCTATCATGTTTCATTTGCAATATGGGTTATATGGTGACATTAATGAGTGTAGATACTTTTAATGGATCCAACATATACATATCATGGAAATATGTATCTATTTGTTTAATGTATTAACCATCTTGTTACTCGAGAGTGGGTTTTTACAGTAAAGATAATTTACCTTATAGTTTAGGAATTATTATTATGTTTCATTAATAGTATTGTAAATTACTACTATTATGTTTTTCTTATCCAAAAAAATTTCAATGTCATGATCAATGATTATGATTCCATCATCTAGAAGTGAATATTTTATCTGATGGGTATCATTTATTATATTAATTTAATATGTATTTTTATTAATTCATCTCCCACTGAAATTATTATATATTTTTCACTGATTATATCCATTAGTGATAATTGATTCATAGTTCATTAAGTAAAATTCCATATTTAGCATCCCTCTCACCACTTAGTTACGTATGTAGGGTGTCATAGAAATCACATCATATATGACCCTTGGATAGTTGATATGATTTTTCCCAAACAATAATATTTATAAATTAAAAACATATTCATATAGTATCTTATCTCTTATGGTTTCATAGCTATTAATAACCCAAACCATACAATTTGATTTGGTTACAAGACTCTGGGGATTATAAATTTCCACTGTTCGTTACACATGATAATCTAAGGCCACCTTGAATTATCATAACATACATGATTGAATGATCAAGGTTTTAATATTTGTTCACCTTGTAAGGAATCAAAAACATTTTATTTTGATTTATTTTTATGTGACCATATTTTCACATGTGTTTAAGTTGTTTATATATTTACTTCTAATGATTTATATTGGAATAATTTTATATAAATGTACTAAATATGTACAAACCATTGTAATGTGTAACTCTTTACACAACCCATAGTTTCTATTACTCTCCCAAAAATAGAATCCATTAATATCTACACATATCCAAATTCTTCTTATTCCTAAGGTATAAAAATTTTTATTCTAACTTTTGAAATTTTTATAAAATCCATAATATCAACATTAGTAATATTACATCCATAGATTGGTAAGCCCTAATTTTATAGAACTTGTAAAAAGTCATCAAGCATAGTGGGAATTCTGACCTAAAGTACCTAAACCTTGAGATACCTTACTTAAGACTGAATCAAATTAAACATAACCTTAATACCTAATATGTATAAACTATATAATACCACAAAATTCTATATAATAACATTAATTACAAACTGAGGTCCTGGTAAATGAAAACTAAATCTTACGTTTTCGTACCATGAATATATTAAATGGTATAAAAATTATATAAGATGTAGTTTAAAAACATTAAATTAAAGCATATATATATTCCTAACATAAAAAAATAATTCATGGGAACAATTTGAAAATTTTAATAACATTTAAATAAAGAACCCAATCATAAATAAGAACCTTTGATAAAAATATATGAATAATTTTCAAATTTAAAATTATAAAAATTATATAATTTTAATCGGGCATTCTATAATTAGAAAAAAAAATCTTTATATTTATAACATATTATTAACTCTTTCATATATCTAATTATCTGAAATTTACTTTAAATAAATTATATTTCATGAAATATAGAAATTTTAAATTTCAATTTTTATTATGTAGTGATTTTATAAAAACATGATATCGAATAATAATTTTATTTAAACCCTTGATAATTTCATTTATCAAAACTAATTTTCAAATAGTTTAAATAATATCCAATTAAGTCAATTTTGATTTGAGAAATCCAAAATAAACATTATGAAAAATTCATAATTTTAAATATACACATTTTATGTTTTTCTTTATTTTAGTACATTTTAAAACCTTTATAAATAACACTTATAATTTATATATAAAAATTTTCTATCTTAATTTCAATTCACTACATATAATTTTAAATTGTCTTTTAACAATTTATAATATTTTTAATTAATGTTTCATAAAACAAATTACTTATCACTTTTTAATTAATTAGTTTTTATTATTTATTAATAAATAAATAAATATAAATATTTTTTTTATAATTTATAAAGAATTTAAAAATTATAAAAATCAATTCAGAATATAATTTATGAATAAAAAAATTTCTTCACAATTTTTATTTAATGATATAAGGGGATTTATAGAAAACAACAGATAGGGATTCTATGGTGAAATTATTTAAATATCACTACTCATACATTACGATTGATAGTCACATCATTACATATAATAAACTATATTTGTAAAGGTTTACCATCATATATGAAATCCTATTTTATGATTGACATCGATATCATAAAGGAGATACAATTCTCTATTTATGAGAGAAATGGAAAATTTAAATCATCAAATATTATATATCTATGTTATGCACTATTACTAATAAAAAATTATGATATTTTTACTGATTAATATATTACGATATATAATATCATATGTTACGACTCAAGAGGCTAGAAAATATTAAATATTTTATTATATGAAGTATGTCATGCTATACAATTTCAAAAACTATCAATTCGTAAACGATTTCATCAAAAAAATGCATGGTATGGATTTGATAAAACTAATAGGTTTCTCAAGAATTATTATCCATTAATTAATGTAGTGAAATATTTTTGAAACCCTGAACCCCAATAACACCGTGCCTTTGAAACTGAAATCAAGATAATTTTAAAATAAGAATGCATTCCTTACATAGAAGCATGATACCACATACTTACTTTGACCTCACCTTGTGATTGTTGAATACCACTAAAAGATAACAAAATAGTTCTACCCTGTATGGTTATTCCACGTCTACACAAAATCATTCAAATGTTTTGGGAAGGATATCCTTCCTAAAATGAAGGTATCTAAACAACAGTGAAATATTTTTAGAGGGAACAATATCAATGAGAGTTTTTTCATTGATTTCACATAGAAATTACCATATAAGATACTCCTTATATATGTTATAAGGATTATAGTAGATCCCTGTGTATTCTCATTCATTTTATAGACATATTATTTAATCCTTTAGATACCTATCGTGTCACCCTCATCCATTAACTCTTCCATACATTTTATTGATTAAATTTGGATATTAATTTTAAAATTTTATCTCCTTAATGTTATGATGAATAATTTATCATATAAATTAAAAATGAATCGATTATTTTTATTTATTGAACTATGAAATAGTCATTTTTTACAATTTTTTATTACAAATTACCACCATGTGATGTCTTCCATATAAAACAATTTGAAATTCTTGGAGGATAAAATTTAATTTTTACTCATATTTATGACATTATATGTGATTAAAATATTCATGAATTATAATATCCCAGGTATTTATGTGATATTCCATTAAAAAAGTGCCCCTGGAACTTATGTACATTCGTACTAGGATTCTGGTTGGGAAACTTCTCATGAAAACATTCTTTCACCATGAGCCCATTACATTGAAATGCTTGATCGAACCAACCCTAACCCAAATAACACCCAAAAAACTATAATATACATTGGCATTAACATATAATGGGTCAATAAAATTCCATGGAAAAGGTGGGGATGTTATAAAATCCCTGACATTATTATATCGCATCCCATATAACTGTCGTGAAACATTGATTCCCATGAGGAAAATATTTGGCCACTAAACTAAAATATTTGACACCCACTCCCACATATCCAGATTTATATTATATTTATACCAATGTTGTCATACCATAGTAAATTTATTCTTGTAAAAAATTATTCTATATTGGTTTAACTATCAAAATCAATTATTAATTGAATAACACTTCTAACACTATAATGACCTCCTTGAAACTGATCACATAAGACGATTCATGATGATATATCCAAAGATGTGGCACATGGTTGAAACAATGCACAACCTTTTTGTTTTTACCAAGTAACCATGATACTAACCTTCTCAAAAACATTAAATAGACACACTAACCATGGCCCTGACTTCCCCTAACATCAAATATGCATGTATCCGAATTGAGGGTACACAGAAAGTAATATTTGGTCAACCAACTAGATGTAAATATAAAAATGGAATTAGATATAACATGACCTCAACCACTTTTTTATGGTTTATAACTACTTCTTGATATTATAAATAATCTTTAATATCTCCTACATATAACTTGGTGTAATAATCACTAACTCCTTTATTTTTATCCAAGAAATAGCCAAATCAACTTGACATCCTATAAATTGCCTCTAACATTACAATTTAATTAAGACCCTAATATTTTTTATTATAGGATAACTCAACAGGTTCTAGAAATCTCTCCCATAAAGTATGAAATTATAAGATGCATTCTGACACCAAATCCAACAATGCCTAGATTTTTCTCTTAGAATTCCCATTAGTTTTAATATGGTATTTAGTTCTCATATTAGCTTTTTTATCAAGGTACATCTATATCCCATACAATAATAATAATAATAAATGATAATATTGATAAAAACTATACTCTTAGTCACCCCATGGTGATGCACTAAATTTTAAACCTATATAGAACTCAACTCATTAAACAAAAATGGGATCCCAAATTTTTAAAAAAGTGAAACCTTTATCAAATGGTATAAAATAAACTATAGAACATAAATTACATGATATAACCTAAAACCCCATTATGATGTCCATAATCACATTTTCCCACCTATATATAGGAATTTAATATTACCTAATGTGACTTGTGGGTCATTGATGCTCGTCCTTAACCCATGGATAGGTTAAGCCTCTAAAACATACCCCAAAATGTCCTTATTATTCCTTGGCCACCAATATTTCTAATGAATATCATGGTACATTTTGTTAATAAAATGGTGAATACTATATCCCAGGGAATGTGAGTCCCACGTCATATCATACTATAAGATCACATAGACTACCACATATCCTCATATATAAAGGACCTCGTCAGAGTATAGGGACCAATAAAATATCATCTTAAAACCACATATAATGTACAACTTCAAAATTTATTCTATGTCAAATTGATTACACCAATTCACTCTCTAAATAAATTAGGATGTTATAGCTAACAATTTTAAGGTCTCTACCCAAAATTCTATTGAATTTCAAGGATAATATTAGTGAATTGTCTCATCATATTTCAGTCGAAAATAAATACATTTGCCACTTGAAATCAAGTATTGTAATTCAACTAAACATCCATGAAATTCCATATCCTCGAGGAATATGTCATTTCTATCCTAGATAAACAAAGTACATTACCAATGTATTTTTTTTGAAGGATTGGGTTCCTTAAAAAAAGTTGTAATTGAGGATCTTGTGGTTAGTATATTCCATGAACATGTCCCCTATAATATAGTGAAACCAAAATATAATATTTTGAACAAAAATTATTTGATATATATCTTCTATTTTGAAGTTCCACTCTTGAGACCTTATCTGTCTATACTAATAAGTGACCCCTCACACATCCTATACTAAAACATTTCTATGCATGAATCATAAAGCATAAAAATTAATTGAATATTACATTACTGAAGTAGAAAGGTATTGATTAGACTAAAAATAGACCACACATTAGGATTCTAAAAGGGACTCCATAAGAATTATACTAGAGGAATTACACTCCATATTTGGTAAATCATATTATCTATGCCAACACATGGAAGATTTCCAACAAAAACTATTTGTATTTCCCCATGAAACACATAAAACTAAAAAAATAAATTATTTTCATGAGATAATAAAAAAAACAAATCATCTACATTCTCCAGGACCATTGACATACCTATCTCAAATATCACTTTACCCATGAACTATACCTCACTGCTCCAGAACTAACAATTAATGATATTGACATGTAAATTATATTCCCTCGGTGTACTCAATAGATTATTTAAATGAAGAGTGTGATCATACCTAGAACTAGATTACACCTAAATATCAATAATATAATTGACTATAAAACATCATTGATAATGATGAAATGAATTATTTATCCGGGTTAAAACCCCTTTAGGTGCATTTATCAAGATAGATAATGACATAAGAATCTCATATAAGATATACCATCTACTAACAGTAGTAATATGATTATCAGAATTCATCACACTCAATTGATGATAACCTAACTTTAATTTATTCATAGAGAACCATCTATCACATATTATCTGATTAAATAATTCATTGAAGCAAGGATGTGGATACAATTTCATAACCATCAATTTATTCTGCCTCTGGTAATCCATAAAAAAATATATAGATCCATCAACCTTCTACATAAAAAACATTGGATCACCCTAATGGGGAGTTCATGGGGAAATAAAACATTTACCCTACAAATCCTTAAGTCGGTCATTTTACACTCAAATATCTATGCTTCCATCTTAAAAGGTATAATTGATTTGGGATCTATACATGGAATAAGTACTATAATCAACTCATTCTTATTATTGGGAAGAAACCCTAGTAAATCCTTGGGAACCTTGTTCTTGAACTGATAAATTGTTGGAGGAATGATCACTTGAAACATCTTCTCATATCCTAGAGTAATTCTATCCAATTTATCAATAATTATCCCTAGTTTCTGATGTCTATGATCATCATGATTTTCACCTAATTCATACTCAATGTTCTAGGAATAAATATCACCCTATAAAAACATAAAAAATTATCATTTGGGATATAAATTTATGTGTTCTTGATAAAGATCCAACCAATCTGTCATGTGGATCACATCAAAACAATATATCGCTAATATGAAGATGTTTTAGGTTATATATCACCCAATGATCACTTTGGTGAAAATTATTTATCTTTATATCCCCTATTCCTAAAAACATAAATAAATATCTATAAAAATAACTCAATAAAAACATTTAATTTCTAATCAAATATTAGTGACCAAAAACTATGATATGAAGGAGTGTGATAGAATAATATCGAACAAAATAGAATCTTGTGTCAGTTACAAGGTAATAATTGCAATGAATAAAGAAGTATCCCTGAATATATAGAATTAATCCACAAATTTTCATGAAGCATGCCTAAATATTAATCCTAACATTTAAATTATTTGATACCTTGTGGAAAATTAATATACTATAACTAGTTCCACTAAATTTTTAAAATTACCACCTTCTTGAACTAAATTATGATGGATCCCTAGATTTTGTGCCACTGTTGTACTCATAGAACTACCCAAGAAATATGGGTATGACTAGATCCCCCATTATTAACATGGTTTTTTGATATTGTATAATACCTATGTAGATGCCTCGTCTCCCCTCAAGAGTGACACTCCTTTGATGACCTATTGTAATGTAGTTGAAGAGATTACTTTTAGACATACTCATAACACGCAACTGATACTCTATATCTAGTATGAAATTTCAATCCCATACCATACTTTATAATAATGTTTTTATAATTGGGAATCTTCTAAAATTATTTCTTCTTGCAACCTGGTGAACCACTCACAACTGAAGTAGAGGAAGACTGTTGTATGGTTGATCTATTATCTATATAATTCTAATTTATAATAAAGTATCTATTAATGACCTATTATGTGTAAGTTACCCTAAATATATTCAAATGATATGAAATTTAATGCATTAGATTTAAAAAAAATGATTTACCCTTATATTCTGATAACTTATTAGTGCTGGACCCACACCACAATAGATTGTTAAAGTGGTTAGGATAGTCCATTAATGATATTACCCTATACGAGATGAATAAACTAACCGACCCTATCATCCCTAAAATCTTTATGGAATATGTGATTAAATAATTGGGACTAATATTCCTTCTAGAACATCCCCACATACTGGTAATATAGACCATAACATCTCACAAGTTATTTGATGGTCATCAAATCATATACACTTCTAGTTTTAACCTCTAAAAAGGGGGTGTTTTTAAATGGTAAAATATCATTTAAATAGTGCTAATCCAAAACTAAATACCATGATGTCAAACCTTTACCAATAATTCTGGTATATTAAATAGTTTTCACATGTGGTACAAGTATAAAATTGGAAGCTCAATCCTCAATGAACCATTTCCCCTAGAATCATAAACCTATAGAAGGGTCTATATGATATACTGATTCAGAGGAGTTATATGCATTAAAGGTAGCATCACCTCCATTACTGATGGTTTAATCTCACCCCTCTATCCAGTAGATAATTTGGAGGAATTTTTGAAGGTATATATCTACAATTCTATGCATGTGACATAAATTACATATATATCATAAGTATAATAATTATAGTATAGAGTAAGAAATAATAGGAAAATAATGAAAAATCTTATTCATAGACCCTATTATACATCGGTAACACTAAACATGTATCGACTCTCGCCTAACCTTCACACTCCCATGTCCTGTATTATCTCACATAAGGTAGAAAATAATATGAATAATAACAATATTAGAAGGAAATAATCATAGTTTCTTCACATAGAGTGTCACTAAGAAGTTATATTGAAAAGTTTTATATAATTTTTTATATAGACTTCAACTTATCTAACATTTTTGGAAATATAATATCAACCATTGGAATGATTATTAATTCTCTAGGAGACATATGATCAATGAATTATTTTTGAAGATATTCTAATTTCCACCCTAGTTAATGATTATAAACAATAATAAATTATCAAATAATATTACTAGTAATCTTATTAGAAATGTAACCCAACTTTAAAATTGAAAACCAAGAACACTAATGTCATTTGAAGTATCTTATACTTTACTCATATGTTAGTTACATACTTCTTGGATAAATATATAAAACAATACCTAACAACATCACTTTTTATTTCTACCATAGTAAAATAGTAACCAACCTAGGCTCTGATACAACTTTTCACATTCCCAATCTGGTTCACCACCATTGTGATTGATAAAAAGTGAGACTCACCTAAAACACATCCCTTATACACGTCATGATGAAAATAATGTAATGGTACAATATATAATAACAGGGTAGAATATACAACCTTGAAAATAAAACCATATACATAGTGGGATAAATAGCATAAACTGGTTATCATTGTAAGAAAGAGTAAAAAACAAACATCACCAATAAATTCTGAAAATTAATAAATCCCAAAACTGTTCTATAGAAAAATGATTAGTTTTATATGTCATAGAAATTTCATGATTAACAAGAATGATATATGGTTTTTGGATCAAATACCCAAGGTCAAAGAAAAAAAAAAGAAATACAGACATCCACCACCGGTCTTCAATTCTATCATAGACTTTAATATTTACCCAAACTAATCACCACTAGATTAATCACTCAAAGAATCATATACCATATCCGTATTTGTTTTATGAAAAATGATGTTGTCCTAGGCCCTAGAGAACCTTATTATTGTGTGAAAATAACTCAAAAATCCACCACCAATGTTATCCCAAGAAAATCTACTAAATAAAGATATGTACTTCTTATGAAATACTATAAATAAGCATCCCTAAATAATATAAATCTCATCCCATGGAGTGAACCTTCAAAACCATTTTAACCATAAATTCTTCCAATAGATCCAGAATATAATTATATAGACATTTTATTAATAGATACCTTAATGATGAATGATATAACACTCCTTATATAATAGAATAGTGAATGAGAAATAACGGACATATATTCTTGGTGAATTATGCATCACCATCACATCTTATCCCAGTGATAGATCCACCATTGATATAATAACAATGGTGAATAATTCATCAATGGTGAATGAGGTATCAAGAACCATATGAATTTTTTACACTAAAATTTATATTATTGGATTCATGATATATACCCATTTCAAAACATGGGTGGATGAAGCATCTTGATAACAACTCAACTATGTGGATTGTATTCTTTCAATAACACTATTAATGTCGATGAAATACCACTATCTCAATACTCTAGGTGGATGATGCACCACATTGGAAATATCTACTGGTGTGAGATACACCTCCAAAACTATGTAGGTGTGAAATGAACCACTTTTACTATCCCCTTAGTGGTTTAAGTACGATTGACATCACACCTATAGCGGTCAATAGAACTATCATATCGACTCCAATGTGGATGATATACCACTAGAGTAGATCCCTGATAATATGATGCACCAATAGGTTAACACTCATCGAGGGATAATTCTCCATTATTACAAAATCCGATGTGGTTGATATACCCCTAATTCCACCATCATTAAGTGATATATGCATCACAACATCAATTTTCCCAAGTGGAAGATGTACCATGACCCTAAAATGGATAGATGATTTATAACCTAAATATAAAATGGTTATGATAGATATTACACTAACTAGAAACTCAAGTGAACAATGAAAACAAAATAAACTTTTTCATGTAAAAAATGTATCACTCTTTAAATAGATTAAGTGATTGATATATCATAGTTTTTATATTACAAGTGAAAAATAAAACACAATATTAGTTAAATAATATTAGTGAATAGAATATCTCAATTCAAATAATCTATGCGAAGAATATATCACAAAACAATTATGATACATGTAAATTTAAGTATTAAAAAACTCTTATGACCCATCATCCACCAATATTCCCTGACCATTAAATCATATGAAATATGCAATCATTGATAGTTTATATATAAGAAAAATATGAATGTTAACAGTTATTATTTAGATTACACTTCAATTTTAAAATATTATTGATATTTATCCCAACACTTGTGATAGTTTTATCATATAATATGATATATATTGTTAGTACTGTGATTTCTCTTAAATAATATCTTATGATATTATCATATTATAATAAATGATGTTCCAATGTATAACATACAACATAATTATTTTAATATACACCATCCTTATATGTTAACTTAAGATATAGAGTAACATGTATCATAAAAATATTAGTATAACCATGAATTACACACAACCCAATTATTACATTTTCAACGAATATTATCTACACAATAAAAATATACATTTCCCAAAACCATAATGGTTTGGTGTCTCTGATGACTAGATATATAATAATCTTGTTTCATGAAATATATTTACCTTTTACCACAATGTTCCTCTCATGTAGTAAACTTAATGGGCATACCGCAGTTAAATCATCTATTAATACCCTGGGAATGGGAAACATAATATAGCATGTACTTGGATGCTTAAAAAGTTTACATATTAGAGATATCAATCACAATCATATCAAATAAATTCAAGAGCATAAGGGTACGAGGACATGATATTAACTTTTGAAATTAATACCCAAGAATTCATAGAACATAATCCTAATAAATGATTATGAAAGACCATATAACATGAATCAATGTAGTTTCAATAATCACAAGCCTTGAGATAATATCATAAGAATAATATCATGTCATGGTGAGTTCCATAAAAAGTGTGGCATAATCAAAATCATATAAATCATATGTCAAGGATACCCATGAAGACATTTGTAACACAGTTTTCTTGACATAACCAACCATGTACCATATTTTGAATTTTAATAACATATCATGTACACTCTTTCATTATTTAGATATCCTCATGTATACTAGCATTCAAGATCAGGATAACCTGTTGTATAACCTTTGAGTTCATGATCATTAATAGTTACCCAATTAATTAAAGGGTTATGAAAAAACCACCTGCTTGATAATCCATTCATATGTATTTAATGATATCATGTAAACATTTATCACATCATTATAACATAAATCATAAAAATAAAAGAAAGTTTCCAAAATATCCTAGTATCATATACATAAATTGTTCCAATAATTAATAATGATGATATCATTGGATTATGTCCCCAATAAACCATAATAAACATAAATGGATTTCTTAATAGATGAAAAGTCTATGAAATGATAAATGGTATATTTCATGAAGAAAATAAAATTTTCATTTTGAAATAACTTATTTAGATTCTATATATTTTCATAATATTTGGTGAATTTTTTTTCTTTTGAATGAACCATGGATACTTGTAAGAGTATCTTAAAATAAAATAGTAGTGATGATGGAAGTAATGACTTGTGTTTTTTACATGAAAATATATATTCAATTATAACCATTGGTATAAAGTGCCTCATTCAAAAAATGATAAGAAAAATGGTTTTAATTTTTTATTGAAAGTCAATCATTAGAAAAATGACTTTAATAAATAATTGGAGAATAATAAAAACATTATTATAATTTCTTTTAGAGAACAAGGAAATGTAATAGAAAATATTCCTTACTAAATTGTTAAATAAGTTTAGTTATCCTTAAAAAATTTATTTCAAACTATTGAGTATGTAGAGAGAGGGAAAAGGAAGAATAAATTTTAATTTCTAGAAATAAATACAGGAGAAGAATGTCTGAATATATTTTTAATTATAGATCATATAATTTCATCATTATAAATGTATTCATTGAAAATCTTTATTAGATTTTATTTTTTAGGATAAAACCATTACCTCTTTGGATTTTTTGAATTATAACCCATATGAAGAAAATAAAATCAAATGGGAAATCAAATACCATTATGATGAACTAATTCATTATATAAAATGAAAAAAGGGATGTAGATACACATATTATATGATGATAGGTGTATAATGTTATGTGTGACTGATGATTATGAAGACATAATTTGGCGGGGTTGGTAAATTGTGTCGTTTTAAAAAATATTGAAAAAATTGAATCCTCCATGAAATTAAGGGATTCATTACATATCTCATAAAAATCATTGTGAAAAAAATCGATAATTGAATGAAAAGGACAAATTGATGTATATTTATTCGAGGAAAAAAATTCACCATTCTACTCTATAAACTCCCAAATCAATTAGCATGATGATTTTTACTAGAAGGACCTTTTCTCGGGGACCTTAAAAACTATGTTCATTAGTTTTACACCAGATAAAAATACTTTTATAGGACATTCAAGTTCATATATAGGGAAAAAATATCTCTATCTTATTGTGAGATTCTGAAACTCCCCTAGGATTGAGTACAAGGATTTAACACATATTAAAAATAAATTATATGTAAAAGGTTGATACTGCTATTCCACATAAATGAAGTAACAACTGATGAATTTAATATATCATCCAAAAAATATACTAAATATTCAAATCAAAATTCATTAAAATAATCTTAGTTATTTCTATTAATAAGGATATTTTGAAAACATGATAGAAACCTGAATTAATTTTAAGAGTAGCATGGAATGTACATTGTAGAAGATAAATTTGTATGTCTTCAATGTGTAGTCTTAGAAATAACACAAAAATTGAAGAAAATATATTTGAAAAGGTAATTTTTGGAGACAATAGTGTTTGAATCAAGTAACAACTATTCAATAAATTCATTTCTCTAATGTGTATCCCCTTTTAAAACTATAAACCACATCTTATTTCTATAAGACTAAACTCATGATATTTAGAAAGGAAAATGATCCTTTCTTCTTCTTCTAACCGATCCAGAAATGTATCCTGATAAATTTAAATATTCAATACACTAAGTGTGTATGAAATATAAATTTTTTATCCTACAAAAATATTGAATTTCCATAAGAATATTAATTACTTAATCCATTGAATATGATCCACCAAATTATTATTTAAATTTATTTTAATATTATATTAAATTTGGAGATACCATTTTGTAAATCAAGAAAATAACCCCTAATTTAAATCTCATATTGTACTGAGTTAAACATTGGGTTTCACTACAAGTGGTATTAAATACGAAGTTGATGTTATAGGTGTTTTTGATAAACAAATCGTCATGATAAAAAACTAATATTTGAAAATAATAACATTTAATTGATTCCAAATGTTTGGTTGATGAACCAAACATAGAAAAAAATTGGGTTTCTTACAAATGATGGGTTATGAAAAGTAATGTTATTTTCCAAATGATGGGTTTCAGATCCAAATTTTTAATAAAATAGGTGATTAGAAAAGTAATTCTAGAATCCAAATAAATGTCGAAAATGCATAATAAAAATTAAAATTTATATAATAAAAACTAGAGTGCTTCTAGAATAATTAAACAATTATTCTAATAAATAATATTGACAAAACCATTTAAAGATGATTTATTAGTAACCTAAATTGTCTTGTTCATAGTATCAAAATTACAAAGAAATAAATGATGATATTTGATAAACACATTCCCAACAATATCCCCCTTTTAAATGATTAGAAACCCATAAAGATAGAAACTAAAATATAATTATAACATCTTATGTGTTATATTTTAAACAAAAGAGAAATTGGGTTTATCTATATATCTTATAAAAATATAAGTAAATTTAAATGTTTTGGAGAAGAATGTTTTTTTATCAAGATTACTCTAGATTTCTCCATTATCCTCTAAATAATATGTATATATATATAAGTATTTTGAAAAATATTTGAAAAATATTTATTTAAATTAAAATAGTTAATAAAAAGGTTGGGTATATCCAAATTTCTACCATTTTTTTATATCAATTTAAAGTGTACAAATAAAATAGATCATAGTGAATAATTCATAGAACTGTTAGTGAATGTTATATTTAGTAAAAGATAAATTCTCAATGGATATTATTTGGATTTGAAAGTTAATGCTAATAATATATATGAATATAAAAACATAACATAATATAATCAAGAAATATTATAGTAATCATATAACATTACAAATATATTTTTTCCTACAGATTTTTATTAGTTGGATTGGATAGGCTAAGGTGAAGGATGATAAAAACAATAAGTCTATTAAGGGAACAAAGAATTTGGGATTAAGAAATCATGAGTAGAATTTGAAGACATAACTTATATTCCAATGTGCTGATCAACTAAAGACTAAATGTCAATCACCTTGTGTATTCTCAACTAATGTATGTGTGGGATAATTTTCACACTATGTAATCTAAACTATTTTTCATACTGAAGCTAAAAAAAATGAATATGTTTATATATAATTTAATATATATTGGTATTTTTCATCATGAATCATTAGGGTTGAATGGGTCAAAAAAAAATTTATATAACTAAACTATCTATCTTTGATGTGTTTACGCTCATTAGGATATGATTTAGAAATAATTTCACTTCTAATCCATATTACATTATTATCCATTTAATTATTTAACATAGAACAACATATTATTGAAATTGAATTTTCTGGTAGACATTGATGATACACAAAAAGGGATTCAAATTCAATCATGTAAATTTAATAGTTTTTCGAAATTTAAAATTATATTCATGAACTTTTATATTATTTATATAAACACACTGTACACTTTTAATACATAAATTTATAGTGAATATTTTATAGATTTTATAGATAGAAATCCATTATTAATGATTCTAATTTTTTTTAAATTATAGTTCTTCACCATTAAAAACGTTCATATCTCTATAATATTTTCAAAAAATACACTCTACAGACACTTTAAAAAAAACATACTGATCAATGATCAGATTAGTTGACATAGTTTAAAAATAATTTAAGTGATTATATAGTTCCTTTACATCATTTTCATGGAAATTCTCCAAAATACCAACATTAAAAAATTTCTCCATATTTTGAGGAATAATTTTTATTAAATATGAGGATTGACTAGATAATCCTATATAAGACTACATTTACATATTATAGAATTCACTTTTCACATCTATAAGGATTATGTATATTCATTCCTACTAGAATTCGTTTATATGTGGACATTGAATTTAATATATCAAATAACTGAATGTTTCAAAGAGTATATGAGATGAAAATGATGGGGTTTCAATTGTTAATGGTAGGAAAATTTTTATTCTTTTAGTTTTCTAGAGATGGTTTGGTTAACCAAGAGAAATTAACTATGTAATCCTATAGAATTAATAAATAGAAAATTAAAATTTTCAATAATAGAATATGTAAGTCACAATAACCTATAAATAAATCATACTGAATTTTTTATCAACTAAAACTAGTTAAAATAATATATGGACAATAAATGATATTATGTGTTTTTAATAAAAACTGAATAAACCATAACACCCCTTATAATTTGAAATATAATGAGTTAAATTGTGTAAAATTCAATATCAATACATGAATTATTATAAACATCCCATTAATTAACACATACTTATGTTGGATAAAATTTATACACAAGGTGTCATGAAAATATTTAATACTCTAATCAATGAATAATAATAAATATAAAAAGAATGAAAATGTGTAATAAATAAATAAATTTACTCATTAATGATAAATATTTATACATGCGATGATGAACTAAAATAACAACCCCTATGACAAATATAAAATGTTAATGATAAAATATTTTGTATAAATATTTTTAATGAATGTCAAATAACCGTTTTTTTACACCTGACATTAATGAATTTTTTTAACTATTAATAGAAATCATTATCACACACAATAATGAATTAATTTTTCACATGTATGAAATTTATATGATATGAAATTAAACATATTTATAAAATAAAAATAAAATTTATTATATACTGGAATTATAAGATAAATGTTTATGGAGAATTTTGGATTTGGTTGAGGTAATTCAAGGAATTTATTCATTGCATAAAATAATAGAGATAGAAAAATATTTATCTATTTAAGCATACGAATAATGTATTTGAGAGGATAAAATGTGAAAAATTTATAATAACTTATCCCAAATATTAAATAGTTAGTTCATCTAAATCATATTTCATTGAAATAATTCTATTATTTTAAAAGTTCCAAATCTAAAGATCATTCCATTAAAATAAATAACTAATTCAGTGTTGGTTAATCTTTGTAAAGAGACTTTATAATAAATATCCATTTAATGTTCAAGAAGTAAATTAATAATAGTATAATAAATTTTATTAGAAAGTTATGAAAAATATAAAATAAATGGTCCTTATGGCAACCATATACTTTTGGGTCTAACTATGTTATTAGTAAATTAAATAGGTAGAAAAATCAATTTATTTGGAGTAAAAATTTAATATTTAAAAAAGAATTAATATTTTATAAAATAAAAAAGTTTGAATGCATAAAATCATGTAATTATAAAATACAATTAGTTAACATAATTTCCATTCTACCAATAATTAAAACATTTAATAGTTGATAGGATTTTTCTTTCAGAATGAGGATCTAAATAATTCCCATATAATTTTGGCATATCAATATTTCTACTAATTTCATGACTCCTTCAATTTATTTTAGTATTTAATATTATTTAGATAATTATATCACTTGATAAAAATACCAGAATATTATTTTAAAGTATTTTAATTATCTAATAATTGATTTTTCTTCTGAAAATCATAAGATTTTTTGGAATAATTCGATCCTAAATTTGATATCTATTAAATAAAAATCTATTTTTCAAGATTAAAATCATAATATAATTATTTTGTTTTATATTCAATTACATTAAGGAAAAAAATTTATCATCAAGAATACTAAAATATTTACTATGTTTTCTAAAATAAAGTCATTCAAAATTTGATCTTTGAGATTTATATTTTCAATACTCCTTATCATGGGGCATAAGAAATAAATTTTTCTTATTATTTTGATTCTGAACTTCAATTTTTGAATGAAAATTAAATGATTGATTTTTCATATGCACTCCAAGTAGCCTTAATGTATATCTTTCCTCTTATTTTATAATCTTTTTTCATTTGATCATTATGAAAAGGGAAATGAGGCATCAAATGAAATTTATTCTTATATTCATAGAATTTAATTTCATTAAATTTATTCTTCATTAATTTCTCATTCTTCATTTTATGCAACTTGATAATTTTTTACATGATCTCATAGCTCATTACTTAAGCCTTTTGACTGTAATCATAATTATAAAATTATTATCTCAAAAAAGATTATGAAATATTTAAATTTTTTGATAAAAATAATATTATCAGTTTCTATATACAACAATTATTTTAAATGATTGATGTTCCAACTAATTCTCTCATCAATAATTTTTTATTCAGTGCAGATTTTCAAATGGAATTTTCTATTACATTCCACTTAGAAGGTAAATCCTTAAGTACCTGTGTAAATAATTTTTTTTATAAAATTGGAAGTCCTATGGTAGAAAAATTATTTACAAATTCTTTTAATCTTCCATTTATATGGGTAATTATTTCACCGAATCACATCCAAAATGTATTGAATTTATGTTCTTTAGTATTTTAATTTAGGTTTGAACATTTTCATTTCCATCATAAGAAACTGTAATGGGTTTCGACATCTTATAAACTATATATCAATTCAAAAACCTGATTAAATTATTCAGTTCCATATCCTAAATCAATATTATTAATAAGTTTTTTATTTATATAATTTTAACCCTCTTGGCCAGCAATCTACTTCTCCTACTCATAATTACAAATATCATAAGTCTTGTAAAATTTTAAATAATCTCTTATTCCATTATTTTTCAAATATATAATCATGATATATTTTTAAAAACAAAAAATATCCCGATTAAAATATGGATCATAGATCATTAACATACCTTATCTATGATCATAAATTGGTATTAGTCTTCATCAGGTTTTTAAACATAGGATTGTTAGATCCATAATAAATTTTCAATGGATCCTAGAAAAGATCATTTTGATGTCACTAATTATTATCCTGTAGAAAAAATATAATATTTTTATATGTTTTATATTAAATAATATCCAATAGATCTCAACCTATGATACTAGTTAATTTGTAAAAATTATGATGACTAAGACATTAGAGGAGTGATGAATTGTGTCCTTTTAAAATATGAAAAAAATAAAAAATATCCTTCATGAAATAAAGCATCTCTTTCCTTATCTCTTAATGACAAGTATGTAGAGTAAAATAAATAAATCATATAATTATAAATGGTGATGTATAGTGGCTAAGGGTATAGATATTACATTATCCACTCCACTAACACTCTACTCCATGAGTATGGTGATTTTTACTAAATGATCATTTTCCCAAAGATGTTGATAATTGATTTCATGTAGATGACACCATACAACATGGATATTAAAGGGACTTCTAGATCATTTATATGGAACCTAAATATTAATAGATTGTATGAGAAGTTGACTCCCACTATGATTGAGTACATGTAATCAACTCGTAGGAAAAAATTATATGGGATATAGAAACTTGGTATGAGTTCATCACAATGTTTCAACATAAACTAACATATGTAAAATATCCTCATGAAAAATATATAAATAATCTATAATTATTGATTCATAAAAAAACATTAATCTTAATATTGATAAAGTTATACTAAAATCAAATAAAATACAATAATGAAATTTAAGAGAATAAGTATTTTCAATCAGAAAATTTTAAACATGTATATCTATAATGTGTAGTCCTGGAAATAGAATCTATTAATAGAAGAAAAGATAGTAAAAAAATATATATTATATATGTAACATCATGAAAAATGTAAAAAAATATCCAAACATTGATGTAATTAATTTTTATCTCTTCCAAAATATATAAATCCAGTCATATTGGTAAAAGACACAACTATAGGTATTTAAGAGGAAACTCAATATTTGTTTCTTGGTGAAATAGTTTAGGAAATGATTGATGATAAAACATGATAAAATACATTCTCAACATGTATGAAATTTTAATTTAATCACTGACTAAAACCATAAATTCCCTTATAAATAAAAAAAATTTAATCCACAAAATAATACATGTTACATCATTCTTTAAATGGACTTTAATAATATATTTTATCTAGAATGACAATTGAAAAAAATCTGAAGAATAATCAATAATTCAAATCTCGTAGATGACTAAGAAAAACATTGGGTTACATTATATGAGGTACAATATAGAGGTTCCGATTCAAAGATGAGTTTGAAAATTCAATCATAAGTTTGATAATTAAAATGTTCAAAATATAAACTTTTGGTTTTTTCCAAAACTTATACTGATGAAGAAAATAATGAATATATAATAATTGGTTTTGATATAAATTTTTGGTTTCCAAAAGCAACATTCCATACCAAAAGATGTGTTCTGGATACGAAAATTTATCTAACATGTGATTAAGAAAAATTATTTTATACCGCACAAAAAAATTACACAATAATTAAGAAGATTTGATCTTTTTTAGAATCAATACTTGAGTGCTTAATGTAATAATAAAATAATTATTCTATTAAATATTATCCTAAAACAGACATGATGTAACTTTATTAGTAACAAGAATTAGGGTGATTATGAGCATGAAAATTTCTAATAAATAAATGAAATTGATAGATCAACACCTGAAAACATATACCATAACTGATTTCCCAATGAAGATAATTTTAGATGATACACCGTTATCACTTTCATAACATTAAAATAAAACCCCTTAGATGGGGTAATTTTAATTTTATCTTTAAATTCCATGAATTAAGAAGGTTAAATGATGCATAATTTGAAATGGGTAGTATATAAATATTATAAACATAAATATGTTCATAAAATTAACCATGTCTTAACAATACAATAGTGAAATGAGTCACCATTATCATATGTCTAACATGATTTGTAATAACACTAACAACCTATTATTTGAGGGAACTACTTTGGATAACACCTTATTTCCTTGAATGGTCATAGGTTAGTAACACAATATCAATTTTTTTAAGTAATCTTAATAGGTATTGGGGGTGGGATTTTCTAAGATATAATGCTCAAACAAAGTTAATAATGGAGAATATGAAACCTTTTATAAGTGAGAGGATGAAAAATATAGAATTTCTTAAAATTTTCAAATATAATAAATGTTTTTCTAATGGATAATGATTTAAAATGGAAATTTAATAGATGATGAAGAGGCTAAGGTCAAAATATACTGATCCAATAAAAGTATGATTAGTTTTTTTGTCATTTTAAACCTCATGTTTCAGTTTATCCCCTTCATTATCACTTTTTAACCTCAATCATGGTAACAAATATTTTTAGCCTTTAAGTGTAACTAATTTAATTATATGTTGAATGGTGGATCAAAAATAGTCCATGGATGTATTTTCATACCATTTACCATTCCACATATCCTCTTTCAAAAAATATTTAATTTTTAAATCATTTGATAAAATATTATTTAACGAAAAAAATCATTGATGTTATATTTTGGGACTATTCATTAAATTTTTCATTAATATCATCAAGATAAAAATTAATTTTTAATTTAAAATATTTTACAATTATTCTTAAATTAAAATAAACCATTAAATTCTTCGAAGACCATAATTCGTCAAAAACATATAACTTTTAATGAATAAAAATCCTTTACTAGTATTTTCATACTATTTGAAGAAGAAATGAGTCAACATTGTGTAAGAATTTTAGGTAATCATATAATCAAATAAAATTTATAATAAAGTAACTACATAAAAATAATTTATTTATTTAAAAAAAAATTAAATTCATTCTTAATGTCTCTTTACCCCTACAAATACTTATAACACAAATAGAAATCGTGTGGGTGACTTTTTCTATTTATCTTTATCTTAAAATAAAATTAATTTTATAATCAATGTTATGTGGAAATAAAATTCGATATATTCTTATATAATAAGGTTTTATATGAAATCCACTCATCTAATCATATAATGGAATTTTCTATAGATATTTTATTTTTATATCCTATTGTTTAAACCTAATTTTACATGTTTTACCCATACATAAGTGAAGAATATTTTCCATGGTTACTAATCATAAGTAAAATAAATAAAATGGTCCCATTTAAAATTTTTGAACCATAAAATTTAAAATATGGAATAAATTCCTCAGGATTCCATACTTATAAGTGTTAGGAGTTCATTTTAATATAGCTATGTAAAATAAAATGATAATAGTTTCTTAAAAATGATTTTTTACACAAAAAAATGAACTCATAGAAAATGAAGCTTAATATCAAGTCAAATGTAATAAATTATATTATGAATTATAAAAATATACTTAAGTTGATTTATTTAAAATTTTAAACATAGTGGGACTTTCAAATTAAATAAGATAATGGAAATAAGTGGTTGATTTAGAAAAATTGGTATATTTTCACAATGCACATCTAAATAAAACATTTCAGAAAAATAAAATATGTTCATCCTAATATAATATTGAAATAACCCAACTCGGGTTTACTATATGAGACACCCAGGAAAGTCCATCATAGTGGTGAGGTTAAAAATGAAAATAAATTCAATCCTTGAAAATAAAATTATCAAGTATAAAACCATAGTATAAATTATAAGATAAAGAGATACAACAAAACCCTATACAATAGAAGACAAACTGGACAAACCAGAATGTATGAAAACTCTGGACCATCATTTTCCATGTGACCAACAATCATCACCAAACCATCCCACTACGGTGGTGATCGATGAAAAGAGAACTTGAAAAGCATTGCGATTCCCTTCTTTTTCCCCAAGTCTTACAAAACAAGGTCCACAATCAGAAAAATATAAAAGTAAGATGTGGGTCCTATTAGGAACCAATGATAAATTATATAAATGATCTAATAACAATAATGGACAAGTTCTATAACTAAAAAATATATTTTATAAAGAGTTTTCATAAACAAATCCATGTGTAAAAATTGTATATGTTGTTCATTATTGCATACCATATTTACTAAACTCTATATATCAGATAGTAATGAAAATTAAGTAATCTATACATGTGATAAAATATCTATGAAATGAACCATAAAGTGATTAATTAGGTATAAATGAAAAAATCAATGTTTGGACCCTAGCCTATGTGAATACCTATGAGACGTAAAATAATTTATAACTAGGAAATATGTGGATCCATTAGATTCACATCCAATCACATTATGTAAATAGAAAAAAATAATCTCCATAGTCTCCACAAAAACTAGGGTAACCTATTTAGATATAAAATATAGCTATGGTTCTAAATATACTAAATTTCTTCAAAAACATTTCCATATTCCATGCTCACAATTAATGAAACCCCTTTTCACTAACGAAAATTCATTACAATGAACAACCCAATTTTTTAAATAAGAACATATAGAAATTCATGAATTAGAAAAAAAAATATAGTTCTATCCAGTCACGGATGAAGAAATCATATCCTTATTTTACAATAATGAAGGAATCCCGACAAGTCAACCATCTAAAGGAATGTAATGAAAATAAACATCCAAATTATTGATGGAAAGCAATAATCAATGATGAATATAAAACATAAACTCATCCAACGCACTAATGCGCTGAAAGGAAATGAATAATATGAAACATTTCCTAATAATAGAGATTAAATGATACTACTATGATGATTAATCACCAAATTAATAATATTGAAGGTGTAGAGATCTCCATAATCGACTGGGAGAGATCATATGTCTTGAGAGAAAATATTGTCGAACGAATGAAAAAAATCATCCATGCGGTGTACTAAAATATTCCTTCCAAAGTAAATACACATTGTAATCCCAATCATTTCATGTATTTCATGATTTATGAGTTATGCTAAGAAATATATTACCTTAGAAAAAAATCCATTCATCAAATTTTATATTATGTGAAACAATTTCCTAGAGTGTATTCCTTATATGCTATAAAAAATTCACAACATCTTTCCAATGACCATTACATTTCTTTTAACCCTTATACAATATAAAACTATCTGGTAGACAATAGAGAATCCATAATCTGTTGAAAAACAAAGAAATTCCAATGCTCTCCAAACTGAGGCAGAAGCCCAAGAATCCCTTGAGACATTTATATTAATAAAATGGTTCATTTTTCAACCGAAAAGACCCACTATTACAGAGAATGCAACATATCATAAAAAAAGGGAAATAAAAAGAGTGGAAGAATACATAAAATATGGAAATGGGGAGTTACAACATCCCCACCATAAATGATTCATTTTCCCAAAGTTTTCAAGGCCCTAGGATTAAAAAAATTGAAGGCCCCTACTACCTCATAAACAAGTCCCACTCTTATATCTCATGGTTGTCTTGTTCACACTAACATAGTAACCAGACCAAAGGAATAATTTTACCCCGTAGTTACTTCCCCCGATAATTCATAATACATACTGGTGCTTAACCACATTGGTCTTAGGATCAAGGTCTACATCATCCCATTCATTCATGTGGGAAGGATCCTATCGATACCTCCTCTGTTATGAATTATGAAACTGCTCATGGATAGAATTCAGACAAGATGAAATGTCCATCTAAAAGGTCACCCTTCAAAATCATCCAATTATCTCAAAGAGAACCACAAGAATAGATGTAAACATACCATGTTTACCCAATTGATGATGAACCAAGTGAGGTTAAATACTAAAATGGACCCTATCACAAACCTAAAACTATATTGGATGGTGATAATGATTCACATAATGTTTTGAAAGGATCTATGTCATAAACAAGCTCTTCTAAATGAACTATACCTCTTTTCTTCTGAATGAGACACAAAGCATGCAAGGACAACTCTTCCAACTCTGTCAAGTATAAGTATGATCTATATGTTCACCCATAAAAATACTTGACGGGGATATCTTGACCAAATCATGATAAATATTTTTTTAGGAAAATTAATCCATTAGCAAATTAATTTCCCATGATCAACCAAAATCATGCACATAGTCCATGAGAAAATCATAAAGAACATATACAACCCAATATTTGTGTACATATATCTACGGATGATATGCCATGCTTAGTTTCAAATGGGATTCAACCACCTATTAAAAGCATTTCCATCACCTTGATTTTAATTGTAGGTCACTATCATAAACTACCATGGAGGGAACCTTAGAAATTTAATAATCACTTAATCAAATCAAATCCTAAGATGCATAACTTTATCCATCCCCTTGATAGGTAAGAAATGTTCCATCATCATTGGTTAATAAATTATCACCCAAATTGTATCCTTCCCACTAATATTATGGGGTTAAATAATGAAAAAAACCATTGAGCTCTCATCTCAAATCTATTTCATAATAAGTAAGGGCTATAATAAACATGCATTCCTTGAATATTCTACCTTGATTCGAAGATAACTAATACTCCATGATACAATCTAAAAATTTTATTCCCGCATCCCCGACCACAAATATCAATGTCCCAAGTCGTTATAAATCATTGTATCCCCACGGTGTACATAACAACAAGACCAATGTCAACAGTCCATTGAATCCTTCTTTAGGTAAAATAAACCAACTATACCACTAATAAAGCATAATTCTCCACTAAGAGAATGAGAACACTCACCCATGATCTCCTAACCATAACAGTTTTACTAAAGACGAGTAACTTAGTGTTTATTATCTTATTGATTCACACTCTCGCATCTACGTATGAGTAGACTACCATCCAAGGAAACCAAAGCATACCAACAACCTCTTCTACTATTCATATCATCTTAAATAAGAAACACATCAAAATATTACTCATTAATAGATTCATTCATAACTTGATTTGATAGTTTTCTAGTCAATGCGTAAGTATCCACATTCCCTTTCATAAGTGTGTGTGAAATATCAAAACACAATTCCTAAATATATTCTACCTAGTGTTCCTATTGAATTCTTAGATTCATATAAATAAAAATATATTGTAGGCTCTTACGATAAGATTACACTGTAAGACACACCCTAAAGAGATAGTGATTCCATGTTTTGAGTTCATCTATATGTTCTTTGAACTCTGTATCATAGGTTGGGTAGTTCTTTTAATAAGGGAATAATAGGAGATATCCATAGGCCACTACCTATTTACCCTACACCAATATGTATCCCAACAGTACCCAAAGAATTTATGAAAGCATCTCCACCTAAACACAATTTCATAAAATTAATAATTTTAGTATAATTTTATCTCACCTTTATTTCTTACAAATATATCTGACAACTTTTAATACCATCAATCATTTCAAACGTATAGGATAAACCAGTCGTTGGATATGTGATCATGGATAATTCCTAAAAAACTCATATAATGACTAACCAAAACCAATAACCATGAAACCTCAATAAAATATTCTAGACTGCTGCCATGAAATAATTTTCTATACCTTTTCAAGATCCACTGAGATGCACCTATCATAAATAATACTCATTTGAAATTTAACTTCTTATACCCAAAAACTCACATTTTGGATGCATACCATATAGACAATGATCTTTGAGGGTTAGAATAATTATATTCAAATTGCCCCTATGGTCCTCCTCTAACATAGAGTAAACGAAAATATCATCCACAACCACCAAAAAAAATATTCCAAGAACTAAAAAAGATCTTGTTTGTTAATGACATAAAAACTATATGAAAATTAGCTAACACAAATGGCATTACTAGAAACTAGAAATGCGCATATTAGCTCATAATACCTCTATTAGGTATATCCTCTTCTCAGAAAATTAGTTGGTGGTACCCAGACCGTAGTTCAATCTTTTAAAAACAACAAGCCCCTCTTAGCTGATAAAATATGTAGTCAGTCCATATTAAGGGAACATGTTTCGTAATGGTCACCTAATTTAACATCCGATGGTAAATAAAATGTGAGAGGATCCTATATTCCTCCATATAAAAGAGGATAGAAATTTCCAATAAGGAAAATCATGGACGAATAAATCCTTTAATCTAATGATCCACAATAATACCATAATTTATACCAACTTAGAAGGAGTCATAAGGTATGATTTCAATGAAATGGGAATTGTACCAGGTAGATGGTCTATTGAAAACTAGACCTCTCTCTTAGGTTATAAACCAAGATATCATCCAAAAATCCCTCAAGGCATGTAGACACCACCCATGGTAGTCGACTTCCCTATAATGTTTCAACTGAGTCATGAAATAACACTGGAATGTGACACCAGATTACCCCATCAAAAGGAATAACATTCCCCACTCTTCCCAATATTGATTCCCACTAACCCTAAGAAACATGAGTGACCCTATATGTAGAAAAGAAATAAACTAAATTTAAAAAACAATATATTTTTCCTTTAACACCAATCATCCAATAAACACAAATATTCATGTCAAAGATATCTAGATCAAGCATTACAAAGTGACACTCTACATGAAAGTCATCTGTCATCCTCTGACAGAAAAAAATGAGCACCATCGCGTTTTCTTTTTTGGGAAAGAGATACACCCTATCAAACAATGGTGCTAATAAAATCTACACAATTTTTTTTTACCCACTATATATTCTGCAGTTAATGATTCTTTGTAAACTACCTCTACAAAGGCCCAAAGGGATATGATGATAAAAATAGATCGAATAACAGACATCAATCACAACTCAAACAATCGATACTTTGGGTAATCATTAGTGTAATGTACAAGTGATAGATGCACCAACATATAAAAATGGGTGGAGTACTCCAGAATAGTATTCTCCATATTCACAAAGTTTAGAATCTCATTGTTCTTTTCCATAAACAACATCTTATTGTAAAACTAATGATTAAATATTTTCATGAATGATATCTAGGTAGGATCCTCATTCAGCACATAATAAATAATAGAGTCTCCCCAAATCCTTATTGGTCCATCAATCATGTACCTAGAAAAACCACCCTAGATAATTCATGATTCGTCATGAAATTAAAGATCCTTTCAACCTACTCAATCTAGTACTAAGATTCCTAGGGTAACTTATGGAAATATAGGATGTGTGAATACTTCTCAGTCAATTCAAATCCATGACCCAGTACATGTCTTGGCTTCCTCATAACCACTTGACCTAGAGTATGAACAGTGCGGATTACAAATTCTATTAATGAAGGGTCCACTATAGTATTTTCTTATGGAACTAGTATCTTAGCTTCATCTTTATGATTTTGAAGTGGTATTATTTGAGGTGTTGTATTTCAATTAGATAAAACCCCAATATTTCATGATAAATTTACAAACAATTAAGACTATACTCACTAATCAATAAAAATTCATTAAAAGATCAATAATTTAATTTAATTATATTTTATTTTAGTTAATGATAATGATTTAAGAATGAAATTTTTTCCATTTAAATATACTTCATATTTAGTTAATTCAAATGACCTTATTCATTATGTCCTAAAACTAGAAAAAAATATTTTTCCACCCATGGTAACTCGTTTTTAGAGATAGAAGTGAGCTGGCTAGGCACCCTCCCCATCTTAATACCGAAATTATAACAATCCTAAATCTTGTCTACCCAATACATAGATCCAAACTCAGGTCGTGTTAACACACTTTAGGTTGATAATTCCCTTTCATTACAATTTTTTTGGAACCAACCTCGATCAACTATATGAGCCACATGAGCCAATTAATCATAATGTTGAGATAAATAATGAAAGAGTAAACTATGATTGAATACAATGGAAATAGTAAATAAAATCGTTGGACAAATTGTAAGAAAAAGATGCACAAGAAAACCCATACAATGCATGCTAGACTGGCTAAAACAGAAAGTATGACATGTTAATACCATCATGTCTCCATGTGACCAACCATCAACTCAAATCTATCACACTATCATGGAGATCAAAAAATAGGGAACCTAGCATAGTACATGATTCCCTAACATTTAACAATGTCATGTAAAACATGGTCTGAAACTACCCAAATGAAAAATAAGTGTGTGTGGATAGATCCAAGTTGGATACCATCAATTAATATATTTATGTTATAATATCATGAAATCATAATTTTTATCATTAAAATATTACAGTTTATATGTAATTTTCATAAATAAATCCATATCTAGACATTTCATTTATTTTCCATTTGTGTATACCATATTCCCTAAACAAGGAATATATGGTAAAAAACCCAATAAACTAAACAAGTGGGAAAATATCCCTAAAATTAAGCATCCTGAGATAAACTAGGTATAAAATAATTCACATCATTTAGTACATAGCCTATGGTAATATATACAAGACATAAGAGAATCCAAAAATAATAAATAGTCGGATCTAAAAAATATCATGTCTTACCAAAGTTTGTTGATTTCACAAAACAACCCCTATAGGTTGCATAAACACATGGGTTACTTATTTACATTTACATATTCTCTCACAGTTCCTGATGTACTATATTTTTTCATACCCATTTCCAAAATTCATGTACAAATTTAATAAAAACCCTCCCTTACAAAAATAAATTCATTTCATAGAAAAACTAAAGGGTTAAAAAGTATATATATTATTTAACGGATTTTAAAAACATGGATATAACTAACTATCCCAAAGATAAAGGAAACATATCCACCTTAAACTAAAAAGAAGTAAAATCCAAGGATCAGCCATCCACTGCCAAGGAAGGACAAAAAGGGGTCAATATAAAACACAAATTGATCATGAATATAAATCCTAAACATTGGAAATGGCACTTCCATGCCATAAATCAATAAAAAGATGGAAGGACCCTTACCCAGTGAGATTAAAAGTAGCCAATATGATGAAAAATCATTGAAATAATGATTTGAAATGAGTATTGATGTCCAAAATTAATGGGAGAGCGACTAGGTTTTATTTGTATTTCCTCTAGAATGAATTAAAAAATAAGCAGCATTACAACATACTAAAATCCTCCTTCCCTAATAAATAATTGTTGTAAACCTGTAACATATCATGTATATCTTTCATTCAATAAAAAAATTCACATCATATACCTGGTGACCATTATATGACATGTAACCATTATATGAAATGAAATAATACATTATAAATAAGATAATATATATTTTAATAAAAACCAAAAGAAATGGAGTTCTATGAACTCACGATGAACTCCAAAAAAGCATTGACAACTTCATATCTCAACATTCGGCCATTTTCCCCTCAAAAGGCTCTCTGTTTCTATGAATCCCTCAATGGACTGAAACAACAAGAAAAATAAAAACAAACAGATAAATCATACCTACTGGAATGTAATGGGGTATTTATAATATTGATGTTTTGATTTCAAATATTATATTAATTTAATAAAAATATTTTCGTAATTTTTTAGAAATTAACTATAACATCATTGAAACAAAATCAATGAAACTATTTTCGGAGAATACATATTTACAATGTATTAACTTATATTTTTAAAAATTTAGTACTTTTTTATTTTCTATATATCAATAAATTTCCATTTTATGAAATATTTGATCATATTATTCATTATTTGGTGATTTCGATAGATAAATATAAATTTAATAGCTTTTTTACAATGTAAAATTTTAAATAATATTATTTTTATAGTATGTCATATTTTTTTTAAATATCATTTTTTTATGTAATGAATGATGTAAACCATAGTATTAATTTAATCTAAAATTTCAACGTATTACATTATCCCACCATAAATAAATCACAACCTCACATTTTGTATAAAATTAATGAAGGTTTAATATTAGAATATACCTTTTACGAAAACCACAATGACCAAAATATTTATCAATGTAAATTACATTATTATTATTATTTAATATAGTGTGAAGTACAGAAAAACAATTTTATAACACAATGAAAACATTATAATTCAAAAATTGATGAAATAATAGTAATTTCTATAAGTTAAGGAAAATTTACTACTGTAAAAGTAAACTGATATTTGGAATAGTAATTTTTCTATTTGAAATAGTAAATCACACAATAGAACTATAACATAATATAGTAGAGTATAAAGAAAATTAAAGCATCTCATAAATTTTAATATGATTTAATTATATCACATTCCATGAAAATAAATATATTTAAAAATTAATAATTAACTATTTGTATTTTTATAAAATATAATTTATTTGTTATAATTTTATTATTAAAATAATGATTTAGAAGAAAATTTATTCTCATAAAAAATATTCATAAAATAATATGTTTTCTTATGAATATAATATAATTTTATGTGACCTTATTTTATTTTACAATGTATTATAAAATAAATTATTATTTTAATATTTATATTTTCCAAATAAATAATGATTTTAATTAAAAAATAATTTTCACATATTGTGAAATTTATTTTCATAAAATAGAGTTCAATTTTTAATTATAAACATTGATAACTTGTTTGGGTGAATTTTTAGGAATTTTCGAAAATACTTGTTTTTTTTGTTGAATACTGACATATGATAATTTATGATATATATATGTTATAAGTGAAAAAAATTATTTATTGAGTGACTCCTGATTTTAGAACCATAATCCCAAAAGAACCATAATTATTTTAATATATATTGTGATAATTTTCCTTATATTCATAATCTTGATACAAAATAATATACTAATGAATAAAATAATGTGAAAACACCCATCTCCTCCCATATAGATACCAACCTCACCACCTATTCTCCTCACACATTACATGATTTATTCCTTTTCCAAATTCTAACAAGTCATTTTACCTATCCCCTTTCCCATTTCTAGGATCCCTTGGCCTCATCAAAAGACCATATCCTTTGCACTAAGTGGGTTCTCAAGGTGAATAAATTCAAAAGGTTAATTCCTCTTTGTTTCTCTTTTATATTATTTTCAATTTCATTCCTCTGTAATATTATTCTCACCTATACCTATTCATAAGGAATTATAACTATAGTATATATTAGGTACTAAAATTTTATTATGTGAATGGAATAATTCATTATAACACTCTTCCCTTTTAGTTTTTTTTATAAACAAGAAAATATTATCTGCGTTGTGTCAATTTACCACCATTGTGGATGATGCATTTTCAGTTTTCATTATCACCTTCATGGATGGTCATAATACAATCGTTATGGTAATATAAGAATTTATCATACAAATTATAAGTTATATAATGTTATGGAATACATATATAAACATGATTTAAAATAAAATGATATAACTTCATAATGGCTGTAAAACTATGAAAACTAATTAAATAATTTTTATCAAAGTTAAATATAATACAAAGAAATATATATAATATCATGTAATAATATGAAATTTCATTAGTAACATATAATTTCCCATTCCAATTTTACATGAACTTATATACTCATATACAAGTGATCCGATCATGAAAACCACTAAAAAGAACAATCCCAAATGATGAAATTAAGCAATGTAACTCATAAAAAATCCCATAAATGAACATAAATAAAACTATAATGAATCAACTTAATTATAAATGGATATTTATTTTTTAATTAATGATTATAATTTTACAATATATAAAATTAAAGTTAATAAATTATTCAGGTTTAAGGTAAGGGGGTTCTCAAACACCTCTCTCTTTCTTTTAGTTTTCCCCATTCACTCCATTATAGAATAGATGTTCCTTTAATGTTCCACAACTATCATTTATTTTTTCTTAAATTTTTCTTTAATAGGATTTACATTTTTCCAATCATTTTTGATGAAAAAATCAAATATTTTTCCAAAATAAATCTTCTTTCGAACAAATACATATTTTACTTCACTTGAGATTGTTTTTTCTTTACTCAAGATTGATAAAACCTATACCATGTATGTTATTACCTCTTTCCTTTTGGAACCTGAAATTTTATTCTTGAATATATGATTTTATAAATGAATCTCAATAATTTCCATGGGTTTTTTATTTCCAGTATTGATACACGTTCTATATGTAATTTATGATAATGTAAATGTTATTATATGATGGCTATACCTAGAATTATATACCTCATGTAAATTTTTTGATATTATTGGTGTGACTAGAATTATATTGTTCTCTAATTCATTGGTTAATGTGATGTATCTCATGTGATAAAGTGAAATATGTGTGAATGTGATGGTCGGTTTGTTCACAACTATGTGTGGTATTGGACCACTAAGACATGATGTTTAATTTTTATACATTACCACATTCAATGAATTTATCTAGTTAATTATATAATTATTATGATAATTATACTTTTCTTATGTTATTATAATGATGATTATTCTCACCCATGTTTCATGTCTCTCATTAATCCTTTTACATGGATTTTTTTTCACCACATTTTTGATGTATATCCTTAGGTGAATACTTGTACTAAAGAGAACACGAGGTCTACTAAAAAGAAAGATAAGAAGGAATTAAATATGTGTTTATGTTTTATTATATAATTTTTATGTATGGTCCTAATTATCAGAAGAAACTAGTCCATTATATTCAATATTTTTAGCATTATTATGTTGTTTATCTTTAAAATGATGTAATACTCATTTTTGAAAAGTCGGGTAGGTAGAGTTGGTATCAGATAATAGTTTAGATATTTTTGGAAATTGTAATAGAGAACTTTTATGAAATTCCTTAGTATGAGACTATGTATAAGTAATAACTGAAAAATATTTGTTTGAGAAAAATTCCAAACATTTAGATCCCACAAGACATGCCATTAGAGTTAATTGCATAAAGGAATAAATTATATCTTCATGAATTGATGAAAAATATCATGTTCAAAACTTTTCTGTTGTAGTAAATGGGGGGAACTGATATAAACCATTCCAAAAACCCTTATTAGGGACAATCCAGTGACTGCCTAATTGACATCCCCAATGCTATGGGAGTTGGAGTTCAAAATTTCATGGTGATTATAACCTAACTTTCTTAGGCTATGAAAAATAACCAAAATAATGTGGTACATACTAATTCACCATAGAGGGAGAAGATGGATGTCATTTATTTTATACAAAAATTACCATCGACATTTAGTGTATTATTTAATCCACTAATCATTAAATAGTGAGTCAACTCGATGGAGGAGTTATTTTCATTGCTCCAATTATCTATGAAGGATAAGGTTAATCTATCCATTTATCATCTTGATGAAGAGGATGATCAATAGCGGATATTGAATAAAAACACCAAGAATAAGGAAGAAATTGATGTGAAGGAATGAGAATAATGTAAGATAATGTTTCTTAATAATTATTTCCCACAAACTCGTTATATAAAGAATGAGAGAGAATTAATTGATCTGAACAAAAAAGAAGGTGAATCATTCAAGGCCTGTGAAGAAAATTTCACAAGTCTTTAAATGTACTCTTTGGTTTTCTTATCGAAAATGATATAAATTTGATATATTCCTTAGTGTTATAAAACCACGAATTTGAATGGCTCTAGTAATTTATGACTTTTGGAGTTATGAAGAACTTCATCGATGTGATTTCAATGGGGACATGGAGTTTAGAGAATGGTCCCATGGCTGTGTTGATAATAAACTAAAGATGGAGATTCAAGCTGGGGTATCTAATTATAACAGTAATAAAAAAATGAATAAAATCACATGTCAAAATGTGGGAAGAATAATATTGGGAACTTTTTGAAATAGATGGGGAAATGCAATAAGTGTGGTAAAAAAGGCCACCAAGATCATGAATGTCAAAGTGACATAAAAAATCCCTCTGATATGATGGAGAAAAGGATGTAGCCCCACATGGTTTAATGATTAAACTATAGTGATAACGGGAACTATCCAAGATAGTGCACAAAACCTTCAATGCCTAATGGAAAATCAACATCATCAACCACCAAATCCAAAGGATCAAAGGAAGGCTTATTATATCACTACTACTAAGATGGATCCCAAAACTGATTTGGTGATAGGTACACTAGTTATTCATTTGGGGATAAAAAACATACTATTTGAATTTGGTTTTATGTATTCTTTAATATATTTAAATATTAGTAGAACTATTCAAACCCCACCACAAAATATGGAGGTTGAGTTATCTATGAGAACTAAAAATGGGGAAATTATTTTATAAAAAGTATATAAATCCTCTCCAGTTAATTTTTATGGAAATAACCTCTATAAAAATATCTTCCTACTTCCTTTAGGGTATTTGATTCTATATTGGGTATGTATTAGGTAAAATTATACAAATCCAACATCAGTTATTGGGAATGGGAGATCAACCTTTATATCATGATGTGTACTCCAATTTTATACATGTATAAGGAGGAGGATAGCTCTCCTTTAGAATCATACTCTTAATTGTTGATATTATTACCGTATGAGAAATAATATCTAGAAAAAATGATTCGGACAAAGGAACAAATCATGTTCGACAAAATTCCCACTATGAGGGACTACATTATTGTGTTCCCTAAAGAATTGCCTTATATTCCTCCAAGAAGAGAAGTTGGGATCCCAATTGAAATTATTCTTGGTATCATAAAATATCCAATACCCCTTATATAGTGTTCACCATTTATTTGGAGGAACCAATGAAAAATTTACAATATTATATGGACAATTCTTTTATACGCCTAAGTGCTCCGACACAGGGTGTAGTAGTCCTATTCCTAAAGAAGAAGTAAGGATCAATGGGCATATTCATTGATTATCCGGAGCTAAAAACACAATAATGAACAATTATCCCCTTCCATATATAGTGTAATTCATTGATCAACTCTACGGGGATAAGTATTTCTCTAAGGTGGACCTCTAATTAGGATATGACCAATTAAAGGAAAGGAAGGAATATATTCCCAAGACTACCATTCCAATAATGTGTGGACAATATGAGTTCATAGTGATTTCTTTCATGCTCACTAATTCTCCAAAAATATGCATGGATTTAATTATTAGAGTCTTTTGATATTACATCAAGAAAATTGTGGTTGCCTTTATTGATGATATTCTAATATACTCCAAGAGCAAGGAGGAATATATGGAAGATTTTAATACCATGATAAAGGCATTGCAAATGGAGAATATTTATAAAATGTATAGTAAATGTCTGTTATGGATGGATGAAGTATAACTATTGGGGCTTATTATCACCAGTGAAGGAATATATGTGGACCCTTCTATAATAATGGAAATTAAAGAGTGGCCCAGGACAATATATATAATGGAAATTTTTAGTACCCTAGGTTTAGATGGGTATTAATGATGATTTTTTATGAAATAATATTGGTTGTAAACCTTACAAACCATGATAAATCAAAAGGTAGAAATGTTTTTCTAGACCAGTGAATGTGAAGATTTTTTTCAAAGATTTAATGAAGAGTCTTATCATCCAACTAGTACTCACACTTCTGATACATGGGGAACTTTTTTTGGTATACAATGATGCTTAGAAGAAGGTATTAGTCTATGTACGGATAGAAAATGATAAATTTGTATCCTTATCCTCAAGGAAGCTGTCAATTCCTGAGTAAATTAACCCATGCATGATCTCGAGTTGGATGTTGGGATAATTTCATTGAAAATATGGTTGAATTATCATTATGAGGAGATGTATAAAATATATACTGATCATATGATCCTAAATTTCATATTCTCATAGAAGGAGATTCATATGAGAAAGTGAATATTGGTAGAAATCATCATGGATTAAGATTAATCAATCCACCACCATCCTATAAAAGTGAATAATGTGGAAGATTCCCTATATAGAATGGATCTAACCACATTTTCAATGATGATAATTGAGAATGATCTAATCTTATTATATTTCCAAAGGATGTACATGGTAATCCTTAATTAAGGAACATCACCAATCCTTTCTGAAATGATTACAGAACCATCCCTCAAGTAGAAAATAATGGATGATAAAAGAAACAATATAGAAATTTAGAATAAGGTGGAAGCTATGAGAAAATATAAATCCTTGGAGTTTAAAATTGATGTGGAAGGAATTGTAATATTTGGGTCATGACTATGTGTACCATCTGATCCAGAGATAAAGAAGGAGAATCCTAATGACAAACATAGCTTGGTCATCTCTATTCATCCAAGGAGTACACAGATGTCTTGATATATCTTAGAGAACTATTGGTGGTACAATAAGATGATGTAGATCGTCGAATATAAAACAATGTGCCCTTTATGATAGAAGGTGAAGGTAGCCAGACCAAGTTTTGAGGGGATGATGCAACCATTACACATACCAATATGGAAATGGGAAAACATCACCACACAAATTGTCACCGAACATCAAAATACATCCAGAGGAAACGATGTTATATGGGTTGTTTTGGATCATGTTACAATGACAACTAACATTATAACAATTAGAGAATATATCTTAGTAGATTGACATGTATAGATATACATCAAAATACGAGTTTGTCTGCATAGAGTACCATTATGGATTGTATCTGATTGAGACTAATGATTCAACTCCAAGATATTAAAAAGTCTCCATCATGATTTGTACACTGATCTATGCTTCAGTACGGCTTATCATCCTCAAACTGATCTCCAATCTGAGATGACTATTCAGACACTGGAAGACATGTTGAGAGCGAGTTCTGTGGACTTAAAAGTAGGATGGGACCAACATATTCCTCTGACTAAGTCTCTTAGAATAATAGTTTCCAATCTAGTCTACAAAAGGATCCATATGTAACCCTTTATGGGAAAATATACAGAAGAATGGTGTTCTAGGACAGAGTCAGTGAATGTAAGAATCTTGGACCAGAAATATTCGAAGAAATAGTGGAAAATGTAAAAACCATTCACCAGCACATCAAGGAAGCCCAAAATCAACTGAATAGGTATAGGGACAATCGTCGAAGGGGACTTATATTTTTAGGCTAGATACATTGTATTCCTTTAAATATCTCCATGGAAGAGGATTATGAGATTTGGGAAGAAAGGAATCTTGAGTCCAAGGTACATCGACCTCTTCGAGATCCTTGATAATGTCAGAGCGGTGGACTACCAACTTACACATCAACCTACCATGTCTCAAGTACACAAATGTATTCCATGTATCTATCTGGAGAACGAGCATTCCATATCCCTCACATGTACTGAATCCATAGGTTGTACAATTGGAAAATGATCGCTCTTATAACGAGCATCCAGTGAAGATCTTCGAACGTAGAGATAGAGTTCTACACAATAAGACTACTCCCCTAGTCAAAGTAATATGGAAGAACCATAAGTACGAAGGGGAAACATGGGAACCGGTGGATGTGATGAAGGATAAGTACCCTCAATTTTTTCCAACTTATAATATAAAAATAAATCTCAAGGGAGAAATATTATAAGGTGGGAGAATGTAACGACCGCAAATTTTATTAATGGAAAATCCTTTCTTATAATTATGTCATATAATATAAATAAAAATAACATCACTGATAGCATAATACAAAAATTTTAAATGATGAATTAATTAAATAAGAGGTATTTTTAAAAGTTAAAGAAACTTTATTATTAGAATAGTAAACTAACACTTGGAATTGTATCGTGGGCATTAGAGATGTTAAGTCAACCAATAGAATAATAACCTCATCTATAAAATTATAAATAAAATTTATCCATCTCATAACTGATAATGTGAGATAATTAAATCATAGTATATGTAAATAAATATTTTATAAATTATTAATTAAGTGTAGGTATTTTTATAAAATATTAAATTTTATTTACAATTTAATTATTAATATTGTAATTTAAATGAAAATTCATTTTTATAAAATATATTAATAAACTAGTATTTTGTTTTCAATGAATAAAAGATAATTTTATGAGACTATAATAAATTTTTCAACGTGCTATAAATTTAGTTATATCTTTAAAATAAATTGTACTGAAAATTGGGTTTTTATAAAAAACCTTTTGTGGCAGGGAGGGGTCACGTAGCAAAAAGTCCATATGGATGGACTTTTTTTTATGGGGAGATCTTCCCTTCGTAAAGAATTGGTTATTTGCAACGGGCATAAGCACCCATCGCAAATACGTGAAAATGTTTTTTAGGATTTACAATGGGATTTATCTCTAGTCATGAATTGTATGTCGGCTTGTTGTATTTGTGATGGGACATGTCCCAAATAATCTCATCGTAACTAATGAAACCTATATATACCCCCATCAATTTTCCCCTTTTTCCTCTCCTTTCTCAATTCCTCTCTCCCTCTCTATTTATATTTTCCCCAAAAAAAATGTCTATGTAAAAAAAATTAATTCGGCGAAATATTCAGACATAAATCCCCCTAAAGAATCAGTTTTAGGTTATTTATATATTTCTTTTCATTTTTAGTGAATTCATTATGTTTGATAATAGTTATAATTTTTTTAATTAGCAGCAATTAAATTAAATTTGAACTAGATAGTTTTTTGAACAATTTCTTTTATAATTACATGTGATGAGTATTAATTATTATTAATTAAAAGTGATATTAACTATTATTAATTAGTTGTCTTTAATATTAATAAAATTGTTTTAATAAATATTAATAAATATTCAAAATTAGATATAATTAGCAATAATTACTAAAAATTTGCGCCAATAAGTAGTAAATTGAAATAAATATTTATAAATAATTATAAATTGAAATAAATAGATATAAATAGTATTAATTAGAAGTAAATAGTAATAATTAGTAGTAAATAATAGTAATTAGGGAAAATTAGTAACAATTTGGAATAATTATTAATAATTATGATTACTTTGTAATAAACATGATAAATTTTTAATAAATAAGATGGATTAGTATCTGTTAGGATCAATTTGGATAAATTAGTAGTAATGGGGATTAAATAGGAATAATTAAAATAAATTAGTAGTAATTAGGCATAATTAAGTTTAATTAGCAATATTCAGTGATATTTATTAGTAAATAGTAATAATTAATTATAATTAGTAATTATTGTGAATAAATAGAAATAATTATGAATAATTAGTAAAAATTTGGAATAATTAAGATAACTACTAATAATTAGAAACAACTATGATTAATTAGAAATAACTTGTAATAATTTGGACTAACTAGGATTAATTAGTAAAATTTAGAAATAATTTGTAACAATTTCAAATAATTACTAATAATTAGGAATAATTTGTAATAATTACAATTAATTACTAATAATTAGGAATAATTTGTAATAATTAAAATTAATTACTAATAATTTGGAAAATTTTGTAATAATTAGGGATAATTAGTAATAATTAGTAATAATTATTAATAATTATGAATAATTACGAATAAATTTTAATAATTATGAATAAATTGTAATAATTAGGAATAATTAGTAATGATTAAGAATAATTAATAATAATTAGGTTTAATTAAGAACAATTAGGAACACTAAATAATAATTAGGAATAATTAGGAATAATTAGGAATAATTAGTAATAATGGGTAATAATTATGAATGATCAGTAATAATTAGTAATAATTAGTAATAATTAGGAATAATTAGTACCAATTAGGAAGAATTGGTAATAAGAAGAAATAATTAGTAATAATTATAAATAATTCGTAATAATTTGGAATAATCATTAATAATTAGTAATAATTGTGATTAAATAGTAATAATGAGGATTAAATAGTAATAATTAGTTATAATTTGTAATAATTAGTAATAATTAGGAATAAATAGGAATAAGTAGTAATAATTAGGATTAACTAGTAATAATTAGTGTTAATTAGGATAAATTAAACTTAATGTGAAACAATAAGTAATAATTAGGTCCAATTAGTAATAATTAGAATCAATTAGTAAGAAATAAGATTAATTAGTAATAATTAGGAATAGTTAGTAATAATTAGGAATAGTTAGTAATAATTGGGTATAATTAGTAGTAAATAGGACTAATTTTGAATAATTTGGAATAATGGGTAATAATTAAGAATAACTAGGAATAATTAAGTATAATTTGGAATAATTATAAATAATTAGAAATAATTTGGAATAGTTAGTAATAATTAGTATTAATTATAAATAATTATCAATAATAAGTAATAATTTGTAATAAATAAGATCAATTAGTTATAATTAGGATCTATTAGTTATAATTAGTAAGAATTTGTAATAATTAGGATTACTTAGTAATAATTAGTAATAATTAAAAAAATTGGAACTATTATTAATAATTAGTAATAATTGAGAATAATTAGGAATAATTATTAATAATTAGTAATAATTAGTCATATTTAGAATCAATTAGTAGTAATTTGAAATGATTGGTAATAATTAGTAATTATTATAATTATATAGTAAAAAATAAGATTAATTAGTAATAATTATTTAAAATTTGTAATAATTAGGAATAATTAGGAATAATTAGGAATAATTAGTTATATTTAGTTATACTTAGTTATAATTAAGAGTAATTGGTAATAATTTGGATTAATTATTGATAATTAAGAATAATATGAAATAATTAGTATTATGTTGTAATAATTATGAATATTTAGGAATAATTAGGAATAAATAGTAAAAATTATGAATAATTAGTAATAATTAGTATTAATTAGTAATAATTAGCATTAATTAGTAATAATTAGGATTAATTAGTAATAATTTTGAATAAATAGTAATAATTTGGTTTAATTAGAAATAATTAGTTATAATTAATAATAATTAGTTATAATTAATAAAAATTAGTTATAATTAGTATTAATAAGTGATAATTGTGATTAATTAGTATTAATTAGGTTTAATAGGGATTAATTATTAATAATTAGGTATAATTTGTAATAAATAGTATAAAATATAAATAATTACGATCTATTAATAACAATTAGGACTAACTAATAATAATTTGGAATAATTATTAATAACTCGAAGTAATTATTAATAATTTAGAATCATTAATTATAATTTTGAATAAATAATAAGTAATAATTTTGAATAACTAATTAGTAATATTTTCGAAAAAATAATTAGTAGTAATTATTAATAATTTGTAATAATTAGTAATAAATAGGAAAAATTGGTAATAAATAGTAATAAATAGTAATAAATAGTATTCACTATCAAGAAATATTAATACATGGAATTAATTAGTAATAAATAGTAATATGTAGTAATAAATAATTATTATTTATAATTAGTTATAATTAGTCATAAATAGTAATAATTATGATTAATATGCTATAATTGGGATTAATTAGCAATAATAAGGTATCATTTGAAATAATTCGCAATCATTAGCAATAATACACAATAATTCGCAATAAATTCGCACAATTTCCAGTGTATTGGGGGAATTCCTTTTGCTCAATGACTCGTCTCTTTGTAACATTATCTCAATGAAATCAATATAAAAAAATTATCTAACATGTTTATATCCATTTTCATGTTCCAATGAATTGATTTCCTATGTTGGAATGATTTTTCATACTTATTTGAGTGAGTGAAAGTTGGAAGGAGATGAGAAGTCGAGCAAAAGATGATTTTATTCTTGATGACTCATCTTCTTACAACTTTTTTTGAATTAAATCACTATAGAAAATCTACTCTAACATTAAAATATCCTTTTTTATGCATGAGACTAGAGAGAAGCACAACGAGGCCTCCCGAATCTCCAATATCATGTATATAAAAATGGATATTCGTACGTCATAATATATTTTTCATAGTAATTTCAGTAGGATAAAGTTGTAAGGAGATGAACCATTAGGAAAAAGAGCTTCCACCAATCCGCTAGAAATTATTCCACTCGTAATTAGTGGTAATTAGTACTAATTATCTATAAATACTAATAAATAGAGGTAATTAGAATAAATTATTTTAAATAATTATAAATTACATTATATTAGTGTATATTATTATAAATTTTAAAAAAAATACTATAAATAACTATGAAATTATAGAAATTATTATAGAATTACTGAAAATTAATTTTAAATTTCTTCTCTTTTTGGGATATAGTTTCTATTATTTCAAATTTTTCAAATGATACCTATGATTTTATATTTTTTTGAGAAATATTGAACAACGATGTTGAAAATTATCATTATAAGATGATTGTGCTTGGATAAATTAGTATAGTATTCCAAATAGTTCTTGGCATAAATCTTGTGTTGAAGCTTTCTTATTAATTTCATCATCAAAACTAGAATTTATTTCAAAAGGGAAAATTAATTGTTCTCATAAAAAATGTTCTCTGAGGATGTTTGAGAAATTTGAAATCATTGGAGGTCATCTACTGTGTTTCAATTTTATACAAGATTATGTTCTTTGGTATCATCATGGTGAACGCAGTTCAAGAGAAGATAATAATAATTTTGTTTCTGATCCATCGTAGTTTTAAAATTTTGTAAATGATGTACATGTCTATATTTTGAAAAAATCAAAACTCATGATTATATTGATTTAACTTCTGAGTTGGAACCATATTCATTTTAGATGTTTTTGAGGTCCGTTGAGGAAGCCTTATATACTGGATTTAAGATAAGAAAATTTAAAGTGGTCGCATAAATTATGGTCAATATATCAAATAATGGAATATCTAATAGCTATTTTGATTAGATATTCTATTTAGATAAAAAAAATATACCTGAAAAAATTATGTTACCTAAAAATTTCTACGAGATTAAGTGGATGGTTCGTAATCTTGGTCTTAGTTATCACATGAGTCATGTATGTTCAATTGATTGCATCCTATATTATGGTGAAAATGAGTTTTCTTAACGTTTTCCCACATGTGGACAATCTAGGTATAATGAGGATCAACTAGGAATGTCTGGATTGATTCCTAAAAAATAGTTGATATATTTTCCACTTACATCAAGAATGAATCGTTTATTTATGTCTTAGAACACAACAACTTTAATGTCATGGCGCAAAACCTATATTTCAACTTGTAAACTATTAAATCATACTTACAATGGTGATTCATTGAATCATTTTGATAAAGTGCATCCCTATTTTTTTTAGAATCCTAAAACATATTATTGAGTCCTTCTACGAATGATTTCTTTCTATTTGGTTTGTATCATTGTTTGTATTCATGTTGGTCTGTCTCTATTACTCCATATAATTTAACTCCTTCGATATTGATCAAGGAGCCACACATTTTTTTGATCATATTAATATCCAGACATTCAAAAAATAATATTGTTGTTTATTTGAAACAACTGATTGATGAGTTAAATTCATTATGGAGTAATGGTTTTAGTACATATGATGTTGTTAAGAAACATAATTTTCAACTGAAAGCTTCATTGATGTTGAAAATTAGTGACTTCCATATATATGGAATGTTATTTATCTCTAGCACATATAGTCCAAAAACATTTCTGTACTCTATGAGATACTAAAATGTGTTTATTCACATCAATGGAAAAAACCTTTTTTTCGACTGTCGTCGCAGATTCCTTCCAACCGATCATCCTTTTCAGAGGGGAAAATATCTTTTCAGAAAAAGTATAACTAAAAGTAAAGGATGTCAAAAATTTATCTCTAGTAAAAAGGTTAAATCAACTGTATCTTCACTACATCCAATCATCTTTGGCGCAAGAATAAAACAAAAAGAAAATTGATGCCTTTTTGGAAGAACACAATTTGATAAAATAGAGCATTTTTTTGGGATTTTCATATTGGTCTCATTTTTTTCTCCCTCTTAGGTTTTATGTCATGCTTATTGAGAAGAACTATTTTGATAATTTATTTCATACAATTTTTGATACATAAGGTAAAAAAATATAATGTAAAGTCATGATTAGATCTTGCCAAAATTTTTTGAAGACAAGAACGTGAATTTTTTGAAAATGTAAGATCACATAGGTTAATAAATTAAAATGTATCTTATATACTATCCAAAAAAATTTATTATTATATTATCAGAGATTTTAGATTTGATACTTCTAGATGGTTATACTTTTAAATTAGGAAGATGTGTTAGTAATGGTCATATTAGTAGATTAAAAAGTCTTGGCATGCATGTTATAATGGAAAGACTAATAATAATTGGATTAAGAGGTTTGTTGAATTATCTAATTTGGGATGTGAAAAAAGAGATATGATATTTTTTCAGAGACATTTGTTCAGAAAAAATTGACTATAAGGCACTAAAAAGACTGTACGAATATTTTGTTTATATTTTTTATAAACTAGAAAAAATATTCCTTCCGAATTTGATTAACTCAATAGAACATTTGATATTAAAGTTTATAGATGAGGAAAAATGTGTGGGTCTAGTAAAATTCCTATGGATTTACCCTTTCAAGATATTCAGGTATAAATTGAAGAAAAAATTATATAATAATGAATCAGAAGATGGCTTAATTACAGAATAATATTTGAAAGAAAAATTTCTTTTTTTTTCTCATTATTTTGAATCTGAATATCCCTCAAAACAAAACAACATGAGCCATAACGAGGAATATTTTGACGATTAAATGAGTAATCAATTATGAATTTCTAATATACCTTAACATGGCTTCATTTTAGTTCATGAACAATGTATTTTTGATGATGAACATCACGTACCTCATATGTGTGGTTTGATCAACTATGAAGAAATGACCCCATTTGTATTATGAGTGATCCTATCACTTATTCTATATTATTTTTTTAAGTAAATTAATATTATTATATTTCTAGGTTATATGATATTAATATCAAGAAGCAACATCCACAAGTTACAAAATATTTATTTGAAGAACATCTGTATAATTATTTTTCCTTTTGGTTTCATATACTGTGAACATAAATTATTTATTCTTAAACATATAAAATCAATTTATTACTTGTAATATTGATATTTTTTTACAAATTTTAAGGTAACTCAACATGATGATAAAATTGATAATTGATTGTGTGTCTTGAGTAACCGACCATCAAAAATGGATAAATATTAAAATGAAAATTTCATAAATGGTTTTTGATTTCCTAAATGTTCATATGGGGAGTAAAAAACAATTAATAGTGGTGTATGATTCAAAGGATCTCATCATCAAGAAACTAATGTTGACTTTTACGGTATGTGGGATGAAATTTTTGAATTGTGTTATATGGGACAAAATAACATAATGATGTTTAAATGTCAGTGGTTGGATTCCGAGAGCGTAATTTATGTTCATCCAATGCATGGAACCATTGATATTAAGTATAAATGGATTCTAATAGTAAATGAACCATTTTTATTGGTTCATCATGAACATAAAATTTATTATGGTAATTATGGTTCTATATTAAAAGAGTTGGTTGTTTGGTGGAGCATAATAAAAATTAAATATCAGGAAAATCAATTTACTCAATGTGAATGTGGTTGCACTTAAGTGTAAGGAATTGAAAATTTTCAAGTGACTGCTCCAAATCAATATTTTTTCACAAATAGGCATGAATATCAATGATGAAATCCCAAAGTTAATGGAAAATGGTGAATATGATGTTACAAATGAATTTGAAATTACAAGAGATTATGAAACTGAAACTCATATGGAAATTGATGATTTTGAGTAGAAATATGAAGTCATTGACATCGTTAGATATAAATATGAGGATGAAGATAGAGATTAAAACAATTAAATTCTCTTTATAATCATATATAGTATATATATAAGTAATAGTTTTGTAATTGTTTTCTAACAATAATAATTTTTTGTTTCAAATGGTTCCATATAGATTTATTGAGATGTAGGAGGTCGATCTACCTTTGGATGTGTAGGATATTCGATCATTTGACCATCGGGCTGCTGACAGTTTAGGGAAGACTTGGAGGGGGCATGGTCATTCCCAATTGATGATTCCAGACCCTATCTTGGAGTGACATCCACAAACTGGCATCAGTCAATGCATGCAGTGGTATGTTTACCTGTGTATTTTAGTTAGTTTTCATTAACTTATTTATATACTAATTAATTGATTTATGTTATTTTTGCGTCATCCTTTTCACATATATATTTTAGGCATGGGAGTGATATATTATGTAATTATTTTTCTGAAGCATGGGTCACATGGGATGTGATTCCCATTGATATTCAGCACAACAGGTTTGATCATTGAATGGAACATAAATAAATAATATTTATTTTGAGATTTTATTAATTAATAACTTGATATTATAATTTTTTTTTCAAGGTTTTCTGTATCCGATTGATAAGAGCATGTGTGGATTTATTTCAAAGGCATGAGATGAGTTTATGTGTGACCATTTCCATTCATTTTTCATAATTTGAGAAGGAAAGAAATGATGAAAGAAGGAGTGGAATATTATGATGAGTCTTGTAAAACCCACTGACCTAATTTTATTTCATCTCAGGTTTTGGATGGATTATGGTCTCGTTGGTTGGGTGTACGTTTTCAAAGGATATCATCAGTATGCCGTAAAAAATAGGGGATACATGAGGTGACACATCAAGACAATAGTTTTATATTTAGTACACACATGGAATATAAGGTAAGTTATTTTTTAAATATATTTTATATAAATTTAAATAAAAAAGTTTATTTTATATTCAAATAGGCAGTCGAACAACCCGATGCAAAATATTTCAAGGTTTATTAAAGGATGAAAAATTGATTTGGAAACTAGAGAGATTAGAGGTGATCACCAACATTATATTGTTATTAGTATAATTCATTTTCAAGTTTTTAAATTAACTAATAATAATAATTTACTTATTTTAATTCTAAATTTAAATTAAAGGAGTCATATGAGGTCATGGCCTATTAGTCACAGACTAAGTGTCAGGATGAGATAGAGGGTCAGACTAGTGTCCTCTGATTTGATAAGGCAATATGGATGCAGGTGACCCAGTATGCCTTTGAAAAAGGCTGAGTTATTGGTATCAACTATCGGTTGATTCCTAGGAATCATTATTGTGTTGGTACGATGTTGGCGTCTAGATTGAGAGGTGCTTGTACAGAGTCATAATCATCCACTACATTGTATCAGGAGTAGATGCGAGCTCAGAGTGAGGTCACAGAGAGTATGTGTATGGAGGAAGAGGAGATGCATCCATAACAGTAATAGGAGATCTCCTAATTTTAGCAGCAACAAGAAGAGCTTTGACAACATCAACATGAGGAGAAGGAGGAGATTCTTCGATGTCAACAATTGCAGAAAGAGAAGATGGAGTACATGTGATGTCTGACTTGTGGTTTAGGGATGGAGTTCCCTTCACCAACTAATCTAGCTCCTCCAGAGGACCCCAATGAGATATATTGGTTTTTTATGATAAAACATTTGAATGTAATTTTTTTTGTAATTTTAACTATTTACATTTCTATATAGTTCATTTTTATATTGTTGTGAATATTGTATTTTTTATTTTTTATTCAGTTTGTAATTATTTATTTAATTAAATATTATTTTATTATTTTATATAATTAATTATTTATTTATTTATTATTAATATTATTTTTTTATTATTTTTTAATATATTTATGAATATTGAGGTTTTTATTATTTTATAAGTTTTTATTATTTTACTAATATTAATATTCATATTTCATTAGTAATAATAAAAATAATATTATTATATTAGTAATATTATTAATAATGTTATATTAGTTATATTTCTAATATAAATATTATTGTTTCTTTAATATTAAAAAAATTAATATTATATTATTTATATTATTATTATATTAATATTATTTATATTATTATTTTTATTATTTTTATTATTTTTATTTTGCAATATTATTTTATAATTATTTTCCTAAATTATTTTATTTTTAGTAATTATATTATTTTATTCAATTTTAATTATTTTTATTTTTTACGATACATTTGATGTTCCTTTTCTAATGGCCAATTGCAGATAAATTTTTTAAATAATCTCGGTGAAAATATTTATGACGAGTCCACCCCCCATCATAAAAAAGATTTTGTGTTTCCCTTTCATACAACGGGCCATTTGTGATGGGGTTCCATTGCGAACTACCTTTTGCAACGGGTCCACATCACAAATGGACAATCACGCATTATCAAATTTTCTCGTACTGGGATTTTTTTCAATGTAAATGATGATTTTAAATAAAAATTTAAATTTTCATATTTATAAAATTATTATCATAAAATTGATTTCATATTATAATTATACATGGGGAAATTTGTTAGGGTGAATTTTTGTGATTTTGCTACATTACATGATTTCTTAGAGAGTAGTGAAATACAAAAATTTTCATTATATATACATTATAAGATTAAAACAATATACCTTGAGACATTACTAATTTAATAACCATAATCTCGAAATCCAATTTTTTTTTTAATATATTTAGTGATAATTCAAAAACTATTCATTGTCTTGAGCCAAAATAATTAACTAATGAATAAAAGAACAAGAAAGAAACCCTCTCCTCCCTTATAACTACCACATCTCACCACCTTTTCTCCTCACAACATTGAATATGTTAGCCTTGTCCAAATTATAATCAATCATCTTCCCATGAACCTCCCCCATTTTTAGGATCACTTTAACTCACCAAAATACCAAACTCTTTTACATAAGGAGGTTACCAAAGAGGAGAAATTCAAGAGGTAAAATCCACTTTCTTTTTATTTTATTTTCATTTCAAATTCATTATTTTCCTATCCTCTCGTTACCTCATCCTATTCAAAGGCATTATAACCCAAGTATCATATATATAGTGTAATTTTATAATGTTAATGTAATAACTCATCTTCAATTCTCTTCCCTTTAACTTTTTTGTCTAAACATGAAAATATCTTCTTTGGTGTGTCTATTTACCACCACTGTGACAATGCATTTTCTTTTTTTAGAGAATCCTTCATAGTTAATCATAGAACCATAATTATGGTAAAAAATATTATATGATACTTATTATAAGTTATAAAGTTTTTCGTAATCAATATAAAAACATGTTGTTCAATAAAATTATATATGATCTTAATGGTCATAAAACCATGAAAACTAATTAAATCTTTTAAATTGTTGTTAAATATTATAAATCAACATCAAGTCGTATAAGAAAATTATATATAAGATCATTTCATATTATCAAATTTATTTTGAAACATATATTTTAATTTTTGGAAAACTACACTTATTTTACATGAACTTCCATACTCATATTCAAGTAAACTCATCCTGAAAATTAAAAAATGAACACTTTGAAATGATGAAATTAAACTATATAAATCATTTAAAATCCCATAAATTTTCTTAATAGATCTATAATGAATAAAATTAATGTCTAAATTTATATTTATTTTATAATTAAAGAATTTAATTTTAATAATCATTATATTAATGTGATGAAATTATTCACACATATGGTTAAGGGATTGTAAAACCCAACTCTCTTTCTTTGGAGTTTCCCACTTCCACTCGATTTACTGTATTGATGTTCCTATAATTTTTCTTAAATATCATTTATTCTTTCCTTACCTTTTTTTTGGATATACATGTTTCCAATCTATTTTTCGAAAAAAATATATTGTTTTTTTAAAAAGAACTCTTCTATCCAAAAAATGTATCTTTTACATATTGTGATATTGTTTCTTTGTTACTCGTGATTAAAGAATATTGAACCAAGTTTGTTGTTTCCTCTTTAATTTGGGAATCCCAAAGGTAATTCATGAATGTTTTCTTTGTTCAATGAAACTCATTCCCTTCTATGTTTTATTTTATGTCTGAGATTGATTTACATTGTATGTAGCATGCATGATAAGGTAAATATTATAATGTTACGAGTGTGCATATAATTATATAGAGAATGAAAATTTATTATGTGATGGGTGTATCTGGAATTATATATAACTCCAATGAATTGGGTAATGTTATGTATCTAATTAGATAATGTAAATTATACATGATATGATTATAGGTTTGTTCACATCTGTGTGTGGTATTTTAGCATTAAGACACAATGTTTCATTTTTATGCATTTCAATATTCCATTATTTTATCTATTATTTCCAATCATGATAATGGATATTATCCTTTACTCATGATATAATAATGATGATTATTATCACCCATGTATCATGTCTCTTATTTTTCCTCTTATTCGTATTTTAGCTCACCCCTTCTTCTGATGTATATCCTGAGGGGAATAGTTTTACTATGGAGAACATGAAGGCCACTAAAAGGCTATAGTAGAAATAAATAAAATAATTTTTTTGTTTTATTATGTAAAGGTTATTTATTTTAGACATTTTCCAAAGAAACCAACAATTTTTCTTACTATATTTTTATCAAAATTATGTTTTTTTATCTTTAAATTTATGTAATATTCTTGTAATAAAATTTGGGTCTCTATAAAAACCACATTGTACAATGTTATAATAAAATATCTTTTGAAAATTGTATGTGTGGAACATAAATGTTACTTGAAAAAACATATAAATGGGTTTTGAGAAAATGAGAATTCTAGCATTAAGTGAAAATCTAGATAGAGGATAGAAATATATTTTATAGAGAGTATTATAGAGTAATAGAAAATATTTTCATGTGAAAATTATTTACTACAAAACCATACATCATTGATGGGTGAAAACAACCATCAATTATTCAGAAATAACTATAAAAAGGAAAACATTTTTTTTATGTTCTTTTTCATTGATTTGAGGAAATTATTTACCATTTAACATAAGAAAAAATATATACTTGATTTCACCAAATCCATAAATTTAAATTTTTTCAATGGTTGTGTTTCAAAGAAATTTCATCCAATTCCTTTTATATGAATTTTTTATAGCCCTGACGCATGTTTTATATATCAGGTGCGTTATTTTGTTATATTGGAATATAAAAAAGTAAAAGGATTCATTAAAGATCTAATATCTTAGTAGAATTGGGAAAAAAGATACATACATATGATTCACATTACAAAATTGAAAGGAAATTTAATATATAAATTCCATTGTAAATAACCATAAATCATAGATTATCCTGAATAGTTACTCATTATATTCATCTTTACATCTAGAGTAAAAATAAATCATTAGAAGGAAGGGATATTTAGTTCTAAGTACGGGTAAATTGTATTTCTAAAATATAAGTATTAATGGAGGGTAAATAAATAAAGTTACACATGCCATCAATACATTATCTTATACATAATATAGCTGGAATAAAATTTGAAAAATTGACACCATATGAAAACACAGTCATGGATCTTCTAATAGTCAAATAATAACATGGACTATAAATTACTAGATTCATAATCAGGGAATTAATAATAACATATGTCATAACCATACTATCAATTCCTTGTCCCAAGACATCAAATAAATAGGTAAAAACCCATGCTACCTTATATCATGGGTCCTACCAATGCACTGAGAGAATATAACAAGATCCAATTGACACATACCTAGCCTAATTCATTCAACATAATAAAATTTTGAAACACAGTCTTCATATAAATTCATATTTAAGAAAACATATGAAATGAAAATAACATTCCTTGGTCAGTAAACATAATCAGTAGCCATTCGATGTAATATGGAGAATGGGATCATCATACCACTTCCATAGTCAAACCAATCATAAACCATTAAATAAAATATTTTTGATGATATCATAAAATATTAATCCCAATTAAACATAATAATCAAAAATAATTTTTAAATTGATGAAAATACTCTAGTAAAATCAACAAGTAATTCATGAGAGAAATAGTTATTTACTCTACAAAGAAGAGTCCTTTTAGGAATTTCTTTTATAAAACAATAATTTAACTAATATTGATTTTTATAATTAAATTACTGATTTTATAAAAAAAATGTTGGATTAAAATAGTTTATAGAGTTCACTTGAAAATAAGTATGAATAAAGAATTTCCCTTGATTTGGGTATGTCTATCAGGAATAATATATGAACGATTGTTTAAAACATGTAACTACCCATAAAATAAAGAAGGATTATGAATGGTAAATATATATATATATATATATATATATATAATTAGCACATAATTTTTTAGGATTAAAAAGTAACAATGAAGAATTTATTTGGTGTAAATAAAGAAATGTATAACCCGAAAGAAAATGGAGGCTCGGGTAGAAACCCTTACCTTATGTCTGAATGAATTTTTCATTTGACCTTATTTTCCTGTATAATCAAATTAAACACCTTAATAATTTAATTTGGAACCTTTAATACATTTATTTTTTTATTAAAATTTTATTATGTTCTTTTATGGCGTTTTTGATGAGTTAAAATATACAATATTATCTGTTGGGAGAGTTTATATCCATCGTTTTCATGATCATTATACTTGTATATGAGTATGGAAGTTCATGTGGAATAGGTATAATAATAAATAATTTAATTTATATGATATTAATGAAAAAAAGATGTGTAATTGGTGTTATATATTATTATTTTCCATGTATGAGATTGAGTCATTAGATAACATGTTAGTGATAATCATTTAACTAAATAGTGTCTTTTTTCGATCATTATTAATTAGTTATGTTATAATATTTAATATCATGTATATGTAAAGGTTACATGTCATTAAATAAGATAGAATACACATTTCATAATATGGTTAACCATAAAAATGGTTTCATAACTAGCATTGAAGGAGAAATCGAGGAACGATAGTTCTTCATCCTTAAAGGTCAAAAATCATCACCCCTCAGACTATGATTTCTTTTTAAAAATAAAATATAAATAGAGTGTAAGAAGATAGACAATGGATATTACATTAACATGCTATCATTATACTATATATATAATAGTAGATTTATCATGATCATTAGGATAGTTGTGGTGATGAGAGGATAATAAAAGTAAATAAAATATATTGAAATTAAAAGGAAACAGAATATGGTTTTGCCCTTTAATTGTCCACCGTGAGATCCTACTTGGTGGAAGGGGTTTTGGAATTTGGGTAAGACCAAAATCTCTTATATGTGGGGTAGAGACTAGGGATGATGAGTTGGGTATAATTTTTACAAGAATCTAGGATTACATGTGTGAATAGAAGATAGATTGAGGAGTGGTATTTATAGTGGAGGAGAAGGGTGATTTCTCATTATATTATTCATTATTATTATTATAATTATTATTATTATAAGAAATAGTTTTTATTATTTGACTAAAAAAGTTAATAACTTCATTTGAGTTATAATCAAGGGTTCTTATATCACCCATACATCACCTGAGACTCCATAAATCATGTATTCAACATTTATCCTAAATTATCGTATTTTACTATTAAAAAATATAAAATATTTTAGAAAAATAGCAAATATTCACCTATCCATTTTTTAAATTTAAAATAAAAAATGGCATTATATTTATGAAAATAATTATCTAAGTATGAGAAAATTAATTTTTAATGAAATTCATCATTTACTGAAAAAATATTAAACATCAATTTTATAGCTGATTTTATAACACTTTGAAAAACAAATGAAGAACCCATTAAATTAACTTAAAATAATTAGGCAAAAAAAATTAATTGATGAATAAATTTTATAAAAATAAATTTTCTTTTAAATATTTTTATTAATTATAAAATTTTCTTTAAGTATTTATGACTTACCAAAATTACAACACATAGATAATATTTTTTTAAAATATTCATTTACTTATACTATGATATAATTATATCATAAATTCATTAATAAGGTTCCTAAATTTTAATTTTATATTCATGGTTGACGTGACTATTCATATTACTGGTTTATTATTCATAATGGTTATAGTATTATTCATATGGTCAAGTTACTATTTCACTAGTGTAGGTTCCTTAACTCCTAGAAATACCTTTTATTTCATTAATTATTCATTTATAAATTTTTATTGTGATATATATGTGGTTTTATGTTATTTTAATATATAATATATGAATTAGAAGGAAATATCATTGATATAATTTCAGGTCATTACATTCTCCCATCCTACAAAAATTCGACCATAAAAACATTCAAAATATCACCTTAGAAATAGATTTGGGTAGTTCATTATTATAAATTCCTTAGGATCCCACGTCACATATTAAATTTTATGATATTTCCAAATTACCCTTACCAGTCAAGCCCGATGATTCATCATCACATATTCTTTAGTGTCTAGAATCTGGATAGGCTCTTCACAGTATGCTAAGCCAAGTTCAAATTATATTCCTTCATATGTGAGTACATGTGTTGGGTCTAGCATTTACTTATATAGAAATGAGATTTAGAACACATTGTGTAACTTCGAAAGGCTAGATGGTATTTCCAAATGATAATCCTTAAATCCAATTCTCCAATATTTTTCAAAATGTCCAATGTACCTAGGGGTTAGTTTCCTTTCTTCTTAAAACACACAACACTATTCCACGAAGATACTTTGAAGAAAATGTGATCTCTCGCTTAAAATTTCAAATCTTTCCTTCGATTATTGGTATATATCTTTTGATTTCATTGAGATAATTTTATATTGGTTTGAATTGACTTTACCTTCACTATTGTTTCCTCTATATGCTCTGGGCCTACAAGATTTATTTCACCAAATTTAACCCAAAAAGTTGGTGTAAAACATCTCTTTCCATAAAATGCTTCATATGGTGCCATTTGAACACAATAGTGAATAATATTAATCTAGGAAAACTCTAAAAAAGTTAAATAATGATCCCACATACCTTGAAATTGATGTGGGAATGATCTCTACATGTCTTCTAATGTTTGGATCTTCCTTTTTTGACTACCCATCAGTTCATGGGTGAAATGCAATACTCAAATAAAGCTCAGTATCCAAGTATTTATAAATACATTTCCATAATTTCAATTTAAATAGTGGATCAATATCAGAATCTATTGAATTTTGTTCTCTATGAAGTCTTAAAACTTCATTAATATATAGTCACGCAAGGAACTCTAGTGGAAAATCCTCCCTTATATCAAGGGAATGTTCAAATTTTGTAAGTTGATCAATATTCAACCATATGGCATCATTATATATTTGATTTTTGTTAATCCGGAGACAAAATCCTTGGTGATACCATCCCATTTAATTAGAGGAATCAGTATACATTTCATGAATCCTCTTGGATGTAGTATTTAATCCTTAATTTTTTGACAGACTAATCATCTTTATTCATAATAAGAAATTTCCATCTTCATTTTGTCACACCAAAAATGTTCCTTAAAATCCCTATACATCATAGTGCTACTATGGTGTATAGAAAATTTTGACCTATGTGTGACATCTAATAAATCCCTATTTATCTCGGGTATAGTGGGAATATAAATCTATTTCCCAAATTTCAGAATTTTATTTTCATACATGAAGTCTGTCAACATCCCATCATTTAACCCATTGATTTTATTTTGATAATTCTCGTCAGAAGAATAAGATCATATTATCCTATCCAGTAAATATGGTTGGGACACAAATTGAAAATGTAGTGATATTTCACCATCTTTGATAATTCCCATATCCATCCTTATATGTTCCATGTATATTTGATCCTTTTCAATCCTCATTTTTTTACAAACTCTATGATCCTTCTAGGTAAACACATCTAACATTTTATTTACCTTCCCTGGGTGGTATTTTATGAAACAATCATAATCCATGAGTAGATTGAGTCATCATTTTTGCCTCATGTTTATTTATATATATGGTAATATATATCTATAGCTCTAGTGATCTGTATACATCTCACATATTTTAGAATAGAGATAATGTATTCATATCATCTGGGAAAATATTACAACTGCTTACTCAAGATCATGAGTTGGATAGTTATTTTGATTAGTTTTTACCTACCCTGATTCATTGAGAATAACTCTATCATTCTGCATAAGGACATTACCTGGTACTTTCTAGGATTAATCACTATAATTCCCAAACACACCACTTCCCAATGGCATAGTCAATATTAGGGATTTCACTAACCCCATCTTCAATTGTGAAAATATTAGTCACATTATTTTGTCCATATGAACTTATCCCATTTCTGTGTAATTCTGGTTAACAGGTTTGCCAAATTTGATAAATTCTAAAAAAATGTCAATAGTAACCTGCTAAACCAATGAAAATATGTACCTCAGTTATATTCAATAGTGTAGGCCATTACTGGTCTGCCTTTGTCTTTGTATGATCAACTATGATTCCATCCCTAGAGAAAATATATTGAAGAAACAAAAGTGTTTGAAGCCAGAATGCACAATGGTTAAGCATCCCAAATAAATCATTTCTTATAAGAGTCATCAGAATAAAGTGCATGTAATTCTCATGATATTCATAGATTTTGGAGTATACAATAATATCATCAATAGATAACACATCAATGTTATCAACATATTCCTTGAAAACCTTATTCATGAGATCTATAAAAACATAGGGTGCATTAGTCAGTCCAAAAGGCATGACTATAAACATGTAATTCACATACCTAGTTTTAAATATTGTCTTCGGAATATCTCCCTTCTGCACACACACAGTTGATGGTATCCATATCTAAGGTAAATCATAAAAAAATATTGGGCATCGTGAAGTAGATAAAATAAACCAACAATTTAAGGAAGATGATACTTTTTATTTATCGTGATAGCATTGATCTCCCTATAATCAATGCACAGCCCCATAGATCCACCTTTCTTCTTAATTAAAAGAAATAGACCCCCCATGGAGAAATAGTACGGTGAATAATCCCCTTGCTACTCAATCCCTGTATTTTCTTCTTCAGATCTATTAATTCCACTTTGGACATTTTATAAGGAGTCCTTTATATAGACCTTGGACTATGAACTGAATCAATAGAAAACTCAATTTCTCGCTCCATAGGATGTCTATGTAAATCTATTAGAAATACATCAATGTGTTTGGGAACAATATTAACATCATCATTTTGAATATTTATTTCCTCACCCATATATATTTTTTATCCTCCTCTCCATTAGTTTCATTTAGTATATCTAATGTGGGTGGATCTATATAAGAATTAAATGATGATGTTTCTTCTCTAATGATTAAAGATTCTACATCATTCTAAGAAATTATTACCTCCTTCTTCTTGTAATTTATTTTCTCATTATTATTCAGAGACCATTCCATACAATGAATTGTATCAAATTAAATTATAGGTATGATGATATGATCATCATCTAATTCATATTCATATGTCATTAGTTGGATTGATCAACACATCATTATTACAATGATACTTTCTTTAAGATTTTTGACTAAATAAATACATTGTTAAATAAAATTATAGATGTATAATTTTAATAGAAACATATGATTATATGAATGAATGCGACGATCCAGAATCCAACTAATCATTTTAAATGTTTTAGAAAATGATTAAAGTAACTTCCACAACATCATTATGAATTTTAAACTGAATTGTTATGATCGCATAATCGTGTCCTTGATCCCTTTACCTTCTATAGGGATTATTTCTTTAACATCTAGTTCATTCATCTACACAATGTACCACATCATTACAATTATAACACTAAAAATTGGAATATTCTTTCTTTCCCTTGTAATCACTAGTGTGGTGGCCTTTTTCTCTACACTTTTAACATAATCCCATTACCTTTAGGAATGTACTATGGTGTTTCTTACCAAAATTAATATATGGTGGAAATTCATCTCTTCCCTTATTCCCCATGTCCATATTTTCTTTTTATAGAGTATTTAGTACAACTCATCTTTTCATTGTTTCTGTTAAATTCATAAGACTTTGAGAATTCCTTTCCAGTCCTGATAGAACATGAGACTTTATATTCATATGATGATAATGATTGGCAGACTAGTTTTAGTTTGAGGAATGGATTTAAACCATAATTGAATAGATAATAATTATTCATTTGGTTACATATATAGTACACAACATGCCTTTCTATCCTTGTAATGTTATATTCATTATTTGTATCATTCTTATCCTATTTTTTTCACAGTCATAAATTGTCTATCCATATCTACTAGTTTCTCTTGAGGAAATTATTTTTCCTAGAAAAGTTCTATAAATTCACATTATTCTATGTTTTCTATTTATAATTATTCCTTTATGTTTTGAATCAATGAACATTATTGATCTAAATATCATGAAAGATGATAAATTTTCATAACCAGATTCTCCATTTTAATACTTCTCAAAGTAAGAAATATCTTCTCTAAATAACAAGTCCATCGCTCCTCTAAAAATGGGTTTCTAGTCCCATTGAATGATGGATGATATTGTTGCATACAACATTCTAATGTTTCTCCCCCACATTATGGATTAGGATGATCCATACAGGAAATGATATTATTCATGACATCACACAGGTATCCTAGTATAGTTATATGTTTATTATTACCAGTCATAGCTCCAGAACTAACATCATTATCATTAATAGAAGGGAAATTCCTACATGGGATATGTGTGTTCATGCAGTTTCCTTTCCATCCACTAGAATACATTTCTAATAAATGGCATACACTAAATTATGCTATGAATAATAATTTATAATATCAAACTAGAAAAATACATAACATAAATTTAAATTTTATTTATAACTAATCTCATAGTAAAATCCCTGGTTTATTTGGTGACGTATTTACTTTTAAATACATTATAATGGTTAATAAAGAAAATATTGATTATCCCAATTATATCCCTAGGGAGTGTAAATCCATGTACATCGTATTCCCTGTTGTCAAGTAACAGGTTATCCTGAGTCAGGCCCAGGCCACCTTGTCTGAGTTGTCACTCCTAGGTACATATATATGAGAACCATATCCTCTTTTAGAAACCAAATTGTCCTGTATTGCTAAAAATATCCACATATTGTCTTCTATATCCAAATTCATTGATTTTAATTTGTTTTTATCCTCAAATTTTATCATAGGTTTATGTTCCCTAATCTATATTTCCTATATCCAGTTTCCATGGATTCTACAAAACTTCTTGTGATAGAAACTGTAGATCCCTGAACCCAGTTACCCATATTTTTTTCCTTATTTTATTATATTATCATTTTAAAAAGGAAGACACATCCCAAAGGACTGAATAGTTTAGTATCTTTGGAAAAAAAGATACATACATATTTTTTATGTTACAAATTTGAAAGGAAACACAATATATAAATTCCATTAGAATCATCCATAACACATTCATTATCCTAGAAAGTCATTCATAATATTCATCATTTCATCTTGGGAAAAAGTAAAACATAACAAATGGGTGATCTCAGGTCGTAATTATGGGTAAACAATATAGTGAAATCATCTCTAACAAGGAATGGTGAATAAATTAATGTAAACATTATATTAAAACACAATCGTACGTGTAATATGGAAGGAATAAAAGTTGAATAAATGATTCCATGATAAAACATAATCATAGATATTTACTAGTATAATAATCACATGGAATATCAATTAATAGCTTCATAGTGAGGTAGTGCATAATTCACGATGTCATAAGAATACTCTCATGGCCTTGTGCTAAGACTATACCAAAATGGTTAAAAACTCAAACTACTTTGTCTCATGAGACCAATTGATGAACCGAGGGGCTATAGCTGGTGCCACCCAAAACACAATATGTCAAATTAATTTCTTATATGAAATGGGTGAAATAAATTCAATATATAATTTCATATTTAATCTAACATATGAAATGTAAATTACATTCCTCAGTCAGCAAACATAAACATTAACCTTTTGGAGTAATCTGGAGAATGGTATCAAGATAGAACATCAAGAGTCAAACTAATTGTCAAACAATCAAAACATTTGGTAGTAGATATCATAATATATTAATAATAATTAAACACAATAATAAATAATAGTGTTGAAATAGATGAAAATACTCTAATAAAATCATTGAGTAATTCTTGAGAGAAATACACTTTTACATTACAGTGAAGAGTTTTTTGGAAAAAAAATTTATAAAACCTAATGTGATGTAATATAATATTTTTATAATAATATTATTAATTGTAAAAAATAATGGTGGGATAAAATATATTATAGAGTGTACTTGAATAGAGGTAAGAATTTGAGATGTTACCTAGAATCATTCTTGTTTATCAGGAGGTATTTGAGAAAGATCCTTTTAAACAAGTAAATCCTTATAAAAGAAAGAATGATTATGATTGGTATATATAAATATAATATTAAAACATAATTTATCTGGATTAAATAACAATAATGTAGAATTAAATTAGTGTAAGGAGATAAAAAGTGTAACTTAAAACAATAGAGGTTTTGGTAGAAACACACACCTTATTTCAAAATGTATGTTGTAATTGACCTTAATGTGTATGATAATCAAATTAAATACATTAAATAATTAATTCAGAAAGTCTTACATGTATATTTAATTATTTATTATTTTATTATGATCATTTTTATCTTTTTATTATGACTTATATGACAAAATTTTATCACTCATGAGCGTTGATTTCCTTGGTTTTCATGCTCGGTGTACTTTTATAAGATTATGGAAGTTCATGTGGAATGGGAATAAATCATCAGAGTTAGATTTATATGATATTAATGAACACAAATATGTCTAATTGTTATTATGTAATATTTTTTTCCACTTATGAGGATTAATCATTAGATCACATGTTAATGATACTGCTTAGCTTAATTTTAGCTTTTATCTATCACAACAAACTAGTTTTGGTCTACTAATTAATATCATGCATATATATTCATTATAGAACATTAAATAAGGTACAATGCATATTTTATAATATTATGAAACCATAAAAATGGTTATATTACCAACCATGAATAAGTAATTGAAGAATTAGAGTTCATCATCCACAAAGGTTGTAAATTGGAATCCCCCAGATGATGATTTTGTATTTAAAATAAAATAGACATAGATTAATGAGAATGAAAATGGATATTCCATTAACATGATATAATTAAAATATATATATGATATTTGAGATATCATGATCATTTGAAGAGAATAGGTGAGAATATGATAAGAGAATAAAATACATAGAAATTAAATTCAATGAAAAAGGAAGAGGGTTTACCTCTTGAATTTTTATCCTTGAGAACCTCCTTGGAAGAAGGGGATTTGGTATTTTGGTAAGATCATGTTCACCTAGACTTGGGGGAGATAATAGGAAATACTATTTGGTATAATTTTGAAAATATTCAAGTATTAGAGGTGATGTGAGAAGAGGGGTTTAGAGGTTGTATTTATTGTGGAGGGGAGGGGTGACTTCTCATGGTTTTATTCATTATTTTAATATTTTTTCTTAATATAATAAATAGTGTTTATTCCTGTAACAAAATAAATTAATAAGTTAATGTGACATAGAACACAAGGTTCTTCTATCATCCATGCATCATCTATGACTACATAATTACTGTATTTTGTAATTATTATAAATTATATTCTTTTACTATTCACTAAATGTACATGATGACATCATTGAGCGCTAGGCTGGTCCCTTCCCCTTCGATTGGGGAGGTACCTTCACCATCCCTTGTGTAGTGAATGACATCATTCCTTCTACCCCTTATCAAACCCATGATTTATCCTCCCTTCCCCTAGGTTATGGTTTTCCCTAATGTTCCTAAGTTGTTCAATGGATTGCATCAATTGTTGATCTCTTCCTAAGAGTTCATGGATGAATATTCCCTGCTGGATTTTAGGTTGATAGCTTAGTTCAGGATCTAACATCATCTAGTGGAAAAATTTTACCATCATATTTTCATATCCTGAGGTGTACAGGACTGGGTTTTTCCGACCTGCCTTCACCAAAATGAGGGAAGGGTTAGCCGATTGCCAGGACCTTCCTTATTTAAGTTGAAGGAGAGATAATGACCCCCGAAACCCGCCTTAAATAGGTCCCATAGTGGAGACAACTCCAAGGGTATATAATCACACACTAAATGGAAGGCATTACCATTTTTCGTTTAATGGGATCGGGAGATAAGATAGTAAATCCTATAACACCAAAACTGAAAGTGAAAATACGGATGAAAATAATCCATTCCCATATGCATGTTCAAAGGTAAAAGATTCAAGTCACAAAACTCCAAAGGTAAAAATATACCAAGAGAAAGGGAAACAACCACAACAATTGCACCAAATGTCAAAGCTAGTACGGTCCCGCACAATCCCTGATGTCCTCCTGGAAACCTGAAAGAAGTTTTATATACGTACGGTGAGCATACCAGTATACTCAGTAGGTAAAAACCAAAGACTCTCATGCACAAGTGGGGAGGCATAATAATGCCCTGTGAGAAAAGAGATAACCAAGCACCTAGCAAGGGAACTAGCCACCCAATCCTCACCAAGGAACACTCCCCAAATAACTCAAGTCAAGTTATGTATAGTAATAGAACATCGATGTTTGGGTACCCCGCGCCACTTTCCCATTGGTTATTGAAGACATCCTACACATCGGACCAATCTTTCCATTCTCATCACAGTCCCACTGCCATACCCCACCCGCACACACTTCGGCCCCAACCACACATCACACCCATAAACACCTGGGCCAAAACCACTAACCCGCCTGTAGACACTTAGCCCCCAACTGTCACACGTAACCACACCTGCAAACGCCTAGGCCAGAACAACCACTGCCGCGCCTGAAGACACTTGGGCCTCATCCTGAAGATACATGGGAAACCACCTGCCCGCACACACCTGGGCCAACCACCACAATAACCTACCCCAAGATTCTTGGGCTAATAATGGACTTCAGGCCATCACAGCCTGCCCGTAGCATCTTGGGCTATTCGTGAAAGGGATTAGAGAAGGAGATAATAGCCATCCACTCATAGGAGTGTTGGAAAAAACTCCCACCCCCATGAAAAGGGGGTGTTCAGAACTATGTGCTCAAATTTGGTGGGGAACAAATAAGAAATATAAAAACTACAAGTATATATATAAGTAACTAGCACTCACACAATATAGGTTTTTCTTTAGCCAGCCTAAATAACACTATACATACTATTCATTCATAAGAGTCAAGAACAACACCCTTTCCCAAGTCACAATTCACACCAAACCAAATCCCCATTTGTCCCATCCTTGTTTCATGTTCAGTAATAATGTTGAAATAAGTTTCTACACATTCTTGGGAAACTAGAAATCATAATAACAAGACAAGGAAAGAGTTCACCCAACATGAATTTAAAAATTCATACTCGGTTCTCTTGTAAAATCACATCAAGTGAAACCCCTCCAAGTGTTGGAACCAAATCATGTCAAAGTGAGATACAGTCCCATGTTCCCAGAACTATGAATAAGAAGGTTTCACAACAGAAGAGGATCCCACCCCAATAAGTTATTCAAATATAGGATCCCATCCTCACCCACATCACGCCATCAATCCAAGCCCCTATACAAGAGAACCATAAGGTCACCCATACTCGGCCTGTGGAGAAACAAACCAAACCAATACTCCAACATAAGGCGGACTCAACAGGTATTTTTAGATTTAAAAGATTTAACACACTCCATAATTTCAATTCCACTGGGCTTAAACCAGGGTTATCATAGAAAAGGGGGGTATCCTGGTGTTTCCAATTTATTTAGCCGAATATAAGTAATTAAACAATTTCCATTACACAGCAAAAGGTTCACAACCAAAATACAATCCATTTAAACATCCCAAGGGGTAAGGGTTTATTAGTGCACAGAGAAAGACCACCAACGACCATGATTTTCAGTAGGCGTAAGCCCGCAAAATTCAGAAATCATTTATCATTAAAAAGGAGAAAAACAGAGCAGCATCATCGATCACACCCCTCCCCTTCATTATTTAGAATCCATTTATTTTCTTCATTAAATTTTGGTTCATCCAATTCTACAGAAGCAGTAGCGTACCCACCCCACAAGATATAGAAAAAGGAGAGACGAAGGTGAAACCCCTACCTGACTGATCAAGGATTGACGTTAGGTCCCCGTGTGAGTAGTAGGATGTCCACAGAACACGATCAAGGAAAACTTCAGCGGGTTACAACTCGTCAGGAGGAAGGGTACTCCGACAACAGGGTGATCGAGAAAAAGAACCATATGGAGAATCCTTTAGGTTATAAAGGCTGATAAGGGCGGTGATACAGCACGCCCCCTGACTGTTAAGATACGGAGATAAAAACTCAAAACCGTGTAAGGAGAAAGAATGTGGGTTTACCACGTGGCTGGGACACCGCACACGTCATTAAAGGGTCCCCACCTTTCGGGTCAGTTTAAAACGGCGCACACCAGGGTACCTTACAAATAATTTAATTAAATGAGATTAATGTTCATTAATAGTATTTAGAACAGGATTTAAGGGGTCAAAACAATGGTTTAAAACCCAATTCGCGCAAAAAGAAAGTGCTACTGAAAACCCGTGGTGGTAGGCAAGAGCTACCAGTAGGCGAGGGATACCGGTAGCCAATAGATACCAATTAGCGACAGCAACCGGTAGCCAAGAGCTATGGGTTTCCGAGAGCTACTGGTAGCCGATAGCTACTGGTAGCCGAGTGCTACCAGTGGGAAACAGCTACCGGTAGCCGAGAGCTACCGGTATCTGAGGGCTACCAGTTGCCAAAAGCCACCGGTAGTCGAGAGAGACCGGTAGTCGAGTCTATCGGTAGGCCAAGACTACCACTAGGAGTCACCAAGAAGCTGGGATGGCCATCGAAGACACCCAATATAACTCAAACATCATATTTTTACCAAGTAGTTGATCCCAAAAAACCCGGGCCATTACATCAGATACCTCTCAAACAATTCTCACCCTCGAGAATGAAAACAACCCAAAAGGAAAGAGAGGGTCCGAACAACCACCTTAAAAGATACCTCTCAGGATTGAACCTCATCATTATCTAAAAACACCTCCCTCTCAAGAACCAAGCAACATACCAGGGTCAAACTTCCCAGTCATATGGGTTGGGGAGTCTCTTCCCCCATGTCATGATACTATCCACTTTGGGCGGCACTGACTCGCCCGCACAGGTTTAATCACATCCACCATAATGCATCTTGATTATGGGTCGGGTCCTCCCCTATCTATAGCCGGGACTTTTCACACACATTCATAGAAAAGAAAAACCACATATTTCAAAGCCAACAAGGTAAAATGCTCCATAAAAGCAAGTGTAAATAGAATAAAACCAAACTCAAAACAATTCTGGTTACTGGGCACATATATGTGCTTCCCTCTCCCTGGTAGTCTCCTCAAGCCCACCATTTCTCCAATGCACATGAACCAATGGAATGTCTCACCCACGAAGCACCTTCTCCTCACGACCCTAGATCCTCACAGGTCTTTCCACAAAGGTCACGTCATCCTCGATGTCTAGCTCTCCCAAACCGAGGACGAGTGAATCATCATACAGATATCGACGAAGCTGGGAAATATAGAAAGCGTCATGTATCCTCAGTAGTGGAGTTGGTAACACTAGGTGATAAGCCACTTCGCTGACCGGTTTCAACACTTCGAAAGGTCCGATGAACCTAGGGGAAAGCTTACTTCCCTTTCCATACCTCCATTTTCTACGCCGAGGGGAGGCCTTCAAGAACACGTGGTCTCCTACCTCAAACTCCAAGGGTATTCTCCTGATATCGGTATATGAATTTTTCCGGTCATGGGCTGCCTTCATCCTTTCCCATATAAGCCGAACCATCTCTGTCTTGCCCTGTAGCACCTTCGGGCCAAGGATGTCCGCCTCTCCGACTTCGGTCCAACACACGGGTGAGCGGCATGGTCTCCCGTACAAGGCTTCAAACGGATCCATTCCAATGGTAGAGTGATAGTTATTATTGTAGGCAAAATCTATCAGAGGACAGTGTCACACCCATGATCCTCCTGATTTCAGAACACATGACCGCAGCATATCCTCCAAGGTATGGATGGTGCGCTCTGTCAGTCCATCTATCTGGGGATGAAATGAAATGCTAAGACATAGCTAGGTGCCAAAAGCGTGCTGCAAACCTCTCCAGACAAATGAGGTAAACCATGCATCCCTATCCAAGACTATGGACCTCGGAACTCCATACAACTGCACCACCTCACCCACATACCTTCATGCTAAACAATATACTGGACCCGACTCCTTGATAGCCAGAAAGTGAGCCAATTTCATCAACCTGTCAACTACTACCCGATGGAGTCGTATCCCCCTTGCACCTTGGGCAGTCCCGTGACGAAATCCATCGAGATGTCATCACAAATCCACTCGGGGAAATCTAGTGACTGTAGTAGGCCGCCTGGAACACGGTGTTCAGCCTTCACCTGCTGACACACTAGGCACATGGCCACAAACTCTACCACTGCTCGCTTTACTCCAGGCCACCAAAACTATCTCTTCAGACCCTGGTACATCATGTAAACTGCTGGGTTCACTGCTATGGGTGAGTTGTTGAACTCACTAAGAACCCGTCCACACATCACCACTGGACCAGACAACTTTCCTTGGAAAATCATCCCGTTCTGACCATCCTCCATCCATCCTTCCGGAGCATTGCCCAAGTAAACTCGGTCACGCATCACTTCACACTCTGGGTCTCCCCACTGAGACTCCTCCACTTGCTGAAAAAGGGAAGACTGCACTGTCATATGATATAGGAAACCTTCACCTCTATCCATCCTCGCATCTAGGTGTAAGGAAGCCAACTCCTCCATTGCAATCCAGGCATTTGCCGACTCTCGGACTACATCCTTCTGTGACCTCCTACTCAAAGCATCGACCACTACATTCTCTTTTCCCGAAGTGTGGGAAATATCGAAGTCTTAATCCTGGAGGAACTCCATCCACCTTCGCTGCTGTATGTTTAGGTCCTGCTGGGAGAAGACATACCTCATTCTTTTGTGATCCGTGAAGACCACAAAGCCTTCTACAATGAGGTAATTCCGCTATGACTTCGGTGCGAAAATGACCGCTGCATGTTCTAGATCGTGGGTGGAATAATTACACTCATGAGGGCATAGCTGCCTAGACCCAAAAGAGATCACACCTTGTCATTGCATCAACATACATATGAGGCCATTCCCTGAAGCATCAGAAAACACCTCATACGCCGCCCCTTCTTCTGGTAGTCTCAGAACTGGGGAACTAAAAAATTTCTCCTTCAGAAAGCCGAAGGGTGACTCGCACTGCTCACTCCACATGAAAACCTAGTCCTTCTTGGTCAAGGCTATCAAAGTGGTTGAAACTCAGGAGAAGTTGGGTACGAACCTCCGATAGTAACCTTCTAGCCCGAGTAAACTGCGAACATCTGCCACATTCTTGGGTGTTTCCCAAGAAACAACCACTTCCAACTTTAATGGGTCCACCGCTACCCCCTGTTCGGACACTATGTTCCCACGGAATTGTACCCCTCGTGTCCAGAACATGAATTTTGACAACTTCCCATAGAGATGGTGCTATAAGAGGACCTATAAAACTATCCTCAGATGCTCCGCGTGGTCCTCCCTTGATCTTGAATTGATTAGGATGTCATCGATGAACACAACTACGAACTGATCCAGGTACTCCCGGAAGACGGAGTTCATAAGCCCCATGAACACAACCGGGGAGTTCGTATCACCGAAAGGCATGAATAAAAAATCTAACTGCCCATATATGTACCTGTAGGCCGTCATCGAGATGTCTCCCTCCTTTACCCTCAACTGGTGATACCCAGACCGCAGGTCGATCTTCAAGAACCATCCTACACCCTTCAGTTGGTCAAAGAGATCGTCTATCCTTGGAAGTGGGTAGCGAATCTTGATCCTCACTTGATTCGGACTCATGAAGTCTATATACAACCTGAGACAACCGTACTCCTTCTTTACGAACAAAACTGGAGCACCCCACGGTGACGCACTTGTTCAAACGTAACCCCTCTTCATCAGATCGTCAATATAAATCCGCAAATCCCATAGCTCCGAAGGTGTTATCCGGTAAGGAGCCATTGAAATCGAAGGAGCACCAGCCTAAAAGTATATCCCAAACTAAATATCATGTCAAGGTGGTAGATTCATTACCTCCTCAGGGAAGACGTCCATAAACTCACTGAAAATCCCTGGTACCTCCACCATCTCAGCATCTACTGACACTACTGACAGCTCGACATACAAGGAGAGGAAGGGTTCCTCTCGCCTGCTGCCATTATGACTTCTCCGCTCACCGGTGAAAGTAACATGTCATCCTCCCAAGTATGAAAACACGACCCTTCTTCGGATGAAGTTGATGACGACACACATAGAGAACAAGCAGTCGATGCCTAGGATGACATCGTATGGTTGTATCTGCAATAGTATGAGATATCTGACTGACTGATGTGGCCCTGTCACCAGTCTTCATTCTCGAAAAACATATAACAAGTAGGAGTGACCTCTGACTAGTGTGCTCAGAACCAGGGGAACTGGAAGTCTCTCGGCATCTAGACCCAAAGCATGGGCAAGACTGGGTGCAACAAAGGTGTGCCAAGCTCCAGTATTGAACAAGGCATAAACAAGGGTGCTAAACATACTAATTTTTCCTCGAACAACCTCCGGTACTGCTGGAACTGCTGCCCCTACGACGTGAAAATGCCCACTCTTAGATCCTCTACCTCTCTTCTATCGACCTCCTCCCCGACCAAGCCCTGGTCGAGGTCTCTAAGAAGCACCTTGAGGTTGTCCAACCCCTGCAAAGCCTTCCCTTTGAGGAGTGGGTGCTCACTGCCCCTGTTGCTACTTCTAGAAGGGCCTATCTGGAAGTTGCTGTTGGGCGGGTGCTGAGAATGTCTGCCACCTCCGAGCAGTACTCAGTCCGGGCACTGATTCCGGAGATGTCCATGGCTCCCACAGACGAAGCACCTCGGTCCTAGGACCAATGGAAAAGGGAGAGGACCGGGGGACCAGAACAGGAATTGTTGCGGCCTGCTTCCTACTGGTCGGAACCTAGAGTTTCCTGATAATGGAGGTCTGGTTTTGAAAGCCTTTCCTCTTGACAGGCCTAGCTGAATCCCCTCTCGTGACACACCTCCTAGCGCGTTCATCCTCTCCACCATTGTGGCCTTCTTCTGGACCTCCAAGTATGTTAGCAAGGTGAAGGGGGTAACATCGTATTGGGGGGAGGGTCGGAGTGCCTCCTATAAACGTCTCTCCCAAGACTCCTCATCTGGAAAGTGGTCCGAAGAAAAAAGGAGGAGGCCCTTGAACGTGATTCCCAGCTCCCTTACTGACATAATCTCTTGCTAGAGGGAGAGTAGCTCCTGCCTCTTCTACGCATTCATCATAGAAGAGAGGAATTCCTCCCGGAACTCCTCAAAATCAGCCCATGCCACCTCAGCCTCTCTCCTCTCCCCAAGGTAGAGTGTCCACCACTGACGCGCTGCTCCCCACATCTGGATGACGGCCAGTGGAACCTAGTACTCGGTCAGATCCCGATCAAAACGAAAGCTATCTCCAGCTCCTCTATCCAGCTCTCCGTCTTCATGTCACAGGTGCTGCACTCATACTTCTTGAGGGTCTTTCGCTGGAAGCCTCGATGCGTCTTCTGCCACTGGTCGTCCTCCTCCTCTCGATCAGCCCTCTACTGATCGGCCAAATCAACCTTCTGGGCCTTGATCGCCCGAACCACCTGTGGTCGCCTCCCAGGTGCCATAGCTGCAAGGTAACCAATGAATTCCTATGCCCATGTAGTGCAGAATATTGTTCTTAAAATTTTCATAAACATCTTACTTATTTAAATCCCCAAAACACCCATGAAACATGAGAAAAAAATTCATTATGATATATGTACCTTTCCAAGGGTCTCTACCCTGCAATTAGCATGACATTACATGGTCGTTCGGTAGGTCCAGAGTCCTTGCATCGGACCACGGGGGGCCTAAAATCACGTGTCCTAGCCGGTCTTCCCTGGCATAATTCACGCACCAAGGTCACCCAACACTATTTCCCTACCATCCCACACAATCCTTACTGTGCCTAACTCCAGAATCCATCCTATCTCTCAACCAACCTCCACCCTCTGATACAATTATGTCATGACTTGCCTTCACCAAAAGGAGGGAAGGGTCGTTAGATTTCTAGGCCCATCCTTCTTTATGTTGAAGGATAGGTAATGACCCCCAAAACCCGCCTTAAATAGGTCCCGGAGTGGCGACCAGCACCAAGGGTATAGAATCTCACACTAAATAGAAGGCATTACCCTTTTTCTTTTAATGGGATCAGGAGATAAGATTGTAAATACCACAACACAAAAACTGAATGTGAAAATACGGATGAAAATAAACCATTCCCATATGCATGTTCAAAGGTAAAAGATACAAGTCACAAAACACCAAAGGTAAATAGATACCAAGAAAAAGGGAAAAAACAACAGCAAATTCTCCAAAGGTCTATGCTAGTACGGTCCCGCATGATCCCTGAAGTCCTCCTGGAAACCTGAAAGCAGTTTTATATATGTAGGGTGATCATACAAGTATACTCAGTAGGGAAAAACCAAAGACTCTCATGCACAAGTGGGAAGGCATAATAATGCCCTGTGAGAAAAGAGATAACCAAGCACCTAGAAAGGGAACTAACCATCCAAGCCTCGCCAAGGAACACTCCACAAATAATGCAAGTCAAGTAATGTATAGTAATATCACATCGATGTTTTGGTACCCCGCGCCACATTCCCATTGGTTATTGAAGACATCCTACACATCGGACCAATCCCGCCATTCTCATCGTAGTCCCACTACCATTCTCCGGCCACACACAGCTGGGCCACAACCACACATCCCACCCGCAAACACCTGGGTGACAACAACTAACCCACCCGCAGTAACCTGTGCCACAACTGTCACACGTAACCACGCCTGCAAACACCTATTCCAGAACAACCACTACCATGCCCAAAGACACTTGGTCCTCATCCCGAAGATACTTAGGAAACCAACTACCCGCACACACTTGGGACAACCACCACACTACGATTCCCGAAGATTCCTAGGCTAATAATGGACTTCATGCCATCACAGCCTGCCCGTAGAGTCTTGGGATATTTGGGAAAGGGAGCAGAAAAGGAGCTAATAACTAGCCACTCAGAGGAGTGTTGGAAAAAACACCCTCCCCCATGAAATGGGAGTGTTTGGCACTAAGTTCTCAACATGGGTGGGCGCAACAAAGAAACAAATAAACTACAAGTATATGTAAAGGTAACAAGAACTCACCCAATCTTGGTTTTTCTTTAGCCAGCCTAAAGAACACTATCATTACTATTCATTCATAAGTGATGAGAACAACACCCATGACCAAGTCACAACTCACTCTAAACCAAATCCCCATTTCTACCATCCTTGTTTTCATGTTCATTAACAATGTTTAAATAAGTTTCTGCACCTACATGGGAAACTAGTAAGCATAAGCACAAGCCAAGGAAGGAGTACACCCAACAACAATTTAAACATTCACACCCGGTTCTCTTGTAAACTCACATCAAGTGAGACCCCTCAAAGTATTTGAACCAAAGCAGGTCAAAGTAAGATACAGTCCCAAGATCCTAGAACTATGAATAAGAAGGTTTCACAATAGAAGAGGATCCCACCCCAATTCATGATACAAATAGAGGATCCCATCCTCACCCAAATCTCCCCAGCAATCTAAGCCCCTATCCAATAAAACCATAAGGTCACCCATACTCTGCCTGTGGAGAAAACAACCAAACCGATACTACCAACACAAGGAAGACTCAAAAGGTATTTCCGTATTTAAAATATTTAAAACACTCCATGATTTCAATTCCACTGGGATTAAACCGGGGTTATCATAGAAAAGGAGTTGATCCTGGTGCTTCCAATTTATGTAGCCGAATATATGTAATTAAACAATTTCCTTTACAAAACACAAGGTTCACAACAAAAATACAGGACATTTAAACATCACAAGGGGTAAGGGTTTTTTAGTGCATAGAGAAAGACCACCAACCGCCATGAGTTTTAGTAGGTGTAAGCCCACAAATTTCAGAAATCTTTTTTTAGTGAAAAGGTTGGGGGAAAGCCCCTTTATTAATTAAAGGAAAAACTACAGAACCCCTTGTGATTTTGATAATGGAAAACCCATAAAAGCCAGTAGGCCTAGGGAGATCAAACCCAATGAAAAACCTAGAAAAGAACCAATTACAGAGGCTCGAAGGCCTAGATTCAATGACCTGAGAGTCCAATGGGACAATACCCATGAAAAATAGTGGTCCAAAGACCCACACCATCACTCAACAGCTATCATCCATTCACCCGCATCTCAAGATCTCCCTCCTTTGAGGTCCACCCTTCAAGTCATGCAGCTTTCCCTAAGGTCGTCGCCTAACAGTACGATCGATGCTCTTCCTGACCCGTCATCGGCTTACACACCGCGAACAAACGACCCTTGATGGTAGCGGATCCATCGCAACCATATCGTCGTCCCTACTGAAATCCAACACTCATATCGAGCCTAAGAGAACCACGAATCCAGTGTGTCAAACCATGGAAGAAGGCAGCCCGCCGTGCCGTCCCCGTGAAGAGCCAGCCATCGTTGCTCGAACAGAGGTCCACCGCCGCAAGAGTCCCTACATGTCCTGAGCGCCAATCGACCATCGCCAACCACATGCATCACCGTCCACGACCCCTGCATCTGCACTGCATCGGTAAAAACTCATTCCGACCAGATCTGAGAAGACCAGAAAAAATTGAACCCCCTTTGGATGAAATGCCACGTGAAGACATCACTACCGTCGCGAAATGAAGCTTCTCGCATCGCTGTCACCCATCGAACGTCGATGCCAGGAACTATCCACCACGGCCGAAGCCGAAGGGCCGTCGTCCGAAGAAGGAGCCATCCACCGAATCTATTTAGTTTATTCATTAAAGTTTGGTTCATCCAATTCTATAGAAGCAGAAGGGTACCCACACCTCAAGATACACAGAAACAAGAGAAGAAGGTAAAACCCCTACCTGACTGATCAATGATTGACGTTAAGTCCCCGCATGAGTAGCAGGATCTCCACAAAACACGATCAGGGAAAACATTGTCGGGTACCAACTCATCGGGAGGAAGGGTACTCCTATGGCAGGGTGATCGAGAATAAGAAACGTAGGGAGAAGCCTTTAGGTTATAAAGGCAGATAATTTATGAGATACAACATACCCTGGATGGTTAAGATACGAAGAGAAAAACTCGAAACCACGTATGGAGCAGGATCCTGGGTTGACCACACGGCTGGGACACGCCACACATCTTTAAAGGATCCCCGCCTTTCGGGGCGGTTTAAACCGATTCACACCAGGGTACCTCACCAATCATTTAATTAAACGACATTAATGGGTATTAATGGGATTTAAAACATGCTTAAAGGGGTTAAAACAAGGTTTAGAACCCAATTCATGCAAAAAGTAAGGGCTACTGAAAAACCTGTGGGGGTAGGCGAGAGCTACCGGTAGACGAGAGCTACGTGTAGCCGAGAGCTACCGGTTGGCGACAGAAACTTGTAGCCGAGAGTTACCGGTACCCCATGGTCAACGGTAGGATATGACTACCGGTATGCCGATGCTACCAGTAGGGCAAGGCTACCGCTAGGAGTCCCTGAGAAGCTGGGATGGACTTTCCGGACACCCAGAATACCACAAACATCAGATTATAACTAAGTAATGGATCCCCAAAAACCCGATCCATTACATGGGATATGGTTGGACTTCTCAACTCCAAGAAAATCATGGTTAGGTTTGAATCTAAGGTATACCTCACTCTTTCATGGTCTAGTGCTCCCCACATCTGCGACAATTCTAGATTCTCCCTCTTTATGTGGTCTTATGAATTAAATATGGATCACGATTCACTGACTACATTTATTTGGGTATTATTCCCATAACTCCCTCTTCCATTTCAAAATCATGTGATCCTTAAAATATTCGGAAATATCACGGGTCACTATCTGTGAATTGATTGATGGACTAGAAAAAAAATTCACTCAATTTCTCCGTGAATCTACATAAAATTATATGTTTCAATGGTTACTACAGAGATTATCTGTGTTTCTACTAGAGATCATCTTCATTATAAACAATCCATTATTTTTGAATCTTGGTTTGATTTCTATTCTTCTTGCATGAAAATGGCGCATTCGGTGGTAGTATATAGGCATAGGAGGCTGAAATTCTATCACACATTAGTGATGGGTTCAAGGAGCATTGATGAAGAAATGTAAACTCATATGGGTGGTGATCTAGTTGTGAAAGAACATCTCTTTTCACACACTAGTTATAAGAAAAATCAATGTGGTCTTGTTAAAGATGCCCCCAATCCCAATCAGATGGCCTCTATTGACCCAAAATAATTAAATATCAATGACAATTCGAACCTCAACTAGGAGGGGGTGTGAAAACCAGGATCTTGGGAGGTTCTTTTGGATGTAGAAGCATAGGGGGAAGGCATCCCCAAGGAAAACGAATTCCTAGTTCAACCTTTAAGCCAATGGAATTTTCATAGGAGTTAAGATTCAAGGACGTATTTTCAAGGCTATATCATTATTTGAGGACATTGTCTACAATTCCATCCTGATTTGTTCCTTCCACCTAAACGACTCCCTCCTTTGCTGTGTCAGTGAAGTTAGGTGAGTAGGTAAATGGTCATGTGGATAAGCAGGTGGATGATCTTAATAATGAATGTATTAAATCTAAAGTAAGAGTGGTTAAAGATAATCTTAAATCCCTTTATCTGAATGTGAAAATGTCTCTGGGTCAAGGAGTGACTATAAAATGTGAAGAATCAATGTCAATTATATCCCAAAATGATTTCGCTTCATTAGATGGATTTTGAAAGGATAATGTGGATCTTGAAGGATATAAAACATTCATCATAATAGGGAAAATAAATATGGTCGGTTCTCGATCTCCAGAATCAAGTGATAGTGAGGTTGATAGTAAACTAATAACAGATCATGAGCAAAGTCATGGTCACACATTGGTTGGAGCTGGGTGAAGAATGTGGAAGAAATAAAACCCTTTCCATTGATATTTCTATATACAAAAGGGGGGGGGGGGGAAATCATGTCCTCAAATGGAAAACTCAAATACCCCTAAGACAATCATAACCAAATATTCATATAGGAAAAAGAGTAATGAGATTGAAGCCAAATCCAGGGGAAATAATAAGAGTGTGGCCACTTAAAAGGAAATGGAACATGACGAAAAAATTTCCTCTAAAGAACCAGAGAAACATCTTGATCTTATTATTAAATCAAATGGATAAATTATGTTTGAGACCATGGAGCTCAAGGTTTTAGGGAATGATATTATGAAAATCATAGAGAGGGAACTTCTTATTAATGCCAATAATGTTCAAACGGCTTGGATAAAAAAATTAATGGATTATATCTCACGACATCAATGAAAGTAAGATCAATTAATTGTAATACATCTAATAAAAGTATATGATTTCCAATAATTTTTAGAATATTATAAGAGATCATCGAGATTCATAGATTCGTGATCTTCAATGGGGCTTATATTAGGTAATTAATTCCACAAATTTTAACCTACCTTTCAATAACTATGTGACGTCTTTTTGGTTTTTAATAATTTTGGCCTGATTATGTTTGGTTTCCCACTTGGAAATCTTTATGGTTTGATTTTTTTTTGGTTTTACACTTTTTACTAAATTTGTTTTATAAAATAAGAAATTTGGATTGGTTGACTATTCACTAAAAATTCATGTATTTCAGAAAAATCTCAAAAAATCAACATAACCATTTTTCAACATGTATAATTAAAAAAATAACACTATTTTACGAAACTAATTTCATAAAATGTAGAAATTTATTTTTTAATTAAATCCATCATTTACTCAAAAAATATAAATTTCAATTTAATAACTGATTTTATAAAAATTTAAAAAATTAACTAAGGGCCTATAAATTTACGCTAAACTTATAAGACAAAATTTTTAATTTATTAATACATTTTAGGGAAGTAAATATTCCTTTATATAATTTTAGTAATTATAATTTTGTTATTATAAATTAATGAATTATAATGATACGAACACTAAATTTTTAATTTTAAAAATTTTCATTTCATTATACTATGATATAATTATAATATGCATTCATTTATATGGTGCCTAATTTTTTTATAATTTAATGTGGGAGGTTACTATTCAATTGGCTGGTTTCCTATTTATAGGTTTCATATTACTATTCATAAGGTCAAGTTATTATTTCATTGGAAAATGTTCCTTAACTCAAATAAATACCTCTTATAGAATTCATTAATCATTTATAAATATTGTATTTTTCATCTCTATGTGGCTTTATGTGATTTAAACTATATTAAATATACATTACATGGGAAATCTCAATGAAAAAAATTCTTTGTTGTTACAGTATTTATGATAAATTTTTTATGCCTGAAGTACTAGAATAAAATTTTAATTGGTTATTAAATCCACAAAGGATTAAAAATAATTCCTTCATTATCTATAATTTTACATGAACCAAAATGGTTAGTACATGAAAAAATAAAAATATCAATAAATATTTATTTAAAAAATTAATATAAAATATCTCAATAATAACACATAATATCTTATAAATTAATTCAAAAAGTCTCTAGATTCAAAAAAACAAATCCATGAAATATTTATCAATATTCAAAACCCCAAAAATAAGAAATATTATTTCAATGTATTTTCAAACAACCTTTCCACCAAAAAAATTACAGTAGTGATGCATGAATATCATAGGGAATGGAAAAAGAAACATTATTTTTCTAATATTGCATAGAGGCTGACCAGGGTTCCTCACTTGAAGATAGTTCTAGTCGGTTCAATCACTATTTATAATTCACCCAATCTAGTTGTTTGTGTTGTTTTTATTTCATTAACAGAACAATTAAATTTATGGGTTTTTTGAAACTAAGAAATTTAAATTCAATGTATAATGAAAAATCCAAAATGTAGCTGATGACAGAATGAATTTTCTGAATATAGGTCTTGATTAAATGTTTTATAACGCATTATTATTCATTATTATTTATTTTTTAAATTCAATTTGATAATTCATTTGATGAAACCTCATTATCAAAATAATTTACATTGATTTATTAAGTTTGGGATTTTATAATGCCCTCAATGCACCAAACTACACACCATCCAGAGTCAAATAGGATAACACCTCAACAGTGAATGAAATTACCAAAAGACACATCTCCACTACATATTGTTTCATCCCTTATAGAAACCACAATACCATTGTATGATGGTTTTCACTCAATGAAGGGAGGGGAAAGAATTAATCAAATAAAAGGAATGTAATTGAAATCAATTCCATGGTGGAAGACTTAAAATCCCATTAAATAATCCCATATCCACCAAATATTGATTTAAAACATGGTGAATTGAAGAACAATAACAAAGAACACCACAGAACCTCCTTCACGGATAAGACACAAGTTAATAACTTTCCATTGACAAGTTAAAAGATATTATTATGTAGAGATTGAAGATAGAGAAAATGATATTAATAATTGATGAGAAAGTGCGATGTATAGAGAAAAAGAAAAACATTCACTAGAATATGAAAGCACATTACATGGGAAAACAAAAAAACATAAAAAATAAATAAAATAAAACTCCTAAATAATGATTGTTGTCCATTGATTTCCTCTCAAATCGATCGTATTAAATAAAAATTTATCTTCTAATTTATTGTAATGGAAGATGATTCACGGTGTCATAAATTTCCATTAATGTGTTTCGGTACATAACAACTTTCCATTGGTTTATATTTCAATTATAGAATATATCCTTAAAACGTTTTAGCATGGTATCCAATTATTTTGGACAAATATGCTAATGTAGTATTCTATAATGATGTTAAAAAAGTTGTTTTGTTTCTAACGTCCAAATTTTAGCTCTATCATCCATGTATAATAAATTTCATATTCTAATTACTCTTAGATTTAATTATATATGAATTTTCCATAAATCATCATTCAATGATGAGCCTCAAATATATACATTAATTATTGAATAACATTTTAATGTTTAATAGAATAATGAATAAATAAGTTATCGTTTAAAAAAATATGGAATAACCTCAATTGGAGGTTGGTTGACCATTTTATGTCTCATTTCTAAAGGTGATTTCCACTTTGTCCTACCAGAAGGTTTTTAAACATGATCGATTTTTTCGGGCCTCAAGATCTTTGAATAAGATCTTGGTCCAAAAGACAATTTTCTAGCTCATAAATAAAGAAATACCCCAAAAAATAAACCCTCAAATTTAAACAATATTTTAAATATTATTCCTCAAATACCAAAGTGAGGAAAATCTGCTAAAATTCCAGAATTCAGCAATTGTTTAATTTTAGCAAAAAACACACTATAAATCCAAATTTTTCGAAAATAATCTCAAATTGATAAATTACGATGGAATAAATAATTAAAATACATTTAAAAAATGATGAAAATTTTATCACTATCAATTCCCTCATTTTAAACCAAGCTTATCCTTATGTATACAATATCAAAAATGAAAATTAGAGGGCACCAATGTTACCTATATTCAAATTCCAAAAAAATAAAATCAATCAATATTCAATGTCAAACATAATTTTCAAAAATTAAAATAAAATATCAATTTATTTTCTAATTTTTGAAAAGAAAAATCAATTAAACTATTTTAATTTCTCTATTTTGAAAATGGATGAAATTATCTTCTCATTTATTCATGTTCATATGTTCATTATTATTAAACATTCAAACTCATGGAATACCTCAATTTAAAATATTTTCTCTCATCGTTTATGATAAAATTCAAGTGAATTTATGATCATGTCCTGAATTCATTCTCATTATCCATATTATTATAAAAGGAACTAATTTTTCCACATTTTAATGACATTAGTCACATAATATCACAAGGATTTTCATTAAAGGTTCAAATGAATTTGAGGTATAAGGATGGTAGGAATTTTTGTTTTAAAGTTAATGCTCAAGGGGGATGATTTTCACTTTTTTAGAATGCATGATATCAAAAATAAATGTGTAATAAAATTGAACAATTCAAACAAGAAACTCCCATTACCCCAAAAACAGAGCTAAATGTTATGATCAAATAAATTATAACGAATTATTTTTTCACCCTCTTGAATATTTTATTTTTTTTATTTTTCTACATTTATAAATTTTTATCAATCTACCATTTCATAATTATTTTTATTTTTATATAATTTTAGGATTATAATAGACCTCATAAATACCACATAACCTCATATGATAAAATTCATATGTTTAGTTATGGAAATTTTTTGTATTCCCTAATAACAACCCTTTTTGTGATATTTTGGATATATTTTTCATTTTCATTATTTTAATTCAAAATGAGAAACCATGAAGATTCATGAATGAATCAATAACCTTTCTCATTACCCACAAATATTACTCCCACACATTTTCTTAATAATTAATTTCATCCATTCTACCATGAATATATTCACCACCACACATAAAATTTAAAATATAATTCATTTACAAACAGTAGGGAAGGAATGGATATAAATGGATATAAAATGGCTCATACCTATAATGTTAAATCATGGTATTTATGGGATAAATAAGGATTGATGTTAATTTTGTATTTTATGTATATTTTTTTAACAAAATAAATCTCAATAATTTTAAATGAGTTTTTGCATAATTCTAGATTTGATAAGTTTAAATTCTCGTTCTAGTCAGTGACAGGTCCCAATATCACTCATGAAATATGCTAAAAAATTGGATGTACATGGTCTATAAATCCTATTGGGAATGGGACATTTGATATGGTATAACGAATAAAGCCATTATTAATAATAATAAATCAATTTACATGAGTTTTTCAAATTAAATGATTTAAAAAATGATATTAACTTTTAATTTAGATGAATCAATTAATTCGCTCAAATTAGGAGTCCCCATTTTTATATAGATTCATCACTTTAATTACTAAATTCTCAATTTTTCTCATTCAATCGAATTATCCCTTAATTCTAAAACATGACATCAATAGATTTATAATAAAATCATGTCTCTTAGATAATTCAATAAAGTGGAAATTCCAACATGGTAATGAAATTTAGGTTTAACGATCAAATATGAATTTTGGAAAAAATGAAGGTAGTTTAAAAAATAAACATTAAATACGAACATCCCTTTGAAATGATGAAACATTACTATTCATCTGTTGTTTTGGACTTCCTTGTTCCATCAAGATCCATAAAAATATAATTACTCAATAAATCACAAGGACCATGTCATTTGTGCTCAAAAATATAATTGGGAGTGGTACTGAATGATATATAATTATAGTAATCAAATTGAAATATAATTTAGTACAATGAAAATAAATATATGTCTAGGAATGATCCCCCATGTGGGCCTTGAATTTTTACTTCCTCAGGATGTGAACAACCTTCTCTTATCCACAATCTTTCTATTAGTTAATTTTCATGGATTTGAACCACCACAAGTTATTCTTTCTAGATTAAACATCTTTATTATTTTTTAGGATAGTTACATGTATATATAACACTAGATATTCACCCTTCATAATATGGGTAAACATTCACTGTTTGGGTAGGATAAATTATGGAACCTTTACCTATTTGTTTGATACTTGTGAAACATATTCTTCTCTATCTAGTATTTCATCAACATGGTACCTTTCAGTGTAAGTAGTCTATATCTGGTTTTCCATGGGATAAACTATGTTGAATTCGTCATGGTATTCCTTATATTCATGATCAATAATGTGAGTGACCTCCATATGTTCCTCAATAGGTGTAGGGTTAGTTTATTCATCTTATTATAAAGAAAAAATCATTTTAAACATATCTTAAAATTCAAAAAAATAATGTGTGATAATCAATTAACATTGAATAAAATATAAAAAGATAAAGATCAATGAAATACAGTCTCCCTAATTTGGTTATGGTTCAATCACTTCTTTCGTGGCAAGTTCCTCTTCATGTTGTATCTATGTTGATGGAGGTAACTAATCAGGCTTATCCACGTCATGTTTCACCTAATGTTTTGGATTTCCTTAAAAAAATTAGTAATGACCTATGGGGTCAAATTTTTGTCCATGAATATTTTATCATCAGTTTTTAGTTTATAATACATAACCATAAAACCAAGAGGTTAGATCCATGTCCCTTGGACACTGTGTAACTTCTTGACAATTTTCATTAGAGCATCATTATATAATTGGAGGGCCTCATCAGTGGATTATGTTTCTTATTCTTACACCTATGAGTAATTTTTTCTTATAGAATAATAGATGTTTGGATACATCATGTGATGAATTATTTTTTTTAAACAAAAAAATTAAAATATTTAAAAAAATATGAATTTATAAAAAGATATCAAAATAACGATTTATCTCCACGGAAACAGATCTAGTTTTGATGCACACCTATTATAGGGTGTCGAAAATGAAATTTTATTTTCCAAATGTAGCATAGTATCTGACCAGTGTTGTCTCACTTGAGGAGTGTCACATTTTATAGATTCACTTATTCTAATTCAACTAATCTAATTGATTTTGTTGTTATTTATTTATTTATCAAAACAATTATATTTTTTGTAGTTAAGAAAATATGAAAATTAAATAAAATGTATAAATAAAAATTCCTAAATGTAGATGCAGACAGAATGAAATTATCGAAGAAATGTTTTAGTTCGGGGTTTGATAACATGGGTTCATTCATTATTTATTTTTCATTTAAGTCCAATTTGATAATTTTTTTTAATAAAAACACATTAATGAATCGCATTACTATGATTTACTAAGTGTGTGATTTTATAGTGACTTCAAAGCACAAAACCACACCATATCCAATATTCAAATAGGATAGCACCTATACAAAGAATTAAATCCCCAAAAGACATAACTCAACTGTATACTGTTTTATCACTTCAGGAAACCCCAACGCCACTCTATAAAGGTTTTTCACAAGAGATGGGAGGGAAAACAATTAATCTACAAAAATTAATGTAATTGGAAATAATTTTAGGGTGGTTGGAAAACACACTCTTTCAATACTCCTACATCTACAAAAAATAGATTTGAATAATGTTTTATTGAAGTGAAATAACAATGAACACTGTGAAAACTCCCCGAGGGAAGAGCCTAAGATTTTCCATTGAAAAGTAAAAATAGATCATTATGGAATAATAGAAATGAAAGAGTGATGGAAACGGAAAATGGAACACTTTAATTAGTATATGAATGTATGTAACATTGGAATATAATGAAAAAATAGTTGAAATGAATATAAAACTTGTATAGTATGGTTGTTATTCATAGATTCCTTATCCAATCTATCATATTCAATACAACCTTATCATTTTATTTATAATCATGGAATATGATTTAGGGAATCATAAATGATCATTAATGTGTTTTAGGACATAATGAGTCATCAACGATTTGAATTTTAGTTACAGAATCATCCTTTAAAGAGTTCTCATGTGGTACCAAGTCATTTTTGGCCGAATCCGTGAATGTAGTATTCTAAAACATTATTATAAATGTTGTATCTTGTTTGGTATCAAATTTTCAGCTCAATACACCATGTGTATAAGATTTTATAGACTAATTACTCTAAGATTTTAATCTAGGTGATTGATCCCTAAATATTCATTCAATTGTTACCATCCAATGAACTCTTCTAGGAGAAAATACCTTATTCATAATTAATGGGGATGTGCTTCAATAAATATTAATTAAAATTCATTTCAAATCAACGCAATTATATGTGTTTACCCCTACTTATGCATCCTTTTTAGAGGTGGGACCCACTTGGTCTACCCAATAGGTTTTTCAAAATAATTGATTTTTAGGGCCTGAGGATATTTGAATAAACTCATTGTCTAAAAGAAAAATTTGTCACCCATAAACAAATGAATAATCAAAAAATGAATCCCTCAAATTGGAATAATAATTTATTTTTTATGAAAAAAATACGAAAGTGATTAAAATATGCTAATATTACAGAATTTAAAAGTTTCACATTTTATCCCAAAACACACCATAAATCCCAAATTGACAAAAATAATACAAAACATATAAATTGACATGGTTTAAATAATTCAAATATATATATATATAAAATAAGTAAAATATTGTTTCTATTAATTCCTCAACACATAAACCATTATTTGTATACAACATAAAATCTAATCTTTGAAAATATAAAGGCACCAATGTTACCAATATTCAAATTCCAATCAAATATAATGAAAAAAATTCAGTGTCAAACCAAATTTTTAAAAATCCACATAAAATATCAATTTAATTTCTTATCTATTAAAGAAATAATATATTCATCTATTTTAAATTCTACATTTTAATAATGGTGTAACTTCTATTCCCATTCAGTCATGTTCCTCAATTAATTAATATTAAACATGAAAAATAACGACATACCTCACTTTTAAATATTTTCTCTAATAAATAATGATAAAAATAGAGTGGATTTATGATAAAATCATGAGAACATGCTTCTTGTCCTTAGGGTTGTAAAGGTTATACTTTCTCCACTTCATAAAGGAAAAAGTCACATAAAATTAGGAGGGATTTCATTAAGGGATCAAATGACTTCGTGGCTTATGATTGGTAGGAATTGATGTTTGAAAATTATGGCATAAGGATGAGGATTATCTCTTTAGTATAATGCCTGATATCAAAAATTAAATTGTTATGAAATTCTCCACTTTAATGTATAAACTCTCATTTCCCCAAACTCAAAGTAATGGTTATGATCAAATAAAGCATAATGAATAATTTTAGAACCATATTGAATATTTTATTTTATTTTATTTTATTTCTAATTTTATACTTTTTATTCAAAGAACCTCTAATATTTTTTTTATTTTTTATGATTATAACACACCTCAAATACGAATCCTAACCACATATGATAAATATAAGAGGTCTAGTAAAGATGATTATTGGATTTCCCAAAACACAACCTGTTTTTCCCAATTTTTAATTATTTTTGTCATTTTCTTTTTTGAAATTTTGGAGGGGGGAAATGAAGTTACATGAATAAATCAACACCCTTTCTCAGTACCCACAATTTTTACCCCCAAACGTTTATTAAAAAATTAATTTTTTCTATTCCACTAGGTCTTTGTTCATCCCACACTCTGACACTAAAATATTTTTTATTTACTAAGTGTAGGGTTGCAATGGAAAAATTCACTTTGAAAATGGATCATCCCAGAAAATTCCATTCATGGTCTCTATGGTCAAAATAAGTATTAATGTAATGGTGGGTTTTTAAGGATTATTTTTTTATCAAAATATTCCACAGTCATTTGAAATTTTTTATTGCACAGTCAAAGATCTGAAAATTTCAAAAGTTCTAATTGGTGACATGTCCCAAGATCACTCAAGAAATATTCTCAAGAGTAAATAATAATTACATGGCCTATAAATCCTCCCAGGAATGGAACATATAGTTTGAGATAATAAATAAATCCATGATTAATAATAATAAATCAATTCATTTGAATTTTATAAATTCAAATCATGAAAAATTATAGGTAAATTACATTTTCCTGAGTCAATTAATTTTCTAAAACCACGAGTCCTCATTTTAATTTCCCGGATTCACATTAAACATTCAACTCTCCATTTTAGTCATCCAATATATGTATCCATGAAATATAAAACACGAAATAAAAAGATTCCAAATAATATAATGTATCCATGATAAGTCAAGTAAAGTGGTAATTCATGCCTCATCATGATATTATTGTTTAAATATCATAACATAATTTGGAAAAAAATGTATGGATTTTAATAGATAAAAAATAAAGGCGATGTCCTATTTGAAATGAATCATTACTTCTCTTCCTCCACTATCTGGTATATCATTGTTCAATCATCTTTATAAAAATTATAATTATTCAATTATTTACAAGGATTAAGTCATTTGAGAAAAAAAAATATAAGAGAGAGTTGATATGAATTCTAGCTAATTATACAAATCAAATTGAAATCTGAGTTCCTATAGGAAAAATAAAAGGGTAGTTGTTTGTATGATCCACAAAGTGGCCCCTAAATTTTTACTACCACTAGGAGGGAATTACCAGATATTATCCATAATATCTTGGTAGGTGGAGTTTCATGGATTTGAACCACCACGTGATGTTTTTCAGTATTTCAATTCTTTGTTATTTTTTAGGATAAGTCCACATATTCAGTATATTAGACCATCCTTCACAATTTGGAATGACACTCATGGAGGGGTTTAGATGATGTATCGAACCTCCAAATATTTTTTTCCAATTTTGAAACATCATTTTCCATTTCTAGTTATTTCTCAAGATGGTCCCTTGAAATGTGAGTAGCTTATATTTTTTTTCCTAAAGCTTTGCTAAATGTACTTCCTTATAGGATTCCTCAAATTTTTCTTCAATAAAGTCAGGAACTTCCATGTGTTCCTCAACATATACATGTTTAGGTTCATCATATTTAAATAAGTATTAGAATGTATTGAATAAATCATAAAATTACAAATAATAAGTAGGGATAATAAAACTAGGTTGAATAAAATCAGAAAAGATAGAATTCTTAGAAAGATCATCTCACCTAGTTGGTTCTAGTTCAATAACATCATTAGTGGTAATCACCTATTGATGTTGGATGACAATGGATGGAGATAGGTAGTTAGGATCCTCATTACCATGTTTTGCATCATGTTATTGTATTTAAATAGAAAAAGCAAGAAAGTCCAGTGGACCCACCTTCTTGGACTCAAATTTTTTCATGTCAATTTTGAGATCATCAACCATGACCATCAAATATTGAGGTGATATCGATGTCTCTTATAATGTTTTCAATTGTTTGACCATTATAATTAGAGAATCAACACATTATTAGAGGTATTCCTTAGTGTAGTCTATTTCTTGTTCTTACACCTATGAGTAATTGTTACATGAATAATAATAGATGTTTTGACACATCATGAATTTTTTTCCATGTTTAAAAAAAGAGAACGAAAATATTCATAGAAATATGAATTCATGTGATCAAAATAATAGTTTACATACATAGTAATAGAGCCATTTTTTATGCCCATATGCCATAGGATATGGAAAAAAATAAATTTTATTTCCTAATGAAAAGCATACTCTGTCTAGGTTTGTCTCACTTCAGTAGTATCACAGTCCATTAAATCAGTAATTCTAATTCAACTAATCTAACAATTTTTTTTGTTTTTATTTCTTCCATGAAAAAATAATTTTTTAATTTTTTGTATATTATGAAATTTAAATTAAATGTATAAATTTAATATCCTTATTAGAGATTAAGTTAAAAAAAGTATTGAATAATGGTATTTGTCTAGGGTTTGATAACGCAAGTTCATTCGTAATTCATTTTTTTTAAATTCAATTTGATAATTAATTTTATAAAACTTCATTAATGAATTAAGTTTCATTATTTTTGATGAGGGTGTAATTTTATCATTCCATTGTGAACCTAACCACACCTCCTCTAATAGTAAAATCAGATAACACCTTAACCGAGAATGCAATTCCTAAAAGATCCACCTCCAGCATATGTCGTTTTGTCCTATCAGGAAACCCAAACATCACCGTATAATAGTTTATCCTAAGTGAAGGGTGGGAAAATAATTAATCAAATAAAATATATGTAATTTGAAAGATTTACATGGTGGAAAACAACTGTATAGATGAAATACTCCCACATCAACTACAAATAGATTTAAAACATGTTGAATTGAACTGAAACAACAAATAACACTGTGAATCCTTTACCAGGTCCAAGAATTGGGTTAAGGAAATTACATTAAAAAAATGAAATGAGATAATGATATAAATATAGAATAATGATCATATGATTTTAGGGTTGGAAGTGAAATAAAGATGGAGAAATAAAAGTGATCACTTTAATTAAAATATGAATGCACGTTACATGGGAAAATAAAAAAAATAAAACAAAAGAAAATAAATGTCCTCATGTATGGTCATCATCCAAAGCCTCCCTCACTTTTTGATCCTCATAAATCCAACCTTAAACTCATATTTATAATAATAGAAGAGTAATTTCAGCATCTTAAATTACCATTCATGTGTTTTAGGACATAATGTGTCACTGATGATTGAAATTGCAGTACTAGAATCCATCCTTCATTTTTTTTCCTGGAACCCCATTATTTAGGATGAATCAATAAATATAGTCTTCTAGAAACTTTTTCCAATTTTTATTATAGTTTTAACCCAAAATTAATCTCTATATGTCATGTGTAGATGATTTTAGGGTCCTATTAATCTGAGATTTTATTCTGGACGAATGTTCGCTAAATATTCATTCACCATTAAGAGTCAAATGGATTTTTTAATTACTGATGAACTCATTCAAATTTAAAGGGGGAATGAAGAAATCAATCCTATTAAAAATTCATTTTTAATCACCTTATTTGGGGTAATTTATCAAGATTTATCCAAAAATTCTAGAGTATGTGTGCACATTGTCCTCCCAAAATTTTGGTAAAATTAATTAATTTTTTCAGGCCTCATGATATTCGAATAAACTCTTGGTTCAGAAGTAATAGTAACGTCCCATAAATCAAGTAATATTGAAAGATAATAAATTTAATAAGAATAATGTTTTCATTGTTATGCATAAAACTCAAGAGTGATTAAAATCTTCTATAATTCCAAAATTGAACAATTTTCACATTTTAGCCCAAATCACTGCATAAATCCAATATTGATGCAAAAAAGATCAAATTATTAAATTGGTAGGGTTAAAATTATTTAAATACTTATAGAAGGTGAGGATAATTCTATCTCTATAAAATAACCAATAATTATACATTTATTATCCTTAAGAATAAAATCTTTACTTTGAAATTTATAAGGCACCAATTTTACCTGTATTCAAATTCCAAAGAAATATAATTAAACTGATTTAAATTTCAATCCATATTTCGAAAAAATTACATAAAATATAAATTTAATTTATCATTTTTAGAAGAATAAATAAATTCAATTATATTACATTCTTCCTTTTTAAAATGGTGGAGCTTATCATCACATTTATTCATGTTCCTCAATTGATTATTACTAAACATGCCAAATCATGAATTACCTCACCTTTCAGCATTTTATCTCTTCACTCAAGATAAAATTCAAGTGGATTTATGATTGTAAAATTAATACATTATTCTTAACCATGATATTTTAAATGATCTACTTTCTCAACATTGTAAATATAAAAGACAAATAAAATCATGAGGTATTTCATTAATGGTTCAAATGGATATGAGGCTTAAGGTTGGTAGGAATTGATTCTTAAAAATTAATGATTATGGAGGAGTTTTATCTCTTAAGTACAATTCATGATATAAAAAAGTGTAATGAAATTATCCCCCCAAAATTATCAACTCCCATTTCCCTATAATTAATTTAAAGCTTATAAAAAATAAGTTATAATAAATTATTTATGAACCCTCTTAACTATTTAATTTTATTTTATTTTTCTACTATTTTTTGAAAGATCATTTTAATAATTTTTTATTTCCAAACGTTTATGATTAGAATAAACCTCACATCCAAAACCTAACCAGGTATGATAAATAATCATGGTTCTAGTAATGGTGATTTTTCCCTAAATCAGAACACATTTTTTCTTATTTTTTTCCTTCTTTTTGACATTTACACTATTTAATTAAATAGATAAAAAAAAATATGTGTAATGAATGAATCTAAAACCATTTTTAATACCAAAAATTTTCACACCTACACTTTTTTTCTTACGATGAATTTCATCGACTACACAATGTCTTTCTTAAACTCCATAATTCAACTTAAAAATATAATGCATTTACTAAGAGTAGGGTAGGAATGGATATAAATGGTTTGAAAAATGCCTCTTACCTATAATGTTCATTCATGGTCTCATTGGGACAAATAAGGATAGATGTAAATTTTGTATTTTAAGTATAAGTCGCAAATAAAAATATTTATCAATCATGTTAAATATTTTTTTCATAGTCATAGCTTTGAAATGTTCAAATGAAAGTTATGGTGAATGACATGTCCCAAGATCACTCAGGAAATATGCTCAAGAATAAATTGGACGTACTAGGTATATACATCCTCTCGGCAATGGGATATATGATTTGAGACCATAAAAAAGCCATGATTAAAAATTCCCAATAAATTAACAGGAATTTCATAATTTCAAAGATGAAAAGTGATAGATAATTTCATTTAGTAGAATCAATTAATTCACTCAAATCATGATTCCTCATTTTAATATCCATTCTTCACATTAAACATTCAATTATCCATTTTAATGTTTCAATATAATGAACTTGAAAATCTATAACATGGAATCATAATATTCATAATAAACTAATGTATCCTAGATAAATCATGTAAATTGGTAATTCCAGTAAGTCCATGCAATTCTAGATTATTTCTCAAATAATAATTTAGACAAAAATGTATGGAGTTTAAAAAATAAATATTATAATTGAACAACCTTATGAAATGAAGAATTAGCCATATTCCTCCAATGTTAGGTAGATACTTGTTCCATAATGGTCCCACAAAATACAATTATTCATTTAATCACAAGGATCATGTCATTTATGCTCTAAATTTTATGAAGGAGTGGGGTTGCATGGTGGATAATTTTAACAACCAAATTGAAATCTATGTTCCTCAGAAGAAAAAAATGATATGTATTGGTATGATCCCCAAGTGGGTCCTGAATTTTTAATTCCTCTAGAAGGATAGTACCAACTGTTATACATAATGAATCAGTAGGTAGAGTTAACTAGATTTGATACACCACATTATTTTCATTATAACATTAAATTCATCATTCCTTTTGAAGAGAATTCGATGTATATAGTACACAAGATCGTCCCCCTTCTCAATTTTGTACAACATGAATGGTAGTGTTAGGATGCAGTATGAATCCTACCCCACTTTGTGTGATACTTGTTAAACAACTTCTCCTCTATCCCGTTCTAGTACATCCTTGGTCCATTCAGTGTGATTAGCCTCTATCTTGGTTTCCACGAGCTCAGCTAAATGGTATTTCTCATGGTCTTCATAAAATTATTTTTCAATAATTTCATGATCTCTATATATTCATAAATAGGAGCCTGATCAGTTTCTTCATCTTATTATAAGGCATAGAAATGATTGAAATAATCTAAAAATTACAAACCATAAATATTTATAATGAAATTAAATTAAATAAAATCATAAAATAAATAGTTTAAATAAATATCATCCTCCTAAGTTGGTTCTGGTTCAATCACTTTTTAGGGGTAAGTGTCGCTTGATGTTGGATCCCATTGGATGAAAGTTGGTAGTCGGGCTCCTCCTCCTAATGTTTAGCCTCATTTTCTAATATTTATCATAATAATTAGGAATCACCACTAGAACATACTTATATTTATCCAATATTTTCATGCTAGTTTGATTTCATAGACCATGACCATCAAATATTGAGGTGAGAACAATGTATCTTGGCATATTTTCATCTATTTGACCATTATCACTAGAGCATCAATCCTAAATTATTGGTCCTCCTAAGTATATTATATTTCTCATTATTAGAAATGTATGTAATTGTTCCTTGAAGAATAATATATGTTTGGATACATCATTCAAAGATGTTTTTTGGGTTTTTAAAGAAAATAAAGAAAAATATTAACAATAACGTGAATTTAGAAAAAGATATTGAAATAAATGTTTCAATCTCCAAAAATTGTGACAGTTTTGATGAAAACCTATTATAAGGGATGGAATATAAATTTTATTTTCCTAATGCAGCAAAGAGGTTGACCATGGTCGTCTCACATGAGAAGTATTGTAGTAATTTTAATCAGTAATTATAATTCCTATAAGATAGATGTTTTTGTTGTTTTTTTATTTATCAAAAAAATTATTTTTTGGGTGTTTGTTAGATATGAAACATAAATGAAATTTAGAAATAAACTATCCTAAATGTATATTCATATAGAATGAAGATAGGGAAGAAATTTCATTGTTTAGGGTTTCGTAACATGAGTTTATTCGATATTTATTTTTTGATTAAATTAAATTTGATAATTCATATTGATGAAATCTCATTAATGAATTAAATTAGCTTTATTTATTGAGTGTTTTATTTTATCATTCCTTTGATGCACCAAACCACAACTCTTATAATAATCTAATAGGATAACCCATCGACTAAAAAATTAATTTATAAAAGACTTCGCTCTCCCATATTAATCGAATAAAATCAATGTAATTTTAAATAATCTCATAGTATATGACTCCCTCACATGTTATACACTCCCACAAACACCAAAAATAGATTTATAATATGTTTAATTGAAGTGAAATGAATAATAACACCATTAATTCCAATGAGCATGGACCCTAGTGGTACATGCTCCTGCTTGGCATCCAAAAGACCCAAGATAAAATAGGGAAAGGGGAAAATTTTTCGATTACATTACAAGTAATGTAGTAGGGAAATGTAGTTGTAATGTATATGTGGCGGAACTGTTGTAGCAGTGGAACTCTAGCACCAGGGGGACAATAGCATGTACTATAGCGGCATCGAGACTGCAGCGGGAACTGCAATAGTGGTGTTACTATAGCAGTACTGTTCATTGAGGGGTCCTTTGGGACAAGAAATGGGATTTCAAGCTTTTTATTCCGGCCACATGGCCTTCACATTTAGACTATGTAATGATTCTCCCTATACTCAGTTTAAAGTGGACTTATCTTTGATAATAAATTGAGGCATCAGCCCCAACCATTAAAACAAATAACACCATTAAACCACCCCTGGGTCCGATCCTTGGGTTAATCAATTTTCATTTCAAAGTGAAAAGATATTATTATGGAAATATTAATGATATATAGAATGGTATTATGGTTTGAAGAGATAGATGGATGGAATTATAAAATGGAAACACTTTAAATGGATTATGAATTTATGTTACAGGGTAAAATAATAAAAAATAAAATAAAGCAATGTAAAATACCTAATGCATGGACCTCATCCATAGATTCCCACAAAAATATATCCTCTTCGATACAACATTATAATATTATTTATAGGCATGTAAGATGCTTTGGGGAGCCATAAATCACCATAAATGTGTTTTGGCACATAATGGGCCACCAACGGTTGAAATTTTAGTTCCTGAATATATTCATAAAAATATTGCACATGGTACCCCCTGTTTCTTTTCAAATCACATAATGTTGTCTTATAAAATGTTGTTCCAAAATAACCTTCACATTTTAACTCCATTTTATAGCTCCATCCACAATGTTCATAAGACATAATGGCCAATTTCTCCTAGATTTAATTCTAGTTGAATGATCTATAAATCTTTATTAAATGTTGAGAATATAATGGATGCATTAACGAGTAAATAACACCTTATAATTTAATGGGAAAATGCATAAATTAATAATATTTTAAATAAATTTACAATATTATCAATTGGGGGTGTGTGTCCAAGTTTATGCCTCATTTTTAGTGGGTTGGTTCACTATGTCCGCCCAAAATATTTTAAACTTGATTGATTTTTAAGGCCACAATATATTTGAATATGATGAGGGTCCTAAAGACGATGTTGTGGAAAATAAATGTAGGAATAATGATAAAAATAATCACTCAAATTGGAATAATATTTTAAAAGTTATGTCCAAAATACCAAAGTATTTAAAATCTACTAAAATTCCATAATTTATCATTTTTTCACACTTTTGCTCCTAACACACCCTAAATTAAAAATTGAATCAAATAACATCAAATTGATAAAATATGATGGTTTAAATAAATTAAATATATATAAAAAATGAGGAAATTATTATCTCTAACATTTAGGTCATAATGTCACATACCAAACACATTAAATCCTTGATTATATGTTCTCCTAAAACATGATATTAACTTGAATGACCATAAAACCAAAATAAAAATAAATACTCTTAAAAAACCTTAATGGTATAATTATTTATTCAATAAAATATAATACTTTAAAATATTTTTCATAAATACTAAACTATAATAAAATCCATCAAAGATAACAGAAAAAACATTATTATTCAATCAATAATTAATTTCAACAATATTAATAAAATCCCATGTAATTTGTTAATATTAATCTATTATTTATCCAAAATATTCATTATTATCTCTAAATAAGGAAGGTATTAAGTTTTATATGTCCCTAAATCATTTTTCCAAAAATATAATTTGACCACTAAATCACTTTTCTAGTTTATTGTAATCTTTGAAAAAAAATTTGAAGACACATAATGTAGTACTACTGAAAAATAATATTTGGATGTTTCATATTTACTATAAATATAATATCCATGATAAAACAATTCTATAGCATAATTCCCTAATCCCAATACATAAACACTTTAATCAATCCCCACGAATAATTAGAATAACTTATTCCTTTCCATTGTATAAAAGTTTTCCCTTGTATAAGGGTATTAACTCGAATAATTTCAGTGTTCCCCATTGAAGTCATCATTTTTATCAACAATTTTCCACTTTATTACCCTATTTTCCATACATAATATATTTTTCTATTCCATTGATACATTTTTTTGGGTGCTTTTTCCCATATTCTAGAAATGTAAGAGGACGAAAATTCTTTCCTCCACAGACTTTATGAAATTATATTTTTATATTGTTTTTATCATTTAGAAAATATACAATGATCATGTTTTCAATCATATACTATGATATCTTGGGATTACATACTCCACCATTTATCCTGATTGGGTTTTAATTCAATCTACCATCATAGTGTATTTTACCCCATGTTTTAACATGGTTATTTACTATTTAATCCAAAGACTAAATCCAAAAAACATAATCTGAGAAATAATAATCAGAGTGAGAAATCGTATATTCCTTAAAATCATTTTTAGGATGTATAAGAAATGTAACGATATTTTTAAACGATTACAGATTATGTTTAACAAAGTTCATCCATGGTCATCAAATATTCAAATACTTAATAATTTTTTATATGGAAAATTTTAATTCAGCCAATAATATCCATTATGTGTGTTAGTATAGGTGTGTATTGTTTGTTGAACTCATCATGCACGAGTTTTGATTTAGTTAATTCCCAATCTACCCACATTGATATTTTAAACCTTGGTCTATTTGTTTGACAACCATAACCATGTTCCAATGTCCAAATATTAATTAAATTTCTAGGAAAACCATGCAATATCTACTATACAAAAACATTAGGATGTTATCTGACATATTGACTTATCCTCAGGTATTTTAATGAATTTCTACAATATGAATATCTAGAAATATCATAACATTACATTGATACTGCATGAGGCTACCTAATATGAATATAAACAATTTTTATCCCAGGTATGTTAAATAACCTGGGGTGAGGGTGAATCATGGGATGAAAGATTAAACCAAATGAATCTTGGAATCTTGATTCATAATTGATAAACAAAATTTTATCTCCCTTTCCCATAAAAATATATAAATAGAAATGAAATCATGCATGATACACAACAATTTTACTTGTTTTACCCTCACTGGGCAACATCCAAAAAGCATACATTGACAACATGAAGATGTAAAAAATCCAATAACGATCACTGAAAAAATAAAAGGTTTGGGATAGATCACTTCTTTTCCCAAGATCATTTACTTTACAATGTTTAGGGTCGGCCCCCTACTTTCCCAAGTGTCACTTAGTAACTCTATTTCGATGGCTCAGTACTAGTGGAAAGGATAACCTTCTTCCACATCCTTTTCTCACTTCTTTAGAAATGATCCACAAACAATTTTTGGATATATTGTTCCCTTCATTATAAATAATGAAAAAATCCTCAATTTTAGGTAGATTCTCCATTGAGGTTATTTATAGTCTACTATTTCACTTTTGTGAAAACACATTTATAAGAAACTTCCAAATTTCACGAAAAATATAAAAGACATCACTATACTGTAAAAATATATCTCTGATTTTGAAAGACCATCAAGATATTCCAAGTCTTCCTTCCACTTATTTGCATGTACCAGTGAATAAACACATTCTCCAAGTATAATCGAATTGTGATGACCCTATATATTCTTAATCTTATTTAGAGTTCATATATTAAATTTAAATTGTTTAAAAAAAATGTAGGCTTGTTTGATCTAAAAAAATACTATAGTATGATACCACTGTGTGAGACCCTAGCACGTATCCCCTTACGAGAGATCCAAGCACTTTCATTTTCATGAGATCCTGTTGTGTAACGCCTTACATGAGATCATATAGTGAGACCCTTTTCATGGGATCTAGGTGCAACATGATGGCGCAAGACCCTACTACGTGACCCTAGTTTGAGACCCAGCTGCCAGACCCAAGTGTGAGACCCTACCATGATACCCTGGTGTGATAACCTGGCACAAGACCCTATTCGAATCACGTGGAATTCTTTTATGATTTCAATCACGTACTCCCCTTATAGGAAAGAATTGTTAAATGATTATTTAATGGTTATAGTGTATTTATATGTTCAAATAAACCTATATAACTCCCAAAATCACGAGAAACCATAAACGCCATGGGCATCACATGCTTTCTGAGATTTCGGTGAAATATCGTCTCACACATTATGCAAGATCCGGGTGTGTGCCATGCTCGCGCAGTGCGCACGATCCTATTGTGTGATCTAAAAATAGTCAGGAATGTTGTGGGATATCCCTTTATGAGATTCCATGATTGTCAAAACCACTATGTGAGATCCCATCATGAGATCCAGAGACAATCATAATCGCAATGCAAGATCCCATCATGAGAATCAATAGAAATAAATGACTTATTTTGATCCCATCATGATATCACAAGTCCATCTTGTGGTTGTTCGTGTTTTAGTCATATAGTGATTTGAATGATCTGACATGAGATCAAAATAAAATCAGGAGAATTGCATGAGATCTCCGTGCGAGATCCAAAGATAATCATGCACTTCATGAGATGTCAATGTGAGATTAGTCCATCATTCACACTCCATGAGATCTTTTCACCATTTAAGAATTTCATGAGATCATACATTCACACTTTTCAGGAGATCATACATTCATTTTAACTCTTCAATCCTTCTTTTACAAAAATCATTCATCAATAAACTCAAACCTTATCAGGAAAAAGTACAACCCAAAATAACCATCATGAGATTGTTTTTCCTAGAAATATACTCCTTTTTTATTATTGAAAACTCTTCATATTTTGACACCACGTTAATTCTTATTCCATATTCTACCAAAAAAATCACATCTTCCTATTCCAACAGTGATCATATATTTACACATCACAAACTCTAAGATAATAGGATCTATGCTCAGAGTGATAAATAAGTGTAAAATGAAAATTATATAAAAGAATCACTTCATTCCAAAACCCATTCACCTTCTTCCATCAAGAATGTAATATTTTTTGATATGTAACATTTGATAGATCATCTTTAGCATCGTTAGATTTAATGCTCCCCCTACATCATTGCTCCCCCTATCATCATATCCCCTTGTCTTGATTAAGAAATTTTCTTCCCATTCAAAGCCACAATTTCTCCCCCTTTATCATTGATCCTGATGGTTACTTCATTGTGTTAATCAACATGGTAAATAAATAAGATGATCATATATAGGGAAATCACATCATACATTACTAATAGGGTGTCCCACATACACAATTTATTGGTTTTGTGGAGTAGATTGAACTCCATGAGCCATTCAATGACATTGAAAAACATCTTTGGGTAACGTCTTTGTCAGAATGTTTTCAACCTATAGTTTTGTAGGAACATAATCATACTTCAAAATCTATTAGTTCACATTCTCTTGGAAAAAATGATAATTTATTTCAATTTTATTTGTCCTTGAGTGTTAGACTTGGTTTTTGATCAAAATTATAGAACATAAAATTATTATTATGGATTCTAATCTGAGAATTTATTGAAACTCCCTTATCAAAAAATTGTTTCTTCATACACAATAACTATATGAAATCTTTAGTGGCCCTAATATATTAAACCAAAACAGTTCTCAATGAAATGAAATGTTTTTTCATTATTATCCAAGAAAAATACAAACCACCAAGATATAATTCACCTCGTGATGTTGATTTTTTATCATCACTTGAACCTAAACAATATTCATTTTGGTAGCCTAATAACTCTTGAGGATATTTTTATTGTATAGAGAATCTAAATACACCATACGCTTGAAATAACTATGTAGTATTTATTCTAATATTAAGTGCCCATTTTTGGGATTTCTTTGATACCAGGATGGTGGGTGTGTGGAATAAATAATATCAGGTCTTTTCATTGTCATGTATAACATACTACAAATTATTTTCATTTATTATATTATAGTAACATCATTGGATTCAATATCATCTAGTAGATTCATCTATCGAGACACCATAGTCATCATATACTTGGAAATATCCATTACCAATCTTCTAAAAATACAATTTTCATATTTATATTGAAAAATGAATGTGAAATTCATCCCATGTTTCATCGATAACCCAAGGAAAATGTTAGTTCACCGATCATTGACATTTTAATATCACATTTCATGAATTCCATAAACTAATTGCAATGTGATTCATCTGATCCACCAAATATTATGTCATCGACATATACTAGAATCTCCATACTATGATTACTATCAATTTTTAAGATATAGATTGTAATAATCTACACGATACTGAAAATCAAGATTCTATGAAAACTTATATAGTCTTGAATTCCATTCTCTTGGTACTTTCTTCAACCAATATAGATCCCTCATCTGCCAAAAATCAATGTTCTCATCTTCATGAATGAGAAAACCATCCGACTTCTCAATATGAACTTCTTTTCCAGATGTCCATTCAGAATTGTTGACATAAAATCTATTTTTCAAACAATGAACCTTCATTGCACTATTAATTCCAAGAATTATCTTATTCTCTCAATCCTTGTAACATGTAAAAATGTTTCGTCAAAATTGATACCCTCTATCTAGGATTACACTTTGGAGACTAGTCCTTATTTATTTCATATCATTGAGCCATATTCATTTATATTATTTTAAGAGACCCATTTAATCATGATAAATTTATTATCTATTGGTCTTGAAACAATACCCCATATCATATTCTTCTCAATATAGTCAAACTCGTTATTCATATACTGAACCCAGTTTTTATCGTCAATAGATTCTTAAAAATGTAGGATCTACCTATGATAAGAATGATGCTTTCTTTATAGCCTTATCCTCCTTGTCTTTATTATTACTATTTGGTTATTGAGTATGTTCTTTTAGTTAATTTCATATATTATAATCGATCTTTTTGAAGATAAAGGTTTATTATAATCCTTTTCATTATCTGAATCTTCTTCTAAATTATCCTCTAGAACTAGAACACCCCATTATCCACTTTTCCCTTTATCGCTATCTTCTTTAGACTCATCTTTTATTTTCTAAATATTATAAAAATTCTATACTATATTTATATCATTTCTTTCACCTAACATTCCCTGTTTCTTATTGTAGAATTAATATTGTTTTGAATTTGATGCAAATATCCCTTCTACTCCATGGGATTAAAAATTCATGTGTTTATACTTATTGAGAATGAAAAAATTTCTTCTGATGACTCGAATTTATGTCAATGTTGGGTTCATTCATTACAATATATCATATATTTTCCTCTCTTATTTTTTATATCATAATTCTATGATTCATGTGTAGACTGATTTCATCACTAATTTCTTCCAAAAATTAAATATATTTTCTTTCTCAATGAGAATTTTCTTTCCCTGATGTTAATAATTCGATTTCTAATCTTAACTACTACACTCTTCTATGGAGTTATTACTGCTAAAACTTGGATCCTTATCCCATGATAGTTGAGATAATCATTCCATTTTATATTTTTAAACTATGTATTAATATATGTTCATATCTTATAGATTTTCTGACTTAAAATCTTATCAACATCCCTTTGGTAAGTTGTTATGAAACTGAACACCTTAGACTTGTTAGTGAAGAATGAAACTCATGAAAGTATACTAAAATCATTAATAAAGAGAACTTATATATCCTCCCATCAATATATCATGGTGATATTGGTCTTCACGCATCAATATACACAAACTGAAGAACATTTGTTGATCTTATATTTTTTTGACTTATATGTATTTATAATGATATTATGTTGTTGATAAGCATCCCACAAATGAGTGAAATAATGTTAGATCATAGAGAGGTCACAAGCAACATCATATTTCACAAGATAATCCATGTATGTTTTTCTTAAGAGACCAAGTCATTTATTGCATTACTTTTTTTCTTCTTACTTGGAAAAAAGAACATATTGTTTCACCTATCTAGTGGTAGATATTCCCAATCATATTGTATCCTTGTATAATAATTGCACGACTATTTTCGTTGATGACCCATAATTTGTTGGAAAATATTACAGAATATCTTAAATAACATAATTCAATGACACATACTATATTGTGAATAATTCCATCAACAACCAGGATATCTATATGCCTCATGTATTTTCCACCAAACATCTCTTTTTTGGATATGATGATTTTTAGGCCTTCATAATTAAAAAATCTCACAATAATTTCCTTATAATTTATGATTCCTATCACTTCTTATTTGATTTCTTATTTTATGGGAGGTGCATCAACTATCAATGATCCATATTTCATTTTGATATAATGCTTTGAATAAAATTTATGAAACCACTTCATGAACATATATATTCTTTATTATCCTTGTTTTGGAATTCAAATGTGGTACAAATTGATAATACTGGTCTTCCCCAAATTATAATAGACTAGATTAATTTGACAGAGTTTCAAAGGGACTATTCTTTTTAACTACTACTCATGATCACATTCATCATGCTTCATCACATTCCAGTACATTGTTGATGAGTAATATCTATCCACTTGTATGAATATTCCATACCCAATATGGTGACAACAAAATGATGTCCTAGAATATTGGGCTCTATATCATTTCCTCTATTTTTCTTGTTTCCATCGATTCTTATTGGCAATGGAATATATAATTTTTGGGTGTCTCATCATTTGAGAACAATAACATCTAATTCGAGGTGAATTCATGTGTGTCGTTACTACACTACTACTTTTTTATGGGTTTATTAAATCTTATAGTTTTGATTCATAACTATATAAATCATCAATATTTGAGTGATTTCCAATGGTCTAACTTCAACCACTATGAAATTCTTTTTCCGAACATGCACCATACCATCTATAACATTTAGATATATCAGTTTCTTCTCCTGACATCCCATTTTTTATTTAACTGGTTCTTTGAGCTTTAACTTTATGTTTTTACTACCATTATTTCAATATTTATTATAAAAATTGTCTCCTGTAATATTTCACTATCCTTTTTATGTTTACAACTTCCACCTCAATATTTTTAATGAGTTTTTTATTGATCATTTACTATAATATTCAAATAATCAATTACCCTTTTTTGTTCATCAACATTAATCTTGTACTCACCGATCGTATCTGATTTCTCTTCTTTGAAGAATCAAGTTTTTTAATTTCAACTATTATCATAGACTTATCTTATTCTTTCTCTTATATAAAGTGTTTGTAATCATGAACCACCCTATTATATTTACTTATTTTGTCTCTTCAACATGTTATCTCTTCACGCGAATCCTCAAATTTGACATGAAGGTCAACTATTCCTTCGACTCCTTTGTCATTTTTGATTTGTTTCCTTATTGGGGAGTTTCAGAAAACTCCAACCATGGCATATAATAAATGATCTTGCAGTCCTACATACCATCTACCATATATTCTCTTGAACATTCATCTTCCTCTAAAAGTAAATTCTTTTTTGAATAAATTTTTCTTACCATATAAGTAGGCTAAGTACTTCCTCTTGGGAATTTTGACATAATTTTCCATATCTTATTGAAACATTTTAGGGTCCTTGCAACAATATGTCCAACCAATTCACATAGAAAGAAAGATTTTTTTTTTCTTTTAAATTTTCCTTTTCCATTTCGTAAATTTGAGGAAATGAATGACATGACTTCATCTTTATCTTTTTCCTCATTCCTATATTCAATAGTGAGCTCCTTTATAGACTTGAATTGCACTTCCATAGAATTACAGTTTTCCACATACTCATTATCCTCATTACTCATCACATATGCTAAAGGAGTACTATGAAATCATTACAATGTCAGATACATTGGATCATTGTATTGAAATACAGAATCCTTTAGATAGAAAAAGGTGGAACTCATATCATGATTCAATTGAAGATCATTACATCATTATTAATTTCACCAAGACCATGCATGTCATACAAAATAACATTCCCCTGGTCAAAGAATACATCAACAGACTTAGTAGGAGGAATTCAGATATACTTATACTTTTTCGATAGATACTGAAAATTTTATTTTTTATTAGTTAAGTCACCCTAACAGATATTTAGAATTTTTTATGAAATAAAATTTTATGACTTACACAACATCACCATCTCAAAAATAAAATCAGATAGGGCTCTCACGAAATTCTTGGTTACATTAAAATCCACATCCAACTCCCATTGGTCAATTACTGATAAAGCATTACTGTTGATAATCAATGAAATTTCATGAATCTGTACATTAATGAAATAAATTATAATATATCAGAAGTAGTGATCCATCTGATTCTTCCATAACTGAAAATCCTTTGCATCAAATATAAAAATAACTTTTTGATTAACATCCTCCACTCATTTTACTGATATAAACCCACAAACATTCAAGAATTAGCTATGATACAAATTTTTAACCCAACTAGGTTAGATACCCTAATAGGGGGTGAATCAGGGAATGTAAAATTAATCAACATCCCCTTAAATTCATGTTTCATCATTAAACAGATCACCCTTCTCTCTATTTCCCATAGAAATGTATGAATATAAATTGAAGAAGTAATGAGACAAATCAATTTTACTTGGTTCACCCTCACAAGGCTATGAATAAGGAGCATATAATGGAAATGTGTCATTGTACCAAATTAACTATGGATAACTACCATAATACATGGTTTGGGCTAGACCACTTCTATTCCCAGGTTGACTACATTTATAATGTCTAGGTTCAAATCATAGCTTTCCCAAGGGTCACTACAAAAATATCATTCTAAGGCCCACTATTGGTGAAAATTATTACCATATCCCCTTTTTCATCACTGCTATGGAAAGGTTCCAAAAATAGTTTATGGACTTTTAGGTCCCATAATTTTCAATAATGAATTCATCCTCAATTTTAGGTAGATGATTCATTGAAGATACTTCTGGGATTCAATGTCAAGACCCGTAAATTTGAAGGAAATTTTTTTTCTTAATTTTCTTTGGAATTTTACAAGAACACAGTTTCTAACGGCGCTTGAATCTAAGGTGCGGTGTACCCAGAAACAATTTCCGAAGTTTAGCTCAGGTACGTTCAGTGAACGAATGAGAGGGAATTTCTAACTTTTTAACCGGTGCTCGGAATCAAATTCCGAGGGCACCGATGGAACCGTAGTGCTGGTAATTGCTTAGGAACTTCTGTTCCGGAGTTTCATTTACACGAGAGAAGTTGATAAAAATTGTGGAAGTTAAAAATAATAATTTAACAACAATTTTTATTTTTACTCTAAGTGTTTTTATCCTTTGGGAGGAAGTTGGGTAACTACCCATGTTCCCTTTGTAGGTTATGAAGGAGGTGGGGCCCACACGAACCCCACCCCTTCATATTCTTCAACTCTTCAACTCCCCATTAACTCCCCTTCATTTAATTTGACAACTTTTGTAATTTAATGAGGTGAGTTAAATTCAAACTCTTGAATTTCAAAGGTTTTGTGGTGTTAATAAATTAAGTGAGGATTAATTTATTTATGGGTTAGTTTCTTAGTTGTTTGAGAGCCTTTGGATAAGAAAAGCTAAGGAAAGCTAGAGTTCTTCATCCTCTTCGACGAAGAACACAAGGAACGCGAAGAACGCATCGAACTCCATCGAAGAATGTCGAGTCCTCGAAGACCGACTCCGCGACACCGATCCACAATGCGACATCTCTTTCTACAACGGTTCTACTGCAACGTCTCTCTTTCCGCGACGCCGTTCCCGCGATGCGACTTCCTCCTTCCAAGTCGACTCTTTCCACGACGGTTATACCGTGAATTTTCCCTTCGACGAACCTCCGAACATGCTCCGCTCTTGAAACCAAGGTAGGGGTTTTAATTTTATTTATTTATTTTGTTCGTGAATACCAACTTGACGATCTTCGGGGTTTAAAACCAATAGTTATAGAATAACGCGAGGGGGATGGACCGCACAAACACGGCCGACCCTCGTCCTTTTTTTCATGTTGGTTCCTTTGTGGTTTGATACGAGAAGGCGTGGTGCCGTCGCACCAGGCGGAATCATGCGACAAGAAAATGCGCGGCGCCGTCGTGCCGCGCCATGAAAAGAAGAACAAGGACGCGACGCGGTCGCGCCGCGTCGTAGAAACCCGAAGACATCCGCGGACGGAGTCGGGCCACGGCGAAGGGGCGCGACGTCAATGCGCCACACCGGAGAGCCACGAAGATGGTGTGTTTTGTTAATAGACGTTAGGATTGATGGGCGACGACAGAACGGGGCCGCAATGTAATTTTGAAGCTTGCGCAGTAATGTTCATGACCCGAGATGAACACTGACTCAGAAGGTTTTGAAAACGGACCACCGGACAACTCTAGTGGCCTGCAGAAACACCCGGAGGCATGGGTCGCCGGCGTGGCGCCGCCGGTGACCGGAGGCAGCGGCCGGAGCCATCCGGCCGCCAGGAGGCGGCGGCGCCCGAGCGTGCCTCTAGAAGATGGGCAGCGGCGGTTCGCCGCCGGCACCAATTAGCGGCGAGGGCGGCCGCGCACCGCCCCCACTCCGCGACTTTGGCTCGGCCACGCCAAGCCGCGGCCGGCCTGTCGGGCCGGGCCGGACCGGGTCCAGCCTGGTCCGACCCAGGGGGGTCGGGCCGGGTCGGCCCGGGCCCAAACCCCCCATTTTCGGACCACCCACGGTCTTTTGCCCATATCATGAGTTGTAGACCTCTGATCGATGCACCGTTAGCGGCAATGCGATCCTTGGATCGAGACGGTGGTTTTGGAATATTTCACTCAAAGTTTCGGAACACTTTGGGTTCAGCCGGGTTGGTTCGGATACGAAACCAGCCGGGCCCTCGGAGCGGAAACGCTCATATCATGAGCTCCAGACGTCCGATTGACATGACGTCGACTTTGATGGATTCCTCTAAGTGAGACAGATCTTTTGACTTACTCCGCTCAAGGTTTGGATTCTGTCGGAGTGTGGTCGGGTTGGTTCTCTCACGAAACCAACCGGGCCCCTGGAACGAAAAAGCCAATAACTCACAAATCGGGCGTCCGATTGACGCGCCATCTGTTTCGTTGAATTCCTCTTGATGAGACGGAACATTTAGCATACTTCGCTCGAGATTTGGATACAGTTGGATAGTGGACGGGTTGTATTGCACCCGAAATCCAACTAAGCCCCTAGAACGGAAAAGCTGATATCTTTCAGACAGGACGTCCGTTTGACAAACCGTCAGTGGAGTTGATGATATCGTTGAGAAATGGTACCTATGAGTATTCCCTATGAGAGTTCGGGATACATTTGAGATACGGCTGGGATTGGTTTGCTCACAAAACCAACCGGGCCCCTGGGATGAAAAGGCTAGTAACTCACAGACCGGGCGTCCGATTGATGCGCCGTCTGTTGCGTTGAGACCCCTATGACAAGGCGGTCCTTTGAGATACTTCTTCGTGGGACTTTGAGATACTTGGAGTATCGACCTGTAGCTCGTGGAGCGGACCCTCCTAGAGACGAGCGTACAGAGTACGTAGACCGTGTAGCTGGCTGGGACCTGAAGACTGCTTGTCCGATTGGAGTCGGAGAGACTTGTATAGCCCCGTGGGGAGCACTACTGTGTTTGGGTGGCAGACCCACAGCAGGGAGCACTAATGTGTTTGGGTGGCAGACCCGCGGTACTTGACAGGAGGAGTACCTCTGTAGGCTATGAGGGGGAAGCACTACTCTGTTTGGGTGGCAGAACCTGACAGGAAGCACTACTATGTGAGGTGGGAGGCCCGCGGTACTCGACAGGAAGAGTACCTCAGCAGTCTTAGGTTAGTGAGGAGTACCTCAGAGTCGTTACAGGACCACTGTACACTCTAGAGATGAGGCTCTTCAGCAGTTACAGTTTCTATAATGAAAATCTGGGTTTTAGCTGAGACTTTTGACCTTTGTGTTTACCTCATGATTGAGATGGGTCACTTGATAACTTAGGTATATGTATGGGAATATACCTAGGTAGTGGTTATCTGTTGATTTCATGATCTTGGTGTTTTCCTCATGATTGAGATGGGTTACTTGATAACTTAGGTATATGCATGAGCATATACTTATGTAGAGGTTATCAGTTAAGATCTTCTTTGTGGTTATCCTTATTGGTTTTAGTGAGACCATGAGGGTCTCGGGGTCCCTACTGAGTATCCTTATACTCACCCCTACACGGGCTATACCTGCACCTTGTTGTGTTGGTTGTAGTCGACGGGCAGTGCTGACGGAGGCCTAGTGTTTGGGGACTGGACGGTACCCGGAGGTGGACTACACGACGAGTCAGTACCCGGAGGTGGACTACACGACGAGTGAGTATCTGGAGGTGGAATTCATGGCGAGAAGACACTCGGAGGAGGTTGACGGGCGAGAGTGTTGTGGATGCTATCTGTTCCGACCCTTCAGGTAGGATCCGTGGTGGACGATCTAGGAGCTGCGCCATCTATACCTACCCTTCAGGTAGGATCCAAGGAGGACTACCTAGGAGCCGCTTCCATTCTTATAGCTGTTGTCTTTTCCTGTTGTACTTTGTTCTGTTGTAGTTTTACATTCATTTGGTTTGTATTCTGGCCCATTTACCTTTCATCACTTCTCTTTGTACTTAGTGTTTTACTTCCACTTGTACTCTGTGGTGTTTTGTTTACTTTTATAAAGGCAATGCCTTCCCAGTTATTGGGATTTACGCCTTTGATGCTAGTCGCCAGCCCCTGGCCTATGGAAGGCGGGCTTGGGGTAGTCACGGCATGGGCCCCGAGGACGGGTCGTGACAAATTGGTATCAAAGGAGTCGGTTCTACCACAGAACTTATAACTCTGATATTTTCATTCTGTGAAGCAATAGTGTTAAGAGTACCGAGTGTGGTTTTCAGTTCAGGGAGTCCAGTGTTGGTGCGGGTGCCCGACGTATCCATACACCAGGACCCTGAAAACTGATTTCTGACTTTGTACATGAAAACACTGATTGCATGTGTGTTTCCAGAAGTTTTATTTATATATCAACTCAAACCAGGTCAGCTCACCAGGTATAAATCGTTTGATAGTGTCACGTTGTTTCTTTCAGGATGCCTCCCCGTCGATGACCAGCTGGAGACCCGAGAGTGGTACGTACTGACAGCCCACCGAGCGACGTGGCCTCAGTACAGGGCCCTATCATAGTTGAGTCACCAGCGGTACTACTACCCATTGGGCCATCGATGCCACCAGCCCCAGCAGCAGAGGGTGCACGTCGCTTGAGTTCACTGCAAGAGTTCCAGCGCCAGAGACCACCCAGGTTCCAGGGAGGGACGGACCCGCAGGCGGCTGAGGATTGGCTGGAGGCTGTGGTGAGAGTTTTTAGACTAGTGGGGATGCTGGCATATTTCATGGTGATCCTTGCTGCTAGCCTTCTTCAGACAGCAACCGGAAGATGGTGGAGCCTGATGCTCCAGATGCATGACGAGGCGACTCTTCTTTGGGCAGACTTCGAGAGCCTGTTCCGGGCAGAGTTTGTACCAGCCACCCTTCGAGCGGTGCATATACAAGAGCTACTTCAGTTGCGTCAAGGCAGCATGATAGTGGCGCAGTATTCAGTGAGGTTCACAGACCTCTCACGCTACTCCACAGATATGGTACGTGACCCATTCTTCAGGGCCCGAACCGTCGAGCATGGGCTCAGATGAGTGATTAGAGCTTCTTTGGTTCCACTCAGCATTCCGACACAGACAGGGGTGTTGGAGTGAGCCCTTTTGGCGGAGAGTTTCCTTGCTGAGCAGTCTCCAGCAGCAGGACCCACCACTAGCTGGCATGTGCCAGAATCTTCTACAGCAGGCAGTAGACAGATGACGCAGAGGTCCAAGAGGACCAGACCTACAGGTGGTCGACCGCGTGACTTAGGGTCGGTAGTACGAGGAACCAAGGGATGTGACAGAGCCAGACCTGCCATGAAGTGTTATTCCTGCGACGGAGTTGGTCACATGGAACGTGAATTTCCGACCCGCCATGCAGATGACCAGAAGTTAAATGAAGAACCTCCGAGGCAGAGGCAGAGGTTCGATCAGGGCGGACCGCAAGGAGCAGGCGGCCATGGAAGAGGAGCTGGATGTGCAGTTGGAGGTGGACGACACTTCGGGATGTTGCCACCACCACCACCAGGAGGTCCACCTTGAACACAGGGGACATGAGGACATGGGAGAGATCAGCTTCATGAAGCAGAATCTTTTGACTACGGAGCTCCAGAAGCGAGTGGACAGGAGCGGAACTAGTGGTGTATATCTAGTTCCATGATTTTGTTGTTATATTTGTGTCTTTGTACCATGAGCTGTAATAAAAGAAAGAAACTTACCTTTGTGTTGTTATCAATCCTGTCCTCTCTTGTGTTGTTACTAATAGGTTCTGGATTAGACTGTTGACTTGACCCTCACGTGTGAGATAGCTACTGGAAGAGACCCAGTTACCACACACTGAAGCCGACTGTGTGAATCAACCATTGGAGGCGAGAGTAACAGTTGGATCTATTGGTAGTAGCGTCGAGGCCTTACGACGTCATCCTTGGTATGGATTAGTATCATCCATGTTGGGATTGATTGTATTAGGCAAAGAATGTGGTTCATCCAGGGGATGAGATCAGATTTCTCTTTTCGGAAAAGAAGAAATCCTTGCAGCTCTTGTGGGACCAGAGATGGTCCAAGCCACGATAGAGAAGGTCCAGGTCATCCAGGAGGCAAGGACCACTGGAGTTCGAGGATGGCGACCACGTTTCCCTACTAGTCACACCTCGATGAGGTTTACAGAGGTGTGGCCTAGGCAACATGTTATCTCCGAGTTTCAGTAGAACTTTTCAAGTCCTCAGCAGGGTAGGCGAGGAGGTTTACCGCTTGACCCATCCACCTCAGTTGCACCAGGTGCACGACATTTTTTCAAGTATCTCAACTGAGGAGATACGTGCTTGATCCTTCACACATCATCGACCTCAGGGAGTTGGACATCGATAATAGGGCGTCATGCACGGAGGTTCTAGTGGGGATCGAGGATCGACAGGAGTAGATTCTACGAGGATGGTCGATTCCTCTTGCGTGTTTTCGAAGGCAGCACAGAATCCTCCAGGTAAGCACATGGGAGCGGAAGGCTGAGATGTGTGCTGTGCACCGCTTCTGTGACCCTAATTTGTGTTGAAGCTTTACGGGGACGTAAAGCCCTGAGGTGGGAGTAATTTAAAGACCCGGAAATTTCAAGGAAATTTTTTTCTTAATTTTATTTGGAATTTTACAAGAACGCAGTTTCTGACGGCACCTAAATCCGAGGTCCGGTGTACCCGGAATCAATTTACGAAGTTTAGCTCGGGTACGTTCAGTGAAAGAATGAGCGGGAATTTCTATCTTTTGAACCAGTGCTCGGAATCAAATTCCGAGGGCACCGATGGAACCTTAGTGCCGCTAATTGCTTAGGAACTCGTGTTCCGGAGATGTGTTTACATGAGAGAACTTGATAAAAATTGTGGAAGTTAAAAAAAAATTTAACAACAATTCTTATTTTTACTCTAAGTGTTTTTATCCTTTGGGAGGAAGTTGGGTAACTACCCAACTTCCCTATGTAGGTTATGAAGGAGGTGGGGCCCATACGAACCCCACCCCTTCATATTCTTCAACTCTTCAACTCCCCATTAACTCCCCTTCATTTAATTTGGCATCTTGTGTAATTTAATGAGGTGAGTTAAATTCAAACTCATGAATTTCAAAGGTTTTGTGGTGTTAATAAATTAAGTGAGGCTTAATTTATTTATGGGTCAGTTTCTTAGTTGCTTGAGAGCCCTTGGAGAAGAAAAGCTAAGGAAAGCTAGAGTTCTTCATCCTCTTCGACGAAGAACACGAGGAACGTGAAGAATGCATCAAACTCCGTCGAAGAACGCCAAGTCCTCGAAGATTGACTCCGCGACACCGATCCACGACGCGATGTCTCTTTCCGCAACGGTTGTACCGCAACGTCTCTCCTTCCGCGACGCCGTTCCCGCGACGCCGTTCCCGCGACGAGACTTCCTCCTTCCAAGTCGCCTCTTTCCATGACGGTTATACCGAGGTGTTTTCTCTTCGACGAACCTCCGAACAAGCTCCACTCTTGAAACCAAGGTAGGGGTTTTAATTTTATTTATTTATTTTGTTCGTGAATACCAACTTGACGATCTTGGTTTAAAACCAATAGTTATCAAATAACGTGAGGGGGCCGGACCGCACAAACACGACCGACCCTCCTCATTTTTTTCATGTTGGTTCCTTTGTGGTTTGGTACGAGAAGGTGTGGTGCCGTCGCACCACACGGAATCATTCGACAATGAAATGTGCGACGCCGTCGTGCCGCGCCATGAAAAGAAGAACAAGGACGCGGCGCCGTCACGCCATGTCGGAGAAACTCAAAGACATCTGCGAACGGAGTCTGGCCATGGCGAAGGGGCGCGACGTCAACACGCCGCGCCGGAGAGCCATGAAGACGGCGCGTTTTGTTAATAGACATGCAGATTGACGGGCGACGACAAAATGGGGCCGTAATGTAATGTTGAGGCTTGCGTAGTAAAGTTTGAGACCCGAGATGAACACCAGCTCAGACGATTTTGAAAACGGACCACCGGAGCAACTCCGGTGGCCCGCGGAAACACCCGGAGGCGTCGGTCGCCGGCGCGGCACCGCCGGCGACTGGAGGCGGCGGCCGGAGCCGTCCAGCCGCGAGGAGGCGCGGCGCCCGAGCGCGTCGCCGGAAGATGGGCGGCGGCAGTTCGCCGCCAAACCCAATTAGCGGCGGAGGCCGCCGTGCACCACCCCCCGCTCCGCGACTTCGGCTCGGCCACGCCGAGCCATGGCTGGATGGTCAGGCCAGACCCTGTCGGCCAGGCCGAGCCGGGTCGGCCCGGGCCCAGACCCCCCGTTTTCGGACCACTCACGGTCTTTCGCCCATATCATGAGCTGTAGACCTCCGATCGACGCAACGTTAGCAGCGATACGATCCTTGTATCGAGACGGTCGTTTCGGTATATTTTTCACTCAAAGATTCGGAACACTTTGGGTTCGGCTAGGTTGGTTCGGATACGAAACCAACCGTGCCCTCGGAGCGAAAACACTCATATCTTGAGCTCCAGACGTCCGATTGACATGTCGTCGACTTTGATGGATTCCTATAAGTGAGACAGATATTTTGGCTTACTCCACTCAAGGTTTGGATGCCGTCGGAGTGTGGTCGGGTTGGTTCGCTCATGACACCAACCGGGCCCCTGAAAGGAAAAAGCCAATAACTCACAGACCGGGCGTTCGATGGACGCGCCGTCTGTTTGGCTGAATTCCTTTTGATGAGACGGTGCTTTTGGAAAACTTCTCTTGAGATTTGGATACAGTTGGATAGTGTCCAGGATGGATTGCACCTGAAATCCAACCGAGCCCCTGGAATGGAAAAGCTGATATCTTTCAAACAGGACGTCCGTTTGACAAACCGTCAGTGGCGTTGATGATCTCATTGAGAAACAGTCCCTATGAGTATACCGTATGAGAGTTCAGGGTACAGTTGAGATACGGCCGGGATTGGTTTGCTCACGAAACCAATCGGGCCCCTGGGATGAAAAGGCTAGTAACTCACTGACCGGGCGCCTGATTGACGCGCCATCTGTTGCGTTGAGACCCCTATGATGAGGCGGTCCATTGAGATACTTCTTCATGGGACTTTGAGATACATGGAGTATCGACCAATATCTCGTGGAGCAGACCCTCCCAGAGACGAGCGTACGGAGTACGGAGACCGTGTTGCTGGCTGGGACCTGAAGACTGCTTGTCTGATTCGAGTCGGAGAGACTTGTATAGCCCAATGGGGAGCACTACTGTGTTTGGGTGGCAGACCCACAACGGGGAGCACTACTGTGTTTGGGTGGTAGACCCACGGTACTCGACAGGAGGAGTACCTCTGTAGGATATGGGGGGGGGGAGCACTACTGTGTTTGGGTGGCAGACCTCGGCGGGAAGCACTACTATGTGAGGTGTCAGGCCCGCGGTACTCGACAGGAGGAGTACCTCAGCAGTCTTAGGTTAGTGAGCAGTACCTCGGAGTCGTGAGAGGACCACTATACACTCTAGAGATGGGGCTCTTCAGCAGTTATAGTTTCGATAATGAAAATCCTGGTTTGAGCTGAGACTTTTGACCTTTGTGTTTACCTCATGATTGAGATGGGTCACTTGATAACTTAGGTATATGTATGGGCATATACCTGGGTAGTGGTTATCCGTTGATTTCATGATCTTGGTGTTTTCCTCATGATTGAGATGGGTAACTTGATAACTTAGGTATATGCATGAGCATATACCTAAGTAGAGGTTATAAGTTAAGATCTTCATTGTGGTTATCCTTGTTGGTTTTAGTGAGACCTTGAGGGTCTCGGGGTCCCTACTGAGTATCGTTATACTCACCCCTGCACGGGCTATGCCCGCATCTCGTTTTGTTGGTTGCAGATGACGGGTAGTGCTGACGGAGGCCGAGTGTTCAGGGACTGGACGGTTCCCGGAGGTGGACTACATGACGAGTCAGTACCCAGAGGTGGACTACACGACGAGTCAGTATCTAGAGGTGGACTTCATGGTGAGACGACACTCGGAGGAGGTTGACAGGCGAGAGCATTGTGGAGGCTATCTGTACCTACCCTTCAGGCAGGATCCGTGGTGGATGATCTAGGAGCTGCGCCATCTGTACCTACCCTCCAGGTAGGATCCGAGGAGGACGACCCAGGAGCCGCTTCCGTTCTTCTAGCTGTTGTCTTTTCCTGTTGTACTTTGTTTAGTTGTAGTTGTACTTTCATTTGGGTTTGTATTCTTTCCCATTTACCTTTCAGCACTTCTCTGTGTACTTAGTGTTTTACTTCCTCTTGTACTTTGTGGTGTTTTGTTTACTTTTATAAAGGAAATTCCTTCCCAGTTATTGGGATTTACGCCTTTGGTGCTAGACGCCAGCCCCTGGCCTATGGAAGGCGGGCTTGGGGTAGTCACGGCACGGGCCTCGAGGACAGGTCGTGACATACAACTTCAATTTGGTTAAAAAACATGGATTAAACACTTAAAAATTCCTTAAAACTAGAAAATACATGTCTTTAATGTAAAAACATCAACTACCTATGATTTCCCAAGATCTTCAAGAGATTCCAAATATTTTTTTTACTACATTGAATATAATAGTGAATACACTCATTCTGAAAATATTGTCAAATTGTAAAGATCCTATGTCTTTTTCTTATTCTTCTACGTAATTATGATATTGAACTGATACTATTTAAAGGTAAATGTCAGCACATATCGTCATGAGTAAGACTCTATTGTTATACCCCTATAGAAGACCCTGGTGTGTATCCCCTTGCATATGATCCAAGTGTTTATGGTTTTGTAAGATCAAGGTTTGTAATCATTGCATGAGATCATGGAGTGAGACCCTTTGCGGGATATCTTAGTGTAAGGCCTTTGCACAAGACCCAACCGAGAGACCCTGGTGCAATACCCTACTATGATACCATAGTGTGAGAACCTACCATTAGACCCTAGTGTGAGACACTACAACGAGACCCCATTCAGATCATGTGAAATACTATCACAATGTAAATCATGTAATATCCTCCATGAGATATCTTCATAAACATCTTTTGTGAGATATCTCCATGATTCACATTAGTGATATCTCTATGTGAAAATTATTTCTAGATGCGGCTTCAGATCAATATTTTATTAAAAAAACATCATTAATTTTTTAGGATGGTTTAGGGGTAATTATAAGCATAAATCAACCACCATAACTCCAAAAATCATGGAAAATCGTCTACTTCATGGGAATCATACACTCCATGTGATCTAGGTGATATATCCTCTCATGCTTTGTTAGAGATCTAGATGTGAGTCATATTCACGCTGCGTGCAAGATCTGGGTAGGGGCTCTTTACATAATCACGAGTGTTGTGAAAAATCCCTTCATGAGATCCAAATACAATCATATACACCATGTGAGATCCCATAACAAGATCCACAGACGTTCATGACCACTATAAGAGACCCAATCGTGATACACAAAGAATATTATGGTGTTTTTGGTATTCCATCATGAGGTCACTAGTTTGTCTTGTGATTTTGTGTGTTCTTGTATTCATGTAATTTTCATGATCCATCATAAGATCCATATATAATCATGAACATTGCATGACATCCCATCACAAGATCCAAAGACAATAATTTTCTTCATGATATATCAATGTGAGATCAGTCCATCCTTCATGCTCCATGAGATCAGGTTAGCATTCTCACATTTCATGAGATATGACATTCACACTTTTCAAGAAATTGGACATTCATGACAACTGTTCATGCCATTTTTGACATCCATCCATTATAAAAAACATCAAAAATTGTCATCAAACACAACCAACCCCAAATCACCATCATGAGGTATTTTTCCCTAACGTAATTATTAGGTAATTTTAGATGAAAATTCATTATCTAAAAAAGTATACATTCCTTGAATTTTTATATGTTTTATAACATAAAATTCTAGATACATAATGTTATTATTTCATAAAAGGTATACATAATCTCCCACAAATTTCTTCCCACAATGTACTTTTTCATTGACATACCCTACATAAATCATTTCTCCATAACAAACAAAAGGGAAACATAATAAATGATGATCAGATATGATTCGAAAGTGTAAACAAGGTAGATATCAGTCAATGATCACATGTAATCAAATCTTGACCAAAAGAAAATGAGAACCTGATATTAAAATAGGAAATTTATATCCAATAATTCATAGATAATAATCATGATTGAATGTTTTTAAAGATAAGAAGACATGAATCACAAATGAATCATATACCATAATTCTTGAGATGATATTATAATATTAATAACATTTCATAGAGATTGGGAAAATATTTATTAAAAATTATAATCATTGAAATATTCTGTTAAGTATACCCACCAAGACATTGATCACAGGTTAGGTTTTTTCAAACCAACCATGTACATAATTTGGTTTTGATATAGCTACATGTGTAGACTGTTTTTTTCTAGGGATAACTTCCCCAGTACAATCTTTCAAGATTAAAATAACCAGATGAGTACCCATTGATAACATATAAATTAATCACTACTGAATTCATTTGAGGGACATAACAGACCCACCAGTAACATAATTCTATCATATATATTTCATAGTGTTAGGATAACATTTACCATTTCACTATATCATAACATGTTGAAAAGAAAATGGGATTCAAAAATATCACATCATCATTATCATTAAATAGCCCATGAAAAAATGAATATGATATCATTGCATATTATAAAAACTGGAGTATTAGTAAAATTAGTAGATAATATCATAGATGAAAATACCTTTAAATCAAATCTAGAACATTTCTTAATGAAAATACACTTTTCATTTTGAAATCAAATAGTTATAATATATAAAATTAAAAAATCTTATGATATATTTTTTGTTGGAAAAAAAAATAATCTTATAAAGTATTTATCAAATAACAGTGTATACATTATGGTGGGAAAATTCAGTCATGTATTGTATATTAAAACCATTATTTTTTATAACATTGGATAAATGTACCTCATTTTAGGAAACAAATATTATAATTAAATGTTTATGATGAATGTAAAACATGGGTAATAATTTCTATATTCAGTAATCTAAGTATAATTAACTAATTCAAAAAAATGTTTATGAAAAAATGGTTATTGAAGAGAAAAAAATTCCAACTGAAGTGAGAAATAAATTCATCTTCCTTCAAAAAAAATTGAAATATTTTTTATATATAGAAGGAAAAATGAATCAAAAATTGTAATTTTTATAAAATAATAATAATGTAGTAAAAATATGACTTTTCATAGTAATATTATAGAATTTCATCCTTTAAAATTCTAAGAAAAAATAATCATGGTAACAAGTGAGACCTTGAAAAAAAACTCCAAACTCTTCATTATCTTTTGAATCATAATCACAATAAAATAGATAACCTTATATGAAATAATAAATACCAAAATTATAATATATTAGTAATAAATCATATTAAAATGGTATTATATACACATTATAAAATTATATAGCTATATAAAATATCATATATATCAATGAAGCTAATGATAGATTATAAACCCTTACCGCTTTGGTAACATTAATATAAAAGACAACATGGAAGATGTAATTTAATTTAGAAAATTAAATAAATTTAATTCAAATGTATACATGATATAACATATAAAATGTTTAGAATATACACCACATTAACATAAATAGGTGCATAACATTGAAAACTATATATTTAATACAAATCAATTCATGATTTATTACTAGAAACCACACTTATTAAAACATAGAAGAGGGTTAGGTCTGATGTCTTTGAAAAAATATCTACATAACATAAAAACATTCAATAGAAAAAAAATATAATTATTTAAATACTCCATAACATGTGCTTATATTCCATAGACCTTCTAAAAATCCATTGGATAATCAGAGGAAATAAATAAGAAACATGATATCAATAATGCTATGTAATGGAATAATAAGATAATATCATTATTTAAAACATTGAAAATAATCTAAAAGGAATTTAATTATAATGTATGATGAGTGATAATTATTATATTGAGAAGTGAATCATGAAATAACATGATATCATAATGTAAAAATTTGAATGTGGAAACCATATAAATCATTACATTATATGAATAATTCAATGATAACCTCCAAGACATCATAATATATTATCATTAGGATATCCTAAAATGTTTTATATATGTAATATAATGGGATAAAAACATTTCCCAAATCATTTTAGTGCTATATAATTATTTTCCCACCCTTCATATTCATAATATGTTGAAGCATAATTGTTCCACATAGAACATAAAACTTAATGAAGCCTTTAATCACAATTAATTCCAAAATTATGTAGTGTGGGTTATATAAATAGTCTCCCAAATCAATTATGTATAATAAATTGATGTTTAATACCATTTACTAAAAATGGGGATGGGTATTCACTACATAATGTTTTGGCATGGGAATACACATGATAAATTCAGCGGCCTGATTAGGTTTATAAAAAATAATTAGAGTGATTAATTTGAGTTAAAAGGGTTAATAATTATATATAAATCATAATAATAGTAATATGGATTTTTAAAAACATACCACCATATGAATAAAGGAAAATAAAAGGGAAAAATATAAATAATTTTCTATAATATAGAGGAGAATGAGAGGATCCCTTACATTCAGAGGGAAATTCTAATGACCTGGGATGGATTTCTTAGGAGCATGGGGACTAATTGGGTGGGATATATAGAAGTAAGGCTAGAGTAAATTATTACTACAAGGTATTTGAGGGAAGATTAATTGGATAATGGTTGTGTTTTTAATTAAAAATAGAGTGGAATTATTTATTCTAATATAAACTATGGTTTTTGACTCTATATGACAACATATTAAAAAACACAAACCTTGTCATGGTTTTTAATATAGTTTCAACTGAAGAGGAGTGGTTTTAATCATTTTATATTTTAATATTAATAATCTCCTTACATTTTTTATCTTTTTATGTGGAGGTGAGTCGTGTTCATAAATAATAGTTTCTAAAACCACAAAATAAAATATCCTTTTGGGGATTTATTAAGGCTTTATAAAAATAATCAAAAAATAAATATATTTTAGAGAAAATAAATATTTGTTCATTGATACATTTTATTGAATATATTACTTAATTTTTTGGGCATTATAATTTTCTCTTAAATATCATATATTTATTCCGCATTTAGTTTTTACCAAAAAATTCATTTATCTTAGAAAATTATGAAAAAATGACCACTGGATAAAATTTACATGTTTATATGAAAATAATATTTCATTTATAAAAGTTATTTTTTAAATTTGAAAATTTATATTTTTACATAAAAATAATTATTTATTGAAATATACTTGTTTTATAATGACAAAATTATTCTAATACATATAAAAATTAAACTGCAATTTTGAAACTTATAATATCATTTATATTAAATAAATATTATTAAATTGGAATATTTTATTAAAATAAAATATAATTTCAAAATTATTTAATTCATCTAAAATTATGTATTGATTGAGATTATATATTCCAAAAATAAAAAATTGATCATAATTTTTTTCAAACTTAATATTTAATCACTTATAAAGTATTAATGATAATGAGCCTATATCCAAGTGGTAAAGGATATGTCATGGAATCCAAAAGAACCAATATCTAATCTAGGTTGGGATGAATTTATGGGGGTGTTGTAGCAGCACTGTAGCAGGGAACTATAGTAGTGTTGTAGCAGCAGAAGATTGTAGCAGTGGTGACACTATAGTGGTGGGGGCACTAAAGTGACAGCTGTACCAGCGGTGGTATGGTAGCATCCTAGGTACTGTAGCAATACTATTCACCATAGGGACCTTTGTAAAAAAATGAGCATTCATGCTTTGTTTTTGGGCTTCCATGCCCTCGGGCCTATGGGCTATGTAATTGGACTCCCTCTACCCAATTAGAGGAAGAGGTATTCACATCAATAATATAAATGATTCTTCAACCCCAAACATTAAAAATAGTATAATCTATTAATTAATAGGTTTAAATATAATAATTTCTTATTAAAAACAAAATATAAAATGTCATATTATTAGTGTATACATTCATAATCCATTATTACATAAGAAAATTCCATAATGTTAATGTTTGTGAGGGTGAGACATTCTTTGGGTGGTCTAGTGAACATGTTTGGTTCATGATATCAATGAATATAAACTTATCTCATTTGCGGTTGTACCCATGAATTAGTTATAGAGTCTAATAAAGGGATTGGTTATGGGAATAACCATATGATTCTATCTCCCTAAAATGTGATTCATATGATATAATCCTACTGGTCGTGGCCATCACTTCCTTTTTTTGTATTAATTTGAGTAATCGTAACCCTATATATTAAATAATCATAGGATCCATATATAAAGGCCTTACAATCAACCGTAGCGATGCTTATCGATATTTTAAATTCATTAAGATAAAACTTATAGTATCCAAAAAACAAAGGTGTGCATATATTTCTTAAATTTATTTTAATAATACTAAATTTAATTATTTATAAAGGGAATTAATTTACAAATGTTTTGGTCATTACATTATCCCCCCTCCATAAATTTCACCCTCAAGTTTTTATTTTATACATTGAAAAAGATATGGATATTTATTTCATTACATCATCCAATTAATACATCCCTTACTCAAACCTGTGTTCTGCCACATAAATTTGACCTAGTGAGTTGTCTTGTTTTATTGAAAATTGTCTCTATGGTCTAGGATCTTCACTAGCTTCACCTCATATGAAAGATGATTATCTAAATGAAATACTTCTAGATTTTGTACATGTGAGGGATCAGGTATGTATTTCATCAATTATTATATATCGAACACATCATGTAATTGATTTATTTTATATAGGAGTGATATTCAATATATTGTATCTTCTATGATTTGAATGATATCAACTGTGTTAAACTATATGGGACTAAGAATCCCGATTTTCCCAAATTGAAGACATTATTCCTTTGAGATATATGATGGAACACTTTATATCTTACATCAAACTCTATACCACATCATCGGTTATCAACATAGATTTTCTACCAATATTTTTTGATTTCATATAATTCTAAATTATTTCATCATTATCTGTCATCTATTGGACTAGATAATGTCCCAAAAGATCCTTCTCTCTAATTTTGTCAAAGTATGTTGGATTTCAACCACTCTACCCAGGGAAAGCCTCATAAGGTTCAATTTAAATTATAGAAAAAATTTTATATATGAGAACCACAGTAGAATAATTTGTTGATCCATACATCCTTAGAAATCCATTTAAAATGTTATCAATCTATACTCAAATGTTTTCATTGTTCTGTTAGATAGACCATGCATCAGAGGGTTATAAGTTTTTTTGAAACACATCTATATATAAAATTTTTATGATGGTATTATTATAAATATTGTGGTAAACCTAAAATATCGATCAAAAATAATAAAAAGTGGATCCCAATGAGGTATTAACTCTTCCCTTATGCATATCATAATGATTTGGTTAAATGTGAAATCATCCATGATAGAAATAAAATATATTTTCTTCATATGGTGATCAACTACTACCCATATGGCATTTTTTCATTTTGGTGTGAGGGGGAGTCCTATGATAATATTAATTGTCATGTTATACCATTTTCATAATATAATTGGAAATGGTTCTATCACACACTTATACATATATCAAACATCCTCGACTAGTTAAAACACAAATCCTTAAGATACTAACTATGCAATCACTCCCTTCATGTTAACCAACCATAATTTTTACTTCATATCACTATACATATAAGTACATCCAAGATAAATAGAGAATGAATATTGATTCACATTATCTATAATTTCCCACATTATTTCTGGTTTTGATGGGATATATATCCAGGTTAAAAACATTATAACTCCAAATTTTACAATGATTAACTCTAAAATATTCACTACCTTATTCTATAGTGACTCTTCAGATTTCGAGGCATCCTTTATCCTCTTAAGAATTAATGGTTGATTAATTATTTGAGGAAAATATATGGAATATAATTTTATTATTCCCATGTCCATCCATTGTGTGCTTTATAATATTATATCCCTTTGAATCCTTATCATGGATAGTGTTGCAAGATTCCTTTTTTACATAGATCATATTCCACTTCATCCATCTATAAAAAATGGATATTGATTGAACAACAATAATCCATTACTAAATCTAACCACCTATATTAACATAAAGTAATTTCCATTTGTGTGAATATATATTTATGGCTTCTATGATACTTAAACATCTCATACATCTCCTCATAGATATAATGTCTCCAAGTAATTAATACGAAGATCATAGTATCCAATTCTAGATCATGTGTTTGGTTGTTCTTCCCATAGATAATTAATTTATTTGATATACATTCTATCCCTTGGTCATCGTAGAATAGTAAAAAACAATGACTTTTTTGGTTTCCACAATATAGTGGAAAATTCCCTCCCTATTTGTGGGTAATTCTAGAATAGGTGAAATTAATATCCTATTCTTAATTCCTTAAAGCTATATTCACATTCTTAAATACATGAAAACATAACTCCCTTATTTGTGAGCATGTTTAGTGGGATTGAAAATATTGAGATGTTTATGAAAATCATCTGTAGTACCTATCTAATCCAAGGGAACCACATATTTTCATCATAGATGTTCATTTACTCCATCCTTTAATTTCCTCCATTATAGAAGAATCCACATAAATACCTTTTTTGGTGAAAACATGTCCCAAGAATGTTACATTATCTAACCAAAAATTTCATTTACTATACTTTCCATAAATCTTTTATCTCTTAAACATCTTTTGTATATTATTCCAATCCTACTCAAGTACCTCTTTGATTTTAGAGTATATAAGAATATTATATATAAAGACTACCATATATTTATCAAGGTAACCCCTAAATACTCTATTAATCATGTCGATTAATAAATCTAAAGAGTTATAGAGTTTTAATGGAATTACAATTATCTCTTAGTGACTAATCCTTTTATGAAATGTGAGTGTGGGGATATCTCCACACTTCATCAATACATGATAATATCATAAATAAATATCTAACATAGAGAATTATTGATCTCCATATAAATGATTGAACAAGTATTCTATCTTTTGAGGATGATACTTTTTCTTTATCATGATCTTTCTAATCCCACAAAAATTAATTCATAGGTGCATTGACACATTCATCTTCTTAAGAAAAAGGTCATTGCACCCCATTGTAACGCACTTTGCAGTAGAAAACTTATATATTTATTCAACTTCAATTTAATATTTAACTCTTACAATTAAAACAAGTCATTCTATATGGGTTCTTAGATATTTTCTAAATTCTAGGTATAAGATTTATTGATATCTCCACCTCACATATTGGAGTAAGACCAAGAAATTCATTACGAAACACATTATAAAATCACCCTATAAGGGGAACTTCCTCAAGGAGGAACTTCTCTTGATTCATAATCATTTTATATAGATTCACCCTTTCACCATAAATACTATCCATTCATGAAATTGTGAAGTTGATAGAGATTCATCCTCATCCTTGAACTTTTATGGAATCATAGGTCGATTTGTTTTACAGAGGGTAATCTATTTCTATCAACAATTTATGTATGATATGCACAAGGAAATCCAATCAATTAAATGAATAGAATTATTTTATATAAAGTTTGTATCAAATGGTTTGATTGGGTGTTTAAAAAACAAATATGGATTGTGGGGGAGTTATATAGTTGGTGTAAAATAATTCGATCATTTTATATATTTTTTTATAACTTAACTTCCATGATTTGAGGTGTTGAATGAATAATTATACTAGATATGTGCGATATAAAATAATTCATGAAACCATGATCAAATTTTACGTTCTCTCAACTTGAAAAGATAAACATCTTACCTATCACAACTTCATTATTTTGATCCACCTCAATAGCTGGGATGCATACACTCACCCTATCTCTCTCGGATGTTGATTGTGTTGTGATTGGTTATCATATTCAACCCTTATCTTAAGGCATTGATTCATGTAATTTTCCTTGTCCTTATAGTATAATCATTGGAAAATTGTTCTAGTGATGAGTTTAATATTCTTTTATTCTATCATATTGGTGGGTTTATCTAACTGGAAATTGCTAGTTAGGTTCCCTCATTCTCACACAAAAATCATTCCATTGTCCTAATCCTGGAATTTTCAAGATGTTGCTTCCTACATTTTGGAAAAGTATGATATTGGAATTTTTTTAACTATCAGGATTGTCCATCATACAACTAGGATTAAAATCTGATTACCACTTACTATCTACAATCCCATGAGACCCTTGAGATTTATCAATATCCATTTTGACTATGAGGGAACATATAATAATTTCTATACAGATGTGAAAGTCTCAAAAATATAATTATTTTTATAGATTCAGATTTATTCCACCAGATAAGTAGTCAACATTACATTTGGGGTCAATGAAAAAGATAGTTGTATATCATCGAAGTCATGTGATGTTCATTCGTACGCACTGATACATTCATAATTAGTTTTTTTAAACCTAAGGAAATATCTCTCAATATTTATTAAGTGGGAGAAAAATATTTATTGATTTTTTTTTCTAGAATTCCTTTAACTCTATTTCTTTGATATCATTCATGGGAATCATATTTATTACCAACATCCACAAGTTATCATATTATCTCTTTATACAATAAAAAACATGCATAGCCTTTTCTTTTTCAATGAATTTAAGGGCAGAGATGTTAATTTATATAGAGGTGAGACATTTTTAAATTATCAAGGGATTAGAATATCCAATGAATGTTAAAGGTCATTATTTCTTGAAGTTCTCAATTTTAACATGTTCATTCATAGGGTATTTTAAAATTTATGTAAATTTAGGTTTCTGTTCAAAACCGGAGTCAATTGAGAATTTATTGTTAGAAAGTACACAATTCCATCACACCTCGACTTGGGTATTTAATTTTTGAAGTCAACACATTACTCCTCACATTAGTTGTTGAAAAAATCACTTCTACTTCGATCCATTGACTCAAAATATTGAAAAAATTTGGGATGATAATTTTTAAACTACTAAATACATACATAGAAAACCATCAACATTAAATGGATAAATAATAAATGGAATATATTATTTCACCTATGAATTAATATATTTCAATCTATGTTATTCATTATATATTTAATAACATAAATTATTTTAAGACTTTTTGTTCTATTAATAATGGTTCATAAAGTGATTTTGAATCACCAATGAATACCCCAAGGAGGGTCAATCCTTATGTTCAAAAAGCACCATTTTGAAGAACCATGTGATGATCGAGTCTATATCAATGCGATTCATTCCGGGTTATTACCACTATGTTGAAATTTACCGGATCCAAGTCCATTTGTATTATGTAGTACAAGATTTCCTTACATGGAATCTATATACCCTGTACATTTCCAAAATTTAGCGACGTTATCTTTTTTTTATTAATATTCCTATGTCTTTCATTAGGGTTTTCTAATCCATAACTGAAAAATAACTTGATTTCCTTTTGATACCAAATATCACAACCCATATCATAAATAAATTGTATTTTGTGATTTATTATATAAAAGCACACTGATAATGACCTAAAAGGTCATGAAATATAGTGTCTATGGTAAATGATGTACATAACATAGAAAAATTAAATATAAAAAATTATTTAAATACATAATAACATGTTCTTATATTACATTTATAATCTAAAACTGCATGAGATAACATGAGGACATATATAAAGAAATGGTTATCTATAAAGACTAGAAGGGGAATAAACAATTATTGAATAATTTAAAGTATTAAATGTTATCTAAGTATAAAATCATGGTATTATAATTGGGGGATAATGATATTCATGAATAATGAGGTATGATATAACGGGATAGCATAATGGAAACATTGGAATGTTGAAACAATCCTAAACATGAAATCATAAGCAGAAGTCAAGGATAACCACCAAGAAAAAATATCCACATGCTTTATGGATATCCCCCTGTTCATTGTACATGACATATCATGAGATAAAAACATTAAAAAATTCATTAGAGGGAAAAAAATTTGGGCCAAAACATCATGTTCATAACATGTAAATGAATAAGTGTTCTAAATTGATCGTAGAATATAAGGATGTATTCTATAACATTTAATCATATGATTAACTATTTTTTTACATAAATAGAAGTCCCCAATAAATTAGCTGGGGTTTGGATTAGTGGTAAGCACCCCATAATACTACATGAAAAATGGGGGTTCAAAACCCATTGGGCACAGGTTACTGTAGAAGTACTGTAGAGGGTACTGTAGCAGCGATGGTACTGTTGATCGGCGGCACTATAGTGGCGACATGGCACTGTAGTGGCAGCGGTACTGTAGCGGTTAATGTAGCAGCCGGGTTACTATTCACAACATAGGAATTTGGCCAAAATTTGGGCCTACGGGCTATGTAATGGGCTACAAGCCCACTGGGCCTTCGGGTTATGTAATGGGTCTCCCTCTACCCAGTTAAAAGAGGTCTTTGATTTGCTTTATTAATAAAAATGAGGCTTCGACCCCAACCTTAAAAAAAAGAAGTCCCCAATAAATGTTTTATTGTGTCGTTTAGGTTAATACCATTGAGTGTAAATGTGTATGGGTATTCACTACACAAATCTTTGGCATGAAAGATCGCATTATAAATTCAGCATCATCTAGGTGGAATGTAAATGATCATGGGAGGTTGTAATGAGATTTAAATGGGTATGCCCTTATATGGAAGTAATAAATATAATAATAGGGATGTTTGAAAAAATCATCCAATATGATAATTTGATGTTAAAGGGAATAATATAAATAAGGTTCTTAAATAAATAGTGAAGGAGAGGATCCAATGCATTGAAAGGGTACTTTTAAATGTATAAGTGGAGATAATTAAGTTATTGGGAAACCAATATGTGGATCTAGAGATGAATGGTATGTACAACATCAGTATCAAAGTGATTTTAATGAAGTGTAATGGGATACTGGGTAGGTTATTATAGAAAAGATAGATGAATTCTTGATTAATTTCAAAACATTTTGTTTGGAATCTATTTGATAATCAAATCAAAATCAAAAACACTACCACAATATTTTACAACGGATTATTTTAAATAAGAGTGGTTTTCATTATATTATAAGGCCAAGAATCTAACTACATAAAATAATACCCTTAGTGATTTGGAGGCGAGCCATGTTCATAAATAATTGAATTTAAATCCATATAATATAATAATTGTTTTGGTCTATTCATTAAGGATTTGTAAATGTAATCATAATAAATCAATATTTTGAGGGGAAATATTTACTTACTATGAGGCAAATTTATTTTAAATATTTCAAAACATTTGTTTTATTATGATGTCTTAATACATACTATATATTTATAGCATATTAGGGTTTTAACAGAAAATTACACTCTCTATGAAAATTTTGAAAAACTCATCATTGGATAATTTCAAAGTGATTATTTAAAAAACTATATTTAATTAATAAAAATAGTTATATAAATACAATCATATATATTTGTAATGAAGAAAACCCATTTATTTAAAAATAATGTCTTACCAATAATAAATTTACAATCCATGTAAATTTTACATTTTACATCATTAAATTATATTATCACTTATATATAGTAAATATTATTTAATAATAATATTTTAGTAAAATTAAATTTATATAAAAAAATCATGAATTCTTTAAAAATTGTGGCTTTAATGGGAGTACATATTTTCCAAAAATACAATTTTGCGTTTCACTATATAAAAATCTAATATTTCTCAAATTCATTATTTGGTAATTTATAATTGACTAATAAAAATGGATAAATAAAATATATATTTTATTAAAAAGGAAAAAAATTTCATAATTTAGGGTCTATATAAATAACCCATTATTAAATCAGTTAATTCACTAAGGATAAGGTGTGAGATGGTGAGACTTTATTTCGGTGGTTTTGAGAACATCATTTGGGCATGATGAAAGTGAGCATGAAAATATACCTTAAATGGGTTCTCGTAGGATTTATGATTTGAATCTTATCTTGGGATTGGTTAGGTGAAAATTCTAGTGTTTCTATCTCCCTAAAAGGGTCTGATAAATATCCTTCATTTGGTATGATCCAACTAGTTGAGGCCATGGATTCTTTTTTCCATGTTAATTTGATTCATCACAACCATATATATATATATAATAACTGTATGAAATGAACACTATCAATGGTTATGATGCTTTATGGTATTTTAAATCTGATGGGATATGACTTATAATTTTCAATGAACCAAAGTAGTTTGTGTGTTTTCTATAATCTTATTTCACAATTGAAAATTTACTTTTAAAAAATTTTAATTTTGATTATAATCCTTTGGGTCATTACATAACATGAAACATGTCTCAATGAATCAATAATTATTTTAATTTCCATTACAATTTTATTGAATTTATTCACAGGGGATGTAACATTATCTTAATTGGGAGACCACCTTTTTCTTACACCTTAATACTTCTTATGAGGGTGTGAGTGTAAGACCAAAGTCTCAATATTACAATAAATGAATCTCATAAGTTATTAAGGAAAATATTGGTTGATATATATTGATAAAACATAGTGAATAATGGATTATAGGAGGAGCCTTTTCAAATTTAGAAAAAGACACACATGGAATTATTTAAAATATTTTAATATAATTATTTTCCTTCTAATATATATTTCACTAAAATTTACATATAATCAATCAAATAGAGTATAAGATCAATATATCTGCATCAAATAAAATTTATATTTGTTTTGGTCTCATTTTAAACATTATCTTTTTTAACCCCTATGTTAACAATTTTTTATCATAACTATGGTAAAATGTTTTTTTAGTCTTTAAGGGTTATAAATTTGATTATATAATGAAACATGGTTTCAAAATATCCCATGGATTACATTATTGGCCACATTAATGAACACTTATTATCTATAAAAACTTTTTTATTTTTAAATCATTTAAAAAATATTATTTCTCATAAAATATCCTTAATGTCGTTTTATTTATGATTCTTTTAATTTGACATTAAATTTATCAATATTATAGTGTATTTATAATAAGAAATAGGTTACTATAAATTTTACATTATAAAAATATTTTGGGGTGGGAGAATAAAATGAAACGGGGAAATCTACCATGCCCATAAGTACATGGAAGTCTCAACCCCGATACCTCCCGGGATACCCCTCAACTAAATGAACACTAGTCTACACCATTGGGGGAACCTTAAATTATACATTTTTATTAACCATAAAATTATTCTAACATTATAATTCATCCAATTTTTTTAAAATATTTGAAAAATAATTTATAATATTTTTCCTACCATTTTTATAATCACTATGTCTTCCTTAGAGTGTAGAACTCCCCACTCATGAACTCAAACCACTCCCTCTTCATTTTAAATACTCATTTTTTGGTTAGAAATCCACCTTGACAATAATAATTTCTATTGAGTTGAAATATAATCCCAAGGAAATATTTTTGAGTGTCTTGAAGAAATTGAAATCTACAATTGGCTGGACTATATATGATTTCAAGGGTATTAGACCCTCAATTCTGTATGAAAAAAATTCATATGGAACCTAACCACAAGCCTAGGGTAGAGTGTCAAGAAGATTAAATCCCAACATAAAATAGGTTTTGAGAGAGTTAGTTATCACGTTGTTGAGCACTGATATCATATATCCAATATCTAATAGTTATTGGGTCAACTGTGTCTAGGTTGTCCCCATGAAGGGATGTTTCACTATAGTTAAAAATGAAAAAAGAATAAAGAAATCAAAGTTAGAAAAGCCAAAAACTGGAGAGTATTTTTTGATTATATGAATCATAATTCATCCACAAGGAAGGAACTTTTTCCAATTCCCCTATTTGATATTTTTTTTGAAGCATTCTTGAAATGAGTTTTTCTATTTCTTTGATGGGTCTTCTAGTTACAACCAGATTCCAGTTGCTCTAGAGGGTCAGGAAAAGTCCAATTTCAAATTCCTAGTTGGGAAGTTTTCCTATAGGAGGATTCATTTTTGGTTGTGTAGAGATCTAAACACCTTTCAAAGGTGTATTATAGATATTGTTGAGACATTATTGAGGAAATCATCATAGTTTTCATGGATGACCTTTCCATTGTGGGTATCACTGTTGATACGTTTCATGGAAATCATGAGTTTGTTTTTGAAATATTAATTGAAAACAACCTTGATCATAATTGGGGGAAGTGCCAATTCATAGTAACACTAGGTATTTGTTTAAGTCAAAATGTGTTAAACAGAGGTCTGGAAGTTGATATTTCTAAGATATAAGTCATTCAAAAACTAGAACCTCCTGAAAATGAAAAAAGTGTTATATGTTTGTTATGGAATGATGGTTTTTGTTGGAGATATATAAATGAATTTTCAAAAATAACCAATCCTTTGAAATATTTTCTTGTTAAGGATGCACAATTCAATTTTTATAAAATTCTATATGAAATAATTTAATTTTCTAAAAGAAAAACACACTACATTCCCCATTATCCCTACACCTAATTAGAAATTACCATTTGAACTTATGTGTGATGCAAGTTACATGGATGTAGTTGTTGTCCTTGTACAGAGGAGATATATGAAATTTTATGTGTTTTGTTATGCTAGTAGGAAATAGATGAGGCTTAAAATAACTATACAACCACTGAAAAAGACTTGTTAGATGTTTTTTCTGCTCTAGAGAAGTTTAGACAGTATTAGTTAGGCTCAAATTTCATCATTTTCACTGATCATTCTACCTTAGAGTACTTTTTGTCTTTGAAGAAACAAATACCAGGATGATTATATGGATTATTTTATTACAAGTGTTAGATATAGAAATAAGGGATAAGAAGGGTGATAAATATGTAGTTTCTGATAACCTATATAGGCTTCCTCTAACTAAATATTAATATCCAAGGGAGATAAACAATTAATTTCATGAAGAAAATATTATTTATGTTTTTATTGGTCAATCTTCATAGTATGTAGATTTTTCCAATTTCTTGGCAGCATGAGTCTTACCCAAAGACATGTCCAATAACAATAAGGAAATGTTTTTCATTGAAATTAAATACCACCTTTCAGATGCCCCCATGCTGTTTAAGAGATGTGTTTATGGTATTCTTAGAAGGTATGTTCTAGAATAAGAAATATTTTTTATTCTAGTGAGTTGTCACTCCTCACCTTGAGGAGGTCACAATAGTGGTGAAAGGACCTATAAAAACTCATTCAAACTGGTTTCTATTGGAAAAATCTTTTTAAGGATTCTAGAATCATTGTGGATGGATTTGATAAGTTTCAAAGGATAGGAAATGTGGGTTAAAAGCATGAGTTACACCATAAAAGAATTCTGGAAGTAGAAAATTTCGATGACTGGTGTTTAGATTTCATGGGTCCATTTCCATCATCTCATGGGAATGAGTATATACTTATTGTTGTAGATTATGTGTCAATGTTGGTTAAGGAAGTATCAATTCCCAACAATCAATCCAATTGTGTAATAAAAATTTTCAAAAACAAACTATTTTAAAATTTGGTGTTCCTAAGGCCTTTAGAACTGATAATGGAACACACTTTAAGAACTAGAAATTTATGTCTTTAATGGAAAAACATGGTTGTGTTCATAATTCTAGAAGCCCTTATAATCAACAGTCTGGTGGAATAGTGGAAATATCTAATAGATAGATGAAGCTAATACTTGTGAAATTTTTTTAAAATTCTATGAAGGGGTGGTCTCTTAAATTGGATGATGCTTTATGGTCATATACAACATCCCTCAAACCCCCAACCGGTATTTCTCCTTATCAGATTGTTTGGAATGTGTTCTCATATTCTTTTAGAGTTGTAATACAAGTCATATTGGGAGGTTAGGGCTTTGAATTTTTATTTTAAGAGTTCTGGTGAGAGAATATTCCTGGAGCCTAGTTAGTAAGATAATTTTAGGAGAGAGAGTTATGATAATTCAAGGATTTATAAAAACACGACTAAAATATTTTAGGATTCCTTCATCAATAATAGATAATTCAAACCTGGACAGAAGGTCCTCCTATTTAACTCTTGAATCAAACTCTTCCCGGGAATTCTAAATTCCCAATGTTCTAGACCTTTTACTATTGTAAGAGTTCTTACGAATGGAGTGTTTGAAATTTTAGGTGAAGAGAAAAAACGCATGTTGGTTAATGGATAGATATCGAGGCTTTATTTTGATGGAAAACCTAAGGGCTTATCTTCCTTTAGTATTATTGAAAACTAATCTTAAATAAATTCTGGATTAATAATTAAAAACATATATCTACATGGGAGGAAAGCCATGGTTTATTTAGTCTTTTCTCTATTAATTTTTTTTCTTTGAATAATGTGTTTCTTTTATGCTCTATTTTTGTGAAATTCCTATTGATACTTTGATTCTTAGTATTATTGCTCTAAATGAGGAAGGATGTTGCTGCTTTGTCAATAAGGGAGTGGAATTACCATGATGGATTAATGGAAAACATTAATTTAGTTAACTTTCATAATTCATGTATTCATTTTACTCCTATTCTTTTTAATAAAAATTCACTGCAATGTTATAGTTACTACTATCGGTAATTATTTTACTCACCAATGCACCTGAGTCAACTATACACTACTGTCGGTGACCCATTAGAGCTACCACCAATTTATATTTGATAGTACTTTCTATGATTCAGTGACTATTACTTTGTAAATTTTTGCTACTCCTGTTGAAAATTCTACTTGTATTAGAAAATTATGCTACATGTTGTTTGGAAAATTTACTGCATCCCTTGCATACTAAAAGGTTTTTCCCTAATGTCACTATGTTGAATAAAATAATTCTTCATGATCCACCATACAAAAAATTGAATTTCAATGTTTGTTAAACCATCCACTGTATGAAAATTTGAGTGTGGGGGATACTTGTAGGCTGGTTCGTGTGTTTTTGTTGAATCATCATTTCTAAGGGGTGTTAGGAATGCTTTATTTTTGCATTATTGAACATCCAACTGAAATATATTTTCTGAATTTCTTTACACCAAATTCACTTTGGACCCACATGTTACATTCCATGTTTTAACATTAATGTAAAATATTTTTCACTGGACTTAATGGTTAATTCATATAATTTCTTGTGAACCTAATGTTAATTAATTATTGTGGAAAACAACATTTTTGAATGTTAATGAGACCCTTTATAGATTTCTTCTATCTACTAAAATAAATAACCTATTTTGAAATTAATCTATTAAATTGGACTTCTTCATATTTGGAAGTCAATATTGGGGACAAAGATGGGTTGTATATGCGGGGGATGGTGTCTATTGTTGATTGAGATAAACTGTGTTTAATGATAATCCCATTAATTCCCACTGAAACATCGTACTTTTTGTAAAAATAGGTTAAAATTTTAAAAATTCATTTATAATTTTAGGCTTTATATTATACCCATTTGTGTCTTTCCATAGAATGATGATTTATTAGTAGTTTAAATTTTTTTGAATATGAAATTGATAAGGTGGATGATTTCTGAGTGAATATACGTTGTGATTTATTAAAATTTGATTTAGTAGTTAGTTTTCAGAGTGACATGGGTAACCTGTTCAGTGGAGTTATTATCATATCCCTTGGAACAAGAATTTTGATCTTGATCCTAGGGGACACACTTTTTTATTATTTGTTAATGTAATTAACTTAGTGAGCCAATGTAAATGGTTTTAATAAAAATATTTTTAAACTGGAGTAGTTTGGTCATATGGGATCCCATGGTGAATCTCTATGACACTAGATGATGGGTGTGTTTTATTTACTATAATCACTATATAAATCTTGAATAAGTGCATATACACAGTGCTTAGAACATGATACATGGATTGGGAAAAATAAAATAAAGTGTCCAGGGTCAAAATGTGTTCATTAATGTGAGGGGAATGATGAATGATCAATTAATAAGGGGTAAAATTGTTTATATGAGAATCATTTACGTTGTATGATTATAGTGAATCAAAAAAATATTTTGGGAACATAGTTAAAGTTCAAATTACAATATTATTTTGGTGATGTTTTTAATTCCACTGATATTTTACCTCTTGTCACTCTAGGACTTGGAAAATGTTCATGGAATGAAATGTCTCATTTTGTAGTGTCACATATTAGGCATGACACATTATTTGATAGATGAATCGTCTCTATATTGATTACACTTTCATTTTTTGTTCTAGTCAAGACATGATATGAATTTATTTCAAGGGCCTTTTGACATTTTTCTGTCTTCTGTTTGAAATTTGTTGACAAGCTACATGTTGAAATGAGTTATAAATTTTTTCTATTTTTCAAATATGATAAAATATTTTGTTTCAGGAAAATTAATGCTTTAGTGTGGTGAAATTTGATGTGGCCTTATTTTTACATAATTTTGCCTGATCTTTTTATTTAATTTTTAATGATATAATTATTAATTTTACACTTTTTGATAAATATATGTACTTTTATATTTTTATAATGAAAAATTTTAATTAATCAAAATTTATAACTAATTATGTATTTTTAGTATTTATATTAGTTAATATAATATCACATTATTTTTACTAGTTTAATAATGTCTTAATTAATTTTGTTAACTTTAATCTATATAACATTTTAATAAATTGAAACTTTTAACATATAATCATGTAATCATTAAATTTATTTTTATCTAATTATGTTTTTAATCTAATATTTTACCATTTAATTTAGATTCATTAAAATAAAATATCATTATTAATTATTAGGGTTAATTATCCTACTAATTAATTACGTTAAGAATTTGAGATCAAATTAAATTAAATAATGTGTTTCTAATTTTTAAGTTTTCACTAAGTTATTTAATTAATTAAAAAAGAGTTTGAAAACATTAATTATTTAATCTTAGGTATTTTGTTAAATAATTATTTCATTAACATTTTTTATTCTAATAGTAAGATAAAAAAGAGCTATTAGTGACTCATTTAGTGACCCATGTGATCCTTTTTAACTCATTGTAGACAGTTTAATTAATTTATATAGTAATTATTATTTTAGTCTTTTATCAACTTATTTTAAAATTAATCCAGATGTTAATTTAAGTGTTATCAATTAATTATTTAAATTTTAATCTTAAATTTTAATATTTAAATATAATATAGTTTTAATTAATGATCAACATCATTATTTTAATTATAATTTTTAATCTTTTTATTTTGGATTTCATGTTTTTTTAATATAGTTCACCAATTAATTTGTTTATTTAATTAACTTAAATTTTTTATTTTAATATTTCATTATACAATTTAAATTTTGTCTCACTAATAGTTTATTTTTTTATGCTACCATTAGTTTATTTTTTTAATAGTGTCGGTAGCATCCTGCTACCGATTCCACCAGCATTGGTCTTACCTTTTAATTGACATTGGTTTCTTGTCTTAGCGGTGTTGGTGACTTCTTATTTTTTGTAACTATCAGTGTTATATTTTTTTAAACTAATGATGACTCTTTTTGAAAAAAACTATCTGTGAGTCACCATCTCACAAGTGGTTATTTCCCATCCCCTACACTCACCGATATAATCATCCATCACTCACTGATATGCTATGAGTGAGACATATCACATACGCAACTCTTTTAACGATGATATGTCTTACCGACTTCCCGTTGGTCTCACTCCAACCTTTTTAGTGTCTCAACAACCCCCATCTCACTGGTGTGTTTTCCATCGGTCAATTGCATGACTCGCTGATCCTTCCAAACATTCCATTTTCTTACTCCACTTACTGACTCATTCCACACACCTGTTAGTGAGACCGCCTCACATCTCCCCGATGTAGCCAAATCCATACTGCTGATACACCATTCTACTAACACTATCCTGAATTACATACTAATGATAGGTTAGTTCATCTTCCACCATTGGTTTCACCTTCTTCTTACCAAAGACTTATCTATATCCTCATTCCAACGCTTCACCATTTCTCATCTACCTTCCTCCTCATACAACAAATCATATTTCACAGTAATCACATCACCATTTTCTTCTTCCCTGTGGCACCACCCCGAAGCCACTCTTTCCACCACAATTGTTTACAACCACATTCCTTCGCCAACCTTCTCTATAAATGGTGTCTTAAATCTCTTCTTCTAACCACCTACTGCACCTCCAATCCATGAATTCATGCATACCACCGAAAAAAAAATAAATTTTTTTTTTACAAACTCAAATCAATTTCTAATTTTATGAACTGATTATACCCTAAACATCAAGCTCATTGAAGATCTAGATTCCATCATGTGAGCAGAGGATCTGAGGCTAAACTTCATTGGAATAAACATAACTACCACATCGCATGGAGGAGCTTTCGAATATAGAGGATTTGAATCACATCGCCACATGAGAGTCGAACTATGAGAGGAGTCTTCTGAATTTGAAGCACAGAACCCGACATCTGCTGAAGGGTCCGCCACTAAATCCTGGATCTTTGTCGTGACACTGAGACGTTGAAGCCGTTGCGATAGTCACTGCCCAAGCCGAAGCATCCACCGACTATCACTATTTGAGGAGGGAGGAGAGTTGGCTATGTTTATTTAGGAAGGAAAAACGACCCCCCCTCGTGCGTTGAGATTTTGGGGGGAGGAGAAGAAAATGACTAAAGAAAGATAAAAATATAAAAATATATAACTAAAAATTTAAACAAAAAAATATAATATAATATATAATAATTATAATATATAACTATAAAAATATTAATAAATAAATATGTTATCAAATAAAATGTATGATTAATTAATAAAAATTAATAAGACTAAAATATTAACCATAATATTTATTAAAATTAATTGTTACCTAAAATATATATATTTAAATTAACACTTTAATTATAATGTAACTTATTAAATAAAATAATTATAACAATTAAATTAATAAATTTAATCTAATTAAAGAAGATAATTAAGTTTTCTATACTAATTTTTAATAATAATAAAATTTCTAAAATAATATTAAAAAGAAACTAAATAATTTTATAATAAATTAATAATGAAAATATCAATATTTATCTACTAAAATAACATTTTAATAAGGAATATAGCATTTAACATAAACAAGTAACAAATATTTAATTTTATTCATGTTTTTAATTATTTTGTCTTTGCCTCTATTTTGGAGGTTCATACAGGAACTGAAATTCCATCTAGGTTCACATAAGGTCCTTACCAGAAGACAATTACTAGAGAAAATATTGAATGATGTGTCATGTATGAAAAAATGAACATGTGTGGTATGCTACCAGAAAGAAAAAATACATTAGTGGAAGGAGATGATGATGATGTCGTTTATGGAAGAAAATTAAAAAGAACATAGAAGAAGATTGGTTGGTGATTCATTCTAGGAGAGCGAATCAATCAAACATTGGATGATTTCTCTCACATTAAATTGTGGAGATTAGAGGTACAATTTTGGGAGTCGAAGGATCTCAAGAGAAGAGAATCATTGGGGAGTTCTTATTCCCTCGAGTTTGAATTCTTGTACTCTGTTTAGAAAAGGTTTTCGACTTCTGTAATGAATATGAGCATGATTTCGAGATAGACCTTCTAATTCAAGGAGTAATTTGAGTCATACTGGATATTTTTAATTCTTCTTGTTCACTTAATAATTTAAATGAATTTAGAATTCATCATCGAGATCAATACTAAATATTTTCAATTGATTTTTATCAATAGAACATTATTTATATATCCATGATCATTCGGTGAGATTGCTCGTTGATGCATCTTTCAAAATATTTAAAATTTAGAAAACTTCGAAACATACAGTGAGTTCATTCTATTATCATTTGGAAAAAAAAATTTTCATAGTTCATTTATCTTCCAGTAGAAAACTCCAAGATTGATGAAACATTATGACATATCTCATGACAAAGGAAGTTAGTCTATATTTTTAAAGTGGGTCATAGAATAATCTTTTAAGTGAATAGTAATCCTTTTAAATCTAGTAAAATTATGTTCTTCCCTGTGCTTATCTACTTTATTGTTCATTTATCAGCTTTCACAAACTCTGTTACACTATTTTTAAACTTTTTCGTTCTTCAATATATTTTAGATCAAAAAAAATTTGTGTCTTTTTAATGCCATTGAAAAATTAAAAGAAAATAAAAAAATTATAAAAAGTAAAAAAAATAGGAAGTTAACCAACTACTGACAACAATGGAGTATTTTTAAAAAACATTAAAGATTAGTGGTCATAATTACCTTCCCTATGGGTTCGACCCTACATTCCACATATATAGTATAAAGCAGGAATAAAATTTTTAAAATTTGACCGACTTCAATGATGTTGGAGAAATTTTAGTAGTGATTATGGTTCTATTTTTAATCACATTTTAGAAAGAGATGATAATGGTCTTACATTTTTTTAAATGACAATTGTTGTTTCTCATATTGAACTTGTTCTTCAAGAACTCAATGAATCTGAAAAATACTATTTTCATGCCTCATTTTTGAAGATTTTAGTTGAAAAAGAAGATACCTTATACATAACATGGTTTTAAGGACATATCAAAAAATTATATTTTTTTTTTATTTTTTATTTCACATAACATAGATCATTTATGTTATATATATAAATTTATAATCAAAATTTATATTTTTTATATGCAAGTTTATATATATATATATATGTATGTTTATATATATACTTGCACACACACACACATATAGAACTGTGTGTGTTTAATTTTTTTATCTATATGTGTGTGTGTGTGCTCTTTTAGAGAAATATATATATATATATATATATATAGAAAAAAACATATGTGAATTATTATATATATTATATATAAATTTATATTTTTCATCATTGTTTATATATGAAATTATTATAATTTATAATATCTTTCAATAAATTTGTTGTTTATAATTTTAAATTGATACATTACATATATATAGTGTTATACATGAATACATGTGTGTGTGTATGTATGTTTGTGTTTCCACATGTTTATATATTTATAAATACAAATACAAGTAGTGAATTATATGTTTATAATAAAATGTATGATTTTTTATGTGATTTTGTGTAAATATATTATATAAAATTATATTTATAAATATTAACTTTATTAGATGAATATATAAAGTAATATCATATAAAATAAAATCGTTATATATATTCTTTTACAATATATATATATATTATAATCTTTAAGTATATTTTATTTTTTAAATTATATTATGTACATATGAAAAAGGGATACATTATTTGAATACCCTATATATGTCTAATTTTAGTTATATATGAATTAAATTGAATGAAATATAATTGATATGAGTCAAAAATGGATGGATGTTGATCATATGATAAAAATTAATGAGAATTTGGTTAAATAATTCCTATAATATTCTACAAATCATGTAAATTACCATTAAAAAATAACATAATAATCCATAAATTGATATTATTAATGATGAATTTGTTGAGATGAGTTTTAAGAAAACATCTTTTTTAAAGGATTAGATCAAGATTAACCATACTTTTCTAAACACATGGAATAATTTCATATATATAGTGACATTGATAATATTTCTATTCATATATTTTTTCATATGAGCACAACTATAATTTTTAATGGATAGATTGTTGAGGATATGAAAGTGGTGGTTGAAGATAACCATTATGATTAATTCAAGCTATTTGAGAAGTTAAATAATTGTTCAAAGATTCCACTACACACTAGTTTTATTAAACAAATAACATTTGTAGTTGTACTAAAATTTTATAATTTTAAATTTAGTGATGGGTAGTGCGATAAATGAATTACATATTTAATATCCCTCTTAAATGATATATTAATAGACGATAATGAGATAATTAACAAATATATGATGGTAGAATAATGATATGATAAATGGTTATGACTTTAAAATAAATCATTTATTTCTAAATTACTATATATTTTTTTGAAACAACTATAAATCCCTGAAAAAAAATTCAAATGTGTGGTGAAAATCAATAAAAGAAATACGAATCATGTTTTTCGAAATTCATTTGAAACATTTTAGTCATTCCATGGTTTATAAGACAATATATAAGTGATAATAATTAACATATGTTTACCTGGAACACAGATAATTGAATTCAAGATGGGAAAGCATCGTAATATAGAAAATTTTCTTTAGTGGAAGAAAATTGATCATGAGTTTACTAAATTTCAAAATTGGAAAATAATTTTTATATACATCATGAGGATGTGTTTTCATATCATGTGCTAAATATTTTATTTTCTATTTCATTTCATTTATTTCTGTATTGATAATATTCACCACATTTAAAATTAATTTTATTTATATTTATATAAACATCCATGTTTATTTCACTTTAATTTCTTAAATATGGACTTCAATACAATTATCTCTGATTAGTGTATGAAATTTATGAAAAACCTGCACATCAATTCAATGTGTTATATGAGTAGAAAGATTAAAATTTAATTTTTTTATTCAATAAACTATAACAATAGAGTTATGTGAATCATTATTTCATAAAATTTTTATAAAACTAACATATTTTCATTTGAATCCATTACCAAAAAAAACACACCGTAAACCAACATATGATATCTGTTTTCCTGGAAGTGTTGCTCAAAAAATTAAGCGGGTTTGGCTTTATTTCATTAAAATATTCCCAATATAGAACAATAATTTTTATTTTTTGAACCTATAAAACTCTTAAAAAGGGAATATGTTGTGTAATATTAATGAATTATTACATAGTATATTTTTTTGTGTATGACCCATAAATATTCCCTAGTCTACTCCTCCAACACTCACTCAGTGAGCTTAGTTATTTTCGAGATACAAACCCTTTTACATGTGGCTACCTAGCTGAGTTAAAGTAGTTGAAAGTTGATATAATATCCATGTGATTTTATAGTCTCATAATTTTAAGGATTATACCTAGCCTATATACACATTCAATTCAAGAAGTGTTCAATGAAAAATAATAAATAAAATTGGTAGAGAAATTATTTTTAATTTGGAGCACTGTTTCCCAAAGAAACAAAAAATTGATTGTGCTTCAACAAAGAAATAATATACATTGAATTGAGCTTTTAGGATGGATTTTTAAATATAAACCCTTGAAATAACAAAGGTAAATCACTTATATAATTTAGTTTTCTTTATATAAATTATCCAAAATAGTGTGCTCAACCAGGAAGAAAATATTATAGATTTAAGATATTTTTAAGAAATACATATTCAAAAAACTCTGTTTGATATATTTTAATGGTATGAAACACATGCTCTATATCTCTTACAAAGTAAAAAATAGTTTTTTACTTCATAAAAATTATATGATGGTGGAAACTAATAGATCATTGTAATTCTTAAAACAACATGTATATCAATAGTTGAAGTGGATGTTTTTGGATGGTGTATATTTTTTGAAGTAACATCCTTAAACAAAAATAAAATACCTTTTTTTGGAACCCATATATTGATAAATGGAAATCATAAATTGTATTTTTAAAAAAAATTATTTGCAATAAATCCATTTCAAATAACTAATAACATTGATATCACTCATGCAGGGTTCATTTTTTATAGACATGATCATGAGTTAGGGTCATTGCACATGTGAAATATCTTGTGTAATAGCAATTCTTTATAAATATCATCTATTCTAGTGTAGGAATCAATTATTTTAGCATAACCATAATTCAATGTTACTTAAACATGAATCACCTTCCTGTAAACATCTCTTCAACATGCATACGCATTATGATATTTTCATATTCCTCATTTTATCTACATAAGTATCATACTATAGTTAAAAAAATTATTATTCTATACAGAACATCCATCTCTACCGCATTACCATCCTTCTACATTAGAAAAGGAATTATTATATTCTATATAATAATGAACTTGTTCTTTCATAATCATCAATAATTGAAAAGAATAAAAAACCCAATTTTTTCTAGGATAAAAAATAATATCCATTTATATAAACAACTTATTAAAATAGAAATTAAATTATATGAAATCTAGCAGTAAAAAATCATTTGTAAAATTAAGGGGTGTTTATGATCACTAAAATATTTGATAAATTAGGATATGTGGGAAAAATATATTTTACGTATAAAAATATACACCTTTTTTTGATAAGAAAACACATATAAATAAAATAGTTAATTTTACATAAAAATTATATAAAGAGAGTAAAAAACTATTAGCGGTTATGGTTGTGATTATACACTATTTTAGTAGATCTATAGATAAATTTTCTGTATAAAGAATTTTTTTGAATCATAAAATATTCATATAAATTTAATGATATCAAAATAGAAATTAATAATATTTAGGTGATATATAATAGAATTTATAACACTGAAATATTAGTTTGGTAAAATAAATGTGCGGAAATACTTATGTATTTTCGAATTATCTGAAGGTAAATAAGATATCCAAATACATTTAATGGATTATAATATCAATTAAAATAATTTAATGAAATAAATTCAATAATAAGTTAGTTGAAAAAAATTTAGTTTTATAATAAGTTAAAGGAAGAAAAAAAGATACAATGATATCATATGTTGGGTTGAGGATCTTGTGGGGTTGAGGGAGGATATCTAGAGATAGATATGAGAGAGTTTGACGAAATCACTAAACGACGACAGATAAAACTAGAATAAGTATATAATAAAGCTATAACATCTATTCTAGAAATATCATAGTTGTATCCTTCATGGGAGGTTTTGGAAGAAAATGTATCAGGAAACCATTTTTTGGACATAGAGTAAATATATATAATTTACTATCAAATGGATATTCTTTCTCATAGGTCAAACAAATATCTATAAAGGTCTCTATGAATATACAAAAATTCATGATCATAGATTTAAATAATGATCATGAAGGCCCTCACCATATAAACATGGACCACCATATCAAGGAGCCAAAAAAGAATAGCCGAAGAAAAATACAATTCCAGCAACATCAATAAAGCTTACAACTTAGGCTCTAGAAAAACTATTAGACAGATGGAATGTTTTTTATGAGAAAAAAAATATTATTTCAATTTGTGTATAACAATTAAATATCTAATTTATCAAATTGATATTCATCAGGAAATTGGTAATATTTTGAAACCGTCATATATTTTATTTTTTTCTTAACAAACATTTATTTTTTCAAAAAAAATTATTCAATTTTAATTTTAACACAATTTAAAAATTGATAGGGTTTTTACTCTCAACTATTGAATATTTAACTTCTAGGATAATATCCCCTATAAAATATTGAATATTTTCAATGGAATAGAAGTTATTCTACTTTGATTGAATAATTTCAGTCATTATATTCACATATGAATAAATATTTCCAATTGTTGATTTAATTGATTCAAAACAATATACGGTATAGGATGATAGGTCTATTTGAGAAAATGGTCTAGTATTATTAAATGAAAATATAATTATTTTCAATGTATACATTATGTGAATATATATTTTTAAAATAATATTATCCTTTAGGCTTCTAAAATATTATATTAACCCCTAATTTTATTATTTAGGAATTGAATTTTTTTTCATGTATTTTAATTGATCCATTAAATATTCTACTATATTAATTACATTATCATAATGGAAATATTCAAATGTTAAAGTTTTCTTATCATTTAATTTTCATTATCCACCATCTCTACTAAACTATGTAATTTAGTCATGGTGGTTGAATTTTCTTTTAGTATTTTAAATTCATCATTTGAAGAATTAGTCCCATCCTTGATACCATCAATATCAATATTTCTATTCTCAAACTCATCAAATACATTAATAATAATGATATAAAGATATTACTCAACATCATAATCAGTTAAACACTTTTTTGTAGAATGAAAACCAAAATTTCATTGATTATCATTAAGAAAAAAGAATTATCACAGTTACATTATTCTTTTCTACCTCACATGAGACATCTTATACAAGGTGGAGTCACATTACTAAACATATTCTCTCATAAACACACCATCTTCTTAGCCCGACCTCTTGATAAGACTGATCAAATATTTCTTCTCTATTATTTAATGTCTTCTCATCAAAATATTTAACTACTTTTACATTACTAACTAAATCATCTACAACACATGCGTCATACACTAGAACCAAAACATTAACACCACAAAATATACTAGTTCCACTTCTCTAAACATCAATAACTATAGCTTTAGGAATATTAAATTCTGGTTCAACCATTTTTATCTCAAAAATAATAGATCCTCTAATGGTATTACCATTATTATCAAGATCTTTATCATCAGATTCAATAGTTGAAATTAGTGAGTTAGGTCTGGCCCCCATATTTTTCAGATAAGGATATAATTGGAGCTTATTATTTTAATTTACCCCTATCAAATTATTGAACCTCAATAACACTTTAAAAATTATTTTTTTATGAATATTTAATGCTTTTAACCTCAACATCATCATATTTTTCTACTTCTTGATTTTTGATCATGGGGAGCTTGTTTGAAAAGTCATTACACATGAAACCTGATGTCCTTGTAAGATCAGATAAAATGAAAGAGTTATGATGGAATTACATTCTGTATGATTCAACTATACCCAAATCTTTCTTATACACGATGTGAGATAGAATATTGCCATAGGGGAAGAAAATAATTCTTATTTATGTAAAAGAGTGACAATATATGGACATACACATGTATCATTTCCCATTTAACTTCTTCAATATCAAGTACATAATGTATATATATTAAAATAATATATTTCTAAATTATGTTTTTCATGATAAAAATATGTTTGAATAAAAGTCACCAACAAATTGTTTTCTATTAATCCTCCATAAATTTTTTATAGCGGTTGATCCCAAATGATAGGTCATCACATTATATTGTATGAAGGCTTAATTATTCTCAAATATAGGATCAAATGAATATATTCCTTCATGTGGGAAATGAAATAACTCATCCATATCAAGAGAATATATTTAAATTCTTTTTCCAATTAACAACAGATTAAATTATATCTTCATTTAGAGAAAAATTATAATCTATATTTTAAATGAACGCAAGGACTTCATTTTCAAAAAATTCATATATTTTTATTTCACAATCTATATACTCCCACTATATCACAAAAAATAATTATAATATATTTTCCCCATCAAAAAAACATTCTTTGATAGCTTGTGATACACGCAATCCCTAGTCTAAATGAACTGTAATATAGTACAACATTACAATGTTTCCCTTGACGTGGTGGGAATGATTACTAATTCCTAAAATATGACAGATTCATTGTCTATACTTGTATAAAATAAATTAATTATCAATAAATAGATTATAAAATAAAATAAAAACATTAAAATTTAAACGAGTCTTTTTTAAAACTAATTTTTATAGATGCGAACTATTTTTATTTTAATAATATAAATTTATCAATATTGGTGAATGATATTAATGTATGTAATATATTATATAATCAATAAAAATATTGATCATTCATCAAATATCTTTCTAGGAATGTGGTTGGAATAAATACATTTTTATGCTTAAAATATTCTTTTTTTCAAGAAATAAATTTTCATTGTTTTTTGTGTATTTATTTAATAATAAATTTATACAATTTATATTATTTTTTTTAAAAAAAATGAATCCATATTTTTAATTAAGAGTTACATATTTGTTAAATAATTCCCTTTATTTTGTAGGCATTATGTATAGTAATCATGGTAAAATTTATAACCTATATAAAGCATAATTACGGATAACCAATGTTAAAACTAAATTATAAGGTCAGAATATTTAATATTAATTCATATTTGAAGAAGGTAATTCAATGATTATCCTCTTAGGATATTTATTTATGGACACATTTCCATTAAAATGGTCTATATAATATTTAATGAAAAGAAAAATTCAAATTTTAACTCTCTTACTTTTATATATCACATACGTGTTTACATGTGGAAAAAGGAAGGATGTTAATAATGATTTATAGTTATAATAAGAATAATGAAATTATTTTATATATGTTAATTTATTTATAATTTTTTTAATTTATGAATGTAACTTAAATTCTAATGCAATATTGATATGGTATTTGATCAATCAGTTGAAAGAATATAAATTAATTTAATATTGTAAAAAATATTATAATTTGAGTGATTAATTATGTTAAAATAAATTCATATAAAAATATAACATATTAGTGACTATTAAAACAATTGGATTCAAATTTTATATTTTTATTTGTAATGATTTCTGCCTTCTCAGTTCATTAATTTTCTAGTTTTGATGGTTAGAGGTGTTCAGGGGAGGTTCTGAGAGTTTTCGGTGAAGGCTTGATTTTCAGTAGAGATGCTAAAATAAAAACATATTTTTTAAGTGTTTAACATTATACGAATGTTGGTTTCACATAGTTTCGAATGCATATTCACTATGTGTACATTTTTTGGTTAAATAATGAAAAGGAAATACATTTTTCTATTAAACTGAACCCCACGGACTACACAACGTGAAAGGGTATTACATTTCATGTAAATATTAGGTGTAGTGTAGTTTTAAATTTTCTTTTTCAAATGATCAGTTATTCATTTAGACTTGGATTCTTCTCACCCTCATTTTGGGTGAAACCCAGGTGCATTGAGGTGTCCTTCCATCCCTGTTACTCTCTATTTGATTTGTTGGTCTTGATGGTTTTTTCTAAGAAATCTCTAGTAATCTATTCATTCTTTTTGTAAGGTTTTCCCATTATTTTTAATATTTTCTATATGGTGGTGAAATTTGGTTTCAGTAGTTTGTTTGGGATGTTTTTTTAGGTTTTTTGGTGTAATGTAGGTTGATTCGATGTTTCTTGATGCTCAGTTGTGGTAAAAGTCTTTTATCCTTTGTTAGGCAGTGCACAATGAGATGGAATGAATTTTTTATGTAGGTATTCTGTTATTTATCTTTATTTTGTATCATGTGGCAGGGGTTTTCTTTTGATTATCTATTTTTTATGTTTTTTATAGATTAATCAATGATAAAAAACTTGTTAATTGAATTTGAATCGGGAAAATGGGTTTTTATTCACATTCTTTTATAAATTTTATATTATTATGATATTATTGATTGTATGTTCTTGTGGCCCTACTAAAAATTAGTCCAGTTGGGGGAATTGTTTTCTAGATACATGTGCTGTGATTACTTATTTGGTTCTTATTGTTGTGATATCACCCTAAAATGTAAATTGATAAACCCCTTACATTTGGCTTGTGAAATGGTTTCCTCTAGAGTACGGATTCTGCGATAACACATCTAAAATAAATTGAAATATTAAAAAAATACCCTTTTTAAATTTATAAAATTATCTTGATTTGTTTTGATGTTTGGATAAGATTTTTGGATTTCCATGTGTTGTTTTGGAAAGTGGGGTCGATGGTTTTTGGGCCGTAATTTTGTGGAGGCAATGTGGTTTATGGGTCATGCATTTGGGGCAGTGAGGTGGGTTATAGGATGTGATTTTAGGGTGGTGAGTTGGATTGTTGGCTATACTTTTGGGGTAGTGAGGTTGTGGATTCTTTGTGATAGATTCTCGTGTAGTGACGGAATAACTGATTAATAATGATTTAAATGATATGGGTTCGATTGGTTAATTTGTTGAAAATGGTTAATGAATAATTAAATGGTGGGTGTTCAAGTAAAATGTGGTTTATTTTAAATAATGAAAATAATGAGATGAGTCAATTTAATTGGGTGGAAATTTGAATGTTGATTGTGGCTTGTTGTGCGGTTTTATAAATTTAGTGGTGGAAAAAAGTGATGGTGTTGTGAGTTGGTTAGTTTTTTTTGAATCCATAGGTTGGATATAATTTTTTCATACTTCATATATAATTTTATATTCATGTGATTTTAATAAGTATCTCACCCATGAATAGACCTACATGTCGACACCCATATAGTCTCGTGTGTGTGTTTTTTCCAACATCCAATGAGGAGTACGGATGGCCGAGTACTTTCTCTATCTCACTCTCTCATCAAGGAGAGGTTGATAGTGTACATGCTATGATGGCTGGATGTATTTTAATGCATTAGATGGTTTCTGTGATAAACCATGTATTTTAGGTGTTCTATGTATGCCCTTTCTTGTGGGACAACATCTGGAGGGGTCGTTCTTGGTAGGAGGATGTTAAGTGGTTGATGTCCTACATGATCATGATACGCTACTACTCGGGTTATGATTTTATTGTGTTGTGCCCGAGGTGTTTTTAGGTGAGATGTAATGTGCACATGCATATGGGGTGGAGAACCCATGTTTAATTGTTAATGGTTTGTTTTGACCATGCTTATGTGGCGGTGTGATATTCGGAAGAGATGAGGGAACCAAGATTTATAATGTTTGGGTATGAGATTGTTATTCTAGTGAGAAAGTTGCATTGGGTAACCTTATCAATGCAATTATTGTTATATTATATTACATGTATTTCATTATTGGGTGAGTGTTTCTTTGTGGGAATGGGCTCCTTAGTGTACTATTATAGATGTTGTTTAGTTCTCCTATTTTCTTACATTTTAATGAGCTTGTTTCATTCAAATCTATAAGAGAGGCTTTAGTTTTCAAAAATTATTATACTTCTATGATCACCCTACGTATAAAAAACAATTTTCCAGTTTCTATGAGGATTACATGGATCATAATATGAATTTCATGCTTGGATCCTTGAAACATTATATATCGCTACATTACCTTTCCATCTTGCAAACTAATATCTGGGATCTTAAAGTATATTTCTCATTTATTTGTGTATTGTGGGATGGTTTGTGTTTATTTTATATTATTTCTTGTAGATTTTGGTTGATTATTCTTCTCATATCCTGATCCTACATTATTATATATGGTAATGCCACCAATTTCATTTGATTTTTATACCATCGGTTCTAGTAACCAACCTAGTGCCTAATAGAGGTGGAAATTGAGGGTCATTATCTATATCCCCTCATTATAGTAACTATGGATGGAGGAGTCAAAATAGAGTTGTATTAGAGGAATGTTTTTGACAGATAGGATGATGTTTTGAATTTGGCACAGTGACAGTTTCAGGGGTTGATATTTCAATAATTCCCGTTGATCAAAGTTTATGACATAGTTTAGAGAGACTAGCTAGGACAAGAGTTTTTAGGGCCCCTAATGATCTAGTGAATGGAATATATTATTATTGAATGATCAAGTTAGATGGACCTTCTTTCAGGTTAGAGACCTAGGAATGGTACATGCATCATGATGACTTGTGTTATTGTTTGAACATGGTTCTTTTGGGAAGTTTATAATGAATAGAGTGAATTAAAATATATATAAATAAAAATTTCATACTACCAGGATTAGGAAGTTATTTTTTCCATTACATATATGGCTCATATTTGATGTCTATGTATGGATCCGGTAGTTTAGGTTCAAAAAGATTGATCTGATAATAGAGGGCGAGGCTTCACAAGGGAGTAGTATACCTTCTAGATGAAGTATTTGGGGATGTACTAGAGAAGTGTTTCATATATAGAGATAGAGAGCTATTTGGAGGATCTAGAGATCTATTTTAGTTTCATCTTGGCCCCAAATGTGTATTGGGTCCCATTATTAGTCTGTCAAATACAGGAAGCTACATGTCACTGCATGACACAATATATGGGAGAGTGGAAGGAGGAAGATGTTTTGTAGGTCTAATTCCATACAGTGTTATGGGACAATTTCCTTTAATTGTCCATGATGTTAGTAAAGAGGAAAGAGTTTCTTTATCTTTATCTTGGAGAATGTTAGTTTTGGATCTTGGAAATATTTTTAATGATCATACGCATTTTCCACAGATCATTACATAAATTAGTATTCACACGTGACACATCCTGAGGAGGATTCTTTCCTTATATCTAGTATAATGTTACTCCTTTTACGTTGTCGACACATCTAGTGGTTCAGAATATAGTAGAGGTGATCGATTGGATATACTCACAAGGTGGTTATCCATGGGAGGGGAACTAGAAAGTTTACATGAGGAGTAGAGTTGTTAGTGGTAGGTATCAAGAACTAGGTCCTTCATGGTTTGACTAGTAGGGAGTTGGCCCCAGCAGTTTTCATTCCAACCTTCTAAAGATAGAGGTTTTCATGGATTTCTAGTGAATTTTTTACTAGTGTGTTTTGGATGTGGGGTTTATAGGAATATCAAAAACCAGTGCCTAGTGAATCTTTGAAAATAGTTTGGAGTAAGTGGACAGGTTGAATACCAGCCTCAGCAGTAGTTGCCTGGGAAGACATTTTAACAGTAAGGGTTGTAGGTTTTTGTTCAGCTAGGGGGTGATGGATTAGGTAGAGGCCAACCTCATAATGTTCTTCATGTTTAGGGATTTCAAGCCCAACATGGCCATAAATGTGGTTTTTATCACATAGGTAGAGGATCTAGGCCTGGTAAATTGCACACAGTAGAGGAAACTGTTCTAGATGAGCCATATAACCTTAGAGGTATAATCAGTTTCATTAGTACCCTTGTTTTATATTTTCTTGATCCAGGAGTTTTACACTCCTTTTTTTCACCTTTTCTAGTCCATGCTCATAGGCTAGATGATCAAAGGATTCTTATGACCCTTATATTGACCATTATAGTGAGCAGATAGAACAACTTGGTAGGTGTATTCCGGTTGTGTAAGCTGATTATGGGGCCACATTAGTTCTATGGGTTTTTTTTCTAAAGATACAACTATATTATGTCATTATAAACATTTATTGGTGTTATTGAATCTGTACTAATATCAAATGCTTCTGAAGGAATTTCACCTTTTTGACTATGGTGGGCCAAAATTTGGTTTTATTTGGCGAGGTGGGTTGTGTGCATGTGCAGTTAGCATATGGAGCGCCTTAATTACATGTTGGCTGAGCATTAACGGGAATCAGTCGACACTGAGTTGGTTGGTGTTCTCAGGGTCATTGGGGAGTTACTTGATGTTTTGCTAATGAGGTTTTGATGCTTCCCCTCGAACTGATGTTGAGCTTGGCTAGACTAACGGCCCAATGATTATCTGATTTCAATGGATCCTTATCTAAGGAAACTTTCTATGTTGTGATAGTTGAGGATTTGAATAGGTTATCTGATACATAAGGGTTTTATCTAGGTATGTGTGTCACCATGGGGTGCTCTAGTATTGTTTTAACGGAAGGAAAATGGTATTATTAGTCCATTCATAGTCTACAATTGGTTCAAACAGGCGATGGTAAAAAACTGATACCCTATTCTAGGGATAGCAGATCTTTTCAACTAGTAGAGAGGGGCATGTTTTTTTTTCTATGATCGATATGTGGTCTGTATATCAATAGTTGTTTGTGAAGGAAGATGATATGTTGAAAAATGCCTTCAGATGAAGGTATGATAATTTTTATGTTTTATTTATTCCATTTAGAGAAATGAATGTGACTTCCATTTTCATGAGGCTTATAAACTCTATTTCATATATTTTTAGAGAGAAATTCATCATCACATTCATTGATTATATATTTATCTACTCAATGGAATAGGAGGATCATGTCGAGCATTGTATAATGATCTTTTGGGTTCTTCAAAACCCCATTCTACATTGAATTATTTCAAATTTTATGTTGTAGACATGAGAGATGCATTTACATTAGAATTTGGAATCTAAGAAACGTATGGCAACATACCCAAATATTTTCAAAAAAGTGGTTTCTTGGTCAGCACCCAAGAATATGGCAGAGGTTCATAGTTTCTTTTTTCATGTAGGTTATTAATAGATGTTTTTACTAGTTTTATCTCTATTTGTATCCTCATTAATTTTTTTTACTACAATGGACCATGATATTGTGTGGATTTAGAAGATCGATGAAAAATTTGGTTACCTAAATGGGAATTAGGATAGTGATCCAAAGCACTGATTACCACAAGAGTGGGAGATATTTGATGTGTTTAATGATTATTACCTTATGGGATTGGGATACATACTGATGGAATAGTATGCAGTGATATCTTATGGGTCTAGGAAATAACATCCCCTTGATTTTAAGTAAGTCACCCTTTATTTTGAGATAGCATTGGTTATGTTTTAACTAATGTTGTCTTATCATTACCTCATTGGGTATCACCTTGAGATATTCACAAATAAAATGTTTTTTAGGTATATCATTTAACGGAATAATATGAACATTATGTAGTGGAGGTAGAAAGTTTTCATATAGTATCAGGATTTTGAGATCTCCTATACCTTTTGAAATGGGAATCTTGTGGTCAACACTTTGAGAAGGAAGTTTTGGATTTTTTTTTGGGTGTTTAGGATTGTTTAGAGAGAAATGGAGGAGTTGGAAGACATATAAATAGATGAAATGGTGGTTTATAGAAGTGGTTTTGTTTGTTTCAGATGATAGTATATTGTTCTCTGATGTATCATATAGAGGAGTCTCAGTTGGGATAGTCATAGGAAGAGGTGACATGTGATCATTTTAACCATGGAAATACTATAGAGGGATGATCGTAGGATTGTCATAATATAACGTAGATTTGTGGGAGGATGTTTATTCGGTAGCGATGCATGGGGGAGTCTTCCATGAGTTTTATAAGACCCATTTGGTGGTATACCCTGGAGTTTCCAGGTGGTAATATGGCTTGATGATTCAATTTTGGTGGGTTGGGATGAAATTAGATTTTCAAAGTTTGTGGAAATGTTCTTGGTTTTCTAGAAGGTGAAGGCTAAGAATCATATTATCGTTGCTTACTTTCATCCATGGGATATTACTAAGTGAAAAAGTTGTGTCATATCAATGGATTTCCTCATAAGGTTAGCCATATCATAGGGATTTTGTGATGCTATCTTGGTGGTCATGGATTGGTTGATGAAATTAGAACAATTATATAGTTATTAGGGAGCCATGCATGGTGGATTATTTGGCTAAAAGGTACATGGATGAGGTGTTGTGTTTTTATTGATTACTAAGGTAAATTTTATTTGATCAAGATGCATGTTTTACCTCAAGAGTCTATAGGGGATTAAAACATTCCTTTTCACTCAGTTATGCCTCAAAAAAACAGTCCACCCACATACAGATTAGGAAGATGGAACAAACTATACACACATCAAAGGATATGTTGTAGGCACGTGATATTGACTTTTTTGGACCTTGGGTATGAAAAAAACATTTGGTATAAGTTTCTTATAATAATACAAACCACACATCCATTATTATTGATCTATTTGAGGAATTTAATGGGAGACTGTTTCCTTCACTTTTGTGGTGGACAGAGGTTGGTAAGACTGTCGTTCAGGCCCCCGATGTGGTGCTGAGAATGACAAAAAAGTATTTGTTAGTTTGCAAGAGCATTGAATTATCACAAGAGAATCATAAGTCTCATGATTATTTTATAAGGATGCCCTTGGTATTTAAGGTTGGGGAAAACATGTTCTTGATTATTTCCCCATGACATGGGAATTGGTGGTTTGTTATTGGTAGTAAGGTTTCTCTATGTTTTTTGGGAACATTGATGTGTTGGGGCAAGTTGGCGAGGTGGAATATTGGGTGGAATTTCCACTATGGTTGGAAAGGAAACATGAAGCCTTATACATCTCTTAGCTTCTCCGATATCTTTATCTTTAATCCCATGTAATTGACTTAGGATAGTTGGATATCATGGATGATGCGATGTTAATGGAGTGGCGAGGAGAGATCCAGGACCGTCAGAAGAAGGAATTGTAAGGAAAAAACATTTTCTATGTTTCAGTATTTTTTAAAAACGGTGGCCTATAGCATAGTACATTGGAGTGAGAGATGTATATTCATGCCCAGTACTGGAAGTTGTCTTGAGTTTTACATTTTTTATATTTTTATTTTCTATGTGATGTTTGAGAATTTGATATAAAATGAGATGAGATGTTTTTTCTAGTTCCTAACGTGTGTGGTGTTATGTGTGTGATATATTCATAACATATGAAAAGGGGATGACCTGATTCTTAATAAACATACATTAATTTCGATTCAGTTAACCCATGAGGGTAGTCAGCACCTGCTAGAGTGGATATTATCTTGACATGGATGATTAAATTATATGATTCATCTATTCCTAATTGTGAATTTTGTTGGTCAAGGGGGTTGTTGGTTTGGGATGAGTGGAAGTTTAGATAGTTAAGTAATGGCTGTGTGGTAGGGTGATTATGTGAAGAGAGATAATTTTTTATAGTTTTCTCATGGGTATGTGTTTGTTTAGTTTTTTTCTGGTCATTTGGTTTAGAATGTTTGACTAGTTGTACCATTTTAGGTATGATGTAATCCTTGAGGGGTATCTCACGAGGTTGTTGTTCCAACCCCTCTACTTTTGGGATATATTTTGGATTATTTAGGGAGATAATCAATTAAGAGGAATATTATTTAATGGTTTGTGCCTTCCCAATTTGTTACTTTTCTATTTCGGATTGTTAGGGGTGTTTAGGGGAGGATCTGGTTATTTTATATGGAGTCTGGAGTTGTACCAGAGCTGCAGCAAGAAACACATGCCATATATGTTTATTACATGATGTGAAATTAGGTTTCAAGTCTCGTCTAGGGGCATTTCAGGATGTATTATTTTTTTGTAAAATAATATATGTTTGATATGTTGTTGGTGAAACCAAACCCCGAGAATTACATGAAGTGAAAGGGTATTACACATCATATAAATCCCCGATGTAGTATTGTTTTAAATGATATTTTCATTACAAATTTTTATTCATTTTACAATGGATGCTTATTTATATTTTTTTTTGAAAACATTAGGTTCCCTTATGAGTTCATTAGGGCCTCTTCCTCCCACTTTAAGTCGTTGGTCCTTGTGGTTGTCATTGGAAATCTGTGGTAAGTCCTTCCTTATTCATGGATGGTTTTATCCCATTATTAATTAGAGTTTTAATATGGTGGTGAATTTTCTTTGAGTAGTATGTTTGGGACTCATTTTTACGGTCATTAGGGTTGGAGTAGTGTGATTATTAGTTTCTTAAGGTGCAATTGTGGTTCCAAGTTCTTTTTCTTCACCATGATTAGTACTATGAGTTAGAAACCTTCTTTTAGGTAGGGAATCTAAAACTTTTATTTATTTTTTATCATGTTGGGGGGATTTTCATTTGTTTATCGATGAGTGATAGTTATTTCTAGATCAATCAAAGATAATTATTTGGTAAATTGAAGTTGAATGGGGGATAAAGGGGTTTCATTCGCATTCTTTTACGTCATTGGTATTATTGTGATACTGTGGATTGTATGGGCTTGAGGACCTAGTGAAAATTGTGCATGATGGGGGATTTTTTGTGATACATATATCTTTCGTGATTATTTATTATTTTATGATTTTTGTGATATCACCCTAAAAAGAACATTGATTAATCAATTATATTTGTCTAATGAAATGGTTTCCCTAAGTTTATGGATTGTGTGATAACACCACTAAAAACATGAAATGTGCTCAGAGAACATTTTTAAATCTATAAAATGATCTTGATATGTTGTGATGACTAGACAAGCTTTTGGGATGGTGATGTGTGGTTGGAGAATTTGGGGACTATGATTTCTGGGCCGTTCTTTTGGGGTGGAAATGAAGTTTTTGGTCCATGATTTTGGGGGCCGTGATGTGGTTTGTGGTTCGTGATTTTGGGGAAGTGAAGTAGTTTATGGTCCATGCTTTTGGGAAGGTGTGGGGGTGGTTTCTCGGTTCCAGATGCCCAAGTAGTGATGAAATAAATGATTCATATTTATATAAATGGCATGGGTTGGTTTGTTAATGGGATAAAAATGGTTAATATATAATCAAATGGTGGGATGTGTGGTTAAATGTGGTTAATGATAAATAATGAAATGAAGAAGATGATTAATTGAAATTGGGTAGAAACAGGAATGAGTCTCATAGATTGTTATGTTGTGTTATGAAATTAGATATGGAAGAAAATGTGATGGTGTTGTGAGTTGGTTAGTATTTTTTTAAACCATTGTTTGGGATTCATTTTATGATACTATATATATACTTGTATATTATTGTGATTTCAATATGCACCCCACCCATATCAAGCGCTAGAAGATGACACATACATAGTCAAGCATGGGTTTTTTCCCCATCATCCGGTTAGGAGTACTGAGGGCTAGTTACCAACTCTTTCCCACTATATCTCTTTTAGGTGAGGTAGGTTTTCCACAAGCAGTGATGGTAAGAGGTATATTACTATGTTAATTCATGGTTGTGATAACACATGTGTTTGTAGGAGATATGTGATCTTGCTTGTGGGGAAGTTTCCCATGTGTTTTTGGGTGATATATGAATGATTATGCTTGTGGGGTGGCTTCAAGTGGGTGTCATGAATGGTATTATGAGGGAACATGATTGATGTATAACATGTTCGTGATACCCTACTACTCTAGTTATGGAATTGGTTGTGTTATGGACTATGTGTTTTTGGGATAGATAGTATGTGGACGTTTTTGTGTTGTAGTGATCCCATGTGTCTTTGGGTGAGGATTGTTGTGATCATGCTTATGGTGCGGTGTGATATACAAAAGATATGGGATTTACATGACATATGACATTGGGGTGTATGATAGGAATATCAATGGTAATGTAGTGTGGTGTACCCTTATCAACGAGATTCTTATTATATTATAATACTTTGATTCTGTTATTTGGTGAGTCTACCTTGGCGAGGTTGGGATGATTAATATACTTTTATAGGTTCTAGTTGGCTCTATTATTTTCTCACTAGTGCATTAGTATTCTTCTTTAACAAGTGCAACAAAGGCCTTGGTGTCTCAATTGAGTATACTTACCTGATCAACCTATATATACAAAACTATTTTTAGGTTTCAAGGTTGATTATATGGACCTTAATGGACATTTCTAACTCGGATCATTGATAGTTTCTATGTTTTTTCTTATGTTTTACTTTTGGGTATTTACATTAGAAATATTTATTATGTTTTCTTCACTTATAAATAAATTTTGGGATTCTTTGGGTTTCTTTTATATTATTTTCTGGATTTTTTTCTAGATGATTCATCTTATATCCCCATCCAACATTATAATAGAGGTTAATTCCTCCCATTAAATGATATTTTTATACTCTTAGTGCATGTAATCAACCTAGGGAGAACTAGTGGCTGGACTTGAGGGTCATTATCTCTCTCTTCTCATTGTGGTTTCTATATAGGGATGGATTCATGAAATAATTCGTGTATTTAATATCATATTAAATGATTTTTTCCAAAACTAACAGCAATTATATTTTATAATAGAAAATATTTTAATAAAAAGATTTAAAATTCAAAAAAATATAAAATGTGTCCCATTGAATGGAATACAGTTGAAAATACCATTAATGGTCAATTTAGGCGGCAATTTACCAATTATAGTTATATTATTTAAAATTTAAGATTAAAATTTTTAAAAACATGGTTAAAGGAAAAAAAATTTAAATAATGTGTTACAAAAAATATAGGGTTTAAAATGACACCAAACCCTATATAAATTATAAAATATGATTTTATTTTAACCATATAATCTTTTTCTATGAATACATGTCAATTTTTAAGTATTATAATTGATAATTACTATATTATATTTAAATATATTAATAATTCTATTTTTTCTTCTCCATCTGTTATAAAGGACACCTTTTCGTTATCTACATTACAACACCATGAGTCTTCTAGCTCGACTATCCCAATCCAAATTAACTTCTAAAAATCATTACACACATTATATATGATTTTTTCCTTCCAAAATACAAACCCGGTAACATTTAAGAGGATATATAAAGGATTTGAATCATTGAATTGGTGGCTATATCTCTTTCAAAGAAAATAAAACTCAAGGTATGTAACATAAATTATAGTATCATTATTTATCAGAAATATTTATTATTAACATTATGATGATGAAATATTATTATATATTTCAAAATAATATATTTATGTTTATGCTCCTCTTTTTATTTCAAGATAACACATATTTTACATACGTTCCCCCCATCTTAATTAAATAGGTTGAAACAATGTTTTTTAGGAAAACTAACCATAGTTCTCTCTTAAGTATAATATAGAATTTCATCCATATCCTTGTTTTCTGAATTTTTTGTTAATAATTATTTTTAATATAATTATATGATTGACTAAATTAATTTTTATTATTGATTAATTTTTTTTAAAAAAAAATAAATTAAATTTTCATTTCGTTTTCCAAATGAGGTAGTTATTGAATTTTTATCAAAAGAAATTAATTAAATTTTTTCATATATGTTACACTGAAGGAATGTAATTTCCCACCAACATGAACACTCCATGTTTTGAAACATCCTTTAAAATATTCCAAGTGTCTTTAAAAAAATGATGACATTTTGGAAGTATTTTAATATTAGATATGTGATTTCAAACTGAAAAGGGCATTTTTATCATGAAATATATCATTGATCTTTTAAAGAAATTTTAATGTTTGATAACATGGTTTTATGTGAATTATTATAGTATGGGGACATTATTTAACAATAATATACATATTAATTCCCTATATGGTTTGTTATTATGATGATAAATGCTTATGAATCCCATTTAATTCCCACAAGTTTTGCTATGATGAAATCATTATTAAACCCATTTACCCATTAAGTGTTATGATATGAAGATTTTTATTTGAAATTTTGGGACATATATGTATTATATTAATAATTTTAGGATTGGTACTAGAATTAAATATTCCAATAATTCATTAGGTAAATACTGATATTACATGATATAAACATGACATGAATGGGGAGTGAACCTATTGGAGTATGTCAGTTATTCCACTTATATTATTTAGAGTGAAATGTGACTAATATGATGGAATGAAGAGTGAAACGAATCCACTATTATATTCTTGTAAGTGATTCATGGATTATAATGAAATTATTTTCTATTCTTATGTGTATACCACAAATATTTTTCTTATTAATATGTTATTATCATATGGATCATGTTATTTGATTACTTTATGATTCATGTCTTATAAGACTCTAAGATATATGGGATGAGTCATGATTATGATCTATGATATTTTGGTTATGGTTCCCAAATGTTAAATTTACAATATCGTAACCTTATTCTCATGTAACATTCATGTGAACATTGATTTCTCCCTGTTTTACCCTTACTAATTATATGAGCTCACCCTTTCTTATACGTTTTTAAATGGTTATAAATGAAAGATTTTTTGTATTACATGGATAACATGGGATTTATTTATGAATAATATTTTGGGAAATGATGTATATATGTTATTAACAAATTATTTATGTATCTATATTGCATGCATCATTTTTATCACATAATTGTTTTATTACATTGTAAAAAATATGTGATCTTTTGATGTTTATTTTCATGGAAATAATGTATATAATACATGAAAACATAAATCATTATTCTAAAATGATTAAAATATTCTTCATCGGTTCATCATAATTACTTTTAATTGATTTCATAAATTTGGGACATAAATCAAAGGATAGGGTGATCATAAATACCAGTAAGGGAATAAGAAAGGGATACACTTTTCAAGTGATCTTGAAGAATATAAATAAGTACATGTGAAAAATAATTATGTATTGAGGAAAATTATAAAAGAAATGGAATAAATAAATACATGTATATATGAATATAAAATTTAAATGATACATTCATAATAATATCACCGAGGTTTTTAACTAAGGTGTCATAAAATTTACCAAGGATGTTCACCAAGGTATCGTAAAATATGTCATATATAGATATTAAATTTATTAACAAATTTATTAGAGAACTATTGTGATACATCCATCATATGTATTAAATTTAATTTTATCCACATAGATCGTAATAAATCATTTCATTGTCAACACATGATGGACAAAATAATATGGGTTTTATATCAAAATCATGGCATTTCAAAAGTTCCTTAAAAACTTGATCTTTATGTCATTTTAACCAAGAAAATGGAATTTAGGTTTTATTTATGTCAAAAAGAAAAAAATAAATCATGTCTACACATGGGTGAACAATATAGGAAAATAATGAAATTTAGATATTAATTAAAAGAAAATAAAATGGATTTTTTTAGGATAGAGAAATTTGGAGAAGTTAAATCAGCAACACAATGAGTATAAAACGTGGGTTTAGATTAGGCTAAAAAGAGATGATACCATGGTATACCATTGATAAAAAATAATTTTTAAATAAGGTAATTAAAAACAAGGAAATAAGATGGAGTGAATATCACATTTATAAGAAATATTCAAAAGCATGTTCATGAAATGAATACAAAAAAAGATATTTCCTTTAAAATAAAAACCAACTCCAAATACATGAGGATTTGGATCTTGGGGTCTTGAGGTAACCTTGGGAGGACATATTGGGATGTAAATCTATTATATCTTTGTATATGAATAATGGATAGTGAATTTAAGTGGGTAATGAGTGGGTATTCATTGAAAAAAGAGAGGATTTGTTTATTAATTTACAAATATAGGCCTTTGAAACATGGGTATTTGTAAAAAGAAAATCATGGGCTTGTGCATGGTATATTCCATAGTGTTGGAAAAAAGGGAAATTTTTTATGTTATTTTAATCCAAAAGTGTTGATCATCATTTTATATTACTTATTTTGTAAAGTTAAATTAATGTTTTCACAAAATTACATATTTAATGTTAAAGTATACATTTTAGAATATAAAAAGTAAATTAAATATTTCGAAATTGATTAAAATTTATTAATATAATTGATATCAATAAAATAAAAAAATTTATGTCTTGAATTGTTATTAATGATTTATTACTTTATTATGACATAATTATGATGTCATTAACATACAGAAAAACTCAAACTATATTTTTATGTTAATTAAAAAACAAATTATTTTATAAAATTTTGATAAATTCCCAAAAACCTAATTTCTATTTATGGATTTCAAAAATGATATTTATTTTATCGTTATTTTTCTCCATATCTGATAATTTGAACATTTTTATAAAAAATCTTAATTTATTAAAAATAATGGCTGATTGAAAATGCATTATAAAATATCTATCATTTGAAAAATAATAATGTTATTAAATCAATTATTGTTAAATAATATTATTTTAATCATTATTTTTCTTTAAAAACATTATTAATAAAACCTTATTTTTTTAAAATAATAATTTCTTTAGGTAAAAATAAAATCTCAATATAAAAAATCAAATGGTTAAATTACATCTCATTTTTATTAAGAAAACTATTCATAAAATATAAATGATTGAAAAAAAATTATTATTATAATATAATTACACATTAATGATTTAGAGATCCAAAAAATAACAAATTATTACACCTGCATTCACCCTAAGAGTATGTTGTGCAATGGTGGTAGTTTCGTGGGGGTTCCTCGGCTAACTTCGACAATGAGATCATATCTACTAACGTGAACTTCTCCAATATGCGATTTAATTCAAGATTCAATTATTAAAGATTATATCGGGATTTCTCAAGGTAGAACCCCAGGGATGATAACTCTCCCATTTTATAAAATATGGGCATCCAATGGAATGATTATACTTGTTGAGTCCATTAATTCTTCTTTTTGTATCAATTTTTCTTTGTCAAAGTTTTACATAAAAACTCCTGTGATAACATTAAAATTATTATCAAGAGTATATTCCACAATGTTCATATTGACCAATGGTCATAATTCACCAATGTCCTTATAATTTTTGATTCATGACGATTTCATTTACCATTATATTTGAATCATTATAAAAGGAAATTGGGTTTTTGTAAAAATAAAAAATATAAAACAAACTTTACAGAAAAAATTATCATTCAAAAAGTCTGGGTAGTTACATTCATCCCACCTTAATAAATTTTACCCATGAAATTTCAACTCGGCCTCTCTAATGTGAAAAGTAATTATTACTTCTTCCTAATTGTGTCCCCTATTTCAAATGTCATTTTTTTTATTTATGGTTCCTCAAAAAATCCTTGATGAGGTGGCTAGTATTTTTGTCTAGAAAATTGTCACTACAACCCAAGATGTCCACCAACCGCACCTCATAAAATATTTCATGTTCCAGTTGTACCACCATATGATTCAATACATATGAAGGGAAAAGTTTTCACTTCATTAAAAGAGATATGTGGAATACAACATGAAATTGAGTTTGGTTTGGTGGAAGTACAAGCCGATAGGTCACCGATCCTATGTGATGAAAGATTTATTTAGGGCCAATTTACCTATGTATAAGATTCCCTTTATTCATAAACCACATGACTCTATTCTATGGTGGTATTTGAAGGAATGATCTATAACCAACATCAATCTTTATATCCATTCGATGGTTATCAACATAGCTCTTCAACTGACTCTAACCAGCCTATATGTGTTTCTCGATAGCATGAAACATTTATATCATAAATTGTACAAGATTAGGACTAATCATATTTCTCTCATCAACTTCATTCCAACAATTTGTAGTTCAAAATTGCTTCCCATATAGTGATTCGTATGGTTATACATGAATTTTCGAATGGAAGTTTCTATTGTATGGGATCTCAACTAATGGGAGGATCTGATCCTATAAACCATTAATTTACATTGAAAATGTTCTCACATTTTCTCGAGTTTTTGAATAGTCCTTTCATTTTAGCCATCACTTTTGGTGTGAAAGGTTATACTAAAATTCAATCCAGTATTCATAACATATTAATGAATTCCCCAAAAATTTATGTGAACCGTGGATCATGATATGAAATTATAAAAAGTGGCACCCCATTAATCCTTATCAATTAATTCACAAATATCTTGGAATTTTGTTCAAGAGAGAAATATTCACAAATAGATATTAAATGGGAATTATTTGTGAGATGATCCACTATAAAAAATATGATATTTTTTCAATTGGATGTTCTATGTAGACTAGTGAATAATACGATAGTGATATTGTCCCTCTTCCATTTTGGTATGGGTAATGGTTGTAATACCCATTTAAGACTTTTCCTCTCTTGAATCCCTTTTTCTCACAATGAAAACATTATAGTGTAGTTTAAAATATCCCTTTTTATGTTATCCCACTAATTATAATCACCAAGGTCCCTATATATATATATATATTTTATAATATGACAATATAATGTATATATAGGAGATTAATCCAACTTCTCCTTCATTATTTATAGAATATGTGAATCATATAACCTCATACAAAATTCCAGTACACCTTTTTAACCAATATTGAACTTAGTAAACTTTCCATTCATGAAATCCAGTATCTTCTTCTAAAATATTGATATTCTCTTCAATATTTCATGATATTCATTATTAATTATTGTTGAAAACACATTTTTTATAGGGATGATGATATATCATTCCATAATATTCCCATTTCATGTTTTACAAAGTCAATAATCAATGGATCTCTTCGAATCCTTATCATTGTCAGCAAAAAAGGGTGTTTCCTACTAGATGAATCAGTGACCCCCTTTTCTATTTCAGGATGATAATGAATTGAAAAATCATAATACATTATTAGTTACAACCATATCCTTAATCATATTTTCAATTCATTTTGTGTTAAAATATACTTCAAACATTGGGGGTAAATGTATATATTACATTTGACCCCATAAATATTGTTCCCCAAAATAATTATGGAAAAAATAACATCACACTCCAGGTTATGTGTAAGATAACTCTTCTCATAAGGCTTCAATTTTTGAGATTCATTAGAAATAACCTCTTTATTTTTCCTGAGAACCCACCCAGTCACTTTCCTATATTAGTGATAAAAAACTAATCTTTCTATAATAGAGGGTAGAGCTAACACAGGTGCTGTAACCAATCAATTCCTTATCTCTTATAAACATTCTTCACACTTCAATTTCTAGATGAACTTGTCCCATATTCAAGTTAACATTTTAATTGGATTATAAATTCATGAAATGGTTTTCAAAAACATCTTATAATATTCTTCTAAACTGAAGAAACTATAAATATTAGTTACTATTGTTAGATGAGGCCACTCCTCTTCAACCATTTTCTTCACATGGTCAACTGAGATTCTTTCATTGGTTACAATGTTCCCCAAGAAAGAACCATTTTGTAACCAAAATTCACATTTTATGAACATTTAAAATAAAAAATCCTTCATTTTTGTTTTTATTATAACCCTTACATGATCCCATGCTTGTAGAAAATTTTAGAATATATCAGAAAATCATTTATAAAAAGAAAAAAATGATATCATGGTAGTCGTTAAAGACTATAATATTAAAATCCAAAAATAGATCAGGAGAATTATTCAGGACTACAGGCATAACAACAAAATCATAATTCCCGTATCATTTTCAAAATAAATTATTTATAATATCTCCATTCTTCAAACTTCATTAATGATAACCAGATCAAAGATCAATCATGGAGATGAATTGATCTCATTCAAGATAGTAAAATAAATTTCCAATCCATGGAAGAAGGTAATTATTCGTCATTGTGATCCTATTATGTTCTATATAATGAATCCATAGCTACATTGATCCAACCTTATTTTTCAATATGAAACTAGGTGATCCCCAAGGAGACAAACATTGTTGGATGAAACCCTTTTACAAAAGATCCTGAATTTGTTTCTTTAATCCCTCAATAATAATATTTTACATTCTATATGGGGTCTTTGGTATCATCAAGGATCCATTCATGAGTTCAATTGATAAATATACCTCTCTTTTAAGGGGAGGTCAAGGTAACTCCTTATAAAATATGCCATTGTATTTCTGAATGATGGGTACGTTTTATCTACATATACTTTCATTTTATTCTTCATATTCAATGATTATATTCATAATGAAGGCTATGGGATGTTTTTCTAGACAATGATCAGAATGATATATTTATCATTTAAAAAAATGTTGGTTGTCCATTTAGGACTATAGAGATTTTATTCTGATTTTTATCATAGTATTATACTTTGGGATCCAATCTATCCATAGTATAATGTCGAATTCTAACATTGAATGACTACTATATTGGATATTAAATTTTGATTTCCCAATCCAACACTAGAGTTTCTATAGACTACCGATTCATTGAAATTACCTCCATGACCCATGAATGATAAATTTAACTCAAGAAGTTCAATGAAAAATTATATATTCTTTGTAAACTTGTAGGAAATAATAAAATTCTTTGAACTAGAATATAACAATGTACTTAATATATTTGAGAGAAAAACAAATATACATACCATGAATTCATTTCGAGCATCAACTAGAGTTGTTGTGACCATAAATACTAGTCATTTCTCTATTATACCATGCTAGGGTTGATTGTAACACACCTTGGATTGGAAAATAAACAACACCTTGTTTTATACTAGTCTATATACATAATTGTTCCACATTTATATTTGAAATTTCAAAAAAAATGACATACGCATTTTCATTTAGGGTGATTTTTGGAGTCTGATATAATAAAAATAATTTTTTGATTAATAGTAACATACCCTTAAGAATAATAACCTAACCTTATGAATAGAAACTTGGCCCATATAAATAAAAATGTACCCGTATCAATATTAAGATAGCCCATATGAATAGTAATGTACCCTTATGAATATTAGGTTGAACCATATGAATAGTAATGTGACCTTATGAATAGTAACATTCCCTTATGAATAGTAATGTGCCCTTGTGAATAGTAATATCACCCATGTAGGTATAAATAAAATATAGGAACCTTATAAATTAGAGAGAATATTATAAAAATTAATAATTATGTGTTGGTATTTTTCTGAGCAGTAAATATTTAATTAAAATTTTATAATTAATAAATGGATTCAAATGAAATAAAAATTCATTGAATTTATTCCTATATATTAAAAAAAATATTAGCATTTTGGGGTAATTTAATAAATCCATTGTTACTTTTTTAGGGCATTAAAAATTTTGTTTTAGTTTTAAAACTATATTTTATGAGTAAATGGTGATTTTTATTTAAAAATTAAATTTCACATATTATGAAAATTATGTTCATAAAATTGATTTAATATTTGGATTCTATGGGTCAAAAAATTTTTAGGGTATTTTTTTGGGATTTTCCAAAAATACTTGAATTTTTTATAAATAGATATATATGGCAATATAACTTTTATATACATTATGAGTAAAATAAACTATTCCTAGAATAATTGTTGATATAATCACCCTTGGTTCGAACTTAGATGACCTTATTAAAAATTTTTGTCATGGAATCATCACTATTTATTTTCTTATGCAAAAATATTAAACCAATTATTAATATATTATGAAAACCTGCCTCTAATCCACTATAAAAACCCCTCAGCACTCCCTCTTCCCTTAACTCCGATCAAGCCTTGATACTTGACTAAATTATGCCAATATATACTCCCAATATCCTCCCTCGTGTCCAGAATCCAAGTTTCTCCTCAAATGACCAAATCCTCTCCATTAAAGAGGCTATCAATGAAGATTAATCCAAGTAGTAAATTCTGCTTTTCAATTCATTTACTTTCTTTTCAAGTTAATTTGTTTTCTTTTCTGTCATCAACTATCCTAATATAATTGGTATGAAATCTATATTAACTTAAATTTAATGTAATGTTTTTATGATTATGGAATAATATATTATCATCTCTATTTTACCCTTCTTTTATGTAGTAGTAAAAAAACAACATCTGAGATGTGCTAATTTTCCACATTCAAGGATGACGGGTTTTCAATTTCTATTACCGTATTCAAATATGGCCAAGAAAAAATTATTATGGTTGAAACATAATATAATAAATGTATTATTCTCCATCAATGGTTATGTAATCTATTTGTACACATAGATATTATTTATAAATCAAAATAACATCATTGTGTTCAAAAACCAGTAATTAATCCAAACATTTATCATTAAATAATTTATAAAATGTATCATCTTCACTCCAAGAAAAGAATTGAAATTTACAAAAAATATAATCTTCTGGATGTTGACTAATAACATATGACTTCAATTCTGGACTACTCTCCTCATTTTACACAATTCTACATCCATGTATATTTGTATACCAATCATGAAACGAACTGGCCCAGCCAATGCAATTGAACCTCTAAACAAATCAAAAAGGTAATTAATGAACTAATAAGGGTATAATAAATCAATTAAATTAATAAGTGGTTATATAATAATTAATTAATTAAGCTAATTTTTTTTATTCAGGTCATTACTATCACATGTAGAACACATCCAGACTGAAGGTAAGGGTTTCTTTATATCACTTTTATTTTTGTGATATATTCTCTATTCAATACTATTAATTTTATACAGGGTATGTATACATCCCATTGATGATTCATATCATGATTCTCCTTATTTTAATAATGTTCAATGTATCATTTAATGATTATTAATTTTGGGTCATACGATTCAATTGATTAAAAAGATGTAAGTATTTTCTACCTGAACCTCCATTTTCATTTGGTTTCCTCTTACTCTCTACTCACCTCAATAGTATTATTATTTATTATTAATTAGTCCTCATAAATTCAATGTGAATGTTATATATATGTGTACTGAACTGAATCATACTTTAATTTATGGGGATTTAAATTTTATAAAGGGATCTTTGAGAAATTTATTTCCAAAATATAATCTCGATTCAAGGAACTTATCAGATTCTAACCTATTTTTGAAGTTCACTCTATAATCTGTTTTAAGAAATATTTATCATTCTAAAATATCAAATTTTAAATTGAAAATTTTATTTTGGTTTATTTCTGGTTTTATGAACGAAATCATTCCTTTTTCATTTAAAATATCTTTGATGAATTCCTTAAACCATAATAAATGTTTCAATTTTAATGGTTCTTTAAAAACATTTTTTACATGATTTCACTTCAATGGGACATCATTTATGAATCAAATGTAATATCAATGTCCATCCATTTTATTTTTTTGCAATATTAATTTTAAAATTATATTTATGATAAATTCAAATGGTTTTCTAAATGAACTCTTCTTTCCAAAGTAAAATGGATTTTCTCACCTCACTTTAACATAATGATGTATATGTGAGGTTCACCACTTATTCCTTGAATTTGGTGTATTTACTACCCCTTGGTATATCATATCAATAGTCAATTTATTATCTTGATATTATAAAGGATTTTTATTTGAATGTTTCATGGTGGTATGTGACACTTTAGAATGTTTAAGCATTATTTCGTCAATATTTTTTCAATGGTTTCATATAAAGGTATCTTTATTTATGTAAACATCCATTGATTAATCCTATATTTCATATTGTTTTATATCCTACTATATGATATAAAAAATATTTTTTGAAGGGTCTTTGATTATTTTGACTATGGATGTGATATCTTGATACCATTCACCATATTATTCCCAATGGTTAGTGTTTATGTTCAATGATTGGGGAAGGTTATTTACATGGCATATGTTAGTTTCAATATGATTCTACACATTAATTCTGTTCACCACCTTCATATGATAATTTAATTGGACATAGTATTTAATTGGTGGGGCCTACTACAACCCCTCGATGATTTAGTAGATATCAAGAGAAAAATAGATATTGACTTGGTTGAGGCCTTCAACATTTTTTAGATATGGTTTTGGATGATAGATTGATAATTTATAGATTTCTTGGTAATGACCTTGACAATATATTTAAGAATGATTAGCATTTTCATTTCCTCATTATGATGTTAGGAATTAATATTTCACATGATTATTCTTCTAGGAAAATATCCATGATTATGTTTTATTATGTATATGTAAACTCATATCATATTCCTTCATTAAAGTATTAAAGATTTTTATTTTTAAAAGAATGTGTTTTCAATAAGTCAACGTGCCTAATGATTATGTTTAGGATATCTTACACTATATTATTTACCCTTATTGATCCTCTGATCCCATCTCTTCTTATGTTTCCTTTATCCTAGTACATGAAGAGGTATATTATGATTTACTTGAAGGTAAAATCGAAGAGTGGTGGATTTTGCAGTTGGAACATTTATGTTATTTTTAATATCATGTTGTAATGTTGAATTTATGTATTTATCTAGTTTTCCATTACTACTATACTACTCTGTCCTTCAGGATACAGATTTCATGTAAGCATGCCTAAGTAATTAAATATTGTCTCAGCTCATGGAAACTGGGGTTGGGGAATTATAGTTGTTATCAGTGAAAGTTTAGTTGAAAACAAAAAAAATAGATTTAGAAAATGTATATTATAGAACAAAACTAAAATAAATTATGTTAGGATATGTGTAAAATAATATCCTAGAATTTTGGTAATGAATAGATTATGTTGAAATTTATAGAAAAGACATATATGTCAGGATACTACAAGTAGACGTGGATATGACACAGATGTACCTAGGAGTAAAAACTCTGACAATGAGTTTCATGTCATACCCAGGGTATCATTGTATATGAAAAGGGGGAATATTGTGTAATTACTTTGAATCTCCTTGTGTATATGAATAGAATAATTAACATTTTCATTACAAGACATTATAAAGGATTTATGCCCCAACAGTAACCCTATTATATGGTTCTAGGATTTTTTGTCATAAATAAATTTTATGTGTTTTACTATGTATAGATTTATATAGATTTTATAATTTTATAAGATAATATAGTATATGGAATTGATTATAATGGAACAAAGCATAAGGAATGATAACTACACCTATGCATGTGAAACAATGAAAAATCATATCTGTTATTGTCAAAAACAATCATTTTTAAGGAAGATAGTATCCGAAGTATCCTCATCATATGAAGAGATAATATCATTTGTTAAAAAGTTATATAAATAATTCACCAATTTATATGGATTTAAAGGGAAGCTAGATAAGAAGAGGGTGGTAGCAAAAATAATGGATAAATGGACGAATAAAAAGGGTATTTTTCCAACATGTGATACATGGGGATGGATACACCCAAAAACCATCTTAAAAGGAAAAGGAGTCTGTTACAATTGTGGAGAAAAGGGACACTGTGACCATGATTGAATGGGTATGAAAATGTTTTTCCATGTACAATGCTTCAACTGTAAGGAGATGGGACACTTTTCAAATAAATGTCTCATGCATCAAATGAATATACCACAAAGGATGTTTCTGTATAATGATCATGTTATGATAGTACCATAGATGAAGTGGAATAATTATTTTGACTAGTCAAGAATCATCTGATTTGAATATCTTATCAGTAGTGTACTAGTTATAAGGATTATGAATAGTATGAGGATTGTACTGCATTAAAATTTCATTCATGACATGAGGTTATATGATGATTAGTACAAAGGAATAATTACTTAGTAATAAGTTAAACATTTTCATAAAATATATGGTTGATGGAAAGAAAACCCTTAATATGTTCCAGATAGTGTGATATCAATTTTAGAAAAATGCGATGATTCATTTGGATAAGTAAAGACTACCTAAAAACTGATTTTTTTTACTTGTCAACAAGTGGTCTATGTTATCAATGACTGAGATTACAACATTTTTGGATATAAGGATTATATCCAATAACATGTGTAAGTATGAACACATGTTTTACAATAATTTTTTATCATAATTATAATTATTATCATATTTTAAGAGGACATATGATAAAGATATTCACATGTTAGGAATGTGAAAACTTCGGGCGTCTTCATGTTGATTAATGGAAAATAAGGTAGCAGATGTATTGAGAAGGATGAATCATGTTGTTCTAATAAAATGAGGATCTCTAAGAACCTTGGGTATATACATCTAGGAATTATGGATATGGTAATGATACAAATGTTTTGGGTCATGATATTTTCAAAAGTTAAACCATTTAAGAAGTGATTAAGTTGATCATTGTATGAGGATTTAGAGATTAATGTCACCACATGATGCAACCTATGTTAAGATATGATGTATAGAAAGTTAAAGGCACAAAAAATGATAAAACTATGTTTATGAAATAGAAAAATGTATTTATACTATTATAGAGTGGAATAATTCCTTAACACTATGAAAATAATCCTAAATAAAAACAAATTTCCTATTATTATATTTTTTCATGATATTAATGAATTTTTTCATAATAGTATTTTAATGTTTTGTGGTAAAAATATCTTATTTGAGCATGTTCTCTATCACATTATATCAGAACATGATGGATTTATTATTTTTCCATGACCAATTTGTTTGATTAGAATGCATAGTATTGTAGTAACAGATGCATTTCCCTTTCACACTTATTAAGAGGATATTTTAACTGTATTTCTAATACTGGTTTTCCATAAGGTAATTTTATAGTATCAACCATTAACATTCGATGTTCAATTTAAAATTTAGAGGAATAAATTTTTGTAAAGAGGGGAGAGTATAGCACCCCAAGGATTTGAAAATATATTTAATATTGAATGCATGGAACACTGAGTCTCTATAAAATAAAACATTGTTATAACCTAGCCAATGAACATAATTTTTCCACTACTATGTTTTGAATTTCAAAATTATGACATACACGGCTGCATTCAGGGTAATTTTTAGAGTCTGATAGAGAAACATTTCATTTTATATGAATAGAAACATTCCCTTATGAATTATAACCTACCCATATCAATAGTAACATGACCCTAAGGAATAGTAATGCACCCTTATGAATAGAAAGTTGGCCCTTATGAATAGTAATGCACCCTTAAGAATAATAAGTTGACCCTTATGAATAATAATGTACCCTTATAAATAGTAACATTCCATTATGAATAGTAATTCACCCTTATGAATATTAACATCACCCGTGTATGTATAAATACATTTTAGACACCTTATAAATGGGAGTGAATATTTTAAAAATTAACAATTAAGTGTTGGTATTTTTGTGAGCAGTAAATTTTTAATTACAATTTTATAATTAAAAAATTTATTTAATTGAAAAATAACTTTTCATAAAATTTATTCATATATCATAAATTTTGATATCCTATGATTGTGGGGTGATTTAATAAAACCTTGGTTATTTTTTGAGCATTACCAAAATTAGTTTAAGTTTTAAAACTGTATTTTACGAGTAAATTATGATTTTATTTAAAAATTAAATTTCATATATTTAGAAAATTATTTTGGTAAAATTTAGTTCATATTTATATTATAATCATCATTAAATTGTTAGGGTAATTTTTTTGGATTTTTCTAAAATACATGAATTTTTATGAATAGTGAAATATGGTAATTTCCTGTATATATACATTATGAGATAAATACACTCTTTATAGAATCATCACTGATGTAAGAACCCTTGGTTTTAACTAACATGCACTTATTTCTATTTTTCGTCATGTAATAATCACTATTTCATGTTTTATTGAAAAATAATAAATTAATGATTAGAATATTATGAAAACCTTCCTGTATTTTACTATAAAACCCCACATCACTCCCTCTTCTCTTCACTCCTATCAATACTTGTTCCTTTAAACAAATATGTGCAAATATCCTCCCAATCTCATCCCCCATGTCCAAAATAACTTTTTATCCTAAAAAGACCAAATCCTCTCCCCTAAAGAGGCTCTCAAAGAAGATTAATCCAAGAGACAAATTCCTCTTTTTAATTATTGTGCATTTTTTTCAACGTCCGTTGTTTTATTTTCTATACTCACCTATCCTCATCCAAATGTTATGAAAAATCTATCACCTTACATTTACTTAATTTTATTTATTATTATGGAATATTTTTTTTCATCTCTTATATACCTTTATTTTATGCCAGTAGTAAAAAAACCATCCGAGATGTGCTAATTTACCACATTCAAGTATGATGGGTATTAAATTTCTATTACCATTTTCAATTATTGTCATGAAACCATTATTATGGTTGAAATAGAATAGAATATATATATTATGTCTCATATATGGTTTGTTATCTTTTTTTATAGATGGTTTTGATTTATAAAGAAAATTGATTTCATTGTGCTCAAAAACCACTAATTAACCAAAATGATTATCATTAAATAGTTTATATAATGGTTCATCATCACTCCAAGTAACCAAATGAAATTTATTGCCATGTAATATTCTATATTTTCAATAGTAATATATAACTTCAATTATGAAAAATCAGCATCATTTTACACAATTCCCCATTCATGTATATATGTATACTGACCATGAATCAAACAGACCCGAACAGTGAAATTGAACATCTTAAACCATAAAAATGGACATTAATGAAATTAATATGGTTATAATAAATAAATTACATGAATAGTTGGTTCATTAATTACTAATTAATGATCCTATATTTTGTTATTACACTCATTAAGATCAAGTGGCGAACACCTTCATACTTAAGGCAAGGGTTTCTTCATCTCACTTCCATTTTTTTGAGATATTCCATATTTATTAATATTACATATGTATGGGGTATGTATACATCCCCTTTATGTTTCATGTCATGAATATATTTATTTACATGATATTCAATGTATCATTTACTTATTATTAATTTTGGGGAATATGATTTAATTTATTACAATGTTGTATGTATTTTCTACATAAACCTCCATTTTCATTCAAGTATCTTATTCTCTACTCACCTCAATTATATTATTATTTATTCATTTTTAGTCCACAAAAACTCTGAAAAATGTTCTATATTTGTGTCACAACTAGAATTCTACTTTAATTTATGTCAATTTAATGTCTTAAAAGGATCTTTCAATAAAAGCTTCCCGAAATATAAGCTCGATTCAAGGAACTTCTTAGATTCTTACCTATTTTGAAGTTCACTTTGTAATCTATTTTAATCCTTATTAGTCTTTATAAAATAAAAAAGTTTAAAATGATAATTTTATTTTGGTTTATTTTTGGGACTTGGAATGAAAACATGGCTTTTCAATTTAAAATCTCTTTAATGAATTCCTTAAACTACACTAAAATATTTAAATTTTAGAGTTTCTTTAAAAAAACATCTTACATGATTTAAATTTATTGGGACATCATTTATGACTCAAATTTAATATCAATGTCCATCCATTTTCTTTTCTGGGATATAGATTTTTAAAACTATATTTATGAAAAATACAAATGATTTTCCATAAGTACTCTTCTTTCTAAAGTTAAATGGATTTATCTCACCTCATTTTATCTTTTATGAGATATATGTCGTGTTCTCAACTTATTCCATTAATGTATTATATTTTCTTTTCCTTGGTACATCATATCAAGAGTCTCCTTATTATCATGATATTCTATGAGATTATTATTTGAATTTTTCTAGGTGGTGTGGGACACTTTGGAATGTTTAAGGATTATTTCCTCAAGAATTTATCAATGGTATCATTTAATGTTATCTTTATTTATGTCATAATGATTTTATGAATCTTGTATTTTGTAGAGGTTTATCTAATATGATATCATCTAAAAAATATTTTTTTAATGGTTTATAATTCGTTTGACTACAGATGTGCTATCTTAAAACCATTAAAAATATTTTTTTTAATGGTTAGTGATTATGTTCAAGGATGGGGGAATGTTATTTAAATGTCATATGATAGTTTCAATATTAATGTATATGTTTATTTTTTTCAACCCTTTCATACGAGGAATGAATTGGAATTAGTATGTGACATGTGGGGCCCGATATAGACCCTTATTGGATCAGTAGGTCTCATGAGACAAATAAATATGGATTTGGCCGAGAACATTCCATTTTTTAAGATATGGTTTTGGAAGAGTCTTTAATTATTTTTATATGTATAGTCCGAGGTCTTGATGACCTATTTCAGAATGTCGGGCATATGTATTCCCCCCATTTTGATGTTAGGAATTCATATATCATATTTTTATTCAACTAATAGAATAACCATTATTATGTTTTATTATGGATTTGTTTTCTCATCTCATATTTTGAAGGTTCCGGGCGCAGCAAAAGCATGGTTGGGATGTGACCCAACTTTGATTTTTACAATGATCAATTATTATTTTCGGATCAATACAAAGATGAAAGCCAGTCTTAATGGAATATAATCATAGATTTAGATAAATATTAATGGGGCCTGAATCCTTTAGATAGGATCTTGCACATAATGTTTATAATTAATTTAATTAATTTAATAAAGATAAATAATAACTGGATCTTTGGTATTTTTCAGTGTTGATGATGTTGATCGTCCAGAATGAGCCTTCTAGATTATCTCATTGAGATTGTAAGGATACAAACTATAATCCCTCTAGTGGTGATTTAGACGTGCTCTGATGGCCTCTAATCGACACTACTCAATCTCCGAGTGCATGTGCGGTGAAGCGAGTGTCTCATTTTAGTCGTTCTTGATCTCCTGTTCTTCGGTATTAATGAATGTCTCTCATTCTTGAGAGGAAAGAGAAGATGATTCGAGGGAGAAATAGTTTTTGTCAACAATTCTAAATTCACCAGGTGTGTGGTGTAGAGTATAGCACAATAGGGGTACTTTCCTATTTATATAGATGGAATTTCAGTTAAAGTATTTAATTTCATAGAAACAAATAAATACATTCATGAAATTAGAGAAAACCCATGCATTTAATAATAATACCACATCAAATTTATAGTGCGCCAACTTGCCCAAAAAGGAATAAATAAAATTCTGCGTCACGAAATAATAACAAGTATATTTTAATTTTTTCCAAAAAAAAATATTTATTTACCATCTTGCAAATAATTATTTTACTACCGGACAAACCATGGTCTACTAAAACTCCACTTCCATTTATTTAACACCTGAATAAATAAATAAATAATTTATTCCCTTAAATAAATATTTTATTTACAAACTAATAAATAAATATTTATTAAATGTTAAATAAAATAAATAAATAATCTTTTTAAAATTTAGGAGTTCATTTTAACATGAATAAAATTTTTCCTCATTCTTGATATTAATATTAATTTCATTACTTAAATTCAAATAGAATTTAACCGAGGCCACCAAAAAAACTTAGTCTGTCACCCTTTAGAGTTATTTCTCGTTGGCATTTGACGGGCTTGTCTAAATTCCAAGAGTACTGTCTAGAAATAGTTTAAGTAACCCAAGAGAAAGAACGTATACTCGCAACAATTACATCCACATACAGATGCTCACTGTGTAATATAATCCCTTTGTCTCAGTATCTCATCAAGCAGGATTCATGAATGTGCCATCAAATTTTATGATTGATATGTAGTTATTTGACTACCTGAAATAAAATCATCGTTAAGCCATAGATATGGAATTTCACATGAAGGTTCTATTATAATCAATGAGCCGAAATATCAACATCCATAAATGGAAGGGACAAATCCTTCCTCGAATTATCCATTAATAACATGTCACTCGTGACGGACCCAATATACCCTACATCCCACCAACTGTCTTTGTGACATTTTTCGTTACTAAATCATAGTGCGTTATTCATGACATTTATTATTGACAGTCTTAATGTATAGAGATCATTACACATGCTCGTAGATAGAAATATCGGATGACACGAAAACATGTGGAATTCCTACTTGCGGGTATGTTCTAATAATCTCCCATCTTAAAGATTACCAAGTGTGAACATCATGATAGGAACTCTCATCTGCTTACGAGTACTCGTACTGGACTTTATGCATGCTATGTGTCCCATCATAGCATGTCATCCAACCCCCGAACTATATTTAAGAATATTGTTATAGAATTTCAAGGTTCTCATCATAGCGGGGATCTACCATGACCTTATCAATGTAAAAAATACTATAGAACATTATTAAATCATAGTCATGAAGAACAATGAAAAATATGTAATAATACATTAAATATCCATGTAATCAATGTAAAACTAGTGGGCTATAGGTCACCAAATCTTAAAAACTCCCATGTGGATTAGAGCCAAATTCCTACGAATTTCAATTCTCTATACCTCACATGATGATCATGTTTCTAATGAGTCAAGGATTTAGTAAAGGGGTCTGTCATGTTTTCTTATATGGAAATACTACTCAATGCAACTTCAACTCTCTCAAAAAAATACCTCAAGAGATGATTCGTCCAAAGTATGTGTTGTGTCCACTGATGTGACCTTGGATCATTTCTGAGATCCACCCTTGTAGTATTTTCACAGTACAGTGTGATGGGATCTTTACTGCTAGGTATCACATCTAGATCCTAGTCGAAGCATCACATTCAAACAGCTTCTTCATATGCCACATAAGCTTTGATATACTCGAACTATACTATAGAATCTGTGACTACACTTTGCTTTGAGCTCTTCCTGCACATTGTACCTCCATTAAAACTAAATATGTATACCGTTTGTGACATAATGTCATCTTGATTAGTCTAGAAACTATCATCTACATATCCTATGATGGCTAGTTCCTCATATCCTCCATTATCCAGGAACATATGCTTAGTATGCCTTAGATACTTTAGTATAGTCTTGATTTCCATCTAATGGAGGTTACCTAGTTCAGATTGATATCTACCTACCGCACTCAATGCATATGCGATATCTATCCTAGTACATAGCATGGAATACATGACAGACCCAATCGTTTATGCGTATGGAGTCCTTTCCATTATCATTCTTTCCTCATGTGTCCGCGGACACATTTTCATGGAAATATGAATACCATGTGATGTTGGAAACAATCCCCTCTTGGATTGTTCCACACAGAATCTCTTCTGTAGCATATGAATGTATGTACTTTGACATAGGCCCGGAAATCTTTTGGATCTATCAGAATGGATCTTGATCCCAATAATATACGCAGCCTCACCCATGTCTTTCATGGAGAAACATTGAATCAACCATACCATAACAGACTATAATACTGGTATCTCATTTCCAATAAGTAATAATTCATTAACATATACTGTTAGGAAAACAAATTCACTCCCACTAAACTATTTTTAGACACAAGGATCACATTCATTTTTGATAAAACTAAACTCTTTTATGGAATCATCAAAACAATTGTTCAATGACCTGGATTCTTTCATTAATACATAAATGGATTTATGTAACCTTCATACCTTATTAGCATACTTTGGAGTGACAAACCCTTCAGGTTGTGTCATGTAGAAATCTTCCTAAAGGTTTCCGTTAAGGTATAATATTTTGAAATCCATTTTCTAAATCTAATAGTCATGGTAACCCGAAATAGAAAGTAGAATTTTGATGGATTTCAGCATTGAAACTGGTGAAAAGGTTTCCTCATAGTCAATTTCTTAATGTTGTTTAAAACATTTTGCAACTAGTCGTGCCTTATAGGTACTGACTAGTCCTTCCATGTCCAGTTTCATCTTGAATACCCATTTGAAAACAAAATTATTTACATCAACTGGAGGATCTACCAAAATCCAAATGTGGTTATGTTATATGGAATCCATTTCGTAATTCACAGCTTCTTTCCCCTTGGAAACGTATGTTCCACTTACTGCTTCCTTGTAGGTTAGAGGATCATTATTATCTACTAATAAGGAGTCACCATCCTCGGTAACTAGAAAACCATACCGTTCTAGTTCTCTAACCTCTCTTGTAATCCTATGTAGTAATTGTGTCTCTAAAACATATTCTTCTTCCACAGGGTTTTGTGGAATTTGTTCATGTACCAACTCTTATGTACCATGAACCTCGAATTCATCGACGTAAATCTAACTTCCACTATCTATTTTGAAGATATGATCCCTCTCAAGGAATATGGTATTTCTTGCCACTATAACCTTTTTGTCTAAGTGGTTGTATAGTTAATATACCCTAGTTTTTTGGGGGTATCCTATAGAAGTACACTTTGTGCCTCGGGTTGTGAGTTTTTTACTTGAAGAGGACATAACAAACTCTTCACTACCCCACACATGTAAATTCTATAACATGGATTTTTTCCACTCCAGAACTCATATGGAATACCATTTATCAATTTAGTTGGTAATTGGTTTAGTATGTGTGTCGATTTTTTTAAAGCATATCCCTAAAAGGATAATGGAATACTCGTATGACTCATCATTGATCTCACCATGTACAACATGGTGTCGTTCCCATTTCTCTCACACCATTACACTGGGGCTTGTTTGGAGGAGTGAGTTGGAATAGGATCCAAAACTCCCGTAAGTAATCAATGAAGTCCTGATTAAGATATTCTTCACCTCGGTTTGACTAGAGATTCTTAATCTTATTACCAAGCTGGTTCTCAACTTCATTCTTGTATTCTTTAAACTTATCAAAATAATCCAACTTATACCTCATTAAGTAGATATATCCATATCTACTAAAATCGTCAGTAAATGTTACGAAGTATGAATACCCTCCCCTTTCTACTGCTGGAAATGGTCTAAACACATCGGTATGAACAAATTCAAGAAGTTCTTTTTTCCTTTCTCCTTTCCCACTAAATGGGGATTTGGTCATTTTCCTTGTAAACATGCATGACATACGCCAAATGGTTTTAATTAGAATGAATCTAAATATCCATCTTGATGTTATTTTTTCAAGTATTTCTCATTTACATGACCTAGCTAGTGATTCCAATGTTGGTTGCAGTATGAGTAATGTGAAATATCTTTGTTATTGATTTCCATGACTTGTTTTGTGTTGTCCAACATGTAAAGTCTGTTGTATATATGTGAAATAGCATTATAAATTCTATCTATGTAAATGAAGAAACATTCATTTCCAAACATAAAAAAAAATCCATACGTATCTAATTTGGATACAGAAATAATGTTTTTAGTAACAGAAGGCAAATAATAACAACACCGTAACACCAAGATCATCCCATTTGGCAACGTGAGGTGGAAGTCCCCTACAACTAAAACAATAAGTCTGGCTCCATTGGATGCTCATAGATATACCTCCCTTGATCAATCTTCTTAAATCTACTTGGTTCATTTATTTGGATATATATGTGAGCACCACAAGCGGTATCAAAAACCCAATTCGTAGAAACAGATAGATTTCAATCGATAACAAACACACCTGATGCTTCCCCATACATCTTATGATGGGTTCTATTTTTCTTCTAGTGTCCATTCTTTCCACATAGGGAACAAACAATCTTCTATTCCCTTTTCTCCCATTTGATCTTTATTTTCTTGGAAGGTCGCGAATAAACATTGGGCTTAAATATCTTCACCTTCCCTTTCCACTTATTCACCATAAGGACATAAGGATTTTTGCGCATCATATAATTCTCCACATGGAGAATCAGGGTAAGAAGATTAGATAGAGACTTCTAAATGATTTTCATATTGAATTTGATAATGAATTTTGAGAATCTTTGAGGGAGTGATGCAAGATTGAGATCAGTGCCCAATTGTTTGGGGAGTATAAACCATAGAACCTCGAGGTGCTTAACGTATCAAATTAGCCTAACTATATGAGTCCCAAATGGGGAACCTTCTCCAAGATTACTCAAAAAGGGTGCCTTAGAGATCTCAACCCATTCCTGTCTCTCTCTCTCCGGGTAATGACCATGGAGGTTCTCGAGCATGCTATAAGCATCCATGTTTTCAGGATACTTCATGAGCTCAATAGACATTGATGATAACATCAAAAATTAAATGTCAACTGCATCATTCATATGTTTCTCATAGACCAGTAAATCCTCATCACTCGCCTCCTTGGTAGGTGAAACAGGTAATGCGGACTCCAGCACGTAAATCTTCCATTCATGGCCTATGATAACCCGAAGGCATATAAACCATTCCTAGAAGTTAATGCTAGTGTGGATGGTGTATTTATCTAGGATTGATCACATGGATAGTGTGGTTAATTATTTTTTCATTTTTATTATAAAATTAAAAGAGTAGTTAATTAGTACTTTATTGATTACATTTTATGAGAAATAATAAATTTTATTTAGTCTCAAACTATTTTATCAAGTCCCAATGACTCTCACTACTGAACTCAGAATGTCCAGTTTCTATGGCATTCTAGTGGAATGGATCTATATTCCATTTTTTATAACCCCAACAAGGGTTTCTGAAGATATTTGAAGGTGTTTAGGTGTGAAATACTTTTCCAACTACGGGCTTGCAGTTCCTTGATCTGTTTAGTGGACTCCCCAATCCAGAAATCATGACTTTAAATTTCATCAACTATTGCCTCCAATATTACACCATGTTTAGTAAGGCCGACTCCTCTTGGTGTAATATGGTTAAGTCAACCTGAAACCATTCATAAAGGATTACTTTATAAAATTATGTTCCCCAATAAGGGTGGGTTAAACACATTGTTTTATTGAGTTTTTTCCTTAATAAAGTAACCGAAGTATTATTATATCTTAATATTTTATTTGAAGGATTTTTATCTCTTATGGGTGAATTTGTTATTATAATTATCACATTCTTGTAAATATTATGTGGAACTTAATTAAGTGATTAACCATGTCTTGATAATATTTACGCATATGTCTAGTTTATTTTATTTCCATCTTTGCATGCTTCTTTAATTCATTAATTATGTGATCGTGACCAGACATCTATAATGGAAAACCATGAAAATGATAGAAATAAAATAATTTCAATGGCATGATCACAATCTTTTTTAACGGTTAGTTTTTATAGAGGTTGACAAACTAACCCTAACCTAGTGAATAAAATCCTTGAGAATTTTTTGTTCATGTTTACAACTTCCACCTATCCACATCTGTATCTCCTTGGATTGGTTTCATCTCGGCTCTATCTTGAACCACCTCTATGATCATGGGAGTTACATCCATTACATATGCTGTTTTTTAAACTCACATGTAGATGAGGGGTAAAAAGGTGGTTTTACATAAAAGAAACCTTGGGCACGCATGCCCTACATATTAACGAGGAGAAGGCGTCCATGCCAACAAATTTAATTATAATAAATTAAAAGAAACCATCCAAATAAAAAAAGGTCTTTGTCTATCTCATGATCATAAATACATCCAACCGTATTTATGCATAAATAAAACTAGATTTTAATTCTTTAATCATTCTTATTTAAGATAATTCATGCTCAAATCAATTAATTATCATCTTTAATTAATCAATCCTTTTATCTAAAATACTTTTCATAATTTCCATGATATTCTCATCCATCATAATATTAAACTATTTCATTTAAAATTATATTGGTACATAACTTGTACATTGTGGGCCACCTGGTGAATTCTTGTTCATTACTATCCAAATATATAAATAAACATTACGCAAAAGTTAAATTAAACAAATATATGTAAAACACCTATCATGTGTTCTACCTCAGCTTTACACATGCACTATGGTACTAGTCCCAAGGGGTTGTATAATATATATAATAAATTTTAATAAATATGAATAATTTGGATGAGTACAAGACATGTAGTTCCGACTACACAGTGTGTACTTTTATTCACCGTCCATCTGAAGTACACGCCCAAGGATATGGTGTGTAGATGTACTTCATAATATTTTGGAGTACACAATGTGTTCAGTGGGACACACGCTGTGTAGTTTATGCATTACATGGTTTCGTGTCGGGCAGTTCGTGTATGGTGTACATGATCCAACCCTAACCCAAAGGGACTACACACCGTGTTCAGTGGACCACATGGGGTGTAATTTGGAAACCGTGTGCCACCTATTCCTGGTCAACACACAGTGTCATTTATGAATTAGAAAGGATCCATTTACATGACCTGATTTGGCGGACTAATCAATTTCATTGAACATAGACTACACAACATGTACTTTAGAATACATGCTCTTTATTCTGGTGTTTCACGGCCAGGAACGTTTGGATCCTTCAGATGAGATACTCTATTTTATTTAAATCAAAAATAAAAGAAAAATATGTTTCTATATGGTGAAAGAGAAACTAAAGAGGATGAATAGATCTCGATATTCATATTTACATAACGATTAACTTTAATTGAAACAAATAAATTATTAAATGTGTAAGTCATCAAAAAAAAATTTAAATAATTATATACTATGATGTAACCCCTCTTATAGAATTTGAAGGTTCTAGGCGTAGTGGAAGCATGGTTGGGAAGTTACCCAACATTGATTTTTACCATGATCAATGATTATTTCGGGATCAATATGATGATGAAAGACAGTCTACACATATTATAATCAAAGATTTAGATAAAGAAGAAAGAGGTCTAAAACCTTTAGATAGGATCTTGCACCTCAGGTTTGTAATTAATATATTTAATTTCATCAAAAAATACGTGGATATTTGGTACTGTTCTTCGTTGATGATGTTGATCATCCAGAACTACTCTTCCATATTATCTCATTGCGCTTTTAAAGATCCAAACTAGAATCCCTCTAGTGGGTATCCACACGTTCTCTGATGGCCTTTGATCGACACTGCTCATTCTCCAGGTGCTAGCGCGGAGAAGAGAGTGTCTTGCATCGGTCATTCTTGATCGCTTGTTCTTCTGTCTTTATGAAAATCTCTCATTCATGAGAGGAGAGAGAAGAGGATTCAAGATGGATATTTTTGGGCTAAAAAATTCTCAATTCACCAGGTGTGTGGTGTAGTGTATTGCATAATAGGGGTACATGCAAATTTATATACAAAGAATTCATGTTATAATATTTAATTGCAAAGAAAAATTTGAATACACTAATTAACATAGAGAAAAACCATGCTTTTAATAATAATACCGCATCATTATTTATGGTGATCCAAATTGCACAAAATGGAATAAATAAAATTCCATGTGACAAAATAATAGCAGTGTTATTTTAATTTTTTCCAACTAAATAAATAATTATTTACCATCTTGAAAAAAATTATTTTACTACTTGACTGACCTTGGTCCGCTCGAACTCCACATACATTCATTGAACACCCAAATAAATAAATAAATAATTTATTCTCTTAAATAAATTATTTATTTATAAACTAGTAAATAAATATTTATTAAATGCTCAATAAAATAAATAAATATATTTTATTTAATTTAAGCGATCATTATAACTTGTATAAAATTATTCCTCAGTCTTGTGAAAAATATTTATTTCATTTATTAAATTCAAATAGAATTTAACTGAGACTACAGAAAACACTTATTGTGTGACCCTCTAGGATTATTTCTCGTTGGCATTATGTGGGCTTGTCTAAAGTACAAGTGTAATGTCTATAAATAGGTCAAGTCACCGAAGAGAAAGAATATAATGTCACAATAACAAAATCCACATACAAATGATCACTGTGTAATATAAACCAATTGAATCAATATCTCATCACGAAAGTTTCATGATTGTGTCATCATCTTTTATGCTTGATATGTCGTTCTTTGTCTACCTGAAATAAACTGATCGTTACACCATGAACATGGAATCTTGCGTGACTATTCAATATCAATCAAAGGGCAGAGATATCAACTTCCATAAATTTATGGGAAAAATCCTTCCTCGACTTATCCATTAATAACATGTCACTCGTGATGCACCAAACATACCATACTTCCCTCCAACTGTCTGGGTGACGGTTTTCATCTTTAAATCATAGTGCACGAGTCATTACATGTATTAATGATAATCTTAATGTCTAGGTATCCTTACACACACTCGCAGATATAAATATCTGATGACACCAAAACATGTGGAATTCCAACTAGCAGGTCTGTTCTCATAATCTCTTATCTTGGATATTACCATGTGCGAACTTCGTGAGAGGAAGTCTCATCTACTTACGAGTACTCTCATCTGAAGGTATGCATGCTATGTGTCCCATCATATCATGTCATCCAACTGCATAACTATATTTAAGAATATTTTTATATCATTTTAAGGTTCTCATCATAGCGGGTAACTTCCATGACCCAATCAATGTAACAAATACTGAAGGACATTATTATATCATTTTTATCTAGAACAATGAACAATATGTAATAATAGATTATATATCCATGTAATCAATGTAAATCTATTTGGTTATAGGAAACCAACTCATACATATTTATTCCATAAAGTGTTCAATTATATTATTTTTAAAGGAATGCGATTTTAATTATTCAGCATTCCTAATGTTTATGTTTATGATATCTCCATTTTATTGTTCACCGTTACTAAGAATCTGATCTCACCTCTTCTTATGTATCATTTTTTCCAGGACATTAATAGGTATATTATGGTTGACTATAAGGGATAATCTTATATTGGTGGATGTTCCCAATGGAACTTTGATGTTGTTTTTAATTACACGTTTTAATGTGGAACTTCTTTATGTATCTAGTTTTCCAAATGTACTCAACGAATTTGTTGTTATCAATAGACTTTTCTTGTAATCATTCCAATATAATTAAATATTACGACACCTCTGGGAAATTGGGGTCGATGTCTTACATTGACGTTGATTCCCCTATATTATTATTAGATATAGATATATATAGGGATTTTAATACTGCCCAAGCTGTCCACACATGACTCATTGGACTTCAGGCGGGGCATGTGCCATTTTCCATTTTTTTGTTTCTATTAATAATTTTAGGATTCAACACATTATGTATATTCCGAATAATATGGCCATCTATTCCACAATTTTTATTATTACCACTCCTGAGTAAGCACTTCCCCGAATTTTTCATCCCACATTTTTTACATGTGGGTTGTTTCACTTGCTTTCCTCAACATCCATTATCAATGTTCTTACCAAATTTTTAGTCCAAATATCACTTATTTTTTTAGATATATTGGACCATTGCATCTCTCCAAACACTAATTCAACCTTCATAGAACATTGTAAAATCTCATCATTTCTTCCATACTCTTGATTGGATAGACTCTTCAATAGATGTGGTATTTTTGCACCAAATAATCTATTAACTTTTACATTAGTATTAATAAAAATTAAAGCGGTGTATTAATAATTTCCTATAAATTTCATGTCATAGCATCCCATATATTCATTTTCCTTCTTCTTCAATTCAAGTAATTCATTCTATATTTTTTCTACATCATATAGGGTAGATATCTAAAAACGATCCATTGAACTATTTCCACTCCAAATAATCAATATCAATTTTTGAATTTGTGTTTTTAAATAGTCTCATCAACTGATAAGCATAACCCACTAAGTGTTGTGTAGCAAGGGTGAATTCCTCTTGCTCCAAAAAACAGAGTACATAAAATATATTCTCTCAACATATTTTCTATAGTTGAACATTCAATGGGTCGATAGATCCCCTAATATAGGGTGGTAATTAATGCATAAAAGAATTAATGGTATGGTTTTCCCATCGTGGTGAATCCTATATCATAGGTTGATTCAAGTTAATGATCATAACTCGATTCATTTGAATCTTCATTATCATGAAAATTGTCTTTCAGTATTTCATTATAGGGCCACCAGAATGTGGTCTGTTGCACTCTCCATTTACACAGTTCTTCTTATTTCACACCATTTTATAATAGTATAAATCTTAGTGAGAAACATTATTATTTTTATAATCATATAATTCTAATTTAATTTTATGTCATTAAACATCATGAATAAATATACTATTATTTAAAAACAACAACATTTTATATAAATCCATCATAATATTTAATAAAATGCTTGTGAATAACAAAAAATATCCCCCAAGAGTGTTAATATTAGAGTGAAGTAAGGCCTATTATTGTGCACTAGTTCCCGTTCAAGTCTATCTCAAAGAGTTGTTTTCATGTTTTACCTCTAGATACATCTATTTCCTAGCTCCACGCACTTTTTCTATCCAGACATGGATTTATTATCATAGAAACAAATTTGTTAATACTTCACAATAATAATAGTATTTTTTCCTGTATTTTAACTTTTACCTATTTTTTTCCTAAAGTTTTCAACTCATAAATTCCCCAAATATGTAAACCATAATTTTATACCAACTATGGAATCCTTCCTTTTAATTACAAATTTTTTTACTAACATTTTAAAAAAATAGGGGATCCTTAACAGTTTAGTTTCTTTGAAACAAGGAAAATAATACATAAAAACATATTAATTTATTCTAGACAACATTAATGTATTATTCATTGATTCATCAGGAGTAAATTTACTTTATCTCATAACCTGGGAACATACCTCAATGGAAAGGGTGAGCATAAGTCCCTGTTTTGAAATAAGAAAGGTAAAAATTTTACTGTTGATATTGAAGAATATCAATAACAATACGATGAATATAATTTTTTCTTGAGGAATATAAACAAATTACATAAATAATAACATGGAAATGTTTATACAACATTTAAATGAGAAATTCATCACCATTTCACCAATTTTTTTCATTAAGGTGTCATAAAAATTACCAAGGTATGTTAAAACATGTTATCTATAGTGATTAAATTTATTACCCAATATATTAGAGTGGTATCTAAGTGAAAAATTAATATTTATAAATTATAATATGATCTAAAAAGACCATAATAAATAATTTAAAAATATAATTTATGTAGAATAAAAGAAAACGAGTTTCATATGAAAATCATGGAATTTATAAAGTGCTTCAGAAACATGATCATTAAGTCATTTTTATCCCACAGAAACAATTCAGGGTTTTATGTATTTCAATAAAAGAATAAAATAATTAATTTTTACATCTCGATGAATATATATTTAATATAATGTGTCTTAGTTATTCCTAAAAATAAAATTGAAGTGAATTTTCTGAGGAGGATAGAGAAATTTTGGGAAGTAAAATCCACAGCTTTACGGGTAGAAAATATGATTTTAGCACTAGGTAAAAAGAGATGGGACAGGGGTCACAAATTGATAAAATATAATTTTGAAGTATGTTAAATAATAAAAATTAAATAATATAGGGTTATCCTAACATTCATAAGACATATAAAAAATATGGTTCTTGAAACAAAGAGAAAATAATGACATTATGCTTACCTTGAGATGTAAATCCTAAAGTAAGATAATTATTACGTTGGGTGTTTCTTGAAACCTTGGGAGGACTCCATGTGAGATTAGTATATAATATATTCATGGAGGATGAATTGGGAGTTAATTTAAATGGATAAATGGGTGCGTAATTATATAAAAAGTTGAGGATTAGTTTATAAAATTCTATATATTGGCATTGGAATCCTTGGTAGTGGTAAATGAAAAAGAATGAGATTTCCCAACGTATTTATCCATGGTATTGGACTTTTGGTAATACTTATATGGTATTTTAATCCACAATATTCTTCCATGATTTTATAGTACCTAATTTTTTATGTAAAATTAATGTATTTACAAAATAACATTTTCAAAGTTTAAGTTTCAATTTAGGAATTTGAAAAGTAATCTATATTTTTGTAAATTGATTGAAATGAAATAAAATAAATTATATTAATTAAATAAAATTTCATAGGACTTTTATTATTTACAATTATATATTCTATAATTATGACATAATTATGATGTCATTAAAATTCCAGAAAAATCAAACTCTATTTTCTCTATTCACAAAACAGTAATGTATTTTAGGAAATCATAATATATTCATCATCACCGAATTCTAACATGATAAATTCATAAATGATGTTTAATTTAATATAATAATACATTAAATTTTATTATTTTAACATTTAAATATTGAAATCCATAATATAATTTATAACGTATTGAAAATGCATTGCAAAAGTTGTGACAGTTGAAAAAATAATGTCTCTTATAATTTTTTTGAGATATGATTATTTTAATAATACTATTTCATTTAAAAAAATTTATTCATAGAAACATACTTTATTATAATAATTATTTATTTTATTTTTATGTACAATATCTATCTAAATAATATATTTATCAAGTCTCATCAAAATTGTTTTATGAATAACTATTCTTAAAATGAATATGATGGAATAAATATTTTATTTATACAATGTAATTACAGTAATGTGACTAGGGACTCACCATATAACCTATTATTATACCCACATACACCCTATGTGTATGTATTTCAATGGTGGTAATTTGTGTGGTTCCTCAGCTAACATCGACCGAGTGGCAATCTTCACTAACTAGAACTTCTACCATATGAGATTTTGTTCAAGATTTAATTGTTAAATATTGAATTTGGTTTGGTCATGGGAGAACCCCAGTGATGATACACCCCTCCAAAGTTTTAATAAATGGGATTCTAACAAAATTTATTTACTGTTTGAGATCATTGACACTTCTTTCTGCATCAATTTTCCATTGTCAAAATTTTATGAATAAAATCAAATGATAACATTAAACTTACAATGAGGAGTATTTTTCCCAATGGTCATATTGACCAATGGTCATATGTTACAAATTAAAAAATAATTATAGAATCAATACATTTAAATTTTTCTTTATATTCATTTCATTTGAAAAGACATGGATTTTTTGTGAAAAAATATTATATAACAAACAAGTTATGAAACAATTATCATTTAGAAATTCTAGGTAATTACTATCTTTGTTTCCAAAGACAGTTAACATTAATGGTTGTTTATTGGATTATTTTTTATATGAAAAATGTTCAATTAAAAATATTAAATATCTATGAATGAAATGTATGGGTCACTGTAGTTTTTATCATAGAATGGTTTAGTGAAACTTTGGAAACATGGAAAATAATTCATTATTGGAAACCATTTGATAAAATTATGTATCAACGAAAAATATTTGTAATTTTCATGAATTGTGTTTGGTTTTCCAAGAAATAAATTGTTGTTTGGATACTACATGTAGATATATTGTTTACCACAGATGTATATAAGGAATGTATCCCAGGAAAGATTTTTTTGAGTATATATTGGCCATAATTTTGGTGAACGGTGAGAATTACCTTACCTTGTACCTAGTTTGATACTACATGAGTGTTTTCATTGATTAATTAAATTCCAATTATGAATCATAATGAAGTATTAAAAAAATGAGTATCATGGATGACATTAGTTTAACCTGTTATACAATTTTCATAAAACAATGTTTCATTATTAAGATATCATATATATTATTTTTCAATATTATATGGTTTACCACTACGACAATGATTTATCACACTATGGTTTTTGGTTTCATTTAATGGATGAAAAATGAATGAATCATAATAATGGTGACTATGATGTTAAATTCCTTGATTATCCCCCTAATAAACCAAATGTTATGGGAGACAGAATAAAAAATCTCATTTCTATGTTTACACACCTTTCCCAGTATATGGAACACATTGAGATTAAGAAAGAGAAAATGATGGAATAAATTTATTTTGAATTAGTCAAGATGAATCATACACATTAATTTAGTCATTCTTCCCAGAAACTATTTTTTTATCAACAGATCAGTACCATTAAAAAGATATTTTTGCTTCATCAGTGTTCATATCATGAAATTGTTATTTTGGTCGTTTATCATTTTGATGGTGAAGTTGATCAAGGGTGTACACTTATAAAGGCCATGAGAAAATGGGGTGAAAATGACTCTATAGAGTGGGATGATTTTATGTGGTTATGTTTGAATATATACTTTCCTCATATTCATTTTATGTAATTGGTGAAGTAATTCCTTGAGCTAAAGTAGAACAATAATGAGAAATTTAGTATCTACGAGGAAAATATTACAATAATTTTTTGGTACAAGTATGTTATTATCAACCATGATGAATTTAAGGTTGGTAAATTCTTCTATGGGATAAACCCAAATCTACCAATACTTTTATCTATAAGAAAATTTTGTAGCAATTAATAATTTGGAGTTACCTATCAATCTCATAGATTTGATTATAAGGTAATTATTTAATTCAAAGAAATTGTAAAAACGAAGAAGAGTAGAGGATATGACTTCCTTATGTTTGATGTGTGTAAGAACACATTGTAAAAAATTTCATAAGGGGACCGGTAAATGTAATATGTATGGAAATGAGTGTCCTGGGAAATAAAATTCCAATGTGATGGAATAAAGTAATATATGGAAGAAGATAAATAGAAAAACTAAATATATCACCACCCACACTCAAGTGATTCAAATGAAAGTAGTATGTGATTTATTCCTACCAATTATCAGTTATGAAGGATAATAATGACGAAAAACATCCACAATCTCTTAATCCGATATTAAAATTCAAATCCAATGTGATCATTATTTCTAACGTATAGTATAATACTAGTGTGTTTAAAGGTACACATATTATCGACTCTATATCTACTAATATCTTAATTGATTCTAGATCGAACAACTATTATATATTTGAAAAAATTTCAAATGGTATCACACCACCACCCCAATTATAAAATGTTAACTTTCAGTGAAATACCCTAATGGTATGATGATACAAAATCATGCATACAAATCATATCTAATTGATATTTATAGGTATGTGATTCCATTAATTATCTTTAATCTCCTTGTAGTTGAATTTGATGTCATATTTGTAATGGAATATAATTATTTACATTAATACAGAATCAAATACTATGTTAGGTAAGTGAATTTTAGTATTTTGAACCAATATTCGATTAAATGTAGGTGGGACGAGATATATGATCATACAATAAAAACATACATGACTTTTATGAAGGTTTATTCCTATTCAAAAGGGATGTTTATCTCATATGGTTGGTGAGAAACTCAACATTTATGATATTATTATTAGTAACGAGTCTGTAGATGTCTTTCTAGATGTGTTTCCAAGAGTTCTGTTGAATCATGAAGTGGTGTTTTCAATATAAGTCATACTTGGTGCTAAACTATTTCAATGAATCCATATATAATGACCCAGTTTGAGTGGTAATAATTGATGAATAATCTCAAGGAGAATTTTTAAAAGGTATTAATTTTGAAAATTCCATCACCATGGTGTGAAACTAATCTTTTGATTAAGAATAAGGATGGATCATTGTGACAAAATATTGATTTCTGAGAACATGATAAGATCCAAATAAAGAATAATATTCATATTCCATGTATTGATTATTTCGTTGATCTATTATGGGTAGTTAAGTGCTTTCTAATGATTGTTCTTTGATGTAGATTCTAAAAGTGGGGGTATATAAGTAAATAAATACCCAATATATCCTTCTATATGAGGTATGGAAATTATGAATCTAAATCGATTCCATTTGATCTTACTTGTAACACCCCAAGCTTCTACGGTACGCTTCTCTTTGAATAATGTGATAGTGTGTGTTGTACGCAACATCGAGTTCTAACACACCACAACCAATCAAACTAGCCGTTATGAATAGTAATACCTAATTTTTGAAATTATATATATTATATATTTCAAAATGGACTTTATTTTTGGTTTCGGAATATCGAAATTATCATAAGATGAATTTTTGGTATTTTTCTGAGAACTTCGAATTTTTATGAATAGTGAAAAATACTTAAAAACAACTTTTTTAATAAAAATAATTTATAGTGATAAATTATTTTATTGAGTGATTTTAATGTATAATTAGAATATATTTTTACCATTTTATCCAATGGTGTTCATTATAATTAATTTCACTTGGAAATTGGACCTAAACAATTGTCAATCTTTTGGTATATATTGTTTCTTAAAAACACGCTATTTGTTGTGACATCGGGAATTAATTATAAAATTAATTAATGAAACTTATATGTTTGGAATTTTGTAAAATAGACATCATTTTTGAATTCGGAATATCAATTATAGCTTAGGGTGAAATTTTGGTATTGTTCTGAAAAACTCCAATTTTTGATGAATAGTGAAACTACTAAATGGTAGTTAAAAAACTGAATTTTTCATAAAACATAATTTTACTGCTTCTGTGATTGGAATTTCGAAGATCCGAGAGACATGGTTAATATCAGTAAGTAAAATGTGGTTCAATGAGATGAAAAGAATTTTTGGTGAATAGTAACTTTTTACTTTTATTTACCACGGTTAAAAGTAAATAGGGTAATTAAGGGTAAAAATGATATTAATATTACCCTAACACATGTCCTAATTCTATTGGAAAAGTGCATATCGACCCAAAACAACCTTAGGAATAAATTATTATTATTTAGGTCCACTTGGATTAGATTAGGACATTTATTATTATTTAATTCAAAGAAGAGTTAAAAGAGTTAAAATCAAAGTTTATTTAATAAAACATTTTTAATATAGGGTTATACATAAGATAAATTCGATTGTAAATATTCATTAGAAAGATAAAAATAGTTCCTACATATTGATATTTTATTTATAATTTTTTAACATTAAATAATGTAATTTATTTATGACACAATGATGATGTAGTAATTACCATAATAGTGAAAAATTAAAATAATTGATATTATAAATACCCAAATAAATAAAATTTGAGACTTTTAAGGAATTAAACTAATTTTCTAGGATAATATGACATATTATTATTGATTTAAATAACTTTCTTTGAAGTAATAATTCTTTTATAAGTTTCACAAAAATCAACTATTGAATAGTTTCAAAATTGACATAAAAGAGTTTTTAAAACAAATATTATATTATTAATTGATATTAAATTCCTAAAAATATAAGGTTCGGCAAAAAGACTAACATCATGATAGGTGTATAATTAATGGACCACTTGGGGGTCTCTTGGATGTATATAGAATATTTATTAATTATATAATATAAAAATACAAAGTGACATGGTAAATGTCAAACTAATTAACTAATAGTTAAAACTAAAAGATATGGTTAATATATTAACCCAAACCTGTCTAAAATATATTGGTTGAATTGTTTTTGACCTATCCCCACCTTAACCTTTTAATAATCAACTTTGGAGCCATTTGAAACCGAATATGTATTTATTATAAATTAATATTTCTAGATTTTCCAAAGGTGCCCCTCACCCCTCTTATAAAAGGGCACTCCCCCTTCTCATTACTTCACACCGTCAATGCATTTTGGTTCAGAAAAAATCTGCCCAAATACTCTCTCAACTTCCCTCACTACAACCTAGAGTCCTTATTTTGATCATAAAGCCAACCTAATGATCCCTTTTGATCAAATCAAAAGGAAGAACCCGAAGAAGAGGTAATGTTTTCACCACCCTTTTTCAAATTCATTTCTTCTTCCACTTCTTATTTATTTGTTATTACAATTCTAAAAAAATAACTCTAGTATATTATATATACTGTGATCTTATTATAAATATGGTACAACCATATTCAGTATTCTATGCACCCTTTTAATAACATGTCACCATACGTGCGTACGTACGACATACCGTCTCCATGTCGTGGTGTAATTGTTATTCAATATATTATTATTTTGATGGGTATAATAATGATGTGTAACTCATGTAAATAATAAATATGACATTATAATGATTCTTTATATATGATATAATATCCAATTACATATTATTTTATTATCAAAAGAATGATATTGTCCCTCGTGCATACGTACGGACTACCGTCTCCAGGAATGCGATGAGATTCATTCTCCATTGTATCCATTCAAGTATAATTATCATTTTATGATTTAAAAATAATGTTTAAGGACTTGATATAATTATGGATATGAATAAGATACAACCTATCCATGACATACATGGCTTACGTAACAAAACATATAAAAGAAAATGAGTAAGTTAACACCCGAAACGACGATAATACATAGATATTATTAACAAAGCAATCTTAAAAGATCATATATGATATCATATTAATATATATGATTCATGTATAATTTAATAACAATTATTTTACCATTATAAAGGAGGATAAATTACCCTTAACCAAGGAAAAGTACAAGGTAAGGGTTTATTTCGCAATCTCTTCATTATCGGAGGTTGTTTATACGTAATAATCTACTTGGATTTATTTATCATCCACATCCATGTTTCTCCAAAATTATTTCAAAACAATTTTACCATTTACAAGAATATGGTTTAAAGTCATTTATACCATTGTATGACTTTTATAATAGGTTTATAAAGGAATCTTTCCATCGTTTTCTAAACAAGGAGCATTTTAACTTTCTGACAGAATTAAGGTAAGAATGTTTTTTTAACTTATACGGCGGGTGCAGCTATTTTCCGCCGTTATAAAATTGTCGAAACTTCCCTTACAATATTATAAGAATTATTTCAACGAAAATGTTTCATTTTATATGACTCTTAAATTATTTCAAAATAAAAAGACATATTTCTCTAAAAAGAGTTTTGATTTCATCTATGTCAACATCATTTGATGGAGTTTAAGCTCATTTGGAGATGATTTATTATGAAACAAAACTTCCATATTGTATTGATGTTTTTGTGATATGTCTGATTATGGATATGATATTTTCATGGTTTATGGATGATGTATTTACATTTTTTATTCTAGTTTTAATACGAATGTTTATGTTATGTTTAAACCATTTCATATGGGAATGAATTGGACTTAATATGTGACGGGTGGAGCCCGCTATAGCTCCTCGATGCATCGGTAGGTCTCATGAGACAAACTAGTGTCTTGGCACATGAAATGACAAAATATTATTTGTATTCTTGGCACAAGGCCTTGACTATGTGGTTATGATAGTCTGGCATTATGCATTCCATCATTATGAAAGTGGTTATTGATATTGCATGTGATTATTTTATTAGTAGAATATCCATGTGAATAAGTAAATGGAATTATTTCATTTTAATTTTTCCATACTATGTTGAAGTTCAAGTTTAAAAGGCTTTTTAGTTATACATTTCCATAAATGTTTATTCTTATTTATGAAAGTTTCCACTATATTGTTATCCATATTGGGCTTTTGAGATCACCCCTTTTCAATGTTTTATTTTTCCCAGGATGTGAAGAAGTAATTTATGAATGAACTACAGGGATAGTGTGAGGGGATAAGAGTGTGGACTATGGAGACTATGTTGTTGTAGTTTTCATTTTATGATGTAATGTAAACCTTATTAATATATCTAGTGTTTCCAAGGCTACTGAACCAATCAGTCTTTCGAGATTTGATCTTTCTTGTGATCATGCCAATGTTATGTAATAATGCACCAACTCTGGGTAACTGGGGTCAGGGCGTTATAGTTGGTATCAGATGAAGTTTAGTACAAACCTTGGAAGATAGATTTAGATAAACTATGATTAGAGCACATAGATTTAAGATGGACTTTGAGGATTAGTATATAAGAACTTCCTAGAATTTTGGTATTGTAGAGATTTTGTGAGTTTTCTGAGAAATACATCCCTCTCTGGATACGAGTAGGTAGAGGCGGCTCTGGAACAGATGTACCTAGGCGTAAAACCTGAAAACACCGCTTTGAGGAAGACTCGAATGGGAACTAGTGCATGACAACGAGCCTTGCTGCACTCTTGGTTACGACACTCCCGGGGGATATGATTAGGATAACTCTCATTTTCATTACAAATCATTATGAAGGGTTTATGAGTATATTCTTCCTCAAAGAAAACATTCTTATGATTAAGGATTATAAACATAAATAGTTCAATTTACGTTAAGTGTTTTGTATGTATGGGATTATGTATTTTGATTCATAAACTGATCTATTTTATACCATTGTTTAGAAATAGAGCCTAGTGGAAGAAATGGAAACTGTATCAATGCACGAACTCCATGTAGGGATTGCCCTCCTGCTCAAGATAATTATAGTGGAGCTGGTGATGCAACTGGTGCCGATCAGCTAATCACCATACTGAGACAACTTACTCAGGTTATGAATAATAACCATACCCGTATGGAGCACCCTGATCCATAGTGTGGAGGTTCAATGTTAGATCGCTTCATGAGGAAACAACCACCAACGTTCAATGGGAGTACAAATCTCTTAGTAGCTGAGCAATGGATATCTTCCCTAGAGAAAATATTTCAGGATTTGGGGAGTAGTGAAAGGGAAAAAGTTATCATGGAAGTTTACCGCCTCACTGGAGATGCTGATCCATGGTGGTCATTGATTCAAAATACGAAGTAAGATGATGAAGTATCAAATATGGAATGGAGGTAGTTCAAAGATCTGTTTTTAGAAAAATACTTTCCTTGCGACCATCGAGCAGATATGGAAAGGCAGTTTCTGAGTCTGAGACAAAAGGAGGATGAGAATGTCACAATGTATGAGGATAACTTTACAAGGTGAGCATGGTATGCTAGATATTATATAAGTAACCCAATAAGTAAGATTGATCGTTTATTTGATGGGTTAAAACCATTTCTCTGTCGATCATTAGTATCACAATCCTTCTCGTCGTACGAAGACATTGTCTCATGTGCTATCAAGACCGAAAAGGAATTCTCTAAGTCTTATGACTTTAATGAAAAGAAAGAAAAGAAGAGATCTACTTATCAATCTGGGAATGTAAATAAGCGGAAAAGGTAAATTTTGAATATCCATCCTGTGCTAAATGTGGTAAGAAACACCCCGGTACTTGCTTGAAGGGAACGAGAGTCTGTTACAAGTGTGGTGAAAAAGTCCACCATGCTCGTGATTGAAAAGGGAAGAAGGAGGCTACCAATGTTCAGTGCTACAATTGCAGGGAGATGGGGCATTATGAAAATAAATGTCCTAAGCGTCAGGGGAACATAACTCAGAAAATTCCAAGGGATCATGGCCAAGCTTATGCTATCACTACTGCTGAGGTAGAAGCTCCGAAAGACGTGGTGGAAGGTAATTTAATGGTTTCCTCTAGTTTATCAAATGCATTATTTGATACAGTATCATTACATTATTTCATATCTTCCTAGTTTTCTAAGAAAATTAGATATTTCCAATTTTATTTAACAAGGGAGTTGTCAGTTAAAACTCCTAATAGAAGTATCATTGCAACAAAGTTTTGTTATTCATTCCCCATTAGAGCACATAAATGTTCTTTATCTGCTGATCTCATCGTCATACCTATTATTGAGTTTGTTATAATCATCGGTATTGACTAGCTTTTGGACTATGATGCGAAGATTTATTTTAAGAAGAAAGAGGTTACGATTCTTGATGATGATGATAAGGAACACCTTATATTTAGAGAAGAGTCGTCACCATCTAATTCTTATCTAGATCCACCCCCAGTAGCTCAACTGAATTCAATTATTGAGGAGGAAGAGAATGAAATAATTGTGGGTGAGTAAAGGAATGTTCAAATAGAGGATGTACCTATCGTGAAAGAATATGTAGATGTATTTCCGGAATATTTACTTGGACATCCTCCAGAATGAGAATTTGAGTTTTCCATTTATTTAATTCCTGGATCAAGGCCTATATCGGAGACCCCTTATAGAATGGCCACTGTAGAATTAGTCTAACTAATGAAACAACTAGAGTAATTGAGTAATAAAGGATTTATTCACCCTAGTGTTTCTCCATGGGGAGCCGTAGTTATATTTGTTAAAAAGAAAGATGGATCCATGAGCTTATGTATCGACTATAGGGAGATCAATGCTATAACAATAATGAACAAGTATCCCCTACCTCGTATTGATGATTTATTTGACCAACTGCATGGAGCTCAATACTTTTCAAAGATTGACGTTCGATCTGGATACCATCAGTTGTGTGTGAAGAAGGAAGACATTCCGAAGACAGCATTTCGAACCAGGTACGTGCATTATGAGTTTACAGTAATTCCTTTTGGATTGACAAATGCACCCTCGGTATTCATGGATCTGATGAATTTATTTTTCAAGGAATATCTAGATTAATTTTTGGAGGTATTTATTGATGATATCTTGGTATACTCAAAAATATACGAAAATCATGAAAATCACTTGCGCATTATCTTGAAGACTCGGAGAAGACATGAATTATATGGGAAGTTTAGAAAATTTGAATTCTGGTTTCAGGTGATTTCTTTTCTTGGCCATATTGTCTCTATAGATGGAATCTATATTGATCCTTCTAAGACCAAGGAAATCCATGAATGGCCAGAACCTACGAATATAACTGAGGTATGTAGTTTTATTGGTTTAGCAGGTTATTATTGACGTTTCGTCAAGAATTTTGCACGATTGGCTAACCCATTAACGAAGTTCACACGCAAGGGGGTTAAATTTTTTTGGACAAAAGAGAGTGAAGAATGTTTTGAAGAACTGAAGAGAATATTAGTCAATTCTCCTATATTGACTCTGCCATCGGGGAATGATGGGTTCGTTATTTATAGTGATGCATTGAAGAAAGGACTTGGTTGTGTCCTTATGCAGAATGATAGGGTTATTTCCTATGCATCACGACAGTTGAAAATTCACGAACAAAACTATCCTACTCATGATCTCGAGTTAGAAGCTGTGATCTTTGATTTGAAGATATGGAGCCACTACCTCTATGGTGAAAAATGTGAGATTTATACTGATCACAAGAGTTTGAAGTATATTTTCTCACAAAAAGAACTCAACATGAGGCAAAGGAGATGGCTTGAATTACTCAAGGATTATGATTGTACGATACACTACCACCTGGGGAATGCAAACAATGTGGTAGATGATTTGAGCAGAAAAGACCATGGAGTTTTGAATGTGATGATAATTGAAAGGGATCCAATTTTCATAGATCTAGTGATGATGGACATGGGAATAACCATGGAAGATGAAACATCAATGATTTTTCAAATGGTTGCCAAACCATATGTACTAGAAAGGATTAAGATTTCTCAGACTAATGATGGAGAATTTCAAAAAAAGATTAAAGCTATGAATGATGGGAGATTGAGAGATTTTGTGTATGAAAATGGAATTTTGAAATTCAGGAAGAGGCTTTGTGTTCCCGATATACCTGATATAAAAAGGGAATTGTTGGATGATGCTCATAGTTCCAATTTATCTATAAACCCTGGGAGCACCAAAACGTATAGAGATTTGAAGGAACATTTTTGGTGGGACAACATGAAGAGGGAGATTTCCGATTTTGTGTCAAGATGTATGGTTTTTCAACAAGTGAAAGCTGGAAGGCAATAGCCTGGTGGAGTAATGCAACCTCTTCCCATACCTGAGTGGAAGTGGGACAATATTACGATGGACTTTTTCATGGGACTACCAAAGACTCCTAGAAGGAACGATGCAATATGGGTTATTGTTGATCGTTTTACCAAGTTAGCACATTTTCTTTCTATAAGAGAAGATCTACCACTGGAACGTCTAGCAATACTATATATTAATGAGGTTGTGAGGCTTCCTGGAGTACCCCTATAGATTATTTCTGATCGTGATCCCCATTTTACTTCAAGATTCTGGAAGAGTCTTCAGAAATCCTTGGATACTGAACTTCATTTGAGCACTGCCTACCACCCTCAGACAGACGGACAATCAGAACGGACTACTCAATCCTTCGAAGACATGCTGAGATCTTGTTCACATGACTTTCAGGGTATGTGGGATCAATATTTACCTTTGGTAGAATTTTCCTATAACAATAGCTTCCATTCGAGTATTCAGATGGCACCATATGAAGCATTATACGGAAGGAGATGTTGGACACCAACCTGTTGGGATGACGTTGGTGAATGAAAACTTGTAGGTCCAGAACTAGTAGAGGAAATGATGGAAAAGGTGAAGGTAATCCAAAATCACATCCAAGCAGCTCAAAGTAGGAAAAAGAGCAATGCCTATAATCAAAGCAAGGATTTGGAATTTCAAGTCGGTGATCATGTTTTTCTGAAGGTATCTCCATGGAAGGGAGTCATATATTTTGGTAAGAAAGGTAAATTGAGTCCCAGGTACATCGGACCTTTCGAAATTCTAGAACGAATTGGGGTTGTAGCTTACCAATTGGCAATGCCGCCAAGTCTCTCCAAAGTTCACGATGTGTTCCACGTATCTCTGTTGAAGAGATACATGCCTGACCCAACGTATGTACTCACCTATGAAGAATTAGAACTGGAACCCGATCTGTATTATTGTGAAGAGCCTGTCAGGATTCTTGATATGAGAGAACAAGTACTGAGAAACCGGACGACGCGTCTGGTAAAAGTTTTGTGGAGAAACCATAAGATGGAAGAGGCAACGTGGGAACCCGAGGAACTTATGATGAAGAACCACCCAAGTCTTTTCATGCGGTCGTATTCTGAAAATTTCGAGGACGATATTATTTGAAGGAGGGGGGAATGTAACAACCAAAGCTTCTACGGTACGCTTCTCTTTGAATAATGAGATAGCGTGTGTTGTACGCAACATCGAGTTCTAACACACCACAACCAATAAAATTAGCCATTATGAATAGTAAAACCTACTTTTTGAAATTATATATATTTTATATTTCAAAATGGAATTCATTTTTGGTTTCAGAATATTGATATTATCCTAAGATGAATTTTTGGTGTTTTTCTGAGAACTTCCAATTTTTATGAATAGTGAAAAATACTTAAAAACAAATTTTTTAATCAAAATAATTTATAGTGATAAATTATATTATTGAGTGGGTTTAAATTATAATTAGAATATATTTTTACCATTTTATCCAATGGTGTTCATTAGAATTAATTTCACTTTGAAATTGGGCCTAAACAATTGTCAATCTTTTGGTATATATTGTTTCATAAAAACACGCTATTTGTTGTGACAACGGGAATTAATTATAAAATTAATTAATGCAACTTATATGATTGGAATTTTTTAAAATAGACATCATTTTTGAATTCGGAATATCAATTATATCTTAGGGTGAAATTTTGGCATTGTTCTGAAAAACATCAATTTTTGATGAATAGTGAAACTACTAAGTGGTAGTTAAAAAACAGAATTTTTCATAAAACATAATTTTAATACTTCTGTGATTGGAATTTGGAAAGTATGAGAGACACAGTTAATATCAGGAATTAAAATGTGGTTCAATGAGATGAAAATAATTTTTGGTGAATAGTAACTTTTTACTTTTATTTACCACGGTTAAAAGTAAATAGGGTAATTAAGGGTAAATTGATATTAATATTACCCTAAAAAATATCCTAATTCTATTGGAAAAGTGTATCTCGACCAAAAACAACCTTAGGAATAAAATATTATCATTTAGGTCCACTTGGATTATATTAGGACATTTATTATTATTTAATTCAAAGAAGAGTTAAAAGAGTTAAAATCAATGTTTATTTACTAAAACATTTTTAATATAGGGTTATACATAAGATAAAATCGATTGTAAATATTAATTAGAAATATAAAAAGATTTTATATATAATTATATTTTATTTATAATTTTTAGACTTTAAATAATGTAATTTATTTATGACACAATGATGATGCATTAATTACCATAATAGTGAAAAATTAAAATAATTGATATTATAAATACCCAAATAAATATAATTTGAGACTTTTAATGAGTTATAATAATTTTCAAGGATAATAAAACATATTAGGATTGATATAATTCTCTTTTTTCGAAGAAATCATTCTGTTATAAGTTTCAGAAAAATCAACTATTGAATAGTGTCAAAATTGACATAAAAGAGTTTTTTAAACAAAAATTATATTATTAATTGATATTAAATTCCTAAAAAACTATGGTTCAGCCAAGGGAATTATATCATTATAGGTGTATCATTAATGGACCACTTGGGGGGTCTCTTTTATGTATATAGAATGCTTATTATCTATATAATATAAATATACAACGTGACACGGTAAGTGTCAAACTAATTAACTAAGAGATTAAACTAAACGATAAAGTTAATATAATGTCCCAAAACTATCTAAATCCTATTGGTTGAGTGGTTTTCGACCCATCCCCACCTTAACCTTTAAATAATCCACTTTTGAGCCATTAGAAACCGAATATTAATTTATTATAAATTAATATTTCTAGCTTTTCCAAAGGTGCCCCTCACCCCTCATATAAAAAGGAAATCCCCCTTCTCATTAATTCACACCATCAAAGCCTTTTTGTTTGGAAAAAATCTATCAAAATACTCTCTCAAAATCCCTCAATACACCCTATAGGACCTAGTTATATCATAAAGCCAACCTAAGTATCCCTTTTGATCAAATCAAAAGGAAGAACCCGAAAAAGAGGTAATGTTTTCACCACCCTTTTTCAAATTCATTTCTTTTTCCTCTTCTTCATTCATTGTTATTAATAATATAAAATAATAACTCCAGTATCTTATATATAATGTTATTTTATTATAAATATGGTACAACCATATTCAGTAATCTGTCCACCCTTTGAATAACATGTCACCATACGTGCGTACGTACGACTTACCGTCTCCACGTCATGGTGTAATTGTTATTCATTATATTATTATTTGGATGGGTATAATAATAATGTGTAACTCATGTAAATAATAAATACAAAATGATAATTATTCTGTATATATGATATAATATCCAATTATATATTATTATAATATCAAAAGAATGATATTTTCGCTCGTGCGTACGTACGGACTACCGTCTCCACGAACGCGATGAGATTTATTCTCCATCGTATCCATTCAAGTATAATTATCATTTGATGATTTAAAAATAATTTTTAAGGACTTGATATCATTCTGGATATGAATAATATACAACCTATCCATGAAAAACATGGCTTATGTAACAAAACATATAAAAGAAAACGAGTAAGTTAACACCTGAAACGACGATAATACTAAGATATTATTATAAAAGCAATCTTAAAAGATCATATATGATATCATATTAATATATATGATTATTGTATAATTTAATAACAATTATTTCACCATTATACAGGAGGTTAAACTACCCTCAACCATGGAAAATTACAAGGTAAGGGTTTATTTCGCAATCTCTTCATTATCCGAGGTTGTTTATATGTAATAATCTACTGGGATTTCATTGTCATCCACATCCATGTTTCTCTAAAATGTATTTCAAAACATTTTTACCATTTACAAGAATATGGTTTAAAGTCATTTATACCCTTTATTTACTTTTATAAGAGGTTTATAAATGAATCTTTCCGTCTTTTTCTAAAGAAGGTGCTTTTTAACCTTTTGACAAAATTAATGTAAGATTTTTTTAACTTATACGGCGGGTGCGACTATTTTCCGCCGTCATAAAATAGTCGAAGCTTCCCTTAAAATCTTATAAGAATACTTTCAAAGAAAATGTTTTATTTTATATGACTCTTAAATGATTTCAAAATAAAAATAGATATTTCTCTAAAAAAAGTTTTGATTTCATCTATGTCAACATTATTTGATGGCTTTTAAGCTTATTTGGAGATGATTTATTATGAAACAAAACTTCCATATTGTATTGAAGGTTTTGTGATATGTTTGACTATTGATATGTTATTTTCATGGTTTATGGATGAAGTATTTACATTTCATATGCTAGTTTTAATAAGAATCTTTATGTTATGTTTAAACCTTTTCATATGGGAATGCATTGGACTTAATATGTGACGGGTGGAGCCTGCTATAGCTCCTCGATGCATCGATAGGTCTCAAGAGAGAAAATAGTGTCTTGGCACAAGGCCTTGACAAAATCGTATTTGTAGTCTTGGCACGAGGCCTTGGCTATGTGGTTATGATAGTATGGCATTATGCATTCCATAATTATGAAAGTGGTTATTGGTATTGCATGTGATTATTTGATTTGTAGAATATCCATGTGAATAAGTAAATGGCATTATTTCATTTAACGTTTTCCATACTATGTTGAAGTTCAAGTTTAAAAGGATTTTGTTTTAGTTATACATTGCCTTAAATGTTTATTCTTATTTATGAAAGTTTCTTCTATATTTTTATCCTTACTGGGCATTTGAGCTCACCCCTTTTCTATGTTTTATTTTTCCCAGGATGTGAAAAAGTAATTTATGAATGAACTTAAGGGATAGTGTGAGGGGATAAGAGTGTGGACTATGGAGACTATGTTATTGTAGTTTTCATTTTATTATTTAATGTAAACCTTATGAATATATCTAGTGTTTCCAAGGCTACTAAACCAATCGTTCTTTCGATATTTGATCTTTCTTGTGATCATGCCAATTTATGTAATAATGCACCGAATCTGGGTAACTGGGGTCGGGGCGTTACTTTACTAATCCCCCTATAGCCTTCATGAATTTAATTAAATGATTATTTATATATTACCTTAATGAGTTTTTTCCCTTATAGATGGTGTTAATATATATTCAAATATAAAGGAATAATTTGATAATTATTGGAGGAATTTTATGAAGACACTAAATAAGGAGAGGATGTATAAAAAAATTACCATGTTTGAATTTTGTTTATAAAGGGAATAATTTTTGTCCCATATAATGTCATGAGAGGGTATATTTGTAGATCCATAAAAGAATAATGTTATTTAATATAGGCATAGGAAAATCACTATTATAGAGATCCAGATTTTTGTTGCTTTATTTGGATATTAATTACTCATTGTGGTGAATTTATCATGACTCTATAATCCACTAACCATGTAAACTCTTAAAGGAGCTAAGTTCATTTTGATAGTTTAATGTGTGAAAAATTTTATCAGACAAAAGATAAGGCCATCCAGCACATCTTTTCTCACATAACTATATATTGTAGAAGGGTGTGTGATCTGGAGTGATACGTTAAATTAGGTTCTTGGAAGATTACTCATGTAGATTTATATGATTATAGCTTATGCCTCATGTTAGTTAATGATATATGATAGAAATTTCCCATCTCAGGGATTGAAGATAGCTGGGGTAATATTTTCATTAATGATATAGATGTAATATCATTATAGAGAAGTGTGTGATATATATAAAGATTATAAAAATAAAAATCATATATTCGCTCCAAAATAAGTTGATATGTGCTAGAGAAGATGATGAGTGTTGAATATTTATTATGAAATCTCAATACATTACCACATTGGGAATGATAAAAAGTTAGAAGATGATCTTAGTCAAAAACATCATGAATGGTTACCTTGGATGAGGATATAAAATAACCAATAACTTTAGATTCACAAAAGATGAATCTAAAAATCATCAATTAATGGGTTGATGTTGTCATTAAAAATTTAGTTTTAAACTAACTATCCCTATTAATATTAATTGTGTGGAGAGGGAAGATAAATGGTAACAAAACAAATAAATAAATTTTCCTATGTTAAATATTGATTGCGATGGAATTATAACATTTCGTATATGTTTATATATCCCATACATATTAGATTTGATGATGGAGGTATTATATTATGTTCATAGTTCATCCTCCTCCATTCATCCAGGAAGCATAAATATGTAAAGATAACAGAAATTGTATTTTTGGTTGGAGATCAGGTCAATAGATAGTTAGATTATGTATCTCGGTGGTTGGTGTAACATAAAGTTATGATTGATAGAAATAATTATTATAGGATTCTAAAACAATTAACCATACTTGAATAGAAATGGATAAATCACCATATATTTTTTCATCTAACTTCCCAAAATGTCAAATGGCCATAATTTTAATTTCCAAGTCGATAATATTCATAAATCCTCACCATAAATCATTATAATCATTGATTATTTATCTCTTGATTATCATCCTTGAATTTATATTAAGGGTCTATTATTGTCACTTGGAGTACCATATTCTATTATTTGGGACCAGGATCTCAAGTTTACCTCGATGTTTTGATGAAGTGTCCAGTTGGGTATGTATATAAATTTTAGTTTTACAACAACTTATTAGAAATATAAATATGTTTATTATGATAGATTAATTAAAACTCTATAAGATAATATTATATATTTTTCTATGGAATTTAATTTAATTTGGGATAAAAAACATCCAATAGTTGAGTTTTCATAGAACAATGACTTTCACACAAGCATTTTGATGGATCCTTATGAAGACCAATATGGAATGAAATGAATAAGTCTTTTGTACAAAGATTATTTTTTATAAATAAACCAATTTCGATCTGATATAGTTGATTAAATTGAAGGGAAGGTCATATCCATTAAACAACACTTCAAGGAAGATTAGAGTTGATAAAAATACATGCTGGAAAGAACAAACAAAATCTATAATATGTTGTTGGTGATATGTTTTTTCTATGAATTTTTCCTGAGAAAAATTTTATAACATTCATAATTAATGTAAATTTGATCCCTTTGTATACTGGAACATTAAAAATTCATGATCAAGTAGGGACAACATCTTATCTCTCAGATCTTCCACCAAATATCTCCAAATTTCATGAAGTGTTCCATGTATCACTCCTAAGGAATTATTCACAAGATCATTTAAAAACATTGGTTTTCCTACTGGAGTGTGATATTTACTTAGAAGAACAATTTCTATAAGTCTTTGATTATAGTGATAAATTTCGAATAAATAATAATACTCACCTAGTCGATGTTCTTGGGAAAATTGATAAATAAGAAGAATCTAATTTCAAGCCCAATGATGTTATGAAATTGAGATATCTTAATTTTTTTATTTCAGTGATAAAATTTATAAGGTAAAATCATTTTCATGCAGACAGAGTGTGACACCTTGAGATATTATGATATATATTTATCATTAAATAAACATTATTTAATAGATTGTGATATACGTAACTGCATATATAAATTTATTTTAATATATTATACAGTTATAACCTATCTATTAAATTGATGTATAAAAACAATACAAAATAAAATATGTAAAATTTATTTTTACAGTATTATGACAAGAAATTATTAGCTATAAACTGATTACAACTAAAAATAAAATCATTTGAATGTAAAATATTTTTGTTTCTAAAAAAATTGTGTTTATGTACGCAATGTGTTTTTTTATTCTATGAAATTAAATTTATCACTATTAGTGAATGGTTTTAATTATATGTATATATTATTTATTGAAATATTTTTCTAATATTCATAAACTATTTTCCAAGGAATGGGATAAGAAAAAATCATGTCTTATACATAAAAATTTATTTTTCAGGAAAATGTTTGTCATCAAAATATAGGATTTATTTTAAAATTAATTTCTTCCACTTATAGAGAATGAATATTGTAAAATGGTATCCTTATTTTGGATTGGGAGGCCAAAATTTGATAAAAATAATCCTTTTATTTTTATGATTTATGAGTATTAATCAGGGAAAATTTTATCACCTTAGTAAAGGATTAATTTGGTTTACCTCGGTTAAAATATAACACTATGATTACCGTTTTACTTTAATTTTAAATGGATGAAGGTATATATACCCATAGTACTTTATGATCAAAATTAACTTTGTAAGCAATGCTTTTCCTTGAATAAGACCTATATAATATTACAAGAAATGAAAAACACAAATTTTATTTTTTTGCTTATAACTATAACTTATGTACTCACATTGGAAAAAAATAAAGTTTGTAAAGATTATTAATGGTGATTATTAATATAATGATGTTATTTTCATGATGGTAATTTATTTATAATTTTTAGAAATTATAAGATTTCCTTAAATTCTTACACAACAATGACATGATATTTCGTTAGTTAATATAGTAAAAAATAAATGATATTAAGAATATTAGAAACAATATAATTTGAGAGATTCACGATTTTGTGGAATATTATAGATTAATATAGCATATAATTATTTTTGAAAAAGGATTATATTAAAATTCCATCTTTTTATTCATGTATTAAACATCAGAATAAATTAATACTTCTGAAATTGATAGTAATGATATTTTATAATAAATAATATTTTATTATTTGATTTCAAATTCAAAAAAAATAGTTTTTGATCCATGAAAATGGACTATGGTCTTAATATCATCCATTGTCCATTTATTATTCCCTTGTCTATTTATAGTAAAATTTGTTAACCTTTATGATTAAAATATTTTATTCCATGTTTATGGTAAAAAAATTTAAATGTAGGGAAAATATAAAATATAAAGTTTAAAATGAAAAAAAACCCTACCTAAATTTAATTAGAAGATTTTATTTCAACCTTAGACTATTTATTATAATTCATGTCCATTTATAAGCATTAATCTATAGAATAAAATTAATATATTGTAATATTTTATTGTTTCCACTTTTTTCTTTTTCCTACTTTATAAAAGGACGCTTCTATTTTATCATGATTACATAAATATGTGCCTTTATGCTCTACTAGGCCCTACCAAATTTTATTATCAACAAAATTTTACAAATTATATTGGTGATAGATATTCCCATAGTTTAACAATAGGATAATTAAGGGTATATAAACACGATTTCCTTCAAACAATATTATTTTAGAGCACATGGAAAAAAAATTGTTCCCAAGGTAAGAGATACACCTTAAAATCTCATTTTATGTAGATATTTTTTATGGTTGTGTTTCTGATTATAAAATCTCTTGATAAATATCCCAATAATCCAATTATTTTTTTAATACTCTTTTTTTTCTATATATTACAAATTTTCCTTTCAATTTTATAGCTTGATGAATTAAAGATACCTAAAAGTGTGTTTAATGAAAATATACTTTATTTATATCTTCAGACTGAAATCATTTATCTCTAAAATAAAATTTTTCTATAAATAATTTGATTTTTTTTAATATTACCATATATTTTATAATGTTATTTTTAACCAAGATTACGTTTCCACAAAATTGTTTAAAATGATTCTTTTTTTTCTTTCAGAATGAGGTACATTATCAATTTTTACCCAAATAATGAACTATTTTTTTTTCTATTAACATAAAAAAGGAATATAATTAAACATAGTTAAGAATGATCAATTATTTGAATCTTTATTTATAACTTTTGAAGGTTATTTTCATTGAATAATTTTTCTAGAATATTTTTAGAATATATTTTATTTTAAATTTGTGATTTCAATTTAAAAAAAGTGTATTTTTCTCAAAAATATATATTTCATTCCTATTTTAAGATAATTTTAAACTAAGATAACATACTTCGATTCCAATTATGATATACTAGGGAAATGAAAAAACAATTATATCCTCATTATTTTTATGGAGGGTTTATGATTATGGCGATAACAGGTTTACAAAATCCATTTGTCTTACATGGGTTATGCTATGATGCAATTTTTGTGAAATATGTTTCTCTTTTGTGTGTATTGATATAAAGAATATTTTATGAACTTATGGAACAAGTATGATTTATTTTCATTATGATATGGTTTGGATTATAATTATATATCACTACAAAGCATTGGGTAAAGATATATATCTCATTATATAAAAAAGACTAGCATAAGGAGTGAATGAAATTCAGTAAGGGACTTCATCCACTATTATATTCATGGTAGTGATCACTAATTAAATGATAGAATATTGAGTAAACCCAATCAACAATGACGTTTTTTGAATTTATACTTTAATATTAATTAATGAAATTATTTTCTATTCTTATTTGAATACCTTAAAACTAGATCTTATTCCAATGTTGCGCTCATATGGATCATGTTCTATGATTCAATATGATTCATATATTTTTAAATACCATGATTTATGACATGAATCAATATTATGATATATGATTTATATAGAATGGTTGAAAAATAATAAAATCATATTCTCATACCCTTATTTTTATTTTATTTTTAAGTGATCATTGATATGTCACTTTTAACCCTTAATGACTATCTAATAAAACCCTTTTTGTGTTTACATTCCATTGTTTTTAAGGAATGTTTTCATTATATGTCTATGAATGGTATTATTTATAATGAACATAGTGGTAAATAATATATATATCTTATTCAAAATTTATTTATGTTTCCAATTTCCATGGACACTAGACTTAAATGAATCTGGGGATATTATTTAATAAAAAACATTACTATTAATCCACCCAAAGTTGAATTCTTTTATAGAAAACACACAAAAAAACATCTATAGAAGTTCATTAAATCTTTTAGATAATTATTTAACCTTACATATTGCTCTTATCTTTTCCAATAATCATCGTTTAGTTGGATTTTCAATAGTATTGGAAATAAGGTTCAAAGGATTTTATTTAACCAGAGAATGAGAAACGTGTTGTGGTTTTTTAAATTTATCATGTTGTTGGGATTGGGATTAAATTTAGTGTCTTAAATTGTTATATAGTAGTTATTTTAGTGATTTTTCAATATCATAAATTATAAATAAAAAAATCAATTAAAAAAATATTGGAAATAAAAAATAACTGTACATAAATATAAATAATGAATCACATATGTAAGAAATAACAAAAAATAGAAAATTAACTTAATTGAATAAACTATAAATTAGAAAACAATATTTAAAATAAAAAAAAGATGAATTATATTTATAAAAAATAAATCATTCAGTGGTTATTTTTTAATAAATATATTCTAATTGAGTTTCAGGACAAATTAATTCTAAATATATCTCACACTTTTGTGAGTGACCTCTTAATAATTTATTCCTTAAATCAATGTATTTAGTCCATTAATTGATTAGATATAATGTAATGTGCATAGAATAGTATATATCCCGATTTAATTGTGTATTGTAAAAATTTAATCTATAATTAATCAAATTCTGTTTCATTCAAAACACTTATATGCAACATCTAATAGCTGGAATTTACTCAACATTGATACTGTATAATGAAACATGGTGATTCTTCTTATTAGACCATGAAGTTAAATATTTTCATATAATGTTAAAGATTAATGAGGTGGTGGTATTATTTATCCTACAACCTCCAAATATAACCTCATAATATTAATCAAATTATAAGAAAAAATAGTTTGAAAAAATAATGAGTGAAATAGTTTATTTTAAATATCATAAAAATGTTTTAGAAACTGTTAAATGTAACTATTTATATTTTTATTGAAATACATCACATTAAAACATTAAATAATTATATATTTCTTACTAGTCATTAAATATTTTAATATTTCAATAATTATCGTATATAAAATTTTATCATATCACAAACAATATTATTCCATAACAATTTTAATATTCGAACTCATTTTCCATGTATAAAATTTAAAATTATCACTCCTATCGAATTTTAGTAAATAATTTATATAAATTCTTTGATTTAATTTTTTTAATATTCTTTTAAAATCATAAAACCAAGGAAAATGTTCAACTCACCCATTATGCTCATTTAACATTCTTTTTAATATGAGTTTTTTAAAATTCTTTACAGAATTTCTTACTTTTGGAGTAAGAAATTACATCATAAATATATATATTTGAACATAAAAAATATATTTAGATTAATTATTTATTAATTACTGTGGGGTCTCCCATGCTGACAGTTAAACAATTAGATAACTTAAATGAATGTAACATTTAATACCAATCTTAAGATTCCTTTTTAATACTATATAATGATTTTTTATTATTAAAAACAAAATTTTGAAAATGGGGGTCTTCAAAACCTAGAGGATGTTCATCATTAAAATCCTTCTTGAGAAACCAATTTTAATTTTTAAATTTAAGCCTATATAAATTAATTTATAAATCATATTGGATTCATATTCCAAAAGGTTATTTATGAATTCTTATATAGTAACAACCAAAAAAATTAATCATAATATATTTTTTATATTTTTTAAAACCATATGATAATAACCTATCTTAAATTTTAGTGATAACAAAATCATCATATTTTATTTATAAATACTTATTTAATTTAAATAATAAGATAATACGATGGACTATAAACTGAATACCAGAACAAGATTCTATATAAATGGTTTAATTATTCATATATAGAAACTACACATCTCCAATCAATTAAAAAATCTTCTATAGTTTTATGCTAAAGATGTTACAGGGATGAAAAAAATCAAAAAGTTTGGATAAACATACTCAAGTATTATCTACATCATCTTAGTCTCCTATAATCACCACTGAAGGTTTTTTTGAGTCATTTGATTTCTACAAAGAAAACCTTTAGATTTTTCAGATTCAATTATTTCAAGACTAGATTGTTCATGATCACGTCCAATATCATCATACTTTTTATCATCAAAGATACATTAAAGTATCATGTAATAAAAATAATCTCTTATTCATTAATTTCAATTTGATTTTTATCTAAAGGATCTATTTCATCAATTTTCAAATGATTAGATTCTATAACAATAATTATGTTATTTTTGGAAACTATATATGCATTAAATGTGGAACAATAATGTATGAATACTACTTCCTTTTAATTGGATTGAAGATACAAATATTTCCATTTGTGTTCAAGTTATATGCTTTTCATCCAAAAACATTAAATTTTATACATTTTTGGTTTTTATTATTCCATAACTAATATAGAGTTTATTGAAGAAAATCATTATAAGAACAATTTTTATGAAAAGATAATCTATATTAATATTTTTAGTCTAAAAAAGTTAAGTATAATATATTAGAAGAATTTTTTTTAGAAATTTCTTACAAGGTACAATTTCTGATTTTAATAATACTATTATATTCTAGTGTTCTTGTGGAATAGAATTTTTTATTATTGTGTGTTTTGAGAAAAATAAATTGAATTTGTTATTCTCAAACTCCCCACCGTAGTCACTTCTAATAGACACAATGTTTTATTTTTTATTTTCTATTTACATGAAAAATATTATAAAATTATAACATGATTCACTATTTGGTCTTAAGAAATAAAAATATTTATATCTGCAAAAATCATCAACAAAAATAAACAAAAAAATCCACCAAATATTTAAGTTCTTGAGGATAAAAAAATCCATATAAGTAGGTTTTAATGGTCTTGAATTTGAAACACACATAATTTTTTTAAAAAAAGTCTTTATTTTTCATTCAAATTAGGAATGAACCACATCGTCCATTTTTCTCCATCTTATATTAAGTATTATTTTAAATCAAAATTTTAATATATTATTTTCTCTATAATTAAACATTTAAATTCCAAAAACATATATTTAAAATAAAAAATAATTAATATTATAATTAAAATAGATATATTTTTCTATATTAATAGTGAATATGTAGGGTGAATATTATATGAATTTAATATACTATATATTTAAGAAATCTATTTTTAAAATTCAATAAGAATTACATGAAAAATAAATAGTAAATACATCATAATTAATTTGAGGAATTCATAATAGGTTGTTATTTAATCTGAAAACTGAAATTAATTGATTGGTGAGGAATGAATATGTGTATTAAATACATCCAATGCATATAATATTTCATTTAACATGTTCACTAACATTTACAAATCCTATCTCAATTTTAGATATTAAATGGATTTTATACAATTTTACACTCATATGTCTCAAAAATACTATCTAATTTTTTTTACATTTATATTATTATGCATTTCTTAATAAAACTTGAAATTAAACAAGAAGTTTTTTTTAAATATGAAATTGGGATCCACAGTTTTATTAATTAATGATTTTTGATCCAAATATTTATATATATACCATCCATAATTTTCATACATTAATGGTTTTCTAGATTTTCTGAAACATGTTTAGCTATGTTTTTATAAATAATTTCCTTCATTACACTAAACAATTGATGATATCATATGAATTTTTTTACCATAATTACCATTTGTACCATAGTAAAGGAAAGTATGATAAGATATTATTTTTTAAAATTAATAACTAAAAATTTAATATATATAATATGTTTTTCTCTATTATATCATACACCTTCCTTAAAATTATTGTATCTTTTATTACCTACGATATTATTTAGGAAATCCTCCTCCTCAGTAAGGAAGCGTGAATTTAATTTTTTTTCTTAAACATTATAAATTTTAATCTATTTTATTATCACAGGAAATTAAATATAATTAATATTTTATTAATTTATATTTTAATTCCTAAATATGATTTTGTATATCTCTAATTGTATTCATAAAAAATGTAGGTTTTCTTCGTCATCCAGATAAACTCCTATTCATCTTTCTATATTAATTACCACTCATTTAATTCCTAAAACAATTCTTAATATGTTTTAGATTTTAAATAATAATAAAAAAAATGATCTACCTATTTTTAAAGTACTAATAAACATAAATTATCATTCTAATTAGAATTATCATCTTTTGAATCTGAATGAGTGTCACTAATATATTATTTGGAATCAGTACATGTATCCAAAATTTATTTTATCCTTTTTAATCTTGTAATCTTATTTACTTTTAAACATATTTTTAGATATTTTATTTTCATTAAATTGAAGAAACTCAATCATTATATTCCCATGATTCTTATATTTATAGAATCATACATATTTTCATTTTAAATAATTTTTTTGTACATGATTATTGATTTATTTAATCATATTACATTATTTAAATTCCTTGTTTTAAAAAAAAAATTCAAAATGTATTCCAGTATAATATGACCAATATGATCCTTCCTTAATGGATGAGTTAGATAAAAAAATTCATTGGGTATCCTCTCATCCATTTATTTAGATACCTTCAAAGAAACATTTTATCTTATGACTAATTTGGTATCTATATATTAATTTTAAATATATTCGTAATAAATAATAATTTTGTAAATTATGTTTTTTACTTTTATAATCATTATATGTATATATTTTCATATGGGAGTATATATTCCTCTAATTTTTTATTATTAAAATATGATCACTTTTAGTGCATGACCTGAATCAGGATCAAGAGTTACTAATGAAGAAACATCACTGATAATTAAATAATTATACCATTCATCTGAATTATGAATTAACCATTGGTCATTAATAAGGTGTTAAAAATATTCATAAAAATTTAATACCAACATTTTTTGACATTGTCATTTCCTCATAATCTTCAATAATTTTTTCCCATAAATTATTTTTAGTATGGATTTTTGAGACAATATTGAAATAATATTGAACACCACAATAAATAAAATAATTCATTAATATTAAATTCAAATAATATTTCCCTTCTTGAGTAGTATACCATAACTCTTTATCACATGTATAATTTTTTTTTCAATTTGATCATTTTAGATACACTATTAGACCAATAGATTTTAGATATATAATAATTTTTCCCACTACAAAACCATTTTTTTCACCATTGAAATAGGGATATCCACGTAGAGATATTATTTCATTCATTGTTATAATTATAGTATGTTTAGAAATGGATCAATGGGATTTAACTGGTAATGGTTTAGAACATGAATGTAACTATATCTGTTTCGAAAGATGTTCCCAGTAGTGTAGTAAAAATACCAAAAGTATAGGGAATTGTGTTCTTAAAATTATCATTATATTAAATCAAACCTCATAATTTGGGTTTGAAACTATCCTAAAATTTTCAAGTAGATATTTACTAAAAGACCAATGAAGTATGATACATGAGACTTATAGTGGGTTTGGGAACAAATATCGACAAGTCCACGAAATCAATACTCTCTCATTGAGCTTGGTGATTTTCCTGATATGAAGACTTTTTCTAGGGTTTCCAAATATATTAAAAGAAGATATCACTTTGAACTATATACATGATATTTTTTAAGATCCTACTTACATGAACTAGACATATATTCCAACCAAATTTAGTGAAATTATTTTTTCACTTATATTCAGCAATGCAAGTATGCCTAGAAATGAATTACATTTCAACACTTAATTAAAAGATTTCATGAACCAGCCAAGATACCCGGGTACACTAATACTCAAGATGACACCAATATATCCGAAAGGGCATTCCCTATCCCCACAAGTTGGATACTAGAACCTGGAATCATATAATATAAAATTGGGAGCATGTTTTCCATTTAATAACATAAATAAATAAATACATATATATATGCTCAATGAAAAATAAAAAAGGAGATAGTACTAGGAGTGAAATAGGTATATCAAAACCCAAACATTACACAACCAATGTACTATAAGAACAAGATAAAACTCAAACATAAAAAATGTATCAACACTCATAGCCCAAATCTCAATAACATACACCTCCTCCAAGAGGTATTTTCCATTAAAATGAACATGGAAGAAAAAAAAATCAAAAAAAAAAACAGAAGGAAAAAGTGTGGTGTGTTCTAAAATCCACGTATCATCTCACCATGTGTTACATAATAAGATCCTATAATAAATAAATCGTACCATGATTCCAATTTTACATAAAATTTCAATTTAAGTACAAATTCATATTAAAATAAAAACATGATATTCATTTCAATAGGATAAAATTTGAAAAATGGTATAATAATCATTTTATATAAAAAAAATTATATTAATCAACAGGAATTGATTAATCAATTCACAATTAATAGATTATACATATATAAATGTAATCACAACAGTTCATAGAACCCCTACTTAAGGTAATGTTACCTCTACTCCCACCTAAGGGAAAATTATATCCACTCCCACATTATGGAAAATTACCTCTACCACTTAATGGAAAACCATATATAATTACACTTATGGAAGAATTACATCAATAAATCAATCAAGTAGTAAATCAATCATTTAAAATCAAAATATTATGTACAAATAAAATTCCCAATTTCCCATTTCAATATAAAAAACCTCTTTCAAAGAAAAATTATAGAATTACATCATTTCATACATTTTCATAATAAAAATAATCAACGGGTTCAAAAAATAAATTTAATACATATTCTAATATCCAATTTCAAATCAATTTACAATTCCCATAAATTTCCAAATTACACAACAAATTCCAATTCAAATGTAATAGGGCGTTTTTCTGAAAAAACCAAGTAAAATAAATTTAAAATTAAAATCCAAATCAAAATAGGTTTTTATTATTAAATTGAATTTCAATAAAATAAAATCATTTAAATCAAGGTATTATTATCTAGAATATCCCAATACAACCACATACCATTATCATGATGATCATGAAACAGAAGTCCCATGATATTGTTTTCCAATCATGAATTATGGAAATAGATATAAATGAATCAAACCTAGATTCAAGATCCAAAATAATAGATTTTAGATTCAAAATATTATCTAATAACCCTATGAAGGATGACATAGAAAATGGTAGATAAGGAATGATAGAATATCACATTCCAGAGAGGGATCAAACTAAGATCGCAAAACATAGATCATATTAGAATAGGGATTGTAGGATTAAAAAAAGGTATTGAGATCCCTAAGGACCTAGGAAATTGTGATATGGGTATGTATGGCCATGAGGGAGATAATAAAGAAGATTCAGTAAATTTTTTAATACTTTCTGTTTTTTGTGCCCATGGATTTCTAGGTAGGGTTACAAAGTTTCCCACACCATTCACCCTCAACATTCACTATTATAATGGTGTGTATGATTTCTAATAACAGATGCATAGTTTGGGAAACCATGCACTAGCTATGCATCCACACTATCTAAGGGATTCATGGATTTCAATTGACGGTTGCATAGTTTTGGAAAATCATGCCCCAACTGTTCACAACCCATAATTTTTCATAATTTTCTAGAATTTTCAACATTCAGTCAAAGACACTAAAGATGAATCCCAATCAAAACATGATTAAAAATAACAGTGGTGGATTAAAAGAAAAATGTAACAGAATGTTATAACCTCCCAACAATAAAAACTTTTCCCCTAGAAATCCAATCAAGAAGTATCCTTTTCAAAAAAGTGACGCCAATGGTCTCTCATTATTTACTCTCTCTCCCACATATCATTCATATAAAAAACATGATAACATTTCACTCAAACAAAATGTATATCTCTCCCATGATTTATCCTGGTTTCATAATAAACTACTTGGGCTATATTCTTATTTATGGATAAATCAGGCTCAACATCAAGACCACTCTAGCTCAAAACACGAGGTGGAACATAATGATACTTTTTAGGTGTAATACAATGAACATGTTATGTATCAAGATCAACTATGGATGAATTGATAAAAGATAACTAACCTCCCAAACCAACTCAACAACATAAAAATTCCCAAAAAAATTTGGATCAGGTTTCCTTTTCCTCCTACAACATCGGTTACCCAAATTAGGTGACAATTTCAAGAACACATAATCACTGAATTTTTTTTTGTAAATTTCTATGGAGACCCCCAGAAGAAGATTTAGTCGGGATATGTGCTATCAAAATCCTATGATATTTCAGTTAAATATTTAATTTCTTCTATTGAATAATGATCAAAACCACTGAGGAACTTTCACAAATCTATGAAAAAAGGATGTTTAAAAGGACATTCATATGAGGCCTCAAAAGGATCCATTCCGATTACGAACTAATTACTATTTATAGATGTAAACTAAACCATACTATATGCTCATCCAAAACTCCAAAAATATTGAGTACATAGTCACAAATCCTATCATCATGAATTTATATATCTCTCCTTATCTATCCATCCATATGTAGAAGGTATGAAATAAAAAAAATGAACATGAGATCCTAGTTCCTCTAGATGTCCTCTAAAAATTTGAGAATGAAACCGAGGATATCTAACAATGTCTGTAAAAGACATATCTATTTGAAAATGACAAATATACCCCACATAGATATTTCCCAGCTTATAAAAATTGTCTGTATCATGAATGTGTAAAAAGTGAGAAGATTTGGTCAGTCAATGGATCATAACACATATCATATTATTCTTTATCTGGGTACATTTAAACCCCACCACAAAGTCTACAGATATCTCATAACACTTACATGTCATCACTTGATGTGGATGATGAAAACCTGAAGGGTTTTGATACATTTTCGTGATCTATTGGAAGGTATAAAATTGAAAAACAAAGTCAGTGAAATCTCATCTCATACATGGACACTAGAATCATCACAACATGTTATAGAATATCTTTTATTATTAATGTATTCATAGTCCATGGGAAATAAGAGAAACTCCCGCTCACATATTTTCTCGTAGACAATTGTACAATGAACTAAATTTGAAAACATATTTCACCCTCCACTGAGAATGAATGCTTAGAAACAGTATCCACAATATAAATATGGTCTCTAATTATATGTAATTAATCATCATCCTATAGTTCCTAAAGAATCATATTTGGAAGAGAAGAGGTAATCTAAACTCTAGCCAAGATAACCTCGGCCACTATTTCATTAACAATTAAATGAAACACTATTGGAAGAGACATTTTATTCCACTATTGAGGTGATTATATCATGGAAAAGGTCATATGTTTCCTACTAAAAGAATCTGTAATGAAATTACCATTCCCTAGGGTATAGGTGATGATGAAATTGATGATCTTTCTGTACTCCCCCCAAAACATCTAGGGGATATTGAAGAATTTTTTAGAGAAGATATAACTCAAGAAGTTTTGTTTAGAATATATTGTAATCCATTCTCAGTAAAGTAAATGTCACAAAATTTTAAGGGAATTCATCATAGCTACATTTTCAAGATCATGGGTAATATAATTCTTCTTATGTGGCCTAAGTTTATAAGGGCCATAGGCAAAGATGTGATCACCCAACATAATAAAAAATCCCAAACCCAAACTTGATGTATTGAAGGTGGTAACAAATCCCTACCCGGAATTAGGAAGAGTAAACACTAGTGAAAATGTAAAAATAAGTTTAATCTCAACAAAAGAACTCTAGAATTTCTCATCCCATGAAATCTCATCTCCCTTCTAAGTTAAATAAGTCATCAGAGAATAAAACATTGATAAATCCATTACGAACTAGTGATAATATCAACATAAACCTATGAATCTCTATACCTAAAAAACATTTAGTAGATTCTTCGATGTCATAACTAATTCAAACATGGAAGTATGAATTGAAAAACCAATTTTTGACACCATGATTTCCAATAACATCAATTCATGGATTAATAAAATACATTTTGAAATATTGGCATAAATTCAATTATTCCACAATAAATCTAGTGATGATCTCAAATGATGCACATGATTCTCCTCAGAAATAGAGCAAACTAGGATGTCATCCACAAACACCATAATGAATGTACTGATATACTCTTGGGAAATAATATTCATGAAAGCCATAAAAACTATAGGGGCATTGGTTAAACAATCTATAATGACATGATACACATAATTCCATAACTTCTATGAAATGATGTTTTGTGAATGTCATATTATTTTATTCTTAACTGCTGATAACCAAATCAAATATCAATCATTGAGTACCTCATCAACCCATTCAACATTTCAAATAGATAATTAATACATCACAGAAGATTATTTTTCATTATCATAAAACATTTGAGTTTTCTTTAATAAATACATAGGTGAAGAGTTCTATAATATTTCTTAGAAAATGAAATAGGAACCACCCAAGGTGGAACGATCATGTGTATCAATACTTTCTTGAAAATATCATCCAACTAAGACATCACCTCTTTAGTTTTTATGGTGCCATATTTTACGAAGGTATAAACACAGTTTGAGTTCTAGTAACTAAGTTGATTGAAAAATCTACATCACATACAGACGACAAACAACATAATTCAGATTGAAAAAAATTAGGAAACCTAACTAAAAAGGGATAGAGAACATCAATCGACGATTATTTCTCCAACTCATAACAATACAATGATATTTATTTACCCATCTCTGGATAAGATGGTCCCTTTCTACTAAACCTCGGGTCCAATTCTCACGGAAAGAAACAACACACCCCATACAGCGTAATAATGGATAATTGATGAAGATAAAAAAATAAAGGCTTTATTAAATATGATTGAATCCATATAAAAAAATATATCAAGAGGATCAATGTCTAGAACCATAAAATCTCATGTAAGATCAATATCTAATAATGATAAGATAGAAGAAATAAAATTAATAGCATACTCTCTCTTCATTCTGAAGGGATTAGTAATGTGAATCACAAAAGATAAAATCGTCATATGAAGATTTATCATATTCAAAATACGTATCAAAATGAATGAATGATACGAACCAATATCAAATAAGGAATTCACTATAGAAAAATCTATAATAATGGTACCGCCAGGGTCATTGGGCTCATATATTCTTCATTTGTAGATTCTTGCACTACATGAAAATCCTTATTCTAATTACATATGGATAGAACCCCTTTAAACTAGGAAGAATCGGAATGAACTGTAATACTTTAAGATTCATACAATCCCATTCCACAACAAGGAGTATAATATATATTAAGAAACATCTATGAGTGTCTTGAGAGTCCATAGGAACAACATATATTTGGTGTCTTAGTGAAAACCATTTGGAATTACAAGGATTTCCACTCTAGAATAAAATCAAAGAGCATCTTCTAGACATTTATTTATGTCTATAAGAACCCTACATTTGAGAACCACCAAAAGATTAATAAATTCTCACTATACTTTTATAGAAGACATATAACTATCATTGGGAGAAAATGGAACTCCCTTGAACCATGAATTACTCTCCTGATCATTTTTCACCAAAACAAATCTATAGAAAACATTATCATAACCACAGAGAATCAAAAAAATAATAACTTGGAACAAATATAATATTGATGTACCATCTCAAACCACCGATTTTACATCTTCTCATTAGATACAATCTCTGGTAACACTTCACAAGAACAAAATAACAATTTTATTATTCCATCAATGTCATGTCATCCTACTAGAGATTGAAAAACACTATGGACTTAACAATCACCACATACTCTAAGAAGAACTATTAATGTAAAACAAAATTTATGTCCTTCTACTCTAATCCATCATACATATTTTCCACCACCATAGAGTCCCATTATCCTTCTTTGTCTCTCTAGCTTGATGGTGGAACATTTCAACTTGATCACATTAAGAATATTGAAGAACTCAAATAAAACATCAATCATAATCAACCAATACTCAACCTATTATGGATTATTAGTGCCCTGGAATTCTGGTGGATTTTGTGGAAGGAACAACTGAGAACATTTTTTCAAAACCATACCTCTATGATTCCATAGATTGAGCCTAAAATGGAATAGGAGAAGGTTAGTATAACAAGGATCATATATCATGAACAATAACCTCAATTAGATTATGATCCGTGGGAGTAATTTCATATCATGACTCATTATAATATTCTTCTTGGATCCTATTCACACACCTTCTCAGAGGCATGATTCTAGACAACATCAATAAACATCATTAAATATGTCAGAATTTTAACTCAAATAAACACTCAAACAAGAGATACATTGAAATAAATTCCATTAGATTAGAAAACCATATTTTTTATTTCAACTAATAAAAAAATAAATTAGGGGAAATTATAGAAAAAATCCCCAATATGACTTTCCCAAACCAGCATTGGAGACATAAGGCCCATTAAAATGAGAGTTGTAAAGGAATTATTTCACAACTTCCTATTAGGACAAGAAAGTATCTCAAAAATAAATATGAGCATCAAGGAACTATGTACAACATTCACCTATGATACCATTTTTTCACAAACCAACTTAGATACCATGTTACCTTGATACTCAATTCGACATCATTATAGCCTGAATGGAATTCCCAATCCCCAAGGGTTGGAGACTAGCACTAGAATTATTTAAGATAAAAGTGGGAACATTTTTTCCACACAAATTGTAGAAGAGAAATATAAATATTACTATCCTCAAAGAAAAAATCAGTGGTGATAGTAACTGAAGTCAAATAGGTATATCCAAAACCAACTAGTGTGTCACTAAAGTAGAAAAAGAATAAGAAAATTCTCAAACATTCCAAAGAAATAAACACTTTAATTTTAATGGTCAAGAACATACACCTCCTATAAGAAGAATTTTATATTTTCTTGAACTTCAAAGAAGACAATATTTAAATGATAGAAGTAAAAGTTCTTGTACGAGTTAAATCCCTAGTTGCGTCTCACTATGTGTTCCCTAGTAAGATACAATAATAAATAAACCACACCATGATTTCAAGTATAAAGAGAACATGAATCGAAGTAAAATTTCATATTAAAATAGAAATATGATTTTCATTTTAAATGATGAAAACATTTCACACAATGAATTAATTAATTATTTACAAAAAACAGTTTACATAAATCAAAAATCATGAATAAATATGTTTGAAATCAATATAATACATTTATATATCAAAGAAATAATAAAACATACTAGAACCCCCACATAAGGGAATATTACTTGTACTACCACCTAATGGAAAATTGAATATATTCCCACAGAATTGAAAATTACATCACTCAATCAATTAAATTCAAAATCAATCTTTTTGAATGAATCCCTAAATTACAATTCATTTTCTCATTTTCTCATTTCAATAAGACAAACAAATTTCAAATCCAAATCATATACATTAATCATTTAATTCCTTTTAAAATAAAATCAAACATAGATTTCATACTAATCAATTTAATCTATATTCTAAAATCCATTCTAAAATTAATTTAAAATTTTCCTTAAATTATAAATCATACTCTAAATCCAAATTCCATTAGAATTGGGGGTATCTCTAAAAAATTCCTGCCAAATAAAATTAAAATTACAATACCCATTGGATTTGGTTTTCATAAATCAATTTAAATCATATATATAATGTAAAGGGTTTTTAAAACAACATGTATCAATGGAACAATCCACATTTATCATGAAGATCACGAAACACAACACCCACAAAGGGATTTTCCAATGATGAATGATGGAAATTAAAATGAAGAATCAATCCTAAATTCAAGATAATAAATATAGTATAGATCCAACCAATAAATAATTATCTTAAAACCACTGTGTAGAAATGATAGAGGAATTGGTCGATAAGGAATGAGGTAATATCACATACCAACGATGGATTAAAAGCAGTTCTCCATGATTTTATCCACCTTGGAGGGTGTTTTGAGGAGTGAATTTTTTTTCAGAGCCGCAAGGACCAAGAAAATAATTATTTAGGTATTTATGATCTAGAGGGTGTTCAAATTGGGGTGGTATAACTCTTTTTATAATTTTAGTGTTGAAAAATTCAGGAGATAACAGTGAGATGGGTAGGGACTCTCAATTTCCCAAACAATGCACCGCGACGATGCAACCATCTAATGGGGGAATGATTTCTAGTAGGTTGGGACATGCTTTAGGAAACTGTGTTCCAACCTATCCTTTACCACTATCTAGGGGGTGCATGGTTTTCACTATAAGGGCACATAGTTTTGGAAAACTATCCACCAACTGTGCACAACCCATAATTTTCCAAACTTTTCGGCATTTCACCCGATGTTACCATAGAAGAATCCCAACCACAGAATGATAAAAAACATTATGATATAGAAGTACCTGATAATAGTAACATTAATATAAACAAGACTCAAATAAAAATTAATTAAAATAATATTTAAAATGTGTATATATTTAACGATTCTCTGGATATAATCATGTTTCCCTAGATAAAACCATAACAGAATAAAACCAGACCAGTTCTACAATACCATTTCCTTTTTAATTATGAATAAAATATTGTGCACATATAGAAATAATATATTATAAATTTGTTATATATTTAAATAATAATTATCCACACAACCATGATTAATATATTTTCAATGAATGAAATTCACGCTATATATATCTTCATTTGTAATAAACTTTTATGTATTTATCTCATCAAACTCATAGTTTGGTGAAAACTTCCAGATCATCACTTTTCTTAAAATTTTTCATTATTATTTTGCACAAGTGGCTAATTTTTAATGGTATAATATATTTTTTCTAACAAACATAAAAATTCACATATACATTCTTGTACCATCTGTGAATTTGAAGAAAATGTACTATAACATATATTTTCCACAAAAACATTTTCGATAATAAATAGCCTAAAATAAACTAACATAATATATATTATTCATGTTGGGGAAATTAATAAAAATACGATCATCCGTAATGAACATTTTATTTAGATTTCATCCCTTGTATGTTTCATTATAAATAGGACTAATTTGGTCTTGCGTTGCTATTAAAATCTCAAGTGTAACCATCAGTATACCATATGTAACTATGAATCACATATACATAAGCATCAATTCTTTTTATGTATGAATCATGTACCCATCATTCTGCTTCTCTTCATAAATTAATCATGGATGTATAATAATTAATATAATTTTGTTTTAACATGAATACAAGGAAAAAACATCAATCTTGTTTTTGACCAACACGAACCAATAATATCTTGGTATATAAATATCTTATTTAAATATTAATTAAATTAAATGAAATCACTCAATATATAATCAATATTAATGTAATGGGGGATTTTTAGGATCATTAAAATGTTGAATAAATCATTATATATTGTAAAAACATTAGTATGTCCAATAAAATATAAATACATAAATGCACAAACAGAAACGATTTTTTGATATATTTATAACAAAATTATTAGATTTTAAAATGAAGGTATGCATCTACTGAAGTTTTTTATTTAATATATGTTTAATTTAAAATTTATGTATTGAATAAAAATGATATATATTATAATTTAATCATGTATCTTGTGATGTAGACAGTACTCTCCGCCTTATGATGATACAAATCCCTTAATGGAAAAACCTTTCATAAGTATTAATCAATTGATTATTTATTTAATTTCATATATTTGAATATCATTATTGAATTCATTTATTTTACTCTATGAGATGAAAATTATTACTAGAATACCTAAAATGTTTATTCAATCTCACAATTAACAGGAAAGTTTTGGATAAAATTTTTATCTAGAATGTTATGGTATCAAATTATCAATAGCTAGTTGGTAGTTTCTGTCAAATCCATCTTCTACACTAAGAAACATGAGATAATTTTTACCTAAATAATCTCTCTAACATAGATACTATCATTGTTAAAAACATAGTTATATCCCCAGATACAATTCATTAATGAAAATTAATATGATAATGATATTTTTCATAAAAAAATGAAGTCATGTTCATTTGGGTGGTTGTTGAATTTAAAAAAACTTTCTAATTATTGAATGTATGATACTCGAATAATTGATTAGGAGATCCGATCATAATTATAAACAACATGATTGTAATTTTTTATAATTACCTTTGTACTATTAATATTAAAATTGTAATGGTTTCATTTTTATTCATTCTCAAAACTAAGTAAACATGGGCTAACATGCATTGTAGATAGTGTCAATAAATGTGTGCATTCTCAATTTAAAGGTAAAATTTTTGTAAAAAAGTGATTGTCCCAGGTTCAAAATAGAATAATCACAGTTATATTAAGGTGAATCTCAAAAAAAATTATAATTTATTAATTTGTGACATTTTCATTAAAAATTCACATGAGATTGAAAAAAATTATGTTAAGAACCATAAAAATAAATGAATATTATTTCTTATCGTTGTTTGATATATAGGAAATAATGAATAAAAAAGATAACAAATTGTGTGACTAGTATAACTGAATGTGATTTTGTTTTAATTTTAATGGGACATATTATTCCAAATCTCATGTCACATAATTACAACAGAGAACAAATTATTTTATTTTAATGTTACTTTTGGAAAATGATTCATGATTAATTTTTGATATGTAGGAATTACCTGAATATAATTTTTATACACAGTGTGTTTGGTATGAATGAATGCTCATATTTTAAATTTAAAAATAGAATTTTTGTTCAAAATTAGGATTTAAAAGAAAAAATTAATAAAATAAGTCTAAATTGTAATGATACATATTGAAAATTTTCAATGTTTCAGTTGTATCTTGTAGGAATGGTCAATATTTCCATTACATGAGCATTGATATCAGAATGACCTAAAGTACATTTTTTTATTTTAATCATTAATGAAGTTTAAAATTTGTTTCACATACTCAAAACCATGAAAAAACCCTCAATGACATCGAACTATATAATAATGATTGCTGGTTCATTTGTGACATATAGGTATTTAGAATATTCCGTATTTATTTATAAATATATATGATATATATATAAATACACGTGTATATGATTTATTTATATTAAATAAATTTTGGCTTATATGAAAATTAATTGGATATATAATTTTCATGTCACGCACCAGAATTATTATCCACTAAGGCTATCCTTAAAAGAAACATTTCATAAGATGGAACATTTGGAATTAAAAGCACACGATGCATGAAATATCCATAGTATTTATTCATGTATTTCAATGCATGAATAAATAATAGGATAATCATAGAGTGTTTTTGATTTCATATAAAATATATTTCAATGTAATTTAAATGTGGTTTGTGATCTCTTCCTTATTCATGGATGAAACTCCCAGAACCTAATGGCCTTTCATTTTCCTTTATTTCAAATAGAGGTCCAGGCATACAATATAGAAAAGATGGTTCCCATCAGAATGGAAGGTGATTCAACATATATTGTGGGTAAAATACGTATTTGGATTAGTTTTTCCCATCATTTGTGATCTTTTTAAAAAATATAAAAATAATATTATGGGTATAAGGGTCATATTTAGTGAATGGTACACTATTTACTACATTTTCTTCATTTTAGTTCTTATCACATGTTTTAATTTATCACGATTTAGAGAACCAAAATTTTGGATTTTAATTTATTAAACTATGATTAATAATTTTTATTAGATTAATATGAAACTTAAAAGTTTTATAAAAGTGAACCCTTGTTTTATATTGACTAATTCAATTGTTGTAATTTACAAAAGGCCCAATACTATACAAGTATTTTATAGGTTTTTTAAAAATTATATAAAAATCATTTAACCTTATGTAGTAGAGATATGTTATGGTAATAATGGACTTACCTTTAGAAAACTTAGATCTGTAGGGACAAAAAAGTCATTACCCTTTTATAGGGTTGTCATTTTAAGTGTCATTAGAAGTTACCCTTTTGTAAAAATAATGGCTGATAAAAGGTAGTTGTGTTTTTTAAAGGGAAACAAAAAGGTAACAGGTCACTTACCCTTATGTGATCCTCTTATAAAGATTTCATGTATAAGGGTAAATTCATTATTACCTTTAAACAATTTTTATCACAGTGGTATTATCCTTAAGAAATGGATTTTATATAATGGTTCTCAGGCCCTTTACCCTAACATGTATTGGTACCAAAGACATAGTGTAATGGCCCTTTGTGTTTACCTATACACATTGAAAACATATAATGATTATATTTATTAAAATGACATGAATAAATTTATTACATATAAGAAATTATATTCATAAGTGCTTTTTCTTCATCACCATGACACAATTGGTGCAACTTAAGGGTCAAGGGAGGATACCCTTATACAAGACAATGTTCCTACATAGGGATACACCAAAATTATTTTATAAATATTTTAATATTATTTAATGATTTTAATGGTTTATGAAATTTTTAAATATCATAATAAAAGTTATTTTTTAGATATTTATTAATTAATAAAGGGGTAATTTTTTAATTAATTTAAAGGGTTTATTATAAATTAATAAATAGTTTTGAAGCATTAATTATAAAATAATCATTATATATTAAATTTTAATATCTAAAATACCTTTTATCCAAATTATTTGGAATTAAAAATGGTATATAAATTAATGTTATTATTTTAATATGAAAATAAATAATTTGTAAAGGGCTATAAATTATGAAATTATACCAAAATATGAAATGTTATATATATGTTATGAATAGTTCATAGTTGATTAATTTGAATACTTCAGATTAAATGGACCTTATTTGGAACAATATTTAAGCCACATCAAAAAGGGTTTTGATTAATGATATGATCAAGGTTTAAATATGGATTAAATTTATGATATTTAAATTATACAAAAAATTACAAAATTGAATTTTGATTACAAATGTTTTTTAATCAGTAAAATGTCATATATTTAATGTTTTAATTGAATATAATTATAAGTAAGAATGAAATATTTTTGGAAAGAATATTGACTATTTATCTATAAAGATTGTAAATCAATATGAATGAGTTCTTACTTAACTGATTATGTAATTTTTATATTCAATATTATTGAATATCAATACTAGTTCAGATGAAATTATAAAATGTTTTTAAATTAATTTTTTTGATGAATTGTTCGTAAAAGGTTATATAATGTTCAAATAATTGAATTTTTCATTTATGTAAAATTAATTCACTTTTTAATTCATATTTATAAATTTATTATATTATGATTTTATGTGTGCAATAATTTATGTGATATATTTATTATAGGATAGTGACTTGAAATTTCAGGATCGTATTGACTCTATAATGAATTTATTTTTTTCTTCTACATTCAACACATTATGTAGTTGATATTTTTAGCATTAATTTAGTTTTTGAATAAGTTTTTTTCTTATTAGGTGTTACTATTTTGATGAATTGGATTATTTTTTGGGTAATGTATCCAGGGGAAGAGGGACATGTGGTCGGACTACATACATACGTGAATGCCTATTCCTTATCTAGGAAAGTTAGGGTGTTGTATATATTTCACTCTTGGACTAATCATGTTGAGAATAAAATTTTCATATCATTCTATAACATTACTTGATATCTTCATGTAACATTTACATATGTTTCATATAGATATGTATGAAAATGTTTTGATGAATTTTTTTTCTAAGAAGTATAAACTTTTGGGTTGTGTAAATAGTTACACATCAATAGAGTATGAACATATTGGTTTGGAGGATGTAATAAGATTCCAAGAAAAAATTACTAGAAGCATTCATATATAAAAGTAATAACATAAGATAATATGGCGAGGTTAAAATAAACTACAAATTCTATGTGTAAAATTACTTCCAATGTGGCACTTGTCAAAACCTCGATCATTCATCAGGGTATTGTAGGGCTATGAAAGACTACACTTAATTTTTTTAGGATCTAAATTTATAAGTGACTTTTGATTAACATGCTGGTATTTTGGACATTATCCTGAGTATCCCTTTGTTTTTCTTTGTTTTCTAATTCTCTACCAGTACTTGGGGTTTCACAAGATGGAAATTCATAACAATTTGGATACTGCAGCCTCAGAGATGAGTATATCCATATAATAGTTTTGAAAAATTGTTGTCCTCCCAGATATCCATGAATCATATATGATATTATTGGGATGATTCCCTACTAAAATAATAAGGTCTTATTAACAAGAAAAAATTGTTGAATTCATATAGAAATATAGATTATGGCCCAATGATGGATATGATGAATATCTAAAATGGGTCACAATTTTAGTGGGATCCTAGTAAATATAAGTCATAATTTAATTATTATAAAACATGATATTCAATTAATAGAAGTTTCTTTTGTATGTAATATCATCCTCAACATTAAGAAAAACATTACGATCAAATCCAATATATAAATAAACTCAATTTAAGATACTCCTTATACTTGTAACTTAATTAATGTTATTAAGAAGGATTGGAGATCTAGGAAATATTATTAAGGAACATACAATGTGTAATGTCTTGGACTTTCTATATTAATTTTTTTTAAAAAATAATTTAATTATTTTGAGACCACATGCTTTGATAGAATTTGATTCCATGGCCGAGTGAGCGTAGAACGAAATATTGAACTTTTTTTATGTTCACTTAGTTTAATGTGAAAGAGGGGTTCTCTAACTTTTGAATTAGGGATCAGATCAAAAATTTGAGGGCACTATTGAACTCAAAACACTTGGATTCACCTATAAAGGATTCACTTCAACTAGAAAGGGTAGGATGGAAAATTTATTTTTCATAATTTTCAGAAAATAAAAAAATAACATAAAAGGTTAATTTATTTTCATTTTCACCATTGAGGAGCAGACGACGACGCTACGGTACGAAGATGATGCACATTAAAGGAAGCTCCTTAATGACTTGTTTTTGTAGAGCATACCATATACACTTTTTCATAAATGAAACAACATAATGATGTGACATCATAGTGTAACAGAAACAATAAAAAATGTATTCTTTTAATAAAACATTGATGAAATAAATTGGTGGTATTTCCTCTGACGAAACTATGGAAAAAATCATCCCCTACGATGAACTACAAACATCGACAGGACCACAAGAAACGTTGACACTCTACTAAAAATTAGACTGGGATGTGACAAATGCCAAAGAAACATGAATAATCGAGGGAGAAGTGCTTCAATGATGAACTTCGATTGAGGAAGGGTTTTTTTATTTTCTGTTTTACCCATTCTTAATTCTAACCGGTAAACCTCAATCAACCCACGAACAGGTTGATCCACGGATCATTCGTTCTTACTGGAGGTTGACATTTCATGGTTCTTCTATTTGGGATTGAATTATTATTGACACAAAATCATGCCCAAACCTCCCCTATTATCATTACTCTAACATGTATGGCACAAGACAACATGAACAAGGTACTATCCCCTCGAATTGTGTATCCTTCATGGCTACATCCTCGAAATTGAAGAAATGAGGATCTGAGGCCATTGTAGTGAAGAGGGGATCCCCCTAGGGGCCATAGGAACAAGAGGTGAGAAGAACAGATCATAGGTGCAGACCTTGTGGTCCACGGAACATTCAAATGGTGGTGTCCCATGGTGGTAACCACATGATAGAAGTTGAATGGCAGGAGGAGTCACCGACTGGCGTCAGAGTCACAACCCCTCAGGCACATTGGTGGAGCTGCCAACATCTATAGGCCACAAATCACAGGGGCACACGATCATTGACTGCGTGAGGGGAATCCGGCAAGCCACGTAGTAGCATTGGTAATTACTTGAGCACTGAGGGAGACATCATCCCAACAAAATTCATGTGGGGAGAGGGGATCCAAACGTGGCTTCTTGCCGCATCCCTGCCAGGTAGAGAACTGGTCTGCCTACGGCGAACCCTGTATGCCAGGGAGCTAGACCCAAAGCCCAACGGACCGGACCCAGGCTGGGCAGTGTCATGTAAGTGGTACCAATCAGGGTTGGTTTGGGTCAGTGGACTCGGGTTGAGAGTGGTTGGTCTGTCCGGGTCAGACCAGCCCCGGACCCATTTGACCCCATCTTGAAAAATTTCTATATCTTGTCAATCGGGTGTCCGATTGAAGAGCCATTTGCAGCGTTAGAACCATCATGACGAGACAGTTCTATTGGAATACTCTGACATGGATTTCATGGAAGTTGGAATTTGATGAATGGATTGGGGAGTGGTTCTCCGAAGATCAAGCATGACATGTGCGGAAAACCTGCAGTTGGATGAGATCTAAATACTGCTGATGAGCAACCCTATGTAGATCAAATACTATGGCCCAGTGGGAAGCAGATTCTGTGTGACCCAACTATCCCATGGTGGGGAGCGACTACTATGTGAACTGATATAACCACGGTACTTTACAAGAGGAGTACCTCATTATGGCCATAGGTGGAAAGTATCATATGTGTGACCCAGTATGCCCACGGTGGGGAGTGGCTTCGGTGTGACCCGGTATACCCATAGTACTCATTAGTGATGATTACCAAAATAGTCATAGTCAGTGGTATGTAGATTATGTGTGATCTGGTAAGCCTACTGTTCTCATTAAGGAGGATTTCTCCAGCAGCCCATGGTGTTTGATTATGTGAATAATGGTTCTCCTTTCCTACTATAGAATATACCTAGTGAGATATGTCTAGATTCGTGATCATGCTTGGTGATCATGATTTTAAATTTGTTTGTGGATTTATTTGTGGTATTTCCTTTGTGATTCAGGGTACCTACATATGATATTGTTACTCCCTCTTGCATAGGCTTTCCCACATGTGTTGTGTCTGGTGTAGACAACTGCTGCCTTGAAGGAGGACTTGGTGGCCTAGGACCTGGTGGTGCCTAGTGAGACCAGGTAGGTGGGGTGTACCTATAGGGATTCCAAAATTTTCTCTGTACATAACCATCAGGTGGGGATTCCAGTGGAGGGCATCTATATTTTCTTTTATAATGACATATTTTCTAGTTATTCTTTTGTTGGGTTTGTATTCTGGCCCATTATACTTTTATTTGTACTTGTACTTAGTGGTTTTTTAGTGGAATACTTGTTTAAGTTTCCATATTTGGGATGGGGTTGTGTGTGCGTGTGTATAGGTAATTAGTAAAATTCCTCCCACTTTTAGGTTGATGCATTTTGCACTAGTCACCAACCCCTGTCCTTTGGGAGGCATTCTTGGGGTATGTCATGATATAAGCCTCGAGGGACGGGCTGTAACGATGTGGTATCAGAGGTGGTCAGTTATAACTCAATGACTGGGTATCTGTTGTATTGTGTTTGGGAAATAGTGTTAAATGTTTCTAGTTCATATTTCAGATTCGGGGAGTCTAGCGATGGTGCGGTAAACGATGTATCCATAAACCAGGACCCTAAATTATGATTTTAGGCTCTATACACAAGAAAACATGTTGCAAAAGTGTCTCTTTATGATCTTCTTGAATAACAGTAAGATCACAATGCATAATATTCTGAATGTGGTACATCATGATCTATTTCAGGATGCCTCCACCCAGACATCCAACTAGGCATCCAATATGCTATCATGTGCACATCCCACCAAGCGATTTTTCATCGGTTCAAAGACCATTGATAGAGATGGACCCACAGGGTGGTGCACTGGTGTGGCCACCACATGCTGATTAGATGTTACCTCGGGTGTTACTAGTAAGGATGCATGCAGACTCAGTGCCTTTAACGAGTTGTAGAGACAGAGACCTCCTAGGTTTATGGGAGAGACAGAACCTTAGATCGCTGAGCACTGGTTGTATGTAGAAGCACGGATCATCCACTTTGTGTTACACCGCATGACCAGATGGAGAGGTTGGATATGACTATTAAACAGGGATCGGTTGGGAGATTGTGGATCTTGACCATCTAAACGCATAATGAGGTGACCCTCGCCTAGGAAGAATTCTTTTGGATTTTTTGGAACGTGTTTTTCTCCACAACCTTGTGCTCAGTGCACATGTAGGTGATACTTAAAATATAACAGTGAAGCCTATCAGTGGCTGACTACTATTCGAGGTTTACATGCCTCTCTCACTAATCCACAGATATGATAAGTGACCTTTTATTTAGGGCCAGATCCATTGAGGAGGGACTCAGACCAGAAATCATGTCATCCATGGTGTCTCTTAGCATCCCCACTCTAGCCAGAGTACTAGAGGGAGCCCTCCTGGAAGAGTGCTTCCTTGAATAGCAGGCACCAATAGCTAAAGATACCATCAGACCTCTGGTGGTAGAGTCTTCATTAGTGTGTAGTAGCCGGTAGAAACAGGGGCCTAAGTAGGGTAGGCCATTTAAGGGATGACACAAGGACTCGAGGAGGGTAGTCCATGGCTCCAAGAGCAGAGTGAGTCAGTAAGGAACTAGGTTGTGCTTCACATGCAGCTGTTTGAGAGAAATGGCTCATGACTACCTGAACCACCACACAGATGATTAGAAGACAGATGAGGGACCACCAACGTAGAGGAAGAGGTTCAAACAATGAGGTACAGAGGACATAGAACGCGGTAGGAAAATTGGATGAGTGGAAGGATTTGGATGATGATTCGAGGTGATACCACCACCACCCCCATGTGGTCCACCCCCAGCATAGGAAGATGGTGGACAAGGGTCAGTCCAACTTTAGGCTATAGAGTCCAATGACCATGGATATCTAGAGATGATTATTGGTATGATCTGTGACTTCTTCACCTTTTCTATTGATCTAATAGAAAAATGTTCCAGTCACTCTTTCCTTGACACAAACCTTATTTGAGGATCATAGATTCCATTGGAGCTGTTCGATTGATCCTTACGATTAGAGACCCATATAGTAGGGGATTAGATGAGTACACACTAGTTCCAGTAGTGTGAGATTAATCTTGGAGGCAATAGCTTCAGATGAGATCTACTAGTAGCAGTGTTGAGGCCTTACATTGTCATCTTGTTTATGGACTAATTAACTACAGTCCATGCATAAATCAATTGTTTTATGTGTAACGTGTAGTGTGTTTGTGAGGAGAGGAAAATGTTTTCCTTAAGTGGATAAAAGGGATCCATTACCACATTGTTTGGACATTCTTAGAGGAGGGTAAAGCTGATCACTCACTAATTGGCTGGCCTCACCCTCTGTGTGGTTGAAAAGAGGAGTTTGAGCTTTCCTATAGTGGTGGGAGAGTACGAGGATGTCTTTACTGAGGATGTTCTAGGATTAAATCCTCACAAGGAGGTAGACTATTTTATCCACATGTACCCAGGGATGACACCAATATCCACAATGGAATATCGTATGGCTCCTGTGCAGCTTCATGAATAGAGGGTACAACTGGAGGAGTTGCAGGATAAGGGCTTCATGAGACCTAGAGTTTCACCATAGGAAGTCGTAGTTTTGTTTTCCATGAAATTAGTTGATATCTTGAGGCTATGCATGGACATACGACGCATAAACCAGGTTACCAGGATGAAAAACAATCCACTACCAAGTATCAAAGACCTCTTTGAGCAGATAAATGGATCAAGGAGGTAATCAGTGATTGAATTTGAATCTATATATCATCAGCTTCGATTATGGGATGAGGGCATACTAAAGATATCCTTTAGGATCTGGTATTTCCACAATGAGTTCTTGGTGATTCCCATTAGCATGACCAATTCCCTAGCAGTTTTCCTAGGACTTAGGAACTAGATCTTCTAGCCTTGCCTCGATTGTATCATGGTAGTCTTCATTGATGACATATTGGTGTACTCGGCGTCGGAGGACGAGTACACTACACATAGGTGGATCATTTAGATACACTACATGAGAACCGTATTTATGGTATGCTCTCAAAGTGCCATTTCTCGATTTGGGATGCCCACATTGTAGGACACGCCATCTCGGAGGATGGAGTTGTAGTGGATCTGGTGAAGATATAAGCAGTGCTTCCTTGGGAGTCACCCAGAAGCATGAATGATGTGTAGAGTTTCTTGGGGTTTGTAGGATACTAATTTATGTTCATGCCTGACTTTTCATGGGTAGAAGAACCTTTAACATCCTTAACATAGAATGTAAAATTCTTCATGTGGAAAGAGAAGTTCCATCATAGTTTCTATGAGCTAAGGAGGAGACTGAACAGTGCCCCCATTTTTGAGACTACCAAAATAGGGCATTGGGTATGTAGTATTCTATTACGCATTAGGGAATGCACTATGATTTTTCCTAATTTAGTAGAGAGGTGATATACTAAGTATCATGTAAGTTGTGGAAACAAGATCATTACTATATGACCCATGATCTAGAGTTATCATTATTTGTCTTTGACTTGTAGATGTGTTAGCACTACTTGATGGGTGAAAAGTTTACTGTGTACTCTAACCATAATGGTATCCGATATATCATCTCGTAGAAGGATATGAATTTGAGACATGAGTGATTTATGGAGTTACTCCAGGACTATCACATTGAGATAAACTATACTCGTTCGAAGGGGAACATGGTGGAAGACACGCTAAATTGGAGGTCTGGTTTAAAACTATTGAGTGAGGTGACAGAGCGATTATATATAATGCAGTTATCCTTATTGGATGATGATGGATCATCTTACCTTTAATCAGTGACTTTCACAACCCAACTATAATAGCATGTTAGTGTGGCACAACTTTTTGATCTTTACGGTGATCCCCAACATTCTTAGTTATCCTCAGTAAAATCTCATGATGGATTTTTGATAGGTGGGGAGCACAACATCCTTTTCATAGGGTGCATCATAGTACCAGTGAAGTTACAAGAGGAGGTGTTTAGGGAGTTCAATACATCCCCATTGGTGGTATATCCTGGTGTGGAAAATATATACTAGGATCTCTGACATTAGTACTGGTGGCCATGGATAAATAATGCAGTGATAGAGTTCATTTCACAATGCCTCACTTATCAGCGAGTGAAGGATAAGAATAATTACCCAATGGTCTTGGAAAACAAACTTGAGGTACCATAATGGAAGTGGGATGTTATCTCCATGTATTTCATGATGGGGTTACCACGCACATCCAAGGTCCAGGATTCTATCTGGGTGACCGTTGACTGACTACCCATGTCAGATCACTTCCTACCCATCTGGGTTCATGGATCGATAGTGGTCTTTCTATGCCACTATGTCCAGGAGATAGTGAGTCTACAAAGGGTTCCATTGAAGATCATATTATACCATGATTAACGCTTTACATACCGGTTGCAGAAGGGATTTCAGGAGCCGTTTGTGACTCAACTACACTTGAGCAATGCTTTTCACCTCCAACCAGATGGCCAAATATAGTGGACCAAACATACCTTGGAGGACATGCTTAGTGCTCGTTTATTGATTTTGGACTCATTTGGGAGGACCACCTACCATTGGAGGATTTTCCATACAACAATTTATATCAATCCCCCATTGCAATTTCACCATTTGAAGCCTAGTACATGTGGCCATGAGGATCACCTATATTCTAGACAGACCTAGAGGAGTCGACACTAATTGACCCAAAGTTGGTACAAGTAACCATAGAGATGGTGTAGATCATCTAGGAGTGGTTGAGTACTACACATAGTAGGCATAAATTGTATGTTGATATGAGGTAGATACCTTTGGATTTCGAGGATAGAGACCATGTGTTCCTTCGGGTCTCACCCCAGTGGGGTTTGTATAGATTTGACCAGGGTGGAAAGTTATCTCCAAGGATAATCAGACCATTCAAGATTCATAGTAGAGTTGGATAGGTGGTGTACAACCTATATCATCTCCAATAGATGTACCAGGTTCATGAAGTTTTTCACGTTTCATAGATGAGGAGGTAAAGGTATGATCTATCACACATTATTGAATGGGAGGAGCATGACTTTTTTGATGGGGTGATGTTTGTAGAGTTCCTAGTACAGATAGGGGATTGACAAGAGTGGGTCCTTTGTGGATGTCTGATTCTTCTATTACACATTCAGTGGAAGAACAATAATTTGTTGGAGAGAACATGGTATTGGGAGGCTCCAATTTGTGCTCAGTACCCTCTTTTGTTTTATTATCATTCTTTGGATATTAGGGATTTAAATCCATAAGTTTGGAATATTTTAATGTATTTTAATTTTTTTATAATTTTTTTAAATTTTTTATGGAATTACTTCAAGACCACATGCTTTGAAGGAAAGTGATTCCAAGTCTCGGTGATCCTAGAATGGAATTTTGAATTTTTTTTATTTTACTTTAGTAAATCATTGAGAGAGTTTTCCAAACATTTGAATTGGTTATCAGATTGAAAATATAATGGCACAATTGAACTCTGAACTAGAGGATTCACCTAGAAAATATATAACATCGACCAGCAATGGTCGGATAGAAATGTTAATTTTAAGAATATTAAGAATATTAGAAAATAACAAAAAAGATATATTATTTTCATCCGAACCATTTTGTGGTAGATGACGGTGCTAAGGTACATTGATGATGCACATAAAACGAATCTCCTTAGTGGATCGTTTTTGTTGAGCATAATGATGACATGTCAAAGTGTAATAGAAATGATGTGACATGTTTTATTTTAACAACACGTTGGGGGAAATCAATTGGTGGATTTGTATTTTACAATACTATAACAGAATTATTCCCCTATGACGAACAATGAACTCCGGAATGATTTCTAGCAATGAAAAAGATCTACGAAGAATGGTATAGTGAAGCGAGGAATGCCAATAAAGGATGAATCTTATAGGTTAAAGCGCTTCAATGATGAACGTCGATAGAGTTAGGGTTTTTTTTTCATGTTTTCCCCATTTTTCATTCTAAACGATGAATGTGGGTTATCCCATGAATGAGTTGATCCACAGATCATCCATTCATGAGGGAGGGTGATATTTCTTGGGTTTTTATTTCATTATTGAATTATTATTGACAGAACATCATCCCTAAACCTCCAAATGTTTTAAAACTATAACGCGGAGGGCGCGGGCCGACATGAACAAGGCCTCAGCCCCCCCCTCTTGTGTGTTCTTCATGGCCGCTCCTCAAAATGGATACAATGAGGATTCAAAGACATTGAACGGAAGAGGGGATCCCCTAAATTCCATAGGAAAAATAAACATGATGAACGGACCACCGGTGCAGACCTAGTGGTCTATGGAAGATTATGTAAGCGTTTTGGCGCTGGGGACCACCAGCAGTAGCCCGCGGTAGCGACTGCAGGTTGCAGGCGGCATGCCACAATGGCGTGATGGTAGGAGCTGCTGACTGGTGGTAGAGATAAGGCCCCTCGACTGCATCAGTGGAGCACCCTACATTAGCAGTCCATAGATGTCAGGGGCACGCAGTCATTGACCACATGTGGGGAATCTGGCTGTCCATGTCAGCGGACCGTGTTGCAACAACCATAGTTTCTTGACCACGGCGGGAGGTGTCAGCCCTACATATGACCTGCGGGGCAATGAGAGCCAAATCGGGCCACCTTCCACACCCCTAATAGGTGGAGAACGAGTCCCCCTATGATGCACTAGGAAGGATAGTGAGTAGTACAAGCCACAGTGGGCCAGACCCACCTTGTCGGGTCAGACCTGCAGCCTAAAGTACCAGACCCAGGACGAGCCGAGTTGGCGGCCCGTGTCGGGTCTAACCCGAGCTGGACCTAACCGACCCCTTCTTGGAAAAACATTCATATCCTGCAAACTTTGCATCTGATTGACGAGCGTCTTATGGTGTTGGAACCCTCAGGAAGAGGAGGATGTTTTGGAATACTCTACGGAGGATTTCATTAGAGTTGGAATTTGATGAATGAATTGAGGATCTGTTCTCCCGAGATCAAGAGGGATGCGTGCTGAAACTCTATGGGTGGATGAGACCAAAGGATAGCTGACAAGAAACCATATGTGGATCAGACACTATGGCCCAGTGGGAAGTGGCATCTGTGGCACCCGATAGGCCCATGGTGGGGAGAGACCTCTTTGTGACCTGGAAGACCCATAGTACTTGATAGTAGGAGTACCTCAGTATGTACATTAGTGGAAAGTGGCTTCTATGTGACCCATCATGCCCACGGTGGGGAGCAGATTCTGGGTTACCCAGGATACCCACAATACTTTTCATGTATGATTACCAAATAAATCAGACGTTTGTGGGAAGTGGATTCTGTGTGACCCGACAGACCCATTGTACTCATTGAAGAGGATTTCTCCTATAGTTTTTGACAATGTGACTAATTGTTCTACATTCCAAGTCTTGAATATACATGGTGTGATATACCTTTCATTTTGATCATGATTTGTGGTTAGTTTGTGAATTTTATTATGGTCTTTGATTTTTGTTGGGGTCACTAGTGAGTATATTGTCACTCACCCCTACACAGTCTTCGCCCGAACATGTTGTGTCTGGTGTATATGATCACTGCTTTGATAGAAGACATGGTGGCCCAGGACCTAGTGTTTCCTAGTGAGACCAGGAAGGAAGGTAGTACATATAAAGCTTCTAGAATATAGTCTATAATTACCCATTAGGTGGGTTTTAGATCAGACAGATTCCATAGTTTCTTTTGTACACTCCTTTTTTCAAGTTAGGCTTCTGATGTGTATGTATTGTGGCCAGTTTGAATTTCAGTTGTACTTGTAGTCAATGGGTTTTTAGTAGAATAGTTGTTTAATTTTCTATATTTGGGACATGGTTGTGTGTGTGTGTGCATACAAATACTCATAAAAATTCCCCCGCATACAGGTTGACACCTTTGTGCTAGTCGCCAACCCCAAGCCATCAAGAGGCGGGCTTGGTGTATGTTACGACACGGGCCCCAGGGGATGGGTCGTGACACCACATATCAAGAATCATTTCATCCTCAGTAACTCTGTGATGAAAATTTTCAATAACTTCATCAATATATTTTTGGATGTAATGCGTGTTTCATTGAAGGTTATAATGGTGTAAAATAAAAAATGTATTGTTCTTGTTGGGTAATTTATTCTATATTCATATATTGAATTTTTATATTATTTTCCTTGAATATTTAATTTATTGCATGATATTCTCAAAGTGTTGATAATATATGAATTTTTCCTATGATGATTGGATTTTTTTTCTAGATGGATTGTAAAGAAGGGTGAATGTAAACACTTGAATAATTAATGTTTGTTGAATGGATAAAAAATGATTCTTCAATAATATAACTGATTAAATTTAAAACAAGGTTTTTTAGTGTGGAGGATTAAGAAATACATATTATTATATTATCCATAATACCTAAATCAGTTTATTAATTAAAATCGAATTTTTATATCAGGTATAGATATTATAGATATTAATTCATGAGTTTTTAAATTTATATGATACTAAATGTATATTTTTAAAATTTTTATGAATATACATGATTTAAAAAAATAATAATAAATTGGTTATGTTTGTATTTCATATTCACGAGAGGACATAAATAATTACCTCCTCATGTATTGTAATTTAATGGATCTTATAAATATAAAATGAATATAATTAAAAGCTGTATCATCATATCATATCTCTTATGGGATAAAATAGGATGTTTAGTAAAAAAAACTTTTATGAACAAGTATGAAATATTTAAATGAATATACATGACTTAAGATACATCTATTTATATAACATGTTTTTTGATTATGATGTTGATAATTGTGTTTTATCAAGGGGAATTGTTTTTATTGAACTATTTAATAAAGTTTTTGGGAATATGCTCCTACAATCCATCAATGGAATATTTTAAAAAGGAATTATTTTAAAATTAAAAATATACAAACACATAGAATACCGTACCAGATATTGAAATTATTTTTTATCTGGTAAATATTATTAAATAATAGAAATACATATTTGTCCTACCCTAAAAGGGTTTATGTTTCTAAGGATGATATTATAAAAGAATATAATTATGAATAGTAAAATGGGGGTATGTTTGGACATAGAAAAATACTAAAATGAAACATAAAGGATAACACCAATATCATGTTTTTGTGTTTTTCACATAATATCCTAAAATTCCTAGGATATTTGCTAGTAAATAAAATTTAATGTGTTGCATTTGGTTACTATTTAATATTTAATATATCCATTTACTAAATTATTATACCAATTTATGATTAATGTTTTCAATAAATATCATATATAATATTTAGATACATAAAGATAAAGTAATAATTTAAGGGGTTACATTTATTTATCATGAAAAATGAATGAAACTATTTATTTTTGTATGGTACTTGTAAAAATTAAATATGAATTTAGATTATCCTATAATAGTTTTTGTGACACTAACCATGTCACGATGTTTTACTTTTCATGTTATTTTGATAATTAGAGGTCCGAAGAAGCATTTAAATGGATTTATATATCAAAAATTTGTTTTTTTAGGTTTTCCTACTATGAAGGGTTAGGGTGCCCATATAGATGTAATCCATGCAACCTCACTTCACGAGGATAATTTTATGTTCATTTTGAACTACACATGGTCTGTTATCAAGATCTTCACACGAATAAAAAATAACTATTCTCCCCCTGAAGAAAATATGTTGAGTCCTTGGCGAATATGAATTATGTAACATGACTTGTTCCTGGTTTGGTAAACTCTTCAGTAGTAATGAAGCTAAATATATTATTTTTTATAGTACTGAGTTACCAAATTTGATAAAGTTTTACTATAATATGTGGTGCCTCGGGCTAACTATTTGAGGCATGGGATTGTTTTGGATTGATTTAGATGGTTAGTTTAGCTGAATAACCTATAAGGGAAAACAATCTAGATATTTTTGGGTTTATAGTGGTAGACATGGTTGCTGCGTAGTTTTCCTAACTATGTGACAAAACATTGTGACCTATCTAGGTGTAAATTTTTTTGGTTTTCCCTAACAACGCCTATATATTTTTGAGGGGTTTGACCCCTTTCTTTCCTCTACATCAACAAACACCTTGGAGATTGGGAGAAGCTCCACCTTCTTCCCCCCTTGGATTCATGGTATCCTATAGAGTTTCCATGTTGTTTTGAGGTGATCTCTCGTTTCTCCTCACGTAATCATCTTTATCTCCTTGTCATTTACTGTTTTGGATTTATCATATGTTACCTACCTATATTGTGTTTCAATTTTTTGTTCTTTTTGTTCTAATGTTCTTTACCTTCGTTTCTAGGGGTCTTTGGAACCGTTGCATTTCCTTTCGGTGTGATCTCCTTTGAAGGCGACATGTTTTGAGGTGTTTCAGCTAGTAATCTACATCATTGTTGTATTTTTTAGTAGAATGTTATTTTTATTTGGAATTATAAGTATTATTTCACTTTATAAATAAATTTTATTATGAATGTATATGTATAGATAGTTTCCCGATGATGATTTGGAACCATTTCTGGGAGTTATACACTTTTAATACTTGTTTTTAAAATTGAATTTCATATTTGAAATGAATTGTTTTATTATGAAAAGATTCTTGTAATATTAATAATGGGGTTTCAAATGGATTTCATGATGTGATATGGGGTTTTACTAGATTTTATATTTAAATCTATGAAAACAAGGATTTAATGGTGAATTTTGTTTTGAATTGGGGTTGTTGATCTCAAATGATTTTTATGAATGGAGTTCTTCTGCTAATTTCAAATGATAATTTGAAATTTGTATGTGGTTTACCCCTTGATAAATTCCATGGCATATTAATTCAAATTATTTAATGGATGATGTTTTCAATTTTTCCTCATTTTTGTTTCCATATAGAAAAACCTTTATTGGAGTGTAGCATTGAATTGTTTTAAAAGGTACATGTGTTTTTAATGCACCACTTAAGATGTGTTTAGTGGATTTTTGTGAAAATTTTAATTGAAATAAAGGCCTTAGTCCATGTTTTTTTTTTCAATGAAGAAAAAAAATGTTTTATAGTGACTTTAAAATGATATTAAATGATTGGCAGTTTCCCATCATTTTCTAAATATGATTAGAACAGGTTTAAGGAAATTTTGAAAAGGGAATGTGATTCTATAAAATGATTTAGTATTAAATTAAAGTTTGGAACAATATCTAAAAATGGTTAATTTTAATGATATTCCTTTATTTCTTATTTTTTGTACCACTTGTGTAGTTTTTGATCACTATGTGATGCTTTAATGCACCAATTCTGTAAGAATGTTCTTCTTGTGCCTCATGCGAATGTTGCCTAGATGGGGATTTCGGAATTTCGTTGTTAGGGATGGAGGTAGATTTTTTTTCCTTATGGGATAGAATTTGATAATTTTTAGACTACAAAAATTCCCCTATGGTTCATTTGATAACGGGTAAAAAGTAGAATATCTAACATGTTCCTCTAGTTGGTTCACATGCCACTAGTTTCTCAGAAGATGTGATATACATATGGTCTAGGAGGGTGTTTATCATTCTTGTGATGCTAGTATGGGATAGGTGGATAATTTTATGGAATTATAATACATTGGTATCAAGTTAGTGTTTTTATAGCCATATGGTATGGCACATCACACTTTTGGGATCAATGTTACATCAATGATACATTCATTTGTTGATGAAATTTTTGTGGGGGAGATTTTAATCATGTTCTTGATTGTATCATTTCCCCTTATTTGTTGAAATAGAACCCTCGATATTATTACTTTATTGTATTACTATATTCTTGATGATATATATGTGGTGCATGTTTGTGTTGATTTATCCATGTGGGTATTTGAGTTTTTAATTTTCAAATTGTTTTTTAAAAAATGTGTTGTAAAACTAATTTTTAAAATTAAAGTCTCTTTTGTGTCAGTGGATTAGGTGGATTTAAAAATTTGGGGTGATTTAAAGGTGTATTTTCTAAATGAAATTATTTAAGTATATATTTTCTTTTAGTTGAAAAAGTGTAATTTGTTTTTTTATAAATTTTAATTGATGTGTGTTCTTGAAATGTCTTGGGATGGTGGAATTGTTTTTTAAAAACTCATGTGTTCGGTTTTGGGAAATAAATTGGTAAATTTTTTAATGTAGATTACGGAATTGTATTTATTTCCATGTATTATATATATTTATAATCTTTCATTCACGACCTATTTTAACTCTTTAATTTATGTATTTACCAATGGATCATACATCATAGTTTTTGTAGGTTATGGTGACCTACCAGGCTTCTTAGATCATACATATATATTTCATGTTACAGGTTCATAGTTGGATTAATATATTTTATCATGGATGATGTATGTTGAGTTGGGTAGTGTTAAGAGAATAATGGTTTTGTGGTGTTGGTTTAAGAAAAAATTCTACTGTTTTGTAGTTTTTTCTATTTTTTTATTCTGTATAGTTGTATTTTTTATAGGTAGTTGATGTTATGTATATGGAAATGGATTGGATCGTGGTTGTTTGAATTGGCCTATTGGTAATTTTTTTTGGAGTTTTCATTTATTTATTGACATATTTTATATATTATTATTGAAAACTATTACAAAACTAGTTCCAATGATGATCAATTATGCGAGCAGGTATTTAGAATTCCCATCGAGAGTTGTGTAAAACTGGGTGGGGTTCCATATCAGATGGAAGCCCGGACTGGTTCCTTATAAAATGGAATTAGAGCATTGTGTTTCCTTCAGTATGACTATAATCCTCTTATGTCACCCTTTTTATTTTTTTATGATCTTTTATTGGGAGACTAAGATTACTGGATCTTGAGATGTATGTGTTTAGCGAGTCTAACTAGAGTTTGATTGTCCCGATCCTCAACATTATAATGGATGATGTGTCCTGAATAGTTAATTCATGTTTTAGATTTTACTAATTCTGATGTATTATTTATTATTGATGTTTTTGGGTCTCCTTTGATTGTAGATTGACATTGTTGATCACTTATTGGATTTGGGGTGGAAGGGAACTTGATCTGCACTGTTAAATCAAAAATCCAAGGAAACAATGTGGATATCCCAGGAGGTCTAGTGTTCCCTTTTTTCAATGTGGGTTACATACCTAACACCTGGTTTCCATAACCCCTATGATCAAGGTATGCATAACACGGTTTCTCACTAGATTGACTATTTAGACTCCTCTGGAATTCTAAATTCCTCCAGAACAAGTTTTCACTTGTTGGAGGTGGAACGGAGAGTGTCCCAATTCCAATTTTATATATTTTTTGTTAGAATTGTTATTTTTTCTTGTGTTTTTATTTTATGTTCCTATTTTGTAAACCATGTCAATTAAAATAAAGGACAGGTTTTTGAAATCAATTATTTTAAATCATGGGATTTTTAATAATGGTATGACTGAATTACAATGGTTTTATTAAATTTTTTATAAAGTTAGTGGTTATCATTGTCCTTTTGGAAAATTAGTTGTTTCAAAAAAGATTTTACATTTTTGACACATGTTTTGGGCTGTTTTTTTAGACAGGGATATGGGTTTTGAAATTATTTTTTGGAAGCTCTATTTTTAAATTGGTTAAACCTAATTTGAATGAAAATTTTTGGTTTTCCATGTTTGGGAAAATGTTCATGTATTTAACCAAGGATAGTTTTTTAAAATATTGTGTTGGATCATTTCATAAAATCAACCCCTGGTGGATGTTTTTCTTATATTCCTTATTGATATAGTTATTTTTAAAAGAAATTTTCCTTTTATTGAGTTTTTAGTGTGCCACATTTGAGGGTTCATTGTTCTATTTTTATTCATTGACTGTGAATGGGTCATTCTAGTATTAATTATGAGACATGGATCAAGGTAGATCATGTTTGTATTGTTTTCCCCCATAATGGTCATAAGGGAATCTATTATTTCGATTCCTACCTAGGCTCAAAGTGGAGGGGTCGATGTGGAACAATCATTGAGTTTTTAAGAAAATAGGAACATAGAAGAGATTGAGGTGACCCAAAATTTTCCTTGGATACCTAAATATTTATATGTGAGTGTTGCCTATATCTAATTAGTCATTTAGTTAAAATATTGGATGTTGTTAGTTCCTATTTTATTTCATGATGAATGTTTTGTAGTCTTGGTTGTTTTAAGAGGCCTTATGTTCGATCCTTTTAATGATGGGTTGTTTATTTTGGAAATTTTCCATTAAAATCTGTGACATTGGTTACATAAGATTTTAATTTTGGTTGTATCATGTGGTGTTTATCCCCATTAAAAGGTTTTTCTTTGCCGATAGTTCTCTTTTGGGGTATTTTATGGAAGGTTTTAATATTGTTTTGTTGCATGTTTCTTCCACTGAGGTATGTTTTCCACATATCCCACATCCCTGGCAGTTTGAGCCTATTGTATGATGGACCATGATTGGGGATTTACATTTCACCTGTTCTTATGTAATTAATTTCATGTTATCATTGTTTCTAATTGAGAGAGGTCTTTAATATCATGACTTGGTAACTAGGGTGTGTGATGCACCAATTGAATGTGTTATACTAACAAAATTATATCTGCAAGCCTTTTTAGTGTACCCCATGTAGAGGAGACCCGGTTCATAACCCTAGGTTATCTATTCTATTAATCGACCACGGTTAGTTTTATTGAAATTATTTGGAGGTTCCTATGTTTTTTTATTTCTATTGGGTTTTGATGATTTTGAATTTGATAGTGTGATTATCTCAGGCTTATTCATTGTTAAAAGATTTGTTTTCAGTAGTGGTTTCTCTGTAGCACCATTTTAGATGAATTGAAAATATAGGGGGGATATGTTTTGTCCCCCATTATTTATTGGGATTCTTTTTAGAGGTTCTCATATCATGTGTTCGGATATGTTTGTTGTTTAGTGGTGGATTAGTTTGATTGCTTTTGAGGATTCTAGTTTTTGGCATCGAGGTTAAACAATGCTGAATATTTCATTTGGCTTGATCCTCTTAGGATATTATTCTCTTTATCCCAATTATAAATTCGACTGTATATGTTCTAGGTGATCATAGTCACATAATGGGGAGTTTCTGACACACACGTGTCATGGTGTATTCATTTTCTTTTTCTTTTGAGAATTCGAAGTCCAAATATGCATCTCCATGGAGTACTAGTTTGGGATTTGAATATTTTATTGAATTTTTCTTCTTTGATTAGTTAGAGATCACATAAATATGAAATCTATGATACCTCCATTAACGAGGAACATTTTCAATTAATTTTAAAATGTTAACATTGATTCGGCATGGGAAGTGCACGATTAAGTCCAAACCATACAAACCTTAGGAGAAACCAAGAAGGGTTTTTAGTGTGTCTTAGGTGTGGTGAAAGACTTACAAATTCATTAGTAAAATTTTACAAATTAATTCAGTTGTCTTTATAGTTTTTGACTATGGTGAGTTTCACAGTTTGAGATTGGTTTTCTTAACCGTGAAGTGCTTCAAGAAAATTGAGCAAGGAATGCAGTGGTTCTTACATTACGTGCACAATTTATTTAACCATGATATCTCTTCAGTGAGACCATGTGGCATTATATTTTGAGAGATAGTGGATCTCGTACTGTTGGGGAATGGTTTTCATTAACATGTAGAAAAATCATTCATGTTATCTATTTTTTTAATTTTTTGTTCTTCAGAGACTACCGTTGTTGATTTTAAGGGTTTCACCCCCATTTTTTATAGTATATTTTAGATTAAACATTAGATATTTAGAGTATATTCACATAGTTCCCCCCTTCTATTAATGACATTGAATGTCATTTTTCAAGTCGTTTTTAGTAGATTTCTCTTTCTTTTGCATTCTTCTTTGTTATCTTCTCCTCTTTTCCTGGTTTGGCTTTACCCTATGAACCCTTCCTACCATGTGGAATAATTTTTTGGTTCTATGTATTTTTAATGATGAGGATTATATATTATTGGGATCCTAGTCACTATTTCTTATCACATGGGTGTGGTCTCCATTACAGGTAACATGTTATGATTTGTTTTGGCATGGTTTATACATCGTTGAGGTAGGTGTTACAAATAAATTATGTAATTTTTAAATTCTAGGGATGATTTCAAATTTAATAATTCACTTTTTTGATTGTGTTATTTTATACAGTAGCATCATGCTTATTAGAAAACCATTCATTGATTTTCATGCTTCGATAATTGGGTTTACATCTGAATTTATTATTTTTATGATATTAATAAAATATTTTATTAGTATAAGATTATTTTAAAATGGATTATGGATTTTGGAGATTATTTTCCTGATGTGAAATGGATTTTGAAATTAATTTAAATTTAAATGAGAGAAAATTGGGATTTAATGGGAATTTGGTTTTAAATTTGGGTGTTGATCCGAAAATTGTTTTATGAAAAGTGTTATTGGAAAATTTTCAAAAGATACTTTGAAATGTGGGGGTGGTTTACCAATTGAAAAAGGAGACAAAGTATCATTTTAAACTAATTTATGGAATTAGTTGGACATTAATCCTCATTTTGGATTCCAATGATTAAAACCCTTGTTAGAGGGTAGCATTTATTCATTTTAAAATGAATATTTCTTCAAAATGGTCATTTTTATGTTTTTTAACTGCTGTTTTAATTAAAAGTGTGATGGAAATAAATTTATTGTTCCATTTTGTTGATTTTTAAATTATATGGTCTCTTATAATGGTGAGAAAAAATTATTTTAATTGTTATAATGTTTTCCATCATTTTACAAAAGTGATTGGAAAATATTTTATGAAATGTGGAAGAGGTATTGGAATTTCATGACATGTATTTTTATTAAAGGTCTATTTGAATATTTTGTTTTAAAATAATGAATGTGAATGGAACCCCTTTATTGACTATTTTTTATCCCCCCTATGTGGGATGTGATAACTAATTGATGCTTTCTTTCTCCCCTCGCATGGTAATTTTCATATTATTACATGACTTCACGTTAGGTGGAGGGGTATTTAATCATTGAGTGTTAGTGGTGATGGTAACATTTTCAATGAATTTTGGGTTAGATATGGATAATTTAAACTAATACTAACATCCTCTATTGGTCATGTAAAACCGGTTACTATGTGGAAGATCTAACATGTCTCTCTAGTTGGTTCACACACCACTATTTTCCGACTAGTTTTCTAGGAACAACGGTTAGGTGGGGGTTTTCATTCAAGAGAAGCATGTATGGGATATGAGGATAATATAATGAATATAGCATATTTAAGTAGCTTGTTTGAGTAGAAAAAACCATATAGTAATGAACCTCACTCATTAAAGATCCATGATAGATCCATGACACATTCATTGCTTGATGAGTTATATTTTTTTTCGGGAGTTTCATTTTGCTCTAGATGGTATAATTTACTATAATTTATTGATATGACACAATCTATTGAATTTAATTGTATTTTTATATACCTCAAGATATATGTGTTGTTCCTTCTTTTATTTCTTAACCTGTGTGGGTGTTTGGGTTGCTTCCTTTGAAAATATTTTGAAAATATGTGTTTGAAAACATGTTTTGAAAATTAATGGATCTTATATGTGATTTCATTATGTGAATTTAAAAACAGGGGTTGATTTAATGGTTTTATTGCATGGTGATCTATTTTGAGAGGATAATTTCATTTTGATGAAATAATTATGAGATATTTTTTAGAAGTGATAATGGTGCATGTGTTCGTGAAATGAATTGGCTCGATGGAATTGTTTTTTTAAAAATTAATGTGTTTATTGTTGGTAAACAAATTGGAAGTTGTTTGAATGTGATTTATGCAATTGTTTTTTCTATGTATGGTATATTTTTAAAATTTTAGTTTCTTTATTTATTTTTAAACAATAATTTAATTTTTTTCATAATGAATCATATTTAATTGTTTTTGTGGATTTTGGTAAACTAAAATGAGTATTATCATAGGATAATATATTTCATGTTCTATGTTCTCAGATTGATCCATAATGTTTATCATGGATAATGTGTTGTTAGTAGGGTGGTGGTCAAAAACTGGATATTACTTGGAGTTGGTTCAGGATTGGATTAAAATGGATTGTAGATGTATCTATTTCATTTATTAGTTTTGGTTGTATATTTTGATTTTGGATGACTTTTTATAATTACAAATTCAGTAGATCATGGTAGCTGGTTATGCCCCATTAGCACACAATATCATTCTTATGGCATTTTAATTTATTTATTCTACTTTTGTATCTCTAATTTGGGAAAAAACCACTCCCAATCATGTTCTTTTAATTCCCAAGATCTTTTTTCCAGCCTTTCGAGATCATCAATGACCTCAAATCCTTGTGGTGAATCTGGTAAAGTGTTGAGTTGGATGGATTCGTAGGATCGGTTATTATGGTTTTGGATGTTTTAGTAATGAAAAATGAAAAAAATAAACATTACATAACATATTAATGTTATTGGTAATTTATCCAAAAATATTTTAGGAAGGATGGTGAATAATAATATAAGTAGTTATGAAACAATTTTGGGTAGAACAGGGTTTAAAAAATTATAATGATGTACATAGAAAGCGTTCTAAGTAGAGAACATAACATTACATAATAACATATGATGATATGATGTTATGAAGATTTAATATATTCATCCATCAAAACAGTTTGGAATATGACTCTGAAATATAAATATTATTCAAAATGGATGTATTTATTGATGTTTCACAATAAAGTGATAGTTGTACTATTTTATTAGAGAGACACATAGTGATGTGACTGGGACTATATATGATATAATGTGTCAAAAAACATGAGTGTAGAAAACAGAAGGATAATTTTTAATGTATATATATATATATATATATATGATATTTTAAATCTGTGATGAATTAGGTTTTTATTGAATATTCTAAATGAGGATGTGAATATTAAAATTTACTACATTTATGGAAACCCCAATTTTTTCATTCATTCATGTTGGTTACATAAACATATATATAGATATATTTTTTGATGCACAATGATAATTTACCTCTCAATGTATGACATTGAGTTTATCCATAACTGAGCGTCATTATGGATTATTATAATTCATGAAAAATGATAAGGATAACATTAGTAGGATTCTTGTATAACGATATATAATAGGATCATGAGGAACATGACAACGAATATGGCTCTTTATGTGTGCTAGATGACCCACTAATTATACCACAAAGAGTTTCATTCAGATTTATATGGTATACTAATGGTGAATGGATCATATTTTTACCCCAATCATTTGGTGGTGATATATCTAGAATGAGAACCTCTATAAATGGATACAAAACTGAGGAAATTCTATATATTGTATTAGCTAATATAGGGGTGGTTGGTTATGTTTTGATAATTTCATAGGTTGGTGCATAACCATGATTGTATTTTCCTGCTCTTATGATGAGTGTGACACAAGAGTACTCAATTAAGATATAATATGGGTGTGTGAAACCCCAACTAGATATTTTTTATCTATCTATATAATAGAAGCATGATGTTAATATATAGAAAGATGAATCAAATTTTAAATATTTGTTGTTCAGTTCTCTCTACACTCTAAGAACTCATAAAAGATGAGTTAGTTATATTTGATCGACTTGATTCGTGTCCTGTAGCCACTAGATGTCCTAGAGAAATAGAAAAAACATATTTCACAATTTGATATAATATAGAGTAGTGGAACCATGTATTTATATATGACTTCTAAATGAAAATCATTCCATATCCCTTTATTACATGAGTAGAATTGAAACTTTTCTAAAGGAATCACTTTGATTAAATTTATAAATCAAGGGATTCGTATCTGCTATCAACTATAAAATAGACATTATGGTAAAAAATTGTGGTTATTTGAATATGTATTGAGTTTAACTTTGAAAGATACTCTAAATTGTATTTAATGTTAATTGAAATGTGTTTTTTATATTTATTATCAAGGGATTATATATGATGTTATATGAGGTGAAATTATTGATTTATTTCTAGAACTATTTTAGAATATATATAAAAGGGTATATGGATATGGATTCATTGGTTATCGTATAATATACATTATAATGTGAAATGGAACATAGTATTTTAATATTTAGTGCATGTGGGAGATTGATGGGAATATTCCTTATATACATATGTATATATATATTATATATATATATATATATATATGAAATATAATTATTACTTATATTTCATAATCAAGGTAAATTAATTGTGTATATTATTTTTGTGATGGACAATATAATTTTTCACCATTAATACATTCATTAAAAGAATAATTTATTAATATAAATCTTTTGGGTGTAAATTCATATTATGCCTGAACTAGAAAAGGTATTTATTAAATCATTTCAACTTGTGAATAATTGAGTTGATAATCATGGAGAATACATGATTGAGTATATAAACTAATACCATTAAAAGTAGAGTTAAATGTGATAAATTACTCATGCTTGGTCAAAACTCCCTTAAACTGACTCCATTTTATGTTCCTCATTTACATATAGAGGTACTAGAAAAAAATTGAGAGATAATGGATCCCATATGAATATTGAATGTTTTAGCAAAACCCACAAGTAAACATTAATGGTGGGGTTCTTTTATCATTTTCAGTGATTTGTATTAAAGACAATAAATGGAGAAAAGGGGAAGAAATAGAATATTTTGTCTATGTTACACTATTTATATGTTGTTCATCATTTGAATTTTTATCACATGTTTTATTTATCTTGCATTAAAGTTTTCAGACCAGGTTTCTAATTGAATATGATCTTTATAATAAATGGTATTTGTGTAATAAAAAGAAAATTAGTGTGAAATAAAAAGAAATTATTTTGACATGAGGTGTGGATAATATGACTAAAAGTGCATGATTTTTTTTCAAATTAGTAATTTAACTCAAAATCAACAACAAAATCATAAAATACAAAAAACACACTCATATATTTATGAATATCTATGAAAATTATTCCTAATTATTTTTTGACAATTGGAAACTAATAGTACGTAACTCTAATAAGGGGTATGGATTGTATTATTGAAATTTAATTTTTGATACTAAAATTATCATTTTTTTTTCAAAATGAGTATTATATAATTAAAATTGATAATAAATGATGGAATTATGATAAAACCTGGGAAAAATATGTATTGATTCATTTATGCTTTATAGGATTTAACCACATGTAACACCCCACATTTTCAGTATGCAATTTTCATTTAAATAACTATTTTTACTGAAATTTTTTGATACCTAAAAGACCAAACAAAAATGAATTATCCTTTATATAATCATGGAATAATTTTACAATATAGAATGATACACAGAAAGAGATAAATAAATGAAACATAATTATTAAAATTAATAATGGAATTAAACCTTATGTAAACAAAAACACAACAAAGCTGAAATTATCATCATCATGGTCTTCCATGAAGAAAATACAACTAATGATAAATTTATGAAGAATATAGAGAATTATAAATATGATAATTATATTGACGAAGTTGTTTGATAAAATTATGAGTGATTTTAGAGATTTATATAATGTTATATATAGGAATGAAATTTTACCATTGTATATAGGGTCATTGGAAATTTTATTGTTAGATATATGGTAATTTTATATACTATAATCAAATAGTTTCTTTGTGTTTGTGTAATTGTTATTTTAAATTTAAAAATTATTATAAATAACTAATAATAAATAATTCTTGGATGAAAGAAATATTCATTTAAAATGTTTTTATAAAAAGATATATAATTCATTAAATTATAATAATAATAATATAATTAATTTATGATTTATGTGTTTTATAATAAAATATATAATCTAATAAAAAAATTTATAAAATAAAATTAGTTAATGAAAAAAAATTATATGTGATAAAAATCATATAATGTTGGAAATGGATATAATTTCAATGACTTAATCTTCTCTTATGTGTTTTTTATTTTTATTAATTGCAATTGATCAATTTAATAGTGAAAATATAATAAATTTTTGCAATGTATAATTATATATATAAATATTCATTTAATTATTAATTTAAATTAAATAAGATTATGAAAATTACTATATTTAAAAAATATATTTTCCGAACAGAGGAATTTTTTTTCATTTCTTATTTTCATACAAAATTTAAATATCTAGTACTTATAAATATCATTATGTTAATTAGATTCCATATTTTTATTCATAATTTGAAATTATTTTTGATATTTAGTTTCATTTTTATACATAAATTTTCTTTACTATGGTGAATAGTTAATGGAATCATTAAACATGAAAACCATAAAACCTAGAATATGATTAAAATGTTGTATAATGTCACACCCTGACCCCAGACTTCCACGGAGCTAGTGCAGTAAAAAAAAGGTGTATATTTTTTTATAAAATGAAATGATGAGAACACAAACATGTTCCACTAGAGAGGATCTTTTTGGTTTAGGTCCTGAAGAATCATATACAATTATTACAATTTCTTCAAAACTGAGAGGAGAGAGAATATCCACAATTCTTCCAGCAAACAGTGAATCTCAAATCTTCTAAACTTGTAAAATTTAAGTTAAAACGTAGGGTGAGCATTCAAATGCTTAGTTAGGGGATTTAAATATAAATTATACATCAATTAAATCCTCTTGAAAAAATTCCATTAAAATTATCCCTAAAACATTTTCTTAAAAAAATATTCAATACACAATCCATAACATAAGATTCTACCTATAATTACAAGGGAACATTTCAAGTAATACTAACAAGGTCCAAATGAAACATATTCCAAACATAATAATTCTCATAAAAATCATACATTGTGCATCATTTAATGTAATAGTCATTATAAATCTAATAAGTGTTACATGAAAAAGTGTATGTACCAAGTTTAAAACATAGAGTAATATGTGATCAGAGTTTTTGCGTAAATAATAGCTTCAATTTCTTCCATTACTAATAGTGAATGAAAAACTAGTGGATAAATCTCTAAGTGATGAAATATACACAATTCCATAAGCATTTACATTCTATGATTATTATAAGTACAAGTTCATTGACCATGAATATTCTACTAGTCTAATATCCACTTGGTTAATTAAAATTCATAGTCATAATGAGGTAAGTGCATATGTCAGACTGTGTCAAGGCCTCTTCCTGAGACCATAAACTCTGTGTCATGGCCTCATACCAAGACCATAAATCAAATTTTGGAGTGTCTCGGCCAATTACACATCTAGTTTGTCTCATGAGACCTATCGATGCATTGAGGGGCTATAATAGGCCCCACCCACCATATACTAAGTTCAATACTTTCCTCATTTCTTTAAATCAAAGTTCTCATACCACTTTGATTTATTTAATTATTAATTACTTATCATTCCATGTGTCGCATAATACTAGTTTTCTTATATCATATTATTCAAATGTCTCATACCTATTGGAATAATTTAATTTTTCATTTTATATTTTTCAAAGTGTCATATTCCACTTTGAATAATTTTTTTCTCAATTCCAAAAAAGGCCATTTGATTTTGATTACATTATTTAGCATTTATATATACAAATTGATTCATGAATATGAGTGATAATAAAAATACTAACATATTCATGGTTATTATGATAAATGAGAACTATGATAGGAAGATTATAGAATATGTGATGACAACTAAAGAAAAAAAATAAATACAGGTTTTTTCCCATAAAATGATAACCCTAAATTCTAAAATCTTATTAATAAAATACTTATTGGAAATTCATCATGGATTGGATGAATAAATAATTAAAAGGTGAAAAAAATATTTCATGTGTGGTATAAAACACATAGATGTAAAAAAATATATTACTTGTATTCTTATGTATAAAATATCACAAGGTTACTCCAAATTACATTCACATAATGCTAACAATGAAAAAAAAATCAACCATAACTAATACAATTTAATATTTATGAAAATAAGTAAATCATATATATGTGTATAATAATATAAAACCCCAAAAATTATTCTCATGAATTATCAATAATTACTAAATGCGTCAAAAGTATAAAATTTGAAAAATCCAAAATTATCTAGGGATTAGTGCTGTGTAAATCCATATATACACAATCGTGTATATAATGAATTGTATTTTAAAATAAAAACATCTCATATTTCAAAATACACATTTTCCATTCATTACAACAATCTTTGGAAGCTCTAAAATAGATTTTGGATCCAAGTTTATATACAAATATATATGTATATATATGTATGTATAAAATCATATACATGATGTGTATAAGGGTCTTACACCAAACATTAAAGGATTCTTACATGTTTTGAACATATGAGGAACATTATTTATGAAGGGGTTTATTAATTTCAAAACGTGCCATAAGATAAAAAGGGTTCAGTTTTGAAACATATACATGTATATATGCTTATTTATAATTGACATATATATATATATATATATATATATCAAACACATGAAAACTCAAACCCATGATTGGTAAAGGATTAAGAACATATTTAAGATCAAGAATTCACCATCTTAGGAGGAACCAGTAGGTCATATAATCAACCACATATATATATACATGTATATAAATAAATAAATATATATATAACAAAACCTAAAGAAGGAATGAAAACATAAGATCCTTACATGTTTTGAAGGAGGAGAAAATGTCCGGGAATGCTCGAAGGAGGTGCTGGAGAGGATGAACACCATAGGGTTTGATTTCCAAAAGAGTTGTATATATAAAATATATTTCAAATTGACTAGAATGGAAAACTGAGACACCTAGGTTTAAAATAATATTGAGGGTGACAGTCTTGGTGGAAAATGGGTGAGATGAGGGGTCATGTAGTCATAGGTGTGGGAAAAAACTGAAAATAATATTGAATAAGGCCACTGGTGTGGTGCATGTGAGAGTTATAAGAAGAAATCAATGGGGGAGAAAACAGAGAATGAAATGGGAAGTTGGGATTTGATCACACCCTGATCTGATGGAGGGGGTGCATCTGTGAGTTTTATAAAAGATGAAAGTTTGAGATCTACGGATGATTGGATCAAATGACTATGAAAGATTTTGGAGTTTTAGAAAGATTTGTAAGGCCGTGATTAGATCGTGATGGATCAGACGGATGATAAAAATGTGGGAGATAAACTACAGCTGTGTCAGTTCCATGGTTGGACTGATCGAACAACTCAGATAATGCTTGGCATGATCAGATGGTCTGGATCCGGTTTCACATAATATTTTCTGTCCCACCTTGAAATAGAGAGGCTTCTCGAGATCCCTTATAAGCTCGGAGCTCCCGTCTACAGTTCATATTAAATCCCCCTCCCTGTACTGCCCCTACCAGGTTCTCTGCGGGCGAGCTTCTGCGCCCCCCACGCCATCATGCTTCCCCACATGGTGGTGCCCTCTGGTTCCCTTACACACCCACTCATGTGCGTGCTTAGGTCTTACAATTCCCCATGTGCACGATACATAGCATGCACCATACGTGTGCACCACCCTGGACCATTTTCCCATGGTTGTGGGTGAGATGGCCCATCAAGGACTTTAGTGGTTTCCTACATGGTGGGGCTCATCTATCTATGGTGCTCACCAATTTTTTTGTAAAGTAATGTTCATTTTTCTTAAACATAAACATACGTTTTCATATAAATATATAGGTGTCTTCAAACAAATATGAATTCTCTACTATTACTAAAATAAGTCCTAAAACCAATATATTCTTTAATTTTACGAACATTATAGTATTAAAACACACAGTTATACATTAATGTTTAATACATCATAAAGAAAACTTTATAATATTACTATAAAAATTGCAAACATTACTTTTGATGAAACATTGCTTTCACACATCCAAGGATGAAAACATTTATAACATATTTTCAAAGCATTATCAATATTTAAACACATAAATCCCCAAGTATAGATATAATATCATTGACAGTAATCATTATTATTTTCAATTGTCCAAAACTCAAATTCAAACTATGAAATATGGTTTTTTATCAAAACCAAGTAGTACCAAGTACATACTTATGTTGGTATTTCTTTAAAAATACTAGGGTTATAATTCAAACCCATATTAATATTTTAATCATTATCCCTATAATAAATATATATATGAAGGGTTTTTAAAAAAACATTTTTATAGTTGTAACTTTAATGAACAATTTAAAGAAATTGAAAACTCATTATTCCTAGATACTTTAATTTAAATCACCGAAATATCCAATGGCTTTAAGGTCTTATTGACATTGGAGACTCAATGGTCTCCTAAAGGATGAAATGATAGAATTTACATTGGAATTATAAAAACATGAATTTGGGAAATACAATTTCAATCATTTGGACAAATAAGATAGCCATAATAACCCCCTGATGCTTAGCATGGTTTCTACAGTCCTAGACGTAATGATTTTCATTCTGATTGACCCGAAGGTTATTCACTATTTAATGGGTCTAGTTGATGTATTGGGTGGTATCCCTATAATTATAATAGGTCTCCTAATATATATTTTTGGTAAGTTTAATTCTCTTAACCTTAATGAAATGTAATCATTTTCAGTATTGTATTTGAATAAAAAATGTATTGTGTTTATTTGCAAGTATTGTTTGACCACCTTGAAAATTAAACCGAATAAAACCATGATATTATTATTTCATATGGAAAATGTTTGTGGGGTTACATAATTCCCCCAGACAAGAAATTGTTTCCTCTCAATTATAAAACTCTCGTACAGAACCCACTAGCCAAACCAGACACACATCACTCCTGAGGTCTCCCTTTACTAGGTCCACCATCTTCAGAGACTTTCTTCATTGGATTATCAGGTTATATTGATCCCAAAAACGTTCTTAAACACCTCAATATCATTCTCCCAGATACACCTCTCACAACTTGAGTCAAACTCATGTGGGAAGTAGTAGGTCCTTGAAAGGGGGGCATGAGCAGTGTAGAGTTCGGAGATATCAGAATGCATGTGGTTTCGATAGACCCATCAGATGACTTGGTTTTCTAAAAACCATATCTTGTAAATCCTACCATACCTACTCAAACTCAATACATTGAACATATAGGCTATGCGGGGGTCGCCCGCCTCTGCAGCTTCCCAGAACATCTCTATGGCTAGATAAACCTCAGATAGGGTGAAACATAGGAATAAGCCTTCGTAGTACCTTCCTTTGTGAGCATAAAAATCAAGTTGTGCTTGCGACATGAGGTAGTAAACATGACATGGTCTTTGAAAAATTAGATGTATATTTGGGTTGTTAGACAATTGATAAAGGCATTTATAGGTTAGAATCAAGTACACAAATGGCATGCATATCTCTGAACATGGCTCGACAATTATATGTTCTAGTAATTAGGTAGGGAGTGACATAAGACTTGTTTCGTCATCCATCTGAAAATTTTATGAAAACATCAACTTAGTTAAACTTAATCACGTTTTTAATGTTGTTTTATTTTCCAGGGTTGTCTAAACCAATCCTCTGATACCAACTTTGACACCCTGACCCAAGACCACCCCGGAGCTAGTGCGGTTTTAGAAAAATGGTGTGTAATTTTATTGTATAAAAAAATTCATAAAATACACACATGTTTCACTAGATATGATCTTTTCGGTTTAGTCCCTAGGGAATTAGACAAAATTATTAAAATTACTTCAAAATAGAAAGGGTAATGAATCTCGAAAAAACCTACCACCAAATAGTGAATGTCAAATATAATAAACCTGTAAAATTTAAGTTAAAACGTAGGGTGACCATATGAATGCTTATTAAGGGTTTTAAAAACATAGAGTAATACATTTTCAGAGTTTCTTCATAAAATAATAGCTTCAATTTATTCCATTACTCACTGTGAAACATAAACTGGCTGATAAATATATGAGTGTTGAAATAGACATAATTCCATAAGAATTTAATTTATCTGATTCTCATAAGTACTAGTTCATTAACCATGAATATTCTACTAGTCGAATATCAACTTGGATAATTAAATTTCATCGTCATAATAAGGGAAGTGAATATGTCGGACTGTGTCAAGTTCTCATTCCAAGATCAAACACTCCTTGTGAAGGCCTGCTGTAATGATGATAAATTAAATTTGGGAATGGCATCAGCCAATTCCATGTTATGTTTGTCTCAAGAGACCTACCGATGCACTGATGGCTATAGCGGGCCCCACCAGCCACATACTAAGTCCAATGAATTCCTCATTTCTTTAAATCAAAGTTCTCATACCACTTTGATATATTTAATTACTCATTAATTAACATTCAAAATGTCACATAATACTTGGTTTCTTTTTCATATTATTTGAAGTGTCTCATACCACATTGAATAATTTAATTTTTCATTTCAAATTATTCAAAGCATCCCATTCCACATTGAATAATTTTATTCTTAATTCCATAAAATCCCATATTAGTTTGATTACATTCATTAGAATTTACATATAAAATGTGATTCATGCATATGACTGTTAATAAAAATACTAACAACTACATGGATATGGTGATAAATGACAAGTATGATAGGCAGATTATAGAAAATTTGATGACAAATAAATCAAAAAATGAAATATAGGTTTTGTCACATAAAATGATAATCACAAATTCTAAAATCTTATTAATAAAATACATATTGGAAATTCATCATGGATTGAATGTATAACATATTTAATGGTGAAAAAAATATTTCATGTGGGGTATAAAACAAATAGATGCCCAAAAAATTATTACTTGAATACTTATGTATAACATATCACAAGGGTAATCCCAATTACTTTCACACAATTCTAAGAATGAAAAGCAAGAAATTCAACCATAACTAACACCATTTAATATTTATGAAAATAATTGAATGATACATATGTGTATAAGAGTAGAAAACACCATAAATTATACTGATTAATTCTGCATAATTACTAAACGCATAAAAAATATACCATTTGGAAAATAGAAAATTATCTAGGGATTAGTGTTTTGTAAATCCGTTTATACACAAGGGTGTATTAAAAAATTGTATTTTAAATGATAACCTTTCATATTTCAAAATCCACATCTACCATTCATTCTCAACAATATTTATAATCTCAAAATTATATTTAGGATCAAAGTTTAAATATTCATATATATATATATATATATATATATATATATATATTCAAGGTTGTGTTCGACGACTCACTTTATTATTAAATTATAGAAATGAAATATTTGGACTAGGTATAGGGAGACTCATTACATAGCCTGAACGCCCAGTGGGCATGTAGCCCATTACATAGCCTGTAGGCCCAAATTTCTGGCCGCAGGTTTATCCTATGAATAGTACTACTACGGTACCCACTTTTTATAGTACCCACATAGTACCCGCCACTGCTATTGAGACCTAATACTACTACAGTGTCCCGCCGCCACTACAGTACATACCGTTTCTACAAAATCCATGTTGCTATAGTACCGCTCCAGTACTGCTACAACACCTGCGCCCGATGGGTTTGGACCCCCATTATTCTTATTGGATTATGCGGTTATTACCACTTAGAAAAACCCCCATTAGATATATGCATATATATATACAACCGAATTTACATTGTGTATATATGGGTCATACACCGGAAATTTAATGATTCTTACATGTTTTGAACATATGAGGAACATTAGTTAAGTAGTGGTTTATTAATTTCAAATCATTCCATAAGATATAAAGGTTTAGTTTATTAAAAATATACATGTATATATGCTTATTTATAATCAACATATATATATATCAAACACATAAAAACTCAAACACTTGTTCGGTAAAGGATTAAGAACATATTTAAGATCAAGAATTCACCATTTTAGGAGGAACCAGTAGGTTATATACTCAACCGTATATATATATATATATATATATATATATATATATATATATAACCAAACCGAACCAAGGAAAGAAAACTTAATACCCTTACATGTTTTGAAAGAGGAGGAGAGGTATGTGAAAGGTCGAAGGTGGCGCTGGTTAGGGTGAAGTCCGTAGGGTCCATGTGCCAAAATGAGTTGTATATATAAAATATATAAAATATATTTTAAAGCAACTGGTATGAAAAAATGAGACCCCTCTGTTTAAAATAAGATTGAGGGTGTCAGTCTTTGTGGAAAACAGGTGAGAAGAGTGGACATGTTGTCATGAGTGTGTAAAAAATGAAAAGAATGTGGAATAAGGCCACGGGTGCAGCCCACATGGGAGGAAGAAGAAGAAGGCGACAGGGGAGAAAACTGTGAATGAAATAGACGGTTAGGATTTGATCACACACTTATCTGATAGCCAGGGTGTGTCCACGAGTTTTATAAAAGTTGAATGGTTGAGATATTCTGATGATTGGATCAGAAGAATGTGAATTATTTAGGGGTTTTAAAAATATATGAAAGGACCTGATTAGATCATGATGGATTAGACGGCAGATAGAAATGTGGGAGATAAACAGCAATCATGTGTGTTCGATTGATGGACTGATCAATGGCTCAGATCCCGCATGGCATGATCAGATGACCTGGATCGAGTTTCACCTAAAAGTTTCCATCCCACATCAAAACATGGAGGCTTTCCAAGATCCCTTATATTCCAAGATCTCCCGATCATAGTTCAGATTACTCCCTCACTCCTCCCAGTACTACCCCACACCGAGTTCTATGAGAGCACAGTTCTGCGCCAACCCTAACCACAATGCCCCACCCCCGCATTGTGGCACACTCTGGTTCCATTTCACATGTATGCTCGTGCGTGTTTAAGGCTTACTATTCCCTTTGTGTGTGAGACTTAGCATGCACCATGAGTGTGCACTACCCTGGGCCATTTTCCTAGTGTTGTGGGTGAGTTGGCACAACAAGGCCTTGAGTGGCTGCCTACATGGTGGCTCTCATCTAGGTGAGGTTCTCACCAATAGTTTTTCAAATTAATGTACATTTTTGGTAAAATTAAATGTAATTTTTCATATACATAAATAGGTGTCTTCAAACAAATTTTAATTCTCTATTATTAAAAAAATCATAAAACCAATTGTTCCTTTAGTTTTATAAGCTGTAGTGTTTTAAAACATAATTTCATACAATAAATTTTAGTACATCATAAAGAAAACCATATACTAGTAAAATAGAAATACATAACATGTATTTGGCTAAAACCCTGTTTTCACACATACAAGGATGAAAACATATAAATGTTTTTTCAAAACATTTTGAATATTAAAATAATTAATTCACCAAGTATATCTAAAATATCAAATACAATAATAGTTATTATTTTCATTTTTCCAAAACAAAAATTAAAACTCAAAAATATGTTTCTTTGTACCAAAACCAATTAGTACAAAGTACTTAAATCTCTTGGTATTTATTTTAAAACACAAGGGTAATGATTAAAACCCATCTTAATCATTGAATCAATATTCCTTAAATATATATATATATAAAGTGTTTATTAAAAAACATATTTATTTTTGTAACTTCAATTCACACTTTAAACACTTATAAAATACATTATACTAAGATACTTTAAATTAAATCACCAAAATATCCAATGGCTATAAGGTCTTATAGCCATTAGAGAATCAATGGCCTCCTAAAGGAGGAAACGATCGAATTTACTTAGGCCTTAAAAAACATGAATTAGGGTATTCCAATTTCAAACATTTGTACAAATCAGATGGTGCTCATCATTCCCCAGTTTCTTAGCCTGGTTGATGCGGTCATGGCCGTAATGTTTTTCATTCTGATCGACCCAAAGGATCTTCACTATTTAATGGATATAGTTGTTGTTCTGGGTGGTCTCCATGTAATTCTAATAGGTCTCTTCGTAGGTAATTTTGGTTAGTTGGATTATCTTAGCCATGAAGCAATGTAAGGATTTTATGTGTTTTATTTGAATAAAAAAATTCTTCTTTTTATTTCCAAGTACTGTTTGAAAAACGTGAAAATTAAACAGAATAAAACCACGACATTATTATTACATGTACAAAAGGTTTGGGGAGTTTCATATAAATATTATAAAAAAACAAAATCTTTATAATGGAGGAAATATCTATCCAAATTTCTTTTTTAAATTTATTTTCAACATTTTATTTAAAAATCATTTTTCTTAATAGTTAAGTAATATGAAATTGCAAAATATAAGTCAAAATCACATATAAAAAGACCTCTATACAAATACATAAAAAACACACATATCCTTTAGTTATATTAGGAATATATTCCCCTTGTGACTCTATTTATGTATTATTATATTTTTGGAAACTTCTTATTCTATTATGGAATCCTCAATCCTTCACTCTGAAGGAAGCCACTTTTAGAATGAGTGATCCTACCAATGAAAGCATCTAGGCTTCTTTCTAACATTTTAAATTAGATTCCCATATATACTCTTTATAAATATCAATATCCATCATATTGATTTTATGATAACACAATTATTATAGTCAAAAATTAATATTACAATTATATAACATTAATATCTTATGCATTGATTTTTATTTCATATTCACATTTTTGGATGTCCAATTTCATATATGAATGATATTATACAAAAATCATTATTTCCAACATAAATATGTTATAATATATTTATGTTGGTAATATATTATTTAACTATGTAATTTATATTATGAAAATGGTTCTCTAATGTGTATTAAAAAAATGAATGGTCGTTATAGAGTAGATTTTTTTGGGTAAATTATCAGAAACAAGGTGGTCTTTGATTCCATTCTCATGAACCATAATCATACCATCCAAGTAAAATTCTAACCCAGATCCCACAAAATGAATCCCTAATGTGGAGGGTTAAATGGCCTTATGAACTCCTCCTTATATGTTAGAGGATTATGAATAGAATCTAGGGCGTAGGGTGTGTCTATAGAGAGACTATTACCTAATGTTAAAGTGTAGCTAAATGGTTGTAAACTTATCAGTCAATAGAGCTAGTAGTAAATCATTCAATAAAATGATAAAAACGAAGGACATTAATATATAAACAAAAAAATGTAATTCTAATTACAATGACGTGTCATGTCATGTCTCTACAATTCTAGAAAACAATTTTTCATGCATCATTTGAAATAAAGGTATAAAAACACATAAAAGACCATAAATATCTATCCCAGCTAGCATAATCAGAATCATCTAGGACCTAATATTTCTTATTCCTAAGAGTAGAATAAATCTAGCATTGTACTATGGGATCTTTCTCCAATCCCAATTTTCATCCACATAGTTTGTCCAGGTAACCAACGATGGCCCGAATAGGGTGTTAGATAACACTCATATGACCACCACCAATGGGATTTATAATAATTATAGGCTTTTTATAACAAGATAAATAAATTTTCAATGTACATAATAGGTAAAAAATTAATACAAGTGAAATTACCATTCAAAAATTAATTATTGTAATGTCATACTATCAAGCTGAACCAGGCTCCTTATAAAAAACATTCAGGATCACATATCGATGGTATTGGAAAAAACAAAACTAAACATGTGTTATATAGTCTTGTTATTTAAATGAAATCACATACCCATATCATGTCTATCAGTAAAAATTACAGATTATCCACAAAATACTTTCATGTAATAATGTGTACAGATTTTACAATAACCACATTGTAAATAACTTTTTATAACATTCCTCACAACCATTCCATATAATCTTGTAATCCAAATATTCCTCTCCATGTAATTTAATATTTTAGACCTTTAAGGGACAAATATAATGTATAAAAGACCAAGTCATCGTCATCGAGTACCACTAGAATCTTAATAGAAACATAGTATTGAATTTTCTGGGGTCTATGGAGAATATCCATAGATGATATACACTGAAAGCCTATGAAATATAGATCCAATGGTTATCAATACTCAATGAATCATAAGGATTCAGTACCCAAAGAGGAAAGAGGCCCAGGGAATCCACTACTACAATTAAAATCCATGGGGAAAATGGTTATGTAATCTATTGGAATTATGCACTAATGTATACCAACGAAGGTATCCACTACCATTTTAATTCATCATTCCATCAAATAAATCATCTCATAAAAAATTAAATTTCATGAGTTTATCCAACTCATGAAAAATGCCATAAAATCCATTCTAATAATTAAAACAGTTCACATCATTTAAAAAATGAATATGGAAGCACCAAAACTCTCCTATTAGTTTATTTCAGTTCAATAAATTAATAAGTGATTCCCTTTAACATGGATAGATCAAACACACCCAATGGGTGGTGTATAGTAAGGTAGAAAAAAATACACACCCCATGGGTGTCCTGGGATTGGAAAAAAACCTCCAAAAACATCTGAGGTAGTCATTAGAAACCAAAAAACGTTCCAATTCATCCAAATCCTCCATTTTTTTAATTAAAGTGGAGCCATGCAAAATTATAACATTCCAAACAAAGTAAACTACGATTATAAAACACCAAAAAGTTTGGGAATGGTACATGCAACCTGTTATAGGTCTATAATAGAGAAATCATCTTGTATAAATCTTTTTTTCTATCTAGTTTGAGAGGAAATGGGTGACCATATGAAAATCTGAATAATATGGTATAATAGAATTCACCTAACTAACTCCATTGGTTATAATTCAAATTAATAATTGAATATGTTTTATTAATAACTCACTGATGTGAATCCAATGAGACTGATGGTGTTCGTTTCCGAGTATGGAAAAAAATGTTGACACCACCTATGGTTTTGATTTAAAAGGGGTGATCCAATGTTCAAGTTATCTTACATCATGATAATAAAAGAATATGTTTAATTTATAAAACATTTTCACTTGGAAATGGTAATTTCACTCTTTAAATATGGGATGTACAGTTTGGAAACACGATTAGTAAAAACATGTACCAAGTTTTCTCCTTTTATTTTATTATGAGGCACCTCACAAGATTAGGGAAAAAATGTAGAGAAACATTTTAATACAACGAACCAAGGATTATCAATAGTTATAAAGGCCCCCACATGGGTGTGCGCCAAAGGTGGCATGGTTTCCTCAAACCGTTCAACCTAATACCCCCAATGTCAAGCACCGTCTAATTATGTGTAACTATGTGTCCTATCCCATACAGTTTATTATTTTATCGAGGCGTATCATTTTTCCCCTAACTCTTGGATCTAAGCTAAGAACATGCCCTCTAAAAATTTGATTCCCCCATGATCACATTGGTCAATCAATGTATCCTATAAAAAATCAGTTCATCACAAATAAAAAGATTGTTACCTCATAATAAAACCCAAGATCATATAATATTCCCCCATAATGAAATTCAAACCTAATTTTCCCATCCATGGGTGATAATAATTGATTGAGAATAACTCTATCCACTATGAACAAATTCTGACCTCCTTCTCTAAAGCCTCAACATATAAACAGATATGCTACCATAAGACTCGTACTAGAGTAACTGACGGCCTTAGAGAACCTTCACGATCCTAACATCCTTATGAATATGATTATCTTAAATGTACACATATACATGTAAATAAACATCATCCGAATGAAGTGTGTGATATATATCTTAGTAATAATGATATTGCTAAGATAGAAATAGGATTTCGTGCATGGTTAAGTACCTCTAAGGTAACAACAAATGATATGATATCATCCTGACTCCCTCCTGAATCTTGAATGGATGAAAATATCCTGGTGAAATAATACCCTATCGATTTATCCATATATGTTCTATAATTAATGAGATATTTAAGATGACTCAATCTCTGACCTTAAAATCTATAGGTAATTGATGGTGACTGATGTAACATTTCTTTTGAGAGTATCCAGTAGCCATCCATTTCTTAATCTACTAAACCTGCTCTGATGTCTCCTCAATAAGACGAGGCCTGAGTAAATCCTCCTCACCAACCCCTAACTATTATTAGTGAAATCATATTGGACAACTGTAAAAATCCTCATGAAGTTCCATCTATATAGTCACATGAGATCTATTATTTTAGGAAAACTCAACAAGTTGAATATGCCTCTACCATGATCCCCAAAAATCCAAGAAGTATGTTATCATCTTTTCCTCAATCACCTCTATCATGTTTTATAACTTTACACCTATGTGAGGGTAGCATGTTATACATAGAATAACCATTGTACCCAATTCCCATATAAAACTCTGACAAAAATAAGATGTAAACTAGGCGACCCTATCAAACACCATGGTATGAGGAACCCTGTGAATTCGTACTATCTCATGGATATACCACCACCCATGTTCATCTTCTAATAAGGTATCCTTGATTGGTAAGAAATTTGAATCCTTCTTTATATTATCCACAATAACCCAAACAATATCCCTACCTCATGGAGACCTTAGAAAACTGGACACAAAATCTATTGCAACACTATCAAATTTCTAGTTTAGAATAGTTAATTGCAGTAAAATTCAGGCTGGTCACTAATGTTCCATGTCAACTTTTTGATAGGTGTAATACATCATGACATAAATAGTTACCTCATGTTTCATACTCAGCCCCTAGTACAGACAACATAAGTCACAATACATCTTGTTGAATTTGATATGTGCTTCCCAATATAAAGCAAGATACTCTCACATAAACTCCCCAAGACTGTATACTAGGAACCATACATATATATAGATATGGGAAATTTTCTCATCTCCCACAGTCTAACTAGAAGGTGGGTCCCCACCAACCACACTATCCCATAAGACAATTCCATCAGAACCAAAAAGTTGTATCATTCATACTCTATCTAGATAAGTAGGTCTCATAACTAATGAAAAAAATAATGGTATGTACTTGACCATCCTATACCTAAAATAAGAACTATTAAAACATGGTCATAATCATCCACTTACTACTAGCCTCATGAAAATATTATATCTAAGTCCCCTTTCGTAGTTCATCAACCACAACATTTCCCCTTTTGGGAAAAAAAGAAAGATAATTGTAAACATATTATAGGTACTCAACCCTCCATCCATGATTCATATTTAAGTCACATTGGATAAATATATACATGAGTATTTTGTGGTCAATATACACCACATAATGCTCACCAAGTATGTAATATCTCCAATTTCATAATTCACGAACATCTGCAGCCAATTCGAGATATTTCTTTGGGTAACTCCTCTTGTGTGGCCTCAACTGTTAAGACTTTTACACCATGACTCTATCCACATACATCATAACTAATCCTTACCTGATACCTAATGCATCAAAAAACATAATTTCCTTCTTCCAATATCTAATAGAATCAATATAGGCCTTGAATTATGTCTCCCTTTTACCTCCTAAAATTGTATCCTGTATGTATCTTAACATAAAATCATCACACCCTTCATGGTGAATCCCATAAATGGTGTTGTTATGTGAGATAATTCATGTATTAAATTCTTGTAATATATAAATATCCCGAAAAACACTATATATCATATACAATTTTGGAATACTTATAGTAAACTACATCTCTCACCTTCTTTGTGTCAACGGAAACTATTGTCATTGAGATAATATGACCCTAGATTTGAATCTTATCCATCTAGATGTGGCACATTGTGATATTTTCATATAACCGATTTTCTCTTAGGGGATCCAAAATGATTTCAAGATTTATAACATGTTCATATTTATTGTGAGAACAGACCATGATATCACTCATAAAAAACACCATATATGATTCATGATAAGAATGAAAAACTCATTTCCTTAGTGCCAAAATATTTTAGCACATTCCATAGATGAAAATACATAACTAGATACTCAAACATAACATTCATACTGTGAAAAGTTATATGTCGTAAGTATGGAGTTCTAACATTCACTTAATGATATCTTCATCACAAATCAACATTTGATAACACCGAAGACCCATAGATAAAATCCGAAAGTTAATCTATATGTGGAAATGGATATTGTTTCCTAACCATCAATTGGTTCATTTTTTAGTAATACACACATATCATGTTGGTACCATCGTCATTTTCCTCTAAAATAGATTAACTAACCCTATAGGAAAATATTGGGTTTTATAAACCCAATTTCCTCCAAGTACATTACCTAACTATTCTGCTCCTCTAACTCTATAGTATCCATCCTATTAAGAGGAATAGATATTGGTGTAACTCCTAGAATATCACGATAGAAAACTACACTAATCTCGAAGGAGGTAAAAAAATGTATATGAGAAGATAACCCCAAAATTATAATCAATTGATTGGAATTCATCTTTTATTCACCCCTGATCATCCTTATATGATCAAGAAATCTAGTATATCATCATACCCAACCCTAAAATCCTTGGTCCATATTGTTTTTAATAGACATCCAATTTATGTTTGTGAGTAAAAAAATCAACCTTTGATGATGGTAATGTCACCCATTGATTAATGTAATCAACATAGATATGATAATAAACTATCCCATCTATCTTGGGTATCACTTATTGCCTTGTAATCTTGAGGAAAAAATATTCCATATGTAGTGACACCCACCAATCTGAAGGGGGAAAACCTTGAACTAGAAGACACCCTCTATTCTAATCACCATTGATGAATCCATGGTCATACATCTATAAAAAATTATAATGAGGCCAAGCCTCTCCACCATAGGTGATGAAATGAAAAAAATGTGAAGAGATTATATTAAAAAGAGAAGAAACAAGCATAGAGGCTCCTAAGATCATACATCTCACCATAGATGGATCAATGCTCTACTCCTCAGGGCTAAGATCTATCATATATAACTAGCATAAACATAGACCCTGTAAAAAAAATGCCCCTAATTGGATCAATCCCACTATATTATCTAGGTACAGCTGGTACATAGCTTTCTTAGACATGACTACCATAACAACATAATTATCTAGTACTGATCCATCTTCATACAAGATATGGATCTTTGAAACCACCCCTTAAAAATAAAGTCAATGTTAACCACCATTCACAAACTACTAGATATAAGTCCCTACAAAAACAATATATATGGAACATCCTATGAAATGATCAAAAATCAACAGGGTCATGATCACACTGATTCCTCATATGTACTCCTGTAGTAAAGTGTTGATAGAAAATAGAGCTACGAAAACAAATAGGATGGATGGTACTACCATTGAGAGATTACTCAACAGGTTCATCCTACCATTATAGGATGAACCAATATGATGAGATGCTAAACTACACTACACTACACCCCTAACAACCCTATGGTTATTCTATTTAATAAGATCATGATTTACTATCTCATAAATTATCATCAACTTGAACATGTTGACCTATGATCAAATAGGTCTATATAGACCTTCCTAAATGTGTATTGGATATAATAGCTCATCATCATGATATATCAGAACAAAACGTATAATATCTATAAATCATGCTGAATATTGCATAAATTTCATTGTGCCTTACCCAAAAAGAACAAAATCAGCAGGCTTCTCTCTTCTCAAAGTCTCGAGGAAAATATTTTCCTAGAACCGGGTTTGGAAGTCACCCAAAACCATATCTCACAGCCTATAATATTCTCTGAAAACATCCAGCAATCACATTATTACTGCATGAAGTATATATGTCAGGATCATTGGTCTAATCCTATGAGGTGTCCCAAAATTCATGAATATCAATAACATATACTCAATCCACAGATCAATAATATGTGGTCCCCCATACCCTGAAAATTTTGGTAGATGTTATCATTGGAACACACATGTTAGATTAACCATAGATGAGGATGGATGCGACAATCCTGGAAAAGTATTCATATAGCATAAAGACCCCTTACAGATCTCTTCCTCATCACATTTGTCTATTAAAACTGATGGTTCTTCAAATATCCATATAGGAGGATCTACAGGTATCCTATGGGCCATTGCCTCTGAATGGTAATCTCCACCCCCATGGAATATGATGGGAAGATGTTAAGGTAGCATATCTCGACAATACCAAACACTAATATCTGGAATATTGGTATAAAAAATATCACAGTAAAAATGTTTACAACATTTCAAGACATTATTACAAATACGTCACACCCCGCTTCCAGCACCTAATATCGGGACAATGTCAAAATGAAGAGTCTCAAAAATTAGAAGATAATCTTCCTAATTTACAATCAAAATATGGGTTGATGTTATGTTCACTATTTCATTAAATAAATTTCTAGTTTAAATTTAATTCATTTTTCATTTCTCTTCAAATGGTTGGACCAAATGGTTCTCTAATTCTGATCCATAAAGGACCATACACCTCATGAACCGAATAATGGAATCCACTAAATCCCCCATATAACATGTTCCATCACATGCATATGGTGGTCCATGGATAAATATTCTATAATATTTTACTTATTATTTATACTGTAGAGAAAAAAGGTAGTCATTGTTTAGGTTATAATAGACACTCTATGTACTAACCAGGTTTCTCAATTAATTATAAAACACATTTGTTTAAAAATAGGTATATCACAAAACGAACATATTATAATGTCTGGTAGTCAACCAAAACATCCTATATGGAATGGTATAATACATTTCATGTGAATTCTGATAGGTTCCTGAAATAATGCATGGGATGCATACACTTATCTAATCATGAAACAATAACATCCTCACTCAAAAAACATTAAACATTATGGGCATCACCCAATGGTGGAATCAAATCAACTGAAATAGGAAAAATCTAGAAAAAACATTTACTGTTCTTTCAGATTTTGATTTCCTATGTGTGGGATAAAAACACCACGGATTAAATAATTACCAAATTCCAATTCATCAAGATATATGTATATTTCCTCAAAACAGTAATGAAACCATAATAGAAAATGCGTTGATACTACTTTGTAATAACCTTCACCCTAATCCTACTAAACTGTGCCTTGAGCTGGTTGGTCACATGACCTCAAGCATGAATCCACATATGTTTTAGGACTACGACTTGTAGAGAGGGCCTAGTGTGTGTCTGTGTGGAGACTATGCCATCAAGTTATAGTGTATAATAGTTGTAGTAAACTCATCTATCAATATAAAAAGTTTTATACCAATAATGAAGAATATAATATTCCAAGAATGGAATATTTAATAAAGACAAAAACTATCCTCACCTAGAATGTTGTTAAATGTCATGTGTCTAAAAATATTGAAAATGAGTATATAGGAATCCAAGGAAATGCATATAATAAAATACTTAAATGAAAAAAAAATCCATGCTAACATCAAGAGCCCCATATTGGTCATATTCATCCTTTTGTTGAAGCATAACACGGATTAGGCATCATACTATGGGTGACTCACCTGATCCTTACCTGCATATTTATAGTATTTACAAGTTCCTAATTTTGTCCCAAACAAGATGTGACATAACACTTAGTATTCCAAAACCATTGATGTTTATAATTTGTGTAGGCTATTTCTAACAATATAAATCTATGTGAAATGTATAAAAAAGGTAAAGTAATAATACATATGAAATGAACATTAAATTATTAATAACTATAACTTGATACATTCATGAAAAACAAGTATCCATGGAAACAATAGTTGATCATCCACATCAAGGGCAGTGGTAAAAAATTTACTAAACAGTTGTAATACAGTCCAACCAATCCACTATAATACAATACCATTACCATGGATACATGTACAATATAAATCATATCCATAGTGTAAATGTTGTGTAATGTAGTTTATATCATTTACAATGAAGGCATCATATAATCCAGTATATACCATTCATCATGAAATTTCCATTTAATCATGTCATCCACAACGAGCTCTCCATGTAATCAAAAGTGTCATACCCCGATGAGTCGGGTCCAATGTCTAGAAGAGAATGGAATCCAAGTCTATTCAAAGGAGTGTCTCAATGGAAATATTGTAAAGAGTTTGTTGGTGTCCATGGAGTATTTCATCATACCATGTCCAATAAAAGACTAACCAAGTCGTATCCAAGGGGTTGAAATGCCCATGGAATCGTACAAAAACATGACCCAAGGGGAAAACATCTCTAAGTAATTCACTAATACAATCAAGATCCATGAGAGAAATTTCTATGACATCTAATGGAATCAGGATCCATAATATATCAACCAAGGCATCCAATACAATTTGAATTCTTTATTTCATTACGTCTACCATTTCATTAGATATTATATTGCATGAGTTCATCCAACTCATATAAAACATGTCAAATAATTAATTCTAATAAATAAAAAATTTCACACCATGTCATCCACTGGAAAATCATTCTTCAACTATCTCATAATAATTTAATTAAATTAAATAAATTATAAAGGAGATCCCTCTTTCTAGGAGATCTCACACACACCCCATGGGTGGTGTAAGGTATAGAAGAGAGAACTGCACACCCTATGTCTGGACTGGGTTGGAGAAATGCCCTCCAAAAATCCCAAAGGTACATGAGGGAAACCCAAATAGGTTCCAATTCGTCAAATTAAACAATTGAATTAATTAGAGGGGCACTTTCAGAAAGTATGGCATGTAGCACAATAAAAACTATGGCTATAAAACACAAAAACATAAGGTAAAGGTATAGACCACCAAATGTAGGTCCTTAGTAGAGAACACATCAAGTATCAATATCTCATTTGGACTAGATTGAATTAAAACGAATGAAATACAAATTTTTTTAAAATAAAGAATATTAGCTTGAACTAAAATAAATTGGTCGATACGATGTCAAATGAATAACGACACAAGTTGAATGAAAACCTCACCGTCATGAATCCAATGTGTTTGAAGATGTTTGATTCTGAGTCTAGATGATGAAATAGTGGAAAAACCTATGGATTATATTTCAAAGGATAACACCCACATTCAAGGTGTTATCAACCATGAGAAGAGGAAAATACGTTTTGGATAAAAAAATTAGCAAAAATGAAAATTTCACCAAAAAAATAAGGCTTCATGGTTTGACCAAATGGTTTGCCCACACAATTGGTTAGAATGTGCACCAACAGTGGAACCATCACTATATTAAGGGGTACCTCCCTTGGTTAGTTTGCATTGTTTAGAAAACCATGTATAAACCACATATGATGCATTGTCAAAAGCATCAGAGTCCCCCACATGGGATTTCCCCTAAGCTTTAATATTTTACTCAAACTATTCATCATCATTCACCCCACTACCACACCCAAAACATTTAAGAGTTAGCCTGCGTCCTACCCAGCATAGTTTCTTATAACTATTCACCCAATCTATTTTTCCCAAAAATCCGAGATCCAGTTTTTGAAAATCCATGGATACCCCCGATTCACCAATGATCACATTGGGATCTCACATTAGTCCATAAAAACAGATTTAAATAAAAAAAGTAACCATAACTAATAAAAAAAATTCTATCTTAAAATAAATAAAATTAACATGGGATCGAATATATAATTGAATAGAAATTATTGAATATAGTTGAACAATTTTTTAATGTTGAACCATTAGTAATATAATAATGATTGACATAAACATTATTAAACTTGTACAAAACAACAAACACTCCTAATATATGATGATTAAAATAAAAATTAAATAATCTATATATGTGTAATATTTTATTATTATTTGAGACTAGAATGAATATATATATATATATATTAAAAAAATTGGTTAATATGGTTTTAGTTATTATAAAAGTGTTTAAAAACCTTTTTCGATGTTCAGAGTAACAGTAAATGATTATTTTTGAATAAAAATTTTTAATCATAATTATCTATGATTAAATTTTAATTGGGTGAAAATTATACATTATATATCTCTAATGATACATTTATCTTCTCCACCCCTATTTACATATGTCGTTTTCATGGCTTATTTAAATTTTACCTACCTTTATTTTAGAATTCAACTAAAAGGATTCTTATTAGTGGATCTAAATTATCACTTTATTTAAGTATGTATTTTTCCTCCTCCATGTATATGTATTACGTATAAATAAATCGAATTTAATATCAATAATATTATGATTTATTAAGCTTAATTTATTTAATCATTGAATTTATTTATATAATATATATATATGAAACTTTTCTAACAGTTTCTACACAATCACTTTCCCCCACTGATTCCTTCTGTTTTCTTAATGAATAATATTTTTTTGGAATTTCAAAATCCATAAAGGAGGTTTTATTTACATTATCATATATTTTATAGATCATTTTTATTTTATATTTAATTTTTGAAATTTAATTTATCCAAAAGTAAATAAAATTTAATCTTTTTTTGAGATAAATTTTTAATTTCTCTTACACAGTTTATTTCATATATGTGAATATAATTTAAAATTTATAATGATTAATTGGGATGTAATCTTATGGTATAATACACCATTATTCTATCAATGTGTGATTATCATTTTTTGAGTAATATTTTAGGAAAAACATTTCTTACCCATGGGTTAATTATGCTACGAGGGAATTATGGGTGTTTTCATGTTCATGGGTTACAAATATATAAGGTTTGTTAATATCTGATGGGTGGGACCAAAATTATATATTCCCATAATTCATTGGGTAATACATTATATCTCCTGAAAGAAGATGTAAGTGATTATAGAGTTAACCCAAACCACTATGGTGCTCCTTCCAATATGTGATGGTGGTCTTGGAAGTGAGACTCTATATAAGAAATGATTTTTTATTCTTATGTACGTGAAGTATTTTTATGTCACATATCTATATGATACAACTTTACTATGTTATATTTTAATGTATCATGATTATTCACTCATGTTTTTTAAACTACTATAACTGATGCATTTTGTGACGAGAATGTTCTTCTATAATGAATCATGTTTATGATATCTATTTAATTGGGAATTATATTATATTTTATACCTTTGAAAAATGATTATGTGGTCATACCCATATCTTAATCTTATTCTCACCTATGATAATTGACTATTATCTATTTTTTCCATACAAACCATCTAATATAACCCTTTTCATATGTTTCAATTCCTCGGGATACAAGGAATGGTATTATGTTTGATACCTCAATAACATTATCAAACATAAAAAATATATTTTATAGATATTATTAAGTCTAAATTTTTTCCTAGTACGAATTTGGAATTTTTATGGAATATTTTGAGACATAAGAACTGATTTTGAATGGGATTTATGTGCCCAAGGATCCTCGGTGCTTATAAAATGAAAATACTAAATATGTTATATCAGTAATGTGTATTCTCTATATAGATAATGGATCTAATATAAAATGAGATATCAAATGGTAAATCTTATACCAACATTATATCTGGAAAATGATATTTACCCTAGGCACAAAATAATCGTTAAGGACATCAGGTGGTTTATTTATGTGAAGTTACAGGTGAAAATAATAGGATAAATATATAATTTCTTTATAAATTTCTTAACAGGTTTTCCATAATATCATCTCATAAAATATATATTATAGATACTCCCTATGGTTATCTCCATAACTGTTGTGAATTAAGAGAATTGTGGAGGAGATTATTTTTCAAATGTAAACAGATTATGGGTAATGATTGTATTATAAAGGATTTTAATTTTCCAATGGAGTTAATGGATATCATCAATGAAAATGATGTGGAAATTTTATTCATTATAAATAGGTCCACAAATTGGGTAGGAATATTTTTAATTTTGATTAATCCCATTATTCCATATGATGAACATGAGTTAGTTCTTCACAAGAAATTGATTCCCAGATCAATGGTTGAATACAGTTGATGATTTATCATTCTAAAAATAAGAATTCATATTATTTTTTATTCTTTATTTTTCTATTTTTCTCCATTGCAATAATGGATTGATTTTAACCCAAATATTATTCATGGTTCTTTCTGCATGATTATGTTTTGTGTATTTCTCCTTTTTTTCTTAATGTGATCGTCATCAACATTGCATTTGGATGGTAGTTAAGAAATTCATACTGAACAATCATTGATGAAATGGTTTTTGGCGCAACAACTCATTATAATAGGTTTGGGTTTGGGAAAGATGACATGATCATGGTTTATGATCATGGTTCATAACAGATTGGGTTCTAGATAAAAGTTCTCATTTCATGGGTTTATGCATTCTGATAGCACTTTTCTAGTAGAATGATTCATGAAAAGGGTTATGTAAAGAGTTTAGAACATGAGATGAAAAATCATGGACAGTAATAGAAACATTTTCACCAATTGATTTTTTGGAACATTCGATAGTGGTGGGGATGTGATGTTGAGACATCATGGTTTATTGGGTGTTTAGAAAATACATGGTTACACAGTGTGTACACAGGAAATAGATATGGGATATAGGAAAGGATTTAAGTAGTTTCGAGTCTTGAGATACATTTCATGTTCTCCATATATATGAAATGTACTTCCTATGAAGAGTATCTATCCCCCATTATCATTAATTAAGTATATTTTACATGGGGTGAATATCCACTTTTTAGACATGTTTGACGTGTTCCCTCTTTCTAGACCAGTTGGGTTCATTCCCACTATTCAGATCCGTTTGGGGTATTCAAACTTCCTGGATCATTGTGGGTGACTTCCATGATTACTAGATGGGTTCATATTCCAATACCATGACTTTTTAGTACAAAATAAACATTAGAGTCTTGAATACAGTATCCTATAAGCATATTAGTACATGCATACATTTGTTAGGATAGAGGTTGGGTTAAAATTCTCAATTTTTTCTGTGTAGGATCATGTATCACATGACCAATAGAAAAGATATTTTCATCTTGTATCTAGATGTTTAATCCAATAGAGTCAGGTATCATCTAGAGTCTCTTTATAAATCCCCAACATTTTTATCAAGATCGTATGAGTTTGAATGTTCAATTCATTTTGGAATTCTCAGGAGAACATCCACTTATATGAGAACCATCATTGTCAGTAGAGATCAAGGAGTGTGTTACCCCAGATAAGTGTTACCTTGAATCATTGAAAAAAAAATACTATGATGGTTGTATAGTTAAGACATATTTGAATAATGTATGTCTATCTTGATAATCTATAGATTATTACTATTGTAATTGTATCATATTAATATTGAAATACCTTTTTGGTATTGACCTAAACCTTAATCAGGATTCTTATTATTTTTTTATGTTTGGGTGTCATACAAAGTATGTTTTACGCACACTTGCATGGGTTCTTCTGAAAAATATCATTTATTATATAGATGATAGGTCATTTTTTAGAGACTTAAGAGGACGAGGATCAGTTGGAGAATAGTTGATCTGGATATAGTAGTTAGATTGCAGTGTTCCTTTTTCCTAAGTCCCTTCCTTACTATATTTTAGATACATTTAATGATTTTGGTGGGGTTTTATTTGGCCATTTTTCTTATCCCACACATGTGTCACACTTTGATATTGGATATATGTTATGAAATAATTTATAGTATATATTTATTATATTTTCTGTCATATAATTGTGTGTGGATATGTGTGCATGTTTACAGGTATAATAGGTTAAGGCCTACCAAGTATGTGTTATGCTTAATTTGTTATAGTCACCATACCTCAGCCTTTTGGAGGCATGATTTGGGTGTCACAATTGAATCGTTTCCAACTAAGAGGGAATTGTTGTTTCAGGTAATTTTTTAATGACATTATAGATTATTCTATACTAGGAATGGAGTTAAACAATTCTTGTAGTAAGGAATTTTTTTTGAACAAAGTAAGTAGTGTGATAGTGTTGGTTGTTTCACTACGAGTTCATGGAATATAGTGATAATGATTAAGACAATATATCCAATCAATGAGACTCTATTTATTTTTTTGTTAACTTGGTACATGTACAAACTAGTCGTAGGGAAAACAATAGTACATGAACCATATATGAATGAGTTGTGGTTTCAATTTTGTTCTTCAGAAAACACCCAATAAATACTCATTGATCATGACATGTCTTGATTTATCAGGATTTCATCATGATAAAAACCATCAACTATTCCATAGAATGATCATGATTATGATTCACGTATTGATGATGCTCTATTGTAGGGACTCTTAATTGGGATGGTACCTATGGTTGGATTGCCCATATTTCCAATACTCATAGTTTAGTGACTTTTCTGGATAGTACTACTAGACGAGGTGTGTAGGTTGAACACAATTCGGGAGTTATAAAGGCAGTAAACCCTTAGGTTTGGATTAAATTCATACCATAGGTAGACATAGATCATATTGATTGAGTTGGGAATTTTTTTTCTTTACTTATAGGACCTCACTGGATTAGATGGTGGTCTATGTGGAGATAATTTTCTATAAATTTGTAAGGAAATGATGTACCTTGATGAATTGGACACATAATGTGGAAACTTCCACTTGAATATATTTTGATAGACTATTTTAGGAGGAGTTTAATTGAGTGAAATTATAGGTGAAGCATATCATGGGGGGTTTAGAGATCCATTAGTGTAGCATGTCAGCTGGTGAGTATGTGTGAAGGTTCTCTAACTCCTTACAATACTCTATGTAGATGGTTTTTGAAGACTATATTAAATAATGGAATTTTTATCATGGTATTAATAGATATATCCAATCCATAGTGATGCCTATATGTATGCATTTTTAAACTATTATGCTAGAGTTAGTCATATTATATAGAATAGTTTATTTGAGAAAATGCTGAATGTTGGTATTTTATATGGGATCTCTAGATCTAAGTCATCAAAATTTGGTATAACATGATAGAATAATGGATCCGAGTGCTCTAGGAGTTTTTGAGGCAGTCATAGGAAAGTGGACAAGCTTACAATGGTTCTCTATGTGGATATATCTAGTAAAGGGATATGATGTGTAACTCATATGATGGGATTGGTTGTATCATGTGAGATTTCCTAAACCAGAGATCATTAAATAAAGAGACAGATGATAAACCACTGAGATAGAGGAAGCGGTTCGAAAGGGGAGGATTGAAGAGAAGATGATGTGTAAGAACTGTCAAGAGATAAACATAAGGTGTTTTATGTTTTGTTCTATTTCCAGCACCACCACAAGATATTCCATGCTAATCTCAGGGTGATGGTGGTGGGTTATGAGACACTATAGTCATTGGAGGCTTATGGCCCAAAACCCATGAAAATGATCTAAATATAGATATATGTCCTTTATACTATATTTATAGAATCAATAGACATATGTGAAAGTCACTACTTTGATACCACATATCATTTTCATGACCTATAGGTTGTAGTGGAGGGGTTTTTCTGGAATCTTGTGGATAGAGACTTCCAATGGAGGGGATCTGATGATCAACCAATTCTTCTAATAATTGGACCAAAATCTCATGGGATAAATATTTTTTGAGGATAATTCAATATAATCTATGAGGGATTATGACAATATTCTAGGTATGGATTGGATCTCTATGGTCCATCCATATATCTAATGTATTAGACAGAGGATAATGTGTGTCCTTGTGGATGGAAAGTAGTTTTCCTTCATCGAAGAGAAGGAAATCCAAGAAAATAATGATGTTCTCATGCATAGAGGGTTATATTTAATTCATAATTATTAGTATCTTATTTCACTATGTTTAGTAAACATTGAGGATTTATATTATCTTTACTGTTGGCATATCATTTGTATGTTTTTCCTAAAAATGTGACACGACTTCCTCCCCACCTAGAGATCATTTTCACTATATACATACACCTAGGGATGTAATCAATTTATAAGCTAGTTAATCATATGATCTTTGATAACTTCATGAGAATAGTTTGAATATGGAAACATTATATATAAATATTGTTTTTATTCATAGTGTCTCTCCACAGGAAGCCCCGGTATTTTTTCAAGAATGATGATTGGACCTTGAGGATCTATATAGATTATCATTAACTAAAACAGGTGACTTTTATGAATATGTATACACTCAAAATAGTCATTTACCTCATTAATCCATTGAAATGGATTTAGTGGTTTTTTTGGATTTACATTAGGTTAGGATATCACCATCTTATGGATTGTGAGGAGGATATTCTAATGAAGTGATTCTATTATAGCTATAGTCAATATGTGTACATGGGGATGGACTTTTGATTGAAGAACACCCAATTAGTGTTCATGGGATTCTTGAAATTGATCATTAAATGCATCATATATTGTTTCATATTATTCATCAATGATGATATCATAGTATAGTAAAAATTATTGGTGTAACATGAATGCCTCTTGAGGATGATTTTGGATGTCCTCCAAGAGGACAAGAATCATGGTATGATCTTGTAGAGTAAGTTCTATATTCAAGAGGTCCATTACTATGGAAATTTTATCTCATAATATGGTTATTTGGTGGACCTATAAATGGTTGAGGCAGTGATATCCCGAGAACCACCAAAGAGTAAGAATCCAGTGCAGACTTCCTTAAGATGGTAGAAAACTAATTGGGATTTATTCCTAAATTTTGAAAAGTGTATACTCCCCTAAATTCTTTGAATTAAATGGGGATAACATTCATATGGAAAAAATATTAATTGGGGTTTTAAATATTTATGATAGAGGTTGATGAGCACCAACATATTTGGACTTATAGAGGAAGTAGCCAAGTATGGGGTGTTCAATGATGCCTCAAAGACCTGGAATAGATACGTTCTATTATAGAGGTATGTAGTGATTGTTTATGGGTCCCAAAATATGATTTCTCGTGATATTAAATACATGACCTAAAAAATAGAGTTAGAATTATTTGTTTTTACACTAAATCTATGTTGACACTACCCTATGGGTAAGTGGTCATTATTTACTCTGACCACAATAGTATCAAGTATTTTATTTCACAGAAGGATCTCAACATGGGGTAATTTTGGTGTCTAGAGTTCCTATATGATAATTATTTTGAGATAATCTATACATCTGGGAAGGGGATCATGGTATAAAATTATCTTAGTAGTACATATTATATATAGTAGTTCATCATGGTGTTATACTAGTTGGTTTTATTGTTTTTTTAGTGGACCATGATGGTGAAACCTACCTCCAGTAAATAATTTTTACACCTATATATCATTAGTGTTTTAGGAAGGGCCATCTTAGAGATATCTATTGAGAGAATATGAATGTTATGATATCCACTAGACATTACCCTAAGGGATTTTATGAAGGTATGGTAGACATCATCACTTTCCAAGGGAAGATGATTCTACCAGTTTTTCTAAAAGATTAGGTGTTTAATAAGATTCACACTTAACCATTTTTGTGATAAATCCATAGGTGGTGAATATTTATCAAGAACATTGAAGATATTTCCAGTTTAGGGGGCTGAATTGGGGAGTTGAAGTGTTTGTATCTTAGATCCCCACTTATAGGAGGCGAATTAAAAGCATCATTTTCAACTAGGTTTGGTTCAACCCATTTATGTTTTATAGTATTTGTTGGATGTTATATCCATGTATTTATTAATAGGAAATACATGATCATAATGTGTTCATGATTCAATTTAGCTGGTCAAAGACTATCTCACCATGATCACCAAATTCCAAGACATCCAAGAATATAGTTTAGTTTAAGTCATGGGTTTCATTGGAATAAATGAGATAGTGTAGTTTTTTAGAGTTCCTTCGATGATGGTTTTTTGTCACGATGCACACCTCACATCAGGATTAAAGAGAGGATTTAATGAATATTTTTGGAATCAGTTATAATTGATCATAGTGTTTAACTCGTAAAATTATTTCTCAATAGAGAGGTCCATTTATCTTATTGAGGACATGATGTATACTTTAATGATGGACTTTTCTTGAAGATGTGGGGACCATGTAACTTTGGTGGAGTTTTCATATAACAACATTTAGAATTTCACCATTAGTATGGAGCAATTTCAGTCTTTGAATTGGAGACCCTATAGGTCACCATTTTGCTAGAATAAGCTGGCGATTGAGAAATCATTTGACTAAATTTGATGTGAGAATTAAAATAGGTGGTTGAGATAATCCCAGTGTGGATGAGGACAACCCATATTTGTCATATGTATTTTGAAAACTGACGATAGAGGCCTTTGGTGTTTGATGATGGGGGATATGTGGTTCTGAAGGTCATGCCTTGTAGGGGATTATGGATATTTGGTCTGGGCATAATTTTTTTGCCAATATTAAATTTCCCTTTCTTGATATAATGTTGTGTTGGAGAGGTGGTTGAACACTTACCCCTCTAGACATAGTTTTTTTTCATACATGATTTCGCGAACATGTCACATGTTTGGACATATGTGCACAACTGGTCACATGAAATCAACCAGTGAGATATAAATATTGAAGTTGAAACTACATTGATAGAGTACTTGGTCGACATAGAAGAGTAGAAGGATGATATCCTAAACGGTTGAACAATTTCATTAGTTTGATTCCAATGGAAACAAAATAATCTTCGTGTGAGAACCTAGGAGTCATAGAACCAAATATGAGACCCTCATCTTTTTTAGTAGTACAATTAATATTTAATAACAAAAATGACCAAGGTTTGTAGAAATTAATTACTATGTGTTTTCCATTTAGTACATTATAATATTTTAAAAAATGTTTTTAGATATTATATTAGATTCAACACGAGATTCCTAGGCTCGGGGAGACTTAGTGCTGATTTAAAAAAAATACAAAATACAAAATATCATTTGTGAATACTTTTTATAATATTTAAATAACTACAAAATGGAGTCTTGTACGGTAAATTGAAGACCTTTATTCAGTCTATTATGAGATATTTAATCTCAAAACACCATAATCATTTCCAGTACTATGTCGTTCATTTATTTTGTCATGAGACCAAATAATAGAATAAATTAATTTTTTATTTAAATCTTGTGACCAAACCACCTATTATAAAGGTATAGTTAGAGAAATACCCTACGGTTAAAAACATAATTATATATATTTTATAGGATTCTGGAGGACATTCATTAGATAATGATAAATGATCATAGGTAGTGATCTTTTTATAATGGAATTGTCTTCCACAAAAGAGTATTTTAGTCATTCCAACAACAAGAATTCCGAACTGTTATTCATCAGTATTTGATCCAATACCAGAGTAGGATAACCTTTTTTTAATAATTCGATTTTTTATTCCATTATATATCAGAATCTAAATTTCTAACAAAAATTATTTCATATTGTTGGGATTGATTATTATTTATGATTTATCTTCCTAGAAAGATGAATTGATATTATTTTTTATCCTTGATTATCCTTGTCACCAATATCCCTTATGAATATGGATTGAATTCTACACTAAAAATGAATAGGGCTCATTCCTCATGTCTATAATTGGTTATTTTCTATCATTGTTCTTATTTTAATCATCATTAGTTTACCATTTTGGAGGCTTCTCCAAAAATAACCAGTAAATGAATTTTGTACAATCATTATTCATCATAATGGATCATTATCCTGGGATTTGATTTGGATTCAACAACATGATCATGGTTCATGATGATGGTGGAGTATTTATCAAATATTTTATTTCATAGGTTCAATAATTTTGATGACATAATGTTATGAGAGTGATTTAATAGAATAATGGTTTTTGGAATCCTCTCACTATTGAAGGGAAGGATCAATCATGACCAGATCCATGTTACCTAGTATATTTAGTGGTGGAATTGTTTTTTAGGTGCATAATGAGAATGACACGTGAAGGTTTCTTGGATTTCTAGATTGTCATAGGTGACACATTGTGTAGCCTAGTATAATAAACACTGTGTGGGCCCTTCTAGAAATTACAGTGTTTATGTATAGAAAGAAACATCATACCACATGTTACCTAAGGCTACAGAACCAGTGTATACACTTTATGTACATGATAGAATGCATGGATATGTATATGTGATCAACTAGTGTACAAGGGAACATTCTGAGTGACACATGCACATAAATGGGTAGGTATGGGATTAGTGATATATGTTCTATTCTCACGATATGCACTATGAACCTCTTATTAGTAATTAAGGATCCCTTTTTATCTTTAGTCTATTTGAGTATCTGTTTGGTTTCTTTCGTATCCCCAAAACTGTTGGGTGCAATACCTATATCTAGTTCAGTTAGGTTCATTCCATTTTCTAAAATCACTTTGGGTGTGTTCACTATTACATCTTGAGATCAATGTCTTCTCCCAGTAGTGTTTTGTATGGAATCCAGTCATGAATCATTTATATAACATCCCCTTAGTAGAATAGAGATGGTATTTATCTGTGAGGCCAACCTAGAGTCAACATTACACTTATGAGAACTGATGATGGAGGAATTTGGATTGCGATGGGGGAGACCATCTATTATTGAAGGTATCATCTCATTAAGGATTGTAGATATTTGGATTGGGTGGTAAGTTATCTCAATGATTCATTGGACTTTTTTAGATACTATGTATGTATTTTGAGGTTGTTTATCACATATATCTAGCAGTAGAGTTAGATTGGGTACATGACATATTCCATATGAAAAAAATTAAGAGTTATTTGAATGAACCCTTGCATGTTATCATTTGGAGTGTGATATATGTTGATGAATGATATACCTTTACATAGTACCATGTAGTGAATTACGATCAGAATTTTATGACATAATATGGGTAAGATATTTCCTTGGTTTGTGTCTGATGAGTAAACATGAATCTTTAGGAGAGAACCTTGGATTGGGAGAACAAAATGTTTGTTTAGTACTCTCAAATTTTTAAGTATTCCACTTTACTTATTGGAATGAAAGTTCATATGGTGGAGAAATTGTAATGAATAAATTAATTCCAAGGAATACTTTTGAATCATTTATGGAGCATTTTTAATGCTAGGAACTGTTCCATCATGGGTTTTTGTGTCTTAAGGATCCAAAATGATTATATAATAATATTATTAAATATATTTTATAATGCAAAAATAGGTTATTGGATATAATGGAATAACTCCTTCCTAGATTCATTGATCAAAATTATGCGATAACCTATAAATTTGTGATGTTTGTTTTAACCTTATCACAATATAATACTTGTTGTAATTTGGTGGTTTTTATGTAAAGTAACATATCTAAATAAATGAATGAATTAATTGAATTACTAATTTTTTTTTTAAATTTCACGACTTATCCACATCTAATAAAATCACTATTTTGGGGAAGATTAAGGTTTAGACACATAAATCCCAGTATTTGAGAGGAGTGTGGAGGAGTTACATTGGTGAATGGAAAAAAAATCATCTGCAATGAAAAATTTTCAAAGGTATTTCCTTTACTAATATAGTTCACATATATAACCAATGAATCTAATAAAAAACTTTTATTTCAGTAATATTGATCCAAAATCAGGGTAGAATTATTTTTATATGGATTATTTACATTTGATTATCTCATGTTTAAAATGAATTAATTCAACAACAAAAATTGTTTCATAGATATATGGTTTATTTTGGTTGATCATTTATCTTTATAGAAATAATAATTGACATTATTTATTAGACTTTATTATAACCTTCATTTTTCTACCTTATGAAAATTGATTTTGGATAACCAGAACAATGGATATGTTTTATTCTTCATGATTTTTTTTTATTTTATCCCCCATTCATCATGTGATCATTGTAGGTATTCCATTTACCTAGAAGATCAACAAATAATCAGTGAATGATCATAATATAATCATTATTTCGAAAACTATATTGTAATTGGGATATAGGTTCCTAATCAATAGCATGATCATGCTATGTGATGAAATTTAAGATCTATTGGGTTCTATATTGGAGATTTTATTTCCAAGGTTTAGGATATTGGATGATTTAGTGCTATGTGACTGATTCATGGGATGAATGATGGAATGAATCTATTCACTGATAATAACCTTGCTCGTTCAGGCCATAATATTTCTTCACTATATAAATCTGTGGTAGAATCGATGAAAATGGAGGAAAGACTGAGAATAATTTTTGTTTCTGGGTTTCTTACATTTTTTGGATAATGCTATGTGTTATCTAGAATAATATTTTCAATGTGGCCCCCTGCATTGGTACTAGGGAATACATGTAGATAAATATATAACACATTGGTTGACATGATTTTGGAATACTAATGCATACACTAGAGGTATAAAGGAATGGAAACAACAACATACATGGGAACAAGATATTTAAATGGGCCTAGACTTAAGCACACTTACAAAAACACATGTCTATCAAGGTTTAGTGGTACTTTTTGTGTGATCCCTAAACATGTGGTGTATTTCATTTGAGTGAATTTAGAGACATGATTCTATTTAATATAGATGATTATTTATGGGGATTGTTCTCTCATTATTTATTATTTTTGTTGTTGTTTCCTAATTTCAGATCGGTTGGGTGTTTTCCAACATTACATATCATGTCAATAACCAACCTGGGTCGACCCTGAACCGGTCACCCGAGCCTGTCTGCAACATGTTCCAAAGGGCGTTCCCGATCCCCATGGGCTAGAATCCACTGTCGGGCATCAAAATTTAATAGTTGGGAATGATTTTTCCCATGAAAAAAATAAATAAAGATAAATAAAACTAACGATAAAAAATAAAACTAGCAACAGAATGAAAGTAAAATTGAACATACCTCCACATGACCCTCCTGATCAACTACCAACCAAAGGATAGCCTTTCTCTTATAATGAGAAACTCATCAAAGAAAACTTGAACAAGATAATGAACATGCAGCTGAAAAGATAAATAGGCTTGAGTATTAAAAATGCTCAGTAGGGTTGCCTAGATAAACCACATAATCCAACGTCTTCATTCCCAAAACAATCCATTAACATAAGTTTGAAATACAATTATAAAAGTAGGGTTTTTATATTTGAAAATAAGATACATTTTTCCCCATTTAAAAACCGAACAGACACTACATACCATTTTTTGGAAAATCATTTTTCATTTTATAAAAACAATTCATAACAGAATATACCAGTGTTGTGCTAGAGTAAAATGAGTAAGAGTGAAAGCTGAAAATAAAATAGTGCACATAAAGTAAGCCGGAAATGAAAATAATACAATAAACCTTCGATTATCCTAAACATACCTAGAAGATCCATGGACATACTCATATTAGGAACCACCTGCCGGCGTATGGTGAATCTCCTAAGAATATAACCAACTGGCCTCCCTAACTGACCAATCCAGCGTAAAATCACGCCTGGCATAAAAACAAATCCAAGGGGTACCAACCCGTCTAATCAGGTTTGTTCAGAAACTGTCACTCGATCTGTAAAACACACCCAAGAACCCATGGTGGTTACAATAATACTATGTATGTAGGAGGCACTTCCACACGTGACTCATCTCACCGCACTTTACTACTCCAAACACGGAGACTCCATTCGATAACCCATAAGGGATATCCCCCCTATAGAGGTTACCCAATATATATACACATACACACACACACACACATGTATATATAACATATCATCAAATGTGCCAACCGGGCATTCAAGACATGAAATCATTAAAATCATTTGAAACCTTTTTCGAGATACTAAATTTGATATATGGGCATACAGTAATCAAAACTTCATCATTTAAAAAAGTCAACACAAACATTACCTTAAATCTAAAAGTGCCAAACAGGCTGCCAGGACACACCCAAGTCGAAATCATTATTCTAAAAACATTTAATGTTCTATCCAGGAACACACAATTTTAAAAAAGAAACCATTATAAAAGTTAACATAACTCCACCCATGAATTGGAAGATCCAAACAGACATTTAAGTTGTCCTGTCCAAAAACAGTACCCAAACATTACAGAAATACAACTTCTATATTTTCAAATCCAAACATGCACACCCTTGATATCACACTTCACCACTATATAAAAATCCACACAATGGACCGAATATTACTTAGGAAACAAAAACAATTTAGAAAACCAAGGATTTAAGGAAACACTAGTTAAAAGGTGTCATTGTCAGTTGATGGCACAAGCATGGGTGCACCGAGTGCACCCATGGATGTTCCAACATCCAATGGAAGTCTTGCACTTCAAAAAAAACTGACACTATTCCCACAAAACTACCACTTTGAAACTATAACCAACCACTCAATTTATTTGAAAAGAACTCACACAGTCACATTAAAAACCAAATAGCCCCCTTTTTATTTTGACACATTAACACAATGATCATGTTATACCAATACCAAAATTATATACCAAAACAAGTTTACAAATAACCAATGTAGACCCACATCATAATAATGGCTAAAAATTTCATAAAAACACTCAATTCCACTTCGAAAACTATAGTATTTTATTTATGCGCCATGTGCACATAAAAAATATCATAATAAAAATTCACCTTCAATGTATTATTTTCTTCTATCAAACTGTATTAACATATAATGAAACTCCCCTGAAAAATAGCAATAAACAATATCAAAACAGGATTTGTAACGCAATCAAATAGTTGCAGACACCAACCAGGAATTGATTCAAAACATGCTTTTGACTAATTATAAATATTTAAAAACACTATAGCAGGAAAATTATGGGTATATCAAAGCTGTGAATCACATAAAATAAAATTATCAAAACACACATGCATCAATTAGACTGTGGAAAGAAAACCCATGGAATTACCTACCTCAAACCAAGAGCGGACGTGACAGAACTTCAACGGAAGGTTTAGCAACACCCCATAGATTAACTGCACACACTGAACAGCAATAAAAACATACTACACAAAACCCATGATAGGATTAGGAATTATCTAAATTAAATAAAAACACCAAAGATGAAATGAAGTGAAAATAAATAAATAAATAAATTAAAGGATAAATAAAGAAATAAATGATTAAAATAATAGATAAATTTAAGAGTAAATACATAAATGAATAAAATAATAGGTAAATAAATAATTAAAATAATAAATAAATGAAAGAATAAATGAATTAATGAATAAAATAATAAGAAAATAAATAATTAAAAGAATAAATAAATGAAAGAATAAATAAATGAATGAATAAAATATTAAGCAAATGAATAATTATAATAATAAAAAAAATGAAAGAATAAATAAATAAATGAATAAAAGAATATACCAAAGGAGGCCGCTTCCGACCAGAGTGGGAGATGAAGCGTGAAGGATGCACGACAAGGCTGTAGGGGTCCGAAGCAAAGAGGGTAGGGGGTTTTCTGGGCTACCGGAAAAGGGAAATGACAAGGGGGTCAGGAGTGGAAGATGATAAGTGCGGCATAGAATGGAGGAACTGGATGAAGGTGGGGCACTGAGAGAGGGTTCTGAGCGAGGCCGATGGAGGTCAAGGTCAAGCTGGATCATGAGGTGAGGGAGCCAGAGTGGGCTGTTGGGAGCGACACACCAAGAATAGGGAGGCGACGAGTGGGGTAGCGAGTGAGTGAGGCAGGGATGGCGAGGGGGTGGTGTGTGAGCGGGATCCTGCAGCAGAGGGCCAAGGAATGAGAAAGTGGCCAGATGGGTGTACTGAGGGGAACCGAAAAGGGGCTGTGGAGACTGGGGAGTGGAATAGGGAAGGAGGGGCGACTGGATCTGGTGAGGGTGAGGTCGGGGCACCACTCCTGAGGCAAGGGCAAGCAGGGCTGGGGTCCGATGAGGTCGTCGCAACTGGAGCAAGTCAGACCCGGGAAAAGGTTGTGGCACCACTATAGAGGTGAGGGCGAGGCATTGGGGATCTGACATTCCACGGGTGGCCGCGTTGCACCGATCGGGAGGGGAGGGTTGCACTTGTGCAGCCCTCGCATGGATGCGAAATGGAAGGGGGGGGGGGCTACGCCTCCCCTTTGGGTTTCTATTTTTTTCATTATATTATAATAATAATACTACTACAATAATAAAAATACTATATAAATAATACAAATACTAATAGTAAAAATAATAATTATAATAATAATAAGTATATTGAAATTAATAATAATAATAATAATATTAGAAATATTAATAATAATAATACTAAAAATAAATATATAATAATAATTATATTTAGAATAACAATTATAATTAGGATAATATAAATAACAATAACAATAAAAAATAACAATAAACAATTAATAATAGAAATAATAATATATAGAATAATGATAATAAAAAAATTATTATAATAAAAATTAATTATAATAATAATATCAATAAATTGAATGATACTAGGGCTAGTTGCATGGCTACTGCCAACTGTGTGGTGACTGCGCACAAGTCCAAAAACCAGTAAAAACATTGAATGTCGGCAATTTTGATCCGGTACCCAGTTCAGACCTTGGAGAGAGAACCCAGGGACAAGAATGAATACAATAAAAATTAATTTAAGAATGTTGGTGTGAAAACTCTCCCCCTTACAGACACTTTATTCCCCCTGAAATTCACCCAACTGAACAATGGACAATGCAAGAATCCATGCCCAATTAAAACTAGAAGGAACCACACCACAAGAGAACGGGAGAACACAAGAGAGTTCTCCCCACAAAAAGAATTCAACTAGCATGGCAATTTAGAACTAAACATACCACCCTATGAGGGGGGCCGACGCAGGAACTCCGAACCGATAAAAACTATCTTTTATAGTACGAGCGGAACAACACCTCCGCTAAAACTTGGAACTCTTGACACATACCAATAACCTCGAACACTAGAGAAAATCCTCATAGAAGAACATGATCTCAATAGTAAACCCGATTATAACTAAAATCATTAACTCCTTCACATGCACTTACATCTCCAAACGAACACCACTATAGCAAGATAAACCCATACAAGTGCCGACCAACATTTAAGAAAAAATCACGATTCAAAAAACCATAAACAGACAAACAAAACTATTCGATTACAACATAACATGTCTACTATAACTCCACGATGAAAAAATGAACTTAAAACAATGTCAAGACTTTAATAGTACAAAAATGAATATGAAAAGACTATAAATGTTCAACAGCCAACATAGAACACAAGACCCGGACCAAGGCTTCACAACCATGGAAACTCCTGACTGAGCTCGAGCTTCAACCCAAGGCCTGTGGCTGGGGCTCTGATGACTAAAGCATATCTAGCCTCATAGTCAGGCACTAAAATTCCTCTGGTCACAACATCTTCTTTAGGCGACACTTCCTGCAAAACTTTTCCAAGTGACCTAGATAGCTACAACAGTAACACATCTTCAGAGGTATGCGACAAGACGGTTTCACATTCCCGAACCGGCCACACTGGTGGCACACCACTGAGCGGTCCGACGAACGTGAAGCCAGAACCACTTCAGATGACTCTTTTGAAAAATTTTTCTCTGGAACATCCTTCTCACTAGATGGGGATCCTTAATGAGTAACTAGATATACTGGATTTCTAAGCACCAACACACCAAAGTCTAGTTCAGCTAATAACGCCTCATCCACCAACTTTTTGGAATGATGTCTTTAGAAAGGAGGACATGTGCCTTGATCTCTGGATGAATACCCCCAATGAAGAGAGAAGTCTTCATCAAATCCTATGATGATACCTTGGGATAAAATGACACAAGCTATATTAAATGATCAACAAATGCCTTCATCGTTCATTGGCCTTATTGAATATGCATGAGCTCTTCCATTTTGCTTTGTATTTACGTCTTCAGGTATAAACCATCGGAAGATGATAGAGTTAAAGACTTTCCATGTCATCCAAACTCACATTGATGGTGGGGAAACCAACTCCCATTCATCCAGATCTAGACCTTCGAACAAACCCAAAATGGCACACACTCTGACATCATCGGTAGTTCCCAATATCCTGAAGACACCTTCAACCTCTTCAAGTCACTCTCCTACCTCTAACGGACCCTGATCACCGTGAAGGATAGTAAATGTCCAAGAAGGACCAAAAAATGTGCATGACTTATCAAAAACCTTGGAGAGCTATCTAGGTGTCATCTTCTGAACAACATATAAAACACAGAACTAAAACCAATATCAATACAAAGCAACATCATTGGAAGCACCATCATCTGAAAATAACCAGCTCAAAAAAAGAATAAACAAAATCAAACACAAAACAAAATTTCTTTTTCAAAAATCACTTTTTATTTTAGATTTCAAAACATCATTCTTTCAATGAAATTTTCCAAATACCGAAACCACTTTTCAAACCAATTTCAATTCCAAAGAATCGTTTCCCCTTTTTAAAATCGCTTTAGAAAAAACAAGGCCAAGCCTTTAATTCCAAATGCACACCCCAGTAATCCCATGAACTTTTGCACATGTCTTCATCCACATTCATCTATACACACACACACAGACACTTCCCATGAATTAGCTCAAATTTAGAAACCTTCATATAGAGTACACGAGGATGCACCCAAACCATATCTCTACCAGTTCCAAGCAACAACTAGGTTTGAGAGTAAGATATTTCAGTTTTGAAAATTATTTTCACAAATTTAAATCCATTTAATAGAAATCGTTCTCATCTGAAAAACCTTTTTGTTATTTTCAAAATTTCAATTACACCCGAAAGAACCAAGACAATACAATACTTGCATCAAATTACTGAAGTGAGGGACTAGTAGTAATGATTGACCTGGGGACATGGTAGTGGTCCATTTCCCAAGTAAGAGGCAAAAACAAAGAGGAACTTCAACCGTGCATGCAGACTTCACATGGGTCACTACTCCATGTGAAATAACATTGATACATCGGTTTTCCTACGTTGTCATCCCTCAATCCAAAACAAATTAGAATGAGACAAGAACTCAATTCCCAGACTACTCATGGTGACTCGAGGTTCGTAATGGGTGAGGGTTCATTACGTCCTTCCCATACATACCTCTTCAGTCCTAAAAATCCTAATCTCCATCTACTGGACACCCCAAATAAAAAGGGATCCTTTGATACCATTTTGTCACAAACTAACCCGGTTCGACTCTGAACCGGTCACCCGAGCCGGTCCGCAACATGGCCCAAAGGGCATTCCCAATCCAAACGAGATGGAAACTAGTGCCGAGCATCAAAATTTAATAATTGGGAATGATTTTTCCCATGAAATAAAAATAGACAAATAAATAAAACTAAAGATAAAAAAATAAAACTAGTAGTAGAATGAAAGTAAAATTGAGCATACCTCCACGTGACCTTCCAGGTCACCTACCAACCAAAGGACGACCTTTCTCCTATAATGGGAAACTCAGCCAAGAAATCCTGAACAAGGGACTGAACCTGCAATGGAAAAGATAAATATGTGTGAGCATTAAAAATGCTCAGTAGGGTTTCCAAGATAAACCACATAATCCAACGTCTTTTTTCTCGAAACAATCCATTTACACAAGTTTGAAATACAATTATAAAAGTAGTGTTTTATGAATTTGAAAATAAGAAACATGTTTTTCCCATTTAAAAACCCAACACATTCTACATACCATTTATCCAAAATCTTTTTTCATTTTATAAATAAAATTAAAAACAGAATACAACAATGTACTGCTAGAGTAAAACGAGTAAGAGTGCAAGATGAAAATAAACTAGTGTATAGAAAGTAAACTAGAAATTAAAATAATCTAGTAACCATGGGTGGTCCTAAACATCCCTAGAAGACCCATGGATGTACTCGGTTTCAGAACCACCTATCGGCGTATGGTGAAGCTCCTAAATCTATAACCAACTTCACGCCCTAACTGACCAATCCAGTGTCAAAGCCCGCCTGGCCTAACAAAAAATCTAGGGGGGTACCAACCCATCTAATCAGGGTTGGTCAACTACCATCACTCTATCTCTAAAATACACCTAAGAACCCATGGTGGTTTCAATAATACTATGCAACCAGGAGGCCCTTGAACGCGTGACTCATCTCACCACACGTTCCTACCCTAAACATGGACACTCTATACGATAACCCATAAGGGATATACCCCCTATAGAGGTCCCCAATATATATATATATAAATATAAAACATATCATCAAAGGTGCCAACCGAGCCTTTATGCTATGACATCATTAAAACCAGTTGATACCTTTTTTAAAATACTAAAGTTTTTACATGGGTATAAAGTTATCAAAATGTCGACATTGAAAAAATTCAATGAAAAAATTACATTAAAGATGAAATCTCCAAACATGCCATCACGACACACCCATATTGAAATTATTATTCTAAAAACATTTAATGTTATAACCAGGAACACATAATTTCTAAACACAAACCATTCTAAATGATAACATAACTCCACCCATGAATTGGAAGATCCAAATAGGCCTTTATGTTTTCATGTACAAAAACATTTCCAAACAATACAAAAATACAAATTTTATATTTTCAAAGCCAAACTGGAACACCCTTGATATCACACTTTAAACCATTCACAAAATCCACACAAAGGACCAAATCTTACTTAGGAAACAAAAACCATTTTGAAAACCATGGTTTTAAGGAAAACCTAGTCTAAAGGTGTCATTGTCACTTGAAGGAACGTTCATGGGTGCACCGAGTGCACCCATGGATGTGACAATATCTAATGGCACGCCTGTGCTCCATGAAAACAACCAACAATATTCCCCAAAAAATACCACTTTGAAACTAAAACCAACCGCTCACTTTATTTGAAAAGATCTCACACCGTCACATTAAAACCCAAAGAGAACACTTTTATTTTAACACCTTTACACAATTAGCATGTTATAACAATACAATACATATACACCAAATATATTTTACAAATAAGAAATGCTGACACATAACATAATCAAGGATAAACATTTCATAAAAACCCTCAATTCTACATTGAAAACAAAAGTATTTTATCAATGCCCCAAGTGCACATAAACATTATCATAATAAAATAGTCACATTCAATGTATTATTTCTATTATCAAACGGTATTAACATATAATGAAACTCCCCCAAAAAATAGTCATAAACAATATCAAAAAAGGATTTGGCACATAATAAAATAACGGCATACTCAAAACAAGAATTGACTCAAAATAAGCTTTTGACTAATTCTAAAATTTTAAAAACACTATAGCAGGAAAATTATGGGTTTATCAAACCTTCAAATCACATAAAATAAAATTATCAGAACACCAAAGCGTCAATTACACTACGGAATGGAAAACCATGGAATTACCTACGTCAAACCAAGAGTGGATCCGACAGAACCTCAATGAAAGGTTGAACAACGCCCCACAGATTAAATGTGCATGCTAAACAGCAATAAAAACCCACTACAAAAAACTCCCGACAATATTAGGATTTATGTAAATTAAATAAAAACACCAAAGATGAATTGAAGGGAAAATAAATAAATAAATAAATAAAAGGATAAATAAATAAATAAATGATTAAACGAATAATTAAATGAAAGAGTAAATACATAAATGAATAAAATAATATGTAAATAAATAATTAAAAGAATAACTAAATGAGAGAATAAATAAATTAATGAATAAAAGAATAATAAAATTAATTATTAAAATAGTAAATAAATGAATGAATGAATGAATAAATGAATAAAATAATAAGAAAATAAATAAATAATTGAATAAATAAATGAATGAATAAAAGAATATAACGGAGGATGCCGCTACTAACCGGAGCGGGAGTGGAAGTGCGATGGAGGCGTGGCAAGACTAGAGCTATCCGAAGCATGGAGGGAAGGGGGTTTTCTGGGCTACCAGAGAAGTGAAACAGCAAGGGGGTTGGGAGAGGAAGAGGGTGAGTGCGGTAGGGGATGGAGGAACTGGATGAAGGTGGGTCACTGAGTGAGGGTGCTGAGTGAGGATGGAGGAGGTCTAGGTTGAGCCGCAACATGAGGTGAGGAAGGCTGAGTGGGCTGTTGGGAACGACACACAAAGAATAGGGAGGCGGCGAGTGGGTTAGTGAGGGGGCGAGGTAGGGATGGCGAGGGGGGTGGTGTGTGAGCGAGAGCCGGCGGCGGAGTGCCTGAGTGTGGGTAGGTGGCTGGCAGGGTGTCCTGAGGGGTGACAACAAGTGGCTGCAGAGACCGGGGAGGGGAAGATGGAAGGAGGGGGTGCCTGGATCCGGTAAGGGTCAGGCCGGGGCACCGCAACCGAGGTGATGGTGAGTAGGGCCGGGGTCCGACAAGGTCATCACTTCCGGAGCATGTCGGACGCATGAGGAGGTCGGCACGCCCCAGAAGAGGTGTGGGTGAGGCGGTGGGGGTCCGGAAGTCCATGGGTGGACACGTTGTGCCGATCAGGAGGGGAGGGATATGCCTGTGCTGCCCTCACGTGTATGTGAAACGAAGGGGGGGGGATGTGCCTTCCCCTTAGGGTTTCTATTTTTTCCATTCTATTATAATAATATTATTATTACAATAATAAAAATAATTTTAGAAATAATACAAATACAAATTGTACAAATAATAATAATATTTATAATACGAATAATAATAATACTAACAATAATAGTAATCTTAATAATAATAATACCAATAATAAAATTATAATATTAATTATATTATGAATAAAAATTATAATTAGTATAATATAAAAAACAAAAACAATAATAAAATAACAATAACACAATAATAATAGAAATAATAATATTATAGAATAATGATAATAAAAATAATAATAACCATTATGATGATAATAATAAGAATAATAATAATATCAAGCAATTGAATGACACTAGGGCTAGTTGTATAGCTACTGCCAACTGTGCGGTGACCGCACACAGGTCCAAATCCCAATAAAAACATTAATTGTTAACAATTTTGATCAAGGATCCATTTTGGACCATGCTGTGAGAACCCAGTTCCAAGAATTAATAAAATAAAAATTAATTTAAGAAGGCGAATGTGACATATCAGATGGTTGTGTTACCTCTTTCCAAATAAGTCTGGTTGAGTTCCCTATTTTGAGGAGAGTTCTTATTAATTTTCCATGATGGGTTAGTATTACATTTTGTTTCGAGTCTATTATATAAGATCCCCATGGATGATTAGAGAAGTATCTACAACCTGAGGCATGCGGGTTTTCCCCAATTCCCATATTTCACTCTATAATGGGTCATTATCACATGACCAACATAGAGGGTTGTTTGATCCCCTATCTAGTATGTTAATCCATGATTACAAGATATTTTTTAAAGAACCTGGGTTAGATCCCGTAAATATGTTCCAAGATCATATAGGTTCCAAATTATACTTCCTATGAAGAGGACAGAAAAACAAGACATAAATTATAAGATCCTTCAGTTTTAAAAATAATTGAGGAGTGTCTAATCATTGTTAAGAACTACCATGTATCCCTAAGAAGAATTTTATAGTGTTTATATGGTTATGACCTATAGTGAGACTCAGTGTATATATTTAGTATATCAAGTTTCTTAATGTTGTTATTGTGTCACATTAAAATCGACATATATTCATGCAGTGGATATGTCAATATATTATTATGCTCTGAGTTTGGTGATTTCATGGAGTCCTATGGATTATCTTATACTCACCCCTACAAAAGCTCTACCCACACAAGCCATGCCTCAAGAAGATAAAGGCCATTCAACAGAGTACTAGGAGGACTAGGTGTATGAAGTGAATAATTGAGATATGAATAATGGTTAGTTATAAAAATTTCATTAATAGTATACCCCTCCATAGTAGAAGGTTGGACTCTATTATTGAATTTGTAAGGCCTGAATTAGGACCTTTTTTAGTTCCATATTCTGTTTAATTCTATGATGTGGGATAGATTTCATGAAATAAGTAATAGTATCATTTCATCATATTTTATTCATTAAAATACCATTTGGAGATTTGTGGACATGTATATGTACTTGAGGTTAAGGCCTCTCATGTGTGCATTATATATACAAAGTGGTCATCTCCAACCCTTGACCTATTAGATATGGTCTTAAAGTGTGACACATGATTATTTTATAGAAAATTAGGACCCAACGGTCATGATAGTTATATAGGATTATTTTTAACTTGGATTTTTATTTATCTAATCTCGAAATACTCTAAATTGTTATGTCTTGGGTGTGTTATTTATTTTGAGATATAATGAATAGTCAAGTAATATTATTTGACATGTTTATATGTTAATATTAGGTCTTGTTAGTTGGTATCATTGATAATTTTAATTGTTTTTTTTAATTCAGTTATGAATAATGATAGGATATAACATAAATAATCTTCAATGAACTAAAAGAAACATTATTTAAACAACAAATTCCATAGGATAAAATGATGGAGAAATAATTTAAGAAATGTTTTTATCAATTTAAATTATTAGAGGAATTTTTACAAGGGATATTATTGTTTAATACTCACACTATCATATTTTGGTAATGTAAATGGCTATAATATAGAGGAACTTAGTAGTAAAAGAGTTCAATGGATGATGCAATGATATTTCCCATGAGAAACAAAATAGGATGTGGGATAGAGAAAAAATTATCCTTGTCATTGTCACCCAAATATATCAAGTTATGAATAGTATCACATAACATTTAAAAATACCAAACATTCCATGGATATAAGAACACTGCATCTCTTATTTCATATAGAATCATATATCATCCTTTTATAAGGTTTGATGTTATCTAATTTTTTTACTAATTAATCGACACAAAATAAAAGATATTTTTCATTCTCTAGTGAACAGAGCATGAAAATATTCTATTATTTATTAATCATTTTGATGGTGAACTTTTCAACTGGATGACACTCTTCATGAATTTGAGGAGGCAGGAAAAAATAAACTCCATGGAATGGAATCAATTAACAAGTTATTTTTTAATAAATATTTTCCCTGAAATCTTCACACTAAAATGGAGAGGGAATTATTTAAGAAATAGGAATTTGAGGATGAATGCATTGAAACATATCATGTGAACATAATGATACACTCATTGTGTGAATTTTATTTTAAAATTTAACATGAATGAAAAACCAATAGTTTCATAAGATGCATAAAAGTAGATCTCGTAATGGAGTTGTATATAAGGAAAATTACAAGTTATGGAAAAATTTATTCGATGTGATCTAATAGATTAAATGGAAATTGGATACTCCTATTACTCTCATATTTTTTTTATTGAAGAAAAAAATGGAGTTTCATGAAAATATAATTGATAAAATCCATGGAGGAAAGAAGATTAATATTCATACATGATGGAAATGTGGGAATAATGAGGGGAATTTAATTAATTAACGAGGAAAATTCTTAATGTTTGGATGAAAATGATATAAAAAACATGAATACTGATGGGATATATTGAATATTACATGATACCAACCTCTAAAGGAACCACTCCTGGGATATATTAGGTGAATGGGAGATAGTAACCCAATATTGTGGCTTCTAGTATCCCCCAAGTTAGTGAATCACAATAATAGTATAAGGAGCATCACACATATGGGGGAATTTACCATCAATCGAAAGATAAGAAGGACTAGTTTATAGGATATGCACCACTAAACAACTCTATAACATATGAAAAGTAAAATTAAAATTATCATATCTTGAACATAATTTTGTATGAATAAAACTACATGTCTACATGTAAAGAACTAGAAATAATAATATTGAAGAATCTCAACAGTAACTGAAATGCCCATGCTAGTAGTGTTTAGATCAGACCCCAAAGACTTGATGGATACCTAGAAAATAGTTTATATATACATAGTGTATCAATAACATGTATATTCAATGGGATCATACCCATTTCAAATCATGAAAATTTGATAAATTTTTTTTTAATAAACATATAGATGAATAATGTATCTCCATAGTGGTCAAAAAGTTCCCAAAATCACCAGGGATGAATTTCTTGTTAGTAGGTTTATATATAATAATATGAGAAAAACAATACTAATAAAAGGGTACCCTACACCTATTTATAATTTTTTCCTCCAACACACTATTTTTATATGTCCTATTTATCCTATACCTTCCATAAAATTCTGCATAAAGACATCAAGGAACAACATCATGTGATGAAACCTACATATAACTGGCTAAAAAATTCCACCCAATGAAACCTTTGGAAACTACATCATACTAGGAACCCCAAATGAAAATTTTCATCATATTTAAATCTCTACCTATCCAAATACATATATTTAGACTATTAATGTATCATGAACATATTGTACATCAAACACATTCCCGCATCCTACTATGAATTACCCCTACAAGGAAATGAATCAACAATAAAATCAAACTAAACACATATAAAAAAATATCCACAAGATATAAAATTATGTGTTTATGAACCTATTCTAGAAGAGAGATCTGGGAAGAGGGGGTATCCATCCATATGTACTCATCATCTTATATATTGGGAAAACACCCCCCCCAACATTTGGGTGTTGGTATATGGTAATCAACATTGGTGGGGTGAGTATAGAAATAAAAATGAAAATAAAATATAATAAATACACACAATCCCATCCTATGTGTTTATAAAACCAAACAATCCATCTTCTATAGCTTACACATCACCACTATCACATGTCAACATTTCTTCCACAACTAATACCTCAAACCACACAACCACTATGAAAAAGATACACAAACCTATATTAAAATATATGTTCCACAATTTCATGGATTTATTGAGTTTTTACTGAATTTTATTCTCTATAAATTCCATTTCAATTAATCACAACCCATTTTTATCCCTCAATTGTTTTACAATAATTTACGAAACAACAATTTCATGTTTCTCATTTAACCATATCAATTAAAAACTATTTTCTCATGAAATTATCAAACATACATATCCAATTCGAGCATGATTTCCCTTTATAACATTAAATTATTTATAGCACCAAATAATACTACAATTATATATATTATACATACCAACATATTAAAAAATACACATGAAATAGGAAATAGAAAAATTTCAAATTTACAGATAGCGAGTTCAATTTCTATTTTTAATGGATTTTCAATTTTATTTTACGCAGGATTTCCAAAAATCAATATTTATAAATAGTAAAATATTAATAGTGGATAACACACTTCATAATAAAAAACATTAGATACCCCATCAAGGAGAATAAATATAAAGAAAATAATTAAATATCACGCAAAATATCTTATTGTCCATCTATTTTTCTATCTAATTAATTATATTTCAAAAGAAAAATAAAATATCCTAAAAAAATAAACAAAATATGATAATATGACATATAAAAAATAATGTTGGAATCTTTATCCCAATAATGGTGATGATACTGGACCAATGATTCACAAAGAGGATATTCGAGAGAGAATATTTCTTCAACCTGGTAACATGGGTACAATGTTAAAGGAAGTATATTGGATCCAATGTAGATGTATTTGTAAGAAACATTCAGATATTTTGATATCATCTATTCATGATAATTGAATAAAAACATGATTAGGAAAAAACAATCATTTTAGAAATACATAGATTCATGTTCATATGGATATTAATTCTGTACATAATTATTTCTCATATAATTTTTATTAAAAAAAATTTCATTTAGAATTATTTTAACTCTTCATACATATTTTAATTAAATTGAAATGAATCAAAATGATTTATGTCCATGATATTATGATTTTATGTAATCAAAAACACATTTATAGATTAATGGAAATATGATACTAGTATTTAAAGTGAAATACACTTCTCATAGAACACTCCCATATTCTACATAAGGTTACTATGGTTTTAGAAATACATGAACATTAAATAACAGATTAACCATTAAATAAGACTCAGGTTATTTTTATGCGTTGTTCAAAAATGAATCAGCTACCCTTATATACCCCGAAACAACCCTCATGAGAGTTATTGGATCATGGATATATCCTTACAGAGGTATTAGTATACCCTATGTGTGTAATTTAATACCAAGTCTATCCTTATACGAGTTGGGATCAGACATTTCCTGATAATTGTAACATGTAGGTTACCCTTTTGAATCATGGGAGGATCCTTTAGGATATAAAAAATACAATAATCTACCCTTTCACAACAAAAGGAAACCAAAACATACCATACAAATTAGTTCAAAAACATGTTTTATAATTACACACAAAGGAAAATATCATAGTCACCTTTTCACACCACATGAGGACTTTTTATACTATTATTTTTTGGCTGGAATCCATATCCTAATCATAAGAAAATAATTGAAAACCCTACGTTCTCATTACAATAATTATATTTCATGAATAATGGAAAATAGTTTATTTAAAACATTAGATTATTATAAATATAAACAAGAAAAGGGATTAGGGTTTCCCTAAATAGTCAAAAACACAACCAAAAAAGCATATAATCCATTTATAAATCCAAATTTAATTTCAAATTATGATTTTAAAATTTTAAATTAAATGCCACAATTTTAAAAACAATTTTAAAACATTGTAAAACTACATATTAAATTTATAAAACTTATATTGAACAACCAGACACCCCCCAAATTAAAATATTCCTGGGGAATAAGAATATTGTTATATTATATACATCGGAAACAATTTTTCTACATCAAAATTTTATACAAAATAGGGAGTGAGAGAAAAGGAAAGATTTATCCACTATATGAGAAAAATCTCAAGGATATTTTTTTTACTCAGAACACACCAACCACTCTAGATAAGAAAATTATTAATCTGTGCACGATTATAAAAAATCACAAGATAATAATTTAAGGTAGATACCTTTTAAACCGGTGCAATGAAATTTAAAATACAGTTCATCAAGTAATATAATAAATCTCATATATAAACATGATATGAGACACTTTATCCTGATATAATCAAGAAATAAACAACATGTGATTTTGGGTACCCATCTGAGAATCTCATTCCTAATTATGGTTATATTTATGGCTTTAAAGAAACCAAAAAACAATGTAAATCAATAAAACAATCATTATGATAAAAAACACTATGGAAGGGACAAATTTATAATTAAACTATTAGTAATATTTTAAATTGAAATAATATATAATTATTTAGGAGGAAATAATATTGTATTAAGAACTACAAAAATATTCATTAGGTATTCAATCAAATGATGATATATATATATATACATCAATATGGAGAATTGTGATTATAGTTTTAATTCAATATATTAAAAAGTCATCATGCTTAACATTTCATGAACCTATAAGATTTGTAGGCACCCCCAATAATTTATTATTAATCATAGATATTCCACCATAAAAAATTCCTTAAATCATGTTGGGTAATAAGTTCTAAACATAATCATAAATTTATAATGACTTGTTATTTATTATCATCGTATTACAATATTTCATATTAATACATTCTAAAGTCAATATAATTCTGAATTTTTTTTCCAATTATCTTGTATAAGAAATCCATCCTTATAAGAAGAAAAATGTTGAATTATGACCCTTATTAGTCCTTAACAATAATATGTATTTATCAAATTCCCCCTATTAAAATTAATTTAAACAGATCACGAAAGATAGTTTTTAATAAAATTAATTTTATTAAATAATTTTATAGTTTATTTAAGAAAATATGTGACCAAAAGTCATTTTTTTCCTAAGTTGGTTTGAAGAAATTATATTACAGCACATGACGATAACTTCCATGAATTACATAATCAATATTAAATTTTCTTCTCCAAAAAAATAATCAATACAAATTCAGTAACTAAGCTTACCAAAGGATTACTTAATTTAATATATCAGATATCATATTATTTAATTTTTCCACAAACCATTTTCATTTTAAATATTATCTTATTTTATATCAAAAAACTGTGACAATTATAAAAAAACATAAAACACAATAATCATTAAATCCAACATTTCTCTTATAACAAGTCACCCAAAATAACGTACAAAAATGGAAAGGTTACATGTATCCATAAATTATTTTCTTTTCAAAAAACAAAACTCTACGGAAGTCTTTTCATATTTAATATCAACAAATTAATTAAAAATTTGAGTATCCAATTTATCATATCTCATGTATAACAATGAAAAAATTTGGTTGTAAAAATAAGTTTTATTCACTTGTAAAATTTTACATGTTGTTAAAAAACAGTATTTACTGAGAACAAACCCATGTAAAATTTATATATGATTTATCCATTAAATTTCATTTTTCCCTAGAAGCATTACATTACATCCATGTTTTCAAATATCATTAATCAACCAACACAATCCCATATATCAAAATATATAGAGGTTCAAAAATATTATAAATCAAAGGAACTCGGCTACCACACTATGATATTGTCCACTCTTGGTGTCACTGACTCACCCATATAGGTTTAAAATATTCCATTATATAATTATTCTTGATGAAGTAAAGGGTTTTCATCCCTTTATATGCATGACTCCATAACAAATACCACCAACGTATGATCATTCAAAATAATCCAAAAAATTGGATATGATTAAAACTCATTGATGACTTCCCTTATAAAAAATTAGGTGTTGATATAAGGCTCATCACCTTCAATTTAAATATCTTCGAAACATATATTGAGTGTTAATGTCAATTTCATGTGATCAATTGTATAATTTTTTCTGATGGATTATATCAACAAAATGCATAGTCATAGAATGTGTAAATGTTTTTAACAATTCAATATATCATCTCATTGATAAAAAATGTTTCAAGTTATGAAAAATTAAATGTTTAGGTTTCAAATATCATTATGAAACATCTTCTTAAAAAAACGTTAGAACATAATTTTTTAATTTGGAAACATGTTTTCATAAAGGAGTAAAAAACATCATTTCAAAAATACCTATATAATGAAACTAAAATAATACAATATATGAAAAAGACATTTTCTGTGAAATTATTATATTTTATGCATGATTTTTTATTATTGAAAACATATCAACATATTAATAATTTATTTTTCAATAATATTTTCAATTTTTGTGAATACCATAAACATTGTTTAATTAACATGCATTAACATTAGTATTTTAAAACTAACATTGAATACTAATGAAAAAAATGTATCTAATCATTTAATTATCTTGAGAAGTGGATATTTTATATAGTATGAATCAATATAAAAATTATATAACATAATTATAAAGAAAAACCAATATAGATTTATTTTAATCATAAATGAACACACTAACAAAATTCACAAATTTAATAAAAAATAAATTTTGATGATGATCCATGTATCCTTCATGGAATCCATATTTCTATTTATGGAATTTTAATCATGTAGAGAATTCTAAAAATGAATGAAAAATAAAACATCATTTTTTGAAAAAAACCAAAAATTTGTTCCTTGAAGTCCAATAACATAAATAATAATAAAGATCCGTAAATTTTTTAATATTTAACACTTAAAATTATTTATCAAAATTTTATTTTAAAGAAACCCTTATGTTTTACTAAAAATGAAAGGGCTAACAGACCCCCTATTTTATTTAAATCGTTAAACATGTTATATGATCTCTTTCAAAATCATGATAACCATTACTAAAAGAAATCACACAACTATTTGAAAATAAATTAGAACATCATGGTTTAATGAAAGTTAATAACTCATTACTAATTATATTTTCTAATAAAATAAAAACATTAGTCCATTTTTTGTTAACTAAATTTACATGTTTATAAATTTAAAACAAGAATGTTAAGATAAACACATAACATGAATCATAAAAGTAAAGGTTGAAAAATTTTATATTACCTATTTTAATAATATTTGATATTATTTACATATGATAAATTTCTATAATTAATTAAAATAATCACTCAAAACATAGTACATTAATTTTATAGGAATTTAAAACACACAATTGAAATGTATTATTACCATAGATTACTAACTCTTGTTTGGTATACATTTTGGGATGGCAGGAAAATCAGGGAATTACTTTCACCATTCAATGATCGATGAAATAAGAAATATGTTATAACAATTTATTTAAATGTACTTTAATATTGAGAGAATTTTTTGGAACCCCTAAAATTATTAATAATTATTACTATGAAATCGTAACACTTATAAAAAATAATATGAAAAATGTAAAAGAATATCTGGTCTAGTAATAAATCCACTTGAAATGATTAAAACATATGAATATATTAATACTATTAGATTTTAATCGTCCTAAATAGTAAAGGGATTGTTATTTTGGTCAAATGCATCAAATTTAAATGAATTATAAATATCCTACATTGTCATTTTTATGAAATTTCAAAATATAAATTTCTAAAACCATGCTTTAAAATAAATACATAACAAATTCTCCTGATAAATTTCTATTTGAATGAAAACAATGGAATAATAATTCCTATGGAATCTATAATACAATGAGGCAGAATATTTAAAACAGTAATTTCATCACGGTCTTATGAAATATTCTTGATGTAACATTATTCATAATTATGTTCATAATTAAACAAAAATTCTAAATAAAAATAATAATCTAATAATTTTTCATTAATAATTTTAATAATTTGGAAAATAGTATATAATGTTATATATTTGAACAATGGAAAGAAAATTTAATTCATAAATATTCATTTTATCACTAGAAAGGGAACAACACATTAACATTTAAATTAGGTTTAAAAAAATTTATTTGACCAACTAATATCAATTTTTCTCTTTGCTTAAAGGTCGAATAACTAATTCAGAAAACAATAAAATTTCATTGGAAACCAAAACACATGCATAGTCAATGAAACATGTATAATATTTCATGAATTATTTTGTTAAATTTCATAACATCCCAAACCAACCTATATTAATAACAATTTTAATCAATAAAGATGATTATATATCTCCCATGTCTAGAAATAACATGTAGAACCACCTCACATGATCTTTGGGATGGCTTAGAGTCCTTGTATCTCATCAAGGGTGCCCAAAATCATCTTTCCTAGAAGGTATCATTGGCTTATATCATAGAATAAGTTTGATTGAAACCAATTCCCTACCAACCCATGGAATATACAGAAAGCCCAATTCTAATCATCACAATATCTCTCAACCTAGACTATTGATAAGTCATTTTATTGAAAAAATCACACCAAATTTCCATTATCAGGAATGAAATGGATAAATTCATCTAATGACTCACAATTTTTGCTCTATGTAGTACCATGGTTGGATAAATGAACTGATCATATAAGGATTTACACACATATGAGAGTCACTACCCTCAACAAAAATATATGATGGATTATGAGGTATGAAATAAACCTAAAAAATCTCCAAAAAATAAGAAAAGGTAAAATTAACAATATATCATCATGAATATAATTTCGTTTGACTAAAAAATAAAATCATATAAGTAATTTATCAAGAACAATATTTTGGAATTAAATCAAAATGTGGTACAATGCCCAAGATTGTTGTGTCTGATTGTGATCCCAAAATCTCCTTGGATAATATATAAAATGTTTATATATATTTTGGGTGATAATAAAATGTATTCTCTATAGCATCATAATCCAAAAATATCCATAAAACGTGGTATAATCATTCTAATTACCAAATGAAAAAGCTACAAAATCAATAAGAAACTACAAGGTCAACTAGTTTCTATCCTCACCACTGTCACTATCTAAATGGCATATCCAAATATAGTAATATAAGAAAAAAAATCGAAAAAATGTTACCATGCACCCTATTCCAATTTATTTTGAAATTTCTTGTTCCAACAACATATTTCTTGGAATTTCTATCCCTTATATTGAATTATTTCAAACGAAAACTGTCTACCTACTCCAGGAATATAACCTTGTAGTAATCATTCCATCAAATACCCCATAATGACACATGTGCTACAACATCATACTAACCACCATGTTGGAAACTATTCATCACATGTACATCCCTCCATAACTAATTCCATATACCCATGATATTATGATATCATGAATAGGAAGGATGTCATCCTCATTCCCTCAACCTACCATTCATGACACTCACTATGAATTACCTCATACATCAAATCATACCGTAACCTATGTGAATTATATCCACATGTTATCACTTTAAAAGTGTAAGAACATCATATAGAAAATAGAGTGGGGATGAGGGGGAAGCTAGAAAGTCATCATCCCCATCATGGATAGTGGAAAAAACACCCACAAAATATTTTGGAGTACACACATAGCGATTGGTGAACATGGGGTGAATGTATGAATTACAATGAAAATAAAATAGTACTATTACACTATATCTCATCCACTAGTTTTATAGAACAAGACCCACCCAAATACCAGAACCACTGCATAATCACAATCACATATCAACATGTTTCTCACAACTAATTCATCAAAACACACAAAATCCATTAACAATACACATAGATCATATTTTTATTTCACGATCCATCATTTCCTTAATTTATTGAATTTTCACTAACCACCACTCAAAAATCCATTCCATTTTTATTCATCCCAAAAAATTTAATTATTCATCATTTCATTTATAGTAATATTCCATATATCAATCCCATTGTTCTTATTCAACTACATCATAGTCAAACTAATTAAAATGATAAAAATAGATCCCAACATTATGTACCAAACACTCTCAAATGATTCAATTATAATATGAATGGACATTAATAAAAAAGTAAAATAATCTAAGGGTATTTTAGGTTAATAGATTTCATAATCCATCATAGCCAAGGGTGAAATAAAAATCCTATAAAATAACAACTACTATAGTGTGTCAGCAAAATGAAGATGTGAAATGTAAAATTATCAACCACTAAATAAATAAAAATTTATTTTTTGATTCTAGTTCCACAAAATAATTAATATTAGAGATTTTCTCTAAAAATATTTGAATATTCCATATCATTATAATTGTATCAATGATAGGGGAAGGGGGTGAATCAGTTATATATTTTGTGTTAATGTTTCTTTAAAAATGAATAAATATTATCGTTTGGTTAATTATTTCATTTACTATTGAAAATAATTCAAACACAGATCTATAAGAAAACAATAAATTTTAGGGTAACTGATTCGATATGAATAGTTATGTCATTTGAATTGATTGGAAATAATCCAATACCACACAATATACAAGATGTGAATCCTTTTTTGTGTAATAAAAAGTGTATAATATTCCCTTACACTTGTGTAACACTATTTTAACAATCCAATAGTGTGTGTGATCCCTCTATATTAAATGGTTTATACAATGTTATTTTAACATAACATGTCTCTTATTATTCATTATCATCTTAGAAAAGTCTATCATATAAAAAATATACACTTTCATACAAAGAATATACTAAGAACTATATGTAATTTGATATTAAATTCTCTCTATTTTCCCATTCCGATTCTTCTAATAAAATTTCCCAGTCTAATTTTCCCATTATGATTGACCAATATAAAAAATATAAGTGTGTCAGAATATGTTTGAGACTAATCTTTTCATTTTATTCCTTGTTTCAAAAAAACCGATACTATAACACCGTTCATATTATCTATCCCGATATAAAGACCATAAATATATGATGAATAGAAGAATATGATAATCGTCTAAATGTGATGATCCACTGAATACGATGATTAGATGAAAACCTTCCGATATATTATCTTCTTCATCCACTTATTTCTATTGAAATTTCTTAAACAAAGAACGAAACTAAAACTTATTCTACCAAAAAATGCGAAGCTTCTCTACCTTCTTCTATGAAAAGTATATCAGTCTTCAAAAAATTACAATGTAAATATCAACTTGTATAGGTGGCCCAAAGATGGTTTTACTAAGAATATGAAGTTGTTTCCCACTAAAAAAAATTAACTTAATTTGAATGTTTACATGGTTTTTTGGCACCTTTTTGACTTCATCACCTCCTCCAGATCCTTCTAAAATTATCTCAAAACTTTGAATTAGTCCAGACATTATTTCTAAAAACCATTATGATTCATATTTTCCTTTTCTATTTTTTAGTATAATTTGTTCATTAGGATTCGTCGTACTGGTTTGAATTTATGAAGAAATAGAAAGCTTTAATCCTAATCTAAAATCTACATTCTAATTATTTATTCTGATTACATGATAGGATTTAGTAATTACATTTCTCTTCACCAGATGAAGAAAAAAATCCACCACAACATCTTATTCACTTTAAAAAAATTAATTGGTATCAACTCTATTATAATATCCCTTGACCTAATTGGTTATATAATTTGGAAAAAATATGGGGTTTTATTTATTTTCTGAACGCGATATGCATCGTATTCATTATGAAAATCATTATTTCTTTTAGATTTTGGTATGAAATAAAACAAGGACCTTATATTTGTCAGATTTTTCATAAAATTTCTCATCAATAAAATAAATATGAATCTGATGAACTCATTATGATGTTTAGAAATATTCTGCCTCATCAACATTATTTTTTCACAAAATTGTACATATATCAAGACTTACTTCATGAAATTGAATGCAATGAACATAAGATTAAGCATCACCATAATTACAATGTAAAGTATTGAGACTTCCCATTTCCCCATCAACCAACATTCATTCCAACTTATCCTAAATACAATTGGCATGGTTACAATAAAACAAAATACGATTGGCATGATCTTTTTTTCTCTTTCAACATATATATGAATAATCTGAGTTAGATCGTCAACACATATTCTCCCAATTTATTTCATTCATACTTCATCACAAGTTTCACAACATAATTCTGATTTGTGAAAAAATAAATAACCACAAATCACCATCACATATTTATTATAATCATAGAGACTCTGATTCAACCCCATTATGATCAATTCATTCATTTTGAATTTTAGGTCAATCAGATGACCCATTACATTGAGTAAGATTATCCATCAATATGATATGACATTTCAAGCATTTTTTTTCAATTCCTTTAATATGATGGTTAGTCTTATTTTCATCACATACTAAGGGACATGATTTTTATTTCTCCTTGATCATTCTTGATTAAAAAAATATATTACCTGAATACAATCATATTTCTTATCTTCATGGTCCTAACAATATCTCTCTATGGATTTTGATTCCAACCATGTTTCAAACATCACTAAATGTTGTATCCTCAATAAATTGATTAATTATCAACACTTCAAAGACTATGTGAGATAAATCATTATAGGAAACAAGAATTATTAACATAAAATCCATATTGTCCAAAATTAGTAATCATGAATAAATTATATGCATCTCCTCATCAACATCACTATACTTCATCAAAATTCTTGTAATACAAAAATTCATTTCCGACAACCACTCCAACAAAATGTTATTATAGTTTACACACTTACAATTTTGAACTCATATCTTACCCACAACTTCCCATTTTTTACATTCATCAATAATGATAAATTTAAAAATCAATTCTCCCCCTTGAAAACACTATCCAAATGAATGATGAGAGAGGTAGAAAACACATATATCCACCTTGATGAGAAAGAGGTTGGATTCCCATGTTAAACCTCAATTTATAAATGTATTTATTTAATAATGATTTTGTGAAATTTTTAGTAACGTGTTCGGATGTAGGGACATATTCTTGAGTTAATTAATTTTTATAAAATGATCTTTGATGAAATTATATTTGAGTAGAGGCTTGAGTAGCATAAATATGCTCAACTTCAGTCATAATGAGTGTTTCTATACTCTATTTAGTTGTATTCCAACTAAAAAAATTATTTCAGAGAAATAGTAATGTACAATATGTGGAACTTTTATAGTCAACAATTCCTTCTTAATAAGCATATAAATTCCTAAACAAATCATTACTTTCTAATCTATAATAATTGATTATGAAATTTTTTGTTCCTTTGATGTATCTGAGAATTATTTTTCTAGAAGGAAAATATGATTATATTTGAGAACTCTAATATTGTATACATAAGGTGACAACAGAAACAATGTCAGATCCTGAGGTAGTGAAATAAAAAACATCAAATCAGCGTCTAAAATTCTTTCTGATCAACTAATTTTCCTTATCTATCCATAGAAAACTTTATTCCCACTGAAATTGTTGTGGAAATAGGTATTTTGTTTTCTATGGAAAACCTCTTATGAAGTTATTTAGCATAATTTTTTTGAGAAATAAAAATATGTTTCAACTTTTTTAAAAGTTGTCACTAAATAATGTATTTCATTTCCACAAATGTGGAAAAGTCAAAAAACAATTTCCTCTCTTCAGAAATTTTTTCACAACTTCTTTCATCATTATAAGATATGATTATGTCATCACCATAACAAAATTATTAAATAATAATTCTCTTAAATTTATTTTATGTACAGATTAATATCAACTCTTACTTTTGTAAATATTTTCTTCCTCGTGCAAGTATCCAATTTAGAATACCATTGTATCAAATAATTTTTTAGACAATACCAGGAATTCTTCTATATACACTCATAAAATTATTATTTCTCAAAAAAATCCACAAGGCTGTTCACTATAAACATCCCCATTAAGATCTCTATTCAAGAATATAGATTTAACATTGATTTGAATGATTTTTCCTATTTTTTGTATCTATTGAAAGAAAAATTATGATTTTTTACAATAATTCCATCAAGGAATAGGTTTAATGAAATTCAATACCATGAAAATTGGAATATAATTTTAAAAAAAATCCTTTCCTTGTTCGTTATCACTTTACATTTTTCATTAATCTTATTCCAGAGAACCCAATTTGTTCCAATAAATTTTTATTATCTAGCTTTGGAACAAGTTCCCATGAAACATTATTTTTAATCTAATATAACTCTCCATTCATGTCCTGAACCCATAATGGATACTCAAAATATTCTATTACATCATTCATCTCAAATTTTGAATACAAAGATGAATGTGTAATAGCATTTTTTGTACTTATTGATTGAACCTTATGATATTGATAACCAACGATATTCTAAGCATCAACTTGGTCCCTCAGCCTAGGATGTGATTTTTGAATTTATTCATCATCAATTGATGTATCTGAGTTCAATTATTCATCATTAGTTGGATTTTAATTATCTATATCCTTATCAGAATTGTTAATAAAACAATCCTTATCAATCTCAAAACCATTATCTACCTGGGTATGTTTTTGTTCCTCATATCAGTAAATAAATTTCACTTGAATAGAATTATCAATCCATTCTATTTATTTATAGAAGCATATGTATCCTCTCTTGACTAGAAAATAGCTAAGAAAGGTTTCTTCATCACCTTTCTACTCAAACTTTCCATACTTTCTACCTTTCTTATTTATATTACATGGATTCTTGAAAATTATTATGTGTTTCAAAAATGTATTTTTTCTATAAAAAATATCATATTGAGTAACATCCTAATTTTTACTATAGAAACATTAATTTTGAATATAAACATATGTAATCATGGAATTCCTGTAATAGAAATTAGAAAGACCATGTTCAGGAAACATACATAATCTCATTTCTACCAAATATCTATTCATTCTTTCCTCACCCACATTTTTTTGAGTAGTATATGAGGAACTATACTCATACTGAATTCAATTATTCCCAATATAACTTTCAAATTATTCACTTCTATATTCATCACTATTTTCTGTTCTCAACTTCTTCACTGAATACTCAAATTCCTTCTCAGCATTTATTATTAAGGATTTAATCATTTTTAATGAACTTGACTTATGTTTCAAAGAAAAAACACATATAAAATGAGTAAATTCATCAATTATTATAATAAAATATTTATCTCAATTTTTGATTGTTTTCTCATTGGCCCCAAAATAAGAAAATGTATAAGCTCTATCAGTAGTTTTGATAAAATATATACTTTTTTATACACTAAATTAGAAAATTTTCCATTCTGAAAAATATTATGAAGTTAATATCTTTCTCATGGAAACTCGGGAATATATTGAACACAATCTCTCATTTATAACTTTATCATGATTCATTGAGACATTTTTCCTATCCTCTTATACCACAATTGATTCTCTTTCATATTGTTAAACTAAAAATATTTTTGAGGATCACCAACAAGAATTATGATTCCCTTTAAACATTTGAAACTTGTAAATATCATTCCATTATTATCACTTATCAAAAAAAAATCCGTGATTCCTGAAATTAACTTTTTTACCTTCATTAAACTATTGTAAAACACATAGCAGGTTATGTTCCATCCCATCAGAAAATTAATATTTCTTGGATTACAAATTTTATATTCCAATGATAGTTGATCTAACTCTTTCCTCTTTGTTTATTGTAATAGTTACTTATTTAAAATCATTAAAATTACGCAAAAAATTAAAATTGAATATCATATGTGAGAAACACCCACCATCAATAATCCAAGGTCATTCTCCTTTGTAACATTCATAGAGGTTTGTACAACAAATCTTTCACTACTCCCATTTATTTCTACATCCCTTGATCTTAAGAATTGTTAATATACATTGTTTTTAAATAAAAAAAGGACTTAATTTTTCTAGGTGTTAAAGTTGTTCCCATCATTCATATATATTTTACAGAGGTTGGTACCTATTTTCATATTTCACACCAACCTTCTCATTTTTCAATTGAACATCCATCTCTGACCTCATATTTTGAGAGAACTTAATCCCCCTAAATCTTTTCCTTTATTAACACTTTGAATAATAATAATATTTTTGGTTGAAACAAAACATATTCACCATATGTTTAAATCCACCACAATACCTGTAGTATCCATAGAAACATTATTTTCCTTTAAAACATCCATAATAAGTGGAGTTTTAAAAAATTTTCTAAGAAAAAATATTTTCTTTCATAAATAAACCACAAAACATTCTATTATAATTGCAAATATTTATTTTTCTTGTAATAATTATAGGAACCCCCATTAGGGGCCTCAAGCCGATAGGGTTTTCCCCATGTTGTCTTCCTTTACTCTGTGACAGATCGACTGCGGATCTCCTCGGTGCTTCTGCTTGGTGCGTTAGTGGCAATATTCTCTTCCAATTGAGGTGTCATGCGAGTCCATTACTCTGGAAATCCCCATATTTTTCTGCCTCTCTCCCCTATCCTTATAGATTGTTAGGGATTATTAGTAGCACAGTGAAGGTGAAAAGTTTTAGGTTCAGATGCCATGACCTGGGGGTTTTCATCGCGTTTAGGGTCAGTTTTGGGTGTGTTAGGAGATATGGTCTTACTGTGCAAGTTTGAAGGTAATGGCATGTATTGCGGCTCTGGATTTCTATGAGGTCCTCTTCTTCCAACGATATTTGGGAGGCCCTAAATATAGTGTTGGTTCCTGATTCATATTCCTCATCTTAATTTATTGGTTTTAGTTTTGCGATGGGTAGACACTGATGTAACACCACGATACTTTATGAAAAATATTCTTTTTAATTTTATTGATGTCTTGTGTTGTACTCTACACTAAAATGAGCTTGCACTACACACATCCCTGACTTGGCTTGCATTACACGCAATCACGATCTTCCTCGATAGCGTGTGTTGTACGCAATTCCGAGTTTCACTAAACAACGATATGCTATTAAAATATTTTTAAAACTAGACGTTATGAATAGTAATAACCACTTTTTGAAATTTTATAAATTCTATCTTCCAAAATGGACTTCATTTTTGGATTCAGAATATCAAAATTAGCTTAGGGTGAAATTTCGGTACTTTTCGGATAACTTTCATATTCTGATGAATAGTAAAAATTACTAAATTTTAATTAAAAAAAAATTTTAATCGAAATAATTAATAGTGATAAATTATTAATTTGAGTGGTTTTAAAGTATATTTAAAATATATTTTTACAATTTAAAACAATTATGGTCATTGGATGTAATTTCACATTTAAACCAGAGATAAATAAGTGTCAATCTTTTGATATTTATTATCTCTAAAAAACACGCTATTTGTTTTGACGACGGGAATTAATTTTTAAATTAGTTAATGTAACTGACATGTTTTGAATTTGGTAAAATAATCATCATTTTTGAATTCATAATTTCAAATATATCTTAGGGCTAATTTTTGGTTTTTTTCTGGAAACTTTCATTTTTTGATTAATAGTGAAACCACTAAGTGGTAGCTAAAAAAACTGAATTTTTTCATAAAACATAATTTTACCGCTTCTGTGAGTGGAATTTCAAAAATCTGAGAGACACGGTTGATTTTAGTAAGTAAAATGTGGTTCAATGAGATGAAAATAATTTTTGGTGAATAGTAACTTTTTACTTTTATTTACCACGGTTAAAAGTAAATACGGTAGTTAAGGGTAAAAATGATATTATTATTACCCTAACACATGTCCTAATTCTATTGGATAAGTGTAATTCGACCAGAAACAACCTTAGAAATAAAATATGACTATTTAGGCCCACTTGGATTAGATTAGGACATTTATTATCAATTTATTTAAAGAAGGGTTAAAAGAGTTAAAATCAAAGTTTAATAACTAAAGCATTTTTAATATAGGGTTATACATAAGATAAATTCGACTATAAATATTCATTAGAAATCTAAAAATATTTCCTACATAGTGGTATTTTATTTTTAATTTTTAGACTTAATATAATTTAATTTATGTATGATACAATGATGATGCAGTAATTATCTTATTAATGAAATATTGACATAATTGATGTTATAAATATCCAAAAAAATGTAATTTGAGACTTTTTATGAATTCCAATAATTTTATATGTTAACATGAAATGTTAGTATTGATTTAATTAAATTTTTTCGAACTAATAATTCTGTTATGATTTTCACAAAAATCAATTACCAAATAGTGTCAAAATTGACATAAAATAGTTTTTAAAAAAATACCATATTATTAATTGTTATTTTATTCCTAAAAATCTATGGTTCGGAAAAATGACTTAGATGAGGTTATATATATTAATAATAAACAACTTGTGGTTATTTTGGCTTGATATAGTAAGTTTATTAACCTTATAGTGTACGAAAACAAGAAGACACAGTAAAAGTTAAATTATCTAACTTAAAGTTAAATCTAAATGATAAGGTTAAAATTGATACCTAAACTTGTATAAATTATATTTTATGAGATTCTTTCGACCCATACCCACCTTAGCTTATAAATAAATCAATTTGGAGCTATTTAAAATCAAATATGAGTTTATAATAAAATAATAGTTTTAGTTTTCCAAAGGAGCCCCTCTCCCCCCTTATAAAATGGCACCTCCTCCCTCTCTTCCTCGCACCACTTTGAGCCTTCAAACTCGGCCAACACCTGCCAAATTCTCTTCTCCACTTCCATAGAAGCATCCTAGAGGTTCTGGTCTTCTTCAAAGACCAATTTTAGTTCCCTAAGAGGAGGTCTCAAAGAGGCATTTCAAAGAAGAGATAATGTCCGTTACCGATTCTTTTAACTTTATTTCTTCTTCCACTTCTTATTATTTAGTTGTTTCATTATTAAGTAATAACATCAGTATAAATCATATATATATATGTTATTATATGTATCAGACAACCCTATTTCACCATCTATCCATCCTACAGAAAATGAAATCACCATGCGTGCGTACGTACGAAATACCGTCTCCACGCCGTGGTGAAATCTATTTTCCACCACCACCTTACTTGGATGGGTATACAGGTGAAAGTAATGAATATATATGATTATTGTAAAGTGGTATTGATTATGAAATAGTATATATACACTCCAATAAAATTCCACGATCATAGGAATGATATCATCACTCGTGCGTACGTACGGAATACCGTCTCCACGATGTGATGCGACTCGTTCTACATGATATTCATTTCATAATGATTATATAAATGAATTGAATGAATTAATATGATATATATTACACAAATAACATTCTGTAAATGAGGTATCTATAACCTAAAGAGAAGAATATTAATTTATTCGACAAAACACGCATAAGAAAAAAAAGTAATAAACACTCGAATAACAAGTAGTAATGAAATATTACCAATAAGAAGCTAATAATATGACCATATATGATATCATAACAATATGTATGATTCTTAAATAAGTCAATAACATTATTTAAATCATTATACAGGAGGTTCGGACACTTACGAAGCAAATCGGACCTAAGGTAAGGGAAATATCACAATCTCATTTTTATCCGTGATTGATTAAACTTTGGTATTTACTGGGGTGTATTTTATCATCCACATCCATGTTTCCTCAATATGTAATATTATATCCATCCAACTACAATTTTTTAAATCCAAGTTTACCCTTCGGTGAGTTTTTAGTAAAAGATATGAAAGGAATCATTTGTCATTTTTCATAAGAGGTACTTTTTGACTTTTCTAACAGAAGTACGAGAAGAATGTTTATTTTAACTTATACGGAATGAATAGATTTTTAAAAAATTATTTCCAAGAAGCTTCCTTTACAATTTTTCAAGTTTATTTTTAATCAAATTCTTTTAGTTTAAAATTGTATGACATGTTAAAGAAAGGAAAGTGTTTTTGAAGTAGAAAGGATATTTTCCTCAAGAATGGAGTTCATGTGTTTTATAAAAATTATTTTCCATATAAGATAACAAAGAGTTCTGTTTATATCCCTATTATTACATTTATTTTATTATGTTTTGATGGAATTATTTTATGAATTCCTTTATCTTATATGAGTTGTTTTATGATGTCACGATGTTTAAGATTCCCATTTTTATTACATGGGTTATGCTATGATGTATGGTTTATGATTTTGTGGAACACATAAGAATGGTATCATTATGAGATGGGTGGGACCTATATCTCCCTCCAATGCATTGGGTAAAGATTTATATCTCATGAGATAGACATGGCTGGAACGGAAAGTTAAACCGGTTCAGTAATACTGGGCTGGAACGAGGAGTGAACTCGATTGAGAAAGAGACTTTGTCCACTAAGATGGTCTTGACAGCAATGCCTTTTCTACTATGGAAATCATATCATGTGCTTAATGGTTTCCACAATTACATGTTTTATTCCCATTATATTTTATCATTCTTAATGTTTCTTTATGATCTATGCCTTACGTACTTCCATGTTTTGTGTCATTTCTCAAGATTTTGATGTTTAAACATTATGTTCATGTTTTTTAGTTCAAATGTATATGGTATGTTTTATTTTATCAATGCTTGCCCTTACTGAGAATTTGAGCTCACCCTTTTTATGTTTTCTTTTCCACAGGATATAAAGAAAGGTTTTCGGTAAAAAATGGATGATCTTTATGGGAGATGTTGAAGATCTTTCACCATGATTAGAATATTACGTTCCGTGTTTCCAAAGACACTAAACTATTACAGTCCTTGTGTGTCTCCTTTTTTTATGTATTAAGTATTCCGCTAAAGTAATGTAATGTCCATGTATGTTAAGCTTCGGGTCTCTACAGTTGGTATCAGAGGAAAAGTTTAGTCAACCTTTGGAAACTAGGATGCGAAAACGTTAGTGATATCCCTAGAGATATTTCTAAGGTATGTCTAGGGATGTCCCTAAGGATAAGTATATGTATATGATATAGTCATAGAACCATGGTAACGATATTAGATTAAACCAAAGATGTTAGATATTGATGCTACTCCCCCTTTATTATGATTTTTTCCTCTCACACTATTCTTTTTGGGTTTTAGAAAATGGATGGAAACAAGATGATTCACAATAATGGAGGATATGATGGACAATGGAATGATATTCTTCATGACCAACCAAATTAAATGAGAATTGGAAGTCCAAACATCATTATTATGCCGAATCAGCAATCTCATAATATGATTAACAAAGTAAAATTTGGTAAGTTTCCTGACTCGGCTAATAAGAGAAAGATGGAGTTTAATGATGATCATAGAGGAAAGAAAGTTCAATTTCCCCTATGTAAATCATGTGGGAAGAGGCATCAATGAGAATGTTTCAAAGGAAATGAAAGATGCTTTGGGTGTGGAAAAGGACACAAAGCCAGTAAGTGCAAAGGAGAATGTTCAGTTAACACCACGGATGAGGATAATGGTATTTCTACAACATCAACAATGGTTAAATGTTTTAAATGTGGAATGTACAGACATTATGTAAACCAATTCCCTAAGGGAAAGTCTTATGAAGAGAATCAATATGGTCGTATGGGTGGTATTTATGTTGATGATGATGAAGAGACTACAAATGATATGTGAGATGAAAGAATTGTTGAAGCTCGATCAATGGTTTAAGAAGGTAGTGGAAAGATTACATGTTTATCATGTGTAATGTTGTATAAGTAATCTCATGGTACTATGGAATAAAGAGACATCTAAGGATTGTTACACTGTTGTCTTTCCCAGAGATTTGAAAGTGTATGATTAATGGTACCGATATCCATGAAAGGTTATTCATATATTTTTGGAATGTAGATGATATGCGCATAATAAAGTAATAATGAGAAAATTAAATGTTTGATAGTATTAATGAGCTCATGACTGATATAAAAAGAAGGGTATATCATGGTTTGAGTATATAGAATTTTTGGATTTTGGTATGTGGAAAGAGTTAACTTTTGACAGCATTCATGTTTTCACTAAGGTTTAATGGGTATTCATTTTTCAAGAGAATACATGATTAAGGTATTCACATGATTGGAATGTGACCAATAAGATATATGGGGGATAAATGATGGTATTCACATGCTTGGTTGATGAAATTTCAAGTAATCGTTTTCTTTATACTATGAACTTGGACCAAAGTATTTTAGATAAGAATAATGATTGGAATGGATTATGTTGGACATAAGTTAGTATTGTTTAAGGATAGAACATTTTTTTATTTATGGGATGTTATAGTAATTTAGTTTTAGAAAAAGGGCAACCTGCAGGACGGGCAACAACCCATCGCGTCAGACAAGGTTGTGGGAATCGAACCCACCACCGAAGTGCGACTGGCCTTTATCGCCTACCACTGGCCTACATGAAGTCCTTGGTTAGTAGAAACTAGTTTTATTTTATTACGCAGTATGATATATGAAGTATAGGTTAATTCTTGGAATCGTATTCGATTAACCTCACCATAGATGGACTTATGTATATTTGATAACTTTTGCTAACCTTTTATTTGAAACAGATGGAATGACCCATCATTCTATCACATGATCTATTAACACTTCATGAATAACAAATTAAACTTCATTTCATTAAGGGATGAAGTGGAAATTGTTCAATTAACGAATAACAATGAGATTGTACCAAAATCATGTAAGTATTTCTTTTAATGATCTTGAAAACCAAAAATGTTGTCCTAGTGCCCTTATATCCGATGAATCAGATAGTACCTTAGATCATCAAAAATATATGGATTTGTGATTGCTGACTTTTCCATAGCCATGTTCTCTACCACTCTCCATCAGAACATGATGGTTAGATTTTTCTTCCATATCCATATTTTCACCTATGTTCTCCTACGTGGAATCCTAGTGATGAGTTAATTTGGGTAACCGTTACATTTTATACTTTAGTTTTTAAATCCAAGTTTTGGTATTCCATTTTTCGATGTGGGTTTCTATTAAATAAACTTTCGAGTAGTAAACCATTTATAACCCCGACTAATTTCGAGGGTGAAATTCATTTTAAGGGGGGTAGAATGTAACATCCCGAGATTTTATGAAAAATATTCTTTTTAATTTTATTGATTTCTTGTGTTGTACGCTACACCAAAAGGAGATTGCACTACACGCATCCCTGAATTGTCTTGCATTACATGCAATCACGACCTTCCTCGATAGCGTGTGTTGTACGCAATACCGATTTTCACTAAACAACGATATGCTATTAAAATATTATTAAAACTAGCCGTTATGAATAGTAATAACCACCTTTTGAAATTTTATAAATTTTATCTTCCAAAATGGACTTCATTTTTGGATTTGGAATATCGAAATTAGCTTAGGGTGAAATTTTGGTACTTTTCGTATAACTTTCATATTCGGATGAATAGTGAAAAATAATAAATTTTATTTAAAAAACAACTTTTTTAATCGAAATAATTAATAGTGATAAATTATTAATTTGAGTGGTTTAAAAGTATATTTAGAATATATTTTTACAATTTAATACAATCTTGGTTATTGGATGTAATTTCACATTTAAACCAGACATAAATAAGTTTCAATCTTTTGATAGTTATTATCTCTTAAAAACACGCTATTTATTTTGACGACGGGAATTAATTTTTAAATTAGTTAATATAAATGATATGTTTTGAATTTGGTAAAATAAACATAATTTTTGAAATCATAATATCAAATATAGCATAGGCCTAATTTTTGTTATTTTTCTAGAAACTTTCATTTTTTGATGAATAGTGAAACCACTAAGTGGTAGTTAAAAAACTGAATTTTTTCATAAAACTTAATTTTACCGCTTCTGTGAGTGGAATTTCAAAACTCCGAGAGAAATGGTTGATGTCAGTAAGTAAAATGTGGTTCAATGAGATGAAAATAATTTTTGGTGAATAATAACTTTTTACTTTTATTTACCACGGTTAAAAGTAAATAGGGTGGTTAAGGGTAAAAATGATATTATTATTACCCTAACACATGTCCTAATACTATTGGATAAGTGTAATTCGACCAGAAACAACCTTAGGAATAAAATATCACCATTTAGGCCCACTTGGATTAGATTAGGACATTTATTATCAATTTATTTAAAGAAGGGTTAAAATAGTTAAAATCAAAGATTAATAACTAAATAATTTTTAATATAGGGTTATACATAAGATAAATTCTACTATAAATATTCATTAGAAAGATAAAATTATTTCTTACATAATGGTATTTTATTTGTAATTTTTAGACTTAAAATAATTTAATTTATTTATGATACAATGATGATGCAGTAATTATCTTATTAATGAAATATTGACATAATTGATGTTATAAATACCCCAATAAATGTAATTTGAGACTTTTTATGAATTCAAATAATTTTATATGTTAATATGACATGTTATTATTGATTTAATTAAATTTTTTCGAACTAATAATTTTTTATGATTTTCACAAAAATAAATTACCAAATAGTGTCAAAATTGACATAAAATAGTTTTAAAACAAATACTATATTATTAATTGTTATTTTATTCCTAAAAATCTATGGTTCGGCCAAAGGAATTAGATAAGGTTATATATATTAATTATAAAAAACTTGGGGTTCGTTTGGCTTGATATAGTATGATTATTTACCTTATAGTGTAAGAAAACAGGAAGACACGGTAAAAGTTAAATTATCTAACTTAAAGTTAAATATAAATGATAAGGTTAAAATTGATACCTAAACTTGTCTAAATTCTATTTTATGAGAGGATTTAGACCCATCCCCACCTTAGCTTCGAAATAAATCAATTGGGAGCTATTTAAAACCGAATATGACTTTATAATAAAATAATAGTTTTAGTTTTCTAAAGGAGCCCCTCTCCTACCTTATAAAAGGGCACCTCCTCCCTCTCTTCCTCACACCACATTGAGCCTTCAAGCTCGGCCAACCCCTGCCAAATTCTCTTCTCCAATTCCATAGAAATATCCTAGAGGTTCTGTCCTTCTTCAAAGACCAATTTTAGTTACCTAAGAGGAGGTCTCAAAGAGGTGTTTCAAAGAAGAGGTAATGTCGGTTACCGATTCTTTTAACTTTATTTCTTCTTCCACTTCTTCTTCTTTAGTTGTTTCATTATGAAGTAATAACATCAGTATAACTAATATACATATAAGTCATTATATTTATGAGACAACCCTATTTCACCATCTATCCATCCTACGGAAAACAAAATCACCACGCGTGCATACATACGGAATACCGTCTCCACGCCGTGGTGAAATCTATTTTCCACCACCACCTTACTTGGATGGGTATAAGGGTGAATGTAATGAATATATATGATTATTGTAAAGTGGTGATGATTATTAAATAGTATACATACACTCCAATACAATTCCATGATCATAGGAACGATATCATCACTCGTGCATACGTACGGAATACCGTCTCCACGATGTGATGTGACTCGTTCTACATGATCTTCGTTTCATAATGATTATATAAATGAATTTAATGAATGAATATGATATATATTACACTAATACCATTCTAGAAATTAGGTATCTATAACCTAAAGAGAAGAATAAGAATTTTTTCGACAAAACACGCATAAGAACAAAAAGTAATAAACACCCGAATAACAAGTAGTAATGAAATATTACTAATAAGAAGCTAAGAATATGACCATATGTGATATCGTAACAATAAGTATTATTCTGGAATAAGTCAATAACATTATTTAAATCATTAAACATGAGGTTCGGACACTTACGAAGCAAATTGGACCTAAGGTAAGGGAAATATCACAATCAAATATTTATCCGAGATTGTTTATACTTTGGTATTTAATGCGGTGTATTTTATCATCCACATCCATGTTTCCTCAATATGTAATATTATTTCCATCCACCTACAATTTTTTAAATCCAATTTTACACTTCAGTGAGTTTTTAGTAAAAGATATGAAAGGAATCTTTTGTCGTTTTTCGTACGAGGTACTTTTTGACTTTTCCGACAAAAGTACGAGAAGAATGTTTTTTTAACTTATACGGCATGGATAGATTTTTAAAACATTATTTCCATGAAGCTTCCTTTACAATTTTTCATGTTTATTTTTAATCAACTTCTTTTAGTTTAAAATTGTATGACATGTTAAAGAAAGGAAAGTGTTTTTGAAGTAGAAAGGATATTTTCCTCAAAAATGGAGTTCAAGTGTTTTATCAAAATTATTTTCCATCTAAGATAATAAAGAGTTATGTTTCTATCCCTATTATTACATTGATTTTATTATGTTGTGATGGAATTATTTTTATGAATTCCTTTATCTTATATGAGTTTTTTTATGATTTCACGATGTTTAAGATTCCCATTTTTATTACATGGGTTATGCTATTATGTATGGTTTATGATTTTGTGGCACACATAATAATGGTATCATTATGAGATGGGTGGGACCTATATCTCCCTCCAATGCATTGGGTAAAGATTTAAATCTCATGAGATCGACATGGCTGGAACGACAATTTAAACCGGTTCAGTAATACAAGACTGGAACGAGGAGTGAACTCGATTCAGAAAGGGACTTTGTCCACAAAGATGGTCTTGACAGCAATGCATTGGCTACTATGGAAATCATATCATGTGCTTAATGGTTACCACAATTACATGTTTTATTCCCATGCTATTTTATCATTCTTAATGTTTCTTTATGATCTATTCCATACGTACTTCCATGTTTTGTGTCATTTATCAAGATTTTGATGTTTAAACATTATGTTCATGTTTTTAAGTTCAAATGTATATGGTATGTTTTATTTTATCCATCCTTACCCATACTGAGAATTTGAACTCACCCTTTTTATGTTTTCTTTTCCCCAGGATATAAAGAAATGTTTTAGGTAAGAAAAAAAGGGAAGATCTTTATGGGAGATGTTGAAGATCATTCACCATGATTAGAAGATTACGTTCCAAGTTTCCAAAGACACTAAACTATTACGGTCCTGGTGTGTCTGCTTTTGTTATGTATTAAGTATTCCTCTAATGTAATGTAATGTCCATGTACGTCAAGATTTGGGTCTCTAAAACTAATTTCTTTTATGCTGGTTCTGTTTATTTGGATTTATGGTTTAGGATGATGATTTATTCATTGTTGATTAATGGTGTTGTTGAGATTTATTTTCTAAAGTCGGAGGAGCATAATTGACTATTCTGTGAAGGATTCCTGATTTTTCTTAGGGTTCCTGGTTTCATTTTGGTTATGTTGTGATTCTGTCATGGTTTGATGTTTTTTTTGGAATGTGGTCTCAGTTCAAGGGTAAATGATTCTGGATTATCTTCAGAGACATCCCCATATGAGGATTAGAGCTATATGTTCTCACCAAACGTACATGATTTATTGTTGGATTTTTGAGAGGGTATGACCATGGACATCAGTACTGGCTCATCTTTGTACGAGATAGCTTTCCATTCAGCATTGGAATGGCCGAAACATTTCTTAATACCATTCATGACAGGAGGGGTTTTCATTAATGTTTTATCTGTTTTTTTTTTCATTTGGATAGTTAGAGCATGGTTTGTAATCTTTAGTCTTTGAAGTCATGTTTGGTTCCCCCTCATCCTTTAAAAGGGGAATTCTAATAATAAAAAAAAATAATTTTTATTTATTAATCATTATCAGAACCAAAAGAAGAAATTATGTATTTATAGTGTTTAGAAACAATTTTGGACTTTCGTTTTTTTGAATGTTTTAAATTCTCCAGTTTTTAAATCTTGGACACATATATAAAATTCCTAGAATTCTTATTTTTTGAAACAATTCCTTCTTTCTTGTAACATTTTTAATGTATCTTTTGTTAAAAAGAATTAGGATTCTTAGGATGATAACATTCATGAAATTAAATGGTTGATTTTTTTATAATTGAACTATTCTATTTGTCCTTAAAATTTTTTTGTTGGAAATGATCCAACTCAACTTTTTTTCCTTCATATTCACTTCCATATTATCATTATTATACATTTCATCCTTAATATATTTCTTTAAATTATCAACCTCTACAATAATATTTTTCTTTTCTTTTGAAGAAAATCATGAATTTTATTTGAACATTCCTATTCCAACCTCTTGTTTTTAATTTTGTGAATTATATTCTATCTCAGAAATTCTTCAAACTCCTCTTTCAAATGAAATTAAAGTTCAGTTTCATGTTCTTCATAAGTACTGATTCTGAACCCTTCATCATTCACTATTGAAATATACATATTCTCAACACTATAATCAATATATTTATTATATTCATCATCTATGCCTTCTTATTCTTCATATTTACAGAAGAAACATCATCAATTGGAATCGAATAATTTTCTATCTTTCCCTATGGAATACGATTTCCTTTTATCTTTTTGGTTCTTCCACGATGTCTTTCCATCCTTTCTCCTCTATCACTATCTTCCCCTTTCCTTCTTCATATAATATTTTATAAAATGTACCCAATGCCTCCACATCCAAACCATTTCAAGGGTTGTTTCCCTTTATATTTCCCTATACATCAAATCAAATTTTGAAAAATAAAAATAAAATATCATCATGATTTAATACGTTCCTTATTTAGGAATCAGAATCACTAGCTTCATCTTCAAAAAAATGTATTTGAATTTTATTTCTTAGAATCCCTAAAAGACATTTCTCTATAATTTTTTTTTCTTTTCATAGCTTTCTCTGTTATAATTTCAGAAGAGATGAATTTAGTTTCATAATCATCTAGAGGTAATGGTTTTGGATCTTTAACTTCCAGTATAGAAATTCTATCATCAATCATTCTTGGAAAACTCTCAAGATATTCTATGAAACTGTAAAATCTTTTATCTTTTCACCAAGACATATAATAGTGCTAAACATATCATTAACCCTAGTAAATAACATCCCAAAATATTATTACTCATAATTATTCAAATCTTAATTCTTCAATCTCCATATATTTAATTTTTTCTTATTCACTTTAGTATTACCTTCATTTATGAATTTCAATTTATCCCATATACAATTGGATGTGGAAACAACATTCACTCTTATGTTTTCAAATTTGGAAATTAGTGATAGTAAATCATTGATGGTGCTTTCATCATTCTCAAGATTCATCTCATCAATAGATGTAAGAGATATTTTTTCATAAATAGGATGAAATAAATTTTTTGTAGCTTTAGGAACATCATATATAATAGACATAAGATAAGGTGACATTATATCTTTCTATATATGATAATTATTACTACTCAATACTAGAATACATTTACTTTTAACACAATTCTGATTCTCAATCAATTTCTATTCAAAACATTAGTAGAGATTAGGCGAATGAAACATTCAGCACTGATACTACATGAGTGTTCCCAGTTTAGATAATTGTATCACAAAGAGGGGGAGGGTTCAATCAGTGATATATTTTCATTTTTATGTTTCCTATAAAATAAAACAACATTTAAATTCGATTAAATATTACATTCCCTACTGAAAAAAATTCAAACACACTTTCATAAGAATAGAAGAATTAACAAGGTTACTTATAATATATGAATAACTTCGTACATTGAATGGTTTAGAAAAATTACAATACAACACAACATACTACAAAAAAAGCCCTTTCTGTGGACTATAAGGAGTAGGATAGTCCCTTTCACTATTGTAGCACTATGAAAACAATCCAATAGTGTGTGTGCCCCTCTAAAAAATGATTTAATACAAACATTTTGTAACAAAACATGTTACCTGTTATTATTTATCATCATCCAAAAATAAATTATTTTAAAGAAAATATTATTTTTCTTACCCAAAAGCTGGTAAGAACTTTGAGGACACTGATATGAAACTCATTATCATTTCTTGATCTAATTCTTCCAATCCAATTGCATAGTACGAGTTTTCCAATATGATTTCCCAATATAAAAAACATAACTCTATCATAATATGACTCCGACAATTTTGAAAAAATTCTTTATATATTTGTAAAACCTAATACGATAACCAAATTAAAATTATCAATTCTAATAAGATGACCACCCGAATATGATGAGAATATTAATAAGATCATTATCTGAATACAATGATATTCTGAATGTGATGATGAAGTGAATATGTTGTGATCTTGTCTCTTCTCCTTTCTCTTCTATCCAGTAAAAAATATTCAACAAATAATAGTATAGAAAGTTATTCTCCCCAAAAATTTAGATCTTATATCTCTTCCTCTATTAATAACTCCTCAGTCATCAGAAAAGGAAAATGTACTTATCTAATTTTATAGGTGAGTTAAATGTGGTTTTAGAGGGATTCTAAATTTTTTTCACACTCAACCAAATTACTCAAATTTGAATTTTTACAAAATTTTGGATGCATTTAGGTCTTCTTCACCACTTTGTGAACCTTATAATAACATCTGACAACATTAGTTGTCTTCAAATTTTTTTTCCAAACACCAGTCTGATTTCAATTTCATGTTCTGATTTTCTCAGCCCGATATATTCATTACAATGCTCTGTTCTAGTTTCAATTTATGAAGAAATAAAAAACTTTAATCTTAATAAAAAAATCACAATTCATATTCTTTATTTTTATTCCTCAATACGATGGCATCAGTAGATTTCTCTGCACCATATGTAGAAAAAAATCCACTTATTATTATTCACATAAAAAAGATGAACTATAATCAACTCCAACATGATGGCTCTTGACCGAATTGATAAATGCATTTAAAAAATCACTTTTTACATTCTTTCATGAATGTGATATCAATCAGATTCATTCTAAATAGATTTATATATTTTATATTTGGGTCCAACTGAAAACCAGTATCTTCAATTTCTAACATTTGACAAAAAATTCCCATCATTTAAAAACAAATATGATAAAATCATTATGATGATCGAAAATCTTCATCTTCAGCAACATTCGATTTTTTTTAAAAACATAATTTTTTATCTTGAATTCCATAATGACATTGAATATGTTGAAGATTATCTCCAACATCATTAGACATACAATGGAACATATTGTTACTTCCCATTTCTCCACCAACAATCATTCTTTCCAACTCATCCTAAATGCAATTGACATGATTACGGTCACACTATATATGATTGAAATGATATTTTCATCTATTTCAACCTAGATATGAATAATCTATGTATTATTGGAATCAGCTATTCTCCCCCATTATTTCATCAATATTTAATAACATGTTTCACATCATACTAGTGATTTGTGATAAATACAAAATAGAAAAGCATCAACACATTGTTATCATTGTCATTATGACTCTAATTCTTCCTCATTGTGATAAAATATTTATGTTAGGATTAAATGTGAATTTGATAAACCTTTAGTTCTAGAAATATTCTAACTCAATATGATCTAAATTTTCATGAATTTTCATTCTGATTCCTTGAATATGATGGTCAGTCTGATTTTCAACAAATAAAAAGTGGGGTTATTTTCATTTATTCTTATTCATTCATGACAACAAATCACAATACCTAAATATTATCATATTGCTTATAAACATGGTCCAAAAAACATCAATATATACCCCAAATTGTTTTATATTAAATTGTGGATAAAAAATTGAGTGTTGTGTTGATTTCAACCCATGTCTACTACTCTCTAATAGATGTTTCTGGGAATTTGTTTCCTATAGATCATATTTTAATCCCCTTAATCAAATTCTATGCTATTTGGGGTATGAATTGGATGCATCTACATTTTTACCATATTAATGTTTAGGATAATTGATTCACATTTCATATCCCAAATAATCTTATGATTTTCACTCATTTTAATGCTAAATATGAATTCTGTATGGAAATTGCTTCCATTATTTCAGTTTTAATATGAAATAATGATGTGGTATTCATATGAAATGGGTCAAGAGAAACTATATATCGAGTATATGATGATTTTAAATAAATAAAATTTGGATTTTCTTTAATTTTAGCTTAGTAATTACCTATATCTTGGGGTCAATTTTTCTATAGAACTAATACTTGGTGTTATGATTACATAAAATAATCATTATAGAATGGAATCAATTAAGTATAATTTTTTAAAGAATAAATTATAAGAGAACTCGGATAAGAGTTTTATAAACATATGTTCTTCACCATGGGGTTCAAAATAACTATTTATTAAGAAGGAAAATGGATCAACACATATACTTATTATCACGAACATAAATTAATCATGATCATGAACAAATATCCTCAAACCCATATTGATTATTTTTTGAATCAAATATAAGTATTACAATAAATCAAAATGATTAACCATTGATCACGATATCTTCATGTTAGGGTTAAAATAGAGGTATTATATAAAAAAACATTAATATATGATATTCATTCTATGAATTTAAATTGATTCCCTTTAAACATATATATACTTCTACAATTTTCATGGATCTAATGAATATAGTATTTATATATTACATTAATAAATTTTTTGTAGTCTGTATAGATTATGTTATCATACATTCTATGAGAAAGGAAGAGATCGAATATCAATTGAGTATTGTTCTAATATAATTATGAAAGGATAAAAGGTATTCAAAATTTAGAAAATGGGGATTTTGGATACAAAAATAAAATTTCTTCAGTCATGAAATAAAAAATTATTGGTATAATTATGGTTCATTCAAAGATAGAGTTGATTTAGGAATTTACAAGGCTATCCAATATAGGAATGATTCGTATTTTTCTTGGATTTACTGGATACTATCAATTTATTGTGATAACTTTTTCATGACAACCAAATATACTAAAAATGATATATAAAAACCTATTCGTGTTTATTTAGCGAAATGATTATGAATAAAATTTCTTGTATCATAATAGATCACTAGACATTTTATTTTTAATAAAACTATCCTATAGTAGAGATGGTTATGGGATATATAGATAAGAATTAATGAAGGTATTGAAATTTTTCGTCATTAAAATAAACATGGTAGTCTCTTATAACTAACGTCAATTAATGGGTTTTGTGAAAATTACTCAAATAATAATTTTTAGCTTATAGATGTTATATTTTAATTAAATATGTATAATCATAACATCAATGATTAAATGTGTGAAATATATAGATATCATAACATCTTAAAATTTATATTTACATAAAAGGGTATAAACATGACCAAACTATGATAGTGGGAGCTTATCAAGGACTATGATTATTTAATACATTTCTACCATGGGATGGTAGAAAATGTGAAAGATTCTCTGAGTAGGATAAATTATAAATCCTTGTCAATCATGAATATTGAAACAAACATAATAATAATTTATTTGAAAAGTATTGACATTGAAATCATAATGGATGGTGAGAAATCCTATTATTCGCAAATGAAAGATCAACCATATATATAAGTGATGATAAAGAATGTGTAGAAGGATGATATTGAGATAAAAAAGTTATTAATAAATATTACATATCTCAACATTGAAAAAAATTTAATGAAAATATTAAATAAATTAATATGTATTATATTAATACCAAAATTAAATATGGTGATCATGGATGATGTATATATATTTATTCATTCTTTATTTATCTTTATAGAACAATGATGAATATAAAAATGGTAAATCATTTTTATGGGACATTGTATTGAGGAATATTGTAATGTTTATATCTCTATTCTAGGATTTTCTAAAAGTTAAGCCTAAATTGTAGAATTAAAAATTGATGATGCCCGTATAACCCATGACTTTTTGTAAAATGGGAAAACATTTTCATATATTTAATTGTATTTATTCCTATGAAATATATGTTATATAATTATATTTGGGTTGTATTTTACCACCTTAAAAGGTCAAAATGAATCATTATTATTTGTTATGATTCTCATTCAATAAAATTTCCATGGTATACATAATTGAAGTGGTAAGTCTATATGGACTAATACTCCATAATATTTTTTTCAACGATCAGAGGTTGAAAAAAATGTTTTCTAGATTTATTTAACATGAATTTGAAAAAAATTATATATTTAGAACAGTTTATAATCATAATACTTATTTTTAGTCTTAATAAACAATTCAAAACTCCAATTTTATGATAAGATAATTTTTAATGGATTTCATAGGTAGTTTGGATCAATGATATCTCTTGATAGGGTTACAATATAACAATAAATTATATTCATGTATTCAAATGGAACTATATGAGGATATCTGTGGGAAGAGGTGAAGAACACCAACATTTTAGGGTGGTCTTGGTGTGTGTATATCATTGGGACTACATATTTCTTATGCAATGTCTACGAATATTCTAGCAATTTGATTATACACTAAAACAACACAATGTTGACATTTGGGAAGAGGAGAATCTTTATATCTAGATACATTCTCTAATTTGAAACACTCGATTATGGGGGTATAATATCTTATTATCATTCACTACCATCAAACCTCTCCCAAGGGCATGATTTGTTCTATGTATCACCTTTTAGGAAGTGCGTTCCTCTATATTCTCAAATATAAACATAGAGGTATAAAAAGAGGAACATGATATCCCTTATGAAGAAACAACTGGGAGAAATCTTGGAAAATAGGATAATCTAATATGAAACTAGTCCACTCATTGAATATTTCGTAAAGAATCGTAATTTTTGGGATGAATTTTGTGAATATGATGATATAATGATGCACGAGTACCTCATTTTATTTCATTAAAGTAATTTAGTTTTAAGGGTAAAATACATTTAAGGTGGGTATAATGTATTACCTCATGATTTAGGTAAGTATTTATTATTTTGAATGAATAATTTGATTGATATCACGTGATAGACATAACATATAACTAAAATAGATATTTCATTATGTCATTATTGTAGAATATTATAGTACAATATAAGACACATTATGAGATAACTAAATGATAGATAATTAGAAATATTTCTGACAGAATGAAAATGCACATAAATAAAACTACTATAAGGTTGAAATTATCATCCTCACAATATGATATAAAGATTATAATTTGGATTATTACTACTAATGAAAAAACAATTTAAAAATGTGAAATATTTAATGAAAAATAAAATAGAGAATAATATATAGGATTTTAGAGATACATGCAGGGAAATATATATGAATATAATATGATAATTATATATTTTCATTGGACATATGGCCATTTAATATGTGGTCATTGGATATATAATTATTTTATATACGAGTATCTAATAGGTATATTGATGTTGTTTAATTTTTAGTAATAAATTAAAAGACATATAATTCACAATTAAAGCATAATTCTGCTTGAAATAAAAATAATTAATTAAAGTATTTTATTGTAAAGCCATATATATATATTTTCCCTTTAATAATCATTATCAAAAAATTACATTATATATTTAAAATTAAATGAAATATTATAATGCCAATTTTATTGATAAAATTGAATTCTTTTATGATAAATAATGGGTTGTGAGTAAAATTAATTAATATTAAAAAAAGGATATTTTCAAAAAATTATTTTTTATAAATATTGTGTATATTTATAAATGAAATTGATTAATTTTAAAATATGATAATAATATATTGTTCCAATATATTATCAAATATATTAATAATAATTTATTATTAATTTATATGATATATGGTGTATTACACTAGTATGTTAAAGAAGACGTTTTTTGAATATTTATTCTATTTTTTCTGATTTAATTTAAAATTTAATGTTACCATATTTATGAATTTAATTATATTAATTGGTTACTATATTTTTAATCAAAACATTTATTTCTCAAGATGGATAGATTCAATTTTAGGCATAAAAATACTTTATTGTGGAGAATAATGCATAACATTAGTAAACTATAAAAAACACTAAAATATATTATATATAAAAAATGATGTATCAAAATTATAGTAAACTAATAATTGTGAATTATGAATGGAATATTGATAATCCATGGTTTATACCACATATTGAGATATTTTAATCTAAAAAACCTTTATTACCCATTAAGTATTGATATATTAAAAAAATTCCATTTATACTCAACTATAAAAGGACTTCTCCATCACGACATACAAACTAATTGAATCCAAAGGTTATATCTTACATTACTATCAAATTATTTTGTCTTAAATTATTATTTTATGTTTGGTATCTTCTTATTCCCTGAAGGAGGGATAAATCCTTTAGTATAAAGGAATCAATTTTTAAGAGTATCCCATTAAAGTGATTGTCTCTGATTTTATTAATATTTATTAGTAACATTATTATATAAAATCATTACAAATATAATTATACACTCTAATAATATTATTTTTACATAATTTTTCATCTAATAAAAATATCTTTCAATTTTATTTATCTAAAGCATTACTCATTAAATAGTATTATAATCAATTATTTCATTTAGTTAAACCACTTACATGAACACTATTATTTCGACATAATAATTTTCATAATGAATATGTTGTAAGATATTAATAATTATAATATATAAAATTTTGGATTAATTTATATCAAGAATATGGTTCTTAAATGGTGATACAAAAATTATTTTTCATTATGAGGTAACTTTTAAATATCAGTAAATTACTATAAAAATGATCATCCTAGATTCCATTCCTAGAAAACATACACCTAGAATACATCAAATCAACATGGAATAGAATAAATAATTGAACCATAAATATTAATCTTCCATAAATAATATTTTAATGATTAATTTTTTATCATATAATTAGGATTTAAATAACTAATAAAATTATTGTATGAAACATTATTAAATATTAATGTCTCATAATGGAAATAAAAAATAAAAAACTATTAAATGTGAAATAAGGGATTATAATTAAACAGTTTTAAAGGAAGTAGATTTAAAAAATATTCATAGATATGTGTCTAAGAAGTTCATTTATAACGTCCCGACCCCAGAAGCCCAGAGTCGGTGCATTATTACATATCATTGGAATGATCACAAAAGATCAAGTATCGAAAGACCGATTAGTTTCGTAGTCTTGAAATTACTAGATACAATCATAAGGTTTACATTACATTATAAAATGGAAAAGTACAACAACATTGTTTCCATAGACCACAATGGGTTCCCCTATAATATCCCTACAGGTCTTTCATAATATACTTCTTCTCATCCTGGGAAAAATAAAACATAGAAAGGGGTGAGCTCAGATGCTCAGTAAGGATAAAAATATAGCAAAAACATTCATAAATAAGTAGAAACATTTAAGGATATGTATAAGACTAAAACAAAAGCCTTATAAACATGAAATTAAGCATAATATGGAAAAGATAAATTCAAATAATTCCATTTACTTATTCACATGGATATTCTACTAGTAGAATAATTACATGCAATATCAATAGCCCCTTTAATAATGTTGGAATGCACAATTCCAAACTATCATAACCACATAGGTGAGGCCTTGCGCAAAGACTACAAATATTATTTTTTCAAGGGCTTGTTACAAGACACTAGTTTTTCTCATGAGACCTACCAATACATTGAGGGGATATAGTGGGCTCAAACCGTCACATACCAAGTCCAATGCACTCCTCTTTTGAAAAGGTTTAAACATAACACAAAAATTCTTATTAAAACTAGAATAAGAAATGTAAATAAATTATACATAAACAATAAATGGTATAAAAATAACACATCCACAGTCAAACATATCACAAAACCTTCAACATAATATGGAATTTTTTTATCATAATAAATCAACATCAAATAATCTTAAAATCCATCAATGGATATTGACATAGATGAAATCAAAACTATTTGAAAGAAATATATATATTTTTAAATAATTTAAAATTCAAATAATTATAAAAGAAAAAATTAATTGTGAAGATATTATTATAAGTTTGTAAGGTAAGCTTAGAAAATTTTATAATGGAGGAAAATCAGCTGCACCCATTGTATAAGTTAAAAAACATTCTTACCTTAATTTTTTCATAAAGGTTTAAAAGGAACTTTTTTAGAAGACGACATAATGATTCCATTTTAAAAAACATATAAAAATTAAAACAAGGCTATAATTGAATTTAACCCATTATCTAATAAATATTATAAATGTTTTGAAATACAGTTTTAAAAAACATTGATGTGGATGATAAAGAGGTCCCAGTAGACACTTACGTAAAAACAACCACGTATAATAAAGAGATTGTAAAATTAACCCTTACATTGTAATTTTACTTGGTAGAGGGTAGGTTAAACACTTGTATAATTGTGAAATAATAGTTATTAATTATACATTAACCATATACATTAATATGATATCTTATATGATCTTCTAATATTTCTTTGTAAATAATATTTTAGTATTATCGTTGTTTCGGGTGTTAACTGATTCGTTTTCCTTTATATGATTTGTTACAAGAGTAATGTTTGTTATGGATGGGATGTATCATATTCATATACAGAATTATATTAAGTACTTATACATTATTTTTAACCATAAAATGAAAATTATTCTTGAATGAATAAAATGGGGAATGAATCTCATCACGTTCGTGGAGACGGTAATCTGTACGTACGCACGAGTGACAATATCATTATTTTGATATAAAACTAGTATATAATTGGATGGTATATCATATATACAAAATAATTATCATTTTATATTTATTATTTACTTAATTTATAATCATTATTATACCCATAAAAATTATGTAGTGTTTGAATGATAAACTACACTACGACGTCGAGACGGTAAGCCGTACGTACGCACGTATGGTGACATGTCATTCAAAGGCTGGATAGAAAAATGAATATTGTTGTATCATATTTATAACAACTTCATAGTATATAGATATACTAGAGTTATTATTTTATAATCTAAACATTAATGAAAAAGGAAGTGGAAGAATACAAGAACAAGAAAGAGGTGATGAAATTATTACCTCTTCTTCGAGTGTTTCATTTTGAGTTGATCAAAAGGGATCTATAGGTTACCTTTTTGAATAATGGAAGGATGCTAGGATGAATTTAAGTATGTTAGGAGGATATTAGGGTAGGGTTTTTCCAAGAAAAAAAGGCTTTGATGGTGTGAATTTGAGAGAAGGGGGAGTGCCCTTTTATAGGAGGGGTGAGGGGAACCATAGGAAAAGAGTGAAATATTATTTTAAAATAAAATAATATTCGATTTATAATGGCTCCAAAGTGACTTATTTCGAGACTAGGGTGGGGATATGTTGAAATAGTTTCAACCAATATATTTTAGATAGGTTTAGGTCACCATAATAACCTTATCATTTATATTTAACTCATAGTTAAGTAGTTTGACATTTACTAGGTCTCTTTGTATTTTTATAACATATGGTTAATAAACTAACTATAACAGGACAAGATAACCCCAACTGGTTAATTATTACTATATATAACATTATCTAAGTCAATTGGCCAAGACTTATATATTTATTAATAGAATATCAATTAATAATATAAAATTGGTTTTAAAAACTATTTTATGTCAATTTTCACACTATTTGGTAAATGATTTTTGTAAAAATCATAACAGCATGATTACTTCTAAAAAATTAAATTAAATCAATAATAAAATGTTCTATTAACCTATAAAATTCGTTGAATTCATAATTTTTTTTTACTTTTATTTTGGTATTTATAATATCAATTATTTTAATTTTTCATTAATAAGGTAATTGCTGAATCATCATGGTGTCATAAATAAATTAAATTATATAATGTCTAAAAATAATAAATAAAATACCATTATTTAGGAAATATTTGTATCTTACTAATGAATATTTACAGTGGAATTTATCTTATGTTTATCCTTATATTAAAAATGGTTTAGTTATTAAACATTGATTTTAACTCTTTTAACTCTTCTTTAAACAAAATAATAATAAATGTATTATTCTAATCCAAGTGGACCTAAATGATAATATTTTATTACTAATGTCGTTTTTGGTCGATTAACACTTATCCAATAGAATTAGGACCTGTGTTAGGGTAAAAAAAATATCAATTTTACCTTTGATTACGCAATTTAATTTTAGTCGTGGTATATAAAAGATAAAAGTTACTATTCACCAAAAATTATTTTCATCTCATTGAACCACATTATACTTACTAATATCAACCATGTCTCTCGGATTCTCGAAATTCAAATCATAGAAGAGGTAAAATTACGTTTTATGCAAATTTTCAAAAGCTCCTATGAGGTGGGTAAAAGACGGTAAAAAGTTCAAATAAATTTATATATATTAAACTTAATATAAAATGAATCCAATGAATTAAATTGAACTTATATAGGTATTATGTATCTATTTTTACCCAAAATAAATTTAAATAAAATAAATAAATATTTAAATAAAAATTCAGTTTTAACCAATAACTCAGTGTTATTCATTATTCATCAAAAATTGAAAATTTTCAGAAAAAAACCAAATATTCTCCCTAAGCTAATTTTGATACTCCGAATCTAAAAATGTAGTCCATTATAAAAGATAAAATTTTTAAAATTTTAAAAAGTGGGTATTACTATTCATAATGGTTAGTTTGATTGGTTGTGGGGTGTTTAAACTCGAAGTTTCATACAACACAAGATATTGTATTATTCAAAGGGAAACGTGCCGTGGAAGGTTGGGGTATTACATTCTCCCCTCATTCAAATAATTTTTCCCAATAAATTTATAGAATAATACTACATACAATGACTTGGGATGTTCTTCATCATAAGTTCGTTGGGTTCTCACATTGCCTCTTCCAGCTTATGGTTTCTTCAAAGAACTTTTACCATATGAGTCGTCCAGTTTCTCAAAACTTGTTCTCTAGCATCAAGATACCTGACAGGCTCTTCTCAATAAGGAAAATTAGGTTTCAGTTCTAATTCCTCATAGGTGAGTACATGCGTTGGGATAAGCATGTATTTTCTCATCAGTGATACGTGAAAAATATCGTGAACTTTGGAGAGACTTGGCGGCATTGCAAAATGGTAAGCAACAACCCCAATTCATTCTAGAATTTGAAAAGGTCCAATGTACCTGGGACACAATTTACCCTTCATACCAAAACGTAAAACACCTTTCCATGGAGATACCTAAAAGAAAACATGATAACGTACATGAAATTCCAAATCCTTGCTTCGATTATTAGTATTGTTCTTCTACCTACATTGAGCTGCTTTAATGCTAGTTTGGATTACCTTTACTTTTTCCATCGTTTCCTCAACAAGTTCTGGGCCTACATGCTTTCTTTCACCAACATCATCCCAACAGTTTGGTGTGAGACATCACTTTCCATATAACGCTTCATTTGGTTCCATCTTAATACTTGAATGGAAGCTATTGTTATAGGAAAAATTATACCATAGGTAAATATTTATTCCAAAAACCTTGAAAGTCATGTGCGAATGATCTCAAAATGACTTCTATGGTTTAAATAGTCTATTCTGATTGTCCATCAGTGTGGGGGTGGTAGGCAGTGCTCAAATGAAGTTCAGTATCCCAGGCTTTCTGAAGACATTTCAAGAATCATGATGTAAAACATGGATCATGATAAAAAACAATCGATAGTGGTACTCCATGAAGTCATAAAAAATCTATATTATATAGTCTTTTTAAACGTTCATGTGGTAAATCTTCCCATATAGCAAGAAAATGTACTGACTTGGTAAGACGATCAACAATGAACCACAAATCATCATTCCTTCTAGGATTCTTTGGTAGTCCAATGACAAATTCCATCGAAATATTATCTCATTTCCACTCATGTATGGGAAGAGGATTCATGACTCCTCCAGGCTATTGCCTTCCAGCTATCACTTATTGAAAAAGCATACATCTTGAAACAAAATCAGCAATATCACTCTTCATATTGTCCCACCAAAAATGTTCCTTCAAATATATATACATTTTGGTGCTACCAGGTTGTGTAGAGAAATTGGAACTATGAGAATCATCCAAAAATTACCTTTTTAGATAAGGTATATCATGAACACAAATCTCTTCTCAATTTTCAAAATTTCATCTTCATACACAAATTTACTCAATTTCCCATCATTCACAGCTTTAATCTTCTTTTGAAACTCTTCACCACCAGTCTGATAACTCTTTATCCTTTCTAGTAAATATTGTTTGGAAACAATTTGAAAGAGCATTAATGTTTCACCTTCTATGGTGATTCCCATATCCATCTTTACTAGATCCATGTATATAAGATCCTTTTTAACACTCATCTTGTTCAAAACTCCATGATCCTTTCTAGTCCAACCATCCACCACCTTATTTTCCTTACCTGGGTGGTAGTGTATCATGCAATCATAATTTTTGAGTAGTTTAATCCATTTTCTTTGCCTCATGTTGTGTTCATTCTGTGAGAAAATATAATTCAATCTCTTCTGATCTGTATATATCTCACATTTTTCACTGTAGATATAGTGTCTCCAAATATTCAAAGCAATGTTTACATCTTCTAACTAAAGATCATGAGTATGATAGTTTTGCTCATGAATTTTTGACTATCGTGATGCATAGGTAATAACCCTATCATACTGCATAAGGACACAACCATGTCCTTTCTTTGAAGAATCACTATAAATAACAAACCCATCATTCCCCTATGGTATATTCAATATAAAAGAATTGACTAATATTCTATTAAATTCTTCAAAACATTCTTCATACTCTTTTGTCCAAAAAATTTAACCCATTTTCATGTGTACATTGTTACTGGGTTAGCCAACCGAGAAAGGTTTTGGATAAAACGCCGATAATAACCTGATAGACCTATAAAACCGTCTACCTCGGTTATACTCGCCAGTGATGGAAATTCATGGAAAGATCTTGTTTTATAAGGATCAACATAGATTACATCCTTAGGGACAATATGGTCATGAAAATAAATCTCTTGTATCCAGAATTCACACTTGCTAAACATCCCATATAATCCATTTATTTTGAGGGATTTTATAATGGTGTGCAGGTGTTATTCATGATCTTCATAGAATTTGGAGTATACTAAGATATCATCAATAAATACCACTACAATGTTATCAAAATATTCCTTGAAAACTCTATTCATTATATCCATGAAGATAGAGGGTGCATTAGTCAATCCAAAAGGAATTACTGTAAACTCGTAATGATCATACCTAGTTCGAAATACTATTTTCACAATGTCTTCCTTCTTCACACACAATTGATGATATCCATATAGAAGGTCAATCGTTGAAAAGTATTGAGCCCCATGAATTTTTTTGAATAAATCATCAATGCAAGGTAGGGGATACTTGGCATTTTTTCTTATATGATTGATCTCCCTGTAGTCAATGCACAACCTCATAGATCCATCTTCCATATTAACAAAAAGAACAGGGGATCCCCATAGAGAAACACTAGAGTGAATAAATCCCCTATTACTCAGTTCCTCTAGTTGTTTCTTTAGATCCACAAATTCCATAGTGTCCATTCTATATGGGGTCTTCAATATGGGCCTTGATATAGGAATTATGTCAATGAAAAACTCAATTTCTTATTCTGGAGGATTTCCATGTAAATATTCTGGAAACACATCAACATATTATTTCGCAATAGGTACATCCTATTTTTGATCAATCCTTTCCTAAACCACAATTATTTTATTATCTTTCTCCCAAATAATTGAATTTAGTTGAGCTACTGGGTGGATCTAGATAAGAATCAGATAATGATGTTTCTACTCTAAAGATACGGTGTTCTTTATCATCGTCATCAAAAATAGTAACCTCTTTCTTCTTACAACAAATTTTTGCATCGTTGTCCAAAATCCAATCCATACCAAGGATTATATCAAATTAAATCATGGGTATGATGATGAGATCAGCAGATAAAGAACATTTATATGCCCTAATGGGGACCGATTCACAAAAAATTGTTGCAATGATACATCCCTTAGGAGTCTTGACTGACAACTCCCTTGCTAAATCAAATAGTAAATATCTAATTTTCTTAGAAAACTGGGAAGATATGAAACAATGTGATGATCTAGAATCAAATAAAGCATTTTCTAAACTTGATGAAACCATTAAATTACATGCCACCACGTCTTTCGGAGCTTGAACCTCACCAGTAGTGATCTCATAAGCTTGGCCATGATCCCTTGGCCTTTTCTAAGGTATGTTTTATTTGGTTATTAAAAAATTTATTTTCATAATGTCCCATCTCCTTGAAATTGTAGCACTGAACATCGATAGATTCTTTCTTCCCCTTGCAATCACGATCTTGGTGGCCTTTTCCACCACACTTGTAACATACTATCATTCCCTTCAATAAGTACCGTGGTGTTTCTTCACACATTTTCTGTAGGATGGATATTCAACTTTTCCCTTCTTCCCTTTATTTCTATTTCTATGGTGATCAGTAGATCCTTTTTTCTCTTTCATTGCATTAAAGTAGTATGACTTAGAGAATTCCTTTTCTGTCTTAATAGCACATGAGACAATGTATTCGTACAATAAGAATTATTGTGAGAAAAGTGGTCGACGAAGAAATTGATTTAACCTATCAAAGAAATGATAAATTTTACTTGTTGGGTGATGTATATAATCGATAGCATGCCTCGCTAACCTTGTAAAGTTAGCTTCATACATTGCGACATTCTGATCTTCATTTTGCCTCAGACTGAGAAATTATCTTTCCATATTCGCTCGATGGTCATGAGAAAACTATTTTTTTTTAAAAAAATAATTAAAATACCTATATTACATTGTTGATACTTCATCATCTTCCTTTGGGTTTTGATTCAATGACCACCATTGATCAGCATCTCTAGTGAGGCGGTAAACTGCCATGATAAATTTTTCCCTTTCGCTACTCCCCAAGGCTTGGAATATTTCCTCTAAGGAATTTATACACTGCTCATCTACTAGTTGATTTGTACCCCCATTTAATGATGGTGGTTGTTGCCACATGAAGCAATCTAACATTGATCCTCCATGCTATATATTAGGGTGCTCCACACAGGTAAGGTTATTATTCATAACCTGAGTGAGTAGTACCATTATAGTGATAAGCTAATCAGTAGCAGTTGTATCACTAGCTCCACTATAATTATCTTGAGAAGGAGGGAAATCCCTATATGAAGTGTGCACATTGATAAAATATCAATTCCTTCCAATAGGATCCATTTATAAATAATGGCATAAACAAGATTAGTGTATGAATCAAAATACATAATTCAAAACTTGTAAAAAACATAACATAAATGGAACAGTTTTTGGATATAATCCGTAATCATAAAAATGTTTTCTTTGCGGAAGTATATACTCATAAACCGTTCATAATGGTTTGTAATGAAAATGTTAATTATCCTAAGCATATCCCATGGGAGAGTTGTAACCAAGAGTGTAGCAATGCCCATTATCGTGCAGTAGTTCCTGTTCGAGTATAGACCAATGCATGGTTTTCGGGTTTTACCCCTTGGTACATTTGTTCCCGAGTTGCTTCAACCAACTAATATCCAGACATGGATGTATTTCTTGGAATACTCACAAAATATCTACAGTACCAAAATTATAAAAAGTTCTTCTATACTAATCCTAAAAGTCTATCTTACGGTAATGTGCTCTAATCCGAGTTTATCTAAATCTAGATTACAAGGTTTGTACTGAACTTCCTCCGATACCAACTGTAACGCCCCGACCCTAGAAGCCCAGAGTCGGTGCATTATTTTGTATCATTAGAATAATCACAAAATATCATGTGTCAAAAGAAAGATTATTTTAGTAGCCTTGGATTTACTAGATACATTCATAATGTTTACATTTAATCAAAAAATGAAAAAATACAACAACATTGTTTCCATAGAAAACACTAAGATCCCAGAGACTATCCATGTAGGTCAGCCATAATATACTTCTTTTCATCCAGGGAAAAATAAAACATAGAAAGGGGTGAGCTCAGATGCTCAGTAAGGATAACAATATAGCTAAAACTTTCATAAATATGCATAAACATTTAAGGCAGTGTATAAGACTAAAACAAAATCTTTTTAATCTTGAATTTCAGCATAATGTGGAAAACATAATGTCAAATAATTCCATTTACTTATTCACATGTATATTATACTAGTCGAATAATCACATGGAATATCAATAACCACTTTCATAATGTTGGAAGGCATAATGCCAGACTTTCATAACCACATAGTCAAGGCCTTGGTCCAAGACTACAAATAAGATTTTGTCAACGCCATGTTCCAAGACACTAGATTGTCTCATGAAACCTACTGATGCACCGAGGAGCTACAGCGGGCTCCACCCATTATATACAAAGTCCAATGAATTCCTCATATGAAAAGGTTTAAACATAACATAAACATTCATATATAAACTAGCATATGAAATGTCAATACTTTGTCCATAAATAATGAATGGTATAAAAATAACACATACACAATCAAACATATCACAAAACCTTCAACAGAATATGGATGTTTTGTATAATAATCAATCAACTTCAAATAAGCTTTTAATATATCAAAGGATGTCGGCAATGATGAAATCCAAACTATTTGAGAGAAATATTTGTTTTTTTAAATCATTTAAAAGTCACATAATTATAAAGAAAATTATTTTGAAAATATTCCTATAATCATTCAAGGGAAGCTTTGACGATTTTATAACTGCAGAAAATAGCCACACCTGCCGTATAAGTTAAAAAACATTCTTACCTTAATTTTTTCGAAAAGGTAAAAAGGGACTTGTTTGGAAAATGATGGAATAATTCCTTTATAAACATCATATAAAAAGTCAAAAAAATTTATAAATTACATTAACCTATTTTCTATTAAATATTAATAATGTTTTGATATACATTTTTAAGAAACATGGATGTAGATGATAAATAGGTCCCAGCAGATACTTACATAAAAACAACCTCGGATAATAAAGAGATTGTGAAAGGAACCCTTACTTTGTACTTTTATTTGGTTGAGGGTAGGTTAACATCATTTATAATTGTGAAATAATTGTTATAAATTATAAAAGAACCATATTCATTAATATGATATCATATATGATGTTCTAATATTGTTTTGTTAATAATATTTTAGTATTATCATCGTTTCTGGTGTTAACCGATTCGCTTTCTTTTATATGGTTTGTTACATGAGTCATGTTTGATATGGATGGGATGTATCATATTCATATCCAGAATTATATTAAGTCCTGAAACATTATTTTTAATCATCAAATGAAAATTAGTCTCGATTGGATACAATGGGGATAGAATCTCATCGTGTTCGTGGAGACGGTAATCCGTACATATGCACGAGCGACAATATCATTCTTTAGATAAACAAATCCTATATAATTGGATGGTATATCATATATAAAGAATAATTATCATGTTATATTTATTATTTACATCATTTATACTCATTATTATACCCATACAAATGATGAAGTGTTTTAATAATAAACTACATCACGACGTGGAGACGGTATGATGTACGTACGCACGTATGGTGACATGTCATTCAATTAATGGATAGAATAATGAATATGGTTGTACCGTATTTATAATAACATCACAGTATATAAAATATACTATATTTTTTATTTTATAATGGAAAAAACAAAGAAAAATGATGTGGAAGATGAAAAGAACTTGAAACAGGTGATGAAATTATTACCTCTAATTCGGGTGTTTCCTTTTGAGTTGATCAAAATGGTTCCTTAGGTTGGATTTATGGATAAATTAAGGCCTGTAAGATGAATTTAGAGATGTTGGGAGGATATTTGGGTAGGGTTTGGCTGAGCCAAAATTCTTTGAAGGTGAGAATATGAGAGAAGGGGGAGTTCCCTTTTAAAGGAGGGGTGATGGGCACCATAGGAAAAGAGTGAAATATTATTTTATAATAAATTAATATTTGTTTAGTAATAGATCCAAAGTGACTTACATAGAATTTATGGTGGGTATGGGTCGAAATCATTTTAGCCAATAGATTTTAGATAGGTTTAGGTCACCACATTAACCTTATCATTTATATTTAACTCTTAGTTAAATAGTTTGACATTTACCATGACTCTTTGTATTTTTATATTATATGGTTAATAAACATACTATAACAAGCCAAGAAAACCCCATGTGGTTAATTATTAATATAAAAAACCTTCTATAAGTAATTTTTCCGATCCTTATATTTTTATGAAAATAATATCAGTTAATAATATAAATGTTTTTAAAAAACTATATTATGTCAATTTTGACACTATTTGGTATTTAATTTTTTTGAAAATAATAATAGCATTATTACTTCAAAAAATGTTTATTAAATCAATCCAATCATGTCATATTAACCTACCAAATTCTTGGATTTCATAAAATTTATTAATTTACATTTATTTGGGTATATATAATATCGATTATTTTAATATTTCATTAATAATGTAATTATTGCATCATCATTGTGTCTTAAATAAATTATATTATTTAGAGTCTAAAAATTATAAATAAAATACCATTATTTAGGAAATATTTTTATCTTTCCAATTAATATTTATAGTCTAATTGATCTTATGTGTAACCCTATATTAAAAATGGTTTAGTTATTAAATATTGATTTTAACTCTTTTAACTATTCTTTAAATAAGATAATAATAAATGTAATATTCTAATCCAAGTGGACCGAAATGATAATATTTTATTCCTAAGGTTGTTTTTGGTCGAATAACACTTATCCAATAGAATTAGGACACCTGTTAGGGTAAAAATAGTATCAATTTTACCATTAATTACCCTATTTACTTTTAAACGTGGAAAATAAAAGTAAAAAGTTTCTATTCAACTATTTTTTTTCATCTAATTGAACGAAATTTTACGTACTGATATCTACCATGTATCTTGGATTTTCTAAATTCAACTCACAGAAGTGGTGAAATTAATTTTTATGGAAATTTGCAAAATCTCCTAGGAGGTGGGTAAAAGTCAGTAAAAAGTTCAATAAAATGTTTATATATTAAAATTAATATAGGATGAATCCAATGAATTACATTGAACTTATATAGGTATTATTTATCCATTTTGACCTAAAATAAATTTATATAAAATAAATAATTATTTAAATCAAATGTCGTTTTTAACCAATAACTTAGTGTTTTTCAAAATTCATCAAAAATTGAATGTTTTCAGAAAAATACCAAAAATTCACCCTATATTAATTTTGATATTATGAATCCAAGAATGAAGTCCATTTTGAAAGATAAAATTAATTAAATTTTCTATAGTATGTATTACTATTCATAACTGATAGTTTAATTGGTTGTGGTGTAGTTGAACTCAAAGTTGTGTACAACACAAGATATTGTATTATTCAAATGGAAACATACCATGAAAGCTTGGGGTGTTACATCATTATTATTACGTATAATGTTAGTGTTATATCATGGAATTGTAGAGTAAAGGTAACTATTTCTTATTAATATATTTTTTAAAATAAATAATTCTTATAAAAAAATCCATCATTGTAAATGTATTCTCCTTCCCTCTAACTATAATTTTATTTTCATTTTATTTGGTTATTTTTCAAGCTTACATGTATCTTCTCAATTTCAACTCCCTATAGTGAAAAAATAAACTAAAAGGATGCTTGTAAGTGGAGAAGACCATATCTAAAATTTTTGTTCATGAGTCCTTTTCCTCATTGATTATTTTTTCATATGATTTTATAAATGCACTTTTCCATAATTATTCGAAATATTAGGGACTTTTTCTATTGCCACCAAATAAATTTTATTTTATTTTATGAAGTCCCTTTTTTTTGAATTTAGAACCACAAAAAAATCTGTACATATCCTTAGTGCATACCCCACTTAGTGATCAACATACAATATAAAAAATGTAGAATTCAAAAAAAAACATTACTGCAGACAAACCCTCTAAGCAATGAAATGTTTCGCCATCCAGGATCACAACCAGATCACTTTTCCATACCAGATTGCTGTCAAAAACCATTTCATGTTTTGAAAATGAATGCTCTGTCAGACCATCATCCCACCTCAGAAACCTAACTGCCTCAAAATTCAAAACACCAAAGATGTAGGCCCTCACATCACCATCGAAAACATACCATTCAGGCCCTTATCGCTGTCGAGAGAGACCCACACCGTCATCATCATTGTCACCATAAAATTCTATTGGAAACCATCATCGATGCCCTTGAGGACCCATCGATGCCGCCATGAAATATCATCAACACGGAACATCTGAGCCAAAATAATCAATTTTTACACAAAGACATCTCCGACCAACACCACATGCACAATCACCATAAAAGCCAACATAACTATGAAGATCTTCCATAGGTTACGCTGCCCAAAACCTCGTGCAACTCCGCATACGCATCCCAATACTTCCTTCGTAATCGTCTCACCCTAACGAACTGGGAGAGAGAATAGATCTTTGAATCCAGTGTAGAGAGGAGAAACAAAGAAGGGTGGAAGAGCATGTTTAAGGAAGAAAAACCAAGAAAAAGTTAGGTTATTATGTATCTAATATCCAAAGACAATTAAATTATAGGTTCTAACTTTGTGATTTATTTCTATATGTGAAGCATACTAATATAAAATGATTTAATATGTATATATGTTATAGTTTAGTAATATCGCCACATATAATTATAACAAAGTGTGGATACTCTGACAATAAGTGTATGATATCTATATAAAGTTGATTTTTTATTTTAGAACATATGTCACATGCTAAAAATTTACCTAATACACTCATATGGTGTTGATACACTAAAGAAATGATCAAAGATCTATTTTTGAAATATTGGAATTAATATTCTTTTATTCTGACACAAGTTATGACTTATATAACCGAAGGTATATGTTTTTATCTAAAAATGAAATTTCAGTTCAAAAAATGTTCCACAAGATCAAAACAAATAATAAAAGCTTTAATTACTTTGAGACATTTTTATAATGATTAATCATTCATTTATATCCATTAAAAATGAAATTTTCTTTATTTTGATCCATGGAGTGGCATGAATATGTGATAGGATGTGATTTCAATTTTAAAATGATATTTTAGTACCTAATGTAAATAATTTTTTTAAAAGTGACCAAATCATCAATGATTTTTATTAAAACAGTAGAGTATGATCCATGATTAATTTTTTATAATTTCAAATAAACAATGCATCATTCTAACCTGTTGTGTAGTTTTAAATAACTATAATGTTTTTTCCATTTTTAATGTTAAAGAAGCTCAAAATGCATTTCATAGACTAAAAACCAAGAAAATTTTTTCATATTAAAATAAACTATATAAAAATAATGTTTATGTTTCATTTTTGACATATATGAGTTAATTTCACACAATTTAGAAATATTATGTATTCAGTATTACTAAATGTATGTATTTTTAATTGAAAATTGATATGTTAATTTAATGTGTAGTTTACATATTTGAATATTCTGAATCTAACTTTGATATCTATGAAAAATCACAAAAATAATCATTGTTTCATTTCTAATATATAAGACATAACTGAATATCATTTTAATTTAAATATATCATTTATTATATTCCTTTAAAATTATAATTGTTTTATTTCATTCTGATATGTTATTAAAATATTCATTTTTTTCATTTCTTTATGCTATATTGTTCAAATATGAAATTTTTATTATAGTCATGCAGCCTTTTTATATAGGGTGGGGATGATCCTTGAAGAATGTTATTTATGAGTTAAATTATTTTTTATGTTGTTCATTATTTATTATAAGTGAATTTTAAAAAAATTTAAATGTATTCTGTTGGAAGGATTTAATTAAAATCTATTTCTATTGAAATGTTTTAATGTAAATATAATACATGTTATATGGAAATATTGAATTAAAGAAATACAAATAATATTTGTTTTCTATGAGACACAATAATTTTTTTTATATATCCACACTATAGATGTTTATATAGGCTTTCATCAGCACTAGATCAAGTATTTCTAAAAGTAATACTTTTTCAGTGCTAAATTTTTTAGTTAAAAATGTGAGATTCAGAAGCACATTTTTAGAAATAAGAAATATTATTGAGAATTATCAGACATGACATGCTCAGTGTTTTAAGAAATCTGATAAAATACCATTGAGAAATGATAAAGGTTATTCCTTCCATATTGGAGATTATATGTAAATTTATTTTATAAATTCTAAAAAACTGAGATAAAAATTAATTAAAATATAAAATTGTAAAATTAATTGAAATATTATAATTTTAATAATATACTAACGAATCAAAAAAATAACAATTTTCATTATAATGTCAATTTTTGACAAACACTTTCATGAACTATAAAAAAATTGGACCATTTTTTAAAAAAAATACTTAATTTAAATAAATATATACATATTTTTTTTAAAAAAACATATGATATCTATATAATAACAAAATAAATCAAATTATTTAAAAAAAATTATCAGAGAAATTCATAAACCAGTTAATTTCTTTAAAAAATGATACCTTAAAATAAAATCAATAATTTAATGATACTTATTTAATGTTTTAATTTTTTCTTAAAAAAATTAAAATTATTAAATTAAAAAAAATAATATCTTTTAATAAAATATAAAATAAATAATGATATAATATAATAAATATAATATATTTTTATTTCCATAAATGAAATTTTATATATAAAGTTGAGTGAATTAATAATATTACATAATATGTTAAATAAAAAATATTAATGAACAAAACAAAAAATATATTCTAAGTATTCTTTTTATAAAATATCATGTTTTATTTTAGAAATTAATAGAATAAAATAAACATGTTAAATAAATAATTTTAAATTAAATTTATAACAAAATTTTCAAAAAAAAAGACTTAAATGAAACGATACAAAATTTATAAAAAATAAAAAATAATATATGAAATTTAATTTTTGAATACTATATTATTTTTTGAAAAATCAATAAATTTTTTCAAATTTATTAATAATTATTCATTTTTTGCATGAAATAGTAATATATTATATGAAAAATAGAATAATTTCTGTCAAAAAATCAACAAATAACACATAAATATTATTTTATACATTCCTATATGATATAATAGATATTTCATTTCTAAAATTTCATAAAAAAATTATATATACATGATTTTATATTTTAAAAATAAAAAACTATTGTTTGAAAAAAAAAATGAAAAAACGTCTCATACAACGTATTTTGTGATTTTGAATGAACATAATTACTTGGAAAAAATTATTATGAGGAATCTATTAAAAAATGTTCAAATAATTTTATTATATAATGAATATTTAAAATATAAAATAGTGTTTCAAAATGGTGAACAAAACTGTGAGATCTCTTATTTTCCTACGATGTATGGTCCCATTTAATTTTAGAATAAATCCTTTTTTAAAGCTTCATTTGAATGCCCATTACGGTTATAGGGGTATCAAGGGTGTCTTAGGTCTGTTCATAGCATGGAACCCAACATTCAGAGATAAGCAGATGGGCACCATGGTTAGTAGAAATTGTAGGACCTAAGGCACCTGATTTGACGAAACTGTGTTCGGCTAGATAGAGGGATTCAGGATACGTATGGTTTATTAAAACCATGAAGCGGGAGGATAATGACAACATGATGGCAACTGTTGTTTTTAAAAGTGGGACGAGAAACAATTTCTGCACAGTTTATAAAATCATTCGAACTTATTGTATGAGGTTCCCCTCATTATAATGAAGGAAGCACATTTGGCGTATGGTTTTCCAACCATGAGGCTAAACCATGAAACCCATTAATTTGATAATGAATAATTTTTTTTACCTTCAACGGTTTTAATTCCAAAAATATATTTCACTTCTCTCCCCATTGATAGAATCTCAAGTGTGAGATCTCCCTTTGAAGGCCTTTGGGTAGCTATTTATCCCATTCATCTATCTGATCTCTGAATCAAGTGTTGTTCATCTTTTTGGATCCACACGAGTATGTACAATAATCCCACTGAGTCGTTATTCATTTTTATTAGTATCAACATCACTATTTAGGTGAAAGAAAATATGGACTATTTGAATGTTCTTAATTCATTTTATAATTTTTCTTTGGAAATGGATCATATCAGTAGACGATATAAGACTTGAACTATAGTAAAGACCTATGGTAGGTGGTCTATACCTTTCCCATGTAGTTTGATTAATTTAGAGCTAGTTTACATAGTGTAAAATTATATACATTTTGATGTGTCCCTTTAATTTAATTCAATAGTAGAATTAAATGTAATGGATCCTCTTATGTTTTCCCACTATTTCCTTATGACTTGTTGCAGGTTGTTTCACCAACCAATGTAACCAATGGGGTGTTCCTTTGACATTTCACTTATTATAATACCGATGGGGTTAGTTTTGTGATTTCAATGTTAGATTAATCTCATAATTATATTAAACTCATTTAATTGGTTGATTAAGTTATTTTTCGATCATTTTTATGTCATACATGATTTTGAATTGTCTATTGATGAATTTTGTTTTGTTATATGATTGGGTAAACTTAGGGAATGTTGTTTAATGATAATTTTAATAAGAGTGGGTAAAATCATGGTATGAAATGGTAATTTAATTCAATGATTAATGAATTTAGAAGACTACATGGGTGTGATACAGAAGAGTTTATGAAAGAAATAGATAATTCCTTGGACTTGTACGCTTCATAGATTCTGATTTCATGGAATTCTTTGGGCCTTCCAATCCCTTGGATCATGATTATTTTGGGCTCACAGTATACATGGTAATTATACATTCTCCATGGTCTCCAACTCAATCCTTATCAGGTTTATATTTAGATGATCCTGGGACACGATGAGGATTTATTGGTTCACAATACCTTGAATCTGGCCCCATGGGGAATGACATTTGAAAATATACATCATGTTCAATGTAAATAAAACACATTTGATAACATGGATCGACTATGGTTCATATGATATTCTATTTATAAGTCATGGTTGTGGTATTTTATTCCCTTTTCTTTACTTCTACTTTGTTATAGGTTGTTGCAACCTATTTTAAGCAGGGCATTTTTTGGGATGTATAGTATCACTTTATAAAATTACTTTTTGAATGGGAATTTCACTTGTCTATAATTCATATATGAAATTAACCATTCCATATTCATTATGTTATATTTCTCATTTAGAAATTTTTATATACACTATGGGTGGTTACCTACTATGATTGTGTCTAACCCCACATTTAGGCCACTATTGGTACCCATACAGAAAATATGGATGAAGGTAGGAATTAGTGTAAGTTCACATAGATCGATGAATGGCTTTGTAGCATGAATATTATCATGGGATCATGTTAATGATATGAGGATCATGATGGGATCTAGATATGGCACCTTTTTAAATTTTTTTATTTTTGATACATGTATTGTATAACCTCATGTATACTTATTTTAACTGGTTTGTAGACACATGACATGACATGATCATCATTGAATGTGAGTTTACATTTTCATTGTTATATATAAATATCGTGCATCTTAATCTATTTTATGAATGATTTAAAGCATACACTATTGATTGTAATGATTTCTACTACTATTTTACACTCTAATAAGAGGTAATAATCTCCTAATATACACACCCAAGGCCCTCACACCTAGTCATTAACCTCTATCATTTGAGGAGAAGTTCTTGAGGCCTTGGGTCCAATGGGGATCGGGGAACCATATAGTAGAATATGGGGGTGGGATGTTAAAAAGTTGTATTATATGTATTCTATTTTATTACATTACTATTTTTGATAATAAAAAGTGGATTTTGGAGGAATTGGGATTTGATAATGAGTTGTTTCATGGTGTATCTAAACCACGTACAATCAAAATCAAAATTACCTAGAATAGAAATTTTGGTTCTCAAGATTTTCATATTAGAGATGAATTGATTCCGTTGTTGGGTGATATAGTTGAATTTTGATGTTGTCATTGGTATTATTGAGTTTTCTACATTGTTTCAACATGATGAGATGAGGGTGATCCCTCTCATGCATCATATGAGGCATATTATAAGGAGTTCTCCCATATTCTCCATTTATTTATTTTATTCTATGTATATACTACCATTTTAAAATTTTATATCTTTATACTCCTTCATTTAATGATATTTTTATATCTTTTAATGTTATTATTTAGTGGATCATGTGATTCAAAAATTAAGAAGTGGTAAGAGATTTCTATCTCACATTAATTTTTTTGAGACACATACCACATTCAACAGTTTCTTATTTTTTGTGGTTTTTGAAGGAAACATTAATGTATTATTTTATTAATATGTTGATAAATATAATTATTTAAATATGCATTTTAGGATCACACTTTCATGGGGTTTATGATTCATATAATAACAAACTGGTAATAAATTATTTGTTTTTATGAGTATGTTTTCGATGATGGTATGATATGATATATCTATCAAGAAGATCCTAAATTTTATTCTCCAATGGTTTAAAATACATGTTTTACATTCATTTTACACTATTAATGTACTCAATATTTAAAAATATTTTAATGGGAATAGATAATTTAATTATCTCTTTAGTAAAAATCCATTTTTCTTCTATAGCCATGTTTTCTAAAAAAATTAATCTATGTTTTTACTATTTTTAAAAATAATTTTTAAATTAGTCATTACTCTTGGTTCAATTCTTTAAAAAAAATTGGAAATCAATTATTTTTTTCATTTTCCATGTAACTATCTTTTGACTTTTTATTATAAAATTGAATTAAATCACTTTTTGAATATGTACGCCAAAAATTGAAAATTTCAACCATCATTATCAATAATTCATTTCATGATTCAGATAAATGTTTAAAATTTAATTTTAAAAGTAATTGATATATAAATTTTCTGAAATATTACATTTAAATAAGTGTTTTTCAACGTGTAAAGGCTATTTTACATAAGGAAAACATTCCACACAGTCTTCCAAAATCATTTTTATCTATGATAACATCATTTAATATTAATTATGATTTAATTTTTATCTAATCAAATGATACGATTAATATTATTTCTATTATTATTTTTATAATGAAAAGATGTTTATGATACTCTTTTATGAATGTGTTATATTATAAATAAGTGTTTACGAAATCTATTTTATTTTCATGGGTTATGATATTATTAATGTTTTATAATCATGTGGAAGAAAAAATATTGGTGTATGTTATGGGTGTGAACTATATCTCCCTATAATATATTGGGTACTGATTAATTTTTATGATCTCAGAAGGTTCATAGGAGTTTATCCAAGCATGAAAAATAGGGAACATTGGTATTCAACAAAAACTAGAAAGAGATAGTACATGGGTGGTTAGACCTATCTAAAAACATGTTACATGAGTAGTTATCTAAATATAGAATTGTTTACAAAAGGTGATATCCAAAATCTAACATTTTAAGAATGTATTGTTGGTATCTATGACATAATGTTTTCTATGATTAGGTGTTTTCCAAAAATACATGTCTTATTCAAATGTTATGTTCTCATGGATCTGGTTTTTGATTCCTGTAATGTTTATTTCATATGAACTACCAATGTTTCTGATGAGTTATTTTAAGAATTATAATATTAAAGGTATGGGATTAAAATGACATTTTACTGTTCTCTTACAGTTATTCACATTTTATATTGATATATCGCTTGTTTACCAATTATAATTATCTAATATCAATGTTAAATATTTCTCATTTACCCTGGTTATGAACTAAGGTATTATGTATTATATGTCTAAAAAGGTTAATAATCATAAATAAGAATGTAAAAGGTGATGTAAATTACTTTTTTTTGTAAGTTTTTTAATATATCCACGAATCAAATGACACTATGAATTTATGATCCGCAGACATGTATTTGTGTAATAAAATGAATATTAATCTAAAAAGATGAAATATATTTGAATATAAATTGTAACGCCCCGACCCCAGCTACCCAGAGTCGGTGCATTACTTCGTAACATTGGCATGATCACAAGAAGATCAAATCTCGAAAGACCGATTGGTTTAGTAGCCTTGGAAACACTAGATATAATCATAAAGTTTTACATTACATTTCAAAGTGAAAAACTACTACAACAACAAAGTCTTCATATCCACACTATTAACACCTCATAATATCCCTGCAAGTCATTCATAATTTACTTCTTCACTACCTGGGAAAAATAAAACATAGAAAAGGGGTGAGCTCAAATGCCCAGTAAGGATAACAATATAGCGGAACATTCAAAATAAGCATAAACATTTAAGGCAATGAATTACTAAAGAAAAAGCCTTTTAAAATTGAACTTCAACATAGTATAGAAAAAGTAAAATGAAATAATGCCATTTACTTGTTCACATGGATATTCTACTAATCGAATAATCACATGCAAAAATCAATAACCACTTTCATAATGTTGGAATGCATAATGATAAACGTTAATTTCTTTGTCTAGGCCTCATCCCAAGACCTAGGGGTTACTTCTAACCGGAACCCAACCCGGAGTGCCTCTAATAACCGGACACCAACCCGGAGTGCCTCTAATAACCGGACACCAACCCGGAGTGCCTCTAATAACCGGACACCAACCCGGAGGGCATACTTTTACCAGTCCCTAACCTGGAGGGCTTACTTTAACCAGTCCCCAACCTGGAGGGCTTACTTTTACCAGTCCCCAACCTGGAGGGCTTACTTTTACCGGTCCCCAACCCGGAACATACTTGTTTAGCACATTCATCTGAAGAAAAGTTTGAAATATAAGATAAACATTCGGATTAAAACTAGCATACGAAATGTCAATAGTTTCACCATAAACTATGAATGGTATAAAATAGCACATCCACAGTCAAACATATCACAAAACCTTCAATACAATATAGAAGTTTTGTATTATAATAAATCAACTTCAAATAAGCGTAAAATCCATTAAAGGATGTTGACATAGATGAAATCAAAACACTTTTTAGAGAAATATCTCTTTCTATTTTTGAAATCATTTAAGAGCCATATAAAATAAAACATTTTCTTTGAAAATATTCTTATAAGCTTGTAAGGAAAGCTTTGAAGATTTTATAATGGCGTAAAATAACCGCACCCGCCGTATAAGTTAAAAAAACATTCTTACCTCAATTCTGTCGAAAAGGTTAAAAAGGACATTGTTTTGAAAACGACGGAAAGATTCCTTTATAAACCTCTTATAAAAAGTAAAACAAGGGTATAAATGACTTTAACCCATATTCTTGTAAATAGTAAAAATGTTTTGAAATACATTTTTAAGAAAACATGGATGTGGATGATAAAGAGATCCCAGTAGATTATTACGTATATACAACCTCGGATAATGAAGAGATTGTGAAATAACCCTTACCTTGTACTTTTCCTTGGTTGGGGTAGGTTAACCTCCTGTATAATGGTGAAATAATTGTTATTAAATTATACAAGAATCATATATATTAATATGATATCATATATGATCTTTTAACAATGATTTGTTAATAATATCTTATAATTATCGTCGTTTCGGGTGTTAACTTACTCATTTTCTTTTATATGTTTTGTTACATAAGTCATGTTTGTTGTATCTTATTCATATCCAGAATGATATCAAGTCCTTAAACATAATTTTTAAATCATTAAATGATAATTATACTTGAATGGATACGATGGAGAATGAATCTCATCGCGTTCGTGGAGACGGTAGTCCGTACGTACGCACGAACGCTACTTCCATTTAATTTTTATTTTAAAAGAATCGAATCCAAATGATTCATAGGTATATTACTATTCCAGTATAATATAATATTTTATATATGTTACTTAAGTTCATTAACACCATCCTTTATACGTTCCATGTGTGGTATGAACGAGTCATATCATTTTAAGGGGGCGGTAGTCCGCACTTCCTCAAATGAAATTATCGTATGTATATACAACATGAAACGAATAATGGTATGAAATAAAATGGAATTACAGAAGCTTATATATAAAATATATATCATTAATATCATATTTAATTACAGTTCCATCATAATGGCCACCATGAGAGGTGGTAAGATGTATTTGAACAATCATCGTTTCGTGAGACGTTAGTTTGCCATCCACAGAAACATTATGTTCATCATCCATTAGATGGAGTTGTGTGTATGTGTAGTTTGAATAATTCTTATAAAAACATCCTAGTATATTGTGGATACTGTTGTTGTTACAAAAGAAAGGAAATAAAAAGAGTTTGGGGGTTGGAGAAGCAAAATAAATGAAAATAATTTAAGAGAAATCGTTACCTTTAATCTAGGTAACTCACTTTGGTTGGAACCAAAGGACTTCTTGAAATGCTTTCTGCCTAAGGGGAAGCTTCAAGGAGGAGGAGAGGGATGTGGGGGGATTAGTTGGGCAGAGTTTGGACGAGCCAAGTGGCTTGAGAGGTGTGAAGAAATGAGAAGGAGGAGTGCCCTTTTATAAGAGGGGTGAGGGGCACCTTTGGAAAAGCTAGAAATATTAATTTATAATAAATTCATATTCGGTTTCTAATGGCTCCAAAGTTGACTATTCAAAGTTTGAGGTGGGGATGGGTCGAAAACAACTCATCCAATAGAATTTAGATAGGTTTGGGTACTTATATTAACCTTATCTTTAAGTATTAACTCTAAGTTAATTAGTTTCACTTTTACAATGTCTCTTTGTATTTTTATATTATATGGTTAATAAACATACCATATACATCCAAGAGACCCCCAAGTGGTCCATTAATGATTAACCTATCATGATATAAGTCTCTTGGCCGAACCTTAGATTTTTAGGAATTTAATATCAATTAATAATATAATATTTGTTTTAAGAACTCTTTTATGTCAATTTTGACACTATTCAATAGTTGATTTTTTGTGAAACTCATAACAGATTGATTACTTAGAACAAAGTCAATTAAATCAATCCTAATATATCATATTATCCTAGAAAATTAGTTTAATTCATTAAAAGATTCATATTATATTTATTTGGGTATTTATAATATCAATTATTTTAATTTTTTACTATTATAGTAATTAATGCATCATCATTGTGTCATAAATAAAATAAATTATTTAATGTCTAAAAATTATAAATAAAATATAATTATGTAGGAAATCCTTTTAGCTTTCTAATGAATATTTATTATCCAAAATCCAACTTATATAACCCTATGTAACAATTGTTTTGCTAAAAGATATATGCTTGTGTGATTTTTGTATTCATTTTGACTTAATTAAAATAAAGTGTCATTATCACTTACAAGTGGATCCATGGGGTCCCAAAATTGACACAAAGATTCCCATGGTCGACCATGTATCAACAAATAGGGTTAAGACACGTTTTAGGGTAATTTAGTATTATTATAATTTTATTTTTTTACCCTTATTTACCGGATTTACCCTTAACCATGGTAAATAAAATATTTACCGCAGTAATTATTCAAAATGTCTAAAAATAAAAGTTACCTATTTACACAATTTGAACATCCTGATTCCAAATATGGAATCCATTTTTCTAAATTAAAAACACAGAAGTGGCAGAAATTAATTTAAAATTAATTCCCGCTGTCAAAACTAAAAGCGTGTTTTTAAGAGATAATAACTATCAAAAGATTGACACTTGTTTATGTTCGGTTTAATTGTACAATTATGTCCAATGACCAACATTATATTAAGTGGTAAAAATATATTCTAAATATACTTTAAAACCACTCAAATTCATAATTTATCACTATTAATTATTTTGATTAAAAAAGTTGTTTTTAATTAAAATTTAGTAATTTTCACTATTCATCAAAATATGAAAGTTATCCGAAAAGTACCAAAATTTCACCCTAGACTAATTTCGATATTCCGAATCCAAAAATGAAGTCCATTTTGAAATATAAAATATATATGATTTCAAAATTTCGGTATTACTATTCATAATGGCTAGTTTGATTGGTTGTGGCGTGTGTTAAAACTCAAGGTTGCGTACAACACACGCTACTATTTTATTCAAAGGAAAGCGTACCATGGATGCTTGGGATGTTTCATTTTAAATTTTTGATGTCCCCATTTAGTCAAAAAGTTTAAAATATAGTATTTAAAAAGGGTTCACTATTAAAAGTTGATAAAAGTGCAATACTGAAAATGAATTTGTTCTTGCATTATATCTAAGAAACTCATAATATGGATTCTAAAATTATAAGGATTATATAAAGTTTAAAATTTAGATAATACTATTCATGACCTCTTTTAATGGATTTTTTTTTGGTAAGTCATGGTGCAATTGAACTCGGTGTTGCGTGTAGTGCAAGTTATTGAATTATTTTGAAGAAATAACACACTATGAAATCTTGGGGTGTTACATTCTCCCCTCCTTCAATAAATTGCGTCCTCGCAATTTGAAATTGTTCTTCGAAAATAAAAGGTTGAAAGTATAAAATATATTTGTGGGAAAACCCACATCGGAAATTGGGTTACTAAAATTTAGTCTTAATATGAGGAAAAGATAAATCAAAGGGTCACCACCAAATTATGATCTCGATTAGGAGAACATTGGTGGAAATTGGAGACATATAATCGGAGGAAAAACGTAAATATTTATAGGTAGTGATTGAGGTCATCAATCACAAAAAGTATAAAATTGAGGTCCTTAAACTCATCAATCTATGATGATTTGAAGTGCCATCGGTTCAACAAAATATAGGGTATTGGGATAACACATTTTTGACGTTTCAAAATATCTTAGTTGAAATCCCACATCGAAAAATGAATTAATGAGGCCTCTATTTAAAATAAAGAGTCGAAAGTATGAAGATTACCGAAAATAACACATACTAGGGTTCCATGTAGGAAAATATGGATATGGAAGAAAAATCTAACCATCAATTATCTGATGGAGAGTGGTAGAGAACATGGCTATAAAAAGGCCAACAATCCCAAAGCCATAAATTAGTGATGATTTAAGGTAACATCTAGGAAAACATTTTTGTTCAAAGTTGCTTTTCTTAATATTGAGGAATTTATTTATGAGATTGGCTAAGATCATAAGGAGATATACTTACTTTATAATTAGAGTTTTATCCATTAATAAATTTCTACCACAAACTCATCTTTCACTCTAAAAGATAATAGAATGTAAAAAAAATTCTATTTACACTATTCGTATAGGGTTCCAAAATAAACGAATTTATAATTCATCTACATGATCTTTTAATAAAAACAACATTATTTAATCCAGGACATCTCATGGTCCAGTGGTAGGTTATACACCCTTGTCGCCCTTCGGTTGCGGGTTCAAGTCTCGCAGCCTTGCCGGACGCGACGGGTTGCCGCCCGACCTCCGGGTTGTCCTTTTATGGCAATCCAAAATAATCCAAACTAGATCTATCCAAAATACTTCTGTCCAAACTCATAGTCCAACATTTATAAGGAAGGTAAACATAATATAGATCCTTTTTACCCCGTAATAGCATATGAATACCTTCATCATGTATTACCATATTCCTTATTGATTACATTCATGCTCCCTTATTCCATATAGAAAGCTGGATATACTTCATTAATCCAAAAATGTTTTAAACCCCAACAATGATGGAATATACAAATCATTAATCAGTTCCAAGGTAGTCAAGAATATCCAATATATTTTTTCCAAAATAATCATGTATTATTCGAAAATCACTACCTCGGTATCAGAACTATATTATGGTTTATCATTCTCTCAACCATATATTTTCCAAAAATTTATCCTGCTATTGAGTCACTTTTCTTTGTTCCACACAATCTCAAGTCCTTAATGAAATAGTACTGCAGTACCATCCTTATATACTCCATAATTATTATAACAAGTACATTGTTGATACAACACTCAATTGACATAATCAACATAAGAACTCTAATCATTCCTCTTAATCTGTGGTAGTATCATAACTTGATTATTATCCAATAGCATCATTTGCGTCATAGTCTGATGACTGGGACATAGGTTCGCGTAGTGTCCAAACTCCTTGCAAATGAAGCATTGTACATTTAAAACCATTTTCTTACCCTTGCAGTCACGTACTTTGTGCCCTTTTCCTCCACACTTATAACAAACTCCCATTCCTTTCAGGGAAGTTCCAAGGTGTTTCTTTCCACAGTTACCACATATGGGAAAATTCTTCTTTTCCATCTTCCCTTTATCCATCTTTCTCTCTTCCATCCTTTTCTTCTCTTGCTTCCCTTCAAAGCCATAGGACTCAGTAAACTCTTTACTTATCTTATCAACACATGATATTATTTCTTCATATGATGATAATACATGGGAGACTATTTCTCTTATAAATTCTAGCTTAATACCATGAAAGATATGATCCTTCCTTCTCTTTGAATCATGTGTATTTCTGGAGTTCTCATTCCTTCTACTGGTCGCCATTTCTAAACAATGGCATAAACTAGATCAGTTTATGAATCAAAATACATAATTCCATACTTATAAAACACCTAACATAAATTGAACTATTTATGGATATAATCCATAATCATAAGAATTTTTTTCTTTGAGGAAGTATATACTCATAATCCCTTCAAAATGATTTGTAAAGAAAATGAGAGTTATCCTAAGCATATCCCCCGGGAGTGTCGTAACCAAGAGTGCAGCAAGGCCCGTTGTCGTGCACCAGTTCCCGTTCGAGTCTAGCTCAAAGCGGTGTTTTCGGGTTTTAACCCTAGGTACATCTGTGCCAGAGCCGCCTCTACCTGCTCGTATCCAGACAGGGATGTATTGCTCGGAAAACTCACAAAATCTCTACAATACCAAAATTCTAGGAAGTTCTTCTATACTAATCCTCAAAGTTCATCTTAGGTCTACGTGCTCTAATCAGAGTTTATCTAAATCTAGCTTCCAAGGTTTGTACTAAACTTCCTCTGATACCAACTGTAACGCCCCGACCCCAGCTACCCAGAGTCGGTGCATTACTTCGTAACATTGGCATGATCACAAGAAGATCAAATCTCGAAAGACCGATTGGTTTAGTAGCCTTGGAAACACTAGATATAATCATAAAGTTTTACATTACATTTCAAAGTGAAAAACTACTACAACAACAAAGTCTTCATATCCACACTATTAACACCTCATAATATCCCTGCAAGTCATTCATAATTTACTTCTTCACTACCTGGGAAAAATAAAACATAGAAAAGGGGTGAGCTCAAATGCCCAGTAAGGATAACAATATAGCGGAACATTCAAAATAAGCATAAACATTTAAGGCAATGAATTACTAAAACAAAAGCCTTTTAAAATTGAACTTCAACATAGTATAGAAAAAGTAAAATGAAATAATGCCATTTACTTGTTCACATGGATATTCTACTAATCGAATAATCACATGCAAAAATCAATAACCACTTTCATAATGTTGGAATGCATAATGATAAACGTTAATTTCTTTGTCTAGGCCTCATCCCAAGACCTAGGGGTTAATTCTAACCGGAACCCAACCCGGAGTGCCTCTAATAACCGGACACCAACCCGGAGTGCCTCTAATAACCGGACACCAACCCGGAGTGCCTCTAATAACCGGACACCAACCCGGAGGGCATACTTTTACCAGTACCTAACCTGGAGGGCTTACTTTAACCAGTCCCCAACCTGGAGGGCTTACTTTTACCAGTCCCCAACCTGGAGGGCTTACTTTTACCGGTCCCCAACCCGGAACATACTTGTTTAGCACATTCATCTGAAGAAAAGTTTGAAATATAAGATAAACATTCAGATTAAAACTAGCATACGAAATGTCAATAGTTTCACCATAAACTATGAATGGTATAAAATAGCACATCCACAGTCAAACATATCACAAAACCTTCAATACAATATAGAAGTTTTGTATTATAATAAATCAACTTCAAATAAGCGTAAAATCCATTAAAGGATGTTGACATAGATGAAATCAAAACACTTTTTAGAGAAATATCTCTTTCTATTTTTGAAATCATTTAAGAGCCATATAAAATAAAACATTTTCTTTGAAAATATTCTTATAAGCTTGTAAGGAAAGCTTTGAAGATTTTATAACGGCGTAAAATAACCGCACCCGCCGTATAAGTTAAAAAAACATTCTTACCTCAATTCTGTCGAAAAGGTTAAAAAGGACATTGTTTTGAAAACGACGGAAAGATTCCTTTATAAACCTCTTATAAAAAGTAAAACAAGGGTATAAATGACTTTAACCCATATTCTTGTAAATAGTAAAAATGTTTTGAAATACATTTTTAAGAAAACATGGATGTGGATGATAAAGAGATCCCAGTAGATTATTACGTATATACAACCTCGGATAATGAAGAGATTGTGAAATAACCCTTACCTTGTACTTTTCCTTGGTTGGGGTAGGTTAACCTCCTGTATAATGGTGAAATAATTGTTATTAAATTATACAAGAGTCATATATATTAATATGATATCATATATGATCTTTTAACAATGATTTGTTAATAATATCTTATAATTATCGTCGTTTCGGGTGTTAACTTACTCATTTTCTTTTATATGTTTTGTTACATAAGTCATGTTTGTTGTATCTTATTCATATCCAGAATGATATCAAGTCCTTAAACATAATTTTTAAATCATTAAATGATAATTATACTTGAATGGATACGATGGAGAATGAATCTCATCGCGTTCGTGGAGACGGTAGTCCGTACGTACGCACGAACGCTACTTCCATTTAATTTTTATTTTAAAAGAATCGAATCCAAATGATTCATAGGTATATTACTATTCCAGTATAATATAATATTTTATATATGTTACTTAAGTTCATTAACACCATCCTTTATACGTTCCATGTGTGGTATGAACGAGTCATATCATTTTAAGGGGGCGGTAGTCCGCACTTCCTCAAATGAAATTATCGTATGTATATACAACATGAAACGAATAATGGTATGAAATAAAATGGAATTACAGAAGCTTATATATAAAATATATATCATTAATATCATATTTAATTACAGTTCCATCATAATGGCCACCATGAGAGGTGGTAAGATGTATTTGAACAATCATCGTTTCGTGAGACGTTAGTTTGCCATCCACAGAAACATTATGTTCATCATCCATTAGATGGAGTTGTGTGTATGTGTAGTTTGAATACTTCTTATAAAAACATCCTAGTATATTGTGGATACTGTTGTTGTTACAAAAGAAAGGAAATAAAAAGAGTTTGGGGGTTGGAGAAGCAAAATAAATGAAAATAATTTAAGAGAAATCGTTACCTTTAATCTAGGTAACTCACTTTGGTTGGAACCAAAGGACTTCTTGAAATGCTTTCTGCCTAAGGGGAAGCTTCAAGGAGGAGGAGAGGGATGTGGGGGGATTAGTTGGGCAGAGTTTGGACGAGCCAAGTGGCTTGAGAGGTGTGAAGAAATGAGAAGGAGGAGTGCCCTTTTATAAGAGGGGTGAGGGGCACCTTTGGAAAAGCTAGAAATATTAATTTATAATAAATTCATATTCGGTTTCTAATGGCTCCAAAGTTGACTATTCAAAGTTTGAGGTGGGGATGGGTCGAAAACAACTCATCCAATAGAATTTAGACAGGTTTGGGTACTTATATTAACCTTATCTTTAAGTATTAACTCTAAGTTAATTAGTTTCACTTTTACAATGTCTCTTTGTATTTTTATATTATATGGTTAATAAACTTACCATATACATCCAAGAGACCCCCAAGTGGTCCATTAATGATTAACCTATCATGATATAAGTCTCTTGGCCGAACCTTAGATTTTTAGGAATTTAATATCAATTAATAATATAATATTTGTTTTAAGAACTCTTTTATGTCAATTTTGACACTATTCAATAGTTGATTTTTTGTGAAACTCATAACAGATTGATTACTTAGAACAAAGTCAATTAAATCAATCCTAATATATCATATTATCCTAGAAAATTAGTTTAATTCATTAAAAGTTTCATATTATATTTATTTGGGTATTTATAATATCAATTATTTTAAATTTTTACTATTATAGTAATTACTGCATCATCATTGTGTCATAAATAAAATAAATTATTTAATGTCTAAAAATTATAAATAAAATATCATTATGTAGGAAATCCTTTTAGCTTTCTAATGAATATTTATTATCCAAAATCCAACTTATATAACCCTATGTAACAATTGTTTTGCTAAAAGATATATGCTTGTGTCATTTTTGTATTCATTTTGACTTAATTAAAATAAAGTGTCATTATCACTTACAAGTGGATCCATGGGGTCCCAAAATTGACACAAAGATTCCCATGGTCGACCATGTATCAACAAATAGGGTTAAGACACGTTTTAGGGTAATTTAGTATTATTATAATTTAATTTTTTTACCCTTATTTACCGGATTTACCCTTAACCATGGTAAATAAAATATTTACCGCAGTAATTATTCAAAATGTCTAAAAATAAAAGTTACCTATTTACACAATTTGAACATCCTGATTCCAAATATGGAATCCATTTTTCTAAATTAAAAACACAGAAGTGGCAGAAATTAATTTAAAATTAATTCCCGCTGTCAAAACAAAAAGCGTGTTTTTAAGAGATAATAACTATCAAAAGATTGACACTTGTTTATGTTCGGTTTAATTGTACAATTATGTCCAATGACCAACATTATATTAAGTGGTAAAAATATATTCTAAATATACTTTAAAACCACTCAAATTCATAATTTATCACTATTAATTATTTTGATTAAAAAAGTTGTTTTTAATTAAAATTTAGTAATTTTCACTATTCATCAAAATATGAAAGTTATCCGAAAAGTACCAAAATTTCACCCTAGACTAATTTCGATATTCCGAATCCAAAAATGAAGTCCATTTTGAAATATAAAATATATATGATTTCAAAATTTAGGTATTACTATTCATAATGGCTAGTTTGATTGGTTGTGGCGTGTGTTAAAACTCAAGGTTGCGTACAACACACGCTACTATTTTATTCAAAGGAAAGCGTACCGTGGATGCTTGGGATGTTTCATTTTAAATTTTTGATGTCCCCATTTAGTCAAAAAGTTTAAAATATAGTATTTAAAAAGGGTTCACTATTAAAAGTTGATAAAAGTGCAATACTGAAAATGAATTTGTTCTTGCATTATATCTAAGAAACTCATAATATGGATTCTAAAATTATAAGGATTATATAAAGTTTAAAATTTAGATAATACTATTCATGACCTCTTTTAATGGATTTTTTTTTGGTAAGTCATGGTGCAATTGAACTCGGTGTTGCGTGTAGTGCAAGTTATTGAATTATTTTGAAGAAATAACACACTATAAAATCTTGGGGTGTTACATAAATACTAGTTTGTTATACTACCATCCTTGAGATAATGGATTAAGTATTCCACTTTTAATCAAATTCTAGAATATTTATTAATGTTGTGAACCTATATGGAACTACATTTCACATAAAAGATTCCCATATTATGTAATGATTCATCAAAAAATAGGATTAGAAAATAGAACAATGGAGATCCTAGGATAATAAGGGTAGTTTCATGACCTGCCCCATGGGGACCATGTTGTGACTACCCCAAGCCCTCATCCATTTGGCCATGGACTAGTGACTATCACCAAGTAGGCATATCCAAAACAAATGGGTGGCATTTTCCAAAGTACCTACACACACACACACACACACACACAACTTAGTGAAAGAGATTATTGTAGGTGAAAAAACTATGTAATAAAACACAGGGTCTAAAAATAAAGAACATAATGTAAAATGGGATAGAATAAAAGCCCAAAAAAGAAATATAAAAGTACAATTCTCTAGAACTCCTCTATAGAAAACCCTTCAAAATGGGTAGGTACAGATACATCTTCAGAAGCCATAGAAGCACACCTCATCTATCGGGTCACTCTATGAATCACCTAGCCCTATTCCACGAAGGACTTTGTCAAAGTGTTGATCATCTACACAGGACACAACATGTTCGGGAAAATCCCATTCATTGGTGAGTAAAACAATACTTATTATGGAAACCACGAACACAAAGTAATAAAACAAAAAAGTAACAAGACTAAAAAGATACAGTCAGATCAACATAGGTATGTGTCAATAACACATATTACAATAAATTATAGGTATACAAATCTTATACCCTTTCAATAATAAGTTTCCAATCTCATAGCCAGTAACATGATTCTCATTGAAGACTTGAATCGTAACACAAAAACCAAGTGGAAACACACTCCATGAACTCATCCATCTCTAATGGAAACTATCTGAGAGATGCACCCCATCAAAAAATAATTCTACCATTTATAATGGATGGACCGAGATAACGTGCTCCACTATAAGAATCCTACTACGTCCATCAATAGTTACAAACACTATATGTTCATCCATCATAGTATTATGCCCAATGAAAGATTAAGGGAACCCATGTGGAGAGACCCACCCTCACCACTATACACAAATGAGGGATCCATGCTCTAACAATTTCGCGAAACCTCTGTCTCTCCAATAAAGAGTGGACCAAACCTCATTTCATTGAGGGGGAACTAGCTCACCTATAGGTAATGTTTTCATCAACTGGAGGGGATCTCTCCTAAGAACTATATACGAAAACCGAGGTAGCCCCATCTACATGGGAGGACTTTCTCCCTGCCACTACTCAGGATGGTGGAGTGCAAATCCATAGGCGAGGACCCAAAACCTAATCCTATAGGGGATTACGAATCATGAACGACCCACAAACTGATCCCATAGGGTAGTACTAATTTGTATGTTGACATCCTGCACCCCACCCAGAAGGTGAGTACTACTCAATGACTAGAGGACCCACAACCACGTACAACATGAGAATACTGACTCTGTCAGTACATGTGTGGGGGACTCATAGCCATGACCAATAGAGTAGTAAAAATTCCTATAATACAGGTCCCACAACCTATCGGTAGGGTAGTACCGACTATATGTATATTAGATATGGGGGACCCACACCCTATTCCTGTAGGGGAGTACTGACACCAAGGATAGAGGGTGCTTTCCCTAGTCTCATAGGGGAGTTCTAACTCTTCCTTCATGAACATCATAAGGAACCCATACCCTAGTCCTTATGGGGAGTAACAACCCTAGAGGAAGATGCCCAAAGGAAACAAACCCTCCCCCACTACATGTGGATTCCCAACATAATGAAACACATCTATTCACGCACAAGCGTGCCTGTACTAGAATGACCTGCTACTCAAACTGTCATGTTGCCTCCCAAATTACACAAATACCAACATATAGTATCGAATACTGGTTTTCTCATCCTAAGGGTCCCAACATCATAGACATCTCGTCAAAAAGATGCTCCATTTGAAAGATATTCTTATTTTTTTGAAAAGGGGTCGGTTGGGTCTGGGTCTAGTCCCACCCAGTCAATCAATCCCAACCGATGAGGTCAACCCAACCCAGTATACTGGGCCCAAACCGATTAGTTGGCCGAGACCTCCCCGGCTGGGATAAGCGGTTCTACCCTCTAGGCCACCCTGCGGCCCATTTCACCCGTTCAGGACTCGGTCACATGGGTCGGTCTCCTCCAACACGAGGCTAATCCACATCATGCATCATCCAGTGCAAGGGGTGCAATTCCCCCATCCATCCGGACCTCTCACGTGGACCAGAAATATCATACATGGAACCACTATAGTATACATGGAAGTCCACCGTGTCTCTCCAGCCACACGACATACGCCACGTGCTCCTACGACCACAACCGACGTGCTAGTGGAATCTTGCACGAGCCACTCGATTCACATCGGGTGTATTATTTTAGCCCAAAAATCTATGTGATCTTCATGTCACATTCTTCATCATTGTGGGATCAAATCCGCATTGCAACCCATTCCATTGGTAAACTATCAAGTGATGTTATGTCACATGATGCTCTATTTTTTCATTCCATATTTGTGTCACATATCCTCTATGTCAACATGAGGCATGATCTTTTATTTGGGATCACTAAACTATGAAACATATTAACAATGATCCACTATTCAAAATCCCTTGAAGAATGCAAAGAACGAGCATGTCAAATGGCGGGGGATACATTAGAAAATCAAGAAAAAGACCTCCAAATTCATTCACCATAGTGTCAATCCACTCTAGTTGGATGGATAAAATAGAGAAAATTGAAATATGAATCAAATAATGCAAGGATAAATTCCCCAAAATAATATCATATAAAAGAACCTCTTGCAAGAACGAACTATTCACGAGTCAACCTAGTGATGGGTTGATCTGCATTCATCATTTGAATCCAAAAATAGGGAATAATGAAATTAAATAACAACCCCTACCTGGATCCATTTCAATTGTTGATGGATATTGATTACATCATTGTCATCGTCGATCCTTGATCCTTTATTTGTTCGATCTTCTCGTCTCTGATACATATTCTGATCTCGATCCACCAATCTGTTGGAATTTCTCATCGAGAGAGCCAATCCTCATTGACTTAGGGATACTCGAGTGTTATAGTGATAAACCTGGATCTATGAAAATTATTTTTAAAAAAAATATAGTCTCTATTGCGTCGAAAATATTTATATTTAACAATATTTTAAAGACATTTATGTCCAAAAAACAAACATTCACCCTCCACCTGCACCGGTCAAGGTTAGGTCCCACCTAGGGTACCCCCAACAATATGAACGTATTTATTCCCTCATATTTTTAATTAGGGTATTAGTTTTAATGATATTTATATTAAAAGATTGTCGCCTGAGGATTTTAATTAAAAATTAAACATTGTTCAATGATTTATTCTAGACACAACTAAACTCATAATTGCATGTAGTCTAAGAACCTGGTCTCTAAATTTTACCAAATAATTTCAAGAAATAAATTCAGGAAAAAAAGACAAGTCATTACATTGTCCCCACCATAGGGATTTTTCCCGAAAAGTAAAATCCTACACTCAAGGGAGGAAAAAATGATATCCCTACTAGGCACCCACACCAACAAGATCATAATGAGTTTTTGTACTGCTTAGAATAATCAACATGGATGAATAACATAGATAAACTGCTCTCATTTCCATATTCATCTCAGCCAACACCATGAAACAACAAGAAGTAGTCTCTCTAGTTTTGACAAGTGGGAAAACACCATGCACCATGATCCATCTACTATCATGGGTTCAAGTGGCTCACCTCAATTCTTTCCTGACATATATACTAATGGAACTCCACATATCACATCCACTCATGGATGAATTTAATAATATCCTCTATAATAGTAACACATTCTAGGTTGATTCTGAACATGGAGTGGTATTTATGATCAAAACAGGCCTGCCCCAGTGTGAATTTTGGTTCTTACTAAGCCTTCTGTCTAAAACCTCTTGCTACCAGAAAACATGCTAAAATAGAAAAACATCCACACCCGCTTGTGTAATCAGAACTGAATATGTATAGTGAGAAACCATTCTGTACCACTGAAACATCATGGGCTCTAACTTTTCCACCACAGAAATGATTCTAAGAAAAAGAAGTTGAGAAGAAAAACACCACTACTTGGACCAGAATGTACTTTAATGCATCATCACAAATCCTCACCCATCATGCACAAGACTAAGGTATTCACTAATTGTACCTCAATAATAGGTTCGACAAACACCTTCCTCAATAATCCATTTGCGAGAGTCCACCCTGTGTTGGTTGGTTTTCCCATTCACCAACAATGAAACCATATTTCATCATCATAAATTCACTTTACCCACCACTTAAAACAGCCAATATGGTCATGATTAGTAGTACCCCTTACTAAGAACGCCGTCATAAGTTCTTGAAACGATGACTAATTTATCACAACTGAAACTCTCACCTCCAAGAGTTAGGTCTCACTATCAATGCTAGTGTGTGATCATAGGGCTCATCCAACACGACTCTATATGTGTGAGATTCATGTACATAGTTTGACCAAAACCTCTATGTCTCAACCAAAACTCATGGAAGAAGATAATTACTATCACATTTATCCAATAATAAAGTAGTTAAAAAACACATACCATACCTTGAATCTCTTTTGGAGCCTTGGGGTCATATGCCCCAATCACATGCCTCTATCCTCGCCCTCATCTTCATTTTTCATGATCCTGGAGTGAATGACCTGAGGAGGTGGTAGAAACATTTCAAAATGTGTACCACCTCCTTCTAGTCTCCTAGCTCTTCTACCACATCCTCCACCCTGCTGATCTATCTTATCCTAAATTCCCACAGATAACTATCATTGGATGAATTGCTCATCCAAGGGATTCCCAACAACAATTTTTTTCTCAATAACCATAGAATAAGTATGAATTATTAGAGGAATAATTATAGTTTATTTGTCCCTATGAACACATTTCTTAAAGCTCATATTCCTAAATACCTGGTCATGTGTCATATCCATTGAGCACCTGGGAAGGATGGTATGCCATGATTAATACTTAGATACTGACACGTCATCATGTCGAAGATGTAGATGCTCTCGGGAATACGTATCCCTTAGATTTTGTGGTGAGATCCCCTTAACTGAAAGAAGTTCTTAACCATTATCCATAGAATAGTCAACTCATCAATTGATCGGGTAATATAAACCCCACCATATTTATAATTATCCACATAGAATGAACATCCCCAGGACAACCATCTAATCTAATGGTGTCCCAATTATATGGAAAAATCAGCCACCAACTTCATTTAGTCCTCATACAAATGAATTTTGGGATCACCTCGAAACATGAGTGGTCACTGTTGTAGAAACTCATGAAGTGCACTCAACATTCACATATCATATGATGGTATTATGAGTACCATGTTCTACTCTACAGGTAGTGGTATAGCTGGTATATGACCCAAAGGTGCTGTATTTGTTAAAAACCTATATACCCATATATTTTCACTCTATGAATCATCCTAATGATCACACGGTGGAATATTGGATGGCTGTCTATGTGAAATCATCTTGAAGCAAAAAAATATGTACTACGACCAATAGTGTATACCAGGTGAGCGGACTCAATAAGGATATACAAAACACAACTCATTCATATAATATGAATGGAAAATAAGTTTTCACTTCAAATAGATTTTTATATACCATGTGAAAAATAATAATTTAGAGTCCTGGTGTATGGATACATCGGCTTCCGCACTAACACTGGATTCCCATGCCTGAAATCTAGACATGAAATTGTTAACACTATTACCCCAATCCAAACATATAAACTCTAGGTTCTCAAGGATGAACTGACCTCCTATGACACCATTCTATCACGAACCATCCCCTAGGGCCCATGTTGTGGCTACCACAAGTATACCTCCCATTGGCCAGGGGTTGTCGACTAGTAACAAGTAGGCATATCCCATGAAAATGGGAGTCATTTACCTATATACTTGTATAGAATCATAAAACTCTAATACACATATGTTTGAAGGTATAAAAACTATATAAAAAAACATAGGGTATGATAATAGAAAATTGAAGGAAAACAGGGAAAGACTACAAGCCCAAAAAAGGAAAATTAAAAGTACAAGCCTTTAAAACTCTTTTGATGAAAACCCTTCCTGAAGTGTACGTACAGAAACAATTGTATGAAGTCGTAGAAGCACACATAATCTGTCAAGTAACTCTAAGAATCACGTGGGCCCAATATACCAGGGACACAATCAATGTCTTGAACATTTTTAAAAGACATGACATGTGTGGGAATAGACCGTGAAGGGATGAGTAAAAAAATACTCCTTAGGGAACCCCAAAACAAAAAGTCAAATACTATAATGAGGGAACCACTAAGAATATATAGTCATATCAACACAGGTATTTTTCAACAACACATATAATAAGAACATATATGTATACTTGCCTTAGACCCTATGAATGATATGTCTCTAACTTCATAGGCAGTAATATGATTCTCATCAAAGCCTTGATTAGTAACACGAAAAACAAGTGGAAACACACTCTAAGAGATAATACATCTTCGATGGAACCTATATGAGTGATGATTCCCATCGGGAAATAAACCTAAAATTCATAATAATACGACCGAAAGAACATGATCCACCGAAAACATTCAACTAGGTCCAGCTCTAGTGCCCAGAACCATAAGTTCAGTCAACAATTTTATAAACCCAAAGAAACACTAAGGTAACCCATGTGGAGAGGCCTTCCCTCACCACTTTACATAGATGAGGGAGCCCTTATCATAACCATTTCATGAAACCTCTTTCACTCATATAAGGAGTTTCCCACACCTTAGTCCATCTAGGGAACACTACCTTCTATCTAGGTATCGTTTTCATCAAGTGGAGGGGTCTGCTCCTCGTAACTATGTCAGAAAGCCGAGGGATATCCAACTCCAAGGAAGGACCCAGCTCCCCAATGCTACTATGGATGGGGGAGTGAAACTTTATATGTGAGGACATGTACCCTGATCTTATTGGAGAGTATGAATTATGAAGCACCTACACCCTGATCCCACGGGGGTATCCTACCTTTTATGTTGAGGACCCTGACCCTACCCATTAGGGGAGTAATACACATTGAATAGAGGAAACACAACCTAGTATGGTAGGGTAGAACCGACGTTGTTAGTTCATGTGTGGAGGACCTACACCCTGGTCCAATAGGTGAGGACCCGATTCTATAATAGGGGGCCCGCACACTACCCTATAGGGGAGTACCGACTATATGTATGTAAGATATGGAGGACCCGAACCCTAGTCCTAATGGGGAGTACTGAATCCCCGAATCGAGGACCTAATCCATGTTCCAACAAGAGATTATATACTCTTCCTTCATAAACATATCTGAGAACTTGCACAATAGTCTTTCCGGGGAGTAACACACCCATATAAAGATACCCAATGGAAACAAACCCACCAAAACAATGTGGGGAGTCCTAACCTTAAAAAACACGACGATTCCCGATCAAGTGTGATTGTACAAGGAGGACCAACTCCTCAAACCATTATTTCGCATACCCACTTACAAAAAGCAAACATTGAGTATCTCAAAAGGACATTATCATCGCATGTGTCCCAACATTGTATACGTCTTGTAAAATTGATGCTTCTTCTGAAAGTGATGTGATTTTTTGGGAAAATGGGCTGGTTGGGTCCGGGTCTTGTCAAACATGGATGGACCAACCTGACCCATCCTGGGGTCCTCCAAAATGAGCTACACAGGTCTGACCTGACCAAACAAGGTCTGCGGGGCCCAACCTGATCGGTCGGCCCGACCCACCACGATTGGGTTGAGTGGTTCTACCAGCATGGTCAACCAATGGCCTGGTTCACCAGGTCTGGTCTACGTCGATTGAACCGATCTCTTCTAGAACATGACTCAAATGTGTGCCACGTCACTAGACACAAGGGGGTCTACTACCCCCATACACCAATTGTAAGACCCCAAGATTTTATGAAAAATATTCTTTTTAATTTCATTAATGTCTTGTGTTGTACGCTACACCAAAAGGAGCTTGTACAACACGCATACTTGACATGACTTTCATTACACGCAAATGTGACATTCCTCGAGGGCGTGTGTAGTACGCAATATTGAGTTTCACTAAACAACGATATGCTATTAAAATATTATTAAAACTAGCAGTTATGAATAGTAATAACCACATTTTGAAATTTTTTAAAATTTATTTTACAAAATGGACTTCATTTTTGGATTCGGAATATCGAAATTAGCCTAGGGTAAAATTTTGATATTATTCTGAAAACTTTCAATTTTTGATGAATAGTGAAACCAGAAAGTGGTAGTTAAAAAAATGAATTTTTCATAAAACATACTTTTACCGCTTCTGTGAGTAGAATTTTGAAAATCCGAGAGACATGGTTAATATAAAGGACTAAAATGTGGTTCACTGAGATGAAAATAATTTTTGGTGAATAGTAACTTTTTACTTTTTTTACCATGGTTAAAAGAAAATAGGGTAATTAAGGGTAAAAGTGTTATTATTATTACCCTAAGACATGTCCTAATTCTATTGGATAAGTGTAATTCGACCAAAAACAACCTTAGGAATAAAATATGACCATTTAGGCCCACACGTATTAGATTAGGGCATTTATTATTAATTTATTTAAGGAAGGGTTAAAATAGTTAAAATCAAAGTTTAATAAGTAGATAATTTTTAATATAGGGATATACATAAGATAAATTAGACTATAAATATTAATTAGCAATCTAAATAGATTTCCTACATAATTATATTTTATTTTTAAATTTTAGACTTTAAATAATTTAATTTATTTATGATATAATGATGATGCAGTAATTATCTTATTAATGAAATATTGACATAATTGATGTTATAAATACCCAAATAAATGTAATTTGAGACTTTTTATGAATTAAAATAATTTTATAGGTTAATATGACATGTTAGTATTGATTAAATTAATTATTTTCGAATTAATAATTCTGTTATGATTTTCACAAAAATCAATTACTAAATAGTTTCAAAATTGACATAAAGTAGTTTTTAAAACAAATATTATATTATTAGTTGTTATTTTATTTATAAAAATCTAAGGTTTGGAAAAATAACTTAGATAAGGTTATATATATTAATAATAAACAACTTGGGGTTCGTTTGACTTGTTATAGTAAGTTTATTAACCTTATAGTGTAAGAACACAAAAAGACACGGTGAATGTAAAATTATCTAACTTAATGTTAAATATAAATGATAAGGTTAAAATAGGAACCTAAACTTGTCTAAATTCTATTGGAAGAGAAGATTTCTACCCATCCCTTCCTTAGGTTCTAAATTAATCAATTTGTATCTATTTAAAACCGAATTTGTCTTTATAATAAAATAAAATTTTTAGTTATTCCAAAGGTGCCCCTATCCTTTCTTATAAAAGGGCACCTCCTCCCTCTCTTTCTCACACCACATTGAATCTTCAAGGACGGAAAAACCCTGCCAAATTCAATTCTCCACTTCCCTAGAAACATCTTAGAGGTCCTGGTCTTCTAAAAAGACAAATTTATTACCCTAACAGGAGGTCTCAAAGAGGTTCTTCAAAGAAGAGGAGGTTCGGACACTTACGAAGAAAATCGGACCTAAGGTAAGGGAAATTTCAAAATCTCATTTTTATCCGAGATTGTTTATACTTTGGTATTTACTGGGGTGTATTTTATTATCCACATCCATTATTCCTCAATATGTAATATTATTTCCATCCACCTACAATTGTTTAAATCCATTTTTACCCTTTGGTGTGTTTATAGTAAAAGATATGAAAGGAATCTTTTGTCATTTTTCGTACGAGGTACTTTTTGACTGTTCCTTGAAAAGTATGAGAAGAATATTTTTTTAACTTATACGACATGAATGTATTTTTAAAACATTATTTCCAAGAAGCTTCCTTTACAAGTTTTCATGTTTATTTTTAATCAAATTCGTTTAGTTTAAAATTGTATGACATGTTAAGAAAGGAAAATGTTTTTTAAGTAGAAAGGATATTTTCCTCAAGAATGGAGTTCAAGTGTTTTATCAAAATTATTTTCCATCTCTGATAATATAGGGTTCTGTTTCTATCCCAATTATTAAATTGATTTGATTATGTTGTGATGGAATTATTTTTATGAATTCCTTTTTCTTATATGAATTTTTTTATGATGTTATGTTGCTTACGAATCCCATTTTATTTACATGGGTTATGAAATGATGTATGATTTATGATTTTGTGGTACACAGAAGAATGGTATCATTATGAGATGGGTGGGACCTATATCTCCCTCCAATGCATTGGGTAATGATTTTATATCTCATGAGATAGACATGGCTGGAACGGTGGGTCAAACCGGTTCAGTGAAACAGGACTGAAACGAGGAATGAACTCGGTTCAGAAATGGACTTTGTCCACTAAGATAGTCTTAGCAATGTGTCTTGGCTAATAAGAAATGGTTCTCTATGATTATGTTTGTATGCCATAAAACATCATGTTTTAGGTTATGATTATTGTGATTACATTTCACTCCCATGATTTATCCCATGTTATGAAATTATGATCTCTTTTGTAGGGTAAGATTTCCAAATTGTTATGTTCTTATGAACATGATGTGATTGATATTTCTTTTGTTTACCCTTACTGAGCATTTGAGCTCACCCTTTTATGTTTTCTTTTTCCCAGGATATAAATAAAGGTTTTAGGTAAGAAAAAAACGGAAGATCTTTATGGGATATGTTGAAGATCTTTCACCACGATTAGAATATTATATTCCGAGTTTCCAAAGACACTAAACTATTACCGTCCTTGGGTGTGTGTTTTTGTTATGTACTAAGTATTCAGCAAAAGTAATGTAATGTCCATGTACGTCAAGCTTCGGGTCTCTACAGTTGGTATCAGAGGAAAGGTTTAGTCAAACTTTGGAAACTAGGATGCGATAACATTAGTGAGATCCCTAGAGATATTTCTAAAGTATGTATAGGGATGTCCCTAAGGTTAAGTATATTTATATGTTATAGTACTAGAATTACGGTAACCCAAGATGTTAGATATTGAAGGTACTCCCCCTTTATTATATTGTTTTCCCTAGCATGATTTTTGCCTCTCACACTATTTTTTTTGGGTTTTAGACGATGGATGGAACTCGAAGGGACTGTGTTGATCAATGTAATGGAAAATGCAATGATTGTCCTCCTGAACAAACAAATGTTATGGGAGATTGAGTGAAAAATATTATTTCTATACTTACACAAGCTATGAATCATTCTGGACTTCCAAATGAGCATAGAAGGGAACAATATTCTATTGAGTCCTTCATGAGGCAACGCCCACCTTTTTTCAGTGGGTCTTCCGATCCACTTGTTGCTGAACAATGTATCAGTACCACTGAAATGATATTTTCAGTTCTTCAATGATCTGAACATGATAAAGTCATCTTAGCAGTATATCGTTTGGAAGGTGATGCTGATCAATGGTGGAATCTTATCAAGAATACGAGGCCAAGAGATGAAATTGAGTCCATGGAATGGGACGAGTTCAAGAACTTATTTTTCAATAAGTACTTACCTCGTATTATTCGAACAATGATGGAGAAGGAGTTTCTAAAACTAAAGGAAAAGGATGATGAATCTGTTGGTATATACGAAGCGAATTTTACAAGGCTTTCAAGGTATGCATCTGGCTTTATAATCCAACCTAAAAGTAAAGTTGATCGATTCTTCAGTGGATTAAAACCAAATCATCGAAGGGCATTAGGTATAAGAGACTTCAATAGCTGTGAAGAAATTGTGCGTTGTGCTATCAAGGTAGAAATGGAAGTTGGTGTTACTTATCCATCTCATAGTTTTGACAAGAAACGAAATATGGAGTTAAAGGAGAAATCTCAGAATAATGGTGAAAAGAAGATGAATGTTTCCTTATGCTCAATGTGTGGAAAGAATCATGGTGGATATTGTCTTAAAGGGACTAGAAAATGTTTTAAGTGTGGAAAAGAAGGTCATCGAGCAGCTGAGTGTCGAAATAATGGAAAAACGGTTTCTAATGGTGTGAATAAAGAAAAGACTGCAGAGAACGCACCAACAACACATCAATGCTTGAAGTCCAATGAAATGGGGCATTATTCTAATCAATGCCCTAATCCAAGGGTTAATGATGATCTACATGAGCAACCACTTATGGAAAAGTGAAAAGGGAAGTCAAAATGTGATCACTACTGGCAATGTTGAATATGACAACGATGTGGTGGAATTATTAAGTGTTTATACAATGGGATTCCAAAATATTGATGTATATAGTATCATGGAATATTGGAATATTTATGTGTTGTTCTATTGTGGTTTTCAATAATTTTATGGTACCGGTAACCATGGAATGTGATTGAGATATTTTTGGAAAAAAGATGATATGTGAATAATGAAGGGATAATGAGAAAATGAAATGTTTGACAGCATTCAGAAGCTCATGAATGATATAAGGAAATAGTTATATCATGGTTTGAGGTTTTGGTATGTGAAAAGAGTTAACTTTTGATAGCACTCATGTTTTCACTAAGATTCAATGGGTATTCATTTTTCAAGAGAATACATGATTAAGGCCTTCGAATGTTTGGAATGTGACCAACAAGACTTATCTCATGATATATGGGGATCAACGATGGTATTAAAATGCTTGTTATATGAACTCTTTGGTAATAGTTTTCACTATAATATGAGATTGGACAATATTATTTAGATAAGCCTAAAGATTGGAAAGGATTATGTTTGAAATAAGTTAGTATTGTTTAAGGATAAAACTTATTTCGATATTATTGATGGGATGTTATAGTAATGTAGTTTTAGAAAAAGGACAACCTGCAGGATGAGCGATAGCCCATCGCGTCAGACAAGGCTGTGGGAATAGATCCCACAACCGAAGTGCGACATGACTTTATTGCCTACCAATGGCCTACAGGAGGTCCCTGTTTAGTATAAACTAGTTTTATTTTATTAAGTGGTATGATAGATGAAGTATATGTCCATTTTGGAACGATTTACGATATATGGACTTATGTATATAACTATTGATAACCTTTTGATTAAGACAGACGGAATGACCCACCATTCTATCACATGATCTGCTAACACTTCACGAATGAAAAATTCAACTTCATTTCTTTAAGAGATGAAGTGGAAATTGTTCAAGGCACGCACAACAGTGAGATTATGTCGAAATAAAGTAGGTATTTCTTCTAATTCAAAATTTTCAACTTTAGGAAAATGATATTGAAAACCAAAAATGTTGTCCTAGTGCTCTTATATCCGATGAATCATATGGTACCTTAGATCATCACAAATCTATGGCTTTGTGATTGTTGGCTATTTCATAGCCATGTTCTGTACCACTCTCCATCAGACCATGATAGTTAAATTTCTCTTCCATATCCATATTTTCACCAATGTTCTCCTATATGGAAACCTAGTGATTAGTTAATTTGGGTGACCATTGCATTTCATACTTTAGTTTTTAAAGATATGTTTTGGTATTCATTTTTATGATGTGGGTTTCTATTAATGAAACTTTCAATTAGTAAACCATTTGTAACCCCGATGAATTTCGAGGGAGAAATTCATTTTAAGGGGGGTAGAATGTAACACCCCGAGATTTTATGAAAAATATTATTTTTAATTTCATTAAAGTCTTGTGTTATATGCTACACCAAAAGGAGCTTGTACAACACACATCCTTGACTTACCTTGCATTACACACAATCACGACTTTCCTCGATAGTGTGTGTAGTACGCAATACCGAGTTTCACTAAACAACGATATGCTATTAAAATATTATTAAAACAAGCCGTTATGAATAGTAATAACCACCTTTTGAATTTTTTTTAAATTTTATTTTTCAAAATGGACTTCATTTTTGGATTCGGAATATCGAAATTATCCTAGGGTGAAATTTTGGTATTTTTATGAAAACTTTAAATTTTTTATGAAAAGTGAAACCACAAAGTGGTAGTTAAAAAAACTAAATTTTTCATAAAACATAATTTTACCGCTTCTATGAGAAGAATTTAGAAAATCCGAGAGACACGGTTAATATCAAAGACTAAAATGTGGTTCAATGAGATGAAAATAATTTTTGGTGAATAATAACTTTTTACTTTTTTTTACCACGGTTAAAATTAAATAGGGTAATTAAGGGTGAAAGTGTTATTATTATTACCCTAAAACATGTCCTAATTCTATTGGATAAGTTTAATTAGACCAAAAACATCATTAGGAATAAAATATGACCATTTAGGCCCCCTTGGATTAGATTAGGACATTTATTATTAATTTATTTAAGGACGGGTTAAAATAGTTAAAATCGAAGTTTAATAAGTAGATAATTTTTAATATAGGGTTATACATAAGATAAATTAGACTATAAATATTCATTAGAAAGATAAAAATATTTACTACATAATTATAGTTTATTTTTAATTTTTAGACTTTAAATAATTTAATTTATTTATGATACAATGATGATACAGTAGTTATCTTATTAATGAAACTTTGACATAATTGATGTCATAAATACCCAAATAAATGTAATTTGAGACTTTTTATGAATTCCACTAATTTTCTAGGATAATATGACCTGTTAGTATTAATTTAATTAATGCTTTTCGAATTAATAATTCTGTTATAGGTTTCCCAAAAATCAATTACTAAATTGTTTCAAAATTGACATAAAATAGTTTTTTAATAAAATATTATATTATTAATTGTTATTTTATTTCTAAAAAACTAATGTTCGGCCAAATTACTTAGATAACGTTATATATATTAATTATAAACAGCTTGGGGTTCGTTTGGCTTGTTATAGTAAGTTTATAAACCTTATAGTGTAAGAACACAAAAAGACACGGTAAAAGTAAAATTATCTAACTTAATGTTAAATCTAAATGATAAGGTTAACATAGGAACCTAAACTTGTCTAAATTCTATTGGATGAGAGGATTTAGAGCCATACCAACCATAGCTTTGAAATAAATCAATTTGGAGCTATTTAAAACCGAATTTGTCTTTATAATAAAATAATATTTTTTGTTATTCCAAAGGTGCCCCTCTCCTCCCTTATAAAAGGGCACCTCCTCCCTCTCTTTGTCACACCACATTGAGCCTTTAAGTTTGGCCAAACCCTGAAAAATTCTCTTATACACTTCCCTAGAAACATCCTAGAGGTCTTGGTCTTCTTCAAAGTCCAATTTTAGTACCCTAATAGGATGTCTCAAAGAGGTTCTTCATAGAAGAGGAGGTTCAGACACTTATGAAGCAAATCGAGCCAAAGGTAAGGGAAATATCACAATCTCATTTTTATCTGAGATTGTTTATACTTTGGTATTTACTGGGGTGTATTTTATCATCCACATACATGTTTCTTCAATATTTAATATTATTTCCATCCAACTACAATTGTTTAAATCTATTTTTACCCTTTGGTGAGTTTATAGTAAATGATATGAAAGGAATCTTTTGTCATTTTTCGTACGAGGTACTTTTTGAATTTTCCGACAAAAGTATGAGAAGAATGTTTTTTTAACTTATACGGCATGAATGGATTTTTAAAACTTTATTTCCAAGAATCTTCCTTTACATGTTTTCAAGTTTATTTTTAATGAACTTCTTTTAGTATAAAATTGTATGACATGTTAAGAAAGGAAAATGTTTTTGAAGTAAAAAACATATTTTCCTCATGAATGGAGTTCAAGTGTTTTATCAAAATTATTTTCCTTCTAAGATAATATAGGGTTCTGTTTCTATCCCTATTATTACATTGATTTGATTATGATGTGATGGAATTATTTTTATGAATATCTTTATCTTATATGAATTGTTTTATGATGTCATGTTGTTTAAGAATCCCATTTTATTTACATGGGTTATGCAATGATGTATGATTTATGATTTTGTGGCACACATAAGAATCATATCATTATGAGATGGGTGGGACCTATATATCCCTCCAATGCATTGGGTAATGATTTTATATCTCATGATATAGGCATGGCTGGAAAGGCGGGTTAAACCGGTTCAGTGAAACAGGACTGAAATGAGGAATGAACTCGGTTCAGAAATGGACTTTGTCCACTAAGATAGTCTTGGAAATGATTCTCGGCTAATAAGAAATGATTCCCTATGATTATGTGTGTATGCCAAAAAGCTTCATGTTTTAAGTTATTATTATTGTGATTACATTTCACTACCATGATTTATCCCATGTTATGAAATTATGATCTCTTTTGCAGGGTAAGATTTCCAAATTGTTATGTTCTTATGAACATGATGTCATTGATATTTCTTTTTGTTTACCCTTACTGAGAATTTGAGCGCACCCTTTTATGTTTTCTTTTCCACAACATATAATAAAGGTTTTAGGTATGAAAAAAGGGATTATTTATATGGGAGATGTTGAAGATCTTTCACCATGATTAGAAGATTATATTCCGAGTTTCCAAAGCCACTAAACTATTGCAGTCCTTATGTGTGTGTTTTTGTTATGTACTAAGTATTATGCAAAATTATGTAATGTCCATGTATGTCAAGCTTCAGGTCTCTACAAAAATTCTACACATGTGGCCCGAAAGCATGCGTCTGGTCAACATGGAGCACTACTGCATCTCACTCTCCCCACGACATCCTCCACATGCAGCCTTCTTTCGCCACACCGACATGCAATCACCACCGGCGCCAGCATACTACATGCCTCTTCTGTATGCCTACAAATTCAATTCAGTAGTCCATTTTCATATCCGTAATATTCCCTATGATCCCTGTGTCTCGTTTTTCATAATTGTGAGCTCAAATCCACATTATAACAAATTCCATTGGAAAACGGTCAAGTGATGATATCTCACATTCCACTCTACCGATCTACCTGTCGTCCATGTCATCACACCTCTGCTAGGTTGTCACAAGGTTGGATCATGGATTTGAGATTATTTCACTATGAAATGGATGTAAAAAGATTCATTGTTCTTAATCTCGTGAAGATCATGATGAATGTGCGGGTCAAAGAGGAGAGGAAAATCCAATAGCATATCGAGGGGAAAACCTCCATCGTCATTCTACATGGTGTTAATCCACTATCATTACATGAATCAAATAGAGAAAATAAAAATAGGAATCAAATCAAGAATAGACTAATTTTTCAAAATAATTTCTGATAAAACACCCTCCCATAAGAATGAACGATCAATGGGTCAACCTATTCATGGGTTGATCTTCATTCTTCATTTGAATCTTTAAACGAGGCATGAAAAAAAAAATGAAATAACAACCCATACCTAGATACAGTTTGATCATTGATGGAGATAGATTACATAATCATCTTCTTTGATCCTAGATCCATTATTCATTGGATCCACCACTTTCTGATCTGTGTTCTGATCTCAATCTTCAAACTGTTGGTGTTCATCATCATCGAGAGACCCTCTTCTCTCTCTCATAAAGAACTCCAGGGTTATGGATATAACAATAGATTGATGAAAATGATTTTTTTAAAATATAGTCTCCCCATTGTCAAAATTATTTTTAATTAAAAATATTTTAATGACATTTATATCCGAAATCTAACATTCACCCTTGACCCACGCCGATGAAGGTGATGTCTTCACTAGGGTAAACCCACTATTCTAAATGCAATTGGTCCCTTAAATTTCTTATCAGAGCATCCATTTGAAATATATTCATGTTAAATGTTCACTACCTGAGAACTTTTAATTAAAAAATGACCTTTATTCAATGATTTTAATGGGAATACTAATCCTCATAATCACATTCCATCTCAGCACTCGATCATATAATTTTCCAAAAGAATTTATAAAAATAAATTAAGGAAAACAATTTGGGTCAATACTTGTAGTTCTATAACCCCATAACTCATAAAGTCTCTCAAAGGAACTACATTATAGTCATTTCAAAGAGTAGGATGTCAATTCACCGGATTTGTGTTTGATTAAATAATGGATAATAATGTTTTTATGGAATCTAAAAAAGAGAATTGGTTCAGTAAAAAAATGTTGATCCACCATCAACCCTTAATTGTATAAGATATTCAATATGTTAATAATGAAAAATTTAGTATCAATATGGTTGATCTATGCTAAATTACTTAGAGAAATACACCATTCATGAGAGATCTAACTCGGGTCAATGTCAACTTGTCAAAAAAACCTCCATTCTAGAATCAATCCAAGGATTAAATTTTGGATTTAATTGGAATCCATATATTAGAAAATGAAATTTTTTATATATTATTATGTTCAATTAAAAATAGATGAACTAGAAGAAACCAAATGAAGATTAGTTTTTATATCACTTACATCAATTCCATATCATCAAATAACATGGTTTCACCTGAATCTAGATTTAGAGTATATGAACTCCTAAATGAAGGAAAATTGAGCATCATGGATTGAGAAGGATTCCAATAAAAAGAAAAATATATAAAAAATGACCATTAAATGGGATTTTGGATAATTTGTTTCATGAAATCATGGTTTCGGTTCATGAATTTTAAAACATTGTGCCACAAATTTAGGGAATTCTACCTAACATATGCACCCATATTGTTTGGCACAAAACTTGGCAAACATGTTTCAGATTATATTTTTTTGGGCTAGTGTGTTCCTTAAGGTTGCTCGGTGGGGGGGGGGGGGGGTGCTACAAATTTTATCAAACCATGTAACATTACTATGTTCCACCCTAGGTTCTACATCCACAAGGGTTATATTTGTTTAGAGGGTTGTGTGGTTTGTCATGATATGAACCTAAATCATGTGATCCTTCATTGGAAACTTCCATAAAGAATATATTTCCATATAATTTTCATGGTTTAAGAAAATCATCCTCAAATTATATACCTTAAAAATGGAAATTAAATACTTTGAACCGCACTATAAACTCTCATAACTCGTCCTAATCAATTCATATATGAAAAAATATGATTTCTGGATGAATAAAAATCGTAACACACAAAAAAATATGATGTCATTAAATAATATTATTTTGTAGATATGTAGATGAGAGTGTCTCGTTGTACTAAATATAGATCCCTATTGTATCCTTTAGAATTTCACCCATGTAATACTTCCCTTGCTAAATAACATCATATCTTATATACGATTGACAAGGATGACGTTATATTGGTTGCTTACATTCATCAACATTATATTCATGAAAAACTAAATCTATGAGATAATTCAACAAAAACTTATTAAAAGACACTTTCATTGAATATTTCATTATCTTCCATAATGTTTTAGCCATGTTTTACACAATATATAATTTCAATCCATCCTTATCTCTCACTCCCATTATCTTGTTAAAACCATGATTTAGAATTCTATACTCCTATCATCTGATCCCCAAAAATACATTATCATTATATAAAATTGAAATATGTGCTCCTGGAACACAACCATGAATCCACTCATCATGAACCTCTCAAACCATTACAAAAGTATACATGTTTTCACTAGACTAAATTCTGATAAATTTTTAATACACATTTTGATCCTTTATTATGTTGGGATCCTCGAATCCCATAGATTCTTAAAATCATGATACATTCTTACTCTCAATGGATTTTTATCAATGAAACCAAAATTTCTATGTTTATAAAAATAATTAGGTCCTAGAAATCTCACATTAACATTTTAGTCACCCATTATAATCTACATGCCACTCAAAACTATGTAATATAAAAATTCAGGAAAACTACTTCTATTTATCAAAAAATACTTCAATGTGTCTTCAACATCATTATAAGAACATGATTCATTGATCAATTAAATTCATCTTTTAGACAATCCATATTTATTATATTTTTTCCCTACAGTTTTTTAATATTTATTCTAGTTAATTTATACATCCAACAAAACATAGAAGTTTTTTTGGAGTATTAATTTCAACATAATCAATGATCTGAAGTGTATAAAATAATATCACCCAACCACACTTAATCCGGAAAACACTATTCTACAAAAATATAAACTCTAATTTAATCTTTTCAATGTATGGTATTATTAGAATCAATTGGAATTTCATTTATTATACAATATTATAAATAACTACACCTAATAAAAGTAAAATGACCTGTACTCCGGTGTCAACTTAGGATTTTGATATCCTCGAAACCCCCTAGTAACACATCCATCCTCTAGTGAAATTAATCTTATAACGATATAGAAAAAATAATCATAAGAATCATGGGAGTCTTACACCATGTTCATATTTTCACCTTAAAAATGAACATGACCCCTGACACCTTCTAATATTGAGAACATTGGATATACAAGAATTACCATCGGTATAACCATTTTCTCCTAGCAACTCCCTTTAAATTTCATAAACAATTCCCCCCAAAAAACCTTTCTACCATTCTCTTCCACCACTAAATAGAATATATCCATCTAAATTAGAAATATACTCTCATACATATTATTATAGATGAATTATGAGAGCAACTTTTCTAAAATCAAAAACATTTCCCCTCATGGTAATCGGGGGTCGTGTAAATTAAAACATTAAAACATAATTCCTTACATTAAAAAAATGACTTTAAAGGCCTTAAATGGGAATGATAATCTCACTAAATATTAAAATGATTTTTCCTCCACCATACCATTTCATTCACCTCACGATCCTCCTTTTGATCAAGTCTTATGAAAACGAGCCATCAATGAATGTACATATGAATGAAAAATTCATGAACAAGATGTAAACAAGGATTACATGATCTGGATGATTTTTCCTATATGCAGAGTGGAATAGTGAAATCAATTTTCATTCAATTAAATAAATATTACATGTATTATATGGTAATATCATCTTTGGACAACCCTAATATGTTCTATGGGAGATTTCCCGCCAATTCCATATTCCAGTTGTATCTTATTCCACTCTTATTCTTAAACTACATTGAAAACTTCATATAAAATTTCATCCTTTAATCATTTGGATGTCAAAATGTGTGATCCTCCAACTAGATCAACCAAAATTATCCATTATTCCAAACTCATTAGTATTATTCAACTCAGCTCTCTCAATTTTTTAAAATATTTTAAAAGTGGACAAACCACACCAAATATAGTGGGTATATTTAGTTATCTTGTCATAACATCTCTTATATAATTACTATAATTATTTCTTTGACATGAGCCACTACTTATTTCTAAAGTGGTAATGACCTAAAATTTTATCAATGAAATTTACATTCTTATAATTATGTGATAAAAAAATACATCCCATAGAGAAAAAAACATTATTCTCATAAATGAAGAATATTAAATTTGTTTGAAAAAATAAATAAAAATCTTATAATTGGAAACTAACATTAAAAAAGATAATATGAATTGGAATATTTTGATTCACTCCATCCACTAGAATGAAAAATTTAATAAAAAAGATGTTCCAATAAAATATAATGGTAATAATATATTATTAACTTTGAATATAAACGTATATATATATATAAACAGGATATAATATATAAATGAAATAATAATGAATGATATAATAGGTATTTATATGGATTTGGAAAACAATGTCATTGGAATAGTAACATGACCATTGGAATATTAATCTAACCATTAAGAATTGTAATCCAACCATTAGAATATTTTAATCACTTATGAAATTATTTAAAAATTTTAGTTTTTTTATAAATGAAAATATGATGCAATTATATCAGGGTATAAGTAAATAAATGTCTCAAAATGATAAATTATGTGTTGTTATTTTTGTGAAGAATAAATATGTATTTACAATTTTATAAATAATATAATGATTTAAAATAAAATTTATTTTAATAGAATAGATTAAAAAATTAACATTAGGTTTCATTATAATTATTATATAATTTTAATTTACCATAATTATTTTTTGAAAGAGTCCAAAATATGATTATAATATTGAAATCGATATTGTTTGAATAAATAAAGATTTTATTTAAAAATTAAATTTATCATATAGAGTTTGTTTTTTTATTTAATTGATTCAATTTTGGAAATATACATCTTTAAAATTGGATAGGGATATTTTTCGATATGTTTCTAAATATTATAAATTTTTTGTGAATAGTGAAATGCAGTAATTTACGATATGTGACTATATAAGCCAAATAAAATAATTTTCGAGTCTTGGATGATGTAAGATCAAATTGGTTCAAAATATCATAAAACATTTACTATATTTAGTTATAATAAAAAATACTATTTATAGTCTTTCACAAAAATAATAATCAAATTAGTATAATAATCAATGTACTCTTCTCCTCTCCCAATAAATACATCCCCTCAACAAAAATCCTCCTCATAAATTCTAATCCTTTTAGATGGTCAATAATCTACCCAATTCCATTCATATGTATGTTCCTATTATCTAATATCTTCTGTACTCAACAAATTTCTAATTTGATGTTTTATAAGGAGTCATTCAAAGGGGTGAAATTAAAGAGGGAGCTTACTCAACCCATCTACTTTATTTTAATTTCAATATATACCATATCCATAACTTCTTCATTAATAAAATAATAATAACCAAAATATCATGTATATACTATAACATCGTATTTCTAAATTAAAATATCATTGAATATTGTTTTTCATATCCTCTAATTCAATGAAACAAGCTGTTGTCCAAAATATATTGGTTTATTGACTCCATGAATAATAAATTCTTTATTTTCAATTAAAAATTTAATGGATGTTCATAAAACCATTATTATTTTTAAATCAGATTTAAATATGTATATTAAATTTATTTCATGTTCTGTAACTAATTTATAGACAAAATATTAAATACTATGAAACGAGTTCATGATGGATGAAAATCCGCACTAAAAATAATAATTGATCGTTAGAATTTTATCAAATGAATAATATTCATAACCAAAAAAATGATATACATGACCATTTAAAATTATGTAATTTCATTAATTCAATATAATTTAACTTATATATAATTATTCCCATTTCAAAATAACATCATCATTTATACACAAGTAAACTGACCATGAAGCAATGAACTCAAAATGATAAATTTGAACACACTAAATCATCAAAATAGTCACAAATGATCCTATAGGAGATCCATATTCACACCTACATTAGAACACAACCCGGTCCGATCTTGGATACATCGTAGTAAACTACATACCCAACACCCTCCTCTGGCAGTCTCTAGATGGGGGCACTTTTAAGTCTCTGCCTCAACTCCTGGAAAAGCATATGACATTTCTCCATCCACGTAAATGGATTCCTATTTGATTTCAAAGACAATAAGGGTTCCGCTACTCTTGAAATGTTTGGAACGAACCACCGACAGTATGCAGCCGACCCCATGAATATCTGCACCTTAGTCACACTACTTGGTGTCTCCCAATCAAGAACCACATCTATCTTCACTGGATATACTACAAATCCAGCCTCCAATATGATATGCCATAGATAGTGGACCTTCCGTATCTAAAATTGACACTTAGAGAGCTTACCACAATGTTGGTTCTCTTTGAGTATATCAAGGACCATCTGTAGGCGTGAAGCGTGCTCCCCCTCTAACGCTCAGTACACCCAGATTTCATCAATAAAGACCACAAAAAACCGGTCACTGAAAGGCTGGAATATATTTTTCATGAGTCCCATGAACATTGTTGGGGTATTGATCGCACCGAATGGCATCACCATGAACTCATAGTGGGTGTATAGGAACCTGAATGATGTCTTTGGTACATTCTCATCTCGTACCTGAAGCTGGTGATAGCCTGATCTGCGGACTATCTATGAGAACCACTTCACACCCTTCAGCTGGTCGAACTGTTCATCGGTCCTTGGTAGTGGATACTTTTCATCCTGGTATCCTGGTTAAAGCACCAAAAGTCCACAGAAAACCACAAACTCTTTTCATCCTTCATGGAAAAAAGAACCTGGACTACCCATGGTGAAAATCTATTCTTTACAAGCCCCGTCTCCTGCATGTCCTCCAGCTGTACCCTCAGCTTGAGAAACTCTGTGGGAGCCATCTTACTTTCTGTTGTGGATATCAGTGTTGTACAGTGGTACATGTCGATGAAAAATTACTCCTCCATGCAAGGGGGTAGTCCAGTAACATCCTCATGAAAATCATCCCCACATTCATCCACCAATATAGGAAATCTTGCACTCCTCTCATCCACTTCACCGAGGGTGAGGCTATCCAAATGGTGAGTGATCTTCTACACCCTCCTCTGAGAAATTTTTTAATGGGCTACAAAGGTTTTAGTCTATTATGTGAAGGAAAACCTGGTCCCATCTCCGTCAACACAACACACTGTATGCCTAAAATAGCCGATCTCAACATGGACTATGGATAACCAGTCCATACCCAAGGTGATGTTGTAAGGCCTTGTCGCTGCTAATAAGAGATCACAGATGAAGCTCTCTCATCCTATAGAAATCTCACAGTACCGAAACCAGTGATTAAACATATAATCATCTCATGCAAGAGTCTCTAGATGTAGGGATCGAGCTGACAGCTCCAAGGAAATCTCTGAGCTCTAAATTAGTGTTGTGGAATGGAAGGAGTGACTAGAACCTATGTCTATAAGAACTGCATCTTGGGTGGATAAGACACAAATCATAACTCGAATAATGTCTACAGAATCGTTTTCATAATACTCCACTATCTGAGCTGTGATCGACCATGGTTTCTTGATCATTAAGGATTGGGTGGACCAACTAGTGGTGGTGGTGGTACCACCTCAAACCATCGCCCATTGCCTATTGCTCAGCCAGCTCTCCTAACACGTCTACCACCCTACATACCTCTTTTCTCGAACCGTAGCCTCTTCCTTGGTGGGCCTTAGACCATCTTTTGGTCATATGTACAGTAGGTCTGGAAGAAAAATTCCACGTGTCCGTTACTGCCACACAAGAATCAAAGCCTTGTTCTTGGAAGACTCTCTCTGGTCTTGGAGCCTCATACTGCCAACCCTGAGTCCAGCAGTCATCCTATAAAAGACATGGCCCACTTGGGACCATGTTTCTGCTATCAGATACATGCCAAAGACTCCTCCACCTGGGGTCTACTGGTAGCTCTATCTATGGGTGCCTTCTCTTCCAAGAAGTTCTCCACTAGAAGGGATCGCTCCATCACCCCAACATGTGTAGGGATACTGAGAGACCACACCGATGCATGGATCTACCACATGAGTCCCTGCTCAAAGGATCTATCCCTAATGATAGCACCTCGTACCATATTTTTTTTTGTAGAGAGATAGATCAATGATCCTCGATGAGTACTCAGCAACCATCATGTTGTCGTACTATAGGTGATGCAGCTCTTGAATGTTCACAGAGTGCAAGGTCATGGGGAAAAAATCCTCCTACAAAATCCTCTCAAATTATTCCCAAATAAGGGTCGCCTAATCATGCGTACGAATGGTCAAGCTCCACTATCTCCCTATCTATCAATGTAGAAGGCTCGCCGCAAATATCCCCAATGGGTAAGGCAATGTCCTCACTAAGAAAAATACATGTATCACTACCTGAAGCTAGTCCCTAATGTCCTGAGGATCTGTCTCTCCCCTAAACCTGGGAGGTATCTATCTCTGAAACTAATGCAGGTCACTATGTATGTGCACGTCCTCTACTGAAACCACTATTAGTAGATGCTGAAAATAGGATGGTTCTAGCATTGGTTCACCACCTGGTGGATCCATCTCTCTAACTGGTCCAAGAATGGACACCTCATCGCTTGGCAAGATATCCTCACGACCTCATATCAGGATCCAGGCTGGTCGTCCACATGGAGACATCCTAATATAGATCAAGATGTACCACATTTATAAGGCTATACATGGTGAGAATAAATTTATTCACAAGAACATAAGGAGAAAGTTATGAAACCAGTTTTTTCATGTATATATCTAAAAACTATAATTCAACGTCCTAGTGTATGGATACATCATCCAATGCACCAACATTTGACCTCCCTAATCTAGAATTTGGACTCGAACACTTAACACTATCGCTGAAAAACTAAACACCGAATCCTGGTCTTTGTGGTAGGTACGACCTCCCTTTGATACGACTTTTCTAGGACCCGTCCCCCAGGGCCCGTTACAGGACTACCCCAAGCCCACTTCTTGAATTTCAGGGGCTGCTGACTAGCACTGAAGGAATCAAGATGCTTGTGGGAGGAATTTTCCTTAGTACATGTACACACACAGACATGACCAACAAAGTTCTACACACTCAAAAAGGAAATAATTAACAGTAAAACAATGTTGAGTATAAGTAGGACTAATATAATTGGTCCATAATACTGTCCCAACAAAAGAACTGGAAACAACAATGTAAAAAATAAAACTCAGATGGCCATCTGCAAAAAATATGCACTAGATATTAAGAGTAGATTAGATACTAGATGCTGAAGTATACCGTCCTATCCAACTGATCCAACTGAACCCCGACTAGTCCAAAGCCGCCAAGTCCACCTTCATAGCGTCTCTTTGTCCTGTCTCCCTATGCACCCCTGGGTCTTGGTCCACCAATGTCATTGTCGAAATTTCAATCGTCTTCACTAGACACGACACGTGTGGAGAAGCACATGTAGGGGTGAATAACAAAGAACTCAATAAGGATACCCTCAAAAAGGAATACCAAACGAAAATAATCAAGGTAGAACACACTAGGTATATTTTTAGGGTAGTGATAGTAGAAACATCAGACACATCATCAAACAACATAGTTTATGGAGAAATCCTCCTCTATCAAGTATAGTTGGTCTGCCATGTCTCACAGAAGTGCTTCCCACTAACCATAGACTGCTAGGTACACCTCCTCATCGTATAATGTTGCCATTCAAAGTCACACAGAAGTGCTTACTACTAATCTTGGTGAACTGAGGTGCTCCTCCTCATCGCATATCATGGGCCTGCAAAGTCACACATAATTAATTCCCACAATGGGCCTATAATTTAAAAAAAATTGCTTCCCAATGGTCCATAGTTGTGTTTCACATAGACGAAAGTCAGTAGTCCTTAGGTCTCAAGAAACCATAGGGTTTCGTATGTAGAGCTCCTTGGAGAACCACTTCTTAAGATGTTATTCACATATCAACGTATAATAATGTCACTATATATAATTTTAAAAGATCTGACTCATAAAATGGGTACCAACGATGTAAACAGCTCATCAATCGAATTCTCGGTTTTCAAGATATGAGTGTTTTAGTAAACAGGGATCAGTTTCGTTGGGGCCGGTCCGACCTAGGGGTCCCACACACAACAGTTTAAACTCGACCGACATGACATAACCTAGATTTGGTATGGGTCAATCCAATCCGGCATGGCTAGTGGGCAAGCCCAATGGGCCTCGTTCGATCTGAGCCGGTTTGGCCGAGGGTCCAGCCCCCCAAGTCGCCCGATGACCAGGTCTAGTCCGGCCCGATCTGAAGGTTGCTGGTCCAACCTTCTAGCACGTGTTAGGCATACTAGGTGTGGTTCCGGACCACCGACGTGGGTCTGACCTAATGGTCCATGGGTCCAGCCAATTTTCTGGGTTGCACACCCCACCAGAACGAAGCTCGGCCCGTGTGGTGTGTGCCGGTGGTGCACCGCCTGGTCGGGATGCGACCAGTTGTCGTGTCCTTCCTCACTATCCCCACGGATGCGCAAGGACCCTCCTCCCATGGTTGATAGAATTCTACTCAATGATCCAATAAGATGGAAATGACATTGTCCGCCCTTCCATGTAGCTCTTTCCTGACACCGCGTGACACCGTAGCTACTATGGCGGTGTTCGGCCGGCCACCGTCGCGCCGATGCTACACCGCAGACACCTATTGTGGGCCACCGAAGGTTCTTTGTTGGTCCGTTTTCTAATCCAGATATTCCTATGGTCCTCTCAAGTTGCCTCCATCTCTATGATGGTCTCAGATACACCTTCAGGCAATTTTTGGACAATACGTTCACAAGGAGCGCACATGCGGAGGGGTCCAGGCATTTGGTCATGTCGGCCTGCTCCCTCAACGTTAGAATTTTTAAAACTACAGAGGTTCAGGGGAGTTGATCAATCATAGAAAAATATTTTCTAATCACGGATAAGGAATCCACAAAATAATGTCACCCTCTCACATAAATGAATGATTTGTGGAACAACCAGTTCTTGGGTTGATCCACAGTCATCTTTTCTAGAAATGATTGGGGAAGGAAATAAAAATAAAACAAACCCTACCTGGATACATTGGATCTTTTGAGGATGAAGGAAGGGTCCAACTTCATCATTGATCTGTGATCATTGGTGTTCGTTTCCATTTTTCAACCATCGGATCTGATCCTCCAACATTCATATCATTGTTCATCATTAGAGAGGGATTCCGCCAGTGGTTTGTTAGAGATTCCCCATGCTTGTTAATCCCCAAACTCAACTATGTTTGATTATTAAAATAAAAATTCATAGTGACTTTCAAATAATTAATGATGCTCATTAATGATCAATGTTTAATGAGAAATTAATAAACTATTAAGATAAAAGAATCATAGTTACAAATGAGCTATTAATGACCGTCCATTAATGATCCTCACGGTTGCACCGATGTGCTACCATCCACAAATAAATAGTGAGAAAATAAAATATATATATATATATATATTTAAATATTTTTATTATTTTTCTCAAAAATTCTGAAAAATAACATTTACAGTCGGCCATTTCTGGCCAAATCTAAGTCATTTCATGAAGAATATCGGCATTTCGAGTTCAACTATGCCCTCAGATTTTTGATCTGAGCACCAGTTCAAAATTTAGGAAAACCTACTCCAACATTTACTAAACATACCTTAAAAATTTCTTAAAATTCTGCTTCGGGCTCACCAGGCCCTGAAATCACATGCCATCAAGGCATGAGGACTCATAATAATTCCCTATAATTTTTAAAAACAAATACACGAAATTTCTATGACATTATAATTCTTTTGTAGTGTATTTTTTAAATATAAATTAATAATGTGATCTTTGTGGGATAATTATGTTAAATTATTACCATTTTCTGTATATTCCCATCCAATATTGTAGGGAATAATTTATTATAGGCGCTTCAAGATATTTGTCGGATCTAGGTATATAAATAGAAGGGATGGATAAAGAAATAGTATTTTTCCAATAATGTTTGGATGAATATATTTGCGTAATATCTATAGAAAATTATTGATGGTATAGTTAGTTATTTAAATTCATATTTTCAGTCTATAATGATTTGGTTTATGGAGTTAATTTTTTGTTCCATGAATCTATTGAATGTGGTTTTCCTATAGAAATTTTATTTGTTTATTGTAAAACCTCTAACCCTTATAACCTAAATCTCTGTTATTTCTACTAAAATAGCACTAGATAATCCCAATTTCATATAGAGGAATAAAATAATATATTAGTCTAGAAAAAGAAGATGCATGTTTGAGTTTCACATTACATTAGAAAATGTAAAATTAAACATTGTATTTTTTTGAGATCATTATTTTTTCCTCCAGAATAGATTAGAATATCAATAATAATTCACTTTTTTCGTCCAGGATAAATAAAAAAATAAAAGGGTGAGCTCATATGCTCAATACGTAATTGTGTATAAATAAATCTATAATAGAAAAAATTAGGAATGAATAATATTGAATGAATAAATTATGATAAAACGATTACATATAAATATTGAAATAAAATTTGAACATTTCAAAAGTGGTTATAAATATTTGATTTATCACATGTAAATTAACAACTAATTACATAATAATGGAATAAATAATGTTGGATATCTCAAACATACCATCGGGGCTTCATGAAAAGACATTATGCATAAATTGGTAATGTATGTTCCAAACACCCAACCATGTTTTTTCTGATGGGTGATATAAATTTATCTATAAGCTATGTAATTTTGGTTTCCACATTCCATGTAATATGTCAATTGGGTTCATCAAATTATTAAATAATAAAACCTCATAAAAATGTCATAATTATCTATAAAATTCTATACTAGAAGAATATTAATATGGAATTTCGCTATTTTCATCATTCAGAATGAATTTAATCTATCGACAGAGAATTATCTGATTGTATCCTTAAGGTATATCTTTAATAAAGCATAAGATTCCTCAAAATATATAAAATCAATTGGAATTATATTTAAAATATCATCGAATCAATTTTTTATCAAAATACCTATATGTTTTTTAAGTCAATTATTTATAATATAAAAGTTCCAAAAATATTAGGAAACCTTTTTTATTTTAAATAATAAAATTAAACATTTAAAGAAATCATAAAGTAAAATAATAGTTTTGATGATGGCAACAACCATTCATGCAGTAGTATTAGAAAAATGATTATATCCAAATCTTCTAGAAACACCTCCTCATTCATAAGATGACATGAATATTACTTTTAGGCCTTTGAATATAAATTATTACATAGAAAAAAGGAATTAATCAATCACTAAAGATATATAAAAAATTCTTCAAAACAAATTCATGAAAATATGAACATGGATGAAATGGATTCCCAACTGAAAAGAAAAAAAATGCATATTATATTTAAAAAATTATTTTCAAAATTTTGAGTACATGGTGAAGGGAAAATAAATGTAAAAATTGTAATTTTTATAAATATTGATAGGTTATGAAAATATAATGGTTTTATTATTGAAATTTCATATAATCCCCCTAATGGATACTTGCACAAAATCTATCCCAAAATAGGATGATATCGTGAAATAAATACTTAACTCAAGTTTGAATTTCTTTTAATGTTATTGTAAACATAATTTATATAAATTAAATTTATTATAATTATATATATAAATATCATATAATATACGATCCACTTATAACATTTGTACAAACATTTATTAATCATCTATTATTGAAATTATTATTTTCGAGTTGTGATGATTTTTTCACTAATGATTTAGTTCAGTAGTTTTAGTCCGTGGAACATACTTAAGGTTCAATCATATAAATTTTTTTAATCATGATATAAATATAATATATATATATATATATATATATATATTCATCCTTTTAATTATAAAATGAAAATGAATCACATTTCATTGTGGTAGTGGTAGTCCACAAATACCCTTAACCGACATTATAATTTCATAAAGGGTGGATGTATAAGAATGTATATGTTATATGATATTTCATGAAGAATAATTATTTCGTAAATATTATATATATAAATTCATTAATGACATCACTATAACCATCAATTTAATGTGGTGATGTAAAATTAATTACCCCTTTAGGTGGAGATGGTAGGCCGTAGGTACACACGAGAAATGATTTCATTTCACCTATAATGGAAAGAAGATGAATATGTGGATTTCAAAAAGAATATTAAAATTTAATTTTATGAATGATACTTATTTTATTATATGTTATTTTTTATATAATAATTTAAGGAGTTAAAAGAGTATATAAAGTCAAAACACTCAATTAAGAGTTATTCCTATTCTTTATAAAACCCACATTGCCTTACCAATTTTTCTTTCTAGGATAATCCCATCATGATACCAAATCTTATAGGTCCGGGTATGTTGATTGGGAATGGATTTGGTAAGGTATTGTTTGCGGTATTTGGTCAATGTGGTGTGAATAAGAGAGGATATTTGGTGCCCTATTATATGTGAGGGAAATTACTCAGTTTGAATTACATAAATGATATTAAACATATAAATTCATTTTATTTTGAATATGCCCCAAAATTATAATTTATTCTAGGATGATATGGTTATGGTTCAAATAAAACCAACTAAAATGGTTTTTTATGAACCATTAAACTGTTATTTTAAACACTCTTAACCAATCTGACCCTTAACAGGGTTGATAAATATTTAAAATTCTTACTATGCATTATGAAACTAAATTTCAATTACAATATTACACTATTTAAATATTCTGAATCGAAATGTGAGATAAATTTTAAAATAATAAATATATATTATTGGGGGAAATTATTTTTTTAATAGTGTTCAAAACAAAACAAAATATATTTTAAGGAAATTGTATGTTTTAAGCCTAAAAATGATTTTGAAGAAAAATAAATTAAAATTTTGATTCCAAAGGGATTAATTATAATATATTAAATTAAAATATGCTTATTTTATATTCAAATTAATCCAATAATAAAATGACAGTGTAAATACTATATTAAAATAATCGAATGAAATATAATTGTTTTAATAAAAACAATAATTAGATTTATAAAATATTATGGATTACTTCTATGTTCAATTTTATATTATTATATGATTTAAAATAATCCTTAAATATTTATTTTTTATATAAAAACATTAATTTTTCTGTAATATTATTCTTATATCATTATAATTTCATAAAATTGAATGTTTTTGTACAATCTATATTTTTTACTATTCCAAAAAAATATACTATCTCTGAATAATCCCAAACAATCATCATAAGATTAATTTAACATGATGAATCAAAAAATAAATTTAATTGATTAAAATGCTTTTTTTTAAATTTATGAATTTAGGATTAAATCACATTATTTAATAAATCTATGTGCATTGTTATTTTTCTTCTATAGAAATAAAATATTAACATAAAAGATGAGTGTGTTTTATATTCTTCCCTCATTTAAATGTATCAACCAAAAAATTCCTAAAATTCCCCCTCAAGAACTAATATGGTTATAATTTACCAAAACAAGTTTATATTCCCTTTTCCCCTCTACCAAATTGGGACTCTATTAAAATTCCATTACTAGTTGAGTCATATGAATCATCAAAAAATGTTTTCATCCATCAATAATCTTTATATGTTATTCCAATTACTATAAACCAGTTTCCAATTATATTCCCTAATAGGTAATAACATGCATTCGAACTAGTGTGAGCTTACTCAAATATTAGACATGGAAAAAAACATGAACATTAGGGATGTTAATGGGAATTTAAAAATAGTAATACACGTCTCTAAACCATTCTATATTTTCAAAGCCCCAAGGAACATTGGATCTAGTTTACCTAAATATGATAACACGTTTCCATAGAGTTAACTTCAAGACAATATGATCTCCCTATTCAAATTATAAATAATTCCTTATGTTATCAACATAATTTTTTTTAACACATTGAGTTTCAATAATATGATTCTAAAATGTGTTTAACTTAACAATGGTCCCCTTAATATGATTTGGGGAAAAAATATTCCTTTCACCAACTTCGTCCAATAAATTTGAATTATAAATCTAATTTTATTAAAATTCATTATATATATTTCCATTTGAATGATTGAATAAAATATATTATTATATGATGATTCCAAAGAATTTAAATAATGATCCCCCAAACATTGAATTTCAATCGAGCGTGATCTCTATATAGAATCTAATGTCTAAATAGGTCTTCTAAAAATTCCATACATTTGATAATGATAGGTTGTGATCAAATGTTGTTCTGAGTAAATTGGATTGTAAATAATCTCCCAAAACAATGAATTAAAACCACAAATCATGATTATATAATAATGAATGTACTGCATGATTTAGTCTCAAAAACTCCTTAATATAATGTCACATGAGTAACTCAATATAAAGATATTCCCTTTTACTACATAAATGATTTTAATTGGTAAGTAAATCAATAAAAACCCAAATGGAATCATTCTATCATAGAGTCTATAGAAATATGGTGACATCGGGTGCTATAATATCTAACTATTTTATCACATGATTAGGTTAAGGTAAGATAGATCGTTTAGGATGTTTCCTGATACCCATTACCTATTGAAAATCCATGCATCTCAATACGTAATTTGAGATTTTTAGATTAATATTATCCCATTGAATATTCTCTTTCAAAATATGATAGATTTTTTTCTACCGTTATGTTTTCAAAAATTTGACGTATGATCTTCATATAATAATTTTCTATTCATCTCACACATTATAATGACCCCATACCTAGTATTCTATGGTTAATGGTCACATTATTCAATTGGTACATTATAAAATTAATCACATCATTATGAAAAAATGTACTATAGTTTTGGAAAACTATAACATTCATAAGTCTCACAATATAATTAAAAACCTAAAATAAAAAATATTATTTTATTTTATAATCCCAGTATTCACTTTAGCATATAACTGTATATACATCATAAAACATTTTATGAAATCCTATAGAAAGGAAACATAACAATGGGGAGGGATAAATTTATTATTAAGTATTATGTACATAGGAAGATATCATTAGAAAATAATTTATAAAAACTATGTAAAGGTAAATAAGAGAAAAGCAATTCCACTAAATGAATAACATTATCATGTTGTAAAATATTTCTTGTCTAAATGGTCAAATAATTTCATATATATATTAACATGACATTAAAACATAATCATGGATATCCTAATTAATAATATAAACACATCTACTACAAGAAATAATCACATAATCATGGAAGTCACAAAATATGATATCATAAACACACCATCACAACCTTATACCAAAACACATTACAAAAATGGGTAAGGCCTCAACAAAATTCCCATGCTAGTTTGTGTCATGAGACCTACCGATAAATCTAGGGGATATATTATGACTCACCAATAAAATAATATTTCAAATAAATTCCTCATATAAATGGGGAGAACCCAAAATAATGTAAATATTTTTTTTGGATAATCTTGTAAATTAAAAGTTAATAATTTCCCTAGTGAATAAAAAATCCAAAGACATCCAGATTAATATAGATAATGATATCAAAATTGTATATCCCCAATAAAAATGATCATAATATATTATTGAATTATATATGGTGTCATTAAAATATATCCCCAATGTATTATAATTAAATTAACGGGTTATTTTCATTAATGAATAGAAACACCATAAAAATTTCATTAAAAGTATTCTTAAAGAAAATAAAATTTTCACATCGATATCTGTTGTAATTTTAAAAATATATAATATTAGGAAAAAATGGATTCACTAAAAATAATATTGGAAATATGCAATGGATTCTTCAAAACAATGAGTGTTCATGATGGTGGGTATTTTCATATACACTGGATAGGTTAAATCAATTTCTTTCTACACTATTTTAAAAAGGTTAACATGTACATCATTTGTAAAATTACATGATGATTCCTTTCTATATGTTTTTTTAAAAGTAATAAATGTTTTAAATATAATAAACTAAAAATTTCTATTTTGATGAAAAAAATCATTCCAATATTTTTAGAAAATATTTATATAGAAAAAAATTTATTTTTGCTCGAAGAGATAAAATAAAGTAAACTTTTCTTAAAAACTTTTTTTCAATAATTTTATGAACCAAAGAGATGAAAATAACAATATTTTTTGAAATATTACTGATTATCCATTAGATAAATAATATATTTTATTTAAGATAGAAATATCATTAATTTCATGAAAGGGATACATGAAATTAATCAATCTTGAATTATTATTATACTGTGAAATAAACCCATATGACATTGGTATCTTTTTAATTGTAATCCCCATTATAGAATAAAATTCAAATGAAAAATTTAATATGATGAAGATAATGGGATTAATGTTATAAAATATCAAATATTAATTATATAAACTACACCAAACAAATAATTTTTGAATATTACATATGTCTCATGGATATAATAGCGAGAAAATAAATCCATTACCCAATTCATATCATTGAAGAAATAGTTAATAATTGTAATAATTATATGTAAAAAATGTAAATCCAAAAAAATAAATGTGTAATTAAAACAAAAATCAATTTAATTTAATTCCAAATATATTCCTGTCAAAATATCATCAATGAAGAAGAAGTTAAAACCAATCAACGGAAATAGAGCTATGAAACCTATACCTCTACATTCATTTAAGTTATCCTGATATAACATAATTTTTAATTGTTTGAAAAATGTTATTAATTTATAAATTTACTATATTCATATTAATGATATCTTATATGATCTTCTTATAACATTGTATCACTCATTTTGTTAATTATATTTCATGATTACACATGATTCAAGTGCTAAATAACTAGTTTTTTCATTCATGTTGTTTCGTAGGAGATAAAAATTACGTCAATAAGATGTAGCCACATCATCTAAACAATTATATTATTTTATATAAAACATATTCATTCATTGTATACAATTTTATAGTCATTGTATAAATTTTTTCATGGAAAAGTGATCACATCACATGGTAGAGATAGTATGTCATACATAAAATTGAACGAGATATCAATTCTTTAAAGGGTCAAATTGTATGGAATTAGGTGATATATTAAATTTATTGAAACAATATTATTTAATATATATATATATATTATAAGGCCCCATCCTTAAACCTTTCTTAATCTTGAGTTTTTACCAGATTTCACATTGATGATCTTTTCAGGTTTAGAGTTTTAGAGAATTAGATCATGAAACATGAATTACATTCCACACTTAAACAAAGTGGTTACATAAAAGACAGTATTCATTCTTCCCATCAACGGAAACATATTTAAAATAAAACATGGATTCTTTCGTGACACATCCATGACACTATCATCACATCATGTACCTTTCCCTTGACCTGTGAAAAACATTTCAAAAACTTGGTATGAGCATAAAAAGCTCAGTAAGGGTTATAAAAATATGGAAAGGAAACATGAGTTCATATATACATAAGAATGAAATCATACTTTACCCATAAAACATAGGAACTTTATCATACCTCATCAAACCATGAATAAATCATAGAAAACATAAGACAAAAAGGTAACTTGAGGCATTCATAACATTCTTACGTAGGGAGTAACCCTCTTGGTTACGTTTGGAATACCCATCACAGTATATTCCCTAAATCTCTTCAGAGAAACCCTAACGTTTCACTACTTCATGTTACCCAATGCATTGGAGAGCTATATCGGGCTCACTCGCCCTTATTTTATCACGGAACCACCCGTTTTCATAACAATTCCCAAGAACAATAACATAATCGTATCACATAAAACATGCATAAAGGAAACATAACATTTCCATATTTCAATATCAACAAAAACACATTGATATGATAAAAACATTATGAAAACCATTTTCGATACCAAAATAAAAGAAATGTAAAACATGGTATTTATTTTTCTTTTAAAAAGAAGGTATGTCTTGTAGAGGAAGCCGAAACTCAAATAATGGTCACGGAGGCAGAGAAGTCGTTGTCGCCACATACATACGACAAAAATATTCCCTTTTGTCGTTTAGTAAAACGCTTCATATATAAAGGATTCCTTTTTGGATAAACGTAATAGTCAAAGGGGTTTATACTCCATATAAAAGAAGTTTGTGTATAAAACAAAATATGCCTCAATGAATGGATATTGAGACGGAGTCCCTTACAAAGACGGTATCCTTGGTTTAAGGATAAATCAATTAAAAAATTATGTGTGACAAACGAATACACCAAATATAAGTGGATATTAAGTGTAAACTAATCAAAGGTCATTCACACATATTCCAAGGATGACATATTCAATAACTACATGTTGAACCCAAAGAAATTGAAATTGGGTTAAGAAGATCCCTTGACAGCCTAACGACGTCACATCAAAATGAGTTGATGAGAGATAAAAAAGGGTATCTCATCACTTGTATATAAAATTTACATCAATAAGTATATATGAGAACATATCCCAACATAACAATATGTTAATTAAAATACCCCAAAAAAGAAATCTTTTAAAAAGAGGAGGGTGAAAGGTTCCCTTACCGACATGGGTATCTTTCGAAACATACACCTCGTGAAAGAAGGACAATACAAAATTGATGTAAATACTCATGAAAGAAAGTATATTACACAATGAGTAAAATAATGGGCAGTACATACACCACTCAAAGGAAATTGTGGCAAATGTATAATAAATCTCACGGGAATAAAAGTGAGATAAAAAATCCCATATGAAAACTCGGCAGCCTAACGGCGCCACATAAAACTTACAAAAATGGATTGATGAGATAAAATAGGGTATCACATCATATTAACTTAAAGTTTATAGAAAGAGTAATATAAAAGAACATCCCCCAACATAAAAAAGAGGAGATTAAAATAAGTTACATAAAGGAGAGTACTTAAAAAGAAAGAGAGAGGTTAGATCTTTTACGAAAATTCGGCAGCCTAACGGCGCCACTCAAAACTTCCAAAATGGATTGATGAGAAAGAATAGGGTCTCTAATCACATGAAAATAAAAATTAAAATAAGTTTAATATAAAATAACATCCCAATAACAAGAAATATGAGCTTTAGAGGGAATGACATAAAAGAGTGTACTTCAAAAGAAAGAGAGGAGTAAGATCCCTTACCTCAAGTCCAACTTGTCTAGTTCGTTTCTTTATATTCCTGAATAATAAACATTTGTCAATTAATAATTGCCTAATTACCTCCTTTAGATATTATTATTCAGGTAATATCACATATTATAATGTTATAATAATTGTTTAATAATGTTAGTTAATATCAGACGTTTTTGACGATGTTTGGTACATGGGTAAAAAATGACCTTGTTTGAAAAACGATTGCCCATGTAGTTATAAGTAAATAATTTCCAGAATATTATTAATGAATAAAATATCATATATATCCAGTAAATATTCATTTCAAACTATTCCATATCATTTGGAGATAAAAATGAAATGCACCGTTCATGGAGACGGTAGGTCGTACGTACGCATGAACGCTACTTCCATTTCTTGTCATATTAATGGAATTAAAAAAAATGAGAGAGATATATATATGTTATAATTCTAGAATGATATCCATAATTTTGATGTAATATATTACATATATATCCATTATGTATATGTACTTATAGTATTACAAAACATTTTGAGATAAGAAATGAAATGTACCGTTCATGGAGACGGTAAGCCGTACATACGCATTAACGCTACTTCCATTTCTATTTCATATTTAATGGAATTAAAACATAATGGTACATAATAGTATTTTAATTCCAGTATGGTATCATATATAATATCATTAAATATATCCTTTATACCTACCACATATGGTATTAACGAATCAAATCTCTTTGAGGGGGTGGTAGTCCGCACTTCCTTAAATGAAGATATCGCGTTTACCCATAATGGAAACCATAAAGGTATGACCAAAATGAAAAAAAATAAGCTTAAGGAAATCATAAACATATTATATATCATATATAAATATAGTTTCATCTTAATGGCCACTTTTGAAGGTGTTAAAAGAATGTTGAACAATCATCGTTTCGGGAGGCCGAAATTCGCCATCCACAGAAACAGTATGTTCTTTAACCATTAGATGTAGGTGTGTGAAAGTGTAGCTCGATTACTTCTTGTAAAAACATCCTAGTATATTTATGATACTGTATTTGTTACAAAATAAATGAATGAAAAGAGTTTAGTGGGTTGTAGAAGCAAAATAAAACAAAAGGACTCAAGTGAAGTCATTACCTTAAAATCGGGTAACTCCCTTTAGTTTGAGCTCAATGGCTTCCTTGGGAAGACTTATTCCCAATGTGAGGCTTCAAGGAGTAATAGAGGGAAGTGGAGAGACAAAATGGGCAGAGGTTTTCTGAGCCAAAGGCTTTGGGAATGTGGGTAAGGAGGTAGGGGTGGGGGCCTTTTATAAGAGGAGAGGAGGGGCACTCTTGTAATGTTACAAAATGTTACTTTATTTTCAAAAGGGTTTCAGATTTTAAAGGTCCCACATTGATTTATTTCTAGGATAAGGTGATAATGGTTTGAAATCCACTCATACAATAGGTTTTGGACATTTTTAGGTCTTAGATATTACATTATCTTTCCATTTTATTTAAATCGTTAAATAATGAGGTCATCGCTGCATCATCATGATGTCATAAATAATTTAATTTATTTAATGTCTAAAAATTATAAAAAAAATACTATTAAGTATGAAATATTTTTAGCTTTCCAATTAATATTTATAGTCAAAAATATGATTTGTATATCCCCATGTAAAAATTGTTTTAGTAAAAACTTTCATGTTTGTCTCATTTTTACTTTAACTTTAAATAAAAAGATATTAATGTCCTTTTCCAACCAAAGAGGCTTCATGGGGTCCCCAAGTTGACCCATGGGGTTTCTTGGTCGTCCATGACACATCCAATGAGGTTAGGACACGTGTCATGTTCATTTCATATTATTAAAACATTATTTTTACCTTAAACTACACTAATTACCTCTAATCGCGATTAAAAACTTAATAAGTTACTATTCACAAAAAAATTATTTTTAACCCATTGAACCACATTTTACTTATTAATGACAACCGTTTATGTCGGATTTTTGAAATTCAAAACATAAATATGGCAAAAATTTATTTAAACGGAAAAATCAGTTTTTATAAGTACCACTTAGTGGTTTCACTATTCATCCAAAATTTATGTTTTTCAGAAAAATCCAAAACATTCACCCTAAGATAAATTTGATATTCTGAATTCAAAAATGAAGTCTATTTTAAATAATTCAAAACATATAAGTCACATTAATTAATTTAATAATTAATTCACGATGTCAAAGCAAATAGCGTGTTTTTATGAAACAATAAGTATCAAAAGATTGACACTAGTTTAAGTCTGATTTCAAAGTGAAATTAATTTCAACGACCACTATTGGATTTAATGGTAAAAATATACTCTAATTTCACTTTAAAACCAATTCAAAAGATAATATAATCATATAAATAAATTATATTAAAAAGAGGTTTTGAAATAAAATACAACATTTTAAACTATTCATTAAAAACATGAACTTTATCGGAAAGATACCAAAACTTTACACAAAGTAAATTTTGATGTCCCAATTCTAAAGAACTGTTTTATTTGGTCCAATAGAATATATAAGAGTGAAGAAAACTATATTTAATGACATTTCTCCATCAAAAGGCGATAAGTGAACCTTTAGTGAAAACTAGGCCATATACGCCTAAAATTGAATTCTTTCCGTATTTTAAGCCTTTATCTTTTATTGGATAAATGTAAAAACATTTATAACATGTATAATCATATTTTAGTTATTTCTATCCATTCCCGCCAATACAACAGCTACATGTTAACTACCATTTAAAATAATATTATTTTATTATTAGAGTGCAACGTAAGATTCCCAAGAAACTCGTTGTTGCGTGTTGGGTACGCCATCGACCATAGTGTCCCATTTAAAGTCATATTAATAATTTATTCACAAATATGGATCGATATGAAAATGTCATATTCTTTATTTACCTGGGGTGTTACATCCTTCCCCCCTTTTTGGGAATTGCGTCCTCGCAATTTTTAAAATTGAGCTTGGAAACATCCTTGAAAGTCCCACATCGAAACAAGAGTTGGTAAAACAATCACTTTAAAATAAAGAAAGATAAGTAAAGAGGTCACCCGAGTTAACCCATACTATGATTCAATGTAGAAAAATATGGACATGGATGAGAAGACATAGGGTCATGTTCTAATGGAGAGTGATAGAAAACATGTTTAGGAGAAAGTTAACCACAAGAAAATCAAAAACTTGTGATGGGTTAAACGGTATTCGATTCCCCAGTATGAAAAGTTAATAGACAACATTTTTGTTTTATGTTACTTTTTATTGAGTAATATATTCATAGGGAAACATAATCACTTATCATGTTGACTTTCAACTTTTACACAAACTCATATTTTCTCCAAAAGATGAGTATTTAGGAAGACTTGTTCACATTAAGAGTACTATAATCAACTTCTAGAGAATCACCTAATCCACCAAAGAGAACTATATACATCCCATGTATTGAGGCTTTAACCAAAACCAAAACCAGAAAGGTTAGTACAAGGTCAGATAATCCAGAAAAGGATAACCCTTTTAAAAAGAAAATCTATGATTAATCTCCAAAATTTGTCCAACAAAACCCAAGGTTCAACGAGGACCATTCGATAACCAATTTGTCCATAAAATTCTTCAAAGTAAACCAATCTAAGATTGAAACCCAAATATTTGAAGGATTCAGTCACATAGTCTTCCAAGTGAAATCGTAACATTTATCTCCAAACAACATCAGTTGCTCCTAAAGTCTCGTATTGAAAAGTAATTAACCTAATCACATATCCTCCATGATAGGTTAATAACTTTCATAAATAACCCAAAATCAACTTACTCTTAATTCATAAAATTATATAACTGATAAAAATCAGTCAAACTAACCAGGGACATCACGTAGTCAAGTGGTAGGTGATAAATACTTGTTGAACTTTAGTTGTGGGTTCGATTCCCGCAGCTTTGCCCGACGCGACTGGTTGTCACACGGTCTGCATGTTGTCCATTTTAAAAAACTATATAATTCTTAAATCATTCCCCAAAAAGAGACAAAATCATCAAAAATAACGATAACATAATTTAACCTCAATTTTATCTCATGCCTTTCACTTCAATCATAACATATAGTAACCCATAATTACCTCAAAAGTAAGGATCATATAAACCCAAATGGTTCTTTATAACTATGCCCACAAAATAAAAGATAAGTATTCCTTGAATAAAATTTTCCTATATTAAACATTAGGGTTACACATAATATTAAAAGTCTTCTAATGTAACCCCATCATCAAAAGAGACTTAATACTCTTAAGAATTTCACCATAACTCTTGAAGCCCTTATATGTTGACATATTACTCATTAAACATTCTTCATGATCCATTAACCATTCCTTTACAACTTATTCTGAAATACCACTTTCCTACAAACAAAATCATGAATCATATCCTAAGATTCCAAAATAAGAAAACAATAGTCATGAAATAATACATACCTTTGATTGGTCATTGTCAGTTTCTTCATCCTCAATCAGAATGACATTATGTATTGGTAAATGAACATTTGTACGCCCTTGGTGACCCCATTCACGAAAATTATTCATAGGAAATGTGTTTTCATAATGACCATGCACACCACATTTAAAACATTGAATTGATCCCTCAGAAAGAACTTCTTTCATATTACTCGAGTCAACTGGATGCTTCCTTTTTTCCATGGCATGTTCATGCTTTATGACCTTCATTTCCACATCTATAGCATATTTTTGTCCCTTTGAAACATTTTCCTAGGTGTTTCTTTCTACATCTATGACACATAGGTTTTTGAACACACTTACCTTTATGATTATTACCTGTACTTCCGTAGGGATTTGTTTCTTGAATATATGATGCCTTATAGAAATAACCAAGGTTTAGGTGGTCAATAATGACTCCATATAGTTGGTTGAGGATAATCACAAGAGTTATCATTGCAGCTCCCATATCATTCAGTTTCTTGCTCAAAAAACTCTCACAGTTTCCTTCACATCCACTATTACTTTGGTGCCTGCTAGATCCAACCATTTACTAAAACCCAAAAGTTCAGTGTGAGTATATCAAAAAAAATCATTTACTAATGAGGAAGATAAACACTAATATATACTTACTCATTCACTTTATCTAAAACTAGGACTCTTTCTGAAATCCTAACCATTATGGTAATGCTACTTATGCTTAAATAATACCCTAACCTCTAAAGTTATCCAAACCGACCATTGATACCAACTATAATGCCCCAGCCTTAAACCTTACTTAATCTAGAGTTATTACAAGATTACACATTGAGGATCTTTTCAGGTTTAGAGTTTTAGAGAATTAGATCATGAAACTTGCATTACATTCCACACTTAAACAAAGTGGTTACATAAAAGACTGTATTCATTCTTCCCATCAACAGAAACATATTGAAAATAAAACATGGATTCTTTTTTTTGACACATCCTTGACACTATCATCACATCATGTACCTTTCCCTTGACCTGTGAAAAACATTTCAAAAACTTGGGATGAGCATAAAAAGCTCAGTAAGGGTTATAAAAATATGGAAAGGAAACATGAGTTCATATATACATAATAATGAAATCATAACTTACCCATAAAACATAGGAACTTTAACATACCTCATCAAACCATGAATAAATCATAGAAAACATGAGACATAAAGGTAACTTGAGGCATTCATAACATTCTTACATTGGGAGTAACCCTCTTGGTTACGTTTGGAATACCCATCACAGTATATTCCCAAAATCTCTTCGGAGAAACCTTAACGTTTCACTCCTTCGCGTTACCTAATGCATTTGAGAGCTATATCGGGCTCACCCGCCCTTAGTTTATCACGGAACCACCCATTTGCATAACAATGCCCAAAAACCATAACATAATCGTATCACATAAAACATGCATAAAGGAAACATAACATTTCCATATTTAAATATCAATAAAAACACATTGATATAATAAAAACATTATCAAAAACATTTTCAATACCAAAATAAATGAAATGTAAAACATGGTATTTATTTATATTTTAAAAATAAGGTATGGCTTGTAGAGGAAGCCAAAACTCAAATAATGGTCACGGAGGCGGAGAAGTCGTTGTCGCTGCATACGTACGACAGAAACATTCCCTTTTGTCATTTAGTAAAATGATTCGTATAAAAAAGATTCATTTGGATAAACGTAAAATTCAAAGGGTTTTATACTCCGTATAAAAGAAGGTTGTTTATATAAAAAAATATGCCTCAATGAATGGATATTGAGACGAAGTCCCTTACAAAGACGGTATAATTGGTTTAAGGATAAATCAATTACAAAATTATGTGTGACAAAAGAATACACCAAATATAAGTGGATTTTAAGTGTAAACTAATCAAAGGTAATTCACACATATTCAATGGATGACATATTTAATAACTACATGTTGAACCCAAAGAAATCGAAATTGGGTTAAGAAGTTTCCTTGACAGCCTAACGACGTCACATCAAAATGACTTAATGAGAGATAAAAAAATGGCATCTCATCACTTGTACATAAAATTTACATCAATAAGGATATATGATAACATATCCCAACATAACAATATGTTAATTAAAAGACCCATAAAAAAGAAGTCTTTTAAAAAGAGGAGGGTGAAAGGTTCCCTTACTGACATGGGTATCTTTCGAAACATACACCTCGTGAAAGAAGGACAATACAACATTGATGTAAATAGTCATAAAAGAAATTATATTACACAATGTGTAAAATAATGGGAAGTACATACACCTCTCAAAGGAAATTGTGGCAAATATAGCATAAATCTCATGGGAATAAAAGTGAGATGACAAATCCCTTACGAAAACTCGGCAGCCTAACGGCGCCACATAAAACTTACAAAAATGGATTGATGAGATCAAATAGGGTATCACATCATATTAACTTAAATATTATAGAAAGAGGAATATAAAATAACGTCCCCCAACATAACAAAGAGGAGATTAAAATAAGTGACATAAAGGAGAGTACTTAAAAAGAAAGAGAGAGGTTAGATCTCTTACGAAAATTCTGCAGCCTAATGGCGCCACTCAAAACATCCAAAATGGATTGATGAGAGAGAATAGGGTCTCTCATCACATGAACATAAAAATTATAGTAAGTTTAATATAAAATAACATCCCAATGACAATAAAGATTAGTTTTAGAGGGAATGACATAAAAGAGTGTACTTCAAAAGAAAGAGAGGAGTAAGATCCCTTACCTCAAGTCCAACTTGTCTTGTTCGTTTCTTTATATTCCTGAATAATAAAAATTGGTCAATTAATAATTTCCTAAGTACCTCCATTAGAGATTATTATTCAGTTAATATCACATATTATAATGTTATAATAATTATTTAATAATGTTAGTTCATATCAGACGTTTTTGCCGATGTTTGGTACATGAGTCAAAAATGACTTTGTTTGAAAAAAGATTACCCATGTAGTTATAAGTAAATAATTTCCAGAATAGTATTAATGATTAAAATATAATATATATCCAGTAAATATTCATTTCATACTATTCCATATCATTTGGAGATAAAAAACGAAAAGCACCATTCATGGAGACCGTAGGCCGTACGTACGCATGAACGCTACTTTCATTTTTTGTCATATTAATGGAATTAAATCAAAATGAGATAGATATATATATATGTTATAATTACAGAATTATATCCATAATATTGATGTAATATATTACATATATATCCATTATATATATGTACATATAGTATTACATAACATTTTGAGATAAGAAATGAAATGTATCGTTCATGGAGACGGTAAGCCGTACATACGCATGGACGCTACTTCCATTTCTATTTCATATTTAATGGATTTAAAACATAATGGTACATAATAGTATTTTAATTCCAGTATGGTATCATATATAATATCCTTAAATATAACCTTTATACGTACCACATATGGTATTAACGAATCAAATCACTTTGAGGGGGCGGTAGTCCGCACTTCCTTAAATGAAGATATCGCGTTTACCCATAATGGAAACCATAAAGGTATTCCGAAAATGAAAAATACAGAAGCTTAAGGAAATCATAAACATATTATATATCATATATAAATATATTGTCATCTTAATGGAAACCTTTGAAGGTGTTAAAAGAATGTTGAACAATCATCGTTTCGGGAGGCCGAAATTCGCCATCCACGGAAACAGTATGTTCTTTAACCATTAGATGTAGGTGTGTGAAAGTGTAGCTCGAATACTTCTTATAAAAACATCCTAGTATATTGATGATACTGGATTTGTTACAAAAGAAATTAATAAAAAGAGTTTACGGGGTTGGAGAAGCAAAATAAAACTAAAGGACTCAAGTGAAGACATTACATTAAAATCGGGTAACTCCCTTTGGTTTGAGCTCAAAGGCTTACTTGGGAAGACTTATTCCCAAAGTGAGGCTTAAAGGAGTTATAGAGGGAAGTGGAGAGACAAAATTTGAAGAGTTTTTCTGAGGCAAAGGCTTTGGGAGTGTGGGTAAGGAGGTAGGGGTGAGGGCCTTTTATAAGAGGAGAGGAGGGGCACTCTTGTAAAGTTACAAAATGTTACATTATTTTCAAAAGGTTTTCTGATTTTAAAGGTCCCACATTGATGTATTTCTAGGATAAGGTGATAAGGGTCCGAAATCAACTCATCCAATAGGTTTTGGACATGTTTAGGTCTTAGATATTACATTATCATTCCATTTTATTTAAATCGTTAAATAATGAGGTCATCGCTACATCATCATGATGTCATAAATAATTTATTTTATATAATGTATAAAAATTATAAAAAAATACTATTATGTAGGAAATATTTTTATCTTTACAATTAATATTTATAGTCAAAAATCGGATTTGTATAGACCCATGTAAAAATTGTGTTAGTAAAACATTTCATGTTTGTCTCATTTTTACTTTAACTTTAAATAAAAAGATATTAATGTCATTTTCCAACCAAAGTGGCTTCATGGGGTCCCCAAGTTGACCCATGGGTTATCTTGGTCGGACATGACACATCCAATGAGTTTTGGACATGTGTCTAGTTCATTTAATATTATTAAAACATTATTTTTACCTTAAACTACACTAATTACCTCTAATCGCGATTAAAAACTTAATAAGTTACTATTCTCCAAAAAATTATTTTTATCCCATTGAACCACATTTTACTTCTTAATGAAAACCGTGTATGTCATTTTTTTTAAATTCAAAACAAAAAGATGGAAAAATTTCATTTAAACGGAAAATTCAGTTTTTATAAGTACCACTTTGTGGTTTCACTATTCATCAAAAATTGAAGTTTTTCAGAAAAATCCCAAAAATTCACCCTAAGTTATATTTGATATTCCGAAATCAAAAATGAATTATATTTTACAAAATTCAAAACATATGAGTCACATTAATTAATTTAATAATTAATTCCTGATGTCAAAGCAAATTGCGTGTTTTTATGGAACAATAAGTATCAAAAGATTGACACTAGTTTAAGTCTGATTTCAAAGTGAAATTAATTCCAACGACCACTATTGGATTTAATGGTAAAAATATACTCTAATTTAAAATTAAAAACAATTAAAAATATAATCTAATCATATAAATAAATTAGATTAAAAAGAGGTTTTGAATTAAAATACAACATTTAACACTATTCATTAAAAAAATGAACTTTATCGGAAAGATACCAAAAATTTACACAAAGTAAATTTTGATGCCCTGATTCTAAAGAAGAGTTTTATTTGGTCCAATAGAATATATAAGAGTGAAAAAAAAAACTATATTTAATGACGGTTCACCATCAAAAGGCGATAAGTGAACCTTTAGTGAAAACTAGGTCATATACGCCTAAAATTGAATTCTTTCCGTATTTTAAGCCTTTATCTTTTATTGGATAAATGTAAAAACATTTAAAAACACGTATAATAATATTTTAGTTATTTCTATCCATTCCCGCCAATACAACATCTACATTTTAACTACCATTTAAAATAATATTATTTTATTATTAGAGTGCAACGTAAGATTCCCAAGAAACTCGTTGATGCGTGTTGGGTACGCCATCGAGCATAGCGTCCCCTTTAAAGTCATATTAATACTTTATTCACAAATATGGATAAATATGAAAATTTCATATTCTTTATTTACCTAGGGTGTTACATATATATTATGTTTTCATTTCATCCATTAATATTACTATCTGTGTGAGTTGGTGATGGAAAACAAATTACACCGGTTATTGAGGAGGTAATCCACAGTACACACGAGAAATGACTTTATTTTCCAATTAATAGTGAAGATGATAGATAAATATTTAGATATAAAAAATAAAAAAATTTATTATATCGGATATAATATTGTAATTATATTGTAATTTTTATGACATAATTGATGGTGTAACAGGAATAAGTAAAAATAAAGAGCTTAGTAAGGATGATTACAATTTTTTAGGAAAATATAATTTTGATATCTTATAAAGGACCTCAGGGTTGGCCTTTTATAAGGGAAAAAATATATATAATATGAATAATGATCATGGTCATATATTCATTAATGGTTTTATTGAGAAAAAATGCTTTAGAGGTGTGAATAAATGAGGGGAGGGGTCCAATTTTATAATCGAGGAGGACTGTAATTTTTGTAATTACACCAAACTATTAAATAATGGGAATTCAACCACGAAAAAGTTACATTAAATTGATATATAAAGGATTGGAGGGTATAAATGGTTGATACACACCACTATCACTTAAGATAAACATGTTTAAAACATTTTATTTCTATTACCTTGAAGGTTTCACACGTTTACGATTTTATTTTTACTAGGATAAATAGTTTTTCTAAAAAATGAAATTAATTGATTAAGAATAACATAAAATTTTCCTTATAATATGATTTGTACTCAATGATTATAAATATTAATTCCAATTTATAAGATAAAATCCTTTTTGTTTGAAAAAGTAATTGTAACACAAGAACATGTAACACAAAAAACATTATTTTTACCGTAACAATTTGTTTCGTATTATTCATTATGATAATAAATTAAGTTAACTATATTAAATAAAATTAATTATTATTATTAAAAATATTTAATCCATTTGAAAATAATCATTTTACTTAATTTATAGTATTTAATTTAAAAATGATCTCACAAAATGTGTCTAAAATATTTTGTATGAAATATTGTTTTCAATAATATGATGATATTTCATTAAATAAATATCCATAGATCATAATTATGTGAATTAAATTTTTTTATATATAATATATAGTTTTTTTTCAATTAATTCTTTATTAAGGGATTTTTTTAATAATTTTACATTTGAATCATCCTGTCTATCAAAATAGTTAAAAAATGCATTTTTAAGAAAGAAAATAAACTTATTAAAAAATACACTATGAAAATGAAAAAAAAATTATTAATGAGATTAAAGGCCTATATGTGATAATTTTGTTCATTAAATTAAATTTCAATGCATAATAATACTTTTAAATGAATTATTTTATTAAAAATAAATGATATTTTTGTAGAAAACATTATTTTACACTATTTCCTTATAAGATCCTAACATTTCTAGAGGTGTATCGTACTCGATTCAGGTGATCATTAACCCTTGTTGTGAGTCTATTTTGGTTTAATGTTTTTAGAGAAGTTTCAGGTTACTCTAGAAAAGTGTAGATGTTCATTGATGAAAAAGGGCCAATGTACGGTTGGCGCATGATTTTCCCAATACCGTGCGCGTACCCCCAAAAAACCATGAAAATCCAAACAAAGTAGATTTGACTAGTTAGTGCATAAATTTTTAATCTATGCATCCTCTGGGTAAAAAATTTAAACCCATAATAATAGTTCCATTGATTATATTCTCATTTTGGCATACCATACCCCCCCTCCCATGAAACCATGCGAATGGTTTTTCCCCTAAAAAACTATTTTATAAATACAGAACACACGATATAAAACCAATTGATCTCAACTCAGACCTAACATTTTTTATTCATTTTGAGGGATATTTATATATTTCTAGGCTGCTAAAACTCAATTATTGATGAATCTATGATCCAATATATTGATTTACACCTATTTCGGTTTGCAATATCTTAATATGTGGTTTCCCATTTCTCTTTCATCTCTCTTCCTGTATGAAGAGGACTATTTTATTCCTTATTGTAATTGGTCAAGATCTAGTTTTTTGGATGCTTATATGATTTATCCTTTTAATATGATTTTGTTCACGATCACTCATTTTGGTTGTGATTTTGATTATTCCATTTCAATTTAGGGAATTTCTATTTGGAGAATGTCAACCAACGATCTTGAGATAGGTTCATTAAATGTCAATTCCAACAGTCTTGATTGAAATTTTGTGTTTATAATTGTGAAATTGGAATTTTCATGTTTGCAAATCCCTTATTTAATTTAATTAATTAATTTTTTAATGAATTAATGGGATCTTTAAATCAATTGAATGTGGTGATTATGAAATTGGTTGAAATTATGATTATGAAATTGGTGAATAATCATATGATGAATTTGGGGATTAATGGGAATTATGGGATGGATAGATTAACCTAAAAGGGATATGTGTTTATATGTTTAAATGATGATAAATGGTTTAATGGTGAATTTTTCATATTTTTTCATCGAAATAAAGCGAATTATCATGGTTGAATTGATAATTGAAATTGAACACATTGATGAGAATGTCTAATAAGAATTCTAGTTATTAATAACATTAATGTATATCAAATATGAGATATATGAGATATTGAGATATTGTGATAAATTTGTGGGGGACATGGATTGATGTTTTAGAATCTGTTATGAGATAACTATGAGTGTAAGACACAGGCTGATGCCTCAAATTCTATTATTTGATCAATATGAGGTGTGAGATGGATACTAGAGATTAAAATAATCACAGGGTTCTAGAAATGACATTGTAGGCCCAAAATGTTGGAATTGGACTATGGTACAATGTATCGATGTTATTAATTGAAATAAAATTGATAATGGAAGACAATGTTATATTGAATAATGATTCCATATATGGTATAGTTAAGACTCTAATACGGTTAAAAGAAGGTATTTTTGGGTTTTGTGTAATTTTGATGAAATATAATTTATGTTGTTAATTAAAGAATAATTATTTGTGAAAAACATTTATTATTATAACTTATTCATTATTGAACTGTATACACAATTTTCAACATTTATTGTTGTAGACGTTAGTGGTGGTGTCCTATTGAGTTTTACAAACACCCTATTTTGGATTTCCGATCTGTTCTCAAATAGGCTTTATATCTATATAAAATCATAAGGGATGATGACTTATGTTAGATGGATGAGTCAGGATAGGGAATGGATGTGGGAACCGGAATTTGTGTCAAAACACACATGGGAGTTGTTAGTGTGCCATTATTTTGGGTCTTACAAATTGACACATGAAAAAAATATGGCATGCAATATTTAATATTTTACTTTGGATATTGTTTAAATGTTTTTGTTTTTCAAGTTACTATGTTTTTTATTGGTTATGTTATTATTATGGTCGTCAATTATATTATTATATTATTTTGAATTTTTTCCAGGTTTTTGATAATTTTTTAAATTGGTTATTACATATCGATGATAAATATTTCACCCTCAATTCTATTTGATAGTATTTAGAATACGAGGAGTATTCCCGAGGTCATGTAGAGAGCCAACTGAGGGAACCAACTTGGGAAACCCAGGTAAAGAAATTATAACATTGTTTTAGAGTATTTTTCTTTTAATTTTTTCTTACTCTTTGGGAATGGTAGATATGATATTATGATGTGTTAGTCAATGGTCATAAGATTGTTTGTGGGAGTAGCTAACCCATTTACATGGGTAAAAACATATATTGTAGTTGGATTGTTGTTATTTATGTATTTTGTTACATTTGAATATAATATTACCTCAAGTGATGAACATATTATTTCATTTTTTAATTTATCTGAGGTTTTTTCATTGGTCCTTTAATGGAATGATATTTTTTTAATCGTGAATTATTTTAAGAACTATGGAATGATATTGACATGCATTATTTTATGCTTTCAGTGAAAATTAGTTTTGGGGGAGTTTTTTTAATGAAATTGATTTTCCTTTTTTTAATTTTAATGAAATAGAGAATAATAAGAAATATAGTACAAAAAATGTTGCTAAATGTGGAAAATAGAATTTGATAAAAAAATAGTTTTTAGGAGAATCCTAATTATGACAGTGTTTTACCCAATGAGATCCATGACCCATGTAAGGGATGCTTGTGGGTTTTGATAGATTCTCAGTTTTGACAATTGTGGGGGGGGGGGGGTGGTGAATGAATTATCATGGATTTATGTGAATGCATCTTATGTAAATGTGATAATTATGTGTTCTTGTGTTCTAAGAAGAGTTTTTGGAATTTTATAGTTATGAATCCATGATGATTGTTATTGATTAGGTGGATGACGGGAATGGATAGAAATTATACTCCAGTAGTGGGGCCAGAGGATTCAATAGTTTAGGGAGAGGAATCTAAACTGTAGTTCCATGAGAACATTTCTCACCTCATTAATGTTGTGGAAGGATATCTAGAGAAGGATTTGAAAAAAAAAATCTATGAAGAATTGGGAGTTTAAGTTGAAACAACAATCGACATTTACTAGAGAGGGTAGTCATTAGGCAACTTTGTTATGGATTAAATGTATCTAGAAGATTCTCAAAATCCTAGAGACTCCTATTTATAAATGAATCATAATGGATTCCTATATTTTACTTGGTATAATAATGAATTTTTGCGACATCCATAATCTTGATGGGAAGCTAGAGAATATGAATTATAAAGACATTCAGGAGAAGTTCATGGAGAACTTTTACCATGAAATTCTTAGGAAGGATAGGGAAGGTGAGTTTATGAGTTAGACCATGTGGAGTGTTCCCCTAATAGAATATGTCGTTTTCTTTTATATATTTTTCATTATTATATCATTTTAGGATCTGAGGCCACTGTGGAGAAATGTTTGTAACAAGGGGTAAAATTTGAGATAATGACACAGGTTTGAAATTATTGGCTAAAAATGTTTTCCAAAGTGGTGATTCCGGATATCATTTTTTAGGGGAACCTGAAGTTGGACTCATGGGAGAGATATGTGGTTTCTTGTGGAAGACCAAATGTTAAATATTCATATGGTAGTAAGATTCACTTTGATAATGTAGAGCAGTGAAGTGAAAATCATTGTGGGTAGGGGGAAGGTTCAGTTACTTCTAACATTACTATAATAATCATCCTCTCATGTTGTAGGCTAGTTCACATACGTTAATAGTTCCCTCGACCATAGGTAGACTATTGAGCAAGTGGTAGGGTAGGGAATCTACAATGGTAATGTACAAACCCATGTCAGATGGGTAATTATGAAGGATCTAGGAAGAATCAGTGTGATGGAGGGGAAATTCAACCTTATATCAGTCTTCCAGTTGGAGTTCTACTTTCCATGGTGATTGGGGTAGGGACATGGTAATTTTAGAAAATAGCACCTATATCAGAAATGTGGTACAACACTTGGATATCCCACTACAAAACATTGAATAGGATTAGTATAATTTAACTATGATCATCCTACACTTGTGGATTGCAATGATGTACTATCGACTTCCATAGGTACCATTCTTATATCTTCTATTCTTAATGGTGTATTATTTTATTCTCATGCCTCTTATTATTTTATATCATCACGACATGTAACTTGGGTGATTATAATGGACTAGTTGGTGAGTTGGGGTTGACAATTGATACACCATTGAGAGTAGGGTTGAGAAATGTCTTTTTATGATAGGGGTGTTCTATCGAGGATGGGGAGTATCATTTTCATTGGGATAATAACATAATTTATATGTCAATAGTTGAATTAATATTGGGTATAAATTTTTTGGTGGCATATAGATCCCATATATATTGTTACCATATGATATTGACCTCCACAACACATGAGGGTGATAATTATGTTCATTGTAGGGAGTAGGATACTCAGGGAACTATGGAGTGCTGGTTAGTTAGCCATTTGGGAGCTTGTTACCTAGGTTCCATGTCAATAAATGGATGATGGGAGTGTGAGACATGATTCCTTTATACAAATCGTGAAGCATTTCATAGATGTCTTTCCTGAGGACACTCATGGATTCCACATGAGAGTGATGTGTTGTTTTCAATTGAGCTCATGCCTGGATCAGAGCTAGTTTCCATTCTACCATAAACAATGGCACCACCAGAGGATTGAGATAATAAGACTTAATAAGAAGAGATCATTTATACAGCATTTAACAATATAATCATATCACCTTGTGGTTTTATTGTACTATTTTTAATATGTATGATGGTAATTTATGATTTTTTTTTATTATATAATGTTGAAACTAATGATAGTGAAGAATCAATATCACCCTCTACCATTCTATGATTTCCTTGACCATTTGAGAGGAGGTTTTGTTTTCTTTATTTTTGGATTTAGATTGAGGTAACATTAGTTAAGAGTTAGACATTTTTATATACCACATACTAATTTTTGATGTATTTATGGCCGATATGAGTTTTTTTATGTTAGTTGGGATGGAATATACTTTTTTTATCTTTATATACTTTATGAAAAGTATATTACACCCATAGCATGATAATTTTTTCATTGTTTTGGGGGATGAAATATAATTGTAATCAAATACTAATGATGATCATTCCTAACATCGATACATAATCTATAGTAAACGTAGAGATAATTGGCTATATGTTAATCTATGTAAGTGCCAATTTTATATGTATCATGTATATTTATGGGGACAAATCATCTCGGAGGAAGGTGTTTTAGTGGACCAAGGGAATTTTTATGAAATGGTTTATTAGTAATAGCCCAATTATTCTTTTTAAATATTTAGATTAAATGGTTTGTTGGGATATTATCGAAGGTTCATTTTGGACTTTCCCTCTTAGAAGAACCCCTTTCCATCTTGAAAATGAAGGGAGTTACATTGGAATGGTTTACATCACGTATGAATGAATTCAAGGAGATGAAGAAGAATTTTACTAATGATCCAACCAATATCATACAAGATAGATGGAGGGAGTATAAAATGTTCTTTATTGAGTATTGGATAGGAATTGGAGAAATGCTGATTGATGTGGATTGTGTAATATCATATGGGCTATCTTAGTAGAGGGAAATTGTCTGGAACTACCATACACATGAAATCAATTTTTCATTAGCAATTTATTCTTTGAAGTGTTGGATTCGTTATCTATTATGATAAAATTTTACTGTGTATACTAATCACAAGAGATTTTTGACTAACTTTTCAAAACTACATTTGACTATCTGGAATCATAGATGGGTGGAGTAGATGGGATCCTTTGATTCTGATCAATAGTATTTGATTGGGAATGGAAACAATGATGTTTATTCATTGAGAAGGAAAACATACACTTATGAGGTTAATGAGTTTAGTTTTTAGTGGATGATGTTGAATTTGTTTTCTATGATGCATTTTGTGGTTCAAGAGGGCCCAAAAGAGATGACACACATATCATTTTCAATTGATTATACAATTTTGACCCACATTAGAGAGAGATTAAATGAGTATCCATAGTGTTTATCCTTGAGGGAATGCCTTGAATTTGGGGAAGCCCATTCAAATTAGAATATATATAAATATGAGATAGTTTATGTTTGGGGATGTGTAGTTGTTCCAATGTGTATGTGAGAGGATCTGATGTGTGAATTTCATACCTCAATGTGGGTGGTGCATCCAGATTTGAATAAAATGTACCATGATCTATGTCTATAATATTGGTGGCTTGGAATGAAAGAGGATATTGAAGGGTTCATGACATGACGCTACACCTTCAAAATGGTGAAGGGTAGTCATTAATGAATTAATGGTTTACTATAAACCTTTCCCATTTTTATATAGATGTGGGATGATGTTACCCTGGATTTTTGTGTGGGTCTCCCACGTACTCCTCAAAACATTTAAACTATTAGGTTGTTTGTGGACCGTTTGATGAAAGTAACACATTTATTTCATATATATGAGTCTTTCATAATGGATCAGTTGGGGTAATTATATTTTCAGTAGATATTCTATCTTCACAGAGTGACACAATGTATAGTTTCATTCCATGACTCACATTTCACTTCACACTTTTGGAAGGTTTTGTAGAAATATCTTGGTTCAATGGTATTTATGAGTATGGGTTTCCCCCATAGATAAAAAATAATTCAGAATGTACTATTTAGATAGATGAATATATGCTATGGTATTAAGTTATAATGTTTGGTGGGTACTGGGAGAATCACGTGGCACTCGTTTAGTATTCCTATAACAACAATTATTAGTAAACTATAAAAATAGAACCGGATGAGGCTCTTTATTATGGATCATAAATATCACCTCTATACTTGAATGAGGGTAATGATTCATAGTTTTTGGGAATGTGTCTCATGTATGAGACATCAGAGTAGATTCATCTAATTTGAAAATTTATTAATATGGATCAGAGTAGGGAAAGGTCATATTTCATTTGAAGTTGATGACCCCATTAGATTATAGTGGGTGATTGTTTGTTCCTTTAGGTGTAACCTAGTATGTTTCACTGTAGGATTTAGAGATAAGGAATGTTAGCAGCTAGGTTTATCACAACTTTTGAGGTTGTTGATAGAATCAGACTAGTGGATGTATATTATGGTGAGTTTGAGACAGATTCATCTTCATTGAAGCATCTGATGCATGCTATGGATCATAGTGAGAAAGTGTTTCAGGGAAGGACCATGATGATTGATCATGTATTGTGGAAACATGGTTCTATTCAGGATGAAACATGGGATATAGAGAAAGATATTTAAGATCTATGGACCAATATATTTACAATAGAATCTTAGAGATGCTTTGAAGGAAATATTGAGGTTGAAATATTATAAGGCATGGAGACTATATGGTCCTAATCATTTTGGAGATATAGTGTACATATATAATGTACTATTTTCCCCTTGTTTTGAATATATCATGGATGGGGTTTTGGTGGGGTTTTTTTGAGTGATTTTAGATAATTTTGGATGTTTTTTTATGATAAAAGGGTGGTGCAAGATTAGAGTACAGTTTTTCCAAATGGTGTGCCCACCCACATCAAACAGTTAAAATCCAAATAGACTGATTTTTAATGGCGGTGCATGGGTTTTCATGTCGTACACTCTCCTAGTATAAATCATGGAACTGTAAGAAAAGGTTCACAATTAAGCTGCCTAAATTTGTAAACTGTACACCCCATTACAAAAAATGACAGAAGAGGTTTTTATTTCCCAAAAATGTATTTTTAATATCCCAACCCCCTAGTATCAACCACAATTAAACCCTCTTAGAACCTAACATGTTTTCATTATTTTTCAGAGATCTCGGACGAATTCCTAGGCCTATTGAACTCCATAATTAAAAAATTTAATATTGGATTAATGGATCTTTACGTCTTCTAGAATGTAATATATTACCATATGGTTTAATCTATCTCAAATTTCTATTCATGTATTAATAAATTTGTTTTATTCCCCATTGTAATTGGTTTAGATATAGGTTTTTTTAATGCCAATCCTTTTGATCTTGTTTCAAGTATTTGGTTCTAAGTCTCCCACACTGACATGATATTGATCATTCCATTTCAATTTGGGGAATTTTCTTTGGGTGAATGTTTATCTATGATCTTGAGGTAGGTGGCCTAAATTTCAATTTCAATTATAATTATTTTAATTACTTGTATGCAATTTTGAAATTGTAATTTCGATGTTTGGAAATAACTTCTTGAATTATATTAATTAATTGGTTAATTAATAAATGAAATCATGGAATTGATTGAATAAGGGTATTATGAAATTGGATGAAATTGTTATTAATCAATTAGAGAATAATTTCATTTTGAATTTATTGATTTATGGTAAATATGTTATAGAGGTATTAACCTTATGGGGTCATGGGTTAATATAAATAAATGTTGATAAATGGATTATTAGTGGATTTTTCATAATATTCTATACGATTAAAGTGAAGAACCATAGTCGAATTGATAATTGAAATGGGTCACTATGTTGAAGATCTTTTATAAGAATGATCAATTATTTTTTATTGTCAATTGTATGAAATATGTGATCTATGTGATATTGTGATATTTGTGATAAATGTGTATGGGACATGGAATGATTCTTAAAAAGCCCATATGTGATATCTGTGAGTGTGGGACACATACAGATTCCTCAAAATCGCATATGTGATTACAATGAGATAGGTAATAATGCTCTAAATACTCAGGGAGAGTTAAACATGATGTTCTAGTTTGAAAAAGTTTGCATTGGAATATATTTCAATGTAGTCGTGTTAGGAATTGAAATTAATGGGATAATGGAATCCATAGTAATAAGGAATTATAATTCACTATGTGGTATGGTTCAGACATCAACATGGGCCAACGAAAGTATTTTTTGTTTGGGATTTATTGTGAATTAATGTAATTTATAGGTTTAATTAATGAATAATAAATTTGGAAAACTATTTGTTATTATGATTTATTCTCTATACAACTGCATACACTATTCTAGATTTTTATTATTTTAATCATCATTGGTGGTTGTATAATGAGTTGTACCCTTACCCTACTAGGGTTTCTTAATAGTTACATGAAAATATATCTTTATTGAAGAATATGATAACGGTTGTAGACCTATGTTAGATGGGTGACTTGGGATTGATCGTGGATGAGGGAACCAAACTTTTATCGGGGCCTACTGGGCGGGGGGGGGGGGATTGCTAGTGTGTCATTATTTGAGATCCTATACATTTACACTTAAAACATATATGGAATGTCATATATACTATTTTATTTTGGATATTTCTTCCCTATATTAGGATTACATTGTAAATTTTTTTTTATTGGTTATGGTATTATTCTGGTTATTTTTTTACAATTTGGTTATTATTTCAGTTTTTGTAATGATTTGAAATAGTTGTTTTATTCTCCATATTGTATATATTTGACCCTTTTTAATCATTAGTACCCTATGACCTATAGGGAGGCACACCTGATGTAACATAGGGAACCAACTCAGGGTAAAGATATGTAGATATTAGGTCATGATCTTACATCCTAGAAAATATAACATTTTCATAAAAATGCCCAAACTTCACGAAAATTTTATTTTACCATGAAGATTTAGAAAATTAAGTGAATTTTGTAAATTTATATTTCTATAATAAAAAATAGTATTTTTTCATCAAAATAAATACAATATTTTTGGATGACAATATATTTTTGAAGCATGTAACAACATTACCAAGAAATGATCACTAATTTACCAAAATATTTGTTACAAAAAAATTATTTTTTATTTTTAAAAAGATATTTTTCTTATTCATACAACCAATTTTAATAGATATATTATAATGGTAACATCTAAATACTATATAATGGTTTTCAGGAATGATATTTAAAGTCATATACAATTTCAAACATAAAGATACACCTTTAAAATATAAGGGTGTTAAATTCTCCTTACGTTAAATAAATTACTTACATAAAATATAATCATATTCATGGAAAAAATATAGGGTTTGACATTTCATAATTCCATTATTGTAAGGCCACATGCTATAATGGTTAATAAAATATCTTTTTGTTAATAAGTAATGGAAATATGATGGATATCTAGAATAACACAGATCTATGTTTTTCATATGAAAAATATTAGTGGGATGTTAAAACATTTATTTGGAATGAAATTATATTTAGAAAACATCACTATAATATTTTAGAGACAATAGATCATATATTTATTTAAAATTAAATACATTTTCCTTTCATGATAATTTTATTAATGTTTACAAATTCCATAACAATAAAGACTAAGTGTAAATTAAATATATATACATGAAAAGTATAATTTCATCTAATAATGAATTTCTGCCATAACCTCATCTAGTTTTCCAACTGATGATTATAGAAATTTCATTTCTAATGCAACAAAATTAACTTTTTATTGATCTTAAGATCCATTAATTAATAAAAAAACTATTCCATACATCTAAAAATATGAAAAAAGTTATCATAAAGAAAGATAATACCCAACATGAATACGCATTTACATTAATATCCTAATCCATAGATAAATATAAATATTTCAAAAAATAACTATACATACCAAATGAAATCCTCATTCAAATGTTTAATTTTTTATTCCCAAATAATACTTTATTTTATCCCTTAATTTTATATATAACTCAACCATGTAAATCATCTTCCAAAATATGTATCTTTACATCAATTTTTGAGATATTTGATCTTATAACATGTTTCCTAAAAGCAGCAAGACCATAATACATTAAATAATTTATGTAAAAAATATAACCTGGACACCATGCCAACCAGTGATAGGTGTTGTATGATTATCGCTTTTTGGTTATGGGTTTAATCCCCACAACCTTGCCGAATGTGACCGATTTTCACCCAGATTGTGGGTTGCCGTTTTCTCAAAAATATTAAAATAATTCACAATAAATTCCATAAGACATGATAATGATCCTAAAAAATAAAATTATCCCTAAAATCCATTTTCACAATAAGAATTTTATATTTGAATTATTTTTTACCCAAAATTAGATAATTATTATTTGCTAATATATCTGTAACATCAATAAACATCCTCTATAAAAAGGTAATCAATAAGTACAATCAAATGTCCCATGAATTTAAATTCATTCTAATTTAATAATTTTTTTCAGTAAAACCTATACTAATACCATGGGATATAAAACCATAAATTTATCCCAAGACACACATAATCATATTGGACATCCATCATTCAAAACCTATAAAGGGGTGTCTAAGAGATTGAATTTTTTATCAACCTCAAATTTCATAATACAATGTTGGTATCCGTAATACATGAGTTAATCATAGATGAAGACATATTTTATTCCAAAAATTAGCTAAATTTTTAGATATTTTGTGAATCTTGCCACCAATGGTGAATTTCTGAAAATACATATGGAATATAATTTCATTATCATTATACAAAAACACTTTAACACTTTTACATAAGTTATTTTCACAACAAAGATTCTCCCTTGATATTGTATTTATCATTTAAATGATGGAATACACTTTATAATTCAAAAAACACCCACATTTTATAAAATTAACAATAAATTGATCAAAAGGATGAAATTTATGTCTCTCCATTAAAATCCTCACTTTTACTCAAAAAACTAATTACTTTATTCAAATATTTTTTTTCACAAAAAACATTTTTATTTTAAGTCAATATATTTTAACAGGAGTCACTTTCCATATTTCAATCATGAAGAAAATTTACAATTCATTCCTTCATGGTCGACAACACCTCATTTCACAATGAATCCCATCCTTATATTAGTTTTTGAGTCATAGTGTTAGTAAAGTTGTAGGTTATTAATAATATACTGAGACAATTTATGAGGCATATTCATGATACAATCAAAAGAGGTATAATCCAATATTTATTCTCACAATCAGAACATTTTCAATCATAAACACTTTTTTTAGGTTATTATCATTAACTAAAATAAAAAATAATAGTGTGACCAATATTAATATATGTGGAAAAATTTATAATAATTTATATGATTCCTAAATAATGAATCCTTTATTGAAATCGAAAATTCATTATGTTTAACCTATGTTATATATTTTCATTATCTATTCATATCCTATTAAATGGTTTGTAATAAAAATTTAATATAACCAAAGCATATCTTTAGAGAGGGTCAAAATAGGTGTGTAGTAAACACATATTCACCATGCACTAGAATAAAGAATGAAATATACTCAAACCTATTATTTTCGGTTTATTACAAAAAGATGCATCTATTCCAAAACCACATAATCATGCAGTATCTACAAATGGATGTATTATTAAAAAAAAATCAATATATTTTGAACACATTATAATGTTATCACATACTTATAATTATCCTCAAGCATATTCTTAACATTATGTTTCTAATCTATGTTTTCATAAATATAGTCTTCAATTTGTTTTTCAAAATATCCTCTGATACAAATATAAGGAACCTAACCCATGTATCTCAGGGTTAGTTGGTACTTTATTATATTAGAAATAGATAAAAATAATTTCATCTAAAAGGTGAAAATAGTTTAGTATTTATGGACAGATAGTTACATATACGAATCTCAAATTAAAATCATAAATCAAAATAGAACATTGTATATTCGTTGATAAGTCCATTATTCCAATTTTCCTATCCCAACATATCAATCATAATACATTCATCAAATCATAGTAAAAGGAAACATAAGAAAGGGGTGGTCTCGAATTAAAGGTAAGGGTTATTTAAAACTGAATAAATCAAGATTAAATAATAAATAGTCAATATGTCAATGTATATAACTGAAAAACTATTCATTTAATCAATAACATGAACACAATAAATAATATTGTAGGAATACAATATCCAAAAATAACATATACATAATCATATTATATTGAAACTTTTAAATTACTATCATAACTAACCAAATAATCACATGGAAATTAATATATTGTATTATAATAAGGAAATTCATAATGAATTAAATTATTAACATACTTCCAAGGCCTCATGAAAAGAAATCATTCTTAAATGGGTATGACATCATCCATATACACAAGTTACCTTGTCTCATTAGTCATATCAATGCCTCTAGGGGCTATAGTAGGCCTCAAATTTCTATACTAAGTCCAATTAATTACTCACATGAAAGTTTAGAAATATAAATAATATATAAATTCATATTTAAAATATTTTAGAAAAAATTAAAACAATTTCACCCATCAATAATCATATTCATAAACCATCCCGAGTGTTGTGGAGAATGGTATAAAAAATTACATCCTTAATAAAACCAATAATAACCCATCCTAGGAAATGTGGATTGTATCATTAAAATATATCCACAATATAGTATAATAATGTAATTTTTTATTTTTTTCAATGTTGAAAAATATAATAGAAATTTTACAAAAAATTCTTTTCAAAAATACCCTACTCACCTAAAAATCAACTATATCAACAAAAAGACTCTAGAATATTAAGGGAAAAAATTATTTGAATAAAAACATGTAATCTATTATATAAATCTTCAAAAAATATGTCTTGATGGGTTTTAATCTTATACATGTCATATAAGGTAAAATATATTCTTTTCAAACAATTGTAAAAATGTTAAAATATACCTTGTTATAAAAATGATAACCATATTTATATCAAACCATCTAGTAAAAATAAAAAAATGGGTAAAAAAATATTTAATATATCATTTTTAGTATGATTAAACCATTCATTACTACATGTTTATATATCATTAACATGGAATAAAATGTATTTTTTCTAAAGGAGAAATAAAATAATTTTTTTAAAAAAAATTTTCTGAATACTTTTAAGTACCAACGTTTTAAAAATTGTACTATTACTTAAAAAATTCATTAATAACCAACTTATAAAATAATATATTTGTTTTAATACAGAAAAATAAAACATTTACCATATGGTACACTTAAACATAAAAAATTCTAAATAATGATGGTATTGTGAAACAAATGCTTACCACATTGGTAACTTTTAAATTATAAGCTACATGAAAAAAATAACATCAAATGAAACATTAAATAGCAGGAATATAAATATATTAACGATATAACATATAGAAGTTGTATTATATACACCATAAAAAATGTGAATATGAAATATGTCTCACAGAAGTAAATGTGGGATAATAAATCCATATAAATTATTGTATCATAGATGTCAGAGTTAATAAATGAAGTGATTATTTATAGAAAATATAAATAAGAAAATTCAAGTTAAAATAGAAAATAATACAAATAAATTTTATTTTTACACATAAATTTGGTATAATATAATCAATGACATATAAGTACGACTCAAAAAATTAAAAGTGAGTAAAGAAACTGCCACATCTTTCTTCCCTTTAGCTGAACATTATTTTAAATAAATATAATGGTTTTAAAAAATATATTAATTTATACCAGAACCATATTAATATTTATATTATGAGATATGGTCTTATTAAAACATCTTATCATCCATTTGATAATTATATTTCATTATTTCACTTGTTTCGGGTGATAACCACTTTGTGTTCTCAATCATGTTTTACTATGAATGTTTTGGTTTTTCAGTATATGATATAATCAAATAATTTATAGAATTATTATGATGTTATATAAAATATATTTATTCATTAGTTACATTTTTAAAATATTTCTTTAATTTTTAAAATTTAAACATAATCACGTCACTTGAATAAGATGGTAGGCTATATGTATACACGAGTAAGGCTATAATATCTTAAATGATTGAAACGGTATAGAATTTATTGATATATAAAACATACATAAAGAATATTATGTCATAAGTATCTTATATATTAATCATTTTCATCATTATAACTATCCATGTGTGTTGGTGATGGGAGAAAAATAACATCATTCCGTGAGGTAGTAGTTCACCGTACATATGAGAGATGACTTTATTTCCCATTTGATAGTGAAAAATATCTATAAAAATTATGACATAAACATAATAAAATCTTTTATATTAGAGATACTAGCATTATTTTATTTTTCTTTTTAATGTGAAATTGATTTTGTAAAAGAAATTATGACAAAAGAGCTTAGTGACAACGATTATCGTAACTTAGAAAAACCAACTTCAGATATGTTATTGCGGACCATTTGGTTGGTATTTTGAGAATTATAGTAACTATTAATATTTATAATTATATTATGGATTTATTTTTGGCACGTTTTTATTGAGCTAAATTTATTTAGAGGTGTAAATAAGTTAGGGGACTGGGTTCCCTTTTATAATTGATGAGAAATGGCATTTATGTAAATACCAAAAACTATTCAAGAATGGGAAAATACTATCCCCACCTGTTACTAAAAATGATAAATAATGTATTTTAGGAATGATAAGGGTGATCCAAACCACCACCCTTAAATTGAATCCTCATTTAAACATGAAATTCCATTAACCTCCAAGTTAACACTCTTAACCAAATTTTGATTTCAAAAATGTAAATAGTTTCAAATGACATAAGTAATTTATAATTTCCACATAAAATAAAATGATCCTCTTATATAATTTTTTATCTATTATTATAAATTTGAAATCAAATTTATCTAATAAAATCCCTATTTTTGTATAAAATTAATTTGATCATAAGCGTATATAATGCACAAAACTACATTTTAACCTCAAGTAAAATAAACAATTTTTAATGTTTATTATTATTAATTATTAATAGAAATTATGTTGAAAATATTAGAAAATAATTTTTATTAGTATTAAAAAATTTAATAAATTTTGTCAAATTCAATTCAAAAGGTTGGAAAAATTAAATAAAAAATGATCCCATAAATCATCTCGAAAAAGTTTTTCTATAAATGTACATTTCATGCATAATATGATCTTACATTAAAAATATTACTAGTACTCATCATTATATGATATTAAATACATATATAGTTATATTATAAACATAATTAAAATAATTATTACTTCGAGTTTATTTTAATTAATTATAATAGAGAAACATTATGCACTAAAACCAGTTGTATGAAAAAGGCGTTTTATTCATAAAAATAAACATATAACAAAATCCATATAGAATATGATGAAAATTTATATAATAATATTATATATGACTAAATAATACTTATGTCACTTTAAAATCAAGTTAAATGAATAATGCATCTTTAAATTACTGATTTTTTTGGAAATTAATGATTGTAAAACAGCTATTTTCACTATCCTCTAAATAAACACTAGTTTCAAAAAATAAAAAAATTAAACCCTAAGGTAATTTTTTCATGATGGATAAAAAATGTGTTATATTTTGTATAATAAATTTTTATATTTTTAGAAATAAATTATACTAGTTTCTCACAAAAAGAAATGTAAGCATTTTTTGGGAAAATGAAAATTTTGAAGGACGTAACGACAATATTAAAAAAAGATTTCTTATTTACCAATATATTTTTTTCATCAAAAATATATAGTAATAATTTTAAAAAAGTGGTTACTCATATTAATTGTACTGATATTAATGGATATGATATAATGAACATGATGAACTAGTATATCATTGTTCTTTAGGCCCGGTGTTTTGTGTCATATGTGCAATAGAACAGAATAATCATCTATTAAAATCACCAGGTTTTACAAGCATGGTTGAAACATTTAGACTCTTGAAAATTTTCATCACACAATCATTATAAACACAATTTTCTAATTTCCCATTATTAGTAAAATTATATTTCTTTTTAAAACATTTAACATTGAGCTAGTAACTATATATCTATTCTAATAAATATAGTCTAGAAATGAATTCGAAAATGAGTTATGTTTCCCCTTCACTAATGATTCCCATATATACCATTTCTAATTCAATGAATATATAATCATTGTCAATATTAATCTTAGTTATAATTCCTTAATAATTCCATCTCAATGAATTAGATACCTTTTTATCCTTCCCCTTATGGTATTGTATAAACAAATTGTAATCCTTGAGTAGATATATTAATATCCTTTTCCTAAACATGAAAACATTCTATGAGAAGATGTATTTCAAGATATTTTAAACCCTATTTATATAAAATAATTTACCATAGAGATAATTACTTCATATATTGAAGGAAAATGTTATGGCTTCAAACCTATTAAAAAATATTAGATAGTTCTTATCATGGATCTTTGACTACCTTAATTTATAGTACATAACATAATAATTCTATATAAGTATGCATCCATGTCTGTTCATTGATGTGTCATTGTATATCTTAAATATATCATATAAAGATGGAAATTTCAACAAAATAGTATTGATCAAGATCACACTTAACCCATTATAACTATATTTACATTACTCTATCCAAAAAACATAACCTCTTTACATGTTAACATGCTTAATTTTAAATCTAGTCGGGGATAGGTTTTAAATAAATCACTGATTGTAACCTTATAATCTAATGATAATAAATACCTCAGTTGTGTTTGTCGATATAGTCCATTCATTTATTTCATTCTTTCTTTAATAATAAGATGATATTATATTCATATAGATATTATGGACAAGAAAAGTAACTTCCTAATGAACGAATTCACACATGTGATATTATTAATGAAAATAATTTTCTATGATATTGTCAATAATGATGTGTAAATTAATTTTATAAAATTATATAAATTTAGAGTCTAATAAAAAAACAGTCAATAAACTCCTTCATGAAATTATAATGACACCCATCAAACACATTTTTTATTAGATATACCAAAAATATTGTGGATTAGTAAATCAAAAAAAAATTACTAAAAAATCATAATGTTCATACATCATATAAAATTATATCTTAGGAATATCGTTCATCATTTCAGGAAATTGATGAGACATTGAATGAAGAAAAATATTTAAAAAATATTTATATCGTTGAAGTTTATTAAAAAATTCACCAGCACGAGGAAAAGTATACATGTTATTCATTATAATATAACTATAACCGATGAAATGACACATATTAGCATCCTAATTTTTTCATTAATAAAATTTTACACCAACAAGTAAGAAAACATGTGTGTACAAATCCCTTTATCACGCAACTCTAGTACTTATTTCTTCAACTCAAGAAACTCTAATGTGGAAAGTCTAAAAGGATTCTATGATATATGTTTTGTTTCTAGGATGAGTTCAATAAAAAACACAACTTAATTCACATGTGGATAACTATTTATTTCATTTGGAATGAATTCAGTGTATTATATTATAATAATAGAATATTAGATACTATGGTTACCTTTAACATCCATAGGTTGTGACTTCGGTTCTTATACCAAAATTTCATTTTTTTGAGTTATTGTGGGTGGATTCATACATGATTCAGATGATATAGTCTCGCCTATGAACGAAATGGATTTCACATATCCATCAAAGATCATTTTCTCCTTATATCATAATTAAATTATTGAATTATTATTTGAAACCTAATCCATACCAAGGTTTCTATAAAATTCAAAAAAAGTATACAAATAAAATTTTCAAATATGGTTTGTTAATATATCATCATGGATATTGAATTACATAACTTTGTTTGAACAATATTTCAACATTTTGGCATGATTGATGACTCATTTATTAGTTTTCTAGTGAATTATTTAATTTAAATGGAAAAATGGATGATATAACAGTGTGTGAGGATCCAAAATTGGACAATGAAATAGCTAAATTTTATATTATAATTGATGTACCTACCACCACATTGATAAGGACTTAAAATTCATCTACCATGACTGTATATACATGTAATTCATCGATTTCAACAATCCGTGATATATTCTATAGAAATGTGGATAATTTAATATAATTTTTCCTCATGTACATAAGTTTATGTCATTATACATTGATGGATTATCCCTTCGCATTTCATTCGTGAAACTGATGGGTTTTCTATCCACTCATAATTAAAAATCCTACAATAACAACAATAAATCCAATAACCGAGAGACATTGGTTATTTTCTACATTGGAATGTGATACTAAGGATATAATCATGATAATTCGATCAATTTAGTATTATTTATTATACTGATATATACATGATATCCATTTTAAATTTTGAATAAAACAAATAACATAACAAAAAAATGTTTTCATAATCCTTGAAATTCATATAAATAATTTTTTTCATATCATGTGGAAAGGAAACACAATTATGGTGAGCTCAAATGATCATTTTTGTTAATATAGAGTAGAAAATGTAATGAATAGATTATTCATAATCAATATGGAAAGGTAAATAATAGAAAACATATTCCACTTATTTAATAACATGAGAATAAAATGTATCAATATATAATAAAATGTAAAAAAACATCGATAATAATAATAATTAAATTCCCAATGAATTAGTTTATTAATTATTTTACTTATTGATCTTAGAGATCATTAAATTTATACCATAAATGACTTTCATAACAATAGTTTAAAATATTGGGTAAACCAGATTTAATTTTTCATGTTGATTTGTCTCATGGGACCTATCGATGCATCATGGGGATTCAATAATCAGGACCATCAATCCCTTCATGTGAAAATAATTTCGCACATATCAAAAGATCTGTTCAAATATAATAACAATATGCCTTATTAATAAATATCTATATTGGGTAAAGAACCCACATTTATTTTGATATCACAAATCATTCAAAAAACATTCATAATAGAACATCGTATATACAACTTGTATATGGCTTCTAGAATAATTATATAAAAAATTTAATGAATTTGGATATTTGATAGAAATTTAATTTAATATTTTTATTGATCTAAATAAATTGAATGTTTAATATGTCATCCCACATATTTATTATACAAAATTTTCATTATAATATATAAAAGAGAGGATCTTTTAATGTTTAATATCTTGCAGTTAGGGTAAATAACATGTGAAAAGATAAAAAAAATATTATAAAAAACATAAACGGATTATTAGTTGGATCATCCTAAGTACATTTACTACATATCATATCCTTGGGATGTACATCAATGTGTCAGGTGAGCATGACGCCAAGTAAGAGAAAAATAATGGAAACAATTTACATATGACCTATAGGAAAATCAATAAGAACATGAGGAAAAACATTATGGATTGAGAAAGGGAACAAGTGTTATATCATATTAAAAAAACATAATCATAACATGGAAATGTGGCTGCAAAATTTAAGTTAGAAATTCATAATCATATCACCCATGTTATTCACCATGGTATCATAAAAATTACCAAGGTCGTTCACCAAGGTAACGTATAACATGTCCTCTCTATAGATTAAATTATTTACCCAATATATTGGACAAATATCATGGAGAATTGTTTATATGTATTAATATTTAGGTGATTCACATTGATCATAATAAATCATGTCATAAATAACACATGGGGAATAAAAGAAATGGGTTTCTAATCAACGTCATTGTTTTTAAAAAGTACTTAATAAACATGATCATTATGAAATTTTTAACAACCAAAAATGGAATATAGGTTTTATATATTTCAAAAAAGTTAATAAAATAATGATTTTTCATCTTTGGGTGAATAAAATTAGAAAATAATAATTTTTTTTATTCCCAAAATTAAAATAAAATATAATTTCTTGAGGAGAAGTGGGAAATTTTGAGAAATAAATTCAGCAGCATAATGAGTATAAAACATTGTTTTATAAAAGGGTAAAAAAATAGTTGACAAGGTTTAACAATTGATAATATATAATTTATATATATATTAACTAATAAAAAATATGAGATAGTGACTATACCAATTATAATGCACTTAAAAAGGTAATTGAACCGAAGGGAAAGGGAGGATAATTCCCTTACAATGAAAAGTAAATAAAAAACCTGAGGATTGAGATTTAGGGGGATTTAAGTCCCCTTGGTAGGGCTCTATGGGTGGTTAAAATACAAGATATTTTTCTATTGAGGATTATTAATGAATGCATATGGAGAAATGTGATGGTATTTATTACAAAAGTAGGGGACTTGTTTATTAATTTTCATATATAGGCCTTGTAAACCTATGTGGAGGAAAATGAATGCAATGGGATTCCCGGGGTACTTATTCATGGTTTTCTAATCATGGGAAATATTTTATGTTATTATAATCTGAAAGGGTCAATCATAATTTTATAATAGTTGTTTTTATATGAAAAAGTAATGTTTCTACAAAAATAATGTTTCTATTGTTACGGATTCCATATTAGACATAAAAAGAATATTATAGGTCTTTAAATTGATTAAAATATTTAAAAAACCATGTTATTAAAAAATAACATATTTAAGTTCATTTATCTTGGTTAATTTATTATTAAGTCATTATGAAATAATTATGAAGTCATTATACAAACCAAAAAACTGAAACTGCAATTTTACTACTCACGAAAAAATAACTTATTTTAGAAAATTCTAATAAATTCACCCTAAAATAACATTGGAAATATTTTGTCAAAAATGATATTTAATTTCTTAGAATAAATATCTATATTTTAGAATTATAACTTTTAAATAAAAAACCCTTATCTATTAAGATAATTATTGATTGAAAATTCATAGTAAAATTTATTAGACAAAAAAATAATAATATTTTTTTAACATTAATATTTAAATAATAATTTATTTATCATACTATTTCATTAATGTAAATATTATTCTCAATATATTAGTTTTTAAAAAATATTTATATCTCTTTAGGAATGTTCAATTTATATCAGAATAATCAATTAATCAAATTCGATCTCAATTTTATTAATACAAATCTTCAAGTGGAATTGATGGAATAATAATTTTCTTACACAGTGGAAGTACACATTAATTGATAAGGGCCTCACCACATAACCTATAAAACATCCATATATGACCTAATGATATGGTGTGTGATGGTGATAGATTCATGGGGTGAAATGATGAAAATTGCATGATGGGTTATTTCATATAACTTGAACTTCTCCCATGGGAAATTTCATCATAAATTCACTTATTAGAGCCCAACTTGGGTTTGGTAAAGAGAGAAACGAGTGATAATACATACCTATAGGGTTCAATAAATTGGATTCATGAATCACGTCTATTCTGGATGCGGCCATTGTTTCTCCATTATTTATTAATTATTCTTTATCATTTCAACTTATAAAATCAAATTAAAACAGAAAATAATATTACCAAAATTATAATTCCCAATGGTCATAATTAACTAATGGACATATAATTTTCAAATCCCAATGGTCACATTTCCCTTTATACTCACTTAATTATTAAATAGATATAGTTTTGTTGAGTTTAACATATCATTACAAACATTTTATAAGTGAAAAATATATGTTAAAAATTCTGTGTTGTTATATTATTCCCCCTTATGAAATTTCATCCCATAAATTTTCAACTGATCTTCTCATTTGAGAAAATATGTGGGTACTTATGTATCATTCTTCCCTATGGTTCCCATATCACTTCATCGTATTTATGGTTCTTCCATAACACATTGACGATCTGGGTAGTAGTTTTTAGTAGAACCTTGTCTCTGCAGTCTAAGATCTCCATCAGATGCTTCACATATTAAATGTCACATTCTTGATGTGCAACATCACAATTCAATATATGTGAGGGATATGGTATGTAATTCTTCAAGAGAGAAACATGGAAAATATCATCAACTTGATAATTGATTGGTTAAAGTGTTAGAAATAGGCCACTCAACCTATGTGATCAAGGGTTCCATAGGGGTTAATGTTCCGTGGGATATGATTTCATTTCAACCGAAACCATATGACTCTCTTCTATGGTGATATTATAAGTAATACTCTATCTCCAAAATCAATATCCAAGTCCCTTAAATAGTTTTCCGCTTATCTATTCTACCAACTCTGAGTACCCTGTATGATTTGACGGTGGAATGTAAATTTTCTACTTTCTCATTGACTAGATCAGTCACAAGAATATTTCACTCACCAAATTCATCCTAGAATGTTAGAGTCCTTAAACACCTCCCATATAGAGATTCACAGTGTTCCATTTGAATAATGAAATGGAATCTATTAATCTATAAGAAATAAAATACTATGATATTTTGATCCCATACACATTTAAACAAAATTGGGCATGTTCACAAAATTTACTCAATTGTATGAATTTTACATTAATATTGGCCATTATTTTTTCAGTTATAGGCCATACTAAAATTTAATCTATTATTACGAGCATGTTGAAGAATTTAAAAACATTTTGATGTGAACCGTAGATCATGATTATAAATGATATAAAGAGGTACCCCATGAAACCTCCTACATTCATTATTTCAATAATGGAGTATTTTTCAAGGGTGATATCATCCCAAATCACGATGAAGTGCGGATTCATGGTGAGATTATCCATTATAACCAATATCACATTATTTCCATTGGATGTTCTTAGGAGACCAGTGAAAATATCCATAGTGATATTTTACCACTTCAATGTTATTATGGGTAGTGTTTGTAATACCATTTTTGTATGTTTTATCTTTTCCTTCACATTCTGACAAATATAGAACCTTGTTTTGTAGTCACTAATATCAATTCTTATGTTATCCCACCAATAATTATCCCCAAGGTCCTTAAACATTTTAGTTCTTCCACGATGTATATAGAATTTAGATCTATGAACTCAATCCATAATATCCTTATTTATTTATATAATAAATAAATCGCATCTCCTTGTATGAAATTTAATTACACATTTTTATTAATATTTAACTCAGAAAACATTCCATTATTCATGACCTAAAACTTTGTATATAATAAAGGATATTCTCTTTGAGAATACTTGATCATATCTGGTAATGATTGTTCAAAAATCATTTGGTATTGGGTTGATGATATCCCTTCCCCATTGATTCCCTTGTACACTATTACTAGGCCCTTAATCAATAAATCTCCTTGAATCCTCATATATCACAATATAATAGTGTCTTTTCCTCTTAATGAATAACTGAATTTTTTTCATCCTCCAACGTAATAATTTATTGAAAAAATATAGGCTTTAAGAATTTACCACCATATTGTATGTCTCTTGTAAAATTCATTTTGTGTGAAATTTAACTACAGACATTGGTGATCTATTTATAAATCTCATTTCTCCTAATAAAGATATTTTCTTTGTTTCATTAGAGAAAAGATACCACAGCTAGATCTATTTCATGAGAAGTATAATTCTTATCATGGGGAATTAATTTTCTAGATGAATAACCAATCACCTTGTCATTTTTTGATGAGGATGCACTAAAGTCCTTTCAGAGATTTATAACAAAAAACAATGAATAATTATATTATAGTGGTAGATATAACAAGGGTATAATAATTACTATATTCTTAATCTCCTAGAAAAATTCTTCATACTTCTTATCATAGATGAACATAGTCCCCTTTCAAGAAATACTTGTTAGTGGATTAGAAATAATTTACTTTTTTTCACAGAACTCCAATAATATTCTTCTAAAACACGGAAACATCAAATATTAGTTACTTTTCTAGGATGAGTCCACTCCTCCACCTCCTTTGTCTTGTAATGATAAATTGATATACATTAATTGGTTACAATGATCCCCATGAAATAATCATATTGTAACCAAAATTTACATTTGATTAACTGTCCAAATATCACCTCTTTCCTCATATTTATTAATAGATCACTAAAATGATGCCCATTCTCCTCATGAATTTTGGAATATTTCAAAATATCAATAGTAAACTAATTTAAAATCTTTTCAAGGTAGTCCTGGTATACTCTATTGATAAAATACATCAATATCTAAGGAGCATTAGTCCAGATGAATGGACTAAAAACCAACTCAAAATTCCCATTTCATGATCTGAAGGAAACCCTCAGAATATATTCATTCTTCACATTAAATTTATGATAACTATATTGAAGATAAATCATTGAGAAGAATTGAGAACCACTAAGCTGGTTAAATAACTCATCAATTATTGGGACATGATATGTTTTCTTCACATTGATTCTATTAGGTTATCTATAATAAATGTATAACCACATTGATATATCCTTAATCTTCACAACAAGAATAAGTGATTCCCTAGAAGACACACTAGGTCAGATAAACCCCTTCTCCAACAAAACATGGTGATGTTTCATTAATTCATATTGCTCTAATTTTTCAATTCTATATAGGGTTTTTGAAATAGGGCTGGATCGTAGTATGAGTTCAACAGAGAACTCTACCTCTCCATCTAGGGGAGCTCTAGGAAACTGTAATGCCTGAGACTTTTATGAGAAATATTTTTTTATCGAATGCATATTTCACTACACACAACACTAGCTTGGATTTCTTTACACGCAACCGCGGCCTTTCTCAATAGCTTGCATCGTACGCAATACCGAGTTTCACTAAACAACGATATGCTATTAAAATATTATTAAAACTAGCCATTATGAATAGTAATAACCAGTTTTTGGAAGTTTATAAATTTTATTTTTCAAAATGGACTTCATTTTTGGATTCGGAATATTGAAATTACCCTAGGGTGAAATTTTGGTATTTTTCTGAAAACTTTCAATTTTTGATGAATAGTGAAACCACTAAGTGGAAGTAAAAAAAACTGAATTTATCATAAAACATAATTTTACCACCTCTGTGAGTGGAATTTCGAAAATCCAAGAGACACGGATAATATCAAGTACTAAAATGTGGTTCAATGAGATGAAAATAATATATTGTGAATAGTAACTTTTTACTTTTTTTTACCATGGTTAAAAGTAAATAGGGTAATTAAGGGTAAATGTGTTATTATTATTACCCTAACACATGTCCTAATTCTATTGGATAAGAGTAATTATACCAAAAACAACCTTAGGAATAAAATATGGCCATTTAGGCCCACTTGGTTTAGATTAGGACATTTATTATTAATTTATTTAAAGAAGGGTTTTAATAGTTGAAATCAAAGTGTAATAAGTATATCATTTTTAATATAGGGTTATATATAAGATAAATTCGACTATAAGTATTCATTAGAAATATAAATAATTTTACTGAATAATGGTAATTTATTTGTAATTTTTATACATTAAATAATTTAATTTATTTATAACACAACGATGATGTAGTAATTATCTTATTAATGAAAGATTGACAAAATTAATTTTATAAATACCCAAATAAATTTAATTTGAGACTTTTTATGAATTACAATAATTTTATATGTTAATATGACATGTTAGTATTGATTTAATTACCTTTTTTCGAACTAATAATTCTGTTATGATTTTGAAAAAAATCAATTACTAAATAGTGTCAAAATTGACATAAAATAGTTTTTAAAACAAATATTATATTATTAATTGTTATTTTATTCATAAAAATATATGGATTGGCCAAATGACTTAGATAAGGTTATATATATTAATAATAAACAACTTGGGGTTCGTTTGGCTTGATATAGTAAGTTTATTAACCTTATAGTGTAAGAAAACAAGAAGACACGGTTAAAGATAAATTATCTAACTTAAAGTTTAATCTAAATGATAAGGTTAAAAATGATACCTAAACTTGCCTAAATTCTATTGGATGAGAGGATTTCGATCCATACCCACCTTATCTTCGAAATATATCAATTTGGAGCTATTAAAAACAGAATTTGACTTTATAATAAAATAATATTTTTAGTTATTCCAAAGGTGCCCCTCTCCTCCCTTATAATAGGGAACCTCCTCCTCCTCTTCCTCACACCACATTGAGCCTTCAAGCTCAGGAAAAGCCTGCCAATTTCTTCTCTCCACTTCCCTAGAGACATCCTAGAGGTCCTGGTATTCTTCAGAGACCAATTTTAGTGCCCTAAAAGGAGGTCTCAAAGAAGCGCTTCAAAGAAGAGGTAATATCCATTACCGATTATTTCATCTTTATTTATTCTTCCACATCTTCTTCTTTAGTTGTTTCATTATAAAGTAATAACATAATTATCAATCATATACTTATATGTTATTATATGTATTAAACAACTCTATTTCACCATCTATCCATCCTACGTAAAATGAAATCACCATGCGTGCGTACGTAGGGAATACCGTCTCCACGCCATGGTGTAATCTATTTTCCACCACCACCTTACATGGATGGGTATAATGGTGTAAATAATGACTATATATGATTATTTTAAAGTGATATTTATTCATAAATAGTATACATACACTCCAATAAAATTACACAATCATGGGAACGATATCATCACTCGTGCGTACGTACAGAATACCGTCTCCACGATGTGATGCGACTCGTTCTACATGATCTTAATTTTCATAATGATTATATAAATAAATTGAATGAATTAATATGATATATATTACACTAATAACATTATTTAAATGATTTACCTATAACCTAAAATAATAATAAGAATTTATTTGACAAAACACGCATAAGAACAAAAAGAAATAAACACCCGAATAACATGTTAAAATGAAATATTACTAATAAGAAGCTAAGAATATGACCATATATGATATCATAACAATGAATATGATTCTGGAATAAGTCAATGACATTTTTTAAATCATTATACAGGAGGTTCAGACACTTACGACGCAAATCAGACCTAAGGTAACAGAAAATATCACAATCTCATTTTTATCCGAGATTGTTGATACTTTGGTATTTACTGGGGTGTATTTTTATCATCCACATCCATGTTTTCTCAATATATAATATTTATATCCTTATAAAATAGTTTATATCCTATTTTACCCTTCGGTGAGTTTTCTTTAAAAGATATGAAAGGAATCTTTTGTCGTTTTTCGTACGAGGTACTTTTTGACTTTTCCGACAAAAGTACGAGAAGATTGTTTTTTAACATATATGGAATGAATGGATTTTTAAAACATTATTTCCAAGAAGATTCCATTACACGTTTTCAAGATTATTTTTAATCAACTTCTTTTAGTTTAAAATTTTATGACATGTTAAGAAAGGAAAAGTTTTTTTGAAGTAGAAAGGATATTTTCCTCAAGAATGGAGTTCAAGTGCTTTATCAAAATTATTTTCCATCATTGATAATAAAGGGTTCTGTTTATATCTATATTATTACATTGATTTGACTATGTTGTGATGGAATTATTTTTATGAATTCCTTTATCTTATATGAGTTTTTTTATGATGTCACGATGTTTAAGATTCCTATTTTTATTACATGGGTTATGCTATGATGTATGGTTTATGATTTTGTAGCACACATAAGAATGTTATCATTATGAGATGGGTGGGACCTATATCTCCCTGCAATGCATTGGGTAAATATTTTATATCTCATTAGATAGACATGGCTGGAACGGCAGGTTAAACCGGTTCAGTGAAACAGGACTGAAACGAGGATTGAACTTGGTTCAGAAATGGACTTTTCCACTAATATAATCTTGGAAATGAGTCTTGACTAATAAGAAATGATTCTATGTGATTATGTGTGTATGCCACAAAGTTTCATGTTTTATGTTATGATTATTGTGATTACATTTCACTACCATGATTTATCCCATGTTATGAAATTATGATCTCTTTTGCAGGGTATGATTTCTAAAATGTTATGTTTTTATCTTGATGTGATTGATATTTCTTTTGTTTACCCTTACTGAGCATTCGAGCTCACCATTTTGAATTTTTTATTTCCCCAGGTCAGGAAGAATGTTATTAAGTAAGATATGCCAAAAGGGACTATAGATATGATGAAATAAATGGGAGACAATGTAGACGCCTTATGAACCAATTGTTTATGTTTCCCAGTTTCTAAAGACACTATACCTATACGGTCCTTTTGTGGTTTTGTTATATGTTATAATAAGTATGCTTCAATATTGAAGTATTAACAATGTATGTAAATTATGGGTCGTTATAGTTGGTATCAGAGGAAAGGTATAGTCAACCTTTGGAAACTAGGATGTGAAAGCCTTAGTAAGAACCCCAAGGATAAGTCTAAGCATAGAACACAATCTTAGTGTTTTAAAAATGGACATGAATAACCTAGGATAAGACCTTAAGTGTGAAATTTTATTCTTGATTGTGTGGTTTTCCTATTATAATTATTGTTTCTCACACTATTCTTCTTGGTTTTAGTCAACGGCTGGAACCCAAAGGAATCGTGTTAATGTGGAATGCGACGGGCAATGCAATGATTTTCCCCCTGATCAGCCAAATGTTATGGGATCTGGAATGAAAAATCTTGTAGCCATGCTCACACAACTTTCTCAAGCTATGAATCATACATGACTTCCAAACGAGAAAAGGAAGGAGAACCATTCTGTTGAATCTTTCATGAGGCAGAGTCCACCTTCTTCTAGAAGGTCTACTGATCCATTAGTTGCTGAACAACAGATCAGTACTACTGAAAAGATATTTTCAGTTCTTCAATGTTCTGAACATGATAAAGTCATCTTAGCAGTGTATCGTTTGGAAGGTGATGCTGATCAATGGTGGAATCTTATCAAGAATACAAGGGAAAGAGATGAAATTGATTACATGGAATGGGACGAGTTCAAGAACTTATTTTTCAATAAGTACTTCCCTCGTATTCTCTGATCAAAGATGGAGAAAGAGTTTCTTGAACTGAAGTAAAATGATGATAAATCTGTTGGTACCTATGAAGCAAATTTTACAAGACTGGGAAGGTACGCTTCTAGTATTATTATCCATCCTGAGAGTAAGATCGATCAATTCTTTAGTGGCATAAAACCAAGTCTTCGAAGGGCCTTAGCTATAAGAGACTTCAATAGCTATGAGGAAATTGTTCGATGTGCTCTCAAAGTTGAGATGGATATTGGAGTAACCCATCAGTCATATGGGTTTGATAAGAAGTGGAAAATGGAATTCAAAGGAAAATTAAAAGAGCACACTAAAAATAAGATGAGCTTTCCCTTATACTCAAAGTGTGGAAAGAAACATGGAGTGAGTTGTCTTAAAGGGACAATTAAATGTTTTAAATGTGGAAAGGAAGGTCATCGGGCATTTGAATTCCGCAATTATGGGAAGAATATGTCTAAGGATGAAAACAAATGAATGGATACACAGAATAAACCTACTACACTTCAATGTTTCATGTGCAAAGAGATGGGGAATTATGGAAATCAATGCCCTAATCCAAGGGTTGATGACGATGATCGACGTCAACAAACTCTTAAGGCTAAAGACAAAGTAAAGTCACATACAATTTCTATCAGCGATGTGGAGTACAACAACGATGTGGTGAAAGGTACAGGTACCATCCACTCTAAAGTAGAAAATGTTTTATTTGATTCTGTATCCACCCACTCTTTTATTTCTGAATATTTTTCTAATGGTATCACCGTATTACCTCAACAATTAGATGTTGTGTTAGCTGTGACAACACCTAATGGCACAATAGTCTCATCAAATGTTTATAATTCTTCCCCGATTGAAGTTTGTGGGAAAGTGCTTCCTGCAAATCTTGTGATCCTTCCTATAGTGGAATTTAATGTGATTCTTGGCATGGATTGGATTTCTCTATATGGAGATCATATCAATTTCCAAAGATGGGAAGTCAAATTTCATATTCCAGATCAATCTATGATCGTCTATCGACGCAGGGATGAACATAACCTTCCAGTGGAAATTTCTTCCATCTTATGGGTCTTGATTCCACTAAATGAGGGTTATTTATCTCACATGGTTGGTGAGAAACTCACAATTAAGAATATTCCCATTGTATGAGAGTTTGATGATTACTTTCCAATGGAATTTCCGGGTCTTCCACCAAATGGTGAAGTTGAGTTTTCAATAGAACTCGTACCGGGTGATTTGCCTATTTCAAAGACACCTTATAGAATGGCCCCAATTGAGTTGCAGTAATTGAAGAAGAAACTCCAAGAAAATCTGGATAAGGGATTCATACGCCCTAGTGCGTCACCATGGGGAGCACCTGTTCTGTTTGTTAAGAAGAAGGATGGATCAATGAGACTCTGCATTGATTATCGAGAACTTAACAAGATCACTATCAAGAAAAAATATCCTCTCCCGCGCATTGATGACTTATTTGACCAACTATGTGGAGCTCAATACTTTTCCAAGATTTATATTTTTTTAGGGTATCATCAATTAAGGGTCAAAAGGGAGGATATACCAAAGACAACATTCCGTACAAGGTATGGACACTATGAATTTATAGTGATGCCATTTGGTCTTACTAATTCCCCTGCTATCTTCATGGATCTGATGAATAGAGTCTTTAGAGATTATTTTGATCAATTTGTGGTAGTCTTCATAGAAGATATTCTTGTCTATTCAAAGAGCAAGGAAGAACATGAATATCACTTGCGAATTATATAGAAGACCCTGAGAAAGGAGAAGCTTTATGAAAAATTTAACAAGTGTGAATTTTGGCTTCAAAAAGTATCATTTTTGGGTCACATAATCTCAAAAGAGGGGATATCTGTGGATCCAGCAAAAACAGAGGTTATCGAAAGATGGTCGAGACCAACAACAGTAACTGAGATCTGAAGTTTTCTTGGTTTGGCTAGATATTATCAACGTTTTGTTAAATATTTTTCACGATTATCTAATCCACTCACCAAGTTGACTCGAAAATGAGTTAAGTTTGATTGGACGGAGGAATGTGAAGTGAATTTCAAGGATTTGAAAATAAGGTTATCCAGTGCACCTGTGCTCACACTACCTTGTAGTGGGGAATGGTCTGTGATCTACAGTGATGCATCCAAGAAGGGGCCCGGGTGTGTTCTTATGCAAAATGACATGGTGATAGCTTATGCCTCACGACATTTGAAAATCCATGAGCAATATTACACAACTCATGATTTGGAGTTAGCTGCGGAAATCATTGCATTAAAGATTTGGAGGCATTATCTTTATGGAGAAAGGTGTGACATTTATAATGATCATAAAAGTTTAAAGTATATTTTGACACAAAAGGTGAAGAATATGCGCCAAAGAAGATGGTTAGAGCTGATTAAGGATTACGACTGCTGAATTCATTACCACCCTGGGAAAGAAAACAAGGTGGCAGATGCATTAAGTCGACAAGACCATGCCATTTTATCCATTATGAGGATCACAAAAGATCCAATATTTATGGATTTACAAAGGATGGATCTTTTAATTATAATGGAAGGGGGAAAATTGTATCTTTATAAAATGAATGTTCAATCATCTATACATGTGAAGATTAAAGAGGTGAAGAAAGAAGATGTAGAGTTACAAAAGAAGGTGAGAAATATTCCTGAATTCAACCTTGATTATGATGGGATAATAATGTTTAGGAATCGAGTTTGTGTTCTTCCCATCCCAGAATTAAATAAGGAGCTGCTGGATGAGGCTCATAGTTGTCCATTCTCTATTCATCCTGGAAACACAAAGATGTATAGGGACCTGAAAAAGTACTTCTGGTGGGATGGCATGAAAAGAGATGTTGCTGAATATGTCTCTCGATGCTTGGTTTGTCAGCATGTTAAAGCTGAGAGATAGAAGTCTAAGGGGATTTTACAACCATTACCCATACCCGAATGTAAATGGGAAAAAATCACTATGGACTTTGTCACAGGACTTCCTAAAACATCCAAAGGCAATAATGCTATCTGGGTCATAGTTGATCATCTTACAAAGTCTGCACACTTCATTGCTATTATAGAGGATTTCTCTCTGGATCATCTTTCCAGGATATATGTGAAGGAAGTGGTAAAATTTCATGGAGTACCACTTTCAATCATATCTGATCGGGATCCGAGATTTACCTCGATGTTATGGTGAAGTCTTCATCATACTCTGGATACAGAGTTGTGTTTCAGCACTGCTTATCATCCTCAGACAGACGGTCAGTCTGAGAGAACAATTCAAACTCTAGAAGATATGTTGAGGGCTTCCTCTATGGATTTCAAAGGTGGTTGGGATCAACACCTACCTTTGGTGTAATTTTCTTATAACAATAGCTTTCACTCTAGTATTTAGATGGCTCCGGATGATGCTCTCTATGGAAAGAAATGCAGGACTCCAACTTGCTGGGATGAAGTTGGGGAAGGAATGCTATTAGGACCTGATCTCATTGATGAAATGGCAGAAAAGGTCCGATCTATTCAACAACACATAAGAGCAGCTCATAGTCGACAGAAATGTTATGCTGACAACCAAATAAAAGACCTAGAGTTTGAAGTGGGTGATAATGTGTTCTTACGAATATCTTCCTGGAAGAGGGTCATGAGATTTGGAAAGAAGGGGAAGTTGAGCCCTAGATATATCGGTCCTTTAGAAATACTGGATCGTGTTGGAAAGTTAGCTTACCGATTGGCGCTTCCACCGAATCTCTCTCAAGTTCACGATGTATTCCATATATCTCTCCTGAGAATGTACATACCTGATCCTTCACATGTACTCAGCTCAGAAGTTGTACCGCTGGAGCAAGTTCTTTCTTATGAAGAACAGCCAATAGAAATTCTGGATCGTAGCGAAAAAGGCCTACGAAAAAAGACCACTCAATTGGTGAAAGTTTTATGGAGGAACCACCAATTAATAAAAGCTACATGGGAGCTTGAGGATTTGATGAGGGAGAGGTATCCTCATATTTTTGTTACAAAGTGACGAATTTTGAGGGCGAAATTCATTTTAAAGGGGGTAGAATGTAACACCCGAGACTTTTATGAGAAATATTTTGTATTTATCAAAGGAATATTTCACTACACACAACACTAGCTTGGATTGCTTTACATGCAACCACGGCCTTCCTCAATAGCTTGCATCGTACGCAATACTAAGTTTCAGTAAACAACGATATGCTGTTAAAATATTATTAAAACTAGCCGTTATGAATAGTAATAACCACTTTTTAAAATTTTATAAATTTTATTTTTCAAAATGGACTTCATTTTTGGATTCGGAATATCGAAATTAGCCTAGGGTGAAATTTTGGTATTTTTCTGAAAACTTTCAAATTTTGATTAATAGTGAAACCACTAAGTGGTTGTTAAAAAAATTGATTTTTTCATAAAACATAATTTTACCGCTTCTGTGAGTGGAATTTCAAAAATCCGAGGGACACAGTTAATATCAAGGACTAATATGTGGTTCAATGAGATGAAAATAATTTTTCGTGAATAGTAACTTTTTACTTTTTTTACCACGGTTAAAAGTAAATAGGGTAATTAAGGGTAAAAGTGTTATTATTATTACCCTAACACGTGTCCTAATTCTATTTGATAAGTGTAATCTGACCAAAAACAACACTAGGAATAAAATATGACCATTTAGGCCCACTTGAATTAGATTAGGACATTTATTATTAATTTATTTAAAGAAGGGTTAAAATAGTTAAAATGAAAGTTTAATAAGTATATCATTTTAATATAGGGTTATATATTAGATAAATTCGACTATAAATATTCATTAGAAAAATAAAAAAATTTCCTGCATAATGGTATTTTATTTGTAATTTTTAGACATTAAATAATTTAATTTATTTATGACACAACGATGATGTAGTAATTATCTTATTAATGTAATATTGAAATAATTGATGTTATAAATACCCAAATAAATGTAATTTGAAACTTTTTAGGAATTAAACTAATTTTCTAGGTTAATATGACATGTTAGTATTGATTTAATTAACATGGTTCGAACTAATCATTCTGTTATTATTTTCACAAAAATCAATTACTAAATAGTGTCAAAATTGACATAAAATAGTTTTTAAAACAAATATTATATTATTAATTGATATTTTATTCCTAAAAATCTATGGTTCGGCCAAATGACATAGATAAGGTTATATATATTAATAATAAAAACATTTGGGGTTCTTTTGGCTTGATATAGTATGTTTATTAACCTTATGGTGTAAGAAAACAAGAAGACACGGTAAAAGTTAAATTATCTATCTTAAAGTTAAATCTAAATGATAAGGTTATAATTGATACCTAAACATGTCTAAATTCTATTGGATGAGAGGATTTCGATCCATACCCACCTTATCTTCGAAATATATCAATTTTTAACTATTAAAAACCGAATTTGACAATATAATAAAATAATATTTTTAGCTATTCCAAAGGTGCCCCTCTCCTCGCTTATAAAAGGGCACCTCCTCCCCCTATTCCTCACACCACATTGAGCCTTTAATATCTGCCAACCCCAGCCAATTTATTCTCTACACTTCCCTAGAGACATCCTAGAGGTCCTGGAATTCTTTAAAGGCCAATTTTAGTGCCCTAAGAGGAGGTCTCAAAGAAGCGCTTCAAATAAGAGGTAATGTCCGTTACCGATTCTTTCATCTTTATTTCTTCTTCCACTTCTTCTTATTTAGTTTTTTAATTATTAAGTAATAACATAATTATCACTCATATACTGATATGTTATTATAAGTATGAAACAACCCTATTTCACCATCTATCCATCCTACGGAAAACGAAATCACCGCGCGTGCGCACGTACGGAATACCATCTCCACGCCGTGGTGTAATCTATTTTCCACCACCACCTTACTTGGATGGGTATAATGGTGTAAATAATGACTATATATGATTATTGTAAAGTGATATTGATTCTGAAATAGTATACATACACTCCAATACAATTACACAATCATGGGAAGGATATCATCGCTCGTGCGTACGTACAGAATACCGTCTCCAAGATGTGATGCGACTCATTCTACATGATCTTCATTTACATAATGATTATATAAATAAATTGAATGATTAAATATGATATATATTACACTAATAACGTTCTTTAAATGAGGTATCTATAACCTAAAAGAAGAATAAGAATTTATTCCACAAAACACGCATAAGAATAAAAAGAAATAAACACCCGAATAACAAGTAACAATGAAATATTACTAATAAGAAGCTAAGAATATGACCATATATGATATCATAACAATGAGTATGATTCTGGAATAAGTCAATGTCATTATTTAAATCATTATACAGGATGTTCGAACACTTAAGAAGCAAATTGGACCTAAGGTAAGGGAAAATATCACAATCTCATTTTTATCCGAGATTGTTTATACTTTGGTATTTATTGGGGTCTATTTTTATCATCCACACCCATGTATTCTCAATATGTAATATTTATATCCTTATAAAATATTTTATATCCAATTTTACCCTTCGATGAGATTTTTGTAAAAGATGTGAAAGGAATCTTTTGTCGTTTTTCCTACGAGGTACTTTTTGACTTTTCTGACAAAAGTACGAGAAGAATGTTTTTTTAACTTATACGGCATGAATGTATTTTTAAAAAATTATTTCCAAGAAGCTTTCATTACATGTTTTCAAGTTTAAATTTAATCAAATTCTTTTAGTTTAAAATTTTATGACATGTTAAGAAAGGAAAAGTGTTTTTGACGTAGAAAGGATATTTTCCTCAAGAATGGAGTTCAAGTGCTTTATCAAAATTATTTTCCATATAATATAATAATGGGTTATGATTCTATCCCTGTTATTACATTGATTTGACTATGTTGTGATGGAATTATTTTTATGAATTCCTTTATCTTATATGAATTGTTTTATGATGTCACGATGTTTAAGATTCCCATTTTTATTACATGGGTTATGCTATGATGTATTGTTTATGATTTTGTGGCACACATAAGAATGGTATAATTATGAGATGGGAGGGACCTATATCTCCCTCAAATGCGCTGGGTAAAGATTTTATATCTCATGAGATAGACATGGCTGGAACGACAGGTTAAACCGGTTCAGTGAATCAAGACTGAAACGAGGATTGAACTCGGTTCAGAAATGGACTTTGTCCACTAAGATAGTCTTGGCAATGAGTGTTGACTAATATGAAATGATTCTCTATGATTATGTGTGTATGTCATAAAGTTTCATGTTTTATGTTATGATTATTGTGATTACATTTCACTACCATGATTTATCCCATTTATGAAATTTTGATCTCTTTTGCAGGGTAATATTTCAAAAATGTTTTTTTATTTTGATGGATTGATATTTCTTTTGATTACCCTTACTGAGCATTTGAGCTCACCCTTTTGAATGTTTTCTTTCCCCAGGCCAGGAAGAAGGTTATTAAGTAAGATATGCCAAAAGGGACTATAGATATGATGAAATAAATGGGAGATAGTGTAGACTCTTTATGAACCAGTTGTTTATGTTTCCCAGTTTCTAAAGACACTATACCTATACGGTCCTTTCGTGGTTTTGTTATATGTTGTAATAAGTATTCATCAATTTTGAAGTATTAACAATGTTTGTAAAGTATGGGTAGTTATAGTAAATCTTCATGAAATTTGTCAACGTACTCCTACTTAATAGGGACACATTCAGTTGGTATTATTTCATTTCAACCTTCATATTCACCAATCATTTCCATATATAAGGCTATGGGTGGTGCTTCTAGACAAATATAATGTAAAACAATCTATAATTTTCAAAAAAATGTTTGTTTTCCATTCAATACTATTGATATTTCCATGATTATATAGTTGATATTAGTGTTATACATTTATATCTATTCAATTCCTAGTATAGTTTAAAATTCTAGCATAGGAATGACTAATCAATTTTTTATGAGATTCTTCTCTCTTATGTGAATATTGGATTTTCTATACACTGTTTATTCATGGATAATACCTCCATGAGTCTTGAATGATAACTATAATTATATATACATAGGTATTTAATATATATTATTTTAAATATTAGAGGAAATAATGGAATGATTATAACTAGAATAAAACAATGCACATGATTGATTTGAGAGAACAATGAAAGTACCTGCCACCACATCATTTAGAGCTTCTATATCATACTTCATGATAATAAAATAATGACCTTTATACCTTAGATTACACTGAATATGAGGGTGATTTCCATTAATTATCCTCTAATATAAAAAATTAATGGAAAAGTATCTAGGCTATCCATATATGAATAATTGTACTTTAGGCTAGGCCTGCACCGTCTTGATTTTTTAGTGTTGGAAAGTTCATACTTCACCTAACTATGATAGTTCCTATAATTATGGTCAACTCCTCAATAGTCAAAACATTTTACCACAATTGATAAATAATTTACATGAATGATTCTTCCCACATTTGTTTCATGTGGGAATTTTCACATTCTATCATCCACATCCATGATCAATGTTTATCCCTATTATTGGATACATTAATAACTTATTTTCATTCTATCTATGGAAACATTGAATTTAATGGATCTCTTATTCAACCATTATTGAATATCTCACTATATTCTAATAGATTTCATAGACTATATTTTATAGATTCTTCCATTTATGTGGTTTAGTCCACTGAAGAATCTATAAAAATTTATATTATGATCCATGAAAAAGATATTGGTCTACAGAGAATATCTTGTTAGGTTCATCTATGACTTCCCACAATTTTTTTCCCTTCCGCTTTAGCTCTAAGAATTCCTTCTCTATTTTAGTTTGCATCGAATGAGGGGAATATTTTTCTAAAAAGGTCCCCATCAACTCTTCCCAATCTATAGAGTCAATATCCCTTCATGGTTTCATGTTTTTAATCAGTTTTCAACACTTATATCCTTATCCTTCTGAGGGGTGAAATTATAGGGTTGGTTTCTCTTATTCTAAATTGTAAAGTACATAAAATATCTTTTATGAAGATATTTTCAATTTTTCATTAATCAATGGGTCGGTAGATCCATTGAAAGAAGGTCGTTGTTGATGAATAAAAGAATCAAAAGAATGTTTTTCCATTGAGGTGATTCCATTCCATTGGTTTGATTCAATTTATTATTTAGAACTTGATTTAACTGATTCATCATTCTCATCTTGTTTTCCATTATATTATCCCTTTTAGAACTATCCACGGATTGTCCACTCTGGTCACCATTTATGCGATTTCTCTTAATTATGGCCATTTTCAGAAAAGAAGAAAACCTTATATATAATTTTTGTACATTAAATAATATTATGACTATAATTAAATATTATTTTGTAAAAATAGTTCTTAATTATGATAATAACTTCAAAAAATTAAATTTTCAATAAATCCGTTATATTGGTTCAGAAAAAACTTATGATTAAACAAACATATCCTCATAGAGTTTCAAACATGGAGTGTAACTATGTCAATTTTCATGAAGTAGTTCAAATTTGAGTCTAGATTATAGGGGTGTTTTCACGTTTTACCTATAGATACATTGGTTCCAAAGAAACATCCTTTTGTTCATATCCACATATAGATATATTTTTTTGGAACTACTTACATAATACATTACAAAAATAAAAAAATGTTTTACAATATTTGAACATGTCCCTAGGGATTTTGCTAAAGTTTTCAAATCATATTTTCCAAAAATAACTAAACACTACCATGATTCTAACTATGAAATATCATAATTCTATTATATAATCGTTTCTTAATAATTTATAAAAATGAGGATCTTTTAATTTTTTTATTTCTTGGGGAAAATGTACATAATACAAGAAAACGTAAAACATTTCTTTTGGATTTTGTAACGAGATTTGAAAATAACCCCCTTAAAATTATATTAGTAATATTCCATTAATAACATATAAAATTTAAAGGATATTATAAAAAATATTAATGAAATAATTTTAATAAATTAAAATGATATTTTAAAAATTATTTGAAAAATTATTTATATTGATGAAAAATATAACTGATCAAATGAAAAATAAGACATGGTTTTCTATTAATTATTCCTATTGAAGAAATACAATGAATTGAATCATAAATCATAATTTATTATTAAATATTCAAGTTAAACATTTCATATGTTTAGTATATAGGGAAAAAAAATAAATAGGTTCATGATTTTAAATAAGACCCAATGGAGTGAAAATTGTGATGAAATCCATTAACTCAAACTTCCCATTAGTTTAATGTGAATTAACTACATGTATAATAGTCCTAAAATAATTATTAATTTATTCTAAAACAATATTAATATTTATAATGTCTTATATGATCCTTTTATAACATCTTATTATCCCTTTATAAACAGTAATTGATTATTATTATTGTTTTAGTTGTTAAATGTCTCTTTTTTCACATGCATCTTTTTTCATGAATGTTATAGATCATTTGAATTGGATATAGTATCATATTTTGTAGAATTATGTTTATTTTATAAATTTTATATATTTTATCCCTTAGATACATTTTTATAATCATTCTTTAAATGTATACATATAAAAAGAATCACATTTCTTTGTGGCGATTGTGTGACATACATACGCACGAGCGATGATATATTTTCGTAATAGGTGAACAGTTGAGGAAGTGGATGATATATTAAATTTAAAATATCAATAACATTTCATAATTATCATATATATCCGTTATATCCATCATTATGACTATCTATTTGAGTCGATGACTGAAAAAAATATTATATCAGATCATGAGGAGGTAATCTGCCTTAAACAAGAAAGATGATTTGTTTCAAATTTGATGGAGAAGTGTATGGATAAATATTAATTCATCAACATAATAAAATATCTCATCATGGTATATACTGGTGTTGTGATTTTGAAATTTTTACACATAATTAGTGTTGGAAAAGAATAAATAAAAAGAATGATCCCGGGGAGGATGATTAACTTCTCTTCAATGGACCTCATTTGGATGTCATGTTGAGTACCCTAGAGATGATATTTGTGTAAGACAAAAAGATCTAAGAAATGGATAATAATTTTTTGAAGAAAACATTTCATGTTTTCTTTGATTCAAATGGCTTCAGAAGTATGAAAAAGAAAGGGGAGGGTGTTACCTTGTATAATTGAAAAGTGATATTTTTCAATACACATAAAATTAAATAATAATAAATCACTCTAGAACCATGTTCATTAAACTTTGATAAATAAATGATTATAGGAATGATATTTTTTATAAAAACCTCCAAAAATAAATCTTATTTGAAATATTCTTTATTACTTGTACCTCCAATGATATTCACTTTTATTAATTTATTTTTCACCGCAGTATGTTGTTTTTTACCCTAGGTAATTTATACTTCTTAACTGAAAAAAATTTATTTTTTAGAAAATATTTACCCACTAATTCTAAATATGATATCCAATTTATAAAATAATAATTCAATTTTCAGGAAAATGTTTTTGTATCACAGGTTCCTATAACGCTGAAAAAACTCAATTTTAACCTGAAATCCGATAATTAATATTTAATGTATTACTTATTGTTTATTATTAGAAGTTAAATTTAACATATTACCTAATATTAATTATTATTATTAAAAACTTGGTTCTATTTTATAAAATTCAATTGAAATATTTCTTATAGTTTAATTTTAAATAAATTCTTAAAACTTGTAAAAAAATGGGTTATAAAGAAATGTAATTTTCCCGAATAGTATTGTCTTATATTAACTATATGACTAGTATAAAAAATTATACATATTTTAAATAATAATTTTAAATATATAATATATAAATTTCATTAACATTATTAATCATCATTGTATTTTAATTAATTGAAATTGATATACATTATTCCATAAGAAATAATTTCTGAATAAAAAAATATTTTTACCACCATATGATCTTATGATTACATATATAAAATTCATAGTTAACAAGTTATTAATTAAAAATATTTTGTCACATTCTCAGAGAAAATGATTAATATAATAATATTATTTCTTCAATTACTGATAAAGAATTCTTCAATGATAAAATTTAAAAAATTTAATTTAGGCTTATTTTGATCAAGTAATATCAAAATCAATATTTATCCTATAAATATATAAATTTTCACCCAATAAATATTAAAATGAAAATTTTGTTATATCATTATTAAAAAATAATGTTTGATTTCTATTATCGAATCATGGTTGTTAAATTTTTACCTCAATAAAAAATTTTATCATCAAAATTTTCATGGATATTACATTCTAAACAAATGAGGGTGGTTCCTCTTCAAAACATCATTCGGATAAAATGTTTATTTATCCGTATTGTTATTTCTACAAATTCCTTATATGAGTGAAGTATTCTAATTCTTAAAATCCTTCTCTCTAGCTTCATGAATCCTTAATGGTTATACGTAGTAAGGCATATAAGGTTCCCAATATATTTCATAAGATGTCAAAACATGCATTGGTTATAGAATTAACTTCCTTAACAATGATATATGAAACACATAATGAATATTGGGTAGATTTAGAGTAATTTACAAATGATAATCCCCAAATCCAATTCTTTACATAATTTCAAATTTTCCAACATGTAGGGGTATCGGGTTCCATTTCATATTGATCCTTATATCACAAATCTAAGGAGATACATTCAGGATGACATGATCCCCCACATGAAATTTCTAATAATTCCTCTTGTTATATACAAAACTCTATTTACTATATTGATATAAATTTATTTGATCCGAAGTATTTATTACCTTTTCATGGTATCCTCACTATGTTATCAACCTATAAGTTTGCTTCTTCCAAATTATTGTCTATAAGTTGTAGTAAGACATATCATTCCATATAATGTTTCACATGTCACCAGTTAAATACTTAAATGGAAGCTATCGCTGCAAAAAATAGTTCTGATGTGAAATAATGATCCATCATACCATGAATGTCAAGTGACAATAAACTCAAAATGTAATTTAATGTTTGAAATTTCCTTACGATACTTCCATCATATTGAGTATGATATGTGGTGCTCAAATGAATATCTCTATCGTGATCCTTTAAAAGAAACATCCAAAATATTTTATATAAGCCTGGGATCATGATCAAATAAAATTTATAGGAGTTTTTATTTATGATTTGAAACATCATTAATATTGAGTATTGTATAGTGATCATGTGTAAATTCATCTTCCATAGTATGTAAATGTGCTTATTTGGTAAGGTGATTAACAATAACCCATATTGCATCATTCATTCAGGGATTATTTTATAACACAATAATGAATTGAATAGTAATGTCAGCCCATTTCAAAATAAGAATAGGAAGAGGATGTATGAATCTAGGATTCTATCTCTCAGCCATCAGTCACTGACAAAACCATCATTTTGATTCATATTTTTAAATTTCCCCTATTATATTACCAATACAATGTGTTACCAAAAATCCATATACTTCATAATGACACCAAGGTGTATAGAGAGATTTTTATTATGAGTTTCAACCCAAAATTACCATTTTAGTTCATGTATAGATGGATCACATTATTTTTTTCTTAATTTCATAATTCCATATTCCCAAACAATGTCTTGCAATTTTCCTTCATTCCCTGGTTTAATTTTTTATTGAATAGTATCATCATTAGGCTGATAAAATTTTATGTTTTCAAAAAAAATATGTTTTTACAATATTTATAAAAATGACTGATTTATATCATACCTAAATAATTTCCATATCCATTAGTTCGAGATCCATGAATATAGGATGCCTACCAATCCTCAATTTTTTCAAGAACACATGATCATTTCTACTCAATGAATCATCTACCTTAATTTCCTTCCATGGGGGGTAGTTTATGAAGAAATAATAATCCTTGAGATTCTCTAATGATCACCAAGGTCTTATATTGTGGCAACTCTATGAAAATATATAATTTATGATTTTATGATCTGTTCAATCACACATCTATCACTATAGGGGAAATACAACCATATATTCAGTAAAAGTATTATAATTTCCTGCTAAAGATCACGATTTGGATAGTTCGACTCGTTATACATTAACTAAATTTATGTATATAAAATAATATTATCATTATTCAAAATCATAACGCCATGTTATTTCATCAATGAATATTTGTACATAATAATTTTTTTCATTTATGGATAGTTGAGTCTAATGTAATGTACTTGTGAATATGCAATTCAATTAATCGAATCCTTCTTTACATTCATTTATCCATAATAAAATTACCCTTTTCTATGTATTCCTATTTAATGGGATAGGAAATCAGGTAAATTTTTGAGTGAATTGATGAAATTAATTCACTAAACCAATGAAACCACACAACCTAATTATTTTTTTGGTGATTTTCATTACCTAACTGCCTTTTTTATCATATGATATACTATGATCCCATAACTATGGAAAATATGTCTGATAATGTAGGCCTTCCTTATCTATAATTCACACATTCAAAATTTTCTATATTATTAAATATTTCTATTTCTTTTTAGAATGATCCAAAAGTGATTATCATGATCCAATGATATTTTATAATACACCAGGATATAATTAATGAATGTAACACAAAACATATCATGATATTCCCAAATAACTAAATTACATAGATACATAAAAACATTAGGTTAATTAGACAATCTGAATGAAATTACATTAAACTCATCATGTCTATAACTCATAAAAAATGTTCTCTTCAGAATGTCTTACTTCTTTACTCACAAATGCAGATAACTAGAAAAAATTAAATCTTTGAAAAACATTGAGCTCTGTGAATTTGATCGAATATGTCATCAATGTGTGTCATGTGATAATTGTCATTTATAATAATATAATTTATTTCCCTATAATACTTTTATATCTTCACAGACCCATCTTTACTTGTAATGAAAATACTAGGGACTCCCCAAAACGAGACACATGGGTGTACAAATCTGTTATCACAAAACTACAACATTTGTTTCTTTAGGTGACCTAATTATATAGTAGTAATTTTTTTAGGAGTCACCGATATAGGAATTTACTTAGTGATTAAATAATTGTAAAAATATACATTAATCTTTGGTGTATGTCCATGTAATTCAATAATAACTACATCAATGTATTCATATAATATAAATACATCAATCATTTGACAATTAACTTGTCCACATGCTGATTGTACTTTTTCTTCATCCCCATAAATCTCATTTAAAATAGCTATTTTGTGAGGATATATACATGGACTAGAGGATGAAGTCTCTAATATAATGATACATAAATCAACATCTTCATCCCAAATATTAATTTCGATCTCATTAATAAATAATTTTTCATCATGTTTTGAAAGCCTATCATACTATGAATTATATCAAAGAATACCATAGGTTTGATAATGAGTTTAATAAATGATGCTTGTATCTTATTATATAGTGGGAATTTATTTACACATTATAATTTCAGTAAGGATTACACAATGTGTTTGAATGACAACTCCACGGTTATAGTTCTTAATAAATATATAACTTTCTAATAAAACCTAGATAATATAAAAGTGTAAGTGGACCTATAATAAAATAAATAATTAGTTATATTTCTGGCTATGATTAATTTTCCTACCACTATATATTTGGAAACTATAGACTCAAATTTATAGATCGCATAACCTTATCCTTCCTACTAAAGCCTCGTAGATTTAAAGTTCTATTGACTCTTTGGCAATTGGTTGGAATCATATCATATTTAAGTACATTTTAAGCACTAGGTAATTTGTTATTCATTCTTCACTTTTCATTTTTATCTCGATGAACCTAATCTCTACACTTATAAACAAACTATCTTGAAATTCATGAATTTACCTGGATGATTATTTCCATAGTTTACACAACATGGAAATTTATTCTTTCTATTCTTATTCTTTGACATATTCCTATTTTTGTATTCTACTCCAAAATCTATTTTTCATAATTACCTATAATTATATGGGATATAGAAAATAAATTCTTTATTTTGATGTTACATAATAATATTTCATTATACGAGGGAATGTAATGAGAAATATGCACCCTTTGGAGACGTGGTTTAAGATATTTAAATAAATGATCTATATTTATTTCCTAATAACATATTTAATTCATATAATACCTAATAATTTTATAAATCCATCTTTATAATCTAACCACTTACTTAATAAGTTTTACAACATGTTATTTTACTTTATATTAATCAATGTTATTTTCTCATGGAATAAATATTTGTTGATGAATGTTTCATTCATGATCACCTTTCCACGATGATCAGTTAAACCTTTGAGACAATATGCTATATGTATACATTTTCCCTTATATCACATTCCATATCCAAAAATATAATTTCTAGGAACATAACCCATTTCTCATATACCACATGATTAGTAGTCCCTCAATATGATTCAATTTCAATCTAATAATGTGAACCATCATAAGATAATATTTTTAAGAAACAATAGGTTCCTTTATTATACAAGGATTACTTTTCATAAACATTGTACTCCTCCCTACTTTGACCATTATCGTCCAGTTTTGAATACCAGTTGTATTGGAATGATCAATAGAGAGGTATCTACCTTTTGATGAGTTTTCATTCCAATATTTCTTCAAAGATAAATTTTTAAACTATGTAATATAGTATATTATCTTATAAAATTATGAATTTTATGTCAAAATATATAAATCAAAAAATTATGTAAAACCTAAAATAAAAGAAAAAAATATGCATTGTTAATATTAGAATCTTAAATATTATTTCCTTGGAAATAAAATTAAATAATATAAATACTTTCATATAATTTGTAATAGTTTGTATGGAATATTTTAATTTACCAAAACATATCCCATAATAGTATTGAACTAGGTGCATGGAAAGGCCAATTTTCATTCACCAACTAATGAATGATTTATTCCAAATATAGCATTTTATTGATTTATTACCCTTAGGTACTACTATTCCATTACCAAATCTTCTTATTGTATCTGGACATGAATGAATTTCATGAGAAATTTTTTTTATATTTTGAAAAAACATTTCTTATATTTTTCCTAAAATTATATATATCATCAATGTGAGTTATAGGGCAATGTTCCCTAATATATTTCATTCTAAATCTTGTAACCATTGTTTCTAATAAAACTCATTTGATACAAACTATAACAAACCCGACTCTAGTAATAATGAGTTGGAGGTTATTAAATTACATTGGAATAAGATTAAATAGATCTCATCTCAATGAATTAATAAACTTAGTAGTATTGATAACTAGATACATACATTGTACCAATTTTAAATTGGTAATAAAATATAATGTTCATAATCCATGAAACTCATTCAATGTCTATATCTACCTATCTAGGGGGAAAATAAAAATAATAACTTAAATCACACATTCTTAGAAAGTATTATTAATATTATATTCAATACAAAGATGATAAGGAATAATCACTAAGAAAGTACAAATAATTGAAAAACATTACATTTAATGATTATCATGTTAACGAAATCCATCAATAAATAAAATGAATGAAATAATCTCATGGATAATAATAAAAATGGAATTATCAATTATTAAAATACTTAATATATTGATGTGATGATCTCTAATATCATTATACCTACACCATAAATCATTATTCCATGAAAAATTAAATATAGGGATCAAAACTAATATAATTTGGCTAAATGAATTTTCTAATAGGTCTCTTAGCTTTTCGAGGGGGTATCTAGAAGTGGGTATGACTCATCACTACATGTCTATATATATCATCATTTATTGAATGATCAATTAAATTTTAATAATTACATTCCATATAAAAAATATCCTTAATGATTTAATTATAGAAATTAAAAATGATTTCCCTAGTGAATAATATAAAATTCATAATAAATAAACATATGTAAAAATGATACAATGTCTAGGAAATAATGATATCCATGAAAAAAAAGTATATATATAATAAATATAAATTTAATGTCCAATGAAAGATGATCTTAAAAAAGTTAATGTTTCAAGAGAATGTAAACGACCATAAAATAAATTGAATAAAATTATACTTGATAAGAATTATAGGTTTATTGGTAAAATAATTTATTTTGGGAAACATATGTTCACTATTTAATGTATATTTCATATAATTAGTTACCATTTTAAAATTATAGACAACATTTAGGAGAATCTAAATATTGTAAAATGGTTATAGTGGGGAGGGAATTTTGTTAATGTCGTATATGTTAAAATGAAATTAATTTGGAATTTTGTTTAAAGAGTTAAAAATGAACATTTATATAATAGAATAAAAATATTAGTTTCAAAACTTTTAAACAGTTAGATATATAATAAGATGAAATTAATAAAATATTTTATAAATTAAAAAAAACTATTTAAAAACTATTTTAGAAAATTTTGTTTTCTATGGAAAATATATCCAATTTAACCAGAATTAAGAAAAGAATTTATTTTAAACATTCCTATGTGAGGTATGACATGAATTAAATCATAATTCATTATGACGAATTATATATTCTTATTAAATACCTTTAAGGGGATTTATATATAACACATAATAATAAATAGGTGCATAATTTCCAATAAGTCCGAATGGAGTGGAAATTTCAACGAAATACAATACCTCATGATTCCAATTAGTTGAAAATCCATTAAAATCATGTATAATAGTTTTAACTGAGTTATTAATTCATATTGGAACCATATTGATATTTATAATATAACAAAGGATCCATTTATAATATATTACCATCTATTCATTAACATTCATTCATTATTTCTACAGTTTCATGTGTTATATTCCTCATGTTGTCAAATATGTTTTGTCTTCAATGATTCTATTGTTTTAAATAGGATATAGTTAAATCATATGTAAAATTATTTTACACTTATAAATACAATAATTTTTCATTTTACAAATTGAATCAGAACCCTTGATGGTGAGGGTAATATATACATATGCATGAGCAATGATATCGTTTATTAATGGTTAAAAGGGAAAAGAATAGGATGATATTATAATTTTACAGAATATATACAATATTGTAAGTATTGTATATATCAATTATTTCCATCATTGTTACTATATAATTTATTCAGTGATGGGAAATAAATTACATCGGTTTGTGAGATTGTTGCTCACTGTAAACACAAGCGACATTTTTATTTCCCATTTTATGAAGAAGGATATGAATAAATATTATGAAATAAAAAACTAAATTAAAATTATTTTCAGGATATTTTTTTTATATTTTAATTTATATAACATAATTTTTTGGGGAAAAACAATATGAAAAAAACAATGATCTCGGGGAAGAAAATTACCTTTTCTTAGAATAACCTCATTTGGATATCTTGTTCATGGCCCTAGGGTTGGTCTTTTAGGAATAAATAAATATATAATGTGTATACTGATTTTTTGGAGTTATTAATATAGGTTTTTGTTTATCAAACTAGCATTATGTGATTGAATAACATAGGGTTTGAGTGCCGTTTATAATTGTAGAGGAGTACTATTTTTGTAAATACACAAAACTACTGATTAATGGGAATTAACATTCAAAAAAATCTTCTCTACAATATTTAATTAATGTAGTAGATATATTATATGGTTGAAACAATCATCCAATGAAAATATGAACCTTATATTATACATGTAATTCTTTTTACCTCTAAGGTTATTCACTTTTACAACCTTTGTTTTCACCACGGTAACTAGTTTTCATCCTAGGTAATTTATTATATAGGACTAAAATAAATTGATTCATTTTATAAATTATTTACACATTTATTATATATATGATGACCAATTTATCAAATAATTTTTTTTGTAAATTTTTTTTTAAAAAAACCGCATGTAATGCCCCAAAACTCTGTTTTTTTATTAATTGGAACAATTAATTTTTCTATCTTTAATATTTATTTTGATTAGAAATTAAGATAAACATATTACATGATATTAAAAACTAATAATAAAAGAATGGAACCCATTTTAACAAATTAAATTCATATAATTTTAAGAATATAATATAAAATTTGCATGGAAATCATTTTGAAAAACTAGTTTTCAACATATTTATTTTTTAATTATAAGAAGATATTATTTAAAATAAATGTCTAGTAATAATAATTATATGGATTTAAATTCATATTTATAGATATATAATATAATAATTTCATTTAAATAATTCATCATTAAATATTATTTATTTAATTAAAATAGGATGACATTATTCTTTATTTATTTTTTTGAAAATAAATTGATTTTTAGCTCAAAAATATCTAATCATTATTTCAAAAAAATCTATTGTAAATAATATATTTATTATACCTATTAGAAAAAATTAATATATATAAACATAGACCTATTTATTTACTATTTTTTAAACTATTTATAAAATTTTATTTCTAACAAAAAATATTAAAAATTCATCAAGTCTAATTTTAAAAGACATCATGATCGATATTTCTCCAATAAAATTAAAATTTTTGTTTCATGAAATATTATAATTTATATTGTATATTATATTTATGCAAATATAATTCTCACTTACTATATTGAATTTCTATGTGTTATATCTATCACATTCATGCATGTTCTAGGGTGATTCTTTCCACATGTTCCACAAGTTGTATATTCCACCTTCTTTTCTACACCTTATCCATTCTATTATTCATGAGGTGCTAAACCACCATAATTTTCGATTCATTTCCTTAAAATTCATTATATGTGGAAAATTATTTCTCGTTCTACATAACACTGGATATTACATCCTCATATGACAACAATAATGGGGAGACCAGTTCCATTGAGAGGATTGTCTTTATCACATAAATGTAACTATAAATATTACACTTTTGATTACATAATTATTCTATAACCTGTATCTAATTTTTTTAATTGATATTCCTACATTGGAAATTTTAGAGCCTCCCTTTATCATTGAAATATGCATTTTATCTCAATATTTACTAATTCCTCTCAAATAAAAAAAAATTCAATGAAATGTACTGAAAATTACATCAAATAAATGATTATTATTTCTTTTATATTTTTAGTGTTATGTATCAATGGACATCATTGATCAACATAAAATGTGAGATGATGAACTTCCATGAAAAACATATCCATTTTATTTCTTCCCAATGAGAGACTTAACTTTTCTAAATAAATTATGCATTTCGTAGATACTAATGTATTTCCGGTTTTATTAAATGATTGATGATTTTGCTACAAAAATGTGTGAAACATTATTACACTGTATTATAGATAAAAATGATACTCTATATGGGAAAGGTTATTAGTCATAACGTGAGTCAGTATCCCCAATAAACAAAGAAAAAGTTTTAGTTCTAGGTATAAATCCAACTCTAAATTCATTTTCTTTCCTAAAATGGAAATCTATACATATATTATGTGTATTTATAAGTTTTATGTTCCTTATTCTATGTACTATCCAAATCTCTTTTTTTAATATTTAATAAACCCACTTTGAGGATTAATGAGAACTACATACAAATTAAAAACACTGAATAAATCAACCAGTCGGAGCTGAATTCAAACTAGAACTGACAATAAGGATTTGAAATTCAAAATTCAAAATTCAAAATTAAGAATCACATGAATCCGTGAACTGAGAACAACAAAATGGACACATATGTTGCTTGAACATGCCGCTTGAACATCTGGATTGTGAAGACATCAAACTACAGATCACCTATCACAAAATCATCCCAAATCTAATGGATAGAGAGAATCCAACATAGGTTTTGCCTCCTAGACCATGGGTGACTACACGAACTGCACCCCCCAAATCCTCCACGATGACCACAACACATGATCAACCTAGAGATAAGCGTTGGAATAGGAAACTAGGGTAGAGTTTGAATAGACAAAGCCTCAATCATCGGGCCACAACCTTTTCTCGGATTATCTACCTTATCCGAAAAAACCCATCATCAAACATTAATATAAGAATAAAAGACCTCAACACTTCCTGAACCCATTTTGAACAAATAAGATTCATCATCGCCGAAGTAAGGTTTCGTCCAAATCATCATGGAAGACAACCAGCACCTTTCTCCACCTGCTACCATCGAAAAATGACCATCGTTCAACAACACACCAAAGCCCCATCACATGTAAAAGAAAAAATGCCAAAATAGGAACCCAAGAAATCCACAGACAGTAATGAAGAAGAAGGCATGAACGGAGGGAACCCTTTAATTCCGAGGTGCGAGTCCCGATCTAAGGAGAAACCAAAAGGGATAACCAAAATCGAGAGCTTGAGGATATATCAGAGGAGGAAACGAGGGGAGGAAAGGGAAATTGAAAAGGAAAAATAGAGATGAAATAGAACCTCATCAATGAAGAAGGAACAAAAACATGAATTAAAGAAAAGATGAATGGGAAAAATCAATAAAACCTCAAGAAGAAGAAACTGGAACAAACCCTCTAAGATAAATGCGTCACAAGACAGATGTACAAAAAGATGAATAGAAAGGCATGAGAGAAACCGCATTTTCAGAGAGGGAAGGGGCGTTTCCACCTAAGGAGTGTTATGAAAAAGGAAGAAGGAATCTGCATAAGCTAGAGCCCTCGCCACCATAGAATCTCACCCGAAACCCTAGGAGAGCATGATGATGACAGCGAGAGATCGGGTGGGAGAGTGAGGAACCATTCATTTATTAGCACTTCCATCATTTCTAATTAATTTCATACCATGAATCAGGTCACACCGTTATAAATTTTAAATCCCAATGTAAAATTTCAAATCTACTGAAACAGTTAATATCATATAAATTTTTATTCATAATTAATCTCATAAAAATATGCTTATTATAACTGGGAATATTTTTAAAATAGAAATTATTTTCAAAATTTTTACAATGTTTTATATAGAGTGTGTGAATAAACCAAATCATATCCCTTTGTAGTTTCTAGATTGGAATATAGTATTAGGTCCACTCATCATGTGTTTTTGATGATTGTGTTAATAACCAATTCAACCATTTCCATCTATTCCACAATAACATCAGTATTAATGTATTCTAAACGAGTGTATTTTCAGGGAAACATTAAATTTTCTACCTATCCAAAAGTTCATGATTTTATAGATTACACCTAGATTATGTCATTATATTTGGTTCTATTGTCATTAATTTTCAAAAAAATATTCCCATGGAGTAATCTACACATACATTTACACAAACTATAATAATGTTGAACCTAGTGGAACAAGGATTCTAGTTACTTTATTACATTAGAACTAGATATAATAAATCAAATCCACTAGGATTTAATCGATTTGTAATCTTGGAAAACAAGATAAATTTTTTAATTTCACATTAAATTTCAATAAACAAAATAAATGATCAAATTTACTTTGAGAAAATTGTTATTACCTGTATAATTTCCTTTCATATAAAACATATTATAGTTCCTAGAATCCTGGTAAAGGATACAATATAATAGAGTGATATTTGATTCTTAGTTAAGGAATGCATAAAACCAAAGCAATAATAGAATAAATATTTCATAACTATGGGAGGGGTAAATTACGATCACATAATTCGATATAAATAATTGCATGATATTTAATATTTTACATGATTGTCATATATCATTGAATAATCACATTGAAATTAGTAACTAATATCATTATGATATAATGGATAATGTGAGGCATATGTAAATTAATAATAAGGCCCCATGACAAGAAGTTGTATGTAAATGTGTATAGAATTTTCAAAATTCTCATCCAATTTTATCTCATGAAACCTATGGATGCATCAAGGGTATACCTAATTTTGGTTCCCATGAGTCACATAAACAGTCAGATGCATATGTCATATGAATAAATAATAAAACTTAATCAATATGAATTAATAATTTTAATTATATATATTGGATGATATATAATAAATGATTTCAATACATTCACAAATAAAAATAATCATAATACATCCAAATAAATTTTCTGAATTTTATCACTAGAGTATATCCCCAGTAATGAATAATATTCATTAAAGGATAGTTTCATAAATGAAAATCAATTTAAAAAATCACCATAACATTTTTTGAGTGAAATTCCTTTTTCATTCTAAAATTACTTATTAAAAAAATATAAATTTATCAAATTTTAAAGATAAAATTTTAATTCAAAATAACCGTGTAATTTTTAAAAGTATTATTCAAGTTAAAAAATATCCATGATGGTGGAAAATTCATTTCTTCAGATATGCATTTAAACAATGATTTTTTTTCACACCATTGAAGATGTAAATTTTTTATTATATGACCAGAAATTTAATAATAATAAAAAATTTATATATTTTTTAAAATATAAATTTATTCTATCATTACAAAATACTAATATCATTCATGATAAAATTTTAGTTAGAAAAAGTACATTGATGAAAATGTTTCCCAATTGAATAGAAAAACATATTCAGATATTTTGAAAACATTATTTCAAAATCCTTAGTACGTTGACAGTGTAAAAATAAATTAAAACATTCCATTTTTATAAATAAACACAGTAAAATATTATATAAAAGGTTTATGAAAAAATATATTATATAATTCCCTAAACATAAACTAAATAATAAACAATCTCCCATAATGATTAGATTGTGAAAAAAACCCTTATGTTTTTCTTTACCTACTTCATATGTGATTTTAACTATATATATTATAAATATCAATTTAGTATAATTATGTAATATAGAAATATATATTATTATAAAATAACATTTTATATACAAATAAAATTTCAACTCAGGTTTATTAATAATAATTAAATAAAACCATCATCTTCGAGTGTTAAGTGTTTTGTTTTTTAGATAAGATTTGATTATTTATATTCAATATATGAATTTTAATAATTTTTACAAAATATATCTAATACTATTAGTGGTATAAATATCTTATATATTTTTTATATGTATTTAAAATCGTCCTATAAATTTAAAAATGAAATACGAGTCACGTCCCTTCATGGTGGTTTCAGTCCATACGTTTGTAGAAGAGAAATAATTATTTCGTAACGAGTGTATGGTCAATAAGGTAGATGATATATAATATTTATAGAGTCTTAATGATTTCATAAATAACATACAAGTTATTATTAACATATTTATATCAAACTATTAAATTGAGGATTGAAAAATAATTACAATGCTATGTGGAGGTTGTTGGTCGTACGTATTCATGAGCGATGTATTCATTTTCCATGTGATGGAAATTAGATGAATACATGTTTTTCACAAGAAATATAATATTTATTTATATTTAATTTAATAATTTTACTATAATATAATTTTAATAAAATATTTTAACAATTTATAAGAATACATATAATGAAAACATATTGTTAATAGTTTTATTATTTTTTTAGAAAACCAACTTCAGATTACACATTAATCCTTAAATGATGAACCATTGATGATAAATTAGCCTCTATATAATGGTTAATAATATTGTTATGGAATTTTGGTATGTCTCTATCAATATAATTGGACCAATATGTTTGAATAAGAGAGTATAATTTGTTCCCTTTTATAATTGAGGGAAACGACACATTTAGGAATACCTAAAATATATTAGAAATATGAAGTCATGTTCTTATGAAAGTGTCTCCAAATTAACACATATTAAAATATAATAAGGTTTAAGTCCAAATAAATCAAAAATAATGAGGTTTATCTATCTTCTTTATCTAATTTTGAAGCCTTATCTTATTATTTTTAGCCATTTTACCATTTTTCCCTTAAATGAGGAGATAAATATGTACCATTATAGCCATAAATCATGAACATGAATTAATTTTAAATTATTTAGATTTATTTATTTATTTATATAAAAATAGATAATCTATTTAAGATTATTCCATGGGTTGAAGCTCTAGAAATTAATTTTAATAATGTTCAGAAAACAAAATAGTTTTCTTTTAGAGAAATTGTTGTTTTAAGAATAAATATGGGATTACTTCACATGATCTTATAATGTTGATTAAAATGAAATGAAGAATATAATTTTGACTAATATGTGATTAATATTTATTTTTATTTAAAAACCGAAAAATTGTCCTAATTACATGATGAAAATAAAATAATGAAAAATATTTTTTATTTAAACAAACAATTACCATAATTAATAAAATGAAAAGAATATATTAATAAGTTTAAAAATTTATTTTTATATGTATTATATTACTTATTGGATATAAATTTTGTCTATAAAAATGTTTTAATTTTATTTAATTGTATTATTAGTTCATTATAATTTAATAAAAATGACAGTATTTGGATAATCCATATTTTTTTCTATTCACCCAAAAGTCAACTATTTCTGAAAAATATAAAATATTGACCATTAAATTTTTTTCATCATCAATCCATAAATTCAGTTATATTAATAAATATAAATTTATAAAATGTATTCATATAGTTTCAAATCACATTCTTGAGTAATGTTATGTTCATAATGTTATTGTTTATCATGAAATAATAGCATACTATAATTAAATATGAGGTGATATAATTATTTTAAATTGAGGTTTATTTTTAAATATTTTATAAATAATTCACACGTATTCCTTAATTTTAAACTATTAACTTTTTTAGTAGGATTGTGGTATTTTGAGGAGATTAATGTGGATAAATTTTCTCTACTTCCATTTGGTGGGTTATGTTCTATGTTAAAAAATGTAATGGGTAAGATTTATAAAACTAAATGATGAATTTGGTAATTATAAAATGGTTATTAAGAAATTATAGAGAGTGTTCACCGTACCCAAGGTTATTTCAAACACAAAATTATGATAAATAATTGACAAAATAATTATCCCCAATCTTACAACTTTTTAAACCTTGATTTTCTATGGTTTTCATGTTTTTCCCCCCATCCATCCAGAAATAATAATCATATTATTATATATTAAATTAGTTTATTTTCTATTCATAAATATTTAATGTATATGTCTCCTACACCTTGCCTCAATGTATTTTACGTGATTCTCTGGAGTACCTATATCAGTTTAATAGAATATTTAGAGTTTTTTAGTGGAAATTTTATAATATTTTAAACTGGTTACCTATAACGAATTAATAATGCTTCATGTGTTATTATATTTACCTTGTAATATTAACATCAATCTGAATTTAAATTTCATTTGTTTTAAATAATATATGATGAATAAATTAGATCATATTAAGATAACACCATGAAACTTGATTTTGTCACTGTAGTTTTATTATTAATCTCAGAAAAGGCATCCAATTCTATAAATAATTATATCCAATTATATGAAAAAATAACTATAAGTAAAGGTAGTATTTATAAATAATTTTATCCCATATTAACTTAATGCTGAAATGGAAATTAATTTCTCTAATTATTCTTTTCTATTTTTGTAAAACAGAACACAAAATAGTGTTTTTTGAAAATTCAGGTAATTAATATATTAGAGTAAATAAATGAAAAATTCCACAATTATAATAAAATAGGAGTAATACCTAGGTAAATTATTTAAAAATAATAAGAAAACATTTTTATCTGTGGAATAATAGTTGACCTGAATGATGATTATCTAGGTGACATTATCAATCTTTTTAATACAATAGAAGAGAAGAATGTTAAGGATAATACTCCATGCACTTCAATTCATAAGATGTTAGGATTTTGGGTGTTATATTAATTAGTGCTCCAATAAATGGGATAATGAGGTCAATCAAATTTAGTAACCTCCAAAACTAAGGGAGAGTGAAGGAGATTATAAAATCGTTATCGATAAACTGGATAATAATGATGAATCTTTGAATAGTACGAATATATTCTAACAATGAATTGGGGAAATAATATTTTATTCTGTATTATTACAGTCTTTATAATATTAAAAATACTCTATGATTATTTCTTCACAGTATCAAAAATTATATATTGATTTATCAATAAAAATAAAAATTATTGCAATGATTGAATCTCATGTATATAAAAATTCCATGAATGATGTTTTTGAAAAGATACATGCTATAAAATTAATTATCCCTAATTTAGTATATTTTTATGTTATATTATTCATGAGGTATATATATTTACAAATAGTTCAAATTAATTATCGAAATAAGGAAATCCAATTTGTTTACTCTCTGTTGTACAATGATTAATAATATATGTAAGGATGTTACTAAACTCTAATTAGACATTAATTCATTAATATGGGTTTATATTGACAAAAATTACATATATTTATCTCATGTTTTTTAGAAAAATCTCAACATGAATGAAAATCTATTTTTACTTGAATTTATAAATTTATTTCCAAAAATATATCTTGGTTTTTACAAAGATAATGAGGATGTGTTTTTAATTGAATCATAACCTGTTTCATAACTATATTGAATAATATTTACTAAATGACCACAATTGAATTATCGTAATTTTTGAAGAGTATTCCAGATAATTTATAATAAGGATTTATATTCCCATGTTCCTTCCAATGGGGTACTATAGTCTAATTTTTTTATAATAAAAAGTTTAAATTAATATTTTAATTCAATATCCTTGTCATAATATCATTATAACCAATAATGAAACACTCTACCAAATATTGAATATTTTTTAACTAAATTTGAGAGGATCAAAACTCCTTTAAGGTATATTTTTTTATCTGGATATCATTAACTATATGTGAAGAGGAAATTTCAACAAATAGAACAATTCAATAAACAAATGGTAATATTGAATTTATAGTGATACCATTTACAATAATCTGCTAACCTATTATATTTATGGATGTAATGAATATTGTTTTTAATGATTAAATATACAATTTTTTAGTAGTATTTATTGATAACCATCCCGAATATTCTAAGGGTAAGGAATAATATTAATCTCATTTTTGGATTTTGGTAATGAACTTATGAAATATAAATTGTATTCAGAATTCATGAACTGTGAATTTTGGATGAGAAAATTACATTATTTTGTTATGTAGTCATAAGTGTATGTATATTAAAGTACCCTTAAATATATAGATAATTGATGTGTGTCCTAAACCATTATCTATAACATAGATCCATATGTTTCATTAACTAATTATATTCAAATGATTATTTGTATGAAATTTATGATGATTGAAAAACCAATTTACCAAATTAACATGGAAGTGACTAATGTTTCTATTGAAAAAAGGATGTGAATACAGTTGTATTGATACTATGAAGGGTTTGGTCATTATACTTATACTCACACTACCTTGAAATAGATAAAAATTAGTAATATAAATCATTTCTTAAAATAATGTCATGGGATTTATCATTATAGAAAAGGAGAAGGTGATAGATAATGTCTCACATAAATAAATGGTCGATGAGAAAAATTACCCGATGAACGATAGAAAGTAATAATATATTTTTGCATTATATATCTTTACGCATTATATTTATGGACATAACTGTGATATATAAACTAATTAAAATAGTTTAAATTATATATTGACATTTAAAGGGTTGAATATAAACAAAAAGATATGGTTAGAGTTAATAAATTATTGTGACCTCGTAATAAATTACCATATTTAGAAAGAAAACAGGGTGTCCAATTCCCCGAGTAGAAAAAATATTGCAAAATTATCCATGATTAGGATTAAAAAGGACCCAATAATCATGAACATGAAAATTATGGTCATGTAAATCATAAAGTAAGGGATAAGATCCTCCCATTCTGAAATGATTACTCAACCATCCATATGTGTGATGAAAATAGTTCAATTAAAGGCTACAATGAAAATATAAAAGATACTATTAAATATTTCACATTTTAACCCTGAAAATGATAGAGTTGTATGATTTTGAAGTTGGATTTGTGCTCTATTCTTTCCAGAATATAAGAATAATATTATTAATGATCTATAGAACTAAATGTTCATTATTCTCTTTGGAATCTAAAATATGTATAGATATATTTAAAAGAATTTAAAGACTAAAATATTCTATGGGATGAGAAGAATTTAATATTGAATAAATTATATAAATATATATAATTTTTTTGTTTTAAGGGGGGTTTGTGGTTTGTGATATATATTTCAGGAGTTGTACATGGTTCTTAATGAAGGTATATAACATGATGAATGTCACACTTTAATAGGGATTTTATATAACGGTAGAGGAATTTTTCAGTTAAATTTTGGTTTAGGTGGTTAGTCATATTTTAAATGTGGGGGTTGTATCATAAAATCAATTAATATAATGCAATATGTTGGTTGTGATTTCATGGTGAAACACTAGAAGGTGGATTTTAAACATATTGGAAAGGGTCACACTAAAATGACACCATGGGTATTTAGTTTTCTCGTCCATCCCCAAATGGGAAATTTTTTGTGACATGGATGGTAAATCCATAACGTGTCATTGGGAAAAGGAATTTTCACAAAATCAATGTGTCCAAGATATAACACCCAATATTTAACTTATTCTTTTTTTAAATAATAGAATTGAAATCTCCAAATCTTATTAAATGGAAAATTCTCCATATTATTCCAATCACTCTCATGCTTGGACTCATCCAGTTCAGGGTATTCTATCCCTTGAATATATATTCTTTGACATCAATGATACGATTTAGTGTTTTCTATCATATTGTATTGTTTTAGGTAAGGTAAACACTCTCTTCTTTTTATTTATGGTTTCTCTAACATTTTTAATTTTTACTGTTAGATAATATTAATTTAGTAGTGGTTTTTTAGGTATTGTGAAATATTTATATTTATTATTAATTATTAAATTATATTTGGAAACTATGATTATATAATATCATGACATGTAGTCTATAAAAAATCATATTTGTTTATTATATCTTCAAACATTGTGTGATATTTGGGTAAAAACAAATTTGTTCAAATTCTTAAGAGATGAATTCAAAATTTCTGATCTATTTCATGAGGACAATTTAATGCAAGTTAGGGCCATGAATGGATCCATGAGTGTTCAATATTAATACCTTAGTCATTTATAACCATAAATCATATTAGAAGTGGTATGGTATATTGACCTAAGGACCAAAAAAGGATTATCCACATATGGTGTGGTCTTAGGAGCAATGTGAGTTTTCCTAAACCATTCACCTAAGGAATAAAATACTAAGGAAATTTTATGTTAGAAATGAATTATCCAATATATTTATATTTTCTTGTTCAATGGTATATAATTCATTTTTATTCTGATGTTGGTGATAATCAATTCAAAATTGTAATTCATTATCTTAAATCTCCCAAATAACAATCTAGAATAATTGAAATAATACCTCAAGAATGCTTCCCCATATGCTACATATTTCTAACATGTTACTATATACAAAAACAAATATTGAAGAGACTAAAATATTAACATAATATAAATAAATAACAAGTAAATAATTTAAAAATTGAGCATATAAAAAATGAAACAGTTAATATATAATTATTCAACATATAAATCAAATGTATTTCATAGCTTATGATTCCTTGGGATTCAATATAGGTTAAACATGGTGATATAATTATACCTAGGGTTCGTATTAAAAATCTCTAGTCCTAATCTATGAAAATAACTATATCATGCTCTGATACTATCAATAGTGTCCCTATCCATTCACACGTATTATTATATGATTTTAAGATTAATTATATATAAAATAAAAACTATTTATTATAAAGTGTATTGTCTTTTTATGATTAGCTACATAAAATTAAAAAAATGGAAATGGAATAAGAAATATATTTCTTAATATTCCATAATTCTATCCTAACTTAAATTTGGATTCTAAATATATGTTGTATGACCTTGGTAATAAATAGTTAAAAGTGATTAGCTAAAATTCCACATAAGGGAATAAATATGGGAATGAATCATGCCACATGAGCAAGAAATTCATAACATGATAACATAAAATTCATAGATCAAGGGTAAAAATATAGAAGAGTAAAATATAAAACATGTAATTCAATGATAATGGAAATATTTTAATGTTAAAGAAATATATAACATGTCAAAAACATGAGTCAAAGCTAACTGATGAGACTATATCACAAGGTCATAAGGTTCAATAATGGATTAGTATTACTATCTAATACCATACCTGATGTATTATGACATCAATAATTACCCAATAAAATGGATATATCTCTTGTAACACCCACTATAACATGTTAAGGATCATGTGTTCTACATAAGTAATCAAATATAATGAATAAACATAAGGGTTACCTAAGGAATGAATTGGGTATCGTAATAATATCATAAGGAATAAAAAATGGGTGTATAATTAAGGTGTCCATGAAATAATGAATTAAAATCATAAATGGAAATTAATAAGGGGAAATAGGAATATATCATGAGATATTATGTCCAAATTATGTAAAAATTGTTACATTGATTGTTTAACAAACATAAGAAATGAGCCACTTTAATGCAACATAAGGGAAGTTTATAAAGAGTCCACAAAGTGGAGAATGGATTAATTTTTAATATAATACTGTAAATTAACTGAGATAGTATTTTAAAAATAAAATGATTGATTTTAATAAAATCCTCCTTAAAATAAATTACGAAGTGTAATTTAGGATGGGAATGAGATAGGGTTTTTCCATTAGTTAGGATTACCTATAATGAGAAATGAAGAAGGGAACCTTTTAAAAAAAGAATTCACAAATAAAAGAATTATTTATCGATCTGCATACATATTTTAGGTATACACAAATAACTTTTTATAATTATATAAGAATATTGAAGAATTACATTGGATAGAAGTGGGACAAAGAACAACCCAAAGGTAATTTGGAGGTTTAGAGAGATCCCTTAAATTAAGTTTGAATTCATTATGAGAATGAAATTAAAGTCCTAGACAATAAAATTCGTTACATTAATTACATAATTAATAACCTCATATATATGTATTTCGTTTCTTATTATTTTATTAATTTTATTTATTACTATTTTAATTAGTTAGAGAGTTTATTTTCGTTATTTTGGGAGTGTTTGTTTCATGGTTTCATGCTTGGTTCACATGGGTAAAATTATGCAAGTTCTTGTCAAATGGGAATAATACTATAAGAGTAAAATTATATGGTATTAATACAATTAAATAATTTTAAATTTTATGGTATATCATTGGGTGTTCTATAATGAGGATGATCTATTTGATAAAACAGTAATGATAACTTATTAAATTATTTTGGGGGATTTTTTACTCATCATGAAATTGATTTGTTTTAACTTATTCAGTGACAATATATTAGTTATAAAACATGGAAATTTTATAATCTACATACTACAATAATTTTTAACTATAATAATTATTTTATGAATAACCTACACTGTGGTAATGGAAAAAACGCATCATCTACAAAACTAGTGAACCGACACATCATAGATGATGTATTCATTTTAAAATAAAAGGTGAAGAGAATAGATTTTATGATGAATATTAAATTAATGAAAAAAAATTACAATATATATAATAATGAATTAATCATTATTCTTTTTAAATTTTTGGTGAGAAGAGGGAAAAAAGAAATTAAAAGATAAGGAATGATGATTGTAACTATTGAAAGTCATCTCCATAGAACCTCACAAAGGATGTTAGGTTTCATATTTTGTTGAGACTAGAAGGTATTGGATTTTTAGAAGATACTTGGTATGTTTATTTGAATAAATATTGAAAATATATAAGCCTTAGAATGTGTTTGGAGAAGGTGTGGTATTTATAGGGAGTAGAGAGGGTTGTTTTTATTATTTTATTCATTTATTTATTATTTTGAATCAGGGGTATCAAAATTGTGAATTAATTTGTCTAAATTAAGTAACAAGATGATTTTTTATATAATGTTCACTTACATCATCCATGACTCAATAATGTCACAAAATTTATTTTATTTAACTTATAATGCTAAATAACTTAAATTGAAGTATTTTACTATTCAGTAAAAATTTCATTTTTTGTAGTGAAAAAATTATAATAACTAATATTAGTGGCACAGATTTCAAAAATTAAATTAAATTTATGATTTATTTTAAAAATATGAAGAATTCGATTTTTAAATGAAATCATAATTTATTCAAAATATATAGATTTTGATATTATAATCAATTGTTTATCCTTCAAAAAAATAAAATAAGATATAATAAAATTATATTATAGTACTAATATAACATAACACCAATTTAAGAATCTATTTTATAAAGATAAATTTTAGTTTAAATCGTTATTTTATTTATAAAACTGTAAATAAAAATTTACATTTTATTAAAGTACCGACACTAAATTTATCATTTTTAAAACATTTATTTACTTATATAATGAAAAATTAATATCATATATTCAATTATTATATAATTTTATTTTATTTATACATTTATAGGTGAGGGTATTATTCAAAAAGTTATATTAAATTACCTAACATTTATATTACTATATAATAGGCATGTTACTAGTCCAGCGATATTGGTTTTCTAATTTGTATAAATATATATTATTTTATTAAATATTATATTTTTTCTCAAGGTTATATACTTTCATATTCAGAATAATATTTTATAATTATCATTATATTTTATTTCTAATGAATTTTTCATTAGATCAGTCATTCTAGAAGATAGATAAAATCGGAAATTTCCCATTTTTATTATCATATTTTATATATATTATACGACTATAAAATTTGGAATTTTGATTGGTTTAGTTTCTAAAAATTGTGAACTTTTTAAATTTATGAGAATATTTTTTTTATATTTAATATGTGATTTACTTTTTCTGAAATAATTATAAGAATTAATATTCTATTTATAAACTTTGGGGTTGTTACACTAACCACACGTGTACCATCTTTTTTATATTTCAAAAACCTCTAGAGTACCCTCTTGTTTCTAGATTTAGATAATCTCACATATTTTTTTTTAATTCTTAGGATAATCACATGTGTACCATATTTTATTCAACTTGGTATAATCACTTATTCTTCCTCTTGTTTGGATATCGGGATAGTCTCATGTGTACCCACTTGTTTCATGATTGGGATAATCACCTAAGTTCTGTCTTGTTTTTGGCTTGGGAAAATCAACCATGTACCCTATTCTTTTAGGCAGGAGATAACCTCTCATGTACCTTTTAGTTCATATAAAAATAATCATTACCTAATGAATTAGAGTATGATATTTTTTCACCCATCCCATTATGAAAATAATACATATTTGTGTTCCATGATCATAAAACATTTACCATATTAGAACCTATGTTAAGAGATGGCTTTCATAAATATATCGCCATATCAAAATCTATACTGAACAGAATGGTTTTATAATCATTTTATAATTTCATAAAAGTATAACACATTGATGATATAATGTATCTCTTAAAAATTTCATTATGGTATAACCTGTGGAATATAAATGGGGTTTATAAACATCCTATTAACAAAAACATAAATAATTTATAAAAATAAAAGAAAATTATACATGGATCATATCCCTAGAAAATAATTAGTTAAATAAAATTATTTCAAATCAGATTTAAAGTGATTTTAAATGATTACATTGAACATTTCTTAATTAAAATGGGTTTTCACATTAAAAAACACCTTGGAAAACATAAATAATATTCAAAAACATTCTATTTGAAAACTACTTTTGAGATGAATAAATGAATATTTAAAGATCATATAGAGAACATTTTAATACATATATCATTTTTGGATTTTTTTAAAACCTATAACAGAATATTTTAATCATTTAGTATTCATGATATGAAGAAATACTTTTGATTTCATATATGTTAGAAAAAAATATTAATTTTACATTTTTAGTAAAATCCAAATGAGATTTATTTCGAACTCAAAAAGAATATTAAATTAATAAAATTTCTAATATTAAAAATGGGTAAAAATTCAATTAATAAATAATTTTTTATTTATTAAAAAATTATGTTAACATATATTTTGAAAATTTGTTTTTTATTGAAAATTTATTTTTGACCAAAGAGAAATAAATTAATATTTCTCTAAAAATACACTTTTAAACACATTAGTACATAACGATATGAAAATGAAGGGAATAATTTTTTATCATGATATAACCAATGGAGAATTAAAATAATGATTATTATTGAGATATATATCATAATATTTAATCATTACATGCATAATCTTAAATAATCCAAATAAATGATGAGATAGTAATATGGAAATCATTCCACTTGGGTAACTTTAAATAATTATCAAAATGAAAGAATAAAATAAATTGAAATATATAATATAATGAGAATAAATAAATTTATGATATTAAATGTCAAGTGGTATGTATATACACATTATAAAATGATACGGGTGTATAAAATATCATATATCACCAAGAAGGACAATTGAGACAACAATACCATACCAATTCGGTAACTTTTGAACATTAAACCCCATGATGAGAGATGAAAAAATGTATATGTAAATCAATATAGTTTTTATTAAAATAATAATAAAATAAATTCAAGGGTTGTACATAAAAAAATATGAGAAATTTTTGGCGAATAACACACATGTCTCACAGAAAAAAGTAACACCATATTCCCTTACTATATCAGTAACTTCTAAATCGTAAAGCCCAAGAAGTAATAAAATAAATATAAACATAAAAAATATATTATGAAGGTAATAAATTAAATAACATTTCATACGGTAATTATATAAACACACAAAAAGAAACAATTTTTGAATATGTTGTTACTCCCACAGATGTAAAAACGAGACAAGAAACTCCCTTACCATAAGTCTCGACATCATCTGTACACATTTAAAAGTACATTATATTAAATATATTTTTTATAAATATTTTACAGAAAAATATTTATCTCTATCATACCATATATTATTTACATATAACCTTCCATTACCCATTTATTAACAATTATATTTTATATTTATGGTTCTGTTAATAAATCCTTCATTTCACATGCCTATTTTGGTTTGGTATTCTAAAACCATTAACTTAGAGCAGGACTAAATCCTTACAAGAATCTTAAAAATGGTATAAATATATTTCATATTCATTATATATGTATTTATAGAAATATAATAATTTTATTAGTAGAAAATGAACTAAACTGGCCATGGAAATCGTAGGCCATATGTACGTAAGAACATTGATTCTGTTTTCTTGAAAGACATAACATAAGATATGAAAATAATATATCCAAATTAAATAATAGTTATGATTTCATATATTAAAAATTTATTATATATATATATATATTATTCATTTAATATACCCTTATTACCATTTTACTAGAATATTAAGGAAAAACACATCACATTGGTTCGCAAGATGACAGTCCATCATACACATGAGTGATGTTATTATTTACAGGTTTGTTGGATGGTATGAATATATATATTCAACTAACTTTATTAAGTAATTTCTAGGCATTACATTTCATATATATTTATTAACATTATCTATATTACCTTCCATGTAAACCCTATGTGATGAGCGAATCACTTTTCTTCGTGAGGTGGTAGTCTTTCATACACATGAGCGACAATATCTTAACCCCAACGGAATGGAAATTAAAAAGTAACAAGTTCCATCAAAACTCCATATTCATTATAATATAAAAACTTAATATATATAAAAAACCCATCATTATTTTTGTCAGTTATAGGTTTTAATGGGAAAAATTAATGACAATGGCTCACAAGGCGGTAGTTCGTCATAGATAAGAATAAGGATTTTGTAACTCATATAATAGAAGAGGAGAAATGTTTTTGATATTAAATTAACATAATAAAATATAATTATAATTGATTGAAAATTAGTATTATATAATAATAATAGAATAGTATTTTATGGAGGTGTAATACTAAATAAAACAAAAATGCATGTTTATGAATTTTCATATTCTTCAAAAAAGGTCTTTTTGTTGTCACAAAAATAATCCAATGGATGGAATTATCACCAAGACAAGGATTATGAAATTATTAGAGGGATGTATACAATATATTTTTTAGGTATTTTACAATATAAATGGTCTTTAATGTTTTAATAGGAGAGGAGAGGGTGTGGAATTGTATATGTGAGGAAGGTAGGACACTTGAAATTTTTTGAAGTAGTGAATTCCACCCATGTTATTATTTTTATACACGATTTGTGTCATTTTTTAAACCGTATCACATATGTTTAACCACATGGTAAAATAATTTTTACCTTAATCGAGGTTATTAATTTTATATATTTTATCTAAAAAATATTGTAAATAATTATCTTTACCTTATTTGATTATATTAATTATTATTATTATTACCAATATGGAATCTATTTATACAAATTAAATTCTCATATGTGGTTGAATTTAATTTAAAACAAATCTTGTAGACGCAAAATGAATTAAGGGTTTCGAAAGTGACAATATTCAAATATTTAAAAGGAGATTATACTGTAATTCAATGTGAAAATGAATTCAACGGCCTATATTGGATTAATATATATGTAATTTGAAAATTATTACTTTTAATCTAATATGAAAATAATTTTTGTGTTTTAAAAACATTAAAGTAATGTAAATTTTTTAATAAAACCCTATATTAGGAATTATTTAATAAAAAACATAGGTTTTCATACAATTTATTCCAAATTCATGAAAATATAATTTCCAACTGATGATTTAAAATTTTTTCTTCATAAAATTAATTTTTTGAATGTGAAAAAATAAATAATTATTAAACTATATGCAATAAATGGGGATGAAATCTCTTTGTAGAGAAAATATTTTTTTATGTGTAAAATTGTATTTGTTATTATCTTTTTCTAGTAAAACGTATTTATTGAATGTAATATTTCAATTGATTATATAATATATATATTTCATAAAAATAAATTACTAATGTTTATTAATATAATTTATTAATACAAAAAGGCTTTATGTGCATGAAAATAGTTTTTCATAAAAATAATTCCTTTATATTGAATTGGTTATAATTTTTAATTTCAAATTAATTGATAATAAAAGAATTTAATTATACATATATAGAAAAATATATAAATTCATAATTCAGTTAATCCCATTCTTTCCCTCAATTCCAATGTCCATGTGATAACAATTATATTAGTTAATAATATTAATACTATATTATTGTTTTCTAAAACATTATATTCTATATATCCAAATAAATAAAAATAAACAAAATGTTTAATTTAAGGAAAGATAAACTCTTTGTTGTGTGTAATGAATACTATTGAAAAAAATCATTATTTCACGTAATACGAAAAAACATGGTGTTTTGAATAATGAAATATATTAAAAAAAATTGAATTGAAAAATATATATCATAAAATATCAGGATGTTACAAGATGTATTGGTCTATACTATCCAACCTGTAAGGATATATTTGAATACGATATTTCCTTTTTTGTTTAATAATTTATTTAACGTGTCCCTACTTATTGAAAATATAAATATTTCATTAATCATTTATATGGGAAATTTTGATGTTGAAATATTCCACCTATTATACCAACTTTTTATGATTCACATTAATTAATGGATGATAAAGACCCCTCTCATGTATAGTGACATGGAAGTGGTTTGATTCATCATTTTTTATCATAGTTTAATTATTCAATATTGACAATATTTTCTGCGGTTGTGAACCAAGACCTCATTATGGAGTAGACATGGCTAAAACGGAAAGTTAATCTGGTTTAGTAATACAGGACTGGAACAGTGATTGAACTCGATTCAGAAAGGGACTTTGTCCACTAAGATGGTCTTGGAAGAAATTCCTTGGATAATATGGAAATCATAACATGTGCTTAATGGTTTCCACAATTACATGTTTTATTCCCATTCTATTTCATCATGATTGATGTTCCTTTATGATATATGCCTTACGTACTTCCAAGATTTATTTCATTGCTCTAGACATTAATGTTTAGAATTTGATTTTATGTTTTTTCATTCAAATGTTAATGGATTGTTTTATGTTCTCTATGTTTACCCTTACTGAGCATTTGATCTCACCGTTTATATGTTTTCTTTCCCCAAGATTTAATGAAATGTTTTTGGTAATAAAAAAAGGGGGATGATCTTTATGGGAGATGTTAAAGATCTTTCACTGTAATTACAAGATTATATTCCGAGTTTTCAAAGACAGTAAACTATTAAGGTCCTTGTGTGTCTGTTTTTGTTATGTATTAAGTATTCCACAAATTTAATTTAATGTCCATGTACGTCATGCTTTGGGTCTCTACATTAACACTCTATATAATTGAATCTAGATATGAAATTTTAATAAAGTTGTAATAAATAGAGGTAAATAATTATAATTGAGTACATATAAAAGAAATATGTTTTTTATATACATTTATAATAAATTTCAATTGATTATACTAGATTTTAGTGGGTTGATGACTAAGAAAGAATCCATATTATCTGTTTTCATCATTCAATAACCATTTAATTGAGTCTTATTATTTTTTTATGTTTTTTCTCCATGGATTGATATATTCCTCCCATTATCTATATTTATTCATAGTGTCATTGTTATAAGGTCTAAAAAGATGATAAATTAACTTTTTTGAGATTAACATCTAGTAAATTTATTTACATCATTGTTTAAAATGATGTTTTATATTTATTATTTTTTAATTAGATATGTATCAATTATAAAATAAAATAAAATAGTAAGATCCAAAATATTTTTATTTTGGTTTTTGGTTTCAGGGAACTTCCCCTAACCCCCTCTACTATCAGTAAATGTAGTTATGGTTATTTTATTAAGAAAATTTTCCCATGGGTCTCACATTTGAGTACAATCAAATGACACATTATCAATAAAAGTAAAAAATATACTTTACTAGGATCTCCCACTCATGATCTATCATCGAACGCATTTCCACAATTACTAAAAAATATGTTACATTGATGAAGATATAGTGTTTTTGTATATATTTGTAAAATATTTCATCATCCATTTATATTTGATGTACTACCGGTATAAAAAAATTATCTAAATAAAAAGAAATATGTATCTAATATATTTAATTAATGGATCATCATATATAGATTAAATCTACATGAATACGTTAAAAATATTAATTATCTTATTTTTATTCTTTCTATTCAATCACTGAATCGATCAATTATGATTGTATTGACTTATTGAAGTGATGAATTTCAAAAAAATATTTATAAAAATGGTTATGTGAAATTTGGAATCTATTTTTATATTTCTTTAATATCTATATTAATTTATAGATGAGAGTATTATATATGTTTGATCATATTTTAAGATATTATTTATAATATGTGAAAATTAATTTACTAATTAAATGATCAATGATCTTCTCCCAAAAAAAAGGAATTCATATATCTATTGTAGAACATATATTTAGGAATAAAATTTCTATATAAATTCTATCAATATTATTAAAAAAATTACATAAAATGTAAATTTATCAGAGATGACCAACCATAACCTTTAAAATAAAAATGATCAATAATTTGTTGATAGTCTAATTTTTTTTAAATATTTTAAATCATATATAAAAATATCCCCAATATAAAATTCATACATAATATATTTTTTCTCTAAAAATTAAGAATCATACTAATATTCCAAACATAATTTTTTTAACATACATGATCTTCCCATCACTGTGTATGGTAATTACATTAATGTGTACTAATTTTCATTAATGCGTAAAATATTTCCATAAATGAATAAGAACATAATATATTATATATGTTTTAACAATTTGAAATTAAATCATTAAATTTATTATTTAATGTGACCTCACTTCAATAAATAATATTTCATACATATTATAATTTAATTAATAAGTTTCGTTCCTTAAATAAATATCCTATATAAAATGATAATATACAAATTCTATTATTTACATAAAGTCATATATTTTTATAAATTTGAAAACATTTTAATATTTTTTAGTTTCCTCTATGTTTATATGAAATACTTCATTATATGTATCAACAAATACATAAATGGATTTTCATCTAAAATTATAATACATAGAAATGTATAGATAATTTATTTTTGAAATATAACTAAATAACATGAGTTTAATAAAAATATATTCATTAGTAAAAAAAATTTATTTTTAGAGCATAAATTTTTTAAATATATGAGAAAATGTTTGTAAACTAAAATTTTACAAATAAATCATAATATTTAGTTTTAAAAATTTCCATAAAACTAAATAGATTTATATATTTAACAGAAATAAAAAACTAATAAATTATAGATAATGATAAATAAACATAATTAAAAATTGAAAACATAAGAGTAAAATTCTTCTTACCCCATTATTTTTTAATATCTCCTATTTTGTTATATAAATGTGAAATTTCAAGAGTTGGTATAACAACAAATTTTTAGCACATTAAAATAAAAATTATTTTAATATAATACAAAATAGAATATAAAAATGGTTGTTACTTGCAACTATAAATACAAATAAAAATTCATAGTAATGTGAAAAAATGAATGAATAAAAATAAATAAACAAGAAAAAATTTATCAGGTAAAATTGGTATCCATTTTATTAGAATTATATGGTTTAATTTAAAAAATATTGGGTTCTTCTTCCATCTAAAAAAGTATGTTGTATTTTATAACATGGTTGTTTTTTATGAAGATCTAGATTCCAATACATTATTTCCAATATCCCAAACATGAACTTCTTGACTTTTTGTTATATCCAAAATCAATTCATGAATTTGAGTACCTGATAAAAAATTTTTTATGTCTATCATACACAAAATTATTTTTAACTTTCTAGAGGATTATGATGCAAAACTATTTGAATGGTTTGTATTAGGTGGAACTATGGTTGGTAAATCATTAAAAAATATTGGTGGATATTATTATGTAGAATTTTCAGGCTATCTCTATTGAAATTTTGTATCCTATATCGTCTTCTCGTGAAATTAATTTTTGGTTCTAAAACCCATATCTGAAATGGATATTGAGGTTTTTAATTGGTTTTCATGAATTCCCCAAAGACCAGTTCCCTTGATCTCAAATGAAGAATGTCCAAAAATTCAAGATGGACTCTATTTCATCTATATAATAATCTAATAAGACTTCATATCATTATCAAAATGATTAATTATATGTTTTGTCAATTATTTTATTTATCCTCTTCCAACCACATAATTGTAAAATATATTATTATTTATCTTGCATCTGTCTACAAATATTTTTTGTTAGCCCATCCATATGTTTTTTAAAAATTATAGTATAATTATAAAATATAATGATCAATATTTATATTTTTTTATGATATGCCTAATTTCTATCATCTATTTAAGATAAATGATAATTTATTACAATTTTTTAGTATAGTAAATGAATTCTCAAAATCATTTGGAGAAAAATTAGTAATATTATTAATAAAAATGGATTTGTAAAAACCAATCTCCGTCTATTTCATTAAATTTTATTATTTGTTCAATCACGATTCATATTTCTTTTCAAATTACAAAATGTTTGATTAAAAAATATATTATAGGTTTAAAAACACAATTGTTAACTAAAAATGACACATATAGAATTATTAATCAAATTTCATTTCTACTCTTTCAAAACATGTACCGAAATATGAAAATTGAATAAATTATGCCATTTCATAAAAACAATTTCATAAAATATTAATTTTAAGGATCGGGCTGTGATTAAATAATTTTAACATTTCCCTTAAAGAAATAATCATTCATATAATTAAATATATAAAAACAAATGGATACCCGTTACATGATTTTTTGGGAAAGTAGAAAACCATTTGTGCTTCAACCTCTAGCTCAAACCCTCGAGGCAGAAAAACATCTTACCCCAAAAAAAACATTTTCACATAGATTTATGACATTTATAGCCATATCCCCTAGTAGAAAACACTATATTTAGGAGAAATATGATTCTTAGTATATACACAACGAATAAAACAAATTAAATTTAATTTCAAAACTAATTATTTTATAATTATATTAGACTGATTTCTTTTTAATTTAGACAATACTATAATTGTTTTAATTATATATAATTGCAATTATATTTATATATATATTATGTTTTATTTATTTAATATATTATATTTTGTAATATACAATAATAATAATATATTTTTTATAAAAATATAATTTACAAACAAACAAATAGTACAATGTTTTATGGTTTCTGATATTTTATTTATGTATTATTATAATTTAAATCAAAACTCTATTTTTAAAACTTACATTATTTTTATAATAGATTTTATTGATTCCATTAATTTTTGGGTTTAAAGAATAGAATATTAAAAAAAATATTTAATATTACTATTTCATTTTCATGGGATGATACATTTTATGCCTTCACCAGCTTCAAAAGTAACACATTTATTGACATTTTTTACTTTGAATATTTAAATATTCATGTTGAACATCATATTCATCATCCCTTTTTCATTATTCTTCTTATAAATTTTATTCAAGATAAATAATGTTATCTATAATAGATTTATATATACCCACATGTACTCTATATGGATTCTCATTTGTCATAATAATAGTTTTGGATGTGCCAATTAGAAACAATTATCTATGTTTACGCCTTGAAGGAGTAGCAATTATTGCTTCATCACCAACATCATCTTCATTTTTCTCAATAAACAATTCTTTTTTAAGGATTCAAACAGTCTATGGACAATCCTTTTTAATACCCCACATATCATTAATTTGTGCTAATGAAATATTAATTAATATATTTTATCTATGTCAACATCATTCTTCTATATGATTAGTGTGATCATCGGAGCATAATGATAAATATTCAGTTTATCCCTTCCATGAAAGTTTTTTATTTAATCATATAATATAGAATAGAAATTTCAAAAAAAATTAATAATTAGAAGATTAGAGAAATTTTTATATCATAAGAAAACACCTTTATTTATTACTAAACTATCAAAGAAACAAAATTCATGATAAAAATTAAATGAAAAATATTTTATAGTTCTCGATCATATTAAAACATTTTATCATTGTGATTTTATTTAAACAGATAAAATATAATATCTAAAATTATAGCATATCGATTATGTACACATATATAATTAAATAAATATAGTTCGTAGAATTGAACATGTGATGGATCATCCACTTTAATAGAATATAATGACAAAAATTTTCTTCTTCCTATGGAGTAGTTCATTTATCTATAACAAAAAAATTATATCCATAATTATTATAAAACTCAATGACAGCACATTCATAAAAAACCTCTAAATATATTGAATCCAAAATAAATTTTCAACCACAAAATCTCAAAACATTTTTCGAAATCTAATTTTTCTATTTTAACCACATTTAATATAAACATTCCTGAAGAGCAAATATTCAATTATCATTTTATTTCTAATTTACAGAAGTGGATCCAAAATCAGTTCTCTTAGTCCCTTGAGTTTTCAAATTTTAATGTAGTGGTTTTAGTTTTTTGTGTAATAAATCAATAAGAAATACATGAAGCATTCAATTAGTTTATTTTTTTAATAAAAATGAAAATATTCTTATTTAATTAATAATTTCAATCCATATTTTAAAATTCAAGAAAAAAACACATATTAAAATACAAGACATTATTAGCGAACTCTGAAATTATACTATATATCATGAAGTAAATGATACAAATCAAAAGATAAATATTAAATTTCAATGGAAAAATATTATGTATGATGAAGTTACATTACATATTAGTTTATGTAATCTTGTAAGACTCATATATAAGAAAAATAGATCAATATATAAAATAAATCAATTAATAAAAACATATAAAAAAACAAACCACATAAAAAATAAAAAATATAATAGACAAAACATAAAAAAAATAAACTCATTTAAATTTATATAAACCCAAGTAACTATTAATAACAATAAAATATTTATAATTAATATTTTTAATGAAAATATATTATAACAGACATGTAATGTCAATTAACGAAAGATATATATAACCATTTTGTGTTTAATCACTCAAGAAATGATTCATTACAATAATTTTCATTTCCCATGAATTTTTTATAGGAAATGTTTTCATTTTCATAGAACTACATTTTAATAAATTTTATAGTTACATGTTTTAAATTTAAAATATACTCCATTATATTTTGTATCATCCACAAAATTTATCCCTAACCACAATTAGTAAAAATATACATGGCTTTAGTAGTAGATGAAGACACAATATGGTGTTTCTTATAGGACCAGTAAGCTACATATATTTTTATTTAATAGTTTTTTCATAAGATATACTTATAATCAAATTAAAATATTCTAAATTAAACATTATATTATGAAATTTAACCAAATCCCTAAGTCCAAGGAAATATTAGTTTAATATAAATAAAATTTTAAAAAAATTAAAATACTTTTGCGAACTTTTAACTGAGATTCTTTAGTAAATTCATGAAATCATTCATAGAAACACATATACAATTAATGAATGGTCATCTATAATTTCTACCAAAAAAATTCCCATTTATTTGAATATATAACTTCAAATCAGTAGGTTTCCATCTTTATCCATATCATTTAAAATATCATAACTTATAAGAGTTCCATATAATTTACTATTCTCTAGGAAAACATTTTTCCTAATGAAATTTATATATTTTTAAATTTAATGAATTATAAATGTTCTTCAAAAAGAATTTAGAACAAAAGAAAAAATTCAACCTCACAAATAATTCTTATTTTAATATCATTTTGCATGATTTTTATAAATCTATTACAAAATTTAGAATTTTTTAACCAAAACACATAACATAAACATTTATTAGGACATGGTATGTATATGTAGATTTTTATTCATAATTCATGTTGGAGCTACTGCGATTATAAGATGAAAATTGATAATAAAAATAAGACTCTCATATCTAGATCCATTAATTATTATGATCATATATTTTTTGTTATGGATGAAAAAGTAATTCAAAAAAATTAGATTTTCAAACAAGGATGATGATAAACATAAACATCATGTATTGTTTTTTATAATTTATATTTAATATCCAAATGAAATATTTTTAAATTCATATGAGGTACATATGTTATGAAAATCATGAGGGAATATAATACTTCTATAGGTTGAAATGACTCTTTTTAATCAATCAATTTATACATATTATGAAATCTATCCCCTGATCTTTACACATTCAATGTTATCACTTCTTGATCATCTTACTTATTTCCATAAACCCATTGAGAATCAATTATAGGATAATAGATGTTTCTATCATCATATTTCATAAAAAAATTTAAATCTTTTTAAATTCATCATCTACAAATAGAAGCATACATTCATTATTTAAGGATTCCTATAGGGTTTTAGGTTTAATGTTTGATCTGAATATAGAAAATTAAACTAGGTTTCCAACACTTATTCTAATATGAAAAAATATATAAACCACAAAAAATCATTTTTAATGGGTGTCCAATTATAAATCATGGTATCTATTGTAACACCCCAATCCATAAAGCACGAAGCCAATTCCTTACTTTATTACATTATCATCACTATAATGAAACAAATCCCAATGGACAATTCAATTTTATAGTTTTGAAAAACCATATTACATACATGATACCCATAATAAAATAGGAAAAGATAATAGAGAAAAATTAAAGTAAAATATTACCATCCTTAAATCTCACTTCAATATGTCATTCTCATATATTGAAGAAAGGAAGAAAAATGAGGGTGTGATCAAATTATCATTGATTGTAAATTACACCAGAAGAAGTACTGAATGTAATGTAAAAATCAATATAGAAATTTAAATATATGAATTCACATTCCACATTAATATCAAGATAATTAATAATGAATATTTCCAGGTAAATAAATGAAAACAAAAACCAAATAAATTTATGGATAATGTATAATCAATATAAAAATATAAATAATTGAAACAAATTATATTTAATCAATGAAATGAGAATTAAATTACTCATATTTAATGTAATAGAAAAATATCACTAATAATAATAACTAACTAATAAAAAAATAAAATGCTTACATATCTGATATAATGTGTCTGACACATGAACCACTATAAAATCAAGACCAATTCTTAGTGTAGTTAACGTCCACGGGTAAAAAATAATCTGATTCATCATAGAAATAAACAAAAAGGTTTTATTTCCAACTGATTTCTTCTAATGAGTCCACTAATGAGTTGTAGGGATTTACTTGACCATTCCCCAACCCATGACATGCATGTTCAATTCATTCAACATATATCAAATTATTTATTTCATTTATAAATAGTGTGGAGTATCAAATATCTATATAGAGTAAAGGATAATTATTGATCAATTATTCCCGAGATAACAAAATAATATTAAAAGAATGAATAATATGTAAAAATGGTATAAATTCTAGTCAATAATCATATCCATGATAAATTATTTGGATCATTAAGAGCAAGTTAATTTCCACATATATTTTTAATAATAATGTATTTTTTTCAAGATAATCTTAACAATGAAAAAAGAATATAAAATTACACAATAAATTAAATTTGTACATAAAATACCATGAAGGATATAGTATTTATCATATTATATGTCAATGGGGAAGTATATACACCACATAAAAGTGAATTCATTGGTAATAAAAAATAAGTCTGAAAAGAATGTAAATTGAGATAAAATGCTTTACCTTATGCTTTATTTTGGTCATACATTAGTAAACATATAGTATAATGGGTTTAAACAAGTAAAAAACATAAAATAGTAGAATATTAATATTAATAGTATCATATATTATGATTTTATAATATATTATCCCACTATTGTTAAAAATTATTAATTATATTCATTGTTTGGATGTAAACTGCATTGTTTTTTGAGTCTGTTTTGACCTGTTTTTTTCATATTACATAGATTATTATTTAATAATATAAATAATATAATAAAATATTTAAATAAAATATATATCTAGTCAATATGTATTTATAGTAATCTGTGAAATATGATGGTAGAAACTAAAATACACCATTCATGGAGACGGTATGCTGTATGTATATATGAACGTTGTTTTCATTTTCAAATCATATTAAAAGAATAAAATGTAAAAAATATATATATGTATATTATAATCTCACTATAATTTTAATTTCATATTTTTCACATATTTTAATTACAACTATACATAATACAATCCATGTAATGTTTGGATGAATCACATCACTTTGAGGATGTCTTTGTCTGTACGTCAACAAACGATTTTATCGTATTCCCAAAAAATAGAACATATGATGTTTTGATTTATATACAAATAATATATGCATGTAGACATTATAAATATCATATTAATCCTATATAAACTATAAATCAGTCATTATTCCCACCCTTGAATGGTTGTAATGGACGAATGAACGAAATTGATTTACGAGGTGATAATCCATCGTACACGGAAAAGATTATTGTGCATCCCATTTGATGGAAGTGTGTGATGTTGTAGGACATACCATTAACATAATTTTATGTCATTATATTTATGGAACACATGATATTATATAAGCAACATATAATAATAATTCAAGGACTGGTGAAATAAATAAAACAAAAGTGGATATTGAATAATGTTAAATCATCTTCGGGAAACTCCTTCTGAATTATACCAAAATCAATCATGGGTTTTCTATCCTTAAATTTTTTTTCTTTTATGATTATGGTTGTGATTTTGATATTTTATTTTTATAAGTGTTGTATGAGAAAAGTAGATTATATAGTTTGAAGAAGTGGGGGAGTGAGTGGAATTTTATAGTTGAAGAGGAGTGACATTCTTATAAATACCAAAAGGTAAACACTATTGGGATGTCTACATAAAATAATGTAGAAGGAAAATAAATAAATAATTTATTTTTTGGGAATTTATTATTTATAAGAACAACTAACACACAAAAATAAGTTAATTTTAATAACTTGGTTTCAAAACTTCCATGTTTCCCAACATTTACCATTTTGGTTTTTAAGGTAACTAGTTTCATAAACAATGTATTTCTTACATTATGATTAAAATAAAATGATACATAATATATATAATCATCAAAATTATTTTATAAAAGATATTTAATTTATAAATTTAAAATCCTAGGGGTTTTGGAAATTAATTTTAACAGAAGTGCAAGTAAGGTTTTTAAATATAACTTAAAAAATAATAACACTAACAGTGTTTTTTAGTATTTAACATTCAATATAGTCCTTATAATAAAATAATATGTCTATTAGTGGGCCATTTTTTTAATAATTAAAATTTACAAATAAAATTATTGATTATAGTTTCTTTATAAATTTTAATAAAATTAATAAAATATCATTTACTATAATTAAAAATTAATGACTAATTTTACATTATTAATTGAATTTTAATTAAAAAATATGTTGAAATATAAGAAACTAATAAATAATAATTAAATAGATATTAAAATGATATCTTAATAAAAATAATTATTTGAGTATAATAATGCACTCAATTTTCTTAAATTTTAATATTTTTAGTATGATTTATCCTAGTTAACTATTAACTAAATGGATAATATGTTCGAATTTATAAATAATTAAATTTTTTTTATCATTAATAAAAATAAAAAAATTATGATGAAAACAACTCATTTATATTTAAACAGTATATGTATAACTTAAAATATTATGTTTTTAACATGTCTAAATCATTTATAAATGTTACAGGTATGGATGTTTCCTTTTTTGTCATCTTCCATAATTTATTATATCAGTAATTTTTATTTAATTATATCCCCCTAGAGCATAAAACCTATATTCAAGTGTATATGATCAAAATATGTCGATCAAATCGGTTTATAAAATGTTTCATGGTCATTTTGGTCACTTAAGACTAATATTAAACAACTATGTAAATTCATTTTTTCATTAATCACTGTACAAAATTTTAATTTCATTATCTAACAGTTTTGGTAAAAATTATTATTGAACAAACAAGAAATGATAAATTATGATGATTCCAAATAAGGAATCGATTTTTCTAAATTACAAGGACATAGGGGCAGAATATAATTAAAAAATATTCCCACATACGGGATGTGAAAGATGTTTTTAAAGTGAATAGGTTCAAAAGTTCATTATGTTTTTATTTCTAAATTAAATATTAAGAATTTGTAATATTTACATAAATTAGAATAATAGATGTATATATGATTTATTTTTCTTTAAAAAATTCATAATTTAATTTATCATTATAAATTATTTAAATGAAAATGTAGTTTTCAGTTAAAATTCCTTATTCTTTACTACTCAAAAATATACTTATTATAAAAATACAATAAAATCACTCTAATTTAGTTTTAAAATTACTATTTCAAACATGAAGTTTATTTTTGCAAATTTAAATTTTAAATGTGTCAAAATGCAGTATTAAAAAATGTTTCCCAACAAAAGGTGGAAAATCCACAATTAGAGAAATACAACATTCCTTAAGCATGAAATTGGATTTGATATTATATTATTCCTTTAAAATATATTGGAGTAATAAAAAAATGTTGAATAATATATATATATTCATTAAAAATATCAACTATTAGTAATTAATTTAAGAATGATATTGTAAATTAATGGGGTGTTACATTCTCCTCAACATAAATTAATTGTGGCCTCTCAATTCCAACATGATCTTAGCAATTGAGGGTTTGATATTAGATAATATTATATTTGAAAAACCAAAATCATTAATTAGGTTAGTGATGCCTCTTATTGATACGGGGGAAATTGAAATACAAAGGACACCATAAAACTAGGGTTTCTAATAAGATGGTATTTGTGAAAACAAGAACTTGGAAGAGAAATATAACTATCATATTATTATGGATAGTGATAGAGAACATTGATATTAATAATATGGGAATCCCAGATATAGTAAATGGACCTAATTCCATATACCAAATATGTTTAAATACATAATTTTTATAATTAAAAGGATTATAATATGACAAAATTATTCATTCAAGACCATAATTCATAGAGTTTGGGAATTTTTTCACTCTCTATGAATATATGTAAATATAATTTTCCAGAAAGAAATCTTATCCATTGGTTGTTCCTTTTACAATTCAAACATCAATTATAATCATAGGATACATCATATGATGAATTAAATCATTATCCTATAAAACCTCATCCAAATATAATTTTATACAATTTCATACATGCAAAACATTAAAACAGGATTATGATCCAACACCTTAGAATAAAGATCACTAAATTTACCCAATGAAAATATCACTATTATTAAATCAATATAATTTGTCAAATTAATTATCACATATCGATCATGTGAACAAATTCATCATGTATTCACATGAAAAATTTAATTAATAAGAATTAACATAAAATATTATTAAAAACATGAATTCTTCCTTAATCATTAAATATATCATATATCATTGGCTATATTCCATAAATCAAAAAATATATAGTAATATCCATCAATGATAGAATAAACCACTTTCTCAACAAATCATTAATTAGTTCCATGGTAGTCAGTAATATCTAATTTACTTTATCTATATCAATCATCTCTTTATCCAAAATTCATTATCTCTACATCAAGAACATACTAAGGGTTATATTTCCCTTAACCATATGTCTTCCAAAAATCTCAACTATTCACTAAAATATTTTTCATGGTTATCAAAATTAATTAACACATTTCTTAAAATCCTAACTAAACTACTAATATAATAAAATCTACATATATGTTTCTTAATTATAATAAACAATTCAACATTGATAAAATGATCAAATAACATAATTCTTGAACCCAAATTCATGATCACTTATCACTCATCTTCAGTTTTACAAATAAAATAATATTTACCAGGATACCATAGTTATTTCCTATGTATATTAACTTGAAACACAGAGAATTCACTTTCATAGTCACCTCTCTTCCTTTATGTGAAACATTGAATAAAATGTTTTCATTCATCCACATGCATTCTTTAACCTTGTGAACCATTTTCCTATACTCATAACAAACTATTAATCAATTCAAGAACTTCCTAGGGTGATTATTTCTACAATAATCAAATTTAGGAAGATCATTCATTCTCTTATTCCATCAATCCATCTTATGATCCACCATCCTCTTATTGTCTTACTTCCCTTTAAAGCTATATTACATAGATAATTAATTCTCTATCACGATGTCACATAAAAATATTTTATCATATCGAGCAAATATTTATAAGACTATCATCATTTAGATAAATGGATTAATCCCTTCAAATAAATGGTTATTCTTGAAATCTATGTTGTATATATAATTTTTAGAATACTTATCTATTATTTTAAAGGTATCCTCATTCTTCAGGACACTTTCTTATTCCTTTTGGTTTAATCTAATGAACATCCACCTCATATTAGTTTGTTGTTCATGAATTAATTATCTATCAATGAATATATGATTAAATGATTTCTCTTCCATGAGTTTAATATCTTTTTCATTCCTAGTATTCTTGATCAAAGACCACCATTTATTAGAAACATCATTGATAAAATACTCTGCAAGTGTAACCTTTTCTTTTTCACCACATCCCAACCCCATAAATAACATCTTCTTTTACTTAATCAATTTCATGGATATAATCATGTTAGTATTCCCACTAATGTATATGGTCTACATTCGTATAAAGTGATCCAACATAGAATAATATTGTGATCAAATAATTTTCTCAATCTAGGAGAACTTTTTGTGATATAAACTGATTAAGATTCCAAAATACATTCACAAATTTCATAGTCATAATAACAAATATATTTAATTCATTAACAAGACAATCTCTAAATTGGTTATGAGTACTGATACCTTTTTTCCTTCTAGGTTCCATCTCTAAACAATTAAATATAATGGATTAAACCCTAACAGTATATACCATAATATATCATAAGAAACCTATTGAGATATATAAAATAAATTGAAAAAAATATGAATATCTTATCTAATAATCCTAAAAATAGAATATTTTAGAAGTTCAAGTATTCTTATCCCAAAATTCTATCATAGTGAAATTTTCATTATTTTACACTTTCCAAAATCTAGATCTCATCATTTCTACAATCTTCCTTTGATATCAACTATATTTCCCTAACACCAGAACCCAAAATATGATACCTTTACTACATTATTATGATTAAATGGAATAAAAACATGAAGGAACCATTATTTGAACCATTTTGGAAAACCAAATTTGTTACATGATACATAAAATACATTGGAAATTAAAATAGATTATAAAAAAGTAAAATCATAGCATCATTGTAACTCATTTGAAGAATTAATCTACATATCATGGGAAAAGGACAAAAAACAAGGGTGATCTCAAATTCTCAATAAGTTTTAAATATAGTGCAAGGAATAATGAATAAAATATTATAATAAATGTGTCTATGTATATAAATGAACCAAAATTTAACAAAAATATTTGGATAAGGAATATTCAATATCTAAAGGTATATAACTGAACAGACATTCCACTTGAATATATGGATAAGACATAATATATTTGGAATGGTAAAAAATTGAATCTCATTCTAATTAATCAATGAAATCAAGTAAAATTTCCTCTATAAATTATATCAAATAAAAAATTTGTTAATAATAAATGATTACTTTATAATATAAATGATTAAATTTCAAAAATCATATATATAGAACAAGAACCACTTTACAATCAATACATATTTTCAAGATATTTTTTATATGTGGGTTGAAATCTATTTGATTAATCTTAAAAATAGATATTAATGGTTTTTTTTCAAACAATATCATCTCTTGAGACCATTGATGCATCAATGGGATTTCATTAACTAGTCCCCAACCCATTTCTTGAATATCGAATTCATTCCTCATATATAGAATAATAAATTTAATCCATCAATAATATTCCTTACCAAATATCCATGATTATTAAAGGATATGGATTTATCAATAATTCCCCATTTAATCAAATTAAGTTATAGAATACAACATATGTAAAATTTTCATTATATTTAAAAAATATTCATATCCAGGTTAAATTAGTTGGATATTTATGAGAAATGTAATTTAAAATGAAAATTATTAGGATAATGTTATTATTTCATGGGAATGATCATAATCCCCAAAAAAATTTATATTTTCAAATTATTAAAATATAAAAATAAAATACCATGAATAATTAATTATTCATGATATTACATGTCAATGGTCAAGTATAAACACCAAATAATAGTTAATTTTTGTATAATAAAAAATTACTATAAATAAAATGTAAATTGATATGAAATCCAATGCGTTATTATTCCTTTTTGTAATACATGCTTTAACTTCTTGTATAGTGTTCATAAAAATGTTATTAAATTACTAATGAACCATATTAATATTTATAGTATCATATATGTAACATCTATAATATATAATCATATTTTTGTTAATAATCAGACATTATTATCACAGTTTTATATCTTATTTTCCTTGATTTTCTTTTATGTTTTGATTTGTTATTTTTTGTATTAAAAAGATCCTGATTTCATCACCTAAAAAATGAAAAATAAGATTTAAATATCAAATATATTCAGTATTTATGTATTTATAGTAATCTATAAAATTTAGAGATAGGAAATTAAATACACTTCTCATGGAGACGGTTTGTCATACGTAAGCATGAAAAATGTTTACATTTTATTTTCATATTTCAAGAAGAGAACCTATATGCGATATAAATATATTATAATTATTATATCATATTAATGTGCTATTTATCAAATACTTTAAATGAAATCAATTTTAATACATTAAATATAAAATTTAAATAAATAACATCACTTTGATGAGGAAGTAGTTCACATGTCCACAAACAAAGTTATCATAATCCTAAAAATGGAAATAAAATATTTAAGAGTAATAAAATAATTATACGAGAATAAAGAAATTATAAATATAATATATATCATATATAACCTATAAATACATCATTATTTACATTAATGAATGGTGGTAATGGATGAATGAACGACATCGGTTTGCAAGGCTGTAATCTTCCTTACACATGACCAATGGTTACATATCCCACTTGATGTAAGTGTGTGAATTTTAAGGATTTAAACAATAAATAAAAAATATAATTAATTTAATGATATTTTTTTTAATGATATAATAATCATATAATATTATTTAAAGGAGTTCACAAATGAATAAAACAAAACAGCTCGTTGAGGAACGTTTCCTATTATTTAGGTATCACATTTGGTTTATAACAAAATCCCTCCAGGATTTTCTTTCTATAAAAATTTTGGATTGTAGTATTTGGTTAGAGGTGTTGGGATATTTTTTTCTTCATTTTTTCTTGAAAATGGCATGATATGTGTATAGAATAAATAGAAGTGAGTTCCTTTTCATAGTGGAGTAGGATCGGTATTATTATAAATACTAAAATGTAAATAGTTTTGGGAGCTATCCCATACATCATGTGTCTCGAAAACTAAAAAATTATGTGGTGTAAAGAAATATTGGTCTTGAAACCCCACCTAAACACAAAAATATGTCCATTTTAATTATTTTATTCCTTAACTTCTTTGTTTCCCTACTTTTACTATATTGGTTTTTATTAAAGAAACTATTTTCTAACCTAAGTACTTAACCCCACAGGACTAAAAATAAATGATCCATTATATATAATTTATTCAAAATAATTAAAAATATTATAAGTTTTTTATTCAATAAAAATCCAATGTGTATGGGAAATTATTTTCAATTCACGAGGATATAACATGGAAAAACACTGCCTAAACCACAATCATGCTAACATACTTTATTACTATTTAACGATCAGTATAAACATTATAATAGAATAATTGGTTCATTAATATACCATATTTAATATTTATTAACACATAAAAAAATATAATATATTACTATTATAAATATTAAATCAAAAAATAAAATATAAATTATTATAATATCAAATCAATGCCAAATAATAAATTATTTATTTTATTTTATTTCATAATATCATTATAATGAAGGATTTCAACTATATTAATTTCATAGCTATGTAACATGATATATTAATCTACATAATTATAGGAGCATAATAATCCACTCAATTTTCATCTCTTTAAATAGTTTAAATATCATTTATGTTTTTTAACAATTAATTAAATAGTTATTTCTTTGGCATTTCTAATGCATTAAAAATAATTATGTCATATCTAAAAATTAAATAAAATAATTTCAGATAAAATAAGTCATTTATCATTAAAATTATTATGTATTACTGAAAATATGTTTTTTCCATATCTCAAGGCTTTATAAATGTTAAAGCTAAGGAATGTTATTTTTTTGTCTTTTTTCCCTACATAACATACTATATAGGTAAATATTATGGTATTTTAACTCAAAAACTCATAAAATTGAGTCCTTTGAAGGATATGGTAAATATGTGACCATATAATTCATTTGGACAACTGTCTAGGTTTTTTGGGAATATAATATTTATGTTTATCCACTAAATAGAATTTTGTTAACTAAATAATCTTAATTAATTTTAATTGATTTTTATAATATTTTAGTTAGTAAACTATGTTGAAATTAACATAAATTATAAATAATTTATATTACAAATATTTAATCCTTTAATATAAATTCATAACCGATATGTTCAAAAGTTAACTGAAATTAGTCCCGTAGACAGGATGAAAATATGGGATTTTAAAGTGAAAATGTTTGAAATTTTACTATGTTTTTATATCAATATTAATTGTTAAATAACACTAAATAACAAAATTGTATTAATAGATGCATTATTGATCTAATTTTATATTAGAATCAATTAAAAATATGATAAATAATTTTATATTATTTATATGAAATGAAGTTTTGAAATAGAATTCATTATTTGTTTACTCATCACCAAAAATTAAACCTATGTTAATTTTGATATTTGTCTTTCAAAATTTGTTTTTAATTTTTGAAATATAATTTATAAATATTTCAAAATTTAGTGTCAAAAAATGTTTCAAATTAAATGGTGGTAACATAACTTTAGAAAAGAAAATCTTTTTAGAGCATAAAAATGTATTAATTGAAATATTATGCCTATACAACATATTTGATAAATGTAAAACTAATTTAATGAATATATAATATAAATATTTCATTAATATAATACAATAATAGTGACTAATTTAGTGAATATATAGTAATGTATTGGGGTGTAACATATATCAATTACACTCTTAGTTTATTTCGATTTTCTGGTTTGTAGTTATTTATAAAATCATTAATATCATAAATGTGATTAATGTAAAGAGAACATGGTGCACTGACATCATAATTGATGTGAATATATTATTGAAATATCCTTGAATGTTTATTGAAAACACAATAATAAATATAAGTTTTAGAATAAATTAAAATCATCCTTCATCTTCCTTTGCAACAAATTTCCAAGGAACATACATGGTGTTCAAGTTATAAACCTTGAATAAAAAAAACTGTAGTATAAATACAATATATTTCAATTAATCCACAACTCAAAAGATATTTTATTAAATTATATATTATTAGAAATATATTTATTTAAGAGAATATAGGTAAATATATTCATACAAAAAATCATTTGGAATTATATATTAACATAACATTATTATTATAAATTCATGAAATTCTAATTTATATATTTTAAAACAATAGTAATTTCATTTTTATTTAGGGAGATAATGTATAATTAAAAATAATTATTCAAATAAATTATATAAACTCATAACATTCAAATTCTATTCCATGGTGACTCTTTAAAAAAATTATTTTTATATATTTTTTTAATTAGGAATAGTTTTAAAATATTCATGAAGATGAGATATAGTTAAATTTTAGTCACAAAAAATTAATTACATTTAAATTTATAAAAAACAATATGGAATAAAAAAAATTCAATAGAGGTTTTCTTTTATATATTTTCTAAAAATACCATTTAGATATCTTCCGAATTTTATATTGTACATACGCCATTGAATAATATAAAAGATCGGTTTTATATCATTCCAATTTAAAAAGAACCCAATTACCTATTTTAATAAAAATAAAGGATTAGGAAATGAAGAATAAAATTCATAATAAAATAATCCATAAAATTAAATACATCACAATGTCTAAATATTATTTTTAAAATCGAACATTCATTTAAATAAAAATCTAAATAGTTGATATTAATTAAAAATAAAATATCAATATTGAAATTTTATAAATTTTTTGATTTAGTTATTCTAGAGATATGTTTACATATACTTAAAAATAGAACTTGCTTTAATTTTAAATAAACTCTATTACCATAATCCAAAAGTTGAGAAATATTTATCATGTTTTTCATTAACCATTTAAAATTTCATACATTATTTAAATGTTCATATTTTTTATATTTAAGGGATCCAAATCCAATATTTTTAAGCTTATATTTGTATCCCAAAGATACTTAACATATATCTATCATTAATAATGAATTAAAATGTGAGAAATCCATAATCATACGTCTTAAAAAGTAACTATCCAGCTACCATTTAATAGTACTATTTTTTGGATCTATAATTACTAAAAATATTATATAAATAGATGTTTTGGTATCTATATAATATTGGGACTAGTAAGGTTATTAATGAAATATACTGGTAAAAAAATAATATAACATTGAATAGGAATTATTACCTTATAAAAAGATGAATTTCTAGAAATATCGGTATAATTAACAATAAATATTAGGAACATTCATATAGAAATCATTGGTCTAATTCTCTGTAATTCTATTTTCAAAACAGACAACAATGGATATACGTTTTATTTTTAAATAATCATAAAATAATATCTATAACGTTCTTGATTTTTTCAATTTATTCCTATATCTTGTTTACCTTTATATTTATTTTTACTTATAATAAATTTTTTGAGGTATTATTCCCCTTGGGAAAACATACTAGTTTTCAATTCCAATATTTTTTGACTTTTCAAGAAATTCATTTATTCTACCACCTTGTAAAGAAAAAGATAATAAAATATTATCACATATAGATTTAAACTCAGAAAGATGGTTGGAAAAAGAATACTTTTTTTAATAAAAATATCATAATAACATCAATTTTTAGACTTATTATTTCTATTTAATGATTCATATTTATTTTCAAGCGATGAATAATATTCCTTTATCTATATAAATGAATATTTTTTAGATTCTAATGTTTGTGAGAAGAAATATTTTACCCCTTAATAATGAGATATAAATCACAAATTAGATTTCTGGATTTATTTCTTCATATTAGTGTTTGAGTTTACTCATGATTAGAATATTCCATAGTAATAAAGGTATCATACATATCTATTTTTCCATTATATATATAATTATATTCTCTATGAATATTATTTTATAATTTATTATTTTTCTTTAGTTGATGAATATTACATATGATATTCCTAATATTATTGTATTCATGTCTTCTATATTTCATTATGTTACAATTGTTTTTCAAAATATAAGAAAGGATTTTTAAAATAATTTTCTCTTTTTGAAAAAACTAATCAATCATCCTCCTAGTTGAGAATATTCATCACCAAAATTTGAATAGAATAACTATATTTGATATCATTAATTGGAAAATTATTCTTTGATATTTTTATCCTTCTTTTAATGTAATTAATTTGATATATGAATTTTCTATTTTTATGAACATATTATCATGATTTTTATCTTGAATTTATATTTCTTATTCCATGAATGTTATAATATTTTACTTATTTAAAACATATTAATATATATAAATTTTATTCTTATAGTATAGATACCTCCCCATCTAGTAGGTATCACTCTACAAATTTTTTAATATTGACCTAATTTTAGTATTTCAGGTCAACATGTAGCATCATTGTCTAATATCATAGTGAATATTCAATATATTAGTTTCACTATTCTATATAAAGCATCCAAAAAGTATAAAATTTTTATTTTAATTTTGGTTGTTGGATTTTTAATTGTTATACATTTTCAGTAACATTATAACAAATATATTATTTTGGAAAAAAAATAAGAAGTAGTGAATTGATAAATTGGGATGAACACGTCTTCTCATAATGAAGAGATGGTAAAATTCATTGATTTTGAATTTATATTGTAATCTACCTTATGATAAACACTCTTTAATTCATGTTAACCTGTATAAATTTTATATGTTTTAGTCTCTTTCATAATGATATTCTCGAAATCGTTTTTTAGATAGACAATCATTTTATTTTTCCAAAAACCATAAATCCCACTATTAGTAGAAGGTTATTTTAAAATTGAAATTTCATATATCTAGATAGAAATTATAGTTACAAGGAATAGATATTTTAAACATAATTATAATGTGGAGAGAAAAATAAAATATTTCTCTAATACCAAGTGTTGTTCTAGTTTTTTTATAATAAATCCCTTGGTGGTGAATTGAGTGCTTGAATTTTAAATTAAATGTAGGATAATTAGGTTTTATGAAATATATTCTATAACATTAATTTTAATTCTTTCAAATCCTGTATAAAATTAATTGAATTGCATATCTTACCTTCTGTGCAACACCATTTATATATTGTGTTGCACTTAACATTGAGTTTCTTTGATAACATATGTTACAAGCAAGGAATAGTCTTATTGGACAACAATATACTATAAATATTATTTATTTTATATAATAATTATCACATGTCCATTGAAATTGATGGAATAATATTATTATCATGATTACAATAATATTGTTTACACATGTTTATATAATGAATTCTTGGTGATGAATTAATTAGAAATGAATATAAACCCCAATTTAATAAAAAGTATGCTAAGAAAAGAGGTTAATATTAATAAATTAAATTAATCACTATTATTGAAAGATATTAATAAAATTTATAATTAATATATTTAATAAAATTATTTTAAATTAATTATATATGTTTTATAAACATAAAATAAGAAGAAATAATTTTTTTGATATAAATGGATTCACTTTTCAATTGGCAGTGTTGTAACCTTTTAATGGAAGCCATCCTTTGAAAATATATTAGGACAATTTTATAAATTTTTATAGAAAAATAAAAAACATTCAATTGGAATTTCAAAATTTACATTGGGTTCATTTTTGGTAATTTTCTATGAACATTAATATTTTATTAAATAGTAAATATCACCAAATATTAATTGATAACTACATTCTCAACTAAACAATTTACAGTGTTAATTTTTGTGAAATTATTATAAAGTATAATTAGATAAAATTTATTTCAGTTAATAGATTTTAGATCATTTTAATCAATTTAAAATTGAATATATATATATATATTCATTTCAAACTTGTGGGATTTTAACTTTAAAAAATTATTATGTCATTTCCTTTGTGTGATTAATTTTATATTTATTTCTACCTCTTATATGATTTGAATTTGAAAAAAAGATATTCCATATTTGTAATAATCGTAATTTATATTGTTTAATATCTTCAAAATAGTATTGATAAAAAAATTAGTGAATGTAATTAAAATTAATTACATTGATTATGATAAAATTGTGTATACTTAGTGGTTTTTGTATAATATTAAGTGGAAAAATGACCTAGAAACTTTTCCAAACTCCATTTTTCTCCATTGTTAGACCATATAACATTATGGATTTAATATTTCTCATTATTTGACTCTCATGATGCAAGGGTGACATATCGAAATAGTTTTACGTTTTACATTTACAAGAATGCCACTCCTCCTCTACTATAAAAAGGAACTAAACATCTCAAAATCATCAAAAATATTAATTACTATTTTCCCATACAACCCTTGATAATAAATACTCACCAAATTTATACTATAATTATATAATCCTAAATTTAGGATGAAATAAATCCCTAGATTTCCATTGGGGTAAATCGGAAGGAGTTACCCGAAAAAAGGTATCATTCTTCAATGAACACTTTCAATTTATCTTTTCTCCACCGATTCAATTATATTTATTCTATTATAATATAATAAGATTAATATAGGAAATATAATAATATATTTTTATTTTAAGTATTTTACCTAAACCTGCGCACATTTTTACTAAATAGGAAACGAAATTCCCATTCATGTGTATGACGAACTGCTGCTTCGTGAAACGATGTCGTTAAGTTTTTCTATTACCAATTATTATGGTCGAGAATTATGATAAACATTTATATTTTATATTATATATATAAATAAATATATATATATATTATTGATAATTAATTAACACTTATATAATTGTTATATAAAATGTACCATAATGATTTCTATTTTGTGGGAATACAATAACATTGTTTGTTGACATGTGGACTACTGCCTCCTCAAATAGATGCGATACATTCACCCTTACTATAGAATTTATTAACGTTGGATTAATTAAAAATTTATGATATAAATGAAATTTTTATGATATTCATGACTTAATTATATATCTTTATATATAGAATACCATTTTATTCTTTAAATTCCACCCACAAAGAAAGTGATAACATCATTTGTGGATATATAGACTACTGCCTCCTCAAAGAGAAGTGACTATTCTCATTTAATAGAAACATTAAATAATGATATTTGTATATTTTTTTAAATAATATCATATTTATGTTATTATTTTAACTCTATAAAATTAAATGTAACTTATATTGTTTCCATAATGTTCATTGAAAAATTGGAATGTTACTCATGCATATGTACGACCTACTATCTCCCTAATCATAACGTTAGTTCATTTTTCATAACCATAATTAATGGTTTATATTAAAATTATAATTCATTTAAATAAGTGATTATTTTTTCATGGTTATTATTCTAGGGATATTTCAATTCTGACCTCATTGACCACACTTGACCTATCAAAGTCACCTTTGACACATAAGCCAAAAATGGTCAAAACATATTATATTAACATTTTTGATCGATTAAATTTATATAAAATATTAATAATAGAAATAAAATTAATAATAAACATGGAAAATGTTTTGAGACATTTAAATAACTGACATAATTTTATTATTTATGAAGATGGAGGACATCCCGGAAAATTAGAACTCATAGTAAGGGATTCTGGTCATTGTTTTTATCTCTTGAGGCATACACTAAATTCACTATTTTTTCCTTTATGTGCAATATATAAAAACCATATTGTATTTACTATCACTAATAAATTTATATTAATGTTATTTAATGTCTTATTTATGTTATTTCCTTCACGAGGATTATGATTCAAAAGTTTTCAAGTGGTAAATGACTTCATGTCAATCTCATTTCATTGAGGAATGTTGTATTTTTATGCGCCATGTTTTTTTTATATGGTGTATATAATTCCATATGAAATTTTATAAAATTAGTATTATTTCGTTCAATATATTAAAATCTTTTGTTTTTGTTATTAATTCATCGGTATCAGGATTCAAGTCTACTCATTTAGTAATGGATTTAAAAACTCAATTTCTATTAATTGGGTCAAACGTCAATGTCATTTGTTATGTAATGCCAAGAATATGAGTGAAATGAAATATAATTGTTTATATCATATATGAATATTTATTTTGGGGATTTATATTTTTCAAATATAATTATTTCTTTGATTTATTCTCAAATAAATGACATGATATCTATACAATATTATCATCTCACTTTTTACATCATTGAGATAAATGGAATATTCACCATTTACTCATTTTGTGTGGTATATACGAATCCCATATAGATATATTATATCCTAAATTCATTTATCCTCTTGGTATTGAAATGATTCATTTGATGATTATTTATTTTTAGGATTCAGATTAATATTTTATGACAGTTGTTACGGGATTTCTAATCTCACATTTATTTCTATGAGACATATGCCATATTCTCAACTTATTTATCTTATATGGTGTATATACTAAAAATTAATTATTTTATAATTATTATACGTGATTTAATGGGGATTTAAATATATATTTTACTATTTATCATTCATGTGGTTTACGGTTTCAATGTTACCAATGCGGTAATGGGATTTTCTCACATGTAGCCTTCTTTAAGACGTTTTCCATATTATACACCTAGCCTCTTTTATTTGGAGTATGTACTTTACATTTTAATTGATGAATCATGAATATATTTATTACCAAGATATTATATGTTAATTTCTTTTTACTCTTTAATGGGATTATAATTCAAATGTATCAAGGTTGTGTGAGACATTTTGAAATGTTTAAATTATATTTTACTCATTAATGTTTTATTGATATTTTAAGGGAATTTTAATTCATCAATTTCAACAAAACATTTTTTACATACCCTCTATTGAGGATATTTTTTATTGATATCATTGAAATTATTTCATTGGATTGATTATAATTGTTTCTAATATATTATTTTGGATACCATTTATTTTCTAGGGGTTTATAATGTTCAATGTGATTGTTATGGAAATAATTCATTTCCCATGGGTTAATCATATATCAAGGTGATTATTATTGAATAAATTTCAATCCCATAGTTTAATCATGTTCTAAATAGATTGTTATATTATGGAATCAACTATAAACATTACTTAGTCCTGAGATAATTAATTAATTTGAGTTTTATTCACTTTGAGGATCTATTCATGTTTGGGTTTTTAGATAATTATGTCCCAACCTATACAAAAAAACATAAATATTAGAAGTAGGAACATCTACTAACTATCCATTTTTTTCATAAAACAAAAACTCTTTAAAAAGAATCATTATATCCTTTCATGTTTTAACAACCTAAAATTTTCTTTTATCCCATCCTTGACTATATTATTATTTAATTATTTTGAATATTTTTTCAAAACATGGGATGTGTATAAAATCCTTAGTAAGGGATACATAAATAATGAAAACTGTTAGTCTTGGGAAAACATGTAAACCATGAATACTAAATAATAAATTAATACTTTTCACCAATAAGATTTAGCAAAAATAGTTCACATAATATATGCTCATTGCATACACATTTTGTAGCCAAAATATTACCATAAACCTATAAAAATAAACATATAACATATAATGGTAACTTGGGATATAAACATACTTTAATGGATTAACCATAATGTTAACATCCACACATATCACCAAATTTAATATCCATACAGTTGACTTACTTACCCAATGAATTGGAGGGCATAACGTATCCACCCATCCTTAGTTTATCACAGAGCCACCCATATTTGGTTTATCACATAACCACCTCTCATTGGTTTATCACATAACCAACCATCAAAGGTCTATGTACTATTATATAATCATAAAACATAAAATATTGAAATTATCAACATTTAACTCATAAAATTTCATTTTCAAAAATAAGAGATCATTTCAAGATATCAAAATATTAAATTTATTTTCAATACCACATTTAATACAAAAACACCCATAAAATGAATAAGGGATTTATTTTCTCTTTAAAAAACGTATGGCTTATAAAGGAAGCGAAGTATGAAATAACGATTAAGGCGGGAGAGGACTCATCATCACCACAGAAGTTAAAAACATTTTCTTTTAACATATAGTAAAATGATTCATAGAAAAAAATTCCCATTTAATGAAATTAATATTGAAGGGGTTTTATTATATAGCGTATAAAATAAGGGGGTGTATTGTATCAAAATATGCCTAAATTAATGGAGATTGATACGAAGTCCCTTACCTCCAGTCCAACTTGTCTTCTTCATTCATTATATTCCTGAATAATAAAAATAGGATAATTTATACTTGTAATAGAATTTTTTTCATGTGTATTATTCCATTTATATCAATTATTACCATGTTATAAATTTTATATAATTATTTATGTTCATATTGGTCATTTTTTTTATATTTGGTACTTTAGTCGAAAATGAACATGTTTGATTAAAATTTTCCATGTGGTCAAAATTCAATCTTCTATGGAATATTATTGATGATTTAAATATCATATAAATCCATTATATATGTATTTATAATATTCCATTATAATTGAATATAAAAAATGAAATTCACCGTTCATGGAGACGGTAGGCCGTATGTACACATGAATGTTAAATTCATTTCTTTGTCATAATAATGGAAATAAAACTAAATGATACATAGGTTTATTATAATTATAGTATATTATTTATGTTATATATTTTACATAAGTTCATTAATTCAATCCTTTATACGTTCCATATATGGCATAAATGATCCATGTCACGTTGATGGGGTGGTACTCCACACTTCCTCAAATGAAATTATCGTATTTACACATTATGGAAAGCATTAACGTGTGTTATTAATTAAAATTACATAATCATAGATACAATATAAATATAAAATTTATCATATACAATTAAATTTCTTTCATAATGTAACCCACGATAGGTGGTAGGATAAAATTGAACAATCATTATTCTATGAGGTAGTATTTCGCCATACAGTGACACAATATGTTTTTATCCATTAGATGGAGGTGTGTGTAAGTGTAGTTATAAATATTATCATAAAAAATTCCTAATATATTGAGTATAATTTTGTTGTTATGTAATAAAATTATAATAAGATCATAGAGAGTGGAGAATGAAAAAAGAAAGTAACTTGAGATAAGTCATTACCTCTAAATCTGGTAACTTATTTTGATTTGAGCCAAAAGGATTTCTTGAATAGCCTTCTTCCCACGGTACAGTTTCTAGGGGAATATGAGGGATGTGGTGAGATTAATTGATAATATTTTGATTGATCCAAAGGGGCTTGAGATGTTTGAGTAAGTAGGTAGAGGAGGTGGCCTTTTATAATTGGCAGGAAGGGGACTTTAGGAAAGACCTAAAATATTATTTTATTATACATTTAATTTCAAATTATTTTAGTTAAAAAGTGTTAAATTTATAGGATATGATGATTATGGATCGATATCCTCCCAAATAGTAGGTTTTAGAGATTGTTAGGTCACAAAATTAACCTTATCTTTTATCATTAACCAATAGTTAAAATCATTAACTCTTACCATGTCATATTATATTTTCATAATATATGGTTACTATAGAAACAATAAAATTCCAATGGAACCATAGATGTAACATTAAGGGAATTTTTAACATTTTTTATGTTCGTTGGAATAATATTAGAATTTTGAGGTCTACAATAACATTTAATAATATAGTGTTTGTTTTATAAGGTCTTTTTTGTCAATTATGACACTATTTAGTAATTAATTCTTTTTAAAGTCATAACAACATGATTCCTTCATGCCGAAGGAATTAAATGAAATATAATATGCCAATATCATCCAAAAATTTTTATGGCATAAAAATAATCAAAATACATTTTTTAATATTAATAATATCAATTATTTCATTTCCTCATAAATAAGGTTATCACTTCATTGCTATTGTGTCATAAATTAATAAATTTATTTAATTACTAAATATTATAAACAAAATACCATGATGTAAGAAATATTTTTATATTTCTAATAACTTTTAATATTCATAGATATTAGTTATATAAATCAATATTAAAATTGTTTCATTAAAATATACATGACTCTATTGTATTTCTTTTTATTTAAATTAATTATTATAACAAGTCATTTTCACATCCAAGTGGAACCCAAATGCTCATTGTCCCGACCCCCTCCCCAAAAGTGTACCCCTCATGGGACGGTAATGCGAGAAGGGAGATAATGACCCCCGAGTCCCACCACCATTAGGCCCTGGGTTGGCGTCTAGCACTGAGGGTATAGTAACACACAAAATGGGAGGCATTACCCTCTAAGAGAACACATGCATAAGAGAGAGATAAGATAGGAACCAATAAACTCCATCTTAGGCTGAAATATAAACGAAAAACCATGTACACATATGGCATGACATGAAAAATTACTACAAATGAAAGGGAAAAAATGAAATTACCCAAAAGAAAGTAAAAAAAACTACACCGACAAGCCCGAACATCTCTTTCACCCCTAAGATACTAGAAACCAGCTTGATCACCAACCTGCTCCAAGTGACCTGAAAAACATTTTATATATACATAGGGTGAGTATAACAGTAGACTCAGTAGGATCCTCCCCAAAGCCTCTCGTGATAAGGTAAAGAAAGCTTGCTAAAGAACATTGAACAACAAGTGAAACTTACTCGTTACCTAAACAGGTATACTAAGTTCCAAACCACACCACGAAAACTATCACCAAGTAATAAATACAAGAATATATATTATAATAAATAATATCAAGGGTACCCCGCTACTACTTCCCCACTAGTTTTCCACTTTTCCCCAACGTCGCATGTCCTGAGCATCACTCCCCCAAAAGGATTTCCCAGTGACACCTGGGTGAAGCACCACAATATGCACCTCATGTAACATAACCACCACATCCACACACCAATGTAACAAGGTATTTACTAGGAGCCACCATAGCCCTCATAACGTGTATCATACGTCGGGTATTATACCTCAAGCCATTATTTCCCATACACTGAGTAAGGATCCTTAAGCCATCACAACCTATATACGTTACACCTATTGTATTCCATAAGAAACTATATCCAGAATATATGTGTGTGAATAACCACAAGACATTACATCCCTCTACACACATATATGGGAAAAACTAACCAATGTGCCTACTAGAAAAAGTAAATAACAAGAGAAGAGATTGGGGCCAAAGGGTGTAGTCATTCATCCATCCTACCACATGAATGTTGGGGAAAACATCCCCTCATGGCTTAAAATCACTGGGTTCTCAGTTTCCCTTAATGAATTGGTGGAGTAGCATATAGAAATACCAATAGTACATGATATATTATATCTCAAAACCATAGTATGAGAATAACATTGTCTTAGACACAATAGTAACTAACATCTCGCAGACTCTGTGCTGCTAAATCTAAGACTTGGTATCTGATAAGCAAACAACCATTTAAATATCTTTATTAGATTACTTCATTACCTTTTTATAAATTTCACTTTACGTTAATTATTTCTTTAAACATTAATTAACCATAATTAATTCCACATTAAATTTCATTAGTATCACACCCAAAGTCAATTGTTCATTCAAAATTACAACATCATCATTATGTCCCAGCAACTCCATCGCCATGGGATAACACCATTTATTCAATTATTCATTATCAAATTACTTTCCCACATTCCCGGTAATTCTAGAAAAACATTATATTCTACTAAACACAAGAGGGCTCAACACAGTGAGTAGATGTACTACCCATCGAGTCTTTGCCTCTTATAGAAAGTGGATAAACTCAAACTTCTTTAAGAAGCTAATCACAGAAAGCACGGGGTGTCTTCGCCTCTTTCAGAAGAAGGGAAAGTAAGACCAACTACCTTGAGTAGTAAGGAAAAGTAAAGCAGATAATCAAACAAAATATATACAAATCATCCAACAATCAAATACATTCCATTCTATCATCTGTGATGTCCTCCCTGATGCCACATGCATAAACCGATGCATCTCGCCAGTCTAGGTTTCATCTACTGCCACAACCAAAAGACTCCATGCCCCCACATATCACAATAGCCATCCAGGATCACATCACAGCATAAGAAGCAGGAACAAAACATCACATTAATTGGGATCCTGACACTTTAACAATCAAGAGGGTAACTCAGAACCCCTTAAGGAATTATCTAACAATCAGTTCTTTAATCCATATTGAATTAACAGATTTGTTATTCGTAGTATCCAATTTTGGGAAACCAAATCAGTTATCTATCAGAAATAATTAAACATGCTTATTGCACCAATTGGATTAACATCAAATTACAAATAGAACCAGATTCGTTTACATGCCTCTTTATCTTTAGCCAAAAAATTATCAATTAATCCCAATTTATGTTATTTACCGATTTCCATCAAGAACAAGCATAAATGTCACACAATCTAGAAAAAAAAAAGAAGCGATAACATATGATCGATACCAATTTATTTATCTGGTTCAAGTATTTATTATGTCAATTACATTGTCATCTATTGAGATAAAACATTCCAAATATACAGTTGCATATAAAATAAATAGATTCAACGAAACCCCTACCTCAAACAAATCTTGATTTTCATTAACCACACAACGATTCACAATCCAGCTCTCACGACAACTGCATCTACCCGAGGATGCCATGGTATGACCGTACCATAAAAAAACCAAGAAAAAACCCTATTAGAATACTAGAGATTACATGCTATAATATGGAAAGGAGAAATAGGGGAAGATGAACACCAAAATAATGATGATAAAACATACCTTATATTGAATATTGATCGATACAGCATGGTTGTATCAAAATAGAGAGGAACCAATATGAGGAGTAAATTTTGATTGTGAAACTCATATGGGAAGGATTGAAAGGTTCTAGTGTCTCATAACCGAGAACAAAGAGGATGAACAAGGGAGGACGATATCTTGTCCCTTTTGATGATTTAATGGGGCGACAATTTAAGATAAGCTTAATTCCACATTAAAAGAGGATTGCATTAACGCACAGGTTTTGACAATGTAAAAACATCCTGAGATATAGGAATAATTAATATAGTAGTTATGGCCTTTGAATCGGCCTTAGAGTCCATTAAACGAGGCTTTAAATGCATTTTACGTCAAATGAAAACGCTAAAGGGGTGAAACTGTAGGAAACGGGAAACACTGTTCATGAACCTTACTAGTCTGGAAACACTCTAGATATAACGTTATTGTACACCTAAAGTTACTATACAGCTACCATTAGAGTTTACCAATAGACCTCACTGTTTTGGAAACACTGTAGACCTACCATTACTGTACACCTACAGTTACTATACATCTACTGTTAGAGGTTACCGATAGAGGCTACCGATAGACCTCACCGTTCTGGACACACTGTAGACCTACCGTTACTATATACCTACCGTTAGAGGTTACCAATAGACCTAACCATTCTCGAAACACTGTTCATGGAAATTCACTGATAGAACTATTCACAAAACCACACTAAGAGAACACTGTTCTCTAAACCTCACTGATATAACATTGTTCAATGAATCCCCACTGATAGAACACTGTTCACTTAATCCTCACTAATAGAACACTTTTCACTAAATCCTCATGGATAGAACACTGTTCACTAAATCCTCACTGATAATAAACTGTTCACTAAATCCTTACTGAGAAAACACTGTTCACTGAACCTCACTGATAGAACATTGTTCATTAAATCCTCACAGATAGAACACTGTTCACTGAAACCTCACTGATAAAACATTGTTCACTGAATCCTCACTGATAGAACACTATTCACTAAACCTCACTAACAGAACACTGTTCACTGAATCCTCACTGATAGAACACTGTTCAGTAAACCTCACTGATAGAACATTGTTCACTGAATCCTCACTGATAGAACATTATTCACTAAATACTCACTGATAAAACACTGTTCACTAAACCTCACTGATAGAACATTTTTCACTAAATCCTCACTAATAGAAAACTATTCACTGAACCTCACTGATAGAACACTGTTCACTGAATCCTCACTGCTAGAACATTGTTCATTGAACCTCAAAGATAGAATACTATTCAGTGAACCTCAATGATAGAACAATTTTCACCTACCGTTATAGGTTACTGATAGAACTGTTCACCAATAAAACTGTTTACAGAAATAGAAATTTTGAAAAGTGATGAGGATATGTCACCTTGACTTCTCGGAACCCCTCAAAAACCATATTTTTAGAAATTAATGGACTAGATAGGTCTAGGCCATTACAGTCATTTTTTAGCCTTAGGATGATCATGGTCACACATATCTCATTTAAAAGGATTAGGACACAGTTTAGTGTAGTGTTGTATTATTATAATATAATTTTTCCCTTATTTTTCTCATTTATTCTATAACCATGGTAAATAAAAACAACTGAATTTACTATTCATAATTTCCAATAATATATTTTATCAATTTAAAAATTTTGGTCCTTATGATTAAAACTATGGAATTAATTTTTCTAAATTCAAAACATTGAAATCAAAGTAATTAATTTAAATTAATTCCCATTGTCAAAACCATAAAGAGGTGTATTAATAAGTAAAAACTATCAAAAGATTAACATGTGTTTATGTCCAATTTAAATGTAAAATTATTTACAATGACCAACATTGGATTAAATGATAAAAATATTATCCAATTACACATTTAATCTAATTAAAAGGAAAATGAAACTGTATAAATAAATTATTTTAAAATGAAATTTTGAATTAAAATTATATTTTTTTTACTATTCATTAAAATATAGATTTTATCAAAAAAAATACCAATGTTTCAACTTTGCTAAGCTTTGATGTCCCACATATAAAGAATAAGTTTATTCTATAAAATAAAATATAAAAAACATACAAAATATATAATTAAAAAAGAATTCTCATATAAAAGTAAGTATAGTGACATTTTAAAAATATTGAAGTATTCCATACATAATATTTTGATTCATTCTCATTTAAATACATTATAATATATTGGTTAAATGTAAAAAAATTAAAAAATATATATAATGAAATTTTATTTAGTTCTTTTAATTCCTTCAAATAAAATGCCTAGGTGTAAACTACCATTTAAAATAATAATATTATTATTGTATTATTTTTCATTGTAACTCAAAGTTGTGTACGACGTAAGATTCTGGGGAAACCCATTGTTGTGTGTCGAGTACGATATTGGAAAAATTTTCCTCTATAAAAAAAATTAATATCATATTCATAAATATTAATATATTTGAAAAATTATTATTCTATAAATACCGGGGATGTTATAACATTCCCACCTTTTGGAAATTGTGTCCCCTAAATTATATTTACATATCAAATATGTGAGGGTATTTTTCCCTCGTTTCATTTTAAGATTCCCATATTTCCTCTTCAACTATATGGTTTTTTGACAAAACCATTACCATATTAATCACCTTGTTCCGCAAAACCTTCTCTCCGCAGTCAAGAATCTATAACGGTTGTTCCACATAAGAAAGATTCTATTCCATTTGAACTACCTATGGACTGAAAACCTGAGATAGATCTGGAATATACATTCTCAACATTGAAACATGAAAAACATTGTGTGCATGGTATAAAAATAGAGGTAAATCCACCGTATAGGAAACTGATATAACATTATCCAAGATTTCATTGGGTCAAATAAATCGCGGAATTAACTTACCCTTCCTAAGAAAATGCTTCACACATTTAAATGTAGAAACATTGAGAAAGACATGATCACCTAACTTGGAAGGGAGATCCTTCATCCAGTTATATGCATTACTTTTCTTCCTTCTCTAAGTTGTAATCATGTGATTCTATATCAATTGAGATTTTTTGGCCATCGCTTCTACCTATTCTGGTCCAATCAATATTTATTGACCATCATCATCCCAAAAGATGGATTTCGAAAACTATTTCTATATAATGCTTCTAATGGATCCATCTATACAATAGAATTAAAACTATTATTATAAGAAATATCAACCAAAGAAATATGATGTTCCACACATCCCTGATAATCCATTTATAAAGAATATAGCATACCCTATAACTTCTAAATTGTTCAGTCTAAATACCAATCTGATTGAGGATTAAAAGTTTTACTGAAATTTATTTCAGTTCCCAATGACTTCTGAAGACCTTTACAAAAGTATTAATTATACATGGGAAGACGATCAAATATAATGGAATGATGAACTCTATGATAATAGACTATCTATTTATTATACAATCGTGATATTTTATCTCGAGACATGATATCTGAAATAGGATGAATTTGAGAATATTTTGTCAATCGTTCAGTAATAATCCTGATTTCATTGTTCCCTCGAGATGTTTTTGGTAATCCTACTAAGAAATATGTGGATATATTTTCCTATTTCCACTCATGAACTAGAAAATGATGAATCAAACCTTTCAGTAATAATCATTTTTTATTAACCTGTTGACGAGTCAAACACTTCATATTTAAGTCAACAATATCTATTTTCATTCCATCCCACCATTAATACTCATGAAAATATCTATACATCTTAGTACTACAATGATGAATGAAAAATGGAGAACTATGAGCATCACATAATAACTATTTAATCAAATTTGATTCACAATAAACATATAATCTCTTTCCAAAACTCAAAACAAATTCTTTATTAATGTTAAATTCAGCAAACTTACCCTTCTGAAATAAGTCAATATTTTTCTGCAACTCACTGTCTTCTTACTGTGCTTTCATGGTTCTGTCTGATAAGGATTATTTCATGTCCACCTAAAAAGAAACAGTTTAATTCACTATTCCAACTACTTCCAATCCAAAATTCATCAAATCAATAACCAAAGGATCTTGTTTCAAATGTATATTGGTTAATGTTGCAATACTCATTGGACAACAAGCATCAACCACATTATCTTCCATTCATGGATGGTAATGAATCATGCCATCATAATCCATGATTAATTCCTACCATATCCTCTATCTCATGTTTACTTATTTGTTAGTGAATATTTATTTTAAAATTTTGTGATTAATATACATTTCACACTTTATTCCATACAAAATATGCCTCCAAATTTTTAGTCGAAAAACAACATTAGCTACTTCTAAATCTTGTGTAGGGTATCTTAACACATAAGGATTAAACTGGAGTGAATCATAAGAAATTACCTAATAATTTTTCATTAGGAAACAACAAATTTCATTCCATGATGCATCACTATAGTTAAAAAATTCATCATTCCTAGTTGGTTGGGACAAAATAGGAGAATTTACCAATCTTCATTTCAATTCCTGAAAACAATCATCATATTATTTTTGTCAAAATGAACATAACCCCCTTAATTCTTATCTTGGTTAGTGGGATTTATTTATGAAAAATGTTATCCATGAACCCTTAGTAATAACATTATAATCCAAGAAAAATATGAAATCACAGTTATATTGGTAGATCTTGGATACTCTTCAATGAATTTTGATTTATAAGGGTCAACATTTATGCAATCTTTAGAAATAATATGAACAAGGAAAGAAATTTATTTCATCCAAAAATAAATCCTACTTAACATTTCATATAGTTTATTTTCAATTAAGTTATTCCAAATACTCATTATGTTACATTAATTTTTCTCCCCAACTTTTGGAATATACCAAAATATCATATGTACAGACAAAAACTATTTATCACCACAATTAACATTGCAATTATTCCAACAAACTATTCAGTTCCAATTATAACCATCTTTGGATGCAGATTGTAAATGTTATTTCCCTTTGTATGCCTTCCGTTCATAACTTCCCAGTTTCCTCCATAGAAAACCATTTTGAAAAAACATATATTTTACGAAGAAATGTGTTTATCATCAAATGAAATATCATTTTTATTATATAGAAAAATCATTTATGGATATTCTATTAAAAATATTCTAACTCTTAAGTTTATCTAAACCGACCTCTGATACAAACTATAAGGCTCCAACTGTGTGCATTATTTAATCATGAGATAAGTCATTAAGTTGAAATTAATTTGCTTTCGAGAATATTTTTAGGATTAGGTATTTATATAATTTGGTAATAACATATACATATCAACTTAGATATTTCATGTTGAAACTTCTATACACTATCTATTTTTTGTTCATAAACAAAAACATGTTATTAAGAAACAAGTTGTTGTTTAATTTTTTAATAGCATAAATTTTCCTTTATCCCATATGTGGATCTATTATTCTATAATTATTGTGAAGAACATTTCAAAACATGGGATGAGTTTAAAAAATATAGTAAGGGATACCTAAATAATGAAAACTATTAGACTTCTGAAAACATGTGAACCATGAATACTTTATCAAAATGTAATACATTTCACCTTTAAGAAGTAGAAAAAATAGTTCAATGAATATAATCTCAATGGTTATCCTTTTATAACAAAAAGATTACAATGAACCCATAGAGACCAATATAGAACATATAAAAGGAAACTTGGTTTGTAAACATACTTTATTGGTATAACCATATGGTCGAATTCGACAAATATCACTAGATGCAATATCCATACGGTCGACTTCTACACTGAAAGCATTCGATGGTGTAACAAAACCACCCATACATAGATTATAATTTAACCAACCATCTTTGGTTTATCACATAACCAACCGTCATTGGTTTATCATATTACCACCCGTCAAAAGTCTAAGTAGCATTTTATAATCATATAACATAAAAGATTTCAATGATCAATATTTAACTCATAAAATTTCATTTTCAATCACAAGAGACCATTTCAAGATATTGAAATAGCGAATCCATTTTTATAACCATTTTCAATACCAAATCATAAAAAAAGGGATTAAGGGATTTCATTTTCTTTTAAAAACATTTAGTCTAATAGAGGTAGTCAAATATCAAATAATGGTTATGGTTGTGGAGGAGTCACTGTCATTTCATTTATAAAAAACATTCTTTAATGTCATTTAATAAAACACATTCCTACAAAAAAAGATTCCACTTGAATGGAATTAAAACAAAATGGGTTTATTATAAAGCGTATAAAAGGAGGTGGCGTATTGTATCAAAATATTCATCAATGAAAGGAGATTGACAAGATGTCCCTTACCTTCGGTCTGACATATCTCAATCATTATATATATTCCTAAATAACAAAACTGGGTAAATTTATAATTGATTGAGAAAATTTTCAATTTTATTATTACATTAAATATATTTTTATCTTGTTATAAAAATTATATAATTATTTATGTTCATATTGTTTATTTTGTCGATATTCGGTACTTGAGTTGAAAATGAACTTCTTTGGTGTAGATTGTCCATGTGGTAAAAATTCCATAATCTAGAGAAAATTATTCATTATTTAAATAACTTATATGTCTATTATATATTTATTTATAACATTCCATGACATTTGAATATAATAAATGAAATTCACTGTTCCTGGAGATGGTGGGATGTACGAATGCATGAACACTACTTTCATTTACTTTTCATATTAATATAATGAAAACTAAATGATACATAGGTATATTATAATCCCAGTATAATATATATTTTATATATGTTATATATGGGCATTAATGACATCATTTATTTGTTTTATGTATGTAATGAACATGTCAAATCACTTTAATGGGGCGGTAGACCGCACTTCTTCAAATGAAATTATCGTATTTACAAATTATGGAAAGCAAAAAAGTATATTGTAAACATAAATTAAAAAAGTGTAGATATATTATAAATAAAATATATATCATATATAAAAACATTTCTATCATTATGGCCACCATGATAGGTGGTAGGAGACAATTGGACAATCATCATTTCATGAGGCAGTAGTTCATTGTACATAGAAACAAAATGTTCGTATCCAATAGATGGAGTTGTGTGTAAGTGTAGTAAAAATAATTATCATGAAATAATAATAGTATATTTATGATAGTATTTTGATATTCTATCAAACAATAATATGATAAAATGTTGTGGATAAGTAAAAAATTAATTTAAATTGAGAGTATATTTTACCTCTATATTAGGTAAATTCTTTTGATTTGTGCCAAAAGGATTTCTTAAATTTCATTATTCCTAAGGTAAGAATTATATGAGGAAATGAGGGATGTTAGTATCATATATTAGTAGAAGTTGGAAAATTAAAGGGTCATGAGTGGTGTGAGTATGTGAGTATAGGTGGTGGACTTTTATAAGAGGGATGAGGGGAACTTTATGAAAGTCCTGAAATATTATTTTATTATAAATTAATATTCTAATTCCAATACTTCCAAATCTAAAAATTTCTAGGATAATTTGATTATGGGTCTAAATACTCTAAAAAAATATGTTTTATACAAGTTTTTGTCACAAAATTATCCTTAACATTGATCTTTATCTGTTGGTTGAAAACATTAATTCTTACGATGTCTTCTTGTATTATCATAAAAATTGGTCAATATAGTTAATATATAATGACAATCAAACCATAAGTGAACATTAATGAAATTTGTAACAATTTATAAGTTAGTTGGTAAGATAATAGATTTTAGGACTATTATATCATTTAATAAAATTTTATTTGTTTTTATAACTAATTTATGTCCATTTTGACACTATTTAGTAATTTTTTGGTTAAGGCCAGACAAACATGATTACTTAAAACCTAAACCATTAACTCAAAGCTCGTATGTCAATATCATCCACAAAATAAGTTTATAGCAACAGAATAATAAAATTACATTTATCGTAATATTTATAATATCATTTATTTGAATCTTTCATTGATAAGGTAATCACTACAAGATCATTTATTCTTAAATAAATAAATTTATTTAATGGATAAAAACAATAAATAAAACAAAATGATGTTTGAAATATTTTTAACTCTATAATGAATATTTATAGTCATTTATATCAATTATATAACCCTATATTAATGTTTTTTATTAAAATATACATTTTTTCATTATATTTTTCTTTACTTTAAATTAATTATCATAACATGTCATTTTCACACCCAAGTGGCTCCCAAATGACAAAATATTGGCCTAAAAATACTTATGGTTGGAAATATCTCATCCAATAGGATTAGGACATGGTTTAGTATAGTATTATATTATTATAATATTATTTTTTACCCTTATTTACATAATTCACCCTTTAACAATGGTAAATAAAAATAATTACTGAAGTTACTATTCATAATATCAAAAAAAATAAAAGGTACATAATAACAAAATTTGGACCTTATGATTTCAAATATAGATTTTATTATTCCAAATTTAAAAATAAATAAATTTTAGTGGCTAATTTATAGTTAATTCTCGTGGACAAAACTATAAAGTGGGTTTTAAATAAGTAAAAACTATCCAAAGATTGACATGTGTTTATATCAAATTTAAATATGAAATTACTTCAAATGACCAAAATTGGATTAAATTATAATAAATAATTCAATTACGCTTCAAAACCAATTAATATGATGGTATAACTATATAAGTAAATTGGATGAAAAGGCAGTTTTGAATTTAAATACACTATTTTTCGTTGTTCATTAAAATATGGATTTTATTAGAAAAATATATATATTTCAACCAAGGTAAAATTTTATTTCCAAATTATAAATAATAAGATAAATTTTTCAAATATAAAATATAAAATTTAAAATATATATATATTTAAAAAGGGTTCTCCATCAAAAGGGAGTAAAATGATCTTGTAAAAATATTATAGTATTTCATTCTTAAAATTGGTTTCATTCTTATTTTAATCCTCTAAAATTTATTGCATAAATGTAAAAACTTTTAAAAATTTTTATAATCATATTATACATAGTTATGTTCATTCCTACCAATAGAACTTCTAGGCGTTAACTACCAATTAAATTAATAATAATATTATTGTATTATTTGTCATTATAACTCAATGTTGTGTGCAATGTACGATTTTGAAGAAACCCATTGCGGTGTGTTGAGTATGAAATTGGAAAAAGTGACATATTTAATGTAAAATAAATATCTTATTCAGAAATATTAATATATTTGAAAATGTATTATTCTATAAATGTGTAGGATTTTACATTTATGAAACCCATTTTATATACATGGGTTATTCATGTTTCAATGATATTATTAATGACCCCATTTCATTTCCATGGGTTATTAATGATTAAAATATATTTTTATGAACCCAATTTCCATTAAATATTAAATTAATGATTCATATATTTTTATGGAATAAATTTTGTTTACACGGGTTAATCACATTTCCAATAAATTATTGTGGAACACATTTCCTTTCAAAGGGTTATTCATGTTTCAATGATATTTTTATGGAAACCATTTTATTTCCATGGATTCATCATGAATCAAATATATTTTTATGAAACCCATTTCCTATCCATGTGTTATTTAGGTTTCAAAGAGTTTAGAATAGAATTCAATTCCATACCACAAGTTATTCATGTTTTAATGACATTGTCACAGAACCCATTTCTTTTCCAATGGTTAATCACGTTTCAATGAAATTTTAATTGAACCCATTTCCATTCTTGGGGTTATAAATTTTTTGATGGGATTTTTATGGAAAATATTATTTATAAATGGATTATTCATGGTTAATAGTGATTTTTATGAAACCCATTTCGCTTCCATGTGTTATTAATGTTTCATAGACATTGTTTTGGACCTCATTTCCATTATATATGTTAATCTTGTTTCAATGATATTAATATGGAGAAAATATCCTTTCAATGGGATAATCATGTTTCAAAGACATTTCTATAAAAATGATTCTTCTCCAAAGGATAACATGTTCTAAAAGGGGTTAATGGTTTCTCTAATATGTTTATGTAGTATTTTAAGTTTCAGAGTTTGGAAATGGTAAGTTGATATTTGATGGGTGGTTACATGGTAAACTAATGATGTGTGGTTCTATGATAAACTAATTCTGGTTGGTTCACATTCAATCCAATGATTTGTGGGTCCATGATAAAAATAAAATGCATTGGGTATAGATGTCTATTGTAAAACTATTCCATTTATAATGTGAAATATATGGAATTCAGCCACAAGGTTATTCCATTTATAAGAATGAAAATTATAATTATGTTTCAATTCGACATTATATGTTATATATTCTTGTTATGGGTCTATAATTTTTTTAATGATTGAGATTTATAGAACATGGATCATTATTATTGATTATGAAGACTTTTTATGTTGACATGTTTTCATATTTAATAATCCAAGTACTAATGGGTATGATTTCCTTTATGATTCACTCATGCACTTTGAATATGTCATTACACCCTTATGTAATCTTATTCTCAATTATGAAATTCAATTTTTAATGCTCATTTTTACCATTACTAATAATTTCAGGTCATCATTATTTTTATGCATTTCCAAGATTTTAATTATGTATCTCAAACTACTTATGCCTATAATGGAATTCATAAGATTGAAATTTATTGATTATTGTGATATTTGAAATGGTGGGATATATAGGAAAAATGTTATTTTAATGACTTATGGGACTATGTTGATATTATTTTTTTATATAAGAGTTTTTCATAATTATGTATAACTGTAATCCTAAATGGTCATTGATGTTATACATTATCCATGTTTTCATTTTAATGTTGTATCATTTAATTTAAAATTTTGTGTCATAAAAATCTTCATAGATGATGTAAATTTAATGTAACGGATTTTATCACATGATGGAGTGTGGGTTATGAGTTGTTTTTGTTTATATTAATGTTCGGTTTAGATAAAATTGGATATTAAGAGGATTTTATATGATTTTTCCTTAATATTTATGGATACCATTATAGTTGTGTAATATTATTTAGATAAAAAGTTCAAATACATACACACCCCATTGTATGTTTTAAAGTATTAAATTTTTTATGTTATCAGATATATTTTTGGTGATTTTTTTGGGTTGAGGTATTTTTCCCCCCTATGATCAATATGATGTTTTATTACAGATGATTTATTTTTAATGACTAAAAAATGGAAAACATGAACATTGGGTGAGAACCTATTACATCTTGAAAGGGAACAAGGCTTGAACCTACAACCAAAGCGAAAAAAGGGTATATTTCCTTCCACTGGAATATGTGATATCCTGGTTAGTTTGAAATCTTTTACAGGTGAGTATTATTATAATATCAGAAACATATGGTATTTTATTTTAGGAATAATGGTTGATTTATCTTGGAAGAATATATGATTAAATCTATTATTCTTTGGGTTTTAAGTATATTTATAAAATTATTGATGAATTATAAGGATTGTTTCTTATGGAATAATTTATTTTTGAATTTTGGTATTACTTTTAAATTAAAATATTAGAATAAAATTTGGAGGTTTAATTTTTTTTGAATTATCTTACCATGTGCTCACCATTTTGGTTTTGGTCAATGTCTAAAGACATATAGAATATCTTGAATATAAATTTATAAGTTTAAAATGTGGTTTTAGTTCTTCAGGATATAAAAATTCAACTTCAATACTCATGGCTTGGATAAAAAGATGATATTTTTGGGGAAATTTATTATGGGATGAAATTATACTCCTCAAGTAAGTATATTTCCATTTTAAATTTCTCTTGGCCAATATGGTAAGATAATTCTTGAACATTATGAAAAGTATCATGAAAAATTATATAATCCTACAAATTTAAATTCGGATGAACTGATGGTATTTTATTTTATCACTAATTTGTACTTTTTAGGCCCTTAACATTCTATTGACCATTTAATTATTAATGATCAATGACCTCCATCATAATCTACTATTATTTATGTTTTTCATCAATTCCCACATATTTTCCCCATATGTGTAATCTTAGTTCTGCATAACTTATGGTGACAATTTGGTATCTAAATTTTCATTTTACAAGTATGTTTTATTAACGTTGTTTATTATGTGGGTTCCAAAAAAAATATAGAAAATGTTAATCACCTAATAAAAAGGATGTATTTCCAAGGTGAAATTTATTTTATGGGGGTATGATATTGCATCCATATATTTTATAAAATAACTTCAATAAAATTATTTTTAATTATTATATATCTTCTATTGTATGAATTTCATTGTTTATATTTCATTCTCTACAATACCAAGTTTCTCTTTTGTAGCATGTAACATTTATTTTCATCAAAAACTTTCATTACATTCAAGTATGAGTCTTACTAGAAAAAAATATATGATTAATATTATTTATTTAACATAATAATTATAACTATTCCATTGGAATTTTAGGAAATTAGATTAGTAACTAGATTATTGTCATACTGTTTACCCATTATTATATTATTAATCCTTCTGTGATAAATTATTTAGAAAAAAAAATAAAAACAAATTGTATATAAAGTATTAAAAGAAAGGAACATTATCTTAACAAATAAAATTAGTCACTATTATTAAATTATAATAATAAATTTTATATTTAATATCATTAATATTATTTAAAATTCATCCAATAAGTTCTATAGTATTAAAATAAGGACAATACAAATTTTAAGCATTAAAATGATGTATTTTTAAAAAGATAGTCTTACTACATTTTAATGGAATACATGTAGTAAAACTATATTTTGGAAATTCTAAAAAATTTATTTGAGAAAATAAAATGATTTTTTTAATTAAAAATATTAAAATTTAATTACGGAAATTTTTTTATTTTTCTAATAATTTAGCATTTAGATGTATAATAAATGAAATGAAATTATAATTGAAAATATTATTATGTCTAGATAATTTTTTATGTTAAATTAAATTTTTATTTTGTTTTAAAATTTTATTTGAATTATTTTTTATATGAAAAAACAATTTATGATATTAGAATCACCTTTACATTCAAATTGGATTTAAATACATTTCAATATTTAGATATTTTAACATTAAAAAAACATTGTCTTCCCATCTGTGAGGCTAATTATAAATTAATTTATTATAATTATGTGATTATAATATGGAATAATTTACTGAAAATTTAAAATAATAATAATTTATAATTTTTTTTAGTTTAACTTATTTTTTGACCTAAAATATTATTTAATGTAATAAATATTATTTACGTCGATTACGGTAAAAATGTGTTTACATAGTTGTTAAACGTTAATCTTCTATAGGAAAATACCCTAGACACTAGTCCAAATATAATATTATAGAAAATATAATACAATATTCCGAATTTTATCAAATTAGGTTCAGTATTGGATTCACTTCATGTAAGGGAGACAACACAAGCATCTTTACCTTTTCATATTTACCAGACTACCCCTCCTCATCCACTATAAAAAGGAACTCACAGTCACCCTCTCTTCACACCTCTAGTTCCATTTTAAATCATAAAAAACCAACATATATAATATTCCATAATACCTCCTATTTTAATTTAAGCCTCACTATCATAATAAATCAATCTTAGGACTTCCTTTCATTTAAACCAAAAGGAGTAACCCAAAAAAGTGGTTACATTCATCAATGATAACTTTTGTTTTATTTATTATGACACCCCATAAAGTATTATAATTACTTGATTTTATAATTTCCATATGATACTCAATTTACTAATATTTTTCTGGTTAAGGATTTATCGTACACCTATAAACACTTTAATTAAATGGGTAATGAAATCACTATTCATGTGTTTGGAAAACTACTCCCTTGTGAAATGAGGTCATTTGTTTTCTTCTTTACAACCATTCGTGGTTTCGAATAATGATGGAAATAATAATTTTATATGATGTTTATGATATTTATACTATCTTATTAATTATGGAATTATTATATAAAAAACATACCTTCATGAGTTCCATTTTTTGGAATACTATAACATTATTGGTGGATGTACAGACTACCACTTATTCCAAGCGATGTGATATGTTCATGCTTAATGTGAAATTTATTAATTATTTTTTTAATAAAAATATACAATATATATGAAATATTAATAATTTTAATTATATTATTATATACTTGTACTTATAAAATATATTTTTCTTTTTTCATTTCACAACCTGAAAAATTGACAACAACGTTCGTGGATATGTGCATTAGCGCCTCCTCGAAGATATTTGATTCTTCATTTTTCATCAAAATATTACAATATTTATATATATAAATATTTAATAATATAGAATTTATGATATAATGGTAATTATTTAATTATAAACATTACATACCTTCATTCCATAATGATCATTGAAAAATGGGATGTTTCTCATACATAAATACGACCTACCGTCTTCATGATCATAACATTGCTTTAATTTTTGTAACCGCCAACAATGTATGATTCTAGAAGTATAATTAATGTAATTTTTTTAAAATTATGTAATTATTTATTCTATATTTATTTAAATAGTGACATCATTGACCATAGTTGACCTATCAAAGTCAGTTTTGACATATAAGCAGAATAAGGTCTAAACATCTAACATAATCATTATTGATTAATTTATAATTTTTAAATTCATTATAAATGAAATAAAAGTAATTATTAATTTTTAAATATTATTAATGATATAAATAACTAACATAAGTTTATTATCCAAGAATATTGGTGAAGATCATGACAAATCCAATATAAGGTATGAGATTCATGTCTCAATTTTTATCTAATGAGCCATACACCATATTCACCACATATTTCATTTGAGTGGTTATATATTGAAACAATTGTATTCTGTTTCATTAATAAATTTATCTGAATTTTATTTAAGGTGTCATTTTATGTTGTTTATTTTGTGGGTCTTTTGATTCAAAAGTCACCACATGGTAATGGATATTTCCACAATTTCATTTCATTAAGGAATATGGTATTATTATTCACCTAATTACTTTTAAATAGAGTATGTACTACCCAATAAAATTTTATATTAGGAATTTATTTTATTACATTATATAAATAAATTTAATTTATGTCATTATTTCAAGGGGGTCATGATTTAAAAGGCACTCAAATAGTGAGGTGTTTCCTAACTCAATTTACATTCATTGAGAGATACGTATATGTAATAGGTTATGTTATTACATGAATTAATGTAAAATGAAATTTAATTTTTTATAATTTATTTTAAATTTTATTTTTTGGAGTCAAATTTTTCAGAAATAAATTTCCATTGATTTATTTTCACTACAGTGATACGATCTTTGTAATGTATTTTCTTCTTACTTATTACATCTGTGAGATAAATATAATATTAAACTATTAATTATATTTTGTGGTATATCCGCTAGTCATTATAATATATTATATAAACTCTTTAATTATATTTGTTTTTAAATTTTATATATTATTATTTTTACTTTAGAGTTTCTGATTTTTATTTTTCCATAGTTGTTAGGGGATTTCTAGTCTTACTTTTATTTCTATGAGACTTTTTCCATATTCACCATTTGTTTTTTCTTTTTGGTCTATATAATACCCATGATATATTTTCGAATTATTCAAAATTAAATTATGGGGATGTATATATGCATTTTATTATATCTCTTTCAAGGGGTTTATGGTTTCATTATTACGAAAAAGTAATGGAATGTTTTCAAAAGATGCCTTATTTGAGATGTTTATCCTAGTATAAAACTATATTATTTAACGCGGTTAATATAAATCTCATTTTAAATGATGTATCATGAATCTACTTTTTATATTGTTATTTTACATAAATTAATGTTTACTTCTTCATTAGAAATTTAATTAGAATATTTCTAGTTGGTATGGGAAAATTTGGAATGTTTAAATACACTTTTCCTCTCTATTGATTTATTTATATTTTAATAAAATTTCCATTAATCAATACAAGAAATCCATGTTATTAGTTTTCCTCAATTAGGGGTATTTTTTATTGATACTAAACCCATTATTTCATTAGAATGAATTTATCTTTATCAATGTGATTGTAATGGAACCCATTTATTTTCAATGAGATAATCATGTATCAAAGAGACTAATATGGACCCAATTTCTTTTTGATAGGTTAGTCGTGATTAAAATAGATTCTATTTAACCCAATTCATTTACATGGTTTAATAATGTTATAAAGATATTGTTTTAGAACCCATTTCATTTCCAAGGGTTTTTCATGTTTCAAAATATTCTTATGGAACCCATATCATTTCCATGGGTTATTCATGTTTCAAAGAGATTTTTATGGAACCCATTTCATTTCCATGGGTTATATATATTTCAAAGAATTTTTTATGCATATAATATAATATACACGGATTAAAAATTATTCAGATATATTCTTATAGAACCCAATCCTTCCTTGGGTTATCCTTTTTTAAATTACATTACCGTGGAACCGATTTTTTTCATGGGTTATTCTTGTTTCAAATAATATGTTAGGGAACCCATTTCATTTCAATGGTTTATTCATGTTTCCATTAAATCGTCATTAAACCCATTAACATTCCATGCCTTAATCATGTTTTTATGATATTTTCATAGAACCCATTTCAATTCCATGGGTTATTCAGGTTTCAATGATATTGTTATGGTCCCATTTCCTTGCGATGGGTTATTCATGTTTGAAAGATATTTTTATGGAACCCATTCTCTTTCTATGGGATATTGATGTTTCAACGAAATATTTACGGAACCAATTAAAATTCCATGGGGTATTCATGTTCCAATGAAATTTTTATGGAACCTAATTAATTTCAATGGGTTAATTATTTTCAAAGAGACTCTTACCGATCACATTTAATTTACATTGGTTAATATTTTTTCAATGTGTTTTTTGTAGAACCCGTTCAATTACCATGGGTTAATCACGTTTCAATGACATTACCATAGAACCCATTTCTTTTCCTCTGGTTAATTAAATTATGAAATGGGTTTTTGGTTTATTTAATCATTTCAAGATATATTTTTAATGTGATTATATTTCAATGGTACTAGGATAATTGACACATGTTTACGTGATAAACTAATGAAGGGTGGTTCTATGATGAACCGAAAATAGGTGGTAACATGATAACCCAACAACAGGTGGATTAATGGTATTCATCCAGTGCATTGGGTTTGAAAGTTGGTTTTTTGGATATTCCATTAATAAGAGTGACATGTATGGAAGTCGATAGATCTAATAATGAATTTATAATAATTAAAAGTAAAACGATTTCCCATTAAACCTTTATGTGTTATCTATGTTTTCTATGGCTCTATGATTTATCTAATGATATAGATTGATATGAAAAAGATCTTTATTAGTGGTGCTAGTAATTGATTCATTTTCTATGATTTCATATTTGATGATTTGTATTTATATGTGTATGACTTCATTTATTATTTTCTCATGAACTCTGATTTTGCCATCATAGACTTATTCACTCTTATGATCATTGTCTACATACAATTGTTAATGATTATTTTTACCCTTATTGAGTATTTGAGATAACCCTTGTAATGTTTCTTTTTTAACATCCATTAAGGAATGGTGTTGAATGATATATATCTATGATGTATTTCACTTGGATGATATTGATAACTAAATGTGAAATACTATAATCTAGGTTAAATGGGAGAAATAACCTATTTATGAATTATATTTCCATGATTAGATGAGTATTTTTATGTAAGAGTTTGTTCTAATTCAATAAAACATTAAACGTAAAAGTTTCTCGAGGTTATATGTGATCCATTTTTTCATTTTTATTTTTTAATGTTTTGAATTAAAATTTGTGTCATAATTATTGACCTCAAAGACAGAAATATATTTTTTTAGATTTCAGCATAAGATCCAGTAGTGTAGGTTATGGGTGGTTATATTAATTTTTTAAATAATTTAGTCTTACATTTTCAAAATGATTTAATTTTTCATTTTTATTTTTATTAGATATGAGTTGGAAATAATATAAAATAATCAGGAAGTAAATAATTATAATTTTGTTGTGGTTTTGGGATAAAAAGAACTTCCCCTAGTCTAATTAACCTACACCTAATGCTAATATAATAATTTAAATCACAACCTTTTCATATTTATCTCACTACTCTATGAAATATGTTTAATGTTTTAGTTTTAAGGTAACATGAGATCTTACTAGGCTATCCCAGTCATTAATTATCCTCAGCCTCACATCCACACAATGTAAAATAAATTCAAACATACAGAAAAATATAATATATTAAGAAAATTATAAATATTATATGAAATGATTATTATTATTTTTCATTATATAGAATAAATTTAGATTTATTAAAACATGCATGTCTCTAATGTGAATCTATAAAGGATACACAACCATAGAGGTATTATCCAAGAATAAACAACTGGAAAAAATATTATTCATTCACTTATTAATATTATATTTTAAAACTAATATATAATTGTTGTACATATAGAATGAAGTATAAATTTAATAGTAATAGTAATACAAATAACAGTGGGAAATTCTATGTATTATTAATGGATTGAAAAAAATTAATTATTCTTATGTTCATGAACTATATATAGCTAATATATTATTGATATGAAATATTTAATATCTCAAAATTAATAAGGAAGAAAAATTATTTAGAATGTTATCATTTTAAAATAATAACATCATATAAGAATTATAGACCTTATTTAATGAAATAAAATATCTAAATAAACGCACTACCTATTTATAAAATCATTTTTTTAATATGAATTACTTCAGATATAACAAATATTCTCTATTAAACTATAAATGATTGAGTTTCCATGAAAATATTTGAAATTTAAATTTTTCTACTTCATATGATATATTTTATTTATAACTCACTTCATACAAAACAGACTCATCCTCTAAATCATAAGAAACACAATTAAATTTAATATATATGATCATTCCATTAGCATAGAGTATATTCCATTAAATTTGAAAGATATTTCAATTCATAAGATATTTCCTTGTATAAAAAATCTATGAAAAATACTAATGTTTTTAAAATTAGATAAGAAAATCATAAAATCTAAGGAAATTTTTTTAGTCCACATATTGAATAATATTTCATACAGATCCAAATAAAATTTATATATTTCCTTAATTTAAAAAATATACATTACAATATTATAATGTAAAAATATCACATTATAGATAATTTCAAATAATTAGAAAAATTCGATAATGTAATATTTTTTCCAAATTTCCCATGAATATAAATGAAATAATTCTCTATACATAACATATGACACATATAAACATTTTTATCAAAAAATTTTATATATATGAATATATTGAGTAAATATTATATTTTAGCGACACAGAGAATAATATCAAATTATTGTAGATTATTTATTAAAATAGATGCTGGATTTAATGAGAATAAAAAACACAGAATACATGAGAGTATATTAATACACTATAACTATAAATTTTTTCTTATATTTAATATTCTAATTCATTCTGGAGAAATTAAAGATTTTATAATAAAATATACTTCTCTAATTAAATTATTAAATATTTAAAATATAATATTTTTAAGGATAATTCTTATTCTCTATATTGGATATTTATCTCCAATGACAATATCCATTCTTATGAAAAATATCTATTTCGATAAAATGGAATTTTAATGGTTTAATATCATCAATTAATTAAAAAATTTCTTTCTATTATATTGAAAATTATATTTTATATATTTTTAATTAATTTATACTACATTAAACAAATAAAACCTATTAAAATTAGTCCATTCCACATCCACACTATTTTGTATATTTCACTCCAAATTTTTTAAACATTACATTTATTTATTTTGATTGGTCAATTAATGGAAAAATTACCAGATAAATCATTCATAAAATAATTTATCACCAATTTAAAATTATTTTCAATGTAATATATATATATATATATATTATAGTAGTGATAAGAAAACAAAAACAAATATCTGTCAAATATTTCTAATTGTTCTCCATTCTTCCTTTCAAAGATCCATCATCTATGTCTACATCATATTAATCATTACTCATTTTATAATTTATTTTAAAATAAGATTATTTTCGGTGATATAGTTTTATTTATAATCTTATGAAACTCTTTATTGATTCTTCTATGATTCTATATAATAATATTAAATAACAAATTTTTTGTAAATGAATTAATGAACTTCTGAATCATGATGGATTTCATGTGGTCTACATATGTATGTTTTATAATTATATAATAGAAGATATATGAATTATAAATCACAACTACAAAATGTATGCATATTTTTATCTTATAAAATAATTATTATTTTTTGGATATGATTTCTATAGATATTCTAACATCATTATGCATATACTTGATGTTGTTAACTATATTAACTATCTTTTTTCGTGTAAATTTTATACATATATATAATGTTATATTTTATATACTTATTCATGTTACAAATTAATATGTTATGTATAAATGGATCATGATTATTTTCATATTATTTTACATAGTTATGAAATTCTATTTGTTATTCACTCATGATAACCCCTATTTGTTCATTATTATTTTTTCTATTGTCAATGAATGTTCTATCTTGAAATTGGATAACATGTTTTTATTTATTTATCATATTAACTAAATTATACTAGTTATTCCATTATGATATTACACTCACATTTATGAACTAATTATATATCCTTCTATTATCCATGAATGTACTATTCCCTTATTGGGTGTTTGAGATCATACTTTTTTAATGATTTTTATTTTTCTGTATGAACAATGCATAATATTATGTGTGATTATTCTAAAATTTAATCATGTATAAATAATGTTTCTTTAACAAATTTACAAAAAATTTCTGAAATAATTTGATTATACTAATAACCTCCAATGGATCTAATCTTTTGGGTTTTGTGAGTGTGTTTTTATTCTTGATATGTAATGTATAATTACATGTAATGAGTTAAAATATATTTATTTCATATTTATTCTTTCCTAATTTCTATAACAATATTATACAAACACATTATCTAGTTTGATATCACATCAAACCACATCTTCATATCTCTAAATTTCTCAAATATGTAAATATTATAAGAGACAAGGTTTAAGAGTTCAAAATAATCTGTTGATTATAATTCATGGTTGGTATAAAACTAGAGGGGTTCCATAAATGAATTGTGAAATTTTGAACATATGTAAAAATAGATATATTCTCTTATTACATTATCTATATAAACAATATCACCATTTTATTATTTAATGTATATGAAAATAATTTTTTAGAATATATTTTTTCAACTTCATCCTTCATATTCATGTTCGTAATCAATATCCTCGTTTGATAATGTTAAATTTAAAAATCATAATAACCTAATGTAATATTCTTTTTCAATGAACAATGAAGGGCCCAAAATATTTGTTTCCATAGTGTTAATACATGGATCCAGAATAGGTAACTGAGAAGATCTATTAAATGAAGTCTGTCACTATTGTAAGAAGGGATCAACAACTAATTTTACCATCATGGATAATGGTGGATATTATACATTATTCTTAATAATGTTCACAAAATGAGTCATTGGTTAAATACCCCCATGAAATTTTAAATTCCACATGTTTATTTTTTGGGAATGTAATTAAAAGAATCACTACATTATCCATAAAATTTTCTATTAGGTTAGTTTCTCCTTTTTCTAGCAATTTTCTAAAATTAATAATGTTTAAAAACTCATAACACAATAAATCATAAAAACAATATATTCTTTTGAGTAAATAAATTATAAGTTCTGGTTTTAGGAAATCTCAATTTTTATAGAAGGGTTACATTAACTATTTGGTATAATTCCAAAAAATATTAAACACTTTTAAGATACTAACTACATTTATCCAAAATTCACTTCTATAATTATTAAATAATATTTAATAAATACATTGATAAAATATAAAATACAAAATTAATTTCGTTTAATGTCTTTAAAATTTATATTCATAGAAAAGTAGTTACAAAAACATTAAAAATTATTCCAAATCTTCAACAGAGTCCTCCTATATTATATAACAAAATTTTTAATACATGTTATCACATTTTTATATACATAAAAAATGGTAAGGATATGGTCCCTTTAATGGGAGGAAAAATAGTAAGGAAATGAAATATGATTCATCTTGATAATACGAGTGCGTACAATAATAATAATTTGATAATAAATATATTATCAAAATCAAAATAATATTAAAATCATTTAATGAAGACATACAATTTTTCAGAATATTATAATGAAACAATATGAACATATTTCCATGATTTCTACCCTGTAATTATAACATATTGTAAAAAATATAATTGCATAATGTTTATGATTAACATTATAAAAAAAGCTAGTTTCGCCTTGTTTGTGGATAACGATATAATTTGATATCATATTTTACCCAATGCATTTGCTGGTTGTAAAAATATTGGCTCATCTATTATATATAAATAATATAAAAATATTATGACACATTGAAAACAAAAACATATTGAGAATAATCATGAAATAAACCAAGAGAAAAGTATTGGTTTTTATGAATTATTTAATGAATATGAAATTGAATAAACATAGAGGTACCAAATACATTAAGGCAGTACATTATTTCAATTTTTTGAAGGTATCATCAATATATTAAATTATTATAGGAAATAATGAAAATATTAAAAAATATATGATGAAAGAATGTGTGGTTTCAATATTATAAAATTAAACAATATCATTATAGGTTACAAAGAATTTGTCCCAAGGATTAAAGAAATGCATATCCCCATAAGAAGTAAAGGGATAATTAAATAAATGGTATTTTAATTGGATATAATTAAATTTAAAATATTTATATATAAAAGAGAGTGGGAATGAGATGTAAAACCAAATGAAATTGAATTAATATAATAATATCCTCATGAACATTGTTAGATATGACTTATTATTTAATGATTAAGATAATATTATAGTTTAAATTATTATTAAATCCCAATAAGAGAATGAATAATATATTTAGAATATAAATTACATTTCAATATTTTGAAAAAATGAATAATAAGATAAAAAATTCCACGTTGGTGTTGAGATGGAAGGAGAACCACTCACATTAGTTCTTTTTTTGTTTCACCATGATTTTACCTATTGACTAACTGAATTATATTTATGAAAAAATTAATCAATTTTTTACAAAATTAATTTCAATTATTAATTATAATATATCATCACTGAAAAAATATTTTTAACTAATAAATAAATATTATAATCGTATGGTTTCATGTATGATAGAATCTTCCCCATTTTTTCACTATTTTGAATTTGAAAATATTTATCTATAGATTTTTTACATTACCTATAAAAGTGTAAAATTATATAGTAATTAAATACTACTCAATTATATGTTATAAAAGCAATCCACTTTCGAAAGAGGTGATAATTACATAATTGGAAACATCCTAATAGATTTTAAAACTATCCATTAATATAACTTCTCAAAAGAGTGATATTGTATGAGTCCAGATCTTTATTTCAGATTTTGATCTTGATTCTGAGTTTTTTTGTGGAAAAAGTAAGAATTGGAATTTTTCTGAGTACATGCCATTTACCCCTATGTACATGACATGTACCCAGTTTCCATAGGTAGCCGTGTACTGGGCGTGTAACGACCGAGTATATGGTCATGTGGACCACCTAAATCATTGTCCAGTTGATGAATTTAAATGACATGTACATTTAATGAACACATCATGTACTTTTTTTTATTGTATTAATTTGATTTGGGTCGCATATCATATACAGAGCCCCTTTTTCAACCCATGTCTCATACATGAGAGCGATGTGCAACCAAGAATCTTTCAGTGCCTCCTGTTCCTCCATCAAAGCTCTAATTGAGGGCCGCTAGGTGTGTTAGATTTCCACCGGTGTGTTATCTCATTCCCTAGAGCCTTTGTTCCTAATTTCTCCTCTTTATTGAGGTATCCAACATTGATTTTTTTTGAAATTTTTATATATCTACAGTGTTCTATGATAATTCAAGGGATGATGTACAAGAGTGTTCTTTGTATAACATCTATGTAGGTGGTTTATTTCCTTTCAGAGTTTTCTTTTGAGTGTATATATTCCCATGTGAAAATTAACCATGACTTAAGTATTTCATTTTAAGGAATTGAACCCTATAGTTATCAATATTTTATTGAATGATATATTAATGGATTTTATTGATACATTATACTAAATTTCATTTTTAGGGGACACACTATGGTTTCATTTCCTTATATGAATGTTTATGGGAATTTGGACCAGGTTGCCTATAAGGCATACCTTGTTCCCTTACCTTGGTTGTTAGGTAGGAATTGATTTCTTATCGTTTCTTATTAAATTCCTGTGTTTTTCATTATAGCTACTTTTCCTTGAAGTAGTTGATATTACACTGTGATGTTGGATATTTTTTGTGTATGATTGTATTAATAGGGCTATGATAACCTGGTGTAGTAACGCTATAGAGGGAATTGATGTTGAGTGTTTCCCTAGAGTGCCTATTATGTTTACTATTGCATGATCATAGGGTGTATTTAAAGTTATTTCTCCCTCAGAGTGTCTATAATATACTATTACCAGACCATAAGGGGAATTGGAATTCAATTCTTCCTTAGAGAGTCTACAGTTTATCGTTAAAAGACCATAGGGGGAATTGATAGTGAGTACATCCTTAGAGAGTCTTTGTCTTAGGGAGGACAAATGGGTTAGACTATGTGAGCATTCCCAAAGGGTTGTTATATCTTTATTGAATTGATGATATGTTGATCATGAGGCGTTATACTATGAGAACATTCCATAAGGGTTTCTTTTAATTTATTGATTGATTGTGACAGGCATGCCATGCCAAAGAATAATCTTGGAATTGGTATTACCTTATTGATGGGTTGTATTATGAGGAATCTTCTTTTCTTTTACACAAAGGATATAGAGTTTAGGATAGATCCAACGGTTACATTATTCAATGGTTTTAATAACTAATAAATGTAATTGAATGTAATTGAAAAAAATATGATTTTTACTTTTGAGTAATTTATAGTTTATTTCCTTATTTTTCATATTGCCTGCTATATATACTCACTGATTGTTAGGCACAAAAAATTATGTGGTTTCCTACTATGATTTGTCTCGCACCCTATGTGGGTCATGTTTTTCGACTTAAATAGATTCAATGGTTGCATGTATAGATAAGGGAAAGCACCCTTCTACATCAGGTACTTGATTGTTGTTGGAGCTGGAGGGATTGGGACCAAGCTGAGGCTTGTGTTGTTGTTGTAGTTATTTACAGTTTTTTAGTACTTTGGTTTTAGGGTTGTATTTCTAGCATTGTGACTTGTTTGGATGATTTCCTAGATAATAATGCCATGCATCATCATTTATATATATATATATGTGTTGTATTTTTTATTACCATTAGTCTTCAACTATTTACTTTGTTGTATGGTATTATCTCTTCTAATATTATTACAATTTGTTTCTACTGTGTTACTCTACCAATGATGGAATTGTTTCCCCACTATCACACCCAAGGCCCTCACTTCTTGTTTGTATCCCCTGACATTCGGTGAAATGCACTTCTGGCCCCTTGACGAACTTGGTATTGGACACCTTTAGGCGGCACCAGGATCTAGGATGTTAAAAAGTTTTATCAAATGAGTATTTCTTTTCAACTTTGCCTTAATATTTGGATAATATAGACAGTGATATGAATTAATATGTTTTTATTAATGAGTTTTTCTTTAGAGTATCTAACATGTGTATAGGGAAAATCCAATTTACATCAAATATTGCAATTTTTATGGGTTTGCATTTGATACAGTTGATTTGATTTCACCGTTGGGTGATACACATGTTTTGTGATGTTATGATTTATGTCATTAAGATTCTATTTCTGTTTCAACCTGATGAGATGAGGGTATTCCATATCATTCATCATATATTCACTTGATAGAGATGACATGCCATGTATTCTTGTGATTTCATTTAGGCTGAATTACTGATTGTATGTTGTTGTGATGGATGTTCTGGTAGATATGCATGTTATTTTATATAAGTCATCCTAATATTCCAAAAAATTTGATACGATACTGTAATTTGTAATGTTTTATTGGTAAGGAAAGCAAACAATGGCCCCCTGTGGTGTTATGGGCCCACTTGGAGCAGAATTTATGGGATCATGTTTGAGATATTAAGTGATTTTCTATTCAAGTTATGATGTGAATAACGATGACAAAAATTTATTCGTGGAAGTATGGGCTCTCACAGGTATAATTTGTCATTATCTAGATGAAATTTTAAGTTTTTAATGGTCTCGTAGAAGATTTAGCGAATTATAGTCTGGAAACCCAGAAAACATAGTGTGTGGTGTTAAGAAAACACACCATGAGTTCTTCTGGTTTTGGAAGAAACTACTTTCCATAAGTACATTCTCTGTCGTCATTAACTGTGTGAAAAACTATGTAAGAAGTGAAATGTGGTTTGGAAACTTTGGAAGAACTTGTCATGTACTAGGATTACACACCATGATGAAGAGGCCACGTATCCGGCCGTGTGACTAACGACAAGGGTCGATAAAACATTGGATGAACATGTTGTGTCCTATTCTTACATGCTGTGTAGAATCGACCGTGTCTCCGACCATGTGATTAATGAAAAGGGTGGTTGGAAGAAAATACAATCATTTCGTGTTTAGGGTGAACATGTCGTGTAGTGTTACCAAGGGGAGAATCGCGTGCTTTAGATATGTAGAAGAACTTGGGATGGAGGTAAAATTAAAGTACACATTGTATCAAAGGAGGGCCACTCTGTGTGTAGGGGTGTTACACGACTAGGTTTATCATAGTTATGCCCATGAGATATCCTCTAGTTGTAAGCCAGATAGAGGGAAACAACCAGACACCAGAAATGGTAGTTCAGGGACCACAAACAGATCCTCTCGTCATGCCCGTCTTGGCACCAGCTATTATACTAGACATAGCTTCTGATGGATAGTTGTTAGAAGGCTCCATGATGTTTATGAAGACCTTCCAGGGAGCACTGTATCCTTCCCCATAAATGTAATAGCTGAAGTGGGTTTTCTAAAAGTATAATCCTCCAACTTTCTCAGGGAATAGAGGACCTCAGGCTGTAGAGTCATGGATATAATCCACGATATCTATATTCGAGCATCTCAATACACATATTAAAAGAAGATTGAATATCACAACCTACATGCTTCATGATTCAACCATGAGATGGTATGATGTGATATCATAGGTGGTAATCCAACAAGTTATGTCTTTGGATGAGTTCCAACAGACCTTCTATGATTATTTATACCCAGATACCTTGAGGTCTGACCGATCTCGAGAATTTATGGGTATGGAATATAGTAATCATTCAATCATGGAGTACTCTTCTCACTTCAAGGAGATACCATGCTTCACACCCATTCTGTGTGTGTGTGTGGGGGGGATGGGGTTGATGAGTTATTTATGTCCATGAAGTTTGAGTATTGTCACAAACATGAAATCTTATCCCATGTGATCATTTTCAGGTTGAGTTCCACGTCATCTATAGTCAACTAGCAACTGATCACTAAGCGTAATCTAAGGGATTCTGGAGCTGTGAGTTCAGGCGTTTAGGCATACAGAGTTGGTACTTCTCCAATAGATTGTAAGATGTGCTGAAAAGAGTCTATGTGTGGAGATCCGAGTAAACATGATGTTTCATTAGGTATCTAGTTTGTATACTACCAGTGTTGTAAGAGTGGGAATACGAGACCTCAGTGACTGAGAGACTGAGTCGAGTGTCGATCTTATGGAAAGATGGTCCATCTTAAGCAATTTTCTAGTTCTTCTAACCATAATCTAGTGATATCAGTTATACTATGTCACTATGTTTATGATCAGGACAAAAATTTCCTCATTAGTTTGAGAAGTGGAGTTCGTCCGCCCATTCAGGATAAGGAGGAAGTCGTTGTGGTGGTATCCAGTTTACAGGCTTTCAGCGATAGCAGTGTAGATCAGCTCAAGGTATTCTGGAAGGGTCATAAGACTGCGGTATAGGTCAGACCATTGTAGTGGAGTTGACCCAATAGGATTCAGATTCTGGACCCTCTATTGATGGAGGTATGACTCTTTTTGCCTCAGTTTTAGCTTCATACCTTATTGATATAGGGGATTCCCATATTTTCATATCTATTTCCATTATCGAGAGCTTGGTCTATGTATTATTAATACTGAAGATGTTGTAAAGCTAGACACATCATTGGAAATATTGATATATAGTGTACGTCGGTTCAAGGAGTTCCCTCTTGAGGATGGTGGGTGACACTTCTTATGGTACCTATATGTCTTAGAGATGATAGCCTTTGATGTCATTCTCATAATGGACAGTTTATTATCCTTTCATACTTTTTCGACATCTATCACTGCTGGGTGAGTTTCATATCACTGGAGGGTGGGTCAATTCTACACAAGGGTGAATAGGATGTCTAGGTGAGAAGAAAGAGACCCATGAATCATGGGTAGATCATTAATACATCCCATATTGGTAGAGTTTATCTATATGACTAGGGGACTTCACAGATGAACATTCCTCCAGTGGTGGATCATTTTAGAGATGTCATTTTAGATGACATTTATGATTTACCTCTAGAGTGAGAGGTATATTTATCTATTGATCTTGTACTAGGAGTGGTACTAGTGTCCATTACTCCTTGTATGACTAATACACCATAGTTATAGTAGCTCAATAAGTAGTTAGAGAAGTTTTAGGAAAGGGTTTAGTCTGATCCCACAATTCTCCTTGGGGTGCACATATTAATTTTTTGAGGATACTTGAAGGTACCCCTAGAAATTTTGTGGATTATAAGAAGGTAAACCACTTGAAGATCAGGAATAGATATCCCTTACCAAGGATTGATGATCTCTTTGATCAACATTGAAGAGATCAGGTGTTCTTGAATATTGAATTGAGATCGGGTTATCTTCAGTAGCACATTAGACCATAATATATACCTCTTATAGTCTTTCGGAGCTGGTATGGTCTATACGAGTATCAGGTTATGTTTTTCGGTCTCACAAACACTCTGGTAGCTTTCATGGAACTGATGAACTGAGTGTTCCATCCTTACATGGATTATTTTGTGGTTGTTCTAATTGATTATGTCTTGATTTACTCTTACACCAAACACTACAATGCCGCACATATTGATAGCATTTTGATTACACTAAGAGAGCATCAATTATATGTTAAGCTCTCAATATTCCACTTTTGGAAAATTCACTTCTTGGTTAATGTCATCTCAGAGACAAGAGTATCAGTAGACCCATATAAAGATAGAGTAGTTGTTTATTGGGAGAATCTGATTAACTTCTTTGAGTTACAAAGTTTTTTGGGGATGGATGGTTACTATAGGTGCTTTATTCATGAATTTTCCTGCTTTGATGCACTATTGATGAGCATGACTAAGGAGAGTGTGATGTACTAGTGGACCTATAATTGTGAGTTATCCTTTTAAAAATTGAAATGGAGGTTGAATTTGACAACAATATTGGTCTTTCCAGGTCCAGGAAAGAGATACAAAGTTTACTACGATGCATTAGGTATCGGGATGGGTGGATTTTTTATGCAAGGGGAAGGATTCGTAGCATACAGGTCTCAGCAGTTGAGGACACATGAGAGGAAATACATGACAGAAGATCTTAAGTTAGCTACATTTGTACATGATTTATGATGTTGGGTACATTATCATTTGTGAGATCATTTTTTAGTTTTTACTGAGCACAAAAGTCTCATGTATTTCTTTATAAAGCGTGATATGAATTTGAGACAATGAAGGTCTGTCGAGTAAATTCAGTCTGTTAACATTGACCTTTCATATATGCCTAGGAAAGGAAATACGGTGGATGATGCGTTGAGTAGGAGCACTGAAATAAAACCATTTCAGTAGTCCAGTAGTGAGGGGTAGCTTATGGTTATATTCTAAGAGATGAAATTGGAGTTGTATGATAGAGAGGGGAATAAATTTCATTCTTCTGTAGTTGTTACCACTAATCTACTGGATTAGGTGCAAATGAGGCAGCTAGAAGATTCTGAAGTCCTAGTCCTATGGGATAGTGCGTTAGGAGAGGACCCTAATCTAGGATGGACCTTATGAAAAGACGAGATATTCTATTTTCATGGGTGAATATTGGTTCTAGAAGAGATACGCGAGAATATTTTGTGATCTTTTCATTCCACATCATTGAATTTTCATCATGGTTCCACCAAGATGTATTGATATTTACATTGTCATTATTGGTGGACAGGTATAAGGAGAGATTTTACTGGTTTTCTTATGATATGTACCATTAGTCACCAAGAGAAGGCGGAGCATCAGTGACCAAAAAGTCTTTAATGTAGTTACCCATTCTTGAGTGGATGTTGAATGACTTTTTGATGGATTTTAGGATGGGTTTACTGAGTTATCCTTGGAGGAATGATGCAGTATGCTTGTTGTTTATAGACAGACGAAGGTTTCTCATTTCATGCCGAATAAGGAAACCTTCATTTTTGATGTTCTTGGAATCTTTCACATCTATGATACTGTACATTTGTATGGGATTCCATACATTATTATTTCAGATATGGATTCCCGGTTTACGTCTCTTGTATGGTAGGGACTAGAAAGGGCTCTAGGTATAAAGGTACTTTTTAGTACAACTTAACATCTCCAGATAGATGGCTAGTCTGAGCTTATGATTCTTGTGTCGGAGGACATGTTTCGAGTATGTGTCCTAGATTTCAGGGGTTCTTAGGAGTGACAAAAACACCTAGTGGAGTTTTCCTAATATAATAGTTTTCATGTGATCATTTAGAAGGAACCTTTTGAGGCTTTTTATGGTCAGTGATGCTATTCACCCACGTTTTGGTTGGAGGTAGTAGAGGCAGATATGTTGGGACCTCATCTTTTCTAGGAGACCACTCAGCATGTTTTTTTGATTCAGATTATGATGGATACTGCACTGTGTCACAATAAATCATATTATTATCAATGGAGAGAACCATTGGAGATTGAGGTCAGAGATCAGGTTTTCTTACATATAACACCGAGGTTGTGACACATGGGCATTATGAGACACGGTAAGCTTTCACTGAGATATGTATGGCTATTTGAGGTTTTGGAGAGAGTCGGTTTGGTTTCCTATCAGTTGTATTAACCTCATAGGTATCAGACTATGCATGAGGCCTTCTATGTTTCTCATCATTGGTATTATTTTTCAAACCTGTCTCAGATATTTAAACCAAACGAGGTTGAGTTGGGGGTGGATGATTCCTTCGAGGTGCACCCTATATGGATTGTGGATTATAGTACGAAGGATCTCTATGGCCAGTCTATTCATCTGGTACGAGTGCTATGTCATCACAAGTGAGTACAGGATAAGATGTGGTAGATGGAGGCCGATGTACGATCATAGTGGCCAGATCTTTTTGATGTTTCATCTTCTTCACCCTTGTAAGGGAAATTCAGGGGTGAATTTATTTAAGGGGGTTGTCTATTTGAATCCAGATCATCATTTTAGGATTGGATGTAGATTCTATGTGTTTTTTTTGGAAAAAGGATGATTTTGAATTTTTATGAGTACATGTCGTGTACCCCTGATTACACACCTTCTACTGGGTTTATGCAGGTAGCTGTGTACTAGCTGTGTGATGACTGGGTAAATGGTCATGTGGATAGCCTAATGTAAGGAAGGTTGAGGAATGTAAATGTCTTGTACATGAAATGAACATGTTGTTTACATTTATTTTTATTGGATTAATCGATCTAGGGTCATTTCTACTTTCCAAAACCCCTTTCCTCTTCCCGTGTTTCATACAAGAGAGAGATGTACAACCAAGAATCTTTGAGCGCCTCCCATTCCTCCATCCATGCATCAATTGAGTTATTTTAGGGAGCATTTTATTTCCACTGATGATTTCTCTCTTTTCCTAGAGACACTTTTTCTTATTTCTCATCTTTCTTGAGTTATAAAATATTTAACATTTTTTAATTATTTGAAGATTTATGATGTTCTATGCCAATTAAAGGGCCCAAATTCAAGCATCTTCATCATTCAATGTACAGGTAGTTGTTTTGTATCCTTTAAGATTTTAAATATGAGTTGTATATAGCTATGTTCCGATTTCCCATGATTTTTGTATTTTATGTTAAGGAATTGAACCATGTTATCATTATACATATATTGATTGATCGATTAAGGGTTTTGTTGATACATTATGATAAATTACATGTTTAGGGGAAACATTGTGGGTGCGTGTCCTTGTGTAAATGTTTATGGTTGTTTGGTCTAGGTTTCCTATGAGGGAGACCTTGTTTCCATGCCTTGTTTGTTTGTTTGGAATTGATTTCTTGGTTCTTCTTGTTAATGGAATGTTTTATGCATTGTATATTCTTATCCATTTATTAGTTGAGATTAATTTAGGATACATGATATCGTTGGTGTATTATTGTACTACATGGGGATGTCAGAACATAATATAGTTAGACCATATAGGGAATTGACGTTGAGGGCTTCCCCTAAGAATCTTTTATGTTTACTGTTGTGAGACCATATGGGGTATTGACAGTGAGTTCTCCATCAAAGTTTCTATATTATACTGTTATGAGAGAAAATGGGGAATTGATGTTGAGTGCATCCTTAGAGGGCATGTGGATTATCCTTAAAATACCAATGAGGTAATTGACAGTGAGTACTTCCTCAAAGGGTCTTAGGTTTTAGTAATATTAAAGGGGTTAGAATGTGTAATCATTCCAAGAGGGTCATTATATATTTATTTAATAGATCATATGATGAAAAGGTGGATTTATACTATGATATATTTCCCATAGGGTATCTTTTGAATGAATGATTGATTATAACAAGCCTTCCAAGCCTAAGAGAAATCATGGACTTCGTCATACATTATGATTAGTTGGACTTCTATAATATATTATTTCCTTTTATAAAGGGGGAACAAATATTAGGAATGATCATGGGGTTAAATTATTCAATGGTTTTAATAATTAAATAATGTAGATTAATTTAATTGAAAACTGTAGGATTGTTTGATTTTTGAGTATTTCTTAGTTTATTGCCTCAATTTTCTTATTTCCTACTATATATAATCATTGGCTATTATGCACAAATCTTTTGGTGGTTTCCTATTGAGATTTTTATCACAGCCTATTTGGGTGATGCTTTTTTATCCAAACAGATTATATTATTATCGGTATATATAAGGGAAAGAGCCCTTCTATATTAGGTACTTGGTTGCAATTAGAGTTGAAGAGCATGGGACAAAGCTGAGGCTTCGGATATTGTTGGAGTTATTTACTATTTTCAGTACTTTGGTTTTAGAGTTGTATTTAGAACATTGGGGATTGTTTGTATTCTTTATTAGATCCTTGTTTCAAGAATCATCATATATATATATATATATTTTATAGTAGTTATTACATGAATTATTCCACTGTTTACTCAGTTGAATGGTATTATTGCTTCCACTACTATTTAATATTTGTTTCTGCTGTGTTACTCTGCCAATGAGTAAATTGTTTCCCCACTATCACACCCAAGGCCGTTGCAGCTAGTCGGTATCCTCTTGCATTCATAAAAATGTGCTTGAGGCCATATGACCAACTAGGTTGGGGGAACCAAAGGGCGGTACCCGGATCCGAGATGTAATAGATATTGATATAATATATGTATTAAAAATTACTTATAATAGTTATAAATAATAATTATAAAATAAAAATAATGTTATATTACTAATTTTATATTTTTGAGGGGTTAAAATGAAATTTTAATCGAATAATAGAAGTATATAAATTGAAGAATAGGGATGAAATGTTACTATGTCCCGGAAAATTACCCTATTTTGAACAGCCAAATACCATGATCCGTTAATGTTAGTTAAAATAGAAAATATTTAGGGATTTACTGAGACTTCATATAAGGTATTTGACATGCATTAGGATGAATTTTGTATGTTATTCCCCTTGGGGTTGAGAGGGTGAATTATTCATTGAAGGGAATGGTATTTTGGATTTAAACAGGAGTAAAATGCAATATTTATACCAAGAAATAATATATATTTTTCCTGTGAATATAAATGAAATATAATTAAATTTATATTCATAATGTTTTACTTTTTACCCTTATGTCATAAAAATTATGTTTTCTTATAACTTGTAATAAATAAATAAATATAATAATCAATAATTGATTTCTAATGAAAAATTAAATCCATAGACTTTAGAATTTAATTTTTAGTTTTGAAAAATATAATTATTATATTTTAACGGATTACTTATCTTATAATAAAAAATTTGGTATCATTATATCATTATATAATTTATTACGTAATTAGTATGTGCATATTATATTATAATAAATACAATATTTTTAAAAAAACATTTTACACTTCACACAAAATTTCATGTTATTTAAATTTTTTTTGAGGAAAACCACTCATTTATATATTTTACAAGGCGATTGTTAAAAAAAATTTTATATAAATATTCCTTATAAATTTAGGTTTTTTAGACATTCAAATATTAGATTTAAAATATAATTTTTATAGACTATGTTAAAACATAACATATTGAAAATATATACTTGTACTTTCATTGAGTTATAATATGTAAAAAAATTATTTTATATAATTATAATAATTCTATTTACTTATTTTATTCTCAGTAAATAGAAATATTTATTTTTATATTCTATCAATCCAGTTATGATTCTTATATTTGGGTGACTATTGCGATTGAAATGTAATTATTCCAATTGTCATATTACATTTATATTTCAAATACTCAAATATTATTTCCTTTATTAATAATTTGATATTTTTATCAAGGTTATTCAAATATTTTATAAAATACCAAACATATTTATATTCATTTATCGTATTTTTATAGGGATTTTTTTAATATGATATATGTAAGGGAAAATGATCATATGGTTTTTCATATTGTATTAATGTTAATTATTATTATTTATTCTCCAATTGTTGTTTTTAAATGAAGTTTGGTGAATTTATCCTTTGTATTTAATATTATATATTTAAAAAATAATGTAATTTTTTTTATTATATGGTCATTGGGATAATATAAATTTCATTTATAGAGGGAATATTTAAATTCAAGAAAAATAAATGTTTTTGAATGTTAATTTCATGACATAATGATTGGGTTGTTATACATACTTTGGGATAATTACCAATCTAAAATGCTGAATAATCACATCTTTATGATTTGTTGAACAAAAATGAGTATACTCCATGTTAATGATTGAATATCTCCAATTGATGTACATATAATATGGACACTAGACAAATTACACAATCAGTTTAGGCCAATGGTGGTATGTGATATGTTATTGTTGTAAATGGTAATTCCTAACAAATATTTATTTTTCATTCAATATTACACCCCTGTGAGAAGATAAGGGACACATATTATGAGATGGTATAATGATGATATAGTGTTTTCAACCCATGTGTTCCTTCTATAGCAATAGTTCTATATGAAAATTTGGAGGGGGAATGCCATAATGTTGAATTACAATATATAGGGTAGAGGTAAAGCTATGTTAGTTCCAAACCTTGATAGAACCTGATCATGAGTATAGGTGGGAGAATAAAATAGTGTATAAATTTATGAATTTTAACTATTTTAAAAAATGTAATAAATGAGAATAAATTTAATAAATAATGAATATAATAAATTTTTATAGACTTTCAGATCAATGCAATTTGACAAATTCTCTTCAAAACAATTTACTATATGAGAGGTATGGTATGAATTAAAAGGTCATTACATTTGACGGGGTGAACCCAATTAAATGATAACATTTCTAGTAGAGTCACAACCTCAACAAAACCACAAATTTTGAAGGGGATATTCAACCTGATTACAACACATAACTTTTACAAAGTTATAACCTTATAAATAAGAGAACTATATTTAGAAGGGAAAATTTTAAAACATAAAATATCGTTTCCATAGAAGGGAATCAATAGAAATAATTAGAACCTTATAAACAAGAACCAATTTAAAAATATGATATAGCATAGTCTGTAGTATATTTACGACCCATGAAGAATCCACCATGTATTGAAATATAATGGAAATAGTGATCATGAAGGATTCTTTTCTATTTGAGTTCTCACATTGAAAATTATTCAATCATTGAATATTTTTTTTCACACAGTCACTTATATGTTCACATTTGAATCAATTATAATATATATTTCTTGTAGTTTCACCATCTATTATATATGATCTATTACAACCACAAATTCATTCTATAGTATTAATAATAATTGAAAACAATAACAATTATCATATTAATAACAATATTATTATTATTATTATTAATATATAAATAATATTTTCTATGATTCTGAATTCTTTTAATGAAAATAGAATACCTATTATTTCATTCCAAAAAATCATCCTTGAAATAATGAAAAAAATTATAGTTTATAAATTTGTAAAATAAATTTATGAATATTGAACACCAACCGTAAAAATTATACTTAAATACACATTGAAATAAATTTGATTGAACCCATAAATCTTTAAATATAGTTTACTTATAAAAAATAATTATTTGAATACATTTATGAAATAATTAATACATATAAAAAATACAGATACATAAATAAACACCTAACAATATTTATTGTTCCCATTATATTTAAATATCAAATAAGTTAGTGTGGTCATCAAAAATAACCTTAAAATAAAATTGAAAAAAATACTTTGAAATATTATGTCATAGTTTTTAATAAGATATAAATACTTATAAAATATAGTTTTTTATGTAAGAAGAAAATTTGTATGATACTTAAATGTAAGAGTACATTTTTTTCTAAAATACTCCCTATATTATAGGACAATGTATCATATATAAGTAGTAGAAATCACATAAGATCAAAAAACTCAAATGAAATATTTTCATAATATAGGAAAAATTGTATGATTTGAAATATCATACGACATAAAAGTTTATTAGGATTGAAACATCTCATATGAAATAAAATTATCATAACATATAAAAATTTCTTAAGAAACAATACGTTTTTATATGAAGAAAAATATTTCATTGAAAGAGTTTTCATACGAAAAAATACATCACAAAAATAGTAATATTTAAAACATAAATCTATAAATTAAAAATAATATTAATTAATATTAATATAATGTATAAACATATGAATAAACCAGTTATGTATCATTAATTATTCCACATGTATTTCAATATTAAAAAAAATAAATAATTATTTTCTACAATCAAGTTATTGGGAATATATTGTGAACATTTTAATTTTTTTGTATTATGTAATTATTAAAACAAACAGAATATGAAGCTAAAACCCACAAAAATGGTTCTAGAAACATTCATCATTTCGATAGTTATATAAAAAATTACTTTATTAAAAAAATCACCATTTATAGAATAAAATATATGATAATATTTTTTTTCAAAAAAATTATACTTTTAGGAAAAAATGGTTTTGTTGAAAATAGAAAAAATAGAGTAATTTAATCACCCGTGAAAGTAATTTTTCTAAAAATTAAAAATATATTTAAATAGATAATTATATCTTTGATAAAAAATAATTCTAAAATAACTCAAAAACATAATAATTTTTTGGAATGATAAATGCAAGAAAATTTAGTCAATTGAAACTGTTTTGAAATATGATTTAGAATGTATAAAAAGTAAAATTTAAAAAAATATATCAATTTTAAAAATCTAATAAAATTTAGAGGAATCAAATTTCCTAATTCATTAATGATTACATTCACTAAATAATTTAATAAATATAAAAATATTAATAAATAGATAAAATAAAATATAGATTAATGTATTGAAAAATTCACAAAAATATTATATTTCTATAAATGAAATTAATATAATTCTAAATGTAAATACTTTGAACAATTACTATATGAATATATATTCTATAAAGGATCCTTGAAAAGAGTGAACATAAAATAATTGAATAATTTATGAATCCACAAGGCCTTCACTATACCATGATCATTTATTATTTTCTCTATTTTCATTATATCCAAGGGTGTATAAAAGATATCAACTAATAGATTATAAATTAATGGAAATTTAAAAAACATTTACCATATTTTTTTAACATGATCTCTAATAAAATGAAACCCTATATCTACATGTTCAGGTTTAAAATTTTATAAAGGGATTTTGAACATGAAATTGAATAAGATTTATAATAATAAATAGGGATCCTATAAAAAACCAATAATGTAAATAAAATCTCTCATAATCCCCAAAAAGTGAACACAATACTAAGTAACAGCTATATATTTTACTTTAGTTTTAGATAAATAAAAAGTAATTATTTTTTGAGATCAATTAAATTAAATTTTTTCCTTAAAAATGACACAATTTTGTTTTAATTTATCTATAAATTATATAACCACAAAAAATGAATCAAAATTACTAAAAAATAAAAATTTATTTCAGGAATAAAACAATCTAATGATTAAAATTCCATTAATATATATAATGATTATTTTAATATACATTATGTGAGGTTGTTTAAGATAACCAAAAATCATTAATTCATACATTATCTATTCATAATATATGTTTTAAATCATTTAAATATTAAAATCTTATAATCGTTCGTATAAAAATATTACCATTTGCATATTTTCTAGCTACATTTGAATAAAAAATTTAATTACATTTCATTGGGATAAATAAATATTTAAAGTTTAAATATTTTAACACTAAAGCAAATTTATATTGAAAAATGGAATTTGAACATTTCATTGATAAAACTGATGTCCAAAAATTATCTTAATTCCAAAATTATAAAATTATCAAATTCACTAGTCATTATGATTGAAAATTAATGAAAATTAAATTCAAAAGTTTTACCCCAGACAATATCATCATCATAATGTAGAATAATTAGAATATAATTAATAATTTCCACAATAAACAAATTATATTACTAATTACATTTTAAAAAATTATTTTTTCATATAAATATGGGAATCCCTCATTCGAATCTCTAATATCATACTTATGTATATATAAATCATTTTATAATATAACAAATGGAATAGGAAAATTTTATTTTACCAAAACAATATGTTAACTATCATAATCTTCTTTTAAATTTTTTTTTACTAAAACCATTTTTATAAAACATGAAATTATTGAATATATTTACATTGAAAACAAATTCAAAGTGATTGATAAATTTTGATACCCATAAAATTGAACATAAGTATAAAACAATTTTACAGTACATAAAATAAAATATAATATGAGATTCTTAAATGATATTTATAATAAATGTTTTTCAAAAAAATGGATAATAATAAAATAAGATAATATAAATTATTCTAATGTTGATGTTTGAACTATTTTATTAAATTATGATTTTTCGTAACATTTAATAATTTTTGAGGCATGATATCAATTGTAATTATGGAAAAATTTTAGTTAAATATTAATAATACCAATTAAATAAACCAAAATTGTTTGGAATGATACTGATTTGATATAATTGATTACAATTAATTTATTTATAAAAATTGTTTTTATGAATTATTTATGTGGATATTTCAGTTAATTTATGAAATCATTTGATATATTATTTTCTTAAATGAAATTCATTTATGAATTCAATAGGTAGAAATTATATTAGCGTGATGTTTTGGGGTGTTTAAAAAATATTTTATTTTTTATGAATATTGAAATTATAGATTTTATAAATATGTGCTCTTTTATGAAATTAGTATAGTTTAATTATTTATCTATGGTTTATTATTTTTTTTACAAAAAAATTATTTTTATTAAATAATATAATTTATTTAGGATTATAATGTTGTACTTAGAAATATATGAGTTTATCTTTTTAAAGACAAGTAATTATTTTATAAAATTTTAAAAAAATGAAATGTTCTCTTTTAGTCAAGTATTGAGAAGGTTAATTATAGCTATAGTTTGGTTTTAAATTAAAATAAGTCTTATTTTACTGAATATAATCCCGTGATTTATATATAATGGACTTTATACATTATTTTTTATAAAATAAATATTATGCTTAAAATATGAATTTTTCGAAAAACAATTTTTCATTTTTTATATTATTATGAAATAAAATTCTGACACATATAGAAATTGAATAGTATAAAATTGATTCATTTATTAACCAAAATAATTATTATTTTAATACTAATATTACATTTATATTTTTAATGATTATTTAACAGAGAAAAATTTGGTCATCATGGTAAGTGATTAAAGGGTTAATAATGGGTGATAAAGTAATAGATACCACATCAAACACCTTTTAATATAGTATATATATTATTGGGAGAGTTAATTATGGAAATTACATACCATATATTTAAAATTATACTAGATTTGAGCCAGTTTCCCCAAAAATAGATTTATTATATTTTAATGTTCCAAATATTTATAATGGTGCTACTTCTCCCACTTATAATTGGGATACTCTACACATCAATTCTCAATAGTATTTGATCACCCAATAAAACTACAATGTTCTTAAATCAACCCAAATATCCTATCCAATTTATAGATCTCCGAGTTCTATCGAAATGGCTATCATAGAAGGCATAATGTGTATGATAAACCAATATATCTAAAGAGGATGTGAAAGTATTAAATGACTTATTTTATGTTTTTTCTTATTATACATTATATAAATAAATTATAAAACATAATAATATTCTAAAACTATTGTAATTACTATATTGTAGTTATATTTTGATGATTGAAAAACTATTTTCTTCCTCCTTTCCATTCTATGGATCATATAAATCTTTCTCATGTTAACGTGTGGAATACTACTCTATAATGTGATGTGTTTTTGATCCCCAACTCAGATATATGGTTTTAAATATTTATTTAATGATTATATATTCTATTTTTCTACAAGATTATTATTATTTAAATTTATGATCATATCTACCATCGTACCCTATGATATTCATAAAATATTATTTTCACCCGTAAAGATGTGTTGACTACCACCTATTTGAAAGGATGTAATTAATTTTTTTATTGTTGATTCACAAGGTTGATCATAATGATATATTTGAGGAATATATCGATATTTATAATATTATTATTATTCTATGATGTTATACCACTATCTACTTTATTTCAATTTAATTTATTTCAAAAATGAAAATTTTTCTCATGTGTACATGTGGACTACCTAAAGCGATGAACGACATATCTAATTTTTCATTACCATCTTGAGTGGATGATTTTAATATTTATTTAAAATAGTAAATAACAAATGTATCATTTAAATGAATCTAGAGATTATTGTACAATGACCACTTTGACCATAGTAAATTCATCGAAGGTATTTTGGATTGAATGACCATATAACATATGATATATACATACTTGATTTAGTAACTAAATACAATATAATAACAAATGAAATAAAAGGAATATTTAAATTTTCATTAAAATGATTTTTTTGATGAAATATATAATTAATATAATTTTTTAATCCATGAGTAATTGAACATAAAATAAATTATGAGACTAATGTTATGAGATTTACATTACAACCCAGTTAGAAAATTACAATTTAAAAATATTTGACATACATAACTATGTTTATAAAAATTATTCAAAAAATTTCATGTTTCCACATTAAATAATGTTAATGTAAATTTCAAACTACTTATTTCTTCCTTTCCAAAATGTCCAAAAAAGATTATTTGTAATTTTTTTTTCATTCAAGTAATTTTTTACTTTTTTTACCATTATTTTATAGATTGTTTATTTAACATTTATCATATGAACACCTATTCAATTATTCATTGGCGTTATTTATTTTACGGATTTCTATATATATCTTTAATATATTTTAAATAATAAAATATTCCCATTTTTCTGGAAATTTTTAATTTTTTTACATTTTTAATGGAAAATGATATTTTTCTTTATTTTTCTTATGAAATGGAAATAATATTGGTTTTTGGATAAAATGAGTTCTTCAAGTGTATTATGACAAAAATTTTATATATAATAAATATTTTTTTGTTGATATGGTACCAGGATATTATATATGATGATAGGTGAGCACATGATATATCTCACCAATATTTTGGGTAATAATTTAGTCTCGAAAAAGTTTTGGATATAATATATTATGTTAATATTTTTGAAATTGTAATATTAATTAGTTTTACATGGGTTTGAATAGGATGAAACAAGATTCAAAAAAAAATATTCTTTTTTTGGGTTTTTTATTTAAATATTTTTAATTCATCAACACGGTATACAATCTTTTAAAAGTGAAATGTGTAACACCCCAAGACATTACAATATATATTTTTAATTAATAACTAATATAAAATGATATTAAATAAATAAATAAATAAATATTATATATTCAATCAAATATTTTTTAAATATATCCAAAAGATTCGATAGGCATAAGATGAAACAAAACCAAATGTATGCTTAAAAAGATGTATTTTCATAAATGTCATTTTCCACCTATTAATGGAACACATGATATATATCTAAATATTGAAATTTGCCATAAAATTTACTTTAAAAAAATTAATATTAATATTTTAATGAATAATTTTAAAATTATCTTATCGTAAATATTTTTTATTTTACATAGAAGTTTCATTTTTTGGTGAACAGTATTAAAATTCTAAATTTTAATAGAAAATTAATTTTTCGTCTAACTCATTTATAATGTTAAATTATATTTTGAATTTTTATTACAGACAAGGTAGATCAATTATGAATATTTTTATCCAATTTATGTCATTGAATATTTTTTATATTTAATTTAGATATAACCAAATTTGTGGACTTTTAAACATTTTCACATTAAAAACAACCTTTCTCATCCCCTCTCTAAGATTATATTTAAATTTATAGTTCCAATTCCTTGATTTGAGTTACAAAAAATTTATATCATATAGGGAATTAGAGTAAATAGAAATTTCTATTATGAATATCATATTTTTTTAAAAAAAAGGTAGTGAAATCAATTAAAATTAATGACAGTGATTATTGTAAAATTAATCTTACTAAGGTAATAAAAATTAAACATATTGTGAAGAAAGAACTTGAAACTTGTAAAAACACCATTTTATAGTCAAAATTATACCATATATTGTTTTGTATTTAATTTTATGTTTTATTTTTCTACTACCACAAGAATGTGACATATATTATATGTTAAGAAAAAAAAATACAAAAAGGAACCGTCCTTACCGTTATCATTTATAATGTCTTGAGATAGGGATAGACATAATATTTTAGGTTATACATATAATTTTGTAATATAATTTTGTAACTTTTAAGATAATAATTCATATTTAATATTAAGATATGATATTAATATTTTAATGTAATTGGAATTATCAATTAAAAACTATTTAATTAATAATTATATATGATAAATGATACTAAAATATTAAAAATGAAGAAAACTAGGTGAATTATAGTGATCTCATAATTTTATATACGAATATATCATGTTTAAAATAATTTAACATAATATATTTAAATTACATAAATTTATACAAATTTCGGAATTTATATTAAAATAATAATGAACAAATTGAGATTAATTATATTTTAGAATAAATAATATCTTATTAATTGATTTTAAATTTATTAAACTCATAACATCCATAAATTTATTTTTAAATGTTAAAAAAATAAATCATATTACATTAATGGACCAATTATTCATTCATAATTACAATATTAACCATTAAATAGTAAACAAATCTATTTAAATAGATTAGTGTATGAGATTTGTTTTTTTCAAGTTATATGCCATGTGTTAAAATAAATTTCATAAAAAACTATAATATTTATTAATTTTTTTAAATAACTCATTTATAATTATTTTGTAAAAATTATATATAAAGAATCACTTTATTTTTGTCTTAATGGATAAAATTCATTGGTTTGAAAACTAGTTAACTTAATAAAAACCACAATGGTAAAACTGGGGAAACATAGAAGTTGATGAAAAAAATAAAAAATATAGAGTTTTTTATGGAGGTTTTGATAACCCATAACATCCATAAAATTCCATTATATATTAATTATAGAGGAAAATAATGTATGGGATACCCCCCAATAATGTTTACCTTTTGATATTTAAAAGAATGGAACTCCTCCACCACTATAAAAAGAAATTCACTCCCTAATGTATTCACAACTAAAAAGTCAATACGATAAAAAATAATGAAAAATCATTTCCAAGAATCCCTACCCTCATCCTAGATTATTTTTTTTAATAAATAAATCCATTTAAGGAAATTTATATAAACTGAAAGGATTTTCCTGAATAATTAGTAATGGTATTCAATAATAACTTTTATTTTATTTCATTCTACATCCATTACATTATAATTATATCAGGATTATATCATAATATCATTATAATAAATATAAAAATTTATTTTTATATTAAGGTTTTAACCTAATAATTGGTCACTTCCATCAAATTATATATCCAATCATCATTCAAGTGTATATAAGACTACCGGATGGTAAAATGCTATTGTTCGTTCTTCCATTACAGCCTTTGGTGATTTTGAATAATAATGTAAATACTATTTTTTATATAAAATATATGATATTTATGAGTCTATCTTGATCCTGTAATTTTTATATAACCCATTGTATAATTATTTATCATTTTTTGGGAATATGATAAAATCATTTTTGGATGTGGGGACTACCACCACCTCAAAGTGACGTGATTCATTCAAACTTTAAAAGGAATGCATTAAGAATGGTTTTAATTAACATGTGTTATAAATATTCTATTATGATGATATTGTAATTATAATATTCATATTCAATTATATTTATATATTTATATTTCATTTACTTTTCATTCTTTTTATTCGATAATAAAATGGAAATAGGGTTAATGCATATATACGACATAACGTCTCCATGAATGGAGTATTTCATCTCCAATTAGTAAATATTATAGATTAATATAAGTAAATATATATAGAGTATATATGTTATTTACATCATAGATTAAATTATAGATATTATAAAATAATGATTTTTTTAATTTTAATTCAAAATAACATGTCTAAACATACTAAAAAAGCAAGGCGACTAATACCCATAAAATTAAAAAAATATATTATATATGTGGAGATAAAAAATTATGGCCTTGAGATGTGTTGAAATTAAATTTTTTTCACATGTGATGTATTTTCTCAAGTTTGATTATGATCAGTTGGAGTAGTTTATCTATAATATTGGGGGTGAAAAAGAAATAGAACTCATTGAATGGAAGTAATTTAATGATACATTATTAAATATATAATTACTTCATTAGAAAAAAACTAAAATGAGGTGTATGTTTGTTATCTTAAAACAAAATAAAGAATAAAGTGTCATAGATTATGATGTTACCTTTACAAGGTCATCTAGATATGATAAAAATCATATATGCGTCATAGAGTACATGATTGAACATTTCGTTAAAGGCCCTAAGAGTTTATTTGGAGGGCACTAGTCTCCTAACCATTTTCTTGATATGATGATATTTTTTTATGTTCTATCATGATAGAGAAATAATTCTCTATGTCCTATGGTTTCAAATGAGAAGAAAAAGAATAAGTGGATGAAAAAGAAAAAGATAGATATATGGAATCATAGAACGAAGCGATTTCACACTTGTGATTAATGTTGGATTATTGACCCATTAATGTGTTTGAATGGATTATGAGTTTTTTATTTGTGTGGATATAAGTTTCACCTAAGAAAATAATATGATGGTAATGATAAAATTGATGTAATTTAATATAAATGATTCATAGAGATAGAGCACTATGAAAAAAATTTCCCAGGACTCATTAGGATATACATTTAAATAAACTAAGGGATCAGTGTAAATATTATGATATTAATATATCTGATATGGAAAGAAAAATTATCCCCTATGTTTTTATTCGTGAATAACATTTTAAGAGTTTTTTATTTAAAATATTCTAGTTATACGTATAATGGAATGTATAATAATTTTACTAAAGTGTTTTTTTCATTATGTATTTATAATTTTGTTTTGATTGAAATTAATATTAATGAAAAATGATTCATTTACAAGTTGAGGATCTTGTAAAAAATAAGATAGATGGATGGAAAATCCGTAATATTTTTAAGATTTAGAGATAATGATTTTGTATAAATATATGATTGAAATAGATAAAGTAAATTGGATGATACATTTTACCTTTGAAATTATTAATGATTTACTAAATAAGTGTTGTATGCTATCATTGGTGGATTTTAAAAAAAATATTGATTTATGTAATATATCCAATATTTATTGATATATTTAATGAATGAATAAAAACACATGTTTTCAAAAGTTTTATATAATAATTCATGTTATTACATTTTTTGGGAGAATACATCATGAATGTGTTCTTATGATTGGTATATGATGATTAAAGAGATACTTCATGTTGATTGGAGACTAATGATAGGTTAATTTTCGGAATTTAGTAACCATAATTCAAATGTGTTGGATAATAATCATTTGGAAATGTTATCCATTCACGGAATGGTTTAAGTATTTATTTTTATTTCATTTTATAGGGTAATGTAATACTTAACCATATGATGAAACATATTCTAATAAATTATCTATAAATATTTCAAGTGACAACTAAAGGATAAGATTTGTTTTATAAAATAGATAATTAAATTTATTGATATTTATATAGAGTTTATGAATGCATTAGTGCTATGAAAAATATTCTTGGCAACAAATATTGTCCTTCTATAATAATTTTTTATAACAATAATAAACTTTTTAAACATTTATGAGTTGTGTTTTTTTAGTCATTAACGTTGTCTTGATAAAAAACATCCTTCTGATCAACGTTTTTTATCAGTCTCTATCAGAACACGATAAATGGATTTCTCTTCATATTGAATGTTTTCACCAATGTTCCCATGTTCGCAATCCTACATTATTAGTTACATTCATACTTCAATTTACCCTTATCAAGAATAGTTGTTTTAACCCTATTAAAAATATGGGTTTTTCATAAATATTATTTTCAAATACCAAACACTCAATTAGAGAGATCATGTTTGGATTATAATGATGCAATTAATTTATGGTGGGGAGAATGTAACCCCTAATGGATATAGAATATATTTTATTAAATTAATTATTAATCGTTAATGATAATAATGATATATATATATAGATATATAATATTAAATAAGAAAATTTCAAAATTTATCCAATATATTTGATAATCATAAGATAATAAAAAATCGAATTTAATTCTTAAAATTATTATTTTTCTAAAGGCATTTTTTTTCCATTTAATGATGCACACATTTAAAATATTAATTTTGAAAAATTTATAAATTTATTTTGAAAAAATTCCTTTTTTTAATATGAATGTCAAAATTAGCCTCAGGTGATTTTTGGATATCTTTATGAGAAGTATGATTTTAATAATTAATTGTACTAAATATTTATTTTTAATTTATTTTTTAGTCTAAATGATTTATAATGTCAAATTATTATTATTTATTTGTTGTAATGTGAAAAATTGATCAATTATACACATTTTAATAAAATGTATGCCATTAGAATAATTTTTATATTGATATTTATAAATATAATATTGGTAAATTTTTGAACATTTTATCTTCAACAACCCTCTTTCTTGTCCCATATGTGGGGTTAATTTAAAATTAATTTACACAACTCATGATTTTTTAATTTGAAAAAATTGATTCATTATTTAGAATCAATATAATTTATAATTTATGTTAACGTAAACATAGTATTTTACCAAGAGATTAGTGAATGGAATTTAAATTAATTAAAGCGATTAAGGTAAAATTGAGCTTACCAAGGGACTATTCATTTATCATAAGGTGCCAAATGACATAGACACATTTACAAAACAAATTGGACAACAATATTTCAACGAAATCCTCTATTGGATCTAATTTTTTAATTATTTTTATATTATCACATGAATTAGACCTATAATATTTTTTGAGGAAAAACATTACAAATGAACCTTCCTTACCTTTAAATTTTTTAAACATTTGAGATATGAATAATAAAAAAATTATTCCCTTATAAATATCATTTTGAAAGATAAATGATTTATTTTTATCATTATAATTAATATTTAATATTTATAGATTATATAATTATTTATGTTTCTTAATAAATTTAAACACAATAACTATTTAGTTAACAATTAACTAAGATAAATGATAGTAAATATTAAAATGGAAGAAAATTGAGTCAATTTTTCTGCCATAGTAATTAATTAGATAAATATATCTTGTAAAATTTTTGTTAACTTAGTATATTTGAATTCAGTCATGGTATTGATATTTTTAAATGCATGTTATATTAAAAAAGTCAAAATTAGAATTAATTCTATTTTGAATTAATCGATATTTTATTAATAAAAATAAAACTTCAAAAAATATTATTTTATATAAATATATTTTCTATTTATCATAATTAAAATATATTCTTCCACAAGGGGAATACATTTCCTTTTATAATGATAATATTTTATGTTAAATACTAAAAAACATTGTTAGCACGATTAAATTTTTTGCTATGTTTTTGCATTATATTTTCACTTGTGTTTAAATTAACTTCTAAAACACCGAGGATTTTTATTTCATAAATTATATACATTATTTAGAATCAATATTTAAAAATTATATATCATTGATTAATTTTTTTAATGGATAAAATACTTACATTATAAATTTAGTTACCTTAATAAAAATGATTATGGTAAAAGTAGGTAATCATAGAAGTTAAGGAAAAAATTATAAAATTATACTAATTTTTGATTTATTTTGTGTTTCATTAACCATAATTACACTATAATGCATTATTTGACAATTTTTAAGGAATATGATTTATGGAAGACCTCAAAATACTATTTAACTTTTGGTATTTATAATAATGTTAGTCCCCCTCCACTATAAAAGTCATTCACTCCCCCCCCACTTATTCAAACTAGAAAATCCATTTGGATTGAATAAAAATGAATAAATCACTTACTATATTACATACCCGTATCCAATAATTTTTTTTATTAATAGAAATAATACAATGAAGAATTTTGATATAAACCAAAAGGAATTACCCGAAAAATATGCAATGTTCTTCAAACAACAGTTTTATTTTTATTCTTTCTATAACACTTTAATTAATCATAGATATTTATTATATAATAAAATAAATGTATTAAACATAATGATATATTTTAATTTTATTAGTTTTACCTAAAAATTCAGAAACATCCATCAAATTGGATACACAATCATTGTTTATGTCTACAGAAGAATAACTCCTCATGAACCAATGTCATTTATTCTTCCATTAAGAACTTTCAATCATGGGAATAGTGATATAAATAATTTTTTATATGATATAAATGATATTTATAATGACCTTATGATTTTTAATCTTTATTATAACACATACCATCATTATTTCCATTTTATGGGAATTTGAAAACATCATTTGCGGAAGTGTGGGATAATGCCTCGTCCTAGTGTTGTGATTCATTAACACTTTACATGGGTTGTATTTATATTTTTTTAATTAATGAAGCACCCTAGGACACCCTGAGAGGGGAGGGGTGAATCAGGGTGACAACTTGTTCTTTAAATGTGATGGATCTTGTTCCCACGTTGGTAGAAACTTGTTGAAACTGTGTGATGAATATGATCAGAAAGAAAATATTCACATGCACAGAGAAGACACAAAACTTTTTTACTTGGTTCAACACTAAGGGCTACATCCATGGAGCATACGCCGACAAGTCATCGGTCGTACCTAATTCCACTAATCATCATTATCTGTGTATTACAAAGGTTCGGGAACAGTCACTCTGTCCCAGGCTCAATGCCTTTACAAAGGTTCAGGGACAGCTCACTCCTTCCCTCAGGTCACTCCCGTTGACTCCCCCTGGCTCACTGCCCTCGGTGAAGCCACACCCAGTTTATAGATATGAAGGTCTCTTCATCAATGAATAAGAATGCATCCTATGTCGTATGTAGATGCTCTGCTGAAGTCCAACTCTCACCAGAAGATGAGTCTCACTTTGCGCTGAGGGTATCGGGCAATCTTCCAGCTTTCGTACAGCTTCAAAAGGACAGATGTACTTTAACAACACTGGCGCGCTTCATCATGCCCGGAGCGCATGTTTCAATCCCAGAACGCATGTCACGTCCGTGTCACAAATTCGGCATGCAGGTGACACCAAACTACTTGCACGACAATGCCTCCTTCAACACCAAACTTGAGCGATGTTGCGCCTTTAACTCCCCAACTGCGATGGTCGTGCAGCCAACTATCGGCACGCAGCCTCTACTTGTGCAACCCAAAATCCACTTGCACGACTAAAACACGTGTGTGAAGAGAGCACGAAAAATCTCTAAGTCTTGAACTTTGTTCCAAATGATGAGGGGGTCTTCTATATATAGGAAAATTGGAACCCTTGCGTGGTGGCGCGCAAGTCTTCCCTCGACGCGCAGGTTCCGGCGAGCAGCTCATTCTCCCTAGCCTCTGTTGCACTACTCAGTTGCACGAACACAAAAATACTTGTGCGACCTTCTTCCCATTGCCATATTTTAATTTTAGGATCTTGAAAAACAATAGGCGTGCAAGTTTCCAGTCTTCCGAGGAATCGACGTGCAAGTCTCTTCACAGCACGCAGGTCACTTGCGCGACTAGCCCAAAACTTGCGCGGCCCTTCTCACATTTCCATTCTCCCATGTTCTGATGTTGAAAAACATATGGCACACAAGTTTCCTCTTCATCAAATACAGGGCGCCACCTTCAATACTATTGTCTTCTTGAACTATATGATCTCTTTGTAGGTACACATTCTAAACATCCACTGAGGATTGACAACAAACACAAATCATACTCCAAATAATGCATAGAAGACCATGGTTCCAACAATCTCCCCCTTTGTGTTTATTGGCAATAATAAAATAAATTAAATAGATATTCATCCATATGCAAAACAAAAATGCAAGAATCAACTCATCCAACACTCTATGTCCACGTGAGCAGTGCTCGGGGTAGAAAACAAGAGAGGAAGCATGAATTGGGTTCCAGAGTTTTGGAATTCTCAATGATTCCCAAGATTCATTAAATGATCGATGAATTCCATCTTATCCTTCTCATCCTATCGGTGACACTAAATTCACATTATGTCATAGGATCATTATATGCCTGATCATTCCTGAATTTATTAATTTCTCCCCATTGACAATAAACCATAATCTTGTTTATTTGTTCATTGTTCATCTCAAACCATACTCCCCTTGGATAGTATCTCCCCCACAAACCTGCATCACATCCATAAATAGATAAAAACAGTTATCATAATCGGGGAGAGGGGTTTTGCGTAACCTCCTTATGCACTGGGAGGTGTGTGAACACCGAGGTTTAACCGATGCTTCTCAAACACAGCTGCGAACAGTGGCTTGGTCAGGATATCAGCCACTTTCTCATCAGTTCCCACATGATCCATTCTAATCAACCCGTGTTCAAATTTTTAATTGTTATAGTGATACCTGATTTCAATATGTTTTGTACGGGAATACTGAACATGATTATTCGTAAGATCAATTGCGCTCTTGTTATTACAGTAAATTACCATTGGTTTCTTTACCTCATCACCAATATTTGTTAATTTTTTCTTCATCCATATCATTTGATTGCATGCATTTGTGGTAGAGATATACTCAGCTTCAGTAGTACTAAGAGAAGCACTTTCTTGTTTCTTGCTCAACCAGCCCACACATTTCTGCCCAATATAGAAGGATCCACCACTAGTGGACTTTCTGTCTACTAAATCACCAGTCCAGTTAGCATCAGAAAACACTGATAATTCATTGTCCCTACCTGCAGCACAAAATAACACGATGTTATGTGTACCTTGAATGTACTTTATGATTCTCTTTACTGCCTCCATATGTTCCTCCTTTGGATTACTCTGAAAGCAGGCTGCAAGGCATGTGGCAAAGACACTATTTGGTCGTGTCGCTGTTAGGTACAGTAGGCTACCAATGATCCTCATATACATGGTGGGGTCAACAGAGTCCCCATCCTCATGATTTCCAAGTTTAGTTCCAACTGCAATCGGAGTTGACATTGGTTTGGAGTATTGCATATTGTACTTCTTCAGGAGCTCTCTTGCATATTTTTCCGGAAAATGAAAGTGTATTCATTATTTGGAATCACCTCTAGCCCCAAGAAATATGTGAGCTCCCCAATCATAGACATTTCAAATTCTTATTTCATCTGTTTGGCAAATTCATCCACCGATTTCTGCCTACTGCCGCCAAATATGATATCATCAACATAAACTAGAACCATGAATTGACCTTTTGGAGAATTATTCACATAGAGATTGTGATCTACTCCTCCTCTTATGAATTACATATTATTTAGATATGAATCTACCCGTGAGTACTATGCTCGTGGTGCCTGCTTCAAACCATATAGAGAATTATTCAGTTTGCAGACCTTTGTTTCATTAGTATCCAAAAAAATCCCACTGGTTGTTCAATGTAGACTTCTGATTCGAGTACACCATTCAAGAATGCTGTCTTGACATCTATTTGATATACTTTATATCCTTTTTGGAGTGCCATGGAATGGAAAAGCCTGATTGACTCCAGTCTAGCCAAAAGAGAAAATGTTTCTTCAACATCAATGCCTTTAATCTGGGAGTATCCTTTACATACCAGTCGTGCCTTGTTTCTGATGACACTTCCATGCTCATCAAACTTATTTTTTAAGATCCATTTGGTACCAATCACATTGTGACCTTCGGGTATCTGGAAAAGATCCCATGTCTGATTCTTGTCTATCTGATCTAATTCATCATTCATGGCTTTCACCCAATATTCATCATTTGAAGAATCTTCAAATGAGGATGGCTCTATAACTGATAGAAATGCAGATTGCATGTTATTCCTCATCCTTCTTGTTTGAGTGGGTGCACACATGTCCCCAATTATATTGGATGGATCAATCTTAGCTCTTCGATTTCTCCTGTGAGGATCAGTAGCATTCTCTTAAGCCACAATTTCTTCTTCATATTCTTCTTCTGAGTCAACAACATGATGTGACTGTTGTGTTTTTTACACAACATCCTCTATTTCTGCATTTGTATTTTCATCACGTTCACTTTCTTACTGAATTTCTATCACATCAGCATATGACGTCCTTGAAGAATTTTTGGTTTTATGTTAAATTATCTTAATGTCACTACTATCCAAAATCCTTCCTAGACGATTGTTGAAAAATTTTTAGGCTTTGTTATTCATTGAGTAACCGAGGAAAATTCCTTCATCTACATTGTCACCATACTTCCCTTGATTTCCTTCTTTGTTCCTAATGAAACATTTAATTCCAAAGACATGAATGTATAATAAAGAGGGATTCTTTCCATGCCACAATTCATATGGTGTCTTCGTCTCACCCATATAAAGTCATGTTCAATTCTGAATGTACACTAAAGCTTGAACAACCTCTTTCCAGGAATGTCATGGAATACGAATCTCAATCAACATAGTTTGTGCCATGTTGTTCACCTGTCGATTCCTACATTCAACAACTCCATTTTGTTGTGGAGTTCTCACAAAAGATACCTCATGATGTATCCCATGCTTCTCTAGATAATTTTAAAATTCAATGGACATGTATTCTCCTCCATTGTCGGATCTCAACACTTTGGTTGTTTGTCCAGTATCATTCTCGGCGATTCGCCGATATGTTTTCATGCAGTCAAGGACTTTTCGTTTTCTGTGAATGACAATAACACATGCCATTCTACTGTAATCATATATGAAAATGACAGAGTACCTTTCTCCATGAGTTCCACCAACATTTATTGGCCCACATACATCTATGTGAATCAGATCAAGAAGGCGAGATGCCATTTTCTTCTTTGGCCGATATGAACTACAGACCGACTTGCCATGAATGCATGCATCACATTATTTTTCACGCTGACGCTTCAGGTTGGGAATGCCCATGTCAATTCGCAATTTTGATTTTTTCTCCATGTCTTGTTGTTTGATGTGTCCCAGTCTCCGATGCCACAAATTTTTTTCTTCTTCAACAATCATGTAACATACATTTTCTTTACTATCAACCTGATACACGTTGCCTTCTGTTCTGCATCCCTTCATAAGTGAATTGCATGTCTTTCCCTTAGTAGTGCAACCATTCTGATTAAAAGTTACTATAAGTCCCGAATCACAGAGTTGACTCATGCTGAGGAGATAATGACGTAGGCCATCTACGTAAAGGACTTCAGTCTTCTTTAGTTACCCATTAGCTAATTCGGTACATCCACTCCCTTTGATTTTCAGAGCCCCATCATTACCAAATCGTACTATACCATCAACCTTCCTTTGCATATCTGTTAGCAAGCTGGCATTACCTTTCATATGAGATGAACAAACGCTATCCATAATCTAGGAAATATTGTTCTTTGTAGCTTTGAGGGCCACCTCTACAAGGATGGATTTATCAATCTTCTTCCTTTCCTTCCATGAGGCATTGTATTGAGTATATAGTACTGATGGCCTTTCAATTATCTCTTCCGCATTCCCAAGTTCTTTATAGTCGAAATATTATTTGAGAGGAGAAAACCTATTTGAAAGAGCAACATTGTCTTGATGATGAGACTTGACTTGTCTTGAACTTCGGTGTGAGGTGTCCATGCCCCTTCTCTGCCTGCAATTAGCATCCTTATGACCAATGTTAGAACAATGATAATAATATCCATAGAAATTTTTTATTTTATAAGAATTAGGATATGAAATTGTTACCATTTGTTGAACTTCTATATCTTCTCCATTCAAATAGCTTCTTGCCTCTTCGCAATAAGACATGGTATGGCCAAGATAGCCAAGAAAACTGACACTTCATGAGAGAAAATTTCTTATCACTTGAATTTATCCTCACACCTTCTTCCTTGGGAGAATAGTTATAATTTCATTCATTTCTCAATGTTTGAGGATAATTTTTAGTTCACCTTTTAGTTTGGATTGAGGGTTCCTTTTTCGGCACTTTAGGCAACGTTTCAACAATTTCATATTTCATCTAATCTTTCTTTTGGATATTTCCACTTCCAGCAGTTGATGTCTCAGCCTCACAGCTAATTCCACTCTTTCCCATGCAAGTGGTTCTTTGATCACTAAAGATTTTTCCAACCCCATCTGAACCACAATTGGCTCTTGCTAGAAATTCTGCATCTAAGAATCTTCCAAACTGCATTTTCTTCCTCGATTCTTTTGGAATTTATTCAGTATCAAATTTACTCCATAGAGTAACAACGTCCTCCTCAAGACCCTCAGTAGTCTTGGATTTTTCATCATGTTAGGAGGTGAGGTAATTGATGACCTTTGCCTGCTCTTCAATTCTCAGCATCAGATCCACTACATCATCACTACATTAAATTATTTTAGACCGTACCTTCACAAATTCTTCCAGTCATTCAATTTCAGCTTCATGTTGATCAACATATTCAGTTGATTCTTCGACAATTGATTTCAACTTATTGCAACTCTTACATTTAATCTTAAGCTTACTAATAACATCCTTAAGATTATTCTCGGGATCTATAGAAGTTATCAATTGTTTTTCTCCACCAGTATCTTATGACATTTCAACATTGGCCATCATAGAAGCATGGTTCCCAGTTTTGAATTCTGGTTCTTCTTCATCACAGAATTCATTATCATCTTCTTCCTCTTCAGAGACAAAACACTTCCTTTGCATTTTCTTTCCAGATTTGAAGTCTCCCTTTTTGAAGAAACTTATCTGAGGATTCTTGAAGCTTATATCTTCACAATATTCGTCATTGATATTTCTTAAGCACTGAGAGGAAATGTGCCCATCTTTTCCACAATGAAATCATGCGAGAGGTAACGTCCCTTTGAATTTCCCTTTCCCCTTCTGGAACATCTTTGCAATGAGAGAAATAATTTCATTTTCATTTTCATCTTCACCGCTACTATCTTTTGAGATTTTCGGTTTATCCATGTCCTTGACAGCCATTTCCTTGCTCACATGAGTCGTAGCATCATCTAGTTTGACTCTCATTTCATATGCTACCAGGTTGATCAGTAGATCATCCAGAGAAAGTGTGGAAAGATCTCTTTCTTCAAGGGCTGATACCTATGCATTGTACAGAGGTGGACATATTCTTAATATTTTCATTACAATATCAATGTCTTTTATTTCTTCTCCTAGACCCCGAATTTCTCCAACCACTTCAGTAATTCGATTGAAGAAAGAGTCTGCATTCTTGTCTGGATGCATCTTTAGATCATCAAACCGATTGTGCAGCACTTGTAGTTTCGCCTCCTTCACTTTTCTATCTCCTTCATAAATATTCTCGAGTTTATCCCACATGAATTTTTTTGAGGTGAAATTCATCACCATTAGGTAGATATGATCACAAAGGGCTGCAGTGAGTGCATTTTGTTCTTTAGCATCTAAATCAAGAATTTTTCTGTCGGTTTCAGTCATAGCCAGGCCTGTTGGATCAGTCTCTTGTATTCCTTGCATAGTAGAAAAGATAACGTCCATTCCAAGAGATCTTAGATGATATCTCATTCTGTTCTTCCAGATCTAGAAATTACTTCAATCGAAGGGAGGGAATCCCCTGACATTGACTACATTCTCCATTACGAGAAAGGATAGATTCAACACCAGCAACGTTTACCCTCTGATACCACTTGAAGGGCCCACAGGACACCCTGAGAGGGTAGGGGTGAATTAGGGTGAAAATATTTTCATTAAATGTGATTGGTCGTTTTCCCATGTTGGTAGGAACTTGTTGAACATGTATGATGAAAATGATTAGAAATCAAACATTCACATGCACAGAGAAGACACATCACTTTTTACTTGGTTCACCACTAAGGGATACATCCAAGGAGCATACGCCGACATGTTTTCAGTCATACCTAATTCCACTAATCTTCAATATCTGTGGATTACAAAGGTTTGGGAACAATCACTCTGTCCCAGACTCAATGCAATTACAAAGGTTCAGGGATAACTCACTACTTCCCTTTGCTCACTCCCGTTGACTCCCCCTGGCTCACTGCCTTTCGTGAAGTCACGCTCAGTTTATAGACATGAAGGTCTCTTCATCATTGAATAAGAATGCATCCTATGTCGTATGTAGATGCTCTGTTGAAGTACAACTCTCACCAGAAGACGAATCTCACTTTGCACTGAGGGTACCAGGTGATCTTCCAGCTTTCTTGATGCTTCAAAAGGAGAGATGTGCTTTAAAAACCCTAGCACGCTTCTTCAAGCCCGTCGTGAAAGTTTCAATCCCGGTGCACAAGTCACTTGCGCGGTACAAATTCGGCGCGCAGGTGACACCAAACTACTTGCACGACAGTGCCTCCTTCAACACCAAACTTGATCGATGTTTCACCTTTACCTCCCCTACTGCATTGGTCGTGCATCCAACAATCGGCGCGCAGCCTCTACTTGCGCGACCCAACAAGCACTTGCGCGAATCAACCACTTGCGCGAAGAGAGCACGAAAAATCTCTATGTCTTGAACTTCGTTCCAAATGAAGAGGGGGTTACTCTATTTATAGACAAACTGGACCCCATGCACGGTGGCGCACAAGTCTTCCCTCGACGCGCAGGTTCCGGCGCACAGCTCATCCTCCCTAGCCTCTGTTATGCTACTCAATTGCGCGACCACACAAATACTTGCGCGACCTTCGTTCCTTTTCCATATTTTGAAGTTATGATCTTGAAAAACAATAGGTGCGCAAGTTTCCAGTCCTCCTAGGAATCGGCGCGCAAGTCTCTTCACAGCGCACAGGTCACTTGCGCAACCAACCCAAAAACTGCACGACCCTTATCCCTTTTCCATTTTCCCATGTTCTGATCTTGAAAAAAATATGGTGCGCAAGTTTCCTCTTCAATACTATTTTCTGCATGAACTTTATGATCTCTTTGCTGGTGCACATTCTGAACATCCACTGAGGATTGACAACAAAGACAAATCATACTCCAAATCATGCATAGAAGAACATGGTTCCAACAATCAACATATGTGATAAATATGAAATTAAGATGATGCTGGATTTATAATACACACACATACACACAAACACAAACACACACACACACATAAACATCAATTCATTTTCATTTTTAGTATTATAAGAAAATGGAAACAACATCCATTCGTACGTATGACCTACTATCTCTAGAAACAGTGAATTTCAACTCCTATCACTAAATATCAATGATTATTATAAATTCATATATATTCAATATATATGATATTTACATCATTGATTACATTCTAGAGATGATGAATATGTGATCTATGTAACAGGAATGAAAATAAAAAAATGAAACATATTCAAAAAAAATCTCTGACATTACCATTATAGGTATCCTCCTAATTCTTCTCGGCTCATCCCATACAATTATAAAGGAAAACCATGATATTTAAAAAAATTTACTTACAACATTGTTAACATGAATTTATAATTTCTAATAAACCGGTATAGTTTTTCCATCATTGATATGGGGTTTAAATGATAAATATGTGAAAAAGATGAATTTTAAATGTTTTCCTTAATTATTTCATACACTGAATATTAATTTTGAAAAGGTGAAAATTTTTATGGGTTTTCATGTGTTTCACATGAATAACGGGTTTACATTATTTTTGTATCTCTTAATGTTACTTTTTTCTCTCATCAAATATTTTATAATATATTTCCATAGGATCTAAGGATCTATACGAACAATAGGTTGGTATATACTTATTCTATGGATAGACATCCTAAATGAAGAAAAATATTCATTAATAAAACTTGTGTGTATTTTTAAGAACATGGTTTTATTTAAAAATCAACAATACATGGAAATAACCACTATGTTAGGTAATAAATTTTCTAATTCTCTAAAACTATAAAACATAAAGATCCTAGAAAAATAAATTTGATTCCATTAATATTAAAATTATTATTGTGGGTTGTTTATTGTATCAGGTTTCCTAGTTGATATTATAGTAAGGTTTTAGATAACATTTTTTGTTTTATTTCTTTTTGAAAAGAATCACTAATTTTATATAGAAAACATAGGGGTAAATATTATATATTTGGATTTAATGTTATTCAATATAATTAGTTAAAGAAATGTAATAATAAAATGACAGATGAAAACAATGATTGAAACCTTGAAAATCATATGATTAGATATACATGTTATTCAAAATAATTTGAAACATGAAATACCATTATATAATTGTTACATAATATATTGATAAGGTAGTAATGAACTAGCCTAAATAATCTTATAGCCTGAAACCCCAGATGAACAAGAATATTCATAAAGTGAATTCTCTATCATCATGGTTTGGAAACTATAACCTAACAAAATACAAGATCAAGAGGGAAAAAAATTCCAACATAAAATAATAGATAAAAATACAGTTCAATGTGATCAACCCTCTAAATGGATAACGACAAAGAATAAAATTCGTTAAAGTTTTATTTCATAATTAAAGTACTCAAAATCTAACAAGTTTAAACTCAAACAACTCAACAGAAAATTTTATCACATCTATATAGGCCTCCTTCAGCACTCTAAGCCCATATGATCAAGAACATCCACTTCCTTTATAAGGCTCTTTCCCTTTTCTTATATCAGACATAAGGAAAAAAACTTTCTCAAAGGGAAAGGTGGGTGTGAGATATAAATCCTATAAGGTTCTTAACATGTCTTCCATAATAGATTACATAAAATTAAACTAATAAATCATTAAATATAAATAAAACACGAGATATGAATACATTTCCATATTAAAAACACAACATTATTTTATTTAAAATTTTTCAACATTTCAAATATGGATTAAATAAAAAACATTATATAAAATTATTTATAGAAAACATTTTTCATAAATAAAATAGTTACAGATACAATGAGATATATGATAATATCAAAAAACACAACATTAACTATGATCATCTTCCCTAAATTATATTATTTTATTGCTATAGGACACCCAAACATATCAAATCAATGACCATAGAAAAAAAATGTGAACATGTCCCTGAAGATATTTCCAAATAGTACTCATCAACAGCCATTAGGGATAAACATGGAAAAATATATTATTTTTATAGTTCTCATTATCAATCCATTTATATGTGGTCAATATCATTGTGTTATTTTCCCAAATAACCCACTAAATGCCTTGTATTTAATTCCCTCAATCAATCAACAAAATATAGGAAATTCATATCATTTCAAATAAATCATCATTTACAATTCAAATGACCAATATTTAGTTTACAATTTTCAATTCAATTTGATAAACAAAACATATGTTTTTCATAATTTTCTAGATTTTTTATCTAGAAAAAATCAAAGATTTTCATCATTAAAAACAATCAATTTTATAAGAAATTAAATATTCCATCATTTTATCAAGTTCATCATTCTCAAAATTCATCCCTCATTTTCAATTGCAATTGAATGGTAAGGGTCTCAAAATCCATGCCATTTCAATTTCATATTAAAATTTTCCCAAAACATGGGTATATAACTCAATTAAAATATATTCTAAACAAGTAATTCAAAAGAATGTTTCAATTTCATGGTAAATATAAAATGCAACATACTAACTTTAAATCAGTGATATAGAAATAGGCACCCATGATGGGACTCACCATTAAAGAATGTGGGAATAAGAGATTTTGGAACACAACGTTGAAAAAAGATAAAATAAAAAATAGTTTAGATCAATTGATTAGATAATGATCTATCAAAATCAAATGGGGGGAGAAAAAGAGATTGTAACCAAATACACAAGTAGAGATACAATTACCCGTAGGAGATCAAATGAGTTCAACTCCATTTTGATATTCCATGGAATGTTTTTGGAGGATCAAAAATTGATTATGTAATTCTCAAGGGTATTAGTGGGAGGGTTTTAGGTGAAATAAAATTAAATAATCTGATCTGTATATAAAACCTATAGGACACCATATTTACATGTCATTTATTCCCACTACATGAAGTAAAATCATCAATTTTCATATACTCTGAAAAAATTCAATTTTATTAAAAATATATTTTTTACCATTTCATATCATGTATACTATAGATATTGTGTAATCACCTCAGATTCTATATCATATTCATGGAATCATCATGTTGATTATTACATGGTGTGTAATAAAATTACTTCGTGTGTAGTCTCTCATTATATATCAAATTACCCATTTTTCTTAAAAAGTATGTTGAACATAAAAATAAGGTAAAATGAATACCAAAAAAGGATAATGGTATGTTTTGACCTCTATAACTTAAAAAAAATTGACACCAAAAAACTTATTAAGATGGTTTCTTACAAAAGAGATTATGACATTTCTCTCTCAACAGTTCTCTATGATCCCAAGTCATAGGAGAACCAAAAACATGATTCCATTTCCCATGGACCATAGGTATCATCCTCCCACGATTTACCATTATCTTAGAATGAAAAATCTTAATTATAAGCTCAATAATAGATAAATATTATTCAACGACAAGGTCCACAAAGCTCATGACGTGGGATGGTTTATAAATATAATTTTGATGATAAGATACATGGAACAAATTATATATCCCCATCAACTAATGTATTATTTATAAATGATTATCCACTTTTCCAACCAACTTAAAAACCTCAATGGGACCCACATTTCAAGGAGAAACCATTCCATTCCTCACAAGACTACAGTTTCAAAACCGTGGTGAAAATACAATTAAAATATGGTCACTAATAGAAATATGTAATGGTCTACAATGAAAATAGTTATAAGATTCATATCATATTTGTGACATAAAAAATATCTAATTAAACAATTTAATATTACATGTTGTCAGTGGAACCACACTCGATACATCCATTGATTTTTTACAAATCATTGACTAAAATAATATGGATTTTTAAGACCTAACATACATGACTCAAAAGGATCCATTAATATCAAAGACTGAAAACTACTATCATAAGAAAACTCAATTAAGCCCAAATTTTAATATTAATCTCGATAAAAGTTTATAATATTAGAACATAATATATCCTGATGTTTTATATAACTCTCTATATATTCCAATATATCATCGAATGCTATAATATACTCAAATTAAAAAGATATTCCTTAAACTCTTAAAGGGATCTCCAAAATCATGATCTAAAATGAGGATCTATATCATAGACTATATTATATGGAACTCTATTCAATAAAATTATCTATTTCACATAGATATTTCCAAGTTAATCAACATTTTTTGTATCATCCATGGGTAAAAAGTGAGACGATGTGGTCAGTCGATTTATCACAAATAATATACAATTCTTATTTCAATTGGTTCTTGGAAACCATAGTATAATGTACATAAAAATATCATCCCACTTCTATTTTGACACTGGGAGTGGCTAAAAAACCAAATGGTTTCTGATGTGTGACCTTGAAATGATTAAAGGTATACAATCTTGAAATATATATTATGATATCCCTACTCATACGTATCAACCAAAAGCTTTAATTTACATCATGGAACAACATTATGGTTTTTAGGTGCACCACCCACTGGGAATTATCAAAATCCCACATCCCTTAATTTTTCAAAGGATTAGGCTCATAAAACCAGTCTAGAAACATAGAATAACATCGTATGATAATGATCATTTTTTAGTAGACTCTCCACCGTATAGAGGGTCCTTAGTTCTATGGAATTCATCATCATGCTTCTTATCCTACAAAATAAACTCATGAAGATAATTGGTAAACTGAAAACTAGGAAAGACAATCCCATTTCCATCCCATAAAACACATAAATTAATCCATGTAAAAATATCCATCAAGCACCAATCACCAGATGATTCAGGCATGGTTTGTGTTGGAAGTTCCCTGGTCAAATAATTAGTAAATACATTTTCTTTCTATGGGTGTAGGAAATTTACAGTTCAAAATTCCACAGGTACTCCACCCAACTCCTCTATTGGTGGTTCATATATTTTTTATATAAAATATAACCTAAGATCTTATGGTAATAATACACATTAAAGTATACTCTTAAAAGATAAATCAACCAAATATTAACCATATGCATCAAATCTAGGAGTTCATGATCATTAGGTAGATAATTCTCTTAGTGCGGCCAAAATGTTTGAGAGACATTGGCAACCATGTCATCACCCAATATTTTAAGATAGCTTAATCCTAAACACGATGCATAAAAAAATAACACATAGCTCTTCCCAACCTCTAGAAGATCCAAGACCCATACTAAAGTGAAAATATGATTCACCTTAACAAAAGAACTCTGAAATGTTTCACCACAAAAAAACATCACTCCCTTATGAGTGATTATGTTCATTAGAGAAGCTATATTTGATATATATATCCCAAACCCATGATAATACCATTATATACCCAATAACCATCATATCTATACAACATTATTCATTTTATCCCATGTCAAAACAGATTTCACCTTTTTAAGGTAAACTAAAATTCCATGATTTGATATGACATGTGCAAAGAACATCAATTCAGGAATCTTGATATGACATTTCTATAGCATCACATTGAGTTAGTGATTTCTCAACATTTCCATAATTATTCTCAACTAAAAAACATGACCTCCTTTGACATAGAGTAAACTAGAATTTTATCCACAAAATCAACCACAAACATATTAATACAGTCATGGAATATGTTTTTCAACAATTTTATAAATACTACCGGAGCATCAGTTAGACCAAATAAAATAATATGATAATCATAATGGAAAAAACTTCTTTGGAATGTGTCTTTTTGAATGTAATATTCATTGATTATATACTAATGGTAATCAATGATATGATAAAAATTCAATATCCACTTTCCCCATTTAAACTAGTTAAACAAATCCTAAATTTATGGGATTATATTCTTGATCTTCACTGCAACTTGATTGAGATTCTAGTGATAAACATTGAGGTGAATTATTCCTTCAATATTCCTAGAAAAGAGATAATTCACTATCCATTGTGAAAAAATCAGGTGTCATCCAAATGAGTCATCAAAAAATAAATCTATAATATAGATATATGGTAATAATAAATGGATTCCCACTGAGTACCATGTACAAAATAAATTGAGAACTCTACCTCTCTAACCTATGGTAGAATAAAAAAATTAAGAAGAAACAAGTAGAGAAAATTGATCTCAACTACAGGGAGATCATAACTGAACGTTTACCAATCCATGGCATAAGAATATATATATATTACATTCCCCAATTAAAGGTAGGACAATTTTTCTCTACCTGGCCTAAAGTCCTATTCTTCTAGAAGGACGTGTCACAACCCATCAAGTGTAGTAAATGAGACCCACTTAAGGGAAACAAATTCGGGTATTATTAGTAATGATCCAATAAATCCTAATATTATACACAATATGGTTCATGTATTTAATGATAAAATCATATATAAGCTAAATGTTAGATAACAAGAAGTCCCATGTAGGAAAACATAGAAACTACTCATTCCTAGTTCTGAGGGGGGTAGTAATATCCATTGAATATAATAATATCTCTATAAGATGATTTAGAATTTTTTAATTACAAGTTGATATAAATGGGCGATATTAACTAGTATAAAATAAGATGGTCACTAAAGAGGAATCTATAGTGATGGTACCTCTCATAGTTGATGTCCTATATTAGCTTCCTTTAGAGACTCATCCACTACATGATGAATCTTCATTCAATATTCATGTTCCTTGAACCACTTTTTTACTAATGCATCTAATTGAAACATATTACATTTTTTATTAATGATCTCAGGACAAAATGTGGGAACGATGATATCTCATAATTCCTATATGTGTGTTGAGCGTCCGTAGGAACAACAAATCTTGGGTTCCTTAGAGAAAACTCACAAAAAATTCCAATCCTCATTCCATTGGAAGAAAGTCAATTGGCCTCAACTTCTATTTTTATATACCATTAGACTCATCATGATTACACTTTCCCTTAATGGACATTAGAAAACTACCAATGTGAAAAAGAAGAACTCTTGTCAACCTTTAATTTCCAACCAGGTCATGTTAAACCATTAACAACCTATCCATAACATCATTATATTATGTGAGATTCTAAAAGAAGACTAGTGAGAGGTTATTATAGAGAAGTTTCAAATCAATCCATTTCATATTTATTTTTTCATTTGATAAAATATTGGGTGTGAACTAAACAAGGTCATCGAATAGGATTGCATGCTCTGTCATGGTTTTATCATCAAACTGGAGGGTGATGAAATCCATATCTGTAGATAGACCAATAGATTTGGGATACAAATGATCATGGAAAAAAATTTAATGTACTTCAACTCCAAAAAATCATTCTTCTTCTCCATTACTATCTAATCCCACCATCTTTATCTATTTCATTTCATCATTATGGTGTCATAGTTTAACATAATTGAATCAGAAATCTCATAAAAATTAGACAGAAGTTATATTTTTCCCATCCAATCATCATTCTATTGAAGATGATTAGATCCTACGAACCCTAGTGTTTTTTTGCATTGAAACACTTGAGAATTATTAGGATATAAATTTCTCATTGGTTCTACAACTGAAGCCTAAATTGGAATGTTTGAAGGTGTAAATCCTAGAACTTGGATAACATTCACAATAATCTCAACAATATTATAATCTATAGGGGGTTATCTTAATGCGTTTCACTATAATCATCCTCTTGTGGTCCATTCACATGTCTTATTGGATTCAAAAAGGTACACAATATCACCAACAATACTAAAACATCATATGATTACTCAGATCCATAATTTAACCAATGGATAATGTAATATTTTTTAATTTACATAATATTTTAGGACTTGGAATTCGACACACCAAAATCATAATCATGGTAAATACTATTATTATATTAAATTATTACTCAATACACCATTATGAAAACACCCATGGTAACTTATGGATCATTATGATGAGATATAGCTAAGAACATTCTCCAAACTACCACATAACCCCCCTCAAGACATCCCAAAATACATTTTGACATCACGAAATGTTGATTAAACTATAACGATGATACCACATAACATAGTACCGTAACACCTAATCCAGCCCTAACAAAACTGGAAAGGTGTTCCCAATCCCCAGAGGTTGGTGACCCGAAATTCACATCATACAATATAAAAAGGGACCATATTTCCCCAAAATAGTGGAAGATAAAATAATACAAGTCATTTTTCTCAAAACTCTATAAGTTTAATGTACTGTAATAAATCAGTTATGATAGAATAATACATTACATCATAAAAGTACTGAACATCTGAAAAGTTAAAACTCATACATCCCATGCCATAAGTGGTCACATCTCTAACGATCTTCTCCAATACTCCGAGCACAAAAGGATCAAGAACATACAACTCCTCCATGATGTTATTTCCCTTTATTATGAACTATAAAAACGAAACAAACAATCTCAAAAATGAAATGGTAATGTTTATGATGAAAATCCTAGTTGGGTCCTACCATGTTTTGTATCTTAAGTTCCCTAATATCAAACCAATTGGGCATTACATTTAATTCAAATAATCCATGGTAATAAACATTAATATTTAGAAAAAAACTTGATTTCTTTTCAAATTGGAATTAATTTCAAAAATGGTTTCTAAAAAACATTTTATGTAGAATCATTTATAAAAATTAGTTAGCATGAATAAAATAGTTCTATAAACAATGTAATATATAATCAAGTAAAACATCATAACAAGAACCATGGTCATCTTCCATAATCAAATTAGTTTCTCGCTATAGGACTGAAAAACTTCTCTAATTTTTGATCATATAAAAACAAGTGATAAAACATCCCTCATACTAATGAATACTAGGAATAATCAACATCCCATTGAGAATGACTATTCTGAGATTGTTTTTTATTATAGTTTTCATCATAAATTATTTTCTATGAGGTAAATATCCAAGAATTAATGTCAAAAATAACCCCTAACTTCCATGAATTTCATGATCTCAATAAATAAATAAAAAATGAGGAATTAATATCATTTTAAATAAATCATAATTTACAATTCTCTTATATAATTCATAGATTCAATATACCAATTCAATTTCAAAACAAATACATAGAATTTATATTATTTAATAAATTTTCAATCAAAAACTTTTCATAGGTTTCTATAATTTAAATTTATTCTATTATCTCAAAGAAATATCAAATAATTTCCTGAAAAAAAATCATTTATAAAAATTATACAACAAATCCTAATTCAATTGGTATTAGGGGAGAATCTAAAAATCCACTCGATTTAAAATTTAAAAAAAATCATTCAAAAAGAAGGTGATGTAATTAAATTAAAATATATTTCAAAATAAATAATAAAAATCAATGTTTATATTTTATGAAAAATCTAAAAGTGAACCACCAAATATTAAATAAAATATCCAAAAATCGAAACTGACAATAGGACTCACCAATGAAGAACAATGTCAAGGAAGATCTAGAAACACGACCTAGAATCAGGATGAAATCAGATATATTTTAGATTCATCAATTAAAAGCTGATCTACCAATATTTATGTTGTGGGAAATGTGCATAAAGGAAACAAAAGAGTGGTGATTCACTTATCTGGAAGAGATTGAACGAGGTCAACACCACATAGATCCACTATGGAAACTATTTATTGTATCTACATAATATATTAAAATCTATGGGTCAGGAAATAGTGGGATACAGGTGGAATGAATATAAATCAGATGATAATTTCTTAAAACCTACAGGTTGTGAGATTTAAATGTCCTTTATAACAATTACACTGTTAGAATTACTCAGATGCTATATATTCCAAAAAAATTGCTCACATTTTTATTACATGTTGATTCTCAACCAGTTCTCAGCTTGTAAACTATACAAGTTCTGTAATCATCTAACATTGTTCGCCAGTTTCACAGAATAATCCCAAGTAATATTTCATGATTTGTAATCATCCTGTAGACAAAAAACAACCATGTTTCTGTCGAAAAAAAAAACAGTCAAAGAAAACCTTAAAGTAATAATTGGATGTTATGGAGCCCAATAATTTCTTTTGTTCATAGGAAGTTAATATTTGTTGGTGGGTGAAGTGAGGATTCTTGTAGAATTTTATGGGTTCATTTAATGTCATTTTATACCATGATTAATAAATTCTACTTGTATATATGGGGAGTTTCATTCGACTAATTGATGGAATAATTTATATTTGTTTGTGGAATAAGGAACCCTATATTGATCATTTTATTGATGTAATATTTTCTTTTGATTATGGCTATTGTGTTTCGGAATTACCTTGATGATTTAGTGAAACATTTTCTATATGTATAATGGTATGTCTTACATTATATATCATATATAAAGGTAATGACTACAATCAACATGTTGTATAAAGGAAGGAAATTACATTGTATAGGGTAAAAAAGTTTGCACTGAGATTCACAAGGATACATTAAGGCTATGTAAGGGTATCTAAAAAATATATTATCTTTCATAATGTAAAAATGAAATGATGTGTAAGGGTATCTAGTGAATTGAAAAAATGGTGTCTATTATTTTCAAAACAATTGTATGGGTAATTTGATTGTTCCGTAATGGTATCCAATGAACATGTAAAGCTGTTGGGTGCTATTAAAAAAGTTAATTTAGGATCCTTTATGTAAAATAGGCTCTGTATAATGATAACCACAATGAAACATATGGGTTTATGCATCTCATGTAAAGGTAAAGCTATGTATTCACAACTCACATAAGGGTGAACAATATCATTCATTACTTGCATATTGGTAAAATAATATCATGGTTAAGGTATATATTTCATATTTATAATCTTCATTCCCTATATATTGAAATCACATATTGTATAATTTTTGGAATATTATTATAGGGAGAAGAAAACCATGGAGTTTAAACTTATGCCTTAAAAATGAGTGTGGGTAATTTTCATGTACTACCATTTGAGAGGTCTAAATGATGTAGAGAATAATATATGAAGTAAGAAGTGGTTGATACTGAAGAATTTGATAAATCTAATCCTTCGAGTAAATTCCTCTTACATAATGGTGAATCACATAGAAAAATTAAATGGAGTATTTTTATGTAACTGATAACTAGCCACGATAATGATTTAGAATCACCTATCAAATTTCTATGTAACTAATTGTATGACTTCGTTGTTTTAATTATTAAATGAAAATAAATTATAATCAATTGAATTTTGATTTGAATAATATTTTTGATAACATACATCAAAATATAACATTGATGAATGTAGCCCCAATCACCATCATATTGGAATGATTAATTGAATGATATTTCAAATGAATTTAAATGAGTAGTTATTCAGGAAACCCTTCATTGATTTGAATTTGGTGATAAAAATATAAGAGGTAATGGTATTTTGAACATTCACATATTGAAATATGGTATGTGATATCAGTACAATGTTAAATATGACTATCAATCACATAATATAAAATAGGTAGAATTCTCATTTATTCAGAATCTAGATGATAAGACAATGAGATGAAGGTAGAAGTACTAAGTATTTGTGGATGATAAAGAGAATATAAATCACAATAGATCTAGAAAGAGTCTCAAGAGTTGGATATATTCAATATACTTCTAGATATCGTTATGATATAAATGGGAAAACGTGATGATCCTTGAAAAATTGGATGAGGATTCTATTTCAGAATGAAGATAATGAAAAGAAGTAGATAAGGAATAATATTCTATGATGGGTCATAAATATAGAATAAGAACTATATCTTATTTTTTTAATTTAATTTCGGTTGTATCATTAAGTTAGTTCTTTAAGTAGAGGACAAAAGTTTTATTTTTTGTTGATAAGACTGATATATTCTTGGTTGTAGTCACTTGTTTCATTGTGAATAATTTGGGTTAGGGAGACTAACCAATATAATAAATAGTATTATTTTATGATGAAACATGTTAATAAAATGTGTTGAATTCTTAATGATTAATATAATTGATTACGAGAGTCCATGAGAAATATTATTATTTGGATTAATAAAATTAAATATATCATGTGGAAAAATTTAAAAGGATGAGAATTGAAAAAAAGAAGAGTACTCATTCATCACCATCTCAGTGGTTTATCCAATATGGGGAATTTCATGTCATATTATATAATGTACCCTCTAGTTATCAATACAGAATTATGTGATGTATAGAATAATTATTTAGTTAATATCTCAAGTGTTATAACATTTTATGCGATGAATTTTCATATATCCAGAAATAAGATGTTACATGACCCCATATCGCATGCCTATGAGTGATATATAATATAAAAATGGAATATACACAAATTTATGATTATTCTACAATGAAATAAGAGTATATGAGAAATGGGGTGTTAGATATAATTGATCAAAATGTCATCTTGATATCTATATCAAAAATTGATACACATAGTCTATGATATTCAATACACTTAATGAAATTTGTGACCAATAAAAAAGAAAAATTGTAGGTAAAATTTGAGTCAAGGAATACTAACATCAAATTTGGAGGATAGAATTTGATGATATAAAGGCAATTGATGATGATAATATTAATTAATAAATTACAACGTTAAACAAGACTGTATGAAATATCAAAAGATCTTGTGTGAAGTTAGATGATTCCATCTTTGTAATAAAACTAATGGGAAATTTTCTAGATTTTTTTCATTCAAAATGATCATACCTGGAATAAATATAAAATTGGAAAATTGATTATAAAAAACACATACTATTAGAATATGGTATGAATGTGCCATATTTTTTCACAAATAAGGGGAAAGATAAAATGAATATTGAATCATTTAGAAAATGAAATTTAGAGGAGAAAAAGATGAAGAATATGAAGGCTCATATGGAAAGGATTGTAAAGACATCAATAAAAAATATCTCTTATACAAACAAGATTATAAATGCGGAACTGAAAAGGAATTATTAAGTAGCCACTAAAATTATTCATATTTGGGGACTCTTGAAATTTTACCAAAAAGCTCCAGGTAAGTTTTTTATTGAATAAGAATGAAAATCAAATGTTGATATAACTCAAAAATATAAATGTTTTAGGAAGAAAAGGAATCACTATAATAGTATGGATAAAAATATATAATGTTAGAAAAAGAAATAATCATCATCAAGTTAATATTTGGATGATGATTTTTTTTACTTTTCTCATGTAATGATATGAAGTAATATATTTTTATTAGATATAATTGAGAATAAAAAAAACATGAGTGGGAGATGAAATAATAATTAGATTTTTTCACTGGAAATATAAAATTCTACAATTAAAATATAAATAATCATATGAATGGAAATAAACTAGTGAATACTGGTAATGTATAGGTAAGAAATAAGAAATAATCCATTGTTGATGAGTTCAATAAGATTAATCGTATTTAATATGATAATGAAAATATTATCAATCCTATTAGAAATTAAATGGTTTCAAATATATAAGAACTAATTGTGACACAGTACATATGTACATCCATATATTATGATTTCAACGAGTCCATAGAGGACATAACTAACGAAAATAAGTTATGTGGGAAATCTTCTCAAACTAATGATAATAAAACTCCATGAGAAAAAGGTAAACAAGAAATAAATCAATTTAGAAATGGTCATGTTTAATTTATTTATTTAGATTTAAAAAAACTAAGGATTTTTTGTCCTATAAAACTAAATTAAAATCAAACGCATCTAGTTAATGGGAGAATATTTCACAGAGAAAAAAAACCTCTATGAAATGTAAGTCTTAGTTTGAAATAAGACAACAAAAATATAATAAATGACATATATAGAACCAATATAGAAGAAAAAAATCTAAATGTGTTTTCTAGTTATGTGGTATTATTGGACAAAAATCCTATTCTAGTTGGTTTAATATGTGTTTACTAGAAAAAAAGCATGTAAATAAGTTGTGTTTTAGTACAAATATGAGGAGAAAATCTCAATGGAAACAATATTTGACTACCTCATCACTACAACTATTACACCAACAAAATTAATATTTTATTAAAATTATGTAGAATATTTAGTTTGGAATTTCCCAATGATTATTTATCTATTACAATGATGGAACTATTTATTACATATCATGTGAAAGGGTATATTTCTAAAAAAAATTATTAAATCACGTGAATATTTGAAGAAAACTGAGAATATTATAAATGTGTGGTTGGTGCTCCCGCATAATCAGTTGAAATTTGGTAAAAAAATTTGATGAATATAAAAACATTCTTCAAAAATATAAAATCAATTGGATTTGGATGATGACGTGAATGATTTTGATATGTTATCCCCTAACGGTAGTATGATGACCTATAAGGCTGTGGTGGAAAATGGTATTCCATGTAATGATAATGTTAAATCGCAGAAATATGATAAAAAATATATGAGACTAAAAAAATATAATTACAAAGAAATCTAACCATTCTAATATTGGATGAAAACAATGTATTAGATTGATTTTAAATTCTATATCTGAATGTTATTTATGAAGTCAACGTGTGTTCCATCATAATTCCCTATTATTTAATAAATTGTTAACTAACATATATGGTGTTAAAGGAGAAGTTTGAAGCTATAAATGATAAACAACATGAATATATTTTTTCTCATCGACACTATTTACTACCATGATAATAGAATAATAAGCATTCATCCCTTGAGGGGGAGATACCATGCAACGAATATTTAATTTAATAATTATAGTGAATCTATAAATTCATAAAAAATTATAGATAGAATAATGAGGTCCTATAATAACATTATCATCCATAGTTCTTAATTTTAGTTATTATATTTATTGAGTGGGGGTTCTTGGTTGATTATATAATGAGATAAAGGGAAGATGTTTTTTCCATTCTCATAAACCTTCTTCTTTGTTAGTAAAGAGTGTCAGGATCATGTATTTCTTGTCTTAATATCACTTATCTTGATAATTGTGTATATTTTAGTGTTATATCAAATTGATGTCATTTTATGGGAATCATAGACAACCATGGATTAATATCTTATATTTCTACACCAGTTTATTCCACATGTACGTATATTATACCAATTAAATGATATTATCTATGTGAACCACATGGTAGAATTTTTATTACAAATAAATGGGGGAAGAGTATGAGAGTCACTTATAAAAAAGGGGAGATATGATAAACCCTAAAAATGGTCATTAAATCTGATTGTCAATAAGGAGTAGTATTTTCACACAAATTGACCTAAAATGTGAATAGATATTGAAAAATATATATATAAAGGGATATTTTTTAGCCCAAAGTTTTCTATGTTTATCAATGAGCCTCTAATTTTTGATGAGTTAAGTGGGTAATCTTAGAGAATCGTTATCAATTCATTGAATTCAATTAAATTTCATGTTTGTGAAATTATCCATATATATATGAGGACTAGTGTGCTGATCTTTAGGGGAATAAATTATTTTGTTTGTGAATGAAGGTTAATTTTATTCACTATGTAAATAATTTTATAAGAAATTTGGAATGAGCATGAGTTGGTTTAGAAATCCTATGAAAATTTATAGATAAATTGGAAAGACATGTTACAGTAATCATTACCTTATAAAGTCTATATAATGGTAAAACATATTTTTTACATGCTTCCTAATGGTTGTCCATTACCTAGGTATGTTTAATAATTTCAATAATACACTATGTAAGGGTAATTTGAGGCTATTTAATTGAATCCAATACATCTAGAAAATTTCATGAAGGTATGACAATAGAGCTATGTTAGGGTATCTGGCGACTTGAACATGGGTATACTATGATTTTCAATACATATGTAAGTATAATATGTCATCTATATAAGGTTAGCCAACAAAAATGTAAGGTTATCAAAACTATGTAAATGTAAATTGGGGCTACATAATTTTAAAATGTTGATTTGTAAGAGAAACCACCAGGCTACGTAATAGTACATATAGCCTGAGTTAATGTAAATATGGGCTTCACCTGCTCAAATAAGGGAGGACAATGTCTTCTATTCATTTGAAAAGGTAAAACAATATGTTTATTAAGGTATATTCAAGACACTCAAAATATTCATAGACCACAGAATCTTGGAAATCACTGTGGAGACATGGTAATTGTTCTTATAGAGGGGGATACACAATGGTTCATATGACCGCGCTATAAAGATGAGTGTGGATCATTTATGGTGTAATTATATTTGAGATTTTTCTACTACAATTATAATATTATACACTGTAAGAGGTGATAAGTCATGATGATTTGAATAGTGTAACACAATAGCTGAAATTCTGACCGTGCAGAGGTTATCAACATAGCCAAATGATCCTATGGACTTCTATGTTACTAATTGTGAACTATATTGATGAATGAAAATCATATAGCCTATAGCTACCTAACAGACTGTGTGACATAACCGTTTTCATGAAGTCATGAAAATCTCGTATAGATTTGATGAAGTGATATTGGAGGAATTACATGTTGGGACCATGTTTGCTGAATATGTTTTTGGGAAGTTTGATTATGTTTGTTGTCTACTTTTTCCAATGGAAAGGAATCACCTCACTCTATAATAGTATGAAATCAAACTTCAAAATTCATATTAAAGAAATAATAATCACATTGTATTTCAATTTAAAACATATTAAAAAGTATATATCTGGAATAAAAGGCTCATCATAATCACCTTGGGTCCATAATTATGTTTTGATCGTAATGAGGAAGAGAATCAAATTCAGCATGTATAGAATATGACATCTAGATATGCATTGTTGATTATTATTTCAATGATATCATAAGTTGTAATACTTGTGATTATTACTTGATGAAGGATCATGAGAGAATATGTGTCGTGAATCATATTTATATTATTCATATTATTTCTCGTTGGAAAAGAAAGAATGTTTCTATAAGAATAGTATTTTTTAATACTTACAAATGATTATATGAAGATGATCGAAGGAATAGGATGTCTATAAATCATAAATGAAAAAATATGTTTTTGGAAAGTATGGGAAGTTTCAATAATTTCTTTATAAATTTAGAGGATGAAGATTCTGATTATAAATGCTTCAATGCCATGAAGGATTTCATGATACATTCTAAAATTTTGAAGAATAAAATATAACTAAAAATGACGATTTCATATCTCAATGACCATTGTAAGGGGTTTACCGAATACTGATTTGTGTAAAGGATGTAGAGGTAGATCGAAATTAAGACACATGTTTTTATTCCAACCAATAACCTAAAGAATTATAAATTCATTGAATGTATTTGATGAGTTTCATAATCTATAAAGTGAAAAAAGTTAAGAGTTGAAAGTTCAATAGTAATGTATTTAGAATAAAATAGTTATTTATTTCAAAGCTACAGATACCAATCCATATAATTCAATATAAAATAATAACCATTAATTGAAGGACTATATCCAACAATATATGATTTGACTAATGATAAATAAAGTATGTTGATGTTGTTGGAGAAGATTCAAATAGAAAACATTGAAACCAATCAATAATGAAGCCAGCCATATTCATCGCCATAAATTGTTGGTTGTTTTCCAACTGGTTCAAGAGAAAAGAAGTAGAAGAATATATTGTTTTACATATTTTTTCATGGTAATCATAATTAGAATCATATTGCATAATATTAATGAAGAGATTATTTTGGAGAATCAGAACGGATAATCCTAATGAATAATTTATATTGGAGAATCGCATTAGAGAATATTAATCAGACTGATTTTGGTCAATGAATTTAGATGTGAGATGAAGTTGATAATAATTTGAGAAGGTTTTATAAGAGGTTAGAAGTGTTTAACAATTCATATATGTATCCAAAATTCAAGGGAACAGGAAAATTCAAAAAAATTAATTTAGAAGGGAATTATTTTAGAATCACCACTAACCCAAATTTGATTAACCTATAAAACTAAAATTACATTGTACATTCATCTGATAAATGTATTTTTCCAGAAAAGTAGATAGATGGCTAAGTGTTGACGAATTTTCTAAAGAAATTTTTTTAGATTGAGTGTTGTTGAATAAATTTTATGATAATAGAAACGTAGGAGAAGAGAGAAGAATATATTTTGGGCTTCCATATTGGGTAATCGGACTGAGCAATATGATTAAGATTTCTGGACCTAGGATGAATTTTTACAGAATTTTCTCAACTGTCTTCTTCCAGATATATTTATATTTAAAATATTCAGCAATTAGAATAGGATAATTACACTGAATAAATTAAACTCAATTTTTTTAATAAGTTTATAAAATTATATACTATATTTTGTGTAAGATATTAAATAATTTTTTTTTGAAATATAATATTTTTAATGGGTATCCATGATGAATCATAAAATTTAGTTTACAAAAACATTATATTACATCTCTGTGTTATGTAAATTACATTCCATATTGTATTGATCATGGTTCTATATGATTCTATGGGAATATACTACTCATTTTATTCCAAATAAAAAGATTTTTTTCCTATAGATATTATGGTATTGAAATATTTCATTACCATACTAAGGATGTAGATACTTTAATTGAGTAATAAACCTTCGAGATTCATTTATTCCAATGGAAGTGTGTTTGAATATCTCATCTAGGTAAAGAAATCCTTAACATGAAGTAAAGGTCATTTCATAATTAAGGGAACATAAAAGAAAAAATATTAGTGATTCACCCCATACCCCTCTCAGGGATAGTACAATCTTGACTAGTAAAACCGAATTAGTATCAAAGTTGAAGGTTCTCTATGCTTATTCATTGCTAATGTTTTTAAATATATGTTGTGATGGATAATTTGAATTGTGTGATCAGTAATGAAAGTATACTTTTCATTGGTAATAATTTTCATACCTGGAAATATTGAATGATTCTTTATTATATGTCTATTGGGTATGATATTCAGAAAGAATAATCATATGTTAGAACCATGGTATCTATGCATGAATTGGAGTATGGTTTGTCTTTGTTGTCAATCCTTAGCAGAAGTCCAAAATTTGTTCATGAAAATTACTCATACAGGTTCAGCATATAACAATATTGAAGGTGGAACCTTTTTCCAATGTTTTCCATATTTCTGGACCTCAATATTGACAAAAGGGGAAAACAATTTTTTTTGGGAAAGGTACTTGCTCGTCGGATATGTGTCATGCAAGTGACTTGTGTTCCAATAAAGGACTTGTGCGCCAATTACTAGGAGGATTGGAATGTTGCGCGCCATATTATTTTCGAGATCGGAAATTCAAAATATGGAAAATGAAAGAGGGTCTCCCAAGTATTGGTTTGGTCATGCAAGTGAGTTGCGCGACAGAGGTTAGGGCGGTTGGATTTGCACACCGGAACATGCGCGCTGAGATGAGGCTTGCAGACCACTGTGTAGGGTGTCCAGTGTGCCTATAAATAGAGGACCACCCCTCCTCATTTGTAATGAATTTCAATACTAAGATATTTTCTGAGCTCCCATCGCACAAGTGTTGAACTCGCGCATGTGGTGGTGGGTCATGCAAGTTGAATTTGTGTGACAGTTGTTAACTACACGTAGAAGGTGGTTTGGGTGAGAAAGGGGTTGCATAGTGCATGTTTAAAGTTGAAGAAGTAAGTATCGCATAGGTGGCTTAGGTGAACATGTGATCCAGTTTGGACATGCATGCCTAGACTTGCACACCATCTTAAAACATGTGCGCCAGGCTTGGCTAAGCGCGCCAGGTGTTGTTGAAGCTCACCGATCCTTTTGGAGCAGCATGAAAGCTGTAAGATTTCTTGAAACCTTCAGTGCAATTTGAGTTTAGTCTACTGGTGAGTTTTGGACTTCAACAGAGCATCTACATAAAAACAGAGGATGCATTATTTTTTAACGATGAAGAGACCTTCAGTTCTATAAACTGAGTGGGACTTCACCAATGGCAGTGAGCTTGGTGGAGTTGATGGGAGTGACCTGAGGGATGCATTGATCTATCCCTGAACCATTGCAAAGGCAGTGAGCCTAGGACATAGTGACTATGCCCTAACCATTATAATCCACAACTAGTGAAGAATAATGGAATTTGGTATGACTGAAAACCTATCGGTGTATGATCCTTGGACATAGATATTAGTGGCGAACCATGTAAAAAGTGTTGTGCCATCTCTCTACATGTGAATGTTTGTTTTCTGATCATATTCATCATAAAGGTTTAACAAGTTCCTACCAGCACTGGAACAAGATCCATCTCATTAAAAGAAAAAGTTGTCACCCTAAATCACCCCCCCCCCTCTCAGGGTGTCCAGGGGTCCTACATCCTATTGATTTAATCCTATAGAATAAAAAGTTATCCTTACATCAATTAGTATGAATAATCATGAGAATGATGAAAGGGATAAGAATGATTTACTATGAACACATTTGGAAATTGAACTTCTAAGGGTGAAATGTTTTTCAATAGTTAATGTTTTATGGGATGAGTTAAAAACATATATGAAGGTAATACTAAATTGATGAATGAAATATTAAAGACATGGATGTTGAAGTATGAAGATGTCAAAATGTGTGACTATGAATTCTTTTGGGTATTTATCACCAGAGATAATTAAATTAGAATCATTATCTTATTTATTCATTAATATTTTAAATAATCTGTATTTGTTGAAAAAAATCATAAAACTCCTTCCCAACAAGTTTGACTCTATTGTTTTTTATTATATGTAAGAGAACATGAAATTTTATATCAAAATTATTTTCATTAAACTCTCATCATAATTGAAATGATAAGTTATAACGATATGAAATGAAAAATAGAAGTTGATAATATTTTTTCACGGTTACCAAGAACAAGTAGTAAAATTAGATTGAAATTTATGAATACTCTAGAAATTCTTACTCTGAAAATGAGGTATGTCAAAATCTTGTGGTAATTTTATCCTTGTTTTAAAAAAATATTAGAATAGGTACTGGTAAATACTAAGGGAAGTTTCCTTTTAAATGGTTTGAATGTGGAGTCATTGACCACTCTATGGCTAATTATCCTGGACGAATGACAGGGGAAAATGTTGATAAAGGAGAAATAAGGAGATAAAGGTCATGATAGAAATAGGGTTATAAATGAAAACAATATTCCATTTGGAAATATAGAAAATTATCAAAATCTAAAAAGATGAGTTTCTTATCTAAAGATTAAAAAATGAAGACAATGAAGCTGAATCTGAATATTCTACATGGAATATTTTTTATAAAACCATTATTTCAATAGTTAGTGATGAATAATTCAGAATAAAAAATTTCTAATAAAGAAGAAAATGAACTTTAATAAAATTTGAAATAAGATTTGAAATAATTTTTGAGAAAAATTAGAAGGCTTGAATACCAAAACCGGAATATGGAAAATGAATATTCCTCATAAAAATTTATAGAATGTTTTTAGATGATAAAAAAGAATATTTTGTTGATGTTTAATGATTTTAAGAAATATGTTAATAAGAATAGTAACCTTAATAAGAATTTTCAGATCAAGCTGATGGAAAAATAAGAGGAGTTGGATCTTATCAAACTAAAACATTCTAACGGCAAATAGTTGAATAAAAGATTCAAAAAGACTATCTCAGATGTTGGTGAATTTCCATATAAGGATTAACCTAATATCGATAGAAAAATTTAATTTTAATTGTTGAGAGAAAATATATTTTTTTTTTGAAAAAGAAAATTCATGGACAGTTATGTATGTATACAATGTCAACAAATAAAAAATCTGATTTACTAATAAATTATATGCCCTTGAATATTTCTAAACATTCTGGACATGGAAAATCTCTAAAAACATCAGGTTAAGATAAGGCTGAAAAGAAAAATGAAATGATAAAAAAATGATATGTGGGAAAAATAAAGGATTAAATTCATTAAATCATAGATAAGAAGGTTGCTAAAGAACATACTCACTTGTCCCGTCACTATAAAAGCTACAAAGGAAAATATTATTTTTCCTGATACTTCTGGTGTTATGGTGGATTTGTACATATAGAAATTATTTATTGGTTTATCCAACCATAGTACTAATATCCAACATGTTATGGAAGGGAAATTTTTAGGTGGAGTCTTTTCCATCAAAGAAGAAAATCAGAGAAGGATGTTTAGATGAAACCTGAGAAGGTTACTGTGTTAATTGAAAATAAGTTCCAATCATTGGAACTTATTTGTGAAAGTAGTTAATAACTAGGTAATATTTATAAGGATTGACTTATATTGATTTTTTCAAAAAAATCTTAGAAATACTCATAATCTGGTGACAATAAATGAAAAGTCTCTTACTTTTGAAACTGCATTCAATGTCATTAAAGGAGAACAAAATTGGATTATTTATAGTGGTTGTTACAAACACATGTTATATTATTTAAATTTTTTGAATGATTTAAAATATTTCTAATAATGAACTATGTCATTCAGCAACAATGAATCATTAAAAACCAATGGTGCTGGATCATCTATCAATGGGAATGGAAAATTGAAATACAAAAAATATTATAATGGTGATGGGTTGAAACATAACCTATGGAGTGTTTCAATTTTTTTGGTTGAAGGTAATAATATAACTCTCCAGAAATATGAATTTTGTTTCAAAATTTCGTAGGATAGAAAGATAGTTATAGGAAGAAAACATAAAAAATGGAAACATATTTCATGTTGGTGTGGTACAAAACCCTTATTACATGGGAATGGTAGAATAAAACCAACTATTACATAAATTTATGGGAAAAATGTGTCAGAGAAACATGATAAAGAATTATAAAATAAATAATTTTTGATACATTCATTTCATGGCATGAATAATGAATAGATGCTGCACTATTTATCAGATTTTAAGTATTATAAATTTTATGCCTAATAATGTATACATTTTTTCAAAACAACCCCTAGAAAATTTCAATTATAAAATATGTGGGCCCATTATAAAATAATAAAAAAATTAAAACAAGCATTTCATCACATTCAATGATTATATTAATCCCATTACTTATGTCATTTTTATGAAACATTAATAAGATGCGATGAAAATAAAGTAATGTTTTAGGAGAAAAAATGAGAAATATTATGAGTATTCAGTGAAAATGATGAAAACTGATAATGGTGGTGAATAAAAAAGTTACGAATTAGAAATCCATATTGATATTCATTAAACAATGAATTAGTATATTTTACCCTACATTCCTCAACAATATGGGGTTACTAAAAGGATTAATTCAGGTCTGGTGGAAATGGGAAGAACTATGTTACTTGAACATGGTATTTTTCATTTATTATGGAGGTAAACTAGAAATAATACTGTTTATATTCAAAACCATTGTTTATTTAGTCCCTATTCTGATATGACTCAATTAATTTTTTCCAATCAAAATGATGAGTCTGAAACACATAACAATTATTGCATGTTCTTGCATTATAAAGAAGAAAGGCTGAAAAGTTGAAAAGTTTGAGCAGAAAGTTGAAGATTAAATTTTTATTAGCAATTAAATGGAAGGATGATGATATCAATGATTCAAAATTAAAATAATAAGAATTTTTTTATTCTTATGATTTGATATTTATTAAAAATGTCAAGGGAGATAATCAGAATCATGTAGATATGGATGTTGAGCAGGATAAGGAAACATTTTGTAATAGTTCTAAAGGGATACAGAATATTGTAATCATAATCATGATGAATAATTAGAATAAAAAATTTCATGTGACAAGGAAGATAATTGAATGTATCATCCTAGACTATAGAATCTTGTGGAAGCCTAAAACATTATAGGTGGTCCATATTCGAAATTTCAAATAAGAAGAACAAAAAATTCCAGTACACAATCTTTTTTATATTCAAAAGTGGAGTCCAAATATATTCATGAAGATTTTGGGTATATAAAATGGGTTTAGGACATGAATGATGATTTTGATAAGATATTAAATAATTGTACAAGGTAATCCATACCTAATCCAGATAAAAAAATTTACTAGTACAATGTGGATTTTCTGAAATAAGAAAAATGAAGAAGGTGAAGTGATAAAGAACATGGAATGAGTTGATTTCAAAGAGTATTCACAAATTGAACATATTTATTTTGATGAAACCTTTGATCCAGTGGAATGATTAAAATCTATCAATATCATTCTTCCAATTTTTTCACAATGATGTTAATTTTTTTTAAATGGATATAAAATTCATATATTTAAATGTGGATTTTGGTGAGGATGAATACATTGAACAAACATGTGTCTTTTTTTTGGAAAAATTAATGTTAGTTGTGTATTATAAAGAAATATTTATATAGGATAAAAAAATTTCTAAAAGAATAGTATTATAAATTATTTTTATTCTTGAGGAAGACGAATTTCAATGAAGGAAGTGTTTATAAAAGTATTTACATTAACAGAATTTATTAGATTTCCCTCATCAAATTTTATATGTTGATGAAATTATAATTTTTGGAAATAATAATTGATATTTTAAATTATTTCTTAAAGAGATGAAAATGTTATTTGAGATATCCATGATCGGAGAAAAGAAAGTCTTTATTGGGTTACAAATTTTACAAAAAAAAGAAACTAGATTTTTTTTCTAATGAAATGTATGATAAGGAGCTTCTTAAAATGTTTAGCATGGAAAAATTAGAAGCCAGTTTACACCCCATTATCATTGGAAACCATGTTGAGTATTGATAAATAAGGACGTTATGTTGATCAAAGAGAGTTTCAAAAGCTGATTAGAAGTTTTTTGTATTTCTATACCTCACAAACTAAAATTGTAAATATTTTCACCTAATGTTCAAGAATTTATATTTATCAAAAATGATTACATTTGATGGATGGAAAATGAATTTTATGACCTAGGAATGGAAATAAAAATGTATGAATCAATTATGAAAGTATAGGATGTATCTAATTGATTGTGTATTCAGATGTTGATTGGTTGGGAATATTGATTACGAAAGATCCACATCTGTTGTAGTTTTTCTTTGAGGGGAAAAATGTGTTAGTTGTAAATAAATTAAACATAATTTAGAAAGTCTTACTATATATAAATATGAGTAGATTTCTTCCAAACAATCCACTTTACAACTTATGTGCATGAGGACTCAGTTAGAATACATACTTATTGAAATTAAGTTACCCATGATCTTGGGATTTGATAACCAAAATGTCCTCAACATTACCATTAATATGGTGAAAATTTCTCATTAAAAACATATTGATATCATGTAACACACAATCGAATAGCATGTACAAAAGAATTAATTAATTTTAGACTATGTTCTTATATCTGAAAAAGTTGTTAAAATATTCAAAAGCCGTTACTGATGGAACCTTTTTATAAATTGGGGTTAAACATCAGAATAAAAATTACTTCTTATCATGGTTTTGGTAAATATTTTTTCCCCTATATCATATTAAATTTGAATATTGCTATCATGTTAGATAATCATTTCACAGTTCTATTTTTATCGAAGAATTCCTAAAGGAGGTGTTGTGGGTAGGCTGTACATCCAACATGATTGTATGAGAACTATTAAAACTGTTTATTGGGGGGTTGTAGGTAACAAAAATTTTGTATTCCCACGAATATAATGATGTGAATTAAGATGAGTAAGAAAATATAAGGAAGAAATATGGGTGACATATATGTGGAAGAAAATATGTGTAAGAAGAGAAGAATATGATTCATAGTCACTAATTTTGGACAACATGGTTTCGTTTTCAATGATTATTTCTTCCTATAATGAGTTCTCTCATGTAGGATAAGAATTGTTGATAAGTAATCCATAGATTGATGTCACAATGTTTAAGGATTTTTTCCAAAAAAAATCCAAAGGGGATATTTCTGGGACCGAGTTGGCTGATGAAGGATTTCATATGTTTGTAGATTTTGGTTCCCTTTTGTTTTCAAAGAAAATAAATCACATTAATTTGTAATGTTAGGTGATTAGGCTCAAAAACACATATCTAGGATATCAAAATCACATTTTTTATGAATTTCCATCATATTGATAAGAATCTATCTAGTTGAAAAAGATCATTGGACTCACCTTGGGTTTTTTATGGGGTTCTCATCATAATGAGGAAGAGAATCAGATTCAACATGGATATGATAAGAAGTATACTAATGATTTAATGATTTTTATTAAAAAAAATATCATAAGGACTAATAATTATGATTCATTCGTGATTAATAAAATTTGGAGAAGAGGTTTTTACAATTATATATTGATTAATGTTATTGAGAATTCTCAAAAGGATATAATGTTGTTTGAAGAATTGTGTGTTGAAATAATTCCTATTGAAAATAAGAATATAATGGAATGCAGTTAAAGCTTAAATGCCTCTTAAATAAATGTATCAATATTTTTGAATTTTTTGGAAGTTTCAACACATTCCATTAGAAGTTATATGATAATAAAGATGATCTAAAATGTTTCAAAGTAATGAAGCAATCCATGATACTTACTGCAGGGTTGAAAAAGAAATTTTTTCTAAAGTATAAGTTATTCAGTCTCAAAGTTATTTATAAGGGGTCTACCAGATGAATATTTTTAAATGATATGAGTTTTATCAAAATGGAGATGCTAGTTTCCTATCAAACTAAAAGAAAAAAATATTTAAATCTTTGGGGAAGCAATTGGACGAGTTTCATAATCAGAAAAGTGAAATTAGTTAAGATCTAAATGTTCATTATTTTTATATTCAGAGAAAAATGTAGTTGTAAATTTAAAAACTAATGATATTGGTCCATTGGATTTTTATACCATCATAATAATCATATGTAGAATTTTTTTCATCAGGAGATATTGGGACCAATTTTTAACAAACGTTGATGATGTTATTAAAGCTAATTCAAAAAGAAATGTTAGAAATCAGTCAACAACAAAGTCATCCATTTCCATCACCCTGAATTTTTCGTCATTTTCTAAGTGGTTCAAGATAAAAAAAATAATAATAACCAGTTATTTTACATTTTTATTCATTTTAATCACGAATATCATAATTATAATCATATTTATAATGGAGAATCATAAAGAATAAATTTTATTGGATAATCATAATGGAGAATCATAATGAGGAAATCGTCTTGGAGAATCAGAGTTGAACTAAAGTCTAATGAATATGTCATAATTGAGATAATTTTTATATAATATTCAAGAAGGTTTGAGAATTGTTTAGAAGTGTTAACGAATCCATAAATGTTTATGAAATTAATGTGATCATGAAAATTTAGATAACTGAATGGGAGGAAAAATATCAGAATCCCTCCAAAAAACTATTTTGGGTCACCAATAAATGGGAAATCAAATTGAAAATTAATATGATAGATATAGTATTAACAAAAGGTAGAGAGAAGGAAGAACACAAAATAAGTTTCAAGAGAGAATATGTTTTTAGATTGAGTTTTCTTATAGAAGTTTTCTATACAGAATAAGAACATGAGAAGTGAAAAGAGGGTATTTTATCTTTCAATATTGGAAAATCGGATAGAGATATCTTATTCGGATTTCTAGACTCATATATCAATAATATTATGATATATATATATATATTCCATATTGATAAATCAGACTAGGATAATCAAACATGATAATCATGCTATTTTTTATTAATAAGTTAATAAAATTTATCAATAGATTTTTCAGTGTGATAGTGAATAATGGATTTGAAAGATCATATTTTTGTCTGTTAGTCAAGAATAACCATAATTTTTCATGTTTCAATAACATTGTATTAACTCATTGGGTCACATGAATAACATTCTATATCTTATTGATCACTGATCTAAAAGAGTGTAAGGCATATCCTACTAGTTGTATTCCACATGAAAGTATTGATATCTAGTGGATTGTATAGTAATGAGTTACTTCCAAACTATAACAAGGATGTAGCTACTAGTATAGAGTAGTGAACATTTGAAATTAATTTTTTTATATCAATGTTTGTTTCAATTGTTTCAATAGGAAAAATAATATTATTCTAGAAGTGAAGGATTTTTCACAACTATAGAAAAATAAAACAATAACATATCACCAGTTCACCCCACCCCCTCTCAGTGATACAACTATATTGGTTGGGAAATCACATTACAAAGATCATATATATTTTCATATCATTAGAAAGAATGAAGGATAAGTATTTATAATATTGAAACTAATATTTTAATGTGATTTTAAATCGTATTAAATGAAGATTTAAATTGGAATCTTGTGACTAATGTGAATGGTATGGTATTGTTCCCAAGGATCATGAGATTTCCATAATTTAAATTTGGAAACACAGAATACGATATATTGAGAATAACATTTAGTATAACTATTATGAATATTTATATGAACATAATGTATAAATTAAATATGAATATCAATCAACAAATATAAAATAAGGAAATTTCATGTCAATTAATTATCTATAAGAGAAAATGGAATGTTCAAGCCAGGGTTCATATGTATTCAATGAAGCTAAGGAGAATCTAGTTCACACCACATCAAGAAGGAGTTTTGAGACCAAAAGAGATACAATCCACTTCTAGGGATCCTAAAGAGTTACTTAGGTAGATATAAAAATCAATTTACCAGTAGATGATGAATATATTTTCATGGTGTTCTAAAGAAACCATGGATTTGAAGAATAATATTCTTTACTGGACATTTTTAATGTGGTAAAACAATATATTATAGTTTTTTTTCATGTGGGGGTATATTACAGTCGGATATTGAAGTGTAGGAATATATTGGGATTATATTTTCATCATACTTGGTCATACTATGGTTGTAGTTACTTTCCTGACAGTGAATTAAATGTGATGGGGAGACTAACTAACACATCAATGAGTTGGATTTTCTTCCTGCCCTTGAATTTATTATGTGCTATTTTTTGATAATCCTTAATTCCACATTAGGTGAGGCTATAAAAAATTTCACTCAATTGATTGAGAATATTAACCAGTTCAATAGATTTTTTTTAAAAAGGAAAAATCATAGAATGAAGACTATCGATTTATAATCATCTTAGTGGTCCATTCGGCCAAGATCACTTCAAATTTGATTTATCGGGATAAATTATTTCCTTATGATGGATGGGAGGAATTAAAATATGAACCTTTGTTATATTATAGAGGATTTAATTGAAATAAAAATTAAAAAATATATATTATTAAATTTAGATTCCTTTTTAAATATCCAACATTTAGAAGAAGACATAACAATATATCGCAATCCTCGTCTACTATTAGACATCACGAATGACCAAAGAATATATTGGACCCATGTTTTGAAAAAAAATCTTACAAATCTTAATTTTTTTTTAATTTAATATTTTATAGTATAATGTTTTTATTATGGATGAATAAGAAGTAGAAATTATTCTACACTATTCAATCAAAAATGATGTTGAATTTCAGGAAGAATATATATTTCACTTGTTATAAAATTTTATTTATCCTCAAAATCATGATCCATTATTTAGGTATCCAAGGATGAACTTTATCGTAAATAATTAATGAAAGAAAGTATAAGTGTATGTTTCGAAATTATATATTAATTGAAAAGGTTTCTTTTTAAAAGATAATCAATTTTATTATTCATTTTGATCATGATGTATCAACTGTTTATGGATAAAATAAGGAATAATGCCTGGAATGGTTTTAAAGAATTCTAATAATGTATGAACATGACCAGGGGTGTTATGGGTTAACCAAATTTGGAATTGAAATTTGAATGTCTGGTGATCCATATTTCCAATGTGTGGTTTATTTTAATGTTTTAGTGATTAAGTAAGATTATATTGAGATTAATTAATATTATGATATAAATCATATTAATGATTATGAAATAAAACTATTAAGGAATATTAATGAAATTTTTTAATTGTTTATAATGGAAGAATAATGATTTAATTATCTATATATATCCTTTTTGGGGTTATGTTGTAGTAGAATTTAATCAATGTATTGATAAGAACAAATATAATAATAATGTCAAAGGTATATATGCCATGGTTTTGTCTATGGAATTTCATTAAAAAGAGATTAATAATATTTTGGGTGATGATTATTATGTATTTAGATCAATAATTTTTTTATTATAGATAACTATTTGGTTTACTATATTATATTATCTTGAGTTAATAGGTATGAAGTTTTAATTGATTTTATAAACACGATTTCAGATAACCCTGGGTATTGAAATGTGAATTGGACACTATGTGAGTAATGTTATTTATAAATAAAATTACTATTTTAGGAATATAATGTATTGTTGTGATATATACATTCATTAGTTTTAATAATTTTTTTTCTATGAATGTGTTTTGGTTATAATTTAATTCAATTTTAGTTGAATTAAATAAAGAGATACATGTATCTTTTTGGGTAAATACCTTGTTTAATGTGAATTTAGTTATGGTTAATTTGGATGAAGTGTATTTCTATTTTTTAGGAATGTATCATTTATTTTATAGATAACCATTGGACTTAAAAGGTGACATTTTTATTAGGTGGTATATTTTATTTTAAAAAAATTCAATATTTTTTCGGGAAAATTAATGGGATCAAGTTAAATTTTATAATCTTATATTGTGTCTGATTATATGTTAATGTGGTTGTAATTATTTGATGAATAGTAATTGAGTTACCTTTTTTGAATCCTTTTTTCCCAATATAGTGATTTAGGTTATTTATAGAAAACTATAGTGTAATTTTTATTATATATATATATATATATATATATATATTCCATATACTTATTTTCGATTATACCTTATGACTGATTTATATTATTTTTAGATAAATAATATGTTTATTTTATAATAATTTTTTACAAAATATTTCATATCCTTAGGATTAAAATTTTTTCTTTCTTATTTTTAAGTGTTTTTCAGTCAGCTAATTATTGAATGATTTCTATTGAACTTTGGGTGTTTTAGTTGGGGAATTAATAATTAATTCATTATTTCTTAACATGAACTTTTATTTATATTGGATATTCCTGTCACGTATGGGAAATATGATTTTTTTGATTAGTGGATATAAATAGGTGGAATTAATTTTCATCCATTTGTGGATATTAATAACTTTTGAAATTTAATTTTAGTGTTTATGGCATAAAACATTATTCACAATAATTTATCATTCAAAACAAAAGGTGAGGTAGAGATGTAAAACTATTCAAACAATGACCAAGGGTAAAATTATTCTTTTGGTATAGAAACAAATAAAATTGGATTATTTTATCTTATTCACTATGTCAATTGTAAAATAATTATCTATAATAAAGATAGAGGAAGGTAATTTAATCAAATCCTATATAAAAACTATCACTCAACTATAAATGTATTCGTTTGAAACTCATTCCCATATATGAGCCTCATAATGTGAAATGAATTTTTTATGATATATTTTTATATTGATAAATTAATTAGTCTTAATATAATCATTTATGTGATTTTCAAAACAAATTTAATCATTGTGTGTAAAAATACATTTATTACCGTATATATATATATTTATTTTCAACAACACATTCATTTTATTTTCCACTTTGTTATGGTTCCTTTGTTAGGAAATATCATTAAAGTTGTGGTTTTCAAATTCCACCTCCACTCCTTGAAAATTTGTTATGAAAATTAAATAAAACCTTGTTTATCATATACGATTGAAAATTATGAGGAAATAATTTCATTAATAATGGGATAATGCTACACTATAAGAATTTAGAATATTTTTTATTTTAAAATAAACTATATTTGAACCCTAGCATAGAATCCATGAAACACTAAACTAACATTAAATTTTTTTACCACTTCAAGAAATGATTCAAATTACTAGATAGTTAAATGAAATTTATACGTAAATGACTTTTTAATATAAAATGGGTCACATTCAATTAAGAAAATACAATTTTTTTTAAAGTTGACGATTTGAATTATATTTTTGAATTGAGAATTTTTTTATAAATTAATTTATTTTGATAAATGATATAAATAAAATATACAAATAAAATTATTTTAATAATTAATAAAATAATATATATACATCCATTATATCATTTAATATTGATGAGGTATACTAGTACCAATAATCTTTGTTAAACAAAAATATTTTGTTTAATGGAATAGTTTTATAATATATGTTAAATTTTAATAGTTATTTTAAATTTTTTATATAATTTAAATAATAGAAATGAATTTTTTATAACTCTAAAAAAGTAAAATAATTCATATATTTGTTATTAAATGTCCTGGAATGAGAATAAATTAATTTTATTCATCATTTCTTTCTAAAAACTATTTTTCATGTTTTCTATATGAATATTAAAATATATTTATAACATCAATATATATTTAATTTGGTTACATGAAATATATTTTTTAATAAAGAATTTCATAATTATCTTAGGGATTTGGGATTTTTCTAAAATAGTTGATTTTTGAGGAATAGTGAAAAATACTGATTGGACAAATACTTTCACTTTTTTAAATAATTTTAATTTTGATTATGAATTTAATGGTTTTTGAAATTTTTTATTGGAAAAACATATATATAACATAAAATTAAATTTATTTATATGTACAATTTTTAACATTGAAATCTGTGGTGGAAGTGTTGGAAATAAATTTAATTTTTTTTATTTAAATAGATAATATTTTCTTGTACATCAATCCTAGGTTAAATATATTTAATTTAGTTTCTATTTGGTTATAAAGTCAAATGATAATAATTTTATTTATATAAATATAATATATTTTATAATATTAGAAATTATGCATTATTTTACTGTAATGTCATTTTTATTCACTAAACAAGATTTTTGTGATGAAAATTGTTTTTCATTTCATTTTTTGAACATACATGAAATGTAAATTTTAACATTTACCGAAATTTAATCATATAAATTGGATTCAATATTTTTATTCATCATATTATAATTTTATAATGAGGTCAAATTCATTTTTAATGATAATATATATATATAGTATGGTAAAATATTATCACCACACTAATGGTTAAAAGGTTTTATATGGGGTAAATGTAAGATATAAGGCATAAAATACATATATTAATTTTATAAATTTTATAATTTTAATTTATTTAGACCATAAAATACAGTATATTTATTGTTGGACTAAATTGGTGGCACTTAATGTTAGAAAATAATTTATTATATTTCAAACATCATAATCATTATAAGGGCGTCACTCTTCTAACTTATGAAATGGAAACTCAAATTCCTACTTAACCACACAAGTTGACCACAGAAGATTGAACAATACCTACAAAAAAGTCCACAAATATTATTTTACAGTTTTCCAAGAGCTTTTTTTCTCAACAAAAAAAATTCAATAAGGCTTCTGCTGTATTACAATTTAGAATATCCAAAGAAGAGGAATAAGTCTTAACCAAATTAGTTCAGGTTTATTTTCTCATGTAAAACTATAAAATTTATTCCAATCACCAAAATATTTTAGGATAATTTTTATTAAAACAAAAAATCCAATTATGTTAATGGGAAAACTATATTACATCTCATTTCAATCCTATAGAAAATTAAAACAACACTCTTGCATACGTACAAAATGTTGCCTCCATGAAGCAATGTGTGTCTTTTTCCAACTCCACCACAAAGGACTGGTTATAATGACTGATTTAATGAATATACATAACATTTATAAATAATATATTATTATATAATTTTAAAATATCATCTCCCTTTTTACTATCCCAACCCTTGGAAAATAAAACTATCGCTTTGTGTACTTTTGGACTACCACCTCCACGAAGTGATGTAGTACATTTTTTATTTCCAAATCGCATGGTGCATTATAATGGAATTATTAATTAATAAATACAATATTTATATTATGATTATTATTAATATATAAAAAAAACATTATGTAAATTATTTTTTTCCCGTTTGGAATTATTTTTATGAAGTGTACATGCGGACTACCACCTCTATGAATGAAATATATCAATTTTCATTACTACATTAAATGGATGGTTTTAAAAGTACATTTAATATAAATACATGAATGATGTAACATGATTAAGAATATTTATTTTAGAAAACCATGAAACATTTGACCTAAATCAATATAGTGAAGTTTTTTAAGATTGAATTATCTCAAAACATCCAATGTTAACTAAACTGATTTCATAACAATAATAAATTATGAAAATAAATGAATTAGAATTAAAAAAATGTAATGAAAATAAAATTAAAATTTTTATTAATAATGTAATTCAATATTTTAATTTTATTATGTAGTATTTATATAACTATTTAATAAATATTAGACTCAAGGAATGATACTTTATACAAAACCATGTTTAGAAGTTCCCCTTCCAAAATAGTTATCTTCCATTTCCATATTCATAAAAATTCTTCAATAGTGTAATTATTCATAAATAAAATACTTTTAAATAAAAATTTTAAAAAATTATTTTTATAAATTTTTATTTTAAATTATTCTTTTTACATATTTTTTAAATTATTGATTTTTTACTATATATAACAATGTGAAACTAAAAGTTTTTTAACATTTAATGAATGAAAAAAATGTATCGATGTCATATTTTTAATTCATTTTTAAAAATTGTTCTATTTTTTATATTATTCCAAATAGGATAATATTATTACTCTTATAATTAGTTTTCATTTTTAAGAGTTACAAAAGGAAGGTGATGTTTTTTAATAATCATTATATGAAAATTTAAGGTACATTTTTTATGGGTTCAAATGAGTTTTTATGGTTTCATGATGAATGATTAAAATATTATAGATTTTTTATTCACGAAACAATACATGGTAATTACATATGTTGAGGGTTATGTCTAAGATATAACTCAGTATTTCATTGGGTAATAATTTTGTATTTAATGGAAAAATATCTGAGATAACTGATCATTATACTCATATTGAATGGGTTCTATGAATTTGTTTATGATGAGACTAAATATGAATAACCTAATTTCTTTTTTTATTTTTTTATCCATGTGAAATGATCTAGATGTAAATACTTTTATTTCCATTATAAGGTATATGGTATTTTAAAATTGTGGTCATATTTGAATAAAAATCATGTTCATCGGTTCTCTTGATTTTCAAGGAACCTTTATTGTTTTTATTTAATTGTTATATATTATAAATGGTCTCCTTGTGAAAATTATTATTTTTACTGGTGATTGTGAAATATTCTATATGATCAAATTTTAATTTTTTGAAGGTATACCAATTTATGGGTTTTTAAATTTTTATTAGAGTAACTTGTGTCCATTGTTTTTATGTACCGTACTAATATTTTATTTTCTCATAAAAAATTTTAATTTTTTTAAAGTAACTGTGGATGTGTAATTAAAATATTAGAAAAAATACTTATCCTATTGTGAATTTATTAAATGGATAATGTTTGTATTTAACTAATCATAGGTATAAATTTAAGTAGAAATGTTTTTAAAATTAATGCAGACTATGATTTAATATCCACTATTTATATAATGGTTTCCCTAATTATATAAAACTATATTCCTGAAAATTAATTATAATATAATTTTTTGGAATATTTTTATTCATATCATATTAATAGGTTTCTTATATTATAGAGTATCAATCTTGTAAAATATATTTGAAGCAATTTAATACTATGAAAATATAAAAAAGGTTTTACAATTATAATATTTCAAATCCTAATAAGAGACCAAAAATATTCTTAAAAATATATAACTTGTTTCTGAAGAAATCCTTATACCAATTATATTTCAATATTAATTAAAATTCTTCATGATAAATTATATTTTGTTTCGAAAAGTAATTTTAATTCTAATAATTTTTTATCATTAGGGGGATAAACTAAATCCCAAAAAATTATTAATATTTAATTTATTATGTTTATTCTTCATTGAAATAGTTAAATTCAAAATTTTTGATGCTTAATTAATTTTATTTGTTATATATTTTAATACAAAGATAAAATTTAAATAAAAATTTTAAATATAACTGAATGTTTTAATTCGAGAATAAATTTTTCCTATAAAATTTTCAGTATGGTGATATTTATTTCTTCTCAATTTTTTTTATATTTTATTGAGAAGTAATATGCTAGCTCTCAATAGATGTATTTTTCATGTGGTTTATCGTCTACAAAATAAGATTCTCAATCCACTTTTTAATTTTGTTCTAAATTTGGGTTCCATTTCTCATTATTTTCATCCAATATAGTTTTAATATATTGTTAAATAGTCATAGTTCTCATATTAAAAATACTATAATACTTACTAATTTTAAAATAACCTCAAAACTTTACATCATCATATTTAATATCAAAATTACCCAAATTATCAATCGTATTTATGATAAAAACATTACATTAAAAATTAATAAGATAACCACCTCATGGTTTTTCTTCATAACCCATACGGGTTCGTCTTAAAAAAAGACTAATATTAATTATATTTAAATGATATAAAGTTTTAAGAATACCTTAAAATGAAAATTATTGTTGTTTGATATATTCAAATGAAATATTTATAGTCATTCAAATTATTTTTCAATTGTTTTTTTCTAACAATATCTTTTTCTAAGGAGTCCAATGTACATAAAAATTATATAAATAACCTAATTTTTATTGGATTATAAAAATTCAATGTTCTGAGGATAGAAATAATCCTAAAAACATTCTCATTGTGCAATAAATAAAAGAATGATTTAAATATTTGTAAAGTAGCACTTTTATATGACATAATGCATACACATGTAAATCTAATATATTGATCTTTCATAACTAATGTATGTATATTTCATAAAAAAACTTTCAATCTAAATTTTGTCAAATTTGTCATGATAAACTAACTATATAGGTTTCTTTGAGTTGAATTCACTTTTTATATTCAATAATACATTGTTTTATTTTCCATTCAAACCAGCATCCAAAAAATAAAACATAACATTTTCTAGTTTGGGAATTGTAGTAATATTTTATAAATATAAATTTTATAAAATAATACAAAATTTGAAAAGCAAAGTCTTTTATTTAAAATAAATACATAAATCTACATAGAATTAATACAATGAATACATTGAAATTATATCTCATCAAGGTTGATTGAATAGATATTTTTCATACTGATAAAATAAAATTATGTTCAGCTATCCTTAAAAATCAAACAAATATAATTTTAATATTTAATATTTATAAAATAATCTGACAATTATATATCATAATTATTTTATGATGTAATAGATCTAATGTGAAACATTCAATAAAATTATAGACTTATAATTATCTATTTCCCCAAAACATTTTACATTGTCCTTGGAATTATATAAAAATATCATAGTGTCTCCATCACTTTTCTTTTATGAGATAATTTTTTATGGGGCTTAAGTCATACCCATTATTTGTCAAATTTCTATATACCATACCTCATTCTTCATTATTATAAGTCATTTTAGTAGAGAATACACTATGTATACAATTTTGGTACCCAAAGTACATAGGGAATAATTGGATTAGTGGAATAGTTTTTAGTACTCATATTGATTTAAAAAAATTATTCGAGGGTATTTCTTAACATGTAGTTTTTTAAATATATGACTTATTATATAAAATATCCTATGTAAATCTCAATAAACATTCATTATCATAAAATTACAACATAATATATCCAAAAATAATAGCGGTAGAAGAAAAACCATATTAACATTTAAATTATCATATACACATGAGTTAATTTCATATGATATTTAATAAAATTTTATTGCAATCATTTTATTTAAAGACATAATGTTTTCATAAAAATTTGTTATTTAAAAAATGTAGAAATATTTTGATAAAAAAATTTCAATGTCAATTTTTTTGTTATTCATCAATCCTCTATACATTTTTAAATTCTTCATAAACCATATAATTTGTTGTAGAATTGGTATTTGAATGTTTTTTATTTTTGTATAAAATAATATTGTTACCCTCTATAATTTTTATATTTTTTACATTAATTTCCTTGTATAATTCAGTAATTTTATAAATATTGTTTTCTTATGATATCATAATAATCATTCAATGAATCTAAAATTAGATTATTAAAATTAAGATCACTATCCTATCATTTAAAACAAGAAAAATACTAGCTTCCATTAAAGATTCAATAAAATAGAATTTATTTGATTCGATTTCATTTTATAATTCATCAAAATAATTATATTTATGGTCATAAACCCAGATTTTGGTTAAATCCAATTTATATTTTTTTATACATATTATTCTTCTTTTTATTTTTATCCTGAAAAATTTAATGTTGATATGCTCGTTATATCCACATTTAACACATCTAATATCTAATATTTTATAATTATTGTCAGTATTTTATAAACTATATTAATACATATCGAAATTATAAGATTTCCTTTCTTAATATGTTTAGAAAAACTTTTATTTTAATTATTTTTTAATCAACAGTCAAAATTTAATTCATTTTTTTACGTAAAAAAAATTCAGAATTAAAAGATTTTGGTGAAAAAATTTATAATGTTTTGAAGTTACATCATTCATTTTTCATATCAGTTATATTCTTTAGTTATTGTTTATATGGAATAAGTTAACCAAACATTCCATAAAGTGTTTAGTCCCTTATTTGTTTTCTATCATCAATGGAAATGAATATTGAATGAAATAAATTTTATAATTATATTAAATTACATTTCACAAGGACATTTTTTTCCAATACTTATACAAAAGTATTTATTACATTTACTATGAACGTATACCTAAGAAATATATTCTTGAAATTTTCATAATAATGCATGTTGAAATCATGATATTTAGGATGAAGCATTCCAATAAATGTCCTCATCCAATTATCTGAAAATTTTTGACTATCCATCAAAATTATAAATTTTTTTATGTAGATTAATTAATAGAAGAATGACTAAAAAACATAAATTTATATTAAAAATATAGATTATTCCTAACTTGTTTTATTTAAATCATATATTTCTATATCACAACCTAAAAGATAATAATGATTAGAATAAAATTATTTTAAATGTTCAATTATAAAATACCAATGTTAAATGATGAGTTAAATAATATAGAAATAAATTCATGTTTTACAAGATAAATAGTGAGTAAAATCAATGTGATATGGTTTCTATAGAATCCATCCGTAATTTTAAATATTTCATACTATTTAAAAGATGGTTTTCATTGAATAAAAATTCATAGAAATGGATTGTAACAAAAAGAAATATGTCTATAATATGGAAAGGGCCACTCTTTGATACCAATAGATCTTTATTAGGTAAATAAATAATATAAATAATGTTAATAATGTCTAAGCTATGATACCAATTTTAATGCCCCAAATTATAAAGATGATAGTCAAGTGGGGGTGAATGTAAAAATTTAAGAATATAAGAAATTTATTCAGATACAAAGAATGATTAGTGGAAAGATAAATAAATAACACATGAAATTATTATTATAAATTACATTAATGTTATCCTAAGTTAACTCATTACATTGCTCTACTCCTAGAGAGGTATGGAATTGTCATGAACCAACCCATGTCGATCCATAACCGGTCAATAGAGGCAACCTATGGCATGGCTAGAAGGGCGTTCCGGATCACCACATGCTTGAAACTAGTGTCCGACATCCAAACAAGAAATTGAGAAAGATTTATCCTTGATAATAAAGGACATATAAATAGAAATAAACCATAAATAATAGGCACACACTAATAATGGTAAATTAAATAAAGATAACTAGCTTAAATTACCTCCATGTGACCACATGGGTCACCACCATATGTAGAACCATGCTCGCCCCAAGGGTGATCAAAGGCATAAACCTGAACTAAAAATAAAGTATGTGTGAGCATTGAGATACTATATAAGAATTAAAAGATAAAATAATTACCTATTCCCTTACCTTTTATAAGAAATAAAAATAAGATAGTTTTAAAATAGTAAATAATATAATATTGTTTTTCATTCTTTTCATATTCTAGTAAAAAGTATTCAATTTCAAGTAATGCATTTCTCTCCCAATGCATTTTAAAAATAGGATCCATGTATTCCTTGATATCTTAAAATGATTGGAAACCAATTTAGATTAAAATATTGTTGTCAAAAATCAGACATCAAATATGAAATCATTGAAATTGGGATCACAATACAAGCACCATGGGAAATACCTAAGCAGGTGGTATTTTTTGGGGACATAGGATCCTCATACTTCTGTGAGGAAAGGCATATGTACAACAACAATATATGTTCCTGTGCATGTGCCACTAGTAGGGAAAACACTCATAACATAGTGGTATCCATTCATTCTAGATGTTTAGCAAGATTTTTAGCATTAATCATGCTGACGAAACTCGGACAAACCACTTACATGTCATCTAGCGTACTAGTCCTAGTCTTCCAAACTAGATATTTAGGTTTACCATTGTGATCCATTTCAAGGGGCGGTGTGTTTTTTAATAAAAAAACCATATATGTACTTATCATTATCTTTACATAAAAACACATCCAACCTTTCACTACAGATCTCCCTCCATGTGTGTATCCCCCCATTTTCCATCACACAAAAAATGAGGATGCCTCTTTCCTAGGAACATCTCTCAAATAAGAAATTCAACACAAACATAATTTTCTTAAACAAGGGGAATACCTCATAGAAGGGTTTTTTATAATTTTTCATAAATCATTCGTAAGGTGCCAAACATACTTAATTTCATACAAGGAACACTTTTTATAATTAACTGGTTGAAAGGCCAAACACCTTCAGAAATATTCATTACCAAGTCAATACCACTTAGGAAATCACTTTCCCAGGAGAGTATCTTAAGACCAGTGGGCTTTAAAAATACAATTCAGTTTTGAAAACAAAGGCATAATAATTTCTAGAAACTGCAACCAAATATCATACCAGGTGTATATATCATAAAAATATATAGAATTTTTAAAACAAAAAACCAATTATATAATTAAATTTAATGGAATAGGGTAGGGGACCAGCCTCAAATATGACACTAATTATCGTTGACCACTAGAATAAACCCTTGAGACATACACTCATGCATTTTAACACAAACATATATATACAACTCTATCTACATTTCAAATATTCCATACACCATGAGGGAATATGTACAAAGATGGAATATATATAAACAATGCTTACCCTATTAATGTACATGTATGAATCCTCTAAACTCACACCCCAAAACCATCGAAGTGAGGTCCAACACACTACACATATAATTTTATAAAACAATTAAACACATAAAAAATCTATAAAACATTTCAAAATAACACATCAACAGTTTTCACCAGTAACACACACAATTTCAGGTAGGAAAAAACACTTTAAATAAAAACATACATCAAAGTGACATTAATACGTACTTTCCATCTTTTAAAACAATTTGTAATACTTGTTCGGAAATGTAGAACAAGGAACACACACCCAAATTCCCCCATTTTCATAATAAATCCCACTTTTGAAAACATAATCACACACAAACAGTATCCAAATATGTTTCACACACTTTATAAGATTTGAAAAACCACATAAAATATTTCTGAAACAACTCCAAGTGGTATCACAGAACTTTTAACACAAAATACCACCCAAAATCCTCTTTTAAGGCAAAAAAACACTACATACATGTCAAATAGAATTCACAGCACTTGCGTAAAATAATAACCCAACAATATAGCTTATAAAACACTATGAATGGTTTATCATGGGTTTTCAATGAATCAAAACATTCATATCACATAAAAAAATTACTAAACACATTGAAATAATATTGATTCTCAAGTAAAAATATATTCTCAACAAGAAGAATAATCAGAGAACACACTACATTGATTAAAAACAAAACATACTCAGTCAAAATACAAATATATGAAGCACCACTAACTTTAGTGTAGAGAACCTGAAAAAAGTGTTGTGCAACTCCAATTTCATTCCAATCGCTCCAAAAAAAATCAAATCAAACCCTAATGTAAATACATCAAACAAATGCAGAAAAACCAAAAAATTCAAAAAAAAACTCTAACTCGACAACCTACCAAATAAAAGGAATCACCCACCGGTGTAAATGCACCTGATGTGAGGGAGACTGAGGATAGACAAGCAAAATGAGAGTCTCTTAGAGGTGTATCATGTTGGAAATGGGGGTTTCTCTTAAGGGTTTGGCCAATTAGGGGGAAACATGCGGCTGAGGGGAGAGGTGTAAGGGGAGGGAACCGAAGCGCGACAGTCCAATGGGAGGAAGGTGGATCGCCAGTTGGGACCAAGGGAGGAGGTGAGTGGTGCGACTTGCAGGTGAAAAGGATGGTATGGTTTGGAGAACAATAGAAAATAGGAGGGTTGTAGTGTGACACAAGAGGGGGAAGAATAAGAGATAAAACAAGATAAAAAACATAAAGAAAGTAAAGAGAACATGAAAAATAAACCCTAAAAAACGAACCAAATATTATTAATAATTTTTAATCATAAAAAATTATTAAATTAAAATTTTATAATTATGAAAATAATAACTTTCTACTAATAACATAATTATAATATTGTAAAATATAATAATTATAATAATATTAAGTATAAATATATTATTATTATGATTAAAACACTAATTTTATCCCTCATTTAATTTAATGTTCACTATATTATTCATTTGATTAATTAATAAACTAACCATGCACTAGGCAGGCCGCACGATGGTCTGGCGAAGCCACCTGGCTTTGTCCTTGCCTTGCTCATCTTCCAGATATATCCAAGCCAAAATGCTCATTAATATGTAATATCACAAAAAATTCACCCAGCCTCAACCCCAAACTCGTAAATGAAAATTTAAAGTAGATAGTAGTTATAAAAAAAATATTACAAAAATTTCGGTGTGACAATTCTCCCCCCCCCCCCATGATATTTTCTTCCCCCATAATGTCACAAAAAACATAGTCAAGAAAATATTACAAGAAAGACCGTGAAGAAAATTTAAACAAAACCTCAATCACTCAAAGATAAAGAATCCAAAACACCTGTACCCTGAAACTAAATAGATCTTAAAAATATAATCACCAAGAAAAAATAACGAACAATAAGGAAATAACCTCTAATAACACAACTACAACATGGAACACTCCGACCCCTAACCTAGAAATCACCAAGGCTCACTCGATACCTCCTAGAACACACCTAAATAGACCTATTTATTGAGCTAACCAGTTACAATGGTCATGTACTGGTGGAGAATAAATAAGGTATTTCCCCACCAAGCATGCATTGATGAAAAGATTTTCCATATGTTCGTCCTATGATGGTCTCCTCAACATATTATGATTCTCTTAAAAAATTGGTTCTCCAAACCAACATGACTCAAAAACTGTGACAAACCTCTAACATTGGTTTTACCCGCCATGATACCTATGTTAAACCAAACCAAGAAAAATAGAAACATTGGTAAGGCCTATAGTGAGTCCCACCCCATTTTATAATTTTTCTAACACCATGAAATCCACACGACATTCCACATTTATTTTGAGTGGTATTGACTGAAATATTCATCCCGAACCCACCAACATGGGAATACGTACACTGACGATTCCTACACTAGAAAATACTCAACCACATGGGAGGGTTTTGATAGCTAAAACCCCAAACCAAGAGGCAAATTGGACAGGTGTTCTTGTAACACCAGAGACTTTTATGAGAAATATTTTGTTTTTATGTTATATAAATCATAAAAGGAATATTTAACTACACACAACACTAGCTTGGCTTTCTTTACACGCAACCGCGGCCTTCCACGATAGCTTGCGTCGTACGCAATACCGAGTTTCATTAAACAACGATATGCTATTAAAATATTATTAAAACTAGCCGTTATGATTAGTAATAATCAGTTTTTGAAAGTTTGTAAATTTTATTTTTAAAAATGGACTTCATTTTTGGATTCGGAATATCGAAATTTCCTTAGGGTGAAGTTTTGGTACTTTTCGGATAACTTTCATATTCTGATGAATAGTGAAAATTACTAAATTTTAATTAAAAACAACTTTTTTAATCGAAATAATTAATAGTGATAAATTATTAATTTCAGTGGGTTTAATGTATATTTAGAATATATTTTTACAATTTAATACAATTTTTTTCAATGGATGTAATTTCACATTTAAACTAGACCTAAACAAGTGTCAATCTTTTGATAGATATTATCTTTTAAAAACACGCTATTTGTTTTGACATCGGGAATTAATTTTTAAATTAGTTAATGTAACTGATATGTTTTTAATTTGGTTAAATAAACATAATTTTTTAATTCATAATATCAAATATATCTTAGGCCTAATTTTTGGTATTTTTCTGGAAACTTTCATTTTTTGATGAATAGTGAAACCACTAAGTGGTAGTTAAAAAAACATTATTTTTCATAAAACATAAATTTACCTCTTATGTGAGTAGAATTTCGAAAATCCGATAGACACGGTTAATATCAAGGACTAAAATGTGGTTCAATGAGATGAAAATAGTTTTTGGTGAATAGTAACTTTTTACTTTTTTTACCACGGTTAAAAGTAAATAGGGTAGTTAATGGTAAAAATGATATTATTATTACCCTAACAAATGTCCTAATTCTATTGGATATGTATAATTCGAAAAAAAAAACTTAGGAAAAAAATATGACCATTTAGGCCCACTTGGATTAGATTAGGACATTTAATATCAATTTATTTAAAGAAGGGTTAAAATAGTTAAAATCAATGTTTAATAACTAAATCATTTTTAATATAGATTTATACATAAGATAAATTAGACTATAAATATTAATTAGAAATCTAAAAATATTTCAAACATAATTTTAGTTTATTTATAATTTTTAGACATTAAATAATTCAATTTATTTATGACACAAAGATGATGCAGTAATTATCTTATTATTGAAATATTGACATAATTGATGTTATAAATACCCAAATAAATGTAATATGATACTTTTTATGAATTACACTAATTTTAAAGGTAAATATGACATGTTATTATTTATTTATGTAACTTTTTTAGAATTAATCATTCTGTTATGATTTTCACAAAAATCAATTACTAAAGAGTGTCATAATTGACATAAAATAGTTTTTAAAACAAATATTATATTATTAATTGTTATTTTATTCCAAAAAATATATGGTTCGGCCAAATACCTTATATGAGGTTATATATATCAATAATAAACATATTGGGGTTCGTTTGACTTGTTATAGTAAGTTTATTAACCTTATAGTGTAAGAACACAAAACGACACGGTAGAAGTACAATTATTTAACTTAATGTTAAACCTAAATGATAAGGTTAAAATAGGAACCTAAACCTGTCTAAATTATATTTTATGAGATGATTTAGACCCATCCCCACCTTAGCTTCTAAATAAATCAATTTGGATCTATTTAAAACCGAATTTGGCTTTATAATAAAATAATATTTTTTGTTTTTCCCAAGGAGCCCCTCTCCTCCCTTATAAAAGGGAATCTCCTCCCCCTCTTCCTCACACCACTTTGAGCCTTCACGCTCGTCCAAACCCTACCAATTTATTCTCTCCGCTTCCCTAGATACATACTATAGGTCCTGGTCTTCTTCAAATACCAATATTAGTTCCCTAAGAGGAGATCTCAAAGAGGCGCTTCAAATAAGAGGTAATGTCCGTTACCGATTCATTAACCTTTATTTCTTCTTCCACTAATTCTTCTTTATTTGTTTCATTATGAATTATTAACATCAGTATCAATAATATACTAATATGTTATTATAGGTATGAAACAACCCTATTTCACCATCTATCCATCCTACGGAGAATGAAATCACCACGCGTGCGTACGTACGAAATACTGTCTCCACGTCGTGGTGTAATCTATTTTCCACCACCACCTTACTTGGATGGTTATAATGGTGTAAAGAATGAATATATATGATTTTGGTAAAATTATATTGATTCTGAAATAGTATATATACAGTCCAATACAATTCCACGATCATGGGAACGATATCATTACTCATGCGTACGTACGGAATACCGTCTCCACGATGTGATGCGACTCGTTCTACATGATCTTCATTTCATAATGATTATATAAATGAATTGAATGAATGAATATGATATATATTACTCTAATACCATTATGTAAATGAGTTATCTATAACATAAAAAGAAAAATAAGAATTTATTCGACAAAACACACATAAGAACAAAAAGTAATAAACACCCGAATAAAAAGTAACAATGAAATATTACTAATAATAAGCTATGAATATGACCATATATGATATCATAACAATGGGTATGATTATAGAATAATTCAATGACATTATTTAAATCATTATACAGGATGTTCGGACACTTACGAAGAAAATCAGAGCTAAGGTAAGGGAAAATATCACAATCTCATTCTTATCCGAGATTGTTTATTATTTGGTATTTACTGGGGTGTATTTTATCATCCACATCCATGTTTCCGCAATATGTAATATTGTTTCCATCCAACTACAATTGTTTAAATCCAATTTTACCCTTCGGTGAGTTTTTAGTAAAAGATATAAAAGGAATCTTTTGTCGTTTTTCGTACGAGGTCCTTTTTGACTTTTCCGACAAAAGTACGGGAAGAATGTTTTTTAACTTATAAGGCATGAATGGATTTTTAAAACATTATTTCCAAGAAGCTTCCTTTACAAGTTTTCATGTTTATTTTCAATCAACTTCTTTTAGTTTAAAATTGTATGACATGTTAAGAGGGGAAAATGTTTTTGAAGTAGAAAGGATATTTTCCTCAAGAATTGAGTTCAAGTGTTTTATCAAAATTATTTTCCATCAAAGAAAATAAATGGTTCTGTTTCTATCCATATTATTACATAGATTTGATTATGTTGTGATGGAATTATTTTTATGAATTCCTTTATCTTATATGAATTGTTTTATGATTTCATGATGTTTAAGAATCCCATTTTTATTACATGGGTTATGCAATGATGTATGATTTATGATTTTGTGGCACACATAAGAATGGTATCATTATGAGATGGGTGGGACCTCTATCTCCCTACAATGCATTGGGTAAATATTTTATATCTCATGAGATAGACATGGCTGGAACGGTAGGTTAAATCGGTTCAGTGAAACAGGACTGAAACGAGGAATGAACTCAGTTCAGAAATGGACTTTGTCCACTAAGATAGTCTTGGCAATGAGTCTTGACTAATAAGAAATTATTATATATGATTATGTGTTTATTCCACAAAGATTCATGTTTTATGTTATGATTATTGTGATTACATTTCACGACTATGATTTATCCCATGTTATGAAATTATGATCTCTTTTGAAGGTTAAGATTTCCAAAAGATATGTTCTTATGAATATGATATGATTGATATTTGTTTTGTTTACCCTTACTAAGCATTTGATCTCACCCTTTTTTGTGTTTTTTTTTTCAGGTTAGGAAGAAGTTTATTAAGTAGATATGCCAAAAGGGACTATAGATATGATGAAAAAAATGGGAGACAGTGTAGACACTTTATGAACCATTTGTTTATGTTTCTTAGTTTCTAAAGACACTATACCTATACGATCATTTCATGGTTTTGTTATATGTTGTAATAAGTTTGCTTCAATTTTGAAGTAATAACAATGTATGTAAAGTATGGGTCATTATATTTGGTATCAGAGGAAAGGTATAGTCAACCTTTGGAAACATGGATGTGAAATCCTTAGTAAGAACTCTAAGGATAAGCCTAAGCATAGAACACAATCTTAGTGTTTTATAAATTGACATGAATAACCTAGTATAAGACCTTAAGTGTGAAATTTTATTCTTGATTATGTGGGTTTCCTATTATAATTAGTGTTGCTCACACTATTCTTCTTGGTTTTAGTCAATGGATGGAACCCAAAGAAACCGTGTTAGTACAGAATGTGACGGGCAATGCAATGATTGTCCCCATGAGAAACCAAACAATATGGGAGCTGGAATGAAAAATCTTGTATCCATGGTCACACAACTTTCTCAAGATATGAATCATGCAGGACATCCAAATGAGAAAAGGAAGGAGCAACATTCTATTGAATCCTTCATGAGGCAGCGTCCACCTTCTTTCAGTGGGTCTACTGATCCATTAGTTGCTGAACAATGGATCAGTACTACTGAAAAGATATTTTCAGTTCTTCAATGTTCTGAACATGATAAATTCATCTTAGTAGTGTATCTTTTGGACGTTGTTGTTGATCAATGGTGGAATCTTATCAAGAATACAAGGCCAAGAGATGAAATTGAGTCAATGGAATGGGACGAGTTCAAGAACTTATTTTTCAATAAGTACTTCCCTCGTATTTTCCGAACAAATATGGAGAAGGAGTTTCATTAACTAAAGCAAAAGGATGATGAATCTGTTTGTACCTATGAAGAAAATTTGACAAGACTTTCAAGGTACGCTTCTTGTATTATTACCCAACCTGAGAGTAATATTGATCGATTCATTAGTGGCTTAAAACCAAGTCTTCGAAGGGTTTTAGCCATAAGGGACTTCAATAGCTACGAGGAAATCGTTCGATGTGCTCTCAAAGATGATATGGAGATTGGAGTAACCCATCAGTCATATGGGTTTGATAAGAAGAGGAAAATGGAATTCAAAGGAAAATATAAAGAGCACACTGAAAAGAAGATGAGCTTTACCTTATGCTCAATGTGTGGAAAGAAACATGGAGGGAGTTGTCTTAAAGGGACAAGTAAATGTTTCAAATATGGAATGGAATGTCATCGGGCATTCGAATGACGCAATGATGGGAAGAAGATTTCCAATGATGCAAATAAAGGAAGGGACACACAGAATGAACCTACTACACTTCAATGTTTCAAGTGCAAGGTGATGGGGAATTATGCCAATCAATGCCCAAATCCAAGGGTTGATGATGATGGTCGATGTCAAAAAACGCTTAAGGCTAATGACAAAAGAAAGTCACATGCAATTTCTATTAGCGATGTGGAGTACAATAACGATGTGGTGAAAGGTACACTTACCATCCACTCTAAAGTATCAAATGTTTTATTTGATTCTGGATCCACCCAATCTTTTATTTTTGAAGATTTTTCTAAGGGTATCACCATATTACCTCAACAATTAGATGTTGAGTTAGCTATGACAATACCTAATGGCACAACAGTCACATCAAAAGTTTATAATTATTCTCTGATTGATGTTTGTGGGAAAGTGCTTCCTGCAAATCTTGTGATCCATCCTATAGTGGAATTTGATGTTATTCATGGCATGGATTGGCATTCTTTTTATAGAGCTCATATAAATTTCCAAAGAAGGGAAGTCACATTTCTTATTCTAGATAAATATATGATCGTTTATCGATGCAAGGATGAACATAACCTTCCAGTGGAAATTTCTTCCATCTTATGGGTCTTGATTCCACTGAATGAAGGTTGTTTTTTTCAAATGGTTGGTGAGAAACTCACATTTAAGAATATGCCCATTGTACGGGAGTTTGATGATGTATTTCTGGAGGAATTGTCGAGTCTTCCAAAAAATTGTGAAGTTGTGTTTTCAATAGAACTCATACCAGGTGCTTTAACTATTTCAAAGACACCTTATAGAATGGCCCCAATTGAGTTGCATGGATTGAAGAAGTAACTCCCAGAGAATCTTGATAAGGGATTCATACTCCCTAGTTCATCACCTTAGGGAGCACATGTTCTATTTGTTATGAAGAAAGAGGCATCAATGAGACTCTGCTTTGATTATCGAGAACTTAACAAGATCACTATCAAGAACAAATATCCTCTCCCGCGCATTGATGACTTATTTGAAAAACTACGTGGAGCTCAATAATTTTCCAAGATTGATCTTCGTTCAGGGTATCATCAATTAAGGGTCAAAAGAGAGGATATACCAAACACGGCTTTCCGTACAAGGTATGGACACTATGAATTTATAGTGATGCCGTTTGGTCTTACTAATGCCCCTGCTATATTCATGGATCTGATGAATAGAGTCTTTAGAGACTATATTGATCAATTTGTGGTAGTCTTTAGAGACGATATTCTTGTATATTCAAAGAGCAAAGATGAACATGAAGATCACTTGAGAATTATATTGAAGACCCTGAGAAAGGAGAAGCTTTATGACAAATTTACCAAGTGTGAATTTTGGCTTCAAAGAGTTTCATTTTTGGGTCACATAACCTCAAAAGAGGGGATATCTGTGGATCCAGCAAAAACACAGGTTATCGAAAGATGGTCGAGACCAACAAAAGTAACTGAGATCCGATGTTTTCTTGGTTTGGCTGGATATTATCGACGTTTTGTGAAAGATTTTTCACGATTATCTAATCCACTCACCAAGTTGACCCGGAAAAGAGTTAATTTTATCTGTACGGAGGAATGTGAAGATAATATCAAGGGGTTGAAAAGAAGGTTATCCAGTGCACCTATGCTCACATTGCCTTGTAGTGGAGAAAGGTTTGTGATCTACAGTGATGCATCCTAGAATGGATTGGGGTGTGTTCTTATGCAAAATGATATGGAGATAGATTATGCCTCACTACAGTTGAAAATCCATGAGGAAAATTAACCAACTCATGATTTGGAGTTATCTACAGTAATATTTCTATTAAAGATTTGGAGGAATTATCTTTATGGAGAAAGGTGTGATATTTATACTGATCATAAAAGTTTAAAGTATATTTTCAACCAAATGGAGCTGAATATGCGCCAAAGAAGATGGTTGGAGTTGATTAAGGATTACGAATGCTCAATTAATTACCACCATGGGAAAGAAAACAAGGTGGCAGATGCATTAAGTCGACAAGACCATGCTAGTTTATCCATGATGAGGATCACAAAAGATCCCATATTTATGGATTTACAAAGGATGGATCTTGGAATTTTAATGGAAGGGGGAAAATCGTATCTTTCTCAAATGAATATTCAACCATCTATACATGTGATGATTAAAGAGGCACAGAAATAAGATTTAGAGTTTCAAAAGATGGTGAGAAATATTTATTAATTCAACATTGATTGTGATGGGATAATAAAGTTCAGGAATCGGGTTTGTGTTCCTCCCATCCCCGAATTAAAGAAGGAGCTACTGGATGAGGCTCATGGTTCTTCATTCTCTATTCATCCTTGAAGCACGAAGATGTATAGGGACCTGAAAGAGTACTTCTGGTGGGATGGAACGGAAAGAGATGTTGCTAATTATGTCTCTCGATGCTTGGTTTGTCAGCAATTTAAAGCTGAGAGACCGAAGTCTAAGGGGATGTTACAACCATTACACATACCCGAATGGAAATGGGAAAACATCACTATGGGCTTTGTCACATGAATTCATAAAACATCCAAAGGCAATAATGCTATCTGGGTCATAGTTGATTGTCTTACAAAGTCTGCACACTTCAATGCTATTAGAGAGGATTTCTCTCTAGATCAGCTTTCCAGGATATATGTAAATGAAATGGTAAGATTGCATGGAGTACCAAATTATATTATATCTGATCGGGATCCAAGATTTACCTCGAAGTTCTTGCAAATTCTTCAGCATACTCGGGATACATAGTTGAGTTTCAGCACTGCTTATCATCCTCATACAGACGGTCAGTCTGAGAGAACAATTCAATATTTAGAAGATATGTTGAGAGCTTGCTCTATGGATTTCAAAGGTGGTTGGGATCAACACCTAACTTTGGTGGAATTTTCTTATAATAATAGATATCACTCTAGTATTCAGATGTCTCCATATGAAGTTCTCTATGGAATGAAATGCAGGACTCCAACTTGCAGGGATGAAGCTGGGGAAAGAATGTTATTAGGACCTGATCTTATCGATGAGATGGCAGAAAAGGTCTGATCTATTCAATAGCACATAAGAGCAGGTCAGAGTCGATAAATAATTTATTCCGACAACCGAATAAAAGACCTAGAGTTTGAAGTTGGTGATAAAGTGATCTTACGAATATCTCCCTGGAAGAGGGTCATGAGATTTGGAAAGAACGGTAAGTTGAGCCCTAGATATATCGGTCCTTTCGAAATACTGGATCGTGTTGGAAAGGTAGCTTACCGATTGGCGCTTCCACCGAATCTCTCTCAAGTTCACGATGTGTTCCATATATCTCTCCAGAGGAAGTAAATACCTGATCTTTCACATGTACTCAGCTCAGAAGTTGTACTGCTGGAGCAAGATCTTTCTTATGAAGAACAGACGATAGAGATTCTGGATCGTAGCGATAAAGTCCTACGAAACAAGACCACTCGATTGGTGAATGTTTTATGGAGGAACCACCAATTATAAGAACCTACATGGGAGCTTGAGGATGTGATGAGGGAGAGGCATCCTCATCTTTTTGTTACAAAGTGACGAATTTCGAGGGCAAAATTCATTTTAAGGGGGGTAGAATGTAACAACCGAGACTTTTACGAGAAATATTTTGTTTTTATGTTATATAAATCATCAAAGTAATCCTTCACTACACACAACACTAGCAAGGCTTGCTTTATACACAACCGCAGCCTTCCTCGATAGCTTGCGTCGTACGTAATATCGAGTTTCACTAAACAACGATATGCTATTAAAATATTATTAAAACTAGCCGTTATGAATTGTAATAACCACCTTTTGAAAGTTTGTAAATTTTATTTTTCAAAAGGGTCTTCATTTTTGGATTTTTAATATCGAAATTAGCTTAGGGTTAAATATTGGTACTTTTCGGATGACATTCATATTCTGATGAATAGTGAAATTACTAAATTTTAATTAAAAACAAATTTTTTAATCGAAATAATTAATAGTGATAAATTATTAATTTGAGTTGTTTTAATGTATATTTAGAATGTATTTTTACAATTTAATATAATTTTGTTCATTGGATGTAATTTCACATTTAAACAAGTCATAAACAAGTGTCAATCTTTTGATAGTCATTATCTTTTAAAAACACGCTATTTGTTTTGACGACGGGAATTAATTTTTAAATTAGTTAATGTGAATTATATGGTTTGAATTTGGTAAAATAGAAATAATTTTTGAATTCATAATATCAAATATAGCTTAGGCCTAATTTTTGGTATTTTTCTGGAAACATTCATTTTTTGATGAATAGTGAAACCACTATGTGGTAGTTAAAAAAAACTGAATTTTTAATAATACATAATTTTACCGCATCTGTGAGTATAATTTCGATAATCCGAGAGACACGGTTAATATCAAGGACTAAAATATGGTTCAATGAGATGAAAATAATTTTTGGTGAATAGTAACTTTTACTTTTTTTACCACGGTTAAAAGTAAATAGGGTAGTTAAGGGTAAAAATGATATTATTATTACTCAAAGACATGTCCTAATTCTATTAGATAAGTGTAATTCGACCAAAAAAACATTAGGAATAAAATATGACCATTTGGGCCCAGTTGGATTAGATTAGGACATTTATTATCAATTTATTTAAAGAAGGGTTAAAATAGTTAAAATCAATGTTTAATAACTAAATCATTTTTAATATAGATTTATACATAAGATAAATTAGACTATAAATATTCATTATAAACATAAAAATATTTTCAACATAATGGTATTTTATTTATAATTTTTATACGTTAAATAATTTAATTTATTTATGACACAAAGAAGATGCAGTAATTATCTTATTAATGAAATGATGACATAATTTATGTTATAAATACCAAAATAAATGTAATTGGATACGTTTTACGAATTACACTAATTTTCTAGGTAAATATGACATGTTAGTATTAATTTAAGTAACTTTTTTCTAATTAATCATTCTGTTATAATTTTTACAAAAATCAATTACTAAATAGTGTCAAAATTGACATAAAATAGTTTTTTAAAAATGTATTTTATTATTAATTTTTATTTTATTCCTAAAAATCTAAGGATCGGCCAAATTACTTAGATATGGTTATAAATATTAATAATAAACAACTTGGGGTTCGTTTGGCTTGTTATAGTAAGTTTATTAACCTTATAGTGTAAGAACACAAAAAGACATGGTAAAAGTAAAATTATTTAACTTAATGTTAAACCTAAATTATAATGTTGAAATAGGAACCTAAACTTGTCTAAAATCTATTGTATGAGAGTATTTTGACCAATCCCAACCTTATCTTAGAAATAAATCAATTTGGAGCTATTTAAAACCGAATTTGGATTTATAATAAAATAATATTTTTAGTTTTTCCAAAGGAGACCCTCTCCTCCCTTATAAAAGGGCATATCCTCCCCCTCTTCCTCACACCACTTTGAGCATTCAAGCTCGGCCAACCCCTGCCAATTTCTTCTCTCCACTTCCCTAGAGACATACTCGAGGTCCTGGTCTTCTTCAACGTCCAATTTTAGTGCCTAAGAGGAGATCTCAAAGTTGCGCTTCAAAGAAGAGGTAATGTCTGTTACCGATTCTTTCGACTTTATTTCGTCTTCCACGTCTTCTTCTTTAGTTGTTTCATTATGAATTAATAACATCAGTATCACTAATATACTGATATTTTATTATAAGTATGAAACAACCCTATTTCACCATCAATCCATCCTACGGAAAACGAAATCACCGCGCGTGCGTACGTACGGAATACCGTCTCCACACCGTGGGGTAATCTATTTTCCACCACCACCTTACTTGGATGGGTATAATGGTGTAAAGAATGAATATATATGATTATTGTAAATTGATATTGATTCTGAAATAGTATATATACACTCCAATACAATTCCACGATCATGGGAACGATATCATCGCTCGTGCGTACGTACGGAATACTGTGTCCACGATGTGATGTGACTCGTTCTACATGATCTTCATTGCATAATGATTATATATATGAATTAAATGAATTAATATGATATATATTACACTAATACCATTCTGGAAATGAGGTATCTATAACCTAAAAAGAAAAATAAGAATTTATTCGACAAAACATGCATAAGACCAAAAAGTAATAAACACCAGAATAACAAGTAGCAATGAAATATTATTAATAATAAGCTAAGAATATGACCATATATGATATCATAACAATTATTATGATTCTTGAATAAGTAAATGACATTATATAAATCATTATACCAAATGTTCAGACACTTACGATGGAAATCGGACCTAAGGTAAGGGAAAATATCACAATCTCGTTCTTATCCAAGATTGTTTATACTTTGGCATTTACTGGGGTCTATTTTATCATCCACATCCATGTTTTCTCAATATGTAATAATGTTACCATACACCTACAATTTTTTAAATCCAATTTACCCTTCGGTGAGTTTTTGGTAAAAGATATAAAAGGAATCTTTTGTCATTTTTCGTACGAGGTACTTTTTGACTTTTCCGACAAAAGTACGGGAAGAATGTTTTTTTAACTTATACGGAATGAATGGAATTTTAAAAACATTATTTCCAAGAAGCTTCCTTTAAAAGTTTTCAAGTTTATTTTCAATCAACTTCTTTTAGTTTAAAATTGTTTGACATGTTAAGAAAGGAAAATGTTTTTGAAGTAGAAAGGATATTTTCCTCCAGAATGGAGTTCAAGTGTTTTATCAAAATTATATTCCATCTAAGATAATAAAGGGTTATTTTTCTATAACTATTATTTCATTGATTTGATTATGTTGTGATGGAATTGTTTCTATAAATTGCTTTATCTTATATGAATTTTTTTATGATTTCATGATGTTTAAGAATCCCATTTTTATTACACGGGTTATGCAATGATTTATGATTTTTGATTTTGTGGCACACATAAGAATGGTATCATTATGATATGGGTGGGACCTATATCTACCTCCAATGCATTGGGTAAAGATTTTATATCTCATGAGATAGGCATGGATGGAACGTAAGGTTAAACCGATTCAGTGAAACAGGACTGAAACGAGGAATGAACTCGGTTCAGAAATGGACTTTGTCCAATAAGATAGTCTTGGAAATGAGTCTTGACTAATAAGAAATGATTATATATTTTTATGTGTGTATGCCACAAAGTTTCATGTTTTAAGTTATGATTATTGGGATTACATTTCACTACTATGATTTCTCCCATGTTATGAAATTATGATCTCTTTTGCAGGTTATGATTTCTAAAAGATATGTTCTTATGAATATGATGTGATTGATATTTCTTTTGTTTACCCTTACTGAGAATTTGATATCACCCTTTTGTATTTTTTTCCCTGGTCAAGAAGAAGGTTCTTAAATAAGATATTCCAAAAGGGACTATAGATATGATGAAATAAATGGGATACAGTGTAGATTCTTTATGAACCAGTTGTTTATGTTTCCCAGTTTATAAAGACACTATACCTATACGGTCCTTTCATGGTTTTGTTATATGTTGTAATAAGTATACTTCAATTTTGATGTAATAAAAATGTATGTAAAGTATGGGTCGTTATAGTTGGTATCAGAGGAAATTTATAGTCAACCTTTGGAAACTAGGATGTGAAAGCCTTTGTAAGAACCCTAAGGATAATTCTAAGCATAGAACACAATCATAGTGTTTTAGAAATGGCCATGAATAACCTAGGATAAGACCATAAGTGTGAAATTTTATTCTTGATTATGTGGTTTTCCTATTATAATTAGTGTTTCTCACACTATTCTTCTTGGTTTTAGTCAATGGATCGAACCTGAAGGAACCGTGTTAATACGGAATGAGACGGGAAATGCAATGATTGTCCCCCTGAGCAACCAAACATTATTGGAGTTGGAGTGAAATATCTTGTAGCCATGATCACACAAATTTCTCAATCTATGAATCATGCAGGACTTCCAAACGAATAAAGGAAGGAGCAACATTCTCTTGAATCCTTCATGAGGCAGTGTCCACCTTCTTTCAGCTGGTCTACTGATCCAATAGTTGCTGACCAATGGATCAGTACTACTGAAAAGATATTTTCAGTTCTTCAATGTTTTGAACATGATAATGTCATCTTAGTAGTGTATAGTTTGGAAGGTGATGCTTATCAATTGTGGAATCTTATCAAGAATACGAGTCCAAGATATGAAATTGAGTCAATGGAATGGGACGAGTTCAAGAACTTATTTTTCAATAAGTAATTACCTCGTATTCTACGAACAAAGATGGAGAAGGAGTTTCTTGAACTAAAGAAAAAGGATGATGAATATGTTGGTACCTATGATGCAAATTTTACAAGACTTTCAAGGTACACTTCTGGTATTATTATCCAACCAGAGAGTAAGATCGATCGATTCATTAGTTTCTTAAAACCAAGTCTTCGACGGGCGTTATCCATAAGGGACTTCAATAGCTACGAGGAAATCGTTCGATGTGCTCTCAAAGTTTATATGGAGATTGGAGTAACCCATCAGTCATATGGGTTTGATAAGAAGTGGAAAACGGAATTCAAAGAAAAATCTAAAGAGCACACTGAAAAGAAGATGAGCTTTCCCTTATGCTCAAAGTGTGGAAAGAAACATGGAGGGAGTTGTCTTAATTGGACAAGTAAATGATTCAAATGTGGAATGGAAGGTCATCGGGCATTCGAATGCCACAATGATGGGAAGAAGATGTCTAATGATGAAAAAAGGAAGGGACACACAGAATGAACCTACTACACTTCAATGTTTCAAGTGCAAGGAGATGGGGCATTATGCCAATCAATGCCCAAATACAAGGGTTGATGATGATGGTCGACGCCAACAAACTCTTAAGGCTAAAGGAAAAGGAAAGTCACATGCAATTTCTATCAGTGATGTGGAGTACAATAATGATGTGGTGAACGGTACACTTACCATCCACTCTAATGTAGAAAATGTTTTATTTGATTCGAGATCCACCCAATCTTTTATTTATGAATATTTTTCAAAGGGTATCACCGTATTACCTCAACAATTATATGTTGAGTTAGCTGTGACAACACCTAATGGCACAACAGTCGCATCAAAAGCTTATAATTCTTCTCCGATTGAAGTTTGTGGGAAAGTGCTTCCTGAAAATCTTGTGATCCTTCCTATATTGGATTTTGATGTGATTCTTGGCATGGATTGGCTTTCTTTATATGGAGATCATAAAAATTTCCAAAGAAGGGAATTCAAATTTCATATTCCAGATCAATCTATGATCGTCTATCGATGCAAGGATGAACATAACCTTCCAGTGGAAATTTCTTCCATCTTATGGGACTTGATTCCACTGAATGAAGGTTATTTATCTCAAATGGTTGGTGAGAAACTCACCATTAAGAATATGCCCATTGTACGGGAGTTTGATGATGTCTTTCATGAGGAATTGTCGAGTCTTGCACCAAATCGTGAAGTTGAGTTTTCAATATAACTCTTACCAGGTGCTTTAACTATTTCAAAGACACCATATATAATGGCCTCAATTGAGTTGCATGGATTGAAGAAGAAACTCCCAGAGAATCTTGATAAGGGATTCATACGCCCTAGTGCATCACCTTGGGGAGCACCTGTTCTATTTGTTAAAAAGAAAGATGGATCAATGAGACTCTGCATTGATTATCGAGAACTTAACAAGATCACTATCAAGAACAAGTATCCTCTCCCGCGCATTGATGACTTATTTGACCAACTAGGCGGAGCTCAATACTTTTCCAAGATTTATCTTCATTCAAGGTGTCATTAATCAAGGGTCAAAAGGGAGGATATACCAAAGACTGCTTTCCGTACAAGGTATGGACACTATCAATTTATAGTGATACAATTTGGTCTTACTAATTCCCCTGCTATCTTCATGGTTCTGATGAATAGAGACTTTAGAGACTATCTTGATCAGTTTGTGGTAGTCTTTATAGACAATATTCTTGTATATTCAAAGAGAAAGGAAGAACATGAAGATCACTTGAGAATTATTTTGAAGACCCTGAGAAAGGAGAATATTTATGTCAAAATTACCAAGTGTGAATTTTGGCTTCATAGAGTTTCATTTTTGGGTCACATAATCTCAAAAGAGGGGATATCTGTGGATCCAGCAAAAACAGAGGCTATCAAAAGATGGTCGAGACCAACAACAGTAATTGAGATCCGAAGTTTTCTTGGTTTGGATGGATATTATCGACGTTTTGTGAAAGATTTTTCATGATTATCTAATCCACTCACCAAGTTGACTCGGAAAGGAGTTATGTTTTTCTGGATGGAGGAATGTGAAGATAATTTCATGGAGTTGAAAAGAAGGTTATCCAGTGCACCTGTGCTCACACTGCCTTATAGTGGAGAAAGGATTGTGATCTACAGTGACACATCCAAGAAGGGATTGGGGTGTGTTCTTATGAAAAATGATATGGTGATAGCTTGTGCCTCACGACAGTTTAAAATCCATAAGCAAAATTACCCAACTCATGATTTGGAGTTAACTGCGGTAATATTTCCATTAAAGATTTGGAGGCATTATCTTTATGGAGAAATATGTGATATTTATACTGATCATAAAAGTTTAAAGTATATTTTCACACAAAATGAGATGAATATGCGCCAAAGAAGATGGTTGGAGCTGATTAAGGATTATGACTGCTCCATTCAGTACAACCATGGGAAAACAAAAAAGTTGGCAGATTCATTATGTCGACAAGACCATGCCAGTTTATCCATGAAGAGGATCACAAAAGATCCAATATTTATGGATTTACAAAGGATGGATCTTAGAATTTTAATGGAAGGGGGGAATCATATCTTTCTCAAATGAATATTAAACCATCCATACATGTAATGATTAAAGAGGCACAGAAAGAAGATGTCGAGTTACAAAAGAAGGTGAGATATATTCTTGAATTCAACCATGATTGTGATGGGATAATAAAGTTTAGGAATCGGGTTTGTGTTCCTCCCATCCCCGAATTAAAGAAGGAGCTGATGGATGAGGCTAATAGTTCTTCATTCTCTATTCATCCTGGAAGCACGAAGATGTATAGGGACCTGAAAGGGTTCTTCTGGTGGGATGGCATGAAAAGACATGTTCTTGAATATGTCTCTCGGTGCTTGGTTTATCAGCAAGTTAAAGCTGAGAGACAAAAGTCTAAGGGGATGTTACAACCATTACCCATACCTGAATGGAAATTGGAAAACATCACTATGGACTTTGTCACAGGACTTCCTAAAATATCCAAAGGCAATAATGCTTTCTAGGCCATAGTTGATCATCTTGCAAATTCTGCACACTTCATTACTATTAGAGAGGATTCCTCTCTGGATCAGCTTTCAAGGATATATGTAAAGGAAGTGGTAAGATTGCATGGAGTACCACTTTCTATTATATCTGATTGGGATCCGAGATTTACCTCGAAGTTCTGGAGAAGTCTTCAGCATACTCTGGATACAGGGTTGAGTTTCAGCACTGCTTATCATCCACAGACAGACAGTTACTCTGAGAGAACAATTCAAACTCTAGAAGATATGTTGATAACTTGCTCTATGGATCTCAAAGGTGATTGGGATCAACAACTACCTTTGGTGGAATTTTAATATAATAATAGTTTTCACTCCTGTATTCAGATGGCTCCTTATGAAGCTCTCTATGGAATGAAATGTAGGAGTCCAACTTGCTGGGATGAAGTAGGGGAAAGAAAGCTATTAGGACCTAATCGTGTTGATTAGATTGAAGAGAAGGTCTAGTCTATTCAACAACACATAAGAGAAGCTCAGAGTCGAAAGAAAATTTATGTCGATAACCGAATAAAAGACCTAGAGTTTGAAGTGGGTGATAAAGTGTTCTTACGAATATCTCCCTGGAAGAGGGTCATGAGATTTGGAAAGAAGGAGAAGTTGAGCCCTAGATATATCAGTCCTTTTGAAATACTGGATCATGTTGGAAAGGTAGCTTACCGATTGGAGCATCCACCGAATCTCTCTCAAGTTCACGATGTGTTCCATGTATCTCTAGTGAGAAAGTACATACCTGATCCCTCACATGTACTCAGCTCAGAAGTTGTACCGCTGGAGCAAGATCTTTCTTATGAAGAACAACCGATAGAGATTCTGGATCGTAGCGAAAAAGTCCTACGAAACAAGAACAATAGATTATGAAATTTTTATGGAGGAACCACCAATTAGAATAAGCTACATGGGATCTTGAGGATATGATGAGGGAGAGGAATCCTCATCTTTTTGTTACAATGTGACGAATTTCGAGGGCGAAATTCATTTTAAGGGGGGTACAATGTAACACCCGAGACTTTTATGATAAATATTTTGTTTTTATGTTATATAAATAATCAAAGGAATCATTAACTACACACAACACTAGCTATTCTTGCTTTACACGCAACCGCGGCCTTCCTCGATAGCTTGTGTCATACGCAATACCAAGTTTCACTAAACAACGATATGCTATTAAAATATTATTAAAACTACCTGTTATGAATAGTAATAACCACTATTTGAAAGTTTGAAAATTTTATTTTTTAAAATGGACTTCATTTTTGGATTCGGAATATCGAAATTAACTTAGGGTAAAATTTTGGTACTTTTCGGAAAACTTTCTTATTCTGATGAATAGTGAAAATTACTAAATTTTAATTAAAAACAACTTTTTTAATAGAAATAATTACTAGTGATAAATTATTAATTTTAGTGGTTTTAATGTGTATTTATAATATATTTTTACAATTTAATACAATGTTTTTCATTGGATATAATTTCACATTTAAACCAGACATAAACAAGTTTCAATCTTTTGATAGTTATTATATTTTAAAAACACGCTATTTGTTTTGACGACGGAAATAAATTTTTAAATTAGTTAATGTAACTGATATGTTTTGAATATGGTAAAATACACATCATTTTTGAATTCATAATATCAAATATAGCTTAGGCATAATTTTTGGTATTTTTCTGGAAACTTTCATTTTTTGATTAATAGTGAAACCACTAAGTGGTAGTTAAAAAAACTGAATTTTTCCTGAAAAATAATTTTACCGCTTTTGTGACTAGAATTTAGAAAATCCTAGAGACAAGGTTAATATAAAGGACTAAAATGTGGTTCAATGAGATGAAAATAATTTTTGGTTAATAGTAACTTTTTACTTTTTTTTACCACGGTTAAAAGTAAATAGGGTAGTTAAGGGTAAAAATGATATTATTATTACCCAAAAACATGTCCTAATTCTATTCGATAAGTGTAATTCGACCAAAAACAACCTTAGGAATAAAATAGGACCATTTAGGCCCACTAGGATTAGATTACGACTCTTATTAGGAATTTATTTAAAGAAGGGTTAAAATATTTAAAATCAATGTTTAATAACTAAATCATTTTTAATATAGAGTTATACATAAGATAAATTAGACTATAAATTTTCATTATAAAGATAAAAATATTTCCAACATAATGGTATATTATTTATCATTTTTAGACATTATATAAGTTAATTTATTTATGACACAATGATGATGCATTAATTATCTTATTAATGAAATATTGACATAATTGATGTTGTAAATACCCAAATAAATGTAATTTGATACTTTTTATGAATTCAACTAATTTTCTAGGATAATATGACATGTTAGTATTGATTTAAGTAACTTTCGTCAAATTAATCATTCTGTTATGATTTTCACAAAAATCAATTACTAAATAGTGTCAAAATTGACATAAAATAGTTTTTAAAAAAAGAATTATATTATTAATTGTTATTTTATTTCTAAAAATCTAAGGATCGGCCAAATGACTTAGATAAGGTTATATATATTAATAATAAACATATTGGGGTTCTTTTGGCTTGTTATAGTAAGTTTCTTAACCTTATAGTGTAAGAACACAAAAAGACACGGTAAAAGTTAAATTATTTAACTTAATGTTAAACCAAAATGATACGGTTGAAATAGGAACCTAAACTTCTCTAAATTATATTGGATGAGAGGATTTCTACCCATCCCCACCTTAGATTATAAATAAATCAATTTGGAGCTATTTAAAACCGAATTTTGATTTATAATAAAATAATATTTTTTGTTTTTCCAAAGGAGCCCCTCTCCTCCATTATAAAAGGGCATCCCCTCCCCCTCTTACTCACACCACTTTGAGCCTTCAAGCTCGGCAGACCCCTGCCAATTTCTTCTCTCCACTTCCCTAGAGACATCCTAGAGGTCCTGGTCTTCTTAAAAGACCAATTTTAGTGCCCTAAGAGGAGATCTCAAAGAGGCGCTTCAAAGAAGAGGTAATGTCTGTTACCGATTCTTTCGACTTTATTTATTCTTCCACTTCTTCTTCTTTAGTTGTTTCATTATGAATTAATAACATCAGTATCACTAATATACTGATATTTTATTATAAGTATGAAACAACCCTATTTCACCATCTATCTATCCTACGGAAAACGAAATCACCGCGCGTGCGTACGTACGGAATACCGTTTCCACGCCGTGGTGTAATCTATTTTCCACCACCACCTTACTTGGATGGGTATAATGGTGTAAAGAATGAATATATATGAATATTTTAAATTGATATTGATTCTGAAATTGTATATATACACTCCAATACAATTCCACGATCATGGGAACGATATCATCGCTCGTGCGTACGTACGGAATACCGTCTCCACGATGTGATGCGACTCGTTCTACATGATCTTCATTGCATAATGATTATATAAATAAATTGAATGAATGAATATGATATATATTACACTAATACCATTCTGGAAATGAGGTATCTATAACCTAAAATGAAAAATAAGAATTTATTCGACATAACACGCATTAGAACAAAAAGTAATAAACACCTGAATAACAAGTAGTAATGAAATATTATTAATAAAAAGCTAACAATATGACCATATATGATATCATAACAATGAGTATGATTCTGGAATAAGTCAATGGAATTATTTAAATTGTTATACAGGAAGTTCGGACACTTACGAAGAAAATTGGACCTAAGGTAACGGAAAATATCACAATCTCATTCTTATCAGAGATTATTTATACTTTGGTATTTACTAGGGTGTATTTTATCATCCACATCGATGTTTCCTCAATATGTAATAATGTTTCCATCCACCTACAATTTTTTAAATCCAATTTTACCCTTCGGTGAATTTTTATTAAAAGATATAAAAGGAATATTCTGTCGTTTTTCGTACGAGGTACTTTTTGACTTTTCCGACAAAAGTACGGGAAGAATGTGTTTTTTAACTTATACGGCATGAATGGATTTTTAAAACATTATTTCCAAGAATCTTCCTTTACAAGTTTTCAAGTTATTTTTAATCAACTTCTTTTAGTTTAAAATTGTATGACATGTTATGAAAGGAAAATGTTTTTGAAGTAGAAAGTATATTTTCCTCAAGAATGGAGTTGAAGTGTTTTATCAAAATTATTTTCCATCTAAGATAATAAAGGGTTCTGTTTATATCCCTATTATTACATTGATTTGATTATGTTGTGATGGAATTATTTTTATTAACTCCATTATCTTATATGATTTGTTTTATGATTTAATGATGTTTAAGAATCCCATTTTTATTACATGGGTTCAGCAATGATGTATGATTTATGATTTTGTGGAACACATAAGAATGGTATCATTATGAGATGGGTGGGTCCTATATATCCCTCCAATGAATTGGGTATAGATTTTATATCTCATGAGATAGACATGGATGGAACGACAAGTTAACCGGTTCAGTGAAACAGGACTGAAATGAGGAATGACCTCGGTTCAGAAATGGAATTTGTCCACTAAGATAGTCTTGGAAATGAGTCTTGAATAATAAGAAATGATTATATATGATTATGTGTGTATGCCACAAAGTTTCATGTTTTATGTTATGATTATTGGGATTACATTTCACTACTATGATTTATCCCATGTTATAAAATTATGATCTCTTTTACAGGTTAAGATTTCCAAAAGATATGTTCTTATGAATATGATGTGATTGATATTTCTATTGTTTACCCTTACTGAGCATTTGAGCTCACCCTTTTGTATGTTTTTTTCCCAGTTCAGGAAGATGGTTATTAAGTAAGATATGCCAAAAGGGACTATAGATATGATTAAATAAATGGGAGACAATGTAGACGATTTATGAACCAGTTGTTTATGTTTCTCAGTTTCAAAATACACTATAACTATACCATCCTTTCATGGTTTTGTTATATGTTGTAATAAGTATGATTCAATTTTGATGTAATAACAATGTATGTAAAGTATAGTCATTATAGTTCTTCAATTGCACAAAACATGAGCATCTCCAAGATGTGTAAAATTTTGATCCATAATCGTCCCGCATTAAGGTATATATTTTATATTTCACATTTAAAGAGTGAACTCAGTATATGTACTATAATATATGTTCTACAAACCTCCTTAAAGACCATGACGAACTCCCATATGTTATGACCGCCATAAGGGTACAATGAATTTATACCCCACAAAACATAATGAATCTTTCAGGGAAAATACTGCAATTGGGATACTTATTCCATACCCATCATGACACTGTAGACTTATGTCAGACCAAACCCATCCCACATTCAACAATTTTTTTATTACAGCATGAAAGCTTCACCCCGGGACTTATGGTTGTGCCCCTGATGTCTAAAGCATCCACCACCACGTAGTCATCAGATGATCATCTTTGACTTGAAAATTCTCTACTGGAAAGGAATCCTACGTACTTCTTATCATCTCCCAGGAATCCACTCCTTCAACATACTAATTGAGAATTGGGGTGAATGACATAGATTTCCCAAATTACCACACTATAGATATGTGATTGAGTGGTATATCAGAAATGGAACACGAACTGATGGATAGAGAACTCAAAAAATAGGTCCCTTTTTTTCAACCTCCTCATCAGACGAGGAACCTTCACTTACCACAATATCAACAAGGACATCAAATGTTATAATCTTTAAACTAACTGCTCCACACTATATCTGGGGAACATGAATCTTGCTCATTCGAAATGTCAACACACCTCCTTCCCCATCTGTGGACTTGTCAAGCACCTACGATCCCTACCACTTTCCCTCACATTCACTTCTTTCGGTACAGCCATAGAATGAATCCAGTCTCAAGTATCACTCAAGAAGTCCCCATTGGTGACAATAATAGAACACTCACCATTAACTTAATTAGTCCAAATCCTCCAAAAAACATGAGAAAAAAATACTCCCACAAAATTTGGAGTCACTAAAAAAACCATAGATACTGCCAATATTTCTTAAAAACCCTAAAGACATTCAACCAACCTCAACGTCTACAAACAGCCAACACTACCTAGCATAACCAACTCCACAACTCCCCTGAGAGTTTGGGATGAGAAAAGAACTGAGAGACCTGTTGGAAACCCATAGGACATTTATAAGTGGAATATCCGGAATACGAAACAAAAAACACCCTTCCAAAAATCCAAGGACATCAAAAAATATAGATCTGCACCTCAGAAAAAAATCTATTATGTCCAATTTAAATATAAATTCATTTTCAATGAAAAACACACGCTTTAAACGACCAAGCATTGTTCAAAAAATCCCTAAATCTCTTTTGAAACTATTTTCTTCAATACATACTCAAATCCATTTTTCAATTATACATTCATTTATGCACAAAATAATATTTTAGGGAAAAACCCATTATTCTTTTTATGTCCTCTATGATAAAATCATACCAACACTCCAAATATAAATAAAATACATAGGAAAACACATTAAAATTTACTACCAATTTTCCCAAATGCATTTTTTTTTGGAAACCAGAAGTAGAATTCGAAATCAATTACCCCCCACTGATATTCCATGATTCCTCTCAAATATGAATTTATGTGCCACTTAGGAACCCATAAAAATGAACCACAAATTTTCCACTAATCACGTTCACATGATCACACGAGAACCCATAGAAATACCCCTATACCAATAAGGGCACTTCTGATTTCTAAACAAAATATTTCCAACTTTTAAAAAATAATATTTTAAACCTTTTCAAAAGCTCAAGACAAAATTTCAAAATGATTTTCTTTTGAAAAATAACTCACGTCAATTTCAAATAGACAAATATGTTCCTTTAAAAATTCTATGTCCTGAAATCAATCACAATATTCCATAAAAAATGTCCAAGGAAAACACCAAAAAAATCATGTGAAAATCACACCAAGATAAAATAGGAGGGACCTCAATGTCTACTTTCTTTTTTTAAACCCCTTCTTGCATCCCACAAAACTGAACCAAGTCACCACTGGAAATAAAGAACCTTTATGAAGAACTAGTGGTCATGCGTAACCTAGATACATATCATAGAAGACCATGTTATAGGAAAGATAAATCCACTATGAGTGGAAAAACATACTCTCGAGCATCGCATGGGTCACTACTCTATGTGAGACTGCGCGTAGTACAAGTTTACTCCTACTGTCATCCCCCATCCACATAGATAAAATCCAAAAACATAAATCATGGACTACCACTTTTTACTCAATGATCTGAATGAGAAATAGTAAAAAACTCTTCCCATAGCCACTACTCGAGTACTGAATGTACTATCTCTGATCCATATGACATCCCAAATAACAAGAAAAAAATAGGCTTCGTTTCCATTTTTTCATGATCCCACCTAGTTCAACCAATAAATGGTCACTCGAGCCTATCTACGGCATGGAAGGAAGGGTGTTCTCGATCCCCAAGGGATATAAAGTAGTGTTGGGAATCAAACCAAACAACTGGGAAAATTTTAGCCCAGAAAATAAAAGAAAAATAAATAGAATTCAACTGGAAAAAATAAATAAACATTAATAATGGTAAATAAAATAAAGATAACCTTCTAGACATTCCTCCATCTTACCCTATGGGTCACCACAAAATATATATCCCATATTTCTCTTAGAGAGATCCAATACTAGAACCAAAAACTAAAAATAAACTATGTGTGGGCATTGAGATTTTCTGTAGGATTTACTATATACAGCAACACCCTATGCCCCTACCTTTAATAATAAATACAAGACATGCTAGTCTAAAAATTAGATATAATAGGATAATTTTTTTCATTCTTTTCAAATTCAAGTAATATGTTTTCATTTTCATGTAAACCATTTCTCTCCCACTACGTTTTCCGAATTAGACCCCAACATGCATTAAAATTTTAAAATGAAAGGAAAATAATATATATTAAAATATAGTTTTCACATATAATACATAAAGTATAAAATGACTAAAATAGAAATCATAATACAAACACCAAGTGAAATTCCTAAGAAACCAGTGTCGATTAGGGACCTAGGATCCCCATATCTCAGGGAAGCAATGCATAGGAACCACAATGATCTACATTTTACTGTATGAAACTCTAGTAGGGAACACACCCATATCCATGTGTTATCCAATCCTCAGAAATGTGTATTTAGTGTTGTTGGGTCAATCCTGCTAGACGAAATCAGGATGAAAAACTTACGTGTCATTTAGTGTACTATCTCTAGTATGGCCACCTAGATACCTGGGATTCCAAATATGCTCCATTTTATATGGTGGTTCTATTTTTTATCAAGAAAACATATATGTACTTATCATTTTCATTACATAATATCACATTAATCCTCTCACCACTGATCTCCCTCCTTTAGCGCATCCCCCGTTTTTCGGCACACAAAAATGCACAAGCCTTCATACAAGGTACATATAACAAATCACATATTCGTCATATACATCATTTTCTAAAATATGGGGAATTCCTCAAGGGAGAGTTTTCTATTTTTCATAAACTATTATTAAGGTTCCAATCAGGCCTAATTACATTCAAAGAACAGTTTTTTTAATTAACTGGACGATATGCCAAACACCTTTATAAATATTCACTACCAATTCAAAACCACTTAAGAAATCACTTTTTAAGAAAATTCACTTAAGTCCAACTGTATTTATAAATACAGTTTAGTTTCCAAAAAAAGGGCATAATCATTTCTAGTAACCACAACCATATGTCATAGCATGTGTACAAAGATTAAATATAAAACATATTTCTAAAACATGAAAGAAATTATGGAATTCAAATTAAAGGCATATGAATAGGGGACCTACGTCAAACATGCCGATATTTTTCAACATCCACTCGAACTGACTCTTGGCGCATACACAGGCATGGATTTATATATATATAACCCTAGCTACATTTTACTTATTCCCCACTACATGAGGGGATATGTACAAAATGGAATATATATATATATTCCTTACCCTATGCATGCACATGTAGGAATCCTCAACACCCGTAGCCCAAAACCATCAATGTGATGTCCGAAGCATTATACATATAAGTTTATAACAAAATTAAACACACTAAAAATTTATAAAACATTTCAAAATAACACATCAAATATTTGAACTAAAAATAAAGTTAATTTCTATTAAGAAAAGAAATGTTCAAACAAAAGGTACAACATAGAGACATTAAAATATACTTTACATCTTTCTAAATAACATAAAATTGAAATTGTGAAATGCACGACAAAGAACACACACACAAATACCCACATTTACATACTAAAACACCACATTTGAAAACTGACGCACACAAAAACTATATCTAAACATGTTTTTCACACATTATATGATTTAATATACCCCATAAAAATAATATGAAAAAAATAAAAGATGTATCACAATACTTTGAACAAAAAAACCACCCAAAATCCACTTATAAGGCTAAACACACATCATATACATGTCAAATAGAATTTGAATCCATTGTAGAAACATAATACAGAACAACAAAATTTATAAAACAATAAGAATGGACCAAAATGGGTTTTACCAAAATCAAAACATTCATATCACATAAACACTCTACTAAAGACATCAAAAGAATATCAAACCTCATGAAAAACTATATTTGCACCCAAAAAACCAAAAAATAACATACAAAATAGATTATACAGAGAAATTAATTCATTAATAAATTAATATATGCAGTACCACCTACTACAGTGTAGAGAAACAAAAAAAAATGGTGTACGACACCAATTTCTCACCAATTTCACCTCAAATAAAATCAAATCAAACCCTAAAATCAATAAATATAACCACTATCTTAAACAATGAACCAAATTCCACAAAAAACCACAAAATGACAACCTACCAAATGGAATAAATCACCATTATGGTAGAACTCATCTATGAAGAGGGATATGAAGGCTGACTGAGGAAAATGAGGTGCTTCAGGAGGAGCATTGCACCTGAAATGGGGGTTTCTCCAGAGAATTCAGCTGAATAGGGGGTGATGCACAGTTTAGGGAAGATGGATGAGGGTAAGGAGTCAGAGAGAGGTGGTCCACATAGAGGAAGGTGGAGCTCCCACCTGGACCAAAGGAGGAGGTGAGCAGTGCGACTTGTAGGTGAAAGGTAAGGTAGGGTTCAATACATAATGGTAATGGGAGGGATATAGTAAGACATAATAGGGGGAGGAAGAAGATGTGAATGAAGAAAAAAATAGAATGTAAAAAAAAGGAAAAGGGAAAATAAAATCTAAGAAAAACCTAACCCAAAATTGATAATAATAATTAGTAATCATTATAAAAATAATGAACATAATTATTATATATTTATGAAAATAAGAAATAAATACTAATATCCTCATTAAAATATTAATTAAAATAAACATAATAATAATAATAATAATAATAACAAAACTCTAAAATAATTTTTATTTTTACTCATTTTGTTTAACATTCACTTTATTAATCATTCAGTTAATTAATTTACTAACTGCACACTCATCAGGACACACAATGCTCTAGTGAAGCCACAAGGCTTCGACTATGCCCAGTGCATGCGCAAAACATTGTCAAGCCAAAATGCTCATTTATCAGTAAAAGAGCAACAAAATTCACTCGGGCTTAGCCCGCCAGTCATCAAAACAAATTTAAAGTAGATCAAAATAATAAAATAAATATAAAAAATTATTATTAATGTCCGGGTCTGAGAGGTATACATTAAAAATTTTTAAATTTTGAAGGGGAGACACAACCTAATTACAAATTAACTTTTCCAGTATATACACAACCATAACAAAAACTTCTGTTTTTAGGGGATTCATAAACTTTACACAAGACATTCCAATTAATGAGGTAAAACTAGATAATTAATTAATTAATTTTATAAGAGGAAAATGACAGAGAATAAAATATATTTACAACCTATGAGAATAAAATAATTTAATTAAGCTAACTTATATAAAAATAAGGGATAAAGATGTTGTATAATAGAATATAGTAGTTCGTGAAACCATTAATAGTACTCCAATTATTGAAATAATAAGGAATTATTGATCATAATGGCATTACTTATTTCATATTTCACAATTTAAAAATTTTCCATACAAATAAAATATTTCGCATTGGATCACATGCATGTTTTTCTATTTATTGTTTCAGTATATATTATCTATATCTTTATATTATGTTTAAAATTTTATATGACCAATATATAAAAATTCTATAATAGTTAGTATATTTCAGAATTATAAGTATAATAATATCCAAAAAATATCCAAGAAAGTCAATGTTGATAATGAATAATTAAAACATGAAATTGATCTTTTAAAAGATAAACCATGAAATAATGAAATTCTTCAAAGATATTATATTCATAAATAAAATTTATTTATATTGAAGTGATTATATAAAAATAATAAATAAATACTTATTCAAAATAATTAATAAATCCCACAAATCATGCAATACCATTTCAATCTAAATATTTAGGTATTCATGTATCTTTTAAAAATAGTTTAGAAAAATATGAAAAATATAAAATCAATAAAACAACATTAATATTATCAGTATATTTAAAAATCAATTAATATAGGGTGATCATCCAAAATAATCATCTATTTATTAAATAATTATATTAAAAATATATATGTAACCTATAACATCCTAGGTAAATGATGAAATATGATATTTTCATAATTATTAATATTTCTGAATTAAATATTAATTATTCTTTAAAGGGGGGTCTATGTTCGATGGTGTACCCGATACACAATGATAGGTTTCATTGAAATCTTACGTAGCACACTAATAATATAATATTATTATATTAAATTTTATTTATTGCCTAGCCATTGTAATTGAAGGAATGAAAAGAACTAACTAAAATATGATTATACATGTTTTATAAATCTTTTTAAATTTATCCAATAAATGATAGAGGCCTAAAATGCGAATGAATATATATTTAAGCATAAATACTCTAATATTCTTTAAAAGTTCAACTTAACACATTTTGATGTTGAACCCTCTTTAAATATAATTTTTTCACTCTTATATGTTCTATTTGAAAAAATAAAATTCTTTGTTAGAATCAAGAGACCACAATTTTATTTGGGAAATTTTTGGTATTTTTCTGATAAATTCCATTTTTTTAATGAATAGTGAAAATATTGCATTTTAGTTCAAAATTTATTTTTAATATAATATATTTATATGGTTATATTATCATTTTAATTATTTTTAAAGTGTAATTGGAATTTATTTTTACTCTTTCATTCAATGGTGGTCATTGGATTGAATTTCCCTTTGAAATTGCATATAAACAAGTGTCAATCTTTTGATAAATATTATTTCTTAAAAACACGATATTTGTTTTGACATCGGGAATTTATTATAAAATTAATTATTTAAACTTCTATGTTTTGAATTTGGTAAAATAGACATCAGTTTTGAATTTGGAATATCAAATTTATCTTAGGGTGATTTTTGGTATTTTTCTGAAAAACGTCAATTTTTGATGAATAGTGAAACTACACAGTAGTAGTTTAATAACTAACTTTTTCATTTAAATAAAATTTTACTGCTTTTGTGAAAATAATTTAGAAAATACAACATACATGGGTGTTACTATTAAGTAAAATTTCACTTGATGAGATGAAAATAAATTTTGGTGAATAATAAATTTTGACTTTATTTACCGCGGTTAACTGTAAATAGTGTAGTTCAAGGAAAAAAGAATATTATAATAATACAAAATGACCTTAAAACTTTTCCTAACCATATTTATTGTGTCATGGACGACCATGTTCATCCTTGGGTCAAATTTGGGATCTCATGGAGCTGCATATGATGATAATGACACTTTAGATTAATTAACTTAAAGTAAAGGCAAAAATGACATAAAAAATATATTTTAGTAAATGAATTTTGACATAGTGTTATATAAGTTATTTTATCGACTATAAATATTCCCTGGAAATATAGAAATATTTCTTATATCATGGTAAGTTTTTTATAATTTTTACACATCAAGAAAATAAAATTATTTATGACACAATAATCATGTAGTCTTTACCTTATTAATAAATTATTTAATTAAATAAGATTATAAAGACCATAATAATATTGTAATACTATCCAATTATGATTGGATGATTTTATTTCTACCAGGAGTCATATTATATTCTAAATTAATTATTTTTGGACCTTTTGAAACCGAATATAAGTTTATAATAAAATAATGTTTTCACATATTCCTAAAGATCCCCTCCTCTCCCTTATAAAAGGGGAGAACTTTTAAACAATTAATCATACATATAAAGGCTTTTGTCTCATCCAAACTCTTCCCAATTAATCTCACTACATCTCTCTCTTCCACTTAGAAGCCTTTCCTTTGGCAGAAGGCACTTCAAGAAGTCCTTTGGTTCAAACCAAAGGGAGTTACCCAAATTATAGGTAATAGATTCTCTTAAATTGTTTTCTTTTATTTTAATTATCCAACCTCCTAAACACTTTTTATTCATTTCTTTTATAAAAACTCAAGTATCGTCAATATACTATGATTTTATTATAATAAGGATTCTAACTACACTTGCACACACCTCCATCTAATGGGTGAAAAACATAATGTTTCTATGGATGGAATAACTAAGGCTTCACAAAACGATGATTGTTCAAGTATCTCCTACCTCCTCTCATGGTATACATTATTATGCTACTATGTTTATATATGATTTATAATATTTTTATGTTTTCTTTATGCTTATATACCTTCCATTTATAGTATGCCTTTATGGTTTCCATTATGGGTAAACACGATAATATAATTTGAGGAAGTGCGGACTACCGCCCCCTCAATGTGATATGACTCCTTCATACAATACGTGGAATGTATAAAGGATGGATTTAATGATATTATATATGATATTATACTGCAATTATAATATAAATCTATATTATTATGTTTTAATTCCATTAAAATAATAAATATAAATGGAAGTAGAGTTCATGCGTACGTACGACTTACCGTCTCCATGAACGGTGCATTTCATTTCATACCTATAAATTTTATCTAAAATTATAAATACATGTATATACAGAATATATATTATATATATGATATCTAAATCATGAATATCATTCTGGATATAATGAAATTTTTTCCACATTATAAACATGTAATTATAATAATTCCATTTTCAACTCAAGTACTAAATATCAACAAAATGATCGTTATTAACATAAATGACTATATATTGTTTATAACCGGGTAATAAGTGATATAAGAGGAATAATACATTTGAAAAAGGTTCTGAAGAAAGTCAAAATTAACTTTAGTTTATTATTCAGGACGTTAAATATTGAATGAGTCAAGTCAGACATGAGGTAAAGGAACTTCTTAACCCAGTTTTCATTCATTGGGTTGATCTTCTATTTCTTTTTTATGAAATTCTTTAATTATGTAAGAAATAAATTTTTATATCTTATCATGTATTTATACATTATTTATGTGTGCTTATATTGAATACACATAATAGATCTATTTTATTTTTAAAATGGTCTTTGTAAGGGACTTCGTCTCAATCTTCTTCCATTGAGGGATGTTTTGTTTTATATACAACATTCTTTTATAAGGGGTATAAACCCCTTTGACTTTTAATTTTATTCAAAAGGAATCTTTTCTCAGAGAATAATTTTACTAAACTATAGAAATTATGTTAATCTTTAACATACACAGTGAAAATGACATTTCCACAGTTGCGAGTATTATTTGTTCTTTGGGATCCTTAACAAGCCATAATGTTTTTAAAAGAAAATAAATACCATATACTCTTTTAGGTGTTTTGGTATTGAAAATAGTTTTGATAAAGGATTCATTAATTTCAATATATTTAAAGGATATATTGTGATTGAAATGTGTAAACATTATTATTCCTTTATATTGGTTATATGTGTTATAATTTTATAATGGTAATTGGACATATGAAGAGTGGTTACATGATAAACGAAATTACATGTGGTTCCGTGAAAATTAGGATGGGTGGTTATGTTATAACCTCTAATGCATTGGGTATGGTTGTCAGCTGTATGGCTATTCCATTTAGTGATATCGGTGGAAGTCGACCGTATGGTTATTCCATTTAAGTATGTTTATGTCCCAAGTTACCTTTATATGTAATGTTTTATTTATATGGGTGTTATGGTAATCTTTTGGTTACAAAAGGTTATGTAATGATATTTTTTTTCATCAAAGAGTATTTACTACTTCAGAATGATGAAAAGTATTTCTTATATAATGTATTCATGGTTTACTTGTTGTTTTAAAAAAACTAACAGTTTTCCATCGTTGTGTATCCCTTACTGCGCATTTTATGCTCATCCCTAGTTTTGAAATGTTTTTCACATGATATAAAGTAGAATTCAGTCAATGATGGGAACATGGAAAAGTCATGCTATCTTAAACATGGAACTAGACATGAATCCTTTTTTTCAAGAGTCTTTATTTTTTGAAAAAAATGGAAACTAAGTAGAAGTTTCTACTTTGTAATTTTTGAGATGTAATGTAATAGTTATGGCCTAATTCTCTAAAACTCTAAACCCGAGAAGATCCTCAATGTGAATTATTCATTTAATTAAATATAATGTAATTTTTATGGCCAGAACCGTATAGTTGGTATCATTGGTTGGTTTAGATAACTTTAAGATTTATGGTATTTTTAAATTAATATCTATAAATTAATTTATGTTAATGATATGGAATTTAAAGATTACCATATTAATTCACCTAAGATATTTCTGGTTTTAGAATGGTTTTCCATAGAGGAAACAAGGTAGGTATGTTGGGACGACATCAGGAGGAAGACAACCTTCTAAATCAGCAACCTGAGATGGTCGAAATCAGAACTGAACAGCTTTTTGTAGTGATGGAACAGTTGACTGAGGCATTAAATGGTGGTGGTATCCATGCATGAGATCAGCCATATCATCCATAGATGAACATGCCAGTAGTGGAGCATTTCATGATGCAACATCCCCTATAATTCATAGGATCATCTTACCATGTGATAAAAGATGGGTGGATTAATGAACTGGAGAAGATTTTTGATGTCATGGGGTGTTCAAAACATCAAAAGGTTAGTCTTGTTGTTTACTGTTTTGATGGTGAAGCTAATTAGTGGGGGTAGATGGTCAAATATATTATGGATAATAAAGATATTGATGCGCTTTATTGGAGTAAATTCAAAGGTATGTTCCTTGATAAATATTTTCCTAATTTGGTTTGACTTAGGATGGAACCAATATTCTTGTAATTGAGGAAGGATGATGACTCACTGGATTCTTACGAAGAAAAAGTCACTCTACTGGAAAGTTATGCTCCATATTTCATACGAGATCGTGATAGTAAAATCAACCATTTTAACTCTGGGTTAAATCCAAAGTATCAAATGCCTTTAGCTTCTCATGAGTTCAAAAGTTATGAAAAACTTTTTCGATGTGCGGAGAAGGTGGAAATTGAGATTTCCGATATCCAGTTTTTCTTTGAAAAACAACATAATAAGTGGTCGAGGTGGGAGGCTAAAGGGAAGAACTCTTCAAAAAATTCTGATGGTACGAAACATATGTTTACAGTTTGTGAAAAGTGTGGTCAAAAGCATCTTGGAGAATGTTTATCAAAGTCTGGGAAGTGCTTCCGATGTGGTATTTCTGGTCATATTGCTCGTAACTATAATGAAGATGATCAAGAAGGCAATGAAAATCCCTCATTAATATGTTTTAAGAGTAATTAAATGGGTCATTTGAAAATGAGTGTCCAGTGAAGAACTCAACTGAAGGAAAGCAGCTAGACTACAAGAAAAAAGTGTTGGTTAAATCCTTTTTAGCTACTTCATTAGATTTTGGGACATCAAATGATGTAGTATTAGGTACACTGTTTTTTTTCAGATTATGACAATGGGTTTTTTATTCTGGGTCTACACATTCTTTCATTTTAGATATGTTTTATAGTAAATTTGGAATTCCATGTCAATATGTGAATCCTAAACTTATGGTAAAAACACTTGTAGGGAATGTTTAGACAAAAAGACATTATAAGAACCTTCATGTCCTTATGTGTGGAAATAATCTACCTGAAAAACTTATTGTTTTGCCTCTATTGGAGTTTGATGTTATTTTGTGCATGGATTGGCTGTCTGTTTATCATGAAAAAATTGAATGCAGTGCTAAAGAGGTTTCATTTCAGAATGATTTTCAGTTTGTGTACAAGAATGAACCCTTGTTTTTTATAACATATCTGGAAGTTGAGAAACAAGTAAATGATGGAAATGAATGTTACCTTGCACATATTTCTGAAAATAAAGGAACTATTCAGATTAATGATGTGCCAGTGGTAAACAAGTACCTTGATGTTTTTCCTAATGAGTTCCCTGGTATAATACATGATCGGTAAGATGAATTTACTATTGACATAGTTCACGATGCTAATCCAATTTCAAAACCCCCTTATTGAATGGCTCAAATTATAATTTTTGAGTTAAATAAGAAATTGTGGGAGTTATTAGATAAAGGTTTCATTCGACCTAGCACATCACTATGGGGTGCTCCTTTCTTGTTAGTTAAAAATAGAGATGGTTCAATGAGACTTTGAATTGATTATAGAGCATTGAATAAAATCACTATTAAGAACAAGTATCCTTTACCTCATATCGATGATTTGTATGATCACGTCCAGGGAGCTCAGTATTTATCAAAGATTGATTTGAGGTTGGGGGACCATCAATTTAATGTAAAGGAATCAGATATTCATAAGATAGTGTTTAGTACTTGCTATAGCCATTTTGAATTAGTAGTTATGCATTTTGGGTTAACCAATGCACCTATAATATTCATGGATCTTATGAATAGAATTTTATTTGAGTTCTTGGATAAGTATGTGGTAGTGTTCATCGATGATAATTTGGTTTATTAAAAAGATAAGAGGACCATGAAATTCATTTATGTGTTGTGTTGTATACCTAAAAATAAAAGAACATATTTGGGAAATTCATCAAGTTTGAGGTTTGGTTACATCAAATTACTTTCCTTGGTCACATTGTTTCAGAAAATTGCATAACTATTGATCCTTCTAAAACTAAAGTTGTTGAAGAATGGTCAAGACCGACAAATAAAACCGAGATCTGTATTTTTCATGGTTTGGAAGGTTATTACAATAGGTTTTTTGAGAATTTTTCATATTCATCTAGTCTAATGACTACATTATCTCAAAAAGGTATTTAGTTCATTTGGACAAAATAATGTGATGATTGTTTTCAACAATTGAAAAGATTATTGGTGAATTCTCTAGTTTTGGAACTTTTTTCTAGAAATGTTGAGTTTGTTATCTATAGTGATACTTTGTCGAAAGGAAATTGTTGTGTCCTTATGAAGAATGATCAAGTAATTTCTTAGGCTTCAGGTCAGTTGAAACCTCATGAGTTAAATTACCCTACACATGATTTGGAATTATATGCTGTCATTTTTGCTTTAAAAATTTGGAGGCATCATTTTAATGAGGTAAAATGTGAAATATATACTAAACAAAAAAGTTTGAAATATATATTAACATAGAAAGAATTGAACATGAGTCAGAGGAGATGGTTGGAATTAATCAAGGATTATGATTGAATTATCCTTTACCACATGGGAAAAGAAAATAAAGTGGCTGATGCTTTGATTCGAAAAGGTAATGCTTCATTAACCGTGCTATTTTTGGAATGAGATCCTTCAGTTTTTGATTTGATGAACTTTGGAATAGAATTTGGTTGTGTAGGAAATTATTCTATTTTGTTTCAGGTGTCAGTGAAATCATATCTATCTGACAGAATAAAGAAAGTGCAGAAGGAAGACAGTGAGTTACAGAATGAGGTAGAGATGGTTCAAAAGGGTCAGTTGCCTGAATTTAACGTTGATAATGGTTGTGTTTTGAGTCTTGGGAAAATATTATGTGTTCCTTGTGATTCACAGTTGAAGAATGAGTTATTATGTAAAGCTCATAATTCCCCATTTTCAGTTTATCCTGGTAGTACTAATATGTATAGAGATATTTAGGGGTATTACTGGTGGGATGGAATGAAAAGAGATATTTCTGATTTTACTATGAAGTGTTTAACTTGTCAGTTGGGTAATGAAAAGATGCAGTTACCGAAAGGGATGCTTCAGTCTTTACCAGTTCCAGAGAGGAAATTGAAAAAAATATCCATGGACATCGTTGTGGGATTACCAAAGACATCTCGAGATAACAATGAAATCTGGGTTATTATTGATCGGTTGACTAAATTTTCTCATTTCCTTCCAATTAGAGATACTTTGTCACTAGATCAAATATCTCAGTTGTATGTTAAATAGATAGTCAGGTTGCATGATATGCCCCTCTCTATTGTATCTGATCATTATCCAAGGCTTACTGCAAACATATTGAAAGGCCTTCAGAAGTCATTGGGTACTGAATTAAATTTTAGTACAACTTTTCATCCCAAATCAGATGGGCAGTCAGAACTAACAATAATGTCCTTGAAGGATATGATACGTTCTTGTTCAATGGATTACCAGGGATGTGGGGACTAACATATTTCTTTGGTTGAATATTCATTTAATAGTAGTTTTCATTCTAGTATATAGATGGCTAAATTTGAGGCATTATATGAAAAGGGTTGTCGAACTCCAGCTTTTAGGGATTAAGTAGGTGAATGGAAACTAATGGGACTAGATGTGGTAGAAGAGATGGTAGAAAAAGTTCTGTTGATCTAGATGCACATGGGAATAGCACAGTGGAGACAAAAAAGATATGTGGATAACCGGAAGAAGGATACTTCATTTGAGGTAGGTGATCATGTTTTTCTAAATGTTTATCTATGGAAAAGTGTATTGTGTTTTGGTATGAATGTAATGTTGAGTTAAAGGTTCATTGGACCTTATGAAATCCTAGAGAATGTTGGATCAATTGCTTAAAGAGTGGATTTACTTCAAAGTTTTTCCTAGGTACACAATTTTTTTCATGTTTCAATGTTGAGAAATTATATTCTTGATCCATCTAATGTTTTGAGCCCATAGGTAGTTCAGTTGGAAGAGAATATCTCTAGCGAGGAAACAACCAGTCCTGATTCTTGAACTAAGGGAGAAAGTGTTTTGGAATAAGTTAATTTATTAGGTATTGGTTTTGTGGAAAGACCATATGGTTGAAGAGGCAACATGGGAATCTGAAAGTGCTCTGAGGAATATATACACCCACTTATTTGATAAGTGAATAAAATTGCAAGGACACAATTCCAAAAAGGGGGGAAGGATGTAACATCCAAGGTAAATGAAGAAATATGACATTTTCATAATTATTAATATTTGTGAATTAAATTTTTATTTTTCTTTAAAGGGGTTTCTATGTTTGATGGAGTACCCGATACGCAGCAACAGATTTGTTTGAAATGTTACGTTGCACACTAATAATATAATATTATTATTTTAAATGTTATTTATTTCCTATCCATTTTAATAGTGGGAATGAAATGAACTAACTAAAATATGATTACACATGTTTTCTAAATGTTTTTTTATTTATCCAATAAATGGTATAGGCTTAAAATGTGAATGAATCTAATTTTAACCATAAATACTCTAATATTATTTAAAAGGATGATTTACCGCCTTTTGATGGTGAACCCTCTTTAAATATTTTTTTTTTAATTCTTATTGTTCTATTTGACAAAATAATATTATTATCTAGAATCAGGAAACCAAAATTTAATTTGGGTAATTTTTGGGTATTTTTCTGATAAAATTCATTTTTTATGAATTGTGAAAAATATTATATTTTAATTCACAACTACCTTTTAATATAATTTATTTATATGGATACATTATCTTTTTAATTAATTTTAAATAGTATTTGGAATATATGTTTTCCATTTAATCCAATTTTGGTCATTTGATTTAATTTCACTTTGAAGTTGGACATAAACAAGTGCCAATCTTTTGATAGATATTGTTTCATACAATCACGCTATTTTTTTGACAACGGGAAATAATTATAAAATTAATTAATGCAACTTATATTTTTTGAATCTGGTAAAATAGAGATCATTTTTCAATTCTGAATTTCAAATTTATCTTAGGGTGAATTTTCGGTATTTTTCTGAAAAACATCAATTTTTGATAAACAGTGAAACCACTAAGTAGTAGTTCAAAAACTGCGTTTTTCATTTAAAATAAATATTACCACTTTTGTGAATTAAATATAAAAATTCCAATATACATGGTTGTTATTAGTAAGTATAATTTGTTTCAATGATATGAATATAATTTTTTCTGAATAGTAACTTTTGACTTTTATTTACCGCAGTTAAAGGTAAATAGGGTAATTCAAGGTAAAAATAATATTATAATAATAAAAAACTACCTTAACACTTGTCCTAACCTTATCGGATGAGTCATGGATGAACATTATGATCCTTGGGTTGATTTGGGGACCCCATGGAGCCACTTATGAGTGATAATGACACTTTAGATTAATTAACTTAATGTAATGGCGAAAATGACGTAATCTAATATATTTTAGTAAATAAATTTTTACATAGTGTTATATAAGTTATCTTTTCAACTAAAAAAATCAATTGGAAAGCTAAAAATATTTTCCTACATCATGGTAGTTTTTTATAATTTTTAGACATCATATAAATAAAATAATTTATGACACAATAATGATGTAGTTTTTACGTCATTAATAAAAGATTATATTCATTAGATTATAAAGACTAAAATAATATCAAAAACCATTCCAATTCCTATTGGATGATTTTATTTTGACTATTAGTCATTACATGTTCTAATTTAATGATTATTGGATCTTTTTAATCTGATGATAAACTTATAAAAAAAATAATGTTTTCACACATTCCTAAAGAGCCCCTCTACTTTCTTATAAAAGGAGACCAATTCAAACCAATTCCTCACACCTCTAAAGCCATTTGGATCATCATTCCTCTGAAAAATTAATCTCCCTACATCCCTCTCTTCCACCTAAAAGCCTTAAATTAGTCATAAGGCACTTCATGTTCTCCTTTTCGTTCAAACCAATTCGAGTTACCCAAATGAAAGGTAACAATTTCTCTTAAATTGTTTTCTTTTATTTTACATCTCCAACCCCCTAAACCCTTTTGATTAATTTATTCTATGAAAACACCGGTATACTCAATATACTGGGATGATGTTATGATATGGATTCAAACTACAGTTATACAAAACTCTAAATAATGGCTGAAGAACATAATGTTTCTATGGACGGAAAACGAACGCCTCACGAAACGATGATTGTTCAATTATCTCCTACTTCCTATCATGGTGGAAATTATGATGGAAATATATTCATAAATGATATATGTTATGTTTATATTTTCATTATGCTTCTGTAATTTCTATTTATCGCATTCCATTATGGTTTCCATTATGGGTAAATGCGATAATTTCATTTGAGAAAGTGCGGACTACGACCCCCTCAAAATGATATGACTCGTTCATACTATACGTGGAACATATAAAGGATGGAGTTAATTAAATTATATATGATATTAAAACTGTAATTATAATATTACTCTATATCATTATGTTTTAATTCCATTAAAATAATAAATACAAATGGAAGTAGTGTGCATGTGTACGTACGACCTACCGTCTCCATGAAAGGTTCATTTCATTTCATACCTCAAAATGTTATGTACTATTATAAATATATGTATATAGTGGATATATATGATATATATGATATCTAAATCATGAATATCATTCTGGATATAATGACCATTTGACCACATCAACACCATGTAATTATTAGAAGTCCATTTTCTACTCACGTATGAAATATCGACAAAAGGAGTATTGTTAACATAAATGACTATGTAAGGTTTATAACATGGTAATAAGTGATATAATAGGAATAATAAACTTTAAAAAGGTTATGATGAATGTAGAAATTTAAATTAGTTTATTATTCAAGACTTTAATGAATGAACGGGTCACGTTAGGCACGGGGTAAGGGAACTTTTTTACCCAATTTCCGTTCATTGGGTTGAACTTCTCTTTCATGTTTATGTCATAATTTGATTAAGTAAGAAATTAATTTTTATATATTATCATGTATTTACACTTTCATTATGTGTTATTTTATTGAATACACATAATCAATCTATTTTATTTACAAAATGGTCTTTGTAAAGGACTTCACTTCAATATCCATTCACTGTGGCATGTTTTCCTTTATACACAACTTTCTTTTATACGGTGTATAGACCCCGTTGAATTGTAATTTTATTCAAAAGGAATTTTTTCTCTACAAAGCATTTTACTAAACAAAATAAGTATATTTCTTTTTAACGTATGTAGTGGAAATTACCTTTCCTCCACCATATGTATTATTTGATCTTTGTCTTCCTTAACAAGTCTTAATGTTTTTAAAAGAAAATAAATTTCATATACTTTTTTTTGCAGTTTGATATAGAAACTTGTTTTGATAAAGGATTATTTTATGTCAATTTATTTAAATGATATACTATGATTGAAATACGGAAATGTTATCATTCCTTTATATATGTATTTTTTTATGATTTTATAATAGTACTTGGACATTTATCAGGTGGTTACATGATAAACCAAATGATTAGTGGTGCCATGAAAAGCAGGAAGAGTGGATACGTTATAACATCCAATGCATTTGGTGTGGAAGTTGGACGTATGGATATTCCATTTAGTGATATGTTTGGAAGTTGACCATATTGTTATTCGATTTAATTATGTTTATGTCCCAAGTTACCTTTATATTTTATGTGTTATTTATATGGGTTTTATGGTAATATTTTGGTTACAAAAGGGTAAGTAATGTTATTTTATCTAGTGAAGAGTATTTATTACTTCATAAAGGTGAAATGTATTACTTATGATAAATTATTTGTGGTTTAGTTGTTGTTTTGAAAAAATAATAGTTTTCCTTCTTTTTGTTTCACTTATTGATCTTTTTATGCTTATCCCAAGTATTCAAATGTTTTTCACCTGACATAATTTAGAATAGGGTCAAGAATGGGATAAAGGAAAAGTCATGCTATCTTAAACATGGAACTAGATATGACGCTCTTTTTTTCAAGAGTTTATATTTTATAAAAAGCATGAAAACTGAGTAGAAGTGTCTAAATTATAGTTTTTAAGATGTAATGAAATATTAATGGCCTAATTTTATAAAAATATAAACCATAAAAGATCTTCAATGTGAATTATTCATTTAATTCAATATTATATAATGAATAATGTCGGGACATTATATTACCACTATTTATATGTTGTAAAAATTTATAAAATAATGTTGTAATACGAGAAGATAATGTGTGTGAAACACTTTCATAAAATATAATATTTATTAAGCAAATCTCAACTTATTAATATGGAATAACACATCCACTAATTATAAATCATATAAGATCTAATTAAATTCGTATGACATATTTTATAATCATAGAAAAATAAATAAGACATGAAATGTCATATATTATCAAACAATCATAAGTAGAGAAATTATAATAAAAAAATTAAATTCTCATAAGAGAAAAATATATTTTATGAAGGGAAAAAGAAATATATGAATCAAAATCATTGTAATAAATAGTTTTCATATGAAAAACTTATTTTATTAAAAAGTAGAAACAATATAACATAAATTTATACATATAATATTAATAAATAAAAAAATAAAATTCAAATAGATGCATTAACCAAATAAACATAATTATTTTATTATATTTGTAGCACGAGGATAAATTCTAATTCTAATTATATACACTCCAATTTGAGGTAATAAATTCATAACATGATAGTATGTTTTAATATTTTGTTATTATAAAAAAATATATAGAGAAAGGATCAACTCAAAAAGTTATAACAAGGTGATCTATAGGTCATCTTATACATAATGTGAGAGAAACTAGTCCTCTGAGAAGGGGTATGGTGTAATAAAGAAGATTTATATTACATATGGTTAAGCTCTGTTGTTTATTTATTCAATTGGTTATGTCGTTGGGCTTTTTTTATTAGATTATTTGGCTGCACATTGACAACACTATTTCATTTTTATTATTTTTCATTTTTATTGAAGGAAATAAACTTTTTTATTAATTGATGTTTATTTTATTGATATCATAACTATTTAGAAAGATATTTCATGTTATGGATCATTTAAGGATAATGAAATAAATTCATGGTAGGGTGGGAATCTGTTAAGTGAGATTAATTGAGGATATGAGGTGATACCATCATTGATCATTTACATTGATATGATGGAGAATGTAGGGAACATCTCATTTAGTTATGAGGGTGCATGAATTCAATAAGTGATAAGTGAGGCACATTCTGTGTGGTTTAGCATTGATCCATATTATCAGAGAGAGTTTCTATTTTTTTACAAGATGACATGAAATCACGTGATACCTCATTTGTAATTGTCCCATAATTACTTTCTTTATAAGAAATGACTCATTACATACAATCACAAGATATTTTAGGTTTAGGGTTTTGTAGAGTATTACACATAATTACATAATAAATCCCAGGGAAAATTTTACCCACTACAATATAAATTTTTTAATCTGTAATAATTCCTCAATATCTCTAAAAAATTCTTTACACATGAAATTATTCTAATATATATCAATTGAAATACATTTCTCCATAACAATGGGAAATGAAAAATATAGTGGGTTTGAAAAAATTAACAGTAAGGGAAGTAATATAGAAAATTATATCATATAAATAACAAGGAAAAATTTATGTGAAAGGAATTAAATAATAGTTAATTAATATCATATAACTGATCACATGTTTTTGTAACAAATAAACGGATTATATAACAAAATAAATACCGACATGCATAGTATTAACTATATTTATTGTGATAGAATACATATTGGAAGACCATTCATCGCATTATAACAAGATATTATTTACCATCAAGACCTCATACCAAGACATATACATGTTGTTAAGACCATAACTGTGGGATTTACCTAGTAGGATTGGGTTTTCTAAATACCAAGGCTGGATTATTTGATGAGAAATATTGAAGCAGCAAGGAGGTATTTTCGGACACATTAATCAATAATTCAGAATAATTATTCATCATAGAAGGGGTAAGTAAATTATGTAACATATATCATTATTCATTTATAAAAAATAAATATTTTTATTTGAAAATTCAGGTATACTCATTATAAAAATTCAACAAAAAATAATTGAATTAACTCTATAAATATGAATCCCTCAATATAACATTCTATAGAGTAATGAATATATAATTTTAGAAATATATTCTCAAATAAATACATTGAAATATATTTTTATAAACCTCCAAGTAAAATATGGTTCACAGTTAAACAAAAAACATCGTAATGATATTGGAGAAACCTCATACACAATCCTGGCTATGTAATCAATATTTAATTATATTGAAATTATAGCTATCAATATAATGAATACTTCCCCATTTTAGGGAATTATTTGGACAAATAAATGAAAATAAAAAAGTAGTAATATTTAAAATACGATGGAATGTAAACTTATCAATTAAATGTTAAAAATGTATTACTAATGAGTAAATTCATAGCTTAAAGAAAGTAGAAAGAAATGTTCAATCAAAAATTATGTTTGTGAAAATGAAAATTAAATCTATATAAATTGAATTGAAAATATATGTTTATGAAATCATAGGGTAAGAAAATTCATTTTATTATAATTTTGTTCATGAAAAACCATTATAACTTTAAGAAAGGAAATTTAGTTATGAAAAAACCAAATAAATATCATATTTTAGTGGGAAAATCAATTTAAATAAATTTTCAAATAAATAAAAGTTATGTATTAGAAAAATTAGTCGATACCTCTTAATAAAATAATGTGTTAGAACAAACACATATTTTCAGAATAATGCTAAAAAATTATTATAAATCAATGATGAAAAATTAAATAACAGAAACCCTTATGGATTTGGTAAGACATGAATCAAATGAAGAATGAATAAATGAAATATATTTTTAATTATGTATGTAATTTATTAATGTAATATATTTTTTAATACATTCATTATATGTAAATCAAAATAGAACCATATATAAAAAATGGAAAATAATATAACATCTCTCAATGAGTTGGAATTGTGGTTTAACAAAACATACTATAATTATTCTATTCATCAAATGAAACAAAAGAACTTTTATAATTGAAATATCCAAATTAAAATTCTATTTTTGAACCAAATACAAAACTATAATAATTTTTTATAAAAATTTATTATTCATTCTTTTTTGGGTTGTCACTTATTTGAATTATAAGATGTTTTAATTTTGATTGTTTCACAGATAGCATGAAACACTGATGTTAACATTTAATATTAATATTTAATCTATATTTTACTAGTATGTTCACATAATTTAATATTTCTTCATTATTTATTTTATTTTTTTACTTTCAACCAATGATAGTATCATTTATGACACATAATGGTAATATTTATAAAAATATTATTTCGAAAAATTTTAATGAGAAATAAATGAAATATTAGAAAGAAATCAAAAATTAATATTGGAAATAAATAATACTAATAGATATAAAATTATTCTATTACCGATCTAAATATAATGATTATCTCTATATGTAACTAGGTGGTGAAAAATAAAGAACAACATTCATGGAGGTGGTATTCCTCTTGTAGACATGATGAAATCTTCTTTTTCAGAATATTTATAATAGACATTTTAAAATGGATATTAAATTAGTGAAATTATATTTAGGAGTATTATGAATACATATAATATCATAAATTCCTGAATAGAATATGTTTTATAAGGTATAATAAGATTGGAATTAGGAGACCATGGTTGAGAACATTTTGTCTACTTCTGGATGTTTCCCTTGGGAAACACCTTATTAACCCTTATTATAGTCTTCCAAAAGATAAATGGTTTATGAGACATGGCCAGAAATTTTAGGATAGATGATGGATTTTTTTGTCAATATATGACTTTTTAATATGTGAATCAATCCATTGGAAGTTTTATATTTTTATAATTAATGAAAATGGGTTTTTTTGAAAATGCTGTGTAATTTTTTATTGATGACATAATACTATTCAATGGTCAATAGATCAAAAAGTGGTAAATAATGAATTTTATTGTTAGATAAGTTAATGAAAACCTATGACATTCATTCAAAAACATGTTTTAATCATTTAAGGGCCCAAATACCGGTGGAATGACCCTCTATGTGTTTTCCAAGATCAAGGTGCTCGGAGGAAAATCAAAATAAGTCTAGAGGAGTTCATTCACTTGAATATTATAGTAGGGAGGTTAATGAATGTGAAATAGGGTTTCACGATGTATAATTCTTATGTGGTCTAAAAATAAATAATTTAACGGGGTGATGAATTTTTTATAGTATCTTGAAACCCAAGGGTTACATGACTAGATTGGGGATTTCACGTTGTGTAATACCCTAATGATGTTTGTTTTAAAACATTATAGAATATTTTTTTTATCAAAACATAAGGATGTAGTGGCACTCCCTTGACTACAGGAGACCCGACAACCCCACATTCAACATTTTGAATATTCATTCATCAATGATCACATCTTAGATCCGTCCATTAATCTATAGTGATATGTCTTCGATTCAAGGTATGATCTACCATTGTTCACGTGGATTCATCAATATGTTTCCTCATCTTCCTATTATCCATGTGATGTCACGTGATCTCAAAATTTCAAATGTATTTTTTTGTTTTCTATTTATCTTATTGTTCCATGGAATCCACAAGTGGGTGTTGTTTTTCTGGGAGAGGTGATCACGATCTGTGGTTTTGTACATTCTCATAAAAAGAAAATTTCCATATTTTTGAGGTTGGTGATTCATTTCATCTCTACTTACTTATGTGAAATAGTTGAGCTATCATGATTTATCCATATAGAAAACAATGTAATTTACCGCATTAAATATATTAAATGTGTTAAGGAATTGATATTGATCGCCTACTGATGTAGTTTCTTTGTACCATGATTATAGTTTTCATATTGATTTTATAGATAGTGTGTAATCTATTCATTGCATGGTTTAGTATGGTGTTCTAGATGAAAATTCATAAAGAATGTAAATCTAAAATTAACTAATAAAATATTTGTCTAAAGGTTAAATATGAATTTTTAATGAATATGGTTGTTGTTGTGCTGATTTGATGATAATTTAAATGATGAATGTATTCATAATTAAATTAATTGGTTGATGAACCTGAATCATGTTGATGCATGGTGGTAAAAGTGTTAATGGTATTGTCAATAATTTTTTCGGTTAATATTTGATAGCTTATTATAGCTTTTTTCATAGTTTACACATATATGGAACTTGTGAAAAATGGATCATTTAATTCAAGATGGAATAAATTAGGATTTGGTTTTTAATGAATAATTCATTTTAGTGTCTGAGTTACCCTCTTTCTTATAAGGGAAAACATCCTTATGATTTTTAGCTTTGAGATCTCGTTGTGTGTTAAGGCTAAATGCCTTAGTTTGGGGCCAATATCCCATTACAATGTCTATTTTCCTACTACTCTTGTTGTGATGTGAGCCTAGGATGGTTGAGCTTGGATGGTTATTGTAGTTGTGGGAGGAAGGAGGCATGGATGTGTTGTGAAACTAGGGTGTCTTAGACTGTACTGTTATTGTTTTATGTGGGGCTGGGAGGCCCAGTGATTTTGGAAAAAGTATAATCCTTGAGTGGAGATATGTATCAATATATGCATGAGGGTGTTAGGGAGGACACAAGAGATGATGAAATGCATTGAATCTTGGCTTACCTATTTATATGAAATTTTGTCTCCTATGTAATATTTTTTTGTTTCTCTTATTTACTTTCCTGATTTGACGAGGAAGATAGTTTTTCGTAACCTCATTTTAAGAGTGGATAATTTTCATTGGGTATGACACATGATTTATGAGTTTTTCATCTTGGTGATAGATGGGTCTACTCACCCACTATAGGTGGAAAATACTCAATAAGTATTTCATATAGACACCGTGTAGTTCCCCTTATGTTTCGTAGCCTGGAATTTTCTCCAATAATACTTATAAACATGGAAAGTTGTAATGTTGGTAATGAATTAAAGAATGAATAAATTTTTAGCCCTTGGGGTTGGAGATTTCTAGGATGCATTGCTGAGTTTTTGTTTTTGAGAAACTATGGACTCGGGTTTCTTATTCCTGTAGGGCTTGGAGCATTGTTTTGATACCAATGTAATGAATTTTGGAAAATTATGATGGTTAATTAATAGATAAATAATTAATTAATATAAATTTAAATTTATAAAAATAGATGAGATGAAGTAAAAAAATATCATTAAATGGTATTGTGATTATACAATATATAGTCTTAGAAATGGAATTTGGGAGTCTAAGAGATGTTATCTTCTATTGATTCTAAGAAAAATTTATTACAACAATGTGATTGTGAGATATATAATATCCTATAATTTTTGTCTATTATGCTACTCCTGGTCAGTTATGGTGACTGACGCCATAGGGATTCTGATCCTTGGGGGTGGGGTGTTTTTCCCCAACATCCTAGTGGGAGGACTGATGGATGACTACCCCCATTGGCTCTGATCTCTTCTCATGGTTGTTATTAGTGATGGTATGAAAAATATATAGTTTTTCCAATATAATTGTGTTTAGGGTTGTAATGTATTTTGGTTATTTCACACAAATATATTCTATATATTGTTTCCCATGGAGTACTATAGATTTAACATTTTTATGATGTGACTGCTTGAAGATCCTTACTCGATGTAAGAGTTATGGAGGCTTGAGGTTTAAAACCTGATCTATGATACATGTTATCTGTGATTATGAGGCTCTTGGAAACTAACTGGTTACTTTTGGTTATGTGGTTGTGGTAGTAGTCTGTTTCACTAGGTGTTTTTTTTGGTGCTTCACCCATGTGTCTTCGGGCTAGACTCTTTGGAGAGAGACACTCAGGATGTTCAATGTTAAGGAAAAGCAGAAGACTAGTGGGGAAGTGGTAGTAGGGTACCCATTATATATACTCTTGTATGAGATACATTGTGAGAGTATCCATTCTATAGCTAGGAACATAGTATACCAGTTTTCTTGATGAGTTAGTTTAACTTATTTTCACTATGATTTAACATTAATTCTTAACATCTTCTTGAGAGGATATAGGGACGATCATATTAACTATAAATTTATACTCACCCTGCAATATATAAACTATTTATAGTTGTTTTGGAGCCAGTTGAAAATCAGGCCGATTACATCTAACTTTTGGTTTTTCAAGATCTGTTTCTGTTTTGTGGTCGTTGTCGTTTTACTTTCTTTTATACATGTTGATTTTTCTTTCAATCATAGTAGTTCTTGATGGAAATTATAAATGTCCACTATGGATTCTATAACTTTAAAGTATTATAATTATTTGGTTGGTGTCTATCGTATCTCCCTCTTTCACATGTGTTCTCCTAGAGGGTAATTCCCCCAATTTGTGTGCTTACTATGCCCATAGTGCTAGTCGCCAACCCAGGGCCTACTGGAGGCAAAACTCAAGTGTCATTATCTCACTTCTCCAAATTTCAGCCTAGGAGGGTTACTCATTGTGTAGTGGGGTAGTGGAAAATCAATTATGAACTCTTTTACCATAGTATTTTTATGTTTCACTATTTTGGTTTTCACAATCCTAACACGTTTTTACCCATTTAATATATAATTTATAAAAAAATTTACGCATTGTAGAAATTTTTAATTTTTCAAATGTAAAATGAACCTTTATATATTCATTCACAGTTTCTAAATAATATAAAACTAAATATTGATTTAAAATTTTAAATTAATATAAATCCCTTTTTTCAAAAAAGTTTTTTTTTCTATTAAGTGTTCCTAATCTTATATAAAAATAACTAAAAAATTAATGTGTTATTACATGTGTGTAAACATAATATCAATTTTATTTTAATTTATAGGAAAATTTAATATATTATTTAAAAATTAAACAATTATAATAAAATAATTATTTGAAAATAACACTTCGACCATTATTTGTGTAATTAACTATATTATTAATAATCACACATTTATTCCAATAATTAAAATTTCTATCATTAAATTATATTAAAATGATGATCTAAAATATGTAATAATTTTTTAATTTAATTTTCATTATGTGATGAAAAATAATTTTTATTATAAGAGAATAAAATTTGTATTTGGAGTAAAATATTTCTTATAATTCTAAAATATTAAAAACGGGTCTTATAAATTCAACAACATATTTGAAATGAATCAGATTAATCCTAATATATTTTTTAGTTTTATTAAAATATATTTTTATGTAATACATAATTCATGATAAAATTATAAGCAATTCAGTATTTGTACAAATGATATTTTTACTATTAACCTAAAAATCAATTATTTCATAAAAATATCAAAAAAAAAAATTAAAACTAATTTTGAAATGATGAAGTCAAAAATTATTTTCATTTAATTAACTCCAATTTTAATATTTTGGGAATTTATTTTTAATATAAATACAACAATAATTTAAATAAAATTTTATTCATAGAAAAATAATTTTCTAAAATAATAACTATTTATATTAATATATCTAATAAATTATCAATAAAATTATTTTATATATATTACATATATTTTCAATATATTTTATTCTTACTGTATTTAGTATCTTGAAATAATTTCTATAGAAGATATTTTTTAATTTTAATGTTTAAATTAATGAAATTTTTTTTCTTTCTTTTTAAAAAAAACCTGATTTCAATCAACACATTTCAATAAAAAAAGAAAATTATTTCTTTATGTAAAAATTTGATATTTATAAATAATTTTATATTAAAATAATCTATTACACTGAAAACATCATGTTTATTTCATCATTATATCTAGTTACAAAACAATCCATATCTCTCTGTAGGTCATGAGAGTAAGATTATATATAATGGCAGTCATGATCAATTATTCCTTTTGAATAAATGTCATCAAAATTTTAATAACCTCAAACATCTTATCTAATAGATTACTATACTTCCAAAATTGTTGATTTTTCTCTTACGCTTTGTCTAGGGAAAACCATAGTGATTCCACATCCATTCCAAGATGAAACAAATGATCCTTACAAAGAAGAATCACACTACCTAACTCCAGCTATTCTACATTATTTATTTATCATTTAAAATGGTAAATTAAATTTACATAGGCCTACTCAATGACTATATAATTAAGATCATTAAAAATATAAGGTGTTTTTATTAATATTTAGTGAATAAAAAAACTAAATATATTATATTTTAGAGGAACATATATAATTTAAAATATTAGGGCAATGAAAATTTTAAATTTATTATATTTGTGTCTGTGGGATATGTTGTGGGTGTGTTTAATGATAATCAAATCAACGATTCACACTAATCCATATGATATCTATCCCACAACAAGTCATGGTAGGTGGGGTTATCTTATTGGGGAGTTTGACACAAACCAAATTGCATATAGTATATATTTTTTGTTTATATGTGTCCAACAAATATTTCATGGGGGGTACATGTATTAACCTCGAAAAAAATTTATCTATCATGAATAGAAATATAATTGATGTTGAAAATTCAATGGGATATTTTTTATTGAGATAGAATAATTATTTCCATTTTTTTATTATTTTAACTATATTTTAATTAGACCTCTTGTAATTTATATACATATAGTTTCTCTATCTTGATTTCTCATATTTTCTCTATTAGTTTTAAAAATGTGGTTGTAAAATCATTGAATTTGTCATTATATATTTTTATTTGAAAATAATTCTTATAGGTATTTGAGAAAATCATAATATTGGATTACATAATGTGGATTTTTTCAAAAATGATGTATTTAGTTAGTGGCCTTGATACCTTTGACGAAATTTGATAATCTAGTATTATTTATTGATTTATTATCATCAATAAATGATTTAAAATTCCTCATTTTTTGGAGTCATGTTTTTGTATAAAATGTAGTTTTTTATAGAAATTGGGGTTTTCTAAAAATTGAGAAATTTATATCATTTGATGATTTATATAAAAAAGGGTTAATTTTCAAGTATGTTATTTGTTTTTTGAAATGATAATTGTTTGAAATATATCTTATTAATAAATATATATATATAACTTATTATATATTATCATTTAAATATATCTGTATAATGATGTATTTGGAGAAAATTGTTTTGAAATGATGAATTTAAAAATAATTCATGAGTTATATAAGGGTGACTATTTATTTTTGTTGATAAATAATTATAAATTTATATGAATCATACATATAGAGGTCGGTACTTAGAGGGTCTAAATAATGGTGATCATTAGTTACTCTACCAATTTCCAAAAATTAAGACCTCAATATTGTTTGTGGTTGGACATGTGAATATTGATTTAAATTTGGAAAATAATCTAGACTTGGTTTATCTCTATTACAATAATGAGTTCCTCATAATGAAGTAATAATGGTAAACATGGAACTCCCATTAGATTTTGGAAACTTATTGTTTTTATCAATATTATAAAAAATAGGATTTTCATGTAATTATTGAAAAATAATTGTTTCTATATCTAATGGTTGGTTATAGAGAATTCAAAAAATATATTAAATTTCATACGAATAATGATTTTTTAATGATACCTTGGTTTTGGAGACTAATTGAATAAATAATTTTTTAATTCTTTTATCATATATCATATGTTGATTAAAATTTCATTTTTAATATTTCACAAAAATGGAAATATATTGGAGTCATTTTGGAATTCATAATTTTTTTAATAATACCCCTGTATGTAAACTTAAATGGTCATATATATATTATTAATAATAATGTAAGAAAGGGGATGACTTTTTTTATCAGTAGTTGACTATAGATCCATGTTAGAGATATTGTTGAAGATTTTATAGCTTGGATTTTGGGTTTACTAATTTAATGTTACTATGTGTTATGATCATTTTAATATGTGTAAGATATTTAGAAAATATTATCTAACCAATGGAATGTGTTTTTAGAAACATGTTTTTCTAATATTTTTATAGTAAAACATATTTTTCTTGATTATGTTGTGAGGTAAAAGTTCTAAAAAATGGGTTATTATTATCCTTCAATGCTTATTATTAGAATCTGGTGAGTTGGTATAATAATTGAGGTTATGGAGAACATAAATGAGAGTTTTGGGACATGCAATATAGTGTTGAGGGTTTTATTGTTTTCATATTTTGTTATTGAATATTTTATATACATCTATTTAGTAATTTATTTTAAAACATTTAATAATTTTACATAGTTGTAAATATTTTAATATTTTTTTATTATTTTGAATTACATTTCAATGATATTATTATAATGGATATCATTATAATTATTTTTCTAAATAAAATTTACAAGTTTTAAATATTTTTGATGAAGATTTAAATATATTATTAATGGGTTAATTTTTATTTATTTTTTAATTTTCTATATACATTTCCTTTTAAATCAATCTATGTTATTATATGAATGGATTTCCATATATGATATATTATTGAATTTATTTTACAAATTTGGAAATTTATTTTAATTTTTTTTAAATGTTCACATTACATTTAAATTTCATTAACATTGTTTATATGTTCAATAATAACATTGTATATTATATTAAAGAATATGATTTTTTTGGGTCGTATGTTATATAATTTTAGAATAATTACAGTTTCGAGACATTTGTAATGTAACTGATCTAGATTCTTCCCGTAATGAACGATTTAGAAAATTATATACCTCCAATGTGCATACCAATACACTATGTGGCTTTATTGATTATATATAGTGACAATACATTTAATTAGATTACTGTAAAATAATAAATAAATAAACAAAAAAACCATGAAATTCAATATCATATAACATTATGATTGTTAATAGTAATTGTAAGACTAGGATTAAAATGTAACATTCTATAAAAACATGAGATCCCTATAATTTCAAATAATACATTCATATAAGATGGATTTCCTAATGTTTTGATTGTATGCATGTTATTAATAAAATGAAAAAAATAAATGTGAATCTACTTAAATAAATCTTATGGTCCTTACACGGTAATATCTTCTACTCTTTATTATCCACCAACCATCTAAAACTCACAAAATATCATTAAACCCTTTCCCTTTTCTACATCATGGATCATGAAGTCAACATTCCCACTAAGTGCACGTGTACGGTCTATGTAATATTCTCTGTACATTTCCAATAATCATGTCTTTAAAATAGTTAAATATATATTCATCCATGCACAAGATTATATAAAATAATCACCGTTTAAAATTAAAAACAAAATTTTTCAACAAGTATTAAAAATTAAACTGGACGAGTGAATCTAACTACAATAACAAATTCCAATGTTTGTGAATGGGTCAGAAAAAGTCTCAAAATATTACATAAGAGGTGGGTTATCCACACATCTACATATTCCCATACCCATCATAGCACACTAGGAAAGAATAAAAACTAGCAATGTAATTCACTGTAGAATATGGTTACTAGGTTTTAATAATTGTTATGAATCAATAGTCATAATTATCTATGTAGTAGTTTGGTTATGACACCCAACCCATCCTCAGAAGTATATCAATTTATATGTTGAAACCATACATAAAAATATAGTTAATTTTGGATCACTATTTAAGAACAATGTACTACTATTCATGAATGACATAATATTATGTTGGATAGATGCCCATTTACTCATAAAACATGATGAAATAACATGGTAAAAACCCAAAAAATCCATAAAATAATAACACTAGGTGTGGACCATGTCAATGATGATTAATGATATAAGTTTCCTAGGTTATAAAAATATCCAAAACACCAATGTTCAAACTCCAATAAATGCTTATGGACTATAAAAGTCTTAAAATCTGGTAATTAATCAAATATTACAAAATACACATCTCATGATATCCCATAATTATTCATCACCTAAATTCTTATATATATAATAAAATAATTTTCCATTTCCCCATAAGGGATATTATTATCACTTTTCTATAAAGAAAACCCTGACCCCATTATAGATAAATGGCTATATAAACATTTTAATGTCACTCAATTATTTCTTTAATAAGGTTACCCCTTAAATGATTCACATTCCAATGCTAGTCATGAATTTCATTTTTTGACATAGTCATTGATGGATATCTTAATAAGGAATAATGGTTTGATTTTTTATCCTAACTATAAAAACCCTCACTCACTTTTTACACAGAGGGAAACCCAGATTAATTCCATCACTAGTAATTCTCACATTTAGTCCTTATAATTCATACTAGACAATACAAGTATACCATTTAAAATGATGTAAAAACATAATAATTGGATTTTTATTTCAGAATGGTTCCCAATAATTTAAAATATTATGAAATTTTATCGTAGATCAATAAATATAAAAATACTTAGAATTATCCACAATTGTAGGTATTTATGATCAATAATGGTATAACAATTAGAGAAACTAATAACATAGTGTACAGTATTTCTGAGAATCTATTATAGATATGAAAAAACTTAAAACATGATAATAAGAGATCAGATAGATGGTGAATTTCAACTTGAAGGATGTATTACAAAATATAGGGGACATGTTCTAATCAAAATTTGAATGAGGGCAAAATTTAATTCTTATAATTTATTTGAAAAATATTTGTTTATAAAAACTATTAAAATAATATTTTTGAATTTATCACGTCTTAGTGTTCCATACAAGTAAATAGATTCTCACCAACCACTAGACCATGATCCACTTATATCATTCCATCAAACTATATAATTTGATCCCCTCTTGAGACACAAAATTTTCTCCTCCACATGGATACCTAGGGGTATCAATTCTATAATTGTTTTAGGTATCACTCCATTATATTAACCCAAAAAACTAAAACATAAAGAAAATTTATTTATTTACCCAAAACCCATTAACTCCAAATTTTAAATACAAAAATTGATTTCCCAAAACAAAACCCACAATACTTATGATGTTTAAAACTACCCACCATATTTATTATCATCCTTGAGGAGAATTTGGAAGACATTGTCACAACCCGAATTTTGATATTATTTTATTTGTATTGGTTTTATAGAACTGGTTATCCTCATCAAGGATTATTTTTCATGATTTTTTAAATTTTTTTAACATTTTTTATTTTGATGGGTTTTGGGTGGGTGCACGGGCAATGCACCATTTGCAATGACTGTGCGTTTGACCTAGAAAACCATGCAGCTGCATAATTCTGAAACTAAATAAATTTCTGAAATGTTTTTACCTTAATAATAATAATTTATTTTTGTGTATATTTTATTATTATTATAGTTATAGTTATTTAATAAAATTGTTTTTAAGGTAATATTAATTGTATTATTTTTAAATTTGTTTTTAATGATATATCATTAAAAGAAATGAAATAAAGTTCATTAATGTGATTTTTTATTATTAATAATAATTGAATTATTTTTATTTATCATTATTAATTATAAATATTATTATTATTATTAAAATAATGAAACCATAGTTCTCACCCTCCCCCCCATCCCCGTTGTGTTTCATGTGTGACCCTGCCCCTCATACCAGTCCTCCTTCGGCCTCCCCTCCACCAGTATTCCAGCTAGCTCCCCATCTAGCCTCCCTCTTCCTCACGATGCATCCCTGCATTATGCCATCACCATATCTCAAACCCCCTCTATCCTGCCTACTTTGGTAGTGAAGACCCCCTACTCTGCCTTGTTCTGATGCGGCCCGACCCCCTATTCCTCCTTGCTCTTCTGTGGTCGACCTTTCTGAATATAACATGCCTCACCAAAATCCCTCTCATAATATAGTTTATTGTATTCCATTTCTTTTGTGGGGGAATTTATTCAATTTAGCCAAACCCTATTGTTTATGGTCATCTTTGGTTTATTTTCCTTTGGTCCTAGGGTGTTTTATTGTACAAAGGGGTATTGTTCTCCGTTATGTTCAATAACTGTTGAATTCTCACTCAATCAGTAGGTGGATCCATGCATTATATTTTTTTTTGATATTCCTAATATGTCGGTAATCATTTATAAATGTGTTCTATTGATTTATTCTATGGTGATAAATGTGTTTTGAAATATTTTTGGCATTCTTATGTGGGGAAAATGGGGTTTATAATGGATAATTACTATGTTTTGATTGTGTTTTTGTGGTCATTTTTTAATGTATTTTATGACTTTATTGGAAAATGTGATTATTGTTTTTAGCGCACTTGTGGAAGAAATATATCAAAAAATGGGGTTTTCGAATGAATTGAATTACATTAGGAATGTTATACTTGTTGTGGACATTAAAAATATGATTTTAGAGTTGAGTAAATAATTTGAAACATGTTTTGAAATGAATGTGTCTTATGGATGGATTTGAAATGCTATTGGCCTATGAAAATCAATTGGATTTAATTTTGTGTTTTCTTGTGATATTAGAAAATGGGTTCTTTATGAAATATGCAAGTCACATTGAAGAATATTTTGAAATGGTTCTGGTGTTTGTAAAATGGAAGGGGCATTGTTTTTGGAATGGAGTGGGTGCTTAAAAATGCTAACTGAAAAGGGGATATAACATTTTATGGAAAATTTTGTTTTTTATGTTGGTAAAATCATTAGAGATGTGAAAAATTTGAAGGCCCCTATGTCACTACTTACATTAAAAAATGTGTTTTCATTTAGTGTTTTCATTCTCAAATTTTTTAATTTTTTAATCATATCTGGATTTCATTGTTTTTTTAATTTTATTTTATTGATTTATGGTGAGATTGGGTCCCAATGATTTATCATAGGGTGTTGTGGTTGGATTAAATGTTGAGTTCACATATTCCTAGGTATGTATATGTGTGTGTATATATATATATCTTCTATGTGTGTGTTCCCTCATTGTGAGGGGAAGACATGCATCAGTTTAAGGGTATATATATATATATATATGGAAGATTGTGCATGTGAGCAGGCTACAACGTGAGTTATAAAACATTGGATTTACCATCCTTTGAGGTTGAATCTATATGTACTGACCATTAAATTTAAGAATGATTTATTTTATTATTTTAGAATCCAATTTTTATATTAATTGTTGATATAGAATTGTTGTTAAAATTGTATGTCTTGAATTATAGTGTTTTGTTTCGTTTAATGTATTGCAATAAATGGTTTAATTTCATTTTCCACATAAAATGATTGAATAAGTACCCTATTGGCCTTTGTATGTGAGTTTTTTATTTAAAATTCATAATTAGTTTTCCTAAATTTTTTTACACGTGTGTTTATAGTTTTCAATTTTTCATGCCTTTATCACTTTAAGAAGTGGTTTAGCATTTAATGGTTCTACAAGTCCTTGTTGGCACTTTAAATAAAATGTTTTCATCAAAAAAATTGTCCATTTAACAGGTACTCACCTTTTTGATTAAAAAAGTATGGGATTTTCCTTGGGTTGTGTATTCCCTTATGGTATGATTTTTAAAGGAGAGAGACATGTTCCATGGTTTGACTCAAAGGGGTGACCTTGTGGTGTCTGTTTACTATGTGTGATGAATGTACATGTGGCTGGATACATTTTTTAAAATTTTTTGGACACTCCCTCTTTAGTATGAACATGGTAAGCTAGAAAAGAGAGCGAATTTTAGGTGAACAGTTGATGCACAATTTAAGATTATAGATTGGATAATGTCCCATAGTAGGTGTCATTCTGTTATCATTGTTATAGGATTGGGAGCCGCGGTCATTCCAGATAGGGAAATGATCCGACATTTGGGCATTATGAAGTCATCACATAGGGAATGCCTTTAGGATGAGTAACATAAATAGTATGTTATGGATTATTCATGAGATAATAGGGTTTTATAATGTATTTCAACCCTTAGTTATCTATATCGGATGATTGAGGTGCATTTTTTGGTTGGTCTCCATGTTTTTTATTTTTCTTTTCCCGTGAGTGTTCAATTCTTTTACTTTAAGGTATAGTGCATCTATTTACTAAGAGGGAAAAAATTACTTTCACAAGTTTGTGGAAAAAAGTTGTAATTTTTTTACACTTCAATATCCCACTTTCTATAAAAAGGTTAAATATTCATTATTCAAAAATAAATTATTTTAAAATATGAAGGGTAATGGACCATGATTTTCTTTGTAGGGAAAATGTGTGCAATAATTATTTTAAACATTTTAGTTCAAACCTAAAATTAATGTTTCCATATTTAAATGAAGTGAATTGGGAATATCATATTAGGCCAGCCTAATGGGTTTTAATACAATGACAATAGTTTTTATTTTTTATAGGATTTTGTGTTACTTAATTATCAGTTTTGGTCACAATATTTTAATGCTGGTTTGAGGTATGTGGTGAACCGTAGATTCACATGAATGTATATAAAATTATATTTTACTTACACTACTTGTTTTAATTATTATTTATAGTATTTATTTATTTTTTCCTTTTATTTGCAGGCTTAATTGTTGAAACATGTTTATTTTTGATGTTCGACACTAGTTACCGGCCTGTGGGGAATGAGAATGCCCCTCGGTCCATGCCATAGACCATATCAGGTGACCGATTTAGGGTCGACCTAGATTGGTTCGTGAAAATGTAGTTTCAAATGACAATATTTTTATTTGGGGTGTCTGGTAGATGGATATTTGGAGTCAAGGGACACAAGAGGTAGCTGCAGGAAGAGCGTCACGAACTCTTGGGTGCACTGATCCTTAAATTACCAATGGTAGTCTAGGAATCAAGTATTTTGTTCATGTTTTGGATTGAGGGATGACAATAGAGGTGAGCCAATGTTACATTGTGATCCCACATTGAGTAGTGATACTTATGGATTCAAATTTACCAGTTAAAGTATATCATAGTGTTATGACCTACTTGGGTCATGGACCACATTAATTTCACTGAGTTTGGCATAGACACTAGTCCCGCCTTCCAGTAATTTTGTGTAAATTGTGCTTTATCATGGCTTTGTTTTGTGTAAGTTCACATTTGATGATGAAAATATATTTAAAAAGAATTTTATTTCTTCAAATGGGTTTAAATTGTAAATGTGATTTTTTTTGAAAGAAGGTGGATTTTAATATTGAAGATGCTTCAGTCTGATGATTTTGTACTTATTGGGAATTGCAGAAAAAATTCAGTGAGAGACCATGATAATCCATATGGAAATTTTCACATGTTGATGTATATATGAAATGTGCATGTTCGAACGTATGAATGGAAGTAGATGAATGCATGTGCAATGGTTTATGTGGTTCAAGTGAGGGTTTTTTAAATTGAAGTCTTGGCCTTTCTTTTTCTAAATGAATTTGAAAACAGAAATGTTTTTTGTAAATTGGTTTTGGTTTTAAAATAGGGTTATTGTAATTTTGAATGTGAAATTGAAAGAAAACAACATTGAAATTTAAAATGAAATGTATAAAAAGTTAATATTTTGTAATAATTTTATGTGCATTGCTTATCATTCTGTTGTTTTGGCATGTGGTTTTTATTTTGTTTGTGGTTTGGTTGCATGTGGGTTCCAGTTTTTTTGTTTGGAATGTACTTATCATAAAGGATCCTAATCATTATAATGATTCATGAAATGTTACTAAGTATCCATGGATGCTGCCTATCATTCAAGGTGTAAGAGGTCCATTAGATGTAGATATATGACTTGAAGTGGTAGAGAATGTCTATAATTTTTTGGGAACTCATGAGGAAAACAAGCTTTGTGCTGGTATCGAGTTGTTTGACTGTTCAGTTTTAAACTAGTTGATGTTTGTTTTCTCATCATGATTGAATTTTAGGGTGACATGGGAAATGTCCCAGTCCACCTTCATCCAAGGCTTCATCCCTGATGAGGTGAAGTTGAAGAAGGTGGAAGAGGATTCGGATGTTCGGTAGGGTCAGCAGTTTATTGATTATGTTGACCAATTTAAAGAGAAGCTTTGTGGGGAGTAGTTATTAGAGGATGAGTACATGGAACTTCATATTGTAAATAAGGCTTTCTTATATTAAAATAACTGAAGGCTAAAAGAACATGTTCCTAGGATTTATGTTATATTTATTACATCCCTCCAATGTTCTGCACTCATTGTAGACATTCGAGTCACTCAAAATAGTTATGTAGGAAGCTTTCCATGAATAATGAGTTCTAACCTGGGTATTCTCATACCTAACTATGAGGAATGATATTATTCGTCTATTAGAGCCCCAACCACAGGTCTCGATTTGATGCTCGCAAAAATATAGGATTGGGGGGGGGGGGATGAAGACTCTTTCCAGGTTTTGTGTTCTATGTTTACATTAGATAATTTAAAGGTTTTTATTCTTATTTTCTATTATTTTGGTTTTTCCTCCATTTAAATTCCATCATTAATATGGGATACAATGATGAACTTGTTATATTGAAATCCAAACAGTCCCCTTTGTCTGAGCGTGTCTTTTAGAATCTCATATTTCGCTTGGGGGTGTTGAGTCCATGGGTTAATGGGTCCATTTTGGTTTTGGTTTCAGTTTTACTCATATGGAGAATCTTGGGTATTGTGAAATTGGGGGACAATGTATCTGGTTATCTTACTAGTTCGTTTTCCTTTCTTGTGTTCGGTGGAGTTTTTTTCCCTAGTGTGGAGGGTTTTCAGTTATTGATATAGATATACCTATTCTGTTTTTCAGGTATTCCAGGTTGCTATATAACAGTAATCTTGTTTAGATCATGGTGGTGAAGTTTCTCCGTTATCATTAGGGATGTTTGTTGAGTTTGGGTTAAGATTTCATTATTTTCTTTTTGTGTAAATGTCACTATTTTGGTAGTTTCAGTTTGAGAGTTCTCATGTTTCCCCTCTCCTCCATGGGGTGGTATGTGTGGGTTTTAAATTTCCATACTAGTTGACTTCATATGGTGGGGTGAACCCTCTTGGGTTCTCCCATTCTATCCAATTGTGGTTTTTTATTGATCGTTCAGGTGTGGATTTTGGAATGAATACTCACCCCATGATTTTTTTGTCTCTTCCCATATTTGATGGGGAATGGACTCAAATTTTGACACACATTCGGCTTTTTTACTTTTTAGGGGTAGAATATTTTATTGGTGGGGAGAATTTTCACACCAGAACATTTAAAATTGTTTAATATTATTATTTATTATCTTAGGATATCCTTGTCATGTTTTGGATTGTATGATGGTTTAATTTTCATAATTATTATTGTATTTGGTGATTTTAGGGTTAGTGCATAGGCACCACACACTTAGCGGTAACTGTACGGTCGACCCAGGAGACCAAGCGACTACCCATTATGGAAATAAATATATTTTATAAATATATATTCTTTAATAATAATAATATTAATGTGTAAATAATAATATTCTTAATATTATTAATGTGCTGAAATACTAATATTTCTAAATTGATATTAATAATATTATTTCTGAATATGCTACTAATGTTATTCTTATTAATGATATGAAATAATGAATATTAATGTGATTATTATTATTATTATTAAATTTATTATTAATTATTATTATTTGTATTATTATAATTTAAAAAACAAAACCTAGTCCCCCTTCCCCTTTCCTTGTGCGCTTCCTGACCACCCTCAAATTGCTTGAGAAACCCACATCCCCCAAGCCATTTCTCTTTCGGCCTCCCCTCTAGCGTTCTGGCCCACTCGCCATCTGGTCACCGTCCTCCTTGCACCACCTCCCTGAAGCTCACTGGAAAACCAGATCCAAACTCCCAACTTCCAGCCTACTCCAGCGATGGTGACCCCCCTCCTCTACCCTGTTCCGACGCAGCCTAACCCCCTAATCTACCATGCTCCATTGAATCCAACCTTTCCAGTCACAACCCAACTTGTTGACATCCCACTCCTCATCTAGTTCATTTTATTCCAATTATTTTTGGGGTTATTTCTTCATTTTAGCCAAAAATAATAATTTTTATGGTCATCTTTAGTTTTTTTATTTGTTCATAGGGTGTGAGATTGGTCTGAGTGGATTTTTCATTCTTTCCGTTGAAGAGCGGTTTCATTCTCACTCAATCAGTATGTGGTTCCATGCTTTAAATATTTTTTTGACATTATTAAAATTCGTGTGATCCTTTATAAATGTGTTCCACATATTTATTATGTTGTAAGAAATGTGTTATGAAAGAATCTTGTCACTCTTATGTGGTGAAAATTGGTTTCATATGGGTTAAGGCATATGTTATTATTGTGTTTGATGTGGTTATTTATTAATGTAATTTATGAGTTGTTTTAGAAATGTGACATGTGTTTTCAAGGGAACTTATGGTGAAATTGTTTTGGAAATTGGGGTTTTAAAATGAAATGAATTATCATGGGAATGTTATCCTTGTGGTTAATTTAAAATTTTGAATTGATAGTTAAGTAAATAATCTGAAACAAGTTGTGAAATGAATGTGTCTTATTGGTTGATTTGAAACGTTCTTGGACTATCAAAATAAATTTGATTTAATTATGTGTCTTCTTGTGATATTTCTAAATTGGTTATTTATGAAATGTTCATGTCATGTTGAAATGTGTTTTATAATGTTGTTTGTGTGTGTAAAATGGAAGGGGCCTAGTTTTTTGGAAAGGAGTGGGATGCATGACAATGCTTAGTGAAAATTGGATTTCACATTGTTTAGAAAAAGAGGTTTTTCATTTTCTTTTTTTAAATACATTTGGGATGTTAAAAATGTAAAGGATTTTTTGGAACCACTTACTTTATAAATATTGTTTTCATTCTACATTTCCATTCATAAATGGTTCATTTTTTTTAATCGTATCTTGATTTATTTGGTTGGCATAATTTTATTTTAGTGATTTAAGGTGATTTTAAATCTTTGGTATTTATCATATGGATTCGTGGTTGGTTTCAATGGAACGAATGCATATTCCCATGTACGGATATGTATAATTATATATTTTTTATGTGTGTGTTCCCTCATAGAGTGGGTAACACATGAATTAGTTTAAGGATATATATATATATATATATATGGAACTGTGTGCATGTGAGGGGGATTCCACTTGTGTTAGAAAAAATTTTATTGTCCATCCTTTCAGGTAGGATCTCTATGAACTGGCCTTTAAATTTAAGAATAATTTATTTCTTTCTTTTCTATATTGATTGTATACCAATTATAGATATGGAATTGTTGGTAAAATAATTTTTCTTAAATTGGAGTGGTTTCATTCATTTAATTTATTTCAATTAATGTTTTGATAGAATTATTCACAAAAAATGATCAACTAAATGCACAATTGGACTTTGTAAATGTGTTTTTCCATTAATATTCTAGTTTTGATTTCTTAAATGGGGTTTGAAGTGTGTTTCTTATTTTCAATGTGGCATGTATGTTGTTATTTATGAAATGGTTTAGCATGTGATTGTTGTGAAATTCCAGGTTAAAACATTAAATAAAATAGTGTCATGGAAAACCCCTCCTTGGAATGGGTCTTTTCCATTTTTATTTAAAACAGAAGGGATTTTCCTTGGTTTTGTGCTTCCCTTGTGTTATGATATTTATAGGAAAGATAATTCTTTCATGGGGGGACTCGAGGTTCACCTTGTGGTGTGTGTTGACTGTGTGTGATGAATGTACTTGTGTGTGGATAATTGTTTGACATTTTTGGATCTCGCCCTTTCTATTCTTAACATGGGAACCAAGAAGTGAGATAAAATTTTCAGTGAAAAGTTGCTGCACAACATTAGATTACACATTCTCTAGTGGCCTATACCAAGGGTAATTTTTTTATCATTGATATGGGATTGGGCCCCTCAGTCAGGCCAGGTAGGGAGACAAGCAGGAATTTGGGAATTATGACATCATTAGGTAGGGAATTCCTTTCGGATTAGTCACATTTATAGTTTTTTCTAGAGTATTCACAAGCTCCATGGTTTTCCGATGTATTTCGGCACATAGTTGTCTGTGGTGGATGATTGAGGTAAATATTTTGGTTGGTCTCTCTTGTTTGTTATTTTCTATTTCCCTTGTCTGTTCAGGGATTTTTCCATCTTGTATGGTGAATCTCCTTGCTAAAAGTGATAAAATGATATTCAAAAGATCATGAATAAAGGTATTTAAAATTTTTCAACTTCTTTATCCATATTTATATAAAATTGTTAACGCTTTCTTCTTAGAAAAGAAATAAGTTGAAAATAATAAGGCTAATGGACCATGATTTTATTTAAAGATATAATGTGTGAAGAATTATTTTATATATTGTAGCAGAAACTTAAAAGAAATGTATATTTATTTAAAATATGTGAATTGAGAATAGATTATTGGACTATCCTACTGCGATTTGATACTCACACAAATATTTTATCTTTGTTTTTAGCTTCGAGTGAAGCTTCTTTCTCTGTTTTAGTTGCTGTAGTGTGATGTTGTTTTTAGATCATTGGTTATTGTATAGTCACATGAAGGTATATATAATTATATTTTCCTTCAGCATCATGTTCTTATTTTTATTGAAAGTATTTACTTATTTCTTGTCTTTCTTTTACAGGAAAAATCATTACCACTTGTTTAGTTATGATGTACGAAACTACTTGACAGCCCATGGGGATCTGGAATGCCCATCAACCCATGAAGTGGACTAGCTCAAGTTGCTGGTTCAGGGTCGAACTAGGTTGTTTCATGAAAACATTATAGTAAAAAACACCAACCATTAAGAAATCACATCAGACACTAACTCCCATGTATCCATTTATGTAGGAAAATGGTTCCCCTACACTCATTATAGGTGTACCCTCATTTTATGTATTATATTCTCACTCAAATAATATATATAATCATTCCACTTCTTAAATGATATGTTGTGCACGAACTATAAAGATTAATTATAGATCACATGATATGGGTATAAAACATGGCTATAAAGATGGTATTGATAGAATTAACCACTTGTAGTATTGTATCATAAAGGAATCACAAATAAAACCCACCAATATACAAATTATCACTAAAATATCATATTTAAATATTTCAAAAGGATTTAAATTTCTATAACTTTTCATATATTTATGACTTGAATGAGGTGACAACCACATTATTGTGTAATTAACTACCTTTAACTGGAGTGGGTTGTGAAACCAGTCAGTGTTCGACAACTACCTACATTGAGTTTTCATTAAGTACTTATTGGCCACTTATTTATGTTCACAAGTGCCTCATATGAGACTTAATTGTATCACTAACAACTCCCCTACCATTCACCTATATGGACATGACTACCAAGGCATTAATTATATCACGTTAATGGAAAACATTTAAATTAAATTAAAATATATTTTATTCAGGGTACTATTATCCAATGTCATGTGATCCTACCAATCTCTATCAAAATATAGGATATACACATGAATCATATTCCTAATAACTCGTTTTTTATACTCATACATTCCTTTGGACTAGGGGTTATTCAATGTACTAAGTTTCCCCTAAGGGTATGTTTCTCCCTACAACCCGTACCAGAAATTGGATGTAAACCATGGACCCCCAATATTATATGATACTAATAGGCACCCAATAAAATTGTAACATCTCTCTTACATGTAATATACCCACATTTTTATCATCCAAAATCTCTCTTATCGATAAGAAGTGTGTAAACTGAGTGTAATAGAAAAAAAATTAACTACACCATTCCTTATATTAAGTAGATCATGGTATCCCTATCATAAATTATATAGTTATATAATCCCATTTCAAAATTGTAATTCAATGTAGTTATATTAGAACAACAGACATATGATGTTGGAATCTCACCTACTTACATGTGATACAATATGGATAAAATCGTATTACATCACTATTCATATAAGACGAATTTTTTAATTTCATCATATAATAGTGTAATAATTTGGTGTACCAAATATTTAATGGAATTTGAATAACATATTTGATCATCTATTATATTCATTTTGACAGCAACTCTACCGTTAATTTAAATAATAGAAACCTCACCTTGAGTCTCTCCTAGAATCTTCTCTCTTATATATAATCTCTCCCTCATACCATATAAATACTAGTTAGTCTGTTAAATCATTTATCATTATCCAATAAGGATGAGAAAGTGACTATAAATATTTGTACATACATTCATTAATACTATTAGATAACCAAATATAGCTTATTTTATTTTATAATTCCACTCACAAGAGGCCTTACGCAATATTTCTTCATGTGTCACCTTGCATAAAGCACACTATACTGAAATATCATTCCAATGGTTTTAAAATATCTCAAAATTATTTAATTTTTTGTACTTGACCAATCCCCACTATCAATGATCTATGTATCATTGAGAAACTTTCTGTCGAAATATTTTTGGTTTTGTATAATCAAAAAAATATTTTTAAGGATAAATTAGTGCATACATTTCAATGGATGGAAAAATATATAATGATCTAGTTCATGATTCATGTAGTTATTCTCATGTGGTTTCAAATATTAGGAACCATATACTATAACCTAATCATACTATATCAAAACTCTACCATACCCCATGTCAAAAATATCATAATAAACCATTTAATATTTACAAATATTTGAAAAAAATATAGATAATAGAGGATTTCAATCCCACTTTTATCTCAAAAATATATATATCACACTGATTATATTAAATGATCTCCACCCTCATTATTTTCATTTATATTATAGGAATTTTTTATTTGGTTAGGTCAAAGGAGATAAATTAGTAATATCATACTACCGAAAATACTTCAGAAACTTTATTATGCACTACATTCATTACAAGTAAATCATAACAGATACCATATTAGGGTCTAATAAAATTATTTGGTCAGATATAAAATTCCATAATAATATTTTTTTTCATTTTCCTAATTTGATACATAAAAAAATTACTATAAATCCAATGATCTCTCAGTGAACCTGGTATAATCTCAAGAAGTATTCCATAATCTCCTGGAAACTAGGAATACATTCAGAGGTCCTCAATGAATACCAAAATGATAATATCATGAAACAAATGAATGATCATATTCCTGAAGTCCAAGAATAAAATAGTTTTACTTACTAAAATAGAAAAAATGATGAGAAACTCATAAAATCCAAATCAACTCCCAAAATAACATTATTTAAAATCCTCTAACCTTAATGGAAATTGGTGATAATCATACTTCAAATCAATCTGATAGAACCATCTATCTCCTTTAAACATATCAAATTATATTTGTAAATGTTGATAAAGATTGTACATCATGATCATGACCCATTTCAAGATCTATTAATCCATATTCATGTATAATCATTTCATTCTATTCATGTTGATTTAATAGGATCACCATGTAGATAAGTTCCTTTGTGAATTAATAAATTCTTCAATCGAACAACCATCTGTAACATTTATATCATTTATATATATTGTTTTATTATATGTGGGGGAATTTATATAGGTTGTATACATGGAACTAGCTAAATCATTACCTCAACTGCTCACTATGTTCATCATCCGGATGATTCCTTAGTGAAGATATATTGATAAAAATAATATATTATGGAAAAACAAAACATCTGATCTCCTTTGTAGACCAAAAAACTAAAATGTCTTATTGGGATGTAATTATATATAGAGGAATATGATCATACCCATAAATAAATTATTATAAATAACTTTTCTCTAATTTCATTATAATCACCAACAAGGGAACTATAAGAGATTCATATCCCACATAAATTAATGAAATAATAATAAAAATTCATCCACTTAATGTAAATGGATCTTAAAAGAAATATATCATTGAAAAAAATAAAATCCCATAGATTCAAATAACCACTCATGAGGAATTATCATTGAATAATTTCAGATTATCTTTGATATCATCCACAGAGGAATTTCAGTGGGTAATATATCCATTGGACACTCCAGGACTAACCCAACATAATTAAAAAACAACAAAAAATAAATGATTTTTTGCTACCTATATATATTTGAACCATATAAATGATAAATAAAATCCAAAAGAATCAAATAACCAAAATAATTGATCTTCATGATCCCTTTCCAAGAAAACAACTTGAACATCCAAATATGATTTACAAATAACACACACTAGACTCCATTTACACTATAGAATGGTAGTGGTTCCAAGAATCTCCCTCTTTGGGTTTGTCAGAAATATCCTGATAAATTCAATAGACCTACATCCCCTATAAAAACATGAAACACAAGAAAAAACTCATCCAACACACTAAGTCTACATGACAAATACTCGGTGTATAAAACAAGTGGGATTCATTAATTGGATTACCATTTTTCAAATCCTGGAATACTTCTAATATATTTTCATAATGTGTCACAGAAGCATTACATGTGTTGAAGTTTTTCCCTTCTACTCCAAAAACTGAATTCTCATTATGGCATAGAATCATTATAGGTCCTGAGCTTGTTCATTCTCCTCCTAACATTGAATTCTCTTCTTATTAAAAAATCATTACACAAATTACATGTCCAGAATTTTTTCCTTCTCCTCCTGACATCGAATTCTAATCATTCCACTGAAGAGTTACATATCCTGAATTTATGCCTTCCCCCCAATTGACAATAAACACAATGATCTGTATTTATTCATTATACGTCTCAAAAAACTCTCCCCCTAGATATTATATCCCATGTAAAACTGTATCACTTCCCAAAAAATAGTGAAAATAGTTTTCATAACTCGAATGAGGGGGGAAACAATAGCCTCCATAGGTAGTATGAGGTGGTTGAACACTGTGGTTCAACTGATATTTCTCAAACATAGCCGTTGATAGTGGCTTGGTCATAATTTAAGCCACTTGATCATCTGTTGCCACATGATCCATGTTGATCAAACCTTGTTCAAATTTTTCCTTGATGAAGTGATATCTGATTTCAATATGTTTCAAATGAGAATGATGAACATGATTCTTCGTAAGATCTATTGCGCTCTTGTTAGGATAGTAAATCACCATTGGTGGTTTCACCTCATCACATGTGTCAGTCAGTTTCTACTTCATCCAAAGTAACTATGTACATGCATTGAATGTAGATATATATTCATCTTTGGTAGTACTAAGAGAAGTACATTCCTATTTATAGCTTATCCATCCCACACTTTTCTTCCTAATAGATAATGTTCCACCACTAGTGGAATTTTTGTACACTACATCTCATGAAAATTTAGAATCAGAAAACACTGATAGTTTATTGTCCCTTCTTACAGCAAGGTATAAACCATAATTATACATTCGTTGAATGTACCCCATGATTCTTTTTATTTCTTTCAAATGTTCTTCCTTCGAATTACTCTGAAATCAAGCAGTTAAGACTATTACAAAGACAATATCATGTCGTATTTCTTTTATGTATAGTAAGCTTCCAATAATCCTCCTGTACATGGTGGGATATACATAGGTCCCATCTTTATGCTTTCCATGTTTGGTTCCAACTGAAATAAGAGTTGAAAATGGTGTGGAGTCATGAATATTGAATTTCATCAATAACTCTCTTGCATATACTTTTCTTGATAAATGAATGTGTTATCCATTTTTTTGAGTCACATACAGCCCTATGAAATATGTGATCTCCCCAGTCATAGATATTTCAAAATCTGATTTCTAGTGATTGGAAAATTCATCCACCGATCTCTTCCTACTGCCACAAAAGATAACGTCATCAACGTAAACTAGAACCATGAACTGATCTTTCAGATAATTCTTCACATAGAGATTGTGATCTACCCCTCCTCTTTTTAATTCTAGATTATTGTGATAAGAATCCATCTGGGAATACCATGCTCGTAGTTTTTGACTCAAACCAGAAGAGGGACTTGTTTAATTTTCAAATCATTGTTTCATCAGTACCAAGAAGAAATCCCACTAGGTGTTTGATGTAGACTTCATCTTTGAGAACACCATTCAAGAAATATATCTTTACATACATTGGATATACTTTATATCCTATTTGGACTTCATGGTCATGAAAAATCATGATTGACTTCAGTCTAGACACTAGAGAAAATGTTTCTTCAACATAGACACCATCAATATGTGAATATCCTTTACATACCAATCATTCCTTGTTTCTGATTAAGATTAAATAAATTTCATAATTTTCATGAAGATCCACTTCGTAACAATAATTTTGTGACATTAAGGTCTCTTGACTAGGTCCCATGTTTTATTCATGCCAATATGATCTAACTCTCTATTCATGGCCTCCAACCATGATTCATCCTTTGTATCTTCTTCAAATGAAGATGGTTCCACAACATATAGAAATGAATATTGTGTATTATTCCTCATTCTCCTCATCTGTGTGGGTGAAGTCCAATCCCAAATAATTTTGGATTGATCAATCATTTATCTTCTATTCCTCCATTGAGATTCAACCAAATTTTCTCCACTCATGGTTTCCTCTTCATATTCTTCTTCTGGGTCGACATCATAATGTGGATCCTGAGAATTTTTTTCACCTTAGTCTATTTATTAATTTTTATTTGATCCATGCTCACTATCATCCTCATATTCTATCACATCAGCATATAAATTATTTGAAGAATTTGTAACTCTATCTTAAATTACCTTAACATCACTTCTTTCCCAAATACATCCCATGATGTTGTTGATAAACTTGTAGGATTTTCTATTCATTGAGTATCAAAGGAAAATTCATTCATATGGATTGTCACCATAATTCTCTTAATTTTCTTCCTTGTTTCCAATGTAACATTTACTTCCAAAAACATGAACGTATTTCAAAGAGGGCTACCTTCAATGAAAAAATTCATATGGTGTCTTCGTCTCACCCATATAAAGACCAGTTCAATTTTAAATATACATTGTAGATTGAACGACTTCTTTCCAGTAATGTGGAGGAATACGACTCTCAATCAGCATAGTTCTATATATGTTGTTAATATGTAGATTACTACTCTCAATAACTCCATTTGTTGTGGAGTTCACATAAAAGCTACGTCATGTTTTATCCCATGCTTCTCCATGTAATTTTGAAATTCAATGGATGTGTATTTACCTCCATTTTTAGATCACAACACATTTATTCTTAGTTCGGTATCATTCTTGGTGATTTGACAATATGTTTTCATGTAGTCATGAACTTGTCATTTCCTACGTATAACCATTACACATTCCATTCAACTGTAATCATCTATGTATAGGATGAAGTACCTTTCCCCATTAGTTCTGGAAACATTTTTCAAGCCACATAAATCTTGTATAGATGAGATAAAGAATATGAGATTCCCTTTTATTCTTTGGATGAAATAAACTGCAGACCAACATCCCCAAATTCATGAATCACATGAATTTTCACATTCACGCTTTAGGGTGGGAATATCTATGACAATCATCAGTTTTGATATCATCTCCATATATTGTTGATTGATGTTCCCTAGTCTACAATTCTACAAGTAATTTTACTCTTCAACAGTCATATAAAAAATGTTTTCTTTACTATCCACTTTATACAGGTTTCCTTCTCTTCTTTATCATTTCATAAGGGAATTTCATGTCTTTCCCATGATAGTGCATCCTTTCTGAATGAAAGTAACTATAATTCTTGAGTCAAATATATTACTCACGCTGAGGAGATTATTCCATAGACCAACCACATAAATTAATTCAGTTTTCATTATCTCTGCATTATCTAGTTTAGTACATCCACTTACTTTGATTTTCAGAGCACAATCATTACTATACCCTAATGTTACATCAATCCTCCTATTATCACTCGTTAAAAAGTCCTCATTACCTCTCATATGATACCAAAAATGGCTATTAAAAATTCTAATGCTGTTTCTTTTAGTAGATTTTAGGGATTCCTCTGCAAGGTTATATTTCTCAATTTTCTTCTTTTATTTCCATGGTATATTCTATTGAGTGTAGGCCACCTATGTCCTTTCAATTATCTCTTCTATGTACATGGTGTTTTTCATAGTTAAAATCATCTTCCAATGGAGAAAACCTATTTCATTGAGAAAAACTATCTTTTTGATGAGTCTTGACTGTTCTTGGACTTTGGTATGAGGTGACCATGTCACACTTCTACATGCATTAAATGGATTCGTCGACAAAGTTAGTAAAACAAAAACTATATCCATAGAAATTCTTTCTTTTGAATGTATTGGGATATGAATTTGTTCACTTATATTGATCTCCTAGATCTCCCCCCTTAAGATAGATCTTTACCTCTTCACAATATAACATTCTACGACCCAGATATCAATAGAATTTACACTTAATGCAAGAAAATGTCTTATCACTTCTATTTTTCCCCATGCCTTATTCCTTGGAAAAAATATTTAACTGCCTATTATTCTTGGAAGCTCGATGATATAATTTTGTTCTTCTTTCCGTTTGATTTTAAGGTCTCTTTTACAGTAATTCTAGGGATTTTACAACATTACCAACTTTCATCTTTATATTATTTTAGTCCACTGTATTAGCAGGATTTTTTGTTTCTTCATCACAACCGATTCCACTATTTCCAATGTGTGTGGGTATTTAATCACTCAAAATCATTTCAACTCCATTAAACACTAATTTATATCTCTCCAGTATCTCAACATATAAGAGCCTACCAAATTTTATTTCCTTCTTTGCTTCTTTTAATCATGATTTAATATTGGGCATAATCTTAAGAGTCAAAACTTCTTCTTCGATTCCCCCAATAGCTTTGAACTTCTCTTCCAGTCTCGAGGTAAGGTCATTGATGACCTTTTCCAGTTCTTTGATTCTTAGCTTTAGTTACACTTTATAATAATTACTTTCAATGATTTATGGATATACTTTTACAAATTCTTATAGTCGTTCAATTTAAGCTTCAACATGATCAACATATTTGTAACACCCCGAGATTTTATGAAAAGTTTTATTTTTAATTAATTTCATGTGTTGTACGCTACACCAAAAGGATTTTTCACAACATGAATCCCTGAATTTCCTTGCATTACACGCAATCACGACCTTCCTCGATAGCGTGTGTAGTACGCAATACCGAGTTTCACTAAACGAGATATTATTATAACATTATTATGAACTAGCCGTTATGAATAGTAATACCCACTTTTTGAAATTTTATAAATTTTATCTTTCAAAATGGACTTCATTTTTGGATTTGAAATATCTAAATTATCTTAGGGTGAAATTTTGGTACTTTTCAGATAACTTTCATATTCTGATGAATAGTGAAAATTACTAAATTTTAATTAAAAACAACTTTTTTTAAATCGAAATAATTAATAGTGATAAATTATTAATTTGAGTGATTTTAAAGTATATTTAGAATATATTTTTTCAATTTAATACAATTTTCGTCATTGGATGTAATTTCACGTTTAAACCAGACATAAACAAGTGTCAATCTTTTGATAGTTATTATCTTCTAAAAACACACTATTTGTTTTGACGATAGGTATTAATTTTTAAATTAGTTAATGTAACTGATATGTTTTGAATTTGGTAAAATAAACATAATTTTTGAATTCATAATATCAAATATAGCTAAGGCCTAATTTTTGGTATTTTTCTGGAAACATTCATTTTTTGATGAATAGTGAAACCACTAAGTGGTAGTTAAAAAACTGAATTATTCATAAAACGTAAAGTTACCAATTCGGTGAGTGGAATTTCGAATATCCGAGAGACAAGGTTAATATCAAGGACTAAAATGTGGTTCAATGAGATGAAAATAATTTTTGGTGAATAGTAACTTTTTACTTTTTTTTCCACGGTTAAAAGTAAATAGGGTAATAAAGGGTAAAAATAATATTATTATTACCCTAAAACATGTCCAAATTCAATTTAATAAGTGTAAATCGACCAAAAACATCCTTAGGAATAAAATATGACCATTTAGGCCCACTTGGATTAGATTAGGACATTTAATATTAATTTATTTAAAGAAGGGTTAAAATAGTTAAAATCAATGTTTAATAAGTAAATTATTTTTAATATAGGGTTATACATAAGATAAATTATACTATAAATATTCATTAGAAATCTACAAACATTTCCTACAGAATTGTTTTTTATTTGTAATTTTTAGACATTAAATAATTTAATTTATTTATGACACAACAATGATGAAATAATTATCTTATTAATGAAATATTGACATAATTGATGTTATAAACACCCAAATAAATGTAATTTGAGACTTTTTATGAATTAAACTAATTTTATAGGTTAATATGACATGTTAGTATTGATTTAAGTAACTTTTGGCGAACTAATCATTCTTTTATGATTTTCACAAAATTAAATTACTAAATAGTGTCAAAATTGACATAAAATAGTTTTTAAAACAAATATTATTTTATTAATTGTTATTTTATTCCTAAAAATCAATGGTTAGGACAAATTACATATATAAGGTTATATATATTAATAATAAACAACTTTGGGTTCTTTTGGCTTGTTATAGTAAGTTTATTAACCTTATAGTGTAAGCACACAAAAAGACACGGTAAAAGTAAAATTATCTAACTTAATGATAAATCTAAATGGTAAGGTTAACATTGGAACCTAAACTTGTCTAAATTATATTGGATGAGAGGATTTCTACCCATCCCCACCTTAGATTCTTAATAAATCAATTTGGAGCTATTTAAAACCGAATTTGGCTTTATAATAAAATAATATTTTTAGTTTTTCCAATGGTGCCCCTCTCCTCCCTTATAAAAGGGCACCTCCTCCATCTATTCCTCACACCACTTTGATCATTCAAGCTCGGCCAAACCCTGCCAAATTCTCTTCTACCCTTCCCTAGAAACATCCTCGAGGTCCTGGTCTTCTTCAAAGACCAATTTTAGTGCCCTAAGAGGAGGACTCAAAGAGGCGCATCAAAGAAGAGGTAATGTCTGTTACCGATTCTTTCAACTGTATTTCTTCTTCCACTTATTCTTCGTAGGTTGTTTCATTATGAAGTAATAACATCAGTATCACTAATATACTGATATGTAATTATAATTATGAAACAATCCTATTTCACCATCTATCCATCCCATGGAAAACGAAATCACCGCGCGTGCGTACGTACGGAATACCGTCTCCATGCCGTGGTGTAATCTATTTTCCACCACCACCTTACTTGGATGGGTATACTGGTGTAAATAAGAACTATATATGATTATTGTAAAGTGTTATTTATTCTGAAATAGTATACATACACTACAATATAATTCCACGATCATGAGAACGATATCATCGCTCGTGCGTACGTACGGACTACCGTCTCCACGACACGATGAGATTCATTCTCCACGTTAACCATTCATGAATGATTATAAAGAATATATAATAAGTAATCAGGAAATACATGACATAATAATGCTACTGGATTTATGTATATATATATTTATTTCATCTACTTAATTACATTCAATTCAATAAGGAAACGAAAACAGCGTTCATGCATACGTACGACCTACCGCCTGCATGAACGGTGTATTTCATTCCATTTATCGATCCATTATATATAATTTCTAAATATGTATTATATATAAATAATGTTTTACATTCTGGATGTAAGTAATCATGATATATGTAATCATATTAATAATTACAAGTTAAAACACGAACGACAAATGAAACGATTTTACCCAAAACGATACATTAACATGAATTTACAAAAGAACGTGTAATATAAAGTCATAAGTGAACCATATATGATATAATAAAAATGAATATGATTATTTAAGAAGTCAATGACATTATTTAAATCATTATAAAGGAGTTTTGGAAATGTACGAAGCATATCAGACCTAAGGTAATGGATAATTTTTCAAATCTCTTTTTTATCTGAGATTGCTTATTCGTAAGTATTTACTGGGGTTATTTCTATCATCCATGTACATGTTTTATAAATGTGTTTTCATCATTTTTACCCATTCATGACTTTTACTATATGGTATGCAAGGAATCTTTCTTTTGTATACATTATGAGGTACTTTTTTACTTTTCCGGCAAAAGTACGAGAAGAATGTTTTTTAACTTATATGGCAGGAACAGATTTTTACAGTTTTATAAAGCCTTATTTTCATGAAGCATCCTCCAAAATATTTCATGAATATTTTCAAAAAAATAATTTTCTTTTAAAATTGAATGATGTTTTGTGAAAATAAATTGATTTTGAAGAAAAAAGGATATTTTCCTCAAGAATTCATTTCAAGTTTTTTATCAAAAACATTTTCTATCTAAGATGAAATTATTTCATATGTGTATGTTTGAAGTATAATGTATCTATGATTTACATGGTTTAAATTTTATTATGATGTAATATCCATTTGTTTTAGATGGATTATGTGATGATGGAATGATGTTTATGAAACCCATTTTATTCTTTGTGTTATGATGAATTTTTTAAGTTTATTTTGTAGCACAAGTAAAAATGATTTCACTATGAGATGGGTGGGACCTATATCTCCCTCCAATGCATTGGGTAAAGATTTATATCTCAGGAGATAGACATGGATGGAACGGCATGTTAAACCGGTTCAGTAATACAGGACTGGAATGAGGAGTGAACTCGATTCAGAAAGGGACATTGTCCACTAAGATGGTCTTGGCAGCAATGCCTTGGCTACTATAGAAATCATTACATGTGCTTAATGGATGCCACAATTACATGTTTTATTCCCATGCTATTTTATCATTCTAAATGTTTCTTTATGATCTATGCCTTACGTACTTCCATGTTTTATGTCATTTTCAAGATTTTGATGGTTAAACATTAAGTTAATGTTTTTATGTTCAAATTTATATGGTATGTTTTATTTTATCCATGCTTACCCTTTCTGGGAATTTGAGCTCACCCTTTTTATGTTTTGTTTTCCCCCAGGATTAAAAGAAAGGTTTTAGGTTAGTAAACAAAAAGTGGAAGATCTTTATGGGAGATGTTGAAGATCTTTCACCACGATTAGAAGATTACGTTCCAAGTTTCCAAAGACACTAAACTATTACAGTCCTTGTGTGTTTGTTTTTCTTATGTATTAAGTATTCCTCAAACGTAATGTAATATATATGTACGTCATGCTTTGGGTCTCTATAGTTGGTATCAGAGGAAAGGTTTTTTCATCCTTTGGAAACTAGGATGCGAGAACTTTAGTGAGATCCCTAGAGATATTTTGAAGGTATGTCTAGGGATGTCCCTAAGGTTATGTATAAGTATAAGTTATAGTACTAGAATTACGGTAACCCAAGATGTTAGATATTGAAGGTACTCCCCCTTTATTATATTGTTTTCCCTAGCGTGATTTTTTCCTCTCACAGAATTCTTTTTGTGTTTTAGTCAATGGAGGGAACTAGAAGGAATTCGGTTAACATTGAATCCAATGGAAAAAATGGTGACTATGAGAAACAAAATTGTGTAATACCTAGAGAGAAATATATTGTGATTATGCCGAATCAGTCATCGCGATATATGATTAACAAGGTGAAATTTAGTGGTATGCCTAATTCATCAAATAAGAGAAAGATAGACTTTTATGCATGTTCGCATGTTGAGGATCATAAAGAAAGGAAGATTGAGATTTATAAAGAAGAGAAGGAGAACCTTGAGGAATACCTCAAATGTTGGGACATATGTTATCTGTGTGAAGAAAAGGGTCATAGAGTGACAGACTATTATGGAGTTCAATGTCTTATTTAGGGAGAACATGGGAATTACCCAACTCAATACCCTGACCTAAAAAGTTACTTCTAAATCATGGAAGGACTTATTCTAGTACAATCATTGAAGATGATGGATTGAAGTGTTTATGTATTGGTATTCAAGAATAATGTTGTTGAGGTACATTTATGGTTTATTATAATATTTTTGTATTAGTCTATTGTGGTTTTCAATAATTTTATGGTACCGGTAACCATGAAAAGTGATTCAAATATTTTGGAAAGCAGATGATAAGCACATAATGAAGGGATAAGATGATAATTAGATGTTTTATTGCATTCATGAGATCATGATTGATATAAGGACTAAGTGATATCATGGTTTGAGTATATAGAATTTTGAGGATTTTGGTATGTGGAAAGTGTTAACTTTTAACTGCATTCGTGTTTTCACTAAGGTTCAATGGGTATTCATTATTCAAGAGAATACATGAATAAGGTATTCGCATGTTTGTAATTTGACCAACAATATATATCTTATGATATATTGGGGATAAATGATAGCATTCACGTGATTGTTATGTGATATTTCAAGTAATCATTTTCTTTATACTATGAGTATGAATGGAAGTATTTTAGATAAGCCTAAAGATTGGAATGGATTATGTTGGAAATAAGTTAGTATTGTTTAAGGATAGAAATTTTTTTGATATTATTTATGGGATGTTATAGTAATGTAGTCTTAGAAAAAGGACAACTTTCAGGACGGACGACAGCCCATCGCGTCAGATAAGGCTATGGGAATCGAACCCACAACCGAAGTGCGACTGGCCTTTATCGCCTACCAATGGCCTACAGAAAGACCCTGCTAGTAGAAACAAGTTTTATTATATTAAGAAGTATGATATATGAAGTATAAGTCCATTTTAGGAACCATATATGATTAATCTCACTATAGATGGACTTATGTATTTTTTGATAACTTTTCTAACCTTTTGTTTGAGACCGATGGAATGACCCATCATTCTATCACATGATCTACTAACACATCACGAATGAAAAATTCAACTTCATTTCTTTAATAGATGATGTGGAAATTTTCCAAGGAATGACCAACGGTGAGACTGTACCAAAATCACGAAATTATTTCTTCTAATTCCAATATCATCAACTTTAGGGAAATGATCTTGAAAACAAAAAAATGTTTTCCTAGTGCTCTTATATCTGATAAATCAGATGGTACCTTAGATCATCACAAATTTATGGCTTTGTGATTGATGTATTTTTCATAGCCATGTTCTCTACCACTCTCCATCAGAACTTGATGGTTAGATTTTTCTTCCATATCCATATTTTCACCTATGTTCTCTTACGTGGAAACCCAATGATGAGTTAATTTGCGTAACCGTTACATTTCAGACTTTAGTTTTTAAAGCCAAGTAATGGTATTCCTTTTAACGATGTGGTTTTCTATTGAAGAAAATTTCTAGTAGTAAACCATTTATAACCCCGAAGAATTTCGAGGGCGAAATTCATTTTAAGGGTGGCAGAATGTAACACCCCAAGATTTTATGAAAAGTATTATTTTTAATTAATGTCTTGTGTTGTACGCTACACCAAAAGGAGTTTTCACAACACGCATCCCTGATTTGCCTTGCATTACATGCAATAGCGACCTTCCTTGATAGCGTGTGTAGTACGCAATACAGAGTTTCACTAAACGAGATATTAATATAATATTATTATGAACTAGCCATTATGAATAGTAATACCCACTTTTTGAAATTTTATAAATTTTATCTTTCCAAATGGACTTCATTTTTGGATTTGGAATATCGAAATTAGCTTAGGGTGAAATTTTGGAACTTTTCAGATAACTTTCATATTCTGATGAATAGTGAAAATTACTAAATTTTAATTAAAACAACTTTTTTTAATCGAAATAAGTAATAGTGATAAATTATTAATTTGAGAGGTTTTAAAGTATATTTAGAATATATTTTTACTATTTAATACAATGTTGGTCATTGTATGTAATTTCACATTTAAACCAGACATAAAAAAGTGTCAATCTTTTGATAGTTATTATCTCTTAAAAAAACGCTATTTGTTTTGACGACAAGAATTAAGTTTTAAAATAGTTAATGTAACTGATATGTTTTGAATTTGGAAAAATATACATCATTTTTGAATTAATAATATCAAATATAGCTTCGGCCTAATTTTTGGTATTTTTCTGGAAACTTTTATTTTTTTGATGAATAGTGAAACCACTAAGTGGTAGTTAAAAAACTGAAATTTTCATAAAACTTAATTTTACTGCTTCTGTGAGTGGAATTTAGAAAATCCGATAGACACAGTTAATATCAAAGACTAAAATGTGGTTCAATGTGATGAAAATAATTTTTGGTGAATAGTAAGTTTTTACTTTTTTTTACCACGGTTATAAGTAAATAGGGTAATAAAGGGTAACAATGATATTATTATTACCCTAACACGTGTACTAATTCTATTGGATAATTTTAATTTGACCAAAAACAAACTTAGTAATAAAATATGACCATTTAGGCCCACTTGGATTAGATTAGGACATTTAATATTAATTTATTTAAAGAAGGGTTAAAATAGTTAAAATCAAAGTTTAATAAGTAAATTATTTTTAATATAGGGTTATACATAAGATAAATTAGACTATAAATATTCATTACATAGCTAAAACTATTTCCTATATAATGGTAGTTTATTTTTAATTTTTAGACATTAAATAATTTAATTTATTTTTGACACAACGATGATGCAGTAATTATCTTATTAATGAAATATTGACTTAATTGATGTTATAAATACCCAAATAAATTTAATTTGAGACTTTTTATGAATTAAAATAATTTTATAGGTTAATATGAAATGTTATTATTGATTTAAGTAAAATTTTTCGAACTAATCATTCTGTTATTATTTTCACAAAAATAAATTACTAAATAGTGTCAAAATTAACATAAAATAGTTTTTAAAACAAATATTATATTATTAATTGTTATTTTATTCCTAAAAATCTAAGGTTCGGCCAATTGACTTAGATAAGGTTAGATATATTAATAATAAGCAACTTGGGGTTCTTTTGTCTTTTTATAGTATGTTTATTAACCTTATAGTGTAAGAACACAAAAATACATGATAAAAGTAAAATTATCTATCTTAATGTTAAATCTAAATGATAAGGTTAAAATAGCAACCTAAACTTGTCTTAATTCTATTGGATGAGATTATTTCGACACATACCCACCGTAGATTCTAAATAAATCAATTTGGAGCTATTTAAAACCGAATTTGGCTTTATAATAAAATAATATTTTTTGTTTTTCCAAAGGTGCCCCTCTCCTCCCTTATAAAAGGGATCCTCCTCCCTCTCTTCTTCACAGCACTTTGATCCTTCATGCTCCAAAAAACCCTGAACAATTATCTTCTCCCCTTCCCTAGAAACATCCTAGAGGTCATGTTCTTCTTCAATGACCAATTTTAGTGCCCTATGAGGGGGACTCAAAGAGGCGCTTCAAAGAAGATGTAATGTCAGTTACCGATTCTTTCAACTTTATTTCTTCTTCCACTTCTTCTTCTTAGGTTGTTTTCATTATTAAGTAATAACATAAGTATCAATAATATACTGATATGTTATTATAAGTATGAAACAACCCTATTTCACCATCTATCTATCCTACGGAAAATGAAATCATCGCGTGTGCGTACGTAAGGAATACCGTCTCCATGCCGTGGTGTAATATATATTCCACCACCACCTTACTTGGATGGGTATAATGGTGTACATAATAACTATATATGATTATTGTAAAGTGATATTGATTCTTAAATAGTATACATACACTAAAATACAATTCCACGATCATGAGAACGATATCATCGCTCGTGCGTACGTACGGACTACCGCCTCCACGACGCGATGAGATTCATTCTCCATGTTAACCATTAAGGAATGATTTTAAAGTATATATAATTAGTAATGATGAAATATATGACATAATAATTCTACTGGATTTATGTATATATATTTATTTCATCTACTTAATTCCATTCAATTCAATAAGTAAACGAGAACAACGTTCATGCATACGTACGGCCTACCGTCTCCATGAACAGTGTATTTCTTTCCATTTATCGATCCATTATATATATTTTCTGAATATATATATTATATAAATCATGTTTTACATTATTTATGTAAGTAATCATTATCTATGTAATCATATGAATAATTACAAGTTAAAACACGAACGACAAATGAAACATCTTTACCCAAAACGCTACCTTAACATGAATTTACAAAAGAACGGGAAATATAAAGTCATAAGTGAACCATATATGATATAATAACAATTAATATGATTCTTTAATAAGTCAATGACATTATTTAAATCATTATACAGGAGTTTTGGAAACGTAAGATGCATATCAGACCTAAGGTAAGGGATACTTTTGAAAATATCATTTTTATCCGAGATTGCTTATTCGTAAGTATTTACTGGGGTTATTTCTATCATGCATGTCCATGTTTTATAAAAGTGTTTTCATCCTTTTTACCCATCCATGACTTTTACTACATGGTATGTAAGGAATCTTTCTTTTGTTTACGTTGTGAGGTACTTTTTGACTTTTCTGGAAAAACTACGAGAAGAATGTTTTTTTAACTTATACGGCACTAACAGATTTTTAAGGTTTTATAAAGCCTTTTTTTCATGAAGCTTCCTCCAAAATATTTCATGACTATTTTAAACAAAATCCTTTTCTTTTAAAATTGCATGATGTTTTGTGAAAAGAAATTTATTTTGAAGAAGAAAGGATATTTTCCACAAGAATTCATTTCAAGTGTTTTATCAAAAACATTTTCTATCTAAGATGACATTATTTCATATGTGTATGTTTCAAGTATAATGTCTCTATGATTTACATGGATTAAATTTTCTTATGATGTAATATCCATTTGATTTATATGGTTTATGTGATGATGGGACGATGTTTATGAAACCCATTTTATTCTTTGTGTTATGATGAATGTTTTAAGTTTATTTTGTGGCACAAGTAAATATGATTTCACTATGAGATGGGTGGGACCTATATCTCCCTCCAATGCATTGGGTAATGATTTATATCTCATGAGATAGACATGGCTGGAACAGCATGTTAAACCGGTTCAGTAATACAGAACTAGAACGAGGAGTGAACTCGATTCAGAAAGGGTCTTTGTCCACTAAGATGGTCTTGGCAGCAATGCCTTGGCTACTATGGAAATCATTACATGTGCTTAATGGATGCCACAATTACATGTTTTATTCCCATGATATTTTATCATTCTTAATGTTTCTTTATGATCTATGCCTTACGTACTTCCATGTTTTATGTCATTTCTCAATCTTTTGATGGTTAAACATTATGTTCATGTTTTTATGTTCAAATGTATATGGTATGTTTTATTTTATCCATGGTTATCCTTACTGAGCATTTGATATCACCCTTTTTATGTTTTATATTCCCCCATGATTAAAAGAAAGGTTTTAGTTAAGTAATCAAAAAGTGGAAGATCTTTATGGGAGATGTTGAAGATCTTTCACCATGATTACAAGATTACATTCCAAGTTTCCAAAGACACCAAACTATTACGGTCCTTGTGTGTCTGTTTTTATTATGTATTAAGTATTCCTCAAAAGTAATGTAATATCTATGTACGTCGTGCTTTGGGTCTCTACAATATTCGGATGAGTTTTCAACCATTTCATTACACTTTTTTCCCATATTACACTTATTATAATGCTTACCAGAAGATTCCTTAAGTTGTAACTTGGGATCGACATTAGTTTTCAAAAAGTTATATCTAGCTTTATCTATTGATGGTTCTTACTTATCAATGGTAGAAATCATGGAATAATGGTTTCCAATTTTATATTATAGTTCTTATTCATCAATTAAAAAACTCTTCACCTGTACTTTCTTTCTATATCTGATGTTTCCATTTTTGGAAAAACATTTATGTGGCTTCTTAATGTGTTAACCTTTGATTTCATCATCTTGGAAATTTCATGAGAACTGAGAGGCAATGTGCCCAACTATGACACAATGAAAGCATGATTGAGTTAAATACTCTTTCAAATTTCCATTTTTCATTATGGAATGTATTGTGAATAAGGGAAATAATTTCCTTTCCATCATTTTCTTTACCACTACTATCTTTTTAAATTTTCATACTTTCCATGGATTTCAATGACTTTTCCTTTCTAAATAGAGTTGTAGCATATTATGTCTTGACTCTCAATTTATATGCCACTAGGTTTCTTAGTAGATCATCCATATAATGTTTGGAATGATCTCTTTCCTCAAGGGTAGACAAATTTTCAGTGTACAAGGGTGGAATCCTTATCAGTATTACCTTGAAAATATCAATGTATTTGATTTCTTCACTTAGACCGTGAATTAATCCAACCACTTTAGTGATTCGGTGAATAAGGAGTCTGCATTCTCATTAGGATGCATCTTCTTATCATTAAACCTATTGTACATGACTTGTAGGTTCATATCCTTCACATTTCTATCTCCTTCATAAATATTTTAATGTTTATCCCACATAGGATTTTTTGATATTAAACTCATAAACTTTAGATAGATCTGATCAGAAAGGGATGTGGTGAGATCATTCGTCCATTTAGCATATACATCATGAATTTTCATGTCTCTATCAGTCATAGCCATACCTATTGGAATAGTGACTTGTATTACTTTCATAGTAGAAAATAGGACTTCCATTCCAAAATATATTAGATGAGATCTCATTATTTTCTACCAGATCTGAAAATTACTTCCATCAAAGTGGGGGAATCCCCTGACATTTTTTGGATTCTCTATGACAGTATAGGAAAGATCAAACACCAGTAAGCTCCCACTGATACCATTTTAGGGACCCCAAAACTCATATAGAGGGGAGGGGTGAATCAGGGTGTCAAAGTTTACTTCTTAATGTTATGGATCTTGTTACCATGTTGGTATAATCTAGTTAAATCTATCATTAAAATGATAGTAATGATATGACACAACACTTTTACTTGGCTCACTACAAAGGGCTACATACAAGAATCATACGCTGACAGTGGGTCAGTCGTACGTAATAAAACTAATATTCACTTGTTTTTGGATTACGATTTTTGGTCATAGTCACTGAATTCCCGGAACATTGTCTTTAAAATAGTTCCTGGAGAGCTCACTACATCCCTCAGATCACTTCCATCGACTCTCCCATGTCTGCTACCATGGGAGACGTCTAACTCATTTTATCGAATTTAAGGTCGCTTCAATTTATTTTTATTGTAGTATTTGTCTCGGTTCAACATGAGACACTTCTGGCATTGAATTCCTGAATTGATTCACTTGATTGAACAAATCACAGAAAAGAGATATTCATAATCCTGTCAGAAGCATAACAGTGCACTTGCAGGCAATACCTTAACCTGCGCACATGATTTTGCAATTGTTCTGAAATAAGGATTTTCTATGACCCCTTTATTTTGTTCAGCCCTTATCATTCACACAAAAACACCCAAGGGCTCAGTTGGTCTTTTCATATTAATGGATCACCTTGTGCACAAGTTTATCTTTCCATAAATCTTTTTCCCACAAATCTTTGGCATAATAGAGCAACATGATTATTGTTGAAAAATTATTATATCATTCATTGGTGTTTCTCACAATTTATAAGCCTCGATAACCCTGCTCATTGGTTTTGAATGCATCTTTTTTGGGGCACAAAAGATTCTTCATGAGCACGCAAAACCCCTTTTGACGTCACATTGGTGCCTAAGATTCTTCAGCGTAACTTCACCTTTCATGTAAATTTAGTTCATGCATTTACTTTGGGCGTTTTTCATATTTTGATGCATTGATCCCAAATTTGGCCTTTCACACATGTTTCTAAACACCCATCATTCTTGTGAGAAACTCCCTTTTCCAGAAACACTTCACTCCATATTCCAATTTTTGGACACCAAAATTTGGAAAACACTAGTAAATGACACCACCTTCAATATTGTTTCTCACCTAAACTGTATGATCCCGTTACAAGGAACCATCCTCAACTTCCCAAGACGGTTGGAAACAATCACAAACCATACACTATTTATAGTGTAGAATGGTCGTGGTTCCAACAGTTCCATCCGATATGGAAACATCAAGATAGATTACACCCTTTTTTGTAGTTTTTTCCTTAACTTGATCTTTCATTGAGAGGGGTAACACTGAAAACTCATCTCGAAAGATATCAAGGTAATATTCTACAATACTAAGAAACACCAACTACTACACCATTGAAGAACTCAACATCAGTATAGCCATCATCTTTTACATGAATGGAACATGACTCTTACCCATTTCAGGGTCTTGCTCACCAACAATCACTACTGAATCACCATCATCATCGAATCACACATCCATTTTCATAACCAAGTCCACAATAACCTGCACCGAATACAACCAATCCATTCTAATGATTATAACATAATGGAGTATCCATAAACATTGGAATCCTATCCATGAGTGATGTTACCCCAGCACTATCTCAAATCTTTACACACGTCAAACATGTTAGCTCGGCCTATATCTAGCGTAGTCATTTCTAAGGGAAGAGGAAGTCTCTCTACTTAAAATCTCAAATCATGGTCATGTGCAAGTGATATGAAGGAGTGTGCCACTCTTAGATCAGTCAAGTCATGCATCCAAGTAGAAAACAAGCAATGAGTACCTTGAGCGGGATCTAGCTCGCCTAACGGTAGATACACTAATGCATGAAGTTTACCATGACCTTATCCATGGCCTCTCAGACCATGCTAAAGACCACATACATAACCACGCTCTAATATCAAATGATTATTATCATATAGGTGTTATCCTATGCATTCACCATCTACATTATTGTGATCCACAACTGGGGAAAACTACTGATGACACCTCTATTAGAATATTCTCAATATAAGAAGCATAAGTGGAACACCTGGAACATGCTAACTGCTTAAAAAGTTTGAGTACTCCATCCACTAATGATCTCATCCTCTATAAGAAAAATAGTGTCTAATCCCTTCACATAGGATTGAGAGAAAATGACCACGGAGAAATGAGACCCTAAGGGATTAGACCTAACAAAATCTAATCGAAATGACCTTTTTCCTTATAATTGGGATCCCTAGAAAACAACTCTTCTTTAGGAGACATTCTGATGACTCTCCTCTTATGACCATCGGGTTCTCTCTATAATCCTCTCAATGACCTGTACACTTTCCAACACCTCGAGATAAATCATCATCATATATAGGATAAACTGAAACTGGATCCTTGGATTAAAAGATTACTCAAAATGACTCACCTGATCCTCTTTATCGAGAAATAGGTGTAAAGAACATCACACAAGGTTCTTGAAATAGATCCTGAACTCTTTCACAATAGATCTCTCCTACTGAAACGAAACAACTCATATAGACTAGCCGCCACTTTGGAAAATGAAAGAATATTGGAACTAAACTGGTCTCAGAACTCCTCCAGTAAGACTGCCTACTCTTTATGATCTTCAAGGTACAAGAACCACCAATTCCTATCTACCCCATGCATCATCATCTTAGAAAATGATTACCAATGCTTCATCCAATAACACATCGAACTGAAATCTATCTCCACCTCCTCAAACTAGTTTTATGTTACTACATCTAAAACGGATCCCCTATACCTATGAAAACTCTAGAGTTTAATCTCTCAGAGTTCCCTCATCTATGTGTCCACTTCGTTATCCTCTACTCTATGAAAAACTATCTTTGCAACAAGGTGAACATATTCAATAAAAACCTGATGAGGACGTCGAGCTAGAGCCATACATTTAAAAGAAAAAACAACTAGAGGTCCTGAACCTAGAATATATAATACATTAAAATTAATTAGTTATATTATTTTATTCATTTTATGATAGCATATACCAAGGACTAACCATTAAAACAAAGGATCAATGAATAGTGTTACGTGATTATTTCAAATGTCTCTATCCTGAAACCAGTATCACCTTGTTTATTATCCATAATAATCTTAATGGCTTATGTGTTTAATAACAGGGGGCCCTAAATACCAATGTGTCTGCCAGTATCATGTGTTTACAGTTCTTGATAAACATAGATGACACCATTATTGTACCTACCCATTCAACCTAACCAGTGCCTAAGTCCAAACTCAATCATATCTATCAACTAGAGCCCTGATACCACTCTGTCACAACCCCTTCCCCCCCTACAATGTGTACCCCTTATGGGAAGGAAATTGGAGAAGAGATATAGTGACACAAGATTCCCACCTCCAATAGGCCCCAGACTGGCAACTAGAACAGGGGTATAATAATCACATTGATGGGATGCATTACCCTTTAAGAGAACACATGAAAAAAATAGAGATATGATTGACACTAACCAACTAATTCTCAAACATCAAGGAAAAAGGAAACCAATTACACAAATGTAATGTAATGTAAGTGTTGGTCAGAGTAGTTGACTCAAGAGAGGGGTAAATTGAGTATCTATAAAAATTTATGATTAAAATGTTTCTTTAAAAAATAATACCCCCTATGAAAATAAAAACAAAGTCTGTTTATAGTCAATTTATAAAATTATTTAAGGTTATATTTGGTTCTCAGTAGATTGATTAGTTCTCATCTTTATCAATCTAAAGATTAGTAAAACATTAGAAAAAAACAACTGATTCAAAACAAAGGTAAACAATTTCTAAACTATCAATCAAAGATCAATTTATATTAATTTAAAAAATAAATAACAGATAAAAAATATAAGATAAAAAACATCAGATAAAACAAGAACTTTAGTCTCAATCAAAGAATTAGTCCTCTCCACCTGGTGATCAGCTGCCACCAATCTGTTTATATTTAATAAACTATAGATCCAAACCCTTGATCGGGGTTCACAATAGCTCACAGGGATTTTCAAGTCATACTCGACCTCTACCATAGTTATTTGTGGGAAAAACTATCAAATAGATCACACATGATCTCTTCCACAGTTCTACGTGGGATACAAGAGTAAAAGGAAATTGAGAGTAAAGATTTTTTGATATCCTCCATTAATGGCTATGAGACATTGTGTGAGATACAAATAGATATACACACTACTCTAATATTATCATAAGAACACAATAGAGCTATTAAATAGAATATGGTTTATGAATCTCTGTGTTTTGTGCAGTAAAGCTCTAGAATCATTGGATGTAGAGAAAATGGAATTCGAGTCCTCTTCTATAGTTTTCATCAGAATAGAGAGTCGTAGTTTCTGTAATCCAGCTTCGAGGTGTGAAAAGGTTCGGCACTTTTTTATGTCTCTATAAATAGTGATATTCTGAAAAATGTTTCTTATTATAAACTTCTTGTGATCTCATGATTTTTGGTTCATTATATTCGCACACTATATATTTCACCATGTTCTACATACATGAGAGATCCAAAAAGAGAGCCCGCTTTGAGGTTGAGGTTGTAGCCCTTTTATACATCAAGGTCCACTGGACATTAAGATCTCTGTATGTTCATGTACCTCATACTATATACGGATATTCCTACATACAGAATTAAAAAATTCTAAAAACATTAATTTTTCTAAATATGAACGTTATAAATAAATTTGAAATAACATATTTAAAACTGTTATTTTTTACAATCAGTGAGGCATTAGCATCGGTATGTGATCTTCAGTGTGTTAACATCGGTCAGTCAACATTGGTGTGTCGACTTCGGTGTGTCGACTTCGGTATGTTAACTTTGGTGTGTCAAACTTTGGTGTGTCAAACATTTCTGTGTCATATTCTGTGTGTCAACGTCAATGTGTCATCTTCAGGATGTCATCTTTGGTCTGTCAACTATGGTGTTTCAAACTACGGTGTGTCAAGAATCGATATGTCGAACATCTGTGTCAGGGAATCCAAAAAGGTTATGAAGAGTGTGTCTTGATAATAACATTATAAGACAATGTGATATCAATTAATAAAGATATAAATAACCTTGTAAGAATATTTATTCAGGAATATAGGATATTGACTTATTGATGTATATTTTTATGTATGACAAAATTGATTTGCTGAAAGATATTTTTAATAGCATGAAAGAGTAAAATGCTTATATTGAAATTATTTGTGATTATAAAAACTACCATATCATAGAGGGTCCACCAATCTCCACCCTTTTTATAATCACAAATTTTGGCATACAAGAAAATATATAGATTAAAGATAGCATGACATAGCATACTGCACTGAATTTAATTAGCCAATATAACTAAATTAGTTCCTTGCATGAATGTTTAAAAAAAATATCCCCATAATAAATTGATTAAGGTGATTACATTCGATGTTTTCTATACCAGAAAGTCCCCCCTTAGATAAATAATATATGCCTTATTTTCTCCCCAATTTGGGATTACTAAAAAACTGGAAGGAGAAAGAACATAAAATAAAGACACCATAATGAGTTTTATTAAGAGTCATAAAAGAATGACCCAAAAAATATATCAAATACCTATCAAAAAATACAATCCACCACAAAGGTTTTTGCTTCTAAGGGTTTATACCTTTATCTGAAGGAGTTGATGGAGGAGGAGAAGGATTGAGAGAGGCAGAGGGTAGAGGAGGTCTGAAGATAACACCAGGTAGGGAAACATCAGTAGGGACAGTGGATGCAAGGCTAGGCCTTCTTTCTAGCATCACATGACTTGGATACTGCTCTTTAATGTTCAGGAAAACTTGGGAAAGAGACTTGGATAAATTCATTGGAGTAGGAGGTCGAAAGGGAGAACCAATGGAATAAGCAGGAGGGACAAAAATTTCTTTATCCAGAACATGTAGATAATGTTTTAGGAGGTTGACGAAAACATTAATGATTTCACCACCATATTTCATAGCCATCACAAAGTCATCCCTATTTTCTATAAAAAAATTTAGCAAAGGGGTAAACTCCTTTAATTGAGAAACTTTCTTCTCGAACTCTTCTGTGATAGGAGGATTTCTTAGATTATCAGCTAGAAACATGAATCTATTTATCAGATCAATCTTGGTATAAATATTATTGATGTAATTATACATATTTTATCGATTCACTTTCTGAGTTTCAGAGGCTTCAATTGTTCATTTTCTGACCATATTGTACACAAGATCTATATTCTGAATCACCTTTTCAAGAGTTTCTTTTTCTATGACACTCAAAAGGTTTTGGAGTTCCTCTCTCCTCACAACCTTGAGAGAATCCAATTTAGAATCATCAGATTTCCCACCCCTAGATCTGGATGGACCAGTCAACATTTTCACAAGCTCTTCTTTCAACTTCATTAGGTCCACACTGATTAGATGAGTTACTAGGTTCCTAAGAACTTCTATAAAACCACTAAAGAAGGTATTGAAATCATTGGTTAATGAATTTAACTCATTAATCATCCTTATAACTTCTTCTCTACAAAGGTATTGTGCATAATAATTGTTTATGCTATTATAATGAGATTCAGTTGAATCGCTTGGATCACTATTCTTGAAATCATCACTACATCAGCATCTGAAATACATATGGAGGTGGAGGATTCACCTTTGGATCCAACTGAAGATATCACAGGCTCACATATATCAATTTTTTAATAGTTCAAAATCATCATTAGTGACATTGTCACTGGGTATTGCAGGAGATATAGGTTCTGCGGGATCTTCTACTGGTTTAGGTTCAGCTTGTACTCGTGGAGCAGGTGGAGAAGTCACCCTCTCCTGATATGATTTATAATCCAATCCAAAAAGAATTTATCTTGGACAATTATTCCACTCTCTATTACTGGTCCAATCTCTTGGCTCAATCGTATCAATTCTGATTCTTCTTCCCTCAGGCTCCGGAACAAAAACATCTTCTTCAACTTTATCATCCTAATATCTATCCATAACAACTTTTCTTGGAATAGGAATCCGCATAACATCAGGTTCTGCATGTTCCCCAACCACATCACCTCTACTATACACTACCTCAATTTGAGGCACCGTAACCTCAAATTCGTCCCCATGGTCACCAGCCATAATTTCATTCAATTCGTGAAATATTTCATTATTTTCAGCATTAGGATGGGGTGATCTGTCCCCATGATCATCATCTTCATGGTTAACAACCTTTTGCTCAACCGGCTCAACACCATCACCAGCCCCATGAACGGATTACTCAATTGATATGTCCAACACATGTTATCCAACTTTTAAAGAATCAATTACATGATAATAATTCCATCCTTCATCATCATCATCATAATCAACATCAGACTCCTCATGTGATTTACTTACATTGCCTTCAGCACCAGTAACATCGGATTCTTCCTCATCTATATCACCTAGAATAGTTTATCTTGAAGGTAAGTCTAAAGGTGGACAAGTAGGTCCATAGAACATATTTTTGGGACTTTCCACAGTACCTGGATCACTCCTGTCATCAAAAGGAGATCCTTCGTCCCTTATCACTTCAGGTTCAACATCTTCATCTGAATAAACTGGAACCTCTCCTTGTTTGAGACCCGAATCAACTTGATCCTTTGGTATGGTAGGGTGATCAACTGGATTGAAATTCTCATACATTATTTCTTCATCTCTTACCGAAAACCTCTTCCAAGGGTTACAGAATATTTTAATTCTTTTACAAATGTCTTTTTGAGGACAAAATACACTTCTGGCACTTGTTACTTAATCTCCATCTTCCCCAAAATCTATCATTTTCAACATGGAAGAAATCATCCTCAGATAGTATAAGAAGGTTTCCATCTAGGATGGATTGATAAAATAAGAAATGTGCACCATTAGATACCATCATAGGTTCACTTTTATCCCCTATTTCAATAAATCAATCAATAAAACATCCTGATACTTCACAAAAGATAAATCTCCCTTACATGGGTAGATTTGATGATGTATGAACATAAAAAGTTATATTCTCTCTCCTTCATTTTCATTTTCAACAGTTCTCCATGATTCTCTATTTCTAGTCAGCTCCATTAGAGAATCATCATAAGAGACCAAATTATAGGATGATGGAATATTACTAGGATAGATAACAAAGACACCGTCATCAGGAATTTCTATGATTTCAGCCCATTCCTTAAGAGAAAAAGCTATTTCCTTTCCCTTAACCACAAAATTCATCTTTACATCCTCATCTTCATCAAGGTATATCTCCAAATGTTGATATAACTCATGCACTAACTGGGGATAATGTGGTCTTTCAATGTTGCCAAACCTACTGAGCCACCCTTGAGATTCAAATGCTTTCAATAAGTATGATTTACTTGATAGAAGGCACTCTACAGAAACTTATTTTTCATCTGTAACCACTCAACATTCCATGATTGGTTTCATAGTCCCACTAGACTCAACTTTCTGACAAATAGACGAAGGATATTTTCTTCGCTCTTCCACACCACGCTTAGTCATTTCCATGTTGAGGCTTCAAATTCCAACAGTGTTGAGTGGTAGAGGGTTGAGAGGGAGAGTGAAAAAAGGTATATGGCTTTACGGCATAGGGGAAGGTGAAGGGTTGGGATTGATTGAAAAAAATATATCATATTGGGATTTTAAATCATAAAAATAATTAAACACGACAAATAAAAAGAGACAAAACAACATCGTTTCATTTTACAACTAGTAGATTTACAAAAGAATCCTTAAACACATCAGTGTCTATGAATCTGTTTCAGGGATCAATTTCATGAGATCAGAGTCAAGGATTAGTTTCATGAGATCTGTTTAATGGATCAGTTTCATGAGATATGTTTCACAGATTGGTTTCATGGATTGGTTTCAAGAGATTAGTTTCAAGGATTGTTTTCCTCAGATCAATTTCAAGGATCAGTTTCATGAGATCAGTTTTATGGACCAGTTTCAAGAGTTCAATTTCATGAAGATCGATATCAAGGGATTAGATTCATTAAGATCGGTTTCAGGAAGATCATATTCATGGGATTAGTTTCAAGAATCGGTTTCATGATATTAATTTCAAGGGATACATTTCATGAATATCAGTTTCAAGGGATCAATTTCATGAAGATCAGTTTCATGAAGATCATTTTCAAGGGATCAGTTTCAAGAATCGGTTTCAAGAGGTCCTCCTAATTTATCATTCCTAGTTCATGTCTAATGTAACTCATTATCTCATATTTTAATGGTTTAGTGAATATATCAGCATGTTTATTTTAATTCCAAATAAACTCAAGAGTTATATCACCTTTTTTATAATGATCTCTCAAAAAGTGATGTCTTACATCAATATTCTTTGTTCTCGAATGAGAAATTGGATTATTAGAAATGGTAATAGCACTTGAGTTGTCACAGTTTATAGGGATATGTATGAATTGAAATATAGAGTCTAATAAGGTTTGTTTCAAACAGAAAAATTGTGCACAACAACTACCAGTAGCTATGTATTCTTCTTCAGCATTTGATAATGCAACTAAAATTTTCTTTTTACTACACCATAATATTAGTGAATTTCACAAAAAATCACATATTCCAAAGGTACACTTTCTATATAATTTACATCCATCAAAATAATCATCTAAATAGGTAACCGAATCAAAATTTTGTCCTTTGGGATAGAAAAATAATAAATTTTTTGTATATTTGAGGTATTTTAAAATTCTTTCAACATCATTAACATGTGACACTTTTGGGTTTTCTTGAAATCTCGCACATATACACACACTAAACATAATATCCAGTATACTAGAAGTTATGTATAATAAACTCCATATCATTCCTCTCTAAGCAGTTTGATCAACTGATTTGCATTTTCATCAAGATCTAACATACATGTAGAACTCATAGGAGTTTCACTCCACATAATTCTATCAAATCAATATGAACTAAAATAATATCGTTTGTACTTATATTGATTTAAAATAATACCTTCTTTATTTTCAAATATTTTAAATCCAAGAAAATATTTAAGTTCCCCCACTAAACACATTTCAAACATTCTTTTCATTTTTTTTGAAAAATTATTGTATAACGAGTTTTTACACGATCCAAAAATCATATCATCTACATATATATGGGCTATTAAAACTTCTGTTGAAATTATTTTTATGAATAAACTAGGATGTTTGAGTCCTTTTGTAAATCCTTTAGAGATAATAAAATTACTCATGCTTTCATACCAAGCTCTAGGATCGTGTTTCAAACCATACAAATATTTTGATGATTTAAACACATGATTTTGAAAATATTGATTTGTAAAACCTGGGGGGTGTTCAACAAAAACATCCTCAATTATATAACCATTTATGAATGTACTTTTGACATCCATTTGATAATGTTTTAAATCAAAGTGTGCTGCATAGGCAAGTAATATCCTAATTGACTCAAGTCTGGCTACAGGTGAAAATGTTTCTTCATAATAAATTCCCTCTTCTTGATTATATCCTTGTGCAACTAGTATTTCATTATTTCTAACTATATTTCTAGCTTCATTTACATTGTTTCTAAACACCCATTTGGTTCCTATGGTAAAAGTATCCTTAGGTATATCTACAATTTCCAAAATTTATTTCTTTCAAACTGGTTATGTTCTTCTTGCATGGACATTACCTAAAATCCATCAATGATGGAATCACTAATATTTTTAGGTTAAAGCTATAACAAGAAGTCTTGATGTTCAACCTAGTTCCTCATGGAATCTCTTGTTTGTGTTCCTCTATATAAATCTCCAACAACAACATCTAGGGTATTATTCTTAAGAATCCTAGTTGGTCTAGAGAAAATAATACTTGATATTTCAGGTTGATCAGGTTGGTTTGGTTCACTAGGATATGGATAATTTCCAAAACATGATGTTTCCACAGAGACCATCACATTATTATTTTGATTATTATCATTAATATCCAGATTGGAAAAATCCTATTCAATATTATCTTCTGTCTTCTAGGGCTCATTTGTATTTTCTTAATAAAACTTGACGTGTACAGATTACTCCACACATTTGGTTTTCTTATTAAAGACTCTATAGTCTTTTCATGATGTAGAATATCAATGAAATATTTCTTCTTCACATTTAAATAAAAATTTATCTAAATTATATTTTGTGTTTAGAATATAAAATTTAAATCCAAACACTTTAAAATAACCTACTTTGGGTTTCCTATTAATCCACAACTCATAAGGAGTTAACTTATGAATGGGTTTAATTAAGACTCTATTTATTAGGTAGCAAGCTGTATTAACAGCTTCATCCCAAAAATAAATTGGTAGATCATATTCATTAAGGATAGTCCTAGAAATTTCATGTATGGTTATATTAATTCTTTATACCACACCATTCTGTAGAGTTTTCCTAGGATAAGAGAAGTTATAATTACAGTCATTCTGTGAGGAAAAAGCCTCAAAATTTTGATTCTCCAAGTCACGGTCATGATCACTTCATAACAATTTAATCTTAAGTCCACTAAGATTTTATATAGCCCTAGAATACTTGGTAATGTGTGAAGAAGCTTAACATTTATGATCTAGGAAAATGGTCTAGGTGTACCTAGAGAAAACATATACAAAAACATAAACAAAGTGATTCCAATTGAGACTTGAGACTCTATATTGTCCCAACATGTCCATGTGAACCAACTTGAGAGGTTGAGAAGTAGTTACTTATATGTTTGGTTTGAAAGAGATTTTAAATTTCTTTCCTTTTTTAGAAGGATTCCATTCATTATTTTCTAGAAAATCTAATTTGGGAAAGTTTCTAACTCAGCCTATTATAGTTAGCTTCATAAGAGATTGTATGTTACAATTTCCTTGTCTTCTATTCCAGAGCCAAGACTCTTTGTGAAAGGAATTTTGACAAGATACATTTTGTGAGGGTAGTGTGTCTAGATTTATAGCATATACATTATCATTTATAAAATTAGTGAATACTAAATCATTCTAAGCATAAAAACATGGAATGAAACATTTCTGAATGTAACAGTAAATACATTATCACAAAATTGATATATGTTGAGCAGGTTATACTTTAATTCACCAACATACAATACATTAGAAATTTAAATAGAGTTTTGGTTACCAATCTGGCCTAGGATGATGATTTTTCCTTTACCATTGTCAACAAAAGTGTCATAACCTCCATAAATTTTGATAAGCCTTTTAAAGATTGATAAATCTCTTGTTAGCCATCTGGAACACCCCCTTTCCAAGTACCACAACATTATACATGATCTCTTTCGGTAGTTTACCAAAAAAACAGTTTAACCAAGAAATTAATTTGGTACCCATATTTTTTTGGGTCCATATTCAATAGTAATATAATCTTTTGAAACCCACAATTGTCTTATGGGTTTCCGATATTAAGAAGAAAGAGTACTTGAAAAATAAAATCATTTTGGTCCTGAATAATTGGATACAGTAAATGAATTTGTAGAAATGGAACTTACAGTATAATTCTAGTTTTTAAAAATGGTAGCAAATTTCCATATTCAGATACAAAATGTGATTTGGATAAATTCCTTTGACCTGGTTGATATCCTATTCCAGAAGTATTCTTAGGAGCTATTTGATTACCTAGCATTTGAGTAAGAGTATTATTTCCATTATTAGTATTTTTTATTTCTTTCTTCAATTGTTCGTTAGAATTTTTTTACTCATTTTTATCTTTGATAAGTTGAGCATTTTTCTATTTTTCAGTTGTATGTTCATATTAAGCACTCACAGTAAGAGCACGCTATTTTTCAAAGATTTATACTTATATTTCACCTCATTAAATGTTTCCTCCAACATGTTACAGTATTTGAATAATTCATCATTTTTCATATTCTCAGATTCACTTTCTAAATAATAAGAGTTATGTACATGAGAGTATAAGGTTACCTCAGTTGTGTTTGTCATGAAACACATATTATCCATATCATATTTCTCATTTTGAGAAGATCCAGATTCACCTAATTTGTCCTCCAAGACACTCCAGGTGCCCTTCGTTGCTTTCTTATACCTTCTATCCTTATTTTCATACTTTTTCTTGTATTTTATCTTTGTACAGCCAGCCATCCCTTCCTTTTACATTCATAGAAAATTATCTCTTATAACATCTCATTTTCCTTCCAATCATTTTTACAATTTCCGTTGTTATCATACTAGACTTTGTAATTGGGCTTTTTGATATAATTTTTTCTAATAAAATTTCTTGAATTGTCTAGCCAACCGCACCATTTCTTCATCACTATCTGATTCTAATTCATCAATACTTGAGCTTTCAATACCATCTTGAACATTCTATTTGTCTATAATTTTAGAATTAGTTGTCTTGAAAGGTACAGACTTTCGTTTTTGGTTCATACGCCACTTGATTTACCATCCATTATTCTTTATACATCATTAATTTTCCAATCAATTTCTTCAATGTCATTTTATCAATATCGCATGATTCTATGATAGAAATAGATGTTCCATTCCATATTTCTGTTAAGCATCACATAAAACTCATAATATGCTCTTTGGCTGTTACTTCTCTTCCTATGTAAATAATGGTATTCACAATTTCATTGAGCCTAAGATACATATCAGAAATTGACTAATCAGGATTCATTTAAAATTTTTATATTTGATTGTATAAGCGTTTAATCACATTTCTATAACATTATATATTCCTTCATGGGAAATAGATAGAGTATCCCATATTTCATGTGTATTTTTACCACTAGATATATGGTTAATAACTTTATCTCCTAGTGTATAGTACAATGAGTTAATTGCTTTATAATTATTGTTACAGGCAGTTTTGGTAGGTTCATCCCAAGTGTATCTATGAGAATCAGGTATGGCATATTTACTTCCAATACCAGTCCAGTTTTCAAATCCCATACATTCGAGATGTATTTTCATTTTAAGCATCCACCGAGCAGAATTAGTTCCACTAAAGAAAGGTGTTATATAAGTTGCATCCCCTTCTAGTATATTTTCCATGACACATTTTGTTCAAGAATTTCAAAGAGTTTAAAATTTAGAAAAAACATAAATTTTGAGATATTTGAAAAAAAATGTAAGAACCCGATTCTTATTTTTGAGGTACGGGCTTCTTCTTTTTCCTTTTCCTTAAGTGTTTTTGAGAAAATATGGAAAATGGGGAAAAATCCTAAATTTTGGAACTACACGCTGTGTACTTTATCCACACACCGTGTACTTTTGGATGTGTTGGGATGAGTACATGGGGCATGTAGCCATGCTGGCGACGAGGGGTTTAGGAACCGACTACACGCCGTGTAGTGGTACTAACATGTCGTGTAGTCAGTCGGAAGGCATAAATAGTAAGGCGGTGGAGCAGCCGACAGTTGGGCGATAGTACATGCCGTGTACTTTGGAGTATATGTCGTGTACTCATGTCGATGGATGAACAGTGTGCTGGTGCCACAAAGTGAATAGCTAAATGAAATAATTACATGCAATTTACTCAGAAGTACAAGCCATGTACTTTATTTTTTCGGCTTAAAACAGGCAGTAGCCTCCTCATTTTCCAGAGGAGGCACTTGAGCCATTTTGCAGCCAAAGGAGGAGGCCAGATCTTTGAAGATCCACCGAGCATTCGTCTGGAATCCGATTCGGCTTCAGACGATCTCGTTGTAACCGCGTGGATAAGCACTCTCCTCTCCTGGTACCATTCTTACCAATTCTTCTCCGAACGTAAGTTATTTACGTTTTTTTGGTTTTTGCTCTGTGTCAGATCTACGCCCTTCTTGGGCGTTTCTGGAGTCAGTGTTCGGGTATAACATTCGTTGGTGAATAAGGTAGGTGGATTTGTGTTTATTTTCCAACTTTCATGCGTTTTTGTGTGTTTTTGTGCCACGAACCCATGATGGGGTGTTGTGTGGATGAGGTCATTTCTATATTTAATTCCTAGAATTGATTGGGTATTTAATTGTGATAAAATGCAGGTTGGGATCGTTTCTTGGATCTGGAACCACCCGGGGGTGTGTTTCTCCGTTTAGCCGTTTGTCCAGGATACATGAGGGTATGCCTTAAATGTAGTAATTTTAGAATTTCCTTGAGAGTAATTACTTGTTTTCTGCATTTTGATATGTTGGGGATGTCCCGGTTACCTGTTTGGCCTGAGGGCGTTGTTGTGATTAGCCTGAGGGAACTGCACTATTTAGCTTGAGGGTTGTAGTATTTCACCTGAGGGAAAATTTTCATGCCTGAGGGCTTGACTTCTGTGCCTGAGGGTGACACTTCCTACGCCTGAGGGAAATTTCTGTTACGCCTGAGGGCTATACCTGCGGGTTGGATTCTGGTAACCTGAGGGTATGTTTTTTCTTGTCTGAGGACGTGGACTGTTTACGTAGAAATGCACTGTGGTGATTTCTAATATTTAATTGATTAAATAAATAATAAAATTGATATATGACTGGTGATTAGTTACTTTTTAGTACTACTTAATTTATTTCATTCTACTATTGCACACTGTTATCGCATGATTAGAAACAGTTGGGCAGGTGACTTTGTTGGGTGCGTACTCAGATATATTTCTCACACCCTATTAGGGTCACGCTTTTCGGCCCAAATAGATTACGTTGATGTACGTGTATATAAGGGCAATAGTACGTATATATGTACTCGACTGTTGTTGTGGAGTAGGAGGGCATGGGACCAAGCCTAGGCTTGCGATGTCGCTGCCAGCTATTTTTCTTGTTTTGCTATACTCTGTATCTTGTTGTACTGTATTGATTTTTAACATGTTCTGGCTTTTTTCTTAGAACTTGAAACATGTAGCATAATAACTTATATACTGTTGGTTATATCCACTACAGTTGTTTATTTCCATTGAGTATGTTTACTGCTTCCGCTGTCATTATATGTTTATTCTGTATTCCGCTGCGCTACACTTTGACAAATGAGGGCATAGTTTCCCCACTATCAGACCTGGGCCCTCGCTGCTAGTCGGCAGCCTCTGGTGTTTGTGGAAATTCTCTTTAGGTCACGTGGCGAACTAGGCTTGGGGAACCCTTTTCATGGCACCCGGGTCCATGACGTTACAAAAAACTACAATCAAAGTTGACATGATTTCATAAACTAACAATAACTTTCATATTCAATTTATACCTAATTTTGGTCGGAGTAGATGACTCAATAGGTGGGTTAATTGAGTATCTAAAAAAATTTGGTTTAAATGGGTTCTTTACAAAATAATATCCCCCAATGAAAATAAACACAATGTCAATTTATAGTTAATTTATAAATGTTTTGAAGGTTCAATTTGGTTCTGAGAAGATTGATTAGTTCTCAGCTTTACCAATCTAAAGATTAGTAAAACATTCAAAACAAACCTACTAATTCAAATAATGTGTAAAAACTTTCTAAACTAACTATCAATGATCTATTTATCTTATTGTCCTAAATATATAACATATAAAAAGTATAAGATAAACAAAAAACGAAAAAAACTATAGGTTCAATCTTAAGAAGAGACTTAGTACTCTCCACATGGTGATCACCTTCCACCAAGAAGTTTACATTAAATAATCAATTGATCCACACCCTGGATCAGGTTTCACAACAGGTCACACGGTTTTTCATGTCACACTCGACCACTACAATAGTTTTTAGTGGGAAAAACTAACAAATAGATCGCACATGATCTCTTCCACATTTCTATGTGGGATACAAGAGTAAAAGGAGTTTGAGATTGAGGATATTTTGATATCCTCCAGTTATGCTCAAGAGAAAATGTGGGAGATTCAAATAGATATACACACTACTCAAATAGTAACAGAAGAACACAACATAGCTATTAATAAGAATAGGGTTTAGGAATCTCTGTGTTTTTGCAGTAAATCTTTGAACGCATTGGATTTAGAGAAAATGGAATTTGAGTCCTCTTATATAGTTGGATTCATAACAAATTGTGATCATTTCTGTAATACAGCTTCGAGGTGTGAAAAGGTTCTGCTCTTTTTAATGTCTCAATAAACAGTGAGCTTTAGCAAAATGTTTCTTGTTAGAAACATATTGTGATCTTATGATTTTTTGTTCCTCATATTCACACAGTCTGTATATCAGCATGTTCTTAGCAGTTGAGAGATCCAAAAAGAGATCATGCTTCTAGGTTGATGTTTTATCCCTTTAATAGATCATGGTCTACTATACATGATGAACTATGCACATGCATGTACCTCGTACTGTCTATGGATAGTCCTTTAGACAACATTAAATAATATCAGAAATATTGATCTATCTAAATATGGGTGTCCGAAATAAATTTGAATTTAAAAAATTGAAACAGATATTTATGACTATCTGTGAGTCATTAGCATAAGTATGTGATCTTTGGTGTGTTGACTTCGGTCTGTCAACATTATTGTGACGACTTCGGGGTGTCATATTCGGTCTTTCAACATCGGTGTGTCAAACTTTTTTGTGTCAAACATCGGTGTGTCCAATTTGGTGTTTCATCTTCGGTGTGTCATCTTCGGTATGTCAAATTCAGTTTGTCAAAATTCGGTGCTTCGAACATCGGTGTGTCGAACACCGATGTCAGGGAATCCAAAAAGGTTATGTAGAGTCTGTCTTGAGCATATCATTACAAGACTAAGTGTTATCCAAAAATCCATGTATAAATACACCTGTAAACATATTTATTCATGAATATGGGTTATTGAATTATTGAAGTATATTTTTTTATGACATAATTGATTTTCTGAGAGATATTAAAATGGAATGAAATAGTAGAATCTGTATATTGTCATTATTTGTGATTATGAAAACTACCATATCATAGAGGTTCCAACAGTAAGAAATACTACAACTGAATGGAAATAGTATATGTTCCAAAATAATATTAATTATAATAGTTCCATGAATACGAAATATGTCCTACAAACCCCAATCTTGTTGTAATAAGACAAATCTCCATCCTTCTCTAGCAAAGATAAAATATAGTTTATATATACTTCTATAGTGTGAGTATAACTGTAAAGACCCTGATATTTCACGGGATTTTTTTTCATAAAATCATTGGAATTTTACGAGAACACAGTTTATGACGGAACCTGATTCCGAGGCCTGGTGTGCCCGAAAACAATTTCAGAAATTTATCTCTGGTACGTTCAGTGAACGAACGAGCAGGTTTTTCTATCTTTTAAACAAGTGCTCGGAATGAAAATCTGAGGTCACCAATGAAACCACAGCGCCGTCAATTCCTTAAAAAGATGTTTTCCAGAGTTGTGTTTTCTTGGGAAGAGTTGTTTAATTTTGTGGATTAAGAATAATGAGAAATAATATATGTGCTACTAATTTTATTTCTTAAAAGTGGATAAATCCTGAGGATGGAGGTTGGGTGGAACTAGCCACCCATGTGAGGTTAATAGTGAGGTGGGGCCTACATGAGCCACATCCCTTCAAATTCCGTAACATCTATAAAACCCCAAATTTAATTATGTGACACACCCACTCATTAATGATGCCAACTTTACTTTATTTAATTTTGACAAGATCAAAATTAATTAAGTTAATTTAATTCAACTTTTGAATTTTTGAAATTCATGGGTTGTGTAATAAAATAAGAAGAGTCTTATTTTATTTGGTGTCGGTTGGTTGTGTGGGGAATTGGAGGAGATAGAACCTGTCTTCTTCGTTGGAGAACATGAGGAATGTCAAGACCTCAACAAAGAACGATGTCACCACAAGGAGTGTTTATTGTGCCGTTCTTCTCCTCCCCACAGCCGGTGTGAGACACCATCCACCTTGGACCTACGCCGACACTGTCAACCGCGACGCCGACCTCCGTCATCGTTGATGAGGCAGGGGTTTGAATTTTTTCGTGAATTTTCCTTTCCATTCATCGTCAATTTCATTGGGCCGCTTGTTATCAATTTAACGGGAGGAGGTCGGACCGCATGAACACGACCAACCCTTCTCCGCCTTTTGTTGTTGTGTTCGTTACGGCTCGAACAAAGGCGGCGCGGTGCAACGGCACCGTGCGGAAACAAGGATAAATGCGGCAAAGAAGCACAGTGCCAACGCGCCGCACCGTTCAGGCCGAAGAGGGCGCAACCGGAGTTGGGCCACGGTGCTGTGGGGAGATACAGCCGGAACCGCCAGTTTCCGGCGCAAGGAGGGAAGGATCCATGAGGGGGGTCCCGCGGTGGCACACCGGCCGGCCGATTTCTGAGAAATCCGGGGGTCATAACCCCCGGCTGGAAAAGGGTGGGCCCCCCATGCGGGGGGGGGGGGTTCTCATTCAAGGGGAGGTGTTGTACCCCCCCTCCATATCCCACTCGAACAACTTCCCAAGCTGACTGGATGCGCGGGTCGTGCCCGAGAAAGGCCAACCGGCCACGCCCAGGCCGGACCGGCCGCACCGGGCCAGGCCGCACCGGCCAGTCAGGGCCACGCCGGCAGTTCCGGGACACGCCGGTTGGGCCGGGCCACACCCACTGGGCCGGGCCACGCCCTAACGGTCCAGACCTAGACCCTGGTCAGGTCGACCTGGTTCGGGCGGACCCAGGGGGGTCTTGGGCCTGGTCGGTCAGGGTCCAAAACCCCCTACAACCGGACAGGTTCGTTAAAAATGCATGTATCCTTCGCTACGGGCCACTGATCGATGCACCATCAGTTTTGATTGTCATGTCGGTATATTATACTCAAGGTTTCGGAGAACTTTGGGTACGGTCGGGTTGGTTTGAACATGAAACCAACCTGGATCTCAGAGCGGAAATGTTGATAACATGAGCTATGGATGTCTGATTGAATTGTTGTCAACTTTGTTGGATTCCTCATAGTGATGCAGACCTTTTGGATTAATCTGTTCGATTTTTGGATGCAGTTGGAGTATGTTCGGGTTGGTTTTGACATAAAAACCAACCGGTCCCCTGGAACGAAAAATCCATTAACTCTCAGATCGGACGTCCGATTTACGCACCGTCTGTTGCATTGTGTTCCTATTGACATAAGGGAACTTTGTGATACATCAAATCTGGTCTGCGTGACAGTTGATGTATCGAAATATTGACTCGTGCAGCGGACCCTCCCTGAACTAGCGTGCTGTGTGCGGAAACCCTTGAGCTGGCTGAGACTTGACGACTGCTGATCGATCGACTCAGAGTGTTTCGATAGCCCAGTGGGGAGCGCTTGGTTGTATCGAAAGACCCACGACAGAGGAGTTATTTGTTTTAGTGGAAGACCTGCAGTACTCAACAAAAGGAGTACCTCTGTAAGCTATGAGGGGGAGTGCTTAGTTGTAGCGGCAGACCCATGGTGGGAAGCGCTTGGTTGTAGCAGCTGTCCCACAGTACTCAACAGGTGGAGTACTACAACAGTCTAAGGATAGTGGGAAGCACTTGGTTGTAGTGGAAGGCCCACTGTACTTGATAGAGGAGAAGTTCCCTAGAAGCTATGGGTTCGACGATGAAGACTTTCATAATCGAATCCTCTGTGGGTTCGACGGTAAAGACCTTCGTACTGGAATCCTCTGTGGGTTTGACGACGATGACAACCGTATTGGAATCCTCCGTGGGTTCAACGGTGAGGATTTCCGTACTGGAATCCTTAGTGGGTTCGACGACAATGAAAACCATAATGGAATCCTCCATGGGTTTAGTGGTGATGACTACTATACTACTATCCTACGTGGGTCCCAACTTAGATGAATCATTGGCAACATCTGATCACCTCTATCACCTTACGAAGAAGTATACCTGTGTGATCTGAGTCTTGATTTTTGATCATTATCGTTAATATGATTGTCATGTTTTCTTATGTGGTCTTGTGGTGTTCTCTTTTGTGGACTGTGTCATGCACTCCTTCATGGACATGCAGTGTTCTCTTTTGTGGACTGAGTTGTGCTCTCCTGTTTGGAATTGCTGAGTTCTCTTGTGGGCTAAGTTGTGTTCTCTTGTGTGGACCGGGTTGTACTTGGGCCATAGAGCTAGAGACGAACTAGATTTGATGAATTATGTATATGTATGGGCATATACCTATGTAGAGTTTGTTTTTACTTCGTGATTGTATCTTTTCTTTGTGGTTTATCATTTGTGGATTCAGGGAGACCTTTGGAGGTCTCGTGGTCCCTACTGAGTATCGTATACTCACCCCTGCACGGACATCACCCGCACTATGTTGTGTTGGTTGCAGACGATGGACATAAGTAATCGTGGTTTAGTCTTGTAGAGCTGGACAGTACCTGGAGGAGGATCTCACGACGAGTCATTTCCCGGAGGTGGATATCATGTCGAGTCAGTGCCCTGAGGTGGATTCATGATGAGTCGGTACCCGGAGGAGACTGACGGACGTGGAGTTTTGAGGAGGAGATATGTACCTACCCTTCAGGTAGGAAACCATAGGATGATCCAAGAGTGGCTTGTCACCTTCAACTGTTGTTCTTTGAGATGTACTTTACTTTCGGTTGTAGTTCTACTTTTCAGTTTGGTTTATATTCTGGCCCATTTACCTTTTAGCACCTTCTTTTATACTTTGTGTTTCTTCTGCTTATACTCTATGGTGTTTGTTACATTAATAAAGTAAATTCCTTCCATTTTTATCAGGATTTATGCATTTGGTGCTAGTTTCCAGCCCCTGGCCTATGGAAGTCGAGCTTGGGGTAGTCACAACACGGGCCCCGAGGACGGGTCGTGACAAATTGGTATCAGAGGCTTTCGGTTCTACCGCAGAACTCAGGACTCTGATATTTCTTATGTGTGAAGCAATAGTGTTATGGGTATTGAGTGTGGTTATCAGTCCAGGGAGTCCAGTGTTGGTACGGCAGCCGACGTATCCTTACACCAGGACCCTGACTTCTGATTTCCGACTCAGTGCACGAAAACATTGATTGCATGTGTGTTTCAAAATTTTTCTTTGTGATTACTCTGTGTTAGCTCACCAGGTATACAGTTTTGACCGTGGAACACCTAATCATCATCAGGATGCCACTATGAAGACATCCAGCTAGGGTTCCCGAAATAGGTACACGATGACAACCCACCAAGAGACGAGGTTTCGGTGCAGGGCCCTCTTAACTTTTTGAAACCTTCAGGTGGTGTACCAGCAGCACCACCACCCGTTGGGTAGCATAGGCCTCTGTGGTTTTGAAAAGAGATAGCTCCCTGGCAGTAGAGGACTGGATGGAGGCGATTGTTAGAGTTTCCACCCAGTTTTAGAAACTAGTAGAGAAGATGGTGATCTTAGCTACTAGTGTTTTCCAGTGATTGTTCATGTGGTTGGTCTGTTTAGTGAAGAGGCTTCGGTATGTGGACCAATGCCTGAGATACTATCTTAGGGTAGTGTGTCAGGTACCTCACTACCTGTAGGTCAGCAGACACTACCAGTGGTACCAGTAGAGGACACTTGTAGGCTTAGTGCCTTACATGTTTCTGCACCAGATATCCCTCATGTTCTGAGGAAAGCCTGACTCAAAAGCGGATGAGGACTGGCTTGAGGAGGTGGATGAGAGTTTCCTAGAGCTTATATAGTTTCGGCAGGACGACGTTTCAGTAGATGAGAATTCATCGGGGCATACCAAACCATTCCTGGTACTCGATTACTACGATTTGATAGGTGCTTCAGGGCTCGGACTTCTGAGTGAGGTGTGTCTAAAGGACATCTGAGCCAGCACTTATTCCTCTATGCATTCCTACATATACTAGGGTGCTAGAGAGAACCATTGTGCTTGATAATTCTTTGGCTGAGTGGATGCAGCCAGTTAAGGTTAGCTTTTAGAAAGTAGTAAACTGGTGCCAGTCTCGGAGACTTGGGCATATAAAATGTTTAAAGTAGAGGAAGTGTAAAGGACAGATGAATCTTCAAGGCAGCAGACATGGAAGTGGATCTAGGAGAGCAGCATGGGGTGGTGAAAATTTTGACATGTTGCAACCACCCTCCTTTGTAATCCCTGCTAGGCTCAGGAATCTGGAGGGAAAGGGAAAGAGTAGCTGCATGTGGTCAAGGAGTGTGACCGAAAGGGCTCTAAGGATAATTCGAAGTACGGACTATGTCTTTTGCTAGCTACCGTAGCAATATAAATCGATACGAATCAGTCCTTCCTTCCATGAATCTTTTCCCAAACCTAGAGTTTTGGGTTAAGCCGTTGACTTGACCCTCATGTCTGGAGATACCTTTGGGAGGAGACTCGAAAATCACACTTATGCCGACGGTGTGATCTGACCCTTGAGGCGAGAGTTTCGGTTGGAACCTCTTGGTGGCAGTGTCGAGGCCTTATGACGTGAGTTTGAGTATGGACTGGGTAATCACAGTTCATACACAAATTGACGGTATTAGGCAAACGTCGGGATGGGTCTTCCTTAGTCAATGAAAAGGAAACCTCAGGCAGCACATGTTAAAGTCGTGCATAGGTGGGGTGTAGCCGATCACTATTAGGTCGGCCAACCTTACCCTCGTGGCGGTAGGAGTTTTGAGTTTCAGTTCTAATCAGGGAATGGAGGCCTCTATAGTTCGATGATGGAGACCACATTCTTATACAGGTCTCACCTCGACGAGGTTTAAAGAGATGTAGCCGAGGCGGTGAGATATCATCAAGGTTCAATGTACCTTTCTAGGTCCTCAACAGGGTTGGAGAGGTGGTTTACCGCTTGAACATTCCACCTCAGTTGCACCGGGTGCACGATGTCATCCATGTATCTCAGCTAAGGAGATACGTGCATGACCCTTCACACATCATCGACCACAGGGAGTTGGACGTCGATGACGGGGTGACATTCACAGAGGTTCTGGTGGAGAATGAGGATTGATAGGATCAGGTCCTACATGGATGGTCGATTTCTTAGGTGCGCTTCACTGGCAACACAGGATCCTCCAAGAGAGCACATGGGAGCTGGAGTCTCAGTTGCGTGCTCAGTGCCCCTTTTGTTTCCCTAGTGTGTGTTATAGCTTTACGGAGACGTAAATACCTGTGGTGGGAGTAATGTAAAGACCCAGAAATTTCAAGGAAATTTTTTTTTCATAAAATTTTTGGAATTTTACAAGAACACAGTTTCTGACGACACCTGATTCCGAGGCACGGTGTGCCCGAAAACAATTTCTGAAATTTAGCTCGTGTACTTTCAATGAAAGAACGAGCAGGTTTTTCTATCAATTGATCCAGTGCTTGGAATCAAAATCCGAGGGCACTGATGAAACCACATCACCAGTAATTTCTTAAAAAGGCATTTTCCAGAGTTGCGTTTGCTCGGGAAGGGTTGTTCAATTTTGTGGATTAAGACTACAGAGAAATAAAATTTGTGCTACTAATTTTATTTTTTAAAAGTGGTAAAATCCTAATGAAGGAGGTTGGGAGGAACTAACCACCCATGTGAGGTTAAAAGTGAGGTGGGGCCCACATGAGCCCCATCCCTTCAAATTCCCTAACATCTCTAAAACCCCCACTTAAATTATGTGACACACCCTATCATTAATGATTCCAACTTTAATTCATTTAATTTTAACAAGCCTAAGATTAATTAAGTTATGTTAATTGAACTTTTGAATTTTGGAAATGAATGTGTTGGGTAATAAAATAAGACGAGTCTTATTTTATTTCGAGTTGTTTGGTTGTGTGGGGAATTGGAGTAGATAGAACCTGTCTTCTTCATTAGAGAATGCGAAGAACATCAAGACCTCGACAAAGAACGCCATCACTACAAGGAGTGCTTGATGTGTCGTTATTCTCCTCTCCGCAGTCGGTGTGAGATACCATCCACCTTGGACATATGTTGATGCCGTCAACTGCGACACAGACCTCCTTCAATGTTGTTTAGGTAGGGGTTTGAATTTGTTCATAAATTTTCCTTGCCATTCATCGTCAATTTCATTGGGCCTCTTGTTATCAATTTAACGGGAGGAGGTCGAACTGCGCGAACACAGCCGACCCTCATCCCCCTTTTGTTGGTGTGTTCGTTATGTCTTGAACGAAGGCAGCGCGGTGCAATGGAACCGCGCAGAAACAAGGAGAAAAGTGGCGAAGATTCAGGGCACTATCACGTCGCGCCGTTGAGGACGAAGAGGCCACATCCAGAGTTGGGCAGCGGCGAAGGGGCGTGGCGCCATCGGGCGGCGCCAGAAAACCATGAAGAGGTCGCGGCCAATGCGGGGCCGCGGCGGAGGGGCGCGGCGCCAGCGCGCCCTACTGGTCGAACAAGGCGGCGGCCTAAGGCCGCGATGGTGTGGGGAGCGGCGGCCGGAACCGCCGGCTGCCAGCGCAAGGAGAGTGGGACCCGTGAGGGGGTTCCCGCGGTGGCTCAGTGTCTGTCCAAACCGGCCGGCCGGTTTCCAAGATATCTGGGGTCATACCCCCCGACTGGCAAGGACGGGCCCCCCAATGCTGGGGGTCCGTTTCTCAATCAAGGGGAGGGGCTGCGCCCCCCCCCCCCCCCCCCTCCGTACCCCGCTCGGCCAAATGGTCGAGCTAACTGGGCTGGGCCGCGCCCACCGGGCAAGGCCGTGCCCTAATGGGCCAGACCCGGACCCGGGTTGGGTCGACCTAGTTTGGGCCGACCCAGGGGGTCTTGGGCCCGGTCGGTCCGGTCCCAAAACCCCCTAAACAGGATAGGTTCATTAAAATGTCAGTATCTTGGGCTACGTGCCTCCAATTGATGCACTTTCAGTTGAGATACGATCCTTGGATAAAGACGGTCATTTCAGTATATTACACTCTAGGTTTCAGAGAACATTGGGTATGGTCAGGTTGGTTCGAACATGAAACCAAACGGGATCTCGGGTCGGAAACGCTTATAACTTGAGCACCGAACATTCGATTGACGTGTCGTCGACTTCGTTGGATTCCTCTTAGTGAGACGGACCTTTTGGCTTACTCCGCTCATGGTTTGGATGCAGTTGGAGTATGGTCAGGTTGGCTTGAAATAAAAACCAATAAGGCCCATAGAACGAAAAAGCCATTAACTCTCAGACCGGGCATCCGATTGTCGTGTCGTCTGTCGCGTTGTGTTCCTATTGACATGATGGAACTTTGCGATACCTAAACTCTGGTCTACGTGACAGTTTATGTATCGACCTCTTGTCTCGTGGAGCGGACCCTCCTGGAATGAGCGTGCTGTGTGCGGAAACCCTATAGCTGGCTAAGACGTGACGACTGCTGATTGATCGACTCAGAGTGTTTTGATAGCCTAGTGGGGAGAGATTGGTTGTAGTGGAAGAACCACGGTGAAGGAGTTCTCGGTTGTAGTGGAAGACCCGAAGTACTCAACAAATGGAGTACCTCTATAGGATATGAGGGGGAGCTCTTGGTTGTAGCAGCAGACCCATGGTGGGAAGCGCATGGTTGTAGCAGTAGGCCCACAGTACTCGACATGTGGAGTACTACAGCAGTCCAAGGTTAGTGGGAAGCGCTTGGTTGTAGCAGAAGGCCCACTGTACTCAATAGGGGAGGATTTAATCAGCAACTATGGTTTCTACGATGAAGACATTCGTATTGGAATCCTCTGTGGGTTCGACAGTAAAGACTTTTGTACAAGAATCCGCTGTGGGTTCGATGACGATGACAACCGTATTAGAATACTCTGTGGGTTCGACAGTGAAGATTTTTGTACTGGAATCCCTAGAGGGTTCGATGATGATGAAAACCATACAGGAATCCTCTGTGGGTTCGGCAGTGACGACTACTATACTAGTATCCTAGGTGGGTCTTAGCCTAGATGAATTAGCGGCTACAACTAATCACCTCTATCACCTTACGAAGAAGTATACTTGTGTGAGCTGAGTCTTGACTTTCGATCATTATCTTGAATATAATTTTCAGGTTTTCCAGTGTGGTCTTGTGGTGTTCTCCTATGTGGACTGTGTTGTGCACTCCTTCGTGGACTTCATGTGTTCTCCTGTGTGGACTGAGTTGTGCTCTCCTATGTGGATTTGTTGAGTTCTATTGTGGGTTGAGTTGTGTTCTCCTGTGTGGACCAGGTTGTACATGGGATCTGGAGCTAGAGCGGAACTAGATTTGATGACTTAGGTATATCTGTGGGAATATACTTAAATTGAGTCGGTTTCCACTTCGTGATTTTCTCATTTATTTGTGGTTTATCCTTTATGGATTCAGGGAGACCTTCGGGGGTATCGGGGTCCCAACTGAGTATCGTATATTCACCCCTAAACGGGTTGCGCCTGCACTACATTGTGTTGATTGAAGATGACAGACATCTCTGATCGTGGTTGAGGCTTGTAGTGTTGGACGGTACCCGGAGGAGGATCTCATGATGAGTCGTTGCCCGAAGGTTGATATCACGTCGAGTCGGTGCCCGGAGGTGGATTCACGACGAGTCGGTACCTGGAGGAGACGGACTGACGTGGAGTGCTGAGGAGGAGATCTGTACCTACCCTTCGGGTAGGAAACTGAAGGATGATCCAAGAGTGGCTTGTCACCTTCTGTTTTTGTTCTTTGAGATGTACATTACTTTCAGTTGTAGTTGTACTTTTCAGTTGGGTTTGTATTCTGTCCCATTTACCTTTTAGCACATTCTTTTGTACGTAGTGTTGCTTCCACTTATACCCTGTGATGTTTTTTACTTTAATAAAGGCAATGTCATCCCTTTTTATCGAGATTTACGCCTTTGGATCGAGTCTCCAGCCCCTCGCCCATGGAAGGTGGGATTGGGGTAGTCACAGCACGGGCCCCAAGGATGGGTCGTGACAATAACAATATACATAGTAGGATCCTCTCTAGAGCCTCTCATGAATAATAATAGAATGGATTCTAATGAATATTGAATAAAAAGTGAAACTAACATGTCAGCTAAATAGGTATACTATGTTCTCAACCTCACCCTGGCTACACTCACAATGTAGAAAATATAATATAATAGAATATAATAATGATTATCAAGGGTACCCAACTACTATAACCCATTAGTTTATTTATTTTCCCATGTGTCTCACATCTAGGGAATCTCTCCCTAAAAGGCTAGCCATCCCACACACGAGAGAAGCACCAAAATATCCATCTCATGCACCACACCACCATGTCAATGTATCCAAAAGTTACCAGATAGTTTATTGAATCCACCACAACCAACATATTGTGTATCATACATTGAGTTGTGTACCTCAAGAAATCACAGTCGATATATAGAGTAAATATCGTCATTCCATTACGACCTATACACCATACAACTATAACATCCATTTGGATGCTATATCCATAATATCGGTGTGTGTAAAATAACCACAATCCATTTTAGCCCTCTACAAACATATATGAGGAAAAATAACTATTGTTCATACTTGTAAAATTAACTACCAAGAGATGAGAGTATGGTCCAATGGGGGTAGTCAGACATCTATCCTCGCACCAGGATATTGGGGAAAACACCCCAAAGGGATAAAAATCCATGAGGTGTGAGTTTCCCTAATATAAATGGTGGAGTAGTATATAGAAAAAAATTGCATGGAATAATATAGATCACAAGCACACAATAGGCATAATCTATTCTATGACTCAATAGTATCTAACGTCTCCTAGAATCCGGACTGCCACTACTAAAACCAGATATCCTATAAAAACACAACCATTTAAAGAGATATATTATGTTACATTATCCATTTTTATAATTTTCAATTTTCACTAATTATTTATTTTACCATTAATTATCCATTATCATTTACAAATTACATTTCATTAACAAATAATCATTCCCTCCTAGCATAAGAATACATAGTCTCTGGGTACTAAGAATAATAACCTCAACTTTTCATCCTATAAAATTTTAATCCCGAGGGTTAAAAATTTATTAAAAACATTAAAAAATTTCATATTTATATGTATTCTCGAAAAATACTCTAATATTACAAACAAAAGGGATTCAAAATGGTGACAAGATGAAATAACCATTGAGTCTTCACCACTAATATAAATAGCATAGAAATAATCCAACTGTGATAATCTAAACACGGAATGAATGTGGCATACCCCACACATCTTTTCTTATATTGGAAGGAGAGTAACCAAAAACAACTTCCCTATGCAGCGGGGAAATGATATTAGATAACCAAAAAACATCAATTCCATCCAAACAATAGATTCAAAAAAATCCAACTTTTATATCAATAGGTAATCCCAACATAAACCCATTACAATATCCACAGTGTCCTCTTAGATACCAACATGGATAAACTAATGCATCCCGCCACTATAGGAATTAAATGCTTCAACAAAAACCAACACTACCTGCTCCACCTACCAAAAGAGTCCTCTAGGATCATTCATCCCATGCTCAAATCACATCTAGGAATCCAGACCCCCAAAGCCACAATACATCTCTAGGCTTAGCCATCATAGGCTAAAATCACATCATAAGCAATAAGAAACAAACAAGAAATAAACAAGAAACATAGATTTTGGCTCCAAAACAAGGCATTTGGTCATCACACAAAAATGAGATATCATGGTTCCAAAGAACATGACACCCAAACATTAAAAGAAAACAAGAAACTAGTTCCCTATAAATTTAATATGTTTTATCACCTAACAAATTCATTATTCCCTATTGAATTAACTTTTTTCGTTATTCATAAGTTCTAACTACATGGAACCTAAGAATCATGTTATTATAGTTATCAAAGAATAACTAATCTATTAATTTTAAATACCTTCTATTCCACTATCAATAGGAATTATAATTCTTCAGATTCAATAACCAATTTAATTAAACATGAATATCTTCACAAATTTTATTATCCTAAAATTGCAACAACAATAACAAACAGATTCATTAAACATGTATCTTTAATTCCTTTAGACAAATATTTATCAATTAATTATAGATTAATGTTATTTACCAATTCCCATATAGAGAAACATTATAAACCATGAAAGGAATATATTTCACTCAATTAAGAAAATCACGAGGCAAACTATTATCATTGTATAAAGAAGCAATATCACTGTGTGATCTATACTAATTCATTAATCCTAATAAAATAATTATTAGGTAAATTAAAATCTGATAAATGGTGATAAAACATGATGAATCTACAATTACACATAATTAAATATAGAATAAATTAATTCCCTACCTCAAAAGTTCATTGACATTTTTTACATGGGGATGGATCAACAAAACATATCATTGACCACTTCTCCCTCAATACTTCCATCCATATAAGGATGTCGTGACACCACCACACCAAAAAAAAATATAAACCCTATTAGAACCAATGGAATGAATCTTTCAGAACATTTCTGGATGATAAGAGAAGAAACCAGATCAAACTGGGAGAAACTGCAAGAAAAATAATGGAAGAAACACACCTTGTATCAAGTCGGGTCACCACAGATCTAAGTGAAAATCCTATGATTTATTACCATAAAATGGATCTACAAAACACTGTGTAGGGGAATTTCAGGTTTCCTATGATGAGAGAGAGTAAATCTGTATCTATAGGGTTTGACAACACAAGTAACTGGATTGATTTAAAAAAAACTGCATTGTTGAATGGGACATTGAGTAATCTCTTTTCTCATCATGTAATTCCTTAATATCGGTTTTCATCGAAAAAAAACTAGAATATTCATTTTATTTAAATTTTCATACAAAGAAATATTACACATAGTGATACCCACATCCAAATCATGTAACCTTATTTCACAACATGAAATAACTCTACATCTATATTTGAGCAATTAAGTCCCTCTGGACATCCTCTAAGCCACCTATGAGCATCTTGGTCTTCAGAAACATGCATAGGGTTGATCTATGAGGATCTGGTCCCTTAATCTGATCAATGGAAAAATATTATTCTTATCATATCAATGAAATTTTAATTTTTTTTCTATAGATTAAAATGTTAAACTAAAATTCACCCATCTTGTAGCCACCATATACTCATATGATCCCTCAATTGGAATCAGATCGGGTTCTACTAAAATAATTTTTGAGTTTTAACATATATTATATACTACAAATTATCATTATTTTATTATAAAATATTTATTACAAACTTATTTCTCTATAACCTGTTTTGGTAGGAAAATATTTTTTATAATTTGATACGTTTGAATGCTGGAACTGTAGAAAATTTGAATTTTAGTAGAAAATCTATTTTTATGAGAATTATTATGTGTATTAGAGAGACAAATAAAGGTTAGATTTGTTAATACTAATTTTGATAACTTTGTAATTTTCACTTGAAATAATGTGGTTCATGAGTATGAAGTTACTACATTTTAAAATTATGAATATAAGTAATAGTAATTAAATTATAGTGCAAGGAATACTCACCTTTATTTTATGTTAATAAATTTATAAAGTCAAATTTCATCATGATAAACAGTTGATAGTATTTTTAAAAGATAGATGTTTCTCAATTTGGAACTTCCATCTTATTGAAACTAGAACATATATGTTGAGAGATGAAAATCATGATTTTTATTTAACACTTGGATAGCCAATATCCCAGATACATGAAAGAGTTATTACTATTGTTAATAGTTTAAATTATCTTGGAGAGATTTATCTTGCTTATGGAATAATTGGGGAAACCGTCATAATGATTATGATTAATGAATGTGAATCTAAGAGAACAACTTTTGATGATATGAGAAAAATTAAAAACATTACTCTAGATGATCTTATTAAAATCCTTATGCAATATTATGGTAGATTTAAAAGTGAGATAAAAACCTGAAAAACATTAAGAGAGGAGTTTATTTTGAAATTACTTAAGATGTTCTTAATAAATCTAAATATGCTGATAAATTGATGAAGTATTAAAAAATAAGATTTTTATTATTCAATATGATTTTAGTAAATTAGAAATGTTTGAGAATTTATTAGTTAATCATTCAAGAATAAAGAAATTTTTTTTGGGAAAGGGTGACATTCAGAACATATATAAGAAGTGTCACTATGATAAAGGTGATATGAATGATTCTTTTGAGGTTAAATGATATGATTGTATGAAAATAGGATATTTAAGACCATATTGACCTAATCTCAAAATGAAGGATAATAAAGAAATATCTTATCATTGAAATATGAAAACAAATACTATAATTTCAAGTGAAAGAAATGTATATAAGATTCAGACTCATGGAATAATAAAAGAAGTGATAGGTCCTATCGTAATTCTTCAGATAATGAGATCTCTAGAGGTAATAATATTGGTTTTATATTCATCATATCAATAGTGAAAAAATGCCTCATGACACATGTATATATTGTTTAATCTCATAGTAATGTTACACTGAATCAAAATTATCCACATAATAATAATATAAACAATTTTACATATTCCGATGATGAATCTAATTCTTATAAGGAGTAAAATAATTCTTTACCTTGTTATTAATAACTATATAGATTTGAAAAAATTATTGAACATGAAAAATGTAAAATTTCCTAAAAATATGAGGGTCTCCAATAATAACTTATGAAGTAAAATTCATGGATATCTACCATTAATATAGAGAAATTATATATTTCAAAATAAATAAATCAATAAAACTGTAAAAAACACATTCTAATGAACTTGAGAAAACTATTTTTGAGAAAAATAATTTACAAATTTACATTATAAAAATAGTTAGAATTATAACACAACCAATGATGAAAACATGTTCATCATACTAAAATATGAATTTTCTAGTTTGAGGAATATTTTTTCAAGTTTTTATAATGGAAATGAAATCATAGAAAAAGTGAATAAACAAATTAAACCTTGTTAGTATATTTCAAGAATGATTTTTAATAATAGAAAATTTATTTTAATAATAACAATTTGTTCCAAAATGTACCAAAATATTCAATAAGTGTGCATGTGCTAGAAATTAGAAAAAAAAATTAGTTTACAAAAATTCAGTCCTTATGAATGTATAATTGATATTTTTTCGAAAAAAATATATTTTCTCAATGTGGTAATTTTGTATAAATCTGGTTACCTATGATTTTGTTTTATAATAATAATACCAGGAAGGATAAGGTTTGGGTTCTGAAACAGTATTATTTTTATTTTCATGAATATAAGGAATGTTCCAACAACAAGAACATAGTGTACATGTGTAGTGGTTGTTCCGGACAAGTGACTTGAAAAAATTAATCCACTAAAAAGATTTTAAAGATGAATGGATTAAAAATAACATTAGAAGATGATGAAAATTTATAAATTATTATTATATGAAATAATTTTATTCTAGTAAAATCCATAATATCAAATGTTTTGTTTGTTTTAGGACATAAGGAAAATTTTATCAAGATAATTTATCTATTTAGTGAGGTTTATATTTTTAAATTCAGTAAAAATAAATTTACTACTCCTAGTTCATCATATGAGTTTATTATTTATTTTTTATGGATGAGAATGTATTCACTTTAAACATAGAAGGCCTTAGGATCTATGATATACCTTGTCTTAGTGAAATTGTAGACCACTCATTGTTATGGTATATAATAATTAGACACAATAATATAAGAATATTACCTATGATATCAAAAAAAGGACTTGTTAATGACCATCCAGAAAATAGATTTGACACATCTATGTGTGTAATTCCGATAAATTTGGGAAGCAAAATAATTCATGTTTTTAAATCTATTAGTGAGGTTTCATCTTCTAATGATTTACAGTTAGAACACATGGAATTATTTTTTCCTACGAAAATTGGATATAATGGTAGAAAATACTATGTATATGTTATCTTTTATGATTGCAAAAGATATGCATGGATCTATTTTATAGATAATAAATATGAATCTTTTAGTTGATTTATAACTTTTTTAGACAGAGTATAAAATAATAAAAACCACTCTGTGATAACTATTCATAGTATCATAGTTGAAATTGTTTTCATATAAATTTAAAAACATTTTAATTAAAAAAATGAATTATAAAAAACTTTCGGCACCAAAACTCCACAAAAAAATAATGTAGCTAAATAAAGATATGGAATTATTTAGGATATTACTAGAACCATGGTAATGTAATACTTAGTTTCCATGGGTGGATATTTTTCTATAATTTTTATAAATATACATTACTTTTATAAATATATTTTCATAGTGGTTGTATTTTTAACTCAATTGAAAATGAGGGACAGATTCAATTACCAATGGCCACAACCAAAACACATGGACACATTGGGATATGGATGTAAGATGATATTTTCTAGCCATAAAATATAATAAGCCTCTAGGTTGAAATTTATAACAAATAGTTTGCAATTTCATATAAACCATTAATGTCACCAGATTAGTAAATATGACTCTTTATATATGGATGAGTAACTGAGTTGGTGTATATGTCACATAGTATAGAATAATTTATTCAAATTAAGATTAATTTATTATAATTAAATTATATTTATAGAAATTTACACATATTTATTAAAAAATTTGTAGATTTATAATTATTTTCACTCATGTATAATAATTTTATGAATATATACATCATGTTATAAAAATTTATATTAATTAAAATATTTATTATATACTTACTATAATTTATAATAATCTATAAATTATATTTTATATTCAGTATTTTTTCATTTATTAAAATCATACTATTAATTTTAATAATTATAGTAAATTTATATCTATAACAAATAATATATAACACTGAACAATTTATACCAATTAATAATAATATATAATAATTTTAATAATCTATAGTAATAGAGAAAAATGTAAAATAACATATTCAATATTTCATTTTAATTGATGATAATTAATAATAATTTTCATTAATTTATACGAATTTATAATAATTTATAAAATATTTTCTATAAATTGATTGAAATATTTTAAAAGATATACATAAAGAAATGTAGTGTTTTAAAACACATTTTTCTTTTATTAATTGTAATAAATTATGAAATTTACTGATTTAGAAAAAATTATTATAATATATAAGCATTTGTAACAATTTAATCTAATTTAGAAAAATTAAGACTAACTTAGGGTAATTTTTAATAATATATGTTAATTAAATATAATTTAGTATAATTAAGTATAATTTATAATAATATTACTAATGTATACTAATATATTTATTATTTTATACGAATTTATAATATTATTTTTAAATAATAAAAATATATACAAATATATATATAAATTTATTTTATTTTATATTAATTTATAATAAATATTATTGTAATATATTATATTATGTTTATTAAAATCATTTAATTGGTTATATAATTTATAATAAGTATTTTATTCTATATTAGATTGAGGGGATTGAAATATGCAAACAACCAACATATATAGAAACCCCAATGGGTAAAGCCTCAACAATCCCCATAAGGAATTAAAGTATCTAACCACAACTATTTAATTTCATGAATTCTTTCAAAGTCCCATGTGAAAGATAGCTTGATGGACTAATCGATATTATTCATAGGGCCTTTTTTAGAGATGAACCAAATCCCTGAATGATCATTTAATATCATTTCTATCAACCAATCTTATTATTTTCAACCCCTTGTAAAAAAAGTGTCACCATATTATTTAGTATTTATTGTTTTTTATTACTCACTAATTTTATTTGTTATGTTGTATTACCACATTTAATGAATGAATGTGACCTGCATTAGAAATAAATTGCCTACATGAGGAATAGAAATAATCGAATTACATCTGAATGAAAAATTCTAACCCATTCTCCAAAACCAAGATATTTAATAGAATTTTTTCAAATATATCTTATTTTGATCTTAACTTGTGTTAGATGTAAACTGAATTTTTTACTAACAGTGATAAACTATAAAAATATTATTATTTTATATGACAGTTAAATCCATGTAATATTAATGGAGTGTATAAAAAATATTAACTATATTATAAAAATATATAGTTTAACCAAATATATAAGGAATCTATTTTCAAACAAATTATTTGAAATGGAAATAAAAATAAAATGAATGGAAATATTTTTCTAAAAAATAATCTATACATAGAATTTGTATTACTATTAAAAAAAGAAATCAGTTTTGATAAATGATTTCGATGAAATTTATAGATATTAAATGAAATTATTATCATTAATATAACTTTCTTCTTGGAATATGAAAATAATAAAACGATTTTTATTCTTAAGACTATATTTTTCTAAAAATATATTTTTTACAATTTTTACAATTATTTAAGAAATTATTTTTCCACTTATTGAAATTGTATTCGACAATTTGATTTCATTTTGAAATTCATAATTTCTAAATTATCTTACAGTGAACTTTTTATAATTTTATGAAAATATATATTTTATAATGAACGGTGAAAAATAAATATATTTTTTCAAATGTGTTATTAATTTTTCTACAAATAAATAGTTAAAATATCTATTATTGTGATTTGAAAATAAATATTCTTTTAATAATATTATGAATAATCAAATTTTTTATTTTGAAATAAATTTAATGTTTAATTATTATATAAAATATTTTCTTAACCTTGATAATATTTTCATTGGAAAAAAACATTTTTTTCATGCTTTTTTGTTTTGTTTTATTTTAAATTATACCACTTATAATTTTTTAAGTTGATAAAATCTATTCAATAGTTGGAATATAAAAAATAATAAAAATTAATTTATAAAATTATGGTGAAAATGGGTTTGTAGTGGGGTTAAACTAAAATGTTAAAGGTTAAAAATGATCATAAACTTGTCCGGTTATTTTTTGAAGACCACATTTAAACCATATATACTCTATTATTTATGAATCAGCCATTTTGAGAAAATTTTAACATCAAAAACATTATTATAATTTATTATTTCAAAATATTTTAATTGTTTCATCTCCCTCAATTACAAAAGGCACCCCTCTTGTCTCTTCTTCACACAAACAAGGCCCTTTTTATTCACCCAATACTTACATAAATTCTTTCCTTAAGTGAATCGAAACATCCAATATTTTATATTTTGATAATAAAAAACTTCTAATAATTCTATTTGATCTATCATAATGTGGTTATTTGAAGAATTGGTATCATTCCTAACATATTTTTGAAATTTTATTATGTATTCCACCACTTTAAAATAATATTAAACTAACATGATATAAAAAATAGATATCTACAATATAATTTGATGTTGTTTTGTTTATAAAATATTAAATATTTATATCCTCTTCTATCATATGGTAAAAAAAATCATCGTTCATCATTACACTGGATTACAACATCGTGAACTGTTGTTATTTGTTTTCCATCACCGCTTCTTAGAGATTGGGACAATAATGGATTCAATGTAATTATATGATATTTGTTACATAATTATACAAGTATAATTTTTTTCCAGTAAACCTTCTTACATTAAATTTTTTGTGGATTCAATAATTTATCTCTTCTATATTGAGGACTATCACCTTGCAAAGAAACACGATTCATTTTTCATATACACATAAATCATTAATGTGTATATACAACCTAAAGTCTCAATGAATGGTGTATTTTATACATATATCCCCCAATTTAATGAATGATATTAAATATTTATATTAATAACAAATATGATATCAATATATCATGGTTTACATTATGGATATGTTGTATTGATGATCAATGATAAAGGAATAAAACTAAATAATCATAACAAACAGGAACAACAAAGTAGTTTTCAACCGAAACAGAGATTTTAATAGATAATTTTATATAAAATTTTGATAAAAGAGTATTTTTAGAGAAAATATTTAATTATATATATGATTATGGACCTATAATATATGTATAATAAATTTATATACATTATATTTGAGGTTTTAGTGATTTTTAGGAATGATGAATATAAGCAAGGGATCTTCACCTAAAAAGTTTCTTTATTATAACATATGTTATGTTATAAACCAATATTGTTTTATAAGTCATATATATAGAACTAATGAAATATTATATTTTTATTTTATTTATAATTTTTTTCATATTTATAGTTTTGTTTTATTTCAATCATTCATGTGGATTATGGTACATAAGATAGTAATTTGGAAAGAGATTTATGATGAAGTCTCTTTATTTAATAATATTTTTAAAAATATATTATTATTGTGGAAATATTTAGATATAAATATTATAAGACTCATTAATTTCCTTCTTTTATAGTTTATTTTTGTGAATACATGTTTTCTATTTATTTTCCTCAGTTTTCATGATAAAAAGAATAAAAGTATATTTTAATGAAAAAATGACTTTATTTCTCTATTTACCGATAATAAATTTTATTTGTTTAATGTTTCAAGAATTTAATTTCATACACAGAATACTGTATAAATTTACTGTTACCCTTGATTTAATTTTTAAAAATATGTTTAAAGGAATCTTTTTATCATTTTATGAATGAGGTGCATTTGAATTTTTTTTGAAAATGTTAAAGAATAATTGTTTTTATGTGTAAACAATTAACGAAATTTTCCAAAAATCATCACTGATCAATAATACAAAAATTTCATTTGAAGTCCTAAAGTATATTTTCATAGAAATGTTTTTTGAAAATGTTTTGGGAATTACTTTTAAACGTTATTTTAAAAAATGAAAATATTTTCCCCCATAAAAATATTTATATGGTATTTAAAAATAATTTCCATTAGAGATGACATATATTGTTGATACTTATGATTTAATCATTTTATTATCCAAATTCAGCATTATTATTATCTCTATTTTTTTTTGATGGTATGTTTTTTATGAACGTCTTCTTTTTCTTCACAGGTAATACTGGGATGAAATTATTCTTGAACCCTCTTATTTTTCAATGATTTATGTTATGATGAAATGTGTATGAATATTGTTTCATTAAACATGTTATTCTAGGATTAAAATTTTAAGAATAAAATTTATTTTAAGTTATTTATATAGGATTAATGTTTTATGATCTTGTGGAACACATATTTAAGAGTTTTGTTAAGTGATAGGTGTGACCCATATCTCCCTCTAATGCCTTGGGTACAGATTTATATCTAATGGTATAATAATGGGATAAATGTTTATTATCTGCATCCACAATGTGAAAGGAGTTGATGATCATGATCCAGTATGGGAAACAATTATATATGATTAATTGATTATGGGAAACTGGTGATGTGGCCATATTCACTTTGTTTTATGGTCTTGGTAATTGACTAAAAAAATTAAATGGTATTTATACCTATGTTGGTTTGAAAATATTATTATGTGAGATTATTTTTAATGAATTAAGATTATTTCACACTCTTACGAAAATTTCATATGGAAATTATAGTGCTTTGTTCCATGACTCGTGATATGATCTATGATATTTTACATATGAACATTTTATGCTATTTTTATGATATAATAAACTTATTCTTAATTAGTTTCTTAATATTATAATATATTTATATCTTCAATGTATACTATTACTGAGAAGCTGATATCACATTTTTTTAGGATTCCAATTCCTCAATTTTGATAAAATGTAGTATGTGGGATATATCAAGGATGAGAGCTTGTTACAAAGAACTTAATTGGAGATGTTATAGTTAACTTATGAAGATAGGGTTTATGTATACATATTTTGGAAGAAAAACATGTATATGTTCCCTAATAATGTTTTTGTGTAATGTAATAAATATTTATCTAAAATATTTAATATTTATGTAGGAAGATCGTGGGTTACTGTAGTTGGTTTTAGTGGATTTTTTTTAATCATTAGAGTCTAGGATGGGAATAATTTAATAAAGAACCCATATTATGATTGTAATTATAGGATATCATCTTATTCTATTGATAATGAATATGTTATGTGGTTTTCCTAGAAACATATCCCTTTTGGGATACTAAAGGATGATTTGGTTTTAGTATAGATGCATCTTGGGGATAAAATCCCAAAATGAGTTTGTTGATAACATCTTAACCATCATTTTAAGGAAAACTCATTGCGCACTTACTATGAACCTATTTAATCAATTTTTAGGGATATTCTATGATAAATTTCCATTTTATTTTTAAAATATCATCATGTATTTGAATAGTTGATGATCATGTATATCCTTGGTAAACCATATGAGGTCATAGATTTAATTAAAAATATTCAGATTTAGAAATATTATAATTTTTTATTCACAGATACGTTTTTTCACAATAAGATTATTGTTTCACAAACTATGAATTTATGTATCTATAAATCAATAAAATCCAAAGGAATAATGATAATGACATGGGTGAAATAAAAATGAAATGTTTTTTCACATAAGTGAGACAATGATATGGGTATTGTGATGCATAAGTTTATTGTTATGCTAAAAAAACATTATAAAGAAACGATTTATACTGAACTTCCAAATGATCAAAGGAGAGAAACATGTTCTATTAAATCCTTTCTAAGAGAAAATAAACCTATATTTTTGGGTTATCTAAATTCAATAATGGTTTAGTGATGGAATAGGATAGTTGAGAAGTTATTTCTCGTTGTTTAGTGATTATAACATTATAATGATGTCCAAGTTGATTATTTTTTAGAAAGATAATGAGATCAAATGAAGAACCTTATTAAGAAGATGAGGAAAGATGAAACAAATACCTATATATAATGGAATGAGTTAAAGATTATATTTTATTGTATGTAAATCCGTAATTTACTACATAAAGACATGGGTATGTAATTGATATAGCTTAAGAAAAAATATGAATAACCTATTGGTACATATATGGATAATTCTTCTAGGATTACAATCTAAGAATTCAGTTTAATCCGAAAAAATGAATGGAAAATTGATCGATTCATTAGTAGATAAAAACCAATCTCCCAAATAGTGTTATCTATAATATATTTTTGGTAGATATGATTAAATTTTTTATGTTTACTCAAGGTAAAAATATAAATTGGATATTCCCACAATTCCCACAGTTTTGTTAATAATAGGAATATCATGTCTCATAAAAACTCAAATTAAGAATATGGTGGAATTAAATTACATCCATCCACATGGAAAAAATAATGTTGAAACATAAATAAGATTTTGACGTTCATAAGATAAAAAAGGGAAGGTCAAAAATATTATGAATTTCAAAATGTGATGAATGGTATATTTAAGGAAATGGAGGAGAAGTGGATGTAAACTAATGCCCCACAAATTATTCAATTCATCAAGTAAATGGAATATAATAATTTTGACAACCTGTGAATGAATTTATGGTTCTTGATGATCATATTTAACAAACATATAATCCCAATTACGAAGGGAAATCCTATATGATCCTATTTTCTAAGATAGACATGGGGAAAGGTTCACATATAATCAACTATCGAATTGAAATTGTTTTATTTGATTCTTCCTCAACCCACAGTATTATTTCTATGAAATGTGATTTGTTTATTGACTTTCCATCTCAAAAATAATATTTTGAGTTAGTGTAAGAAACATAATGGTACACAGGCTTCATCAAAAGTCTATAGTTCCTATTTTATTGATTTTTTTGGAATTTTTCTTCCTCATATTCTTATTATTATTCATTTAGTGTAATTTAATGTGATACTTGGTTGGGATTTAATTTTTTTATAGGAACCCATATCAATTTCTATGGAATGGAAGTCATATATTGTATTCCCCAAGTACCCATTTTTATTGATCAGTGATATTATTAATACAAAATTCCAATGGAACGTAAAAAAATCATGTCGATCTTAATTCAAATCCATGAAGTATATTTGTCTCCTAGTTGAGCCAAAATTAAGAATCAAGGAGAAGACTATTTTTTGGATGTTTTTTTGATTTATTTATGATTTAATTAAATTATATTCCATAGAATCTTCATGTTTTTATCTAAATATAAATCATACTCATTCCTTATCCTATTTAAAATAATCTATTTTTAGTATAGAAAATTGAGTGGAAAAATTGAAAAATAAACTTCATTAGAATCATGATAATGGATTTATAAACCCTAGTTTTTTTCCATGGGGTTCACCTATTGATTTCTTTATGAACAAATATGGGTCAATGCATCTCTGTATTGAGTATCTAGAACCTAACAATATCACTATCAAGATAAAGTATTACCTACTTCCAATTAATTATGTGTTTTATCAATTTTGAGAAACAAAATAATAATCAAAGATTGATGTTCAATTTGTGTACTATTACCTGAGGCTCAACTGTGAAGAAATATTTATACAAATATTTCTAATGAGGTATAGATACTATGAATTTATAGTTATTCTCATTGGTAATACACATTTTCCTTCTATATAATTTTATTAAATGAATAGTCTCTTTAGTGATTACCATGATTAGTTTATGTAATTATTTATAGATGGTATTAATATACACTCAATGTTAAAGGAATGGAATAAAGATTATTCTAGGAATGTTTTGAGGCCCCCAAAGAAGAAAAATATGAACTAAAAGTCTACCAAGTATTAATTTTTGCTACATAATATTTCATTCATGGGTTATATTATAATGAAAAAAAATATTAATATATAAATAATTTGTAATATTAGATTAAAATCCGATATATTCTATAAGTGCACACTTATGGGAAATAATATTCTGGAGTTTTTTGGAGTCAAGAAACTCAATATTTATATTTGGAGAAAGATATTCAAGATCTCTGATAATGATGATCCATTTTTTTAATCTTTATTAACATAACATAAATAAAAGCATCTTTGAAACATGGGAAATGAAATATAGAATGTGTGATCTCATATGATTGGTAAGGATAATAAAGGTAGATATATAAATATAACATGAGCATGAAGGTATGAGAACATGATATTACCATTTTAAAACCAAAAAATGTATATCAATTATTATAATCCTGAGTTATGGAATTAATATTGGCAATTCATAAGTCGTTAATCAGAATGAAATCCAATAACATGATCCATGAGAGAATAAAACTAGACTAGATATGGAATTTTGGTATACACATAATAATATATAATATTTTCAAAAGTATTTAATGCTTACTACCAAGGAAATCATAGTGGAATGGGTTCACGCCCCAAAACATCTTTCCAGTGAATTTTCACTTCCAATACCATTATATTACGAAAAGTTCATTACAAAACTATGATTAATCCACATTAAAGTAATATATATATATTAAGCATTAAATCATTACCCATTATATAAATATAGATATAGGTCCCAACTATCACAGATAAAACATCGTATAGTTGTATTCCATAAGATCATAAAAAATTCATAACATCAAAGCCATCAAAAGAAATGGGAATCAGTAAATTTTAACAATATAATAACCTATTTAAAAGAAATAGGTTTCATAAACATTTAAAATTTAAATCATAGAATAACCCATGTGAAATGAAGTGGGTATCTTATGAATTTCAAAATGGTTTAGCCCATGGAAAATATATATGTTTAATAAACATATTTTCATCGTAAACGTAACCCATTTTGAGATATAAAAATAATGATATAAGTGGAACATATATTTCATAAATAATAATTATGAACAAACTAATTCACTTTGTAATGAAATTAATTTTGAAATATCACATGAAAAATTTATTTATAAAAATAATCATTCCATTTATAATATAAAATTTCAATAATATAAACATCTTAATAAAAATTATCGTTAAAAATAACCACTGAATCTTATAAAAAATGTATTAAAAAAAATTTATAATTAAAAAAATATTATATCCTCATTAAAAACACTTAAAAAATTTGAAATTCATTTTCAAATAAACATTACATTGAAATGTATAAATGATTCATTAAAGATCATATAAATATTCATTAGGAAAATAGAAATTTTAAATTTCAAATAATAATAGAAAACTAATTTATCACAGATATTTTTGAATAAATTTTAATTTTATATAAAAAAATATCATATAATAAAATCATTAAATCATTTATTGGATATTATGATTATAATTTTTTTCCAGGTATTGCGTACGACACAAGCTATCAAGGAAGGCCGTGATTGTGTGTAAAGAAAGACAAGCTGGTTTTGTGTGTAGTAAAAGATTCCTTTGATGATGTATATTACATAAAAACAAAATATTTCTCATAATAGTCTCGGGTGTTACATTCTACCCCCCTTAAAATGAATTTCACCATCGAAATTCTTCACTTGTAACAAACAAATGAGGATACCTCTCCCTCACCATATCCTCAAGCTCACATGTAGCTTCTTCTAATTGGTGGTTCCTCCATAAAACTTTTACCAAGCCAGTGGTCTTGTTCCGTAGGACTTTTTCACTACGATCGAGAATCTCTATCGGTTGTTCTTCAGAAGAATGATCTTGTTCCAGCGGTACAACTTCTGAGCTGAGTACATGTGAAGGATCAGGTATGTACTTTCTCAAGAGAGATATATGGAAAACATCGTGAACTTGAGAGATATTCGGTGGAAGCGTCAATTAGTAAGATACCTTCCAAACACGATCCAATATTTCAAAAGGACCGATATACCTAGGGCTCAGCTTTCCCTTCTTTCCAAATCTCATTACTCTCTTCCAATGAGATATTCGTAAGAACACTTTATCACCCATTTCAAACTCTAATTCTTTTTTTTCAGTTTTCGGCATAACTTTTTTGTTTACATTGAGATTCTCTTATGTGTTGTTGAATAGATCAAACTTTTTCTGCCATCTCATCATCACGATAAGCTCCTAATAGCATTTTTTCCCCAACTTCATCCCAGCAAGTTGGAGTACTGCATTTCTTTCTATAGAGAGCTTCATAAGGAGCCATCAGAATACTGGAGTGAAATCTTTTAATATAAGAAAATTCCACCGAAGGTTGGTGTTGATCCCAATCACCTTTGAAATCCATAGATAAAGCTCTAAACATATCTTCTAGAGATTGAATTGTTCTCTCAGACTGACCATCTGTCTGAGGATGATAAGCAGTGCTGAAACTCAACTTTTATCCAAAGTATACTGAAGACTTCACCAGAACTTTGAGGTAAACCTCGGATCCCAATCATATATAATAGAAAGTGGTAATCTATGAAATATTACCAATTCCTTTACATATATCCTGGAAATCTGATCCAGAGAGAAATCCTCTCTAATAGAAATGAAGTGTGTAGACTTTATAAGATGACCAACTATGACCCATATAGCATTATTGCCTTTGGATGTTTTAGGAAGTCATGTGACAATGTCCATAGTGATGTTTTCCCATTTCTATTCGGGTATGGGTAATGGTTGTAACATCCCCTTAGACTTCTATCTCTCATCTTTAACTTGCTGACAAACCAAGAAACGAGAGACATATTCACCAACATTTCTTTTCATGACATCCCACCAGAAGTACTCTTTCAGGTCCCTATACATCTTCATGCTTCCAGGATGAATAGAAAATGAAGAACTATGAGCCTCATCCAGCAGCTCCTTCTTTAATTCGGGGATGGGAGGAACACAAACCCGATTCCTGAACTTTATTATCCCATCACAATCAAGGTTGAATTCAGGAACATTTCTCACCTTCTTTGGTAACTCTACATCTTATTTCTAGGCCTCTTTAATCTTAACATGTAATTATGATTGAACATTCATTTGAAAAAGATACGATTTTCCCCTTTCATTATAATTCCACGATCCATCCTTTGTAAATCAATAAATATTGGATCTTTTGTTATCCTCATCATGGATAAACTGGCATGGTCTTTTCGACTTAATGCATCTGCCACCTTGTTTGCTTTCCCAGGGTGGTAATGAATTGAGCCATCGTAATCCTTAATCATCTCCAACCATCTTCTTTGGCGAATATTCAGCTCCTTTTGTGTGAAAATATACTTTAAACTTTTATGATCAGTATAAATGTCACACCTTTATCTATAAATACAATACCTCCAAATCATTAATGAAAAGATTACCGCAGCTAACTCCAAATCATTAGTTGGTTAATTTTGCTCATGGATTTTCAACTATCATGAGGCATAAGATATCAACATATCATTTTTCATAAGAACACACCCCAATCCATTCTTGGATACATCACTGTAGATCGCAAACCTTTCTCCACTACAAGGATGTGTGAGCACAGGTTCACTGGATAACCTTCTTTTCAACTCCTTGAAATTCTCTTCACATTCCTCTATCCAAAAAAACATAACTCCTTTCCGAGTCAACCTGGTGAGTGGATTAGATAATCGAGAAAAATCATTCACAAAACGTCGATAATATCTAGCCTAAACAAGAAAACATCGGATCTTAGTTACTGTTGTTGGTCTCGACCATCTTTCAATAACTTCTATTTTTGCTGGATCCACATATATCCTCTCTTTTGAGATTATGTTACCCAAAAATGAAACTTTTTGAAGCATAAATTCACACTAGGTAAATTTGGAATAAAGCTTCTCCTTTCTCAGGGTCTTCAATATAATTCTCAAGTGATCTTCATGTTCTTACATTCTCTTTGAATATACAAGAATATTGTCTATAAAGAATACCACAAACTAATAAAGATAGTCTCTAAAGACACTATTCATTATATCCATGAAGATAGAAAGGGAATTAGTAAGACCAAATGGCATCACTAATATTACCAATCCTCCAACTTCCTCTTAAAATTTTTATTGTTAGTAGGATCCATCCTGTATAGAGGAACAAAAACCAAAGTTACTATTGGAACATGTTATATCGTAATATCATCATCTATCTTATGAGTTATTTGTAAGAAATATTTTCGAAAGATATCTCTAAAATAATACACCGGTAGAGTCATGTTCAGGTGAAAACCCGATGATCTTCTATGAAATGACTAGTGATATAGGATGTCACTCCTCCCATCCCACGGTGCACAAGTCCACGTGGACCATCCAAAGCATTCCATTCTCCATTATGCGTATATCTATCAGCCTATGGTGATATGAATGTCACCCTATAATGATAAGAATAAATATGGGTATGATAAGGTTGAACATAGTCAATCATAAGTTTATCATTGAACCTTGTCATCTTAAGGATGATGTTTTTACAAAATAATTTATAACCTAAAATCTCAAGAGGGATATCATAGAATTGGTTTATAAAATAATCTCATTTACCCAATGGTATATCTAGGGTTTTCACCCCACTGAAATACTGAATTTTGAGCCCAAGAATATTGAATGTTAATATAAATATAATGGTGTGCTCTGAACCTGTATCAAATATTAAAATTCAATAGTAGAGGCTAGTATAGTAGTACCTCATTCCATTGATGGATCTAATATTTACTCCCCGGGTGTCAAATGTAATTAATGTTACTAAGATGAATGGAAACCATATGCTATAGATATAATTCCATGAGAATATATTAATTTTTTTCATATAAAAACCGATTTCTAGCTACTATGACCATAACCTCTTCATAATCCTTGTTGATTGGTGCTACTAGTACTTTCTGTCTGATAAAAAATTGACGAACCTACTCATTAAGGTTGCGTTGTTGTGGATACAATTCCACTAATATTAAGAGTAACGTTCTAGAAGATCCAATGAAGTAGACCCATAAAGACACAACCCGAACACTCTAGTGGGTCTCTATCACAGTGAGACTTCACATTCCCATGTTGTTCAAACTGATGGAATACAACTGATCCACTAATACATGCACTTTTTTTACACCACTTATAATTATAGGAGACTCAAAATTACACTTTCTTCTTTTGTAAGAACTACTACCATGTTTTAGAATAGACCACTCATTCCTAGCACTATCATCTTCCCTTAGGTTCTTCTCATAAATAAGGGTTTGGTTCATAATTTATAAAAATTTATCTAGAAATAAAACAGTGATCCTAGTAAATATTGAAGGAATAATCCCATACTCCAAATGAAAAAAATCATGTTAACACATCACTAACAACAATATGTACAATAAAGTATAACATAGTAAACCAGGATGAATTATCCATTACAGGCATAAATCCCAACTCTAGGTTCATATACACCCTGGTTTAGTGAACTCTCAATATATTTGTGAAAAAGTTACTATTGAATGTAGTCTAGATGTCTTCCTCGAACACACTATAAAGATGACCATCCTAGGTATTAACATCCCAATAATACATGCTGAATTAACAAAGCATATAATTATCATGATTGAAAATTCTACCAAGAGGCATATCTATATACTCAAATATAGATATCATGAACTTCAGCTATGACTCAGTAGCATGAGGTCCTCCATCCAATAAAATTGTTATAGGAATCTGAAATTGACCCAGGATCAATATTCATGGTTATTACATTATTTTTTAACAATATTCAGAACATTAAAAAAGTACATGCTTGTAGAATATAATATTTTAGTGTCTTTGGAAACTTAGAACAAAGTCTTATAACCTGGAGTAACATATTCAATACTTCCTTTAAACACCATTCCATTTATTAATACAAATATTAATCATAATTTATAAAATAGGGAAATAAATCATTGGAATGTGAGGGATCATATGTTTAGTAAGGGTAAATAAAGGAGATACATGATCATAACATGAGTATAAGGGTAACAAAACATGAGAATAACATTTGATGATAACAACCAAAATATCAAATCTCATAAACATGAGTCATGGAATAATTATTGTATGTTAATATGAAAAAAATAATAATGGTTATAAGTCAACATAAATCAACCATGAACCATAAGATCATGACATATAAGTGTGACACCATCATAAATATAAAAATTATTTCTTGTGTAAAGGTTAACTAACTAGACCATAAAAATAGTGGATCTAGACAGACTTTGTAAAGACCCGGAAATTTCAAGGAAATTTTTTTCATAATTTTATTTGGAATTTTACAAAAAGTGCGGTTTCTGACGGCACTTGATTTCGAGGCCCGGAGTGCCTGGAATCAACTTCCTAAGTTTGGCTTGGGTACGTTCAGTGAACGAGCGAGCGGGAATTTCTATCTTTTGAAATGGTGCTCGGAATTGAAATCTGATGGCACCGATGAACTCGCAACGCCAGTAACTGCTTAAGGGGACCTTTACCACAGTTGCGTTTTAAGCGGGTTGAGATTTTGTTTTTGGGGTTTTAGTTTAAAATAAATAAAATTGTGTGAACAATATTATTTTATGTCTGGGAGTTATTCTCTCCCATGGGAAGTTGTTGGTGGATCCCATGACCAACCACCTTCCCATGAGGGGATACTTGAAAGGTGGGGCCCACACGAGCCCCAACCTTTCACATTCCTATAACTCTCCTTTAACCCCCATTTAATCTCCGTTTCTTTAACTCTTGAACTTCTCCCCCTTATTAATGAAAACTCTTCTCATTCCACTCCCCCTCTTAAGTGCATGCCAACACTTTTTAATTAATGAGGTCAACTTCTTAAATTAATTAAGTTATTTTAATTTTGAAATTTGAAAAGCTTGGAATGTGTTAATAAAATAATGGGAGGCCTTATTTTATTAGGTTGCTTGGTTAAGTGAGGATTTTGAGGGAGGAAGCTCTTAGTTTTGAAGAACTCCATCACCATCGTTGAAGAACGTCGAGACTTCGACGAAGAATGTGATGAACACCGACCCTCCGACGGAGAACATGAAGGCACCAACGACGTGCCTTCTCTTCTTCTTTCTCCGCGTCAAGGGAGGAGGCATCACCGCGGGGAACGTCGCCATCGACGACGGCGCTCACTCCGACGACGACAGAATTGATACCGTTCTACAACGACACTACCATCCCGCGACTTTTTCAACAAACGAAGGACGACACGAGGTAGGGGAATTTATTTTTTTGGAAATTTCTTATCTTTTGAGAAATGAACGACAAGCGCGAACCAACCAATACCTGGTTGATCCGCGGATCGTTCGATCATGCGGTTTGATATTGAGGGTTATTATTTAAATTTCTCGTGTTTATTGCCTTGACGAACATCGTGAAATATGACCTTTTGTTATCGAATAACGCGAGGGGGGCCGGACCGCACAAACACGGCCGACTCTCCTCCTTATTTCACGTTGGATTCTTTTGTGGATTGAAACAGGAATGGTGTTGTGCCATCACAGCGCGCGGAAATGTGAGACAAGTAATGCGCGGCGCCGTCACGCCGCGTCGTGAAAAACAAACAAAGGCGCGATGTCGTCGCGTCACTGCGGAGAAACCCGAAGACATCCGCGGATGGAGTCGGGCCACGGTGAAGGGGTGCGGCGCCAACGCGTCACGCCGGAGAACCATGAAGACGACGTGTTTCATTTTTGACGTGCGGTTTGACGGGCGATGACGAAGCAGGCCGTTTGGGCATTTGAATCCCTTCGCAGTGAAGGTGGGGTCCCGAGGGGACCATAGGCGAATACGTCAGGAGGAACGGACCACCGGAGCGCATCCGGTGGTCCGCGGAAGGCGGTGGGGGCGCGGCGGCGCCGGCGACCAGCGGCGGCGGCGCGCCGCCGGAAAGGAGGCGGCCGGCGGTTCGCCGCCGGCCTCAATCAGCGGCGAAGGGCGGTGGAGCTGCGCAGCCCTCCGCTCCGCGATTCGGCTCGGCCACGCTGGCCGAGCAGCGGTCGGCCGAACGGGCCGGACCGAGCCGGGGCGGGCCGGGCCGGGCCCAGCCGGGGCGGACCCGGTTCGGTTCGAACCGGTGCGGGTCGACCCGGTTCGGCCGACCCAATGGGGGGGGGGGGTCGGGCCGGGTCGCCCCGGGCCCAGACCCCCCGTTTTCGGACCACTTTCAGTAAAATGCCCGTAACATGAGCTACGGGCCTCCAAATGACTCACCGTCAGAGGCAACGCGATGCATGGATCGAGACGGTCGTTTCGGTATATCACAATCAAGGTTTCGGATTACTTTGGGTTTGGTCAGGTTGGTTCGTACCCGAAACCAACCGGGCCCTTGGAGTGGAAACGCTCGTAACATGAGTACCAGACATCCGATTGATGTGCCATCAACTTTGTTAGATTCTTCTAAGTGAGATGGATCTTTTGGTTTACTCCGCTCGAGGTTTTTATGCCGTCGGTGTGCGGTCGGGTTGGTTCACTCACGAAACCAACAGGGCCCCTGAAACGATAAAGCCAATAACTCACAGACCGGGCATCTGATTGACGCGCCGTCTGTCTCGTTGTTTTCCTCTTGTTGAGATGTAACTTTTGGCATACTTCGCCCGAGTTTTGGACACAGTTGAGATATGGCTGGGTTAGATTGTACCCGAAATCCAACCGGTCCCCTGGAACGGAAAAGCTGATATCTTCCTGACCGAACGTCTGTTTGACGAACAGTCAGCGGCGTTGTTGATCACGTTGAGAAACGGTCCCTATGAGTATACCCTACGAGAGTTCGGGGTACAGTTGAGATACATCCGGATTTGGTTCGCTCACGAAACCAACCGGGCCCCAGGGACGAAAAGGCTAGTAACTCACAGACCGGGCGTCTGATTGACACACCATCTTTTGCGTTGAGACCCCTATGATGAGGCGGTTCTTTGAGTTACTTCTTCATGGGTCTTTGAGATACATGGAATATTGACCTGTAGCTCGTGGAGCAGACCCTCCCAGAGACGAGTGTGCGGAGTACAGAGACCGTGTAGCTGGCTGAGACCTGACGACTGCTTGACCGACTCGACTTGGAGTGACTCGACTAGCCCAGTGGACGGAGCACTACTTTGTGAGGTGCAGAACCATGGCGAACGGAGCACTACCTGTGTGACAGTGCAGACCCGCGGTACTCGTCCGGAGAGTACCTCAGCAGGCTCCTAGGGGGTGTGCACTACTGTGTTTGGGTGACATACCTCGGCGGGAAGCACTACTATGTCTGGGTGGCTGACCCACGGTACTCGACAGGAGGAGTACCTCAGCAGTCTTAGGTTAGTGAGCAGTACCTCAGAGTCGTGACAGGACCACTGTACACTCCAGAGACGGAGCTCTTCAGCAGTTACGGTTTCGATAATGAAAATCCTGGTTTGAGCTGAGACTTTTGACCTTTGTGTTGACCTCATGATTGACATGGGTCACTTGATAACTTAGGTATATGTATGGGAAAATAACTGGGTAGTGGTTATCTGTATATTTCATGATCCTTGTGTTTCCTCATGATTGAGATGGGTTACTTGATAACTTAGGTATATGTATGGGCATATACCTAAGTAGAGGTTATCTGTTGAGATCTTCAATGTGGTTATCCTTGTTGGTTTTAGTGAGACCTTGAGGGTCTCTAGTTCCCTACTGAGTATCGTTATACTCACCCATGCACGGGCTATGCCCGTACCACGTTGTGTTGGTTGTAGACGACAGGAAGTGCTGACAGAGGCCGAGTGTTCGAGGACTGGACGGTACCCAGAGGTGGACTAAACGACGAGACAGTACCCAGAGGTAGACTATACGACGAGTCAGTATCCGGAGGAGGTTGAAGGGAGAGAGCGTTGAGGAGGCTATCTGTACCTACCATTCAGGTAGGATCTGTGGTAGTCGATCCAGGAGCTGCGCTATCTGTACCTACCCTTCAGGTAGGATCCGTGGTGGACGATCCAGGAGCTGCACCATCTGTACCTAACTTTCAGGTAGGATCCGAGGAGAACGACCCAGGAGCCGCTTCCGTCCCTCCAGCTATTGTCTTTTTCTGTTGTACTTTGTTTAGTTGTAGTTGTACTTTCTTTTGGGTTTGTATTTTGGCCCTTTTTCCTTTCAGCACTTCTCTTTGTACCTAGTGTTTACTTCTGCTTGTACTCTGTGGTGTTTGTTTACTTTTACAAAGGCAATGCCTTCCCAGTTATCGGGATTTATGCCTTTGGTGCTAGTCGCCAGCCCCTGGCCTATGGAAGGCGGGCTTGGGGTAGTCACGACACGGGCCCCGAGGACGGGTTGTGACAAATTGGTATCAGAGGGGTCGGTTATACCGCAGAACTTATAACTCTGATATTTTCTTTCTGTGAAGAAATACTGTTAAGGGTACCGAGTGTGGTCTTCAGTTCAGGGAGTTCAGTGTTGGTGCGGGCGGCCGTTGTATCCATACACCAGGACCCTGGCAACTGACTTCCGACTTTGTGCACGAAAACACCGATTGCGTGTGTGTTTTCAAAGGTTTTCCCTTAAAAAGATCAAACCAGGTCATCTCACCAGGTATAATCGTTTGACCGTGTTACGTTGTTTCTTTCAGGATGTCTTTTCTCGGACGACCAGATAGAGCCCCGAGAATGGTTCGTACTGACAGCCTGCCGAGCGACGTGGCCTTAGTACAGGGCCCTTTTTCAGTTCAGGCACCAGCGGAGCCACCAGCGGTACTACTAGCCGTTAGGCCACCGATGCCACCAGCCCTAGCAGCAGAGGGTGCACGTCGCTTTAGCGCACTGCACAAGTTTCAGTGCCAGAGGTCACCCAGGTTCTAGGGAGGGACGGACCCGAAGGCGGCTGAGGATTGGCTGGAGGCTGTGGTGAGAGTCTTCAAGCTAGTGGGGACGCAGGCAGACTTCATGGTGATCTTTGCTGCCAGCCTCCTTCAGGCAGCAGCAGGCAGGTGGTGGAGCCACTTGTTTCAGTTTTGCGACGGGATGACCTTCGCATGGGAAGACTTCGAGACCTTCTTCCGGGTGGAGTTTGTGCTAGTAGCTCTACACCCCAAGCGTGTACAGGAGCTTCTACCTTTGCCGCGTGTTTTTTGATCAGTAGCCGAGTCATCTGTGGGAAGTATACATATGATGCAGAGGTCCAGGAGGACCAGACTAGCAGTTGGACGATCTCGGGTTTTAGGACCGGTGGTATGGGGCACCCGAGGTGGGGACAGAGTTAGGCGTTCCAGAAGCAGTGGATGGTGCTTGAGAAACTTCCGATAAGTGGACAAGGCAGTAGAGCTCCGGAAGCAGGTGGATAGGATATGAACTAGTGGATACGTCCCTTGTACTTCTAGTTCCATTTTGCTGTTGTATTCGTGTCTTGTACTATGAGCTGCAATAATCAGAAGACACATTTCTTGTGATGTTTTCTTTCTTGTCCTTTTTGTTTGGTTGATACTGAGTGGTCTTGGATAAGACTGTTGACTTGACCCTCACCTTCATGATTTCTACTGGAGGAGACCTAGTGACCTCACACTGATGCCGACAGTATGACTCGACACTTGGAGGCGAGAGTGACAGTTGGATGTCTTGGTAGTTACGTCGAGGCCTTACGACGTCATCCATGGCATGAATGCATCATTCATGTTGGGATTTACTCTATTAGGCAACGAATGTGGTTCATCCAGGGGATGAGACTGGATTTCTCTTATCGGCAAGGAAGAAATCATAGCAGCTCTTGTGAGACTAAAGAAGGTCTAGGTCATCCAAGAGCGGATGAAGACTGCACAGTGCAGTAGGAAACAGGAAACCAGTGCCAGTATTAGAGACTCGGGCGTGTTAAATGTTAAAGAAGAGGAAGCTTAAAGGATAGATGAGTCTACGAAGCAGCAGACGTGGAGGCAGAGCTAGGAGAGCAGCATGAGGTGGTGTACATCCTAACATGGGACAACCACCCGCCTTAGTTTTTTTCCGCCAGGCTCAGGGAGCTGGAGGGTGGAGGAAGAGTGCGGCTGCATGCGGTCAAGGAGTGTGACCCAATGGCTCTAGAAATGATTCAAGGGACAGTCTGTGTCCACTACTAGCTGTTGTAGTAACGGACGTCGAAATGAATCATTCCTTGCTTTCAAAAATCTTGTTCCAGACCTAGAGTTTCTGGTAAGCTGTGGACTTGACCCTCATGTCTGGAGATGCCTTGGGAGGAGACTCGATAATCACACTTACGCCGACAGTGTGGTCAGACCCTCGAGGTGAGAGTTCCGGTTGAAATCTCTTGGTGGCAGCTTCGAGGCCTTACGACGTTAGTTTGAGTATGGAATGGGCAATAACTGTTCATACTCAAATTGACGGTTATAGGCAAACGTAGGGATGGGTTTTCCTTGGTCGGCGAAAAGGAAACCCCAGGCAGCATGGGATAAACTCTTTCACAGGAGGGTGTGACCGATCACTCTTGAGTCGGTCAACCTTACCCTCGTAGCGGAAGTCGTTTCGAGTTCCAGTTCTAACAGAAAATGGAGACCTCTGGAGTTCGAGGATGACGATCACGTCCTTATACAGGTCTCACCTGGACGAAGTTTACGGAGTTGTGGCCAAGGTGGAAAGTAAACTCTGAGGTTAAATAGACCTTTCTAGGTCCACAGCTGGGTAGGCGAGTTGGTTTACCACTTGGCCCATCCACGTTAGTTGCACCAGGTGCACGACGACTTCCACGTATCTCAACTGAAGAGATACGTGCTCGACCCTTCGCATATCATCGACCATGAGGAGATGGATGATAGCGATGAGGTGTTTTTCACGGAGGTTCAAGTGGAGATCGAGGATCGACAGGAGTGGATCCTACGAGGACGATTGATTCCTCGGGTGAGCTTTCATTGGCAGTACGGAACCTCCAGGTAAGCACATGGGAGCGGAAGGCTCAGATGCGTGCTCTGTACCGCTTTTGTGACCCTAGTTTGTGTTGAAGCTTTACGGGGACATAAAGCCCTGAGGTGGGAGTAATGTAAAGACCCGGAAATTTCAAGGAAGTTTTTTTCATAATTTTCTTTTGAATTTTACAAAAAACGTGGTTTTTGACGGCACTTGATTCTGAGGCCCAGAGTGCCCAGAATCAACTTCTGAAGTTTGGCTCGGGTACTTTCAGTGAACGAGCAAGCGGAAATTTCTATCTTTTGAACCAGTGCTCGGAATTGAAATCTGATGGCACCGATGAACTCGCAACGCCGGTAATTACTTAATGGGACCTTTACCACAGTTGCGTTTTCAGCGGGTTGAGATTTTGTTTTGGGGGTTTTAGTTTAAAATAAATAAAATTGTGTGAACAATTTTATTTTATGTCTTTTGGAGTTATTCTCTCCTATGGGAAGTTGATGGTGGAGCCCATGACCAACCAACTTCCCATGAGTGGATAATTGAAATGTGGGGCCCACATGATCCCCAACCTTTCGCATTCCTATAACTCTCCTTTAACCCCCCATTTAATCTCCCTTTATTTAACTCTTGAACTTCTCGCCCTTATTAATGAAAACTCTTCTCATTCCACTCCCCCTCTTAAGTTCAGGCCAACACTTTTTAATTAATGAATTCAACTTCTTAAATTAATTATGTTATTTTAATTTTTCATTTTGAAAAGCTTGGCATGTGTTAATAAAATAATGGGAGACCTTATTTTATTAGGTTGCTTGGTTAAGTGAGGATTTTGAGAGAGGAAGCTCTTAGTTTTGAAGAACTCCATCACCATCGTTGAAGAACGTCGAGACTTCGACGAAGAATGTGATGAACACCGACCCTCCGACGGAGAACGCGAAGGCACCAACGACGTGCCTTCTCTTCTTCTTTATCCGTGTCAAGGGAGGAGGCATCACCACGGGGAACGTCGCCATCGACGATGGCGCTCACTCCGACGACGATGGAATTGATACCATTCTACAGAGACACTACCATCCCATGACTTTGTCAACAAAAAAGGACGACATGAGGTAGGGGAATTTATTTTTTTGGAATTCTCTTATCTTTTCAGAAAAGATCGACAAGCGCGGACCAACCAATACCGGATTGATTCGCGGATCGTTCGATCATGCGGTTTGACGTTCAGGGTTATTATTTAAATTGCTCGTTTTTATTGCCTTGAAAAACTTCGTGAAATATGACCTTCTATTATCGAATAACGCGAGGGGGGCCAGACTGCACAAACACGGCCGGCCCTCCTCCATATTTCATGTTGGATTCTTTTTTGGATTGAAACGGTAATGGTGTGGTTCCATCGCACCGCGCGGAAACGTGCGACAAGTAATACGCGGCGCTGTCGCGCCGCGTCGTGAAAAACAAACAAAGGCGCGACGCTGTCGCGTCGTGGTGGAGAAACCTGAAGACATCCGCGGACGGAGTCGGGCCACGACGAAGGGGCGCGGTGCCAATGCGTCGCGCCGGAGAACCACGAAGACGGCGCGTTTCGTTTTTGACGTGCGGTTTGACGGGAGACGATGAAGCAGGAAGTTTGGGCGTTTGAATCCCTTTGCAGTGAAGGTGTGGTCCCGGGGGGGGGGCATAGGCGAAGACGGCAGGAGGAACGGCCACCGGAGCGCGTCCGGTGGTCCGCGGAAGGCGGCGACAGCGCGCCGCCGGAAAGGAGGCGGCCGGCGGTTCGCCGCCGGCCTCAATCAGCGGCGAAGGGCGGGGGAGCCACGCACCCCGCCGCTCCGCGATTCGGCTCGGCCACGCTGGCCGAGCCGCGACCGGCCGTTCGGGCCGGATCGAGCCGGACCGAGCCGGGCCGGGCCGGGCCGGGTCGCCTTGGGCCCAGACCCCCGTTTCGGACCACTTTTGGTCAAATGCCCGTAACTTTAGCTACATGCCTCAAAACGACTCGCCGTCAGCGTTAATGCGATCCTTGGATCGAGACGGTCGTTTCAGTATATCGCACTCAAGGTTTTGGATTACTTTGGGTTTGGCCGGGTTGGTTCGTACACGAAACCAACCGAGCCCTCGGAGCAGAAACGCTCGTAACATGAGTACCGGACGTCTGATTGACGTGCCGTCGACTTTGTTGGATTCCTCTTGGTGAGACAGATCTTTTGGCTTACTCTGCTCGAGGTTTGGATGCCGTCGGAGTGCGCTCGGGTTGGTTCACTCACGAAACCAACTGGGCCCCTAGAATGAGAAAGCCAATAACTCACAGACCGGTCGTCCGATTGACGCGTCGTCTGTCTCGTTGTTTTCCTCATGTTGAGACGGAACATTTGGCATACTTCGCCCGAGTTTTGGATGCAGTTGAGATATGGCCGGGTTAGATTGTACCCAAAATCCAACCAGGCCCCTAGAATGGAAAAGGTGATATCTTCCTGACCGAACGTCCGTTTGACGAACAGTCAATGGCGTTGTTGATCACGTTGAGAAACGGTCCCTATGATTATACCCTATGAGAGTTCGGGGTACAGTTGACATACGGCCGGATTTGGTTCGCTCCCAAAACCAACCGGGCCCCTGGGACGAAAAGGCTAGTAACTCACAGACCGAGCGAACGATTGACGCACCGTCTGTTGCGTTGAGACTCCTATTACGAGGCGGTCCTTTGAGTTACTTCTTCATGGGTCTTTGAGATATTTGGAGTATCGACCTGTAGCTCGTGGAGCGGACCCTCCCAGAGATGAGCGTGATGAGTACGGAGACCCTGTAGCTGGTTGAGACCTGACGACTGCATGATCGACTCGACTTGGAGTGAGTCGACTAGCCTGGTGGATGGAGCACTACTTTGTGAGGTGCAGACCCATGGCGGACGGAGCACTACCTGTGTGACAGTGCAGACCCGCGGTACTCGTCCATGGAGTACCTCAGTAGGATACTAGGGGGTGTGCACTACTGTGTTTGGGTGACATACCTCGGCAGGATGCACTACTGTGTCTGGGTGGCTGACCCGCGGTACTCGACAGGAGGAGTACCTCAGCAGTCTTAGGTTAGTGAGCAGTACCTCGGAGTCGTGACAGGACCACTGTACACTCCAAAGACGGAGCTCTTCAGTAGTTACGGTTTCGATAATGAAAATCCTGGTTTGAGTTGAGACTTTTGACCTTTGTGTTGACCTCATGATTGAGATGGGTCACTTGATAACATAGGTATATGTATGGGCATATACCTGGGTAGTGGTTATCCGTTGATTTCATGATCCTTGTGTTTCATCATGATTGAGATGGGTTACATGATAACTTAGGTATATGTATGGGCATATACCTAAGTATAGGTTATCTGTTGACATCTTCTATGTGGTTATCCTTGTTGGTTTTAGTGAGACCTTGACGGTCTCGGGGTCCCTACTGAGTATCGTTATACTCACCCTACACGGGCTATGCCCCCACCTTGTTGTGTTGGTTGCAGATGACGGGTAGTGCTGACAGAGGTCGAGTGTTCGAGGACTGGACGGTAACTGGAGGTGGACTACACGACGAGATAGTACCTGGAGGTAGACTATACGACGAGTCAGTATCCGAAGGAGTTTGACGGGAGGGAGCATTGAGGAGGCTATCTGTACCTACCCTTCAGGTAGGATCCATGGCGGTCGATCCAGGAGCTACGCTATCTGTACCAACCCTTCAGGTAGGATCCGTGGTGGATGATCCAGGAGTTGCGCCATCTCTACCTACCTTTCAGGTAGGATCCGAGGAGGACGACCCAGGAGCCGCTTCCGTTCCTCCAGCTGTTGTCTTTTTCTGTTGTACTTTGTTCAGTTGTAGTTTTACTTTCTTTTGGGTTTGTATTCTGGACCTTTTTCCTTTCAGCACTTCTCTTTGTACTTAGTGTTTACTTCCACTTGTACTCTGTGGTGTTTGTTTACTTTTATAAAGGAAATACCTTCCCAGTTATCGGGATTTATGCCTTTGGTGCTAGTCGCCAGCCCCTGGCCTATGGAAGGCGGGCTTGGGGTAGTCACGGCACGGGCCCCGAGGACGGGTCGTGACACACTTGTCTTCCACAGTGGATTAGGATAAACATGTTTCCTAGTGTGTATTAAGATGAACCTATTTCCCATTGTGGATCATGACCAACTTGTTTTATATTGCGGATCACGACACACTTGTTTTCCATTATGTACCAGGGCACACATATTTTTCCTTATGGATCAAGGCATTCGACATGCTTCCCATTTTATCTAATAAGATATAAATACTTACCCAATTAATTGGTGGGAGATATAGGTCCCACCTATTACCAAATGAAATCATACATAAGTGTGAGACATGATAATAAAACATTCATTATATCATGCCCCATAAAAAGACATACGTTTTCTAAAAATCATATCATAACTCAAGAATCGAAAAGGATATAAAAAACATGTCATCATATCATAACATATGGAAAAGGAACTGATTGATAAAAATTTCTTCAATGAAAAACCATTGAATATGAGAAGGCTTCATAATCATATAGTATCTTAAAAGATGTGGGTTTCATAACCATATAACCCCAGAAAAGAATGATGGTTTCATATATATCCTTTTAAAAAATAAAAAACCATTCAGAGAAAGAATATGAATGTTACCATGGAATCATATCCCCAATAAATCATAATCTTAATAAAAGTATTTCATTTTAGATAGAGGAGGAGTTTGAAAGATCACATAGATAATTTTCCAATGGAAACAACACATCATTGGAAATAATTTTTTAAAGGATGGATTATTTTAAATAATATTTTAAATTGAAATCCACTTTAAAACATATAATGTAATTATTAATAAAACATTTAAAACATTTTTTTGAGTAAAATAATATTTGTACACTTGAAAAATCATTTTAAAACATAATCATTTTGAAATCATTTTCATTCTAAAATAGCATTTCGAACATATAAAAAATAGTTTAAAACCCTTTGTAACACGTTTTTGATATAAAATATTTTCAAAATAATTTTATTTTACCTAGAATAGAATATAATTGAAAAAATATCATATAGTTTTAGAAAATAAGTTTTTTGAAGGAAATGGGTTTCTGACAAAGAATACGGTTTTCCCTAAAAATGTTTTTACCCTTAAAAACAAAAAGAGAGAATATATAATGGAATAAATAAATTCTCATAAAAATTAAAATAGTATAATAAATTTCATGAGATTTATTATGAGATGGATCATAAGGTTATATCTTATGAAGAAAAATTGTAAATAATCAAGATAAATGATGAGACTGTAAGAACAAACATTAACAAATTTGATAACATTGAATAATAATACCCACGGGAGAGTAAATTTTCATGAATTTTATAATGTCATTAAATTAATTATATTCATTATATGACATGTAAAATGGTAGTAAATACTCCTTTAAAATATTATAGTATCATAACAAAACATGGTTCTCAAAAAAGGCTAATTGAGACAATATTACATTGCCGATTTGGTACATTTTAACAAAAAACATCATTAAAGAGAGATAAAAAATGTATATGTAAATAAACATAATAATAAATATAATAGTCATATAATACATTATTTGAAATTATATATACGCTCGAAAAATGAAATGTGTGGTGAATATGGGATAATTATCATTGAAACAAATGTGAGACTAGAATCCCCTTACTACTTTGAGTAACATGGGAATAAAGAGATACATGAATGAATAAAATCAATTGAAACATTTAATATCATTAAATAATGAATATTTATGATATAATATGTCATAAAAAATATATACACTACATAAAAAGATAAAGTGTTGAATATAGAATCTGTCTAATAGAAATAAAAGTGAGACAAGAGAACCATTATCTTAATTATTGAAATTATAACTATGCATTCAATCCTACTGTACACTAAATATTGGTTTATTATAAATATTACCAATAAAAATATTATTTTATATAATAACATATTTTATTTTATTATGAAATTATATTTCCCTTTAATTTATAATTCAATGCTGAAGGTACGTTTTAGGTAATATCAGATTTATTTTTCATATATGTTTTGACTTGTTCTTATTGATCATCTTAATCAGATCATGATTTACTTATTTAAATAATATAAAAAATTATATATATATATATATATCATATATATCCATTATTTCATTATTTATAATAATATAAAAAATATAGACATATGAAATGAAATGGATTGTTCATGGACATGATAGGTCATACGAACACATGAGTGTTGTTTCAATTTACGTATCATATTTTGAAAGAAAGTAACTTAAATGATATATAAATAATATTTACAATAAAATTAATATGTAATATATATCGCATATTTTTATTAAAACTGTTGTTATTATATTCAATGTAAATCATGAATGAATCACGTTTCTTTTCAGGTGGGGGTGGTCCAAATGTCCAAAAATAATGTTTTTGAATTCCCATAAAATGAAATTATTAAATATTTTTGTAGATAATAATTATTGAATCATAATGACAATATAAATATCATATATATAAAATAAAAATAGTATATATATATATATTCCCATCCATGATATGTGGTAATGGAATAACGGATGAAATTGGATCATAAGGTCATAGATTGTCGTACACAGGAAAAGATGATTATTTATCCCATTTGATGGAAGTGGGCTGAATTTTAGTTAAAACCCATAATATAAAAAAATATATTTATATTTAAAATAAATTTTTACTATATAATCATGGAATAATAATAATTGAGGTAATGGATAAAGAATCTAATCAAATGATCTTATTGAATAATGTTGCCTATGAATTTGGTAATTGATTTTGGTTTGCACCAAAGCGCTTCCTTGGTTGGGTTCATACCAAACATGGGGCCTCTTGGATGAAGGGATGGATATTGGGAGGAATGGTTTTTCATTTTTTCCATTAAAATTTTCTTTAGGGGAGTAAAAAATTGAGGGGGATGAGTTCCCTTTTATAGTAGTGGATGAGTTGAAATCCTGTAAATAAATATAGGGAAAAACTATTCTAAGGTATATATTACATCAGGTGCCCCCAATAATTGTCCATTATAGATAAAAGGGATAATATGATCTTAATATATCTGGAAATTGGATTTTTGGGAGGTCTCTATTTTAATTGGCCCCATCAGTAAATTTTTTCCCACTCAGTTGACCTGTATTTAAATTGATCATTGTAAAAAAAATTAATTACATTCACTATTATTTTGGGTAAAAGTCAAAGTTATCATTAACATGAATTTTAAATTATTATTATTAAAAATATTTAATTCATTTTAAAAAATTCGTATAATATAATTCAATGCATATAATGTAAAATTACTACCACATATGGGATGAAACAACATATTTTAATGTGAAAATATTCAAATATTTAAATATTTTTATAATGAATTTCAATGTGAAATTGATTTCAATAAATTTATTTTTATTAATATATATATATAATATACATAAATAAATATTATAAAAAATTAAAATACAGTTCAACTACATAAATATGTTAGAAAAAAAATGTTGTTTTCATATAAAATCCTGTGTTTTTCATTAGTCATCAAAAATGGATACTTCATAGAAAAAAACCAATAATTCACCCAAAGAAAATTTTGATACTCACTTGTAAAAATTATTTTTATTATGAAAACTAAATTTATAAATATTTCAAAAATATTTTTAGAATATGAATTTCATTAAAAAATTACAAAAATACTTTTTAGATACATATAGATTTTTATTCATAAAATTGGATTTTTATATTTTATGCCTATAAAACTTCTTAGATGTATGTAAAAACGGTTGGTTTAATTTATTACAAATAAATATAATTAATTTCTCTCACTAATAGTTATTAATTTTATTTATTAATATAAAATGCCATTGTGGCTATAAAAATAGTTTTCTTAAATCACTTTCATTATATTTAGTTGGTTTTATTTTTCATTTATAATTAATTTCGAACAAAATATTTCAAAATATAAACATGTGAGAACAATAATTTCATAATTTATTTAATATTATTAATATATTCAACTATAATGGCTAGGTGATAACTCGTACAATATTTTAATAATAATATTATTATAATATTATTGTTGGGTAAAACTTGGTTGTGCGTGTAACACAAGATATTCAAGGAACTAGGCATTGTGTATAAAAAAATCATAACATATCTTTGATGGGGATGGAATATTATATAATTGCTACATTTACTGAAATAATACGTTCATTTTTAAAATAAATATTGACTCACTTGGTGTAGCATGAAATGAAACCCATAAATTAAATTTAATTAATTGGAAAAAAATAATTCATAAAAACTAATGGTGTTATATTTTACACCCCATAAAATAAATATCATCATAAAAATTTATATGGGTTATAATTGTATTAATACATGAATTTTTATTTCATAGAAACCCACATCATAAAAATGAATACCAAATCTTTTTAAAAAATTGATAGGTTGAGACATCATATTTAACCAAGTTAACTCCATCAAAATAAGCTCCGAAAATACCAACCCTAATCATATAAGACTCAATTTATGATGAAAACAAACCAATGATGTATTTTGGAAAAAACTAAAATGATGTACCTGAATAAAGGGTAATGTTCTACAACAATAGCACTTGTTTCATTTACTACCCCTCCCTATTAATTAATTTTTTTCATAATTATTTAATAACCTCATTATCTGAAATATAGTTAGATTTCTTATATCATCATTATAACACAAACTCTCTCAAAAATCCATCAAATGGGATACACAATCATTATTTTTGTGTAAGGTGTACTACCGCCCCATGAAGATATTTTGTTCACTCTTTCATTACCAACATACAAGGTTTAAAATGATGATGGATATAAATCTTATATATGATATATATAACATATATAATTTATTTATTCTTTATATAATTATTATATAACACATAACGTCATGGTTTTGTTTTTTTGGAATATGATAACATCGTTTTTGGACATGTGGACTACCGCCACCTCAAAGCGATGTGATTCGTTCACGCTATACATAGAATGGATTATGGGTAGTTTTAGTAAACATATATGACATATTTGATATAAATATTATACATTATTTAAAATATAAATATATCAAAAAATAATTTACTTTAAATTTTGATAATACAAAAAAAAAATGGAAACACCAATCATGCGTACGTATGGACTACCATCTCCATGATTGGTGAATTTCATTTATCGATATATTAATTTTATGGATTATTATAAATACATATATAATGAATATATATGATTATTAATTAATTTCTTACATCCTGAATATTGTGAAATTATTATCTATATAAGAATCATAAAAGTTAATATTAAAAAAACCATGAAAAACTAAGCAATTAACACCTGAAATAGTGAAAATAATGAATTATTATTAACGAACATGTAATATGATAATATAATTAGATAATATATGATAATATAAATATGGTTATAGTTATGGTTTTGGAATACTATAATAACATGATGAAAACCATAATATAAGATGTTAATGTACCTTCACCCAAAAGGAAGCACAAGGTATGGGATTCCATCTATATTTAATTTCGTTGATTAATATTGTATTATTATACATCTAGTTTATTTTATATTCTGTATATAATATACCTTTGAAATTTAATATCATTAATAAATTAATATTAATTATATTATTAATATATCTTGTAATTTTTTTTATTTTTGCGGATTAGAACATAAAGGTACCATGTGGAAATGAAATATAACAACTTTATTCCTATTCATTGGTTTATATTACATCCTTTATGTTGTTTATATTTTATGATTATTTTTATAATAAATTTTACTATATATTTTTGTATTTTCACTTATTATATGTGGATTTATAGTATATATATATAATTAATTCATTGAATAATTATCATATAAATTTTAGGATAATTTTATGTGTTTTTTACAATATCATCCAAATCAAGATTACATATTATTTAAATTACATTAAAGGAATTTATATGATCATTGTTCAATAATACTTTTCATTTTATTCTACTATGGTTATTCATGATTCTTTTAATTTAATAGTACCATTTTTTCTTTTATTTGGTTATCAATATGTTTTATAATTTTTTTAAGAAAACTCATCTTAATTTCTATATGCAGTCGAAAATATGTATTCTCTCAAAAATCATGTTTTATTAAAAAAATTAAAAAAAATTATAACTATTTAAAAATAACTTAATAAATAAAATTTATCCCTTTTTTACAAATTTATTCAATGTAATATTTTTGTATCATTCAGCATAAAGAACTTTTCTAAACATTTATTTGTCCAAAAGGAATGTTATTTTTACCTTGTAGGACATGTAATTTTAACCCACCATCATTTCATTGATTATTCTATTTTAATTTTTCAAATATACATTTAATTAATTTTTTTAAAGGTTATTTGAAAATTTAAGGAATTTTTTAAATGATTTTTAAAATTAAAAGGATATTTTAGATTTATTTTAAAGTATTTTGGTTCATCAATGACAATAACCCTTTTTCCTTACAACACATGGGATTTATTATATTCACACCATTTTATTCTAAATCTCGAATGTTTATGATTTACTAACAATATATTGTAATGACATTCACTACCTTGATTCCTTTTTTACTCCCCATGTAATATTTATGTCTATATGATCGTCAGATATCAAATTTCCCCTAAATATTAATAATATTTGTCTTGGATGTATTTAATTCATAAACTATATATAATTTCTACATTAGTTGTTTACATGGAATTTTATTTTATTAACTTGGTAAATATTGATAACTCTAAATATTTTTCTCAATTTGGATATTTTATAAGGAACATCATTAATAAATTAAAATTATTTTTCAAAATATTATGAATGATTTTGATATGCAGTAAATGGGTTGGGAACTATTTAATGAAAACCCCTTGATGAATCTATAGTATCATGGTCAAATCAGTGGGAAAGATGAAGCTATTTGGTTTTTACCCTGTATATTTTAAATTATCTTGAGGATAGATATTAACAGTAAAGAAATCATGTTCCTAAGATACATGACATCTGATAATTAAACATTTCCATTATTTAGTATTTATTTATTATTATTATCCATGAGATTTTCAATACGATATAATCTATGGATGTATTTAATTCTCAATCTATTGATTAAATGGAATGTGTGTTCAGTTATTTAAATTTACATATTTTATTCACACTCTCTCCAACTTTATTGATGACATGGAATGTGGGATTAGTTATATACATTTAGACATTTTTTAGACACTTCCTTATTTTTATGTTAAATATAAGGCTTGTGTGTTCAATGTTTTCCTTTAAAGAGTGATTATTCTCATTCATTCATTATTTATTCCACAATAAATAACCCTTTCTGATAATTTGAGCTCACACTTATTTTAGTTCCTTTTCCCAGGAATCCATGAAGTTTACTAAGAATTATATTCAAGGATCTTAATAGTTGGAATAAATTTAACCTCAAAAAAACTATTTTTACATTTAGTGTATTCCCTTGTAATTAAATAATCATGTCTGTATCTGGTTTACTAAGACTTCTAAACTCTTTAGTCCTATGGAATTTTATTCCTTATAATCATGCCAATATAAGGGAATTAAATTTTTTTTATAGGATTACTCTGGTATGGGTGCTACAATTGGTATCAATGGATTTTTAGTAGATACATTGAGAACTAGAATTATAAAAACATAGATTAATGATCACAACCATTTGATGGAAATTAAGGATAAGTATAGAAGAACATCATCATGTAATGGTAACAAATAGATTAACATTGATCATATATTTAAATACTTAAAACACTCCATTTATGTTTTAATTTATGGGATTCATCCACGATTATGGATATTTTGGATGAAATTAAATGTAATATAAATTATTAGTTTAATAAATTTTAATGGTAAATCTATATGAGGATTAATTCCATTATATTTTAGAGAAATTATTTTAAATATATTTGTAACCTTTAGTTTAATCCTAATAATTAATAACATTTTAATAATAGTAAAATAAGATTGTTAGTATTTGAAAAAAAAATTGTATTGAAAATAATGGAGAAAATTTTATTTAATGACTATTTTTCCGGGATTTCCATCATAGTTATTTTGAAAATAATATTAATATGATTTTATAAAATGGAAAACCTATAACGTGGTGGAGATTTAACACGTGAGTGATGTATGAAATGTGTTTTCCACTAACAACAAGTCCACACAATGACTTGGTTAATATGATTTTGTTAAAAGTTACTATTTTTGATGAATAAATATTCGTGATGTACCAATGGTATTACATAATAGTATAGAGATTTATGAATTGTACATATTAGTTTTTTAATATATTTAATGAAATAAAAATATACTTTCAATATTTCATGTATCTTATGATCTATGAAAATTTTAATATTAGTGATTGATGCAAAAAATATATATTCATTTTATGATATTAATTTGAAGGAGTAGGGTGTGAATTAGAATTTGATCAAACCACAACCAAAAGATGAAATTGCTCATATGAAATTTAAAGGTATCAAATAAATAAATTTCCATATATTCTTGATCAATAAAATAATTTCACCATTTTTATATATTCATATTTCACTATTGTCCTCATATGTTGAAACCAAGTTATATTTTATTCCATATGACCTTAAAACATCTCATTATCTTTAATTAAGAAGATATTTTATAAAAACTTTTACATTGTGGTTTTTTGGACAAGGGAGTTTACAAATATCAAACCATAGATTACTAATATTAATTTAAATTTGTTATGTTGCAATTTAATTAAGTTAGGAATAATGTAATGCCCCGAAATTGTAATGTAATAAAATTTTATTCGGTAACATATATGACATGCAACACAAAGTGTATATGGGAATATAAAATCATGATGTTTTATGATATATTCACCATTTTTAAAATAAAATCAATATATTTTATAGATTTTATTTCTTAAAAAACTATGTCTTGTCTTTCACATAGAAAGACATTATTCTATAGCATGCGTTACACACAAGACATAGTCTTTTTGAATAATAATATATTATTAAAATATTCTATTTTAATATAATAAGATATAACATAACCATTAAATTACAGATTATGAATTATATTATCTTAATTATGAAAATATATAGTTTAGAAAAATATAAAACGAATTCATTGGTTACAAATTATTTAAAAATTAATATAAAAACAAATTGAATGTAAAAGAAATGTTTTTAATCTTGAAAAAGTATTTTATCCTAATAAATTAAATTAATTAGTTTTAGTGAATGATCATAATTAATCTTATATATTATTAATTCAATACAACATTTTTAATATTCATCTAATAGTTTTGATTGAAATATGATAAAATAAGTGTGATTTTACACCTAAAAATAATGAATGTTTTATATTTTAAAATTTTATATTTATTATTTATAATTTCATAATTATTATGTAATTTTTATATAACACATACATTTATTATTTATTTTTGGTGGGAATACGACAACATCATTTATGGACGTGTGGACTTCCACCTACTCAAAGCGATGTGAGTCCTTCACGATATACATGAAATGTACTACCTTTGAATTTAATAAAATTATGTTACATATAGGACACTAATATTATATTTTATTTATAATTTCCATGTATATCTCATTTAATTTTCATTATGTTAATACGATAAAAAACATAAACAAATTTATTGAGAACGTACAACCTACCATCTCCGTAAATGGTGTATTCCATTTTCCAATATCTAAATTTAATTGATTATTATAAATAAATATAAAATGAATTTATAGAATAATTAAATCATGGATTACATTATGAATTTTTTGAAATCATAATGTACATTATAATATAAAAAATAATAAGTCAAAACATACTCATAATGCTAAGAAATTAATGCCCAAAATACTTAAAATAATGATCAGTTATGAACAAATGGTTAATAAGATATTATCAAATGATATTATATGATATTATAAATATGATTAAATGTTCTCATGTAAGTAAATAACATTATTAAATCCATTATATAAGAGGAAAATATATGTTCACCCAAAATAAAATGTAAGGTAATGGATTTCATGTCAATTCCATTTCATTGAGGCATATTGTATTGTTATGAACATTGTTTCTTTTATATGGTGTTTATACTTACCCTTTATAATTTAACATAGGGTATTATTAATTATTCATGGTATTTTTAGTTCCTATTTGAATTATTTCATCTAAGTGGATTTCAACTTGATGTTACTAAGTGGAAAATAAATTTCATAACTCAATTCATTTTCATTGGGTTATATTACTTCCTATTTATCATTAATAATATTTGATTATGTCTATAATAAATTTGAATATATACTGATTTATTTACACAATGTATATGTTTATTTACTGTTTATAAAAATAGTAAGTTCATTTGTAAATTAATATTTCAACATTATAATTATTTTAAGGGTTTATCTCTCAATATCATTCTAATTGATATTTCTTATTCATGAAATTAAATTAAAATAATTTCCATGTTTTTTGTTCAATAAAATCATAAATTTTTTTATACTTTTTTTATTTCAAGCCTTTATCATTTAATAGTTCTATTATTCCACCCTTCGGTTCTCTATTCTTTTTATAAAATGTTTTAAAAAACCTGACATCATTTCTCTATTTGGATGGAAATCAATTTTCTCTCAAAATAATGGTTTATAATAATATGTTCAAAAATGTTTATAACCGTTTAGGAACAACTTAATAAAGAAATTTTTACTCTATTGTTATTTTATTAATTTTTTATAAGGAATAAAATTATCTCATTCCAAAAAATGCTCTTTTTTATGGTTTCAACCATTTAAAATGTATGATTTTTTTACCTTATACGACATGTAGTGAATCACTTGCCATCATTTCATTGAAGTCTATAGTAAAATTTTACAAATATATGTTTATTGAAAATGTTCTTTATATTTATTTTTAAATATAATGTATTTTTTTAAAAAAATCAAATTTAAATAGATATTTTTTTCTTGTTATGGTATATCTATTTATTGTGGACAACAACAATTTATCCTAACACCACTTATGATATGTTGTATTGCTAACAAACTTTTTATTTATTTTGATGGTTTTTTATTTATTTGACTATAGATTCTATTTAAATTCACAGCCATGATTCCTTTTTTACTCCACGTGAAATATTCAATTCACTATGATCATTAAAGATTAAATTTTCACTAAATATTCATATTATTTATCATGCATCTTTTTATTGATTAAATAATATGAAATTTATTTATATGATGATTATATTTAATGTTATTTGATTAACAGGGGAAGTATTGATAAATGTTCATATTTAAATTAATTAATATATTTGATAAGGCCCATTTTTTATGAATTAAATTTATTATATTATGCATGAGTAATGAATTTTACATGCACTATATTGTTTGGGGACCATCTAATGAAATCCACTCGATGAATTGGTAGTCTCATGCAATGAATCAATTGTCTAGACAAAGATAAATGGGGTTTGGCGGGTTCGTTTTAAACTCAATTGAGGATAGATGTTGAGGGTAATAGTATCATTTACCTGGGGAACATGAAAAAATATTTGGTTACATTTCATTATTAGTTTATTGATTAAATGTAATATCTATTTAGTTATTTACAATGAAATATTGTTTTAAACACACCTTCTCACATTATTGATTACATGACATTTGTGTTAAATTATTTACCTTGCCACCTCGTTTAGACACTTACTTATCAATGTATTGAATATATGGAATATGTGTTAAGTTATTACCATTATATATTAATTATTATCATTGATTAGTTTATTCGTCCATCATACATAACCCTTACAAGACATTTGAGCTCATAGTTATATTGTTTCCATTCCATAAGAATCTGATAGGTGTACAATGAATTATATTTATGGATATTCTAAGTGGGGGTAATGTTATCCATGAATAAAATGATAGTTTAATTTTTGTAATCATTTATAATGTAAGACTCATATATGTATATGGTTTAGTAAGAAAACTATCCTTTTCAGTTCATTGGGATTTTGTTCTTTATAATATTCCAATGTAATGGTATTTGACACTAGATATGCATTTACTAGGGTCAGGGTTCTACAAACATAAATAGGATTACATATAGGAGAACACATGAGGGATTTGAAATGATGGACATGGAAGCTAAGTCTAACTATAATTATATGATGGAAAGTGATGAAGAACATGGTTATGAGAATGTTAACGATTAAAATTCCATAACCCAAAGAGGATTTAAAAAGGTCATTGGTATCACTAAAAATGAAGATAAAGGGACCTAAATTTATTTTAAGATGATTTTCCTAAATTTAATGAATTTTCATGTTAATCTATTCGTACTTGATTTTAGAAAAATATCAAACATTTTTGGTCCTGGATAATTTTCCACTTCAAATTTTATTTCATGAAATGAATTTGAATTTTTCATTACTAAAGAATTAGAATATCATGAGATCCATAAATATAATTATAGTTAATTCTGTATATCATTATCAAAAAAATTTGATAGCACATCTTATCAAATATGCATAAATACTCATATAGATAAATAATACTTTAATCTATAAAACCTCATCCAATGTATAAATAAACCATTACATAAATAGCTAATCTAATAAAACCTCTAAAAGTAGAATGTCCAACACTTTCGAAACAAGGGCATAAAATTTCTCAAAAAAAAATTGTGATTGATCCCACATATATCAAAATTCAGCACATTGTTGTCACATACAAAACAAGTGAATATATATATCATGTCTTCTCTTCAAACATGGTCGTTATCATAAATTCCTATTTTACACATGTATTATTTTTATCCAAAATATTATTGGATATATTCAATTAATATAAAAATTTATTAAACTCAATAAATGATAGAATAAGACACTTTTTCAAGAGATGATTTATATGTTATGTGGTCACCAATATTATCCAAATTAATTTATCAAAATTAATCATCATCTAGTCCAAACTAAAAAATTTTTGACAACATCATTAACACTTTAAGGGTTACCTTGCCATAATCAAAATATCACCTTTCAATTAAATATCTTTTATAGGTTATTAACACCATTTGATATATTTTTCACATCGTTAATGTAAAAAATATACTTCATGATTTATATATCGTAATTATTTAATTCCTATAAATATACACTTCAATCATCCATATTTATTTTTAAGCCATTACTTTGGAATAATAATTGAATTTTTTAACGCCCCTTTCTTAGAATATGAAATATGAATCATTTCTTATGGTTCATAAAATTCAATTTAATCATAGAAACAGTACTTTTAGAACATCCAATTCCTTTCACAAATCATTAATTGTCTCCTTAACTTCATTAGTATAATTAGTACTCATGAAACCTTCCTTATTTTCTTTATATGATTTCAAATTTAGACAACGATTTTCATAATTCCCTTAATTCTCACATATGATAAATTCAATTATAAATCCATACTTTTTTGTTACCTCCATTTAATAAGAATATAAAACCTAGGGTGAGGAACAATTATCAAGGAAGAAAATGACATAATCATGAAACATTACTAATAGGATCCCTAAATAATGACACCTTATTTTAAATCTATGACACGATAGGCATATCATATGAGAAAAACCTATAAATATTTTTAGAAACATACATAGGGATCTAAATAATTTTTTCTTCTACTAGTTTCCATTGGTCAACAAAACAATTTATTTTATACCAACTATAGAATCCTAGAATTTAATACCTGGATATAAAATAAATTTTTATACATATTTAGAATAGTAAAAAAGAACATTCTTGATGAACATACAAGTTTAGTGTCATTTGAATCTTTGATCTTAATAGTATAACTTACTGAGAGATCTTTAGTTCTTATAATAAAGATCTTCCAATTTAGTACTCCCAAAAAATTTTCATTCACGACATGGGGAATGGAAATATTAGAAAGGGTGATCTCAAATTCTTAGTAAGGATAAAATTAGAAGCTACATACAAAAAACATTTTGTATAAGTGTAAGAGAGAATAATAATAATATTTGAACATCATAACCTATATATCAAAGATCATATACATTATTCTTGGCATAAATATTGGATATTCATAAGATATGAATTATTTTGGTGATAAATCCTTATAATTCAATGATGAACCAATGCTCATGTCTTATAAGTGCATCTCTATCATAAATTAGATAGGAATTTCATGTGTCAAGGTTAACTACCAAAACTGTAATCATAATGGATCAGGGAAAAACTATTTTAAATTGTGGGAATTGATAATATTATTTACCAATGTGGATTAGGATGCAGCTATTTTCCATTATAGATCAAGACCCAATATTTTCTTTTTGTGGATCATGACATGCATGTTTCCCATTATAGATCCAAATTGACCACATTACTAGTCTAGATAAATCTGTTTGTATTGTTTTTAATTTTATCTCATGAAATATTAATTTTTACCAAATTAATTTTAAGGATATATTAGATACACCTATCACATAATAAAATAATACATACGTGTGTTACAAGATAATAAATAATTCATCATATCATGACCAATAAAAAGAGATGGGATTCTTAAAAATTATATCATAACCGTTGAAGTGTAATAGATATAATTAACATATCATCATTTCATAACCTTTTTAAATGATGCATAATTCATAATTAGTTCATCAACACATAACCCATGAAATTTGGTGGGTTTCATAAGTGTATTACCCATGAAAAGAGGCATGTTTCAAAAGAGTATAACATGTGAAAATAATGCAGGTTACAAAGATATAATTCGAAAAAAATAAACCATTTAGAGAAATAATATAAATTTTACCATTGGATCATATATCTAGTAAATAATTATATATATCAAGAGATTTCATCAAAGATAGAGGATGATTTTTATTGATTACGTACACAATTTTTTATTGGAAAAATACTTTCATTGAAAATAAAATTTTAAAACCCAAAACATTTTCAATGTATATTTTGTTGAAAACCACATTGAAACCATATAATTTATGTTTTAAAAAACATTTAAAACATTTAAAACATTTAAAACATTTCGTATGTAATATGACCCTTCAATATTACAAAAAAAAATTAAAACATAAAGATGTTGAAAATTGTTTTCCATAAAAAAATATTCCCAAAATTATTAATGATGCCTTGAAAATCCATTAATTTTTTTAAACAGAAAAAATTATCATGATACATTTATTTATTATATATCATAAAATAAAATTTAAAACCAAATTTTAATTTTTTTTTAGAAAACATGATTTTGAATGGAAAAAGGTGTCCGATTGAAAATTATTTTTTTAAGAAAATTAAAATTTTCACTCTTGAATAACTAAAGAGAGGAAAATAAAGTAAAAATATGTATTATAAATACCTAATAATAGGATAAGAAACATAATGGGAATTATTGACATATGGGTCTTAATATTCGATCATTATAAGAACAATCAAAAACCATCTCAATAAACAATGACATTACAACAATAATATCTTATCACTTTGGTAAAATTGAATCATAATCCCCATGATATAATAACATTAATTAATTGTTAACATATAATTAAAATAAGTATATTCACGATAAAACATTTCCATGGGATGTATATACTCTTCTGAAAAGACTATAGGTTCGTAAGATAACATGTATCTCAATGAAGGAAAATTAGGACAAAATTACATTACTTATTTGGTAAAATTTGATGTCTAAACCCCCTAAAAGAGAGTTCATAAAATGGATATGTAAATATAAATAAATATAATTATATTATTAATATCATAAAATCAATGGATGTATATATACCACCCAAAAAATAATAAATAGTTAATATGGCATAAGTCTCATAGAAATAAATGTGAGACTAAAATTCCCCATAATACTTGAGTAAATATTAAATCATGATATCCAAAAAATAAAGGAATAAATAGAATATTTTAATATCATTAAAATAATTCAATACATTATTTTAAACTTCATAGGTTAATATATATAATAAAAAACATGAATATAAGATTAATATATCATATATCTCCTAGAAATAAAAGTGAGACGAGAAAACCTCTACCTTATGTCTTTCTATTCATCATTCTGATTCAAAACACACTTAAAATTAATATATTATTATTATAAATATAATAATTAACCATAAAATTATATATCTGACAATATATTATTTTATTATGACATTATATTACCTGTTTATTAAAAATTCTATGGTAAAAATACATTTCATGTACTATTCGCACTATTTTTCATATGTGTTTTGAATTTTTATTCTTGTTACTATTACTTAGATCATTATTTAAATATTTAAAGAATATAAAAAACCATATAAATATCTTAAATATTAAGTATATATTTATTTATTATAATCTATAATGTATATATATATATATATATGAAATGAGATACACTTTTGTGAGATAATGGGTAATAGGTACACAAGAACACGTTTGTATTTTTTATCGTATATTGATTAAATGATATGTAAATAATATATATATATATATATATTATTTATATTATTATTATTATATATTATATATCACATATTTCTAAAAATTTCACTTTATTACATTCTACGTAAAGCGTCAGAAAATCATGTCTCTTTTGTGAGGTGGTAGTCTACATGTCCTGAAACAAAGTTATCATATTCCCACAAAATGGAAATCATAATGGTATATGTTATATAATAATTATAGAATAAAAAATACATCATAAATATATAATATATCATAAAAAATAGTATTTCCATCGTTACTCTCATCCATGAGATGTGGAAGTGGAAGAACAAACAACATCAGTTCGTGATGTTGTACTCCACTGTACACTAAAATAATGATTGTGTATCCAATTTGATAAAAGTTTGTGTAATTTTTGGTATAACCCATAAGATAAAAAATGTAAATATATTTAGGACATTGTGGTTATCTTATAATCATGTAATATAAATAACTGAGTGGTGGAGAATGAAATAAAACAAAATTTCATGTTGAATGATGGTATCTCTTCTTTGGGTAACACCTTCTGGTTTGCAAAAATGGTGTTCCTTGGTTGGATTTTTCCAAGGTGAGGCCTCTAGAATAAATGGTATTTAATTTTGGATGTTAGTTTTGTAGGGTTTGTCCATTACAAATTCATTAAGAGGTTTAATGAATTGATAGGGTATACTACCCTTTTATTGTAGAGGAGGGGTGGTATTCTTCTAAATACAAAAACTCAAACAGTATTTAGAGGGGTATCTTACTTAAAGTGCCTCTAATAATATTAAATTTTATATAAAATAGAGTATATTTTTTAAATAATTCTGTAAAATTTATTTTTTACATTTTTCATGTATATTTGGCCCCTTATATTAATGTTTAATCACTAAGTAAACTGCTTTTTACAATAAACGCAATAATTATTTATAATTATTTTCCGAAATATTTTTTGTCAAAAAAATATTTTTGGAAAACTAAAAATTATAAATTTATCTAATTAAAAATATTTAATAAAATTTTAAAACTAATATTTATATAATTGGAATATTGTAATTTAAAATTAATCTCTGTTATAAGATAAATCAATGAGTTTTTAAAGTAAACATGATCAAAAGATTGAATGTTTTTATAAAAAAATTCATTGTAAAATTTATTCCAATTACATAAATTTTATTAATTATATTCAAAATTAATCTAAATATACTTTAAAACAAATTTGAAATATATTTTAACTATATAAATTAGTTAGACTAAAATGTAGTTTTTTCACTATTCATAATAAATGTAACATCATAGAAAAATACCATAAAATTAACCCAAATTGAATATTTATATAATGATTCCAAATATGATTTCTATTTTTTAAAATAAATCTTTTGAATTTTAAAAAAATTATTGTTCAAAATTGTTCTCCATTAAAAGGAAGAAAAACTAATTTTATAAAAATATTTTTTTATTCCTAAAATTGGATTTTTTCTTATTTTATTCCTAACAAACTTATTTGATTAATATAAAAACTTTTGGTTAAATTTATAATATATAAATTAAATTAAATTATCTTATTAAGTGTGACTAATTTAATTTATTAATATTAAATAATATTTTGCGTATAAAACCAATTTTTCTTAAAATCACATAATTTATATTCTATTTGTTTTTATTTTTATTTATAATTAATAAATAACCACATTATTCATTATATAAACATTTTTAAACCGTTGTTTCATTTTTTTTTGTTATTCTTATTCATATATTACATTTTGAGGGTTAGGATAGTACTATAAAATTATTTTTATAATAATACTAATATAATATTTTAGTTTAGTAAAACTCGAGATTACATGTTATGAAATCTATTAATGGAACTAGGAATGTTTTGTAACACAATCCATATATTTATTTCTATTGACTGAATGATAATATAAGTGTTTCATTTACTGAAATAATAACTTGGCATTCCATATAATGAATAAAATTACATTTTCTAACATCTAATTCGTACTATCAAATAAATTAAATTTATTTGTGAATTGATACTTCATAAAATCATAATGTATTACAATACTACTGCACAGAAGTCACGAGTATGATAAGGCATCATAGTTACAAGAAGAAGATAACCATGCATATTCTATATCATATTTATAAAACACTCTCCCTGCTAATCATTAGTTTTCAATTTGGGGACAACATGCAGTGCCATAGGTTTCAATTATAGAGGTAGAACTGGTGAAACATTTACCACCACATCCAGATTATGATCATTTCCACTCTTTAGCTTCAAGACACGAGGACACCATGATAGAATAGCTCTATTAATTTTAATAACAAGACTTAAAATATATATCTATAAGAAAGGATCAATATGGAAGTAGATTGAAAATAGAGGTCTCAATACCTAACATATTATCCCTTCCTTCCACATCTAAGGCTTAGGTGTTGGTATGTTATGAATCTTTTATTTATAGTGGTTATAGTATATAGACTGTCATTTGAAATTTACGTAGGAAAAACCCATTAAATTGTGAATATCCAATATATTTACTTGAATCCATTTCATTTACAGGACAAAATTTTCATTTTTTATTTAATTTCTATTAATGAACATATATCCATGTTCAATTTCACAGTATACCACACCAAATTTTTTAATGGCCCTTAAAAATTATAAATTGAGGATCTGATCTATTTAGTTACGATGAATACCTTTACAATAAGTCTCTAATGGAAAAGAATAATGTAATGTGTATCCATTAGATGAGTCCACATTTCAATTTAATAAGTTACTGAACAACTTATAAATTGAAACATAGCCTCAATTAATTGAAACAATGACAAAATTCAAGTCTCTATGATGAGTGTTCCATATTTCAACATGAAATAGTTTACTAATTATGTTGTCTCCATCAAGAAACATTGAAATACAATTTTAACTATTAAATGAAATTTATATAACCAATTATGTTTCGTGTTTCCCTTTATTATACATTGGCATCGTAAATAAATATCAAAATGAATACGCACTAAATAATATCAAGAAATAATGGAAAATTAATGAAATAAAATTCACCTGCATAGTAAGGAATATATGTGTAATGTGAATCACTATGTTCTTACTATGATTCATCTTAAAATTATCCTCTCTATAGCAGGACATGTAAAAAATAAATAAGGAATAATAAATATTTAAAATCATCTTTGTCACCCAATAATGAAATAATATAAATTATTATTGATAAAAATACAAAACAACAATTTAAAATTCCCAAAAAACATGGTATTTACCTCTAACAAAGGTTATATATTCCCAATAATGTACTATGACCATGTTCCAATGAATTCTTAATATCCATTATAGTATTTCGAAACAATAATAAAAAAGAAAATAAAACTCCTATAATACCATTTTTTCGCTTCTGAGACCCATATCATTGGGGAACAACACATATACCCAGTTGGAGTTATGTCCTCAATCATGTTTCTATTTATGATAGAGGTTGATGATTAGTAGTGAGGGCCTAGGGTTTGTACATGGGGATATTATTAACTCATATCCAATTATCACGTCATTAATCATTATATATTATGTTGAGGAAGCATAATAATAGTGATGGAAAATTAGTATAGTAAAAATAAACACTCAGACACTAATAATCAACACACAAGATGAATTAACAAAATATAAAAAATATAATGTCACATATCTAAAAAAGTGGAAATATGTATACATGAAATAATAAATAAAATTCACTAGAAGATATAAATAAGGATGAATAATTCCAAAAACAATCCAAGAATCTCGAACAGTAGTCAGATCATCTTCTACCAAACACTATCTTGAAGAATGAAATCATGTGTCCATGGTAGGACACTCCCACCTTTCCACAATTGGGATCATATAATCTGCTTGAGTACTAATGAAGTCCTACAAATATTGTGATATAAATCTCAAAATGAAACCGCCAATGGTGTCTAAAGAGATCTAATATGTGAATATAATCTTTAACAGAGTTTTGGTATTTCTAATTTAATGAAGTTCATTAAGAAAAACTTATAACTTCTTTAAGCAAACAATTTAACATTGAATATGTATTCATAAAATTAATTTTTTAATAGCCTAGTTTATATAAATAAAACATTTGAAAGTGTCAATAACACTATAATGAAACATTATAATAACAATGGTTGATCCAAGGTGTATCCAAGGAATCCATAACTTCTGTGGTTGGCCCACTCGTAGTCAACAATCATTCAGTCTATTTGGCCCCTTATGTTAATGTTTAACCACTAAGTAAACCGCTTTTTACAATAATCACAGTAATTAATTTTAATTTTATTCCCAAATTATAAATTTTTATAATTAAAAATATTTAATTAATTATTAAAACATATATTTATATAATTGGAATATTTTAATTTAAAATTAATCTGCGTTAGAAGATAAAACAACGAGTTTTTAAAGTAAACATGATCAAAAGATTGAATGTTTTTATAACAAAATTCAATGTAAAATTTATTCCAGTTACATAAATTGTATTAATTATATTCAAAATTAATCTAAATGTGCTTGAAAACAAATATGAAATATATTTTAACTATATAAATTAGTTAGACTAAAATGTAGATTTTTCACTATTCATAGTAAATGACACTTCATAGAAAAATACCATAAAATTAAACCAAATTTAATATTCATATAATGATTCCAAATATTATTTTTATTTTTTAAAATAATTATTTTGAATGTTTCAAAAATTATTGTTCAAAATGGTGCTCCATTAAAAGGAAGGAAAACTACTATTTAGAAAAATATTTTTTGTATGCCTAAAATTGGATTTTTTTTCTTATTTTATTCCTAACAAACTTATTTGATTAATATAAAAACATTTGGATAAATTTATAAAATATAAATTAAATTAAATTATCTTATTAAGAGTAAATAATTTAATTTATTAATATAAAATAAAATTATGCGCATAAAACCGTTTCTTCTTAAAATCACATAATTTATATTCAATTTGTTTTTATTTTTACTTATAATTAATAAATTACCATATAATTCATTATATAATCATTTTTAAACCATTGTTTCATATTTATGTCAATCGTATTCATATATTCCATTTTGAGGGTGTGCATAAAATTATTTTTATAATAATAAAAATATAGTATTTTAGTTTAGTAAAACTCGAGCGTACATGTTATTAAATCTATCAAAGGAACTAGGAATGTTTTGTAAAACAATCCATATATTGTTTTTTGTTAACTAAACGACAATATAAGTGTTTCTTATAGTGAAATAATAACTTGTAATTCCATATAAAGAAGAAAATTACAATTTCTAACATCTAATTCATACCATCAAATAAATTCAATTTATTTGAGAAATGATAATTCATAAAAACTCAATGTATTACAATACTGCTGAACCAAAGTCATGAGTAAGGTAAGGCATCATAGTTACAGGAAGAAGAAAACCATAGATATTCTATATCATATTTATAAAACACTCTCTATGATAATCATTAGTTTTCAATTTGGGGACAACATGCAGTGCTATAGGTTTCACTTATAGAGGTAGAACTGGTGAAACATTTCCCACCACATCCAGATTATGATCATTTCCACTCATCAGCTTCATGACAAGAGGACACCATGATATAATCTCTCTATTAATTATAATAACAATACATAGAAATATATACCTTTAATAAAGGATCACTATGGAAGTAGATAGAAAGGAGAGGGCTCACTACCTAACATATTATCCCATCCTTCCACATCTAAGGCATAGTTATTGGTATGTAATGAATCTTTTATTTATAGTGTTTATAGTATATAGAGAGTCATTTGAAATTTAAGTAGGAAAAAACTCATTAAATTGTGAATATCCAATATATTTACTTGAATCCATTTCATTTACAAGAAAAAAATTTCATTTTTTATTTAATTTCTATCAATGAAAGTATATCAAGGTTAAATTTCATAGTATACCACAAAAAATTTTCTAATGGCCCTTAAAAATTAGAAATTGAGGATGATATCTATTTAGTTATGATGAATCCATTTACAATAAGTCTTTAATGGAAAGGAATAATGTAATGTGTATCCATTAGATGAGTCCCCATTTAAATTTAGTAAGTTCCTGAACAACTTATAAATTGAAACATAGAATCAATTAATTGAAACAATGACCACATTCTAGTCTATATGATGAGTGCTCCATGATTCAACATGCAATAGTTTACTAATTATGGTGTCTCCTTCAAGAAACATTGAAATACAATTTTATCTATTAAATAATATTTATATACCCAATTATGTTTCTCGTTTCCTTGTCTTATACATTGGTATCGTAAATAAATATCAAAATTAATACGCACTAAAAAATATCAAGAAATAATGGAAAAATAATGAATTAAAATTCACCTGCATAGTAAGGAATATATGTGGAACGTGAATCTCTATGTGCTTATTATGATTCATCTTATAATTATCTTCTCCATAGCAGGACAAGTAAAAAATAAATACAGAATAATAAATATTAAAAATTATCCGTGTCACCAAATTATGAAATAATATTAATTGTTATTGATAAAAATTCAAAACAAAAATTTGAAATTCCCAAAAAACATGGTATTTACCTCTAACATAGGTTATATATTCCCAAGAATGTACTATGACCATGTTCTAATGCATTCTTAATATCCATTATTGTATTTAAAAACAATAATAAAAAAGAAAATAAAACTCCACTGATACCATTTTTTCGCTTCCGAGACCCATATCATTGGGGAACAAAAAATGTACCCAGTTGGTGTTATTTCCTCAATCGTGCTTCCATTTAACATAGAGGTTGTTGATTAGTAGTGAGGGACTAGGGTGTGTACATGGGGATACTATGCACTCATGTCCAAGTATCACATCATTAATCATTATATAATATGTAGAGGTAGCATAATAATAATGATGGAAATTTAGTATAGTAAAAATAAACATCCAGACACAAAGAATCAACTCACAAGATGAATCAACAAAATATACAAAATATAATGTCACATATCAAAAAAAGTGGAAATATGTATACATGAACGAATAAATAAAATTCACTAGAAGATATATAAAAGTATTAAAAATTCCAAAAACAATCCAAGCATCCTGAACACTATTCGGATCATCTGCAACCGAACTCCATCTTCATGAATGAAATCATGTTTCCATGGTAGGACACCACCCTATCCACAATTGGGATCATATAATCTTCTTGAGTACTAATGACGTCCTAAAAATATTGTGATATAAATCTCAAAATAAAACCACCAATGGTGTCTATACAGATTTAATATGTGAATATAATCTTTAACAGTGTTCAGGTATATCTAATGTAATGAAGATCAATAAGAAAAACTCATAACATCATTAGACTATAATTTTATCATTGAACATGTATTCATATAATTAATTTTTTAATAGACTAGTTTATATAAATAAAACATTTTAGAGTGTCAATAACACTATAGCGGAACATTATAATAATAATGGTTGATCCAAGGTGTATCCAAGGAATCCCTAACTTCTGTGGTTGGCCAACTCATAGTCATAAATCATTCAGTCTATATAAAAGGGGTTCGAGTTTAATCCAATGGGTATACCTATCGAATTTTACTTTTTTAGGTGCACTAGGTATAATACCGTAAGAGTGGGGGCATGAATCAGGGTATTACATATTAAAATTTAATCTCCTTCATATATTTTGTTGACATTAAACAAAAATACTTTCTCCTTCTTTCTTATTTCAAAGTGTGAACATAATTTAAATCATGCACTAGAAACAAAAATGTTTACTTCGTTCACCCTCACTGGTCTACATCTAAGGAGAATATAATGGATATGTGTCGATGTACCAAATTCAATATGGATCACTACCAATAATGAGAAAAATGTTTGGGCTAGATCATCTATACCCAGGATCGCTGCCTTTACAAGATTTAAGGTATTCTCACTTCATTACCAAGGGTCATTCCCAATTCCTTCTTCTCTGACTCACTACCATTGGAAAGGGTCGTTATCTTCCTCTTACATCTCTCACTACTCTTTGAAAGGAATCCACTCAATGTTTATAGACTTGTATGTTGACCAAAATAAATAAACATATATGTTCATTCATTTGAATGAATTCACATATCCTCAACTATAGGTAGATGTACTGTAGACGTCCCTTCTTACCCGCAGATGAATTCCACTTTTATGCATCTTTTATGTAACATAAATAGAATTTGCAAACTAATTTTAGGCTTTTTCAAGGTTTCTTAAGAAAGTCTCGAACCACCATGCTTCACCTATGTTTAGTGTGCTGGGTATGGGACATGGACCACCTACTCCACAAACCACCTTCAATAACACATACCAATTCACCTCCATGGACAACCACTTCCTTCAAAATTTTGTACCACCTCTTTGTACCGACTCCACAAACCTCTTATGTGAACCAATTTCGATAACCACTTCTCCTTCACAGAATCCCCTACTTACCATTACTTCTTCCTACATCTACTAATCCTTCATCATCCATGTCCCACGTGCTTTGCGGGATATAGATTCCCTCAAACACCTTCAAAATAAATTTTTCTACACAAATCACATCTGCTTTCGTGGAATTCTCACTTACAATTTTCCTTTGGAATTTAGAAAATTCCCAGAGAAAATATATTTACTAATAAAAATTGTTGTCTCTTATAATTGGTGCAGTTAGATATCCTTATATAGTTAAGGATATCCTCTTAATGTATTAAATAGAAATGTACTATTTCTTTTATTCATCACTTCCATCACTGAGTATAGATCCTCCTCTCACAATCCAAAACCATTTCACAATCCATTATTCCACCATGGTCTGCATGTGGCCTTTACTCCTACACGACACCATTCTCTTCCACCATCCTGAAAACTATCACACCTTCCGAATACTACACACCCTTAGCCCCAACCCATAGCTTATATCCATTTTTGGTTCCACAAACTGCTCCCACATACGATTCCTACTGCATGGTATGCATCCAAAATCCACTCCTAGACATGGTATTCCATCCATGTTCAGAGATATGTGGTTCACTTATATTACTGATTTCCTTTAACATTATTCACACTGTTTAGTGAAATTATGAAAACATTTTTTTTCTAAGAAAAATCAAGAGTTTGATACCAAAAATTAGAAAAATACTGGGAAAATGCACCACATTATAAGCACGTCTTTGGAACACACCATCCATGGCCATTCATGTCCAGTTGGGTTTCTCAACAAACAAAATCACACTGAAAACATACCTAGAGGATATATTGATGTATTTTTCCAACAATATCCCCCTTTAGTATTGTTGACCACTCTTCTCATAACAATTCTTCGCATTATGATAACTTTTAAGGATCTATCCAATTTTATTCAAAATTCCCTTAATTAGATTAAGATAAAAATCACATACAAACTCAACACATACTTTATGTAAAAATGTTCCATGTTCAACTTTTGAAGAAAGAGTAGCATAAAATGTTCCTCAATTAATCACTTTATTCCTGAAACCAATTCATTAAACAAAACAATTTATTTCTTTACAAACCTCAACTGTCATGATATATAATCTTTGATCGTTCGCATCTAGCATCGCCAGATTTATTACCCCCATGTTACATCTCCTCTTAATAGCTTAAGATAATCCTCATCTCCCACTATCTTTCTACTCTGCTTAATAGCTTCTCCACGTGTCTTTTCTCCTCATGGAATAGTCACAGTTTCTCACCCAATGACAACGAAAACATATGGTAGTTCAAGGTTGTCAGGAACTGGGTAAAGAACCCATATAATAAGATTCGTTAAAACCAAAGCATACCTCAGGGATATGGAGTCCCACATAAACATTTTCTCATGTTTAGGGAGTCGATTGGACTCCCATAGCTAGCCGATTCTTTGCAAATGATTCTTCAGTAATGCCTTCATAAGTATATCTAAATCTTGTTGTTCTTTTGGAACATACTCCAACTTCACAATCCCATGATCTACCTTCTACTTGATATAATTATATTTGACATCAATGTTATTTTTTCATGAGTGATGAACTATATTTTTTCTCAGATTGATAGATATGAATTATCACAATGGATTCTGATCGAAGATATCACTTCAACTACACCATCATCAAGCTATTACTCTATCCACAACAAATGTGTTCATAAATGAGTAGTCAAAATGTTCTTCTGTAGTTCTAAATCAAATGAAATATTTTTTCTATCTCAACTAAGAAATACATAGTCAACCAATATAGAAAGAACCTCCAGATGTTGATTTCCTATAATCTGCTGACCTAGCCCAATCTGTATCTGTATATCCCAATAACTCAATATGATATTTTTCATTAAAAATTAAATAAAAATCCAAATTGTACATGATATACTGAATTATTCTTCTAACTTCAATCATGTGGATTTCATTGGGATTTTGTTGATATCTCACTACTTGGAATGTGTAAAAATCAATATCATGCTTTATCATTATCAGCTACAACCAAAATCTAATGATTTTCATGTATTATATGATATTAACTAAATTTAATTCATCATCCCATGACATTTTCAATTGGGTAGCAACCAAAGATATCATCTCATTTGAATTATCTATTCCAAACCTTCTCAAAACATCCTTGGAATAATTAGATTGAGAAATTAATGAGCCATACTTTCAATATGTAATCTGTAATCTAAGGAAATACGTTAGTTCACCAATCATTTACATTTCAAACTCACTTTTCATGAATTCGGAAAAATGTATCCATTATGCTTCATCTGATCCAAAAAATATTATGTCATCAACATAAACCATCACCATCATCCTTTTATTTCTTTTATTATTGAAATACAGATTTTAATCAACTCCCCCATGCCAGAAACCAAGCAACTTCAAAAACTAGTCAATCCTTGAATACCATGCTCTGTGTGCTTGCTTCTTACATATTATATAATTATTCATCCAACATACTCTATTCTAATCTTCATGAATGATAAAACCATATGGATACTAAATGTAAACTTCTTCTTCCAGCACTCTATTCAGAAATGTTGACTTGACGTCCATCTGGGAAACCATGAACATTCTCTGCACATTAATGGAAAAGAATAATCTGAATATATGTACCCGTGATATAGTTTCAAATGTTTCATCAATGCCTATACCCTCTATCTAGGAGTACCCTTGGAAAGAAATCAATTCTTTGATTCGAATCAGAACACTGTCTTCATTAATTTTTTTTGCGAAATACCCATTTTTTCCCTATGACATTCTTGTATGCTGGTCTCAAAAGAATATCTCATGATTGATTATTTTCAATTTTGTCAACTCTTCATTCATAGGTTGAACCTAGTTCTCATCTCCAACTACTTCATCAAATCATTTAGGTTCCACCTGTGATAAGTATGATTCTTCTTGTAGTATCTTCATTCTCCTTATTTTCACTAGTGTTGTATGATTATAAATTATATTCTACCTATAAATTTTAGTTATTCTCGTTTGTCTTTGAGAATAAACTGATTTATTCTCATCATTTTAGTATTCTTCAAAATCATCCTTTATAGTTGGAGTGTCTCCTAACATGTTAAATTATTCACCGCTATCTTACTAAGTTTGATCAGTTATAATCTATATATTTTATTCATTCTCTACTATAGTCACATCATGAAATTCAACTGCCTTTCCTATCCTATTAACGAATCATTTAATTATTTTCTATTCATTTGTTATCCATGAAATATTCCCTCATCCCCATGGTATTTAAACTTCTTATTTTTCTCTTTAAGTAAAATTAACCTTTTACTTTTGAAGAATCCAACGTACATCAATGAAATATTATTTCCATACAATAACTTATATGTTGTATTATCCTCTTTCAAATAATGAAATTCTCTATTTGAAGTGTAAATTACTATCATCAGTGTTTCATTCTGATATTTATATGGAAATTCTTTCTCAATGAGCATTGTTCTGGCCATGTTGTTGAAAATACGATTTATTCTCTCAACTAGTATATTCTCCTATGGAGTTCTTACAACAGAAACATGAATCCTTATCCAATATTTCTAAATATAATCCTCCACTTGGTTATAAAATAACTATATTCCATTATCTGTTAGAATAATCCGCATTTTCTAACCTAGAATCTTTTTACATTCCCATTGATATCTTGTAATGAAACTGATTACTCATTTTTTTAATTATTGAAACCCATGAAATTCTACTATAATGATCCATGAAGATAACATAATATCTCCCCCAATCAACATTCCATGGAAAAATTTGCACACAAACATCTATATACACCAAATCAAGTATTCTAGTTGACTTCTTCTCATTTGTCTTATAGTACAACAAATGATCTTCCCTTATTGGAAGGAACCACATGTATGAGTACGATCACGTTATAATCTTAGGAGATTTCGAGAAGCATCATATTTCACCAGATCATCCATGGAAATTTGGCTTATGTGGCGAAGAAACTTATTCCATATCTTGTTTTATTCATCCTTGGACAGAAAACACCTATCTTTTTCTCAACTCACGAGGAATATTTTCCCTTTTGTACACATTCCTTAAAACAAAAAAAGCCATCATCTTCCATGATAATATATAATTTCCTGAAAACCCTTATGGAATTCCTTAAGTCACACAATTGACTTACACTATGAAATATGTGTCTAATCCCTTAAACAACCAATACATAAGCTCATCTCAATTTTTCCCTCAAAACATGGATTTTTCCGAACCAATAATTTTCAATCCCTCATAATTTCCAAATCATATGATACCATCTATATCATACCCACTTTAGATCACTATATATTTATTTCCAATCATATGGGATGTGAAACAACTATATATTATCCATATATTAGTGTGATCTGATTCCTTGATACAATTACTACAACCACTACCTGCTCAACACTTTTATTTTTTACCCAATTCTTTAACATCATACCTGATATAGAATGCTAATCTTAATATTTCTCTGTATATGATGGACTAGGTACCTCATGTGGAGATTTAAATTTATTTCTAATTTCGAGCTCTCTTGATGACAAATTTAGGTAATTCTTATCAGAAAACTCATTCTACCTCAACACATTATTCTGTATTATTGATGTGAAATATCATTCCATATGTATGGTCCCTTTAAACCTGAACCAAATACCATCAAATGATGACATAGAATATTGGGATCTATATGACCACCTCTATTGGTCATGTACTCTTTGTTACAACATTTCTATAGAACATAAATTTTAGATTGTCATATCTTACCAAAACAATATCATCATATATGAGGTACATTCCTATGTGGCGATGATGCACATCTAATTTGACCATGGGTTTTATGAATCCTATAATTTTTCTTTGTACCCAAATCAATATTCAATCCTTTTGTGGTTGCTTGGGGTCTAACAAGAGCAGTAACTACTTTATCATTTAAATAAATCATCAAACTAGCCTTATCATTCATTTTTGATTGTTACTTCCTTTCTACTAGACCACTCTTCTCAAATATCATCTTCTCTATTTCTTATATGATTTTATTTCCCGATGTTAATTTAAGAGTTAATAGTCTATAATGATCATTAATTATTCATCATAGACCAATGAATTCCTCTTATAGGTCATTGATGTGTTTGATTAGAGCCTTTCTAGTCTTAGAGAAACTATCAATTTTTATTTTCAGTTCTTCAATTCTGTGATTGTACTCAACCACATTTTCAGAGAATTCTTGTGTCTAGAACTATAGATTTAAAATTTCATCATTCTTATCAGAACTCTCTCCATCATTCTTCTACATATTGAGTTTGGAATCAGGAAAATGTTTGTTATATTACTTTATTTTGGCCTTAAAAATATCAATATTTTCAATGCCACCTTATAATTCATCCTGAATATAAAAACGTCTATTAATTTCTCCATATTAATTGTCACTTTATTCTCTTATTAAATAATTTATCAATAATGCTAAAAAATCACCTAATTTATGATCCTATGAGTGCTCCAGCTATTATACCACATATTCATTGAACATAAATCTTCATTTGAAATCATATTATTGTTTTTTAAGAACATTCTCTTAGTACTTCTCCATCATTTGACATTTCATGAATACTTCTTTTAGGGAATTTCATTATGGTCTTCATTATCATTATCAAACATCATCAGAAACATTACTGAAAAATACCCGATCATTCCACATCAAAATCATGAAAATGGAAGTTTACATTTGAACTTCCATTCTCCCCTTTTCACATTTGGGGAGAGAAATGACATGACATCATCCAAATTTTCCTCTTAAAGACTATCTTCAATTGAGTGATTTTTCATGGACTTGAATTTCACATCTTTGGACGTCCCATTTTCAACTACATTTTTGTCATCATTTCTCATTTCATATGATACAAGGGTATTAAATTGGTTATCTTGTGTCATCTCATTCGGGTATTTTTCTTCCTATACTAAAACATTCATATTGAACTGTGGTGGAAGCTTCCATAAGATACGTTTCAAAATATTTATATCATCAATGACTTCTAGAGTAACACCCATGTATTCCACAATAACATTTACCCAATAAAATAATGCATCAACTATCTCATTTGGGTTCATTATGAGATCCTCATAATTATTCCACAGAACATTCAGCTTTTAGTCTCGGACTTTTCTATCGCTCTCATAAATATTCCTAAATATTTAACACATTGCATGAGATGTTTTATTAGAAAACACCTTTGTATAAATTTCATTTTATATGGCTCCCCTTAAAGTATTTATCACTTTATAATCCTCATACAATTACTTTATTTTAGCTTCTAATAATGGACCATTATTGATTCCAGTTCTTCTTCCATGCATAGAAACTGTGAAGACATTCATTCCTAATGATCGGAAGTAACAATGCACCTGATTCTTCCAATGATGAAAATTATTTCCATCAAAGGTCATAATTCATTTTTGATTGACCACCTCTATTTGTTCTTCAGAGAGTGAACCACTGAGTTTCAACTATACCCTCTAATAAAAATTGTTCGGTCCACTAGGTCAAACACCCGGATAGGGGGGAGGTGAATCAGTGTATGAAAGAATAAAATTTCTTCCCCTTTGGATCTTATTTTGTTGTTAAACAAAACTCTCCTCTCTCTCGTTCCCCTTATAATGTATGAATAAAATTTAAATCGTGCATGAGAGACCAAAATATTTACTTGGTTAACCCTCACTGGGCTATTTCCAATGATCATACAATGATGGTGTTCTATTGAACAAAATTTACTAAGGCTCACTTAAAATAATTAGTTCAATGTTTTGGCTATATAATTTATTCAAAGGCTCACAACCTTTACATGATTTAGGTTCATCTAACTACATTCCCAAGAGTTACTCCCTATGCATCCTTCTCTGAATCACTAGCAGTTGAAAGGGTCATTGTCTTCCTCTTCATTCACTCAATGATTTTGGAATGGAATACCCTTAAAATTTAATAACATGTTGTTCGAACATAGTTAATGGACATGTGGGTCCCTTAATTTTCATGAATACACACATCCTCAAATATAATAAGATTCTATGTTGATCTCCCTATTTCTTCTTGCATATGAGTTACACCTTTATGCGTATTGTTAGGTAACATAAATGAATTTCTTAAGTGAATTTAAATCTTTTTCATTATATCATGATCATAGTGCATACCACCTTTCATCGTTTGTGTACAGTGTACAATGTATGGTACGTGCACCGCCCGCTCTAAATATGGCTTCACTTCTATGTACTGCCTATGCCTTCGATATCGGGTACCTTATCCGCGTACTGACATTGAAAACCTGCTCTACAAGACAATTTTGTGAAACACATATCCTTTGTAGAATCCCCTATGTATTATGCCTTCATCATCCACACACCGAGCCTTCTTCGTCTGTGTACCACATCCTTGGTGGGATATAGTTTCCCGCAAAAACATTCTACAGAATTTCTTCCATTTGAACAAATTCACTCATCATGGAATTCTCCCTTGACAACTCCTTCAGAATTTTCCAATTTCCTATATAAAATGTATTATATAATTAAAATTCACCTCTCATGTAATCAGTGGGAATAGATCTCCATATATAAGAAAAGATATCCACTTAATCTACTCAATTGATATTTACCAAATCATTGATTCAGCATCACCTTCACCATGCAACAATTCTCCTCTCTTGAACCACAACCCATTCATGTAAAATTCTTTCCACCATAGTTAATGTAATACCTTTTATACTACGTAGTGTCATTATATTATTCCAAACCAAAAACCATCACACCTTTCGTATACCAGATGCCCTTCGCCACGAACCATCATCGCGAACCATTTTTGGTTCCATGAACAACACTCGTGTACCATTCCTGCTTCCTAGTAAGCTATTGAAAACCATACCCAAACATAGTACGCGGTCCATGTTCTGAGATAGGAGGACCTATTATTTTAAATATTTAAATTGATGTTCTTCACAGCGTTCAATTCTATCAAGGAAACCATACTTTTTCAAAAACAAATTCACGAGTTTGAGGCCCAAAAATTAGGCAAACACTAGGAAACCATTAAACCTTAAGAACCTATCTTTGGAAAAAACCAATCGTGTTCATCTGCAGTCATTTTTATTTTTTATCAAATAGAATCATACCCAAAACATTCTAAGAGGACACATTGAGATATTTTTTTCAAAAAACTTTAAATTAGTATAAGTAAGTCTCTAAGGTCCACGCACATTAATCACATGCTACACATGGATGGTCCCAATAGGGTGAAACTATAGAGACACATCTCTATAGTCATAAATTTTCATCCATGGAGTGTATCTAAGGAATTATAATATTTTGAAAACAATGTTTGGGGACTCATCATCACATCACTCAAGCATTCACATTGTATGAAATGTAACAATTTCTGTGGTGGGATTCACCCTTGAATACTGGCTCAAGAAATGGAATAGCATCCTCTGAGTGCCCAAGGAATTAAATTTGGAATAAAAAGAGATATTATATTTTATATATCCTATAATGAAAAAATGTAATTTAAAAAAATTCCCATTATAAATTTGAAATCATAATCCTTTTGTCCAGGTAATACACATTCCAAAATTATTTTTATTAGGTTCACTGCATTATCCTTCATCATATGTGACATGGTAATTTAAGGAAATGAAACCAACTATCAATTCATTTATATAATAATTTTATAGGAAAAATGATATATATAATTATAAACCTTCCTATATGACAATTTATGCTTCATTAATTTAATGGAAACACTTACCATATTAATGGTCAAGTCAAATCCACCCTATTGATGTCACAAGGAAATAAAAAACATGTCACCAAGGTCATAAAATGTAAGACCCAGTACATGGAGTAGTTATCCATGATGTCTCAACCTCCAATAAAAAAGGGTATCATCTAGGGACTTTAAATATAATTTGAAGGATATAAAACATGGAATATGATTTTATGAATCAATACACAGTGAAACACACACATTTTCATTTCCAAAAGTTTATAATATGGAGATACATGAGGAAAAAAATCAACAGACACCTATATTATGCCAAATAGAACTCTCATAATTTAGTTTCATCCATTGAGTAAAGCTAAAATGGGAAATAATTTGGAGAATATATTAATTCCATAAAAATAGGGAATTAGATATCTCAATAAAATTACATTATCAATTGGAAGACAACAGATGAAAGGAAATAAATGAATGAATGACTTACTTGTGCACATCTAATGTGATATATGTATCTTGAATAATGGGCCAGATGATTAAATAGGAGTAATGACTAGATTTTAGAAGTGGGAGGGTTTTATGCAGAGGGTATCCTTTGTAAGGGAGAGGGGGTTGTGGTGAAATTAAAAAAAAGGGGAATTCCATTAAAACAAAGACCCCAAAACTTACAAAAGATTTAGATTCCTTAAATGTCATGTAATTCGTGGGGAATTTTCCCTAGGGAAGATTTTATTAGATTTTAATGGAACTACCTATAAGAATACAATTCACGTATTTAATACACAGTGTGTATTTAAATTCACATCATATATTTGGTATATAACCATGCTTTAGGGCCTCAGTAACCCTCCTTAACAAAAATAAAATGGCATTCCCTTAGGCATGGTTACCATTTAATTCCATAATGGGAACAATAAAAAGGGATAAATGAAATTTAAATTGTTTTATACATCATATGAAAAAATTGGATCTGATATAAATTTGGATTAATTTTTAATTTTTAATGGTAAATGGTAATTTTCAATTTTGAAGGGCTATTTTCATCATTAAATGTTACATATTATCACTCAAAATTGTTTCTCATATATGATTACATCCATTGATGATACTTATGATTTACATGGGTTACGATCCAATGATACCATTATTATTCTCTCTCTTAATGGTTTATATTTTAATGGAACAATGTTTATGAAACACATTCTTTTTCCATGTGTTATACAGTGATGAAATTTTTATGTTACCCCCATCTATTGACATGAGATATTCTAAAATAAAAATGATAACAAGTTTATGGAACTTGTTTCATTCAATAGGTTAATCTATGAAAAAATTTATTTTCAACCCCAATTTCTTTCAGGTCCAATGACATGAATAATGTTCTGTAATATTGTTGTAAAATACAAATTACATTCATTATGTGATGTGTGGGACCTATATCATCCTCTAATCCACTCATTAAATAATTATATATCATTAGACAATGATTGGAAATATGTAAATGAGCTTGATATACTATAGTAAAAAATTGTAATTTAGATTGATCTATTATAGGAAACAAGTATATGGTCTTGAATTAGAGTGAGAAAAATATGATGAGACCTAATAAACAATGGTTAACAGTATTAGTAGTTAAAATGAACAAATGAAGTTGTTCTTATACTAATGTTCATGAAAAAAAAATATTAAATGACATTAGGGTTCCTAAAATATAATGATTTTATACCCATTTGAATCATGTCTTTCGGAGGGATAATGTTTTACGCCTTAACCCATGTTTGTAATCTATGGATGACTAGGAATCAACTGTGTTTGTTTTGAAAATTATGTCAATCTTTAATGTCTATTTATTTCATTATTATTATTATTGATTTATGTATCAAATTCTTACCCTTAATTAGTATTTGATCTCTCCATTTTGAATTATAAATTTCCCAAGGTTGTGATGACCAGTATAGAGTATGATATGTTAAATAAGGATTCTTGTTATGATTTACTTAGTTAGAAATTAGGCAGTATACTTATGAAAATATTGATTATTAATACATGGTATTGTAGACACCAAACCAATAATTTCTTAAGGTGTTAATATGTGTAATGTAATTAATATTCATATAAAAAGATTATATATATAACTGTGAAAATAATTATTCAATATACATTCAAAATTAAAAATATAATTTTTGAATAATGGATCAATTATAGGGAGTAATAAAATTTTGAAGGGTCACATCTAATCTCCTCATAGGAAATTTCCTTGTTGAAGAAATATAGTTCTCTCATAAATAAACATAATCATCCAAAATATTCATATTTGGTATGACTCTCCAAAAAATAATGCGATTCAAGGGGTCTGTAAAATTCTTTAATTTTCATTGAGATCAATAAGTAAAATTCTACTAAAAATTTTACATCTCTTGTTTTTAGGAAAAAAGCTCATATTTATTTTGTAGTGTTTCCTTATAGTGAATAAGAAATTCCATTTTTGGTGATTATTCAAATTAACTTCATCAATTTCATTCTCTAGAGTACTCACTCGCAACCAAACATTGTTCTTTTGTGTCACCATACTCATCCATTTAATTTTCTACCAATGATAGAGGTATTATATTATAGTCATTTTTATATTTAATTTTTAACATTCCAACACTATCTTTCCCCGATCCTTCTTGGATGAAATTATATTTATATGTCATGGAAGGTGGAATTATATTTACATCCAATGGAATTAGTCTATTTATTCACAATGAAGAAACATGAGATCTATATTCCCTAATTCCCAATATTCCTCCTTAGGTTTTGTAGTCCACTATCATACATTTCAGCTTCATATTCCATTATTGATAAGATATAGATTTAATCACTAAGACCATCCTAAAGAGATTTATATATAGTACATTAGTTCACTATAATTGAGATTTTGTGGTGTGATTTTTTCAAACAATTTTTTATTTTTTCTATGTCCCAATTTTCCATTCACCATTGTCATAGTATGAGAATTTTACATTAAAAAATTCAAAATTATTTCTCAACATTATATTTAGAGAGGTCTTATTTATACTCCACTAATTCAGAGTATTCTTCATGCCCTTCATCCTAGATGATAGGTTAACAAACCCACATGACCCATCTTACTTATATGAGAGGCTACGTTCCTTCTATATTATATATCCATGCGACATTTCATGGATGATGTTGTTAATATTTCTTTCCGAATTTATGTCAAAAATTATCTCATCCGGGATTATTTATTTTCCATTGTGTTCCTCCATCCTAATAGAATCACATGTTTTCATTTCTTTTCCCTATGTCATAGGTTTTCTATTTTTAGAACTTTGTTCCAAATATCTTATAACACTCACCCCCTCAAAACCCATGACCATGATGTAACAACTTCGTATTGGAGATATTCCTTTAGGATTTCCCTAGAAGAGGATGTCAATACCTTATCACCTTGAGTTATTCTACAAACCCTTATAGAACGATCCATCTAGAATGAAGGGACAAAAACATAATCCTCATCTGATGTCTTGTGACAACTACGAAACCCAGAAAACGAGTGGCACAATTTCTTGTAAGAAGAGATGAAATCATCCCATGAATCAATCACTATAAATTAATTTTTTATATTAGTATATAATTATTTATTTATTATAATATAATAATTTATATTATAATTATTTTATATTATTATCTTTCAAATATATTAATTTTCTATCATCAATCTAATAGTAATAATTTGATATAAAATTAAATTTATTATAATCATAATTTTTTTGAAATCATAATATATAACAATGTATGTATTAATTAACTAAAAATTTAAAGGAAACTATTATGGTTTTTTTAAAACAACTAAATCAAATTATATTAAATAAAAATAGTATTTATATAATTGTAAAAAAGATATTAAGTATTAAAAAAATTAACGGTGGGCCTTCGATAATATATTGGTTTTCAATTATTGATCATGAAATTGTTAACCATAAATATAATTTATAAATATGAGTGTTTATATTTATAAAAAATATATATTTATACCGATGTATTGATGAAGAAAATAAATATTAAATAAAAAAATAGAAATTTTTTTACTAAAAATAAGAGATTAATGAATTTGGTCTTGAATTGTGAAGACATTGGGGAGATGGAGTGTGTTTTATATATTGTTTACAATATTTCAATATAAATTTTTGGATGGATAATTATACCCCAACCTGTTGCACTATATATTTTATTTTTATGAGTACTTGAGGTAGATAAGAAAAATATCATAAAAAATATCAATCATAAATACTTTCACAATTACATGAAAACGTAATTGTGTTGAATATATTCCATAAAAACTAATATGATGACATATTATTTCAAATGAAAAACACATTTCATCGAAAATAATGCTACGTGAGGGGATTATTCCGGATTGAATGGATATTTTGTCTTAAATAGTGATATGAAAACATATTTTTTTCATTGGGTTGTGGATGTAAATAAAAAATACAAGTAAATATTTAAATTATTAAAAATTAAAATCATTATTCTAAAAAATATAATGTGTATATTAAGAAAGTTTTTTATGGAATGAAGGGATACCCAATATCTTTTCAACAAATTCCCAATGCACAAAATTATATTTTGGAAACTATTTAGGATGTGGTTGTTTATCATTACAAATGATTAATCACAAAAGTAAATTTTCTTTCAATGTGTGGAAGCATTGAAAGATAATTGAAATGAGTTAGAAATAAAATCTAACAAGGGTGAATATTGGAACCAAATCATGTTTTTGGAATTTTTTTCTTAATTGGGATTTATTTTATTTTGGTTGCATACTATAATTACTAAATTTATTAAAGATCTATCATTATATTTTGTTTATAATACATAGGTTCACTTGGAAATACATTTTAAATGTTAATATGTCTTTATTCCATTTCATAATACATGTTGAAAATTTCAAAATATTATATAGTTTTTTTGAACTCATTGATGATTTATGTCAAAAATTGATTACCTATGTAATAATTTTTTTTAATATTCATATTTTTTCATAGAATAAATATAATCTAATGTTACGGAAGTATCCCTATATGATTAATACTTTTTTGTGGTTTGGAATAGTGATTACATATTTTTTAGGAAAATCCACTAGATGTATCTTGTGTATGTAAGTCCTTCCTCTAAGATATTGTAACAATTTTTATTGATATTAATAAAAATTATAGGAATTATTGTAATTCTTTGGATTCCCAATAATTTTTAGGTGATTTCATGAGAGGTTAAATTTTCATATATGAATTAGAAATGATATTTTATAATACATAGTAAACATTATATGTATTTTCCTTGGATAAATTTATCCCTTAAAATGTGTCATGGGACTAATTAAGGTCAATTAAATTTTCTTATGATGGGGGTATATATTGATTTCAAAAATATTCTTTTTATCACCTAAACACACATCAAGGGGAACTTAAATCATTCTCATGGATTATTTTTCATATTATAAATCATTATAATTATATATAAATAGGATAAAGAAACTTCAAAATATGTTGTGAAAAATGAAATTGGGATTCATATAAGAGAGGTAAGTAATGAGATTATAATTTAGAATATAATGTTATCCTTTTATTGATAGAGAATATTAAGAGCTTTATAAAATTGTTTTATTTATCTTTCTCTACAATGAATCCAAGAAAAGTTATTTTTGAAGGATGAAATGATTAAAATATTTTTTATTTATAAAATTATATTCATCATGATGAAATAATATGACATTAATTAGGATGATATAATAATATTTAAATGAAATAAATTCAATGTGATTTATAAATTTTAAAATTTCTATGATACATAAAATATTTAAATGAAAAAATAATAATTATTCAAAAAGTGTGTAGGAATAATTTTTTCGATTAATTTTGTATCCATTATGTGGAAGATAATAATATAAGGTGTTTAGATGTTACCATAATGTTATAAAATTTAATACCGAGAGGAGAAAGAGTACTGAAACAAATTCTTTTTGTGTGTTATCATTTAGTCTTGAACAAAGATTTTAAGACATATTTTATGTGTTATTTTGTAAATACATGGCTCCTACAATGTGTGCGAGATCAAGAGGAGGGGGTTAACTTGAGATTGGATGTGAACCTTTCAGGAACCATTATAATGAATATAGAAGATAATATTAGATCCTATAATATCGATACTCTATCGACGTATCCTCCTTCAATTAGACCTTAACTGTGAACTAAGGGATTTTTTTCAATCATTAGTTTCAAATATACTATTATATAATGTTTTATTGAAAAATTGGTATATGAATAATTCCATTTTTTATATGATATAGATATAAAAAAAGATAATAATATAGTAACATGTTAATTCTCCCTTCCACTATTAGTATATTTTTGGATGTTATTGAAACAAAATTACATCAATGTTAATTATTTATTGATTATTAATTGAATGCTTATATAAAATTATATTAAGTTTTCCTCCTACTCATATATATAGAAAGGAAAAAAGTAATTTTTTTGGATGAATGGATTGTGAAAAAATTGGATTTAGTTTTGATGTATAAAAAGTTTCTCTAGAATTTTATGAGATTACTATTTTAATTTTGATGAACCAATTTAAAACCATGATTTTTATTATTAAATTTTTTTCAAATCACATGAAATCATCAATATAAAATAAAAAAGTTTCATGTTTAATAAGATTGAAATGATCAAGATGATTATTTTAATTAATGTAAAAATTATTCTTATGAATGATTGAACATATATCTATAAAAATTTCTCTAGGATATGAATCTAGTCCCTTCGGAATAAAAAAAATCATTGATGTACATTAGAATATAGGGTTTGGAATCTTTTGTATTCATTCTATATCATCTATTTAATTTTACATAATTAATGTTTAAATTTTTAGACATAGTTGATTCATATAGTAATCTGGCATCATGTTTTAAATGTGTATAATATTTTTTGTTCATTAGAGGAACATAATAATATTCCCACCACCATACATTATAGAATTATGGTGAGGGTTTTCCTATATCAGAAGAAATGTTCCATAGAATTCTGATGAGATGAATTGAAACTAGTTAAGCCATCACATCCTGTTAAGTTGATTTAGGTATTGGGGAAATCATTTATTTCATATAGAAATTTCATTACATTGATCAAAAGTCATATACTAAGGCCACATATACCTTCATGAGGGGTTAGTGTGTTCTCCATGTGATGTATCCCTCTAAAATCATAGTTGTTCCATCATTTGATTAGATGAATGTGGGTGTCTCCTGGTCCATGCAATGAGAGGGTGACCCAACATAAACTTGATTATCTCATCAAACTATCATATGTATACAATAGTTCTTGTGGGGATGACTCAAGGTAGAGAGACATGGGTGATATGGAGCATAAATTTTGGTTCAATCAGGAAGATGAATGTATATAAAAAAAATTTGGAGGGCCATGTGTGGTTAACCAAATGATATAATGTGGGAGTGAATTGGGGTTATATTATGACAACCATGATATAAAGAAAATTTTGTTCTTGTGTGTGGGTTTGTGAGATGGTATTTTTGGGTGTCAAAAAATAATTTATAATTTATCTGACATCCCAACCCCTATCAAATAAATTATATAATTTTAGTGGTGTTTATTGTGAAATAATTTGACTTTTCATTAAATTAATAGGTAAAAACTATTATAAATATAATATTAATTTAACATCCACAACAAAAAAATTTAGACATATTTATCATTTTTAGCCATTGGATATGAGTTTAATGAGTAAAAAACATAGTGGAATAACAAATTACTCCGAAAGGATGTTAATATTTATTCATTAATCATATAAATATTATTATTATGTTTAATTACAATTAATTTATTAAATATTTTTGAGATATAAATTAGAAGCATGAATTAACATCTAGGATGAGTTTACATATATGTGAAATTGGCGACTAGACAATGTTGACAATTAAATTGTGAGATGAGATTATAATTTATATTATTTTAAAAATTCATAAGAAAAATTTGAAATCTACAAAGATTTATCATGAAACATGTTGTAATCTCTTATGGAAATTATCAACTAGTTATTAAATAAATAATTTTAGATGATGACCATATGTCATTTGCATGGATGAGAGTTAATAAATAAATTAAAAATAATTACAGAATGTATGAATGATATAATAAAAATACGTAAATGAATATAGTTAATGAGATAATAATTACTCCATTAAAAATATTTCATTTCAAAAGATCCATTATAATTTACCAATATGAGATAATTTTGATAATCTATAACAATGAATTTAATGAAAATTATTTGAATTATAAATGTGGATTATGTGATTGAATTTAAAATAGGGTAATGGTGGATAATATTATAAGTTAATAATGTGAATAAAATAATGTTATAAGACTGAGTAATAGTATTACTTCAAAAATTGTGAAATGATCATAAAAGATTCATATGTATTTATATATTTTCATGAAATCATTCGTTGGATGATGTAAAAGGTAATTACACAGTCATCATTTGTATGAAGCCTAGATTAACAAATATAATCTAGTTTCTAATCTCAACCTATAAATTCCTTCACTTATCCCACATAACTCCCCTAACCCCCATCAACCCTTAACATTATGTAGCTCCAAAATAAATTAGTATTCATATAAACATTTAAAATAAAAGAAAACCCAAATCAAAATTAGTAGTAACCTCATTTAAAGGATCACATGATGAACAATATATTAAAATTATTGTAGTCTTACAAAATATTTTATGTTAATTTTTTTGAATGTGATAATAATAAACTGGAAAAACAATCCTCAAAATTACAACTCTATTAAAACTGAAATAGTTATCAAAATTTTATTCTGAACCAAAAAATGAAAATCCATATATACACGATTACATAATATTTTAATTGGACACCACACACCTTTACACATAAAAACTGATTACATTATGATCCACTACATGAATATTTGATAATACATGTAAACACACGATTCTTCCACATCCCATAATTAAAAGAATCATACATCTAAAAAATAGTTGTTAAATGTATTTCCATTAGCATTACTAAAAAACAGTCTCATAAAACCCATTTTTTTTCTAAAATCCCAATAATTATTTACCAAAACCATTATTAATAGGCCACTTATAAAATTATTTATAAATGTGAATTTTATACCAAAGTAAAATACATTATAAAACCTTAATTAAAAAAACCCAAAATTACAATGATTTTATATAAATAAATTTGAAACAAATTTAAATAAAAAAACAATCGTATTGGGTGATTTACCAAATATATATGCACTTCACCGTAAGAAATTCTTGACTGAAGTAAAAGGGAATTCAAAAATCACCATAAGAATAAGGTATAAAAATTAATATATTGATTAATACTCCTTTGTAAAATAATGTTAATAGAATGTGTGTTTTAGGAGACTTTCTATAATTCATGTACATCAACCTAAACTAATAAATAGATTCCTACGTTCAATTTATATAACCCACCAAAATTTGAGTAATCTTACATAAATAGTCTGGACATATAACTAATAAATTATCTCACTAGGTCCAATAGAAACATTAAATTAGTTGGAACATTATTCATAAAAAATAATGAACTTATCAAGACTTACATAGTAACCTGAGTTCACATGTCTAAATAATTTAACTTTTTGAAAACAATCAATCTGCACTTCCAAAAATAAATCCAATACAAAATCTAACCCTTCCATTCATCCTAATCTATACCGTAACTTTATCCATATACCCATAATATTTATGATAGAAATCATTCCCCTTTGGTCATAATATATGTCAAACATGAGTAATCCCCACATCCCAATGATAGAATCTTTTATGGGGATCAAGAGAGGTCTACAAATTCTCACATTTGGAATGAATTGTTAATAATATAGAAAACAAATCACATAAAAACCCCCAATTTAATATCTTAATTCAATATTTTGGACCAATGTTCCAATGTATTATTTATGATTATAATCATATTCAAATTAATATCTTGATATTATCCTGAAAGTGTACAAATTAACACATCATGGTGTGAATATGAATATAAACATGTCAATATACACACATATATATATAATATATATATATTAAAGATGAGTTCAAAAAATTTATTGTGAGATGTATGAAATAAAAACATGAATTATGAATTCAAGATCAATTAAACTCATCCGTAACCCATATATAAATTGGAAAGAGCTCAGTTAATATTAAACTTACCAATCTTTTTTTAAGAAGCATGAAAAACATCTTTTCATGAATTCAATGAACATATTTTACAAAATTAAATCCATCCAACAGAAAAAATGAGGGGAAAATGAATTTAAATGTCTTATTATGAAACAAAAAAAAGACTAATACAAACATAAGAGAGTTGAAACACAAATTTTGAGAGAAATTGATCAATGTATCAAACATTAATGATTACGATATTAGTGAAACCAACCTAAAATATGTTTCCAATGGATAATATCATAAAATATTGGACCAAGAGAACACAAATATGGCACTAAACACCATAAGAAGATGAAAATCACAAAATCCATTGAAATGTAGTGCCCTGGGGTTTTGCTGCACCATTTTGTAATGATGGTGGAATAAAAAACATTATAAGATTTAGTAAAGAGGGAATCATATCATTTCCCAAGGATCTCTAACCAAGTGTTAGAGGAGGCCAAAGTAGATGTGGTGCACACAATGTGATCTTCATACATGTGGGGTGAACTTGAGATAGTAGGGGGGCTGTAACAACCTAGGCTTCCATAGTACATTTCACTTTGAATAATGCAATAGCTAGCATTGTACAAAAATTCAAGATTTAATCACACTACGACAAATCAAACAAGTCATAATGAATCGTAATTCCCACTTTTATAAATTTTAGAAATTTTATTTTTCAAAATGGACTTCATTTTTGAATTCAGAATATCGATGTTAGATTTGGGTAAATTTTTGGTATTTTTCTGAAAACTTTCAGTTTTTGATTAATAGTGAAAAACACTGTGTTATTGGTTAAAATTGATGTTTTTATTTAAATAAATAGTTATTTTATTTAAATTTATATTGGGTAAAAATAGATACATAATTCTTATATATGTTCAATGTAATTCGTTGGGCTAATTTTTATTATAAAATTAATTACATTAAATTTTATTAAACTTTTTACCATCTTTTACCCACCTCTTAGGAGCATTTGAAAATTTGAATAAAACATAATTTTACTGCTTTACTGAGATGGATTTCAAAAAGCTAAGGGACATTGATTAGATCATTAAGTAAAATGTGGTTTAATAAGATAATAGTTTTTGGGTGAATAGTATATTTTGACTTTTATTTACGACAGTTAAAAGTAAATAGGGTAATTAAAGGTAAACATGATATTATTATTACCATAACCCAGGTAATAATTATATCGAATAAGTGAATTTAGACCAAAAACAACCTTAGGATTAAAATATCATCGTTTAGGTCCACTTGGATTAGATCCATACATTTATTATTAGTTTAGTTAATGAAGAGTTAAAAGTGTTAAATTCAATGTTTAATAAATAAAACTTATTTAATAGAGGGTTACACAAAATATAAATTCGACTATAAATATTCATTAGAAAGATAATAATATTTCCTACATAATGGAATTTTATTTATAATTTTTAGACATTAAATAATTTAATTTATTTATGACACAATGATGATGTCGTAATTACCTTATTAATGAAATATTAAAATAATTGATATTATAAATACCTAAATAAATTTAAATTGAGACTTTTGACGAATTAAATTAATTTGATAGGTTACAATGACATTTTAGGGTCTATTAAATTAATTTAGTTCGAATTAATAATGATTTTAGGACTTAAAAAATAATTACTAAATAGTGTCAAAATTGATATAAATGAGTTTTTTAAACCACTACTATATTATTAATTGATATAATATTCCTAAAAATATAAGGATCAGAAAATGGAAATTTATAAGGTTATATATATCAATAATTAACCACTTGGGGTTCTCTTAAAATTTTATAGTAATATTATTAACCATATAATAAAAAAATTCAAAGATACATGGGAAATGTCATACTATTTTACTAAGTGTTAAATCTAAATGATATGGTTAGTATGGTGACCTAACCAGTATAAATCCTATGGGTTGAGATTATTTATACCCATTCCCACCTTATCCTAGAATTATATCATTTTGGATCCATTATAAACTGAATATGAAGTTATTATAAAATAATATTTCAATCATTTCCTAAGGTGCCCCTAACACCTCTTATAAAAGAGCACTCCCCTTATCTCAAATTAACACCTCCAAATCCATTTGGCTCGGAAAAAACCTACCCAAATATCATCTCAACTATCCTCCCTTAATCCAAGATTCCTTCTTTTTGAAATAAATCCAACCTAATGAGCCTTTTTGGTCAAATCAAAAGGAAGCACCAGAAGAAGAGATAAATATTTCATCACCTCGTTCAAGTTATTTTCCTTTCAACTTCCTCATTATTTGTTTTTTACATTCTAAAATAATAACTCTAGTATATTCATTATACTGTGTTGTCATTATAAAAATTTTACAATGATATTTATTATTCTATCAATCATATGAATGATAATGTCACCATACGTACTTGCGTACGACATACCGTCTCCACATTGTGTTGTAATTGTTATTCAATACATCATTTTTTGGATGGGTATAATAATTATTTATAGTTTATGTAAATAAAAAATTTAAATGATAATTACTCTTTATATATGATATAACATGTATTTTCATACTATTTTAATATTAAATGATTTATATTGTCGCTCGTGCATATGTACAGATTACCGTCTCCACAAATGCAATGAGATTAATTTCCCCATCGTAACCATTGAAGAATAATTTTTATTTTATGATTAAAAATAATGTTTATGAACTTAATATAATTCTAGATATTAATCAATTCAATCCTATCCATAACAAACATGTCTTATGTAACAAATCATATAAAAGAAAAAAATTAAGTTGACACCTGAAACAACTATAATACTAAAATATTATTAACAAATCAATATTAGACGATCATATAAGATATCATATTTTTGTATATGGTTCATTTATAATATAATAACAGTGATTTAACTAATATAACGGAGGTTATCTTACCCTATATAATGGAAAAGTACAAGGTAATGGTTAAATTCACATAACGTTATTATCCAAGAATTTTTTTACATAACTATCTACTGGGACGCCTATATAATCCACTTCAGTTTTTCTGGAGAATGTATTTCCAAATATTTATACTATATACTAGACAAGGATTAAATCCATTTATACCCTTATTTTACCTTTTATGTTTTGAAATGAAACTTTTCGTCATTTTTCCAAACAAGGTCCTTTATGACATTTTCAAAAAAAAGCTATGAATGTCTTTTTTATCTTATATGGTGGGTGCAGCTATTTTCCACCATTATAACACCGTTGAAGCTTCCATTACAAGATTAGAATAATTTATCTAAAATAAATGTTTTCTTTTAAATGGTTTCAAAATATAAAAATATATTTCTTTCAAATATTTTTCATTTCATCTATGTCAACATCCTTTGATGGATTTTAAACTTGTTTGACGTCGATATATTATGATAAAAATCTTCAATATTGTATGGAATATATTGTGATATGTTTGACTACAGATGGGTTATTTTAAACCATTCAAGGTTTTTGGATAATGTGTTGACATTTCTTGTGATAGTTTTAATATGATTGTATATGTTATGTATAAACCATTTCATATGGGGAATGCATTGTACTTAGTAAGTAACTAGTGTATCCCATTATATCTTTTCAATGCATCGGTAAATCTTATAATACAAACTTGTGTCTTGGAACAAGGCCTTGAAAAAATCTTATATGTACTCTTGGATTAAGGCCTTCATTATGTGGTTAGGAAGTCTGGTATTATGCATTCCATCATTATGAAATTTTCTATTAATATTTCAATTGATTATTCGACTAGTAGAATATCCATGTGAACATGTAAATGGAATTATTTGATTTATATTTTTCATATTATACTGAATTTTATGTTTAAAAGGATTGACTTTTAGTCTTATATGTTTCCCTAAATGTTTATACTTATTTATGAATGTTTCCGCTATATTTTAATCCATACTGAGCATCTGTGATCACCCCTCTCTATGTTTAATGTTTTTTCATCATGAGAAGAGGTATATTATGACGGAAGTGTAGGGATATTCTATGGGATATGAATGTGGTTAATGAATACAATGTTGTTAATGTTTTTCATTTCATAATGTAATGTAAAACTTATGAATGTATATATTACTTCCAAGGCTACTAAACTGATTGGTATTTCCAGACATGATTTCCTTGTCTCATGCCAATGTTATGTAATAATGATCCGAATCTGGGTAACTGGGGTCAGGGTATTATAGTTTGTATTAGAGAAAGTTTAGTACAAACCTTGGAAACTAGATTTAGAAAAACTCTAATTAGAGAAGGTAACCCTATGATAGACTTTGAGGATTAGTATAGAATAACATTCATGAATTTTGTTAATGTAGATATTTTGTGAGTTTTAAAAATAATAAATACCTGTCTGGACATGATCAGGTAGAGGTGGCTTTGGGATAGATGTACCTAGGGGTAAAACCCAAAAACACTGCTTTGAACTACACTCGAACGAGAACTGATGCACGACAATGGGCCTTGCTGCACTCTTAGTTATGACACCCTTGGGGGATATTCTTAAGATAATTATCATTTATTTACAATCCATTATGAAGGATTTATGACTATATAACTCCTCAAAAAAACATTTTTATGATTATAGATTTTATCCATATACTGATCAATTTATGTTAAGTGTTTTACATGTTTGGAATTATGTATCTTGACTTATAATCTAATATATGGTATGCCATTGTTTAGAAATGGTGACTATTGGAAGGAATGAAAACTGTTTCAATGCATCACAAACATGTAGGAATTTCCCTCCTACTTAAGATAATTATAGTGGAGCTGGAAATGAAACTGGTGTTAATCAACATATGACCCTACTAGGACAACTTACTCATGTTATGAATAATAACCTTACCCATGTGGTGCACCCTGATACACAATGCGGAGGATCAATGTTAGAATGCTTCATGAGAAAAAAACCACCAACATTCAATGGGTCTAAAAATTCGTCTTTAGTTGTGCAATGGATAAGTTCCTTAGAGAATATATTTCATGCTTTGGGGGTAGTGAAAGGGAAAAAGTTTTCATGGATGTTTATTTCCACACATGATATGTAGATCATTGGTAGTGATTGATCGAAAACAGAAAGAATTATGAAGAAGTATAAAACATGGAATGGAGTTTGATTGAAGATATTTTATTAGAAAAATACATTCCATGTGACCATCGAGTGGATATGGAAAGGAAATTTATGTGTCTGAGGAAAAAGGAGGATGAGAATGTCGCAAAGTATGAGGCTAACATTACAAGGATAGAAAGGCATTCAGTAGATTATATACATAACCCAAAGTGTATGATTTATTGATTCTTTAATGGGTTAAAACAATTTCTATGTCATGAATTAGTCTCATACTCCTTTTCATCGTACAAGGTTATTATATCATGTTCTATCAAGACAAAAAAAGAATTATCAAATTCTTACCACCTTAAAGTAAATCAAGAGAAGAATAGATCTGCTGAACACTCTAGAAATACAAATAAGGTGAAGAAGGGAAAAGGTTAATATCCATCTTGTAGTAAATTTAGGAAGAAACCCCCCGATACATGCCTGATGGGAATGTGAGTCTATTACCAGTGTGGTGAAAAAGGTCACCAAGCTCATGATGGCAACGGGAAGAAAGGTTTTTTCAATGTTGAATGGTACAGTTGTAAAGAAATAGGTAATTATGAAAATGAATGTCCTAAGCATCACAAAAACGTAACTCAGAAAAGGAAAAGGGATCAAGTCCAAGATTTTGTGATCACTACTGCTGAGGTTATTGCTCCAAAAGACGGGGTGATGAGTAATTTAATGGTTTCTTCAAGTTTAAACATTGCTTTATTTGATTTCAGATCATCGCATTGTCTCATATCTTCCCAATTTTCAAATAAAATTAAATACTTCCAATTTTATTTAACAAGGGAGTTATCAGTCATAATTCCTAAGGGAATTATAATTGCATCAAAGTTTTGTGAATCAGTTCCCATTAGGGAATATAAATGTTATTTATCTACTGATCTCATCGTCATAACCTTGATTGAATTTGATATAATCCTAGGTATGGATTGAATTTTTGACCAAGATTCGAAAATTAATTGAAAGAAGAGTGAGGATACAATTTCCGATGAGGATATGAAGTACCTTATCATTAGGGCACAAATGTCACCACAAGATTCATATCTAGACCCACCCCCAGTACCTTTACTAAATTTAATTATTGGGGAGGGATATAATGAAATATCTATGGGTGGGGAAAGGAATGTGCGAATAGAGGATGTACCTATTGTACAAGAATATACTAATGTGTTTCTAGAGGATTTACCTGTACATCCTCTAGAACGAGAAATTGATTTTTCCATTTATTTAATTCTTGGTTCAAGGCCAATATCGAAGACCCCTTATAGAATGGAAACTGTGGAATTAGTGGAACTAAATAAAAAACTATAGGAATTTAGTGATAAAGTATTTATTTTCCCTAGTGTTTCTCCATGGGGAGACCCTATTCTTTTTGTTAAGAAGAATGATGGATCTATGAGGTTGTGCATTGAATGCATGGAGATCAAAGCTATAACAATAAAGAACAAGTATCCCCAACCTCGAATTGATGATTTATTGAACCAACATCATGGAGGACAATATTTTTCAATAATTGATATTCGATCTGGATATCATCAGTTGTGTGTGAAGAAGGAAGACATTCCACAAACATCATTTCGAACCAGGTACGGGAAATATGAGTTTACATTAATTCCTTTTTGGCTAACTACTGCACCCTATGTTTTCTTGGATCTAATGAATAGAGTTTTCAATGTATAACTTGATGACTTTGTAGTGGTAATTATTAATGATATCATGGTATATTACAAAAGATGCAATGATCATGAAAATCCCTAGACTGTTATTCTAAAGACTCTTAGAATAAATGATTTATGTAGGATGTTTTTCAACTGTGAATTTTGGCTTCAAGTGATTTCTTTTCATGGCCATATTGTCTATAAGCATTGAATCGTTGTTGACCCTTTAACATCCAAGGAAATCCAATAATGGCCATCAACAGCAAGTATAACTATGGAATGGAATCTTATTGGTTTAGCATGTCATTATCGGCGTTCTGTCCAAGATGTCGCCCAATTGGCTAACCCATTAACCATGATCACACATAATGACATTAATTTTTTTGGGACAAAAGAGTGTGAAGAATATTTTGAAAATATAAAAAGGAGATTAGTCAATTCTCTTATCTTGACTCTACTATCAGGGAATGATGGGTTTGTTATTTACAGTTATTCTTAAAAGAAAGGACATGGTTATGTTCAAATGAAGCATGATAGAGTTATTGTATATGCATCATGAAGGCTAAAAATTCAGGAGAAAAACTATCCCACTCATGATTTTGAGTTATCAGCTGTAATCTTTGCTATAAAACTACGGAGACACTATCTCTCTGGTGAAGAATGTGAGATTTATACTGATCACAAGAGTTTGAAGTATATATTCTCTCAGAAAGATCTCAACATGAGGCAAAGATGATGGCTTGAACTACTCAAGTATTCATATTTCACTCTAAACTACCACCTGGGGAAGGAAAATAAGGTGGAAGATGCTTTGATCAGAAAGGATCAAGGAGTTTTTAACAATACAAGAGTTGAAAGAGATCCTACTTTCATGAATCTTGTAATGATGGATATAAGAATAATCATGGAAGGTGAAACACCGATACTTTTTCATATGGTTTCCAAACCATCATTACTAGAAAGTATAAAAAGTTATCAGGTAGATGATGAGGAATTTCAAAAGAAAATTAAATCTATAAACGACGGGGGATTGATCGACTTCGTATATGAAGATGGGATTCTATAATTTGTGAAGAGACTTTGTGTTCCCGATATACCTGATCTAAAAAGGGAATTTGTTAGAAGATGCTTAGAGATCCAATTTCTCTGTACACCTTGGTGGCACTAAGAGTTATATATATTTGAAAAAACATTTTTGCTGGGACAAATGAAGAAGGATATTTATGATTTTGTGTCCAGATTAATGGGTTGCCAACAAGTGAAAAATGGAAGACAACATCCTAGAGGAGTCATGAAACCTATTCCCGTACCTTAGTGGAAATGGGATGATATTGCGATGTACTTTGTCATGGGTCTAACAAAGACTCCTAGAAAGAATGGTACAATATGGTTAATTGTTGATGATCTTAACAAGTCAGCACATTTTTTTTCTAAAATATAATATTTACCACTTGATCATTTAGCAAGACTATATATTAATGATGTTTTAAGTCTTCTTGGAGTACCCATGTGGATTTATTCCTATCATGATCCACATTTTACATCAAGATTCTGGAAAATTATTCAGAAGACCATGGATACTAAACTTCTTTTGAGCACTGCCTACCACCCTCAAATATATGGAAAATACAAAATGACTATTAAAACCTTAGAAGACATGTTGAGATCTTTCTAACTTGACTTTCAAGGTATGTGGGATCAATATTTACCTCTCGTAGAATTTTACTATAAAAATTGCTTCCATTAAAGTATTCACATGGAACCATATGAAGCATTATATGTAATTATATACTCCACACCAACATGTTGGGATGATTTTGGTGAAAGAAAACTCTTAGGCCTAGAAATTGTTGACGAAATAATAGAAAAGATGACAGTTATCCAAACTCATATCAATGCAGGTCAAAGTAGGAAAAAGATCTATGCGGATAACTGAAGGAATGATTTGGAATTTCAAGTAGGAGAACACGTTTTTGTGAAGGTATCTCTATGAAAGGGTGTTATATGTTTCAATATGAAGGGTAAATTGAGTCCCAGATATAACAGTCCTTTCAAAATTTTAGATCGAATTGGAGTTGTATCATATAGTTTTGATATGCTGCTAAGTATCTCCTAATTTCATAATGTGTTCCATGTATCACTGTTGAGAAAATACATTCCTGACCCAATGCATGTACTCACCTGTGAGTAAATTGAACTGGTACTAGATTATTCTTATGGTGATGAGCATCTTTGAATTCTTTATACCAGAGAACAGGTGTTGAGAAACCAGACAACTCATCTAGTAAAAGTTCTATAGAGAAATCATACGGTGGAAGAGGAAACGTGGGAACCCGAGGAACATATGATGGAGAAAAACCCATGTCTTTTTGTGCAGTAATATTCTATAAATTTCTAGGTTGAAATTATTTAAAGGAGGGGATAATATAACACCCAAATCATCCATGGTACATTTCTTTTTGAATAATGCAATAGCTTGAATTGTATGCAACTTCGAAATTCTTACACACTGTGTCCAATCAAACTAGTCATTATGAATATTAATACCCACATTTTGAAATTTTACAACTTTTATTTTTCATAATGGACTTCATTTTTGAATTTATAATGTCAAAATTCAATTAGGGTGAGTTTTTGGTATTTTTCTAAAAACATTGAATTTTTTTGAATAGTGAAAAACATTGCGTTATTTTTAAAAATATACTTTTTATTTAAATCACTTGTTAATTTATTTAAATTTATATTTGAAAAACATAGATACATAAGACATATATTAGTTCAATGTAATTCATTGGACTCATTTTTATTATAAATTTAGATATATAACATTTTAATGAACTTTTTACCGTCTTTTACACACCTCCTACGAGCATTTTCAAATTTTCATAAAACATAATTTTACTACTTATGTGATTTGAATTTGAAAAATCCAAGGGACACGGTTTATATCATATCATAAAATGTGGTTCAATATGATAATTTTCTTTGTGAATAGTATTTTTCACTTTTATTTAACACGATTAGAAGTAAATAGGTTAATTAAAGGTAAAAATAAATATATTATTACCCTAAAACATGTAATAATTCGATTTGATAAGTTAACCTAGACTAAAAAAACCTTAGGAATAAAATATTTTCCTTTATGTCCACTTGGATTATATTAAGACATTTATTATTATTTTATTTAAAGAAGAGTTCAAGGTGTTAAATTCAAATTTGAATAACTCAACCATTTTATATATAGGGTTAAACATAAGAAAACTTCGACTATAAATATTCATTATAGAGATAAAAAATTCCAACATAATTTTATTTTATTTATAAATTTTAAACATTAAATAATTTAATTTATTTATGACACAAGGATGATGCACTAATTAGTTTATGAATGAAATATTAAACTAATTGATATTATAAATACCCAAAAAAATGTAAATTGAGACTTTTGATGAATTAAAAGAATTTTATAGGTTAATTTGACATTTTATGGTTAATATAATTTATTTAGTTATAAGTAATATGTTTTTTAAGACTCTAGAAAAATCAATTATTAAATAGTGTCAAAACTGGCCTAAATGGGTTTTTAAAACTAGTACTATATTATTAATTGATATAATATTACTAAAAATCTATGGATAGGCCAAAGGTATTAGATAAGGTTAGATATATCAATAATGAAACTATTAGTTTTCTCTTGTCTATTTAGAGTATGTTTATTAACCATATAATATTAAAATACTAAGAGACATGGTAAATGTAAAACTGTTTAACTATAAGATAAATCTCAATGATAAGGTTAATAAAGTGACCTAAACGTATCTAAAACTGATGGTTTGAGATTCTTTCTACCCATAACAACCATATCCTTGAAAAAAATAATTTTGGAGCCATTATAAACTGAATATGAATTTATTATAAAATAAAACTTCAATCATTCCCTAAGATGCCCCTCACCCCTCTTATAAAAGGACACCAACCCTTCTCTCAAATTCACACCTCCAAATCCATTTGTCTCATCCAATCCCAAACCAAATATCTTCTCAACTATCCTCCCTTAATACTATATGCCTTCCTTTGGTCATAAATCCAACCATAGGATCCCTTTTTGATCAAATCAAAAGGAAGAACCCAAAGAAGAGGTAAATATTTCATCACCTCTTTCAAGTTCTTTTCCTCTTCCACATATTCTTTCTTTGTTATTTAAATTCTATAATAATAAATCCAGTATATTATATATACTATGATGTTATTATAAATATTTTACAACCATATTCATTATTATATCGATCATATAAATGAAAAAGTTACCAAACATGCGTACGCACGACTTACCGTCTCCACGTCGTGGTGTAGTTGTTATTCAATACATTATTATTTTTGGATGGGTATTATAATGATGTATAATGGATTTAAATAATAAATATAACATGTTAATGATACATTATATATGATATACCATCTATTTACATATGATTTTAATATCAAAAGAATGATATTGTCGATCGTGCATACGTACACATTACCATCTCCACAAATGAGATGAGATTAATTTACTGATCCTAACCATTCAAGAATAATTATCATTTGACGATTAAAAATAATGTTTAAAACATAATTTCATTCTATATATGAATAAAATACATCTTATCCAAAACAAAAATGGATTATGTAATAAAACATATAAAGAAAAACAAATAATTTAACAGCCAAAATGACGATAATACTAAACTATTATTGACAATGAAATATTAGAAGATCATATATGATATCATATATATGTATATGGTTCTTGTATTATTTAATAAATATTAATTAACTATTATAGTGGAGGTTAACATACCCTTAAAAGTGGAAAAGTACAAGGAAATGGTTAAATTCAGAATCTCTTAATTATCCGAGGTTGTTTTTACAAAAGTATCTATTGGGGCCTCTTTATCATCCACATCTGTGTTTCTTAAAAATTTATTTAAAAACCTTTTTACTATTTACTAGACAATGGGATAGAGTCATTTATACCATTATATTACCTTTTATGTTTTGATAGGAATCATATTATCATTTTTCCAAATAATGTACTTTATGACATGTTCGAAAAAATTGTGGTTAGATTGTATTTTTACTTATATGGAGAGTGAGGATATTTTCCGCCATTATAACATCAAAGATGCTTCCAATAAAATATTATAAGAATAATTATAAAATATATTTTTTTCTTTTAAATGGTTTCAAAATAGAAAGAGGTATTTCTTTCAAATAGTTTTCATTTCATCTATGTCAACTTCCTTTGATGAATTTTAAACTTGTTTGAAGTTGATTTATCATAATTCAAATATTCCATATTTTATTGAAGGTTTTGTGATATGTTTGAATGTGGATGTATTTTTATATACCCTTCATGTTTTATGGATAAATTATTGACATTTTGTATGCTAGTTTTAATACGAATGTTCATGTTATGTTTAAACCTTTTCATATGGAAAATGGACTGAATTTAGTAATTAATGGGTGGAGCCCGCTATAGCTTCTTGATTCATGTGTAGGTCTCATGAGACAAACTATTTTATTGGCACAAGGCCTTGAAAAAATATTATTTATAGTCTTGCCACAATGTCGTAACTATGTGGTTATAAAGTCTAGTGTCCCGACCCGACCCTACCCGGGCTTGAGCCGCAACAACCCCAAGCCCACCTCCATAGGCCAGGGGCTGGAGACCAGCGCCGAAGGCACAACAACTCTGGGAGGCCTTTGCCTATGCACTTGTACACACACACGCAACACACTAAATGGAAAAGTGCATAGTAAAAGAAAATACAATTAGAGTAAAAGAGAAACTATTATATAAAAACTACAAATGTGCATCGACCTCTAAACAGTACACATAAAGTGATGAAAAGGAAAATAGGGCAAAACACGCCCCCAACCAAAAAAGTGCAACAACCAGACAACAGGTAAAAAAAGGTAAAACAGATGGATGGGTCCCCCACATGGAACGCGACTCCGACCACCGCACGCGGTCCATGCTCCCAAGCTCCTATGCTCCTCTGACGTCACGACCAACCTGTCCGTCGTCTGCAAGGCCACACCAAGTACTGGAAAAGCCCAAGAAGGGGTGAGTATAAAAATACTCAGTAGGATACCCCGAAGGCTCAGGGGAGCAACAACGGAGGTACTAAAGGGTGAGCAGTAGAGAAACATGAAAAGTAAAGGAGTACAACAAGGGGTGCAGTGGAGTAATACTAATGAGTCCAGCTCAACCCAACAAGAGGAAAGGAGGTAGACTCGTCCAGGCACAAGGAGCTGGAAATGGTGAGAAGATGAACTTCCCATTGAGTCTTCACTACCTATCGCAGGAGAGTAGACTCATCCAACCATGAGAACCTAGACACGGAAAGCACGTGGCATACCCCGTGCATCTTCGCCTCTCCTGGATGGAGAGCAACCAAACCCAAGAAGTGGGTACCCAAAAATGGTATATACAAATCCATATGCTCTGTCAAGAAGCCCGAACAAGACCGTAAGGGGATCTCCATCCCGTAGCTCAGCCCAAGAAAACGAGTAGCCCACAATCCCAGAAGAAAACACCATCGATGCCCAGCATCCCGCACGTCTACCCTGAACCGTAAGCCAAGGGGCTCAATCACCGCAGCTCGACACTATTCTCTTTGGGCGGCACTGACTTGCCCACACGGTTTTAGATCACGTCAAAAAAACGTGTCTCGGTAGGGAAAGTGCCCCTTGTACTTGAGAGTCCTAGGGAAAGTCAAACCACACCTCGTCACTTCCCTACAGTCGAGAGGTCCTCTCAACTCAAAGCCATCACAAAACTGACCCGTATAACTAAGGGTCCCCCTCCGGTAATCACGGAGGAAAGCCACAGACTTTCCTAGTCGAAAGGATTGAGACTAGAATGCCAACAGGTTTCCCACCGCCCAGCCCTGCTGGAGGGTAATTCATAACCAGATATCGGGTGACCCACTACCCAGCCCTAATGGAGGGTAAACCCTAATACATCATCAGGTGACCCACTGCCTAGCCCCGCTGGAGGGTAGACCTTAATAGATCATCTGGTGACCCACTGCCGAGCCCCGTTAGAGGGAAGACCTGGATTAAGTTGATAGGCGACCCACTGCCCAGCCTTGTTGTAGGGTAGACCTAGAACTAGATGAAGGGTGACCCACAACCCATCCATGCTGGAGGGTAGACCCTAAGGGGTTGTCGGGTGACCCAATGCCCTGTCTCTGCTGGAGGGTAGACCCTAAGTGCGTCAGGTGACCCACTACCCAGTCTCTGCTGGAGGGTAGGCCCTAAGAGTGTCAGGTGACCCACTTCTCGGTCTCTGCTGGAGGGTAGACCCTAGAAACAGATGAGGAACCCACCGCCCAGCCCCGCTGGAGGGTAAAACTCAGAACTTCTCTGGCCATATCCACTGGAGGATACAGCACTGGCCAACCGAACCCAACTCCAAAAAAACTCATCCAAAAGGGTTTCAGCGCCTGCTCCATCACTGGGTGTCACTAGAACCGCTACCGGCTGATCCATCTAGAAGGAAACTAGGGGAGACCACTCAACCCTACTGGTCAAACAAACGAGCACAGAGCCAGGGGAAAAACTCGACCCTTCTAGTCAAACAAATGAGCATAGAGGTACCCTCTACATCGCGAGAGGTCAAAGTACGTAAGGCAGAACCTGAAACGCACGTGGGGCCCACACAACGTGTAGCCCCACCTCAACCCCAACCAAGCACACAAACGTTCTCAGGTACCAACAACCACATGTACCTCCAAGCATTCCTGTATACTCCCAAAGTATACCACATTCTCATCCCAAGGGCCATCGTGCACACGACACCCAATGTCAACACGAAAGAGTGACGTAACAACTCCATCCTGCCACCTCATCGGTTGAGGAACATCCAACCACATCCCTTCACAAATACAGGAGGGCACGCGATCACACGCCAAGGGTTCTCTGCAAACACGGCAAGAAGAACCTCCATTAGTGCGCCTTTCACATTTCCACATTTAATTAGATCACGCAAGAAGCTCCGCACAGCCAAACGGAACACGCCGTTGTAATCCTCGTGGAAAAACAGGCGAGATCGACTACTTACTCTCCCCAAGCGATCAACTGGTGAAAAAGTTACTATTCACCATAACCAACCCGTGTGGGGCCCACCTCAAAATCCCGAGACTGAACAAACGGGTCACGCCACTGCGATCCCCTCGAAAAAACACACGGGATTGAATAATCAACCGCTTAAAATGGATACCCTATGAAAAAATGGTACTATTCACTGTATCCGGATCGGGTGAGACGCACACCACGTCCCCAAAAAAGGTCGGGCGAACTGCGCCATCACAATGCTCTCAAAAAATCACGTCAAAAGCACCACTCACTTGAGTGGAACGGGTACCCAGAGAAAGAGATGCATTCCAGCGCACCGCACATGAGCGGTGCCATGTGGGAACCGCATCCCAGTCCCGAAACTCAACGAATGGATCGCACTGTTGCGATCCTCTCGAAACAGCACACAAGATGGACTAATCACTTGTCCAAAACGGACACCCAGTGATAAAGCTGGAAATCACCGTCAACTCCAGAAACGGCCCTCGCAGGGCCCGCACCAGCGTGGAGAATTAAAGCGGGCAGACCGCGCCAAAGCGTTGCCCTCGGAAAAACACCCAACATCGACTCCTCGCACTCCCCGAACAGATGTCCGATTAAAAAGATACAAAACGATGCACGCAGCTCAAAAGAAGGGTCGTGGGGCGCACGCCTCAACTCCGGCTTCAATGCCCAAAACCACCCTGGAATGCTTCGCCCCGCTGCCAGGGTCCCAACGCCGCTGAAGGAGATCAAAACGGACGTCGAACGCGTCCGTGCTGTCCAAAACAAAATCCTCGAAAAAAACATCAATCCCCTCGATGTACGTGTCGTGCTACTAAGTCCCCTCATTTCGGGAATTAAAAATTCCCAAAACCATCTCAATGCGTTCCCCTCAACGCGAGGTCCGCGCTGCCTCTGAAGGCACGCAAAACAGACGCCTGTAGCGAAAACTACGGGTGACGGAAATTCCAAAGGGGAAACCCCCCCGGGTCGGACCGGCCCAGTCCGGCTGGTCCGCCCACTGCAGACCCACGGCCCGGACGCGGTTCCTATTCGCTCCGCCGTGGCTAGATGGCCGTGGCCTGTCACCACAGACCGGCCATTATGGTCGGTCCTTTTCCCACAACGACCCACGTTATGTGGGTCGCGGTCGCGGCACACGGGGTCATGCACCCCGCGGCCCCCTCCTCCTTGCCCTATGTCGGTGCTGCCGCATGGAACCCCGGCCTCCAGCCGTCTCACCCAAGGAGCCCCGCCATCCCAGGCCCACTTCCACCGCCCAACAACAACGCCGTCGCCTCCGCTAGAAGTCGCCGCCGCCCGGAGCTCGCGCGCCGTAGCCTACCTCACCGGAACACCCCAAAAACCCGTTGATCTTCGGCGGAGTACTGCAGTCGTCTCGGAGCTCAGATTTTCGATCCAAAACTGACGATGGGAAGCTAAGAAAAACTACTATGCAACTACGGGCATTGTTCGAATATTAATCATCAAATCGACACATAAAATTTAATTCAAAGGGTGGTTCGGAAATGAAAATGCAATGGAAACCACCTACCTCGCTGGGCTTTGCCCGGAGCTTCGCGTCGACCCGCCGGCATCACCGCACCTCGCCGGAGTTTCCTCGCCGGACCGTCTCGCCGGAGATGGAGGAGGATAGGGGAGAGGGTTTCTCCAGGGGTTACAAGGGAGAAGGGAAGGGGGAGGGTTTTTTAAATAATGAAAACAAACTAATTAAAATTTTAATTATTTCGACCCTCAAATTATCCCACATCCGAAACTCCAGACGGGGTCGGTTTTACGCCTCCCCTAGGCCACACACCACCTCCCAAGAACAACGGTAGTCCTAGAGTTTTAATCTGATGCCCCGTTAAAATGATATAAGACTAAACGCCCAAAGCATCCAAATTACGAAAACATCCCTAGGGTCATCTTTCACAGACGGGCCGCGCCCGCGAAACATACACCCCAACTAGGGTAAACAACATGTTCTGAGCTCATCGGTGCTCTCGGTTTTCAAATCTGAGCCACCATTTATGAGATACATGCGTTTTACCATTAAACGAATAAATTTATTAATTAATTTATCCGTTTAGCGTTCCAGAAGCGAGCGAGGGGTCCAAACATCCCGCGCCGACATGTTTTATATCATTCCTAGAGTAAAAACCCCATTCTGGACCCATCCGTTCTCTCGGATCTCTGATCCGGATCACCGTTTAGGACTTATCCCATTTATTTGGTGTTTCCAGTGTGAACGCACTGAAATTGTAATTCCGGCCACTCTGGGGCTCGGAATCACACGCCGTATGAAGGCGCTGCTCTGGAATATCATCAAGAATATTCCAAAGTCTTTCACAGCAAAAACTGTGTTCTTACATCATTCCATCCTTCAAGATATTCATCACCGAAAAGCAAAACTAGGGATGAACAGAGGGTACTAAGCCCACAGCTGGCTTTCCCATACCCAGAAGAACCCACGCACAGCTTTGTGTCACCGCACACAGACCAAAGGATTGATTCGTTCACGTGAGGTCAGCCCTTGCCAATTTCGTGCACCCACTCCATAATTTGGGGTTAGGTCAAGGCGGTAGGAAACCTCTCCATCCCTTTGCATGGTCTCAAACGGCCCGGAGGCTCTCGGGGGTACCTCACCTCCCCGACTGAACCCTTACATCGCACGCCATGACTGGAATCACCGCCCGCACCTAGAACAAGGCCCAGTGATTCCATCCTTCAGAATATCCATATGGTGAAACACCCAAGGATATCTGATCACGCATGATTTCACAGTCTATGTCTCTCAACCAAAACTCTCTTACACACTCGGATGCGAAGGAGTCAACACCATCGACTAAAGGAAAAGGTCTCACGACTTTTCCTCACCAACACAGGGTTACACTCGATGCCCTACGTCACCTTGGTAACATCTCAAACAAGGAGTAGGGAGAAAATACTTTCACACGCAGAGCCTAACAATTCTACTGAAAAAAGTAGAAGAGTCGCAAGGGGTACCTCTCATCATCCCATGCTCTGCAGGATCGTAGACATCCAAGCTCACGGCTATCTATGGTCCCAACTGCCAGCTCCCGAAGCCTGACGTGGACCACCCATTGGTGATGATAAGTCCCCGTAAAGCCATCCCCCACTACCAACTCCTCCCGATCGTCTTCCAGAACCACCTCTCAGGGTACTACTCCGATCACAGTGTTCCCTCTGTCATGGTGGTGCACCTGCTGCCTGCCTGAAGCTCTCTGCATGCCTGATCGGGCAGTCCCGTGCCAGGTGACCTCCCCCATCACAATCATAGCACCGAATCTCTCTGGGATGCACTGGTGCCCTCCAGTGCCACCGTGGTGTACGACCACATCCCTGAGTTCGGTTTCTATTAATCCACTTGTGTCGAGGTTCTGCTTGCCGACGCCCACTAGCTGCAGTAGACGTATCGGATCCAACGTTCCCTCTGCCACCACCAACTCTAGAACATTACAGGAAGCCCTCTGTCACCAGTGCCTGCTCTAGCACCCCGAAATATCTGGAAATTCCCAAGGGTACTATGTTATAAAGAATCTCTCTACAGAGACCTTGCTCAAACATCCACGCTCGGATGTTGTCGTCATGTACCAAGTCCAGGTAAAAGCGTACACGGTCTGCAAAACTAGCCGCGTACTCGGCCACCGTCATCCCTCCCTGCTAAAACTGCAGGAGCTCCTGAATCCGAACGGAGCGCAAGAAGGAGGGGAAAAAATCCTCACAGAATAACAACTCAAAGCCGCCCCATGAAAGCGACGACTTGTCGAGAAACTGAGTCACCAAACTCCACCAACGCCATGCTGATCCTTGAAAAAGGATGGCTGCCAAAGCCACTCTCCGATCTGTCGGCATATGCAGAAGCCTGAAAAGGCTAACGACAGCCTCGAGCCAAGCCTCTGCTGCCTGAGAGTCTGGCTCACCACTGAACCTCAGCAGTCTCTGCCACTGGAACTCACGGAGTGCACTCAACCTGCGCTCAAGCTCCGCCTGCTCTACTGAAGTTGTTTGCTGCTCAACAGGTGAGGGTGAAACTACCGGCCCACCCGGAGAAAGGGGATCGCATGATGGGTCCTGGATTGAGAGCTCGTAACTCACAGGGTCGTCGTCACGAACCAAATCTAGCATCCTGGTTGGCTGTCCTCACGGAGACATCCTGAATATTATCAAGGAGTGTCGTAGTCAGACGAGCATATATGTATATGCCAATAACAACAACGACGTGGAGCTAACTCAAGAAGGAAATTCAAAGACTCAATCCTATGTGATGCACAAACAAATTTTCCCTACAACAAGTGTCTCAGCATGCCGAGTCAACAAGAGGGTTATCAAGGTCCTGGTGAATAGATACGTCGACCGCCGCACCATCACTGGACTCCCTGGCCTGAGAGCCACTCTCGAGACACGTTAACACTGTTTCCCTAAATCCCAACCAATTCCACTTTTAGGGACGTCTGAAAAGCGTCCCAAGGAACGAACCACCTATGATACCACTTTTTCACGACCCGAACCTACCCAGGCTCGACCCGCAACTACCCCAATCCCGCCTCCATAGGCCAGGGGCTGGCGACCTGCGCCGAAGGCACAACAACTCGGGGAGGCCTTTGCCTAAGCACTTGTACACACACACGCAACACACTCAATGAAAAAGTGCAGAGTAAAATAAAAGAAAACCAGAGTAAAAGAGAAACTGTTATATAAAAACTACAAATGTGCATCGACCTCTAAACAGTACACGTAAAGTGCTGAAAAGGAAAATGGGGCAAAACACCCACCCAACCAGAAAATGCCACAACTTGGCAACAGGAAATCAAAAAGGAAAATAGCTGGAAGGGTCCCCCACCTGGAACCCGACTCTGACCACCGCATGTGGTCCACGCTCCCAAGCTCTTAAGCTCCTCTGACGTCACGACCAACCTGTCTGTCTCCTGCAAGGGCACACCAAGTGCGGGAAAAGCCCAAGTAGGGGTGAGTATAAAAGTACTCAGTAGGATACCCCGAAGGCTCAAGGGAGAAACAAAAAAGGTACCGAAGGGTTATCATTAGAGAGAACAAGAAAAGTAAAGGAGTACAACAAGAGGTGTAGTGGAGTAATAGTAAAGAGTCCAGCTCAACCCAACAAGAGGAAAGGAGGTAGACTTGTCTAGGCACAAGGAGCTGGAAACGGTGAGAAGATGAACTTCCCATCGAGTCTTCTCTACCTATTGAAGGAGAGTAGACTCATCCAACCACGAGAAGATAGACACGGAAAGCACATGGCATACCCTGCACGTCTTCGCCTCTCCTGGAAGGAGAGAAACCAAACCCATGAAGTGGGTACCAGAACTTGGTATATACAAATCCATATGCTCTGTCAAGAAGCCTGAACAAGACCGTAAGGGGATCTCCATCTCGTAGCTCAGCCCAAGAAAATGAGTAGCCCACAATCCTAGAAGAAAACACCATCGATGCCCAGAATCCCACACGTCTGCCCCGAACCGCAAGCCAAGGCTCTTAGTCACCGCACCTCGACACAATCTTCTTTGGGCGGCACTAACTCGCTCGTACGGTTTTAGATCGCGTCACAAAAACACATCTCGGTGGGGAAAGCGCCCCTTGTACTTGAGAGTTCTAGGGAAAGTCAAACCACACCTTGTCACTGCCCTACAGTCGAGAGGTCTTCTCAAGTCAAAGTTATCACAACACTGACCCGTATAACCAAAGGTCCCCCTCCGGTAATCACGGAGGAAAGCCACAGACCAGCCTAGTCGAAAGGACTGAGTTGGGAATGCCAATAGGTGTCCCACTACCCAGCCCTACTGGAGGGTAATTCATAACCAGATATTAGGTGACCCACTACCTAGCCCTTCTGTAGGGTAAACCCTAATATATCATCAGGTTACCCACTTCCCAGCCCAGCTGGATGGTAGAACTTAATAGATCATCAGGGGACCCACTACCCAGCCCCGTTGGAGGGTAGACCTGGAATAAGTCGACAGGAGACCCACTGCCCAGCCTTGCTGGAGGGTAGACCTGGAACTAGACGATGAAAGACCCACTGCCCAGTCCTGCTGAAGGGTAGACACTAAGGTGTTGTCGGGCGACCCACTGCCTAGTCTCTACTGTAGAGTAGACCCTAAGTGCATCGGGTGACCCACTACCCAGTCTCTTCTGGAGGGTAGTCCCTAAGAGTGTCGGGTGACCCACTGCCCAGTCTCTGCTGGAGGTTAGACCCTAGAAACCGATGAGTAACCCATTGCCCAGCCCCACTGGAGGGTAAAACTCAGAACTGCTCTGGCCATATCCACTGGAGGGTACAACACTAGCCAACCAAAAACGGAGTGGGTATCGCACAACCAACCAACTCCAGAACAACTCACCCAAAAGGGGTTCAGTGCCTGCTCCATCACTGGGTGTCCCTAGCATCACTACCGGCTGATCCATCTAGAATGAAACCAGGGAGAGACCACTCAACCCTACTGGTCAAACAAACGAGCACAGAGCCAAGGGAAAAACTCCACCTTGCTAGTCAAACAAACAACCACAGAGGGACCCTATACGTCGCGAGAGGTCAAAGTACGTAAGGCAGAACCCGGCATGCACGTAGGTCCCACACAACATGTGGCACCACCTCAACCCCAACCAAGCGCACAGACGTTCTTCGGTACGAACAACCACATGTACCTCCAAGAATTCCCGTATACTCCTAGAGTATACCACATTCTCAGCCCAAGGGCCATTGTGCACATGACACCCAACGTCAACACGAAGTCCTGATGTAACAACTCCAACCTTCCACCTCATCGGCTGAGGCACAGCCAACCACATCCCTTCACTCACACGGAAGTGCACGCAATCACACGCAAAGTGTTCTCTGCGAACATGCCGACAAGAACCTCCATCGGAGCACCTTTCAAATTTCCACATTTAAGAAGATCATGAAATAGGATCTGCATGGCAAAACGGATCACACCACTGTAATACTCATGGAAAAACAGGCGAGATCAACTACATACTCGCCCCAAGCGGTCAACAGGTGAAAAAGGTACTATTCACCGTAACCAACCCGTGTGGGGACCAACCCAAAATCCCGAGACTGAAAAACGGATCACGCCACTGCGATCCCCACGAAAAAACACACGGGATTGAATACTCAACCACCCAAAATGGATACATGATGAAAAAAGGTACTATTCACCGTAACCGGATCGGGTGGGACCCACACCACGTCCCCGAAAAAGGTCGGGCGAACTGCACCATCGCAATGCTCTTGAAAAAGCACGCGAAAAGAACTATTCACTTGAGTGGAATGGGTAACCGGAGAAAAAGATGAATTCCGGCGCACCACAGACGAGCGGTGCCACGTGGGACCCGCATCCCGGTCCCGAAACTCAACGAACGGATCGCACCATTGCGATCCTCTCGAAACAGCAAGCATGATAGACTAATCACTTGTCTGAAACGGACACCCGGTGATAAAGATGGAAATCACCGTCAACTCCCGAAATGGCCCTCGCGGGGCTCGCACAAGCGTGGAGAATAAAACCGGGCAGACCGCGCCAAAGCATTGCCCTCGGAAAAACACCCAACATCGACCGGTCGCACGCCCCGAACAGACGTCCGATGAAAATGGTACAAAACGCTGCACGCAGCTCAAAAGATGGGTCGGGGGGCCCACACCTCAAATCCAGCTTCAATGCCCGAAACCACCCTGGAAAGCTTTGCCCCGGCGCCAGGGTCCCAACGCCGCTGACGGTGCTCAAAACGGACATCGAACGTGTCCGCGCCGTCCAAAACAAAATCCCTGAAAAAAAACGTCAATCCCCTCGACGTACGTGCCGTGCCACCGAGGCCCCTCGTTTCGGGAATTAAAAATTCCCGAAACCATCGCAAATCCTTCCCCTCAACGCGAGCTCTGCGATGCCGCTGACGGCACGCAAAACAGACGTCCGTAGCGAAAACTACGGGTGACTGAAATTCCAAAGGGTAAACCCCCCCCCCCCCCCCCCCGGGTCGAACTGGCCCGGTCTGGCCGGTCCGCCCACAGCTAGCCCGCGGGTCCGGTTCGCTCCGCCGCGGCCAGCTGGCCACGTCATGCCGCCCCGACTGGCCACTATGGCCGGTCCTTTTCCCGAAGCGACCCACGTTACGCAGGCCGCGGCAGCGGCGCACGGGGTCATGCACCTCGCGACCCCCTCTTTGTTGCCCTAAGCCGGCGCCGCCACACGGAACCCCAGCCGCTAGCCGTCTCACCCAGGGAGCCCCGCTGTCCCCGGCCTGCTACCACAGCCCAACTGCGATGCCTCCGCATCCACTAGAAGTCACCGCCGCCCGGAGCGCGTGTGCCGCCGCCTCGCTCGCCGGAATGCCCCAAAAACCCATTGATCTTCGGCGGAGTACTGCAGTCGTCTCGGAGCTCGGATTTTTGATCCGAAACTGGCGATGGGAAGCTAAGAAAAACTACTACGCAACTACGGGCGTTTTTCGATGATTAAACATGAAATCAGTGCGTAAAATTTAATTCAAAGGGTGGTTCAAAATGAAAATACAACGGAAACCTCCTACCTCGCTAGGCTTCGCCCGGAGCCTCGCGTTGACCCGCCGGCATCACCGCACCTCGCCGGAGTCGCCTCGCCGGACCGTCTCGCCGGAGATGGAGGAGGAGGGGGGAGAGGGTTTCTCCAGGGGGTTAAAGGGAGAAGGGAAGGGGGAGGGTTTTGTTAAAATAAAGAAAACACAATAATTAAAATTTTAATTATTTCAACCCTCAAATTAACCCACGTCCCAAACACCCGATGGGGTCGGGGTTACACATCCCCTAGGCCAAACCCCACCTCCCGAGCACAACGGCAGTCTCGGAGTTTTAATCCATGGCCCTGTTCAAAAGTTATAAGATTGAACGCCCAAAGCCGCCAAATTACGAAAACCCCCCTGGGGACATCTTTCACATAAGGGCCGCGCCCACGAAACATACACCCCTCCTAGGGTAAACAGCACGTTCTAAACTCAACGGTGCTCTCGAGTTTCCAATCTAAGCCATCGTTTAATAGATACTTGCGTTTTACCATTAAACGAATAAATTTATTAATTCATTTATCCGTTTAACATTCCAGAAGCGAGCGATGGGTCAAAACATCCCACGCCGACATGTTTTATATCGTTCCTATGGTAAACATCCCATTCCGGACCCATCCGTACACTCATATATCTGATCTGAATCACTGTTTAGGAGTTATCCCATTTATTTGGTGTTTCCAATGTGAACGCACTGAAAATTTAATTCCGGCCACTCCAGGGCTCAGAATCCCACGTCGTCTGAAGGCGCTGCTCTGGAATATCATTAAGAATATTCCAAAGTCTTTCACTGCAAAAACTTGGTTCTTACATATACCATTATGCATTCTATCATTATAAAACTGGCAATTGATATTGCATTTGATTATTCAACTAGTAGAATATCCATGTGAATAATTAAATGGAATTATTTGATTTTTATTTTCCATATTATGCATAATTTTATGTTTAAAAGGCTTTTGTTTTAGTCTGATACATTTTCCTAAATGTTTATGCTTATTTATGAAAGTTTTAGCTATATTTTTATCCTTACTCAGCACCTGAGCTCTCCCCTCTCTATGTTTTATTTTTTTCCAGGATGCGAAGAGGTATATTATGTCTGACCTACAGGGATAGTCTATGAGATATGAATGTTGTTAATGAAGAATTTTTTTTTTGTTTTAAATTTTATAATGTTATGTAAAACTTATGAATATATCTAGTACATCCATGGAATGTAAACTTCTCGGTATTTCGGGTCATGATTTCCATGTATCATGCCAATGTAAAGTAATAATGCACTGACTCTGGGTAACAGGGGTCCTGGCATTACAATGGCTCCACCTTTTTATATTCATTATCGTTATAAATATTAATAACAGTTTTTTTATTAAACATAAACTACTATTATATAAATTATTTGAATTCTGCATTATTAATTAAAATAATTTAAATTTATTCACATTTATTAACAATTAATTTAAAAAACATAAAAATTATGAAGAGAAAATTATAAACCCATAAATAATAGAAAGGAAAAATATAAATATATACTGATATTATAGGGAATTATGATATCTACAAAACAAATCATAATTCCCCCAGAAATCCTTCGGTAGAAAAAATAGAAGTAAAAAGGTAATAATTTCAACTCAAAGAGAAAATAGAAAAAAATACTTGATCTACCTGTGATTCTTTCGAAATTAAAATTATGAGATGGGAGACTTGAAACTATGAAATAAATCATGCATAAAAATTCGGAACACCCCTAAAAAGATAAAACATAACCATCAATCTATAATGTAATTACATATAATACTTCTAAACAGAGAAAACCAAAGATCAATGAAAAAACAAGACAGATAAATTACACTTATCAGGACATCATCCATCAACAGGTTCACTATGGATCTTGACCATATCGTCTTTGACTATAGATGAAATTTATCCAAGAAATTCATGTGGGCCATGATAACTCATATTATATATTCACCAAAAGGGAGTCTTCATATAACCCAACCCAATACCAAAAAAACATTGATCCATAGGTCTAGGATTATTGGACTATTTACATGGAATACATATCATGTATCATGAAGAAATCATATTGGTGTTTTCTCTTCAATGAACCTAAACCCCCTAGGGGTGTTTTCTCATAATGTATCACAAACAACCCCTACATGTGAATTATTATCTTGTAGAACAGAATATCCTGATGAGTGTTTTATCATCATGTACTATGGACCAACACTATGATTGTTTTCTCATTATGTAACCCAGACCAACCCAATAGTTGTTTTCTCATAATGTAACAATAACAACCCGTATCATTTTTTTCTTACAATATAAAATAAAAAACTCACATCGAGAGTTTTACATGCCATCATCATCAATTCAAATCTCATATAAACATTACCATATAAATATGAAATGACTACTTTATTTCAAATATCAGAATTCATTTTATAACATCGTCAATTTACATGTAAAACAAGAAAATGCAAAACAAAAAAAATCCCAATAAATAACACATGTTTATGAGAATGTTATAAAACTATTTAATAATAATATCTTTGAGAAATGTTTGAATTATTAATTATATCCTATAATAGGTTTAGCATAAAGTGATTAGTGGATTCATGGTCTTCCAGGCCATGCATTCTTAACGGATACTCTTTTTTTCACTTAATATGTATCCCAAAATAATGAATAATTATCAATACAAACCATCATTTCAATAGGGACCGAATAACAAAACCATAAACTAAAAACCAATCAGCATAAATAGCTATATTAAACCCAAATCACCAATTTCCCTAGGGAACATGAGGTTTTTATTAGAGAATAGATAGATAGAGTATCTTTATAAATAAAACATTCAAGTAATGATTGTAAAAAGAGAAAAATATCATTATTTAACGAAAATTTATAATATCACTTATAATTTAAAATGAACTATCCAGGGTGGTCATCCAAATAAACCCCAGAACATGGAAACCACTGAACTAAGAGGATTTCTTAATCCCCATAGGCATGAGATAATATCCATTGTATCAGGTATATCTATAAATTGAACAATTTCCTAGTTCAAAGAGATAAAAATAAGAAACATATTTATTTTCAAATTTTAGCATGAACCATCCTAAATTATGATGTCCATGGCAAAAAATAGTTATCATTTATAAAAGAACATAATACATAAGTATATATAAAAAATATATACTACTACTTTGGCTCACCAAATAACATATTTAACCTATTTATAAAATCTTAAATGAACCCCATTGAGCATATAATAAGAGTGGAATAAGTAACAATTATTGTCTAAGTAATGAAATTGTGATAATGGATATGCATGAACTAAAAGGAAATTTGTTGAATAAGGGCACACAAACTATCCCTCATTCACATACCAATATTTTATACTTTCTTGCACTTCATATAAGGCTAGATATTTGGTAGACACTATTTTGGTGTCCTATTTGGTTTTTTACTCACACCCTACTCGAGTCGTCTTTGGGTACCTGAGAAAATTACTTGGTTGCAGGTCATGACAAGGGAAAAGGTCATTCACTAGGATCTTAAGTTGGGGTCAGGATGTACATGGAGTAGGATCCAATCATAGAGTCATGAACCATTTGGGGATTAGTTATGTTCATTATTTTGGGTTTTATTAACATTTTCCTATTAATATATTATGACATTGTCAATGTTGAATTATTGTTTTCACCCAGTTGGGAATGTATTTTTTCTACGTTTATTGGTTAATTCAATTTTTCCACTATTTATATTGTGTTATTCTATGGATTAATCTAGTAAATGGGATATATTCTCCTCATGTGACTCATTAGGCCCTCTCATCTAGTTGGCACCCTATGTCATATGGGGAGGCGCACTTTAGGTTATGTGATGACTCAGCTCAGTGCCTTAATTTAGTGTCTCCTTGGTCAGGGATGTTAGAAACTTGTATTAGAGTAGTTGTTTTCTCTTTCATACTATTTGGGGATGGTATACATGAGAATAGGATAGTGTCAAGCCTTGGAAAAGAGCATGTCTTGAGAGTAGTGAACCCATTTATGTAATAAAACCCAAGTCCCCTAGGGTGGTAATTGTTGTTCTTGAAGTGTGTTATTATAGTTGAATGATATTTTAACATTAGGTGATGCACATTTTGTGTTATTAGATTTATATATGATATATTCTCATTTCTGGAATGGAATGAGGTTGTTTATTCATGAATCATTTTATACATCCAAGGATATAGGTGGCATGCATCTTTATAGGGACACACGTGGGATGGGTGTGTGGGACATAGAGATTTCAATTAATTTTTCTTCCTTGATAAATTTGGTGAAAATTATTCGTAATAATTGTAATGTATGTGAGTGAATGAAAATAATTTAAATGAATATCTATGTAAAGTCATGTATAAATAAAGGCTATGACCATGTCCAAATTTGGGGTAGCGATAATTTGTAAATGTTGATTTAGTGTCTAAAAGAAAACGATTTCAAATGACAGTAAAATTGTTATTGAATTTTTTCTAATAAAAGTTCTAAATAATTTAAGTTGTTGATTGTAACAAGTTCTGAAATGGGAAATATTCTTTAAGGAAAGTGATCATGTGGTAAAAGAGTAAATGGTTTAAAGAGGTTATGAGGAAAGACTTATTATTTAGTAAATTTGTTACCCCAAGTTGAATATGACCTAGAGTAGGTATGGTAGAGGGTAGTGTTATAGGTTTTGTTGATGACCATTTAGATAGAGTATGAATAAGGGTTTGTTTTAATATTGATATCATGATATTATTTCCATTAATGGTTTATCCATATCTATCCATCTTTGAAGCGTTAGGTGAATGAGTAGTTTAAAATGAGAATGATTGAGTTAAAAAATAAGTATTCATTGTGTTATTTGTTTGACCCTTGTATGTGTGGTTAGGGAAAGTGAGGGATCCCATGTTTAAGACATTGGATTGGGTTTTTTATTCTTTTCTAGTTATTATATAGCCTAGGTGGTGTCTTTAGGTAACCCTCTATGGGGTTGTGGCTATTGGGTTGCAAGGCATTGTCCGATAATGTGAGTGGTGAAACTCTCGTGGTTCATTACCATATGAAGTGCATGGTGGACCTTATGCACGGTTCCCTTGTCTTTGTGACCATTTGAGTCGAGACCTTATATGTTGTTTTTTGAATCCCGGATAGGATGTTTGGATCGTACTACTGATGAATTTGTACATCTTTGATACATAACCTAGAGTAAATGGGTTTTTGGAATGATATGTGTAGTGTGCATCATAACTATGGAGAGAGTGTCATTCACGATCATTGTTGTGTTCGTCTCCTGATATGTATGGATTGGAGAGAGGAACAATGGATTTTCCTGTTTTTGGACTCAATAGTATGGAGTTGGTTTCATTCAACCTTCATGGTGGCCTATGAGAGAGGTCGGATGATGTTTCTAGTCATTTTGGGTGTGTTTCACATATTTATATGTTTTTACATTGATAGAGGTAATCATAGTGTTTCATGGAGATGGTTTTTTCTAGAGGGATATGTGGGAAAATTGATGGCTGGTGGTGTCACCCAAGTTGTGGGTATGTGATGATTGTCTTAGAAAATCTAGAGTGACCTCATTGGAGGTTATCCCAGCAGTGAATGAACCATTGGAATATGAAGAATGAGATAATAATTAATGTATGTTTCAATGAATTCTAAGTAAAACCATGTTTTAGTAAATGGTATAAGTGTTTATAGTATATTTATAAGGGAACCAAAGTGTTACTGTTGAGAGTTAAGGTCTATTTTGAAGGGTTTTATCATATGGATTCTTGACTCGCCTTTTTGGATGATGATTAATAGAGGCCATGAATTTGTTTTGATGCAAAAAAGACATGGGTGGCTGAAGTGTTCTTGTATGATTATGTTTGATGGTGACACCTGAGGTGAGGGTGGTCACATTTCCAAACATATTTGTATGAATGGTTTTGTTTAGGGGTGAGATGCAGAGGATTCCTCAAAGGTGATGAGGCCGACTAACCAGTATTCTTGGTTAGGCAAGTAAGAAATTGATGGTCTATACAAATGTTAAGGTTTATTTGTCATATACCATTGGTTTGATTGGCATGGTAGCCTAAAGCGATTCAGTTGTTAGCTAGAAGGGACAGATGAGAAGAACTCAAGCAATGTGGTGGAAGTAGTGCCACATAAAACATTGGTTTATGGCTTCATGATGATTTTTTCATGGAGTGATGGTGAGACTTTGTTGGCAATCATAGTATCAGTGGTGATTTACTATTTATGAGATAATTTCGGTAGGGAATCATAAGATACATGATAGGGAATGATGTCCCATAGTTTTACATCAGGATGGATGAGTTGTTAGTGGTGTTCTTGGGGAACTTAATTGCATACCTCAACTAGTGATGATAATTCCCAATATCTTGATATTGTCCCAGGTAAGTTGAGAAGCTCGGGATTTATGCCCAGAGACTCAAAGGTGTTTGTCTGTATAAGGGACATCATGGAGTTTTGGCTAGTGGAAAATACATATATGGAGCATGATGATGGGATGTGAACCCTTTATGGCATTGGGTGTGGTCCCTATGATGGACTGAGTGTCGACAAAAGCCACATGTGACGTTAATAGAAGCCTTGAAAGGGCACTGTGTGATGTCATTTTTCTTTTTCTGGAAAATTAAAGATAGCCATATATAAGTTATGGGGTTTGGATTTTCATCAATTTTAGGGACACGGTGGATGGAATAACCCAGAGAGAGAAATGGTAATGAAACTCCTAAGGTGGGGAGTGATAAGTAACAAATGGATGTGGAGAAGAGAACATCGAGTTGGTGTAGTGGCATCTAGATGCCAATGAGGAACCTATGAGGTGCACATTAGGTTCCTCAGATAGGCCATGTAGTCATTGGATATAACAACCCTACTCTTTTTTACACACATAAACATGATTTATTACATAAACATGCACTTAATACAACTTCGAGGATCGAGAGGTCATGTGTATTAGGAAATTTGGAAAATTACATGACAACTGAAAACATAAAATTCCACAACTTTATTGGAAATTTATATTACATGACCACAATATTCCCTCATACATAGCATTTCCTGGGATAAAATTAGGACATACATAAGAAAAGGGTGATATATAAAGCCGGGTAATGGAGTAAACAAGGAATAACCTGAATAATATAATACATTTTAGGCAATATTCACATCAATTGATCCAAAGAGAAACATTAACCTAAAGGAATGATATAGTATGATTATCATAACATGGAGATACAAAAACAACATTTAACATTATTTTAGAATGATCCAAGGATCATTTTAGATGGAGAATTATTATTCCCTAATTTAACATGAATTATCATGATTAAACCCTCATATAACTTGATGTATCATAATTCTAATCTTTAACCAATGCTTTAGAGCGTTATCAGGGCGCCCCCTTTTTAATAATTTCATTTCATACATAAGTGTTCCAGATGGACTATATAACATGGATTCATTAAATATCATAATTAATTAAACATTAAATGAATTTGTAATTCACACATGAATCTCTATTACCAATAACTAACATTTCATAATGGTGAATACCTTTGATAGAGACATGGGGAAGGTATTCACTACATAATGATATTGGTTGGGAAAATCATGGCACAATTTTGGCATCATAATGATGTGACATAAGAATTCATAAAAATGTTTGATCATAGAGAAATGGGTTTCTCATCATATTAACATAAAATGGACATTATTTTGTTCATATAGATACATGTCCATCATATGTAATGTAATTTAGATTAAAAATACAAAAAAATTTCTTGATTGTAAATGAGGAGAGGGAAACCCCTAATAAAATTTAGGCATGGTAATAGGTGTACATGGCAGCCTTGATGAGAGAGAAAGGGGTATCTCGTAATTCATAACTTATGAAAGATGTATAGGGGTGGTTTTAAATCATAACCCAAAATTTTTAATTGAAAATACAAGGGTATAGAAACATAATCAAACATAGAAAAAAATTAGAGAGGAATAAATCCCTTACATTATTGTGTGACCCAAAGGCGTCGGAGAGGGTTAAGAGTGGCTTCATTGGAGACTGGGGAGCCTTGGGAGGATTATAGAGTGTGTAGTGAAGGGATTGGTAGATATCCAAAGGATTTTAGTGAAGAGGAAGTGGGGTCTTGGAGAGTTTATATTTGGAAATAGAGGGAATTCTTTATTATTTAGGTTTTGGCCACAACACATTAAACTAATCAAAACCACAATCCAACCCTTGATTTTTTACCATGGTATTTTTCAAAGAGGAGTTTAGAAAATTATTTTATAATTACAATGTAATAAATTATAAAAATATTAGGTTTTCATAAGTGGAGGCGAGTCACACTCTTAAGGAAATCATTTTAAAAGGTTAGAATGTTTTATAAGTCATCAAGGTTCTCCTAAAGCTTTGTAAAATAATTCCAAAAAACCTAAAATCACATTATTTTAATTGTAAAACATTTAATGGACGAAAAAATCATTTATATTATTTTATTAAATCCCTATAGGGTCATTATGATGTCATAAAACACATTATATAAATAAATGGTATTTAGTTTTGAAACAAAAATTCGACCGTCTCAGAAAATTATGAAAAATTCACCATAGAATATTTTTGATGTCATGATTCCAAAAATAAAATTCATTGTATCTAAATAATATTCTAATATGTGAATTTTTTTAATTTTAAAATAAAAACCTACATTGGTCGAATATTCAAGTATTTTTACCAAAACGGCTTTCAAAACATAATTAAAACTACAATTATATTCATAAAAATTAATTAATCATATATATTTAATAAAATGTAATATAAAAGTAATATTTCATTAAAATATTTATTAATTCAAAAATCCATTAATTCATCAAAATATATTTCGTAATTGAATATTAAATAAAAATGCCATTTTTTCTTTAAAAACTATTTACAATGTAACAAAAATAAAATGAATGTATATTATTTGTTCTATATAATAATAATGCACATAATAATAGTTCTAGGGTATTGTTTAATAACCCCTTATAACACCAACAAAATACCTAAGTGTAATGTGTGTGACAGTGACAGACTCTTGGAGAGGCTTAGATAACATCACTCAGGTCTTAATCTATATCAACTTCCACTAATCATGTGGGCGGTTCCTTTCAAGAATAACGTGTTGATGCTCGTCTTGGGATTGGTCAAGAGTAAAGCCCAATGAAACTACCTCCATTCTGAGCTCTGAAAAATGGTCGTTCTATGGAGAAATTCTAATAGATGAGTCCATTTTATCCTTTGCCTTAGTAAATTTCATTTTTTAAAGCCCTATATTTATATTAAGCATGTGATCACTTTGCAACAACAATATTATCAATAGTAACAATTCTTAACGGTATTTCAAAATCACAAAACATTAAACCAAAGAAGTGTATATGTTATCTAACCATTTTACATAATAATACATTTAATTAGATTAAGAATAATTTTCATTGATAAATGTTTGGTTCATTAAAATCATCCCCCCTTATAAAATTTCACCAAAAAAGTTTAGTATCCCTTACTAAAACCGATGAGGGTAACTCTGCTACATCACTTCTTCTAATTACCAAGTTGCCTCTTCAAACATGTGGTTTCACCACAACAACTTGATGAGGGGCATTGTCATATTTCGTAGAACTTTGTCATTATGATCTAAGATCCTCACCGACATCTCTTTATAGAAGATTTCATTTTCCAATGGCACCTCCTCTAGATTGAGTACATGTGATGGGTCGGGTATAAAATTCTTCAAGAGTGATACATGGATTACATCGTGTACATGAGAAAGGTTCAGTGGGGTGTTATTTGATAGGTCATTGCTCCAATGCGATCAAGGATCTCAAAATGGAAAATGTACCCTGAGATAAGATTTACCTTCTTCCCAAATATCATAAATATCTCTCACGGTGATATTTGGAGGAATACCATGTATCCAAAATCAAACTCTAGGTCTCCTTGATGATTATCAGCATATCCCTTTTGTTGGCTCTGGACAGCATTAGTGTGTTGCTGGATAGTCTTAACCTTCTCCACCATTTCTTCGACCATTTCTATACCTAGGAGTTATCACTACCCGACATCATCCCCACATATCAGTGCTCTGCACCTCATACCATACAAGGTTTGAAAGGATCCATTTGATTGCATGAGTAGAAACATTTATTGTAATATAACACCACCGGAGGTCGATATTGATCCCATCATCCATTGAATTCCATTGAGAATGCTCTTAACATGTCCTAATGTGTTTGGACATTCTGCTCAGATTGTCCATCTGTTTGAGGATGAAAAGACGTTCTGAAGTTTATATCATTATTCAGATCACGTTGGAGACTCTTCTAGAACATAGAGGTTAATCTTGGATCTTGATCAGATAAAATAGATAGAGGAACTCCATGCAATCTTACCACGTCAATGATTTATATTCGTGTCAGTTGATGTAATGAGAAATCCTCCTGAATTCCAAAAAATTGTGTAGTCTTTCTATGATGATACACAATAACCTAGATATCATTTTTTCCTTTGAATGCTTTCAAAAATCCAGTGAAAACGTCCATGTTGATGTTCTACCATTTCTACGTTGGTATGGGTAATGGTTGCATCATCCCCTTAGACTTATTTTTTCTCATCATTCACTTTTTTTCATACTAGTCACTTTTATGTATACTCAAAGATCTCCTACATAATGTTATCCCACCAATAATGCTCTCGGAGTTCTCAATACATCTATGTGTATCCTGGGTGAATGATGAAATTCGAACTATGTGCATCATCTAAATGTTTATTCATTAACACTTTATTTGATAGAACACATAGTATTGACCCTAATATCACAACGCTGTATTGATTAACATTGATCCCTGATGATTTACCTTTTCGGATACTTTCCACTTTCATCTGAATTCCCACATCATCCTTTCGACCATCCTTTAAACTTTCCAAAAGAGATGGTTTAGAAATCATTTGTGAATGGATGGATGATTTTCCCTTCTTTATCATTATCATTTCCATCTTCTTCAAATATAAAAAGATTGGATCTTTTTAAATCCTTATCTATGATAGAATCACTGGGTTTGTTCTACATAGAGAGTCTTCCACCTTGTTCTCTTTCCTAGTTTGGTAATTGATTGAGTAGTCGTAGTCTTTTATCAGCTCTAACCAAAATATTTGGAACATGTTCAAATCTTTTTGTTTGAATATATACATGAGTATTTTGTGGTCCATATATATTCCGAACTTCTCCACAAAGAGGTAATGACTCCTAATATTTAATGTGATGATTACTGCAGAAAACTCTATATCATCTGTTGGACAGTTTTTCAAATGAAATTTCAATTACCTTGAATCATAGGCAATGAATTTGTCATTTTTTCATCAAAACACAGCCCATGACCCTCTTCTATGTATCACTAAATACTGAAAAAAACCTCCACTTGGGGGTAATGTGAGCACAAGAACACTGATAATCCTCTATTACAACTCCTTGAATCTCTCTTCGCATTCATCACTCCAATAAAAAATCAATCCCTTCCATGTTAGTTTGGTAAAAGGGTTTGAAAATAGTGATAAGTTTCTCAAAATTTGGAAATAATATCCATTTAACCCCATGAAGCTATGGATATCTGTTACAGATGTTGGACTTGGTTGCCCCTAAATTGAAGCTATCTTGGAGGGATCCACATATATCCCATTTCATGTGATTATATGACCTAAGAATGGTACCTCCTTTAACCAGAACTCAAACATGATGTACTTATCATAGATCTTGTACTTTCGAAAGGTCTCTAGTAATGATCTTTGATGCCTCTCATGCTCCTCCTTGGTTTTGAAGTATATTAGAATATCATCTAAAAATAGTTCCCCAAATTTGTTGAGGGAATCCCTAAAGAGTATATTCATCAAGTACATGAATATTTCTAGAGCATTAGTGAGTCTAAAAGGAAATACTATGAATTTGTAGTGCCCGTATCTTGTAAAAAAATCAGTTTTGGGGATATTCTCCTTCTTTACTTTTACTCAGTAATATCCTGACGGAAAATCCTACTAGGAGAGTTATTGTGATCTATGAAGATGATCGTACATGTCATAAATATGGCTAAGATGATACTTGTTCTTTATTTGGTTTTTTAGCTCATGATAATAAATGAAAAGGAGCATTGACCCATACTTCTTCTTGATGAAGGGGACTAGTGCACCCCATGGTGATGCACTTGGGAATATAAACGTTTTATCTAGATTCTCATGTTGTTGGGTTTTCAGCTTCTCAAGATCCACAATATCCATTTGACTTGGAGTCATGGATATTGTCAATGCCCCATGTATAATATCAATTGAGAAATAAATATATCTTCTAATAGGAAGACCTGGAAATTCCACAGGAAATACTTCAGAAAATTCCATTACAATATGCATGCCTTCAAGGATGGTTACATCCTTAGACTCAATCATCTATGAAATATATTTGTGCTCATAGGTTAGTAATATCCACACTGGAGATGATGTTTCTAAGGAAGATTCATCCTCCTCCATTCACATATATAGAAATGGGGTTCGAATCACCATTTGGAGAGTGATTTCCCTCTAACGTAAATTTATGTTCGATCTATATATGGAATGAAAATACATTCTAGGAATTGCATCAAATTCCACCAAATGCAGTATGACAAGGTTTGTTGGGAAGGTCAATAAACAAATTTTGACATGGGAGGAGTTAAATTCATGGGATGCAATGATTGCCCAATTTTCATTTCTCAATGACAACTTTACTTCCATGATTTGTGATGGTGTTGGGATTATTCTCCAAATCATTCGGGATATAAAAGAAAACGTAAAAATAATAATAAAAAATTACATTCACTATTCATGAATTTAGAACTTGCGTACATAGAAACACTTTGTTTTGGGGTTCAAATCGGTGGTAGTGATGGAAAAATCTTTCCCTTACTTCCTTGAAGGTTGTTGGCTGCCTCCAAAAACCCTTGGCATAGGGGACTAGTTTCAATATCTCCCAAGTTATTTGTAGTTGAAGAAATGAACAACATTTAAGGCTCTAATGGAGAATTCCTCTCCTCTTTTGCAACCAACGGTTTTTCTTATCAGTAGTTAATTTCTAGGTTCCCTAGTCTTCCACACCTAATACATTTCCTCGAAACATTAGGTAATTTTTGTGGTGATTCATTCCAAACCTTTGGTTAGTGGGGAGCTGGAACTTTTAAGTACCATTGGATTAATCCATCAGACCACTAGAATTAAGTTCCACTTTAAACTTCTTATCCCCATGATAACCTTGATATTCATTGATCTCAATTTCTACTTTAAGAGAACATTAGACAATTTCCTCATAGCTATCAAAGTCATGATTCTCTTGGACCTTTCGTAGGCAAGGTTTTAGCCCACCAAAAAAGCAGTCATCCTTGAATTTGAGGGTAATGAGAAAGCTGGAGGCATATCATGCATGCCTTGTGAAGTTTTACATGTATTCTCAAATGGAATCGACTTCTTTATTATTGAGGGAATGTAAGTCCCTCTCAATACTATGTTAGAGGGTGCATGGAAAATATTCATCAAAAAACATTTTCTGGAATTCCTTCCATTCCAACACCTCGTGCTCCTCCTCAGACATCATATTTTTTGTCAATTTCCACCATTGATTCGGTTTACCCTCCGCATGATAAACAACCAGATGAAACATCTATTCATCAGAACATTGAAGGATGGAGATGACCTTCTCAATGGAGTTGATCCAATGTTCAACGACTGAGGTATATAATGATCCATTAGAAGTAATAGGATTTCTTCTCTATAAGCTCTCGATTGCGGATTTTACTTTCATAGGGTGGGTGAAATTTCCTATTGACCTGTGTTTCTATTAAAATCATGAGTTACCTAAGAGAGTATCATGACAATGTTTTTTATTCCAACTCCGATCGGGTTGGGCATCTCATTAGAGAAATAATCACATTGATCTTTTCATCAGTTTTTACCTAGAGTCCTCCTATTACCGACCATTGGCTAGAATAAAAGGAAAGTTAGGAGTAACATATTGTAACGTCCTGGTTCCGAAATCCACCCATAGGCGCCCCGTACTCGGTTAGTCACATGGTGTCAAGAGCATTTCCCACAATGCCTGAGGCTGCCGACTAGTAGCGAGGGACTTGGATATGATAGTGGGGAAACTATGCCCTCATTGGTAGTGTAACACAACAGAAGTAAAACAAATAGGAATATTGGAAGTAGTAAGACAAGAAAAATGTTGATAGTAGAAGTAATAAGTAACTGGGGAACATATATAAAATGATGCATGATATATATGTCTAGGAAAACAGCCAAAAAAGTCACAATGATGAATAAAATACTAATCTAAAGTAAAAAAAGAAAAATAGGTAAACAACTACTCAGAATCACAATCCATAACATGGTTCCATGCTCTCCAGCACCTCATCAATCATGTAGCTGAAGTATAAGGGCGCTTGAACTTATCAATACCTACAACAATATAATCTGTTTGGCCCCAAAATCATGACCCAAATAGGGCGTGAGACTAAATCCCATTAGGTAACCACCAAAAGATTTGTTCCTAATAGTCAGTGATTATATAGTAGGTAATAAGAAAAAATAAATAGTAATCAAAGAAGTACTCAATAGTTGAAATATATAGTTTCATGAATTCAATTCGAAATCAAGTAAACATCTAATCAAAGTAAGAAACCCTCTGGGAATTTCTCATACCCTAAACCCTCTAGTTCAACCAAACAACACAAGAAAATAGAAAAACACAAACGGTAACCCTTTGGGAAGTACTCATAGCCTAAACCCACTGGTTCAAAAAAATAAGTAGAGGAAACCCTCTCAGAAGTGCACACTATCTAACCCCTCCGGATCAGCTTTAGTATAGACTCTCTAAGGAAGAAATCACCGTCAATTCCCCCTGTAGTCTCGTATCAGTACTAAAGGCACTATGGGGAAGCACTCAATGGCTCATTCTCACTATGGCCCATGTCGAGAACTACAGACACTCTGAGGAAGCACTCAACGTCAATTAACCCCATGGTCTCACATTGTAATATTATAAAAGACACTCTAGAGAAGCCATTACATTGATTATCCCTATGGTCTATTACCCTAGGATCACATGAAAATGTGTAATTCAACGAGTATTGAAAAGATTAGCGGCCAAAGTAAACTTCCAGAACTACTTGGATAATACTCTATAACATATCAGCATATCAGATAAATAAATCACACCATCCTAAAACACTTGGCATGGGAACCTGGAAATAGCCTAATAGGAAAGATAGACCAAATGGTCATAAACAGTACCAGCATGGAAAAACACGTCCATAATATAGCATTTAACCATATTCACACATAATTTACCTCTACTCAAGCAATCAATAATTGCAGGAAAATAACAGGGCTAAAACAGTAAACACACAATACCCCGTTCAAGGGTATTGGTCAAATTTGGACATATAACAAAAAGACATTCAACCTAAAGGCACAAACCACCTTCCTCATCATTTTGAGATCAATATAAATGAATATCAGGCCTTTAATTACCTTATAACGCCATAGATCTACAAAAATGTATATAATGTTGAACTAATGATATCTCACGAGCGATGAGAAATCAAGGGATTGTGTTATATGAGAAGATAGGACTCAATGATGTGATTCCAATGCAACCAGCTGTGTTTTATTCGAAGGATGGATGCTTGATTGTGGGCTTGGAAAAGATCCACGACCGTACAACGCTCTCGGATGAACTAGGATGAAAAGGAGACAGTTTTGTCCGTCAGACGCTATCTCGGTGTGTTTATTTAAAAAAAAGTAGTCGACGTGTACTTTTTCAGTACACGGCGTGTACATGCCCTTACCAGGACCCACTTTAGGTAGCCTATAGGTCACCACGCATGACCATGTGCATGGCCATTATAGGGATAGAACCTGGCTACCAACAGTAACCGAGTAAATTGCGTGTACTCATAATGTACACGTCATGTACTTTGGAAATATCAAGAAACTCCACTTTTTCCTCAAAACACTAGAAAAGGGAAAAAATCCCTAAAAGAAGATATGGTTTCTTAAAATCTTTCCCCTTAATGAAATTAATCCCTGGATTTTAATAGAAAGGTGACATAGAAGAAGAAACACCGAACAACTCTGGCCACTGTGGTCTTACATCGACCTCTCTCTCCTAAGTCTCATAATGTACTTATTCGAGCTGCCTTAGCACTCGTACACTAGAAACAAACCAGCCATGTAGATCCTTCTTACATAGATCAAAAATCAGGATATAAATCTCCTCGAACAATGCATCCACCTCCAACTCGAATTCTTCGGGTTGGAAAGCAAGAGACAGGTATGAGAAGTAACGTCAAAGCTGAGAAACGTGGAAGATATCATGCATAGAAAGGTACCTCTGAGGTAACTAAAACGGACAGGAAACCAACCAACTCTCTCCAACAACTCAAATAGCCCATTGTACCTCAACAAAAGCTTACCCTATCTCCTAATCCTCTTGTGTCCCAGCCTCGGTGTAACATGTCGGAAAACCTGGTGTCAGACCTTGAACTCCAGAGGTCTTATCCGCTGATCAACATAAGACTTTTGTCGAGATTTTGAAGTATCCATCCTCCTATGAATAAACTCTATCTACTCTATGGTCTCCTGGACAAGACAAGTTCCCAGCATTTCTACCTCTCTTGTGTCCAGCCAATATATAGGTAGTCGAAATGGCCTACCAGAAAAAGACTCATATGGTTCCATCTGAAAAATTGATTGAAAACTATTGTTGTTGGAAAACTCTACTAGTGGTATATGTTTCTCCAAAGAACCTCCAAAATCTAGGATGAATGCTCAGAGAATGTCCTCACGGACCTGAATTGTACTCTCCGACTGACCATCTTTTTGGGGATTGTATGTTGTACTCAAATGTACCTGTGTACCCAAATCCTTCTGAACCCCCTACCAAACCCGAGAAGTAAAACATCATCCTTGTATGAAACAATGGAGTGCGGAACTCCATGAAGACGTAAAATATCTTGTATTTACAACAATCCCAACTCATCGACACTGAAGATATCCTTGATCATCATGCATTCAATATCCTTCATGAGTCTATCAATGAAAACTCGAACTACATCATTCCCTCAAGGTGACCTTGGAAATCTTGTCACAAAATCCATCATGACATCATTCCACTTCCACTTGGAAATTTTTAACTACTGCAAAATCATGTCCGGTCGTTGATGCTCGGCCTTCACCTACTGATAGGTGGAACACGTCATCATGAAACCAGCAACATATCTTTTCAAATCTAGCGACCAATACTGATGGTTTAGATCATGATACATCTTCGTGTTACCAAGATGAACGTACCAAATTAAGGAATGAAAGTCCCACATCAGCTCCTCGCATATATCTACTGACACCCATACGTGCCGATGAAAATGAAAAACTCATCCTAGCTAATTGTCCATCCAAGAATAGAGTCCTCTCCTGGCACACTTTCCTGTAATACTAGAGCTTTAGAATATGATAATTGCCTCATTCGCACTCGATCAAGAAGATTACGGGTAATAACTATAGAAGATAGAAACATCTTCCCTTATCTGTCATGCACATCCAAATTGCATCTCATAGAATAGAGCCATAAGTTTCCACTCACTGCTGGAATCCTGAACGGCCTATATTTGAGACCTCCTGCTCAGCGCATCATCCCTTGTGTTTCCTTTCCCTATCGTGTAGGCATGCTCAAAGTCAAAATACTGAAGGTACTCAAACCACCTTTACAATCCTAAATTAAGGTCACACTGAGTGATGATATACATGAGACTTTTATGGTCGGTGAAAACCACGAAATTCTCTCTCATAAGAGAATGTCTTCAATAGCGTAAATCTTGAACAACATCAGCCAACTTTATATTAGGCATCGGGTAATTCCTCTCTTGTGACCTCAACTATTGAGAGTCGTATGAAATGAATCCTTCCCCCTGCATAAGCACAACTCCTAGCTCGATACCTGATGAATCACAATAAACACTATAACTCTTCCCTAACTCTGGAAAATACTAGTATCCGTGCTAAAGTAATCCTCCCTTTTAGCTCCTGAAAGGCTTAATCCCAATAATCCGACCACAAGAACATTGAACCCTTCTTAGTCAAACGTGTCGACAGTGCTAATAAATATGAAAAGTCCTGTATGAAACCTCTGTAGTATCCATACAACCCAATAAAACATCTTACCTCAATGATGTTCTTTGGATGATCCTAGGAAACAACTGATATAACTTTTTTGGGTCTACTGACACTCTTGTCTTAGAGATAACATGACCCAAGAAGTGAATCTCATCCATCCAAGAGTGGAATTTTTTGACATTAGTATATAACTGATGCTCTCTCAGTGCACTAAAAACGATCTCAAGATGTATGTCATGGTCGTGTCGAGTATGAGAGTACACCAAGATATCTTCCACGATGACAACGATGAAAGAATCCATGTATGTGTGGAACACTCAGTTCATATGATTCATGATGACTACAGGCGCGTTCATAAGGCTGAACGCCATAACCACATACTCGTATAGACCATACCTACTCTGGAAGGTTGTAATGGGTATATCAGATAGTCTAACACACAACTTATGGTGACTGGACGTCAAGTATATCATTGAAAACACTCGAGCTCCTCGAAGCTGATCAAAGAGATCATCAATTCTCGGTAAGGGATATCAGTTCTTAACCGTCAACTGATCCAAATTCTATTAATCTACATAAAGTCTGAGGGTACTGTCTGCCTTCTTCGCAAACAGGATAGGTGAATCCCAAGGTGATGTAATATGTCGGATGTAACCCATTGCCTATAAATCGTCCAATATCTTCTTGAGATCTTGTAACTCTGGTGAATCCTTAATATAAAGAGCAATGGACACTGGTTCCACTCCTAAAACAAGATCAATAGAGAAGACACCATCACTCTTTAGAGGAAAACCAGAAAAATCATCTAGAAAGACATCCCTTAAATGATCCACCACTGGATGAATGCCCATATGTGATGTCCCTTGATCATCCAAATATAGACTAGAAATCTGGAATGTAACTCCTCCTAACCCATGATGCTTGGGTCCTTCACTACTCTACAGGACATCCCATTCGCCCTTGTAATGAAACGATCGGCCCTATGGTGATGTGAAAATCACCTTATGGTGATAGCAATCAATGACTTCCAGGAAGGGAACTAACCATCCCATTCCAAGAATTACATCATAGCATGTCATCTTTAAGACATTGAGGTCCCATAAGAAGTAATAACCACAAACCTCAAGAGGTAACTCCTTGAACAATCATACACACCCCGTTCTAGTCCCCAACTGAGTGTCTAGTGTCAAGATATCAGCGTAAGAAAAGATACAGAGCTCAAGGTTCTCCACAACAGCCCCAAATATAAATCTATAGGATGCATCTATATCGAAGAGATAAAAAGATAAAACAGAGGCAACTTGGATTGTACCTTGAACTGTGGTGGGTCCGGGATCCTTCTCATGCTGGATATGCTTCACTGCAAAAGTATGGCCTATATCATGACCATGTAACACTTCATATCCAATCTTAGGTGATCCACCCTATTGTCCATGAAAAATAGGCGAATATCTACCACTACCATGACCTCCACCTTGGCATGAACAGCCTGATGAACACCAGTTTCGAGACTAGTGAGAAGACGGTGGTTCTGCTCCTGAAGGAGGAGTCATGGAAGAACCCCTATCACCAACTGCTGGTGAGATGATCTGACAAAAGCACTGAAGATGACCCATATTTCCCCCACATTAGCACTCCACTTGATATCTCGGGCAATGAGACCTTTTATGCCCGCTTTTCTCGCACTTTTAGCACACCACCGGCCTACCAAAATATGCATTGGGTCTACTCGGATCCCCACACAAAGAATCCCTATAGTGCTTACAACTGTCATCCAGAGAAGCACTAACTCTGGATGTCGAGCCTCCCTAGATCCCAACTCCAGAATCCCTCATATAACACTCCGTGATCAGTGCCTGGTTGACTATAGAAGTTATTAAAGAAAACTGGAAGATGTTCACCTGAGAGAGGATTTCCTATCTGAGACTGTCCTCAAACATCCATTCTAGGAACAACCCATCTCCACCAAGGAAGTGTGTAAAGAGTTGAATCTTGGTAAAGAGAAAAAAAAACTCTTTAATAGAAAATGTACCATGCTCGAGACTCATGAACTCTCAGGCTCAATCAGCCCTCAAAGTCACCAGATAGAAGTAATCATATAAGACACGTTGGAACACCTCCCTATACATAACCTGCTGATGTACCGCCTGTGATATCACATCCCACCATATCTTGGTGGTATATCGTAGCATGCATGAAGTGAGCTTGACCCAACTCTCTGGAGGCATCTCCAGATGTTCAAAGATCATCAGCATTGCTTCTATCTGTGACTCTACAACCTGGGGTCCTCCATCCCCTGAAAAAGTGAGAGGATGCTACTCCTGAAAACCCCAAGTCAATTTTGATATCAATGGGATTGGAGGCAGTGCACCCTGAATGTTCTGAATCATCCTCATAAATCCCTCTTTAAACTGTACATCAGCACCTATGTCAGGTATAACTGCTGGTTCCATGATTGGAAAAACTAGAGGATCTGTAGGATGTCCCTGATCAGCCATATCTGTTGATTGATCATCACCCTGAAACTGGCATGAACTGGTGGATGTCTCAGTGTCATGACTCTACAAGGTCAAACACACACCTTAGATCACAATTATCAAGGACTGAAAACTGGACGTGTATGAAGGGAACATTAGAAAGAAAGGATTCAATTTTTTCAAAACATGACTGCACGACATATATAATGATTACACGACATGTTATATTAATCCTTTACATGGTAGTGTACTCCTGCCAACCCAGGTCATGTAACACCCTAAACATACGGTGTGTTGTCCTAAATCACAATGAGTACTAGAATTCTATTCCCCGACCTAATTCCTTCTACTAGACTATGACGCACGGTTCTCCTAGAACATGACTACATGACTTGTTTGTTCCTGTCATGACGTGAACTAGACAAGCTTCAACGACTTGTGTTGTTAGATACATGGGTAGATACACGACTCACACTACAAAGCGTGTTCTAGATGGACACAGTGTGTACTAGGAAGATTTCGCCGACCTGTGTTGTTCAATACATGGACGGTTACAAAGTCTACACTACACAGAGTGTTCCAGATGGACAAGACGTGTATGAGAAAGACGCAACCGACCCGTATTGTTAGTGACATGGTCGGTTACACGATTCTATAACATGACGTGTACATACTGTACACGAAGTTTCCTATAAAATGATTCATAGCTTGTGCCCCCTCCCACACAGTATGAGAAATGGTAAGAGACTACATGGCGTGTACATTCAGTACATGACATGTACTTATGAAAAATTATTTCTTCCATAACAGAAGAACACATGGCATGTATTTAACATTACACGCCGAGTATTATGGGTTTTTCAAGATGGAAAGCCTTAGAAACTACATCGTAGACCAGAAAAACACTGAAACAAACATTAAAGTGTCAAATTCTGATCCATAAGGGCCCATACTCCTCGTGAATCAAACCATGTAATATTATAAATTTCATTAAAAATCATAACCGGGAAATGATCCCCCAAATTCAGGTCCCTGAGGGCCCATAACACCTCAAGAACCAATGTTTGGCGTTCAGTAAAACGAATCCTTAGACAATCCAATAAATTTTAAAAAATTAAGAATTCTATCATGGAATCTATAAAAAAAGCATGCATATATTACACAACAACATGAAATCACATATTCACCCTAAATGGAATGGCAAGAATTCATGACATGTGATTTCTAGAAAGTGCCTATATGATGAATGAGATAGCATACCCTCATCTCATTAGGTTTCAATAGAAATATAATCTCAATAAAATCAATGATAACATCACAATACCAGTGAGTCATCAAATAGTGAAAATAAAATCAACTGTAAAATTGAAAAACAAGAAAAATAGCAATAAATGTGGTAAATTGGGTTTTCCCTATACACATGTTATCTACTCCCGAGGAAAACGTATTACCAAGTACATATATTCCTTCACATCCCTATCTATAGGCGCCAAACATTAATTCAAGGTTAAAATAATTCATCTATTACCACTTTGTAACGTCCCCATTCTGGAAGCCAACACGAGGCGCCCCGTACCATGTTGCTCACATAGCCTCAAGTGAATTTCCCCTAATTCCAGAGGATGCTGACTAGAAAAAATGGCCTTGGGTGTGATAGTGGGGAATTATATTATTACATAAATGAATTTAATTTGGTAACTTCATACAAGTTGTATGAGGTAAAAATAATATTCCTTTTTGATGTAAAAGGTTAGAAAAATTCCATGTTCAGAAAGCGTCCAGAAGATTCCACTGAAAAATCTGTTAAAAAAATAGGTTATAGATGGAATTACTATTTCATTTTCTAAAGGTTAATAAAAATTTATATATTTTTAGAAAATATGGTTTTTATATTAAATTGGGTTCTCTGACAGAAGACACAATGATGTCACATTTTCTCAAAAACATTTCTTAAAGCATTTTGTGTACCAAATAGTGGGGAATTATATTATAACATGAATAAAGTCCTGAATAATAATATGAGAATTAAATTAAATGGTATATTATAAAATGATAAAAATATTTTCTCTAATGGAAATTCTTGTGTACACAATCTTAAAAAATGATATTGTAATGTTAACCCCTGAAAATATTATAATGTTTGAGTGACAATCCTTAAATGAATAGATTATGTACATCAATTCTATATCCAAAAATTGATGTCGATGTATATAAATGGATATTAAATGTGACTATATACATAATCATAGAATATTAATGACAACGAGGATGTAATATAACCTAATAAAATGAAATTGGGATATGGAATTATTTTTTCTTTGTAATATTTATCTTGAATCCCTTTAGATGAAGTTATATAAATTGAAACTCAAAATATCAATAAGAATGAATAAATAATTATATTATAAGTAAAATCAAATGTATGTACCACATATATAAGAAATTGGGAGAAAACAAAAAATGTGATTATTTCAGGATGATGGTAAATGTCACAAAAGTAAGTGAGATTTCAATGATAATAATTAAAAATGCAGTTGAGGATACTAATCTTTACATATTCCAAAGTGTCCCATACCATATTCAAAGATTTTAATAATAATCCTAATGAAGTAGTAACATTAACTAAGACTTATAATATCATTAGAATAAATATTTTCATGATATAACATTTCAAAGATTAATATATACACCATAAAAAAGAATCTAGGTGGACAACAACAAATAAGTCCCAATAGAATGTAAATTTAGATGAAATCCATTAACATGGATTTCATTTTTGGCTGAATGAAATTAAAAATAATTTATAATTTTTAAAAAACATGATATAACTAAAACCAAGACCACAATAATATTTATAATATCATATATTTTCTCCCTATAATATCTTTTTACATGTTTGTTAACAATCATTCTTTATTTTCACTATTTTAGGTGTTAATTTGCTAGCCTTTCGAGTAAGTTTTGACTTCTTACTTTTTATCTTTATTTTAAATCATTATTTCACCATAAAAATGTTTTAAACCATTATTTAATTTTATATATTAAATATATATGAATTATAATATCCAATAATATTCATAGGTAATAAAATAAATTAACCATTCATGTATATAGTAGGCCATACATACGCATGAAGGAAAAATTTATTTCTTTGTTATAGTAAATGAATTAAAATAAAATTATATATTAGTTTATAATAATTCTAGTATCATATAAATGTCATGTATGTTACGTTGGATTATTAAAACCATCTTTTATAAACTCTATGTAATATGTGAATGAATCACATGGCCGTAAGGGGAAGATAGTACACACTACCACAAATTATGTTTTTGTATTCCCAAGAAATATAGTCCATAAAGGTTTGGGTTATAAAATAATTAAATAAGTATTAAGTCAGTTTAAATATCATATATAACATATATAAATTTATTATCCTTCCTTATTCCCAACCATGAGAGGTGGTAAAGGAAAAAACGAAAACTTTATTTCCTAAGGTCATAGTTCACCATACACATATACAGTATGTATGTTACACATGAGATAGAAGTGTGTGTATGTGATGGTATAAAATTAAAATAATAACATTATAGGTTATTGAGTTTAGTGGTTTTTATACAATCATACAATAATAAGATTTTAAAGAGTGGATAATGAAACAAAACTAATGACCTAGGGGAATGATGTTACCTCTTTTTTGGGAAACTCTATTTGGGTTACAACGAAGGGATTCCAGGGATTTATTTATGCCCATGGTGAGTATTATAGGTACGTTTAGGGGTTTTTATGATCTATTTTCATATATATTTATTTTTAAAAAATTTCATGATATTTGTGTCGATGTGAGGGAGAGGAGGCCTTTTTATATTGTAGGAGGAGTGACGCTCCTATAAATTTTTTGAAATGGAATTCCACCCACGTTTTTTTATTTTAGGTATCTCTAATAATGGAAACAATTAGATCCATGATATTAAATTTTCTAAATTTTTCTATAAAATGGAATTTGGACATGTTTATAGGTCATTTTGGCCTTATTTTTAATGCTAACTCCCTTGTTAAGCATAACATGACTTTTATTGTTGTAATTTATTTAAATCACTTGCACAAATAATTTTATCCAAAACTAATTTATCATTATTAGAAATTATAATTTATTATTATAAAAAATATGGAATGAATTTTTCAAAATTCCATTCATATATATGGAGAAAGTTAATTTAAATTTTATCTCACGGATGGGATAGGAATATAGGTTTTCAGAGTAAAAACATTCTGAAGTTTTCTATGTTTTTATATGAAAATTCAATCTGAAATTTATTATAGTGACCAAAATTGGTTTATTTAAAAAAATAAATATTATTTAACATAAAAATCAATTTAAAATATTATTTAAACATATAAATAAATTAGATGAAAAAAGAACTTTTAATTAAAAATTTATATTTTCTCACCATTAATCAAGAAAAAAATCGTATAATTTTACCAAAAATTCACCCTAACCTAGTTTTTAATTTCCTATTTCAAATATTGTGTTTATTTTTACATTTATGATTTATAAGAGTTCCAAACATTGGATTTGAAACAAGTTCCCTATTAAAAGGAGGTTAAATTGACTATTAAAATATATGATTTTATGTGCGTTATTTGGTTTGTTATTATCTTATGATTGTCAAATCCAATCGATTAATATTAAAAATAGTTTTTTAGTATAATATATATATATATATTTCAATAATATCATTAATTAATTGTAATTAATCTAATTTGTTATGATATAACACCTTTTTTTCATAAAAATAGTTTTTTATAAAATATTAGCTATATTTAAAGAAATTTCATATATTCAATACTATATAATTTATAAACAATGATTTAGTTTTTTCTTTTTCTATACCATATATTTTTATAAATTATGAAATACTATTCATAACAGCTAGTTTAAATATTATTATATTAAATAATAATATTTAATAATATTTTTTTGTTCAGTAAAACATGACCTCGTGTGTAACACAAGTCATTAAAGTAACACATTTTTGTGTGAAATGTACGCTATATCGTTTTCATGTAAATTGAATATTATCAAATATATTGAATTTTTTAAAAAAATTATATATAATATAAATCCTTGGGATATCATAGTCCCTTAAGAACTAGGTGTTTTGTGTCATACACTCTTTTGTATATAATGTTCTTACATTAAATTTTTGAGGTGTTATATTCTCCCGAGCTTAATTAAATTCTGCCCTTATAGTTTATTCTCGATCTTGGTGATAGATTATTTGATATATCTAATGATTTAAATCCCTCAATGTGATAATGTGTTTTAAAAAATCCTCTATAAAAGATTTAATAAAAATTGAAAAGTTCACATGGAATATCAAATAAATAAGTAACTACATAGGAGATAATTAGTAGAATGTTGATATATGTACATGGATGAAGAGAATAAATATATATTTTGATTTATTGAGGTCATCAATTAAAAATAAGTGAATTATCAATGTAATTTTAAGTACCTAAAATCCATAAATCTGTTATGATTTAGAAGACGATATTTTCAAGAAATTTATGATATTAGGAAAACAATTTTTTAAGATCAATTTCATCATGTAGAGAAATTATTTTACTACATAAGAATATAAGAATATTTACTTATATGATATATTTTAATCTCATATGAAAAATTCCATATTTTTCTTCTTATATCAAATTTTAATTCGACCCCTACTTCAGGAAATCGAAATCAAAAAATTATTTTTGATGCCTGATGCATAAAATTAAATTTTTAACGAATCATAAGAACCATAAAAGAGTGAATAGTCTATCTATCTATCCCCAACTTTTCTCAAAAGTTAATTTTGTTAAAAAATTAATCTATAAACCTAAAAAGTAACATTTATATTTCATCATTAATACTTACTCATAAAAAATTTCAACTTCAAAAATAACATATTAACTAGGACATTGCATATAGTAGTGGATGGAATTAAACCCTTATCATCATTCAGTCATGGGTTCAAGTAGCATGGAATTTTTGGACATGATGGTTTTTCACCTTCCAAATAGGTTTTCATTTTCTATAACAAAATTAATATTACATCCAAAATAAATTTGATTGAAATACTTGATATAAGGTTAATCACTAAATAAGATTTTAACTACCGTATTCAATACAACCTCATTACATAATTATTTATTACCTTCATCCTTGTTATAAGGTTTATCCTAGGTTACACTTTTTCATTATATTTTCAAATAATTCATAATGGTTTTTAAATAATATGTGAATTATCCAGTGAATATCCCCCATGAGTGACCATCCAAGTGTCCAGTGAGGCCCATTTTCATGTACTAGGCTACACCGATTCTGGTCCAAAGAAACCTTTCTGAGTTGTTACTCCTAGGTACATTTGTTCCAGAACCATGTCTACTTGTAGTATCTAGAAAGGGAATTATTTCTATGAATACCCACATAATATCTACCTTACCAAAATATTATGATGTTTTTCTATATTTATCCTCATAGTATACCATAGGGATTTTTACCCTAAGAAATGTTTTCCAAAATATAGTTCCTTTAGTTTCTAATAAACATCCTCTGATACCAAAATTAATGACCTGACCTTATAAATACTGTAGTTTTTTTCCTATACCGTTACATTGGGAGGATTATAAATCTTTAAATCCTAAGGAATTGAGGAGTGCGTATTGGTAAAACAAATACATAAATGATTCCTTTATTACAAATTAATTCACTAATTAAAACATAATTTATTAATTGAAGGATAACATTATTCTATCTAGTATATACCTATATATAGTTCATTGTACTCTTTATAGATTATAGTGGAGTGAAAAAAATATAGGTGATCTCAAATGCTCAGTAAGGGTAATGTATAGCATTGCCAATAATGAAACAATGATAATAATAATTATGGCATCCTAAACAAATCAACATAGATATCATGTAATCAGTAAACTGCTAGAGAAGTGAATATACAATATAGAATGGTGAGTGACTACAAAAACACTCAATTCAAATAAATAGTTAAGGAAATGTCAATATGATAATGTACGAAACTGACAACCCATGTCATTTAATAAATAAATTAACAATGAAATTCATTCATATATTTTTTCATATGAAAATATCGTTGATAAAAACAATGATAAATAAAATGTCTATAAAGGAAATTCCCAACTATTCAATGTCATGTCAAAGGATCATGAAAATCTATACAATCAATATCCAGCCTATAGACATTTTAAAACAATATGTTGAAACCCATTTAATTTTCACAACACATTTTTCTTATGGGAACCTATCAACTCATCAATGGGATATATGATTTACGGTCCCACCTATCATTACATGCACAAAGAATTATTCATATAGATTAATCAATAATATTAATCGAAAATACATCTTGTCAAATATCTATATAGAAAAAATAATGGGTATTTATAAAATATCTATCTACATAAAGAAATAAATACCAATGTAAAAACCATATGTAAAATGTTATATTGTTCAGTAAATAATCATTGTAACAGCCCGAGATTTTATGAAAAATATTCTTTTTAATTTTATTAATGTCCTGTGTTGTACGCTACACCAAAAGGAGCTTGCACAACACGCATCCTTGACTTTCCTTGCATTACACGCAATCACAACCTTCCTTGATAGCGTGTGTAGTACGTAATACCGAGTTTCACTAAACAACGATATGCTATTAAAATATTATTATAACTAGCCGTTATGAATAGTAATAACAACCTTTTAAAATTTTAGAAATTTTAGCTCTCAAAATGGACTTCATTTTTGGATTCGGAGTATTGAATTTAGCCTAAGGTGAAATTTTGGTACTTTTCGGATAACTTTCATATTCTGATGAATAATGAAAATTACTAAATTATAATAAAAAACAACTTTTTAATCAAAATAATTAATAGTGATAAATTATTAATTTGAGTTGTTTTAATGTATATTTAGAATATATTTTTACAATTTAATACAATGTTGGTCATTGGATGTAATTTCACATTTAAACCAGACATAATCAAGTGTCAATCTTTTGATAGATATTGTTTCTTAAAAACACGCTATTTGTTTTAACAGCGGGATTTAATTATAAAATTAATTAACGCAATTTCTATGTTATGAATTTGGTAAAATAGACTTCATTTTTGAATTTGGAATATGAAATATAGCTTAGGATGAAATTTTGGCTTTTTTCTGAAAACTTTCAATTTTTGATGAATAGTGAAACCACTAAGTGGTAGGTTAAAAACTGAATTTTGCATAAAACATAATTTTACCGCTTCTGTGAATGGAATTTCTAAAATCTGAGAGACACGGTTAATATCAAGGACTAAAATGTGGTTCAATGAGATGAAAATAATTTTTGGTGAATAGTAACTTTTTACTTTTTTTACCACGGTTAATAGTAAATAGGGTAACTAAGGGTAAATATGATATTACTATTACCCTAACACATGTCCTAATTCTATTGGATAAGTTTAATTCGACCAAAAACAACCTTATGAATATAATATGACCCTTTCGGTCCACTTGGATTAGATTAGGACATTTATTATTATTTAATTCAAAGAAGAGTTAAAAGAGATAAAATCAAAGTTTAGTTACTAAAACATTTTTAATATAGGGTTATACATAAGATAAATTCGATTGTAAATATTCATTAGAAATCTAAAACTATTTCCTACATAATGGTATTTTATTTATAATTTTTAGACATTAAATAATTTAATTTATTTATGACACAATGATGATGCAGTAATTATCTTGTTGATGAAATATTGACATAATTGATGTTATAAACACCCAAAATAAATGTAATTTGAGACTTTTTATGAATTACACTGATTTTATAGGTTACTATGATATATTAATGTTGATTTAATCAACTTGGTTCGAACATATAATTCTGTTATGACTTTCACAAAAATCATATGTCAAATAGTGTCAAAATTGACACAAAATAGTTTTTAAATCAAATATTATATTATTAATTTTTATTATATTACTAAAAATCTAAGGTTCGGCCAAATGACTTAGATAAGGATATATATATTAATAATAAACAATTTGGGGTTCGTTTGGCATGTTATAGTAAGTGTATTAACCATATAGTGAAAGAAAACAAAAAGACACGGTAAAAGTTAAATTATTTAACTTAGAGTTAAATCTAATTGATAAGGTTAAAATAATACCCTAAACTTGTCTAAATCCTATTGGATGATAGGATTTTGACCCATCCCCACTTTAGCTTCGAAATAAGACCCTTTGGAACCATTATAACCTGATTTTGACTTTAATGTAAAATAATATTTTGAGATATTCCTAAGGTGCCCCTCTCCTCCCTTATAAAAGGGTACCTCCTCCCCCCTCCTCCTCACACCAATTTGAGAACTCAAGCTCGTCCAACACCTGCCATTTTCTCCTCTCCACTTCCCTAGAATAATCCTAGAGGTCATGGTCTTCTTCAAAGACCAATGTTAGTTCCCTAAGTGGAGGATTCAAAGAGGCGTTCCAAAGAAGAGGTAATATCTGTTACCGATCTTTTCAATTTATTTCTTCTTCAACTTATTCTTCTTTAGTTGTTTCATGACAAAGTAATAAAATCAGTATTACTTACAGAATGATATGTTATTATAAATATGAAACAACCCTAATTCACCTTCTATCCATCCTACGGAAAAATGAAATCACCTCGCGTGCGTACGTACGGAATACCGTCTCCACGCCGTGGTGTAATCTATTTTCCACCACCACCTTAATAGGATGGGTATAATGGTGTAATGAGTAACTATATATGATTATTATAAAGTGATATTTATACTTAAATATCATACATACACTTAAACACAATTCCACGACCATGGGAACGATATCATCGCTCGTGCGTACGTACGGACTACCGTCTCCACGACGCGATGAGATTCATTCTCCATGTTAACAATTTAAGAATGATTAAAAAGTATATATAAGAAATAATAATGAAATATATGACATTATAAAGCTAATGTATTTATCTATATATGTATATGTATGTCATCTACTTACTTCCATTCAAGACAATAAGGAAAGGAAAACATCGTTCATGCGTACGTACGGACTACCGTCTCCAAGAACGGTGTTTTTCATTTTATTTATCTATCTATTATATATATATATACTGAATATATATGATATATAAATCATGTTTTATATTTATATAAGTAATAATGATGTCAAGAACAACAATTCAAAACACCTACGATAAATGAAATGATTTTACCCAAAACGCTTCTTTAACATGGAATTTACAAAAGAACGGGTAATATAATGTCATAAGTGAACCATATATGATATCATAACAATGAATATGATTCTGTAATAAGTCAATGAAATTATTTAAATCATTATACAGGTGTTTCGGACACTTACGAATCAAATCAGACCTAAGGTAAGGGAAATATCACAATCTCATTTTTATCCGAGATTGTTTATTCGTAAGTATTTACTGGGGTGTATTTTATCATCCACATCCATGTTTCATAAATATGTAATATTATTTCCATCCACCAACAATTGTTTAAATCCATTTTTACCCTTCGGTGAGTTTTTAGTAAAAGAAATGAAAGGAATCTTTTGTCGTTTTTCGTACGAGGTACTTTTTTGACTTTTCCGACAAAAGTACGAAAAATGTTTTTTAACTTATACGGCATGAATGGATTTCTAAAAAATTATTTCCATGAAGTTTCCTTTACAAGTATTCAAGTTTATTTTTAATCAACTTCTTTTAGTTTAAAATTGTATGACATGTTAAGAAAGGAAAAGTTTTTTTTGAAGTAGAAAGGATATTTTCCTCAAGAATGGAGTTTAAATGTTTTATCAAAATTATTTTCCATCTAAGATAATATAGGGTTCTGTTTTTATCCCTATTATTACACTGATTTTATTATGTTTTGAGGAAATTATTTTTATGAAGTCATTTACCTTATATGATTTGTTTTATGATGTCATGATGTTTCAAGAATCCCATTTTTGTTACATGTGTTATGCGATGATGTATGATTTATGATTATGTGGCACACATAAGAAAGGATTCATTATAAGATGGGTGGGACCTATATCTCCCTCCAATGCATTGGGTAAATATTTTATATCTCATGAGATAGACATGGCTGGAATGGTAGGTTATACCGGTTCAGTGAAACAGGACTGAAACGAGGGTTACTCGATTCAGAAAGGGACTTTGTCCACTAAGATAGTCTTGGAAATGAGTCTTGACTAACAAGAAATGATTCTCTATGATTATGTGTGAATGCCACAAAGTTTCATGTTTTAAGTTATGATTATTGTGATTACATTTCACTACCATGATTTATCCCATGCTCTCTTTTGCAGGTTATGATTTCCAAAATGTTATGTTCTTATGAATACGATGTGATTGATATTTCTTTTGTTTACCCTTACTGAGCATTTGAGCTCACCCTTTTATGTTTTCTTTTCCCCAGGATATAAAGAAAGGTTTTAGGTAAAAAAAAGAAGATCTTTATGAGTGATCTTGAAGATCTTTCACCACGATTAGAATATTATATTCCGAGTTTCCAAAGACACTAAACTATTACGATCCTTTTGTGTGTGTTTTTGTTATGTACTATGTATTCCGCAAAAGTAATGTAATGTTCATGTACGTCAAGCTTCGGGTCTCTACAATTGGTATCAGAGGAAAGGTTTAGTCAACCTTTGGAAACTAGGATGCGAAAATGTTAGTGAGATCCCTAGAGATATTTCTAAGGAATGTCTAGGGATGTCCCTAAGGATAAGTATACGTATAGGATATAATCCTAGAACTATGATAACGATCTTATAATTTAACCTAAGATGTTAGATATTAAGGGTACTCCCCCATTACTATGTTGTTTTCCCTAGCATTATTTTGCCTCTCACACTATTCTGTTTGGGATTTAGAAAATGGCTGGAAACAAGATGATTCACAATAATGGAGGATATGATGGACAATGGAATGATATTCTTCATGAGCAACCAAATGAAATGGGATTTGGATGTCCAAACATCATTATTATGCCGAATCAGCAATCTCATAATATGATCAATAAAGTAAAATTTGGTAAGTTTCCTGACTCGACTAATAAGAGAAAGATGGAGTTCCATGATGATCATAGAGGAAAGAAAGTTCAATTTCCCCTATGCAAATCATGTGGGAAGAGGCATCAAGGAGAATGTTTCAAGGGAACTGGAAGATGCTTTGGGTGTGGAAAAGAAGGACACAAAGCAAGTAAGTGCAAAGGAAAAGGGTCGGTTAACACCATGGATGAGGATAATGGTATTGCTACGACATCAAAAATGGTTAAGTGTTTTAAATGTGGAATGTATGGGCATTATGCAAACAAATTACCTAAGGGAAAGACTCATGAAGAGAATCAGTATGGTCATATGGGTAGTATTTATGTGGATGATGATGAAGAGACTACAAATGATATGTGAGATGAAAGAATTTTTGAAGCTCGGTCAATGGTTTAATAATGTAGTGTAATGATTACATGTTTATCATGTGTAATTTTGTATAAGTAATCTCGTGCTACTATGGAATAAAGAGACATCTATGGATTGTTACACTGTTGTCTTTCCTTGTGTTTTGAAAGTGTATGATTAATGTTACCAGTATCCATGAAAGGTTATTCAGATATTTTTGGAATGTAGATGATATGCGCATAATGAAGGGATAAGGAGAAAATTAAATGTTTGATAGTATTCATGAGCTCATGATTGATATAAGGACTAAGTGATATCATGGTTTGAGTATATAGAATTTTGAGGATTTTGGTATGTGAAAAGTGTTAACTTTTAACTGCATTCAAGTTTTCACTATGGTTCAATGGGTATTCAAGAGAATACATTATTAAGGACTTTGAATGTTTGGAATGTGGCCAACAAAACATATCTTATGATATATGGGGATCGACGATGGTGTTAAATCTCTGGTAATCGTTTTCACTATGTTATGAGAGTGGACTGTAGTATTATGGATAAGCATAAAGATTGAAATGGATTATGTTGGACATAAGTGAGTAATGTTTAAGGATAGAAGTTTTTTTTCGATATTATTGATGGGTTGTTATAGTAATGTAGTTTTAGAAAAAGGACAACCTGCAGGACGGGCGACAGCCCATCGCGTCGGACAAGGCTGTGGAAATCAAACCCACAACCGAAGTGCGACTGGCCTTTATCGCCTACCATTGGCCTACAGGAAGTCCCTCTTTAGTGGAAACTAGTTTTATTATATTAAGCAGTATGATATATGAAGTATAAGTCCATTTTAGGAACCATATATGATTGATCTCACTATAGAATGACTTATGTATAACTTTTTCTAACCTTTTGTTTGAGACAGATGGAATGACCCATCATTCTATCACATGATCTGCTAACACTTCACGAATAACAAATTCAACTTCATTTATTTAAGAGATGAAGTGGAAATTGTTAAAGGAACGAACAACAGTGAGATTGTACCAAAATAAGGTAAGTATTTATTCTAATTCAAATTCTTTAACTTTAGGAAAACGATTTTGAAAACCAAAAATGTTGTCCTAGTGATCTTATATCTGATGAATCAGATGGTACCTTAGATCATCACAAATTTATGGCTTTGTGATTGCTGGTTTTTCCATAGCCATGTTCTCTACCACTCTCCATCAGAACGTGATGGTTAGATTTCTCTTCCATATCCATATTTTCACCTATGTGGAAACCCAGGGGTTAGTTTATTTGGGTAACCGTTACGTTTCATACTTTTGTTTTTAAAGATTGGTTTTGATATTCCTTTTTACGATGTGGGTTTCTATTAAAGAAACTTTCGAATAGTAAACCATTTATAACCCCGACGAATTTCGAGGGCAAAATTCATTTTAAGGGGGGTAGAATGTAACAGCCCGAGATTTTATGAAAAATATTCTTTTTAATATTATTAATGTCTTGTGTTGTACGCTACACCAAAAGGAGCTTGCACAACACACATCCTTGACTTTCCTTGCATTACACGCAATCACAACCTTCCTCGATAGCATGTGTAGTACGTAATACCGAGTTTCACTAAACAACGATATGCTATTAAAATATTATTATAACTAGCCGTTATGAATAGTAATAACCACCTTTTAAAATTTTAGAAATTTTATCTCTCAAAATGGACTTCTTTTTTGGATTCGGAGTATCGAATTTAGCCTAAGGTGAAATTTTGGTACTTTTCGGATAACTTTCATATTCTGATGAATAGTGAAAATTACTAAATTATAATTAAAAACAACTTTTTAATCAAAATAATTAATAGTGATAAATTATTAATTTGAGTTTTTTTAAATTATATTTAGAATATATTTTTACAATTTAATACAATGTTGGTCATTGGATGTAATTTCACATTTAAACCAGACATAATCAAGTGTCAATCTTTTGATAGATATTGTTTCTTAAAAACACGCTATTTGTTTTAATAGCGGGATTTAATTATAAAATTAATTAATGCAATTTCTATGTTATGAATTGGTAAAATAGACTTCATTTTTGAATTTGGAATATGAAATATAGCTTAGGATGAAATTTTGGATTTTTTCTGAAAACTTTCAATTTTTGATGAATAGTGAAACCACTAAGTGGTAGGTTAAAAACTGAATTTTGCATAAAACATAATTTTACCACTTCTGTGAATGTAATTTCGAAAATCCGAGAGACACGGTTAATATCAAGGACTAAAATGTGGTTCAATGAGATGAAAATAATTTTTGGTGAATACTAACTTTTTACTTTTTTTTACCACGGTTAATAGTAAATAGGGTAACTAAGGGTAAATATGATATTACTATTACCCTAAAACATGTCCTAATTCTATTGGATAAGTGTAATTCGACCAAAAACAACCTTATGAATATAATATGACCATTTAGGTCCACTTGGATTAGATTAGGACATTTATTATTATTTAATTCAAAGAAGAGTTAAAAGAGATAAAATCAAAGTTTAGTTAGTAAAACATTTTTAATATAGGGTTATACATAAGATAAATTCTATTGTAAGTATTCATTAGAAAGCTAAAAAGATTTCTTACATAATGGTATTTTATTTATAATTTTTAGACATTAAATAAGTTAATTTATTTATGACACAATGATGATGCAGTAATTATCTTATTGATGAAATATTGACATAATTGATGTTATAAACACAAAAATAAATATAATTTGAGACTTTTTATGAATTCCAATAATTTAATAGGTTACTATGATATATTAATGTTGATTTAATCAACTTGGTTAGAACTTATAATTCTGGTATGACTTTCACAAAAATCATATATCAAATAGTGTCAAAATTGACACAAAATATTTTTTAAATCAAATATTATATTATTAATTTTTATTATATTCCTAAATATCTAATGTTCTGCCAAATGACTTAGATAAAGATATATATATTAATAATAAACAATTTGGGGTTCGTTTGGCATGTTATAGTAAGTGTATTAACCATATAGTGAAAGAAAACAAAAAGACACGGTAAAAGTTAAATTATTTAACTTAGAGTTAAATCTAATTGATAAGGTTAAAATAATACCCTAAACTTGTCTAAATCCTATTGGATGATAGGATTTCGACCCATACCCACTTTAGCTTCGAAATAAGACCCTTTGGGACCATTATAAACTGATTTTGACTTTAATGTAAAATAATATTTTGAGACATTCCTAAGGTGCCCCTCTCCTCCCCCCTCGTCCTCACACCAATTTGAGCACTCAAGCTCGGCCAACCCCTGCCATTTTCTCCTCTACAATATCCTAGAATAATCCTAGAGGTCCTGGTATTCTTCAAAGACCAATCTTAGTTCCCTAAGTGGAGGATTCAAAAAGGCGTTCCAAAGAAGAGGTAATACCCGTTGCCGATCTTTTCAATTTCTTTCTTCTTCAACAACTTCTTCTTTAGTTGTTTCATGAAAAAGTAATAACATAATTATTGCTTACATACTGATATGTTATTATAGATATGAAACAACCCTATTTCACCTTCTATCCATCCTACGGAAAAATGAAATCACCGCGCGTGCGTACGTACGGAATACCGTCTCCACGCCGTGGTGTAATCTATTTTCCACCACCACCTTAATAGTATGGGTATAATGGTGTAATGAGTAACTATATATGATTATTATAAAGTTATATTGATACTTAAATAGTATACATAAACTTCAACACAATTCCACGACCATGGGAACGATATCATCGCTCGTGCGTACGTACGGACTACCGTCTCCACGATGCGATGAGATTCATTCTCCACGTTAACCATTTAAGAATTATTAAAAAGTATATATAAGAAATAATAATTAAATATATGACATTATAAAGCTACTGGATTTATGTATATATGTATATGTATGTCATCTACTTACTTCCATTCAAGACAATAAGGAAAGGAAAACAGCGTTCATGCGTACGTACGGACTACCGTCTCCATGAACGGTGTTTTTCATTTTATTTATCTATCTATTATATATATATACTGAATATATATGATATATAAATCATGTTTTATATTGATATAAGTAATAATTATGTCAAGAACAACAAGTCAAAACACCTACGATAAATGAAATGATTTTACCCAAAACGCTTCTTTAACATGGAATTTACAAAAGAACGGGTAATATAATGTCAGAAGTGAACCATATATGATATCATAACAATGAATATGATTCTGTAATAAGTCAATGACATTATTTAAATCATTATACAGGAGGTTCGGACACTTACGAAGCAAATCGGACCTAAGGTAAGGGAAATATCACAATCTCATTTTTATCCGAGATTGTTTATTTGTAAGTATTTACTAGGGTGTATTTTATCATCCACATCCATGTTTCATAAATATGTAATATTATTTCCATCCACCTAAAATTGTTTAAATCCATTTTTACCCTTCGGTGAGTTTTTAGTAAAAGAAATGAAAGGAATCTTTTGTCGTTTTTCGTACGTGGTACTTTTTGACTTTTCCGACAAAAGTACGAACAAAGTTTTTTTTAACTTATACAGCATGATTGGATTTCTAAAACATTATTTCCAAGAAGTTTCCTTTACAAGTATTCATGTTTATTTTTAATCAACTTTTTTTAGTTTAAAATTGTATGACATGTTACGAAAGGAAAAGTTTTTTTGAAGTAGAAAGGATATTTTCCTCAAGAATGGAGTTCAAATGTTTTATCAAAATTATTTTCCATCTAAGATAATATAGGGTTCTGTTTTTATCCCTATTATTACACTGATTTTATTATGTTTTTAGGAAATTATTTTTATGAAGTCATTTACCTTATATGATTTGTTTTATGATGTCATGATGTTTCAAGAATCCCATTTTTGTTACATGTGTTATGCGATGATGTATGATTTATGATTCTGTGGCACACATAAGAAAGGATTCATTATAAGATGGGTGGGACCTATATCTCCCTCCAATGCATTGGGTAAATATTTTATATCTCATGAGATAGACATGGCTGGAATGGTAGGTTATACCGGTTCAGTGAAACAGGACTGAAACGAGGGTTACTCGATTCAGAAAGGGACTTTGTCCACTAAGATAGTCTTGGAAATGAGTCTTGACTAACAAGAAATGATTCTCTATGATTATGTGTGAATGCCACAAAGTTTCATGTTTTAAGTTATTATTATTGTGATTACATTTCACTACCATGATTTATCCCATGCTCTCTTTTGCAGGTTATGATTTCCAAAATGTTATGTTCTTATGAATACGATGTGATTGATATTTCTTTTGTTTACCCTTACTGAGCATTTGAGCTCACCCTTTTATGTTTTCATTTCCCCAGGATATAAAGAAAGGTTTTAGGTAAAAAAAAATAAGATCTTTATGAGAGATCTTGAAGATCTTTCACCACGATTAGAATATTATATTCTGAGTTTCCAAAGACACTAAACTATTATGATCCTTTTGTGTGTGTTTTTATTATGTACTATGTATTCCGCAAAAGTAATGTAATGTTCATGTACGTCAAGCTTCGGGTCTCTATAATCATATCCATGAAAAATGATATGTATATGTAGTGGTTACTTGATGTCATATGACCATAGGAAATTTAATATATAATTGGGACTAAAAGGAATCAATGAAGTGAATTATAATATTATCTTTAGAGAAATCAATCATAAACCATCCAGATGAGGAATATGTATAGTAATAACAAAAAATATCTGAGGTGGAGTAAAAATCATGGGTTTTTGTCTTTTATGATAAATAATATCCTAAAAATATCATTTTAAAACATTTTTGATGGAAATAACCTTTTGTTTTGAAAACCTTTTGAAATTGTTTTTCATAGAAGGTAACATTAAAAAAAATCATTGAGAAGTAACTTTTTAATCATGTAATGGATTCTTCAATGAAATGTCAGTGGGTATATTGATACATGTCATATGATATAAAAATATCATTTCTATTTCAAGGTAAACGGTTATAAAAATGATTTGTTCATAAAGTGATAAAAATATTATAATACTAACATGGTTGAAATATATACAGGTTAAAAATTTATTTAATAAATCACTGTGGAATGGGTAAAAAAAATTAAAATAAATTTAGAAAATATTGTTATCATAAGAAATTATATTCTTCTTCTAAAGAGAGAATGAATTAATTTTCTTAGAAAAAATTTTACTTAATCATTTTGAGTACCAAAGTGTGTAAAATTTTATTATTACATGAAAAAGTCACAAATAAAAATATTAAAAAAATAAATGAGTTTATTAGACAATGAAAAAAACAATCCATGGAGGTAAATTCATTTTAAAAAATTCATGAGAAAATAACATTGTAATTTAAACCCAGAAAAATATTACAATGGTGGAGTGATAATCAGTCAATGAGTAAAATATGGGCAGTAACTGTAAATACACATAATGAAGTGGAAATAAATAATTATATAGTGAATATCATTCTGAACATAATCATAGAATATTGACTATATTAGGCACTGTAGCAGGCACTATTCTAACTGTAGCAAGCACTGTTTGGTACTATAGCAGCTTGAACTATTCATCCATCTGGGCCTTTGGGCCACCAGTTTGGTCATCAGGTACTGTAAGGCTTTCAGGACTCCCAAGGCCTTCGGGCCAGTTGATATTCAAGGACTTAGGGACACCTTAAGGCCTTAGGGACACCCCAAGTCCTTTGGTCCACATGAATTCCGACCCCAGAGAGACTACAAAAAATAAAGGGGCATCCCCAGAAGAGGATTCAGAGTAGGTGCACTTACCAGAGTAGAACCAAATGGATTGTCACAAAGAGGGGCTATGGCTAAGTCGTCGGTACCAGCCTGTGCTTGCAAAGGAATCCTAGCCAGACGGTCATGAAAGGGTGGAGAGAAACTATTAGGATGCATATGCTGGGGAGGGGAAGTTCCTTATAGATAGTCTATTAAAATCCCCTAAGACCTCTGGGACTTGTAATCTCTTAATCCTACGGGCCATATAATCTCTAAGCTTACGGGACTTGTAAGAGTTCCCCCTAATCCCTGGAAAGGGGGGTTATAATAAATCAATAATAATGAAGGATTTTGGTATATTCAGGCATAATATACCCTAATTGATGTAAATTGGGTTACAAAATTATTTTCCACTTGGTAACATTTTACATGAATCCCCTTCGATGAAATAATTCATACTGAAACTCAAAATATCATGAACAATGATTGAATCATGATATTATATGACGTTGTGGATGTATTTAAATGATATATATGAAATTATGTGAATAAATAATTTGATTATTACAAGTAAATGCTATCAATCTCAAATAGAAGTGATATTTCACTGATAATCATCCAAAATGATCTCGAGGGGAATAATCATTACTCATTTCAAAGTGTCCCATTCCACTTTGAAATATTTGCTTAATAATCTCCATAAAGGCATGAAATTAAATGAAACCAATAATATCAGGATAATAAACATATTCATTATACAAAATGACAAAGGGTAGTTTATACATCATATAAAAGAAACTAGGTTCCTAACAACAACTATGTCTTAGTGGAATGTAAATTGAAATGAAATACCATAAATTATATCCCCTATTTCAGTGAATGTCCATTATCTTCTTATATGATTATTTTAATCATTTGAATAACTTATATAATAACCATAATAATATTAATTATATCATAAATTATATTCTTATAATATCGTATTACAATTTTGTTAATAATTGTCTATTTTTTTCACTATTTTGGGTGTTAATTTTCTTGTCTTTCGAGTATGTTTTGATTTGTTACATGCTATCATTATTATTTCCATAATTATTTTAAAATATAAACTATATAAGAAATTATTTTATTTTTTATATTCTATATACATTTATATAAAATAATTTATAATATTGGGAGATATGAAATGACATGAACCTTTTATGAAGACGGTATGTCGTGAATACGCATAAACCCTACTTTAATTTCTTTATCAAGTTAAAGATTGAATATATATATATATATATAATAATTCTAGGATAATATATATGTAATATATATTTCATAGATTTATTAAAACCATCCTATATAGATTCTATGTATAGTGTGAACAAATCAAATCACTTGGATGGGGCGTCAGTCCACACTTCCTCAAACAATGTTATCATATTACATAGTAATAGACTACATAATGGTATGGGTTATAAAATAATTATATAATTATAATTAAACATTTAATATCATATATAATATATATATATATATATATATAAATATTCCATCTTAATTCCCAACCCTGAGTGGTGGTAAAGGAGAAAATGATCAACTTAATTTCAAGGGGTTGTTGTTCGACGTACACATAAATGGTAAGTTTGTTACCCATTAGAAGGATGTGTGTGTAATTATAGGTTGAAAAAATAACAAAAACAACATTTCAGTATATTGAGGACCCTATTTTTTATATAATCATATTATATGAAGAATTGAAATAGTGGAGAAATAATTAAAATAAAAGAGTTTGAGTAATGATGTGACAACATCTTTGGGTAATTTCTTTTGGATTGCACCAAAGGAATTCTGTGGATGCATTAATGAAAATTTTTGGATTATAGGTTATGTTTAGGTATTTTTAGGATATATTTGTAAATATCCTGGTTGATCCAAACTTTCTTGAGTAGTTTTAGAAAAAGAGATACTTTTAGTAATTCTTATAGTGGCAGAGGAGTGGAACTATTGTAAATTTTTTAAAATGAAATTCCATCCACATTTTTATAATTTCATATGGCTCCAATAAAATACCAAATTCGTGAAAAGGTATTATAGTATCTATATATGAACATAAAATAGATTTTGGACAAGTTTATAGGTATTTTTGGGACTTAATTTTACGGTTTAGTCACTTGTAAAGATTGATTTCACCTTAAGCGTTCTAATTAATTTTATTCAATTTCACTAATATTTTTGGAAGGAAACTATGTTAAACATATTATAAATTATTAATTATTCTGATTCGAATTATGGAATACATTTCTTTCAAATTCTAATCACATAAGTGGAAGAAATTAATTTTAATTTAATCATGCATACAAGACAAAAATTTAGGTTTTTATAGTTAAAATGTTCAAAGGGATGCTAAATTTTTATACTCTAATTCAATGTGAATTTTTTTAAATGATAGGATTTTAATAATTAATAAAAAATATATCAAATTATACTTTAAAATAATTGTGAAATATAATTTATCCTTATCATTCTATAAATTTTTTTATCAGTAGAACTCTTTTTATGGTAATAATATACATTGATTCAATCAGATCCACTATGATTCGTATAATTCACTATGATACACATATGAACTCTGAGTTTGATAATTTTACATTAAGAGGTATTTTTTGTATTTTTTAAACTTCTTAAAAATCATCCCCCCTCGCCTGTAAGAATATTCATCTTACGATCCTACAATTGTTGATTAATATACAATTGTCAGTTTCTCTAAGTGGAAATTTTATATTTCTAATAATAATGTAAAAATAGTAATATTTATAAAAATATGGTATAGAATTTAGAATAAGACTATACAATAGAGTTTAAAAAATGGTGGTTACCCTATGAAAGTATTTAAATTTCTACTAAAATTATCGTGCATAGGGGTGGAAATGTTTTTTAGTGAATTAATAGAATAAAAAAATGTATTTTAATTTTATTAAACCAAATTCGGATTATATTTAGACATTAAAGATAATTAGACTGTGATATTTTTTTTGATGAGTAAATTATTATGTGAGGGTCAACAATGATAAGATATCATGACTGGATATCATTAGTGTAACACCCCGAGATTTTATGAAAAATATTATTTTTAATTTCATTAAAGTCCTGTGTTGTACACTACACCAAAAAGAGCTTGCACAACATGCATCCCTGACTTTCCTTTCATTACACGCAATCACGACCTTCCTTGATAGCATGTGTAGTACGCAATACCGACTTTCACTAAACGGGATATTATTATAATATTATTATGAACTAGCCGTTATGAATTGTAATACCCACTTTTTTAAATTTTATCTCTTAAAATGGACTTTATTTTTGGATTCATAATATCGAAATTATCTTAGGGTGAAATTTTGGTACTTTTCGGATAACTTTCATTTTCTGATGAATAGTGAAAATTACTAAATTTTAATTAAAAACAACCTTTTTAATCGAAAGAATTAATAGTGATAAATTATTAATTTGTGTCTTTTTAAAGTATATTTTGAATATATTTTTACAATTTAATACAATTTTGGTCATTTGATGAAATTTCACATTTAAACCAGACATAAACAAGTGTCAATCTTTTGATAGTTATTATCTCATAAAAACACACTATTTGTTTTGACGATGAGAATTAATTTTTAAATTAGTTAATGTAATTGATATGTTTTTAATTTGGTAAAATAGACATCATTTTATAATTCATAATATCAAATATATATTAGGCCTAATTTTTTGTATTTTTCTGGAAACATTCATTTTTTGATTAATAGTGAAACCACAACGTGGTAGTTAAAAAACTGAATTTTTCATAAAACATAATTTTACCACTTCTTTGAGTGGAATTTCGAAAATTTGAGAGACATGGTTAATATCAAGGTCTAAAACGTAGTTCAATGAGATGAAAATAATTTTTGGTGAATAGTAACTTTTTACTTTTTTTCCACGATTAAAAGTAAATAGGGCAATTAAGGGTAAAAATGATATTATTACTACCCCAAAATATTTCCTAATTCTATTGGATAAGTGTAATTCGACAAAAATCAATCTTAAGAATAAAATATGACAATTTAGGCCCACATGGATTAGATTAGGACATTTATTATTAATTTATTTAAAGAATGGTTAAAATAGTTAAAATAAAAGTTTAATAAGTAGATAATTTTTAATATAGGGATATACATAAGATAAATTTGACTATAAATATTCATTATAAAGATAAAACTATTTCCTACATAATGGTATTTTATTTGTAATTTTTTGACATTAAATAATTTAATTTATTTGTGATACAACGATGATGCAGTAATTATCTTATTAATGAAATATGGAAATAATTTATGTTATAAATACCCAAATAAATTTAATTTGAGACTTTTTATTAATGGAAATAATTTTATAGTTAATATGACATGTTAATATTTATTTAAGTAACTTTTTTCGAACTAAACGTTCTGTTATGAGTTTCACAAAATTCAACTACTAAATAGTGTCAAAATTGACATAAAATAGTTTTTAAAAAATATATTATATTATTAATTGTTATTTTATTCCTAAAATTCCAAGGTTCGAAAAAATGACTTAGATAAGTATATATATATTAATAATAAACAACTTGGGTTCGTTTGGCTTATTATAGTATGTTTATTAGCCTTATAGTTTAAGAACATAAAAAGACACGGTAAAAGTAAAATTATCTAACATAAAGATAAAACTAAATGATAAGGTTAAAATAGTAAACTAAACTTGTCCAAATTCTATTGGATGAAAGGATTTCGACCCATCCCCACCTTATCTTATAAATAAATCTAATTGGAGCTATTTAAAACTGAATATGGATTTATAATAAAATAATAGTTTTAGTTATTCCAAAGGTTCCCCTCTCCTCCCTTATAAAAGGGCACCTCCTCCCTCTCTTCCTCACACCACTTTGAGCCTTCAAGCTCGGCCAACCCCTGCCAAATTCTCTTCTCCACTTCCCTGGAGACATCATAGAGATCTTGGTCTTCTTCAAAGACCAATTTTAGTGTCCTAAAAGGATGTCTCAATGAAGCGCTTCAAATAAGAGGAGGTTCGGACACTTACGAAGCAAATCGGACCTAATGTAAAGGAAATATCACAATCTCATTTTTATCTGAGATTGTTTATGCTTTGGTATTTAATGGGGTGTATTTTATCATCCACATCCATGTTTCCTCAATATGTAATATTATTTCCATCCACCTACAATTATTTAAATCCATTTTTACCCTTTGGTGAGTTTATAGTAAAATTAATGAAAGGAATCTTTTGTTATTTTTTCGTACGAGGTACTTTTTGACTTTTCTGACAAAAGTACCAGAAGAATGTTTTTTAACTTATAAGGCATGAATGGATTTTTTAAAAATTATTTCCAATAAGCTTCATTTACAAGTTTTCATGTTTTTTTAATCAACCTCTTTTATTTAAAATTTATATATCACGTTAAGAAAGGAAAATGTTTTTGAAGTAGAAAGGATATTTTTCTCAAGAATAGAGTTCAAGTGTTTTATCAAAATTATTTTCCATCTAAGATAATATAGGGTTCTGTTTCTATCACTATTATTACATTGATTTTATTATGTTGTGATGGAATTATTTTTATGAATTCCTTTATCTTATATGAATTGTTTTATGATGTCATGTTGTTTAAGAATCCCATTTTTATTATATGGGTTATGCAATGATGTATGATTTATGATTTTGTGGCACACATATGAATGGTAGCATTATTATATGGGTGGGACCTATATCTCCCTCCAATTCATTTGGTAAAGACTTTATATCTCATGAGATAGACATGGTTGGAATGGCAGGTTAAACCGGTTCAGTGAAACATGACTGAAACGAGGAATGAACTCAGTTCAGAAATGGACTTTTTCCACTAAGATAGTCTTGGAAATGAGTCTTAACTAATAAGAAATGGTTATCTATGATTATGTGTGTATGCCACAAAGTTTCATGTTTTATGTTATGATTATTGGGATTACATTTCACTACTATAATTTATCCCATGTTATGGAAATATGATCTCTTTTGCAGGTTAAGATTTCTAAAAGATATGTTCTTATGAATATGATGTGATTGATATTTCTTTTGTTTACAGTTACTGAGAATTTGAGCTCACACTTTTATGTTTTCTTTTCCCCAGGATATAAAGAAAGGTTTTAGGTAAAAAAAGGGAAGATATTTATGGGAGATGTTGAAGATCTTTCACCACGATTAAAATATTATATTCCAAGTTTCCAAAGACACTAAAATATTATGGTCCTTGTGTGTGTGTTTTTGTTATGTACTAAGTATTCCTCAAAAGTAATGTAATATCTATGTATGTCACGCTTCGGGACTCTACAGTTGGTATCAGAGGAAAGGTTTAGTCAACCTTTGGAAACTGGGATGCGAGAACTTTAGTGAGATCCCTAGAGATATTTCTAAGGTATGTCTAGGGATTCCCCTAATGTTAAGTATACGTATAGGTTATAGTCCTAGAATTGCGCTAACAATCTTAGAATTTAATCTAAGATGTTAGATATTGAGGGTACCCCCCCTTTACTATGTTGTTTTCCCTAGCATGATTTTTACCTCTAACACTATTCTTTTTGGGTTTTAGACGATGGGTGGAACCCGAAGGAACCGTGTTGATCAATGTAATGGACAATGAAATGATTGTCCTCATGAACAAACAAATGTTAAGGGAGATGGAGTGAAAAATCTTATTTCTATACTTACACAAGATATGAATCATTCTGGACTTCCAAATGAGCAGAGAAGGGAACAATATTCTATTGAGTCCTTCATGAGGCAACGTCCACCTTCTTTCAGTGGGTCTTCTGATCCACTTGTTTCTGAACAATGGATCAGTACCACTGAAAAGATATTTTCAGCTCTTCAATGTTCTGAACATGGTAAAGTGATCTTAGCAGTGTATCGTTTGGAAGGTGAAGCTGATCAATGGAGGAATCTTATCATGAATATGAGGAAAAGAGATAAAATTGAGTCCATGGAATGGGACGAGTTCAAGAACTTATTTTTCAATAAGTACTTCCCTCGTATGCTTAGAACAAAGATGGAGAAGGTGTTTCTTGAACTAAAGCAAAAGGATGATGAATCTGTTGGTATATACGACACGAATTTTACAAGACTTGCATGGTATGCATCTGGATTTATCATCCAACCTTAAAGTAAATTTGATCGATTTTTCAGTGGCTTAAAACCAAATATTCAAAGGGCATTAGCTATAAGAGACTTCAGTAGCTATGAAGAAATTGTGCGTTGTGCTATCAAGGTAGAAATGGAAGTTGGTGTTACTTATCCATCTCATTGTTTTGAAAATAAACGAAAGATGGAGTTCATGGAGAAATCTCAGAATAATGGTGAAATGAAGATGAATGTTTCCTTATGCTCAAAGTGTGGAAAGAATCATGGTGGAGATTGTCATAAAGGGACTAGAAAACGTTTTAAGTGTGTAAAAGAAGGTCATCGAGCAGCTGAGTGTCAAAGTAATGGAAGAAGGGTTTCTAATGAAGTGAATAAAGAAAAGACTGCAGAGAATGCACCACCAACACTTCAATGCTTCAAGTGCAATGAAATGGGGCATTATGCTAATAAATGCCCTAGTCCAAGGGTTAGTGATGATCGACATGAGAAACCACTTAAGGAAAAGGAAAAAGGAAAGTCAAATGCGATCACTATTGGCGATGTTGAATATGACAATGATGTGGTGGAATGATTAAGTGTTTATGTAATGGGATTCCAAAATAATGTTGTATATATTATCATGGAATATTGGAATATTTATGTATTTGTCTATTGTGGTTTTCAATGGTACCGTTAACCATGGAAAGTGATTGAGATATTTTTCGGGAAAAAGATGATATGCGCATAATGAAGGGAAAACGAGAAAATGAAATGTTTGACAGTATTCATGATCTCATGATTGACATAAGGACTAAGTGATATCATGGTGTGAGTATATAGAATTTTGAGAATTTTGGTATGTGGAAAGAGTTAAATTTTAACAGCATTCATGTTTTCATTAAGGTTCAATGAGTATTCATTTTTTCCAAGAGAATACATGATTAAGGCCTTCGAATGTTTGGAATGCGACCAACAAGACATATCTCATGATATATGGGGGTCAATAATGGTATTAACATGCTAGTTGTATGAACTCTTTGGTAATCATTTTCACTATAATATGATATTAGATAGTATTATTTTAGATAAGAATAAATATTGGAATGGATTATGTTGGACATAAGTTAGTATTGTTGAAGGATAGAAGTTTTTACAATATTATTTATGGCATGTTATAGTAATGTCGTTTTAGAAAAAGAACAACCTGCAAGATGGGCGACAGCCCATCGCGTCGGACAAGTCTATGGGAATCGAACCCACAACCGAAGTATGACTTCCCTTTATCGCCTACCACTGGCCTATAAGAAGTCCATGTTTAGAAGAAACTAGTTTTATTATATGAAGCAGTATGATATAAGAAGTATAAGTCCATTTTAGTAACCATATACGATTAATCTCACTATAGATGGACTTATGCATTTTTTGATAACTTTTCTAACCTTTTGTTTTAGATAGATGGAATGACCCATCATTCTATCACATGATCTGCTAACACATCACGAATGACAAATTCAACTTTATTTCCTTAATAGATGAAGTGTAAATTTTCCAAAGAACGACCAACTGTGAGACTATACCAAAATCATGAAATTATTTCTTCTAATTCCAATTTCATCAATTTTAGGGAAATGATCTTGAAAACCGAAAATGTTGTCCTAGTGCTCTTATATCTGATGAATCAGATGGTACCTTAGATCATCACAAATTTAGGGCTTTGTGACTGTTGGCTTTTCCATAGCCATGTTATCTACCACTCCCCATCATAACATGATGGTTAGATTTCTCTTCCATATCCATATTTTCACCTATGTGGAAACCCAGTGATTAGTTTATTTGGGTAACTGTTACATTTCATACTTTTGTTTTTAAAGATTGGTTTTGGTATTCCTTTTTATGATGTGGGTTTCTATTAAAGAAACTTTCGAATAGTAAACCATTTATAAGTAGACAATTTTTAACATTATAGTGTAAGAACACAAAAAGACATTGTAAAAGTAAAATTATCTAACTTAAAGTTAAAATTAAATAATAAGGTTAAAATAGTAAAGTAAACTTTTCCAAATTCTATTGGATGAGAGGATTTCAACCCATGCCCACCTTAGCTTCGAAAAAAATCAATTTGGAGCTATTTAAAACCGAATATGGCTTTATAATAAAATAACATTTTTAGTTATTCCAAATGTGCCCCTCTCCTCCCTTATAAAAGGGAACCTCATCCCTCTCTTCCTCAGACCACTTTGAGCCTTCAAGATCGGCCATACCCTACCAAATTCTATTCTACACTTATCTAGAGACATCCTAGATTTCCTGCTCTTCTTCAAAGACCAATTTTAGTGTCCTAAAAGGAGGTCTCAAAGAAGCGCTTCAAAGAAGAGGTGGTTCGGACAGTTACGAAGCAAATCGGACCTAAGGTAAGGGAAATATCACAATATCAGTTTTATCCAAGATTTTTTGTACTTTTGTATTTACTGGGTTGTATTTTGTCATCCACATCCATGTTTCCTCAATATGTAATATTATTTCCATCTACCTACAATTGTTTAAATCCATTTTTACCCTTTGGTGAGTTTATAGTAAAAGATATGAAAGGAATCTTTTGTCGTTTTTCCGTACGAGATACTTTTTGACTTTTCTGAAAAAAGTACAAGAAGAATGTTTTTTAACTTATACAGCATGAATGGATTTTCAGAACATTATTTCCACGAAGCTTACATGACAAGTTTTCATGTTTATTTTTAATCAACTTCTTTTAGTTTAAAATTATATGACATTTTAAGAAAGGAAAATGTTTTTGAAGTATAAAGGATATTTTCCTCAAGAATGGAGTTCAAGTGATTTATTAAAATTATTTTCCATCTAAGATAATATATGGTTATGTTTCAATCCCTATTATTACATTGATTTGATTATGTTGTGATCGAATTATTTTTATGAATTCCTTTATCTTATATGAATTTTTTTATGATGTCATGTTGTTTAAGAATCCCATTTTTATTACATGGGTTATGCAATGATGTATGATTTATGATTTTGTGGTAGACATATGAATGGTATCATTATGAGATGGGTGAAACCTATATCTCCCTCCAATGCATTGGGTAAAGATTTTATAACTCATGAGATAGACATGGCTAGAATGGCAGGTTAAACCGGTTCAGTGAAATAGGACTGAAACGAGGAATGAACTCGGTTAAGAAATGGTCTTTCTCCACTAAGACAGTCTTGGGAATGAGTCTTGATTAATAATAAATGTTTATCTATGATTATGTGTGTAATACACAATGTTTCATGTATTAATTTATGAATATTGGGATTAAATTTCACTACTATGATTTATCCCATGTTGTGAAATTATGATCTCTTTTGCAGGTTAAGATTTCCAAAAGATATGTTCTTATGAATATGATGTGATTGATATTTCTTTTGTTTACCCTTAATGAGCATTTGAGATCACCCTTTTATGTTTTCTTTTCCCCAGGATATAAAGAAAGGTTTTAGGTAAACAAAAGGGAATATCTTTATGGGAGATGTTGATGATCTTTCACCACGATTTGAATATTATATTCTATGTTTCCAAAGACACTAAACTATTACGGTCCTTATGTGTGAGTTTTTGTTATGTACTAAGTATTCCGAAAAAGTAATGTAATATCCATGTATGTCAAGCTTCGGGTCTCAACAATTAGATCGTCATGAAACTAGTGTGCTTCTTTATCATTGGCTGATCACTAATGAAATTAAATTATATATTATTTTTTAATAGACATTGGATTTAATCCACCAATTATATTCATGTGTTATGTTCTCTATCATATCCACTTTTTATTTTCATAATAATCAGTTGATTTTCATATTGGTTTTAACATAATTTTTCGAGAAAATTTATTCACTAATAAATATCCATCTATAATTATTGAGGATTAATTTCTAAATTTTATTCAAACCATATATATGCTAATAATATATTATTATTGTATTTCAATTCCCAAATATTCATTTAAATATTATTCCTCTGTTTTAATATATTTTAGTTGCAATTTTTATAGACATATTTGATAATCTAATAATAAATTCTATAAATGAATTATTTTCGGGGACTAAAACCTAAAATGAGTTAGGTTTTTCGAGACTAATATAATTCCATTATGTTATTCCTAGTTGAAATATATAGTGTTTTGATATATGATTTCATATTCTTATTTGATCATTTTTATTAAATGAAGCCTAATGGGGCCTCAGAACCCCAATATAAGGGCAAGGGCATGAACCACATGACATGACTTTCTATAATCTTATTTTTTCAAAAATTTATACAAATAACAATGTGAAAGTTATGATCAGAGTAATTTTGGTATGATTCATTGAATTACCAACTATATGATAAAACTAATAAATTAATACAAAAATCTTTATGGGAAAACATATAGGAGGGATCATATAAGGGTGGTATTTTACACATATGACCATTTCATCTACAAGAATCATATCTCAAATCTATGAGATAAAAACCAATCATGATAGAACCCATGAGAGAATGTGGGATTATGTAGGAGTTACATGTGTAATTGATTGTTATAACCTTCAAGGAACACATTAGGGTTCGTGATGGGGGTATTTTGCCCATATAAAAATTCATTTGACTCTTTCTGATATCCCAAACCTATTTGAACCAAGGTTAGTTAAATATTAATAAATATCATTGACTAACTATGTGATTAAATATGAGAAATGTTTGTAAGATATTATTATAAATAAAAAAACAATTCAATATTTATTAATAAAATTATTAATGATATTTATCACCACCAAACAATGGACATGAGTTTAATGAGTGAAATGAATTATATTGGATATAACATTTCTAGACTATGATGTCAATATAATTATTAATATCATACTAATGTAATTATATAATAATAATACAGTTAATGGAAAAATTAATAGGGAATAATCATGGGACCTATGTTACCTTTCTATAAATATTTCAACACCATTGGAAGTTCTTATTGTAATATGTTGAAAAATCAATTTTCTGATGAAATTTTGATTCATATTCATGATATTAAAAATAACATAAAATAATATCTATAATTATTTCTATAGAAAAAAGTATAAAAACATATAGATGTTATGAATTAATTATGAAATAATTAATTTTAGATACTGATCATATATAATTATAATGGATAAGAATAAAATAATAATTTAAAAAAATGTAAATTTAAAAAGATATCAAAAAAAAATTGAAATTAGAGTGTTAAATATGCTAACCATTGTTTTCCAAAATGGTTTATTGGGAGTGAAACCCTATTGTGTAAAATATATTATATAAATTTTATGATTTGTATCAAAAAATATATTTATAATTATTATATTAATAAATATGAATCAAATGATTTAATTGAAATGGGTGGTAATAGAAGAAACTATTATAAATTAATAACAGGGAGAAATTATTTTACAACATCAAATAATGGAATTCCCTACAATAAAGTGAAATAATCAAAAATAGAATAGAGGTAATTATTGAATCCCTTAAAATCGATAAGAGAATGATAAATAATGGTTTCTTGAACCACATGGACATTGGTAGAGGAATTTTTTTTACAAATATTTGGGTGGCCGATAAATTTTTTAAATAAAGTAGTGGTAAATCATTGGTTACTTGAGATAAAATTGATGAAATTAAAATTTAGGAATGTGGTATCAACCATGTTTTTTTGGGGTAGAAAAAATTAATAACAATACCAACTATTATGGAATTATTATCAATAACATAGAATCACATGAGAATGTCGAATCAATTTTGAGGATGTTGTGATATATACTGATGAGTAGGTGGAACCTATTTTATTAATTTTTTTGATGTGTCTAAAATTATAATTGAATAAAAATTATTCATCTATTATTTAATTATTTTATTATCTCTATGACATATGGAAGTGGAAACATGATGAGGTTGAAATGATAGTTCTGGATGTCTACATGGGATGTATTTGATGATTGATAGGTGTATCCTTGAATGTGTTTGGGGTTATTGTTTGGGATTTCATATACACTTAGATGAGATTATTTATAAAATGAATCGATATATATGGTGAAATGAGACTGTGATAGTTCTCTTTTTACTCACCCTCGAACTATGGATAAATTTGATATAATAGTGGGGTGACCATTAACACCAAATAATATTACAAGATTATGATGATAACATTTAAATATATATACATATGTTTCTACCAATCCTCATACAATTTCCCCAAATGAGATAAATTAAATATTTGTTATTTGATAGTTGGAGATGGTAAAATCCACTAGTGTCTCTAGGATATGATATGTGGATATGGGTAATTCCCCCACAATCATTGATAAGAGAATGAAATGTAATTTAGTATAACACATTAGTGAAACCCCATATCACCCATAACATATGGAATTAAGTTGATGATGATACACCATATACAATCACTCCACCTACCCACAAAATTGTGACATAGGAGCAATAAGTATATATCCATAAACCCGTTGATCTATATTTCTTCTAGTATATGGCATATATCTTTCTATTATATATATGTGTTTTTATTTCAGTATATAGACATGTATATATCTAGTATATTTGGACATCTAAATTTCATAATATTCATCATAGGTAGATGGATATGTGTATTTATGTATATACAAGACATTTTGAGTAGCATATTTATTTAAAAATCATGTGATCAATTTATGTAATTTGAATTATTGGATGATAAATATATTATGGATTGTGAGATATGAAAAGAATTTTTTTAAAGAAAAATTATTATTTTCAAAAAATTATTAATTTGATTAATAGATAGATAGATCCATATTTGTTATCGATAAGCTTGATGATAAATTCATGTGTAATTAGATTCTCTACACATTACTTATTTATTATGTACATAGAAAATATATATTTATTGGGTTCGACCACTATATAGGATGACTATAATATATATTATTATACTCACCTGTACTGGTGAATTTTAATGTTTTCTGACTTCTGTACAAGAATATTATTTCATCTATAGAATTTATGATCAAATATTCTATAGATAGATAATATGTTTTCATTGATAGTGGAATGGTGGTGGTAAATATGATAACAATACTCACATAATTTATATTTGGGATGAAATAAATATGGTTTGAAATGGTGGAACATGGTGATTTATATATATTACATCTCATTGTATATTTGAGGTTTTATTATATATATAGAAATGTAACCTTGTTCATTTTTATATGCCATTTATATCCTAGTGGTCGTTACTATATGATAGCTAGTTACATGTAAATTTCGATGTAACACCTCCCATGTCGTGAAGATATCAATGTAATTTTTTCTGACTATAGACCAGGTGGATATGGGATTTTTTAGTTAACTTACAAGTGATGAAACAATTCAATAATATCGCATACATAAATATTACATCATTATTGATTAATATTTTATAAATAACAATTTTTTACCAAAATCAAGGTCGGTAATGTTTTAATTTTTTCAAGGACTATAAATATCATCAATATTGTTTCAAAACTAACATCAACATTTCTCATAATTATTTTCATCTTAGTACTCTTATAGTCATATAATACTTATTACTATTGATTAAAACATGGGAAAGGAATAAATAAGAAATGATGGGATCAGATACACATTAAGCATGAACATGTTTAATATCATCCATAAGAGAATAAGATGAACATATGTGAAGAATATCATATTCATGTAAATGTACTCAAGGTAATATATTTGTACCTATAATATCATAGTTTATACATTCATAAATTGAGTAAAAACCAAAAGCATGATTAATATGGGTTTGTGATCACTAATTATCAATCTAGTGTCATAAATTTTTTGTGGTGTTATAAGCATTGGAAATCGTTGAATATTAAAAAAAGATATTTCTAATCATATTAAATCACAATGCTTAGATAATATGTATAATTAACTATACTCATACATAAATTTTGTTTACCTATTTATTCATAATCATGTCCATTCATATTATTATGAGTATAGATTGATACAATCACACTCATATATCAAAATTTCAAAATATATATCCCAAATCATGACAATTCGTAACATTATCATCATGTAATGTGATGTTTATATCACATTAATAAGTGAAATAATTTTTTATGAAATTTAGTATCCTAAAGAATCATAATATATTCTTATGTATTCCACAAGGTCATAATTTGTATTTTTATTTTCTGCTAGATTAAAATAATATAAAATAATAGAGACAAAGTAATTTAATAATATAATTCAATAACCATAAAAATATTGATTGGATATAGCATAATATGATCATGTACCATGTGAATCATAAGTTATATTAAATGATATTTTCATTGATGAAATTTATTTTAGAATATCAAGGATAATTATTTTAAGGGAATGTCATTTTTGTTTTAAATAACAAATTTATATTCTAAAAGTATCATGAATATTATAAATAAAATTATATTTTTAGATAAACATGGGAAATGATAATGTAATTTTCAATTCAAAATGTACTAATAATGGTTGTATTATCTCTTCATGCAGTAAAATCTAAAAAATTGTATTCTTCAAACCATTATTAGGAAGTTAATTATTCAGAATACGAAAAGATGATTTGTTTAAATAATTTTTGTTTAATGTAAATAAATATTTAAAATTAAATTAATAATAAATTGTATAATTTTAAAAACATTCCACATCAATTATTATAAAAAATATGGACATGGAAGAAAAACATTCTAGACTAATGTGGAAATAAGGTCGATCTTTCTAAAAAATATCTCTATCAATTTTAGTATCAGAGAGTTTGAAATGATACTACTACTATAATATAATAGTAATAAATATATTAAAAATAATATAATTTTAAAAGATAATATCAATATAATTTAACTCAACTAAAAATTTGTATATACAATTAAAAAAAATACTGTAACATTAATCCATTACTTAATTCTTTATCTTGCTTCATATATGTCCAAAACAACTGTATAAAAAATATAGATTTATGTTACATATATTATAGGAATATATTCATAAATAATTCATTATATTCCACACGTTTTTAATTTCTAATTATGCTATTTTGAACAATTCTACATTAAAATGTGCATTCAGGTGAAAACTTCTTCGTTTTTCTTTCATGTTTCAGTTTGAAATTTACGGCACATGAACCGTGGTAATAATTTTAGCATCTATATGATATAAATAATGTCATATTTATATTATTTATTAATTATTATCACATTAATAACCATTCACCTAAAGGGGTTAAGAATAATTATTTACCTTGCTTCTTGGAGGCAGTATTTTGTTCATTGACATGAGTTATGATTCCAATTTTGTATGGAGAGAATTAGTAAATGTTAAATTATAATAAATACAACATATATTCACTATTTTATCATAAATATAATATTTACTCACTAAATATATCCTTATAACTAATCTTTAAAACTAAAAATGGAAAATTAAAAACATCTCTTTGTGGAGATGGTAGTCCACAAGTATGCACAAGAAATATTACAATTTTCCAATAGATGATGTGGTTATACTGTTAATAAGATAATATAATTTCCAAATAAGGACATTTTTTTAAATATCGGTAATAAAAATTTAATCCATAACAATAAAAAACCATAAATGAAGGTGATCTAAAATGGTTAACATCATTATGAGAATGAGATAATCTATAATTATGAATGAGAAACACATTAATTCCACATTTGTTGAAAATAATGTGGAAAGTGGATGTCTAATTAAAAAAATAATATCTCTTGAAAATTTTTATTATTGCTTAGTATCCATTTTTAGTTGGATATAATATATTTAGAGGAATTAAATGAATAATGAAACATAAATATGATTGGTAATAACATATACATCTTATTTGAGAATACTCTTAAGAATCAACAATTAAGCACCCTTCGGATGTTATTATAAAAAAATATGAACCTATAGTATGTGAATAGGTCTTCATATAATATTTTTGGGTATGGTTCGATGGAGATAAAGGGACCACATTGTGTAGACCAGTGAGGATATTGTATATCTTTTTATACGTGATGTGAGTGATGCACTTGTAAATATTATGATTATTAATGTATAATAAAGTAAATTTTATGAGTATTTCACTCCAAATAAGATAAATATTAAATATATTATGAAATAGAAGAAAAATATATTCATCCAGTAATATCAAGGTTTGTATTTAAGACATTATAGCTATTATATCACCAGTATAACCCTTCATAAACCCTTTAAACCTTTGTAGTATTAATGAATTTTAATTGGGTAATTATACATGGTGACCAAAAATAAATTTGAAATTATGAAATAATATAAAATATTATGACTAAATATATTAAATATATTTTACATGGTTCGATCCCGATAATTGGGGTACATTTATTTTAAAATAGGTCATAAAAATGTTATAATACTTTTTTCGGATTAATGCATTATTAACCAAAAAAATTAGTTTAACATCATTACATGACATGTAATAAATATTATATTAATATTAAAATGTCATCAAGAATATATAATCTTTATATATTCACAACACAATGATATTTTCAATTAAAAAAACTATTTCCAATAGAGTGAATAACATGCAACAACAAACATAAATAAACAAAAAATATATTATTTCAATATGAATGTTATATCCTAACAATTTAATGGGTATGTATGAATATAAAGAAGTGAATTATGATATATATATATATAACTCTTCATAATTTAAATTTTATTTATTAATTATTTGGAAATATTCTCTCAATTTATAGTAATGTCAGTTTATTCATCAGAAATACATTTTCTTCAAAAATTATACTCATTGTTTTTGTGAGAGAATATTATAAATAATTTCATTAAATTATGAAAATATTAGTTGATGAAATTAAATTTCTTATTTATATAATCATTTAAAATTATATTAATTTTAATTTTTGATAATTTATTGAAGATGCATAGTTTTTATTGAATAGTGAAAAATACTGATTTTTATTAGAAACCTATGTTTTCTAGGAAAGTATTTATAGTGTAATATTATATTTTGAATATGTTTTAATATTTAGTTTATTTTTTTTATTTAAAATAGTCCAATTATAGTTTTTTTAATTACATTAATATTTTAATTTTTCATAAAAATATATTTATACTAAAAATCAATTTTCAGAAGAAAACAAATTTGTTGCATTTTCTGTATTAATATTAAATTCAAATCGACCACTTCTATGAATAAAATCATGAAAAACAAGTTATATATTTTTAATCACTACAATAAATATTTTACAGGACTCTTTTAACTTTATTTATTATAAATAGTATTCATATTATATTATTATGACCATAGAAAAGGTAAAATGATTTAATTTAGGGCAAAAAGTTTATTATAAGTAAAAATAAATTACCTTAAAACATACCCTAGTTTTATATTAAGAATTTATTTAGTCCATAGTATACAAAAATATGTAATATAATTCCATTTTGTAATATTTTTCATGGATTTTTATATTTATAATATTTTATGTAAAAAAAGTAAAAAAATATATTCATATTTGTTTTATTAGAATTACATTTTCCTCTAATGAAAATAAGAATGCATTTTAATAATAATTATTAATTTTAATTAATGTTTTTAATTTTCCAATTTGTTTTATTAATAATTTTTATTACGGTAATAATTACCTTAAACGCATATGCCACATCAACAGTGTATTTATTTAATTTAAAGCAAACTAATTTAAAGGGCCTCAAAATATTACAAGGAATATAATTTTAAAGAAACATAATGTTAAATTATTTTATTATATAAAATGAAATATTATTGGTGATTTAATGAATTATATTTTAATTCTATTTCTCCCATGAATATTTTAATGTCATGTTAAATCAATTTTTCTAAAATTGACAATAATATTACGTTATATATTATTTACTATTTAGACAAAAAATAAAATAATATGTTTGAAAAATAAATTTTCTAATAGTTTAAAATATAAAAAATGTTACATTTAGTTAATAATAATTATTTTATACAATCTATGTTGACCCATAACTAGTAAAGAAAATATTATTTCTGTAAATTTTAAAAAACGATGATGAGGGTTAGCACAAAGAGAAAAAGGAAAAACCATAATATTACTTTATAAAAACTTCATTTTATGATATTATTCTGACATAGAACTAACCTATATTTTAATTACATCAGGTTGGAACTATTTTATGATGAAAATTTATTTATATTAATGTAATATTTTAATAAATTTCAAGAGTAACCCTGCTATCAAATTCAAAATGGAATGTCCTATAAACTTATATTCACTAATAAAAATAATTTTTCTAACAACTTAATTCCAAAATAAATTCATATAATGACTATTCACATTCAATAAGACGTATTTTGGGAAAAATCTCAACCTTAGAGTGCTTAATGGTGGAGGGAAAAGGTGATTGAAGAGAGGAGATTCATATCTTTTCAATGAATGGTTTTGTGTTTATATTATATTACCTAAATATTATTAAAAGCTTATAAAATAATAATAATAGTATTATATATATATATACATAGATGTTAATATGTTAATTTAATAACTTATATCTATTTATTCTTCCACCAAATGGGAAACCAAAATGTTTTTTTTATGGTGGACTACCACCTCGTGAACAAATGCAATTATTTTTCCATCACCACATCTCATTGATGTCTATATTGATAGAGTTAATATATTCATATTAAATTAATTACATATTTATCTATCTATAAAATTAAAATAGCAACTATTTTATTATATTTCTATTTATATAAATATGATAACGTCATACGTGTGTACTTTCATGTGGAATAAACATGAAGGATGTGACATGATTCCTTTTCAATCAACACATTACATTGAAGATATATAAAAATATATTTATATAAAATGTAAAGAACCATAATTTATGTGGATTTTTTTTCATTAATACAAGTGAATTTTACAAGTTCGTGAATGTTGACGGCGCCTGATTCTGAGGCCCGGTGTGCCCGGAAAAAATTTCTGATGTTTTGTTTGGGTTCATTCAGTAAACGTAAGAGCGGGTTTTTATAACATTTGAATCGTTGGATGTAATAGAAATTTGAGGTCATTGTTGAACTTGTGAAATCTATATTCACTTAAGGAGAATTTCACTTCAACGACATTGAGATGGGAATAAAAGATGTTTTTTCTTGGGTATTATGTGGAATAATAAAATAAAATAAGGGCATGTATTATTTTATTTTATTTGTTATAAAAACCATGTGGCGGTTGGATGTGGGGAACACCATACTTTAACCTTCTATGAGAGGTTATGGTAGTGGGGCCCACCTGATCTCAACCTCCCATGTGATGATTAATTTGGTGGGGACCACCTGAGTCGAAAGCCTCTTGATCTTCCCATTAAGTGGGGAGAGCCTCTTGAGCTACCCACTTTATGGTTCCAATCCAATAAAATTAATTAATTTGAATATTTTTGAATATTTGGGGAAACAATTAAATAATGGATAAAATTAATCCATTATTAATGGGGTTGGCATTTTTCATTTGGTTGAGCTTGGGAAAAGGGAGAGCCTAGGAAAAAAAGAATTCTCTAACAAAGAACACTTCTAACGCCAATGAAGAACGATCTTCAACCAGAACATGGGAGGAAGTGTCGTCCTTAAATAACACTGATGAAGTCGTCCTCGACTTCTTCATATCACTTCCTGAAATCAAGGAATCGACGTTTGCCTTTCCACGAAATTGTCAATGAACAACAAATCCTAGGTAGGGGCTCAAGCATAATAACTGTTCTGGGTTCTTCATTTTTCATCATGGTATAGAATTCGAAGCCACTTGATATCACCCTAATGCAGAGGGTGCATGACAAACAAACATGGTCTGACCCCTCCATCCTTCTTATGGATTTGACGCCCAACGCTGTATGATTCTAGGTTGATCCTTTATCGTTAACATCAGTTTCAGATCCAAGGTGGTGTTCCAAGGAGAGTGTGCCTTCTTCCGGAACGTGAAATGGGCCACTGGAATTCGTTTGGTGACCCATGAAATATTCACGGGCGATTGGAACCGGTGACGAAGAAAAGGGAAACCGGCGCTCCGGCCATCCACATGGTCAGCGGCGGCGCAACCACACCACCGGAGGACAAGGCCGCGACCTATTGGCTGTAGTTGTGCAGCGGCGTCGGCGCAAGGCCGACCACGAAGGAAGTCAGTGGCCCGAGCCACTGGAGAAGGTGCGGCACATCCGCGCCACTCAGTGCAATAGAATTGGTCATGGACCATGGCCGCTGTGAGGTAGTGGCGGCCTGCTCTAGGACGATCGCGATAAAGATCAGCGGTCCGAGCCACCGAGTTACCGAAGGGAGCTTCAGTTGTCTCCCACCCGAATTAAAGAGACGTTCCAGGCCCCAGGGGTGCGGCCTCCACCCTGTACATGGCTTGGGCAGACCCCACAGGCCACCGGGTCGCCAGCCACGTGGGCGGTCAGCCGCACGGGCCACGCAGGCCGGACCCAGCGCGGACCGCTTGGCCGGACCCTGCGCGCCGCCGATCCAGACCCAGTGTAGGTCTTGCTACCTAGCGTGGGCCAGGCCATTATCATGTGTCAGGCCGCCCCCGCAGGTAGGGCCGCTCCCGTGGACAGGGTCGGACCCATGTACATGGTCAGACCCGCGACTAGGTCGGTCCGATTGGGTCGGACCGGACCCAGACTCGTTTTGACCTGATTTGACCTTTTCGCTCATAACATTGGTTATGCCTGTTCGATTGACGAACAATCTACAGTTATGGAAATCATGGGGAAGGATGATTCTTTTGGTGTACCCCACATGAGGTTCAGATAGAGTTGGGGTATGTCCGGGTTGGATCGAATGTAAATCTAACCAGGCCCTCAGAACGAAAATGTCAATAACTCTTAGACTGGGCATTCGATTGACGTTCCATCCATCAAGTTCAGTTTCATTTGGATAGACAGATGTTCTGGATACATCAAACTGAGTCATCATGGTAGTTGATGTATCAACACTTGTCTTGAAGAGCGAACCCTCCCGGAATCAATCATGCTTCGTGCGGATCCCTGTGGTTGGCTATGCATTGACGACTGTACTTGGATCCTGTGTGGATTAGACAACACTGAAAACTATTCCTGGATCCCATACGGATTCAACAGTTCTAACTTCTATTCCTGGATCCTGAGTGGGTCCAACAGAATAGCTGGTCCTGGATCCTGTGTGGGTCTGACCACTCTGACTACTATTCCTGGATCTTGTGTGGGTCTGACAGTTCTAACTGCAGGTCCTGGATAATGAGTGGGTCCGAAATCTTATATGATTCAGTGGCTACATATGATCATATCTATCCCTCTATATATGTTGTATTCCTTTGTGAGATGAGTCTGTTACTTCTGTGTTTTCCTCATGATTTATATGGGTGATTTGATAACTTAACAATATGTGTCTTCACATAACTATATAATGGTTATCCAATGTTTTCATACTCTGTGGTTTATCCCTGGTGGATTTTGAGAGGCCATGGTGGTATCAGGTTCCCTAATGAGTATCTTTATATTCACCCCTACACGGGCTATGCCCGCACATCGTTGTGTTGGATGCAGATGACGGACAGCACTGACCGAGGCTGAGTGTTCCTGGACTGGATGGTACCCAGAGGAGGACCATACAATCTTTCGGTACAGGGAGGAGACTGATAGATGTGGAGTGATGAGGAGGATATCTATACGTATCCTTTAGGTAGGATCCGTGGTGGACGATCCAGGAGCTACTTTCACCTTTCTCTTTTCTTGTCCCTTTTCAGTTGTACTTGTACTTTATAGTTGGGCTGGTATTTCCGTCCCCCTTTTACTTTTCAACACTCTTTTATATACAGTTTTACTTAGTGTTTTGCTTATAGCTTGTACTCTGTTGTCTTTGTTTATAGTTATAAAGGCAATTCCTTCTCATACTTAGGGAATTATGCCTTTGGTACTAGTCCCCAGCCCCTGGCCTATGGAAGGCCGGTTTGGGGTAGTCACGACACGGGCCCCGTTGGACATCTCATGACAAATTGATATTGTAGGAGTCGGTTCTACCAAAGAACATAGGACTCTATTCTTTATTCTCTACGATGAAATAGTTTTAAGAGTACTGAGTGTGGTTTTTAGTCCAGGGAGACCATTGTTGGTGTGGTGGCCGACGTGTCCATTCACAAGGACCCTGACTTCTTATTTATGACTCAGTTCACGAAAGCACATATTGCGTGTGTGTTTCAATAGTTTTCATTGTGATATCTTTCAGTCAGATCACCTGGTATATCATATTGACCATGTCACACATGTATCTTTTCAGGATGGACCCACGCTGACTGCCAGTCATGGTTCTGAGATTTTTATGAGATGGAAGCCCACCGAGCGATGAGGCCTCGGTGTAGGGCCCTATAATTGTGGAGGCACTAGTGGTACCACTACCCGTCGGGCCATCGACACCCCAAGACCAAGAAGCATAGAGTGAACACTTCTTGAGCACGTTTCCCAAGTTCCAGCACCATAGACCACCCAGGTTCAGGGGTGAGATGGACCCACAGGTAGCTGAGGATTGGCTGGAAGCTGTGGAGAGAGTCTTCAGACTTGTAGGGACAGAAGGAGAACTTATGATGATCCTTTCTGTGAGTATCCTTTAGGCAGTAAAAGGTAGATAGTGGAGCATGATGTTCCAGGTGCATTATGAGGTGACATTTCTCTAATAAGACTTCGAGAGCCTGTTTCGGGCATAGTTTGTCCCAGCAACACTACGTACAGTACAGATACAGTAGCTACTTCATCTGCAGCAGGGAAGCATAAATGTAACTCAATACTCTGTGAGGTACACCGACCTCTCGTGCTACTCAACAGATATGGTATGAGACCCATTCATCGGTGTCTAGACCTATGAAGAGGGGATCAAGTGAGGGATTAGAGCTTCGATGATCTCCCTTCGCATCTCGATGCTGCATGAGGTTTTGGAGAGAGCCCTCTTTGTAGAGAGTTTCCTTACTGAGATGTCACCAGCAGCGACACCCACCACCGGTCGACACATTGTGGAGTCTTCTATAGCAGGCAGAAGACAGATGTTGCGGAGGTAAATGTGGACCAGAAAATCAGGTGGGCGACCTTAGGACACAAGCTTAGTTAAGTGAGGAACATGAGACCAAGCCAGTCATTCGCGGAACAGGCAATGTTTCACCTGCGGCAGGCAGGGACACATGGCTCGTGATAGTCCAACCCATCGTCCGGAAGAGCAGAAGACTATTGAAGGACTGCCTAGGTAGAGGCAAAGATTTTCTCGAGTCAGTCCGCAAGGAGGAGACGAACATTTCATAGGAGCTGGTCATGGAGCTGGTGGTGGATGACGTCTTGAGGTGTTACCACCACCACCACCATGAGGTCCACCCCAACCGCAGGGAGCAGGTGGACATGATAGAGCTCAGCTCCAAGTATATGAGGCCTATTATCATGGTTCTCCAATGATGATTCGAGATATAATATGTTTCTTCTCCACCGTAGTTGTAGTTCTTATAGACATAGGTTCCAGTCACTCTTTGATTGTCACTGCCCTCGTTCTAATCTTAGAGATTCCGACGGAGCCGTTGGCTCGATCCTTTCGGCTAGAGACTCCTACGGGAGCAGACTCAATGATTACGCACTAGTGTGACCAATGTGAGATTACTCTAGGTGGTGTGATCTTTGGTTGGGATCTCCTCATAGTGGCTTCAGGGCCTTACAACATCATCTAGGGTATGGACTGTTTATCTACAATCCATGCTCAGATTGATTGTATTAGGCACAAAGTTCGGTGTGTCGCAAGGATGGGACCAGGTTCACCTTCAACGGCAAGAAGGGAGCCTTTGCATCGGAGGACAATCTTACTCAGAGGCGGGTACCGCTGATCACTCATTAGTTGGCATGCCTTACCCTCAAAGCTATAGATGTGGAGAGTCTGACATATCCTTTAGTGTTGGACTAGTACACTGATGTTTTACATGATGATGTTCCATTTCTACCTCTTAGTAGATATGTAAAATTTTACATTGACCTATACCCCAGGACAACACTGATATCTACAACAGCATATCGGATGTCTCCCACTGAGCTTCGTGAGCTGCGGGTATAGCTGGAGGACTTTTAAAGGAAAGTATTCATCTGACACAGTGTTTCTCTCTTGGTGCCACCGATACTATTCACCAAGAAGGAGAATGGAAGCTTGAGGCTTTTTGTCGACTACCATTGCCTAAACTAGGTGACCCTTAAGAAAAAGTACCCACTCCAGAGGATTGATTACCTCTTTGACTAGCTTAAGGGAGCATGCTGGTTCTCAAAGATAGACATCAGGTCAGGCTATCATTAGCTCATATTTCAAGATGAGGATGTGCAGAAGATGGCCTTCAGATGTCAGTATGACTAATACGAGTTCTTTGTTATGACTTTAGGTGTAAAAAATGCTCCATCAGTGTTCATGGGACTCATGAACAAGATTTTCCAGACATACCTCAATCGCTTTGTCGTAGTCTTCATCGATGACATGCTGATCTTCTTGACTACTGAGGAGGAGCATGCCTACCATTTGCAGGTCGTATTGGACACACTATGAGAGCACCAACATTATGGTAAGCTCTCGAAGTGCCAGTTTTGAATTCGAGAGGACCATATATTTGGACACGTCATATTTGAGGTTGGAGTTGCAGAGGATCCAGCGATGATTGAAGTTGTACAAGCTTGGGAGCTGCCCAGTAGTTTGACAGAGTTACAGTGTTTCCTGGGTTTGGATGGGTACTATGAGAGGTTCTTAGAAGACTTCCCCAGATTTGTAGAACAACTATAATCATTGAAGAAGAATGGAAAACCCTTTGTGTGGTCGGAGAGATGCCAGCTGAGCTTTCAAGAGCTCAGGAAGAGGTTGACTAGTGCTCCCACCATGGGGCTTCCAGAGGAGGGTGTAGGGTACATATTCTACTACGATGCATCGGAGACTGGACTCAGGTGTGTCTTGATGCATGAGTGAGAAGTGATCACTAATGGTTCCTGTCATCTGAGACCACATGAGAAGACCTATGCTACCCATGACCAAGAGTTAGCAGGAGTGCTCTTCTCCTTGAAGATGTGGTGGAACTATCGGATGGGTGAACATTTTTCCGTGTACTCTGGCCACGAGAGTCTCAGGTATATATTCTCTCAGAATGACCTGAACCTAAGACAATGGTGATGGATTAAGTTCCTATAGGAATATGACTTCGAGATAGTCTATAATCCTTGGAAGGGGAACGTTGTAGAAGATGGTCTCAGCAGAAGATCTGGTAGACAACTACATAGTGAGGCGACAGAGCAGCTGACTGTCTTATAGATATCCTTTGTGGATAGTGATGGAGAAGACTTTCTTCAGTCTCTTACAATCATTCTTCCACTTCTTCATCGAGTCAGGGAGGCACATCATGTGAATGCTAACTACGAGACATGACATGATTTGATATCCACAAGGAAGACACCTGATGGATTTTTTAAAGGTGAGGTTCACGTCATCCTCTTTAGAGGATGTACTATGGTGCCAGTGTCACTTCAAGAGTATGTGTTGAGGGAGTTCTACACTTCCCCTCTAGAAGTACATATAAGTGTGGTGAAGATGTACCAGGACTTCAGACGATAGTATTAGTTCCAGTAATGAAGAAGGTTGTGCCAAAGTTTGTCTCTTGATGACTCCATTGACAGCATGTGAAGGAGTAGCATGAGGTACCAGCAGGCTTGGTTCAGCATTTAGAGGGTCCAGAGTGGATGTGGTATGAGATATCCATGGGCTTCATTATGGGTCTTCCATGTACATCCAGGGTTCAGGACTTGATTTGGGTGATCATTGACTAACACACCAAGTCGGCCCACATCCTACCGATCTGAGAGAAGGGTTCAGTAGAGAGCTTGGGACGTCATTACATGTAGGTGATTGCGATGATACATGGAGTACCTTATTCTATTGTCTCCAATATTGATGCAATGTTTATGTCCCGGCTATGGAAGGGGTTACAGGAGGCTTTTAGGATGCAGCTTCGTCTGAGCACTGCCTACCATCCTCAGACGGATGGCCAGACCAAGTGGACCATTTAGACCCTTGAGGAAATGTCGTGTGTTTGTGTCCTCAATTTCGGTCACAGCTAGGATAATCACTTACCTTTGGTGGAGTTTTCATAAAACAAAATCTATCACTCCACCATAGGGATGGCACCTTTTGAGGCATTATATGGGCGACCATACAGATCACCCTTGTGCTGTACAGAACCAAGGGAGTTAGCACTGGTGGGGCCAGAGATGGTACGAGCTACCATGAAGAAGGTGAAGTTAATCCAAGAGAGGATGAATACTACAAAGAGTAGGCAGAAATCGTATACCGATAGGAGACATAGGCCTCTAGAGTTAGAGGATGGAAACCATGTATTTCTACGGGTCTCACCTAGACGAGGTCTACAGAGATTTGGATGAGGCGGAATGTTATCTCCAAGACTAATCGGACCATTTCATGTCCTCATCATAGTTGGTCAGGTGACATACCGCTTAACTCTTCCACCCTAGTTTCACCGGGTGCGTGACGTCGTCCATGAATCCCAGCTGAGGAGATACGTGCATGACCCTTCTCACATTATCGACTATGGGGAGCTGGACGTCAATGATGGGGCGACATTCACATAGGTTCCAGTGGAAATTGAGGATTTACTAGAGCGGGTACATCGTGGATGGTCGAAACCTCTTGTGCGTGTTCGATGTAAGAACACGAAACTCTATGAGAGCACATGGGAGTGGGAGGCACATATTCATTCTAAGAACCCCCATTTTATCCCTTTGATCGAGTTGCATCTTATGGGGATGTAGAGACCTGAGGTGGGGAGAATGTAATGACCCAGAATTTATGTGGATTTTTTTCTTAAATACATGGTAATTTTGATGGTCCGTGAAAATTGATGGAGCATGATTCTGAGGCCTAGTGTGCCCGGAATCAATTTCCAATGATTTTTTTGGGTACATTCTATAAACCTACGCGCGGGTTTTTATTAGTTTTGAACCAGTTCTCGGAATCAAAATCCACGGGCACCGTTGAACTCGCAGAACCGATATTCACTTATAGAGACTTTCACTTTGATGGTATTGAGTCGGGAATAAAAGATAGTTTTTTTGGGTCTTATGTGGAATAATCAAATAAAATAAGTGCATGTATTATTTTATTTTATTTGTTATAACCACCATTTGGAGGTTGGAGGTGGGTACCGCCACACCTTAACCAACTATGAGAATTAATGGTGGTGGGGCCCACCCAAACTCAACCTCCTATGTGATGATTAATTTGGTGGGGGTCACCTGAGTTGGAAGCCTCTTGAACTTCCCATTAAGTGGAGAGCGCCTCTTGAGCTCCCCACTTTATGGTTCCAATCCACTAAATTTAATTAATGAAGCATTAATTAATTAATTTGTATCTTTTGAATATATGGGAGAACAATTAAAGAATTGATTAACTTAATCTATTATTTTTGGGGTGGGAATTTTTCATTTGGTTGGGCTTGGGAAAATGGAGAGCTTGGAAGAAAAATAATTCTCTAACGAATAACACTTATTCCGCCAATGAAGACCAATATTCAACCAGATCAGGGTAGGAAGCACCGTCCTTGACGAACACTGACGACGTCATTCTCGACTTCTTAATCTTCTTTCTGATTGTCAATGAATCGACGTCCACCTTTCCATGACATCGTCAACAAACAACAAATATGAGGTAGGGGTTCAAGCAAAATAATTGTTGCATTTTCTTCATTTTCTGTTGTGGTTTAGAATTCGAAGCCGCATGATACCAACCTTAGATGGAGGGAACATGCCAAACAAACATGGCCCGACCCCTCCACATTTTTTATGGATTTGACGCCCAACACGGCATGAGTCCGGGTTGAGAGTTTCTCATTATCATCGGTTTCTGATCGAAAGCGTCGTTCTGAGGGGAGCGTGAATTCTTCTAGAATGTCAAACGGGCCACCATAATATTTCTGGTGACCCATAAATGATTCACGAGTGATCAGAATTGGAGATGAAGAAAAGGGCGACTGGCACTCCGGCCGGCTGCATGGTCTGCGGCGGTGCAACCGAAAAGCTGAAGGAAAAGGTTGCAACTGACTAGTGGTGGGGGTGCAGTGGCAGCCAGTGCATGGCCGACCCCAATGGAAGATGGAGGCCCGAGCCACCGGGTCTCTAGAGAAAGCGCGGAGCAACCGCGCTGCGTGGTGGAGAAGAAGGGGTTGCGGCGATGCAACAGTGGTCGGCACTAGGCCAACCACGATGAATATTGGTGGCCCGAGCAACCTGGTCGCCGAAGGTGGTGCATCGCAATGCCCCCACGCGGGAGGCTGCTGGCAGCTCAGGCAGTTGGTAGGAGAAGGAACTAGTGGGTCCTGTATGACACGGACCGGCACCACATGGCGCCAGTTATCTCCCACCAAAATGGCTTAGCTGTTTGGGATCCTCAGGGGGCGTGGCCTACCCCATGGATGTGGCTAGGGAAGACCCCATGGGCAGCCGGGCCGCCAGCCGCATTGGCCGCCTGCTACATGGGCCATTGGGCCAGACCCAGTGCGGGCCGCTGGGCTGGACCCAGCGTAGGTCGGGCCAACAATTGCTGGTAAGGCCATCCACACAGGTCGGGCCACCCCCGCACACCGGGTCAGACCCACGGACCAGGTCGGACCCGCAGATAGGGTGGGACCCGCGGACCAGGTCAGACCCGCAGACCAGGCTCGGACCTATTTTGACTCGATTTGACCTTTTCACCCATAACACGGGCTACATATGTAATATTGATGAACCGTCTATAGAGACATAAATCTTGGATCAAGACGGATCATTTGGTATGAACCACATGAGGTTTGGACACAATTGAGGTATGGCTGGGTTGGATCAAACGTAAATTGAACCCGGCCCTCCCAACGTAAATGCCAATAACTCTCAGATCGGGCGTCTGATTGATGCTCTGTTTGTCGTATTTGGATTCTTTTGGCAAGAGATATATTTTGGATACATCAATATGGGAATTTGTGTAATTTTATGTATCGACTCTTGTCATGAGTAGAGGACCCTCCTGGGATCAAGCATTTTCGTGCGGATCCATGTTGCTAGCTGTGCATTGATGACTGTTCCTGGATCCTATGTGGGTTTGACAGCACTGAAGACTATTCCTGGATCCCATACGGATTCGACAGTTCTTAATTCTATTCCTGGATCTTGTGTGGGTCCGAGAGAATAGCTGGTCCGGGATCATGTGTGGGTCCAATAGCTCCAACTACTATTCCTGGATCCTGTTTGGGTCCGACTGTTCTAACTGCTAGTCCTAGATCCAGTGTGGGTCCTACAACTTAGATGATTCAGTGGATACATCTGACCATATCAATCTCTATACATAAGTGTTATATATGTGTGAGTTGAGTCAGTGAATTCTGTGTTTTCCTCATGATTTAGATGGGTTACTTGATAACTTAGGTATATGTAAGGGCATATACCTAAGTAATGGCTATCCATTGTTTTCATACTCTTTGGTTTATACTTGGTGGATTTTGAGAGGCCTTGGTGGTCTTGGGGTCCTTACTGAGTTTCATTATACTCACACATGCACAGGCTATGCCCACACCTCATTGTGTTGGATACAGACGACATACATCACTGACCGAGGCTGAGTGTTCCATGAATGGATGGTACCCAGAGGTGGACAATACGATGTGTCGGTACATGGAGGAGACATATAGACATGGAGTGTTGAGGAGAATATCTATTCCTACCCTTCATGTTGGATCTGTGGTGGATGATCCAGGAGATACTTTCACCTTTCAGTTGTATTATCCAATTTCAGTTGTACTTGTACTTTACAGTTGGACTTATATTTCCGACCCCTTTTAATTTTCCGCACTATTTTGTCTACAGTTTTACTTAGTGTTTTGTTTCCATCAGATTCTCTGTTGTGTGTGTTTATAGTTATAAAGGCAACACCTTCCCAGACTTAGGGAATTATACCTTTAGTTCTAGTCGCCAGCCCTTGGCCTATGAAAGGCGGCTTTGGGGTAGTCACAGCTTGGGCCCCCGGGGACTGGTCGTGACATAAAAAATATGGTATTTTTTAAAGAAGTATATATATATATATATAATAATACTATTCTTATTTCCATAAGGATCATTGTTAAATGGAAACATCACACATGTGTAAGTTTGACATACAATCTCCATTATTGTAACATTATTTATTTTTTATAACTAAAATACATGGTTGTTTGTAATGTAAAATATATGTATAAATATTATCAATATTTCATCATTATTAGTATTTAGATGATGAAAAAATGAGATTGTGTACATGTATTACACAACATAGCTGTTTTAAAATTATGAACTGAATGACATCAAAACCCTAGATGTGGAATTAACAAATTATGTAATAAAATATGTTATGGGAATAATGAACAATAATATTTAATAATAAATAATTATTCCATGATAATTTTCTAAAAAAATTGATAATATTTAATTATATAGGAGTTAATGTCCATATATTACCATTATTGACTCATGGAAACATATTTTATCTCATTTTTAATTCATTGAAGTTTATTTTAATTCCAGGAACACGATTTCATTCATATTGGTTATATAAATAAATTTCAACATTATATATAGTGAATCCATCATAATTATTTTTATTTTACATTGAAATTTAAATTATTTCATCAATTAGGATAGACATAAATGTTATTAAGCGGTGAAGTTTTTTTACTCAATTTCCCTTCATTGGGTTATAACCATTTTTATTGAATTTTTTTGTTATGATTATGTGTGAATTTCTCTATAAATTTCATAATTATATATTTTTTCTTTTTTATGTGGTTTTAAATTTGTTCCCATAGTGACATAATTGATTAATTACCATATTAAATTTAAATATATTTTCATGGGGTTTCTTTCATCAATCACATTTTCTTATGGAAAGATTCATGTTGTGCACCTTGATTTCATTGAGTGGTGCACATAATTATCAAGGAATGAATCTTAACACATTACATTATTACTGTTAGGGTATTTACATATCCATATCATTCTATTTATTTCAATGGTTTGTGATTTTTATGTTACCGTTTTAGTAAATGAATTACGATACTATATCATCTTATTGAAAAATTGTTAATGTTCACGTTAATATGGGGGAAAAAATATAATATTAAATTATCTATGAACATAAATTTTATTCTACTATGGTTATGAATGTGTTTTTCATGTTAAGTTATTTTTTACCCCATTAATGATTCTAAAATATCATGGATGTTTTTTATTTTACATCGATCTTGTATCATATTTTTAAATTGGGAATACATATCTTCCATATTTATTTTTTTAAAACCATTTCCAAAATTATTATTTCTAATAAAAAATTTTTATCAAAAGTTATTTTCCATGATTTTCTTACCATCCTTCAAATGTTTTTAAAATAGAAATATCAATGAATTTCTTATATGAGTCTCTTTTTAATATAATTTCAAATTGATATAATATAATGTTTTATTTTGACATTTACATCATGAACATAATTTGTCACTATCATGATTGTTATATGTTTTGAATAATATTGTATCATTCAACATCATTATTTTCAATGAAGAGGTTTTTGAGAATAATTTTGACACATTTATAAAATAATACTGAAAGAAAATGGTATTTTCCATTATTTTAAATGAATTTTCTAATTTTTATGGTTTTATCAGTTATTTAATAAATTTAGTTATTCATTTACTTCAATTTTATTATAATATTATTATACCATTCGTCCTTGTTCTGTATATTTCTTAGGATGAATGTCTGAATGTGGTTTTCATGAAAAAATTTATTTTACATGAGTTTACAAAACTACCATGGTAGTTTTCAAGGGTATTATGTTGAAAATTTATTGACTATAAATTTTTTATTCTATATATGTACATGGTCATTATTTAAGATGATGGATGATACCAATATTACTTATCCAATATTTTGATCCCCATTATACCTCAAGAAGATTTTTCATCTTGATATAGATTATATGAATGGTTGATCCCCATTAAAAATCACTAATATGGATAAGAAAAATATAGATAATTTTATAAGTTGAGGCTCATTATAGACCATCATAATAGGTGAATCTGATACAACCAACATGATGAGCTGATCCCCATTATAAATTTTTAAATAACTGATCTTAATAAAGCGTATACTATGTTTGAGCACCATCATATTTTTCTGATGAATTGGGTAGTGCTTATTAAGGAAGTATGCCATATGGGTTTTCCAATTACATGGGTTATAGAAGATAATTTTCCAAGATACAGTTATGATTAATTTATTTTTACTATTACTTTTAAAGATATATTTAATGAATATTAACATTAGATTTATCAAAATATTTAATTTCACGGACTATTTACATTTTTTCATTATACGATGTCACATGTTTACAAATACATGTTTTTATCTGTATGATTAATTTTATGTTACATTAATATAATGTAATTATCTACTCACACCAATATTCACATTTTCTTATTATAGAATACATTTAATTTTAATTAATTTTTTTACTATTATTTATTATTATTTTTACATGTTTTATGATTCTATTTTACAAGGATAAGAAGAAGGTTATTAATTGAATTTTCTCTTTATATTGTGTTAGTGTCAAGAATTTTATGGGAGATGCTGAAGAATTAATATGTATTATGAAATGATTGGTATAATTTGATAATACTGAAATGATGTAATTGGAATTTTGATGAAAGATTTTATCGTGATTCTATTATAATCTGAATCATAATGGTCCATGGGAATTTATGTTATCCAAATTTTATGTATGATATTATTTTCTGATGGATCAAAATGGGAGATAATAATCCTTATCAATAAAATATATATGAGTACATGTTCATAGAACATAATCTAAGAGTTCTGTTATTGGGATTATATAGTTTAATTAAAATTAGAAATAGATTGAGATTAATGTAATTTATTAATATAATAATATATTGTGGGAATACAATGAGTTTTTTAGATAAATTTATATTTTTTACCTTCAAAAGTTTTTTTTTATTTTATGAACAGTTGAAATCCAATGAATCATTTTATACCATTTTAAAAAGAAATTTAATAATATAGTTAATACTATTAATATACACTAATAATATTTTAATTTTAAAACAATCATATTAAATAATAACTTTTCAATATTATGTCATACATCATCTAAGTCCATTGTTATGTCTAATGTAGGCTATCAAGAAAAAATAATTCTATGAAAAAATTGTCATAAAATATCATGGTGTTATATTATTCACAATTATATTTGTTTCCCCTCATATTTACCTCAATATGATAAATACTAAAAGTGATTTGTTTTACTTCACACATCCTCAAGTTCCCATATAACTCCATGAAATTTATGGTTATTCCACAATACATTAACAAGATGATGAGTCCTATTCTGAAATACTTTCTCTCTTGGGTCTGAAATCACCACAAGTAGGTCCTCATAGGAGATATTATAGTCTAGTTGTATGATCATAAAGATAAATAAATATAAGGGATCATGTATATAATTCCTATAGTGAAATAATTTGAATACATCATAAACATGAGATATATTCAATGGAGAAAAAAATTGATAAGGAAATATCTGAATATATGAAGAATTTTCAAGGACTCGAGATTTTTTGGGATCATATGGATATTATTTATAAATATAATAACCTACATCCAAGATTATAATAATTATAATACCCTATCTAAAATATTGAAATATAAATCATTATAAATATATTTATCATTACTTTTACATCCACACAGAGCATCCCTATTGATCTACTGGTTTGATATATCTTTCTCTTCCATTTACATAGATTCCTCAAGCCCCAATAGATTAAAATCTTCTAATTCATTAAACAATATTTATGTTCTTGACTTTATTCAATATACGGTTCAATAATTATCTATAAAAATACTCTAGTGAGAGCTATTTTTGTATGAAAATTAAACCAATGGATAGGTCAATCCCAACTACATTTGAAATCCATTGTATGGAATCTAAGAATATTCGATATGGTTATTGTAGTCCTCTATAATTGATCATCTATCTAAGGATGATATTCATTTATAATGATAAAATTTTTATTCAAATCAAATTATATATCATTCCAAATAAATAATATAAATATAGTAACCCAATCCAAAAAAAGACATTAATTATTCCTTTATCTGATATGTTCTATTTATTGAAGAAAAATATTCATAGCTCTAATATCAATTGAATACTAGATACACATATGTATTATCCAAAATGTAAACATTACTTCACGATTTTAAAACTCTACCTAGTTATCCTTGTTAAGGCCAAAAGGTCATTTATTGTTGTTTATGGTGAATAAAATTGTTTGAGAAAAAATATTATCATTATGCAGTTGGAGTTTATCATTAAAAATTGAATTTTCAAGTGACCACTTGTCTTGTAAAGTTACCATGTGTGAATATGTGACCACATGAATGGTCTTATGATAGTGTATGAGTATGTGAATTCATTGTATGTAAAGTGATTATAAGTTCATTTTACCATTAGAAAGTGACTATAAATTTACGTGACCTTGAGAGATATCAAATGATAAATTAGTTTACAATGATATCATATTTCCAAGATGAATACACTGCATACATAAGAATACACACATGATAGTTTTAGTGACCATGGAACACCCTTAGCATAATAATAAAGAATATTCTAAGAAAGATAATCATTTCAAAGTGATTTTCTCATCATGTGTCCATATGTCTTGATAAATGTTACAATTATTAATTAAATGATTTAAGGAATCTTAAATATGAATTATTAAAGAGGAATATATGTGTTGACAGTGAATACTAGCATATCACATAAGTGATCATATTTATGAGGATTTGGATACATTAATCACATATTCAAAATGGGGCTATGTGACCATGATCACCTTGTAGCTGAATCATTATAAAAAAGATTAACATAATTGAATGCTTCTATATTTATAAAATAACTCTTATATGATATATCTATAGATCCAAATGTTAATGTATTATTTTATCTATATTACATAATTTTCTCTGAAAAATTCATCCACAAAGAGTAATGTTCATGTTTTTGATTCGTGTATACAGTCAAATTCATCACATAGTGATTTTTTTTAAATATATAATTTTAAATGTGAGTATATTTTAAGTGGAAGGATTCAAGGATTAATGATGGTGAGATAACATTTCAGTATCTTCCAATAATAAATATGTAATAATGGTTTTAATGATGAAGAAACATTGATTTAAAGAATAATTTATCGGTTGTTTAATTCTTACAAGACACGATATAGATATTAATGTATTTTATGCCATTTAATATGGAATTTATTATTTTGAAAACATAAAATTTATCTATAAGATTTAATTAAAAATGAATTTTTGTGATATCATAATAATTTAAATAAATTAAAAGGGAATGGATAATACAATGGGAAACAAAAACCATCTATAAATTTATTATGATCAAATTTATATGTATATTTTAGTTAAACAATGTTGTGTGTAGATGATGATATGTGTGTGGTGATCAAGGGAAATGTTTTTAATGAATAATTGGTTACATGAATTATAATTCATGTAAATTTATTGGATGTCTAACATATGTTTGAAGAGAAGAAGAATAAGATGTTCTGAACACATTGTAAAATTTTAATATTCAATATAATAGGAATAAATATCAATAATCTATTAATCATTTTAATTTTAAATCATTGAATGAAGCATTTGATGTATGGGATACATAAAATAGTAAGGAGTATTTATACAAGTTTTTATGAATTTTCCCAATTATTTTTTTACAGTGATTTTAGTGGATCATAGGATTATGGGTTTTACTAGATCATGTTGAGGACTAGCCCCTCACATGGAGTTGTGAACCTTATAATTTTTATATTATATCTTTGTGTGTTCATGTGTCTAGATTAATAGGAAACTTCACTATAACTTGTGATGAAGGTTATTTTAAATTAAAAAACATAAAAATTATATATTCACAGATTCACCCACCTTTGAGTTATTCATTGATCATGTGATACCACAATAGTTATTTTATGAGTTTTAGATTAATTGGTGTCTTACTATTTATGATCTATATCAACCAAATACATCCATAATGTATAATTTTAATATAATAAATAGAAGGGGGTTTCCATTATTTATGAGAAGGTTTTTTATATATGGGATGAAAAAAATAATTCCCATTATCATATCATTATTTCTTTACGTTCTAAAAGGAAAAAATAATTTATTTATTCAAAAATATATTATTCTTCTATTACTATAGTGGTGAGAATAATTTGGTGAATGTTAGATGTGCTAAAAATCCCACTTTATCATATCCTTTGGAAGGTGATTTTCTTAAAGTTAGAATGATGAAAATAGAAAAATATATTTTAGATCAACTCAAATATATATTTAAATGAATGAAGAATTAAAAGTGGGAAATATTGTAGTTATGGAGACTCAAATACGACGATCAACAAATTATCCATGATTATATAGTATATAGTTTTTTAGAATAGTAAGTGTTGTCGTGAGTAACATTAGAGGTCATGTTGATAATTTGAGAGATTTTTTTATTGTTGACAATATTTTTTGTGTCTTGAAATATGAATTTTATGATAATGTATAACAATTGGATGTACCCATTTACTATGTTTTTAGATATATGTGTTGTGTGGTGATGTTCATCTTGATCATTTCCAGATCTATTCTGTGCACTCATTCTGGAGGCAGAGCATTGTGTTATTTGTGGTGCATTATGAGTGATTATTGAGATATGTGTTGTTTATATTCTATTTTTAGCACTTTTCATATTGAATTGTTCATAATATGTAAGGATTTATTCTAGTTCCACCATTTTTGACTATTTATTATTCAAGGGTTAGTGGATTTTGATTCCGGGATGGGAGAACCGATTTTGATTTAGGTGGTTCCATCTCTATCAGGTCTAGATGAACCATGCGACATAAGTTATTATGAACACAGTCACACACACACAGACACACACACACATACAGATATATATATATATATATCGGTAATATTGATTTTATTTGTGTGGAAACATGGTATTGGGAAAAGATTTTTTTCACCTAGTTCGGTAAAAAAAAATTATTTTCAAAGCATTTCAAACGGATTTATAAAATGTTTCTAAAATATTTTATTTGAAAAAATATTTTTGGAAATGTAACTAAATGGGAATAGATGGATAATTTTGAGGAAGTTTTAGTAATTGGCCTCATCTATTAATAATACCAGGGGATTCATTCATGGTGTGTTCCTCTATTCAGTAGCCCTATTGATATAGGGACATGATGTACATTATTAGTAGGTTAACTTTATGGGGTTCTCCTACGATATAAATAATCAATTCATATTTGTAGTGGCTTGATGCTGTATTGTAAATGAGTTTTATATAAGGATACCAATTAAATTGACCTTTAGTGGTCTTTGGGATTATTTAAATATTCCTGGGTTTTTATTGATCTGTATTTGATATGATATTTGATACATATATTGAACAACCATATCAATGTGATATGATTTGAAACTAGTGTACCCACAATTTTATAAACTATTTAAAAATTGGACATTATTAATTGAAAATTTGATATAAAAACATGTAACCTAATTTTTATTCCTTGTTCAATTTATATTTAACAATTTTCAGATTGTTTTATAGAGGATTATTATGGAATACAAGGGAGGGATCATATAGAGCTTGTTTTTCTCACACCTTATTTAAAACGTCGATGATGTAGAGACATTGTTATGTATATTAATGTATGGAATGGAATCAAGACATAATGAGGTGTATGGGATTTTATTATCTATCCCTATGTAGTTATTGGTTATATTATAGTAGTTTATGTATTGTATAAATTGGAGAAGGTATTTTTGAATTGTTTTCCATTTTTTGGAAATGGTACCATACTGTTTGATTATTTACTTCTTAGATATTTCACCGTTTGTTTCTACTATCAATTATGAAATTTGAATTTTTTCTTTTTTTCACCACTATTTCACCTGATTGTACATATTTATTACATTTAATATATTTTTGTTTAGGTTAAATCATCCTATATAGTTTATTTTTTAGTATCAAGTGCTATTTTCCATCCCATGTGGAATGGTAACCCCCATAAGGTATATAGATGTCTGTGTTGAGAACCATTTTGCAAGGTACCCCATTTCTATTATTGTATCATTTTTATCATAAGATAGTTTGATCTCAATATTACATTTCATGGAGAAATTTTTAGACTGGAGATTAGATTTTAATGATATGTGAGTTTGGATGGGGTGTTTTCATGGAAATCTCTTGGTGTGAGAAGACTCAAGAAAATATACTCTATTTGTATTTTTGTATTCTATTTTATTTTTTTATCTTAATATTTTTTATGTTCATCTAGTTTCAAATGAGGTATTTATATTGTTTGATCATTTCTTCTATTTTATTGTGCATTAGTATTCTTTTGATAAAACTTCCATGGGTTCCTCTGGAGGGTTCAAATATTTAATCCTACTAAAAATATTCATCTAGATAATAATCTTATCAAGGTGATCGTGTGAGTAGTTCTAGTTGAAAAAAATATAACACATGACCAGAACACAGATGTTGAAGCACAACCAAGAGTTTGAGTTGAAATAGATCATTCTCAAGAATTCTTATCTTAGAATCCACCATCTTTATTGGGTGTGATTGATCCCCAAGAGGAAAATGAATGGATATAAAAGATATAGTGGACCTTTTACCTCATTTATAAACTTGATGATGTCATGGTATTATAAAAATCCTTTAATCATGAGGGTCCCATCGTGTAATTATGGGATGAAATGTTACAAAAATATTGGCATGTAGGCTTGCATCCGAAGGGTTACACAACCCTACTCATTCTGCATTTTTTCCCAATGTCCCTAATAATGAAAATGTATCTATAATAATTCTATTTGTACAATTTTGATTTTTTTAGAATAACTCATTCGTACTTCAGAGCAGGTTCATTTTTCTATAGAGGTGGTTCAAAATGACCAGGTGAAGACTTCAAAGTACATATCAGGGTTATGACCAGATACCATGCTCAGATGTATTAATTAAAATAATTTCTACCAATATGGATATGGTAGATTGGGATATGGTTAAATATTTGTACATTGAAGGAATTTTAGTTTATTCTAACCTTATCTTCTTCCCATTGGTTTCTTTAGTGGTGCATATTGAATGAAGTGGATGTGTAATGAGTGTTTTAGGAGATTCAGAGGCGGTTCTTTGTTTCATGCCAACTCCATACCATTAGTTACATCCAAATATGTTTCCATAAGTATTTATCACTGTGGAATGGTAGGACACAATCTATGATATTATTCCACAACGATGAATGTAGAGACCCGAAGCTTAACGTACATGAACATTACATTACATTTGAGGAATACTTAGTACATAACAAAAAATACACACACAAGGATCGTAATAGTTTAGTGTCTTTTGAAACTCGGAACGTAATCTTCTAATCGTTGTGAAAGATCTCCAATATCTCCCATAAAGATCTTCCCTTTTTTTACCTAAAATCTTCATTTATATCCTGGGGAAAAGAAAGCATAAAAGGGTGAGCTCAAATGCTCTGTAAGGGTAAACAAAAGAAATATAAATCTCATCTTATACACAAGCACATAACTTTTGGAAATCTTAACCTGCAAAAGAGATCATAATTTCATAACATGGGATAAATCATTGCAGTGAAATGTAATCACAATAATCATAACTTAAAACATGAAACATTGTGGAATACACACATAATCATAGGGAATCATTTCTTGTTAGTCAAGACTCATTGCCAAGACTATCTTAGTGGACAAAGTCCCTTTCTGAACCGAGTCACCCTCGTTTCAGTCCTGTTTCACCGAACCAGTATAACCTACCATTCCAGCCATGTCTATCTCATGAGATATAAAATCTTTACCCAATGCATTGGAGGGAGATATAGGTCCCAACCCATCTCATAATGATACCATTCTTATGTGTGCCACAAAATCATAAACCATACATCATATCATAACCCATGTAATAAAAATGGGATTCTTAAACTACATGACATCATAAAACAATTCATATAAGATAAAGGAATTCATAAAAATATTTCCATCACAACATAATCAAATCCATGTAATAATATGGATAGAAACAGAACCCTTTATTATCTTAGATGGAAAATAATTTTGATAAAACACATGAACTCCTTTCTTGAGGAAAATATCCTTTCTACTTTAAAAACATTTTTCCTTTCTTAACATGTCATACAATTTTAACTAAAAGAAGTTGATTAAAAATAAACTTGAAAACTTTTAAAGTAAGATTCTTGGAAATAATGTTTTAAAAATCCATTCATGCCGTATAAGTTAAAATAAAACATTCTTCTCGTACTTTTGTCGGAGAAGTCAAAAAGTACCTCGTACGAAAAACTACAACAGATTCCTTTCATGTAATTTACTAAAAACTCACCGAAGGGTAAAATTGGATTGAAACAATTGTAGGTGGATGGAAATAATATTACATATTGAGGAAACATGGATGTGGATGATAAAATACACCCCAGTAAATTTCCAATTATAAACAATCTCGAATAAAAATGAGATTGTGATATTTCCCTTACCTTAGGTCCGACTTGCTTTGTAAGTGTCCGATCCTCCTGTATAATGATTTAAATCATGTTATTGAATTATTCCAGAATCATATTAATTGTTATTTTATCATATATTGTCCACTTATGACTTTATATTACCCTTTCTTTTGTAAATTCATGTTAAAGTAGCGTTTTGGGTAAAATCGTCTCATTTGTCGTTCGTGTTTTTAACTTGTAATTATTAATATGATTACTTGGATCATGATTACTTATATCCAGAATTTAAAACATGATTTATATATAATATATATTCAGAATATATATATATATATATATATAATATCGATAAATGTAATGAAATACACCGTTCATGGAGACGATAGTCCGTACGTACGCATGAACGCTGTTTTCGTTTCCTTATTGAACTGAATGGAATTAAGTAGATGACATACATATAAATTTACATAAATCCAGTATCATTATTATGTCATATATTTCATTAGTACTTATTATATATACTTTATAATCATTCAGGAATGGTTAATCATTGAGAATGAATCTCATCGCATCGTGGAGACGGTATTCAGTACGTACGCACGCGCGGTGATTTCATTTTTCCATAGGATGGATAGAAGGGGAATTAGGGTTGTTTTATATTTATAATAACATATCAGTATGTAATTAATACTGATGTTATTACTTTGTCACGAAACAACTAAAAAAGAAGAAGTTGAAAAAGAAAGAAATTGAAAAGATCGGTAATGGATATTACCTCTTCTTTGAAATGCCTCTTTGAATCCTCCACTTAGGGAACTATGATTGGTCTTTGAAGGAGACCAGGACCTCTATGATTATTCTAGGGAAGTGGAGAAGTGATTTTTTCAGGGGTTGGCCGAGCTTGAGTGCTCAAATTGGTGTGAGGGGGAGGGGGAGGTGGTGTCCTTTTATAAGGGAGGAGAGGGGCACCTTAGGAATATCTCAAAATATTATTTTATATTAAAGTCAAAATCGGTTTATAATGGTTCCAAAGGGTCATATTTCGAAGATAAAGTTGTTATGGGTCGAAATCCTATCAACAAATAGGATTTAGACAAGTTTAGGTTATTATTTTAACCTTATCAATTAGATTTAACTCTAAGTTAAATAATTTAACTTTTACCGTGTCTTTTTGTTTTCTTACACTATATGGTTAATACACTTACTATAACATTCAAAAAGAACCCCAAATTGTTTATTATTAATATATATATCCTTATCTAATTCATTTGGCCGAACCATAGATTTTTAGGAATAAAATAAAAATTAATAATACAATATTTTATTTAAACTCTATTTTGTGTAAATTTTGACACTATTTGATATATGATTTTTGTGAAAGTCATAACAGAATTATATGTTCGAACCATGTTGATTAAATCAACAATAATATGTCATTGTAACCTATAAAATTAGTGTAATTTATAAAAAGTCTCAAATTACATTTATTTTTGTGTTTATAACATCAATTATGTCAATATTTCATTAATAAGATAATTACTACATCATCATTGTCTCATAAATAAATTAAGATATTTAATGTCTAAAAATTACAAATAAAATACCATTATGTAGGAAATCGTTTTATCTTTCTAATGAATATTTATAGTCTAAATTATCTTATGTATAACCCCATATTAAAAATGATTTACTTATTAAACGTTGATTTTAAGTATTTTAACTATTCATTAAATAAAATAATATTAAATGTAATAATCTAATCCAAGTGGACCTAAATGGTCATATTATATTCATAATGTTGTTTTTGGTCGAATTACACTTATCCAATAGAATTAGGACATGTGTTAGGGTAATAGTAGTATCATATTTACCCTTAGTTACCATATTTACTATTAACCGCGGTAAAAAAAGTAAAAAGTTACTATTCACAAAAAACTTATTTTTATCTCATTGAAGCGCATTTTACTTACTGATATAAACCGTGTCTGTTGGATTTTCAAATTTTCATTCACAGAAGCGGTAAAATTATGTTTTATGCAAAATTCAGTTTTTAACCTACCACTTAGTGGTTTCACTATTCATCAAAAATTGAAGTTTTTCAGAAAAATGCCAAAATTTCACCCTAAGCTATAATTGATATTCCGAATTCAAAAATGATTTTTATTTTACAAAATTCCCAACATATAAGTTGCATTAATTAAGTTTATAATTAATTTCCGTTGTCACAACAAATAGCGTGTTTTTAAGAGATAATAACTATCAAAAGATTAACACTTGTTTATGTTTGGTGTAAATGTGAAATTACATCCAATGAACAAAATTGTATTGAATTGTAAAAATATATTCTAAATATACTTTAAAACCAATCAAATTAATAATTTATCACTATTAATTATTTCGATTAAAAAAGTTGTTTTTAATTAAAATTTAGTAATTTTCACTATTCATCAGAAAATGAAAGTTATCCGAAAAGTACCAAAATTTCACCCTAAACTAATTTCGATATTACGAATCCAAAAATAAAGTCAATTTAAAAAAAATAAAATAAAATAAAATATACAAAATTTCAAAAAGTGGTTATTACTATTCATAACAGCTAGTTTTAATAATATTTTAATAGCATATCGTTGTTTAGAGAAACTTGGTGTTGCGTTCAACACACGCTATCGTGGAAGGTCGCGATTTCGTGTAATTCAAGCCAGGTCAGAGATGTGTGTTGTGAAAGCTCCTTTTGGTGTAGCATACAACACAAGACATTAATGAATTTAAAAAAGAATATTTTTCATAAAATCTCAGGGTGTTACATTATACCCCCCTTAAAATGAATTTCTCCCTCGAAATTCGTCCGGGTTATAAATGGTTTACTATTCGAAAGTTTCTTTAATCCAAACCCACATCGTAAAACGGAATACCAAAACCAATTTTTAAAAACAAAAGTATGAAACGTAACGGTTACCCAAATAAACTAATCACTGGGTTTCCACATAGGTGAAAATATTGATATGGAAGAGAAATCTAAACATCATGTTCTGATGGAGAGTGGTAGAGAACATGGCTATGGAAAAGCCAACAATCACAAATCCATAAATTTGTGACGATCTAAGGTACCATCTGATTAATCAGATATAAGAGTACTAGGACAACATTTTTGGTTTTCAAGATCGTTTCCCTAAAGTTGAAGAATTTGAATTAGAATAAATACTTACTTTCTTTTGGTACAATCTCACTGTTGTTCGTGCCTTGAACAATTTCCACTTCATCTCTTAAATAAATGAAGTTGAATTTGTTATTCGTGAAGTGTTAGCAAATCATGTGATAGAATGACGGGTCATTCCATCTATCTCAAACAAAAGGTTAGCAAAAGTTATTAAATATACATAAGTCATTCTATAGTGAGATTAATCATATATGGTTCCTAAAATGGACTTATACTTCATATATCATACTCTTAATATAATAAAACTAGTTTCTACTAAACAGGGACTTCCTGTAGGCCATTGGTAGGCGTTAAAGGCTAGTCGCACTTCGGTTGTGGGTTTGATTCCCACATCCTTGTCCGATGTGATGGGCTGTCGACCGTCCTTCAAGTTGTCCTTTTTCTAAAGCTATATTACTATAACATCCCATCAATAATATCGAAAAACGTTTTATCCTAAATTATGTCCAACATAATCCATTCTAAGATTATCTAAAATACATCGGTCCAAGCTCATAGTATAAAGAAAATGGTTACTTGAAATGTCACAGAACAATCACGTGAATGACATCATTTATCCCCCATATATCATGAGATATATCTTGCTGGTCAAATTACAAACATGTGAATACCTTAATCATGTATTCTATTGAAGAATGAATACCCATTGAACCTTAGTGAAAACATGAATGCCGTTAAAATTTAACACTTTCCACATACCAAAATCCTCAAAATTTTATATACTCACACCATGATATCACTTAGTCCTTATATCAATCATGAGCTCATGAATACTGTCAAACATTTCATTTTCTCTTTATCACTTCATTATGCGCATATCATCCACTTTCCAAAAAATATCTGAATAACCTTTCATTGTTACTCAAACCATTCATCATAAACTTTCAAAACTTAAGGAAAGACAACAGTGTAACAATCTTTAGATGTCTTTTTATTCTATAGTACAACATTACACTTGATAAACATGTAATCATTCCACTACCTTCTTAAACCATTGACTGATCTTCAACAATTCTTTCATCTCACATATAATTTGTAGTCTCTTCATCATCATCAACAAAAATACTACCCATACGACCATACCGATTCTCCTCATGAGACATTCCCTTAGGGCATTGGTTTTCATAATGCCCGTACATTCCACATTTAAAACATTTAACCATTGTTGATGTCGTAGCAATACCATTAAACTCATCCATGGTGTCAACTGAAACTTTTCCATTGCACTTACTGGCTTTGTGTCTTTCTTTTCCACACCTAAAGCATCTTCCAGTTCCTTTGAAACATTCTCCTTGATTCCTCTTCCCACATGATTTACATAGGGGAAATTGAACTTTCTTTCCTCTATGATCATCATGAAACTCCATCTTTCTCTTATTAGCCGAGTCAGGAAACTTACCAAATTTTACTTTATTGATCATATTATGAGATTGCTGATTCGGCATAATAATGATGTTTGGACTTCCAAATCCAATTTCATTATGAAGAATATCATTCCATTGTCCATCATATTCTCCATTATCGTGAATCATCTTGTTTCCAGCCATTTTCTAAAACCCAAAAAGAATAGTGTGAGAGGAAAAAATCATGCTAGGGGAAAAAACATAATAAAGGGTGAGTACCTTCAATATCTAACATCTTAGGTTAAATTCTAAGATCGTTAGCGTAATTCCAGGACTATAACCTATACGTATACTTAACCTTAGGGACATCCCTAGACATACCTTAGAAATATCTCTAGGGATCTCACTAACGTTTTTGCATCCTAGTTTCCAAAGGTTGACTAAACCTTTCCTCTGATACCAACTATAGAGACCCGAAGCCTGACGTACATGAACATTACAATACTTTTTCAGAATACTTAGTACATAACAAAAAATACACACACAAGGATCGTAATAGTTTAGTGTCTTTGGAAACTCGGAACGTAATCTTCTAATCTTGGTGAAAGATCTCCAATATCTCCCATATTGATCTTACCTTTTTTATACCTAAAACCTTTCTTTATATCCTGGGGAAATGAAAACATAAAAGGGTGAGCTCAAATGCTCAGTAAGGGTAAACAAAAGAAATATAAATCTCATCATATACACAGGCACATAACTTTTGGAAATCATAACCTGCAAAAGAGGGCATAATTTCATAACATGGGATAAATAATAGTAGTGAACTGAAATCCCAATAATCATAACATAAAACATGAAACTTCGTGGCATACAAACATAATCATAGAGAATCATTTCTTGTTAGTCAAGACTCATTTCCAAGACTATCTTAGTGGACACAGTCCCTTTCTGAACCGAGTCACCCTCGTTCCAGTCCTGTTTCACTGAACCGGTATAACCTACCATTCCATCCATTTCTATCTAATGAGATATAAAATCTTTACCCAATGCATTGGAGGGAGATATAGGTCCCACCCATCTCATAATGATACCATGCTTATGTGTGCCACAAAATCATAAACCATACATCATAGCATAACCCATGAAATAAAAATGGGATTCTTAAACAACATGACATCATAAAACAATTCATATAAGATAAAGTAATTCATAAAAATATTTCCATCACAACATAATAAAATCCATGTAATAATATGGATAGAAACAGAACCCTTTATTATCTTAGATGGAAAATAATTTTGATAAAACACTTGAACTCCATTCTTGAGGAAAATATCCTTTCTACTTCAAAAACACTTTTCCTTTCATAACATGTCATACAATTTTAACTAAAAGAAGTTTATCAAAAATAAACTTGAAAAATTTTAAAGGAAGATTCTTGGAAAGAATGTTTTAAAAATCCATTCATTCCGTATAAGTTAAAAGAAAACATTCTTCTCGTACTTTTGTCGGAAAAGTCAAAAAGTACCTCGTACGAAAAACGACAAAAGATTCCTTTCATGACTTTTCCTAAAAACTCACCGAAGGGTAAAATTGGATTTAAACAATTGTAGGTGGATGGAAATAAAATTACATATTGAGGAAACATGGGTGTGGATGATAAAATACACCCCAATAAATTTCAAAGTAAAAACAATCTCGAATAAAAATGAGATTGTGATATTTCCCTTACCTTAGGCCCGACTTGATTTGTATGTGTTCGAACCTCCTGTATAATGATTTAAATCATGTTATTGACTTATTACAGAATCATATTCATTGTTATTATATCATATATTGTCCACTTATGACTTTATATTACCCGTTCTTTTGTAAATTCATGTTAAAGTAGCGTTTTGGGTAAAATCGTCTCATTTGTCGTTCGTGTTTTTAACTTGTAATTATTAATATGATTACTTGGATCATGATTACTTATATCCAGAATGTAAAACATGATTTATATATAATATATATTCAGAATATATATATGTATAATATATCGATTAATGGAATGAAATACACCGTTCATGGAGACGGTAGTCCGTACGTACGCATGAACGGTGTTTTTGTTTCCTTATTGAAGTGAATGGAATTAAGTAGATGACATACATATAAACTTACATAAATATAGTATCATTATTATGTCATATATTTCATTAGTACTTATTATATATACATTATAATCATTCATGAATGGTTAATCATTGATAATGAATCTCATCGCGTCATGGAGACGGTATTCCGTACGTACGCACACGCGGTGATTTCATTTTTCCGTAGGACGGATAGAAGGTGAATTTGGGTTGTTTCATATTTATAATAACATATCAGTATGTAAGTAATACTGATGTTATTACTTTGTCAGGAAACAACTAAAAAAGAATAAGTTGAAGAAGAAAGAAATTGGAAAGATCGGTAATGGATATTACCTCTTCTTTGAAACACCTCTTTGATTCCTCTACTTAGGGAACTAAGATTTGTCTTTGAAGAAAACCAGGACATCTAGGATTATTATAGGGAAGTGTAGAAGGGATTTTGGAAGGGTTTTTCCGAGCTTGAGTGCTCAAATTGGTATGAGGAGGAGGGGGAGGAGGTGTCCTTTTATAAGGGAGGAGAGGGGCCGCTTAGGAATATCTCAAAATATTATTTTATATTAAAGTCAAAATCGGTTTATAATGGTTCCAAAGGGTCTTATTTCGAAGCTAAAGTGGGTATGGGTCTAAAGCATATCAACCAATAGGATTTAGAAAAATTTAGGTTATTATTTTAACCTTATCAATTAGATTTAACTCTAAGTTAAATAATTTAACTTTTACCGTGTCTTTTTGTTTTCTTACACTATATGGTTAATAAACTTACTATAACATTCCAAACGAACCCCAAATTGTTTATTATTAATATATATATCCTTATCTAAGTCATTTGGCCGATCCTTAGATTTTTAGGAATAAAATAACAATTAATAATATAATATTTGATTTAAAAACTATTTTGTGTCAAATTTGACACTATTTGATATATGATTTTTGTGAAAGTCATAACAGAATTATATGTTCGAACTAAGTTGATTAAATTAACACTAATATATCATAGTAACCTAGAAAATTAGTGTAATTCCTAAAAAGTCTAAAATTACTTTTATTTTGGTGTTTATAACATCAATTATGTCAATATTTCATTAATAAGAAAATTAATGCATCATCATTGTGTCATAAATAAATTAAATTATATAATGTCTAAAAATTATAAATAAAATACCATTATGTAGGAAATCTGTTTATCTTTCTAATTAATATTTATAGTCGAATTTAGCTTATGTATAACCCCATATTAAAAATTATTTACTTATTAAACATTGATTTTAACTATTTTAACTATTCATTAAATAAAATAATATTAAATGACATAATCTAATCTAAGTGGACCTAAATGGTCATATTATATTCATAAAGTTGTTTTTGGTCGAATTACACTTATCCAATAGAATTAGGACATGTGTTATGGTAATAGTAATATCATATTTACCCTTAGTTACCCTATTTACTATTAACTGCGGTAAAAAAAAGGTAAAAGTTACTATTCACCAAAAAATTATTTTTATCTCATTGAACCACATTCTACTTACTGATATCAACCGTGTCTGTCAGATTTTCGAAATTCCATTCACAGAAGCGGTAAAATTAAGTTTTATGCAAAATTCAGTTTTTAACCTACCACTTAATGGTTTCACTATTCATCAAAAATTGATGTTTTTCAGAAAAATGCCAAAATTTCACCCTAAGCTATAATTGATATTCCGAATTCAAAAATGATTTCTATTTTACAAAATTCCCAACATATAAGTTACATTAATTAATTTTATAATTAATTTCCGCTGTCACAACAAATAACGTGTTTTTAAGAGATAATAAATATCAAAAGATTAACACTTGTTTATGTGTGGTGTAAATGTGAAATTACATCCAATGACCAACATTATATTGAATTGTAAAAATATATTCTAAATATAATTTAAAACCACTCAAATTAATAATTTATCAGTATTAATTATTTCGATTAAAAAAGTTTTTTTAATTAAAATTTAGTAATTTTCACTATTCATCAGAAAATGAAAGTTATCCGAAAAGTACCAAAATTTCACACTAAGCTAATTTCGATATTAAAAATCCAAAAATAATGTCTATTTTGAAAAAAATAAAATAAAATAAAATATACAAAATTTCAAAAGGTGGTTATTACTATTCATAACAGCTAGTTTTAATAATATTTTAATAGGATATCGTTGTTTAGCGAAACTTGGTGTTGCGTACAACACAGGCTATCTTGGAAGGTAGCGATTTCGTGTAATTGAAACCAAGTCAGAGATGTGTGTTGTGAAAGATCCTTTTTGTGTAGCGTACAACAAAAGACATTAATGAAATTAAAAAAGAATATTTTTCATAAAATCTCATGGTGTTACAATAAAGATGTTCAACTATGGTGGATAATACGACCATCTACAACCATTATTCAATGTAATAGTTACAGATCATCTTATCTAATGGATACTAATGAATATCTAGATACTTGAATTGCTCGATAGTTTTAGCCATATTCTTCATGAGGGAATTAATATCATGTAGTGGTTGTGATTATGATGGAGGAAGACATTGGTCTTGTGATAGTGAGAGGTACCATATTTATTGTATTGTTAGTAGAAACTTCTTTGATACTCATTCATACCACTCATTTATATATTCCTATTTTCTTGATTTTAGTAAATATATGATGAATCTCGTGAATTTTATATGGAGTTAGTAAAACCCGTTCAAAATCGTAATGAGTAGGGGTTCTTGAGGACTTCATTTTCCTATCAGTATCTGATAAAGAGTAATTATTGGATTTCTTATTTATCAATCTATATCATTTTACAACATCATTTAAATATATTTTTTTATAATTCGTTGTATTAAGTTATGTTGTTATAATTGTCATGTCACTTTCCTTATCATCAATTGGAGCATTCAGGTGTTATGTGTAGAGTGGGATACATGATCTGGACGCACACGATCTTTCTTCTTAGGGAACATTTGTTTCTTATTTTCATTTTTATTGAATCTAAAAAATGTTTCATTTGTGAATAATTTACCATTGGTTTTTAGAGATTATTTACATTTTAGAAATATATTTATCTAGTTTTCTTCCTGAGAGGGAGGTAATGTATTCAATCTAGTTGGTTCTAGGTATGCAGCAGATCTCAACAACCATATACCATAAGGAACTAGTGGAGCTAAAATATCTCATGAACCAGTTAGATGATTGGATGATTAATGTATTTGTACTCCAAAGTGTTTCAACATTGAGATCCCTAGTTCTATTTTCCTAGAATTATAACGGTTCAAATTGATTATGAGTGGACTAACAATAGTTGAACACGGTGATGATTAAGAATAACTACATTTTTACCCATGTGAATTATTTCATTAATCAATTAAAGGGGGATAATAGGTCTGGTTATCATCTGTTTAGACTATGGGAGTCTGATATACAAAATTTGACTTTTAAGAGGATGTGTTTATATTTCATATATCCAGTGAAATCGTTTGGTTTGAAAAATGATCATGATTAATTTTTTTATAATGAATTATTTATTCCATTAGTATGTTGAATTTTTTTATATTTTTTAGGGATTTTATTTTGGTTTATTGTAATGACCAATCATGAGAATGACCAGAATCTATGTTTATAATTTTTAAATATTGATAATTCACCATTTCAATGGGTAGAATTTGAAATATATATTTTTCATCCAATAATTTATGTTTATGGAGCAATTGATTTCTGAATATGGAATATTAGTTTATCTCAATAAGGTATTGACATTATATTCATCGGAAAACCGCAAAAACATATTTAATATTCAGTGTTTTCTTGGTATGACTAGAAATTTTAGGACGGTTTTCAAGGATATCTCAAAGTCAACGTCACCTTTGATTTATCCAACCAAGAAGTTGGTGAAATTGATTTGGGATAAAAATGAAGCATTCCCCCATCAATGAACTGAAGTGACTTCTGAAATGAACTACTATTCCAATCTAACCAAATCCTGGTAAGGGGCAAGTTGTATTCAATGATTTTATGGATATTGTTTCATGTTTCTTGCTTATAAAGGATTATCATTATGTGGATAATGGTTCTCAATAGATTTGACGACATGAGATGTATTTTACACAAATGACATAGAGTTCACTTTCAGTTTTCATGTGCTTAAATTTTTGAGGCACTATAATTTTTGGAAGGTTCACAATATCTTTTGAAGACAAGAGTTTGAACTATATATTTTCTCATAAACTCATAAATCATACATAGAGTCAGTTGAATGAATACCTTATGCTGGGCGATGATGACACCATCTACACCCCGATAAAAGTGAATGTCACCGAAAACACTCAATGTATGAAAGATAAATCACCATATATTTTCAAATAGATGAAATATTGGAACCATATTGTGATCCTCTCTCAATGATACCTTGAAGCTCAAGAGGATTTATTTTATGGTGTTGACCATAGTAATGTTATCATTACCTATCCACACGTCCATTTTTCAATTTCAATAGTATGATGAATAATTCTAGGGAATTATTGAATAAATTTTTATGGGTATATCATTTCTAGTTGGTCTCTCTCTTTAGATGAAATTCAACACTTTGGGGACTAGTGTTAAATCTAATCAGCACTGAGGAGATCAATTTTGTTTAACACTCAATGTAATTCATGGCTAATAAATTCTAGATCTATTCATATGTTATATTACATGAGATGGTGATATTGGGTGGTGATTATTAAGGGGTACATTGTACATTATGAGTATAACTATTAACACTACCTGAAGATAATGGTTGAGCATGTGGTTAGGTAGAGTACAACATACCACACATACACTAATTTTTATATAGATTGTTCAATATAGATTCTGGATGATCAACTCTATTCAGGTGTCTTATATTCAAATTGATATTTTAACAACAACATGGTTCTATTTTAGTTTCATACCATTAATATTTATCATTATTCAATCAAAATGGAATCCATTGAGGCTTTATTTGGTTTTTTGTGGAGATCTCCTCTTTGTTGGGAAGAGGCGGTCAATGATTCTCTTATAGGACTAGGTCTTTTTCCGATGAATTCAATTTGGTTTTTGGATTAATGATGGTGTTTGGTTATCGTTAAGATTCAGAAGAAATCATATGGGGATTATTAATTTCATCCATTTGATATTTTCATTAGTGATTGTGTTTTCTTGAATGTTTCTCCTAGTTTTGGTTACCATCTTCTTAGAAAATAGTGCGTTTTTTCTATATGTTATGTCAGACTATTTGAGGTCTCTGAATAGCTTAGGTAAGTATATTATTGATTGGAATTACATACTTTGTTGAAATTTATTCATGATTTTTTCTTGAATCTCAACTCATGAAGATTCATCTGAATCCCACACATCTTCACTGCTATGAAGAGATCATGTTAGAGTTATATTATTCAGTTTTTAAGCAGCCAGTAGAGATGTTAGACACTCAACTAAATTTCCTTAGTGGTAAGTATATTCCTTAGTCATTTATTTTGGGGACACACATTAGATTCTCTAGGTAAAGGGGAACACGAGTAATCTATGGGGTGGGTGGACTCACTTTTTTTGGAGCACCATTATTTTGTATGACTTATTAGGGATTAATGTTCTTATGGTGGGGAGTTTTTAATATCGTGTATCCCTTTTTAGGTAAATCCTCACTCTTCCTATGTATCCATCTCATTTGGGTGTTTTCTATGTACATTCAATGGTGAGGATCATTTTTGGGTAAAATTACCTACTATCTAGGGATGTATATTAGTAGAATAAGTAGTCTATTAGGCTTAATGAGTCAATATATTAAGCATTTTCTATTTGGAAAAAAGACCATTACATTCTTGGTAGACACATTCACCTCATTAATTGGTTACTTTACATGAATAGGATGCATGTAATATTCCATGAACATGTTTAGATCATGAATTTATAACAAGACATGAAATTAGTTCACATAGGGAAATGGCCAGAATCATGAATTTTAATATGAGGAAACATGTTTTATTGGGTACCATATAAAACATGAAACTCACATCATGAAAGGGGATCATGTTGTGTATTTCTTGATAATATTATTTTTTCTAACACTACATGTATGATTATTTTCATTATACAAGTATTCATAACTCCCAAAATCTAGTATATTTTCCATGTGTTTTTGTGGATCTATTCTCATTTTAGATCATTCATATTTTGATTGATATTCATGTTTCTTGTGCTACATATCTCTTGGATAGAAACCACTCAACTTCTTTATTTCCTATTGTCAACAAAGTATCATTTCAGTGAGTTTTCAAATTCATTTATTCTGAAGTGATGTTCTTCATGAGGCTTTCTAGATTCATTGTGTGATGTTTGTATAGATGTTGACACTTTTGATGGTTATGGTTCCTTATGTGAGATCATCTAGGTATATGTTTTTTATATTCTCAATATACATCTTATCTGGTTGAATTTTTTCATTGTTTTTAGGATTGATTATAGTGCTTACAATGCTTTATTTCTGGTCTTTTTAATTTTTTGGATTATATTACATAGGTTTGAGACTCAAGTTTGAGGTATATAGTTATGTCCCTATCATGTATTAGATGAACAATAAATTGTATTTTTATAAATTATTTCATAAATATAGTTTCATGATTGATTTTTGATGTTGGAAAATGGGTTCTTAGAAAATATGGGTTTTCCTTGTTTCTATAAAATAAAATTTTATTATAAATTCATTGTGAAATGGATTTATAAAATTATTTTCTAATATATATTTTGATGGAATGATTTGGAAAATTTATCCCACAGTATTCCTCATGTACATTGTTGTAAGGGGTAGTAATATTCCTTATCTGTTGATACAATTGAGGGGATCACCCATGTGGTGTTCCTTAAATCCCTTTATAAATATTTTTACGGACTTGAAAAACAATATTTTGAGGTTGAATTTATTGGTCTTCCTATTCTACATTGATTATATATATATATATTATGTATTGATTCACTATTTTCTATATTGAGGGAACACGTGGCATAGATTTTCAAAATTTTAGTCATCCTGACCATGATTTACATATTCTTTGGATTATACTATTCTAAAATTGATGTGAAATGTGAAACATTATTTGAACAGAATTATTTTTTTTATATCATTTGATACTTTTATACCTATATTGTTTTATAAATATAGATGGATTGGAAATGTTTTTCAATTATTTTTATATAATTATTTTTCTGATTAATATGGCTTGGTTTTTTTAATGTTAATCATCTCTTTATTTTGTATTTTTTTTGGAACACTATGGTTGGATTATACCGATATTTTATCTCATTCCTTGTGCACCCCTTTGAAAGTGCATAGAAATTATTATCTCATTTTGTACACGGAAAGTCATGATAATGTAATGAGGTAGAGTGATTTTTGTTGGATGTTTTTGGGTACCTAGTATTGAGATAGTTGGAGTTTATACATGTTATCATGTGGATTATCTATTTTTATTTAATTTTTATTCCCTTTTGGACATGTACGACAGAGTTTGTGTTGAAACTTCTTTGTTGTATCACTTCTACTATATTTTTTTAACTTTTTGATTATGTATTTATTTAGGTTTTCTTCCACACGTTCATTATAATATATATATATATATTCATCGCTAACTATTTTGGGATTGGAAAATCATTCCCTATAGTTTTTGTATTCCTGTGTTCTAGTCTCCAACACATTGGGATTGAGAATTACATTGGGGATATCTTGGGATAGTTCAGTTACCAGTATGATATGTTAATCCAGAAATTTTTTTTACCCGAGTGCTGAATGTATTAACTATTTGGGAGAATTTGAATAATATGAAATGGAATTTTTAATATACATATAATATATAAAATTTATCTTGATATATTATTCCTAAAAATAGAAATAAAATTTATCAAAATTGATAAGTTTACTAATAGTGTGGGGGAATCAGAAGATGAATAAAAATTATAATTATTGAACAAGATCTAAAATTTAAAAAAACTACTTGAAAATAAGAAGTTCAGGGGTTTCATGATGAAAAAGAGATTCAAAAATTAGAGAATATGTGTGATCTTATGCAACCAAATTTATTAAAAGTAGTGGATGAATTGATCCTATCATGAATTATATATCAATGTTCAATTCAAGAAATTGGGAAATATTCAAAGAAAAAGGAAATGTGATAAAGGAAAATAATATTCTCATAATGGAATTGAGTATGAATTGATCGAATCAAGATTCATAAGAATAAATAATTTAAAGGATCTAGTATTATGGATAAATGTATTAAGATAAAAAAATATTGAAAATATAGAATTATAAACCTTAGTTTAATAATATGTAAATATAATTACTATAAAATATTCTAAAATAAGTCATTTGAGAATGAAAATTTTAATAATTTTTCAAAAATATTTGTTTATAAAATTGATCCAATGTAGATGATCAAAAAAATAGAGAATGTCAAAGGCTTATTTTTGGTAAACACAATATTTTATGTTGGGGATATTACTTTAATTAAAATTGATGGTCTTTTGAGTCTAAATTTATATTTTTATATTTCACATGTTTAATTAAAATAATCATAATTATTCTAGATATCTTGGAAGGCCTAATATTTAAGGGATGTTTCCATAGAAAATAATATAGATCCATAATAATCCATCAAAAAATATTTTTAATACTCAAAATAGATTCCTAGTGATAGATGTAGTATGTGAATAATGTGATATTCTCAAATAATTTATCATTGTGAAACCATCCCAATAGGAAATTAATCCTCATGAAAAGGGGAAAAAGAAAGTATCTTGTTGAATGTGAATCTATTAAATCCTAAATGGATGAATTTATATTTATATTGGATTGAGATTACACTTCACACAAGATGTGGAACATAATTTTAATAATGATTGTTATTAAACGTAATCAAGGATCTATGAAATTTTGGAAGTGATGGGTCACAAATGAATAAAATGGTTCGTTCAATTGGAATTAGAAAAAAAAAATTATATTTTAGAACCACCATTATATTTATGTGATAAAAAATATTATGTGTTTTATATCAGTAGAATGAATTTCACGACTAAATCATTATAAATATTTTTATTTTGGTAAAAATGATTGAATATGGAACGGTTCATATAAAATGGTAATAATAAAAAAGAAATTTTCTAAATACCTTATCCCCAGTTTCCAAGATCTAGTGTTTAAATTATTACACTCGAATAAGATACATGGAATCACATCCCAAAAGAAAAAATAATTTATTTTCCTATTAAACTAGGTATAAACTTTAATATCACATTATAATTGAAACCTAAAATTCAAATGTTTTTTCTTTGAGAACACCATTATTCCATATAAAATATCCCTAAATATAGATCATAAAAACGTCTTGATATCATAGGGATTATAAATCAAAAGAAATTGGTGATTTTGAATGCCCAATAAGGGAACATATACAACAACAATTATTATGAATAAGTATAACATAATCAATATAGAAATGTGTATAACTGAAACACAATACATTGAAAAAATAATATGGGATTGAAATCCATATATAAATAATATCATTAGGAATATATAATATATTATAATAATAAATAAATTTGTAATTATGTAATCCAAAATTATGGATATCATTAATATAATTCTATGATTAATCACATGATAGTTTACAAAGACGGTTAAAACCCCCTTTTATTTGGCCAACTAATTTGTTTAATGAGGCATATCGATGCATTGAGGGGATATTTAATTTTTGGCCTAAAATATAACATAAAAATTCTTGATCATTACTCATATTATATTGGTGAAAAATAATCAACAAAAACATTCATATTTTAAAACAAATATGTTATATTTTATATAATTACCCTAACAGATAAACAAATTCCCAAATAATAAAATGCAATATAGTTAATTGTATCAAAATAGTAAATTTATAATAAAAGTGATCCTAAACTATCAAATAAATGGATTGGGATAAAATTGATACAACATATCAAAACTATATCATAATTATAATAAATTATTTTTATCTATGATGAATAGGCATATCATTACAATTTCTTTAAAAACATTTTTGCGGAAAATTACATCTTCATTTTGAAAATCACATTTTAAAATAAAATGTTCAAAGAATATATTAAAAAATATTTTGTTAAAAATTACTTATTTAAATTATGAAGGAATTTATAAATCATTGAGTGGCCATTATGGATGGAAATTTTTTTATGTATTACACATATAAACAGATATTCTATTCACACATTCGATAAAAAATAGGAATTGTTTTGAAAAGGACATGAATATTCATTGATATTTTCGTGAAAATTAAAATGGGTAAATATTTATTTAATAAATAATTTTTAATTTTTTTTGAACATTTTTAATTATATTATTATAAAAAACATCATTTTATTAAAAATTATTTTCCACAGAGGAGGGGAATAAAATTGAGTGTTGTTAAAAAACATGTTAATAATTTTAATATAAAAAAATGAAAAGTGGTACTTTTAATTGAAAATTTAATGAATAATTATAGAATAATATATTATAGGGATTATATCATAGAAATATCAAATAAAAACATCAAGTGACACTTAAATATAGACAATCATGAATGGTGATAAGATTGTGAAAGAAGCCCTTACCACTTTGTTAACTTCTGAATCAAAATCCCCATAGAATAAATATAATCAATTGAATCATTAAATACTATTAAGTGAAATATATTCAAGATATGAAACATATAAAGGTGAATTATATACACCACACAATGGAATAATTATTCTATATGGAATATGTCTCACATAAGTAAAAGTGAGATGTGAAACCTTGAGCTCATGTTTTAATAACATTCTACATATTAGAAAATATTGTAAAATAAATATAGGATTATTATAATTATATTATATAAGTAAAAAAATATATCATAACATATACTATTTAATTATAATTTTTAACACCATTTTGTTAACAGTTCTTTGTTAAAATCAGTGTTTCAAGTGGTAATTGCTTTTCTTTTCATGTATGTTTTAGTACAATAATATTGGTTCATTTATTTTGAACAGGGTTAAATAATATACATAATTTTAAATATTATATTATTATAATATATATTTATTATAAATTTATTTATTTTAATCTATTTATGTAAGATATATAAAATGGATTACCCCATTCATATAGCAGGTAGTTCATATGTACACCAAAATGGAATTTCAATTTTTCTCGATGGATGAAATAAATGAGAAATAAATATTAATTAACATTCAATGAATAATTATTATTTTAAAAAAATAAATTATATTAATCCATTATAGTTTTATTACAATTTAGGTAAATACAAAATGAAAACATTTCACATCTCTACATGGAGGCGGTAGTTCACACGTACAGAAGAGTTAGATCAATTTTTTTTTCAAAAAGGAGTGATGTTAATAAGTTATATAGTATATTATATGTCATTTATAATTATTACATCAAAAACATAAAATATATTATATTAATCTATATCAACTTCATTTATTTTGGTGAATAAGAAAATAATGAATCACATCACTTTGCGAGGAAATAGCATGCCGAACACATGTGATACATAATCCTATCCACCACAGAATATAAATTATGAAGTTAAATGTGATATTATAATTATAAAAGTATAACAATTTAATCTATAATATATATATATATATATGTTAAATCCATAGTTATATACATCCATTAATGGTGGTTGTGGAAAACTAATTGAATCGGTCTGCTGGGTGGTAGTCTATCACACACATAGCTGGCTATATAATTTTCCAATTTGATGGAAGTAGAGATTTATATGTTTTATTAAATTAACATAATAACAAATCTATATATATTATATAGAATTTTGTTATTTTATTATTAAAATTTAATAATGTTGTAAGGAATTTGAATAAGAAGTCAACCAAAATGCTTCTTTATGAATTTTAACTTTTCCTTATAGATCCATTTAATATTTAGACACAAATAATTAATTGTTGTTATTACTCATCAAAAAAAGGAATATATTATGTGGGTAAGAATTTTATTTTGGGTTTTATTGTTATATCCAACGAATTTTTTAGTTTTTAATAAGTGAATATTGGTGGTTTCCTTTAATAAGTTAGGGAGAGGACAAAATTGATGTTTTGAAAATATAAATCGTTATAAAATTTTTTTTATGAAAAAAAACACAATTATTTTTTAATATCAAACATATATGGTGATAAGTTCTAAATATGTAAATAATATGGATTTTAAAATTTTGGAATGTAATTTTTATCCCCAATTTCTATTTTTAAACCCTATTAAACCCATTTTACCCTAACCATTGTAATTAATTTTTAATTTTTTCAATACTTGTTATGGTAAACAATTATGTTGAATAAAAAAGGGAATTAAACAAAATTATTCAAAATGTAGAATCTAATTTTATAGATTCAATTCACATATGAGAATAAATTTGATTTAATAATAAATCTAAGAAGTGATGAAATTGTGATTTTTACAAGAGAAAATTATCATAAATATAGAATGTTTCAATATAAAATTAAACATGAAATATAATAAATTTACTTATATTCATTGAACTATAATATAATTGACCTAATTTTAATCTAAATAAATAAAAAATATAATTTATCTTTTTAGTTAATTTAATAAAAAATATAGTTTTCAATTAAAAGTAGTATTTTTCATTATTACTATAAAAATAAACTTTAAAAAACTCAAAATAATCACCCAATTATTGTTGCATTTAAATTTAAACTTTTTCATTTTTTTAAATTTAATTTTTTAAAACTAGTGAAAAAAATTAGGCAATAAAATTCTGGATAAATGGCCTTTTAGATAAATACAATTTTTCATAAAATAATTATTTTTCATTAAATTAGGTCTTATTTTGTTACAAATAAATAGAAAAACACTTGATTTATTTTATATGCGTGTAAAAAATATTATTTTCATAATTTTAAAATTATTTTTCCTACCATCCAACATAAAAGAGAGCCTATAATTTTTTAAAACAATAATATTTTTATAGAGTATTGAGTTTGATTTTTATAATGTGTTTTGTGCATCACATGCTATCAAATATATACCATTTATTTAAAATGAAAAATCTTTTAAAATATTATTTAGATAAATTATCTTATAATGATGGTGTTGTGCTTCATATCTTCTATCGAATTTTTTGTTCATATATAAAAATATTACTGTGCAATATTTTACCCCCTCAAATAATTTTTTGCATCACAATTTTGTTTTTACCTCATAAATCCTGTGTTTTAAATTTGAGAGAACCTTCCTTTAATCCAAAAACATATGAAGGGTTAATAAAATATCCTCTTTATAAGATAGAAACTAAATTATAATGATCATATAGAGTAACACTTACTAGGTTTCACAAAATGAAAAATTTATTTGAAATATAAGATATTGGTGTGGAAGAAAATTATAAATCAATAAAAGAGTCATAGAGTTCATTTATCACAAGAATGGGAATGATATATAGAAATATAGGGACCTCAAAACCAAAAATATTTTATGAGTTAAAAGTGGATTTGATTAATCATATAAACAAATTATGGGATAATAAATTTATTTCAAAATCATATTCCAAATGTTTAGTTATTCATTTCATATCATAATAGATAGCACAAAAAATATATATAATATATTTTAATCGTGATTTTATAAATTTAATGTTCATCGTTTTTTATCTAATAAATTAATATCCACCATGATTTGTTAACACTAAATTTCTAAAATAACATTTATTGGGGTATATGATGCCTCAAATGTGACAATTCAGAATGTATATCTCTAAATATATACCAAAAAAATGTTTAGAACATTTTATCTAATATAATACATTAATATATAATCCAAAACTGTAACACCAAATGTACCACGTAATACAATCCAAAAATATTTATCCTTAAATCTGATTATATAAAAACCATTTCATATCAATGAGAACATCATGTAGGCCAATGTTAGGAAGTTAAACCTTTTCACCCAATAGTTGTGGGTTCAGTCCCTAAATACTTGTCAAATATAAATGGTTTTCCAAAACTAATAGAGAATATCCTTTTAAACATAGTTATTAATATTTTTCCTATAATGATTGAAAAAAGTAATATCCTAAAATTACTCAACATCAATGGTAAGATGGACCATAATAGTTTTCTATAACTTCATAAAAATCAATTTATCATTTTTATCTCAACATAAATCCCATGTTAAGTTTTAACCTCCCCCAATAATGTTTACTCTATGATGTTCAACATACCACTGTAAAACTATTCCAGTTCATTTTACCATTTAATTTTTTCCCACCCATTCTTAATGAATAACTATTGGAGTACAGTCATTAAATATTTAATAATTATTATTACTAAAATATCCTTGTTAAAATATTCCTATAAACTACTTATATAAAAAATAGACAATATATATAATAATTCCACATCATTTATAGTAATAGTATACTATTGATGTTGACCCATTAGCATATTTTGAGGTATAATAAATTAAATAATAGAGCATGGATTTGTGTTGTTCCATATCTATTTATAGGTAAAATTTTAACATATATGGATTTTATCATATCATTTCATTCATGTCCCTTGTTATATTTCTCTCCATAAATGAAGAATTATTCAATCCCTTCACAAAATAACATTGGTGTTTCTTCCAACAATTAACACATGTGGGAAAACCTATTTTACCTTCTTCCTCAATCCATTTATTATATAATGTTAACTTCTTCTATTTATTACCTTCTAATTTTTAGCACATTGGGAATTATTTCTCTAATAGTATAATACATTTTATTCTTTTCTTTTATGATGATAATATTTTAGAGACAAGTTCACTTATAATGAATTTCTTATTCCATCAATGAAACTATAATTATTATTATTTGGATTACGTGAATTAATGAGGTACTCATTATTTCTCCCAGGATCCATTTATAAAAATTGGTAAAAAAAATATATATGATAAAATTATTTAAACTACTTAAAATCCTAAAAAAATGAAATTTTTAAAGAAAATTTATATATTTATGGATTAATAATCTCTCAATAATAATCATTATTTCATTAAGAATTTTTCTACCCCATAAATGAATTTTCAAATACATTATAATGGATTTTAGTGAAAATATTAATTTTCGTAAGAGTATCATTTAGGAGTGTCAAAATAGGTTCTTAGTAAGTCACTTTATTGAGTACCTTGTAAAACTCATTTCATACCCACTGTTCCTTTTTTGGAGTTATAACCAATACAAAAAATATGTTCCAAAACCATCCCACTTTTATTATCCATAAGTGTGTTTATTGATAGGTCAAACTACATAATCTTCATCTTACCTAGTCATTTTTTTTCTTCTATACTTATTCTCAATTTCTATCACCATGTTATGTTCCGTTTTCCATGATATCCAAAATCTAGTTCCCAAGATTTCTAACCAACATCCTATGATACAACTTTAACATACCCTGAAACACAAATCTCAAAGCTAGTGGTCACAATATTACATTGGAATAAGATACAATTTATCACATCATGAAGGACATAATAGTTTTTTAATATAATTACACGTGAAAAATACTTGAATTTAAAATTATGACTAAAAAATAATATACTATCATTTTTTCTTTGAGAACACCATTATTACCCATAGAATAGCCATGAAAATAAATCATCATGAAATAATTTTATCCTATGAGGAATAAAATATAAGAATAGTGTGAGGTCAAATTCTAAATAATGGTACGCATTAAAAAAATTATCATTCCAAAATAAGTAAAAATCAATATGGAACCTTAACAACTGAAACACATTTCAAGTATTCAGTAAATTGAGATTGAAATAAATCTAGAAATAATATAATTTTTGAAATTTTGTGGATAATAAAAATAAAATAAATCATAATGACTTAATGCACAATTATGGACATTATATACATTTTCGGATGAATATTCTCATGATAATTTACAACTATGTAAAAAACCAATTTGATTGGTCTAATAATTTTTTTCTCACGAGCCCTATCGATGCATTGAAGGGATATGTAATTTCAATCCCTAATCATGGAAAAATAATTATAATGAATTTTTTATTTTAATTGGTTGAACTATAATAAACATTAATATTATTATTCAATAATTAATATAAAAATCATATTAATTACAGAAATTAATAAACATAGTAGTAAAACATTCAATGTAATATGGAAAATGATATCAATATAGTACATACATAGTCAAACTGATAATAAATAACCCAAATAAAGAACATGCATGATTTTAACAAAACACATCCCTTATGGATCATAAGTACAATAAACGATTGATGTCATTGATGAATATAAATATCAAAAAATTTCATAAAATACCTTTTTTAGAAAAATAACAATTGAATTGTGAAGATAACCTTTTGAAACTAATATTTCATAAGACATTTTGAAAATAACATTAACTAATAATATCCATTTATACATATAAATTAATCATTAATACATTGATTGGTCAGTATTCTATGAAATTCTGTATATGTTTTATATATTACAACTATGATTTGTTTAAAAAAATTTCATAAATTACAAATGATATTTTTTTGGAAAATTTAATGAATTTTCCTTTATTTTTTCATAAAACAAAAAATGGGTATATATATATATTTAATAATGTTTCTTTAATGGTAAAAAACATTTTAAAATACCTTTTTTTAATATATGGGTTCTGATGAAAAACTATTTTTGTTAGAAGAGAGAAATAAAGTCGGATTATGTGAAAAACATTATCGTAAGAATTTTATGTAAATAATAGTGGAAAAATTGTAATATTACTTGAAAATATTCAAGAAAATAATATGGTGAATAAATTAACTTATTTTAATATCTAAATATAAAATAACTTCCTTAAGGGAGAATTAAAAAGCAATCTTGAATTATAACAATATTGTGTAATTAAGACTTTAAACTTTGGTAACGTTTGAATCCCAATCCATATAAAATGAATAACATAAACTTAAAACTTAAATAAAAAAATTTTAAATAAACTAATTAAATTAAATATCCAAATTGGAAGTATATACCCCACACAATAGAATAAATTGTGAATATGTCAAATGTCTAATGGAAATAAATGTTGCACATGAACCCTTACCTCAGTTTTGAATTGCTTCGTATGTGATAAAACCTCTTGTATAATAAATATTTTATTTTATAATTATGTTATAGAACCATAACCATATATCTCATAAAATTTATAATTTTAATTTTTTTTATTTTATCAATACTTTATTAACTATTCTTCATTAAATTCCATATTTTGGGGGACAATATAAATTTAATATTGTATTTTTTTCTTCAATTTTTTCATTATAATTTGATAAAGTAAAAATTATCTCCCCAATTTGTAACATTATATAAATATACTATTTATTAATTATATATGAAATCATAGTAATTCACGAATTTTATCAAAATAAAATGGATTACAATTTTCATCGAAATGTTATTCCATAAGTACACTTGAATGTTATTTCCATATTACTTAATAGAGGGAATGAAAGGAAAATAAAATTTAATTAAACATTAAATAATCATTTTTATTTCATATATAGTGGTTATATTAATAAAATGAATCATTTTTACCTTCCATGTAAAAATAAAATGAATGACATTTCACATCACTACGTTTATGTGGTAGCCTACATATACGCATGAAAAATGTTATTGTTTTCCAAAGGATATGATGGAATGAAGGTAAATGTGATATTATATATAAAAAAATTGTGTTTATATCTTAAATATGTAATATATTCCCTAATTTTTATATTACTACGTTTCATGTAAAGGAGAAGATAAAAATTTAAAACATCTTATCATGAGGTAGTAGTCTTCCAATCAAAGGATAAATGTTATCATATCCTCTATAGAATTGAAGGTAAGAAGGAATTTGTGATATAATGATTCAATAAGAAAAATTTGTTCATAAATATTATATAAATATGTTATATATATCATTATATCCATTCAGAAAAAGTGGTGAAGGAAAGACAATTATATCAGTGCATGAGGTGGTAGTACGTCAAACACGTGATAGATGATTTCATTTCGCATATTATAGAAGAGAAGATAAATATAGTTTATTCAATTAAAATAATAAAAGATCAGTATAAAAGTTATACTAGAGATGTTATATTATAATAGTTTAATATTTTTTAAAGAGTTGATATAAGAAATAAATCAAGTACCCATGCTTCATAATTTTACAACTTCTTTAGAAAGCCTTTTTATGTTTAAACCAAAGCCTAAATAGGAGGGATTCCAAATAGAAATATAAAATATATGATATGGGGAGAAATGTATAAGAAATAAATTCTTTCCTTAGGTATAGATCCTATAATTTATGTCCTAATTAACTTTTATAGACCTCATGTGGAAGCCTAATGACTGCACAATGGTCTCAGTGGTGTCTGAGGCTCGTTTGGATCACAAATCCATTATTGTTTGAAAAAATTTCCATGTTTCACAATTTGTCTAAACCATGAAGGTTATATAATTATTTGACTAGAGAAATATCGCAATTATGGTTCATGGTTTCTCAAATCATACAACTTAGTCATGGGGGTTCCCCCTTTTCTTTAGGTACCCAAGCATGGTTGGCCCATGGTTTAGAATACATTGTGGCCAAACCATGCACATCTTATTTTTTCGGTGATTCTTCCATTTTCTTCTTAATGAAATAATTAACTCAATATTACTTCCCTATTCTAAATTCCAGTATACTAAACCTGAATTTCTCCGATGTTATATCTCTTTGAAGGCCATTGATAGGGATTCAAATATCCCCTTCGTCTGGGATCTGATCGAGATTCTATTTGTCATGTTGGATGCAATAAAGTAAGTACATGAGTATTCATAAGCCGTTATTTGTTTCTCCTTCTCTCAAAAATGTAATCAATGATTGATTCCTTATATACAATATTAATATATCCTAAAATCCAAGACAAATTATTGGATGACACCCGAGGAGGAGGGTCATCCGAGTATGAGTTGGGTGTTCTACAACTCATCCGTAAATTTCGTTGATTTTTGATGTAATGTGTGGGGCCTATTGATTTAATAGGTATGTGTTTATTAAATTATATGACTTTATTATAGTCATTATAACCATTTTCTAATGAAATATCCCTAAATGATATTGTTTGTTGGTGGTTGAATCCAGAACCCCCGACACCCCATGTAGGATGACATGCCATAATTGATTGAGTAGTGTTTTAACACTTTTTATACATCTTTCAAGAGTAATCGTGATTTACCACACTAATGATAAGATTCCTTTATTAAAATTACTATTGAATAATAATATAATTAATATTTGGTTACATGTAACTTCCACTTGACCTTCATAAAGTATGTGTTTAAATGTAAGCAATTGATTCAAATTATATTATGGCAATAATACATTAATATAGGACTTGAACTTATTAAATGAATATGACTATTTGGTTGCACATCCATAGCACACCATTGCATGTTCATAAATGGGAGATGATCAAAACATATTAATTTAACATTAAATAAATAGTTTTAATTAAATGGTTTCATGATACATGGAATTGTCAAACAAATGAAATCCAAGGCTTGATCCAAGTGAATATGTCAATTGATGAGTTATCATATGACCAAGTAAAATACAGTGAATTAATGGTGAGTGGGATATTTATTCACATGTAAATTGATATTTTTGTAGCATGTCTTAACTTGTGATAGCTCTTGGATTTGTAAGGTAATTCCATCTGTACTTGAGAATGTCATTCTGATTTGAGGATGTCAGTTTACTTGGATGATACCAAGGCGAGAACCTAATCATTACCTAAATCTGGATTCAAGGAATAAATCCATAGGATCTCTTCATTATTATAAAACTTTTCCTCATATACACCCATTTAATCCTGCGTGACATATGGTTTCATGGTCACATCCTTGGGGACGACCATTTCTTATCTTATGTTTTACATGGGATGTAATCCATTAACATAATCAGAAATGTTATTATGGGAATACCTTGGAAACTCCTCCATGGATTAAACTATTACCCCTGATCCAAGATTAGTTAGTAGTAAGTTCTCATCCGATTAGGTTAATGATTCCTTGGTGATTACATTAGAACCAAATAATATTAATTCTCAATCATGGTTTCCTTGTTTACCATGGAACCTTTACAACTACTATCACGAGACAATGTGGTCAGTGCGGGTAATGCCTCTTGTTACCTACAAATATAAATTGGTATTCAATTAATTAATTAATTGGTTACATGATTAAAGACCAACAAGGTTCTAAATTATGTACACGGGTATTTAATTACATTTTTCTTCATTACATTATATATAAATATATTTGATTTTACACTTTTATATTTCCATTAAACATTCTAGATGTTATTAACACCATCGATGGTGGTCCATTGAAATTTATCACACACCGTCTTCAGGCACAATTTTGTACCTAGGGAAGATTACATGAATGAAGGTGATTATAAAGGGAATTTTACTACTCTGTACAATTTATTACTGGTTGTTCTTGTATGGAGACAGTAGTCGATGACTGAGGTAGATCATAGGATTCTTTGGATAGTTTATGTTTTTCCTTTTGGATACATTTGGATTTACATGTATGTCTGCTACTTTGTGTCCATTATTTCTATCTTTCTACTAGAATGACGTATATCAGCATCAATTTTTATATGTTATTCTAATTATTTCAGTTATTATTATCCTTTTATATTTTAGTTGTGAAATATATTTAGCTTTATTACTTATGATAATTTAACTTCAGCTGTATCATATATGATATCCAATGTGATGTACTCTGGTAATGAGGGTATAGTCTCCCCATAGACACACCATAGACCCTCACTGGTAGTCAAAAGCCTCTGACGTTTGGGGAGATATGCTGAAGTCCATGGGGCTCATCATTCTCATTGAACCTACTAAGAGGAATCCTTGTCAGAGACATCAAAATGTGGTATCTGAGTGGTTACATTATTTATTTAATATTTAGAAAAAATAGTCAGCAGATTAGGAACATTTGGATCTTTTCCATAAGATATTCTTGGGCATCAGGAACACATGATTGGGGTAAAGGTGACTTTGGATGAATTATAATTTTTTTTATGGTTTAACATATTATGTTTTATATCCTTTCACCATTGGGTAACAAAATTTCTATGTGTTATTGATTATTATTCTAATTAAGATTTTATTTCATCATTGTCCAAATTATATGAAGGAATGGGGTATTGTATACTTGAATAATCGTCCACTGAGAATTTACATATCATTCATTTTACCATGCTGTATAGGTTCATTTCACTACATACATTTCATTATATGCCTATCATTTTTGTGTGATCCTTTTATATATATGTTCTTGTGCTTCCTTTGTGCTAGGATTGAGTGAATTCCTATTTGACTTTAGGATGATTAATGGGGCCTCATTGGTTGTAATTAGTAATTTACCAAATCAATACTTCAATTATAATTCAAATGGATGTTGTTTTTAGTTATATTGGTTATGGTCCCTAATATTGTGGGATAGATAGCCCATTTTGATGGAATTTTTATATAATAGATAAAAAATGGAAACATAAAAGTGAAATAGTTACACATCTTTATCCTGCCTCATCATTCTAATGAATGGTAACAGAGATAACCTGGTATTAAAAAAAATGAAATTAAAAGATTATCGGTAAATTATATAGCATGTTACTATTGACCCTTAACATACAAGAACAACTATATAAAATACTAGATCACATAATGATATTTATCCTTCAATGTTGTTTTTTGGGGTACTAAATCTTGGGTATTGAGTCCTTTCTTATGTCATGATTTTGTTAGTCTTTTGATATAGTTGATTAAATCTTGTTTTGGGGTGTGTGATTGGATTTGAAGATGCACAAGTAGCTTAGGAAGGTCATTTGGGACCTATTTATTTTAGTAAAACCTGTTCTGAGTGTTTATGACATTGAGAAATAAAACAACTACAATAGTTTTTCATTTTCAATGAACCTAGGTTGTGTTGATGTACCATCTTCGGTCTCCTAATATGGTAAAATGTTTTTTTCTGTGAAAAATTAACTAATTATGACAGGATGTCTCTAAATTCTCAGTGTATAAAACCATTTTTATAGGAAATTCATATTCTACCCTGGAACTGAAAAGTGATAATTTCTCATTGTCCCTGTACATCATAGAAATGAATTAAATAGTAAGATTTAGAGCCTGATGAATTATGTTTGGTTCGACCTAGTGACAGGGTCAAAGAATTGATGTTGAAAGGGCCTATCTATGATATGTTGTACCCTTAAATAGAAAAATTATTGATAAATTATTCCAGTTATGATGTTTGGTGTTGTTAGAATTATGGTGTCCCTATAATGACTTTTCCCTTCTAAATGAAACTATTTTTTAGATGTGTGGTCATCGTATCCTTTACCCTTGTTACGTGAAAGAGAAGCAGATAATTATTTATTTCAATAAGTTATACATACATAGGTCATGGTTGGGTGTCTCACAGATCTCATGACCTTTTTTTCTTCCTCAGTAATGGGACAAATTTTTTATAGTATTCTAGGATAATGGTCATATAGGGATTTTTGTATTAGGGTTAAATATTTAGTATGAATCACCTGATACATAGAAATTTTTTTTGGATAGCTTATGGATAGTATTGAGGTGTTTTCTTGCTTTATGAACATCTTGGTAGTATTTGTTCACGTTAGTGGTAACTTTCGAGTTATTATATGGTTTAACAAACCAGTTTGGTTTGGTAAAATCATTCATCCTTGTGTAGATGGGTATGTTCTTGGGTAATTTCTATAGTAGAGTGTGTTGGGATTTAAATGATGTTGGTTCGTCCTAATGATCATGATTAATTTCATGAGCATCTATTGTGTTGTCATGCTAGATATATCGGTTTTATATTTTCAATAATGTATTATAACATATGTAAGCTTGAATTATATGAGTATTTCATGTGCGGTTAATTTCATTTTTATCTAACATGATTATGAGTGACTAAAAAAAATAGACAATACTTGACCAAAAATACAAGAAGATGTATGGATGATCCCTTTTTTTCAAAGTCCATCATTGAAATCCCATATGAAAAAATAATGTAATAAAAATTTATTTGGGAAATATGAGAATGTAAATTTGATATTCAAATGAGATAAGACTAAGGCAGGCTTTCAAATAAATAGGAGAACATTTTTGGGAATGAAAATGAATGACAGGAAAGGGAATGAATAATTTAAATGGATGGGATTTATTCTTAACAACATTTAATATTGAAAAGGGATTAAAATTTTTTTTTATAAAATATCTAAATATAAATTGATCTAAAGATATATAAATTAGGTATAGTATATTAAATGAGAGAAAAATAAAACAGATAAAAATTATAACTCAATAAATCATATAGATTTATAAATGAATCATATATTTTAGGGTAGACATCTATCTTATCCAATAAAAATAAAGATCTTTAATTATGGAGATATTTCAAAATTTATTAAAACCATATGATAATATATATCATGTTGAATAATGTAACACCATACAAAGGAAGATTAGATCATAATTAAAAAATCATTTGTAAATAGTGGGTGATAGAGATGGATCTATTATAACTTAAGAATAATTATAAAAAACAACATGAAATTGAGAATGGTTGAATTTAACAATAAAATACCATGAATATGGATTATTAATTCTATTATATATCCATTTGGTAGTAGAAAAACCATTCAAGTAAAAATATTTACATTAAAGAAAATATGACTTAAAAAATAAAATTTGGAGATGAATATCTTGAGGCCTAATATACAATATAATAAACCACCCTAAAAGGGGATAAACTGTGATATTGTATCTCAAATACCTTAAATAATGAATTTTTATTCTACTATTTTTATAATTGGTAGTATACAAACCATTTAAATTAAACTAGGTTCATAAAATGAAATATGTCTCGAAAAATACTATTTTGAGAGGGAACCCTTAACCTCGTTTCTGAAAGTTCTATTCACTTCAACATTAAGTCAGAATAATTATATTTAGTTAATTAAATATATTTAAAATTAATTGTTATATCTATAGTTATATTTCTAATGTTAATTTATTATAATGTGATTTTTATTTTCAATATAGTTTTCAATTACACTAGTCACTCAGGGATGTTAGGTTATTTTTATTATAACACATTCAGTTTATTGACAACATTAAAATGTATTGTAAATTAAATCCCTATTATCCAGAATTATGGAGGATTATTTTGTTTATATTTCCATTTGGATAATACTAATGCAGTTTTAATGGGTTTTCCAAAATAGATCCAAATTTGAAAGGGTATCATGATAAGTCTAATTAAGGATGTTAAGTTTATTATAATGATTTATTATCTATATGAGATAATTTTTCTAATAAATTATAACTAAAATAATAATAATTAGAAAATACATGTCAAATAAATTTTAATGTCATCCTTGTAAGGTGTAAATGGAGAAAAAACACCTCATTCTCTGAAGTTGTTGTCTACTAATACGCATTATGCCATTTTCATTTTTTCAATGATATTGGATAGTATTATATAATGTATATTAAATAATTATAAGAACTCTTTAGTTTAGTAAAAATTACATTTTTATCATACATTCCTGGACATTGGGTATTTTTTAGTCTATGGTAGAAAAGAGACCGAGAATTCGGGTTTAGAATCTTATCAATCTCTTGAAATTTCTCCCTTGGGTAACTATTTATGACTATTCATCATGGTATTTTGGTGATAAATTATCCTATGTAGAATATGGAGGGCTTTCCTAAGATACTATATATTACATTGGGATAAGATAGGTCTTTGAATGGATTTTTAAATGGGAAGGATGAGGTCCCCTTTTATAAGTGACGAAAAATTACTTTTTAAAAAAATCATTTTTTCTAAATAATATCACCCAATTATTCAATTATAATGACTTTATAAATGTACAATAATGGTTCTTGGGAACGTTATAGGGTTTATCCTCCCTCAACCATATAATATCATTCATAGTTTACAAATTTTTTATCCACTTTCACTATACTAATCCACTTTTACACTTTACCATTAACATGGCTACTCCACATTCACCCATGTAAAAGAATTTTAAAGGAAAAAATTTCAAATTAATGTATTTATTAATTTGAAAATGATTATTTTTATAATGATAAAAATATATAAAAAATAAAATTTCTAAGGAGGAGATAAATTGATTTTAGTATTATAACCCATAATGTCAAAAAACACTCTCAATGTAAATGTTTAATTTACACTTAAAATTAATGTGTGGGGTATGATTATAAATTATTTGATTTTAAAGAAATAATTATTTTATAAATATACTAAATGTTATGTGACATTTATATCAATAAAAAACAATATTTTCATATACAACAATTAATTAAATGAAAAGACATAATGAAATTTCTATTATAATTAAAATATTAATTTTTATATGTTTTTTTTACAAAAATTAGATTATAATGATTAAAATTATTCCGTAAAGGAAAATTTTTTCAACTAAAAGGGTTTATAAAATTAAAAGTAACAATTTAATTCTAACAGGGTAATAAATATCATAGTTTTGGTAGAATTGTTTTTTGTATTCATCTAAAAACAATTATTTTATAAAATACCAAAAAAAAGATAAACTCATTTTCAAATGATGATAATATAAATATTAACCATTTTATTAAATTTTAGTTATATTAATGATAAAAATTAACTTTATAATTATAACATTACAAATTTTCTGAAAAAATCTATAATATATAACTTATGTTTTCAAATTTTAAAAATGGACTTATAAATTAAAAATAACATTTCTGAAATTATAAATTATATTTTGAAATATATAGTTTTTCTTCTAAAAATATTGATGAATTTATAATTATTAATAACATAATTATAATAACATAAAATTCATGTTATTTATAAATATAATATATTTCACTATTCTCCTAAAAATCATTTTTTTATAAAAAAATACAAAACAAATTATAACTAATATTGAAACTCATTATCAAGAAATTAATTTTAAGTTTTTAAAATAAATAAATATTATTTTATATATTAATATTTAATTACTAAGATAAAATACAATGAAAAATTAATTTTTTAGGAATTTAAATTTTTAAAAATATATTTCGTTCTTTTTTTAATTCCTCTAAAAAGTAATAAATCTAAAATTTATTTATCAATAATATTATTTTTAAATATTCAATCAACTCTAATATAATTACTTTTATTTATTTAAAATTATTTTGAAAAAATTATAAATTATTAAAAAAATTAATTATTTTAGTAATTTTTATTAAAATAGCCTTTATATGTGACCAAATATATTCATATATTTTTTTAATTAGATTTCCCATATTCATAAATAATTTAACACCCCGAGATTTTATGAAAAATATTCTTTTTTACTTTCATTAATGTCTTGTGTCATACACTACACCAAAAAAAGTTTTCACAACACACATCTCTGACCTGGCTTGAATTACACGCAATCGCGACCTTCCACGATAGCGTGTGTTGTACGCAACACCATGTTTCGCTAAACAACGATATGCTATTAAAATATTATTAAAACTAGCCGTTATGAATAGTAATAACCACTTTTTGAAATTTTGTAAATTTTATTTTTCAAAATGGACTTCATTTTTGGATTCGGAATATTGAAATTTTCTTAGGGTGAAATTTTGGTAATTTTCGGATAACTTTCATATTTTGATGAATAGTGGAAATTACTAAATTTTAATTAAAAACCACTTTTTCAATCAAAATAATTAATAGTGATAAGTTATTAATTTTATTGGTTTTAAAGTATATTTAGAATATATTTTTACCATTTAATACCATGATGGTCATTGGATGTAATTTCACATTTAAACCAGTTATAAACAAGTTTCAATCTTTTGATAGTTATGATCTCTTAAAAACACGCTATTTGTTTTGATGACGGGAATTAATTTTTAAATTAGTTAATAAAACTGATATTTTTTGAATTTGGTAAAATATACATCATTTTTGAGTTCATAATATCAAATATAGCTTAGGCCTAATTTTTGGTATTTTTCTGAAAACTTTCAATTTTTGATGAGTAGTGAAACCACTAAGTGGTAGTAAAAAAAACTGAATTTTTCATAAAACTTAATTTTACCGCTTACGTAAGTGGAATTTCAAAATTCCAAGAGACACGGTTGATGTCAGTAAGTAAAATGTGGTTCAATGAGATGAAAATAATTTTTGGTGAATAGTAACTTTTTTACTTTTATTTACCACGGTTAAAAGTAAATATGGTAATTAAGGGTAAAAATGATATTATTATTACCCTAACACATGTCCTAATTTTATTGGATAAGTGTAATTCGACCGAAAACAAACTTAGGAATAAAATATGTCCATTTAGGCCCACTTGAATTAGATTAGGACATTTATTATTATTTAATTCAAAGAAGAGTTAAAAGAGTTAAAATAAAAGTTTATTTACTAAAATATTTTTAATATGGGGTTATACATAAGATAAATTCAACTATAAATATTAATCATAAATCTAAAAAGATTTACTACATAATTTTATTTTATTTGTAATTTTTATAAATTATATAATTTAATTTATTTATGACACAAAGATGATGCAGTAATTATCTTATTAATGAAATATTGACATAATTGTTGTTATAAATACCAAAATAAATGTAATTTAAGACTTTTTATAAATTCCACTAATTTTATAGGTGAATTTGACATGTTAGTATTGATTTAATTATCTTTGTTCGAACTTATCATTCTGTTATGATTTTCACAAAAATCAATTACTAAATAGTGTCAAAATTGACATAAAATAGTTGTTAAAACAAATATTATATTATTAATTGTTATTTTATTCCTAAAAATCTAAGGTTCGGCCAAATGACTTAGATAAGGTTATATATATTAATAATAAACAACTTGGGGTTCTTTTGGCTTCTTATAGTATGTTTATTAACCTTATAGTGTAAGAACACAAGAAGACACGGTAAAAGTAAAATTATTTAACTTAATGTTAAATCTAAATGATAAGGTTAAAATAGGCACATAAACTTTTTTAAATTCTATTGGATGAGATTATTTCGACCCATCCCCACCTTAGCCTCTAAATAAATCAATTTGGAGCTATTTAAAACCGAACTTGACTTTATAATAAAATAATATTTTTAGTTATTCCAAAGGTGCCCCTCTCCTCCCTTATAAAAGGGCACCTCCTCCCTCTCTTCCTCACACAACTTTGAGCCTTCATGCTCGGAAAACCCCTACCAAGTTATTTTCTCCACTTCCCTAGAAACATCCTAGAGGTTCTGGTCTTCCTCAAAGACCAATTTTAGTGCCCTAAGAGGAGGTCTCAATGAGGCGCTTCAAAGAATAGGTAATTTCCGTTACCGATTCTTCCACCTTTATTTCTTCTTCCACTTCTTCTACATAGGTTTTTTCATTATGAAGTAATAACATCAGTATCACTCATATACTGATATGTTATTATATGTATGAAACAATCCTATTTCACCATCTATCCATCCTACGGAAAACGAAATCACCGCGTGTGCGTACGTACGGAATACCGTCTCCACGCCGTGGTGAAATCTATTTTCCACCACCACATTACTTGGATGGGTATAATGGTGTAAATAATAACTATATATTATTATTTTAAAGTGATATTGATTCTGAAATAGTATACATACACTCCAATACAGTCCCACGATCATGAGAACGATATCATCGCTCGTGCGTACGTACAGACTACCGTCTCCACATCACGATGAGATTCATTCTCCACTTTAACCATTTCCTGAATGATTATAAAGTGTATATAATAAGTAATCATGAAATATATGACATAATAATGATACTAGATTTATGTTTATATATATGTATATCATCCACTTAATTCCGCTCAACTCAATAAGGAAACGAAAACCGCGTTCATGCGTACGTACGGCCTACAGTCTCCATGAACGGTGTATTTCTTTCCATTTACTGATTTATTATATATATGTATATTCTGAATATATATATATAAATCATGTTTTATATTCTGTAATTAAGTAATCATGATCTAAGTAATCATATGAATAATTACAAGTCAAAACACGGATGACAAATGAAACAATTTTACCCAAAACACTCTTTAACATTGAATTTACAAAAGAACGGGTAATATAAAGTCATAAGTGAACCATATATGATATCATAACAATGAATATGATTCTGTAACAAGTCAATGACATTATTTAAATCATTATACAGGAGGTTCGGACACTTACGAAGCAAATCAGACCTAAGGTAAGGGAAATATCACCATCTCATTTTTATCTGAGAATGTTTATACTTTGGCATTTAATGTGGTGTATTTTATCATACACATCCATGTTTCCTCAATATGTAATATTATTTCCATTCACGTAAAATTGTCTAAATCCTATTTTACCCTTCGGTGAATTTTTAGCAAAAGATATGAAAGGAATCTTTTGTCATTTTTCGTACGAGGTAGTTTTTCGACTTTTCCGACAAAAGTACGAGAAGAATGTTTTTTAACTTATACGGCATGAATGGATTTTTAAAACATTATTTCCAAAAATATTACTTTAAAAGTTTTCAAGTTTATTTTTAATCAACTTATTTTAGTTTATAATTGTACGATATTTTAAGAAAGGAAAAGTTTTTTTTAAGCATAAAGGATATTTTCCTCAAGAATGAAGTTCAAGAGTTTTATCAAAATTATTTTCTATATAAGATAATATAGGGATCTGTTTTTATCCCTATTATTACATTTATTTGATTATGTTCTGATGGAAACATTTTTATGAATTCCTTTATCCTATATGAATTGTTTTTTGATGTCACGATGTTTAAGATTCCCATTTTTATTACATGGGTTATGCAATGATGTATGATTTAAGATTTTGTGGCACACATAAGAATGGTATCATTATGAGATGGGTGGGACCTATATCTCCCTCCAATGAATTGGGTAAAGATTTTATATCTCATGAGATAGACATGGCTGGAATGGTAGGTTATACCGGTTTAGTGAAACATGACTGAAACGAGGGTGACTCGGTTCAGAAATGGACTTTGTCCACTAAGAAAGTATTGGAAATGAGTCTTGACTAACTAGAAATGATTCTCTATGATTATGTGTGTATGCCACTAAGTTTCATGTTTTAATTAATGATTATTGGGATTTCATTTCACTACTATGATTTATCCCATGTTATGAAATTATAATCTCTTTTGCAGGTTAAGATTTCCAATATGTTATGTTCTTATGAATATGATGTGATTGATATTTATTTTGTTTACCCTTACTGAGAATTTGAGCTCACCCTTTTATGTTTTCTTATCCCCAGGATATAAAGAAAGGTTTTGGGTAAAAAAAAAGAAGATCTTTATGGGAGATGTTGAAGATCTTTCACCACGATTAGATGATTATATTCTGAGTTTCCAAAGACACTAAACTATTATTATCCTTGTGTGTGTGTTTTTGTTATGTACTAAGTATTCCGCAAATGTAATGTAATGTCAAAGTACGTCACGCTTCGGGTCTCTACAGTTGGTATCAGAGGAAAGGTTTAGTCAACATTAGGAAACTAGGATGCGAAAACGTTAGTGAGATGCCTAGAGATATTTCTAAGGTATGTCTAGGGATGTCCCTAAGGTTAAGTATACGTATATGTTATAGTACTAGAATTACACTAACGATCATAGAATTAAACCTAAGATGTTAGATATTGAAGGTAATCCCCCTTTATTATGTTGTTTTCCCTAGCATGATTTTTGCCTCTCACACTATTATTTTTGGGTTTTAGACGATGGCTGGAACCCGAAGGAACCGTGTTGATCAATGAAATGGGCAATGCAATGATTGAACTCCTGAACAAACAAATGTTATGGGAGATGGAGTGAAAAATCTTATTACTATACTTACACAAGCTATGAATCATTCTGGACTTCCAAATAAGAAGAGAAGGGAACAATATTCTATTGAGTCATTCATGAGGCAACGTCCACCTTCTTTCAGTGGGTATTCTGATCCACTTGTTGCTGAACAATGGACCAGTACCACTGAAAAGATATTTTCAGTTATTCAATGTTCTAAACATGATAAAGTCATCTTAGTAGTATATCGTTTGGAAGGTGAAGCTGATCAATGGTGGAATCTTATCAAGAATACGAGGCCAAGAGATGAAATTGAGTCCATGGAATGGGACGAGTTAAAGAACTTGTTTTTCAGTAAGTACTTCCCTCGTATTCTTCGAACAAAGATGGAAAAGGAGTTTCTTGAGCTGAAGCAGAAGGATGATGAATCTGTTGGTATATACGAAGCGAATTTTACAAGACTTGAAAGGTATGCATCTGGCATTATCATCCAACCTGAAAGTAAAGTTGATCGATTTTTTAGTGGCTTAAAACCAAGTCCTCGAACGGCATTAGCTATAAGAGACTTCAGTAGATATGAAGAAATTGTGCATTGTGCTATCAAGGTAGAAATGGAAGTTGGTGTTACATATCCATCTCATGGTTTTGACAAGAAACGAAAGATGGAGTTCAAGGAGAAATCTCAGAATAATGGTGAAAAGAAGATGAATGTTTCCTTATGCACAAAGTGTGGAAAGAAGCATGGTGGAGATTTTCTTAAAGGGACTAGAAAATGTTTTAAGTGTGGAAAAGAAGGTCATCGAGTAGCTGAGTGCCGAAGTAATGGAAAAAGGGTGTCTAATGATGTGAATAAAGAAAAAACTGCAGAGAATGCACCACTAACAATTCAATGCTTCAAGTGTAAGTAAATGGGGCATTATGCTAATAAATGCCCTAATCCAAGGGTTAGTGATGATCGACATGAGCAACTGCTTAAGGAAAAGGACAAAGGGAAGTCACATGCGATCACTATTGGCGATGTTGAATATGACAACGATGTGGTGGAATGATTAAGTGTTTATATAATGGGATTCCAAAATAATATTGTATCATGGAGTATTGGAATATTTATGTATTGGTCTAATGTGGTATTCAATGTGATTGAGATATTTTTGAAAATAAGATGATATGCGCATAATGAAGGGAAAACGAGAAAATGAAAATTTTAACAGTATTCATGAGCTCATGATTGATATAAGGACTAAGTGATATCATGGTTTGAGTATATAGAATTTTGAGGAAAGTGTTAACTTTTAACTGCATTCATGTTTTCACTAAGGTTCAATGGGTATTAATTCTTCAAGAGAATACATGATTAAGGTATTCACATGTTTGTAATTAGACAAACAAGATATATCTTTTGATATATGAAGGGATAAATGATGGCATTCATGTGATCATTTTCTCTATACTATGAGCATGGACCGAAGTATTTTAGATAAGCCAAAAGATTGGAATGGATTATGTTGGACATAAATTAGTAATGTTTAAGGATAGAAATTTGGATATTATTTATGTGATGTTATAGTAATGTAGTTTTAGAAAAAGGACAACCTGCAGGACGGGCGACAACCCATCGCGTCGGACAAGGCTATTGGAATCGAACCCACAACTCAAGTGCGACTGGACTTTATCACCTACCACTGGCCTACAGGAAGTCCCTGTTTAGTAGAAACTATTTTTATTATATTATTCAGTATGATATATGAAGTATAAGTCCATTTTAGGAACCATATATGATTAATCTCACCATAGAATGACTTACGTATATTTAATAACCTTTGCTAACCTTTTCTTTGAGATAGATGGAATGACCCGTCATTCTATCACATGATCTGCTAACACTTCACGAATAACAAATTCAACTTCATTTATTTAAGAGATGAAGTGGAAATTGTTCAAGGCACGAACTACAGTGAGATTGTACCAAAATAAAGTAAGAATTTATTCTAATTCAAATTCTTCAACTTTAGGGAAATGATCTTGAAAACCAAAAATGTTGTCCTAGTGCTTTTATATCTGGTTAATCAGATGGTACCTTAGATCGTCACAAATTTATGGATTTGTGATTTCTGGCTTTTCCATAGCCATGTTCTCTACTACTCTCCATCAGAACATGATGGTTAGATTTCTCTTCCATATCCATATTTTCACCTATGTGGAAACCCAGTGATTAGTTTATTTGGGTAACCGTTAAGTTTCATACTTATGTTTTTAAAGATTAGTTTTGGTATTCCTTTTTACGATGTGGGTTTCTATTAAAGAAAATTTTGATTAGTAAACCATTTATAACCCCGATGAATTTCGAGGGAGGAATTCATTTTAAGGGGGGTAGAATGTAACACCCCGAGATTTTATGAAAAATATTCTTTTTAATTTCATTAATGTCTTGTGTTATACGCTACACCAAAAGGAGCTTTCAAAACACACATCTCTGACCTGGCTTGAATTACATGAAATCGCGACCTTCCACGATAGCATGTGTTGTACGCAACACCATATTTCACTAAACAACGATATGCTATTAAAATATTATTAAAACTAGCCGTTATGAATAGTAATAACCACTTTTTGAAATTTTGTAAATTTTATTTTTCAAAATGGACTTCATTTTTGGATTCTTAATATCGAAATTAGCTTACGGTGGAATTTTGGTAATTTTCGGATAACTTTCATATTTTGATGAATAGTGGAAATTACTAAATTTTAATTAAAAACAACTTTTTCAATAAAAATAATTAATAGTGATAAATTATTAATTTTAGATGTTTTAAAGTATATTTAGAATATATTTTTACAATTTAATACAATGATGGTCATTGGATGTAATTTCACATTTAAACCAGTTATAAACAAGTTTCAATCTTTTGATAGTTATTATCTCTTAAAAACACGCTATTTATTTTGATGATGGGAATTAATTTTTAAATTAGTTAATGAAACTGATATGTTTTGAATTGGGTAAAATATGCATCATTTTTGAGTTCATAATATCAAATATATCTTAGGCCTAATTTTTGGTATTTTTCTGAAAACTTTAAATTTTTGATGAATAGTGAAACCACTTAGTGGTAGTTAAAAAACTGAATTTTTCATAAAACTTAATTTTTCCACTTCTGTGAGTGGAATTTCAAAAATCCAAGAGACACGGTTGATGTAAGTAAGTAAAATTTTGTTCAATGAGATGAAAATTATTTTTTGTGAATAGTAATTTTTTACTTTTATTGACCACGGTTAAAAGTAAATAGGGTAATTAAGGGTAAAAATGATATTATTATTACCCTAACACATGTCCTAATTCTTTTGGATAAGTTTAATTCGACCAAAAACAAACTTAGGAATAAAATATGACCATTTAGTCCCACTTGAATTAGATTAGGACAATTATTTGTATTTAATTCAAAGAAGAGTTAAAAGAGTTAAAATCAATGTTTATTTACTAAAACATTTTTAATATGGGGTAATACATAAGATAAATTCTACTATAAATTGTCATTATAAAGCTAAAAAGATTTTCTACAGAATTGTATTTTATTTGTAATTTTTAGAGATTAAATAATTTAATTTATTTATGACACAAAGATGATGCAGTAATTATCTTATTAATTAAATATTAACATAATTGATGTTATAAATACCAAAATAAATGAAATTTAATACTTTTTATGAATTCCACTAATTTTCTAGGTTAATATGACATGTTAGTATTGATTTAATGAACTTTGTTCGAACTTATCATTCTGTTATGATTTTCAGAAAAATTAATTACTAAATAGTGTCAAAATTGACATAAAATAGTTTTTAAAACAAATATTATATTATTAATTGTTATTTTATTCCTAAAAATATAAGGTTCGGACAAATGACTTATATAAGGTTATATATATTAATAATAAACAACTTGGGGTTCGTTTGTCTTCTTATAGTATTTTTATTAACCATATATTGTAAGAACACAAGAAGACACGGTAAAAGTAAAATTATTTAACTTAATGTTAAATCTAAATGATAAGGTTAAAATAGGAACTAAACTATTCTAAATTCTATTGGATGAGATGATTTCGACCCATCCCCAAAATAGCCTCGAAATAAATCAAATTGGAGCTATTTAAAACCGATCTTGACTTTATAATAAAATAATATTTTTGGTTATTCCAAAGGTGCCCCTCTCCTCCCTTATAAAAGGGAACCTCCTCCCTCTCTTCCTCACACAACTTTGAGCCTTCAAGCTCGGCCAAACCCTGCCAAATTCTATTCTCCACTTCCCAAGAGACATCCTAGAGGTTCTGGTCTTCCTCAATGACCAGTTTTAGTACCCTAAGAGGAGGTCTCAATGAGGCGCTTCAAAGAAGAGGTAATTTCTGTTACCGATTCTTCCACCTTTATTTCTTCTTCCACTTCTTCTTATTAGGTTGTTTCATTATGAAGTAATAACATCAGTATCACTCATATACTGATATGTTATTATAAGTATGAATCAATCCTATTTCACCATCTATCCATCCAACGGAAAACAAAATCACCGTGTGTGCGTACGTACGGAATACCGTCTCCACGCCATGGTGAAATATATTTTCCACCACCACCTTACTTGGATGGGTATAATGGTATAAATAATAACTATATATTATTATTATAAATTGATACTGATTCTGAAATAGTATACATACACTCCAATACAGTCCCACGATCATGATAACGATATCATCGCTCGTGCGTACATACGGACTACTGTCTCCACGACTCGATGAGATTCATTCTCGACTTTAAACATTCATGAATGATTATAAAGTATATATAATAAGTAATCATGAAATATATGACATAATAATGATACTGTATTTATGTGTATATATATGTATGTCATCCACTTAATTCCTCTCAACTCAATAAGGAAACGAAAACAGTGTTCATGCGTACGTACGACCTACCGTCTCCATGAACGGTGTATTTCTTTCCATTTACTGATTTATTATATATATGTATATTCTGAATATATATATATATAAATCATGTTTTATATTCTGTATTTAAGTAATCATGATCTATGTAATCATATGAATAATTACAAGTCAAAACACGGACGACAAATGAAACAATTTTACCCAAAACGCTCTTTAACATGGAATTTACAAAAGAACGGGTAATATAAAGTCATAAGTGAACCATATATGATATCATAACAATTAATATGATTCTGTAATAAGTCAATGAAATTATTTAAATCATTATACAGGAGGTTCGGACACTTATGAAGCAAATCGGACCTAAGGTAAGGGAAATATCACAAACTCATTTTTATCCGAGATTGTTTATACTTTGGCATTTACAAGGGTGTATTTTATCATCCACAACCATGTTTCCTCAATATGTAATATTATTTCGATTCACCTAAAATTGTTTAAATCTGATTTAACCCTTCGGTGAGTTTTTAGCAAAAGATATGAAAGGAATCTTTTGTCATTTTTCGTACGAGGTACTTTTTTGACTTTTCCGACAAAAGTACGAGAAGAATGTTTTTTTAACTTATACGGCATGAATGGATTTTTAAAACATTATTTCCAAAAAGATTCCTTTACAAGTTTTCAAGTTTATTTTTAATCAACTTCTTTTAGTTTATAATTGTACGACATTTTGAGAAAGGAAAAGTGTTTTTGAAGCATAAAGGATATTTTCCTCAAGAATGAAGTTCAAGAGTTTTATCAAAATTATTTTCCATATAAGATAATATAGGGTTCTGTTTTTATCCCTATTATTGAATGGATTTGATTATGTTGTGATGGAAATATTTTTAGGAATTCCTTTATCTTATATGAATTGTTTTATGATGTCACGATGTTTAAGATTCCCATTTTTATTACATGGGTTATGCAATGATGTATGATTTAAGATTTTGTGGCACACATAAGAATGGTATCATTATGAGATGGGAGGGACCTATATCTCCCTCCAATGCATTGGGTAAAGATTTTATATCTCATGAGATAGACATGGCTGGAATGGTAGGTTATACCGGTTCAGTGAAACAGGACTGAAACGAGTGTGACTCGGTTCAAGAATGGAATTTGTCCACTAAGAAAGTCTTGGCAAAGAGTCTTGACTAACAAGAAATGATTCTCTATGATTATGTGTGTATGCCACAAAGTTTCAGGTTTTAAGTTATGATTATTGGGATTTCATTTCACTACTATTATTTATCCCATGTTATGAAATTATTCTCTCTTTTGCAGGTTATGTTTTCCAAAATGTTATGTTCTTATGAATATGATGTGATTGATATTTCTTTTGTTTACCCTTACTGAGCATTTGAGCTCACCCTTTTATGTTTTCTTTTCCCCAGGATATAAAGAAAGGTTTTAGGTTTAAAAAAAAGAATATCTTTATGGGAGATGTTGAAGATCTTTCACCACGATTAGAAGATTATATTCCGAGTTTCCAAAGACACTAAACTATTACGATCCTTGTGTGTGTGTTTTTGTTTTGTACTAAGTATTCCGCAAATGTAATGTAATGTCAATGTACGTCAAGCTTCGGGTCTCTAAAAATAATTTTCAAAAGGTTATGTTTGAATGGAATATGATATCACTGGTTTTTGTTTCATTATTTCATGTTGATAAAGCTATCAATCAAATTTTACTTAATTAGAGGAAAACATATATTAATAAAAATGGGTCATAAAATTATGACCCTCAAATAAATTACATCATCGCAACTTTAAAAAACATTTTTTGTGTGTAATTTATATAGGGAGATCATAATTAACCAAAAAGTTGTATTTGGTCAAGACTAAATTTATAATATGATGTCATATATCTCTATATCAATATTTGTTTGAGTCCTTGGTAAAAATAGATACTAAATTATTAATAAAAAAATAAAAAATAAACAAAAGATGAATATATAGGGTAATATTACTCAAACCTTGAATTAGATATATATATCGTGGATATATAAATTATACCTCATTTTTTAAATAGCTCAATACCTTATATGGAAAATACAAAATGACTCAAAACATAAACAAATCAATAATGAAAAATTAATATGAACCTCGAAAAAAGATTATTCATAGGTTTGTACATGTTACTATGATAAAGGAGGTGATTGGTGTCAATTTTTTTCTTAAATATTTATATTGGGGCATTGCTTCCATAGTGAAAAAATTCCCCACATCTAAAATAGGGCATCATTAGTGGCTCATTAGGGAAAATATTATCACCCTTATTTGAATCCAATTTTTTTCAATGATAAATTACATTCACCAAATTAAAATAATTAAAGAGTCATCTGGACCACATGAGGAAATTTCTTCTGGGATTCATCGATAATTGTTGATGTGTATGACATTGAATATTTGATCCCATGATTTTTCCATCACTTGAGTTATCACTAGACTTCAAGAATCTCTTCATTGGGGTATTCAAGATTAACTCTATCATTATATTTTCAATAATAAATCACTATAGTTTTTTTCCATAATAATAATATTTACCATTCTATATCCCACTTTATTGTGTTGATATTATAGAGAATCACTAAATTGTCCCTCACACAAATAGTTAAGTTAGTTTTTTTTGGGTTTCAAACATTACTAAAACCAACAGTGGATAATGTGATTGATGAAAAATTATCATTATAGGGGAAGTATCCTAAATAACTCAATAAAATTATATATTAATATGTACAACTTTGTAATATCATCTTGTATTATTATAATTTATTTAGCTATATTGTAACTCTTTATTTGACCTATATCATTCAAATTTTAACTAATATCACTCCAAGATGAACATATATCATCCTTGGTTCATCCTATATCAATCATGATTACTCCAAATTTACCATAATTTGGGTTCTCTTATACTTCTAAACCTATCCTACCAATGTAACTAGGAATTAAATCCTTCATAGATTATCATTAGGATAATATGATAAACCAACTAACATTTATTTTAAGGGTCTATCCATGTGTGTAGTTATGCATCTTAATCATACAAAATGTCATTATTGAGGAAATAACAAAAATGTTCTCTTCAAGGTTATTACATAAATGCACACTTATGATATATCATGGAATCAAATTCTTGTATCCATATGGGGTTTTATTTTTCAAACAAAAAACTACAGAACCAATACATTACAAAAAAATTGTTTCTTAACATATCCTTATGTTTATCATTATGGTTTTCAGAAATGATCCCTAATATTAGCCTAAAAATTAATCTATATGTTGATCTGATCACAGAAATAGTAAATCATGTCTTAAAAACACAATAATTCATAATTTTTATGATGTATATGTCAATAATAGAGTCCAAAAAAACCTAACATAGGATAACTAAAAAAATAATCATCATATTCTCATGATAATTGGTTTCATAATATAGAGTTCTTAGGATAACATCTATCATAACATAGTATTCTAATATGGACCACCACTACACCATACATGGTATATATGGAAACATTAACATTATCCAATTCATTAGAGGTCCATAATGTACCAAACCATAAAACCATAATACGTATATGATTATGTTTTCTAAAATATATTTTAAATCACACATAAATAATTAGCATGATGAAATCCACTAGAAGATTTTGGGTTTCATAATTTAGTATTAAGGCTTATCCAAATGTTATATAACAAGTATTTCCAATGTAATAAGGAATTAAATCATTTTTTTACATTTATTTTTTCAAAAGGAACACCTGAAATTAACATGGTATTCCAATTTATAAAATTAATGAGGTGGATATAGGATAAGAACAAAAATAATGAATCACATGGGTAATGATTTTTTATATAAGTAAAGGATTATTTTAAACAAGTAAATAGATAACTATTTCCCCTAAAAAATTGATCCATGAGGGTTATCTATGAAATAATTATGGGTTTTAAATTTTATTTATTTTTTAAAAATATTTTATGTGAGAGATTATTTATTTATAAAATCAAATTGAAGACTTATACTAATAAGGGTATACGTAAATGGTATAATTTAGAAGTAAACAAAATTATATAAATCTATATATGAAATGGATATTTAAAAAAATTTATTTAAGAGAGAGATATATAAAAATATATGAGATAAATGATAATAATATGGTGTAATATAGGAAAAAAATATAGGGGATGAGTAACTGATATGTCAACAATCAGGTACATGAGACTATTTTTTATGTTAACACCCACAATTTTTATAATCCCAATGTATTAAAAAAGATATTAAAAAATTATTTTCAATTTTTGAGACGGTAAATAAAATGTTCACATGAGGAAGGACTTATTGAGGCTTCTAAAAAAGAGGAGAACATTGGGGGGATGTGAAATTATGGACAATGGGGTGAAATTATCATTTAAATAGATAAGAATTGTCCTTCATGTTGTTCATTTTAAAAAATGACTATAACTCCCCAAAGAATATGATTTCAATAAAAAGTGATCTTACTAGATGTTAATATTTTACATTATATAAATTTAATGATCAAATTCAAGGAGAAACATGATAACTGATGAAATTTGATTGCGTAATGAAAAACCACTATATCTTAAGGAATACATCAAATTTATCTTGTAAAAAAGAATACCATTAATGGATTTGAAATTTACATGTTCAAATATGGTTTTAGCATATTTTATGTCTCAGTGCATGTATTTACACCATAAAAATGACAATTGAGGAATAATTTCTATGCCTTCCTCAATGAAGGGTGATTGAGACAGAACCCTTAAGACCTAAAAAATTATAATAATACTAATTGTAAGGAAAATGAAATGATGTTGATGTTTAAATCCCACTAAAAGAGATAATTATTTCCTTAATAATGCATTATTAAAATACATACATCGCTAAAATAATTATTGTTTCATAAAATATAATATGAATCAATAAATTTTTTTAGATGAGTACCTTCTGGAATAAAAAAGCATCTAATAAAACTTATTGAAAGAGATAATTCATTTCCTTAAATATTAAATATCTTGAATAAAAATAACATATTATTTTATAAATCCAATAGTTAGTACATACACCATTAAAATGAAAATAGGTCCATAAATGATAAAACCTCTCCATAGAAAAAAAATTGATATGAAATCCATACCTCATATATAAAAGTGATCTTAAATTTCAAATAAATTATATAACAATTAAATTATGTTCTTTAAATTTATACCGAAGACCCTAATTAAACTATATTTTTTTTCAGAAGTCTACTTATTATCATCAATTATATATTTTTTATAGTTTATAAAAACATATCTTACTCATGGATGGGTGGCTATTTTCTTCACAAAACATTCGGTTCATTGACCATTGTGAAATTTATTGTAATAGAACTTCATGATCTGTATATTTTTGGAGATTAATTTCCTTACTTATTTTATTATGAAAATACTTATATCATTTTAGTGGTTATCAACAAAATTATCCAAATTAATAAATTTAAAAGTCTTTATAAGGATGTTAATTTTATTATAAAAATGTATTAATTTTTAACACCTATATATTGTCATATATTATTAATATTGAATATTAATAGTTTCAGAATAATATTTATTTCATAATAAATACATTTTAAATTCATGTATGTTATGTGTTTTGAAAAATAATTGTATTTGATTGAGGATGATGTCTGGACACACGAATGAAGACATTTTTCTTTTTATCAAAGATTTTAGAGGAATGTTTAAAATAGAAATTAAATTATTAAATTAAAACATAAGAAATGTAAAAAATTATTATATTATCATTAAATCCTACATATATGGGATGTTATGTCACCTGAAGAAAAAAGAGGAAGAGTAGTTGGGTTTAGAGTATTACCAACATCTTGTAAGTTCTCCCTTTGTTAACAATTATGAAACCACAAATTTTTATATGGCTGAGAAAAGAAATTTTTTGGAATAGGGTTGGTATTTAAGAGAGATAACTGAATAGTTTTGTCTAAAATAAGACTTCTGAATGGGAGAATACATGAGGAGGTGGTGGTCTCCATTTATAAGTGATGAAAAGGGAACTTTTGTAAAAGCCATTATATCACAAAACCATCACTATGTTATTCATGTCCACATAATAAAAATGGGACAATAATGATTTTTGAAAACCGATATGGTCTATCCTACCACCACTATCAAATATAAAATAATTTTTTTTCCAAATTTTTTACCATTTTCACTACGCTAAAAATTTTTACCATAATTTACCATTATAGAAGTAACAATTGTTTCACTCTTAAAAATTAATTTTAAAGCGAACAATGATACATAAAAAATAAAAAATTTCATAATTATTATTTTAATGTATAAGTACATTAAAATATCAATGATATAGGGAAAATATGTTTACTATGAGTGCACATAACATGTAAAAACATTTTCATAGAAAAAGTACATTTTAACCGTTAACATTATGTGTGGAATAATATTATAAATGATTATGATTTATAGTATATAAATTTTTTTATTTTAATGAATGTATGCCTCATGTATCAATTAACTAAATCCAAAACATAAATTTACAAAAATAATTTTTTAATACATTTAACGAACAAAAAATATTTATATTAGAATTAAAATATTACATTATTTTATTGGACATATATGTGTAAAAATTATATTCATAATGGGTTATTTAACTAATCATATAAGTATTTTATAAATTAATTTTTTTATCGAAAATTTTATGCTTTATTGTATTCTAATAGTGTAATAAGATTCATCATTTTGGAAAAATAATTATTTTTATTATTCATCAAAAATTGAACTACATTCTAAAATATAAAAATTCATTCCTAAAATCATTTTCAAATTATGAATATAAAAATGGATTTATGTTTTTTATATTCAACTTAAATAATTCATAAAAAATTATTTTAAAATGTGTAACTTATAACGTATTAATGAAATTATTTTAATTATAACATAATTTCCAAAATGTCTAATATGGGATTAAAATGTAAATTTCTTTAAAAAATTACAACGTAATTTTTAAAATACACATTCAGTTTTATAAAAAGGTGTCATGAAATTAAAAATCTTACTTTCATACCGATAATGTCATAAAGACATGTTATTTATAAAAGGGTATATTTCTTTATTTTACTAAAAATCATTCATTTTGGAAAAATACATAAAATTACTATTAATATAATATTGATAGTATAAATAAATAATTGAATTTCATTTTATCAAATTATTTTTCTATATTTTTATATTCTAAAATTCAGAAAATATTATTAAAAAAATGAAAATTTTTCTGTAGGAATATAAAATATTATAATAATAGTTATTCTTATACATATTTATTATAAAATTAATAAATATAGATTAATCAATAAATATGTATTTTAAAAGTTTCTTAAAATAATATTATACAAATTATTTTTTAATAGAAATTACAATATATAAAATGATACATTCTTAAAAAAAATAATGAAATAAGTTAATTTTTATTAAATAGTTTTTATAAATATATATATATTAATATATTTCATAATTCAATTCCTCATATTAATACATAACAACTAAAAAAATATTGTTATTGGTTTAAAAAATTTATGGTTTTTTTGGGTTGGGGTTATTTTTGGAGAAAACAATAGAACATAATTGAATTTGTTAGATGAATTTTTTTTTCAAATCATGAATCGTTATGGTAAACCTTGGATCCAAACAAGATACGATTTAATATGGTACTCCGTGTAACATTACTAGTTCCTTAATGTATATATTGTAATGCTGATTAAGAGATAAATCATATTTTATTGTAACAATATGTGATGACTTAATAACGAGATCAACTATCATCATAACTGAATAATGAACTTCATGTAATTTTAGGAGTCCAAGGATGAAATTCATGGTAGTGTATTCCGAATTCAATTACATTATGGGTAATTGTTGTAACATACCCATTAATATATATCCATTATTTTTAACAAATATACAGACTAGGAAATGGGATACATACTCTACAATTTATTTTTCATGTTCTCCAACCCAAAATCCTCATTCAGATTTTTAATGTATACAAACATAAAAATTGAATAATGAATTATGAACTACGACCTTCATCCAGTAGCTTGTTCTAAAAGTACAGTATTAATTTGGCACATAGTCATTTTTAAAACAACTAATTCTATATCGGTCATGGTTAACGTTGGAATCATTTCTCACCCACTTCTATAGTTCGACATCATCTATCTATATGTCCTTAATGATCACATGAATAGATTGTCGAGATTTTTTGAGAAAGATATGAACAATAAAAATTTCCCATAATTTCAATACCAATATTATTAAAATTAGTATATAATGGATCTATTTTTTCCCTAATCTTGAAAAAACTAGACATTGTTTTCCTGAATCAATGTATAAACCACCTTGTTCACCTTCATACAGTGGTAGTGTATTGGGAAGTTAAAATATTTAATAAATACCAACCATATTTTTTGGAACATATTAAAATAATTACATTTAAATATATTCATTAAAATTTGAGGATCCACGTAAGCATCACATATTTCACCTCAATTATAAATCCTCAATATTTTTAATTAAATAATTACTACCACTTTCTCTTAATCATCAGTCAAGTAATATTTATAATGAATTTTCAATTAGCATCACGCATGTGATATCACAATATATTTATTCATGGGGATTCATTCTATTTGTTTCTTCAATAAAAAACTATAGACCAAAAACCCTTCTCCCCTTCAAGGTAGTGTGAGAAAACATATTATAACCATCGTTCTATTTATCTCCATTAAATTTTCCTCATAGCTCTTTATCTAAAGGAACATTTCTCTGTTCAGTTCCAAAATGGATATAATATTATATATTCATTATAAATTCTTCACAAAACATCAATAATATCATGAAAATCAATGAAAAATAAAAATCTCATTCATATTTGTTTGTATATGATAATTAATGGTAACATTATTTTTTGTGTATCTACAGATCTTATGACACTTGAAATTTATGACCGATGAATGAATTTGTCTAACTTCATAACTCACCCTTGATGAATCTGGAAAAAAATGTCCTAATTAAGGGTCTTCAATTCAATCCTAATATGATATTAACTCTATAGCAGTAAAATTTAATATATAATGATATCATTGATAAATACTTTCAAAAACTACTCAAGGAAATCAATAAAGACTATAATCATTAAAAACATGATGATAAAATGGAAATTATTAAGTCCAAATGGAATTATATTAAATTTAGAAATAAAATACCGTATAATAAAGATTATCTTTAGTCTATACTAAATCTTACCCCACAATAGATGATATCTAAAGTGGTTGTGAAAAACTGAAAAGTCATTATGCTCAAAATTATTGATCAGACATGTAATCAATATTGGTAAATGGATACTTGTTTTTGAGAGTTATCTTCTAAACATATTGTTATTCAAAAAAAACATATATTGAAAAATATTTATTCTTGAATAAAAGAACATGTACAACCCATAGGGATGAAACTGAGAACATGAATCCTTTATCAATATTCTTGAATGATTTCATCTTTGATTCATTCGACTCAATTGGGACTGTTTTATAAGGATTCGTTATAACATGTTTTGGAACATGAATGAGTTCTATTAAAAATATATGAACATGTTTTATAGGATAACTAGGAATTTATTCTGGAGATATGTTTTAATATTCTATAATAATACGATTATATTCATTTTTTTCTCTCTAATAATTTGACATATATATATATCATGGATAGGTATTAAGACCAATATAGTAGAGGTAATTCCCACTAGAATTTTATTTTCATCTTCTAACTATTAGGGAATCATTAGATGATTTGGAATATTAAATATTACATCCAATCATAAGAAATTTATATTGGATTTATATAAATAATTCCATCCCATTCCAAATATATCTTGAAATTATACTACAAGAAGTATCATAATATTTTCATGAATCAAATTCCCATATGAATTTATTAGAGAGGAGAAATAAACATTACATGTGATCGATAAGGAATTAATATTTCATACTGACAGCTCAATATATAATATTTTATATGGTGATGTGATAATTTTTTTAAACTCTTCATATATATAAGTGTGGGTAGATCCATATTCCAATATTATTTTTTTCTGTTCTAGAGTGGATGGTATGTTGAAAATTAACCATGTCATTCTCTTGATGAAAATAATTTTTATAGAAAAGGGATTCCCATAATCCTCTTTCATATTTTTTTGAAGAATGTAAACAAAAATAACAATTATATTATTGAATTTATTATCTTAATTCCCATTATACATTTAACAGAAAAATTGAAATTCCTTGGTCGATCTTTATTCTCTAATATTGTGTTTTATGACTTTTTCATCCCCATTAAAAATCATTTTCATGATTTTGGCCTTTATGAGTTGAATTATTTTACAAATATACATACAAACTTGTTCTAGATCATTTCCACATATTTTTTGAATATAGGTTTTTGGAATGTATTTCCAAATTGGAATTTATCATCAGATTTTAAAAAATGCTTCCTTTTTCTCTTATTGTCACTAAAACTAAACGATAAATTGGATTTTCCACTATATATTTTTAAATTTAGAGAATAATGGGTGATTTCATATTAAAAAGTAATGTCTTGTACAAGTAACTCCTTTCAAAGACATAGTTTTATGAAACTAACTAATTTGTAAATTAAGATTGCATGGTAGATTATAAATTGTGATGTTTACTTAAAAATTATATTAATTTTTTTTATATGTACTATTAGATAAATCATCATACTATTCCATCATAAAAAATTCATAATTTATAATATTATAAATGTTTATAGGAATGCATATATAGACAAATTTCCAATTATTTTCATCCCATTCTATAATATGTTTTTATTTTACTTTCCTTGTATTATGAATTACAGTTTACCACTATTTAGCTTCACCTTCAAAGTTATTGAATAATAAATAAAAATTTTTATTATTAGATCCCTTAAGAATGTAATATATATTTTCAATCACAATTATTAACTTCTATACAACTATTGTATCCGAATAAAAATAGATAGATGTTGTGCATTGTCACATAAGATATTTAATGGAAAAATAATCCTTCCATGATGAATTCATAATCTTAACATGGTTCATGTTATTATTCATAAACTAAAAAATTAGAGTGAGAAAATCCAAACGATATTTCATCCTAACTCATTGGAAATTTTTTCCTATGAGGATAGACTATGGATTTCCTATAATATTAATTTCTATCATGGTTCCACTTGGTTGAATCAAATTACTAAATAAAAAATTAACAATTATAATGAATGAGAAATAATAAAAAAATTAATGAATTATATGTAAAAAATTATTAAGATGCTTTAATTTTTTGGAAAATCGTTTTCAACCTTTGATGTTATTGGATCATCATATATCACTATTATTTTGGAATAGTTTTTATCAGGTTATATCAATATATTTTCAGTTACCAAATCTTCAAAAATAACTAAATCATCCTATCATTCCATCTAATGTGACCCAATGATATCATACATAAATATTTAATTATACTAGATTAATATTCAATATATACAATAATAATGGATGATATATGATCAAAAATGGATAGTTTATTTTGAGTATAGATACATTATATAAAATTATCATAAATGATATGGAACATCTCCCACAATTATAATCATATTATTACCCTTGTAGAAATATCATACATAGAATAATTCATCATAACATTGGGAATGACAACATGAAATTGTGTATGATAATTATAGCAGTAAGGGTATGCGTGGGAGATATCAATAAGATTATAATATGAACATAGGGGTATGATAACATAATCAAGTGAATATTTCTAATTTTAAATATTCATACAAATAAAAGATGAAATTATTAACTTAAATCATGTCTTATCATGAATAATGATTAATAAAGATCTCGATGATGTAATCATTATTGAAGATACATAAAAAAGGGATGTAGAATTATAATAATTAGAAATTATAAACTTGTGAAAATTTGAATTTCCAATCATGTACATGCATAATATTGTGATCATAGATATAATAAAACATATTACCCATAAAACTGTGAACATAAATATTATCTATCATGTCCACACATATTATTTTTCCCATAAATTGTACTAATTATAATCATGCATAATATTTTTGAACATGTCTATCCGAAATAATATACATGATTCTCATCACAATAAGGTCCTAGAATTTCAAAAGGTAACATTTTGTTTGATAGAGTACATGGTATGAAATATATAGATTAAATGAAAAAGACAACATCAATATTAAAATTTGACTTTTATAACCAAGCTATAAAATCAGTAGGTATGAATTGAAAAAAGTTATTAATGAATTAAATAAATAATTCCAACATGAAAAATTTTATTGGAAAAAGAATATAAAATATTCAAATAAATTTTTTTGTAAAGACATTTTATTCATAAAAAATATGTTTTCATTAAAATCTGGTTTTCATTCTTTTTATGATTGAATATTATGAGTAAAATTTCATTGTTTTAATAAATGTATATGATGAAATAAATTTTTTTTGAATCAACATGGAAAAATTATCTATGGATTAATTTTTTGGAATTTTCTATAAAGTATGAATTTTTAATGAATAGGGAGAATTTGGATTTTTATTAAAAACTTTATTTTAATTAATTGAAAATGTAAAATTGTGGATTTTATTATTTTTAAATTCAAATTAGTTAATATATTATTAAAATAATAATACTCAAAAAATTTAAATTAAAATTTTACATTTATCCAGTATAAAAACATTATATATTTATAATGGCTTTAAAAAATTCATCCAATTGGGGGTTTTCAGTTAAATTTAATATTAAATTATAGATGTTATGTGTTTTTATTATTTATAAATGGAATCCATATTATGAATAAGTGGATCCAGAAATTTTAAATATTTGTGTGTTATTTTCTGTCAATATGAAAAGTAAATTTAGTAATTGTATTCCCATGGTAAAGGGTAAATCAGGTAATTTAGGTTGAAAATTTTAGAATCTCGTGGTTTGAACTGAAATGAAATACAAATGTTTCTAATCTTTTTTGTTTTCTAAAACATTATTTTTTAAAACCGACCATCATAACTTAATTCTAAGAGTTGGATCACTCCCAATATATGATTTTGGGAATGGGTGAAGGCCGGAGAAGTCTCCCAAGTTGGTCGAGAGGTTTCAAGAGTGTCGAACACCAAAACATAAATTTTTAAAAATACAAAATAGGGTACATAGTTTGCGCATAGTTTGTTAAACCATGTGGCCCACTACTGAAAAATGTGCAACACTATTTAAAAAGGGGTAGTGGATTTGCGGAAGGGCTACGCACAGTTTCCTAAATCGTGCACCAAGACCGTGCGAGCTTTGTCATGGAAGTTGAAGGGACCACACAATTTGCGTACAGTTTGGAAAACCACGTGGGTGAAACAGTGCACGACACTTAGGTTTTAAAATAATATTTGTTTTAAATAAATTAATTTAAATTAAATTAAAAAGATAACAAAAATAAAAACCACCATACTCTCCCCACTCATTTCGAGAAAGACCACCAACGACTACACTATCAGCTGTGTGCCCGCCCCCCCCCGACCTACACTTACTTCATTAATCCGGCCCATTTTCTTCTAATCTTCATCCAAATTTTCATAGTATTCTCCCTCCTCTCCTCTGCTCATTTCCATAAGCAATTTATAGCGTTCATTTTTTCTATTTTTGATTCATCCGAATACCCTAGTGTTTGGTGTGTCGTAAATTTAAATTTTCTTTCATCTAGGTTGGTGTTGAAGTTCCCTTAGGACCCGAGGGTGCATGTTTTGGAAACCACCGCTGAAGGAGAGGTTTTTCGAGTGATTTCGGTCCACCATTTTTGTTCTGAGGTAAGGTTATAATGCCATTGGTTGGTTTCACAACTCCCTTTTTAGTATCTTATGGGGTTTGTGGATGTCAGGTGTTGTTGTAGTGTGTTTTTGTGCCATTAGAAGGCTCGGGGGAATATACAGAGGAATGTAAGTATATATATATATAGTCGTATACCCAAAATGTGTGTATTAACTCATGGTATTCGGAACTCGGCCAATGGGTTAAGGGTATACACAAATATATATAGTTGTGTATACACGCGAGAGGTTTGTCATCTTGAGATAGAATTCTACAACAGCTGAAGTGGACGGCTTGGTTCCACCCTGAGGTAGGTTCCCTTTCAATGTCCTCCAATTATATAAATACATAAATTAATTAATTACTGCACTTCAGTTATAATTTAAATTCATACAGTCATGTATCTATATGGAACACTATTAAAAGCAGTTTGGGAAGTTTCGAATTTAAAATGATAATGATGATAAATGATTTGTGTGATAAGCAATATATTTTTTTCGTAATGAAACCCCTCTAATAGAGGTGTGCTGCCATCATGATAGAATAAAGTTCTTAGAAATTTATTACTTGAATTTTCATGATCATAATTCTTATGAATTGTTGTTATGTTGTGATACGGCATGATTTGGACATGAACCTAATGTCATTAGAAACACTGAGTTTCCCTTTTTAATTGAATAAAAGAACAGACCACTATCTAAGTGTTGGCCTTGTTTTAGATTTATATTACCGATGTAGTTAATTTTCCTTTTTAGGGATACTTTTATCCATATAAATGCAATTGACTTTTTTTATAAAAGAAATGATATGAGTTATATAAATGGTTAATGCTTAATGATTTACCAACAAAACAAATTACTATTTTGTATTCATATGTTTTTAATGGTAATAAAACATTGGGTGACATGTGTGTTCCCATGTATGATTTACATGATACAATAAATGGGTTTTCATACAAATAACATGGGAGATACATGGATTCCCATGTACGAATTCCATTGATGGACCCAGGTTCTTGAGGAAATGATTGGTTCCACATCTATGGAAACCCATACCAAGTTAATGAAAGGTAGTTGTGTGTACCGTAGCTTTTGAAATTCCTTAATGGATTTTAGTAAATGGTTTTAATGATACATGGCCTTTCCACACTAATAGAAGGAAAGGCTTGAACCAATAAATAATTGTTTCAACTCTATTTGACATATCCAAACTAATAGAATTTAATACTTAAACAAGATGTGTAATTTCATTACTTATTCATTAAATATCAATGGTCAGACATGTTCTTGTCATGGTTTCTAATCAGAGAATACGATGAGCACTCGTGTACCCCATTCCAAATTCAAGGAAATGTTGTTAATGTTAAGACCTGCCTAGATCTCGTTCCTTGTATTATCTCTGGATCCCCGGTATACTGGTGTTGGGTCCCTAGTGTATTACTACTGGATTCCTCAGATACACTCCTTGGATCCAGCATTGACAAATATGTGTCTTGGATACAATCCAAGAACGTAGTCCTTGTTTAGACCCATTTTACATTGGATTCACTCATTGGACTCAGTAGGTTCCTTATCATTGAATTCCTTGGATTACGATCCATGGAATTCAATCATACCACTTAGCTAGACTCAGATAATACTAAGTTAGTGATCCATCAGATTTATGTTACCTTGGTTTTTACCTTATAACTCCCTCACCAGATATCTTTTTTAGGTTTCTTTATTACATCTTGGAACCATCAATACTTTTAGTATAAAAAAGTTTGTTTCCTTGGTTATTACCTTGTAAAATTATTACTATCTATCATCATCAGATGCCTTGGATATGCTCCTTGGGTCTATCTATGACAAGTAGGTTCCATGGTTATTGCCCATCGGGACCGATCATAGCTTAGCATCATTTTATATGGGATGAATATACATGGAATCCATATGAGGCTTACTAACATTTGACTTATGATTAAAAGGTAAATAGTAAATTACTGAACTAGTTACTTTTCCAAACACCTGTCGAGGGATTAAGTTGGAATTTAGTTATTTAATTATAATGTTATGCTTACTTTTTTTTTCCATTTTTACACCCTATTTAGTTTATATTACATTTTAGAGATTATGTTAGACATCAGTCGTTTCAGCTTAATTATATTTATATCTCGCACCCTACTTGGTCTTCCATTTCACTAGGGTACCTGGGTAGTCTACTCATGTTCTCATGCCATTAGACCTAGCTTAATTTTTTTTCTTGAAATTAGAGTTGGAGTAAGGGACGGAGCTGGGGATCAGGATGGTTGTGGAAATAACCATTGGAATTTATTTTCATTTAATTAATTTAGTACAACATTTCATTTTATTGAAAATAATGTTTTACTATTTACATATTTTCGTAATGTATCAATACCATGTCAAGCATTCAACTATTTTATAAACGGGTATTGAACACATTTGATCATTTATATAAAATCCGACTTATGTTGTTTTGTTTCAGCTATTAATGCTTCCATTTATGATTGTTATTTACTCAGTTATACCATTTCTCAACTCTGATAAAATTTTATAGACTCCCCACTGACTATCCTTACACCATCACTTCTAATTGATAGCCTCTAGAATACGGGGAGGCAAGTTTGAGATCATGTGGAGACCTATCCGACTACCATCTTAGTGGTGAGATGGGTTGGGACTTACATAGTGGTATCAGAGCTTTTTTTTCTTTTTCTCATTATGTATTTTGTTTTTATACAGGACAAAAATAAATTTTCGGTGCTTTTCTATTATCCATGCTTGGGACTGATCACCCCATGTAGGGAAATGACCAAGTGGCCCGGTCTAGGATTGATGTTTATATTGTTCTCTATTACAATTGATATGATTTCACCTAGAGTGATTGGAGTACATTACACTAATTATGATTTTTATAATTTTGGATACATTCCTTGGCCTGATATGGCAATGAGGTTTCATTACATTTCCCATTTAATTCATATAGAAATTTACATTCATGAATATATTCTATTCCATATATTTTTAATAGTTTGATTCCTACTAAGAATGATTTAGTTAATTATTAATATTATATGGTTTAATTATTAATATTGTATGGTTATATTCTATTTAGGTAATACATTATCATTCCTTCCATGTTTACTACTCATTATATCATTATTTTCTGATTAAATTTACATGATTATATGATTTCATCTTGTTGCTCTGTGTTAGCTAATTGTAGTTACATGCTAGCTTACATTAATATATGTAAATAGTTGCATGGGAGAAAATATTCGTTTCAGTTATAACAAGATCCAATTTTCAGTTTCAAGGTTTATGGGTGCCTTATATCTTGGAAAGTGTAACCCATGTAATTGAACCATCATGAAAATGTTGCTAAATTCTATTATTATGTGAAGATAGTTTTAACAAATGGGTGCCAAATGTCAAACTGTAAAGTGTATGTGCACTTTATAGGTTGGTAGGTGGCCACACAATATTTTATATTGTTATGTTGATGAGGTTAAATTCTGAATTGACATTGGAACAGATAAATGGGTGCCAATTTTCAATCCAAGAAGTGTATGAGCGCTTCATGAATGTGGAAATGGAAACCCATATTAAATGAACTGTAACTATAATATCTAATATGCTTATAAGTGTTAGAGATGTTTAATTTTGATCAAAAATCAAATGGCTAGCTTTAAAAATGAAACCGGACCCACATAGGTTAGTTGGGAAAGGTTATTATGAGATGGCCCATTAGGGTGTTCAAAATTTAAATAATTGTGTGTTTCTATTAGTTTTCTTTATGGAGAATGCATGTTGGTTAAAATGGGAACCTCGTATATCTCATTTTTTCCATTAAAATGATTTTTTTTGGATAAGTTTCAAAAAAAATAATGGCATTCAAAGTAAAATGTTTTAAAAATGGTCTTTTATAAAACATTCCTATTTTTTCCATGGTGTGTGTGTAAAAATAATTACCTTGTTTTTTAATAAAACGACACATTCATGTTTTGATTAAATATTTTGATGATTATAGATTAAATTTGATTTAGTATAACATTATTTTAAATGGAACTTGTAGTGGTGACCACTATTTAAAACCCTCGTGTAAAGGGGAGTTCATTATTCTCTTGAGTTTCCTTGTAAATTAAGTGTGAATACATTCTATAGGACTTATTTTTCGTTGAAATGGGTTTATGGTCAGCTTTTGATCCTAGTGTATTTTTATTAATGTGACCCAATGTTCGTTTTTAATATTGTTCATCATAACGGGCTAACATGTGGTATGTATAACCCTCATAACAAGAATGCCTTACTTGTTCTGTGACTTTTCTCCCTTTTGGTGTCGTTTGGGTGTTCCTATCCGTGGTTGGACTTTCAGTTTTAATGTAAAAACTTTTTCATATTGGTTGTACAATCTTTCATGAATATGTTGTGGGATCGAGCATCGATTAATGCCCTTTTTTGGTGGTTATACCTGGATCAGGCATGGTTAGGCACCTTCTAGGACATTTAAACCTCTATTTCACATAGAAATGGATGACTTATTATGGTGTTTTCTAGGTAAATGGTCGTATGAGGCAATATAACTCCGAAATAAATCATATTGTACTGTTTTTTAAAGTCTCGATTCATCACCATGTAAAGTGGAATGAGTGTTAAATAATTAGTTCCATTCGAATACTTGGACTAGATTTATAAAGACACATGTGTTTTGACATGCAAATCTAGTTGTTGTAATCTATCACAGGTATGAGTAGTTAGTTTGCCTTCATTTTCAGCTTGGACACTCCTAAGGTGGGTAGTGTTGTGCTAAAACTGATATATGTGTCCTTCCATTTAGATGTAACAAAACATAAAAGGACCACTGTGATTTGGTCAGGTTGATTGAAAGCCTTTATGGCTTGCTGGTGTTGTTTATGATGTTTCTTTTTCGGCAACACGTTTGTGGTCTGTTTCGACTATTTAATCTTGCAGTTTTTGGATTTTTGTAATTGGAAACCCAATATTAAATCCCCATCGTGTAATTTTATTATTTTATGGGCATGTTCCCTATCATGGAATTTTCCTCAATACAATAACATATTTCCAGTCTTACGCCATGATAAATATGAAAAGTTGTCGAGCTTGTTGGGCGATATTTTTTAGTGTTTCATGTTATGCATGGTTCTCCTTGAGGCTTAGCTAGTCTTGAGTGATTATTGGGTCTCCATGTACGAACACATTTTTCGGATTCACATTCTCTTGCCGGTTATTTTGATTTTCTCTGGATGCCTAATCCAGACTTCTATGGGATATGTAGACAATGTGGCTCAACTAATTTTCTCTTCCTTTAGTTCAATGATTACGGTTGCAAGGGGCAATTTAAAATCGCGTTTCTGGGAGAATGCTAGTGTGGTTCAAAGGTAAGAAGTGTCTTCTAAGATGGATTTCATGACCAGTTTTGTTAGGTCGACATAAATATATATTTTCTTTTTGAAAAAATAAAGCTAGGAGTTTCCAAAGAACACTTAGAGTTGTCCCTTGTACAATAATTACAATGGTGGAGGTACCATGGCCTGTAATTGTTCCCTTATTATGTTTGGACCTATGGTGGTAATCACTATCAATCTAATTTTTATCAAGTTTATGGTTTTTTTTACTCTATCTAAATTGGATCATGTAATCTCAATTTCTATGTTTAAGTTGAACTTGGTGTGTTGGATCAGGATGTAAAGGCAGAAGTGTAGAGTGCGTTGGAAATTCATAAGGTTAATTTGGTGTTGGTAACACAGTGCAACCATTCAAACGAAACATCCAGACCCATGTAAGTTGGGTGACAGATACATTGTTTTTGAATTATTCTCAGGGATGATAATTTTTAAGGTGGGTATATTGTAGAATCCCATTTTTGAACCGGGATAAAATACAGAACTTATTGAATTATTTTGTTTTCTAAACTGGTTGTTTTAATAAATGTGCTTCATAACATAATTTCGCGAGTAGGATAAATCCTATGTGATGTTTTTGGGCATTGGAGAAGGCCCAATACATCTTCCAATGGGCTCAATAATTTATTGAAGTTCCAGACCTAAAAACATGATGTTTTAAAAAAACATTAGAGGGTGCATAGTTTGCTAAACTGTGTGGCCCACTACAGGTAACCATGAAACCCTATTTAAATAAGGGAAGTGGCATTGCACACAATCTACGTAGACTTTCCTAAACCTTGAGTTTAGCCTATGTGGGTGTGTCTTGGAGGCATAAGACAGCCCACAGTTTTCTCATGGTTTGGAAAAATGTGTGGGTTAAACCATGCACGACACCCATTTTTTAAAATATTTTTTTATTTTAATTTAATTAAATTAAATTAATATGAAAATAAAACAAAAAACCAAGACCTCTCCAATGTCATTTTTATTTAGTTCACCAGGGGTCTCCCGTATGAGCTGTGTGCGAGACCCTTCTTGCCCTCCACTTCCTCTGTCAATCCGGCCCATTTTTTTCTGATCATCGTCTGAATTTTCAAAGTAAGATCCATCATTTCCTCAACTCATTTCCTTGATTGATTTTCACCCTTTCTATTTCTTATTTTTTATTCGGTGAAATTCCATATGGTTTACGGAGTCTTAAATTTCATATTTCATTCGGTCTAGGTTGGTGAAAAATGTCTCTTAGGACATGAGGTTGTGTGTTTCAGAAACCGCGGTGTTATGGTGGGGTCGTTCTAGTGATTTGATCCACTGGTTTTGTTTTGAGGTAAAGATTTAATTCCATTGGATGATTTTATAACTCCCTTGTCAGTATATTATGGTGTTTGGGCATGTCAGGTGTTGTTATAGTGAGTTTATGTTATTTCAGAAGGCTAGTGAGCATATACAGTGGTATGTGTGTATTCCCTTATGGAGTGGGAAATAAGAGAATTGGATTAAGGGTTTACCCAAATATATATAGTTGTATATGCATTCTAGTTGTTTGTCTGCTTGAGTTAGAAAAAAAACAAGAGCTGATGTGGATGGATTGGTTTCACTCGGAGGTAGGGTCCCTTTCAAAGTACTCTAATTCTATAAAGGAAATAATTAATTTATTAACTCACTTTATTTATAATTTAAATTCATGTAGGGAAGTATCTATATTTAATTATCTTAAATGTGGTTTATCGTGTTTCATATTTAAAATGCTAAAGGTGATAAATGATTTGTGTGATACGAAATGTCATGTTTTTATATTAAAACCCCTCAAACGGAGCTGCGCTAAAATAAAACTAAAAATTTTTGGTCAGACCTTTCTTTAATAACTTGTAATGTTTATAATTATTATTCATTGACGTAATGCTATGATACAAGATTTTTCGGATATGGCCCTAATGGAATTAGAAACACCGTGTTTCCCTTTTTAATTGATTAAAGTTCCCAAGCACTGTCTAAGTGTTTAGTTGTGTTTTAGATAAGTATTACCCATATAGGTAATTTTCCATTTCATGGATACTGGGAGCCTTATAAATTTAATTGACATGTTTTTTATAAATGAAATGAGTTGAGTTAAATGACTGGTTAATCCTTAATAATGTTCCCTCCAAATGAATTACCGTTTTGTTTTCAAACATTGTGAATGGTAATAACACATTAGGAGACATATGGGTTCCCAATTAGGAATACCATGATAGACTCAATCAGTTTTCTTACTCATACCTTGGGAGATATATGGATTCCCATGTTGGAATTCAATGGACAGTCTTGGGTTTATGAGATGATGATTGGTTCCATATCCGTGGAAATCCTCACCATGTTATGGGAAGGTATCAGTGTGGGCCTTGACATTTGATAATTCCATAATGGATTTTACTAAATGGTTTCAATGCTACTTGAACATTTCATAATAATGGATGGAAAGGATTCAACTAAAAAATAATTTTTTTGACTCTTCTTGACCTATCCACACAAATAGAAGGAAATACATGAACTAAATGAATCATTTCCAGACATTATTATTAAGTAGGAATGGTCATTTTCAATCTTGTAATGACTTATGATCAGAGAATACCATGAGCACTCGTGTACCCTATTCTGAATTTAATGATGGGGTGCTACGATTCATCCCAACCTAGATATCATTCTATTTCTTATATCTGGATTCCTAGTATAATGGTATTTGGTCCCCCATGTAGTACTAACGTATTCCTTGTAATTACTCATTTGATCCAGTAATAACAAGTAGGTGCCTTGGATACTCTCCTTTGAACCATTCCTTGTTTAAACCCATTTTACCTTGGATGAACTCCTAGAACTCGGTAGGAGCCTTATTGTGGAATTCCATAGATTATGATCCTTGAATTTCACTATTACCCCTTACCAAGACTCAGATACTACTCATTTAGCTTTATGAGAAATTTACTTTACCTTGGGATTTACCCTGGAACTCCCTCACCAGATATAATTGTCAGGTATCATTGTTAAATCTTAGAGACATCACTAATTATACTATTTAAAAGGTTGTTTCCTTGGTTATTACCTTGGAAAATTATTACTAAATATCATCACTCGGTGCCTTGGTTACACTCCATGAGTCCATCTTTTTCATGTATGTGCCATTGTTAAATCCCATCGTCCATGGTTATTACTTAGCCACGTTTTACCTTGGAGGAAACTCCTTGGAATCAATAGGCAACATAATCACATGTGACTTATGAATAAAATGGTATTAATAAATTAATGAACTTGTTATTTTGTACAAAAACTAGCCAATGGATGAAGCATGTAATTTTTAATTTAGTTATAATGAACTTATTACTTTATTTATGCATGTTTACACCCTCCATAATTTATATTACTCTGTAGGGATTGGGTTACACATCGGTGGTGCAGACCTACAGAGATTTATATCACACAACCTACTCAGGCCCCCAATACATTGGGGTACCCCAGTATTCTTCTCTTGTTTGTATGCCCTTGTACAATGCTGGTTTTTGTTTTCTTGTACCAAGATTATGCGAAAAGGACCGAACTAGGGCTCGGGATGCTCGTGGAGAACACCTTTGGGCTGTTTGTTCTATTATTTACTTGATATCTACATTGAATTGTATTGAATAAAATGTTGTACTGTATACTTCTATTTGTAATGTTTCAATACCATGTCATGCACCCATCTATTGTATAAACTAGTATTGGTCGCTTGTGTTCATTTATATGAAATCTCACATCACCTTCTTTATTTATACCGTCAATGCTTTCATTGTTGATTGTTATTTAATCTATTATACCACTACACAGAACTGATAAGGGGGTATAGTCTCTCCACTATGTGTCCATACACCCTCACTTCTAGTTGGTCCACTCTGGCATATGGGGAGTCGCAGTTCAAGTCACGTGGAAACCGGTCCAACCTCGGTCCTGGTAGTGAGTCGGGACGAGATATTACAAAAATAAAATGATCATCACCATTAAATACCCGAAACCATTACGTAAATATAATTTTAGGAATTATAATCTACCATAATCATCCACGTGTCTAATTTATAATCAGTTCAATCAACTTGGATTAAATTATGAACATTATAGTATTTTATTTAATGAAATATATAATGTTTCATACTAGTTTTATTTAGTGTATTATTTTTAATATTATGTTACCTAGAATACATGATCAACTATAAATAATATTTTAAAATAAAAAAACTATACATTTTCATCATGTTAATTTATTTTTAATTTTTATTGAATTAATTTTTTCCTTAAATTATTACACAATACAGACACACTAACTATTAAAATAATAGAAAAATAAAATAATTGATATTAAAACTATTAAAATAAATATAATTTAACTTAAGAAATGTAATAAATTAATTTTATGAAATAAATTTATACTATAGATATGTATTAATTTTTTTTCATATTCTATGTCCAATCATGATATTATTTAATTCAACATAATGAATAGTTCTATAATTAACATTAGTGGTATTTTTAGAGAATTTATATTTTATTAAGTGACATATGATGTTTAAGTATCATATATTAAGACAAGTGAATTGGATAAGGATTGAAAAGTCACCCATATACAATTTTTTGGTCATTTTTTAATTTATAGACTCAATATTGATCTTCAAAGAGTTAAAAATTAATTTTGTCACTGTAAGATTGAAATTGGTAAAATATTGTCTAAAATAAAAATATAACGGTGTAAATAAAATCAAAACATATATAATTATTATTTTATGTGTTTATTTCGACCCACAATCATATTATATTCTAAATAAATTACTTTTGAGGTATTTGGAATTTAACATTAATTTATATTAATTTAATATTCTGAAAAATTTCTTGGAGTGTCAATCCACTCTCTTTGTTAATATGCACTTCTTCATCTATTTATTTCGTGAATAGAAACCCATTTGGCTCTTCAAATCATGAAAAAATTCCCTCACTATATTCTCTACTATCTTCATAGTGGTTATTTTTTTGGCTAAACCCCAATCTATGAGGTCTTACTCGGTAAAGAAATAGAGGTTTTACACAGAAGAGGTATTGTTTTTACCTGTATGTTTCAGTACTCTTTCCCATTCCTCATCCCTCAATCCATCATTGATCTTGATAAAATAATAAATAATATATCCAAATTATATATAAATGTTATTTGGTTTTTTTAATTAACTATATCCAAATCCACTTCCATAAAATGGGAAAATAATTCATCGTCCTTGTGTATGTTGGACTACCACCTCGCAAACAAATGTACTTTATTTCCCATCACTATACATACAGATTTTTTATAATAATGGAATTAATTATTATATATTATTATAATGATATATTTATATTTCTTAAAAGATATTATATCATTTAAATTCTTAAATTTCTATTCAAATGAAAATGATAACAGTGATCATGTGTACATGTGGATAACAACCTCCACGAAGTGATGTGATTTTTTCATCACTATAATGAATGGATGACTTTTATATGATTGTATAAAAATGTAAAATTATATATATGATTTTATTTTCATTATATAATCTTATATTCTATATTCTATCTCTCAAGAATGACTGTTGAATATTTTAAATGGTACTCAAGGGTACATATGACCTATTATCTCTATGATAGTAACATTGTTCATACTTCAAAACCCTATTTAATGGATGTATAAAAAAGTACAATTTATATATAAAAATTATTAGTATTTCATTTTTTTATTCTACTTATTGTTTATTACTGACCACTATTTCCATTTTCAAATTACCAAATTCATTTATTACTTATAAACTGTATATACTCAAAACACTGAGATGAAATTAATAAATTTAGTAATTATTATAACATAGTAATAAGTGAAATAAAATGAATTGTAAACATGAAAATGGTTATAAATAAAATAGAAAATTAACATAATTTAAATATTCATGTTGATAAATAATGTACATTAGATGATATTCTCATGGTATGGGACATTCATTTAAAATTTGTCACTTAAAGGCCTTCATACAATAGTCAAAAGGGTTGTTTTTAACTTATATGGAATGAACAGATTATCTTCCAATAATAACTATTTATTTAGGTTTTTTTTCATTTATAAATTTCATGGTTTCAAAAAAAAATCCTTCTTTCTTATGTGTCGATTTTTTGGAAAATAACTTTGATTTTTAAAAGAAAATTGTAATTTGATATCTGAAACTCTATTTCATATAGGGTTTAAATAGTTTTTAAAATATGTTATAATGAAAAGTTTCATGAATAAAATGTTTTATTCATGGTACATGAGCACTTTATTTATGACTAGTGATATTGATACAACTTATATTACTGGTTGAGCACCATTATAGCTCACAGGTGAGCCTGATATAGCTTATGAATTGGTTTGAGCACCATTGAATCTCATGAGTGAGCCTGATATATCTAATATGATTGTTTCATCCCCATTATCGCTCATTGAAAATTGGAGAATCTTATATATCATATATGAAGATTGATAGCCATTATAGATATCATATTCATTGGGCATTGATTATGTTATCCAAAAAAACATAGAAGTTGGTCGTATGGTTATTTCAATTGCATGTGAATTGAAGGGGTTTTAATAATGTTATAATATATGTTTCCAAAAATGGTATTTATTTACATGATATAGGTTTTAATGGTTTTACTTGAGAAAAAAGTGTGATTTTTGCACATGGAAAAGGTTTATTTCATATGATCATGGAACATTGGAGAAAATATAAACATTACAATGGTTTTCAAATTTTTCACAAATCTAAAAGTTTAAATTATTTATTCTATTCCATAAAATTTTATTCTCATCCCACATTTAAAAAAATATAATAGATTTTTATAATATAAGATACAAGTTTGATGTTAGGATGGAAATTGTGATGAGTTTTTATAAAATGAAACCCTATTTTATTTTAAATGTTTTTGTGGTGAAAAAATGGATTCTAGTATAGTGTGAACCTATAATGTATGGGATTAGAATGAATAATTTTTTCTACTTCTCTACTACTATACACCTAAAATATCCTCAATATTGTAAAAAATATAATTCCTGTTCAACGATACCGGAATATGTAATGAATATGGTCTATTAAATATATATGGTTTTAGAGGTTGGTTTAGATAAATTTTTTGAATGTGATTTTTTCATTAGAGATTTTGTTGATAAATTTGGATAAAATCATAGTTTTATAATTTTAACGTTGATCATGTGTTCAATTTCATAAAAATTATTTTTAGGGAATTTGTTAAGAAATTTTATGGTAATAATTGATATTTTTGTAGAATTTTATTTTGGAGTTTATTATGGTTAATTAAATATGTTGATGAAAAATTAATAGTATGATATATCCTTTTAGGTTAAAATGTTTCAATAATAGTGATTAAATTAATGTAATTTGTGACTATTTTTATCACATTTATGGGAATTTTATCATGAATATATTAATATTGTTTTTCATAAATAATAACATATAGGTTGGGAGAAAACCATTCGCATCTAATAAGGACACATGGTTTGAAATCAAAACAAAGGTGTGATAAAGGTGCATCCATAACAACTATTCTATGTGAATTTCCAGCTGGTATGTCATTTTCTTTTTAGTTATATGATTTTATGGATAAAGAATATGTTTACTTTGGTAACAAATGTTTTATCATATATATATATTTATATATATTCTATTTGAAAATTCTTTAGTGATTAAGTGATTTATGTTATTTCAAAATAATAAATTCATAATTTTTTAGAACATTATATGATAATGATAAAAGAATATTTTTGTAATTTTATTTTATTATCTATTCATGAATTATCTTTTTGATGCATATATGGTTATAATGTGGATTTATTGTGATTAACATTCATTATGGAAATTATTATCATATCTAGGAGATTTTGTGATTAGGGGAATTACATTTTGTTATTAGACATCATTATTAATTGATGTTATTTTAAGATAAGTAATAAAATTAATCATGGATGAACATGAGGTAAAATATTTCTTATTTTTGGTTTCAATCTTTGTATATAATATTTTACTGAATTTTATGGATTGTAATTTATTGAATGAATTGTGTTGGACTTAAAGTATTACTATTGAAAATTGGATATTAAAAGCATTTTTTCTAAAATGAAGGATTTTGAATTTTCGGAAACTATATTATATTATGATAACCATTTTGGGTTTGGATAATTCTAAAATACGGATGGAAATTAAAATATTTCATTTGTGTATTATGTGATCCATTAAATATGATTTAGGTTCTTCATTCATAAAAAATTAATATGGAAGACTCATCATTTAGAGAAAACTATAACTTTATGGTGGAAATTGATTGAATTTTTTTTATACATTTAAATAAAATATAATTCCATTTGGAATTAATATATGTGGAAATTAATTCCTTAAATAATTTAAAATGATATTTAAAATAAAACATAATCCATTTACATTTCTTATGGACAAAAAATGTGATTTTAACCCTTTAATCATGTAATGTTTTGTGGTGGTGAACTATCTGATGACCATGTTCTCCATCACTCATATTAGTCCATGGGAGTTATTTTAATCTTCTATATCAATGTTTTAACTTCGCAAATATGTTATCAGACTTGGAAACCATGTATATGTCATTCCAGATGACCTTCTAACCTTCCTTCACTCATATTAAAATAATGTTTTATTGAACCCTTTTATGATGTCTGTCCTAAAAAAATGAATTTTTAAAATTCATAACATTATTACTGATCCCGTATTAAAATTAAAATGAAACTATATCTAAGAGGGTGGGAGAATTTAATGTTACATGTTTTAAAAAGGAAAATATGTGTTCGATAGCATACAAGATACACAACATTGTGCTTAACCAAGCAACCAAATATTATTATTTAATTGGTACCATTATAACATAAGTGTAAAATTGGTAGGTATGAATATGGATAACTTATTTATGAAATTAATATAACCATAAAATTCAACATATATTTTTTGGTAAATGATCAGAAAATAATCACATAGATTTTATAAAAGACATTTTGGTCTTAAAAAAATTTGTTTTCATAAAAAAGGGATTCAATGTTTTTTATGAGAGATTATAATAATTAATTTATAAAAGTTTTAAATATTTTATTAGAAAAATGAATTTCATTTTTGGATTCATAATGAAATAATAATATTTTGATGAATTGTTCAGAATTCTCAATTAAAATAGATTATTTAATTAATATTAAAAAATTTTGTTAAAAGATAAAATTGAATATTTGATTAGTTTTAAATTTTTATTACTTATTTTTTATTTTAAATAATCTAATTATTATTTCTAAAATTGATTATACACATCAATATGATTAAAAAGAAATTATATATAAAATGGTATTTCTCAAAAAAACCGTTTCTCATTGACTTCATTCTATTTAATATTAATTTAAATTCATAAAAAATTATTGAATTTTTTAAAATCAATTCCATATTTGAAATTAGTGGGTAAAAATGTAGTAAACATGTATTTTTTTTTCAATATGAATAGTAAAATGAGTAATTCCATTTCCATGCTAAAGGGTAAGTTAGGGAACTTTTCTTAAAAACAAAATTAAAAGAACAATAAAATGACACAAAAAATACCTAAATATATTATTATTTGTATATATCTACCATAATAATCAATGTGTAATATTTATGACATTTTGGGCCACATGAAAGATATTATGACCACTCTATTCTTTTTTTAAAATGTCACACACATCAAAAATTAAATTTTAATGAGTTTAATATTTTTTATATGGTGTTATACATCATAATAATTGACTATAAATATTATTTTTAAATATTTAATAATTACATTGAAAATTTTATTAATTTTAAATATTTATGGTATAAAAATTTACCATCAATTCTTAACCAATGCTAATGCAGAAACCGTTCAATTAATGGAAAAATAAAATAAAAGTTACTAAAAATATTAAACTAAATATAATATATATAATTAATGAGATAAATTAATTTACTAGATTTAATTGATTTTTTAGGGATTTATGAATACAATTATTTCAAATTATATTTCTTATATTCATATTATTAATGTCGAAGTATTGAATAGTTCTATAAATTGATGTTATTGATATTTTAAAATATTTTTTTTATTAAAATATAAAAATTCAAAAAATATTATGCACTTCCAAGTGATTAGTAAACGATTAAAAATATTTCACATGGTCCATTTATGGTCTTTTACCAATTTTTATAAATACATTTACCCTATTAGGGAAAAACATTCATGTTGTTATTGTAAGAGTTAGAATTTATAATTAAAAGTTAAAAAATGATCAGGGTAATCAATATAGTGACAAAATATAATTTATATTTTATGGGGTTTATTATCACCCATATATATAATATTATAAGTAACTCAATTTCAATTGATTTTTAATTTTGAATTAATTTATATTAATTTAATATTTTGAAAAATTCTAAGAGTGCCAATCCCATATCTTATAATAGGAAACCTCTATTACTCTTATTCACATGTCAAAACCCATTTGGTTTAGACCTAAAAAATACATTCCTACAATCCATTATTTAATTATATAGGTATATTTTTATTCATATCACCCATCATAGTAGTATTATGGTATTATAGAAAGATGGTTTTCTAATGTTGAGGTATAGTTTTTATCTACATATTTTAGTTTTGTTTCATAGTCCACCTCCCTGAAACATCATCAAATGAGATAAAATAAAAAATATGTAAACCTCTTTATACATATTTTTTTTTATGTTTTTGTAATGATATATATTAATATCCTCTTCCATATAATGAGAAACAATTTATTGTTCTTGAATATGGAAAACTGCCACCTTGTAAACCAATGTAATTATTTTCCCATGGTCCCCTCTCCAGAATGATTATAATTATAGAATTAATTAATATATATAATATCTAATGTAACATTTTTCATTATAGATGTTTAATATAACATATACATTCTTACCATCCTATATGAAAAATTAATAACGTTGTTCAATTGTACGTGTGGACAACCACCTCCACGAAGCGATGTGACTGATTTTTTGTCACCAAAACACATGTATGATATATATATATATATATTCTATGAAATAATAAGATATATATGATACTATTATCACCATGTAATTTTGAAATGATACTTTACTTATTTTCCTAATTATTATTAAAAAAATGAAGAGTTACTCTTGCATTCGTACGACCTATCGTCTCTCGAATTTCAGAGTAGTTCAATTTTCATAACTATTTTTAATTGATATATTTAAAATGAATATTTTTTTAAAAAAATCGATAATTATTCTATGATTATTAATTTTGAAATGCAGAAAAATTATCACTATGACCATTTTGAAAATAACAACTTCATTTTGGACTTATGAACAGAATATCATCAAGGCATCAAATGTGAAGTCAAATAATTAAAATGGAATTAAGTAAAATAAAAGGATTAATTTAAATAAAAAAATTATCAATAAAATTAATAAATAACAAATTATTATTAATCAGGATGATACATAATTAATATAACATTTTAGACTAATGGAATGTTACATTTGTGAAATATTATATATTAATATTCCTCTTAAAAATTCAAAAGGAGTGTTTATTATCTTACACGACATGAGTATCATTTCCTGCTGTCATAGTGCCTTAATGATTTGAAATTTTTATTTTAAACATCCTTTTATCCTTTTAAGGGAATTTTTTACTTTATTATATATGTATTTTTTGGATTTCAAATACGATTTTAAAAATAAAATTAAATTTTGGTATTAAAATAAATTTATATCATTTGGTTTATAGTTTTTTTTAAATGTTTTATGATGAAATGGTGTGGGATTAAATTTTTTTATTCCTGATAATTGAGAATTAAAAAAAATATATGTGTTATAAATAGAGATTATATGATGTGTTGAACCCTGTTATAAGTAACGAGTGAGCCTGATATAGATTATATAATGGTTTGAGTCCCATTTTAGCTCATGGATAAGCTCGGTATTGATTTTATGAACATTTGACCCCATTTTAGCTCATGAAAATTGATGAGTCCTATATTGAATATATGAAGGTTCAGCCCCATTATAGGTCTCATATTCATTGGTTAATGATTGGGTTCTCTAGATAATTTTATTGGAAGTAAAATATATAGTTATTCAAATTTAAAGGATTTTTAGAGGGTTTTATAAATGATATTCTCTATTATTACAAAAAACGGTTTTTATTTTCATGATATTGTATTTATGGTTTGATTTGAGAAATTTTTTTTCCTATATTTCATTTCTATTTTTTAATTCCAAATGATCAATGATCATTAATGATAAAGAAAACATTAAATTTCTTTTCATTATTCTCACAAAACTAGCAACATTTATTATGTATTCCCCTTAGTGAGATTTAAGTCTCATCCCACTTTTTTTTCACAAGGATTCAAGTAAGAGTTGGGATAAGAAAGTGGTAATGTATAAAATTGTCGGGATTATTGAGGAAACTAAACAATGTTTTGTCAAAAAATTTCCTTGGGTGAATAAATGGATAATTATTATAGTTTTAACTTGTAATTTATTAGATTAATATGTATTTGTTTTCCAAATTTTTTGAAATCTATAAGGAAAAAATATCATTAGGATTGTAGGAACGTGAATAGTAGTACAATGAAAAAATAATACGTAAGGTATAAGGTTGGTACCTTATATAAATAATCTCATGAGATATGTATATCACATTTTTTGGTGCGTTGGTGGTCATTAATTTACAAAAACATCAGATAATCGTAATTAAGTATTATATATACCAAAAGATCCTCAAAATATTTATCATTTACTTCTAGACTAATGCATTGGAAATAAAAATAATTTCTCCAAGATTTCATCATCATAATAAATAACAATGTGGATAATGAATAAGGATGGTATCATTTTATAATATCCTAAGTGAATCATATTTAATATCAAAGGATTTTTGAGAACTGTGAAATTGGTGATCATCATAAACGTTTTGGATAGGGAATTCCCAAAAAATCTGTTGTATAGTGTTTTTCAATAAATGGATAGAAGTGAAACTTAATGAATCAATAAATGAGTTGTAAATAATATATATATTTTTAATCCAAAGGAGGAGGATGTAAAAGATTAGTGATCAAAATTTAGTTGAGAGAGTAGTGAGGTTCAAATTGCTATTTATGTAAAGTATGAGGGACATTGAGTCAAATATGAAAAATGTATTGGACTTAATATTTAGTGGATTTTGTACATAAGAAAATTTATTTTTCGTCCTATTTTGTTGTATCCCTATAAGGTTGATCCCAGAAAATTTTATTATTCATATGAATGTTTTAATAATCATATTTTTTCTTTCTATAGAAATAATATAGGATATAGTATCATTTAACAAAGAAAATGTATTCCAATGAAATAATTTATATATCTTCCATAACATGATTCACCCTCCATATCATGGTGTTTATCTATGTTAGACTAATAGTTGGGATTTGGAACTGTAGGATTTTCATATAGTGATTGAATAACCACATATATCCAAACATCCATTTCATTCCCCATAAAAAAAAATCTTATATCACTCTAAATATACTACTTATTTTTTAAATAATATTAGAAATTATTAACAAAAAATGATATTATTCACAATAATTTCATAATGGTAAAAATAGTTGAAATTTTTTGGTCATTTAAATAATTAATTCTTTATAGTTTAAATATTTAATATATTTTTTTATAATTTTTAATATCTTTATCCGAAAAAGATAAATTTTTTTTAATAGAAAAAATAGATTAAAGTTGAAATTATCATTATCATATAAAACATTCACCTCTAATAAGTATACCAAAATGAGGTTTTCACCATTACGTACTAAAACATAGAGATGATAATTGTATCATGGATTTATTTTTTTTATATTTTCCTCAAATCTATCAATTTCAATCATCCATTATAGACATAATACATTTTTTGTCTTATTTATTTTCATGGGAAATGATTTCTAAAATTATATAAGAAAATAATTTTAGAGAATATATTAATTTGATGTTGATGTTTTTATGTACACATTGTATCAAAAATTATATATATTCACCTAAACATAACATGTGTACCTAGAAGAATTTTATAGTTAATATTTATTTTGAATGAAATAATACAGAATTATAATTGTAGAATGAAATATATTAAATAATTATTTATACTTAGGAAACAATTTAATCTGGTGTGATCGCCATCAAACACATGTATATCTGTACACATGTCAACCAAATTAATTTAATATATATTGAATAATAATTCATTATATTTATATCATACATTATGTAACCTTGGGACATAACATATGATAATATCATATAGACTCTCATAGGTAATCAATGTTTTTGATAGTTTGAATAATATTGAAGATCAAAAATCATGTTATTCTTCAAAGTATATTAGTACACCATATATCACCCACCTAGATAGAACATCCCATCACATGACACTTATCTATGATTGACTATAATCTTCCTCCAGATTTCTCAATCATGGCACCAGTTATCATAACCATCATATTGGTTGAAAATCATTTTCATTAATAAAACCCAACCACATGATTAGTATAATAACAAACCACCCATGTTAAGCTCGTCGTTACGAGTGGAATACATACATTGTAATGAATATAATGGCTCATTGGAGAGATTACATATAAACCATAGGAATCTAGGAATAATATGAAACATATACCCCTCATATAATTGGATAGTGTATGAAATTCCATGTAGTATATGTAGTGGGTCATCTAGAACACAAATATTTTTTTCTCACATTATCAAATCATAGTATCAATATATGATCAATGATTTACTCAAATATTTACATGTTTCTACATCCGATAAATCTCTATGAAATCCATCAATTCAGGATTAAAAAATTCAAACATTGAGTGACTCAATACAATTTCATTCCATGAAATAAATACAACAATATGATGAGTGATAATAATTGGATTCCATTTTTATAACATGATACAATTTTAACATTTATTACAGCCATTAAGAATACATAACAAACCAAACTAATGATTTATATTTTTTATATCTAAAATTAAATGATCATCAAATTATTATTTTTACACATTTATTTTGGTCATGTTATACATGTTATATCTCATGAAATAGTTCATGAATCGTTATGTGACACTTATAGAAATATGTGTTACCATATTGTAAAATCCTCCACTCATATCCTTCATTAATATAAAATAAATTAAGATAAATAATATTAACCAGGTGATATTTTTAATCCCCTAATCCTAATTGAAATATTTGAAAATTATATCAACCCCCTTTTCCCACCATATATAACATCATTATGTCAGTGAATATTTTTAAAATACTTTAAACTCTTATTTGACATATTATATAATCATTTTATATCATATTTACTGAAAATTATCATTGAGGTCATTTTGGTTATATATTTTAAATGAAACCTTTTATAAAAAAAATATCATTTTATTAATATAACCATAACAAAATTAGGACACAATGAAACAAAAACATTGAATTAGGTTTTTACAATCATTTATTTATTTCATTTTTAACTTGATTATTCTTACATAGACTCCTAGTAGAATCATTAAGATTGATCATTCCCAAAAATATAATACTATGATATAAAACATTGTTTAATAATATTTTCGTAACTATATATCATAAAAAATTTATGTTTTTATATTAATATCCTTCAATAAAATCATTATTTACTAAAACATTCACCAGATTCATAGTTTTAATTCCTTTCCATGTATTTAAAAAATGGATTAAATTAATATATTGTTTTAAAATTTCTTTTTATGATTTCTTTTCATAACAAGTAATATTATAAATAAAATTATAAACCATGCCTAAAAACCATAAAATAATTTATTGATAATAAATATTATTCACAATTACTATTATATTAAAAAAATAAGAAATTTTATAGAAATACATAAAAAAATATATTATCGAAATAAATAAAAAATGAAATAACACATTTTTCTTGTCTTATTCAATTTAATCACTCTATATAAATTTTGAATTAAATTTTATATATTTTTTTCATTAATATTCCCTTCATTTTAATATACTATAAAAATTTGTAGTAATTATTTTATATGAAGATGGAATCATAATCCCTTGAAAAAATAATATATATTTATAATATTAATGCATGTTATTTAGTATCTATATATTTTCTTGTATAATTTTAGAAATTATTATAAATACATATATAATGTTTATGATGTCTATTATATTAAAATTACACATGATTATGGATACCCCATTTAGGTTTCCATAAACCACAATAAATATTAAATCAGTCAACTGATTTCCTTTAAATATTTTAGATTTATCCACCATCCTCTAATAATTTGATCACAATACTATAGTCTTGACCTCACATTTCCGGATAAACCGCCCTCAATATAATGGGATGATTATATAAAAGTTTATTGAACTCATTAATATTATAATTCATAGTAAATATGTAGAATACATTTAAAAATGATTTTTAAATGATGTGTGTATCAAAATATAAACATTAAATGATACCCAGGAATTCCCAAGTAATTTACACATATGATATTATTAATAACATGAGTGGGTCATAATGTTACGTTTTTCTTATTATATAAAATATTTTTTAAAAAATAATTATATAGCATACCTTTCATGATCATCATTGAACCACATTTACATATCTACTATATTGAATAATTCTATGTTGCATTTTTAAAAAAAAATTATTACCCATGAATACAATCATTAGAATTGGTACATCAATAATATACTTCTTATGATTTACCATTTTATATAGATCTTATTTTTGATAAAATTTACCAGTGTATGATTATAAAAGAGTTAATCAAACACATAAAAAATTACATCTGACTAATGAATTATTTTTTCATTTATAAAACATTCCATAATGGAAAAACTATTTAGTTGATCATATTTTATGATTGATTAAAAATAAATATTTTATAATGATACCATAATATATATATTGGATAATAATTTATTAAAGGAGTACCATGTCTAATATTAATCTAAGAAGGTGTTTTATTGAAATTTCTATGTAATTTCCCACACTATTTACTATTGATTAAATTATTGAACAATATATTTCAATAGAATAAACTTTATGTAAAATTATATAATTTTTGTTATATATTTAATGGTGAAATATTCTAGTGATTTTGTAGAATTTTCATGATAGTATGATAATATATGAAGATGGTATACAATTCAGGTATTTCATTTTAAAAAAAATAGAATATTGATGCAAATATGTACTATAACAGAACCCGTAAAAAGGTACATGTGTAAACCAATAGTAGTGTCCATATCTAATTCAACATATAATAATATAGAAGACAACAAAAAATCTACTATCTAGATGCAATCTTTGTGGGGTCCACCGAAAATATGATTGATATTACCAATCCCCACTTAATATTGGGTTATTTTTATTATTTTAGGTGATATTATTGAACCCCTAATGGTTTATTATTTTTATATGGTTCTATAAAGAAGGGATATATCCATATATTCTTAGTATCTCCCTAACCACTGGCACCATTGATTCAGAGTTCCCATGGAGTTTGTTTTAATGATTAATGTTATGGTTCATTCAATTCCTTTTCCTTTGTCCTTACCTTTTCATCTCCTTTAATTCTAGTGTGAAAATTATATATTTGGATTTATGATTACATAAGATATGGGATGAGTCCGAATTTATTTATGGTCCTTTTTCTTATGAAATCATGTGGAGGACATGAGAGCATGGAATTGAGTTGTTTTATATTGTTATTCTAATGGTACACCACTTATTGATTACTTTAAATATGTTATCCATATTATGGTTAAATTGTTATATTAAAATTTCTATGAAATTTTTTATTTTAATCATATAGTTGTTTTGGGTAATCTACTTCTCATCTACACAACACTGCATGAGTTTATGGTGATATTGAATCTCTTACTGCGAATTTCCACTATTATGTGAACTGTATAAAAATAATGTTAATTGATTATTTACTATTTAAAGATTAAATAAATTCATATTTTATATAATAGGAGAAATATTATTAAGTATCATTAGAGTGAGATAGGAGATAATTAATGTAATAATATAATTTCAAGATAATAACTCTATGAATTAGGCATGGATGATTTTTTTTTTGAAATATTTCTTTAATGTTGAATGTATTGGGTGTTTTTTGTGAATGTGTATGTGGGATTCAATAAATAAATTTTTATTTATAGTGACCGTACCCTTTTACAAGTATTATTACCATATATTTAAAATAAATATATCATAAACAGAACCCCCAAATCAATATTCGTATTGTTGTTGGAACACTATTATCATAAAACATCCACGTTAGTATTAAATAAAACCGAGTAATATTAATATATATAATTATATTTTAAATACTTTTCTTCATTAAAAATTAATAAAATATCCCAGGTAATACATAAATAAAAAATGGTGATTTATAATGTCCAATGAGGGAATAAAATTATAAAGATGAATAACATATATATCCAATAGAATATCATGAAATCATTAAAGACAAGGTATATGACTGACCAAATAAAGGCATGACATAAATAAGTTGGAATCATAGAATAATCTAATTATAAAATTATAGAAGAAATGTATTTTCTTAAATCATATTCTTATTTGAAGAATCACTATCGATACATGATACCATGGATAAAAATGTCCCATAATGAAATAGTTTTACTCATTAATCTCACACAAATCATATCAAAAGATAAAATCATTTACTCAATGCATTGGAGTGATATCTGGGAGAATCAATCATAACATATACATTTACAAGTCCTAAGAAATAAAAAAAACAAATGAAAAAATTTAGATTTAATCCTAGAAAGATATCAGATACATAATTATGACTTATAACAAAATGGAATATCATAATGGTTTCTATGAATTAATGTACTAAAACATGTTCTTATATTAAATGATGAAAAATAAGAAAAGAAATTGAAAAATGATTTCCAACTGATGTGATTCCGTGTTAATTATTGTATATGTATCTTTGGAAATGTACAACTTATGTGGGGTTTTAGGGAAATGCGTAATGAGTAATTAAAGAAGATAAATATCAAAATATTTTTTAAACACTATAAATTGAAAAAATGGTATTTTTATAATGTGATTAATTTTAGAATCCATATATTATTTAAAATATTATATGGAGGTGTATAGAAACTGGGGTATGAAATTGAGAAATATAAATTAATCAATTTTTCTTGATGAATGAAATTGAAAAAGAAACAATAAAAATGTGTATATCCAAAATAAATAATTATAGTAATAATAATGTATATATTAAAATGGTAATATATATACAAAATATTAATAAAATAAATAACACTAATATTGTGATGAAGTTTGTTTTATAGTTGAAAGGAATTACCGAAATTATGATATCGTTGTTCAAATTTTTTATTTCTGCGGGTCTATTAATTTAGCTGTATGATCGCCTTTAATACAAAATCATCAAATTAAATTTATTAATTTCTTTATGAAAAAATTTACATAAATTTATTATTTATTTCAATTTTTTATGTTTTATTGAATTCAATATATTAAGACATCAGGTTTATTTATACTCTTCCAAGGGAGTTCATTTCATATTTAAAAAAATTCTCCGTTTTGTTGATAGTTATTTCTATTATTATCAAATGGGAATAAAAATATCAAAGTGAAATAAAATTATATTCATGTCCTTATAGAATTATATACTTTTTCAAATATACATATGTATTATGAAATATGAGTTATTCATTTGGAATAAATGGTATCATTATATGGGTAGTTAATCTAGAAGATTTTACCAGCCATTATGAACAATATTTATTTTATATAATTAAATTCTTAGAAATACATTCTAGAAGATGAAATGAGATATAATATATTTATTTTTGGATAATATTTATTAATATTATTATTTAAATAAATATCCAAGAATGTGGTGAATAATAACGGAGTTGTTTATGGTGGCAGGGAATCACCATAATATTAAAATTCCTTTTATCTTTACAATGAAGGAGGTATGATAATTTTATTCAAATTATTAAATAACATTACGTTATATTTGTTATAAATGATCATAATTTATTTTTTATGGATTTTAAAAGGATTGTAAAGAGGATGAATAATTAAAAATATTGGTTGAGGAAATTAAATTCTCTCTTAGATGTCTCCTCTTAAGAAATAACATAAGGTTTCTTGCAATTGACATTTGTTAGGTCTGTACAATTTGGATGTGGGTAGCTCAGTTAAAGATTGAAATTAACACTTTTTGGGATATCTATAAGTATTATCATGTTTTAGGGGAATAGAAGGTGAGGATATAAATTTATCAAAGTAGGAGAATGTTATTTTTTAATAAAAAATTGATTATTTTATATTTTTTATCAAGAATACAAATAGTTTTGATTTTTGAAACTATAAAATATTATTAGTGAGTTTGATTTTTGAAACTATATACTGTTATTAGTGAGTTTGATTTCAAACTAAGGGCCAATTTCGTAGTCCATGAATCATTTCAAAGTGAATTTTTCATATAATTAAAATTATTTATTTTTTAATTTCAAATTTCCAAAAATATTATCTATTTTTAAAAAATATCAAAAAATATCGTTGATGATTTTTTTATGATTCTATAAATGAAACCAATTTTATAGAAATAGTTTCTAATTTGTAGGAACATTAATTATTATATAATATCAATATTTATTTGAAAAAAATACCAAGTTTATTATTGGAACAGTTTTCTAAGCCTTTAAGATTTTACTTATTTTTTCATTAAAATATATAATGAAATATAAATATATTTTACAAGACAATGTTATGAAAATTAGAATTATTTTATATTTTTATATTTATCATAATAAAACATGAGGGTTTTAAAAAAATCCAAAAATATATTTTACCATTACGAAAAAAATATTTATTTATATCATGATATAAATTTTCAGTATTTTCATCTTATATCACAACTATGTAATATTTTATAATTGTTGAGGTGATGTTTCAATTCTTACGATAAAATTACTATTCAGGTAGGTTAGATTACTTTTACAATGAAATCAATTGTAATGGTGATATAACTTCAAAACCATTAATAAATTCTTCTTCAATCATTAATTCTCCATTAATTTCTGTTTTATAAAATATTTATATATATTTAATTTATTATTTTCAAAATTAATATCACATTAGTAAAATTTTGTTACATTTCTACAATTCTTCCACAAGTGCGATCACTCTAGGAAATTGAGAAGACATTAATTTTTTTATTATATTATTTTCTAATTTTTATCCAATTTTAGAACATTCAATTATTATTTATAAATTTATTCTCAAAATGAAATGTGGAATTCAATATAACATAACTTTTTATATTTCATCATGTTGTGTCTGTGCATTATATATCACTAAATTAGAAAATATAAAAAATTTATATAATCAAAAGGGAAATTAAATTAATAAAATTATGTTTTGTTGCATTCTTTTGGTTAGCATTACATTTCCTCATAGTTTTGGTTCAGTAATAGTAATTTTACCAGGTGAGTAGTCTTGTGGCATAGAACATTATATCTATGATCAATGATCTTCACTAGGTTCTCCTCATAAAAGATATCATAGTCCACCTGTACCAATATTAGATTCAGTATATGAGAGGGATTTGGAATATAGTTATTCATTAAGTATATATTGAACACACATATAGGCTTGCTAAATCAAAATTGATATCTACTAATGTTATTCTAAATGATCTTAGCATTTTATTCTTATTCATTGACTAATTCAAGTCCCATCATCTTATTTTAAATAAATTCATCACAAAATCTAGGTTTCCTACATTAATTCTCTTAATGGGATTCATATAGATCAATTTAAATGCACTATTGTAAATTATTCTTGTGTGAAAAAGAAACCATAGGAATATATTGATCATATTTTTTTTTAAGTCCAATGAGAATGATCTCGACAAGTCCCTATATGTTTCAATATTACACATGAAAATGGATATGAGTTTAGGGGTGATAGTTTCAATGAAATATAAAATAATTTTCTTATATTATATCAGTTAGTTTTATAGATCATGTAGATAAACTTTTGAACTTTATCTAATTCTATTTTTTGTGTTATTTCATGTATCCTCCCTACATCTATTATATATATCATTGAATGTATAATTAGTGGGAATTCTTCATGAATTAAAATAAACTGAGCATTATATATATAATGATCAATTATTATCCATATGAAATTATTCTCTATATATTTCTTCATAAGACCAATGGTAATGTCCATGGATATGTTTTCCCATTTATATGTAGCTATGGGTATTAGTTCCTTTATTACCTCATTCTATTTTATTCTCTACCTTCTGATTTTGAGATTCCGTGATCTTTTATGTATATTCTATGGTATCCTTATTTTTATTATCTTAAATATTTTCCCCATAGTAATATCAATACATATTTATGCTCACTATGTGAAGAGATAATGTGGATAATATTTCACCTTTCAATAACCACTTTTTTATCTCATAATTTTTTGTATACATATTCACCAACCAATTCATATAACTCCTACATAATCAATTACTAAATTATTAGTTTTCCCTTCTCTTATAGATTCCATTAATTTTTTATTTCAATATGATCCCTCTGAGAATCATTTATCATCTCTGTGAAGGATTAATCATTTGATATACATACGATTTTTCTCCACAAGTTATTCCTCCATGCATATCCATTTAATGTATATAATATTGGATCATTCTCAATTAGCATAATTAAAAATGTTTTAGTATCCAATCTATGTAGATAATATATCAATTTATATTCAATCCCATGATGGTAATAGATTGAAAAATCACAGTCCATGATTATCTGTCACTATATTCAATTTTTCATATTAATATTTTTCACTGTAAATATATATTTGAGTCTTAGATGATTTGTAAATATTTAAATAATCTCCTAGTGTATATAATTTCTCTAAAACATAATTTTTTATCACTAATGCCTACTCCATATCATTCAATAAATAGTTCTAATCTTTATATTTTAACTTCCTTGACGCATAGTCTACAACATTATTAATTTTCATCAATACATAACCTTATCCATTCCTTGATACATTAATGTATTAAACGAATGGTACCTCGCATGTTGGTATTGTATGTATTCTTAAATAAAAAAGGCTTTTTAAAATACTTCAATTAGTATTAAAATTCATTATTATTGAATAACCACACCTACATCCCCATTTTCATGATTATATGGTTTAAAAATAATGACAATTTTATCTCAAATCATCAATAGTACCTATCTAGTACAAGGAAACAATGTATATCTATTAAATACTTTAGTATTGGATACTCTTTAATCTCTAATTTCATAGATGTTTCTACATGTTTCCCTTATTTAGTGATAACATGGTCCCAGAATGATACTTCGTCCATCTAAAATTGAGGTTCAATTTAAATTGCATATAATCTTTCCTTTCATAATGTTTGTAGAACTATATAAATATAATCATATTACACTTTTTTACATTTATATTATATTATAATTCTTCCAAAAAGAGTGCCAAAAATATTTCAACGTAATATAAAGATACTCTGTTGATTAATTCAATGACTATTGATGGATCATTAGAGATTCAAATGTAAATCACCATCAGATCATGGTGTTAATACCTTATTTTGAGTATAGTCTTGGAAACATCATAATTATTCACTATTAATAGCTCACATTCTGGCTGGATGTCTTCCTTATATTATCACTGGTCTCAATATATATGATCCAATAATTATTCAGCTAATGGTAGGGGAGACTTGTTAATTATATTGATTCGATTGAGATTACAGTAATCATTGTCGATGCACATTAACCAAACATAATTTAGTAAAAAGTGGATTGTATTTCCCAATATAAAAGTACTAAAGCATATAAAACCCTTTTTAGAAATATCTTGTATCAGCTTCATCAGTCTTTCTAACTCAATAGTGGAAATTCTATAGGGAGTCATGGATTTTTGTCGATATCCTTGCATTATATAAATTCATAAAATAAGCTCTTGATCTTATATAAGGCTAGGAAAACCTTAAGGGATTAATATAGTCTCCCACCATTGGAATGAATTCACATAATATTATCTCCATTAACTTATATTTTTATGCCAGATAAGAATTCACATAAGAAAATAATATTCATGACCAACAAGAACATTCAAATGTATATTTATCCTCATGATTATATTTATAAATTATTAGAGGTTTAATTAGAATATTTAGTGTGTTTTACCTCTCCTAGAAAATTATGTTGCCTTTGTATATTGAGATCCAATCCATTTATAGAATAGAATTAATTTATTTTAATGAATGTATAATATTATTTTAAAAGGGATTTACTTCATATCAATGACTGTGGAGGAGGTATATACTTGGCATATAATAATTTTCCATTTAATATTCTCAAATATCTATCAACCTCTATATTTAAATGATTTATTTGAATAAGAATACTAGAACTGTGTGATATATAAAATAAATAAACTAGAATAAAAAACATGTTTACCATTATTGAATTACAAACTGTCATACCTATCATAAATACATTATTTGGGACCACCTCATAAGCCGTGATATAATAATCCCTTCCATTCTGTAAATGTTTTAGAGGTTTTTGTTGTTTAATATCTCTAAAATCCATTAGATTATATATGATACTTGAATAATATATTAGATTCTTTTATTTTAAACACTCAATTATAGGAAGAGTATTGATTAGAAAACTCTTTTAATCTATCACAATAATAGGATTATTTATCTACATTAGTTATTGATATTATTGATCCCCTATTTTCCCCAAAATAAGAATCTCCTCATTCCCTTGAAAATATTTCCAACATGTGTCTTACCATATGTTTTACTCATGTGAAGTCTATTTCTCATTACTGCATGGGATCCATCCATCGATCATTCTAAATTGAATGAAAATTTAAACTTTTTTTTATAAATATCTCCTCAAGATAAATATGAATCAACATTCACTTAAAACATTAATGTAGTATCCAAATACATAATTAAAGAAATCAAATCATTGAACCACTAAATCATTTCATAGAATAATTTTTTTTCTAAATATGAATCATCCAACTTTTTGTGTGTGTCAATGTTAGAGATGACGACCTACTGAGAATTCCATGTTATGTTTTTCTAATAAGTACGGATAGATTCATCAAACTTTTTATTCAGTCAAAGAAGCTCTATTTTTATTTAGTGATATGAATTTTTTGGAAAAAAATTATTGAATATTTTTCATGAAACCCTTCAATTGCATAAATTCTATTTCCTCATTCGGCTTCATGTTCCTAATTAGAATCCACCAAGAATTAGTTTATCCCTCCATCTGATAAAAAAAAGTACGAAATTTTATTGATTTAAAATTTGATAACATATAGTATCTTCCTAATGAAGTTAATCCATTTTTTAGTGACAAGGATCTTTTGAATACACACATAAGATATGATTCATTTTTTTCTTAAAGGACTAACAAAGGTTATCTTTCATGGGTGAAGGAGGGTATTCAATATGATTCAATTTATTATTTATAAATTCTGTAATTTGAACAATTATTTCAATAATGTTCTCTAATCCAACATAAATCATGTGGTTCATCATATAAAGGAAATCACTGCATCAGTTCTTACCATGAGTCAATATATTTCTCACAATTATCTAAAATAATTTAAAAAAATTTCAATGATTGTAATTAAAATAATAGGAATATAGACATGGAAATAATGAAAATAGAATTCCTAAAAAATAAATTACAAATATATCCAAAGTTATAAATCTATCGGATTATATTAATGTTATATATTTTAATATTTATCTTAAATTTTTATAAACTAACAATAAATTCATGTCATTTTTAATGGTTCCTAATGATTTTTTTAACTAACCAATGAATGTCCCCTGAGGGTTTCGAACAAGTGGTCCAAACTTGTCTCTTTGTCCTACACTATATATATTTTTATTTAATACCCAAAGAAGTATTTTGATATTATTACACCAAGGTACTTGTATTATATTTGCACAACTACTTTTATTATATAGACATTGATATATATTTTGGAAAGTGACCTATCTATATTTCAATAAAATTATATGATATTTTCCAACAAATAGTCTTATCTATATGTTTTTTAAAAATATATACTTGTTACAATAGAAAACATATGGATACCATACTCTATTACTAACTATAGTGACTGAATAATCTAAAAAATAAAATAATATGATTTTAATATAATGATCAGTAAACACAACCCGAATATCCAAATACCTAGTGTGTTTGGAATACTAGGTACATATAACATCAATATGATTCTAAAATAAAAAACATTTTTGTAATATACATATTGATAATTTATATCCCTTTGTGACTATAAAACTACCTTAGATAACCACTATAATACAAACACAAAATGGGTGCTCTAAAATTCATAGTAATAGAATAATTCTGATAAAAACTATAACATATGATTCAAATGGAAGAAATATGATATTATAATGGAAATAATATGTGAATGGTCAAATGGGGGAATGAAATAAATAATATTGAATCATCAAATAATGGAATCATGGTATTTTGAAAACAATATAATATATGACATCATAAATATAAGTCAAGGGTAACAGTTTAGATATCATAACAGGGTGGATACTCTGCCAAAATAGAATGTGTTTACTCCATAATCTTATAGTTAAAAACTCATGTGATATAAATATAACCCAATACATTAAGGATTTATCCGAGAACACCAATGATAATAGGTACATGAATATTATTCATGTAAGAATAAATCAAATATAAGACACCAGCTTAAGAATTATCCTTGGAAAAATACAGGTTACATAATCACATGTTATAAAAAATTAATTTCTATAAATATTTCAATAAAACTAAGGATAAAAAAATTCATTAATTATCATAGATTATATATCATCATAATAAATTATAATTTATGCTTTTGTGAAGTTATGATATGAAATGTTGGGGAGAATTATATTTTTAACCTTATATATTAATAATAGTTTAAAAAAATTAGTAGATTAATATGTAGGGAGTGAATATAAAAATTTCCATAAAATAATAAATGTAATAAAAAATATTTAAATTTTAAAGTGATTAATTTAATAAATCAAAAAATGTATTGAATCATTTTATTTAATTTTACATGAAATGGAGAATGAAATAGTGAACATCACTTAAATTTGGTTTATTTGAGAAAGAAATTCAGGACGTAACCTTAAAAACATGTATATATACATAATAAATTAAATAAAATCAATGTTTATATCTAAGGGTATTGTATATATAAAATTTCAAATAAAAAATTATATTAATATATTGATGATGTGATTTTAGAGTAAAAAGACGAGACAAAAAGAGAATGGTCGTTTAAAAGATCCCATACCTTCTGTCCTGGAATCTCATGATATGATCACATAAATTACTAAATCAAAAAATTTAATTTAATTAATAATTTCTTCAGAAATTACTTGAATCAATGTGTCATTTATTATTCATCAGTTATGTTCATTTATATTAATTTTGAGACATAATATTTATTTTTATTCTTCTAATACTTTTCATTACAAGTTTTTATGGACACATTTGGTTTTGGAAAACTATTGAGGTTTTTATAAAATCCTATTAAAAAAATTTAAGAGAAATAAAATATTATTAACTACCTTTAAAATTATATATGGTCCCACACACCCCTATATGTTATGATTTATGGATTATTTAATTAGTGTAAAAAATTTATTTTTAATTCTAGTTCATTAAGTTAGTTTTATTTACAATCATGGATTGATTCATTTTATTTAATTCAATTATTATTAATAAATTCCAAATAAATGAATTAATTAATAATATTGTCATTACCATCATATGTAAATGTAATATTATTTATATAACTAGTGGTGAATGAGTTAAAGAAAAACAATTTACATTGTTCATTGTATAGGTCGGCCAAAAATAAAAGGAACAATCATTTTAATTTTATAATATGTGATGGGTGATGATTGATATTATATTAAAAAATAAAAACATATTTATGATACTCGAGACATTATGAAATGTTTTATGGTTTTTTTTGGATGATGAAGAGGATGAATGATTAAATCATTCTATTAGGATTTTAACCTTCTCTTTGGGATTTTCATTTTGAATCCAACCCGTAAGGGTCCTCAAAATGGTATTTTGTTAAGACCAAATCTCCAAGAACATGGATTGGTGGGTTAGGGAGGGAAATAGTTAGATTATGTGAAATATCCAAGTATTATATTATCTGAGGAAAAGTTGTGGTAATTATATGGGTAAGAGAGATGTGTTTTGAATAATTATTCATTAGATTATTATTTTTGATCTAGACTAACAATTGTACAAAATAAATTCACTATATACATTAATTATTATTAATGGTTTTGAACTAATATTCACTTACATAATCTAAGAATAATTAATGATTGTTTTTTTCTTATAATTAAAAATATAATATTTTTTATTTCACTTTTTACAAAAAAAAGTAATTTAAAAAAAGATTTGTTACAATTTGTCAACATTTAGACTCAATAATTTAAATCCGTTTTATATAAATAATTTTTTAATTAATTTAAAAATAATTTTTAATTAAAACCCACATTACTTTGAAATATATAGCAATTTTAATATTTTGATCAAATTTTTAACATTTTAAAAAAACATTTATGCAATAATAAAATTATATAAAAAAACCTATGAATATTTAATAAAACGATTTTATTAAAATAATAATTATTATAGTTTTTCTATATTTATCATAATAATGTATATAAAACATTAGTGTTTCAAAAAAATTATCATTTTTAATAAATGGATTTTTTTGTTTCATGTTATAAATTATCTCATTTTTTTATTATAATATAACATAAATTTATAATTAAATATTTGAGGATACAATTATAATGGATTTATTTCTATTTATAATGGAAAAATTACTATTCCAAATGTCATATTTAAAAAAGTATTGGGAGTTTACTAACTTCATTAAAATCATAATATTCTATCATTTCTTTAATCACTTTTATTTACATTCATTGTTATATATATATAATTTTATTTTCATGTTTCATATCGATTTAAAGATACTATTTTTAATTTATATATTTTTTTTCACGAGTGTGATGACTCTAGGGGCCGAGAATATCCAAATTTTCATATTATTGTTATCTTAATATACATTATATGTTCCATGGTAATAATTTTAATTCATTTGGATATATTTATTAATATTTGTGAATCTCAATTTGGTATAATTAAATTTTTTCCTGTTGATCATGTGGTGTGTGTGGTTTATATAATACTAAATTAATAAATATGAATCTTTTATATATTATGAAGTGAAATTTAATTGATTATATATCTGGATGTAACATCATTATAGTGAGATAGAACAATATAGGTGAATTCTTGGAAAATAGTGGTGATTTTAAATGAGTTGTCTCATTTTTTAAAGATGATTCATGAATATTCATTACAATTAACCATTGGTGGAATAGTGAAAGAAATTGTGTTAGGTAGACCATTGGGAGATGGAATGAGTGACTTGGTGTGGTAATGGGTGATGATTTTTTATTCAGTGTTGGGGTAAGTGTGTTATATATAGGTTAATATATTTTTTATACCTCATATTATAGTTGGTTTCACTGAGTGTAGTGTCCCAAAATCTAGGAAGAGAATAATCAGGATAAGCATAGTATTTTAATAAATATCATTTTAGAAATTCTATATAAAGGGGTTAGTCTCTAGTAGTGCATTTTATATTGGTGTTATGAAATGGAATAAGTTATTTATGGGACTTATGGGTGGAGTAACAATGTGAGAGGTGATTTTTGATATAGAAACTGTCTAAAATTTAGAGACCTTGGGCGATTTTGTATGGTTATGTAAGATAACTAATTGATTTTAGAGTATAAATTTTTCTAGACAATGATTCTTCTATTTATAGACTATAGATTTGTGGGTCATGTGTCTTCTCCAATAAAATATTATCATACAATGGGTGATTTTTACGAGTGATGAGATGGTTATAGGATGGTTGATCCTACCATGTTTATAATTACTCATTACACATCTGATATGATTATCAAGTGCGAACAAGGTTTTAGAAATAATGATAAAATTATATTGTATTCTTAAGGAATGAGTGGTTATTAGTCAATGTGTAGTTTTTGGATGATTTTTTTCGATGATTGCAATTTCTCAATTTCATCTTTTATGTGATATATCATTTATGACCTAGAGGATGGAGATGTGTTATTTACACTATAAGTATATTGTTTTTTGGTGGATCATGAACATTTGTGACGTAAAAAATGATATTTATTTCGGTATTTTTGGACTCCCCATCAAGTCCATATACTATTATTATTTATTATTTCCTTATTATAGTCTTAGGATGTCCATGGTATCCCTATGTATATACCATATAAGCATATCTATATTGTGACTAATATGAGATATTATTTTAATGAATATATCAAGGATAGGTTCTCTAATAACCTATTTCCCGATAGATAATTTCATGTTTATGTTATCAACCATTATGTGACATGAATAAGAAGATCCATTTATGGAATATTTTTTCCTTTTTAGTCAATTATATATATCGAGGTTTTCCCCCTGAAATACAATGATTCATCCAACTATTTCCTTGTTCTTCACATTTACAAAATGTAATTATTTCGACTATCTGTTGTTGGGAATTTTTCTAACCAATGGACAAGTGTACTATGAATATATCATACACATTTTGAACCCCATATTATTGGATTATTCCATGTTAAATGTTTTTATATCTATTTAAATTTGAATATTTCTCCAGAATATAAAATTGGAATGTTTATCCTAATAGTGATTTCTGAATATTATTTACAATTGTATGATATAAATATCCTTCAAAAATAATAAATATATATAATTTATCCTACATGTGAAGTGGGAATATTTGTTGTCATTATGAATAGAGAATATTTATATGAATTTTGTGATATGAATATCAATATCAAAAATGAAATATTTACATTTTTCACAAATACATAATGTTAATTATTATCCCACCAATGTAATTAGAATATACAACCCAAATATGCCTTCATGTTGATCATCCCATCATAAAATATGTTTTTGAAACGGGATGAAATAAGCTTCATGAAAGAATAGTAAGAACATGATGAAACAACCCATGATATTTTTTAGTGTTAATGATATCATTTCGTACCTTAAATGAATTGATAATTATTTATTTGATTATATTAAGGTATTAACAATAGTTTACTATCGAGTCTTCTATTCACACCCTACACATGTATCTTATTAGACATGAAAACCATATATTGGAATATAGGTGAAATAAATGGTTGTATCATCAATAAAAGAGTTAGAATATCTCAGCTGCAATGTTTATATAGTTTTGATGGAAGGTTGTGTACTTTTATCAGTGGTTCATTTAATTTTTCTACCATGATCATTTCATATATATTTTTTTCCATCTACTTTTCTTCTCTTACAATATTTAATCTTTAGAAGAGGGGTCCATTTTTTATAACAACATGTTGTAATTTTTTAATTGAATGATTTCCACTATAATTATATTTTTATTAATATATTTATATATTCATGGATATTTATGTTATTATTTTTTATTTTTATGATAATATTGAGGGTCTATACTCATTATCACTTACTACTATCCCCCAACACTAATCTAGAAGATCTGGAATATAAAGGGGAATACTTATGTCCACTAGGATGTTTATATTATTCCAATATCTAAATACTGAGGTCATGACATGAAAATGTTTCATCAGATGATATTATATTTTAATTATTGATTTTTTCTTTCTAAATAGAGGTAGAAATATTCATAAAACAGTGTAAGGAAAAAATATTCCTTTCCTAATAAATCTATTTGATTAAATCTACGTTTATAGTGAAATATTATTTTATTATTACTTTTGGTGTTATACTTAGTAAATATTTATGATATGATACTTAATGTGATGGTTTATTGTTTTATTATTTCCACAATGTGGAAATAGTCATGTTACTTGTATAATACATAGTAGAGGACACATGTGTGATTGTAAAATTTTGATAAAAAGATTTAAAAAATTTGATGTTTTGTTAAAACATATAAAATAACTTATTTTATGTCTTTAAAAATGAAAAAAAAATTTATTATTTAATTAATCCAAATTGTGATGAAATCCTTAATATGAATATTTCTATATTGATGAAATTAATATTTAAATATATTTTTTAACAATCCCTGTGTGGGACATATGGGTTTGTAGATACGAGTATTTTACATGAGAATGCATTTATTTGTGTATGGAATTTGTATTTTCCAAGAGTTATGTTATTATGGGATAATATTAATTACTTCATATTCCTACACATATATGGGTTATATAGAAAATATCAAATGAATGATATCATTTAAATTTTTTAGGACACAATGATGTGTGAGTTGATTAAATGATTTGATTAAAAAAGACACTTCTTATAATTATATAATATTTGATATAATATCTGGAATACCATGAGATATAGATATAATTATTCATGAATTATAGATTTCATAAGTTGATTTCACTTAATAAATATGATTCACACTATGAAAAATATATAATTTTCTGTGTGATAATGTTATAGGTACATGTTAATAATTTTTATTGGAATATATTAAGTTTGAAAGAATATATAGTGAATAAAAGGAAATATGATTTTCATTTTTTGGTTGAGTAATTAGATGAATATAAATATGAGTCACTAAAATATTATATATGAATCATTATGACATGAATTTATTTGAGTAAAAAGTTTACACATGAGTGTGTACATACTTAACTATGAGACTCAATGGGAAACAATGTTGGCTATGCACTACTGTGAGAGTGTTTTATTAGACTCTCTCTTATACTGGGAAAATAATGTGGAAATTTTTTACTTTATTTAGGGTATGAAGGATTCCGTTACCAATGCTTGATCTTTTTATAATTGTCATAGAAATCATTTTTTAACTGTTAAAAATGAATAATTTAAGAAATTTTTAACATAAAAAAATAATCTATTTGGAAGATTCATTATAAGTGTATATAAGTAATTAACATACAGGACTAATTGGAACTATTATATGATATTCCTATGTGATGTCAATGAATGATCACACGTAGTGGTCTGATCATGTATGATATGATAGACATAAGAATTGAGGAATTTTTTCTTGACATATTATTGGACATGAAGGGTGACACATTCTTGTTATGAGGTCTACAATTCTATGATTTAAAAAATATTAAATATTAAATATTGTCTAAAAATATATTAGTAATTGAATAATGAATAACACGTGTTGGAGATAAAAACCATTTTATAATGTTTTTAAATGAAAAGGAGGAAATAAATAACATGGTTGCGATAAGGAATTTATTATGTTTGTGTGGTAGGTTGAAACATAATGATCAACTATAAGGGAGTTGAAATGATTAATGAATTTTATGAAATGGAATTTTTTTAAAGAATTTGTGTGTTATTGAGGAATTAGAATTGTTCATTATCTTTGGTGAGATTGTTTATTGCTAAAAATTATTATATAATCATGTGATGTTGAGAAGATTGTTATTTTATCGAATGTGATTGTTTTATAGATGTGATTATGCACATAGATTTTGAGATAAAGAAATTAGTCCATATGGATTTGATCCAAGATCATTAGTTTTATATTTTAGTGGTTTCATAAATTATCATTAAATCTAACAACACTATGAAAATGTTGTGAAATAAGATTATCAAAATAGATGGAGTTTGGTTCATGAGTAAAGGTAATTTTGTATTGATTAAATATTTTAATTTTAATACTCATTGAATGATTCTACGATTTACACTATGATTGTGTTAATTTCATCAATTTATAGATGATATGCAACTATTTTTCTAGAATTATGTTTTATTTTTGGGGTGAAGTTCATGATAGCCACAATAATTTGTTGTTATGATTTCATGTCAATTCGTAGTTGAAATTTGTAAAAAATGTTTTAGGTAATTAGGTAATATATAGATTTGTATAGTAGTTTGTAACAAATTTTTTGACTAAGTATACCTTTTAACTAATGATATTATATTTGAAAAATAGGACAGTGTGTCAATAATTATTTATATTTTCGGTATTCACATATAACCATAAATTACTATTACATAAATTGATCTACATTGTGATTGAAATAATAATGGTTTAACGAATAAAAATAGTGTTGTGGGTGTTTTGGATATTCTTTATTGTAGTTACCTATAGATATTAGTCTATAAATAATCTCACTCTATAAGACCAACTTATATTGTCCCCATTATTGATATCCTTCCATCAACATGTATCAACAACATATTATATATATATAGTCAATTGAATCTTCAACTTTGTCTCAATTCAGTGGGTACATCATTCACTATAAAAGGTAATTCATCTTATTAAAAAACTATCAACTCCCAATGTATGGAGATATTAATTGAAAAAATACAATTTCAGCCACCTGGGAAATAAAAACCCCAACCTTATTTGTTTTTAATACTCACAATGTGAATATATTTTAATATATTGTCCACAATTTTCTTCTTTTTTATCCCATGTATGGGTAATATATTAAATGAGAATAACCTTTTATGTGTAATCAATTAAACAATTCTAAGGGTTAATAATTAATTTCCCATAATTATCCATGATAACCATTAATTATTCGACAGTCTCTGAGTTTCTGTATCATAGAATAATCTAGTTCATCACATGCAATTTTACAATTGATTCCGCCAAAATATGAATTGGCAATATGTCTATAAAAACCCAATAAAAAAAATTATAGCACATTCCAATTTTTCTAGGTTCTCATAAATAATTTTTTTTTATCAAAAAAATGGTCAATTTCATGATCTATTATCTTTTCCTTAAAAATGTTCACTTCATTAGATGAAATCCATGAATCATTTACAAACATAATCTTAAAAACTAATGAAACTGATATAGACCACATTTATGATGGATATGTTCATATTGATGTCAAAATTTCATAGAAAACCTATAAATGATGGTCTACCTCTAAATTCAAGTCATTTAACTTCATTTTTTATAAAATAAATGTAATAAATATTTGAATATTGTGGTTTCCCATTGTCTCTTCAATGAAAAAATTAAGGATTTGGGTGTCTTTTCATCATAGATAATCTATTAATTTCTACTTTTATTTGATGATATCTCTTTATACATTGTCCATAAATTTTTAAAACAATAATTCCTTAGTAAGAAATATTTCCAAACTCCTTTCAGCTATCTCATTGTGTGTAACTAAATTTTACATAACCTATCATGGTACTTTTATTTCATTATTCTTGTTCAAAAATTTTAACATTAATAATAGTGTTGAAAATATTCTCACTCAATAATTAGAAATCAATGATTTGTGATTTCACATACCACATGGACTCTTATGAAATGACAAGCTACAATAACTTGGACACAACTCATGAAATTAGACTTCTTCTTCAATATCCCATATGTTTTCACCAATATAATCCTCTTATTTTAATAATGGATTATTATTATTAATTGTATCTTACACATTATTCTATCAACAAAAAAAAATCATGGATTGTTTTCATAATTCGACAGTTTTTCCCTTCCTCTAGAATCCCAATAACATCCTAAGATTTTATGGAGTTGGCTTAGGCTTCACTCCATGTACTATTTTGTTCTTATATTAGTACTATTTTTGGGGAATGACATGGGGTGTGTTTGTGTGTAATGTTGAGAAAAATAAAATTAGAAATTTGTGCATGGTTGGCACAGAGTTTGGGAAAACCATGGGCCCCCACCCAAATTATCATGGAACCAAAGAAGATGATATTTTCATTGTTGGTGCATGGTTTAGAAATCGATGTACCCTCAGAGGAGTAGTTTTCACCCCTATAAAGGAGTGATAGAGTTATTCCCTGCTTAGGGAAAACCATGTGACCCAACCCATCTAACCATTCACATGAATTAATTTAACCCATAAATTTTTTCTATAATTTCCCACACCCCCTAATTAACCACAAATCGACCCCCATTTGTCCCTAACAGAGATTTCATGGTTTTATGAACTATAGATGACATCAAATCCTTCCTAACCTATATTATTTTCAATTATAATTCCATATCAAATTTCTTCTCTTACCTCTGTAAGTGAATTTTATCCCAGTTATTCAATCATTCGTTTCCCATTAATATTTTTTTATTTCAGAAATTTAATATTATATTATGGATAGATCTAGATCTATGATTCTAAAAATAGATCTAGATTTATTTCACCATTATTTATTTCATCGTTATTTAGGGTTTTGATATTCTTATCTAAATCTATGTCATTGTGATGCTCAAATTTTTTGGACTTCCATTGGGTGATTATTCTTCAAGGATATGAGGTAGGTTTTCAAATATTTGATTACCATATTCATGTTTTTTATAAATTTATTAAAATTATAGAATTTATATCATTCTTTAGAAAATTAAATTTTTAAATAGGGTTAATTAATTTTTTCTATTAATTAATTGAATTATAGGTGAAATAGATAATTAATTTGTTAATTAATTTTGAAATATTATGCATGTAGAAATCGATAATTAATGGGGGGAGTAATTATGATATTTTTGGACTGTTATTTTTTGTAAGGAATTGGGGAATTGATTATCAGATATTCAATTTTTTTAATTGAGATAATTAATTATGGAATTAATCATGATATTTTGATGTCATAAATTGGGATAATTAATTCTTGCATTAATTATTTGATAATTATATCATATATTGACGTAATTAATTTGGAAATTAATTAAGAATAATTCATATTATAAATGAGGTAATAAATTCTTAAGAAAATATATTGTATTTTTAGTTTTGGAAAATGATTAATTAATTAAAAAATTAATTAAGCGGATTAAAATAATTATTTTGATGGGGAATTATTTATGGGAAATTAATTGAGAATCTAATTTTTGAATTTGTACTAGAACCTATGTGGGAAATTAAATTGTGATTTAATTATGTGTTGATGAATGGTAACATGGTTATTGAAGTGATTATTAACAAATGGTAACATGGTCATTCTAATGTCTGTTGTGTGAATGGTAGCATAGTCATTAAATAATGAATTATAGAACCTGATCTTTGTCAATATAATTTGTGATGTATAAATGGTAACATGGTCATTTAGGTATGAATTAAATGAATGTGAACATGACCATTCTATTGTGTAATGTATGAATAGTAACATAGGCATTCAAGTAAGAACTGAAGAATGGTAATAGAGGAATTTCGAGTTTTGACCTCACCTGGGAATACTTTAGGATCTAGCATTAACTGGAGAAGGTATTGAGATTTGATATCACTTTGGAATACATTGGTCTCCCCCATGGCCTGAAGTAGTTATTAAAATATTATTTTACCTGGGAACACAGCAGGCACATGGAAAATTCAAACTAGGGGTTGAGGTACGTGTGTTATCAGGAACATGATAGTCAGTGTAATTAATTAAATAATAAATGATAATGTTATAATTATATAATTATTAATTTTACTTATTTCAAAATATAGATCTATAAACTTATTTTACAAGATATTTTCTTAGAAACTACTAGGGGTGGCCTATTGATTTTTAATCTCACCCTACTCTAGCTACTTGATTAGTACCTAAATAGACATTAATTTTGTTGAAAATGTTAAGGGAAGATACCCTACATTAGAAGTATGAGTTGGAATGGTTCATGGATGAGGAAACATGATGTTTTCTGGAACCCTCTTAGGAATTATCAATGTAATTATTTTCATTTTTCATTTTTTTGATAAATTACACATGTATTAGCATGTAATTTTTTCTAGTTCAGTTATATATTATATTTTCATGTATTGATTATCTTGAGATATTAGTATTGTTTATGTTTATGTATCCTTACACAATTTTTTATTATTTCCAATAGTGTATTAATATAATATAATAGTATATAGTCTCCCTGTGATTAATGTATTAGACCCCACCTAATAATACAAAAACTTTGGGGTACAAGGAAGTTCTCTTGAGGTCATATGACTGATTGACATGGGGAGTCGGTGCATCGCACTATGGCTGGGATGTTACAAATTGGTATGAGATTAGTTTTCACTTATATTTCTTTTAAATTACTATTTTGGAAAATTATATAGGTTTCTATATAGATACGGGCCTTTATAATGATCCTATTCATGGTATTTTCAATCCATTTTAATGCAAAACACAAGTACTCAGGGTAGGATCGTTCTTATTGTTTCTTGCTATTACCGTTGAATGTAATTTCAACACGGGTGACATAATTGTTCTGTGATATGATTTTTTCATTTTTTTTTTTGAGAATTTATTCATTACCCTAAATGGAATTACAATTGATTCTACATGCATCACTATAGGCACTGAAGAGTATTTTTTGAAAATAATTATTTCCTGAATGAAAATGAAATTGGGTATTGGTTATTTTGTGTACATGAACAATTTTTTTTGAATCTGAAATAAAAAATTCTGCCTGATAAGAAATTATATGTTCTAAAATGGTGAAATAATTTGAATAACTTGATGTCTAAATGAGAATTTTAAATATGATAATTTTATACCCTATATTACATAGTCATAGGAGTATTATGGTTAAAGGTAGTTTTAATAAATAGTTTTTTCCTCTTGGAAATATTTGGTGCAATGATTTTCTATGCCTTATTAGGATTCCCTATTATGTAAATGTGTTAATTTTTTTAAATTTTTCCAAATATATTTGTTTGTAATTTTATATTTATGACTCCATTAGGACCCATTTAGAGAGGATGACAGGAGGATATGGTTGGAGATGGTTTACCAGCATTGGATCCTAAGGCACTAATAGTTCCACGTGAACAAGTAGGGGATCAATTTCTAGTGAAATTTTCTATTTTTATAAAATTCATCAAAAGTGACCTAGGGAGGGTTTTGAAGCATATATACAACCTAATGAGGGATTACATGTTCCAAAACCCTATTACATTACCCGGTGGGGGAGGACATGTGGGAGCTATGTTTTAGTTTGAGTCCATCAAGATGATACTTGACCATTTAGATAATCCTTATACGAGGATAGTGAATATGGCTACTTATATTATATGAGGATTAGAGGAGTGCTAGTGGGACATTCAATTTTGGATGCATATACTAGCATTATGTTGTTGAAGGATTTCTTGAAGAAGTCATTGGACATCTTCAACCGTCAGAAATTGAGGACGGAGACTTTCGTGGGGTTTGTGTTGCTAGCCAAGGGAAGAAATTATATGGTAGAATATACTGGATGATTAAAAACCTAGTATTATTTTCTCTAGATTTTTGAATATATGATACAACTAAAAACGGATTATTTCTGGATGAACATAAAAGAAATATTAAGTCCTATGTTAACAACTTTTTTGGTAGAAAAGTTTTATAAGATGGTGGATCATGCTATCATTATTGAGGGGACCTGAAGGCGGATCCAAGTGATAAAGTTGTATTTAATACTGGATAATAAACTGTTGTGACTTCTGAGAGCAGGAAGAACCATTATTAAAACTTTTTCCAGAGTTGTGGGAAGGTGAGTGGTTAGACAAGAGGGTCTATTGCATAGTACCATATTGGAGTGATCATCCATTAGTGTGGGGGGACAATCCATTATTATAGACACTATCTGTAACCACAAGTCAATATTTGATCTTGAGGGAATATGGGACTACGGAAAAAGTTCTGTGGGACATATCGATAGAAGGTTAGTGAGGGTTATGCTAGAAAAAACCATGGTGTGGTAATGGTATCTTCTACACCATATCAACCAAACACCTGGATTTATAATTTCTAATGTGGCAAGGTAGTGGGAATATTGTTTATGGAAAAGATCACCCATATTAAAATCTTGGTGATACTCACTTGAGTTAAACCACGTCACATGGAAGAGGAGAAGGATAACTACATTTAGTGTATCAAACCCTTGTGGGTAGTTATGTTGGATCTTTGATAGTGAGAGTTACTATTCTTGTAACATGGACATTAGGTGTTGCCTTATTTGATAATTTTTCCTCTAATTCCTTTTTATCATCAAAAAATATTAATGATTTGGTCTTAGCTGTGGATTTTGTGAGAGGAATAATGATGATATATACACTTTTGGGAGTATGTTCAAGAGAAATATGTTTGTGTAGAGGTTGTTCTCTTGAGATTGAGGAGTAACATTTTCTATAGTATCTCTATGTACTTGATATTCCATGCTTAAACCTAATTATGGATATGGATTGGCTAGTCATATACCGATTCCACAATGATTGTTATGATATAAGTGTTCTTTTTACATCTCCTATGGGTTAAATCTATATTCACCATGAAGAGGTGGATATCGAGGCTAGCTAATTAGGGATAATTACTTAGTACGTGGGATATCCCACCACCAGAGTTCCTAGTAGATTTCTAGTTAGTGGAAGGGTAAATCAAGATATTATTCCAATATTTAACGAGTGATTTCAAGATGTTTATACTTCTCATGTATTCCACCAGGGAGAGATGTCGAATTCCCTATTGATATCAAGCCCATATAAGAGCCAATTTCTATTCCACCATACATAATTCCACAGATAGAGTTTGTGGATCTAAATAATAAATTATAGGATCTAGAGGATAAAGGGTTTATCTATCTAAATACATCTCCCTAGGGATCACCTTTTTCAGGAAAATAATGTTGGTAGTGCTCTGTGAATGTGTGTTGATTACAAAATGATGAACTGGATTACAGTGAAGAACGAATATCCTCATTCACATATTGATGATAAATTTGATAAATTGAAAGGAGAATGAATTTTCCCAATGATTTTCAAGAGAATAGGGTATAATTAGATGAAAGACTGAACTTTTGATATGATAATGACTATTTTCAGAAGTAGGTATGGACTATAAGAGTTCTTCAAAATTTCTTTTGGGTTAAAGAATGCTCCAACATTGTTTATGGCCTTGATGATCAAAATCAATCATCCGTACCAAGATCATTTTTCCGTAGTTTTCATAAATGGGCAATTGGTGAACTCCCAAGATTTAGGATGTTTGTTCCTAGCACCTTGATACCATAATTATAACACTGAGATCCCATCAGCTATATACCAAGCTATATGAGTGCCAGTTTTGTATTAATCAGGTACACTTCATGGAAAACATCATCTCTAAAGAATGTGTGTCATTGGACCCAGAAAAAGTAAAGTAAGTTGTTTTTTAGTAGCATCCTAAGAATGTGTTCGATATACAAATATTTATGGTATTTTTTAGATATAATATGAGTTTAATCTAGGACATTTCTCAATTATAAGTGTCACTCTTGGGCCTTAATAAGAAGGGGATACTGTTTGAATGGTAAAAAGCATGGGTGAATTCCCTCTACGATATGATGAATATTTTAAAATCTTCCCTAAACACTATCCTTCCAGATCCAGGTGAGGATTACATAGTGTATTATGGATCTTATAGTATCACACATAGAGTTTTGTTGAGGATGATAGATCAAGCTGGGGCGTATGGCTCTTGGCAGCTTATTACACATGAACAAAACATCCCTAAAAATGACATTGAGTTGGAAACCGTGGTTTCTAAACAAATGTTTTGGAAGTATTAGTAGTTGGGAACGCGTTTTCCATTGTTTATCAATCACATATGATTACGTAAAATTTTCTCACAATGGGTTTGAATATCATCAAATGAGAGGGATTGTCTCTATGTCGTATTTTTATTTTGAGCTAGAAAATATTCCTAGGAAAGGAAATAATGTGTGTGATGATTTTTGAAGTGAAACACATACTCATATGGTTCATGATTATAGTTCCTTGTTGGAGATGATTAACATGCAGGGTGAGATGCTTATAGTGGTTCATGAGAGTTAATAGATGTTGACTAAGATATCGGTTTCAGTGGAGTATACACTTTTGATCCAAAATAGAGAAATTCAATGTGAGAATCTAGAATTTTTAACCCTGAATGAAAGCCTTGATGCTCAGCAGTCACCTTGAGATTTGAGAATAGATGAGGATGTGATCATTTATGTAAGGAATCTCGTTGTTTTTACAAAAAGTGTGCGGGAGAAGGTGATGTGTGAATTTAATTCCTCAAATTGGGTGGTTCATCAAGGTGTGACTAAAATATACCAAGAACTACATAGATTTTTTTGGTTTCCATGAATGAAAAATGATATTTTAGCGTTTTTTATATGATTTCAGAATTGTTAGTAGGTAAAGAAAAATAATCAATAACATGGAGGTTTCTTGTAGTCATTTACCATTTTGGAATTGATGTCGGGTTATGTGAAAATAGATTCCATGGTGGGCCTCTTAAATATTTCTTGTATTAATGGAACTATTTTGGTTGTTTTGGATATACTATAAAAAGTAGTTCATTTATTACCTTTATGGTAAATATTCTCAGTGGATCTTCTGGGACTATTATATGTTTGGGAGATAGTCCATCGGTATGGGGTACCACATGCTGTCTTTTTTGCAAATGACTCACAGTCTAATACAATATTATATTAGGGATTGTATATTGCCCTTTTTATATAGGTATTATTGATTACGGGTTTCCACCAATAAACAGATGGGAAGTTAAAGTGTAAGATAGAGGTTCATGATGATATGCTATGACCATGTGTTCTAGGATTTTGGGGGTCTTGGGAGAACCACATAGATTTAGAGTAATTCACGAATAATGATAGTTTTAGGCTATGATCCCAATGCACAATAAAAGCCTCTTTATGGTAGGCCATGAATAACACCATTACACTGGATGGTGGTAGTTGAAGCAGAATTTTTTGGTAGCGAATCTCATGGTGGAGACATTTGAATAGGCATAGATAATTTGGAAATATTTGGATATGGATCATAGTATACTTATGTTTTATGGTGACAGAAATAAAATAATCTTAGATTTTATAGAGATCAATCATATACTCTTTTTCGTGTAGTCTAGGTCAGGAAACCATAGGATATGAAGATAGGGAATGTTGACTCTATGGTTTGTTTGACCATTAGATGTGGTGGAGAGAATTGGGATGGATGTGTACTGATCGGTATATTCCTATAGATACATATCTATGGAATATGTTTTCCTTTTATTAAAACTCTGGTGGTATCACCCCAAACCCTCTCAACCGAGTTAGGTATATGATGTTGGGACAAAGATAGATGTATCCTTTTAGGAGCATCTGATACATGTGTTGGATCACAGTGAGAAATTGATATAGTGAAAACCCATGTTGATAATCCATGTATAGTGGAAACATGGTAATGTACAGGAGGAAACATTGGAAATGGAAGTATATGTGAGGGGTTAATTGACCAATAATTTTGGCTCAATATCATAGAAATAGTTTACAGTTAATCTCATTAATAATTTGTTATATGGTGATGATATTTTAAGATATCAACCATTTTTTGTGTTGAACTGGGCTTGAATCCAGGTAATCATCTATTCTTATTTGAATTCTTTTTTTTCGATTTATGTCTTGGGGGTGTGTTTGGGAATATTTTGTAGAAAAATTAATGAAAATGTGAAGTGCATGGTTGGCTTATAGTTAGGGAAAACCATGCTCCCCACCCAAGATTGTTGTGATATCTAAGGTAGTCATGATTAACATGGTCAATGCATTGTTTGAAAAAATGTGCACAATAAAGGATTAATCATGAACACTGATAAAATAGGCGCACATTTTGGGCACAATTAGGGAAAACTGTGCTCCCCAGTCTTACAAACCATGTGCATGTTTTAATTAATCCCAACAATTAATTTTGAAATATCCCAATCCCCTAATTAACCCCAAATTTACACCATTTCGACCTTAGGTGGTACTTCAAAATTTTGGAGATATCTTGACAAATCCAAGCCCCCACATACTATATTATTCATGATTCTAATCCCTGATCAATGGACATCTCTTCTCCCTATAAGTGAATTCTATCCCATATATTCTCTCATTCCCTTCTCATTCTTCTTACATTCCTCAAGTAATACAGACTTCTATTATAGACATATCTAAAATCAATTTTGTGAGATTTAGATCAATGATTCTAGATCAAGATCAAGATTTATTAGATTTATATAGGGTTTTGATATTCACATCTACATCAATGACATTATGATACTATGTTTTTGGGGATTTTAGTTGGGGGATTATTCTTCCACTATATGAGTTAGATAGTTAAACATTAAATTCCAATATTCATGATTTTGATGCATGTATTCAAATTATATAATTTTTAGCGATCATAAGAAATTAAAATTCCCAAATTGGATAAATTAATGTTGAAAATTGATTAATTTAAGTATTATTGAAATATATAATTCTTTTTTGAATTATTAATGTTATTTAAGAGATGTTAGATTTGATAATTACATGGGGGATTAAATATGGGATTTATAATTTTTGATTATAACAATTAATTAGGGAATTAATTATGGGATATATATTTTTTTAAATTCAGATAATTAATTGTGGAATTAACAACATACTTTTTATTTCATGAATTTTGATAATTAATTATGGAACTAATTATGTGATATTTGTATCCTATATTGATATAATTAATTGTGTAGTCAATTATGAAGAATTGATATTTTTAATGAGATATTATGTTCTGAAAATTTATTTAGGAATTCTATGTAGCAAGTATTGATTAATTAATTGTTAAATTAATTAATGGGAATGACATACTAAATTAGGTGGGAAATTAATTAATGTAAATTAAGTGATAAAATAATTATTGAATTAGTAATGGAACTAATTAAGATAATAAATTTTTGAATTAATTATTTTTTGGGGATGGTTATAGAGTAGTTCACATTGAATTGAAGAATATCCACATGATCATTATAATTTGGTATGTTTTAATGGTAACATGGAAATTCATGTATGAATTACAGAATGAGAACATGGTTATTATAATGTGTGATGTAGGATCGTAACATATTGATTCATGTATAATTTTAATTAATGGTATCACGGACATTATGTTTTTTGTTTTATGAATGGTAACTTGTGAATTTAAGTATAAATTAAAAATGGTAACAAAGGAAATCGATGATATGACTCACTTGGGAATACTTTAGGATTATGAATTAATGAATGTAGGTATTGAGATATGATGTAACCTTGTAATAAATTGTGCTCTAGAATGAGATGAAGTAGGTAGTAATATATTATATTAAATGTGAACACTTTAGGCTCCAGCATAAGCCCAAGAATCCATTGATGTATAGGATTCCTCAGGAACCAGGGAGTTAATGTTGATTTGTATAGAATAAATTATAAAAAGATAGATTTTTCATTAGTAATTTTTAGCATTTAATTATGCAACAACCTTCATTTTTTGAATAGGTATTATTTTAGACATAGATGGAAGTGGCCTGCTGAGTTGTTCTCACAGCCTACTTCGGATGCTGGATCAATACCTTAATATACATCATTGGTGCAAGAAAGGTTATGGGAAAAATATTTATGATAGATAGATGAGTTTTGATGGAGATTGGAAAAGGGAACTGGATGTGGTTTGAGTCCTTCTTGGGGTCATCAATGGATTTATTTGTAGTTTCCATTTTATACACTTGACATGTACATTATCAAGACATGTTTTCTCCTTTAGTTCAATATTGTATTATCCTATATCAATTTTCTTGATATATTGGTATTTTTTCTAGTTATATATCTATTTTTTATTATATCTATTAATATATTACTCTAATAAAAGAGGATATAGTCTCCCCATGATCGACTTATCAAACCCTCACTACTAGTGGGAAGAATATGGTGTATAGGGAGGCGCGCATGAGGTCATGTGATCAACCAGATCAATGCACAAGTGTGTGGAACCATGATCAGTAGGTTACAATACCCATTTAATTTATGTAGAATAATTCTTGGGCTTATTCAGTGTAATTTTTTTAAAACAGCTTTTACTCTTACCCCAACGTAAACTCACGTCCATTTAATTTTTGTTTCTTTCTCATAAGGTGGATTTTTTTAATTAATGTTTTATATGAATCCTCATTCATTTTTATCATAAAAACCATGATTAAAATTTTAAAATAGATTTTCCATTATTCCAAATTTATTAAATATAAAAATAAATTTTCTAGATTATTCACGCATTTATGGGGTTACGTATTAGTGGGTAATATAATCTAGTGTTAGGGTTTTCAATGTTAGGGATTTATTGTTTTAGGTTTTTTAGGATTTTTAGGGGTTTATTTCAATTTTTCAATTCTTTCTAAAACCCAAATAACTAATCTCTAAAATTAAAATCTAAAACATAAACCCAAAAACCTATTCCCTAAACCCTAATATCAAAATACATTACCCTAAACCTTATAACCTAATCCATATCCCTTAAATCTACATAGTAAACCCTAAAAGATAAACCAAAAATCCTAAAACCTATTTTATAAACCCCATACACAAAACCCTAATCCCTAAACTATATATCCTAAAGGATGATCCCTAAACCCAAACACTAATAGGCTATACCCTAATCCTAAAATCCTTACCCCCATGGTGTATTACCTCACAATCCTCATATAATTATAATATTATAAAATATCAATAGACTTGTTCCAAAACAACTCATCGAACCATCTCCAGCCAATGAAACTCGATTTTCCAAATTTTGATAGATTCTAGATATCTTGCCATAATTATAATTCTATCTAAATACTCATTTTTTAGAATCTCACCTAATTCAAAATTCTAATAGTACCCCCATAAACTCCACTAATGTTCCATTATAATATTTAATAAAAATTCTATACTTAGGGAATAAAATTTGTTGAGGTTAGTCATTCATATATATAATGTAACATTCACCATATGTAACCGTATTTAAATAACTATTGTATAAAATTGTATCATTTTATAAAAAATAAAAATTCAACCCATTAACTAATTTTTTTCCTAGTTACAATTATCTAATATTTTTATCAAATTAATATTATAAATTTTTTAAATTATCCTTCAAATATTTACTTGTGAAATCTATTTCTGTTCGACGATCATGGATCGATAGATTTACATTATTATTCCAATGACAATATTATTTTTCAATTTAATACCTTATCTATATTATCTATGCATTTATTTAAAATTAGATTATAAATATGTGAAATTAATATTGTATTTAAAATTATAAATTATTTACATAATAATCATATAAGGTAAAAAAAATTCATAACCTTTTAAAATGAATTATTACTATCTAAAAACATGCAGAATAAATATAATTTTATTTTTAAATATATTAAAACTAATTTATAAATAACACAATAAATATTATTTATTTCAAAATTTATTGTTTATAATTTTAAATAAATGTCATATTTTTATCATCTGATGCAATATATATAATTTATTCCATTTAAATGTCAACATTTATTTGTCATATTAATGGTCACGTGAGAAAATAACTATTATAATATTTTACTATTTATTTCATCAATTAAAATATAATCAACTCGTTATAGTTAAAATATCTACATGAAACTCCATAATTATTATTTTTACATCATATAGTGTATTTTCATCTATAAAACAAATGTAATTAATATTATTACATTCAGTTTCTTTAATTTTAGATTAATATTCAATATCCTCCGTAATTCTCTACTCGTTAGACAATTTTACATTAAGATGTTAGATTTCCTCAGTGTGATAATTATCATTATTAAAAACTCATCATTTTCATTATTTATCTTTTGGACCTTATTCATTATAGACATTATGCCTATTTTTATTTTGATTGTTTCTTTGAAATTACTCATAATGTTCAGTTATCATCTTAGTTTTACTCTATAATTATTCGCCATCATCATTAATTTCCGAGGATACTTATTTTCTATTAAATCGTTACATAAGGATTTTATATTTACAACATACATTACATAATTCATTATAAATTTTTTATTATTTTTTTATCTTATTCCATATTTATTTTGAATCCAGTAAATTTTTTAATTCATTGAGGGTCATGTTCATCCTCCTCATTTTCATATTCAACACCCGTCTAATTTTGTAGTCAATAAAAAGATATTGTTTCATAACATTAACATTTAGTTAAAATTAGTATGAGTATTACATCATATTTTATTTTCATTTTTTTTAAATTTCATTAAATATAATAATAGTTACCATTTTTGGATTAATATGACAATTACTATCTTCATCTGTATTAATACATGCTTCATATTTTTTTGTCATTGATCATCAATTTGTTCATACATTTGAATTTTATATCCCCCCTTTTCCTTATTCATAAAAACCAAAGACTTCCTTATCTCATAATTAAGAATAGTATTATGTATCTCTTCAAGGTAACGAATGTACCAATCTTGAATAACTAAAATATTACATTTAAAATATTTTTAGAATATTTTTCATAAACCTTTTTACAATACTACAATCTTCCATATTTTAAAAATTTCACATAATATGATTTATTATGTCATTAATCTAGGTGAAATAGTCATAAATGGTATTATATTTATCCCTTATATCATATACCAATTAACCCTAGAAAATTTTACATTTTCTTCCTTGATCCCTAAATTTTATTTGTATATATTTTATAGATTATACCTCAATTATTAGGTGGTACTGATCCTAATATCATTATGTTGAAAACTATATATTATATAGAACAACTATTTTAATTCTTGGAATTCATATCTACCCCTATGTTTCTTTTTTACACAATGATCCGGGGGGAATATCCCCCCTGTTATAGACAACTGGTGGCCACACCATCATTAAACTATAGGCATTTTGAATATAGAAAATTTAACATTTTTTCTTAAACCCATGGATGTTATTTCAATAATATAAATAGAAACTTATACTATTAACTAAATTTATATTATAAAATTTTATTTGTAATAGTAAGAACTTAGAGGGAACTCACTTTTCTCTCATACAACATGAATTCCGTAGGTTGATTTGAATACCATGTAGTGGGAGAGGGTCAATTATTTTTATCGGTATTTTTAAAATTATATTAAATTTTTTATATATGTGACCCATTAAAGAAAAAATAGAATAAAAAATATCCCTCACCATTAATGAAATAATAATGTAAAACAATAGAAATTAAGAATAATTCTACAAGGTTTGGACATAATATACAGTCTATTAATTCCATATTCAGATTGTTAGAGGAAATAGATTTTCACTAAATGGAAATGTGATTATAGGGGAGGATAATTTTTCACTATATAATGTTTCAATGGTTTCTATAGAAATTAAAATTTTAATGGAAGTAAGAATCTATGAAATTTTCCTAGAAACCTTAAATGGAATTGCATTGTTTATACTAGCACAAATAGTTATATTCATTATTGACACTCTTAAATGAAAAACATATAAAAAATTCTTAAAAAATGTACTAGATTCAATGATTTAATATTATTATAAAATTTATATTCCTACATGGAAAAAATCAATATTGTTTTTTCACATTAACCGCCCTTATCAACTCTTTAAAATGAATTTATCATGTACAAGAACATATAATGAATATGATAATATTATTCCACCTTCTTATAATGAACCTGAATGATAAATTATATTATTTTTAAACTAAAACATTATATTATTAATAGATATAAAATATGTTAATGTTCTAATATTATTCTCCCTCTTAAATAATGTTGATCTTAAAGAAACTCTAATATAAATATTCTTAGTTAATGAATCTAATACAAAAAATTTCTATTAATTTATACAGTTTTTATATTTGTTATACACATTATTACTATAATGAATTATTAAAATTTCGATGATGTACAATTGAAAATAATTCCCTAAATAAAAAACTTAATTAAACAAAAATAATAATTTTAAATATTGGAATTTGAAATATGAAAAAATGATATTTTAATATAGTACCTATAAAAATTATTTATTATTACACATTAATCTAGGTATTTTAATATATTAAAATATTCTGAAGAATAAAAATAAATTAAAATTCTATTCATGATAACTTGATTTTATTTATTCTAACACGGAACAATACTTCATTGAATGTATCAACTATTTTTTCTTAGATATAATTCAAATTTAACTAATCAGGTCTGATTATTAATCCATGGTGATGATAAATAACAAATAATATGATTTAATCTATAATAATTTGAAATTTTCATTTACATATTCCACAAATCTAATAGTTTTTTTGGTCTAGATCATCATAGGGTTTTCAAAACACAACTGTTTTTATAGTGATAATTGTGCCCTAAGAAATTAAGTGTACCAATTTAAGGTTTCACCCAACGATGTCTCAGTGAATTAAAAAAATTATATGAACTTTTTAAATTTCTAAAATCAACACATTTATTAAACTCTACAAATAATTTTTTCTAGTACACTCTAATCTCAGAATAATAATAAACAATCTTAATTAACATAAAAAATATTAGTGTATAGTTCATGATTTTTATAAAAATATAAATCTCTTTTGTGAAAAATGTAAAAACTTGTTTTGAATAGGAAAAATTCAAAAAATAATAAATATGTTTATATAGAACAATTCTTATAAAAAAAATTATGATATTGATATAAAAAAAATTAATTCATTGTCAACTAAAACACCTATAAATAATCTCAAATCTTTTTCAATCTTTTCAGGTACATTCTCTCCACTTACAATCACATGGAATATATTTATGACATCATATAAAAAATAAAATAATAATTATATTTGTCATGTTTAATATAATAGCATCAACTACATCTGATGTAATCCTAAACTCATTATATACATAATGTTATTCATTAATAACAATTATAAATAATTATATTTTGACCAACCATAATGAATAAATAATTATAGGAAGGAATAATATATAAAATTTATATTTATACCCTTCATAATCAGTAAATACTACTTGATAGTACATGTAATGTCTATGGTTTATTCAATAGAGATATGTCATCTCATGTATAAAACCAAAATAACAAATTTTGTCACTCATAATATAAATGTTTTAAAATATAAAAATTCTAATGCAGGAAACATGAAATAATGACTGTATAATAAGTTTTTATAAATATATTTTTATGAGATAAATGAAATTATAATATTATTAATAATTGGTAATATTTTATGTTTGAATCGTAAAAATACCCATTTATGGTATTTGTAATCATATTAATGAACTCAGTTATTCTTATAAGAATGTAATTTGATTTATTTAATAACTAATAGAGCTGGAATAATGATGCAACATATGTTCTTGGAATAAATATATGATCAAGAATGAATTCCGTTAACATTTTCATTAATTAAATATATATTTGTCATTAAATAACCCCTAATCATGTATAAAAGAAGATTAAAGGATATAGAAAAAATGTGAATTCATCAACCCAAAAATAATTAGCATTAAAAATAACTAAATTCAACCACTTAATCCAAATTATTATAATACCATGTTAATATTACCTACCCCCGTTGAATTCAAATGATCTAATTGTTTGATCCATGATAGTAATAATTTTGAGATAAAAATTTGAAACTACTACATAATCCCAACATTCAAGATTCTAGAAATTCCCACGATGGTACTCCAACTGAATATTGATGTGTTCTACATTATCTCTATTAAACTTAAACCATTACAATATCATGAAAAATATGTACATGTTCAAAAAAATTAATTTCTTATCATATATTATAATCCTTTAATGGTGAAAAATACCATTAAAATTTAAATTTAAAATCATATAACGCTTATAACATGCAATCATAAGAAGATATGAGGATTTTCACATAAAATGGGATTTTATGACTCAATACATGTAAAATATAATCAGAATACATGACAACACTAATATGGTAATGTGATGTGGTGATATAGTTCCATTACAACATTCATTTATTCCCTAATTGTGCTACATTTTTTTAGTTTCATTACTAAAAGCTTCTTAACATCATCCAAATAGCTCTAAATGCTTCAAAAAAATTTCAAAAAACCCTTATTAAGTAATTTTAAATTTTTATATGCCTTTAAATTATAAATTTAGGATAACTATTAATTTTTAATTTCCCACTCCTTATCCACTACCTCCAAATAAATGGCTATGTAATTTCTTGAATTTGAACATAATAATCTCATATTATGTCTCTAACCATTTACCTTCCAACTAGAATCACTTATACATTATTTTAAATATTTATCTAATTTGTAAGGAATAAATTATTTATATTCAAAATACATCTAAAATATTTTTTGATCTTATAAAAATCATAATTTAATCCTTGTCATATCATCAAATGTGAATTTAATATAAAACCTCGATGTAAAAATCACCCTGAATCGAATGGTATTAAATTATAATGTAAAATTTTAAATTATCTCTATAATGTTTCAAAATTTAATAATGTTTAAAATATATTACAATAGTGAGACAAAAAATTAGGCATTGGAATCATACAACAATGTCTATTTTATAAATAAACATTATTCATATTCATATTTCATTAATAAATTATATTTTGTTATGCAACATTGTTTAGAAAAAAATAAATTCTAATTAGTAATTATAATGTTAAATTGAAATGTAATTGTATTATAATTTAATACATAATTTCTTCATTGTAATTTATAATTTGTAAAAATTGTTATTTTTTAAATAATATAATCATCCAAATTATAAGGCCCCAGCCTTAAACCTTACTTAATCTTGAGTTATTACAAGATTACACGTTGAGGATATTTTCGGGTTTAGAGTTTTGAGAATTATATCATAAAACATTCATTACATTCCACATATAAACAAAGAGGTTACATAAAGATAGTATTCATCATTCCCATCAATGGAAACATATTTAAAATAAACCTGGATTCTTTCTTGACACTTCCTTGACTCTATCGTCTTATCATGTACCTTTCCCTTGACCTGTGAAAACATTTCAAAAAAACTTGGGATGAGCATAAAAAGTTCAGTAAGGGATATAAAAATATGGAAAGAAAACATGGGTACATATATACAGAAGGATGAGATCATACTTTTCACATAAAAAATAAGAACTTTAACATACCTCATCACATCATGAATAAATCATAGAAATCATAAGACATAAAGGTAACTTGAGGCATTCATAACATTCTTACGTAGGGAGTAACCCTGTTGGTTACGTTTGGAATACACATCATAGTATATTCCCTAAATCTCTTCGGAGAAACCTTAACGTTTCACTCCTTCGCGTTACCCAATGCATTGGAGAGCTATATCGGGCTCACCCGCCCTTAGTTTATCATGGAACCACCCGTCTTCATAATAATGCCCAAGAACCATAACATAATCGTATCACATAAAACATGCGTAAAGGAAACATAACATTTCCACATTTCAATCACAAGATATCAATACAACAAAAAAAACATTGTGAAAACCATTTTCAATACCAAAATAAAAGAAAAGTAAAACGTGGTATTTATTTTTCTTTTAAAAAGAAGGTATGTCTTGTAGAGGAAGCTGAAACTCAAATAACGGTCACGACGGCGGAGATGTCATTGTCGCCGCATACGTATGACAAAAACATTCCCTTTTCTTGTTTAGTAAATGCTTCATATAAAAAAGATTCATTTTTAATAAACGTAAAATTAAAAGGGGTTTATACACCGTATAAAAGAAAGTTGTGTATAAAATAAAATATGCCTCAATGAAAGGAGATTGAGACGAAGTCCCATACCTCGTATCCGACTTGACCCGACCATCCTTTAATCTCCTGAATAATAAACTTGAGTTAATATCTACTTTATTATGAACCTTTTTCAAGTTCATTATTCCTTTTATACCATGTTATGAACATCATGTAATCATTTAAGTTAATAATGTTCATTTTGTCGATATTTGGTTGTTAAGTCAAAAATAGACTTCTTATACTTACATGTTGTTAATTTGGTCAAAGGTTAGTTATATCCAGAATGATATTAATGATTTGGATAACATATATATCCTATATATTCATCATATACATGTATTTATAATATTACATCACATTTAGAGTTAAAAAATGAAATGCACCGTTCATGGAGACGGTAAGTCGTACGTACGCATGAACGCTACATCCATTTCTATTTCATATTTTCTGGAATGGAATCATAATGATATAAGTGTATATTATAATTCCAGTATAATAACATATATAATATCATTAACATTATCCTTTACACATCCCACATATGGTATTAACGAATCAAATCACTTTCAGGGGGCGGTAGTCCGGACTTCCTAAAATGAAGATATCGTGTTTACCCATAATGGAAACCATAAAGGTATGCCCAAAATGAAAAAAAAACAGAAGCTTAAGGAAAACATAAAAATATCATATATCATATATAAAAATAGTGACATCATAATGGACACCTTTGAAGGTGTTAAATGAGTATTGAACAATCATCATTTCGGGAGGCAGAATTTCGCCATCCACGGAAACCGTATGTTCTTTAACCATTTGATGTAGTTGTGTGAGATTGTAGATAAAATAAATATTATAACAACATCCTAGTATATTGAAGATACTGGTGTTGTTACAAAAGAAGTAAATAAAAGGAGTTTAGGGGGTTGGAGAAGCAATATAAAAGAAATGAACATGAGAGAATGAATTACCTTTAAAAGTGTAACTCCTTTTGATTTGAGCCTAAAGGCTTCCTTTGAAAGGATTCTGCCCAAAGGGAATAATCTAGGATGAGGAGAGGGATGTGGAGAGAGTAAATGGGCAGGGGTTGGCCGAGCCAAAGGCTTTAGGAGTGTGTGAAATGAGGTAGAGGTGGGGGCCTTTTATAAGAGAAGAGGAGGGGCACTTTTGGAAAGTAAAGATAAGTTACTTTATTTTAAAAAGAGTTTCGGATTAAAAAGGTCCCACATTTCTATAATTAGAGGATATGGTGATAAAGCTTCGAAATCCACTCATCCAATTGGTTTTGGCCATATGTAGGGTTTAGATTTTTCATTATCTTTCCATTTTATTTAAATCATTAAATAATGAGGTCATCGCCGCATCATCATGATGTCATAAATAATTTAATTTATTTAAAGTATAAAAATTATTAAAAAACTACTATGATGTAGGAAATATTTTTATCTTTCCAATGACTATTTATAATCAAAAATCTGATCTTTATAACCCCATGTAAAAATTGTTTTCGTAAAACATATTATGTTTGTGTCATTTTTACTTTAACATTTAATAAAAGGTTATTTATGTCATTTCCCAACCAAAGTGTCTCCATGGGGTCACCAAGTTGACCCATGGCTGGTCTTGGTCGCCCATGACACAAAAAACAAGGTTGGGACATGTTTATAGGTCATTTCATATTATTAATGCATTATTTATACCTTAAACTACCCTAATTACCACTAATCGCAATTAAAAACTTAATAAGTTACTATTAACCAAAAAATTATTTTAATCCCATTGAACCACATTTTACTTCTTAATGACAACCATGTATGTCGGATTTTTGAAATTCAAAACAAAATGATGGCAAAATTTCATTTAAACGGAAAAATCAGTTTTTATAAGTACCACTTAGTGGTTTCACTATTCATCAAAAATTGAGGTTTTTCAGAAAATTAACAAAAATTCACCCTAAGATATATTTGATATTACGAATTCAAAAATGAAGTATATTTTATAAAATTCAAAACATATAAGTCACATTAATTAATTTAATAATTAATTCCCATTGTCAGAGCAAATAGCGTGTTTTTATGGAACAATAATTATCAAAAGATTGACACTAGTTTAAGTCTAATTTCAAAGTGAAATTGATTCCAATGACCACCATTGGATTAAATGGTAAAAATATATTCTAATTTCACTTCAAAACCAATTCAAAACATAATCTAATCATATAAATAAATTAGATTAAAAAGAAGTTTTGATGTAAAATGCAGTATTTTTCACTATTCATTAAAAAGTGAACATTGTCAGAAAAATACCAAAATTTCACCGAAAGTAAATTTTGAGGTCCCAATCATAAAGAATAAGTTTATTTTGACAAACATAGTTTATAAAATTGTCAAAAGATATATTCACAAATGGTTTTCCATCATAAGGCAGTAAAACAATCTTTTAAGAATATTAGTGTATTCCATGCTTAAGATAGGATTTATTTTCATTTTAAGCCTCTAAAACACTATCTTAATCATTAATAGACATAGATAAAAATATCTATTATTCATTACTTACTTGGGATGTTACATCCTTCCCCCCTTTATAAAATTGCGTCCCCGTAATTTATTTACTTATCGAATAAATGGGGGTACTTATCCCTCATTGCATTTTCAGATTCCCATGTTGCCTCTTCAATAATGTGGTTTTTTCACAAAACATTTACCTGGTGAATCACCTTATTCCGTAACACTTGATCCCTGTGGTCAAGAATCTGGACCGGTTGTTCCTCATATGATAGGTTCTCTTCCAGCTAAACTACTTCTGGACTCAAATCATGAGATGGATCTGGCATATACTTTCTCAACATCGAAACGTGAAAAACATTGTGTACCAGAGATAAACTCGGAGGTAAAGCCACTCGGTATGCAACTGATCCAACTTTCTCCAGAATTTCGTATGGTCCAATGAACCTTGGACTCAACTATCCTTTTTTACCAAATCTCATCACACTTTTCCAAGGAGAAACCTTGAGAAAAACCCGATCACCTACCTCGAAAGATAGATCCTTCCTCCGGTTATACACATAACTCTTTTGCCTGCTCTGAGCTGTTCTCATGTGTTTCTGAATCAGCTGAACTATTTATTCCATCTCTTCTACCAATTCTGGTCCCATCAACTTCCTTTCACCCACTTCATCCCAGAAAGCTGGAGTTCGACACCGCTTCCCATATAATGCTTGAAATGGTGCCATCTGTATACTGGAATGAAAACTGTTATTATATGAAAATTCAACCAAAGAAAGATGTTGGTCCCAACTTCCCTGATAATCCATAGAACAAGATCGTAGCATATCCTCCAATGTCTGAATTGTTCGTTCTGACTGCCCATCTGATTGAGGATGAAAAGCTGTACTAAAATTTAATTCAGTACCCAACGACAACTGAAGGCCTTTCCAAAAGTTAGAAGTAAACCTGGGATCACGATCCGATACAATGGAGAGAGGAACTCCATGTAACCTGACTATCTCTTTAAGATAAAAACGGGAAAGTTGATCAAGAGAAAGTTTCTCGTATAACAAGGAAATGAGCAGATTTGGTCAAGCGATCAACAATAACCCAGATTGCATTATTACCTCGAGATGTCTTCAGTAATTCAACAACAAAGTCCATGGATATATTCTCCCATTTCCACTCTGGCACTGGTAAAGTCTGAAGCATCCCTTTCGGTAACTGCCGCTCTGCTTTAACCTACTAACAAGTCAAACACTTCACAGTAAAATCAGCAATATCTCTTTTCATTCCATCCCACCAGTAATACTCCCGCAGATCTCTATACATCTTAGTACTTCCCGGAAGAACTGAAAACGGAGAACTATGAGCTTCACATAACAACTCTCTCTTCAACTATGAATCACAAGGCACACACAATCTCTTCCCAAATCTCAAAAAACAATCATTATCAATGTTGAATTCATGCAACTTACCTTTCTGAACCAGCTCTACCTTTTTCTGCAACTCACTGTCTTGCTTCTGTGCTTGCTTGATTCTATCTGATAGAGAAGATCTCACTGATACCTGAAACAAAATAGAAGGACTCCCTGCACCAACAACTTCTATGACAAAGTTCATCAAATCCTTAACCAAAGGATCACGTTCCAAACGCAACATTTCTAATGAAGCATTACTTTTTCGACTCAAAGCATCAACCACTTTATTTTCTTTTCCCAGATGGTAAGGAATTGTACAATCATAATCCTTGATTAATTCCAGCCATCTCCTTTGTCTCATGTTTAATTCTTTCTGAGTGAATATATACTTTAAACTTTTGTGATCGGTATATATTTCACACTTTACTCCATATAAATGATGCCTCCTAATTTTTAAAGCAAAAATAACAGCAGCTAATTCCATATCATGTGTAGGGTAATTTACCTCATGAGTTTTCAACTGTTGTGAAGTATAAGAAATTACCTGATCATTCTGCATTAGGACGCAACCAAGTCCTTTCAATGAAGCATCACTGTATATAACAAACTCACCATTCCTGGAAGGTTGTAACGCCCCGACCCCAGCTACCCAGAGTCGGTGCATTACTTCGTAACATTGGCATGATCACAAGAAGATCAAATCTCGAAAGACCGATTGGTTTAGTAGCCTTGGAAACACTAGATATAATCATAAAGTTTTACATTACATTTCAAAGTGAAAAACTACTACAACAACAAAGTCTTCATATCCACACTATTAACACCTCATAATATCCCTGCAAGTCATTCATAATTTACTTCTTCACTACCTGGGAAAAATAAAACATAGAAAAGGGGTGAGCTCAAATGCCCAGTAAGGATAACAATATAGCGGAACATTCAAAATAAGCATAAACATTTAAGGCAATGAATTACTAAAACAAAAGCCTTTTAAAATTGAACTTCAACATAGTATAGAAAAAGTAAAATGAAATAATGCCATTTACTTGTTCACATGGATATTCTACTAATCGAATAATCACATGCAAAAATCAATAACCACTTTCATAATGTTGGAATGCATAATGATAAACGTTAATTTCTTTGTCTAGGCCTCATCCCAAGACCTAGGGGTTACTTCTAACCAGAACCCAACCCGGAGTGCCTCTAATAACCGGACACCAACCCGGAGTGCCTCTAATAACCGGACACCAACCCGGAGTGCCTCTAATAACCGGACACCAACCCGGAGGGCATACTTTTACCAGTCCCTAACCTGGAGGGCTTACTTTAACCAGTCCCCAACCTGGAGGGCTTACTTTTACCAGTCCCCAACCTGGAGGGCTTACTTTTACCGGTCCCCAACCCGGAACATACTTGTTTAGCACATTCATCTGAAGAAAAGTTTGAAATATAAGATAAACATTCGGATTAAAACTAGCATACGAAATGTCAATAGTTTCACCATAAACTATGAATGGTATAAAATAGCACATCCACAGTCAAACATATCACAAAACCTTCAATACAATATAGAAGTTTTGTATTATAATAAATCAACTTCAAATAAGCGTAAAATCCATTAAAGGATGTTGACATAGATGAAATCAAAACACTTTTTAGAGAAATATCTCTTTCTATTTTTGAAATCATTTAAGAGCCATATAAAATAAAACATTTTCTTTGAAAATATTCTTATAAGCTTGTAAGGAAAGATTTGAAGATTTTATAACGGCGTAAAATAACCGCACCCACCGTATAAGTTAAAAAAACATTCTTACCTCAATTCTGTCGAAAAGGTTAAAAAGGACATTGTTTTGAAAACGACGGAAAGATTCCTTTATAAACCTCTTATAAAAAGTAAAACAAGGGTATAAATGACTTTAACCCATATTCTTGTAAATAGTAAAAATGTTTTGAAATACATTTTTAAGAAAACATGGATGTGGATGATAAAGAGATCCCAGTAGATTATTACGTATATACAACCTCGGATAATGAAGAGATTGTGAAATAACCCTTACCTTGTACTTTTCCTTGGTTGGGGTAGGTTAACCTCCTGTATAATGGTGAAATAATTGTTATTAAATTATACAAGAATCATATATATTAATATGATATCATATATGATCTTTTAACAATGATTTGTTAATAATATCTTATAATTATCGTCGTTTCGGGTGTTAACTTACTCATTTTCTTTTATATGTTTTGTTACATAAGTCATGTTTGTTGTATCTTATTCATATCCAGAATGATATCAAGTCCTTAAACATAATTTTTAAATCATTAAATGATAATTATACTTGAATGGATACGATGGAGAATGAATCTCATCGCGTTCGTGGAGACGGTAGTCCGTACGTACGCACGAACGCTACTTCCATTTAATTTTTATTTTAAAAGAATCGAATCCAAATGATTCATAGGTATATTACTATTCCAGTATAATATAATATTTTATATATGTTACTTAAGTTCATTAACACCATCCTTTATACGTTCCATGTGTGGTATGAACGAGTCATATCATTTTAAGGGGGCGGTAGTCCGCACTTCCTCAAATGAAATTATCGTATGTATATACAACATGAAACGAATAATGGTATGAAATAAAATGGAATTACAGAAGCTTATATATAAAATATATATCATTAATATCATATTTAATTACAGTTCCATCATAATGGCCACCATGAGAGGTGGTAAGATGTATTTGAACAATCATCGTTTCGTGAGACGTTAGTTTGCCATCCACAGAAACATTATGTTCATCATCCATTAGATGGAGTTGTGTGTATGTGTAGTTTGAATACTTATTATAAAAACATCCTAGTATATTGTGGATACTGTCGTTGTTACAAAAGAAAGGAAATAAAAAGAGTTTGGGGGTTGGAGAAGCAAAATAAATGAAAATAATTTAAGAGAAATCGTTACCTTTAATCTAGGTAACTCACTTTGGTTGGAACCAAAGGACTTCTTGAAATGCTTTCTGCCTAAGGGGAAGCTTCAAGGAGGAGGAGAGGGATGTGGGGGGATTAGTTGGGCAGAGTTTGGACGAGCCAAGTGGCTTGAGAGGTGTGAAGAAATGAGAAGGAGGAGTGCCCTTTTATAAGAGGGGTGAGGGGCACCTTTGGAAAAGCTAGAAATATTAATTTATAATAAATTCATATTCGGTTTCTAATGGCTCCAAAGTTGACTATTAAAAGTTTGAGGTGGGGATGGGTCGAAAACAACTCATCCAATAGAATTTAGACAGGTTTGGGTACTTATATTAACCTTATCTTTAAGTATTAACTCTAAGTTAATTAGTTTCACTTTTACAATGTCTCTTTGTATTTTTATATTATATGGTTAATAAACTTACCATATACATCCAAGAGACCCCCAAGTGGTCCATTAATGATTAACCTATCATGATATAAGTCTCTTGGCCGAACCTTAGATTTTTAGGAATTTAATATCAATTAATAATATAATATTTGTTTTAAGAACTCTTTTATGTCAATTTTGACACTATTCAATAGTTGATTTTTTGTGAAACTCATAACAGATTGATTACTTAGAACAAAGTCAATTAAATCAATCCGAATATATCATATTATCCTAGAAAATTAGTTTAATTCATTAAAAGTTTCATATTATATTTATTTGGGTATTTATAATATCAATTATTTTAATTTTTTACTATTATAGTAATTACTGCATCATCATTGTGTCATAAATAAAATAAATTATTTAATGTCTAAAAATTATAAATAAAATATCATTATGTAGGAAATCATTTTAGCTTTCTAATGAATATTTATTATCCAAAATCCAACTTATATAACCCTATGTAACAATTGTTTTGCTAAAAGATATATGCTTGTGTCATTTTTGTATTCATTTTGACTTAATTAAAATAAAGTGTCATTATCACTTACAAGTGGATCCATGGGGTCCCAAAATTGACACAAAGATTCCCATGGTCGACCATGTATCAACAAATAGGGTTAAGACACGTTTTAGGGTAATTTAGTATTATTATAATTTTATTTTTTTACCCTTATTTACCGGATTTACCCTTAACCATGGTAAATAAAATATTTACCGCAGTAATTATTCAAAATGTCTAAAAATAAAAGTTACCTATTTACACAATTTGAACATCCTGATTCCAAATATGGAATCCATTTTTCTAAATTAAAAACACAGAAGTGGCAGAAATTAATTTAAAATTAATTCCCGCTGTCAAAACAAAAAGCGTGTTTTTAAGAGATAATAACTATCAAAAGATTGACAATTGTTTATGTTCGGTTTAATTGTACAATTATGTCCAATGACCAACATTATATTAAGTGGTAAAAATATATTCTAAATATACTTTAAAACCACTCAAATTCATAATTTATCACTATTAATTATTTTGATTAAAAAAGTTGTTTTTAATTAAAATTTAGTAATTTTCACTATTCATCAAAATATGAAAGTTATCCGAAAAGTACCAAAATTTCACCCTAGACTAATTTCGATATTCCGAATCCAAAAATGAAGTCCATTTTGAAATATAAAATATATATGATTTCAAAATTTAGGTATTACTATTCATAATGGCTAGTTTGATTGGTTGTGGCGTGTGTTAAAACTCAAGGTTGCGTACAACACACGCTACTATTTTATTCAAAGGAAAGCGTACCGTGGAAGCTTGGGATGTTTCATTTTAAATTTTTGATGTCCCCATTTAGTCAAAAAGTTTAAAATATAGTATTTAAAAATGGTTCACTATTAAAAGTTGATAAAAGTGCAATACTGAAAATGAATTTGTTCTTGCATTATATCTAAGAAACTCATAATATGGATTCTAAAATTATAAGGATTATATAAAGTTTAAAATTTAGATAATACTATTCATGACCTCTTTTAATGGATTTTTTTTTGGTAATTCATGGTGCAATTGAACTCGGTGTTGCGTGTAGTGCAAGTTATTGAATTATTTTGAAGAAATAACACACTATGAAATCTTGGGGTGTTACATTCTCCCCTCCTTCAATAAATTGCGTCCTCGCAATTTGAAATTATTCTTCGAAAATAAAAGGTTGAAAGTATAAAATATATTTGTGGGAAAACCCACATCGGAAATTGGGTTACTAAAATTTAGTCTTAATATGAGGAAAAGATAAATCAAAGGTTCACCACCAAATTATGATCTCGATTAGGAGAACATTGGTGGAAATTGGAGACATATAATCGGAGGAAAAACGTAAATATTTATAGGTAGTGATTGAGGTCATCAATCACAAAAAGTATAAAATTGAGGTCCTTAAACTCATCAATCTATGATGATTTGAAGTGCCATCGGTTCAACAAAATATAGGGTATTGGGATAACACATTTTTGACGTTTCAAAATATCTTAGTTGAAATCCCACATCGAAAAATGAATTAATGAGGCCTCTATTTAAAATAAAGAGTCGAAAGTATGAAGATTACCGAAAATAACACATACTAGGGTTCCATGTAGGAAAATATGGATATGGAAGAAAAATCTAACCATCAATTATCTGATGGAGAGTGGTAGAGAACATGGCTATAAAAATGCCAACAATCCCAAAGCCATAAATTAGTGATGATTTAAGGTAACATCTAGGAAAACATTTTTGTTCAATGTTGCTTTTCTTAATATTGAGGAATTTATTTATGAGATTGGCTAAGATCATAAGGAGATATACTTACTTTATAATTAGAGTTTTATCCATTAATAAATTTCTACCACAAACTCATCTTTCACTCTAAAAGATAATAGAATGTAAAAAAAATTCTATTTACACTATTCGTATAGGGTTCCAAAATAAACGAATTTATAATTCATCTACATGATCTTTTAATAAAAACAACATTATTTAATCCAGGACATCTCATGGTCCAGTGGTAGGTGATACACCCTTGTCGCCCTTCGGTTGCGGGTTCAAGTCTCGCAGCCTTGCCGGACGCGACGGGTTGCCGCCCGACCTCCGGGTTGTCCTTTTATGGCAATCCAAAATAATCCCAACTAGAACTATCCAAAATACTTCTGTCCAAACTCATAGTCCAACATTTATAAGGAAGGTAAACATAATATAGATCCTTTTTACCCCGTAATAGCATATGAATACCTTCATCATGTATTACCATATTTCTTATTGATTACATTCATGCTCCCTTATTTCATATAGAAAGCTGGATATACTTCATTAATCCAAAAATGTTTTAAACCCCAACAATGATGGAATATACAAATCATTAATCAGTTCCAAGGTAGTCAAGAATATCCAATATATTTTTTCCAAAATAATCATGTATTATTCGAAAATCACTACCTCGGTATCAGAACTATATTATGGTTTATCATTCTCTCAACCATATATTTTCCAAAAATTTATCCTGCTATTGAGTCACTTTTCTTTGTTCCACACAATCTCAAGTCCTTAATGAAATAGTACTGCAGTACCATCCTTATATACTCCATAATTATTATAACAAGTACATTGTTGATACAACACTCAATTGACATAATCAACATAAGAACTCTAATCATTCCTCTTAATCTGTGGTAGTATCATAACTTGATTATTATCCAATAGCATCATTTGCGTCATAGTCTGATGACTGGGACATAGGTTCGCGTAGTGTCCAAACTCCTTGCAAATGAAGCATTGTACATTTAAAACCATTTTCTTACCCTTGCAGTCACGTACTTTGTGCCCTTTTCCTCCACACTTATAACAAACTCCCATTCCTTTCAGGGAAGTTCCAAGGTGTTTCTTTCCACAGTTACCACATATGGGAAAATTCTTCTTTTCCATCTTCCCTTTATCCATCTTTCTCTCTTCCATCCTTTTCTTCTCTTGCTTCCCTTCAAAGCCATAGGACTCAGTAAACTCTTTACTTATCTTATCAACACATGATATTATTTCTTCATATGATGATAATACATGGGAGACTATTTCTCTTATAAATTCTAGCTTAATACCATGAAAAATATGATCCTTCCTTCTCTTTGAATCATGTGTATTTCTGGAGTTCTCATTCCTTCTACTGGGCGCCATTTCTAAACAATGGCATAAACTAGATCAGTTTATGAATCAAAATACATAATTCCATACTTATAAAACACCTAACATAAATTGAACTATTTATGGATATAATCCATAATCATAAGAATTTTTTTCTTTGAGGAAGTATATACTCATAATCCCTTCAAAATGATTTGTAAAGAAAATGAGAGTTGTCCTAAGCATATCCCCCGGGAGTGTCGTAACCAAGAGTGCAGCAAGGCCCGTTGTCGTGCACCAGTTCCCGTTCGAGTCTAGCTCAAAGCGGTGTTTTCGGGTTTTAACCCTAGGTACATCTGTGCCAGAGCCGCCTCTACCTGCTCGTATCCAGACAGGGATGTATTGCTTGGAAAACTCACAAAATCTCTACAATACCAAAATTCTAGGAAGTTCTTCTATACTAATCCTCAAAGTTCATCTTAGGTCTACGTGCTCTAATCAGAGTTTATCTAAATCTAGCTTCCAAGGTTTGTACTAAACTTCCTCTGATACCAACTGTAACGCCCCGACCCCAGCTACCCAGAGTCGGTGCATTACTTCGTAACATTGGCATGATCACAAGAAGATCAAATCTCGAAAGACCGATTGGTTTAGTAGCCTTGGAAACACTAGATATAATCATAAAGTTTTACATTACATTTCAAAGTGAAAAACTACTACAACAACAAAGTCTTCATATCCACACTATTAACACCTCATAATATCCCTGCAAGTCATTCATAATTTACTTCTTCACTACCTGGGAAAAATAAAACATAGAAAAGGGGTGAGCTCAAATGCCCAGTAAGGATAACAATATAACGGAACATTCAAAATAAGCATAAACATTTAAGGAAATGAATTACTAAAACAAAAGCCTTTTAAAATTGAACTTCAACATAGTATAGAAAAAGTAAAATAAAATAATGCCATTTACTTGTTCACATGGATATTCTACTAATCGAATAATCACATGCAAAAATCAATAACCACTTTCATAATGTTCGAATGCATAATGATAAACGTTAATTTCTTTGTCTAGGCCTCATCCCAAGACCTAGGGGTTACTTCTAACCGGAACCCAACCCGGAGTGCCTCTAATAACCGGACACCAACCCGGAGTGCCTCTAATAACCGGACACCAACCCGGAGTGCCTCTAATAACCGGACACCAACCCGGAGGGCATACTTTTACCAGTCCCTAACCTGGAGGGCTTACTTTAACCAGTCCCCAACCTGGAGGGCTTACTTTTACCAGTCACCAACCTGGAGGGCTTACTTTTACCGGTCCCCAACCCGGAACATACTTGTTTAGCACATTCATCTGAAGAAAAGTTTGAAATATAAGATAAACATTCGGATTAAAACTAGCATACGAAATGTCAATAGTTTCACCATAAACTATGAATGGTATAAAATAGCACATCCACAGTCAAACATATCACAAAACCTTCAATACAATATAGAAGTTTTGTATTATAATAAATCAACTTCAAATAAGCGTAAAATCCATTAAAGGATGTTGACATAGATGAAATCAAAACACTTTTTAGAGAAATATCTCTTTCTATTTTTGAAATCATTTAAGAGCCATATAAAATAAAACATTTTCTTTGAAAATATTCTTATAAGCTTGTAAGGAATGCTTTGAAGATTTTATAACGGCGTAAAATAACCGCACCCGCCGTATAAGTTAAAAAAACATTCTTACCTCAATTCTGTCGAAAAGGTTAAAAAGGACATTGTTTTGAAAACGACGGAAAGATTCCTTTATAAACCTCTTATAAAAAGTAAAACAAGGGTATAAATGACTTTAACCCATATTCTTGTAAATAGTAAAAATGTTTTGAAATACATTTTTAAGAAAACATGGATGTGGATGATAAAGAGATCCCAGTAGATTATTACGTATATACAACCTCGGATAATGAAGAGATTGTGAAATAACCCTTACCTTGTACTTTTCCTTGGTTGGGGTAGGTTAACCTCCTGTATAATGGTGAAATAATTGTTATTAAATTATAAAAGAATCATATATATTAATATGATATCATATATGATCTTTTAACAATGATTTGTTAATAATATCTTATAATTATCGTCGTTTCGGGTGTTAACTTACTCATTTTCTTTTATATGTTTTGTTACATAAGTCATGTTTGTTGTATCTTATTCATATCCAGAATGATATCAAGTCCTTAAACATAATTTTTAAATCATTAAATGATAATTATACTTGAATGGATACGATGGAGAATGAATCTCATCGCGTTCGTGGAGACGGTAGTCCGTACGTACGCACGAACGCTACTTCCATTTAATTTTTATTTTAAAAGAATCGAATCCAAATGATTCATAGGTATATTACTATTCCAGTATAATATAATATTTTATATATTTTACTTAAGTTCATTAACACCATCCTTTATACGTTCCATGTGTGGTATGAACGAGTCATATCATTTTAAGGGGGCGGTAGTCCGCACTTCCTCAAATGAAATTATCGTATGTATATACAACATGAAACGAATAATGGTATGAAATAAAATGGAATTACAGAAGCTTATATATAAAATATATATCATTAATATCATATTTAATTACAGTTCCATCATAATGGCCACCATGAGAGGTGGTAAGATGTATTTGAACAATCATCGTTTCGTGAGACGTTAGTTTGCCATCCACAGAAACATTATGTTCATCATCCATTAGATGGAGTTGTGTGTATGTGTAGTTTGAATACTTCTTATAAAAACATCCTAGTATATTGTGGATACTGTTGTTGTTACAAAAGAAAGGAAATAAAAAGAGTTTGGGGGTTGGAGAAGCAAAATAAATGAAAATAATTTAAGAGAAATCGTTACCTTTAATCTAGGTAACTCACTTTGGTTGGAACCAAAGGACTTCTTGAAATGCTTTCTGCCTAAGGGGAAGCTTCAAGGAGGAGGAGAGGGATGTGGGGGGATTAGTTGGGCAGAGTTTGGACGAGCCAAGTGGCTTTAGAGGTGTGAATAAATGAGAAGGAGGAGTGCCCTTTTATAAGAGGGGTGAGGGGCACCTTTGGAAAAGCTAGAAATATTAATTTATAATAAATTAATATTCGGTTTCTAATGGCTCCAAAGTTGACTATTCAAAGTTTGAGGTGGGGATGGGTCGAAAACAACTCATCCAATAGAATTTAGACAGGTTTGGGTACTTATATTAACCTTATCTTTAAGTATTAACTCTAAGTTAATTAGTTTCACTTTTACAATGTCTCTTTGTATTTTTATATTATATGGTTAATAAACTTACCATATACATCCAAGAGACCCCCAAGTGGTCCATTAATGATTAACCTATCATGATATAAGTCTCTTGGCCGAACCTTAGATTTTTAGGAATTTAATATCAATTAATAATATAATATTTGTTTTAAGAACTCTTTTATGTCAATTTTGACACTATTCAATAGTTGATTTTTTGTGAAACTCATAACAGATTGATTACTTAGAACAAAGTCAATTAAATCAATCCTAATATATCATATTATCCTATAAAATTAGTTTAATTCATTAAAAGTTTCATATTATATTTATTTGGGTATTTATAATATCAATTATTTTAATTCTTTACTATTATAGTAATTACTGCATCATCATTGTGTCATAAATAAAATAAATTAGTTAATGTCTAAAAATTATAAATAAAATATCATTATGTAGGAAATCCTTTTAGCTTTCTAATGAATATTTATTATCCAAAATCCAACTTATATAACCCTATGTAACAATTGTTTTGCTAAAAGATATATGCTTGTGTCATTTTTGTATTCATTTTGACTTAATTAAAATAAAGTGTCATTATCACTTACAAGTGGATCCATGGGGTCCCAAAATTGACACAAAGATTCCCATGGTCGACCATGTATCAACAAATAGGGTTAAGACACGTTTTAGGGTAATTTAGTATTATTATAATTTTATTTTTTTACCCTTATTTACCGGATTTACCCTTAACCATGGTAAATAAAATATTTACCGCAGTAATTATTCAAAATGTCTAAAAATAAAAGTTACCTATTTACACAATTTGAACATCCTGATTCCAAATATGGAATCCATTTTTCTAAATTAAAAACACAGAAGTGGCAGAAATTAATTTAAAATTAATTCCCGCTGTCAAAACAAAAAGCGTGTTTTTAAGAGATAATATCTATCAAAAGATTGACACTTGTTTATGTTCGGTTTAATTGTACAATTATGTCCAATGACCAACATTATATTAAGTGGTAAAAATATATTCTAAATATACTTTAAAACCACTCAAATTCATAATTTATCACTATTAATTATTTTGATTAAAAAAGTTGTTTTTAATTAAAATTTAGTAATTTTCACTATTCATCAAAATATGAATGTTATCCGAAAAGTACCAAAATTTCACCCTAGACTAATTTCGATATTCCGAATCCAAAAATGAAGTCCATTTTGAAATATAAAATATATATGATTTCAAAATTTAGGTATTACTATTCATAATGGCTAGTTTGATTGGTTGTGGCGTGTGTTAAAACTCAAGATTGCGTACAACACACGCTACTATTTTATTCAAAGGAAAGCGTACCGTGGAAGCTTGGGATGTTTCATTTTAAATTTTTGATGTCCCCATTTAGTCAAAAAGTTTAAAATATAGTATTTAAAAAGGGTTCACTATTAAAAGTTGATAAAAGTGCAATACTGAAAATGAATTTGTTCTTGCATTATATCTAAGAAACTCATAATATGGATTCTAAAATTATAAGGATTATATAAAGTTTAAAATTTAGATAATACTATTCATGACCTCTTTTAATGGATTTTTTTTCGGTAAGTCATGGTGCAATTGAACTCGGTGTTGCATGTAGTGCAAGTTATTGAATTATTTTGAAGAAATAACACACTATGAAATCTTGGGGTGTTACAAAGGTAGTGCCAAAACTGGAGCATTCACCAATCTTCTTTTCAATTCCTGGAAACAATCATCACATTATTTTGTCCAGATAAACTTAACACCCTTCCGAGTTAGCTTAGTCATTGGACTAGATAACCGTGAAAATTTTCTAACAAACCTTCGGTAATAGCCCGCCAAACCAAGGAAGCTACGAATCATGGTTACATTTTTGGGTCTTCGCCATTCTTCCACCACTTTTGTTTTTGCAGGATCAACAGTTATTCTATCTTTAGAAACAATGTGACCAAGGAAAGAAATTTTTTGCAACCAAAACTCACACTTGCTGAATTTCCCATACAGTTTATTTTCTTTTAAGGTTTTCAAGATAACCCTTAAATGTCTTTCATGCTCCTCTTTACTTTTAGAAAACACCAAAATATCATCAATGAAAACCACCACAAACATATCCAAGAACTCATGGAAAATTCTATTCATTATGTCCATGAATACAGCAGGTGCATTGGTTATCCCAAAAGGCCTTACTACAAATTCATAATGGCCATATCTCGTACGGAACACGGTCTTCGGAATATCTGCCTCCTTTACCTTCAGCTGATGGTACCCCGATCTCAGGTCAATCTTTGAAAAAAACAGAGCTCCCTGGAGCTGATCAAACAAATCATCGATATGAGGCGAAGGATATTTGTTCTTAACAGTGATGTTATTCAAGGCTCTAAAATCAATGAAAAGTCTCATAGAACCATCTTTCTTTTTAACAAATAAAACTAGAGCACCCCAAGGTGATGTTCTAGGTCTAATGAATCCTTTCTCTAATAAATCTTGCAATTGCTCCTTCAACTATAAAAGTTCAATTTGTGCCATTCGATAAGGGGGTTTTGAAATTGGCTTAGTATCAGGAACTAAGTCAACAGTAAACTCAACTTCCCGATCTGGTATTATTCCAGGAAACTCATCATGAAAAACATCAGGATACTCATTTACCACTGGCACATCATTAATCTGAATAGTTCCTTTATTTTAAACGATGTGTTCAAGGTAATATTCATTTCCATATTTTTCAAGTTTTTCAGCCTCTTGATATTTTATCAAAAGTAAGGGTTCATTCTTGTAAACAAACTGAAAGTCTTTCTGTAAAGAAACTTCTTTAGATCTATAGTCAATCTTAGCATGGTAAATAATGAGACAATCCATACCCAGAATAACATCAAACTCTACTAGAGGTAGAACAATAAGGTTTCAAAGGAGGTTCCTTCCACAGATAAGGATAGGAAGATTATTATAAATTCTTTTTGCCTCAACATTTCCCCCAGGTGTTTTTACCAAAAGTTCAGGAGTCATTTCGTGAGATGGTATTCCCATTTTACTAGAAAAGGTTTCAGAGAAGAAAGAATGTGTAGACCCCGAATCAAACAACACACTGGAATAATCTGAAAAAACAAACAATGTACCTGATACAACTTCATTTGATGGCCCGACATCTGCTGAAGTAGTTGCAAAGGATTTCACCACCCCTTTCTGCTTGTAGTCTAGCTGCTTCCCATCACTCAATGTCTTTGTCGGACACTCGTTTGCATAGTGACCCATCTCATTGCACTTATAACATTTCACTAACTGTAAATAAAATTTGTTCTTACCTTCACCTTGATCCTTTTCAGTGCAATCACGAGCCTTATGTCCCATCTTACCACATCGATAGCACTTTCCAGAATTCAGAAGACATTCCCCAGCATGCATTTTGCCACATTTATCACAAAATGGAAACTTAGGTCTCTTACCATCAGACTTTATTGAAAAATTCTTACCTTTATCCTGCCACCTTGGTCTCTTCTTCTACTAGTTGTTATAGAACACATGGTCATCGGCAAACTCCATTTCCACCTTCTCAGCACATCGAACAAGCTTTTCATAACTTTTATACTCACGAGAAGCTAATGCCCTTCGATATTTTGGCTTTAATCCTGAGTAAAAATGATTGATTTTACTATCAAGGTCTCGGATAAAATTTGGAGCATACCTTGCCAAACGAGTGAACCTTTCTTCATAGGCAGCCACTGAGTCTTCCTCTTGCCTCAATTCCAAGAATTGTTTTTCCATCCTAAGTCGAACAGCCTTAGGAAAATACTTCTCAAGAAACATACCTTTGAAATCATCCCAGTCAAGATCATAATCTCATCGGCGCCCCTGATATTTTTAACCATAGAACACCACTGATCTGCTTCACCCTCCAAATGGTAAATAGAAAGACTAACCTTTCGATTGTCTGAACACCCCATGACATAAAAAATCTTCTCCGGTTCTTTAATCCACCCTTCAGCTAGCACAGGGTCAGATGATCCTCTGAATGATGGGGGATGTTGCCTCATGAAATGTTCCACCACTGACATGTTTCTCTGCGGTGGATCTGGCTGATCTCATGCATGGATACCACCACCATTTATCGCTTGAGTCAACTGCGCCATTACTGCAACAAACTGTTCAGTTCCAATTCCGACCATTTCTCGATGCTGATTCGGAAGGTTATTTCCTTCTGTATGCCTTCCTAGCACTGCTTGCCTGTTTCCTCTGCGGAAAACCATTCTGAACAAACATGTCTTAGATGAAGCAACATGGTAATCTTCAAATTCTATATCATTTCAATTTGACCAAAAAAAATATTTTTGGATAATCATTTAATAGAATTCTAACTCCTAAATTTATCTAAACCGACCTTTGATACCAACTATAAGGCCACATCCTTAAACCTTACTTAATCATGAGTTATTACAAGATTACACATTGAGGATCTTTTCAGGTTTAGAGTTTTAGAGAATTAGATCATAAAACTTGCATTACATTCCACATATAAACAATGTGGTTACATAAAGATAGTATTCTTCATTCCCATCAATGGAAACATATTTAAAATAAACATGGATTCTTTCTTGACACTTCCTTGACACTATCGTCTTATCATGTACCTTTCCCTTGACCTATGAAAACATTTCAAAAAAACTTGGGATGAGCATAAAAAGCTCAGTAAGGGATATAAAAATATGGAAAGGAAACATGGGTACATATATAAAGAAGGATGAGATCATACTTTTCCCATAAAACATAAGCACTTTAACATACCTCATCACATCATGAATAAATCATAGAAATCATAAGACATAAAGGTAACTTGAGGCATTCATAACATTCTTACGTAGGGAGTAACCCTCTTGGTTACGTTTGGAATACCCATCATAGTATATTCCCTAAATCTCTTCGGAGAAACCTTAACATTTCACTCCTTCACGTTACCCAATGCATTGGAGAGCTATATCGGGCTCACCCGCCCTTAGTTTATCACGGAACCACCCGTCATCATAATAATTCCAAAGAACCATAACATAATCGTATCACATAAAACATGCGTAAAGGTAACATAACATTTCCACATTTCAATCACAAGATATCAATACAACACAAAAAACATTGTGAAACCCATTTTCAATAACAAAATAAAAGAAAAGTAAAACATGGTATTTATTTTTCTTTTAAAAAGAAGGTATGGCTTGTAGAGGAAGCCGAAACTCAAATAACTGTAACGACGACGGAGAAGTCTTTGTCGCCGCATACGTACGAAAAAAACATTCCCTTTTGTCATTTAGTAAATGCTTCATATAAAAAAGATTCCTTTTGAATAAATGTAAAAGTCAAAGGGGTTTATACACCGTATAAAAGAATGTTGTGTATAAAATAAAATATGCCTCAATTAAAGGAGATTGAGACGAAGTCCCATACCTCGTATCCGACTTGACCCGACCGTCCTTTAATCTCCTGAATAATAAACTTGAGTTAATATATACTTTCTTATTAACCTTTTTCAAGTTAATTATTTCTTTTTATACCATGTTACGAACATCATGTAATCATTTAAGTTAATAATGTTCATTTTGTCGTTATTTGGTTCTTAAGTCAAAAATAGACTTCTTATACTTACATGTTGTTAATTTGGTCATAGGTTTGTTATATCCAGAATGATATTAATGATTTGGATAACATATATATCCTATATATTAATCATATACATGTATTTATAATATTACATCACATTTAGAGGTAATAAATGAAATGCACCGTTCATGGAGACGGTAAGCCGTACGTACGCATGAACGCTACTTCAAATTCTATTTTATATTTTCTGGAATGGAATAATAATGATATAAGAGTATATTATAATTCCAGTATAATAACATATATAATATCATTAACTTTATCCTTTACACATCCCACATATGGTATTAACTAATCAAATCACCTTCAGGGGGCGGTAGTCCGCACTTCCTAAAATGAAGTTATCGTGTTTACCCATAATGGAAACCATAAAGGTATGCCCAAAATGAAAAAAAACAGAAGCTTAAGGAAAACATAAACATATAATATATCATATATAAAAATATTGACATCATAATGGCCACCTTTTAAGGTGTTAAATGAGTATTGAACAATCAACGTTTCGGGAGGCAGAATTTCGCCATCCACAGAAACCGTATGTTCTTTAACCATTTGATGTAGTTTTGTGAGAGTGTAGCTCAAATAAATATTATAACAACATCCTAGTATATTGAAGATACTGGTTTTGTTACAAAAGAAGTAAATAAAAAGAGTTTAGGGGTTGGAGAAGCAAAATAAAACAACTGATCATGAGAGAAGGAATTACCGTTAAAAGTGTAACTCCTTTTGATTTGATCCTAAAGGCTTCTTTTGAAAGGATTATGACCAAAGGGAATCCTCTAGGATTAGGAGAGGGATGTGGAGAGAGTAAATGGGCAGGGTTTGGCCAAGCCAAAGGCTTGAGGAGTGTGTTAAATGAGGTAGAGTTGGGGGCCTTTTATAAGAGGAGAGGAGGGGCACTTTTGGAAAGTAAAGATAAGTTACATTATTTTAAAAAGAGTTTCGGAATCAAAAGGTCCCGCATTGCTATAATTCTAGGATAAGGTGATAAGGCTTCCAAATCCACTCATACAATTGGTTTTGGCCATGTGTAGGGTTTAGATTTTTCATTATCTTTCCATTTTATTTAAATCATTTAATAATGAGGTCATCGCTGAATCATCATGATGTCATAAATAATTTAATTTATTTAAAGTCTAAAAATTATAAAAAAAATACTATGATGTAGGAAATATTTTTATCTTTCCAATGACTATTTATAATCAAAAATATGATCTTTATATTCCCATGTAAAAATTATTTTCGTAAAACATATTATGTTTGTGTCATTTTTACTTTAACATTTAATAAAAAGTTATTTATGTCATTTCCCAACCAAAGTGTCTCCATGGGGTCCCCAAGTTGACCCATGGATTTTCTTGGTCGTCCATGACACAAAAAATATGGTTGGGACATGTGTCTAGGTCATTTCATATTATTAAAGCATTATTTATACCTTAAACTACCCTAATTACCACTAAACGCGATTAAAAACTTAATAACTTACTATTCACCAAAAAATTATTTTAATCCCATTGAACCAAATTTTACTTCTTAATGACAACCATGTATGTCGGATTTTTGAAATTCATAACACAATGATGGAAAAATTTCATTTAAACGGAAAAATCAGTTTTTATAAGTACCACTTAGTGGTTTCACTATTCATCAAAAATTGAAGTTTTTCAGAAAATTACCAAAAATTCACCCTAAGCTATATTTGATATTCCGAATTCAAAGATGAAGTGTATTTTACAAAATTCAAAACATATAAGTCACATTAATTAATTTAATAATTAATTCCCACTGTCAGAGCAAATAGCGTGTTTTTATGGAACAATAAGTATCAAAAGATTGACACCAGTTTAAGTCTAATTTCAAAGTGAAATTGATTCCAATGACCACCATTGGATTAAATGGTAAAAATATATTCTAATTTCACTTCAAAACCAATTCAAAACATAATCTAATCATATAAATAAATTAGATTAAAAAGCAGTTTTGATGTAAAATGCAGTATTTTTCACTATTCATTAAAAAATGAACATTGTCAGAAAAATACCAAAAATTCACAAAAAGTAAATTTTGATGTCCCAATCATAATGAATAAGTTTATTTTGACAAAAATAGTTTATAAAATTGTCAAAAGATAGATTCAAAAATGGTTTTCCATCATAAGGCAGTAAAACAATCTTTTAAGAATATTAGTGTATTCAATGCTTAAGATTGGATTTATTTTCATTTTAAGCCTCTAAAACACTATTTTAATCATTAATAGACATAGATAAAAATATCTATTATTCATTAATTACTTGTGAAGTTACACAAATAATAAATAACATGGTATTATTCTCCCATAAAAACATTTAATATCCTTATAAAAATAAAAACACAATTTTATTGCATCAAATCCTCTATATATACAATACAACATGACATAAAGTTATATTTTCTCCTAGTATAAATGAATGTACATCATATATAAGATAAAAACACCATTTTCAAAAAAAATTGGTTTATTATCAAGGGGGTAAACTTCTTAGTATCCCTGGAAAAAAAATTTAATTCTTCACACCAGAAGAGAAAAATTAAAAAATATTTTTTCGCTCATTATTTATTTACACTTAATTTATTCTGATATGGAAAATCCAAAGAATTATGTTTTAAGGAATTAATTTTTGATTTATTACAAATCATACTTAAACACTAAAAATAACACACATTAACTCTTTTTCTAGGGGTTTTCAACTGAATTTATTGAATGAGAAAGTGTCTCATCCACAAAACAAAATTTTGTTTAACTCCTCATAAAATAAATTATAATTATTAAAACAAGATTATAAGAAATTATTTATTATTGTTTTACGATTAATAAAATTAAAAATTGAATTCAAATTAACTAACACCTTTATAATTACAATAAATCTCTCCATAAAATTATTTACGTTATAAAAAAATGGAGGAAGGATCCACACTATATGTCAACTCATGGTGACTCCCTTTATTTATAACCCAGTATAGTATTTTTATAATATTTATATAATATATAAACCAATATATAAATTAAAAATTTTAATTTATAATTAATCCAATTATATACCAATAAAGGTCATATTAAAAAATTAATTTTAGTCAAAATTATGATAAGTTGCATGTAAAAAAATATATCAATCATTCAACATTATGATTAATCTGAAAATTAACATTCCTATATGTATCATGAAACTCTGATAATTCTCAATAATCTCAAAAAATTGAAATTTCAAATATGGTAAAATAGTATTCCAAATTAACGTTTTTTATTTCATAAAAAATATATAGCAATAACTCTGAGTGTGGTTTGTAATTTTATAATATGAAAAATTTATAGTTAATAATACCAAAATGTAGATAATATCAAAAAATGTAGAATTTAAAACAAATACCCCACTATATTGATCTAATTTCGTAGTTTCCCTATGATTATATTATTCCGTCATTCATGATCATGGATATTAAAAAAAATTACCATGTTCATAAACCATTTGATCATATCTAATAAAATTAGGTAAATTGATTTTTGAAATCAAAAATCATTATTAAATTATATTCCTAAAACCTAATGCATATGTAACTAATAATATATATTTTTACCACATTTACGTCAATTATTTATTATATTTTATGTATACATAACATCTACATGTAATTTAAGATAATATTTAAAAAAAGTTAACAGATTTGTATCCATGAATGGTCTTATTTGATAATCATTGAAATAGATGCATTTCCATAATTTCTTTTAAATATTCTCTACTCTTTCAAAATGTACTATTATCTTTAGATCCATAAAAAATACACCAATTTTTTGTTAATAAAAAAAACTCAAATGTTAATTCATGAGATAACAAACTTTTATATCTAAATATTCCTTATATTTTATAATAGATTTTCAATCATACCAAATATTTTCAATATGCATTATTTTTCATTTCATTAAATTAATTTATCATATTTATTTATTCATCATAGTACAACCATCGTTCCCCTTTTCTATAAATATAATAATCTCAATTTCCAAATTTTTGTCTTCAGACATTCAATCTTATTCCGTATTAAAATTTTCTGTCACCATAAATATGTTGACCTCTATATGTTCACGAGTAAGCATCAAAGAAAAATTTCTAATTTAAAAATTAATTAATTCCCATATCATTGTTAAAAATAAAATTCCACAAATAAGTCATGTTCTTCTATTTCTATCATAGGTATAAGGAAATATCCCATAATGTATTAATTATCCACAATAAGTAAAAACATCCTTAATCAAATATCATCGATATCTTACTATTATGTCTGCCAATTTAAGATCATATTTTATGTGATTGATCTCCTCTTCTACCAATAGTTTAATTACTGAGTTTTACAATATGTTCCCACTCATTCCAAAATAAAAATACTCTATTTTAAATGTGTAACATCCCATAAAAATATGAATTTAATAAATTCCTAGGTCATATATAATCTTCAACAAAATTATTAACCCCATGGTTGGCTAGAACAATATTAGTGGTATTGATCTATTCTTTTCAAGATTCCTCTTGTTTGAAACCAAATAACTCATAATCTATTCATATTCCTAATAAATTTAAAATTTCTATGAAATTTAAATGTAAATAATATTTTTTATCAAAAAAATTATTGAATATAAGCACTGTTATTATACTTTAACCTTTTAAATATCATTTAGAATTCTAATAGTCATTTTTATAGTGGTAGAACAACTTCTACTACATCCTCTTCGATTTTCTTTTATTTATCTATATTTATTAAATCTTCTATCATATATTTTATAACATGTTAAATTAATTTATATTCATTGTTTTATCACTCTCCTCTATTGGGTTTCCACTAAAATGGGTGATAGATTCAATATATATACTTATATTTATCTCAATATCGACTAAAAATTCTCCTATGTATCTATTTATTTTTATATTCAATTTTCAGAACATTAAATTCAATATTTCTTATGAATGATTATTTATCTTTATAACCACATTATAAATAATAATGTAATCCTTGATTTTTGTCATAATTATTTATAAGGTTTTTCACAATTTAATTAATATAAATTTAATTTATTGTACATGTTATTAATTTTTTCGAAAACTGATAGAACTTATATTGATATAAATCCATGATTTTATTTTTACATTAATCCAAAATAATTATTATAGTGATTAATATCAGTTCAATTTTATTTATTTTATGTGAATTTAGTATTTAATTCATGGCCTAAAAACCGCACGGATAATTATTGAATGAATATTAATTAATTTCACTAAAAAGAATCCATTTTTATCACAAAATAAAACTTCTATGGAAAACTAATGTTATACACATCATATAAATAATCATAAAAATCATTGTATTTTCTTTATAAATTAACCGATTATGAAATTTTCGTTAGTTGACATGTAAAATAGTATAGACCGTTATGACATGTTTTTATTATCATTCATCGATATTTTCAATATGAGAAAAAAATTTCTAGAAACACCTTGAATATTTCATATGTATAATAAAATGTCTCTAATCTAGATTATATGAAAGTTACGAAATTTAGTAATAGTTTATATAATTTTTTTAGAGAACAATGTAGTTAAGAAGTTTTGTTCTATATTATCACATGTTAGGTTAAAATTTAGTGTTTTCGTTTGAATTCATTTTTTATGTGAACATATAGGAAATTTTAATATTAAATCAATTTCATGTATTAATAATATTCATTAAATATATTATAAAGAGTTATATTTACTATGTGAATATTACGTAATTTTCCAATAAAAATAGAAATTGTTATACTCATACAAGATTTGTTTACAAATATTTTTTTGTTATATTTTGAAAAGTCAAATAAAAAAAATTTATATATGATATATGAACATTATTTTTTCCCTAAACTCCAAATTAGATTTTTTTTTGAAATTATATAATTGTTTTTTTGAAAAATATATAAATAGAATTTTTATAGAAAAATAACTTTTTGTTTAAAGTATTTAATAATTTTTATTTTTTTTATTGGTTTCAATGTAAAATTTTTCATTTCATATTTTCAATTATCCTAATTACATCATTATAATAAATTTGAAGCATTATTTTATAATAATATGATTTTATACTTAAGAAGATATTTATGTAGAAAACCCCTTTTATCACAATGATTAAATGTAATTTCATGTTAATTTCCACAACAATTGTGAATGGAGACTTATAAAATGGATATTTTTTGAATGATAATAATTCTTATAATTTAATAGGATCAACATAATTTTTTATCAATATAAATTGTAACCATGGTAATGATTTTTTACGTTGGTAAAAGAGATAAAATTTGGTTAAACATTTCTGGTAATGCATTTAAATAACTCTAAAACATTCCATTGTCCTGTGAGGTTAGTTATTTTTTATTAAAAAAATATTTTTGAAATTATATAATGTATTTTGAATTTTTTTTAAAATATTTGAAATCTATATTAGATGTTTAGAGTTGTATTATATTTTATTTATATTTAAAACTATTTTTTATTGAATTTAATTTCATGGTTGGAAGATGTAATTCAGTTTTTTTACACAAAAGTCCAATAAACTACCTTTGATTATAATTTAACTAACAAATTCTTGGAATCCAATTTTCTACATGATTTCATGGAAAAAATACATTTATGATCCATGATAGTATTTTCCATAAAACAGTTTTCATGCTTTTATAATCACATATTATATTTAATTTCTTACACCTTTTGAAAATGATCCTAATAAAAAGACTTCAAATTTTCGAATTAGAATGTAATTTTATTAAAATAAACCTTTTAATATTGATCATTTTAATATGAAATCATTCATAAAATATATTTTATCATGATTAATATAAAAATTTGTCTATAGTAGTTTAACCAGTAGATAAGTCATAAAATGACAGAAAACCATATAAAACTATCATTAGTTTAGTTTATTTAGACCCTATCACACCATATATTTTAATATGTTCTTCCATGGTTACAATTTACAAGATTAAAATATATATATTATTTAATCATTTTTATATCCATGTTTCTATTTTTATTCACTTATGAAAGAACGCATCATGTCATCCATTCCTCACACCTATTTAACACTATATTCTATGAAATAACTACCTATGTCCCTCTCAGAAAACCCCTCAAAAAATCATATATGTATTATTATAGATGAATAATAACATTATAGAGCTTACAGTAAATGGAAATATATGTCTTCCATATAATAGGTATAATGTCCTTTTATTTAGTTTTTTGTTCATATACAACCATTATAAATATTCTATCAACTATTATAACATGCCATTGTTTCTTTAGATATACATTTGATTTGTTATATTTTTCCATTTTTTGTTGCCATGTAAGTTTCTCGCAGTGTTTGGAGAACACCAGAAGTTGGTTTGAGGTTTTCTTAGAAATAATATGTTCTTTCTTCTTTATACTATGTAAATAAACATAGTGTAGGTGCATTACAGATTGTGTATTTCCATAAAATTTGTTTTTGTGGTAAATTTTCCTAGTTTGATATGTTACAATCCAATAAAATGGAAAAAATGTTGTGAAAATAATTAGATATTGTTTTTAATAAATTTGGGATGTATTTTCTGGTGTATCACCCCTTATAGGATTAAACGAGGTGTAATAGGATTATATTATATGTAAATTTCGAGAGTAATGATTTTAGGGTGTCATGCTGGTGTATTAAATTTCATTTCACCTATAGTACTTATATCTCAACCTGAGCTCTATAACATGGAAATTTTTGGCAACATCAGACATCCCCGAAGCTTATGGATCATCTGTTTAATGAAGGATCATTGGGGTTTATGTGTTGTGTATGTTCGGGTAAGAAATAATTCTCTCTTTCATTTCCTTTGGCCGTAAAAATGGTTTTATCCACAATTTAAATTTAGATTCATGTTCAATTGGTAAATTCCGTCAATCCTTATCAATTCATTATCATGCTTGATCCTTTGGTGCAATATCACAATATTTCAAATCATCTCTATAAAATGTGGCTAGGTTTATACCATTTTGAGGTTGGGGAATATATATAAATGGTTAATTTGATGAAATTATTATTTTTGTTGATAAATTAAATTATATTGTTCAATGAATTAATGTGAAATAGGATTTCAAGTTATTTCATTGAAATATAATTTTAAAAAGGGATTTATCTTTAAAAAAATATCATTTGTATTTTGAAATATGTATTTCATCCCCAAATTATTATTGTAATGGATTTGAAAATGTTTTTTTTGAAATTGTTATCATGTCATGAAATAATAATTGAAAATATTCCCAAATTCGTAAACATGTGTTTATCAAACAAGATGCATGTGTATCCACATTGAATGTGGCACTATATGGGGATTGAATTTATATATACATGCCCGATTAAAGTATGAGATATAGTTTGGTACCAAAATTTATCTAGATTATGATATTGTTTATGTAAGGTTAATATTTTCTAATAGGATAGATCCCAAATTATAGTGTACTTGTTTATTTATAAATTTATATCACATGGTTTTCTTTAGGATGAATATTATCTCAAGGTTTTAAAATGAGTATTCCTCATATTGTGTCACAAGATGTGATTTCATGGATATCACTTAACTTTCATTCCTTCTAATGTATAGTTATTAATTCCTATTTTATCACTTATACATATCATATTTCTAGTATTGACATATAAATTTAATTTATAAAAACAAATTGGAAGAGAAATATTCTTTATAAACTGGTTTTGATTCATGAAGATTCCTAGTAAAACTATTTTTTAAATGATAGAAATAATAAGTTTTTTAATATTGGATCTAGTATAGATTTATTGGTGTAATTCTAAAAGTATTTTGGCTCACACCCAAATTATTCCTTTTGTAATTTGTAGTTTTTTTATTTCAGGATTATTGTTATGGTATGGGAATATTATATCTTGCTGGCTTCTCTTATTGTCATTGCATTAATTTCATATTGGTTAGGAGGTGAATGTTGGTAATAATGAATTTTTTTTTCAGTTGCTGATTCATATATTATGGTCAATTAAATTTATATTTGGTTGTATGTATATTGGTTGTACCACTATTTTTCACTTTATACTCCGATTAGATGTGTTATTTTTCATATATTTAACCCTATTTTTTTAATCAATTTTACCTCACTATGTAGGGAAGACTAAGGTGGATTTTCTGGTTGAATCAGGTTATTCCTTTACAATTTGGTATCAGAGGGAAATACTCATAATAAGGTGTGTTAAAAATTCTTCTATTTTATTGTGGGTTTATGGTACAAAGTAGTATTGAATGTCAGAATTTTGGTAGTAAGTTCAAAATAGGGTCCTCACAAATTCATATACTTGACTGATCCTAAGTCACCATGGGTAGTTGGAAAAAATTACCACGTTTGAGACATGTTTTTAAGGTCATTTGAATGAAATTTATTTGTAATTTATTTAAATATACTTTCTCATTTAGAAATGTGTGGTATTTTGAACAGTAGAATTAATAATTTCCTTAAAATGTTGTTTTTCAAAATCATTGATCATGATTACTGATGTTAGTAATGTGGTTTTAGAATCATCTCATACTTGATTGGGATTTGTCTTGTAGTTATTAGATAATGCCTCTACGAGGATTCCTTTAAAATCTAAGAGGGGAACCCATGAGACAATATACACTGAAGAATCCTCTAGAGGACCCTTATTTGAACAAAGTAATAATCTGAACTGTTTAGATTTAATGTTGTGTGGTTATCACCAACCTAGTTCATATGGTGGATCGTTTCACAAAATTTACAAATATGCATCAACAAATAATCCATGGTGAAAACATACCCAATGAATTGGAGGAGTGGATCCTGAATATGGAATTGATATTCCCCTTCTAGAGGACTAATCAGGACATTATGGTGGATTCTTCCACATAAATTCTATGATAACCCTGCTTTTATTAGAAACATAAAAATGATTTTTTAAATAAAACATCACTTGATACAACAAATAAGATCGAGAGGTTTACTGTATTTGGGGCATAGGTTCATTACATAAAAACTTAAAACACGAAATACTACATCATTATTGAAAACTTTCTTTACATGACCACTAAATTCCTTCGTACTTAGCATTGCATGGGATAACCTGAGGACATGAATAAGAAAAGGGTGAGCTATAAAGCCCAATAAGGGAGTACACATGTAATAACATGAGGAGTACAATACATGTTAGCCAATAGGAATATCAATAGTGCATAAGAAAAACATGAACATAAAGGAATGATAAAGCATGAAAATCATAACATGGAAATGTGGCAGCAACACTTAACATGGAATTAGCATGAGCCAAGGCACATTGCACATGGAGCATGAGTAAATCCTCATAGCACATATATCACAAGTAAACCTTCATTGAAATTGAATTAGCATGAGTCAACACTCATTGCACATGACATATCATGAATCTATACTTTACCCAATGCATTGGAGCGCTATAAGGGAGCACCCTTATTAAACATTTCATTTCATGAATAAGTGTGCCACATGGATCATAAAACATGGATTCATAAAACATAATCATTTATTCCACGATGAAGTAATGTGGGATTGATACATGAAACATTATAATCAATATGTAAATGTGCATAAAGGTGAATACCCTTGATGGAGAAATAGGCATGGTATTCACTACACAATGGCATTGGCTTAGAAAATCGGTGCGATTTCGGCAGCGTAACGGCGTGACATAAGAATTCATAAAAATGGTTGATTAGAGATAAAGGGGTTCCTCATCATATTTAAATGTAATGGAAAGTATGTATTGCATATAGATACATGTCCCAACAATTGTAATGGAATTTAGATTCGTGATACAAAAGTATTGCTTGAATGTAAATGAGGAGAGAGAAGTTCATTTTGGAATTTCGGTATAGTAACAGGTGTACGTGGGAGGAATTAAATGAGAGAGAAATGGGTCTCCCATAATTGAAACATAAATAGGACAGTATGAGAGAGGATTGAAACCATGCCCCAACATTCATAATTGAAACTTAAATGGAAAAATAACTTAAAGAGAATTGGACAAAAATGAGAAAGGAAGAAAAAACCCTTACTTGGAAGTGTGCATCCAAAGGCTAGTGAGAGTCTTGTGAGAGGCTTCATGGGAGCTTGGGGCATTATGGGAGGATTATATAGAGAGTAGGTCATAGGTTTTATAAACTCCAAAGTCTTTTAGTGAGAAGGAAGTGGGATCTTGGGAGGGTTTATATAGGAAATGTGAGGGTATTCTTTATTATTTAGGTTTGGGACCCCTTATATTAAATTAATCCAAACCACAAACCATCCCATGGTTATTTCCCATGGTCTTTTGACAAATGGAAGAGGAAAAAAATATTTTATATGTCCAAATTCCGAAAGTATAAAAATATTAGGGTTTCTTATGTGGAGGTGAGTCACACTCCCATGGAAATTAATTTAAAAAAACAATGTGTTTAATAAGTCCTGAGGGGTCCATTAATTCCTTGAAAAGTAATCCAAACAAACCCAAAATTACATTATCTTAATGGTAAAACATATATTGGCCGAAAATAATGATTATATAATTTCATTACATAACTATTGGGTCATTATGATGCCATAAAACACAATATATATTTAAACGGTATTTAATTTTTACTCAAAAATTTGACTGTCTTAAAAAATTATGAAAAATTCACTGTTGGATAATTTCAACATCCTGATTCAAAAAATAAAATATTTTTTATCTAAATAATTTTCTAAATAAGTTAATTTTCACTTTTAAAATAAAAACTGATATTTATAAAATATTCAAGGGTTTTGACAAAAATGGCATTCAAACCTTGATAAAAATTATAATTTCATTCATAAATTTTTATGATCATTTATATATAATAAAATAAATCTAATAATAATAATTATAATATTTTATTAAAATATTATTTAATTAAAAAATCCATTATTTTAATAAAATAGATTTCTTAATTAAAAAATAACTAAAAACACCATTTCTACTTTAAAAACTAAATACAATGTATCAATAATGACAAGAAATTATATTCATTATTATATAAAAAAATAATGTAAATGAACATAGTATTATTGATTATTTACATAACCCCTTAAAACAGCCGCAAAAGACCTAAGGGTAAGGTGTGCGATGGTGACAGACTCTTGGGGTGGCTCGGATAACATCGCTCGAGTGGTAATTTCTATCAACTTACACTTTTCTTGTAGACGGTCCCATTTGAACTTGACATAATGAAGCTCAGGTTGGCCTTGGTCAAGAGCGAAGCCTAAGGACGCCACTTCTTTTCCGAGCTCTGAAAAATGGTCTTCTTATGGAGCAATTCTACTGGATGAGGCCATCGCTTCTTTTGTCTGAGTAAATTTGGATTTGTTAAGGCCCTACATTTATACCAATCATGTGATCACTATTCAACAGCTATATTAGCAATGGTCAAAATTCATAACATAAAACCAATGAAGTTGAAATTCTATATAAACATAAAGATACATTTAATTAGATCATGATGGATTTCCATTAATGAAACATTGGGTCCTTACAATATTCCCTCCATAAGAAATTTCGCCCTCGAAATTTTCCTTTTCCCACACTAAAACAGATGTGGGTAACTCAGCTTCATCAGTTCCTCTGATTCCCATGTCGCTTCTTCAAACATGCGGTTTCTCCACAACACCTTGAGGAGGGGCATTATCTTATTTTTTAGAACAGTTTCCCTAAGATCTAAGATATTCACTGGTTGATCTACATAAGAAAGATCATCTTCCAATTGTACCACCTCAGAAGAGAGTACATGTGAAGGGTCCGGTATGTACTTCCTTAAGAGGGATACCTAAAATACATCATGTACTTTGGACATAGTAGGTCGAAGTTCTAGTCGATAGGCCACAACCCTGACACGATCAAGAATCTCGAATGGGCCGATTTACCTTGTACATAACTTCCCATTTTTTCCAAATCTCATGACCTTCTTCCACGGAGATATGAATAGAAAAACCATGTCTCCAACTTTAATCTCAAGGTCTTATCGATGATTATCTGCATAACACTTCTGTCGACTCTGGGCTGCTTTGATATGATGTGGACTGGTTTTCACCTTCTCCACTATTTCCTCGACCATTTCTGGTCCAAGCAGCTTACGTTCACCAACCTCATCCCAACATACCGGTGTTCTGCACCTTTTCCCATATAGGGAATCATATGGTGCCATTTGGATACTCAAGTGGAAACTGTTATTTTAAGAGAACTCAACCATAGGAAGATGTTGATCCCATCCTCCTTTAAACTCCATTGAGCATGCTCTCAACATATCCTCATGTTTTTGGATAGTACGCTCAGATTGGCCATCAGTTTGGGGATGATAGGCCATACTGAAGTTCAGTTCAGTATTCAGAGCATGTTGAAGAATCTTCCAAAACATAGAGGGGAATCTTGGATCTCAGTTAGACACAATAGATAGTGGTACTCCATTTATCCTTACCACTTCCCTGATATATATCCATGCGATTTGATCCAATGAGAAATCCTCCCGAATAGCAATGAAGTTTGCAGTCTTTGTAAGCCGATCCACAACACCCCAGATTGCATTGTTGCCTTTGGATGTCCTCATAAGTCTGTTGACAAAGTCCATGGTGATTTTTTCCAATTTCCATTCTGGCGTGGGCAATGGATGCATCATGCCCTTATACTTATGCCTCTCTGCCTTCACATGCGGACACATGACGAACTTTGATGTATATTCAGCAATGTCCTTCTTCATATTATCCCACCAAAAGTTTTCTCAGAGATCTTGATACATCTTTGTGCTCCCTGGATGAATAACGAAATTTGAACTATGTGAATAATCCACAAGTTTCTTCTTTAGCTCTGGATTTTATGGAACACAGTCTTTTCCCAAACTGCACAATTCCTTCTTTATTAACATTAAACTCTGAGGATTTCCCTTTTTCGATAGCTTCCACTTTTTCTTGAATTCCCACATCATCCTTTTGATCATCCTTTAACCATTCCAAAAGAGACGGTTGAGCAATAATTTGTGAATGGATTGATGATGTTACCTTCTCTTTGATTCCCATGTCCATCTTCATCAATTCAAAGAAGATTGGATCCTTCTCAATTCTCATCATTGACAGAATCGCTGGATCCTTTCTACTTTGGGAATCTTCCACCTTGTTCACATTCCCAGGGTGGTAATGGATTGATCAGTCATAATCCTTGAAGAGCTCTATCCATCTTCTATGGCACATATTAAGCTCTTTCTTTGTGAATATATATTTAAGACTATTGTGGTCATTATATATCTCACATTTATCTCCATAGAGATATTTCCACCAGATTTTCAAGGCAAAGATCACCGTCTCCAACTCTAGATCATGCGTTGGATAGTTTCACTCATTGATTTTCAACTGCCTCGAGGCATATGATATCACTTTATCATTCTACATCAGTACACATCCTAAGACCTTCTTCAAATCATCACTGAATACCACGAAAGTTCCCCAATTGTGGGTAATGTGAGCACGGGCGTAGTGATAAGCCTCCTTTTCAACTCCTTGAATCATTCTTTACATTCATCACTCCATGCAAACTTTACTCCCATTCGAGTTATCATGGTAAGATGGTTGGAAAATCATGAGAAATTTCTCACAAATCGTCAATAATATCTAGCTAACCCCAAGAAGATATAGATATCTGTTACCGATGTTGGCCTCGACAATCCCACAATTGTATCTGTTTTGGAGGGATCCACAGATATCCCATTTCTTGTGATGATATGGCCCAGGAATGAGACTTCCTTCAACTAGAACTCACACTTTCTGTACATTGCATAGAGCTTATCCTTGCGCAAAGTCTCCAGTACAGTTCTTAAATGCTCCTCATGATCCTCCTTGGTTTTAGAGTATATTATAATATCATCTATAAAGACAACCACAAATTTGTCTAGGTAATATCTAACGACTCTATTCATTAAGTACATGAATATTGCAGGAGCATTAGTGAGTCTGAAAGGCATTACTATGAATTCCTAGTGCCTGTATGTTGTGCGAAAAGCAGTGTTGGGGATATCTTCCTTCTTCACCCTTACTTGATAATATCCCGACCACAACTCCAACTTGGAGATGTCTTGTGCTCCACACTATTGATCGAACAAGTCATCAATTCTTGGGAGATGATACTTTTTCTTTATCATGATTTTGTTAAGTTCACTATAATCGATGCAAAGCCGCATTGACCCATCCTTCTTCTTGATGAAGAGGACTGGTGCACCCCATGGTGAAGCACTTGGGCATCTAAACCCTTTATCCAGATTATCCTGTAGTTGTTTCTTCAGCTCTTCAAGCTCTACAAAAACCATTCAATATGGAGTCTTTGATATTGTTAAAGCCCTGGGTATATATCCAATTGAGAATTCAACATCTCTTCAAGGAGGAAGACCAGATAGTTCCTTGGGAGACACTTCAGCAAATTCCCTCACAATAGGCATTTCTTCAAGGATTGTTTCTTCCATGGACTCAATCATATGAGCTAGATACACGTTCTCATAAGGTAGTAATATCCACTCTAGAGATGTTGGAGCTAAAGGAGATTCATCTTCCTCCTTACACTTGTAATGAATAAGGGGTCGATTCTCTATATGAAGTGTGATTTCCCTCTCCCGACAATTTATGTTGGCTCTATATATGGAAATCCAATCCATGACATGAATTGCATCAAATTACACTAGAGGGAGTATGACGAGGATTTCTAGGAAATTCAATTCACAGATTATAACACGGGAGGACTTATATTCATGGGATGCAATGATTTCCCCATTTCTCGTACTCACTGACATCTTCACTTCCATGATTTGTGGTGGTGCTAGGATTGTTCTACTAAACATTCGAGATATAAAAGAATGCGTAGAACTTGAATCAAAAAGTACGTTCTCTATTCTTGAATGAATAACTAGTATACCTGTCACCACTTCGTTGTCAGAGTTCACTTCGGCAGAAGTGATTGCAAAATCTCTTCCTTGCTGCCTTGGAGGTTGTTGGTTGTCTCCGAAAACCCTTGGATTAAGTCACTAATTTTAAAAATGACCTGGTTCATTGAATTTGTAGCATTGAACTATGTATTGATTTTCAAACGGAGTGTTCCTCTCCTCTGTCGTAGCCATGGGTCTTTCTTCCCGACAGTTAACAGGTAGGTCCCCTTCTCTTCCACACCTGAATCATTTCCTCGTCCCCTTAAGGCAATTTCCATGGTGCTTCTTTCTGCACTTTTTGCATGTGGGGTGTTGGTTCATCTTAGCACCATTGGATTTATCCATCGGACCTATAGTATTGAATTATACCTTACGCTTCTTGTCCCCATGATACCCCTGTGATTCTTCGATCTCTATTTCGACCTTGAGGGCACAGTGGAAAATTTTCTCATAGCAGTCGAATTCACGGATCACTAATGCTTTCTGCAGGCTTGGATTTAACCTACCAATAAAGCGGTCAACCTTGCATTTGGGGGTAACAACAATGTCGGAAACATATCGTGCAATCCTTGGGATGTTTTCCTCGTATGCTCTAATAGATTATTCGTCTTTTTTCTTGAGGGAAATGAAGTCCCTTTCCATCTTAAGCCAGAGGGTGCGCCAAAAATATTTATCGAAAAACATCTTCCGGAAATCCGTCAATTCCAACGCCTCGATCTCCTCCTTAGGCTTCGTATATTTGATAAACATCCACCATTGATCAGCTTCACCCTCCATATGATAAGCCACCAGGAGAACCTTCTCTTGTTCAGAACATTGAAGGATGGAGAAGATCTTTTCAATGGAGTTGATCCATTGTTCAACGATCATGGGATCAGATGATCCACTAAAAGTAGGATTCCTTTGTCTAATGAAGCTCTCGATAGTGACTTGTTCTTTCTTAGGGGGGTTTGGACGTTCCTATTTACCCATGTTTCTATTAAATGCTTGAGTTAGCTGAGAGAGAAGCGTGAAAAAGTTCGCGATTCCCGCTCCCATTGGATTGGGCATATCATTAGTTTAGTCATCACACTGATCTTCACATCCGTTGTTAGCCTGAGTCCTCCTATTATCGGCCATTGGCTGGAATAAAAGGAATTTTAGGGGGTAACACATAAAGGGTAATCCAAATACAAATGTTGATGACTTATAAATAAACATTTATTTCCTTTACTCATGAGTATATAGGATTCAATCTAGGCTTTTCATGATCTACATTCTAACATATATTCTTATGGGTATTTATTTTAATTCCCTTAAAAAGTGTTCATACTACAATTGTGAATTTATCAAAACATATCCCCTTGGAGTGTCATAACCAACAGTACATCAAGGACCATTGTCGTGTACCAGTTCCCCTTCGAATCTAACTCAAAGCGGTGTTTTCTGGTTTTACCCCTATGATACATCTGTGCCAGAGCCGCCTCTACCTGCTCGTATCCAGATAGGGATGTATTTGTTTGATAAACCACTTTCTAAGTACTTACCAAAACATGGGGATGTTTTTATTATACTTAGTCTTTTCTCTAAGTCTTTACTAGGGTTTTCTAATCCTAATCACAAAAATAACAAAACCTATCCTTTGATACCAACTGTGACAACACTACTTTTATTAAAATCTTAAACATGATTTATTACATAAAACATCACTTGATAAAACAAAGAATATTGAGAGGTTTAGTGTCTTTGGGGCTTAGTATCATTACATAAAAACTTAAAACATGAAATACAACATCTTTATTGAAAACTTCCTTTACATGACCACTACATTCCTTCGTACATAGCATTGCATGGGATAACCTGAGGACATGCATAAGAAAAGGGTGATCTATAAACCCAGTAAGGGAGTACAAGTGGAATAACATGAGGAGTAAAATACATGTTAGACAATAGGAATATCAATTGGGAATATTAAAAACATGAACATAAAGGCACGATAAAGCATGATAATCATAAGATGGAAATGTGGCAACAACACTTAACATGGAATTATCCTGAGCCAAGGCTCATTGCACATGGAGCATGAGTAAATCCTCATTTCATATAAAACATGATTAAACCCTCTTAGAACATGAATTAGAATGATTCAAAACTCATTGCACATGACGTATCATGATACAATACTTTACCCAATGCATTGAGGCGCTATAAGGGAACACCCTTCTTAAACATTTCATTTAATGCATAAGTGTGCCACATGGATCATAAAACATGGATTCATAAAACATAATAATTTATTCCATGATGAAGGAATGTGGAATTCATACATGAAACTTTAAAATCAATAATTAAATTTTCATAAAGGTGAATTCCCTTGATGGAGAAATGGGAATGGAATTCACTACACAATGGCATTGGCTTAGAAAATCGGTGCGATTTCGGCAGCGTAACATCACGACATAAGAATTAATAAAAATGGTTGGTGAGAGTGAAAAGGATTCCTCATCATATTTACATGTAATGGAAAGTAAGTAGGTCATATAGATACACGTCCCAACCATTTTAATGGAATTTAGATTCGTGATACAAAAGTATTGCTTTAATGTAAATGAGGATAGCGATGTTCCTTTCAGAATTTCAGCATAGTAACGGGTGTATGTGGGAGTCATTAAATGAGAGATAAAGTGGTCTCCCATCATTAAAACATAAATAGGATAGTATGAGAGAGTTTAGAAACCATAACCCAACAAATTCCTAACTTCTTAAAATATTAGTGTTGCTTATGTGGAGGTGAGTCACACTCTCATGGAAATTGATTTAAAAAGACAAGGTGTTTAATAAGTCATGAGGGTTCCATTAATTCTTTGAATAATAATACAGACAAACCAAAAATCACATTATCTTAATGGTAAAACATATATTGGCCGAACATAAAGATTATAATATTTTATTACATCACTATTGGGTCATTATGATGTCATAAAACACATTATATATTTAAACAATATTTAATTTTTACTAAAAAATTTGACTGCCTCAGAAAATTATGAAAAATTCACCATTGAATAATTTCAATGTCCTGATTCCAAAAATTGCATATATTTTATCTAAATAATTTTTTAAATATGTTAATTTTCACTTTTAAAATAAAAACCGACATTTATCGAAAATTCACGGGTTTTGACAAAAATGGCTTTCAAACCGTAATAAAAATTATAGTTGAATTCATACAGTTATATGATCATTTATATATAATAAAATTAATTTAATAATAATAATAATAATATTTTATAAAAAATTATTTATTTCAAAAATCCCTTAATTTAATAAAATAGATTTCTTAATTAAATAATAACTAAAACACCATTTCTACTTTAAAAATTGTTTACAATGTATCAATAAGGACAAGAAATTATATTCATTATTATATACAAAAAAATTAATGTACATGAACATAGTATTATCGATTACATACATAAACCCTTAAAACAACCGCATAAGACCAAAGGGTAAGGTGTGCGATGGTGACAGACTCTTGGGGTGGCTCGGATAACATCGCTCGAGTGGTAATTTCTATCAACATCCACTTTTCATGTAGATGGTCCCGTTCAATCATAACATAATGAAGCTTAGCTTGGGCTAGGTCAAGAGTGAAGCCCAAGGACGCCACCACTTTTTTGAGCTCTGACAAATGGGATTCCTATGGAGCAATTCTACTTGATGAGGCCATCGCTTCTTTTGTCTGAGTAAATTTGGATTTGTTAAGGCCCTATATTTATACTAATCATGTGATCACTGTTCAATGACTATATTATCAACGATCAAAATTCTTAACATTAAACCAATTAAGCTGAAATTTTATATAAACATAAATAGACATTTAATTAGATCAATATGGATTTCCATTAATGAAACATTGGGTAGTTACATATTCTTAATCGACCGTGAAGAATATAGTGGGAATATTTTCGGAAATCAATGTTGAAAAATGATATTACCAAGATTTAATTCATGAAATTATTTAATCAGTATGTTTTTTATATGTTTTTACATTATGAAATGACCATTGAGTTTCGGACCATAGAGTAAGGGGATCATTTCAGTAGGTAGTATTCAACATGTACTACTGAGTTGGCATATATGGAAACTAATTTTCTTAACAATGACTACATTAAATCTTCGAGGATTAAAATGGGTATTTGAGCTAATATTATATTAGTTTGATTATTTTCATTCCAAATTTTTTAGAGGTAGTGGATAAGGCATCATTGGATGAAGAACACCGAACTGGGAAGACAGATTTGGGTGGATATATTGTGGGCACGGTGGTTATCTAGTGTGTATCTTATTGAAATAAAAGGAAATAAAAGTGTGGTCAGTTTTCTACAGGACCAGCTTTAGTGGATTTATAAAGGAAGTAGTATATGGATTTCTATTTGTGAGGGAGGCATAGAGAAACTAGTTATAATGGTATAGATGCTGTTATCACTTGTCTCCACATTGGACAATCTGATCATCTAAAATATTTTTTTGAAATGATATACCATGGATGTATGACATGATATACTCTCATCAAAGTTTCACATGAAAGAGATAATGATTCCAAGGGTTGTGGGTCTTGTCCATATGCCAAGGGGTTTTCCAAGAAGCAATGACTTGATATCATTACCCGATGGTCATTGTGCCATATGAACTGGACGTAGAGAAAACTACATTTAATGGTATTCTATTTCATTCATCTTATCTGTTTTTATCATTATTTTATAAAACTCCTACACATTATTTTATATCATCAATGATAGTTTACTTATTATTCTTGATATGGATATTACCATGTTCTTGTTGGATCATTCTGAACAATAGAAAATATTTCTGAACAATGTTTTAAATGTAATATGTGTCGTCTAATAATATCCAACAATCGGGTATTTTTTAACTATGTGGTTATCATTCATGACCTCCTTAACATGATTATAAACAAAGATTTTATGATCCACATTAAATCACATATAGAATATTATATATAGTTGGTTTATTATTTATCCTTGGATGGGGTCAGTCTACTTTTTCATGATGAGTTTGAATCTATATTGGGTAGTAAGGGGTATGTTTTACCCTATGATAGGGTAATATTTTGAAATTTATCATAGATGTTTCATGATACAATTAACTTGTTCTTGGGTAGTCATCTTCCAGTAGTTGTGTGGGCATACCCTAAGGTATTTCTAGTTTACCACCATAGATGTTGGTGGAGTTTACTATTGACCATCACTATAGTTCAATGACAATTTATATTCCATCATTTAGAATGGTACCTTCTATGATGGTCTAACCCAAGGTTCAACTTGAGTAACTAGAGGATAAAGGATGTATTCATTTTATTATGTCACTTTGGGAATCAAATTTTATATTTTATATGAAATAATATGGGATATATATATATTTTATTGAATTTTAGAAGTCAATCTGGGTGAATATTAAGAAAAAATATAATTTTCCTATGATTGATGATCATTTTGAAAAAATAATGCGGAATGTTGGTTTTTAGTGATTGAACACTAGTCAGGTTACCACCATTCTAGATTCCAAGAAGAGGATACAACTATGATATTATTTAGAGTGGATATATAAATTTAGAGTTTTTGGTTATTCCATTTGGATTGTAAAACACTCCGGTTGTGTTTGTCTCTTTCATATATCATATCATTAATTACTTAATGTAATATTTTTTTTGGTGTTTAGGGATGCTCTATTGGTTTACTCCAAGAAAAATTAAATTTATATTAACTATATGGATATCATTCTTCTATCCTTTAGGGAACATCTTATGTATGGTATGATTTCTCAATAAGAGAATTGGATTCAAGAGGAGACAATTCTGGGGCATGTGATACATGGGAGAAGATTTTTAGTGGAACCAGAAAAGGTACATGTTGTAATTTCATGGGAGATTCCAAAAGAATGTGTTTTATGTCTATAGATTTTAGGGGTTGGAAAGTTATTATTGGCGTTTTATTCAAGTATTCTATAATATTTCATATCATACGATAGTTTTAATCCAAAATGGTGTATCGTTTTTAATACAATTTATTATTTTAGAAATCATTGAAAGAATATAGGGTGTGGTTGATGACAAAACTTATTTTGATTCATCTCAGAATATAGGTTTTTTATATGGGTTTCTTAGAATCTATGGGTTTGGTTTTGGGATTTTTATTGATAAAGGGGATCTATTGTGTAGCATATAGATCCATCTAGTTACTTCCTCGTGAGAAGAACTACCATACCCCTGGACTTGTGTTGTAAGTAGTTATACATGAACTCAAAATCTTGTGACACTATCTCTTTGGGTAGTGGTATGTAGATAAATTTTCTCATAAGATCCTGAAATATATTTTTACTTAGATGGATCTAAACATGCTACCGAGACACTGGGTGGAATATCTGATGAGATTTTATTTTTATATTTCATACACTCTATGAAAAGTGAATGTGGTTACCAATGTATTTAGTAGGAAATTATCAATATAGAATATGAAGGAATCAGTGAGAGAGTCGAATCTGATGATATTGTTTTCTAAGATAATCGGGGGAGTAAAATATGTTAGTTTTAATGGTTTATTGGATTCGATAGAGGTGAATAAAATTATAATGATAGATTTTTACTACTTAAGAAGACATAAATTGAGTTCTAACACTTTATTAAAAGACATTATTGTGAGGATTCCATGAGTGAGTGGTCCCAGTCATCCATTGGAGCTTCTTGCTATCATGTTATATTGGTTGTTCTATTTTTACATTGGTAGAAATTGATGGCTAGTTGAAACTAGTCATGTTGGTCCATACACCAAGGGTATACAAATATTTATCATGACATGCAGTGTCATTATTAGTGGATATGGGGGAGGAGGTTGATTTATGATTTTTTTTCATAGTGTCCCATTTTTAAGATATTTAAAGGTGATCTAATGTGATCATAAGGTTCGTTAAAACCATTACCCATTCTGTTATGAAATTGGGATGTGATTTCCATGGATTTTATCATTGAATTAACTTACAATTATGGTGATAAAGATTTAATTTCCGTGATCAATGATCGACTAACTAAGTCGATGCATTTCTTTCCTATTGAAGAGTTGATGAAAGTGGAATATAATGGGGAGTTCCCTATCCAATAGATTGTGAGACTTCATGGGGTTCCCTAAACAGTTGTATCTGAAATGGTCCATAGGTAAAAATAATGGTTCTATAATGGTTTATAAGAGGATGTGGATTCCCATTTGAAATAGAGAATGTAATGTCATCTTCAGATGGATGGACATACAAAGAGAAATATAGAGGTTCTTTGGGATATGTTTCAGAATTATATACTTGATTTTAGCACTCATGGAATGATAATTTTAATTCTGTTTTTCTTTCCTATAACAATAGTTATGAAGAATCGATCATTATGGCACCCTTTTCGAAATTTTATCAGTAGCCATGTAGTTCTCCCTTGTGCTATGAATAAATGATAGAGTGGTCCTTACATGGGACAAGTTTTGTTTTGGGGATGAAGATAATGGTGTAGTTGATCCGTATATAATTTATCCTAGAAAAAATTTTGTTTATAATTTATGAATAATTCCATCAGAAAATACTTTATTTTGAGGTTCCTCAATTGTTCATTCTCATATGTTCACCTCTCTTGGGAAATCTTCGTTTGGTTAAGAACGATCAGATGGAACTAATATTTTTTTCCCATTTGAGATTGATGGATGACTTGGGAAGGTATCATATGAGTAACACTTACAATTACTTTTGAGTTCTACCCATAATGTGTATCATGTTTCCCAGTTGAGGTGGTATATAAAATATCCTTACCCTATGAATAAATTGGAGGATATTTATATTGATATTGAAACCACAATTCTAGAATTTCTAGTTCAAATTATGGGTTTCCATGATAAGGTATTACATGTTAAAATTATCCCCTACTCCATGTACTATGTCATTGCAGATAGGATATCCCTGATACATGGGAGTGGGTGTCATCGATAAGGTGGGAGTGGGATTTTATTTTACAGGCTCTAGGATCATGAAGGATTTCTGGTGATATAAAGCATTGATGTTTGAGATATTGTAACACCCAATTGATTTTCTTGTTTATGTGTTTCTTTTTTCTTATGGTTTACTTTTTTGTGAAACTTATGGGTCACTCCAAAATTTTGGAGAGCATCGAAAGTGGTTTTGCGGGTTTTCAATAGAAATACATAGCTTCTTCTATAGAAATGGTATTTAAATGCATTCTATGTGTGTTAAACTGCCTGTATTTCTCACTAGATAATTTTGTGAGGACATTTCATAGTGGATATATTCAAAACCATGATTTTTTTTTTCACACCATGTAAACTTTATGTTTATTCTTTTTAATAAAATGGAAACTCATTTTTCAGTGTATCTTGACTTCAATGTTTACCGGATGTGAAATGAGAATACACACCATTAATTTTTTAGGAGTGGTGATTTTAGGGCACTATATCAGTGATTGACATTTAATTATACCTATATCACCTCAATATCAACCTAATATCTCTTTCTATGTGATTTTGGATGATTTTAATGAACTATGCCCCTTCCATTTATCTAATCGATGATTTGTATTTGGTTTTGATGTGATGCATCTTTTTGGATAATAAATCAATCTCTACATCATTTTATTTTTTCACCATAATAGTTTTTTCTCAACTATTAATTTCAATTTGTTATCAATTTGATAATTTCAATGAATACATTGCAGTTTTATATCACGAATCATCCATTATAGGATATTATCTTTATTTCCAATCTTTTTTTTCAATAACAGATATGTTTATTGAATTTTTAGGCAATTGAATATACTCATGGTTTTAGTTTGAATAATTTCTTATTATTATTGATAAATTATTTTGGGTCTTTTATTTAATTGATATGATCAAGGATACAAAGTTATTTATTGGACAAATAAAATGTCTATAAATTGTTTTTACTTTTAAATAGTCTTGGTTTAGTTTCAAAAACCTATTTTTAAATACTTAAATAAGATTAAAATTTCTTTGATTTTTTATTTATTAAATATTGATCATGTTTTGATATATAAATTTAAATTCTTGTTAATTTTAGAAATCATAGGTGTGTCAAGAAAGAGACATGGGTAACATCAGTGTCTGTGGAATTACTTGGGAATTACCTAGAGATATCAGTACCCTATGGAGGGGATCAATATTGGTTGGTACAAATATAGGATTGTTTTAGTCTATGTTTTATGTCTATTACATATTTATTCATATGATAGATCCAAAACAATCTCATTCATTTCCATTTTAATATTTTTATCATGGATTATGGAAAAAAAGTTTTTTATAAGTTGGTGTCTCACATGGAATCACATGATGGGACTTCATGGGTATTTTTTTACTTACTTTCATAATGATGCAAGACTATTATTTCATTTTTTTAAACATATAATTTCATATTTTTTTTGTGAGAATTTGAGTAATTTTTTTGATTTCTGAAGGGAAAAAAGAGAAATTATTTTTAAACTGGTTTGGATTTTGGAAAATGATATTTAAACATATTTTTTTAATCTAGAACTATTGAATTCATTATTTTAGATCTTATATAGATTATTTGGTGGTGTATTGTTAGGATTTTATCTCACACCCAATATATTCCTTTTGGAAGTTTTAGAAGTTTTATTTTAGGATTCCGATAAATGGAAGGGAATCATGTTGCATGATTGATTCTCATTTTGATGTTTCATTTTCTTCATGATGATTTGAAGGTGATTGTTGGTAAAATAGAGACTTGTGGTATTGGTCATTAATATATTTAGGTTTTTCATATATGAATTGGGTTGTATGGATCATACTTTTATACCCAGTTATACCAATTTATATTGTGATTTCATGTCATCCAATAATTATATTCGATACCCGTATCTGCTATATTGGTTTAGCTCGTCGTGGCGGGCCGAATCGGGTGGATATTCTTGTTGACTCAGGTTGGTCTGTTACAATTTTGATATAATAACACCATTATGAACAATTTACTAAGATTATATTATTCTCATTAAATAACCTTATTCCATAACCTCTCCCATTAAATGTGAAATGAAACTGTAATTTTGATGTACACTGACTACCACACCAAGAAACAATGTAAATAGGATTCAATCACAACCTCTAATCACTAGTTGTAATTAATAATTTAATATATATATATATATATATATTATTCATTAAATTATTATAATTATTCAATATTAATATATAATATTTTTTCATACCTTTCTATACATCAAAAAATGATAATGTCCTTTGAGTATGTGTGGATTAAAACCTCAATGAAGCGATGTGATTTTTTATCATCACCAAATCACATAGCTGGTACATATATATGTATTTAAAGCATGAATATAAAATATTAATTATATAAAAAAAATTAATGATAAAATAAAAATTATCTTATTTTCATCACATTCAATGAAGAATGGAAACATTACTCATCTGTACGAATGACCTACCATCTTCATGTCTGTAATATTATTCATTTTTAATAAAAATCAATCCTTGTTTGTTATAAAAGAATAATTTATAAATAAAAGTGATTATTATGTGATTATTATTATAATTATAGATATTTTTAATACATTGTTATCGGATTATGGTTAACATATGGATGTTGTTTTGAAATTATGAATAGAACATCCTCAAAACACCAGGTATGGACTTAACAGATTATGTTATTAATTATTTCGTTGAAATAATTTGAATAATTAGTTCATCTATATGAGAATAATACTATAAATTTTTTTCATGATTTTAAATAATTTATAAATTTTTTATTATAGAAGATATAAATATTGTATGTAGAAGGATAGACTCATGATGAGGGATAGTTTATCTATAAGTCTCATTTCAAATATAGTAAAAATTAAGTTTCTAAATACTTATTTAACATGTACATGTTCACTAAATTATTTTAAATATATATTTATATGGAAATAAATGAATCATAAAGGAAATTTTATACCACTTTTTTAATTTTGTTAAAATAATTATAAAATGAATCATTTTATGTTTTTTATTTAGAATTTTTTTCCTTATTAACAAAAAATAAAAATTGTTTTTATATTCTAATGAATTCGACGTCAAGTAAATCTCCCTCATCAAAAATAGATATTTTAGATTTTTATTCGATTACATGATTCCATGTTTTTATCAATTAAAAATAGTTCATTCCTTTGTTTTGCAAAATTTAACTATGAAAATTTATTTTTAATTTAAAGGGATAAAAATATTCTTGAGAAAAATTTATTTATGGGATAAATAGTACATGATTATTTGGGTTGATTATTGAAATTAAATTTTATATCTGATTTATAAATATTATAGTCCTTTAAATTTTTTTATTATTAACTGTTCCTCATATATCACTCCAATCCATTTGGTATTGATAATTTTCATTAGAAAAATATGTTGGAATCTCATTTTGATGGTTATTCAACTTGTAACAGTTCCATGAAGATGATGTCTCAAGGAACCACTAGGGGCATTCTATTATTTCAAATTAGTTTTTAAAAAATATTATCATTTTTATTTTTTCATTATAAATTATTATAATGTTATATTTTAATAACATTGGGAAGTAAATATTATTCCTGGTGTATGTAAATTATTATATGATATCAATGTTAATTATAGTAATTGTAAACTATATTTTGCGATATTATATAAAAGTAAATTGACTGGTGTGTTTCATTTTTCCTTTTTATATTTCCCTTAATTAACATTTTATGGTCATCCAAAATTTTAAAATTTTATTCATAGGGGTTAATTTTGATTAAGAATATTGAATAAGTCATGTTGTAATTCATGATGATTTTTTGTGTGAAAGTAAAATTTTTTTATATTAAAAAAATAATATTGTGGAAAAAATGGATTCTAAGTTGAAGTATACACATTTTAATGCATGTTTTACTAAATTTAATGACCTAATTCTATAAATATATAGAAATAAAATGTATTTTGGAATGAATGAATGTGAGAACATAATAAAAAAGGAAATTATGGGTTGTATATAGATTAGGTCCTCATATATTAGATTTTACACATTAGGAAAATTTGAATCATCTAAGGAATAAAACATTATAAAAAAATCAATTATTAAAAAAATTACATGTTTAAGAAAATGTCCCACACGAGTGTTTAGATAATCACGTGTCTTCTAGAAGACATCCATTGAATATTTTATCTTTTTTATTTTTGAAAAATTATTTTTTGTTTTTTATAATTATTAGTGACACTCTAATCCATTATTACACCGACACACTTGATTAAATCCATACTCCACATATGAAAATTACCTCATCTTCTGAATTTTAATAACATGATATACTTCAAGAGATTAATTGTATCAAAAAATGTTTTCTTGTGTCATATATTTTTTCAATATTTTCATACTAAAAATAATTTACTAAAAATAATATATTTTAGATTTTGAATCCATCTCGTGAGTAGGGCATTTGAGCTTCAATAATATTAACTATTAAAATAAATGTAAAAAATAACAAAGAGTTTTAGAAGTTTTCAGTTGAAATTTATGTTATATTGGATTAAGTCATTTAATAATTGTGTTAAAATCATCAACTATAATAGTACCCTTGTTTAAAATGGATTTTAATTTTTATTATTGGGTATTAATAAATTAAATAATTATAATTATATATATTTAATTTAATAATTTTTAAAGATTTATATTATTTAAATATTTTCTTCAAATTCTTATAATAGATAATTATATTAGGCATATATATACATATGAAAAATTATTTTGACATATTTATATATTTACATATTAATTTTTTAAAATATATTTTATTCAATAATATATATATTTAAAAAGGATAAATAATCAGGTTATTTATCATGTTGTTAAGTTAATCATCATCAACCCCAAACTGGTGAATTTATTAATTGGGTCATTGGTTTATTTCAGATTTCTTGTTTGGTTAGAAATTTTGACCTCCTTAATAATATATAAAAGAAAAAAATGTAAAATTTTATATGAATCATGTCTTCATATTATGTTGAACCTCTGATTCATATTGTTATACATGTCCTCATCAATGGAAACAAAATCATTTGACCACCGTTGAGGCATCATTTTCTCTGTGGGAATCAGTAATATAATAAAAAATTTAATCATAAAAATCCCTAAATACTATGGTGCATTACAAAACTATTCCAAGGTCACAACCAAAAAATAATGTGATCCCTTGAATGAAACATTAATTTTAATGTGAAGCCTCAAAATTTGAATAATTTAAATTATGATATGACTAGTGAATGAATCATTAATAAATTAATGCCTACTAAATTTTTAATAAAAGTAGTGTCATGGAAAATTGAAAATTTAATACTCATATTAAATGAATCTATTATTTCCAGATCTCAGTCTATATAAATAGTTTTTTCATGTTTTTATTTTCAAATAAATATACCCCTATATCCGTGTGAATATGTACGTTGATACACATAAGAAATAATTAATAATTAATTATATCTAAACACAAATAAAAAACTCAATAATTGTTCAGGAGTGAATTCTAGTTTATAGTATGTTTAATAAATAGTAAATATTGAATTAATAAATTATAATGTAGATATAATTATTAAAGTATATAAAAAAATATGTATATAGAAATCCATCATGAATAAATATTAAGAATAATAAATTAAATTATTCAATCACCCTTTATTATTAAACATGGAAATACATATATCCTCTTATAAATTAAGAAGAACCATAGGATTTATACATATTCATTATGAAATATTGGATGGAAAATCATAAAATAAATCCAAATAATAACCTCCATTCAAAAAAAGAGTCTATATCTATTTTGAATTTATCATGAAATTTATGGTTTTATAGTTTCTTTCATAAAATATACATTTTCATTGAGAAATTAATATTTTTTTGTTCATCATGATGTTTTCCTCTAAATGTAATTCTCCCCACTTGTTAATATTGTAATTTTTAAATACTTATTTACCATTAATACTACATAGCCTTGAATTTTTAATCATTATGTGTTAAATTATACTATTATCTATAAAATTATACATTTTCTATCAAGATTATCATTTTGGAGTGAAAATTTTTAGGGATGTTTCTCACTCCCTGCGAGCTACTAAAGCTCTTGGAATCTCCCTTCTGCATTCCCGCATCAACTATTTCACAGTCCTATAGTAGTGATAAAATATCATTAACTACAAGGATATCTCTTTCTTATATAATATTATATTCCCATATTTCTCTATAACTTCTATGGGGTTTCCATTATCTCTTTTATCTTAATGATTCTTATTTTTTTAGTCTCATTTATTTTCTTAGGTTCTTCTCTTATCGTGATCAGAGATGCAAATTAAAAGTCTATTATTGGCCACCAATATTCTTCATATATTTCCCTTTATGAATGAATATTCCATTCATAATCCATAATAGTATTGTATGATAGAGTACATTGTCGGATGGTATGTTTTAGGGGATTAGTTTTGTGTAGTCTTAATTAATAAGTAATCCCCTCCATTGGTGTTTGTGGATTTCTAGTTTGAGTTCAATTTTATGGATTCCAACTATGAGCTTTTTAACCAATAACATAATAAATAAACAATATTGTATAGTCGTGATAGTGATTTTTCATTCTTAGTATTGTGATGGTAAATAAATAACGATAATTCATCTGACCTGGAACCTCTTGGTGGTTTTTATCGTTTGATTTTCATTTCCTTTCTTTGCGATGGTGGTTCTTCCTTTGGAGGGTTAGATGATGGTATTTATTACGGATAAATTCATTTCTTGTTTTTATTTTTTTGGATGATATTTTGTGGAATTGGGTTGTTGGATGTTGTTTCTTGTTAAGAAAACTCAATAGGGACTCGTTTATTGGTTTCGATATTATGACATAAAAGGATGTGTTTCAGTCCTAGGCGAATGGATTAAGGTAGTGTTGTTTTGGGATGTTATAGTGGTAATAAATTTATCAATTTCAAGTGGTCTCTCTCATAAGAACAAAGGTGATGATGATAGTGAGATATTTCATATGTTTTTATTCTGTTAAGTGGATTATGAAACTTGAATTATTTCCCAATGGGAAATCCCTTTATTAAACAAAATATGATGGACAATACAAATAACCTCGATCATTTGAATATTTTGAAATTTTCTTTTTATAATTTTAGTTTATAATTTAATGGTTGATTTTGTTTTTGTTCTATTGTATTTTAATGTTAGTACTCAAATATAATACTAGATTATTCCAAAAAAATAGGAATAATTAATTTAGAGGGGTTGGGTGGAAAGATATAACGACTCCCTAAAATTTTTACATTTGTATCTCCATAATCAACAAAAATTCATTGAAATATTAATCAAGATTATTTATTAGAAAATAAAATATAAATTTTTTTATTAAATAATAAAATCATTTAAATTATATAATAAAATAATTAAAAACGTTTTATCTATAATATTTTACTATCTCAATTTTCTCATGTTCCATTTTGACTGAATTATATAACATCATATCGGATACAAGGAATATATCCACATATTAATCTAATAGTGGAAGAAATTTCAATAAAATTATATTAGCATGCCACCATTATCATGAAAATTTTCATACATAAATAATTTATTCCAGAAATATTTTTATTAATTCTGTAATTTAATTTTAAATAAAAAATGAATAATAAAAGTGAGATAAATATATTCATTAAATATATTTTTCATTTATTTAATGTTATTCATTGAATAATAATCTTAAATGTTATCCCCGAATGATTTTATTCACATTTATCATTATATTGAAGAGGGCATATCATTTTAATAATTTTTCATCCTCATAGAGAATTAATATTATTGACATATTCCATTTTATTAGATTTATGTGTTTTCTAAAAAACACAATTTCACTATGCTAATTATATATTCATATAAATAAAATTTATAGATATATTTAGTTATTTAAACATTCTAATAAATTTTATATACATTATGTAAGATGATATTCAATTTTTATATACCAGATGTCATATCACAACCCTAGATATTAAAAAAATTAGAAAATGAATAAAAAATTGTAATTGGGGATTGTGGTCCAAATTTTTAGACACTTCTGTAATAATTTCATAGATATATGAAATTTTTTCTAAATGGGTTCCTAGGTAAAAAACTATAACATTTTTTACTGATCACAATATTTAATCACATATTGTATTTTATGGAATTTTAATAGGGTAATTGTTCAAAATTAATAAAATGTCAATATTTACTAAAATACATATATAAAACACTCTTATAACTAATATAAATAATTAATTCCCACCACAACTAGGTAAATATATTTATTTTGGAAAATATTTTTTAATATATCATTTTATATTTTATGATAATTATTTATAGAAAAATGTGTAATTATATTTTTTATGTTTTTTTAATAATATTCTTATTCGATATATGATAAAAATGATGGACATTATGTATAATGATGTTATTATTATGATTTTTCTAATGTTATTTTCTAACAATATTGGTTGAAAATATACAGGGATAACCTAAGATGGATTTTTTGAAAATTAATATATCTCGATAATAAATGGTTGTGTGTTGGGGATGGTGATATTATATAGTGATGATATTGAATGACTATCAATGATGAAAAATATTACCATTATGTACACAGTAATATTATGATGGAAGTAAATATAATATAATAAAAAGATAATAATTTATTATAATTATAGTTACCAGGCATTGGGACCATACATGTTGAAGGATAAATTTCATTGAAGTTTATAGAGTATGATATGACTTATTGGTGATTAATTGACTGAATAATTATTTATCTAATAATTGTGGGTTAAAAATTATTATAAATTCCCATTATGGATTTAGTGGAAGTATGAGCATGTATAGATTCATTTTGAGTTGTTTGGTTGATTTTTTTGTTAGATAATGACGTCATTATTCAGTACTGTGGTGGACTATGTAATTATGATAGATTTGTGGATATGCTATTTTTGAAGTTATAATGAATATATTAATACCGATCAAAAATGGGATACATGTAGTTCCATTATATTATCCCTAACTAAAAGGAAAACAACAAATATTTTAATTTTAAATGGGGTACTGGTATCAAGGTTCTACTATTTTAAGTGAAAATTGGAGAGATAAGTTTCACCACACCATATTACTAGTCTTGGTGTAGATATGAATTTATGGGGAAATATAAATATATATTAATAGTTTATCATTTCATAACACATTCATTATTTTTTAGATTAAATCCTGATGTGGAATATAGATTCCTAAAATAGGAATGTGAAAATACACGGATACTTGAACGTAAAAGGTAAAAAATTGTGGAGTATGATATAACCACACTATATTTTTGACCCATTTGAGAATATCATGATTTTGTGTTTATTATAAATTTGGAAGGTGATAATGGGAGTTCCCAGAGCATATAGAACTTTGAGAGGATTCAAGTTTATTCATATTATGAAGTGTGTTATGTCATACCATATTGTTATTTAGGAATATTGAAAATGAAAACAACTAGATTTGTCATGTTGTCACGATTTAAAATTCATGGTTTAAATAGTCAATTTATGAGATAGTCATGACCATGATTTGGTAACATAGTGAACTAAATGGGATGATTTTCTATATATAAAATTAAAAAAAATCATATTGGAATTTAATATCCATGAGTTTTGGATCATTTTTTATATTTTTGAATCCACCATTATGAATTTCTTACTACATTAATATCTATGGTACCCTTGAAAATATCATTATGTAATAAAGTATTAAAATTTTATTCCGATAATTTAATTATCACTAGAGGTTCAGGAAATATATAAACTCTAATTTTTATAATCTATAGAAAGAATAGATTGAAATCCATATAAGATATCTAAATTTACATGGAATTTTATATTAAATCTAGGTAAAACTGATAAATAAGGGAGGAGATAAAAAATACAATGTACCATTAACAAATCATGTTGATGTGAGTAATAATACATCCAGATAATTTAGTTACAATGAAATATAAATATTACTGTTTAGAAGATAGAGTATATAAATGATAATTAATGTTCATCATTTATCTTCATTCATAAGATCTTATAGTTACTACTATGATTATTTAGAATAATATTATATAACCCTCTAATTTAAAAGTAATTTTCATTTAAATTTTTCAAAGGAGATAAACAAGAAATAAATAAAAATATAGTATCAATTATTGAGTTGAATATTAATGTTGAATTACAATTTTATACCAATATGGAAGAAAAAATCATGTTCATTAAAATAAAAATAATTCTATTCATCATTGAATATAATTGAAAAAATAAATAAATACCCATGAGGTGAAGTGTTCTATCCAAAAAACATTTTTAGTTTTACTACCTCATAGAGTAAGATTCCTATAATCATAAATTCAGTCCAAAAAATATAGAGAGTTAATAGTTTATTTTGGGTACAATGATACTACAACATGTATATGATCTGTAGACATACCCACTACTGGTAAACCAAGTGAAATAATTGTATTATTATGCTTTGTATTTTTATATATTTGTTTGACATATTTTGATAGTATTTGAGGAATACATGGATTGAATAAGAATGTATTAACAATGTATAAGATAAAATTAAAATTAATGCTTAAAGTTTTTACTATAATAAATAGTTTTAAATTATGAAACACCTTTACTCAACCCCACCCAATGTTACTCAAGATATTTATTTTAATTATGATTCTCACTAATCTGTGTGAGAATATGTTGGATTTAATTTTTATTTAAATCATTTAAATATTTTTGGGTTTAATTTATAAATTGAATTGATCATGTTTATTCCTATTTTCAGTAGATGTAAATTTGATTTCTATGATTCATATATTCATTTTGAATTACATACTTTTCGCGAGAATGTCAAAGAGTATATATATCATTGTATTAAGATAATAAACTAGAGTGAGAGAGTTAATGATATGGAGGCACAAATATTACTTCTTAATGGAATATACACTTTTTTTTAAAAAAAACTTTAATATTCTAGTGAATATATCTTATTAATGATTTCATAAGAGTTTTATGTGCATACCCCCAAAGACTAATGATGTTGTGGTTTCATCATGATGAGGAGACTGAATATCTATTAGTGATGAGTTGATTATATAAATAGGTGTATACAATTTCATTTCATACATTTGAAAAATAAGTCGTATAATAATAAAACCCCTATGGTGAAGGAAAAATATTCTTATATAAGTGTTGTTTAATTTTTTTTTTATAATCCTCCTCATATTTATGTTTTATAAAATTATTAAAAAAATTAAAAATTTGATTACGAGATGAAAATTGAAGTGGATTATATTTATACAGAAGAATATTAATATAAATTTTATCATTGATCATGATAATGTTCTCTAAGAGAAGAATATAATATCCCAGACTTATTTGAAAAGACGGATCAATGTGATATTATCCACAGAGTGGATTATTATTTAATAGTATATTTTCAAATTGGGGAAAATAAAGTGATTTGATATTAAAAAACAAAAAATTATTCATTTCTATAATGAATGTAAAAATGAATTTTCCAGGCGTCATCAGGTATATGTAATTTCATGCACCCACTAAAAAATAATTTTTTTTTCTTATGAATTTGTGTTACGTGATAGATCAAAGCTGATGTTGAGAATCATTTGGTCGAATCCTTTACAAGGTACTAAAAAGTATTTGAAATTTTTGATGTGTAAACCAAGCCTAAATTGATTCCATATTTATTTTTTATGTAATTTAACCATGATGAATTTTTTCTTGTCATGCTAGTTAAAAGATAAAAAAAATTGACATGACTGTCATGATATAAAAATCTAATGGATTGTCCAAGGGCTCCACATGGAAATTTGACTATGATAATTTTCATTGATTAATGAATATTGAAATTCTAAATAATTGTTTTTGAGATGGGGGATTGGAGGTGGGATGATAAATATATTCATTAGAATAATATTTAGATACATTCGGGAGAAAGATAAACAAGGTGAGATCCTTATGATGACAATGTTTTATGGATAATTTTTCTCCAAAAACATAATTTTATAGTTAAATATATACATATTTCATGAATAAAATTTTTCATTAGGGATTTCTAATCTCTCTTAAATTTGAGAATCATTTCATTTTAATTTAATTCAAGAATTCATGAATAATGTTTTTGGGTTTCATAAATAGATTACTTTAATATGAATTGGAATATCAATTAGCCAATGAAATGGAGCAAAAATTTAACATGATTCCTCCACAAAAAATACTTGAAGAATGAATAAAATTTAGAATGGAATCTTTTTTATGTATGGATTATGAGACTGGTAAACTAAAATATATGGATTTGAAGATTATGTTTCTTGAAAGGAGTTTGAAATAATAAAATATATCTTTTGATATCCATCACTTGGAAGTCTCAATAGGAAAATTTTATAAAGGTTTAAACATATAATAAATGTCTAGATATTAATTTATTGTTAGATCTAAAATAATTGGAATTAAAATAAAAGTGTATTTAATATGAAACTACGATGGAGTCTTGGGACACACAATGAATGGGTTTATGTGATCAATGTAGATCAAAAATAAAAGGATATAGTTTATAACATATCAACTAATAAAAAAACTGTGGATTATCATTATCCAGAGATATTTTTAATTAGATAATTATAGATATATGGAAATAAATTTAAATAAAAAACGATATGTCAGTTCTATAAATAAAAACCCCAATGCTTATATCATGTTGTGGACTATTTGGAATGAATATAGATTTTTTAACTAAATACATAACTTCTGAGTTGGATGAAAAAAATTTAATTGGATGTATTGATGAGTGCATCAAGTACCAATATTATCCTACTCAACCCATCTACTATGGGTAGAATGGATGAAAATATGGATTGTGAATTATGAATTTTTAATAATGATTAATCAATGACTGAAATCACAATGAATGATTTTTAAAATTATAAAAAATAAATTGTGTGTTTTATAGAAATAATAGAATAAAATAATAATTAATTTTCAAGTAATTTCACTAAAATGAATATCAGATAATAGGAGACGACTAGTGATAAATTACTTTTAGAAAATTTGAATCATGACATGGAATGAAATGAATACATATATTTGGGAAAAATATGAAATGGTTTATCAGTCCCAGAATAATGATAGATTCCATACAAAAAAATAGAATAATCAATATAAAATATCTAAAACTAAGTTTATAAAAGGTGTTTCATTAAAAGGAGAGAAAAAATATTGGATAATAATAATAATAATTAAATATATTTAGTTCAAAATGACTGAAAATAATATTCTTCATGTCTATGTTTTGGAAGTACACATCCATTTATATATTTAATGGAAATATGTACTGTTTGAGTGATACAAAATTAATTGATAGATAATATCCAGGGAGTGATTGTATTATATGATTGAAGAAATCTATAAGAGGAATTATGAATATAGAATATCTGTTTAAACTAGAGTGTACGATATTGTAAAATTTATTAATTTTTGTTGTGCTAGAAGATAATGAAAACTTTAATTTGGTCTCATGGAATTATTTATAAATACTTGTATCTTACGATAAATTTTAATTTTTTATCATAGTTAAATATAAATATTTCTATATCAGTTTCTCTATATATTTTATTATAATAATTATTATAGTTTGTCAAGTGCAATTGATGTAGTCTGGAAAGCATTTTTCATTAATGAATATTTTGAATCTTCTATGTTGTGTTAGATAATATAATTATCCAATATGAGGAATTAGTATATATGACGTAGTATATAATTTTTTTTATAATAATAAATGTTATTTTAGAAGAAATAGTACTCAAGGAGTAACTCATGAATTATTTGTTTTATATAACAGGGTGATATCTTATTATTTTTCTTCAAGATACATAATTTTTGGGAAATGAATAACCAATAAGGAATTTCAATTTGAATATTGGATCAAGAAATTATTCAATTTATGGATGTTTAGGTAATTAAATTTCAGTTGTAGATTACAATAGTTGGAATCAAAGAATAACCCTTTGGAGGAAGAAATATTATTTGGAACAAGTAGTATCATTGTATATTTCAAAAAAAAATTCAATTTTATTAAAATATGTTACAAATCATACAATTTTAGATGTGAGGATTAATTATTAAAAATATTTTATATATGTGATTTAGATCATAGGGGGAACTGTTAATGAACATAAAATCTTAAGATTAATTTATTGATAGAAGTTTCAAAGTTAAATGAAAAAAATTAATGATGTTATCATAAATTCATAATTCATATATCAGGTTCATACTCAATAGTCATAGAATATTTTATGATTGATATTTTTTAATATGGTTTTTTAGTTCTTGTAATTAAATAATGAGTGAACCTATACATTAAAGAATATTTTCTTTTTATGGAATATTATATATTTATTTTTAATAAGTTTAGCTAAAGAATTTAATGGTGTTTTTGGAACCATTATTATAAAAACATGGAGAATCTAGTAAGAACATAAGTTCACGATTGAAAATATTAGTTTTAAAATATATAAAATTATAGAGATATAAAATTATTTGTGGAAATCATATCCATTTTTTTAATAAATTGAAAATTTTATTTTAAGACTTCTAATATTTGGTTGATATAGATAGCATGTTTTTAAATTAAACTCAGAAGGGCTACCAGTTGAAAATAATTTGATCATGTTTTTCTATAAAACTACTGAAATTGATCATGATTTATTTATTATAATATAATGGGTGGATATAAATTTATTTATGAGATAAGAAATTTTATTTCCATGAATTATTTATCATAGAACGATGTTAGTCTGTCTAAAATAGGGAATCTTATTTATATTGATATAGCGGAGTTTTTTTCATAAATATATGGTCTAAATTTTATTTCGAAAAGGTTTTAGAGAATTATGGAGATTTTATATTAATATAACAATATTTATTATATTGATAATGCAGGTGAACAAATAATTATATATGTTGAAGGTACCCATTTTCGTTTTTTATAAATGGGGATTTTGAAGGATGTATATTGCTGATAAATTTTCAAATGAGAGAATGTTGAATCAATGAGGTTTCATTTTTTATTTTCTTAAATAACGGTAAATCGATATTTTTTCTAACATATTATTTTTTTGCTGAAAAATAGATATTATAAAAATTAATAATGGTTTTGTGTAAGAGATTCTGTTTTTAGATGGCGAATATAATAATTGGGTAACAATAATGAAAACATTACCCATGATAGTAATGTGTTGATGGACTTGGTGGAAAATTTTACATTTTTCAAATGGGTAGTAATGAAGTTAATGACGTTTTCGATACATGTAAACATAATTTTTTGAAGGATATATGGAATTATCTTAGAAGTAATAGAAAGAGGATTTATTAAGGAGTAATTTATCAAACTATTTGTTGATTGATGTAATGATGAGATACAATTGATTAGTATAGTCTATTATATTATTAAAGGATGTATGATAACAAAATATTCAATTGGATTTTGATAGGTGATCATTCAATTAAAGGATAAAATAAAAAATGCATAGTGTCATGAATTATTTCATAAAGGAACTAACCATGATGGGAGGTATTATGTTATGATCATTTTCAAATTTGTTTCATATAATGAAATACCTATTTCATATATTTTTTTATTCTATGGTATAAGAGATAGTGAGAATAAATTTTTTTAAATAAGCTATTTTAATAATTAATATTACATTTTGATCCACGTATTTGTAAGAAAAAATGTGGAGATTATTTTTGACACACAATAATACATGACATGTTGTAGTTAAGAAGTCTGGTAAAAAGGGTAATGGGATTTTGATCCTCAAAAATGCCTTAATAAAAAATATTGTGTTTTAATTAAATCATTATAATAAAAATAGTGCATTCATATTCTTATTTGGAATTACATGGATTCCTATACATGTGTTTAAGTGATACATGGAATATGGATCCGCCATAATATAATGGAATCTATTTTGATTATATTAAGAATTTTTGTTTTTTGTATTTGAAATGGGAATGTGACCATTGTGGTGGTCACATCACAATACATTTTGAGAAGATACACGTTATCAAAATGGAATTTTTGAGTGAATCCATATATTAATGAATTTTGGATGATAAAAATATTGTAATTTATAAACTTATCCAGATGTATTGATATCTAGGTCATGGTTTGTGGAGTTAATGTATGAGCTCATAATATTTATATTGGGGTGACAGGTTAAATTTTTTTTGTTTTTTTTCGAGATAATTATAATATTATGTTATAATTTCAATTAAAAACATATATTCATTGGTTTTTAAAAGTACCAGGGAATCATTATTTTCATTACATTACACCATTAATTGTTTTGGGAAAAAAGTCATAATCTGAGAGTATTAGATTAACAAAATATTAATATAACCATTGATTTAAGGGTTGGGGTTTAGAGTGATTTATTAACTATTCTTTGGGAGATCTTTAGAAAAAATGTCATTATACAACTAATGTGATATATTGTTCTATATAGAATATTAATGAAACTTTCATTAAAAGTGTTCATGGCATGATCATATACCCACTATAGGGTTCCATTGACAAATTAAATTATTGTAAAAATAATGACTTATGGATAGTGGTGTCCTAGCGATATTTCAATTTTTCTATTATATATTTTTCCAATGTCACATACATTATGGAACTAATCTATAAATATATTATTTTATTATTTTTATTGTGACTATGTGGAATAAATTTATTTAGTCCTATCATTGTGGAGATACACTTCTCCTTTATTGGAGATGAAAAATCATCTTGAGGTGAATCTCAATTGAGAATAAAATTTAATGTTGAAATTTCATGATAAATAATTTTTAAATTCTGGTAGAATAAACCATTATATTTAAAAATGATGAATACATCCTTATATAATTGTGAATAGTTAGAAGAACTATGAATGACCCCTAGGATAAATTGATCCATCTCTTAACCAGTTGTTAAGTTACTTCCCTTTATCATGATGTTATCCTAATGAAACAAATATACAAATAATATAGTTATAATCTAGTATATTTTTTACTAGATAAACAACATATATGTGCTTCTAGAACATTGAACACTGTTGGTGAACCATAAAAAATCCATTCGTTCATCTGTTTTAGAATTATACACTAATTTAGACATTAAATTAATTTATATAAAGATGAGATAGAGTTATGATGTTACTTAAAATGAATGAACATAATCTAATTATGTCAGGGTTAAATATAATGATTGGAAGAAAAAAAAAAGAATTTAGAAACACCTTCATTCACCGCCTATAATGTTGATTTAGGGTATTCATTATAAACATTGTTCAAAAAAATTAAAGTGAAGATGGTTGATGTTAAAAAAGGATAGATTTTATTTAAATTATTCTTTTTATGATCATAGGGAAAAAAATTAATTAATAATATAATTTATTAATTTTTATTCCTTTTATAAAATAAAATTCAGGTATCATCGTATTCTAATCTATTCGAAATGTATAACAACTAACAATGTTGATCTTAATAAAATTTTTGGGATGAATAATTTGGTCATGATTACACTGTGGGACGTAGACCATCCCTATCACACATCTTTGTATGATCACATATATCTTTCTTAAATACATTACCAACAATGGGTTTTACATAATTTGAGGGTCTATAAATCAGAGAAAAAAAATTAAAAATTGATTAAAACACTTAGAAATAAAGAGATAAATTTGAAAATAATGATGATTAGGTCTTATCATTACATAATAAATTATTTGATGTGTTACATATGATATGAATAATATACCTAACAAAATATAAACCTGAAATGGGTATTCTAAATTAATAAATACCTTAAATTCATGCGTGGTTTTCATATTAGATTTATATTTTCAAACATTAAATCCTACTATCTATATATGAGGATATTATAGAATTATATTGAATAAATGATAAATTTTTCAATTCCTTATATATTGTTTTACAAAATATTTTGTAAAATTATTTTTAATACCTTTATTTTAAATATTATTACTATAATATAGTCTATTAATGCAAAAAATTCTATTTTAATAATTCAGGTAAAATTATAATGTGTTGTTAAATTATTGTAGTTATATGTTTCAAATATGATTAAGATTTTAGTTTTCTTAATTTATGATTGAGTGTTATATCATTGATATTGTTAATTTGTCCTTTTTGGTGTATATTTTTGGCTATCATATAACTGTTGGAATGATGATGTGGTGAAAGTACCCGAAATACTATTATCATATTAGGTACAAAGTTATATAGAAATATGAACACAATATATACCTATATAGGTTAATACCTTGAGGGTCATGTGACCAGGTCACGTTATATTATAAACCAAAATGATTGAAGAAAAACCCTTTAATGTCACATGATCTTGAAATACCTACCAAGACATCCATCAAATTCAAAGAAGAATTTTTCAATTATAGAGCCTTATCATGATTTCTTGTTAACATGTTATGCCCGGAAGGATATGAAGGAACCTTACCCAAACCAATTTTTGAAACAATATTTAACGGTGTATTTCAATGATTTTCTCTTCTTAAATTCAGTATTCGTTATGGGATTCTCTAACGATACGTGATCACCTACACCACATTTAGCATATATAATAAATCGCTTATAAAACAATTCTGACCTACACAGAAACCATTTAATGCCTCATTCTGATCATGAAAGAGTATATCATGGTTGATATAATCTATAATATATAAATATATTATGAATATGTAAATAGATCATTCCAAATAAAAAGAAAACACATCAATGGGAATATTATACAATCGTAGTGGAAGAATATATAGACATATCGGAAATGGATCAAAATCAAAAGCTAAAAAATGAATCTTAAAAAACTGATGAAAATATATTTTAAGTCTATAAAAAACTAAAAAAACATGTATACACGGTGTTATAAAATACATGTTATTGAAATGAATGAAAAATAATCCAAAAATAATCCAGCATCTTGAGTGCTGGCCTATTCAGCTATCACTATACTACATCCTAATAATGAAATCAAGTCAGGTTTACAAAGTGGGATTCTTCCCATTATCATCACATAGATGAATATAATATAAAATGGTGCCAATGGTTTCCTGCTTAGGTTGTGAGACAAATCTAAGTAGGCCGTATCCAATGTGGTATATACCATCATGTCTATAAAAATAATCTAACACTACATAGGTATATATGAATGTAAAAATGTATAGAAATTTAAATATCCCAATACATACTTCATCCTTTTCTAGTTTCTGAAAATGTAAAAATTTAATTAGTTCATTTTAGTTTAGTTTATTCAAATAAGTAATGTGAGGTAGAAAAACACCAAAAATGTATCATGAAAAAAAATAATAAAGGATCCAAGGTTTAATAAAGAATCATTTAATGATGATAGTAATGAAAGAGGATCCATGGAAATGATGTTGTTATCCTTGACCTCATGGATTAAGACAACTATATAATGACATAGATCATTGAAATAAGCATCTAAGTGTAAATCGATGGGAATCAATCAATGCAGTCCACTCATAAAAGATCAAATTGAGTTCAAAGGATCTTGTTTAGTGTAAAATTTGTTATGATTGTCTTGGCCCAATCAAGTGAATCCTTGGAACCACATGGGGAAGCCATGAATATGGATCCATGTAGAGTATTCAATGCATATTAATATCTTGATTATTGTGAAGGGATCCTATGATGTCATATGAGTAACCCACTAGTATAAAAGGTCCAAGTTATATAGTGGATATCTCTCTTAGAAACCAGATACATGAATCAGAATGGAGCCCTATGAGTTCTCAAGGCATTCCCTTAGTAATCCAAAGATGTCTGAAATTTAAATAATCCAAAAAGGATAAAACATTCCATATGAAATATGATCCTTATAAATAATTAATTATTTAATTTCAGATATCTAACAATCATTACTTTTACTTTATCAATCTATTTATTCATTTACCCTTCATACTAAGTGGAATGGATAAAAAGGGAATGAAACCATTTATTACTTTAATTACATTTCATTTATTTTTTTCGTTTCTTTACATTTCATATGCATGAGAAGTAATGATAAGGACATGAAAAAATATGAAATTCAATTATTGTTCTATCATACCAGTGATATCAATAAGTATAACTTCCATTTAACATTTAATAGGTTAATAATTTATTGGAACACTTAACATAGTAGGAAAAATAGAAAATATACATGTGATATCCATTTAGAAATTAAGGGTTAATTTATTATATAAAATTACTTAACTAAGATATGAAAAATGTTATCACACCCAAACAGTGGCACAAACAGTCCTAAAAAGGCATTAAATGCATAAATAAGGGTGTACACCATACTTATAATGAATGAAGATGTGGTTATAACCTCCAAAAAGCTAAGGAACAATTATAAACAAGTATATAGAATACGAGCATGGTGATTATAGGAATGGAATATGAATTAAATAGGCAACACTATATGGAATCAGTGTGTGAATGATGATATTATTAATAAAATGTAGAGACATGGAGGATGAATCATTGACCACTAACATTGAGCCTATAATACTCTCCTAATATTGTATCAACCTTTAGTTTCTAATCAATCGGAATAAAAAAAGGAATAGATAAACTCCCTAAAAATTGGTCATATGATCTTACATCCAAATTATTTATGCATTGAGAATACAAATGATAAACTTAGCTTAGTGATCTTAGATCTTACCTAGATGAATCCAAAGACATGAACAATGCATCAATCAGAACCTTTGTGGAATAGATATAATGAATCACATGTGGAGGTATCTTCTGAACATATAATGGGTGAGATGATATAAAATCTGTCCGCTGGAGGTATGGAGATAAGAAATTGAGGTTATAAATCCCGAAAAATATATATATTTCAAACATTTTAAATTGGTCCACATGGTTTTTATATATGGTTGTCCAAATATTCCACCTCCAAGTGCTTAAGGTGGGACCCTACATGGTTTCATGATCACTATTTGAATTATCATTTCCATCCCATGAAACATCCTCTACTAAAAAATTCACAACCCCTTACATTGGTGTGTGCCTTTGGCTACATGGTTTCCTCAAACTGTGAGGCATCCATCATCCCAAAGAGAAACCTTTATATGGTTAGGGAACCCATTCAGATTGTATCTCATTTTTTCTAGTATCTGTGTGAACTAGTTCATTGGTTAATTGTGTAGGGTTCCAACCATTGAATAACCCCATAAACCCCCTAAAAAATAAACTCATATGGAATCATTATTATGTTTGAAAGAAATAATAAGACCTTATTTTAGTATATACCTTACCAATTACCTATCTTGAATCCATATACTTGTATTAATGGTAATTGTTTTTGAATAAGTACAACCATAGAGGTTTTAAAGAGTACAACAATGAAATATGTATGAAGAAGATATATAGACATTAATTGATTATTTTTGTTATATTGATTTTTCTATAAAATTAAAATTCTCTCCCAACATTTTCAAATAATAATAAACGTATCTTTCATATACTGATGTTTTATTACATTAATTTCATCAATTAAATACATATATTCTTCCATCAAATGGTGAAATAATCATCAATCATGTTTAAGATAGACAATAGCCTCATGAAATGATGTAATTCGTTTTCTATAGTCACCTATCAAGGATATATATGATGAGGTATTTCTTGAATACAAATGATATTAAAAAATATTTAAAATTTTAAAATCTATCATATCTTATACTATATAACCATTCTAATTATTGTAAAATGATATCATTGTTCATGAGTACTTGAGGATCACCACATTTACCAAGAAAGGTGGTTTGTGTTTCATCACTTCATCACATGAAATGTATTTCTATGTCTATATAAATAATTTTTACGGTATTTATGATAATATGATCATCATTTAATGATAAAATATTACTTACCAACATCCCATAATGATATTTTGAGATTGTAAATGTCACTCATGCATACATACTCCCTACTATGTCCAGGATTATAATATTGTTTACTTTTTATGAATACAAATATTGGTTAATTTTTAAATTTGAAATAATGTAAAAATTTATCATAATTTCATTATTATTATTATTCTTGATTTTATTAAAAAAACATCCACTTTGACAATGGTCAACATACAAATGACTTTTTCAAACTATGAACCGAACATCCACAAAACACATTACAGAAATAGTAGTAATTAACTAATGGAAAATATCATGGAAATAAATATAAAAAATATATTTTTAAATATATTTTTTTATAACCCAAATAGTTTCCTAATAAAAAATAATTTTTAAAATTATATTATATTGGAGATAATTTAAATAAACAATAATTCTTGACTAGATGTTTTGGATTTTAGGTCTCACTTTTATTTCTGTGAGAAATAAGCCATGTTCACCACTTGTATATTTTGTGTGGTCTATATAATATATATTTCACATTTTATATACTAATCCATATATTTAAATTAAATATATAATGATAAATTTGATGTTATTATTGTATGGTTGTTGTAATTCAAAATATATCAATTTGGTAAGAGTTATCTTTTAAAATTTAATTATTTATCAGGAATTTTTAATTAAGTTTCGGATAAAGAAATTTAATGATATACCTATAATTAAACTCTGTAATTTTATTCCCGATTTTTTTTGTCTTTATAATAAATTGTTTCTGTTATTTTTACTCAATTTTTCTACGTAACATACTGGAAGAATATTCATAAAGAAAATCAATCTTATTTCTCATTTCTGTAGAAAAATAATTTTCCTCAATATAAATATTTTCTAAAAAGTCTTCCATGTTTTTTTTAAAATTATTTTATAGATGACTATTTTCTTTTATACACATGGTATACATTTTACAAACATATATAAATAGAATCTTCTTTGCATTTTTAGAACGAGGCACATTCTGACATTTTCTATAAATGTGTAAAAGGAATTTCATAATTTAACTTATATATATTGAATGGAATTTAATATTTTTATGATCACTAATAAAATTGAATCATCCTTTATTTGTTACAAACATTAATTTTTAATAAAATTAGTTCATTATTATTTTTTAAATTTATATATTTTTATGTATGTGATCTCGTTTACTAAACTTTTGTAATCGGGTTCTAACCATTCTCTCATGGAATCACATTATCTCTCAAATAGATGATAAGGACTACTTCTAAATTCAGTATAAATTTCACTGAAATATATACTTATCTCAATATCCCCTTTATTTATGGGCTCAATATAAGGTTCCATCATTAATAGTTCCATAATCTTTAGTTTTTAACAAGAAATTACATTATTTCACATTGTCGATGTTTTCAAGTTTAGAGTTTAAGAGAATTTGGCCACACCTGTTATATTACATCCCCAACAATAAAAGGAGACACTTCCACACCCTATCCATTTCCCATAAAAGAAATACTCTTTAAAAATAATCATCGAATCGTTCCATGTTTTAACAACATAGCATTCCCTTGATCCCACCATTGACTCTATTATATTTTAACTCCAGTGATCAATATTTCCAACCAAGGGATTAGAAAAAAATATTAGTAAGGTAGGAAAATTAAGGAATAAAACTATAATTCCATGACTATTAAAAACACCGCGAATATTATCACAAAATTGCAGTTTTTACCCATAAATCATAAAATACTAAGCTTAAATAATTTAATCATAATATTCATACAAAACATTATGGAATTCATTAAACATTAAGGTAAATTTCAGAATCCATATCATACTTACATTTCATCTTTCATAGCTACATATGAAGTAACCTTCATAGAAACGTTTGGAATACCCATCAATGTATATTTGATAAATCTATTTGAATTAACATTATATTTTACCTTCATATTGTTACCCAATGCATTGGAGAGCTACCATAGGCTCACTCTCCATAGGTTTATCATGGAACCACCCATATTTAGTTTGTCATGAAACCACCCATCTAGTGTCCAATTACTATTACATAGTCAAAACAAAGAAGATATTGAAATTATCAACATTTCTCTCATTTGTCAGAAGAAATAAATTACAGATATTGAAATAATTTGAGCATTTCCAATTACATTTAAAACATTTAATAAAGGTAACTTTGAATCAAAGTATCCCATACCACATTGAAAATTTAAAAGGAATTATCATTATAAGGCATTAATTTCCATATAAATAAATCCTTAAAACATTTTTAAAACATAGATATTAATGAGATTGATTTATAATAACAAATAATTAAGACATTTTCATTTAATATTTAGTTAAAGAGTCCCCTAAAACTTGACTAAATATATTAATAATTAAAATTAAATGAATTATATTAATAGAAAAATTGAATATAAACATAATTTAGAAATCCATGATATTTAATTTCAAAACGTATTTTATACTCTATATGAAATTGCTTTGGAGTATAACAACAAATAACTCAAAATTGTATTTAAATTTAGACTAAAGACCTTACTAGGATTGTATCCTTAGATTAAGGATAAATCAATTACATAAATATGAGAGACAAATATAAATACACCAAATTAAGGTTTATATTATGTTTAATAGAATCACAGGTTATTATCATTTATTTTTGGAAAAACAATACCAATGACATGAATGTTTATCTCAATGAATGAAGTTTGAGTTATGAATTCCCTTACAAAGTTCATATTAATAACATAAGAATTTATTAATTGGTTGATTATGTATACTAATAGCATATCCACACAATGGGAAGTAGAAATTAAAACATAAATAAAATATATTGATTCCACATATAATCATGGCATAATATAATGAATGAAGTATTCTTAAAACCCAATGAGTGTAAATAGTGTCTATAAATTCCCTTATAAAGATCATTTAAAAAAAGACCGATTTTGTGTATTCAATATAAGTACAATAAAATAACATATAAATAACATATATGATATAAGAAGTTATTTCTCTCACAGTTATATCACGATATAATCAAAATTTATAAAATTTACCCAACTTATGGAAATTGGGTTAAGAAGTTCCCTTATGAAAGTCCGACAACCTACCTGTGTTACATAAAAATTAATAAAATAAGTTTATTAAGAGAAAAAGAGTTATATCATATTTTTTGAATAATATTTATAGTAAGGGGGATATTAAATGAAAAATCCCAACATATGAAAATATAAATTAAGAAGGCGTAACATTAATTGAGTGCTTAAAAAGAGATGTGTGGTAGATTACCTTACCATGAGTCCAAATCGTCACATATGTTTATAGTTCATCCTAAATAATAAACATATGCTAATTTATAATTTAATTTTAACCTTTATCAAGTTTATTATTCATGGTATATTACCTATTATCATGTTATAAAAATTACATAATTATTGATGTTCATATTGTTTGTTTTGTTGATATTCAGTACATGAGTCCAAAATGAACTAGTTTGATATATATTATCCATTTGGTCAAAATTCTATCATATCATGAATATTATTCATGATTATAATTTCTTTACATCCATTATATATCTATTTAGAATAGTTCATAACATTTAGATATAATAAATGGAATTCACCTTTCATGGAGATAGCAGGTCATATGTACACATGAACGATACTTTCATTTATTTGTTATATTAATGGAATGAAAACTATATGATACATGTGTATATTATAATTCATCTATAATATATTATTATATATATCTTACATTATTTTATTAATTCCATACTTTATATGTTTCATATATGGCTTGAATGAGTCATATCATTTTGAGTTGTCGGTGGTAGTCTGCACTTCCTTAAATAAAATTATTGTATTTACACAATATGGAATTCATAAAGGAATGATATAATTTTAAATACAGAAGAATAAAGACTAAATAAATATAATATGTCTCATATATAAGTATAGTTCTATCATAATGTCTTATGAGAGGTGGTAAGGGTAAATTGAACAATAATCAATTCGTAAGGCAGTAGTTCGCCCTAGACAGAAACAGTATGTCTGGATCCATTAGACGGAGGTGGTTATAAGTGTAGTTCTAATAAATATCATAAAAACATCCTAGTATATTTATAATACTGGTTTTTTCTGTAATTAAACAATAAGGTAAGCATAGAGAGTGGATAAAGAAAATAAAAGAAAGGAACTTGAGAGAAGAAGTTGCCTCTAAATCGTGTAAATTCTATCGATATGATCCAAAATACATTATTTAATTGCTTTCTGCCTAAGGTAATGATTCTATGCGTAATTGAGGGAGGTTAGGAGCTTATTTTAGTTGAATTTACATGAGCCAAGGGGCTTTAGTGGTATGAGGAAGGGGTATAGTTGGAGGCCATTTATAAGAGGGAGGATGGGCACTTTAGAAAGTATTGAAATATTTATTTCTTCTAAATTATATATCGATAAAAATGTGTCCTAATTCAGTTAATTTGAATGTAATATGAATATATTTGGAAATAAAATAATCCAACATGAATTATAATCATTTTCAATATTTTTTTAATCCTTATCTTTTTTTGAATCATTTTTACTCTTACGGTTTTATCAAGCATTTAACACTTTGGGAATCTAAATAGTTACCAAAAGATGAAATATTTCAAATTAAAGAGACATTAATATTTTTTTAAACTAATCATACCCATTTAGATGAATCTTATATTTTTTAGAGTTTTTTAATATTAAATAAAATATTATATATTTTATAATATGAATTATGACTATTTTGACACTATTCATATCATGACGTTTTAAAAATTCATAACAACTTAATTCCTTCAAAATTACTTCATTAATTAAAATAAAACATGTCATATTCATCAATAATTTTTTTGGAAGACATAAAGATAATAAATTTAAATTTATTTCAATATTAATAATATCATTTATTTGAACCCTTTATTAATACAGAAATAATTTCTTCAACTTTGTGTCATAATTAAATTTATTTATTTAATTTCTGAAAATTATAAATAAAATACCATGATGTAGTAATTTTCATATTGCTATAATTACTATTTATAGTGGAATATATTAGTTATATAGCCCCATATAATAACTATTTTTTCTAAACAATACATGTTTATATTATATTTTCCATTTCTTTAAATTAAAATATATAATATGACATTTTACAACCCAAGTCGCTTTAAAATGCCAAAATTTCAGCCTATAAATTATCATGATCGGAAATATATCATCTAATTGGATTATTAAACATTTTAAGGTAGTTTAATATTATTATAAAATTATTTTTTTACCCTTATTTACCTAATTAATCTTTTAACCATGGTGATTAAAAATAATTACTAAAGTTACTATTCATACTGTCCAAAAATAAAATGTACCAATTTAAATAATTTGGAACCTATGATTCGAAATATGAAATCCATTTTTCCAAATTCAAAATACATAAATTATAATAATTAATTTAATATTAATTAACATTGTCAAAACTATAAAGCGTGTTTTTAAGATGTTAAAACTACCAAAACATTGGCATGTGTTTATGTCCAATTTCAATGTGAAATTACATATAATGAAAAAAACTGGATTAAATGATAAAAATATATTCCATTTATAAATTAAAGCCGTTAAATAATGTTATTTGTTAATATATAATATTTCGATGGAAAAAAGTTGTTTTCTATTAAAATTCACCTTATTTTTACTATTAATAAATACATGATAGTTATCCGAAAAATATAAAAATATCATTCAAAGTGACTTTTGATGTACCGAATCTAATAAAAAATTTTAGTTTTTTCAAAAAGAATATACAAAGTGTCAAAAACTAAATTTAAAAATGGTTCACCATCAAAAGGAGAAAAAACTTCAATAGTAGAAAAATAATTCGTGTATCTGAGAAATTTAATTTGTTCTTATATCTTATCTAAAAAGAATATAAGATGAATTTAAAATATTAAATTGAATATATAACAAATATTTATCATTAATTAAAATTACATAAATAGTGATACGATTTTATAAATACAATTATCCTCTTTTAAGAAATTTTTCATAAAAACACATAGCATATATTCCCTTGGTCTTTATTTACATTTCCAATAAATTTAATAACCAATTAATCGTTATTTTAACCTATATAAACCATATTTTCATAATTCAGTTGATAATATTCATTCCCACCATTCCAATGGCTAGGTGTTCACTACCATTTAAAATAATAACAAAGATTAATTTATTATTTTTCAGAAGAACTAAACATTGAGTGTAGCATAAGATATTGGAGAAACCTATTATTGAATGTTGATTACGCTATTAGGCCAAGAATCTCTTTTTATGTAAAATAAATTCTTATTCATAAATATTAATAAATATGAAAATGTATTGTTCTATAAATACCTGGGACATTACATCATTCCCCCTTTTAGAAATTGTGTCCTATCAATTTTAAAATTGGGCTCAAAAACATCATTGCAAATACCACATCAGAAAAAGTGTAAATAAAACTATCAAATTAAAAGAATGAATGATAAGAACAAAGGTCACCTGAGATAACACATGCTAAGATTTCAGGTTGGAAAAAATTCATTTTGAAGAAAAAATAACCATCTATTTCTGAAAGATTGTGATAGAAAACATGATCAGGATAAAGTTATAAACCAAAAAGCCATAAACATGTGACGGGTTAAACAGTATTTTATTTTCATGTAATAAAAGTAAATGAAAAACATTTTTTTAAAATATCTTTTTCATAATTTTGAATAAATTTTTTATGATCTTGACTTAGATCATATGGAAGCACACTTACTTGTAACGTATATTTTCATACAATAATTAATATCTACCACCAACTTATCTTTTCTCCAACGATGTGTATTCAAGATTACTTGGTCACACCTAATGTTTTAGAATCAACTACCATAGAATCACATAATACAAAAAATATGAAATATATATTTTCCTAGTCTAAAGACATTAATCAAAACCACAATGGTTAGTATACGATCAGATTATCCGCCAAAAATAATAATGCTTTATAAATATAAATACTACTCTTAATCTTTAATCAATACCCCAAAGTTCAAAAAATACCATTAAATAAATAATTTTCCCCATAATTAATCAAAAATAATAATAAAAAAAAAATAGAAACCCAAAATTTAAAATGGTATGATCCCATGGTCTTCCGGGAAAAATCTTAACAATTATCTCAAAAGAACATAAACTATTATTCATGTATCATAATAAAATTTAATTAACATAATCCTATGTTCTCCATGATAGGTTAATCACATCCATAAATAACCCAAATCACCATACTTCCATAATAAAAACATAGATTATTCCAAAATAAAATTCATACATTATTCCTAAAATAAAATCCCAGATCATTTAATTTTCATTAGGCATATAGTGTTCCAAAAATATTGAATGTATTACCAAATATCATTCATAATTTAAACACCAAAAAATTATATTATACTAATGATATCAATTTGACAGAACAAATGTTCCCAAAATAAAATAATTCTTGATCCATAAAATCATTTAACTAAAAATAATAAGTCATACTAACCATGGACTTCACGAAGGATTTTTGAAGGTGATTCACCCTTATCTTCATTCAGTTGTGGGTTCGATTCATGCTGTCTTTCCAGACATGATGAGTTGTAATAGATCATGCATATTGTCCCTTTTTATAAAACTCAAAAATAATCCAAAATGTTTTTTACCTCAATGGTTGTGTTATAACTCTAATTTTTATCCCAACTAATAATGACATCAACATCTTAATTCATGAAGTATTATATATATTGAAATTTTTTTCACCTCTATTTGATAATATAAATCTATTCCCATAAAAAAACACCATATCATGATCATGTTGTCCGCCTAGTTTCACCTTCATCTTGCACACATAAATATAATATCCATGAATTTAAACAATGATTTACATATAATTCAAATTCATTTTATTCCATTATCGGAATACACCATTTAGTACTGCGACCATATGAGTGTTCACAGAAAAATTGTTTTGAAAAATAGTCATGTATGAAATACAATTTCAAAACATCTGATAAAATATGATTTTTATAAAACAGTAGGACCAAGTATGGGTTGAAACGTTAAATCAATGGTTATTTTAAAATACCATAACTATGTATTGAAAGAATATATTTTAAAAGAAAATATAAATTGTTTTCTCAAGGGTATCCTTCTACATCTTTGATTTCAAATTAATAAAATGATTTAAAATCTTGGGATAAGGTAAAATATCTGATAATACATTAATGATATTTACCTTTCTTGAAAATATAAGAATATTTAGGAAATATGATTTAATTAGATAAACCCATGATCTACGATGGTATTGAGGTATAATAGAGGAGTTTGATAACTCAAACAATTGATTTCAAGTGAGTTTTATGTTAGAAGATGTTTCAGAATCATCTGGACAAGACATTATAATAATTATTGCAAGAAAGTCATCAGGAAGAGATAAGAATGACAATTGAGATCCTCCTCCTTTAATCTTTAACAAACATTCCTTGAACAAAAAAGTAATAAAACAAGGATTTAACATAACGAATATACATACAGACTGACCATGTGTTTAATTTAAACTCCTAGTCCTTAAAGTTCTTTAATCCTTCTCTTTGAAACCAACTATAAGGCCCCATCCTTAAATGTTACATAGTCTTGATTTTTAATCAAGAATATACATTATTTCAAATTAAGGATCTTTTCAAATTTATATTTTTAGAGAATTATGCCTTAAATATTATATTAAATCTCAAATATTACAAGTAGACACTTCTACTCACTATAATTTTTTTCATAAAAAATAATTCTTTAAAATGAAACACGGTATCATTACATTTTTTAACAGTATAACATTCCCATGATCCCACCCGTATCTCTATTCTTCTTTAAGTCCAGTGATTTTTTTTTCAAAAAATGGGATGAAAAAAAAAATATTAATAAGGAATACAAAATATTGAATAAAACAGTTAGTCCATGAATATTTAAAACCCATGAATTTTTATCACAAAATTATACATTTCACTCATAAAACATAAAATACATTTCTTCGATCATGTAATCATAAGATTCCAAAAAAACTTCATCGAAATAATAAAACATAAAGGCTAATTTTGGAATCTATATCATAATTACATTGTAGCATTCACTGCAACATACGGAGTAACCATTACTATTACATTTGGAATAACCATCATAGTATATTCCATAAATCACTTAGGATAAACATTATCGTTTACCTCTGTCCCATTACCCAAAGCGTTAGAGATATATCATAGGGTCACTTTCCATATGTTTATCATAGAACCACCAATATTTGGATTATCACATAACCACCCATGAAATATCTATCTAAAATTACATAATCATAAAACAAAAAATATTGAAATTATCAAAATTTAAATAATCAGTCACAAGAAAATCAATTCTATAAAATTCAATATTTAATAAATTTCCAAAACCTTTTAAAACACTTAATAAATATATTTTTGAATCGATGTGTCCCATACGAAATTGAAAATTTTAATGGAACTGGAATATTAAAACATAAATTTAAATATTAATAAATTGTTTAAATCATAATGAAAACTTCGAAATTAATTAGAAATATTTAGAAGAATAAATCTTTAAAAAATTTATAAAGGCGTATTAGTTAAAGAGACCCTTAACACATGACTAAATACTTAAATAAACATTTTTAAATAATAACACTAAATTAAACATTAAATATCATGAGAATATATAAATTCATTATATATAATCTCAAAAGGTATTATATACACCATATCAATGTTAATTGAGGCATTATAACCAATAAATCTCAATGGAATTTAAATTGAGACGAAATACCTTACTTAGATCATATCCAACAATTATGGAGAAATAAATAACGAAAAATTATTTGAATAATATTATTACACCCAATATAATTGGATATTAAGTGAGAAACTATCATAACTCATTCACACATATTTTTAAAAAACAATACTAATGACTTGAATATTTAACTCAATACAATAATATTGAGTTAATATCTCAATTACAAATATCATATAAATGACATAATAATTTATCAATGGAGTGATTATTTGTAGAAAAAGTATACTACCAAAAAAGGAAGTGTAAATTACAACATAAATAAATAAATAGTGATTCCACACATAATCCTGGCATACTATAATCAAACAAGTATGCATAAAACCCAAGGAGTGAAAATTGGGTTTAGAAATTCCATTACAAATATAATTTTTTTAAAAAAAAATTATATCAAATAGGTGTAATATATATATGTACACATAAATAAAGTATAATTGTAAAATATTATATGAAAAAAATTATCACATAGTCATTGATAAACATAATCATGAATTTTAAAAATAACCCAATGAATAGAATTGAGTTAAGAAGTTCACTGACGAATGTTTGGTAGCCTAACAACGTTACATAAAAATTCATAAAATGATTTTATTGAGAGAAGAAGGGGCATCTCATCGTTTTAAAATAATATTTATTTTTATAGGTATTTGAAATGAGATATCCCATAATATGAAAATAGAAATTAAGAAAACATAACATTAAAGGAGTGCTTGAAAAGAGAATGGTGGTATATTCCCTTACCATGAGTCCAAATTGTCACGTCTATTCCTTGATATTCCAGAATAATAATCATAAGTAGATTTAAAATTTATTATTAAATTTTTAAATTTTGGTATTCACATTATATTACCTATTATCATGTTATAAAATTTACATAATTATTTATGTTCATATCGGTCGTTTTTTCGATATTTGGTACTTGAGGTGAAAATAAAAATGGTTGATGAAAATTTACAATGTGGTAAAAAATAATAATCTCTCAAATATTATTCATTATTTACGTATCATATATATCCATTATATATGTTTTTAGAAATTTCCATAACACATGGACATAGAAAATGAAGTGCACCGTTCTTGGAGACGGTAGGTCATACATACGTATGAACGCTACTTTCATTTATTTGTTATATTAATGGAGTAAAAACTAAATAAAACATAAGCTAGTTATATTTATTGTATAATATAATATTTTCTACATGTTAAATATTTTCATTAACACCATCCTTTATAAATTACATGTATGGAATGAATGATTCTTGTCACTTTGAGGGGCGGTAGTCCACAATACCCCAAATGAAATTATCATATTTACGCATTATGTAAAGAATAAATGTATGATATAAATATAAATAAATAATAATAGATGAAAAATGAATATAATATAAATTAAATATAAATAAATTTACATAATAATGGTCACCATGAAAGGTGGTAGGGGAAATTTCAACAGTCATCATATTGTGAGGCAGTAGTTCGTCGTAAACAGAAACAATATATTTGTATCCATTAGATAGAGGTGTGTGTAAGTGTAGTCCAAAATATTATCATAAAAAATCATTTTATATTGAAAATATCAGTCTTTTTATGTAATTAATGAATAAAAAGAGCATAAGTAGTGGATAAGGAAAATAATGAAAAGGAACCTGAGAAGAGGTGGTTACCTCTAAATTCAGTATCTTATTTTGATTTGGGCTAAAAGGCTTTCATGAATTCCATGGGCACCAATGTAAGTATTTAGAGATTATGTTATGGATGTTGGGAGCTTATATATGTATATTTTGGATGAAAATGGTTTCTAGAGAGGTTTGAGTAAATGGGTAGAGGTTGTGACCATTTTTAAGAGGGTGGAGGGGCACTTTATGAAAGTCATGAAATATTTATTGATTATAAAATCTATTTAGATTAAAAATTTGTCAAAAATAATTTTTTTCTATTATAAGATGAATATAAGTCGAAACCAATACATATATTGAGAATTAAAAAGGTTTTGTATATTTTTTAATCCTTATATATTTTATCAAACCATTCTCCACTCTTACCGTTTTATCAAGCATTTAAAACACTGAGAATCAAAATAGTTACATAAACATGAAAAATAGCTAATGTATGAGTCATTAATAAAATTTTATACTTTTCATAACCATTTGGAAGAATATAATTTTTTTAGTTTTATAATATTCAATAAAATAATGTATATTATAAAATATAAAATATGTCAATTTTGACACTATTTATATCACAACTTTTTAAAAATCATATAAAACATGATTCCATTAAAAAAATCATTAATTAAAAGATAAAATGTCACAATAATCAATAAAATTAGTATTTTTCATAATAAAAATATATTTCTATATATTTTATTATTTATATTATAATATATTTGAATCCATTATTAATGAAGCAATCACTGCATCATTATTGTGTCATAATTAAATTTAATTTTTTAATGTCTAAAAATTATAAATAAAATACCATGATGTAGGAAATTGTTTTATATTTATAATGAATATTTATAGTCAAATATATCACATTTATATCTCCTTATAAAAATTTATTTACTAAAATATTCGTGTTTATATTATATTTCCTTTTTCATTAAATTAAACATTAGAAAATTTCATTTTCACACCCAAGTGGCTCCAAAATGCCAAAATCATTTCATATGGATGATAATGGTCGGAAATATATCATAAAATTGGATTATGACACATTTTAGGGTAGTTTTATATTATTATATTATTATTTTTCTACCCATATTTACCTAATTTTCCGTTTAACCATTGTAATTAAAAATAATTACGGAAGTTACTATTTATAATTCCAAAAAATAAAAGATCTATACTTACATAGTTTGGAAATTGTGATTCCAAATATGGAATCTGTTTTTCCTAATTCAAAACACATAAATTGTAGTAATTAATTTAAAATTAATTCATGTTGTCAAAACCACAAAGTGTGTTTTTAAGGAGAAAAAACTACCAAATGATTATAATGTGATTATGTCCAATTTCAATTTAAAATTACATCAAATGAAAAAAATTAAATTAAATGATAGAAATATATAAAATTTATAATTTAAAATCATTAGATAATATTATTTAATAATATAAATTATTTCGATGGAAAATTTTGTTTTTAATTAATATTAAGCATATTTTTATGATTTATCAAACCATGATAGTTATAAGAAAAATAACAAAAATTCATCAAAATTAAATTATAATGACAAGTATATTAACAATAATAATATTTTATCAAATAGAACATATTAAGGTGTCAAACCCTAATTTTATAAAGGGTGCTCTATCAAAAGTGGTAAAACTGCATTTTTGAAAGAAAAATTCTTTTGTACGAAAAATGAATTTGTTCTTATATCATATCTAGAATATGTATAATATGAGTTTAAAAAAATAAATTTAATATATAAAATATATTTTTTCATTAAATTAAAATCAATAAAGGGTGATAAGATTTTATAAGCACAACTATTCTTTTTTAAAATGGTTTTTATAAGAACACATCCCTTAAATTCACTTGGTTTTTATTTCCATTTCTAATATATTTGGTAACCAAAGAATATTTATTTTATCCTTTGTAAAAGAAATTCATAATTCAGTTGATAATATTCATTCCTATCATTCAAACGGCTATGTGTTAGCTACCATTTAATATAATAATACTTTTATTATAACATTTTTTGGTATAACTCTACAATGTGTGCAACGTAAGATTTCAGAGAAACCCGTTATTACATGTTGAGTACGCTATAAAAAATAATCCATTTTAACGTAAATTAAATATCTTATTAATAAATATTAACAGATATGATAATTTATTATTCTATGAATACCTGGGTCATTACAGTCAAATATGATAATATGTTATTTCTAAAATTCCTTATTTAAAATCTAACATGATTATGGGGGGGGGGTTTATTTCATAATCATATTATATAATGATCATTTATTATTTTTATTCCCAACGAAACAACGTATTTTGTGAAAAATGATATTGTAATCATATACGAACTTCTATAATATTTAATTCCAAATTTTATTTAGAATCATTATGATATTTATTTTGATTATTATATAAGGGAATATTATGTAACCCATTTCATTTAGTTGGTAATTATTACGATTAGTGAGTACACATTATCCAATTTGGGAATATGTCAACCATGTGATGTTGTCTTTTCATTTATACTTGACATATTATTACATCGTTTTATTCATGATTTACCTCAATTTCAATTTTTCTATGATCTTATGTTATGATGTTATTTTTGTTTTGATCATATGAGATTACACATGTTCGTTATATTTTATTATATTTTTATAAGAATTGAAAAACATGTTTTAATCACTCATCATGTTCATTCCCTTACTAGTTTTTTTAGAGAACTCCTTTTTATATTTATTTCCCCAGGTTAACTCCTAAATTTTTATGTGTTCATATGGATTTAAGGTATAATTTTCTTAATTAAAATGAAGTTCTATTATTTTATGTTATCTTTGAGGTTTTATATACCTAGTATTACATATAAATTAGACCTCCCAGAAAACAATTATATAATGGATATTTTTTTAGAATCATTTAATAATATTTCTATAAAAACATATGATTCTATAGTTGGTAACTGAATAAATTATAGATTTTTTTGGGTATTTTATATATAATACTCTATTGATATCCCTAATGATAATTATATGTATAGGATAAAATCCTAATGTTTTTTTATAAATGAAATTATTTGATTTTCCATTCAATACATTCCTATATAGATAATACAATTTAATTTGAGTTTGTATCAATTGAATCATTAGGTAATGACCCTTAAATTTACAGTTTAGTATATATCGTCCATTATTATTATGCATGGTGAATGTTTCGTTATTGATAACCTATTTTGACACTCGTAGGGTATTTTTTTGGAATAATTCTGATTTTTATTATGATCTATATGAAAGATTTTAATATATAATACCATCAATTACTTCAAATAATCCTATGGTGACATTTATATAAAAAACGTTTTCATGATTTATGCATCCTATTAATTATTATTCAAAATATTGTGGTTTTCCATTATGATTATCATTGCTCAAATTAATCTTTTTTATTCAAGTTAGTGGTTAGAACTAGAATAAATAGTGTTGACATTGATTTTTAGGGAAAATGTGATGATTATAATACATATTTGATAATAACTAGAGTGAAATATAATATTATTATTATAAATAATTAAATATCATGATTTATTATAAAAAACATACACATTAACCAACTCTATAACTCACTAAAGGATAGATGGAAATAGTTCCCCAAGTGATCAAGTGGTGGAGACTATTGAGAAATGAATATTCAGCTTCATATATGTCGAGATTGTGGAAAGAAGCACTAATGTGAATGTATAAACATAATTAAATTATGTTTAATGTGTTTAAAAAAATTCATATAGAATTTAATTTCTGAGTAAAAATGATGATTTCCATAAAGGATAATGATATTCTTCCCTAAAATACCATTTATAGTTCAATGTCGTCTTTGTGGGGAATATGGTAATAACCATAGTTAATTCCCTAATCCAATGGTAATATAATATAAAAAGGAATGAAATGTGTTAATAATACTATTTAAGTAAAAATAATGTGGAAATTATGTATTAAGAACCATGAATTATATGATATAAATAATATTTTAATTATAATGTTTATAAATCATCTATGTATTATTCTACAAAATTTTATCATAAATAATATTAAATAAGTTATTGAATGGAATTGATTAATATCAATGTGTTTTAATAGTAAAGCACATAATCAATGGAAATTAAATATTTAATATGTTCCTGATGATGAGATAATAATGTTTATTTCAGTTAAAGATATGATTGATATTAACAATGAAAATGGGATAATATTGATGGCCATAGAAATGATTGTTGATTTTAGCATAATGTGGTTTATGTTTTATTTTTTGTAGTAATTCAATTTTCTGAATTAGGTAATATATTTGATAATATATGATTTTATTTAGTAATTGGGAAAAGAATTAATATTTTTAAGCATGTTTACTTTCATAAAAATCTTAAAATAATTCAGGTTACTACTATTTTTATAGAGAATACACGATCAACGTATTCACATATTTGGTATTTAACATTAAGAACAACATAATATTTCTTTGGGGTTAATGTTAAGTTTATATTGTGAATTTTATGACTATAATTTTAAATTTTCAGATTTCAATCGTGGTTAGACAAATTTTTTAGGACATTTATGGTTGTCAAATTTTTGAGTAGAATATGAAGAACATCCGATTTTATTGTTAACATTTTTGCGATAAGTATATTATATCATTATTGGATAAGTATTTCTAAACATATTGATTCTATTAAATATTAATAGAAATATTGACAAAAGTTATTAATCATTTATGGATCTTCTAATCCATTAAAAATTAATATTATTTCATTATTAATGAAAATTTTACCTTGGAAATTTCTTTCATGTAGTAAGAGATGAATTGGAAAATGATCAAATCACAAAAAAATGAAGAAATTATGATTGTGGTGTGGAGTTAAATAAAGTAGGTAAAATTTTCCATGTTATCTATCTTGATTATAAACGATTCCCTCAATATAATAAAACTGATATTCAAATAAAAATTTAGATTTTACTTAAATTATGATGAATCGATGCTATTTTCACCCTTCAATGATTTATTATTTTGTTGGTCAATAAATTCCTCCCAACCATTTTCAAAATTAGTATATATTAGTACGTTTGAGTTAGTTTTATCATTCATGTCTATATATTCACAACCCAAAAATTTTCTCCAATTTAGAAACATATTTTGGTGTAATTTCATATGACCTCAATATATCCCTTTCCCTATTTTTATGATAATATTTCTTTAACCATTTTTTTGATGTGAGTTTCCTTAAATATATAATCGAATTCTAAACTATTCATTATAGAATAAAAGATAAAATTGTGAGTAAAATATTTATTAATGTGGGATAATATAACAACAAGTGTTTTTAACAGATTATTATCCAGAAAATCTATGTTAATATGCAACAAATATTATTAGACAAATTTTATTATACTATAAAAATAATTTTATTTAAATGTGTTCATTATGACCATTCCATAGAATTTTTGGGTATAAATAGTAAGAAATTATTTATGATAAGGTATTATTGAAATAAAATTTAATGATAAATGCTTACAAATCATCACATATTCTTTTCATAATATCATTTTATACATCAAAAATATTTTTCCATAAAAATAATTTTTATTTATTTTTGTGAGAAGGTTTTTTAATTAGTTTTTCAAAGATTTAAAAATTTAATTTCATAATAAGGTTATAATTTTGTAGATAATCATGTAAAAGATATCTTATGAAGGTTTTTTTGTATTCTTCTTATGATATTAATTTTTCAAGGAATACTCAAAAACAATATTTCTTATTGAAAACACTATCTTAATTTCATGTTTTACATGAAAAATTATATATTTGGATAATTTTTTTAAAAAAATTACTTTTTTATTAAATATAAACCAATTGTAGTCCATGTAATGAATTGAAATTTTAATTTATTATTATATCATTTTAATACATAAAATGTAATTTCATTGAAAAAAAACTCATCACCCTCTCGGGGGATAATATTAAATAAAACTCTTCTACATCAATGAAATTAATAATTTAAAATAAAATAAAATTTTTGAATCTATAAGGATGAATTTGGTAAATAGTACCCTTTAATTTTTTTCATTTTGAATGGAATCTATTGTAAAACAATTTCACCACGGTAAGCAAATATTGTATAAATAAAGTAAAAAAATAATAATTTGATAAAGAAAAAATAATAACCCAAATACATTATATTATTTCATTTTGTGGTATTGTTGTGTCCAAAATAATAATAAAAATAAACATGACCTTCTAACTCCATTTAACATTTATTTTCAACATTATATTACATTTTTTAAATAAAATTCAATAATTTAATTTTCATTGTTTAATTATCTATAAATTTTTGAAATATGGATAAACACATTATTTTTTAAATTATAAATGGTTTTGTTAAAGATAATTAATTTTTTCTATTAAATAATTTATTTTTTATTTTATGTTATTAAGTAATTTCCTAAAATGTTTTCGTAAATATAACATGAAATTTATTCTATTAACTGAAAAATATAATTAATGATAATAATAATATTTCAAGAATCATAAATTTGATGAATTATTACATTCCATGAATTTTTTAGATAAATATTACATATTAGGGATGTTTTAAATGATTTAATATTAATTAAACACTTTTAATGGTGCTATTAATGTCAAATTAAATGAATAATTTGGAATAAAATAATTGATTTTATATGTTATTTAATAATTTAATAACATATTTAAATTTTATAAAATATTTCATATTGATAATTAGGATTATAAATTTTCATAAATAGCTCCACATTTCCATTTGTTTACCAATTTTTACCAAATAGTACCAATTATAATCCCGTAAAATTGATAATGTTTTTACCAATGTTAAAATAAAAATCATTCAAAAAGTGTATTAAACAAAAACATTGGGTTTAAAATGACATCCAAACATTTAAAAAAATTATTTTATGAATATATTAATAACATAATCAACCTATTTATAAATAGAAGTAATTTTTGTGCCAATTGAAATGAGTTATACACAAATTATATTTCATGTATTTCTATAAATGACTACAATGTCATTATATACAGATTAATATTTTAATAAATGATTTAAAAATCCTATAAATTTTATCATCTTGAACATTATTTGTTTATGTTCTAAAATGTCAACTATTGTAAATTGATTTTCCAATTTTCCATTTATAGTAACAATATTTACCTTGAAATAGTGAAAACATTTTTATTATATTAATGGTAAAAAATGTTTAACAAGGATTAATACTAATTCATATAGTTAAAACCTGAGTATAAATTCCTAAAAACATTATTGCATGTTATTGTATTGACCCATTATCATAATACCTATGAATTAAATCATTTTGGATCCATTTGAGTCAAAAAATATTTCTTATAAATTTATTTTTTTAATTAATTCATACACTGATCCCCAAATAACATAAAAACGTTCACTACATTTCCTCTATTATTCAATAATTAAAATCCATTATTTCCAATGTTGTGACCATTTGTTTTGAGGATATGTATATGGATGCGGGGGATAATAATAGTCATAAAATTATCAATAACATTGTAATTAGCATTAATGATTTGTAAAATATGAGGATTTTTGAAGCACCGACTGAAGAATAACATAAGGAATCAATATTTTTTCTTAGTATGGATAGTGTTTTAGTAACATATGGATTTACCAATAAATTAATCATCATCAATGGGGACATTGTGTTCTTTGAGGTCATTAATGATGTGATAAAATTCTTCAATATTGCGTCAATTACATATGATGGGAACTGTAATTTAATTACATTGATTACAATGAAGTATAATACTCTCGATATAAATGATTTTAGAACTGTTACTATTGTAAATTCAAACCAAAAATTGATTATCAAAATTATGTATCCTTAATTTGGGAAATTTCTATGGGCGTCATTAATGCAAATCAGTTTAGATTTTTTACTAGAAGAATCATTAAGAATTTAATTTGTACGGTATCATAACATGTGAACATCATGAGGGAAAATGTGAATTTTGGTAATATATATCATAAAATTGATATCTCCAAGGCATTGTACACAATAAAATGGAACATCATGTTTTCTATCATAAGAATTCATGGGTTTTTGTAATGATCCAAAATTCTATCAATGAAATTTACATTATTATTATTCTTATAATAATCCAACAATATCACTTAGAGAATCTAATAAAAAAATTATAAATAAAGAATAAATGAAATAAGAGGTATTTCATTGAGATAAGGAACCCATATTGATGAAATATTAACATGGCCATAGGAATAATAATATGAACCTTATGAATAGTAAACCTACCATATGAATTATCACCTCACTAATGATATTATAAATGAAATTCAGGAATCTTATAAATGAATTTATGATATAATTTTATCATAGTATAAGAAAAATGATGTTTTAAAAATTACTAATTAATTGTTGGTTTTTTATAGGTCATAAATATTTAATTATATTTCATAATTAATAAAATAATTTTAATGAAATCCAATTTTTAGAATATTTATTCGTAATTTAAAATAATGTTGTCTTATTATTTTAAGATAATTTAATGTAACCATAATTAATTATTCAACATGTTATAGAATAAGTTATAATTTTAAAATTTGTATTTTTATTGTATATAATGAATTAAATAAAAATTAATATTTTCCATATTTAGAAAATTATTTTCATAAAATGGAGTTTATATTTTAATTATACATGTCATCAAATGTTTAGGGGGAATTTTTCTAAATTTTCAGAAATATGTGATTTTTTAATGATTAGTATTTCAAGACCCATCCTTCTGGACCCATGTCCTGACTACCCCATGTATGCCTTCTATAAGCTAGTGGTTGGAGACTAGCACTGGAAATGTGTATCCCTATAATGGGAAGGCATTAAATTTAAACATGTATAAACACACAGACAAGAACACAACAATATGACACCATAAAGTAAATTGTTATAGTAAAAATGTTATGGAAGTAATGGGCCCAGAATACAAACCCAACTGGAAAAATACTTGTACAACAGAAATGTAAAAAAAGCTAAAAAGTGAAAAGTATCTCCTGAATCATGCACCACGAATCATACCTGATCGGTAGGTATAGCTCACAATCAGTTTTCCATGTGTCACGTCACGATAAATGGTCCACCGCCATGCATCATCCAGTCCTGGCTCCCTCATCCGCGATTAATGATGTACATCGTCTCCACAAGAGACAACAAGGTATGGGTGAAGCCTGTGCAGGGGAGTGAATAAAGATACTGGGTAGGGACACTGAGACCCCTATAGGTCTCCTTTAATTCCACAATAGAAAAACCACAATGTAAGACCTCAATATCCAAGCACGGAGTGATTGACATCAACACTAATTAAGTATGGGACCACAAATATACCTACGTTATCCAGATATACTCATATCATATATGAGGTAATAATAACATGATGGTACAATGACAAAGGTAGATTTATGACACATGTAACACAATGAATTTACAAGTACCACACATGTAACACCACGAAGGTAGAAGTACCACAAAGAGTATACCACGAAGTTAGAAGTACCACACAGTTAACACCATGAAGGTAAATGTACCACAAAGGTAACACAACTAAGATAGAAGTACCACAATGGTAACTCCATCAAGATTGAAGTATCAAACATGAACACTACAAAGATAGATGCACCACACAGGTAACATCACAATGATAACACTAAAAAGGAAAAATAATCAAATCTCACACGGAGGTATAACCTAGGTACATATTTATAGACGATTAGTCATAAAGCAAGATCATATTATTATATTAAGAATCACCGTTGATAATCCACACAGGATCGATAGGTACAAACCCGCATAGACCCACATAGGATATGACCCATAAAGGATCGGTATGAGCTGACCTACCCTGGATCGCTGAGCACTGACCCACATTGGATCTGATAGGTACCAACCCCCACTGACCCACAGAGGATTTGACACACACAAGATCAGAATGTTATGACCCACACAGGGTCGTTGAGTGCTTATCCACATAGGATCTAATAGGTACTAACCCCCCGTTGACCCTCACTCAATTTGACCCACACAGAATTTATATGATCTAACCCACACAGGATCTGATATTAGTTGACCAACCCAAGATCGATAGATACTAACCCACACAAGATCGATGTTCTTCCTTCACATTAAAACCTGCAACATGATTCCTCACACTCGGTGCACTTGAGTTCTGTAGATTCTTCCCCTCGAGATATCGGTCGTACCTCGACCACCGTTATGCTCCATAAAGGATTAGCCCAATGGAATGAAATGTCATAAGGGTTACAACATGACATATGTTTCATCAATCTATCTCCCAGTCTGTGAGTTATAAGAATTTATGTTTTAATGGTCTGGTTGTATTCGGGTTCAATCTAACCCGACTGTACTCCAACTGTCTCCAGAACTCAAGTGGAGTATACCCAAAGTACCTTCTCGATCCATGTATCCCAACGTCGTAGACGGTTTTTCAAAGGGGTATATGGTTCTCAAGAAATTTCCCTTTCAGTCTTTCCGGACCTGGGGGGCCAGGGTCCAGTCCGACCTGCTCGGATCGACCCGGCCGGACCCGGTCGGGGCTGACCCTGCTGGGCTGGGCCGAAGTGTCTTGGACAGCTGGGACATGGTCCAGAACAGCCTAAAAGTGGGAGACCCACAATGGGAGGCCTGAACCGTAAGGGGGAATGACCCAATAGGTAGGCAGCCCGACAGTGTGAAGCGTAGCCCACTGGGCAGGTGGCCGAACCGTGATCCGCCGAGCTAGCAAGAGGAGGACGTTTCCCTCCGTTATCCTGAATGGCCCAGAGGCCATTTGGTTTTGTGAAACATCTTCACCACATATTCACTGCCAGGTCTTCATGGAACCCACTGGGTAGGCATGGGTTCTGCCTTCATGTGGCTTTGGCCTCGGCCCTGTGCACGCTAGGGGCGCACTGGTCATGCCTTCTCCCCTTCTGTGGTCAGCCGATGTGTCAGCCACCATCTCCGACCACCACGGCTGACGATCTGCGACCCCTTGCTCACCAGCGGCATGAAATAGCGCACCACACCTCCTCTGTAGCTGGCTAGTGCCAACCTCTCAACTAACTACCACAACCTAGAGTTGTGGCCTCCCCTTAAGGCGTGCGTTGGAACACCGCTTCCTTCGTAGCCGATCGGTACCGCCACACCGATATTATTCCTTGGAGGGCACAAGGGTATCAATGTAGCGGAGGGTTTGGGTCGGGTATTTAGGTCTGCACCCTCCTTGTTAGCTCGTAATCAATAATTAGAATAAAGTGTTTGATAAATTCAATTGAATTTAAAATAAGATTCCAACCCCTACATCAAGAACGATGAAAAATTCTGACAATTGAGGAAGTGGTTTGGAGTTCCACGTACTCACAACTGTCCTCAAACGATGTCAATAAATCACCGATCTCTGATTTAGTATTTTGGTGTCACCTGTCACCACTCACTGGAACCAGCTCCGTCCTATGAAGGATTATCATATCAGCACTTTATCAGTGCTTCGCTCCTTGGTGAAGTTGTGTCTTCACCTCCCCCAAATCTTCATAAAAATAGGAGAGGGGGTCGGAAAGTATCAACATTGGGAATTAATGGGGGCTCATTATTAAGGAAGCTTCCTAATTCCCCAAAATTGTTGTTACTTAGGATTGAACGGTCAAGAAATTTATTAGCTCTACACACCACTGGTCTCACGTTGCTTCTTTTCCATTGGAGGAAATGATAAAAGTGAAATAAAATTTAACTAAGTTCTTTTTATATTCATTTAAAATTCCCAAAGATTAAATTTTTCTCAAGATATACTACAATCGATGTGAAGTCTACCTTAATCGAATCTGGGTGATGGAGATTCAACTATGTCCTGTGATTTTTAATCTGAGCACTGGTTCAAAAGTTAGAAAATTCCCCTTGTGCATTTTCTGAACGTACCTTTAGAAAATGATCGATAAATTAATAGCATTCACCCTTGACCTAATCCGGTCGAGGTTAGGCTTCGCCTTAGGATAACACACCCCAAAAATATCTATGATACCATCAGATTTTCAATTCAAGTTACATTTGAGATGTTATGTATTTTACAATAAAATAATTGGCACTTAATTATTTTATTTATGTCCAAAAACTGAATTTCACTAGTGGCCCGCATAGGCCAATGTTTGTATCTTCATAAAGAGGGAATACACTCTCAAGATCAAAAATGGTCTAAAATGTTTTATCTGAGTCACCGTTTGTGATTTATAAGCAAATAGAAAATAAAAATAACATTATTTAATTATTTTATTTACGATTATGCCATTTTAGTGTTTTCGAATTGGCGGCCTGCGCTGACTAAACATTAGTTGCGCCTAGAGTAACCCGCTATTCTAAATGCAAAAATGCCATCAGTTTTTTTATCTAGAGAACCTTTTAATATTTATTGCACTTTTTTCAGGAAAACTGCTTACGCATGCTAATTAAAGTATAAAAACGTTGATGGATCATTTCGGACACTCCAAGCCTCGGAAATCACATGTCTTCAGATTTCGAGGTCATGAAATAATTCCATATAATTAAATAAAATCATATGGAAATACCAAGACATTACACTCTCCCCACCATAGGGATTTATGTCCCCATAAGCCAAAACATAGGAAAATCAATCAAATGAGTGTACAAAGCACGAATCTGAGCCTCCTGATCCCTTTTACTCTCCTGGAGGTCCCTGTGATGCCACTAAACTCGCTCCAGAGAGATCGACCTTCCATGAAGGACTAGCTTATGTCGATCCTCTATCTCCATAGGGAACTCCTTAAAAGTCACCCCATCATAAAAATTCAACACACCCAAGTCAATAACGTGTGATGGATCATGGATGAATCTCATCAGCTGCGAAACATGGAAAACATTATGCACCCGGTGAATCATGGCGGAATGAGATAGATGGTATACCACCTAGACCACTCTGCTATGAATCTAGAAAGGTCTGATGAACCTCGAAGATAATTTTTCACCCCTGCCAAATATATGCAACCCTCGTTGAGGTGAGACTCGTAGGAATACATGGTCTCCCTCAATGACTCCTCTCGAGGAATCACTGGTATCATGGTGTGTCCACTAAATAGAAAAACATGATCCCCACATTTGTAATATCCTTCCCGAGACCGTCCTGTGGATATTTGATCACGTCGGGCCTCACAGTCAGCATCCAAAGATATTCCTCCCGAACTCACTGAATTATTGGGGGAGTGATATTCATACACTAGAGGTATGAAACTCCATCGTTATCCATGATGGATATCCACAGTTCGACTAGTTTCTCTGATGCCTCACTCAGAAATTGTAGACCAGAACACCTACTGAGTGCGTCTGCTACCACGTTCCACTTCCCTGGAGTATATACTATCTGAAATTCATAGTCATGGAGAAACTCTAGCCATCAGTGATGTCTTGCATTCAGGTGCTTTTGTGAGAAGATATTCCTAAGACTCCTGTGATCATAGTAAATAGGAAACCATTCACCCATCAAGTAGTTCCACCAAATCTTCTATTCAAAGTCCACTACTGCTAACTTCAGGTCATGGGTAGCATTGTTATGCACGTCAGTCTCTATCTCACCTCCTAAAATCTTTTTTGACACTTATCTATCCACAGGAAAGGATCCCCCTTCATCATCAATTCTGACAAGGGTGATGCTACCCAAGAAAAGTCAGGTACAAATCTCTGGCAGTACCCAGCCAGAGAAAAAGTCTCTATCCCTTCGAGGAGGTAAACCTAGAAACATATTTTCAAAAGATTTTCCCACACTCTACCACTTATTTTTAGATCTAAAAACCCATAAATCATGCTTCCCTGAGGATAAGCCTGACCAACTCAATAGTGATCGGTCTCACCCTCCTTTTCATCAGTTTATCCTGTGCAGCCTGGGTTTCCATTTTTTCACACCAAGTAAAACCCCATTCCAATGCTATATAAAAACCACAACCTTTTTCCTTATATAGTAAATATGAATATGAACCGTCGATGTACATTATATACCCAAACTAACTTCGTAAGGCCTCAACGCTGCCACTAGGAGGTTCCAACCGGAACTCTTAAATCAAGGGTTAGATCACACCTTTATCATACTTTTGATTTTTGAGTCTCCTCCCAAAGGCATCTCCAAATGCTAGGGTCACCTCAATGTTTTAACCGAAATCTATATGTATTTATCAAGATTCATGAAAAAAATTAATGATTAGTTACTATGTCTATTAATGTGGTAGATAGTAGTAGACACGGACTGTACATCTAATCATTCCTGGAGCCTATATTTCACAATCCTAGACTGCATGAACCTACTCCTTTCCCATGTCCTCCACCACCCTCTGCCCGGAGGGGACTATATTGGGGTGGTGGTTGTATCATGTCGAATTGTATACCACCTCATGTTGCTCCCCTAGCTCCACTTCCACAACTTCTTCTTTGTTGTTTCATCTATCCCTAACACTTCCTCTTCCCGAAGCATTTTACACGCCTATGTCCCTAAGACTGGTATTAGTTTACTACATTCCCCCTCCTACCATTCACAGAATGTATCCGCTCATCCAAATAAAATTTAACTACAAAGGTTCTCTATATCACCCTAACATATGTATGAATGCATAGTGGAATAGTGTTTGATCGGATGTTCCTAAACACACCTTGATTGGAGGTTTGATACGTGATTCACTGACTTTAATGTATTAATCAAGTACATGGGATGGACAGTACGCCTCAATGAATACTCAACTATTGAAATGTCGTCGTACTGAAGCTGAATAAGCTCTTGGGAACACTCACCACATAGATATTTATGGAATGAGACCCCCTTCTCTGAGGAAGGTTCCCAAGATTGTCTACATAAGAGTCACCTCTTCACAACATCATAGTAATCTAAACCCTATCATGGTCTTATAGAGTAACAATAAAGGCTCTATAATAGGACCACCACTTGATCAATTTGTGCGCTGGTTAGATATAAAATCTACCACCACCACAAGCCAGTTCATATCCGCCTATGAGTCGGGCTCACCTTCAAATGAGAGGGGTATCTAATTTTAAAACACATGTAAGGAACTAAGCCCACATGTGTCCTCTACCGGTTACGCTGGTTGTAATTGCATACAAACGGGAAGTGATATATCTGGCACACCATCTGATCTTCTAGTGTACCAACAAGGAGGAAAAATCTTGACATATCCTCTAGCCATATCTCAGCAACATGGGGATCTATCTCGCCTTGGAACCTTATAGATCTTGGCCCCTAAAACTCATGCAACACGCTCTATCAATGTGTACCCTATGCTGGTGGGGCTGGTGTCATCTGCTACCAAACGGGTGGTGGTTCTACTGGTGCACCACCCGAAGGTTCTAACACCACAAGAGGGCCCTGCACCGAAGCCTCGTCGCTTGGTGGTCCATCATCATGTAATCTCTCCTGAATCCTGGCTATCTATATACACAGTGGCATGTAGATAAGGAAGAGGTACTCCACGGTCACTATGTTATACCTGGTGAGCTGACTCCAGAGAAACCCAACAAAAAAATTTCCCAAATCACACTCAATCAATATTTTTGTGCACTGAGTCGGAAATTTCAATTCAGGTTCCTGGTGTATGGATACGTTAGCCACCACACCAAAAATGGATTCCCTAAACTAAAAACCAAACTCAAAACACTCAAAACTATTTACACATTGAAAAGACCAGAGTGCTAATACTTCGGTAGAACCGACTCCTCTGATACAACTTTGTCAAGACCCATCAATTGGGATACCTACCGAGATTACCCCAAGCCAGCCTTCCATAGGCCAGGGGCGGGTGACTAGAATCAGAAATTCGTATCCCTATAACGGGAAGGCATTTCCTTTAAACTATTAAAACACAGAGACTAGAAATCGATGCGATGAACCATGAAATAAACTGTTATAGTAAAAGGGTTTTGAAAGTAAAGGGGCTAGAATACAATCCCAGCTAGAAAAGTACAAGTACAACTGAAAAGTACAAAAGAACTAAAAAGTGAAAAGTAGTTCTTGGATCATCCACCATGGATCCTACCTGAAGGGTAGGTACATCTCACAATCAGTAGTCCCTGCATCATGTCAGGACAAATGGTCCACCTAGGAGCATCATCCAGTCCTTGCTCCCTCAGCCTCGATCAATGCTATACATCGTCTGCACAAGACACAACATGGTGTTGGCGAACCCCGTGCATGGGTGAGTATAACGATACACAGTAGGGACCCCGAGACCCCTATAGGTCTCCCTGAATTCCACAAAAGAAACCCCACAAAGTTAGACCTCAAACTCAAAGCATGAAATGATAGACATCAACACAACTTATTTATATGCCCACACATATACCTAAGTTACCAACATGTACTCATCTCATACATGAGTGAAAAATATCACAAAGGTAACACCACTAAGGTAGAAGTTTCACATAGGTAACACCAAGAATGTAAAGGTACCACATATGTAACACCACGAAGTTAGAAATACCTCATAGGTAAGACCACGAAGTCAGAAGTACCATACAGGTAACACTACAATGCTAGTAGAACCACCCAGGTAACACCACTAAGATAGAAGTACCACATAAGTAACACCACGAAGATAGAAGTACCACATAGGTAACACCACGAAGATAGTAGTAATACATAGGTAACATCACAATGATAACACCACAAAGGTAAAATAATCAGCTCAAAGACATAGGTATAACGTAATTACAAAAGTACAGATGATGAGTTGTAAGGATAGACCATCTTATTCTATTAAGAAGAACTATTGCTGACCCACACGGGATCGATTGTTATAAACCCCCGTTGTCCCAAAAAAGATGTGACCCACATAGGATCGGTATGCGATGAACCACAGAGGATCGTTGAGCACTGACCCGCACAAGATCTGATAGGTACTAACCCCCACTGACCCACATAGGATTGGTATACGCTGACCCACAAAGAATTGTTGAGCACTGAAACACACAGGATTTGAAAGGAAATAACCCCCACTGAACCAAACCGGAACTGACCCACACAAGATCGGTAAGCACTGACCCACACAGTATCACTGATTGTAGACCCACGCATGAGCTGATAGTATCTTAACAGAACATGATCGATAGATGCTGACCCACACATGGTCGATGTTCTTCCTTCACGTTACCGCATGTAACAGGGTTCCTCGTACCTGGTGCACGCAGGTTCTATAGAATATTCCCTTTGATATATCGGTCATACCTCGACCACAGCTAATATTCAAAAATCAGTAACCCAGTGGACTTATATGTTTTAAGTGTTCTAACGCGAAAAACGGTGCGCCAATCGAATGCTCGGTCTGTGAGTTATAACCATTTTAATTCCTAGGGCTTGGTTGGATTTGGGTTTGATCCAAACCCGCTATATTTACACTACTTCCAAAACTAATGTGGAGTATAAGAAAAGGACGATGTCAATACAATGATCTCAACATCGTAGACGGTTCGTCAAACGGGCGTGTGCTTCTCAAGATATGGCCTTTTATGTGTTTATCGGCTCGGTCGGGCCAGGGTGTGGTCCGACATGGTTGGACTGACCCTGGCGGACGCCGTCTGGCCCGACCCAACCTGGTCAGGGTCTCACCCGGTTGGGCAGGGCCACGGCGGCCCAGCCCGTGAGGGGGGGGGGGGGGGGCTACAAAGGGTAGCCAAACCTGTAAGGGGGCGAGGCCCACTGGGCAGGAGGCCCAGCCGTGATCCACTGAGATGCCAAGTGGGTGGGTGGGGAGTTTCTCCTAGGTAACCCGAACGACCTAGAGGCCGTTCGGTTTTCGGAAACGATGGAACCACGTTGGCACCACACGGTCTCCATTGAACCCGTTGGGTAGGCGAGTGTTCTGCCTTCTCCATGGCTTCGGCCGCATAACTCTGCTCACCGGAGGAGTGCTGTTCCCACCGTCTCCCCTTCTGTGGTCGGAAGATGTGTCATCCGCCTTCTCTGACCACCACAACTGTGGAGCCGTAGCCTGTTTCTCCCCTATGGTGTGCAACAACGTGCCACACCTCCTCTATAGCCATCCAGGGACAATCATTTCTATGACCACCACATATTAGTGTCATGGCCTCCTCTTACGGCGTGCGTCGTTGCACAGCCTCCTTTTTTCCGATTAGTGATGCCTTGTCGGCGACATTCCATGAAGGGAGCAAGGGTAGAATAGTAGTGTAGGGTTTGTGCCGAGTTCGTTAGGTCTGTGCCCTCTTTGTTAGATCATAATCAAGGGTTCGAACATAATAAAAAATATTGTAGATTTATGTGATGAATATATACACTAATACACATGAGCATCACATGAACCACCCAGTTCATGCGACAACACCATGAGAATTCATCCAGACCACTCTACACTCATTTAGGGTACTATTTGGATCATGTGATGTACACCAGACATCTTTGAGCAATCCATGTGGTGATCCCCCAATAATGTCACCTATATTCCATGGATACCTCCAATCTCACCAACTATAACATACATACTTATTTAGACCTTTCCTCAAAATCATATGATTGAACCAATAAAATTCAGATGTGCCTCGTGATGGAACCATGGAAAATCAGTTGTTCCATGCATCTTCCCATGGACAAGCTATCCAGATCTGGCAATGTCCTTGGGAAAAGATAGTTAGTATTTGATATGAACCCCAAAAAAGTAATTAAGTACATGTAGCACCCTCCAAACATGAAACACTTACACTCACCACACCCTCCAATCCTATTCACCAAAATTCATGCTCACACAACAGAAAGTCAGACAGATCATGTGACAGCCTCAAAGCATGTCAGTAGTGATCATTGAATATATTCAATGATTAGCAATCTAGTATTTTCAATATCCTTAGGATAAGTATTCCATGGTAAAATGATGACCTTAATCCATACAACCAATTTTATGTGATTTCCCTTAGAGAAATCAACTAGATCATGTGATTGTGTTTGGACATGTTAGGAATATATCTGAGGACATGTCATGATGAAATTAAAGGAATATCGGGTAGAAAATCAACCCATGATAGTATGAGAATTTGGCCATGTTAGGTAGATTTCCTAGGACTTGATAACCTTTTCCACCTCCATTGTCAAGGAATCCTCGGTTTGTAATCACTAATATACTGAACATTGAGATCTATGATTGTTGAAATAACTAGGATACATAGGACCCGTTTATAAGGAATAAGATAAAATGATAATCCACTTCAGTGCATGTCCTTCCATGTCTCTAATATTTCCACCACCAGGACCCAATCATTCCCATATGCTGATCATTATACCTCATCATCCATGGATTGATAGGTGAACTAAAATATTATTAATCTCATATATATACTAACATGGATACATTGGATTCCTTCAATGTCTTAATATGTATATTTAACCTCCAATGTGGTTACCTTTTATTTTAATCCTGCATCCATATGTTTCGACACAGACTAGTATCTATCACATGTTTCACACACCAATCATGGAACACATGTCCTTAGGGAGTTTAAATTGTCATATCATTCACATCCTGAATTTCAACCAGCCAAGGAAACATCAGTGTATTACCCCTGATGAGTGTAATGATATTCCCCTTCCATATAGGAAAATCCACTATAAGGAGAATCCTAATGGTGTGATCGAACTAAGATAACACAGATTTATTTTATAACTAGAATTTGTAGGATGTATCCTCAAGACATGAGCTCAAATATATATTCCATAAGTGACTGAATATATGTAAATTTATCATGAAGATAAACTTCATGGGTTCAACGAAATATTTTGGATTTTATTTCTACTGCATTTAGGATACGCAGAATACCTCATAAAAGCTCAATCCAGTCATTGAAATATTAAATTCCACCCTATATGGAATAAAATTCAACATCACCCGGTTATACACCTCCAACATATAAGTAGGCACCCATCATGGTAAATGGACTAATAACCACATATAAATATATATAGATTCTATTAAAGACCATCATTCACATATAAAATTTACTGCACCTAGATTTATTTTCGAGGAGAAACCAATTCCATATCTGGAATGGAAAGATGTTTATCCTATGGTAATTTTTTATGGTAACATGTCATGTTTCAATGCTTGTAAGAGATTCATCCACACACCCTAAAACTGTAATAGTGTCTTATAGTATGAAATAATTCCCCACAAAAGGTTGTGATGATCATGTACTCTTACCCTCTTGACCAATTCGAATTCTTTATAACCATTGGGAATGAAAATATAATTTACTACCTACCTTTGGAAAGAAGTTTTGTACCCAATTATGGATATGGTATATATAGGGAGTTTCAATTTAAAAATGGTGACCGACTGTCAATGATTTTTCAAGAAATTGACCCCCCCCAAATCAACCATCATGTCCAACAAAACTCATGTTTTCATTATGACATTTCCATCAAATTAAAAAATGTAAGCCCAAGGTGAATATATCAAATAAAATAATGATTGGTTTACTATGAATCTGGATTTTTTTTAAATAAGATACAAAAAAATTTCTAACCCAATATAAATCTAACAAATAATAGAGTTATCAGTTTACCATTAATCCGACTATTTTTTTTCATAATCTATTCAACCAAAAATGGTGGACACGATGTGAATCTATCAAATAATAGAATGATCAGATTACCATTTTTCATTCCATTTCATTTTAATATCATATGAAGAAAATGGAATAACGTACATGAATACTATGATTGATCCACTATGACATAGGTTATTATGAAATAAGTTCATCATCTCTTTGACAAGTCCACAAGTGAAAAATGGTTGGATGAAGAAGAAAAGGAAAATTATGTAACCCATGAAATTCTAATTGAGAATAGATCATGTCAATTATGATGAAGAAATATGTGAACTTTTTATTGGTTTTATTCATAAATCCACATCCTATTATCACAATAAACACCCTAATCTGACATGTCTATATCCTATGACAATTTTAATAAATATACAGAAAATGCAACTACTGCATGCCTCAGAATTCGCTAACCCAAAAACATATTCTGTGAAGAGTAGATAATACAATATTCCTATAGTAACATAATCATGGTATGATTATGAACCTTGAGGATACCTACTAGGATATGCCAACACTAAAATTGATGAGTTTTTGTCACCTAAGGAATGTTGCAGTAAATCCATTGTACTCATCACTATATCCAACTGCTTTAGGGGATTATTCGTAGACTGTTATTATCACTGACATCAATATCTAATTAAAGTTTTCCATGGAGTCAATTAATGATCCCATTCTATTCAGATTATTCCATGAGGGATCATTTCAACTGATTTTTCTAGTATTATCCAACAGGTACCCTTTAGTTGTCTACTAAAGGTACAACCTAACAATCTTCCACATCTAACACCCATTAATAACCAATACAGAGGACACCTAGAGAGCTTAATTATCTAGAAAATAATTATTGGGATCTTATCCCCACTACCTCTAATGATGAATACCAACAGATTCTGGCATTAACTAGTCACCTGTCCTATATCCCTTCTCACTCAGATCATGTCTACGAGCTTATTCATATAGTTGGAATGGGGATGTGCATATCTCTACCCCTATTCATGAAGACCATTTTTATATTATGGTGGAATAATGAGGAAATGTGTTGGCTTATAATACTTCATAAATCAAATATATCTTCCAGTATATAGTGGAGATGGATAATGTGGAAGCTTAAATTTCTATGCACACATTGATGATGCTTCATTACCTCTTAGAAATAGCTAAGGAACATCTCTACAATAATCTAGAACTAGTATAGTTACCGAGACCGAATAATATATCATTATCCCACACAGGATATCAAAGTAATTTGATCATTTCAGAAAGGTGGTTTCTCTAAATAAAATTCACATTATTACTCTCTTATAGGAGTATTATCTACTTATTCTAGTAAAGAAATAATAACTCCACACAACTTATATTCCCAACAAAATCAAGGCTCACTATGTGAGAGTGTCACATGACCTAGGATTGGGGAACATTCCAATCAAATAATAATAAAAGAATAATCCAATGTTCCATAATTGGACTCATATACCCAATCTAGTTGGTGCTCACTAAGTGAGAGAGGCACATGCTTTGGAATAAGAAAACATTCTTCTTGAAGAGGACGTTGGTAATAATCTAATGGACCATGATTAAACTGATATCAACAATGTTTCCAGGGATCACCATGTGATAGTGGAACACATGTTTTGGAAGGCACATATTCATTTCGACACGGACCAGTAGGATAATACAAATTCCTAAGATTGATATCATATTCCCATTCTAGTTGGGGATCACAAATATTTATTGGAGAATTCCTTGGGAAATACTGATATTCATGTCAATGAATCGTTCATTCATATTCAAGTGTAGTCACAGAATCCAAGCTCATATCTCTACTTCCACCGATGAAGGACTACATGATATTCCTACTAAGGATCTATAGAAGGAGGACCATATCCATTCTCCAATTCCATAATTCCATCAATATATTTAGGTGGTGAATGCATATTCAGAATGAGATCATATAACAACCCCAATTGGGGATCACCAAGTGAGAGTGAATCATGAATCCAGATAGGTTTATATCATTATAATGTAAGACAATCTTTATATTTGAAAGTCTTGGGATTGATCTCATATCCCCATTTTGATATAGGATCACCATGTGAGTGTGGAATAGGCCTCAGGGAAGGATCATATTTCTTATAATAATGAATAATTTCAATATAATACTCCATATACTTCTTATTAATGGGATAAAATTCCTGCAACACCATCCGATTATCAACATGTTACATCAGCCTTCATATAGTTGGCTCATATCCCTACTCATTCGAAAAATCCAGGTAGACATATTCAGACAATGGCACAAAATGAGGATCATATCCATAATCTACATAATTATAAGGTCATTGATGTTTTTTGAGAAACATTATCAACACCCAAAGGGTTTATCGACTCTTCAATCAAAGAATAATGACATCATTACTATAACAACACTCCTCTTGGTATTGTAGAGATGGATCATAAGGACCCTAATCCCGAAATATTATGTGGTCAATGTTTCCATGGTGATATCTCCCATGGAAAATGAAATCCTCTAGGTGGAAAAACACCTTCGTATAGTGAGGTGTTCAAGACCATGACACATTCAAATAGATAGGTGCTCAAAACATCAGGGTCAACTGCATATAGTAACTCATCAACTCCCATCTGAACTTCACTATAGTTAGTTGTAAATCCGAAGAAGAATATTCTATTATCTAATTATATGGAGGCATATATGTCTTATCAATAGGTTCCCAACATTGACATATAGAGATTATTTTAAATAAAAAACGTCTCTACCTTGATCGGAAAAATTTCGACTCCATGATATGAGATCGAAGATGAATTCCGACCTTATAATTTACAATATAAGTGGGATACTCTTCTACAACATAAGAATTGACTTCTCCTATATCATTAATATGAGTATCACCTTCATATCATCAATACATCTAATTTTTATATGCATACGGATGACTTTTCCATATCCCAATACCCTATATTGGAGGAGAATGAAAAAAATATATGTAGTGTTAGTATCGACCTCAATAAACTACTCTTTTGACTATATTCAAGAGCATTTCCACATGTAGTATTCAAGGATAGGAGAAATATTGACCATTTCACTTCATTATGTCACTAGAACAATAAAACCATTCAGATACTGCATCCCGTAATGTCATAGCCTCTAGAAAAACTAGTGGTCCATGTAATGTGAAATCTAGTTGGTCACTAAAATAGAATATCTACACTTAAATGGTTCAATGACATAAGAATGGTAGGAAGAGGATATCTCATAGATCTTTTAACTAGAATCCTCAAAGAAATGTGAATTATTTTCAGATAGGAAAGCTGAAGTTGGAATCAATTTGACATCTTCCAATCAAAATTTTCTCCCAAAATGGACTTTCATTGCAACCAACTCCTATATGATCACATATTCATGATATAAAAAATTTCACACTACTTTATGTTATAATAGAATTCTAGGAGAAAATCCAACCCCCCAGGATGGATGGATATATACCACCACCAAAAACATTTCCATTATCATTTCATGAGAGGATTAAGAAAATATCACCAATAGTTGGAAACAAAAATCATTACAAAGGACTAGGGATATTTATATCTCAATCACAATTACTATATTCATTATCCTTTAATAGTGTCTAGAAATCTATAGTGGTCTCAAATGGTGGGGGAATTTATATCACAATATCCATTGTAAGAAACATCAAATCCCCACATGAAATAATTGAATCCTTGAAAATGGGATCAATAAATTCCAATTGTGGTCCCGAATAATACCTAACTCATATGGATGGAGGAATTAACCACATAATAATCACTATAGAGTGAATCAATAATCTCCATGTTGAGACGTTAATATTGTCTATCATCATCTCATCTATTCCTCCCCCTCAATAAAAACATGTACTATTTGATTCTTGTTCGATAGTCACAACAAGAATATGCCACATGTTAATTATACATAGGATTATATGGTGGGAGTGTACAAAAATAGAGATAAAACCCTACTAGGGACATAAGAAAACATGATCCAATATGGTCATGGTTTTAAGTAACAACATTAATAGAGAATGTGAATAATCATCATGTTGAATTGAATGTAATAGGGAAAACCACAATATCCCAATATACATCTATAAATGTTATCAATTTCGACCCAAAAGGAGAAATTGATCAAGATGAATATTAATAGGGTCACAATATAGAAAAAACCCCTAAGAGGAGGGTGATTTGGATGAACAAACTAAGGTTTCATGCACCCGAAATTATAGAAGTCTCAAAGAAATGGAACCTCTAACTATTGAGTTTACACCTCTAGGGAAGAACACATCCCAATACATAGGTAAATAAGTTCATACATACCAATCACCTACCATTATAGTTGAAGTTCCTTCCTTGGAGAAATAGTTATCAAAATAAGATAATGGGATACAAACTCTCATATAAATTAGTAGGGAGCTACCGAGGGTAAATATTCCAACTCAGTATCATCTCTAGGAAGAGTAAAATGTTATTCCACATATGGTCGGTGTACTTATAAGAGCAAAATCCAAGCATTATACTAGAAATGGATCATGGTATCCGGTCTACAAAAATGATGCACTCAAAAATGATCATGAAATGAATTCATTATGGTTAGAGTCTCACCCTTAATAGGTAAACTGTTATATATTCACATGAATTGATAGTCAATGGGATATGAAAACAAGGAAACCTCATCCGTCCTCACATGCTCCCTACAGAACGGACTAGGATCATATAGTATTACCTCAAGAACGCCTCAATTAATTTAAGTCCATATCTACTCAAATAGATGCCATAAGGGTCTACAAGAATCACTACATCCTGAGAAGAAGACATATCTGCAATAAGTGGATGACTCCTTGAATCCATCCAATTTTGGAAATCATATATTCTCTATGTTTGATGGTGCATGAGACCATGAATGACATATCACACAATTTATATCCTATAGTGGGCCGATGATGGGATCTCTAGGTCAACAAGTGGAAAAAAGATGATATTTTTTGTATAGACTATAGTATGGAATTCCTTCGTTTGGTTGAGAATCCTTGTAGAATAATCTATTTTAGGAATGGTATAAATTTTTTATGAGTTCTATTATTAATTAAGCTCCGTGAATAGGAAAATAACAATAATTGACATGAAAAACTAAATGAACTATCAAATGAGAGGTTTTATGACTTCATAGCCAAATGTAACAGTATAATCTATTCACACATCACCCATATATCTCAAGGGATATTTGAGAAACTCTATGAAGAGAATCTCAAGTTTGAGTGAAAAAATATCTAATCCCAATGATGTATCCAAGTGTATTCAATGAGTTTAATCAAATGGGAAAACATTGGGATGATTCTATTCAGTGAACCCTATCCAAGTCTCATATTGTGTTCTTAGAAAAGGGAAAAGGTAATGGAATGGTAGAAAATTCCATTATAACAAAAATCTAGTATTAGTTACCATTCAATTAACATGGTAATTCGAGAACATCTAAGAACATCCAGTTGATCAAAAATAGCCACCAATTCACCTTCAGCTGGAAGTATAATGAAATAAGGGTCTTCTAAGATTTGAGGAACAGATGAATAAAACATACACCATCTGAAATGAGTATGTCCTTGGTTATTTCCTAGAAACCATTGAAAATAACCTTCTCAAGCTACCATAATCCATGAATATAAATGAATTCAACCTCACTGATCATCTTACCTACTACGCTTTACAATGATGGTTGGGTCATTACATCAAGGATTACATCATCATAAAATATGTTCTCTAATTCAACTTCAATTACGAACATGTGATGTTGGATACCTCCCCTATGTTGGTGAAGTGCATAAATATTACCTAATAATAAGAATAAAGGGAATTGAAGAATTTTCTAGTTAGGCATGGACATACATTCAACCACTGGATGAATCCAAAAATAGTTAACCAAGATCAAGACACCATGAGATAATTTCTTAGTATACCCATAATAGTTCCACCCTACCAAATGAAACCCTCATCAGATTAAGAGATCATATTTTCATCTTCAAATAGGATAAACTCTTTAGATATAATATCTGATGATTAATATGTCTCTATGTATGAGTTTTATGAACTAAACTAGGAAAAACTGGGCTGCATGAGAAGAAACAGAGGATATAGGGGACAGAACGAGTGTGGTTAGACCAAATATTTTGGTCATTTACCCATGTGATACATATATGAAGATGAGATTCATGGGTGTGTACACTAACATGCCCAGAATATACGTGGATGTGTCCCTAAACCCACTAGAAGTCATCTGAGCCGAGTCATCTTATATGACCACACTTTGATGGTGTGATTATCTGATCATCCGAGATAATAGGGAATTCTAACACGACATATGCTAGAAGAAAAAAACGATCCCATGATCACAACATAAGAACCAGGTCTGTCTAACATAGATATTTCATATCATATACCACAATATATGGATAACCCCCCCCAGGATGTGAAGACACCTAGAACAATATTAGGACATTATAAAAATGATGGTGGTTGTCCCTGACAATCTCTCAATACCATATTCACTCCATCATTCAAAATAACTTAATGAGGCACTCGTTGAATCCCTATATAGCTCAAAATATTCATGAAAGAATTATCTACAGTCGATGTCAACTGAGTGGTGAACATGATGGCATAGTGGAATGCCACAATCTATTTCATTTATTTTCACCAGGAAGAGGTCATATAGGGACACATCAGACCACTATATGTTTTTAATATACATGATAATGTCGACATCTTAAGGTATATTATTGACAATAGTCCTGAGATCTACCTCATACAAATTCGAAAAATCCAACATTTTTGTGTAGTAAAGGGGAATTTTCACCCACATAGATGACAATTAAACGGTATTATAAACATTTTGAAAGAAATATCAAGAAGATCAAGCTCAAAACATAGTTTGGGGAGATCACATATAATGATGAGATTTTGGATACCCAACAGGACACCATATAAAATGTCATTATCGGATTTCTCTAGCTACATTGCCATATGGCAGTACACTCAATATTTAATCAGTGTTATAAATACCACATTAATGTAATGGTATGAATAATAAAAGGTTATTCTTCCCATTTTGAGACTTCAAAATCTCATTATGCAGAATGATGATTCTTAGAAACAGAAGGAAAAAACAATGGTGGATGATTATATTGCTACCCCCAACAAATTCATTACCTCCCATAAAAATCCATATATTATTATTCATAGCAACTATGTACTCCCAAAATCAGGTTCTTCAAATAGTCCTGACCAATATTTCCAATCCCCTTCTAACCCCAGTGGTCATGTAAATTACAATCTGTTCTATAATATATATATATAATCACTTAGGCAGTATTGGATTATAATGTCTTTTCGCATGGGGTCACTCGCCTTAGTAGTGATTGAGATGCCCGCATATTACTGACTTCATATGAACAATCCTCAATAGCACCATAAGTAGAATAATATGAAGATGACCTCAATTACACCACTCCTTCATTTGACGAAGGAATGTACACCACCTTTGATAATCTTAGGTAAATCAACATGGAAACTTATTAAAACATAAAACCTATATGGATTACTGAACCATTGATTATGAGTAACATGATGAGTAAATCACATTTATAATGTAACACTGATATTTTTTATCACATAAATATAAAAAATGACATGAATAATGCTAGTTGTGGCTACGAACCATCTCAGAAAAACTGATGACCATCGAGGCTTCAAGTTGTCATATAGTGGGATGCCCCCCTATCATACTACCAATGTATTGGTGGATGTTTTAAATTTTATCAAATTCAACTTTTCTTTGATAAAAAATACCCACGATGGCTCACCAGCAAAATACATTTCTAGAAATATTATGGGTTGACTGGTGTATGTATCGATTTTAGAGACCTTAATCAACACTTCCCAAAGGGTGACAACCCATTTCAAAAAAACTTTTGATCAATGAAAATGATATCTTCTAAGTCCTCGCTTTTATGTATGTGTGATTAGGGTACAACAAGATATGGATGGACCCTGAATATGTGGAATCCACTATCTTCAGGGTAATAAAATGGATCATTTTCAACCAATTCATACCATCTAGAATAAAGAATTCTAGTTCAACATATAAATTCTACAGGCATCAAATATTTAAACCTTTCTTGGGAATAATATAATAATAATATGTCGACGATGAGGTGGTTAAATTTTAAAATTATTTTGATCACTTCCTAGGTATTAAAATATACGTTGACAAGAATTGGTAGAATATTCTGATGATAAATCCACTAAAATGAACTTTTAAGGTAACATTGGGAATGATACATGGATTTTTGTTATTCCAAAGAACCATCTGAGTTGACCCTAAAAATGTATATTCTAGAAATGTCTCACACTCAGAATCTCAATTAACTAAAGGAGATCCAAGGGGAACTCTCATACATTAGGTGTTTTATATCTAATTTAGATGAAAATTATATCCCCTTCACCAAGTTAATGATGAATGGAATATCATATCAATGCTATAGGGAATAATAATAATCCCTAGAGAGTCTCAATAGGTACTAGATACACCCACTTTTCTAGATACCACAAGTTGAATGAAGACCACTCATAATATTTATGGCTCCCATGGAACACTCATTGGACACTGTCGTGATAAAAAATGTAGATACAAGGAGAGATAACGGTCTCTACTACCTCATTAGTACAATTATAGGTACAGAGGGATGAGACATTAATGGTGAGAATAACTTCTACATATGCATCTTGGAAGTGCTGATGTTTAGGATTTACATGAAGCACTATGAAGTCCACTTGGTGTTTCATATTGACCCTCTCAGGTATGTCCTTTTTTCCCCATGTGGACATGCTGTTTATTTCGATGGTCGGTCATTTTGCAACAATATGAAATTCAGTTCATGTCACATTAGTTAGTGAAAGGATGAAACCATGATGTCTTCCTTGTAGCACACCCCACCATAAAAATCACACTAGTTGGCAAAGAACTTCTATATGATGATGTTTTTTATTACCTTGTCCCTCCACAGACATGGCCGATTTACATTTATAGTACCTGTTGGTCTCCAATATCATAGAGAATGGAAAACCCAAGGCTCAATTGGGTCATATTAGGGATTTAATTTATTTCTCAAGATAAAGTAGTTTTCCCCTACACTTTCTCTCTGTAATAAGGATTCATAGAAATGAGGTACAATACTTGTCCCTCTCAATTTTATTTGAATTATCCCTGATGTTGTAGATAGACTACATGAAAATCCAAATGGATTTGGAATTAGTGATATTTCCTATAAATGGAGAATAATCCATAAAAAATAATAAATAAACCCTCTTACTGGCTATCTTAGGGGACTATTGGAAGTGTTCCCTTTTGAGCCCACATTTCATCATGTTATCGTGTCACATAATTCTCATGTTGATTCATTGGATAATGAATCCATAGTCCTTGATGACCTAAATTAAGGGGAATCACTCTTCTATATCACGCACTAACAAATGGTCTAATAGATCATCATCTGCGATTTGGAATAAATCAATCAAGTAATCACTTCCCCAGATCATGATGATTTGATATTCACCCTTGGATGGATGAGACCAATGATTGATTAACTCCATAGTAGGACTCTACCTAATGACAGAGATAGAGGGGAATAGATTATAGTATGAACAATTGAATTTACCTTATAGGATGGTACAAATGAGAAAAAAATACATCAACAATCAGGGCTTTGAGTGCATCATCCTAAAATACATATAATAGGGAGAAATTATGGCCGTCATGTAAGAAGAACATGCATGGTCCCATGGTTATCATCAATATGGTAGAAAAATCTCCCACCAAATCAAGCAGACGGGTTACTACTAGAATTCATTGATACACAGCTATGTGGAATTCACTAGAAAATTCCATGCATGAATGATCCATGAAAACATCATCTATCATCCCCCATAATTGCCACATATGGATTAATATTCTTTGTCATTTTCCATATGGTGTATGGATTTTGTAGGGCCATATATCTTAGCGACACCGATGTAGATTGATTAAATCCTTAATTCTAGAAACATCTTCTCCAAATGGTCTACAGTAATACCACTCAGGGATGTTGGTAAGAAGAACATTATCAACTTTTTAAAGTCACATATCATTAATAGGTTTAGGGTCCCTCAACCAATATTGATTGATAATGGCACCAAATCTATTGTATATAATTGAAAAACTGTACAACAGGTACAACATAGAATCTATTCATTCATATCGCTATAATTCCATTAAAATTTGATATATATATATATATAGGACATTAATAAGACTATATCAAATGAAATCCATTGGGTGGTGAATAAAGAAAAGAATTAATTATTGTATAATCTCCTCCATGATTTGTGGGCCTACAGTACTACCATGAGTATTGTTACAGATGAAATACCATTTTCAATGGTGTATAGGACTGATTCAGTGTTACCCATTTATGTTCTGATAACATTACTATTAATATCCATTTTCATGAAACTCTTAGATTATGAGTAATTTAAAAATATGTTAGATGAGCTGGAGTGGATAGATGAGAAAATGATTTGTATATTTCACAACTTTGATTTCCATTAGAATTGGATTGCACATGACTTTAATATTATGGTACAAATTCACTCATTCCTACAAGAATAACTGGTATAGTATTTTTGTACCCCAATAATACTAGGAAAGAAACCTTAGAAGATAGAACCCTAATGAGAAGGGTCTTTTCTATAAATAAGTTCTATTACAAAGGATCTTACTCATTAGTCATAATAGATGGGAAACATCTCACACCCCCACCAATGAAACATTTATCAAGATATAAATTTCCTAACTATCATCAAGAATCTATAATCATTAATTAATGAAATTAAAATACACAAATCCTTCATAGAAGCTGTATATTAAATAGAACAACATCTCATGTCCTAGAATCAAGACATTAGACAACATAGTGTATCTCAACCTAGAAGGAATATTTCAAACATCATAAGGTATATCATATTAGCATCAAGAAGTTAAATTTATCATCATGCCTCATCCTAAAATTAAGACATTAAACTCCACAATATCTTTCATCCTAGAAGCATGATTTTAAACAACACAATGTATCCTATCATAACAGTTAGAGAATAAACTACACAATTTCTATTAGTAGGGTTGTTTTATTTTTAACTAAATAGGATCTCACTTCCTAGTCATATTATTTTACACTACCTGAAATATTTCATCATATTATGATGTTAAATTGTACAACACTCACCATTTTACAAATAATTCTTCCCTCATGAACAAGATTTTTTAAAAAAGATAGACGAAATGACCCTATCCCTAAGTGAGAGTCAGGTACACCTTGGTAATCTACTCAACTAAGAATTATTTTTGGATTTATTCCTAATATCACAAGACATATAGTGATTCCATGAACCTTAGTCTAAGGCCTATATTCTATATTAATTTTCTCCGACATCATGTGAACGTCATCCATACTTCCTGACTTTGAACTACATGGAATATGTCCGTACCACATTACCTAAAATTTTGTGGATCTAAATGTTCCTCTACATTTTTGTTAGGTGAACCTAATCCTTACCACAAGACATTAATTTGTGAAACTCATTTCATTTCCATATGAAAAAAATGCATGGGTTTATAGAACTATGTATGGATTGGTTCAAAATATAATAATATATGTATGGATTTCCAGATCTTATATCTCATTCCAGCCACCACATGATTAAAAATCCATATTTCCTCTCAATAATCACCACATCATGGTTAGAGGAACCATGCCTCTCAATAATCAATGTGCCTAATGACCATAAACTGCCGTCAAGATGGTCAAAGTTCTACAAACATAATATCTATACTGTGATGATATAAAATCAAAGCACTTAAAATCCTAGTGAATGATACAAAAACATGTCAATACAAAAACCTACAAATGGTATCTCGAGAAAAATTTAATTCCTCTGTCTATAAATCATCATCAAAGAAGTTATGTAAAAATTAAGTCATTAATAAAAAAGGAATAAGGCTCATACGGCTTAATTTGTATCCCTATAAATTGTGAGTTATGCTCGTTGGACCACCCAATCTATGAAATGGTAGGAGGAATGTATTTTCACATCCCCTCATTGTGATAAAATGTTCACTGGGAGGTGACACAAACTTTAAGGTACTCTAACCCATATGGACCCCTTTTTTACTATGCATGTATGTATATATATATTATATAAGAACATATGGTGGTCAACCAAATGTTTCATTCTACAAAAAAAGGATTTCTGAACATTGTGATCCTTAACATCACCATTGAAAATCAAATCACCATCGTTTTTTCAACTCCATTCCCAACATGATTTCCCAAACCATCCTTATGACCCGTATACAATGGACCATGAATTATAATCCATGTACCCATACTATTTTAGTGGATTTGAAATACTTGATGTTACATCACCATGTTTTTACACTTTATCAAAGAACTAACACAACACCCTAAGGATGAACATCCAGATATCCCAAATCATGTGATTCAAAAACACAAGGAATGGGTATTTAGCTTCACATAAGATATGAACTTCCCATGGGTTCGAAAACCCTTCCGGGATATATTTTCCCCCATAACTAACTTCATCATCTTGAAATTTGAGACATTGATAATTTTTTATTTACCTCAAAAAGGAGTGTATAACAACTATTTTAAATCATGATATCAAAACATATGGTATTTTTCCTACAATTTAGAGGAATTATCAACATGATGGAAATTAACACCATTCCTTGTATGACCTAGTACAAATGTGGTGGAACCTAGAACATGAGGGTGTTATGGGTCATCCTGGATTTTCCTTCCCCATACCATTTTCATCAACTCAAAAATTTGGGTTATGAATTTCATCACCCATATTTCAACTATCCATGTGGAACCACAATCCTTATTATTTATCTCTCATCCAATATTACACCTCAAAATCATCCATGACCCTTCCATGACCTTTAGAGAATAGTTGATAGATTTCTATTTGATGGTATTACCGACACATAGGGGATTTGACCTACCAACTATATAAACCTACTCATTGTAGTATTCGGTCTCTAATCCTTATATGCCTCAGAAATACAATGTAATAACTCATCTTCATATTGTTTTTTTGGGTCATTATATGTTTTTTTCTATATTCCATGATCATCGTTCAATTCATGGTTGCAAGAATTTAAACTACACAACAACTCAAGGACTGAGATGAAGGACCATAAACTAGTGTGATATGCACTCCATGCCAAAAGACAATAAACTATAGTGATATATGGTTTGAGCTAAAACAACCAAAAATAAAATAAAATATGGTTCAATAAGAAATTCCATAAACTACACCTAATAATGTCAAAGATAAAAGTCCATAATCTACAATGATGAAATTTATGAGATAAAAGGCCGTAAACAATAGTGAAAAAAACTATATGGTGTGTCAAAATGGGAAGATTGTGAGGCCAATTATATGGACTTAGAAAAACATTATCTATACTATCAAAATCCAAAAATGTTTTAAAAAGACATAGAATCCTCCCTCAGGGTAATAATTTATACTCAATTTAGCATGTTCGAATTAGGTAATCTCATAATAGCTTGAGTATATATATCAGTAATGTATCTAATGATTGGTTGGAATTATTGAGTATTTCTCAAGACTCATATGTAATGATTTAAATATTCATATACATGCATTCAGGATTATTTTATATTATGAAAAGTGAGTGAATTTTTTATGATTCAGGCTACACCAAACCAATGAAATGTCATGTACCCCATGAATAAATGAGAAGTAGACAACACAATATTACTTATAGTATATCCATTCTATGATAGAATGAAAATGTAAGAATCTCCACATTTTTTATTCTATTCAATAATTTCATAGAAAATTATTTATAAATGAAAAAATAGAATATTATTAGGTCCCCCATGCTGGAAATGTATATATAATTATAAAAAGAAGTGTTGGTTGAACATTGAATATTTAATGATCTTGTTTCTTCGACATCCATCCTAGAATGAAGTGCGTCAATAAAATTTGATAGTTGTAAAAATATCTTAGTGGTTTTTAGTGAGGATGTTGATGCCAAAATATCATACTTCAAGTGATCTAGTATCTCCCCATACCGTTATGTTTTCATGGTAATGATATCTATTTGGGGTATTGGTTTAGGGAAAAACTGGAAGCCTTATTGTAATGCCCCCAAATCATCCTTCATCAATTTGTCCATGGAAATCACATCATCCAAATTGCATAAGTACCTATCACTAACAACCAATACATACCAGGTCGGGATAATTTTTTAAATTATGTTTTATAAATATTCATTTTCAAATCCACCCACCTAAAAATCATGAAATATTTGGAGAATATGTTCTTATTAGTAACGAAACATTCCTAATGAAGTATTAGAAATCAAGGCTTGAATATGATTCTAGATCAGTAAGCGATGTGCCTGAGATTTGGGGGAAACTAGAGTTGGTATTTCAAAAGGGGGGAGAGTCAATTGAGTTAATGAGGAATTAAGAGAATAATTTTTATATACTCTTCCATTAAAAATCATTTTTTCTACAGATATCTCAGAAAGATTAAATTACTCAATAAATTCTCCAACAATAATAGGATTATATTCATTAGGGTGAGAACATTTTCTTGAAGACTCACCCATGTCCTCAATAAATTCTATCAATTATATTTTTTATAGGTAATGCCTTGGCCAAAATGACCAAAGAATTTGTTTTATTAAAATAAAGTTTAATGAAGTCTAATATATGGTATCTTGTTACATTATTTTTCATGAAAGGGAATATGAGCAGGTGGGAGGTCTTCAGAATAGGAAATGACTTGATTAACTCCCAAATTTTCAAATCCATCAGCAACCATGATTGCATCCTGATAAACATGTGTGATGATGTAGTTCAATACAGTGAGAAATAAGTTTCATTCCATCTAATGGGTAGTAATCAGCCAAGCTAAATGTGATGGAACATTTTTTTTCAGTGCTACACCTAGATAGGACTTCACCAAGCATGGGCATAGTCATATGATAATAATATGGGTGTGGTAGCTGGAAGAAGTATGATCCATACATTTGTGTCTTCACATTGCAATATCATCTAGAAATGATCGTTGATTCTATGATGCCCCTCTCCGTGCATACATGTTAGAGGATGAGAGGATACAAATTGGGTGCATCCAAACCGGTGAGATAACTAATAAGTTGTATACATATCGAAAATGGTCAATTTATCCATCCGGGCTGTATGAACCCCATCCTAAAGGGAAATCTTCTATAACCGTTCGTCAAAAGATCCACCAACCTTATCAATAATTATCCATTTCAGTGTCGTATAACACATGAAATGTAAGAGATAATGTTTTACCATAACATTAGAAACCTCATTAGGGTCTAATGACATGGGACCCACCCAATATATGTTCAATAACGAATGAATAAAAATGGTGTTATGCATCCCAATTTAATTTTAGTATTTGTAGTAATGAAAATGAACCGTTTTTCATCCATATAGAAACTGTAATGGAAAAATAATCATAATAGTGGATTTTTCCAATAGAAATTTTCCCAATAGATGATAAATGCACGAATGATTCAGCACTACCAGATTGAGAGGTCTCCCTTCTGCTAGCCAAGATTCCATCATAAGTGTAATATTTTGGATTCTTATATGTGCATACCCACCTAGGAAAAAAAATCCATTCAATAAAATGTGTACAAATCCGGCCATTCTAATGCTTGGGAAACATCCACCATAACTTTAAAAAACCCTTGTGCTATGAACTATGACTTCCAATATGGTCATTTATGAACATTTTCTATCATAATCCATCCATGAATGGAATTGTTGAGGGAAAATAGTATCCATCCATACTCCCCAATGTTAAAGGATTATTTTGGCCCAATATTTGAATGAAATGAGGGAGAACATATTCATATCCTTTATAAGAAATTCATTCATTATGTTCAACATATCCCTCACACATACTATTGTTTGAAAAGGTTCATCCTAGAAATATTATGTAGGATAGAACTCATTATACATATCTTCAAGAGAGGATATCCCACAAAGTAGATATATATCCCATATATTCAATATTAACTCACCATGTGAAAAATATAATGATTTTATCCTAGGACACCAATAAATGATCATTTCATGATGAATATAGAAATGGCGATAGATATTGAATTGGGAAAACCACACGACATCATAGAGATGGACAATATATAGCTATTCTGTTTGATCCATGAAACTCAACTTAACCAATAATGGTGATGCCCATTTGTTGGAAAAGTTTACACATGTATGAATTTATTATTTTGAGCTCCAAATTAAACTTTATTTTTCCAATTTACAGATGATTTTTCCTTAATATCTCTAAGTGATGGGATGGTGAACGAAGTTGCAGCTGTCAAGACCAAGTAGGGTATTTTACAACATATTAGAGAACCCCTAGGACCATGCTGAAACCAGTTGGATATCCTCCTAAATATTTATCTCAGTGAATTAAAGGGAATAATACACCCAATTGGATGGAAGGTTATATCCTTGATGTGGGGTGAAAGTGTTATCTAGAATGCAGAAACACATTAAATGGATGTTGGTGACATAACATATAGTTCTGGAGTTTGGATGGGATAAGCCTCTTCCGAAACTAGTATTCAAAATGTACGAGGCACCGGGATTCACCAGTATGATTCCTATAAATATTGGACCTCTAATTATCTATGCACTACGAACTATGTTGAGATCGTAAATCCATCAACACCAAATAAATAAACACACGCCAGATAAGTGAAAGCCCTTCAAAATATATGAATAAGTCATGGAAAACTCACGTGCCTCATTTGAATCACCAAAGGGATTCATGTTATAATGTTTGATTCATTAATAAAATAGCTTGTGAACATTTCAATGCCACATAAAACCACAAAAGAACACAAAACCACAAAACCCTCACAAGCCTCATGATCATGTGACCTTTACTTGGTCACCTAATTCGGAAAATAGTCAAGTGATCATGCGATGGATAGAGTGGATCCTGAAAAATACAATTGAATAATATAAATACCTTTCAACAAGGATCAAACAATTACCAATGATAATTTATTAGTTTTTTCAAACAATCCCCAGAAAAAATAGGTCTTGCGAGGTGGTTCTTGTGAAACATTCGTGTCGCATAGTTTCATGATGTATTCCTGAAGAATGGACTTGTGAAGGGTTCACAAGATGGAGAATGCTTGTAGGAGATATGAGAGTTGGGTATCAATAGAATGAGCCTCCTTTCTCTCCCATATTTTTATGCCTTTACAGAGAATAAAAATCATCACCAACCCTATCTGGTGTCACCTAATAAAATTATTGATTTAATGACCAATGCTTCAGGCGGGTATTTATATTCCTCGGAACTATAAAACTTTCCCCACAAAAGTATCACTGGAGGGGGGGGGGCTTGTTGATAACCTACAAATGAGTATTGAGAAATCCAAAAAGGATAAATACTTGAATATGGGTATTATTTTCCATGAATAACAAAGGAATAATATGTTACAATATATTGTGAATCGTGTAAGCATCCAAGTGACACATGATCGCAAGACTATCAGAATGTCATACGAATGATTTAGGCGCAATTCATAACCTATGAAGTATCTTGTGGAGCCCATTTTACTAACCCTTCTATTCTAGAAAATGGATCACATACAGTCACTAATCACGTGAAGGATGAATGATGGGATACCCCAATCCATGTGTCTTTTCAATTGTACAATTCCTGAAAACTAATCTAAAAATAAATGGAAATTTGTGATAGAAATATATAAATTTTTGGATCCTATTATGGTCATAATAGTCAACCAACATTCCCAAAAAGCTCACAAGTCACCACAATCCCCCAGAAATATGTCATCATTACTTAATGACAGACGACTGACATGAGATCCCATTTAGAATCACATGTTTCTCCTTCAAAGGCCTAATAGAAATCCATCTTTATCATGGAGAATTTCTATGACAATCACCCTGAGTCACACGAAATCCTTTTAACATGAATCCAAATATCACGATGTTACTTTGGAATTTCATCTAGAAAATATGAAATCCACTTGGAAAGACCACATTATTAGGAAATAACACAATAATTGGATGCAATCCAATTAATGGGTCGCTGATGAGACGATCTTGAGGTCACTGAAAATCATGAGATTCCCCTTGAATGACCTACAACAAGATCATGAAAAACACATGAAATCAAATTGATCCACAGACTCCATCATGTATTTTCCAAATAAGTTCTATAAATTTGGAGAATAATTGAGTTGGTGAGGCCTATATATTCTCCACAGTAGTACGAAATACGAACACCTAAAATCCTTTAATCCCCTGTCATGTACACTTAACTTGTAGAGTGAATTTATCAATGTGGTTGATCTCACATTCAAACATGTTTTTCATCATGTAATGTTTATGGAATGTCCTATGAGATAATGAAACATTAATAGGCACTTCACATTATTACACATAGATCATGTGAATGATTTCTATTTTTTTATGTGATGGACATCGTATATATTTCACGAATCTAGAGAGGCATAAAAAACCTAACCATGAACAAATATATGGAATAAGTGATAAAAGGATGTAAATATCAAGAAATGAAAGACGTATGAGAATAAAATATAAAATGATCCTCATGATCTTCTCACGAACCACCCATTTAAAGAGACATTACCAAGACATGTCACTCAGATCATGTGATAGTCCTTTAGTATTCTATTTGCCCCATAAAAAGTGCACCAGATATGTCAGATCAAGCCACACGACACCTCGTAGGCATGTCAACCGAGTTTTATGAAACACATTAGTCTCATCAACTATACTTTGAATGCCTTTCATATGTGTCATGCAAATCATATGGAAATAGAAGTACATGTTAAATGAGTCTGGCGATGGAACTTGGGATGTCAACAGTCTCTCGCTACTTCCTCAAAAAAGCCTACTAGATTCTAAGATTTCCTGAATACATGTTAGTAATCTTTCGTGATAACACTGAGAAATGTCATCCAGGACAAGGAACACCCTCGTATAGGTAACACTGACACTCATTATCCCCTCAAATCATGTCAACCATCATATGCTGATGACACTAGGGAAATTCTTCCAGATCATGGGATGTCCTCCGTAATGTCATTATGGATCACATGAGGGACTCTAGGATCATTTATCCATGTCTTACAATATCCTCTATACAATCCATTCTTGGTTATAAGAGAACCTTAAGACATGTCATCAATATTATGCTATGTCCCTCAGATAATTAAACAAGATAATATGATTGTATTTTGAAATTTCAGAATGATACACTATCACATGTCAAGCTGACATTCAAGGCATGATTAGAAAACAAAGAAATCGTGTCAGGAAAACATGCAGACCAGGTGAAGTAGGTGTCCCATGACTTCAAAACATAATCCAGCTCTATAGTTAGGGAAACCATAGTATACAATCATTTATTTAATAAACATTTAGAACTATGATAACTATGATTCCTAAATTACAAGAATATATAGGAAACCTTCCAATTTCCGGATCTCAAATGGGAATCCACTTCGGTTCATGTCCTTTATTATCATTGACATGTCAACAATCGGGACTCTATCATACCCATAAGGTGATCACTTTACCTCATCCATATGTATATTGATAAGTGAAATGAACTATAATGACTCTAATTCCTATAATTACAAGGATATGTTGGATTCCTTACTAATGTAGGAGCTCTATATCAATCCACGAAAGGGATACCCAAGTATATAAGTCCTCCATCCATATGCAGGGACACTTATTACATGATATACCTTTTTCCATAAAATGATAATGGGTCACATGGGCTTAAGGAGTGACAATGCTAAAATCATTCATATCATGAATTTTCACTAGTTAGGTAAACCAAAATTGCATAAGCTCTGATGATCATCATGATATGGATCCCTGCATACAAGGATATACACCTTGGGGCTTGAATTAAGGGAGTGATAAAACATTGATAAAATGTATTCATTCCATAACCATGATACATATGAATTTCCCACTATATTATATCTCAAATATATGGTTCATATGTTCTTTAATATATATATTCTTTTATAATTGTGACAAAATACATAGATTAAATAAACTATTTGATCTTTTTTAATTCTATAAGTTGGATAGGTACGACGTGTCCTAGAGGCTCCATCCAATCCATCTCATATTAATCAACTCCTTAAATGGAATAATATTTTGGAGCCTCTACGTATATGGATCCAACATATAAGCATGCACCAATCATGTGAAATTTTTGAAGAACCCCAGATACATATAGATGGATTCACTAAATTATCCCCCTTTCATGTATAAAATAGATTAAACCTATGGTCATTTTTCTAAGAGAAACTAATTCCTCATCCAGAATCGGAATAGTATTAACCTATGGTCATTTTGATAAGGTAATCCTTATGTTATCTAGATTAGGAATAGATTCATGAAACTATCATAAATCTATAAGAGATTCCTCAAGTAGGAAAAAATTCCCCCTAAAAGGGTGGGATGAACTAGTCCGCCTATTATCTCGACCAATATGAGTTCCTAAGAACCATTGTGTCTGTAACCACAACTGACCACCTTCCATTAGATAGAAGGTTGGTACCCTATTATGGATATGGGAAGCATTTAGATTCCCCGTTACAAAAAAATGTTGATTCTATGTAAATGATTTTTCATGAAATTGAACACCCCACAATCAACCATCAGGCCTAATCGAACATTCATTTCCATTGTTCCTTTTCCAACAAAATAGGAGGCCATGTATGTTTTCCATCTTGGTTGGGTGTCTAATGGAAGGATTAAATCTCAATCATGGATGTTTAAATTCTTATGTGAATTTCAAGGAATTTCCCTTGGAAAATGTTGTCATCTCGAATTGATTGTATTCGACCTCCAGATCATATCTTCATTGATGTTATGATTGATTAAATAGTGGAAAATCAGGTTGTTGATACTTTCACTAAGAGTTAAATTATAGTGGCCGGTTTGAGCTTGTATTTTTTGGCCCTATAGTTCTGTTCTATTTTGGTTGAAGTTGATTCATGTGGGGATTTTTATTCTATCATTTGTAAGAAAACATTGTGAAGTTACTCTAGCTAAATTTATTTTTTATAATAAAAAATATTTGAGAAAGACTACCTACCTTTTGAACATTTTTATTATATTATTTAAAAAAATATCTTTCTATAAATTCAATATATCATTTATTTTATTAATGTTAATGCATTAAAAAATGATTTTGTCATTTGTATGTACAAGTGGATAACCACCTCAACTAAGAGATGTGTCTTGTTTTCCATCACTTCATATCTTAAATTTTTTATATCATTGTATTTAATGAAAAAATATTTATTAATTATATAATGATTATTTTCTAATGATAAAATAATTCAAAAAATCTCAACATGATGATCGTTGAAAAATGAAACATTACTCTTGTGTACATAAGACCTACCATCTGCATGACTATAACATTGTTTTATTTTCAAAAACACATTTAGTTATTTTGTATAAAAGTGTAATTAATGTATTAATATTATAATTATGTATTTATTATTGTTTTAGAAAGATGTATAATTGTGTTTTTGAGAAAAAAAAAATAAATCGAAGACAATATGTATCTATGAACAAAACATCCTCAAAACACACTACGTGGACTTAACAGATTTAGTAATTAATTTTTTCATATACATAAATAATTTTATTTATTTATAAGGTATTAATCATGGAAATTTTTATCATGAAAAAACGATATATATTTATATTATACTAGAAATTAAATACATACATGATTGGTCTAGACTAAAGGTATGAAATTTATAGTCTCAATTTTATTTCTAGGAGACATATTCCATATTCACCATAGATATCATTTTTGTTGGGTATATTAATCAAATTATGGATATTATATCATGAATACACTTTTTTTAGGGAATCTATATTGTTTTGTTTGATTCTATTCTTCCATGGGCCATACAGTTAAATTTTTATCAATGTGTTAATTGTTTTATGTTACAATATCATTATTTACAAATATTGTTTATTATATATTTTTCAACAATGAAATTTCATGAAATTAATATTAAGAAACAAATAAAATTTAATATACCATTTTTACATCTATATAATTTAATTTTTTCCTTCTATTTTCTACATTTTATATACTCAAGAGAACGAATGACCTATTTTAAGGTAAACATAATTTATTTATTTCTTTAGTTCAAAATTATTTTCTTCCATATCCATATTTTCAAAAAATGATTTTAGTAATTATTTTAATATTAAACTGTGATTATTGAAATTTATGTTTCAAAATTATTTAATTTTTAAAACATTAATTTGGAGGAATCTTCTTATTAATTTATGAATGAGGTACCTTTTGAAATTTTCTACAAAAGTGTAAAAGGAATGTATTATTTTTATATATAAAATTAGAACATAATTTCATATTAACATTTCTGCTAAAATTTTTTAAACATCATTTAAAATTATTTTTGTATAATTTCAAATAATTTTTTTCTTTAATATATTTTTTTTTTTACGTGATATCATGAATCACACATTTCATTGGGTTATAACCATTCTATTGTAACACACATTTTATATTCCATTTATTTAATTAATTTCATATTAATTATATATATTTGTCTCATACAAATTTATAACTATCTCATTTTATCATCCATTTTACAGTGTAATACATGCCATAAATTTGGTTCTCAAATTCCATTTTTAAAATAATACATGATTAAGGGATTTTTTCTATTACATAATCCATTTATATAACACTCCTTTGATATTTTTATTCCCAAATTAACACCACATTTTGAGACCTATAATAATGTAATCAAATATGAAAGTCAATAATATTTATAACATGTTTCTCTATGTAATATTTACAAAATATTTTTTGATTATTATTTGAGGAAAGACTATACAAAAAAATTTATTCATGGATATTTATTGTGATCAAGACTTATGATTAATTTTAGTTTGAATTAAACATCATCATGAAAATGTTATCATGGGTTTTCTAAAATAGTGCTACAATGCATTGGGGAAAAAATAAAATTAGATGTTATCTATAGTATTATGGAGTAATCCTAAACCATGATGGGACTATGTTCATCATGTGATGTTTTAATACACGTTATCCGTTACATATGGTTATGTCATTTTTTATGTATTCCATGTTCCCACTATTTCAATAGACTTATGATACCATTTTCCATAGGTTATTCTCTCATGTGATTAGTCATCATCCTTCTATTTTATTATATCATGGTATAACACTCACTCACATGTTATTCTTTCTTGTGGTTTAAATTAACTTACATGACCTTTTAGTTCACCTTTTTTTTCAATTTACCTCCCACAGTGATCAATTGATGTTTTAGGATCTCAAAGGAATTTAGGTTATCATTATATAGATTAAAAAATACTGTTTAATTTTAGTTTCACATTGATGTTTTACATACCTAGTCTTCCAAATACACTAGGACTCTTGATAATTTTGTTGAAATTAATGTATATTTCTATTAAAAATTATTCCTGAATATGGGTCAAAATGTATAATTATGTTATACATATAACTTAGTATTCCCATCTCATATGAAATATATTCCTAATGTGTTCCATGTGTCACTATTTTTTATGTATTTCTCCCTCCTATAACATGTCTTCAAATAGGAGGTCCATGATGTGTATCATTATTTATCTATGACTGAGCTTCCAGTTTTGATTATTTATTCTCATGTATATGTTCTCTATGTGATGTCTATTCCCTTGGTTTGGGAATTATGGAATAATGATTCTAATTTTTTTTGAGATGTGAAATCATGAATCATTGATGGGATAGTAGTAGCCTCATCTTTTAATTATAAATAATTCAAGAAATAATATATTGGGGAAGAACGAATTTATGTTAGAGAGAATTATAACTTCCAGACTCCATCATTATGTTTACTTTTATCCCTTATTTTATCACCCATTATTTGTTTTTTATTTTTGAGATGAATTTGGGGACATTTTAAAATATTTGGATATTTCGTGGCATCTACACATTTGAGGGAAAACATAAATGTTGTATCTGGAAATGATCTTCTATATTTTAATGATCTATTGGGAGTTCTTAGTTTGTGAAAACCATGATACCTCCCCCTAAATTCAAGAGTCATTGGATAGTGGAAGTGCATGGTTAAAACATATTTTTTCAAATAGTGTGGATAGTCTATGTTTTCTCTTCCAGTAGCTATGTGAGGATCACAAAATTGAAAATAAAACTATTAAAACAATTAAGTTCTCTATAGTGTCCCAAGATGTGGCACACAACATGTCAAACAGTTCATCCAAACCATGCGACAAGAATTAAACACTTAAAATTTCTTAAATATCAACTTAATACCCCTATTTTAAATTCTGATGTCATATAATCAAACATAATATAAACCTATTGAGAATAGAGGCCCTCTAGAGGAGATATTGGTTCCCATAACCTCTTGTCTTCAGGGATCTATCTACCAATAGATGTGTTTGATTCCATCAATAATTTTTTGTATATTTGTTATGAATTATCATTTTATCATCTCTATCACACTAATTTACAGGGGTGGATCCTCATGTTATTAATAGATCTAGATATTTCATTATTTAATTTTGGGTCTAGGATTCTCCTTCATTCATTGTAGACTCCAATCATTCTTTTGGATCCATTTTTTGTGGTTAATGATCATCATTGTAGGTATGTGGATTCATAAAGAAATCTATACTAATCAAAAACATTGATGGTTTTTATATAAAATGTATTATATTATTGATTTATAATGTTTAAATTAAGTCTGATGAATACTGGTAGAAATGTGATGATGTTTTTGTGTGATGAATTCTTTTGAATATGGATTTCAAAACAATGAGTGAATTTATGAAAATGTGATCTTCTAATGAAGATAATGTTTTGATAATGATTTTGTTGAGTTCATTGCCCTGAAATTATATATAATTTTTAATAAATTTTTTTAAAGGGAAATAAATTATTTTTTGATAAAAATAGTTTGTTTTTTTTAAAGGAAAGGATTGTTTTGAAACTTGAACTCGGGTTCAATAAATATGTTGGTATATTGATTGATTATATTGAATTAAATAACCATAGGTAATCTATTAACTTAAAAAACATATGAATATGAGTAGTTAGGTGTGTTTATACACACACTATGTAAACTAATATCTAGAAAATAATTAATGATGATATAGATTTTAATCTATCTTCATGTTTTGGAGTATATTATATGGGATTAAATCTACTTCTCATAGGCCTTCTGATATATGGATTTTTTTATAGAAAGCTTCAAATTCCATTAATTTATCCTAAAATGTTTCGAATAGAAAAAAACCCAACTATTATTATTTTGGATCTATTACTAAAAATGACTATATATTATTTATACAATCTAGTGTTTATAATTTTAATTAATTAATTATTGTTTAGATGAAATTATTATTTAGTCATGTTTTATTAAAATGTTCTCATTAGCCCAATTTGAGGATAACATACCTCAAAAACCATTTCCTTTTATAAAATTGAATTTTTTCTAATGAATATTTTATTATGATTTTTTTAAAATAAAATAATGTAATGAGTAATATAAAACATATAAATGTTTCTTTATTTGATATATATTTTTTATGGAATTATTGGTGAGATCAAAATATGGTTTTTTTACTCACACTCTACCTTTTCCTTGATATATTTTTAGTTTTTATTCATCCTGATCATTGAAATAGGAAATTAGCAATTAGAGGTTATTGATATTATTTCATATTAGTCCATGGGAGTAGGTAGTGATAGGTTGAATATGATATCAAAATATTACATGAAATTAGTATGTTTAATTCTTGATGGTATCTTGTAATGAATTGGGTTGATAAACATTTCTTGATACTCTAATTGTGTTTCATAGGCTTTCACCCATGTAGATTGTTTGGAATACCGACTACATATTAATTTATATATATTTCATTAAATTTTTAATTTTTCCATAGGGAAAAATTAATCCCATTAATTTTTTTATTCTATAGAACATTTCACCAGCCCATGGGGATAGAGAACTATCTTCATGACATTTCAAGGCTGATTCAAGTACCATTTAGGTAGGATATTTGGATAGGTTTGTGACATATCCTTCTTTAATATTTAATTTAATAATGACTTTGATAGTGTATTTTGTTTATTTACATTTGCATTAAGTAATTTTCTATCCACATTTATCATTGAATAGTATATAACATTGCATAAATGTAAACCGGGAATAGATGTAGGGAGAAACATAAGTCTATGAGACCCTAAACATAATCAAATTCTATGTGAACAATTTTAATAGTTAAATCCAATGAAAAATGGAATACATTATATATTGTTACTATTCACCATGATTATAAACACCCTAAAATAGTTTCAAAAAAATCTTATAGATTTTTTACCATAATTTTCTATAATATAATCCAAAACAAACCCTAAATGGATGATTTAGGGTGTAATATACACATCCATCATAAAATGGATCTTATTATAAATTTAGAAAGAAAACATGGAAAATATCAATCACCGGAAATAGAAAATTATATATAATTGAATGAAATAAAATTAAATTTCATTTTAAATTATTCACTATTAAATGATACATTATAGAGTATGTTTTAATGGTGTGTCATCATACCAATGAATTCAATTCACATTTAATGTCATTACTAGTTTATGAATGTATTCTTGTCAATCCAACAGTCACTCCCACGTTATGTTTAACCACCCATTACTTTTAGAAAATAAATTAATGAAATATAAATAGATAGCTTACTTAAAATGAACTATAGTAATAAAAAATAACAATAAAGAGAAAGGGTACCATCATTACGACTCAATATCCTACATGAAATACAAATGTTCAATATAACTCTTCATAGTGAGAACTTTTCTCCAAAAATTAATGTTATTTCATTTATAATTTATATTGTTTTCCTATAGTGGTATTTTTAGTTCATATTCAAAGAAAAAAATTCAATAATTCTTATATCTCAATAAAAATTATCTTTTCCAAATGTCACTCATTTATTGATAACCCCAATCAATTACATCACTTATAACATAACAAATATAAATTGTTACAATATCACAAATTTATGATATGATTCAACTACATAATCACTTGAAAATCAGTCGTCATTATTGAAGTGTGATCCTCCACATTGCATCATGATTCCTTCAACCAATGAGAAAACAATTGACCCCTTTTTCATGTAGTCATTATTATTTAATTATCTTATCATTCTCATTTTTGTGTTTTTCATGCTTGTGGAATTGAAAACATTTCACTACTATAGTTAGTGACCTTGAACCAAAATACATTGTACATTCAATTTTAATTATATAAATTAAATTCATATCAGATAATGTTTTTTTTCATTATAATTATTTTGATAATATTCTTTGAGTATTTTTCACCTTATACGGTTAAAAAAGTTAACCAATTAAGGAGAACTTATAGATTCTATGGAAAAAAATTTAAATATAGTTCATATATTCTATATAACATTTATCATCTTGGAAATAAATTTTTTTATCAGGTGTGGGTGGATTTGTTATCCATTTATAATTAACCTTAAAAATATTTCACTACAAGATCATTATGAAGGGAGGTCATGATGATTATCCCAAAAAGAGTAATTCTACATGTTTTATGTTTAATTGGATATTTTGATATGTGTATGTGTGTATGTTTGTGTTTTTCCCGAAATTTAGTTATGTGTTGTTGTATTAGGGATATATTGTATCATGTAATATATATTAATTCCAATAAATTATCATTAATTTATGTTCGTTTTCAATCTAATAATGCAAAAAATATTTACATTTTATTTAATTTAAAATTATTTATTCTACATGAAAAATGTGTAATTTTGAAACACTATATGAGATTGAAATTATCCCAGTCTCAAGCATACTATCAATATTAAATAAAAAAGTTACATTTTCAATATTCTTTTAATCGAATTGATAAAATCAATCCAACTATTAATTCTGATAGGAATTATGTTTTATTAGATATCAATCATTTTTCAATTTTTGAATGAGATTCATTATTTTTTAAAAATTTATAATGTACCCTTCTGATAACAACTAAAACACTATTCATTTTTATATTTTTAAAAATGCGATTAGTTCATAAAAAATGTGTTCATGTTTTCGATAAAAATTGAGATTTGTTTTTTTTTCACATTTGAACTATATTAATTAAACATATTTAATTAAATAAATAATATGGTAGTACAATATAATTGATTAATTTATTTATTTATTATAATGTAAACATGAGAAATTGACCAATCCTATTTAATATTTGGGGTTGGGTAATGAGTAATAGTTTTGTAAGGACATTTTCATATAAAATTTATCAATACAACCTTGACATATCATGTAAAAACATTTTATTCTAGGTTTATAAAATTAGGTGGCTTGTTTTTGTACATCTAGTGGTGTTCGAGTGATATGAAAGTTTTTGATGCTTGTTAATGATTGAAAGGTTAATTAGAGGATATTTACAGTCCCTAAATTGTTTCTCTATTAATTATGTTCCTTCAATAAATATTGAATAATCATATTCCTATAAATATAAAGGAGGAGTGGTGTTAGAATTTATTTCAATGAAGTTAGAGAAAATTTGGTAATTAGGGTTCATATGTTTTCCACATTTTAGAGGGTTATCTATATTCTTTTACACTAGAGGAACTATAGATTATTTATCATATCTTATCCTTTACCTTCACCCTAATATTAATGATGATAAAAATTTGTATATAAATATTATCTCCCCAATTAATTAGTCATTAGAATTATCTATGGATACCCTGGTATGTTTTAAATTTTCAATTCATTTTTGACCAAAATATTATATACAGTTTTTATTTTTTATTTTATTATTTTTTAATATAAATTTATGTCTATGGATGGGTTTTAGTATTTATTTTACTTCATAACAAGGTCAAACAATTATATTAAAACCCTTTAGTAGTATTGAAAAAAAATTATTGTTGTAAATAGATTCATAGGATCTTATCATGCATGAATATGTGATGAAAAGTAGATATCCAACCCTAAATCTATGTCATTGATACAAAGGGTTTCATTTGAAAAATATTTGGGTAAATATATTTTATTTATTTGTTCATTTATTTTCCATGATGGACGTGTTCATATGATATATTTGATATAACCATTTATTAGTCTTAGGGACAACCTTGGTAAATGAAAATTTTCTATGATCAATTATAGAATGTTTTATAGTATGATTAAATGTTGGAAAAAATGGAAAATTTTATTACAAATCACATATAAAAACTAAATTTTAGTGATATTATTAGTCCCATTAAAGGTAAATTTTTAGAGGGTTTCTAGTCATCCCCTATGTGTAATATCATGTAGAATTATCTCTCGTCCACCAGACATCTTATAAAATCTAGATCAAATATCCTAATAAAATAAATCGTTGGATGTATACTTTTTTATATGATGTTATTAAAGTATAAATAATTTTATAAAATAAATGGGAAAATGAATTCAGTTATTTAAATTTATATGATTAATAATTATTTATATGATAAAAACTATATAAATACTATGTTTATTATAATAAATGGTGTGTTTATGATTAGTTAAATTTTATAGTAATACATAACATTAAATCCTACATAAAATATGAAATTTTTAGATGCCTTACTATTTTAATCAATATCATAAATATGGAGATTGATATAGTAGATTAATCATGATATTCCTATCCACGATAATATATCTTTTCTTATATTAGAATGGTAATCTATTTTTTATGAATATTTCTTGACACGTGATTAGGTAAATCAATTAGGTGGTAACCTAGAGGCACGATATTGATAAAAATGAGGAGATGAGTTGGAAAAGATATTGTTCACTCCAAAATCCACAAGTAGAATTATTTTACATCAATATGTTTATTTTACCTAAAATAAACATTCCCCAGGAGCCGATCTTAACTCTGATATGACAAGAAGATGTATGAATCTAGGACCACTACTTTTCAGATAGTATAAGATACTACATTAGTTGGTATTTATTGAAAAAAATAAAATATTGAATAATAAAAATTGATGAACTGATTGTGAAATTTAATTATTATTATAGATATTTATGTCCATAAATGAAATATAGTATTTATCCTCGAAATATCTTATTGAGGTAAAATAAACTGTAATAATTTTATTGATTGGTATCTCTATTTGAGAACTAATATCGATAAATAAGTGAAAAATTATATTCTATATCAAACCAAAACAAATTTGATATTTACTTAAACATTGTAATAATGATAATATTATTATGAAAAGTATAATAATAATTTATTTGTTATAAGATATATAGTGCTATTTAACATTGTTTACATTAATTAGATATTATACGAAGACATGTAATCATATGAAAAATATATTATAGAGATCAATATCTCTAACCTTGAATCATGGGTATTGGAAATTATGTTTGTATTACATATTTTGTTTAATTTATTTGTTCTAAAATATCAATAAAATCATTAAGGGATAAGCTATGCTATTTGGTAAATATTAAGAATGAGTCACAATAAATCATGTAAATTTTAATTCAAGAAAAAAAGGAGTACAATAAAAAATAGTTCCACATGGATTGAAAAAAATGATAACAAGAATCAAGGGGGCCTAAGTTATTGGAGACCAAGGGAACCTCCTCTAATGATATTAATACCCTTTGGCTTCAAGCTGTTCAAACCACAAAAACAAAAATTCTCTTGTCCCAGAATTTCTATTGAGTCTATGCAGTCTACATCCATATTTCACTCTCACCATGAATTTAAAACTATGATATCAAAACCACTGATGCTTCGTCATTTTCTGATTTTATACGATACAGAAAAAGGGGGTTTACCTTGACCAAGGATGGCATCATATAAGAGCATATAGTCTGTTTATTCTTTAGAAATATCCAACATCCTTTTTATGTATATATTCAATCTAGTAAGCATATCCATAATCAAATTATAAATTGAATTTACCTTACCCACCCTTATTGTGATGGCCATAATGGTTGAATCACAACAATCATAGACAATACCTCCTCTTCGGGTCAGTCATGGAACACAAAAACCATAATTATTGAGTTCAGAACCCATGATAGAGGTTGCAAACAAACCCAGTTTCCTGACTGAAAAATATGATTCTAAGAATATAGAAGAGGATTTTTAATAATTCTCTACAATGAAGTATCCTCTGTCAAATTACCCAAGACCCTTACAATATCTATTAGAATATTTTTTGACCTTCCGTATAATCACTTGACAATTTTATGTATGTCCTTCATAGATGCTCCTATTTCTCGATTGTCACAAAAACCAGCATCCTACATGTAATATCAATGTACATATTATTCTTTCAATACCACTCATTCCATATCCACAAATACTAGAAATCAAGAAAATAAGGATTATTAATTGGTATAGAAGATAATGCGGTGAATTCACAAAAATAATTCAAAATTTATTTGGCCCATTCTCTATCAATGGGAATATGTTCCAAACACTCTTATTTATGATTTTTGCGGCAAACACATCAATAAATAAGATAAATCCTACATTGTTTTACATTAACATTTGTAGATATAGCTTCATTTAGAATCCTCTAATTTTGGAAATTATATTTCATTGGAATAATCTTCACCCAAATAATATTTTTCTATATATCAATGAAATCTTGGATAGTTAAAATCCTATGGTAATTACCTATTGTGATGGGGCCTGATGAAGAAGTAGTAAATATAAATTGATTTGGACTTGAGGATAACATAATGTTGTTGAAAATATCATTTATGTACCTATCCATAACAAAATTTTTAAAAGTAGGGTACTTAAACACTTCCTTAAAAGACATAAACATATCAGGACAACTTCGGTATCCAATAATCATTCTACTCCAGTTGTGATGCCAGAACAGAATATAATCCTCTCCAAAAATCCAATGTGTATATGTCCTGAGGAAATCCGCAATTGAACTAATATTATTCTATAAACAATATCAATGTCAATCCAATAATTTCATATCTCCCACTGAATTACCACGAATGGTTCTCCACCATAAATTACAACATTCCAAAATCTCCCATGGTAATTTTCCATGCATACACATAAAAGTAACTTTAAGGCTACCGACATTAACTCTAACATCCTTTAAAGAATGATCCATCTGATCCCATGATATCCATTTTCTCTTTCCCTTATCCTTATGATCCCATATGAAATTACACATAATTATTTCATTGATATTTATCACCCCATTTGGAATCTTGGAAGAAGATAGAGGATGTACATGAGTGGAATGAATCACACTATTAAACAATATTATTCTCCATCTGAATAAATGAAATTTATTATTCAAATTAATAACCCGAAACCTTATCTTATTAATAAAATTATCTAAATCATGAATTTGAAGAATTTTAAAAGATAGAGGAGCCCCCAAATAATCCATAGGAAAGGTACCCTTATTCATATATATAATATGACCAATGATGGCAACTAATACAAATTACAATAGTTAAGAACATAGAATAATCTTTTTTTGTAAATGACAAGCCCATTCCAAAGAAAATACTCATCCAAAACATTACTCAAAAAACATATGAATCTAAAGTATGCATTCATGAAAATAATAGTATCATTGTCAAATATACAATGAGATGATGCAGGAGATCCAATCCTATACAGATATGGAATAATAACACCATTAAACATGCTTCTATGAATAATCTGACTGAGAACATCTTGAAAAATGTTGAATAAAATGGATAAAATAGCCCCCTCCCCTAAATATACCTCATTTGTATTTCAACAAACCATAGGTATTGCCCATAAAATATAATTCCAACCAGGAAGAAAAAAATAAATAAAAATTAACACAATTTTCCAAGTAGAAAATCCCATACCTGTTAGCACATTATTATTAAAACTCTATTGAAATTGATCATAATATTAATTCATATCATATTTAATGACCATATTATAACCCTGGGTTTTGAGATTAATATCCCTATCCATTTCATGGGCCAATGTTATATCTCCCTAAATTGAATGTCCCTTCAAAAATCCATGCTATTCATGAAGAAATCCATTGTGGTAAATGAATGGACCGACGAATACTAATAATACAAGACATGATCTTATAAGGAATATTAAACATACTAATATAGATGCAATTACAGATATATGTGGAATTATTAGACTTTGGAATTTGAATCACAGTGGTGGAACCTGTAACACGAGGAAACATCCCACCCCTAAAAAAAATTTGATCAATTCCCTGATATAATCCTTAATAAACATCCCTAATGTTCAATAGAAAGACAAATGAAAACTTTCTAGACTAGTAGCACTATCTTGAATGAACTTATTCATGGAATCAAATATCTATTTATCTTATGAAAGATATCCCATTTCATCATTCTCACATGATGAAACACTATTCAGAATATCGTCCAAAATAACTATGGGTTCCCTTGGATAACCATTTCACATATTCTCATTATAAATAGCCTGAAGATCCCAAAAAACAATATTATCCACATACCCAACAATGTCTGTATCATCTATAAAAGAACCATCCTCATGTAAGATAATAGGTCTCCCAAAATAATGACTCCCTAATATAGGCGTGAAAACACACGGTGTTTCTATATCTTTCTTTCAAGCACTTGTTCCTTGATTAATCTCTAGATAAATATTCCTATCTAAGGAGTATATCCACCAAATTATTTTTCTTATGAGAAAGATATTTAAACAACCAAACATTCTGATCATCTTCTATGCTATATTAGATATGATCAACATCATTCATGATTTCATATAAGTCTTTATCTGATGGAGGAAGATCCCTCAACCATGCCTATAAACTATTCATTAGATGTCTATGTTTGTTATGAAGAATATACACTGTATGACCCTATATAGGCTTTTCTAGGACATCCTTTCCAAATCATGGAAGGACAAATCATTATTCCAATACCAATATTATCTGAATCTCTCCTAATTACCATTCCTGGATGTTAAAGTGATCACTAGTGGGGAATGGTCATAAATAAATCCTACCAAATCATCCACTATAGAATTGGAATATGTCGATATAGCATGTTTGTTTCCTAAAATATTTCAATATGACTACATAATCTATGATATCCCTACTAATGATTAGACCATATAAACTTATCTCTATGAATATTGAGATCAATCAAGACCACACCTGCCATGAATTGTGTAAAATCATTTCTAGCATGCGTGGGGAATTCCCTCTTCCTTCTCCTCATCCGAGTCAGAAAATATATTAAAATAAAGATAATTTAGGATATTTCATAACATAATTCTTTTCGGGGACACAACTCCTAGAAATGAAAGATAATAAGGTTGAATAAAAGTTTTGGTTTTCCATGATTATATTAAATTGATCACCTGATTTAATGTAATCCACAGGTAATATTTTATTCCCAAAGATCCATATATGTCGATTTATCAGGTCCAAATTCATGAATCCATTCATATTTCATTTACTAGAAAAATAAATAATCTTATCTAATTGTTTCATATGCAAATGAATATGAACCATACCAATTTTTACATTTTTATAAAATAGGATATAGAAAATCTATTTAGACATGGGATCCAATAACCCGAGAATTCCATATGAGTACTGGTGTAATTGATAAAATAATGTTCTTGGATTGGCTAAAAAACATGTCTCCTTTTGATAGTGGGAGATAGTCCTCACATTTTAATACTGATACCATGATCTGGTACAAAATATTTCAGCCTTTGGTAGATAACCCACGATAGACTGGGATGAATCTATGTTATTTATTCTCCCCCTTCTATCCAATGTGTAATTAAATTCTGAATCTACTCCAACTAAATAAAAGTAGTCTTTACTCAAACCAAGATCAGTGGGTGTGCAGAGAAGATTTTCAGATATTAATCCACAGGATGAAAAGGACAAATTTAGGGGTAATCCTTATTCCCAAAACTAAATTAGGGCTCATAGTAGAGTAATAATAGAGGTTCACTATATCAACATTGAAAACATGAAAGGAATTCCTAAAATAAAAATCTATGAAAAACAATCATCGGAAAATAGAAGAAAAACTATCACCAACCTTGACCAGGGTCGTTGGTTTAGGGATGTGTGGAACAATCTATCGACCAGGAACTTCTGAATCTTGTAACTGTTTTTTCACATGAATCATCTAATCAAGGACTTGATTTCCCTCAAAAAATACTTTATAATAATCAATAATTGATGATGACGATTAGTGTTTATCAGTCCTCAAACCCTGATCACAACCATTTTGACTTCCCTTTCAAATTATACAACACACCTACAAAGTGTGGCCATAAAGGTGGTAATTGGAGTGAAATCTCAAAAAAATGGATAAACTTTTTTATGATTCCAATAGAAATAATCCTACACCCAAAGAACAAGATTTTATTTAACCGGATGAGAAATATTCATATCCAGCCATATTTGAGTCATCATGATATTCCTCCATTATTTGGTCCTAAAATATGATAATAAGAATACAAGAAGAGAATTTCCAATCATCATCGATAATCCTACATTATGGAAAGGAACAGGAAGACTTGTAATATTGAACCAAACCACCAACGCAAAATTTTCCATACCATGATGAGCGTCAAAAGACCATATGGATAAGCTAAAATTCCACCGACCAATAGAATGAAGAGAAAAACACTACTCCTAAACAATGCTTTTCTAGGAACCTATGGCAATACAAAAATATTTCATGTGGATCAGATATATTTTCAACAAAATTTGAGGACCCCAAGAATCCACAATCCATTGGAAAACTAATGAAGATGTCCTCACACACCCAAAATGGGAAACCAACATCCATCGCAAGCAACTTGATTCCTCCTTGAATACTTACATAGGGATATCTATACAAATATGTGATCCTTTACGAACAAAATTGGACAACACCATAGAGACTTCCAGGAAGCATGTATGAAAAGGAGGGTTACCACCGCATATAGAAACCATAAATGATTTTGGGGAAGGCACATTGGAAGAGGTATGTCCCTCTCTCTCACTATGTATTTCATTAACTGGGAGATAGAATCATCGTTTTTGTAATTCAATAATAGAGAATGTTTTGTAGTGTTATAATAGACAAAACTACATCTACTCCTTCCTTTTTTATTGTTATTTTTTTGAATTATTTTATCATGTACCATCAATAAATAGATATTTTATTTATGTGTATTTATTATATAATATTTTTCCATTTGTTATACATAATAATTATTGTTCAATTTTATGAAGAAAATTTCTTTGGTTCTGATAACCAATTTAATGTCATCTAAATATATGATTTTTATAATAGTATTTATAATTTAAATGAAAAAATAAATAATTTTTTCCATTCCAAATATCCATCAAATTTCTATCTATTGTATATAAATAAGAATAGTATACAAGGACTCTATAATGATTGATTACTCTATTCATATAATGATGAATCATGTTGTATATAAGAATAATTTTCACTGAGGAAACTGATAAAATTTCATCTCATGGGTAATGGGAAATGAGAAAATGATTTATTAGATCTCATACATAATGATGTTTTTGGTCCTATTAATAAAGAAGAGCAATATAGTTCTCAATAATTCATTATATCTATCGATGAGTTCAATATATATATGTATTGGTTTCTTATAAAATTTAATTATTAATCACTATAAATGTTTGAAATGTCAAAAAATAAAGTGAAAAATATTCACTGGAATACTATAAAAAATATTCATATAAACAAGGTGTAGATTACCCAAGTTAATAATTTCATTACTATTTATAATATTGTAAATGAAATATAGTCTCCCTCCACCTACTGCACCATAGTTAAATAGTGTATGAAAAAGTGGGAATCAAACACTTTTGGGAATTATCTGATAAACAATGAGTCTGAAAGAACATCATATTTATTTTTGTGGTTACGATCTAGGAAGTACATTATTTACACTAAACAGTGTAACATCAATGATTAAGAAAAAAAAATAGATTATATGTAGATAGCGAAGCAACAAAATTAAGATTTTATTAATATTTAGTGATGAGTGTCATATTTGAGACATATTATATCAGGAAAACATATTCATAAAGAAAAAATGTTTTCTTTTTTACCCTATGTTTGTATCACTGATAGATCCTTTTATTTCACCAATTGGTGTCAACACATGTGAAAAAGAATCATATGATGTTTATTTATCCTTTTATATCTCTACATAAGAGTTCCAATAGGAGGTTTATTTTCATTCTCAAACCCCGATCTCTTTGTTCTTTTTAGACATACCTCAACGAGATAGTCGTGATGGTTACATCATGGATGTTTGGGATTTATAATCCCAGGTATTGGTTGGTGTTCTAGACTATTATAATATATATATATATCTCTCTCTCTTTTAAAAACCAAATATTAATATTTCAAAATGAATGGTTGATCACATTTGTATCAACTTCATCTCATTACTCATAAATTGGATTGTAGATATCAGAAAATATCTTGATTTTAAGATATCATTGATGTTGATTAGGATCTTATGACTTCCAATTCAATAAAAATTTTGACTATCATAAACATTATGGATAACCAAATTGGCAGGGTTTTTAGGATTATTTTATATTATTGATTCATTTTTTATATTTATACATATAATCCAATCTTGATATCTCTTAGTCCCTTCTATGGTGTATCTGAATCATCATTGATGGGGAGATTAGTTTTCAAAGGAAGCATGTATATGAATATTTCATGGATTTTAGGTTCTATTATGTTAGTCAAGCCGACTAATCTTCTATCATGTAGATTAATAGTAGATTTGAAAAAAATTTAAAAAAAGTCTCAACAATCTACCAATTATCAACCGCTCAGAAATGAAAGATTAATAATTTCAAATTCTCCCATTTATCTTGTGACTATTTATTTATTATATTATATTCCATATCCCAAATTTTCTACTCAAAGTGTCTCATTGTATAATGTTTTATATGGTCGGATTCCACAATCCCGTGGTAGTGAAACCACATTCTATAATGACTGAAATATTTCAGACATAATTATTTTATTTTATTATATGAATATTAATTACATATCATTATGATCAATAAGAAAACCATAATGGTTTATAGTATTTACAAACATGGATTCATGAAAAATATATTACAAAATATATATACATAATCACCCCTTAATTATTCATACCCAGATCCCTTCTTAGACATATAATACATAAAACAATTCACCCCTTCTTAGGGAAAAGGAATCATAATAATAGGTGACTATAGATACATAAAACGGGTAAATAATAGAGATATTAATCAATGATAAAATGTAATAATATCTTGATCATAAGTGTATAGGAACATGTTCTTAACATTTTAAATTCATACCAAACTATTTTTTTATAATAAATTAAAATATTGAAAATGAAATAATATTTAAAAATAAATATTTATCAGTTCAATGGAAAAATGATAAATAATATTGGAATAAATTAGTATACATTACTGTAGGAAATTCTGTTCATGAGTCATACGTTAAACAATTTATCATTCATGTATTATATAAAAAGTATCTCATTTGAAAGACCACTATATGTTTACTTTAAAAAATTTATATAAACTCAACCATTGGTAAAATAGTTTTTTTTAATAATTTGAAAATAGTAAAAACATTCATTAATTAATTTTAAATAAAATGTAGATATGGATGAAAAATATTCCAAACCAAATAAGAAATGATAGCCATTATTGAAGAATTTTTTTTACTTTAGTGTATATTGGGAGGTGTAAATAAAAGGAAGAATTAAATTTTAAAAAATAAATAGTGGAAAAACAAAATATATTTGTTAGATATATATCATAAAATTTCTCTATAAAAACTTATTTATAAACTATCCTGATAACAAGTGTGGTTCTGACATAAAATCCACGAGGCATCGGGTATATTTGAATCATAATCCTCGAAAAATAAGTAAGATGATGTGAAACATTGTATATTCGATATATATATTCATGATATAAAATATGAAATTGTTAACTGTATACACTATATTTATAAAAAAAACGTGGTGAATACAAGATGTTTCATAGAGAATAAAATGTGAGACATGAAACCCTTACCACAAGTTAGTCTATGTTCATTAGAATTATATCCACCAGTATAATAAATTTAATTTTACTATTATAATTTATGAAAAAATAACCATAATAATAAGACAATATATGTTTCAATTATAAAATCTCAACACCCATTTTTAAATAATACTTTGGTACAACTATTTTTCGGGGAGTTAACTGTTTTTTACAGAAAAGTTTCAATTTATAAGTTGCAATCCTCTTATATTATCATGTTTAAATAATCTAAAAAATTTTATAATGAAATAAATAGAAAATATATTTACTATATACTCACTTAGGATCATCCATTAAAGGACTATATGTAAAATTAATTAAACCTTTCATAGAGATAATATTTTTTACTTATGCTTGGAAAATATTTTTATATTATAATAAAAATAAAGAATTAAAAATAAATAATGATTTATCTATATAAAATAATTATAAAATAGTAAATATAATAAATATTTAATAATTAAATTAAAATAATAAATTATGAACATGTTGAGAGATAATGAGTCATATATATACATGGAGATAATAGTCCACATGTACGCATAATGGGACACACATAATTATGAATTGATGGAAACTAGGTGGGAAATGATTCTAAAATCCAAAATTTATAATCTAATATAATTTATTATAATATACTTTTCTTTTATTTATGGATAATATAGGATTATATAATTTTTTTGAGAAAAAAAAACAGAATTTTATCCATTAAGAGTTATAAATATTCACTGGGAAACATCTATTAGAATACAAATTAAATCTTGAAAGGTTAGTATTATGATCACACAAAGACCTCTATGAATTGGTAAGGTATCATAGAATGGAATAAGGATAGGGAATGGTTTCGATACAAGTATAAATATTTTTCATGAATAAAGAATAAGATTTTACCATTAATAATGAAGGGAAGGGAGCCCTAGGAATTACTAAAGTATTAAATTAACATAAATTACATATTTGGTTCATATGGATCCAAAATAAAATATTTTTCACATAGGATGAGTTTTTTTCTAAATAATCACATCCAATATAATTTACTTATGTTTAAGTGTAATTTTAACCACCATCTCGTAGTTTTGACACCTTATTATCCCTTTTGACAATTACTATATTATTAATATTTAAAAGTATTTAGTGATCATGAATGTTACTATAAAGGTAAAAGATGCTTATATTAGCAACCTTATCCCATTAAATATGATAAATATATTATTTTTATGTATTTTAAATCAGTTTATAAAATAATAATTAATAAAATAGATAATTAAAGTCATTTTATAGAATATTCACTTAGTTTGACATTAAATATTGAAATTAAATTCAAATAAAAACATTCATCAGATTAATAATATGTAATATCTATCTAAAAAGATAGTGTAACACAATAATTCCTCAAAATTGTGTCATTTTTTGTCATTTTTAAATTATTTATTAGATTTTTCTATTACATGAAATATTCTATTTCATTGTTGCATATACACTTAAGGGAATAATTAAATCAATAAAAATTAATGGTAAATTCCTAATTTTTTAAATATTCACAAGAAAATATATTTTTTCAAAATCAACATAAAAGGATTTTATCCCAATGAAAAAATAATATTGTTTATCAAATAATGAGAGTTCCTATTTGAATTTACTCTTTAATTAAAAAAATATTCAGGTAATTAACAATGATAAATGGGAAAAAATTTCTATATTATTGAATATTGGATGACTAAGGATGAAATATATTATTCCAATGTTAATTAGTTAAGAATTTATATATTTTTAAATAATTAAAACATTAATTTCAACCTTAATTACATGACTTCCCCTTACCAATGTGACAAATATTTACCACAATTTCATTTCATAATGACTAAAAATAAATTTCAACTATTTACAACATTTTGTAATGATTTTTCAAAATATAGAATAATCCATTTATGATTATATATATAACAGTAATTAATCCATATTAAAATAAATTTTTAAAATGAAATGAAATTTCTCTTACAAAAAATTATTTTAAGCCTGAAACTATATTTATTATTTTGAAATTCGAAGTAAAACCCATTATAAGAATGTTAAAACATTCTATTGAACATATAATATAAAAATTTCATTAAAATAATTCATAAATATAGATAAATTTAATTTTATGACATAAAAAAGGGTTCTTATATTTTGTTTTTCATAAATATATATATTTTCTTAAATGAAAATTCTTTTATCAAATGATAACAAATTATCCTATTCTATATATGAGTAAAAAAATTATTTTTAATTTTTTAGCCAACTTGAATAAACATCAATACATAATATTCACAATAAATTTCACAGTAAATAATAATAATGAAATATTGTAACTAGGTTTTTTTAAACTATGTGTTATTTGTAATGAAATATTTCAAATACTTCACGTTTATATCAGAGAAAATACATATAAAATGTTTTTTTTGTTATATTATAACATCAATAAACTGAATATGTACATCCAAAAATTTTCACACATAATCAAATAAATGAGGATATATCAATTTGACAACATCATTTTGTTCATGTATAGATTAATTAAATTTATGAATCCACCGTAGAACAATAACCAGGTGATTTGTCTTGTTTCATAGAAATTTATCCCTATGATCTATGATTTCATCCCCTTTTCCTTCATATAAATGATCATTCTATGTTGTTATAACCGTTAATTTTATAAAATATGTTGGATCAAAAACTTATTTCATCTAGTGTGACACTTCAAACGAATAATGGACATGATAGAGTTTTAGTGGAAGATCCAATAGATAAGCTACAATCCCTTAAAAATACTATTGGAGGGAAACATATAACTAGATATTAACACTCTATTAAATCTAAATCTCATAAAATTATTATACAGAAAAACTAACAAGAATACTTTCACCCGAAAATTGAATTATTTATCCCATCATTGATTTATAACATAATTGATTTACCAAATCTACGATACCATATTGTGTTGAATAATTGATATGACACTATTAATTATTTCCAAAACTATATCAGGAAAAAAATTCATTCCCTATATTAAACCTACCATTTAATAGTTTTTATCTTCTTCCCACAGATATATTGATAATGATATACGTGAATGAACATGTTAATTTTATTATTGTAAGAATACTCGATGATGGTATGTGTTTATCTAAACATCCTTTGAAGTCCAGAGAATATGATCACAATATATCTTTTTTGGTTTTAATGTTTCTATCTGAATGGAAAACTATTTGAGGAGGATAAGATGCACTATAACAAAATTATGTATCATTGTATTCCAAAAAACACTACGAGATCATTGAGTTAAACTGAGGATCTTGATCAAATACAACAGAATGATGTACACCATGAAACATTACCACGTCATTATTGTATATTATTGAAAGCCGATCCATTTATATATACATTACCTGATAGAAATGATATTCAGACAGCCCAAAAAATATAAAGGATATAATTATATTTGGTTTTTTGGAAATAAAGTACTTTGATTTTATATGTATCCAGACCAAAAACCAAATATAATTATATCCATGAGATTTTTTGGAAAGTTTGATGAAAAAATATTGAGCAATGTGTTTTCATTGAAATTCTACTGTGAGAAATCATTAAACCACCCCAATGACATAAATATCTCATTATTAATTTTTTGAAATACTATGAACTGAGATACATACTCTATTATATATCTCATCATGTTTTCCTACAATAAATTCCAATTCATATCTATTTAAATCCCCATACATTCATATATAATAGTGAATGACACATTATGATATTATTCCAACATATATTTCATCATGTTTAGTATTGGTGGAACACATACATGGTTTATAAATATTATAATTCTATTATAATAATGGATGATCTGTATAATATTTCTCAACATCTTTTCTAGATCTATATATTCCTCCAACACGTCTTTAATCTTTACATTGATATATGGTGGAACATTTTTTAGAGGAATATAAAATTTCTCCCCTTGATTCAATATTAATAGATCATTTTTCTTCCAATATAGAAGTATTGGATAATTCATGATTCTCACCATAGATGATATAAAAAAATCTTCTAGACATAGAGAATAATCCATCTTATATGTGTTCCAACGGTGGTAATTTAATTAGAAGTCATAATAATCAATCTTGTCCAACCATTTTTTTGGAAAATATTTAACTCCCTCTTAGTGAATATATAATTTCATCTCTTATAATTAAAATTTTTGCCTCAATATTATCATATAATATAATACATCCATAGCATTATTCCATAAAATCCCTATGTTACATTCAAATAATTATTAGGGTAAATCCTATCATGAACCTTAAATTAGATTGATTCATACGTTATTACTATATCATTCTATGTGAAGAAACATCTCACAACCTTATTCAATGAATCACTATTGTTCACAAACACTTATCTACTAATCAGTACTGGAGAGTTGTTTCAATAACAAAAATTATTTTTAGATACATGAAATTATCATCACATTTCACATTCTTAATGAACATTAATCCATTCAAGGTTATCATTTTGAGTATATTAAATATCCATTATAAAATCATCAAATAATCCATAATAACTATCATAAACATGGAAACTATAGACCTATTTCATTTCAATTTGTTTGGTCTAATATTTAATAATGTTTTTATCAGACAGATCCACTGATATACCCTTTCTTTAGATTATATGACCCATTTATGAAACCTTCAGTATAAAAAAATAAATCATGACAAATCTTGCTTACATACTCTCATTACATAGGGAATTTGGAATAATTATGAAGTAATTTTCATTATAAGCATTTATCTATAATTATATAAGAATATTATATTGAAAAATTACCACAAACTGATCAAGATAATTTCATAATACATTATTATTTTAATCCATGAATATAGTGGGGGTATTAGTAAGACCAAATTTAATCATTATAATTTTATAGTGTCTATAGAACGTATTATTTTTTTTCTATCTCCAGATCAATGATCAATCATGGATAAATATTTACCTCCACATAATTGATCAAACAATTGAACAATATAGGTTATATGATTCATGTTCTTGATTTTGAATTTCTTATGTTCCGATAATCAAAGAAAATTGACATTAATCCATATTTATTATGAATAAAAATAATATATTGAACCTATGTTGATGGACATTGGAGATTAAATCCCTTAGAAATATTCTAGAGGAATTGATACCTCAATTCATGTAACTAATTGGGGAAATTCTGTATATAGTAATTAAAATTGGTGTAGCACTAGTTCTGAGTTCAATTAAAAAGTCATAGTCAAAATTTGGAGGAATACTTGGAAACTCTTATGGAAGGACACCAAAAAATAGTCATACCATTGGAATATATTCAATTTTGAGATTCTCTCAATCAATTTGACACAAATATCCTCATTTACATGGAATTAATACCCACAAAATATATGCAATTTCCATTGAAAGATGAATTTTGTCATAAAACTAATGGATGAACATAGGTTAGTTTTGGATATAACTTTAGAATTAACATCCATGGATGTCGATATCATATTATTATGAATAAATTCAATATATACCTAAAATAACCTAAAATTCACCCAAAGGGAGAATAATGTGATTTTTAAGAAAAACATTCACAAAAAAACATTGAGTGATAAATTTTACACTTGATATATATATGATTATCATTAACTAATGAATTTTCAAAAATATTAATCATCTAATCATTTTGTTTTATATTTTTATACCCTTATAAAATTTATTATAAATTAATCAATGGTAGGTCTAGAATAAAATAAGACATCAATAGTTCTAGAGTAAATCATAACTATTTTATTCACCACTTATTTATTTACCACGCATCTACCTTACTGATTAAATGACATTTACAATTTTATCTTTTCTTAAGAGGCTTATATCTTCAATCATCATCATTTAACAGTATATTTGATAATTATTTAGTGTAATGTACATAGTCCTCTCATAGGAATCACTAGAGTGTTGATGGTGCTATCTTTGAATAATTATATCTATTCAAATTATATGCTTACATAATTCCCATTACTTTAACATTCAATTATCCAACAGCCTTCCATTCACACATAAATCATTTACTAGTACCCTTATGAAAATTTCTTCTTTGGATACATTAATAATTTTATTCTAATGTAAGAATCATTATCTTACCTCAATGATTTTTCATTTAAACATCCTTTAAATTCCATCATTGTTTTCTTATAAAATCTATTAGACATAAGGTTAGAAATAGTCTATATTTATCCCATCATAAAAGATAAAAAAATTTATTAATTGCTATCATTTTCATTATATACAATACCTTTATAGGGCATTGTTTTAATCCACTAAAATATTTATCAATCTTAATTTTTAGTTTAAGTAAAATTCTAGAATATTATTTTAGATGTCTTGAAAAAATATAATCATAGGTATTAATTGAATGATCATACTTATACATTATCTCAATTCAATTTTTCTCCATTTTCATATAAATAATACATGGAATGTAATTATTGAAAACAAACCTTATAAAAATAATCATATTTCAATTTTTCAATATATTACTATTATCCCTTGTTCTTGATGAGTTTCCAATATCATCCTACTTCACCGTCAAAATGATTCGAATCCAAAATTAATTTCAAATTCTCTAAAAACTATTGAATGGAGAACATATTTTTAATTATAATGATAAATTTCTTAGTAAATATTGTATTAGAATACCCACTAAAAGATGGTGGATGTTTCTTAATAAAGGTCTCATGAAAATAATGTTCCCCCTTTTCACATTTAAAATTTTAATATGATTTTTTGATTGACAGAGTTTTATAATAATAGAAATGATATTTTTGCATTCTATCATCCATAAAGTTTAGTTTACCATGAGTGAAATAAATGAATTTTATATCATATTTAGTGTCAAAATGGTTCCCTAATAAATGCATAAAACATAGAGTAATAAAGATTAATCTAATTGATAACCCTTTATAATCATGAAAAATAATTCATCGGATGAAAAAATGATTATACCTCCTCAGTAATATATGAATCCATATGTTTATGACATGTCATCCATGATCGTCATCTAATCAAATCCATTATAAGGGTTCATATTGAAATTGTGAATTAACCAATGTATAACCCTTAAATAGTTTCTAACCATTTGTACAGTCCTAGGACTACTCATCCTAAACTAATGAAAATAGTGTAAATACCCAATCTTCCCCATTAATAATTGTTACTTTTAGATGAATATTTCCTCTAACTAATATATTTTCTATTATCCATATAATAATGTATTTTATAGAGATGCTGAAATCTTTTATTTTCCATCACATAAAATGTTCTATTATAAATATGCATATCCTACGGGATTCCCCTAATGTTTTATCATAATAATTTTTGAAAATATATTAATTATTAACTAATAACAACTCTAGTGATTGAAAATTTTATTACAAAAAAATAAATATTCTTTCAATATCATTATAATAAACTCTAGAACAATAATATTATATTTTATTTAGATGTTTATATACATAAAAATAGGTCCATAAATGTTATAAGAAATATCACATTATATAATTCACATGTAGACCAATTTTTATTTAAAAGAATATTTAAACCATTCATAATATCGTAATGAAATGGAAATATAATAAAGGGTGATGTTATATAAAAATTATAGGTAAGTAGGAAATATATAAATCAACTGTCACATATAATAATATCATGAGCATAAGGATATAAGTACATGAGTCTAATATTTTAAATTCAAACCCAATAATTAATATATCATAATAATGTTCTATATAATAATATTTGCTAGTTTAGAAGATAAAAAAATGTAATCAAAGTACGTGATCCATGTAAGTATAACATAATCATAAGATCATATCATTATAAAGTATTATAAATTCCCTAAATGTCATAATTATAGAAATATTATGCCAGTAATCCCACCAATTCATCCATCACATGTTATGAATTATCTAAACACATATTTACCTACATCAATAATGGGATGACCACTCACGTACCTTTTTTATAAATTTAATATCCTCTTCTGTACCACATTGTGTTCTTGGGATAACCTCTTCTGTACCCTCATTTGGGATTGAGATAACATCTTATATACCCATTGAGTATATTTGGGGGTCTATAATAGACCCACCTATGACATAATCATAATTCATTTGTATTTATTTCATGTGAGGATGAAAACATTTATCATTTGATCCTTTAATAACAGAATAGAAAAAAAGGGATTCATCGATATTTCATCATGATAATAAATTAGCATTCAGAGAATAAATAAGGAAAGAATCACAAGATCATTTCCACAGTGAACTCTATATCACATCAGTATTTTTTTTCATAGATGAGAATTTATTTAAAGGGCCTCTGGAAAATTTCGTGCAGAAACTACACATTTCAAAATGAAATCACTATTTAGAAATATTAAAAATAATAATATATTACAAAAACTATTCATTGAAAATAAAAATGAAATATATTTTTAAAAAGCCTCATTATAAATATTATTCCTGATAATTTTGAAATCCATTCATGTAGTAAATAATAAAATATAGATTAAATTCACAAGATTGATAAAAATTTCTTCATTCAGAAATAAACAGAAAGATATCATTCTAAAACATTTTATAAAAATTATACCTTGAGTAAAAGTGATTTTAATAAAAAGTTGAATATATTTCAAAAAATTATCTAAATATATAAAAAAAATGTACATGAATAGAAGTTATTCCTAGTTGAATATAAGAAAATTCGTTTATCCTTAAAAATGTTCTTCCTAGATTTTGAGTATATAGAGAAGGGAAACTGAAATAAAGACGTTTAACTTATAATAATAAATACTAGGGAATATAATTAATTATATTTTTTATATATTAATTAGATAATTTCACTATTTTGAACTTATGCATAAACTATTTTTATAACAAGTGATATAATGACAAAAACCCCTCACTACTTTGGTAACATGTGAATAATTACCACCATGAAATAAATAATAAAAAATGAAACATTATATTATATGTACATAAACAGATTAATGAGATTGAATATAAATGGAGTAGTATATACACCAGATGAAACAATGAAGTGTTGAATTCAATGCATGTCTCATAGAAAGAAAAGTTAGATGAGTAACTCTCACCTCACTCCTATCATGCTTTGTTATGACTCAATCATCAGTATAATAAATTTATGTTTATTATAATTGTATAAAATAACTATATTAAATACTACAAAAAACATATATGATTCACATATAAAATTTATATTCCCAACTATTAATATTTTTTATTTGACATTTCTCATTGTTAACTTATTTGTTTTTTTGAATTGTTTTAGTTCCATAGTATCGATCCTCTTACATTGATCAGGATGAAACTGAATACATAATTTTAGTCATGATATAAATATATTATAAAATCATTATATAAACATTTATAATAATCCATAATGGTTATATATAGAAAAATCAATTAAAAATTTCATGGAGATGATATTTTGTAGTAAGAACACTATTTTCATTTTCTATTGGAAAATTTGAATGAAAGAAAGGTAAATATTTATCATTAAAAAGTAATAATTATTTTATTAATTATATATATATATATATAAACTATTACTGCCAATGTGAATGAATAATGGTGGTCAAAAATGAATTATATTTCTATTTGGTGGTTGTAGTCCAAACATATGCATGAGTAAAAATTTCACATCTTATTTGATGGAAAGGATAAGAAAAATGGTTCCAAAATCAATAGAATAAAATATAAACATATTTATTATACAACATTTAATCATTTTATGATTTATTAGATTCATTAAAACGAGTAATAATAAATAATGTGGAAATTACTAACATCAGAGTAATACCTATTCATTGAGAAAGCCTCATTTGGCTGACACTTTATACCTAGAAAAGATGGTATTTTGAAAAAAATATGAAATATAGGATGTGTGAAGGGATTTTATAGTTTTATTAGATATAAATATTTTTATAGGTAAATGTATTTTTTTTTGAATATTGGAGATGATTATTTTCCATATTATAAGAAATGGGAAGTGCACCATAAGAATTATGTATACTATTAAATTTATATAATTAAAGTTTCTTGTTAATGTATTCCCAAATTTTTATATTTGTAATATAGTTTTTCTATGCGTCTAAATCCTCTTTTAAAATACAATTTAGTCATTTTTATGTTTTTTTAAACCCATATCACATGGTTTTATCCCCACCCCATTAAATCCTTTGATAATTACAAAAATCTCATATTTTTTACACCATGTGGTTATGAATGTTATTATATACGGAAATGTGTCCCACAAGTGGAAATTGGTTGATATAATAAAAAATATAACATTTTTTGGGACAATGAAAATGAGTTTTTATAAAAATAAAATCATTTAATAAAATATTATTTAATATATGATACCATTAATTTCATTTTGGTTAATATTCCCCCTATTTGAGATTAAAGACGACAACATAAAATGGAAATAAAATATAAAATTTTTGAACAAAACAAATAATTCATAAATATCATCAAAATTCTTGTAACACCATAAATCATTCAAATTTATATAATTTAAATATTTTGAAATTTTAAATATTATTTTTCTATTGCATGGAAAAGTACAATTTCGGTGTTTCCAAAGAATTTAAGGTAATTATTCCATCACTAAAATGTTAAATTAAATTAAAATTTAAAATAAAACCATTCATATTTAAAATCCAAATTTTTAAAAAAGCTAGTGATATGTTAGATTTATTCTTTTTATAAAATACTATTAAGGTCAATATCAATGAAAAACATAAAAAAGTTTCCATATCTTAAAATATTGGATAATTATGTTAGAAATAAATTAATTGAAAAATTAAAGAGTTTTTATCAATATTATTAAATCAGTAGCACATTATTTTTTTCATTATTTATTTGATTTCCCTTTAGTAAGGTGAAATATATTAACCACAATTACTGTTCAAATAGACTACAAATAATGATGAACTACTTATAATTTTTTTAATATTGACTCCAAATATTTAATCAATTTATAAAAAAAACTTTTTATAAGTTGCATAAATCTATTTATAAAATATGTGAAAATGCAATGGAAATGATTTTTTATAGATCCATTTTATAGCATAGAATTGGATGTATATTTATCTCATGATTAGTAAAAACCATTAAAAGAATCAAAAAAAATTAATTGAATATTTATTATTTACATTTAATTAAAATCATTCATCAATGATGATTAAATGTATTTATTATGATTAAAAAGCATAAAATTAATAAAAAAAAATCATGTTTTACCTTCAAAAGCATTTATCAATTAACAACAAGTTATTTTTTTCTGTGAATATATAATTAATTTTTTTATAATATATTTAATAATATACATAAACTCCAATATAAAATCTAGGTGATAACATTTATATATATTATAATAATTCAATAGTATACAATGGTTGATTTGAACTATGTGTTGTGTGTAAATAATGTTATGGAATACCTACATTTTATTTCAAGGAAATGAAATTTAATATTTTTGGGTGAGGGAGAATAATCCCTATCGTTTTTTGGATATCAAAGAGACATAAATTATCAAGTTAGAGGATTCTAATGTGTTGGAGTATACATGACTAATGGAAACATCCCAAAGGGATACTTTTCACAACTTGACTAGCATGGATGGTAGTCATCTTGAAAGTACATATTCCATGATTATTTATGATAAATTTTGTTCTATGTATTTTTATACATGAAATTTACTGTGTCCCCACCACCAACATTAAAAGATGATGTGGTTGGAATGGTTATAGAAGGGATGGCCATGTTTTTATTTCTATGTCAGTCATATTGAATCCATTTTTCACACCTTGGTCATTTAGATTTTAATGAAGTTAATTTCATCCCAACCAATCATAGAATGAATAATAGGATGAAATTATAGTAATATTATTTAACCAACGTTTTTATAAACAGAAAATTATATAATTAAATAGAATTGGCTGATGTGTTGAGATGTACTCACACATGATTAGAAAATATATAGTTTAAGGGTAGGGAAGATTGTTCTGACCTTCAATATAAGGAATATACTTCTTATTTTGTTAAAATTTTCCATGAGTTATTATTTTTATGATTTAATATTCTTTTACCATCATTATCTCATGTGTGGTAATTTTTTTATGTTCCCACTGCACTGTGGAATGCTTAGTAGAATTCCATTTTAAAATATATATTTATAGGTGTAGATAAAAATAAATTTCTTATTTATCACAAAGGGAATATTTATTTTTATTTATGTAATCTATCAGGGTAAAAATTGGGAGTTTCTAAACATCTCATATTTTTAGAATGGTAATTTATTTTCAAAAGGTATTTGAGAGAGTAAATTTCAATTTATTAATGTTCAAGAAAAACATAATATTAATATTTTGATAATGGATGGACATGATATAAAAATTCTTGGGGAAAATGAACATAGTCAGTTTAAAAAATAACAATGAATGTGTGGTATAATTGATCATGAAACTAAGAGTTTCATATTTATTATTTATGGTAAGGAAGATTTAATGGTTATATAATATGATCCAAAATCTTCCCCATATGATATTAGGAGTTATGTCATCGATAAAGGATGAAATAAAATTAATCAAAAATGGAATATATGGTCACTATCTAGGCATCGAACATACTATATCTAACTAAGCGGGAATAACACATACAGTTGAATTTGGTCTTTCAAAATAATGAATTCCAATATCGTTGTTTTTATTTCAATAATATGAGTCCTGTTTTTAAAATACTTAAATTTCATCCATTTAAATATGATTATTAGAAATATGATTAACTGTCAAAAATTTGGTCATGGTTCATAGATAGTGTTAGTTCTATAAGAAATAGTGGCACCATAGAATGATTCGATCAATTTATGGAGACATTATTCTAAATGAACTCAATATTATAAATTATCTCAAATCATGAATTTCATATTTTACAAATGCAAGAACTCATGGTCAATGTGGTAACAATTAATCAATAGACATTATATATATATTTTATCCATGAACGTGGGGTAGAGATGTTGGCTGGTAAACTATATTACATTACTATAAAGGATATGTGTAATGATGTGAATAGTGTACCATTTGACATCATAGTGCATAGTTAATGTGAAATATTAATTTAATGATTATGGTGTGCTTAACTTAGTCATAAAATAACCTATTAACTAAACATATTATTTGAATTCTAATCTGTATAATTCTAGTGACTTAAAATATGGGAATATTGTTTCTACCATTCATAGGGGACCACTCCTCTGAAACACATTATCTACTTTCTCATCTTTTACTTGTTTTTTTGTTTTTATATATTTTATTTTCATACATTACAATGTTTCCAAGTTTCATATAAGTTTTATATATGGTTATTTTTTTTATTTTGGGTAATTTTCATTGGATTTCAACATCAAGTATACATATTAATTTTGAGTGACCATCCAATGAATCAGTTTTCTCTATGATACTTCATACAAACATTTGGGGGACCTACGATCATACAATAGGTAATATATCAATAAAATAGGTGTTTGTTACTCAGTATCAGTTAAAAATGATATTAAACTAAATATTTAATTTTTTAGTAGTAGCACGTGTATGGAATCAATTTATGTAATGATATAGATGGGTAAATTAAATGTAATATATTTTTTATTATTAAATTTATAGATAAAATATAATCTCAAATGGAAATATTTCCATGTAATAATGATAAGTATTAATCTTTAAAAATAATATGTAAAAATTTTATAACTATTATTATTGAAAATCAAACTGGTAGAAATATTGTTGACATGAAACTAATATTTCATAATATATTATGTAAAAACTATTGAGGATGTTTTGAATCCTTTGACTAGTAATTATGAAAAATCAATGAAACTAAAATAAATTTTAATGTTATAATTATAGTTACACGTAACATTATCAGAAGGAAGACTAAGGAAATATTATCTGAATGACGTCAATAAGTCTTTTTGTTAGATAAATTCTATGAACATAAAATCTTCAAATGATTTCTGAGGGATACTATTTTTATCATAATTTATGGAATATTGGGAAAAAATTCTTAATTTTACCTATAACTATGGTTTTAAAATGTATTTCGTGTTTTATTATATAAAAAATATGATATTGAATAAGCATCTCTGATAATGGAAAGTACATGGGCCTTTTATGAGTGAACTATGTTCTAAGGGGAAATGATGGAATCCTTAATAGAAGAAAGCATTTCATAATATGAATTCTTATGATAAGTATTTGTGAAGAATTTAATGAAATTTAAGTAGACTGGGACATTCTTTCTATGGATTTCAAAAGATATAAAATTACAATAATAATAATTGAAATTGTATCCTGGAACAGAACATAAATTCTCATCATACAATAGTTCACATTTCGGTATTTAATTATATCGAAATAATAATTACAAGGTGAGTGTGAATACTTTGTTATACTTTTGGGTTATTAGAATATGATCATCCTTCATATTAACTACTGATCAAATATGCATAGTAAAATATGTAATAGGAATGGTTGTTAATATTCATCTATCATATAATAAATACATATAAGTTATTATAAAAAGAATATCCAACAACATAATTAAGAAGGGTGTTTCATGAAATTAATAGGGGTTTGGCTCATTACTGGCTTATAAATAGCATTACATTCCTTAGATAAAACATTGAATTGGGTTATGTGACTGTTTTTTAAAATTTTTTATGGAATCATTCTATAGTATATATGTCAGTTTCAAGAAGGGTACTAAATGCAACACATTATTTTCTCGGAAATTCAAATGGGTTTTAATTTTCTAGAAGAATTATTTCAATAGATTCTGATGTTTTCAACTATAGTTTTGGCCATGTAAGTGAGATGAAAATAATTTTTTATTATAAATATATTTAATTTCAATTGATTACATATAAATATAAATATGTGAAATTTTTTGATTTCAGAATCAAATAATTTTATCCATCAAATCAAATGGCCAGAAAACTAGAGTCTTAAAATGGATCAAATGTACATTCCACAATAGTGATTTGGAGGATGAAATTTTTATGAAAAAACTGATAGGTGTACTAGAAGTTAAGAACTATAATTTGGTTTTTAGATTAAGGGAAAACATTAATGACTTTATCAATACCCAAATAATAATATTTATAAATTCGATGGATTTATGTCAATGTAATATTCTATGTGCTTTAAGGTTGATCGATATTTTTACCAACATAAATGATAAGATTGGCATTTAATTATATTTATTTTTAATTTCAATTATATATATAGATATACTACAAGATAGATTAATTATGAAATTGTAAAATATATCATATGGATGTTATGAAATGAATTATATCTAGAAGACTAAGAAGATAATAGGTATGATGATAGAAAGTGATAGGATGACTTGACCAATCATGTTATCATAGAAATAATATATTATCCTGATCATCAAAAGCATTTTCATTAGCAGATTCATGCTAGTTACTACACTTTTTCATGGAAATTTTAAATTTTCCAAAACACTAGAACCATCAAGGGAAAAAGAGTGTCTTAACATGGATGAATTGAAATATTCTTCTTCTATTAAAATTTTAATGTATTTCAGGGTTTTTACTAAACCACATATTTCATGTTTTGTTGAATTTTTATGGATATTTTTATCCAAACCAAGTATTAAAAAAATAATATATTTAATGGATCCATTTTTATTTTAAAAAATAGAAAATGAGGCTCTTTTTTGGGGGGATGAAATGATTCAAGGATTTGTTTATTTAGAATTTTGAGGAGAATCAATTGCCTGAAATCACACTACCAAATGAATGTTTTCATATGGGGAAACAATTAATATTATGGTTTCTTAACTATAAAATATATTTATAATATTTATAAATGAATGTGAGTGTGTTGCTGTAATATCAGTTTTGATTGAATTTTTTTGTTGAATTTACTGGAGGAAATTAATATAATTCATGAAGAGGGAATTTTATTCTATTCTAAAAAAAAGAGTAAAAATGATTTTCTCTATGAAAAAAATGAGACACATCGACTTGAAGTATCACTTAATCAGAAACATGATTGATTTGAATGTTTAAGATCATCAAAATATACTTGGTAGAAAAAATCTACCATAATGGTCACCCAAGTTGACACATAGAAGTTCTGATCTTTTGATGGAATCTCAATCGTATGGGTTATTTAAAAAACACTCTATAGGGATCTATCATAGCTGAAGACTATAGGTCACAAATCAACCTAAACGGGGCCATGATGTGACTCTTGAGACCTGACTACATTAGGATATGGATGGGAGACTAGTTATGAGTAGTAATATCACTAATATGGGAGGCCCTAGACTGTGTACATGTACACATGAACACATCTCAATGAAAATATAATACCAAAATCTAAAAAAATGAACAACATTTCATACATGAATCAAAAACCCACATCTACAGTATGATATGATGTAATGGAAGGTAAATAGGGACAAATATTAGCCCTTAAAAAGAGTCTAAAAAATTCCATGTTGAATGTAATGATATTTACGGTTGTAAAGATATCATAGGAACAATCCATAGTATATCTTCTATAAAAAAGAACTGTCTAGTCCTGGTTCATCTAGGACTAATTTAAAAGGTCAATCATCTACACTACACACACCATGTGTAGAAAAATCCCGTGTAAGGGTGATTATAACAATACATATTAGGTTAACCAAAATCCACAAAGAATATAACAGAATAATAATAATAATAATCACTACACAAGTTTATGTATAGAATCCATTTGACCAGAATGTCCAGATATACTCAACAAGACACATAATTTAAAGGAATGTCACACCTGTAATGACAAAAAGGATTACATCTTCAAATTTCCACATAACAATCATATTGGAGAACACACTCCATGAGTTTGATAGCACTAATTGTATCCCCCGGACTGGTAGTTCTCATCTGGTCCCATCATTAGAATTATAATTTGGAAGTCTATATGGATATGATACACATACGAGGGTCTCACCTAAGGTCGTGGGGTATACAAAAAAATCCATCTATAATAATCAAATATTTATAGGATCAACACCCATGTAGTGTTGATCGTGACTATAACATGAACTCCACCTAGGGAAAGAATATGAAAGAGGATCTCACTTATGTACTCATAATAGGATTCCAAAAACTCAATCAATGAAGTCATTGTAACGAACCGTCCCAGATTACCCTCAAACCTTGCACCTGATCTGATCTGTCACTTAAACGAAGGGCATCCCTGATCCACAAAAGGCTTCTGAAAATCACTTTGGAATCAAATGAACAAACTGAGGAAATTTTTTCTCCCTACATGAAAAACTACATGGAATACATATATAGACAAATAAAGGAACAACAAAAGTCTAATAAATATATGTGACATAATTATAAGGGAAATAGTGGAAACAGAACAACCGAAACAATAGATAAAAACTCCAAAAGAAAATTCTAACTGCATGGGACTCAAATCCAATAAAACTACCCTAATGATGGATTGGATTAACTCCAACCATCTCACCATCAACTACCCATCCTATCTAACATTATCCTCACCACCTCACTATGGTTCCTTGCCTTTCCATTCACTAGAAAACAAATAATGGTTTACACACCAATAAAGAAGTGTTTATGTTGTGAGATAGCATGATCAGTAGGATCTCCCCTAGGTGTTCCATAAGAAGTCTCCATATAACAAATCATGTTTGATCATTTTTAAATAAATCATGGAATGTTATGTAATAAATTAGTTTTATAGAAAACTTGTTAAACATTCCATTTTTCGCAGTTCTAAACAAAGGCATGTATATTATTTTCCAAAACTTATTTCCATGTAATTTATCACAATAATCAACAATAATATCATAAAGAACATAGAAATACAAGAAATATTAAACAAGGGTGTCACAAAACCATGGAATACTACAGTTCTACATAGCAGACTCCTCATACCAAAATAATGATGTCAAAAAACTAATTCTTGAAAAACAGGCCTAGGAAACAGAGGAATACCCCATGGGTAACCCCCCCCCCCCCAAATTTCAACATCCATCCCATAGAACAATAATCCTACAAAAAAAAGGAAATAACCATGATAAACCTCCTTGATAATAATAATGAAATAGATTATGGCCTCAAGCTAACCCTTCCATCTAATTACCCAAGGTAACTCATATGATCGTTTCACAAACCCATTTCAATGTCTTTAAAAACCATTCCAAAAAATTTATAAATCATTTATCCAAATCCAAGGAAATCCATTTTTCGTTCAAAACCCATTTTCAAAAAACACAATAATCATTCCGATTTCATATATCAATTTATCGATCAGTTTGAAAAAAACAAGAAGGTTCATTATCATGGGCTATAGATGGAACCACCAACCTTAATGTCTGGGTTGGAAATTCTAGCAACGGAATCCAAAACCAAGAAGAAAATCTAAAAACACCATTCAAGAACCCATGATTCAATCCAAAATAACATTGACTCAAACATAATGACAAAATTTTGGCATAAGAGTGGAAAACCACATACCTCAAAGAAGGATTCCGATCATACCACAAAAAAAAGAATAAGACCTTTAGAATGAGATATCACAACACATATAGAATAATATGACAAGAAACAACCAACATTGATTAGTGGATCCGATAACGAATGGATAATGAGATATAACGATCAGCCATAATAAATAATCAGAAATAACAATAAACTGGAGAGATGCACTATATAAAAATGATTAATTAGAGATGATCAGATCAATCTGGAAGATGATATGCCTCTAAAAAATTCCTAGGGAGAGATCTGGTTTGAGATCCAGTACATATGAAAATAATAGATGAGCGAAACTTCTAAACGTGTAAATTTAACCTGGGCATGGGCAGATTCATGATGTGTACCTCTTGGTTATGATGTGAAGTCCATGCTGGATATGATACACTAAAAACTCATCTCATTGGGGTAAAAATATGATATTTAACGTCATCATAATGTGTACCTTATGTACATGATGTGTACCATCTCACATCATGAACCCCACATCATGACTTGAATCTGTCCCCACGTAAATGGTATGTACTTCTGGTACATAGTGTATTCTTTAGGTACATGACCTGAAACATATAGAAAAACCTAAAAACCTACTTTTAAGGATTATCAAATTAATAGGGAATTAGAAAAGGTTAAAAAGTAACCTAATCTAGGTAACATGATGTTTCAAAATCCCGGCCGTAAAGACTTTATGTCCTCAGGAAGTCTTGTGGAAGATGTATCCTCTAAAAAGAGATGATTTCTCTTCTCCCTCATCAAAAATTCACTTTCCCAAGTCTCATAAAAATATAATCCTTCATTCCATAGAACTATAACCAAAAGAATCGATTTCTCATGCATGATATTCACTTAAGAGTCAATGATATCAACTGGGTTTTCTAGAACAAAATCATCTGGATCTAAATGAATTTTTTACCAACTAAGAACATGATTAGTTTCAGGGTGATACTTCCTGATCTATGATATGTGGAAAACACCATGAATTTTTTTCAGCTGAATTGGAATCTCTAACCGATAAGAAACATTCCAAAGATGTTCAATGATCTCAAAAGGTCCAATACATATCAGATCCTTCTTTCACTATTTTCCATGTCAACGGTGACCCAACTGAGGATAAACATTAAAGAAAACCCAGCCACCAATGGAAAATTGTAATAGAGGATGACACAGATCTTCATACAATTTCTATTGACTTTGGGCTTTTACCAAAAGTCCTCTCACCTCATAAATCGTTGCCGATATATCTTAGTGAAACCAAATCTACTTATCCCACCTATGCCCAAAAAAGATGTGATCTACACAGGCGGCCATACAACATTTCAAAAGGATCCATTTCGATCAACGACTGGTGGCTATTGTTGTATCCAAACTCAACCAGTCCTAGATGGTTATCCCAAAATCCACCAAAATCAAAGACGAATGCACAATGAATATCCTTTAGGATCTGAATAACATGCTTCATCTAGCCATCTATCTATGGATGGTATATTGTGCTCAACATGACCTGAGTCCCCATTTCCTCTTAAAGACTCCTCTATAACCTTGCAGTTAACCTAGGATACCTATCTGAAATAATGGTAGAAGGACCCCCTTGTAACCTCATGATCTCCTACATATATATCTTACACAGATCTTAAAATTTAGTGGTTTCATTGATTGTTATGAAGTGAGAATCATTCCTCAACCGATCAATAACCACCCAGATAAACTTTCTCTCTCGGGGTATTTTTCTAAACACAACAAAAAATCCATGGAAACCTCGTCTCACATCCAAACTAGACCTAGAAGAAGCCAAGTAATACTATAAGGTTTCATGTGATCTATCTTTATTCCATGATATGTGTAATAGTGGGACACATAATATGTAATTTCGCGCTTCATTCCCAGCCACCAGAACCCTCTTCTCATGTCATAATACATCTTTATAGGACCTGGATGAACATCCCATGATGATCTGTGAAAATAATACATGACTAAATGTATCACGAGTTCTAGGATGATGAATCAATTCCTATAGTAGAGTATACCATCTGATGAAAGTCACAAACCCGGAACTTTCTCCCCACAATAATTGTTTTCCCAAATTTTCTGGAACTCAACATCTTATTGTTGAAATTTCAAGAAAAACTCCAAGTGTGATTATGACAACAAAAAACATGTCAAAACCATTATTGAGACATCAACCTAAGCATCAAAGTGAAACTGGGAGAAAAGAAACATAAGATTCCACTCTTCCTTTGATTACAAAATTGCATGTGATGGTACCTTCCTGCGCAGAGCTTCTGCAATATCATTCCTCTTCCCCGGGATGTATCCAATGTAGAAGTCAAATGGATGAAAGTATTCTACCCATCGCCTTTGTTTATTATTCAATTCCATCTGAGAAATGATATAGCTCAGACTCATATCATTATAGAAAACTGTTAACTTCTCCCCAAAAAGAATGTTCCACTAACATTTATGTGCATGCATCACATCAGCGAGTTCCAAATCATGAATGGGGTAGTTATTCTCATGTTTTAGGAGCTGAAAAGATCCATAAGATACCACATGATCATCCAACACAAGTGAGCATCCAAAACCAGCACCAAATGCATCAAAAAACACGAAGTACCTGTTAACAGAACCAGGTAATATTAGAAGAGGTTCCTATGTCATAAGTCGTCATATTTTATCAAAGGAAGACCAATAATTTTCATCGCATGATAACATCACCGCTTTATTTGTACAAGAAGTCTTAGTTGATTCCATCTTAAAGAAATCCATTACAAACCCTTAGTAGTATTACGCATGGACAAAAAAGTTTCAAATTTCAATGACATTATGTGGTTCCTTCCAGGATAAAACAACTATTACCTTCTCTGGATCAACTAACAATCATTGCATAAAAATTATATACCCTGATAATTTCACATATCGAATCCAAAAACTACACATTGAACGAATTCCAAACTATCTGTGATTTCTCAGTATCTCCAAAACCAAACTCAAATGGTGTTCTACCTCATGCTTAGACATTGAATAAACTAAATCCTCATCCATAAAAACTACCACAAATGTTCCACGGTATTGGTGGAATATCAGATTCATTGAGGCCATAAAAACTAAATGAACATTAGACAGACATAATGGAATCACGGGATACTGACAATGTCCGGACCTAATCCTGAATGTCATCTTTGGTATATCAAACTCTTGGGATATGAGGTGATGATTACCAGACCAAAGATAAATATTTTCAAACCACTTTTCTTTGTTTAAATGATCAAAAAAATGATCCACACGAGGAATAGTATAACTGTTATTAACATTCACCCAGTTTAGCTTATGATAGTCCACACATAACCATTGTGAACAATTTAATTTCGTGGATTAGAGAATAGGGGATGTCCAAGGATAAACACTAGGGAGAACATAATATTTTTCGAATAGTTTGTCAATTAGATTCTTGATCTCTTTTAGCTATACTAGTTCCATACTATTAGAAGTCATCAATATTAGATGTGTACTTGGAACAAGGCCAATAGTGAACACTACCTCTCACTTTGGAGGATGGCCGAAGAGGTCGTCCAAGAAAACATCAGGATAATCTCGAATAACAACAGTACTATTCTCAATAGATGAAACGTCATTGGGATTAAATGCAATAGAAACCAACAAACTCGTGATCTCTGGGTAGGACGGTCTGGCACAACCTGGCCTTAGGTCCCACTCTCACTGAAACACACATGAGATACAATTAACCGCAAGTAACGAAATGCACAGATTTTAAAAATTAAACTCATCTAGATGACTAAGAAGCAAATCCATACTAATGATGAAGTCAATCTAATCTAATCAAGAACAAAAAAATCCTAGACCAACCCCATGTCAGCTATTGGGAATGAACAAAAACGACACCTGAACCCCTAATATTTCCACATACCAAGAGGTTTCTCTAACACCATTTGAAATGGAATAAGTTTTATTGTACATTTAAGAATATCAATAAAATGTGGAGATATAAATGAGTGGGAGGCACCGGTATCCATCAATTTAGTAGCTACTAAAGCTGCAATAAGGATCGTACCTCCCACTGTTACTGGAAATGAATCAACTTCCATTGGAAAACTATCTACTACATGTAAATTCATCACCTCTATGGCACATGGATGGATCCATGTAGTCTATGAAACTTCTAACTACACCATAGTAGCCTTTGAAGTAGAAGAACCATGACCGTAATGAGGCATATTCATTGCCTGATAAAAACATTTTAGATGACCAACACATCCATAGGTATTGCAGGTATTCGCTCTTGTAGGACAAGAATGTCAGGTATGACCCCCTTTACTGCAATTATAGTAGGTTAGAGGCACAATACCGGCAAAAAGAGATGGTGTGGAGGATGCTTTCTATTGAGACCCACCACCACCACTTCTACGACAATCATGGAACTTCCACTTCTTTAAATTCATGCCACTGAAGTTGTCACCAATTTTAATAGAATTTGTAGTAGTGCTGACCATTCATGCCATGTCCATATAATCCATCACAAAATTGTCCACTATCTCTCCATAGGTAGAAATATCTAAAATGAGAACCTACGATCTAATATATGGTTGCAAACCCTACAGGTACTATTGTGCCTTAATGTAGTCATTTCTTACCACATCTGGAGCAAAATAGACAATTTTAGAAAACCAGTTGGTGTATCCTAACATAGAACACTCTTCCTACTGAAAATATTGTAAGTTTATATACTTTTACAACATTAGAGACTCTAGAAAAATCTATTGAAAGAATAGGGTTTTGAAACCCTTCCAATCCAAGCCCACATGTTTGTCTTCAGGGACCACACAGTGCCGCCAATTCTTTCCTGAACCCTCAAGTATACACACTGCACACATCGCCTTGATATTATCATGTGTATCTAGGAAGTTGAATATTTCATTGATCATGTATAGCTAATCTTCTACCTATTGAGGTTTAGTTTTCCCTTAAAAGGATGGTGGATTCTCTTGCAAGAACTCTTGCAATCAATCTCTTTCTCCTCCATCTCCTTGTTGTAATTCAACCACTTCATTATGAACATGTGGCACATCCTGATCAAAACATCAACATCTCGTATGATAATATTGAAGATATTTTGATCTATAGGTGGATTCCCTTGAGGAGCATCAGTTGTTCTTTCATGAGGAACATGTGGGAGACATCTCAGAGGCTTATTACTACATACCAATACATAATAATGATTCGACACACAACATTTATCATTTCAGACTAGAAAATCCTTAAGCAGAAACTGATATTTCAAATAAAAAACCATCACTAGAGACACATATCCTGAAATCCCATGGTAATTGGAGTCTTGTTACGGCAAGAACAGGCCAGTCACTCAATGCAACATACCTATGAAGTCATGAATATCCTATCTCCAGTCTAACAGACATCCTAAAATAATATTATAGAGGACAGACCTCCTTTGATAACATACTATAATGAATTGACCCACGTTACCCTCAAACAAGACACCGAACCCAATCTATCATATTCATGAAGGGTAATTCTGATCCCCATGGGATGGAAACAAGCACACGAGAATAAAAAAACAAAATGAGAAATAATTCTTCTCAACTTAAACAACCACATTGCATATCAATATATATCCAGAAAGGAACAATGGAATACAAAAATATATATATGCTATAACTATAAGGGAATCAATGGAAATAGAACAACTGAAATAGTTTCTAAAAACTAAAAAAGACACGTCCAACTACAAGGGACTCAAAAACAAGCAACTAATCCAATTATGGAATCTACTATCTACAACCATCTCACCATCTGCTACCCATCCCAACTGACATGATATATTCCACCTCATGGATGTTCCATGCCTTTCCCAACTCTAGAAGACAGGTAATGGTCTATGCACCACCACAGTGGTGCACATGTTCTGAGCTAACATGCTTCGTAGGATCCCACCCTCCATAAAGTCTCCATATAACAAATCATGTATGCTCATTTATAAATAAAAAATGGAAAGATTAGTAGTAATGTAGTTTCATATTAAAATGGTAAACATTACCTTTTTTATAGTTCTCTACAATAGAAGGTATATCATTTTCTAAAGAATATTTCCATATAACTCTTCACAAGAATCAACATGCATATCAATGATAACTCAGAAAGTGAAGAAGTTTAAACTAGAAGAAAAGGTATCACCACACCAAGGAATGCTATAGTTCTAGGAAACATACTACTCATAACTAAATATTCAATTTCACAAAACTAATAATAGAAAAATGGGCATATAAGGTAGAGGAATAACCCATGTATACCCCCCAATGTCAATATGGGTCTCCTAGAATTATAGGCAAATGAAATAGAGGAAATACCCAAGCAAAAACCTCATTTATAATAAAAAATAATTGGACTATGGTCTCAACCTAAACCATACACCTAAGTACCCAAGTTAACCCATGTCCCCTTTTTAACAAACCCATTTTAATATCTTGAAAACTCTATCAAAAATATTTATAATTCATTTATCAAAATCCAGGGAAAACCATTTTTCTTTAAAAACCCTTTTTCAACACACACTACAATAATTCCAATTTCTTAAATCAATTTATAATCCAATTTGTGAAGCCAAACAAGGAGGATTATTACCATAGGAAAGAGATGTAACAACCTACCATAGATTCCTGGTCACACACGCCCGCAAAAAAATCAACAACACAGAACAAAACCCAACAACACCAATAGGGACCCTAGGATCTAATCCATGACAATATTGATTCCAATATAAATATAAAATGTCGGCATAATAGAGTAGAAACACATACCTTGAAGAAGGAAGCCCACCGTACCACAACCAATGAATGTAAAACGTATTCAGAATGAGATCTCACAATGAATCTAGATGAAGATGACAAGAAACTTCCAACATTGATTATTGGATCCTATAATGCAAGGTTAGGGTGTGATATCGATCAATCGCATGGAAGAATCAGAGAGAACACTTACTCGGAGAGAAGCACCATACAAACAACTATGAACTAGAGCTAATAAGATCAATAGAGAGGATTATATGCATTTGAAAAATTCCTTGGGTGAGCTCTAGTTTGAGATCCAATAGATATAGAAATAATAGATGAGAAAAATTGCTAAATGCATTGAATTTAACCAGGGAGAGGGCCGACTCATGATGAGTACCTCTTGATCACAACGTGTAGTCAGTTCTGGATAAGTTACGCCAAAAAACTCATTACTGTGGGTTTAAAATATTCCATTTAAACCCTACATAATGTGAAACTATTGTACATGACTTGTACCTGCACATGGCATGACCCCCACTGTAGGACTTGAATTTGTCCCCATTTACACGACCTATACTTCAAGTACACGGCGTGTACTTCATGTACATAGATTTTACATGAGGAACATGGCATGAAATTGAGGTACACGACTTGTACTTTCAGTACACGGCCTGAAACCTGCAGAAAACCCCAAAAAATAGATTTTAAGGAATCTAAAACAAAAAGGGACTTAGAGAAGATTGAGAACTAACCTGATAAAGGTAACATGATGTTACAATCATGCTGAAGGGTTCATTTTCCTATCTATAGGAGCTGATTCCATACTAAACCTATAAGAAAATGATATATGGAAAATAACATAAATAACATGTCCAAGATAATAAGGGAAAGAGATCCAAGAAAAATATTTAAGTGGTATACAATGTGATGTAGGGTTATATGATATGCCCTTTTAACCCAAGATTATATCCTTGTAAATTCCTTGATACCATGTATATATATTAGCACACAGTGTGTTGTTTCCTGTAAACTTCATCTTGTTTCCCAATATAAGGTTATGCCCATGTATCCTTTTTCTCGTCATTCCCAAGTAGTGGTACATGGAGTGACTATGGCCATGTACACTAGCACTAATTTTTGTTGCCTCCAAGGTACTTATAGATCATTAAGGGAGGGTTCACATGCCATGTGATCCATTCAAATTCCATGTGATACTTTTATTTCTGTCAAAACCTTAGCAGCCACTGTGAGGTCCCCATGTGGAATTTAATACTGGATTATATGTTGTGTGTTACATGATATTCAAAAATCTATGATCTATATCACACATCTTCAGTCTATTGTTTGACCACCTCTAATGCAACATTCTTTTCTATAAAATTAATTATCCAACATCGACAAGTCATTCCATAATCGATCATAATCATACCTCCATTCAACATTTTTCTATAATCATTCACACATGTTATCTATTTGGCGCATGATAAGAACAAAAAATCATGTATAAAAACCCATCTAATTATCCTCCACTTCAATTTTCACATGGACATCTTGTCGTACCCATCCATGATACATGGTATGGAATCACTGTTCCAATAATTTGTTTTCATAATAGTGTATTTCCATGGAGTATATCTGACCATGAAAAAATGGAGAACTATTTCGATTAATGAAGAATTGGGGGAGATCACAAAGAAATATTATGAGGTAGTATCTATGGAAAATGATCTTCTTAACCATAATTATTTTCCATTAGAATGATTAATGAAGATATATGGACTTATCATAACTAAATATCTCCATTCTCTAATAAATCTACCCCATACCAAATACATACGATCAAAAAATCTATATGTTGGTTAATTGACCCATTATTATCATATAAATAAAATATAGTGGAAATTATCCAAATAAAAAAAGGTATTACCTCAAGATGGATAGATTGATGATAAAGAATGATCCAATGTCTTTGTTGTTGGATGGAAATATAAATCGTTTTTCCCATCGATCACATATCTTCAATTTAGTTAATTCTCTACGAAGAGAGATCCTTCGATGCCAACTTCATGGTTTATCCAAAGTCTCTTGGGATATGTACCTTACCCTTGAATTCTATTATAACAATATTCATATATAACAATTTAGGTCATTACATCAATAGATTAATAAAATAATTTTTCATAATTATTTTATTTATTTTATGTATGGGATGAATTTTCCACAAACACCCCATGACAAAAAATGATATGTTTCACCTAAGGTAAAACATACATTATGATCTCAAAAATTACCTCATATTTATAATTTAGGCACCCATATATAAGTTGTGAAAAAATTCCGAAAACTCAATGCAAATTCAATTTAACATATTTAATATATATCAAAAAAATTTGGAATATCGGGCCTTGGAACCACACATCATTTCATCTCATGGTCTCAAAAGAATCTATAAAATATAAAACAATAATACATGGAAAATATTATTTATTAAATTCTCCCCACATTGGGGATTTAGATCCTAAAATTCCGAACTATATGATATAGAAATAGATGTTGGTACTGAGCACGAATATGAGCGTCCCACTCCAATAAACACTTGTATAGATATATGTACTGCTAGTAGGCATGTAATAATGGAATTTATTTCCCAAAAGGATCATCTCATGCCGATGTTAAATTTATATCAGTTACTCAACAAAGGTAGCTCTATCCTCCATGTCATGTATACACCAGTTGATAATGTATGATGGGTAATGCACATACCTCTTCAGTTGTCAATCGTGGAAGACATCATGTACCTAGTCATACTATGGATGTTGAACTAAGAGGTATGTCACCTAACCAACTCTAAATAGTTTCTAGAAATGTACCAATAATTTTGGAGATATATATCTTCCCCAAAAAAATATGTATGGTTCATGTTGAGGGGAATCCCATAAGAACACATGACCTCCTTCCTCAAACTCAAATGGCGTCTGTCTTCTATCCATAAAAGAATTATGATGGCTCTATTTATTCTTCATATACCCATGTATAATCTTAAAATTCTCATTATTATATCATTTCATGTCTATTCCCATGATATCAAACTCTCTTACATCAATCCAAAAAAGCCGTGACCTATAGGGTCACACATACAAAGTCTCAAATGGTGCCATACCAAAGGTATAATTCTAGATTATGTTTTATTAAAACCAACCAATGGCATGTGATCATCCAAGATATGGTAAAAATCAAACATTAAATACTTAAAAATATCATTTAGAACATGAATGGTCCACTCAGTCTGTCTTTCATTTTGTGGATGAAACATTGTGGTAATGTGTAACTGAGTCCTAAAAGTCTCATAAAATCCCTTCCATAATCAAGATATGAAGTGATAATTGTGGTCATAAATGATAATTATGGATACTACAATGAGTTAGAATATCATAATCATGTATAGGTGACCCAATATCACTAATAAACTCTTCTTTTAGATAGCTAGTAATGGTGCTGATTTGGTCAATTAGTCTCTGTTCATTCATATGTAATCGTCTCCTCTAGAAGATTGTGGTAATACTATAATGAATTCAATGGATATCGCATCCCACATCCACTTCGGAACCTAAATGAGTCATTATAAACCCTCTGAAACATGGTACATAGCCTACACATGCTAATATGTAAGGAATCGGTAGACAAACTCTTCAACTCCCTAATTCAACTCTTTCCACCAAAATGGACATCAGAGGTCCTGATATAACTTTTTCAAACATGGATGTACCACTAAATTAGATGTATAAAAATCAATCAAAAAATCTGCCCACAACATCAATGGAACCATTGTGCATCATCAAAAAGAATGATATTCTCCCTAACATCATAAAATCAATCAGAAGCATGTCCAATGGATATCTAATTATGTTGGTTCTTACATTCAATATTCCCATGTTGTGCCTCCCAGAATCTCTATAAAATTAGATTCATAACATCCATATATTGGAGTTATGTTTCTCCATCTCTATCCACAATGTATAATTGTAATAAGGCCAACTAATCTATCACCACACATATGAAATGTGAATATGATATTCTATTGAGATAATCTTCTACCACATACCCCATACGAAGAGTATTGAAAATATAAATGTCATAGTACATGAGAAACTCTTTCCAACACCCCTATCTCTTATTAATATCCTTATGACTGAAGATATACTTATTATTATTGTGGTTAGAATAGATGATAAACCACTCATTCATTTTTTACTACCACCACATTTTTTGTGTAAAGACTACAACTACTAACTCATGATTGTGGGTCACGTGATTCATCACAGGTTTTCTCAATTGATATGAATTGTAAGAAATAATCCATCCCTCTACATCAAAGTAGATCCAATCTATATTCCCAATTCACCTTAGATAAGTACGTACATAACACCATCCTCTGGAAATCACAATATGGGATTACTAATTTGTGTCTATTTCAACCCCTAAAAATCTTATTGGAACCCCTTTATCTACAAATAATTATTCACCTGTCATGTTAAAGATTTTCTGGAAGAGGATATACATTAGAATTTGGGAACGAATCTCTAGTAATCTCCAACCAACCCACAGAGTCTCTACACCTCCATAACTCTCTTCAGTGGCTCTGAATCTATCACTTCCTAGACCTTGGATAGGTCTACTTCCACTCATGCTATGAAATAATTTCCCAAAATGTGGACCTCCCCTATCCAATAATTTCAATTCAATAGCATCTCATAATACTGATGCTCTCATATAATGTTTAGAAACCTCATGAAGTGTATTTTGGGCTCCTCCTCAAGTACTAAGATTATTGTGGTATCATCTATGATGAATACCACTATTCGGTTTATGAAATAAAAAATTATCAGGTTCATGAGTTCAATGAATAGTTATCGCGATTTATTCATTCCAAACTACATCACCACATAATCATAGGGTCTATAGTCAAATTAGAACGCTTTTTATATATATCCACACCTCGTACTTAGCACAGGTCAAAGCCTGACCATAGTTCACCCTTAAAAAACCATCATGCCCCTCTAAACTGATATAAGAGGTCATGTGTTATTGGTAGGGGATTATTTTTCTCCATGGTCAATTAATTCAACTACTATTAATACACACAAAACCTCATGCTCCCATCTACTTACATGTAGAAAAAACTGAGGCCCCCATGGATATAAACTACTTATTATAAATCAATTTCTATACACTTCCTCCAACTATACCCACATCTCATGAAGAACTGTGGGTGCCAAAAAAAATCACCATAGATAACAATTTAATCTAGGGGTGTAGGTGAATTTATAAGTATATCCCTTAATGAGGCAGTAATACAGGAACATCAATAGGGAATATTCCCTCATACTCTTCCACTATGGTGGGGAACTGAAAACTTGTAATATCCACTTCACCAAGGTTCATGGTATCCAACTCATGAATAATTTATTAAAACTCTTATGAATGAGTCCATCCTACACTTCTCGGCTTTCCATTTTATGAAAAACAAAAAACCTAGTCCCGTCTTCATGAACACACCACATACTCCACCTATAATAGTTAATTTGGGAAATAACCATAGATAAATTGTCTATACCAAATATGATGTCATAAAGAAACCATAATTTCTACAAATAGATCCAAAAAAACTCTCATATATATGAGTTATGTCTCAGGATCATCACATTTGTTTGATCATTGAGTTACATATAATAGAAGTATATAGTGTAAGGGTCAATCCACGAGATCACCAAGAATATCTATGTCTCAAACTAGACATGTGGAAATAATGTAATTGATATAACATATTATAATGAGTACTAAAACCAAGTGTTAAAAGACACATATTGGACCATGTATATTTCATACAACCTATCGATTATAAGCTTTGATAGCCTGAATCTTACCCGCCCATGTCCTCTAACTCACAAAGCATGATGTGGGAAACCTATGGTGGTGCTTGTAACAGATCAAATTGATTACCACCTCAAACTGGTCTCCCATCTCCACTTACATGTCTAATGCACTGCAGACCTTCCAGATCATATTTCTTCCTTTTCCATGTTGTACAATCTAATGTCTCCTTTTCATCTATACGATAGATCATAAAATATGATTCTATATGTCCCAAACCATAACTTGAGGATAATTGCCTCTCCCTGGGTATACAAAACCCATCCAGTGATCCCAAAAACATATACCCTCTTTCAATGGAGAATCTCTTGAAACATATCGCATGTCCATGAACCTAATACAGACATTTCCTCCAAATTGCTGAGGTCACTTCTCATTTGGTCCCACTGCTGGCAGCGATTGGATGTGTCTCATCATCCAAGAAACTCTCACCCCCAAAATGCTCTCTCTAGAACACCAGTATATAAAGGATTCACAGTGGTATAAAACTAGATCTAATGTCTCTATGTAGTCCTCACTCATAGTTTTGTGCCCAAAATAACTGATCAATAACCATTTCTATTGAGTACCAATATAGTATTGTAAAAATCTATTAATACTCCAATACAATCATGTTTTTCATCTCAAGATATTGAATCTCCTTGATACGTACAATCCTCGAGGTAGTAGTAGTGAACTCCTATCTAAAAAGATTTTCAAAATATGACCATGCTACATTCTCATTGATTTAAGACCAGGTCACTACCCCCCACCATAATCCTATGTAGACAATGAGATGTCTCAGCAATAGTAAAACCATCTGATCTACTCATGTAATGAGCAAAAGGAAAACTCATTCCATCACCAGAAGACTGTCACCATCCACTTGTGAGTTCAGATAGCCTCAGAACCTGAGGGGTCTCTATCACTGAAACATGTGATCTACATTCACCATGTAAACCTCATATATTTTTACAATGGTTACCTTATTCTACTTGACTAGTGGTGGTATAGCTAGTGAACCACCTATTGGCAGCGCCTAAGGAACTGGTCAATGTATCAATGCCTTATAACTGAAGATATCATTATTGTGACCCTTATGTTGTACTGTTGATGGGATAAGTCACTAATGATTCTTGAATTGAAACAAGATGTACCACAGTCAATGATTATATATAGATATATTACTCAGAAATTACATGGAAACCACGACCAAATCCTATATGATGCACTTTACATTATTTCACATTAAACCAATTTTAACATGTACTGAGTCGAATAGCAACTAATCAGAGTCATGGTGTATGGATTCATCTTCCACAACACCATCGTTGGGATCCCTGGATTGAAATCATTACATGAAACACTTCAAAATATTTAAACAAACCAAATTCATAGACTAAATTCTTATGGTAGAACTAACTGCCTCTGATACCACTCTTTCATGACCCATCCCAAAGTGGCCAATGCCTCGAATCCCCAAGCACTCCTCCAATATACTAGGGTCTAGTTACTAGATTTTTGTAGGCTTATTACTAACATGGGACACCTTATCCTATGTATATGTACACACACCAACACACACATCTCAAATGACATACAATGCTTAAGTGTAAAAAATTGAACAAGAATGCATGTATGCATTTCAATAAAAAAAACTAATGTATGATAAGAATTAAAGGACTGTTAACTCGGCCGGATACAATCCCACTAAAAAGATTCTAATAAATAAGTACAACCTAAAATTATTGATATGGTCTATTATAAAGATACTACTGGAAGGAAGCTTGGTCTGTTCTGTCTCAATTAGCACCATTTGATCCAGGCCCATCTTGGACTCTGTCAAAAGGACTATTATCTACACATGAAAGAAACCGTGTGGGAAAAGCCCGTGTAGGGTTTCATATGACAATACCCAGTACGAAGCCACGGAAATGAAAATCAAATAAAAGAATGATACTAGTCTATTCTACATAGGTATATGTCTAAAGCTCATACAATAAGAAAATAATGATATAATTAACATGACACATAGTATAAAGGTAAATCACAAACATAATTCCTTCATATGATTCAAGGATTGAAAGTTTCACATAGAACATATCAAGAATAATAAAGTCCCCAAGTCTTATGGTATTGATGATGTCCATCCATGTGGTAGTGGTCGTTGGGTTTCTTTATTAAAATTATACATCATAATTCTAAATAGATATGATACACTAATGAGGATTACACTCAATTCCATGGGGTATAACAAAAACTCAATCAAGAATAACCCTCTATAAAAAAGATAAACACCCAGATAGTATTGGTTATGAAAATACAATTAACTCTACATTGGGAAAGAAGATGATAAATGATCTCACTTAGGGCCTCATTGAATTTTTCCAACAACTCTATCTAAGATTTCTTGTTGAAGGGATCACTATCATATGTGTATGAGGAAATTCAATACTAATCCTCATCGAAATGGATATGGGGAATGTACCCCACTAGTTATTCTCTAACATATAGAGGTAAAAAGAACTAAGATAGTATATAAGGAGAAAAAGTGATGAAGTAGTGTCACACACCATGTCCATTAGACCTTGGGTCCTTCCAATTTAAGCTGACTATGTATGTGTCTATGTAGACGTACACAACATGATGTTTCATGTGTACTTAATCATGAATCCTAATAAAAATATATATCTATATATCATTCATCTAGACATGTATGCGTAGGGGTACATGGAATTCCCATGCTCATGTACTCTCAGCTTTGTTCGTGCTCCATCCGAGGTAGAAACTGATTCCTCAAGGAGGACTCACACGCCCTATCATAATTATCATTCTCCCAAAACCCCACCTTCTAGTAAGAAGGGTCTTCATGATGTGTAATATTGAAATACACTATGTGTTTTACAAAATTTTACAAGATCCTAGTTCTGAATCACACATCATGGGATTATCCTCTGGACTTTAATATGATAATGTTCCTCATAGGAAGATTGAGAATCCTTCCTTGAAAATTCATGCCATATTCATTCGACTATATATTGACATTCGATTTTATTCAAATAACATCGTCTCATGTCATCCAGCATTTTGCAGCATGAAAAAAATAATGTATCCAAAACCATCACACCAAATACCCCTTCTATTGTTCCATGTTCACCACATCAAACGAATCTCATATATAAAATATCAAATCATTTTATTAAGAAACAGTTGCCAAAAATTGATTTACTTGGTATATTTCAAACCATTGGCCAATGGAGAACACCCATGGTGAATAAATAATCAGGGGAGGAAAGAAGAAAGAAAAATCAGGAGGAAAAAACCATTCTTGATGTTTGCGTGAATGGCAATTCATTTCTATTATACACATAAAAGAAGAGATAGAAAAAATCAACATGAAATTCTCTCAATTCGAGAAATAAATCAATCCCATCCCATAATATGTACGATCCATGGATAAATAAAATGGTCTATAGATCCATGTTCTCCATAGAAATAGAAAATAGGAGAAATAAACCAAATCACATAGAATCATACCTTCAGATAGATTGATCATTAATCAAGAACAATCAAGCATCATTATCCTTGGTGAGGTCTACAAATATCACTGAACACTGATAGTTGATCTTCAATTCGGTTGATGTTCACCTGATAGGGATCCTCAAACACTAACTCCAAGGGTTCTCTAATGTTTCTTGGTTTATGAGGATAACCAATGAATTCTACCGTAAAAATATTATTGATGATAAATTTAGGACATTGCATCAATGGATTAATAATACAACTTTACGTAATTTTTTTTATTTTACAGAAATGGTGAGTTTTCGACAAATTCCCTACAATTAAATTCTTTATTTCATTCATAAGGTAACACCCAAATTCTAAAATAAATTTTTCACTAATAATTCTGATATTGACGCTTTTTTAGAATGTCTTCTACATTTTAGTAAAACCGCATGTACATGATATTTAATAAATTTAATATATTTCAAGAACTTATTCTAGACAAACTGGATCTTAGAATCACATTTCTTCTCAAATCCTGTTCACAAAAATAATCTATAAAATATTGTAAAATAATACATTGAAAATCAGTGTCAGTACACTATAACATTACTAATGAGATAAGTCAAAGAAAATGAATATAATTCCAATAAATAATAGGGTCTAATATATTATCTCTCCATGAAAGGGTCATGGTTGTGTGGCCTAGATAATGATATGTATTTTCTATATTGGTAGATGGAGACTAATGATAATAATATACCTTTTTTATGTAAATTTCACTATTTATTTAAATAGTGAATATAAATATTATTGATTCTTTAATTTGATTGTAATAAATCTTACTAATTGAACTTATTAGTAGAAGTGTAGTCTGTAAATGTATGATGAATGAAAATAAAGAAGAAATGTTTGACATTTTCAAGTATGATAACTCAACTAAATAATTTTAATTCATAGTATCTAATTTATTATATCATGTATTTACTTTTCATTTAATTATTGTGAGTTTTTCCTATGTTGTGATAAAGGGCAACATTTTTCCCTAGGTATAGCGCATTGGAATTCTACTTTTGGTCCATATATTCATGTGGAGTGGGTATACAATGGATATTTTTCTTTACACCACTTCATGGAATATTTTAATGGATCAATAAATGTTCTACATGTCATATATATTTAACCCAGGAGATCGGTGTTCGGTGTCTCCCATTATTTTAATATATAACTATTTCTTGGTAGCATAATATTTTTAACAGATTCATGGTGTTTACTATGATGAAATATTTTCTACAAGGGATATGGTCAAATGAATAAAAATTAGTTGAGCTAAACAATATTATTATGAAAATATGATATATCAAAAATATATCAAAACCACACTAATTTATATGAATTTATCGAATGATTTATATCTAACCCAACCAAATGGTATCAAATATCTATGAATTCCAGCTATGATTTATTAGATTAAATTATTCATTTATGGGTTAAAAAAGTATTATTGGTGATATACTATATGTTTTTATGAATATGTACGTCATTTTTAAATTAAAAAAAAGAAACTAAATATTATATACACAAATTGGTTGTTGGGGGAATTTTTTTACATCTGGTGTTTTATATTGAAAAATTCCAATCACCTTAAAGGACATCTCAATTAGAGAATTAGTGAAAATTATTTTGGGAAATTTATTGTTAATAAAATTTCATGGTGATTCAATATAAATTCAAGGAATGAATATTTATAGAGATATATCTAAATATGTTATAGGCCTTGTTAATAAAACAAACATTGAGAATGTTTTCTGACAAAACATTCCTCTAAAACTCTAAATGGGGTTTTTAATAATTAATGGGATGAGTATTTCAAAACAAAAGTGGTATTATTTTTAAAAAAATTAATGTATGACTATGATTACATTTTTTTGTGATGTTATGACAATCATATATGATATATTGTGTGACCAACATGATTTATCTTACACATAATGTATAAATAGTCTACACTAATCAAATCCTAGAGTAATTTAGTGGATTAAAATTAAAAATGTATTTACCTGAACATATATAAATTGTTTCCCATTTTTAAATTAGAAAATTAGTTAATAATAAATGAAATTATTGAAAACACATTCACTACATTGGTTTTGGGATCAATATAAGAAATATCCTTGTAGATTTAAATGACCATCAAGAAAAATATTTATTGATTTTATATTTAATAAATAATGACCATATGAATAATTTACATATAGGGTAATGGTTAATTTAATTAAATGTATTGATGAAGTAATGACATTAAACATTAGGAACACTCCCCATAAATTCTTTTTATAAGATAATTTGTGGGAATCAACACCCCTAGTATTTTACCTTGACCAAGTGAAATCCATGATTCAAATACTACAACATGACTGGAACCGTTTCATGGAAATTATTTATGTTTAGACTCTTCTAAGAGTATCATTTGATCTTTCTATATAAAACCTGATATATTTTCATCTAACATTTTATATTGATTAAATTAAATATTTTACATTTATTTTCAATACTTTATGTATTTATGTTAATTAAATAATAATTTTTTTGTAAAACTAACATCGGTTTTCAACTTAGCCTCGAAACATTTTCTTCAATGCCCATATTTTCATTAAAATCATTTAATAAATGTCATTTATGTTTTTATTTTTATAAAATAATTTTTTACACAAGTTTGACATTAAAAATATTGTTAGAAATGAATATTCTTAATAATTTATTAATGTGGTGAAATTTAAAATTCTACCATATATGAATGGAATGTTTTTTTAACATATATTGTATGAACAGAATTTCCCACTATTATGACTGAAACGTTATTTGAAGATTCGTTTAAAATTTTTAAATAAAATTTTCAAATAAAATTTTCTTCTAAATATAATGTAACTATTTATTTTTTGAATGTAAATTGAAAATTGAAAATTTTATTTTTGTCAAAAATTTCATTAATGATATTTTCATGGTACTTCTATTCATAAACAAAAACAACCTTTTGATTCTCCTCTGATGATATATTGTAATGACATCTTATTTTTTATTTATCCATTTGGGTTTTAATAATTTTCTTGGGGAAATTGTTTACATTGTGTATGCTAGTTCTTCGAATATGGATACTTATTGATTATTAAGGCATATTTATTAAGTTTTACTTTTTATTTATACAATAACTAAAAAAAGAAATATAATGTGACAGGTGGGGCTAAAAATTACATATCCCCTCGAAGTATTGATATGTCTCTTGTGACAAATTTGATTGACTATTTTGTATAAGTCATTCCCATTTATAGAATATTCCTTATCATGGGTCCACAATTCTATGTTTTAAATTTTCAAAATTTTGAATTTATTTTTTATAAAATCATTAATTGATGTTCTATTTATTATTATATTAGTTTTGATATCCGATGATTAGTTTCAAGATATTGGGATTATTTATATAGAATAATTTGATCTTAATTTACTCTTACGGAATTATATTTTGTGATTAATTTATTTTTTAAATGGGAGGTGTTTTAGTTGGTTACATTTCCATATGTATTATTCCATTTTTAATCATGATAGTTAATGTTTTTTGTGAGATCTTATGTAGCATCATAGATCATCTATATTTTTTATCCTTCCACAAAAATATGATTAATGATTCTTTGAATCAGTTCATGGAAGCATAATATATACTGTCACATTTTTGTATAATATTTTATCAAATATAATGTGGGATTCATGTATTAATCTATTTTACCAAGAAAACTAAAATATTTTATCATTTAGGATGTGATTCCTTATATCTAGTTCAACTATAATAATGAAAACACATAATTTAAGAAACTATTCTCATTATAGGTTTAGTTTTTATTAGAGGAATATTACTATAAACAATGGGAGATGGATTTTGTAAGGCATAAGTTAGGTAATATAACTATATGAATGAATTTGGGGATAAGTCTATGAATAATAAAAAATATTTTTTATTTAGGTGGATATTATGTTGTTTTACTTGTAATACATATATTTTTTGACACTAATATTGGATGTGGCACAAGAATAGGTGTACCTAAGTGTAATAACTCTAAAAAAGGAGTGTTAGGCTTAAATTGATCATCACATGGTACATGATAATGGTCATTTCTTCACACACGATTAAAACTCCTATGGTATATGATAATTTTTATTAACATTTTCATTGTTATGAATTAGAAAGGATAAAAAATATTTATTTGGATTTAAGAAAATTCTTAATGAAACCATTATTGATATTGAGTGATTAGTTATGAATAAATGTTCTTGATATATTGTAATTGTTCAAATAGTGTCAAAATGATCCATTATCAATCTTAGTGTTATGATGTAATCAAGTGTATTCTATTTTTAGAAATATATCTTATATGAGGAAACATAGTCTATAAAAATTAACATAATCTATTTTTGTATTTCTCAATTGGGAAAGATAAGGTAGATAAAGTTGGAGATACAATATTAGGTTAAATAATTATCACTAAATAGGGGTGATCGACTCAGGTTATGGCCAATAACCCTCACCATATATATTAGACTCTTAATCCATGTCATGGTGTAATAATTTTACACTTCCTTATATTTAAGGAACAATAATAAATTAATAGAACTATAAATGAATTTTAAGCAAATTATTGGATGAGTTCAATAGAGAAGACATTTAATTACGTAGGAATTAATCAACGGGAGAAGGATCACACAAATTTTTATCAACTCTCTAGAGATATGGATCAATGGTGGAAATTTATTAAAAATAATGAATTTGAAGTGGAAATATTGAGCATGTAATGGAAGGAGTTTAAGAAACATTTCTGGGAAATATATTTTCCTCATGAATAATGAGAGGATATTGAGAGATAATTAATGATCCCGATATAGAATAAATATAATTATGATTCAAAATAATAATCAAACCTTATAATGATTCCATTGATTTTTTTGGACTATATTCATAATCCAAGGATAATTATTGACAATATGTATTGTGGGAATAATTCGATCTTTTGAAGGTAACTAGTCCTTTAGACATTCTCATAAAATGATAACATGCTGTCATCTGCTATCATTATTGAGAAATAATTCCTCATTTTTACGGCTTCGATGGAATGTAAAATTATAAATGGATAATAGATAAAAAGTTGGATCTGGGAATAATAAAAAATTGACTTTTCTCACATGTTATAATTATGGAAACAAAAACCATAGTACATGCTTTGAGGGAATGGTAGTTTACTCCATAAGTGGAGAAAGGGGATGAGGGGAACATAAATTAAAGGGTTATAAATAAAAATGTAATGGTCATTGTTTCAACTGTAAGGAGATGGTACATATTTCAAACTAATTCGCCAAGAATCAATAAAATATAACTCAGATGAAAATAAGTGTTTAAGTTCATTCTTAATCTATTAATATAGATATGTGGGGTGATTAAAGGGAATGGGTATTTGGATTCTTTAATAATGTTGTATAATTGTTTTATAAATGATATCATAGTTATAAGAAACATGCAGAATTTATGTTTTTTTACTATAATATATTTTAATTAAGGATTTGAAACCATATTTTAAATTTTAGTGATAAAAAAAGTGATATATTTTTTAGGATAATTTTTTGAAAAATAAATGAATATATTAATGATAACCCATAATATGTTCTTGGTATTGATTTAGTTATGATCAGATTGGAAAAATATATGATTTTATAGAATAAATTAATGCACTAGAATTATTATATTTGAAAATGGTTAGTGATTCGATGAAAAGAAAATTAATGATGAATGTATAATTATTTATTGATTTAAGGGATATACTGGATAAATATAATGGTAATTTTATGAACAAGTTATGTTTTCATTGGGACTTTATTGTGATTCTAGTTATTGGTATGTTTTAAGAGAATACCTGGTCAAGGAATTCACATGATTTGTCTATGACTATAAGAGCTAAATTTTATTATGTAAAGATAAATTTTATATTAAAAATTTATGAATATTGGGTTTTGAATATTATCAGAAATACTTTAAAGGGTGGAATTTTTAACTATTTATTAAGTGTATTATGTTGATATTTGGTGTTATTATTGATTTTTTATAGAATAATAAACAATTTCATAACTTCTTCTAACCATTTATCTTTTTAAAAATATTTTTAGATTTGATTAATGAATTGTATACATTTTTAGTATCTTAGGTTATGTTATGATTTAATTTTATTTCTTTATATATTAAAATTAATCATTAATATTCAAAAGAGTACTGAAAAATTAGAAATAAATTAATGAAAATAATAATGAAATTGTTCTTATGAAATGGAAAAAATACCATAATGTAAATTGTCTCATGTTATCTATTTTAATAGTAATGTAATACTTAAAATTTTTTAAATGGACTTTAAAATTGAATCATTATCCAAATACATTAAATTACATCGGTCATTTCATCCATTACAAATTTATTATTGTTCAGTGAATAAAATTTTGATATCTATGTACTGGGTCAATATCTTTTTCCCCCTAAGTATTAATATTTTTTCCAATTTCCATATTTTATATAACATTTTATTTTCAGTTCATTTTTAAACCAGGATACATGTTGTTTTTGAAAAAATTTATTTTTCCAATTATATTTTTTTCATAAAACAGGTTTAATTTTCACTATGTATGATGTTTGGTTCCATCCAAGGATAAATTTTTTTTGATGTCTAATAATTTGAAACTACAACCCGGCATCCTAATAATTTATGAATAGTAAATTCATCTTAATCCTCTCACACACAAATGTTCTGTGGAACATGTTTGGGTCAGATTACATGGAATAAACTCGGTCTATTGGAACCTGAAAATTATGAATGACATTGCCTCTTTAATAAGTTCCCATATCATTATTCATGAAAAAAATTATATATAGATCTTGGTCTATATTCTATTGTATTAGTTGATTCCATACATGATTCTAAATTTCATGAAATCATTAGTTATAATGATAATCAATAAAGAGAAGATGTTAAAGTGGAATATAAGTATAATCCACCTTTTGTAGTGTATACATAATAATTGAACATATGAATGTTTTATGGATTAAAAATTAGATTATACTACCCACTAAAAATTGATTCATTGAGATCATGCGATACAAAAAAAATTCCCATATATTTTGTATAATTACCCCCTAAATATAATGATATTGTTTAGTGGGTGAAAATATAGTTCCATTATTTTGTCCGAAAATCTACTGATGTAAATTTGTGGAATGATTCGGTTGAAGAAGAAGAGAAGGATTCCGAAAAATAAAACATAACTGTTGAGATTTTTAAATAGATTTTTGAATTTAGAAAACATGAACACAAGGATAACACCCTTGATGATCTTAACCATGGAAATATAATTATTTTTTATTATATATCAACTATGAATCCTATTTTATGAAATGACATATGTCAAAACTCATCTCCCAAACAGTTATAGGAATCTGAGAGAGAAAATAGAAAGAACTTCTAGTGCATAATCCAAGAAGATACTTCTACAACCCATCATGAATCTTTGAAACAACATCTAATTGATGTTATATGCATGTCTCATGGTACTATTGAACAATAACATCTATATGAAAAGTATTTTAATGCAACTACATAAGATGATCTAGTGAAATACAGAATTCACGAATGGAAATTATTGTGAAAGTACAACTCCACTAATACATCTAGTGCCCATATTATCCCCCAAATAGCGATGATATTTAAATTCAGTAGACTCCTATTAACCAGAGAAACATTCCAAAAACATTTTACTATAAATAAAAAGAAAAAATGACTTCCACATATCTAAAAGAATTTTTTTCTAGCACTATTTCCCTAAATTTTTATACGCTCAAACATGATGATGACTCATCTACTCCTAGTACTTAGATGAATAAAAAATCAGAAATTATAAAAATAAGAAGAAATCATGAGGTAAAAATAAGGTGAGTTTCTATCCCTATGAACATGTTAAAATGAGTATTATATTTTATAATTTTCATGGTATTGCAATATTTGACAATATTACATCTATTAAAAGATTACTTAAGAAACATTAAACTAAAATATTTTACTTATCTAAACCCATTTTTAATTACTCTTTCCTTTCCTATTTTGACTAATATTGGATATATTTTTCATGGTTCTAGTAGTAATTATTATTCTACTAAATCCCTTTGGGTTTTTACTCACTTCTCATTAAATAATGTTCATGTTTTTAGTAATGTTGACCGAGTCATCCATTGTGATGTTGTCTTCCAAAACTCCCATTTGTTTTGATAAATTTTTTTTGAAGAAATTTGTATTAGGAAAGGAGATAAATCATTCATTATCTATCTCATATAAAAAATATTATTCATCATTCAGTGATTGTTTTTGTGGATTTTAGTGATATCCTTGGTCCGAGGGACAAATGGGACCGACTCACTCCAACATCTCTTCAATGGAATTTAAAGCATCCATTGAGGATAATAATTTTTTTCATATCAAACTTGTTGGATCCAAATAAACTTGGTATAGAAGGAAATACAATATGGTGGTATATATTAAGATACATAGACCAATATATAATGACAAAACCCTAGATATGCGGGATTCATTCTCCAGTATTACCCATCCCAAACTAAATTCAGATCACCACCTGATTATTGTGAGTATCACAAATAGAATCTCAGAACCTCTAAAACCCATTAGATATAATAATTCATGAACTTTACAATCTGAATGTGAAAATATTATTATAGGAACATGGAATTCGTTGAGATATGGTAAGGATTCATTTTCAATTCAACATTAAATTAAAATTTCATAAAAAAAATAAAGGATGGTAGAATTTATAATCCATCCAAATTGGCAATGAGATACATTATTTGGAATCAAATCTAATACATATTTAATATTCTTATACTAACATATATTTTAAAATTTATCCCTATCATGAAATTTACCATTCAACAAAACACAACTCTCTGTATTTTATAAAAGATATCCTTAAAAAAATACATTCAAAACAAAATGGATTAAATATGGAGATAAGAATACATTGTTCTACAACTCTCTAAAAATAGTTATAGAAGATTATAGTCCTATTAAATTTATAAATTATAGAGGAAATATAATTTATAGAGAGGTTTTTCATTACAATCATATTGTCTCATATTTTAAAAATATTTTCAATTCCCTTTTTCTCAATAAATATCTTCTCCATAATGTCATTTCTTTCATTGTTAACAATGATGAAAAAACTTCCCTCACTAGCATCCCCCTTGATCGTGAGATCAAGGATATTATTTTTAGTTTGATGTTATATAGTGCTCCTAGTACAGATGGGTTCAATAACTATTTTTTTCAAAAATATTTGGATTTCATTCAACATGATGTTTGTAATTTGGTTCAGACATTCGTTTCCAATGGTATGCATCCTCATTGAATTAATGGTAAAATTATCACTTTGATAATCAAAGTGGAAAATTCTTATGAGATTAATCTCTTCATACCCATTTCACTTATTCATAATCTTTATAAATCATTTTATAAAATCCCTACAAATATACATTCCACAATTGATAAAAAAAAATTGATTCATGGATGCAATTTTATTTTATCACGTGTATAACCATACAAGAATGCATCTTTCAGTCCTATGAATGCACTAACCTCATAAAAAATACAATAAAGTATGTTGTATTCTTATTTAAATTCACATTATAAAATAATAGGATACCACTGATTATAATTTTCTATACAAGGCCCTTAAAATATTTTTTTTAACTATCACTTTATTAAGAAAATTAATGCCATTTTAAACTCAAATAACAATTTTTTTTTTCTGATTAATAGTTCTCCAAAGGGATACATTATCTACACCAAATGTCTCGGTTAGGGTGATTCCCTTTTTTATATTATTTTATCTATTGAAAAAGGATACTTATGTAGACATCTCACTCCCCTTATGAATCATGGTAAAATTAACCATATCATTGCTACTAAAAACATGGATGTTCCATCTCACCTTATCTTTGAAGATGACATCATCCTTTTCATACAAGGGATAAATAAAATATTCAAAATTTTAATGAGGCACTTATCATTATGATGATATATATGTTCAATCTAATAACACTAAAAAATCCTCTACTTTCATTGGAAATGGTTCAAAACTAATATAAAAATCAACATCATCATTTATTTGGTGATAAAAGAGGGAACTTTAACCACACATATCATGGGGTCCCTATATTTTGGGGTAGGCCTAAATTAGTTAATTTTCTAAAAAAATTGATAAAATTTTAAATAAATCTTCCTCATTGAAAGGGAAATCTATATGAATGGCTTGTAAACTTCTCCTTATGAAATACAAAATTGATTAAGAAATGGTATACTCATTGATTTAATAAAAATGGACTTTTAGACTTCTTTAAAAATCAATTTCTTATTGAAAAAAATTAATGGGAGAAATATTGTGAAAAAGTTAGTAAATTCCCATTGGACTATCTTTTCCAAACCATTATCTAATAGTGGTCATGGAATCCAAAATCTAAAACTATTTAGAGATTCTTTATAAGATAGACTCACTTGGAATCTTCTGAATAATGACTAAATATCTATTAACATAAAAAAATATGTTTCCTTACAATTTTAAGAAAAGGTACCATAAATTATATTGGCTCCTAAATTAGGTTTTCCATTAATTACTGATTATCAAATTTTATGTCTCACTCTAACTAGATGGTTAATGTAGTGTCTTCTATGAGTTTGTGGTTTGATAAATTGATTTGTGCTCCTATTATATCTATAGTTTGTTTCATTAATTTACTGGAGGTCACAACTATTTCTATAAATGAGTATTTGATCTCTATTATAATGGCCATTCCTAATGACATTTATAATATTTTCAACATCTACCCATTTGCTAACACTAATGATTTATTTAATTTGGGAGCCCTCTCATAATTGCATGATGGACTCTAAAATTTTATATAATAATTATTTTAGGTGTTCTAACAGTTATCTTTCTTGGATAATGTTTTTTTATAGGACGTCAATTTATCCATCAAGATTCACCCTTGTTTGTCCAATAACTCATAGCTAAATTCAAACTGATGTTTTTTTAATAAATTGGTGGTGTATCGTATCTCTAAATTTCATTTTCTTTATCATCATTGAGGAGACAATAATCATATTTTCTTATCCTATTCTACATTATCTGCTCTTGGGAACTATATTTTTTATATATTTGATTACATATGGAATATTTGGGAATATATAAAGCCTCATATTGTATGATCCAATGTTATTTATTACACTTAGAAAATTGAACACATTATTTTGCTAATGTAGCTGAACTCTTGTACATCATATGGTATAATAGAAAAAAAATTATTCACAAAAATAACTTGTTCAATTTCAATGCAGCCCAGGTAAGGGTTATTATGGAAAACAAAAAAATTATTCAATTGAGTAATGAAAATTCCAAAATTCTATAAATTATTTTAGTATCTTTCATATATTGGGAGTTGAAGTAATCTACATCCAACCTCACTGTACTTTTGAAGTCTTCGGGAAAACCCCTCTCCCGGGATGGATTAGAGTTGATGTTGAGGGTGCATCAAGGGTAACCCAGGTCCAGTATGATACTTATAAGTGTTCAGAGAACCCAATGGGTAGCTGGTTGGTTGTTACTATGGTGCATGTGGATTTTCCTCATCTCTATATTTAGAAATTTTGAGTTCCGTAAATGCTGTTAATTTCAAAAAGGATAACATTTGGAATAAAAAATGGTTATAAAGTGATTCAACTACCATTGTGGAATTGCTACGCAATGTTGTGGTGAATCTTAAATGGCTTCTTACAACTCAATGGATGTATTTAATACACTCTATTTTGGAGATCAACTATTTTATCATGCATTGTTTTTGGGAATTGAATGCTGTTACAAATGGGATATCAAAAATGGAATCAACCACTGAATCCCTTATTCGAATGAATATCCTATAGAAGTGATTCCCTTTTACTAAAAAGACCATAAAAAATCTCCTCTTTCAGACTCTTATAACTCTACTTGTTTTTAAAATAAATTGTTCTTGGTTATTTGACCATGAACTCATCTTTTTTATAAAAAAAATCCAAATTTAGGCTTAAAATTGTATTTTCGTAAAAATGATTTAGACTCATTTTTTTAGTTATTTAAAATTTATTTGTTTCGAATTTGATAATATTTATTTCATAAATGAACTTATAATTTTAAATAAACATCTAAAAATTATCTTACAGTGTTTTTTTCGAATTTTCAAAAATGAAATAAAAATTATGAATACTGAAAATAATGATTTTTAAGAAAAGTGGTCTTTTTATTTATGTTATTTTTAATTATAATATTTATTTCGAATATATTATAAATATTAAATTAGTTAAATTATATTACAATTATTCTAATTTAGGTCATTAGATTTATTTTATCATTAAATATCGATATAATATATATATTTAGCTATGGAATATTTTTCATCATCAAATAATTTTTCGTCGTGATTTTAAATTAAAAATTTCCCCTTAATATAATTGAACTTGTTAAAATGGATTACATTTTTTTAATTTCAATTATTATTAATTGTTTAAAAGATAAAAATAATTTTTTTAATAGTGAATAGTAAAAACCATAAAAAAGAATTTTCTATGGTTATAGTTAAAATGGAATTGTGAGTGTTAAACCAATAGATAAGGGTATGCATTCCATTTTAATAGGTCTAAATTATATTTTATTGAAATTTATAGTCCTTATAAAATCCCCCAATATTATATAAGGTAATTTAGAAAAATATTTTTTGATAATTACTTTATGTTTTTTATTCTTTCTAAAACATTCCATTTACTAGCCATGTGGGTCCCCTACCCCACATATAAAATGACATATAAAATCCAATCCACTCCAAAAATCATGGTAATTTTGTTCATGCATGACCGATTAAATACCCTTAATTACATTTCTCGTCACATTTTAGTGTCCTTTTATTGATCATGAATTTATCCTAATAAGGATTTTCATGAAAACTAAAACAAATTTTCAAAATAGAAAAGCGTCTTACTTAACTAAGCATTTACATTTTATTTATTCTTATACAACATTTAAATAATATTAAAATATTATGTAAGAATACAAAAAATGTTTTTAATTTATTTATATTTATTTATTTTTAGGTTTAACCTGTATCCATCTTCTCTCCATCGTATGGGAAATCGTCGATCATGTGTACGATAGACAAGCACCTCACCAACTGATGTAATTAATTTTCCAACACTGCATATCCCAAATATATATAATTATGGATTTAATATAAATATGTTAAATTTAGGAAATAATCATAAATATTTAATAATAATATCAAATACACATTATTTCCCTCCAATATAATGGAAAACAAAAACATCACTCGTTTATACGTCTGGACTACCATCTCCACGATGCAATACAATACAATTTTTTATGAAATGGATGGATATAATGATATAATTATTTAATAAATATTTTAAATATGTTTCCAAAAAAATTTTAATGGTAAATTATTAAATAACTTTAATTTTTTCATTTTTTAATAGATGAAATCAATTTTCATTTGTACGTATGACCTAATGTCTTCATGGAATATGTAAATCATTTTTACATATCTAACATTTATAGATGGATTTAAATTTGTATATAATGAATATATATGATTTTTTTTCAATTATTTAAATTTAATATATGAATTAATGAATTATTTATGTATAAGTTCCAAAATGATTGAACAAATCTTACTTGAAAAATGAAGTTGTTATTACCCAAAATAGTGACTTTTATAAATAATTATTAATAAATTCATCATAATTGGTAATAAGTAAATCAAATATATTAATATATATATATATATTAGTAAAATTTTATATTATATTTATAATTAATCTATATTTATTAAATAGATGTTTGACACACATATAGAGAATTAAAACCATACTTAAGTGTTTTTCGTCTCGAATTTACTTTTGTGAGACATATACAATATTCCTACATATTTATTTTGAGTGGAATATTTTTTACACCATTAATATTTTTTATCACAAATTTATTTATATTTATGATATTTAATATTACATTTTATGTTCTTTCCTTCATGGGGTTTGTGATTCATATGTTTCCAAATCAGAAAGAGTTTTGTTAATAATCTCCTAGTTATTGAATATGGACTATGATTAAAACACCATATGATGTATTATTTGATCAATATATATTAATCCTAATATATTTTATACAAATATAGACATTTTATATATTGAAAAATTTTCCATTCATTTTTATGTCTTCATGATCTCATGGTAAACAAATAATGTTTTTATTGAAAACTGCCCTTATTTTGGTAGTCTCTTTAGAATCATATTAATCCACATCCATGTTTTTGGGAATATATATTTATTTTTTTAATATTCATAAATGAGTTATTTAAAATATTTTCACATTTTTTTAAATTTTTTATAAAAATATTTTACAATGAATCTTCTTATCATTTTATAATTGAGGTTCATTTTTTATCTTTTTATAAATGAGTGAATGTAATATTATTAAAAATATATAGAATTAATAATATTTCCCACCATTATTGAACCTAATTATTTGATGCTAATTTACATGTTTATAAGGATCCATTAAAAGAAAACTTTTTCCTCATATTCTATATATTCTTAGTTTTTACATTTTTTCAAATAAATACTTTATTTTTCATCCGATTTTTAATTATATTTTTATTGTATTTTTAATTATCAACAAATAAACCATTTTATTCTAAACAACTTATTTTTTAATGAAAAAATCCTTATTCTTCCCATGTTGGTTTATAACCTATTTAACTGGGGAATTTATTGAAATTCCATATGCTAGTTCTTTATATATGAACATTTATAGTTTTTGAGTCATGGTGATTATGTTATATTGATTATTCATGAATGCATTGGAGTTATTATGTGATGGGGGTCTAAATTAAATTTCCCCATCATTGCATCAGTGTTTCTCATGATAAAGTCTATTTGGATTTTTAGATGAGGCCTTAACCAATTATGTATGTGATCATGGATGGAGGCCTCAAAAGTATTTCTCATCTGACTGGCATTAAAAATTAAAACATTATGAAATAAATCATTGATTTCCATGTGATTATTTGATTAGTTTTTATATCCATGTAAATTTTTCAATATCATTTTATTATTTATATATAATCATTTGATCAACATTTACTCCTCCACGATTATTCATTATATTAATGATATTAACTAAATTACACGTGCTTCAGTTATTTAACTTTCCCTATTGACTATTAATTACTACTGATTTATTCCACTATACATAAAACTTAATGATAATTTATTTTTCCTTTATTATAATTCCTTTAATTGTGATATGAAAGTGGAATATTTTAATCGGTTAAATGATGAAGAAAAATTATATTCAAAATGTGTTTTATTTTATGTTCTCAAAAGCAATGTAATATATAATTATGTATCTACTTCAACAAGATGAATAAAATATTTGGTCCAGTAGGATGAAATTTCTTATAACTAGTTCTAATGTAATAAAGTAAACACTGCTTTTGGCCTAGTAGGTTTGGGGTATCTATATGTAAGGATAATTCTAGAAGAAAACATAGATCTCATGGAACATATTTTATATGTATAAACTATCTCAATGAAATAATATTATATTATTTTATGGTCCCTCATGAAAATAGGTTATATATGAAATACATGAACTATTACAAGAAATTGAGTACAAATATAGATTATAAAGTAAAATAACTATATAATTAAATGTTTTTTAGGGTCATCATTCACATGATTTGGTAAAATTAAATTCAATACGAACTAGTCAAAGATGTTTTTACATAGAAAACATTAATGTGTGGGAGTAGTAGTAATGTTCGAAAACTATAGAGATGTGGTTTTATTATCACTACTGAGGGTGACACCATGTTTGTTGTAAATAAATAATATTTATCATATAATGAAGAAGTAATTAGCTTAAAAGATTCAAAGTAAGAAAACATGAATTCTAAAATGGATCCCTAGTACTAATACTGTGATTGGGTTTTGGTAGATTCTGTAGTTAAATTAAATCTTATTTGGTATAAATAATATTTTAAGATGAACATAAATATAAGTGGTAATATTAGTATCTATAAGACACACCTATTCTCTAGTTAGTTCAAGTACTATTATGGAATTATATATGAAAAAACATATTCCCCAGAATTCATGTAGGAATTGATTATAATTTTATTTTTTATTTTAAAATTTCATTATTATTATATTTAGAAAATTGAGATAAAAACCACATTCCTTAATGGAAAACTTTTGGAAAGTATATATGGAAACAAATGTAGAGTTTTTAATAATAAAATTATTATGATTATGTATGGAAGCTAAGAATATTCACTGATTGATTGAACATTGTAACAAGATCATAGAACATTCAATTTTATGATGTCATTAATGAATTTTTATTTATTATGAATAAATTTGATACTTATGTCTATATGTTGTTTGATAGGAGGTAAATAGATTTATTTGTGAAATGTTTTAATAATATGTTACTAGTGTAAAATTAGATACCAGTCTAGTAGTCACTTAATATGTTATTGAATAAATGTTTCTTCATGAAATACATTTGCGAGGTAGCATATTTTCTAGGGATAAAGATCATATGGGATATCTTTTAATGGAATTGATGACTAATTCCTGGTACATATATTTCTAAATTTATTAAACTTATAAAATATGGAATAATATAAATTAGGGTTTATACATGTTTCACAATGGATACATTAGTCTATGAAATAGTGACCTCACATACAAAAAAGAGAGAATGAATGTGTATAATATATTATATGTAAAACACTAATTCTATCGTACATGAAATTCTATGTTCTAATACTGATGTTTCCTATTACTTGATAATGGTATATTGATATCAAGGTGACCTAGGATATCCCGATTGATAGACAATATAAAACTATCCTATAGGACACAAGGAATCTATAGGACATGTTCCCAATTTATTTACAAGATAAATAATTTTTTTGGGGATGCATATCAGATATTTACTAAAAAAAATAAGACAAGTTTAAAATATCAATCAAGATATGTGTGTCATTATAATAGATGGAAAAAATTTCGAAGACTTCCATGATTCTAGTAATTTGTAATTCTATAGTGAAGAAATTTTATATGGTATCACTTAAGGATGCTAAAGAATCATTTCAAATATGTGAGGTTATCCAATAGAATAGTGTTGTAACACTCTGTAAAGATCTTATAACTTGGTATTATGATTATTCAACAATAGTGGCACTTTCCTAGGATACCAGGTCACATTAATGGGTAATGTATAATTTTTTAATGTACCATCATGTAATGTATTTTTCCTAAAGTGGTGAAGTATTTATAAATATATTAGATAAAATAGAATGTGTGGTAAACCCATTTAATACTTCATATCTCATTATATGTATGAAAATAATATCAAATCTAGCGGCTTAATATTTTTTAATATTTAAATTTAGTGGAAGTGGGAGCATGTTAGAGTTAGTTCCTCCAAGAGAACTAAGATTTTTACTACTATATTAGTAACCATCAAATCACATAATTGTTATTTTTTTGATTTTTATAAATGTAATAATTTTAACAAAGGAAATGTCATATAAAAAATATACAAAAATTCCCATATATAATTTGAAATTAGAGATGTTATGAATATATTTTTGAATTTATTTCCCTTGGTATTGATAACATATATTTTATTAGATACAAATGAAGTTTAAATATCATTTGATAGTGTTTCATAATACATTGATACATATTCTCATGATGTTTGTACTTTGTAATATTTAATAAGGTATGTCTTGATAATAAAACTATGAATAATAATTAAACATGTTTTTGGGTTCATTGGATATTAATTTATTTGAACATCAGTATTAGTCTTTAAACATGATTTTATTTATTAATTTCAATTATTAATTGTGTACTTTGTTGTGTGGATGAAAATTGTGATGACATATTCCCATGGTGAGGTTTCTTAAATGTTATGGATTATATATTATACAAAATTAATCTAATAATTTAGGAATTGATTTTTCCCATACAATTAAATTTACTTTGATATCCTCAAATGATCGAAATAATTAGAATTGTATGGTTTCATCCAGCTCTATGATAGATATAGATAGGTTATTTTTTCAATTTTTATTAAATAAAAATCAAACATATATGATACTTCCATATTTATGTTTTCTACATTATGATATATTGATATAAAGATATTATATGAAAAAATATTTTTCATAATAATATTCTTTTTATTGTGACATTAAATTATTCCTCTGTGGATTGCATTATGTTTTTATAGATCTTGATCTTAGCCTTTAATTTTTTTCATATAATTACCCACATAGGAAGGCCTTAATGATTGACCTCATCTTGTATTTATAATATAATCAATTTATATTGAATTTATAGTTACAAGTAAATATTAGTTTATATATTTTAAATATCAATTATTCAAGTCTAATTTACCACATTAGTTGAACCCTGAAAAATTCAACATTATAATATCTGAGATTATTTTTAATTATTGTTAATTTTTTCAACTCATAATAAATAAATAAATATGTATTCATTTATTTTGGGAGTAGGTTAATATGATATTTATGTCATTATTTTAATATAAAAAAATATAATTATTGATTAATTTTGTGAATAAAATATTTAATTTTTTATTTGTTGAATGAGTAATATTTATTTAGACATTCATTTTATTATATGATGATTAATAAATTTCATTGATGATTAATGGATTGAGTTAATCGATTGATTGAAATTATATATTTTATTTTATTTCATTTAAATAAAAATTATTTATTTATTTATGAAATTATATTTAAGTAAACGCATCTCATTGAAAATTAATAATAATAATAATAATAATAACATTATTATTGTAATTATTTGATAATAGGATTATGTGGAATACATAAATTGATAATGGATTATTTTGCAATTATCAATTATTCCAAACCAATGTATTAATCTGATGTTATATAATAGTAGAGAAGGTCAAACATGATTTAAAAAATCAAATTATATCTAGAATTATCTCATGATTATATTGAATTATCCACATATCCTTTATCTTAGGAATAAAGAGAGAGAAATTAAAAACACATTTATAGTTTAAAAATTAGTTGAAGAAATCTCATGTCTCTGTAGGGAAAACACATGGAGATTCATGAATTTTTTCTAAAGGTACTTTCAGGCACATCTAGATAAATCTAGGTGAATCATAACTTATATTACACAACATAAAAATAAATCATCAACATAAGAAATATAAATTGAACAATAGGTTTATCTCATAAGAGGAAATTATTATTTTAAATTAACATTCAATTAAATGTGATTTGCCATATTGGGGGATTATTGGGTGTCTTCATCATTTTATATAAATATTATTCACAAATATCATTGAAAAAAAATCATGTACTCATCTACCCGATCCAATATTCCATGAAAAATTTATTTATTTCATGTTCTTATAATCCACCATTTTGAAGATTTATACATTGTTTCTATGGGTTAATTGTTTTTGGCATGGATTTGTCATTTAATAAATAGTAAAATAAATTTTAAATCATTTAAAAGGATTTCTATGATGTTGTGAATTGATTTTTTGTATATATATTGGACCCTACTCCATATTCCACTTATATTACACCCATAATAGTGGGATAGGTTCTCATACGCTCTGATATAGTATTAATGAACTTTATATAATTGGATGTTAATCCTATGTGAGATAAAATATACTTCAATCTACTTATGTAATGTACATATTTTTAGTTGAAGAGTATTAATATTAATATATATGTCATTTTGTTGAATTATAATCATATTTTGCCTATTGAATCTTCAATGTAAACATATAAATCCCTTAAAAACTCATTTTAATCAAAAAAATATACAAAAAATTTTAATATTATCTTTAACCTTACCAAAATATTATGCATTATTATATCTCTTTTACCCACTAATATCATATCTCATCATTATCAAAATATAAAAACTACAGTTTATAAAGACCAATAATTTAAATTATCATGGTAACAAAACCTATTATTTGTTTTTTATTTTAATTTCATGTTTTTTTATATTTTTTTACAACATTAGTCTCTCTTTAAGTGCCAATATTTTATTAATTTTCATTCTAGGGTGGTTATTAATTGTTCGACCATATTGAATCTATTTTTTAATATTATTAATATGTTTATAAATTCCGATGATATCTCATTTTTTCTTATTAAATAAGAACTAATAAAATAAATGACTTTTGTTGGACTCTATGGTGTGAATCATTATGGATGTGGTATGATTCTTCTTAATGGCGGCGTTTGTTGTTATGGTAGTTGAATCGCAGTATACGTAATTATGATATGAGTTTTATATTTATTCAGTGATAAGAAGTCTAATTATAGCCTTATTTGGGTTGTACTATTATACATCCACTAATTGAAGCTACATTTTGTATTATAAAATCACAACATTATAATTATATTGGATTATAATACATTGGTTATCATTGTAGATGGATTATACACCACTATCCATATACAACCGCATACATTCACATGATCACTAGTACTCATTGATTCAAAGGATGTTAGGGAACACTAATTTTTTATTTAACTCACTTGTACTATTATACATAACATGTTTATTGATGTAAATGGGAAAAAAATTATCATTAAATACAGAGTATTCTGTATTACCTTTAAAAAGATTAATATATTGATATGAAAAGTGCTATTTATGATACGTATTTGATTAAGAAATTTAGTAAGTTATGTCATATTCTAGTTTTTTATATTACCTTATTCTCAATATATATTTTTAGCTAATCTTTTATCCTATTTATTTAATTATGATGTTGTTTTAATTTATTTTATTATTTATATGTCTTACTTATTATTTTCATTTTATAAAATTTTTCCATAGTTATAATAGATTATAGTATAAATTTTTTTTATCAAGGAATTAGTTTCATTGGTTTTTGGAATATCAAATATATAAAAATGTGGAGTGAATATTTCAATAAAATTACACATGACTCTAAAATTCTAATTTTAAGTGTATAATTTACATTACATTTTTTAGGATATCACTAATATCCTCAAGCATATAGTGATGTTCACCAATGATGATTGGTTACCCATAATATTAAGTCATTTGTATATGATAGATATGGTATACTACCCTTTATCTATCTGATTATTTTTGGTGGTGTCCTGGGAAACCCTTCATGCTACTCCACTTTTATGTTTTCCTCTAATACCTTGATTTGGGTAGTATTTTTTCAATTAATTTATGGAATATTTCATTAACTCAAATTTTTTTTCCATTTATATAGATCCCAATTTTTTTAAACATTATTCAAACAAAGGGTATAGATTTACCTAAAAATAACTTAATGAAATTATAAAAATTATATATCATGAAACATTTTTCTCCTATAATATTTGGTTTTTGTTAAATTATGAAAAAATTTCTTCTAAAACCCTCTTTATGTGGTTTTATAAGTATAAAACCCAAAAATATTTATTGTGAGTTCTACCAACACATCATAATTTTATACCATGTATAGTAAAATAAATATATCAATATACTTATTTCATCCACAATCATACATATAAACAAATCCAACCCCTAGTCTATACGATTTCTCCATATATACAATAATAAAATTATAGTTGTAATAAAGAATCAACCCCACAACACAATGTATGGTAATTTATTTTTTCAATAATTGGGAGAAAAATCCCAATAAATAATACAATAACCATGTAAATTTGTAAATACATATCATTGAGATCCTATAAGAAGTATACAATTATTTTTATTTTGTTGAATATCATGTTCTGACGTGATTTGTGACTGATATATCAATAATATATTATTTTATAATCATGTTAATAATATTTATAATTATTTTGATGTTTTTAATATCATTCTAATGAATTTATCAAAACAATTTTGTCACATTATTATGTGGTTACTCTTTTTAATAGTCATTATCATATATATTTTATAAATAATGCTATCAATGGTTATTAAATTTTTTTATGTTTAACTCAAATTTTGTATAAATAAATTTTTAACTTCTATACACATTATGGGGAATGGTATTATATTTTTTGTTATGAGTTTTCTATAATATATATTTGGAATGTTAGTGGTGAGGGGGTTTTATTTAGTGTGTTTCATGATTATAAAATTGTATAATAATTTTTTGGTTCTTATAGTTTATTTTTGTTATACACTTCCATCAATTATTGTTCTAGAATGTGACCATGAAAAATATGGAATTTTATAAGATAAAAAATCTAGTTATCTAGATTCAACTGTGGAGAGTTCATCATTCAAAAAAATAGTTCAAAAAATATATATTGTGTTGTTTCGATAAGATGAAGATGTACAGAAAAATTTATTTGATAGAGGTGAATATAAAATAGTCCAAAATATCCTTCAAAAACTATGATTGGTTTTTTTGAAAATAATATTTTTATTTTCATAATATTCCTATAATAATGTGTCTGGTAACCTAATGTAACCAAATTCCCATATATATATAGGCCCAAATAAATCGAAACACAGTATAGTGATACATCGTTCATATAATCCAAATCTTCAGGCATATACTACTATTATAATCATCTATAATATCAAATAAGAGAAAACTAATTTGAAATGAGAAAACATCCATTAATATTATAGAAAACGGTCCATAAAAATCAATGATAATGTCCCAACACATATCATGTAAATATTCATGTTTTTCTATGTGTTAAAATTTAGATGTAATTTATATTTTTTATTATAGAGTATGGTTTGTTTTAAAAACTATCATTTAGATAAAAATTATGATGTTTAAAACATTCCACGTATTTTTTATGTGTAACAGGGATTGGTCAGTGGTTAGGTTTCTGAAGTAAACAATAGATAAGGTTTATAGTGTGCATTAATAATAGTTTCATATATACGAGTAAACTTTGGTGTGGTGGATATGGAAATTGAATTCGGGATGTAGTGGTGAAATTATAAACTATGGAGGTGATGCAGGGAAAGTCCCCATGCAGTTGTCCAGATGCTGAGAAATTTTGGTTTCCATGGAATTTTTGGGGTCAGGATCTCCTTAGAGGTGGGATATTATGTAACATAGGGGGCATTCCACTATACGACCCTAGTTGAGGGAGGCTTCAGAGTATCCCCAATGGTATATTCCATATAAGTGGATGTCAAGGTCTGAATCCATTCACATTCAATGACATATATTATACATTCGAAGGGGTCACACTATACTACATCATATATATTGTTTGGTGTAACATAGGAATGTGGCCACACCATTATTGTCCCCATAGTCTTCTTTTCCAATGGGGAATATTATTGATTTACTAGTCACCCCCAAATACTTTTAATGTATATAGGGTGAAATTGGGTTCCGTTTTAGGTAGCCACTCACCACCTATTCATCTCATTTTTCGAACATGGTAGGATATTGTTCATTATGTGATTCAATGGGTATTTTTGTTATGTTCAACATTATCCATTTTTTATTCTTCATAGTTAGAAAAAATCATGGATCTATCATCTAGGTATATGATATTTATTCCACTATATCATTGTTATAATATGTGATATTGTTGGTGATATCGATCAGTGCAACTAAGGGAATTATTGAGATGAAAAAAATTTATTGTTTCAAATTTTAATCATGATATTATATCAACATATTTAAATTCATAGTTTTTTTGGGGTATTTGATAATTTTTTTCAATTATGTGAGAATACTAATAAGTGTAGTGGGGTGTCTTAAGTTTATGTTTCTTTGAGGAGTAGATTATTCTACATTTTTTACTATTTTGAAACCATTTTGTCTATTCTATAGATCTGGGCATTGTGATCATTTAAACTAAATTGATAAATTTTTTATAATTTTTTTATAATTACCTAAATTGAGAGTTTTATCATGAACAAAGGCCTCTTTTTGATGGGAATTAATGAGTTATAATTTCATGATCTTTGGAGGTAGTCAAAATTCTATTAAGCTTATATAAAAACACAAAATTTAGGTTTTATTTGAACATATCCCTATAGTTTATAAATTCATAAATGAATGGTATATGCAACCTGACGACCTTAGGTTGAGGAGATTTGTATTTTAATAAAAAATCAATAAATAAAATGCTTATGGATAGACACAGTATCGACTATCCATGAAAGACCCCTGATCACTTTCTAGGTTCCTAAAAAAATTCATGGGAGTGATTATGAAATATTCAATAATATATATAAAACCTTATTAGGGGATTTAGTTGAATAGTGGATAGATACTGTTAAACATTGTATGTTTGATAGTTACATTGACTAGGGAGGAATCAGGATTTTTTATGGTTGACTTATGAGTATGTTGAATGGAACATTAGGGTGAATTATATATTGTGGGATAAATGATCAAAGGGTTGTGTAATACTCTACCCCAAAAATTATGTGATTATATGGGTGGGTATACCTAGTGTATATTTAATATAGAAATTTTTTTGTACTTTCCTTGGATAATTTCGAATTTGATATGAGTTTACACTATCTACATAGACAAATTCCAGTGTAGCCCCACTTTCAAGGACTTGGAGGATTTATTTTGATCATGATAGTATTGAGATATTTTATACCATTTGGGTGATGTAATTGTAAAATGATATGAAAATTGGTAGGATAAATCCATATAGGTTTCCTTGTTTATGATGACACCTATGGTACCTCAGTTGATACTCTAGTGTATGGATTAACTATAGTGAGGGGTAACAAATAGAGACATATATTCATGGCATTTGGTGTCACCTTATAACCCATGATTCAATTATTTAAGATTATTGTTTCTATATTAATGAAAATCAATTGTGTGTCTTGGATTTCGACCTCAATATTTTGAGATTTCATTTTGAATTTGAACAAACTATACTTATTTTTAATGATATGGTAATATAAGAGAAGGTTTTTATATCTACATTTTATCTTAAATTAGGATCATGTGATACAATGTATGAACTTATCATTACACCAACTGAATATTTGGATACATTGGATGCTTCATACGATCCATCATTGACATTGTTGGTGATATTTTCATGGGATGCACCATTGAACTTAAATTTCAACCTAATATTATATAGATTCTATGGAGACTTTGTAAGATAAGAACATTGAACATGATACAATATGGATTCCTGGTATATTCTATAGGATTCATAATCATGCTTTCTAATATATGGGATGATAAGTATTATTCCTATAATATGGTTCTTTATCCTAATACAATGTTGATATTATGGGAGATTGTACATTGGACGATAGGAATGATGATTCCATGTATTCAAAGTCATAATATCTCTAGCTAAAGAATTTTTTATTATTCTTGGGTTCCAATTTAAAAATAAAATTATTGATATTTATTATTTGTTTTTATTTATAAAATATATTTTCTATAAGATTCTAACAAGTTCATTAACTACATTACTAGTTACATTGAAGTACCCTTTGATATTTCCAAGTAGATTTGTACCGACACACTGCTTGGATTTCCGTGTAACATTATAAATGATGCATACCACATTTTTTAAAAGTCCATCTATTGTAGTGGCCCAATATTGGATCATTCAATTGGATTATATGGATGGATTCTAGTGATCATGATGCAATTGGGAATAGAATGGGCAGTGGAGGTTCCAATATTTTATTTAATTTTTTATATTTTATATTTGATTGGTTGGGTGTGTTCTAATTAGATATGTATGATTGTAAGATTCTCATTTCATTTGTTATTATCTTACTATTTTTATTTATTAGGCATACCCTGGTTATCTTTATGGAATATATATAGTTATTTTCCCTGTATAATTTACTCTAATATTAGCATAACGTCTCCCCAAAGTAAAACATTATTTCCTTGCTACTAGGTTGCATCCTATATTGTTCAATGATTCATACCATAGGTCACAAAGACATATCTATCTAGACACCGACTTTTAACTATAGAATGGGGAACTTTAATAAGTTATATCAAACCATTTTTTAATTATCTAAATATCTAAGATATCATATTTTGGGATTAGTAGTCTGTCAAAGCCTATAATATCCCCTAGATTAGTACATTGTGAAAACCAATTCTGATGAGAGTACTAGGTTACTAGGTATATCATATTTTCATTTCCGTTTATCCTTTTATGGTAATCTAATTTTTATTATCCTGACACACATTGGTTTTGTATTTAGAAATAATATAGTTTTTCCTCTTCACTACTTTGAAAAAGGACGAGGTAGATGCCTCATTTTCAGCAATAGGGATTCACATGATATATGTCTGATTGTGTGTGATTGATATAACTGATTAATATAGGTTTAGTAGTTTAAATTTTGAATAGAAACATATGTATATTTTTCCAATATAGCCTATCATTTTCCTTGTACTCAGCCAAGGAACTGTATTTTTTATTCTATTGAAGGATCATGTTGATTCTATTAAGGGTGGTTCCTTGAGGTTGAAAATTTCTTCATTCATGTAATGTATGTTTTGTGTCCCCCTATAGGGATATTACAAGAACATGGAGATATGGATTAGTTTCTAAGATAAATATATTTGAATATTAAAAGTTTCATCAATTACATATTTGGGGTTTTTTCAAATATCATTTTGACATTATTCAATGTCATCAAATCATATGAATATGGATTCACATTACATAGATTTCCTTAGTGAAATGATTTTGTGCGTGTGTGTGGAAGATAATTTTTTCCTTTACTGGGCGGTCAGGTTTTCATATAATTGAAGAGGATGAATTCCTTAGTTTGTTTTTTTACTCTACATGTGACGATTTACAGGTATATGTAAATAATAATACAATTGTGGGTATTTTTGAATGTTATTATCTTTGTATTATTTGATATGGGTGTTGAGGTGTTTATCCCAAATATATAATATTTGATACATGTGATTTATGGGATAAGAATTTTATCCTAGATCCACTAAGTCCCTGAATCCTGATATTGGTGTTTTGGATACTGTGTTTTAGATGATTAATGATAAATGAAATTCTCTTGGTAGACGGTTACCAAAACATGAGATTGTCATTAAAAAGAGAAAACATGGTTACCATTTATATTATAAGATCTGTTCTTAGGAGGTTTTTCATGGTATGTGGTATGTGCATGGATATTTCCTGATCCTTCATGATAAAAATCACATTGGGTTCTATGGTATTATGGTATCGTGTTGGATGTCAGGATCATTTGTGTTTCATTCAAATTTGATTTCGATCATAGTTATTTATGAGATATAAGATCTTGATAGGAGATGATCATTTTGGGATTTATAAGTATTGTATATTCCACTTTCTTTGGAATTATTTTTAGTTGGGGGTGATCATGTTGTATGTTTGATCATTCCAGGGAAGATTGGAAAATTTTATGATAGTTTCTATGATTCATCTCGATATATGGGTTTAATTTTCATGAGGCATGTTTAGTGTTTTGATTTAGAATATGAGTATATTATTATAGTGTATGACTCATTAGATTTTGAGTTAGTTTATGTTAAGGGGCGAGGAAGGGGTATACACATGTTGATCATGAATGATATCATGATAAATAGTGGATGAAAACATTTGATAATGTCATTTATAGGATCACTCTACCTTAGGATGAGGAGATTGAGTGTTAGAATTAATTATTGGTGGAAATTACTAATGGGATAATGTGAATTTCATACATTAAACATATTATTCCTATTGCATATGTGTCAATGATCATCCATGGGTGATACTAGTACTAAGGGATTCATAGAAAAAATTATCCGGATGTTTTCGCAAATGTTTTAATGAAATGGAAATTGTCCCTCTATGGTGAGAGGTGACATTGGATATAAATTGAGGTATTGTTCTATAGTTAAACTGATGTTTTCCGAAAACCATATTGTAGTTATGTTATGTTTTTGTAAGCAATTATGGTATAACTATTTGATTAGAATAAAGAAATACATTTATTGTGGAGCTCACCATTGGCTGTTGGAGGGTTTGACACTCATTATATATGGAAATTTAGTAGATCCCAATGATGATGTTCCAAGTGATATAGGAAATTTTTATGATTAGTGTCTCATGTTGATCATTGACTATGAGTGGAATGTGATTTCCAGTCATTAAGGGGATAACATTTAATACATTGGTTATGGAAATAATTTTTTATAGTACATTAGGGTGACGATTTAGATACTTCTATAAAATGAATCGTTCTATCTGTTGTTGCGGTTCAACCATCCTGTTTGCAGCATCATAGGTGTGATGAGACCACTTTTTTAATGATCAATACTAAATAAGGATCTCAGAGTGCTATTGAATCTTCTTTTATCTTGAATAATTTTTAATACATGATGTGGTATTCAAATTTGATATTTGATAGTGTTTTTGAATTTACATCAGTCATGGTATGGATTTTATATGATCCAAGGGTGAGATGGATCAGAGAAGTGATTGTACTGATGACTGCAATACAATAGAGGATTCAATTATTCAATGAATCAACTATGATGTTAGACTGAATATTGTTATTATACTATAGTTTTGGTGTTGGATAATCTTAGTTCTACTTCGGTGACTTAGGCATAGTGACCAAAAGATGAAATTGTGCATCAAAAACTAATGAAATTTGTTTTATATAACGATCATCCAGAAGAGGACAAAATTTTATTCCAATGGTACATGATTTATTGACATGAAAATTGTACCATTATAGTCCAGGGGTTTTTTAGAATTCATTTTTTATATGAGACTTGGAAGATGGGAACCACCAGAACTCTTATTTTTCATTTAAATATGGATAAATATAGTTGGGGGGATCCCAATACATGATAATGAATGAATGAATTACATCATCATGTATTTGAATAGATAGAGGTATGTAAGAACCATCTCATTGATTCAGTTATTTTATTCTGTGGTAGTTTATTTTTTGATGAATAGTGTTCCTTATATTTGGATCTTTGTTGTGAAACCTTGTTCAATGTTCTTAAGTAGAACATAAAGAATTATTCATGAATTAGTGATTGTTTTAAGTCATCATTTATGATTAAAATACAAATAATTATTATCTTTAATGATAAATTTTATGGTGGGTAGATTTTAAATATTATCATTTTATTTGGAAGTAATTTTTGATTAATTTTGAATAATTATCCTCAGAGTAGGTATCATGTCTGGAATGATGATTTAGATAAAAAATTAGAATCTTGTAAAATCTCAAATAGGTATTTGTGGATGTATTACAAGTCTTATTTATTGGTTATGGTGCTTCAGTACTATCGAAGAAATATTTTTGTGGCCCAACATCTGAAATTTCAGTTACAGGTAACAAACATATCATGGTGATTAATAACCAATGTGTGGTGTCCCATGGATTACAATGTAATTATATAATGGAAAGGGTTTGTGTTATTGTTATTGTATATCGGAAGTATCCAATTTTAAACCAAAATATTGCAATGTGGTGTATTCTTTATAGAATGGGATTCGAGCCCTGCCATTTGGTATGTGATGCCCTGCATCCTACTGGTCATGCCCCAACATGGTCTATATTGAGGAAAAATGTGGAATATCCCTGAGGGTTTACACCATAGAGTTGTTTTTTTTGTTAGGCCATTTCACTTTGGGTTCACATTACACCACTTCTATAATGGTCAATTCTTTGTGTGTCCTAACATTGGTCATTTTAACATAGAAAAATGGGTTTTTTCCTTGATTCTCCCAATATATTGTATTTTCTTTGTGGTGGAGGATATGTAATTTAAAAGTGACACCAGTATGATATTTAGGGTAGATGGGGAATGTGAATAGTCTCTTTCCACATGACAATCTATAAAACCCCTTTAATGAATGCTTATCCTAGCCAGAGTTACATGTGACCTCAAGTACACCTCCCCATATTCTAAAGGCTTCTATCTAGCAAAAATTGACTATTCCCTACATTATGAGACCGTTCAACTGAATAAGAGTCACGAAAAGGTGGAAAAATAAACAAAACATCCAAGTTATATAATTAATGTATATATAATTAAAATAATAACATTTTATAAAAAAATTATAATATTTAATATATATATATATATATACTATTATAAAAACATACATTAATATCCTATTGGGAGGATCTCACATAAAAAATAATCAAATGAAAAAGTACACAGATTGTCCTTTCATAAACCTGTGGGACTCATTCTGATTTATCATTCCCATCAAGGTTGTCCATCGTAATCCACTATACATCCTATTCTCTGACATGAATGAAGATATAAGGTCTACATGAACGAATATTTGTTCATGTAGTGTGTAATCATATGAATAAGTGGGTTCTATACAAGATCCCATGTTATATATCTTCATATGAATGTATAAAAATGATAAAAACATTAAATAAATAAACATACTCTCTATTTATACTTGAACTAAATTGGATTCCATATAATTTGATGTGACACACACAAACCCTTAGGACTATTGTGTGTCAATCTGGGAATTGTGATACTCATATGTTCCAAATTTACCACCATGATGTGATCTAGTCATCACCTTGAATCATCATTTTGACTGATAACCAAATTCTATGGGTAGGGTGTTACCCATGTCCCAAATGCTACTTCCTCACTACTGGGTCCCATTCTATGATCCCCAACCAAGCCTTATTGCTATGAAGGTCACACATCCACTATTCAATATGTACCTTTTCACTCATGTTAGGTTCCATCCATCTAATCCAATAATACATGCTAACCATAAAACCATATAACTTATAGTGGTCTTATCATTAAAAATTATATAACATCACTTCCAATATTATATATCACTAAATAATGTTCATCAAATGATCTAATTAATTCACATCCTGGACCATATCCCACTGGTTTTAGTCAAACCACGAATTTCTCACTCAGGGTATGGCCTAGCCATCTAGTATAATTCATGGTGATTCCAATATGGCTCAATCTACACCATCTCACTCATGGTTGGACAGGAATTTAAACAGAATAGTGACACTATTGCAATCATGGGTGTCTAGCCAGTGTTATGACTCCCATAATGGGCCATGGCCTCAAATCCCATAACCAATACTATCTTTTATCCATAAAAATGAGAACACTAACTAACACACACATTAACAAAATGAATAGATAATAATGCACACTATAAAAGGTAAATAGCTCATCACATCCCAACATATCCCTTATCTATCCACTTATAACACAACATATCTCCACTTTACTATCAGGGATTCTTCCATGGTTATGCATAATAGTCATGAGATATAGTCATTGATACAGTAGCATGTTTTTATATAATCAATGACCTAACATTATATAAGATCTTCCCAACCCAAATCTCATTAGATGGTGTTTAAGTCCAACTAAATCCCTACATGTAATACTATTGAATATCCCCCAAAAAATCCATCGACCAACACTATGATCTCATTGCTTATCTACAATGAAAAACCATTTAACCCACCATTGTGTAAAACCCTCCCATGGTCCAATAAAATGTCCCCAAATACATATCCCACTAAAAACACTAAAAATAACATCCACCATTAATATGGACATTCTCATCACTCGTGATTCATATTAATATATCATCTGTCATTAGTTGGCCCAAAGATCATCACACTTAGACACCAGTTCATTGAACTCCCCTAAGAGATCCAAACTAACTTATTAAACCTTATGTCCTACCTAAGGAATCATGTATACCCACTCAACCCCAACACCCCTATTATATATAATCATTGGGTGATCCTAAATTTGAAATTGATAACGTGAACTTATTTTTGGTCTAGGGGGAATTATTCAACCATATCATCTCATTTATGTACAATCTTGGACCATATACATCATTACCAAACTAGTGTATTATGAAGGTATTGAATTTCATAGAATAATCATGGAAATAAGCTTTTATCATTGGGGCCAACATCCTTGAACCTAGAGTTAACCAATCCCCAATATTTGACAAGCCTTTCCCATGATCTCACGTACTCCTGGTCATCAATATCATGAAAAAATAAAAATAATTAACAATATTAATTAATAACTAAATAATTGAAACTAATTAAACTAAAATACTATCCTAAAACTCACCGCACATCCTCACCACAAAAATATGTCTTCTTATGATGAGTGATCATCCTTCTAGGACAGACTCATTCTAAACCATATTAGAGAACCATAATCTTTGTTGATATCATAATTCTCTTGTTAAATTTTCACATAAATAATATCTAAAATAAAATTAAAATAGTATATTCAAATGGGATGTAATAATTGGAGAAGAAATATAGAAAATACATTGAATCCACTACTATAATACACAAAGAATCATACCCATATAAAGGGGTTGAAAAAAAATGATGGAGATAAATGGAAATAGTATCATACTCTGAACCATAATTTAATATAAAAACCCAAATACCATGTCCAAAATGGACTGGAAGTAACCTTTACTATAACACACACCCCAGACCCATTCAAATGGTGAATTCCCTATATCATGAATATTTCACATCCAAAACACGGGTTCACTACATGAAATGATCATGTAAGAGGGACCCTTCCAAAATTAAATACCATTCAAAATGTTAAAAAAATCAATAATGGGTATTTATCTAGATAAGGGTATTGAATCCTAATGAAAATTACATTTTATGTGGAGAACCATCTATGTATGCTTCCTACCTTATGCTAAAAATCATTGACTATATAAACAATACTTCGTCGAAAAAGTTTCTAATTGAGGTAAAATGTAATGATTTTCCACCCAAAACATTCTACAACATCATAATGATTACTCAAGAAACAAAATGGGAAACTTATTATGTAAAAAAATAATCACAGATTCATCGAGAAATCAAATCTCCAATTTAATCACATTTATTGTAATTCTCATACTCCATTTCTATATTAGAAATACCTCCTAAAATTATCCACCAAAAAATACGCAGGCCATTTAAAAAACATAATTCATATACTCCCTAAGAATCCTTAATAGTCTTAGAATCAACTCATTTAACCTAAGTAATTCATTAATACACAATGAAATCACTGTGTTCCAATTCTAAATGTAAAATTTACTCCCACTAGACAACACGATATGTCAAGGCCCACCGTTTGGTTGAAGAAGGGCCACCGAATCACCAAAAACTACAACACTGATAAAACACTAACAATACATATAAATCTAAATAAATAATTATTAATTTGAATGATTTATCCCAGATATTATGTTGAAACCCATTGTATGCCTCCTCTTATAATGTTGAGTTCCAAACAGTTGAGATCCCCACCCAATAAATCAGCAACTAGAAATGCTCTTATAGATGTCCACCATCTAAAAAATGACATTCCAAAAAATAAAATCCTATGTTTCTACCACACTATATATAATTTAATCATGAACACCAATTGTTCCACCTCTTATTAAATTTTATTAAAAACCCTAGGTTTCACACACTTATATTCTTCCTCAACACCAACTAACCTGATCATGGTTCCATAACTATCATAAGCATCGGAGAATCATCACATCCCCTTAATTAATCCTAAAACCTAACTTCATGGGTAAATATAGTTTTCATCCTCATGATACCCTTTCAACCAACATTCAATACCCATATACAATAAAACACTATAGACTTCACTCCCTCACAAAACACAAAAAATATACTATACGCCTAATGCTAAAGCATTGATAACGCATCTGAATATAAAATATTTTATAGTCCAATTAACTATATATTATACAATAATACACAATAATGGTATAATGATTCCCCATCAATTTTCTACCCACCGGTCTCACCACATCCGCAAACCTTTGGAAATGATGGGTTTCACCCACAACCAATATGATTCTCACTAACAATATAGTATCTGTATTATCTCCCTGATGAACCAAACACAAGAAATCAATTTCATGTGATTCACCCATAACCAAAAATACTAACAAAATGTGATCATACCACTCTTAGAAGTGTTCCATAATAGAAAAATAATGATACCAATATATGGACTACCAAGAACAACATCCTCAAATATCCAATAGTGATCATCCAACAATGTGGATTCCATTGTACTACTCCTCAATAACCGAACAAATTGGTCACATCACCACACATCAATGGAAACACCCATATCATAGAGGAAAACCCTAATCCATTAGTCTTAAGAGATTCTCACTAGCACACTACAACCATAATACAAATTGAGTTTATCCCTCACATGAATAATTCTCAATGGTGCATTACATGACCCATCCATTGATAAATAACAAAATTGGGAATCGTGAATAATTATTACACACCTTCCCCCACACACGTATATTTTTTTCATAAATCCACCCCAACACTCAATAACACACTCCAATGGAAAATATTCTATATAACCACCACTTAATATGTTTGCACAGATTATCTGACTTGGTCTCACTCAAACCAAATGGAATCACAATCTAATTCAATCCAGTCACACACCCCCAACACACACTCCCATAAATCACACCTTATGAAATATAGTATCGCATTTTTTACAAACATGATGTTTTCCACTGCATGTCAACATCACCAAAAATCTTATTGAATCTAACACATGCTATATATAACCTCACAATCACACAAAAAATGATCATCATTCCAAAACCAAGATCATTTACCCATTATGAGGCCATGGAATAAAATTTTATAGATGAAATATATGTCCAAAAATCCCATTGATCCTCCCCTCCACAACCCTCCTACAATACAATAACAACTTTTAATGTCTCACATCACAATTCCCATGGAATGTAACATCCATTTCATATCCTCTATGATTTTTATTGTGGTGTTACACTATAATTTTATAAGGGAAAACACTACATAATTTATTGTCGAATGTTTTAGTAATATAAAACACTTCCTCAAGAAGCCAATGAAAATACTCAAACCATTACATAGGAATACATTTCTATTATCAACACACTTTGGGTATCAATACAACCGCCTCCTATGTAAAAATGTAGCCATCACCATAGAACACCTCACTATAACATAAACATGATAATTCATCAGAAAATAGCTCATTATATAAATCATTTTCTATCTATATCTAATTCTACAAATATATTATACATGAAAATACTATATATTTCATTATTTACAAATTAAATAGATGAACCTTCCATCAATAAACTCAATCTCACACAAGAAAATAAATATCATGTGAACACTAAATTAAAAATATGAAGCATGTGTACGAACCTATTTCCCACCTGATAAAAAAACATAAAATCATAAAGTAAACTCATCAAACATAATAAAAAACTCAATAAAAATAGTTAAGATAAAAAACATCAGAATTTTACCTTAGGAAACATGATTCTCCCCCTGAAATAGTGTTTGTAATGAACTAGTATATGGTCCATCACAAGATACGATAAAATTTTAGACTAAATGTCTATCATATCCTCAAATAGAAATTAAAAAAATGCCCTAATTCTATTTTTTGATTCCCCATTATAGAATTATCATCATAATAGATGTTCCTCGTACATTCACCACACCCCCCTATAGGATAGAGGTGGAACACTAGTAGTGAGAGATACATAAATACATGGGGAGACTATTCTCTAATTTCAATGTCATACAAAATTAGAAAATTAATAAAAATCCACTATATTTAATGAATGTATGAATAATAAATAATACACAATTCTATCATAATGTAATGTATCAGAAAATTATTTGATACAAAAATTATACAGATCATCATGTTAATCAATCACACATTCAAAATTTAAAAAATCAAACATTTTCTCTATTACCATCCATGGGAAGCATTCTAATAATTGATACCCATTAATATTTTCCATCCAAATCAACTACACATACTATGATATGACTTGAACATAGAAATAACGTATCAATGCAATCATTGATTCTTTTATAGGGTGTTAGTATATAAATCACCAGGGTCATACTAAGAACCACTAATAGAAAACATCATACATATGTCCATTCCTCATAAAAAGATGTATATATATATATGAATTATTGATGTGTAATCATGAACTAACTAGTATTTCATCGCACACGATGAGATAGATACACCCGTTAGAACATAATGTTTTATCTAATACACCATGATTTCTAACAAAACTAGATACAATTCATTTTGATAACATAGTCTTCAACTAAATCCATTGTGCTAGCTCAAACCCAAATACTCAGGGTAGGGATTCATCCATCTCCTAAATGATACTCCCATAGAGTATGGTTGTATACCAACCACCCAGACCCACTCCTCTCACCATGAAATTTACTTGTCCACTACATGACCATAATAGTCCCATTCAATATAGGTTTTTTCCATATAATCAAACATATAAAAGAGATCTAGACCTCATTCAACTTAGGTTGTTCCCATTTTCTATCCTCATATAATATATCAACATAAAATGCCTCTCAGTCATAGAAATCCATCCTATAACCCCACAATGTTACATACAATACCTAATATAACTCATCGTGCTCTAAACACAAATATCTCACTCACAGTATGACCTTCCCATCAATCCTCACTCTATTAAATTTCAACACGTATAAAGGTACACTATATAAATCATTGTTGACACGAATAACATAAATTAATAGGAATCCATCTAACTATTTATAGTATATCCAGGGTTTTCTCAATAATTGATATATAATGCATTGATACCCATAATACACACCAAAGTCCAATGCCTAATGCATAATCATAAACATTCACATTGACACAACAACACATAGGGCTCAAGGCCTTCTAATCCATATTAATAGATCATTGCGTCCCACCCTTTCTGTCATATAACCTAAAAATTCATTGAATATCTCATATCACCCTTTTGGAAATCATCAAAGACCCTCCATACCAATCCTAGTATTTTTCTCCTCAATATCATCACAAATATGTCACACCTCAGTGGCCTCATAGCCAATAGTCTCATCCTGACCCTGACCTTAGCTGGGGGTGTCCATTTTAAAATACCTTTCCACTTGTCTTCCTAATTCCAAGCCCTTATAAAATTACCCCAACCCACAATATGACCTAGTCCCTTATCTCTTAAGGGAATCTATTTAACCCATCATGGAGAGAAACCACCTCTATAGCCTTTTTAAATGTTCCTAGTCAGGATGATTGTATCACTGATAGGGTTAGGGGTGAATCAATGATACTCTTATTATATTTCCTGGAATCGACCTTCACCTATAATTAAAGATTCTATTAAATATTGAAAACAATTAAACCACACATACAATGTAACACAAGTGTTTGCAAGATTCACTATTCAATAAAAATAGTTTCTTCCTTGCTTTGGTATGAAAATGATCCAATACCACACAATACAGTAGTAAATAGTCATTGGATTACAATGTGTATGAAATACCATTCCATTCATGTAGAACTATTTAAACAATTACAAAAGAATGTGTACACCCTCTTACCAAAAATAAGGTAAACAAATGTTTAAAAAAACACATGTTACATGTTCTTCTTTTCAATTCAACAAATTTATTCAATTTCAAACACTTCTTCAATTTGAAACCAAGAGGAAGATACGAACCTCTATGATTTTTTAATGAAGAACTATGTTTGATTCAACTGAGTATGACTCTCCTTGATACAATTCCTCTCGATATGATATATCTCTCTACGATTGACCCTATACAAAAAATATGATTTTAATAGAATACGATGGAGATGAATCAACACCACTACAATTATACTTATTCCTCAGTCTAAAAGTTCAAGTATGGAAATACCATTCCGATTAGTCCCATCTGATATGATAAACAGTTGAATATGAATGACAAGTCGAATGTGTTAATCAACCAAGTACGATAAACATTGACTATGAAGATCAGTTGAATACAATGTTTCTATCTTGTCTCATCTCTTTCACATCTCCTTCAATAAAATTTCAACAAAAACAAAATGAACCCTGCATTCACTCCCTTAAAAATAATGTTATCTCACATGAATAGTACGTCATTCATCAAAAATGTACATTATAATTTTTTCCTTTTATAGGTGACCCTCGAATGGATTTTGGGGGAATCCCAAAAATTTTCCCTCTTAATCTTATTTAGCCAAATCTCAATCTCCCCTAAAATCCTAGATGAAATTTGAATTCGTCGATTCTCCTCATAGATTGCCGATTCTTATAAAATAATTACTTCTTCTTCAAACTATAATTTCAATTTCCAATTTTATTTCAAAACATGAGTCCAATTTTCTAAATAAAATTTATTCATAACAAATATCTATAGAAATTGGAAAAATGTTTATGATGAAATGGAAACCACTCATATTTGATGTATATGGTCATTATTTTGAAATGTGAGCTCCCCTTAATTGAAAGTCTTGTTCACTCTACTTCCTATAGATTTTTTATTCATCAGTTATTATCTTGTCCTAGATGAAAGAAGTATAATAAAATTTGACTATCATAAAATGGATCCTGTCCCAATTGAAATGCACATAATCTCCTGTATTTATTTCTCTTGACTAAAATGGAAAATTCACTTGAAAAGTAAAAAAATTGATTCTACTCTCAACCTAATTGATGAGGACATTTGAAATAAAATAATTTATTTTATTCTTAAATAAGATTCATTAACAAAAATTTTCATATATGATGACTTAAATCATGAATTTTAATTCATTTGAGAATAGAGTTAACATATTCATACTTCAATTTGAAAGTATCTTAACATTCCATTAATTCCATATTCTTTTTTTCTTCTCTTCTATAGTGTGATATTTTTTAGTACACTTGTCCTAGGTACGATATTTTAAAATACGAGCATACTGAGTAGGATCCCTTAATTCCTAAGCCTGAGTATGATCAATCTAGTTACATATAGGTTTTTATTCATACCATAGATGGTTGGATTTTACAGTGCCTGCCAATGATCCTTCTGGGTAAGATCATTCTGATTACGATCTTCATCACCTTCTTTCTTTTCATCCACATAGATATGGTAAATTTGGGTATGGTCTTTTTAGTATGATTCATAGGAACCATTTATTTCCTTCTCAACCCTAATCAAATTTCCATGTGTACGATTCATTTTCATTCAACATAACCTCTCTCATCTCTTCCTCCCAGATATGATGGATCTTTCTATGAATTTCAATACCTTCTATCTGTTTTATTTCAATAAGAATGAATCATAAGTTATTAAATTTACTTATTATATATATGAAATATGAATCAAAAAAGAAGTATCACATTTATTTTATCATTGTAATATGGACTCTAATTCTCTATCACAACAACCAGTTATTTAACACTGAATTCAGAGAAATTATGATGATCCTTTAATTAAAAAAATATATGCTATCCATGAAACTGATGATGAAATTATATATTTTGTTAAATTACTCATAATGATAATTTTACATACCATACCCAAGATGAGTTTGATCAGAACCATTTCGTCTAAACATATTCTCCACATTATGATGGACAGAGTGAGTCTGGATTTTCAAAAAACACGATCTTGATTATCTTGAAAAAAATTGTTATTAAAATTTACATATGTTATATTTATCAACATAATTAATTTATTTAACATAGTAATAGATTGAAAACAAGTAAAACAATAACAAAACATGGTCCTAAAAATATCAACCTTTGTAATTGTTGTAATACCCACTTCCATCACATGAAAATAATCTGCGATATTGTTTTTATTTTCTTACTTTATATTCACTTGATTTATTTCTTTCTCCCCCTATTTCATTTAACACTACCCCTTTCTCTTATTTACTCCCTTATTGAAAATAAAATTCAAAGGGTCCATCCAAACAAGGTTCTAATGGATGATCTCACTTTAAGTTTTGTAACTTTTCATCTTCAAGTCTTGAAACTTTTCTTTAACATGGGTATCAAATGCTTTTCATAGTAAATAACATTTAACTAAATATCTATATTTCCATGTGGGTGAACCCAGTGTAGAAAACAAGAGTGTATAATCAAGTTAATCAATGTTGTCCATAGTAAAACATTTATGTAATACCTTTTCCTATTTATTTTCAACATTTTCATGATTGTGGAAATCCTTGAATTAATTAATTTAAGATAAAAATATCATGCACCCATATCAAAAAACATATCAGAATATTCATGAGTATAAACACATTACTTTCCAGAACCTCATGTTATTTTGTAATGCCATTAAATTAATTTTCAATAAGATTAATATAATCATTAACTCTAGTTACCTTATTTATAAATCTTGAATTACCCAAAAGTTATAACAATTATACAATGGTTCTGGGATTAAAGGAAAACCTCAATTATTCCTTAGAAATAAATATTATACTAAGAGTCCTCTACCAATATTTACTTATTATTATTTTTCATAGATTTTTCATTTGATAAAATTATTTCATTTGTTAATCCTCATTAGGTTTTGTAAATAATTTATTCATATGTGTTAAATCATCTGACGAGGATGCAAATTTTGGTTATCTTTAGAATCTTATTTATTATAATCAATTTGCATCATTTTTCCCTTTTATATCTTCTGTAATGGGAAGATATTTAAACAAATTTTGATATCTTCCTTCACTTTATCTTATCCACAATATATTGATGCATTTTTTTCCATCTATTATCATATTATCCAAATCCTACTTCTTCCTATATTATTTTAATGATTTTTATGATTTCTCTAATTTATCAGCCAACTCAATGTGTTTTAACCAGATAACTAATAACTCATTCATTTTGGACTAAATAGATCTATTTTTGTTTACTTTTAAAACATTAGTATTTTGAAAATTTTAATGAATCTTTTGTTGTTCCAGTAACAAAAAAAGACACCATTTTTTAAAATATATATTTTTCACATCTTTCAAAAATACATTCAAGGGGTTGTAACCTCTTTACAATCGTTACTGAATTCTTTTTAGGTTTCTGCAAAACAACCTTCTCTTACTTCTTCTTTTGAGGGAATTGACTCCCCTTCCACCCTTTACATTCATGAACTGTGGAATTAGGGTAATATTTTTAGTTAACCAATAACATATTTTCCATATGTCTAAATCAACAAAAATACCAGAAATACCCATAAAATGAGTATTTCCATATGAAACTTCCATATTAGCCTGGATTTTAAAATGGTTTGTCAACCACCTTTTTCTCTTTCTTTTCCGAGACACCATCCTTTATGTTATCAATGAAGGTATTTATTTTCATTGCATATTTTTTGTAACTGGAAGTATTAGAAACATTCAAACATTCATAATTTTTTTAAAAAAACGTTAGGCTCAATGTTCATTGATACTTCCCAATTTCCAAAATTTTTGAGTTTGGAAATATACATGACAAATCCAGTTTTATTTTTACAGAAACAATTACATCATTATTTTCAACATCTGGTGGTATCATTATTTTATCCATCTTAGGTGTCTCTTTTTGAGAACATTCCACAACAACAAAAATAGTGTTTTCGAAATTACTATTTCTTTATTCACCTTCGGAATGTTTTGTTGGAAAGGTCACAAATCTTCTCCTTTTTCATTTATCTTGACTTCTAAATACATAGCATGATCCTTTTATTCTATAAGATTTATTTTTTTAAATCGTCACTCTCTTCTTCCAAGTTCACATTTTCATCAGCAAAACATTCTTGATTTCTTGTTGAAGAGAATTCATCTTCCAACCTCTTTTTTTTCTTTTCAAATCTTATCATATTTCTCTATAATTCATTCAGCTCTTCCTTAAAATAAATTTCCAGTTGATTTTATTTTTAATAATAACTACTTATTGAGAATTATTCATCATTAATTGTTGCAATAAAATTATTTTCCAAATCATTCTCAATAAATTTTTGAATTTAGCTTCACTTTATTCTTTCTCTTCAAAACAAGTATTGTCACTTCTAGAAGAACGTTCATCATTTACAATTAGAAGAAATGTTTTCTTCTCATGGTCTATCATGGTTACATAAATTGGTAACCTTCTGTAAATGGATTTCGTATTAGAAAACTCTTCTATCAGTATGCCATCAAGGGCCATCATGTTAAATTCAATTGGTTATCTGATTTCAATAAAAAAAATGTATCAGGACATTACATCTCACCCTTGTTTGGAGGCTAGATTTCCACATGTTACCCTATGATGATGTTACTAAAATGTTTGGTATTCTCCTTTTCTACAGGTGTGCTTTCTACCACCAATATTGGGAGGATGCATAGAATCTCTTTTCAAGTTGTGCAATGGCTTCAACCATTTGGAAGGAGGTCTTAGAGGCTTTGAGTTGGTTGGTCTTCGTTTTACAGGTATGCAAGCCCTCCTTCGTTGCTGCTCAGTCATCTAGTTATTTCCCCAGGTATGCACTCTATTTTGTGTGGAAGTAGCTGAATGTTTTCGAGTTCTATGGGGGCACCAAAATGCAGAAAGTTTCTTGGGAAAATGGTGATATATGAAGAGGGTAATGAAGTATATTTTTTCTTCTATAAGAGATATGTGCATTGCTGGCATATGGTATTGTGACAATAGTATTCATGGTTTTATTTTGTTGAAAATCCTAGGTCTTCAGTGCAATTTCAGACCATCTTTGGGGACTTTTGAAGTGTTTTGGTTTCTTCCTATTATTCATTAGATACTGATGAATACAGATGGAGCGGAAAAGGGAAATCTGGGGCCAGTATGTTGTGGTGCGGTTTTTAAGACGCACGGTGATTCTTTTAAGGGATGATTTTATAGAAATTGTGGCCAGAATAGTTCAAAAGAGGAAGATATTCCTATAATAATTCATGAATTATCATTTCCTAAAATGAACGGTTGGAATAATATATTCTTCAAAAGTGACTCTAGCACTGTTGTGCATGCCATAAAAAAGGATGGGCTTCATTTCTCTTGGAGGATTGAAAAAAAGTGGATGGAATGCATGAAGATACTTTTTGAGTCTTAACTTCATCACCACTCATGTTTATTGGGAGGAGAATATGGTTGCAGATGGTCTTGCTAATATGGTAGTTGGTAAGCCTCTCAGCTGGTTAGATTTGCATCACGTGGTCATGCTCCCTCATTATGAGGATAATTGTAATAAGACCCAGAATTTTCATATCTTATAACATGAAATTTCTTTATGAATATTATACTTGGCCTTTTGTTCATGGGACCATTTCTAAAAAATCATCAATATATATATTGCATATCGTTTTTGATTTAGATAACTTATCATCTTCCCTCATGGAATAGAATTTTTATTGATAATATTTTTTGTTCAATGATCTTCTTAAACATCCTTATTATTATTCATCACAATCTTCTTTATCAATTTATTCTTCATTAACTATTTTAGGAAAATTGGAATCAAAATTCCCAACAATTCCATTCCAAAAAAATTTAAGGGATGTTTCCATTCATACCTTATTATACCTCTTTCCACATTTTTAGAAAAAAAAGGATAAAATATCATTAATATATTTACATATATCATTATAGGAATCAGAATATACAACTTCATATTCTTCAAGAATCTTCTATGAATATTCATTCTTGTAATACAAGAAATAGATTTCACTATCACTATTTTTTCCTTTCATTTAATTAACCCTTTTCTTTTCATATGTAATGATATTACTATTAAAATAAGTTATAGAAATTTTTTATGGATCTTTATCTTCAAATTAATATGCCTTGGAATCAAACCTATCTGGAAGAATTATCAAGATAGTTAATACAAAAATTTAATCTTATATCTTTTCAATATGACATATGATATTTCTCAAAAGGTAATTTACCCTTGTAATGAATTCATTAAAAGATTCATGATCATCCTTCTTGATTTCTTCATACTTCAATATATATATTTTAAAATTTTTCTTATTTAATTTTATATTTCCATCATAAATGTTATTAATATTATACTAGTATCCTTTGGTTGTGGAAACACATTTTACTCTTAAAAACACTATTTTAAAAAGTGATGAGTGTAAAGATTTATTTTCTATTCCGTCAATCACAAGATTTTCTTTATCAGTATTAAAGAGACAAGAATTATCAATATGAGGAGGAAAACATCAGTAAAATTTCTTGAATCATCCTAGAAAAGATACATAATATATGGAAGAATTATTCATTTCAATATATGATAATTCCTATAATTTAATATCGGAAACCCCTTACTCTTCACACAATTCAAATTCTCCATCAACATCTCTTCAGAACATTATCAAAGAATAAGACAAGGTGAATCAACCCTTTCATAGCACTTCATAGTGCACAGTCAGGATGACTATATCACTGGGAGGGGAAGAGGGTGAATCAGAGATTCTTTTTCTTTTATGTTTCCTTGAAAAAACTTCTCCTCCTATTAAAGGTTCCATTCCCTAATGAAAAAATTGAACCAAAAATCAAAAGGAACACATGGATTTACAAGGCTCAAAATTCAATAATAATATCTATGTCCTTGGTGTGGGTTGTAAATGATCTAATACCACACAAACTACAAGAAATTAATCCTTGGATTACAAAGAGTATGATATACCCTTGCATTTTATTATCACTATGAAAACAATTCTAATGGAGAGTGTGAACCCACATATCAATAATATGGTAATACAAAGTTTTTATAAAAATGAATGTGACCTATTCTTATTTTCAATTCCATAAACTTATTAAATTAAAAACACTTCAACAATTTCTTACCGAGAAGAAGGTACGAACTTCTTAGACATTGTTTTGAAAAAAAATGTCGGATTCCACTGAGTACAATTCTTTCTGATATGATTCTTTTCAGTATGATACATCTCGGTACGATTCTCCCCAGTATAAAAAATTTTATTTTGAGATAATACTATAGATATGAATCAACACCACCTCAATTATCCTTCTTCCATGATCCGGAAATCCATGTATGGAAACCCTGATCTGATTTTTCTAGGACAATAAGAAAATCCTTCAAATATGACTGACAGGATGAAAACAATAATCTGTTGAGTATGACAAATAGTGAGTAAGATGAACAGTTGAATACAATATTGGGATCTTTTCTCTTCTTTTTAGCTTCTCCATCAAAACATTATCAACAGAAATAAAACAGACCCTTCTATCTCTCCGTTAAACATAGAGCTTCACTATCATTAAAAATACCTCGGTCATCAGTATATTACAATATACTTCTCGCCTTTTATAGGTGACCCTAAAATGGATTTGGTGGGAAACCCCAAAAATTATCCCACTTAATCAAATTAACCATAATATCAATTTTCCCTAAAATATCATATTAATATCGACTTCAAAACTCCTCTCAAAGATTCTCAATTATTTTAAAATATTCACTTCTTCTTTTGACTCTCATTTCAATTTCTAGTATTTTATAAATACCTGAGCCCAATTTTCGGAATCTGTTTTAATCAAAACAATGCTCTATAAAAATTGTAAGAAATTTTATAATTAAATGGATACCTCTCTTACATACTAAATACAATAATTATTTTTAATATCGAGATCCCCATAGATAGAATATCCAATTGTAATTGCATTCATGCCACTTTTAGTTCACCACTTCTTATCTTGACCTAGTTGAAACAAATATATAAAAATTTAACTATCATAAAATGAAACATAACCAAATTGAAAGATGCATCAACTCAATCATTTCATTCTTTTGACCCACTAGAAAAGTAAACAATGTGATTCAACTGTTGACCTAATTGATAAAGACATTTAAAAAACAAATCAGGGAATATCAAAAGAAAAATCCTTCAATCACAAACAAGTTCTTGTATCATGATATCATTCATGAATTTAAATGCACATGAAAATAGCTTCAGTATTTTAAGACAATAATTAGAAGGTATGGTAACATTCCATTTATTCTATATTTTTTATTTTCATCTGAGCCCGAGTATGATCATTACCGAGTACACTTGGAATGGGTATGATATTTGTGAATATTATCATGCTGGGTATGATCTCTTCCATCGTGAGATTTATTATGATCATCCTGGTTACTAATAGTTATTTATGAATATGATGGATGATCGAATGCAATAGTGCCTAAAAAAATGTTCTAATTATGAATTTAAACACATTCTTTCTTTTAGGACACTCATATATGATACATCTCTATACGGTCTTTTGAGTACGATTTATAGTAATCATTTCATTACTTCATAGTCTTAATTTGATTGTCATGTCTATGATTCATTTTAAATCAGCATCATCTCTCTTTTCTTTTCCACCCAGATCTGATGAATATGGGTACAATTTGAAATACCTATTTTCCCTTTTCTTCCAAATTTTTTGAATTATATGTTCTTAAATTAATTAATGATTTATGTGAAATTAAAAAAATCAAATATTCCTCAAATTTATTTTATCTTATTCATAGAGACTCAGATTCTCCATAATAAACATTTCATTAACACCGAATTTAGAGTTTATCCAATAAACATTTACTTCCAACAAGATACATTGTCCACTTGACCTATTCTCTCATTATAGCTAATAATCAATTCATCACTATATTTTTTTCACATACTAGAGATAGGGTGAATCCAATTAGAACCATTTCATTCAATTTGATTCTCCTTATTAAGATAGAAAAGGTGAGTTGATTTTTCAGAAAATATGGGACCAATTTTTTTAAAAACAATGGTTAATACAATTTCCATCCATCGTATTTCTCAACATAATTTTCATAGGATAATCATAATCCAAAACACACCTCTATCCACCAAGGGAGTTTCTTATCTCATATTGAACATAAAACTATCTCTCCCATCATCACATAGATTCAAGATCATTTTCCATTCTAAAAGCTTTAGGAACTCATCTAGTCTCTCCCACTTCTCATTTCACACCTCATGACTTACCCAAGGCTTCATAGCGACTAACATTGAACCCTTTCCCCTTGCAGACATAGTCTCCAAGTGAACCTAATTTACCGATGAAATAAATATATATTTATTTGTGTGTAAGGGACTTATTCCACCCAATAATCTCTTTGATGGACGCATACTATACATATACCCAATTAATAAACCCATAAATTATGTTGGAAAATCATGCTCATGAATAAACATTATTTTTAAATTCCATCATGTGGACCACCTACCTAAAACACGGATCTAACCACTCATCAATCTCTATCAATTCAAACCCAACCTTTTCGATTCTCCTGATAATCATTCTCACACCACATGAAATAAATAAATAGTTACAATAAATCCAAATTAATTAATAAAACCATATTATATTATTATAATCACCTAAAATTTATTACTCAGAAATTCTATACTGAAACCTCTATTAATGATAAGAAATAAACAATCTCGGTGAACATCTCATAGAACCACATGAAATCTATATCACCTTGAACGACATCACCATGCTCCATTGAAAACATTAGTGAAACCCTAACTAAAATAAAATTAAATTAACAGCTATAAAATGAGAAGAATGAAGATGATAAAATGTGGGAACTAAAAGTTGAGAACACCAAGAATCCTACCCTATAATTGTGGGTTAAAGTGGATAAAATTGGGTGGAGAACTAGTTTAATTGGACTCATCATAGAAATCATTTACCTAAATGTATGATGAGACCCGTATCCAAATGTACAGAACTTCCCCTATTAAAAACTCTAACTAAGGATCCTTTCATATTTTAAATAATGTTTTGTGGCATCAATTACCTATCACCCCAACATTTTATTAAATAAACATCAGTTAATATCCTAAAATGCTCAAGGTAGAGGGATGCTTCCGTCAAATAATACCATTTATGGTGCTAACCAAGGTTGATGATGTGAATTGATCGGTGTAAAATTTATAGACTTCATAATAAAGGATATTATTTAAGGTGTGAATTCAAATTCATATATTAAACCACCTACATAGGGATCCTACCCTTTTATAATCATGTAGCTCCCTATAATTATAGAATATATTTTAATTTAAAATAAATTTGATATGGTTGATATATTGTAATTAAATCAACACCAAACATATGTGAATAATATTTTTCATAGAAAAATTAACAACATTAAAAATACTTCAATTAAATAATGTTGAAAAATAATTGATTTTATTAAATTGAGAAGGATTTATTATATTCTAAAAATAATATTAATTTTATAGAATATTTTTTAATTAATTACTATTATTGATAAATTTAATAAATTTAATTTAGTAAGACAAATAAAATATATTGATAAAATTAGATAATTGATTAAAAAATAATTTAATAAAATACAGTCTTTTAAAACAAGACTAAATAAATTTTAATTTAATTATTCGTGGAAAAATAGTTTTTGTTTTAAATATTGTTTTTATTATATATATATATATTTAAATAAAATATAACGTTTTAAATATAAAAATTAAGTGTGATAAAAATAAAATTAAACTCGTAATTCATTACGAAATAATATCATTGTGTAAATTTTATAAATTCTTCTAAATTAGTTTTTTCAGGATAATAGTGACAAATTTTATCCTTATGAACACTATAGCTTTTCTAGTATAATTACTATAAAATAATGAATTTAGAATATATTTAAGCTTAAACTGAAACAAATATTTATTTAAGGAGTAAGATAATGTTTTCAATACTATATTCAAAATTTGGAAACCCTTTCTTGACCTTATGGAATCTACGTAATATGTCATTCTATTAAAAAAATATTTCAATCTTTTTACTTGAATTAGTTATACACAGTGATGAGTTCAATTTTTTTTTAAAATTTCTATAATAAAACACTTATCATTTATCCATAATCCAATAAATGTCATCTGAATCAAATTTTTGCACGATTTTTGTGTAACATAATATTTATGATTAAAAATAAGTTATCTAAAAAAACTGTTGTTATTGTCTTTTCGATGACAACATTGAAATTAATTATTAAAATCTCGAGAAATTGAATTTAATAAAATTGTTTTCTTGTTTTTCATCATAATAAAAAATATTTATAATCATTCATTTTTTATTTTTACTCATAAAATATTAGTTACCTTGGTATAGAACATTTCACCTCCGTAATGGTTAAAAATTGTTTAAATGGATTAATCAAATGGATAAGGATTTAAAATATCACAAAAAATTATCATAAATCTAATTGGAAGAGTTTATTTACATCTCCCAAATCTTAAATTAATAATTAGCCTTATTTCTAGATATATTTACCAAAAAAATAACATTATAATATTTTAAAGATATGTGTATTTACAAGGGTGTCCCTCCTCTCACCAATAAAAGTGCAGTTACACTTTTAACTTATTTGCAAGATTTCATAAACTTATCATGATCATTATATTCCCAAATCACATAAAAAATTCATTTTAGATTAAATATCGGTTTTTTTATCAATAGAATACAATCACAATAGTTCTTAAGGAGCTATCAAATGGATTTTAAACAAGGAAGTGGAAATAATCTTATCCTAATTCATTGCATATTTTTCATCTTACTCCTCAAAGTCATCAGTATAATCCTCAAACTATTAGAATATTAATAATTAGTATATATAAATATTATAATATTGATATATAAATCAATATTTAATTCCTTTCATACTAGTGTAAAATTAAAATATCACTCATTTTTACATCCATACTATTACCTCCATGAAATGATATATTTAAATTTTCATCACTAACACACAATGATTTTTATAAAGATGGATTTATGGAGTAAATATTATATCTAATTAATAATTTTAATTATTTAAATAGAAATTATATTTTACCTTTACTATAATCTATCCATTATAAAATTAATTCATTATCTGTGAATTTATACGGACCACCAGCTCTATAAACTTATATCTTTCATTTTTAAAAAATTAACATACATATCTGGATATAAATGTATGTAAAGTAATTAAATATAATACCTATGTTCTTAGTAATATTTTTCAACCATTAATAAGTTTAATGAACCCAAAATTTTGAACAAAAAAAATCAGGGAAAATGGAAGAGTTAATTCCAAATTAAGGATATTCTCAATGAATTATCAAGAAATAAATAAAAGGGAATTATAATTTAATAGTATCTAGTAAGATAAAAATAAATCGTTTTATAAAATATTTAAATTCATAATCTAAATTTATTATACAACATGTTAGAGTTAATATCAATCATTTCGATACTTGAGAAAAGGTTTTATATTGTTATCTCATTTTTATCAAGATTGGTAATGAGTCAATTTCCATTGGGGAACCATATTTTACTTATATATTTAAAAAAAATATTCTCCTATGGATACATATAGTTAATTAAATTATTAAATCTCCCCCTCCTCTTTTATATTAAAATTAGAAAATAATGATTTTACGAAAATCTTTCCTTACGGTTTGTTTTATATCATAAATTTTTTTCTCCATTTATAAAATTTTCATATTAATATTAGGGATTTTTATTTTATAATTTCCCATTTTTAATTAAATTATATTTATATTATAATTGAAATTATTATCAATGTATTATATCGAAATATTCACCATGTTTTCAATACAATTATTGTTATACTACTTATAAAATTTTGAAAAAAATATTTTTTAAACTATTATAGAAATAATGTATTTTCATAATATCAGAGTTTTCATCATTAATAATAATTTTTGATATGTTTCCATGGTTTTGTTAATCGAAATCAACTATTATTTCATATAATAATTTTCTTAGTAAAATTTAAAAATAAAATATTTTATTTATTCTTATGTTTCAATGAATGTTTTTTTTATTTTATAAATGTTTTTTCAATTTCTGTTAACATGAATTTTTAATTATTGTCCTTAATTGAGGATATTCTTTAATGATTATATCCCTATTCAATATCCAGATTTATTATTTTTTTTATAGTCATAGGAATCCTATTTCATTCCAAAGATTTTATAAAACTATGATAAAAAGGTGGATTTCATTGATCATATGGAACACATATAAGTGGTTTTTAATATGTGACCAGTGGGAAGAGAGTTATATTTACCTAAATTGTGTTGGTTAAATTATTACATCCCATGATAACATGTATAAGGGATTGGGGAGTGAACCTAGTCCACATTGGGGCTCGATCCATAATATATTAAATGAGACTAGGGAGTGATCACAATTGACTATGGGACTCATTACACTATGTAATATTTCCTCAAGAATTTATATACAACTTGGAAAATTATTTTCTATACATATGTGTAATAAATATCTTTTTATGTTTAAAATATTTTCCCCTTTCCCCTGGTTGATTACATATTATTGTTTACTCATATGACTCATTCAATTTTTTATGATAAAGCTTTATCAAATAATCATGTTTTATAACATATTACTTTTTTGGTTTGTTTTTGTATGTTATGGTTGTGTTCATATGAATATATTCTTACTTTATAATAACATTAGATTATTGAATATTATCTTCCATGTTTACCATTATATTCCATCTTTGTATACCCTATCTTATGTTTATGTTTCCCCAACTTGTGATGAATTGAATTTAGTAGGATATATCTAATAAGTATACTTTATAATAACAACATTGTTGTGTTATTGAAGATATTTCATGAAATAAGATCATTACTTATATATTTTCTAAATAATCTCATCCTTTTTTATTTGGTGTGAGTCATTTTGAGGTGTGTTGAATATTAATCTGGAATGGTGTAATATTCATGTATGTAATTCATGGGTTTCCTCATATGGTATTAGTGATAGGTGCAGTAATATTGGGAGATTTGAATTAGAAAAATTTAGATACAATCCCAAGTATAAATCTGGTTGTAATTAATATCCATTATTATGGGAGAAATATAGTGTGTTTGGTTTTATAGAAATAAAATACTTCTATATATATAAACATGTCGATTCGTGTTCTAAAATTTATTGTCCTAGGGATAATAACCATGAAAAATGATTATTCGTAACTCTATCTTTACTCATTGTTAAAAAAAAGAGTTCTAATTGAACACATAGTTTTAAAATCCCATGGGATATACATTTGTTAATTCACATTATATTTTTAAACATTTATGAAGTATTTGAATATATTTATCATAGAATACCAATGTGATTGAAACTATTGATGATTTTATAGAGAAAAATGTGTTGAAAAGTATACTTATCATTCACTCAAGAAATAAAAATTTCATATTCAATTCAAATAGTAACAATGATTTTAAATCTAGAGAATTTTCTAATGGTATCTCATCGCCTCCTAAAATATTACATATTGATCAATCTATGGAAACATCATACGATATGAAGATTATATATAAAGTATAAAACTATTCTATAATAGAATTTTTAGAGAATGTTCTTTATAAATGGTCTATAATTATACATATAGTCATATTTTATATGAATTGTGACACATATGAGCTCTATGAATATATATACCCTATCATTTTCTAAATATTGGAAGTCACATTTTAACTCATTTATAAACATATGATTATCTGTCAATCATAGGATGAATATGAACATCAAATAAATATTACTTCCATTATATATGTCATAATACCTACTCAAGAGGTATATCTGGAAAAAATGGTTTTTTATATGCTTAATATTAGAGATAATCCTATTTTTTTAAGAAAATACCAATGTATATCCTATGGTGTTTTCTATTCATCCCCTGACTTGTGAATTTTAGTTTTCCATATATTTCATATCTAGTTCCATGGATATTTCATGTATTTCTTATGAATTGACCCCAATAAATTTTTATAAATTGATGAAGAGACACTAAAAGAATCTAGAATAGATATTCACACAACCTTTTTCATCACCATTGGATTCAGTAGTTCTTTTTTTAAAGAATTATGGGTTAATGAATTTTTACCATGATTATCCATAACACAACAATATCACTGTCAATAAAATTTATCATCTACCCAGTATTGATGAGTCTTATGATATAATAAATAGGTGAAAATAATTTTTAGATGATAAACATAAATCTAGATATCATCACATAAGGGTAAAAATCTAGGATATACCAATGATAGCCTTCCATATTGGGTATGAACAGTATGAAACTAAAGTGATCTCATTTGGGCTTAAAAATTACCATTCTATATTAATGTATCTAATGAATATAGTGTTTAGTGAATAACATTATTATTTTTAGGTATACCTTATTGATTATATTCAAATAAATTCCAAGGGTAATGACTATGATTAAGATCATTTGAAAACAATGTTGAATACCTTGAGAAAGGATAATTTGATTTCTAAATATTGAAAAATGGGAATTTTGGATACATAAATTATAATTCATGGCTCATTTATTTTTAATTTACTGTATATTGGTGAATAATTTAGTTATTATAGTTATTTAATAACTTCCATAACTAAACAAGATAACTGATATTCATAGTTTTCTTGGATTGGCCCAAAATTATGGACTCTTTTTGAGAAATTCCTATTTGTTATGAAATTCACTAAACAAGTTGATACTTAAGAGATAAATGTTCCCTTATAGATAGTAATATGTTTTAAATTTATATAAAATGTTCCAATGGTTGGTCATTGAACCAGTGCATAAACTATGATGTAGTATATGATTGTTTCTAATACAAGATGGTGAAATAAGGAAGGGATGTGGGTATGTTCCCATAAAAATAACATTATTATATAACATTCCTCATCAAAATTTATGATTCATTAGAATAATTATATAACTAATTATTTTGAGAGATTAATTCTAATTTTTACATTGACAATATCCAGGACGTATCTTTATCATAAAAGGTGAGATAAATAAACTCATCCTGAATTAATGAATTATATTTGTAGTTCACCGACCCCAGAAGCCCAGAACTAATGTCAACTACCAGTACATTAGCTGGAATAAAAGGAATAAAATCTTTAAGGACCAGTTATTTTAGTAGTCTTGGTAAACCTGAAACATAAATATGTCTGGTAATAATAATTTATACACTAATTACAACATTATTTTTCCTATCGAGGATAACTTTATTCCATCTACTATATCCCTACAAATCATTAATAGTATTATTCATTGATTCCTATGGAAAATAAGAAAAATAATGGTGATCTCAAATGATCATTGAGGGTAACTCATAGTGCAAGAAATAATGAATCAATAGGAATAGTAATAATGGATATGTAACAACTAAAAAACATTCCATGTAAAAAATGTACATATAATGAACATTGTAAAATATATGGAAATGTAAATAACTAAAAAACATTCCATTTAAATAACTAGATAATTAATAATCAATATTCAAAGGTAAGAAAAAAACATTTCATTTGATCAATAAACTATGAATGAAATGCATCTAGGTATTTTATCATATGATAACCTCAGATACAATAATAATAATAACTGAAATTTATATGAATTGAATGCATAATTTTTAGAATACATGTCTAAGGAACATGAAAACCTATACTCTTAAGATCCATCCTCAACAAAATTTAACGATACTGGTAGAAACTATTTAATTTGTGCAGCTTATTTATCTCAAGAGAAACTGTCAATGCATGGAGTTGTAATATAAATCACATTCACAAACATTAATTTCATCTCTGAATCATTCTTAAATCATGTAATCATTTTATTTAATAAAAAATATTCCCAGTCTATTATCTCATTTTAATAAATTATGTGGATTTATTAAAATTTCCCCTGATAATTAAATAATTATAAATGTAAAAAATGAATGAAAAATTATATATGCTTCAGGAAATAATCCTATCCATGAAAATTTATATGGATATTTTTGGGAAATAAAATGTGTACAGATATTAGAAAATAAAATATTCCATGGGGACTAAATAAGGAATCAAGGAAGTGAATATGAATAATATCCATGGAAAATCAATCATAAACCGTCAAGAAGAAGAATAAGGATGGTATTAATACAACATATCCAATGTGGAGTAGAAATAAAGGGTTGTAATCATTACTAAATACATAATATTTAAAATATATTATCAAAACATTTTTCAGTAAAAATATCCTTATTATTTTCAAAAAAAATAAAAAAAATCATTGGAATTAAATTTTAAAAAAATTAGAAATTAATCTTCTAAACATTAAAAGGAATATTTCAATAAATTATGACTTCTATATTCATAAATTCCGTATGAGGAAAAAAGATCATTTTTTTCATGATAAAAGTTTATAAAAATGACTTCTTTGGATAGTGACAATATTTTTTATTTGAAAACATTGGTAAAATAAATAACACTAAATTTTATATAATAATTAATAGTGGAATATCTAAAAAAATTGAAAAACATTTTAGAAAAGAGGGTTCTTAGAAGAAAATGTGTTCTCTTACTAATGATAGAAGGGATTCATGGTTTTTTAATTAATTCTCTAAAACATTTTGAATTCCAAAGAGTTTGAAAATTGTACTATTACTTGAAGAGGCCATGAATAACTAGAAGAGAGGAAAATGAAATGGCTTGTTAGGTAATGATCAAAAAAATTTCTCTGATGGAGATTTAAGTGTAAAAATATCAAATCAAAATTAATTGGTAATGTAAACCCTAGAATAAATTATAATGTTGGAGTTAGAATCAACCATTGAGTAGATTATGTATATAAACAATAAAAACACATATATAAGTAGAAATAAATTAATATGAGTTTGATTTCATTTTAAAAATAATAATATAATATTAAAAACAATGAGGAAGTAATATAACATAATGAAAATAAACTGGGTTATGAAATTCTTTTCCACTTGGTAAATTTTAACTCGAATCCCCTATGCTGAATGAATTCAAATTGAAACTCAAAATATCCTGAAGAATGAATGAATATGGATATTATATGACAAATTTAATGTATTTACATAATATATATGAAATTTTGTGCTCACATATAAATGTATTATTTCAAGAGAAATATAAAAATCACTAAAGGAGGTGAGATTACAATGATTATCGTTAAAAACATTCTCACAAAGAATAATCTTTTAACATTACAAAGTGTCCCATTCTATATTGAAACATTCTAATTATAATATATAAGTAGTAATAAAATTATGTTAAAATTTAAATATCATCATAATAAAATGATTCATGATATAACATGTCAATGGTTTTTATATACGCATTATAAATCAAACTTGGTGAATAATAAAAAATAATCCACAATAGAATGTAAATTGAGACAAAATCCATTTCCTTGAATTTCATTTCAGGTGAGAATAATTTAAACTCGTCTATAAGGGTTTTAAACATGTTTATAAATTATTCAAGAACAATTCTCATATCTAAAATATCATATATTATTTTCTTAAAATATCTTATTTCCCGCTTGTTAACAGTCATTGATTGTTTTCACTATTTTCGGTGTTAATTTCCTAGTTTTTCGAGTATGTATTTACTTGTTGTTATTATTATTTATATGATGTTTAAATCATATCATGAAATTAAATACTGATTTAAATATCATATACAATAATTATACCCATATTTATAATTATCTATTAGTTTTATATGTAGGAAATGAAATGCACCATTCATGGAGATGGTAGGCCGTATGTACGTATGAATGGTACTTCCATTTATTTATCACTTTAAAAAACTAATATTAAATAAAAAGATATATAATATAATTATAGTATCATATATATTTCATATATTTTATATTTAAATATTAAAACCATATTTTATAAATTCTATATATAGTGTGAACAAATCACATTACTTTGAGGGGGAAGTAGTCCACGCATCAACAAACTATGTTATCGTATTTACAGAATATAGAGTACATAAAAGTATGTTTTATAAAAGAGGTAAAAATTATAATGAAATTAGAAATATCATATATAACATATCTAACATATATAAATACTATTTCCATCGTAATTCGTAACAATGTGAGGTGGTAATGGAAAAAAGAAACAACTTCATTTTTTGAGGTTGTACTTCACCTTACACGTAAAGAGTAAGTTAGTTACTTATTAAATGGATGTGTTGGTTTTTCTATGTGAAACAATTAATATAAAAACCTCTCAGTATATTTGGAAAAAATTATTTATATAATAAAGTTATATGATTAATTTAATGAGCATAAAAAGAATCCAATAGGAATATGTTGAGGAATAACGTTACCTCTTAAATTAGTTACTCTTTCTGGTTTACACTAAAGGGGTCCCCTAGATAGAATTATAAAAAATGTTATGATTATACTTTTAGAGGAGTTATTTTGAGGAGGTATATAGGATGATATTTTTCAATCCAAAGTGTCTTGAGATGTGGGATGAAGTGGGGGGAGTTCATTTTTATATTGAGTGGAGTGGAACTCTTCTAAATTTTCAGAAAGTGAATTTCACTCATGTTTTTCCGATTTCAGGTGGATCCAATCATGGAATAAATTTGATAAAATTTATTATAGTGTTCTAATAAGACCAAAATAAGGATTTTTGACAAGTTTTTCTTTTATTTCGACCCTTAAGATTAATGTGTATCATGTTGTTAAGCTTGTTTTTCTCTTAATCATTATAATTAATTTAGTCACATTTTTTTTAAAATATATATATAAATTATTTGAAATTATAATTTATTATAATTCAAAATATTGGTCCCATTATTTTAATTTCAATTCCCATAAGTTGAAGAAAATAAATTGAAATTAATCAAATTGACGGGATGACTATGCGAGTTTAAAAAGAAAAAATATTTAATAGTCTAAGGAGTTGTTATATCATATTTAAAAGTGAAACTAATTCCAATTACCTAAATTGAATAAAATTATATACTATTTATATAATTAATCTTTAAAATAAACAAAGAATATAATTTAATATTATAAATAAATTAGATGAAAAATAAATTTTGAATTAAATTTCAGTATTTTACACTATTCATTAAAAATAAAACATCACAGAAAAGTCCAAAAATATCACCCAACCCATGATTTTATGTCCTTATTTCAAAAAATATGTTAAAAATGACATATAATATTCATAAAAGGGAATTAAATTTTATTTTAAATGTGTTCTCCATTAAAATCTTGTTGTAGTTCCTTTACAAAATTATAGATTTTTATATAAAATACAGGGGTTTTTCTCATATTGTTCATATAAAATCAATTGGTTGAATATAAAAAATATTTTAATGAATATTTTATATATATAAAAATAATATAATATAACAATTTTAATTAATTTAATTTATCAGGATAAAATACCTTTAAGATAATAGAAACAGTTTTTTATAAAATATTCCATTTATTTTCAATTGATTCTTATATTTATTTATCTTTATTTTGTATCTAATTAATTATTTTTATATATTTGTAAATAATATAATTTCATATATTTGTTAATACAATTCATAATGGATAATTTATGTCTTATTATTTAAAATAATAACATTTTAATAATATATCATTTTTGGTAAAACTCTATCTTGCGTGAAACACAACCCATTAAAGAAACATGTCATTGCATGCGATGTACGCCAACTCAGTGTTGTGTGCATTGAAATCAATAAATTATTATGAATATATTAATAATAGTAAATATATTATAAATATACAAATATTATATTCCCTTACACTCTTTTTGTTACATGTCACACACGGTATCAAATACAATTTTCCTTCTTTAGATATTTTGGGTGTTACATTGTCCCCACCTTAATTAAATTGAATCATTGCAATTTAAACTTCCTGTCAATGATATATTGTTTATTATTTAAATTTTTTCAAAATTCAACATCATGTAAATGGATCAACATAAATCCTATAGAAAAAATGTAATGGGAAGTACAATTTTTAGATGGAATAAAATATAACCAGGTCTCTAAATTTGGGAAGATTAGTGGAATGTAGAGATACATACATGAAGGAAAAGTGAATATGTTTATTGGATGTGATTAGGATCATCAATACGAAAATATTAATAATCAATGGAATATTGAGGTCCTCAAATCCATAAAGCAACATGATTTAAAGGGTCCATCAGATTGACAAAAATTAATCTATTCAGGAATCATTTTTTATGATCATTTTCCTAAATTTGAGAAATTACTTTACTACCTAAAAATATAATGAAATTTATATACATGATATATTTTAATTTCATATGAAAAATTATATATTTTTTCATCAATAAAATTCAAATTCATCACTTACTTCAAAAAATGTGTAACCATAAATTAACATTGACTCTTGAATAAATAAAATATAATTTTAAATGATATTAAGGAACATAAAAGAGTGAAAAGTATAACTACTCGTCCCTAACTATTCTCTAAAGACAACATTTTCAATAAATTAATCTATAATAATTAAATGTAACAATACTAGATCATTAGTATTATTTATTCACTATATTAGTTAACTAAAAAATGAAATTTTATCAACGACATCGCATAGGTAAATAGTAGGCATGAAACCCATATCACCCATCGAACATAGGTTCCAGTAATATAGGCTATCCAGATTGGATAGTCTGTCAACCTACATAATGGTTTTCCTTTTCGATTAAAATATAATATCTAGAATAAATATGATGTAAATCCTTCAAAATAGTTTAATCAGTAAATGAAATGTTAACTAAGGTTTTAAATTGAAACTCAATATGTAAACACTTCATCCATTTTATTTTTAAATTTTTATTTTCTTGATCAATGTTTTATCCTTGGGTTTTCAGTCTTATAATCTATTGAAATCCATTATAATGGTTTTGAAAGAGAATGTGAGTTATCCTAGGTGTATCACCTGGGAGTGTCAAACCAGGTGAAAGTAAGGCTTGATTTTGTATACCAAGTTACACTGAGTCTAGCCTGATAAATTGTTTTAGAGTTATTAACCCTATATAATCTATTCAACAACCATTTCCAATTATATTATCCTGATATATATATATTTATATGAATACCTAGATAATATCTATATAACTGAAAATTTTTGGATAGTTCTTATATGATTATCCTCAAATTATACATTAGGGTTATGTTCTACTATATATGTTTTAATAAATCTAGCTCCCAGTTTTTCTACTAAACCTCATTTTATACCAACTATAGCACCCCAAACCCATATTCCCAGATATGATGTCTACTGCCATTAATTTTTAATAATTATAATGAATAAAAACCTAAAGGGCCGAAGTGTTAATTATTATTACTAAACTGCATACATGCATAAGTCTTGTGTGAAAAATGAATACAATAATTTCAACATTATTTTTTTCTCTTAAGGAAAAATTTATTCCATATAGTATATCCATACATATCATTCATTGTATGCTTCGTGGATTCCTATAGAAAGGGAACAAAATAGGGGTGAGTATAAATTCTTAGTAAGTGTAAACTATAGTAGAAGAAATAATAAAACAATAGGAATAATCAATATAGAAATTTAAAACTGAAAACACATTCCATGAAATCAATAAACTGGGAACGAATTTCATAAATAGTATGAAAAGTTAAATAACTGAAAACACTTTCCATTGAAATTACTATTTATGTCAAATTCACAAAGGAATTTTAAGAAACTGAAAAAACATTCCATTTAATAAATAAACTCAAAATGAAATGAATAAATATGTTATATCATATAAATACCTCATTAAAAATAAAAACAATAACTATAGTATATATGAAAGAAATTTTTATTTATTGTATCCCATGTCAATGGAACCTGAAAACCTATACTTTCATGACCCATCCTCCAAACGGTTTAAAACTATAGGTATAAACTTTTATAAATTTTTCAACTAATTTTTCTCGTGAGGAAATATTTATGTATAGAGGGAATATGTAAATATCGAACCCCGCATATCATTGCATGTCCAAGTCATTATTTTTATCCAATAATCAATTTAATTAATAAAAAATATTCCTTATCAAATATAAATTTTGAATAAATAATAAAGAATCATTAATATTTCCCCATATAATAAAATAAATTTCTAAGTAAAAACCATATAAAAAATGGTATACGGTTCAAGAAAAAATCATATCCATGAAAATTGATAAGGATGTTTTGGGGAAATATAATGTCTAATAATTAAAAAAAACTAAATATTTCAAGTGGACTAGAAAGTAAATTATGAAGTGAATGTGAATAACTTCATTAGCTAAATAAATAATAATCCATCCATAGGAAGAATAAGGATATTATCAATAAAACATATCCCAAATGGAGTGTAAATACATGGGTATTTTCTTTTATTAACATAAATAAAATGAAATAAAATTTTAAAACATTTTCTAGGAAAAGATACGTTTTATTTTAAAAAAACATTTGGAAACACATTTCCCTTTAAAATATATTTTTAAAAAAGGTAATTAGAAATTATCCTTATTAACTTTTAAAGGAACCATAAAATAAATGATGATATTTTATTCTATATATTCCTTATGAGATAAATATAATAATATTTTTTCACATTAAAAGGATAGAAAATTCAGGTGTTCGGAAAGTGAAAAGAAGATTCCACTAAAACATTGGTAAAATGATAAAATGGTAAAAATGTATTTATTTATTTTCTTAATTTAATAAACATTGAAATCATTTTCAGAAAATATAATTTTATGTATAAAACCCTATCTCTCAATAAAGAGATAATGAAGTAGGGTTTTCTTAAAAACATTTTCAAAAACATTTTCAGAAACAATGAGTGGGAAAATGGAACTATTACATGTAATAGATCATTAATAAAAATAATAGAATAAAATTAAATCGTTTATCAGATAATTATCAATTAGTTTCCTCTAATGATCATTCACGAGTAAACAATCCCAATCAAAAGTAATTATAAATTAATCCATTGAAAATATTATAATATTAGGGGGGAAATATATCAATCAGTAGTTTAGGTGTATCGAATGTAAATCTACATATATAAGTGGAAATTAATTAATAGATATAAAAATTCATTATACATATAATCATATGATATTAATGAAAATTAGGAAGTAATATCCCCAAATGAAAATAAACTGGGTTATAAAATTTCTTTCCACATGGTAACTTTTAACTCGAAACCCCTTAGATGAAATATTTAAAATTGAAACTCACAATATCATACAAAAATAATGAATTGTGAAATATTATGAAAAATTATAGTATTTACACGATATATAATAAATAATGTGATCAATAATAATGTGATTTTTTCAAGAAATATTTAAAAATCCTAAAAATAATTAAGATTGCAAAGACAATCATTTAAATTGTTCTCAAGGACAATAATCATTAAATATTCCAAAGTACCCTATACCACATTAAATCATATGAATCCTAATATCAATGATTTAATAACATTTAAGTAAACTTAAAATATCATGAGAATAAAAATATTTTTTATATAACATGTCAAAGGGTAATATATACATCATATAAAAGAAATTAGGTTCATAACAAAAAATAAGTCGCAATAGAATGTAAATTTACACAAAAAATAACAGCATGAATTTAATATTGGATGAATATGATTAAAAATATTTTATGATGGTTTTATACATGTAACTAACTTATATTAGAAACATACACATATTTATAATATAATATATTAATTTCATAAATCATATTATTATAGATTTGATAACTATCATTAATTATTTTCATTATTTTGAGTTTTAATTGTCAATTTTGTCAAGTGTGTTTATACTAGTTTTTAATATTAATTATATAATTACTATATCATATAAATATTTAATATCATGATTTTAATATCATATATATTCATCATATATATTTTTCATAATATATAATGTCTGGAAATATGAAATGAAACACACTATTCTTGGAGATGTAAGGATGTACGTACTCATGAACGCTACATCCATTTATTTTTCGTATTAAATGAATGATAATAAAATTATACATATTTATATTAAAATTCCAGTATCATATATATGTCTTATATGTTACATAGGTTTAACAAAACAATACTTTATACATTTCATGTATAGTGTGAATGAATCACATCACTTTGAGGGGTGGTAGTCCAGACATTCACAAATGATGTTATTGTATATATAAAAACTAGAGAAAATAAAATTATATGTTATTTATGAATTATATAAGTATTAATGACATATAAATATCATATATAACATATATAAAATTTTATCTATCGTAATTCCAAAACATGAAGGGTGGACATAAAAAACGAACAACATCGTTTCAAGAGGGGGTAGTACGCCTTACACAAAAATGGTATGTTAATTTCCCATTAGATAAAATTGAATGTATTTGTAGGTAGAAATAATAAAATAAAAACACATTAGTATATTTAGGATAATGTTTTTAATATAATCATGTAATAAGAATAATTTAAAGAGTAGAGAAAGGAATAGACTTGAAGACCCCGAGGAAGGATGTTACCTCTTAATCGTGTAACTCCTTTTTTTCACCAAATGGACTCTATAAATGAATTCATAACCATGATTTGGATTCTATTATGATGTTTTGGGGGTGTTATGAGCTATTTAAGAATATATTGTTTGATACATTTTTTTTTTGATTTGTGAGGAAGTGGGAGGGGTGAGTGGCTTTTTTAATGGAGAGTAGTGGCACTCTTGTTTATTTTTTGGAAGGGGAATTACACCAACGTTTTTTCTATTTAATTTGTTTGAAATAATGGTAAATCTGAGATACAAGGTAATATATGGTATAAATATGACTATTTAGTTTATTTTGGATAAGTGCCTAGGTCATTTTGGCCCCTAAGTTTATCGTTTCGTCCATTGGTAAGCTATTTTTTCTCATATTCATTTTAATTAATTTTAACCACTTGTAAAAGATTAATTATTACTTACAAAAAAATATATATTATTTTTATTTAAAATATAAAATTAATTTTTTTCAAATTAATAACATGGACGTGGTATAAATTAATTTAAAATTAATCTGATCGATGGGGGGATAATACAGGTTTTTAAAGTAATAATCTTCAAAAAAATTGAAATGCTTTTACATCCAATTTCAATGTGAAATTTATTATAAAGAACTAAATATTAATAGATGATATAAATTTTATATAATAAATATTTAAAACCAACAAAAATATATTTTAAACTTATTAATAAATTAGATGAAAAAAAAAAATTTGTTTCAAAATCCTTATTTTTCACTATTTATTAAAAATGTAACATCACATAAAAGTACCAAAAAATTACCCTAACCTAATTTTTATATTCTTGAATAAAAAATTAAGTTCATTTTGAAATATAATATTTATAAAATTACAAAAAATTGGATTTCAAATCGGTTCTTCTTTAAAAGGTTGTAAAAGTTATATTATAAAAATACTGCTTATTATGTCTAGTACTTGGTTTGTTCAAATATTATTCCAATAAAATCAATTATATGAATATCAGAAATATTTTATTTAATATATAAAATATATTTTTTATTAATATCATTCACTAAATGTAATTATTTTAATTTAATAGGATAAAACACCTTTACTAGAATGCAGTTAGTTTTTTATAAAATATTCCCTTAATTTTCAATTGGATCTCATTTTCAATTAAAATTAATTTCTATCCAGTGAATTAGTTTTTTATTGTGTAAAAAATATATTATAATAATTTAGTTAATAATATTCATAACCAGTATATCATATCTTATTATATTAAATAAAAATATTTTAAAAATATATTATTTTTTCATAAAACACGGTCTTTTATATAACACAAGACATTGAAGAATTTTTTTTCTCTTACGATGTAAACTAAATAAGTGTCACTTTAATTTCAAGCTATAAAATATTTTTAATTTATTTAAAATTCTAAATATATTATAAAGTACAAGTATATTATATTCCCATATGCGGTGGGTGTTGCGTGTCATAGATGATATCGAATATAGTGTTCCTGTTTTATATTTTTTATGTTGTTACAATATTTTCACAAAGAAATATTTAAACATGTTCCAAAGGTTATTATTGTAGTTTATTAAATATTATTCATACTCATCACATTATCACCCATGGAAGGTGATCAAGGAGTATGAAATACTCAGTGGGAATGATCTTTTTTGCATTACCATGATGAGGACTCAAAAGGGATCAAATAAATAATATTTTAAAGAATTTGGATATTGAAACCATTGGTAAAGAGGATAAATAATATATTTAGGAAATTAATATTAACCCAAATATCCTGGTAATGACTAAAGAGGTGTATAAGTGAGATTTGGATCATAAAAAGAAGGTGGGTATTTTTCCAATGTTTATCTATGACCATGATTAAATGATATGATTTTGGAACTAGACATATGTCACTCTAATAATTGAATCAGAGATGAAACTATGGTATAAATCACAAATCTTATTATTTATTATCAATCATAGAATAAAAAAAATATCTATAAATATATCATGGATCATTTCTAGTGGTAAAACTTGAAAAATGTTATTGTAGATTATGTATCTTGATTCTTATTATATCATTATATTAAGGTTAAATGTCAAAACTCTAATTTTGTTATACAGACATTAACCTTACATGTATTGAAATTGGAAAAAATAACCATGTATTTCATCATAATAGAAAAAAATTCATCCAATTTTTATAACACTATTTGGGTTATATTATATCACATTATGAAATTAGTTTTTTATTAATATCATAGGATAACTATATCGTGATTAACAATCTAGGATATATATTAAGGAAGTGGTTGGGTTTTATTCCATAAAAAACTCTATAATATTTTATTGAGATCGATGGATTACCTAGATACATTATATATGACCTTATGAATAATTAAATATGGATTAAATCTATTGTATTATACATCACCATATGACAGATATAACAACAGATAAGAGAATTTGAACCGCATATGATATTCATAGATCAAGATCTATGGATTTCAATGGGATTAAAGATCATCACCTTACTCTAGTATAACATAAACCCATTAATATCATTTATTGATTATTCATATGGATCCTTGTAAATATCTATATCAAATGTACTATCCAACTCCAATATGTTGGGATAATGTTGGAGAACATAATCTTTTGTGACCTAAGAAAAATAGGAATATTGTTGATAATGTTAGTTTTATTATTCAAAAAATAATGTAATTATATATTTTATATAAAATTTACCATAATAATAAACTGTGTGATCTAGAGTTTGAATTTTGTATGTGGTGTTCCTTCAAATATCTCCTTGTAATTTCGACATGATATTTATAAATATGAGGAAGTTCAAATAGAGATATATCAACCCTTTGTAGATTCATTGATTATACAATTATTGCATTTTATCTCTTATATATTTATATGATACTCTTATATGAGCATGATTTGTTCATTTTATCTCATATAATTAAGTAAATACTTGACCCTTCACATGCACTAATCTCATATTTTTTTCCGATGGATCATGTTTTCCTTATGAGGACTAACTGTTGCAGATTTAGGATTGAGTAGATAGAGTGTAGTAGAATAAGACAAGACACACGGTTAATATATTTTTGTGGAACCATATACTATACAAATATAAATGGAAACTATAACTATGAATATTTTTTAAAATATTTTTTTGAAAAAAATATTGTATCTTTGATAGCTTTTATTACACAAAGTACTTAGTATTAACAAACCACAATACACTATTAATATTAATATTTATATAGGGATATTATAACAAATAAGTTAAAAAAATTTCATGAAAATAAGTAGACATATTTTATAAATGAAGTTTAAATTTTAAAGATAAATAATATATATATTGACAATTAATTCTTTTTAGTAATGTCATTATGAACTTCAAAATAAAAATTTATATGAAATAATTTTCATTTGTTTATTTCAATAAATAATAACATTAATTTTTTTGATGTGATTATATTTATTAAATAAAATTAATTTTATTTTTTAAATAAACATATCAAAATTATCATTGAATTAATTTTATTTCATTTCATAAAAAGATATATTTTGTTTTTGAATAGTAAAAATACAGAGTTTTATTGAAAATTTCCTTTTAGTTTAAAACATTTGTAATGATAAATTAAGAATTAAAATTTTTAAGAGATATAATAGTACAATAATCATATAACTAAAAAAATTATGAAATTTTAATAAATTTCATGAATATTTTTTATATTAAATATTTATATACATCTGAATACCTTTTCATTGGAACACCATTTTTTCATAGTGTCCTTTCGTATAATTTTTATAAAAATTGTCACCATTATGTGAATGAAATTTAGATAAATGGATTCCATATTTGGAAAAATAATATTTAAAAATATTTTATATATTCATGATAATTTTTGGTTATTATGAATTGTGAAGACAGTTCATATTAGTTTCCACATTTAAGGTATTAATGTGTTTATCGGGGGTTAATCTAAAAAGATAAGTGTTAAAAATAACCAAAAAACATTCCAATTGCTTTTTTATGTAATGGTTTTGACCATATATATTTTAGTAACATCAATATTTTTTGGACACTTTTGGAATTATTAAAATGTGGGTATACTATTTTCATTTCATAAATTCCAAGTGTTCCCCCTCCCCAACATATAAAAGGCCACAATCACTCATATACACTTCACACTTCCAACCCAATTTGCTTATCCAATACCTACCCCATTACCTTAAATAAGTCCCTAACCACATAATATAGGAATACTTTTATTAGAAATAACTCTTAATATTGATTTTGGGGATAACCTAATGTTGATGTCCAATTATGAGGTGTCATTCATAATAGAGATTTTTTATTTTATTTCTTCTTCCTCCTCTATAAAATATTAATCAATTAAGTGGATATAATAGATTAAGTATATATAAAGTACAAAAAATGTTATTATTTTTATTAAATAACCTATAACCAACTCATCTTCTATCTAAATGATAATATAATCGTCCGTCACGTATTTATGAGACTACTAGCTCACTTCCGATGTAAATTTTATTCCCATCCCTGATTCTCAAGGATTGATATAATTATGGAATTAATGTTTTTATTTGGTAATTGTTACATAATTATACTTCTAGAATTATAATATCAATTCTATATTCTTACCTTATATCCAATAGGAAAACAGTAGATTCAATCATGTGTATGGAAGACTACAACCTTATCGTCACTCATGTGTACGGCAGACTACCACCTTATGAACCAGTGTGATGTGTTTTTCATTCCTGTTTTAATTGGATGGTAATAAAGATATATTTATTGAATATGAATTATTAATATTATATAACAATGATTCAGTTTTTTTGACTTATAATTAACATTTATTTCCTTCCATTGATTAAAAAACCAGAAAAAAGTTTCATGCAAATGTACAACCTAACATATCCATGAACGATGTAATTAATTATTCTGTTAATAATTCAGGTGAATTTCTATAAATATATATTTAAAATGAATATATTTAATATTGTTTTAATTATATATATAAGGGGACCATGATCAAATTTCAATGACTAAAACAAAAAAACTATATGTACATTAAAAAAAATAAGTTATCACATAATGTAGTGATTTGAAAAATAATCGCTTAATAAATGGATGATAAAAGCTGACAAGAAAATAATATATAGAATAAAATAAAGGAATATTTTTATTAAATATATTTATAATAAAACAATATTTAATATAATGTGGGTCCAAATGTGTATGATGAAAATTAAGACTTGAGGTAATATATTTCGAGTATAAATGTTATTTCAATTAGATTTATGGATTATTCAATAGTCATTTATTTAGTGAGGTGTATATACTACCCCTTTTACATAATGTAACATCATGTTACGTTTTCAGATACATTGAAATTTCTAAGTAGCTTTGTTTTGGAGTAGTGACTTGGGAGAGTCGAGAGAACCTTAAACGTTGTTTTGGGGAAAAGGGATGTCACACGGGCGGTGAACGAGTTGTCTAAACTGTGCGGTCAAACTGTGCACAGTTGGTCCTGGAGGTAGTAGCATCTGCACGAGCAGCGCATGGTTTGTCTAAATGTGGGGCCAAACCGTGCGTGAAGGGTGTCCGTTGTAGTAGCTAACACACGGCTAGTGCACGGTTTGTCAAACCCTGCGAACTAACCGTGCGGGCACATAAATGAGATCCTTAAATTGTGGATCTCACTTGGGTTTTCCTCTAAGTGCCTTGTTATTCCTCCATAGAGGCCCTAACTCAAGATTTTTCTTCTCCTAAGGTCAGAGGTTGTTCTCCGATTACTCCGGAGGCTATCCAAAGGCTCCTCTTGGTGAATCGAAATTGGATTCTTGAGGTAAGTTATCGTTCTTCATCATTATTATTCAGTTTCTTAGATCTACTTAGATCTACTTCTCATATTCTCTCATTTTCATAGATCTACACCCATTATGGGTATATCAATATGTGTGGTACGAATTATGATGATATTTGCTCATGATCTTGCTATGAGAAAAGATCTAAGGCGGGTTCTTGAAGAAGAAACCCGATTTTCTTGAGCATTCTCGACCATTGAGGTTTTGGTCAAAACCTTTGAGATAGGTGGTTCCGTACGGACATGAAAAATTTATGAACATTTTATTTTCTTGGTTTATTTAAAAATTTTATTTAAATCAAATTTATCACTTTTTCTTTCAATTAAATTGATAAAAAATCAATTCTCGTGATTTGAGATATTTGATATGGTTTGGGAAAGAAAATTTGTAAAACCCCAATTCGTTGGAATAGGGTGTGTTTATGGAAATTGGACGATTTAAATTATTGAATTTAAATTGTGGATTTGATGGAAATTATTTCAATTAAATTTTTGAATTTAATTATGGAATTAAATTGTGTAATGACGGAATTGGTTTTGTCTGGATTTCAAACTACTGAAAATGGCTTAAAATGATTTGATAGAAACCCATTGGTTTTATCTTGTGAAAAAGAAATGTTTTGACTAAAACCTGTTTTGGTTTTAAATTGAATGATATTGGCACACTTGAAATGGATGAATGTGATTGATCGTATTTTAATCATTATTAAAATAGTTCGCCCATCATGTAAGAGTGCATGCAAGCCTTAGGTAGTTAGTGATTTATTTGGATACACTCTACGCTATGGAAACAATATAAAACAAACTTGTGGTGGGTCACATCCCCGAAGGGTTGGTGAAAAGTCTCCTTTGGCCAGTGTTATAGGGATGTGTGTATTCACATTTTTCTGAGTTCACACAGAGAGTGTGGAATCCAATAACTGCTTAATGCTATCGTACCTTTTGGCAGATGACCAAGTTGCTCACTTTTTTGTCTATATTTGAGATATAAATTTATGCCAATGCTTTTGAACTATTTTACATTCCTTATGAAATAATATAACCTTTTTTATGTAAATTTTTTTCTTAAGCCATTGTTTTAAAAATATTCCATCATTGTAAAGCCTTTACAAAATGTAAATTCTACCATCATTTGAAAATGTATTGCATATTTTGTAAAAATATGATTTTTAGTTTCCAAACCTGTTTAATTTAAAATTGGAAGCTTTTATTTGGATAATCTATATTTGGCATCTGTTACGGAATATTTTTTGGTATCCTACTAGGCTTAGGCTCACACCGTACTTTTGCATTAGGGTGTTTGTAGACTTTCTTCTTCGAGGATCGAGGAAAGGGAGGGGACCTCTTGGAGGCATATCTAGCTGTCGATCTTTGGTTTTGTTGAGTTGTGTCCTTAGGGACATTGGGGATGTTTTTCCCCATTTTAGTACTAGGGTTGTAGTACTTTGGGATTTTGTGACTCTTTTTATTCTGGTACATTACACCTTGTGGATTTTCATTTTATTAGGAATATTGTCTTGTTTATTTTGATTTCGCATTCTTGTGTAAAAAATCATTCCCATTTTCATGTAGTGTAATTCCAGGTGCTATTCTCCGACCAGTGGGGATCAGGAATTCCATTCGGGCTATGTTAGGGTTTGTTCGGTTATCGGGTTACCAGGGTACTTGGGATAGTTCGTAACAAAGTGGTATCAAATGGTAGGTTAAGCATCTTTCCTTGTTGACAATATGAATTTGTGTATTCTTGTCGGGTCATAGGATGTAGTTGTGATTGAGTACCTAGAAAACACTCACCACAATGAACCTTAAGTCACCAGGGTTAGTTAGGGAAATATGAGTTGTGGATTCGTTCTAGTATTTTCCCTATTTTGATTTGGATAGAGTGGAATCGAAATCTTGTTATCCCTTATTTTGAGAATATTTTTCCTTGATACTCACTTTGGGTGTTAATTTATGTCTTTTTATGCTGTGTATGTTCATTCCTCCGAGAAGATGTGGAGCTCAGATACAGAAAAAGGATACTACTGAACCTCATCAAGCGATTCCTATTGTGGATACAAGTATAGTTGAGGTGATTGTTCGCACTTTCCATGCTCTGGGACAGGCACCAACTGAAGTTCCTATTCAGGCTCCAGCTATAGATCCTCATAGTGATATTCTATGAAGTCATTCTCAGGAGTCCCTATTCCAGAAGCCACAAGTTTTTAAAGGCTCCACTGACCCTCAATATTCTGAGGAATGGTAGAGTACGATTGAATGTCTGTTTGGGTTCTTGGAAAACACTTGAGGAGATCAAGGTGAAGTTTTCCACCTTCGTACTGGAGGGACCAAGTAGGAGATTGTGGGACACAATTGTGATGGCTGGGAAACATGAGGGTTTGGAGTGGAAAGACGTTAGGATTGTTTTCACTAACTATTTCTATTCAGAATAAATGGTGTTAGACAAGGATGTGGAGTCTTTCAAGCTTTAGAAGGCCAAAAAAACCGTGACTGAGTACTCAACTCACTTTTCTGAGATGGTACAGTTTTCTCCTGATAATTTATCTAATTAAAAGATGAAGGCTCGACAATTTGAGTTCGGAATTCAATCAGATATCTATTCTCAGGTTTTCTTATTTAATCTACCAACTTATATTGATGTGTTGGATAGGGAGATAATGGTTGAGAAGGACTTGGCAGGAAATTCAGGGTTGATGGAGGTTCTATTCCCTCCTAGTGGCAGTGTTGGTTACTTTAAAGGAAAACAAAGCATGACTTTTCTCATGGTAGTTCTCGACAACAGAGTCATTACAGTCCTCTGGTAGCACCAGGAGGGACTTCTTTGACATTGACTATACCTCAGGGAAAAGGAATGTAGTTGAAAATGTGTTATGTAGGAATCTTCCATCACAGGATGTGGGAGAATATTCAGAAGAGTGGGTTTTGATGGCTCTTTTTTCTCAGTTGCATACTGGAGTTCAGTAGAAGGGGAATGAAGTTTCTTTAGCCAGTGTTCAGTTGACTTATTCTCTCCTCGAGTTAATTATTCTGGAACAAAAAATTGATGATGAATTACATATCATTAGGGACTCTCTTTATGGTGGGGAGACCGACACCCAGTGTTCGTTCTCCGAAGAGGGTGTTCTATTTTATCGAAACCATTACGTTGTGCCATTAGCATAAAGGAAGGATTTTATTGGAGTTTCCATAACTCTCAGTGGGATGTACACCTAGGAACCAAGAAGATGTTCTATGACATTCAGAGACAGTTATATTTCCTAGGCATGAGACAAAACATTGCTAATTTTCTATCTCGTTGCTATACATGCCAGCAGGTGAAAGCTGAGCACCCGAAACCTTGGGGTTTTCTTCAACCACTTTCAGTCCTACATGGAAGTGGGATGAAATATCTATGGACTTTTTGGCTGGGTTACCTCAATTCCAGAGTAAGAAGAATGTGATCTGGGTTGTGATCAACAGACTGACAAATTCGGCTCACATTATACCTATTCGAGATACAACTAAAGATAAGGATGTGGGAAATATTTAGGTGAAGGAAGTTGTTCGTTTGCACAGATTTCCATCTTCTATAGTCTATGATAGAGATCCTCGGTTTACTTATCACTTTTGGTGATGCCTTTAGGAGGCACTGGAATCTCAGGTCCGTTTGAGCACGGCCTACAATCCATAGTTTGATGTCCAGGCAGAGAGAGATATTCATATCCTTGAGGATATGCTCCGCGCATGTGTTCTCAACATTGGTGGGGCTTGGGATGATCATATGTGGCTAGTTGAGTTTTATTATAAAAACATTTATCAGTCTGCGATCAAAATGGAACCTTTAGATGCATTTTATGGACGTCCTTGTAAATCTCTTTTATGTTGTTCGGAGATTGGTGAATGTTCATTGGTAGGACTGAGTTTGGTCCAAGAGATGACAGGTAAGATTAAATTGTTTCATTAGATAATTTTAATAGCATGGTGTCGGTACAAGTCTTATGCTAATCGTCATCATAAACCTTTAGAGTTCTTAGTTGGTGACTAGGTGTTCTTGAATGTTTCACCCTGATTAGGTCATCAACGGCTTGGGAGGTAAGGGAAGCTTGCTCCTTGTTTTTGGGATCTTTCGAGGACGTTGGTCTTGTAGGGAATGTTGCTTACCATCTATCACTACCACCATAGATAAAGTCGATACCTAACGTTTTCCATGTATCGCAGCTATGAAAGTATCTCTCTGATCCATCTCATGTTGTGAGCTGGAGTGATCTTGAGATTGAAGCAGATTTATCTGTTACTGAATAACTAGTCGGGGTTATTGATTCTGAGACCAAGGTACTTCATGGGAGAACGATACCTATGGTCCGTGTTCTACGGAAGAATGGTTCTGATTCTCATGAGACGTGTGAAAGCGAGTAACTAATGAGAGATTAGTGGTCTCATCTTTTTCGACGTGGAGGTTTCTTCATAGGCTTTCTAGGGACTGCATGATCTTATGGTGGAGAGGATGTAACATCACGTCATGTTTTCCAGTACTTTTGATGTTTCTAAGTACCTCTGTCATGGATTCGTGACTTGGGAGAGTCGGGAGAACATTAGAAGATGTTTTGGGGCAATGGGAAAGTCACACGGGCGGCGCACAGGTTGTCTAAACCGTGTGGGAAAACCGTGTGCAGTTGGTCCTGGAGGTAGTAGATTCTGCATGGGAAGTGCACGGTTTGTCTAACCATGTAGAAAAACCATGCATGAAGGGTGGTTGAGGCAGTATCTAATGCATTTCTAGCACACATTTTGTCAAACCGTGTGAACTAACTGTGCAGGCTCTTATATGAGATCCTTAAATTGGGGATCTCACTCAGTTTTACCTCTAAGTGCCTCGTTTTCACTCCTAAGCATCCCAAACATGGGATTTGTCTTCTCCTAAGGCCAGAGAATGTTCTCCAATCATTACAAAGGCAATCCAAAGGCTCCTCTTGCTGAATTTAAGCCATATTCTTGAGGCAAGTGATCGTTCTTCATTGTTCTTCATCAGTTTCTTTGATCTACTTAGATCTACTTCTCCTATTCTCTGGGTTTCATAGATCTATGCCAGCTATGTGTATATCTAAGTGTGTGGTACCAAGTAGGATGATATTTGATCTTGATATTTCTAGGAGAAGAGATCTAAGGTAGGTTCTTGAAGAAGAAACCCGGTTTTCTTGAGTGTTCTTGACTATTGGGGTTTTGGTCTAAACCTTCGAGGTAGGTGGTTCCGTCCCGACATGCACAAATGATTAATATTATATTTTATTAGTTTATTTAAATTATTGATTTAAATTAAATTTCTCAAGTATACTTTAAATAAAATTGATAAAAACTAGATTCTAGTGATTCAATAAATTTGATATGGTTTTGGCATGGAAATTTGGAAAACCCCAATTCCATTTAATTGTGTGTGTTTATGGAAATTGGACGATTTGGATTGTTGAATTTAAAATGTTGATTTTATGGAAATGATTTAAATTAAAATTTTGAATTTAACTGTAGAAATAAATTTTGTAATGATGGAATTGGTTTAGTATGGATTTCAACTGGTGAAAATGGACTAAAATGATTTGATAGAAACCCATTGGTTTTACCTTGTTAAAAAGGCATGTTTTGACTAAAACATATTTTGGTTTTAAATGGAAAGAAATTGGAACTTTTGAAATGGAAGAATGGGATTGATCGTGTTTTAAGTATTATTAAAATAGTTCTCCCATCATGTAATAGTGCATGCAAGCCTCAGGTAGTTAGAGAGTAATTTGGATACACTCTACTCTATGAAAACGTTCTAAAACATACTTGCAGAGGGTCACATCCCCGACGGGTTGGTGACGAGTCTCCTTTGGCCAGTGTCATAGGGACGTGTTTATACACATTTTTCTAAGTTCACATAGATAGTGTGGAATCCTATAACTAGTTAATACGATCATCCCTTTTGGTAAATGACCATGTTCTTCGCCTTTCTATTTATATGTGTGATATAAATGTATGCCAATTATTTTGAACTGTTGTACATGCCTTCTGAATTTTGATAAATTTTTTTATATAAATATTTTTCTTAAGCCATTATTTTATAAATATTTCATCATTGTAAAGGCTTTACTTAATGTAAATTCTTCCATCGTTTGAAAATGTACAGAATGTTTTTAAAAAATATTCTTTTGAGTTTCCAAACCTATTTATTTGAAAATTGGAAGCTTTTCTTTGGATAATCTATATTTGTCATCTATTACGGAATCATTGGTGGTATCCTACTAGGCTTAGGCTCAAACCCTACTTTGGCCTTCGAGTGTTTATAGAATTTCTTTTTACAGGATCGAGCAATGGGAAGGGAGCTCTTGGAGGTGTATCCAGCTATTGATCTTTGGTTTTGGTGAGTTGTGTCCTTAGGAACTTTGGGGATACGTTTCACCTTTTTAGTACTAGGGTTGTAGTACTTTTGGATTTTGTGCCTGTTTTTATTCTGATTGTTACTCCTATTGGAGTTTTTTTGTTATGTAGACTGTCTTGTTTCTTTTGCTTTGGCATTATTGTGGAAAAAATCGTTCCCACTTGAATGTTGTGTGATGTCAGGTGCAAGTCGCTGACCCGTGGGGATCGGGAATGCCCTTCGGGCTATGTCATGGCCATCTTGGTTATCGGGTTACCAGGGGACCTGGGCTGGTTCGTGATACATTCAATGACATGAAATAAATTATTTTGAAGATATTTCATGTTTAAATTTATGTTATTCATTAATGGTAATAATGATTCAAAATTTACCAAATCAATAAGGAAATATTTTTCTTACTTCTACTTCTGTAGGGAAATTATATATTAAACACAATATTATTTTGAGGGATGTATATAATTATCATGAATATATTTTGTGATTATTGTCCAGAAATATATGGACATACATATCCATTTAAATTTATCTCATTTATGGTTCTTATTATTCAAATGTTAACTATGTGGTAATGGTGTTCTGTTACAATCTATTTTTTGCTGGAATGTATTTATGATTAAATCTCAGATAATGAATAATTATCATATACCATTCAATATTTATCATAGATATTATCATTATTATTTTATTTCATGAGAAAAAATTATTTCATTTAAAATTATTATCTTTAAGTACAAAAAATATAAAATATATATTTTTTAGAAAAACACATCTTTTTTTCTCTCTTTAATTTAACGTTTATTTTCTTCTATGTCCATGTTTTTATACTAATATTTTTAAGAATGTTTTTATTATTATATAGTGAGTTTTAGAAGACATTTATACCCATTTTTAATTTTTGAAAATGTTTTAAAAGGAATATTATTTTCATTTTCCAAAAAGATTATGTTTTCAATTCATACCAAAAATATGAAAAGAATAATTGTTTTTTCAAGTATGTGATTAATGGAATTTATTATATCATTACCCTTCAATTATTTAAAGAATACATTATAGGATACAAATTTAATTTTCATTTAATATTAAATGCACTATTTTTTACTAATTATTTAGTTCTAAAAAGTTATTCTCAATGTGGGAAGGCCATTATATTCGTTAAATGATCATAGTGATATTTCAAAACCATTTTCTATATTATATAGAATATATTTAAGATACATGTTATTTAATGGGGATATTATCCATGTATAACATTTTTATTTCTACTCTAAAAGGTTTATGATTGTGATTAAAATATTTTTACTGAAACCATTTTCTTTTCCATTGGTTATACATTGTCAAAAATTTTATGTAACCCATTTCTCATTCATGGGTCGTGAAAATAATGAATGCTTAGGAAAAATATTTCCCTTTTATGGTTTCTGAAATGATGAATGTTTTTTTATATTGTGGAACACATATATAAATTTTTCAGTAAATTATATCTGGTTATTATATAATATAAAGATGGCTGGGTCGGTTATAAATTGTAGATGGGTAAGAACTTTATAGAAATAAAAATCATTGCACAATGATGAATAACACCTGAGTTAGTTATGTTTTTATGAACCTAATTCAATGCTCGCAATCTTATAAATGGTCATGATTTTGTGTACATAATTTTATGTTCGTACATGATATTATATCCATATTTGTATGTGTGGACCTACATTATTGTCCATATATTTTTTCATACACTAAGATTCATTTACATAATTTTATGAAAGGGTGTGATTTCATGTAGTTAACCTAATGTGTGAAACTATATCTATTTAAATATGTTCAAAATTTTATATTCTAATGTGAATGTTAAAAATAAAAATCTTATCTCAATGTTATCCTCTAATGTTTTATGTTCTTTTATTTATTCTTGATTCATGTTTTATAAAAATCCATGATGTCTTATATGGGTCATTTTTATGATCAACGATAGGATGGGTATGGTATTAATAGTCCACTATTAGGGTCTCAAACCCCTATACTATTGTTACATTTCTATATCCCTTGTTTATGCTTACATAACTTTTGATCTCACATTTTATTATGTTTCCTTTCCCTATGTAAATACAATATTACATATGATATGTATAACTAGGGTTATATTTATGAAAAACATAGCGGGATATGATTCAATTCAATTTTGAACAAGTTTTCTATGTATTTATGTTTCTGAAGACACTAAAACATTATGATCCTCATTCATATATATGTGTAATATTGTTAAAACTAATCAAAAAATATATAAAATTTATGTATTTAAATTATAGAATATTATAGTTTGTACCATAATATAAGTTTAGTTAACCATTATAAACTAATATAAGAAGAAATTAGTGAGAGTCATAAGCAAAATCCTAACTATAAAATAACATCAAAATAAAATTATAAGGTAGAGATTATTTGGTTTTCCTATAAATTCATCCATGACAAGATTATGTAACATGATTTTGTTTTGGAAAAGACTTATCATGGGGATACAACCAAAAAAATGATTGGTTTAATATATTTCATCAATCATTCTAGTGCATGGTGATTGTGCTTTTGTTGCAAACCTGTTCTGAAACTCCTAGAGGATATGCTATAATTTATTTTTTTCATTATGAACCATCCTAATGTATGATAATAAATTATAATCATAGATTACCAAGGTTATTTATATGGTGATTTATATTTAATAAAATGCATATTTATTTAGAAATAAAATAAATGATTTTTCAAGATATGTGATTTCCACTATGATTATTGTATATCACACAAAGATCTCTAGATTTTTTCAACTGATAGAACCCAATTAAATCAAGTTTATGATGAATTTTATGAAAAATTAAATTATTTTTTGACTGAGTAAACAAATTTAATTGTATTTAAAATGATGAATCATATAGATATGCTCACACAAAATTCTCAAGTTTCTGCGATGTTTAACATCCAAATTGGAAAATTAGGGAACAAAATTAAGTTAATCCTTTCTAGGGGATAATTCCAACTTATTTTTCGGTTCCGTAGATACAAAAGTTTCTAATAATTAGATCATTTCCATTGAAAAGATATTTTTTATTCTCCATTGATTATGTAATCAAAAATTTATATTATGTTTTTTATTGTTTGGAAAGTGAAGCAACTAAATGGTTGAAGCATATTAGGAATAAGAGGAAAAATAAATAAATTGACATAATGGAGTGGGATAAAATTAAGATCTTATTTTTTTGTATTTACCTTCCGTGTATTCTTCATAAAATATTAGATAAGGAATTCATCAATATTATGAAAAATGTTTATGAATATATTGATACATATTGAAAATATTTTACAAGACCTATGAGGTACTATTTTAACATTATCATTGATCATGAATGTGTTCTTAATAAATTCATTAGTGGGTCAAAACAAAATATCTGAAGGGAATTATCCACAAGAGACTTTGTAATCTACAAATAAAATATCTTTATATTCACTAAAATTTGAAATAGAAGCTAGAAATCCTCATGGATCCTATGATAAAAATTTAATATATAATTTCATGGATGTTCTCATGATATGTCACAGGGAGTGAAGAAAAAGTATCCACCTACTAACAATAAAATTTGTTAGAAGGAGAAAATTGGTGGATTCTAGAATGGAATACTAAGGTGTTTTGTGTTTGGGAAGCATTGACATAATAAAAATGAATTTATGAGTTGTTTTATGAATCTAGACGATGAAATTAATGTAGATATATATTATAAGAATGATCCACTATTAAAATAGTTTTTTAATTTCATGAATTAGTAGAATTATTATAACTAGTTAACATATCTAAAATTTAATGATTATTGTTGATGTCCGTAAAATCTTAATACCATATGAAAAATAGAAATATCATGCAATAACAAGTGTTGATGTGGAATTCAGTAACAATGTGGTGGATGGTACTCATACCATCCACTCTATAAATATTAATGTATTATTTTATAATAACTATAAAGAAATATTTTATATCTACGTAATATACAAAGGTTATTGAATTTAAATATAAAAATTTATATATTTAGATAATGGTGATTACATCTAATTATATTATGCTCACATATCAAGGCTATAATTCCTCTTCAATTTTTTTTTGGTAATGTTAGTATTGAAAATCATTAGATTCATTCTTTTTCGATTTTTACGATATTATAGTCCTAGATTTTATTTCTTTATATGTATCCTATATCAATTGATGAGTAATGGAAGTAATATTTCTTATTTCAAATGTTCACAAGATCATTTATTTTAATAGGGAGAATATAAACATCCAATTGAAATTACTTATATCATGTGGAAATAAGTATCCAGCCATTAAGGCTACTTATCTCAAATGGTTGTGGATAAACATAATATCAAAAACATGCCTATAGATCATGAGTTATTAGTTATCTTTCTTGAATAATTTTCTTATTATTCATAGAATTGGGGGTATTGAGGTCTCAATTAATCAAATTGTTGATGTTTAACATATCTTGAAGACTCTATATAGAATGAATTCAATTGAATTGCAATAATTGAACAATAAAATCCAAGATAATCATTCAAATTGATTTATAACACCTATTTCATCACAATGGGGTTTTTCAGTTCAATTTATTAAGAATAAATATGGGTCAACACATAATTTCATTTATTATAAGGAGATTAAAATGATAATTGTAATGAAGAAGTTACTATACCCTATATTATTGACGTCTTTGATCAAATATGTGGACATCATTACTATTAAAAGATTGACCATAATTCATTATATCCTAAACAAATGTTCAATTAGAAGGATATACCCATGATATTTTTCAACACATGGTATAGATACTGAATATACAGTGATTCCATTTGTTCTTACTAACGCCCCACAACCTTCATGGATTTAATTAATACCATCATTATAAATTACATTGACCAGTTTTGATATACTATATATAGACCTTATTATTATTTATTTAATGATAATGGAATATAATGATGATTATATGATAATTTTTATGAAGGCCCTAAATAGGAAAAATTATTTGAAACTTTTAAAAGAGTAAATTCTGAAAACAAAAAGGATTAATTTTTGGGTCATATAATCACATGCTTGGGTGTGTAAGTGGATCCATCCATGGTGATAGTTACTCGACTTGTTCCCCAACCAACCAATTTGTTTGAGAAATTATGATATTTGATCCTATAATGATATTATCCATTATTTGTGAATAATTTATCATTGTTTTCTATTCCACTAACTATATTAACTCTTAAAAGATACATGTTACTTTGAGTAGATTAATGTGAATATAATTTCATAAAACCAAAAAAAATGTTAGTTAGCTTACCATTTCATATATTACCCATTATTGGAGAAGGATTTGTATTATTTAGTTATGTGTCAATTAATATAATTGGATACCTTCTCTTATGGAATGAAATAGTTATAACTTATGCCTAATGACAATTTAAGTTTCATAATAAAAATTCCCAACCCATGATTTGGAGGTGGTAGTAGATAATATTATGATAAATATATGAAAAAATTGTCTTCATATAAAAATGTGGGATATATATATATATTAATAATAAAATATTAATGTATATTTTCACACTTACTGATTCCTATAATTTATAGGGAATATAGTTGAAAATAATTAATTATTATGATATCTTTATACATTACCACCCAAGGAAAGATTACAAGGTGGTTGATTATTTGAGTAAAAAGGTTCATTATAGAATAACTATATTTAGGATCACAAAATATCTATTTCATTTGAATTTGAACTGGATGGATTTCGAAATACTGATGAAAGGGAAGAAATATTATCTTTCACAAATTAGTGTTCATCCATCTATATAAATTGTGATTAAAGATGGATAAAAGGAAGATGTTGAACTATAAAAGAAGTTAAAAATGATCCATAGATTCACCTTCATTATGGTGGAATGAAATGATTTAAGAACCATCTATATGTTCCATCCATATCAAATTTGAAGATGGAGAAATTAGAGGAAGCCCACAGTTCTTTATTCTCTATTGATCCTACAATTAAAATGATATATATTGATTTTAATGATTATTTTTGCTGGGATAACATGAATATAGATATTGGAGAATATATATCTCCATGAATGAGATTCCAAAAGTATCAATATTAGATAAAATATTATAAGGTGATATTACAAAAATTTCACATATGATAATGGAAATGGGAAAACCTCACATTGGATTTTGACATCAGACAACCCAAAAAATTTAAAGGAAATAACATTATATGTATTGTAGTTGATCCCAGTATATTTTCATCACAATTCATTTCTATTAAAAAATAATTTTCTCTATATTATATTTCTATGATATATATTATAGTTACGGTAATTTCTAATTGATTACACAATAAATTATGTATTATTATGATCTATGTGTTTCTATGATGTTTTGGTGAAGTCTTCAATACAATCTTTATATGGTTATAGGATTTAGATTTTTAGGTCATCCTCGGACAAATTTTCAATTTGATTATAAAATTAAAACCAAAGGGGATATATTGAAATCTTTTTCTATTTATTTCAATGGCCATTGGGATGAACACCTTTATCCAATCAATTTTTCATACAACAATCACATTCCCTCGATAATTATGATGGATCCTTATGAATTTATTAATTTAAATAAGTTTAGACCTATAATGTGATGGAATAAATTTTGATAAAGATATATATTGGAACTTGAGCTAGTTAAATTAATTATAGAGAAGCATAGAACCATTATTTATTCTTTCATATAATGTAATTATTATAAACAATTTTTCTATGTTACAATATCATGTATCTAGATTATATAATCCTTATATTACATGTAAATACGTGTTTTAAAAAAGTTTCTCTTCTCGAATATTCCGGATAAGAAGGCCCAATTAAAGGGAACATCCATATGTGTTAACCAGTTCCAAGTGCACTCCCTAATATGTTTTAAGAAACCATTTTTTTTAAAGTAACTAATTTTATGATAAAAAAGTTACCTTGGTTCAATTATGTCATTTTTCATTCATTAAACATGAAAACATTTAAAGAATGGACCCTAGAAAATTTTAAAAGTGTGCATAGTAAACGATGGAAATAACACAATATTTTTATCAAATGGGAGGAAATATTTAATAAAAAGATAATATAAGGTATTATATATATGAATATAGTTCTTTACTATGATAATAACACGATTTAAACGATTATATAGGAGGTTTGAACATGTTGAATGTAGAGACCCGATGCTTGACGTACATGAACATTACATTACTTTTGTGGAATACTTAATACATAACAAAAACAGACACACAAGGACGATAATAGTTTAGTGTCTTTGGAAACTCAGAATAAAATCTTCTAATTGGGGTGAAAGATCTTCAGCATCTCCCAATAATGATCTTCCCCTTTTTTTCTTACCTAAAACCTTTCATTATATCAAGGGGAAGATAATACATAAAATGGGTCAGCTCAAATGCCCAGTAAGGGTAAATGTAGAGAACATAAATCAATCCATAAACATTTGAATACAAAAAACATGAACATAAAATCTAAACATCAAAATCCTGAGAAAAGACATGAATCTTGGAAGTACGTAATGAATATATCATAAGGTAACATCAATCATGATAAAATAGCATGGGAATAAAACACGTAATTGTGGCAACCATTAAGCACATGATATGATTTCCATAGTAGCTAAGGCATTGCTGCCAAGACCATCTTAGTGGACAATGTCCCTTTCTGAATCGAGTTCACTCCTCATTCCAGTCCTGTATTACTGAACTAGTTTAACATGTCGTTCTAGCCATGTCTATCTCAGGAGATATAAATCATTACCTAATGCATTGGAGGGAGATATAGTCTGACCCATCTCATAGTGAAATCATTCTTACATTTGCCACAAAATAAACTTAAAACATTCATCATAACCCAAAGAATAAAATGGGTTTCATAAACATCATCCCATCATCACATAATCCATATAAAACAAATGGATATTTCATCATTAGAAAATTGAAACTATTTAAATCATAGATACATTATACTTGAAACATAAACATATGAAATAATGTCATCTTAGATATAAAATTGTTTTGATAAAACACTTGAAATGAATTCTTGATGAAAATATACTTTATTCTTCAAAATGAATTTCTTTTCACAAAACAACATGCAATTTTAAAAGAAAAGGATTTTGTTGAAAATAGTCATGAAATCATTTGGAGGAAGCTTCATGAAAATAAGGCTTTATAAAACCGTACAAATCCGTTCGTTCCGTATAATTTAAAAAAACATTCTCCTCGTACTTTTGTCGGAAAAGTCAAAAAATACCTCGTAACGTAAACAAAAGAAAGATTACATACATTCCATGTAGTAAAAGTAAAAAATGGGAAAAAAGGAATTTAAACATACATGAAAAAACTTTTATAAAACCTGTACAAGGATAATATAAATAACCCCAGTAAATACTTACGAATAAGCAATCTCAGATAAAAATGAGATTGGAATATTTATCCCTTACCGTAGGTCCGATATGCTTTGTACGTATCCAAACCTCCTGTATAATGATTTAAATAATGTCATTGAATTACTACAGAATCATAATAATTTTTATTATATCATATATGGTTCACTTATGACTTTATATTACCCATTCTTTTTATAAATTCCATGTTAAAGAGTGTTTTGGGTAAAATCGTTTCATTTGTCATCCGTGTTTTGACTTGTAATTATTCATATGATTACATAGATCATGATTACTTAATTACATAATATAAAACATGATTTATATATAATATATATTTAGAATATACATATATATAATAGATCGATAAATGTAATGAAATTCAATGTTCAGGGAGATGGTAGGCCGTACGTACGCATGAATGTTGTTTTCGTTTTCCTTATTGAGTTGAATGGAATTAAGTAGATGACATACATATACATAAATCCAATAGCTTTATAATGTCATATATTTCATTATTATTGCTTTTATATACTTTATAATCATTCTTATATGGTTAACATCGAGAATGAATCTCATCACGTCGTGGAGACCGTAGTCCGTGCGTACGCACGAGCGATGATATCGTTTCCATAATTATTGAATTGAATTGGAGTGGATGATACAATATATCAGAATCATTATGATGGTATAATTACTATATATAGTTATTATTTACACCATTATACCCATCCAAGTAAGGTGGTGTTGGAAAAAACAGATAACACCACGGCGTGGAGACGGTATTCCGTACATACGCACGCTCGGTGATTTTGTTTTCCGTATGATGGATAGATGGTGAAATAGAGTTGTTTAATAATTATAATAAAATATCAGTATATTTTTTATACTGATTCTATTAATTCATAATGAAACAACTAAATAATAAAAAGTAGAAGAAGAAATAAAGTTGAAATAATCGGTAACGGACATTACCTCTTCTTTGAAGCGCCTCTTTGAGACCTCATCTTAGGGAACTAAAATCGGTCTTTGTAGAAGACCAGGACCTCTAGGTTGTTTTCATGGATGTTGAGAAGAGAATTTGGCAGGGGTTGACCGAGCATAAAGGCTCAAATTGGTGTGAGGAATGGAGGGAAGAGGTGCCCTTTTATAAGGGAGGAGAGGGGCACCTTTGGAATTCTTAAAAATATTAATTTATAATAAATCTAACCCCACATAAAAACCTCAAAAAATGACTCATATTCAAATATAAGATGAGATAGTGTTTTAATCCCATCATCCAATAAAATTTAGTCATGTTAGGAAATTATTTTAAATATTTTCAACGTGATTTATCCTTAATCAATTTAATTATATTTATTGTAATAAAATTTTAAATTTTAAATTATAACAAAAAATTACTTATGTGTTGTTAATTGTCCATAATTGGTTTCTTTATAACATTTTAGACCATATAAATTTAAATTTATAATTTTTAAATTTTTTTGTGATTTTTAAACAATTTTATAATATGTTATTTTTATAAAATAACAATAGTGTCAATTTTGACACTATTCATTTATATGAATTTAAATAAAATATATATAGAAGATATGTTCGAAATAAAAGATTTAATAGATTCATAAAAGGCCATATGTATCTAGAAAGTTAGTGGATCACATTAAATAGTTCATATAATATTTACTTTATTATTTTTAAAACCATTTATTTGGTTTATCTCTTAATACAATAATTACTACAACATATTTGTATAATTATTTAATATACATATTTTTGCATAAAAATTAAAATTAAAATCCTATGATTAAGATAAATATATTAACTTTAACAATAATACTTTTAATAGAATTTATCATTTTAAAATCACAATATATAAATTGTTATATTTATTAAATTTTGAAGGTGACAACTTTGGAATCATTTAAAAAAAATAATATAACTGTCATAATCACTTTTATAAGACTCCACACGGTGATATATTAGGAAATTATATGCTTATGGTATATATAAACACTAAAAATAAGTTTTGGTCTGATTTGTGGGCCTTTTATTGGGTATTATTATTTCAATAAAAACTATATTACTGATTTTTCACTTAATAAATAATTTCGGCATCATTAATGTATCACCATTAATGATAATTATTTAATCCCTAAAAACTCTAAATAAATTATAATGATGTAGATAATTTTATTAGATTTATGGAGACTATTCATGTTAGAAGTTTTCTGATGTTTATAACTAAATTAATATTATTATACTTATAAGATTTAAGAGAGTGACATGTTGTCGCTTTCTTTGGTTTTAATAATAATTAAATTATTTTCATGGTAAAAAGTCCATAAAATGAATCTAATCTGACCCTTAGGTGCTATGGGTCGACTTTTAGTCATCCAATAGAATTTTTTCATGTGTTAGGGTAATTTTATAATATTACATTCACCCTTAATTACCTGATTTACCTTTAACTATGGTAAATAAAATATACCGTAGTTACTATTCATAATTCCCAAAAATAAAAAGTAGCCTATTAACATAATTTGGGCCCACTGATTCCAAATATGGAATCCAGTTTTTCAAATTCAATACACAGAAGTTGCAGAAATTAAATTAAAATTAATCCCGTTGTCGAATGAAATCAGGTTTTTGTTTAAAACATTGTAAAAGATTAAATTGATTTAACCTATGAACTCAATGTAAATTCAATGAAAATGACATAAATTATATTAAATGGTAAAAATATATTCTATTTATACTTTAAAACCATTCAATATTATAATTTAATAACATAATTTATTACGGTGAAAAAAGTTGTTTTTAATTAAAATATAGCGTGTTTTTACTATTCATTAAAATATGAAAGTTATCAGAATAATATGAGAATTTAATCCAAGGTAAAATTGTATATCCTGATTCCAAATAATAATTTTATTTTGTAAAATTGAACTTATAAACATGTCAAAAACTAGAATTAAAGTGGGTGCGCCATCAAAAGGCGGCAAAACTGCATTTCTTGAAAAATAATTATTTTACCGGAAAAATTTATTTTATTCTTATACCATGTTCTTGAAAATGTGTAAGATGAATAATAATGTTATAAAATTAAAAATTTAGTTAATACTATTCATAACAGCTAGTTCATAATAATATTATAATAATATATCGTTGTTTAGTAAAACTCGGTATTGCGTACAACACATGCTATCGAGGAAGGTCGTGATTGCGTGTAATGCAAGCCAAGTCAGGGTTGCGTGTAGTGCAAGACTCCTTTGTTTCTGCGTATAAAATAACACATTGAATATATATATATATATATACTCAATGTTTTGTAGAACAACTACTATCAAACAAACATCAAATTGTGTGTAACATGATCCAGGATTTGTGTTGTGTATACTGCAAGCTAATACGGTGTTGCGTATAGAGCAAGATAATCTTGGTGTATCGTACAACAGAAGATATGAAAGAAATTAAAAATAATATATCTTATCAAATCTCTGGTTATTACATTCTACCCCCCATAAAATGAATTTCGCCCTTGAAATTCGTCGGGGATATAAATGGTTTTCTACTTGAAAGTTTCTTTAATTGAAACCCACATCGTATAAAGGAATACCAAAACTTATCATTATAAACTAAAGTATGAAACGTAAAAGTTACCCAAAAAAACTAATCACTGGGTTTCCACATAGGATTACATAGGTTAAAATATGGATATGGAAGAGAAATTTAACCATCATGTTCTGATAGAGAGTGGTAGAGAACATGGCTATGAAAATGCCAACAATCACAAAGCCATATATTTGTGATGATCTAAGGTACCATCTGATTCATAGAATATAAGGTCACTAAGATAAAATTTTTGGTTTTCAAGATCATTTCCCTAATGTTGATGAATTAAAAGAAATACTTACATTATTTTGGTACAATCTCACTGTTGTTCGTGAATTGAACAATTTCCACTTCATCCCTTAATAAAATGAAGTTGAATTTGTTATTTGTGATGTGATAATAGATCAAGTTATAGAATGATTGGTCATTCCATCTATTTCAACCAAAAGGTTAGAAAAAGTTATAAGTCCATCATATGGTTAGATTAATCATATATGGTTCCAAAAATGAACGTATACTTCATATATCAAACCGATTAATAATATAAAACTAGTTTCTACTAACCAGGGACTTCCTGTAGGCTAGTGGTAGGAGATAAAGGCCTGTCGCACTTCGGTTGTGGGTTCGATTCCCACAGCCTTGTCTGACGCGAGGGGTTATCGCTCGTCCTGCAAGTTGTCCTTTTTCTAAAACAACATTATAAATAATATTGGAAAAAAAATCTGGCCTTAAACAATACTAAATTATGTCCAACATAATTCATTCCAATATTTAGGCTTATCCAAAATACATATGTACAATCTCATAGTATAAAGAAAATGATTACTTGAAATGTCATCAACCAAGCATGTGAATACCATCATTTATCCCCCATATATCTTGTTGATCACATTCCAATCATGTTAATACCTTAATCATGTATTCTCTTGAAAAATGAATACCCATTGAACCTTTCTGAAAACATGAATGCTGTCAAAAGTTAACTCTTTACATATTCCAAAATCCCAAAATTCTGTATACTCAAACCATGATATCACTTAGTCCATATAACAATCATGAGCTCATGAATACTATCAAACATTTCATTTTCTCTTTATACCTTCATTATGTGCATATCATCTGCTTTCCAAAATATTTGAATCACTTTTCATGGTTACCGGTACCACAAAATTATTGAAAACCACACTAGACTAATAAAAAAATATTCTAATACACAATAAAAGTACCTCAACAACATTATTCATGAATACCAATACGTAAACAATTCAAACCATCCTCTTCAATGATTGTCCTAGAATAAGTCCTTCCTTGATTTAGAAGTAACTTTTGAGGTCAGGACATTGAGTTGGGTAATGCCAATGTTCTCCACAAATAAGACATTGAACTCCATTACAGTCTGTCACTCTATGACCCTTTTCACCACACAGATAACATCTTCCCCTCCATTTCAGGTATTCCTCAAAGTTCTTCTTCCCTTCTTTAGAAATATCAATATTCCTTTGTTTATGCTCCTCAACTTGCGAACATGCATAAAAGTATAGCTTCCTCTTATTTAATGAATTAGGCATACCACTAAATTTCACCTTTTAATCACATATCGCGATGACTAATTCGGCATAATCACAATATATTTCTCTCTAGGCATTACACAATATTGTTGCACATAGTCACCAAATTGTCCATTGGATTCAATGTTAACCGAATTCCTTCTGGTTACCTCCATTGACTAAAACACAAAAAGAATTCTGTGAGAGGAAAATATCATACAAGGAAAATAATATAATCAAGGGAGAGTACCTTCGACATCTAAAATGTTAGGGTTAATTCTAATATCATTACCGTAATTCTAGGACTATAACCTATATTTATACTTAACCTTAGGGACATCTCTAGACATACCTTATAAATATCTCTATCGATCTCACTAAAGTTCTCGCATCCTAGTTTCCAAAGGTTGAATAAACCTTTCCTCTGATACAAAATGTTGAGACCCAAAGCTTGACGTACATGAACATTACATTACTTTTACAGAATACTTAATACATAACAAAAATAGACACACAAGGACCGTAACAGTTTAGTGTATTTGGAAACTCAGAATAAAATCTTCTAATCGTGGTGAAAGATCATCAACATCTCCCAATAATAATCTTCCCCTTTTTTTCTAACCTAAAACCTTTCTTTATATCCTGGGGAAAATACAACATAAAAGGGGTGAGCTCAAATGCCCAGTAAGGGTAAACATAGAGAACATAAAACAATCCATAAACATTTGAATGCAAAAACTTGAACATAAAATCTAAACATCAAAATCTTGAGGAAAGACATGAATCTTGGAAGTACGTAAGGAATATATCATAAGGAAACATCAATCATGATAAAATATCATGGGAATAAAACATGTAAGTGTGGAAACCATTAAGCACATGATATTATTTCTATAGTAGCCAAGGCATTACTTCCAAGACCATCTTAGTGGACAAAGTCCCTTTCTGAATCGAGTTCACTCCTCGTTCCAGTCCTGTATTACAGAACCGGTTTAATTTTACTTTCCAGAAATTTCTATCTCATGAGATATAAATATTTACCCAATGCATTGGAGGGAGATATAGGTCCCACCCATCTCATAGTGAAATCATTCTTACATGGGCCACAAAAAAAACATAAAACATTCATCATAACCCAAGGAATAAAATGGGTTTCATAAACATCATCCCATCATCACATAATCCATATAAAACAAATGCATATATCATCATAAGAAAATTGAAACTATTTAAATAATAGAGAAATTATACTTGAAACATACACATATGAAATAATGTCATCTTATATAGAAAATGGTTTTGATAAAACACTTGAAATGAATTCTTGAGGAAAATATCCTTTCTTCTTCGAAATCAATTTCTTTTCACAAACCATCATGCAATTTTAAAATAAAAGTATTTTGTTGAAAATATTCAGGAAATAATTTGGAGGTATCTTCATGAAAGTAAGGCTTTAAAAAACCGTAAAAATCTGTTCATTCCGTATATGTTAAAAAAACATTCTCCTCGTACTTTTGTCGGAAAAGTCAAAACAAATACCTCATAACGTAATCAAAAGAATGATTCCTTACATACCATGTAGTAAAAGTAAAATATGGGCAAAAATGACTTTAAAATTACATAAAAACACTTTTATAAAACTTGGACATGGATGATATAAATAACCCCAGTAAATACTTACGAATAAGCAATCTCTGATAAAAAGGAGATTGGAATAATTATCCTTTACCTTAGGTCTAGTATGCTTTGTACGTATCTAAAACTCCTGTATAATTATTTAAATAATTTCATTGACTTATTACAGAATCATATTCATTGTTATTATATCATATATGGTTCACTTATGACTTTATATTACCCATTCTTTTTGTAAATTCCATGTTTAAGAGTGTTTTGGGTAAAATCATTTCATTTTTCATATGTGTTTTGACTTGTAATTATTCATATGATTAATTAGATCATGATTACTTAATTAATGATTATAAAACATGATTTATATATAATATATATTCATAATATACATATATATAATTGATCGATAAATGGAAAGAAATACACCGTTCATGGATACGGTAGGCCGTACGTACGCATGAACATTGTTTTCGTTTTCCTTATTAAGTTGAATGGAATTAAGTAGATGACATACATATAAATAAATAAATTACCTTTAAAATTTCATATATTTCATTATTATTGATTGTATATACTTTATAATCATTCTTAAATGGTTAATATGGAGAATGAATCTCATCACATCGTGGAGACGGTAGTCCGTACGTACGCACGAGCGATGATATCGTTTCCATAATTATTGAATTGAATTGGAGTGGATGATATAATATATCAGAATAATTATTATGGTATAATAACTATATATAGTTATTATTTACACCATTATACCCATCCTAGTAAGGTGGTGTTGGAAAAAACAGATTACACCACGGTGTGGAGACGATATTCCGTATGTACGCACGCGCGGTGATTTTGTTTTCCGTACGATGGATAGATGGTTAAATAGGGTTGTTTCATACTTATAATAACATATCAGTATATTAGTGATACTTTTTTATTACTTAATAACGAAACAACTAAATAATAAGAAGTAGAAGAAGAAATAAAGTTGAACGAATCAGTAACGAACATTACCTCTTCTTTGAGGCGCCTCTTTGAGACCTCCTCTTAGGGAACTAAAATTGGTCTTTCAATAATACCAGGACCTCTAATATGTTTCTAGGGAAGTGTAGAAGAGAATTTGGCACTGGTTGGCCGAGCATGAAGTCTCAAATTGGTGTGAGGAATGGAGGGAGGAGGTGCCCTTTTATAAGGGAGGAGAGGGGCACCTTTGGAATTCTCAAAAATATTAATTTATAATAAATCTAACCCCACATTAAAACATCAAAAATGACTCATATTAGAATATATGATGATAAAGGGTTGTAATATCATCAACCAATAAAATTTATACATGTTTGGAAATTATTTTAAACATTATCAACTTGATTTATCCTTATTTAATCAATTTAATTTTATTTGTGGTAATAACATTCTAAATTTTAAATTATACAAAAAAATTACTTATGTGTTTTTAATTGTCCATAATTGGATACTTTATAACATTTTAGACCATATAAATTTCAATTTATAATTTTTAAATATTTTTGTGATTTTTAAACAATTTTATAATATGTTTTTTTTATAAAATAACAATAGTGTCAATTTTGACACTATTCATTTATATGAATTTATATAAAATATATACATAAGATATTTTCGAACTAAAGCCTTTAATAGATTTATAAAAGGCCATATGTATCTATAAAATTAGTTTAGAACATTAAATAGTTCATATAATATTTATTTTATTATTTTTAAAACCATTTATCTGGTTTATCTTTTAATAAAATAATTACTACAACATTTTTGTATAATTATTTAATATACTTATTTTTGCATTAAAATTAAAAATAAAATCATATGATGAAGATAAATCTATTAAATTTCACAATAAAACTTTTACTAGAATTTATCATCTTAAAATCACAATATTTAAATTGTTATATTTATTAAATTATGAAGGTGAAAACATTGGCATCATTTAAAATAAAATAATATAAGTGTCATAATCACTTTTATAAGACTCCAAACAGTTATATATTAGGTCCTTTTATTATTATGGTATATATATACACTAAAAATAAGTTTTGGTCAGGTTTGTGGGATTTTAATGTGTATTATTATTTCAATAAAAACTATATTACTGATTTTTCACTTAATAAATAATTTCTGCATCATTAATGTATCACAATTAATGATAATTATTTAATCCCTAAAAAATCTAAATAATTTATCATGATGTAGATAGTTTTATTATATTTCTGTAGACTATTCATGTTAGATGTTTTATTATTTTTAACACTGAAGTAAAATTATTATACTTATAAGATTTAAGAGAGTGACATGTTGTCACTTTCTTTGGTTTTAATAATAATTAAATTATTTTCATGGTCAAAAGTCCATAAAATTAATCTAATATGACCCTTAGGTGATATGGGTCGACTTTTAGTCACCCAATAGAATTTTGTCATGTGTTAGGGTAATTTTATAATATTATATTCACCCTTAATTACCTGATTTACCTTTAACTATGGTAAATAAAATTTACCGTAGTTACTATTCATAATTACCAAAAATAAAAAGTATCCTATTAACATAATTTGGACCCACTTATTACAAATATGGAATCCATTTTTTCAAATTCAATACACATAAGTTGCAGAAATTAAATTAAAATTAATCCTGTTGTCGAATGAAAACGGGTTTTTGTTTAAAACATTGCAAAAGATTGAATTGATTTAACCTATGAATTCAATGTAAAATCAATGGAAATGACATAAATTATATTAAATGGTAAAAATATATTCTATTTATACTTTAAAACCATTAAATATTATAACTTAACCACATAAATTATTATGATGAAAAAAGTTGTTTTTATTTAAAATATAGCGTGTTTTTACTATTCATTAAAATATGAAAATTATCATAATAATATGAAAAATTTATCCAAGGTAAAATTTTATATCCTTATTCCAAAGAATAATATTATTTTGTAAAATTAATCTTATAAACATTTCAAAAACTAGATTTAATGTGGGTGCGCCATCAAAAGGCGGCAAAACTGCATTTTTTGAAAAATACTTATTTTACCCGAAAAATGTATTTTGTTCTTATACCATGTTCTAGAAAATGTGTAAGATTAATAATAATGTTATAAAATTCAAAATTTAGTTAATACTATTCATAACGGCTAGTTCATAATAATATTATAATAATATATCATTGATTAGTAAAACTCGGTATTGCGTACAACACACTCTATCGAGGAAGGTCGCGATTGTGTGTAATGCAAGCCATGTCAGGGTTGCGTGTAGTGTATAAATCCTTTGTTGCTGTGTATAACAAAATACATTGAATATATATATACTCTATGTTTCATAGAATAACTACTATCAAACAAACATGAAATTGTGTGTAACACGAACCGGGATTAGTGTTGCGTATACTGCAAGCTAATACGGTGTTGCGTATAGTGAAAGATAATCTTGGTGTATCATACAACAAAAGATATGAAAAAAATTAAAAGTAATATATCTTATAAAATCTCAGGTTATTACATTGAAGTAACATAAACATGATATAAGGGACTATTCTTTAGACATCCTCTTTCAAATATCTATTTTTAAAAATTTCAAAATGTATATTTTAATGATGAATGTATTGATGTTTTATGATTATTTTTTGGTTATAGGGGATAATTTTTTGATTAAGGGTGGGAGCTATATCTCCCTATAATCCGTTCAGCATATTTCTGTTGGATGTTGACAATATGTGTTATTCAAACTATAACTGTGATAATTATATATTAATGTAGCCGTGAGGGTTACATTTTAAGGTATTTATGAGCGTTACAAATCATATGGTAGATTTTAGGGTTAAAATAATAAGTAATTAATTATCCTGATTAATTATATTGTTTTATTTATGTTTTATAAGTTTTATAAAAATCTAACGTTTTCACAAAGTACGTACATGATTCATTAAGGGTGGGAAGAATATCTTGGGAAAATAATATCATATGAGTATAAGTATTAATGGGCTAGGGTTTTATTTCCTTAATTATTTGTCCTTTACTAGTATTTCGTGTCCATCCCATATTTTAAAATTTTTTTCATAGAGATTAATTATGGTTGGATAAAAGATGAAGAAAATTTTACTATTGTGAAGAATTAATGATTAATTAAAAATATTTTTTATGGTATAAATTGAAACAGCTTATTTAGTATCCTATTTGTATTCATGTTGGTTGGTATGTATGAATTAACTCATGATTCTAAAAATTTATAAACTAATAATATATTTGGAAATTTATTATTTTTATTCTGCTTGAATTTACTTTATTATGTAATACACAATGATGGGACCCTATAGTTGGTATTAGGGTATGGTTTAGATAACTTTAGGGGATTGGATGATGTTAATTGAGTAAAAAGAATTATTCTCACCAAATTTTTATATTTAAATGATATATCATTTAAATATTACCATGTTGCTTCATCTAATACATGTCTCCCCCGAATGGGTTTCCTTTGATGAAAAGGGATGTTGAATATAGAACTCACCAACATAATGTTATCATTCTGAATATGAAACATGGAATATTGGGGATTATAACCAAGAAGTTTTTTATTTTAATGGATCATTCAAAAAAATCGATAAATAATGGTGGAATCCATGAACGAGAATAACCAATCTACTATAATGGAACATGATGGTATTGGAACATTTTATGAGGAAACACCCTCCTGGTTCTAGTGGATCTTCTAACCAAGAGTAACTTAAAGGGTGGATTAAATAACTTTAAAAGATATTTGACGTCATGGGGTGTTTAAATAATAAAATGTTTCATCTTTTGTCTTTACCATTTTGAAGGTGAAGTTGACCAGTGATGGACAATGATCATGAATATTTGGGACACTGAGGAGATTTATGCATTGGAATGGGACTAATTTAAGAATCATTAACATGAAAAATATTTTGGTATTGTGGTTAAAATAAGGATTAAAAATAAATTCATGTAATAGAACCAAAAGAAGAACGATTCAGTGGCTATGTATGATGAAAAATTCACTCGATTGGAATGGTATGATCAAAATGTTATTCAGGATCATGATAGTAAAAAATCATATTTACTCAGGATGGAAGATGAGATACCGAAGGGATTTGGCTTCCTTTAAATTAAAAGGTTAAGAGAAACATGATCAATGTGATGAGATGGTTGAAATGGATTTTTCATATAATTACATTGACATTCATATCATGTAGATGAAGAGGTCTATATTGATATAAATGGTTTACATTCAGTCAGTTAAATTTAAATGTAAGGACATTTGGTTTCAAATTTATGGTTTTTGGTGGTAAAAATAATCAAAGGTAATTCCATAAAAAATTTGAGATGTTTTTATAATGTGGTATGTTTGGACATGTGGCTCATTATTTCAATTAAAAATATCATTTTTATGGAATGTTTACTCATAATAAGAATATTGTAAAGTGTTTTAAATTTATTGAGATGGTCATTGTGAAAATACCTACACAAAAAAGATCTTAATGATGGAACTCATCTGAATTATTAGGAAAATGGTGATGTGAAATCTATTTTGAATACTTCAAATGATGTCGTTTGATCCAATGAATTTATATTATGTAATTTTTTTACACTTATTTTCATAATAACTTTTTTGATACAAGGTCTTAACATTAAATTATGTCTGAGAAATTTTCATTTCAATTGACAAATTCACCTCAATAAATGAAACAAGACTTTATGAGTAAAATGGTGAGAGGAAATATTAAGGTAAAATAGAATTCTAAAAATCGTAAAGTTGTTGTCTGTGGAAATACATTACCTATAAAAATTGTTTTTAAATGATATAGTTTAATGATAATTTTGGTATGAAATGGAATTATTTTTATTATGATAAGATGGATTGTAGGGATAAAAAAGTTGTTTCCCATTATTATTTTTTAATTTTATTCATGAATGATCCTAAAATATTGATAATGTATCTAGATTCAGAAAAAATGTTAAAATATAAAAATTATTGATATATTGGAAATAACGTTAAAAATAAGGTAACAGTTCAGATATATATTGTGCCAGTGGTAAATGAATACCTACATATATTTCTTGATGAGTTCCAGGTGTTATACCTACGAAAGAAGTTTAATCTACTATTAACATAGTTCCTTATGAAAATCAATTTTCCAAAACCAGTTATCAAATGTCTCATGTGGACCATCTTGAATTGAAAAAGTAGTTGCATGAATTTCGTGATAAAGGTTTCTTTTATCCTAGTACTTCACCATGGGGTGGTCCATTTTTGTACATTAAAAATAAATATAGTTGCATGAGATATTTCACTTATGATAGAGCATTGAATAATATTAACATTAATAATAATTATCCATTACCTCATATCTTTGACTAGTTTTATCACCTATAGGCATCTTAGTATTTTTTTCAAGATTAAATTGAGATCTCAGTACCATCAGTAGAAGTAGAAGGATGATGAAATGTGAAAAATAGTGTTCCAAACTAGATATGGGAATTATTAGTTTGTTTCTATTATATTGAATTTACTAATTTCCCACTATATTTATTGATCTTATTAATAAAATCGTCCATCAATATTTGGAAAAGTTGTTTGTTGTTTTTATTGTTGATATTTAGGTGTTTTAAAAAATGTTTTTTTAATCATGGAAAAAAACTTCTGATTGTTCTAAAAACCCTTATAGAAATGATGTTAAATGGGAAATTAATAAAATGTGATTTTTTGTTATAAAATATTTTTTAGGTCATACTGTAAATAAGGATGTCATAATATTTGATTCATCCAAAAAAGTGAATGATGAATATACAAGACCAACAAATGTTACTGAGACTTATAGAATATGTGGTTAAATAGGCTATTACTGACAGTTTGTTAAGAACTCTGTATAGTACTCTTACAGGTGACTAAGTTAGAAATAAAAGAGGTTAAATTTATTGGGGAAAAGACTATGATTTTTGTTTTCAAGAAATAAAAAGTTAATTTTTAAGTGATCTAGTTTTGGTTATGCATTCCTAAAACTTGTGATTTTTAATCTACAATGATGCTTCATTGAAGGGACAGGTTATTTTCTAATTATTAATGATTATGCAAATGATTATACTTCAAGACACCTAAAACGACATGAGTTAAATTATCCCACACAAGAGTTATAATTAGTAGCTATGGTACTTGATTTAAAAATAATATGGAATAATTTATATATATCCAAATCTGGAATATATACTAACTAAAATAGTTGTAATAATATTTTTACCCTAAAGGAATTGAACATGATAAATAGAAGATTTATTGAATTGATAAAATATTTCAATTTCACAATCAATTGCCACACAATAAAACCAAAAAAATTGCAAGATTCTAGGATTCGAAAACATTATTCATCATTAACCATGCGATCATTAGAACATGGCCCCTTGATTAAAGATTCGATGAATTCTTTCTGGGAATTTTTTGGTATAGGAAATTCCTCTTTTTCATTATAGAGGTCAGTGCTGGCATCTCACGTAGATAGAATTAATAATGTGATGAATAAAGTATGTGAGTTACATTAAGGTAAAATCGGTGAAGAAAGTTTAATTAACTAAATTTAATATTGATTAATATTTTTTATTGAGACTTGGAAAGATATTGTCTAGGGATTTTGATTCCTAGTTGAAGAATGATTTTTTTGTAAAGCTCATAATTATTCATTTTTATTTCTTCCTGATACAACTTTGATATATAAATATCTACAGAAGTATTATTAATAGGGTGTCATGGAAGGAAAAGTGATATTTCTGATTTTACAATAAATCGGTTTACATGTCAATAGGTTAAGGAAAAGTGACCACTACTATAGGGTACACTTTATCCTTTAATAGTACTGGAGTATAAATAGAAAAATATATCCACGGACATTGTGGTGTGACTACTAAAGCAATCTCGAAATATCAATGCGATATGGATTAGTGTTGGTCAACTGACTATATCATCACATTTCCTTATTATCTAAGACATTCTAACTGGATAATATTTATTGACGTTACCGCAATGGTTTTGTTAGGTAACATTGAGATCATATCTCCATTATAAATGACTATGATACAAAGATGACTTTTATATATTTTAAATGACATAATATGTTTTTTTAAATGAATTTAATTTTTCCAAAATCATTCATCCTCAATTAAGTGGATATATTGAGGGAACATTTCAAACATTAGAAGATATGTTTTTATTGAGTTAATTGGATTATTATAGAATTCTAAATCAAAAATATTATTTTGTTGAGTTTTCTTATAATAATATTTTTAATTATAGTAAAAAAATGGAACCTTTAAAGACATTGTATGGAAATCGATGTCAAACTCAAGATTTTTTCAATGATGTTTGGAACATGAAGCATATACGACCATAATTAGGAGATAAAGTTGCTGAGAAAGTAAAGATGTTCTAGGAACATAGGAGGACATCTCAGCATAGGTTGAAAAGTTAATCAAATAATAGGATGAAGGAATTTTATTTTGAGGTAGGAGATAATAATTTCCCTAGGATATCACCTCGGAAAAGTGTAATGGATTTTTGTAAGAGATGAAAGATATGTCCATGGATCAATGAACCCAATTGAATTCTGGATAATGTTGGACTAGTTTCTTATAGAATTTATTCTCTGCGTAGTTAATCTTAGATACCTATTGTTTTTTCTCTTTCGATGTTGAGAATGTATGTCCAAGATTCATCTCAGGTTCTAATCCCAAAATTAGATCATCTAGAATAGGACCTTACTTATAATGAGAAGGTTGTTCAGATTCTTGATCATAGGGAGAATGTATTATGGAATATTATAATTTACCAGGTAAATATTTCTTCATGAAACCACATGTTTGATGAAGCAACAATAGAATCTGAAAATCCTATGAAGGAAAGATATCCCCAAATATTTAAAAAATGAATAAAAAATGGGAGAATGTATTTTCATGATTGTGGGTATAATAATACAACCCATTTACTTATAAAACAATTTTTTTCTCATTATAGAAATTAATAGTTAAATTCATTATAATTATGTAATGAAATAGGTGATGTTTATAAAAAATAATAAATCTATACTATTATAAAACTAACATATCTAATAAAATTATAGATAAAATTAATTTATCTAGCAAGTGAATATATTATATATTTATAACATAGATTAGGTATATAAATTTTTTAAAAATGATAAATTATGTATTGATATTTTGTGACACATAAATTTTTATTTAAAGCATGATAATTAATATAAATTTTTTAAAAAATATATTTTCATAAAATTGATTCACAAATTCATATTTTTTTAATTAATATTATATGATAATATTATGAGACCTTAAATAATTTTTCAAAGTGATATAAAATCCGTTATAATTTTGAATTTATTTTTTGAATAAATAATGATTTCAATTAGATATTCAATTAATAATATTTATAAAAATATTTTCAAAAAAATGAGAAAATTTTAAAATTTTGCACATGGAAAAATAGTTAGGGTGATTGTATGGGTTTTATTAAATAGTTGATTTTTTGGAGAATAGTAAAATATACTAATTTACTATATTAATATATATATATAATAAAAGATAAATACACTCTTCCTTATGTAATGGATGATGTAAGAACCATAATATCAATCTTACCTTGATTATTTTAATATATTTAGTTATAATTCTCAAAATATTCATATTCTTGATCCAAATTAATAATGTAATGAAAAAATATTAAAAAAACATCAACCCACACTATAAATTCTACCCCTCACGACCTCTTCTCCTAATACATGAATGCCATTTAGTGTGATTAATTTATATATAAATATATTATCATTCCTATTCACCATTTACAAGACCTTTGGGACTCACCAAAATTCCAAAATCAAGTTCTTTAAGGAGGTTCTCAAGGCGGAGAATTCAATACCTGAAATGCTCTTTCATTTCCCATCTTTTTTTATTCTCTACTCACCTACCATTTTCCAAGAGGAAAGGTAACATAATTAACCTCTAATTCCTGAAATTTTATAACGGTTATAGAAATTTTAATTATCAAACTCCATATCCTCCCACTTTTATTCTAAAAATAAAACATCATTAGTGATGTGTCGATCTACGGCCATCATGGAAGATGTGTTCTAATTATCGGTTATCACCTTAATAGATGGTTATTAAGAGATTATTATGGTTAAAACTAATTTTATTATACATATAATATGTTATATAAGGTTATGAAACTATTTTTAATACATAATATTAATTAATAAAACAAAACTAGTTAGAAATGATCGAAATTCTCCAATATAAACTAATGTTCATCAGTAACATTTTTTCTAATGATTAATACTCATACCACATATAAAAAGTATATATGAGACCCTTTAATATTATGTAATTTTCTAAATAGAATATAATTTCATTTCTGTATAATTATTCTCATTTAACATGATTTTACATACACGTATACAGGTAAACCGGTCATGAAAACCAAGGAAACGAACACATTAAAATGATAAAAATATATCCTAAAAAGCATCTAAAAGGCCATAAATTAAATTAATAAAATTATAATAAATAAAATATATGTAAAAAAGGATCTTAATTAATCAATTATTTTATTTAACATTATTACCTAGGATATTAAGTTAAATGGATAAATACATTCAGGCATTGGTTAAGGGATTTTCTCTGAAACTCATTTTTTCCTTCGGTTTTCTCTTTCTCCCTCTTTACCACAATTTAATTAGTCTATATTTTTATTTAATTATTTTAAATTATAATTATATGTTCTATATCCATGTGAACATATCATTTTATCCATGTATTATGTTTAAATACATGTCTTCAAAAGTTTCCCTTCTCAACGCTTCCCGACAACAACCCCAATTAAACAAAACATCCAAAATTTCATATATTTTTTAATGTGAACTAACTAATATAAATTAAGGAACCATTATTTTATTAAATTGAGAAATTTTATCATGAAAGTCTAGTTTGTTTATGTTTTATTTTTTCCCTTCTATTAGATATGAAAATTGATAACCGACTGACCATTGAAACAATGAAAAGAACACACCCAAAACAATAGAAATAACAATATATTATTAATAAAAGGGGAGAAAGTTATTATAAAATGATATTATAAGTTATTATAGATATAAATATAGTTCATTAATATGTTAATAACAGCATTCAAAACAATATACTATATGTTTGACCATGTTGAATTAATAATAACCCTCAGTAAGGTACTTTTCAGTAAAAATACACTTTTAAATTTCTATTTTTAAAAAATTCAAAAGGAGTGTTTTTATGATGCAAGTATTCATGTTTTATGATTTTTTCGTTATTGAGAATTTTTTGGGGAATGTTGGGACCTATATCTCCCTCCAATTCATTGGGTATTTTTATGTCATAATTTGACCGAATGGGTTACTCGAAGTTTAACAATCATGGTAACATTATAATGTAGGCGTGAGGGTTACACAGTAAGGAACCTGTGAAGATTACAAATAATATTATAGACAAGAGGGTTAAAATATTATTTAATTAATTAAATTTCTTACCTATATGGTTTTATATTTTATTTATATGTTTTATGAAAGCCCCATGTTTTTATAAACTATATGATTCTTTATGTGTGAGAATTATATCTTGTGAAAAATATTTCATACTAGTATAAGTATCCATGGAATAACATTTTCATTCATTATTTTTGGTGTCCCTTACTAATATTTTTATGCTAATACGATGTTTTAAAATTTTTTTCACATGGATTGGGAATCAGAAGAGAAAATATGATGCAAATTTGAATGTTGTGAAGAATTCATATTTTATTAGTAAAATTGATAGTATGGAGGAAATAGAAAGTTAATTAGTAGTATCCAATTTGTTCTCTTATGGATCATTATGTATGTATTATTTCAGTATTCAAAAAAAAACTATAATGATATTTGGTATTTTAATAAGTTTTTTGTAGTTGAATTAACTTGAATTCGTAATGCTTATGGTCAGGTCCTTATGTTTTGTTAAATGATACAACAAGATTTAATGAACCGTATGTTAATTTTATTATTATTTAAATATTTCATATAAAACATAGATTTTAAAAATTACATTCTCAATAGGAACAAGGACAATTAAAAAATTAATGATAAAATTTTTATTCATATAAAATATATTTCTAAAAAATTATGCTATAGAAAATTATTTTTCTCAAAAAATAGATTTTCATTACAATCATTGAATAAATAAAAAAATAAATATTTTACAATTTTATAAAGTTTATTTCAAAAAAATTATTTTCTGTTTTAAATAAAGATATTAAAGAGATCACTGGGTAACATTAATAGTATTTTCTTAAAATATTTATATTTCGATGAATAGTGAAAAAAGGTTTTTATTGAAAACACATATTCATTTAAAGAACATAAATAGTTAAAAATTTATATAAAATGAATTAAAATTAAAATAAGTTTAATTATATTAGTATTCATCCAATTTTGTTCTCTTTTATAAGTTTTACATTTATTTTTAATATTAGAACATTCCATACTTATTAAGACTATTACATTGGAGAACCATTTTTTCACTACATCGACAGATTCAATTAAAAATTAAATTCTTCCACTTATATGAATTGAATTTGGAAAAAGGAATTAAATATTTTTAATAATAATATATAAAATTATATAATATTATAAACGTAATTTTTGGAAATAATTAATAATAAACAATAAAATTTATTTACCAAGATTTAAGTATAAATGGGTTTTTCATCAGTTAAGCTAAATGAATAAGGGTGAAAATGAGCTAAAAAAATTTCATTTCATATTTTATATCCATATTTTGAACTTATATTTTTTACAGGTATTCAATTATCAATTTTTAACCCCATAACATGTGTAAAATATGGGCACATCTTTTTATTTTAAAAAATTCCAACTCTGTCCTCTCTCACACTTATTATAGGGAACCCACTCTCTTCTCCTTTGTTCACTACCAACTAATTTTTGATTAGCCAAAACATATTCAAATATATTATTTAAATTCCCCCACCCCACAACCCATGCCATATTTTACTTTTTTTTTATAAATAACCCCTTTGGAGAATGATTTAGGTTCTAACCTAAGGACGTTGTCTGAATAAGTGGTATTGTGCTTAACCGAGCTTTTATATTTTTTTCTTCTTCCACATCCTTTAAATATTATAAATTTATTATGATATAAAAACATATATATATCCCACATACCATGTTTTTTCTATGTTAATATTTTATAATATATTTAGATCCACTTCCATATAATGGGAAAGCTATTTATCAATCGTGTTTGTGTCGAACTACCACCTATCAATCAAGTGTAAATTTTTTTATATTAAAAATTATCATGTAATTATATAATAACAAATTAAAACTATTTAATTTATATAATAAAAATATATATAATTTTTTAAATTATAATATAATTTCTAACTTCTTACCTTTCAACCTATTGGAAAACAATAATATTTCTCTAGTGAACGAATGATTACTGCCTCATAAACCGGTGTAATGATTTTTTCATTAAATTTTTATATTGAAGATAATAAAGATATATTTATAAAATATATATAATCCATGCTATAAAAATAATTCAATTAGGGTGAATTAATATTTACATTTTATTCATTCCATCCCTTCAAAAAATGGAAATTGAGTTCATTTGTACATACGACCTATCGTCGCTAGGAATAGTGTAATAATTTTTCCTATCTCGAAATTTTAGAAATGAATATAAAATACTTATATAATGAATATATATTATTTTTATAAACATTTTAATATAATTTAGATAATGGAACCATGATCCTAGATCCCGAACGAGAACTATCGAACCATAACATACAAAAAAATCATAGCAGCTATTAAATAAAGAAGGGATATTTAAAAATATTTATAAATAAATGGGAGGTAAGAGGAAAAAATAAAATAATATATGGTATTATAAATAATAATAAAATACTATAATATATTTATAATAACCATATATTTATTATATTGGATTATTGAACATAAATGAATTATTTCATGACTTGAGGTAAGGAATTTTCAGTCTCACATTTATTTTATAGAGACTACTACCATATTCACCACTAGTTTATTTTTTGGTGTATATATTTACCATTTTAAATGATATATAATTAATATATTTATTTTCCTTATTCATGGGTTTTCATTTTATTTTATTCTTTATTTCTAATTATGATTCTAATTTACTATTATTTTATGGGATTTTTGTCTCACATTTATTTCCATGGGAAACATGCTATATTCAACAGTATTTTATTTTTAGCGTATATACTAAAAATGAATATATTAATTTATTCTACATGTGATAAATATTGGATATCCATATAAATATATGGTTCTTATATTCATGGATCATACAATTCAAATGTTAGCATTGTGGTATTGGTTTTATATAAAAATATCATTATTTATCATGATTCATTATGATTAAGTTAGTGATGATGAAATAATATTATATATCTATAACTAGTCCTCATGTATATTCTTATAACAAATTATTTCTATAAAGTACATGTTTTCCATTCCTAATTCTATGTTTATGTAATCAATATATCAAAAGATTATTTTTGATGAAAACTCGCCTTTATTTCTCACTATGACACAAATTTCTTTTTATTCAATGATCTTGATTTCAAAACAATTATTTAAATAATATAGTAAATCTTATCTGAATTTTAATTTATTTTTTAACAAATGTTTCACTTTTAAATTTTATTTTAAAATTAATGTTTTCTTTTTCCAAATAAGGATATTTTGAATTCAAATTGAAAATATAAAAGGAATATTTCTTAAACTATAATATATAAAAAGAAATTCATCTATCATGATAATTAAATGATATAAAGGATACATTATAATTTTCTAGATATATTTTCGAAAAATAGAATTTGAAATTATTTTATAAATTTATTGGTTTTAAAAATTGATTTACACAGTGTAAAATATATTATCCCAAGAAAATATCCATGTCATATTTCAAAATCATTTTGAATCCAAGCTGAAATCCTTTAATGATATTTCTTTATGAGGGATATTATCCAAGGATAAACTTATTATTATTTCAATTAATGGGTTATTATTATGAGGATAATATGTTTGTGAAACCCATTTATTTTCCTTGGTTTATATCATGATTAAATTTTTATGAATTTTTTCCCTACCAACGGTCATGATAAGATGAAATTCTTATAAAACCTATTTTCTTCTAACATGTTTTGTTATTATAAATGTTATTTAATATTATAGAACACATATATATTGTTTTCCTTATCTGATGGTTGGTTTCATTAGAAATAAATGACTTGTTTTTTTAATATTAATTGATGATGGGATAGCACATAATACCTCTCCAATTTATTTGATAACGATGGATAAATGATGAGTAAATTATATTATTCATGAACCTAATTTCATGTTCACAATATTAAGAATATACCTTATAATACATCCAAATTGTTATGAATGTACCTACATTCATGTAAATATGGTTATGTGTGGACCTTATTTAATGATCATAAGGTTATGTGTGGATCTAGTTACTTGAAAATAAGTTTATATTAGAACATGATTTAATTTCCTTATAATAATGAGTGGACATATCTCTAATTAACCGTGTTTATATTTTTCCACATTTTTTTATCCCAGAAGTCTATATATTGTTCCAATTTTCCGCTCTCATGGATTATGTTCTTTGGTTACTTTATGATTCAAGACATATGAACTACCAATATTTATGCCAAAAATAGTTCTTGTGATCATTGAGATGAAGGGTTTGGTTATCAAATGTTATTTTCAACACATCATATCCCTATTCTCATGTTATATTTGTATCTCCCTCATTAACACTTACTAATAATTTTGGATCATCCATTATTATGTGTCCTTTCCCCGAGTTATGAAGAAATATATGATGTATGATGTGTCTAATAAGGGTGATTGATATGATTAACATAGAGGGATATGATGTAGTTCCATTAAAAACTTGTTTTTTATGTGTCCTTTTTTCTGAATGCTCTAACTCTTCAATATATTCAGGCATGTATTTGTGTGATGTAGTGTAAATTGATATAAAAAGATTTAATATTTTTGTAGGAAATTTTTTTGCCTCAATATGAACCTAATGATATATTCAGGTAGAAGTATATATAATTTTTTTTCATTTATGAAATGAATTATTTAGGGATATATTCATAAAAGAGGTTAAAAGGTAACACCCCCTGATTTTTTAACATATTTTACATTAAAATACTAGATGTTTTTAATATAATTTAATTCACATAGTTTGACACCCAAAAATTTTACTTATTATTTTCAAATAGAGTAAATTTATTCAATATATATTATTATATGAAACAATTAGTTTCATCATTACCATGAATCCCACAAACAAAATGGTTTATCTTTTATTACACGTGATACAAAATATTAAAAAATCCTGAAATATTATTATTTTTATTTAAACATAACTAGTTTTACCAATCTATTAGACATTTTGATATGAATAATAATAAGTATTTTATATACATTTAGTATAATGGTTTTTATAAAGAGAAGATATTGATAAAAAATAATTAATTTCAATAAATGTTTATATATGTTTGCAAAAACTATTTTCCCAATGAAAGTGTTATTATTTGTATTTTTTCAAAACTAATAAAATCCTTTTATTAAATCATAGAAAGTTTAATTGAAAAAATATAACAAATTTTTTTATATTATAATGTCTGTTAGATAGCTGTAGTAAAAGGTGTCTTCAACACTACAATGCGGGAGGTCATCCCACCCCCACCTACCATGCTGAACTTACTATAAAAAGGCAGTGTCGCCCCATGTAGATGGACTGCTGATAGAAAAGATATACCACAATTATAAATAAATATATTTTTCCTCTTTTCTAATAAACATTATCTATAATGATTTTTTTTACTCCTTTCAATTTATATTTTTATATCACATTATCTATATGAACGCTCAAAAATGAGAATGGGGTGTTTCATTTTTTATTCTTACCACCTGCATGGAACTTTCTAATTATTCATTATTTCTAACTCAAACCCTATTTTCAATAACTAGTTATAAGGTTATAATCATTTATATAATATTATTTGTTCATGTCTAGATTGGATCATATATGTGGTTTATTTAATTACAACTATAATGGTCGAGTTTGTTCTAGTTCTGTCAGTTTCAATTTCATTACATTGAACTGCACGATTGTACGACCTAATTAATAAATCAGTACACATAAGTAATTTTTAAATGAGTAATAATATTTATTTATTTATTTATTTTCATCCCCCATGTGATGTATTTATTAACCAATTCAGGTTGGATATATATCTAATATAAAATGATAATATTGACCTTATTTTAATTTTTTGACATTGTTTTATTTTCATTAACCCAAATGTATATTATTTTTTTATTATTATTCTGAATAATAATATAGTTATCTTACCTCTCTCTAATAGTTATCGTCATGGTAAATCATACAAAATTAAAATTCACCTCTATTGATATTACCAGATGTAATTATATGTCAGGTTTGATGGATGTTTAAATTATTATCATAATGATGGATCTCTTGGAAACAATTAATGTAAATAATACAAAAACCCTCCAAATTTAATCAATGGTGATGATCTTCCTTAGAAGTCATCTCGAATGGGGTTTCCAATGAGAATAACTCAAAAAAGGGAACCATGTAATCATTGGAAGAGTTTGAAAGAGATGTATGATCATAGAAAAGGAGGGTCTTCTTCTAACATTACTTTATTAATGAAATTCACTATGATTCCAAGACTAAAAAAGGGTCATTGATTACAATTCTTCCTTGTATTGATTTTTGTCACAGAAAAAGTATTTTGGTATTGGGATTACAAAAATTGATATTCATAAAATGACATATATGATATTTCATTAATCTCATGTCACATTAAAATAGAAATATTACTTGAGGGGTTATATCAAATACTAAGATCTCATGTCATCAATACATTTATGATATAAGAAAATGATATTGTTATTAATAATAACTAGTCTCATCCTACTAGTTTAGCAGTAAAATTACATAAATAAAATAATTTATTTCATGAAAATAGTCACGTATGGACTCTCGATGCAATTTGGATGGTGAAAACAGTTGTGGCGGTATGGGTGGTTGAGGACATGGTCATAACCATGGCCCTACTCAAAATGAATCTCATAATAATTGAAACATTTACACTAGTACCCTGTGGAATCATGATGATTCCTACTGTATGATTTGTTCTAATAGTAAATGGTCTCAAGTTTTTCAAACCATAGAATACCTTAACATCCTCTAAAAAGAAATTGTTGAAGAAATGAAAAAAAACACACTTTTCATAGAAATATTAAAATGGTAAATAAAATTACATTAATTTTACTATGAATCATGAGCCATAAAATTATTCTTTCACATACCTCAAAGAGTGTCATTTTATATTTAAATTTGATGGTATTATAACTAGAAATAATTAAGAAAAAATACAATAGTTATGATATATGAAACCTTTTTTTATTTTCTTTAGGTATTGGATTTTTTAATTGAATTTTACAAGGAGTTTCTTATAATATCATAATCATCACCTTGAACTATTGAATTTTATTTCATAAATGGTATATATATTTCAATATAGGATATTTGAATAATGAAAACAATTATTAAAAATAAAAAATATTTTTCTAATCATAGTCCAACAATAATATTTTTAATATTGTATCATGTATTTCTGATCTAATAGAACGTTATGGTATAACAAGAATTTATTTACCTATATAGACAAAATTTGGTATCAAAGATGTGTTTTTTCCCAATGTCGAAAAAATATAATTTAGTTTTAAAGATATATTCTAGAAAGGGAATTCACCTCATACTATATCTATGATAAATTAAAAGTACATGTGAATTGAAATTAATATATATATTACGTGTCATGTACTAGAAAAACTACCGAAATTATCATCTTGATTTTAATATAAATATATAAGTTCTATAAAAACACAAATGGTTATAAAGAATGGGAAAAAATTATTATGTTATGGAATGAATGATTAGGTCAACCTAGTTTAGGAATGATGGGAAAAGTAATTTAATTTTAACATACAACTTTAAAATAATGTCCAGAAGATCTCTCTATAAATAAAAATTACATAGAGTGTTGTTATATTGGAAACCTAATTGTAAAACCATATATAGAAACAATTAATCCTAAAATACCATTATTTCATAAAATTATTTACTGAGATATATGTGGTGCAATTCATAAATCATGAGGGATATTTTAAAAATTTACGGTATTAATTTATGTATCTAGAAGTTGGTCACATTAATTTTCTACCTCAACAATAAATGATGCATTTTTTCAATTTTTTATCGAATAATTAAATTTATTATAGAATTCCTGGATTATGTAATTGATAAAGTAAGCCACGATAGTGTTTCATAATTTAACTCTCATGATTCCTTTTATTAATTTATGGAAAACTGGATTCTTGTGGAGAATCAATTTTCCAATGTGTTTTCACAAAATGGATTTGATTAATCACTAAAAAACACCTCAATCATATTGATAGGCCATTAATATTGAGATCAATGTTTTCATGATCTATATTGGGCCATTCCAAATTTTTTGATTTGTAATTATTTTGAAATCGACCAATTTCATGTCATATTATCTTCCCAATACAATTGGATTTTGGCTAAGAGTCGGCGTATCAAACATAAGAATAGTTGGTTGTGCAATATATATATAAATTTCTCTTCCATATCATACCATGATGGGACCTAAAAGGTTGTTGGAAATATATATATATAAATATATAAATATATGTATATATAGGACATGAACCATCATCCATCATTAGATATCTCGAACCAAAAACTTGGGATGCCTTTACAACACATTTTTCTATTTTTTCACCTCAATAAATAAGTATTCCATACATTGGGGGAGAAAAAAAGCAAGGATATGATTTTGATAAATGTGAAAATGATATATTTTATCAATAATATCACCTAGAAGTGTGAGATCGAAGTGAAAAATAATTTACTTTTTCAAGAGCTGGAAAACAAATTATCTAATATATTTACTAATTTAAAGGATGTGACAAAATAGCAGGTACCAACTATAAATGTACCAACTAGAATTGATGTATTGATAAACCAATAACATATTGATGTTAAAAAAATATCAAACCCACACCTGAAGTGTGGAATACCAATAGGATCTATGGAAACAAATCATATGAATGTAAAAGTAATAATTGTAATTGAAACCCGCATTATGGAGTTATGTGTTCCATAAAAATTAATATTTATGTATCCTTAATGAAAAACATGATGTGAATCTAAAAAATAATTCCTACGATATAGAAAACCATGATGGTTTAAAAAAATAAAATCTATCTTAAATATTCCTATACAAGTAATATATGGAATTAATGAAATCTGAAAAATATTGATGAAATATTTTCATATTCATTCCATCATTTTGTAGAAAATGAAAATCATAAACCAAGTTATATCATGGAATATAAAAAATGAACTAATTTTAATAGATAGAAAGACGCCATGTAATATTAATTAAGTTTACCTAATAAAGAAATGGTTTTTAGAAATATCATTTTCACACAAAGAGTTGTAAACCCTATTTGACATAAATTGTTTTTTCTATGTATGTGTAATGATAAAAATGAGATTATAAGATACAAATCCCATATTTTCATGCACATTTTTTCTTATATACATGAAATTGATTATGAGGAGGCACATACTCCTATTATCGATGCTATTACTTTTAAATATCTAATCATCATTTTAGTAGATGAGAATGATAATATACATCTTATGGATTTTGTTACATATTACTTATATGGGTCACTTGATAATAGTATATACATGATAATCCATGATTGATTAAAAATACATGAGGTATTTCAATCAAAACCAAAATACCTATTTTCAATTAAATTGTATAATTTCATGTAAGGATTAAAACAATCTTACTGTATCTAATATAATCATATGATAAAGTATTTTTAAATTAGAGGATATGTAAAAAACCCCATATGGCCATGTGATTTTATTATGTAACCAATATCTAGATATGAAATAATTTATATTTATTTTCATTATTTAAATATCATAGAAACTCTAGTAGAGATCATGAATGCAATGAGAAACTTAAACGATTAATTTGAAATGAATAGCGTTGGAGAATCCTAGTATTTTATTCGATTAAAAATTTAACATATGCCATGTGGTATATTTATTAATCATTCAAATTACCCTTTAAATTGTTAAAAATATTTAATATGAATAATCATAATCATTTAAGTAATCTAATCGGTTTTGAGTCATTGAATACTAAGAAATATCAATTTTTACCTTACGAAAAATATGAGGAGTTCGTTTGTCCAGAACAATTCTTCCTCAATGATATCAAATAATTAATGTACCATAGTAATTGTACTCATATTGATATATATTTTCCTACTATTTTATTTTTAGATATATTTTATACCCTATATTAATACAATCCAATGTAATTAAACATTTTATTTCTTTTATGTTTTTGGCACTGTTTATTTTTTATTATTATATTATATCAATTTAGAAAAAAATGTGGATGGCTTTCTAGAAGTAGGTTATTTATCTGATCCACATAATTTATGATCACAATAGGGTTATTTGTTTATAGATTTACGTAGTTTAATATCATATATATCACAAAAGAATATTTTTTTTAAACATATTAAAATCATTTATAAGTATAATCATCAAACGATGAACGTTGAGAGTGTGTTTGGTTGCAGTCTACAACTCAAAAAATTATAGTGGAATATAGATTCCACTTGAATTGTAGACCATAAATATTATTTTAAGATAATACCACATCAATCAAACAATGAAAAATGATTTCATCAAGATATGGTCAAGAAAAACACATACCGCATAAATTTTTCTTCGTTGCACAACAATTAAACGAGAACAGAGATATCAACATGCAATATGATTTATTTAGAAACAATGTTGTTGATTTACATTAAAAGGAACTAAAAACATTTATATTTATAAATCATGTAAATTTTATTGGTATGTGTAAATTAAAAAAATTGACACGTACTTTTATGTGGGAGTCTCTCTGACTAATCTCTTTTCTTAATTTATGTTGTTACACCATTGGCATTTCCTATAAATGTTTTTTAATTAAGAAATATCAAAACATGTATGAAATTGTTAGGGATTTTAATCCCAAGGGGGTTGTTGGAAATATGATATAAAATGGAGCTCTAACACTTTAATGATTGAGGTCAGCAAAACCCCACCTACCATGTTGCACTTACTATAAAAGGGAGGTAGGCCCCCTAAAGATAGACTGCTGATAGAAGGGAGGTAATAGAAGTATGAAAAAAATTAATTTTACTAATTTGTTATCAAAATTATCTTTTATTTACATTATATAAATTTAAGTTTATTTACAAAAAAACCAAATTTTCATAGGGTGTATTATGGGGATGTTTCAGAAATGATTATTTTTGTGATGAATAGTGAAAAATTCTGGTCTTTATTAAAAAAAATCCCTTTTCATTTAATGAATTCATATGGTTATTTTTTTTATTAAATGTATCTATAGGTAAAACCAATAATATATCTAATAATCAAAATTGAGTCATCAAAATCATTATTATACTTAATTTCAAAATAATAAACTTTTTATATTTTGAACATTTTCTCTTTTGAAACCAGCATTCTCATGTGTCTTTGGGATTATTTTTATGTTAAAATTTTCAAAATAAATAAATGTAATTGGGAAAAATTTATTAAGTATTTTTAATTATCATAATTTATAATATCAAATATCGTTAACTTAATTTTTGACCAAAATAAATATAATAACTGTAAAAATTATTTACTCTAGTAAAGGTAAAATGAAATTATCAAGGGGTAAAGGTGAATGTTAAGTGACAAATGAAACATAATTTTTCATAAAATATAATTTATGTCTATATTTACACCATATAATTTATAATGTTCTAATTTTATTGATTTTGGAGCCCTGTGGAATGTGAAAAATTTGAGTATCACATTTTCTTCTCCAAACTAACAAGTGTACCACCCACATCACTTATTAAAGGAAACCCCCACTCTCTCATATTATAAACATAAATAAATTATGTTTTAATCAATAACTAACTAAATAAATTCCAAAATTTCATACCCTCTTCTAAGAATCATTTTTTTGTTCAGAAATCATACATAAGAATCATTTTGGTGCAAACCTAAATAAATTCTCTGAAGAATAGAATTCATGACCATGTGATTTTGTTTTATTTCCTACCTAACATCCTTAAATTATTATTTAACCAATATTTAATAATATACATAATATATTACATATCTATAAGTTTTTATGTTATTTTCTGGACCTACAACGATATCTTCTTCATCAAATGGATTACAATATCATCATTCATGTCAACGTAGGACTACCGCCTCGTGAACCGATGTCATTAATTTTTCAATAATCACCTCTAATGAGTATAAATAATGATGGATTTATTTTTTATAAATTTTACATATTATAATATTAATCTTCCATAATAATTATTTCTGATGTTTCTTTTTATAATAATTTTGATGGGAATACAATAACGACACTTGTGTGTACAATATACTAATATCATTCTTGATGATCTGATTCATTCACACTATATATGTATTATAATAAAGATTTGTTTTAAGAAAATATTTTATATATTTATATATATATATAATTATAATTATTTCATAACTTTAATATATTATTCACCTCTCTTTCTTTCAATATTTTATTAAAATGAAAGTAATATTCTTGCGTCTATACAACCAACCATCTCTATGAACGGTGTATTTAATTTTATATCTATATTACTTATCAAAAAAAATTCATATATAATTAATATATATGATATTTATAAAAAGGTTATAAATATAGAGATGATGTTATCAGGATTAATGTAATAGTACACAAATTAACAAATTAAAACATACATGGAGAACAGAGTACTTATTTCTTGAGAAATTACATTAACATGGAATTATTGATAAAAGGGTAATTGAATCTCACAATTGAATCATATTTGGTTTTATTTATATATTTATGGTTTACTAATTTATATATAATAATATTATATTTATTATACAGTATGTTAGAACATTTATGATGGAATTCAAAAAATATGGTAAGTTATTTTTTTCATAATTTTACTTCTTTGATACATATGTTCTATTATTAACCTTTCATATATTATGGTGATTATATAAAAACCCTTTTACATGTAATTTTATTAATATATTATTATTCTATTATATGTTACATTTAATGTTATTCAATCATGGATCTTACGATTCAGTTTTTCAAAAGTTGAAATGATTTTTTGTTACAATCTAATTGTTTTTTAGGATTTCTTATGATTATGTTTCTGATTATGAAATATTATGAACCAAATAAAAGGAGTATAATTAGTTTTATTCACTTCAATTTATATAATTATATAAATTATTTTCCTTAATTTTTATCTCTTTAACTACTTGATATTTCAAAATATTTTTTACCAAAACACTTCTCTATTTCTATATTTGGTTAAAACACATTATTCTTCCAAACCATAGTTTTCTAAATGTGTTTTATAAATTTTTTTAAACGTTATAAAAAATATTTATTCAATACATTTTATATATGTTTTATTATTTATATAATTTTTTCCAAAGAATCCTCATTTCTATTTCCAAATAATTCTAGTTTGTCTTTTACCCAAAATGTTAAAATAATATTCATTTTAACAAGTATGAAATGAAAATAAATCACCACATTCAAAAAAAATTACATTGAATATTATAATCTAATATTCCAATATTATTTTGAAATAATATTTTTTTGATATTTTTTATGTTTGAAAAATTGTTTATCAATTGGGATGATATTTTTCTCAATAAATGATTTTAATGGACTTCAAAATGATTTTCCGTCTATGATGACATATGTGGATGTTAAAAATTATTTATTGTGGATATGATCCATTTATAAAATTTTTATTATTCCTCAAAGTGGTTATTTTTTATGATGGGTTGATGTTTATGGAAACCATTTCATTTCATGGGTTATGATATTATTTATAATTTATGAACTTATGGAACACATATGTAAGATTTTAAATATATGACAGTTAATACCTATATTTTTTCCACCAATAAATTGGTTAATGATTTATATATCGTGAGATATACATGTCTTGAATGTGGACGTAACCCTATTACATAAGTTATTATATCGATGGTGATGGTCTCTGGAGTGAATCTGTATTACTATGATGGTTTGGGGAGTGAATCAATTAGAATATTTTAGACATGGTAGTGATACATGGATACAATGGAATATATTTTCTATTGTTTTGATTATGAAATAATTCCATGTCTTATTTTAATGTTATGATCTCATTTATGATGTTCTTTGATTCACTTATGATTCATGTCATATGAAATAAAAATATTTATTCCATGAAATAAGATTATGTTCTCTCATATTCTAGGTATGGTTTTCAAATATTATTCTCAAGTACGCATACCCTTATTACCATGTTATATTTACATATCATCCTTTTTAATACTTACTATTCTTTATAGATTTATATTTATTATGATTCATTTCATTATTTTATGATGAATATTTTTTATAAGGGTATGTTTATGAAGAGTAGTAAAGGGAAATATCATTATTGGAAATTTTGAATACCATTAACTAAATAAGAATTATGTGCACGCAGTCTCCACAAACACTAAATTATAATATTCTATAGACTTTTATCCATGTGATCAAATGAATATTTTTATATTGAGATATAATATCTGCATATGATAATCTAGGTTCATCATAGTTTGTTTCAGATAAACAGTTTACGTAATACTTTTTAAATTTGATGAGAAACAATTTGTGAAAACCATTATGATAACACTAAGCATATGAAACTATCCTAGGTTATGGTAAATAATGGAATGTGGTTTTCTTATAAATATATCCATTTATGGTTACTAAAACTAGACATTGTCGTTTCCCCGATGTACCTAATCATAATAAATACGAAAAAGGTTTGTCTGTCCTGACTCGAGTCGTACTTGGTGCCCAATAATGGGAAATACTACACACATGGTATGACAATATCTGGGGATATTATTTGGTTAATAAAATTTTCGTTATTGTAAATAATGATGTATTTGAATAGATAATTATTATGGATTACCAATTTTAATCCATATGATTCATTGATTCAAAACAAACATTCTTGATTTAGATATCCAAAAACAATTAACGACTATTTGGTTTTCTATTACGATTTTTGGTACATAAACTATGAATTCCTATTTACATTAAAGGATGGAACCTAAATAAGTTTTTTAAGATTAATTTTATGGAAAAAATGATTTTCCTCTTAATCAACCAAATGTTATAGGAGTTGGAAAAGGAATATCATTGTTATTCTCAAACAACATTACCAAACATGAATCAAGATGTACTTCCAAAGGGGAATATAAGGAAACAATATGTTTTTTGAGTCATTAATTAGTCATAATCATACTTCTTTTAATTTGTCTTCTTATAAAATATTCTCTAATCAATGGATTGGTGTAAATTAAGTTTTATATTCCTTTCCCTAGTATTTTGAACCTATAGAATTATTTTAGATATGATTCAGAAAGTGATATGGATCATTAGTGGACTCTCCTCGTAACAATATGGAACATGATGCATGTGACTCCACGTATTGGGATGAGTTCAAGAAATTATTTTTCAATGAGTACATTCCTCATATTGATAGTATGATGAAGGATAGGGAGTTACCTAAGCTAATGAAGAAATATGATGAATCAGGTGTTACCAATGATGAAAATATTAAAATTCATGTGATGTATTATTATGGTATTAGCATCCAACCTTAATGTAAGTATGATCGACTATTTAGTGGATTATAATATGTCCTTGAAGGGAATTATCCATAATGGAATTCAGTAGATATAATTAAATCAATAAATGTGCTCTTAAGGTGGAAATTTATATCGGATTTACCTAACACCCTTGTGTTTTATAATAAGTGAAAATTAAGATTCAAAGGGAAATATAAAACTCATGGATTGTGGAAGATTATATTTCTATTATTTTAATTTTGTGGGAAGAAAGAAAGAATATATTTTCATAATGGGAAAAGAAAATGTCTTAATTTTGAGAAATTTGGTTATCATAAAATTCATTGTAAAATTAAATTGATGAAGTTATCTAATTATGAAAATAAATATAATTATACAAGGAAATCACTTCCACACTCTAGTGTTTAAAAAGAATGGAGTATGGGAACTATTATAACTTGTTCCCATATATAAAGTTTAATAATAATGAACGATGTGAGAAACCTTTTAATCCAATGTAAACGGGAAAATATCATGAATTTACTATTTAACATAATGGTTTCAATAATGAAATATTGAAAGGTACATTTACCATCCACTCTAGATTTACTAATATATTTTTGTTGACTAAGTATCTTCCCATTCTTTTGTATCTTAAGAATTTTATTAGTGTATCAAGATTCCAACCCAATTATTAGATGTATAATATGTAGGGAAACATACTAATGGTATTATGATCACATCTAAAGTATATTATTCATCACCATTTGACATTTGTTGTAATGTGCGTCTTATAAATATTAAAATTATTCCCTGGGATAAATTTTATTTCATCATAATAATGGATTGGAATTCTAAAAACATAAATATCAAATCAATTTTCATGGATGAGAAGTCATTTTTGATATTCTAAACAAAATTAGGATCATCTCTCAATGTGGTGGTATAATTGATATTTTAATGGAGATCACATCCACTATACGTGTCTTGATTTCAATTCATAATGAGTGTATATCTCCTATAGTTGTGGAGAAACTCAACATCAATTATAATCCTCTTGTTTGGGAATTTTTTATGTCTCTTCAGACAATTATCATAGTCTACCAAATAATGTGATGTTTATTTTTCAATAGAATTCATAACTGGTGTCATAAATTTCAATGAATCTCTATATAGTGGCCCTAATTGAGTTGTATGAATTGAAGAAGCAACTCCAGATAAACCATGACAAGGGATATGACTAGCCGTGTGTGCCACCTTTGGTTTCACCTATTCTTTTTTATATAATGTAAGATAAAATTATGTGCCTCTGTATCAAATATTTGGAGATGAAAAAATATCACAATAACGAACAAGTAACCTCATCCAACTATTGATGCCCTATTTGATCAACTATATAGAGATCCATAATTTTCCAAGATTTTCCTTATTTCTTGATATCATCAATTTATGGAGATTAAGGAGGATATACCCAACACATCATTCCAGATAAGGTATGTACACATTGAATATATAGTGATTCTATTCGATCTAACTGATGTCTCTTTTATCTTCGTGTATGTAATGAATAGATTATTTTGATATTAACATGATTAGTTTGTTTTATTATTCAAAAAAATATTCTTATATATTTTTAATTCCATGAAATATAATAAATATCTCTTGGGAATTGTAAAAAATAATCTAAGAAAGGAGAAAATACATGTAAATTTTAGAAAATGTGAATTTTGGCTAGAAATCGTATCATTTTAAATCATATAATCTTATGAAATGGTATCTTTTTAGATCCATCAATGTTGAGGAAATTTAATGTTTGATATAACCAACCATGGTGATTGAGATTGATTGATTTCTTAGTCTAGCTAGATATTATTGTTGGTTTGTTGTTAATTTTTCCGGACTATATAATTCACTCACAAAGTTAACTCGGTAGGGGGAATGATCTTCTGGAAAGTTGATTGTGATGAAAATAACAAGGAACTGGATATATGGTTAATTAGTGTAACTATTCATACTGTTTCATATAGTGTATAAGGGTTTTTTAGATACAGTGATGCTTACAAAAAAGGATATGGATGTTTTATTATGAGGAATAAAATTTTTATATCCTATTCGTCATGAAAATTGACGATTACTGTGAAAAATTATCAGACTAATGATTTGGACATAGAAGTAGTAATTTGTGGAATTAATTATACGGAGGAATTATATTTATGGTGAAATTTATGATATATATCAAAATCCCAAAATCATTATGTATATATTACCATAGAAGGAGTTGAGTATGAACCAAATAATATAGTTAGAGCTAAATAATGATTATGAATACACAGTACCTTATAACCATGGGAAAGAAAAAAATGGTGTTGATGGTTTGAGTCAAAAATATATTGCCAGTGTATCTATGATAATGATAAAAAAAGATCCGATATTTTTGGATCGTCAAAGGATAGATATGGAAATCCAGAATGAAGGTGATAAATCTTATCTTACTCAATTGAATGTTTAACCTCCTATCATTTTTATGATTATAGAGACTCAAAATATTGATATGTAGTTGTAAAATATGTTATTCGATGTTCTTGAGTTTAACGATGATCACGATGGAATAATAATGATAAGTAACTATCTATGGGTTTCATTCATACACAATTTGAAGATAGATATCCTAAAGGAAGTTTATAGTTTTTTATTCTCTATTCATCATGGATTTATAAAGATGTTTATAAATTGTAATGATTATTTCTAGTGTTATAGAATGAAGAGTGATATCAAAGAGGTGTTATCTCATTGCGTTGTATGTTAGCATGTTATGGATAAGAGATAAAAGTATAAGTATATGTCACATTCATTACCCATACCAGAATAGAAATGATAAGACATCACCATAGATTCTACCATTGGGCTCCCCAAAACATCTAAAGGAAATAATTCTATATGTTTAGTAGTAAATAACCATATAATGTCAGCATACATCATTGCTATTAGAAAATAATTCACTCTAGTTTAGCTTTCCATGACATATATTAATATATTGGTTAGTATTCATTGAATATCACATTATATTGTGTTTTATTGTGATCTAATGTTTACCCAATAATTATGGTTAAGTCTTCAACAATCTATTGATAGTTATTTGAGTTTTAGTACTGTAAAATATCCTCAAATAGTTTTTCACTCTAATATAATAATGAAAACCCTATAGAATATGTTCATATATTTTTCTCTATAATAAAAAGGGGTTTTTGATCAACACATTCACCGAGTGAATTTTCATTCAACAATATGTTTGACTCATGAATATGGATGGATCCTTATCAAGTCCCCTATTGAAATAAGTGGATTGATACAATATTCTTAAATGGAATTACAGAAAGAAAGCTATGAAGTCTTCAAATTGGTGATAATATGGAAGATAAGGACATATCCATTTGGACATTCATGATGTCATCTTAAAGCTAGTAGAAAATTAATTATGACAATCATCAGTGTGGTCTATAATTTAATGTTGGTGGCAAGGTGTTTTGACAAATTCATCTAGGGTAGAAGGCTATGAGATTCAAAAAAATAGGATACTAAGCCCCATGATTATCAGTTGATTTGAAATTATTGATCATATCGGGGTGATAAATTATGACATGGAACTTCCAGTAGGCATCTTCCATATTATTATGTATTTCATGTATCTCTCTTGAAGAATAAAATGTCTAATTCTTCATATTTATAGAACATAGAGTCAATGCTGCAGGAGCAAGGTTTGTCTTATGAGGAAAAACTATTAGAGATTCTAGATCATAAAAATAACATTGTATGAAACAAGAATACTCACATGGTAAATTTTTTGTACAAAAACACTACTATGAATAACTTATGTTGTAAATTGAGGATATGATGAGGTATATTTATAATCATTTTTTGTGTATCAGAGTGATGAATTTCTAGGGAAATTTTCATTTTAATAGGTGTAGAATGTAAAATCCTGATTTTTTAATAAATTTTTTATTCAAATAAATTAAATATAATCAATATAGTTTTTACACACAATAAGGAGTTTCTTCGATTATAAGAGTTTCACGCAACACTGTGATTAACTAGCGTTACAAGTGACACAAAATTTTCACACAACATGAAATATTATTATTTTGGTTACTTAATTGCTTCCATTATATCCTAGATGTTAAAAATAAAAATACGAAAATTACTGAATAATATTAAAATATTTATTAATAAAATATTCTAAAAATAAATTGTACTGATAAAAATGTAAACCATTTTTAGAAATGTGTTTTCAGGTCTCTAAAAAACTATTTTCTCAAAGAAAATATTGTCTGTTTATATATTTTTTTTAAAAAATAAGATTAATTTTAACAAATTTATTAAGTGTTTTTTATAAAATAAAAATTATTTTTAGATAATCTTTTTAAAATTAAAATTGTCTGATTTTTTTATTTTTATTAAAAGATTAATCTTTCATGAATAGTGCCAAAAACAATTTTTATAAAAAAGAATTTTTATTTTATGAATTAGTGAAGATATTTTATTTAAATGATTTCTAAAGTTAAATTGGAACAATTATATATCTATTAATCCAATTTATCTAATTTGAATCTTTTTTATAAGGAATTTCAATAATAATTTTAATCTTTTTGAAACCTGCATTATCATCACATATATAGAGTTAATTTTAAGTTAAATTTATCAAATTATTTAATAAGAATTTGAAAAAATTCATACCATATATTAAATCCGAATAATTTATTTTATATAATTTGGAAATTTTATTTAAAAAAACAAATAGTAAAAAGAGTAAACATTATATGTCGGGGATATGTTAAAAATGTAATTATATCAGGCCTTAAATAAAAATTATACCCTTAATATGAATTCTAAAATTTTATAAAATCAAATGATTGTCCCTATTTCAACTTTAAAATTTCTAAGGATCTAATTTTATTAAAAAAATTATCTTTTTTACGTGTGAAAAACATATGCCTCTCACAGCACTTATAAATTGTTACTCACTCTCCTCTCATCATCACACCATAAAACAATTTTGGTTTATAAAATCCCATAAAAACTCACTATTGAATTTCCCTCAATTAATCAAAGAATATTATGTTAGATCATTAATTCAACCTACTTATAATTTTACTACAAACCAAAAGATTTAATTTTAAGAGGAGGTAAATGTATAGACTTGCATTTTTTGTTTTATTTTTTCCTCCACCACCTTCAATTATTCTTAAACCATTATTATATAATAGAATTTGTATATTATATGGTATTTTATTTTTTGGTGTTAATATCCCGACCTACAACCATCTCATATACTATCAAATTGGTTTCAATATCATCATTCATGATGTTCTTTGCACTACAACCTCTTGATCTGATGTCCTCAATTTTTCGATTACCACCCATCATGGATGGAAATAATTATGTTTTTATTGTTTATATATTATATTAAAAATATTATTATGATTACACAATCATTAGTTCACATTTTCCTTCTGTCTTTCCATTTCATGTGAATACAATACAGATGTTCATTTGTATGGTATACTACCACCTCGCGAAGCAATTTGATTATTTCATGCATTTCATAGAATTTAATAAGGATGGTTTTATTGAAAAAATTTACATATATATATCTATGAAAAAAAATTATCATATAATGGAAAAATATTATCCACCATTCTTACTTTAATTTATCGTGAAATTGGAAATAGGGTTCATACATACATATGTCATACCGTCACCATGAACAGTTTATTTTATTTTTTATATTTAAACATTAAATATATATATATATATACTTAAAATATAGGATATTTATATCATGGGTTACATTCTATATATTATGTAACCATGATCAAAGTAAGATGACCAAAAATAAGAAATCCAACCATATATGAATAAACATAGTTATTTCCCAAAACATGAAATAAACATGGAATTGTTAATAGTAAATAAGTGAATCATATAAGTTATTATATATATATATGTATTCATTTTTCATATAAAATTAAACTTCTATTTTTTATAATTTAGTTTCTAGTGTGTATGAATAAATTCAACACTTAAGGAAAGGTATTTATGTCTCTATTTTTTAATCGATACATTTGTTCTTCTATGGACCAATCTTCCTTTATGAGGTGTATATACATCCCATTTGACATGCAATATCAAGAATTTAGTATAATGATATTATATGTTTCAATTATTTTTATTCATTTTTTATTATTTTTCCTATAATAAATCATATAATATATTCCGTAATAATATCATGAAATCTATTCTACTCTAGTTATATCATGAAAGTACATGTTATCCCTTCATTTTACTCTGTTTATGTAGTCAATATTCAAAAAGAAAACTTTTCTGAAAAATTTTCTTTATTTCACTCTTCAGTTGAAACCCCTACTTTCTTCCAAAATAGAATTTTTCTAAAATTATTTAAAAAAAATCATCAATATCCAAAGTAATTATTAAAAAAATATTTACACATATTTGAATTTTTAGAACATATTTCAAATATAATCATGGCACCATTTTCCAAAAAAAATTATCATTTGTCTTTTACATAAAACATTAAGATAATATTCATTTTAAATTGTACTTATTTATTACAATTATCCACCACCATAACTCATACTTACTTTCATGATTCCTTTAGGATATTCCATGATAATTTTTAATAAAGTTGTTTTTAAAATTTTTATGTTTTAAAATTTGTTTCGCATAGGGGAAGGGATATCTTCAACCATAAATGTATTATATAAAATTTTATAATCATTTTCCATCTATGATGGAATCAATTTATGTTACATATTTTTTACAGGGAAAACGATCAAAATTTGACATTCTTATTCTTTCCATAAATTTTTTTATATGATATTATTATTTATAAAAAACACATTTCATTTTTTGGGTTATGATATGATGTATGTTTTATGATATTGTGACATACATATGTATGATTTCTATTATGTGGTGGTTGAATCCTATTCTACCTCAAATGAAATGGGTAATGATTTATATCTTGGTATATATATATGACAAGAATGGGGACTGAACCCAGTTGAGTACTGGACTTTATCCGTGATAATGGTATTGGGAGTGAAGCTTGACTGATGTTATGGTTTGGTGAGTGGACCCATTAAAATATGTTATCCTTTTCAGTTATCCTTGACTAAAAAATAAATTATTTTATATGATTATGTGGATACAAAAAATCTATGTTTTATCACAATTTTATTCTCTCGTGGATAATGTTCTTTGATTTAATAATGTTTAATTTATTATGAAGTACCAATATTTATCACATGACTCAAGAGTATAGACATTGATATGAAGGGTATGGTTTTCAATTATTATGATCATGTTATCATAACATTATGACCATTTTATATTTATGTATCTCCATTTTTTATCCTTATAAAGAATCAAATATCACCATTTGTTATGATTTCATTACCCAGGTTGTAAGGAATAGTTTAATTACGGTATTTTTATGAAGAGTACTAAAGAGGAAGATATTTATAATATATGTTCAAGATAATTCACCAAATAATAATTTTTTTTACCAATACACAAGAGAAACTATACTATTTTATGTCTTTATAATGTATTCATATGATGAAATGAATATTAATATATTGAAATATAATATCTATGAATGAAAATGTAGGTCCTTCATACACAAAATCAAACATATTAAAATAATTATATATTATAATACAATATGGAATATAGTAAAGTACTATTAAATGAACTATAATTGATAGTGTAAAATATTTAATAAAATTAATGGGGTAATACTTTTATCTTGAAGATAACAAAAATTTCAAAAAAAACTCATTCGATGAATCTTGTATGTTTGATAAATATTGTACTTTTGAAGAAATAATATCATTTTTTTTAATTTGAAAAAATTTTGATTAAATAAAATTTATAACATCCTTTGAATGATGAAGAAGGTAAAATAAATTTTAATTTAATTTATCATAGATGAAATATGATTTTTTATTTGAAATCATTTATTTTATATATATACATATATATTATGTTATATTCAGAAGTTGAAATTATAAATATTAGACTTACTGATAGATAAAATAAAATTCACTTTCTTACCCATCATGAATAAATAATATAATTGGGATTTTTTTGGATATTTTGGAAATGTTTGTTCTTTAGTTGATTAATGAAAAATACTAATTTAAAAAATATTGTAAATTTTAGGAAATAGATTTTTATGCTTCCTTAGTCGGGGTGCGTATTTTCAAATAGACACACGATTCATTCCCCGCATTCCAACATTCCAAAGGTGTGCGGCCTCCACCACCATTGTTGGTGATGTTGGCCCCTAGATAGTAATGAGTTGATTAGATGTTGGTTCCTCCTTCCATTGATTCCTCGAAAGATCTTGTCTCTAAGTCCTTGTCTCCAATTTATATTTGAGTCATGTTTTTTAAAATCATTCCTGGTGTCATATCAATGTGGAAAGTATTTAATTATGATGTTACTACCTCAATATGATAGAATCCTTTTATTGAATTTGACGGTAACATCAAGCATTTCTTGGAATCTCAACAAAGTTGGTTTTTTGCACCTTTATTTTCTTAAACATTGGATGTAACCTCATATGAGGCATCATATTCATGAATAAAAAGTAATTATATGTCGATCATGAGTTATTTTACTCAATGGGTGGTATTTTATTTCTATATTCAAAGGCATCTCATATAATGCATCTTAGGCATAAAAGTTACTCCATCTTGTGTGATCCATGATGATGTTTGTGCTAACAGCGTAAGTATTCCATGGTTTTTTTACTCAGGCATCCCACACATATTCATTAGTTTGGTATTAAGGATCAGGTCACAAGTTCAACATCCTATGGATATGGATTAGAACATCTGGTTGAGATTGAGCAGGTCACGAGTTCAATCTCTTCTAAAGATGAATTGGTTGATTACAACAACATCTGGATGATGATAAAGAAGGTGTGTCCCTAGGGGTCAGCATTATAATATTTTTCCTCTGTTGGTTTTGAGAAATTTTTGAGACAATCCTAGAAGATTAATCCCTGGGAGGGAAAATCCCCACCATATTTTACTAATTTTGATCAATGATTTTTAGGAGGGTCTAAAAGTTTTTTCCCTAAGATGGAACACCTAGATAGTTTACCATTATTGGGATTGATCCTTTTGGATTTTTCCAATACAACGTGTATAGTATATAGGGATCAAAACCCAAATAATTTAATGTTATTGTTTATGATGTTTTGATGTTACCAATACATGTATTTTAACATGAAGTGTTGGGGACTCATGTGTCATAGAAGTGGCATCAATGAGGGATGGTATGGGTTTAACCTGTGGATGTTACCTATAGAAATAGGATTTCTTTTGGAAAAATGATGTGGAGTTTATTCGTCGTTGATACCGGGGAACTACCAAGAGTATATATAATGTTAAAGATGATTATGAATGGGAGTGACCCATGAATTTCTAGTATAAGCAAGAATGTGTTCAGAGAATCTATTTGGAGGAAGACCATGAACTTCTAGGAGTATCCATGATGTGGTCGGGTGTTAATAATTGAGGAATTTCATATTCTTATTTGATTAGTGAGTATGTGTTTATGGCTTACGCATGGAGGCAACCCATGTTTTTCTTGGATCCTCAAGGATGCGGTTAGGGATTATGCGTAATGGAAACCCCTGAGATTCTGGGATGGGTAAGGATATGGTTGGGTATTATGAGTGGATGCGTCCTATACAATATTCCTAATTTAAATTAATGATTTTATCCCATATCCATTACATAGGGTAGGATTTCTATTTAACGTCATATAAACAGTTTTGGTATGTGGGGATTATATGTGGAAGCTTCCCATTCATGCTTCCACATGTCCGATCATGAGGGAATCCCATGTCTAATTCTTATGGTACAACTAAAATTTATCATCATCTAAAATGATGAGGTATGTGTGGGTTGTTCATTGAGTTTCCCATTTATCATCCTCATGTTATACTATGAGGGAATCACAGCCTGCTAATGGTTCGAGGTATATGATTGGGTATTATACCTAATGAGGATGACCGTTGTTTTTATTTTGGGTTTATCCTAGGAATATCACATGAGGAATATTATTCTTTGCAAATAAGGTATCTCATGTGTGGGCCATAGGAGGATTCCTCTTTTTTTAGTATAGGGTATTCTAATGTTCAAATTCATGTTGTGTGGACTATTGGGAATCATTTTCCTGATGGATTGGGATTCTCATTCTTATAACAGGAATCATGCTATTATTTTTTATATAGGGTATACTATATTTTAAATTCATCCAGTTATGACTAATGTTCATCTTGTTATTGACACATTATTCATTACATCTTTATTATAGGTGGCATCCTATTCATTTTCATATAGGGTATACTACTATAACATCCCATGTTATTATAGAATAAGAATTTTTTCACAGTTATTAATATTATGTATTAAATAGTAATATTATCATAAACATGCACTATACATAATAGCATACTCGACATACAATAATGGATTTCTCTAAAATATTACGTTTCACACTAGAATGAGTTATACCGAAAATTAAAATATTATAATTTTATTATTTTAAATAATAGTTATCACAAAACCAATATGATTGATGGACTGAAAATAACTAACTATGTTATGTTTAAACATGATTATTAAATATTTTTAATTTCTTACAATATATTTTAGAGTGCTAAAATTAGAATATATCCAATTTTTAAGAATCAAATACACAAATATTTTTAAACGATATGTTTAATACCTTTTTATTGTGAACCCTTTTTAAATCGAGTTTTTTGTAAATTTTATATGGAATATTTGAAAAAAATAATATTCCTATTGGGAATATTAACATCAAAATTTTCTTTGGTTGAATATTTGGCATTGTTCTGATAAAATTAATATTGTAATGAATAGTGAAAATACAACATTTTAATTCAAAACAGAATGTTCATCTAATTTATTTATATTGTTAGATTACCCTTTTAAATAGTTTTAATGAATAATTTGATTAATTGATTATCAGTTAATCAAATTTATTTCATTGGATTATTTTTAAAATTAATATTACATAGAAAAATAATGTGTACTTTTTATCTTTTTACATATAAAATTCACTTTCTTGATCAACCGATAGGATACGTGTTAAATCAAATATAACCACTTATGTGAATTGAATTTTAAAAAATGTACATATATGATTCCACTAAATATAAAAAATTACATTCAATAGGATCAAAATAATTTATTTTGAATAGTGTCTTTAGTATGTTATTTCACATGGATAAAGGTACATAGAGTAATTAAGTGTAAAATTAATATTATAATATTATAAAATAACCCTAGAAAGTAATTAGATTATTATATGAGTTATTATCGACAATGACCATACTTGGGACCCAAATTTTACCTTTGGAATCCACTCGGTTGTGATTATCACATTTATAACATTTAATTTAATGTAAAGTTAAATATATCATAAATATGATTCTTCTTACTAAAACAATTTTAATAGGGGGTTACGTAAGTGATATATTCATATATCAATATTAATACGAAATATAAAAATATTACCGACATCATGGTAATTTATTTATATCCATTGTGAATTATAAAATTCAATTCAATTATAACTCAATGATGATGTCGTAATTGATTTATTAAAGAAAGAATCAAATAAATGATATGAATATTATTTTAATAAATATAATTTGATTATTTTATTACATAAAATAATTTTATGGATGACTATTACATGTTAGTATTGATTTAATGTATTTTTTTATCGAATCAGCTTGTTATAAATTTTTTAAAAAGTTATATAATGAATATTGTCAAAAGTGACATAATTCATATTTTAAAATATAAAATATTTAATTAAATAATATTAAATTTATAAAAATATAATATTTGTCCCAAAAGATCATATAAATATAAATATGTCATTAATTATTTATTAATTGGTATTTTGGTATGATTTGGTAATTATTTTAACTCTCAAATAGTAAATTAATTGATAAAATGGTAAGATTTAAAAGTGGATAAAACATAATGGTTAGGATTATAAGATAAAAAAATTATAATTATAATTTTATGATTATATTTCTCCCGTATTCACCCTATCTTCATAATAAATATGTTTATACACATTTGAAATCAAAAATAAATTTATAATGATTTAATAATATTAATAATTCCTTTCGTTCCACTCCCCTCTCCTATTAAAAGGCTCTCATTTCAATCTATTAATAATTCTTCCAAAACCATTTGATTTAGCCAATAACTATCCAAATAAATTAATAGAATCCTTACCAAAATTCTTGAAGTTGTTTTTTTTTGGAATAACATCCACCTTAGAGGAGTGAATGTGTAAAAAAGTGATCATCTGAAGGAAAGGTAACGTTTTTATTTAAGTATGTCAATTTTTTTCTTCTTCCACAACCTTAAAATATTATTCATCAGTATTGAAATAATAAATACGTTATCCTCAATATAATTTTATATTATTTTTCAAATTTAATACCCCAATCCTTCTCCACTTCCCTTAAAGGGGAAATAAATTAATCATCTGTGTGTACGTGTGGACTATCGCCTCTATGAATCGATCTTATTTTTTTCCATAACCATTACTCATGAGTGTTTTTAATAATGGAATTAATAAACAAATTTGATATTCATGACATATTAGTCACTATAATATAATAGTATATCAATTAATTTCTTACATTCCAAGCATATAAAACTGATAATGTCGTTCTTGCATACATGTGAACAATAAACTCCACGAAGTGATATGGGATCTTTTTATTCATTAAATCACTTGTAAGATATATATAAGTCTATAAAAAATTATAATATGATATTAATGATATTATTATAATTCGAGGAAAATTAAATAATACTTACCTTCCTTCCATAATGACAATGAAAAATGATAAATGTTACTCATGTATGTGTTCAGGTTACCATCATTATTATTGTAACCTTTTTCAATTTTTCGTATCGTTGATTAATGAATGGACTTAAAATTAAAATTGATATATAAAATTAATTATTATCTCTACAATAATATTATATATCTGATGGGATTATGACCTCATGGACTATTAATGTCATACAATGTTCATTTTTCGACTCATATTCTGAATATTGACAAAAAGTCAAACAAGAACTCAAATAATTAAATAATTATTATAAAATTGTAATTAATCAAATAAAATGAATAATTAAAATTAAAATTTTATAAATCAAGTTGAAATTTACCTACCTTTATTTTTTATTAAGAATAAGGAATTTACACATCGAATCAGAATCATGGTAAGGGATTTTGTCTCAATTTACATTTCATTGAGACTTATTTGATGTTATGCGCCAATTCACATTTATATAGTGTATATAATTCAATTTGACATATTATATCATGAATATCCTTATTCTCATGATATTCTATGTTTATTTAATTTTATTTTTTAATTATTTTTTATTCAATTGTTTTTCAAGTAGTAAAGAACTTTTTAACTCAATATCTTATTTTATTGTTTTGATGATTTATTCTTGTAAATATTTAAATTTTTTGTCATTACATTCAAAATTGTTTTTATGGATGTATTTAAATTTACATGAATTCATTAAAATGGGTATATCTTAATTTCTCTCAAATGTTTTCATAACTGGGATCCTTATATAGGACATTGTCTTAATCTCCTTTCAATGGGGAATATCTTGATGTTATCCACCTTTATTATCCTATAAGGCATATATATAACCATTTTGACATGTTATAACATTAATTAGTATATTCTCATGAAATTTTTAATTTTTTTAATATTATTCCTTACTGGTATTTATTTATATTTTTCTCATGTGGTAAGGGACTCCTTAACTAAAACATCATTTTAAATGATTTACCAATTTATTCTTATAAAACATTATATTCCATTTCCATGTTATCAAAAAAACTATAAATTAATTTATAAGAACATGAATGATTCAAAATGATAATTTCAATAAAAATTTTCAAATTGTTTTAGGACACATTGATTCAAAAGCGTATTTATTATACGTTATATATTTTTTGGGAATGGATTGAATATTTAAATATCTTGAAATTATTTCTTGTAATTGGAAATGGAATTTCATGAGTTAAATGTTTAAAATTAAATCTTTTATATGTTATGATTATGTAATGGTACTGTGACATTTTATGGGTGGATATGTGATAAAACAATGATGGGTGGTTACATGATAATCCAAAGAAAGGTGGTACCATGATAATATAAGGATTAGTGGTTACATTGAAACCTAAAATTAATTTTGTATGGAATTTGGTAATATAGATTTTCTATTTGTAATAGTGATATGCCTGGAAGTAGACCGTATTGTTATTAAATTTAAGTATGATAATTTCAATGTAAACTCTATGTGTTATATGTGTTTTATATGGGTTTTTTGGAATTATTTTTTTTAAAAAAGTAAGTAATGATATTATATTTAGTGAAGTGTATTTACTACTTCTTAGAGGTGAAAAATATTACTTTAGGGTAATGTGTTCATTTTTTACATGTTTTTACAAGACGAAATGTTTTTATTTCATTGTGTTTCCCTTATTTATATTTTTATGATCATCAAATGTATTAAAATTTTAATTCATAGGATTTAAATGAGAATAATGTCAAGGATGGGATCAAGGAATATTTATGATGATTAAACATGAAACGAATCCATTTTTCTTTTTAAATTTTTTCATTTTATGAAAATAATTGATGGTGATTAAAAGATACTACATTATAATATATTAATTGTTAAGTATGATTTATGGCCTAATATTATAAATATATAATCTGTAAATGATAATCAATGTGAAATAAAATGAAATTATAGACTTAACTCATGAATATGTAATGATTATGGTTGGGGTTTTATAGTTGGAATCGAATGAAAGGTTTAGATAACATTAAATGTTAATAAGTTATATTGGTGTAGGTTAAAGATCCCATATAACCAAGAGGGTAATTATCATATGGAAAATTTTGTAGTATTATTATAAATTTGATGGATTGGATAAAACCCTTAATAAAGTGAGATATAATGATCCTGATTGATTGAAGTATGATAAAAAAAATATGTTATCTTTAAACTATAGAGGATTACTATATTAAAAATAAATTTCATGTTTAAGTGATTTTATTTTAATAATATTAAGGATTATTCTTTAAAGATGAAAGGAAATAGACCTTTCACAACATTTTTATCCATCTATAATGATTGTATTATAAATATTATCTCAAAAAAATTTAATTATTTTTACAGCTTCTAGAGTATTAAAATCACCTACAATAAATTGTTTGAGTTATCCCACACCAACTAATTTCATAATCATTTTTATAGTTCATGGAATCATTTTCATATGACATAAATATCTTCACACGTCGAACAATTTTGAAAGGAGAACTACCACACATGGATTGAACATTTAATTTTTAGAAGAACAAAATACTATAAGAGAAAAAACATCAACAAGATCCTAAATGATGGATTCAATGTATGAATTATATTCTTATCTATGACGGATGGAACATGATCCGATTGATGTTTATGAATCATGAGGATATAATCAATATTAATAATTTTTTTAAATTATGTATCATGAGATAGTGTGTTAATGAATTTTTAATGGATTGTGAAGACCATTTAAATATTAATATGTATACATATAAAGGATTTAATTGTTATGGTATACTTATGGAAGACGAAATTTTTAAATGTATTAATAATATTATGATGATGTGGATTCTTTAAAAGGCATTTTTATTTGAAACTATTATGTTTTTGTGTTAAAAAGTTATTTGAATGAAATTATATTTTATGGACATAATTATAAATTAATGGATAACCTTTAGGGATCATATCATCCTTTTTTGGAAATTAAGGGTTATTACATTGTGGGATACAAAATTAATGCTCTGAGATAACCTTTGAGGTTAAAATATGTTATCATTATTTTTAAGGAAATTATTATATTTTTATAATGTGATAATAATGATATAGTTTTAGAAAAAGGATAACTCATAGGATGGGTGACAACCCATCATGTCTTGTTAGGCCACAAGAATTAAACCATAACGAAAGGGCGATAAGGGTGAATCATCTACCATTATCCTACATGAATCCCTTGATTTGTATAACTTTATTATTTTTAGTTAAAGGATTTGATTTATTAAGCATATTAATATTTTTGGAACCCATTTTTTATTGAATAGGTAATATTGGGATTGTAAAATGATTTAGTGATCATGGGTTAAATGTTATTTTGGAAGACGTTCGCTATTTTTTGAACTTTTTATGATTATGGTATATAGAAAACTATGGGATTTTATTTGAGGACTAATGGTTGAATTATATTTTAAAATAATTTTTTATTTTAATAGTGGAATTTTTAGGAATTATGTTATTTGTTGAAATGATTAACTTATCATTGAGAATATTTGATTTGGATAATTATTTTTTTGGTATGATACATTTATAGTGGTATATATTATTTGAAGATAATTGTTAAAATTTATTTTGGAAGAATATATGATCAAATCCTTCTGATATTTGGGTTTCAAGCATAGTTTAAATAACAATAAATAATTTTATTGATAATTATTTATCAAATGGTATCTGTTTAACATTGGATATTACTGTTTAATTTTGGTTTTTGAAGTAGTTTTTCATCATATAAGGTTTATTCTTTTCTGGGAAATTATCATTTCTTATACTATCCATTTTGGATATGATTAATGAATAAAGGTAGGTGAAAAATATATTATATCATTTTTGGATAATTTTATTCTCTAGAATATTATTTTAGTGATTAAAGTGTCAAAAAAGAATCCTGAATATTCATATTTTTGAGATATTGTGGTGGAATTTGATTAAAGGATGAAACTCTAATTTTTGAGTAAGTATAATTCATTTTATTATTTTATAGGAAATAATCAAATTCCAAAACTAAATAATAAGGTTCATAAAAAATTTTATCTTTTTTACTTTTATTACTAAAAACTCAAAGACCTTTTAACCCATCACAAATTTATAGCTTCGTGGTTGTTAACATTTTCCAGAGAATGTTTTATATCACTCTCCATCAAAACATAATGTTTAGTATTTTCATCCATATTAATCTTTTAATATACGTAACCTTAATATTTGTTATCTCATGTGACCTTTGTACATAAATAAATTTATTTTAAGGAGTTTTTTTAACTCTTTTTTCGATATGGGATTTTGATGAAGTTTCCATAACCAAATGTAAAATTGTGATGACACAATTTCGGAAAAGAGGGAAGGAAGTAACATCCTAAGTGATTATATAGTTATAATCTTTCATATATATTATTATTAGGAATTATATAGTAATTATACCTTAAATGGGTTAATTTTTTAATAATGTACCTAACTCACAACAACGAGTTTCTCAGAAATCTTATGTTAAACACGTGACTGAGTTATACCAAAAATATAATATATTGTAATATTGTTATTTTAAAATTTATATATCACGTAGATATTTTATTTACGTGAATGAAATGAAATAACTATCTTATGTTTACACATGTTGATCAAATATTTTTTCTTTTTTTCAAAAAAATTTAGTGTCATACAATGAGAAAAAAACAAATTTAAGTAAAAAAAACTCTAATATTATTAAAAGGAAGTATTGTCACCTTTTCATGGAGAACCATTTTTAATTTTATTTTTTTCACTTTTATATGTTTTATTTGAAAAAAAATCTTTGGAAGAGGGAAATCATATTTTACTTTTAATTATTTTTTGGATTTTTCAGATAAAATAAATAATTTAATTGTTAGTGAAAATACTTCATTTTAATTCGAAACTACCCTTTCATCTAATATATATATATTGTTAGATTATAATTTTACATGTTTTTAAGGAATAATTAGATAAATATTTTACTAGTTAGTCAAATTTAGTTCAGTTAATGATTTTCTAAATTAAAATTAAATAGAAAAAACCATGTGTACTTTTGAATGTTTTACTTAAAAAAAACTTGTTTTCTCGATCCATCAATGGGATTAGAGTTAAACCATATTTAACCACTTATGTGAATTTAATTGTAAAAAATAAACATAAATATTTTACTTATTATGATATTTTTTTAGTTCGATCAAAATAATTTTTGGTGAATAATAACATTAGTATTTTATTTATCATGGTTAAAGGTGAATAGTGTAATTACAATTAACATTAATATTGTAATATAATAAAATTGCTCTTCCACATGTACTAATATTCTTTCATGAGTTATTATCAACCATTACCATCATTGGGGCTAAATTTTGAGCTTTGGAATCCTCTTGTGTGTGATTATGAGATTTATAACATATAAATTAATGTAATGGAAAATACGACATAAATATGTTTTCACTTTCTAAAACAATTTTAATATGGGATTATATAAGTGATTTCTTCAACTCTGAATATTAATTATAAATCTAAATGGATTAAAAACATATTGTTACTTTATTTATACTTTTTTGGAATTAAATAATGAAAGATAATTTTGAAATAATAATAATGTAATAATTGTTTTATTAAAGAATGAATCAAAAATTGATATAAATAACATAACAATAAAAATATTTTAAAATATTTTATTTCAGAAATGAATTTTTTGTATGAATATGAAATGTTATTATTGATTTAATTTAGTTTATTCAAAGAAATTAAGATGTTATGATTTTTTAAAGTCATCTTATGAATAGTTTCAAATTTGACATAATTCATACCTTAAAATATATAACATTTAACTAAATGATAAAAAATTAATAATAACATATGATTTGGAAAAAATCGTTGAGATAAATATAAAAATGAATTTAATGAATCATTAATTGGTATTTTGAAATGATTTGGTAATTATTTATCCCCTTAATCATCCTATATTAAAAATAATAAGTTTAATTTTTTTTATCAAAACTGAAATTATTTTATTTTAATAATTGTGATAATTCCAATGGTTCACCTCCCCACTCCTATAAAAAGTTACACAATCCACTTTATTACTCACACTTCCAAAACCATTTGGTTTATAAATTATCATCCAAAATTCCTTCCAAGAATATCTACACACATTATGTAAGATATATTTTAGGTAAAACACCTTCAATAGAGGTGTTAATGTGTTAATAAAAATGATCAACTATAGGAAAGGTAATGTATTTATTTTTGTAATTTCATTTAATATCACAAAACAATACATTAAAACATTCTTCTTAAATGTTGAAATAATAACTCCATTATTCCCAAAGTTATTATGTGTTAATACATCAATATCATCACTAAAATAAATATCTACTTCTATTAAATGGGAATTGAATTAATCATTCATGCATATGTGTGAACTATCACCTCACAAAACGATCTAATTCTTCAAACATAACCTATCTCATGGTAGGTTATAATAATACAATTAATAATCACTTTTGATATTCATGAATTATTAATCATTATAAAATAATAATATATCAATTAATTTATTACTTTCCATGAGAAAAAAATGAAAAAGTTGCGCGTGCGAATATCTGAACTATCACCTCCACGAAGCGATGTGGCTCATTTTTATTCATTTCATTCCCTGTATGATATATATATATAAGTATATTTAATTTATTAATATTATATTAAATATCTTATGATAATTCTATAAAGCTGAAATAATACATACCTTCTTTCTATAAAAATCAATGAAAAATGGAAAATGTTAGTCATGCCTACCTATGTCCTACTGTCTCCATGAGTGTAACATTGATCAATTTTTCATATCCATATATAATGAATTGATATAAAAGTATAATATATATAATTGATTATTATGTAATGAATATTATTCTGTAAATGATGGTCATATGACCACATGGACTATTGACATCATATAAAGTTCATTTTTTAACTCATGTTCTGAATATTGACAAAACGTATGAAATGAACTCAAATATTTAACTAAATATCATAATATTGTAAAAATTATATAAAATGAATAATAAAAATTAATTTTTTTTATACAAGTATAAATTATCCTATATTTTTTATTGAGGAATAATAAGAAACATACCCGATGAATCAAATTTAAGGTAGGGGATTTCGTCTCAATTTGCATTCAATTTAGACATATTGGTTTTTATTCACCAATTAACTTTTATATGATTTATATACTACCCATTAACATATTATCTCATGAATATCCCTATTTTCATTATAGTATATGTTTTTTAATGTTATTATTTAAATATTTCTTTTCAAGTGTATCTCAAGTGGTAATGGATTTTTAACTCAATAGATCATTTTAATATTTTCATTATTTATTATTATAAACATTTCAATTTTGTGTGTATGATTTAAAAATGGTTTTTATGAGTCTATTTATATATACATGGATTTTTTTTTAAATGGTAACTTTTTAATTTCTCTCAAATGTTTTCATAAAGTGGATCCTTGTAAAGGATGTATCCTCAATCTCATTTCATTCAGTCATGTATGGATTTTATGCACCTATATTATCCTATAAGGTGTATATAAAACACTTATTATTCATTATATCATGAATTATTATATTATAATTATAAATAATGTTATTTTATTGTTATTACATATGATGTTTATTCAACTGTTTCTCAAGTGGCAATGAACTCTTTAACTAAAATTTAATTTGAAATATTTTAAAATTATCATCTTCTAAAATATTATTTTTCATGTCCATGTCTTAAAAATGGGATTTATGAATTTATTTATATGTAAATGAACATTTTAATATGATAATTTTTTTCAGAAGTCTTAATTTTTTATTGGAAACTTTGATTCCAATGTCACTTTATTAAATGTTATTAATGTTTTTTTGTAATAGATTGAAAAATTCAATATCAGGAAAATATCTCGTCTGATTGGAAATGTAATTTTATTTTTGAAATTTTTAAAATTGAAATCATTTATATGTTATGAAAATATATTGGTACATGGACAATTGACGAGTGTTTATGTGATAAATCAAATATGGGTGGTAACATGATAAACCAATAATTGGTGGTTTTGGGATAAACCAATGATGGATTATTAATTTATAACCTCCACTTCATTGATTATGCTAGTCAGACATATGGATATTACATTTTTAAGAGTGATATGTTTGGAATTATACCACTCAGTTATTCCATTTAAGTATAATTACGTCCCATGTAACCTTAATATGTTATACGTTGTGTATGTGGGTTTTATTGAAATCTTTTGAATACAAAAAAAGGTAAGAAATGAGTTTATATTCACATAGGTTTATTTACTACACAATTTAGTTTAAAATTATTACTTTATGATAAAGTTTTCATGGTTTACATGTTTTTGATATGGTAATAGTTTTCTTTATTTTTGTATCCATTATTGATTTTTTTATGCTCATAAAATGTATTGAAATATTTATTACAAGATTTAAAGGAATATAGTTTCATGGATGGGATCATGTAAGTGTTCTGATGATTAAACATGAAACAAAACAATATTTCCTTTTAAAAATTTTAATTTTCTGAAAAAAAAATGGACGGTGAGTAGAAGTTTCTAAATTATAAAATTTGATTATTATATATGAGTTATGGCCTAATTCTATAAAAATGAAAACATTAAAATATTCGCAATTTGATATAAACTCAAATTATTGACTTTACTCAATATTATGTAATGTGTAAGGTAGGGACCTTATAACTACATTTTAATTTCATCTTGTGGGGACTACTAGAAGTATGATACCTATCAATGGATAGTGATAGACTTATTCAAGAGTGTCCCTTTATTTTTTGACCACCCAAGGGAGTCAGTTGATGAGTATGGGGTGTTTCATGAGGTGGTTTTTTGACTCTAGGTAATCGGGGAATCCTAGATGATAATCTCATCTAATGACATGGGAATGAGACCTAGGGGATTAGATCGAACCATCGTATTTTTTGGAGTTTAGATAATTATCGTGAATCATGTAATTTTTAGAGGTTGATGTTGAGGCCATACAATGTGAAACAAAAAATTTCATCAACATAGACTGGTATTTCCAGAGTGTGACTTTATATTTTTTATGGCAGTCAGTGAATGTATTGAAAATACCAGGCAAGAGGCCTTGGACAATATCCTGACAGTAAAATCATGTGGTGGTGTATGAGTTCATCCCCTATAGTATGGAACAAAGAGCGTGAAGGTAGGATATTCACATAATATGGGGCATCATGGAGCATAGACTCTCGTGATGGATTAGAAATTTTGTATATTAGGGTCATATAAGGAATGGGATTTTGTGGAGGTCATGGTATAATGAAGGTTTGGTCTTTCAGGATTTAGGGTCTCATGAAGGGTGGGGATTATTGGACCTCATGACCTGGTGATGGATTGGAATTCAAGGAGCTAGTGGTCTCTCAAAGTTGCCCAAAATTCAAAATAGTATGATTAGTTAAAGGAGGTATTTAAATGGGTGAGGAATACAATAGTTTTGAATACTTTGGAGCTTGGAAAAAATTAGAGCTTCATGATGTAGGCATGTTCTCAAAGGATTACCCATGGTGAATTGAGTACTATGGATTACTAAATCTCATTGAAGTTCCAAAACATTTGATAATGAATTTTCAACTCACTTTCTCCTATATTTTTATAAATATGTCATGTGTATATATATATTGCATAGTTTTCCAAATGATTTTAGGTTCTTACAATGTTGTATATGCTTTGTAAATGGGAGTTTCTCCATGATTCTATGTGTTTCGTTCATAGATACTATCATTAACCCTTTGCGCATTCATGGATCACTCCATGAATATGAATGTCATCGGGTAGAGAATATTATTTACCATTTATGACCATGCTATGGGAGCACCTTGAATAGATCCTCTATGAACCATACATATCCAAACTGTTTTCAGCATTGTGGAATCAAAAGGCCATAACTTCAGATATGTAACTTTGTTCATGGTCTATGACTAGTAAAATAAAAGCTTGGGGAATGAACTATTATTTTAGACCAGGATAGTCAAAAAATGGTCTGTTGTATATTATCTTTTTTCAGGATAAAATATTTTTTTAATAATGAAATAAAAATATATGAAACATTTTTATTAACCAGAAATGTATTTATTGATAAATATAAATCATATAAAATTGTTTATTTGAATTTTTAAATTCATGATGGGATATATGATATTAAATTAATATTTTAGTATAAAACACATAATTTTATTAATTTTCATTTAAATAATCATTCACAATAATACATTCATTTATTCAATTCTGGGATTTTCATGAACAACTTTTTTATATACCATAAAAGAAATGTCATGTGGAAAATTTAAATTAATGTTTTTTTTGTAATGTTGTATTTATGATTAAGAATACATTTTATGAAAAACAATTTTCCATTGTGTTTTTTTACTTGTATTAAAAGTAAAATATACATCATATAGTATATGAATATTTTAAAATGAATTCCTTATTTTTAATCCTCATATAAAAATATGTTAATATGGAAATATTTGTTTTTATTCTAAAAAAATAAGGTACTCTGAAATATAATTTTTCACCAAAGTAAATGTTAAGATTGGTCATAATTGATAAAATTCATTGAACCATATTCAAGATATCACAAAATATTATCCACGTATTGGTTTGATGAGTATATTTTAACCTAAATAAATTATCATTTACATTTTTCGTAATTGGTCCCACTTCTCCCTGATAATTACTATAGTATTTTAATTTTCACAGTTTTCACAAGGCATCCACTACACTCCCTTAAAAAATGCTTCCTATTCTAAAAAATATATTTATATAATTTGATCTCATTATGACAACTATAAACTACTTAAATAACCTTCCAAAACATGTAGCCATGTCTTAGAGGTTCTAGTATTACCCACTAACGAACCCAATAAATCACAAAGAGTGATTTAAATGAAGATACCCAAGGGAGTGTTAATGGCCTTAAGAATTTTTTTTATAATTATATATTTTTGAACCTCTTTTATATATATTCAATATCTACCTATATATAATTTAATATGGATAATTATTTTTCATGAATGTTAATATGTTCACATAACACTCATTACCTTCATCTTTTCAATCTAATGGAAAATGAAAATATCACCCATGAGTATATACGAACTACCACCTCCATAAAATGATGCATTTAATATATTTATCACATCCAAAATTTATTCTTATAAATAATAGTTTAAATATAACTTTATATATATGACATAATTCTGATGTTTTAATGAAATAATATTTTTTACCATTATTTTGTTCCATCTACTAGAAAATGAAAACACCAGTCACACAGATATGCAGACTACCTACCCTATAAAGAAATATTTTAAATTTTACACCATATAATTATATATATGGTTTTTAAAAGTTTATATTATAAAAATGATGCCATTTATGAAACTATAATAATTTTTGAACCATTATGAAGATAAAAGGACCAGATTCGTTAAACTAAAACATACATGGAAAATAAAGTAGTTAACACCCAACAACTTATATTACAAAATAGTAATTAATAAAAGTGAATTAATAAATAGTAAAAAAAATGATATATAGTTATATAAACAAAAAAATATTATAATATTTATGTATAATAATTCTAAATTTATAATATAGAATATTATAGTGTGTACAATACATATCAATACTATAGATAAGGGTCTACGTTATAATTTATCTTTTCATCTAGAATTTTGATATTTCAATTTACATTGGTTGAAAGGTTTTTTCTTTCATTATTAGTATTAAAATATTTTTATTCATTAATTAATTCTATTATTTTAAATTATTCTTTTTATTTATCCCTTCTTGATACTAAAAAATACTAAAATAATATTTTTGATTAAAAAATTACTTATTTGTTCATTTAAGAAAAAAATATTTTCTATCCATTATCGTTTTAGAAAATGTTTCATAAATATTATTTTCTAGAATATAATTATTTTTTATGTTATTATCAACTAAATTTTACATTATTTTCAGTGCTCGAATGATCTATCATTATAAATTTTACTATATAGATTTATTTTACTTTTTACAAAAGTGTTTAAAGAACATTTTTTAGTATTTTCTAAATGAAAATATTTTCCTTCATTCATGTTAGTTATTTGTTAAAAATAATTTATCAAAAGTTTATGTGTATTTTCATTGAAAATCCAATTCTTTTTTTTGTATTTTAATTTTTTTTAATTCCATAAAAAAAATTGACTTCTGTTCTTATTTTAAAAAGAATAATTCTTAGGGTATTAATGAAGAATTTTAAATCAATGTTAACATCCATAATTTATTAATATTATTCACTAGGGACATTCATACTGGTTTAATACATTAATTTTCCATGTATGGACTATCATTATGAAGTTATAATAATGTTTTCAAGATACAAGTTTCATTACTCTATGTAAATTATGTTGTAATAAAATGAATTATTTTCTTTCTCCTACAGAACACTTATTTAATGTTTAAATTATATGATTGGATACTTTAATTATATATCCCCATCATAAATTGGGAATGGATTTACATATCATGGGATGATATGTAAGAGAATGGTTAGGGAACCCAATCCACTATGAGACTCTATCCACAATAGTTTAGAAGGTATTGGTATGTGAACACAAACAACTATGGGGCTCTATCCATTTTGTTATAATGGTCATGGATGTTCTCATTGACTAAGAAAAAGGTCTTTTATTCTTATGACTGTTCTAAAAAATTATACCTTATGATTATTATATGATCTCATGGATCATCATTGATTATTCATTATTTCACATAGTTATGAATCATATCCTTAATTATGAAAAAGTATTATTCCATAAAATTTGATATATTATCTAGGAAACAATTGTTTTTATTATTATGTTATGGTCATTTTATCATACCATTGTGATTATCTCCAACGTCTTTGATCATAAAATTTAATGTCACATTTTTTGACATTACTAAGAATCTAAGTTCTCCCTTAATTATGTTTCTATTCCCACATGTTGATGAGAAGTTAATTAAGTAGCATATGTATATAAAGGGTAATTTTGGAGAAGAAAAGTGCAGGTGATGTTAAAATTAATTCCTTAAATATGTTGATTTTGTATCTAGTCTGCAAAGACTCTAATACATTATGATTCTCATGTGTTTTTTATTATTAGATACATTGAATATTTATGTATAATGATGTGATATTTATGTAAGTGATACTTTGGTCACCTAAAAACCTCATTCATATTGTGAACTATAGTTATTTATGCGAGCTATTTTAGTATCTTAGAATTTTTTTCCACCCTAATCATAATCTAAATTCCCCCTGAGCACAAGTGTAGCCTTCTATGACTCTTTCCATCAAAAAATAAAAATCATATATATTTTAAATAAAACATATTTCCATGGTCAATGTCCTAATTTTGAAAAGTAACTATAGTCTAAAACAAAATAAAATCTCCCATGAAAAAAATAATGGCCTTCATTTTATGTGTTCTTACATACTCTACCAGTTTCTTTTTATTTATTTTTTCCCATTCTTAAATTAGTGGATTAATTGATTACTAATTTTATCATCGTCTTGCTACACACCCTCCCCAGTCCTCTCTTTAATCCCTAAATGTAAGGCAGTTTCTTATTGTGATTTAAATAAAATTTTATGCATGACAAACTACATTATTTCGTTTACCTTTTTATTATTGGATTTCTACTAATTTTAACATTTCCTGACTAAGGTATGGGACTAATTCTATAGGTTCTTGATTTAATCGATTGAATATAATATGGATTTTTTATTTCATGGATGGAGTATGTCATGTGGTGATGAATACAAGAAATGTAACTCGATTTAAATGATGGAATGATCCTCACTAGATATTATTATGGTTTTTGGTGAAAATTGATTTTATTATCTGTTGTAATTTGATGTAATAATTTGGGATTTTGGTCTTAGTATCTCGTATATGTCATAAGTTTATTGCACCCCATTACATATAGTTTAAGAACCATTATGTAATTGAGTGATACTTATGGATTTATGAATATTAAAATCAAATTGATTAATAAATTTTAACCCATTATAATTTTTTTTTTCCTTATGAAGCAAAACCCTGTGAAAATTGTAGATAATATGTTGGACAAGTATAATCATATATGGTGGTTATGTTTTTATTAAAATGAAATGGAAACATTTAGGGCATGTGGTCCTGTAACATATACCTCTCATTTTTGCATTTTTTATATTCATGTCATAAGTCATATTACCACCTGTGAGTGATCAAATTTTTATTTAAATAAAATGTTTTTAAAATAAAAGTCTTTTGGATCGATTAATGTACTAAGAGACATTATAGACCAATGAGAATAGGATTGATGCCTCATCCATTGATGGTTGAGTTCCTTATTATAATGTTTTTTTGGTATACATATAACCCGTTGAGGGTTATGAATTAAAATAAATATATTGATAAAGTTGAAATATATATGATTAAATGATTTTCTCTGTAGGTATGAGTGATTATTTGGGGTGGATGACTAGGGAGTGGGTCGTCTGGTACCTTGGGGAATCCTATGATCAATGGGATACTTGAATAATGAGTAGTAATTTTCCTTATCTTATTTGGATGAATGTACATGGGTGGATATACCCAGGTTGAATTTCAGAGAGGTTCAGTTAGTGGTCCTCACAAAGATAAATGATGCTATGATATGGTCTTTATTCCATTTATATGGAGTGATTCTAGTGTGGCCCCAATTTTGAGGACTATGATGTCTTATTATGATCCCAATAGTATTAGGGGATATTATGGCCTATGAGTGATGTTCATGATCGATGTTTTGATAATTTTTAGGATACCTTGTAAGGTTTCTATTTTATGGGGAGTCTAAGGGGACCGTGGTTGGTTCTTTAGTGCTATTATCATCCCTGGTGAGGGTTGTGGAAGTGAGTGTGAAATATTTGGTCTCATATTTCACCATAGGACCCTAGGTTCAATGGCGTGATATCATTGTGTTTGATTTGATAATGATGGGTTGTGAACAATATATGTCAGCCATGGAATTGTGTGATTTGTTTAGGTGTTTGGAAAACCCAGATTTATCTTCAATTAAATGATATATTCAAGTAGGAAGGAACTTATATCTAAAAATCCTTAATGATATACTTATGAGATTTCATTGGATCTTTTATTAACCCCAGATGACTATACGGAATCATGGGATCCTCCTTATAATACATCATGGTGCCTATTACTATATGGATGTTGTCAAATCTCCCAATTATTACGTTCATGGGTTTATAATCGACGGATAGATAGGATACACCCTAGTATTGATCTTTTCAGATAGGTTATTTTTGGATTTCTGTGATATTTTCTATGATCCATCGTTATGACTGCTACAATATGTGATGCATGTGATTATTTCAAGGATATTGTGTTATCACCAAATACAATGATGGTATTTGGTGAGGCTGTTCACCTAACCCATGGAATATTGATTATATGTCCGTATAGAATGTTTGACACTAGTTAGTGTTGGTACGATTAATCCTTAATATCCCCTAAAAACTAGAGGATCCCCAATGATTATTTTCTTATGATTACGTACTATATCATTTATTATTATGATCATGTAACATTATTATGCAATAAGTTACCAGATATATTTCGACCCCCTTATTAAAAAACATCTGATTTTTAGTCACACTCTGATCTGGTGGCCATGAAACTTCAAAACCCAAGATGATCTCATTTATCATAGTTTCTAGTTAGGAAGAGACCTATGATTAGATAATTTGACCATATATCTTGGCCAATGTTAGGTGATCAATGAATGATGTCGTAGGAGGATTTTCCTAGTGAGTCTTGATTTTTTAAAATAAATGATTAGCAAGTGTGAAATCACATGGGATGTATAACTATATAATTTTTTATTTCCTAAATTATAGAAGGATTTTTTTTATTACTTACAGGTAATATAATTATGTTTATGTATAATTTTAGTTATTTTTTCATTATTTATTACACTAAAATGATTTTATATTCTCCTCACAATAACAACATTGGCATATAATACAAGTATGATGATTCTAGAAAATAATGAGATTTTCCAAATATTATGTAGACTCATTGGTCTAGACACTGATTAATAGTTGTGGGATAGACAAATTTACATATATTAACACATAAAACACATCATTAGGGGAATGAATGTTGACAGGATCTGTAAGAAATACATAGAAAAATTCATGGACTTTCAATAAAAGCGGAATTATTAATTGATTAACCCACCCAAACTAGGGATCTATCTCATCAGACCAAAGAACTAGTAAAAGATTTGATAATATATATGAAAACTATAGAATATTATGTTCTCTTCCATGGAAATCTCAAATGATTTATAAATATGGAGATTGTGGGAGCAAATCGTGGTATTATATAGGGAGATAAACCAAGAAATGAATATATACATAAAAACCACCTAACCTCACTATGAAACAATAGAATCAATAAAAGAAAAATGAAAAAATATTAATTTTTTCATACTAATTACACGAGAATAATTATAATGAAACTATAAAAATATACATGGATAATGTATAATGGAGGTGGATAGAATGTAATTTCAAGGAAAATAATTAACTTAATGTGTATGAAGAAGAATATATTAGTATATATAGATTCTTTTGATAATATCTAGAAAGGTGTGTTGTTAAATTTAAATGAATTATTAAATACCATTGATGGTTATTGAAATTTTGAGGAAAAATATTTCATAATAATGATATATAATATATAGAGATGTAAAAAAAACTACATGTGTGAGATGAATTAATTTATTATCTACATATTTAGTGATATATATCATTTATCAATATTGTATTAGGTTTTATCCTTTCTATTATTTTATGACAATGTGTCCAATTTGTATTTACCCTTTTTAAGGTAGTGATCAGTGTTAAAACAATTATGAGGTAGTGATCTGAGCTATGGAATTTTCTCTATTAATTCCACCATTAAGGGGGAAATAGAGATTTTCACATTATATTTACTTTTTTAGAATATTCCATGTATATAAACTATGTTAAGATTGAACCATTTAAATTAATGAATCCCTCTTAAATATTTTAGTTACTATATAAACTCATATTATTGAAGTAAAATATTGTATTATATATTTTGATGATTTATTAACTTAATAGTTATACAATGATCGTGGATAGGGTAATAAGAATGATGGTATAAAATCCAAAAACGATTTTATCCATGATTTACCCACATAATTGTGAAAATATGTATTTATTATGGTATTAATGTGTTATCTAATAAATGGTTTATTTTGTGATAATCCTACATTTTTCAATTCATTATAGTTTATGAAATTTTAAATCCATTATTAATCATGATGGAATGTCATTTGATTCATGGTTTTCTATTTCCAATGATAATTATATATATATTAATAATTATATGAATTCAAATATATAATATATGAGTTCAATAAAACAAAATCGGTTTAACAATTAATTTACATATATTTGTAAAATTGGTGAGATGTCAAAATTTAAAATATATTTGGGAGTAATTATATATATATATATATATATATATATTAAATAGAATCAAAACAGAGATAAGAAAGGTCATAAAAATTATAAAATGTTTTCTATTTTTAGGATATTATACTCTACATAACAACTGATATGTTTTCAAAAAAATTAATTTATCTGTAAATTTATAAGGCTGAAAATAAAAATACTCTAAAATTAAAATAATATAATATAATTTATTTATTTATTCCCACATATATTAACTCAAAATAATATATTGTAGTATAAATTTATCTTAATATTGTTTAATTTGTTTCTTTTTAAAATATTGTAATGTTTTATGGGATATATGAAAAATATAGTCTTTAAGAAAAAAATATCTACAGGGTATCACATAAATCTAAGATGAAGTATATTACTATGGATAGATTATAAAGTAAATTTTTTTGTCATGGATCTCTATATGAATAATTAAAAAAATAAAATATGGGAGTTTTATTATAATATTGACGAATTTTTTAAAAAAATTTATGGTTTCTATTCTCGGGGAAACTTCTCATTTGGAATAAAATGATAAGGAAATAATATACCCAAAATATATTATATACCAATCATGAAAATTCATAAAACTAATCCGTAGTGAATAAAATTGACAGAATATTATATTTTTTTTTATTTTTATATAATATATTGCTTCAAATAAATGAACTAGTATAAATTTGAGCTACAATGAAATTGAAGAAAATGTGTTGATAGACACTTTTAGTCATCATAGATCCAAAAAACGATTTGTGAATATATTGTTTAATGAGAAGGAACACATGATATATAATTAAAACATGACATGTATAATAAATAAATAAATATCCATAAATTTGAGTAAACAAGTATAAAAAAATTTATTAATTAATTCAATTTTTATATTATATATGATGAATGTGTGATCAAAATATTTAATGAGCCTTTGAGAATTTTTTTTTTTGATAAAAATGAAGATTATAGTTCAGTTGTTCTAAATGTTATATTATAATAACATGAATGTTTAATTTATAATTTAACTTGTTCTATAATGAAAAATATAAAAAAGGAATATGTTTATAGACAATAATTAGAATATAATAATAATAAGAAAAATAAATGTTAAATTTTTTCCAAAGGAAAAATATTAAAATATATATATATAACTAATGAATAAAAAATGAAGTTTCATTATTCTAATATATGTTTATATGAATTTTATAGAAGAAATATATCACTCTATGAATAGATGATATTCATAGGATATGACCAAAATATATGTATTGTAGATATAAATTCTATATCATAAATTATTAGAGCAACAAGAAGTAAAAAAATGAATTATTATCTCTCTTAAGAAATTTTTAATGATGTATTTATGAGTGAAGTTAATATGATTGGGTATTTATATAATCAGTTCATAAAAAATAAATTTCCAAAAAAATTATGCAATAAATCTTAATTGATATTTATAATAAATTATAAAGATTAATGATTCATTTTCGTAACCATATTTATTTTTAAGGCTTCATACAAGAGATTATAATCACACTAAATGTGTGAATCTTATGATTTATAAAGTTAGAAACATTCACCAAAAGAGGGATATAAAAATTATCAAGATAGAATATAAAAAAATTAATGTTATTGGGGTAAGTGATATTGATATAATTTTGTAAAATAAAATGAGTTCAACAACTATTTGTTATACAAAAAATATAATCGGAATAAATACAGAGGTAAGATAAGGAATATTTTCACAATGTTATACTATTTTAAACATTCAATGAATACATATATAGACATGAAAATGGGCTTTCATATGATAAAAAGGTAGTAAAGAAAATATTAAATAATATGATAAATAGAGATAATGGAATTCTCAGTTTCAAAAGTGATATTTTTATTTAACTTAATGTAAAATAATATTCAGGTATTGGATGAATTGTAATAACAAATATATCAATATTGTTTTTAATTTTATATGATACAATTTTATATGTGGTCTTCACTTGTATGAATCATGTAATGATTTTAATTTCCTCAATAAACAATTTATAATATTCCTATTATAAAAAATTATTTTCATGAAATGATTTGGACATAGTGGTAAACAATATTTAGCAAATTTGAAGGATAAAATATGATTTATAAAGATAGATAATTAGAATGAGTTATGGAATCAGTGACAAGGGATTATTAATGATTATTTAATGGAGAACATTCTTTGAAAATATCATATTATTAATTTTCAAAAACTAAAAAAAATGAAAACATATGTTTTGGTCTTGTAAGAAAGGGACAATCAAAAGAAAAACATGTAATTAAATGGAATAAATTACATTAAAATTTTTGAGGTAATGTAAAATGAAATATGTAGAAAAAGGAAATATAGAGTAACTAATCTTGAATAATTTTATATATTTATTTTCAATGATTCAATGAGGATTAGATATACCATTTCAATCATTCCAAAAATAATGTTCTGGGATTTATATATGATCAAAAGTGTTCAATAATGATAAATTTAAGAATAAAATAAGGGTAATTATATCAAATAGTTACATTGAATACATATATCAGGTGGTAAAAAGTTACATAGAAAAACAATGTAAAATTGTAACATCTCCCCTTCTCCTCAATTGATTGAGATGGTTGGAGGAATTCCATTAGGCCTTAAACAATATCCCCAAGAGACCAAAGCCTGGAAATAAATGATGACGGGTTTCAAAACATTTTTTGGATGATGTTACATTAAATAATAAAACAAATAATCATAATACATTACCAAAAATACCATTATATGATGCATGATAACCATGAAAATCAACTCAACATTTTATATATAAAAACAAACCAAAGTGTACTATAGTGGAAGAAAAACTAATCATCGAAGTAACCAGAGGAAGATAATTGAAAAAATACAAGATTACCCAAGTCTCCATGATCATTATTCTCTATGCTTTAATATCACTAGACAACCCAATTATCACGAGGTAATACTAATGACTTGTGATACATTACCTTTTCCCATGTCCTGGAATGTGACATATGCCAAAGCACCAAAGTGACAAAGCAGGAGTTAGTGTAAAAATCAATAGGTTTTCCCCAAGTGACTTCTCTACTCCCACCACTATATTATAAAGGTTCTCAAAATTAATATAAATACATTTATATAGAAAAATTTCAAAATGGTTTATAATAATATATAAACACATTAAAAAATAGTTTATAGAAAAATATAAAAAATACCTTGTTAACTTATTTTATAGAAAAGTTACATTTTAATAAATTAAATTGAAAAAGGATTTAAAAACATTTATCAATATCTCTTTCTTGATAATTATTACATTCCACTCTACCACACATCATGCCATGCATGAAACCTAGACCTCCCTATACTCATGAGTGGTCAGTCATCATTTCACTATTCCATCACATAGTGAACCATTTTGACGGGGGATAACCCTAAGCCTTATCCATCTTAATTATGATGGGGGATACTATGTGCCTTTATTTATCTCAAATTTAAAAGATCTTTAATAACTATTATGAAAAATGACAATGCAAAAACAAACATTTAATCCATTTCAATAAAATGATTATTTTATTAAAAACCATTGAAAAATCAGTTCCAATCAACCATTCCATTTCAATAAAATTATTATTTTTATTTAAAACACATTATCTTGATCCATTTACCACAATTCCAGAAATATCCAACATTCAAACCATCATTTTAAAATCAATAATCAATACACTTTATTCAAGAACACCAATTATCTAGATTTCCACAATTTACCAAACTGTCACTATAGAAGCTTTTCAACAATTATTTAATTGGAAATTAAAAATAAATTTAACACAATTTAATAAATTTGAAATAATTCCATTCAATTCAACTAAGATGATTCGAGAGTGAAGCCACCTACATCGATCATTTTGGCGAAAACTGAAAACAGATGAAGAGTGCTCAAGAAATCGGGTACGAAGTCCATGAAACCACCTCAGATCTTTTCCCCTAAAATGATTATTTCCAAATATAAGATTTATTTGCAGTAATAATCTTATATTTATAGCAATGTTTTGTATATTTAGGTATATGAGAAGAGGGTCGATGTAGATCTAGGGAATCATGATAAGAATGAAAAAGAATAATGAAAAACCTCAAGAATTAGGCTTCTAAAATCCAAGGGAAGGATCCAAATTGTTTCCAATTCACATGGTATAGGTTATCCTACCTTTAATAGAAAGGAATCTAGATTTAGGGCTCTATAAAAGTAAAAATTCTTACTAAGAGTAAAAAATTTGTGATATCATCTTTTTAGGATCCCACATTGACCCCGCACATGGTTTAGTCACACGGTTAGACAAATCATGTGCTAATCGTACACTAGCTACAGTCTGGGTAGACCCTCGCATGACCTCCTCATTCGGCCTCCCCAATTTTGTGCCCACCATGTCAAAGATATAGTCCAACATTTATAAATCATAATGGTTTCTCATTGTATTATTAATAGTTTATACAAATCATGTGCATCCCGTGTGCATCCCTATTATCCCCCAAAACACATTAAAATTTGATGAAACTCTCCAAACCATCACCCATAATAATTATATACATAAAAATCACAATTTAATGTTTACATAACAAAAATCGGATGTACTTAATACTCCCCACCATAGGTCTTTCCGTCCTCAGAGAGGATAAAACCATCATTACCCTAAAATATTTTTAGTCATTTCTCTTTCAATTTCCTTCTTGTATTCCCAAGTCTCTTCTTGAATCCAACCGTGTTTCATGAAAACCTTAAATAGAAAAATTAATTTTTCAAGTAGGACTTTCTCTTTCCAAGATATATTCTGCACCAGGATATGTACCAACAAATCATCTGGATCTTGGTCAATGTGATTCCATCTGGGTATATAGTCCAGATCAGGCTGAATCTTTTTCAACTGAGGTATGTGAAACACATTATACACCGAACTAAACTATGGTGTAAATTCTAACTAATATACCACATATTAAAACTATTCTAGTATCTCAAATAGTACAATGTGTCTAGGATATAACAATCCATGCTTCACAAAATGTAGTTGTACAAGACTTGGTGAGATCCTTATGAACGCATTATCACTCACTCTTAATGACAATGGATTTCGACGATGATCTATATTACATTTCTAATGACTATTAGTTGTTTCAATCCTTTTACTGATAAATTTAAAATTCTCTATTTTTTCTTGTACAAGACTCATACCAACTACTCAAGTCTCAATTTGTCCACCCAACATAGCATAGAATGACTAGGATGCACAAAAAATTCATCAAAAGGTTCTGTATATATCAAGGCCAGATATTAGTTATTATACGATAACTCCACCAATGCTAAATGCTCTTCTCATGAGCCACAAAAATCCATTACACATTCCTACAACATGTCTTCCAACATTTTTATTGACCTTTTTTATTTTCCATCCATTAGAGGATGATACTCCATACTCATAGTCAACCAGGTCCTCAGGGATTTATGTATAGATTTACAGAAATGAGATGTGAACCTCAAATCTCAATCTGAGAATATCAAAACATGTATTCCATGTCTCTTTACCACATATTGTATTTTATTTTGGATAGATCCTACATCAAATGGGTTTCTCTAATTGGGATGAAATGAGAAACCTTGGTATGTCTATCCACAATCACCCATATGGAATCATGTTTCTAAACCATTGTTGGGAGACATGTAACAAAATCAACAGCTATATGCACCCACTTCCACATTGGGATAGTTAAACACTACAATATACCTTCTTGTCACTGAATATATTCCTTAACTTGCTGAAATGTTTATAAAATTGAAATAAACGTAAAAACCTCCATTTCATGATATTCAACATGATGTGTGATTTCAAATAATTATAAATTTTCTATATTCCAAGATGAACCACCCATATTGAATCTTGGTAAGCATGAAAAAGTTTCTCATGAAAAACCATAGGTAAAACCATATGATTCCTAAACCATAACATTGATCTTTTATCTAGCCTCCAGCTCTCACTGTAATCCTCACCATTGAGTTTTGAACTCATTTTAACACACTCAACCTCAGATATATGTTCCTCATTTCCCATCTTCATAAAATTTAGAACCAATAAAACTAAAAAAACCAAAAAATCACCTCTGTATTTAAATTCCACATGAATTTCAGTTAGTAGCAACATCATATGTGACTCGTCTGAGGATTCTTTTTACAATTGAGAATATAAATTTATTATTAATTCATCAGCCACCAAATTCCTTTTTCCTAGTGTATACATCCAGTAAATGTTGAACACCTAGAGATACTCCATCTATATATTTAATCTTAGATGAAAATATCATTGTAAAAAAATATTTTTCGAACATTTCTTATCCATGAAAATAGTATATTTCTAACAAATAGGACAGTGACATGATGCATTTAAAGCATAGATGATCAAAACTAAACCCAAATCAGGGGTTGGGTGATTATTGTTATAAACTCTCAACTACATTGACCAATAATAAACAACATGATCTACTTTCTTGTGAATTAATCCCATCCCACATTTCTAAGGATCACCATACACCACATACCCCTATCTTGATTCTAGAAAAAAGATGATCGGTGTAGACGTATGGAAGACATTCAATTCATGGAATGTCTTATGTAATTTCTCAGACTATTTTAATGGAACGTTCTTCTTTTTCAATGTTTTCATTTGTGATTCTAGTCGTGAGAAGTAATGCACAAAGCTTATTTAATAACCATCAAACCCAATAAAACATTGTATGTCAATGATATTCTTTAGCAGTTTCTATGAGATTACAGATTCTATTTTCATTGGATATATAGAATCACCTTGTTCAGAAATAACATGGCATAAAAAGTTAACCTATTGTACCCAAAAATCACACTTTGATTTCGTGGAATAAAACCAATGGTCTATCAAGATTGTAAACACTATCTTTAAGTGTTGATCATGCTCATCCCTTTTCGTTGAATACAGCAATATGTCATCCACGGGAACCACAAATAAAAAGATTCCAAATATAACTATAATATCTAATTTATCAATTCCATAATGATTGATGGTTAATTCATAATACTAAAAGGAATCACCACATACTCATAGTGTTCATATCTACTTGTAATTTTTTTTTTCAGAATATCCTCCTTCTAAACATGTAATTGGTGATATCCAGATCACACATCATTCTTAGATAACCACTTAGCTTCAATAAATTGATCGAATAAATAATTAATTTGTGGTAGTGGATATCTAATCATTATCATAACTTGGTTAAGAATAGGATAACACACAAAAAACTAAAGAGTTTCTCATTAATTCTTCACAAACGAAACCTGTACTTCCCCAGTAGATGTGCTCATCCTAATGAATCCTTTTATTTCCATCTCCTCCCAAAACACTTTCAATTCCCTAAATTCTATTTATTCCATACTATAATAAGGAAGGGAAATAGGATTGGTCTACAGAAGGAAATCAATCCTAAAATACACATTACATATAGGTGGTAACCCTAAAAAGTTCTTGAGAACAACATATAGAAAGTGATCCACAACTACTAGAATACTAATATCCTTGAACACTTCTATTAATGCCAAATTAAACACTACCAACTAGTAATAGGTTGTTCACACTACCACTACTAACAATCCTTTTTAACATATCTTTACAACCCTTTTCCCTCTGAATATATTCTTGACCGCATCCTTAGTTTTAAAACTAACCCTTCTACTATAACAGTAAATGTTATCCTAAAAAACTATCAACCAATCCATACAATGAAATACGTCAAAGATATCCATTTTGGACATTGAGAAATCCCATTTCTTCTCAACTACATTGATAGCACTAGAACGTGCCATTTATACAAAGTCTCAACAATCTATTTCAACGATAGGAGTATTATTGTTTATCGTGAATGGAATCACCTCATGTTTTAGAAATAAAAAATCAACAACATAATAAGAAATAATGGAATGAAATGAACCAGTATCAACCAACACATTCATAAGGGTAGAATTGAAAAGAATCATACCTCTCACCTTAGATGGTCCATCATGATCACCAACTATCTCCTGCTTAGCTCCATGGAATTGATCTTTTTCTAAACACATCTCCATGTTTCATTGATGATATTTCCCTTTTTGAGGTGTCATGGTATTACTAGAATCACCATGTAAACCTATGCTTTACTGATGATACTGATTTTCTTTCCCCTCCCTATCAAAGCATATGATGCATATGGAAACTAAGAATTGTCACATGCACCTAAAGTAGCGGAACTGTGACAACAGTGTTGAATATGTCCCATATTAGTATAGTCATGACGTTCTATAGGTGGTATTTATGACTATTACATCTTGAGGTCAAAGTAATCCCGTTGAAAACATCTTAGGAGACTCTTTATTTTTGGAGGAATATTCACTTATCTAGTCGTCTGATTTTGATTCCTACTCCCACAATGAAAATTGGTGTCCCACATTTAATTTCACCCAAAATTTGAGTTTCCACCATTTCCCATATGTATCATCATACTTCCTCCAATCATATCTTCTCAGATATCTCTCTTATCAACCTTCACTCAGTTCTCAATGTCTTTATTATCCTTGATGAAGAGCACTAAAATCGTTGATTGAATATATTTCCTTACCTATGATTCCAAGATGTGTGCTTTCGGGGATGCACTGGCCATACAATCTGGTGAAAAGTGCACTTAATTAATGATTTTTTCTGCATAATCTTTTATAGAAAGATTTTACTACATTAGGATAAATATGTTTGTGTTTATCTGAATCTGGAATGTGAAATGGTATAATTTTTTTCTGAACAATTTCTCAGATCCCCCACTCAATTCCTTGATCCAGTTTAGCCGATAATGAAAAATATCACCACTACCACACAATATCATTGAGCATATATGTCTATATATTGAGTATCATATCCTATGGTGTGCATATGAAATCAAATATACAGTACATACTTTTCAACCTTTCCTTAGCTCTTTCTAGTTCTTAATCTCCATATATTGTGGTTGGATTCCTTTTCTAGAAAGGGATGAAATGAACATCATGTCTTGGATCATCCCTCTGATTTCCAATATACACAGATTGAATCACATGGACAATACTCGAAACTAGTTATTGGTTTATATGTTCCTTAGGTTAAAACACATTCTTCGGAGCTTATTTTACTTAGTTTCTATGATGCCTATCGAGTACCATTTTCTAAACAGAAAACAAAATCTATAAGTCTCACTCTCTAGAAACTGAGGGCTTAACATTCCAAATTCTACCACATAATATTTCTCTATATTTCTTTTCGAAATCAACTGTTACCATTTTTATCCATTTTTGAAAACATTCAACTTGTTTTTGAATGTTAAGTCATTTTCAAAATATAATAACAATGCTCTTTTCAAATCCATTCATTTGAAAAAAAATGTAAATTCTTTCAAAAATAAACATAGCATATCAAATCATATATCAATACTCAAAATGAAATATGCAATCCTGGTGGTATGTTATTTCTCTAACGCATGTCATGCTCGTCTCATTAACTAAACCCATGACAATGAGATTTTAGAATAATATAAGTGACTCCAAAACACTTATATACCCAACTACCTTGTAACATTAAGTTAAACATAAAAAGGATAGCTGAGACTTTTTATTCACTACATTTCAAGTACCAATAATAATTCTCCTTTCTATGATCCTAACTCTTGGAATATGATAAAAGGAATTAAACTCTCAAACCCAGAAAACCGATGACAAATTTTTCGAGAAGGGAAAGAACAAGATGATACCTTTTATCTCAAATGATATTATATATTGAACAAACTAATACCATTTGTAACATCCCCTTTTCTCCTCATTTTATTGAGAATGTGGGAGGATTTCTCATAGGCCTTATGAGACATCCCCAACACTCCAAATGTTGGAGATAAATACCGAATGGTTTCAAAACTATTGGGGGATGATTTAACTTTTCATAATAAAATAAAAAACATTCAATACATAACCAAACATACCATTATATGATTCAAGGTAACCGTGAAATAAAACTCTACATTTCATATATCAAACACATCCAAAGTGTAATATAATGGAAGAAAAACTAATAATGAAAGTAAACATCATAGTACAACTAAAAACATATTTAAGAAGACAACAAGTCTCTATGTTCTACATGCGTAGTGCTACAACATCCCAAGACAACCTACATATCAGAAGGTATTGATAATGATATGTGACTATTTAGCTTTTCCTATGTCACAGAAAGTGACATCTACAAAAGAAAAATACTTCCTAAGTAGGGGTGATTATAAAAATCAAGAGGTTTTCCCCAATTAATTCAATACTCACACCAATATGATAGAAATGTTAGAAAAACTTATATAAAATAAATTATAAAAAATTCCAAAATAGTTTATAATAACATATAAACACTTCTAAAAATAATTTATAACGAAAAATAAACAAATACATTATTAAACAATTTTCTAAAAAAAGTCATATTTCCATAAAAGAAATCAAACAAGGATTTAAAACCATTTCTCAATATCAATTCAATCATAATTATTCCATTCCACATAACCACACATTTAACCTTACATGTAACTTGGACATCCCTTTACAAGTGAGTGGCGAGTCATCATTTCACTAAGTCGTAACCTAGTGAACCAGTTTGATGGTGGAGAACCCAGACCCTTATCCATACCACTAATGATGGGGGAGAATCCATGCCCATATACATCCTGAATTAAAATGAACACACACAACCATTATTCCAATAACTAATTCCAAAAAAAACGTTTCATTCATTTCAATAAAACTATTCTTTTATTGAACACCACCAAGAAAACCAGATATAATCAACCGTTCTATTTCAATAAGACCATTCCATTTATTGACAACACTTCCGAAAAATCCATTTTCCAAATTTCCAGAAAAATAATAATTTAAAAGCATCATTTTAAAATCAAGAATCAATGCACTTTATTCGAGAACACCAATTTTTCAGATTCCTTCAATTCACCAAACTAATAGTAATGTGGATTTCAAGGAATTATTAAACAGAAAATTCATAATCATATAATAGAATGTATTCTATTTGAAATCATGCCATTTAGTTTTTCTAAGAGGTTTTGAGAGTGAATCCACCTACCCTGATCGTTTTGGCGAAGACATAAAAAAGACAAAGAACACTCAAGAAATTGGGGAAGAATTCCCGAAAACATCCATATATCTATTTCCCTAACATGATAAATACCATATATAAACTTATTTAGCATCCATAATATTCTATTTGACCATATCATGTGAAGATCTATTAATCTGATAAGTGGGGAAAGTATATCTGGGGAAACATGCCAAAAATGAAGAGGAATGGTGACATACCAAAAGAAGTGGGCTTCTAATCTCCATGGGAAGGCTCCAGATCGATTCCAATTCTTTTGTGAGTGGTTATCCAACATTTAAGAGATAATAATCCTAACATGGGGATGCATAAGAGGAAAAATAGTACACCTAGTGTCAAAAAAATGTGAGATAGACATTTTTAGGATATCACTTTGAACTCATGCATGGTTTAGTCACATGGTTAGACAAATCGTGGGTTAATCTTGTGTAACCTACTATCTAGGGATACCCTCTCACTAAATCCTCACACGGTCTCCCTAACTATGTTCTCACCATGTTGAAGCTACTATCGAACATCTGCGACTCTGTATGATTTCTTATAGTTTTCTACATGGTTTATACAAACTGTGTGCATCCCGTGCACCTTGCCTTTATCCCGAATGCTCCATGAAAATTCTCCATACTCTTCTATAATTAACCTATAAAAATTATATACATAAAAATACCAATGTAATGGTGAAATACCAAAAACTAATGGCAACTACAAATATTCACAATGTACATGTTCTAAGAACTTCATTAAACAATGGGTTAGTTTAATGAATAGAATCAGAAATAAATAATATATAATGAACATTTCTAGTATTCCAATCTAATCATTGTAAAAAAGTTTCAAATTTATAATAGAAAAGTTTTTTGTTGTTAGTAATATGTTACTCTTTATGATATATGGTTAAAAAATTTATAATGTATATAAAACATTATCTTTTAGATAAAAATGTTATATTCTTAATAAATAGAATGACATTGTAAAATATGATGCATTGGGGGTGATTTTTATTTATTAATTAATTTACAATAAATTCATATATAGGATTGAGTTGGATATTACAACATTCAGTGTGAAGTCAAGATGTGAATTTTAGTTTCAATATTAATTATTAAGGGAGTGTATATTAATATATATATATTTATTTAAAAGGAGAAAATTTTATAATCACTTTAAATATTTCATTTCACTATCCAATACGTTATATAAGTGACATAAAGGATGAATATAATTTTTTATTACATGATATAAATACTCTAGGATCTCAATAACCATTAATAAATAGAATAAGTGATTAAAATGATACAAATAAAATTATAGGGAAGAAACATGGTTTGAAATATAAATTAATGAAATAAATAATGGAATATGTACTCGTACATCAAGTTAAATATTTATTATTACATAATTCATAAAATGATGAGTACTTGTTCAATTTTATTCATGTTAAACAAATTTCATATAAACAAAATGACTATAGACATATAACCTATACATTGTTAGGAAAATTTGAATCAATCTAAATGGGTGTCTAAAAAATAGATAAAACATAATCCAAGATTTAATATATATATATATATATATATATAATATTTGATATGTAAATCTAATGCATAGATATATAGAGTTTATATAGGGAAAAAAATTTCCTAAATATAAAAGCTAGTAGTAATTCCACTTTTCCTGTATTTTTTACAGAATGAAGCATTAAAATATACCATTTAGATGTGAAATCAATGTTTTATAATGCGGTTGTAATAATATGTCAACACATTTCAGTAAAATATATTTTAATATGATAAAGATAAATGTATTGTATACATTTTAAAAAAAATATATGTGTAAATGTATGCTCTATAATGATGATACTAATTGCTATTATTTTATTCTAAATATGATTCATTTTACTAGAAGAAAGATATATCATAATTTATTTATGAATAGGAATAAAAAATTTCATTTTATGGTACTTTTGTATATTGATGATGTTATCATTGGTGGATCAAAAATAAAAATTTTACCTCATTTTTTGTGATAATTAATAGAAGATTGATGTTGTATTCAATTGGAGAGTTAACATTCAGTATGGGACATCATGAAATTTATACAAAGGAAGTAATATTTTCCCTAAAAAGTAATTTTAGAAAATATATAAATAATAAAAGTGGGTGAGTTTAAATCCATTACAAAACCAATTCATTTGGTAGTTAAATCATCAAAATATAATGAAGGAAAATGTGTGAAGCATTAGGGGTAATTTTTTCATAGAGTTTTTTATATTAGTTGGATTAAAAAAACATTATATTACCTTATTGTTTAAATTATATGATAAATATCCTATATATAGTAAACAACAACATGAATATTTTATTGTAATGTTCTACTATATATGATATGTATTTTTTAAAATGTGAATACAATTATCCTAATTAAAGAAAATATTATGTACTATAGAAAAAAACATATATAGATTAATTATAATTTTATTAAATATATATTTGAAATTATTTTTTCAGGTCTACAATATATTTCAACATATATCAAGGATTTTAATATCATTAATAAGGAACTATCCTTATCTAATTTTCAAATACATTTGTGAAATATTCAATTTTGAAGACCTATAATGAATTAAATTTATCTATGTAATCCCTAATTCAAGAAAGTATTTATTTAATATTATATGTATAATTTATAAGATTACATTCTCAATTAATTTTTGACACATAATATGTATTTTTGAAATTTATTTTAGTTCATTGTATATATGATTTTGATTATACATAATTGTGTATTAAATAAAATGTGAGTGTTTCTTCTATAAATCATAACACTTATGGACTTAGACTTTTCCATTTAAATCAAATTACATTTAGATTTATATTTACTTTCAAATGGAATTGAGTTGTGTAATGGGATATTTTTTATTTATTTTGTTTATTTATGTTTAGATGTTTCATAATCCTATGTGAAAAAACCTTTTTAAAATATTGTTTAGATACATTTTAATGATTCATCAATGATTGCTTTTTTTAGTTTGTATGTTCTAAACAAAATATAAATGAGGTTATTTTTATCCCATTATGTCAATTTGTTTTTGACTCATTATCAATATATTATTGGAAGAAGTTTTTTACATATTTATAGTCTTTGGAGTTAATATTATGAGGTTCAAGAAGAGAAATAAGGTTTAAACTTTGTGTGTTTATGTAGACTATTTTCTACTTGGTTGACATTTAAATTTCTAAAATTAAACAACTATGGAAGATTCTTATCATTACAAACAATAATGTGGTTATTCTTACATGATTATGGATGAGGGAATTAAATTGTTGTAATGATTCAAATATACTATTTAACCTTATTATCTATAAACAAATTAATGGATAACTATGAAAGTGAATGTCAAAGAGGTTCACCAAATCTTCATCACTAATAATGGGTGCGTAATATAATCAATTATGCCTACTATTTAAATTTAATGAAGTGATTTATTAACTCGATTCTTAGTGAGTATTAAAATTTTGTAACAAATAATTTATATTAATTATACATTTAATTTCAAACTGTTGTATTTCTAAAAAATTAGCATACTAAAAGATTGACATATGGAGTAAATTAATAAACTTTATTTAATGACTATTTATATGAAACATTTATAAAAAATGAAAATTGGTTTCTGTTATTTTTTCAAATTCTATAATAAAGAATGGTATCATTAGGAATAGATAAATCTATATATAAAATTATTTAATAACTAAAATATATTTTATAATAGACTAGTATAGATGAGACATAGACTTGTTAAGTGAAACCTAATGGTTTAAATTATGTGATTGATTATTTTGGTTTGTATATCTAGAAAACTTGTGAAATTATATAGAATATAAATCTTGAATTATTAATATATAATTATTATGATTTTAAGATACACATATTATACTTTAGAGATTTAAATTATGGTTTTGTAATGAAAACATTGACCTTAATAATAAATATTTATCATATAAAAAATATAGAAAAATAACTATTTGGAATATGAATAGCAATCAATGAACTTCATTGATATAATTTTTAAATAAATTATCTTATTTTTGAATTATAATTTCTTATATAAGTATTTTATTGGATTGTTATCATTTTAAAGGATACAATTGGTGGATTTGTGTTGAACCATATTGAAGATATTAGAAAAACAAAAAACAGTGTATTTTGTTCATTATAGGATACTATTGAATTCCTCTAATGAAATTTACTATATAAAAATATATATTCTCATGATAGATATTTATCACCCATATACCCAAGATAAGAAATATATTATGGGGTTCTATGAAAAAAATGAAACTCACTTATATATGTTTGGTTTAAAATATAAATTTATTTGTTTAAACTAGAATATAAATATAAATATTTAAAAATATGAATCAGAATATTATTTAGATAAATATCGTAGATAATATGATAAATATTTTGGATCAAAATTTTAAAACTAGTTGACCCTGATCCCCCACTTCCCTCTATGGGTGATTAAATCATTATTGAGAATAATAATATAAATTTTTTTAGTAAATTTTCTTGGGATGACATTTTTGATTATTGAATAAAGGAACAAATACATTAAAAGGATTGAAATAATGTATTATTACATATTTTCTAGTAAGTGATAAAATAAAATTCCCATTCTAATAAAATACATCACTCAATTCTATTATTGTCAATAAAACATTGAGTTTCATTGTATTATATTCATATAAGATAATAATAAATTTTGTGTCACCTAAGTAATGACCATATTTTTTTTGGTAGTTATCTTGTTTTATGTGTGATTAGTCATATGTGTTATGGTAACTACATATTATATTCTATGTATTTTAGTTTTGAGAATCGAGGCCTATATTTATTTCGTTTCAAATTTCCAATGTTGTGGATATATTCATTGTGGAAGGGATTAGATAGGATCAGGCCATCGTAAGAGACATATTATTGGTTGTTAATTATTTAAAGATTAATATTGGTAAGTTATATCTTTATTTGAATACCACTCTATGAAAAGTCATAAATCAATGCTTCAAATGATTTTGAGAGATTATATCCCATATTAATAAAATTCTATCAAATATATTTCCTATATTTTCTCATCTGTTATAGATCCCATGTAGATCGTGAGTGATTATAAAAACATATAGTTATAATGAAAAATATATTGAATATTGAAACAATTATTTTAATTCTATATTTTCATGTCTAATTTTAGTAAGATTCTTTAATGTTCCATTTTATATGATTATTTCATTAGCACTCTATCCATGACGAGATTCAAAAATATAATAGATTTTGGAAATATATACATGAATTGGTTAAAGTATTTTAAGTATATTACTAACAATTTTTTATGATGAGAAACATAATATTTAATGAGATCATAAAGAATTTATGGATTAAGAAATATATTAGGATATAGATATCAATACAATTATGGATTTACTATTTTTTATAATAATTAAATTTCATTCCAAATATCATGGTTTTAATATATTCCATGAATAGATTAAATAATTTTAGTAAAATAGATCTTTATTATTGAATATATATGGTTTATATAGAAAAAAATCATATTTTCATTATAGATTTCTTCTATAAAATTAAGGTCATTAGGGAAATATTTAAAATTATTTATAGTGAATCAATTTAAATAATTTTTGGAATTTGATACGGAATTACCCTTCTTAAAAATGTATTAAGATAGAATGAAGGATTCAAAAATAAAATATATTTGTGGTGGTATGTGATTATTCATTATTATAAATCTAATTTCATACAAGTATTAGCTCACTAAGTAGTTCTTATGATGTGTAATATTTCAACTAAACTAGTATAAAACAAATATTAGGTGTTTAATAATAATAATACTTAACACATTTTTAACATAAAAAATAATCATTTTTCATGATTAATGTAGTTTGGTTTGGTTGAATTATATATAGTCCATATTTGATGATGTTTTTATCAAATTAAGAATTTATATTTAATTATTTTTTAAAAAAAATTCTTAGAACAAATAAATTTTATTATCTTGATTGATTAATTTATTAATTTGTCTATAATTTTTAATATAAAATATTAAAATTACATATAAGTAAAAATATGGGAGTGCACACTAATGCGACATTTAAAACATATGTTTGTGTGATTAAAATGAGTTTATTGTTAACTATGTTCGAAATTTCAAATTAAATTAGTATTTTTCAATATGAAGAGAATAAGTACATTTAATATGATGTTATTTACACATCATATATTTGAAAATAATATATTATAACGGATAAATGTGTAACATGTACTTTTGAATGATGAATGTTGAGAAGATCACAAACACCTATTGGAGGTCCATATATTCCCATTTGTAAATAATTTATTATCCAACTTAGGTTATAGTCCATATAATAATTTCTAAATTAATTTTAAAGACATAAAAAAATCAATATATTACTTCATTTAAATTCATAATTTGTTCTTTTTGAGTGAAAATTCCATTTATAAAGTATAATTATTGATATGAAAGACTACTTATGTATCATTTTCTAAAAATCAGAATACACATTATTCTAAAAGTTCATAACTTGATGTTTTATCTAATTTAGGATTCAATTGAAAATAACTTCTAATTAGTTAATTTTTTGTGATATGTAGGGATGAATCTAATTTTTTTATCTGTATGAATCTGGATTAAATATTTTAATAAAAGATGATTCTTATTTTGATATTGTTTCAATTGAACCTGAAGATTTTGGATGTTAATTTTTTAAATTTTTATAGAATCACCTAAATATTGAATTGACCATTGAGTAATGAGAGATAACTTGCTAATTTTTATTCATGTATATGTGAATTATTTCATTGATTTAGTGATTAAAATAGTATTCTGTTTAAATGTGATTAATAATAGATTCTTATATTTTGATGTTTATTAAAAAATTACATTTTTTTGTGTTTCTAATGAGTCCTTCTGATACTTATGATTAGTGAGATTCCGGGGTATGAATTATTGGGTTATTTTTATCATTTTGATCAATCTGGTTCCTAGGATGGCAACAACTCGATTTTATACTATGAAGTTAAATGATGTCTAGGTTTATGATTTTTATCGACTCTTCTGAATAAAAAGGATCTCAAGTATAGATATAATAGTTGTTAGAATTTGATGACTAATATACTAGTGTATAAATAGTTTCCTTTAGATGATGATATCACCCAAACCTTATTTTTCGGATCTTCAGTACCTGGGATATAGTTATAGAGCATTATACCATTTTTTGAAAAATTAAAGGAGTTCCCATCATAGAGAATATTCTAGTAAAAAAATAAAAATTAAGAGTTTTTTAATTATCTTTTCAAGGTATATGGATCATTTTTAATAAAATATGCTTTTATTTCGAACTGGTTTTTTCTATTTATCAGTGGTGATTTTTTTAACTTCTAAACAATTATATAAACTGTGCATATAATTTTCAATACATGGATAATTAGGATTCTATGCATTCCGTGCAACATAATTTATATAGTTCATTAAAATTTGTGAGTTATATATTATCTCAAACCCCCCCACATTAAATGTTACCATTAATTTTATTATATGGAAAAATACTCAGTTTGAATTCTAGAAGCATAGTTTTTTTATATTTATTATATTAAATTTCCATCTACTAATGTGTAGAAAAATGAATATGTTTTATTATTATGAAAGGGATGCCAATTTTAATGTTTGATAATTAAAATACGAATTCACTATAGATTTATAATGGATTATAGTTTGAATATTGTTGATATTTTTTAAATAAATTTATTATTAAAAGAATTAATTATTCCAAAATGTTAATTGGAAATTATAATATTCTAAAAATATATATTTTGGAATTTAATTGATATGTAAAATAAGAATTTCAGCTAAACCTTGGAGTGAGGAATATATAATTTTTTTCTACCTATGGGTACATATACATCGACATTTCCCCTTTTAGAAAAATTTTTCAATATGGAAGAAACTCAATGTTACAAACATCAAAACATTAAACATTCCTGAAAGAAAAATCTAGATTATACAGCTAGATTATCAATAATTTTATTTCATAAATGGTTAATCAGACTCCCTAATCCATCTGTGATTCATGGCCATTTTTTTCAACTTATAGTCACTTGGATATTGTAAAATCATAGATAATCAACATATTTAGAAAGTTATTGGAATATATCTGAAGGAATTTAATTCTAAAATAACAGATATGGATTATAATAAATATATAACTAAGCTTAGTCTAGATGAAATGATTTGAATAATTATGAATTATGGGAAAGGACTGAAAAGGGAAACAAAAAATAATTGGCGAAGAATGGGGTTGTGTTCACTACCACCACTAGAATTTTAACTTCTACAGGTAATTCATCAAACTTGACTACATAAAAGACAAATTAAAATATACAATTGGATTCTAGTGATATAAAACATACTGAAAATTGGATAGATAAAATAAAAATAAGGATATTATGATAATATATCATGAAAAATGTTTCTGAAAAAGTAAAAGAATTATAGACATAGTAAGAAGGTTTCAGTGTCACTTATTTTTACTAATGAAAACAATCAGACACATAAGTCCTATTTTTCATTGATTGAACAAAATATATAATGGTTTTAAAATATCCTTAAATATAAATGGAAAAAAAGGGTGGAATGCATTCAAAACATGTGGAAATAGTGTATCCTCTCATAGTTATAATAGTACATTAAATTATAGTGAATATTTTTGGATGATAACTAGTTTCTGTGCCACATTCTTTTGAGATTAATAATTACATATGGGGAATATGTTTTGGAATTCATTAACATATTAAACATTGACAGTCAAATTTGAGTTTTCAATAGATGAGGGGGAGGAGGTATATGAAGTACCACATATATTTTTTAGATAAAGTATTATATGATAGAAGCTTAATATTTTTATAAAAATATTTATAATTGATATAAAAAAGTTGATTTTTCAATGAATAAGTATAATATTTTTTTATATAAATATATAAGGTAAAAGGGAAATTTTGAACTTATGGATAATAATAATTCAGTTTCAATCTATAAATATTACCATGTTTTGTTATAATGAATTTAAAAGTGTACGGTTTAATGAAGCTTCAAAAAATATACTTTCTATTGGAATAACTTTTATAATATATTTTTTCAGTTAAAATGAAATATAATTGATATTGGAAATTATATTTAATATAACAGAATATAACATTTTCATTATAATTTTTTTGATCCAGATAGTGAATTATTTCATGTTAAATCCCAAAGGTAGCTAAAAAACTGTACTTTGTATCTTTTTCATTTAGAAATTATAAATATATATTTTTAAATATTATTATAGAACATTTTCATTATTAAATTGTTGTCATAACATATACATTGAAATTTTCATTTTTTAATCACACAAAATATTTTATTCCTACAAACATATTTTTTTTCTAATTTGAATGATTTTTTTACACTAAAATTATATTAGTAAGGGAGAGTTTGTTTTTTGAGTGCTTTTAATCTTTCAATTTATATTTTGATTTAATCCTTCTGATTACATTATGTATATATTATGTTATAGATTTTATTAATGCTTCATTTGGGCTATATTTTTTGGATCTTAGATAGCTTGGGTATCTATCCATTTTTTTAAGAAATATCAAGTACCTATGGAAGTAACTATTAATTATACATAATGTTTATAATATATTAATGATAATTACATCAATAATTTTATACATCAAGAATTATATGGTCATATATTACAACAAATATATAACTACTTTATAGAATATTCATATAATAATAATAACATTCAATTTTTTCATTCATCAAATCCTATTTTTGTAAACTAATTACTTTATAGTATTTTGATATTTGAATTATTTTTTATTCTGATTTTCCCTTCATTACTACATATTATAATCTCAAATGGTTAAAATGGTTTTTGTTTGTTAGTTTTAATTTATAATGTTAGAAAAAAGTTAATTCCTGGAGAATTCAACAAAAGAGATGTTTTCTACTTTTCTGGTAATATATTTATAATTTTTGTATGATGATGATGAATGTTCTTATCTGTTGTTTTTTATTTTATAGATTCATGGAGAGAAATTCAATGTCCATTTATTATTTCATCAATAGTGGTAAAATTTATTTATTAGAAATTTCATTGAATTATAATGGATGAGATAGATCTTTATCCCGGGGGAAACATTTAGAAAGGATTCAGAAGTTGCTGAAGTTAAATGGTAAAGAATTTGACCCCATATGTTTTTTTTATATTCTTCATATAATTCAGTTATGGTGATACTAAATTTTACAAGATTTTATACAAGAATTAGTTGCATATCCTAAGGGAGAATTTTATTGAGAAAAGATACATTGAGTTATGTATTAAACATAGTTTTATATAAATTAATCTTCTAAAAGACCATTATATTCCCTTATTACATAGCCTAACATGTTCCTTTTTTAATTTTTTTTTATCTATTTAAAAATTTCCATGGGGTGAAATTAGAGATTGTATTTGTATCATGTTTTCCTTTTACAAATGGATAAATTCTTATAATAATTTATTTTCATATGGTGATTGAAATATTGGTATAAAATTTAGGTAACATAGGTCTTACACTAAGGAGAGTACAATCTGATGATTCAAGGAGATTTCTAAAATTATAATTGAACACACATATTAATTTTGTCACTTCTGATTATTAAAAGGGGGATATTTTATCTCAAAAAAACAAATATTTAATTCCATAATTTTAAGTTGTCTGTTTAGGTTGTTATTGTGTATACCTCAAATTTTAATTGGTTATGCACTGGTGATAAAAAGTGAAAAATAAAATTATTAGGATCATGTAAAATCATATTAACCATTTAAATGGAACATGATTCTTTTTTATAATGATACTACTGAAATCAAATATAATATATGTTACCATTAATGTTCTACAATACATAAACTACAGTTTGAACCGGGCATTGAGAAATTTATGACAACATGAGAAATTGAAATCATAAATCTATTCATCTTCTCACATCATTGAGTACCAATTATTACTAAATATTTCAGTTTGATTACTATGGGATTTTAATTTTGCGTGGTTGGTAGTAAAAGATTATTTTTATATATATATATCCATTTAATCTAATATTTATCATTTAAATGATTTTAGGGATATAAATCTAGGTTACATCAATCTTTTTAATTATTGATGTAACCGTTTAATGAACAAGCATTCTTCCAAACTATAAAGATAGAAAAATCATTGTCCTGGACTTATTATCGATCATGTTGATCGAAAGGGCAGTCCAAAAAAGATATTATTAAGATGAATGTTTTTCAAATATGTTCATTGTATTTATTTTATTGCATGATATCAAGCATTTTGATCAAGTACCATGTTTAGAACTTTCATAACATGGTTCATGATAGTAGTAAAACACTATCAGAGGGATAAATGAATAGGGTTCCCTCAATATCAATGGTTTTTGTAATAATATTATTTTAAGGGATTTAATATTTTTATAAACAATTAAATGTATTTTCTTTTATTTTTTTTAAAATAGATGTTTTTTTGTTTTTTATTTTATTTTTTCTAACATCTGGGAGTTTATTTCTTCTACATGTATTATATTCCTTAAAAACATGTTTTAATAGTAACATATATAGGATATTCTTCCTATATTGTGTTAAAATTTAGTTTTTTCTTCTTCTCTAATTCACCTAAACCCCTCTTGATGCTTATAAACCTTTTATTATCAGGTTAAATAGTAATATGCATGACTATTTCAATTATCAATCCATATATGATTTATTAATTGTTTGTAGAAGTAATATTAAAATAATGTGTAAAACAGTTTAAATGTAATTTTAATTATTATTAGAGAAGTTGACTCAATATTTGGTTATATAATATAATTCACTTTTTACTTAGATATTAATATTACATAACATAAATATAATAACATGAATTTAATTCTCATAATTTTGAAATTACTTTCATTGAGAAATACTGTAATTATACATTATAGAAACCAAAATATTTATTTTAACATTATTTCAAAGTAAGGAATATATTCATTCTTAATACATAAAATCTATACTACTTAATGGGATTTATAAATTCCAATAAGTATTAATATATTAACATATACACAAAGAGGGGGGTTAATAAATGTATTAATTATTTTTTTGTTTCATCTGTTAATAAGTCACCATTAAATGTGAGAAACATTCAATCTAATGAAAATTTCATTGTTATTCACTAATAAAATGAAATATTTAGACAAATTAAATTAGTAATCAATCACCCAAAAATATCATATTTTTAAATAATACTTTTTAGGGATGAAAATTTTAGATGAATGGCTATGTCCTTGGAATTAATCTAGTGAAACTAATAATTAAATAAATAACTATAAACAACATAAAGGATTCAAGTGAAAAATTATTATCCTTTTACTCAGGATATATACAATTTTCTCTTGATTGATGCAATAGTAACAAAAAAAGTAACATCAATGACTATAGAAATAATCATCATTATCCACCAATGAAAAAATTTTATTTACTATAGTAAAGTATTAACTCATATTTTATTAGTAAAAAATTAATCATGACATCAAAGTATGAATGAAACTACACATTTATAGTTTAACACCATCATCACTTCAATATTGTGTCAGATTGATGGAACACTTAATCTATAAATTTTAATCAATATTAAAATCATAAAATTGAACTATATAATCCATAAAATTAAATTTATTCTTCCCAAAAAATTATTTCTTCACATTTAAGTATTTTTACTTAAATACACCAGTCTTTCATTATCATGTACACTTATCTTGTTCCTTTATCTTCTTCCACTACTTAAAAATAAAAAAATTTACACCAATTCTCTCTTACGCTTCTCTATCCACTAACACTATTCTGCAAATAAATATTTACTCTAACATTTTCAATTTTAATTTCTATTTAAAAATATTGTTTTAATTTTATTCAGTACATCTTAATTTCTTTTTCTATTAGGCCACTCATGATCTATTATCCACTCTTAAGGTAATTTTTAGACATTATAGATCAAGTGTTGGAATCCCATGAATCAAAAATATTTGCATCATAAAATCACATTAATTCTGAAAAGTACACCCCATGGCATGTATTATGTCACCATGGAAATGAAAATTCATATATCTAGAAGAATTTTTTAAAACACTCAATAAAATTGAATGAATTTTCAAAAAAAATGATTGGTATAAGATATTATAGTTCAAAAAATGATGTCCAATTGCTTCATGTTATTTAATAGTCTCTATCAATGTGGTGGATATATTTTTTTTCTTTACACAAAGGCATGTGTTGATTAATAAACGTCATAAACTTACCCATTTTAATTTGTATATATTCAGAGAAAGAAAATAATCATATTCTTCTATCATAGTATATGTAGGATCACTGTTTTAACAATCCAAATTACGTATATCGAAAAACCAATCAAATATATTATTTAGTAAATGTTTTCATCCTAGAAAAAATGCATAATCATTTTCTTCGATGTTTCAATCTATAATATCTTTTTAAATCCCTATGTTCTTATCATTGTATTTTTTTACATTAAACAATGATATCACTACATAAAAAAATATGTATCCTAATTTTTGATCAAGAGTTTTATAAACATAAATATTTTCTACAATATATGTTTTAGTTTATATTATTCTATTTTCTTCTATGAAACACATTATGGAATGTTACTCACTTTTCTAATACATTGTATATATCTCTAATTTTATATTCACAACATATAAAAACAAATATTTTATTATTAATAATATGTTTTTGAGATATGAACATGACTTTGGATAATATGACCTTTCACTATGGTATTGTGGGACCAAATTCACTTATAATATCTCTAAAAAATCACTCACAAAGAACTTATAATATCGTACAAACATATAATTTTCTTTACCTTAATTGAAACAGAGTATTTCACTTCATTGTGAAAATGATTCAATTTTTAAACAAGTATTTAATTTTTTTAATAATATGAGAGAACACTATTATAAGATCCATTCATTATTAACTACATAATCATGAGTTTTAAGTCATGAATTAATTTTCTTACATTTGAGGAAGTTTATAGTTTATAGTTTTAGATAATTAGTCCATCACCCTAAAATAAATAAATAATACATAAAATATTTAATAATTTGACTTAGTGTCACTTTTCCCACAAAAATATACCTTTTATGATAAAACAAATTTCATTTTCATCACATATATTGAAATATTTAATCATCACCACATCCTTTCAACTTATCATCTTAAAACCGTGTAGTTTTTTTTGAAACATGGGATGGGACCATAAATAATGGTATGGAACATATAAAAATAAATAAATAAACTTGTTACTTCATGAGTACATGTACAAGATTTTTCATTTTTCAAAATAAATATTTATTTATAAAATAAATATTTATTACCCAATAAATAAACGTTTATTTAAAAATATTTTTTTAAAAAAATTATATTAATTAAATAAGTAAAAAATGTTAATCAAAATAGTTCCAATATAATAATGAAAAATATATGAATAATTTTTTAAAAAAATATGTACATTTCACCCTTTAGAAGTATCATATAAATTTATATAAACATAAGTTCAAGAGTAAATAAAAAGTAAAATAACATAAATAACATGGTATCATAAGGTCATAAAAATATATAAAATTTTGAAATAATAAGAAAAAATAAATTAGAATAAGTCAAGGATGATAGTAATAAAATATCCCATGGTTGATAGAGTCTCATAGTGTATGGTCTTTAGTCCTAAATACCATACATTACTTCTCATGAGTAAAAATCATTACCCAATTAATTTTAGTTTCATGTGGAACCACTGATATTTAAATTTACATGATTATGTTTTCCAAAAAAATAAATAAATCATATATAATAATCATAATAATTTCCCAAAGAAATAAAGAGGTTGTAAATTTATTCTTCTTATCAAAATCAATGTAGATTTCATATTGAATGTGCATAGGAAATGAAATAAATTACTGTATTGCACTATAAAATGAGGATATATTAAACTATGTTTATATGTATAAGAAATATATACAAAATCTATATGAATTCTTTAAAATCATTGATAAATAGAATGTGAGATAAATAATGTTCTTAACCAAAATAATATGTTGGATTAAGTATATCAATTACTAAAAATCTTAAAAAATATCAAATATTAATGGAAATATTTTCATTGGAAAGAGCCTTGGGAAATTGTAATATAATATTAAATGCATTGAGTGGTCGTGATGGTTGGAAATTTCATTAATGTATTGCATATTGTAAAATATATTCCATTTTCATTTTTTGAAAATTTAAAAAGCAACACATTCGGAAAATGAAATGAAAATCCTTTTAAAACATTTTTTGAAAAAGTATAATATTTTTAAAAATGATTTTTAAATATAATATAACAATATTAAAAACATTTTTGAGAACCTATGTATATTAAATGTGTTTGGATGAAAAATAGTTATAAAATAAAACAATAAAACATTTAAAATGAATGTTTTCATCTAATGTGTTCCTCAAGTCGACCTATAACAAGAATCATTTTTAGAAAAAAATCAACAATTTATAAAATGGTTATAAATGAAATTAATATTATATTTTTGAATAAATAAATATTTTTATAGAAACATTTAACAGAACATGGAAATTAAATAAATATAGTTTCAAGGAAAACATTAAAATATGTTTTTAATATAAATTCCCATACGTTGAGTCTGAATAATTGTGTTAATTCTTTGTCTTCCATAATCATAAAATCATGATAATTATTTACTTAATTATACACAATTTATAATTTTTTAAGCTTTTAATTAGTTTATTATAATACTATGTTGAATTAATAAATCCTTTACATTTATGATGGTTGTTTTGATTATCTTCATCCCCTAAGTCTAAATTGAATTTGGAAGTTTAACAATAGTCAATGCAATAATTATTAAAAAATTCATAAAATAATAACAATTAAATAATTATCATTTTTATAAATCTATTATAATTTTAGAAACCATGTAATATTCTTATAAATAAATAACTATGTTTCAAACATTAGGATCATTGGTCATGCATATGTTTTAGCAACATTACATTTTTCAAATATCATGATAGAAAGAAGGTGAGTTAAATTTTACATTTTCATAATTATATTTATATAATGAATATCATTTTATATATTCAATTAGAATAATATACACCATTCATGTGATGTGTTAATTCCAAATGAATCACATAATTTCATGGAGTTTGTAATCCATACGTATACGCAAAGGGTGTTATTATTTATAAATGAATAGAAAGGGAAGAAAATATATAATATATTAATTTTACAGAATGGTTAATATTTCATGATTAATATATATATAAATATTTTTATAAAATATTCCACCACAAATATCTATAATATTAGTTGATGAAAATTAAATAACCTCTTCTCGTGGGCGGTAGTCCACAATACACAAGTATGATGTTTATTCCCATTTAATGGATGAAGAGATGAATGTATGTTATTATATTATTATAATGAATTAATAATATAATTTATATACTTATTTAATAATTTAATAATAATTTAATTTTATTTGAATTAGGTGGAAGAAGAAACAAAAAACATGGTTAACAAAGATACTTCTTCGAACAGCCTTTTTAGAATTATACCCTAATCCATCCCAATTTGGATTTATAATCAGTCTAATGACTCTATGATGTTGTAAATGATGCAATTAATTTATTTTTTTAGGGATTTACAGGACCAAAAGTCTTTTTAATTATGAATAAAATAAGATAGTAGGTTACCTTTTAGATCTGAGTAGAGAGGCAATTTTAGATCTTCATAAAAGATTAAATTAATATAAATAAAATTTCATATTTAAATTTATCCAAACTAATAAAATTATAATATAGGAAGATTATTTTTCAAAATAATATCCTTAAATTAAATTTTTACATTTTTATATTAGTTTTCTACTGTTATCTATTTTTAAAAACCACATTATCATTTTTTCACAATTATCGTGATAACAATGTTTTGACTCTTTTGGGGTCAACATAGTTACTATAAAAGATCAATTGGAAAAAATAATGTACCATGGATAAAATTTTCAAACATATTGTAATAACTTGGATATGTAAGGGATTTATAAAAATTTAAAGTCATTTAATAAAATATTATTCATTTTAAAATATCAATAATGTCATTTTTGGAACTATTCATTTTATTTTTCTCTTGAAAAAAAATAATGCAATGGAATTATACTCTAATACTTTAAATCATAAATAAAATCATGTATTTATATATAATAATTTTAGGCCCAAATATTTGACTCAATTTTGATTCCTTTTGATATATTTAAAATCATTAATTATATTTTTATATCAATTGAATAAATATTATGTCGCTGTGTCAAAAGAATTTATTTTAATTATTTCAACACTAAAAATTTGAAATAAATTATTATGATAAAAAATTTAATTAAATTTTATATTTATAAAAAAACATAATTCTTTTTATCCTTGTCTAACAATATTACAGATATTTAAAGTATGAAAGTATCATTTTTGTCTTTATCTTTTAAATAATTTTCACAAAGTTAAAATCAAATAAATATGGATCCATGTTTCCATATATTCATGAAATAGACTTATATTTCTAAAAAAAATCCAATAGGGTAATTTAATGTATTACATTAATTTTTAAATAATTTTTATAATATCTATACCAAAATTGCCAAATTTACACTTACCTTGGTTACAATTATTTACTGTTATTACTATCCATAATGACGAAAATTAAAAAGGATTTATTTTCCAAGTTCCCTCCATTTGATCCCAAATATATATCATATTTTTCAGGATTCATTTTAAAAAATTTACATTTTAATATAAATTAAATCCTTGAAAATGTGAAGAAATGCGGTTCTTCAAAAAAAAAAGATTCCTTAAGTATAAATATTTTTTTTCAAAATCCTACCAAAAATTGTTTCCATTGATCTAAATTCAATTAATTATAATATAATTTTATGAATGTTATTTTTAAAACAATTTTATAAAAAATGGATTCTTTTAAATACTTTAAATGAAATTATAATTTTTAATAAAATACATTACTTTTCAATATATATCGAGAAATTACAATTTTCATAAAATTATTTAAAAATAAATATTGTATAATTTTTAAATATTAATATAATTTGTTTTTCAATTTATCAAATATATTTTCTAAATTCATCAAAAATTTAATTTATCTTAACTTCGTTAAATTAGATAAAGCCACGTTTTAGAAAAATATAGTTTTAAAGCATAATACCTGATTTATTATTATCTCTTTCATAGAAAATATATTCGATTAATATTAAGATATTTTGTTTAATATTTAATATATTATTATCATTAAAATCGTTCAGTGTTACTAAATAATTTTAATTATTAATATAAGAATACATTACACAACTAAAAACATCTTTTTAGAAAAAAACATACCATTTAAATTTAAACAATTTTATTCTCATTTCCAATAAATATATAACCAATTAATTAGTTGGACATGTATAAAACATATAGTTTTCAAAATATAAATATTCATATTTATAAACACCAATTTAACAACTACGTTATAATGGTTATATCAATATTCAAATGGGTCATTTTTTAATTTTGGCACGGTGTTATTTGTTGAAAATAATATTAAATATAAATATATTTTTATAATAATTGGGGTGTTAAATTATTGACCCATCTACCAAATTTATTCCCAAAAATTTTTAAGTGGTGTTAATAAAAAACTATTTGTCCAATCCAAATACCATTGCGGAAATCCCACACTGTAAAATTGATTAATAAAATAACCTCTTGAAAATAGGAAAACGGACATAAGAATTTCATCACATAACTAGGATTTAAAATTGGAGAACATTAGGGAAAGTGATTATAAATTTATGTAGAAAACATGTGATTTCCAAATAATTATTGATCGTGATAAATATCATTAATCACAAGGAAGATAATGATTAAGAGAATGTTAAGGACCAAAAAACCATAAACTGATGAGGTTAGAAAAATACCATTGATTCATTGGACGTGAATGTAATTGTATAAATATTTTGACTCAAGATCATTTTAAAAATTAATAAAAATTAATTTACATTATTAAAGATAAAAAAAAGAAATATACATTCTTGGAAATCATAATTTCATCCCATAATAAATTCCAAACAAAATTTCATCTTCTATCAAATGAAGAGTTTTCAAGATGAATTTTTATTCCTTGAAGAAGTAAAAATATATTATAAGGGATCTCATAAACCAATATAAGATAAGAATTTATTCCTCATAAATATAGTCATTTAAAAAATATAAATTGGTCCAAAAAAAATTTTAAAGTTCAAGAAATTAATATACCATCATAAGATGATATAATACCAAATATCCCAAATTAAAAAATAAAACCAATGGTTCTGCATACATTAGTAAACAAAATTATCTCCCAATTATCATATACAACCTCAATAGTAATGAAAGTTTTTACATCAATGGTTATTTCATACCTTTCAGTATAAATACTCAAAAAAGTAATAGTATCCTTCCAATATAATCTTTCAAATTAAACATAAGAGTCATGTATACCATGAGTTAAAAAATGTCTCCCAAAATATCATTAATTGACTCAGAATACCATCACTTAAAACCTAAAAATTGGTATTCAATACATTTAAACAATGATCAACATTAAACTAATAAAAATATGATGGTATCCATAAAACTTATGTTATACACAAATGAAAAAAACGAAATAAAAATAATTATCAAAACATTTCTTCTAATACTAACTATGATAAACAAAACTTAAATATTACAAAATCATGAGTTTTAAGTCATGAATTAATTTTCCTATATTTCAATAATTTATTTTTAATAGTTTTATAGAATAATTACATGACTCAAATAAATAAATATTAAATAAAATGTGCACACATCCACATAGTATTCAGATTCCATACAAAACAATACAATTACTATATAATGAGATTTCTATTCATGAAAAATCTATAAAATAACTTCTTGACCTCATTATTTCACTTAAAAATTCATAAAAGATAGTGATTTTTTATAATATGTGATGAGAACAAAGAACTCAGAATGGGATATTATAATGACCCAAGATTTTCTAACATGGATATTATATATTTTTAGATGAAAATTCATTACATTACCAAAACGCATGGTTAAGGACCATAATATTTTAGTACATTTAGAAACATAGATCACATTCATAAAATTTTTTAATTTATCATCAACATATCACATAGATATATTCCTCTTTAGTATCCCTTCTTAATACCATTCATAATAACTTGAGGAAATGAAATATAAGAAAGGGTGAGCTAAGATTCTCAGTAAGGATAAACATGGATGTTACATAACCATAACATGACCACAAGGGTATGTGAAAATGGTAAGAACATTTTGATATGATTCCTTTAACGTAAAAGAATACATACATGATCCATTGAATAAATATTCACAGATCATAAGACATGAATAATAAAAAAATCAAAGCACATGAGCCATGGGAGTTTATAAATGTCATAATACATGGAAATTATGGCATACACTATAGTTTAAAATATCTTATGTTAATTATTCCTACCAAAACATAATAGTTTTCTTAGCTCAGGCTAATCACTCGTGTACCTTCTTCATTCATTGGATGGAATCCTGTGTACATTCAAGATTTAGTCTTAGGATGAAGTATTTTGTACTCTCTTGTTATGGAAAAAGCATAACCTCTCATTTACCCTCTTTTTCTGGATTAGTATGGCCTCCCATGTTCCCTATTTTTTTATTCTTAGATTAACCTCTTGTGTATCATTTTGACCTCATAGAACATTTATCATTACCCAATTTATTTGAGGGAGATATAGTTCCAAACAGCCATATCATTAAAACCATACATATGTCTGTGAAAAGAACATAAATCATTCATCATATTAGAACCCATGGAATGTAATAGATTCCATAAATTTCATTAAATCATAATATAACCCATGAAAAAAAATTTGATCTACAAATATAATTCCATCATAAGAATAATCCAATATTAGAGAGAATAATAATGGTAGAATTGAATAATATATCCATTAAAACGTCTGTAAAATACAATAATGTTATATTATATGGAAAATAAATTTAATGATCACTTTAAAAAAGTTTCTAAGGATAATATCCTTTCTTCTCAGAAAACATTTTCTGTTGGTAAAAAAAACAAATTTAATATTGAAAAATGTATTTGAAAAAACCCTAGGATAATATAAATTAAAATTAAAAATATTATAGTGTTTTTATGGACTAAAATTTATTTCAATCCATATAATATTATAAATACATTCCTTAAATATATTTTTTTAGAATCCATAAGGTACCTTATTTGGAAAATGTCAAAAAGATTCCATGAAAACATAGTATTAAAAAGTAAAAATATGTGAAAATTGACTTTAAACAACCAAAGTATTATAGTAAAAATAATTTTTAAAACATCTTTAGAAGTAAAGATCATGGGAGATAAATATTCCCTAACAAATACTTAAAACGAAATGACCACAAATATTGATGAGATTATGAAATAAATAATTAACAAAAAATAATTAATAGAATTTTATTCAACATGAAATAAATGAAATTATATGGATAAAAAGTTACCAGAATCTTCGGTATAAGACTTATAATATATATATATTGTCATTATATTAACCACTTAAAAGAAACAAGTAGTGTATAAGGTATTTTTTCCACGAAAATAAATGTGAGAAAAAAATTTATTACTAATTGAGTAACATTATAATCATGATATAAATGAAATAATAACATTAATTGAAATATAGAATATCTTATATTAAATAAAATTCATGATATAAAATTTAATATGATAGTATATACAGGACATATAATAAACTAGTAGGTACTATGGAATGTATCTCATAGATATAAAAAGTGATATAAAATTACCTTACTTTAAATCTTGTCCTCCTTTATAAACATTGAACATTTTTATAATAAATATAATTTTATTATAAATTTAATATAAATCATTATTTATATTTAATACCATACATGATTTAATTATGACATTATATTTCTCTCATATAAACAATTCCATGATAAAGATTTGGTTCAAGTAATAATTGATTTGTTTTTCATACATGTATAGACATTCTATCCATGGTCCCCTATCATCGATCATTATTTTATAATATCCATAATTATATACATGATATATATATATACATATAATCTGTATACATGTATTGAGGGTGATTTATAACAGTTATAGGTTGAAAATAAAATGAACCGTTCAAGGAGATGGTATGTCGTACATATGCATGAACACATTTTTCACTTTCTTAACTTGTCAAAATAAATAAGATAATATGAAAAATTATCAATAAAGAATAATTTTTATATTATAAATATCATATATATTCATAAAATTCACCCTTATGACCATCCAAGTGATGGATAGATGAAAATCTAATCACATCGCATCATGGGGATGGTAAGTCATACATAGAAATGAGTAGTGTTATCATTTCCCAAAATATTAGATGGTAAAAAAGGTATATATGATATATTCATTCAAGATGTATACTAATGTCTTATATATAATATATAAAAATGAAAAACATCATATTTCAATTAATTATATGTGGTCATGGAAAATGAATTTTATCGCTACGTGGAGATGGTAAGTCGTACGTACGCAAGAGTGATGCTCTCACTCCATGTTCTATAAGAAAGGGGTTGTATAAGATTTCTCCATAATAATAATAACAAAATTTTAGAAAATTTAGTATGGAGTAGTTATCTTTTCTGATTACTATCATAGATTAGTGGATGTACATAAGAGTATAAAAAATGAGTGATTAGTTAGAGCGATTGTCTTTTCTTCAAAAGGACTCTTTTAGGTATCCCCTAAATTACTCTAGAGTTTGTGTTTTTGGGAGAACAAATCCTCTAGAATGTTGATATGGGAGTTTTTAAGAAAATTTGGTATATAATTTTTATCTCAATGAACCAATTTTCTGTAATGGGATAAGGGATGAGATTTCATTTATAATGAAGGTGACGGGTACTTTGGGATATTCTCAAAAGATTAAATAATAATAAATTAAAAATAAATACAAATACCTTCAAATTGAATTTAATTCTAATATAATATCGGATATGGTGAAATTAAATTTAATATATATATATATATAGTTTTTTTAATTTTATTCCATATTTTTTTAATTAACCCTTGGTTAATCTAAATTAACATTAACCACAATAACCAAATTTTCTATTAAAAATGTAGTGTGTTTTACCTATAATGTGTAAATTAAACAAGAAATGGTCAATTTATGATATTTTAGATAATTATTTATCCACTTTTTCCTTTTTAGGATTATTATAATTTTTATCTAAATTAGTAAAATATTATTTTAATAAAATATCATTATTGTTAATTTTGACACTATTCATTTCATTGAAATTACTAAGATAAATCCAGAAAAATAACATAAACAAATTTATTTAATAAAATAAATATATTTCCTATAAACCTATAAAATTATTTCGGGGTCTTAATTAATTCAAATTATATTTATTTTGATATTCCTAATATCATTTAATTGATTTTCCATTAATTGAATAATTACTTAATCATCATTATATAATTATTTATGATAATTATTACCTCAATAAAATCGAAAAATGAGATAAAAATACATATTTAAACTTATTATATTTAATAAGAATACATATAGTTGATAATACATTCTATATGACCATATATTAAAATTATTAATCTTTTTAATAATAAGAGTGAAATTTTTTCACTCTCTTTGATTTTAATAATATCCAAGTCATTATCATATAAAACTATCCATTAAATTTATTAATTTTTAAAATTATGTCTTAAGGGTTGAATTTAATTAATACATTAATAGTTTTTAATTTTTTATTGTAATTTTATAATATTTATTATATTATTTTCACCCACAATTTTAACTATTTACCCTAAACTTTGGTAATAAAAATTAATAGTGTTACTATTAATATTTTCCAATAATAAAATGGATATATTTAATAAATTTATTCCTTATGATTCCAAATAGTTAATCCATTTTTTGAAATTCCAAACATATAAATTTTATAAATTAATTAAAAATTAATCTCATTGACGGAATGAGAAAACGTGTTTCTAAAGTAAAAACATCCAAATGTTCACGATGTTTTTATATCCAATTTCTATGTGAAATTTATTTCAATGACATAAATTTTATTAACTAATATTAAATTTTATGATTATACATAATAACCAATGAAATATAAAATTTAACATCTTAAATTATTTTTACGAAAAACTATGTTAAATTAAAATGAAATATTTTTTACTATTCAACAAAAAATAAATCTTATTAGAAAAATTCCAGAAAAAAACTAAGTAAATTTTTATAATATTAATTTAAAATAATAATTTTATGTTTTCCAAATATATTTTAATAAATTTTCATAAACATTAATTTAAAAAATTATCCTTCAAAATAAGTAAAAACGACATTTTTTAAAATATATTTCATTTATGCATAAAATTTGATTTATTCTTATATAATGTCTAGAAAAAAAATAATTTTTATGTTAAATATTATATTTTATATTTCATTAATATAATTAGACATTAGGTATTTTTATTTTTATATTGTACAAAGCACACTTGTACACATTTAAATACTTTTTTAGAAAAAATATTAAATAAATTAAAAACAGTTTTACCTTATTTTATAATTAATTTATAAATAATAATATATACATATGCAGACCATAATTTATTAATTAATTAATCATGTTCATATTCACCACTCAATCAACTAATTTATAATTAGATTATTTAAATAATATGGTATTCCATAGAAACTCGGTGTTGCGTGTAACATATTCTAAGCTAGTGTTTGTGTGTATTGAAAGCTTAACATGGTGTAGAGTTAAATGATTTATAAGAAAACAATAAATTATTTAAAAACATTTTTCATAAAAATCCCATGGTTTTACTTTCTACCCAACTTGAAATTATTTTCTCCCTCAAAATTTTTGTAGGATATCATAAGTTTATTAGTTGAATGTTTCCTTTATAGAAAACATCATCATAAAAATAAATAATAATACACCCTTTAAAAAGAGAAATTTGGAAACATAATGGTTACCCAATGTGACTCATAACTAGGTTTCCATGTAGAAGAAAATATAAGGAATGTGAAGTCATGTACATGGAAGGTAAATCTAACTATCAGGTTCTGATGGAGATTCATAGAGAACATGGTGAGGAGAAAGTTAACAATCACAAGGACCTAAATATATAAAGATCTAAGGGACTATTAGAATCATTAAAAATATGTTATTAGGAAAAATATTGTTTCCAAGATTCATTCCCTACAGTTAAATAATTTCCAAGAGAATAAATACTTAATTGATTTCCTTAAATAACATAAGCATATCTCATACTTTTGTTGTTCCTTGATAAATTTCCACTTCATTAGTTTTTCAAATAAACAAAGGTGAAATTTTCATTCCTAATGAATTATCATATCATTAGATACATCGAATTATACATTATTCCATCTGTCATTACAATAAAAAAAATATATAACATAGTTTATCCAATATGCACATGACTTCATATAGAGAGATAATACCTTAACCTCTAAAACCTCATCTGACTGTTGACATAAATAGTTCCATAAATTAATAACCATATAACCCTTTCGAATGTTTCATTTCAAAAACATTATTAATAAAGTCACTAAATGTCTCAATATATCATATCATTGATCCCTTGTATATTAAAAATCACGTCCTTTTTGTCCCAAAGTAGACATGTGAATACCATTATCTTGTATACATGTAATTCCATATTGAATACACACATGATTATTCATTACTTATATAAGATCATGTATTAAAATAATATGGGAATATTGGTATCATACTTGTACTAATAAAATATGCGATTTTATTATTCAACAATCCATGTAGATAATCACTTTAAATATCACGAATGAATAGAAAATAATAATTTCATGGTGTTCATTAATTCAAAATAAAACATGAAATTATCAACTAATGAGGAATTAATAAGTATTATCATATTATCGTGGTTCACTTCATTCGTTATTATATAATAATTGTTACCTTTTTCACCTTTCTTCATATGTTTTTTGGCTTATCGTCAACATTATTCCATAGATTGGGGAACTTTTTATCATAATACCCAAACTCCGTAAAATTGAAACAATGAAATGTGGGAGCTGTATATTTGGAGAATTTTCAATATTAACATTATTATATACCCTCTTCCCATCACTTTATAATTTATCCACTTGATGATTTTATTATTCACAATTATAACACCCCCTAGTCTCATTCAGTCTTTCACCTAAGTGCTTCTTCGTGAATTTCAAGTATATGGATACCTGAAATTTCACTCCATAATTAATGTTTTCATGATAAATTATATTAATTTTCTTATCTAAACTTGATGAATAGTGGGAATATCCAATTTTCATTTCACCATTCAATTCACAGTGAATGACTTATTTCTATCTACTAAAGTCTCTTGTAGCCCCGACATTCTGGAGACTTGGTTTCATTATCCTATATAAATGATCAATTTTTTAGGGATTATGAATAACCTAAAAGTGTATCTTTCATTTATTTTAAAATTAGCCTCATAGGTACTAGTTTATTAATATTTGTTTTACCTCCGAGGTGGTGTGTTCTGGGTGCGGAGGAAACAGTCTGACGATAATTATCACCCGTCTATTTTTTCAGAGATGGTTTCTTGTCAAATTCATAAGTTCTTTTGTTTCAACCAATTGAGAATCATTATCCTTTATATGAATATTTAATTAACCCCAAAGGGACTGGGTAATTTTTCCAATTTGTATTGTGAGGGAGACGCCACAATCAAATGGTCCCATCGGGCGATTTCATGGGGTCATGCACATTTGAAATAGGTCCTCCACAGATATAACATCCTTGGATGGCCTATAATGAGTTTATTCATGGTGGTAGAAACAACCAAAAACCCTGGTATCCATGATTCAAAGACCTACTTTCCAATGTTAGGTTCATGTTGATGGATGATTCATCCAACACACTTAAGGACTCCATTGGTCGAGAGGATGGGATTTTGGGCTCACAGCTCCCTTTTGGGGAGGATTATTTCCTGTTACTAGACTCTAATAGATTTAAGTCATGTTCATATGTTCGTGAATCCATGGTTCCTTCCCAGTTAATGTTTCCATGTTCGAACCCTAGTTGATAAAATCATCGTAGGAATACACGAATTTGACACTACAGAGGAAATGCTGACTTAATCTAAATAATAAGGCGCTCTGGAGTATATCATCATCCAGGGGAGAAATGTGACTTTATATTGGTATCATATCCATAATATATGTTTCCAACATATCCTTGATAGTGGAATCAGAAGCTACATAGTTTTGATTAGCTGGGGCTTACGCATGGAAGATTCCCATTTTAAGGGGGAATGGATGGGAGAAACCATTTGTATGGGCACCCTTTTAAGATCGGCCATTCGAGTAGGCATCCATCACATCCATGATTGATCCGGAATATGAGTTATCATAGTTCGGATTGTGTGTGGCATATGCATGGTAGCTGCCCATTTATGAGAAACATAATTCAGTGATCCCTTATGGGAGGGTACCCTTTTTAGATCTGGTTTTCGAGTAGCCATCCTACATATCCTAGTGTGATTAAGAATCAGAGTTCTCATTGTTAAGATGGTGTGGGGATTACGCATGTAATCTTCCCATTTAAGAGAAACTTTATTTGGTGATCCCTTTTGTGATGTCATCCTCTTGATCTTGGGCCTTTGGGTAGTCATCCTACATATCCCAGTTTGATTAGGAATAAGAGTTCTTGTAGTTCAGATAGTGTGGGGATTACACATAGAACTGTCCCATTTAATAGAAACATTATTGGGTGATCCCTTATGAGAGGGCTCCCTTTTGAGCTCGGTCCATTGTTTAGGCATCCTACGTATCCTATCTTGATCATGAATCGGTGTTCTCGTAGTTCGGATTTGTGTGGGAGGTTTTAATAATCACAAACGTAGGAGACCATGTGATTCATGCTTGGTGTGAGAAACAAGAGGATCTAAGAGATCTAGCCAACCACATGATCCCTATTCTATTGGCAGGAGAGGGAGAGCCCGTAGTGGAAGAGGCCAGGGTAATGGTGGGTGAGGGAACAAAGTAATGAACCTTTTAATGTGAGATGACATTAAGGGTCATGCAGCCCGACCATGGAGCATCGGGGACTTGCCTCAGTGGAAGGGCCTAGGAACATGTTTTGGGATGTGGACGAGTGTCGTCCTCATCAAAAGGAGAAGCAGACATAGCCCCCTTGACTTATCATCATTCCTCAATGAATGGAAAATCATGTGATCTACTGTAATCCCTAGAACGGAGAGGTTCACATCATCATTCTATGGTTGGACTTAATGTTACCATTGGAATGTACACCCACAAACATTCACAATGTCCAAACTTTTGTGGGGAGAGAATTCATGACACTTTTTATCATGGGTATGTAGACACATAGGTGTGTGATGAATCACACAATGGTTGGATCATACGGTCTATTGGCTTTGGGAGATGATTTGTACTGATACTAGGGGACTGGTTTGCTGAGGGATTATGGAGGACAAGATGTTAATAGAGGAGTTAGGTTTCAACTGGATGGAATAATATTTGAAAACACCCCATTCCACGAACTGATTTCTTATGTGGGATGAGGTAATCTCAATATACCAGAGTGCTATGTAGGAATACTATCCATCTGCGTACTGATGTGGTAGGTGAGCATGGTTGTAGACCGTTGTGCACCATAGCGGCAGGTGTTCCATTATGCCACTTTGGGTTCCATCCATCTACTGGGGAAATAAGTGGCAACGAGTTGAATTCGCATAGCAATACACTAAGAGAAAACCCATTTTGAAGTAGGTTCTGGTGGATTAATGTTCACTGGGAGTTCATCTGCTTGAATTATGTGGTTCGCAGTTTCACCAATTAGGTCTGCGGTTCTATTATTTTTATTAATTTCCCCGATTTTTTAGTTTGCAGAAAGCGGTACCTATAGTGAGTGTGGTTCTCAATTTGGGCTTCACCGATGCTACTAGAATGAATCTGGAATCTTCGTCATGTTCTTCCAACTTCTGGGTCCACTTCAATCTTTCGTTATCCGTGATTTTCAATTTCTTTTGTGCTCTTTTTATAGAGCATCGGGGAAATTTTATCTATTGAGAATGTGTCACAATTTGTGGAGGCTAATGCAGATATATTCAAACCCGTGGAAGACTCGGTAAATCTGGGGATTGTGGGGGATATGTTTTGCGATCATGGTTTTTTGAACCCTGTCGATTTGCTTCATTCATGACTAGTTGTGTTCACCAAACAGTAAGCAGATGGCTTTCTCACTGACAATTCCTTTAGCGACATTGTTCATAGACCATTGGGTTCACGGGCCATCACTTCGTGGGCCAACACCTAACGGATCATCCCACGTACCAGTGATTTGTGATCTAGGTGGTTTCCAAACCAACTTGGTGATGGTATGCAGGCCATTTGAAATCCTATAAAAACTTGAATTATTCACGTTTCTTCTAAAATTTTCAACTCAATTTTAGTCCATTCACCTAGATTCTCTTAAAATTTTACTTTCGTCCATATGAAGACTGATTGTGGTACTATTTTCTACCCATTGATGTATTTTTTGGACCCTATAAATTCCCCTCATTGGAATATGGTCCATTCAGAACGAAAAGGGAACAATTCAGATATAGAAGTGGGCCTAAACTGAAATGGTACATGGTAGTACCAATAGGCCCAGTAAGAGGGGACCACACCTATATATAGGTTCCCATGTCTTTTTTGTTTTACCGTTTCTCGCGGGGAAATGTTATCTCGACTTCCCCTGCTTCCTCTGTATTTTCCTACCACGATTGTTCCAAAAATTAACTCGACGAACAGCTTCGTACATACCGTGAATAGAACTTTCTGCCTTTATGCTATCTGTGAACCCTATTTTGGACTTTCATGAATGTAATTTTGGAATGTTAAACCTAATATCTTGATTCTGAATAGGAGAACTCAACACATCTTATGTGTCCTCATACAGATCTTGATCTGGAGAATTGAACGTTAAGTATTATTAATCCGAACGTAATATTTTATTCCATGATCCTTAAAAATGAACATAAAGAGTACTTGGTTTGTAGTATACACCTTCCAAAAATCCTTCTTCTTGTCTTCCATTTCTATGTGGGCCGTCACCTCACAGATTATTCACATACCATGGCGGTATGAAGTGAAACGTTTCCGTGTATCATAGTCATATTCGACTATTGCGTCCACATATCATGAAGTGCGCGGGATATGGCTACAACATACCATTTCTATGAAAATTATTTTAATCCTTCTGTGGACATAATTTAAGTCATTTACACATTTTTTGTATCCTTTATCCATCAATTTTTATTGGAATAATTTTTATCATCTTTTTGATACCCTCGTACAGGTTGCTATGTTTGCATCACAGGCTGTGATAAAATCATCTAAGACAAGGGTGGCCATGGTGGGGAATAAAGAGGATCATCTTCAGGCCAATATTATTCCTCGTGACTGCTTCTTAAATGATATCTTGATAACTGATCTCTTTACTTACCAAAAATCTATACAGTTGCAAATTTACGGATTTGGACTCCCTGACGATGTTCCTTTACCATTGGCTGACCTCGATACCCCTTTCATCCTCTTAGAGGAACCGCATGGACATGATCAAGCAAACATTTTCCCAGTTTGAGAAGTCATGGACACTCAGATTAAGGAGAATATATTCATACTAAGAGGTCAGTTTGGACTCGAGAGAATTTTGGGTATCACGATGGTGTCCCAAGACTAGTCTCCTGAGAGTACCCATCAATTATCAACATCTCCCAAGAAAACCCTAACGGAGGGTGGATAACAATGTGCAATTTTACGGGTCAGAGTATGTTTTTCTGATGAGTGGGCCTTGGCATTCTGGGTACATCACTCCAATTTAGAGTCCCCTGATTAATTGGAGGCGGTGGGCTTGTATCAAGAAGTATGGGTTTCTCAGTTTTCGGTCTTCTCCCCAGGAAAAATCCTACCTGATTTACTATGCCAAGAGTGTTCAAGATGAAACACCTTCCTTTTTTTGTATTGGGAGGTGGGAATCAGCTTATGGGATATCCACCATCTTGGAGGACTCCCTATCCTTGGAAGGATGAATGATGAGATTCTCCCAATAGCAACTACTTGAATCGACATTGTCCATGTGTCCCCTTTGAAAAGGAGTTAATTGGTTATGGAAGATGGATTAATTGATCCCCCCTACAGGCTTGTTCTATTATCCCATTCTAGGTGTCGATATGGTTATTCTTATAGGTGAGTGGACCTAAACTGATGGATCGCCTCAGTCGATATCATCCATCTCATCTTTCCTTCTAGACTCCAAGGTCATATTGTGATACCCTTGACGTGGGGTGATATACCACATGGGTATATGAGATTATACCAGTCTTCTCATCTACTCATAGATTATGGGGTTTCATTCATGTGTTATCGATTGGATGGCTCTTCCCATCCCACGATGTATATACCAAGGTTTGGACATGTAATTTTATGGTGGTGGCCACACTGGAAGAGGGTCGACCCATTAATTTTCCCCTCCAACCATCAACCAACTTTTTGAGTTATTGGAAAAAATATTGGAAGGTAGGCCCCCACATCATCTTAGTGGATCATTTCAATTCTTCTACGAGTGGATGAAAGAACACATTCCTTGTAATGAATATTGGAATACTTGAAATCTTCCTCATTATGGATTTCAACCCACCCTTATCAATATTTCTATTGTTCTTCCCATGAATCAAAGCATAATTGATGTTGTTGGATTGCTGAATGATGATTCCCACATTTCATTTTTTCTACATCCTACCCCTAAATTATTGTTTAGAGGTGATAGGGGGAATTATTCGGATGAGTTCTCATACCCCATCACACCTTGGGACAATATGATCATAGCTCATATAGATCTCATTTTTGATCCATACCTCCCTTAGTGGTTTTCCAAGAAATTTGGTTTCATTCAACAAGCTCCACATCTTCCTGCTTCTCAATTAAGTGGAGAATATCATCCCATAGTTCATTGCCAATTATGGCTCATTACGATGGATGAAGGTTCTACAATGGATATTGTCATCCCATATACAACAGAATATGCATTCCTATCATTTGAATATGCCCAACTGTGGGTGGACTGTTACCCTAATAGGATAATAAGAGAACTAGTTCATCAGTTGTAGAAACCATTAACCAATCATCGCCCCATCCATACCCATATGAATATTAAACACATTACTTCGACTGTGAAGACAGTAAAAACAACATCTTCTAATCATTTCCCTGTATCACCCACGATGGATACACGACCTATTCCTTCCCTTATGGTAATAAAGTGCTCAGTTCACCATCAGAAGCTTCTAGAAGGGGCGTCATCAGTACAACTAATCTCATTGGGTGGTGATTTATACTGATCCACTCTTGATGGTACTTCCCATTGGAATAAAGAGGTTGGTCCAAGCATAATATCATTGGATTCCTGAGAATCAATGCAAGTACTCCGCATCTAGTTGCAGTGGTTGAACCACCTGAGGTAAAGGAGATCCCCCCATTGTAGGTGACCTGTCACAGGTCTCTTCCTACTCATGTGATGATGCTTCCTACTTATAAAAATGTAGCGTTATGGGAGTATCAAGATATTTGTTCTGTGGGGAGGCACTAGGAAGTGCCAAAAAAGGCATGGTTCTAATTTCATGCTCTTTCCTTGGAGACACATATGGCCCATTTTTCTTACGAGACAGAAAATTTTCAATGATTGAAAATTGATTTGGGTTCCAAAGTATTTATTATTGGTACATGAATTTAATAATGTACCAAATATTCATAGCCCGATAATACCTTTCCTCCTATGAGGAAAATATTTCCATGTTATATTCCTCTGATCACCAAGTTATGAACATCTGACATGTTTCAGAAAAATTAGATCACATAATGGCCTAAGAGGAGAAAGATGTAATTTGGTGGAAAACCTAGAGGAAGTGTTTTAGGAGAGATAGGCCCATTAGGCAAGGTTGAGGGATCAACTGGACTCTTGAAGTTCCAAATACGAAGCTATCCAGAAGAATGGGTGGGACCTTAAAGTCTTTATGGATGGGGTGTGTTCGATAGTCATGGATGAAATAGAGGAGATAGAATACATGGAGAAAACTATTTATATCATGTGGAAATAACATCCCATTAATCTAGAAAGGGAAACCCGATTCTTATTTTAGCTCTTTCCCAAGTCATGATGTGTAATCTTTCCTTTTTTGATACTTTAAAGAGACACTGAACTGAGGATGTTCCTCCATTTTTGTTAAATTAGATGAAATTAATTTTACATTAAATATATTTTCTTATCAATTTCCTATCATATCAATAGATTAAAATAAATCATATAAATGTTATTTAAATTAGGTATTAATCTTAAACCATGACCATTAAAGTGAAATAATCATCATGATCTCTAATTTCTACTTGATCCGCGAGACTCAGTGAGCATAGTTCAAATATTGCAGTGGTTTTATGGAACACCTCATGAACTTTTAAGTCTTTTTTAATTATTACCATAATTCTTGACGATTAATTCTTGAAATGGGCTTAGTGGGAGTAATTTTACTTTTACTTAGGCCTCCCTTTGTAGGTTTTCGACCTAACAAGCTTTACGTCCTTTTGAAAGTTCAACATTTTTTTAACAAACCAATACTCGAATTTTAAACAGATGAACCGTATTCAGATATTCCCCACAGAAATTATGGAATATTTTTCATTCTATGGAATTTTACAGTTTCTACAATCAATCTTATTACTAATATTTTATCTCAAACTGATTTTTCCAAATTTAACAGGGCACGGGCCATAATTAGATATTTCCTGCCAAGAGTGTTATAATATCCTTTAGACATGGATTATAGATATTTCATAACCCTGAATTTGTTAATTTTCGACATGCATGAGGGTCAAGAGATTATTAATGTGTACAGAAGTAAGAATGATCTCTCACGGGGACAAATATTCTTTTTATTAATGGCCACTTTTATGGGAAACATACGTAGATCCACTAGGGAATGAAGTGTATATCCAATGAAATGTGTCATCAAGACATTGTACTTCCATCTCAGATGTCCATGATTGGATATGAAATAGTTTGAATTTAATTTGATGTTAGGAGACATGGTGGGGGCCGGTCTGAGTAATAGTATCCAAAAATATTAGGGATAATCATATCATATTTGAGTGGGAAACTTTTACTTCATGGTTATTACTTATGAAAGGGAGATATGGTGAATGATTAGTTCAATTATGAATTCCCTTTCTTTTTTCATGGGAACATGTAAGTGGAAGGTATGTAAGATAATGTCAAGAAATTTTCCAAATACAAGGTTGTGACAAGACAAGAATGTCATTTGAACATATGGAAACTTGAAAGGACTCTCTTATGAACGAATTTACCTTTCCTTTATAGAATTTTTGTAAAAGATATATACAGAGCCTCTAGGGAATGATATGCATAATAAATCAAAGGTGATCTCAAGACACTGGTCTTCCATATCTGATGTCTATGTAGGATTATGGAGATTGTAAAATTTATGAATAGGGCATGTGGCTTTTGACACGGGGTTCACCTAAACACAAAACATGGCATTTAAACTTATCTTTTTTTGGGAAACCCGAAAATGAGTGGGGGATAGTTTTATTAATATGGATCAACTTCACTCATATGGATGTGGTATCTTTAGAACCCTCAAAAGAGACCAAAGATGATTCGGGCCAGCATGTTCCAATATATCAAGGATGTGTGTAGAGAGGAAAATGTAAAAAATGACTCTAAGGGCCCTTGAATCAGGAGATATGGAACGAGTCTTGGATGTCGTTGGGTATACACAGATAGGATAAGACTCAACAAAGGAAAAATTTGACTTTTAATGATTTCCATTTTTGTGGGAAACATATGAAAAGCCACCTGATCATGATATGCATAGTCAAAAAAATTTGTCCAAATGACAATGGACTTCTTTCCCAGATAGCCACGAATGATTATTGGAATTCATTATCACTCAGAGCATAGAGTTTGTGGTATGGAAGGACTTTATCAATATATATTGGGGACATTTGGGCTAGAATCTACTTGTGGACATAGGTATCCGTTATATTGATCTAACTCACATACAAGGTGAGGCATTCATCTCATCATTAAGGTACCTGTTCACATAACATCATATGGAAAGTACATGGGGTTCCTCTCGAGGAAGGGAACTCTGACATCCCTTTTAGAGTAGTGTTTCTATGACTAAATTCATGGACAGTTTTCCCATAATGTCACAGTGGATGTCTTACTATGATCACTATGATCCCGTAAACTATGATCGATGTGAGAAACAAGAGATTACGAGCATTCTGGATCACCTCCTAAGAATGTCAAAATGCGCATCAGAGAGCACTTTTGGCATTATCCATTTTCTGTGAAGTTTAACATCATACAAAAATGATGATTTAGGACTTGCAGTTTAATGTTGTGCGGTGGGGAAAAGATTTTGTGCACTTTAGAGTCATGCAACAAGGATGATTATGATTATGATTTCATATAGATATTTAATAGATTTTATTTAATTTCAATCAGGATGTTCTAGTGTTACATTGACGTGAGTAATGATAGAAGTTGTAAATCATAGTTTCAGAGGGTAACATAGATCAAGAGGGATGGCATGGAGTTTGGAAGCCATTGGGAATACTAAGATAGTAAAGGAATCTTCTGGGGACGAATTTTCCTTTAATTGATGATCTTTTTTGTTTGCAACTTATCCAGATCCACCAAGACATGATGTGCATAGTCAAACAATGGTATCCATAGGACTCTGGCCTTCCATATCAGATGTCCATGAATGATTACGTGGATCCATGTTTTCCAGAAATATGGTATTTAGAAAATGAGAAAGTGGTTGTTGGGAATTTAAATAATATACAAACCATGAATAACCTTGAACTACTAGAGCTTCCATATAGTTCTGACTCGTTTGGATTGGGGGAAGCAAGATCATTTGATTTATTATGAGTAGGGGCATCCGCATGATTTTGTGAAACTAAGAACTAGGCCACACATAACTCTAGTGGAATTTCACAGTTTACTATCATTTGATTAGGACAGCTCATGGACACCTCGTACAAGTCTAACATATTCATGGTGAAAGGGATATTTTTTCATGGTGGTGGTTTCTAGGCTAGGATGTAAAATCTGGGCATCACTATGTATCCTACAATGACCAAAATCAATCAATACATAGTTTTGAACATTCCACATATAGATCTGGTTCATTCCATGTGTAGGAACATGTGAGGGAGTTTTTTTAAAATGAAGGCTGGGTTGTGATGCCAAATCACGACATCACTACATATTCTACAAGGGCATGGATCATGCCATGTGTAGTTATAAACATTCGTTGTACTGATCTGGCTCAGTCCATGTGTAGGGACATTTTAGTTTTATTTACTATAGGTTTGGAGTCTACCATATTTCCCTATAATGTATTTTAGTAATATAATCATTACCACTGATCCTATGATCATGTTAGTTATACTCAATTTGAAAAACAATGAGTGATAGCGTTTCTTGTTATGGTGTTGTGAGTTAGAGGATATTATGGTGGGATTTTTTTGTGGGGGATGGGCCAAGGTCAAGGATCGAGGCATCACTACATAACCTATGAGGGTAGTTTTCAAGACATATGTAGTTATTTGATCGATCCTTCAGTTTATCATTATGTGATTAGGATGCCTTGTGCTATGTAGTTTGACATCTTATTGAAAGGACATGATTCATTGTTTACTATCATGTTTCAGGGATGAGTTCCTAACAAGTTTAAATCATTTGGAAAGGACTATGACTCATAATTTAGGGTCATAGAGTTTGGACCATTACATCACATTATTACTACCCATAGTTTAATGTCATAGTGTTCAGTCCATTGCTAATACTAAACATTTTCTTATCATGTTGGTCATGAAAAATACTCAATGTTTAGGGTCATGGAGTATGAACCATGGCATGAGAATTGGTAACAAGAATCATAGTCTATGTTCTTAGAGTTTGGAAAATGAAATGTGGGTTTCTATAACTAATAGTTTATCATCATAGAGTTTGGAAAAAATTTGATTTATTACTAATCATAGTTTAACGTCGTAGAGCTTGAACCATGATGTCATGTTGTTGTTACGTGAAATACTTCATCAGGATCTTTTCATTTGTGGGAGCCGTGTTGAGGTTCTTGTCCATTGATATCATGGTGTATTCTCCATTTGAATAGAACCTCTGTATGACACAAGGTCATTCCAACTTTTGTTCAAGATTTAGAGGATTCTTCCTGAGTATCATCGGGTCTATAATGACTAACCCCATTTCTCCTTCAATGAAATATCGAAGGTGAACAATTCTATTGAAGGCTTATGAGATCAAATTTTGGTAGATTTCCAAATAGTGTAAAGTGGTATCCTCTTTTCATCTAGATGATCAAACTCATAAAAATATCACTGGGATTGTTCTTCTAATCACAATTGATCAGAAATGGCTACACGAAGTGATGGAACATGGATTTCTATATGAAAAAACGCGTCTACCTAGTATACTAGTGAGTACGGGGTCTCTTGCATGGTAGTGTGGGTCATGGTATGATAAACCCACAATGCGTGAATGATCTTATCTGGCAATCATTTCTAATCCTTATCAACCATGTTATGCAGTATGGTGGATAGAGTCTTATTAAAATCCTATATCTACCCATTGGAAATTGTGTGGTAATGGATGAATGGTTGGTATAGATTCCATACTCCTTCTATAACTTTTCCAACATAGCAGAGAACAAATCAGTGCCATTTTCCGTCAATACTATATGAGGGTCACCAAATCGGGTGATGATGTTGGCGTTCACAAAGCTAATGATTTTTTTCATCCCATCTTCTTTAAGGGATATAGATTTGGTCTATTTGGAAAAGAAGTCTATCGTTGTGAGTATGAACATGAATTTTTTAGAGATTTCTTGAGGATCTGGTCCCACAATATCCATCCCTCAGTAGGTGAATGACTAGGAGTATATTTTTGTATAATGTAACTCTGGGGTTCGGTGCAAATTTACGGCTTTGGACTCCCTGAAGATGTTCCTTTACCATTGGCTGACCTCGATACCCCTTTCATCCTCTTAGAGGCAACACAATTACATGATCAAGAAAACATTTTCCCAGTTTGAGAAGTCATGGACACTCAGATTAAGGAGAATATATTCATACTAAGAGGTCAGTTTGGACTCGGGAAAATTTTGGGTGTCATGATGGTGTCCCAAGACTAGTCACCTGAGAGTACCCAACAATTATCAACATCTCCCAAGAAAACCCTAACAGAGGGTGGAGAACAATCTGTGATTCTACGGGTTGGAGGATGTTTTTCTGATGAGTGGGCCTTGGCATTCTGGGTACATCACTCATTTTTAGAGTCCCCTGACTAGTTGGAGGCGGTGGGCTTGTATCAAGAAGTATGGGTTTCTCAGTTTTCGGTCTTCTCCCAAGGAAAAATCCTACCTGAGTTACTATGCCAAGAGTGTTCAAGAAGAAAAACACTCCTTTTTGTATTGGGAGGTGGGAATCAGCTTATCGGATATCCACCATCATGGAGGACTCCCTATCCTTGGAAGGATGAATGATGAGTGTCTCCCTATAGAAACTACTTGAAATGACACTGTCCATGTCTCCCCTTTGAAATGGAGTTTATTGGTTATGGAAGATGGATTACCTAATCCCCCCCTCCAGGCTTGTTATGTTATCCCATTCGAGGTGTGGATATGGTTATTATTATAGGTGAGTGGACCTAAACTGATGGATCTCCTCAGTCAATATCATCCATCTCATCTTTCCTTCTAGACTCCAAGGTCATATTGTGATACCCTTGACGTGGGGTGATATACCACATGGGTATATGAGATTATACAAGTCTTATCAACTGCTCATAGATTATGGGGTCACATTCCCGCGTTATCGATTGGGTGGCTCTTCCCATCCCCTGATGTATATATCGAGGTTTGGACATGTAATTTTATGGTGGTGGCCACACTGGAAGAGGGTCGACCCATTAATTTTCCCCTCCAACCATCAACCATCTTTTTGAGTTATTGGAAATAATATTGGAAGGTAGGCCCCCACATCATCTTAGTGGACCATTTCAATTCTTCTACGAGTGGATGAAAGAACAAATTACCTGTAATGAATATTGGAATACTTGAAATCTTCCTCATTATGGATTTCAACCCACCCTTCTCAATATTTCTATTGTTCTTCCCACGACTCAAAGCATAATTGATGTTGTTGGATTGCTGAATGATGATTCCCACATTTCATTTTTTCTACATCCTACCCCTAAATTATTGTTTAGAGGTTATAGGGGGAATTATTCGGATGAATTCTCATACCTCATCACACTTTGGGACAATATGATCATAGCTCATATAGATCTCATTTTTGATCCATACCTCCCTTAGTGGTTTCCCAAGAAATTTGGTTTCCTTCAACAAGCTCCACATCTTCCTGCTTCTCAATTAAGTGGAGAATCTCATCCCATAGTTCATTGACAATTATGGCTCATTATGATGGATGGAGGTTCTACAGTGGATTTTGTCATCCCATATACAACAGAATATGCATTCTTATCATTTGAATATGCCCAACTGTGGGTGGACTGTTACCCCAATAGGATACTAAGAGAACTAGTTCGTCAGGTGTAGAAACCTTTAACCATTCGCCGCCCCATCCATACCCATATGAATATTCAACACGTCCCTTCTACTGTGAAGACAGTAAATCTAAATCTTCTAATCATTTCCATGTATCACCCACGATGGATACACCACCTATTCCTTCCCGTGTGGTAATAAGGTGCTCAGTTCACCATCAGATGCCTCTAGAATGGGCATCATCAGTGCAACTAATCTCATTGGGTGGTGATTTATACTACTCCCCTGTTGAGGGTAATTTCCATGGGCATAAGGAGGTTGGTCCAAGCAAAGTATCATTGGATGCCTGAGAATCTATGCAAGTACTCCGCATCTGGTTGCAGTGGTTGAACCACCTGAGGTAAAGGAGATCCCCCCATTGTAGGTGACCTGTCGTAGGTCTCTTCCTACTCATGTGATGATGCTTCCTACTTATAAAAATGTAGCGTTATGGGAGTATCAAGATACTTGTTCTGCGAGGAGGCACTAGGAAGTGCCAAAAAATTCATGGTTCCAATTTCATGCTCTTGCCTTGGAGACACATATGGCCCATTTTTCTGACGAGAAAGAAAATTTTCAATGATTGTACATTGAGTTGGGTTCCAAAGTATTTATTATTGTTACATGAATTTAATAATGTACCAAATACTCATATCCCGATAATACCTTTCCTCCTATGAGGAAAATCTTTCCATGTTATATTCCTCTGATCACCAGGTTATGAACATCCAACATGTTTCAGAAAAATTAGATCACATAATGGCCTAAGAGGAGAAAGATGTAATTTGGTGGAAAACCCAGAGGAAGTCTTTCGGGAGAAATAGGCCCATTTGGAAAGGTTGAGGGATCAACTGGACTCTTGAAGTGCCAAATACGAAGCTATCCAGATGAATGGGTGGGACCATAAAGTCTTTATGGATGGGGTGTGTTCGATAGTCATGGATGAAATAGAGGAGATAGAATACATGGAGAAAACTATTTATATCATGTGGAAATAACATCCCATTAATATATAAAGGGAAAACCGATACTTATTTTAGCTATGTCCCAAGTCATGATGTGTAATCTTTCCTTTTTTGATACTTTAGAGAGACTCTGAACTGGGGATGTTCCTCCATTTTTTTTAAATTAGATGAAACTTATTTTACATTAAATACATTTTCTTTTCCATTTCCTATCATATCAATCGATTACAATCAATCATATAAATGTTATTTCAATTAGGTATTAATCTTAAACCATGACCATTAAAGTGAAATAATCATCATGATCTCTAATTTCTACTTGATCTGCGAGACTCAGTGAGCGTAGTTCAAATGTTGCAGTGGTTTTATGGAACACCTCATGAACTTTTAAGTCTTTTTTCATTATTACCATAATTATTGCCTATTAATTCTTGAAATGGGCATAGTGGGATTTATTTTACTTTTACTTAGGCCTCCCTTTGTAGGGTTTTGACCTAACAAGCTTTACGTCCTTTTGAAGGTTCAACATTTTTTTAACAAACCAATACTCAAATTTTACACAAATGAACCATATTCAGATATTCCACACAGAAATTATGGAATATTTTTCTTTCTGGGGAATTTTACAGTTTCTCCAATCAATCTTATTACTAATATTTTATCTCAAACTGATTTTTCCAAATTTAACAGGGTAGGGGCCCTAATTAGAGATTTCCTGCCAAGAGTGTTCTAATATCCTTTAGACATGGATTATAGATATTTCATAACCCTGAATTTGTTAATTTTCGACATGCATGAGGGTTAAGAGATTATTTATGTGTAAATAAGTAAGAATGATCTCTCATGGGGACAAATATTATTTTTATTAATGGCCACTTTTACAGGCAACATATGTAGATCCAACAGGGAATGAAGTGTATATCCAATGAAATGTGTCATCTAGACACTGTACTTCCATCTCAGATGTCCATGATTGGATATGAAATAGTTTTAATTTAATTTTATGTTGGGAGACATGGTGGGGGCCGGTCTGAGTAATAGTATCCAAAAATATTAGGTATAATGATATCATATTTGAGTGGGAAACTGTTCCTTCATGGTTATTACTTATGCAAGGGAGATGTGGTGAATGATTAGTTCAATTATGAATCCCCTTTATTTTTTCATGGTAACATGTAAGTGGAAGGTATGTAAGATAATGTCAAGAAATATTCCAAATACAACGGTGTGACAAGACATGAATGTCATTTGAGCATATGGAAACTTGAAAGGAATCTCCTGTGAACGAATTTACCTTTCCTTTATAGTCTTTTTATAAGAGATATATAAAGAGACTCTAGGGAATGATATTCATAATAAATCAAAGGTGATCTGAAGACACTGGTCTTCCATCTCTGATGTCTATGTAGGATTATAGAGATTGTCAAATTTCTGAATAGGGCATGTGACTTTTGACAAGGGGTTCACCTAAACACAAAACATGGCATTTAAACTTATCTTTTTTTGGGAAACCCGAAAATGAGTGGGGGATATTTTTTTGAATATGGATCAACTTCACGCATATGGATGTGGTATCTTTAGAACCCTCAAAAGAGACCAAAGATGATTCGGGCCAGCATGTTCCAATATATCAAGGATGTGTGTAGAGAGGAAAATGTAAAAAATGACTCTAAGGGCCCTTGAATCAGGGGATATGGAACGAGTATTAGATGTCATTGGGCATACAAAGATAGGATAAGACTCAACATAGGAATAATTTTACTTTTAATGATAGCCATTTTTGTGGGAAACATATGCAAAGCCACCTGATCATGATATGCATAGTCAAAAAAATTTGTCAAAATGACAATGGACTTCTTTCCCAGATAGCCACGAATGATTATTGGAATTCATTATCACTCAGAGCATAGATTTTGTGGTATGGAAGGAAATTTTCAATATATATTGGGGACATTTGGCCTAGAATCTACTCGTGGAATTGGGTATCCCTTATATAGATCTAACTCACATACAAGGTGAGGCATTCATCTCATCATTAAGGTACTTGGTCACATAACATCGTATGGAAAGGACAAGGGGTTCCTCTCGAGGAAGGGAACTATGACATGCCTTTTAGAGTAGTGTTTCTATGACTAAATTCATGGACAGTTTTCCCATAATGTCATAGTGGATGTCTTACTAAGATCCCTATGATCCTGTGAACTATGATCGATGTGAGAAACAAGAGATTACGAGCATTCTGGATCACCTCCTAAGAATTTCAAAATGAGCATCAGAGAGAACTTTTGGCATTATCCATTTTCTGTGAAGTTTAACATCATACAACAATGATGATTGAGGCCTTACAGTTTAATGTCGTGCGGTGGGGACAAGATGTTGTGCACTTTAGAGTCATGCAACTAGGATGATTATGATTATTATTTCATAAAGATATATAATAAATTTTTTTTTTATTTCAATCAGGATGTTCTAGTGTTACATTGACGTGAGTAATGATAGAAGTTGTAAACTATAGTTTCAGAGGGTAACATAGATCAGGAAGGATGGCATGGAGATTGGAATCCATTGGGCATACTGAGATAGTAAAGGAATCTCCTAGAGACGAATTTTCCTTTAATTGATGACCTTTTTTGTTGGCAACATATCCAGACCACCAAGGCATGATGTGCATAGTCAAACAATGGTGTCCATAGGACTCTAGACTTCCATATCAGATGTCCATGAATTATTACGTGGATCCATGTTTTCCAGAAATATGGTATTTAGAAAATGAGAAAGTGGTTGCTGGGAATTTAAATAATACACAAACCATGAATAACCTTGAACTACTAGAGCTTCCATATAGTTATGACTCGTATGGATTGGGGGAAGCAAGATCTTTTGATTTATTATGAGTAGGGGCATCTGCAGGATTTTGTGAAACTAAGAACTAGGCAACACATAACTCTTGGAGAATTTCATAGTTTTCTATCATTTGATTAGGACTTCTCACGGACACCTCGTATAAGTCTGACATATTCATGGCGAAAGGGTCATTTTTTCATGGTGGTGGTTGCTAGGATAGGATGTAAAATCTGGACATCACTATGTATCCTACAATGACCAAAATCAATCAATACATAGTTCTAAACATTCCCCATATAGATATGGTTCATTCCATGTGTAGGAACATGTCATGGAGTTTTTTTAAAATGATGGATGGGCTGTGATGCCAAATCAGGGCATCACTACATATTCTATAAGGGCATGGATCATTCCATGTGTAGTTCTAAACATTCCCTGTACCGATCTGGCTCAGTCCATGTGTAGGGACATTTAATTTTATTTACTATAGGTTTGGAGTCTACCATATTTCCCTATAATGTATTTTAGTAATATAATCCTCACCACTGATCCTAAGATCATGTGAGTTATACTCAATGTGAAAAACAATGAGTGATAGGGTTTCTTGTTATGGTGTTGTGAGTTAGAGGATATTATGGTTGGAATTTTTTGTGGGGGATGGGCCAAGATCAAGGATTGAGGAATCACTACATAACCTATGAGGGTAGTTTTCAAGACGTATGTAGTTTTTTGATGGATCATTCAGTTTATCATTATTTGATTAGGATGGCTTGTGCTATGTAGTTTGACATCTTATAGAAAGGACATGAGTCATTGTTTACTGTCTTGTTTCAGGGATGAGTTCCTAACAAGTTTACATCTTTTGGAAAGGACTATGACTCATAATTTATTGTCATAGAGTTTGGACCATGACACCACATTATTACTACCCATAGTTTAATGTCTTACTGTTCACTCCATTGCTAATACCAAACATTTTCTTATCATGTTGTTCAGGAAAAATACTCAATGTTTAAGGTCATAGAGTATGGACCATGGCATGAGCATTGGTAATAAGAATCATAGTCTACGTTCTTAGAGTTTGGACAATGAAATGTGGGTTTCTATAACTCATAGTTTAGGTTCATAGATTTTGGAACAAATTTGATTTATTACTAATCTTAGTTTAACGTCGTAGAGCTTGAACCATGATGTCATGTTGTTGTTACATGAAATACTTCATTAGGATCTTTTCATTTGTGGGAGCCGTGTTGAGCTGTTTGTCCATTGATATCATGGTGTATTCTCCGTTTGAATTGAACCTATGTATGACACAAGGTCATTCCAACTTTTGTTCAAGATTTAGAGGATTATTCCTGAGTATCATCAGGTCTATAATGACTAACCCCATTTCACCTTCAATGAAATATCGAAGGTGAACAATTCTATTGAAGGCTTATGAGATCAAATTTTGGAATATTTCCAAATAGTGTAATGTGGTATCCTCTTTTCATCTAGATGATCAAACTCATAAAAGTACCACTTGGATTATTCTTCCAATGAAAATTGATCAGAAATGGCTACACGAAGTGTTGGAACATGGATTTCTATAGGAAAAACCACGTCTACCTAGTATACTAGTGAGTACGGGGTCTCTTGCGTGGCAGTGTGGGTCATGGTATGATAAGCCCACAATGCGTGAATGATCTTTTCTGGTAATGATTTCTAATCCTTATCAACCATGTTATGGTGTATGGTGGATAGAGTCTTATTAAAATCCTCTATCTACCCATTGGAAACTATGTGGAAATGGATGAATGGTTGGTATAGATTCCATACTCCTTCTATAACTTTTCCAACATAGCAGAGAACAAATCAGTGCCATTTTCCGTCAATACTATATGAGGGTCACCTAATCGGGTGATGATGTTGGCGTTCACACTAATAATGATTTTATTCACCCCATCTTCTTTAAGGGGTATGGATTTCGTCTATTGGGAAAAGAAGTCTATCGTTGTGAGTATGAACATGAATTGTTTAGAGATGGCTTGAGGATATGGTCCCACAACATCCATCCCTCAGTAGGTGAATGACTAGGAGTATATTTTTGTATAATGTAACGATGGGGTTCGGTGTATAAAATTGTCATGAACATTGATGGAATGACACTTTTTGGTTAATACATCACAATCCTGTATCATAGTGGTCCAATAGTACCCAAACCTTCATATTTGGTGATAGAGCATGGTTTCTATTTGGTGCACTTCACAAGGTCTGGCGTTGAATTCTTTCATGATAGTTGGAGTCTCTTATCTATCAAGGAACCTGAAAGGGACTCCGTATAGGCCATGTTTGTAAGGAAACTTTTCCTAGTTTAACCCATTATAGATGACAATGTTGACTTCCCATCTTCAGACATGTTCCCTTCCATCCGTATTTGGTGGACGTTCCCTATTCCAAAGGTAATGTTCAATGCGCATCATCCAATTGGTAGTGTGACCATAAATCTTAGAAATAGTGATAATTTTGTCAATCTCCTATGTGATGCTCTAGATAAATGGGAATACCATCCAGCAGTGAGTAATTATAATTACAGTTTGATCCCGGTCTAGATCAACCATGCTTGTGGCTGCATTTTTGAAAGCTTCGTCTCTAGAATTTTGAGATCGAGGAAAAGAAGCCAACATTGGTACTAATGGGAATTCAATCAGCAGTTATAAAACATAGTTCATCTAGGGGAAAATACTTATTTCTTAATGGAATAATCATCATTGACCTTTTTGGTTTATAGTTCCAAATAAACCATTATTTTTAGTTTTTTTCGCTTGAAAATGAAGTGCCAATTCTAGGCCTACAATGTGGGCCTCATATTCTATTTCATTATTTTTACAACCCTTTGAAGGTATGAATTAGTAAGGCAAGATGGCCTTTTTGGGGCACACAAGTATAATTCCTAGCCCTACATTATTGATATTGGAATACTCCATCCATTTACTTATCGAGATTTTGTAAGCACCATCAAATTACATTTCCAATGTCTGGGGATTCTCATGGACGAAGAACACTTCTTCATCTGGAAGATCGACATCCAACAGTGTCATTTTCACTGAGGGGTGCTCAGCCAAGAAGCCTACTAACGCCTAGACTTTGATGGTTTTATGGGGTACATACCATAGATTAAACTATTTTAGGATGACCGCCCATCATGATAGGCGTCCACTTAGCATGGGACAATTGAGGATATATTTGAGTGTGCTTCATCATGAGACCATTTGGACCTCATGGTGCTTCAAGTAATTCATGAGTTTCTGAACCATGGATATTATCACTATATAGTTCATTTCAATTTTTTAATTCTGAGTTTCAGCATTAATCATTGTTTGACATAATTAATAGCTGATGTTCTCACTGCCGAAAATATTTTTTTGCATGAGGAATGCACCTAATGACCTTTACTGGGAAGTTATGTTCAAATTGATTGGTCTCCCCTAAACTGGTTTCATAAAAAATGGTGGGATTTGGAGATATCTTTTTAGATTTTCGAATGCTTCTTAGAAATCATTATCACACTCATGTTTAACTCATTTCATCATGATCCATGTGAATGGTAAAAATTTACCCACTTGGTTGGCTATGATTCACTGAATGTAGGCGAGGTTCCCCTGGAGACCTCTCAACTCATTGAGGTTGCAATGTGGGGACATGCCAATGATTGATTTTTTCTTCTCATGGTCGACTTCAATGTCGTGATGGCATACTATGAAGCCATGTAATTTTCAAGAGGTAAAACCAACAGATCGTTTTAGGGGATTCATCTTTAAACTATGTTATCACAGTTTTGTGAAGATTTTTACAAGGTCGGCCAGGTGTTTTGAGCACTATCATGATTTATCCACCCAATGGTTGACATAGAACTTATAGAATTTCCCCAATAAGAGCTTGAAGATGCGATGCATGGTGCACGGATTTGTGGCATCAGTATTTTTTAAACCAAATGGAATCACCTTATAATAGAACACTCCCTTTGGTGACTAAAAGTAGTGGATTCTTCATCTCCTCTGACCATCCAGATCTGATTGAATTGAAAATATCCTTCCATGAAAGATAATACTTTGAATCTAATGGTTGTATAGAAAGAAATATAAGTGATCGGGATCGGGAAATCATATTTTGGGAAATGATGATTAAGGTCCCTGAATTCAATGTGTATTCTAATTTGATTGTCATTTTTTTTGACAGGGACTATGTTTTATAGCAATATAAGATTTTTGACTTCCCATATGATGTAGGCTATGTTCATCTTGTCATATTTAGCCTCTATTTTGGAAAACTACATTATGTGCGTCCTTCAGGACAATTATTTATATACGTAGTGGTCTTTTGGTAAGCCCATATGATTAGTTGAAACATGAGGATCTAGTCCTATAATTCTATTGTAATTATAGTAAAAAAGATCTAGATTATTCTTTAAAAAAGAGGAATATGCCTCCTACTCCTCGACAAGCATATCCACACTAATCAGAGTGGGTCGCGGAATATTTTCGGATCCCAGGTTTATCTCCCAATGTCCATCAGTTGTGGTGAGGAAAAATTCCTCAAATGCAGGAGGGCCATCTTTGAGGTCATTATCTTCTACTTCCTCCTATTTTATATTCTCATCATCTTCATCTTATTCCAGTTACTCTTCTTATAGAAAGATAATTCTTGAGAAAAACTCTCTAATGATGGGAGATAAGTCATCTTTTTTCCTTATTGAGTATGGAGAGGGCAGTTAGGGGCCCTGTGGATGGATCGGGAGAATCTCTTTTAGGGCTTCTCCTGACGTCATGGGAGTGATCCAGCTCATCTGTGTCTTTGGAATTGGTGGTGGTTGTAAGAAACCAGTTTTTTCTATAAAAGACTTTGTAATTTTCTTGATATTATTCTAGTGAAGCGCCTTCATAGGGTGTGCGATTCCGAGCCCTTATGTGGCTGGAATTATGTATTTAGTGCGTTCACACTAGGAACGCCAAATAAATGGGATAAATAATACACGGTGCTTCATATCCTAAATATGATTGTACGGATGGGTCCAGAATGGGTTGTTTACCCTAGGAACGACATAAAACATGTCGGTGCGGGACGTTTGGACCCATCACTCGCTTTCAGAACGTGAACCAGATAAATTAAATAAATAATTTATCTGTTTAATGGTTAAATTCAAGTATCTCTTATACGGTGTCCTGGATTATGAAACCAAGGGCACCGTTGAGTCCGGAATGTTCTGTTTACCCTAGGAGGGCTATAAGTTTCGCGTGCACGGGCCATCAATGAAAAATGGCCCCGGGGGCATTTTTGTAATTTGGCATCCACGGGCGTTGAGTTTTATAACATTTGAACGGGGCCTCAGATTAAAATTCTGAGACCGCCGTTGTACTCGGTAGGTGGTGTTTACTCTAGGGGAGTCTTAATCATGACCGCGCCAGAGGTTTTAGATGCGAGTCATATGAGGGGTTTAAATTAATTTTACCTTTTTAATTAATTTTATTTATAACCTCTCCCCCATTATCCTCCTCCCCTACACAGGCGAACACTCCCAATCAAGGATCTACTCCCCAATCCCTCCTTCCACACCTCTCGGGCGAGGCGTGATAGCACTGTCGGGGTGCGGCAGCTCCAGAGGATCGCAGGTGAAGCTATGGGCTACGTCCAACAGGTAGGAGTTTCCGTTTTGAGTTTTTAATTCCTGCACCAACATTGATCTCAATTTCTAGCGTTGAATTGTTGACATTTCTTCGAGAAAATTCCATTATCATGTATTATATTTTAAGATCTTTCCATCGTTCATTTCGTAATTGAAATTCCATATCGGAGGAGATCGCAATCACTCATCGAAGTATGCAGGTTTGGTGTTTTCCGGGGGACCAAGGCGGTCCGGCAAGGGTTCTAGCGAGCCGGCTCAGCGGCAGTCCGAGGTGGCTTTAGAAGGTGTCGATGAGGGTTAGGCGGAGTGGGGGTCGGCGTCGCGGTTGAGCGCAGGCAGCGTAGGGGATCCGGTGCGAGGCTGGGCGTCTGTGGTGGTGTAGGGCCGGGAGGGCGAGGCAGCGTCGTCTGCGGGAGGCGAAGGTGCCGAGGGCGCCTGTCGCGGTCGGAGGAGGTAGCCCCAAGACGCTGACCTCGAGGACAGAGTAGAAAACCAGGACCCGCGCCACGCGGGCCATGCTGGATGTCAACGAGGACCGAACAACTGGTCGGTCTTTTGGGAAAAAAAAGAACCGGACCCGCTTGGGTCTGGTGGTTTGGGGCGGGCTGCGGCGTGACGGGCCGGACCAGCAGTTGGGCCGCGGGCCGGCAGCTCGAACCTGGCTAGTCGGGGGGGACTGGCCTGGTTAGGCCCCCTATATTAGGGGGGCTGTATCACTTAAACGGCGCGTCTGTTTGACGCGCCGTCTGAGTCTGTGGGACCATATCGACGAGGCGGCCCTTTTAAGGTGATTTTTTGGGTTTTCAGCTATGTGCCCGAAGGCGGTTCACCTGAGTGTTTTAATTCAATAAAAATAAATTTATTATTAATGTTGTGACGGACGTGGCTCGCAAGCCGGATGTCCGTTTGAAGCGTCGTCATAGGCGCAGTGGCCCTGGAGCTAAGACGACCCTTCCAAAGTTGGCTCGGAGCCCTTGCGGTTTGGTTTCGTTACTCGGTGGCACGCAATGCTTTTTACTAACAATTATTTAATTATTGTTCTGGAAGACCTAAATTTTATTTGGGATGTCCAATTGACGCGCTTTTAGTAGCAGCGTGACCCCAGTCCTCGTTTTTTCTCAAGTGATCAGTTTGGAGATAGGGTGCGGGCCCCAAAGGGCCTAGTTCGAAAGTTTTATGATGAAATTTCGTTTTTCCACCCGACATCTGTTTGGGGTGTTTGAGCACTGCATTCACTATGTTTTTCTTAGGGGATTGCAATGGAGCAACACGCCCGCCTAGATTCGGGCTTGATGTGTGGGCCCCATAGGGCCCTGTTTGCATATAACGCGTGGAGTGACAGATTCTGCATCTGGAGTCTATTTTAGGCATCATCAGCGGCGTCGTGGCCCTGGCATCAAGACAAGGTTGACAAGGGTGGTTTCAGGCGATGAAGCCGGAGTTGAGGCGTGGGGCCCACGGGCCGTCTTTTGAGCCATGTGCAGCGTATTGCGAATTTTCCATCAGACGTCCATTCGGGTGGATGAATAGTTATTTTGACGTGTTTTTTCGAGAGCTACACGATGTCGCAGTTTGCCCGACCTTCCACGGGATAGTGGTGTCGGTCCCACCTGGGTTGGCTACGATGAATAGTACCTTTTTCACCGGGTGTCTGTTTTGGGCGATTGAGTAGTGAATCTCATGGGTATTTCCGAGGGGATCACAGTGGTGTGATCCATTTGTTCGGTTTCGGGATCTTGGTGTGGGCCACACATGGGCTGGCTAAAGTGAATAGTACCATATACACCGGTTAACCATTTTGGGTGAGTAAGTATTCTATATCACGTGTTTTTCCACAAGGATTACAATGGTGTAATCTGTTTTGGTGAGCGGAGCCTCTTACGTGATCTTATTAAATGTGGAATTATGAAAGGGTTTTGGTCAGAGGCTTTATTGGACATACTCCGAACCTATGCATGGTAGTGGTGCTATTGACACCCAATGATGGCGGGCGCTGAACCTCTACTGGGTGACTCGTTTCAGAATTGGGTGGTTGCGCGATACCCACTCTATGTTTGGTTTTCCAGTGCTGTACCATCTTGTAGATATTGCCATAGCAGTTTCAGGTTTACCCTCCAGCAGGGTTGGGCAGTGGATTGCTCATTGATTTCTTAGGGTTTAACCTCTAGCAGAGACTAGGTAATCAGTCACCCGATGACTCTTGAGGATCTACCCTCCAGTAGGGCTGGGGAGTGGGTCACTCATCGTATTGTTTCAGGTTTACCCTCCAGCAGGGCTGGGCAGTGGGTCCCCCGTCGACTTATTCCAGGTCTACCCTGTAGCAAGGCTGGGCGGTGGGTAACCCGTTGACTTCTTCCAGGTATACTGTAACACCCGAGACTTTTACGTTATATAAATCATCAAAGGAATCTTTTTCTACACAACACTTGCTTGGCTTGCTTTGCACGCAATCGCGACCTTCCTCGATAGCTTGCGTCGTACGCAATACCGAGTTTCACTGAACAACAATATGCTATTAAAACTAGCCGTTATGAATAGTAATAACCACTTTTTAAAATTTTATAAATTTTATTTTTCAAAATGGACTTCATTTTTGGACTCAGAATATCGAAATTAGCCTAAGGTGAAATTTTGGTATTTTTCTGAAAACTTTCAATTTTTGATGAATAGTGAAACCACTAAGTGGTAGGTTAAAAACTGAATTTTGCATAAAACTTAATTTAACCGCTTCTGTGAATGGAATTTTGAAAATCCGACAGACACGGTTGATATCAGTAAGTAAAATGTGGTTCAATGAGATAAAAATAATTTTTGGTGAATAGTAACTTTTTACTTTTTTTTTCCGCGGTTAATAGTAAATAGGGTAACTAAGGGTAAATATGATATTAATATTACCCTAAAACATGTCCTAATTCTATTGGATAAGTGTAATTCTACCAAAAAAAACCTTATGAATAAAATATGACCATTTAGGCCCACTTGGATTAGATTAGGACATTTATTATTAATTTATTTAAAGAAGTGTTAAAATGGTTAAAAATCAAAGTTTAATAAGTAAATTATTTTTAATATGGGGTTATATATAAGATAAATTCGACTATAAATATTCATTAGAAAGCTAAAAAGATTTCCTACATAATGGTATTTTATTTTTAATTTTTAGACATCAAATAATTTAATTTATTTATGACACAAAGATGGTGCAGTAATTATCTTATTAATGAAATATTGACATAATTGATAATATAAATACCAAAATAAATTTAATTTAAGACTTTTTATGAATTCCACTAATTTTCTAGGTTACTATGATATATTAGTGTTGATTTAATCAACTTGTTTCGAACATATAATTCTGTTATGACTTTCAAAAAAATCATATATCAAATAGTGTCAAAATTGACACAAAATAGTTTTTAAATCAAATATTATATTATTAATTGTTATTTTATTCCTAAAAATCTAAGGTTCGGCCAAATGACTTAGATAAGGATATATATATTAATAATAAACAATTTGGGGTTCGTTTGGCATGTTATAGTAAGTGTATTAACCATATAGTGAAAGAAAACAAAAAGACACGGTAAAAGTTAAATTAATTAACTTAGAGTTAAATCTAATTGATAAGGTTAAAATAATACCCTAAACTTGTTTAAATCCTATTTGTTGATAGGATTTCGACCCATCCCCACTTTATCTTCTAAATAATACCCTTTGGAACCATTATAAACCGATTTTGACTTTAATATAAAATAATATTTTGAGATATTCTTAAGGTGCCCCTCTCCTCTCTTATAAAAGGGCACCTCCTCCCCCTCCTCCTCACACCACTTTGAGCACTCAAGCTCGGCCAACCCCTACCATTTTCTCCTCTCCAATTCCCTAGAATAATCCTAGAGGTCCTGGTCTTCTCCAAAGACCAATCTTAGTTCCTTAAGTGGAGGATTCAAAGAGGCGTTCCAAAGAAGAGGTAATATCCATTACCGATCTTTTCAATTTCTTTCTTCTTCAACTTCTTCTTCTTTAGTTGTTTCATGATAAAGTAATAACATCAGTATTACTTACATACTGATATGTTATTATAAATATGAAACAACCCTAATTCACCTTCTATCCATCCTACGGAAAAATGAAATCACCGCGCGTGCGTACGTACGGAATACCGTCTCCACGCCATGGTGTAATCTATTTTCCACCATCACCTTACAAGGATGGGTATAATGGTGTAATGAGTAACTATATATGATTATTATGAAGTAATATTGATACTGAAATAATATATATATACTCCAATACAATTCCACGATCATCGGAACGATATCATCACTCGTGCGTACGTACGGAATACCGTCTCCACGATGTGATGCGACTCGTTCTACATGATCTTCATTTCATAATGATTATATAAATTAATTGAATGAATTAATATGGTATATACTACACTAATACCATTCTGGAAATGAATTATCTATAACCTAAAGATAAGAATAAGAATTTATTCAACAAAACACGCATAAGAACAAAAAGTTATAAAGACCCGAGTAACAGGTAACAATGAAATATTACTAACAAGAAGCTAATAATATGACCATATATGATATCATATCAATATGTATGATTCTGGAATAAGTCAATAACATTATTTAAACCATTATACAGGATCTTCGGACAGGAACAAAGCAAATCGGACCTAAGGTAAGGGAAATATCACAATCTCATTTTTATCCGAGATTGTTTATTCGTAAGTATTTAATGGGGTGTATTTTATCATCCACATCCATGTTTTATCAATATGTAATATTATTTCCATCCACCTAAAATTGTTTAAATCCATTTTTATCCTTCGTTGAGTTTTTAGTAATACGTATGAAAGGAATCTTTTGTCGTTTTTCGTACGAGTTACTTATTTGACTTTTCCGACAAAAGTACGAAGAATGTTTTTTTTAACTTATACGGCATGAATGGATTTTTAAAACATTATTTCCAAGAAGCTTCCTTTACAAGTTTTCAAGTTTATTTTTAATCAAATTCTTTTATTTTAAAGTTGTATGACATGTTATGAAAGGAAAAATGTTTTTGAAGAAGAAAGGATATTTTCCTCAAGAATGGAGTTCAAGTGTTTTATCAAAATTATTTTCCATCTAAGATAATAAAGGGTTCTGTTTTTATCCCTATTATTACATTGATTTGATCATGTTGTGATGGAATTATTTTTATGAATTCCTTTATCTTATATGAATTGATTTATGATGTCATGATGTTTCAAGAATCCCATTTTTGTTACATGTGTTATGAGATGATGTATGTTTTATGATTATGTGGCACACATAAGAAAGGATTCATTATAAGATGGGTGGGACCTATCTCTCCCTCCAATGCATTGGGTAAATATTTTATATCTCATGAGATAGACATGGCTGGAACGGAAGGTTATTTCGGTTCAGTGATACAGGACTGAAACGAGGAGTGAACTCGGTTCAGAAAGGGACTTTGTCCACTAGGATAGTCTTGGCAATGAGTCATGACTAACAAGAAATGATTTTCCATGATTATGTGTGCATGCCACAAAGTTTCATGATTTATGTTATGATTATGGGGATCTCATTTTCACTTCTATGAATTCTTCCATGATAAGATATTATGATCTCTTTTGCAGGTTTTGATTTTCAAAAAGATATGATATGATTTTTATTTCCTTTATTTGCCCTTGCTGAGCATTTGAGCTCACCCTTTTATGTTTTCTTTTCCCCAGGTCAGGAAGATGGATATTAAGTAGAATATGCTAAAAGGGACCCTAGATATGATGAAATAAATGGGAGACACTATAGAAGATTTATGAACCAGTTGTTTATGTTTCCCAGTTTCTAAAGACACTATACCTATACGGTCCTTGGTGGTTTTGTCATATGTTGTAATAAGTGTGCTTCAATTTTGAAGTAGTAACAATGTATGTAAAGTATGGGTCGTTATAGTTGGTATCAGAGGCAAAGGAGGTAGGAATGTATCCGATCCTTGGGAACTCTCACATGTGAGCGTTGGACGAAGCATGGTTCTCCGCCCAAGGGCTTCATGAGGAAATGGCTGCCACTGGGGATGGTGGTGTGTCCCGCCCAGGGGGTGTAGCCGCCCATGGAGTGCCCTGATAGGTATCAACTATAGTCCACTGGAAGTAATTCCAGACCGCTATAGTTGGTATCAGAGGAAAGGTATAGTCAACCTTTGGAAACTAGGATGTGAAAGCCTTAGTAGGAACCCTAAGGATAAGTCTAAGCATAGAACACAATCTTAGAAATGGCCATGAATAACCTAGGATAAGACCATAAGCATGAAAATTTTATTCTTGAATTATGTGGTTTCCTATTATAATTAGTGTTGCTCGCACTATTCTTCTTGGTTTTAGTCAATGGCTGGAACCCGAAGGAACCGTGTTAATGCGGAATGCGATGGGAAATGCAATGATTGTCCCCCTGAGCAACCAAACGATATGGGAGCTGGAATGAAAAATCTTGTAGCCATGCTCACACAACTTTCTCAAGCTATAAATCATGCAGGATATCCAAATGAACAAAGGAGGGAGCAACATTCTGTTGAATCCTTCATGAGGCAGCGTCCACCTTCTTTCAGCGGGTCTACTGATCCATTAGTTGCTGAACAATGGATTAGTACTACTGAAAAGATATTTTCAGTTCTTCAATGTTCTGAACATGATAAAGTCATCCTAGCAGTGTATCGTTTGGAAGGAGATGCTGATCAATGGTGGAATCTTATTAAGAATACGAGGCAAAGGGATGAAATTGAGTCTATGGAATGGGACGAGTTCAAGAACTTATTTTACAATAAGTACTTCCCTCGTATTCTCCGAACAAAGATGGAGAAAGAGTTTCTTGAACTTAAGCAAAGGGATGATGAATCTGTTGGTACCTATGAAGAAAATATTACAAGACTTTCAAGGTACGCTTCTGGTATTATTATCCAACCTGAGAGTAAGATCGATCGATTCTTTAGTGGCTTAAAACCAAGTCTTCAAAGGGCGTTAGCCATAAGGGACTTCAATAGCTACGAGGAAATCGTTCGATGTGCTCTCAAAGTCGAGATGGAGATTGGAGTAACCCATCAGTCTCATGGGTTTGATAAGAAGAGGAAGATGGAATTCAAAGGAAATTCTAAAGAGAACACTGAAAAGAAGATGAGCTTTCCCTTATGCTCAAAGTGTGGAAAGAAACATGGAGGGAGTTGTCTTAAAGGGACAAGTAAATGTTTCAAATGTGGAACGGAAGGTCATCGGGCATTTGAATGCTGCGATAATGGGAAGAATATGTCTAATGATGCAAACAAAGTAAGGGATATACAGAATGATCCTACTACACTTCAATGTTTCAAGTGCAAGGAGATGGGGCATTATGCCAATCAATGCCCAAATCCAAGGGTTGATGATGATGGTCGACGTCAACAAACTCTTAAGGCTAAAGACAAAGGAAAGTCACATGCAATTTCTATCAGCGATGTGGAGTGCGGTAACGATGTGGTGAAAGGTACACTTACCATCCACTCTAAAGTAGCAAATGTTTTATTTGATTCTGGATCCACCCACTCTTTTATTTCGGAAGACTTTTCTAAGGGTATCACCGTATTACCTCAACAATTAGATGTTGAGTTAGTTGTGACAACACCTAATGGCACATCAATCGCATCAAAAGTTTATAATTCTTCTCCAATCGAAGTTTGTGGGAAAGTGCTTCCTGCAAATCTTGTGATCCTTCCTTTAGTGGAATTTGATGTGATTCTTGGCATGGATTGGCGTTCTCTACATGGAGCTCATATCAATTTCCAAAGAAGGGAAGTCACATTTCATATTCCAGATCAATCTACGATCGTCTATCAATGCAAGGATGAACATAACCTTCCAGTGGAAATTTCTTCCATCTTATGGGTATTGATTCCACTAAATGAAGGTTATTTATCTCAAATGGTTGGTGAGAAACTCACGATTAAGAATATGCCCATTGTACGGGAGTTTGATGATGTCTTTCCGGAGGAATTGCCGGGTCTTCCACCAAATCGTGAAGTTGAGTTTTCAATAGAACTCGTACCGGGTGCTTTGTCTATTTCAAAGACACCGTATAGAATGGCCCCAATTGAGTTGCAGGAATTGAAGAAGCAACTCCAAGAGAATCTTGATAAGGGATTCATACGCCCTAGTGCGTCACCTTGGGGAGCACCTATTCTATTTGTTAAGAAGAAAGATGGATCAATGAGACTCTGCATTGATTATCGAGAACTTAACAAGATCACTATCAAGAACAAATATCCTCTCCCACGCATTGATGACTTATTTGACCAACTACGCGGAGCTCAATACTTTTCCAAGATTGATCTTCGTTCAGGGTATCATCAATTAAGGGTCAAAAGGGAGGATATACCAAAGACGGCTTTCCGTACAAGGTATGGACACTATGAATTTATAGTGATGCCATTTGGTCTTACTAATGCCCCTGCTATCTTCATGGATCTAATGAATAGAGTCTTTAGAGACTATCTTGATAAATTTGTGGTAGTCTTTATAGACGATATTCTTGTCTATTCAAAGAGTAAGGAAGAGCATGAAGATCACTTCAGAATTATATTGAAGACCCTGAGAAAGGAGAAGCTTTATGCCAAATTTACCAAGTGTGAATTTTGGCTTCAAAAAGTTGCATTTTTGGGTCATATAATCTCAAAAGAGGGGATATCTGTGGATCCAGCAAAAACAGAGGTTATCGAAAGATGGTCGAGACCAACAACAGTAACTGAGATCCAAAGTTTTCTTGGTTTGGCTGGATATTATCGACGTTTTGTAAAAGATTTTTCACGATTATCTAATCCACTCACCAAGTTGACTCGGAAAGGAGTTAAGTTTGTCTGGACAGAGGAATGTGAAGAGAATTTCAAGGAGTTGAAAAGAAGGTTATCCAGTGCACCTGTGCTCACACTGCCTTGTAGTGGAGAAAGGTTTGTGATCTACAGTGATGCATCCAAGAAGGGATTGGGGTGTGTTCTTATGCAAAATGATATGGTGATAGCTTATGCCTCACGACAGTTGAAAATCCATGAGCAAAATTACCCAACACATGATTTGGAGTTGGCTGCGGTAATCTTTGCATTAAAGATTTGGAGGCATTACCTTTATGGTTAAAGGTGTGATATTTATACTGATCATAAAAGTTTAAAGTATATTTTCACACAAAAGGAGTTGAATATGCGTCAAAGAAGATGGTTGGAGCTGATTAAGGATTATGACTGCTCAATCCATTACCACCCTGGGAATGCAAACAAGGTGGCAGATGCATTAAGTCGACAAGACCATGCTAGTTTATCCATGATGAGGATCACAAAAGATCCAATATTTATGGATTTACAAAGGATGGATCTTGGAATTATAAAGGAAGGGAAAAAATCTTATCTTTCTCAAATGAATGTTCAACCATCTATACATGTGAAGATTAAAGAGGCACAGAAAGAAGATGTCGAGTTACAAAAGAAGGTGAGAAATGTTCCTGAATTCAACCTTGATTGTGATGGGATAATAAAGTTCAGGAATCGGGTTTGTGTTCCTCCCATCCCTGAATTAAAGAAGGAGCTGCTGGATGAGGCTCATAGTTCTTCATTCTCTATTCATCCTGGAAGCACGAAGATGTATAGGGACCTGAAAGAGTACTTCTGGTGGGATGGCATGAAAAGAGATGTTGCTGAATATGTCTCTCGATGCTTGGTTTGTCAACAAGTTAAAGCTGAGAGACAGAAGTCTAAGGGGATGTTACAACCATTACCCATACCCGAATGGAAATGGGAAAACATCACTATGGACTTTGTCACAGGACTTCCTAAAACATCCAAAGGCAATAATGCTATCTGGGTCATAGTTGATCGTCTTACAAAGTCTGCACACTTCATTCCTATTAGAGAGGATTTCTCTCTAGATCAGCTTGCCAGGATATATGTAAAGGAAGTGGTAAGATTACATGGAGTACCACTTTCTATTATATCTGATCGGGATCCGAGATTTACCTCGATGTTCTGGCGAAGTCTTCAGCATACTCTGGATACAGAGTTGAGTTTCAGCACTGCTTATCATCCCCAGACAGATGGTCAGTCTGAGAGAACAATTCAAACCCTAGAAGATATGTTGAGAGCTTGCTCTATGGATTTCAAAGGAGGTTGGGATCAACACCTACCTTTGGTAGAATTTTCTTATAATAATAGCTTTCACTCCAATATTCAGATGGCTCCTTATGAAGCTCTCTATGGAAAGAAATGCAGGACTCCAACTTGCTGGGATGAAGTTGGGGAAAGAAAGCTATTAGGACCAGATCTCGTGGATGAAATGGCAGAAAAGGTCAGATCTATTCAACAACACATAAGAGCAGCTCAGAGTCGACAGAAAAGTTATGCCGACAACCGAAGAAAAGACCTATAGTTTGAAGTGGGTGATAGTGTTCTTACGAATATCTCCCTGGAAGAGGGTTATGAGATTTGGAAAGAAGGGGAAGTTGAGCCCTAGATATATCGGTCCTTTCGAAATACTGGATTGTGTTGGGAAGGTAGCTTACCGATTGGCACTTCCACCGAATCTCTCTCAAGTTCACGATGTGTTCCATGTATCTCTCCTGAGAAAGTACATACCAAATCCTTCACATGTACTCAGCTCAGAAGTTGTACCGCTGGAGCAAGATCTTTCTTATGAAGAACAGCCGATAGAGATTCTGGATCGTAGCGAAAAAGTCCTACGAAACAAGACCACTCGATTGGTAAAAGTTTTATGGAGAAACCACCAATTTTAAGAAGCTACATGGGAGCTTGAGGATATGATGAGGGAGGAGTATCCTCATCTGTTTGTTGCAAAGTGACGAATTTCGAGGGCGAAATTCTTTTTAAGGGGGGTAGAATGTAACACCCGAGACTTTTACGTTATATAAATCATCAAAGGAATCTTTTTCTACACAACACTTGCTTGGCTTGCTTTGCACGCAATCGCGACCTTCCTCGATAGCTTGCGTCGTACGCAATACCGAGTTTCACTAAACAACAATATGCTATTAAAACTAGCCGTTATGAATAGTAATAACCACTTTTTTAAATTTTATAAATTTTATTTTTCAAAATGGACTTCATTTTTGGACTCAGAATATCGAAATTAGCCTAAGGTGAAATTTTGGTATTTTTCTGAAAACTTTCAATTTTTGATGAATAGTGAAACCACTAAGTGGTAGGTTAAAAACTGAATTTTGCATAAAACCTAATTTTACCGCTTCTGTGAATGGAATTTCGAAAATCCGACAGACACGGTTGATATCAGTAAGTAAAATGTGGTTCAATGAGATAAAAATAATTTTTGGTGAATAGTAACTTTTTACTTTTTTTTACCGCGGTTAATAGTAAATAGGGTAACTAAGGGTAAATATGATATTAATATTACCCTAAAACATGTCCTAATTCTATTGGATAAGTGTAATTCGACCAAAAACAACCTTATGAATAAAATATGACCATTTAGGCTTACTTGGATTAGATTAGGACATTTATTATTAATTTATTTAAAGAAGGGTTAAAATGGTTAAAAATCAAAGTTTAATAAGTAAATTATTTTTAATATGGGGTTATACATAAGATAAATTCTACTATAAATATTCATTAGAAAGCTAAAAAGATTTCCTACATAATGGTATTTTATTTGTAATTTTTAGACATCAAATAATTTAATTTATTTATGACACAAAGATGGTTCAGTAATTATCTTATTAATGAAATATTGACATAATTGATAATATAAATACCAAAATAAATTTAATTTAAGACTTTTTATGAATTCCACTAATTTTATAGGTTACTATGATATATTAGTGTTGATGTAATCAACTTGTTTCGAACATATAATTCTGTTATGACTTTCAAAAAATCATATATCAAATAGTGTCAAAATTGACACAAAATAGTTTTTAAATCAAATATTATATTATTAATTGTTATTTTATTCCTAAAAATATAAGGTTCGTCCAAATGACTTAGATAAGGATATATATATCAATAATAAACAATTTGGGGTTCGTTTGGCATGTTATAGTAAGTGTATTAACCATATAGTGAAAGAAAACAAAAAGACACGGTAAAAGTTAAATTAATTAACTTAGAGTTAAATCTAATTGATAAGGTTAAAATAATACCCTAAACTTGTTTAAATCCAATTGGTTGATAGGATTGCGACCCATCCCCACTTTATCTTCGAAATAATACCCTTTGGAACCATTATAAACCGATTTTGACTTTAATATAAAATAATATTTTGAGATATTCCTAAGGTGCCCCTCTCCTCCCTTATAAAAGGGCACCTCCTCCCCCTCCTCCTCACACCAATTTGAGCACTCAAGCTCGGCCAACCCCTACCATTTTCTCCTCTCCACTTCCCTAGAATAATCCTAGAGGTCCTTGTCTTCTCCAAAGACCAATATTAGTTCCTTAAGTGGAGGATTCAAAGAGGCGTTCCAAAGAAGAGGTAATATCCATTACCGATCTTTTCAATTTCTTTCTTCTTCAAATTCTTCTTCTTTAGTTGTTTCATGATAAAGTAATAACATCAGTATTAATTACATACTGATATGTTATTATAAATATGAAACAACCCTAATTCACCTTCTATCCATCCTACGGAAAAATGAAATCACCGCGCGTGCGTACGTACGGAATACCGTCTCCACGCCATGGTGTAATCTATTTTCCACCATCACCTTACAAGGATGGTTATAATGGTGTAATGAGTAACTATATATGATTATTATGAAGTAATATTGATACTGAAATAATATATATATACTCCAATACAATTCCACGATCATAGGAACGATATCATCACTCGTGCGTACGTACGGAATACCGTCTCCACGATGTGATGCGACTCGTTCTACATGATCTTCATTTCATAATGATTATATAAATTAATTGAATGAATTAATATGGTATATACTACACTAATACCATTCTGGAAATGAATTATCTATAACCTAAAGATAAGAATAATAATTTATTCAACAAAACACGCATAAGAACAAAAAGTTATAAAGACCCGAGTAACAAGTAACAATGAAATATTACTAACAAGAAGCTAATAATATGACCATATATGATATCATATCAATATGTATGATTCTGGAATAAGTCAATAACATTATTTAAACCATTATACAGGAGCTTCGGACATGAACAAAGCAAATCGGACCTAAGGTAAGGGAAATATCACAATCTCATTTTTATCCGAGATTTTTTATTCGTAAGTATTTAATGGGGTGTATTTTATCATCCACATCCATGTTTTATCAATATGTAATATTATTTCCATCCACCTAAAATTGTTTAAATCCATTTTTATCCTTCGGTGAGTTTTTAGTAATACGTATGAAAGGAATCTTTTGTCGTTTTTCGTACGAGGTACTTTTTTGACTTTTCCGACAAAAGTACGAAGAATGTTTTTTTTAACTTATACGGAATGAATGGATTTTTAAAACATTATTTCCAAGAAGCTTCCTTTACAAGTTTTCAAGTTTATTTTTAATCAAATTCTTTTATTTTAAAGTTGTATGACATGTTATGAAAGGAAAAATGTTTTTGAAGAAGAAAGGATATTTTCCTCAAGAATGGAGTTCAAGTGTTTTATCAAAATTATTTTCCATCTAAGATAATAAAGGGTTCTGTTTTTATCCCTATTATTACATTGATTTGATCATGTTGTGATGGAATTATTTTTATGAATTCCTTTATCTTATATGAATTGATTTATGATGTCATGATGTTTCAAGAATCCCATTTTTGTTACATGTGTTATGCGATGATGTATGTTTTATGATTATGTGGCACACATAAGAAAGGATTCATTATAAGATGGGTGGGACCTATATCTCCTTCCAATGCATTGGGTAAAGATTTTATATCTCATGAGATAGACATGGCTGGAACGGAAGGTTATTTCGGTTCAGTGATACAGGACTGAAACGAGGAGTGAACTCGGTTCAGAAAGGGACTTTGTCCACTAAGATAGTCTTGGCAATGAGTCATGACTAACAAGAAATGATTTTCCATGATTATGTGTGCATGCCACAAAGTTTCAAGATTTATGTTATGATTATGGGGATCTCATTTTCACTTCTATGAATTCTTCCATGATAAGATATTATGATCTCTTTTGCAGGTTTTGATTTTCAAAAAGATATGATATGATTTTTATTTCCTTTATTTGCCCTTGCTGAGCATTTGAGCTCACCCTTTTATGTTTTCTTTTCCCCAGGTCAGGAAGATGGATATTAAGTAGAATATGCTAAAAGGGACCCTAGATATGATGAAATAAATGGGAGACACTGTAGAAGATTTATGAACCAGTTGTTTATGTTTCCCAGTTTCTAAAGACACTATACCTATACGGTCCTTGGTGGTTTTGTCATATGTTGTAATAAGTGTGCTTCAATTTTGATGTAGTAACAATGTATGTAAAGTATGGGTCGTTATATATACCCTCTAGTAGGGCTGGGCAGTGGGTCCCCTGTTGACTTATTCTAGTTCTACCCTCTAGTAGGGCTGGGCAGTGGGTTTCCTGATGATGTATTAGGGTTTACCCTCCAGTAGGGGTGGGTAGCTCGTCACCCGATATCTTATTATGATCTTACCCTCCAGCATGGCTGGGTAGTGGGTCACATGTTTTCATTTCAGACTCAGTTCCTCTTATGAGGATAGTCGGTGACTTTTCTCCATGACCACCAGAGCGGTACCCTTGGTTGTATGGGTTAGTGATGTGACAACTTTTCTTTGAGTAGATCTCTAGGTTGTGTGACAGTGACGAGGTGTGGTTTGACTTAACATGGAAATCTCAAGTATGAGGGAGCTTTCCCCACTGAGACGCGTCCTTGTAATGCGACCTAAAACCGTGTGGGCGAGTCAGTTCCACCCAAAGTGGATAGTGTCAAGGTGCTGTGATTTGAGCCTCTTTTCTTACAGTTTGGGGCAGGCGTGTGGGATTTTGGGCATCGATGATGTTTACTTCTGGGACTGTTGGATACTCTCTTTCATGGGATATGCTACGGGACATATATCCCCATACGAACTTGTTCGGGTTTTGTGTCAGAGCACATATATATGTATACCTGGTTCCAGTACCCACTCCTTGGGTTTTGGTTACTCTCCTTCCAGGGGAGGCGAAGACGTGCGGGGTATGCCATGTGCTTTCCGTGTCTAGCTTTTCGTGGTTGGATGAGTCTACTCTCCTGTTATAGGTAGCGAAGGCGTGACGATAATTTCACATTCTCACACCTTCTAGCTCCTAGTGTTTGGATGAGTCTACTTCCTACCTATTTTTTGGGTGAGATTTACTCTTTATTTTACTCTCGGTTGTACTCCTTTACTATTCCTTGTTAGATCTACTGCTCACCCTTCGGCACCTCCTTTTTTGATCCCTTGATCCTATGGGGTATCCTACTGAGTATTTTTATACTTACCCCTTCTTGAGATTTTCTCGCACTTGGTGTGCCTTTGCAGTCGACGGACAGGTTGGTCATGACTTCACTGGAGCATAGGAGTTCGGGAGCTTGGACTGCGTGCGGTGGTCAGAGTCGGATTCCCGGTGGGTGAACCTTCAAGCTGTTTTTCATTTGTTTACATGTTTCCGAGATGTGTTACATTTCTGGTTGAGCACATTTTTTCCCATTTTTTCAGTTTACCATCAGTACTTGCTTGTATAGATTAGAAGTCGATGCACATTTTTGGTTCATATATAGATGTTTCCCTTTTCTTTACTTGTATTTTCTTTTACTCTGCACTTTTTCATTGATTCATCTGCATGTGTGTGTACATGTACTTATGCAAAGGGCTCCCCGAGTTGATGTTCCTTCGGCGCTGGTCGCCAGCCCTTGGCCTATAGAGGCGGGCTTCAGGTAGTTGTAGCTCGATCCCGGGTAGGGTCGGGTCATGAAAAAGTGGTATCAGAGGTGCTTCATTCCTTGGGAGGTTGTTCGGATGTCCCTAAAAAGTAATTGGTTGGGATTTAGGGAAACTGTTTCAATGTGTCTCGAGAGCGGCTCTCAGGCCAGGGAGTCCAGTAATAGTGTGGCGGCCGACGTATCCATTCAACAGGACCCTGATAACCTGCTTGTCGAATCGACATGCTGAGACACTTGTTGCAGGGAAAATTGGTTTGTGAATCACATAGGATTGAGTCTTGAAATTCCTTCTTGAGTCAGATCCCCATTGTTGTTACGGTTGTATACATATATGCTCATCTGATCACGACACTCTTTGATAAAATTCATGATATTTCCACAAAGACAGTCAGCCAGGATACCAGCTTTAGCTCGTGACGACGACCCTGTGATCTATGAGTCCTCAGTTCAAGACCCATCATGCGAGCCCCTTTCTCCAGGTGGGATGGTAGCAGCACCCCCACCTGTTGAGCAGTAGACAGCTTCAGAAGAGTAGGCTGAGCTTGAGCACGCTCCGTGAATTCTAGCGGTAGAGACCGCTGAGGTTCAGTGGTGAGCCAGACCTTGAGGCAGCAATGGTTTGGTTAGAGATAGTGGTTCGCCTTTTCAGACTTATGAAGACACCTACTGATCAAAGAGTGTCTTTGGGAGCCAACCTTTTTCGTGGAGCATCTTGGCGTTGGTGGAGTCTGGTGACTCAGTTTCTTGACGAGTCGTCATTTTCATGGGGCGTCTTTCAGTTGTTGTTTCGGGAGAAGTTTTTCCCCACTTGATTGGGCTTTTTTTGGATTCAGGAGATCCGATTGTTTCAGCAGGGAGGGATGAAGGTGGCCAAGTACGCGGATAGCTTCGCAGACCATTCACACTTTTACCGAGACTCGGTCCATGACGACAACATCCGAGCGCGGAAGATTGAGAAGGGTCTCTAATGAAAGATTCGTGCTATCATATTACCCTTGGGAATTTCCACATATTCCGGGGTTCTAGAGTAGGTTCTGGTGACAAAGAGCTTCCTGTCACATTCCATAGTTGGTGGTGGTAGCAGAAACATTGGAGACGAGATGCCTGCCGCAGCTAGCGGGCACTGGAAAGTAGAACCTCGATGTATGTGCCTTTCTAACAACCGGAATGAAGGGCGTGGTTGTACAAAACAGTGGCACTGGAGGGCACAAGAGCATCCCAAAGAGATTCGATGCTATGATTGCGATGGGCGAGGTTACCTGGAACGGGACTGCCCGACTAGGCATGAGGAGGGCTTTGGGTAGGCAGCAGGTGCACCACCATGACGGAGGCAGTGCCATGATCGTAGTAGTACTCAGAGAGGTGGTGCTAGCAGAGGAGCGGGAGGAGCTGGAAGTGGAAGATGACCTTACGAGGTATTCCCATCACCTGTAGGCGGTCCACGTCAGGATCCGGGAGTTGACAGTTGGGTCCATGGATAGCCGCGAGCATTGGATGTGTACGATACTTCAAAGCATGAGGTGATAGGATGTACACTCTACATCGCTTCTATTTCTTGCAGTGGAATTATTAGACTCTGTGTAAAATTCTTTTCTCCCTTATCCTTGTTTGAGTTATTACTAGGGTGACATGGGGTGTCGTTGTAACCCTTTTTCGGAATGGTAGAAGGCGTATAAACTTTCCCATTAGTCGATGGTGTTGACTCTTTCACTTCTGAGCATGTAAGAGGGTCTTGGTTGTAGTACATCGACTGTGAAACATTGCACGACCAGATTTCCTTAGGTGTTTCACCATTTGGATATTCTAAAGGACTGATTCACCGGGCATTGTCCCAGGTCCAAATGGTAATTCCAGTCATGGAATGCGACATATAGGTTCGATCGGGGAGGAGAGCTACCCACGAGAGCCTTCGGGCCATTTGAGATCATGCGAAGGGATAGCGAGGTTCCCTACCACCTTGCCATAACCCTAAATGCTGGTTTGGTTGCATGACATCTCCCACCTGACTCACCCAAGAAGAAGTGTTCATTCTACAATGCACGACATCGGAAAGGGAAAACCTCTCGTGAATAGATCAAACACTTTGGTCTATTTACAGTGACGCAGAACTGTGCAAGAGTTCTTCTGGGTACGGGAGAGCCCGGAGCGGGCTTAGTACCTTGAGTTATTCTATGGTTTTGCTTTTCAGGGGCATAAAAAATGAAATATGGGATGATCTAAGAACCTGGGTTTCTCTATAAAAGGCTTTGAAATATTCTTGATTTTATTCCAGAGCAGTGCCTTCAGATAGCATGCGATTCCGAGCCCCAGTGTGGCCGGAATTATGTTTTCAGTGCGTTCACACTGGGAACACCAAATAAATGGTATAACTCCTAAACGGTGCTTTGGATCCTAAATATGAGTGTACAGATGGGTCTGGAATGGGGTTTTTACCCTAGTCACGACATAAAACATGTCGGCGCGGGACGTTTGGACCCGTCGCTCGCTTTCAGAATGTGAAACGGAAAAATTAAATAATTAATTTATCCGTTTAATGTTTAAACTGAAGTATCTCTTAAAAGGTGGCTCGTATTGGAAAACTGAAGGTAACTTGGTGTCCGGAATGTGCCGTTTACCCTAGGAGGGGTATAAGTTTCTCAAGCACGGGCCGTCAGTGAAAAATGGCTCTGGAGGTGTTTTTGTAATTTGGCAGCCACGAGCATTGAGTTTTATAACTTTTGAAGGGGGCCTCGAATTAAAACTCTGAGACCACCTTTGTACTCATGAGGTGGTTTTTACACTACCAGAGGCTTAATCTTGAATGCTCTAGAGGTTTCAGATATGGGTCATTTGAGGGGATTAAATTAATTAAAAATTTTAATTAATTTTATTTATAACCACTATTTCCACCCCTTTTCATCCTCCCCTCCACTAGAGAACGCTCCCAATCAAGGATCTCATCCTCAAGCCCTCCTCCTCCACCTCTCCGGTGAGGCATGACAGCTTCAGCGGGGCGCGGTAGATCTAGAGGATCGCCGACGAAGCTCCGGGCTATGCCCAACAGGTAAGAGTTTTTATTTTGAGTTTTTAATTCCTTGACCAACTTTCATCCCACTTTCTAACATTGAATTGTTTTTATTTCTTTGAGAAAATTCCATAATCGTGTAGTATATTTTATGAACTTTTCGTCGCTCTTTTCGGAATTTAAATCCGAGAGTGGAGGAGATTTCAATCACTCGTCGATGTTTGCGGGTTAGGTGTTTTCCGGTGGACCTTGGTTGTCTGGCGAGGGATCAGGTGAGCTGGCTCAGCGGCGGTCCAAGGCAGCTTCAGCAGGCATTGGTGAGGATAAGGCTGAGAAGGTGTCGTCGTCGCGGTCGAGCGCAGGCAGCGCATGGGTGCCGGTGTGAGGTCGGGCATCCATGGCGGTGCAGGGCCAACAGGGAGAGGTGGTGCTGGCTGCGGGAGGTGGAGGCACCGAGGGCGCCTGTTGTGGTCGGAGGAGGTAGCCCCAAGGCAATGACCTTGGGGGTGGAGCAGCAAACCAGGACCTGCGCCGCATGGGTCCGGCTGGGTGTCAACGAGGACCGGCCAACTGGGCGGTCGGTTGGGAAAAAAAGAACCGGACCCGCTCGGGTCCAGTGGTTTGGGGTGGTCCGCGACCAGTGGATAGCTGCGTGATGGGCCGGACTCGTGGCAGGGTCGCAGGCTGGTGCCTCAGACCGGGCCAATCGCGGTCGACCGGCCCAGTTAGGCCCCCTGCATTCGGGGGGGTCGTATCTCTTAAACGGCGCGTCCATTTGAGGCGTCGTTGGCGGTTGTGGGACCATATCGACGAGGCGGCCCTTTTAAGGTGATTTTATGGGTTTTGTTGGCTTTTCGCCCGATGGCAGGTGAACCGAGAGTTTTAATTCAATAATAATAAATTTATGATTAATGTTGCGACGGACGGGGCTCGCAAGCCGGACGTCCGTTTGAAGCGTCGTTAGAGGCACATTGGTCCCAGAGTGGAGATGACCCTTCCAAAGGTATTTCAGAGCCCTTGAGGTTTGGTTTCGTTTCTCGGTGGCATGAAACACTTTATAAGAACAATTAATTAATTATTTAATTAATTAATTATTGTGGCGGCAGACCTAAATTTTATTTGGGATGTCCGATTGATGTGTCGTCAGCAGAAGTGTGACCCCAGTCCTCGTGCGGACTTTTCAAGATGCTTTATGAAGTGATCGGGTTGGTGATAGGGTGCGGGACCCACAAGGCCTAGTTCCCACGTTTTTTGATGAAATGTCATTTTTCCACCCTACATCCATTTGGGGTGTTTGAGCACTGCATTCAGTGTGTTTTTCTGAGGGGATTGCATCGGCGCAATCTGCCCGCCTAGATTCGGGATTGAGGTGTGGGCCCCACATGGGCCCATTTCCGTCAAACTTGGGGAGTGTCAGCTTCTACATCTGGAGACTATTTTAGGCGCCGTTAGTAGCGTCGTGGCCCTGGCATTGTGACGAGGTTGACCATGGTGGTTTCAGGCGATGAATCCAAAGTTGAGGCATGGGCCCCATGGGCCGTCTTTTGTGTTGTGTGTAGAATATTGCAACTTTTCCATCAAACATCCATTCGGGCGGATGAATAGTTTTTTTGAAATGTTTTTTCGAGATGTTTATGATGGCACAGTTCTCCCAACCTTCTTCGGGATAGTGGATTCGGTCCCACCCAGGTGGGCTATGGTTAATAGTACCTTTTTCACCAGGTGTATGTTTTGGGCGGTTGAGTAGTCAATACCGTGTGTTTTTCTGAGGGGATCATAGTGGTGTGATCAGTTTTTTCATTTTCAGGATCTTGGTGTGGGCCCAAAAAGGCTAGCTATAGTGAATAGTACCATATAAACCAGTTGACCATTTTAGGGGAGTAAGTATTCTATCTCACTTGTTTTTTCACGAGGATTACAATTCTGTAATCTGTTTAGGTGAGCGGAACCTCTTACGTGATCTTATTAAATGTGGAAATATGAAAGGGCATTGGTCAAAGGCTTTATTTGACATACATCAAACCTATGCATGGTAGTGGTGCTATTGACACCCAATGACGGGGGGCGTTGAACCTCTACTGGGTGACTTGTTTTGGAATTTGGTGGTTACACGATACCCACTCCGTGTTCGGTTGGCTAGTGTTGTACCATCCAGTAGAGATGGCCAGAGTAGTTTTCGGTTTTCCTTCCAGCGGGGCGTGGTAGTGGGTTGATCATTGACTTCTTAGGGTTTACCCTTTAGTTGAGACTAGGCAGTGGGTCACCCAACGACTCTTGAGGGTCTACCCTCCAGTAGGTATGGGCAGTTGGTCGCCCCTCGTCTTGTTTCATGTTTACCCTACAGTAGGGCTGGGAAGTGGGTCAGCCGTTGACTTATTCTAGGTCTACCCTTCAATAGGGCTGGGAAGTGGGTCACCCGTCGACTTCTTCCAGGTCTACCCTCCAGCATGGCTGGGCAGTGGGTCTCATGTCGACTTATTATAGGTCTACCATCCAGCAGTGCTGGGATGTGGGTCGCTTGATGATGTATTATGGTTAAACCTCTAGCAGGGCTGGGAAGTGGGTCACCCGATATATTGTTATGATCTTACCCTCCAGTAGGGCTAGGGATTGGGTCACCCATTTGCATTTTAGAATCAACCCTTCTCATGAGGCTAGTCGGTGACTTTTCTCCGTGACTACCGGAGCGGGACCCTTGGTTGTATGGGTCAGTGATGTGACAGCTTTGCCTTTGAGCAGATCTCTCGGTCGTGTGATAGTGATGAGGTGTGGTTTGACAAAACACGGAACTCTCATGTATTAAGGGCGCTTTCCCCACCGATACTCATCCTTGTGACGCGACCTAAAAACGTGTGGGCGAGTCTGTGCCGCCCAAAGAGGACAGTGTCAAGGTGTGGTGATTTGAGCCTCTTGTCTTGCAGTTCGGTGCATGGGTGTGGGATGTTGGGCCTCAATGATGTTCACTTCTAGGAAAGATGGCTACCCTCTTTCCTGGGATGAGCTACAGGATGGAGATCCCCTTACGATATTGTTCAGGTTTCTTGTGAGAGAATATATATATGTATTCCTGGTTCCAGTACCCACACCTTGGGTTTTGGTTACTCTCATTCCAGAAGATCCGAAGATGCGCAGGGTATGCCATGTGCATTCAGTGTCCATCTTATTGTGGTTGGATGAGTCTACTCTCCTTCTATAGGTAGCGAAGACACAACGAGAAGTTCACCTTCTCACCTCTTCTAGATCCTTGTGTTTGGATGAGTCTACTTCCTACCTCTTGTTGGGTTGAGTTTTACTCTTTAATGGACTCTCGGTTGTACTCTTTTACTATTACCTGTTCGATCTACTGCTCACCCATTGTTACCTCTTTTTTTATCCCTCGAGCATTCGGGGAATCCTAATGAGTATATTTATACTCACCCCGGCTTGGGATTTTCCCACACTTGGTGTGCCATTGCAGTCGACATACACGTTGGTTGTGACTTCAGTGGAGCTTAGGAGTTCGGAATCTTGGACTATGTGCGGTGGTCAGAGTCAACTTCCATGTGGGGGACCCTTCTAGATGTTTTTATTTTGTTTACTTGTTTCCAGGTAGTGGGAGTTTTCAGGTTGGGTGCGTTTTTCCCCTTTTTTCAGTTTACCTTTAACACTTTCTTGTACTGATTAGAGGTCGATGCACATTTGCGGTTCATATATAGCAATTTCCCTTTTCATTAATTGTCTTTTCTTTTACTGTGCACTTCTGCATTTAGTGGGTTGCATGTGTGTGTACAGGTACTTAGGAAATGTCCTCCACGAGTTGTTGTGCCTTCGGTGCTAGTCGCCAGCCCTTGGCCTAGGGAGGCGGGCTTGGGGTAGTTGCGGCTTGAGCCTGGGTAGGTTTGGGTTGTGACAGTGGTAATAGAGACCATACAGACAATTGAGTCTATATCCGGACTTTCACTTATGCATTCAACTTGGTTGATGGGAAATAAAAACTCTTCCCCAAGCTACTAAAGGGGGTCAGCATGAGCCATTTAAAATCAATCCAGGGTAGTAATCCTATCAACATCGTCATTCGATGGATATTTCTCTTCTTCCACATAGAAAACTGGATCAATATAATTTGACTTAAAAGACTCAAAAGGGGATTCATCTGCAAGCAGTGTACCATTTTTCCCATTACTGAAACATTTGAAACATGGATGGTATGATAATGGTATTATAGAATACTGATGCAGCGAAGGCCTTATTAACAAGACGTTAATGTTCGTACTATTCTTCACTACCATGAACATAGAATCTGACCCGAGGCCTCCATTTAGAGTTTTAATCATGATTCTCCCCAACGTCTTCTCCTTTATTTTATCATATCACAGCAGAGTTATCGTGTTGAATTTCATGTTGACCTCATCGTATCCCATCGACGAAGCTTTCGTAGTGAGAGGAGGATGACTCTAGATTCTTTTCCATGAAGACCCTCTTGATATCAATTCCATTAATCATTCCAGAAACATATAAGGGATTTATGTTCCTTGCATGATGGTGTATTCATCCCTATATGTGAATGAGATGACGACGTGAAATTCATCAAGACTGATATTTTTTGATAGAATTCAGTTGTTTCTACTTTGGACACAAACTCCTGGGGACATTTTAAGGCTTATATGAGTTCCTCGTTAATGTCTACAGATAGGATTAACACATCTAGGATTGATAGTTTTTCTGGTATTATAGCCAACAGTTTTAGAATATCATGTTTCTTCTCTAATAGTCGGCACTTCTTAGCTTGGTTTTTCTATATCATAGACACTACAGAGGATTGGGATTTGGAGGTAGATGGTTCGGACTCTATGATCGGGTCGGTGGTGCTGCAGTTCCTTCCAGGTTTGGCAAAACTAGTCAACCCAAATGCCTTAGTGATTTGAAATTTGTACTTCCCTTGATGGATATTCCATGATAATTGAGAATGGATTTCCTTCGGTGGGGGAGAAGGATCATTCTAGTTATTTTTGTGTCTTCTAGAGGGTCCTTTCAAGAGTTTCTGAGATGTCAATGATTTAAATTATAGCATGGCTGGGACATTGACTCATGACATCATTGTACCATCCAAGAAACCCCTACCTCTAAGGCCTCTTCCTCCAGCTCTCCGATTGGGTGCGGGGACCTCCGGTTCTTGGCCATATTCTCCATTTGAGAACGAGTCCATCAAGTGAATGAAATTAATGGAGCGGAAGATCAGTTCTTGATCTGACAATATTTCTATCTGACAATCTCCTTCTGAGGGTGTCCTTTGTTGGGGTGGTTCCCATTGTATCATATAACAGGGTGGTGCCCTGTTATATCATTTGGTGGGGCAGTAACCATTGTACAAATTGGCGGGGCAGTTCCCATTTAACTATTTGGAGGGGTGGTTCCCATTATAACATTTGGTGGGGCAATTCCCGTTGAACCATTTGGAAGGGATGTTCCCATTGTACCAAATTTTTTGTCATGAAGTTTGAATGTGTCAACAATGAATTCGGGATTGTTGTCATCCCATATTCTTGCTATTGTTTTCTTCCCTTCTAGCCATTAGAGGTTTTTGGGGACAAGGAAGATAGCTATGTTGTATTGGGAGGTTTTGGGTCATGGTTCGTTTTTTAAATTATTCCTTGATGATTCCATGAACTCAGTTGATGGTCTTCTAGGTCATCCAATTGTAAAAAATTTTCTCTTTACTGGTTACTATTCTCTATTCTTTTTCCTCTCCTAAATCTGAGATGGAAACATACCCCACATATGATGGAAGTGGGCCCAACAATACCTTCCTAGAATTGTCCATCATCTCTTTTAAAAGAATGAAAATGATTCATTACTGAATTGTATGTACCTGTATCCAGTGATAGAGACAGTAATTTGGATGGTCTCCAAGGAACACTTCATCAGATCGCTTTGTCTCCTGTACATAGAGAAAGATACATTAATGGAGGCTATGAAATAGTTGTAGGCCAGGATGTCTTAGAACAAGTAAGCTTTATTTGTTTTCTCATCTAACTGATTTATTTTAGCACCCCATCACTCATATTTCAATGTTGGGGGTGGTTGTGGGCGTATAGGGGATCCGGTATGGCTCGGTGGGGGCTTCACAACTAGAGCTGGAGTCGGGGGTGACTTAAGCATGATAGAATCCATTTCATCATTTCATTCTCTCTTTCCTGGGGTTGATGGGGACACTCGAGGCTTAGGTTTGGTCTATTTTGAAGAGTTATCTATTCTTTTGGAAATGGATAAGAAGTCTCAGAACCCACTTGTTTACTTCACCAGGATGAGTGGTGTTCGTAATTCATCATGAATATTTTCAATGCACAAAGCGATCATCTCATCTGGGGGAGTGGCCAATACAGGGAATATATCACGTATTTCCATCTGGATATGATAACTGAGACTCTCTCGTTATCTCACATCTCATAGTTCATGAGGCCTCTGACCATTTTCTTAGGCAGTGTTCAACAAAAATTGAAGACAAAGTATTTTTTGAGGTCTTCTCAGCCTATGATTGAATTGGATGGAAAGCTAGTATACTATACAAATGTTGATCCATGTAGGGTTCTTATGAAGCACCTATGTTTTACAATTTCTTGATACTTTTGAGTACCCATCATGGGGTAATAAAAAGAAGCATAGTGAATTGAATTCTGTTCAGGCTCCCCCAAGCCCATGAATACTAAGAATACTGGGTTTCTGAAATTTTGCAGTGGCAGATTATTTCTCACCCACATGGGTTAGGGTTTGTGTTCGTGTTTTATCAGAGAGCGCCTCCCCTATATGGATTCTACTTGATCTGTTAGTTGTGTGACGGTATTTAAGAGACCTTGATGCATATCCTATCGTGCTTGAGCTAGGGATGGTGTGGTAGTGGCGAAAACCGTGGATACGGGTGTTGCTGGAATTTGGGGTTGATACCTATCTAGAGTTATAATTTGTGTGTTTACCTGAGTATATTATGGCTACCATCCCTATTGGGGGATATCATGATGTCATCCGATTCTAGTTATAAGTAAGTTGAGGATCTCGATGACTGATTGAATGGGCCTCCGAGCTTGTCTTCATTCACAGAGATGAGTTCCTATTCAAAATGCACCTCTCCTAGGAGCACATGCTAACGTTCCGTGGGAAAAACACATCTGGTGAGGTATCTCCCTCGACACAGCTCGACAATAATTCACCTGAGCTCTTTCATTTCATCCTCCTTCTTAGAGGACCTTTCCTCGAGAGTGAGGGGCACATTCTCAGTGGAGGAGTAGGCATGTCATAGATGACCTTGGATTTGTTCTTCTACTAGATTGGGTTTTTCGTGGATGGTAATGAAAAATTAATTGAGGGGGTTCCCAAATTTAAGACCACTCTCTGGTTCTAGGTATGCACACCCTTGAGCTTGGTATGGGTTGCATCTAGGGGGTACCATATTCCCATTCTTCCTCTCCCTCTATGTCATTTCCCACAAGATCCATGGGGTTTTAATTTACCATGTTCACGGATACTACCGTCGTAGGGGTGGTATACCTGGTGTCGAATGGTAGAATCGATTTTTGTGTCCTTTATTAGACTTTATCCTTCCCTTATTTGGTATTTGTTGGGTTTTTTAGCAATGATTGACCCGAAGGGAGACCTATTCTGACCTCATAATTTACATTTTTCTCGGAGGGTTCAAGGGATGACAAGGGGTGGAAGGGGTGACTCCTCTGTCCATTGTTCTTCCTAGATGGTAGAAGGAAGACATCTGTTGTGTGGGGACATGAGGTAAAAATTTCCCTAGCCCTACGGGATGGGGTTTCTCCCACTCTTCTGTCGATGTGCTATGGCCTGAATTTTTTTGACTTATAGGGGTATTTTAATTTAAAAAAGTATTCTATCCCCATTGGATGGGGTTGTTTTTGCATCATGGATATAGCCACCACTAATTCCACCATTTCAATTTACGTACTCTTATGCCTGTGTGATCCAATTATGGAATTGGTCTGGCACAGAGTCTATGGTCTTTTGAAGACATGATCACTACATTCTGGTTGTATTTCATTAGGTGGGAAGCCTATTAGATGTTCTTGTTTTCCTAACTACTAATATTTTATATGGATTGATCTCTTTGGTCCTGATTCTTTTGATACTTACTAAAATCCATTTTTTGTAGAGTGTCCCATCATTCTAGGGTATGGGTTTCATTTTATTGTGCCTCTAGGTGATGAAATTGTAGGATGTCATTGCCATTGTGGTTTGCAATATGGGACTTGGGGTGATGTGTAGAGCTCTATGTTCTCCCCATCCAAAAATGTGAACTTCGGTCGGGAAATTGCCATTAAGGCAATTCAACTTATCTATTGCATATAGGAAATTATTTTCAATGTTTTTCATTTCCCTTTCTGGTTTTGGATTTAATGTAGATTGGAGGGTTTCTAAGTCAATTATATGGTGACACTCCCCTATCATGTTGACATAGTCTATATTCCATTCACAGGGTAATAATTTTTCATTCAACTGAAATGATTCATGCATATATTGAGGATAATTTCAAGTATACATTTCTAAGACAACTCTACAGGTATGTCAAACTGAGAAGTGGTCGTAGGCCAACACATAAATAAAACATTATCATTAACTAGTTGTCTTCTCACAAGAAACATATCTTGTTGTGGTTCTTTTGGGAGAACATCTACATGATATTGCCATCTCAACTGCTTCTTAATAATTTTGTTCCAAACAATAGGTCTCGTGGGAGCCTCATTGATATATGAACAGTGTTGGGGTGGCTCAGAAGATGAGCGTGGCCCCATGAAATGCTATAGTTGAGAAAGGATATCACTCGAGATAGATGGAGTGCTTGATATTTCATAAACAACCTTTATGAGTTCCTCAACATATAAGGGCTTTCTCACATTTTCTCCGGCATGTGGAGAACCTTCTTGATAGTATGGATTTTGGTTTTGGGGAGGACCTTCACAATTGGTGCTTCAATGGTGAGTGCTACTATTTCAACATGATTCCCAACTGTGGGAAATGTCATTCTGATGTATACCCTGGGTAGGACCTTTTGGTAATGCTGTATTTAGGCGAGGCCCTTCTTATTTACTTCTATGATGGGGAGGAAAACCATCACAGGTTAATACCTGGATGTGGGGATAATTTTTTCATTGCAGATATTGGGGAGGGACTTAAGTAAGAACTTCAACGAGGGGAGGACCTGATCATTTCGTGAGGTTACTATGGGGAGGGAATTCATAGCAACATCCATTGCAGGGAGGGCCTTCACGATGACTTTCATCATATAGAGGACTGCTATCATGACTTGATGTTTGACTATATGGAGAAGAATATATACAACGTATACCATAGGGAGGACTATCAGGGTGGACAATAGTAGGGTAGGACCTTCTTTTTGTTTCGTCATTAGGTCTAGGGGAGGGTTACCCCAATGTACATCAAGAGATAGGCTCTTCTGATGGCTCATTCCTGTCCCTCAGAGTGAGTACCAGTGGGTGCTCTAGGGAGGACCTGCAAAGCTGCTGGTAGTGAGATTTTTAGGAGTTCCTTCACAACTATTACATCCACATCCATAATTTGGTAATATTCTTACAGGATCTTGGGGGTTTATTTATAAATTTTTTTAGGGAATCATGCACCCCATCATCCAGCAGAGCAGGATCATGTATGTAATCTTCATTTTCCAGTTTCCAATGGAGTGTTTCATTTTTGAATGATCTTTTTATGGGTAATAGGGGACATCTGATATTGTTAATGTCCTCCATATATGGGTCCTTGTCCTGTTGGGTCCAATGATGTCATCAGGATACACCTGCAAACATCTTGAGTTTTGGCAGTGATATATTCTTGCCCTGGAGCGGCCATCTCATTGGACCGGTATCCCCCAATTGGAATAGGTATATGTTCCTGATCCAGTTGTCCATGTATGGTGGTATATTTCCCATGAACCTTTGGGACTGATGCATGGATGCATAAATGATCTAGAGTGGCCAACACATTTTGTGAGTGAGTCATTCCATTAAAGGAAACTAGTTCATGGGCCTGGTTTCCCTTGTTTGTCGTCGATGTAATTATATCACGGCATGTTTGGAGGATATGTTCTTGAATCGACAATTGATCATCCATTATTTATAGGATTTAATGAGAGACATATTTGTCTAGAATGGGTAGGAATTCCCTTTTTGATAACAGAGTAGATTTTTTATGCCTAATCATGTCCTCTATGAGTTGCAAGTAGATTCTGGTAGTTCTCCTATACCAGGATAGAAGAAAAAGTATTCCACTAGTTGTCTTCTATGGTTTCAAATGTATATGACAGGTGGTCTTCATAACCACAAGTGATAATTTATATCTACAATCATTCCACTATATTTTTATGATGATATTTGTATGCATTTGCAGGAATTTGACTCTACTCGTATTTTCATGCCGCCCTATATAGATTTTGGGCTCGAAATGAATTTTCAAGTATTTGTTCCTGCATGTTGCTAGTTTTCACCCAATTAGAATGGTGGGATTGAAATTATTCAGAAGGTATTTTTTCCAATGTGTAGATGGTTTCCGCCCTATTTGGCTGACGGCCTTAATGTGCATCATCATATATCTTCATGTCCCTATAGTTTGATTCTCTTTATGCACAGCAGGACTTGTTAAAATTAGCCGTATTGTGAATTTACTTGTACTGTGCCACCATATTTTGGAGGGGGGGTTGAGTGTATGGGTAAGAGTTATATGTCTTCCTATTGAATGATGTCGCATCAGTACGACTAAGTTGATCATGTGGAACCATGGTGATATCATGATCTTGATTAGATATTCTCTACACTTAGTGTGCAGCCCGAGGGGCCCAGGTCTCCTGTAAATTATTAGGAGACAGTGGCATAAGGTCCTCCTTGGTGGGAGGAGGTAGGGTCTTCTGATGTCGGTGGTGATTCTCACTGGATGGGGACCATGATTTGGACCCTTGTTCAGTTGAGATGAAGTTGTCGACATCAACTACATTTTCCTCCATAAGATAAGGGAGGTACTCATTGCCACGTTCCAGGGACATGCTCCCTAATTAGTTTCAGATGACCATTGGGGATGCCTTGTACTGGAGTTCCGGTTGCGGAAAAGCAGGTGGCTAACTAACCTTAATATATTAGAGGGCTTGAATCACATCCTCCACCAAAGTTGAGTGTATCATTTTGGTGGTACTCTCTGATCATCATGTTAGATTCCCAACATTGAATATGTTTGGTAGGCGAGGGGGTCTTTCTATTCGGTGGGGCCCCATCCACCTACGGGATTGCTGATGAGGGTGTCTGCATTGGTGGTTAGGATTTCATTTGGATTGAAGGTTTCACTGTGGGAAACTAAAGCATAAAAATATGTAATATAGAAAAGAAATCCTCATCAATGTAACATTCTTTTAAACATAGGGATATTTGGAGATTCATCTTGGCCCCCTTCCCCTCTTTTTGTTTGGGATGAAGGGGCCTAAGTGGGGTAAAACCACCACCGTAGTTAATTATTCACGTTGAGTTAGCCATTTTTACTCCACCTCCAAGGTGGTTAATTTCGTTCATACAGGGGAAAATGGTCTAATGTGTAAAATAATTTTGTCTATTATCATTTTGGTACAACATCCACCTTGGATAATGATTCAAATCTGGTTCACCATTTTTGTTCCTCTTCTAAGGTGGTACGTTTCGATTGTACTGTAGTGTAAAAAATGGTTTGAGGTGTAATATCGTTTTTTATTATCATTAAGGTATAACAACCACCATTGTTAACGATTCATTTCAGGTTCACTAATTTTTTTCGCCTCTGAGGTGGCACATTTCAGGTGTCGAGGAAACAATCTGATGAAAATCATCCATCATCTCTTCTTCTAGAGATGGTTTCTTGTCAAATTCACCATTTCATTTGTTTGAACGCATTCGGTGTCATTATAATTTAAAGGAGGGTCGTATTAACCCTGTAGGGACTAGAAAATTTTTCCCCTCTATAATTTGAGGGATATTCCACTGTCAAATGAACCTATCCGGTGATTCCATGGGGTCAGGTTGTTGTGTAATAGGTCCTCCTCAAATATAACATCCTTCGATGGTCTCCAACGACTTTATTCGTGGAGCCAAGAACACCCAACAACCCTAGAATCCATGATTCATGGAGCTTCTTTCTAAAGGGAGGTGGATGTTTATTGATGATTCAAACAACAACACATAATGACCCCATTGGTCTATTGGATGGGAAGTCGGGATCACCACACCCTTTTGGGGGAATATTATTGCTTTTTCGGAAACTCTCTTATAGATTTAAGTCATGTTCATATGTTCATGAATCCATAGTTCATTCCCAAAGAGTATGTCCATGAGCCACCCCTGGTTAGATGTATCATCATAGGCATACATGAAATTGATGCTATGGAGGCAATGCTGACATAAGCCATGTAATTAGGCACACTGGAGTTTATTGCGATCCAGGGCTGACAGAGGGTGACTTGATGTTGGGATCAGATTTATAATACGGGTTTCCTATATATCATTGAGAGAGGAATTAAAACCCACATAGTTTGTATTTTATGGGGCTTATGCTTGGAAGCATCCCATTTGAGGAGGTATGGATGGGTTAACCATATTGGATGGGCACCCTCCTGAGCTCAGGCATTCGAGTAGGAGTCCTGCATGTCCTTGTTTGATCATGATTCAAATTTCTTTTAGTTCAGATGGTCTGGGGATTACGCATGGAATCTATCCATTTAAGAGAAACATGATTGGTTGATCCCTTATGGTAGGGCACCCTTTTGATCTTGGGCCTCTGAGTAGGAATCCTACGTATCCTAGTTTTATTAGGAATCATATTTCATATAGTTAATATGGTGTAGGTATTACACATGGAATATTCCCATTTAAGAGAAACATGATTGGGTGATCCCTTATGGAAAGTCACCATTTTGAGCTCAGGCCTTCGAGTAGGAGTCCTATGTATCCTAGTTTGATTAGAAAATATAGTTCACATAAGTCATGTGGGGTGGGGATTACGCATGGATGATTCCTATATAAGAGAAACATGATTGGGTGATCCCTTATGGGAGGGAACCCTATTGAGCATGAGCCTTCATGTAGGCATCCTACATATCTTGGTTTGATCTGGAATCAGAGTTCTCATATTTCAGATTTTTGGTGGAGTATTTAATCATCACAAACCTCTATTCCCATGTGATACCAGCTTAGTGTGAGAAACAAGAGGATGAAAGAGATCTAACCAACCTCACGCTCCTTGTTCTGTTGGTGGGATAGAGAAATCCCGTGATGTAATATGCCAGGTCGATGATGGGAGAGGGCATGGAGCGATGAAAATTTTAATGTGAGATGACATTAAAAGTCATACGGCCCAACCTCAGATGAATGGGGACTTTCCATAGTGGGATGGCCTCAGAACTCATTCTTGGAAGGGAGGAGTGTCATCCTCATAAAAGGGGAACCGTACATAGCCCTATTGACTGATCACCATTCCTCATTTAATAGGAAAACCTATGATCACCCTTAATCCCTAGAATGGGGAGGTTCAGGTAGGCTTCCCATGTTTAGACTCCATGTTACCATGGGAATGTAGAACCACATACATTTACAAAGGTTTAACCATTCTGGGAAGAGTCTTCGTGACTCCACTTAACATGGGTATATAGAATAAAATGGGTGCATTGATGAACCCGTTGGATTGATCATACAGGTCAAGTTTCATTGGAGAGGCTTTGGCCTATTTTTAGGGGACTAGTTTGTAGAAATATTATAGAGGACTCGACGGTAATGAAGGATTGAGTTTGTAACAGGAGGAAATAACATCCAAAAAACACCCCATTTCAGGCACTGATTTCTTATACAAAATGGGGGATGCTACGCATACAATAGTGGTATGAGGGCAGAGGGGTTTTCCTCATATCAATGTGGTATGCGGGAATAAGTGTAGACCACCACACACCATAGTTGTATGTTTTCCATCACAACTCTTTGGATTTCATCCATGTAATGATGCATTATGCAGTAGAGGGTTGAATCTTCATAGCAATACACTACGCAAAATATCATTTTGATGGAGGGTCCAGGGGATTATCATTTGTGAGGAGTTCATCTTTAAGAATTATATAGTTCAAGATTTCACCAATTAGGTCTGTGGTTCTATTATTTTTAATCATTTCCCGTGTTATTTGTTTCACGGCTGCAGTACCTTCAGAGAGTGTGGTTCGCAATTCGCGCTTCGTTGATGATTCGAGAGTGAACCTAAAATCATCCCTGAGTTCTTCCAACCTTTGGGTCTCGATAAATCTTTTATTTTCTGTCCATTTAAATTTCATCTATTCTCTTTTTATAGATCATCGTAGAAATTTTATCTATTGGGAATATGGAACCATTTTCGGAGGCCGATGCATAGATATTCTAACCTGAGGAAGACTCAATCAATTCGGGGTTTGTGGAGGATATGGTCCACAATCATGGTTCAAAGAACCCTATTAGTTTGTTTCATTCACAAACAATTGAGTTTTAGAGATGGTATGTGGAAGTAATTTGCATGCATGATTACTTCAACGACATGTTTTGTGGTCGACTAGGTTCGTTGGCCATTGCTCTATGGGCTAGTGCCTCACGGATCGTCCAACGTACCGGTGATTCACCATCCAGGTGGTATGTGAACCCTTCCTGGTGAACAAGGATTTTCTAACATGGAAATTAGATCTTTTTCAATAGATATTCATTATGTTACAAAAACTCATGTTTTAGGGCCATAATAGTTTAGCACCATTAGAAACAAAGAACACATTATTATAATTTGGTGAAATGTCTTCAAAATCTCTCATAAAGATCATCCCCATTAGTACAACTACCTAAAAACTATATTTATAACCAAGGAAAGGAAATATAAGAAAGAATTATCATAGAGGATTAGTTAGGGTAAGCGTGTAAGTTAGATAATCAAAACATAATCCAAAGGGAAAGAAAACAAGATCATACCATTCATATCAATGATCATTTACATGAGTCATGTAATATATATTGGGAGATCATAAGACATGAATAATAAAAAATTCAGTGAAAATAATCCTTGAGAGTATCAAAATGGGATAATATATGGAAATTGTGGCATACACTTAAGTATAGATTATATTAGGTAAATGATTCATAAAAATATATTCATAGTATATTAGTCTTCAGTTAATCACATGTGTACCTATTTCAGGCGTGGGATAGCCTCCCTTGAACTTATAGTTTCAGTATCAGGATAAACACCCATGTACCAACTTTTTTCAGGAATAGGATGACCTCTCATGTACCCAATTTATGGGGGCTTATGTTGAACTCCTATATACCCTCTTGTTACAATCATGGTATGACCACTCATGTACCGTTTTGATATCATTGAACATTTATCATTACCCAATGAATTTAAGGTAGATATAGGTCCCAAAAATCACATAATTAAAACCATACATATGTGTTACATAAGAACATAAATCATTCATCATATTAAAACCCATGGAATGAATTTTATTCCATTAATATAATTCAATAATAATACAACCCATGAAAATAAATGGGTTTCATAAATATTATTCCATCATAAACATACACCACTCATACAGAGAATATAAATGGTAGAATTCAACCATATATACAAGATAACAAACCATGTAATGATAGAGTAATAATTTTTCATATTTATTAGTATTCATAAATTATATAATAATTAAAAGGGAAGTTAATTATGATAGCATACACGATACGTTACATCAATCTTAAATGAACAACTAAATATTATTATTTAGCATAACAGTTATAAAATAGACATTACAATAGAATATATGAACATGATTTACTAAATTATGAAAATATGGTTTAAATATGTCTATATAATTATTTATTTACTGATAAATTAATTATAAATGAAGATTACCCATTTTTAAAATAAGAGGAATTGTTTTTCTAGAAAACAATTTAAATGTGAAGAACTGTGTTTTATACCAAAAAAAAAAATTAATTGTTGATAGATTATATAAATGATATATATAAATATAATATTCCAAAAAAATTTTATCATAAATTTTATTTTTTTCATGACATTATATTAGAACAAATCAATATTTAACGATAAAAGAAGTATTTTTTCAAAAATGGCAGTTTTGCCACATTTGATGGCGCACTTGTTTTATATATAGTTTTTTATATTATAAATTCACAAGAGAAAAATATTATTCTTATTTTAAATTGTATTATGGAAATATAATTTTGATTAATTTTCTATATTTTTATGATATGTTTCATTTTTTGTGAAATGTGAAAAAATAATTCATTTTAATTGAAAAATTATTTTTCAAAAAAAAAATATTATTAGATCTAAATTATATATTTAAATAATTTTAAATTATAAGTAGATAATTTTTTATAAATTAATTCAATTTAGGTCATTGTAATTTATTTAATATTTAAATTTGATATATAAATTTTTTTACCTGTGAACGTTTTTACCCTTAAACATTATTTTATCATCTTACCAACATGAATAATTTATAATTAATTTCTACAATTTATGTGTTTTGAATTTTCAAAAAAAAAATTCAATATTTTGATTCATAATTCCTAATTTTTTTTAAATATGATACTTTTATTTTGGTAAATTAATAAGAGTAAATTTAGTAAATTTATATTAACTTGATTAAATGTAAATCATGTTGTTAAGGTTTAAAATATTAATATAATTATAATAAAATAACCCTAAAATTTGTAAAAATTAAAATGTCTGTGTTTTTTCGAAAAAATAATCCTTCGGAATAAATTATAACCTTTGGAATCCCTTTGGATGAGAGTATGACATTTGTAATACTATCATCAAAAGAGAAGGCATTTTTTTCAAACTTTTGTTATTAGTAGGTAAAATATTTACATTTTGGGGTAATATAAACGATATAATAGAAAATAAGAATTATTTTTAAATATAAAACTTTAATATTTATTATCCGAATTTATTTGTAAATTTAATTCTTGAAATAATTAAATTAATGGATAGCACGATGATGATGGAGTAATTGTTTAATTACATGTAATTTGAAATAAATTATATTAAAAATACTAAAGGAAATATAATATGATATTATAAATTTCATCTAATAATTTTTTAGATTAATTTGAAATTGTATTGAGGTTTTAGACTTTTTTTTTAATTTATCTTGTTGCTATGATATTTTTTTTTAAATTCATGTAATGAAATGTGTCAAATTAAAAATATTGATTTTTGAAAAAAAATTTATTAAATGAAATTAAATTTATTAAAAATATACCATTCATCCAACTAATTGGAATAAGTCATAAAATTATTTATTGGTCATTTTTAATTTTGTTTTATTTTTATTAACCCTAAAATTATAAATTTCATGATGTATTCGTAAGGGTTAAAAGGGTTAAAACCATACGGAATAAAAAAATCAATAATTGACTAATTTACATTTGATGAATTTATTTTTTTAAAAAAATCATCTTATCATCAAAATAAATCAATTTTTAACCATTTGGAATATAAAATAAAATAATATTAATTTAGTATACTGAAGAATTATAAGAGTGCCTCTCACCTCTCTTATAAAGGTAACCCATTCTTCTCTACAATAAATACCAAATCCATTTATTAGACACCTTTATCTTCCCAAATACATTAATAAAATCCCTCCCCACATTCTATTGGACTTATTTTTTGTATAACATCCTCCTTAGAGGTGTTAAGGTGATAATGAAAGGAAATCATCTACATAAGAGGTATTGTTTTTAATTAAGTATTTTTATTTTTTTTCTTCTTCCACATCCTTAAAATATTATTAATCCATGATGAAATAATAAATACATTATCATAAATATATGTATATTGTTTTATGTTAATTTCATCAACTAAATCTTTCTCTACTTCCATCAAATTGGAAAATAATTAATTGTTTTTGCATATGTGTGAGATATCACCTCCATGTGACGATATAATTTTTATTCTATTACCATCCATCAATATTGGTTAAAATGATGGAATTAATTTCAATATATTATATTCATGATATATTTTCCATTATAATGGAATAATATATCAATTAAATTCTTTATTTCTATCCACATAAAAATGATAATATCGTTCATGTGTAGGTTTTAACTATCACCTCCACGAAGCAATGTTATTAATTTTTAATCACCACAAAACCATAATAATATATATAATTATACCTAAACTAATAATATGATATTAATTATATTACGATCACTATGTAATGATAATATTATAATTACTTTAATTCCATAATTTTCATTAAAATATTGAAACTTTATTAATGCGTACAAACGGAATAAAATCTCCATGATTATAACATAGTTAATTATTCATATCCATATATAATGGATTGATTTAAAATTATAATTAATACATAACGGTTAGTATTGTGATATAAATAGTTTTATATATATGATGTACTAATTATCACTTTATCTATTGACATCATACCAAATTCATTTTGGACAGCGTTACAAAATATAAAAAAAAGGATCACATGAAATTATAGAATAAAGTAATTGTTGTAACTGGATAATAAGTGATATATAATAAATAATAAATATTTACAAGGATCTCATAAAAGTAATTAACTATCCTATGTTTATTAGTCATCAATATAATGATTGTACTTGATTATTCAGACTCAATGTAAGTTACATTATTTTGAAACCCTCTGTTAATGTTACTATTTCAACTATTTTTACAAAATACAAAATGAATGTTTTTATAACATATAAACCATGAACTTAATGTAATTATTTAATGTTTATTTAATGTCTATATGTACCCTTTAAAATATTACTACTTCATTTTCAAATAATTTATTTTAATTTATGTGTCTGTGGCTCTGTAAAAACTGAAATTTGATTTCAAAGTGGGAATATTATTTTGGGTTTCTTTATTATTTTTTATGTGTTATGATAATTTTATGGTTCTTCGGAATATTTTACGAGTATGTGTTATTCCATGATAAATTGAAGTCAGGTGAGCCCATGATAGATCTACAATGCATTGATTAATGAGATTGAGCTAGCTAGTTGGTTTTCCCCAAAGAGATTATTAGAATTTACAATGGTGGGTATTCCCAATGTAACAATGATGATTACTCCCAATTTATATATGAAATCAGTTGTCAGGTTAGATATTAAATGATTGAACATGTTACCATTATGATTAATGTTTGAAATACAGTTTTAAAGGAATAATATTATTTCATGAGGTAAGGAAATGATCTTCTATTTTATGGGTGAAAATTATAACTTTGTGAAAATTTCTTCATGGGTTTCATCTATTTGTGGACTAACAATTTCATTATTTCATTTTTTCCCCATATAACCTTTTTTATTATCCCGTGTTATAATATGTCATCACATGGTATAATTATTGGTAAGAGAAAGGGGTAAATCAAGTTGAATGTTTTTAAAAAATCCTGAAAAAGAAATAATGTTTTATTTTAAAAGTTTTACATTATGAAATAAATGGATATACTTTTAAAAGTATCATATTTTTATTAAATTCTAATATTATGTTTGAATTATGAACTAATTATAAAAAACTATAACCCTCAAAATATCCAAATGTGTAAGGAATTATTTTCTTAACTAAAATTCATGTTAATGTAATGTTTAAAGCCAAGCCCTTATAGTTGGTATCAAAGGCCAGTTTAGATAACAGTAGGGGTCAATATATTTTCTAATCGTTTATCCAAAAATGATATTTATATTATAATTATGTTTTTATGGTATAGATTTTGATGATTACCATGTTTATTAAACTATTATATGTCAATTCGTAATGGTTTTCCATAGGGGAAACATGGAAGCTATGGTGGGATGGTATCGAGAGGACAATGTCCTTCTTAATTAGCATCCTATGATGGTATGCAATAGATTATAATAGCTTGTTGTTTTGATGGATCAGTTGACTCGGTCTATAAATGGTGGTGGAATCCATGTACGAAATAAACTAGATCAATCAAATAGGACTATGTCTATAGTGTAACATTTTATGCACCCACTTCCTCAAACATCTGGTGGATCTTCTAACCTACTTGTAGTTGAGTAGTGGATTAAATCCCTAGAAAATATTGTTGATGTCATGGGGTGTCTAGGAAATAAAAATTTTAGAATGATTATTTACCATTTTGAAGGAAAATTCAATCAGTTGTGGTCAATGGTTAAGAATATCAGGTACAGTGAGGAGATTGATTCTTTGGAGTGGGATGAATTCAAAAATATGTTTCTTGAGAAATATTTTCCAAATTAGGTTTGACAAAAAATGGAAAAATATTTCCTAGAATTGAGGCAGGAGGAGGATTTAATTGATGCATATAAAGAAAAATACACTCAAATGGAAAGGTACACTCTATATTATATCCAGAATCCTGATTATAAAATAAATCATTTACTCTTGATTAAATCCAATATATCGAAGGGTATTGGATTATAATGAACTTAAGAGTTACAAAAAAACATGTTAGACATGCAGAGAAGGTGGAAATATTGTTTTCTAATGATCACGTTTTCTTTGAAAACCAGAAGAAAAATAGGTTGATATTGTATGAAAAAATGATGAATTCATCAAAAATGCTTGGTGGTATGAAAATTAAGTTTATAGTTTGTGACACTTTTAGTAAAAATACACTATGGAATGCCTTATGAATTTTGGTATGTCATTTTAATGTTCTAAAATGGGGTATAAGGATTGTAATTTCAATAAAATGGATCATGGTATTGTGAAATAATATTCTAATATATAGGTACTAATTTTTATTAAATGTTAGGAGATGGTTCATTATGAAAACAACTGTTCGTAGGGGAACTCGAATGATAGAAACAATCAAGAATATGATAAAATAGAAGGTGAAATCCTTTTTAACTACTTGTACAAATGTTGGGCCACAAATTGAAGTGGTATCAGGTAGATTATTTTTTTATTTATATTAAGTTTATGTGTTTTTTGAATTTGGGTATACCCATTATTTCATTTTTGAATTTTTTTTAGTAAATCAGAAATTTCACCTCAAGAAATTAATCCATAACATATGGTAAAAACACCTAGGGAAAATATCAAGGGAAAAATAAATTGTAGGAAACATTTTATCATCGTGTACGAAAATAATTTACCTACAAACCTTGTTTTTTTTCCTCTGCTAGATTTTTATTTTATTCATTGTATATATTGGCTTTATATATACCATGCTTAGATATACTATATACCTAAAGAATATTTTTTTCAAAAAGATTTTCACTTTGTGTATACGAATGAACTCATACAATTGATAACATATTAGGATGTCAAGAAACTATTAAAATATATAAATTAATGTAACCTTGCACATATTGATGAAAACAAAGGAAATTATTAGAATAATTATTCTTTGGTGGTAAATGAGAATCTTGACATTTACCCTGATGATTTTCTAGGTATTATACCTAATTAAGTAGTTGAATTTACTGTTGTCTAAATTCATGATACTAAGACAATTTCAAAACCCCCTTACCGAAAATATTGCGTAGAACTTATAGAATTGAAATTGAAGTTCCACGTGTCATTAGATGTAGTATTAAACTGGCCTATCACTTTACCATGGGGTGCCAATTTCTTATTTTTTAAAAAGAAATATGGTTCAATGATACTTTCCATTGACTATAGAAACATTAATAACATCATTATTAACAACTAATATCATTTTCCTCATATCAATAATTTTTTTGTTCACATATAGGGATAAAAATAATATTTTAAGGTTTAATTCATGTTAGGGTACCATAAATTTAAATTAATGGAATTAGGCATTATGAAGAATTCATTTCAGACAAGATATATCCATTCTTAATTTTTATTTATGACATTTAGGTTAACTAATTCCCATTTTTTATTCATGTATATTTTGAATATAATATTTCATGAGTTCTTATATTTTTTTTTGTGTTTATTGGTGTAATTTTGGTGTATTCTAAAATTAAAGTGGATCATGAAATTTATCTAAGAGTATTTTTTTCAAAACATAAAAGAAAAGATTGTATATTGAAAATTTGGCATCAATTAATTTTTGTTGAAAAAATTTCATTACTTGTAAAAATTGTTTCAAAAGATAGAATAAATGTTGATCCAACTAAAATAAATGTTTATGAATAATGTAAATGACCCAAAAATATAACAGATATTTGCAATTTTCTTGGTTTAGAGGGATAATATATATGTCTTGTTGAAAATTTTTTATGTTTATCTAGACCAATGGAAATGTTAACAGAAGATGTAGTTAAGTTTATATGAAAAAAAGAATTTGATGATTGTTTTCTGGAATTTAAAAAAAGATTGAAGATGGTACAATTATATTCGTTCCTTATAGAAATGGTGACTTTTTCATCTATAGTGATAATTTTTTAAAATGACATGGTTGTCTCTTAATATTTAATTATTAGATAATTTCTTATGTTTTGTGTTAGTTGAAACCTCAAGAGTTAAATTACCATAAACATGATTTGGATTAAACATGTAATAACCTTGTTTTCCCATGTCCGTCCTTTGTTCTAGTGTATGTAGTGTTCTTAGGGGTCCCATGGCCTCTTTCCCAGGAGCTTTCCAAAAACTCAGTTCAACCAAACAGTGGAACCGTTACGGTGACACAGTGAAGGTGGAACCATCATGGTTGCAACGTCATGGTCATACAACAAAATGGTGTTACCACATATGGTGTCTCAAGGAAAAGGTGGCACCATTATAGTGGAACTGTTATGGTGTCTCACTGAATGTAGAATCAACCTTTTCCAATTCATTTTCTCAGTTTCCCATGTTTTTATAGTTTTTCCTATGGTAACGTATCTTTTTAAGTAAAAGTCTTTTATTACCATTATCTAGTCCAATTGAAGTTATTAAAAGATGTTTTAAAACCTAAAAATTTGGGAAACCTTTTAGTTACCAAAACATGTTGCAATTTCCCTTAATGTCATACCCTTCCACATACATTCTAACTTCTCCATGGTTATGTGCGTTTTTTCTATATTTAGAAGATATCTATTAACTCACAAATCTTATCGCTACCTTATACTAGGATAATTATTAAATAATAATTAATCCTGATTTGTAGAACCACCCAACTATGCGGTCAACCCACGATCCAACCTCAAATACCTCGATATCATCTCCCTGATTGTAGGATCAATTATTTTCCATAGTTGAGATCCTCTATTCATTTTCAATCTGGGTTTCTCTAAATACTCTTAGAGACTTACTCTCGAGAAGAATCATGCACCCATGAGGAGTTCTTCCCACTCATCCTTGAAGCCCTCAATTTTTTTATACCCATAATGCCATGAAACCTTAGTTCATGAAGTGAGGATAAAGCATCGATCCTTGATCATCCATGTAGGGTTTTCCTTCGTCTCTATTTTTTTGTATCATGCGTAGTGGGTATGATAATGTGTAACACAGGACATAGATGAAAACAACCATTAACAAATATAATAAATGGAATAATTAAGAATTAAGGTATGTGATGGATGATGATGTTGTTGTACTATTTTATCTTAATTTTATTGTTTTTAATTGTATGTGCTAATGACCACTAAAAATAGTGGCATTTGGGGCTCCTTTCATGTGCCCTAATGAACCCCGATTTTCTGGATAATCATTGGATTTAAAGGCAGAATGATGGAAACTGGTTATTCATGTAAATTCGGTTGATAAAATGGATGCCTGATAAATAAGAATCCATGTGTGATCACACGAGATAACCAAGAATAAAGAAGGGATATAATAAATAGTGATGGATAAATCTGAAAGATTTCTTACTCTTTACTGGTTATATGCATGGTTGTTCTCGTTGATTCTTGTGGGGTGACGTGGATGGGGATGCAATATCCTATTGATATGTTTTTGGTTTTTGGATCTGAGGTCATGCGGAGCCTGTATGTTGGGGATTCTTTTTTTTCATTAAATCAAGGGATTTCATAGATCCCTTTTGTTATTGTGACTTTACAAGAGAAGTGGGTGTGAATGCTTAAATTGCTTCTTGGATATTTTATTCTTCAGTCCAATGTTGTTTTGACTTGTGATTGTGCGTGTTATATTACCGATAGTGGAGAATTACTTTCAATTTAATCACATGACCATTATAACATTAATTGGTTTGATTGAGGGATTGTTTTCTAGTAATCAGATGTGTTCTGGTTGTGGTTGCGATACATTTGTGCATGTAGGGATAATAGTAAGAGTAGTTGTGTACAATCTATTTTTCTTCTCTGACACCACTAATTTGGGATGATTTCTTGATTACTTATATGTATAAAGTATATTTCTTGTGTTTCTTTTACACACCCCACCCTTGTTGAGAACTTTATTCTGAACATCCAAATTTCATGGGGTTTGGTGTTTTTTCCAACATTCCTAGGAGTGGCTGGTTATTAGATCTGTGATGCTCCCTCTCCCTGGTAGCCCAAAACACTTCGTCTAGGATGTGATGGCCTAAGGTTCATTATGGACCAAGACTCTTTGGGAAGAGTGTGTTGTGGTGGTTGTCCCAGGTGTGTGCTGACATGTTTTTTCCCAAGGGTCTTCGAGATGAGGCCTCGGTGTCTTCAGGCATGGAAGTGGTTATTGTGGCCTTAGTGTTTTTGGGTGGGGATGTTTGTGGTTATGTGGGCCTAGGTGTCTAGGGGTGGGATGTGTGGTTGTGATAACCCATAAGGTTGTTGTTTGGGAGGTAGTGGGACTGCAGTGAAAATTTTGGGAGGGTTCTGATGTATTTGATGTCCTAAATTGCTTGTGGGAAAGCAGTGCGGGGTACCCAAATATTGATGTTCTATTTCTATCACTTTAGCTGACTTTAATTATTTGGGGTGTGTTCCTTGTTGAGTTAGGGTGGATAGTTTCTTTTATAGGTGCTTTGGTTATCATTATTTTCTCACGGGGAATTACAATACCTCCCCACTTGTGCACGAGAGATTTTGGTTTCCTATGTTGAGTATAACTTTATACTCACTCTCTGTATATATAATTGGTTTCAGGATTACATGAGTACATTGAGGACCATTATAGACCTTAATTTCATGGGATTATAGAGTTTTCATTACTACTTTTCAATCTTTTTTATTTTTTAATTATAGTTATTTGTTACCTTCTATTAGTTTATTTTGAACATGCAGATGAGAATGGGTTTCTTGCATTAATTTTTCTTTCAATTTTTTGATTTGTTTTTGATTTACCATATTATATCCCAATATTATTAAATAAAAGGGTATTTCCTTCAATTTTATATGAGATCTTATACCCTTGGTGCTGGTCTCCAATCTAGGGCCAATTGAAGGCATGACTCAGGGGTAATTATCTCTCCTTCAATTTGAAGAGGGAATGGTCTTGCAGTTTTCTCTCCCTTTACTCATCTTTGTGAAGATGGTTTGTGAAATAATTGTATCAGAGGATAATTTGGTTAAGATATTGGATAGATTATGTGGTTATGAATTGTGAAAATTTCATGGTATGGAAGGGAAATAGTGTTAGGAAATCATGGTGCATGAATAAGGATAGGGAAGACCAACTTTGACATAGGATTTTATCCCCCCATGATTCGATTCAAGGACTCTGGACCTACCAAATGACCATGTCAGGTTATACAGATTGCAGGGTAGAGACCCTAGGAAAGGTAAATGAATAATAATGACTTGTTTTCTTGTGTGTTCTGGGTGTCTTGGTAGTTTAAAATAAATAACATGTTTAAGAAAAATTGTCAAGAGATCTTCTACACTACATGGGTTATGAATTTCCTTATTTACATTGCAGCTATGAAACCCAAATGATGACCATGAGTGGTGCGGGTGATCGAGGCCCATGAGGCTGATTTTTCTAAATAGGATAATACTGATCGGGAGAAGAAGGATGAACAGTGGAAGAATACACTTCATGAAATTCAATGAAAAACCCACAGAAAGTACTAGGGAACTGTCCTAAATATGGAGAATGGTAACTGGCATGAGGAGCTGGTGATTTCTTTTAGCTTGATCTGGTCCCCATCTGAGTACTGGGTTCATATGGCTATACGCAAGATGTGGGGATAGGTTCATCATTGGTGGATTCTCTATCTCATGGAGAAGAAGGAGGATTATGGTGTATGTACTGACTTCGAGAGGGACTCATGGTCGGAATTCCTCTCTTCCAAAATGAATGCTGAGAAGAGGCAGAAGATATGCTCCCTCTAGCAAGGCAGTATGTCATTAAGGTAGTTGGGGATCAATATCAAGAATATTTTTTCTTTTTATCTAGAACTCTTTCTAGATGATAAGTCACAGGATATACAATTAGAGGAGGCATTGCATCCTTCTCCCTAGTTTTTTGTTACTCCCTTCAATCTACCGGTGTACTTGGAGGATCAAAAGAAGGATTAAGTGGTCGAGAGGATTCACATGTTGTGAGGTGTGCCACAAGAGGCAAGCTAGTTGAGCTTATCGATGGGTAAGGTCGTAATTAGTAGGCATCAAGCATCTCAACCTTTTTGGTTTCAGATGATTGGGAGTGGGCCCTAACTATTTCAGTTTTAATCTCCCGGTCCTCATCCTTTCCCTAAGGTCCTAGGAATGAGATGCTTGATCTATGACAGTTGTGGGCATCTTTGGAATCTGTTTCCAGATCGATTACATTACATTATAGGTGGGCCAGTTCAGCACCAAACATATCAGTAGTAGTTTCTAGCCAGACCTTTCAGTAGAAATAGTAGCAGAAGTGATCTCCCACTCCACTGAGGGTGGACAGTTCTAGAAGAGGCCAACCTCATGGCGTTCATTAGGGACCTCGACTAGGTTGTGGTCGGAGAGGCGGTCGACAGCCTAGGGGTAGGGGAGCTGGCCGTGGGAAGTATCACTTCCCTGAGGTAATAGTTCTAGTAGGTACGGTGGTCATTCGTGGTACGATCAACTTTTTAGTACTCAATATTGTGCCTAGTTTGATTCTAGAGCATTGCACACCTTTTTTGCACCCGGTATATCCAATGAATAAGGGACTAGATGTTGAGAGACTCTCCATGCCCCTAGTGATCAGTATGATAGTTTGAGTTCAGACTAGTATAATAGACATTTTTCAAGGATGCAGACTAATGTTGGGGTAGCATCAGTCCAACAGGTCTCTCATTATTCGGAAAATTCAGCCACTCGATGTCTTTCTAGCCATGGAATGGTTATTTTACGTACACACTATTATTGTATTCCTCTATAGAAGGGTCATGTTTTTAGATATGGGAAGCCATCATGTTGATTTCATTGGTGAGCGAGGTTGCCAGGATGTAATCTACAGAGTGGAGCCCCTTATTTCCTGATAGCCAAGTTGTTATTGGATTCGGTAGACATAGAGATTTTGGATGTCCAATGGATCATCAGTTAGTTCCTATATATCTTCTCAATAGAGGTGGTGACTCTACCACCTTGACGTGATGTTGATTTTGGGATAGACTTGTAACCCGGTTCTCATAGGATTTTGAAGGCTCCCAATCAAATGGTGCCTCTTGAGTAGTAGGGGTTGCAGATCCACGTTGAAGACATCATGAAGAAGGGTTTTATTAGACCAAGCGCATCATCATGGGGTGATCTAGTCTTGTTCACGGATAATTAAGACAGTTGTCTCAGGCTATCCACAGACTACTGAAGGATAAATCCGGTAACATTCATGAACTGTTACCCTCTCTTAAAGATCGATGACCTTTTTGACCAGTTTAAGGGATAAGGTTGGTTATCTATGGTTGACCTGCAGTTAGGATATCACCAGTTGAGGAGAGGGTGACATCTCGAAGACTGATTTTAGGTGCAGGTATGGGAACTTTGAGTTCGTGTTCATGTTGTTCGGCGATACAAATACACCAGCTCCATTCACAGGGATGATGAACTCCGTTTTCCAAAAATATCTATATAGGATAATAGTCATGTTTATTGACACCATTATGATCTACTCAAGATCCAAGAAGGATCACGCCATGCATCTCAGGATGGTTTTGTATGTCTTCTGACACCACCAAATCTACGAGAAGTTGTCCTAGTGTATGTAATGGACACAACATGTGCACTTACATGGATATGTGTTGTCATATACTGGAATACCTAGGGACCTGTCAAAGGTCAGAGTGATAGCTTATTGGTAATCACCTGAGAATTTTGTAGTGGTTAATTGTTTTCTGTGTCTAGAAGGTTGCTATCGGAGGTTCGTTCCTGACATCTATTGAGTTGTATCACCTTTGGATTCATTTTCTAGGAAAGTCCAGGCTTTCATATGGATTGAGTAGTTACCTACAACATTAAATTATCTGAAAGGCGAAGCTTTTCAGTTCTCCAGTCTTGAGGATTCCATAGGAAGGTGTAGCATTTGTATTGTTTGTGATGCTCTCAGTCTAGGATTGGGATTTTTGATGATGTAGTAGTGGGTTGTGATCTCTAATGGGACTAGGAAGCTAGGTCCCCATAAACATAACAATTCCACCCATGACATAGAGCATGCAACATTTGTGTTCACACTGAATTTGTGTTGGCATTACCTCATCATGGAACACTTTTTTTCTTCATAGATCAATAGAGCATGGGGTATGTCTTCTCTCATTGAGACTAGAAATTTTTGTAGTGGAGGTTGATGTATTTTATTCAAGACTATGGCATTCAGACCAACTACACCTCAGGAAAAGGTAATATGGTGTCCAATTCATTGAGCAGGAAATCGTAAAAGGATGTGGTCTGGGAGTCTGTAGATGCTTGTAAAGAAATGGAGGAGTATGATGATTTACATCTAAGCATGAGAGTGGAGGGTGGTAGTGGCTGCCTATTCTAGATGACGATGTAGTATTCCTTGGTACTACAGTTGGAGGAGTCTCAGTGGGGCGACCTGAAGGATGAAGTGATTCGCGATCACGTTAGCCAGGGCAATGCTTTGGAAGGATGGTAAGAATATGGTCAGAATAAGATGATTCTCTGTGAGATGATTTTTGTACTGGAGATTATGCATGAGATCATTCTTGTGAGTTCCATAACTCCCCCCAGTGGTATACCTAAGAGCTTCCACGATGTACTGAGGCCTATGGGAACATTTTTGGTGGACCGGAGTGAAGTGGGACGTGACAGAGTTTGTGGAAATGATCATCATGTGCCAGTAGGTGAAGGCTGGTCATCGTATCATGGGTAGTCTATTAGAGCCCTTTGAAGTTCCAGAGGTTTAAGTGGGATGAAATTTTATTGAATTTAATCTTAGGACAACCCATGTCTGTGGGAGGTTGTGATGTTTCCTGGGTAGTGGTGGATAGAATGAAGAAATCGTCTCACATATTAGTGATTAAGGAGTCGAGCATCTTGGATGCCTTTACATAAAAGTATGTGGTTTAGTTTTACTGTTGTACGAAGTTCCCATAACCATCGTTTCAGATAAAGATACAAAAATTACACCACGGGTCTGGAATGGATTATGACGTGCTTTTAGCACCCATCTATGGATTAAAACTGCTTTCCACCCCCAAATGGATGGGAAAAAATAGCAGACCATCTAGATGATGGAGGATATTCGACTGGAATGTGTTGGACATCATGGGATTGTGGGTATGACACTTGCCTCTGATAGTGTTTTCCTTAAACAATAGCTTTCACTCTACCATTGGCATGGCTCTGTTCAAATCCTTCGAAGGAAGGTTGTTTCATTCTCCCGTGTTCTAGACTGAGGTTGGGGAAATAGGTTCTCTTGGCCCGGAGGTGGTATAGAGCTTGACAGAGAAGGTTCAGATTGTGCATGAGAGGATGAAGGTGGTTCAGGACCCGGAAAAATTGTATGCTTATAATAGGAGGATACCCTTGGATTTCAAGGTTAGCGAACACATTTCTTTAAAGTTATCCCATCAGTGTGGGTTGTAGAGGTTCGGTAGGGGGAGTAAGATTTCTCCCATGCTTGTTGGTCCATTCGAGGTGTTGCGTTGAGTCATAAAAGTGGCATATCAGCTGGCACTACCACCACCGCAACTAAGGGTCCACAATGTCTTCCATGTGTCTCAGCACCATCGGTATCTACATGATTATTCGAATGTCCTCGATTGGAGGGAGATGGATATCGAAGATGATGCGACGTTATTGTAGAGACCAATGAGTATCGAGGATCAGAAGGATAAAGTGATCTATGGATGACCCATTCACATTGTTAATGTATTATGGAGTCATGATGGCCTATATGAGAGTATCTAGGAAAGGGAGGAATAGAGGCATGCACAATACCCAAAGATGTTTTCAGTTTTGTTTTCAGTTTGTTTTTTACTTAACTTTGATTTAATGCATGGCCTTGTTAACTATGATATGGGATGTTATCATTTGTCTTAATGTGTGTGAAAAGTCTAGACTATGGAGAGGGAAGGACCTGATCCATAATCAATACGAGTTAAGGTGGATGTAATTAAACCCATGCTAACTAGCCCATGCCTCTCAAAGAGGATAATATCTTGACATGGGAAAAGAGACTCTTAAATATGTGAGTGTGGGTAGTGTGAACCTTATATGTTTGTCTGGTCAATTGTTGGAGAATAGAGGTAGTGTAACCATAGTTGTTTTGGTGATAGATGGGGTAGAGGAGTTCCTAGATATCAATGTTCGTCTCGTATTTCGAACAACTCTTGAGGGGTATTTACTGAGATGTATATTACAAGATGGTTTTTTGGACCCCTCTCTTTTTATCAGGTTTACTCTTTAATTCTCAGGTCAGATAATGGTTTGAGTGGTATCTAATTTAATAACCTGGTTTATTTGGAGCCCTTCTATTGAGAAAATATAGTTTTTGTAGTATTCTGAGGGGTCACATGGCTTCTTGGTTGAGAGTTTTCCAAAAACTTAGTTCCACGAAATGGTTCCACCAAAATAGTGGCACCATCACAGTCGCACACTAAAATGGTGGCACTGATTATGTTATCTCATCGAACTAGTGGCATTGTTATAGTGGATCCATTATGGTGTCTCACCAAACAATGTCCCAACCGTTTCAAATTTTTTCCCAGTTTCTCGAGTTTTTACAATTCCACCCCTGGTAACACATCTTTTGACCTCAAAGTGTTTTAATAATCTTTTCAAATACATTATAATGTTAGTAAAATATTTTTTAAACCCCCAAGTGTTGAGAGGCCATTTGGTTAAAAAAATGTGTGGCCTTTTTCCTTGGTCTGACAACCTTCCCCTGTACATAATCAGTTTTTGAACCTATAAGACTTTGCGTTTTTCTTGATGTTTTTCCAAGAAGGACGTTCTGACGGCGTGCAATTCCGAGCCCTGGTGTGGCCGGAATTAAACTTCATGCTCGTTCACATTGGATGTGCTAATTAAATATAATAACTCCTGAACGGTAAGTCGGACGGGAAAACTAAGGGAACAGTTGAGTTCGAAAGATGTCGTTTACCCTAGGAGGGGTGTAATATTGTGGGGGTGGCCCTTCTGTGAAAAATGCCACTAAGGGTGTTTTCGTAATATAGAGGTCTTGGGGGATGAATTTTATAACTTTTGAATTAAGGCTCAGATTAAAATTCCAAGACCACCGTTGCGATCAAGGCATGGAGTTTACCCTAGGGGAGGCTTAACCTCGACCCCACTGGGAGTCTGAGTACGAGACTACTGGTGGATGTTTTAAAAATTAATTAAAATTAATAAATATTTCTATTTTAACACAACCACCTCCAATGATTCCCATCCCTTTGTTTCTTACCTGGCGGTTCTCTCCTGTCGAACTCCTCACCTCTCCTCTACCCCTCCGGCGAGGCACGACAACTCTGGAGAGGCGCGGTAACTCTGGCGGACTATCAGTGAAGAGTCTCCCTATTCCCATCAAGGTAGGCTCGTGCATTTAAATGTTATCCCTGCAACCCCCCCCCCATTAAATTCCATTTCTTGCATTGTTGTTTTGTCGAATTGTTGGGGGAGAGTCTTTTTTGATTATATCTCGATCCGAGCTTTCCAAATATCCTTTCGGGTCAATAATCCGAGTCTCAGGGCGTCTAGGGTGGCCCCTGAATGTTTCTCACCCATTTTTCCTTTTTTCGGCGGTTCCAGGGAGGTTCGTTGAGCTTCAGTGGTGGCACGGTGCATTCTAGGCTATGGCGGCTCGGTTCCTGTGGCGGCAGCGGCTCTTCGAGATGGTGGCGTGCGGTGGAATCTCTAAAGGCGACGGCGACTTCAGGTGGCTCCATGTGACGGAAGGTCGATGGCCAGGGAACCAGGGTCGTGGCGTGCAACAACGAGTGGGAACCGATACCCGCCTTTGGCGGGTCTCCGCAGAAGACCGCGACCAGACTCATGGTCGGTCGATACTACGTGGACCTTGGGTCCATGGCCGGGCCACGCGGTTGTGACATGGGCCGGCTTTGTGAGTAAGGTTGGCTGGCACGGGCCGGTCCAAACAGGCCGGAACGGCCGGACCCTGCGGGTCCGGCCTTGGATGGGGGAGGGGGGGGGGGGGTGTCGCCTCCCCCTCCATCTTCGGACACCCGTAATTTTCACTGCAGGTGTCCCTTTTGAGCGCTATCTACGAAAGAGTAATCCTCGACCAGAGACGAAGTTTTTGAGATGGTTTTAGGATTTTTAAATTGAGGGGACGGGAGCTCGGTGGCGTGATACGCTCGTTGAGTACTATGTTGGGATTCTTGTTTTAGTTGGCGCGGACACATTCTACGTCCATTTTGAACGCCGTCAGCAGAATTTCGACCCTGGCATCAAGGCCAAATTTTCCAGTATGGTATCGGGCATTGAAGTGGGAGTTGAGACGTGGGCCATATGCGCCGTCTTTGAGCTGCGTGAGCGTTTTTGCGCCTTTTTCAGCAGACGTCCATTCAAGGAATTTGGGTGGTTGTTTCGGCATGTTTTTCTGAGAGCATCGCAATGGCGCAGTTTTCTCGACGAGTATCGGAGTCGGGGTGTGGGCCCCACACGGGATGGCTACGGTGAATAGTACCATATTCACATGTTGTCCATTTCGGGCCAGTAAGTATTCTATCTCGCATGTCTTTCCGCGAGGACCGAAACGACGTAATCCGTTTAGGAATGAGGATACTCATTGAGATCATGTTAAATGTGGAAACATGGGAGGCTGTTGGACGAAGATCCCTTTTTGACACACTCTGAACTAACGCCCAACGATATGGTTAGTGACACCCGGTGATATCAGTTGTGGGGAAGACCTATCAGATCAATTCTAGGTCAACCCTCTAGCAGGGTTCGGATGTGGGTCACTGGATGACTCTTGGGGGTCTACCATTCAACAGGGCTAGGCAGTGGGTCACCTGTCGACTTGTTCCAGGTCTACCCTCCCGCAGGGCAGGGCATTGGGTCATCTGTCGATTTTTTCCAGGTCAGCCCTCCAGTAGAGCTGGGCAGTGTGTCACCAGTCAACTTATTCGAGGCCTACCATCTAGTAGGGATGGGTAGTGGGTCGCATGTACACTTATTCCATCCAGCAGGGCTGGGCAGTGTGTCACCCGTTGGCATATCAGACTCAGCACTTCTTATGATGCTAGTCGGTGTCATTTCACCGTGACTACCAGAGTGGGAGCCTGGTTGTACAGATCAGTGGTGTGACAGTTTTAATGTTACCTAAGGACCTACTAGGAAGAGGGGAACCTTCCCCAATGAGAGGAGTCCTTGAAATGAAACCTAAAACTGTTTGGGCAAGTCAATGTTGCCCATAGCGGATAGTATCAATGTGTGGTGATTGAGCCCCTTCGACTTGGGCTTCCTAGGTGGACGAGACGAAATGCTGGGCTGCGCGGATGGATTTACTCAAAACTGATGGCCACATATCATGGGATGAGCTTGGAGATTTGGATCACCTTACACACTCTTTTGGGTTTCTTGTTGATCATATATATAATTTCACTGTACCTCCATTCCCACTTCTTGGGGTCCTTGCTTACTTATTTATTTTGGGTTGAGCTGCACTCTCTTTACTAAACTTTTCTACTGTCTTTGTTATTCTACTACTCACCACATTAGTGCCTCCTCTATTTCTCCCTCGAGCATTCGGGCCAACCTACTGAGTATCTTTATACTCACCCCTTCTTGGGATTTTCCCACACTTGGTTTTCCCTTGCAGATGACAGATAGGTCGATTGTGACTATAGAGGAGCATATAGGCAACAATAGTTGGAGCTGTGTACCGCAGTCATGCTAGAGTATTCAGGTGGGAGTTTATCCAGTTGATTTATTTTGTTTACCTGTTTCTAGGTTGTGGCACCTTTGTGGTTGGGTTCATGTTTTTTCCCTATTACATTTCAGTTACTTGTCATTAATTCTATCACTTTACCTACTTTATTTAGTGGTTGATGCATGGCTGTGGTTGGGGTATAACTATTTGTATTTAGTTTTATTTTTACTCTGCATCGAGTGAGTTGTGTGTGCATGTGTATAGGTACATAGGCGAAGGCCTCCCCATGATTGTTACGCCTTTTTCACTGGTCGCCATCATGTCGCCTATGGAGGCGGGCATGAGGTAGTAGCGGCTCGGGACCGGTAGGGTCGTGTCGTGACAAGGTGGTATCGGAGGTGGTTCGTTCCTTGGGGCGTTGTTCAGACGTACCTAAAAAGGAATTGGTTGGGATTTATGAAAATGATGTCGATGTGTCTCGAGAGTGGCTCTCTGGCCAGGGAGTCCAGTAATTGTACGGGTGGTCGGCGTATCCATTCACCAGGACCCTGATAACCCGCTTGTCGACTCGGCATACTGAGACACTTGTTGTAAGGAATTTTGAAACATGCATCCCGTAGAATTGAGTCTTTTCATATCCTTGTTTGAGTCATCTCCCCTTTTTTATTATTTATATATATATATACATATATATATATATATATGCACATCTGACCGCGGTATCCCTTGATAATAATCAAGATGCCTCCACGACAGAAGCCAGCCAGGTTACCCTCTCCAGCTCGTGTTGACGACTTGGCGAGCAATGAGGCATCAGTTCAGGGACCCTCACGTGATCCCATTACACCTAGTGCATCATCAGTAGCCCCTAAACCAGAGGAGAAGGAGTTAGTACCGACAGCTTAGGACAAGGATGCACGCAGACTAAGCGTGCTACGAGACAACCAACGTCAGAGGCCACCGAGGTTCCACGGGGACCCAGATCCCCAGGTGGCAGAGGACTGTCTTGAGTCAGTGGCACGACTCTTCAGGATGGTACAGACCCCATCAGACCCAATGGTGGCCCTAGCTGCCATTCATTTCCTCGGGACAGCCGGGCGATGGTGGGATCTGGTGACACAGACCCATGACGAGTCATCCCTCACATGGGATGGATTCCAACAACATTTTTGGGAGGAGTACTCCCCCCTCATGTTTATGCTTCATTCGGATCCAGGATCTTCTAGAGATGAAGCAAGAAGGGATGTATGTGTCCTAGTACTTGGCTCGGTTCACTGATATTACTCGTTACTCACAGGACATGATCTGCGACAGCTACTTCCGGGTGCGGAAGATCAAGCATGGTCTTCGCAGGGAGATCCATTCTAGCATGGTACCCTTGTGCATCCCCACTTCCGCTGGGGTGATGGAGTGGGTGTATGAGACCAAGAGCTTCCTGGCTGTGGGGTTCCAGATATCAGGACCAAGTAGTGGAAACTTTATAGCAGAGTCTTAGGCAAGTATATGACAGAGGGATGGGCCTCAGCCGAGGAGACCCTTTTGTGAGCAGACCCAATGCCAAGGTCGCACACCGCAGTGGCGTTGTACGGCTCTGGGGAAAACAAGAGAGAGCTGGTGCTATGCTTGTGATATACTGGGTCACCTAGTACGGGATTTCCTAACCAGGCGTACAGATTAGCTGTGGCAGGTAGCAGGCGCACCACAGAGGCAGAGGCAGAGCCGTGACTAGGGGTTACCTAGGCAAGGACCCGACGGTGCTCAGGGAGGCGGCGCAGGTAGAGTGGGAAAACCAAGAGGTGGGAGAAGACATTTTGAGATCCCTCCACCACCACCACCAGGTGGCCCACGCCAGGATCATGGAGCTGGTGGTAGGGGCCGCATGAAGCTTCAGGTTGTGGGTGTTCGAGACTCTCTAGCACACGAGATGGTCTGAGGTACGCTTTGTGCTTACTACACACTTGTTTCAGTAATAGTAGACATAGGCACCAGCCATTCCTTTATATCACTGCTGTTGGTATAGGATTTCGAGCTTCCGGTAGATGCGCTGACACCTACACTTAGCCTCGAGGTTCCTACGATAAGTGCCTCGTTAGTGACCTTTATCTGCAGACAATGTGAATTGTCGTTCGGAGGGGGGAGTTTCAGGTGGGACCTGCTCGTTATCACAATGGAACCTTACGACGTCATCCTGGGCATGGATTGGATTTCTATGGTTCACGCTCAGATCGACTGTCATCACAGATGAGTCAGAGGTGAGTTTTCTGATGGGACGAGGTTCTCTATCCTTGGTGAATGAGACCTCATGGCAGAGAAGATGGGTACTCTAAGTCGGTGACCCTGACCATTTTTGCACCAGCTAGTATGCATGGATCTCGGATCATAAGATCCTACAGGCAAATGGATCCCTACCCATGTAGAGGACTACATGGATTTCTTTCCCAAGGATGTTCTTGGACTACCTCTGAGGTGAGAGATAGAGTTCTGCATTGACTTGCAGTTGGGGACTGCTCTGATATCTTTTGCTGCATATTGAATGGCACCTACAGAGCTTCTAGAGATACGAATTTATTTGGATGTCCTTTGTGACAAGGGATTCATCCATCCCAGTGTGTCCCCCTGGGAAGCTCTGGTCTTATTTGTTAAAAAGTTAGATGAGAGCCTACAACTTTTCATAGATTATTGTCGCCTGAATCAGGCCACGATAAACAAAAAGTACCATTTTCCGAGGAATGATGACCTTTGTGACCAGTTTTGAGGTGTAAAGTGGTTCTCGAAGACCGGTCCTCGATCTGCATACCACCAGTTGCGGGTTCGTGAGGCTGATATCCCGAAGTTGGGCTTCCGTTGTCGATATGGGCACTACGAGTTTTTGGTGATGCCCTTTGGCATGACAAATGCCCCTTCCGTCTTTATAGATTTGATAGAACCAGATTTTCCAGCTGAACATGGACCGGTTTGTGGTTGTCATTATTTATGACATAGTCATTTTCTCAGCGAAAGAGGAGGATCACACCGAGAATTTGAGGATGGTCCTAGACGTACATCGAGAGCCCCAGCTCTACATGAACCTCTCTAAGTGGCCGTTCTGGATTCATGAGGTTCACTTTTTGAGGAACATCATTACGGAACATGGCATGGCTATGGATCCCGCAAAGATAGAGGCAGTGCTTTCTTGGGAGCCACCCAAGATTGTGTCTGAGGTGTGGAGTTTCCTTGGTCTAGCTGGGTACTAAATGATGTTTGGGGAGGACTTCTCCATGATTTTTGCACCTTTGACCGCTTTGATGTGGAAGGGAAGACCATTTACCTAGACTGATCAGTGCCATATGTCCTTCGAGGAGTTGAGGAAGAGGCTGACTAGTGCACCAAGGTTGAGGCTGCCAGAGGAGGGCATTGAGTTTGTCGTATATTGTGATGCTTCAGGTTCTCGACTTGGGTGCGTGCTGATACAGCAACGTGCAGTGATTGTGTATGGGACAAGGTAGTTAAAGCCCCATGGCCAGAATTATGCGACTCATGATTTGGAGTTGGAAGCATTGATCTACAACCTTGAGTCTATGAAGACACTACCTTTTGCGTGAGAATTTTGTGGTATACTCAAATCACCAGAGCCTCATGTATATCTTCACTCAGAGGGAATTGAACCTGAGGCAGAGGCGCTGGCTGGAGTTTCTGAAGAACTATGATCTTGTGATAGTCTACACTCTAGGGAAGGGAAACGTAGTAGCAGATTCCCTTAGCAGAAAGTCTCAGGCTCATCTAGTGCAAGAAGCTTCAGAGAAGTTGGCTTCCCTATGGCTGACCTTGGTGGAGAAGGAGGGTACAACTTTTCTCCAGTCGATGGTGTTGACTCCATCACTCCTTGAGTGTGTGGGAGAGTCGCAACTAGGAGATGTCGACAGCGAGGTACTGCGTGATCAGATATCCACGGGCGATGCACCTAATTGGTATTCTGAAGGAGGAAATCATGAGATCCTATTTCAGGGGCGAACTGTCATACCAGTGGTGATGTTGGAGGATGTGATGCGGGAGTTCCACACTTCTCTATTGTTCGTACATCCTGGTGTGGGGAAGATGTATAAAGACCTTCAGCGGTAGTTTGGGTGGTCTGGAATGAAGTGGACCATAGCCGAGTTCATTTCTCGGTGTCTTACCAGTCAGCAGGTGAAGGTGGAGCACCAGGTTCATGTAGGGTTGCTGCATCCCCTTGATATCCCGGAGTGGAAGTGGGATGGCGTATCTAGGGTTTTCGTCACAGGGATTTTTCACACAGCGAAGGGCCATGACTCCATTTGTGTGATAGTGGACTGACTCACGATGTCTTCACACTTATTTTATATTAGGGAGTAGATCTTCATGGAGATTTTGGGGCAGTTACATGTCCGGGAGATCTTCCACCTTCATGGAGTACCCACAATGATCATCTCCGACCGTGACGCGCAGTTTACATCGTGATTATAGAGAGGCCTACAGGAGGAATTCAGGACTTAGTTGTAGATGAGTACAACTTTTCAACCCCAGACTGATGGGCAGACCAAGCACACTATCCAAGTGTTAGAGGATATGCTCAAGGCGTACGTGTTAGACTTTGGCCAGAGCTGGGAGGATCACCTGCCTTTGGTAGACATTGCATATACCAACATTTACCACTCTACTAGTGGCATGGAACCTTTTGAGGCCCTCTATGGGAGACCCTGAAGGTCACCCTATTGCTAGACGGAGGTTGGTTAGACCTCCCTCATGGTACCAGAGTGGGTGCAGGAGATGACACAGAAGGTGCATGTCATTCATGAGTGGATGATGATTTCTCAGAGCAGACAGAAGTCCTATGCAGACCGACGTTGCAGGGCCTTGGAGATTGAGCAGGGAGACTAGGAATTTTTGAGAGTCTCCCCGTGGCATGGAACGTGGAGGTTCTTCCGAGGAGTCAAGCTGTCCCCGAGGTTCATTGGGCCCTTTGAGATCATGAGCCACGTTGTTGAGGTCGCCTACCGGCTTGCTCTACCCCTGCAGTTGGAGAGAGTGTATGACGTCTTCCACGTGTCGCCGCTGAGGAAATATGTGCTCGATTCCATGCACGTTATCGACTGGGGAGATCTAAACATTTGAGATGGAGCCACCTTTGTAGAGAACCCAGTGGAGAATGAGGACCGACAAGAGTGGACTCTACGAGGACATGGCATACTGCTAGTTCGTGTGTTGTGGCAGCACAGGAGGGTGCAGGAGAGCACATGGGAATGGGAGAGCCTGATGCTGGATTAGTATCCCGAGTTGTTTTTTTAGATTATTTTTTTGGTAATGAAAAACGTGAAGGAGGGAATGATATACGAACTCTATTTTTGAACCTATAAGACTTTTCATTTTTCTTGATATTTCCAAGAAGGATGTTCAGACAACGTGCAATTCTGAGCCCCGATGTTGACAAAATTAAAATTGATGCACGCTAAGACTGGACGCGCTAAAAAAATAAAATAACTCCTGAATGGTAACTCAGAAAGGAAAACTTAGGGCTTCGTTGAGTCCAGAACGTGCCATTTACCCTAGGAGGGGTGTAACATTCGCAGGCGCGACCCTTCTGCGAAAAACGCCACCTGGGGAGTTTTTGGAATTCTGCTGTCTCGGGCGTCGAATTTTATAACATTTGAAAGGAGGCTCAGATTAAAATTCGGAGACATACATTACGCTCAGGGCATGGAATTTACCCTAGGGGAGGCTTAGCCTTGACCCCGTTGGGAGTTTAGGTATGGGCCTACTAGTGGATGTTTTAAAAATTAAATAAAATAAATTAATTTTTCAATTTAAACACAACCACCTCCAATACTTCACCTCCCTTTGTTTCTTCCCTGGTGGTTCCCTCCTATCGAACAACTCCTCTATCCTCTACCATTATTCAAGGTGCGGAAACTCCGATGAGGCACGGTAACTCCGGCGAACAGTCGGTGAAGCGTTGGGCTACACCCATCAAGGTCTGCTCATGCATTTTAATTTTAATCCCTGAAACCCCCATTTAAATTCCATTTCGTGCATTGTTTTGTTGTCAAATTTTTGGGAGAAAGAAATTTTTTATTAGATCTATGTCCTGGATTTCCAACAATCCTTTCGGGGAAAAATTACGAGTCCCGATGCATATGGGGTGGCCACGGGAAGTTTCCCTTCCGATTTGCATTTTTTTGCAGTTCCAGGGAGGTTCGGCGAGCCTTGGTGGTGGAGCGGTGTGTTCTAGGTGGTGGAGGCTTGGTTCCAGCAGCAACGACGGCTCTATGAGATGGTGCCATGGCGGTGGACTCCCCAGCGGCGGCGGCTTCGCGCGATGCGGTAGCTGCTTCAGGCGGCTCCTGGCGGCGGGAGGTCGACGATAAGGGAACTACGGTCATGGCGCGCGACCCTGAGCGGTGACCGAAACACACCGTGGTGGGTCTCTGTGGAATAACGTGACAAGCCTCATGGCCGGTTAGTGCTGCATGGACCTAGGGTTCACAGCCGGGCCACACGGCCGAGCCGTGGGCCTGTCCCGACAGGCTGGACCCGGCCGGTCCATCCCAAGGGGGGTTCGCCTCCCCCTCCGACTTCAGAAAAATCTAATTTTCACTACGGGTGTGTGTTTTGAGAATTGAATACATTAGTGTAATCATAGAATCGAGATGAAGGTTTTGAGATGGTTTCTGGATTTTTTAATTCCTAGGATGGGAGATCGGTGGCGTGATACACTCGTTAAGTACTACAACGAGATTCTTATTTTGGTTGGCACAGACACATCTGATGTCAATTTTAAGCACTGTTTGTGGAATTGTGACCCTGTCATCCAGGAATATTTTTCCAGTATGGTTTTGGTCGTTGATGTGGTAGTTGAGATGTGAGCCCTATGGGCCGTCTTTGAGCTGTGTGCATCATTTTTGGATCTTTTTCAATAGACGTCCATTCGAGGCGTTTGAGTAGTTGATTCTGCGTGTTTTTCATAGAGCATCTCAAATGGCGTAGTTAGCCCGACATGTATCAGAGTCGGGGTACGGGCTCGACATGGGCTAGCTATGGTGAATAGTACCATATTCACCGGATGTCCATTTCAGGTGATTAAGTATTCTATCTCACATGTCTTTCTGTGAGGACCGCAACAATGTAATCCGTTTGAGCATGAGGAGACTCATTGAGATCATGTTAAATTAGGAATCATGGGAGTTTATTGCACATAGATCCCTTTTTTGATGCACTCTGAACCAACACATGGTGGTGTGGTTAGTGACACCAGGTGTTGTCAGTAGTGGGGCAGAGCTATCTGATCGATTCCGGGTCTACCCTCCACCAGGGCTGGGTAGTGGGTCACCATACGACTCTTGGGGGTCTACCCTCTAGCAGGGTTAGGCAGTGGGTCACCCTTCAACTTGTTCTAGGTCTATCCTCCAGAAGGGATGGTCAGTGGGTCGCCTTTCATCTTCTTCCTGGTCTACCCTCTAGCAGGGCTGGGTAGTGGGTCACCTGTCAACTTATTTAAGACCTACCCTCCAACAGGGCTGGCCAGTGGGTCGCCTGTCAACTTATTCCAGGTCTACCATTCAGTAGGGTTGGGCAGTGGGTCTCTTGATGATGTACTAGGTTTTACCCTCCAGTGGTGCTGGGCAGTGGGTCACCCGTTGGCATATCAAACTCAGCCTTTCTTATGAGGCTAGTGAATGACTTTTCAACGTCAAAACCAGAGCGAGACCCTGGTATTATGGTCAACTGTTGCGACATTCTTAACGTTACCTAAATACCTACTATGAATAGGGGACATTTCCCCACTGATATTAATCCTTGAGACACGACCTAAAACCGTGCAGGCGAGTTAGTGCCGCCCAAAGCGGATAGTATCGAAGTGTGGTGATTGAACCCCTTTGACTTGGGATTCCTAGGGGGATGAGATGAGATACTGGGCTGTGCGGATGGTTTTACTTAGAACTGAGGGAGACTTATCCTGGACTGATCTTGAAAATGGATATCCCCTTAAACAATCATTTGGGTTTCTTATTGAGCATATATATAATTTCACCCTACTTTCGTTCCGATGTCTTGTAGTTTATGCTTAATTATTTCTTTTGGGTTGAGCTGCACTCTCATTACTAAACTTTTCTAATGTCTTTGTTCGACTACTGCTCACCTCTTTAGTGCCTCCTTTGTTTGTCCCTTGAACATTCAGGGCAACCTATTGAGTATCTTTTTAATCACCCCTGCTTGGGATTTTCCCACCCCTGGTGTGACCTTGCAGATGACGAACAGGTAGATCGGGACTATGGAGGACCTTAGAGGTCACAAAAGTTGGATCAACGTACCACATTTGTGCTAGAGTATTCATGTGGGAGTCTATCCATTTTTTTTCCTTTGTTTACCTATTACCGGGTTGTGGCACCTTTGTGGTTGGGTGCATGTTTTTCCCTTTTAATTTTAAGTTACTTGTTAGTACTTTCAGCACATTACTTACTCTATTTAGTGGTTGATGCTTTTCTATGTTTTGGTTATAACTGTTTTTATTTAGTTTTCTTTTTTTACTCTGCATCGACTGGGTTGTTTGTGTGTGTCTACAGGTACATAGGCGAAGGCCTCCCCACTATTTTTACGCCTTCGGTACTGGTCGCCAGCCTCTGGCTTATGGAGGCGGGCTTGAGGTAGTTACAGCTCAGGACCGGTAGATTCGGGTCATGACATCCCCATGCTTTCCAACTTATCCCATGTTAGGTTGTTTTTTCTATGTTATTAAGATATATATTAACTCACAACCACTATCTCCACCATTTATGAGGATAATTATTAAATAAAAATTAATTATGATGTGTGAAGCTATCGGACCATGTTGTCATGCCATGATCTAACTTCAGGTACTTCAAAGTCGTCTCTCAGGTTTTAGGATTTGGCCTTTTCTTATGTCAAAATCCTCTCTTCATTTTTCCTTCCTGGTTTCTTTATAAACTTCTAGAGACTTACTCCAAAGATGAATTTTTCACCAGTGATGGAGCTCTTCCATCTCATCCTTGAAGCCCTAGAGTTTTCCTTTCCTGTATGTTGGGCATCATCAGTTATTGACACGAGGATAAAACTTTGGTCCTTGATCTTTCGGGTAGGATTTTCATTCATTTCTCCAAACTGTGTGTCATAATGAGTGGGTATGAAAAGGTTTCCCTTAGGACATAGATGAATCCAAACCATAACAAAGATATTAAAAAAAATTATTGAATTAAGGGGTGTAAATAATGATGTTTTTCTACATTATTTTATGTTCATTTTTATGTTATGAATTATATGGTATTATTCCCACTAAAAATAGTGGTTGTTGGTGTTTCATTATTGTGCACTAATAATCCTTTCTTTTCTGGTTAATCATATGATTTAAAATATATTACATGTAAACTGGTTAATAATGAAATGTTGGTTGATAAAATGGATATACAACAAATAATAATCCATGTGTGATCACCCCAGCTAACCACACAGATAGAAGGGTCTTAATAAATGGTGATGGCTAAATATGAATGATTCCTTGCTCTGTTCTGGTGGTATCCATGGTTTCTCTTGTTGATGCTTCTGAGGTGATGTGGATGGGAATGTGATCTCCTGTTGTTCAATTATTGGATTGTGGGTCTATGTTCATGCATACCTAGTATGTGGGGGCTTGGATTTGATCTAGTACTTCAAGGAATCTCACATATCCCTTTTATTGTTTTTACTTTACAAGAGAACCGGGTGTGAATTCGTAAATTATGACTTCACTATTTTCTTCTTTAGTAGAGTGTTGTTTTGAATTATGGTTGTACATGTTAGTTTACCTACAGTGGAAAATTATTTCCAACAGAATTACTTGAACATGATAACAATAATGGGTTCAATGGAGGAACTATTTTCCATGAATGGGTTATGTTCTGGTTGAGTTTGTGATGCATTTGTGCATGTTGGGATAACAACAAGAGAGGTTGTGTATGGGGTGTTTTTCTACATCTGAACCCTTAGGTTGGGATTAGTGCTTGATTACTTATTTGTATGAAATTTAGTTCCTATGTTTATTATACTCAACCATTTAATCATGAGAACATCTTTCCGAACAACCCATTTTCATTGGGGGTGGTGTTTTCCCAACATTTTTATGAGTGACTAGTTATTATCTCCTTTTTGATCCATCTCCTTGGTTGCCTCAGAATCATTGGGAAGGATGTGATGGCTTACGGATTGTTATGGCCCAATACTATATGGTCATAGTGTGTTGTGGTGGTTATCCCATGTGTTTTCAGGCATGTTTTTTTCCATGGTTCTTCAGGATTAGGCCCATGTGACTTTGGGTGTGGTTATGGTGGTTGTGGCCTTGGAGTCTATCAGTGGCGATGTGTGTGGTTGTGGTGGCCTAGGTGTCTTCAGGTGATATTCATTGTTGTGGTGGACAAGGTGTCTCCAGGATGGATGTGTGGTTGTGATATCCTGTAAGGTTTTTGTTGGGGCAGTAGTGGGATAATAGTGGATCTTGTGGGGGGGAGGGGGTCTGATGCATAGTATTTCATAAATAATCTATAGGAAATAGGTCCAGGGTACCCAAATATTGACATTATGTTAATATTACTTTCCATAACTTCAGTTATTTGGGAAATGTGCCTTGGTGATGTTGGGAGTATATTTTCCTATCTTGGTGATTTCGTTATCTCTATTTTCTCTTGAGGAATTATAATTCCTCCTTAGTTATGCACAAGAAAATTTGGTTTTCCATAATGAGTATACCTATATACTCACCCTAAGTATATAAAATAGCTTTCAAGCATCCAGGAGGACTTTGAGGACCATTAAGGACCTTACTAGATTAGGTTTCAATAGTTGTCGTTGATTGTTTTATTTAACTTTTTATTTTTCATTAGAGTTTTCTTATATCTTGTATCATTTTATTTCGAACATTCATATAGGAATGGGTTTTTGGATTTACATTCACATTAGTTTTTGACTTGTTTGGGATTTACCATCTCATATCCCAATTTTATTAAATAAAAAGTTTAATTTCATCTGTTTTACATGATATAATATACCCTTAGTGTTGGTCTCCACTCCAGTTCCTATTGAGGCCCTGACTTAGGGGGTCATTTTCTATCCTTCAACTTGAAGAAGGAAGGGTTTGGTAATTTTTATCCCTATCCCCATGTTGGTGATCTCGGGGCATGACATGGCTATTATTGTTTTTTCATTAAAAATTTCGAGGAATGATTTTTTTGGATTAAAATGTTAAATATATACTGATCATTAATTTCTGTTATATATATTCACTCAATATTAATTAGACATAAAATAGGTAATATGGATGGAAGTAATCAAGGATTATGATTGGGTTTTTAATTAGTATCCCAAAAAAATAATGTGAATGGTTCTTTGAATTAAAAAATAATCTTAGATTAACCATGTTATATTTGGAACATGACCCCTTGGTTACTGATTTGATGTATTTAGGATTGGAATATGATGGTGTAGAAAATTCTATTGTTTTGTTTCAAGATTTAATGTTATCATCTCTATCATTTTTAATTAACCAGCACAAAATTTAGATTATGAGTTTTAGAAATGTTACAATTTTTTAAGAAAGGTAAGTCTTCTGGAATATAAAAATGATAATGACTATGTTTTAATTTTTTTGAAAATACAACGTTTTCCAAGTGATTCACAAATTAAAAATGATTTATAATGTGAACGTCATAGTTATCAATTTTTAGATTATCATGGAATCAGTAAGATGTATAGATCCCTTCATGTCTATTACTAGTGGGATATAATGAAAATAGATATTTATAACTATACCATGAAATGTTTAACTCTTAAAAAAGTTAATGTAAAGAGAATGTTACCAAAGTGGGTGATTTAGGATTTTCCATTGCAATAGTGGAAATGGGAAAATATTTTTATTATTTTTGTAGTGGGAATAACAAAGACTTCACAAGGTAACAATGTGATCTGGGTTATTTTTAATCAATTGACTGAATCTTCAATCTTTTTCCAATTCAAGAACATATAATTATAGATCAACATTATACAATATATCACAATGATATTGTAAGGTTACATGGAGTTCCTATGTCCATTGTATCTGATCGTGATCCCATGATCACATCTAACTTTTGGAAAGGCCATTAGAAATCATTAGATACTGAATTAAATTTGATTAAAAATTTTAATTCTAAATTATATGGGAAGTGAGAATTAGGAATACTAACCATGGGGATTTTCTATGTATTTGTAAAACAGATTACCAGGGATGTTGGGATCACCGTCATTATTTTGTTGAATTTTCTTATAACAACACTTTTTAGTTTAGTATAATGATTATAGCATTTGAGGAATTATCTTGAAAGAGGTGTCGAACTCCATAATTTTTGGATGAAGTAGGTTAAATTATGTTTATGGTAATATAATTAGTTGTGTTAGTGGGTGATAATGATCAGGACAATTGGTGAAAAATGATAACATCTCAAAGAAGACAGAAAAGTTATTCGAATAACCAAATGAAGGATCTTTCTTTCGAGGAAGGCGATTATGACTTTTTTAAATTGTCTCCATGGAGAAGTGTGATGCATTTTTCTATGAATGGGAAGATGAGTACACAATTAATTGGACACTATAAAATCCTCATGAAATTTGGGCTAGTTTCCTACTATGTTAATTTTATTCTGAATTTATCCTTGGTACAAAATGTTGTTCATTTGTCAATGTTAAGAACAAATATTCTAGATCCATCTCACGTTTGAGTCCAAAAGTAGTTCAATTGAATGAGAATAATTCTTATGAAGAATAGATAATTCGGGTTCATGATTGCAGAGAGAAGGTGTTTTGAAATAATGTGACTAACTATGCTAAGGTTCTGTGGAAAAACCATATGGTTTAATATGGTACATGGGAATCTAAAAATGCTATGTGGGAAGAATATATCTACTTTTTTAATAAGTCAATAAAATTGTGATGGTGAAATTTACAAAAAGATTGTATAAATTAACATCCTAGGTAATTATAGAATATTTTTTTTTTCATATTTTTATAATATTTATGAATTATATAAAAATAAATGGAGACACTCTGTTGGATAGTGTGCACTATATTCCAAATCGAGTTTAAATGAACAGATAAATATTATTATTTAATATGATAGTAATCACCTATCCATTAGAATGGTGGATATGAACACGTTTAAATGAATTATGAAAATATGGATTACAAATTTTTATAGACTTAATTATTTTCTGATTAATTAATTATAAATGAATATATAACCCCCTTTAAAATAAAGGGAATTTTTTTTCTAATAAAAAATTTAAATGTGCAGAAGTTTATTTTATACAAATAAACAAAAAAAACTTATTGTATTATTTTAATAAAATATATATATAATATTTTAACAATAATTTATAACATTAATTTTATGTTTTTTCATGATATGATATGATAAAAAATCAAAATTCAAAAATAAAAGAAGTGCTTTTCTAAAAAGGTAGTATTTCACCATTAATGGGAATCTTTTTTTAATTCATGTTTTTGTTAATTTAATAAATTAAATTTAAATAAATAATAAAATTATTTTAAATAATAATTTAAAATTTTACATTTTATGAATTGTTTATATTTTTATGATAAGGATCATTTTTTGATGAATAGTGAAGAATACTGCATTTAAATTGAAAACTGTTCTTCCATAAAAATTATTTATTGTGTTAAATTATATATTTGAGTAGTTTTAGGGAATAATTATATTATTTTTTTACCATGTAATAAAAGTTAAGTCATTTTATTTAATTTCACATTGATATTTCTTATAAAAACATTGTGAACTTTTGAACATTTTTACTTCTAAAACCGGCTTCTGGATTCAGTCAACATGAATACTTTTTAATTGATTTCTAAAATTACTATGTTATTATTTTTTTAAAATGGATTAAATTATTATAATAAAGAGTTCGAATTTATTTAAGTATTTATCCTTTAATTTTGGGAATTACGAATATCAAATTATGTAAACATGTATTAACATGGGTAAAGGTAAATCTTACATTTAAGGCTAAAAATATTGCTATAAAAACTATAAAATTACTAAAAAACGTGTCCTAATTTAATTAGATGAGTTTTTTTCATAAAAAATAATCATTGAGATGAATATTTATCCATTTTATTCTTCATGGATTAGAGTATGAAATATATAATAGTTTTTTCAATACAAAAGAATCTTTTCTCAAACATCTGTTTTTATCATGTAAAATATTTTTAATAGGGGGTTATATAAGGGAAATGTTTGTCTACAAATATTATTTTGAAATGAAAAATTCAAAAATTCATCATGAAAATTTATTTTACATTTTTATGGAATAAAGAATCAAATAAATGGTTATCACAATGACAATGTAGTAATTGTTTAATTAAAATAAATATGAAATAAATGTCATTAAAAATATAGAAATAAATATAATTTGGGATTAAAAGTTTTATCCAAGAATTATTTAGATTAATTTATCATTTTACTAAATTTTTTATGTTTTCATTTGAATTTAACTTACTCTTAGGCATGTCATGTAATGAATAGTGTATAAATTTACAATATTGATATTTTAAAATAAATAATATTTTATTAAATTGTATAAAAATTTTAAAAATATCAATTTCATAAAAATAATTGGGAAAATTAATTAAATTTATTTAATAAATCATTTATTTTTAATTTCACAATTTAATGTAAATATATTAACCCTCAATGATTAAATTATATGATGTCATGGTAATATCCAAAAGGGTTAAAACAAAAAGATAAGGATTAAAAAATAAAATTCAGATTAATTTTTGGTGGATATTTTTATTTCGACCCAAAATGATATTTTGTTCTAAATAAATTACTTTTAAAAAAATAGATTAAATTAAATTATATTTATTTAAAATTTTGATGAATTCCAAGAGTGCTCATCCCCTCTCCTATAAAAGGGATTCTAGTCTTCTCATTTAAATACAATTCAAAACCACCTTTCTTCGGCCATTATATTCCCAAGTACATTTATAAAATCCCTAACCACATTATATAGGACTTATTTTTTGTATAATACCATTCTTAGAGGTGTTAATGTAATAATAGAAGGAGATCATTCGAAGAAGAAGTATCATTTTTAATTAAGTATTTCTATTTTATTTCTTCTTCCACTTAATAAAAATATTATTCATCCATGATCATATAAAAAATAAAATATACCAAATTTTATTTTATGTTATTATGTTAAAATCATCACCTCAATCCATCTCCACTTCCATTAAATGCGAAGAGAATTAATTGTTTGTGCTTATGTGTGAATGGTCACTCCTACAAAATGATATAATTAGATTTCCATTATAATCAATCAATACTTTTTATAATGATGGAATTAATTTTTATATATGATATTAATTAAATATTTTCCATTTATAAATAATAATATATCACTTACATGATTACTTTCCCTGCACGTATAAATAATAATGTCATTTGTTCTTATATGTGAACTATCACCTCCATGAATTGTTGTGATTCATTTTTAATCACCACATCACATGAATAATATATATAAGTATATTTAAATTATTAATATTGTATTAATGATATTATTAACATTCTGAAATTTTAAAATAATAATTACCTTTTTTCCATAATGATCATTGAAAAATGGAAATGTTACTCATGTGAATATATGGCATACCTTATCCATAATTGTAACATAGTTCATTTTTCATATCCATATGTAATGGATGGATTTAAAATTATAATTAAAATATAAAATGGGTTATTATTTAATCAGTATTATTATGGGGAGGATGAAAAATTTACCTCTTTTACTATTTACATCATACCAGAATATTTTTGGAATCAAGTACTGATTATCAACAAAAGTTCTAACAAGAAATTAAATAATTATGTAATAGATGTGTCAGGATAAAAATTAATATAAAATAAATAATAATGATTTAAAATTTTCTAAATAAGGTAGATAAATAATATTTGTTTATTATATTATAAGATAATTATTTCATCTGATGATTATGACTCAAGGTAATGGGATTTCTTTTAAAACCCCACTTTTTAAAGATACTCTTTAAATAATGATTACAAAAGCTAAAATAAATTTTTGAACATATATATTATGCATTTCATTTCTCACTTACATGTCTCTTTATTGTATTTTTGTCTTCATTTCATGCATACCTTTTTATTTTCAAATAATTTCTTTTCATTTATGAGTGCTTGAATGTTTCATAAATTAAATGTGATCTGAATGTGGAGATATTTTTTTTCTTAATTCATGTTTTCTGTGTTATAATTATGTTATGGATCTTAGGGATATTTTATTATTACTTATGGTTCTATTATATATCAAGGGTGTGTTATCCCATGATAGATCTCCAATTCATTCGGTAATGAGATTGAGTTAACTGGTAGGGTTTGTCCTATGGGATTTATGGAATATACTGCAGTGGGTATTCAAAATGTTACTATGAAGGATACTGCCAATGTATATATTAAAGATAATATAATGGTGAAATGTAATTGATTCCAAAAGTTAACTTTGTTATTTAAGTTATGTATATAATTTTAATGGAATCTTGTTATTTAATGTTGTATGCTTACAATCTTATTTGTTCTGAGTGAAAATTACATATTTGTGAAAAATAATTCATTGGATAAACATATTAATGAACTAATAGTTCCCATAGTTACACTTAAGTACTTTACTATTATTTTTATTCTCATCCCAGGTTTTAAATTTTTTTCATATGTTATAAGGATGAGAAATAGAAAAGACGATTCCTGGTTGAACGTTATGAATATTTTTCATGACAAATAAAAAATATATTATTTTAAATTTTTTATATTATTAATGAATTCTATAAAATTGTAGAAGTATCCTATTATTATTAATGTGGGATGTTATTAATGAATTATGACTAATTTCTCTAAAAATATATTCCTGAGAAGATCCACAATGTGAAAGAAATTGTGTTTTGTTAAAAATAATGATTATGTAATGTTTATGGGTGTGTCCTTATATCAAATAATATAAAAGTGACATAAAATAATGTAATATTATATTTAAAATAAGATTCATAAATCACATGAAAACAATTATTGAATAAAAAATCCAATCCTCTTTACAAACAATTTATTTTCTTAAAAAGATGCACAATTCTATAAGAAAACAATTTATTTGAAAATAACCCTAAAGTATTGTAAAATAAGTTTAAAATAGTTATGGAATAATGATGGAGTAAAAATAATTTCATTTATTATTATTTATAAATACATTTATTTCATACATTTTATCGAATATTCACAATGTACCGTGTTTGGAAAATGAAAAAAAAATTATTCCATTCAAATCATGTAGTAAAAGGTCAAAATGGGTAAAATAGACTTTAAACATAAATAGTATAATATTAAAAACATATTTGAAAAAATTTTACTGAAAATTCTCATTGAAGATTAATATTCCATAATATAAACTTATAACAAATCAATCCAAAATATTAATGAGATTGTAAAATAAATACTCATCAGTTTATGATCAGTAGAATCGTATGCCCCATGGAAGAAATGAAATTTTATGGATATTTAAATACCATAATATTATAGATATGAGTCATGAAATAAATTCATGTAAAATATTTACACCACTCAAATGAAATAAGTATTTTATAAGGCTTGTGTCCCATAGAATTAGAAGTGAGAAAAAAATACATTACTATTTGAATATCTTTTTTATAATTAATTCTATAAAATCAAAATATTGAAACATAAAATATCATGAATTAAATAAAATTCATGATATAACAATTCATATGTTATTATATACACCACATAAAATACACAAGTTGTGAATAATGCATATGTTAACCAGATATAAAAAGTGAGATGAAAATCCATTTCCTCATGTCTTAAATTCCATCATACATGTTAGCACATAATTTATAATAAATATAATTTTATTATAAACCAAATAGAGAAATATATTCATATATATCATACCATACATGAATTACTTATTATTTCATATTTCTCACCAACTCACAATTCCATGTTAAAGTTTTGTTTCTAGAAAAAACCAATTCTTTTTATACATGTTTTGACATGTTATCCTTTTTAATATTTCATAGATATTGAAATAAAATGTTCATAATTTTAACCATATATATTCAATATGTATTTATTTAGGGATATTCATAAAAGTTATAGGAATAAAATAAAATACACCATTCATGGAGAAGGTAGGTTGTATTTACACTTGAATGTTGTTTTAATTTTATTAACATATTAAATGAAAAAAATTAAATTATATATTATCATTCAATAATAAATTTTTATATTACAAATATCATATATATATATATATATTCAAAATATTCATCCTTATTACCATCCATGAAAAATATAGATGAAAAAAAATCATATTAGATGATAAAATGGTTGATATTACATTACCATTTTAGAAGTATAATTATTTCATAAATATCATATATAATGATTAAACAATTCACTATTCCCACTCAAAAAACATAGTGATGGAAAAGAATTTTTAACACTATGTGGATATGGTATGTCATACCTATGTTTGAGCGACACATGAACTTATTATTTGATGGGAACGATGTTAAATAATGGTGTGTTAATACTCCGAATAAATTTTTGGAATAATTAGGATACTAAATTTTTTATTTTATGATATCTATCATAGATTTATAGGATATATAGTAGCGGTGAAAAATAGAGTGATCAGTTAATCCTATTACCTCTTCTTCGAAAAGAATCCTATTGAACTCCTATAGTGGACTCTAGAGTTTGAATTTTCTGATTAGAAGAACCCCTAGAATTTTTATATGTATATTTATAATATAATTATTTGGTGTCTTGTGGATTTATAAGACCCAATGTGGATAAATGTGATGAAGGAGGAGCTGTCCATTTATAATTAATGTTAGGGGAACTTTTAGGAGTTAACAAAATATAAAAATATAAAAAATGAAATATCAATACAATTAACACAAAATAAAAAGGAATTATAATTTAATGTGAAATAGGGTGTAATACCATTGACCAATAACTTTTTGATAACTTTTTTGTAATTTTAATCCTTAACTTTTTTTATTAACCGTTTGTTTACATATTTTAATTTTAACTGGTGTAACATCAATTTCTATTTCAAATTTATATAGTTTTACTTATAATGGTTCAATTGAACTATAAATGTTAAATTTAGATAATTATTTATCCAATTTTTCTGTATTAATTATTTTATTATTTTTAACCAATTTAATAATATTTTATTTTCATAAAATATCGTTACTGTCAATTTTGAAACTATTCAATACATTGACATTAAAAAAATAAATAAATTTATATAAGATTGAAAAAAATATTTGATACACTCATAGTATGTCATATTGACCAATAAAATTTCTGGATCACCTTAATTAATTCAAATAATATTTATTTTAGTATATTTAATGTCATTTAATTGATTTTTTCATTAATTGAATAATTTAAACATCATCATTGGGTAATTATATATAACAATTATTTATTCAATAAAAAGTTAAAATAAAATTTTGTAATGTATTTAAAACTATTATTTCATAATAATACTTATATCTATGAATAGCTTCAATTTAGCCATCTATTAAAAATATTATACTTGTTAATAATATGAGTCTGACATTTTTTCACTATCATTGATTTTAATAAGAAATAACTCATTATCATAGAAAAGTGACCATTAATTTATTAAATTTATGAAACTAATTTTTAAGTATAGAATAAAATTTATCCATTAATTTTTTTTCATATGTGAGGGTAGTTTTTAATATTTATAATATTGTTTTTGACTTAACTTTTCTTGATTTAACCATAACCATGGTAACAAAAATTAATAATGTTACTATTTTTATTGACCAACAAATATCTATTAAATATATTTGGTCCTTATGATTCAAAATATAGAATAAATTTTTAGAAATTCTAAATATATAAATTTAATATACTAATTAAAAATTATTCTGGTTGAAGAAACGAGAAATATGTTTTTAAAATAAAAATGTTTAAAAGTTCCCAATGTGTTTGTATATAATTTCAATTTGAGATTGATTCCAATGACCTAAATTATATTAAAAGATATAAAATTTATCTAATTATCCATTAAAATCAATCAAAATTATAATTTATCACAATAAATTCTTTAGATGAAAAAGTTGTTTATAAATAAATAGATTTCTTTTTTTTTATTTTACATCAAAAAATTAATATTATTAGAAAAATAAAAAATATTAAAAATTAAATCTCGATACTCTAATTTAAGGGAAGAAACTTATTTTTTTCAAATAAAATTTTTATGTGATTTAAAAACTATATTTAATATAATTGCGCCTTCAAAATGAGAAAAAAATACCATTTTCGAATTTTACTTCTTTTATACATAAAAAGGGGTTTGTTATTATAACATGTCTAGAAAAAACATAAGATGAGTGTTTTATAATATATTATATGTATATAAATATTTAATTAATATAATACAACAAGTTTTATTTTATTATTTATTGGTATAATTACTGTTGTTATCATTTAAATATTTTTTTCACAAAAAAATTTCATTTATTTTAAAGTTTGGTTTACATTTAGTAATAATTATGTGGTTAATATATTTTAAAAACTTGTGAAAATCATAATTTCGTAATTCATTTAATCCAATTAATATTAAACATTCTAATGGATATGTAATAAATATATTATTTAAATAAAATGGTATTTCAAAGAATGTAAGTGTTGTGTGTAATACAATATAAGCTAGTGTTTGTGTGTGGAGCATGATTAACATGTTGTATTATTAAACGAAAGATATCAAATAAATAATTAATTTAAAAATCTATTTAAGAAAAATATCTAGGTGTTTCAAACATATAAGAAATAATTAATGAAATATATTAGTTCATGAAAACATATACACGGTTTTTCTTTTTAAAAACTAAACTATGGGCACAAAATACATACTTATTACTAATGAAATTAGATTTTCAAAATAAAATTCATAAAAAATTTCATAAGAGATATTTAATTAAACATATTACTCTTAAATATTCCTTTGTAATAACAAAGAACATTTTTAAACATTTTATAATAATTAATTCATTTCACTCTGGTGAATTAGAATATACATCCCAATGAACACCTATCCATGTGTAATCACCTGGGAGAATAACACAAAGTGCATGGTATAGAAATTTCATCATAAGATATAAAATGTGGTAGAAATATATAATATTACACAATAATAATTAAAGTTTAACTTATAATAAAACACCACAAGGTTGACAATGTCCCATGCTGGAATAGGTTTACTCTCTAATGACAAACATAACATATCATGAGAAAAAATCATACTCAATGAATTAATATAGTTTCTTGGAACACATATCATAAAACATTCATGATTGTGTGTTCCGTAAAATAAAATCAATAATAGGTCATAGTCATAAAAATTACTCAACAAAAGAAATGGGTTTCACAATATTTAGTCATGTTATAATATAATTATATTTTAAATTGATGGAATTTCATAAATGAAAATAAGGCATATGTTTTCCCTTTAATGGATGGTATAATATGATATCTCTATGTGTAAGAGTCATATATTTAGAATTTATTTTATATTATAACATCATTTGGAGAGACAAATTAATTTATAGGGAGAATGTTCATAACCCATAAAAGTGGTTAGTTTAGATTGATTTAGTACATAAAATCTATTAATTTATCAATTATTAAAGATAATTTTAGTCTGGATGAACCATGGAATATTATTATGAAATATTAAATTATTTAATTATTGCTTTTTGTGGGAAATTTTTTCTAATCCTGGTACAATAAAACTAATATTCCTTTCGATTTTTTTTTGGTAAAAAGTGCATATTTCAGAATATGATCAGAATATTCTTCTTAAACAATTTTATAAAAAAGATAAAAATTAGAAAAAAATTTAACAATCATAGATTAATATTAAAAACATTTTCAAAAAATATTTTTAAAATATGTATATGTAATAAAATAATTTAGTAAATTATCATTTAAAACATTTTTTATATGGTTTTTAATGTGACCCTCGTGTAAATAAAGAAAAATATTTCATTTCAAAAATGTTGTAATAAAGGGAAAATATATTCAAAAATTAACATTATCATACATTCATGATCAGATGAAAAAATTATTTAACATTTTTAATAACAGTTATATTGATGAAAAAGAGTTAGGAGGATAATATTTAACAAGATTTCTATTAATTTAATGTCCCTTACACTGTTTTGGACACATCATGTACATTATCTAACATAAACCATTAAAAAATTATGATAATTATTTTATTTATTATGAATTTTATTAAATTTTATTATAATTTTTTGTTTATTTATTATCATCGTATGTTCAATTTCTTGATCATTTAGGTTCATGTTGGATGTTTTGACGATTTTCATCACATAAGTCAAAAATGACTTCATAATGATATCTATATTCAATGAGATCATTATTTCATAATATTTGGAATTATAATAATAAAATAATTATATTTTTCATACGTAAATTAAAAATTTAAAACCAACCATGAAATAAGGTTATGAAAAATGATGTATCTCAAAATCATGGAGATGAAGGGTCATACGTATTCATGAGTAACGTTTCAATTTTTGAATCATCATGATGGAAATAAATTATATGTAATTTTAGAATAAATATGAATTTTTATATCGTGAAAATAACATTATTTCATTAAATACACTTATTTATACCATCCGTGTGATGTTGAAACAAAAAACAAATCACATCGCATTATAGAGGTGGAATTCCATACATATGTAGTCATGATGTTATCATATTTCAATGAATCAAAAGGTAAAGAATTATATGATATATAAATTTTATAGAATTGTAAATATTCAATTAATATTATATAAATAAGTAAATTCCAATATCATAAATATTTTTGTGATGGAATGATGGATAATGAAATACATTAGTTCGTGAGGCAGTAGTCTGTCACAGACACGAACTATGGTTTATTTTCTCTATTGATGGAAAAGGATATGGATGAATATAAAATAATAAAAATAATAACATCTAATTACATGGTAGAAATTTTATTTCTTATATAAACCTCTTTGAATACTAATTCATTAAGAAGGGAGAAAAAATAAAATGAAAAAATTGGTTAAGAACAATACATTTTATATTTACATCCACTATAGGATTATACATAAATCCATCTAATATTTAGTTTTTTATGAATAAAAGGCAAATAAAATGTTCTTAAGGATATATTGATGGTATTTTTGTCGTATAGGAATAACTAAAATTATCTTTAAGCGAGAAAAAAATATTAGATGAGGTTTCCTTTTAAAAGATACATGAGGGTCAGTTTTAAAATTCATTAAATTAATATACATTAATTTTTATATTAAAATGGATCCAAACTATAATATTTGTAATATAGTTTAAGGATGGGTTTAAATAATATTCTAAAATAATGTTTTACAATTACGGATCAGGTTTTTACCCTTTTCTTCATTATTGTAAACCATGGAAACCCTTTATTTCAATTACAATGGAAACATGATTTTTTCTCTTTTGATTCCAAGATAGTTACAAAAAAATGATAGTTTTTAATAAAGGTATTATGTTTCATATTTTAAAACATATCAACACCCAGTGGCATGAGATATTATTTTTTGTAATTTTAAATCATTTAATGTAACATTATTTATTACCAAATATCATTAATGGAATTTTTCGAACTACTCATTTAATTTTACTTTGAAAAGAGGATGAATGCGATGGAATTAGAATATAATACTACCAAATATAAAAAATATATTAAATATATCTAAAAATTACTTGGAAAAATATTTCATTAAATTTATATTACTTATAATATTTTTTAGATTTATTTTGTTTTTTTTCTAATATTTAAATAAATATCGTGTCTTCATCACACAATCATTTATGGTAATTTTTTAGTCACTAAAAATTTGAAATTAAAATTCATCATAAAAAACATTAAAATTAAAATATAGAAGAAAAGAGAAATTTTTTCCCCTATCAAAATATATTATACATATTAGACGAAAAAAAGTGACGTTTTTATCATTATATTTTCCATAATTTTTATAAAGGTCAAAATTTATTAAATATAGAACCATACGTCCATATAATTGAGTAATTTATTTAAATGTCTTAAAATAACTAATATAATTGGAAAAATAAATGATTTAGTTAATTTTCGAGTGATTTTCCTATTAATTTAAAGTATAATTACCTGATTTACCCTTGTATTGGGGATACTTATTTACTATAGTACCAATCCAGAAGGACTAAATATAAAGGTAGTATAATTATCAAATTTTTTCTTCCAAATTAAAATATTTTAATAAAATTTTAATACTATATTAATAAAAATTTTAGAATTTAATCTAAAATATAATTCTCATATTGTGATAAAAATATTTTTTCGAAATATTTTTTCATAATGTCTAAAGAAATTGTATTAAAATTGAGAATAATATTGTTTTAAATGAAAATAATTAGATATATATTAAAAAAATAAAAATAATTTTACATTTAAAACGATTCGAATTTTTTGAATTTCTTTAATTGAAATGAAACTTTTCAATAATATTCACCATGTTTTATTATTCCTCGAAAAAATTTTAATTTTATAAAATTATATAAACAATAATGTATGATAATATTTATATGTTTATTTCAAAAATAATTTTAATTTTATAATATAAATTCCCTATATGATGAAAATTTCATTTTGAAATAATTTTTTTAAATGTGTTGATACTTCTTTTTAGAAAAATAATGTATTTTTTGTAATAAACCGGATTTATTCATATCCCATGATTAAAAAATAGTTGAATGATCTAAAAAATTCTTCATTATTTAATATAAAACATTATTTAATATAATTAACAAATATTGATTAATATAATATATTTTAATAAAAACACAGTACACGCATAAAAACATTTTTTTCCACAATAACCTTTCTTTTACATTTATTTTATTTCATTTCCTACAAATTGATAATGAATTAATTAATTTTATGCATGTTTAGAATATATAATTTCTCTAATTTATTTATTTATGTTTACACCCTCAAATTTCATGATAAAATTAGAATGGTCAAATAAAGTAGTAGTATTTCATCATTCATTTTGGACTAGTGTTATATATTGTAAACAATATCAAAAATATTATTCATCCTTAAAAAATCCATGTAGTATTAACATCATCCAAAATTACACATAATTCATCAATTCATAAATATTATACCTCATTATAAAGCACTATCATGGGATCCATCAATATCAAATATGTTCATTTTCTAAAAAATCTCCCATATTTGATTTTTGTAACCACCACCGAACATAAATCACTATTTCAACAGTTAGATGAGTATGAATTCTGTCATTCTAAACCAATATTATATAAATAAGTATTGGAAAAAAATGGAAAATACTATCAAATAATTCAGTTACAGTAACTCAAATTCACTTCTGAAGAACTACTTCCACCTCACATCCCAATACATATTATAAATAAAAATTAATATTCAAGTAAAAAAATAAATGGTAATGAGATTATGAAAAATAAATTAGAAAACTACATATATTTCATAAAAATTATAAAAATAATACATAAATGTTATGAAAACCACAGAACCACACGCTGTGATATCTATCCAAATATTAATAATTATAAGTCTAGATTTGATAACAAAAATGTGAACCAATTTCTTTAAGTTATTATTTTTCCCATGAATACCTAGATTTAAAAATTCATTTTAAGGCCTCACCATATATAGTAAAACTCATTAAACATAAAACCATTATAGACCAAAATAGTTTAGTTTCATTCTTCATAACCTAGGGATGAGTAAACATAAGAATTGTATGAGAAATCAAAATTTAAGGTTATCCATAATCATTACCAATTTAATTTCATCAGTAAGAATTAGATGTGCATAAGGGTATGATGACATAATCAATCTAAATAAGAATTAAATAAAGGATGTCAGACCTGTAAAAACATTTATAATTACAAAATTTAAATACAATAAATCTTTATCATATTCATGAGTCATAGAAATCAACAATGATGGTATATGGGGTGTTAATATTTATAATAGATGACATTTAAAAACCTATAAAAGTAATTGAGAAAACATTTTGGTATCATAGAACATAATCAGTATAAATAATTTTAAACTTGTTTCATCGAAAAACTTTTTCTCAGTTAAATCTATATGAGAAACCTCCCTGATTAAATCATTCCTTCATTCCACTAATGATAATGAACCCATTTAATTTTAGATATTTATTGGGACCAGTCATGACATATTTTATGTGAGACTCAGATATCATCTTAAGATATATCATGAAAACCCTTCATCATAAATAATACCTAAGTACCATTCAGGAATAAAACTTTTAGAAACATACACTTTTCAATATAACTCCATTAAAATCCTCCATTATTCATTTATAGGTCGGTTTACCAATGGAATAAAAATAGGTTTAATAAAAATATATTTAAAATAACCATCATAATCCATCTAGTGAAAGGAAATAGATGGCATCATAATATCATAAACATAGGGAATTTGGGGAATCATCAATGGATGTTGACATAAGGGAAAATTCCACTAAAATAACAACTAAAATAATTTTTTAAAAACAACGTGAAATTCTATTCTACTTGTGTAATATTTTAAATATATTTAAAAAATATGTGGAAAAATATTTTCCATGAAAATAACCATTGATGAAAATTAAGGATGAATAAATATAAGTAATGGTAATAATTGTATGAAAATATATTAATTATATATATATTAAAAGGAAATAATCCTTTTAAACTTTTGTAATTAGTAAAAAAGGGAATGTTCAGAATACATTTAGAAATATATTCTTTTAAAACATTGTAAATTAATTTAAATATAAATAAAATTTCAAATAAAAATAATTTAATTTCCTATAATAAAATCATTGAATAATAATTTATAAAAATAAAAATATGGAAGAAAATTTTTCTCAATCTGAAAGAAGATACCATATAAGTATCACATAAAAACAACATTCATGGTGTTCATTTTGTAAAAAAGGTATGAAATTGAAGAAGAAAAAGTAATGTATATTTTCAATTAGAGTAGAAAAAAATATATGTGAATTAAGAAAATAAGATCATATGGATCCCCCAAAGGAACCTTAAACATTAACAATGTCTAGAAAATGGAGATCATAACATGAATCCTTTACCATTTACATAACTTTTAAAATAGAAGTAATTTTTAGAATTAGTATGATTGGAACTATAAATCCTATCATTTATGTGAATTAATATTATAAAAATAATTTATGGTTATGAAAAAATAACTATGTTAAAATTATATAGATGATGAGGCCATATGTACACATGTTCAATGTTTACATTTTATGACATTCGTGATGGAATGATGGCAAGTTTAATTAAATATTTATATAATAAAAATATCATAAATTCCATATTTTTTAATTAAATAAATTTATTTATTCCATACATGTGATTCAGTTATGAAAAATAAATCACTTCTATTCCTAAATGTGGTAATCCACACGTATGTTTGAATGTTGTTATAAATTTTAATTTAATTTAAGGGTAAGAAAATATAATATATATTATATATAATAAATTATAATTAAATAATTTTTAAAAAAAATTATATCCAATCCATCATTATAATAGACCACAATACGCGGTGATAGAAAACACGATATATCGATTCATGAGGTTTTATTCCATTGTACACATCACTTATGGTTTTTTCCCCATTTTATGAAAGCGGATTCGAAAATATGTTATAAAATTAAAATGATAAAATATAGTTTTATATAAGATAATTATATTGACATTTAATCATGGTATTATAATATTTAATGAAGGAATAAGAATAAATAAATCTAACAAGGTTGGATAAAAGAATTACCTATTTTTCAGACAACCTCCATTTCATAACAACTTAAGTTGTCTCGGTTTGTTATTATTTAAAAAATATAACCTGTGAAAAATGGGGAATGATTTTAATTTTGGACTATGGTAGGGATTTTCTGAACCCAATTTTTATTCTTTTGTGGATAGGAGAGGAAAGTGGTTCCCTTTTATAAATTATTGGAGGGACACCATTGGAATTTCTTAAAGTACTAAATACTTATAAATTATGATTATTATAAAAAGGATTAAAATTTAAATAATTAGAATATAATTTTATGAGGGTTACATATCCCCTCTTTTAGTAAAATTTAGAGAGGTTTTCATTACTTTCCCAACCTTAGCTTTTAGCTTTAGCCCCATGTTATCCAAATTGACAATTACCATCAAATCAATATTTTTTACTCATCATAGTTTAATAATATTACTATAAAATGAAAAGTGATTCAAAAATGTAAAATTTTATATATTTTTTACCATTCCACATCACATAGACGAATATAATTTTTTTAAACCATTTAGCGAAATATTAATTTTTATAAAATATCATTAAGGTCATTTTTGGAAATATTGGTTTAATTTGAATTTGAAAGATAAATGAAATAAAAATAACTAAAATATAAATCTTTAATACATCCTAAAAAATTATATATTTTTTAGAATTCATGGGACATTATAACTCACCCGTAAAATATCACATTTAATATATGGAAATTATTTCATCACTAATAACTAAAAAACTACCATAATAAAAAATTAAATCATGATCAAAATAATATTTTATTTTCGTTACATATATATATTATACTACATCTATGTCATGAAAAATAATTTAACTTGTTACTTTCAATTTTCTAGAATTATACATGAATTGTATAATAATTTTTACAATATTTTTTTATATAATTAAAAATATCTAAAACATAAATAAATAAAATCATTTATACTCTATACTAACAATCCAATTTGTTATAATAAATTTCTTTGTTCATTAATATCATTGGGATACAAAATTTTCCTTTTCCAACATTGCATAGGAATTGCATTGTCATAGATTTTTTTTTTCAAATTTATCATGAGGAAAATTATAATTTATATGTTATTTCCTATTTTTATGTTATATATATTATATTATCATACATTTTTTCTTTCGTAAGATTCATAATTTTTTATCTCATTTCTGTCTAGGAGATATAATAAAATATATTGTACTACATAAAAACTATTTTTTTATCATTCCCAAAAAATTACCATCATCAGAAAAAGAAATTAATCCATATAAATATATGATTTTAAAATCCAAAAATGTATTCTAATTAATCAAATTTAATTACTATATATTTTAGAAATTACTTTTAATATATATGTATACAATAAAAAAAATTTAAGCCTAAAAATGAACACATACCAAAATAAAGTATGTTGTGTATTCCGATAAAATTTAATATATTAATTAAAACATAATGTGATATATTTAAAATCAATAAAAAAATATAAAACATAATGTTAAATTGAAATGAAATTAAATGACAGGTTTTCAAAAAATGACTAAAAATATTATTTTCACGATTCATTGAAATATTAACCCTATCATAAAAATATCAAATATCACACTATAATAATTTTGAAATATTTATTTCAAAAAAATTTAATTTTATCAAATATATTTTAAAATTTTCAATATATAAATTAAAGTAATTTATTACAAAACGAAATATTTTTTTTGATGAATTTGTATATTTGAATAATTAAATGTCTTAAACAAAAAAATGATTTCTTATTTACTAAGAATTTATCAAAGAAATTATTGAATAATTCATTTATATATATATTTATTAACTTTTTTATTCATATATATATTCCAATTAAATTACATTGTTATATAATAATATTAGTAGTGCATTGAAACATGGTATTTTGTAATTTTCATTTTATCAAAAAAATTAATCTTTTAAAATATATGGAAATTAAATCCTCAAAAAACTATTTAATAAATTTCTTCCAAAATTTTTAAACAAGATATTTTAAATATAATAATTTACATTTGAAAAATAGTTTTTTTGAAAACCAATATCATGAAAATGATTAATAAAAATTTATCATGTAAAGTTGGAATGAGAAATATAGAAGTCATTAGGAATTACACATAATTAGGTTTGTAAATATGATAATGTTAGTGAAAACTGAAAATATGGACATGGAAGAAAGTGTTAAAGATTAAATAATTATGGAGTGTTTCCATGTTTAGTGATGGAAATAATTTTAATTATCTTGAGAAAGTTAATGACCACAAAAATTTAAACCATATAGATGTGAGAAAACTATTAATTCATCCAAAATAATGGTAATTGGATGAAACTTTTATTTCAGGATCCTATTCCTAGAGTTGAGTAATTACATTACCATATAATTTATGAACATAGGGATATATACTTACATGAATTTTATAAGATAATACTTTAATTAGTTTACACCAAAATATTATCTTTTCTTTATACTATGTGAATTTGATAATAATTGTTTCTTCCTAGAGTACTAAAATCAACATCAACTACATCATATATTCCAAAAAAGGATATCCATATTTTCCTTCCATCATTAAATATTAACCAAAAATAAACTTATTAGAAAATATTCAGATAATATCCAAAAAAAATTATCATTCATGTAATGAAATAATAAATTTCACGCTAAAAATCAATATTAACCCAAATTGTTCAGCATACACCAATTAACATATAATTAGCACAATATCTATATTAACTGTTTTAAAAAAACATTAAATAATATTTTATCATTACATTTTTTTCTTAAACAAATGTTCTAAAATAACCAAAAATATAATGGATTTGTTTTTAAATAAATCATCAAATTAAATATATATGGATCACATATACCTCAACTTGATAAAATGACTCCCAAAATATAATTAATCAACTCAAAATCCAGTCACTTAAAACATAAAAAGATAGTGTATATGAACTTGAACTTGTGATCAGCCTAATATTTATTAACTTCTGATGGTATTCCTATATTATACTTGAATGAAAAAATCCAAATATCTAGAGTTATCTATGAATTTTATCTAAAACTAATAATAATATCCCAAAAACCACACTCCCAGATATAGTTTTATTACATAATCAATAAATTTATTTCTTTGATAGTGATAAATATAACCTAATTATAATAATGAAAACCCTAAAAATTAAAATTAAACATTAGATCATATATATAGATAGAAGATTTTAGGTTTAGTGTTTCATTTAATTAATAGAAACACTTAAAAAATAATACACATATAATAAAGTGATAATTTTAACACTTATAACTACATTTTCATTTTCCATTTTCCCAATTGAACATCTATAATAAAATAAATCACACATGAGTCCTTTATATAAACATATAATTTTACATCAGTATCCTAACCTCGGGAAAAACAAATATAATAATGGTTTACTCAAATGCCTTGTAAGGGTGAACATAAGAATTATCAATTTAATGTAATCAGTGAGTATATGATGTGTATAACGGTATAATGACATAGTCAAAGTGAATGAGAATTTTGAAAAGTTACACATGCTTATCAAAACATATATTATTAAACATGCGACATATAATAATGATTTAATAAAGCAATGAGTGTTATTAATCAATAATCATGAGTCCTGTGGTACTAATATTGACTATAGGAAACATTTTAATACCCATATAAAGAATAAAAAATGTGATCATATCTAATAAAATTATCATTATATCTCTTGTCAAAATCATGTTATAAATAATGGTATCCCAGCTTAATAAATATGATAAACCTTCTCAGTTAACTCCCTCCATTTCATTGAATACTAAAAAATTACTGAATGCATTGGAGGTTTATATCGGACTCAACCATCATATATGATATATTAGTACTACCCATCATCATGATATATATCTTTATCACCCATCAACATTAATATTTTCCATGTACAAATAAAGAATAAACACTCTATTTACATATGATTTTCTATATAGGACCCTTGAAATCAATTATAATTCTATTATAGCTTGGTTGACCCATGGAAAAGAAATATGCTTCATAAAAATATCATTAAATAATCAAAATAATATATCTCGATAAATAATATCTATTGTTTTATAAGATCATGATCCTAGTGAATTAGTATAATCATTATAGAATAATGAAATATAGGTAAATACCATTGAAAAAAATGATCATTTATTTCAATATGGGATGAAATAGACTTTTCGTTGAGCAAGATTTTATGAAAAACAAAAAAATAATTGGAAAATATTTTCATTGAGATTAAAAAAGAAAACATATAAAATATATTCAATGAAAAAAAATACGATAATGATGGAAAAATCGATTTATTCAGTATATATTTTAAGAAAACATTCCTTTCAAAAATTTACAAAAATTCAGAATCATTTTTCTCAGAAAACATTTATAAAGATTAATTTTAATAATTTAAATAATCTAAATTATTTTTTAAAATTGAAAAAAAATTATTTTTCAAAAGAAAATTCATGAAATGATTTTTATAAAAAAAAATTGAATATTGAAGAAAAATATTCTCGATCTAATTAAATATACATATTATGTACCACTTGAAAAAACATTATTGAAGTTTATTTTATTAAAAAATGAGTAAATATAAACTAAAAACGAAAAAAATATTAATAACATGACAATAATAAATGATATAATTTATAATAAATATATAAAATATTAATTCCCTAAAATTACCTATATCAAAAACTGTATTTAGACGAAATGATAAAATAAACACTTTACTACTTTGGTATATTTAGAATCCTAATTAATTAAATAAAAGAGTATGATATGGATCTATTAATCCATTTAATTAAATAATTTATTATAAAAACCCCTTTTATGGGGATGTAAGTACACCATTTAATTAAATCATGTTTGATGACATGAATCATGTCTTCAGAAAATGATATTGGGACAAATAAAACACTTTAAAATGTCATAATCATATAACTGATAACTAATACATGAAGTGATCATGTTATCATCTACCAATCCATATAAAAAAATAATAAATAAATATGAAACTATATTAGATATCAATTCACAGATAATCATGCCATAACATTTTCAATGATGTAGAAGTAAAATCATATGAATGAAAAATGAGTTAAGATGTGTTGGAAAGATAAGAAACATTCAAGTCAAATAACCTGTGATGATACAATTTGAATTATAACTAAAAATAAAATTAATTATAATTTATTCATGATTTAAAATTTTAAAGGGGATTTATATACACCATATAAAATAAATATGGTCTATAACATTAAACCATTCATCTATAAAGAGAACACGAGATGACATCAATTACATTGAGTCTAGACATGCCAGAATTACCTTTAACTCCAATATTATAAAATTATATTAATTATTTGATTTATTAAAAAACCTCATTAGTTCATTACCTTATAATTATTTATTTTATTTATTTTATATTAATATCATATTTACTTACTTAATCTATTCATCCTATGTGGTGTGTTTTTTAGATATTGAGTTTATAACTTCAAAACGTGTTTGGTGTGTTTACCATAGTCAAATGGGTCCTCATTCCATCATCTCTAAAATAATAACAGTGAAATAATTATATTTTCAATAAATTTATTATACTTTTAATCCAAAAAATTAATTTTTTTTAATGAAAAATGAATTATGTCACAATCATATAGACGGTTGGTCAGACATACACCTGAGTATCATTTCTATTTTTCAACCATCGTAATGGAAATAAGGTAAGTGTTATTTTATATTTAGATAATTATAATGATATCATAAATATTAGAATGTTTTTCTAAATACACGAATATATCCCATCCATGTTATTTGGTGATTTAAAATGAATCACTTCTCCTTGTAGAGGTTTAAATCCACACTTCTACATGATCATCGTTAATATTTTTAAATAAACTGAAATGTGAGAAAATAGAAAATATAGTTTCTTTAGGAAAATATAAAATATTAACTAATTATAATTTTATTTACTAAATCCATCATTATGATGGTCCATTATAGGATGTGAAGGAAAATTAATTATTTCAGTTCGTGAGACGGTAGTCCACCCTACACATGAATAATGGTTTCATTTCCCATTTGATGGATAATGAGATAGATAATGGTTATAAAATTAACATAATAACATATTGATTTATTTTATATAGTGACTTTATTATTTTATATTGTTTATATAATATTTTTAATTAGTTAGTATAAGCAATGAAACTAAAACATTCAATTGATATCTATAATACTTCTTCATTAAACCAGTTTTTCATAACATGTTAATGCATATAAGGCTTGTATTGTTCCAAAAATAATAACTATAGAACATGGAGAGTTATTTTTAGATGATATTTGGGTAGTTCTTTGGTAAAAAATGGTTCATAATGTATTTAGTGGATAGGAGAGGGGTTCTCTTTTATAAGTGAGATGAGGAGCGCTCTTGTAATATTTTAAATAATTAAATTATTATAAATTAAATTTCTTCAAAAAATGAATCCGTATTTATATATTTGAAATCTAAGATGACTATGATTATAAATAATCTCATAAAATTAATTTGTATGTGTCTTTGTTATTGTTCCACAACTATTTCATTGTTTTATCCCATCAATGACATTTTTGATAGTTACCATCAATTCAATGTTGTTTACCGTCTAGGGATCCTGAATGTTTCTGTAAAATTGAAAGGGATAGAAATATGGACCATGGTTTCTATTTTAAATTTTATCCCACAAACATGGCTGAATAATATATTTTTAAAAATATTAAATAATTTCCTAAAGATTATTTCTTATGAAATATCACTATAGAAATTTTGGGAACAAGTCATTTATTTTTCCATTGAAAATAATATTATAGAAAATTAATTAGAATATAAAAATTGTATGATTCCATATAATTTTATATTTATATATAATTTTTTTAATTTAAATCACATCAAAAAATATTACTTTTATAGTTTTTAATATAATTTAGTTGATTTTCATGCTATTTACACCACAATATTGTCAATGTTTGGAAATAATTTGATACAATTATTTCATTCCAAAAAAATTGACAATTAATAAATAAAATATTTAATTCAAAAAATATTATTTACATGAAATATTATTATTTACTCACTTCCATGTTATGAAAACTTATTTAATGTGTCATTTTGATTTTTCATGCACTGCAGAAGAATTTCAAAAATATCTGGATAAGATTTTTTAGGTATCTTTAACGCTTAAAATAATAAATAAAAATCATAATTTATACATATTATATAATATCCATATTTTGAAAGTTATTTTCCTTCCCTATTTTATTTATTAGGAAGCCAAATTTAACTTCTCTAATGATTCACAAGCACCTCTGAAGCACTGAAAATAATTTTCAAATGTATCATGTAATAAATTCTCATTTATATGTTTTGAGTTAATTTAATAAAATATTTATTATATATTATCAGACATGATTATTTCAAAATGTTTGATAAATTTTTAGGTATTATTTATTTCATGTGTATATAATAAAAGTTATGTATTTCAGAAAAACTACATTTTTTATGATTCACACAAAATTTAACAACATTATAATGATATAAAAATTACATTGTAAGATAAATTTGAATGTATTAATTGATAAAATAGAATATATCATCAAATTTTATTAATATAAGTTATTTAAATTCAATTTAATATAACTGCGTAAAACAAAAAAATTGTATTTTAGTTGAAAATTATGAACATCTACCAAAAGCAATTATAAATGTGATTATTATAAGATTAATTATGTTATTTATAACTAAATTACATATATATAAATTTTGGATATAATGTAATCCAAGATGGTAAATTTAAATTCAAATAAATGGGATTCTTAAAAAACTACAAAAACATACAAAACACTTCTTACTTAGAATAACATTTTTCAAAAAAAACATAATATATCACCCCTAAGATAATTTTTATATGATGATTTAGAATACTAATTTAATTTTATCAAGTATTTTAAATAAATTTTCTATAAATTCTTTATAATGTTTTCCACAATAATTAATAAAAATCAATTTTTATGAACATGTATTTTTGAAGAATTTTTTTTACTAAATATAGTTTACTTATTTACAACAATTATTCATTAAATTTGTATTATGTATTACTATTATGGATATATATATATATAATGTTTTTATTTGAATTTATTCCAAATAATTAAATACCTATGTTATATTATAATTTATCACAGTTCATCTAAACATTAATTATCATACTATGTATGATTTCAAGCATAGCCTTATTTTAAAATATAGAGATATTTTATATTTTTACTTATAAAAATAAACACTCAATAAATTTATCCCCCTTTATATGAAAACAAATTTTTCAGAATTTATATTATTCTTCCCCCACTCATAAAAAAATACAAGAATGGAGGGTAAAAAACTCATATATTATACTTATGAAGAATGAGGCTGAAGTCCTACAATCATCCCCATTATTTAAAAGGAATAAATTTATATTGTAATTATGAAACAACAAACACTTCATCCTTTATAGGAATGAAACATTACCACTCCATTCTCAACCATTTCCTTCATCATGATGTACTTTATTTCCATGTGAATTAATATATAATGTTATACACAATAACTAAAATGTTTTTTTACACTAAAAATAATAATAAATATGAAATGGAAAAACAAAATGCACTTCTAAATCATCAAACCATGCTATCATCTACGTCAATGGTTTCATTTCATAATTTTCAGTGATTTACGTTATATCAATTTACTGAATATAATTGAAAATTAATTATTCATTTGGAAAACCTTCTATTAAAAGGATTACTATCGCATGTCAATTTTTTTTTAATCATCAATAATTCTATACCAATATTCATTAGTAAATTCTTATAGATATATCATTCCTATACTGTGATATGTAATTCAAAAGATATAAATTCCTTTGATAAACCATATAATAATATTTATTTTCATAAAGTGAGACCCCATTGGGGATATTTTATAATGAATATATATGTGACATGATATATGATGTATAAACATAAAGGGTTCTAATATAGAATAATTCAAATTAGTTTCTTGAACACCATTTTATTTACCAATTTACATTTATTATCTATAGATTGTTTAGTTACTATAATAATTGGAGTAGATATAATATTTTTTCTACTATCCAATATTATTCATCAATTCTTATAAATAACTCTCTTAAGAGAAGAATCACTATTCTTATATTGCAAAATTTGAATTTTTAAGAAAAAAATCATCTCTCTTGACATAGATTTGTAAAATTTCTTCTTCATTTGGGTGAAAAATGTTGGCAAAGGTACTTGAGCGCCGAGCTCTTGGAGGTTATAATACTTGCGCGCCATATGTTTTTGAGGATCCGAACATCAAAATTTGGCTAAGGAAATAAGGTCGCGCAAGTGTTGGTTGGGTCGCGCAAGTGAGTTGCGCGACAGAGGTTACTGGATACAAGACTTGCGCGCCGATGGATGACTTGCGCGCCGCCGCGCAGGGGGTCCAGTTTTCCTATAAATAATGGACCACCACTCCTCATTTCATACGGAGCTCAAGACATCGAGATTTTTCGAGCTCTCGTCGCGCAGGTGGTCGAGTCGCGTAGGTGGTAGTTTTATCGCGCAAGTAGAGCTTGCACGCCGGTTGTTGGTTGTGTGCCCAAAGTGGTTTGGAAGAGAAAGGAAGTGGACCGCACAAGTTTGAAGTCGGGGAAGGAAGCGTCGCGCAGGTACGTTGATGACACTTGCGTGCCAGTTTGGACTTGCGCGCCGTAGTGGGACTTGCGCGACTATCTTGGAGAAGCGCGCCTGGTTTTGCTGAAGCCCACCGGCCTGTTTGGAGCTGCACAAAAGCCGAGAGACTACCCGATACATTCGAGGAAAAATTATATTCTTCTTCTGGTGAGAATAGGACTTTAATAGAGCATCTACATACAACAAAGGATGCATTCTTATGCAAATGACGAAGAGACCTTCACATCTATAAACTGAGTGAGACTTCACCAACGGCAGTGAGACAGGGGGAGTCAACGGGAGTGACACGAGGGACGCAGTGAGCTATCCCTGAACAATTGTAAAGGTAGTGAGCCCGGGACAGAGTGACTGTACCCAAACCTTTGTAATCTATAGCTAGTGAAGCATAGTTGATTTAGGTACGACCGACAACCTGTCGGCGTATGCTCCTTGGACGTATCCCTTAGTGGTGAACCAAGTAAAAAGGGATGTGTCTTCTATGTGCTTTTGAATGTTTTCTTTCTAATCATAATCATCATACAGGTTCAACAAGTTCCTACCAACGTGGGAACAAGATCCATCACTTTAAAAGAAAAAGTGGTCACCCTGATTCACCCCTCCCCTCTCAGGGTGTCCCGGGGTCCTACAAAAAACACCTAGAAAAATATAATTATTTTCAAAATATATAATACATTCAACATATAAAATGAAAATGATTGATATTTCTTCATTTTCAAGGAAATATAATTTATTTTCCACACATTCAGTAATCAAATTTTGACTATCATGTGTGAGTAGGTCTTGGAATATCAATCCTTGAAACAATTTCTTAACCCATAAAAGAGATTAATTACATAATTATTCTACCCTCATTATCTATAATAGATAATTATTTATCTTTATCTTCATATACAACCAAATTAATATCACTATAAAAAATGGATTACATGAAATACAATGGTAAAATCATACATTGGATTTGAGAAAGGATGTCAGGATATATCTTTATAAACTCAAGTAATAAAGCCAATGAACATTTCTAAAAAAATCCAATCCCTTTATTTCGAGAATGAACATAGTAGAGAAGTCTTTCATTAATCATCATATCCTTTGTATTTTCATTTTAATTATTATGGAATTACTACTTCAAATCAATAATATTAATTTTCATCGTCTTATTTACTAATTATCAAGTTTCATTCTTCTCAATCTGGTCAAGTTATTAATTAATATACTCCAACTATTCGTAATTATTCAATGACAAATTCAACTAAAAAATATTAGTTTGACCTATCAAATCAAAGAGGTATTTGATATTGTACTCATTTATATTTTTGTACAGAATTATTATTCATAGTCACCAGTTATATTATTATTACCCTCCAATATATTAATCCACAAAAGTATTGAAATTCATCATCCCATGATAAGGTTGAATGACCATCTTCCTTATAAATATCACGAGAATAATTACCATTTTTAAATTTTTTGTGTGCCTTAATAAATTTTTTTTATAAATGTCAGGATAAAAACTTTCCATTAGAATTTAAATTCCTATTATAATCATTTCTAACACCTTAAAAATAGTAAAATTTGATGTATCACGTTTTTTTCTTTTCTATACCTACCATATCACCATTAATTATGATGATAACCAAGGATTATTCCATTTACATATCAATTAAAGAGCATTTCAATTTTTTTATCTTTTAACATTTATTACATAATGGTACCTAAAAATACTTATGTACTTCAATATGTGATTATTTTCTAGGCATGTACCCACACTCTGTGATTTGTTTTTATAGACACGTATGTTACCAACCTATTTCAAACTGTATATAAATGCTCAGATATAGATGTTTATTATTAGAAAATCAATAACAATAATTTTATCTTTGATAACTAATGGAACCATTACATTTTATAGATTTAGATAATTTAGACATATTATAAACTAATAAATCCCATGTCCTTATTAACTAATGGACATAGTTTCTACTATTTATGAAATTATTTATACCAAAAAAAGTCATTAAATTCTTTAAAAAAAATTTCTAGATCATAAATAATTCTGAATATATCACATGTAATACTTTTCCTTAAAACATATTGAAATGGAAACATCATAAGGGGTGACCTCAATTTCATAGTAATTGTAAAAAAGAACTAATGAAATCTTGGAATGAAAATGGCATTTTTATATGGAAGAAATAGGTAAACAATAAAAAGAAAAAATAAATTTTAAACTTATATATTTCAATGTTGGTCGAAATAAATGAAAAAATGAATTTCAATAAAACTGACCTCATTCTGGCAGTGTTCATAATTCTGGACATAAAAAACTATTGGTGCATCCTTTCACTAAGATGATATCATCGGGTTAGAGTAGGCATACAACAAAAAGAAACTTTTATTTCTCATGAGACCAATCAATGCATCTAGGTGATAAATAGTTTTGTCCCACACTTTTCCCACGATTGATTCCAAGTCATTCCCTATAATATTTATCAATAGCTTCCATACAATTCTCAAATATTCCAATTACTAAATAAGTCATGACTATATGTATAAATAAAAATGATAAAATTTAATACATAATCAACCTACATTAGATTTCAATAGTAAAAAATAGTTCCAATATGTTTACCTATATAATGAAAAGAAAAAATTGATCATAACCCGTCTATAGAATGAATTTGGTAAGTCAAATAACACATAATTAACATACCAATATTCATCTATATTGGAAGAATAATATACTAAATTCCATTACATTTACACATTTAAATAAAATGGATTACATGATCATAAAACTTCAGGTAAAATATGGTTTCTGGTTAAATAATTCATTTTCAACTTTCCAATAGTCATTTATATTGAAAACATTGATGAAACAACAATACAATTCCCCATTTCAATATATTAACATTATTTCTGTTGGAAAATGATTCAATCTACATTATCTAAAATGTGATTTTCACTCCTACAATACAATGAGTATATAGTTATTCCAATACTAGAATAATAGGATATTAATCCATATAGAGAAATAATATGTATGGTTTCTTGTGAAAAAAACACTAGATTAATATACAAGTCATAGAATGGTGTTCAAATAAATGAAATACAAACTCAAAAAATTAATTTTTTGATTGTTATCCTAGAATAATGGATCAATAATTGAATTTTATGATATTATGAGTTCCATCACCAAAATGAGAAATATATATATATTATATGATAAATTATTAAACCTAATCATAATTAGGGAAAATAATGAATAAAATGACAAGAATATAGAAGCGAAACCAAAACATCTTTCAGAAAACATTATTAACATAGATGTCAATTTTTTTACAAGTCTCTTTAAATGTAATATTATATAGAGGTGAAGTTAAATACTTTTAAATATTCTAATTTTAATGTTTTTCTATAACAATATATCCTTGATAATACATAATTTTTATCTTTGATAAATGAGGAGTGTAATATAAAACATTTTGAAATAAAAAGAAACATCGATTTAATTATATTAAAATTGCCTCTTTCTAAAACCAACAATGTTTTAAAAGTAACAAGACATTAATTTATTTTAAAAGTTTATTTTCAATGATAAAATTAAAAAATATCATTAAAAATATTATGTTGGGAGAACTCAATAATCGAAAACCACAGTTAAAGATGAAATAATTTAACTCAAATAAATGATATTTTGGTTAGCAATATCACTAATTGGAAACATATTATTGGAATTTTGAAAAAATTATAAATTGGATCTTGAAAAAAATGTAATGTATGAGAGAATAAGAACTAATAAAATCAAAATAAATAATTTAAAAAACTACTATGATATAATTAATGTGAATGATCATATATCAATAAATAAAAATTAAGTTAATAAAAACTCTTTCCACGAGGGGTAACACATGATACAAAATACATTTAATGAAATTAACATGCTTATGATTAATTTAACTTCTAAATTAAAATGAAATCTATTATAGATAATTTTTGGAATAAAAATTCAGTAGTACACAATACAACGAAAATAAAGTGTATAAAATGTTACCTTTCTCATAGAATAGAAAATTATACTTTGGAATCCATTACTGCTCAATTAAAACATAAATCAACACCTTTTGAAAATTGAACATCATAAAACATGATTAATGTATAATTCTTTATATTAAATATAAAATATTAATTTTCTATACGAAATTAATTAAATTAGGTGGGTAATATATATATATTTCATAGAGAGTTATTTGAATAAAAACTCGTACCTTCATCTTGATTTTTTCAACACTTATAACAAATGAATTGAGTAATTAAATTATTTTTATTAAATATATACCCAAGAACCTCATTCATAACCATAACTATTTATAACAGAAATTTACATTCAAAATATATGTATATATTATTGTTTTTACATATTTTCAACACTTGATTTAAGTAATATTTGTCGCTCTAAACAAGCTTCATAAAGGTCATTTTGTTATGTATTATTTTTCCAAATAAAATTATATTATATCCTATATGGTATATCAAGAGATGTAAGAAGATAATTTATAAACAAATAATTTCAATTCAAGTAATTTTTTTGAACCATAAATTTGAAATTTGTGATGATCATGTTTCAGATATTCTTAATGAATGAAATTTGTTTTCTACATTAAGGTTTTAATTTTTTTTATAATGATAAGAAAAACCAATGAAAAATTAATTAAATATTTATATCATATTATTATAATGGACAAGAATTCATAGACTTACATTATATAATTGAAGATTATTGATAAATTATGTGGTTAAACCAACCCTAACATGAACATGCCCTGATTAATGGGTAATACAGGGGTGGCTTACTTATAATATCATTATACTAGAAGAATAATTTTTTTATCATGTTAAAATTTTAATTAATTTTAATAATAATTAATGAATATGAAAATATTATTTCAATTCTATAAAATGATAAAATTATTTCAAAATGGTAGAATCAAAACAAGGAATGAATGAAAAATATGGAGAGATAAAAGTAACATTTACCAATAAAACATAAAGTATAGGCTATCAGAAACCAATTTTGGATTGGAAATAATTTTCTCCATCAATGGTCACAAACCATATAGTTTATACCATACTTTACAGAATATATGTCTTTGGATTCTTAAGGATTTTTTTTGGAATTCCTATGTCGACTACACTACATGCACAATTTCAAGTGTAACTTCTCAACAGTAAGAGAAACTGAAAAGTAGGTACATCTGGAATAGGATATTAGGATTATATCTCTTTCCATGTTTAGAAACCTCACTAGAATATGTATAGATAATATTATCATACAACATGGGTGACCCATTGGAACCCAAATTGAATAGAAATTCCACATTCACCATCATTTAAAATAAGACATTACTCGATAAAAGTACAAAATCATTGATATCTAAATGATGAACCTTCATAGAGAGGTAGGATTTCATGAAATAACATCTTACCACCTAGTAGGGAAACAAACCTCCATTAATTGGTCTATAAAATGCTTAACCATTCATTGACCTAGGTGAACTCTAATAAGAACGTCCACATTACTAATTTTCTCCACATCAGTGATGACTCATTGAAAGAATATGGTTTTAATGATTTACTATGTAATATATTCTTTAAATGAGGATTTAATGAATATCCCCCATTAATCAAATCCCAATCAATATAATAGGCCTAATACAACTTGCACCCACATGGATTTTAGTATTTCTAAGGTCTTGAAAATGATTCCAAATTTCCCTAGAAACGTAGGAGAAAATAAAAGACATTGATCACCATAGAAAACAATAATCATTAAGTAAGATTTCGTCCCCACCATTCCAATTATATTCTAGGTAGAGTGAAAAACTATTAGGGTTTCCTATTAAACAACCAGGATTTCATTTGAACTCAAAACACCATAATGATTTTTTCTAATCCCCACATCTAAATTTAGGATCCCACATCGATCCCTTTTTTTATTGAAAAAAAACAACTTCCATTTTAAGAATTTTTTAACCCAAAAAAATATCACCTTTAATCAAAAACCAAAATATTATTTAAGAAGGAACCTACTTGTCCCCAATTTTGAAGTTCCAATATAAAATTAATTTTATTACCCACTCCTTCAAATGAAAACCTAACTAATAAAATCCCTCTCAAAAAATAATATAATGTAGGGTTGTATTTTCATTATGTATAATGTCCAAAGGTTTTTTCATACCATGGAATATGTATTCCACAACCAACGATATCATATTGATCGATTAACTTGATGTCTAAATGGTTTATTATTACATGAAATCTCACCATGTAACACTATCTCATTTATATTTTCCTCCAATAAAACATTTAATCCCAAGAAACCAAACAACAAACTAATTACATAAAAAATAAAAAAATGACTCAAAACTCCCAAAACCCATGAAAACATGAGGTTCAAGATGAATAAGAGTTTATAACTCTCTTATCGTACCTATATCCCATGTTATTACAACTCTAATCTTGAGAATACTTAACACCACATATAACAAAGGGATTATATGATACATTTTTTCCACAAACCATTCCCCCAAAAAGACTCAAAGTGAATCCATGATCCCCACAAGGTGATGAAAATCATCACGGATTCACAAATAAACTATTGGGGATGATTTCACCGAATGATCACAATATAATACAATCAGAGCTTGCAACATAACCACAATAAAAAATAATTACATTAAATAAATCCCAATTAGATCAAGATAAAATATAGAAACAATAACTAAAACCATACCAAAACATGCATAATCTTCTTATGTCCACTTGGAAACAATAAACCCACAATGAATAACTCAAACCACAAACAAACCAAAACCAAAACTGAGATTTCAGATCAGAACATCCAATTTCGAGATGAATATTTTGATGTGGGAATAAAACTTATAAATAGGTAATTAGGATAGAATAAATACATTCCATTTTCTAAAACATTTTATAAACACTGATTTGAAAAATATGATAAAAATAACGTTTTAAAATTTCCAAAAATAATCAAAAAAATTTCAAAAATACTCTTTCGAAAACATTGTAAATTTCATTTAAAAGTGTATCCAATTTTCAAAACAAATTTTTTAAAAATTAAAGAAAAATAATTATCACAAATTAAGTGAAAGAATATGATGACCGATTATAATAATCCCTATGTAGCAAGATATATTATCGTAAAATTTTGATAAAAAAAATATCAGATACAAAATAATATAAATGATAAAAAATATGGGACCAACATTCCATAAATAATAAATGGAAATAAAATAAATATAATCATTAAAATTTCATAAACATATTGAGAGGTGACCCTAGATTTAATCGGTTTAGAACCAATTTTCATCATAATTATGTGCCCCGTAGTCAATATCTAACCAAGCTATACTCAACTAGCCAAACCAGTAAGACACCATTCCATAAAAATTCATTTCCCCTGGGGGATCTAGTCAATATAATTTGGAAAAAATAGTAACCATCTCTCTTAATACTCGATTATTTATTGGATTTCATGATAATAGTAAAAGGTCTAGATTTTACATTCATTATATATATGACATCTCAATAATGAAACTATATATTACAATGTTAATTTCATTCCCAACATCTGGTACTAACCCCATCAATGTGAATACACTCTCGAACTAGTGGACATCCCTAGTGGTGCACCACTTTGAGAATAACATTTTAGAGTACTAATATGTCTTTATCATCTTGGGTAACTGGAATCACATTCTAAAGTAGTATCTAAATGTAACAAATGGACCATTGAGATTGAAATTGAAAACTATTTTCATTAAAATCATTATTCTTCAAAATCAATTTACAAAACCAATGTAACATTCCCAGTAAACCTTTAGTGTACATGGTTCCATTAAACCAATCATTATGAAATAATACCTAAATCCTCATTTAAAGAAATTTTGAAACAATGAGTCCGCATGAGGAAAATAATTTTATAGATGTAGGATAGTATATATAGTTTTTATTTATATGCACATGCACATCTATATGTTCACCCCATGTGTATATGGATTTGTATATATCACACTAATATATATGTGTGAATTCATAATAATATCATTTGTTTATTCAAATGATTACAAAGAAGAATCACAATGGAACATCAGAGTTAGAAAATATATACCATATCCATAATGAAACCCAAATTCTATTAGGAACACTATTAAAGCATGTTCTAGAAAGTCTAGAAATCTATTAAAAATTCTAGTAATCCACTATTAATCTATTTATTCATTTTAAAAAAACAAAAATAAAACATATACATTTAATATATATAGTTTTAAAAAAACCCCTTGGAATGTTACTTTTCACCAATGAACCAATATAGGAGGCCATGAAAATTAATTTTAGTAAACTATAATAATGATGAATAAAATTATAATTCATTTATTAAATGTCATGATTCCCCTGGAATGTTTTCGAAAGTAAATAGAGAGTTAATCCTTCCACAACAGAATGAGAATCTTATGATTCCTCACTAACTGTTCAAAGTGAACCCAAAAACCAAACCACACTCCCTAAATACAAATAAAGTAAAAGAAAACATCATCCTTCATTCTCTAGGGTTGAAATAAGGAACCATTAATCTATGAAAAGATGGGGTAAAGAGAGGGGTCATAGAGAATAAAATAAGTTCAAGAAAATAAGAAGTTACCATGATTTCATTCAAGTTATTCAATTAAAAATAGAGAATACATGGATGGATTCAATGGGAGTACCTATGTGCAGAAATGACAAATGGGTATGACAGAAGTTGAATTGGATTTCTTTAAGGAAAGAATAGAAATCCACATTTTGGAGAAACTACATAAGTCACACTATTTTCTAAATATTTTCCTAACCACATGTACCCTCATAGAAATATAACCACCCGCTCCCTGTTTGGGTACAAATATTGGAATCTACATTCCATCAATGATAAATTCCTCTATCAAGAAGGAAAACTACATTTCACTTCTTATAAATGGTTTCCCCTAATTATGTGCATACCATATTTTAGTGTTAACGCACCCAAAAATAATTTTCTAGTTACTCTTAATATCCAACTTGTTTTATCCATACAATACAAGTCCCAATAAAGAGAAATATTTTAGGTATAAAATTAATTGAAAACTAATCAAGCATATACAAGACACATATTTCCTTATACTATTCACATTAACCATATAAATATCCAAAACATTCTGAAAACTCAAAAAACTAAAAATCTCACAGATAATTAAACCTTAAAAAACAAGGTCAATTCCCTTTAATTTAATAAAATAATGAGGAAAATGAAATTCAGTGTGTGGAAACCATATTTTTTAATATTTTCATAGATTCTGTCATTTATTGAATAAATTTTTACCAAAATTAACATATCAAATTCTTTGGTGAATTATGACATAATTTTCCATAAAATATTTTAAATTGGAACTATAATATTCTAGGGAAACAAATATTTTCATTAAATTATATTCATCCACTCATGGAATAATATATACTCCATGACCAAATGTTAATAGTATTTTACGTTGAAAAAAACTAATGAAACATTCAAGAGGAAAAGGAATATGTGTATAAAACTCTTCACATTCACATCAACTTTTGTAAGAAATAAAATCTATGACTGGGAAAGAACATTATCATCAATATTAAGGATTTGTAAAAGTAGACTAGTTTGAAAGTAACCATAGAATCCTAACAGGGGCTTTTACAATTTCACATCATGAAATTATCCCACTGTGAAATTACTAACAAAAACATATATTGAGGTTTAAATCATTAATTATTTGAATGTTCTCTAATGGACATATTTTTTGGATACATGGAAGTCCCCAACCATTTTATATCCCCTAAATTAAAATAATATTTACCCACTAAATCCAAAAATTTACTTAATATTGATATCAAAAAATGAATTGGAATGCCTATAGTAGTTATGTACAAGTGTAACTCATATGAAAAAACATAGAATAATTACACCCTAAGTATGAAGTATTTTTATGCACATAAAAATACCCATCAATACCCTAAAAACCCCTTTTTTATATTTTTACTCCTAAACAAAAGGGGAAATCACTTTGAAAAATAAAACACTTATACTTCCACATAAAGACATATGTGTACCCCATAAAAGAAAAAGGTAAAAACATTACCCATCTCCCATAAGTGAATAGGTAATAAAAAAATTAAGGATACCATTAAATATAATTAATAAATAGGATAAAATGTGGGGATCTATTCTCAAGGAACTCTTAAACATAGTCAAAATAATAATAATTACAGAAATGTAATCAATAGATCTAGTGATTGAGGAACATATGAAACATAAACACATATGTATGTCCCATAACATGGTAAAACACACCAATTACTTATTTGAATCATATTTTTGTTCTTAAAAAGGATGAAAATGATAAATTACATTAAATAATCCATTATAAACTTGGAAAATGTGTGTAAATTTGAAAAAATGTATTTAACATGTGTAAGTACCACTTCTTTATCAGCGGAGTAATTAATTCACATATTCCTAAAATTCCCATTTAGAAGGGAATGTACCCCCTTGGGATCTATAATAACCGTATTTGACACCTATATACTAATTTTTAATTTGGGTTTCCCTTGGTTACATCATATATCTCTCATTATACCATGTATAGGTCATGAAACCATGGTATTTTTTCATAAGCCTAACCCATGATTTTTGGTTATCTCATTACATCGATAAAACACTAACCCTTTATATAGGATATATAACAAAATCAAAGAATGATATGTATAATAAATAATAACGTTACATGGTCTTCGGAAGCTTATATAATTTTTTGAAATTATCAAAATTTTAGACGGGTTCCTGGATGTTGGTGTTTCCTTGGTGAATGACCAACTAAACTCCCATTATTTAATACCTCATGTGGGTCTATTATTCCTTCCATTATTCATCATTCATGGATAATTAACCATTAAAAATCAGATATAAGTTTTTTTCACACTATAAAATAATCAATCTTATCAATTTACTCATTCTTTTTAGAATATAGACCAGATGTTATCCCCTACACATTAACATAGTTAAGATGAGGATGCAATATTTTATTGATTTTGTATCATAATTACTTCACTCCTATAATTTAGAAGAATATTTCACCTAATTTTAGATGGTGTTTGGATATATAAGATAATACATAATTTTCATTTTTCTATTACCTTAAAATTATTACAATCGGTCCTAGGTTTTATACCATTAAAAGTTTCTCCATTGTTATTAGATACATTACCATAATATGGAAAAATATTAGTCCATGTAACATAATATTAAAAGTTATATACACCCTCTCATATGGATATATACTATTACATCAAACTATCAGATTTTTTATTCAACTATTGTATAATCATATGAATCCCCATACAGACCAAATCCCAAAACAATGGTACATTTCACCTATCCTAAATCAATATTCAATCCAAGAGATAATTAAAACTTCATTGCACTCTTAAATATTAAAATGGGATCATAAATCCCAACATATCATAATTTTTCTTCCTATATGGTATCAATAATCAAGCATACCCATATTCCTTCTTAAGGGGTGTCAAACGGTAGTATTACCTTTTATCATTCCAAGATAACATGAAATGATAACAAACATGGAATTCTTCCCAAGAGACCTCAAATCCCAATATAACATTTAATGCATCCTGGATAGAATATGAAACCTATATTACACTTAATTATTCCATCGGGACCTTAAATAATATCATAATATAATTATACATATTAAAAATAATTAGAACTATATAATACCATTATTGGTTAATATCCTGGTAAATATATTCCAAAATTTTGTGAATCTCCATTAGTGATGATCTAATAGAAAAAACAATGGACTGATATATTAGTAACAATCCATTAAATCACCAAATAGGGTTTTAGAGAGAAGATGAGAATATCCACCAGTGATGATCTAATGTACTAGACCCATATATGAAATAAGTGTAGATCATTTATTATTAATGATCTGATAACCAGTTTCCTTAATGATAAGAAAATATTCCTAGAATCTATGTGTTTGATGAAAAAATTAAAACATAACACTTATTTTATACTTCCTTATAGAATTTTTCACCACCTTAGTACATGATAATATTCCTTTTTTTATAACTTATTTAATTCTATAGAACCTAAAAATACAAAAGAAAATGTATTCTCTCTGGTGATCAGCGACCCAGTGAAGACCTATATACATGAAGAATATAAATAGTAAACAACTTCTAATAATCATATATAATGTTAAATTATTAATGTCCTTTATATACAAAAATAAAATATTATGTGACTAAATAAATATACATACATTCAAAATAATAATATGATTCTCTGAATCATGAGTGTGGGATGATTTAATTCAATATAGTGTCAATTAGTACATCATTTTTGTCAAACTATCCCTTTTATGAAGTTTTTTATTTCATTATGGTGATAAGATATGAAAAAAACTGGTATTTTTTATCATTAATAGTATCATTGACAGAAAGTATACTTATAATAGATTCATTTATTGGAAAATAAACTCCATTGGTGGATGATTTGACCAACCATCCATTTAGTTATAGATTGTACACCTTAGTACATCAATGATACCATTTATGTCCCATGAGGAAATATAAATTTTAAAAAATGGTGGGGAAAATAAGTAAAACTTTATTTCTTTTATGAATAATACCATATGGGTATTAGATTCCAATATACTGTTATGTATTCACAATATTTTGGGATCAATAATTAGGAATGAAAATTATTGGTTTTTTAAATAAAAAACTAGAGAAATATATTTTTGATTATATATTTTTTATTTCAAATAATCTTGCAGGAACCCAAGGTTACCCAATCATGTATAGAGAGAATTTTTATATAAACCTTTAATGGTTTTAATTTATTAGGATATATTAGTTTTATATATTAATGAATCCAAATAGAAATATTGATTTTGAGATATCAGGGTTAATATAATTGGATGGAAAATAGAATTTTTTTCCACATTTAACAAAATGGTATAAGAAAACTACAAGAAGAAGTGACCTTGAATAAAATAGAAGTACCAATTCAACTTGAAGAAAAGTTAAATAGAAAATTAAATAGTACTAATTGGTTAATTAATCAAATAATAAGTATAATTTTATATTTTAATCATATAAACCTAGATAAAAATGTTATAAAAATATATTTTTCCTAGACCAGTTCTTCGAATGAACATGTCATTATTATTACTAATAACACTTTCTGGTTTGATTATTGTTTATATCTCTTAAGATAATTCTTCAAATTTTTCCAATACCACAAAAGACGAATGGAATGAATGTACATACCATTTTAATTTCAATTCCCCTTATAATTTTTTTTCCAATTTTTTTTTCTATTTTCCCTCATTGTTCAAGGTTTTTTGATTTGGATTACATGTCATGTAGATTTTTAAAGACATAGATCTCATAAAAAATGTGTTTTTTTATAGTTTAAGGATTCATATCATATATTAAAAGGGTGGGTTATACTTTTAAGTGTAAGATATTGTACCAAAGGGGTGTTTAAAATTTAATGTTCGTATATCATAGACTAATACTTCATTAAATTTATTCTTTTCGAAACATAGTATAGTATTTCATGTAGTTTAACATCATATGATGAGGTTGATGAACATCTATTTGAAGATAGGTTTGAGGCCCAATGGAAATTAAAAATATTACTGATATATATATTTTCTAAATAATTTAATTATACATATAAACATAGAGAGCTTTTGACACATTTTTCTTGGTTAAAATGCATGTATAATAATATTTCATTCTATTTCACATTTTTATTTAACACATTCTGAATCTTATGTTCTGGGATTAGTTATATTTTATTTTTCTTTCTTTAGATTCCTTTGATAGGTTTTCACCCTAATTTTTTTCTCTATTATATCTACCATGAAGGTAAATTGAGGAAAGTGTGATGTTATTAAAATTATGATGATGTGTTGGGGAAAATATATTATGTCAATAGTTATGTTCTTATAGCCTATACTATGATTTCATGTACCTCATTACCAACCACTATAGAGTTTTTTCAATAGGATGGTTGTTCACCAAATGTGAAATTATTTTAACTCAAAAAAGTATATTTAATTCATAAAATTCCATTAGAACTAACAAAAAGATAATATTTCTATCCTAAAATTTGGTAACACTGCATTTTTTAGAGACCATAAATAAAAGATCTATATATTTTCATAGTGAATAAATTACATTATTTGATGAGGAATCTAAACCCTCAAAAAATCATATTTTTTTAGAAGATGTGTAATATTTTTATATAACAAGAAATAGTTAAGAATTTATTCTTATAATCCCTTGAAAATAATTAATCCACATAATGATATATGATTTATGGCACCCTAGTGTGTGATTAGTGAATAAACCCCAACATAAATTGGTGAAGAACAAAAAATGAGGTTGAATGGGAATGGTGGATTAGAAGGAAAATAAATGGCTAATGATTAACACTATAATTTGGAAAAAAATATTTAGCCAAACAAAAAATATAAATAAAATATTAGAATAAGGAATTAGAAAAAAATAAAATATTGATCAAGGAAAATAATTAAACCCTTGAGAATCACTAAAATTATGTTGGAATATGAATTGTACTATACATAGTTTCAGAAATCGGGTATTTTCATCCCAGATTAGTTAACATAGTAGGTAATTATAGAATAATTGATAACTTATATTCTTAAAAATATATGGTTATATTGAGAAATTATCTAACTATGAATTTAAAATGAATTATGGGAATTGAAAAATGATTACCTTTATAGAAATGATAATGGATTCAATTTAAAATCATTGTCGAGGAGGTATTGGTTTAAACATGGGTAGTTCCAAATAATTATTTTGATTAGGAAAATATTTATTGAGATCTTGATTATTATAGTTTTAGGTATCATGTAAGTGATCAGACAAACATGAATGAAATGAGTTGAAGGGTCCCTCATAATTTTTTTAGAATTATCGAAAAATATTTACACAAATTAGTATAATTTGTAGGAAAAAGTTAGGATATAATATTTCTTTTTTTATGAATATTATGTAGTTTATTATAATGTGGTGAGGGAAATGCTTTATAATTTATATTAAAATTAAAATTGTAATGTTTTAATAATATTATATTCATGTATCATAGAATTGAAATCGTGTAGTTTATGGTCATATAACATGGACTTGCTATTAATATGAGTGGTGATATAAATTATTTCTGAAGAAATATCATATTGGTAGGAGGGGAAACATACATTCTATATAAGGTCATCAAGTATTATTCCCTATTAGATTAAACCCTATGTAGGATGAAAGGAATCTACCATTTGGATTCAAATTTTTGAAATTATTTTTTGGATTCATTAATATTGTTAATGAAAAGACATGTTATCCTTGTATAAATAGTTGGATGAAGAAGTTTTCATTAAATACACCAATCACATGATTTCTAAATACCTCAATGTTGGTTAGTGACAACATATCATCTTATAAAATTGATCTGACTCATCACATCGACTATAAGGCCATTTATCATTATAAAAACTGTAATAAAAAGTCATTTTGATTGAGGGTAAGAGACTCTTAATGTGTAATAGTAAATTTATAATATAGAAAAAAAATGATATATAGTCAATTTTAAAGAAGAGATAGTAGTACTTCAATTGGATACTAAATTTTTTAGTACATTTCTACGATTAATTTTATAGTCCTTATCTATTATAAGTAGATAAACAATTAGTTTAACTCCCTTGATCCACCTATTATAAAAAATATTTTATACCACCCTATAGAGTAGAGTTAGTATTTGTTGACTAAAAACATCTATGTCATAATTTAATTTCGGTCATCGGATTTTGAAACATGGTTTTTTTAGTGATTGTGTGAATATTTAAAAGAAGGTTAAATACAAGGTTTGATATATCTTATTATCATATGGTTATTTCATAGAGATCGGTTGTTAAAATCCTACTACATACATTTATATTTTATTATCAATATGAATAACCATGTGGGTAGGTAGTGGTACAGTAATTTCATGTACAATAAATAAATATAATTTTTAAATTTTCAATTAATATTCTCCTCCCATGACCTCATGTACATAAATATTTTTCAAACTATGAGCACCCATTTTATTTTCTTGTATCTTAGATTGGATCTCCTTGGAATGGATTGATAGTTTTATAATTGACTCATTTCATTTTTATCATTTACAAATTATAATATGAGAATTTTCTTTTATTTATAAATAGGGTATCACCATGTGATGGTGTCAATCAAAACACTCATTATGTCATCATACAAACCTTATCTCTATGGTTATATCTCAATTTTATGTTTCCTATAGATATTTCATATTAGATATGAAACATTAACATAAAACTCTCACCATGATCACAATTTTTATCTTCAAGGTTTTCCATCAAACCCACTATGTTGGGTTTAGGATTTTAATTTTTCCTTTTCATCATAGATCTAATTTGATATGTATTTGAAGTATAAAAAATTTTATATATTCCATTTCCTAAAATAATTTCATTCTTATAAAATTGGATCCCACATTCAAATTTTGATATGCGTATATATAGAAAAACTTATTAATCTTTTACTCATCTATGTGGAAATCCAATAACGAACCCCACATCACTATACATGTTCATAGGGTTCTCCATGGTATCCCAGAACAATCAATTTAAATATCCTCATGATCAATCTATAAAACCCCAAAATATAAATCCATCTTCTATTGGAATTTCACCTTCCCAAATAAATAAAATCTGCATAATTAAATTGTCTAAATAAGTTTTTTATATAGGTTAAATCTTTATAATATATTTTGGATCCTCACACCACTCATTTTCAATGGATGCATGGAATAGATAATACTACTTTATTAATTTTATTATTCCTTTATGTTAAACTAATCTCTAGCAAGCCTATTAATCACACATTAAGAATTTTGTCAATAAAATATAAAATATAAACCCATTAAAACATATGAATGAAATTAATTACATGATGTATCATCAAACACCCCATATGTGTACACAATTTAAACAACAGACGTTAATATAAAATGGTATTTGGTAGAGTAATATGAATATCTATGTAATATTATTCTCATATTGACCATATATCAATTGAGATAATCATATGGTTCCATTTTTTTTAATTCTCTTCATAGGGGGTTTCCCACACTATGACTATCAGAAACATCCCAAAATCATCATGGGGTCCCTAATCATCTCCATGTGAATCTTTAATTTCCTCCTTTTAATTTGATGGAATCATACGATTCTAAAAATGAGATCATAATCTTAAAATGTGCTCAATAACTAACACCATATATATAATCCATGAATAAAACATATAAAAGAAAATTTAGTCCCTTCCCCTTTGTATGGATATATCCTTTTTATTATCCCCCTTTTCTAAAAAATTAAAAATAACTAATTATGGAAAATAAATCAAAAATAATTTACAGATTTCATGAGAGAAATTACTCTAAATATTACTCTCTAGTGTTTGAAGAAATACTTTCATAAGTTATTTATCATGATAATTTTGAAAATATCCATGGATAAAACATGCACTATTAAAGGCACACCGTTTTCCATAATATCCCTGATTAAGTGGTAATCCATATCATCATGATTTCCCCTCGATGTTTGTAATTGATTCTATGGAAAAATTATTACAGTTTGATTGTAACACCCAATCATAAATTTTTTTGAAATGTACACCATCATATATTCACGAAATGACTTCATTCATATAATATATTTCATCTATTGAGATGAAAAAACTTGTTCAGATTCAATAATAATTAAGGTGCTACAATTTTTATTCTTGGAGTCACATGCAGTAAACCATCCCTCAAAACATAATTCACCGATATAAGTTTTCTTATGATCACTACTATATTCTAATTAACTCACAAAGAGAATATTCATAAAACAAAAAATATTTTTTCATATCAAATATAATAATAAAATATACATATTTTTTATATATAGTATAATATTTTTTCACAACCACAATTCACGAATCCTTATGATTTATTTTGAATAATGATAAATGTGTAATCATTAACATGATTTATTGTCTATATTCGATCAAGAAATGAAGTCTACCAATAAACCATCAAATAAATATTTAATATAGACTATTTTATTCTTCATCAAAGAAAAATTAGGACAAATTTGTTATAGAAGAAGATAATTCACATGATTAATTCATGAAAACTATCTTAAATAAATCATGAGATTAATTTTCTTGTTATATAATGATATAACCTATTAAGATCATCACCTAAAATCTAAAAAACAATTTCATGAAACCTATGTTATATATATGTAAGTGTTTTCTTAATTGGGTATAAATTTTATCATAATAACCTATTTTATATTAAATAAAATTATTTCATCAATACAATCATTCAAAAAAGTTAACTTATCACTTCCTCTTTGACATAGATATTATAATCCACATTCCTTTCACCATTTAATTCTCTATAAGGTAAAATCATGGATTTAATATAATTATTGGGGTTATTTATTTAAAACAATATAAGACCATTTTTAACTTGAAAACTCATGAAAAATCACTATTAATGACAAAATTCTCAGTTTTTTCAATATATTCCTCATATATAAGTTCACCATTCAAAAAATGACAACAACATAAGAAAGATTACCATTATTTCACAAAATGATCATGAGTAAAAATCTTATCATGATTAATAACATTAATTTTAGTGTATCACTTAAAAATATGGGATTTACCTTGATAATTTAACTTTAAAATTGTTCTTATTCCAAAATTAAAAATTTCATTATCAAATTCATATCATTGGAAAGTTGTACTAATTTAATAGTCCTAATATTATAAATATTATTATGAACTTATTCCAAGAATGATATAAAATTCTTGTGTTTAGAAAATTCTTTAACACCATTTGGTTTATCATTTGATTTAATGTAGGTATTATTTCAAATCCATAGACTCTTCCATTCTGAAACACCCATTTTACTATCCCAAAAATTATTCTCAGAATAATAATGATTTCTTTATCTTGGGAATATAATTCCTATTTTCCAAGGATTTTCCTCAATACTTACTCTTTAAGAATTGTAATGGTAGTTATGAAAACATTTCTGTTCATGAAAAATATATTCATGTTATCTGACATCATCTATTTGGTATTTCTCAACATCATCATCAATATGGAATTATGATTATGAGGTGTTTTGAATTAAAAAATAATGATAAAAAAATTCTATCATTTAGTTTGCATATAATCATTACATAATGGAAATAGCATATTAAATTATGTATGTATCCATGAAATAGTCCTTCATCAGACATCTCTTAGGAATTTCACAAGTGTTGTACTCTATTCACAATGTAATAAGTGTACTGAATGAATTATATGTCTCCATGATTGGATTAATTATAAATCACATCTCATATGGTGAACAAACTATGTATTTATCTTTATAGAATAATACCAATTTGGCCTATTAAATGGAATTATCCTATCACCTAAGACTCATGTGTTTCATTTGGTAATCGATATGTGAATCCCAAATGCATTATGGGAGTTACTCTGATACATTTCATAATAATCATGTGGAACTCAACCCATGACAAGGCATATTCCTATTATATAAAAGAGATTCTATATGCGGTAAACCAGTTCAATAGTGGGAGGTTGTACGTGGTGTGGCTTTTGGTGATAAATGGTGGTACATTCCATGTGACCTAGTATCAAATCAAGTCATGAGATTAGATCAATTACGAGTTTTGTTAAGGGGGATATTGTAAGTATTTTATACATCATAACCAAATCAATATCTTAAATTTCCTAAATCAACATCTTATGCTAACTAATATGAGTACTGATGAATATATTTGAGACATGTATGGGGTGATATTGGATTGATGATAAACCTGAAAAAAAATATTAAGACTTCCACATACCATGATACATTTTTGAGTTTAATTGGTTGTAAAAATTTGGGGAGAAAAACATGAAATTAATATCCTAATTTTATAATATCATGACCTAGAGAACTGGTGTGTGTGTTTATGGGGTGTGGTTTGAAATTATAAATGGTCTCATATGCCATGTAATGTTAGAGACCACTAACTCACACCAAATATTCCAAAAATATAGGAACAGTAATGGTTATGAAAGATAACTAAGTATCCCATGAGTGGATCCATCTTTTATATTGATTTTAATACCTGTTTATGGAGAGAAAAATTCAAGAATTTATTGAGATTATTTAGATAGATAAATCATTCACCAACCCTTTTTAAGCCTATTTTGAAGCCTAAAAAACATATCCCAATTTGAAAAAAAATTAGAAAAAAAATTAAGAACGATCTTAATTAATAAAAATATTTATCACAATATGATGTTTCTCTATGTCATAAGATTTTACCTATCACAAATGTTGAGAAAAATATGTATAAAAATAATGTTCAATATATGAGTAATTCAATTGAATAGAATAATAATAAAATTAAATTACATTAATAGAATGTTCTAAAAACATAGAGACACGTCCATTTTTTGGGTTATCTAGGTAATTCTTGATGAAACATTAGAGAAGGAAAAAAGATGATGAAAAAACATATAATTCACTAAATAAGATGTTTAGAATGAGTATTCTGATCATTTCCTTTGTGAATGTAAAGGAAAAATGATAACACTCTATACCAAAAAATTTCTCCTAATTGAAGCAGAATTTTGATTGTATGTTTATTATAAATTTGTGTTAGATATAATAATTTTATATTTCATTTCTGAATTTGAATTATTTTTACAGAAGCACCCTCATTTGAAAAACTGATCATATGGTGTTTAAAAAAAATGGAAAATAATACATTGATAAAAGGTGAAAAAATAATGAAAAATTTGTAGAGAAGAAAACAAAAAACCAAAAAAAGTGAAGATTCACACAAGTGATCTTTGTCAATATACTTTCTACTTTGACATCACACCGCATTATTTTCTTCCACTAGTAGAAAAGCACCCCAGTTGGAAAAGTCCTTATAAAGGGTGAACTCTACAACATTATTATGATGTCTATCATATGACCACCAAAAAATAATGTGGGAAACATATCAATCTATAATATTTCACACCATATTGTTTATGAATAAAATTAATGTTATTTTATATACCAATTTGGTCATGATGTATAAATGTAATTATAAAATATCATAATCCCTAATCAAAAAAATATTGTGACCCAGTATTATACTTTTTTATCATGCATACTTTTCCAATTTTATGAAAGATCCATGGAAATTGTGGCCTAAAAATATTGATTAATTTCAGTATACTGATTTCATTAGCATCTCACCACACAATTTTCTACCATGTGTAATATCAGTCATCTAACAGGAAAGGTAATTTTGATTGGGTGTGGTTTATACCCTTATTATTATTAGTATCATAAAACCACATATTCCTTATATAGGAATCAAATCTCACTAGAATCATGCACTATGGGAGGAAAATTAAGCCCTTTTAATTAAATGATTATGTCATCCACTACATAGTTCATTAAAAACTCTATATGGTCAATGTGAAGACTGGTTGAGAAAGTGGCCAGTTTCTATTGTATCTTTCTTCTAAAATAATTTATATTTATCATGAACTAATAAAATTATTCTCCCCATGTTCACAAAATATTTTTTCTATCACTTAGATATATGATATTATTTTGTAATGTATATAGAACTAGATTCGTGCCTTATTCCATCATTTAGAGGGCATGCCTTAAACACTTTTTTTGTGTATTTAAATACATTATTTCATTTAAATGTATTAATATTTCATCCAAATTTCTTATATGTACTCTTCCAAAAGAGTTATAATCTCCCAAGACTCATGAATTTACTCATCATAAAATATACATAAGTAATACATATTAAATAATTAAAAAATTAATTATTACATATAACTATTGATAAAATTCATGTTCATTACACTCTGCACATCTGAGTGTATGAGCTTATGAGTTTTCTTTTCCCTGGTCTCCACCATCTTAGAATTTTTTTTCATATTTCATTTAAAACATCTGTTACATGTGTTTTGTTATACAAGATTAATATACAGTAGATTTATTATAGATCAATGTATAATAATATTAACTAAATTTTTATTCCATAGATATCCAATTATCATTTCCATATCTCCTATTAATCGTTAATCCTAATTTATAATGTTTCTTAAGTATTGGAAATTTTAAATAGACTTTAACCTTGTCATTGTACCTTCAAGATAATTTATATATCCTTAAACCACTAATTTAAACATCCATTCATTCAAAACATTAACTCATTCACATCATCACAACGTTGAGAGACACTTATGATATTGTACTTCATCCGGCCAACAATGAGAATATAATTTTATTTCTTCTTAATAGTCTTGTTGAATCCAAATCACTCAATATTCATTTATCCCATAGTAAATAATGTAATAGATTCTCCATCATAAAATTTGATATATTTTATGTTATTTTCTTTATCAGTATTGAGTGACAAGAAAACCTTATCATTATCCAAAGAATATCCCTTCATTTAGAATTAGAATATACCATATCCACCATTTACGAATATTATTTATTAATCAAATTAATGAATTTTGAATAATATTCCTAGATTCATGTTATATGGTACCATTGTTTGAAACATTTTTTTATTGTTTTTTGGTTCATAATATCTCCAATAAGTATCAATAAATAAATTATTTAATTTTTCCTTCATGTATGGGTTTTTCTTTAGATGGACTTCAAATGTTCAAGGTATAAATCCTCTAATATATATTCTATATTTGATTGGGGAGTTGAAAAATTATACTAACAAACTTAATCATTGTTTTTTTCAATCAAGTATTATATCGTTATCCTTCAAAGGGAAATATACATGGGTAATTGATGTATTATTCAAAGTATAAGCATTATTATTCCTTTTTATTTAAAATCAAATACCTATTTTGAATCTTCTCATGATTAGTATATTTCTTCTTCAACTTATCATTTCCCATCATAACAACCATAGTATTCTTCTTCTTTAAACCATTTAATTAGAATTTTCAAAACCACCAATGTTTTTAGAAATGGGTGTTTTAAAGATATGGGATGACACAACTACCATTATAGATTTTTTATCAGCGCTTCCACTAGTTATATTACATTCTAGAGTGTCTAAAATAAATTTTTATAGAATGTTATAAAATATATTAAAGATTCTTAGTAGCATAAGTATCATCTTATACTAATTTTCCTTTTCCACCAACATCATTTATAGTGTTTTTAAGAATAATAGTGCTTGTGCCTTAAGGAATTTTCAGTATCAACAATATTCATGAAAAGATCATTTTATTTTATTTTATTTGGGATATTTTTTTATATGGAAATAAAATTTATATTAAACCTATATTTTAGGATCACATTTACATCTCTCATGTTTCATGTGAATCACACCTTCATCTATTTCATGTATTTTCATTTTAATTTAAAATAGATTTTTTCCATGGTATGATTATAATATTTATGAAATTTATTTTCTCTATCTACATTCCTCTTTTATATCGAACACACCAAAATCTAAGTAATTAATTTGAACACCTTTGGTTTTTCTCATCAATGAATTCTTCCTATTAAATAATAAATATTACATCATAAAAAAAGAAATATGTCATAAGATTTAATTTTCCCGTAAATTTTATTTTCACATCATCCTCAATGTCCCATTCCCCTCTTTCACTTCCAATCCCATGTTGATGTATCATGATTTTAGAGAAAGTTTTTCTTTATATTCTATTAAAATTTTAAATTCTTTTTAAAGACATTACCCATTTATGACTACTTCACACTCTTTATCCCCTTGATAATATATGTAATTTATCATTATTCTCATCATCATATTACTTATCATGGAAATTAGTTAAAATGATCCCATTATTTCTATAATCGAAACACTTATGTGAATCTCTCCCTTCTATTATACTTTTCACCACTGCATCCCTTAATATAATATTAATAAAAATCAGTAATATCCTTGTAACTATCATTGGAATAACATTATTACTAATGAGACATATTTGGGTAATGATATATCTTACCTTTTATGGATTTGAAACCCATACCATTACTATATTTTGCTTTTCATATTAAGGTTTTCCCTCTCATTTTTTTATTTTATATCAAAACATTATGATGTTATTCAGTGATATACTCATCCAAGTCATGATCCAAAATGGTGAATATTTTCACATAAATATTTTCCAAGATGATTCTCATAAATTTATTCAGACGGTGGAGTATATAGAATTTTCTATATAAACATAAATCAATATTACAAATTTGTTCACCTAATTGAATAAATCATCCATCATTTCATCTTATCACATCAGTATATCATTAAATTTAGCCTGGAATGATTGTAACCATACTTTAATCACTTTTTCCCTAATATATATCTATAATATTCCTCAAATTCAATTAAATATCATAAATTTGTTGAATCGTTAAAACTATTCCTCCTAGAGGAATTAATGAAATATGTTTTGTTCTCACAAAATGGATTCGACATTATTATATTCAAGAAAATTTTTTATTATACCAAATTCAAGGAAATGTACACAATTCATTACGATATCAGGGATATATAATCTAAGAGATATGAGATATGGAAGTCTCCATTCCCACCATAGATCTAATCTTTTTACATTAAACATAGCATGTCCATTATTGTTGATGTTGTTCAATACATCCCTAAATCTTATTGATCGAAAGATATTAACACTAAAAAATCTCATATCCATAATATAATTTATCTGGATCCACCTTAAGAAAACTATAATATAAATATATGGGCCCAATGTATTTTATACTAAAACTATTTAAGAGGGGTAAATCTATAGATATTTAAATCATGAACTCTTAATATACATGTTATCTATATGATTAATTTGTGGTATTGGATCAAAAAGGTTATGATATGAAAAAAGATATATAGTGAGAGTGATTATATACTACACAATATGTAATAACAATTTCCCTCTAACATACTATCATACCACTAATTCCCAATGACATATGGTTCTGATCAAGCTAAACATGTTCCAACATTATTATCAATAATAATTAGCAATGGAGTATGGACTTGTCCCTAAAATATATGTTTAAGAATGAAGGAAAAATGAAATAAATATAATCAATCATTGAATAAAAAAAATCACGTTGTTCAGAAATTTAGATTATTTTTTAACCATTGGTCTTCTTCTAAATACCACCCAAAATAACACTATAATGGTATGCCAGTTAATGTATATATTCATTGGTTTTTATCACACACACATTTCATAATGAGACATAAAATTTATTTATAGATATAGAATATCTATGGCATTGAGGCCATCAAAATAATAATCATTTTTTAACCAGAACACATCTCTATATCTATATCTCACTAGGTCATTCATACAAAACATTTTAAAATATTAGATATAACATATAATCAAAACAGTCACCACCATACCCATATTAACTATTTTGGTCTTAATTCAATAGTTTTACATAATTTCCATGTGTGTACATCAGTGTGGTCATCTTGGATCTCTTTTAAAATTTATAGGAACTATGGTTTTTTTGAATCCATTTCACATGGGAATTTCATTCATTTAAAATAGAATTAGTGATGCCTATTTTGATGTGATCTCCCAATAGTGTATCTATGTACCATCTTCAAAAAATCTTAGTCAAATCCTAGGCACCATTCCCACTTCACTGGGAGTTTATTTATGGTTTTCCATGATATTTTAAATAACCATTTTGATCCTCCCTTGGAATATACCTTGAACCACATATGAATCCACCGTCTCAAATAGGAATTTCACCTGGCCAAATCAATTGTGAAAAATAAGAAAAACTGAAATGTTCACTAAAATGTAAAATTATTTTAGATTAATTACAACCTATTTTGGTACTTTACAACCCTCATTTTCATAACCACCGTAGTTTATATAAGACATTATGAAAATTTACTCATTAGTTTGTATTAAACAATCCTCCAATATGTATTTTAGTAATCCATGATCATGTTTTCAAAAAATACCACAGGTATAAATTTTCAAAACCCATTAATAAGTTTCCTCAAGATAATAGTCATAAAACACCTCTAGTGCAAATTGAATTCCAAAACCAAAAAATAGGATTAAATAGTGTTTTTAAGAATACTCATACACTCAATTTAAGATCAATTCTAAAATACCTATGTTAAAATATATATCAAATAAAAACTCTTCCATTATTGACTCACTCTATGTGGGTCTTCCCCACTTATTTCCCCTCATAAACATAACCTAATCCTCAAGGGATATTTAATCACCTCCTAGGGTATCATTATCCTCTAATAAGTTATGGTCTAGTGAATTATGTTGAGGTATCCACTAGAAATAAATGGAGTAATTTTCATTAAATGAATCTTGACACTTATTAACATGAATAATTGTCCACCATGATATAAATAAATAACTAAAAATGAAAAATAAACCTTTAAAATTAACAAATATCTCTATAATAATGTATATACATGAAAAATGAAAACATAAAAATATATAACACATACTAAGTAGATTTAATGAAGAATAAATCTAAAAAAGGATGAAACTAAAATAGCCACCCATATGAATACTGCTTATGAATAGTTACCATATCTCCTATTAATCTCCAGTCCCCATAATCAAATAATAATTTTATATGTTAATCATTGAGAAATAAAGTTAAAAAAATAAACAGGCATGAATGAAAGGGTTAATAATAATACTTCTCATATTCATATTATGATTTAATCTAACTCCCATAAACCACTAGTTTCCAGCTATATCATCAATATTTAAATTTACGAAAACACCATCCACATAATCACACAAAATTGTATTCAAATTAATATTGATTATTCATTTAAAAAAGTTTTTTCCCATATCACATTATAATCATTCTCATGAAAGAACAATTTATTTTTATATATTTATTGAAATATTTTATAATAATTTTATAAGAATGTCCCCTATGAAACATATCCAATTTGAGGCCATCCTAAACAAAGACTCTCATCCACAATGGATCAATTTAGACCTCAATTGAATATAAAAGATTAATGGGGTTAACACTATATCTATTTAAAGAATCAATATATGACTTCTTAAATGGTTTATAGAACCTATCATCTCAAAATTTTAAGGTATTAATTTAATGTAACTTATCCTTATTACTCCTCATCAAAAAAATATATGAACTATATTTTATTTTAATAATTTCAAAAAAATAATGATATCATATCCCACATCCCATAGAAAATTCCATACCTTGGGAATCAACCTCAATTAAAAACTATTAGATGATAAATTAGTGCCAATATATTATATATCATGTCAAAGAAGTATCTCTACAAATATTCTATAACGATCCAAGAAATTTGGCTGAGAAATGAGTATGTAATTTTAAATTATTATCTACCCAATTCAAAAATATGTGAATAAAATATATATAACACTTGGGTGAACATTCATATACCTAACATCATAAAAATTTTATGATAATTTCAATGGATACATATTTATTCCATCATTTATATCTAACCTTGGTATGTGGGTATGATGTGATTGAAATTTGATATAGTATCATGTGTATATAAAATAAAATTTATGGTTAATATGAGATTATGCATGACAATGTCTCATCACCATGGACATATACCAACTTCCAGAACATGCCACACATACAGATTTAGGTGAGAAGATAAGGATAATTAATTATACAAGGTGATCATTGATAAAAATTTTGGTCGCATATATTTTTCATGTAATTATTATTTTGTTAACATAATTATTTAATGGAATTCATATACAATTGATTTCTCCAAAATTAAATGATGATTAAACAACATCTCCAAGGTTATTATTATTCACCACATTATAATAATATTAATATGAATATCAAAATAAGGTTGTAAGATTCACATCAATTATAATTATTAAAGGCAATAACATAAGGTTTCCTTATCATTGATAAAATTTTTATAAATTATCAACTCATGGAATTCACCACATTAATTAATGAGGATCATACATCACCCCTAATTTTCGTCAAAATAATTACATATTATATAATAATTATTCACAAAATTTTCAAATACATTCCTTATAAACTCCATAATGTTTCATTATCAGCTTCATCATCTTTATTCTTCATAATTAATGATTCATGTCAAATAAATTTTATTATAATAATACATCAATGTCATTTATAATAATTCTTAGTAACTCACATCAACATATAAAATGTTTCATTATCTATCATGAGATTCACATAATTTAAATAATTTTACTTACCATGTACTATTTAATAGTTTGAATAATATAAATAACTAAATTATGTTCCGTATGAGAAATTCACTTTATCATAGAAATCCTATGCTAATTGACCATTTCTAAAACCATTTTAAAATATCTCAAAATATCAATGTATATATATACTCATAAAAAATATATTTAATAATATAATGATATTTCTCATAACTGTCATACTTAATAAATCCCACAATAAAAAATTTATGTTGATATTTTTATGGGTGGTCAATGTCAATATAATTGTGAGACTTCATTGGCTATGTGTTTTTTTCATAAATGAATAAAAATTAAAAAAATCATCATAATGTAATGATCCATATTTATTGTAAATTTTAATAATTATTCATGTAAAATTTACTTATATACATTAAATTCATTTCTATTAAATCTATAGAGTATAGAGGAGTTCAATGTAAGTTTCAATTGAAAATAATGTAGCCACAACACATTCTCATTCGCTATAATGATGTTTTAGTCAATCTAGATATCTATATCTAATCCCCATGTATCCCACCAAGATAACCCATTTTACTCCCCACATGGACCTCCCATGGATAAAAAACTATATTAAAATTCCTCCGTTTACATTTATTGTTCCAATACTGTTCCTAACACAAATAGTGATGTATTCATACTAAGAACCATTTGAGTTCACTGAAATGATATATATACAATTCCCATGCTATGTCATTTTGAACCATTAAACAGTCCACAGGAAATGGTTATGTGGTCTCTACCCTGATATCCAATAAATTCACAAATTCTATAAAATATTTCATCGCTCGATTTCCATGAACAAGATCCACCATTCTCCATCAAAAACCACAATTTATGGAGATTTGGTTTTAGATTTAATGTAACTAAATAATTCAAAATTTTTACATTATACCCATAATATATCAAATATGATTTAATTGTATTTTTCATTGCAGAAACAGACCATTAAGTACATCAAATAATAGGTAGAATGTGAAAACCTAGACTACCTCTCATTTTAATATCTATAAAACCAGAAGATAGATCATTTAATTTTTTGTCTATTTTTTATATTTTTATTCAAAATATAAATAATGGTATATCATTTGTATTATAATTTATCATGATTTGAATATATTATCTCTTTTATATTAAAAGGTCGTAAAAATTACTATACATTATTACTAAAACCATTATTTTTATTGTAAAAACATTATACCATTACAATATTTTTGATATATATAAAACATTAAATGATACACTTAACATAAATGTATGGCTTTAGTATTCAGGTCTTATAGTGATATTTAAGATTACTGAAATTCCCTCCATGAATAACATCAATCATTATCTAAAATTGATGGTATTCAAATTTCATTATGTGAATACATGTTTAATATTTATGAATGATATATTTCATGGATTCATTTATACATTAGAGAATAAAATAATCAATTAGATGATAACTACATCAAATACATTCTAATAAGGGACATCATAACTCAATAATAAATAGAACTTAGAATAATATACCAATCTAATCCACATATAAAATTCAGAAAAAAAATTCCAATACATCATGGAATAAAAATTCCTCTAACTATTTGATTATACTTCACACCATTTGAAATTCCAAAATATTTCAATAATAGATCACATCAATAGAATTAATCCTAAAAACACCAATTAAATCCCTTATACACTTTTTTGGTAACCAATTCAAATGGAAAGTATTTTATGAAATGAAATATACCAAATAAATGTGTAATTAAATCAATAAAAATAACATGATCGGTATTTTGGGATTTTTTTCGTTAATAACATCATTTACCCAAATCAGTGGTGTCGTAAAAACTCAATTACATAAAGAGGTGATCAATAAAATAATATTGGAAAATATATTTTATTTTTTAATTTCTACAACATTAATTTATTTTAAATAACTATGAAATATATATATTATCACTAATGTTAGTATAGACATCTACATAGACACCACTAGTTTCCATGAAATCAATTCCAAAACCCATCATAACACCCCATACTATTCATTTTTCTATAAATATCTTAAAATAGTATTTTCATATAATAATTACTCAATTTTATCATAAAAATTTCCATTACACTATGAATGATTTATTAATCATATATAACTATATAAATTTGTCTTCAATAGTTTTGTTATGATATCAATATGGTTGAAATTTAACTAAAACAACTAGATCATCATTCCATTAAACATTCTTTACACTAACATCAATAACCAATAATTTTTCCTTATTTATTTATATTTATTTACGTTTTATCATTAATTAGTTGGATTTATTCAATGATTTAATGATTATTTATTAAAATTTTCATGACACTGAGGAAGATATAATTAATGTGTTATAAAATTTTATATAGAAAGTGAAAGATTTTGTTAATATATTTAAAACTTCTTGACAATTTTTAAAGAATTTATACTTAAATATCTGACTCTTATGATCTTATATATTTATAATAGACTATAATTGATCGATCCTTAACTTTATAACCTTTTATTTATAGAGAGACTTTATCATATCTAAAATATCCACATAATAGAACTAAATTAAATACAGTATTACTCCACCTGTTCAAATATACAATTAAAATTATACACTATATGAATGAAATTTAAGTTTATAATTTATAATTTACAAAAAAATAGTATCATGTAAAAACACTATTATAATGAATTTTATAACACATCTCACTATTTAATTATTAAATATTAAAAATAATTATAGTTATTTAACAATGTCTGATGAGACATTCAAATTCAGGAAAATCCCTCATATCATTAGAAATTATTTATTCTATGATTTATTATATTGTTAAAAATTGAAATACAGTTTTAGAGTCAAGTAAAATCATAAAATTAAACTCTATGGATAGAAAACCAACCACCTAGACTTCCATGAATATGTAACTAGAAATCATCATCCATCTTATTTCATAACACTTAACCTCTCACGACTAAATCATTAAAGTATATTAAATGTAATAAAAATATATAAGGTCAATTACATCCTCTATTGGGGAACAAAAAATGAGGAAAAGAAACAGTAAATTTATAGGACCAGGGACATGACCCCATGACCATCCCCTCGACCCCATACCCTTAACACCCCACTCTTAATGTTGGGGATATATTAAATGTAATATAATGAATTAATTAAATAATAAAATACACTTCTATAATTCCCCACTCAAATGAAAATTATAAAAACATATTATCTCATTTTTAATTCAAAATAGGACATGTGGTATTGTGATTATCTTCAACTCATATCCCTAGAACTCTTAGTGATTCGAGATAACAACATAATGAAGTATGATCCCCCCCATGTATCCATTTCAGTGTTCCATTGGAATTACATTTATAGAAACATTATTCTTCATGGATTCTCTTATACACACTTTAGGGTTCTATTCAAGGTTGAAATTAAATCAATATTTTCATCTAATAGTTTTGTTGCAACTACAAATCTAAATATGTTTCTTAATGGAATCTTATTTAAAATAATATACCTCAATAACCTTGAATCACTCTTACATTGGATTATGAATCAAATTACCATCATTTTTTGTACTTCTCACATGAAATGAACCACAAAACATCATTATCTCAAGGAAAATATTGCCCAAGAACTTTTAGTGAAAAGAATTTACCATCAAATAAAACTGATACCTCGATCTCGTAGTTTCTTCGAATATGTGGTATCTTTTAAAAAATGAATAACATATTTGAGATGAATAACTCATGTTCTATAATATGATGTTTCTAAAAGAAAATTATGATTTCTAATTAATTCTCATGTTAAATAGATACATTAGAATCTTACAATATTATGGGATCGAAATTCAATAATTGATACCCTTCAAATTAGTGTGATTGACCACTTTTTTAGGATATAAAGTTTCCTACCTAGAAAAACCCAATGATAAATGTATTCATTTGGTATCCTATAGAAAATATGTGTGGCCCAAAAATATCATTTTGAAGCCCTAAAACACATGTCCTGATTTCAAATCCGTGTATGGATAACTTCCTATTTTGAAGAATATTTTATATAATATTTTATATAATATAATTAAAAATTTATTAAGAAATTAGAACTATAATATTAATACATAAAAAACAAGAGGATAAAGAGAATCAAACCCATAATCATGGAGGTATGATGTAATTAAGACCATGAGCATCCACTGTGGTGAGATTCATGCCCTCAGTTTAGAAGGACCCAAAATCTAAAATTAAAATTATCATCTCATCATGAGACATATTGGAGGTATTAAAATATGAAACCTTATTCTTTTACCACCATGTGTGGAGTAATTATAAATTATCAGTCATGAATCACATGTAGTCGTGAATGATATAGGTAATAGAACATGTTATATGGCCCAAACAGAGAGTATCTTTGTAAGAAAGTGAGTGTATTTACCTCAATATCTGTGAGATGGATATTAATATGAGAACATAAGAGAAAAATAGTGATAAATGCGTAAGACTCTTATTGGAGGGAGTTAACTCAACAAAAATTAGTTGTGAAATCCAAAATCACCGATCACCTATATTCCAAGACAACACCCTCACCACTCATCATACCCAAATTCTGAGAACCGTAATATTCATCTTTAGACTAGAATGATGAGGTAGCCAATGAACCTATTTCCCTTGAAAGTAACATGGAACTCTATTAGTAATAAAAATCATAGGAAACATCATATAGAGAGAGGGATAAGCCAAATACTCTATGTTGAGGTGAACCAAATCAATTACCATGCTTCTGACCTTTCAAAGAATTCATGTTCTAGTACCCAGGTGGATCTTGTGATGACCATCATTCCACATTTTCCAGATACTCCATCAACCCCCTATGTATGATGTGTACACAAGATTTATACTCCGTTCAATCACTCATGGAACCCTAAACTCATATATTTAGGATGGTTTAGCCCGAAACCTCCTATCACCGTAAACTCATGAAGCCTACAAACAAACGCCATATCGTTCTGACCTATTCCCCATTAAAAAATATAATATCATAAGAAAAAACTCATGTATCCTTGAAATAGAGACACTGAGAATCCATAATCACCCCTCATACATAATAATTTCATTTTCTAGGAGAGCATGATTTTGAACCCTCCATACCAGAAATTTCTACTTCGAAGGGATGTTCTTTCCCTATAGAAGTTGGCGCAATGGATCCAGATCATTGGGATCCATCTGAATCCTGTAAAAATATTTAAGGGAGAATACACCCAAGGTTAATCCCATGAAAACTCACTGGTCTGATTCCGAACTATGATTTATGCTATCCAAGAGAGCCTCTTGATTCCCATCCAATACCACATGAATGAAGCTTGGAAAATGAAATGCCTAATGAAATGATAAATCTAGAGTGGTACTCACACGGAATCCAATAGTTTAATCGAAAAAAATATGATACTATAAATTAATTTCTCCCCTCCCACAACCCAATGAATATGTGGTTGTAGAGTAAAATGATGATACTAGTGTAAGTGCCAAATATTGGATTGCCTACCTCTCTATGAGGTACATGAGGCTCAACACAGTTAGTGAGTGCTCTTCAAGATTATCCAAGAGACCTAGGATCAAATCTATGTTGTGGAATATTTTGGGGTTATTGTAGTAGTATTATTACAAGAAATGTAGTAATTACTCTAGTAAGTACTAAAGTAGTAACTATTCGGTACTGTAGCTACTGAAACAATTCATCTGATTTTACCTTTGGGCCATCGGTTTGGTCCTTGAGTTCTTAATGTCCTTTGGGACACCCATGACCTTTGTGCCAGAAAGGATATTGGGCTTCCCCAAGGCCTTCGGTCCACCTCGAGATCTTCGAGCCACATGAAGTGTATATGAAACCAGAGAGACTCTATAATTAATAGGCTCGAGATGAGGATTGGAAGTATGCACATTAACCATAGTAGAGCTATCCACATTTGGCAAGATGAGTGGGTATGGAATTTTCCATCATTACAAGGCATGTGAATCTCTTCATAGGGAAGCATGCTGAATAGCCATGTGAATATGGAGAGATAAAATCATGAAATATATTATAGGGAGGGACAGTTCCATGTAGTCATATTCTGGGATGTATTCATCTAAGACCTTTAGGTCATGTAATGTTTAACTTTCCTATGAGACTTTTAAGGGTTCCCCCTCAGCCATTAATAGGGGGATTTTCAAAATAAATATAATATATAAGGCCTTCAGGAAAGTATATGATTCAAAATGGACCCCATATTTCCCATTCATATGAATCCCCCATAAAATCCTCCACTTATGCACCTCCCAAGCCAAAATTGTATACAGTTTTTTCATGGATCCTGATATGATCCATAAATTAATTCCCCCATTATATAGAGGACTTTCTATACAAGCACATGATTCCCAATGGTGCCTAAATTCTGACTAGTAAACCTATTATAATGAAACCATAATGTTTTAGAGCATTAAAATAACCTCTTTATAACTTTCAGAGTTGATAACACATAAATCGAGATGGATGCCAGAATGCTACTCATCACAAAAATGAGACCAGTAATGGAAAAAATCCATTTTTCAATTAAACATTTTCCATGAGAGTTTGTTAATAAATTTTTTGAAGTATTTAATCCACTATTTCATTGAGGATATGGGATATCTGAAACAATGTATTCATGATTTTTTATAATTAAATGAAATTATTCCATTTCAAACCATCATAAATGAAATCATATTTTCTTATCTTTCTCCACATTATAAAAATAAAATGAATTTGATGTCAATTTAAATGAATCTTTCATTCATTTTTGAACTTATTTTTATTTACATTGTTATATATATTGTATATTTAATGGAATGCAGTGGGAATAATTTATCATCATATTCTCATCAAAATTCAAAAAATCAACTTTTAAACTCATAATATTTTTCATTATAAATAATAAAAAGGATCCTTCCGATAATAAAATATGATTAACATCCTAGAATCATTAAAAGAGGATGATGGGAACATATAATGTTTTAAATTTGAATTATAAAATTTCACTAATGGCCTTTATGGATCATAGAAAATGATTAATGTTTCATTGGATAAAAAGGGTATATAGAGGAATTATTAAAGGGAAAGTATCCTTTACCATTTCAGCACCATCTAATCACATATAGTTTCGTTTTAGTCAAGAATAAAGTTCTAAATTATTTATTATAAAACTAAATTCACTCACGATTTAATATAATTTCATAAAATATTATAAAATTTTTAAAAATCCTTTGATGTATATGCATTCAAACTTTTTTATATTTCGTGATCATGGGATCACATTAAATCAAAATAGAAATAAAAGAATAATTAAAACAATATAAAATAATCATAATGTAATTCATATGATACTAAAAATTTAGAATGAATAAACCATTAAATAAATATTATAAATCTATTTGATAGTGAAAATAACACAACTCAATAATTAAAAAGAATAGTGAAAACAATGAAAAACTAGAAATAATTTTACTTGAAAACGAAATAAATCATAATTAATAAGTTTTATCCCTTCCCTAGTACTTATATTTTATAGTATCCTCAATTTATAATAATAATAATATATAAATAGATTAAATTTATGTATTGTAAGGGAAAAAATTAATATACATAACTGGGGAAGCTTATTGTTACTTTTATTCCTTATATAGAACCTCCTTCCCAGGAGGCTCTCAAAATGAATCTCTAAATATTTTTAATATATGCCCATTAGTTAAAATGAGGAAGTATTCATAGTATACATTCATTTTATAGAACCAAAATGTAATACCTGGATACATATAAAACATTTATAATATTTTAACCTTAATTAACCTTTATAGATCGTTATTCGAGAATCATACAGTAGCACATTATCAACGTCATTAAACAAAATATTCAAGATTAACTAATCAATAATATTTATGGTTGTCAACATGTAAATACAGTTATTTTAAAATTAATTACAAAAATGTTTGTGAAATTTATATATAAAGGTTTGTTTCATTCCAAATTACAAAAAAATAAATAAATTTTATGATCTTGAAAACTTAGTAAATCATATGCTCTAAATCTACTGATATAAGATATCCTCCCCATAAACTATTATATATTTTGGAGTCCGCATTTTTGTTTTAATGGTTTTTATACATTTTCAAAGGGTATTATTTATTATTAGGATATAATATTTCCTATCTAGAAGTATAATATTTTCCATAATTTGTTTAATTACACTATTTCACAAATCATCAATACCATTTTTTTAATGATGATAAGGTTTTGACGCTTTATGAAAAACTTACTATATCATTAACATTTACTAAATGGTTCTATTAAACAAATGAGCTTCCTCATCATTAAAAATAGAACAAAAAAATACTATTCCAAATAGGTTGCTTCTTAAAACATTTCCAATTACCATAACATCATTAGTTCTGGTTGGAATGGATTATATTGATTTTTACACATTATATATAGAAATTAGTATATAAAGGTATTAATAAAATACCTAGGAAATAGTAATAATAATTAATAATTACCTAAATCAGTCATATCATATAATAATATTAGTTTATATGGTGTTAAATTATATTTATAGATACTTCCTTTGTAAATTATTATTATATAAGTTCAATATAACCCAAAAAATTCGGCAAAATGTGTAGGGAAAAATAATTCTAAATATAGTAATCATCCTAATAAATATTTATAGCCCAAAATTTACATTATAAGTTAATATATTTCATAAATTAAATAATAAATGAATTCCATAATTATGTAAAAATATCTTATTTATTTTATGATTCCAATGGGTTCATAATAAGGAGAAATCATATATGTATTCTCTAGCCTCATTAACAAACATGGTGTCCTATTTATTTGAAAACAACAGATATTTTTCACTATATACTATATAGATCACGGGGATTAAATCCAAGTGTGATATTTCCATTATCATTAAATTCTTTATTAGCGAATGCATTTCTAACTGGTTATTAATTTAATGGTTAACTTCATGGAATGGTAGGATGTCTTCTCAAACAACCATCTTTTAAGTTCTCACAAACCTTCCTAAAAATTATTCAACATTAAATTCATTATATATATGACATTAATCAATTAAACGTTGGTTTTCCATTTGTATCCATATATGATATCAATTGGTAGATTCATTAGTAAATAATCAGAATTTAAAACCCAGTAGACAACACATAACTTTTTCCAAGGAAATTAAAATGGATGAAAGTACTTTATAATAATTTTTATAGTCACATTGGGAATAATATTGATATATAAATGTATATCAAATATCCTGAAATATATTTTCCACTCTATGATTTAACACATCCCCATGGGATGAATATGAATCATCAATAATCAATTTAAAGGGAGTATCCCATTTCTGGTTTTTATTATTAAAAGTAATAAAATATCAATTTTACCTCTTGGAATGTATTATTTCAATTATAATTAAATACAAATAGATAATATTTTTAGATAAATATATTTAAAATATGGGATATCTTAGTGAAATTATGGATAAATATCCTATATAATATTCTATGTCCAAGGAATGATATCACATTTGTCATTATCTTTAGGAATGTAATTTGAGTGAAAACATATACCGTAGACATATCAACTTAGATTTATTCTTTATAAACTTGATTTCCGATCAAAATACCCATCTTAGCTATAAATTCAGTATTCTAGAATTTGAGAGTATGATTTTTCATAATGCACTTCTTATCAGAAACTCATAAACTAGAATGAAAACTCACAAATTATAATCCATGGACTATAAATTCATCCATGAAAACATCTTTGAACTCATCTATAAACTAAATGAATATACTTATAATAACCCATTATAATGTTATTGGATTATTACATAGATTATAGAAGATTATATTATATAAAAAAGTACAAAATAGGTTACTAAATGTGATCTTTTCTTCCTTCTCTTGAGTTATATGAATTGTAAAACAATGGAAAACCATTTATGAAATTATTGTGATATTATAATCAATGTTTATGAATGATTTATTCAAGATAATAATAAGACATTGGGTTTTCTTAGTCAAATGGTTGAGCTTTATATAGACTATAAGACACTCCATTTTTTCAAGTCAGTAGTAGAAAAATGATGAAAAAATTTATTTTTAATCCAAGTAAACCTAATATTTTTTGATTTTTTGTATAATTAGACCACATTGAATATCAAATATTGATAAATTAATTCCAATCTGTAGTGAAGTCTCATATATTTATTAATCACTTCTATATGAGTTAGATTTAATTTCCAACCAAATAGTAATTAGGATTTTATTCTAAAACCATTATATGAATCAATATTTAACGACTTAAAGTATCAATACTATCCAAAGTCCATGGATGTGATCTTCTATTCATCCAATTAAATTTTAGTTGACTGATTTCTTGTTTTCAACAAGGCTATATTGAAATGATATAATTCAAAATATAATTCTATTCTAATGATGAATAATTGTTGTTATCAGTCAAAGGTATCATTTTTGTGATAGGTGGGTAGTGTATAATTATAAAAATATGTTTTATTAACTCAATAAAAGTCATTTTTACACTCCAAAGACAACATTTATTAAAATATTTTTTATTACTAGATTTAAAAAACACACATACATCGTAATATGATTAAGTTTCTAGTTCTAGAAGATTTACAAGATTAATATAATTATTTATTGTTAATTTACAAACTTCATTATTTACAATTTTTGGAAAAAAACTATGTATTTATGTGAATTTATATTAGTAGGTAATTTAGTATCAATATTAGAAAATTTACAATTATTCCCAACACATACACAAACATGTAAAAGCTTATTTGTTGAATTGTTTAATGGTTTCTCTCCTAAAATAAAATTCTGAATTAAAGCTATAGATATCTATGAAATCATATTGCGTAATTAAGCAGAATAATACTCTAATTGATGTTTTATATTCTCAAAAATATTATATTGAACAAATACATTACCAGACACCACATACACTATCCTCTAATTAAATAATAACGAAATCTACAACTTTTATAAATGGTTAACCTAATATTAAGGAATAATATTTACTAACCTATCATATTCCACAGAAAAAAATAAACATATAAATTAAATATATTATATTTTACCCTTACCTACACATCCTCAATGACTTCAGTAGGTTTAGTTATACTTAATTCTCTAGTTAGATCAAAAATTTAGATGGTTAATGCTCTCCATCCTATGGCGTGTAGTAAACCATGTGAGTCACTGTATATATTTTTTAAAAAAGACTAAAATTGCATCATGTAATTGTATTTACTCCAGTATACATGGATTTTTAAATGTTTTTATTACTTAAATTGGAATTAAAGAACATGTTTTTTTATTGATGATATATTTATCCAATTATTAACTTCCTCTCTTTATTTAAACATCCTATCATGTGTCAATTTTATTAAAAAAAGTGGAAATTTTTTGGAATCTATTATATAGAATCAATAAAATTTATATTAACCAACACCTTCCTAAAATAATCTAAAATAACATTATATTTGTAATAGACAACTATTTACATTATTGGGGGTTGTATTGAAGGATAGGCCAATAGTTTTTAAGGTACTATTTAATAATTATTCATATAATATTATTAAATAAATGTATTATTAATTTTACAAAATATATATGGGTTTTGTCATGTTTTAAATTTATTTATAGAATAGGTTCCTCCAATATATTGGACTAAATAAGTTCCACTAGTTCAAGAGGTGTGATAATATCATTTAGAAGTTCTGATCCAAGGACTATATCTTGGGCGTTATTAATTTTAGAACCACTTATGGGAGTTATTGAAATTATATTCCATTTAACATTTTCTTTAATTGTTATATATAATTTTATTTATGCACGTCATTTATTTTTAAAAATATAATTTTTCATTTGACTAAATTGTGATAACATTATTTTTAATAAAACTCGTGTTGTCTCATAACATCCTCTATAGTTTTCTCTATTATTTATAGTGGTTTTTGAAAATTAATTATTTATAGACCATTCAGTTTTTTTAGGGATTTAAATTCCGAGATCAATCATATTTTCATTTCTGATGGTAAAATATATCTTTTTGTTTATTTAATTTACTATGGAAAATATGACTTACTGTTAAATCTCTCAAAACATAGTGTTCAATTGATCATTTTACCTTTAGGTATAACTATTTATGAATTAACAATATATAGTGGATATATTAGATGAGAATGAAATCCCTAGAAATATTTTATTCTAATATTAAAGCTAATATAGTAACTAAATGCTTTGATCAATAAATTAGACATTTAAATAACAAAAATTATTATTCATTTATGTGGAAAATTATGTTTTAAAAGATTATTGTGTTTCAGTAGTGAATAATTTCGGAAAAAAATTCTCACTATGGTGGTATGTTTTTATAAATGAAAAATAATGGGGATTTTACAAGAACATGAAGTAGAAACATCATAGGATTGTATCACTACTATTAATCAAGTAGTTCTAGAATATTTTTATTTCTGAGATATTTTTATAAATAAACATCTTTTTGTAGTTAGATATTTAACTAAAAATTAACTTGAGAGGAATATATCTACACGTTTAATATCCATAAGTACTTGTTCTTTAAAAAAGTACTAGATTAACATATTTTCAGTAATTGAATGTGGTACAATAATAGAAAAAATATTTTCAAACAATTCATAGTGTTCTTGTAAGGTATCAATTGGGGTATTCCTTCTCCAAAAAAATTCTTTTCTAATTGAATTTTTTTTGATAGGTGAAGAATAATACTCCAAAGTATATATTTTAAGGAAATTTCAATTAACTGCTGGGGTATATTGGGAGTAGAAAGCCCATTTATTTTCTATATCATATAGTGAAAATTAGAAAGCATTTAATTTAATTTTATATTTTCTAATACCATGATGTTTGGTTATTATAAAACTCAAATGTTATGTGTTTATGTTTATATTCACCAACAATTTTATAAAAATTAATAAACTATCAGTGGATTTCATACCTAAACTAAAATCTTGTAATTATTTTTGGGTATTTTAAAATGTTTAATTATTTATATTTATCATTTTCCAAAAGCACAGTAATTTTTTTTACTCTTTCATTATTCTAGTAGGTATAAAAACTAAATTTTGGTGAATTAATATTTTAAAAGCAATCAGTTAATGATTGAAGTCAATTTTATATGGCCTTTACCCTAACAGATCAACTATGGGGTTGTTTTCTCTATCTATACATTCATCTATAGCTTAGCTATGCTACTTCTTGTATATTTCACCATAAAATGGAAGATTTTCTTGTTGTGGGTTTTGAAAAATAAATATAACAATATAAGATACATATATAAATGAAATTATTCAAATTAATATGCATTAATATTTAATTTAAATATAAATTAAGTAATAATTGATATAATGGGAAAATATATGCAACTAATGTATCATAGCTTAAAAAGTAATATATAAAAGACTAATTGTTACTAATAATTTCAAAAAAACATCAACAATATTTATTTGATACTAAATGATTGGAAATACATATTTTAGATTGTTTTACCTGGAGCAGTGTTTGGATGAGGTACATCTTAGGATGTTTTTCAGGGTGTGAGCGAGTATAGAAAAAGAACAGTAATTGTAAATGTGTTAGATATTGTGAAAAATAATATGCCTGATTATTTACCATGTTTGGTGATATAATATGGTGTGTTTAGAAGGATAAAAATGTATTAATAGAGACCCTCTTGGTAAAATGGAATGGATTATGACCTGTGGAATGTGGGTCAAGACAAATGCAATCTGATAAAATACCTAGATCAATGTGTAGTGGAACTTGATAGGTTTAAGGTGGAGGTCCACAAATAGGACTTTATTATTTAAATAAGTGGAGGGTGCAACACCCCAAGAACGAGAAAAATGAAAAATTATAATTTGTACTAAACATCTCAATGTGATTCAACATTCATTTTAAGATCTAATATGATTTAAACACTATAGTTATCTATTATCATCTTGTATAGTTTAATTATGTGTTACTTATTTGGTTGTTTCCCAAGGTGAGTATAACTGAGAAAAACTCACATTAAAAGTAAATGTGTTGGCCTATTAGCATAGTCACTTTTATGATAACTGTCCCTTGTGGGTCATAGCCCATGGTATGTCGGGAAGGAACCCAAGTTATTAAAGGAGACCCTTGGGGTTAGATGAAATAGTTATTAACACAAGGAGGTCAGGGCATCATTACCACATTGTGAATCATGAAAATTTTATAGCCATGAATTTTTATAAATTTATTGTTTAATTATTTTTAATCCTAAAATTTCTTGTAAATCATGTCATAGATTTCACTAACCAAAAGAATAAAATATAGTTTTTTTATTAGAAATTTACTTTATTTAATAAACTATTAATTTCAAATTTTAGAGTCTGTGAATATGTATTATTTTTATATAATGAAATATTTAGAAATAAAATAAGATTATAAAATATAACCTGGAACTAGTTTCATCCTATAATATTAATCACCTTCACTATCTTAATGAAATAACATCACTACAAATCACAAAAAATATATCCTAAAATCAAAGACCATACATTACAGTACTTTGATAAAGAGAAATCTTCAAAATAGTAATTGGGTGGGAACTATATTCCATGAAATATGAGAAATCATTCTAGAATCCGTGAAATGAAAAACAAAAAATCAAGGATAATTAAGAAAAGGATTCACCATCAGTAGAATGAAATTAAGAAAGATAATTAAATATTTACCAAAATATAATATTATTCAAATGAAAAATATTTTACTCAACAATCTAGTGTACACTATATTTTATTACATATATAATCCAAAGGAATATAATTAGTTTTCATTCTTCGATGGAATATTAAATTTCTGAAATACATGAACATCATTTCATTTGAAACTAAAACATCAGTGATTTATTATATATCATGAATGAAAATAAATTTTGAGAATAATGTAAATTCACCATATGAATACCTCTATATCAGCCTAAAAATACATGACATTTTATTGATATGTATCACCATCAATTCTTTATCTTTAAATAATATATTTCAATATCTCAAAATAAAATCAAAATTATATGTAAAATATTGTATATTTAATGAATAAAACAGTATAATCCCATTTTAGAGTCCCACGTGAATGTACTTCATAGATGAAACTACTCTTAGCTTTACTTTATGGGGGAACTTATGGCATCGATCGAATATCCATCTCCACAATATTGAAATTATAGTAACTCAAACTGGGCTCCTTGTTGAATTATTCTCCACTGATGGTTTTCATCCACATATCACGTCATTCAATATTCAAAATCTAATATAGGTCATCCTATTTTTTCATAGGAAATCTATATGTCTCAATTCAAGCATCAGATGAACTATATCCTTTTAACTAGTAACTATGTCACAAATTCAACACAAACTTCATGATAAAATTGATTATATATCAAAAATATATTCATCAATTAACAAAAAAACTCATCCTTTTGATTCTCTTGAACAAAAATCACCTCTTGTATGTTTTTCTAATTCAATGTTATCAAAATAGTGCTCATCAGAAAGAATACATGACATACGATATTATATAAAATGATAAAAACCATAATATTAACACATTACCTTAATATAATAACTTCATTCATAAAACTATATAAGTTCAGTGTGGAAGAACTCAGTTAGGACAATGAATGTGGGTTTAAAAGAATAAAATCTCACATTATAAAGGATTATTTCAATTGGGTTCTATAGTAGAGGAAATCTATAACCATATCACCACCTAACATTTTGGATAATAAATAGACAATATTTTTTGAATAAGAGAAAAAACTATTCTTTAATGTGTCAATCAAACTACCCATCATTACATGGAGCTCAGATTCCATGTTAGTAATCCTATGATAAATGGATGTGTCCCAATATTCTTACTATTAAAATACCATCATAAATTGACTAATATCAATTACCAATGTGAATAATTACATTTTGTCACATATATGAAAAAAAACTATATCATGAATTAAATAATACACATAGGTAATATGAACAACAAATATGAATCCAGATTATTAAAATGTTTTATTTAATTTGTATAATTAATATTTACATAAACTTATTTGAATACACACACACACATATAAATATTCTTTTAATATATGAAATAAGTATTGGTATATTCAATTAGTAACCAATAAAAATATAATTTTAGATTGATCCTTCATAAAAAGGTATCATTACTCATGTTCATGAAAAAGTTTAAATAAAATTATAAATAGTTTTACAATCTTAAAATAGTAAATAGAAATGGCCTACATGAGATGAATCAAATCACCCTTCATACATTGTCCCCTTGATTGAAAAAATAAGAACAAATATTATGTTCATATTATCTTATAGAATATTTCACTAATCTATTATCAAAAATATAATAAAGAAAAAAAATACTCTATCATATATATATATGTCATTCCACAGAATAAAAGCAAATTAATATATTCGTGATAAATTATGTAGTATTATGTACTTGAAATGATCACCTAGGTAATACTAATTATTAAAAACCCATACAATGTCAAATTAGATCATGATTCCTCAGTCTTTAAAAAGACAAAAAAATAAAAATGGACAAAGGTTTGGATCCCTCATACTCTGATCCAAATATACTCACTACTATATAATTACCCACAAATGGAACTATAATTAGTTAAAACATACGGATCCTAATTCATGACGTCAATAATTATCCCTTTAAATTTATAATATTACATCCATAAGATGTTATAATTTTACAATCATCCCATAATAAGTAAAAAGGATAAATACAAAATATTGAAATGATTTTCACTCTATGTCAATAATAAAATATATAACTATAAAAATAAATATTAATATCCAAGAATCAATAAAGGAAATCACAAATTCTCTCGATGAAGTCAAAAAATATAATCCTCCTCATTTTCTATTTTTGTCACATGTCCCTTCTCCACAAACAATTATATATGACGTGACATCCCACTATCATTGAGTACAACCCATTATCTTCACTATAATATCATTATATCTTATGAAGTTAAATTTTATTAAAAACATCACATCTCAATAACAGTGAGTATTACCTAGATATAGATAAACGTATCATCATTTTTCCTCACACATTCATACCTAAGTTACTTTTATAATATTTATATAATCATGAACTGATTCTATAATATGCATACACACAATCATGATAACAAAATTTTCATATGATAATTTTATCCAATAATTGGTCATAAATAATATTTCATCACAACATTACAATAGATTCCCATAACAATTAATATATATTCTCTTATGAATGAATTAACTGAAGTCCATTAGTAGAAATTATTTTATGTTATCTTAATCAATCCTCAAATATACAGAACATTAAATAAAAACTATACAGTTTGATACAAATATATAACATAAAATTTTATCGATAGGTGAACTCAATAGTGATACATTTAACAGTCCATGATCTAGAGACCATATTTTTTTATCTACATAATATAAATAGTGTACTTACATGTAAATTTAATCATTCACATACAAACATGAAACAAAATCCACAATGATATAAATTAATATTTCATTTATACAAAATATATCCATAATATATTATATTGCAATGAAATAAATCTCTAAAAATGTATAAAACATGATGAATAAATTTAATGAAACATAAAAATAGATATGGAAAGAACCAATGTAGTTACCCAAATTAATACTCTATACTAACAGGTACCACATCTCATGTAAGTCTCCACCATTTTCAATCAGCCTCCAACAATATCTATTGATCTATATAAATACAATAAAGGAAAATGAAAAAATATGCACATAGGGGTGATTAATAATATGGCATTTCATTATCCTTAGTATCGACTTGACGCTAAAAACCCATAAGTGTCTACATGAATCATCAATATAAAAAGCCAAATATTAGAAACATGAAAAATATCATATATGTTCAAAATAATTTAAATCATTCATTTACATTCAATATTTCTATTATATAACTGTAATTGTGACCAAAAAATAATAATGTATTTATATTCACACATACTCAAAAATTATTATTAAATAATAAGAAGGTCCCCTTTAAAATACGTTCAGCTAGTGGCTACTAAGTACCCATGGATTTAGAACTACTGGATCAATACACTCTAATTTTACCAAGAGATGGAAATGTTTTTTACACTCTACTCATCCAAAAAATAACAAAACACTACCCTTTATGACTATTAGAACACATCCACCCTCATTTTGATCAACTTATAAAAAAAATGTACCCATTAATTTTTCTAAATAATACGCATATAAATTGAAAAGGTACCCCAAAAAATGAAAAAGAAGATAAACTAGGGATATAATATCTCATATTCGATCATAAATTCACAAATGAACGAGTCATCGTAAATACACCACTATCTATAGTTAGAGTAGTTCCTCTATGACCAGTATCATACTAGAGAAACACCTCTATAGAAACTTATCGTCATAAACAATGTTCTAGGTTAGAAAATAATTACTACTTGACACATCATTGTACACAATAATTCAGTATTTATGGGGTGGAAGAGTTTATGTAATTAGGTAAATATTATTATACATAAAATACAATATTGTGGGTGATAATATAAATATATTTATGTTATAGGATAAAAACCGCTTTGGGAGATCCCTTGAGTTCATTTTAATATAATCCTTTACCTTGTTTTGGTAATATCTCGGTTGGGTTTTCATTTGGGGTTGTTTTTTGTGAAACTAGTGAATTTTAGAAGCCCAAGGGGCCGTATATGGTTGACGCATGGTTAGGGAAAACAATATGGGTTTCATGAGGATATTGTGCACCCAATTTTGGAGGATTAGGGGGTGGAACACGATTGGTGAATGATTTTTATAGAGCATGTGTAATGTATTGGGCCCAAAAATACTAATACTTTTCATGTTATTAGTGGTGTTTAATTTGTGGGAGATTCTTAGAAGTAATCAAGAGCAGTTTATCTATGATGTTTTAGAAGCTGGAAGATTACATGTCATGTAATCATGAAACATCATGTAAGTGAGGTTCATGAATACTATAGGGTCGGTTCATGACATGTAATATATCAGGATAAATAATAAGAAAGGATAAATGATTTTCATCATCAAATTAACACATTATGACTACACATAATGATAGGGGATTACTCATCATTCAATTACCAAATGTTGTAAATCTTTAAAGGTGTACCCACTTGGGTTTTTTCTAAACCCTATAGTTGTAGAACCTCTCTATTGATTATAGTTTATATAGAAACAACCCCTTTTTAATTTTGTGATTCATTCATTGAGGATTGATATTTATCCTTTTATCATTGATTTTTTGTGATCTAAGGTGTGTTCTTCCTTCTCTTTCTAGAAGTTTCTCATATTTTGATCTTTTTCCTACTATTTTTCTTCTCCATGCATTAGAGGACAATCTCTTTTGTTTCTAGTGTAATTTCATGTGGTTTTTGTTTGTATGATTGTACCATGGTGTCCTCAAGCGGTTCGAGTTCATATAGGAGAGGTGATCAGAGACATGTACTGTTGTCCGTTATCATGTGAAAAATGTTGACAACTTTTGAATTAGTGTATTATTTTATTCAATTTTATTTATATGAAATCATAACATTATAATAATTTTTCCCATTGGATATCAATGTAATTAACATATTAAATATTAAACTAGAACAATACAATTAGATATCGATAAGTTGTTTGCGATGTTTTTATTTTATACCATGAGAGTGGATTACCTCTTGATTTTTTAGATTGTCTGATATCTATTAATTTCTTTGTTAGAATTTTTTTATTGACATAAATTGGTAATGAACGTAAATATGAAATTATTTGATAATTAATTAGATTAATAATTATTAGATATTTAGGTTTATAATAATGTTGTTAATGTAATTTGATGATAATAAAAATCGATGCGATGCACATGATTAATGGAATTGACAAATAATATAATGTATGATTATTCTTGTTGATCATTAAAAAATAATGTTAATTGACAATGTAAAATCCCAATATTTTTTGAAACTAAAATAAATTTTGATAGTATGTTTTACCTTTAATAGTTCGTTATAGATTTATTCCATAGAATCCTTATAGTGGGAACCTATAATTATTTAATTGGGTAATTTAATATGGAATAAGACAATGTTGTGTGAAAAATAATGACCATTTCTAGGGCCTGAATTTCCTTTTTTTCTCAATAAGGACAACTACGTTGTTTTTGGAGGTAGGGGAGCTCATTTTCCTAACATGGATGAATTAAATTGTTTTATGTCCCATGTAATGACATGGAATATACTTATTTTATGTTTTTATATATTATTGATTATTTTGAGAACCAGGAACTGAGCCAACATTTGATTCTGAGTCCTGGTGTGCCCAAAATAAATATTTTAAATATATTTATTAAATAAAATTGCACTTGCATTCAGTTTCATTGAAAAAACTATAATATCATTTAAACGGATGCGTAAATCATAAATCAGAGGTCACTATTGAGTGAATAATGTGGGTTTTATCTTATGTGTGAATCAAAATTTATCAGTATGAGGTTTCTGTGGAAAATCCATCACGAGCGTAAAATGGATAAAATAATTAAATAAATTATTTTACATTGTTTTATTGATGCAACGACCTAACATATTCTTTAATCATATAGGGATTCCAAGGTTTAACTGAAAAAACTAAAGATTCATAGGACTATTGGTGGGAACTGAAGGATATTCCATTGTGATATGATGACTAGATCGATGGTTGATGACCAATGTTAGCTGACATTAGAGGAACTTGACAATGATCATAGAGAAGCACCGTTCTTCATAAGATATTGATCTTAATTGAGTTATGAAGTTTTTTTTGGATTTATTCTCTCCCTTTTTTCTATTTCTAGGATAAACATGGATCAATAAACCATGATATTGACCCATATATTGTGTGTATTGCGAGATCGATTGGATTTTTTGGGATTGGGATAATTTCTTTGTGATTATTTTTTATCACCTTTTTCATTGTTCTAACAGTAATGAATCAATGTAAACATGAAAATTAAATGAGTCACATTTCACATGATTAATCTATTTTATTTTCAAACCTGATTCTTCAGTTATCAAGGAATTTTTTTTGGCACATGGTTTGACATACACTAAGGAATTGATCATTTTCCACCATCTTATTGGGATACTAATTCAATATTGTAGATATGAGCTCATCACTGCATGAGGGGGGGTGTATTGAGGTTATCATTGAGTGGGTCAAATTGTATTTTATACAACTACATTCATATTGTGCGTGAATTGGTGACATGGATCATAGGAAATAAATTTTCAAGTGAATTGGTTGATCAAAATCTGGTGAGAAGCAATGGAAAGGCCCAGGAAGAGTTGATCCATAATTTTCAGTAAGATCGATGATGAAATGTGAATTCTAGGTATCATCATGACTAACAAAACGTGGTAATGTATCCTTTACTTAGAAGTTTATTAGAAATTGAGTTGTTGGTATACCTCATGGTATTGGGTTTTATCCTCAGATGTGTATCATATTTATTTATACTACTAACATATAAATCTCATGATGAGACCAGACGATCACTACCTCTTAGATGGTCGTCATCTGTTCTATCAAACGCATGGAGTGTGGTCCACCAAATAATTCATTTGTGATATCTTTTACAATTAATCATAGTATTGAATTAAGGGATTGAGTTGATTTTAGACTACGTGTGATGTTGAGAATATATAGATATTATTCTTATATTTCTTATAGACATATACCTATGCAGATCTGACTATTATTCTTCTATTATATGTTTTCTGGTTTTTGGGTGTCATGTTGGGTATTTTTATACTCACCACTACACTATAACTTCATTCAGATGTCATGTCATTAGTAGATGATCATCCTTTTGAAAGATTCCTTGACGTAAATGGATCTGGCAGTTCTTAGTGAGATAGGAATGACCAAAAAATGTTCTTATGGTATCTTGATAAGAGTCTCTTTATTTATATTAACGTAGTAATTGTTATCTTACTCCTTGTGGAGGGGGCTTCTACTTAGACCATTTTACTTTTTTACTTACATTCATACTCTTTTTGTGAGATTTCGAAGTATACATGCATGGTTGTTCAACTGTTTTTATCATTCCCGGTTGTATGTTCTAGTATTTATATATGTGTTTGTGTGTGTACATAGGCTAAGGCCTTCCATGTTAGTGATATGTCTACTTGGTAACAATCTCCATCCCCTATCCTATTATATGAAATATTGGGGATTCACAGCACGGGCCCAATTGTGACGGGACAGGATAGAATGGTATCGTTGGTGTTATTTATATGTTAGGATTAGAGTCCGTGGGATTGGTTTTGGGAAACAATGTTATGTTAGTTGATCTCGGATTTTATGATAAGTAATCTAGTGTTGGTATGGTGGCAGACATATACAAACACCAAAACTCTGATTGCCTTATTTTCAACGTGATACATTAGAGAACTGGTTGCGGGGAAAACAATGGTACATGAATCATATAGGAATGGGTTGTGGTTGGCATGTCCTTTCTGAGTCATCTCTCTAGATATGATCATTGAATATGGTAAATCATGTTTATTTTTAGGATGTCTCTGTGATGTATTCTAGTAAGGATTCTATATCAGGATAATTAGGATGATCCCCTAAACCATGAGGCATAATATAGGGAAATGTTCTATATTTTCTACCTCTAATTGGTGCACCATATATTCCAAAACCATTAGAGTCAGAAACAGTACCTACAGTGGAAGCCAATGAGGTGTTATAGCTGAGTACACTTTTTGTGTTTCGGCAATAGAGACCCCTCAGGTTCTAATGCAAGCCTAAACCCCATGTGGTTTAGGAAAATTCTGAGGTTGTGGCATGATTTTTTTGTCTATTCTGGATGCTGGAAGATCATATGGTAGTCCAAGAGTTGAGCCTTTTCCATGGATCAATAGGATGATGGTTTTGGTTAGTGACCATGTCTTACAACGATAAGAATTTAGAATAGTCAGAGTTTTTGTGTCTTTTCATATAGGTGTTCTCTCAGGATATGTTGATATATTTATTTATCCAATAGATTCTACACCTCTAGTATGGTAGTGTGAAATTTTCAGAGTATTCACCAAGGTTTACCAACCTCTCTATGTAATTTATAGATATGGTTCAATATAAAGTCTTCTATGCTTCTAACTTCAATAGTGGACTACAAATAGACCATCAATACAATTTTATACCTCTATGAATTCCCACCTAAACTAGGGTTATAGTGTGAGATTTTGTGGTTGAATGATTTTTGGATAATAAAACATATATAGTGGTTGCTAAAAGTGGGCCCATAGGAGTAGAGTCCTTGGTAGCATACAGATGAGGTAATTATTAATGACATGGATTTCTGAGAAATTTTAGGAAGATGTCATGTGATAGAGGGTCTGTAATTGATGGATTACATGACGGGACCATTCAGCCCAAGGGTTGGTGGTGCTACTAATGTGACAACATGGAACATCTTTCATGAGATTGTCAAACCCATTGTACAGTTGACATGGAGGCCCTAGATGGGGTATTAAAGCGTATGTAGTATTGTTAGAAGATAGGTACTCAAAGGGGTTTACATGGAAGAGGATACGGTAGAGAATCTGGAGGTGGTAGAAGCATAATCATTTTTCCACCAGCACCCCCATGTTTTCCACACTTGGCTCAGGCAGTTGGTGGATAAGGATGGGGGTAAATATAGGGGTCAGGGATGATGAACCAGAGGCTCCCTTAATGATGCAAGTCTTTGTTTGTCTCTTATATACATTGTTTTCACTAATAATAGATATAATTTCAAGTAATTCATTTATTTACACATATTTGGTTGGAGACATAGATATTTTAGATAATCCCTTGATTCGTCCCTTGCGCTTGTTGACTCAAAATGGAGTTGACTTAGTTATCACTTAATTGTTCCAATAGTGTGACCTGACTCATGGAGTTGACTGTTTTTTTGGATATCTGTGTATTTGTGATGAAGCCTTACAAAATCATCTTAGGTAAGGACTAGTAATCTATAGTTCATTACAAAATTGAGTTTTTCTGAGGGAGGATGTGGTGTGTCTTCAACGATGGTACCAGGTTTTCCTTCATTGGTGAAAAAGATTCCCAGGAAGTGTAGGATGGACTTATGCATTGGAGGGTAAATCTGATTACGCATCATTTGGATAGAATTACCCTTGGTGAAATGTATGTTATGACTTTATCATTCCAAGTAGTCGTGGATGATGATGAGTACATCTTTCCTATGTATTTTCTAGGTTTAACTCCCTATCAAGATACATACTTCTACATTGAACTAATCCTCAGTTTGATAATCATATCTATATCATAATATCAAATTTCTCTCGTATAGATTTCTGAGATGACGGTCTTGTTATTGGACTTGTAGATTAAGGACTTTGTTAAACATAGTGTTTCACCTTGGGAATCACCATTTTTGTCCTCTAAGATGGTGGACGAGAGGTTGAGGTTATGTATGGACTATTGATTCTTCAAAGAGGTGACCATGAAGTATAATTACCCACTATAAGGGATTGATTATCTCATTGATATATTAATTAGGGCACGATGGGTTTTAATATTTGACCTCAGGTCAGACTATCACTAGTCGTGTGTATGATATGTGGATTTACAAAATATTGCATTCAGATATAGATATGGTCAACATGACTAATTTTTTATTCCTTTTTTCATGATGAATTCTCTAAAAGTCTTCATGGGACTCATGAACTAGACTGTTCAACCTTTCTATGACCAGTTTCTAGTAGTCTTCATCGATGATATCCTAGTGTACTAAACATATATAGATAAGTACACGAGACACTTGAGGATGGTTAGGGACATAATACAAGAGAACCAGATTTATGTAAATCTCTAGAAGACTGAGTTCAGGATTTTGGAGGTTCCATTTCTAGGGAACGTTATCTAATAAGATAGATTGGTAGTGGACTAAGCCATTATTTAGTTCGTGTAAACATAAGAACCACTCAAGTGAATGAAGAACATTCTGATCTTACTTGGGTTTTCATTCTATTATCAGATATTCATTCCTAATTTCTCTATGATATTTGCAACCATGAAAAATTTGACCCAAAAAGGGAATCCATTCTTGTTGAAGAATATTTGGCAGTAGGCCTTCCATGATTTAAGGTGGAGAATGATGAGCACATCCATATTAATATTTCTAGAGGACAATTTCTAGTAAGTAGTGTTCTTTGATGCATCAAGGTCTAGGATTGGTTATGTTTGAATATAGGGAAAGGATTTGACTACATATGGATTACATTAGTTGAGACCACATGAAAATTACTAAATTACACATGATCATGAGTTAGGAGGGATAGTATTTTCACTAAATATGTGGGTACATAACCTGATGTGCATTCAGTTTATCATCAATTGTAAACACAAGAGTATAAAGAATACCATATCTCACAAGGATAATAAATTTAGATAGAGTCAATGTCCAGAGTTCCTCTGAGATATTGAATTATCAATTTTTTAAACTCTTGAGAATAGAAACATATTAAAAGATTCTCTCAGCAAGATATCTTATTCGCAGTTGTGGAACAAGGCGTCAGAGCACTTGTCCTTTTTGCAGTTATCCTTTTTGGATAGAGATGAATAAACCTTCCTCAAATAGATGGTTGTTACCCCTATACTTATATAGCGAGTAATTGATACAAAACTTCAGGAAATCGACTATAAGACCTAGCATACTCATAGAAACATTGGACATGCTTCTGATGAGTTTTTTGAAGGTGTGGAGAATTTCATTTTCCTCAGAGGAATCATGATGGTACTGGTGACATTGGAGGAGGTTGTTCTGAGAGAGTTTTATACATTTACTTTGGTAGTATATAATGGTGTCTAAATTTTTAGAAAGAACTCCCACATCATTTTTTGTTGAAAAATATGAATACGGGAGTATATGTTTTTTTTTCACTCAATGCCCTATTAGTCAACAGGTGAAGTCTGAGCACCAATTTCCAGTAGGATTAGTTAAACCCATTGAAGTGATAGAATAAAATTGGGATGCGATAACCTTGGACTTCTTGAATGTACTACCACATTTGTCTTAGGGACACAATTCCATTTGGGTGACCATATATTGAATCACCATTTTTGACCAATTCTTATATATTTGGGAGTTGATTTCAATAGAAATATTGGGAAGCCTATACAGGCAGTATATAGTCTGACTACACAGAGTTCCCTAAACGATCATTTTTAATCATTATTCATGATTCACATATCTGTTATGGAAGGGATTAGAGGTGGATTTTGGGAATCATTTGTTCTTTAGCACAATGTTTCTCCCCTAGACTAACAACTAAATAGAGTAGATCATCCAGGTCGTGGTGGAAATGTTGTGAGATATTATGATGGAATTTGGACATAGCTAGGAGGATCATCTACCATGAGTGGATTTTTCATAAAATAATAGGTACCATTACACCTTTGTTATGGAACCATTTGAGGCTCATTTTGGGAAACCATCTACGTCACCACATTGTCAGACTGAACTAAGAGAGTCAGCACATATGGGCCAAGATTTAGTTCGATCTATTACTAAGAAGGTGCAAATCATCCATGAGTATGTGAGAATTGCGCAGAACCGTTATAAATCTTCTGAAGATAGATTACATAGGCCTTTTGAGTTCTAGAATGAATTCCATGTATTCATATGGGATTCACCTCTATGTGGATTATGTAGATTTGGATAGTTATGAAATCTATCTCCAATATTGATTGAACCTTTCTAGATACTGCGTACAGTTCATCATTGATTTCTAGATATGTGCATTGTCCATTACCCATTATCAACTTGGGGGACCTAGACATTAAAGATGATGTTACCATTGTTGAGTACTTCATAGAGATCAATGAAAACTGGGATTTGATTTTTTTCGGGAGTGATTCCATTTGTGTGTATCTAGTAGTAATATGTGAATCATTAGGAGAGAACATGGGAATGGGATGCTCAGATTCAAAATTAGTAACCAATTCCCTTTCTGTAGCCTTTTTTTTTGGATTTTTAGGAGATAAATCCCCATAGAGGGGAGAATGAAATGACTCAAGTATTCCATTTATTATTTTTGAATATTGTATGAATGGTTTTCCAGACCAATAGATGAGAAGGAATGCAATTCTGAGGCCTAGCATTCTGAAAATAATATTATAAATATATTCAATATATTCAATATCATGAAAAATGTAATTTTCTAACAAATATGGAATAAATTCTAAATAGAAAATAGGACAGAAATATGAGGGTACTATTGAGTATAGAACAAGGGTTTTACCTTAGGCATGAAAATATATTTTTCTACATGTGGACTTATTTGTAAAGCCCTCCCCAGCATAAATGGAATGAAATAAATAATTAAATTATTTTATTTTATTTCATTGACACAAAGTACATAAATATTTTATAAGTATACAGTTTTGGGGGATTCCTTGGTTTAGCCACAAAAAACATAGAGATCCAGATGAACAATAGAGATAATTTAGGTATATTATGTTGGTTGATGATGACAAAATCAATGACTGATGACCAATTCATGAAAAAATCAGAGTATCTCACCAATAATCATGGAATAATTTCTTTCATCACATCCATTCAATCCAAAACACGGTAGGATATTTGTTTTTGTTTTATTCTCTCTATGATTTCTGTTTCTATTATAAGAGCAAATCAATCAACCAACATATTAATCCATGGAATGTGTGTATTGTAGGGTGGGTAAAATTATTCATGGATTGTGATTTTTTATTTAGGATTAATTGTTATCTATTTGTTCCTCATTCTTAAGGAAAGGGATCAACATCAACACAAACATCGACCACTGTCCATTTCCTATTATTTTTCCTTTTTTCTTCACATTAATTATTCATTCATCGTAGGCATTCCTCGTTTGGCACGTGGTTCAATATACACCGATGAATTGATCATTGTTCCAAAATTTTATAGCATAATGATTCGATAGGATAGAATTGGTATTTTCAGAATGTCATAGAGTTGTGATGAGGGTAGAGAGAGAAGGATCAGAATGGATTAGAGACCTCCTATTTTGGATGGTGTGTATGACAATGTTGGGGATGATCGAAAACCAATTTTCTTGAGAATCGGTTTTCTAAAATATTGAGAGCGGTTCTAGTGAGGCTCGTCTGGAGTAGATCCATGATTTATAGAAATATTGAGGATAAATTATATGGTGTTAGTGGCATTAAAGTATGTAGGAAGAAGAACCAGGGTTACTGGAAAAACCAAAAAAAACATGGTGTCTACTTCAGAGCTACATGTCATGTGTGGACCTTACATCAGCAGCTACTTTTTTGGTTGAAAGTAAAGGATCACATGGAATGCTACCCTATCACATAGTGTGTGACAATTATTTGGTATCACGATGTGTACCTCAGATGTAACACAAACATGGGATAGAGTACACGGGCATGGTAACATTGTGTACTCTGACAAGGACACAACCATCCATGATGTACATGAGCCAAGTCATATATTGGGACACTGGATGATGTATTTGGGTAGAATCATGTCTTATATTGTTAAATAGACATATACATGGTGAGTTCACATTGTCATGACTTGGGGTCAATGGCACATGACATGTAATCCTACTACATTACCATTAGTCTGTAATTGTTGGCTTGGATCCCTTTTCCTTTGTATCTTGGACATGATTCATTTGATGTGTTCCCCATTTCCTTACCTATGGGTTATTCATGATCTTAATCCTATATATAAGATATAAATACCTTCAGTGGGACATCATGGAGATATTTTTTGGAATCCTTCCATGAGGCCTGAAGTGAGATCCTTTATCATCTCATTTCCTTAGGTGGTGTTTCTTCCATCAACATGACCAACACTACATGGCCTACGATCATTTACATGGAAGGTTATTCCATATTGAGTTGTTGGAATTCCCCATTTTCTTGCGTGTGATCTTCATAAATTTATTTTATCACTTCATACTTTCAGTTTATAATTCTCAAGATGAGACCTAATGAGAACTTCCCCTCGGATGGACGTCATCAGTGCTATCAAACTTTGGAAGATTGTTCACCTATATGAAATTTATGTGGACTGTTATAGATGTAATCTTATGATGGAATTATGGATGTGACATACCATTATATTGTAGGTATTTTTGAGTATATTTGGATACTCTTATTATATGTTTTGTAGATATATACCTATATAAAGATGAATATTATTATTTTCTTATATGCTTTTTGGTTTCATGGTGTCCAACTCGGTGCTGATATATTCACCCCCTACATGAGCATTGACCACACATGAAATTTATTTTATAGAAAAATGACATTTTAACATAGTCTTATTTGGACCTGGACTAGATAATTTTTATTGAGGCTTGAAAGATAGTGGTTTTTTCATGTGGTTTCTCGACATCAGTCTCTATCATTAATTCTTGGTTGGCCATGTTTTGATACTCTTTATGGTGGTCTTGTATTTAAACCTATTTAACTTCCTTTACCTCATTTTTTACTCTTATTATGGGATTTATATTTATGCAATATTTTTTGTTTAATTGTTTTTAAATTTCATCATTGTATGGGATTTAATATGTCTTCATGTGTGTCGATACATAGGTTACATCCTCCCATGTCAATTATATTCCCACTTAGTGCTAGTCTTCATCCCCTATCCTATTGGATGTCGGATTCATGAGTTTCGACATGTGACCCATTGGGATGGGTCATGATATCATAGTTTCCCTATTTGTTTCATGTTTGTTCCTACTTCTCTGTGATGTGGTTGGGATACGATCCTGGATTTTGAGATACATGGGGTATGGAGGCATTGATTTCTTGTCATAATATGAAACCTATGGTGGTAATATGAATTGGTATATGTTTTTGGGTGTTTGGGATGGAACCATAGGTGATTGAATGGGTTAAATCACGGCTTACATGTCAATGATATCATAAGAGCCAGTATGCTCTCTTGAATGTGTTTAATGGTTTATGGCCAAGTTTCTTTTATTATCTTCATTCGTTTTCCTACTAATTGATGCATATGGAGGTGGTTGAATCCTTGATTCCACTATGTGGTAACATAGGATGGTTTCCCGAATGTATATGGATATGGAATAATGCTAATAATGAATAAAAAAATGTTTAACCTATGTGGTTGGTTTTTTATATAATGAAGATTATTGCTGGATGTTAATCTTGAAAAATCATGTATTGGGTATGGATTATGCCTAGAGTAAATTTACTTTATTCAAACATATAACTTCATATAATGAAATGCTATTTTATCTAGTTTAATTTCAATGGTTAATTAAGGGGATACCAGATTAATGGAAAAGGATGGATTTAATGTATCACTTTTATATGTTGGGTTGTATATAGAATATCTAGTCTTAATTGTATAATCTCGGAATCTAAGCGAAGTTAGATGCAGATGAGTTTAAGACTATTTTATGACCATATTGTATATGCGAGCTATATTATATCATATATATTATATTATTTCATATTCTACTCCATATATGTTGGTTATAGATACTGAAACCCATTGGAATCTTGGAGTGTATTTTTCGCAACATCTTTGTGGTAGGATGGACATCTGACAACCCTATATATCCCCTCTCTCTCTTCTCTAGGTAGTTACTTCTATCAGTGTACATGGTGGTTAGTTTTCCCCATATATGGGTAAAGAAGGTTTTTATGTCTTCGGGTAATTTCACAGACAAGTATTTCTTGATATAGTTTTCTAAGGACTATTATAGGTATGATTTTAATAGGATCTGATGTCTTGTGGTCCTTACGTTGTGTATGAGTATAATGGTTTGATTTATAATACCTGATGTTTAATATAAGTCTTATGGGTTGTGGTGGATCTTGTAAGCTACATGGTAACTATATGGTTTTTAAAATCAAATGGTATGGCTATGTGATGCATGAGGGGTAGGCTTTGACACCTTCCCCTAAAGTTTTTGGGATGGATTACATTTATAGAGAGAAGTATTAGGATGTGAGATGTTGGGATAGAGTGTAAAACTAGTGGGGAAGTAGGAATGGGGAACCCATGAGGATTTATTATTATATGATATATTATATCATATGAATTACTTGGTGAGAGTTATCCCTATTAAGGTTGTCAATTTTATTATACCTATTTAGGTGATGAGTAAGTTTAAATATTGTTCGATGTGCTTTAGAATGATTTATTTTTCACTTTCATGAGATACTCTATGGAGTATAAAATATATTATACTTTTATTCTCACACTATGTAAATATGAACCATTTCTAGGTCATCCACAGTTATTTGGTGATTGAGAAAGACTTTAATGGATTAGGGTTTACCAATAGATTCTTGTAATTTTTGGTCACTTCCATATTTACCTTTATTGTACTTGCAGTTTTACATTCAATTATTTTATTTCTATATGAAATTTAATGTTTCACGTGGGTTTTATTTTATAAATATATGTGTGTGAGTATGGGTATGTGTGTGTTTGTGTTAGGGAAGGTTTTTTTTGTATACTTCTTATCTCTCTCTTCTACATTTATCTATTAGATGGAAATTCCTCTCAAATATTTGTTTACTATACCCTTGATTTTAGTTTCTAAACCAAGGACTAATGGATGTAAGACTTGAGTAGTTACCATCTCTTTCCCCTAATTTAGGTATCTTTTTGTATAGGGGTTCATGAAATAATGGTTTCAATGGATTAGGTTGAGGGATATTATATAGTTTAGAGTTAGGCACGTGTGAGTTTGCATGGGTTGGTAGGGAAACTATATAAAATAATTTTAGTAAGTGGTGTAAACTTGGGGGACTGGATTAGACATGGGTATTGAGGTCCTCCTATGATCTGATTCACCAATCAATAAATTTACCAATCCAACTAAATGAAGTTATAATAATTATAGGGTAGAGACCTAGAAAATGAACATGTGTAATTCTTCTTTATTCTTGAAATTGAAATTGTTATACATTGGGATAGGATAAACCTTAAATAAGATAATTAATTAATTAATTATGTAATGTTATTTATTCCATATTCTGGGTTAAGAATCTCTAACAGTCTATTATTCATCAGTCATGGATTGAGGTCAATGTCCTCATCCTTTTCATATGGAATTCATTTAGCACAATGTTCCAACTAATCACTAAAAAACAGAAGTCGGTGATGAAGACATGTGGAGGATGACACTAAAAGAGTTTTGACACTATAGTTTTTATAATTATGAGGGGTCTATTTTAGATTCAGTCACAGAAGACTAGTTAATGGAGTTTCATATATCATTCAATTTTATATGAGCATTGTAGGAGCACAGGATTTCATTGGATGTGATGATTGTGTTTGGAATGGTGAGGTAGTGTTTCTTTTGTTTGGCATGAATCACAAGTAGTTGGAAGTCTCATGGGAGATGTTTTGAGACCAGTTTAGAGAAGAGTTTATTTCTTCGACCACGAAGGCATCAAGTCTCCAGGGGCCTTTGGACCTTAAATAGGGTAGGTCCATTGTGTGAGAGTTTTTGATCCATTCTAGGACCCTTATGTTATATACTTTAGGCCTTTCTAGATGAGGATGTCAGGTATAGGTAGTTTGGGGAGGTTTTTCATCTATATATCTTGTTCAATGTCACCCTGTTTATGATGAAGACATATCTAAAGGTGCTAGAGATATTAGATATTATAAATATGAGGCTAGTTATTATCGCGTCATTAGGAGAGGGGAGTTTTCATGATTCTTCATGAATAAGATGTATGGTCTAGGGTTCCTAATTGTTATGAAAGAAGGATTTTTGGTCCATGGGGGGTTAGCTCCACCCCTCATCATCTTGTTTTCTTGGAAGAGGAGGATCACAAAACATATTCCAAGGAATTATAGACATTTGTTCATGATGATTAAGAGATCATTAGTAGAAAGAGAACCCAACAATTCTGAGTTTTCTGCATATTCCTAGTGTCACAATTTAGGATCCTTTGCTTAGGCAATTTCAAGTAAGGTACAAACAACAAGGTGCACCTCTTTGAGATCAGTTTAGAGGATATGGGAAAGGTAGACGATATCCCTGAGATTCTACTCATCCTCAATGTCCGATGTGTGGGCTTGGAGGTGGCCATCAGTTGGGTCAAAGAGGCTATAAATATTCTCATGTTTAGCTTCCGGCTTTATCATTTTCATTTCCAGGAGATCTTAATTTTGTTCGAGGTAACCTTTTCTTTTTTTCTTCTTTGGTGCATTCCTTCTTTTATTCATGAGTGACACAATACATTTTATCACTAGCCCTTTTCCATGATATTTTATATGAGGTAGTTAGGATTCCAGTGCCCTTGGGGTTGACTACACAAACTTGTGGTCATTCTGACTTGTATTTAGTATGTATATACTATGATCTAGTGTTGGGGAAGTACTGATATTGGAGTGAATTATTATGTTTTCATATATATAGATATATGAAATCATCTTTCTAATGGATATGTTGTATGTTTTGTATAAAATAATTTATTTTTTTGGTACATGTTGTGTTCTATGATGTTAATAGAGATCCATTGGTTTTTTTTAGAGCAAGACCCTCGTTTCAGTTTGAGGAATGTTTCATCCTTTTCATCTTTGATGGATGAGATGATGTTGAGATAATTGTAGAATCAGTCGTTTTTTATTACAAGGGTTGCGGAAGAGTACCATGCTATCTTTAGAGAGAAGGTAGTAACATTAACCCCTTGATGGTAGACTAAGTATGGAATTGATCTACAGCCAAGAATGTCTTTAATCTCAAATTTGCTAAATAGGATTTCACCTTCTATGGTTCAATAGCTATTAGTATAGGTCAATGATCTATTGAAATTAGGGTTTTTTAGGTGAATGTGTAATCAAAGGGTGCACCAGTTTTGTTTGTAAAAATGTTTGATGGTATTTTGTGGCTTTGTATCAATTATCATCCTTTGAACCATGTGAAAGTGGAGAATCACTAACCTCCACCATGGATTTATGATTTATTTGATTAGCTGAATTGAAAATGTTGGTTATTGAAGAACTTTTTTTCTTATGGACATCATCATATGTAGGTGAAGGCTGAGGATGTTTTGAAGACTCAAATCTATTATTTTCATGGGAATTATTAGTTCATCATGATGTCGTTCATGGTGAATAATGCTTTAACTATGTTCATGGGGTTGATGAACCCAGTTATCAAAGATTAATTGGATTTTCATGGATGTATTCACTGATGAAAAAATTTTGTAATCCAAATAAATGGAGGAGCATGAAAAGAATCTACATGCTATTTTGGGATTCCATTTTCATGAGAAGTTGTGTGGGACATTCCAGAAGTGTGAGTTTTGGGATTGTGAAGTCTGTTTCTTGGCACATGTGGTAACCAGATAGGAAATAGATGTCAATACCTAGAATTTTGAGGCATTGTGTCTTGGGAATCACAAAGACTATAGAAGAGGCATGGAGTTTCGTTGGACATTAAGACTATTAAAAGAGGATCGTAATATATTTCTATCATGTTCTGACTCCTCTTATACCCTAGGAATAGAAGGATCTGGAATTATTGTAGACTAACCTGTGTCATATTGAGTTTGAGTAACTAAAAGAGAAATTGATTAGTTCTCTAGTTATTTTTTTCCATGTAATTATGTCTTGTTTTGGATTTCTGTCTTACACATTGTGTCTTTTTTGGAATGTATTTTGATACCTTAGAGATCATTTGTTTCTTATGGGTCTCAGAAGCTATGTACCCATGAGAAAGACTTTTCCACCCATGATCTTGAGTTGGTAGTAATGGAATTTTTTTTATGTTGTGGAGACATTACCTCATCAATGAGGATATTATAGTTTTTACTCTCCCTAAAAGCCTATGTTTAGTATTCCTTGATTGTTACATTAACATCTTCTAACGTCAGTGGATGGAAATATTGAAATATTTTGAATTTATATTTTTGTATACATGTAGAAGTGTAAATGTTATAGTTGAGGAACTAAGAAGGATTCCACATAGTGATGTTGTTCATGAACCGAGGGATTCATAGGGAAATATTTAATAACTAATAGTCATGAATCTTGATATGGGATAGGTTATAGGAATATGTTGTCTGTTCTAGATGAAAATGTATTCATATTTTGTGAAACAACTGGATGATTCCCCATCAGGGGATTCTATGGTAGAGGACTAGAGAGACTGAGATTGTTTAGGTGATTCCCCTGGTGGATGGTCTAAGGATAGATAACATTGGGTGTTGTTTCAGGGAAAGATTTTCATTCCATTCGTGATGCATAATATGAATCTATGTGAGTATAATAGTTATCCTTTTATAGTACATCATATCATGGAAATGATTTAACGACCATTGAGAGTTATTTTCTGGTGGATAGGGTTGATGTATGCACTATCAGGGTTTTTTTCTTGATGTTTGGTCTCCCAAAAGGTAAAGTTTTATCACTATTTTCTTGGTGGTTGGGTCCATTCATTATATATTACTAAATGGAAGTATGAGGACATATCAATGGACTTAATTACTAGTTTACCTCAATATTTTTGTCGCTATGATTCTATATCTGGGTTCGTGGATTATTTGACAATATCACCGCACTTGATAGTAATTTTGGGGTCATTCTTGGTGGATTTTTTTTGAAGAAGTATATGGAGGATGTGGTTTGACTCTATAGAGTCCCAATTAAGTTCATCCCTGATTGAGATCCTTTTATTTCTTATCGGTTGTGGGGAGGTCTCCAACGTGATTTTTTTTCTCATCAATTCCTTAGAAAAACAATTAATTTGTAGATGGATGGTTACATAGAGTGGACCACCCAAAATCTTGACGATATGATTCACTCTTGTGTCATAGATTTTGTAGGTCCATGTATGAGGTACCATACCCTTGGTCATGTTTTCTTATAGAAAATGTTTCTACTCTACTATAGGTATGGCACTGTTTGAATCTATGGATGGATGACCATGTCGTACTCCATTTTTTTGGATTGGGGTGGAAGACACAAACATTATTGGGATAAAACTTGTATACAATAGGACATATATGTTTAGGTTAATTAGTGAATGGAATAAGGTAGTGTATGTTCATCATATATCCTATGTTGATCATAAGTGTATATATTTTGAGTTTGATGTAGGAGATCAAATGTTCCTAAATGTGACTCTTCAGCATAGGAATAATAATTTTGGTCTTCAGAGTATTCATTCTTCCTTGTATGGGAGTCTTTTTTAGGGTTTGGCTCATGTTGGTCATGTGGAATATTGGATAAAACATCTCCCTTATATCAGTCAGATACATGATGTTTTTCATGTGACATAGCTCCATAATTGTCTTCATGAATACTCTCATGTTATCGATAGGGGAGAGATCAATGTTGAAGATGATGTGGACTTTGAGGTGGTGCCCGTTGAGATCCAAATTTTCCAAGAGATGGTGTTAGGTGGGAAGTTTATTTCCTTGGTTTGTGTCTTGGGAGTAACAATGGTATGGAGGAGAGTACCTATTAACATGAGTTTCATGTGTGTGATCACTACACTACGCTATATGTTGTCTGTATCTTCTATTGGAATGTTATTATTTTTTGATAATCTTTACATTTTTGTTTTATGAAATGGTTTTCTATGGTTTTTGTTGTGAATTCTCTCTCATCTGAGAGGTAGATCCCCTTTTAGAGTGTTCAAGATATGGTCATTGCTGTTTCGGGGTATTTCACTTGTTTCTATGATGTGGTGGTTGAGCTCCAATAGTGAATAGATCTTTGAAAAATATATTTTGGGGTGGATATTTCGACATCATTTTTGTATCTCTAGTTTGGTTTAGGATTCTTGAGGATGATAATTATTTAAGAGGTATCTAACATAAGGTAATGGATCCTATTAGACCAACCCTTTTCTTATTTTATGATCATGTATTTCATGGAGAAGTCTTGGATGTTCTATGAAGGGGTTTGGTTGAAATTATCGGGAAGCAAGGAGAATAGACACTATGTAATAAATATATGTTGCGTATGTGAGGTTCAAGGATTGTGCATATTAGATTCACGAAGTGTATGTTTTTGGGTTAAATAATATAAATTAGATGTGTTATTTAGCATCAGCATAACACTAAGGATTACACAATGTGATAGGGTATTACATGTCTTGTAATACCCGGATGTTGTGCAACATTAAAGGGTGCATCTGCTAGTGTTTTCTCAAAACCATGTTTCTATAGTGTCTCTATCTCAATTCTAGCTGATCCAACATGCTCCCTTTGGATTTTTTGGATTCATCAATGTTGATAAATCCATAGACTTTTTTGTTTGATATGCGGTGATCCAGGGTGTTTCCTTCCTTCATATTCTTGAAGTTGATCCCATTTTGATCTCATTTACTCCCGTATGTCATTTCCAAGTGATTGAAACCAATATACCATGTTTCAAAAACATTTTTCATGGTATTTGTTGTTGTGGATCTGTGGTGACATCCTTAGATAGATATACTTCATGCGGGGGAAGTGATCGAAGATCCATAACATGGTCTATTGTCAGGAAAATAATTTTGACAGATTTTGAGGTTGGGGATTCATTTATTCTATTAAATTTCTTTGAAATTTTAACATTGGAATGTTCTATCCCTTTGGATGGAAATATAATTATCCTAATAAAAACTGTAACATATTAATATTATTTGATAATGATCGAATGATGGTGATGATTCTTATGTATAGTATGTTAGCATATTTCCTATTTATTTGATAAATAGTGTAATATATCTTCCTTTATGTATTAGCATGTTTTTCTTGATGCAAATTATTAAAGAACATAATACAAGAATTAATTGATAATTAAATGTCTTAATAATAATTAAAGATGAATGTTTTTAATTTGGTGGTTAATGTATCTTGATGGTAAATAAATTGATGTAATGCACATGATTAATGAAATTGATAAATAATGTGAGATATGTTTATGATTTTTGATAATTGAAAAGGGCATCTTAATTGAAAATGGTGCATCCCTAGATTTTTTGAAAATCAAATAAATTATGAGTGCATGTTTTACCTTTGATGACTTGTTATAGCTTGATTTCTTGTGTTTACCATAGTTTGTCCCAATAATTAATGAAGTATTTAATTACAGATTGAATAATAATCACTTGTGTGATAAATATAATGTAATTTCCTAGGGGTACTTTTATTGTTTTCTTGTCAAGATGAGTTCCATATTTTTGGATTTGGGAGAGCTCATTTAAATGAAAAGGTTGAATGCCTTTTTTGAGGGCCCAAATGCCCTATTGTTTTCTTGTTTGTTCTAATTAATTTTTCATGTTCTCTAGATATGAACCTTGATATTTGAACATACTATGGTTGAGCCTTCTATGGATATTCTGATATGTGGGTCATGTAGGCCTAAATGATGTGGTAGTAGATGATACTTATGATGGAGATATCCATTAGTATATGCATGTGGGTGTTGTAGATATTATTAGAGGTGATGGAATGGGTTAAAAAATGATTACCTATTGATTAGATTTTGAGATATGGTATGTTATCTCGAATCGATTTAATCTATGATTTTTGAGTTTCTTATATTATCTAAATTTCATTCACTACTAGTTGAGATAAAAGGAGGTTCTCGATTGCATGTTTCCTCTTCATTGTATCATATGATGGATTTCCTATAGTATCTAGACAATGAATGATGATAATAAGGAATAAATAATTTTTTAACCAATGGGGTTAATTGTTGATGGAATGAAAATAGATAACATTTTAAATATTGATAAATCATGTATTGGGATTGTATTATACCTAGAGGTAATGGACTTTATTATGATCTGTAATGTATTATAATTAATTTAAATGTAAACTAAAATAATGTTAATGGTAAATTAGAGAATAATGAATTAATTCATTGAATTACATATTAATAGAAGATGATTAATTTAATGTTTCTCTTTTATATGCTTGTGTTCTTATAGGATATCTAGTCTTAGTAGTGAAAGTCGGGTGTCTAAGTAATGATTTCATAAGATGTGTCTAAGACTACGTTATTCCAATACAACACTTTTGAGCTATGTTATATCATGTATATCTTGTGATTTTATATGGTGCCACACATATGTAGGTTAGGGAAACTGACACACCATGAAGTCTTGGAGGCTGTTTTCACAAATATCATGATTGAAGGATAGATAGATGACTACCCTCTTTGTCCCAACTCTCGTTAATTGGTTGTTACTTGTGCTGGTATGGATGGTGGTTATTTTTACCATATATGTGTGTAGAGGGATTTTATGGAATATGTATATTTCAAACACATTAATATTTGGATATATTCTACTAAAAAATACTATTGGTATGACGTGTATATGGTGCGATGGTTTGGGTTAATCACCCAATGTATTGGTTGTAATGGATTTAGGTATAATACTCTATGTCTAATAAATTCATATAGGCTGTGGTGGCTCTCTAAAGCTACTTCTTTAGTATATGGTTTGCGATAAAGAATGGTGTGGTTATGTGATACATGAGGTGTGGGTTGTTACACCTTTCCCAGATGTTTTTGAGATAGAATGTTTTTGGTGAGTGATGGATCATGATGATCGACGTTGGGGTATAGCGAAAAAATAGTGGGGAAGCGATACTGGGTACCCTTTTTGTTTTATGATAATATTATATGATATCTTGTGTGAATTACATGTTGAGATCTATTTGTGTTGGTGTAGGGAATTTTAGTATACCTATTTAGGTGATGACATTGATTCACTATTATTCATTATGATTTAGCATTCTTTATTTATCTTTTTCACTAGAGGATCCAGGGAGGATCCTACTGAGTATAGTGTTATTATCACCCTATGTATATATAAACCCTTTTCAGGTCATCTGATGTAGGTTTTTTATCAGTCTATACATTACTAGCTTGGGGTTTTCTGGGATCTATTTGAGCATCGCAGTCACTATCATTTTTACCTTTATGGTACCTACAGTTTTCCTTTTAGTTGTATTAGTATTGTATGAGAATTCATGTTTCACTTGGGTTTTATTATATATATATATATATATATATATATATTTGTGTGTGTCAAAGTTGGTTTTGGTTGTTGTATCCTTATTATATATATCCTTTTCATCTTTCTCTTTTTGGTTAATTCCTCCTACAAGAATTTTTACTATACAATCGGTGCTAGTATCCAACTAGTTTCATAGTAGGGGTGGAAATTGGGTAGTCACTATCACTCTCCATTCATTTCATTATCTTTGTGGGGAGGTACTCATGACATTGTCCGACCTCCCTCCGAATATGTTCATCATGAAATGGAGAGGATAAGAACATTTGGTGCTCAGTTTTTCATGACATTCACCACTATGAAGAAACTGTTCCCGCCCTAAGATGAGGTTTATGGTTAGGGAACATGTTTTTTGTAAAATGTGAACCCCTTACCAAGAAATTGTCCATGTGGAATTTAATTCCTCTTATATTTAAATAAAATCCCAGACCCCCATGTTATAACACCTATTATCCATATCTCATCCCTAAGATAATTCTTTCCTATTTTGAAATCTCTAAGAGGATTCAAAGGCTCCTCAAACACCTTTATTGAAAAATTCTTGATCAGGTTAAAGGGTCATATCATGTTTGGTATGAGATTTATTATTCTATTGGATTCATCTATATCTCAACCCTTTTTCCTGATGAAGAGGAATTATTTTCCCTCCAACTTCATTGGGTTTAGGTATAGGTTTTCATGGATTTGTTCTATTGGATATTTGAATTAGGTTTTTTCCCTAGATCTTCTAGACCACTATGATTTCTATAATTCTTCTTAAATTTTGTGGATTTTGGTTTGTTGATGGTCCATCAATGACGTTTAGGTAGGTTTGGTAAATGTTAATTCCCATATACTTGATTTTAATTGCATATATGTGGTTCTAAACATGAAATTTTCTTGTCAGTAATGTTTTTCTAAAATTGAATTTGTCATTTGATTCAACACGTGATTATGAATTTGGTAAATGTTGTGATAATAAAATTTTATGGAATTGTGGTTTAGAACTTTCTGAAAGAGGGATATTATGAAATTTTTATTAATGATTTGTTAAACCAATATCCACCCTTACATTTGGTGATAAGATGAAAATGACATTTTGAAATTTTTGTTTTCTTGGTGAATGAAACTATAAAATCGAGGAAAAATGAATTATGATAATTTTTTATCTATTGTTGGAAATGTGGAACCATATGATGTGATATCTATGACATAGTTTTGGGATAGGGTATTCCTCTGATAATATCTATAGGGTTCCAGACTATCACTCTATGACCCCAATATATTAATATACATATTTGATCACTAGGTTTTGGGATATGCATTACTACTCCAAAAAGCTACAGGGTGCTAGAAAACTGATATAGGACACCATTATATGAATTATATGATTGAAATTATATGATTAATGTAAATCCTTAATGAAATGAAATATTTTATTCCTTGGGAAGAGTTTAGACTCCAGCACATACCGAAGTAGGTATTGACAATTATTGTGTCATTGTGAAACTGCTATGTTATATTGTAAAATAAAGAATAATTTAATGTGGAAAATTGTTTAATTTATTTATTATACAGTATATTTTATAAATTTTCATAAAAGTTTACTGACTAGATATTTTTTTTATGTCGTTGGTGGTGGAATACTGATTTTTACTCATAACATACTTGGGTATCCTAATAAGTTGTCAAATAGACATCATATTTTCAAAATAGAATAATATAAAGAGACCTATGTTAGATTAATGAGCTCATATGAATCATCAATTAGGGAACCAAATAGGGTTTCAGTACCCACATGGGAGTTTTGAGTGTATTTATTTTAGGTTTATCGTTTGACACTTGTAACATATATTTCATGACGTATCTAATTCTATGGATGGAATATTGTTTTTGTATTTTTTATAATGTAATACTGGTCAATCCTAGTTATTCTATTTTTATGGTTATTGTATAAGAAAAATTGTATGTTGTTTATTTATTTCAATTTTTGTTTTAATTTCATATAGAGGGTTTAGTCTTCCCATGATATCTTTATTAAGATATCACTTTTAGTTGGTAGACTATAGCATACGGGAGGCGCGCCTGAGGTTATGTAACCAACTGGATTCGGGAACTGGTCTGTGGAACCTCTTTCATGATGTTACAATGTTGAAGTACATGTATTATATTTTCTATTCATATTTAATACCATTTGAAAAAGTTATATAGAAGAATAAGAGGAGTCAGTTCTTGCTTATGATCTAGTGCCTGGGAGTAACTAACCGATGTACAAGGGAGTGTCCCATGTACCCATATAGGATTTTTTTATTGATTTTTAAAATTAACATTGTATATTATTTTATCATGGTTGATGACCATATTTTGTGATGTTATTATTTTTTTGCATTTTATTCATGGCCTAATGTGGAATTAGAGTTGTCTATACATGCATTCTTCATGGAACACTTAGATTATTTTGAGATGAATCATTTTATGCATGCATATAATAACAGGTTTTGGGAGAGTTTCTTATGTTATTTCTTTTTTATTAAATTATGTAATTTAAATGAAAAATATTCCTAATGATTTGGTAAAATGATTCGCAATTTTCAAATTATAATTGGAATAATTGGTTTATAATGAGGAAATTGAATGATAAAGGTGCTTTCCCCTTTATTATCCATGACTAAAATAACAGATGGTTGAGGGAAGTGATAGTTCCTCAGTATTACCATGTGTAAGGGTTTGTGGGATGAATTATTGTGGATTTTTATGAATATATATTATCTTAATTATATAATTTTGTGTTATATATCATAATATGTGTTTTTTCCTTATTGGGATATGCCTCCATGAAAAATATTATTGATTGGGTGATAGTAGAATATGGCTATAAATCTACCTCCAGTAGTGGAATCAGAGGCTCTGATAGTTCTAGGTGAGGAATTCAGGGATAATATCAGTGATAAATTTTCTCACTTTTATTCATTTTATATAAATACATACAGGGTGGGTTTTGTGAAACATGTCTATCTTGACAGGGGAGTTCTGGTCCCATAACCCTCCAACATTCACATGAGAGGGTGTCATTTAGGTAGATGTGTTCTTGATTGATTCTACGGACATAGTCCTTGAGCATTTTCAGACTAACATTTAAAATATAGTAAATATTATAGATTATATGTTATGTGTTCAAGAGAATATATGGGTGGATAACTGGATTCATGATGGACAACTATATAAAATGAAATAAATGAATATTGAAGAGAAGTTTTTTGATCACTTTTTCCATGAGGTTCTCATTTAGAAGAGGGTATCTTATTTTGTGAATATGACCCTTGGGAGTATGTATGTGATGGAATATGTTTTTCACTTCACCTTTTCAGTTATTTATTCTAGTGTTTGTGGTAGATGAGGCAGAAACAACTAATCATTTTCAATATGGGTCTAAATATGAGATTAAGTCCTGGGTTAATATCATTGTCCTAAAACAGTTTTATAAAGTGGTAAATCAAGATAATATTTCTAAGTGGGTTTTAAGGAGGCATCCAATGGAATATATGTAGTTTTTACATTATGACCAGGAGTTATGTCTTCTGACTGTAGGATGTGTGGTTTATAAAACATCATTCAGGGAGATAGAAAATAGAGTGGCCAGGGGTATGGGTCAGTTACTCAAGGAAGTAAATGAATATACTTCCACCAGGGTGTTAGGTAGGTAAATATTCATAACTAGTGTCCATGACCATTGGTGGAGTTCTTATATCTTAGATGGATGGGTCACATTCACTATTATTAAATAAACTATGGACCTACAGTTAGTGATAGAGGAACTAGGTAGAGTCAGATTAATGGAAAAGAGTCTTCTACCCCATATCGGTATGGATGTTGGAGTTCTACAAGATATGGTGTTCAAGGATTAGTAACTTGTAATTTGGGTAAATATCACCTATATCAGAATAGTGGTACAATTTAGGGGACTCAGAATTTAGTAGTGGGAAGAGTTGTCGAAGAGTATCATGTAGTTCAGCCTGCACGAGTAGATATCAAGGGATGACAATCAAAATTTAGAGTTAGTATCCTTGTATATTATACACATTATATTGATTTATTTTATAAAAGTGAATCCAATTCTTTATATATTCTCAAATTTTTAACAGTTTTAGTCTGAAAGTGGAGTTTTTGAGTGGGGTTATGTCGATTGATACACCATTGGGAGTACAGTTAAGAGATGTCTATTTATGTAAGGTGGGTTATATCATGGATGGGTAGTATCATTCTCTATGGGATATATTCATAATTGAAATTTAAATATTTGAAATGATTTTGGGAATGGAATGGTTAGTTTTATAGAGACCCCACATATATTGTTACCGCATTAGAGAAATATTTATATCCCCTCATTGTGAAATTTATGTTCATCTTCGAGTGTGTGATATTTAGGACGGTCATGTTGGAATAGTACATCACCAACTAGAAGATCTTAGTAACTAGGATTTATGGATTTTTGTTTGATGATGAGAGTTTGAAGCATGAGGTCTTTCCACCCATAGTTGACTGGTTCTAGGATCTGTTTCATGATGGATTTTTGGGGATTTCATATTAGTGGAATATTGAGATTACAATTGAACTCATACCTAAAGATGATACAGTTTATATTTCACCATCTAGAATGACACCAAAAAATCTGCAAGAGTTGAAGACTCATCTACAAGAGTTTTTGGAATAAATTTTATTCATCTGAGTATGTCACCTTAGGGTTAGAGAATTTTTTTTCTAAGAAGGATGACATGATGTTTCAATTTTGTGTTGACTACTGAATGTTGAACCAGATGATAGTGAAGAAATAGTATCCTCTTTCATATATTGTTGAAATATTTACAATTATAGTGGTTATTTTTTCCTCTATGATTTAATTAATATTATGGTACTATTAGTTGACATTTAGACAAACTAATATAACACATATTTATTCAATAATAGGTATGGCCTCTATGAGTTATTTATGATTCAATTTCGGAAGAGGAATTATTCAATTTTTTTATGTCCTTAATGGACCAAATCTTCCACATGTACCTCAATCTGTTTTTGGTTGTTTTGTGGATTAAATCAACTTGTACTCCAAGAATACTGACAATCATTCCTAATATATTGACATCGTCTTGAGTATATAGAGAGAGAATTAACTATACAAAAAGGTATCTATGTTTTTATTATGGAATGATCAGGTGTATTTATTGGGTCACATCCCCTCAAATTATGATGTGTTAGTGGTCCTAGAGAAGGTGAATGAATTCATTTCAAAGGAGTTTCCTCTGATTTTTTTTATATTGACTACTTTATGTGTTTTAAAGGTTATTATTGAACGTTCGTACAGAATTTTTAACATCAGGCATCAACATCATTGGTCTGGAACTAGGAGGGGATAATGTTCAAATATCCTTGGATATTTTAGAATTCATTCCATGAATTGAAGATATGGTAGAATATTGTATTGATCTAGATCCTACATGAGTCACGTGAGGAATATACCATATTTTATGATGCATCATAGGTTGGACTTGGGGAAATGTTGATGTAGGGAGATCATGTTATGGAATATTGGTCATATAATTTTAGGTCACATTAATGGAATTACAAAATGCATGACCTCAAGTTTTCTGTAATGTTTTATGATTCGAATTATTTTTGAAATTATATATTGGGCATTAATTTTACATTGTATAATGTTAAAAAGATCATAATGTATATATTTTTGAATCAATATTTTAATCTGTTGTAGGGGAGATGGGATGAGTATATACAGTCTTGGGAATTTGATTTGGAATATATGTTCGGGAAGAGAAATAGTGTTTCTCGTGATTTGAGTAGGAAAAATCACACTCACGAAGTTTAGGAGTCCAATTCGGAGTATAAGATAATTACATTGATATATGATAAGTATGTTTTGGTTTGGGAGGGCCATGAGATGATGACACTCATATTAGTATTAGTGTAATTACCAGATCTAAACTAGATCATGGAGATAAAGTATTACAATCTTTAATGTTTGGCCTTAAGTGAAATCCTTTAACGTGGGGAGACACAATCTGATTTAATTAGAGATGATGATCATATAATCAATGTCTATAAACGTTTTGTAGTGCCCATGAGTATTCCAGAGGAGATAATGTGAGAGTTTCATGCCTCAAATTGGGGGTTGCATCATAGTTTGACAAAAAAATGTACCAATACCTGAATCAATGATATTGGTTGTCAGACATGAAAATTGGGATTATAGGGTTTATGATAAAATGCTACACTTATCAACATGTGAAGACCAAGGATAACTGACCGAGTGGATTACTTAATTTGTTAACCATTCCAAAATTGATGTGGGGTGATCTTTCCATAGATTTTGTCATTTGTATTTTGAGGAATCCTTAGAAGAGTGATGCTATATTTTTTTTATAGATCAGATAAAGAAATTATTCCATTTCTTTCATATCTAAGAGAATTTAATAGTGGACCAGTAATGGGAATTTTATGTTTGGGATATAGTCAATCCTCATGGGGTACCACATATAATAGTTTCATACAATGACTCTCATTTTATATAATGCTTTATGAGAGTATTTTTGAAGGATTTGGGTATATAGGTATTTTTTATTATGACTTTTCGCTCACACATAGGTGGGAAATCATAACATAAAATCAACTTATTGGAATATATGTTGTGGGCATGAGTTCTTGACTTTTTTCAGTCATGGCGAAGCACCTAGCACTCATTCAGTTCACATATAACAATATTTATCAGGTGACTATTCATATTGAACCAAATGAGCCACTCTGTGGTAGTCTATTAATATCACATAGATTCTGGATAAATGAAATCGAGTAAAAGTTTTATGGAATAAGACTAGTGCTAGAGATATCAGAGTAGGTTCAGCTTACTTGGAAGCATATCCCTACATAACAAAGAAGGCATAATTCATATGATGATCGACATGGAAAACCCCTCATGTTTAAGTAATATGATCATGTGTTTTATTTGTTGTCACCTAGATTGGATAACCATTGGATTGAGAGGGAGGGAATGTTGGGCCCATGTTTGTTATACCATTTGATATTGTCTATAAAACGTGGACTGTGGTGTGCTGATTGCATCTTCCATAGATTAGTAGTGATATGAATGATTTTATTTCATGTTTCAAAACATCATAAGCATCAACCTAACCGTCCTCATGCAATCAATGTTAATGATGTTGAGCTTCCGGCGGATGTTCCCATTTAGGATAATCTAATTCATGTTATAGATCACGGTGATAAAGTGTTTAAGGGAATTTCTATACTACTAGTTATATTATTGTCGAAACATGGACGTGTTCAAGAGGAAACATGGGAGAGGGAATCAGATATATGGGCATAGTGGCCTGATCTTTTTACCTTGTAATATTATAGATGACTAGGAGTTTATCTTCCAAATGACCTATTATAAGGTGTTGAGGTTGTAACATCCCAACCTTTTTTGGATATGTATCAATCTTCTTTTATGGTAATATTTTACCTATTTTTGGTTATATCAATGCAGTGTTTTCATTTGGTGTAGTTTCATGTGACATTGGATAATTTTGGAATCCCAAGGGTTTTTTCATAGTTGTTACATTATTAGGGAAAACTATGAGTCTTTCTATGGGAACCATTACACCCCATATTAAAGAAATAAGGGGTGGAACATGGTTGGCGTAGAGTTTGGCCAAAATATGTGGCCTCCCTCTCAAACCATATATCCCCAAACAAAGAGGATATGAATCATTGGTTCATGGTTTTTCATACATTGTTTCACTTTGGAAAAACTGTGCATGACATAAAGTGAGGCACACAGTTAAGGTGCATGTTTTTGAAAATCATCATCCCCTTCCTCGTAAACCATGAGAATGAGATTTAATTCCTCATACTTTTAAAAAAAATTATGAAACCCATCCATTTTATGTAAAGACCCGTAAAAATCAAGGGGAATTTTTTCTTAATTTTCTTTAGAATTTTACAAGAGCGCGGTTTCAGACGGCACCTGATTCCGAGGTCCGGAGTGCCCGGAATTAATTTCTGAAGTTTGGCTCGGGTACGTTCAGTGAACGAACGAGCGGGTATTTCTAACTTTTGATACGGTGCTCGGAATTGAAATCCGAGGGCACCGATGAACTCGCAGCGCCGATATTCGCTTAATGAGACCTTTTCGGAAGTTGCGTTTGTTGCGGGTTGAAAGTTAGTTTTTGGGTTTTTAGTTTAAGTTAAATAAAATTTGTGAGGAACAAATTTTATTTTTATCTAGTTAAGTCCTACCAAAGGGAGTTGGGAGTGGGACCCACATCCACTTAACCTCCCTTGGGAGGATTAAGTGAGGTGGGGTCCACACGAACCCCAACTCCTCAAATTCTCTCAAAACCTCCCCTTTAACTCTTTTCTTTTAATGTTGTCAACTTGGGTTACTTAATTAATTAAGGGAGTTAAACCCTTTTTGAATTTCAAACCATTGAAATTCTTGTGGTTAAGTTATGTAATAATATAAGTTAAAGCTTATATTATTCTAGGGGATTCTTTTACCACCTTGGGAGGATTACTTGAGAGCTTTGGAAGCTTTTCTCTTTCTTCTTCAACCTTGACGAAGAACACGAAGAACGCCGTTCTTCAACGAAGAACTTCTTCGCCGAAGAACACGGTCTTTCCGCGACGCCATATCCGCGACGTGACGTTCTTCTTCCGCATCATCTTTTCCGCGACGAACGCCATCGACAACGACTCTTCCCCCGACGTCAAAGGAATCGACACCGATATTCCACGACTCCGTCAACGTGCGACTATCGAGGTAGGGGTTCTTGAGTTTGTTGTTTCCTTTTTATTTGACTTTCCTCAAGACTTGACGTAGAACGCTCAAGTTCCGACGAAGAACGCCGCTCCGCTCTTCTTCGTCTTCGGTGTCAACGAGAGAGAACACCGCACCTTCCTCGGACAACCTTCGTCGGCGTACAAGGATTCGCCAACGACGTGCCTCTTCGGACGTACCTCTTCGTCGTTGAATTTGACGAACGACGACCGCGTCGCCCGACCACCGCGACGTCGTCTTCCGCGGAACGTAGAACGAATCTTCGAATCTTAAACCCGAGGTAGGGGATGTTGATTTAATATTTAATTATCTCATTCTTGCTCGTGGTTCGTATGACTAACATGAGGATGTTGTTTATTTAATGTTACGTTATTAATTTAACGCGAGGGGGGCCGGACCGCACGAACACGGCCGAACCCCCCTCCATCGTTTATGTTTATTCATGCGGGTGGAAGCAAGTGGCGTGGTGCCGTCGCACCACGCGGATGATCATACAAATAATTTACGCGGCGCTGTCGCGCTACGTCAAGGAAAAATCTTCAAGAACGCGACGCCGTCGCGCCGCGTTGAAAAGAATCATGGCACGGCGAAAGGGGCGCGGTGCCGTCGCACCGCGCCGGACGACGAACACCGCGGCCGGTTCCGGGCCGCGGCGGGACGAGAAGACCGCGGCCGGTTCCGGGCCGCGGCGGGACGAGAAGACCGCGGGCGGTTCCGGGCCGCGGCGGAAGAGGAGACCGGCGGCCGGGCCGCCGGCGTCGGAAGTCGAAGGCGGGACCGGAATTTCCGGTCCAGTTGGTAAAAACTGGCCATCCAGCTGGCCGGCCGGATGACATAAAACCGGGGGAATAAATCCCCCGGCCGGTTCAACAAAACCCCCCTCTTAATGAGGGGGGGTGGTTCTTGAGGGAAGGGGGCAGCCGCCCCCTTGGTTCGGCGCCAGCAGGCCCCCCCACGTGAAGGGGGGGCGGTTTTAAAAGAACCGGCGCGGCACAAAGGCCGCGCCACTTTGAAGAACCGCGGGGCTTAGCCCCCGCGTGCGCAGCGCGTGCGGCGCGGGACGCCGCCGCGCCGCCGCCGCCGCGCCGCCCCAGGGGGGGGGGGGTCGGGCCGGGTCGGCCCGGACCCGGATCCCCCCGTTTCGAACCAGAATTGGTTTTTGGCTCATAACTTGAGACCCGGACCTCCGAATGATGAACCGTCTGCGGCAACGCGATCCTTGGATCGAGACGGTCGTTTCGGTATATCGCACTCAAGGTTTCGGATTACTTTGAGTTCGGCCGGGTTGGTTCGTTCACGAAACCAACCGGGCCTTCGGAGCGGAAACGCTCATATCTTGAGCTACGAACGTCCGATTGATGCACCGTCAGTCACGTTGTGTTCCTTTTAGTGAGATGGATCTTTTGGCATACTCCGCCCGAGGTTTGGACGCAGGTGGAGTACGGTCGGGTTGGTTTTGCCATAAAAACCAACCGGGCCCCGGAGAAGAAAATGCCAATAACTCACAGACCGGGCGTCCGATTAACGCGCCGTCTGTTTCGTTGACTTCCTCTTGATGAGACGGAACTTTTGACATACTCCGCCCGAGTTTTGGATACAGTCGGAGTATGGACGGGTTGGATTGTACTCGAAATCCAACCGGGCCCCTGGAACGGGAAAGCTAATATCTTTCAGACAGGACGTCCGCTTGACGAACCGTCAGCGGCGTTAGTGGTTACGTTGAGTAACGGTCCCTTTGAGTTTACCCTATGGGAGTTCGGGGTACAGTTGAGATACGGCCGGGATTGGTTTCGCTCATGAAACCAACCGGGCCCCTGGGACGAATAGGCTAATAACTCACAGACCGGGCGTCCGATCGACGCGCCGTCTGTTGCGTTGAGACCCCTGTGACGAGACGGACCTTTGAGACACTTCTTCGTGGGACTTTGAGATACTTGGAGTATCGACCTGTAGCTCGTGGAGCAGACCCTCCCAGTGACGAGCGTGCGAAGTACAGAGACCGTGTAGCTGGCTGAGACCTGACGACTGCTTGACCGACTCGACTTGGAGTGAGTTGACTAGCCCAGTGGATGGAGCACTACTTTCTGAGGTGCAGACCCATGGCGGACGGAGCACTACCTGTGTGACAGTGCAGACCCGCGGTGCTCGTCTGGAGAGTACCTCAGCAGGCTACTAGGGGGTATGCACTACGGTGTTTGGGTGACATACCTCGGCGGGAAGCACTACTGTGTTTGGGTGGCTGGCCCGCAGTACTCGACAGGAGGAGTACTTCAGCAGTCTTAGGTTAGTGAGCAGTACCTCGGAGTCGTGACAGGACCACTGTACACTCTAGAGACGGAGCTCTTCAGCAGTTACGGTTTCGATAATGAAAATCCTGGTTTGAGCTGAGACTTTTGACCTTTGTGTTTCCTCATGATTGAGATGGGTTACTTGATAACTTAGGTATATGTATGGGCATATACCTGGGTAGTGGTTATCTGTTGATCTCATGATCCTTGTGTTTCCTCTTGACTGAGATGGGTTACTTGATAACTTAAGTATATGTATGGGCATATACCTAAGTAGAGTTTATCTGTTGTGATCTTCTTGTGGTTATCCTTGTTGGTTTTAGTGAGACCTTGAGGGTCTCGGGGTCCCTACTGAGTATCGTTATACTCACCCCTGCACGGGCTATGCCCGCACCTCGTTGTGTTGGTTACAGACGACGGCTAGTACTGGTAGAGGCCGAGTGTTCGAGGACTGGACGGTACCTGGAGGTGGACTATACGACGAGGCGGTACCCGGAGGTGGACCACTGGGCGGGACATACTCGGAGCGGATGGCGGGACCCGAGGAGTAGAGGAGCTATCTGTACCCACCCTTCAGGTGGGATTTCCAGTGGACATCTCAGCGTAGCAGCTTTACTTTTCAGTCACTGTTTTCCCTTTCGAGTTGTACTTTACAGTTGGGCTTGTATTTCCGGCCCCTTTTTACTTTTCAGCTCTTCTTTTTGTACTTAGTGTTTTACTTCCGCTTGTACTATGTGGTGCTTGTTTTCTTTATAAAGGCAATGCCTTCCTAGTTATCGGGATTTTACGCCTTTGGTGCTAGTCGCCAGCCCCTGGCCTATGGAAGGCGGGCTTGGGGTAGTCACGGCACGGGCCCCGAGGACGGGTCGTGACAAATTGGTATCAGAGGTGGTCGGTTCTACCGCAGACTCTGATCTTTCTTTCTGTGAAGCAATAGTGTTAAGGGTACCGAGTGTGGTTTTCAGTTCAGGGAGTCCAGTGTTGGTGCGGGCGGCCGACGTATCCATACACCAGGACCCTGACAACTGATTTCCGACTTTGTGCACGAAAACACTGATTGCGTGTGTGTTTTCAAAGGTTTTTCCCCTTAAAACAGCTCAAACCAGGTCAGCTCACCAGGTATAATCGTTTGATCGTGTTACGTTGTTTCTTTCAGGATGGCCCCACGACGGCAGCCAGCTAGGGTTCCGAGAATCGAACGTGACAACAGCCCACCGCGCGACGAGGCCTCGGTGCAGGGCCCTTTGTCAGCAGTGGCACCGGCGGTAGCTCTACCCACCGAGCCCCCGATGCTTCCAGCAGCAGCCGCTGACGATGCACGTCGCCTCAGTGCACTGCATGAGTTTTAGCGCCAGCGACCGCCCAGGTTTCGCGGGGAGACGGATCCCCAGGCTGCAGAGGACTGGCTGGAGGCAGTGGTACGAGTGTTTAGGCTAGTGAGGACACCAGCAGACCTCATGTTGATCCTCGCTGCGAGCCTACTACACGCAGCAGCAGGACGATGGTGGAGCTTGATGCTCCAGGTGCACGATGAGGCATCCATACTTTGGACGGACTTTGAGAGCCTCTTCCGCTCGGAGTTCGTCCCGGCCACCCTCCGAGCGGTGCGCATCCAGGAGCTTCTACAGCTGCGGCAGGGCAGCATGACGGTCGCTCAGTACTCGGCGAGATTTACCGATCTCTCGCGCTACTCGACCGACATGGTACGGGACCCATTCTTCTGGGCCCGGACCTTCGAGCAGGGTTTGAGACACGAGATCAGGGCATCGCTTATCTCCCTCAGCTTACCGACTCAGACAGGAGTACTGGAGCGGGCTCTTCTGATTGAGAGCTTCCTTGCTGAGTCTTCACCAGCGCAGCGACCCACCGTAGGGCGGCACGTAGCGGAGTCTTCGGTAGCAGGTAGCCGACAGATTACTCAGGGATCCAGACAGACCAGACCTTCAGGCAGACGACCTCAGGGCACTGGCTCAGCAGTGCAGGGCACACAGCGCGGAGTCAGTCTTTTGAGTGGAAGACAGTGCTTTGCATGCGGCGGGCAAGGCCACATGGCTCGTGACTGCCCGACCCGCCATACGGAGGAGCAGCAGACGGTTGAGGAACCACCTAGGCAGAGGCAGAGGTTCGACCGTGGCGGTCCGCAGGGAGGAGGCGGACGAGGCAGAGGAGCTGGCCGAGCAGCAGGTGGTGGACGACGCTTTGAGGCTCTGCCACCACCACCACCAGGAGGTCCACCCCGACCACAGGGAGTAGGTGAACATGCGAGAGCACAGCTTCAGGCAGTTGAAGCATACGAACATGGAGCTCTGGGAGCCGATGGACAGGAGCAGAACTAGTGGATACATCCTTGTACTTCTGGTTCCTTGCTGCTTTTGTGTAGCGTCTTGTATTGTGAGCTGCAATAATAAAAGACGCATCCTTTGTGATGTTTTCATTCCTGTCCTCTTTTGTGATGTTACTAAGAGGTTCCAGTTGACTGTTGACTTGACCCTCACTTGTGAGACATCTACTGGAGGAGACCGGTTACCACACACTGATGCCGACAGTGTGACTCAACCCTTGGAGGCGAGAGTAACGGTTGGATCTCTTAGTAGTAGCGTTGAGGCCTTACGACGTCATCCTTGGTATGGATTAGTATCATCCATGTTAGGATTGACTGTTTTAGGCAAAGAATGTGGTTCATCCAGGGGATGAGACCAGGTTTCTCTTATCGGCAAAGAAGAAATCTCGCAGCTCTTATGGGACCAGAGATGGTCCGGGCCACGTCAGAAGAGGTCCATGTCATCCAGGAGCGGATGAGGAAAACACAGAGCCGGCAGAAGTCATACGCTGACAGGAGGCGGAGGCCACTAGAGTTCGAGGATGGTGACCACGTCTTCTTGCGGGTCTCACCTCGACGTGGTATTCGGAGATTTGGCCGAGGCGACAAGTTATCTCCGCGCTTCATCGGACCCTTCCAAGTCCTCAGCAGGGTTGGTGAGGTGGCTTATCGCCTGGCTCTACCACCTCAGATACACCGGGTGCACGACGTCTTCCACGTGTCTCAACTGAGGAGATACGTGCACGACCCGACGCACATCTTTGACCATGGGGAGCTTGACGTTGACGATGGGGCGACTTTTACGGAGGTCCCGGTGGAGATAGAGGATCGACAGGAGCGGGTCCTACATGGGCGATCGATTCCTCTTGTGCGCAACAGATGGCGGCACGGGAATCTCCAGGAGAGCACATGGGAGCGGGAGGCTCAGATGCGTGCTCAGTACCCTCTTTTGTTTCCCTAGTTTTTGTTGTATCTTTACAGGGACGTAAAGCCCTGAGGTGGGAGTAATGTAAAGACCCATAAAATTCAAGGGAAATTTTTTCTTAATTTTCTTTAGAATTTTACAAGAGCGCGGTTTCAGACGGCACCTGATTCCGAGGTCCGGAGTGCCCGGAATTAATTTCTGAAGTTTGGCTCGGGTACGTTCAGTGAACGAACGAGCGGGTATTTCTAACTTTTGATACGGTGCTCGGAATTGAAATCCGAGGGCACCGATGAACTCGCAGCGCCGATATTCGCTTAATGAGACCTTTTCGGAAGTTGCGTTTGTTGCGGGTTGAAGGTTAGTTTTTGGGTTTTTAGTTTAAGTTAAATAAAATTTGTGAGGAACAAATTTTATTTTTATCTAGTTAAGTCCTACCAAAGGGAGTTGGGAGTGGGACCCACATCCACTTAACCTCCCTTGGGAGGATTAAGTGAGGTGGGGTCCACACGAACCCCAACTCCTCAAATTCTCTCAAAACCTCCCCTTTAACTCTTTTCTTTTAATGTTGTCAACTTGGGTTACTTAATTAATTAAGGGAGTTAAACCCTTTTTGAATTTCAAACCTTTGAAATTCTTGTGGTTAAGTTATGTAATAATATAATTTAAAGCTTATATTATTCTAGGGGATTCTTTTACCACCTTGGGAGGATTTCTTGAGAGCTTTGGAAGCTTTTCTCTTTCTTCTTCAACCTTGACGAAGAACACGAAGAACGCCGTTCTTCAACGAAGAACTTCTTCGCCGAAGAACACGGTCTTTCCGCGACGCCATATCCGCGACGTGACGTTCTTCTTCCGCATCATCTTTTCCGCGACGAACGCCATCGACAACAACTCTTCCCCCGACGTCAAAGGAATCGACACCGATATTCCACGACTCCGTCAACGTGCGACTATCGAGGTAGGGGTTCTTGAGTTTGTTGTTTCCTTTTAATTTGACTTTCCTCAAGACTTGACGTAGAACGCTCAAGTTTCGACGAAGAACGCCGCTCCGCTCTTCTTCGTCTTCGGTGTCAACGAGAGAGAACACCGCACCTTCCTCGGACAACCTTCGTCGGCATACAAGGATTCGCCAACGACGTGCCTCTTCGGACGTACCTCTTCGTCGTTGAATTTGACGAACGACGACCGCGTCGCCCGACCACCGCGACGTCGTCTTCCGCGGAACGTAGAACGAATCTTCGAATCTTAAACCCGAGGTAGGGGATGTTGATTTAATATTTAATTATCTCATTCTTGCTCGTGGTTCGTATGACTAACGTGAGGATGTTGTTTATTTAAAGTTGCGTTATTAATTTAACGCGAGGGGGGCCGGACCGCACGAACACGGCCGAACCTCCCTCCATCGTTTATGTTTATTCATGCGGGTGGAAGAAAGTGGCATGGTGCCGTCGCACCACGCGGATGATCGTACAAATAATTTACGCGGCGCCGTCGCGCTACGTCAAGGAAAAATCTTCAAGAACGCGACGCCGTCGCGCCGCGTTGAAAAGAATCATGGCACGGCGAAAGGGGCGCGGTGCCGTCGCACCGCGCCGGACGACGAACACCGCGGCCGGTTCCGGGCCGCGGCGGGAGGAGAAGACCGCGGCCGGTTCCGGGCCGCGGCGGGACGAGAAGACCGCGGCCGGTTCCGGGCCGCGGCGGAAGAGGAGACCGGCGGCCGGGCCGCCGGCGTCGGAAGTCGAAGGCGGGACCGGAATTTCCGGTCCCGTTGGTAAAAACCGGCCGGCCAGCTGGCCGGCCGGATGACATAAAACCGGGGGAATAAATCCCCCGGCCGGTTCAACAAAACCCCCCTCTTAATGAGGGGGGGCGGTTCTTGAGGGAAGGGGGCAGCCGCCCCCTTGGTTCGGCGCCAGCAGGTCCCCCCACGTGAGGGGGGGGGGGGTTTAAAAGAACCGGCGCGGCACAAAGGCCGCGCCACTTTGAAGAACCGTGGGGCTTATCCCCCGCGTGCGCAGCCCGTGCGGCGCCAGACGCCGCCGCCGCCCCGGGGGGGGGGGGGGGGGTCGGGCCGGGTCGGCCCGGACCCGGATCCCCCCGTTTCGAACCAGAATTGGTTTTTGGCTCATAACTTGAGCCCCGGACCTCCGAATGACGAACCGTCTGTGGCAACGCGATCCTTGGATCGAGACGGTCGTTTCGGTATATCGCACTCAAGGTTTCGGATTACTTTGAGTTCGGCCGGGTTGGTTCGTTCACGAAACCAACCGGGCCTTCGGAGCGGAAACGCTCATATCTTGAGCTACGAACGTCCGATTGACGCACCGTCAGTCGCGTTGTGTTCCTTTTAGTGAGACGGATCTTTTGGCATACTCCGCCCGAGGTTTGGACGCAGGTGGAGTACGGTCGGGTTGGTTTTTCCATAAAAACCAACCGGGCCCCGGAGACGAAAATGCCAATAACTCACAGACCGGGCGTCCGATTGACGCGCCGTCTGTTTCGTTGACTTCCTCTTGATGAGACGGAACTTTTGACATACTCCGCCCGAGTTTTGGATACAATCAGAGTATGGCCGGGTTGGATTGTACTCGAAATCCAACCGGGCCCCTGGAACGGGAAAGCTAATATCTTTCAGACAGGACGTCCGCTTGACGAACCGTCAGCGGCGTTAGTGGTTACGTTGAGTAACGGTCCTTTTGAGTTTACCCTATGGGAGATCGGGGTACAGCTGAGATACGGCCGGGATTGGTTTCGCTCACGAAACCAACCGGGCCCCTGGGACGAATAGGCTAATAACTCACAGACCGGGCGTCCGATCGACGCGCCGTCTGTTGCGTTGAGACCCCTGTGACGAGACGGACCTTTGAGACACTTCTTCGTGGGACTTTGAGATACTTGGAGTATCGACCTGTAGCTCGTGGAGCAGACCCTCCCAGTGACGAGCGTGCGAAGTACGGAGACCGTGTAGCTGGCTGAGACCTGACGACTGCTTGACCGACTCGACTTGGACTGAGTCGACTAGCCCAGTGGACGGAGCACTACTTTCTGAGGTGCAGACCCATGGCGGACGGAGCACTACCTGTGTGACAGTGCAGACCCGCGGTGCTCGTCCGGAGAGTACCTCAGCAGGCTACTAGGGGGTGTGCACTACGGTGTTTGGGTGACATACCTCGGCGGGAAGCACTACTGTGTTTGGGTGGCTGGCCCGCAGTACTCGACAGGAGGAGTACTTCAGCAGTCTTAGGTTAGTGAGCAGTACCTCGGAGTCGTGACAGGACCACTGTACACTCTAGAGACGGAGCTCTTCAGCAGTTACGGTTTCGATAATGAAAATCCTGGTTTGAGCTGAGACTTTTGACCTTTGTGTTTCCTCATGATTGAGATGGGTTACATGATAACTTAGGTATATGTATGGGCATATACCTGGGTAGTGGTTATCCGTTGATCTCATGATCCTTGTGTTTCCTCTTGACTGAGATGGGTTACTTGATAACTTAAGTATATGTATGGGCATATACCTAAGTAGAGTTTATCTGTTGTGATCTTCTTGTGGTTATCCTTGTTGGTTTTAGTGAGACCTTGAGGGTCTCGGGGTCCCTACTGAGTATCGTTATACTCACCCCTGCACGGGCTATGCCCGCACCTCGTTGTGTTGGTTACAGACGACGGCCAGTACTGGCAGAGGCCGAGTGTTCGAGGACTGGACGGTACCTGGAGGTGTACTATATGACGAGGCGGTACCCGGAGGTGGACCACTGGGCGGGACATACTCGGAGCGGATGGCGGGACCCGAGGAGTAGAGGAGCTATCTGTACCCACCCTTCAGGTGGGATTTCCAGTGGACATCTCAGCGTAGCAGCTTTACTTTTCAGTCGCTGTTTTCCCTTTCGAGTTGTACTTTACAGTTGGGCTTGTATTTCCGGCCCCTTTTTACTTTTCAGCTCTTCTTTTTGTACTTAGTGTTTTACTTCCGCTTGTACTATGTGGTGCTTGTTTTCTTTATAAAGGCAATGCCTTCCCAGTTATCGGGATTTTACGCCTTTGGTGCTAGTCGCCAGCCCCTGGCCTATGGAAGGCGGGTTTGGGGTAGTCACGGCACGGGCCCCGAGGACGGGTCATGACATTTTAAACCATAATCACCCTAAGTTATCACTATCATAATTCCTTCATTCTTGGAATCATCTGGATGGATTCCAAGGATCATTGAATCCCATTCTTGAGGAATTGATTATCCAATTGAATGATTGACTCCTAGTTGGTCTATTATTTCTTTCCCATTAGGTTTCCAAAATACACTACTGCTATTTTTTATGAATATAAATTATTTTTCCTCCCCTTCCATTGGTTATAGGAATAGGTTTTGATAGGATTTTGGGTTTCAACTTGATCTTGGGGTTTTTTCCAAAATCATATTTGTCATTTTGGTTTTGGTCATTCCACTTTATATTCGGGAATTTTTGTTGGATAATCTCCATCAATGATATTGAGGTAGGTGGTATAAATTTCAATTCCTAATGTCATGATGTTAATTTTATATAATTCATTTTTAAATTGAAATTTCAATGTCAAAAATATAACATAAAAAATTGAATTAAACAATTTATTCAACATGTAATTATGAAATTGGAAAAAATTTTGATAAATAAATTTGTTGGAATTGTGATTAAGAAATTTATGAGTAAGGGGAATTATAAAATTGGTGATCAATTATTTGTGAAATGTGTAGCGAACCTTTGGGTGCGTTGATATGATGAAAATGATGTTTTGTAATTTTTTCATTCTTGAGAAATGATAATGAGAAATGGTTGAATAATGAATTATGATAAATGTTGATAAATTGTTTGAAATATAGAACCATGTGATGTGATATCCATGAATGAGTTTTTGGACAAGGAAAATTAGTCCATGTACCAATGAGGTTCCATAATTCCACTATAGGCCACAATATGATTCTCGACACATGTGATCACTATGTTCTGTGATAGGGAAAGCTACTCCAAATACCCACATGGTACTCGACTACTACTCTATGCCCCAATTTTATGAATTAGGTAATTGAATGTAATTGATTAATGGAAATCCATGATGAAATTAAATGTTATATCCTTTAGGGATTGATCAGACTCTGGTATGGGCCGAATCAGATATTGATCGTTAGAGTGTGATCGTGAACCGTGTATTTTATGTCTTAAAATTAATAATAATTTTATATGAAAAACTATTTACTCTATTATTGTAAATTATTCCTTATACAATAACATACAATATTATAGAATGGATATTTTTTTAAGATTTCATTGGTGGGGTCCTTATGAGTTTTAATCACACCCTAATCGCACGACATAATTGATAACAGAATAGACATCATGTTTTTGGATAGGATAAGGGAAAACGCCCTATGTTAGATAGTTGATTTGATATAAATTGTGGATGAGGGAAATTTACATTGTGTCAGGAACTTCATTGATGTTTTCATTGTGTTTATTTTTTTTAGTTGACACATGGAAAATATTTTTCACGACATATCTATTTTTTGGTTAGGATATTGATTTATTAATTTGGATTATCATGTGATACTAGTCTGTATTGGATATGTTACTATTATCTTTATTTTTTATCTTAATTTTGATATTTTTTATTTATAATGTTATGTTCCTTTAATAATGTGTGTATAGTCTCCCCGTAATATCTATATTAGACCCTTGCTACTTGTTGGATGCTTCTAGCATACTTGGAGGCATGGTTGAGGTCATATAAAAAATGGCTCGAGGCATTGGTATATGGAACCTGGTTTGGGATGTTACACATGTACACTACTTCATTAGTTTATAACCTGTATTAGTGCATGAGATAAGAATAAGTCTCAAAATTCATTAATTTACTCTTAACCAAAGTAGTGGGTTGTTATGACAATAGTCACTCAAGTTTAAATCCACCATCAACATTGACCAACAAATAGATTGAATCACCCCTAGAAAGTGAAGTTTTTGAAAAAATCAATCCAATATAATATCTCGATTAATGAGTAATTTAGAGTAACATACAATTTAAATACAATAATATACATATAATACCATACAATTATCACTTTCAATTATTAGATACCTAATGTCACAAAAACCTAATGAATTTTTTAGTTTAATTGTAATGATTATTCATATTTTAAACATTTCTATCATATTTATATTAATATAAGAAGATCGTGGTCATATTCACATCATTGTATGTTATTAAATTCATTTTATAGAGTTTCCATACATTAATATTTTTTTATATATAATATCAACTTAAGGAATGAATTACTATAATTAAGAAAGTTCATTTTATCATCTCTTTTAACCAAATACACATCATCGATTAATTACTCACATAATAAACATAAATGTACCAAAACTATTGAATATTTAATTATAATTCCCAAAATCAATCGTTATTTTCATTAATTATTCAAACAATTTGTTTAAATCATTTTCAAAATACATTTACAATATTCAAATTATTTAACATAAACTCACATAACCCAAAAAATAGATACATCACATATCATGAGATTCAGCTAATTTTCAAGATCTAATTAACTATGTATTATCTAAAAGTTTCTATCATTGGGTAATTACTTTTATTTCCAATATATGTAATCTATATCATTATAGGAAGCCTATAAAAATAGTCAATAATTCACCACATTTCATGATGACTCAACTAATGAAAACATTTCTACAAACATTATCATTAATAATTACATGATATTTTAAATAATTCTCATCATTGATAAATAATACCATAAAAATGAAGAGGTTTTCTCATTTTTTTGAGTAAAATCATCATAATAGGAATTCCTTATCAATTATAAATGTTTTCCATCTCTGAATTTCTCGATGTCAAATCATCATCATCTCATGGTTTCTATTTTTTGAAAAATATCTAAATTAATTTATTAATCTTTTCGAAAATGCTAAAATCATGGTTTTATATGATCTATGATGTTATAGTGAATACAATGAATTTTTTATTGAAAATATTGATTCCATGAAACCACTTTCTCCTTAGGGGTGTATTATCTAATAAAGGTGATCCATGTGGAAACAACCCACACTATTACCTATATATATATCTTGTAGAGAACTAATCAATAGTGTGATTGTATTTGTTATATGGTTTGGTCCTCGTAATTGCCTCCCCTTTATTACAGTTCTTCGACATATATAACCACCTAATCACATTAATTTTAAAAATTCATGGAACCTATAATGTATCACATATGGTCATGTCCCAAACCATGGGGTAGAGATACAATGTTGTTCCACCTCTATATAATTTTTGATTGAACATTCCATAATCCATGAAAAAGAAATCCCTTTTCAACAAAATCATCCAATTTATTCCTATAGAAATTGTCCCATATAGTTTATACTTTTCAATAAAATATATCTAAATATTCATATTTTTCTCATATTGATGTAATATCAAAAAAAATTATCAAAAAAAAATTATGTAAATGAAATGAAAAATAATTTATAGAAATACAAAAACAATCACTCTATCTTTATTAAATATCTCTCAATACATACATATAATCATCTCATTTTTTGAACATGTTATATTTTTTCTTCATAATCTATAAAAAATTAAGTAATTTGTATGAAATTAATCATGGTTTTCATATATTCTCACTTTTATCATAAATGGCCTAAAAAATTTCTCTATAAAATAACACTAATACTATAATTCAGATATTCATAAATATTATCTAAATAGAATCATATTGATAAATCGAATTAAAATATATAATATATAAACATTAACTTATGTTTTTATCAATAAAATAGTATATAAAATCATATCATAGTTTAGATTCTCTATAATAATAAACACATTCCATAGCTTATGTTGATGTTATTCTAGTTACAATATGTTTATCTCTACTATACGTTTAACAAAAATTTATCTCAGGTACTAATTTAATCAATTGCTGATATAATAATATATTTAGTGATATGTAAATTAATTATCACATAAAATATAAATTAGATCAGTCAACCATGCCTAATTTTGAATATTTATTTTTGTCCTTAAAATTATCCCAACTTAGAGGTTTCCTTTATCCGAAGAGAAAAGATTCTAGGTTCTTCCTATTTTAATCGACTATTAGAATAGAAATTATCACTATGGAATATATGGTAAATTCCATTTCTCAATATTTTATTCCATTTATAATTAATTTATAATATTTTGGATTTTATTCGGAAGTTATTTTTTTTTTCAAAACATACGTCATCCTTTATGCCAACTACAAAAATCCATAGTTTAGAGAATAACGACATAAAAAAATACAATAAAACTGATACTTGTTTCAAATTAAATTCCTATTTTATTTCACTCTCAAGTGAATTCTATAATAATAAATTATCCATCATCTTTTATTACATATCTTCATGGTCTTGTGGAAGGCCTCATTTTTCCATTGGTAGACACATGATATAGGGATAATTGTCTAGATTACAATCTATATTTTTGAAATGATTTATCTAATTCATACACATAAAATTATATATAGTTATCTATAAGGATAGTATAAGGAACTGATATTTTAAAATATTTGACAACATGATTATATTCATGACTTTTATCACACTCACTTTTAAAGCTATTTTGTAAACCCATAATGAGATGAGCTTTTTGGCAGTATTAATGACCTTAAATACTCAGAACTCAGTGGAGGGTATATGCCCAAGAATTCAATTCCATATAATGAAAACATCAGAAAAAAGAAAATTTATATAAAAATCATGGACTTGGAAGATGATGTTTTTGAGAAACTACTTTTCATGATACTTGTTAGTGAATTTCATAAAATATCCATAAGAAATGGAAGATATTTCTAAATATCATAATTTGATTAGAATATATGGTATATCATTAATGAGAATCATATGTAGTAGTATGGACATTTTTAATTACAACAAGGATGTATCCTCATTTAATAAGTCTTATAAGGATCTTAAGAAACTCATAATAATAGAAAGGTGATGATTTTACAAACCTCTTCAAATTTTGTTCTAATAAAGTGAGTTATCACTCTTCGATATTCAATATGGGTGATTATTTCATACTTCTCTCTATTAATATGGATTCTAACTAAATTTTCATATATATTCACCAAAAAATTGTATATACTTATGATATAGGAATTATCTAGTTCCCTTGGAAATTCTATCATCAACAACACTATATGGTTACACAGATTTATATCTTTTACGTTTTTAATATTGTATCCCCCACTAATTTTCCCGATCACATGCTCTAATTGATATTTAACATTAATTTCTATTAATATGATTTATAGGGATAACTATATATCTATAATGAGTGTTTTTTATTCTACCTCAATATAATAACATCATTAAAAAGGTTAAATGAATATATAAATAATGATTTCACAAGAGAGATTATAATAATTCTTTCATAAAATTTGTTACCCTTATGTTATTCTGTCATTTTCCAAGTTAGACATTATGATGATCCATCAACGTTTACCACCATTGTTTTCTATGTTTCAAAAACAAAAAAATCATAGTTATAGATCCCAATAACCAAGTGGAATTCCCATTGGTCAATGTATTATTCAAGTAATTCCACAAATTCTTTTAAATTAGTTTACTTTCAAGATAAAAACGAATTTTCGAACTTCTCATGAAATAGGACCATTTTGATAACTTCCAAATTAATAAGGGACAATTAAGGTTGTATTTTAGTGTTTTATTATATGATCCAATAGGATACATATGATACTATATATAGTGGTGTAAAGTTTTCACTATTAATATCAAGGTAATGTAATTATTTTTAACTTGAGATTATTTGGTCTAATATCTTAACATTGACTAGCTGAGATAGTCTATATTATTATCCCAACATTTTTTACTATTTATAAAGAGTACTGAGTTTATAGTCTTATGTTATCATATTATGCATGATTAGTTTTCCTTTTATGGTATCCATCATAACTACAAAATTAAAAATTAACTCTTTAAAAATTTCAAACAATCTCAAGAAATACTTATCCCGATGGTAGATCACTGCCATAATCATTATTAATTTGAATAATAAACATTATCCATCATTATTTGTAATTATGAAAATTATATAGTTAATTCATCCTTATAGTATTTTTAATTCACAGTGGTTCCTCGAAGGGGAATGCTTATGATTTCCCTAGATTAATTTTTTCTAACTTTGATTTCAAAATTATAGAAGAAAAATATAAAAAATTTATATTATGTGACTCTAAAGTTACACTTTAACAAGTTAAACCTGAAATTTTAATATCATAAACTATAAAACGCCATTATTGGATGTGTGATGTGGTTAGTATATGGGAATAACATTACAATTAAATAATAAAACTATTATTCTTGGACTTTATATTAGAGGGGCTTAAAAATTTGGTGTCTTCCATGTTAATATATAACATTCTAATATTTAAAACCAAATGAAATAAAATTGTAGCAGTACATTTAAATGAAGATAATTAAAGGGTTTCTCCTCTTTATATTCATGGGATATATAATTATAGTCATATACAAAATACCAATCTATGAAGTGGAGTGTATAAAAGTTATCTATTTTATTAATAAAAAATCTATAAATATGATGAAAATATTATTTATTAAATGATATTTAAGGTCCTAAAATTTAATTAAAACTATGATCAATACATTCTTCTTTCAACAAGTAAAATATTTGACATCATAATGGGGTATTTTATCATATAAAAGATGTGGTCATTGATTAGTTTGTTAACATTGGATTATACCATAGTATAGTAAAATGGGTACATCCATCTACCAACATGTTTCTATCTACAATTATTAATTCGTTTCTCAAGAAGTAGGAAAAAACGAATTATTTCATTAATATATTCTCTATAAAATTTTATATGAGGCCATCTTGGTAATTACTAGGTATCATGATATATTTTTATAGCTCCTTGGGATTCCTGGTGATGTTGTTCAACATGGGTAGAGTATCTAATTAATTACCTAGATATATCTGCTTATGCTCAAAAAAAACATTGATAGAAATTACATCATAAATGATTTAATACCTTAATCAATATCCTACACATAAAAATCGTGTAAGGTTGATGGTTTCATATCCCACAAAACTATGGAATATTGAAAAGTTTTTTAACCCTATTTTTTATTTTTCATGGTTTTCATGGATAGGTAGACTGACTTCTATTATTTGTAACATAATATAGATGGAAATAAATGTACAAAAAACCTATTTTTATTATTTGAAAAACTATTTTACTTTATTAAAAATCCTTGAAAAAGTTAATTATATATAATTTTGACCCACATTTTCATATATACACATCAATCCATTGTAAATGTGCATACGAAATATAGGGTTTTAATTCTCACATATCGTACACTAAAATGGCCTAAAAACAAATATGCTTCTCTATTATTGGGGAATAATTTGATTCAAGGATCATTCCCCTTGACTCAAATTATAAAGTGACATCACATATCCAAAATTTCTGCTTCAATATAATCAAATGGTTGTAGAATATTTTATTTATATCATTCTAAAGATTAGTACGTGGCTTTTAAAAAATGTAGGATTCCACCTATGTTGTTTTCTCTATTTGAGGTTACCTCCCCTCCTACATATAGTACATAATATCAATATTATTTTTTATAAAAGATTAAAAATGTTGTTTTTAGTGTAATTTTTTCATTCATTCCCATCATTTGGGTACCTAAGGAAAAGATAGTACGAATACATTTAGTATTCTCATCAAGTATCTATATCTATCATATTATGTCATTAGATATAGTGTCTTAACTGAAAACCATACAATCAGTATTATAACATATATTTTTAAATCTGGTATTCAAGTTTATCTTTAACAAGGAATTATGTTCAATTTTATCACTTCAATGGATTTCCAAATCATTTGGTTCTAGGTAATATTATTTATACCGATGTTGATGGAGGGACTATGATCAGATAATATAGATATTAGAATAATTATACACTAATTTATGGTCAGTATTAATATCATTTTCCTTTTAAAATGTGTATTGGGGGTATACATTACATTATAAAACTACACTTAGTCTTTTTATAAATGCAATATAACTATGAGAAATTGATAAAACCAACATTAAATATGATATGCCTCAATTATAATGAATATACATGGTTTTCCCTTACATACTATTACCAGAACCAATCCACCACATACCCTAATAGTGTTCCCAATCACCATTGACTAAAGACTAGAACATAGGTGTCAAAAAAATAGAGGGAATGATTTATACCTATGTCAAAAAGGATCATTACATATATACATTGGGGAATGAAAATAGGAGAAAAACATACGAAATTTTTACTATATAAAGAGTAAATAGTTGTTGGGATAAAAAGTCAAAAACCAGATAAGGTGGAAAAAAGAAAGAGGAAACCAAAAGAGAAAAAAATCTTACAATTTTTGGAAATACCGCACTATCTCACCACCAACTACCCAAACATGGATTATAAATACCTCACCACTTCACTATTGGATTTTTTAATTATCTATATCAATAGACACATCCATATCTACACATTGTCAAAGGGGTCTATAGTGTGTGAGATTAACTATGTTAAGATGATCCCACCGAGGTTTTCCATATCATGTCCCAGTACAAATAGTCTAATTATTCTCCTTTTAATGAAAAAATGGCATGATAAGTAGAAAATATGTTTTAGGTTATTGAATGTTTAATATTTTCCTTTCTCCACAATTATAAAAGAATCTAGGTAATGTAGTTTCAAAGAATAATTTCTATAACAATTATCAAATTCAAAATCATGTATATCAAATCCAACACTATGTGAATCCATGAATAAGGGTAAACATTTCAAGAATCACATTTGGCCATGCTGACATACAGATCATATGAAAATCAATGACTATTGTGAACCCAATCCCTTAGAACATAGTCTTAAGGTTCATAGAATCACCCCACGAGGAAACCATCGAACAATGTCAACACAAATATCATAGTACCCCAAGCCTCAAGAGATGATGAACACCATAAGAGTGAACCACGCAATAATAAAATTTATGATGGATTTATGATTCACCTTCCACCTATATATCCAAGGCTCCCCATCTAATTCATTTAAAAAATAATTTCAAATGGTGAACATTTACAAAACTATCCCTCAAAACAAATGTTCATTCAAAACATTATATAAAAAATCTCCTCCCAAACTATTTAAAACTCATTGAAAATGCAAAATTTTCATTCACTAAATATCAGTGGAACTCCCTTTTTCCACAAATAAATTTACATACACAAATAAATAAATGTAATTCATTTATAAAAAATTCTTATAAAAACATAGAAAAATTGTTCATCTATTGTAGAGTTGAGACGAAACCACCATCCTTAATCTTTACTTGATGTCATCCCAAAAAAATATCCATGAATACAAGAAGGAAATAATAGAAATACAAATAGTCCTTTAACAATGATTCCCACTCCACAAAATTCAATTCCATAAATAGCATGATCAAGTTGAGAGGTTAGGTCATACATTCCTTGACAACCACGACCTCCATGAAAAACGAATATAAGGGTTGGCCTCTATCAGAAGGTTGAAAATAGAATATAGAAAGATTCAAACAAATTCACCCAAAATGTTTAGAAATTTATAAACACTATAAAATATCACCACTGTGAATATTGTAATTGAATAATAAGAATGTCCTCTTAACAGAGAGAAAAGACATGCAATCTAAATTGAGATCGTGCACTAAACGAATAGATCTATGAAAATAAAAGCTGTGTAAAATTTTCTAGAAGATGATGTAGGGTTCAAGGTAACGGTTGGTTGACAACTAATAACATCCTCATTCATACAACATTATAAATCCTATTGGTACTAAGGTATTTATATAAAAAGTCTGAGATTTTTTAGAACACATCTCATAATCCATTTACATTGAAAAATTCATAAAATTTTAGTGTAACTTATCCATATCAAAATATTTTTTATTTGAAATATAATTTTACATTTCAATGTTACTTATTCCACAAAATGAATCATGACCTGTTCCCAGTGACACATTTATATCATATGGAAAACTATTAAGGCCTATATACCTTCTGTAGGATGTGCCCAACCCATGTTATATATAAAATCCCTTGAAAAAAATTGATCCATGTGAACTCAATTAAAACATTATTAAACATTAAATAAAGTGTAACTTTAAAATATAGGGTCATATAATATCCCCACTATAAAAATTTTCTTCCAAATGAATTCATGCAGAAGAATGGTTCTCCATAAAGTGGTTATCCCACTACTAACTCCCTAATGACTCGTTATCCATAATTTCATTTAAAATTTATCCATGTTTCAAAAGAACTTTATTTAGTGTGATAGACTTATCATGAAAAAATTTAACTATAGAAAACTATATCTATTGGTTTCTTGACAATTGAAACATGTAGATCCAAATAAAACTCTTCCTAAATAAGAAAATTCGAGTGTTCAGGATGGTATCTCCTAAGTAGGGATGTTTGGAAAACTACATAGATACTAATCAACTAAGATGAAAACTCCAAACTAATCATAATATTCTTACAATATTGAGGGAACTCAAATTTTCAATCACATCATGAAGGTGTCGACCACTATTTTTCATCACTATGGGGATTAAACTGGGGATACACTTTCAGTAATACATGATAAATAGTGAAAATGATGAAAAAATTTTGTTTAAAATATGCATAAAATTTCTTCTAACTCTATTCTATGAATAGATGAAGATGTAAATCCTGGTTCTTCATCAATGTCACACATATGAGACTCAGTTCAATAAAAGAGGCCTCACCAACCACAAACAAACAAATATGTGACCTGCATGACTGGCCATAAAATTTCTCAACAGGTTCCATTATAATCAATGAATACTAACTATTGATATAAGAAAACATAACCAATACCGGATGACTATCCCAATATCCACTAAAATACAAGACAAAAGTACATAGAATATTCTATATAATCTAAATATCACAATTCATCTTGTAGTTTATTTGTGTATGGTAAGCTATACTAAACCTGACTGATGTCCCCATCACCTCTTAAAAACTCTTAAAAATCTATAATTACAAAAAATTTCTTTATCTGAAACAATTACAGAAGGAACCCCATGAAAACTCATAAACATATAGAAATATAGCTTACACAGATCATCGACATTAGTGGTGTCCCCAATATAATAAAATAGGAATATTTTATTAACTTATCATTAAAAAACAAATTTCTTTCTATATTCAGGGTTCTATATAAATATGAAATCAATTTTCATAGTTACATCATATCATTTTAAAAAATAACTATCAGATGTTGGATAAAACCAGAATGCTTTGGTTCCACCTACATTTTTAGTGGGAAAGGGTAAAAGATGGACACATAATCAGTAATGTAACACTTTATACATAGACACTGTAATCACTATCTCATATCATAATACATCTTTATAGTTCCATAATGAATGACCCATAAAGAAATATGAATGTTAAAAAATATATACTCTTCATAAATTCTAGTAAAACTAACCTATCCTCAATGAAGGGAATACCATAATTAGTGAGATACCAACATGAAATGGTTTCCCTACTATATAGGGTTTCTCTAGTTCAATGGAACTCATTACCCAGATGCTAAATCTATGGAGTATAATCAAAGAGATATGATGAAAAAATATCATTATTCTAACCCATTATTGAATAATCCTATTGATCATCCAAACGAAACTAATTCAATAACCACTTAAGGTTCCAATATTCTTTCAATTATACGACAGACTATGAAGGTACTTTTCCACTAAGGGAATATGTGATGACATTCCTCATTCCCTCTGTGTAGTTTGTGTAAAAATTATAACGTATGAATGTATTCAACTCACTATATATATTGAGTATTAAAGTCATTATGAGAAAAGATATAACTCACTATTATAGTTATAATATATTCTGAGCCTCTCCGTAAGTATGATAGTTCCACCAACACATAAGTTCATGCATAAATGTGGTAGGATCTAAATAATGAGTTTGTTAATTCTTCAGAGGAGGCCGAATTAAAGGATTTCCAAATTTAAATGCACTATCATCCTTCAAAAGCACATAACCTAAACCAGTGCTAAAAAATTACCGTACATCACATTCCCTTACTATGCTAGTGAAAGATAAAAATATATCTTGATTTCAGAATCCATTTCAAATCATAAAATGTAGTGTAACACTTAATATCCCATATAATGTTCACCCAGTATTGGGTAAGATAAGTCCATGGTGATGAAAAATTTGATAAATACATTAATAACCACCAAGTTTATCTTGAAATTCCATAGAATCTATGTATATTAAAGACATTTTTTGGATTATTCTAGGATAACAAATCCTTTGAATTTATAGGATATACTTACACGACTTTCTAGATATCAAATTCCCAAAAAAAACATTATATCATAGATCATGAAAATACATTTTTATATCTCTCCACAAAAATGGTGACTCTATACGATTTCAAAAAGGATGATGACATGGTATTTTTTTATGATCAACACTTGAATAAACCAAAATGTTATCCCTGAATTGTATGACATAGGATTCATGATACTGTTAAAATATAAATCTCTTAAAATATATAATATTTACAGTATCACTATTCATACCAAATGGAATTACAAGATATTCATAATCGATAATCAATTTCATAAAATCCATCTTGAAAACATCAACATCCCAAAGCCCGAGTAGATGATAACCTGGATGATGTTTGATTTTGGGAAACCACTTTTCCCTATTTAGATGATCAATTAAATAATCTATGTACAGATATGGATACTTATTATTAATGATCAACCAGTTCAAATCTTGATACTCCACAAACAACCGAAGTGAACCATCTACGTTCTTAGAACAGATCATTATAGAATACCATGGTGAAAAAATAAGTTAAAAAAATATTATCTACCAGATCATCCCAACAAATCTTGATCACTTTCAGCTAAACTGGTTCAATGTGATAAGAGGGTATTCATATTAGCTACATACCTAGAACAATATAAATCTAAAACTCCACCTCTCTCTTTAGATAATGGATGAATAATTCATTTGATAAAATTACTGAAAGTTCCAAACATCCATAGTATGATCAATAAAATTATAAACCACATCAGAATAAAAAGAAACACCACACACCAATATCCTTATATATGGGGAAAATGGTTATGCACAATAATTCCTCCAATCTCAAACTCCCAAAAAAACTGGGAGATCCCATTGACAAAATTTCCTATGACATAGTGAAGATAATAAACAATTTACTCATGGTGTGAACGAAAAAATCCATCCCGATAAAGAATATAATTACTATTCGATGTTAGAAAACATCATAAAAATGGAAAAATATATATGGTTGTGGGGCACCTCTATCCTATAAATCAGTCCATATAGATGATGTGACAATGATGGTAACACTCACTATCGCTACACTCATAAATAACTAACCTATTTAATATCCCACTATCTGAAGGTGCTTCACTCATGAGACCTATGGATGGAGCCTGGAGGAAATTGAAACATTTAATTATGTCGTATTGTCCTTTGGATCTAATTATCCAAGACCATAGATAGGCATAGACATATATTTGTATAACCGTTACATATTTTTATAAAAACCAAAATCATTACACATCCTCATGGGCACAAAACATGAACATCGAGTGTGATCGACCTTTCCACAATAGTATCATGTTAAGGTCACACTAATTGAATAACGTTATGTCTAGGGGTATTTTTCTAGTGAAAAACACCTCACTTAGACTTGAAATTACCATTTCACCTTTTATTCATTACCTATGTTCCACTAAAGATTATATTGGGTGGAAGATAATGCATAGAATTGTCAATCATGCATTCCATGTTCATCTCTCCAATAATTTCCCAATCTACTAACTTTGTACAGGTAGAAATCATCAGTATAATTAGTAGATATCTTATATCCTATAGAAATCCCTATAAGTATATTTAATATTTCCACTGATCATTCATTACTACTTCTATAGAAAATTAAACAAAATCCAAAAATAGATTTGTCTACTCCAACAATGAATTCTCTCCTAGCTACAAAGATAAAAACTCTATATACATATCTATACTCTGAGGCTCTATGAAGAACTATTAAAATAATAATTTCTTATATACCTTCCAATCTAATATAACATTCATATCCTACTATACCCTAGAATCCCACCATCTCTTAATGGGACCCTATGGTTTGAATGTTTTTCACTTTAGTTCTGTCGTATCATGTATATCCAGGATGTGGAACAATTGATTGATTTTTTAGATCTAGTCCTCTATATCTTGGGGAAAATTAATAACCTTATGGTATGAAGGATTCTCATATAATAACACTTTAAATTGATCATTTTATCATATATATACATTTATTGTACCTCGAAAAATATATTTTGGACCCATGGTACATTTGGACAATGAAACTAACTACTCACATGACAGCCACTAAAACATGTTGATCAGGTGCTGAATTCCCATGAGGGGAATCAACAAGACCAACCTATGTAACTATTTTATGTTCAAATTGGAATTGTATCATTTTACACATAAAATATAACAGATTATTAGATAAAATATTCTCTCAGTTAAAACAATAACACCACAATAAAATAATATGATTACTATCGGGAACTCAACATAAGAGAAATAGATGCCAATATCCCATGGTAACATGAGTTTCATCATGTAAATATCAAGCTAGTAACTCACCATAACCTACCTATCAATATCGAAATATCCTACATCAAATCTATTAAAATTAAAAATACATGGACTCATGTTGACAAATAGACATATAATACCAATATGTATCAAACTGAAAATGGTTACCCTTAGAAACTGGTACACGACCCTATCCACCTCACAACCAAATATAATTTCTAGTCAACCTATTCTGGATACAAACACCCCAACATAAAAAAATATAATAGGGGATGATTTCTCCCATCCAGAACAAGAAACATGGCATATATACCTATCAAAAATATAGGATAAGAAATAGAAAATGGAATATATAATATTAATAAATGTAAATAGAAATAGCGATACAAATCAAAAACTAAATATGGTCTAATAAAAATCTGAAGTAAATTTTTTTGAACATCTTATCCTATGATATGTTGGAAATCTGACACCATCTCACCATAAACTACACAATCCCAGGTGATAGAAACCTCATTCCACAATAAGACTTATTTCCTTTCCCATCACTAAAACACAAATCTAGATCTAAACACAATTTAATGTTTGTGTAATGTGTGTGATAAATATTCTCAATAGGATATCACCTAGGTGTTTCATATCAAGTCTCTGTATAAATAATCCACATATAATTTTTTAAGAAAAACAACCCATGATATGTAGTAAATTATTTTTACATAAAACCTGGTAAATATTTCTATTTTTACAAAATTCTACATTTTCCCTGGTAAAACATTTTCAAACATGAATTTAAATAACATTTATCAAAATCCAAAGCATGTATATAAAATACGAAATAGTATAAATACTTGAAAAATGGTCAGAAAACTAAGAATCACATCAAGTCTGGCTAGGAGACTACTCACTTCACATACAATAACAGGTGCACACCCATGTATTTATATCATAGTCCAAAAGAGAATAGGAACACCCCATGAGTTAATCCCACATAAATGTAAATAGAAATCCACTAGAATAATAGGGTAATGGGGTATAGGAACACCCCATGAGTGAACCCCCCAAAATAAAATGGAAGGCATACATAAGCTCCACCTTCCCCATAAGTGTATAATCCTTCCCATGTACTAAATTCTTTAAATCATATTTATGGATTCACCTTTCCCAATCAATTTCGTGACCCTGTATTCCAAAAAAACATTCTTCAGGAACCCATTTCAAAAAAAAATTCAATTCTTTGACAATACACCCTTATCCATCAAATGAAACCAAGGGAAATCAAATCTATAAACAAATAACATTTAATAACATGAATAAAATAATAAAATTAACTTTAAATACTTTTATAATACCATTTCATCTAGTTTCATCCAACATAGGCCAGAGACAGAACCACCTACCACAAAATTGGGTCAAAGGCTATATATAAAAAGATCCACCAACATCGGAAGGAATATAATGTCAAAAATTGAGGCCATCACAATGATTCCCACATATCATTACTTCAGTCCATAAAAAAGGTAGATAAGAGAGGTTATGTTATATAATCCTTTATACCCACACCAACAACACCAAAACTAACAGAAGGTCCATACATTGAGAGAAAATGATACAAAAGATACTGAAAGAATAATACAATCAGTACCACAAGGTTTCTGAATCTATAAACACATCAGAGCATTGATTCCATGACTAATAGAAAATAAGAGTTATAATTAATTCATACTAGAGATAATTGATACTGAACATCCATGTAGATTGAGTGCTAAAAAATGATATTTGATTGGAGAGGAGACACCCAAAATTACATGGAAGAGGAGGAAGGGTTCACAAGAGTGGATTCACAATAAATGATCAAAACGTCAATCATGAAACATGATAAAACCAACTGGGATGGATGGATTTATGTTTTAAGTATGTGAAATATGGTGTAAAATCACCATAGTCCATCTATGCATAAAGATACATCATATTTGGTTAAAAGGGAAAGATAAAAATATTTTTGATATAAAATATAGTTTTATGATGCAACGGTTTGTACACTACAAACAGATTTACAGATTGTTCCCCATGACATATTTACATACTAAGAAAAACACTTATGGTGTAATTGCTTCTTGTAGGTATTTTCCTTCCTGGGATCTAAATAAAATCCCTAAAAAAATTTTCAATGCCCATCAAACCTATGAAAAAAACTCTTAAATATGAATAAGAGAATACCTCTAAAATTCAGGAGGATTCGTCAAAAATATAAAATTATTATATCATACATATGGATGTTTCATAGTTCATTCATGAGGGGATCTTGAAACTATTTATATATGAAATGTTTATCCAAGATTTTAATCCAGTATGGAATTATTTTCAAGTGGTTTAACATGTTGAACATATGTTCAAGGGGTTATAATATCCTACCCTGAGCTTATACACTTACTATGAACATTGAGACATGTGATCATTATGATGATGATTCCATGGGGGTTTATTGTGATGGTTTCCCTATTACCCATGATGTGGATAAATATGGTATCATAAAACTCTAGTATTTATCAAACAACTAGAATTATTCTAGTTAATATTATAGTAAAATTAGATCTGGTTGGTTGTTGGAGGGACCTTTGTTATATTATATCTCCATGTGAGATTATATATTTTTTTCTTCTAGTTTTCATGGAATATAGGATTTAGTTACGGATGGACATGGAATTAATAGTCATTACTTTGGATAATTATCCTCTACCTCTAACACATAAATGTGATGCATTGGGGGAGTATGATTCAAAAGAATCATTCCATTTAGCCAAATGGTTTATCAATCAGTTAATTTTTTGTTGTTGAACTATGGGTTCCCATTAGATGGGTATATCATTTAGATAGATATTTCCCATCACCCTAAAATTTAAATTAAAAACTCCTTATGGTCCATGACTGTATTGGGTACCTTTTGGGGATCTTTCTAAAATTCATTATCTTATTAAAAGAAATTGTGTCAGCACATAAATTTTTCTAATGTATAAGTTTTTTCTAAGGGGGTCATTGAGATAATTGGGTTCTCTATAAGTAGATTCAATTTTATGGCCTGATAGTAATATTGAATATCCTATTACACCCTAATATAGGAGGTTTTAGGGTTATATGTTAAATTATCTTTATTTTGAAATCCAGAAAATGAACCCTCACTTATTGGTGTCTGTTCACTTATTTGAACAAACTCAGTTAAATTTTGATTTATAAAAAATTAAAACAAATAAAATATGTAAAATATATTTATAAATTAAATCTCACGAACACAAAATATTTTGATCTATTTACTCACAATATTATATTCAGAAGAATTTTACACATGGTTATGTGTCATTGTTCCAAAATCCACTATTAATGCAATGCACTTGTGGATATAGATGTTTTCATCATTGTGAATCTAGGAAATGTTTCACTAACATTATCCTGATTTTAGGATGTCACACTACTACCCAATGGTAAATAAATGTCCACCCCCCTCTGATAAATTCTATAGGTATGTCTTCCTAAGTTTATAACTATGATTTGTCCTTATATATTAGTATATGGTGCTAACAAACATGAATATTAATCTAAATAATATATTAATCATTAAACACTACTTTTTAATCACATCCTCTTCATCAATGACTGCTGATATATACTTCAAAATGAGTTACATAGAGTGATTTTTTATACACAATCATAGTCACAATAGCAATAATAGATCTAGATAAAAAAATTAAAATTATTCATGTTACTCTATATTCTCTTTCATTTTATTGATATTTCAATGAAACTATATCCTTTCTATCCACTCTCTATTTCCATATATAACCAGATACGATTTTTTAGTATTCTCTATATATATTAGCCATAGTAGTTTTTATATTTATATTCAACCCAAAACCATTAAATTAATATTTATGATCAAATTATTATTCCTCTAGTATTATGGTTTAATATTATTTTTCCCAAATGGATCGGTATGGTATGAAATTCCCATTCAATTTAAGTATATCTACCGAATTTTAAGAAAGAAAATCCACAATTTAAATTTAAATACATTGATTTATTTTTCTCTATAAACATTATGATAATGGAATGAAATTACCCATCATTATGTCGAATAATTTAAAATCAATCATATTATTGAGTGAGATCCAAAACATCTTCTAATCAAGTATAAAAATTATAGGTCAAATATCATTTTAAATTCCTTAAGAATGATAGAGTAATCCTTAAAATTTCTATAAATAAAGGACCTATTATTATTTGGTGGTATCATTCATTACATAAACCCTTAAACCTTGGATAATCAATGATAGAAGTATATTTTATGGCCATAAACTTGTATTCTGACAAATCCATGCTCATATTAATATTTCACATAAATAAGATGTGACCTATATTTTTTTTTGTGATCTACTAATTATGTGGGGGATACCCATGGAAGACATTATTTGAACATAAAGAGGGAATTATTGTATATTCATGTACATAAGGATATATCCTATGATTTTATATCCTATATTGTATATTATGGTATACCTGAGAAGAATATTTTACATTATGATATATCTGTATCATAAAAGAAACAAAGGATACTTATATTACTAGTATCATGTGATACAGTTAGCATATTATACACACTACATGAGATACATCCACTTTTACCATTGACCCTTGTGTAGTTTACTTCAATGTCTATTCCATTAGGAATAAATGGATAAAAATATATAAATATAAATTGAATTATTTTAATGGCTACATCTATGATATGTAAATCAATTATGGCATTTGATGAAACCCGATGTATCTCAAATGATCTAATTTCAATAAATATTGTCGATGTGGCCTATAAAATGGAATGTGTTCCTCATTTATTAGTGTCAATGTTCTATGGTGGATGGTGTGGTGATCATATTTTTTAGAAAAATTATTCAATAATTTATTTTTTTCTCGTTATGTTGTTAACTATTTGTCATTGAATGAAATTTATCAAATTAATCATACACGAAACTTCAATTTATAAAATGGGATCCAATGGTCAGCATAATCCCCTCAATAAGTGGTATAATTCAATTTAAAATTTGGTTATTATGATTATTTATGCTCCAAAAAAATTCATCAGCCTTGTTGTTGATAAAAAAACATTCAATGGCGGACCAAATGATGATGAAACTTGTCTTGAAACCTCTTTTTTTTTTCTCTAATTTAAATAGTTGTGGAGGCTTAATGGAATTAATGATCAATTGTTAGAGTCATCAAATTATGGACTTATAAAAATGGACTTCAAGGGAAATTTTAGAAAAAAGAAAAAAAATTCCTAAAAAATTAAAATTTCACAAAAGTAAAAAAACACAATTTGACCCAGATCACCAAAGTCAGGGGCCGCATAAAGCATCAAGTGGTAACCTCCATGAAGTCTAAATATAGTAAATTAATTTCCTCAACATCTAATGTTGTGGTTGTAACCTCATCATATTGTATATTATTTTGTGAAACCCCTTCTATCGTAAAAATCATAATCATTTATGAAGGACCTTAAATTTCAAGAAACCAAGGAACTCACCTCCACTATGATATAAATCCCAAATAACATCATTATTTTTACAAGGATACTCTGAGGTGTTACATCATGATCTAAACTCACTAAACTCCAAAGTGTTTTTTGAATTATACTAATTCATTACCCCAAGGGTAATCATTCATGAATTACCTCTTGTGATTCCTTCAACATATGGGTTATTATTTGAAGATGTTTGGTGAATATTATATATATGTAAGACACTATTAGAATAATATATTTATGCCTTGTGGAACACCAATGGAAAATACATTATCACACCATGAGAATTTTGGGCTAGGTCAATGATATTTTTTATTTTTATCTATGCATCCCCAATGTCCACCCCATACAATACCATGTATCAAGATTCTCGTATATGCTCATTAAAATACCAAGAGTTGACATAATCATCTTGGTCCCTTTCAAAATCCATGATTTCAGTTTCTCCTCTTTGTTTCATTGGGTAACTTGAGTCGAGATACCTCTCACGTGATTCCTGAAACACTATAACATAATTCTAATGATAGGTGGATTAAAAAATGACATCTCTTACATAAGTCATGCACTATATATTTCAAGGATTATTATACCTAGTATTACTTGGGTGGAAAACCTGAGATTTCTTATGTATCCAGAGTAATATTCTTCATGCGAGGATCGTGATACCACACCTTCATCCTTAAAACTTGACATTACACGATAATATACACTATATAATACGAATATGATGATATCTGTGATAATAATTAGAAAATATTATTATCAAACACTACATTACTCACGAAATGATCATGTTACAACCCCTAAACAAGCCCAGTGGTCCTCTCCATGAGTTATATGTAATAATTAAATTCCCTGACCGATTACAAATTCATTATTCCTTCGCAACTCTACATGAGGAAATAGAATGGGACACCCTAGAATGAATGCCCTATAACTAGTACTGATCCTTCAAAGCATCCCACATGGGACTCTTATTCTGGTGTAATCCACTAATCATGTTATTTAAAAAATCATCATGTCTGGAATCCTTCAGGACCAGACATGTGGAAGAAGAAAAGGGCAGCTCAATGCATAATCCCCGTGAACCACATAATTTCACATGGAATTTAACTATAACCATACCATCTTCCATGAACATTGGATTCCCTCTTCACCCAAAATGAGGTATAAATAATGGGAATCTCAATTTATAATCCTTACAAACCATGTTCTTTCACATGAAATTAATCTATTACCAAACCCTATTCCATCAACATTAGATTACATCTAAATAAAACATGAGTAAGGTAGAATGTGAGACTCAATACATGAGTCCCAAGTTCCATGTATTTGTAACACAACATTAAAATTCATGATAATGTCCTCAGTACATGAAGGTGAATTGTAACCTTACTTTATGTGATGACTGGAGGATACACCATGTATGATAATCATGGGATTCCACCTCCTTCCCCACTTGGATTAGAAACACATTTAATGATATGACTCTAGTGATGATCCCCATAATATCCCTCATTGAAGCTACTGTCATGACAAGAGTTTCTATGCTACATGTAGTTAAACTTCATAAAACTATCATGTTCTATGACCTTAAACGGTGGCATCGAAATACATGGTTTTTTATCACTATATCATAATAGCGTGTATATGAAACCCTTATGAGGTTCAATCCCAACATATACAAAGATCTGGGGCACCACGCTAAGGTTTAATCATGATTCACCAATAATCAAAAAAATGTTTGATGTGTCATCATATTTATCCTGGGGGACTCACTTAATGACCCAAACAATCCTTGTATTAAATTAAACTAGTATTCTAACCATCCTTGTAATATATTAAACCCGTGACCCATCTATCCTAGTAATACATAAGACCAACATCCATATTTCCCCACAATACATTAAACATGGGCCCCTACCTGTCCCAAAAATTGTCAAACCTATGATCTACATGTACCTATATAATGTTAATCATATGACCAACATGTACCCCAACGACATTAAACCTTTAACCTCATCGATAATCAACACCCCATACAATAATCTTGGGATAACTTAGGTAAAAATCCTAGAAAGACGTACAACACTAGCATCAACTTCCCCATGACTGTGAATTTACGCTATAGGATTATCTCCTAAGATTCCAAATGTGATATGCCCCTGAAATGAAAAAAAATACTTACAAATGTGGGAAATCCCAAATTTTAAATGATGTCTTATAGAGACCCAAATCTTGACGTACATTGAAATTAAATTACTTTTGTGGAGTAATTAATACATTACAAGAGCCTGCACTCATGGATCATAATAGTTTAGTGTCTTTGGAAACTCGGAACACAATCCTCTAATCATGATTAAAGATCTTCAACATCTCCCATAAAGATCTCCCCCTTTTGTTTTCTTACCTAAAACCATTCATTCTCTCCTAGGGAAATGAAAACATAAAAATTTTTAGCTAAAATTCTTAGTAAGGTTAAACATATAGAACATAAAACAATCTATAAACATTTGAATGCAAAAACATGAACAAAAAATCTAAACATCAAAATCTTGATCAAAGACATAAATCATGGAAGTACGTAAGGCATATATCATAAAGGAACATAAATAATGATAAAATAGAATGGGAATAAAACATGTAATTGTGGAAAACCATTAATCACTTCATATGATATCAATAGTAGCCAAGACATTGCTGCCAAGACCTTCTTAGTGGATAAAGTCCCTTTCTGAATCGAGTTCACTCCTCGTTCGAGTCCCGTATCACTTAACCGAATTAACTTACCATTCCATCCATGTCTATCTCATGAGATATAAATCTTACCCAATGAATTGGAGGGTGATATAGGTCCCACCCGTCTCATAATGAAATCATTCTTACGTGTTCCACAACATAAACATAAATCATTCATCATAACCCAAAGAATAAAATGGGCTTCATAAAAATCATCCCATCATAACATAATCCTTATAAAACAAATGGATATCATTTCATCATAAAAAAAATTTAATCCATGTAAACCTTAAGGAAAATATACTTGAAACATAATCATGTTAAATAATGTCATCTTAGATGGATAATAGTTCTCACAAAACACTTGAAATTAATTCTTAAGGAAAATATCCTTTCTACTTCAAAATCAATTTCTTTTCACAATATTCCATTAAATTTTAAAAGAAAGTGATTTTTTTTTGAAAATAATAATGAAATCATGTAGAATAATCTTCATGAAAATTATGTGTTATGAAACCATAAAAATCCATTCATGTCATATAATTTAAAAAAACATTATTCTAGTACTTTTGGAGAAAAAGTCAAAAAGTACCTCGTGTGGTAAACAAAAGAATGATTCCTTATATTCCTTATAGTAAAATTAAAAAATGGATAAAAAGTTTTTTAAAAATACATGAATTTTTTTTAAGAAACATGGGCATGAATGATAAAGATAACCTCACTAAATACTTACGAATAAACAATCTCGGATAAAAACGAGATTGGAAAACTTATCCCTTACCTTAGGTCTGATATGCTTCGTATGTATCTGAACCTCCTATATAATGATTTAAATAATTTCATTGACTTATTAGAAAATCAAATTCATCTTTATGATATTATATATTGTTCATTTATGACTTTATATTACCCTTTCTTTTCTAAATTCCATGTTAATGCAAAGTTTTGGGTAAAATCGTTTCATTTATCATACATGTTTCGACCAGTTGTTCTTGATATTATTATTTATATCCAGATTTACTTAATTCCATAATTTAAAAAATTATTTTTTTATAATATATATTCAACATATAAATATACATGATAGATCAATAAATGGAATGTAATACACCGTTCATGGAGACAGTAGGCCGTACGTAGGCATGAACGCTGTTTTTGTTTCCCTAATGAATTAAATGGAATTAAGTAAATGAAACACATATGTAAATAAATCCATTATCATTATTATGTAATATAATTCATAATTATTTATTATATATATACTTTATAATCATACATGAATGGTGAATCATAAAAATCAATCTCATCACGTTCGTGGAGATGGTAGTCCGTACGTACACACACGCGATGATATCATTCCCATGATCGCAGAATTTTATTGAAGTGTATGTATAATATTTCATAATCAATATCACTTTAAAATAATCATATATATTTATTTATTTAAAACATTATACCCCTCCATGTAAGTTGGTGGTGGAAAACAGATTACACCACAGCGTGGAGACGTCACTCTGTACGTACGCATGCGCTGGGATTTCATTTTCCGTAGGATGGATAGAAGATGAAATAGGATTTTTTCTTATTTATAATAACATATCAGTATATTAGTGATTCTGATGTTATTAATTTATTATGAAACAAATAAAGAAGAAGAAGTAGAAGAAGAAATAAATTTGGAATGAATTGGTAAAAGATATTACCTCCTCTTTGACGCGCCTCTTCTTAACCTCATTTTAAGGCACTAAAGATGGACTTTTGGGGAGATCAGAACCTATATAATGTTTCTAGGGAAGTTTAGACGGGAAATAGGTAGGGTTTGGCCGAGCATGAAGGCTCAAAATTGCCTAAAGAGAAGAGGGAGGATGTGCCCATTTATAAGAGAGGAGAGAGGCACCTTTGGAAACCTAAAAAATATTAATTTATAATAAATTCAAACCCCACATAAAAACATCCAAAATGATTAAAAATATAAATTATATGAGATATGGTTGTAATATTATCAACCAATAAAATTAAGACATGTTGGTAATTTATTTAAACATTATCAACTTGATTTATCCTTATTTAATATATTTAATTTTATTTGTAGTTATAAGATTCTAAATTATAAATTGTTATAAATAATTACTTATGTGTTGTTAATTTTTTATACATGGATTACTTGTTGACAATTTAGACCATATAAATTTTAATTTATAATTTTTTAATATTTTTGTGCTTTTTAATCAATTTAATATTATGTTATTTTTATAAAATAACAATAGTGTCAATTTTGACACTATTCATTTATTTGAATTTAAATAAATTCCACACAGAAGATATGTTCAAAATAAAATCTTTAATAGATTCATAAAATGTCATATATATCTAAAAAATTAGTGTAACATATTAAATAGTTCATATAATATTTATTTTAATATTTTTAAAACCATTTATTTGATATTTCAATCAATAAAATAATTTCAACATCACTATTGTGTCACCTTAAATGATAATAATTTAATCCCTAAAAATTCTAAATAAATTCACATGATTTATATAATTTTATTTTATTTATGGATACTATTCATGTTATATGTTTCATTAATTTTATCACTAAATAATAATTATTATACCTGTAATATTTAAGAGTGTGACATGTTCTCATTTTCTTTTGTTTTAATAGTAATTAAATTATTTTCATTGTCAAAAGTCCATAAAATGAATCTATTCCTACCATTTGGTGATAGGGATCGACCTTTAGTCATAAAATAGAATTTTGGAAGGTGTTAGAGTAATTTTATAATCTTATTTTTACCCATAATTACCTGATTTACCTTTAACTACAGTAAATAAAAATTATCATAGTTACTATTCATAATATCAAAAAAAATTAAAGTAACCTATTAACATAATTTGGACACACTAAATTCAAATTTGGAATCCATTTTTCAAAATTCAAAACACAGAAGTTGGAGAAATTAATTTAAAATTAATCCTGTTGTTAAGAAAAAAGGTTTTAAATGTTAAAATATTGCCAAAGATGGAAATGTTTTTACTTAAGAATTCAATGTAAAAATAAGGGTAATGACATACATTTTATTAAATGGTAAAAATATATTATATTTATATATTAAAAACATTCAATATTTTTATTTATCTGTATAAATTATTACAATGAAAAGATTGGTTTTTATTTAAAATATATTGTGTTTCTACTATTCATTAAAATCTGAAAGTTATCAGAATAATATGAAAATTTTTTCCAAAGTAAATTTTTATATCCTGATTCCAAAGAATAATTTTATTGTGTGAAATTGAACCTATAATCCTGTCAAAAACTAGATTTAATGTGGGTGTGCCATCAAAAGGCGACAAAACAACATTTTTTGAAAAATAATTATTTTACCCAAAAAAAATATTTTATTCTCATACCATGTTCTAGATAATGAGTAAGATGAATAATAATGTTATAAAATTCAAAATGGTTATACTACTATTCATAACAGCTAGTTCATAATAATATTATAATAATATATCGTTATTTAGTGAAACCTGGTATTGCGTACAACACACGCTATCGAGGAAGGTCGTGATTGGGTGTAATGAAATCCAAGTCAGGGTTGACTGTAGTGAAACTCATATGTTGTTGTGTATAATAAAATCCAACCATATTTCATTTATACATTGAATATATAGATATACACACTCAATGTTGCGTAGAATAACTACTATCAAACAAACTTGAAATTGTGTGTAACACGATCTAAGATTAGTGTTTCATATACTACAAGAAAATATGGTGTTCCGTATAGAATAACATAATCTTTGTGCAGCGTTCGACAAAAGATATGAAAGAAATTAAAAATAATATATCTTCTAAAATCTCAGGGTGTTAGATTCTACCCCCCTTAAAATAAATTCCGCCTTCCAAATTCATCCGGATTATTAATGGTATATTACATGAGAGTTTCTTTCATAGAAACCCACATTGTAAAAAGGAATAAAAAAACATATCTTTATAAACTAATGTATGAAACGTAACAGTTACCCAAATTGACTAATCACTCGGTTTCCACATAGGATAACATAGGTGAAAATATAGATATGAAAGAGAAATCTAACCATCATGTTCGGATAGAGAGTGGTAGAGAACATGGCTATAAAAAGCCAACAATCACAAAGGAATAAATTTTTTATGATCTATGGTACTATATTATTCTTCAGATATAAGATCACTGGGACAACATTTTTTGGTTTTCAAGATCATTTCCCTAATTTTGAAGAATTTGAATTAGAAGAAATAATTACTTTATTTTGGTACAATCTCACTATCGTTCATGCCTTGAACAATTTCCACTTCATCTCTTGAAGAAATAAAGTTGAATTTGTCATTCTTGACGTGTTAGCAGATCATGGGATAGAATGATGGGTCATTCCATCTATCTCAAACAAAAGGTTAGAAAAATTTATCAAATAAACATAAGTACATCTATGGTGAGGTAAATCGTATATGATTACAAAAATGGACTTATACTTCATCTATCAAACCACTTAATAAAATAAAACTACTTTCTACATACCAGGGACTTCCTGTAGGCCATTGGAAGGTGATAAAGGCATGTCACACATCGATTGTGTGTTCGACTCCCACAGCCTTTTCCAACATGACGGGTTGCCTCCCGTCCTGCAGGTTGTCCTTTTTCTAAAACTACATTATTATAACTTCCATTAAAAATATCGAAAAAGTTCTAGCCTTAAACAATTCTATCTGATGTCCAACTTAATTCATTACAACCTTTAGGCTTATCAAAAATACTTATGTTCAATCTTATAGTATAAAGAAAATGATTACTAGAAATGTCATCAACCAAGCATGTAAATTCTATCATTTATTCCCCATATATCATACGATATATCTTTTTTGTTACATTCCAAACATGTGAATACCTTAATCATGTATTTTAATGAAAAATAAATACCCATGAAACCATAGTGAAAACATGAATGTTGTCAAAAGTTAACTCTTTCCACATCCCAAATTATCTATATACAAAAACCATGATATAACATTGTCCTTATATCAGTAATTAGCTCATTAATACTATCAAACATCTCAATATCTCCTTATCTCTTCATTATGTGCATATCATCTTATTTCCAAAAATATCTGAATATCCTTTCATGGTTAGCGGTACCATTAAAAATATACATTCAAATAATTTAGGAAAAACAATATTGTAACAGTCCTTAGATGTGTCTTTATTCCATAGTACCATTACCTATAAAACATAAATCTTGATAATAATAATTCATTCGACTACATTCTTAAACCACTGACTGAGCTTCATCATTTCTTTCATCTCATATATAATTTTTAGTCTCTTCATCATCATTAACATAAATACTATCCATACGACCATGCTGATTCTCTTATTGAAATTTTCCTTAGAGAATTGGTTTGCATAATGCCCGTACATTCCACATCTAAAACATTTAACCATTGTTGATGTCTTAGCAATACCATTATCCTTGTCCATGGTGTTAACTGAACCTTTTCCTTTACAATTACGGGCTTTATGTCTTTCTTTTCCACACCCAAATCATCTTACAGTTAATTTTAATCATTATCCGTAATGCCTCTTACAACATGATTTACATGATGGAAATTGAACATTCATTCCTCTATGATCATCACAAAACTGCATCTTTCTCTTACTAGCTGATTCTAGAAACTTACCCAAGTTGAAATTATTGATCATATTATGAGATTTCTGATTAGTCATAATAACGATGTTTGGACTTCCAAATCCCATTTCATTTGGTTTCTCATGATGAATATCATTCCATTGTCTATCATATTCTCCATTATCATGAATCTTCCTATTTCCATCCATTTTCTAAAAACCAAAAAGAATAGTGTGAGAGGAAAAACCCATCCTAGGTAAAACAACGTAATAAAGTGGGAGTACCTCCAATATCTAACATCTTTGGTTTAATTATATGATGGTTACCGTAATTATAGGACTATATCCTATACTTATACTTAACCTTAGGGACATCCCTAGACACACCTTAGAAATATCTGTAGGGATCTCACAAATGTTTTCACATCCTAGTTTCCAAATGTTAATTAAACCTTTCCCCTAATACCAACTGTAGAGACCCAAATCTTGACGTACAACGTACAAGGACATTAAATTACTATTTTTTATTAATTAATACATAACAAGAACCGACACTCAAGGTTCGTAATAGTTTTGTGTCTTTGGAAACTCGGAACACAATCTTCTAATCATGGTGAAAGAGCTTCAACATCTCCAATAAAGATCTTCCCCTTTTTTTCTTACCTAAAACCATTCATTATATCCTGGGGAAAACAAAACATAAAAGGGAGTTCTCAAATGCACATTAAGGATAAACATAGAGACCATAAAACAATCCATAAACATTTGAGTGCAAAAACATGAACATAAAATCTAAACCTCAAAATCGTGATCAAAGACACTAATCATGGAATTACGGAAGGAATATATCATAAAAGAACAAAAATCATGATGAAATATAAAGGGAATAAAACAGTTAATTGTGGAAAACATTAAACACATGATATGATTTCCGTAGTAGGCAAGGTATTGCTTCCAATACCATCTTAGTGGAAAAAGTCCCTTTCCGAATCGAGTTCACTCCTCGTTCAAGTCATGTATCACTAAACCAGATTAACATACCATTCCAAAAATGTCTATCTCATGAGATATAAATATATACCCAATGAATTGGAGGGACATATTGGTCCCACCCATATCATAATGAAATCATTATTATGTGTGCCACAACATAAACATAAATCATTCATCAAAACCCAAAGAATAAAATGGGTTTCATAAACATCATCCCATCATAAAATAATCCGTATAAAAAAATGGATATCATTTCATAATAAAAAAATTTAAACCATGTAAATCATAGAGAAATTATACCTGAAACATAATTATACAAAATAATGTCATCTTAGATGGAAAATAGTTTTGACAAAACACTTGAAATTAATTATTGAGGAAAATATCCTTTCTTCTTCAAAATCATTTTATTTTCAAAAAATTCGATTCAATTTTAAGAGAAAAGGATTTTGTTGAAAATAATAATTAAAACTTGTAGAGGAATATTATTTAAAAAGAGGAGTTATGAAACTGTAAATATCTATTCATGTCATATAAGTTAAAAAAGCAATCTTCTCGTACTTTTGCAGGAAAAGTGAAAAGGTCCCTCATATGGTAAACAAAAAAAATTCCTTACATAAAATGTAGTAAATGTAAAAATGGGTAAAAAGGAATTTAAACATACATGAAACCATTTTTAGGAAACATGGACATGAATGATAAATAAAACCCCAGTAAATACTTACGAATAAACAATCTCGGATAAAAACGAGATTGGAAAATTTATCCCTTACCTTATGTCTGATATGCGTCGTATGTATCTGAACCTCTTGTATAATGATTAAAATAATGTCATTGACATATTACAGAATTATATTCATTCTTATGGTATCATATATGGTTCACTTATGACTTTATCTTACCTGTTCTTTAGTAAATTCCATGATAAAGTAGCCTTTTGCTTAAAATGGTTTCATTTACCATACATGTTTCGACATGTTGTTCTTAATATTATTACTTATATCCTGATTTATGTAATTCTATAATGTAAAAAATGATTTATATATAATATATATTCAGCATATAAATATACATGATAGATCGATAAATGTAATGAAATACACTATTCATGGAGATGGTAGGCCGTATGTACACATGAACGTTGTTTTCGTTTCCTTATTGAATTAAATTGAATTAATTAAATGAAACATATATGTAAATAAATCCATAATAATTACTATGTAATATATGTCATGATTAATTTTTATATATATACTTTATAATCATACTTGAATGGTTAATCATGGAAAATGAATTTTATCATGTTCCTGGAGACGGTAGTCCGTACGTATGCACGAGAGATGATATCATTCCCATGATCGTGGAATTTTATTGAATAATGTGAATAATATTTCAGAATCAATATCAATTTAAAAACATCATATTTAGTAATGTATTTACACCATTATACCCATCCATGTAAGGTGGTGGTGGAAAACAGATTACATCACGACGTGGAGACTGTATTCCGTACGTACGCACGCGCGGTGATTTCATTTTCCATAGGATGGATAGAATATGAAATAGGGTTGTTTAATATATATAATAAAATATCAGTATATGAGTGATACTGATGATATTAATTTATTATTAAAAAAATAAATAAGAATACGTAGAAGAAGAAATAAATTGGAAAGAATTGGTAAAGGATATTGCCTCTTCTTTGACACGCCTCTTCTTAACCTCCTCTTAAGGCACTAGAGTTGGTCTTTTGAGGAGACCAGAACCTATATAATTATTATAGGGATGTTTTAATGGTAAATAGGCAGGGTTTGGACGATATTTAAGGCTCAATATTGTCTAAAGTGAAGAGGGAGGAGGTGACCTTTTATAACGGAGGAGAGGGGAACCTTTGGAAACCTCAAAATTATTAATTTATCATAAATTAAAACCCCACTTAAAAACATCCAAAATAACTCAAATCCAAACATGGATGAGATAGTGTTGTATGATAATCAACAAATAAAATTAATATATGTTTGTAATTTATTTTAAACATTATCAAGTTGATTTATCCTTGTTTAATCTATTTAATTTTATTTGTGGTTATAAGATTATAAATATTAAATTATTATAAATAATTACTTTTGTGTTGTGAATTTTCCATAATTGAATTATTTATGAAATTTTAGACCATATAAATATTAATTTATAATTGTTAAATCTTTTCGTGATTTTTAAATAATTTTATATTATGTTATTTTTTTAAAATAACAATAGTGTCAATTTTGAAACTATTCACTTATTTGAATTTAAATAAATTCCACAAAGAAGATATGTTCGAACTAAAAGCTTTAATAGATTAATAACATGTCATATATATCTAGAAAATTAGTTTAGAACATTTAATAGTTCATATAATATTTCTTTTAATATTTTTTAAAACAATTTATGTGATATTTCAATCAGTAAAATAATTTCAACATCACTATTGTGTCACCTTTTGTGATAATAATTTAATCCCTAAAAATTCTAAATAAAATCCCATGATGTAAATAATTTTATGATATTTCTAGATACTATTAATTTTCTATGTTTCATGATGTTTATCACTAAATTAAAATTATTATACTTATAATATTTAAGAGAGTGACATGTTGTCACTTTCTTTGGTTTTAATAATAATTAAATTATTTTCATAGTAAAATGTCCATAAAATGAATCTATTCCTTCCCTTAGGTGATATGGGTATACTTTTAGTCATCAAATACAATTTTTTATGGTTTTAGTGTAATTTTATAATCTTATTGTTACCCTTAATTAACTGATTTACCTTTAACTACAGTAAAAAATTACCACAGTTACTATTTATAATATCAAAAAAATAAAGGTAACCTATTAACATAATTTGGACCCACTGGATTCAAAAATGGAATCCATTTTTCAAAATTCAAAACACATAATATGTAGTAATTAATTTAAAATTAGTCATGCTGTTAAGAAAATGAGTTTTAAAAGATAAAACATTGCCAAAGATTGAATTTTTCTTACCTATGAATTCAATGTAAAATTAATGGTAATGATATAAATTATATTAAATGGTAAAAATATATTCTATTTATACTTTAAGACAATTCAATATTATAATTTATCCATATAAATTATTACGATGATAAAAAGTTTTTTTTAATTAAAATATAGCATGTTTTTACTATTCATCTAAATATGAAATTTATCAGTATAATATGAAAAATTTATCCAAAGTAAATTTTTATATCCTTATTCCAAAGAACAATTTTATTTTGTAAAATTGAACTTATAAACATGTCAAAAACTAGATTTATTGTTGGTGTGCCATCATAAGGCGATAAAACTGCATTTTTTTTTTAAAAATACTTATTTTACCCAAAAAATGTATTTTGTTCTCATACCATGTTCTAGAAAATGATTAAGATGAATAATTATGTTATAAAATTAAAAATGTAGATACTACTATTCATAACAGCGATTTCATAATAATATTAAAACAATATATCATCGTTTAGTGAAACCCTATATTGCGTACAACACACGCAATCGAGGAAGGTCGTGATTGCGTGTAATTCAAGCCATGTCAGGATTGCATGTAGTACAAGACTTTTTTGTTGTTTCATAAAACAAAATCTGACCATATTTCATTTATAAATTGAATATATATATAACCACACTCACTATTGCGTAGAATAACTACTATCAAACAAACTTGAAATTGTGTGTGACACGATCCAAGATTAGTGTTGTGTATACTGCTTGCTAATATTGTGTTTCGTATAGCACAAGTTAATCATGGTGTAGCGTACAATAGAATATATTAAAGAAATTAAAAGGAATATAACTTTTAAAATCTTAGGGTGATACATGTCTAGATACTCCCAACATCACTGCATTCTATAACCAATGGTTGCGTCCCTGTCGAGATAGAAGCTACCTAATTAACGGATGTCCACCTTGTGATAGTGCTTGGAATGGGAATAAATAACCTGAATAAACGAATTAAGTAAAATTTTGGTTAGGAGAGTAACAACATGGAATAAAGAACCGACACTCCATCATTTTAATTTGAACACGAAGCCGATACACCAACAAAAGTGATAGGATCCAACCACCTTTCAAGAGAAGTATGGCAGGGGTGCACACTTCTATAGTGAGTCATGACCATTACATATATGCAAATAAATATATTGGAGAAAGTGATATCATCAATAAAACATGGCTGATGTGTACGGGCCAGTAGAAAAGCTTCATAAATAGTGTTATATCCATGATAGGTGTACATGTTATTTAGTTAAACTTTTCACATTTGATCCATGACGATCGATCAGGAAATTGTGTGCCTTTTTCATCACTAAAAACATGAGATGTTCCAATAAAATAGATAAATGGTATTTAATAAATTTCCATCATGTATTTAAAGTTTTTAACAATGTTTATATCATAATTAATATGAATTAGTATCATATAATACAATATAACTATATTCTTCTATATTAATATGCTATAATGTATTACTGTGTTTTATTATAAATTGTGACGTAGTAGTTTATCAAATATTAAAAATAATGACTATACTATCATATGGGATATCAAAAAATAAATTTCAGTAAAAAAATATAAAAAATAGAAGGTCGTATAGTATTTATGATTCACACTATATAATTATAGTTTCATTACCTTATACTATATTTCTAAATGTAAGAAATGATATGAGTGGTATTTTAGGATTTAATACCACATCATAAAATATTATCGGTACTCCTTCCACCCTCACTCCATTATAATGCATAACTTATGGCTGATAATATGTTTATATGTAACACACCAACCTGAGTGAACTAGAAAAGTCACACTGGAGTATTTTTCTTATTGGTGAGGTCCAAAAAAGAAAGAAAAACTAGTTTCATATATTATGTAATCATGGTATACAGCCAAAATAAAAAATTTAAGAATGAAAAGAATCTACGAGACTTAAAAACATAATCCAAATAGGATAAATTAGAATGGAAAACTAATACAAGATTAATCATCCTCGATGTGACCAACCATCACCTCCAAACCATCCCAATATGAAGGCATCTACACCAAGATAAGTCATTGTGCTATATAATTCCCTTCCTTTTACTAGAGTCCAGGATAAAAATTTGAAAACAACCCAAAAGAAAATGTATTATGGGAGAAAAAAATCCTAATTTAAATCCACTATAGAACATAGAAAATTTATAATATGAACAATCGATTAGTTCTATATTTAAAAAAACCAATCATTAAAAATAATTTTCATAAAGTAAAAAATTTCATAAACCATATTTTGTTTTTATAAAATATATTAATGTTTAGAAATATTGAAATATAAATCGTACATTTAACTATGAATTAAATGAAAATCAATATAATATTTTGTTACACCATCATATAAGTACCATGTATAAAAATAAAAATGAGATGGAACCTAATGAGAAAACATGCGATAAAATAACCATGAAACAATCCATTATCTGATAAGATAATAATAAATTACAAAGCACACCATTGGGGGTCTAACCTTTGGGTATATGTATAATATATGAAATTAAATCCCCAATCCATGACAAAGGTTTATCCAAATTGTATAAAAACTAGTGGAATTACACACACTAAAACAACATAAAACCTCAAGGGGTATTACACACAATATGTGTGGAAAGTCTATTCATGAAACGCCCAAGGATATCCAATAATCTGTGCTTTCCAAAATAAATTTGAATTCCATGACCATGATTTAAAAAACATTTTCAAATAAAATAAATTTCACTTTAATCTATGAAAATATGTTTTTTTAACCAAAATCACAATCTAATCATTTCATCAATTACATGGTGTTCTAAATATTTTTTTATCATTCACACCCATTTAAAATGTAAATTCATTCAAAAAACCTAAAAATAACATATCATTACATTTTTTAGGAAAAATTGAATGTAATTTACTAGAAAATATATAATTTTCTAGAATTAACCCTTTTTAGAGACAACTAACTCGTCATTTGAGGTAAAAATAATCGGTGTAAAAATAGACAGTGGGGAAGAGTATATTGGGTCCCCAAAATCCTAGATCCATAAGAAAAAATAGAAAACCTTCTTCAAACCCATTATATCAAGATTTTGTTTCCCTTTTGGGTTACAAAGAGACAATACGAGAATGGAACAAGAGAGGATCTACGAAGAAAAGGAAAAACCCAGATCAGGAATGCAACATGCCTTGAAGTGATATATTTGGAATAAAATAATTCCTCCAAGAATCCTATATTAGAATCCAATACAGATCAAGGGGAATTTTTGGTTAATCCTAATAATTATTAGGAGAGGATTAGTTATAAAAAATAAAGGGAAATGGGTAATTTAAAACTTTTTATAGGAATAAAGGGGAATTCATAGTTAGGACACACGATTTTTAAAAAAAATGTTCTAATAGTGTGTGGCCATTATACCTTATAAAAATTATTTATATGGTCTCCCAGATATAGGATGCATGGTTCTTTTTAACCTTTTTTAACCCATTGGGTAATAGCCCAAACCCCACATAGTTTCCTTAGTGAGCCACATAGATTTTCTAACCACTCCCAGACCATGCGAAAACCCTATATGACCTCTTGGAACCAAATTTCACAGTTACCATAGAGTTTATGTTAACTGTTTACAAATATTGTTTGTGAAATTAATTATCCAAAAATCCTCCTTTTTGACCCTTATTCCCTAAAAACCACATTAATGACTCCAACAAAAAAATAGACTTAAATTAAATCATACTTGTAACCCAATGGGTGTCACAATTTACAAAAAAATGAATGATTTATGTCCCTAGGATGTTATCAAGATCTAGTAATAAATAAAATAAAAGAAAATTGTTACCTCAACAATGAATCTGTCTATGATATCTCATGGTCATCCTATCCAATAATCCATGGTATATAGACCCGGTTAATTGTTTTATCATGAAATATATTATCCTGGTGATCCATAATTTGTTCATATTTCACAAAAACTATGGTATGATGCTCAAAATAAACATACTAACTTTCAATAACATAGGAATGATGAGTTGATACCAATTAAACTAGAAGAAATGAAACATATCATGTATTAAATTAAAATAAGATGGTATTTACAACTGATATTCAACAACTATAATTTAATACATAATATGTAAGGAACCAAAAAATCATGGTTCCAATGTACCCTACAATCCCAATTGATGGTGACCAATGTAGGGTGAAACTATATGAATATTCCAAAAACCAACCTCAAACTCTAGCAGTCAATGGAGATGGTATGCATATGATTTCTGAGGAATAAATTCCATAGGCTATGTCTTTCAAATTAAATGAAACTTTTCTATCATATATCAAACGTGGCTCAGTCCAACCAAGGACTGCTCCCCCAACATTACGCATAACAATAAAGATCTATATGGCCACCAATACAATTCTTTGAAGGGTTCCATATTAATTGAATCTTGACATCTATTTTTAAGGAATATAAAAATAGAGAAAGATAATTTACCCAATAACCAAAAACATCATGAATTCATTCTTGGAGAATATCCTTAAGATCCTAGACATCTCTCTTAATTTTCCATTCTTTTTCAGATGATAAGAATTCCTCAAATTCAACAAGGAAAACACCACATCTTCAAAACCCCTCAATAAAAAGGATTTGAAACTCCAGTAGCTATCAAAAATTGTCACAAAGAGAAACCCATGATGTTTCAGAACATCTATGAAAAATATGTCATTCATTTTTTCCACCTTCATCATCTACATGATGGGTAGAAAATGAGATAGTTTTTATTCAATAAATGATAACCCAAATTAAAACATTCCTAATAGTATTCAATGCAAAACCATTGAAAAAGTCAATTGAAATCTGATCCCACTTCCACAAATGAATCAAAATGGGTTTCAATAAAACTATAGGACTCTAGTTCACTTACACAGTTTTCTGAAAAGTGATACATTGTGATAATAGGTCCACAATATACATCCTTATCCTCAGCCACCAACACTAAAACCTCATATTCTGACACATATGTGTAGTTCCAGAGTGTATGAACCCACAATAACTATATATAATACCCATCAACTCCTTCCTCAGGGATATCAGAACATCCATCCTAATTTGAAAACACAAACCACCACATGGAGACTGAGACAACTGACATGAGGTTTTCCCGCATCATGAAATTTTAATAAAATGATGGACCATTGTGTCTATAAACTACTCAAGAAAGTACATCTTATCAAATAATTATTCACCTTTCAAAAATTCTATGAATACTTTCTCACCATCCCCTTTTGTTCCCAATATCATCTTAGTGAAAAACATCTACAAATACCACTCTTCCAATGATCCCTTCACAGTTTGATCCTATAATTTATGAATAAAAACATTGGAGGCCACATTCTAATTCCCAAGATTATATGAAATATTTTATTGATTATTATAATGATATTTCTATGAGAATCAATGACCCATGTTTATATCCCTTAAAGTAAAAAATATAATTTTGTCTCTTATAATCAAAATGTACCAATGTAAATTTCCAAATAGATAGTTCGACCACACTATGAGAGAATTCATTAATTATATAAACTCAAGATCATGTGTATCATAGTTCTTCTCCCGAGGGAATAACTGGTTAGTAAAATATACCACTACATATTTCCCTTGTATTAAGAAATAATCATTACTCATTCTATAAGTGTAATAAAAAATAAGAAAAAATTAAATTGATTCAGTAAGAATGAAAACTATATATAAAGTCAATCTCACCATCACATCCACAAAAGATCTATGAATTTTGATATTCCACAAAATCATTACACCCTTATGCGTCAAAGGATTCATCAGATACATGATCATGGTGAAGCCCAGAAAAAGCAGCATGTAATAACCACTCAATCCCAAAAATATCTATATTGAAACTCATTCATGGGATTCTCCCATGACATAAATTCCTACATGTTTTTAGGATCAATTTAGAATCCACAATTAGGTATAACATGCATAATAAATTTCACATCATGGATCTGAAACTCACATTCGGAAATCTTATCATACATATGATAATTTCTAATTGTTTTTAGAATGATATCCAAATGATCCATGTTCTCTTCTTCTAACATAGAGTACACCAAAATATTATCCCTGAAAATGGCCAAAAAATAATCCATGAAGTTATGAATAACTAGTTTCTTTATGGACATATATACCACGAGAGAATTAGTGAGACGAAATAGAATAACCAGAAATTTGATTTTCATATACATGCTCTTAAATATTATCCTAGGTATATCTAGTACTGACCTGAAATGTTATAAAAGAAATTTCCATTTTGATTTAATAAAATGTATTATTTTTTAAAAAATTGATATATAAAACACATGCACTTAATTTATTTTATTATATCCCATTTTATTTAAGTAATCATTAAGTATCTAACCGTTGATAATATCGACATTGAATAGTGATCATATGATTAGTATAAAAATATGGTTTTAACAAATCCTTTCGACACAAATAAAGGAGGTGGTGACCTCAACCATTAGTATTATATCCTATGAATCCCATTTATCGGAGCTTCTGATGGAGATAGTATTTATAGGATTTTCCCTAGACCACACCCATGTTGATATCTAACAACTTAAGCACGAGTGAAACTGTTTATGGGAGAAGTTCATGCTCATCATGTTCATATCCCAAACCATGTTAACTGAAAAACCCCCTAAATCCCCACAATTTCTAGCCTTAATCTTAGGGCGTACGCTGGTGTAGTAATGGGATATATATCAATAACATATAATTATTATTATGTATAATATTTTTGTATATATTAATAAATATACCTTCATTCTATTATTATAACTTTGAAAATGGTTTTTAAATCACAGATAGTATATTTAATTAATATTCAAATTCAATTACGAAAAATTTTATGGTGAATTAATGGTTTTCTAAAATAATTCATTTTTTTATAAAATATTATCATTAAATTATTTTATTAAATATAAATGATCAAATAATATTTATGATGTCAAATGTAGTCTTTATTAATGTTTTAAAAGTGTTTTTGTCAAAACCCATCAACTTTCAATAAATGACAGTTTTCATTTTAATAGTTAATATTCTCATATTTAGAAAATTACATTGATAAAATGAATATTATTTTTTGAATCGGGGAATTTAAAATATCCAGTATATAAATTTTCATAATTTTCTGAGACAGTCGAATTTTTGGGTAAAAATTAAATACCATATAAATATATATTATGTTTTAGGACATCATAATGGCCAAATAGTGATGTTATAAACAGTATAATAGTTTTATTCCCTCTAATAAAAGTTTTAAATTTAAAATAATTTAATTTTATATTTTTTGACTTATTTTATATGGCCTTAGTGATTTCTCAAAAAGGTATATTAATTTTTTTTGGATTTCGAATTCGTTTTATTAAAAATGTAAATCACTTCAACATAATCAATGATTATATTTTAATATCATCAGACCATGGCTAAAAAATATATTTTATCACACATTTATTTGGAAAAAAATCCATGGGTATAAAAAATGGGATGGTTTTTGGTTTTGAATATATATAATTATATAGATTCCAAAACCTATTTTTTGAAATATTATAGAATTCCACTCTCATTTCCTATATAAAATCAACCAATCTCTAACTTTTCTTCAATAAAAATCCTTTTATAATTTCCTTACTCTTTCCTCCCATCTTTCTAATCCTCCAAATTCACCCCAATTTCTCAAGAATCCCCTCTTCATACTTTTGATGTCACGCACTCAAGTAATGGTTCCTCCCCTTCTCATTTTTTTCTAGGTTTCATTAAATTGTTACTCCATTTTATTTTAAATTTGAAATGATGTGTTATGTTTTTAAAACTCCCCCATAAATCCCTTATTATATATTAATGATGATATACCACTTTCTCTCTCATTAATCCCTCCCATGTACACTCGTTACCATGTTGAATGTTTGTAAGAGTTTTTCCATTCCTCCTCTTTCTCCAAGTATCTTTATTGTGTTATTATTTCAATTTACAAATTAAAAATTTTTGGGAAAAATATTTATATTATCCCATTACATTAAAATTAATTTTTATATGATGATATATTCCTTTCTTTCTCATCAACCCTTTTTATTAAATTTTATGTCACGCCATTAGGCTGCCGAAATGGCACTGCAAATTTCCATTCCAAAACAATTGTGTACTGAAAACAATACTCATTCCATATCAAGGGTGTTCACTTTTATTCACATAAACCATATTATTTAGGAATTACATGTATTTATCCCACATGTATTTTTTATGGAAGAAATTATAATGATGAATGAATCCATGTTTTATTATCTATGTTACACACTTAAGCATGAGAATGAAATGACAGTGATGGGTGCTCCCAGGATTATATTTCACACCAATGCATTGGGAAATGTTTATTATCATGATACATCATGTTGGGATAGGGTTTTACCAGATTCCTTTATGGTACTTTTTCTACTATGTTGCCTTGGCAGTTTATCCTTGTCATATGATGTAGTGTTTTATGTTGTTTCCACATTTCTATGTTATGAAAATAATGTTATCTCATGTTTTATGATTCATGTTATTTTATGCCTCATTGATATTACATACCTACCATGTATTATTGTCTTCACATTATGCCATTTTTACTCCCTTAGTACGCTATATATATATCACCTATTTTTTTATATATTTCCTCAGGCTATCCCATGCAGTGTTTTGTAAGAAGTAATATTGTGGTCATGTAATGTATGTTTAAAATAATGAGGTTGTATTTTATGTTTTAAGTTGTTATGTTATGTTTCTAATTTCCCTAGACACTAGAATTATTGTTCTTTTAGACTGTATTATGTGTATTTTTTTGTAATTAAATCCTATATGAATGTAATAAAAATAACTGGGTTATTATAGTTGGTATCCGATGAAAGTGTCGTTATTTTTGGGGTTAGGAATAGAAAAATATAGTGAAAGGATAAGGGATTAGAATACCTATATCAAAAACATCCCAAAATCATGGAAATTATAGATTAAGTGTTTTACTAAGAAATTAAATCCATGTATGGATACCAACAAGGGGTTCTTTTTCTATCACATATGAAACTAGGGGTAAAACAAGAAAAAACAACTTTGATATAGACTTGAATGGTAACTAGTGCACAAAATTTGGCCTTGATGCACTCATGTTTTGACACTATCTTGTGATATTCTATGATAAATTAATATTTTTAGTATGATCCATTTTTATGAGAATAAGAAAAATCCCATAAGAATATACTTTCGGAAATAGATCATCTATAACTTATATTAAAGCCTAGAAATTCATAAGATAAGTAAATTAATTCGATTATTATGTAATTTAAATGATGTTAAAAGTGTAAAATTCACTAAAATTTTGTTTATCAATAATAAAGCACATGAATATTATATATAATAACAATGAATATTTGCCTCATTTAGTGGCTCATCACCCCCCCCCCCAACTTTAGTTCTTCTAGTCCTGAGTAAAATATATCTCAACAATATGAAATTCAAATTCCCTTTTCCAAAAACATTTTAATACACAGTGATCACAAAAAACCCATATACCAAAAAATCATTAAACCAATTAAAATATTTTAATACAATATAGTTTCATAAGAAGATCCCAATCCCAATCCCATTCCTTTGTTCAAATTCATTACCATATTTCATCCAATATTAATTAAGTATGATGATGTGTTGGGTATCACAATAGACATGGGGGTTCATCATTATACAAGGGGGAATTGACAAAAGCACTAGGTGTAATCACATTTCAATATTAAGATTATTATTCAATATTTTTATATTGTACTATTTTAGAAATTTTTCCATGGTTATTGAAATTGTACTTAAATGAGTCATCCCCTGTAGCAAGACTTTGCTGATGACTCCCAGGCTCAAAGACCTTAGGGAAACAATTGAAGCCCAAATAATTGGGCATAATATCATGTTAACTCAGTCAAAAACAAATTAAAATTACCAAAAATGGAGATAAAATTACTAACTCTATGCCAAACGACTATGGAGTCACGATCCCCAAGTGTTGATAGCCACGCATTAGGTCATTTCATTGCTCTAGGCACAAATTTATTGTTTTTTTTAATTTTTTATTCAATACTCATATTACAACTAAAATGATCACCAAACATATTCTATTTATTTGGGGAACCCCATGAACTCAAACTCATACCCCACTATCCAAATGACGTGCAATGTGATCTTTTTTTGGATGAAAATATAAACGAAGAAATATCACATCACACAACCACACTTTCCAAAATCTATGCTCATGAAATTATATGAGATTTAAAATCATAATCAGTGTATGATAAATTATTTGAAATTTAGTTTAAAAGTGTGAAAAGTTTATTACCAGGTTCAATGTTAAGGAATTTTTCTTTCCATTTGCACACCTTTTTTTCTAATCATTTTTGTTCAATTTTTTTTATATTTCATCTCCCCCCAACATAAAATAACACTCTCCCCAGTGTTTGAAGAAATGAAAATTTAGAAAGAGTAGTGGAATATAAGGGATGAAAAAAATGAAATTGAAAGATGAGGACCATGGAATGGATTCACCTGGTGGTTGAAGTTCAAGTTCTTGTTTCTCCAATTTAGTCCTTTTATATCCATGTCAAATGCAGAGTTCAATAGTAGAAAAAGGAAAAAAAAGAAAAAAAACAAACAAACAAAAACAATATATATATATATATAATAATTAAATTAAAATATAAGTATATATATATATATATTATTGAATAAGGAAGCACAAAAATACATAGGTCAGTGGTAAGCATGCACCCCTGTCTCCCTTCAGTCCCGGGTTCAAATCCCTATTGCTTCGCCGGTTGTGATGGGGTTTTCCCCATGACCTACGATGTGGCCTTTCTTTATTATATTTTTTTATTTGGTATATTTATTTTAAACTACAAACACATAATAATAAAATAAAATAGACTACTGATACATTGTCTTTGTTTAAAATTTCAAGGTAAGGTATTATTCAAAGATCACACTACGTGACACAGATGAATATGATGCTCCACTTTCGTACCCATCCACACTCATAATATAAGAACATGTCAACAGATTATTTTTTATTAAATATCAAAATGATTAATTAATTCTATTTAAATTATAATGTTGATTAAAACAACAAAATGATAGGAAACATGAAAACCATTCGTTTCCTCCCATGCAGCGCTTTGTTTAACGTCCTTAGCTTGACTTGGACCACAAATTGATTAATTATTTTTTGTCATCTAAGATGGGTTCACAAAATTCTTCATCAACATCATGTATTTGGAATGGTTCAATGAATGGTTTGACTTTAAGACCATTAACTTTAAATGTTTTACCATTTGTGGGATCTTGAATTTCTACAACCCCATGGGGGTACACCTTACTCAAAATGTATGGACCTGACAATCTAGACCTTAGCTTTTTCGGGTGTAAATGATGTTTTGAACTATACAAGATAAAAAAATTTCCCTGTTCAAAATTTTTGACTTTATATTTCTAGATTGGTAGGCTTGAGCTCTAGGTTTATTGATCCTTGAATTTTCATAAGCCTCCATTCTTAGTTCCTCCAGTTCATTGAGATCTAATTTCCTTTTTGTTCCGGCCAATGAAAGGTTATAATCCATTTTCTTAATTTCCCAAATGGTCCTATACTCAATTTCAAATGGTAAATGGAATTCTTTTCCATAAACCAACCTATATTGTGACATTCCGAGGATGGTTTTTTTTGCTATACGATATACTGAATGAGAATCCATGAGTTTATCAGACCAATATTGCCTAAAAGGATTGACATTTTTTCAAAAATATTCTTAATCTCCCTATTTTATAATTCAACTTGACCATTGTTCTATGGGTGGTAAGTATGGACACATTGTGAGAAATTCCATATTTTTCCATGAGTGATGAGAATAGATGATTGCAAAAATGAGTTCCATGATCACTAACAATAGCCCTAAGAATTTCAAATATAGAGAATATATTTTCTTTTAGGAATCTAATCATAGAATGATGATCATTGGATTTTGTGGGAATGAACTCAACCAATTTTGAGACTTTATCAACATCTAAGAGAATGTAGAGGTATCCCCTAGAGTTTGGGGAAATACCCATGAAATCGATTCCCCAGCATTCGAAGATTTAAATCCCTAAGATGGAAGTGAGTTGGATTTGATTTCATTTTGTGATGGACCCTACTTGTTGACACCTAGGACAGATTTGAAAAAATTTGTAGGAGTCCCTTGAGAGAGTGTGCAAAAAGATACCACACTGAAAAATATTAGCAGATGTTTTCATAGAGGGAAAGTGACCTCCACATGCCTCACTATGACAGAATTTAAGGATGGAATCTTGTTCAGATTATGGGACACACATCCTAATGACTTGGTCAGGGCAGAACTTATAGAGGTATGGATCATCAAACACATAGTTCCTAACATCAGTTTGGAATTTCCTTCGAGCTCGAGTCTCTAAGAATTTTGGGATGACCCCTGTAACTAACAAACTGGCTATGTCGGCATACCCAGGGCAGTCACTCACAGAGCATAGGTTTTCATCAGGGAATTAATCAGAAATAGAAAGGTGATTTGAGTTGTCTTTGAATCACATCCTATAGAGGTGATCAGATACAAAATTTTTAATTCCCTTTTTATCCTTGATTGTGAGGTCAAATTCTTGTAAGGGATGGACCCACCTAATCAGTATAGCCTTAGCATCTTGTTTTTGGAAGAGGTATTTTATTGTACAATGGTCAGTGAACACAGTGATGGGGGATCCTAAGAGGTAGGACCTAAACTTCTCTAAGTAAAACACAATAGCATGTAACTCCTTTTCAGTGGTAGCGTAGTTGATTTGGGCATCATTTAAAGATTTTCTTGCATAAGCAATGATAGAAGGAGTTTTATCACAATGTTTTTCTAACATTGCTCCAATAGAAAAGTCACTGACATCAAACATATTTTCAAAAGGAAGGCTCCAATTTGGATATTTCATAATGGGAGGATATGGGAGAGAGGATTTGAGGGTTGAGAATGAACCCTCACAGCTTTCTGTCCAAACAAATGGGGCATCCTTTACTAGCAAAACACAAAGGGGATGAGAGAATGAACTAAAGTCATTGATGAATCTTCCATAGAAACCTTAATTTTTTAAGAAATACCTCACTTCCTTGACAATTTTGGGTGATGAAAGGTGATGAATTATTTCCACCTTGGCTTTATCAACATCAATCCCCCTACCCGAGACTAGATGTCTGAGAACTAGTCCCACTTTAAACATGAAATGGAATTTTTTCCAGTTTAGGAAACGATTATTTTCTACACATCTTGACAATAATCCCTCCACATTCCTCAAACATCCCTCAAATCTATCCCCAAACACAGAGAAGTCATCCCGAAAGACCACTAAAAAACCCCATACCATGTCTTAGAAGATTCCCATCATGCACCACTGGAAGGTTCAAGGGGAATTTCATAAACCAAAGGGCATGTGTTTGAAGGGAAAGGTGCTGAAAGGACAGGTGAATGTATTCTTCCCTTGATCCTCTAGGGAGACCTCAATTTTATTTTACCCCGAGTACCCATCTAAGAAACAGTAGAAGGCGTGACCTATCACTCTCTCAAGGACATTTTCAATGAATGGAAAGGGGAGATGGTCCTTCTTGGTGAATGAGTTTAGCTTAATATAGTCAATGCAGGCCCTCCATCCACTACTCACCCTGGTTGGTATAATCTCTCCATCTTTATTGGTTATCACATTGATTTCTGCCTACTTGGGAACCACTTGGATTGGGTTGACCCACTCACTCTCAGCTATTGGAAATATGATACCAGCTTATATCAATTTCAGAAGTTCTTTTCTCACTAATTACATGAGATTAGGATTGAGTCTCTTCTGAGGTTGATGAGATGGCTTTGAATCTGATTCTAGAACAATCCTATGAGTCCCGATAAGTAGAATAATCCCTGGAATATCAGACATGGTCCAACCAATAGCTTTTTCAATTTTCTTAAGGACATATAGAAGCATCCTCCCATGATTGGCTTCAAGAGAATAAGAAATGAAAATAGGATGTGTTTGATTGTCCCCTTGGAATGCATACATGAGTGAAGTAGGAATATATTTCAATTCAATATCAGGTTGGTTCGAAATTTCAGCATAATATTGTGACACTAGATTAATATCAATTTTGTTTCCTATAGTTTTAGATTGGATTGATTCCCACATATAGATGTTTCAGCTACATAATTGGTTTGATCAGATTTAGGGAAGGAAGTTTTATTTGTCTCCATGAATGTGGTTTGCTGAAAGGTTTCACCGAATGTTGGACCTAAGGATTCTTCATAAGAGCAATTTTAAAATGATTCAATCCAAGGAGATAAAGTTCCTTTATGTGAACAAAGGAAATCAATCTCATCCTAACTTAAACATCCATCAAATATTCCTTGATGTTCTATGGATTAATTATCAATTCTTCCTATCATGTTTACATCATGAATGTCATAATCATCCCCTATTTGCGAGCTTTTATTATTGATGTTCATGTCTAGAATCATGTTTCCAAAGGTGATGGTCATGTCCCCATTTCGGACTCGGAGAACAGAGTTGATTGTCTCAAGGAATGGACGACCAAGGATGATTGGGGTTTGTTCCTTATTTCCTAAGATTGGATGGTTGTCAAGGACAATAGAGTTGTCAGGTATGGGTTGGATGGGATCGAGAAGGGTAATGTTCAACATGACTTGTGAGAATATTTCCATCAACGTTTCACTCAATTCAGGCTTGGTTTTTCCCCCTCATGCATTGAGGAAATGGTGTTGGTTGTGGGGCCCTTTATAGAAGAGTTGTTTCTTTGAAAATGTTATCATGTTTTTCAATTTGATCATTTGGTTTATTTGAATTTTCATCCAGGTAGGAATATTTAGGTGGGTTATGAATTAGTTTTTCATGTTTCTCAATTGATTTCCCACTTCATAAAATATTCACAGCCTTTAGTTGTTCATGAGTTTTTTGAGTACAACTTGACTCACCCCTTGAAGTTGAGGATGGTACTGCCTGATTAGGCATGGATTCCATTCCAGTTTTGATGGTTTGATGTTTTTGTTTTAGGGAATAGACTTCTGAGTTCATACACTCCATTTCTTTGCATAGTTGTTCTAGTAGGCTTTGTAGAACAGTTTGGGTTGGTTCTTAAGAAGATTGGTTTATCCCATGGTGATATTTTGGAGGAGGGATGGTTTGTTGAAAATGGACCGTTGGTTTTTGGTATTGGATAGGTTGGGTTTGGAACTAGTTATATGTTTGTTAGTTCTGTTGGGGGTAAGGATTTTGTCCCTGTGGTTGGCTAGGTTTCTAGTTATCTTTCCAGCGGAAGCCTAGGTGGTCATTATACCTCGGGATGAATTTGTTTTGCTATTGAGGCTGTTGAAAGATCAATAAATTTACATATTCTGGTGGTCATCCTAATATAATATCCTTGTGGATTTAATGGTTGGGTAGTTTTCTGTCTTATGGTCATTTTTTTCACAAATTGTGCAAACAGGGTCTACAGTTTGGATTTTATGGACTTTCCTAAGGTCTATCCCTTCATCCTTCCTAGAGAGTGCTATGAGTTTAGCCCTAAGGATTTACTCTTCACTAAGTGTATGAATTCTAGTAGTTCATTGTGTCTTTTCAGATATGCTGATGTTCCCCATGTCTGGTTTTGTTCAGAATGGATTTTTTGATACTCATAAGCATCATTTGTGGCTTTTTTTGAAGGATCCATTACACATCATGTCAATGAATTGTTTGTTCCCCGGACCCAAACCTTCATAGAAAATTCTAACTTGTTCATTAATAGAAAAACCAGGTTGTGGAACCATGTTTAGAGAGTCTTTGAACCTATCCCATGTTTCATAGAATGACTCTCCCACTTTTTCAAAAAAAATTGGATACACTTTTTACGTGTAATAGTTTTGTGGTGGGGAAAGTATTTTTTGTAGAATTCCCTTTTTGGTTGGTCCCAAGAGTTGATGGATGATGGTATCAAATTTTTATCCAATTTTTAGCTTAATACTTTAAAGAAAAATAAAATAGACTCATCTTATCTTATACTAGTGTATGTGGGGGACAGATGGTTTCTACAATGTCATTGAACTCCTTAATGTGAAGGTAGAGCATATCAGACTCCATTCCATGTAATGTGGGAACATGGTTTAGGTTATGGGGTTTAAAGATGTATTTGTAATGTCCTAGGGAGTTTTGTCTAATTCATGAGGGGGCATTGGTACAGTAAGGTGTGAGGTAGTCAGTCATGGTTTGATTAATTTCATTCCCCGTGTTTGGGGCTGCCTCATTTTGGTTTCCATTTAGGTTCCCACCCGAGTTTTTGAGTTGGATTCTTTGAAGAAATTCCATTGAAATACGCTAAATTTTTGACTCTAGAGTATTAAAAATATTAGGACCTAATTTAAATAGTTCCCTTAGTTTACTTGACTCTCCAACCCCAGGATTATCCACCCTAACTAGACGGTTTGATTGATCGCAGGTGAAGGCGGTCATGCGCAAAAAAATGAGAAAGGGACTATATAATAGAATTTGGATGTGAAAAGAAGAAATGGGGGAGAATAGAATGGGTGTTTATATTACTTACATGGGTCCCCAGAAACAGCCCCAAAATTTGATTCATGATCAAATTTACTCAAGAGAAGAAGCTAGAACAGCCTTTGTAGTCTAGTTAGGGTGGTCGAATCCTCAGAGACCTGAGAAGTAACATACTGACACGTACATTCTATGGACTATTTTTGGCTAAGAGTGGCCGAATTGGATTGAATTTATATGTTTTTAAAGGATATCTAACAGTTTTAAGTGAATTCAATTTAAATGAATGAGTTAATCATAGGTTATCACTCGGGGTAAATTGGAAGAAATTCTTTCTTCAACTGTTTCTGTTTTTTATATTTGAAATGAGTTAATTTAAGAAGATCAAACAATATCATCACTTATTGGTTTGATACATACTGCCTTTAATACTAATCACCTATACACTTGAAGGAAAAATGTTTTGATCACTTCACGTTAAAGGTTCTTATTATCACTTGATGTGTGTGGCCTTAAATTTAACAAGGACGATGGACTTTAAAAATGATCAAATAAAAATCTCAATTAAATAAGTGATTAGAAAATAATGGGTTGATAAATAACATCCAATCCAGCCCATTTCTAATCCCTTGGATCAAACCATATGTGTGTTAGCCCTCCATTGATGATATCGTTTCAATGGAAGTGGGATGTAGACTCATGAGGGGGGAATTGAAGAAGTAAAGAAATCAATAAAAAGAAAATCATCACTCCATCGATGTGTGAATATTTTTCACATGGTTTTGTGTGAATAAATTCACACATTTATGCAACGGTATCCAATTGATACAAATAAAAACACAATAAGAGGACTAAAAGAACTTTTATTATGAAAATATGATGAATTAAGACAACTTACATGTGAAGGAAGAACGTTACAAAGACAAATTGGCAGCATAACATTAAGATGATAACAAAGTTCAAAGATGAAAAAATAATCCACCACCACTGCCTTAAATAAGTATTTTGGGAGACTTGGGATGAGACTCCAACATTACAAAGCATCCCACTTGATTATGGAAGGACTAGGGTGGTGTAAAGCTTTTGGAACTTGAAATTTTTCACACATGACCTGAGGTGGCAGCCAACTTTCATCTAACGAATAGACGTGCTTGGAAGTCCTTCTAGAAGGCCGAATCAGAGTGGGTAATACATGATGAAAATGGATACGAGGATGTATCCTAACATCCTATGATATTTGGTCCCATTTGGAGTTATGGATTCCGAGATATGATCATATTGGTAGGATTTTTTCTGGGCCGCATAACCTGGTTCATAATTTTGTCTCCTAATTGGGCCTCCTTAATGGCCACAATGGAGGATGAATTAGCACTAGATCATGAAGAAATATTTGTTCCTCTATATATATTCTAGAATAAAACGAAATATGGGATTCAATGGGTTTGTAATGTGGGTCCCACATTCTCATTAGTGGGCTGGTGTCCAATCTGACTTCTCCATAATTATTTACTTTCATTCTAAAATATCCCCATCTTATTCCATGAATTCTGTAACGCCCCGACCCCAGCTACCCAGAGTCGGTGCATTACTTCGTAACATTGGCATGATCACAAGAAGATCAAATCTCAAAAGACCGATTGGTTTAGTAGCCTTGGAAACACTAGATATAATCATAAAGTTTTACATTACATTTCAAAGTGAAAAACTACTACAACAACAAAGTCTTCATATCCACACTATTAACACCTCATAATATCCCTGCAAGTCATTCATAATTTACTTCTTCACTACCTGGGAAAAATAAAACATAGAAAAGGGGTGAGCTCAAATGCCCAGTAAGGATAACAATATAGCGGAACATTCAAAATAAGCATAAACATTTAAGGCAATGAATTACTAAAACAAAAGCCTTTTAAAATTGAACTTCAACATAGTATAGAAAAAGTAAAATGAAATAATGCCATTTACTTGTTCACATGGATATTCTACTAATCGAATAATCACATGAAAAAATCAATAACCACTTTCATAATGTTGGAATGCATAATGATAAACGTTAATTTCTTTGTCTAGGCCTCATCCCAAGACCTAGGGGTTACTTCTAACCGGAACCCAACCCGGAGTGCCTCTAATAACCGGACACCAACCCGGAGTGCCTCTAATAACCGGACACCAACCCGGAGTGCCTCTAATAACCGGACACCAACCCGGAGGGCATACTTTTACCAGTCCCTAACCTGGAGGGCTTACTTTAACCAGTCCCCAACCTGGAGGGCTTACTTTTACCAGTCCCCAACCTGGAGGGCTTACTTTTACCGGTCCCCAACCCGGAACATAATTGTTTAGCACATTCATCTGAAGAAAAGTTTGAAATATAAGATAAACATTCGGATTAAAACTAGCATACGAAATGTCAATAGTTTCACCATAAACTATGAATGGTATAAAATAGCACATCCACAGTCAAACATATCACAAAACCTTCAATACAATATAGAAGTTTTGTATTATAATAAATCAACTTCAAATAAGCGTAAAATCCATTAAAGGATGTTGACATAGATGAAATCAAAACACTTTTTAGAGAAATATCTCTTTCTATTTTTGAAATCATTTAAGAGCCATATAAAATAAAACATTTTCTTTGAAAATATTCTTATAAGCTTGTAAGGAAAGCTTTGAAGATTTTATAACGGCGTAAAATAACCGCACCCGCCGTATAAGTTAAAAAACATTCTTACCTCAATTCTGTCGAAAAGGTTAAAAAGGACATTGTTTTGAAAACGACGGAAAGATTCCTTTATAAACCTCTTATAAAAAGTAAAACAAGGGTATAAATGACTTTAACCCATATTCTTGTAAATAGTAAAAATGTTTTGAAATACATTTTTAAGAAAACATGGATGTGGATGATAAAGAGATCCCAGTAGATTATTACGTATATACAACCTCGGATAATGAAGAGATTGTGAAATAACCCTTACCTTGTACTTTTCCTTGGTTGGGGTAGGTTAACCTCCTGTATAATGGTGAAATAATTGTTATTAAATTATACAAGAATCATATATATTAATATGATATCATATATGATCTTTTAACAATGATTTGTTAATAATATCTTATAATTATCGTCGTTTCGGGTGTTAACTTACTCATTTTCTTTTATATGTTTTGTTACATAAGTCATGTTTGTTGTATCTTATTCATATCCAGAATGATATCAAGTCCTTAAACATAATTTTTAAATCATTAAATGATAATTATACTTGAATGGATACGATGGAGAATGAATCTCATCGCGTTCGTGGAGACGGTAGTCCGTACGTACGCACGAACGCTACTTCCATTTAATTTTTATTTTAAAAGAATCGAATCCAAATGATTCATAGGTATATTACTATTCCAGTATAATAAAATATTTTATATATGTTACTTATGTTCATTAACACCATCCTTTATACGTTCCATGTGTGGTATGAACGAGTCATATCATTTTAAGGGGGCGGTAGTCCGCACTTCCTCAAATGAAATTATCGTATGTATATACAACATGAAACGAATAATGGTATGAAATAAAATGGAATTACAGAAGCTTATATATAAAATATATATCATTAATATCATATTTAATTACAGTTCCGTCATAATGGCCACCATGAGAGGTGGTAAGATGTATTTGAACAATCATCGTTTCGTGAGACGTTAGTTTGCCATCCACAGAAACATTATGTTCATCATCCATTAGATGGAGTTGTGTGTATGTGTAGTTGAATACTTCTTATAAAAACATCCTAGTATATTGTGGATACTGTTGTTGTTACAAAAGAAAGGAAATAAAAAGAGTTTGGGGGTTGGAGAAGCAAAATAAATGAAAATAATTTAAGAGAAATCGTTACCTTTAATCTAGGTAACTCAGTTTGGTTGGAACCAAAGGACTTCTTGAAATGCTTTCTGCCTAAGGGGAAGCTTCAAGGAGGAGGAGAGGGATGTGGGGGGATTAGTTGGGCAGAGTTTGGACGAGCCAAGTGGCTTGAGAGGTGTGAAGAAATGAGAAGGAGGAGTGCCCTTTTATAAGAGGGGTGAGGGGCACCTTTGGAAAAGCTAGAAATATTAATTTATAATAAATTCATATTCGGTTTCTAATGGCTCCAAAGTTGACTATTCAAAGTTTGAGGTGGGGATGGGTCGAAAACAACTCATCCAATAGAATTTAGACAGGTTTGGGTACTTATATTAACCTTATCTTTAAGTATTAACTCTAAGTTAATTAGTTTCACTTTTACAATGTCTCTTTGTATTTTTATATTATATGGTTAATAAACTTACCATATACATCCAAGAGACCCCCAAGTGGTCCATTAATGATTAACCTATCATGATATAAGTCTCTTGGCCGAACCTTAGATTTTTAGGAATTTAATATCAATTAATAATATAATATTTGTTTTAAGAACTCTTTTATGTCAATTTTGACACTATTCAATAGTTGATTTTTTGTGAAACTCATAACAGATTGATTACTTAGAAAAAAGTCAATTACATCAATCCTAATATATCATATTATCCTAGAAAATTAGTTTAATTCATTAAAAGTTTCATATTATATTTATTTGGGTATTTATAATATCAATTATTTTAATTTTTTACTATTATAGTAATTACTGCATCATCATTGTGTCATAAATAAAATAAATTATTTAATGTCTAAAAATTATAAATAAAATATCATTATGTAGGAAATCCTTTTAGCTTTCTAATGAATATTTATTATCCAAAATCCAACTTATATAACCCTATGTAACAATTGTTTTGCTAAAAGATATATGCTTGTGTCATTTTTGTATTCATTTTGACTTAATTAAAATAAAGTGTCATTATCACTTACAAGTGGATCCATGGGGTCCCAAAATTGACTCAAAGATTCCCATGGTCGACCATGTATCAACAAATAGGGTTAAGACACGTTTTAGGGTAATTTAGTATTATTATAATTTTATTTTTTTACCCTTATTTACCGGATTTACCCTTAACCATGGTAAATAAAATATTTACCGCAGTAATTATTCAAAATGTCTAAAAATAAAAGTTACCTATTTACACAATTTGAACATCCTGATTCCAAATATGGAATCCATTTTTCTAAATTAAAAACACAGAAGTGGCAGAAATTAATTTAAAATTAATTCCCGCTGTCAAAACAAAAAAGCGTGTTTTTAAGAGATAATAACTATCAAAAGATTGACACTTGTTTATGTTCGGTTTAATTGTACAATTATGTCCAATGACCAACATTATATTAAGTGGTAAAAATATATTCTAAATATACTTTAAAACCACTCAAATTCATAATTTATCACTATTAATTATTTTGATTAAAAAAGTTGTATTTAATTAAAATTTAGTAATTTTCACTATTCATCAAAATATGAAAGTTATCCGAAAAGTACCAAAATTTCACCCTAGACTAATTTCGATATTCCGAATCCAAAAATGAAGTCCATTTTGAAATATAAAATATATATGATTTCAAAATTTAGGTATTACTATTCATAATGGCTAGTTTGATTGGTTGTGGCGTGTGTTAAAACTCAAGGTTGCGTACAACACACGCTACTATTTTATTCAAAGGAAAGCGTACCGTGGAAGCTTGGGATGTTTCATTTTAAATTTTTGATGTCCCCATTTAGTCAAAAAGTTTAAAATATAGTATTTAAAAAGGGTTCACTATTAAAAGTTGATAAAAGTGCAATACTGAAAATGAATTTGTTCTTGCATTATATCTAAGAAACTCATAATATGGATTCTAAAATTATAAGGATTATATAAAGTTTAAAATTTAGATAATACTATTCATGACCTCTTTTAATGGATTTTTTTTGGTAAGTCATGGTGCAATTGAACTCGGTGTTGCGTGTAGTGCAAGTTATTGAATTATTTTGAAGAAATAACACACTATGAAATCTTGGGGTGTTACATTCTCCCCTCCTTCAATAAATTGCATCCTCGCAATTTGAAATTGTTCTTCGAAAATAAAAGGTTGAAAGTATAAAATATATTTGTGGGAAAACCCACATCGGAAATTGGGTTACTAAAATTTAGTCTTAATATGAGGAAAAGATAAATCAAAGGGTCACCACCAAATTATGATCTCGATTAGGAGAACATTGGTGGAAATTGGAGACATATAATCGGAGGAAAAACGTAAATATTTATAGGTAGTGATTGAGGTCATCAATCACAAAAAGTATAAAATTGAGGTCCTTAAACTCATCAATCTATGATGATTTGTAGTGCCATCGGTTCAACAAAATATAGGGTATTGGGATAACACATTTTTGACGTTTCAAAATATCTTAGTTGAAATCCCACATCGAAAAATGAATTAATGAGGCCTCTATTTAAAATAAAGAGTCGAAAGTATGAAGATTACCGAAAATAACACATACTAGGGTTCCATGTAGGAAAATATGGATATGGAAGAAAAATCTAACCATCAATTATCTGATGGAGAGTGGTAGAGAACATGGCTATAAAAAGGCCAACAATCCCAAAGCCATAAATTAGTGATGATTTAAGGTAACATCTAGGAAAACATTTTTGTTCAAAGTTGCTTTTCTTAATATTGAGGAATTTATTTATGAGATTGGCTAAGATCATAAGGAGATATACTTACTTTATAATTAGAGTTTTATCCATTAATAAATTTCTACCACAAACTCATCTTTCACTCTAAAAGATAATAGAATGTAAAAAATATTCTATTTACACTATTCGTATAGGGTTCCAAAATAAACGAATTTATAATTCATCTACATGATCTTTTAATAAAAACAACATTATTTAATCCAGGACATCTCATGGTCCAGTGGTAGGTGATACACCCTTGTCGCCCTTCGGTTGCGGGTTCAAGTCTCGCAGCCTTGCCGGACGCGACGGGTTGCCGCCCGACCTCCGGGTTGTCCTTTTATGGCAATCCAAAATAATCCAAACTAGAACTATCCAAAATACTTCTGTCCAAACTCATAGTCCAACATTTATAAGGAAGGTAAACATAATATAGATCCTTTTTACCCCGTAATAGCATATGAATACCTTCATCATGTATTACCATATTCCTTATTGATTACATTCATGCTCCCTTATTCCATATAGAAAGCTGGATATACTTCATTAATCCAAAAATGTTTTAAACCCCAACAATGATGGAATATACAAATCATTAATCAGTTCCAAGGTAGTCAAGAATATCCAATATATTTTTTCCAAAATAATCATGTATTATTCGAAAATCACTACCTCGGTATCAGAACTATATTATGATTTATCATTCTCTCAACCATATATTTTCCAAAAATTTATCCTGCTATTGAGTCACTTTTCTTTGTTCCACACAATCTCAAGTCCTTAATGAAATAGTACTGCAGTACCATCCTTATATACTCCATAATTATTATAACAAGTACATTGTTGATACAACACTCAATTGACATAATCAACATAAGAACTCTAATCATTACTCTTAATCTGTGGTAGTATCATAACTTGATTATTATCCAATAGCATCATTTGCGTCATAGTCTGATGACTGGGACATAGGTTCGCGTAGTGTCCAAACTCCTTGCAAATGAAGCATTGTACATTTAAAACCATTTTCTTACCCTTGCAGTCACGTACTTTGTGCCCTTTTCCTCCACACTTATAACAAACTCCCATTCCTTTCAGGGAAGTTCCAAGGTGTTTCTTTCCACAGTTACCACATATGGGAAAATTCTTCTTTTCCATCTTCCCTTTATCCATCTTTCTCTCTTCCATCCTTTTCTTCTCTTGCTTCCCTTCAAAGCCATAGGACTCAGTAAACTCTTTACTTATCTTATCAACACATGATATTATTTCTTCATATGATGATAATACATGGGAGACTATTTCTCTTATAAATTCTAGCTTAATACCATGAAAGATATGATCCTTCCTTCTCTTTGAATCATGTGTATTTCTGGAGTTCTCATTCCTTCTACTGGGCGCCATTTCTAAACAATGGCATAAACTAGATCAGTTTATGAATCAAAATACATAATTCCATACTTATAAAACACCTAACATAAATTGAACTATTTATGGATATAATCCATAATCATAAGAATTTTTTTCTTTGAGGAAGTATATACTCATAATCCCTTCAAAATGATTTGTAAAGAAAATGAGAGTTATCCTAAGCATATCCCCCGGGAGTGTCGTAACCAAGAGTGCAGCAAGGCCCGTTGTCGTGCACCAGTTCCCGTTCGAGTCTAGCTCAAAGCGGTGTTTTCGGGTTTTAACCCTAGGTACATCTGTGCCAGAGCCGCCTCTACCTGCTCGTATCCAGACAGGGATGTATTTCTCGGAAAACTCACAAAATCTCTACAATACCAAAATTCTAGGAAGTTCTTCTATACTAATCCTCAAAGTTCATCTTAGGTCTACGTGCTCTAATCAGAGTTTATCTAAATCTAGCTTCCAAGGTTTGTACTAAACTTCCTCTGATACCAACTGTAACGCCCCGACCCCAGCTACCCAGAGTCGGTGCATTACTTCGTAACATTGGCATGATCACAAGAAGATCAAATCTCGAAAGACCGATTGGTTTAGTAGCCTTGGAAACACTAGATATAATCATAAAGTTTTACATTACATTTCAAAGTGAAAAACTACTACAACAACAAAGTCTTCATATCCACACTATTAACACCTCATAATATCCCTGCAAGTCATTCATAATTTACTTCTTCACTACCTGGGAAAAATAAAACATAGAAAAGGGGTGAGCTCAAATGCCCAGTAAGGATAACAATATAGCGGAACATTCAAAATAAGCATAAACATTTAAGGCAATGAATTACTAAAACAAAATCCTTTTAAAATTGAACTTCAACATAGTATAGAAAAAGTAAAATGAAATAATGCCATTTACTTGTTCACATGGATATTCTACAAATCGAATAATCACATGCAAAAATCAATAACCACTTTCATAATGTTGGAATGCATAATGATAAACGTTAATTTCTTTGTCTAGGCCTCATCCCAAGACCTAGGGGTTACTTCTAACCGGAACCCAACCCGGAGTGCCTCTAATAACCGGACACCAACCCGGAGTGCCTCTAATAACCGGACACCAACCCGGAGTGCCTCTAATAACCGGACACCAACCCGGAGGGCATACTTTTACCAGTCCCTAACCTGGAGGGCTTACTTTAACCAGTCCCCAACCTGGAGGGCTTACTTTTACCAGTCCCCAACCTGGAGGGCTTACTTTTACCGGTCCCCAACCCGGAACATACTTGTTTAGCACATTCATCTGAAGAAAAGTTTGAAATATAAGATAAACATTCGGATTAAAACTAGCATACGAAATGTCAATAGTTTCACCATAAACTATGAATGGTATAAAATAGCACATCCACAGTCAAACATATCACAAAACCTTCAATACAATATAGAAGTTTTGTATTATAATAAATCAACTTCAAATAAGCGTAAAATCCATTAAAGGATGTTGACATAGATGAAATCAAAACACTTTTTAGAGAAATATCTCTTTCTATTTTTGAAATCATTTAAGAGCCATATAAAATAAAACATTTTCTTTGAAAATATTCTTATAAGCTTGTAAGGAAAGCTTTGAAGATTTTATAACGGCGTAAAATAACCGCACCCGCCGTATAAGTTAAAAAAACATTCTTACCTCAATTCTGTCGAAAAGGTTAAAAAGGACATTGTTTTGAAAACGACGGAAAGATTCCTTTATAAACCTCTTATAAAAAGTAAAACAAGGGTATAAATGACTTTAACCCATATTCTTGTAAATAGTAAAAATGTTTTGAAATACATTTTTAAGAAAACATGGATGTGGATGATAAAGAGATCCCAGTAGATTATTACGTATATACAACCTCGGATAATGAAGAGATTGTGAAATAACCCTTACCTTGTACTTTTCCTTGGTTGGGGTAGGTTAACCTCCTGTATAATGGTGAAATAATTTTTATTAAATTATACAAGAATCATATATATTAATATGATATCATATATGATCTTTTAACAATGATTTGTTAATAATATCTTATAATTATCGTCGTTTCGGGTGTTAACTTACTCATTTTCTTTTATATGTTTTGTTACATAAGTCATGTTTGTTGTATCTTATTCATATCCAGAATGATATCAAGTCCTTAAACATAATTTTTAAATCATTAAATGATAATTATACTTGAATGGATACGATGGAGAATGAATCTCATCGCGTTCGTGGAGACGGTAGTCCGTACGTACGCACGAACGCTACTTCCATTTAATTTTTATTTTAAAAGAATCGAATCCAAATGATTCATAGGTATATTACTATTCCAGTATAATATAATATTTTATATATGTTACTTAAGTTCATTAACACCATCCTTTATACGTTCCATGTGTGGTATGAACGAGTCATATCATTTTAAGGGGGCGGTAGTCCGCACTTCCTCAAATGAAATTATCGTATGTATATACAACATGAAACGAATAATGGTATGAAATAAAATGGAATTACAGAAGCTTATATATAAAATATATATCATTAATATCATATTTAATTACAGTTCCATCATAATGGCCACCATGAGAGGTGGTAAGATGTATTTGAACAATCATCGTTTCGTGAGACGTTAGTTTGCCATCCACAGAAACATTATGTTCATCATCCATTAGATGGAGTTGTGTGTATGTGTAGTTGAATACTTCTTATAAAAACATCCTAGTATATTGTGGATACTGTTGTTGTTACAAAAGAAAGGAAATAAAAAGAGTTTGGGGGTTGGAGAAGCAAAATAAATGAAAATAATTTAAGAGAAATCGTTACCTTTAATCTAGGTAACTCACTTTGGTTGGAACCAAAGGACTTCTTGAAATGCTTTCTGCCTAAGGGGAAGCTTCAAGGAGGAGGAGAGGGATGTGGGGGGATTAGTTGGGCAGATTTTGGACGAGCCAAGTGGCTTGAGAGGTGTGAAGAAATGAGAAGGAGGAGTGCCCTTTTATAAGAGGTGTGAGGGGCACCTTTGGAAAAGCTAGAAATATTAATTTATAATAAATTCATATTCGGTTTCTAATGGCTCCAAAGTTGACTATTCAAAGTTTGAGGTGGGGATGGGTCGAAAACAACTCATCCAATAGAATTTAGACAGGTTTGGGTACTTATATTAACCTTATCTTTAAGTATTAACTCTAAGTTAATTAGTTTCACTTTTACAATGTCTCTTTGTATTTTTATATTATATGGTTAATAAACTTACCATATACATCCAAGAGACCCCCAAGTGGTCCATTAATGATTAACCTATCATGATATAAGTCTCTTGGCCGAACCATAGATTTTTAGGAATTTAATATCAATTAATAATATAATATTTGTTTTAAGAACTCTTTTATGTCAATTTTGACACTATTCAATAGTTGATTTTTTGTGAAACTCATAACAGATTGATTACTTAGAACAAAGTCAATTAAATCAATCCTAATATATCATATTATCCTAGAAAATTAGTTTAATTCATTAAAAGTTTCATATTATATTTATTTGGGTATTTATAATATCAATTATTTTAATTTTTTACTATTATAGTAATTACTGCATCATCATTGTGTCATAAATAAAATAAATTATTTAATGTCTAAAAATTATAAATAAAATATCATTATGTAGGAAATCCTTTTAGCTTTCTAATGAATATTTATTATCCAAAATCCAACTTATATAACCCTATGTAACAATTGTTTTGCTAAAAGATATATGCTTCTGTCATTTTTGTATTCATTTTGACTTAATTAAAATAAAGTGTCATTATCACTTACAAGTGGATCCATGGGGTCCCAAAATTGACACAAAGATTCCCATGGTCGACCATGTATCAAAAAATAGGGTTAAGACACGTTTTAGGGTAATTTTGTATTATTATAATTTTATTTTTTTACCCTTATTTACCGGATTTACCCTTAACCATGGTAAATAAAATATTTACCGCAGTAATTATTCAAAATGTCTAAAAATAAAAGTTACCTATTTACACAATTTGAACATCCTGATTCCAAATATGGAATCCATTTTTCTAAATTAAAAACACAGAAGTGGCAGAAATTAATTTAAAATTAATTCCCGCTGTCAAAACAAAAAGCGTGTTTTTAAGAGATAATAACTATCAAAAGATTGACACTTGTTTATGTTCGGTTTAATTGTACAATTATGTCCAATGACCAACATTATATTAAGTGGTAAAAATATATTCTAAATATACTTTAAAACCACTCAAATTCATAATTTATCACTATTAATTATTTTGATTAAAAAAGTTGTTTTTAATTAAAATTTAGTAATTTTCACTATTCATCAAAATATGAAAGTTATCCGAAAAGTACCAAAATTTCACCCTAGAATAATTTCGATATTCCGAATCCAAAAATGAAGTCCATTTTGAAATATAAAATATATATTATTTCAAAATTTAGGTATTACTATTCATAATGGCTAGTTTGATTGGTTGTGGCGTGTGTTAAACTCAAGGTTGCGTACAACACACGCTACTATTTTATTCAAAGGAAAGCGTACCGTGGAAGCTTGGGATGTTTCATTTTAAATTTTTGATGTCCCCATTTAGTCAAAAAGTTTAAAATATAGTATTTAAAAAGGGTTCACTATTAAAAGTTGATAAAAGTGCAATACTGAAAATGAATTTGTTCTTGCATTATATCTAAGAAACTCATAATATGGATTCTAAAATTATAAGGATTATATAAAGTTTAAAATTTAGATAATACTATTCATGAACTCTTTTAATGGATTTTTTTTTGGTAAGTCATGGTGCAATTGAACTCGGTGTTGCGTGTAGTGCAAGTTATTGAATTATTTTGAAGAAATAACACACTATGAAATCTTGGGGTGTTACAAATTCTCCATTGCTACCTGAATGAAACTGGTTCATAATTAAGTGTAGATAAATTATACTAAATATCAAATTAAAATATGGATAATTACATTCTGTAAAATCAGTGGAATCATTGGGTACTTCAAATGATGTTCAAAAATGTACCACATAATAGTGCATTTTAAGAAGGAATTAAAATCATAATGTGAAATGATGTTCAAAGTGTAAAATTATCTAAAATGTTGTTTATAAATAATAATGAACATGAATAATATATATAATAAAAATGAATATTAGCCTCCTTTAGTGGCTACTAAACAATCCATTTTATGTAATTGGATTCCCCTTTATGCGTTTAATAGTTTAAAATACATACCCCTAATTTTCCATTTATTGTATCCAATGGATGGTAATTATAGGAATAAGTCTAAAAAACATTGAAAATATCATTGTAATGACTGCCCTAATGAGATTCCCAACAATATAGGAGAGGGAATTGAAATCTTTTACATGATAATATCTCATTTAACTCATGTTTTTAATAGAATCCTAGATCAAGAAGATCGTCCAACCCCATATGAATGAACATGTCAGAATCGATAACTTCCTGAGACAAAGGCCTCTTACTTTCAATGGATCATTCGGTCCCTCAATCGTTAAAAAATGGATCAAATTAATTGAGAATGTATTCTCTATCTTTTGATACACCGAACAAGAGAAGGTTTTTATGGATTCTAATCGTATAGATGTTAATGTAGATAAATGGTGTAAATTGATAAAAAAATATGAATCATATGGAAGAGATCAAGGAGAAGAGATAGAAGGATTTCCGAAAAAAAATTAATGAATATCTACCTCACACACTTTGAATTAGGATGGAAAGGGGATTCCTTTCACATTATAAAAAAATGACAATAAATCAGAGTGTGCAAGGAAAACATCACAAGGCTTTCACAACAAGCTTCCAATTCTACTATTATCATCGGATGTAAATTTTTTACCACTTCTTTGGTGGGATAAAAACTATTCTACTAAAACCACTGGAAATCCAAGACTTTGATAACTATAATGATTTTTTTATGTGACCTTAATGTTGAAATTCATATTAGTGAATCACAGGGGTATCCTGAGGATACGAAGTGGAAGGTGGAGTCATATTCTAGTGGTATGATATAGAAATCTATCTATTCTAATAAATTTCAACACCCCACTAGCAAAATGTGAAGAAAGAGGAACCCTGAAAATTTCATGAAGGGGAAAGGAAATGCTTCATGTGTTGGAAGTATGGGCGACTAGCTGGCAATGATAGGCATAATAAACACTATTGTGATAGAAGAGAGGAATGACCCAGTAAACCCTCATAGCATTATTCATTGCTACAATTGTAAGGAACCAGTGCATTTCTCAAACCAATAAACTAAATATGGGTTTTAGGAGGCAACCAATAACCTCCAAGGAAGCTAGGTAGAGATTTCTCTATCACAACTGCTGAAGTGAATCCCAACAAGGAAGTTGAGAAAGGTACTCTAGTTATTAATTCATGAATCGAGAACATACTTTTTGATTATCGTTATATGCATTAATTTATATCCTGAATGTTTAGTAGTATAATCCAAACACGACCAAAAAGCATGGATGTTGGGATGTCGATGAAAATGGAAAATGGGGAATTCTAGCATCCCATGTATATATCCTTTCCCCAATATAAAATTGTGGATTTAAATCCCCAATGGACCTTATAATAATTCCCATAGTGGAATTCGATGGAATTATTGGAATAGATTTTATTTCCCTATATAAGGCTGAAATAAATTTACGTGAGAGGTAAATCTCTCTTCATATAAGGAATCAACCCTAGATTCTATACAATTTCATGTTGGAGGCATAATCTTCTTTAGAATCAACATCCCAAGCATAGATATTACTTCTATATGAGAATGCATATCTTTCTAAAAAAAGTATAAAGAAGGAACCATCCTCTAGGACCTGACTATTGAGATGTAATTCACTGATGTGTTTCATGAGGAATTTTCTAGACATCCTTTGGATGTAGATTTTTAATTCTGTATTGTTCTTATACATGGAGTGTTGTAAATATGAAAGGCTCAGTGTATAATGGATGTTGTGGAACATGAGGAGGTAAAGAAATAAATATAGGAGAATCTGGAAAAAGGGTTTATACGCCCTTGTTCATCACCATGGGGTGAATCAGTCCTCTTTTTCTTGAAGAAGTAGGGGTCAATGCGCAATTTCATTGATTATCGTGAGATAAAAAAATCACGATATATAAAAAGTATCTTTTTTCAGAAATTGATTACTTGTTCAGTCAGCTACATGGAGGAAAGTAATTCTCCAAGGATGATATGTGGTGGGGACATTACCAAGTAGTGTGGGATAAGGAGGGTATCCCCCATACTGCTTTTCATACAATTTATGGGAACTATGAACTCATATTAATGACTTTAGGACTCACTAGTGATCCAGAAATATTAATGGACATGATGAATTTAGCCTTTAGATATTGCATCGGAAAATTTGTGGTAGTCTTTATTGATGATATTCTAATATACTATAAAATTAATAAGGTCCATTATGATCATTTTAGTACTGTTCTAATGATATTATGAAAGGAAAATATTTATTCCAAGTAAAAAAAATGTGAGTTATAGTTTAAGGAATTATCGTTCTTGGGGAATATCATCACTATCAATATGATATCTATGGATCCTTGAATAACTTAGTCAATTTATGGATGGTCGAGGCCAGAATCTATGATTGGAATCTATAGTTTAAATATAGTAGTTGATTATTATCATTGATTTGTGAGAAATTTCTCAGGGTTTTCAAAACCACAATCCAAGATAAATTGGAATGGTGTAATGTTTTATTGGAATGATGAATGTGAAGATAGGTTCATGGATTTGAAAATGAGGCTTATCGCTATTCCCAGGCTCACACTACCAACATGTGGAGAGGTTTTGTGGTATTCAGTGATGCTTAGAAGAAGGGAACAAGTTGTGTGTTGATGATAAATGAAAATTTCATTTCATATTCTTAAAGTCAATTTAAATTTCATGAGAAAGACTATACAACAAATCATCTGAAGTTAGCTTTTGTGATCTTATCTATAACAACGCTTTTATTTATTACACACATAAATATGATTCATTTCATAATACTGCACATAAGACAAATCTAAGGGTCGATAGTTCTACTATCTTGGGAAATTAAGAACATTACATAACAACTTAAAAATTAAAACACAACAACATTATTGAAAACATCTTTTAAATCACCACAAAATTCCATCATACTTAGAGTTGCATGGGATAACCTAAGGACATGCGTAACAAAGGGGGGATCTAAAAAGGCCTTTAAGGGAGTAAAAAATTAATAAAATGAAGAATATGGTACATGTTATGTAATAGGCATATCAATTAATCAAAACTGAAACATGAACATAATGGCATGATATAGCATGATAATCATAACATAGAAATGTGGAAAACATATTTTGAATGATTTTGGCACGATCCAAGGCTTATTAAAAAGGGAGCATGAGTAAACCCTCATTTAACTTGAATTCACATCAGTAATCCATAATTTCACTTGACATATCATGATACTAATCACTGACCAATGCATTGGAGCACTATCATTGCACACCCTTCTTAATCATTTCATTTCATGCATAAGTGTGAAAGATGGATCATATAACATGGATTCATTAAACATCATAATTTATTCTATGGTAAAGGAATGTATAATCTAGACATGAATCACTATAATCAATAAGTAAATTTTCATAATGGTGAATAACCTTGATATATAAATGGGTATGGTATTCATTTCACAATGACTTTCTCTTAGAAAATCACGGTGCAATTTTGGCAGCATAATGGCGTGACATAAGAATTCATACAAATGGTTGATGAGAGAGAAAGGGGCATGTAATCATATTTATATCAAATGGAAAATAATTGGTTTATATAGACACATGTCCCAACATATGTAATGTAATTTATATTCATAATAAAATAATATTTCTTAATTGTAAATGAGGAGAGCGAAACCCCTTATGATATTTCAGCATGGTAACTGGTGTACATGGGGGGTCATTAATGAGAAAGAATGTGGTACCTTATCATTGAAACCTAATAAGGGATGTATAATAGAGTTTTTAAATCATACCCCATCATTTTTAATTGAAATGACAAGGGTATAGACACTTAATAAAACTTGGAAAAAATGAGAGAGGAAGAAATCCCTTACTTGGAAGTGTGATCTGAATGGCTTGGTAGGGGATTGATAGACACTTATTAGGAGCTTGGGGCGCCTTGGGTGGATTATAGAGATATGGGGAAGAGTTTGGTCATGTTAAAAAGGTTTATGGTGAATAGAACTGGGATATTGGGTGGGCTTATATAGTAAAATAGAGGGAATTCTTTATTATTTAGGTTTTGGACACCTCACATTATACTAATTAAAACCACAAACCAACCCATGGTTTTTGCCCAAGGTTTTATCCAAAGGAGAGTGGAAAAAATTATTATATTATTCTAGTGGACTAAATTCTTAAAATATTATGCTTTTTTATGTCGAGGAGAGTCACAATCTCAAGGAAATCATTTTAAACGTAAAATGTTTTTATAAGTCTTGGAGGGTCAACTAAGGCACCATAAAATTAATCAAAAAAATATGAAATCACATTATTCAAAAGTTAAAAACAATATTGGACTAAAATAATTTTTATATTATTTTATTAGATCACTATTGGGTAATTATGATGTCATAAAACACATTATATAATTAAACGATACTTAATTTTTACCCCAAATTTCAACTGTCTCAAAAAAATTATGAAATAATCATCGTTGGATAATTTCAACATCTTATTTCAAAAAATAATATTCATTTTATCAAAAAAAAATTCTAAATATGTTATTTTCATCTTTTAAAATAAAAAGATACATTTAACGAAAATACATGGGTTTTGACAAAAACATCTTTCAAAGATTAATAAAAATTACAATTGTATTCGTAAAAAATATATGATAATTTATTTTTAACAAAAAATTAATTTATTAACAGTATTTCATTAAAATATTATTTAAATAAAAAATCCATTAATTCATCAAAATATATTTTGTAATTTAATATTAATTAAAAACAATATTTTTTCATTAAAAACTATTTACAGAGTTATAATAAATAAAAAAATGTATATTATCTATAAAATAATAATTTACATAATCATATTGCTACGGTCTTGTTACATAACCCCTTATAACACCCACATAAGGCTGAAGGGTAAGGTTTGTGATGGTGAAATTCTCTTGGGAGGCTCAAATAACATTGATTGGGTGGTAATCTCAATTAAATTATACTACCCTCGTATGCAGTTCTGCTCCAACATAATGTGTTGACACTTGTCTTGGGATTCGTTAAGAGAAAAGACAATTGATGCCACCTCCTTTGTGAGCTCTGACAAATGGGATTCATATAGAGCAGTTCTATTGGATGAGGTCATCACTTCCATTGTCTGAGTAAAATTGATTTGTTAAAGCACTATATTTATACTAATCATGTCATCGCTATTCAAATGAAATATTAGCAATGATCAAAATTATTAAAGGTTTTTAAATATATAAAAAATTAAAACCAAATAGGATCATATGTTATATAACCATTTTATATAATAATACATTTAATTAGATCAAGGGGAATTTTCATTGATAAGAGTTTCAGTCCTTACAATCTTCCCCTTTTAAGAAATTTCTCCCTCAAAATTTCCTTTTCCCGCACTAAAATAGATGAGGGTAACCCTACTTTATCACTTCCTCTAATTCCAACATTGCCTCTTCAAACTTGTTGCTTTTCCATAACACCTTGATTAGTGGCATTTTCATATTTCGTATATCTTTTTCCAAATGATCTACGATCTTCACCGGATTCTCCTCATAGGAGAGGTAATTCTCCAATGGTTCCACCTCTATATTGAGTACATGTGATGGGTCAGGTATGTACTTTCTTAAGAGTGATACATTGAGTACATAATTTACATGAGATAGGATTGGTGGGAGTAATAGTCTGCATACCACTTCTCCAATGCATTCAAGGTTCTCAAAGGAGTGGATGTGCCTTGGAAAAAGCTTTCGATTCTTCTCAAACCTAATAACACTCTTCCATGGTGATATGCAGAGAAATACCATGTCTTTGACATATAACTATAGGTATCATCATGGATTATCAGTATAGCTGTTTTGTCAACTATGATAATCTTTATATTGTTGCTCGATGGTCTTAACCTTCTCCACCATTTCTTAGACCATTTATGGACCTATGAGTTTTCACTCCCCGACATCATTTCAACATGTCGGTGTTCTACACCTCTTCCCATAAAGGGATTCATAAGGACCCATTTGGATGCTTGTGTCGAAACTGTTGTTGTAAGAGAACCCAACCAGAGGACGATTTTGATCACATTCTCATTTGATGACCATTTAGAAAGCTCTCAACAATTCCTCAACTGTTTGGATAGTCTGCTTAGATTGGCCATCAGGTTGAGGATGATAAGCCATACTAAATTTCATCTCAGTATCCAGAGCTTATTAAAGAAACATCCAGAACATATTGGGGAATCATGGATCTCAATCGAAAACATTAGATAGTGGTTCTCCAAGCAGCATTACAACTTTTCTGATATATATGTACCAGTTTGTACAATGGGAAATCATCTCAAATTGTAATCAAGGGTGTAGTCTATGTAATACGATCGACAACAACCCAAATAGAATTATTTCCATTGGATGTATTCGGATGTATGATGTCAAATTCCATGGTGATTTTATCCCATTTCCATTTTGTTATGGTTAATAGTTGAACCATCACCTTAGAATTCTGTCTCTCAGACTTCACGTGATGACATACCAGGCAGTTTGATGTGTACTTAGTGATCCTCTTCTCCATGTTTTCCCACCAATAATGCTTAGGTAGATCTCAATACATATTTTTTTCCTATGTGAATAGAGAAATTCAAATTATGTGCATCATCCAAAATTTCATTCTTTAACTCCAGATTTGGTGGAACCCATAATCTAGTCCCAAATATCCCAAGTCCTTTATCATTAACATTGATCTTTGAGGATTTCCCATTTCTAATAGTTTCAACTTTCCTATGAATTCCGAAATCAACCATTTGATTATCCTTTAACCTTTCCAAAAAGAGACTATTGAGAAATCATTTGTGATAGGATTGATGATATTCCATTCTTTATGATTCATATGTCCATCTTCATCAAATATAATAACAATAGATCCTTTTAAATTATCATTAACGACATAATCTCTACGCCCTTTCTTCATATAGCATGTTCCACCTTGTTCGCTTTCCCAAGGTGGCAATGTATTATGTAGTCATAGTCTTTGATCATCTCTAACCATCTTCTTTGATGAATATTCAATGCTTTCTGTCTGAATATATACTTTAGGATTTTGTTGTCAATGCATATTTCACACTTATCCCGAAAGAGGTAATTCTGCAAAAAATTTAATATAAAATATCACTTCATAAAACACTAGATCATGTGTTGGATTGTTTTTCTCATGATCTTTTGATTTAATTGAAACATAGGCAATGAATTTTTCAATTTTCATCATCGCACAACAGATGCCCTATTTCAAAGCATCACTAAAAACCAAAAAAAAATTCTCTACTTGTGGGTAATGTGAGAATGGGTGTTTTGATAAGCCTCATTTTGAACTCCTTGATGTTATCTTGACATTAATCACTCTAGGTAAACGTTTCTACCTTTTCTAGTTATCTTGGTATCAAGGTTTCAAAATGTTGAGAAATTTTTCACAAATCAGCGAGAATATCTACCTAACCCTAGGAAGCTACGGATATCCGTCACCGAATTTGGCTTTTTACATCTCTAAATTATATCTTTATTGGATGGATCTACATATATCCCATTACATGTGATTATATGACCCATTAATGAGACCTATTTCAACTGTAACTCGCACTTATTGTACTTTTCATAGATCTTTTCCTTTCCCAAGGTCTCTAGAGCGGTGCTTAGACGCTCCTTATACTACTCCTTGGTTTTGGACTATATTAAGATATCATCTATAAAGACTACCAAAAATTTGTTTAGGTAATATATAAAGACTCTATTCATCAATTCGATGAATATTTCTGTTGATCTAGTGAGTCTGAAAGGAATTACTGTAAATTTATAGTGCCCAAAATTTTTCTAAAAAGCAGTCCTGGGGATATCTTCCTTCACCCCCTTACTTTGTAATATCTCAACCAAAAATCCACATTGGATAATTATTGTGATCTACATAAATTACAGAAAAATTAATCAATCTGGGGAAGATGATTCTTTTTTATTTATCCGATTTGGTTGGTCTCATGATAATCAATGCAAAGGCGCATTGACCCATCCTTTTTCTTCAAGTAGAGGACTGGTCCACCCCAAGGAGAAGCACTAGGTCGTATAAACCCTTTATCTATAATATCATATAGTGGTTTATTCATATCCAACTTCTCTAAAACATCCCATATATATATAGTCTTCTATACTGACAATTCCCCATGAAATAGATCAATTGAGAATTCAATATCTCTTAAAGAAGGTAGAACATGCAATTCCTCGGGAAACACATCAGTGAATTCCCTCAAATTAGTCATCTCTTCATGGATGGTTTCTTCCATAGTTTCAATATTGTAAGAAACACATGTGTGACCATAGGGTAGTAATATACACGCTTGATATGATCGATCTAAATAACATTCATCATCCTCCTTGTACTTTTACAGAATCGGGGGTCAATTACCCATATGGAGAGAGATTTCACTATCACAGAAATTTATTTTGGATCTATATAAGGAAAGCCAATCCATGACAAGAATTGCATAAAATTCCACAAGATCTAGTATATCGAGGTTTATCATGAATTTTAATCCACAAGTTATGATAGAGGGGGAGTTATATTAATGGGATCCAATGATTTCCCCATTTTCCTTCCTCACCAACATCTTTACTTCGATGATTTTTTGGGGTGTTGGGATTATTCTACTAAACATTTAGGATACAAAAAATATTTTAGAATGAAAATAAAAAAATACATTCTTTATTATGTAATGAATAACTAGCATAACTATCACCACATCATTTTCGAGGATCACAGTAGTTGTAGTGATGGAAAAATCGTTCTCTTTTTTTCGTGGAGGTTGTTTGTTTCCCCCAAAAACCCTCGGCTTAGGGAATTTTTTTGAAATGTGCCCTGGTTTTTTGTATTTGAATTAATGAACAATGCATTAAGGGTCAAACATATTGTTTCCCTCCTTTGTCACAACCATGGGTTTGTCTTGTTGGCAGTTAGTGGCCAGGGTCCCTTCTCTTCCACACCTATGGCATTTCCTCACCCCCTTCATGCAATTTCCAGGGTTCTTTTTTCCATACCATTGGAATGTGGGTTTATGGATTTTCATAGAACCATTGGATTTATCCATGGAACTAACATAATTAACTTCCACATTACAATTCTTATCCCCGTGATACCCCTGATATTTTTAAATCTCCATTTCGACTGTGAGGGCACATCGGACAATTTCTTCAGATCTCTCGAAGTCACAGATCACTTTGGCTTTCCGTAGACTATGTTTTATCCCACAAAAGTATTGGTCATCCTTCCATTTAGCGGTAACAACCATGTTGGAGGAATATCATGAAAGACTTGTGAATTTTTCCGCATACTCTCTAATGGATTTTTCATTTTTTTTCTTTGTGGGCATGGATGTCCCTTTCTATCTTATTTCGGAGGGTGCGAGGAAAATATTTATCGAAAAAAGTTTCTTGAAAATCCTTATATTACAATTCATTGATCTCCTACTAAGTCTTCTTATTTTTGATCAATGCCTAACATTTATCTACTTCACCCACCATACAATTAGCTTCCAGAAGAACCATATATTATTTAGAACATTAAAGGATGGGGAAGATATTTTTAATGGAGTTGATCTATTGTTTAGAAATTGGGGGATCATATGTTCCATTAAAATTATAAGGTATTTGTCTCATGAAGCTCTTAATTTGTACTTGTTCATTCATAGGGGGGATTAACATTCCTCTTGACACATGTTTCTATTAAAAACATGAGTTAACTAAGATAGTATCATGATAATGTTTATGATTCCCATTCTCATCATATTAGGAATTTTATTATAATAGTCATCACATTGATCATCACATCATTTTTTAGATCGAGTAATCCTATTACATGCCATTTTATGGATTAAAAGGAAATTTATGGGAAACACATAAAGGGTAATCCAAATTCAGAAACTGATGAATTTTAAATTACTTTTACATCCTTAACTTATGAATTTATTGAATTCAATCTATGTTATCCAGGATCTACATAAAAACATATATTTATAGGGGAAATTTTTTTATTCCATTAATAATGGTCCATACTATGATTGTTTATTTACCAAAGAATATCCCTCGGGAGTGTCGTAAACAATAGTGCAACTAGGTTCATTGTCGTGCACCCGTTCCCATTCAAGTCTAGCTCAAAGAAATGTTTTTGGGATTTACACATAAATACATCTATGCCAGATCTGCCTCTACCTGCTCATATACATACAAGGATGTATTTTATTCATAAACCACTTACTCATTGATCACCAAAATTTAGGATTGTTCTTATTATACGTAGTCTTATCCCTAAGGGTTTCACTAGGGTTTTCTAATAGAAATCCCAAAAATAACTAAATGTATCCTCTGATACCAACAATAACATCCATTCTATTTATTAAACATATAAACATGATTCATTACATAATCCTAAACATATGAAAACTCAGAGTATTGAGAGGTCTAGTGCCTTATGAAATTCGGAACATTACATAACAACATAGAACATAAAACACAACAACATTATTGAAAACTTATTTTACATTACAACAATATTCCTTCATACTTATCATTGCATGGGATATCCTAATGACATGCATCAAAAATGAAGAGCTACAATTCCCAGTATTGGAGTAAAAAAAGCATAATATGATGAATTCAAAACATGTTAGGTAATAGGAATATAAATGGAGCACAAGAGAAACATGACCATAAAGGCATGTTATAACACGATTATCATAACATAGAAATGTATCAACATCATTTAACATGATTTTAGCATGAGAAAATGATCATTGTACATGGAGGATTAGTAAAACCTCATTGCAATTGACGTACAATGATACTAATCTTCACCCAATTCATTGGATTGATTTCAGGATATAGCCTACTTAATCATTTCATTTCATGCATAAGTGTGCCAATGGATCATATAACATCGATTAAATAGACATCATTATTTATTCCATGATAAAGGAATTTGGAATCCATACATGAAACTGTATAATCAATAAGTAAATGTTCATAATTTTTAATATCCTTGATAGAGAAATTGTCATGGTATTCACAACACAATGACTTCGTCTGGGAAATTTGTGGTGCAATTATGGCAGCATGACGACGTGACATAAGAATTCATAAAAATGGTTGATGAGAGAGAATGTGATGTATCGTCATATGTATATAAAATGGAAAGTAAGAGGGTATTATAGTTACATTTCCCCAAATATTTAATTTAATTTAGAATCATCATACAAAATAATTTGTTGAATGTAATTGAGGAGAGAGAAATCCCTTATGGAATTTCGGCATGGTAATGGGGGTACATGTGGGGAATTAATGAGAGATAAACAGGTAAATAATTATTAAAACATTAGTAGGGATGTATAGGGGTTGTTTGAAATCATACCCCAACATTTTTAATTGAAAATACAAGGGTATAGAAACACAATGAAACATGGAGAAAAATGAGTGAAGAAGAAATCCCTTACATGGAAGTGTGATCTCAAAGGATTATGAGGGGCTTGAGAGTGGTTTTTTTATATTGGGGCAGCATGGTAAGATTATATAGAGAGTAGGTAAGGGTTTTGTCTAGATAAATAAGTTTTATGTGAAGGGAAGTGGGAGCATGGGTGGGTTTATATATGAAAAGAGAGAGAATTCTTCATTATTTAGGATTTGGAGACATCAAGTTAAATTAATCAAAACCACAAACCAAACCATGGTTTTTTCCTGTGGTTTCTTCCAAATGGGAGTGAAAAACATTATTAAATAATTAAAATTTACTAAATTATTAAAATTTTAGGCTTGCTTATGTGCAGGTGATTCTCACTCTCAAGAAAATCATTTTAAAACCTAAAATGTCTTAAAATTCTTGGAGGGTCCACTAAGGAACCATAAAATTAATAAAGAAAATTTAAAATGACATTATTTTAATGAGGAAACATATATTTTCCGAACATCATGTTTATAGTATTTTATTACATCACTATCGAGTCATTATGATGTCAAAAAACACATTATATATTTTAATAGTATTTAGTTTTTACCCAAATATTCGACTCTCTATGAAAATTAGGAAAAAATAACCATTTGATAATTTAAACGTCCTATTTGAAAAAATAATATACATTTTATCTAAATAATTTTATATATATATGAATTATTACCTTTGAAATAAAAATTAACATTTTTTGAAAATTCCTAGGTGTTGACAAAAACAGTTTTAAAACCGTAATAAAAATCACAATTGTACTCATATAAATTATATGATCATTTATATAAAAAAAATTAATTTCATAAAAATATTTCATTAGAATATTCTTTAATTCAAGAATCCATTAATTCATAAAAATAGATATCATAATTGAATATTAAATAAAATTACTATTTTTTCTTTAACAACTATTTAAAAAGTAAAAATAATAAAACGAATGTATATTATCTATAAAAAATTAATGTACATAATCCTAGTGCTTGTGTATTGTTACATAACCCCTTATAACATCCACATAAGACCAAAGGGTAAGGTGTGTGATGGTGAAAAACTCATGGAGAGGCTCATATAACATCACTCAGATGGTAATATCTATTAACATTCACTTCTCTCATAGGAGGTTCCTCTCAGGCATAACGTGCTGAAGCATGTCATTGGTTTTGTCAATAACAAAGCCTAGTGATGCCACCTAATTTCTGAGCTCCATGAATTGGGCTTCGTATGGAGAAATTATTCTGGATGAGGACATCAATTCCTTTTTTATAAGTAAATTTTATTTCTTAAATCCCAATATTTATACTAATCATGTGGTCACTGTTCAACAGCTATATTAGCAATAGTGACAATTATTAAAGGTATTTTAAAATAAGAAACATAAAACCAAAGAAGTCTATATGTTATATAACCATTTTACATAATAAGACACTTAATTATATTAAGAATAATTTTCATTGATAATTGGTTGAGTCGTTATATTCAATTTGAAAATTTAACAACATTACCTCGTTTGAGACAAGTTTTAAATATATACGGATCACAAAATCCTCATGTATATATTTACACAGAAATAGCTGAATATGTGCCAATGAAGATTGTTATAGCTTGTCAAAAGCTATGACAGTTAAATTCAATACAACCTGGGGAAAAAATTAAGTGGAAGACACTCCAATTAGAAAGGATCCAATAAGTGTTTCATGGATGATAGTTGAGAAGGATCCGATGATCGTAGACTTAATGTGGATGGACATGTGAATCATAAAGGAAGGAACATCATCAATACTATCACAGATGATTTGTCAACCGTCTCATCTAGAGAGTTAAATGGATGCTCGAAGAGATGATTTTGGAATTTAGAAGAATGTGGAAACTATTAGACAAGGTAAATACTCAATGTTAAATGTTAATGAAGATGATGTTTTATGATTTGGGTTAAGACTATATATACAATAAAATCATTTGTTAATGAAGTAGTTGATGGATAATGAAAATACTTGAACCTTATCTATCCACCATGGAAGTACAAATATGTATCGAGATCTCTGGGAACACTAATGGTGGGACAATATGAATAAGGAGATCATAATATATACACCAGGATGTCTCATATGACCAAAAGTTAAGGCGGAAAGGAATCAATCTAAGGTGATGATGAAACCATTACCCATTCCTACGTGGAAAAGGGAAAACACAACCCTGGAATTTGTCATTGGGATTCCTAAGTCATATATTGGAAACTATTCTATTTTTGTTTTGGTGGATCATATTACAAAGACATAAAAATTCATTTCGATTCGAGAGGATTTCTCATCGGATCATCCTTCATGGACATAAATCATATAAGTGGAGAGGTTTAATGGTGAACCAATATTGATTGTATTTGATCGACATCAATGATTGGCCTCTATGTTCTGGAAGAGTCTCCAACATTCTCTGAATAATGAGTTAAACTTCCTCACAGACTATCACCCTCAAACTAATTGACAGACTGAGTGGACTATCCAAACACTTGAGGACACGATGAGACCATGCTCAATGGACATCAATGGAGGATGTGATCAAAATATTCCTCCCTCTGAGTACGCTTAAAGAAACAGTTTCCACTCAATAATCCAAATGTCTCCCTATGAATCCCTTTATGGGAAGAGGTGAAAACACCTGCATGTTGTGATGAAGGTTTGGAAAAAACTACAAGGCCCTGAAATGGTTGAGGAAATTGGAGAGAATGTTAAGACCATTTAGGAGTACATAATAGTTGGTAAGAGATGACTAAAAAGCTATGCTAACAATCATCGACATGAACTAGAGTTTGATATTGGAGACATGGTATTCCTCTTCATATCTCCATGGATGAAAGTTATGATATTTGGGAATAATTGAAGGGTTAGTCAAAGATACACCTGCCCCTTTGAGATCCTTGATCACATCGGAGCAGTGGCCAACCGAATAGCACTCCCACCTAACCTATATCAATTACATGATGTTTTCCATGTATCCCTCATGAGAAAGTGAATACCATAACCCTCATATGTACTCAATCCATAGGTAGTACCATATGAGAATGACCTATCATATGAGGAGAAAATAGTGTAAATATTAGATCATGTAGAAAAAGTACTACAAAATAAGACAATGTACCTATTCATAGTGTAGCGGGGAAACCAAAAGATTGAAGAGGATACATGGAAACCAGAGAAGGAGAAGGAAATTAGTTACCTTCAACAGTTTTAATGTGGGAAAGGAAAATTTTTAGGGAGAACATTCTTAAGGGTGATAGATTGTAATGACTCAAACTATTATAAAAGAAAATTTCTTTTTGATTCAATTAAATGTCTTATTTTTGTAAAATGGATATATAAAACACATGAAATATTTTATTTATTTAAAATATTATTTAAATTACTATTAAGTATCTTACCAAGAAAAATATAGCCATTGAACAGTGATCACATGAATATTATTAATATTGGGTTTTAACAAATCCATTCGACTAATAAATGGAGGTGATGTCCGTGACCAGTAGGATTGTTACCCATGAAGCCCATTTATCAAAGCATTCTAGGGAGATAGAATTTCTGGAATATTCCCCAGTCCAAGACAAATTGGATATTAATCACCTTAATTATAATCGAAACTATTTATGGAATATTTTTAATCTCATTGAGATCACAACCGAGTCCATGTTCACTGAATGACCCCACAAAATCCCTACCATCAAACACCTTACTCTTATGGAGTATACTGGTGCAATAAATGGATATGTATCAAAACCATACCATTATTATTATGTACATTAATTTTTTATATAAAAATGAATATATTTTTATTCTATTGTTTTTACTTTATAAATGATATTTAAAGAACAAATAGTATCTTTACTCAATATTCCAATTCATTTAAGAAATATATTATGGTGAATTAATAGATTTTTTAAATAAATAATATTTTCAAAAATATTATCATTAAATTAATTTTATTAAATAAAAGAAATTATATAATTTTTATGATGCCAAATGTAATCTTTATTATGGTTTGGAAACGATTTTTTTCAAAACCCGTCAATTTTAAAAAAATGATATTTATCATTTTAATAGTGAATAGAAATATATTTAGAATATTATATAGATAAAATTAAAATTATTTTTGTAATTAGGACATTTATATTATCCAATGTTGATTTTTTCATAATTTTCAACGACATATGAAATTTTCGATAAATATTAAATACCATATAAATGTATAGTATGTTCTAGGACATCATAATGGCCCAATAATTATTTAATAAAAAATATTAATGGTATATTTGGAACATATGTTTTTTAGAATTGAAATAATTTTATTTTAATTTTTTTTCTTATTTTATAAGGACATAGTGAATCCTCCAAAATGTATAATATATTTTATTATTTTATATAGTTTTCCTTAATAATGTGTCTCACCTTCTCATAAGCAAGGATAATATTTTGATATTTAAATAGAATGCCCTTATAAAATGTTTTTCCCACTCCACTTTGGAAAAAACTATGTGAAATAATTATCGGAAGGATTGTGGTTTTGAATATTTAATTATATAGATTCGAAAACCATTGTTTGTGAAATATTAAATAATTCCCATGTCATTTCCTATATAAACCCTCACAATATCCATCTTATCTTCACTAAAAATACTTGGATAACTTCCTTACTATGTAGTTACATCAAAAATATACTCAAAATGTTCCCCATTCTCTCAAGAATCCCCTCATCAATATTTTGATGTCTCGCATTCATGTAAGGGTTCTTCTCTTTCTCATTTTTATACAAGTTTCATTATATTCTTACTCCCAATTATTTTCAATTAAAAATGATGTGGTATATTTTCAAACCTCCCCCATACATCCCTTATTATGTTATAATGATGAGATACCCCTTTATACATCTTTAATACCTCCCATGTACACATGTTACAATGTCCAAATTTCGTAAGTGTTATTCTATTCCTCGTCTTTCTTCATGATTCTTTATTTTTTATGCCTTCTATTTACAAATTACATATGTTGGGACATGTAGTTTTATGAACTTATTAAATTTAATTTCATGTATATAATATGATATACATGTTTGACTCTCATCAACCCTTTTTATGAATTTTTATGTCAAGACATTTGGCTGCCAAAATTGCACTGCAAATTTCCATTCCAAAACAATTGTTTAGTGAATACTGTACCCATTCCCTATCAAGGGTGTTCACTTTTATGAACATATACATTTTTTTGGACATCTTGGTATTTATTTCACATCCTTTGATAATGGAATAAATTATGATTATGAATAAATCCATGTTTTATGATCTATGTGGAGCACTTAGGCATGAGAATGAAATGAACGTGGCCAGTGTGGCTGAAATTATATTGCGCTCCAATGAAATAGGTGATGGTTATTATCATGATACATCATGTTGCGACTTGGTTTTACCTGATTCCTTTATGGTAAATTGTCCACTGTAATGTCTTGGATGTTTAGCCTTGACGTATGATGCAATGTTTTAAGTTGTTTCCCCAATTCCATGTTATGAAAATCATGTTATCTCATGATTTATGATTCGTGTTCCTATATGCCTCAATGGTATTCCATACCAAAAATGTATTAATATATTCAAATTATGCTATTTTTACTCCCTTACTGGGATTTATAACTCACCCCATTCTGATGTATATCCTCATGTTAACCCATTACATGTTAAGTATGAAGGAATGTTGAGGTCATATATAAGAATATTTCAATATCGATGTTGTAATTTATGATTTATGCTATTATATAATGTTACAAATATCCCAATATACAGGACTTATTGATCTTTCGGGATGTATTATGTGTTATTTTATGTAATTAAATCATGTATTAATGTAATAAAAAGATCATGGTTGTTATATATCCCCTACGTAGAATATCAATAGTTGGTACCCAAACTGATTTTAAATCATTTAAAACTATGGATTCACTCTAATTTGGTCTATGGAATCATTAATCCTAGGGAATGGATTTTTTTTTATAATTTCAACCTTATTAAACGTTAAAAAATACATCCAATTTATGAAGTTCATGTATTAATTTTTATAAAAAGTAATTTTAGAATCCCACTATGAGATGATGTGATTAATAAATACCATAACATCATGGTCTGCAAGTAGAACCTTAACTTCCATCAACTCAGTAGGTTCCATGTGATATGACAATATAGATATGGGGATCATTCCAGGAAGTAGGTTAGTTTTAAAATAAGACTCTCTCTCCACTGAAAAACTAGAAAGAACTTGGGGAATTCACATACTGTTATAGGAAGTGAAATACCTAATAGGACCAATAACATTAATAAGAATCTATGAAAACTAGCATTTTATTAAACAATAATAAGAAACATCCATCCCCTCACTTCATGATTTAGAGTCCCACTAGACATGTGAAACATAACGGACCACATCATGATATGAAACATAATTATAACATTGATAACATTCTATACTAGACTTAATTATAACAATCCAATAAATTCAAATAATTAGGTGTATGATGTGAAGATTGATATTGAAGAACACCCACACTGCATTGAAGTCAAATATCATCACTTAAAACACAAGACATTTCAATCCTTGTTTGTTCCTCTTTCAAAAATCCATTGAATGATTCAACATGAACGAACTAATTGTGGAGAATAATACAAATGCATAAATTATTTTTAATGATATAATAGATTGAGAAACACTTATATAAAATAATCCTAGCCCCATTGATGATGAAAATAACATTGTACCTTTAACAGTAGTCGACCCCACATCAGATTCCTCTACAGCATACTCTGATACGTAAATTTGTCTAGTATCAGCTCTTCCCTGAGCTTTCATATCTACCAAAACATCACTCTTGGTCTAAGGATAACATCCACCACTATTGGAAGCATTATAATGATCATGTGAACCACTGGTGAAGTGGATCTAAAATTACTACATTTTGATCTCCTTCCAAAAAAATTAATTTCATATATATTTTGTCTAAAATGATGAAAATTCTTGGGATACTCTTTCCATTTTGGATTGGTTGGTCTAGTCTTTCGACATTGGTAGAAACATACCTACTGAAATCCTTTTGATGCTTCTGATATTAGTCAAAAAAATAAAACATGTTTCCCATGTTCTTCCTCTTCTAGCCAAAAGACACACCTTGGATAACATGTGTAACAACAAAATTCCACCTATACCTATCCTACCATTTATGTCTGTACATACCATATCTTATTTTTAAACAAACTCCAAAAAGGTCAAATGTCACAAGTGAATAAACATAAAATGAAGATCATCCCTCAGTCTGATATCAAACCTTGGTGCATTTTGGAAATAATTGGTTAAAAAATATTGTTCTGAGTATACCATCCCAGCAAAATAGGTTGAATACTATGGAATTGTAAATTCACTATTCACCATTGTAAGAAACTTGTAGTTATTCTATAAATGAAACATCACAAGATAAAACTTATTATTGAATATTTTCTTAAAAAATTACTTGTAAGATCTTCATGTTACTTTTCATTAATAATATATTCCCAAGATATCATTCTTGGTCCCTCAAGAATTTATGTCAAAATACCTACTATAGGGTCCCTAGTTGTCTTTATAAATATGAATATCCTCTCAATATAATCTATCCATTCCATGGATTCCTACTTTCCATTATCACTAGGGTTGATTGTTGGAATATTCTTGGTAAACTTTGAGCCATGATCCACCATAATTCCTCAGTTCAGGACACCCTCATGAACTGGTGTTTGTATAGTGCAGGTTATAGATTCAGCCAGTGAAGGTTCCAATGGAGTATTTTCCGGCATAACCTATATTATAGTCCCATTAAATGATTTTGGATGATCACTTATATGATTAATTTTCTAATGAGAACAATATAATAATCAATCAATTTGGTAGAAAACTCTAGAAATCAAAATAGGAATTTTCAGAATTCATATCAATGACATTAAATAATAAGAAAATAAAAAAATCATAGATTCAACAAATGAAAAAAACACCTTATTAATGAGAATTTTAATTTAAAACAATCCCCATCGAACTCATTCAAATGAACTCTAACACTAAGTCACTATCTTGCTAAAAATTCCCAACCACACATGGATACTCGTGTTTTAACACTGAACTAAGATATCAGGGAACCCTTCAGCAATTACTTCCAAAATTACAATAGTCCTAAATCTAATAAACCGAAGACACGGAACAAAAACTAGGTATTGTTATCAATGTTTAGGTAGTAAATTTCTTATGATACTATTATGTAACGCACCAACATAGGCCAAAAAAGCAAGTAACATGAGAGTTCCCATCACAGAAGTGAGGTAAAAAAATTATTTCAAACAATCCCCATATATAGAAAAAAATTAGGTTAACAACCTGAGTATGGAATTGACGAAAGAAAAACATAAATTACGCTAATAAAGACACTATAAACTATCTAAAATATAAAGGTAAAAACAAGAAAAGACCAAAAAGTCTCCATGTGACAAACTTTCACAAAAAAAATCCTACCATGATATAATCAATAATAATAAAACCTGACATGCTACAAAACTCCCATACATTTAACTGAATCCATGAAAAACAGCCACAACAACCCAAAAGAAAGAATAATGGTGTTGGCACAAATCCCACTATGATGAAACTAAAAATATATACATGTCTTAATATAAATAATTATTTGTGTTGAACTCACATGTTTTGATAATTTCAATTATGTTTTAGTATGCTTTGATAATCCCAAATAATGTTTGTCCATGTTTATACTTACCCTGAAATAATTCTAACTCAATCTGGATTTGTTTTGTAAAGAACATTTAATTGTTAAGCCTACCGGTATGCACATAGCTACTGATACAGACGAATAGATAGACCAACTGCTATATCATGAGCTACCGATATGAAGATCACTGATACAAATAGATACTCAGTTACTGATAAGGCTATGTACAATGATATAGAAGTCTACCGATATGGATAATAGTTACCGGTATGAATAACAACTACTGATATAACAAGTTCATCGGTATGCACAAGTCAACTAATACACACCGACTGGTACATAGTATACCGATAGACAATGGACACCAACAAAAAAGGTCACCAGTTAGAAAATTCTTCCAATAGATCAAGTCAACTAATAAGAATAGCAACTGATACGGGCAGACCTATCGATACAAACAGACAGACGAACAGATACTAATATGAAATCCACCGATACAGACCGAGCCACCGATATAAGTTGTTTCCAGTACATGAATGTTACCAATAGACCAACTCTACTTATATAAGGAGTTACTGGTATATAGAGCTACTATTACACAAAGTAACAGCTACCGATACAAGGTATCCACTGATACAAATTCCACCGTTACAAGTCTATAGACAGAGAGCTACTTATGCAAGATGACTGTTAACTAGTCACTTCTACTCAAACTTTATACTGTGACAATATTATTTATATAATTTTAACGGTCATATTTGTTTGATTTACTGCAACTACTATTAATTAATGCGGGGTTTTGGCATGTCAGGGAACCATACCTCGTACCTATGAAAAGGTAATCATTCCTATTGCCGGAGCTTAATGTATAAAAGGAAGATCAAGCTGTAGATAAGAGTGTGGTGCATATACACAATAGAGAGAGGTGACATCAATACACATATATACTTGAAGAACACTATACATATACGATTCCATTCATACAAGAAGAGAACAGAAGCTGAATCTTAGTAAAGGAGTGAAGAACCACAATGATCTCTTCATACACCCAATGTAACAACCGAGACTTTTATGAGAAATATTTTGTTTTTGTGTAATATAAATCATCAAAGGAATCATTCACTACACACAACACTAGCTTCTCTTGCTTTACACGCAACCACAGCCTTCCTCGATAGCTTGCGTCGTACGCAATACCGAGTTTCACTAAACAACGATATGCTATAAAAATATTATTAAAACTAGCTGTTATGAATATTAATAACCACTTTTTTAATGTTTGTAAATTTTAATATTCAAAATGGACTTCATTTTTGGATTCGGAATATTGAAATTATCTTAGGGTGAAATTTTGGTAATTTTCGGATAACATTCATATTATGATGAATAGTGAAAATTACTAAATTTTAATTAAAAACAAATTTTTTAATAGAAATAATTAATAGTGAAAAATTATTAATTTGAGTGGTTTTAATGTATATTTAGAATATATTTTTACAATTTAATACAATGTTCTTCATTGGATGTAAGTTCACATTTAAACCAGACATAAACAAGTTTCAATCTTTTGATAGATATTATCTTTTAAAAACACGCTATTTGTTTTAACGACCGGAAATAATTTTTAAATTAGTTAATGTAACTGATATGTTTTGAATTTGGTATCTTAGGCCTATTTTTTGGTATTTTTCTGGAAACATTCATTTTTTGATGAATAGTGAAACCACTAAGTGGTAGTTAAAAAAAACTTAATTTTTCATAAAACTTAATTTTACCGCTTCTGTGAGTAGAATTTCGAAAATCCGAGAGACACGGTAAATATCAATGACTAAAATGTGGTTCCATGAGATGAAAATAATTTTTGGTGAATAGTAACTTTTTACTTTTTTTTATCACGGTTAAAAGTAAATAGGGTAGTTAAGGGTAAAAATGATTTTATTATTACCCTAAAAAATGTCCTAATTCTATTGGATAAGTGTAATTCGACCAAAAACAACCTTAGGAATAAAATATAACCTTTTAGTACCACTTGGATTAGATTAGGACATTTATTATCAATTTATTTACAGAAGGGTTAAAATAGTTAAAATCAATTTTTAATAACTAAATCATTTTTAATATAAAGTTATACATAAGATAAATTCGACTATAAATATTCATTATAAAGACAAAAATATTTCCAACTTAATGGTATTTTATTTATAATTTTTAGACATTAAATAATTTAATTTATATGTGACACAAAGATGATGCAGTAATTATCTTATTAATGAAATATTGACATAATTGATGTTATAAATACCCAAATAAATGTTATTTGATACTTTTTATAAATTACAATAAATTTATATGTTAATATGACATGTTAGTATTGATTTAAATAACTTTTTTCTAATTAAGAATTATTTTGTGATTTATAAAAAAATCAATTACTAAATAGTGTCAAAATTGACATAATTTTTTTTAAAACAAATATTATATTATTAATTGTTATTTTATTCCTAAAAATCTGAGGTTCAGCCAAATAACATAGATAATGATATTTATATTAATAATAAACAACATGGGGTTCGTTTGGCTTGTTATAGTATGTTTATTAACCTTATAGTGTAAGAACACAAAAAGACACGGTAAAAGTAAAATTATTTAACTTAATGTTAAACCTAAATGATAAGGTTAAAATAGGATCCTAAACTTGTCTAAATTCTATTTTATGGGAGAATTTATACCCATCCCAATCTTATCATTGAAATAAATCAATTTGGAGCTATTTAAAACCAAATGTGGATTTATAATAAAATAATATTTTTAGTTTTTTCAAAGGAGCCCCTCTCCTCCCTTATAAAAAGGCATCTCCTCCCCCTATTCCTCACACCACTTTTAGCCTTCATGCTCGGACAACCCCTGCCAATTTCTTCTCTCAACTTCCCTAGAGACATACTAGAGGTCCTGGTTTTCTTCAAAGACCAATTTTAGTGCCCTAAGAGAAGATCTCAAAGAGGCTCTTCAAAGAAGAGGTAATGTCTGTTACCGATTCTTTCAACATTATTTCTTCTTCCACTTCTTCTTCTTCAGATGTTTCATTTTGAATTAATAACTTCAGTATCACTAATATACTGATATGTTATTATAAGTATTAAACAACCCTATTTAACCATCTATCTATCCTATGGAAAGCAAAATCACCGTGCGTGCATATGTACGGAATACCGTCTCCACGTCGTGGTGTAATCTATTTTCCACCACCACCATACTTGGATGGGTATAATTGTCTAAAGAATGAATATATATGATTATTGTAAATTGATATTGATTCTGAAATAGTATATATACACTCCAATACAATTCCACGATCATGGGAACGATATCATCGCTCGTGCGTACGTACGGAATACCGTCTCCACGATGTGATGTGACTCGTTATACATGATCTTCATTGCATAATGATTATATAAATGAATTGAATGAATAAATATGATATATATTACACTAATACCATTCTGGAAATGAAGTATCTATAACCTAAAAAGAAAAATAAGAATTTATTCGACAAAACATGCATAAGAACAAAAAGTAATAAACACCCGAATAACAAGTAGCAATGAAATATTACTAATAATAAGCTAATAATATGACCATATATGATATCATAACAATGAGTATGATTCTGGAATAAGTCAATGACATTATTTAAATCATTATATAGGATTTTCGGACACTTACGAAGTAAATCGGACCTAAGGTAAGAGAAAATATCACAATCTCATTCTTATCCGAGATTGTTTATAATTCGGTATTTACTGGGGTGTATTTTATCATCCACATCCATGTTTCCCCAATAGGTAATATTGTATCCATCCACCTACAATTGTTTATATCCAATTTTACCCTTCGGTTAGTTTTTAGTAAAATATATAAAGGGAATCTTGTGTTGTTTTTCGTACGAGGTACTTTTTGACTTTTCCGACAAAAGTACAGGAAGAATGTTTTTTTAACTCATACGGAATGAATGGATTTTTAAAACATTATTTCCAAGAAGCTTCCTTTACAGGTTTTCAAGTTTATTTTTAATCGACTTCTTTTAGTTTAAAATTGTATGACATGTTAAGAAAGGAAAATGTTTTTGAAGTAGAAAGGATATTTTCCTCAAGAATGGAGTTCAAGTGTTTTATCAAAATTATTTTCCATCTAAGATAATAAAGGGTTCTGTTTCTATCCCTATTATTACATTGATTTTATTTTGTTGTGATGGAGTTATTTTTATGAATTCCTTTATCTTATATGAATTGTTTTATGATTTCATGATTTTTAAGAATCCCATTTTTATTATATGGGTTATGCAATGATGTATGATTTTTGATTTTGTGGAACACATAAGAATGGTATCATTATGAGATGGGTGGGACCTATATCTCCCTCCAATTCATTGGGTAAAGATTTTATATCTCATGAGATAGACATGGCTGGAAGATCAAGTTAAACTTGTTCAGTGAAACAGGACCGAAACAAGGAATGAACTTGGTTCAGAAATGGACTTTGTCCACTAAGATAGTCTTGTTAATGAGTATTGACTAATAAGAAATGATTATCTATGATTATGTGTTTATTCCACAAAGTTTCATGTTTTAGGTTATGATTATTGGGATTGCATTTCACTTCTAGGATTTATCCCATGTTATGAAATTATGATCTCTTTTGCAGGTTAAGATTTCCAAAAGTTATGTTCTTATGAATATGATGTGATTGATATTTCTTTTGTTTACCCTTACTGAGAATTTGATCTCACCCTTTTTTATGTTTTATTTCCCCAGGTCAGGAAGATGTTTATTAAGAAAGATATTCCAAAAGGGACTATAGATATGATGAAATAAATGGGAGATAATGTAGACACTTTATGAACCAGTTGTTTATGTTTCCCAGTTTCTAAAGACACTATACCTATACGGTCCTTTCCTGGTTTTGTTATATGTTGTAATAAGTGTGCTTCAATTTTGAAGTAATAACAATGTATGTAAAGTATGGGTCAGTATAGTTTGTATCAGAGGAACGGTATAGTCTACCTTTGGAAACTAGGATGTGAAATCCTTAGTAAGAACCATAAGGATAAGTCTAAGCATAAAACACAATATTAGTGTTTTAGAAATGGCCATGAATAACCTAGGATAAGACCTTAAGTGTGAAATTTTATTCTTGATTATGTGGTTTTACTATTATAATTAGTGTTTATCACACTATTCTTCTGGGTTTTAGTCAATGGCTGGAACCCGAAGGAACCATGTTAATACAGAATGCGACGGGCAATGAAATGATTTTCCCCCTGAGCAACCAAACGTTATAGGAGATGGAATGAAAAATCTTGTAGCCATGCTCACACAACCATCTCAAGCTATGAATCATGCAGGACTTCCAAACGAGCAAAGGAAGGAGCAACATTCTGTTGAATCCTTAATGATGCAGCGTCCACCTTCTTTCAGCGGGTCTACTGATTCATTAGTTTCTGAAAAATGGATTAGTACTACTGAAAATATATTTTCAGTTCTTCAATGTTTTGAACATGATAAATTCATCCTAGCAGTGTATTGTTTGGAAGGATATGCTGATCAATGGTGGAATCTTATTAAGAATATGAGGCAAAGGGATGAAATTGAGTCCATGGAATGGGACGAGTTCAAGAACTTATTTTTCAATAAGTAATTCCCTAGTATTCTCCGAACAAAGATGGAGAAAGTGTTTCTTGAACTGAAGAAAAAGGATGATGAATCTGTTGTTACCTATGAACAAATTTTACAAGACTTTCAAGGTACGATTTTGGTATTATTATCCAACCTGAAAGTAAGATCGATCGATTCTTTAGAGGCTTAAAACCAAGTCTTCCAAGGGCCTTAGCCATAAGGGACTTCAATAGCTATGAGGAAATCGTTCGATGTGCTCTCAAAGTTGAGATGGATATTGGAGTAACCCATCAGTCATAAGGGTTTGATAAGAAGAGGAAAATGGAAATCATAGGAAAATCTAAAGAGCACACTGAAAAGAATATGAGCTTTCACTTATGCTCAATGTGTGGAATGAAACATGGAGGAATTTGTCTTAAAGGGACAAGTAAATGTTTCAAATGTGGAAAGGAAGGTCATCAGGCATTTGAATGCCGCAATGATGGGAAGAAGATGTCTAATGACGCAAACAAAGGAAGGGACACATAGAATGAACCTAGTACACTTCAATGTTTCAAGTGCAAGGAGATATGGCATTATGAAAATCATTTCCCAAATCCAAGGGTTGATGATGATGGTCGACGTCAAAAAACTCTTAAGGCTAAAGACAAAGGAATGTCACATGTAATTTCTATCAGTGATGTAGAGTACAATAACGATGTAGTGAAAGGTACACTTACCATCCACTCTAAAGTAGAAAATGTTTTATTTGTTTTTGGATCCACCCACTCTTTTATTTCTGACGATATTTCTATGGGTATCACCGTATTACCTCAACAATTAGATGTTGAGTTAGCTATGACAACACCTAATGGCACAACAGTCGCATCAAAAGTTTATAATTCCTCTCCGATTGAAGTTTGTGGGAATGTTATTCCTGTAAATCATGTGATCCTTCCTATAGTGGAAGTTGATGTGATTTTTGGCATGGATTGGCTTCCTTTATATGGAGCTCATATCAATTTCCATAGAAGGGAAGTCTCATTTCATATTCCATATCAATCTATGCTCGTCTATCGATGCATGGATGAACATAACCTTCCAGTAGAAATTTCTTCCATCTTATGGGTCTTGATTCCACTAAATGAAGGTTATTTATCTCAAATGGTTGGTTAGAAACTCGCGATTAAGAATATGCCCATTGTATGGGAGATTTATGATGTATTTCCGGACGAACTGCCGAGTCTTCCACCAAATCATGAAGTTGAGTTTTCAATAGAACTCGTACCAGGTGCTTTACCTATTTCAAAGACACCTTATAGAATGGCCCCAATTGAGTAGCAGGAATTGAAGAAGAAACTCCAAGAGAATCTTGATAAGGGATTCATACACCCTAGTGCATCACCTTGGGGAGCACCTGTTCTATTTGTTAAGAATAAAGATGGATCAATGAGACTCTGCATTGATTATCGAGAACTTAACAAGATCACTATCAATAACAAATATCCTCTTCCGTGCATTGATGACTTATTTGACCAACTATGCGGAGCCCAATACTTTTCCAAGATTGATCTTCGTTCAGGGTATCATCAATTAAGGGTCAAAAGAGAGGATATACTAAAGACGGCATTCCATACAAGGTATGGACACTATGAATTTATAGTGATGCCATTTGGTCTTACTAATGCCCCTGCTATCTTCATGGATCTGATGAATAGAGTCTTTAGAAACTATCTTGATCAGTTTGTGGTAGTCTTTTTAGACGATATTCTTGTATATTCAAAGAGAAAGGAATAACATGAAGATCACTTGAGAATTATATTGAAGACCCTGAGAAAGTTGAAGCTTTATGCCAAATTTACCAAGTGTGAATTTTGGCTTCAAAGAGTTTCATTTTTGGGTCACATAATCTCAAAAGAGGGGATATCTATGGATCCTGCAAAAACAAAGGCTATCGAAAGATGGTCAAGACCAACAACAGTAACTGAGATCCGAAGTTATCTTGGATTGGCTGGATATTATCGACGTTTTGTGAAATACTTTTCATGATTATCTAATCCACTCACCAAGTTGACTCGGAAAGGAGTTAAATTTGTTTGGACAGAAGAATGTGAAGAGAATTTCAAGGAGTTGAAAAGATGGTTATCCAGTGCACCTGTGCTCACACTGCCTTGTAGTGTAGAATGCTTTGTGATCTATAGTGATTCATCCAAGAAGGGATTTGGGGTGTTTTCTTATTCAAAATGATATGGTGATAGCTTATGCCTCACGACAGTTGAAAATCCATGAGAAAAATTACCCAACACATGATTTAGAGTTAGCTGCAGTAATATTTGCATTAAAGATTCGGAGGCATTATCTTTATGGATAAAGGTTTGATATTTATACTGATCATAAAAGTTTAAAGTATATTTTCACAGAAAAGGTGTTGAATATGCGCCAAGGAAGATGGTTGGATCTGATTAAGGATTACGACTGCTCAATTCATTACCACCCTAGGAAAGCAAACAAGTTGGAAGATGCATTAAGTTGACAAGACCATGCCAGTTTATCCATGATGAGGATCACAAAAGATCCAATATTTATGGATTTACAAAGGATGGATCTTGGAATTTTAATGGAAGGGGGAAAATCGTATATTTCCCAAATGAATATTCAACCATCTATACATGTGAAGATTAAAGTGGCACAGAAAGAAGATGTCGAGTTACAAAAGAAGGTGAGAAATATTCCTGAATTCAACCTTGATTGTGATGGGATAATAAAGTTCAGGAATTGGGTTTCTGTTCCTCCGATCCCCAAATTAACGAAGGAGCTGCTGGATGAGGCTCATAGTTCTTCATTATCTATTCATCCTGGAAGCACAAAGATGTATAGGGACCTGAAAGAGTACTTATGATGGGATGGCATGAAAAGAGATGTTGCTGAATATGTCTCCCGATGCTTGGTTTGTCAGCATGTTAATGGTGAGAGACAGAAGTCTAATGGGATGTTACAACCATTACCCATACCTGAATTGAAATGGGAAAACATCACTATGGACTTTGTCACAGGACTTCCTAAAACATCCAAAGGCAATAATTCTATCTGGGCCATAGTTGAGCGTCTTACAAAGTCTGCACACTTCATTGCTATTAGAGAGGATTTCTCTCTGGATCAGCTTGCCATGATATATGTAAAGGAAGTGGTAAGATTTCATGGAGTACCACTTTCTATTATATCAGATCGGGATCCGAGATTTACCTAGAAGTTCTGGCGATATCTTCTGCATACTCTGGATACAGAGTTGATTTTCAGCACTGCTTATCATCCTCAGACAGACGGTCAGTCTGAGAGAACAATTCAAACTCTAGAAGATATATTGAGAGCTTGCTCTATGGATTTCAAAGGTGGTTGGAATCAACACCTACCTTTGGTGGAATTTTCTTATAATAATAGCTTTCGCTCCAGTATTCAGATGGCTCCTTATGAAGCTCTCTGTGGAAAAAAATGCAGGACTCCAACTTGCTGGGATGAAGTTGGGGAAAGAAAGCTATTAGGACATGAACTTTTTGATGAGATGGCAGAAAAGGTCCGATCTATTCAACAACACATAAGAGCAGCTCATAGTCAACAGAAAATTTATGCCAACAACCGAAGAAAAGACCAAGAGTTTGAAGTGGGTGATAAAGCGTTCTTACGAATATCTCCCTGGAAGAGGTTCATGAGATTTGGAAAGAAGGGGAAGTTGAGCCCTAGATATATCGGTCCTTTCGAAATACTGGATCGTGTTGGAATGGTAGCTTACCTATTGGCACTTCCACTGAATTTCTCTCAAGTTCACGATGTGTTCCATGTATCCCTTCTGAGAAATTACATACCGGATCTTTCACATGTACTCAGCTCAGAAGTTGTACCACTGGAGAAAGAACTTTCTTATGAAGAACAACCGATAGAGATTCTGGATCGTAGCGAAAAAGTCCTACGAAACAAGACCACTCGATTGGTGAATGTTTTATGGAGGAACCACCAATTAGAATAAGCTACATGGGAGCTTGAGGATATGATTAGGGAGAGGCATCCTAATATTTTTGTTACAAAGTGATGAATTTCGAGGGAGAAATTCATTTTAAGGGGGTTAGAATGTAACACCCGAGGCTTTTATGAGAAATATTTTGTTTTTATGTTATATAAATCATCAAAGGAATCTTTCACTACACACAACACTAGTTTGGATTACTTTACACACAACCGCGGTCTTCCTTGATAGCTTGCGTCATACGCAATACCGAGTTTCACTAAACAACGATATGCTATTAAAATATTATTAAAACTAGCCGTTATGAATAGTAATAACCACTTTTTGAATGTTTTTAAATTTTATTTTTCAAAATGTACTTCACTTTTGGATTCAGAATATCAAAATTAGCTTAGGGTGAAATTTTGGTACTTTTCGGATAACTTTCATATTCTGATGAATAGTGAAAATTACTAAATTTTAATTAAAAACATCTTTTTTAGTCGAAATAGTTAATAGTGATAAATTATTAATTTGAGAGGTTTTAATGTATATTTAGAATATATTTTTACAATTTAATACAATGTTGTTCATTGGATGTAATTTCACATTTAAACCAAACATAAACAAGTGTCAATCTTTTGATAGTTATTATCTTTTAAAAACACGGTATTTGTTTTAATGACGGGAATTAATTTTTAAATTAGTTAATGTAACTGATATGTTTTGAATTTGGTAGCTTAGGCCTAATTTTTTGTATTTTTCTGTAAACTTTCATTTTTTGATGAATAGTGAAACAACTAAGTGATAGTTAAAAAAATTGAATTTTTCATAAAAATTAATTTTACCGCTTCTGTGAGTAGAAATTCGGAAATTCGAGAGACACGGTTAGTATCAAGGAATAAAATGTGGTTCAATGAGATGAAAATATATTTTGGTGAATAGTAACTTTTTACTTTTTTTCCACGGTTAAAAGTAAATAGGGTAGTTAAGGATAAAAATGATATTATTATTACCCTATAACATGTCCTAATTCTATTGGATAAGTTTAATTCGACCAAAAAAAACCTTAGGAATAAATTGTGACCATTTAGGCCCACTTGGATTAGATTAGGACATTTATTATCAATTTATTTAAAGAAGGGTTAAAATGGTTATATTCAATGTTTAATAACTAAATCATTTTTAATATAGAGTTATACATAAGATAAATTAGACTATAAATATTAATTATAAAGATTAATAGATTTCTAACAAAATGGTATTTTATTTATAATTTTTAGACATTAAATAATTTAATTTATTATAGACACAAAGATGATGCAGTAATTAGCTTATTAAAGAAATATTGACATAATTGATGTTATAAATAACCAAATAAATGTAATTTGATACTTTTTATGAATTCCACTAATTTTTTATGTTAATATGACATGTTAGTATTGATTTAAGTAACTTTTTTGGAATTAATCATTCTGTTATGATTTTCACAAAAATCAATTACTAAATAGTGTCAAAATTGACATAAAATTGTTTTAAAAAAAAATATTATATTATTAATTGTTATTTTTGCCTAAAAATATACGTATCGGCCAAATGAATTAGATAAGGTTATATATATTAATAATAAACAACTTGGGGTTCTTTTGGCTTGTTATATTAAGTTTATTAACCTTATAGTGTAAGAACACAAAAAGACATGGTAAAAGTAAAATTATTTATCATAATGTTAAACCTAAATGATAAGGTTAAAATAGGAACCTAAACTTGTCTAAATTATATTGTATGAGAGGATTTAGACCCATCCCCACCTTAGCTTCGAAATAAATCAATTTGGAGCTATTTAAAACCGAATTTGGCTTTATAATAAAATAATATTTTTAGTTTTTCCAAAGGAGCCCCTCTCCTCCCTTATAAAAGGGCATCTCCTCCCCCTCTTCCTCACACAACATTGAGCCTTAAATCTCGACCAACCCCTGACAATTTATTCTCTCCACTTCCCTAGAGACATCCTAGAGGTCTTGGTCTTCTTAAAAGACCAATTTTAGTGCCCTAAGAGGAGATCTCAAAGAGGCGCTTCAAAGAAGAGGTAATGTCTGTTACCGATTCATTCATCTTTATTTCGTCTTCCACTTCTTCTTATTTAGTTGTTTCATTATAAATTAATAACATAAGTATCAATAATATACTGATATGTTATTATAAGTATGAAACAACCCTATTTCACCATCTATCCATCCTACGGAAAACGAAATCTCCGCGCGTGCGTACGTATGGAATACCGTCTCCACGTCCTGGTGTAATCTATTTTCCACCACCACCTTCATTGGATGGGTATAATGGTGTAAAGAATGAATATATATGATTATTGTAAATTGATATTGACTTTGAAATAGTATATATACACTCCAATACAATTCCACGATCATGGGAACGATATCATCGCTCGTGCGTACGTACGGAATACCGTCTCCACGATGTGATGCGACTCGTTCTACATGATCTTAATTTCATAATGACTATATAAATGAATTGAAATAATTAATATGATAAATATTACAGTAATTCCATTCTGTAAATGATGTATCTATAACCTAAAAAGAAAAATAATAATTTTTTCGACAAAACACGCATAAGAACAAAAAGTAATAAACACCTGAATAACAAGTAGCAATGACATATTACTAATAATAAGCTAAGAATATGACCCTATATGATATAATAACAATGATTATGATTCTAGAATAAGTCAATGACATTATATAAATCATTATACAGGAAGATTGGACACTTACGAAGAAAATCATACCTAAGGTAAGGGAAAATATCACAATCTCATTCTTATCTGAGATTGTTTATACTTTGGTATTTACTTGGGTGTATTTTATCATCCACATCCATGTTTCCTCAATATTTAATGTTTTTTACATCCTCCTAAAATTTTTTAAATCCAATTTTACCCTTTGGTGTGTTTTTAGTAAATGATATAAAAGGAATCTTTTGTCGTTTTTCGTACGAGGTACTCGTTGACTTTTCTGAAAAAAGTACGGCAAGAATGTTTTTTAACTTATACGGAATGAATGTATTTTTAAAACATTATTTCCAAGAAGCTTCCTTTACAAGTTTTCAAGTTTATTTTTAATAAACTTCTTTTAGTTTAAAATTTTATGACATGTTAAGAAAGGAAAATGTTTTTGAAGTAGAAAGGGTATTTTCCTCAAGAATGGAGTTCAAGTGTTTTATCAAAATAATTTTCCATCTAATATAATAAAGGGTTATGTTTCTATACCTATTATTACATTGATTTTATTATGTTGTGATGGAATTATTTTTATGAATTCCTTTATCTTATATGAATTGTTTTATGATTTCATGATGTTTAAGAATCCCATTTTTATTACATGGGTTATGCAATGATTTATGATTTATGATTTTGTGGCACACATAAGAATGGTATCATTATGATATGGGTGGGACCTATATATCTATCCAATTCATTGGGTAAAGATTTTATATCTCATGAGATAGAGTTGGCTGGAATGGCAGGTTAAACCGGTTCAGTGAAACCGGACTGAAGTGAGGAATGAACTCGGTTCAGAAATGGACTTTGTCCACTCAGATAGTCTTGGAAATGAGTCTTGACTAATAAGAAATGATTATCTATTATTATGTGTGTATTCCACAATGTTTCATGTTTTATGTTATGATTATTGGGATTACATTTCACTACTACGATTTATCCCATGTTATGAAATTATGATCTCTTTTGCAGGTTATGATTTCCAAAAGTTATGTTCTTATGAATATGATGTGATTGATATTCCTTTTGTTTACCCTTACTAAGAATTTGAGCTCACCCTTTTGTATTTTTTCTTTCCCTGGGTCAGGAAGAAGGTTATTAAGTAAGATATGCCAAAAGGGACTATAGATATGATGATATAAATGGGAGACAATGTAGACGCTTTATGAACCAGTTTTTTATGTTTCCCAGTTTCTAAATACACTATACCTATACGGTCCATTACTGGTTTTGTTATATGTTTTAATAAGTGTGCTTCAATTTTTAATTAATAACAATTTATGTAAATTATGGGTTTTTATACTCAAGCTGATCAAAATGAGCATGAAAATCAAGGAAGCAAACGACACTCTATTTTCAAGAAAAAAACCAGAGAAGGAATCATAATCACTTCTGTTTAATCAAAAATATTACAGAGCTGCATTTCAACTCACCAGTGCATTATAAACTCATATCTAATCTTTCTCAGTGATTCTTTTATTTATATTTTGAGTAGTGTGTGTGCTCTGAGTTTTTAGACACACACTATCTCATGTTCTAAACTGGATGATTTCTAAATCCTCACACAAAACTTCAATAACTCTCTTGTATCCCACTGTGAAAAGTGGTAGAGGTCAAGTTTGACCTAGATAGAATGTGTGATATTGTTTTTATATTTTCCCACGAAAAACTGTGGTAGAGGTCTTACTATCTAGATAGTATATGTACTATTGTTTACCCCGATCCAGGGTGTGGATCAAACTTTATATAAATAGTTTGAGAGAACTATTTATCGGCTTGAGACTGAACCTCTTCGTTATATCTACTATGGTTATTTATTTTTATTTTAAACTATATTTAATATTCCGCTGCTAAGTACATTGAAACATAAATCTATTTCTAAAGTAACTCTGATAGTTAAAATAGCAATTGTTTATATTTATTGTAAAACATTAGGTTTGTTTTAAATGTTAATTAATCTTCATATTAGATTAACTGAGAACTAATCAATCTCTTGAGAACCTAACTGACCCATTACTTTATTACAAATTCACTAATTTTTAGCTTGTTATACAATTTGGGGTATTTTTTATTAAGAATATATTTAATAGAAATTTTATATGGAACTCAATTCACCCCCCCCCCCTCTTGAGTTTCCACTCTGACCAACATTTGGTATCAAAGGTTGTTTTTTATTTATAATGGATTTCCAAATACTCTGTTTTTCAACTAGGATTTTAGTTGTATCTTAATGATCTTAAAGTTATGTTAGATCTAAATTTTATCTATTTAAATATATTTTCGAAAATCTAATTATGGATAATAGACATGAAGGTTATGCTACATACAATTCACCTTTCTTTAATGGTACAAATTATTCCCAATGGAAACTTAAAATGAAAATTCATTTAGAAAGTATGGGGTTTGACATCTAATCTGCAATAGAGACTCAATATAAGATTCCAAAAACAGAAATAACTACTTGGGATGAACCTACTAAAACATCATACAATAGTAATTGTAAAACAATGAATGCCCTGTATTATGCTTTAGGAGATGATGAATTTAATCAAATATCTACTTGTAAAACTTCTTATGAAATCTAGGACACATTGGAAATTTCCCATTAGGGAACAACCATGGATTAAGAAATGAGATTTAATACATACACTATTAAGTATGATAATTTTAAAATGAAGTCCAATGACCATATTTCTGATATGTATCTCAGGTTCAATGATATTGTCAACACTATGAGCTCACATGGAAAATTTGTTCCATCAAAGGAGCAGATTATGAAAATACTAAGATGTCTGCTATAAATATAGAGAGGCACATCAGTTTCTATAAGAGAATCCTGTGATATAAGTTCACTGCCTGTTAACGAATTAATTGTTAAGTTGATGATGTATGAAGAAGAGATGAAAGTAAACACGGAATAAGATGATGAACCAAAAAGAATGTCAATAGAATTTAAATCTACTACCTCAAAGAGAAAGGAAAAGGAGAAAGTTAACATACCTACTGATAGCTCAACAAGTGATGGTTCAGATTCTGATAGTGATGAAGAGATGGCTCAGATAGCCATATGTTTCCAGAAGTTCTACAGGAAGAATAAATTCATCAAAAAACCAAATTATAATGTAAAATATGACAACAAAGGTCATTAGAAGAAGGATTAGAAAAAATCAGATAAGGGTGATGAAATTTTCTATTATGAATGCAAGAGGAAAGGACATGTGAAATCAGACTGCCCCAAGTTAAAGTTCAAAAAGATATATGATTATAAGGAAAATAAATATTAGAAATATATGAAGTCAACATGGAGTGATTTAAAAGATAGCACAAGTGAATCTGAATCTTTTGATTTCGAAAAGAATCATGGACACATGTGTTTCATGATAAACACATCTGAGGTAATATTGGATACTTCTGCTTTAAATTTATATTATTCTGGAGTTGATTCTGATTCTAAATCTAAAAACATGACTAGTGAAGATTTGATTGAATACTGTAATATACAAGAAGAAACCCATAATGAATTGGAGGACAAGTATAAGACCTTGAAGAAATAGCATGCTTTGACCAGCTCTTTTAAATCTTCACTTGATATAGAAAAGGAAAAGAATTCTCAATTACTTAAGGAAAATACTGAGCTGAAATTTTCCAATGTTTAATTAAGTAAGTACATAGATAAATTCAAAAATGGAAGGAATACTCAAACTCAATTTCTAGGAAAACAAGTGGCACCAAAACATACCACTGGAATAGGCTATCAGCCTGGACAGAGAGAGATTACAAAAAAATAGATTTATTCCTAAATCTTGATAGAATGCTGATAATTATAGTTTGGGAAATTCATATTCCTATACTAGTTATTGACATGTTTATAGATCCAATAATGTTTATCTTTAAAAAGGATTTGAATCTATTGATTGTATGAGACCCATTAGAAAAATTTGGGTACCAAATGTTTTCCTTTCTAACCTATCTGGACCTAAGAAAATCTGGGTACCAAAATCATTTTCATTTTAAAATTGTTTTGTATCCAACATTCTTGACGAGTTCCCATAAGAACGTATGGTACATGGATATTGGTTATTCAAGGAATATTACTGGATATTACTCATGGTTCAATAGTTTAATCAACATTTATGGAGGCCATGTCATCTTTGGTAATAATTCAAAAGGAAAAATCGTCGCCTTGGGCCAGATTGGTAAGACTGATTTAGTTTTAATTTCCAAAGTTTTATTTTTTGATGGACTTAAATATAAGCTGTTAGGTATTTATAAGTTTTTTGATGATGGTTTCAATGTTAAATTTTAAAATTATTCTTGTAATGTTTTTAATTATAGATATATTTTAGTATTTTCTGCTTTGAGAAATGAAAATGTTTATGCTGTTGATTTGAATTATTTGGCTAAACAGAACATTACTTTCTTGAATACATTTCATTAAGAGTCTTGGATATAGAACAAAATATTAGTAAATTACAACATTCATTCCCTTAGAAAAATTACTAGGAGAAACGTAGTTAGATACCTACCTAAACATGAATTCCCAGTTGATAAAATTTGTAATCCCTGTAAAAAGGGAATGAAACGTAATGTTTATTTTTAATTAAATGAAAGAAGTTTCAACATCTCAACCTCTCAAGTTGGTCCACATGGACTTTTTTGGACCTTCTAGAGTTTCAAGTTTAAATGGGAAGCACAATGTCTTTGTCTTAGTAGAATACTATTCTAGGTACACTTGGGTATACTTCTTAGCTCACAAAATTAAATCTTGTTCTTACTTTTTTAAATACTCCATGTCTATATAAAAACATAGTGAACTTATGATTAAGACCATGAGAAGTGATCATGGTCGTGAGTTTGAAAATCATGAATTTGAATCTTATTTCTCACACAATGGCTACAGTCATAATTTCTCTTCCCCTAGGACACCTCAGCAGAATGGTGTAGTAGAAAGAAGAAATATAACTCTTAATGAAATTGCAGGAACTATTCTTAAGGATTATGACCTTCCAATTTAATTTTGGGATGAAGCTATAAATAAAGCTTGTTATATTTTTAATTGAGTCTTGATTAGACTTGTTCTCAAAAAAACCCCTTATGAGTTGTGGAACCAAATGAAACCTATGGTAAATTATATTAAAGTTTTTGGTTGCAATGTCTTTATTATCAATACAAAAGATAACCTTGAAAAGTTTCCATCCAAGAGTGATGGAGGAATTTTCCTAGGTTATTCAATCTTTAGTAAAGATTACTGAGTTTTTAATAAATGAACCAAATGTGTGGAAGAGTCTATTCACATCATGTTTGATGAAACTGATCCATATGAACCCAAATCATCCACTGAAAATATTGAAGAAGATTTGCCTGTTTTGGACCTTAATGATAAGATCAATGAACCTATTGTAAAGACATATACTTCAGGAAACATTTTAGAACCTATTTCTATAGAACCTGAATCTTGAGAACAACCAGAAATTTCTAGTCCCACCATTACTAGATCAACTAGGATTCTAACGAATCATCCTTTAGATGCTGTTGTTGGTAATTTTGATAGAGGTACATAGACTAGAACTTCCCTAAGAATCTAGGTTGAACATCAAGATTTTCTTTTATAGATAGAACCTAAAAATATCAATGATGCAATCAATGATGAATTTTGGGTAATGGATATCCAAGATGAATTAAATCAATTTGAAAGAAAAAAATTCTGGGAATTATTTAACATATGTAAAGACACTTGGACCATAGGGACTAAATGGGTTTTTAGAATAAATGTTTATGAATATTGAAATATAGTTAGAAACAAATCATGGCTAGTTTCACAAGGGTATAGTCAAGAGGAAGGAATAGACTATAAGGAAACCATTTCTCATGTAGCTAGATTAGATGCTATTAGGATTATACATGCCTATGCTGCTCGTCTGAATTTCAAGTGATATCAAATGGATGTTAAAAGTGCTTTTTTAAATGGTTTTATAATTGAAGATGTTTTTGTTGAAAAACCACCTATATTTACTAATCCTATTTTTCCAAATTGATTTTATATGCTTCTAATGCTTTATATGATTTGAAACAAGCTCCACGAGCTTGGTATGATAGGCTTAGTAATTTTTTTTCAAATTTTTTTTCTGAAGGGATTACTGATCAAACACTCTTTATCAAAAGAATTTATAAAGATGTTTTGATATTAGAAATCTATGTTGATGATATTATTTTTTGATCTCCTAAAAATAAATTGTGTATTGATTTTTCAAAGAGTATGAAAAATGTATTTGAAATGAGTTTAATGGGAGAACTGAAATATTTTCTTGGATTTCATGTTTTTCAAAATAAAAATGGTATTATTTTAAATATAAGTAAATATAAAAAGTATCTTTTAAAACATTTTGGACTAGATATTGTTACTAAAGGTGATACACCCATGAGTACCACTTGTAAGTTGGACATTGATGAATCTGGGAAACCAGTTGTTCAATCAAAACACAGAGGTATGATCGGAAGTATACATTACCATACATCTAGTCAATCTGATATTATGTTTAGTGTGTGTATGTGTGCAAGATTTCAAGCTAATCCTAATGAATCCCATTTTATTTCAGTTAAAAGAATTTTCCCATATCATAAACATAATGAAAATTTATGTTTGTATTATACAATAGAACAATCTTTTTATTGAATATGTTATTCAGATGCTGACATTGCTGGATTCAAGTTAGATAGAAAGGGAACTTCTAGAACATGTCATATTCTACGTAAGTCCCTAGTAACGTGGTGTAGTAAAAATAATAATTCTATTGAATTGTCTACTACTGAAGTAGAGTATATAGCTACTGGTAGTTGCTGTGCACAAATTATGTGGATGAAACATACTTTGTTGGACAATGGATATGTTTTTAAACACGTATTAATAAATTATGTTAACACTAGTGCAATTAACATCTCTAAGAATCCCGTGTCTCACTCTAGGACCCAACACATTGATGTAAGGCTCCATTTTTTATAGATCATTACCAAAAAGGTGATATTACTCATGAATTTATAGGTACTAAACATCAATTAGCTGACATTTTCACTAAATCGTTAAGTTCGGATAGGTTAAGTTATATTAGACATGAATTAGGAATGATAGACTCTGTCCGTTAGAAACCTCACTGTTAGAAACCTCACAGTTAGAAAACACACAATTAGAAACCTCAGCGTTAGAAACCTCAACGTTAGAAACCTCACGGTTAGAAACCTCACGGTTAGAAACCTCTCCGTTAGATACCTCACCGTTAGAAACCTCTCAATTAGAAACCTCACCATTAGAAACCTCACTGTTAGAATCCTCACCAGTATGAACCTCATGGTTATAACTCACTATTAGCTAACCTTTCCGATATACCTCGCCGTTAGGAATTCTCACCGGTATATCATTACCGTTAGTATGCGCTGGTTTAAACTTCGTGTCTTTTGCCGCAGGATTCTGTATCATCTGTACTATACTTATTATGTTTTATTTATTTATTTTATGATTCTTAAATGATAAAAAATATGTCTTAGTCACTTCTCAATCCACCTAACTCTCCTCTCCCAACCCCAACTCCTTGAATCCTCGAATCTCGCGAAAACCCTATGTTCTTCAATCTAGAGATGGAAAAAACCAAACTTCCAACTGTCAGAGATGGATTTGATGATCCAAATGAGAATAATTAGAATATAGGACTAGAATAAAGTAGCAGTTTCAATCGAACATGGTCAGGGAGGTGTCCCATGAACCCACATTTGAAAAATAGAGAAATTGTAATCGTGAAGGAGCTGTCTACAGAATAGATTTTTCCACGAAAATCGCTGACCTAAAGAATATTGGAGGAGAAAATATGGCTAGAATGTTTCACAAACAACAATGGTCCTTATTATCCGAAGCTGATAAAAGAGTTCTATGCTTTTGTGCGCTTTGAGAAATCCTATAAGGAGAATAGAATGGTTTCATTGGTAAATGGCAATGAAATAGCCTTTTCATCCATTTAATGGGATGAATGCATGAAGGAACAACATGAAAGAGTATTTGGGTATTCATCGAAGAAAATACCTCATGATAGTGACATATTTGACTATGATACTGCCTTAAAGGAACTCACCAGTTGTGGAAAGCAGAGAAAGGTGGTGGCTGCTGAGATGGATGGGGAAAATAGATTGTTGTTCAAGTGCATCCAACATGTGCTAATTCCATGAAGAGGGGACTTTGCAAATATGAAGTACCAAGATATTTATTTGTTGAATCTCTTATGTAATGGTGTGAAGGTGAATCTATGTAGGCTGTTAATGATTCAAATAGATGATATGACCAGAACCATTTCAAAAACCTATGCATTATTCTTTTCCAAATTTATTTCAATTTTGATTAAAGTAAAGGGGGTTGCGGAGTTTCATGATTAGCCAGTGGTGGTTATGAAAAAATTTTGTATCACAAGAAAAGTATGTAAGTACATGAAGATTAGCCTGAACCCCTAGAGAAGGCAGTGGATTATTGATGATGAGAAGATATATGACATGTTCCATCTAGTTGAAAATCCAAATAGACCAAATGATAAGAGAGATCTAGGTCTAGGAATGGATGAGGAGGAGCCACAGTATAGTGGTGATTCAGATGAGGAGGATTACTCTACAGTAGATGGAGTAGACACGGACTTGCATCCTATCCCAACTCCTGAAATTGTTTAACAAGAAAAGGAATATGCTTATTTGAACCTACCTAGTACCGAAACTATTTTAGGAGTAAGAAGTGGAGAGGCACTTGTGGATGAGGAAGACCAGCAGAGATCAGATCAGAAAGAGGCTGCCCCAGAGAATGAGAAAGAAGAAATATAATCTGAAACTAAACAATCTTTTTCTTCCACCATATGGTTGAGTCCTTTGATTGGAATCTCTACCGTGCCTTTAGAGGATATTATTGTTGAAGTAGATAGGCCTTCTCCTATTCCTGAAGAGCCTCCTACTGTTGTAGAAATGGAGATGGTTGTGGAATATTCTTATGAGGATGACTAATATGATGAGGGTGCTATTGCTATACAGGAGAATTCACCAGTTGAGGGGGATCATCCAACTAGACATGCAAATGTTTAAGCAGTTGATGGAATTGAAGGCTGGGCTAAAGACCCATGTTTTGTGGTTTGTGTGTTGTACTACCATTATTCTGAAGATGAGACATCCATGAGTAGACAACAAGTTAACTATACTATCTGTTCTGAGTTTCTACATTAGGCTATAGTAAGAAAAGATGATCTACACCATTTAAAGTCTGATCTTAAGTCTTATTTTCAGGAAGATATAAGAAATATGTAAGCCTCCTTAGTATCAACCATCCAATCTATTATGAATGCCTATGTGGCTAGTGTTGTGTCAGAAATATCACCTGTTCTTGTGCCTACTAGTACGTTAACCAGGGTAGAATTTGAGTCTTTAAAAGTTGAGATGAAAGATTCTTTGAATACAACTATTTACAATTTAAAGAATTGTTTTTTGGGGGAGCTGAGCAACATGGAAAAAACCATTGAACCATCTCTTGGTTGTTGTGTGTCAACCACTGTGGAAGAGATGGTGGATGAAGTAACAGTTTTCCAAGATCAAGTGTCGAGCTTGGCAGAGGATGTTGAAATTCTAAAGAAATCAGTTGTCTCTCTCGATTCCTATATGAGTTCTAAATCTCAAGAAGCCAATGATTTTCCTTTTATGATGATTGTAGTTAGCCATATTGTATCAGTTTATGAGGAATTTAATCATTCCATATTGAATCATGTTAGAACCCCGGATTTTTTAGTGAAAACTCTTATCAGTGGGCCAACTAAAAGTTTCAAGGAAACTGTGAATTTTTATATTTGTGTTAATGCTTACAGAACTTCAGTAGATTTGGGTCAATTTCGAGCATTGATGAATGAGGAGCTTGGTTCAGCATCAACCAGTGGCTCTATGGACTCATCTTCCCTGACCCAGGTGGTGACTACCACTAGAGATATCATGAATTTTTTTCAAGATTTTATGATAGAAGCTTCTGCCTCTTAGAAACAAGTAAAGGATAAAGTTGATTCTTATTTTCAGAAATTGTATACCATGCATCAGTTGACAAAAAATTTCAAAATTCTTTTGGAAAATCTGAGATTACAACCTATCAATCAATCCTTCAGCGAAGAAGTAAGAAAGCTCAGGGAACTGACTCCATCTTCGGAAAAATTTATGGAAAACAACGATGATTAAATTTCTGCTATAGAGAGAGGAGGAGGGATCATTATGGAATTTAGGAATATGTTGCAACCATTCCTGCCTGTAGACAAAACCCCTGTCACTGCACCTCCAGCTGTGTCTGCCTCTGCTCAGCCTGCCTCCATTCCTCAGATGACTGCGGTCCAAGTAATCTGGAGCCTCACTCATAGGATTGCATAGAGAGCCACCCACTATAGACCAGGAATAGTCTCTATTGCTCAACCACCAGAAGTGGTTTTTGGGATTCCCAAGCCTTCTTCTGGAGCTACCTAGTCTGAGTCTACCTCTGAACCTAGAAACAAATCTAATGTGGACATTTAGGAGGTGTATTGGTTAGTGTATATGATCTTTGATAGGAATCACTTGTATTATTTTTTGGTTCAATTCTGTATTTCTATGTTTTTTTCCTCAAGGAATATATCAATGCTTTCCTTATCTTTTACATTATGTTACTTCTCTTGTTCTTTCTTCCGTTATTTTTTCTAATCACAAAGGGGGAGAAATAATAAAAAAAGGGGAGAATGTATATGGAGCAATATGGAGAAATATGAGAAGTATGAGCTTAATATTTATGAGTTTAATAAATTTGAATTACAATTTTATCTCTGATACATTTGTTTTACTTCTAGTACATTTTCATCATTATAACCTCTGACACAATTGCATTTAATTTTATTTTATACTGATACACTACTGATTATTTTGGATTATAATATCATAATTTGTGATTACCAAAAAGGGGGAGATTGTTGACCTCACCAATTTTGATAATCTCAATTATTTTTTAGTATGCTGTGATAATCCCAAATAATTTTTATCCATGTTTATACATACATTGAAATAATTCTTACTCAATATTGATTTGTTTTGCATAGATCAGATAAGTGTTAAGCCTACCGGTATATACATAGCTATTGATACAAACAAACAGACAGACCTACTGTTATATCATGATCTACCGATATTAAGATCACTGATACAAAAAGATACATAGATATTGATAAGGATATGTACACAGGTATATAAGTCTATCGATATGGATAAGTATTTACCGGTATGCATAACAGCTACAGATAGAACAAGTTCACCGTTATGTACAAGTCGACTAATACAGACCTACTGGTACTTAGTCTACAGATAGAAAATGGCCACCAACAAACAAAGGTCACCTGTTAGAAAATGTCTTCGAAAGATCAAGTCTACTAATAAGAATGGATACCTATATAGGTAGAACTACTAGTACAAACAGATAGACGAACGACTACCAATATGAAGTCCACATATACAGACAGAGCCACCGATATACGTAGTTACCGGTACAAGAAAGTTACCGATAGACCAATGCTGCCGATATAAGGGGTTACAAGTACATAGAGAGACTATTACACAGAGTAATAGCTACCGATACAAGGCATCCACTGATACAAAGTCCACCATTAGAAGTCTACCGACAGAGAGCTACAGATGGAAGATAAATGTTAACCAGTCACTACTAAATAAAATCTATACTGTGTCAATGTAACACCCGAGACTTTTATGTTATATAAATCATCAAAGGAATCTTTTTCTACACAACACTTGCTTGGCTTGCTTTACACGCAATCACGACCTTCCTCGATAGCTTGCGTCGTACGCAATACCGAGTTTCACTAAACAACAATATGTTATTAAAACTAGCCGTTATGAATAGTAATAACCACTTTTTGAAATTTTATAAATTTTATTTTTCAAAATGGACTTCATTTTTGGACTCAGAATATCGAAATTAGTCTAGGGTGAAATTTTGGTATTTTTCTGAAAACTTTCAATTTTTGATGAATAGTGAAACCACTAAGTGGTAGGTTAAAAACTGAATTTTGCATAAAACTTAATTTTACCTCTTCTGTGAATGGAATTTCAAAAATCCGACAGACACGGTTGATATCAGTAAGTAAAATATGGTTCAATGAGATAAAAATAATTTTTTGGTGAATAGTAACTTTTTACTATTTTTACCGCAGTTAATAGTAAATAGGGTAACTAAGGGTAAATATGATATTAATATTACCCTAACACATGTCCTAATTCTATTGGACAAGTGTAATTCGACCAAAAACAAACTTAGGAATAAAATATGACCATTTAGGCCCACTTGGATTAGATTAGGACATTTATTATTAATTTATTTAAAAAAGGGTTAAAATAGTTTAAATCAAAGTTTAATAAGTAAATCATTTTTAATATGGGGTTATACATAAGATAAATTCGATTGTAAATATTCATTAGAAAGGTAAAAAGATTTCCTACATGATGGTATTTTATTTGTAATTTTTAGACATAAAATAATTTAATTTATTTATGACACAATGATGATGCAGTAATTATCTTATTAATGAAATATTTACATAATTGATAATATAAATATCAAAATAAATGTAATTGAACATTTTTTATGAATTACACTAATTTTATAGGTTACTATGATATATTAGTGTTGATTTAATCATCTTGTTTCGAACATATAATTCTGTTATGACTTTCACAAAAATCATATATCAAATAGTGTCAAAATTGACACAAAATAGTTTTTAAATCAAATATTATATTATTAATTGTTATTTTATTCCTAAAAATCTAAGGATCGGCCAAATGACTTAGATAAGGTTATATATATTAATAATAAACAATTTGGGGTTCTTTTGGCATGTTATAGTAAGTGTATTAACCATATAGTGAAAGAAAACAAAAAGACATGGTAAAAGTTAAATTATTTAACTTAGAGTTAAATCTAATTGATAAGGTTAAAATAATACCCTAAACTTGTCTAAATCCTACTGGTTGATAGAATTTAGACCCATCCCCACTTTAGATTCGAAATAAGACCCTTTGGAACCATTATAAACTGATTTTGACTTTAATATAAAATAATATTTTGAGATATTCCTAAGGTGCCCCTCTCCTCCCTTATAAAAGGGCACCTCCTCCCCCTCCTCCTCACACCAATTTGATCCCTCAAGCTCGGAAAACCCCTGACATTTTCTCCTCTCCACTTCCCTAGAATAATCCTAGAGGTCTTGGTCTTCTTCAAAGACCAATCTGATTTCCCTAAGTGGAGGATTCAAAGAGGCGTTCCCAAGAAGAGGTAATATCCATTACCGATCTTTTCAATTTCTTTCTTCTTCAACTTCTTCTTCTTTAGTTGTTTCCTGATAAAGTAAAAACATCAGTATTACTTACATACTGATATGTTATTATAAATATGAAACAACCCTAATTCACCTTCTATCCATCCTACGGAAAAATGAAATCACCGCGCGTGCGTACGTACGGAATACCGTCTCCACGCCGTGGTGTAATCTATTTTTCCACCATCACTTCACAAGGATGGGTATAATGGAGTAATGAGTAACTATTTATGATTATTATAAAGTAATATTGATACTGAAATAATATATATATACTCCAATACAGTTCCACGATCATAGTAACGATATCATCACTCGTGCGTACGTACGGAATACCGTCTCAACGATGTGATGCGACTCGTTCTACATGATCATCATTACATAGTAATTATATAAATGAATTGAATGAATAAATATTATATATGTTACACTAAAACCATTCTGGATATAAGGTATCTATAACCTTAAAAGAAGAAAAAGAATGTATTCGGCAAAACACGCATAAGAACAAAAGGCAATAAAGAACCGAGTAACAAGTAACAATGAAATATTACTAATAAGAAGCTAAGAATATGACCATATATGATATCATATCAATATGTATGATTCTGTAATAAGTAAATAACATTATTTAAACCATTATACAGGATCTTCGGACACGTACAAAGCAAATCGGACCTAAGGTAACGGAAATATCACAATCTCACTTTTATCTGAGATTGTTTTTACTTTGGTAATTACTGGGGTGTATTTTATCATCCACATCCATGTTTCCTCAATATGTAATATTATTTTCATCCAAATAAAATTTTTTAAATCCAATGTTACCCTTCAGTGAGTTTTTAGTAAAAAAATATGAAAGGAATCTTTTGACGTTTTTCATACGAGGTGTTTTTTTGACTTTTCCGACAAAAGTACGAGAAGAATGTTTTTTTAACTTATACGGCATGAATGGATTTTTAAAACATTGTTTCCAAGAAGCTTCCTTTACATGTTTTCAAGTTTATTTGTAATCAACTTCTTTTATTTTAAAGATGTATGACATGTTATGAAAGGAAAAATGTTTTTGAAGAAGAAATGATATTTTCCTCAAGAATGGAGTTCAAAAGTTTTATCAAAATTATTTTCCATCTAAGATAATATAGGGTTCTGTTTTTATCCCTATTATTACATTGATTTGATTATGTTGTGAGGGAATTATTTTTATTAAGTCATTTACCTTATATGGTTTGTTTTATGATGTCATGATGTTTCAAGAATCCCATTTTTGTTACATGTGTTATGCGATGATGTATGATTTATGATTATGTGGCACACGTAAGAAAGGATTCATTATAAGATGGGTGGGACCTATATCTCCCTCCAATGCATTGGGTAAAGATTTTATATCTCATGAGATAGACATGGCTGGAACAGAAGGTTATTTCGGTTCAGTGATACAGGACTGAAACGAGGAGTGAATTCGGTTCAGAAAGGGACTTTGTACACTAATATAGTCTTGGCAATGAGTCATGACTAACAAGAAATGATTTTCCATGATTATGTGTGCATGCCACAAAGTTTCAAGTTTTATGTTATGATTATGGGGATCTCATTTTCACTTATATGATTTATTCCATGTTAGGATATTATGATCTCTTTTGCAGGTTTTGATTTTAAAAAAGATATGATATGATTTTTATTTCCTTTATTTTCCCTTGCTGAGCATTTGAGCTCACCCTTTTATGTTTTCTTTTCCCCAGGTCAGGAAGATGGATATTAAGTAGAATATGCTAAAAGTGACCCTAGATATGAAGAAATAAATGGGAGACACTGTAGAAGATTTATGAACCAGTTGTTTATGTTTCCCAGTTTCTAAAGACACTATACCTATACGGTCCTTTGTGGTTTTGTCATATGTTGTAATAAGTGTGCTTCAATTTTGAAGTATTAACAATTTATGTAAAGTATGGGTCATTATAGTTGGTATCAGAGGAAAGGTATAGTCAACCTTTGGAAACTAGGATGTGAAAGCCTTAGTAAGAACCCTAAGGATAAGTCTAAGCATAGAACACAATCTTAGTGTTTTCGAAATGGACTTGAATAACCTAGGATAAGACCTTAAGCATGAAAATTTTATTCTTGAATTATGTGGTTTTCCTATTATAATTAGTGTTTCTCACACTATTCGTCTTGGTTTTAGTCAATGGCTGGAACCCGAAGGAACCGTGTTAATGCGGAATGCGATGGGAAATGCAATGATTGTCCCTCTGAGCAACCAAATGATATGGGAGATGGAATGCAAAATCTTGTAGCCATGCTCACACAACCTTCTCAAGCTATGAATCATGCAGGACTTCCAAACGAGCAAAGGAAGGAGCAACATTCTGTTGAATCCTCCATAAGGCAGCGTCCACCTTCTTTCAGTGGGTCTAATGATCCATTAGTTGATGAACAATGGATTAGTACTACTGAAAAGATATTTTCTGTTCTTCAATGTTCTGAACATGATAAAGTCATCCTAGCAGTGTATCGTTTAGAAGGAGATGCTGATCAATGGTGGAATCTTATTAAGAATATGAGGCAAAGGGATGAAATTGAGTCTATGGAATGGGACGAGTTCAAGAACTTATTTTTCAATAAGTACATCCCTCATATTCTCCGAACAAAGATGGAGAAAGAGTTTCTTGAACTGAAGCAAAGGGATGATGAATCTGTTGGTACCTGTGATGCAAATTTTACAAGACTTGCATGGTACGCTTCTGGTATTATTATCCAACCTGAGAGTAAGATCGATCGATTATTTAGTGGCTTAAAACCAAGTCTTCGAAGGGCGTTAGCCATAAGGGACTTCAATAGCTATGAGGAAATCGTTCGATGTGCTCTCAATTTCGAGATGGAGATTGGAATAACCCATCAGTCACATGGGTTTGATAAGAAGAGGAAGATGGAATTCAAAGAAAAATCTAAAGAGCACACGGAAAAGAAGATGAGCTTTTCCTTATGCTCAAAGTGTGGAAAGAAACATGGAGGGAGTTGTCTTAAAGGGACAAGTAAATGTTTTAAATGTGGAAAGGAATGACATCGGGCATTTGAATGCCGTGATAATGGGAAGAAGATGTCTAATGACGCAAACAAAGGAAGGGATACACAGAATGAACCTACTACACTTCAATGTTTCAAGTGAAAGGAGATGGGGCATTATGCCAATCAATGCCCAAATCCAAGGGCTGATGATGATGGTTGACGTCAACATAATCTTAAGCCTAAAGACAAAGGAAAGTCACATGCAATTTCTATTAGCGATGTGGAGTACGATAACGAAGTGGTGAAAGGTACACTTACCATCCACTCTAAAGTAGCAAATGTTTTATTTGATTCTGGATCCACCAACTCTTTTATTTCTAAATAATTTTCTAAGGGTATCACCGTATTACCTCAACAATTAGATGTTGAGTTAGCTGTGACAACACCTAATGGCACAACAGTCGCATCAAAAGTTTATAATTCTTCTCCGATCGAAGTTTGTGGGAAAGTGCTTCCTGCAAATCTTGTGATCCTTCCTTTAGTGGAATTTGATGTGATTCTTGGCATGGATTGGCTTTCTCTACATGGAGCTCATATCAATTTCCAAAGAAGGGAAGTCACATTTCATATTCCAGATCAATCTACGATCGTATATCAATGCAAGGATGAACATAATCTTCCAGTAGAAATTTCTTCCATCTTATGGGTATTGATTCCACTAAATGAAGGTTATTTATCTCAAATGGTTAGTGAGAAACTCACGATTAAGAATATTCCCATTGTACGAGAGTTTGATGATGTCTTTCGAGAGGAATTACCGGGTCTTCCACCAAATCTTGAAGTTGAGTTTTCAATAGAACTCGTACCGGGTGCTTTGCCTATTTGAAAGACACCTTATAGAATGGCCCCAATTGAGTTGCAGGAATTGAAGAAGCAACTCCAAGAGAATCTTGATAAGGGATTCATATGCACTAGTGCGTCACCTTGGGGAGCACATGTTCTATTTGTTAAGAAGAAAGATGGATCAATGAGACTCTGCATTGATTATCGAGAACTTAACAAGATCACTATCAAGAACAAATATCTTCTCCCACGCATTGATGACTTATTTGACCAACTACGCAGAGCTCAATACTTTTCCAAGATTGATCTTCGTTCAGGGTATCATCAATTAAGGGTCAAAATGGAGGATATACCAAAGACGGCTTTTCGTACAAGGTATAGACACTATGAATTTATAGTGATGCCATTTGGTCTTACTAATGCCCCTACTATCTTCATGGATCTAACGAATAGAGTCTTTAGAGACTATCTTGATCAATTTGTGGTAGTCATTATAGAAGATATTCTTGTCTATTCATAGAGCAAGGAAGAGCATTAAGATCACTTGAGAATTATATTGAAGACCCTGAGAAAGGAGAAGCTTTATGCAAAATTTACTAAGTGTGAATTTTGGCTTCAAAAAGTAGCATTTTTGGGTCACATAATCTCAAAAGAGGGGATATCTGTGGATCCAACAAAAAAAGAGGTTATCGAAAGATGGTCGAGACCAACAACAGTAACTGAGATCCGAAGTTTTCTTGGTTTGGCTGGATATTATCGACGTTTTGTAAAAGATTTTTCACGATTATCTAATCCACTCACCAAGTTGACTCGGAAAGGAGTTAAGTTTGTTTGGACAGAGGAATGTGAAGAGAATATCAAGGAGTTGAAAAGAAGGTTATCCAGTGCACCTGTGCTCACACTGCCTTGTAGTGGAGAAAGGTTTTTGATCTACAGTGACACATCTAAGAAGGGATTGTGGTGTGTTCTTATGCAAAATGATATGGTGATAGCTTATGCCTCAAGACAGTTGAAAATCCATGAGCAAAATTACCCAACTCATGATTTGGAGTTGGCTGCGGTAATCTTTGCATTAAAGATTTGGAGGCATTACCTTTATGGTGAAAGGTGTGATATTTATACTGATCATAAAAGATTAAAGTATATTTTCACACAAAAGGAGTTGAATATGCGTCAACGAAGATGGTTGGAGCTGATTAAAGATAATGACTACTCAATCCATTACCTCCCTAGGAAAGAAATCAAGGTGGCAGATGCATTAAGTCGACAAGACCATGCTAGTTTATCCATGATGAGGATCACAAAAGATCCAATATTTATGGATTTACAAAGGATGGATCTTGGAATTATGATGGAAGGGGGAAAATCTTATCTTTCTCAAATGAATGCTCAACCATCTATATATGTGAAGATTAAAGAGGCACCGAAAGAATATGTCGAGTTACAAAAGAAGGTGAGAAAGTTTCCTGAATTCAACCTTGATTGTGATGGGATAATAAAGTTCAGGAATCGGGTTTGTGTTCCTTCCATCCCTGAATTAATGAAGGAGCTGCTGGATGAGGCTCATAGTTCTTCATTCTCTATTCATCCTGGAAGCACGAAGATGTATAGGGACATGAAAGAGTACTTCTGGTGGGATGGCATGAAAATAGATGTTGCTGAATATGTCTCTCAATGCTTGGTTTGTCAACAAGTTAAAGCTGAGAGACAAAAGTCTAAGGGGATGTTACAACCATTACCCATACCCGAATGGAAATGGGAAAACATCACTATGGACTTTGTCACAGGACTTCCTAAAACATCCAAAGGCAATAATGCTATCTGGGTCATAGTTGATCGTCTTACAAAGTCTGCACACTTCATTCCTATTAGAGAGGATTTCTCTGTAGATCAGCTTGCCAGGATATATGTAAAGGAAGTGGTAAGATTGCATGGAGTACCACTTTCTATTATATCTGATCGAGATCCGAGATTTACCTCGATGTTCTGGCGAAGTCTTCAGTATACTCTGGATACAGAGTTGAGTTTCAGCACTGCTTATCATCCCCAGACAGACGGTCAGTCTGAGAGAACAATTCAAACCCTAGAAGATATGTTGAGAGCTTGCTCTATGGATTTCAAAGGAGGTTGGGATCAACACCTACCCTTGGTGGAATTTTCTTATAATAATAGCTTTCACTTCAGTATTCAGATGGCTCCTTATGAAGCTCTCTATGGAAAGAAATGCAGGACTCCAACTTGCTGGGATGAAGTTGGGGAAAGAAAGCTATTAGGACCTGATCTCATTGATGAAATGGCAGAAAAGGTCAGATCTATTCAACAACACATAAGCGCAGCTCAGAGTCGACAGAAAAGTTATGCCGACAACCGAAGAAAAGAACTAGAGTTTGAAGTGGGTGATAAAGTGTTCTTACGAATATCTCCCTGGAAGAGGGTTATGAGATTTGGAAAGAAGGGGAAGTTGAGCCCTAGATATATCGGTCCTTTCGAAATACTGGATCGTGTTGGGAAGGTAGCTTACCGATTGGCGCTTCCACCGAATCTCTCTCAAGTTCACGATGTGTTCCATGTATCTCTCCTGAGAAAGTACATACCAGATCCTTCACATGTACTCAGCTCAGAAGTTGTACCGCTGGAGCAAGATCTTTCTTATGAAGAATAGCCAATAGAGATTCTGGATCGTAGCGAAAAAGTCCTAGGAAACAAGACCACTCGATTGGTGAAAGTTTTATGGAGGAACCACAAACTTGAAGAAGCTACATGGGAGCTTGAGGATATGATGAGGGAGAAGTATCCTCATCTGTTTGTTACAAAGTGACGAATTTCAAGGGAGAAATTCTTTTTAAGGGGGGTAGAATGTAACACCCGAGACTTTTATGTTATATAAATCATCAAATGAATCTTTTTCTACACAACACTTTCTTGGCTTTCTTTACACGCAATCGCGACCTTCCTCGATAGCTTGCATCGTACGCAATACCGAGTTTCACTAAACAACAATATGCTATTAAAACTAGCCGTTATGAATAGTAATAACCACTTTTTGAAATTTTATAAATTTTATTTTTCAAAATGGACATCATTTTTGGACTTAGAATATCGAAATTAGCCTAGGGTGAAATTTTGGTATTTTTCTGAAAACTTTCAATTTTTGATGAATAGTGAAACCACTAAGTGGTAGGTTAAAAACTGAATTTTGCATAAAACATAATTTTACCGCTTCTGTGAATGGAATTTCAAAAATCCGACAGACACGGTTGATATCAGTAAGTAAAATGTGGTTCAATGAGATAAAAATAATTTTTTGGTGAATAGTAACTTTTTACTATTTTTACCGCAGTTAATAGTAAATAGGGTAACTAAGGGTAAATATGATATTAATATTACCCTAACACATGTCCTAATTCTATTGGACAAGTGTAATTCGACCAAAAACAAACTTAGGAATAAAATATGACCATTTAGGCCCACTTGGATTAGATTAGGACATTTATTATTAATTTATTTAAAGAAGGGTTAAAATAGTTAAAATCAAAGTTTAATAAGTAAATCATTTTTAATATGGGGTTATACATAAGATAAATTCGATTGTAAATATTCATTATAAAGATAAAAAGATTTACTACATGATGGTACTTTATTTGTAATTTTTAGGCATCAAATAATTTAATTTATTTATGACACAAAGATGATGCAGTAATTATCTTATTAATGAAATATTGACTTAATTGAAAATATAAATACCAAAATAAATGTAATTTAACACTTTTTATGAATTCCATTAATTTTATAGGTTACTATGATATATTAGTGTTGATTTAATCATCTTGTTTCAAACATATAATTCTGTTATGACTTTCACAAAAATCATATATCAAATAGTGTCAAAATTGACACAAAATAGTTTTTAAATCAAATATTATATTATTAATTGTTATTTTATTCCTAAAAATCTAAGGATCGGCCAAATGACTTAGATAAGGATATATATATTAATAATAACCAATTTGGGGTTCGTTTGACATGTTATAGTAAGTTTATTAACCATATAGTGAAAGAAAACATAAAGACATGGTAAAAGTTAAATTATTTAACTTAGAGTTAAATCTATTTGATAAGGTTAAAATAATACACTAAACTTGTCTAAATTCTATTTGTTGATAGGATTTCGACCCATCCCCACTTTAGCTTCGAAATAAGACCCTTTGGAACCATTATAAACCGATTTTGACTTTAATATAAAATAATATTTTGAGATATTCCTAAGGTGCCCCTCTCCTCCCTTATAAAAGGGCACCTCCTCCCCCTCCTCCTCACACCAATTTGAGCACTCAAGCTCGGCCAACCCCTACCATTTTATCCTCTCCACTTCCCTAGAATAATCCTAGAGGTCCTGGTCTTCTTCAAAGACCAATCCTAGTTCCCTAAGTGGAGGATTCAAAGAGGCGTTCCAAAGAAGAGGTTATATCCATTACCGATCTTTTCAATTGCTTTCTTCTTCAACTTCTTCTTCTTTAGTTGTTTCATGATAAATTAAAAACAAAGGTATTACTTACATACTGATATGTTATTATAAATATGAAACAACCCTAATTCACCTTCTATCCATCCTACGGAAAAATGAAATCACCGCGCGTGCGTACGTACGGAATACCGTCTCCACGCCGTGGTGTAATCTATTTTTCCACCATCACTTTACAAGGATGGGTATAATGGTGTAATGAGTAACTATTTATGATTATTATAAATTAATATTGATACTGAAATAATATATATATACTCCAATATAGTTCCACGATCATAGGAACGATATCATCACTCGTGCGTACGTACGGAATACCGTCTCCACGATGTGATGCGACTCGTTCTACATGATCATCATTACATAGTAATTATATAAATGAATTGAATGAATAAATAAGATATATGTTACACTAATAAAATTCTGTATATAAGGTATCTATAACCTTAAAAGAAGAAAAAGAATGTATTCGGCAAAACACGCATAAGAACAAAAGGCAATAAAGACCCGAGTAACAAGTAACAATGAAATATTACTAACAAGAAGCTAGGAATATGACCATATATGATATCATATCAATATGTATGAATATGGAATAAGTCAATAACATTATTTAAACCATTATACAGGATCTTCGGACACGTACAAAGAAAATCGGACCTAAGGTAAGGGAAATATCACAATCTCACTTTTATCTGAGATTGTTTTTACTTTGGTAATTATTGGGGTGTATTTTATCATCCACATCCATGTTTCCTCAATATGTAATATTATTTCCATCCAAATACAATTTTTTAAATCCAATGTTACCCTTTGGTGAGTTTTTAGTAAAATAATATGAAAGGAATCTTTTGACGTTTTTCATACGAGGTGTTTTTTTGACTTTTCCGAAAAAAGTACGAGAAGAATGTTTTTTTTAACTTATACGGCATGAATGGATTTTTAAAACTTTGTTTCCAAGAAGCTTCCTTTACAATTTTTCAAGTTTATTTGTAATCAACTACTTTTATTTTAAAGACGTATGACATGTTATGAAAGGAAAAATGTTTTTGAAGAAGAAAGGATATTTTCCTCAAGAATGGAGTTCAAAAGTTTTATCAAAATTATTTTCCATCTAAGATAATATAGGGTTCTGTTTTTATCCCTATTATTACATTGATTTAATAATGTTGTGAGGGAATTATTTTTATTAAGTCATTACCTTATATGGTTTGTTTTATGATGTCATGATGTTTCAAGAATCCCATTTTTTGTTACATGTGTTATGCGATGATGTATGATTTATGATTATGTGGCACACATAAGAAAGGATTCATTATAAGATGGGTGGGACCTATATCTCCCTCCAATGCATTGGGTAAAGATTTTATATCTCATGAGATAGACATGGCTGGAACGGAAGGTTATTTCGGTTCAGTGATACAGGACTGAAACGAGGAGTAAATTCGGTTCAGAAAGGGACTTTGTCCACTAAGATAGTCTTGGCAATGAGTCATGACTAACAAGAAATGATTTTCCATGATTATGTGTTCATGCCACAAAGTTTCAAGTTTTATGTTATGATTATGGGGATCTCATTTTCACTTCTATGATTTATTCCATGTTAAGATATTATGATATCTTTTGAAGGTTTTGATTTTCAAAAAGATATGATATGTTTTTTATTTCCTTTATTTGCCCTTGCTGAGCATTTGAGCTCACCCTTTTATGTTTTCTTTTCGCCTGGTCCGGAAGATGGATATTAAGTAGAATATGCTAAAAGGGACCCTATATATGATGCAATAAATGGGAGACACTGTAGAAGATTTATGAACCAGTTGTTTATGTTTCCCAGTTTCTAAAGACACTAAACATATACGGTCCTTTGTGGTTTTGTCATATGTTGTAATAAGTGTGCTTCAATTTTGAAGTATTAACAATGTATGTAAAGTATGGGTCGTTATAGTCAATATTATTAATATAATTCTAACGATCATATTTGGTTAATTTACAACAATTGATATTAATTAATGAGGGTTGTTGTAATGTCAGGGAACCGTACCACATACCTTTGAAAAGGTAATCATTCTTATTTCTGAAGATTAAGGTATAAAAGGATGATCAAGCTGTAGAGAATAGTGTGGTGCATATACACAATAGAGAGAGGTGACATAAATACACCCGTATACTTGAAAACCACTTGAAATATAAGAGTCCATTCATACAAGAAGAGGTCACAAGCAGAATATTAGTCAATGAGTGAAGAACTACAATGATCCCTTCATACACTCAAGCTAATCAAACTGAACCTGAAAATCAAAGAAGCAAATGACACTCTGTTGCCAATACAAAAACCAGAGAAGGACTCATAAGCACTTCTGTTTAATAAAATGGAATCCATATCTACATTTCTAATCACTAGAGCATTCAAAACACATATCTAATCACTCTCAGTGATTATTTTATTAATATTTTGATCAGTGTGTGTGCTCGGTATTTTTAGACAGACACTGTCTCCTGTGCTGAACTGGAGGATTTATAAATCCTCACACAAAACCTCTATAACTCTCTAGTATCCTATTGTGGAAAGTGGTAGAGGTCAAGTGTGACTTGGATAGCTTGTGTGCTATTGTTTTTATATTTTCCAACAAAGAACAATGGTAGAGGTGTTATTACCTAGACAATACCTTTACTATTGTTTACCCTGATATAGGGTGTAGATCCAAATTTATATAAATTGTATGAGAGGACTAAGTCTCGGCTTGAAATTGAACCTCTTCATTATATCTCATGTGATTATTTATTTTTTTAAACTATATTGAATATTCCGCTGCTAAGTACTTTGAATCATAAATTAATTTCTAAAGTAACTCTGATAGTTAAAATTGCAGGTGTTTGTATTTATAGTAAAGCATTAGGTTAGTTTCACAAGTTTATTAATCTTCATATTTGATTAAATAAGAACTAATCAATATCTTGAGAACCTTACTGACCCTTTACTATATTACAAATTCACTAAAGTTTAGCTTGTTATTCAATTTGGGGGATTTTTTAATAAGAATCATTTTAATAGAAATTTTAATTAGATCTTAATTCACCCCCCCTCTTGAGTATCCAATCCGAATAACTCATTAGTTCTAGCTTTAAAAATTCATGTTTTACAAATAAATTTCCAAAAACAACCCATTTTTTAAATAACCCTTTGTTTTCATAAAATCAAATCATATTAAAAAATCAAGTAAAATTAAATGTAAATGAAATTAGTAATAACATCATATTAATTAAAATAAAAATCTAACACATTAGATAATCATCATGTAAGAAAATAATCATAAGATACATCCTCAAGTGAATGCTTGTGTGAAAATAACCATTAAAAAATCCATCATGTGATAAACCAATCATAAATAAAAAATTACACTATTTGGGGTCTAAAATAGGTATATATGTATTATAAATGAATGTAAATCCCCAATATATACGTAAGGTTGACCCAACCTAATTAACCTCTAATTGAATTACACGCACTAGAGTGAAACAAAAATCGAGTGTCATTGCACATATTAAGAGTGACATGTCTACTTCCAATGAACCTGAGGCTACACAATGTGCTATGTTTTCCAAAATCCATTGTAAATATATTCTCATGGTTTGTAAATCATTTTCAGGGGACAATAAATGTCAATGCTTGAAGCCCCATTTTTTTAACCAAAACCACCATTAAAGAATTTCATCAAAAACATACGGTGAAAAATCTATATTAAAAGAATACCCCATTTAAAAAAATAATTATTTACTAGGAAATCATAACAATAATATATTAATCTAAAGAATAGAATTTCCATAATGGATTTAAATGAACGTAAGAAAATTCAAGGAAATAAAATTTTTTATACAACCCCTACCTCCAAAATAAATGTATGATGAATAGTGTTTAAAAATTGATAGAAGGGAAGAGTAGAACATGTTAACATGATATTAGTTCCACAAGAAGAAGTGTCAAAACATTTTCAAATACATTATATCCAACATCAGCTAATGAATTGGGATCCAATGACACACGAGGTGACGATATCTAGGGAGGATCTATAAAGAAAATGAAAACAAGATCAAGAACACAAAATACCTTGAAGTGATTCATCAATAATGAAGAAATTATTACCATAATACCATGTAAGAGTCTTATGGATAGAAAGGATATTCTTTGTTTAAACGGAATGAGGATTATGATGGGATTGTTCAAAAATAAAAACAAGGAATGTTGGAAAATTTTGAACTAATTAATGGATAAAGGTATAAAATCCGAGGTAAATAAATAATAAGAAATATTAATATTTATTAATATTTTTGAATTAAATCTTAATTTCACTCTATAGGGGACGCTATGTTTGATGGCGTACCCGATATGCAACAACTGGTTTCTTTGAAATCTTACATTGCACACTACTAATATAATCATATTATTTTAATTGGTAGTTAATGTCAAGCCGTTGTATTGGCTAGGATTAATAGAACTAACTAAATTATGAACATATATGTTTTTTAAATGTTTTTAAATTCATCCCATAAAATTTCGTGGCTTAAAATGTGAATGAAAACAAATTTTAAGCACAAATACACTAATATTGTTTAAAAAGACGATATAAAACCTTTTGATGGAGAACCCTTTTTAAATCTAGTTTTCCCACTTTAATATATATATTTTTGACAAAATAAAATTATTTTTTAGAATCAGGAGATCAAAATTTACATTGGATGAAATTTTGGTATTTTTCTAATAATGTTAATTTTTTATGAATAGTAAAAAACGTTGTCTTTTAATTCAAAACCACCATTTAATCTAATTTATTTGTATGTATAGATTATACATTTAATTTGTTTTAAAGTGTAAATAGATTATATTTTTACCATTTAATCCATTTTTGGTCCTTGGAAGTAATTTCATTTTGAAATTGGACATAAACAAGTGTCAATATTTTGATAGTTAATATTTTTTTAAAACATGATTTTTGTTTTGAAAACATTAATTAATTAATGAAACTTATATGTTTTAAATGTGCTAAAATATACATCATTTTTGAATTCATAATATCAAATTTAGCATACGGTGATTTTTTTGATTTTTTCTAAAAACCTACAATTTTTTATGAATAGTGAAATATACAACTTAATAGTTAAAAACTGAATTTTTCATTTAAATTTTACCACCTCTGTGAATTGAATTTCAATAATACAACATACATGGTTGTAATTAGTACGTAAAATGTGGTTCAATGGGCTATGAAACCTTTTTGGTGAATAGTAACTTTTGACTTTTATTAACCACAATTAAAGCTAATTATGGTAATTTGAATTAAAAATAATATTATAATAATATAAAATTCTCTTGAAAATTGTCTTAATCTTATTGTATTAATCACGTCCAACCAATAAAATCCATGGGTCAATTTCAGGACCCCATGGAGGCACCTGGGTAAGATAATGAAATTAAGAACTTTTTATTTAATGTAAAAATGAAAATGTCATAAACATGTATTGTTTTACTAAAACAATATTAATTTGGGTTATATTATTGATATATTTGACTATAAATATGATTTAGAAATATAAAAATATTTCCTACATCATGGTAATTTTTTTATAATTTTTAGACATCATATAAATAAAATTATTTATGACACAATGATGATTTTGTGTTTTAGTCATTAATGAATGATTTATAAAATTAGAAGATACAAATTAAAAAAAATATCAAATTTTTTTTCCAATTCTTATTGGATGGTTTTATTTCGAACATGGGACACTGTATATTCGACTTTAAATATTTTGGGTCCTTTAGAAATCGAAAATAACTATATAATAAAATAATATTTTCCAACCTTCAAAAAGAGCCCCTCCTCTCCCTTATAAAAATCCCTCACTTCCTACCCATTTATCAAACATCCCAAGCGCTTGTATCATCCAACAACTATTCCAATAATCTCCAAAGAACCATCTCCTCATCATAGAATCCTTCCCCTAGGAATAAATCACTTCATGAAACCATTTTGGTTTGTACCAAAAGGAGTTAACCGATTTAAATGAAATGTCTTCTCTTAAGTTCTTTTTTTACATATCCAACCCCCTAAAATCATTTTACTCAATTATTTTACAAAAAAAGAATCCTAAATATACTAGGATGTTGTAATGATAATTATTTGAGCTAAACCTACACACACGTCCTGCTAATGGGTAAAAAACATATCGTTTATGTGAATGGCGAACTACTACCACAGAAAACGATGATTCTTCAATTAACTCCTACCACCTATAATGGTGGAAATTATGATGGATATGTATATATATATGATATATATAATATTTATGTTCACTTTATTTTTGTTTATTTTACTTTTTATATAATACCTTTATGGTTCTCATAATTGGTAAACGTGATAATTTCATTTGAGGAAGTGCGGACTACCACCCCCTCAAAGTGATATGACTCATTCATGCCATACATAGAATGTATAAAGGATATAATTTATGAAAATATGTAACAAATATGACATGTATATTATACTGAAATTTAAATATACATATGAATCATTTTTTTCATTCCATTAAAATTTGAAACAGAAAAGAAAGTAGCGATCGTGCGTACGTATGGCTTACCGTCTCCATTAACGGTGCATTTCATTTCTAATATCAAAATGAAATGTAATATTATAAATACAAGTATATATATGATATATATGATATATATGAAATCTAAATGATGAATATCATTCTGGAGATAAACTAATTTTATCACATGGAAAATTTATAATTATAACAAATTCATTTTTGACTGAAGTTTCGAACATCGAAAAAATGTACGATATGAACTCAAAAAAGTATCTAATTGTTATAGCAGGGTAATAAATTATATTAAAGGAATAATAAATTTTGAAAATATTTATAATAATGTACAAATTAACTTATGTTTATCATTCTGGATGAAAAAGTAACATATGAGCAAGTCTAGTCAGACATGTGGTAAGGGGATTCTTATCTCACATTTAATTCAGTGGGATTTCAACTGTTCACTAGTAATTTCATGCATGTGATATATTGTATACTAACATTATATATATATTATCATGATTCTTTTTATATTCATTTTATTCTATGAATATTTTGGTGGTCAGTAATTTTTGGTCAAACGACTCGATTGAATACAACATAGTAAGGGATTCTAATCTCACATTCAAGTATGAGAGATTTCAATTGTTTGCCACATATTTCGTGAATGTGGTGTATTATATACTTACATTTGATATATAGTATCATTATTTACTCCATATTAATGGTATTATATTATTCATTTTGTGTTTATTATCTTTTGGCCATATGACTCGACTGATTACAACGATGATAAGGGTTTTTATCTCACTTATTATTCCTATGAGATTCACGCCATATTTGTCACTATTTCCTTTGAGTGGTGTATGTAATGCCCATGAATCTACTCTTTTTTTAATATAATTTCATTTATGGGTATTTACCTCTACATTTTATGGTCATTCATTCATGTGGTGTATGTTTCGTAAGTTACCAAATCATTAAGGGAACCTTTCACCCTCCTATTTTAAAATAATTATTTTGGTTATATCTTTCAATTTATGTCTTATTATATTGGGATATGTTCTTCTATATCCTAATTGAGGTGAATTTATTGTCCAAGTTATGAAATAACATTTTTTCTCTTATCAAATCATTTTCTGAATTTTACAGTGACGTTGTTAGGCCATCGAATTTTTGTAAGGGAACTTCTTAACCCAATTTCAATTCATTGGGTTAAACTTATATTTCATGAATATGTCATCATAAGAATATTTTTGAATGACCTATGATTATTTTACACATAATATCCACATATATTGGGTGTATTCTAATTTGAAACAAACAATTAAGTATTTTATTTATCCTTAATCAAAGGATACGATATTTATAATGGATTTCGTCTAAATTTGCATTCCATTGAGACTTCATTGTTTTTATGCGCCAATTCACTTTGATATGGTGTATATACTATCCTTTGGAATATTATAAAATCAATACCTTTATTCTAATTATATTATAATGTTTTGATTAAATTTTATTCTCCAATTATTTGTATTCAAGCATCTCTCATTTGGTTAAGAACTCCTTAACTAGAATATTATTTTAAATATTTGTTATTATAAATAATTCTAATTAATGTACATGACTTAAAAATGGTTTTAAGGATTTATTTATATGGACATTAATTTTTTATTTTTTTTAATTCATTTTAAATCATCATAGTGATATAGAACACTTTGATTCTAAAATAACTTTATCAAATAGTCCTCTGAATGGTTTGATAAATCAATGATTTTATCGATATATTAAAATGATATATTGTGATTTCAAATGAAATGTTAATAGTGAAATGTTTATATTTTCAATATTTTATGTGTCGTGATTTTATAATGGTACTTGGACATTTGACGGATGGTTATGTGATAAACCAAATGACGGGTGGTGCCGTGATAAACCAGGATGGGTGGTTACGTCATAACCTCAAATTCATTTGTTATGGAAGACTGCCGTATGGATATTCCATTTAGTGATATGTATTGAAGTCGACGGTATGGTTATTCCTCGTAATATTTTAGTTAAAAAAGGGTATGAAATGTTCTTTTATTCAGTGAAGAGTATTTACTACTTCATAAAGGTGAAATGTATTACAGATGATAAATTATTCATGGTTCACTTGTTGTTTTGAAAAACTAACAGTTTTCCTTCTTTGTGTATCCCTTACTAATATTTTAATACACATCCTACATTCTTCAAATTTTATTCACAGGACATAAAGATGAATAGGGTCATGGATGGGATCAAGAAAAAGTCATGTTGTCAAAAACATGGTACTAGACATGTCTCTTTTCTTCAAGAGTATTTATTTTATGAAAAAAATGGAAACTGAGTGGAAGTGTCTTAATTGTAATTTTTGAGATGTAATGTAATTTTTATGACCTATCTCTCTAAAACTCTAAACCAGAAAAGAACCACGATGTGATTTATTCTTTTACTTCATGATTATATAATTTTTCAAGGCCAGGTCCTTATAGTTGGTATCATGGGTCGGTTTAAAAAGCATTAGAGGTTAGGGTGTTCATTAAGCCTAAGTGACATTACCATAATGGTTAGGAATTTAGAAAGACTCATAGTAATTTTAGATAAAGTGAATGTGTTTAAGATAACATGAATAAGTATATCGTAGTATTTAACCTCCTCATAAGATATTATATGATGATTTTACTGATATACTCACACTGACCTTTTCTGTTTTAGTAAATGGATGGATCTAGCAGGCACCAAAGTAACAGTGGATGTGAAGAAAACTGTGACGATTTTCTAAATGAGCAATTGAATGAAATGGGAACTGCAATGAGAACTCTTTTGGTTATTCTCAAAAGACTATCTGGACTCCACATTTACCGCCTGAACCATGGTGATTTTAATAAGGAATCATATATGCGAGAAACAAATCCATGTGGATTTTCAAGTAATAATAATAAAGTAATGTATGTTCGAAAACCTATTTTCCAAGGATGTGGAATGAAACTCATAGGAAAATGTTTCGAAGGGACGAGAAGATGTTATAGTTGTGGAAGTGATGGTCATAATGAATGAACCTTCCATGGAAAAAGTAATTATCAAGTTGACTCTAAGAAATGGAAAGAAGTTATTTATGAGGAATCAATTAAATGATTTAAATGTGGTGTTCATGGTCATTATAAAAACATAATTCCTATTAAAAAGTTTCAGTAATGGGATCACCATGATCAAACAAATATTTTTTACCGATACCTAATGCAATTCTGATTGGGGATGAAGAAACTGACAATGACCGATGAAGGTATGGATTATTTCTTAACATATGTTTTGATATTATTGACCATAGGATATGATTTATAATTTTTTTGGAAAGAATTATTTCATAATTAGTTGGAAATGAATGGTTGATGGATCATGATGAATGTGGAAGGAGAAAGTAGTCAACATATAAGGGATTCATGAGTTATGGTAGATTTTAGGATGGTGAACTTCTTAAAAGTATTAAGGCTATTTTTGTAACATCCTAGGTAAATAAAGAATAAGACATTTTCATATTTATTAATATTTTTGAATTAAATATTAATTTTATTTTAAAGGGGTTGCTATGTTCGATAGCGTACCTGATACAATACAACATGTTTCTTTGAAGTCTTATGTTTAACACTAATAATATTATATTATAATTTTTAATGGCAGTTAACTCATAGCCTTTGTATTGGCAGGAATGAACAAAACAAACTACAAGATGATTATACATGTTTGTTAAATGTATTTACAATTATCCAATAAAATTTAGAGTCTTAAAATGTGAATGATTCATGATTTTAAGCATAATTAACATTAAAAGGTCAATTTACCGCCTTTTAATAGAGAACACTCATTAAATATAGTTTTGGTCACTTTAATACATTCTATTTGTCGATATAAAATCCTTCTTTAGAATGGGGACATCAAAATTTACTTTGTGTAATGTTTTGGATGTTTTCCAATAAAGTTCATTTTTTAATGAATAGTGAAAAATATTGTATTTTAATTCAAAACTGCATTTTAGTATAAATTATCTATATTGTTATATAATATTTTTAATGGGGTTTAAAGTGTAATTAGAATATATTTTTACCACTTAATCCAATTTTGGTCATTGGAATTAATTCCACTTTGAAATTGGACATAAGCATGTGTCAATCTTTTGATAATAATTATTTCATAAAAACATGCTATTTGTTTTAACAACGGGAATTAATTTTAAATTAATTAATGAAACTTATATTTTTTTAATATGTGAAAATAGGCATTATTTTATAATTTGGAATATCTAATTTAGCTTAGGCTGAATTTTTTTTAGTTTTCCGAAAGACATAAATTTTTTATGACTACTGGAACCCCTTAGCAGAAGTTAAAAAACTGACATTTTCATTTAAATGAAATGTTACCACTTCTATGAGTTGAATTTCAAAAACCCAACATACATGGTTGTTTTTAGTAAGTAAATTTTTGTTCAATAAGTTGAAAATAAATTTTTTTTTGTGAATCGTAACTTTTGACTTTTATTTACTGCGGTTAATGTTAAATATGGTATTTCAAGGTTTAAAGAGTATTATAATAATTCAAAATTTCCTTAACATCTATCCTAAACATATTGTTTTAAACCTGGTAATAAGTGATATAAAAGGAATAATAAACTTGATAAATGGTTTTAAGAAAGTATAAATTATCTTTAGTTTATTATTCAGGAGATTAAAGAACGATCGAGTCAAGTCGGTCACAAGGTGAGGGATTTCTTCTCTCACTTTTAATTCCATGAGATTTCCATTGTTCACCACTAATTTGTTGAATGTGGTGTATTTTTTTACAGTCATTTGATATATATTATCATTATTATATTTATATTCATGTTATTCTATGAATAATTTGGTATCTATTGATGTTTGGTCATACGAATCGATTGATTACAACATGGTAAAGGGTTTTTGTCTCACTTTTTATTCTCGTGAGATTCATGCTTTATTTGTCACTATTTACTTTGTGTGGTGTACATACTGCCCATGATTTGTAATATTTTTGCATTATAATTTCATTTATGGGTATTTAAATCTTCATTTAATGTTCCTTCTTTCATGTGGTGTATTTTTCGTAACGAAACAAATAGGTAAGGGAACTTTTTTACCCAATTTTCATTCCTTGGGTTAATCTTCTAATTCATAATAATGTCTTGCTATGATTATGTGAGGAATCCATTATTGTTTATTTATGTTTTAATTTCAACTCCCCTTTTTGTGTATTAACATTTGATACACATAATCACTCCTTTGAAAAAATTTCAAGCCATCGATATGAACTTGATTTGAGTAATTTTAACTCAATTTCCATTCATTGAGTTAAACATCCAAGTCATTGGTTTTGTCTTAAAAAGAACATTTGTGAATTTCCTCAGATTTATTTTCACATAATATCCAATAATATTGATTGTATTTATATTTTTCAGACATTATAATGTAATTTGTTTATCCTTAATATAACGATACCTTCTTTATAAAGGAATTCATCTCAATTTTCATTCTGTTTATACTAAATTATTGTTATTCACAAATTCACACTCACATGGTGTATATATTATCCATTGGAATATTATATCATGAATCCCTTTATTTTCATGATATTATAAATTTTTTATTAAATTTTATTCTTCAATAATTTCTATTCAAGAGTCTCTCTTTTTGTTAAAAACCATTTAACTAAAATATCATTTTAAATGATTTAAATATGTATTCTTCTAAATATTTCTCATTAATGTCCATGTTTTCAAAATTGTATTTAGGATTTATTTATATGGAAAATAATTTATATAAATGAGAATTCATTAAAAATATTCAAAGTGGTATGGGACACTTCGATTCAAAAGTCTCTTTATTAAATGTTGTAAATGGTTTTGAAAATGGTTTGATAAAGCATTGTTTATTTAAATATCTTGATATGATATATTGTTATTGGAATGTGAAAATGATATCATTACTTGATGCTTTTGTAATTAGTTATGTTTATGTTATGGTTATTAGGAATTTTTTATGTATATGGGTAGTTCTGTGATAATCCTAGGGAGGGTGAGCCCAAGATAGATATTCAATGCACTGGAGACATGGACAACTTGTAAATATAAGGTGTTCATTTTTTACTCAAAGTAAAAAATATCTAAAAATTGAATGTTATTAACTTAAATGATTACATATTGTTTTTAACCTGGTAATAAGTGATATAAAAGGAATAATAAACCAGAAAATGTCTTTTAAGAAAGTATAAATTAAAATTAGTTTATTGTTTAGGAGATCAAATAACGATTGAGTCAAGTCGGACACAAGGTGAGGGATTTCTTGTCTCACATTTTATTCAATGAGATTTCCATTATTCACCACTAATTTATTGAATGTGGTGTATTTTTTACATCCATTTGATATATATTTTCATTATTTTCTTTATATTCATGTTATTCTGTGAATCATTTCTTAGTTATTAACGTTTGGTCATACGAATCGATTGATTACAACATGGTAAAGGGTTTTTCTCTCACTATTTATTCTTGTGAGATTAATGCATTATTTGTAACTATTTACTTTGTGTGGTGTATGTACTGCCCATGATTTGTAATATTTGTGTAATATAATTTCATTTATGGGTATTTACATCTTCATTGAATGATCCTTCTTTCGTGTGGTGTATGTTTCGTAACTAAACAAATCGGTAAGGGAACTTTTTGACACAATTTTAATTCATTGGGTTAATCTTCAAATTCATAATTATGTCATGATATGATTATGTGAGGAATCCATGTTTTTTTATTTATGTAGTAATTTCCAATCTTCTTTGTGTGTACAATCATTTGATACACATAATCACTCCTTTGAAATAATTTCAAGCCATCGATATGAACGTTATTAGAGTAATTTTAACTCAATTTCCATTCATTGAGATAAACATCCAATTCATTGGTTTTTTCTAAAAAAGAACATGTGTGAATTTCCTCGTATTGATTTTCACATAATATCCAAAAATATTGAGTGTATTTATATCTTTCACAGATTATTATGTAATTTATTTATTTTTAATATAATGATACATTCTCTATAAAGGAATTCGTCTAAATTTGCATTCCGTTTATACTAAATTATTGTTATGCACAAATTCACACTCACATGATGTATATACTGTCCATTGGAGTATTATATCATGAATCCCATTATTCTCATGATATTATAAATTTTTTATTAAATTTTATTCCACAATAATTTCTATTCAAGCGTCTCTCTTTTTGTTAAAAAATCTGTAACTATAATATCGTTTTAAATGTTTTAAATATGTATCCTTCTAAAAATTTCTCATTAATGTCCATGTTTTCAAAATTGTATTTATGATTTATTTATATGGACAATAATTTATATAAATGATAATTCATTTAAAATTTTCAAAGTGGTATGGGACACTTTGATTCAAACGTCTCTTTATTAAATGTTTTAAATGGTATTGAAAATGGTTTGATAAAGCATTGTTTATTTCAATATATTGATAAGATATATTGTTATTGGAATGTGGAAATGTTATCATTCCATGATGCTTGTGTAATTAGTTATGATTATGTTATGGTTATTAGGCATTGTTTATGCATATGGGTGGATCCTTGATAAACCTAGGGTGGGTGAGCCCAAGTTAGATCTCCAATAATATTGAGTGTATTTAATTTTTTCTGACATTATTATGTAATTTATTTATCATTAACATAAGGATACCTTCCTTATAGGGGATTTCGTCTCAATTTACATTCCATTGAGACTTAATTATTATTATGCATCAATTCACACTTACATGGTGTATATACTATCCTTTGAATATTATATAATGGATCCCTTTATTCTCATGATATTATAATGTTTTTATTAAATTTTATTCCTCTATTATTTCTATTCAAGCGTCTCTATTTTTTTTAAAACACTTTAACTAAAATATCGTTTTAAATGTTTTAAAAATTTATTCTTCTAAATATTTCTCATTAATGTCCATGTTTTAAAAAAAAATTGGATTTATTTATATGGAAATTAATGTATTAAAATGATAATTCATTTAAATGTTTCAATGTTGTATGGGACATATTGATTAAAAATTATCTTTATTAAATGTTTTAAGTTTTTTTAAATGGTTTGATAAACCATTGTTTATTTCAATATATTGATATGATATATTGTGATTACAATGTGTAATTTCTATCTTTACTTTATGCTTGTGTTATGTGTTATGATTATGTTATGGTGATTGGGCATTGTTTTTGCATATGGTTGGTTTCATGATAAGCTGATGGCGGGTGATCCCGATATATCTCTCTAATGCATTGGGTAACGTTACCGAGGTAAAAATGAAAGCTTCTCTTAAGATATTAAGGCAATATAATGTGATGGTTATTCCAACTTATCTTCCTATTTAGCTGTGATAGCTAAAATGTATGTCTGTTATGGATAGAAACAGTTACCATTATGATTTATGATTTCTTTGTGTTATTCATAAATCTTATGATTTCATGAGGTAAGTAATAGAGTTAATGTTTTGTATGTACTAATGAACTAATGTTTTCATTATATGTTTTATAACCCTTATTGAGCTTTTTATTCACATCCCATTTTTTAAAATGTTTTTCACATGACTCAAAGATGAATAGGGTCAAGGATGGGATCAAGGAAAAGTCATGCTATCAATAAATGGAAGTATACAAGACATTTTTTCATGGGTTTTTATTTTATGAAAAAAATGGAAACTGAGTAGATGTGTCTACATTGTAATATTTTGGGATGTAATAATTATGTCCTAATTCTCTAAAACTCTAAACATGAAAATATCATCAATGTGAATTATTTGTTTAATTCAATATTATGTAATGTTTTAAGGTCCGGTCCATATAGTTGGTATCATAGGTCGGTTAAGATAACATTAGAGGTTAGGGTGTAATTTAAGCATAAGTGAAATAACTATAATGGTTAAAATATTAGAAAGAGTCATAGTTATTTTAGAAGTGATAAATTGTTATTAAATTTTGGGGTGAAAAATGTAAATTATTAGATAACCTTTGAGGATAAATTATGTTATGGTTATTTTTGAGGAATTTGTCTCTTTTATTTAGAATTTTATGAAATTGTATAGTCTTTGAAAAAGGACAACACACAGACCATGTGACAACCCATCACATCGGACAAAGCTTCTGGAATCGAACCCACAACCAAAGTGCGATTAGGATTTATCACCTACAACTGGACTACGTGAAGTCCCTTGTTAGTATGACTAATTATTTTTTGATAAATGATTTTATTGATCAAGAATAAGATTATTTGGGATTATATGTTTTATAAAATGTACATTCCTAGTATAGGAAAATGATCTGCTGATGAAGTGATAAAGGTTATTTTGGAATACATTCTCTTTTTATGGGAACACTATTTTATTAAGGAAAATAGAAAACCATGGGATTTAAATTATGGAGTAATGGTTGAAATATTATTTTGGAAGTATATATGATTTTTTGTGGAAAAAATGTGATTTGGGTTATTTATGGAAATGATTAATTTGTTATAGAGAACATGTGATTTGGTTAATTACTCTTCAGTATGAGACTTTAAGAGTAATTGTCATTTTTGGGGATTAATATTAAGATTTAATGTGGAAGACTATGTGATTTAAACACTTCTATGTTTTAAGTTCCAATATTAGTTTTGATTATTTTGAATAATTTTAAGGACAATTGTTTATTGAATGGTCTTTTTGGAACATTGGGTAATTTTTTTTGAAATTTAGAGATTAATAGCAATATTTCTTTTTATAAAGGATTATTATTTTGGGAGATTATATGATCTCATACAAAACATTTCGGTTTTAGTTAATTTCTAAAGACAATGTAAATATATAGTTCCTATTTAATGGATTATTTTATCCTCTCGAAGTTGATTATAGATCTTTTAATGATAACAAATCATCCTGAATACTCAACGTTTGGAAAAAATATTAGTTTGCATTAGAAATCTAGTAATGGATTAATGTATACATGAAAAGTAAGTATGATTCCTTATGTTTTTAGTTAAGCTCATAAATAGATTCCTCAATGAAAAGTAATTTAAAACAAAAACATTTTCTGTTGACTTTTCCTACTTGGGGATCAATCACTATTTAACCCATCACATGTATGTGATTTTATGGTGGTTAACATTCTCCTAATCATGTTTACTATCACTCTCCATCAGAACATGATGATTTTTTCCCATCCATATCCATGTTTTCATGGAATCCTAGAATGGGTTATCTCAGGTGACCTTTGTACATGACTTTCTCTCTTTTTATGTGATAGTTTTATTTACTCCTTTTCCGATGTGGGACATTCAATGATGTTTCCATGCCCAATATTAAAATTATGATGAAACAATTTCTAAAAGGGGGAAGGATATAACATCCCAGGTAAATAAAGAGTATTACATTTTCATATTTATTAATATTTTGGAATTAAATATTATTTTTAATTTAAAGGGGGTTCTATGTTCGATAGCGTACCCGATATGAAACAACGAGTTTCTTTGAAATCTTATGTTGGACACTAATAATATAATATTATTATTTTAAAATATAGTTTACTCCTATCCATTGTATTATAAAAAATGAACAAAACTAACTAAAATATTATTACATATGTTTGTTAAATTTATTTACATTTATCCACTAAATGTTATAGGCTTAAAATATGAATTAATCTAATTTTAAGTATAATTTACCTTAAAAGGTCGATTTACCACCTTTTAATGGAGGAAACTCTTTAAATATAGGATTTTTCACATTAATAAATTTTATTTGAGCAAATAAAAACATTATTTAGAATGGTGACATCAAAATTTACTTTGTGTAATTTTTTTGAATTTTTCGTATAATGTTCATTTTTAATGAATAGTGAAAATATTTTATTTTAATTCAAAACTGCATTTTAATATAATTTTTTATATGGTTAGATTATATTTTTAATGGGATTTAATGTGTAATTAGAATACGTTTTTAAAATATAATCCAATTTTGGTCATTGGAAATAATTTCACATTGAAATTGGACATAAACAAGTGTCAATCATTTTATAGTTATTGTTTATTAAAAACACTCTATTTGTTTTAATAACAGGAATTAAATTTAAATTAATTAAAGAAACTTCTATGTTTTTAATTTGGAAAAATAGGCATCATATTTGAATTTGGAATATCTAATATGGCCTAGGCAGAATTATTTTAGTTTTCTAAAAAACATAAATTTTTTATGAATAGTGAAACCAGTTAGTAGTAGTAAAAAAACTGAATTTTTCATTTAAATTAAATTTTACCACTTGTGGGAATTGAATTTAGAAAATCCGACATACGTGGTTGTTATTAGTAAGTAAAATGTGGTTCAATAAGATGAAAATAATTTTTTAGTGAATACTAACATTTGACTTTTATTTACCGTGGTTAAAGATAAATAGGGTAATTCAAGGTAAAAAGAAAATAATAATATAATTCAAAATTATCTTAACAAGTGTCCTAACCTAATTGTATGAGTAATGGTCGACCATGGTAATCATTGGGTCAATTTTGGGATCTCATGGGGCCTCCTATGAATGATAATGACACTCTATTTTAATTAACTTAAAGGAAAAAATGAAATAAATAAATATCTCTTTGTAAATTAATTTTTACATGGTGTTACACACATTATCATTTTGACTAAAAATATTTATTGTAAACCTAAAAAGAATTCCTAAATCATGGTGTTTTTTTATAATTTTTAGACATCGAATACTTTAAATTATTTATGACACAATAATGATGCAATGTTAACCTCATTAATAAAGGATTTAAATAAATAATATTATAAATATTAAAATAACATAAAAATCCTATCCAATTCTTATTGGATGAATTTATTTCGACCATGATTCATCTTATATTCTACCTTAATTAGTTTTGGACCTTTAGAAACTGAATGTGTTTATATAATAAAATAATATTATCACACTTTCCTAAAGAGGCCATCCACCCCCTTATAAAAAGCCCTCACTTCTAACAAATTCCTCACACCTCTAAAGACATTCATCTCTTCCAACCTATGATCAATTAAGCTCCATAAATCCCTCTACTCCTCCTATAATCCTTTCATTTTGCAGAAGACAATTCAAAAAACCCATTTGGTTCATACCAAAGGGAGTTACCCCAATTAAAGGTAACAATTTCTCTTAACTTCTTTTTTTATTTTACATCTCCAACCCCTAAACACATTTTATTCATTTATTTTATAACAACACCAGTATCCTCAATATACTAGTATGTTGTTATGAGATGTATTTGAACTACACATACACACACCTCCATCTAATGGGTGAATAACATATTGTTTCTGTGGACGACAAACTAACACCACACGAAACGATGATTGTTTTATTATCTTATACCTAATATTATGGTGTCCATTAAGGCGAAACTATATTTATATATGATATAAATTATGATTATTTTTTATTTATGCTTCTATATTTTTTTATATCATTCCTTTATGGTTTCCATTATGGGTAAATGCGATAATTTCATTTGAGGAAGTGCGGACTACCACCCCCTCAAAAAGATATGACTCGTTAATGCCATATTTGAGACGTATACAGGATGGAGATAATGATATTATATATTATATTATACTGGAATTATAATATACATATGTATCATTATGTTTTAATTCCATTAAAATAAGAAATAGGAATGAAAGTAGCGTTCATGCGTACGTACGACTTACCGTTTCCATGAACGATGCATTTCATTTCTTGCCTCAAAATGATATGTACTATATATATATATATAATGGATATATATGATATGTATGATCTCTAAATAATTAATATCATTATGGATATAATGTACTATTGACCACATGGACAACTTGTAAATATAAGGTGTGTTCAGTTTTGACTCAAAGTACCAAATATCAAAAAAACATACATTATTAACTTAAATGATTACATAATGTTTATAACATGGTAATAAGTGATATAAAAGGAATAATAAAATTGATAAAGGTTCATAAGAAATTATAAATTATCTTTAGTTTAATATTCAAGAGATTAATGAATGATCGAGTCAATTCGGACACGAGGTAAGGGATTTCTTTTCTCACTTTTAATTCTTTGAGATATCCCTTGTTCACCACTAATTTATTGCATGTGGTGTATCGTGTACTTCCATTTTATATATATTGTCTTTATTATCTTAATATTCATGTTATTCTGTGAATCATATGGTAGTTATTAACTTTTGGTCACACAAATCGATTGATTACAACGTGGTAAAGTGTTTTTATCTCACTTTTTATTCCTGTGAGAGTCATGCTTTATTTGTCACTATTTCCTTTTTTTGGTGTACGTACTGCCCATTATTTGTAATATTTTTGTAATATACATTAATTTATGGGTGTTGACATCTTCATTTTATGATCCTTTTTTATATGGTGTGTGTTTTGTAAGTTACCAAATCGGTAAGGGATGTTTTTGACCCAATTTTAATTCCTTGGGTTAATATTATAATTCATAATTATGTAATGAAATGATTATGTGGGGAACCCTTGTTTGTTTATTTATGTTTTAATTTCCACTCCCCTTTGTGTGGATAATGTTTTTATACACATAATCTCTCCTTTGATAAATTCTCATGTCATCGATATGAACTTGATAAGTGAAATTTTAACTCAATTTCCACTCATTGAGTAAAATATCCAAGACATTGGTTTTGTCTTAAAATGAACATGTGTGAATTTCTTGGGATTTATTTTCACTTAAAATCCAATAATATTGAGTGTATTTATATTTTTCACACATTATTATGTAATTTATTTATCCTTAATATAAGGATACCTTCTTTATAAAGGAATTCGTTTCAATTTTCATTCCGTTGATACTAAATTATTGTTATGCACAAATCACACTCACATGGTGTATATACTATCCTTTGGAATATTATATCATGAATCCCTTTATTCTCATGATATTATAAATTTTTTATTAAATATTATTCCGCAATAATTTCTATTCAATCGTCTCTATTTTTGTTAAAAACACTTTAACTAAAATATCATTTTAAATGTTTTAAATATTAATTCTTCTAAATATTTCTCATTAATGTCTATGTTTTCAAAATTGTATTTAGGATTTATTTATATGGACAATAATTTATATAAATGATAATTAATTTAAAATTATCAAAGTGGTGTGGGACACATTGATTCAAAAGTCCCTTTATTAAATGTTTTAAATGGTTTTTTAAATGGTTTGATAAAGCATTATTTATTTCAATATCTTGATATGATATATTGTTATTGGAATATGGAAATGGTATCATTCATTGATGCTTGTGTAATTAATTATTATTATGTTATTGTTATTAGGCATTTTTTATGCATACGGGTGGTTCCGTGACAAACCTAGGGAGGGTGAGCCCAAGATAGATCTCCAATGCAGTGGGTAATGTCACAGAGGTAAACATGAATGTTTCTCCTACGAGATTTAGGCAATATACAATGATGGATATTCCAAATTAACTCCCCATATAGTTGTTATAGATATAATGTAAGTATGTTATGGATGCCTCAAGTTACCTTTTATGATTTATGATTTCTTTGTATTATTCATAAATCTTATGATTTCATGAGGTAAGTTAAAGAGTTAATGTTTTGTATGTATTTATGTAATAATGTTTTCTTTCATTGTTTTATAACCCATACCGAGCTTTTTATGCTCATCCCATGTTTTGAAATGTTTATCATAGGTCTCAAAGATGAATAGAGTCAAAGATCGGGTCATGGAAAAGACATGATTTCGAAAACATGGAAGTAGACATGACTCTTTTTTCAAGAGTTTTTATTTTATAAAAAAATGGAAACTGAGTAGATGTGTCTACCTTGTATTATTTTGAGATGTAATAGTAATTTCCTAATTATCTAAAACTCTAAACTTGAAAAGATCTGGAATGTGAATTATTCATTTAATTCAATATTATGTAATGTTTTGTGGTCATGTACTTATTATATTGATGATGGGATTACATTATAAGAATTTTTATAATATGTATAACCCGGAAGTTTTATATATGAAAATTTTATTCAAGGAATAATAATATTTTCTTTTGTGGATATATTTATAATGAACTATTCGGGTTTATAAGATCCCTGAATTTCAAGAAATTACAGGTTAATACATTTTGGGATGCAAAATGAAAGTTATTAGAAAACCATCATGGTAAAAATAGGTTCTGGTTATTTTGAATGAATTTATCTCTTTTTGGTAATGTTATAAAATTATATAGTTTTTGAAAACGGAAATCACGCAGACTGCGTGACCACCCATCGTGTCAGACAAAGCTGTAGGAATCGAACACACAACCAAAGTGAGACTGGGATTTATCACCTACCAGTGGACTACGTGAAGTCCCAGATTAGTATAACTAATTATTTTTAGTTAAATGATCTAATGAATCATGAATCAGTTAATTTTGGGTTATTTTTGGAAAATTATTAACCTATAATAATGAATATGTGATTAGGTAAATTACGCTTTCATATAAGTCATTAAGAGTAGTCGATGTAATTTGGAGATAAATATTAAGATTTATTATGGAACACTATGTGATTAATTTCTTATGGGGTTTGGGTTTCAATATTAGTTTGGATAAAATTGAAAAAATTTATGGACAATTGTATATTGAATGTTTTTTCATAAACATTGGGCACTATTTGTTTAATTTTGGAGATTAATATTAGTATTTATTTTTATAAAGGATTATCCTTTTTGGGGATTATCTGATCTCGTTCTAATCATTTTTGTTTTTGGTTAATATCTAAAGACATGGGAAATATATAGCTCATCTATGGATTATGTGACTCTCTAGATGATGTTTCTATAACTATTGATGTGACCAAGTCACCATGAATACTAATCTTTGGGAGAAAAGTTGAGTTTGTGGTAGAAATCTAGTAAAGGATGAAAGTATATGTGAAAAGTAAGTATATTTCCTTGTGTTCTTATTCAAGCTCTTAAATAAATTCCTCAACTTTATGAAATGTAACTTAAAAAAATGTTTTCCTTTTACTTTTCTTACTGGGTAATCGAATACCATTTAACCGATCACATGTTTGAGATTTTATTATGGTTAACTTTCTCATAATCTTGTTTTATATCACTCTCCATAAGAACATGATGGTTTGTTTTCTCTTCCATATCCATGTTTTCCTACATGGAATCATATAATGGGTAATCTCGGGTAACCATTTTACTTCTTTATTTTTCTTTTAAACTGATAGTTTTTTTGACCCTTTTCCAATGTGGGACTCGAAATAAAGTTTCCAAGCCTAGTTTTAAAATTGAAAGGATGTGATTTCCAAAAGGGGGGACGGATGTAACATCCCAGGTAAATAAATAATATCAAATTTTCATACTTATTATTATTTGTGAATTAAATATTTATTTTAATTTAAAGGGGATGATACGTACGATGGTGTTCCTGATATGCAACAACTGGATTCTTTGAAATATTACGTTACACACTAATAATATAATAATATTATTTCAAATGGTAGTTAACAGTAAGCCTTTTTATTGGTGGTGATGAATAGAACTAACTAAAATATGATTATATATTTTTGTTAATTTTTTTTACAATTGTCCAATAGATTTTAGCAGCTTAAAATGTGATTGAATTCCAATTCTAAGCACAAATACTCTAATATTCTTTAAAAAGTCGATTTACCGCATTTTGATGGAGAACCCTTTTTAAATATAGTTCTTTTCACATTTATATGAACTTTTTGAAAAAAATAAAAATCTTATTTTGAATCGGAAAATAAAATTTTACTTTGGATGAAATTTTGGTATTTTTCTGATAATGTTCATTTTTTAGGAATAGTAAAATTTTTCTATATTTTCATTCAAGACCAACTTTTAATATGGATTATTTTTTTGGTTACATTATCATTTTAATTTGTTTTAAAGTGTAAATATATTATATTTTTACCATTGAATCCAATGTTGGTCGTTGGATTTAATTTCATCTTGAAATTGGACATAAACAAGTGTCAATCTATTGATAGTTGTTATTTATTAATAATATGTTTTTTGTTTTGAAAAGGGAAATTAAATATAAAATTATCTAATAAAACTTATATGTTTTGAATTTGGTAAAATAGACATCATTTTTGAATTCATAACATCAAATTTAGCATAGGGTTAATTTTTGAAATTTTTCTAAAAACCCTAAATTTTTGATAAATACTGAAATATACTACTTAATAGTTAAAAACCAACATTTTCAATTAAATTTTACCACTTCTGTGAATTTAATTTTAAAAATCTGACATAAATGGTTTTCATTAGTAATTTAAATGTTTTTTAATGGGATTAAAATAATTTTTTGTGAATAATAACTTTTTACTTTTATTAACAGTGATTAATGATAATTTGGGTAATTTAAGGTAAAAATAATGTTATAATTATATAAAATTACCATGAAACTTATCATAACCTTATTGGATAAGTCATGGCCGACCTAGAAAATCCATGGATCAATATTGGGACCCCATGGAGCCACTTGGGTTAGATAATGACATTAACAACTTTTTATTTAATGTAAAAATAAAAATGTCATAAACATGTATTGTTTTTATATAATAATTTTAATACGGGGTTATATAATTGATATATTTGACTATAAATATTAATTATAAATGTAAAAATATTTTATACATCATGGTTATTATTATATAATTTTTAGAAATAAAATAAATAAAATTATTTATGACACAATGATGATGCAATGTTTACGTCATTAATGAATGATTTAAACAAATAAGAAGATAAAAATTAAAAAAATATCCAAAACATGTCCAATTATTATTGGATGAAATTATTTAGAACATGGGCCACCATATATTATACTATAATTATTTTTGTACCTATAGAAACTGAATATCTTTATTAAATAAAATAGTATTTTGAAAACATTCCAAAAGGGCCCCTCCCCTCCCTTATAAAAATCCATCAATTCATACCCATTATTCACACATATCATTCCAATGGATCTTACAAACTATGATCCAATAAGCTCCAAATATCCCTCTCATCATCCTTGAATCCTTACCTTAGGCATAAATAACTTCACGAATCCCTTTTGGATCAAACCCAATACAGTTACCCGATTGAAAGGAAACTCCTTCTCTTAAGTTATTTTGTTATATTTTACTTCTCCAACCCCGTAAAATATTTTTCTTCCTTTAATTTACAACAAAAACAGTATCCTAAATATAATAGGATGTTTTTATGAGAATTATTAGAGATAAAATTACACAAACCTCCATCTAATGGGTATAGAACATACTGTTTATGTGGACGACAAACTACTGCCTCCCGAAACGATGATTGTTTAATTATCTCATACCGCCTCTCATGGTGGGAATTATTATGAAACTTTTTCTATATATGATATATATTATATATATGTTTTCTTTTTTTATTATGTATTTTCTTTTTTATATCATACAATTATAGTTCCCATAATGGGTAAACGCGATAATTTTATTTGAGGAATTGCAGACTGCTGCCCTCTCAAAGTGATACGACTCATTCATGCCATACATGGTAAATATAAAAGATATAATTTATATAAAATATATATTATAGTTAAATTATAATATACCTATGAATCACTATGTTTTCATTCCATTAAAATATGAAATAAAAATGTATGTATCCTTCATGCGTTTGTACGACTAACCATCTCCATGAACGGTGCATTTCATTTCTTATCAACAAATGTTATGTACAACTATAAATAAATATATATATATATATACTGGATATAAATTTTATATATGACATCTAAATGATGAATATAAATATGGAGATAATTTACTTTTGATCACCTGGACAATTTAAAATTATAACAATTTCATTTTTGACTCAAGTTCTGAACATCGACAGAATGTCCATATGAACTCAAAAAATTAACTAATTGTTATAGTAGGGTAATAAGTGATATAAAAGGAATAATAAACATGAAAAATATTCTTAATCAAGTATTAATTATCTTAATTTTATCATTCATGAAGAACAACGAACATACGAGCGAGCCAAGTCGGACACGTGGTAAGGGGATTCCTATCTCACATTTAATTATGTGGGATTTCAATTGTTCGCCACTTTTTCATGCATGTGATTTATTTTGTACTATCATTTGATATATATTATCATTATTCTATTTATATTCATGGTATTCTTTGATTATTTTGGTGGTTAGTAATATTTTGTCATACGACTCGATTGAATACAACGTGGTACAAGATTCTAATCTCACTTTAAAGTCCAAGAAATTTCATTTATTAGCCACTTATTTCATTAATGTTTTGAATTATGTACTGAAATTTGATATATATTATCATTATTTCCTTAATATTAATGGTATACTATATTTCATTTGGTGGTTATTATCTTTTGGTCATACGACTCGATTGATTACAATTAGGTAATGGGTTTTTACCTCACTTTTTATTCCCGTGACATTCATGCTATATTTATCACTATTTACATTGAGTTGTGTATGTACTGACCATGATGTAACATTTGGGGTAATAAAATTTCATTTTTGGGTATTTATATCTACATTTTTTTGTCGTTATTTCATGGGGTGTATGTTTCGTATGTTACCAAATCGGTAAGGGAACCATTCACCCTCCTCTTTTAAAAAGTCTTCTTTTTTGTTATATCTTATAATTTACATACTATTATGTTGGGATATGTTATTATATATCCATATTGATGTAAATTTTATGTCCAAGTTATGAGATACCCTTTTCTCTCTCATCAACTGATTTTATGAATTTTAACATGATGTTGTTAGGCAGTCGAATTTTTGTAAGGGAACCTGTTAACCCAATTTTAATTCGTTGGGATAAACTTATTCTTCTTGAATATGTCTTCCTATGAATATGTGTGAAGGAAATCTGATTGTTTTACACTTAATATCCAATTATATTAGGTGTATTATTATTCTACACACATAATTATGTAATTGATTTATCCTTAATCAAAGGATACTGTCTTTATAATGGATTTCATATCAATTTATAATCCATTGATACTTCATTGTTGTTATACACCAATTCACTTTCATATGGTTTATATACTATCCTTTGGCATATTATATCATGAATACCTTTATTCTCATGATATTAAAATGTTTTTATTAATTTTATTCCTCATTTATTTGTATTCAATCATATCCCATTTGGTTAAGAACTCCTTAAATAGAATATTGTTTTAAATATTTATTTTTATAAATCGTTCTCATTAATGTCCATGTATTAAATATGATTTTAAGGATTTATTTATATGGAAATTAATGTTTTATTATGTTTATTGCTTTAAAATCTTCAAATTTGGTTTTCACACTTTGCTTTAGAAATCCCATTATTAAATGGTTTTGAAAATGGATTGATAAAGAATTTATTTCGTCGATATATTGAAATGATATATTGTGATTGAAAATGAAATGTTAATAGTGAAATTTTATATCTAAAATAATTTTTGTTCTATGATTTTATAATGGTACATGGACATTTCACGGGGTGGTTACGTGATAAAACTAATGATGGGTGGTGTCGTGATTAACTAGGATGGGTGGTTAATTTATAACTTATAATGCATTGGGAATTGAAGTCAAATGTATGGCTATTCCTTTTAGTGAAATGTGTGGAAGTTGATCGTATGGTTATTCCATTTAATTATGTTTATGTCCCAAGTTACCTTTATATGTTATGTGTTCTGTATATGGGTTTTATGGTAATATTTTCGTTATAAAAGGGTAAGAAATGATATTTAATTTAATTAATAGTATTTACTACTTCATAAAGGTGAAAAGTATTACTTGTGATAAAGTATTCATGGTTTACATTTTGTTTTGAAAAACTAAAATTTTTCCATCTTTTTGTATCAGTTACTGGGATTTTTTTGCTCATCCCATGTTTTTGAAATGTTCTTGATAGGACAAAATGTGGAATTGGGTCAAGCATGGGACTAAGGAAAATTCATGTTGTCTAAAACATGAAACTAGAAATGTCACATTTCATCAATAGTTTTTATTTTATGTAAAAAATGGAAACTAAGTAGAAGCGTATACATTTCAATTTATGAGATGTAATGTAAAAGTAATGATCTAAATCTCAAAAACTATAAACCTGAAAAGAACCACAATGTGAATTATTCATTCAATTAAAGATTATGTAATGTTTTAAGACTGGGACAATATAAAAGGTTCGAGCACTATTAGGATTCATGGTTTAGAAATCCATTAACCTACCATGTCTAGCCAATATCCCTTAGATAAATGTAGTTAATTGTAGATACCCAAATCATGAAGTACATGGACATTACATTACTTTTTCAGAATACTTTATACATAACAAAAACAGACACACCAGGACCTAAATAGTTTAGTTTCATTGAAAACACGGAATATAATCTTCTAATCATGGTGAAAGACCATCAACATCTCCCATAAAGATCTTCCCCTTTTTTTCTTACCTAAAACCATTCTTTAAATTCTGGGGAAAAGAAAACATATAAAGGGTGAGCTCAAATGCTCAGTAAGGACTAGCATAGAGAGAATAAAAGAAACCATATACATTTGAACTTAAAAACAAGAACATAATGTTTAATCATCAAAATCATGATCAATGACATGAAGAATGGAGGTACATAAGTCATAGATCATAATGGAACATCAATCATGATAAAATAGAATGGGAATAAAACATGTAATTGTGTAAAACCATTAAGTACATGATATGATTTCCATCGTAGCCAAGGCATTTCTGCCAACACCATCTTCGTGGACAAATTCCCTTTCTGAATCGAGTTCACTCCTCGTCCCAGTCCTGTATCACTGAACTGGATTAACTTACCATTCCAGCCATGTCTATCTCATGAGATATAAATCATTACCCAATGCATTGTAGGGAGATATAGGTCCCACCCATCTCATAATGAAATCATTCTTATGTGTGCCTCACCTTAAACATAAATCATTCATAATAACCCAAATAATAAAATGGGTTTCATAAACATCATCCCATAACAACATAATCCCTATAAAAGAAATGGATATCATTTCATCATAAGAAAATAAAACCGTTTAAACAATAGAGACATTATACATGAAACATAAACATACTAAATAATTTCATCTTATATGGAAAATAGTTTTAATAAAACCCTTGAAATAAATTATTGAGAAAAATATCCTTTCTTCTTCAAAATCATTGTGTTCTCTAAAAATGCCATGAAATTTTAAAAGAAAAGATTTTTTTTGGAAATAATCATGAAATTTTATAGAAAAGTTTAATTGAAATAAGTCATTATGAAAACATAAAAATCCATTCACGTCGTATAAGTTAAAATACATTCTCCTCGTACTTTTTCCATAAAATTAATAAAGTGCCTCCTATGGTAAAAAAAGATTCATTACATACCATGTAGTAAAAGTCAAAAATGGGTAAAAAGGACTTTAAACATACATGAAATCATTTTTATAAAATAGGTACATGTATGATAAATATAACCCCAGTAAATACTTAAGAATAAATAATCTCGGTTAAAAACAAGATTGGAAAAGTTATCCCTTACCTGACGTCCGATATGCTTCATACGTATCCGAACCTCCTATAAAATGATTTAAATAATTTCAATTACTTATTAAAGAATAATATTCATTGATATGATATAATATATGGTTCAATTATGACTTTATATTACCTTTTTGTTTGTAAATTCTTTGTTAAAGCAGCGTTTTGGGTAAAATCGTTTTATTTATCATACATTTTTGGACTTGTTATTCTTGATATTATTATTACATATATCATGATTTAATTACTTCCAGAATTTAAATAATGATTTATATAACATATATATTCAGTATATATATATATATATAATAGATAGATAAATTAAATGAAATACACCATTCATGGAGAAGGTAGGCCCTACGTACGCAATAATGTTGTTTTCCTTTCCTTTTTGACTTTAATGGAAGTAATTAGATGAATTATATATATACATACATAAATAAAGTAGCTTTATCATGTCATATATTTAATTATTATTCATTATATATACTTTATAATCATACGTGAGTGTTTAAAATGGAGGATGAATCTCATCGCGTCGTGGAGACAGTAATCCGTACGTACGCACTAGAAATGATATCGTTCCCATAATTTTTCAATTGAATTGGAGTGGATGATATAATATCTATGAATCAGTATGATTTTATAATAACTATATATATTTATTCATTACACCATTATACCCATCCATGAAAGGTGGTGGTGGAAAAACATATTACACCACGACGTGGAGACGGTATTCCGTACGTACGCACGCGCGGTGATTTCATCTTCCGTGGGATGGATAGATAGTGAAATGGGGTTGTTTCATATTTATAATAACATATCAGTATATTAGTGATACTGATGTTATTACTTTATAATTAAAAAACTAAATATGAATATGTTGAAGAAGAAGGAAACTTGAAAGAATCTGTAGAAGAGATTACCTTTCTTCGACGCACCTCATTTAAACTTCCACTTAAGGCACTAGAGATGGTATTTTGAGGAGACCATAACCTCAATAATGGTAATAGGAAAGTTGAAAAGGGAAATTTTCAGGGGTTGGCAGAGCTTGAAAGATCAAAATTGTGTAAAGAGAAGAGGGAGGAGGTTCCCTTTTATAAGGGAGGAGAGGGTCACCTTATGAAAAACAGAAAGTATTATTTTATAATAAAGTAATATTTGGTTTATAATAGCTCCTAATTGATTTATTTCGAAGATAAAGTAGGGATTGGTAGAAATAATCTCATCCAATAGGTTTTATACATGTTTAGGTTAATATTTCAACCTTATCATTTAGATTTTACTCTAATTTAAATAATTTAACATTTAATGTGTCTTCTTGTTTTCGTACACTATAAGGTTAATAAACATACTATAACAAGCCAAACGAATCCAAAGTGGTTCATTATTAACATATATAACATATTTAATTCATTTGGCATATCTTTAGATTGTTAGGAATAAAATAGCAATTAATAATATATAACTTTTTTTAAAAACTATTTTATGTCAATTTTGACACTATTTGGTAACTGATTTTTGTGAAACTCGTAAAAGCATTATTAGTTCTATAAAAGATAATTAAATCCATACTAACATGTCATATTAATGTAAAAAAATTATTTTAATTTATAAAAAGTGTCAAACTACATTTATTTGGGTATTTATAACATCATTTTAGTTAATATTTTAATAATAAGGTTATTACTGCATCATCATTGTGTCATAAATAAATTGAATTATTTAATGTCTAAAAATTATAAATAAAATACCATTATATAGGAAAACGTTTTAGATTTCTAATTAATATTTATAGTCAAATTTATCTTATGTATAACCCAATATTAAAAATGTTTTAGTTATTAAACATTGATTTTAACTCTTTTAACTCCTCTTTGAATTAAATAATAATAAATGTCCTAATCTAATCCATGTGGACCTAAATGATAATGTTATATTTCTATGGTTATTTTTGATCGAATTAAACTTATCTAGTGGAATTAGGACATGGTTTCGGATAATAATAATATCATTTTTACCCTTAATTACCCTATTTACTTTTAACCATGGTAAATAAAAGTAAAAGTTACTATTCACCAAAAATAATTTCTATCCTATTGAACCACATTTTAATCCGTGATATTAATCATGTCTCTCGGATTATTAAAATTCCCGTCCCAAGAAGCGGTAAAATTATGTTTTATGTAAATTTTCAAATTCTCCTAGGAGGTGGCTCAAAGACGGTGAAAGGTTCAATAAAAATTATATATATAACATTATTATAAAATTAACCAAATGAATTACATTGAACTTATATAGTTATTATGTATAAATATTGACATAAAATAAATCTAAATAAAATAAATAATTATTTAAATAAAATGTCGGTTTTAAAAAAGTAACGCATCCTTTTAACTATTCATAAAAAAATTAAAGTTTTTAGAAAAATACAAAAAATTCACCATAGGATTATTTCAATATTCCAAATCTGAAAACTAATTCCATTTTGAATGATAAAATTTATAAAATTTCAAAAAGTGGGTATTACTATTCATAACAGGTAGTTCATAATAATATTATAATAATATCTCATTTAGTGAATCTCGGTATTGCGTAGTACACACACTATCGAGGAAGGTCTTGATTGAGTGTAATGCAAGACAATTACGGGATACATGTAGTGAATGATATTTTTGGTGTTGCGTATGACATAATCAAATGTTATTTCATTTATACATTAAACAAAATCTGTACTTAATGTTGTGTAGAATAATTTTCACAAAACGAACTTGAAATTTTGTGTAAGATGAGCCAAGAATATTGTTGCGTATACTGCAAGAAAATATAGTGTTCCGTATAGTACAATCTAATCTTGGTGTAGTTTATAATATAAAACATCAAAGAAATTAAAAATAATATATATCATAAAATCTCGGGGTGTTACATTCTACCCCCCTTAGAATGAATTTCTACCTCAAAATTCGTCGGGGTTATAAATCGTTTACTAATTGAAAGATTAATTTGTAGAAACCCATATCATAAAAGGAATACTAAAACTTAATTTTAAAAAGTAAAGTATGAAATGTAGCAGTTACCCAGATTAACTCATCAATGGGTTTCTATATAGGAGAACATAGGTGAAAAAATGGATATGGAAGAAAAATCTAACCATCACATTCTGATAGTGAGTGGTAGAGGACATGGCTATAAAAAACCAACAATCAAAAAACCATAAAATTTTTATGATTTATGGTACCATCTTATTCATCGGATATAAGGACACTAAGATAACATTTTTTGTTTTCAAGATCATTTCCCTAAAGTTGAATAATTGTTGAATTAAAAGAAATACTTAAATGATTTTGGTACAATCTCACCGTTGTTCGTGCCTTTAACAATTTCCACTTCATCTATTTATGAAATGAAGTTGAATTTGTCATTCGTGAAGCATTAGCAGATCATGTGATAGAATAGTAAGTCATTATATCTATATCAATCAAATGTTTAGAAAAAGTTATTAAATATACATAAGTCCATGTATGGTGAGATTAATCATATATGGTTATTAAAATGGACGTATACTTAGTATATCATACCACATAATAAATTGAAACTAATTTATACTAACTATGGACTTCATGTAGGCTCGTGGTATGCGATAAAGTCCTATCACACTTCGGTTGTGGGTTTGATTCCCGCATCCTTGTCTGACATAATGGATTGTCTCCCATCCTACGGGCTGTACTTATTCTAAAACTATACTATTATAACAATCCAAAAATAATATAAAACGTTCTAGCCTTAAACAATACTAACTTATGTCCAACATAATCCATTCCAATATTTACGCTTATCTAAAATACTTCTGTACATGCTCACAGTATAAAGAAAAGAATTACTAGAAATGTCATTTACCAAGCATGTGAATACCAACATTTATCCCCCATATATCATACGATATATCATGTTAGTAACATTCCAAACTTGTGAATACCTTAATCATGTATTCTCTTGAAAAATTAATACCCATTGAACCGTAGTGAAAACATGAATGTTTTCAAAAGTTAACTCTTTCGACATACCAAAATCCCAAAATTTTTATATACTCAAACCATGATATAACTTTGTCCTTATATCAGTCATGAGCTCATGAATACTGTCAAAAATTTCATTTTCTCCTTATCCCTTCATTATGTGCATATCGTCTACTTTCCAAAAATATTTCAATCACTTTTCATGGTTACTGGTACCATAAAATTATTGAAAACCACAATAGACTAATACAAAAATATTCCAATATACCATAAAAGTACCTAAGCAACATTATTCATGAATCCCAATATAAACACTTCAACCTATCCTATTCAATGATTGTCATGGAATAAGTCCTTCCTTGATTTAGAAGTAACCTATTAGGCAATGGCATTGAGGTGGGTAATTACCATGTTCTCCACAAATATGACATTGAACTCCAAAATAGTCTGTCACTCTATGACCCTTTTCTCCACACAGATAACATCTTCCCCTCTATTTGAGGTATTCCTCAAGGTTCTTCTTCCGTTCTTCTTGATACGTAGAAATCATTATCTTCTTTCCTCTATGTTCCTCTCCACGAGAACATGTATTAATGTTCATCTTCTTCTTATTAGATGACTTAGGAATACCACCAAAGTTCACCTTGTTAATCATATATCGTGATGACTGATTTAGCATAATGACAATATATTTCTCTCTAGTAATTACATGATTTTGTTGATCATAGTCACCAATTTGTCCCTCTGAATCAACGTTACCTGAATTCCTTCTGATTTCCTCCATTGACTAAAACTAGAAACTATAGTGTGAGAAACATTTAAAATAAAGAGGAACCACATAATAATTAAAAGTCACTTAAGGGATGTCTTACTTATCACACATTATTTAATCCATGATAAATTAGGTTAACCTTAGGTTATTCATGATTGTCAACATAACTCTAGGACTATAACCTATAGTTATACTGAACCTTAGGGACATCCCAAGACATACCATAGAAATATCTCTAGGGATCTCACTAAAGTTTTTGCATCTTTGTTTCCAAAAGATAACTAAACCTTTCCCCTAATACAAACTATATAGACCCAAAGCATGACGTACATGGACATTACTATACTTTTTCCGAATACTGAATACATAACAAAAACAGACACATAAAGACCAAAATAGTTTAGTGTCTTTGGAAACTCTGAATATAATCTTCTAATCGTGGTGAAAGATCTTCAACATATCCCATAAAGATCTTCCCCTTTTGTTTTCTTACCTAAAACATTTATTTAAATCCTAGGTAAAAGATAACATATAAAGGGTGAGCTCAAATGCTCAGTAAGGGAAAGCCTGGAGAGAATAAAACAAACCACATACATTTGAACTTAAAAACATGAACATAATGTTTAAACATCAAAATCATGAGCAATGACATAAAACATGGTAGTAAATAAGGAATAGATCATAATTGAACATCAATAATGAGAAAATAACATGGTAATAAAACATGTAATTGTGGAAAACCATTAAGCACATGATAAAATTTCCATAGTCGCCAAGGCATTGCTGCAAAGACAATCTTAGTGGACAAAGTCTCTTTCTGAATCGAGTTCACTCCAAGTTCCAGTCCTGTATCACTGAACCAGTTTAACTTACCATTTCAACCATTTGAATCTCATGAGATATAAATCATTACCCAATTCATTGGAGGTAGATATAGGTCCCACCCTTCTCATAATGAAATCATTCTTACGTGTTCCACAAAATAAACATAAATCATTCATCCTAACCCAAAGAATAAAATGGGATTCATAAACATCAACCCAAAATAACATAATCCATATAAATGAAATCGATATAATTTCATCATAAGAAAAATAAAACAATGAAAACAATAGATACATTATACATGAAACATAAACATACTAAATAATGTCATCTTAGATGGAAAATAGTTTTGATAAAACACTTGAAATGAATTCTTGATGAAAATATCTTTTCTTCTTCAAAGTCATTTTCTTTTCTCAAAATGCCATGAAATTTTAAAAGAAATGGATTTTATTGGAAATAATCATGTAATTTTGTAGAGAAGGGGTCATTGAAATAAGTTGTTATGAAACCGTAAAAATCCATTCACACTGTATAATTAGTAAAAACATTCTTCTCGTACTTTTTCCAGAAAAGTCAAAAAAGTACCTTGTATGGTAAAAAAAGAATCCTTACATACCATGTAGTGAAATTAAAAAATAGGTAAAAAGGACTTTAAACATACATGAAACCATTTTTAGAAAATAGTGACATGGATAATAAATATAACCCCAATAAATACTTTGAATAAACAATCTCGGATAAAAACGAGATTGGAAAAGTTATCCCTTACCTTAGGTCTGATATCCTTCGTACGTATCCAAAACTCTAGTATAATGATTTAAATAATGTCATTAACTTTTTAAAGAATCATATTCAATGTTATGATATCATATATGGTTCACTTATGACTTTATATTACACGTTCTCTTGTAAATTCCATGTTAAAGCAGCGTTTTGGGTAAAATCGTTTTATTTATCGTACTTGTATGGACTTGTTATTCATCATATTATTATTACTTATATCATGATTTAATTAATTCAAGAATTTAAATAATGATTTATATATAATATTTATTTTGTATATATATATATATATAATAAATATAAATGAAATTAAATACACCGTTCATGGAGACGGTAGGTCATACGTACGCATGAACGATGTTTTTCTTTCATTAGTAACATGAATGGAAGTAAGTAGATGATATATAAATATACATAAATCTATACAGTATATTTATCATGTCATATATTTCATTATTATTCATTATATATACTTTATAATCATTCTTGAGGGGTTAATATAGAGAATTAATCTCATCGCGTCGTGGAGATGGTAAGCCGTACGTTTGCACGAGCGATGATATCGTTCCCATAATTATTGAATTTAATTGAAGTGGATGATATAATATCTCAGTATCTGTATGATTTTATAATAACTATATATACTTATTCTTTACACCATTATACCCATCTAAGTATGGTCGTGGTGGAAAAACAGATTAAACCACGGCGTGGAGACTGTATTCCGTAAGTACGCACGCGCGGTGATTTCATTTTATGTAGGATGGGTAGAAGGTGAAATGGGGTTTTGTAATATTTATAATAACATATCAGTATATATTAGTGATACTTATGTTATTACTTTATAACGAAACAACTAAATAAGAAGAAGTTGAAGAATAAATAAACGTGAAAGAATCGGTAGAAGAGATTACCACTTCTACGATGCACATTTTTTATGCTTCCTCTTAAGGTACTAGAGTTTGTCTTTTTAGGATACAAGAACCTCTATAATGTTTATAGGGAAGTAGATAAGAGAAATGATCAGGGTTTGATAGATCTTTAAGGCTCAAAATTGTGTAAAGATAAGAGGGAGGAGGTTCCCTTTTATAAGTGAGGAGATGGGCACCTTAGGAAAAACTAAAAATATTATTTTATAATAATGTCATATTCGGTTTATAATAGCTCCAAATTGATTTATTTAGAAGCTAATGTGGGGATGGGTCTAAATAATCTCAACCAATAGGTTTTATACAAGGTTAGGTTACTATTTTAGCCATATAATTTATATTTAACTCTAAGTTACATAATTTAACTTTTACAGTGTCTTATTGTTTTCTTACACTATATGGTTAATAAACATACTATAACCAGAAAAACGAACCCCATGTTGTTAATTATTAATATATATATCTTTATCTAAGTCATTTGGCCTAAATTTAGATTTTTAGGAATACAATAGAAATTAATTATATAATATTTTTTTTAAAAACTATTTTATGTCAATTTTGAAACTATTTGTTAATTTATTTTTGTGAAAATCATAATAGAAATATTTGTTATAAAAAAGTTATTTAAATCCATAATATCATGTAATATTAAGTTAAAAAATTATTGGAATTTATAAAAAGTTTCAAATTACATTTATTTCTTTATTTATAAAATCAATTATGTTAATATTTCATTAATAAGGTAATTACTGCATCATCATTGTGTCATAAATAAACTAAATTATTTAATGTCTAAAAATTATAAATAAACTACCATGATTTAGGAAATCTTTTTATCTTTCTAATTAATATTTATAGTTGAATTTATCTTATGTATAACCCTATATTAACAAAAAAAATTTTATTAAACATTGATTTTAACTCTTTTAACTCTTCTTTGAATAAAATAACAATATATGTCCTAATCTAATCCAAGTGGACCTAAATGATAATATTATATTCCTAAGGATGTTTTTGGTCGAATTATATTTATCCATTTGAATTAGGACAAGTGTTAGGGTAATATTATTATTATTTTTACCCTTAATTACCCTATTTACTTTTAACAGTGGTAAATAAAAGAAAAAAGTTACTATTCACAAAAAATTATTTTTATCTTATTGAACCACATATTACTCCTTGATATTAACCGTGTCTCTTGGATTTTTTAAATTCCACTCACAGAAGCGGTAAAATTAATATTTATGTAAATTTTCAAATTCTCTTAGGAGGTGGGTAAAAGACGGTGAAAAGTTCAATAATATTTTTATATATCTAAAATTATTATAAAATATCTTCAACGAAATAAATTGAACTTATATCAATATTATATATAAATTTGGAACTAAAATAAATTTAAATATAATAATTATTTATTTAAATAAAAAGTCGGTTTTTAAAAAGTAACTCAGTGTTTTCACTATTCATCAAAAAATGAATGTTTTCATAAAAATACCATAAATTCACCCTAGGATAATTTCAATATTCCAAATCCTGAAATGAAGTCCATTTTAAATGATAAAATTTCTAAAATTGTAAAAAGTGGTTATTACAATTCATAACGGCTAGTTCATAATAATGTTATAATAATATCTTGTTTAGTGAAAATCGGTATTGCGTACTACACACGCTATCGAGGAAGGTCTTGATTGCATGTAATGCAAGACAAGTCAGGGCTGCGTGTAGTGACAGATCTTTTTGGTGTTGTGTATAACATAATAAATACATATTTCATTTATACATTTAACAAAATCTATACTTAATGTTGCGTAGAATAATTTCCACAAAACGAACATGAAATTGTGTGTAACACGAGCCAAGAATAGTGTTGCGTATACTGGAAGTTAATATGGTGTTGCATATAGTACAATATAATTTTGGTGTAGTTTATAATAGAAGACATCAAAGAAATTAAAAATAATATATATCATAAAATCTTGTGGTGTTACATTCATGATCTCCAAGAGATAGGCTAAATGGTTTTTTCTAATCATTTGAAACCCCTTGTGCAATCAACCTTTCCCTAAATAGATTCCTTAGTGGTCCACAAGGTTAATATACCTGTTCTCAAAATGTGTGTAGCACCTTTTCTACATCTCTAATCTAAACTGAATAGATACTTTATAGTTAGTAGTAAACATGCCCAAGTCGTGATCATGGAACTCATTTTCCAAAACCCATTTTTTGACCCCCATTCCCCCAAAAACCTCAAGAAAAACTACAATTAAAAACCAAAACATATGTTATCGAATAAATGTAACATGGATGGTTTCACAATATAAGTCATAAAATACAGGATGAAAAAAATATCCAAATATAAATTTTTTTATAATTTTTTTTCTTTTTTAATTTTTTTATTAATTTTATATTTTTAGAATTGTAAAATGAGTTATTTCCTTATCTAAATTAAATATATAATTATAATATTTGTTTTAAATTTTTTAATAATAAATGAATTGTAAATATATTATTTAAAATCCATTAATATTCATGATTAGTAAAGTGTTTAAGATAAATAAATAGTTTTCATTGTTTTTTTATTATAAATATATCATATGTGGTAAAGTATTACATTTCATACCTGGTTTAAATCTATAATATTTTTTTCATATTCAATAACCTGAGTTTGTTTTTATATTTGTAATCCTAGGAATATCAATTGAATGTGGTTTTACATATTGGTTTTCAAAAATATTATAAATTTAATTCTCTCAAGAGTAAAATCTCCATGGTGACGGGGGCTGGGGATTAGATAACCATTGATCTGAAGGCTTATTCTTTATACTACAATGGTGATGGGTTGGTTAAATATCACTATAGTACATTTCATGTTGGTATTTTAAATATCATATAACTACATTCCTTTACATAAATAATTTAGCTACCTTATTAGTGAGATGAATTCAGATATGTATGAATATATATGACATCAATTTTTGGTCATTAACACAAATATTTTGTTTGGTAAGTTGTTACAGTTTAACGTGGTTTGAATATATTAATTTGGTGGATGTAATAGGTATTCTAAAACTAAATAATTGGATTCATGAGTACACAAGGGATTAAAAATGTTTATATAATTTTTTTATAATATTTAATGTGTTTAATAGGAATGTGATATCTCAAGAATGTGTAGAACCCTTAAAATAAAAAAATAAAAAATAATAATAGTTAGACTAATTGAAAAACATTTCATTTCTAGTACATGATAATTCAATATGTGTGACACTAAATATTAGGTTCCCCTAAATTATATTGTTAAAGTAAAGTATGTAATAAAGTATTAATAATGGATAGGAACATTATTTTTTGAATTTAATTGGGGTTATACTATTTGTAACCCTAACTCTTTGGATTACCATGAAATACATTGGAGTTAATCTATGTAATGGATTTGGATAAAAGAGTTTATTGAATGATTTTTCCAAAAATGATATATCATTAATTGTTAATGTTTCATTCTGCCTAATATAGAAATGGATTATATACTTTTTACCCATTGTAATTGATGGTGAAATATGGATCATCTCTCGCAAAATATATTTGATGTATTAGGTAATAATTTTTAGCTGTAGTATTTTCATGAACCAACCCAGGTCGGCCCTGAACCGGTCACCCGAGCCAGCCCGCGGTATGACCCTATGGGCATTCCCGATCCCCTGCGGGCTGGTAACTAGTACCGGGCATCAAAACAAAACAGGTGGGAACGATTTGGCCCATAAAAGGAAGAAAAATAAATTAATGACGACTGAACAAAGTGAATGAAAACTAGCAGCAGCAAGAAAAGAAGACTTCACATTCCTCCATGTGACCTCTTGGTCACCTCCAATAACTAACAGTTTACTTCGCATGGGCAGATGAAATAAGAACATGAACCAAACAGCTAAACTAATATATGAAAAGGTAAGATAGGTTTGAGCATTAAAATGCTCAGTAGGAAAGCCCAAACAATCTATTCTCATATGAATTTCCTTTAAAAGAAATATCATCAATTTCATGTTTGTAGTTCAATGTATATAACTTGGTTTTTTACACATTTTCATCTTTAAAAGAAATTCACGATCAATTTCAATTCATATTTTAAACTAAGTTCTTTTTCAAGGATTAAGATTTAACCTTTATAGAGAAAGAGGGATAGTGAAGTCAAAAAAATTTTAAAACCCTTTTTCCACACACTTTTTGAGATCAATTTTATCTATTTTATCAAAGAGATTCATCATATGCGAAGGATAAAGCAATAACCACACAAGGGCAATGGAAAAATAAAAAGAAAGAGAAATAAACCGAACATAGAATCTCAATCATCCTCCGCGGATAACTATGTGGCAATATACATGGGAAAACCTAGGAGCTCATGAAAAGTCTAGAATATACTATACTTGTGACTCATCTCGATGGCATGCCTACTCTCGATTATGTCATAACGCCCTAACGCCCGGTGTTTCCCTACATGGACTAATTGAGTGGCCCAATCCTCTAGAAGTGTCTCATCCGTACTAGTGGCCACTAGCCATTGAATAGTTTAAACTAGTTCATCAATCGTTCACTAAAAATTCACTCGCTATGCTAGGTTCCCGTTTTCAGTATAAAATGGGGGTGAGCTAACAATTTCAAACAAGCATGCAGTCATAAGTATATTCCTCACACATAGTCAAAACACACAACAAAATCACCCCCATGTCAGCACAAGGAGTACGTCCCTCACCTTTCAACTATTCGATCAAAGTAAAGTCCTACCCGACAGATCTTCCATAACATATAACTCAACCATAGCGAGGGGGACCACATCCAAAGAGAGTTTTCTCAAGATAACTAGTTTTAAAAATTTGCCAACCGGGATTCACATAATTTTCACATGCCAAAACATTTCTTAAGGAATCACACACACGCCACATTGAAAACCCAAAATACACTTAGAAACCCATTAAAGAAACTAAAATCATCATTTTAAATCTAAAACACATTAACAAGGGCCAATGGGGAATTTCATCATGCAATTGATGTGGAAACACAATCAAACCACTCCAATTGAAGAAAAAAATTTACTAACATTTCTTTATCAATAATTAATATTAAAACTAGGTGTGAAATGAAAGAAATAAATTATTGTTAAATTTAATGGTTAATGCATAGAGATCCTACCTCGTAGATGGAAGCGGACCAAGCAGAGACACTTCGTCTCTTGGGGCTTCTGACGAAAGACGCTCACACTAGCACACACATACATTATCACACACATATATATACCCTTAATCCATTGAAAATATTCCCCACACCATGAGGAAATATGTGAAAGGAAGATATATTTATATATATGTACACATGTTCCCATACTTACCTATGTATGTGTGTGTGCACCACTAAGAAGCCACCCAAGCTCTAATTTGTCAACCGAGAGGAACCAACATTATTTAGAAACCAACAGACCATTAATGAAATCATGATGTAAATAAAAACTATTTTAAAGTATGCAGTTTCAAACAAACCATTACATTTTTCACACCACAAATACATTTACCAGACACACTTCAAAAGCCATTTTCCATAGACAAACCGATTTCAATTTCACAAACACCAACAAACAAATTTCAAAAGAATTTACCCTTAATTAATCAATTCATGAAACCCCTTTGAAATTATTACAAGGACCAATTTTAAATTCAACCATTTTTTATGGGGAAAGACCTCTTTTAAAACCCTCGCACAAAGCCAAGTTCACTCAAAAAGACATTCCATATCACATTCCTAATTTAAAAACCACATTTAATGATGAAAAACAAAAGTCAACATGATGAAATGATAAATTCCCTTAAATAAACCCCAATATCGATGCATTCTCATATCAAGTGCCTTTGAAAACACAATTCGCATATTTTCCACAATTAAAAAAACACTTCTAAGGAGTACATTAGGGAGGCACACATGATAACATAACTGTATTCTTTAGAAATTAAACTCTCATCATATACTCATGTCAAAACACTTTCGAAGTATATTTCACACCACATAAAACATCTAATTAACTAATAAAATCCAAATAACATTTATCCAATAAAAATTGGTAGAAACATAGACATACTAAAAAACATCATCAATATCTAATTTTTTAGAAAATTCAACTATCGCAAAAACACCAAAAAATAACAAGATAATTAATATGTACCTCAAAACAATTTAGGATTCTTATTATGACCGTGAAAAAACAACACAAGTGGATTTAAACCTCACCTAGGATAGCGGAAACCAACCGTGACATGCCGAACCACTCCGTCTTCGGCGACGGTTGCCGGAACATGGATCCAAGGGTCCCAAGAGACCAATCGCACACCCCTAGAATGTAAGAAAAATCAACCGAACATGACTCAATCAATTAGGATTGGTTTAAAAACGAAATCCCAAAATAGGAATCCCAAAAATAGATTAATACTTTCCGGTAGAAAAAGAGGGGAGGTCGAATAGGCCACACCGAGGAGGGATGGAAACCAGAGGCGTTGTATGAAGAAGAGGAGTCCACCCGGGGAGGTTTTTGCTGGGGAGGGAGATGTCAGACAGAAAGGGGGGAGGGGGTCAGCCAGAGCAGTACATCAGAAGGGATGTTTCCAGATGGGGTCGCACTAGTTGGGGAGGCACCGTCGGATGAGGTCGGCTGGGATATGTCGGAGGAGGCGAGGCCGAAGAAGCTGGTGACAGGGTGGCTGGGTGAATGCAGAGTGTGGCACTAGAGGCTGGTCACGCACCAGGGGCGATGCGCAGGAGGCCAAAGGGGGGTGGGGTTAGGGTTCTCCCCCAGAAAAATTATTATTATTATTATATTTAATAATAATATAATTACAATAATAATAATAAAAATGATATTAATTGTCTTAATAAATATAATAATAATGTCAATAATAATAATAATAATAATTAAAACAACTAGAATAATAAAATTATTAATATTAAAACAATAATATTCTTATTGTTTTATGTATAAAAATTCTTCTCTAAAACTCTAATTTATTAAATTCTTATTTTACTTCATTTCATTTCACTTGAAATTTAATTTATTTATTTACCTATTTTGGATGTTGAGAAACCACACGGCTCGCGTACCGTCCATTGCGTCATTGAGCGAGCTGCGCTCGAATCATGCCACCCAGCACTAAACGCCTACAGATTCAAACTATGTGTTTTCGTACAGTTTTATATGTCTCTTTCCAGTTGCGCATCAAACCTGGTCAGGGTGTGACAATTCTATCCACCATAGACACTTTCTGCCCCCAGAAAGTCACCAATCAAAAAAATAAATGAAGCTCAAGTCCATGCCCGAACTGAGACAAAATAAAAATCAAGATCATCGGGTTAATGATTCACTCCACAAGTCACACCCGACTGATCCCAAAGAAACCATGACATAAAATGAGGGGAGAAAATGAGAGGGTTCTCTCCACTATAAGAACATGACTAATGCGAAAACATTAAAACCCACACACACAAACCCGATGGGGGGTTAATTCAGGAACTCCCAACCTGAACGTACTGTCTTCTACACTTGAGTTGAGGAGGACCACTGAGACATAAATGGAACACCACTACAAGGCCACCCATCATATCGGGGAACCAAAAAATTGAACTCCCTATAACAATACTCCTATAACTATGAATTCCCCAAACTGATTTAAAACTCCCAACACAACCAACTCCCTTAGTACAAGGGAGACAACACTTGCAATAAAACCTGGAACTCTAGGCACAAGTAAAAAACCCCCAAAACTCACATATATAAACGATCACTAATGAAATCAAGACCAACCCACACAAGGTCCAGGTACACTTTTAAGAAAAACAACAATTTTAGAGGCAATGTTAAGAAGAACGCATCTACTGCGATCATTAAAGAGTAAGTTAATCACAATATCACTCCAAAGGATGTACTTACAACAGCAGGAAAACAAAAACAAGGAAACCTGGATGTCTATATTCCAAGACCAAAGATAAAGAACCAGAAAAAGGTCTCACATGCCTCTGACACCCTGACTGCGAGTGAGATTCTCCCCGAGACCTGAGGATGGGGCTCTAATGGTTGAAGCATCGTATGACTCACAATCAGACACGAGAATCCCCCCGATCAGGACTCCTCAGAATGAAACTTATTTAAAATCATTTCCCAGTGACCCAAATGATAACACAATAGTAGGACTACGAAGGGATGAGACAAGATGGCTTAGGATTCTAGAACCAGCAATACCGATGGAACCTTAGAAAGTAGTCTGACGAACCAGAAGTCGACACCGAAAAAATGGATATCTTCAGAAGCAGGTTCATCTCCTACACCCCTATCACAAAATGGGGAACCCTTAGGAATAACGAAAGGCATCAGATTTTCCAGGAACTTGAGCTCCAGATGTCGACTCCTTAAAGAGGCCAACACAAGCCTTCTCCAACAACTGGCCTTGTTAACTCTAGACGAGATCACACCTCTTTTCACTATCACCTCCTCAGATATGATCTGTTGGATGAAGACAGACATTATCACCTCCCACATCATCCCAACTCCAAGTACGATGAGACATCCACCTCCATTGGTCCAAGGCTGGACCATCCACTATACCAAGAACAATACGAACTCTAACAAACTCGGGAGTTCCCAACCACCCGAATGCATGATCTACTCCGACCAAACTGCTTAAATGCCCCTACTGATCCCCGAATTCCTTGAAAGACATGAAAAACTATATAGAATCCATAATTGGGTGTGACTCATTAACATCTTTTGAGGAAATTTCTGGGTGGCATATTCGGAACAACATGAAAATCAAAATCGAAATAGGCATCAAGACAAAAATTAATCATAAGAAACACCCCGCACCAAGAAAACCTACCCGGAATCCCGAAGAAGCTTAAACACAACCAAAAGCTACACCACAATCCTGAGTAACATACTCATAAATCAATCAAACACAAACACAGGTGAAATAAACTTTTCAAAATACCAAAACCCACTTTTTAAGAAAAACCATGTCCCGAAATCATCTTTTTCATTCAAGTCCATTTCAGAAAAATCAATCCAACCATAAATTCCAAAACACCACCCATGGAATCCTATGATCCACCACATAAGCCTCGATCCCTTTCCACCCAAATCACATGTACATATCTGTCAATGTGCACTTCATATATCTACCCACACATATGCGATCGACCTAGAGAATAACAAGGGTTTCACTTTCTATTCCATTACCAAATCCAAACATAAACAAAAAATTTTACTAATCAAAAAACATAATCTTAAAATATCCACTTCACCAATTTCAAAATAACTTGAATGAAAACCAATTTTTAGTTTTTTTAAAAACACTAGAGAAAGAACCCTTTCAATTCAAAACCACCTACATTTCCAAAAACACTCTAAATCCAACCAAAAACAAGACAAAGTGCAACCAACAATGGAAAACCGGAATGGCGAACTAGTGCTTATGTCCAACCCGGAAACATGGAAGTGAGTCATGCCCCAAAAAAGGCAAAACATCAGAGGACCATGAATTGGGAACCTGGGGTCCACATGGGCCACTACTCTATGTGGGGTCACAGTGTGACATCGACTCACCTCTATTTTCATCCCTCAATCCAAAACAAAGACAAAAGACTCAAAATCCAGACTACCACGGGTAGCTCAGGTCTTGTCATGAGCGGTAGTGATCGGGCACTGAACCGCAACCTATTTCTTATGACCCAACAATCCTAATTTCCATTTTTCGGACACCCAAATAACAAGAGCCACTCTTTGATACCATTTTTTCGAGGACCAACTCGGGTCAGCCCTGAACCGGTCACCCGAGCCGGCCTGCGGCATGACCCAAGGGGCGAACCCGATCCACGCGAGCTGGAAACTAGAGTTGGGAATCAAAACTAAACAGGTGGGAATGATTTGGCCCATAAAATGAAGAAAAATAAATTAATGATGACTAAACAAAGAGAAATAAAACTAGCAGTAGTAAGAAAAAAAGAATGCACATACCACCATGTGACCTCTTCGTCACCTCCAATAACTAATCTTCTACTTCACACGGGCAGACGAAATAGGATCTTGAACCAAACAGCTAAACCTATATCTGAAAAGGTAAGATAAGCATGAGTATTAAAATGCTCAGTAGGAAAGCCCAAAAATATATTCTCATATGCTTTTCCTTGAAATAAAAGATCATCAATTTCACGTTTTAAATACAATGTATAGAACTTGGTTTTTTCACATTTTCCTCATTAAAATCAAATCACAATCTATTTCCCTTCATATTTTAAACTATGTTCTTTTACAAGGATTATGCTTTAACATTTTTTGAGAAAGAGGGATAGTGAAGTGTAAAACATTTTAAAAACCTTTTTCCACACACTTTTGAAGATCACTTTTATCCATTTTAACAGAGAGCTTCATCATACATGAAGGCAAAAGCAATAACCACACAAGGGTAATGGAAAAATAACAAGAAAGAGAAATCAACCAAAAAAATCACCTCAATCATCTGCTGCAAATATCTAAGTGCCAATACACATGGTAAACCTAGGAGATCGTGAATAGTCTAGAACTTACTATACATTTGACTCATCCAAAAGGCATGCCTACTCTTGAGGACTTCATAATTCCCTAATTCGCATTGTTTCGATACATTGCCTAACCAAGGGTCCCAATCCCCTAGTAGTGTGTCATCCTTACTAGAGGCCACTATCTAGTGCATAGTCTAAACTAGTGAAACAATCGTTCACTGAATATTTGCTCGCTATGATAGGTTCCCATGTTCAAACGAAAATGGGGGTGAGCCAAGAATGTCAAACAAGTATGTAGTCATAAGTATATTCCTCACACATAGTTAAAACACACAATAAAGTCTCCCTTGAGTCACCCCATGGAGTACGTCCCTCACCTGTCAACCATTCGATAATAGGAAAGTCCTTCCCCGAGGACCTTCAATAACATATAACTCATACAAAGAAAGCAGTACCACATACAAGGAGAGTTTTCTTAAGATAACCTGTTTTAAAAAAGTTCCAACTGGACCTCACATAATTTTTTCATGCCAAACCTTTTCTTAATGATTCACATGAAATATTCTTTGAAAACCAAAAATACACTACGATAAAAATTTATGAAACTTAAATCAGCATTTTAAATCTAATACACATTCACAAGGGCCAGAGGGGCACTTCATCAGGAAATTAATGTGGAAACACAATCAAACAACTCCAATTCAAGATAGAAAATTTTAGTAATAGTTCTATATCAATAATTAATATTAAAACTAGGTGAGAAATGCAAGAAATAAATGATTCTTTAATTTAAAGGTTAATGCATAGAGATCCTACCTCAGAGAAGGAAGCAGACCAAGCTGAGAAACGTTGGCTCTTGGGGAATCCGATGAAAGACGCACCCACTAGCACACACATACTTTCTCACACACATATATATATCCTTAATCCATTAAACATATTTCCCACGCCATGAGGGAATATGTGAAAGGAAGATATAAATATATACATGTGCACATACTTACCTATGTATGTGTGTGTGCTCCACCAAGAAGCCACCCAAGCTTAAATTAGTCAACAAAGAGGAAACAACATTATTTAGAAACCAATGGACCATTCATTAAATCAAGATCTAAAGGAAATATATTTTAAAGTAAGTAGTTTCAATAAAAACATTACGTTTTATACACCACAAATTCATTAACCAAACACACTTCAAAACCCTTTTCCATAGACAAACCGCTTTCAATTTCACAAACACAAAAATACAATTTCAAAAGAATTTACCCTTAATTAATCAATTCATGAAACCCCTTTGATATTATTACATGGACCCATTTTAAATTAAACCATTTTTTATGGGGAAATACCTCCTTTAAAACCCACACATAAAGACATGTTCACTCAAAAAGACTATCCATATCACTTTCCTAATGTCCAAATCACAATTAAATATGCAAAACAGAAGTCAACAATTTGAAATGATACATCCCCTTCATAAAAAACCCACTATCAATTAATTCGCATCTCAAGTGCCTTTGAAAACAAAATTCACATCTTTTCCACAATCATAAAAACACTTCTAAGGAGTTCCTTAGTGTGGGACACATGGAAACATAACCATATGCTTTAGAAATTACACTTTCATCATATAATCATGTCAAAACACTTATATGTATATTTCTCACCACATCTAAATCACTACTAAAATCCAAATAACATTTATCCAAACAAAATTGGAAAAAACATAGACATAATAAAAAAAATAACATCAAAAGCTATTTTTTAAGAAAATTCAACTATCGCAAAAACACCAACACACCCCAAGATAATTAATATGCACCTAAAAACAATTTAAGAACCAATTTAGACCATTAAAAAACACGAAATAATATTTAAACCTCACCTCAGATAGTGGCGACCAACCGAGACAAGACGAACCACTCCGCCTTCGGCAGTAGTTTCAGGAACACGGATCCAAGGGTCCCAAGAGACCTATAAAACACCCCTGGAACGTAATAAAAACAAAATAAACATGACTCAATCCATTAAGATTGGTTCAACAATAAAAAACCATATAGGTATCTCAAAAACAGATTAATACTTTCTGATTGGAAAATAGGGGAAGTCGAACACGCCGTAGCGAGGAGGGGCGGCTGCCGGAGGCATTGTATGCCGAAGAGGAGTCCGGCAGGAGAGGTTTTTGCTGGCGAGGGAGACGTCAGAAGGGGGGGGGGTTCGGCCAGAGCTGTGCACTGGTGGGGATGTCCCCAGATGGGGTCATGCCGGTAGGGGAAGGACTATCAGATGAGGGCTGGGATCCGCGGATGGAGGCGAGGCTGGCGGAGTAGGCGACACGGGGGCTGGGCGAATGGGGAGGGAGGCACTGGAGGCTGGACACGCACCAGGGGCGACGCACAGGAGGCCAAAGGGGGGGGGGGGTTAGGGTTCTCCCAAAATTATTATTATTATCATTTTTTTAACAATAATATATTTACATTAATAAGAATAATATTGATAGTAATAATATTAATAATTACAATAATAATCTCAATAATATTAATAATAATTATTATTATTGTTAAAAAAAAAGAATAATAATAATAATATTATAAAACAATAATATTATTATTGTTTTATTCTTAAACATTCTTCTCTAAAACTCTATTTTATTAAATTCTTATTTTACTTCATTTCATTACACTTGAACTTTAATTAATTTAGTTACTTATTTCGGATGTCGAGCAACCACACGGCTCGTGTGCCGTCAAGTTCATTGTTGAGAGAGCTATGCTCGAATCATCCCATGTTTCACTAAGAACCTACAGAGTCAAACTACGTGTTGTCGCACAGTTTTATACGTCGCGTTCTAGTCAGGCGTCATACCCAGTTGGGGTGTGAAATGTATATTCATTAAAATTCCTCGATAAAATTTTTTATAAATAATAATCATCATAGATATGTCTATGTCATATGTTATGTCTTAGTGCATTATAATAATATTGATACCCTTGAAAGGTATGTACTATAGATAAATTAGAGATCATTATATAGGTTTGAGAAGTCTTTTCATAGAAAGAAATTTTTATCATTCTAAAACGAATTTTATAGGGATCATTTATACTCAAAATAATTTCTGGGTATTAGATACTAGATGTGGACCATACATTTGTGCTAATAAAAATATACATAGAGATATGGTGTAGTTGAAAATGTTAAAGTAAAACTTCATGTACGAAATAATTCATGATTTTATTATTTATATGTTAGGACATATAGTCTAATTTTACCATGTAGAATAATATTTGAATTGGAGAATTGTTTTTATGTTACCCCCATAAATAAAAAATTGATTTCTATATCCTCTTATGACAAGAATAGATTCTCATTAACTATTAAAAACAAGATTTATTCTCAATATATGAATGAGTAGTTTTATGGAATTGTGAATATGATAAATGGTTATAAACTCAATATATATATATATTCAAAATTTTAAAATTAAAAATAATAAGTATAGGGATGATGTTGATCCCAATAATCCTTTGTAGTTCCACCTTATATATTTAATTGATAAAGGAGTCAAAAAAATCAATATTTGTTAATCATTGGAACAATTAAATTATAAATCATTTTACATTATTTAGCCTTGTTTATTATGAAAAATGAAAAAAACACTTTTAGGGTAATACAAGGAAGGGATAGTTGACTATTTTATCTCATTCATAGTGATTCATGTGGAATATTAAGTTAAAATGAATGGTTTAGATTTAAGTACATTTTTTATTTTACTAATAACATTATTCATTATGGATATGTGTTTCAAAAGAATTTTTTAGAAACATTTGAATTTTTTTGAGATTTAGAATGAATTATGAAATCAACATGGAAATAGAATAAAGATTCTATATTAGATCAAGGTGGTTAATATTTTATCCAATAATTTATTGTTACTTTAGGGGATAGGGGGATTATATCACATGTAACACCTCATAGAAATTCACAATGTAATTTTGTTTATGAGTGAATAAATTATAACGACCCATACTTTACATACATTGTTAATACTTCAAAATTGTTGCATACTTATTACAACATATAACAAAACCACGAAAGGACCGTATAGGTATATTTTCTTTAGAAACTGGGAAACATAAACAACTGGTTCATAAAGCGTCTACACTTTCTCCAATTTATTTCATCATATCTATAGTCCCTTTTGGCATATCATACTTAATAACTTTCTTCATGACCTGGGGAAAGAAAACATACAAAAGGGTGAGCTCAAATTCTCAGTAAGGCTAAACAAAAGAAATATCAATCACATCATATTCATAAGAACATAACTTTTGGAAATCTTAACCTACAAAAGAGAGAAAAATTTTATAACATGGGATAAATCATAGTAGTAAAATGTAATCCCAATAATCATAACATAAAACATGAAACTCTGTGGAATGCACACATAATCATAGAGAATCATTTATTATTAGTCAAGACTCATTTCCAAGACTATCTTTGTGGACAACGTCCATTTATGAACACAGTTCACTCCTTGTTTCAGTCATGTTTCACTGAACCGGTATAACCTACCGTTCCAGCCATGTCTATCTCATGAGATATAAAATCTTTACCCAATGAATTGGAGGGAGATATAGGTCCCACCCATCTCATAATGATACCATTCTTATGTGTGCCACAAAATCAAAAATCATACATCATTGCATAACCCATGTAATAAAAATGGGATTTTTAAACATCATGACATCATAAAACAATTAATATAAGATAACGGAATTCATAAAAATAATTCCACCACAACATAATCAAATAAATGTAATAATAGGGATAGAAACAGAACCCTATATTATCTTAGATGGAAATTAATTTTGATAAAACACTTGAACTCCATTCTTGAGGAAAATATCGTTTCTACTTCAAAAACATTTTCCTTTCATAACATTTCATACAATTTTAAACTAAAAGAGGTTGATTAAAAATAAACATGGAAACTTGTAATGGAATATTCTTGGAAATAATGTTTTAAAAATACATTCATGCCTTATATGTTAAAAAAAACATTCTTCGTACTTTTGTCGGAAAAGTCAAAAAGTACCTCGTACGAAAAACGACAAAAGATTCCATTAATATCTTTTAGTAAAAACTCACCAAAGGGTAAAATTGGATTTAAAAAATTGTAGGTGGATGGAAATAATATTACATATTGAGGAAACATGGATGTGGATGATAAAATACACCCTAGTAAATTTCAAAGTATAAACAATCTCGGATAAAAATGAGATTGTGATATTTCCCTTACCTTAGGTTCGTTTTTCTTCGTATGTGTCCGAACCACCTGTATAATGATATAAATAATGTTATGGACTTATTCCAGAATCATACTTATATTTATGATATCATATATGGTCATATTCATAGCTTGTTAGTAGTAATATTTCATTGCTACTTGTTATTCGGGTGTTTATAACTTTTTGTTCTTATACGTGTTTTGTCGAATAAATTCTTATTCTTCTCTTTGTGTTATAGATACCTCATTTACAGAATGTTATTAGTGTAATATATATCATATTCATTCATTAAATTCATTTATATAATCATTATTAAATGATGATCATGTAGAATGAGTCGCATCACATCGTGGAGACGGTATTCCGTACGTAGGCACGAGTGATGATATCGTTCCTATGATCGTGGAATTGTATTGGTGTGAATGGATACTATTTCAGAATCAGTATCACATTATAATAGTAATATATTATCAGTATTTACATCATTATACCCATACAAGTAAGGTGGAGGTGGAAAATAGATTACACCACGGCGTGGAGACGGTATTCCGTAAGTACGCACGCGCGGTGATTTCTTTTTCCGTAGGATGGATAGATGGTGAAATAGGGTTGTTTCATACTTATAATAACATATAATTATATGAGTGATACTGATGTTATTACTTCATAATGAAACAACTAAAGAAGAATAAGTGGAAGAAGAAATAAAGATGAGAGAATCGCTAATGGACATTACCTATTCTTTGAAATGCTTCTTTGAGACCTTCTTTTACGGAACTAAAATTGGTCTTTAAAGAAGACCAAGACCTCTAGGATGTCTCTAGGGAAGTGGAGAGGAGGAATTGGCAGGGTTTGGTGGAGCTTGAAGGCTCAAAGTGGTGTGAGGAAGAGGGGGAGGAGGTGCCCTTTTATAAGGGGGGAGGGGGCTCCTTTGGGAAAACTAAAAATATTATTTTATTATAAAGTCAATTTCGGTGTTAAATAGCTCCAAATTGATATATTTCTAAGCTAAGGTGGGGATGGGTCGAAAGCATCTCATCCAATAGAATTTAGTCAAGTTTAGGTTCCTATTATAACCTTATCATTTAGATTTAACATTAAGTTAAATAATTTTACTTTTACTGTGTCTTCTTGTGTTCTTATACTATAAGGTTAATAAACATACTATATCAAGACAAAAGAACCCCAAGTTGTTTATTATTAATATATATACCCTTAGCTAAGTCATTTGGACGAACATTATATTTTTAGGAATAAAATAATAATTAATAATATAATATTTGTTTTAAAAACTATTTTATGTCAATTTTGACACTATTTAGTAATTGATTTTTGTGAAAATCATAACAGAATGATTGGTTCGAACCAAGTTAATTAAATCAATACTAACATGTCATATTAACCTAGAAAATTAGTGTAATTCATAAAAAGTCTCTAATTACATTTATTTGGTTATTTATAACATCAATTATATCAATATTTCATTAATAAGATAATTACTGCATCATTGTTGTGTCATAAATAAATTAAATTATTTAATGTCTAAAAATTACAAATAAAATACCATTGTGTAGGTAATATTTTTATCTTTTAATGAACATTTATAGTCGAATTTATCTTATGTATATCCCCATATTGATAATCATTTACTTATTAAACTTTGATGTTAACTATTTAACCCTTCTTTAAATAAATTAATAATAAATGTCCTAATCAAATCCAAGTGGGCCTAAATAATCATATTTTATTCCTATGGTTGTTTTTGTTAGAATTAAACTTGTCCAATATAATTAGGACATGTGTTAGGGTAATAATAATATCATTGTTAACCTTAATTAACCTATTTACTTTTAACCGTGGTAAATAAAAGTAAAAAGTTACTATTCACCAAAAATTATTTTCATCTCATTGAACCACATTTTAGTCCTTGATATTAACCGTGTCTCTCAGATTTTCAAAATTTCACTCATAGAAGCGGTAAATTTAAGTTTTATGAAAAATTCAGTTTTTTAACTACCACTTAGTGGTTTCACTATTCATCAAAAATTGAATGTTTTTAGAAAAATACCAAAATTTTACCCTAGGCTAATTTCGATATTCCGAATCCAAAAATGAGGTCCATTTTAAAAAATAAAATTTATAATATTTCAAAAAGTGGTTATTACTATTCATAACGACTAGTTTTAATAATATTTCAATAGCATATCGTTGTTTAGTGAAACTCGGTGTTGCGTACGACACAAGCTATTGAGGAAGGCCGCAGTTGCGTGTAAAGAAAGCCAAGCTAGTGTTGTGTGTAGTGAAAGATTCCTTTGATAAAAACAAAATATTTCTTATAAAAGCCTCGGGCATTACATTCTACACCCCTTAAATTGAATTTCTCCCTCGAAATTCATCACTTTTTACAAAAAGATGAGGATACCTCTCCCTCATCATATCCTCAAGATCCCATGTAACTTCTTATAATTGGTGGTTCCTCCATAAAACATTCACCAAGTGAGTGGTCTTGTTCCGTAGGACTTTTTCACTACGATCCAGAATCTCTATCGGCTGTTCTTCATAAGAAAGATCTTGCTCCAGCGGTACAACTTCTGAGCTGAGTACATGTGAAGGATCAGGTATGTACTTTCTCAGGAGAGATACAACGAACACATCGGGAACTTGAGAGAGATTCGGTGGAAGCGCCAATCGGTAAGCAACCTTCCCAACACGATCCAGTAGTTCGAAAGGACCGATATATCTAGGCCTCAACTTCCCCTTATTTCCAAATCTCATGACCCTCTTCCAGGGAGATATTGGTAAGAACACTTTATCACCAACTTCAAACTATAGGTCTTTTATTTGGTTGTTGTCATAACTTTTCTGTCGACTCTGAGCTGCTCTTATGTGTTGTTGAATAGATCTGACCTTTTCTTCCATTTCATCCATGATATCAGGTCCTAATAGCTTTCTTTCCCCAACATCATCCCAGCAAGTTGGAGTCCTACATTTCTTTCCATAGAGAGCTTCATAAGGAGCCATCTGAATACTGGAGTGAAAGCTATTATTATAAGAAAATTACATCAAAGGTAGGTGTTGATCCCAACCACCTTTGAAATACAAAGAGGAAGTTCTCAACATATCTTCTAGAGTTTAAATTGTTCTCTCAGACTGACCATATGTCTGAGGATGATAAGAAGTGCTGAAACTCAACTCTGTATCCATAGTATGCTGAAGACTTCGCCAGAACATCGAGGTAAATCTCGGATCTCGATCAGATATAATAGAAAGTGGTAATCCATGAAATCTTACCACTTCATTTACATATATCCTGTAAAGCTGATCCAGAGAGAAATCCTCTCTAATAGCAATGAAGTGTGAAGACTTTGTAAGACGATCAACTATGACCCAGATAGCATTATTGCCTTTGGATGTTTTAGGAAGTACTATGACAAAGTCCATAGTGATGTTTTCCCATTTCCATTCGGGTATGGGTAATGGTTGTAACATCCCCTTAGACTTCTGTCTCTCGGCTTTAACTTGTTGACAAACCAAGCATCGAGAGACATATTCAGCAACATCTATTTTCATTCCATCCCACCAGAAGTAATCTATCAGGTCCCTATACATCTTCGTGCTTCCAGGATGAATAGAGAATAAAGAACTATGAGCCTCATCCAGCAGCTCCTTCGTTTATTTGGGGATTGGAGGAACACAAACCTGATTACTGAACATTATTATCCCATCACAATCAAGGTTGAATTCAGGAACATTTCTCACCTTCTTTTGTAACTCGAAATCTTCTTTCTGTGCCTCTTTAATCTTCACATGTATAGATGGTTGAACATTCATTTGAGAAAGATACGATTTTCCCCTTCCATTATAATTCCAAGATCCATCCTTTGTAAATCCATAAATATTGGATCTTTTGTGATCCTCATCATGGATAAACTGGCATGGTCTTGTCGACTTAATGCATCTGCCACCTTGTTTGCTTTCCCAGGGTGGTAATGGATTGAGCAGTCATAATCCTTAATCATCTCCAACCAACATCTTTGACACATATTCACCTCCTTTTGTGTGAAAATATACTTTAATCTTTTATGATCAGTATAAATGTCACACCTTTCTCCATAAAGATAATTCCTCCATATCTTTAATGCAAAGATTACCACAGCTAACTCCAAATCATGTGTTGGGTAATTTTGCTCATGGATTTTCAACTGTCGTGAGGCATAAGCTATCACCATATCATTTTGCATAAGAACACACCCCAATCCCTTCTTGGATGCATCACTATAGATCACAAACCTTTCTCCACTACAAGGCAGTGTGAGCACAGGTGCACTGGATAACCTTATTTCCAACTCCTTGAAATTCTCTTCACATTCCTCCATCCAAACAAACTTAACTCCTTTCTGAGTCAACTTGGTGAGTGGATTAGATAATTGGGAAAAATCTTTCACAAAACGTCGATAATATCCATCCAAACCAAGAAAACTACGGATCTCAGATACTGTATTTGGTCTCGACCATCTTTTGATAACCTATGTTTTTGCTGGATCCATAGATATCCCCTCTTTTGAGAATATGTGACCCAAAAATGAAACTTTTTGAAGCCAAAATTCACACTTGGTAAATTTGGCATAAAGATTCTCCTTTCTAAGGGTCTTCAATATAATTCTCAAGTGATCTTCATGTTCTTCCTTGCTCATTGAATAGACAAGAATATCCTCTATAAAGTCTACCACAAATTTATCATGATAGACTCTAAAGACTCTATTCATCAGATCCATGAAGATAGAAGGGGAATTAGTAAGACCAAATGGCATCACTATAAATTCATAGTGTCCATACCTTGTACGGAGAGCCGTCTTTGGTATATCCTCCCTTTTGATCCTTAATTGATGATACCCTGAACAAAGATCAATCTTGGAAAAGTATTGAGCTCCGTGTAGTTGGTCAAATAAGTCATCAATGCGTGGGAGAAGATATTTGTTCTTGATAGTGATCTTGTTAAGTTCTCGATAATCAATGCAGAGTCTCATGGATCCATCTTTCTTCTTAACAAATAGAACAAGTGCTCCCCAAGGTGATGCACTAGGGAGTATGAATCCCTTATCAAGATTCTCTTGGAGTTGCTTCTTCAATTCCTGCAACTCAATTGGGGCCATTCTATAAGGTGTCTCTGAAATAGGCAAAGCACCCGGTACGAGTTCTATTGAAAACTCAGCTTCACGATTTAGTGGAAGACCAGGTAATTCCTCCGTAAAGACATCATCAAACTCCCATGCAATGGGAATATTCATAATTGTGATTTTCTCACCAACCATTTTAGATAAATACCCTTTATTTAGTGGAATCAAGACCCATAAGGTAGAAGTAATTTCCACTGGAAGTTTATGTTCATCCTTACATTGATAGAGGATCATAGATTGATCTGGAATATGAAATGTGACTTCCCATCTTTGGAAATTGATATGATCTCCATATAAAGTAATCCAATCCATGCCAAGAATCACATCAAATTCCACTATAGGAAGGATCATAATATTTTCAGGAATCACTTTCCCAAAAACATCGATCAGAGAAGAATTATAAACTTTTGATGCGACTGTTGTGCCATTAGGTGTTGTCACAGCTAACTCAACATCTAATTGTTGAGTTAATACGGTGATACCCTTAGAAAAATCTCCAGAAATAAAAGAGTGGGTGGATCCAGAATCAAATAAAACATTTTCTACTTTAGAGTGGATGGTACGTGTACCATTCACCACATCGTTATCGTACTCGACATCACTGATAGAAATTGAATGTGACTTTCCTTTGTCTTTAGCCTTAAGAGTTTTTTGACGTCGACCATCATCATCAACCCTTAGATTAGGGCTTTTATTGGCATAATGTCCCATCTCCTTGCACTTGTAACATTGAAGTGTAGTAGGTTCATTCTGTGTATCCCTTCCTTTGTTTGCATCACTAGACATCTTCTTCCAATCATCACGGCATTCAAATGCCCGATGACCTTCCTTTCCACATTTGAAACATTTACATGTCCCTTTAAGACAAATCCCTCCATGTTTCTTCCCACACTTTGAGCATAAGGGAAAGCTCATCTTCTTTTCAGTGTGCTCTTTATATTTTCCTTTTAATTCCATTTTCCTCTTCTTATCAAACCCATATGACTGATGGGTTACTCCAATCTCCATCTCAACTTTGAGAGCACATCGAACGATTTCCTCATAGCTATTGAAGTCCCTTATGGATAAGGCCCTTCGAAGACATGGTTTTAAGCCACTAATGAATCGATCGATCTTACTCTCAAGTTGGATAATAATACCAGAAGCGTACCTTGAAAGTCTTGTAAAATTTTCTTCATAAGTACCAACAGATTCATCATCCTTTTGCTTTAGTTCAAGAAACTCTTTCTCCATCTTTGTTCGGAGAATATGAGGGAAGTACTTATTGAAAAATAATTTCTTGAATTCATCCCATTCCATGTACTCAATTTCATCCCTTTGCCTCGTATTCTTAATAAGATTCCACCTTTGATCAACATCACCTTCCAAAAGATACACTAGTAAGATGACTTTATCATGCTCAGATCATTGAAGAACTAAAAATATCTTTTTAGTTGTACTAATCAATTGTTCAGCAACTAATGGATCAGTAGACCCGCTGAATGAAGGTGGACGCTGTCTCATGAAGGATTCAACAGAATGTTGCTCCTTCCTTTGATACTTTGGAAGTCCTGCATGATTCATAGCTTGAGAAAGTTGTGTAATCATGGATAAAATATTTTTCATTCCATCTCCCATAGCTTTTGGTTGCTTAGGGGGACAATCATTGCATTGCCCGTCGCATTCCGCATTAACACGGTTCCTTCGGGTTCCAGCCATTGACTAAAACCAAGAAGAATAGTGTGAGCAACACTAATTATAATAGGAAAACTACATAATCAAGGATAAAATTTCACACATAAGGTATTATCCTAGGTTATTCATGGCCATTTCTAAAACACTAAGATTGTGTTCTATGCTTAGACTTATCCTTGGGGTTCTTACTAAGGCTTTCACATCCTAGTTTCCAACGGTTGACTATACCTTTCCTCTGATACCAACTATAACGACCCATACTTTATATACATTGTTAATACTTCAAAATTGAAGCATACTTATTAAAACATATAACAAAACCGCTAAAGGACCATATAGGTATAGTGTCTTTAGAAACTGGGAAACATAAACAACTGGTTCATAAAGCGTCTATATTGTCTCCCATTTATTTCATCATATATATAGTCCCTTTTGGAATATACTACTTAATAACCTTCTTCATGGCCTGTGGAAAGAAAACATACAAAAGGGTGAGCTCAAATACTCAGTAAGGGTAAAAAAAAATAAATATCAATCACATCATATTCATAAGAACATAACTTTTGGAAATCATAACCTGCAAAAGAGAGAATAATTTTATAACATCGGATAAATCATAGTAGTGAAATGTAATCCCAATAATCATAACTTAAAACATGAAACTTTGTGGCATGCACACATAATCATAGAGAATCATTTCTTATTAGTCAAGACTCATTTCCAAGACTATCTTAGTGGACAAAGTCCATTTCTGAACCGAGTTCACTCCTCGTTTCAGTCCTGTTTCACTGAACCGGTATAACCTACCGTTCCAGCCATGTCTATCTCATGAGATATAAAATCATTACCCAATGCATTGTAGGGAGATATATGTCCCACCCATCTCATAATTATACCATTATAATGTGTGCCACAAAATCATAAATCATACATCATTGCATAACCCATGTAATAAAAATGGGATTCTTAAACATCATGAAATCATAAAACAATTCATATAAGATAAAGGAATTCATAAAAATAATTCCACCACAACATAATCAAATAAATGTAATAATAAGGATAGAAACAGAACCCAATATTATCTTAGATGCAAAATAATTTTGATAAAACACTTGAACTCCATTCTTGAGGAAAATATCCTTTCTACTTCAAAAACATTTTCCTTTCATAACATGTCATACAATTTTAAAATAAAAGAGGTTGATTAAAAATAAAACTGGAAACATGTAAAGTAAGCTTCTTGGAAATAATGTTTTAAAAATCCATTCATGCCGTATAAGTTAAAAAAAACATTATTCGTACTTTTGTCGGAAAAGTCAAAAAGTTCCTCGTACGAAAAACGACAAAAGATTCCTTTCATATCTATTACGAAAAACTCACCGAATGGTAAAATCGGATTTAAAAAATTGTAGGTGGATGGAAATAATATTACTTATTGAGGAAACATGGATGTGGATGATAAAATACACCCCAGTAAATTTCAAAGTATAAACAATCTAAGATAAAAATGAGATTGTGATATTTCCCTTACCTTAGGTCTGTTTTGCTTCGTAATTGTCCGAAACTCCGGTATAATGATTTAAATAATGTTATTGACTTATTCCAGAATCATACTTATTTTTTATGTTATCATATATGGTCATATTCTTATCTTCTTAATAGTAATATTTCATTGCTACTTGTTATTCGGGTGTTTATAACTTTTTGTTCTTATGCGTGTTTTGTCGAATAAATTTTTATTCTTCTCTTTAGGATATAGATACCTCATTTCAAGAATGTTATTAGTGTAATATATATCATATTCATTCATTCAATTCATTTATATAATCATTATGAAATTAAGATCATGTAGAACGAGTCGCATCACATCGTGGATACGGTATTCCGTACGTACGCACGAGTGATGATATCGTTCCTATGATCGTGGAATTGTATTGGAGTGTATGTATAATATTTAATAATCAGTATAACTTTTTAATAGTCATATATTGTCATTATTTACACCATTATAACCATCCAAGTAAGGTGGTGGTGGAAAATAGATTACACTACGGTGTTGAGATGTTATTCCGTACGTACGCACGCGTGGTGATTTCTTTTTCCGTAGGATGGATAGATGGTGAAATAGGGTTGTTTCATACTTATAATAACATATCAGTATATGAGTGATACTGATGTTATTACTTCATAATGAAACAACTAATGAAGAAAAAGTGGAAGAAGAAATAAAGATAAATTAATCGGTAATAGACATTACCTCTTCTTTGAAGTGCTTCTTTGAGACCTTCTTTTAGGGCACTAAAATTGGTCGTTGAAGAAGACCACGACCTCTAGGATGTCTCTAGGGAAGTGGAGAGGAGGAATTGGCAGGGTTTTTCCAAGCATGAATGCTCAAAGTGGTGTGAGGAAGAGGGGGAGGAGGTGCCTTTTTATAAGGTAGGAGAGGGGCTCCTTTGGGAAAACTAAAAATATTATTTTATTATAAAGTCAAGATCGGTTTTAAATAGCTCCAAATTGATGTATTTTAAAGCTAAGGTGGGGATGGGTCGAAATCATATCATTTAATAGAATTTAGACAAGTTTAGGTTCCTATTTTAACCTTATCGTTTAGATTTAACATTAAGTTAAATAATTTTATCGTGTCTTCTTGTGTTCTTATACTATAAGGTTAATAAACATACTATATCAAGCCAAAAGAACCCCAAGTTGTTTATTATTAATATATATAACCTTATCTATGTCATTTTTTCGAACCATATATTTTTATGAATAAAATAATAATTAATAATATAATATTTTTTTTAAAAACTATTTTATGTCAATTTTGACACTATTTAGTAATTGATTTTTGTGAAAATCATAACAGAATGATTAATTCGAAACAAGTTAATTAAATAAATACTAACATGTCATATTAACCTATAAAATTATTTTAATTCATAAAAAGTCTCGAATTACATTTATTTGGGTATTTATAACATCAATTATGTCAATATTTCATTAATAAGATAATTACTGCATCATCGTTGTATCATAAATAAATTAAATTATGTAATGTCTAAAAATTATAAATAAAATACCATTATGTAGGAAATATTTTTATCTTTATAATGAATATTTATAGTCGAATTTATCTTATGTATAACCCCATATTAAAAATCATTTACTTATTAAACTTTGATTTTAACTATTTAACCCTTCTTTAAATAAATTAATAATAAATGTCCTAATCTAATCCATGTGGGCCTAAATAGTCATATGTTATTTCTAAAGTTGATTTTGGTCGAATTAAACTTGTCCAATATAATTAAGACATGTGTTAGGGTAATAATAATATCATTGTTACCCATAATTACCCTATTACTTTTAACTGTGGTAAATAAAAGTAAAAAGTGACTATTCACCAAAAATTATTTTCATCTCATTAAACCACATTTTAGTCCATGATATTAACCGTGTCTCTCGGATTTTTGAAATTCCACTCACATAAGCTGTAAAATTATGTTTTATGAAAAATTCAGTGTTTTTAACTACCACTTAGTGGTTTCACTATTCATCAAAAATTGAAAGTTTTTAGAAAAATACCAAAATTTCACCCTAGGCTAATTTCGATATTAAAAATCCAAAAATGAAGTACATTTTAAAAAATAAAATTTATAAAATTCCAAAAAGTGGTTATTACTATTTATAACGGCTAGTTTTAATAATATTTCAATAGCATGTCGTTGTTTAGTGAAACTCGGTGTTGCGTATGACCCAAGCTATTGAGGAAGGCCGCGGTTGCGTGTAAAGCAAGCCAAGCTAGTGTTTTGTGTAGTGAAAGATTTCTTTGATAAAAAAAATATTTCTTATAAAAGTATCGGGGTTACATAAATCATTCCTTTTTGGACATAGATCGATTAATGATGAATATGTATGACCTTATTATTATATTTTGGGGCTATACTCTAGAGGCTGATGAATTTTTACTAAAATTTGATCCATCTGATTTAGTCAAAAAGACAACAAATGTGATATTTCATGGAAAAGTTCTATAAAAGTATCTAATGTTGATTTAATTTTTTGAAGAATATTTTCATAATTAGGATTCTGATAAATGAAAATATAATCAAATAAATTCTTATTTATAGGTCACATTAATAATAAAGTGGGATACAGTTTCTATATTATTACTAACCAAAAAGTTTTTGTGTCTGATGTGTTATTTTCCGTGATAAGGAACACATAAGAATATGTGAAAATGTGCATAACATTAAAGATTGACAAATTCAAGACTAACAAATAGTATGATTTCCAATGATGGATGTTGGATTAGTTCTATAATGATTTATGGAAGAATAAATTACTCATGTAAAATAATTACATAGATAGTTTTGAGGGATTTTTCCAAATCCAATGAGAAATGGATTTATCATAGCTAATGATCATGATGTAATTATTATAAGAGATCAACCTATAACCTATTGAGAGGTTATAGGGAGTTTTGGTTCTTGGAATTTTTTAAAACACATGAAATCTAAAAAGGACTCCATATACGCTAACCATGTATTTAAATTGGTAGATGCACATAATAGGGTAAGACTCATAGAGTGGAAATGGATTTTCAATTAAAAAATAGAAATTTATTATTGAGTGTCTACTTATAAATAATTCCATGTTGAAAATGGTCACATGAAATTACATCATATTAATTATAAAAAAATTCACATGTTTCAATGAGAATGTCCATTTAGATTTTTTTTATCTTGGAATCATACATTTATTATTATATATATCTTATGTATTTAAAACCCAATTTAAATAATGTTAATTTAGTGAAGGATGTTAATAGGATACATTTTGAAGCTTTCAAGTGTAAAATTAGTTTGTTATGTAATGAGATTTGTGATATTTCATTTATATATTGAAGATGGATTCTTATAGTTGGAATATTTTTATTTAAGATGCAATCAAAGAGTTTAGATTCCTCATTAAGGTGGATTATTATTTTTTATACTAAATTGTATGTTGTGTTTTTAAAATATTTTTTATATTTATATGTGGATGGAATACTACATGTCATAATTTATATCTTGACACATTACTATGTGAAGATGTTCCTAGGTAGTTTCTTATCAAGGAATGATATATGTGGTTCTACCTATATAATTTGTATGGAGATCTTTTAATATGTTTATAAGAGGATTCATAGACTCAAAAAGGTAAATTTATAAATGGTTATACTATAGATTACTCCTAAAAGATGCCTATATTAGATTTACATGGCACATATCACAAAAAGATTTCAGATACTTCTATTTATTTTGAATGAATGGATCAAACACTATATGAATCTCTCGTATAATCTATCATGAATCTTGTAATATGTACTCTATTAGATGTCACTGATGTTCTATGAATTATAAGTAAATAAAAAACCGATCTTGGTCATAATCAATGTAATTATATGAAAAAATTATTTAATTACTTGATAAGGACTAAGAATATGTTCTTAATATTTGGAGGAGAGGATGATATCAATGTAATGGGAAACATAGATGTTTTTTTCTTATCTAAAAGATATTATATGAAATCTTAATCGAGTTTTGGGTTCTTGAGTGGTGGATCTATTGGTTAGAAGAGTTATAAATAGTACTCTATAGAAGAATATACACTAGAAGTGGAATATATCCTAACATTTGATTATGTGAAGTAATTAATTTAGATTAGGATGTTGATATCTAAAATTGAAGAGTTTTATATCCTCAATTGTGTTTTTGACCTTTCCTATAATAATAATGGGTCTATTTCAAATTCTATGGAACCCTAGTATCAAAAACTGAACCAAACACATCCTTAAAAATTGAACTATCATATGAAAGATTATGGAGAGGTGTGATGTAATGATCTATTAGGTGGATACATATATGAATATGGAAAATCCATTAATGTAACCATTATCATATAACAAACACAAGGGACATGTAAAGTCTCTACGTTTTAAACTTAGGTGAGATTGGTTTTAATGGTTATATATGTATCATGTTATTTTAATAATGTAGACCTTAAATTATCATTAATTCTTGTGTGATACATTTAACTTTACATGAGTAGTCGAATGATCATATACCCTCAATTAGTGACTATAAGTTGTCCCTAATCAATGATCATCATGGAGAATAATGGAACATGATGAAATTTTAATATTATTAAGAATATATTCATGTAATCATTTGAAATGGTTTCATATAAGAAACAAATAATCAATTCAAGTGGTAATAATTGTATAATTATTACCTGTAGTATCTAGTTAATTCACCTCTAATGGAATTACAAACAATAATCAACAGAAATAGGGGTGTATTATTATTAACAATCACCATTACTGGTGTTTGTAGTGAGACCGAGCATAATAAACATTTTACATTGATACCTTTATAACATAATTCGAACGCAACATAGCTAATTTGGGAGTGTTTGGATATTTTTTTGATCATGCCATTGGTTTGAGTTCAACCAAGCTGGGATGTTTCCAATAGTATGATGAGTAGTGGAATATAGACAATGATTTAATTAGAATTATAAAATTCACACCCATTAACAGTTGTGTCACATTTTATATTCTTAGTTACTTTTATGATGAACAAGTGACGTACTCAATTGTTATAATTAATTAAATATGGTGTATTGATCTACGCAGTTAACCATTTATAGAGAATAAATAATTGATGAGATAGAAAACACTATATTGAAATTTCTTTATGTCTAGAGGTCACTCAATGACACAGTAAAAAGGATTATATTAATATATATGAAATGTATGCGATTCATCATGTAGTGGACATATTATTATAGAGATACATGTATCTTTGAGAATGATTACCTCAAACCCAATATTACCACGAGTTCAACTAATTCATTAATTTAGGCCACTACTTACATACTTCTAAGAAATAAAAATTTATAAAACCATATATAAATATATTTTTAGATGGATTTATAACGTTTTATGATGTTTTTAATAAGTAATTAGGGGATTTATATAAAAGTAGTGTATTTTTTGATGTATAGTTAGATAATTTAGGATCGTATGATCAAATATACAATACTGCAAAGTAATATCCAAATATGATGCATATAATACAAAATGATATTTCATTTTGATAAAACATTCATTGTTTTCATTTGATATTGATATTTTGTTCCATGATATGATTGGGATATGATTTAGATGACATGATTTCACTTTCAATGACAAATCCCAGTTGGTTTCCTTGTTTGTGTTATCCATTATTAATGTATTATACATAACATATACATAAATTTAATGTTCTGAATGGTTATGTCAAATGGGACTAATTAAAGGGTGGTATTTGATGAAAACATAGGTTTCCAAAGTGTTTTTAATTTTAGGAGGAACATTTAGGAGAACTATTAAAAGGAATGGGTTTCCTCATTCATTAGTGTTTAACTATGATAGTGGACGGTGTGGTAATCTTAAATGTTATGAAACGATTTGTAAAATATATCTTATTTTAATTATATTATTCATAAATTCATTGTGATTGAACAAGATAAATATCATTTTATGAGAGTTGTCATGTTAAAAATAGGGATCTAATTTTCAGTGTAATACCCTTGGACTCTATGGTAATTAATTTTCTACTATGGGGATTTTCATTACCCATGCATTGTATAATATGAATGATGATGAAGCTGAAATATAAGTGTATTTTCATTCTATATGTTTTGTACATTTAATCCATTAAGAGTGTTTGATATGTTATATAGGTTATTTTAACAACTAAAAATCAAATGATAATTCCCCAAAATCCTTCAAAAATCAATTTAATGGATTTATATGTTAATACATAGAGGACCCCATGATGGTTATATTCTTTGTATAAGAGAGTAATTCTATGGTAGTATTCTTCTTAGATACATATATGAACTCCTTATTTCTAAATTAATTAATTATAAGGGCCTTAATGGATGTTGGATTCTTAAGTATGTAAAAAAATATGTGTTTGTTTATTTTATTTTAATGAGTATAACCTCTATAGATGTTTCCTTCATTATAATAAAGAGTGTCTTTATGACAATTATATTCATCATTATGTAGATTAAATATAAGAAGGTTGTCTTATTTTATAGAAAAAAGACCTCTATATTCGATTATAAAGTCCTGAGGGATAGACCAACCATATTATTCATCTTATTTAACATACGGTCTCTATATGTATTATATCATTCTGGGGGTGTAAAAGTATTGTAATTTTACCTTTTTTTCTATAGAGTAACTATATGTTGATTTATTTATTCATGTTAGGATGTCCCCTATGGAATTTGTCTTCTCTAATATGATTATGAACTCAACATTGTTTTATTACATCATCTCAGGGAGGACATATTTAGAATTTGGTGTCCCTAAATTCAATATTATAGTTTAAGATGCATTATAGTACAATAAATTTAAAAGGATAATGATTTCATGTTATGTTAAAATATTCATTTTTATATAATTTTGATCCTAAATAATTACATATCATTTCTCATCAATTACATAATGTCCCTCCATAAAAATAAACTACCATTCAAGAAAGGAACTAAATGATAATGATGCATAAAAAATAATCTGCAAATTAAATAATTTGGTTCCTATGGCATGGTGTATCTCATGATCATTATAAAAATTGTGAATTATTTTAATTACAGTCTAAATATTCATAGAAAGTCACTCTAAATATTATTTTCATCTAATAACATGAAGTGTAACATTATAGTTTAAATCCTGATTGGATGTAATGATGTTTATTTAAGAGTTTATAATAATCATGGAATATGGAAGGGTTTACTAAATATTAATGTCATATTGAAACATGAAAGGGTTATCCTATAGTTTAGTTCACTCATGTAAAGTGAGAAATTTAGGTTGATGTTTGATTTCACCTAAAAATATGAAATTGTTTTGGGATGAGGGGTTGTTACAAATGTATTGGGATAAATCCTACATAACTATTTATACAAATATTAATTATGAAAATAAAAAATGAGGTCGTTTGAAGCTCACAGAATAAATCCAGATAAAAGCGCATGACACTGAACTATGATAATGAAGAATTAAATTTTAATCCAAGCTATAATGTATAACATATAGTTTAAATCCATGGGATCATGGAATGAGTCTAATTCTTTACAATAATGTTTATAATTTAAATACACGTTAAAGGTGTTAACATGATTTTTTATATTTTATGGATATAATGAGAGATATATATTTTATTATTATTAGTATTGAGAAATGATCTTATAGTTCTAGGTGATATAATTCAGTGTTTCATCTATTTTTATATCATCTTAAAAAATAATGTACAATGTATTTTATGTACAAGTACTGAAAATGGGTACCTTATAGTTGTGGGTCATACCAAAAGGACCATAATATTTAGATATATATCATAAGTCCTAGACTATATTTCAATCCATTTATGGTAATTAAACAAGGATCATGTGATAAACTGTTAAAATAGAATACCATTGTATATAAATATCCATACAAAAGTAGGATTCTATAAGAAATAGGAATTCCTTGAGTTGATTTTAGACCAAATCGGCCCAATTAATACCAACAGGCATAATATATGGATACTGGTATAATGGTTGGGTGTTTATGTTTGTAATGATACTTCTATATACTATAATCTTAGTAAAAAAAGATAAAATCTATTAAGATATCTTATCTAGAAGAAATGGTCTTTTTCTGTCCCTTACATGGTTGAGAAAAGAACACTGAGACTACCTATTCTTGGTAGAAAAATACTTACTGGTTCACCAGGGTAAGTGAGATGAATTGATATTAACATAATGATATTTTATATCATTTCATGATAATTTAATAGATATATATCAAAAATAAACATTCTCATAAAACACAGATGTTCATTATCTGTAATGATAATCTATATAACATATTTTTACAAAACAATCTTCAACATCTCCCATAATATTTTTCCAAAAGTGAAACCCTCCATGACATATTTCATGACAAGACCCAATAATTTCATATATATATATTTTATATAACTAAATAAATATACAAAAAATTATATTAAGATACATTCCAAAGTGATAAAAGATTAGTTTCTTTAGAAACTATATATATAAACATCATATTTAGGTACATTATTAAATATTTCTCACAATTGTATTCTCATATATTACCCTTATTGACATACCCTCCTAAAATCCATTATTCATAACCTATGTAAATGAAATATTATATGGGGATATCTTATATTCTTAGTAAGGTTAATCATGGGAGATATCAATTGATTAGTATATGCATGAATAATACTAGACTAAGAGTGTTAGTTCATGGTATATGAAAATAAAGTTCATTTCAAATCACTCATGGATCATAATTATGAGTCATAGAATAAAAATTATCTTTTCAAAATACATGAAATATATGTTTGATAAATAATAATAAATCATTCATTAACTATAATATCATAACATAATAATAAAAAATTATCATAAAAAGTGTGTCACCTTAAAATCCATATAAACCATTTAACTTATCAGGTTTTATTAATAAGACCATAAAATAATTGTATATCTAGCCAAAAAATGTGTCACATATACTAATGTATCACACATCACCATCTATTTCCCATAGTGGTTCAGTCATCCCTACATATTTCACATAGTGGATTAGAAATTCCAATATGTTTATCATAGTTTATTGAGCACATAAACTCATTTCACAAAATTATCTATTAATATATAAAGATATACTAAATATAATGAAGTTCTATAGATAACCCATGCATTAAATAATGAGAATAAATCATATTTCTTACATAATATAATAAAAAAATCATAATATCAAAATCGATGGAAATAAAATGGGTTTTATAAACATCTCAACCATTAATCATATCATAACCCCTGAAAAATAAATTGGTTTCTTAAAAATATAATCCTCATAATACTAAACCATAAATGTAAATTATAAGGATGGTATCATGGGGATATATACCTAGTTATTAATAAGTAACATCAAAGTATTTCATTAGAGATGAAATTTTTCATTAAAATATCCTTATAATATTTCTTAAGGAAAATATCATTTTAATTTGAAACTAGAAATTTATAACATAAAAAAATCTGTTAAAAATTCCATTGAATGAAACCATAAAAATTTGTAATTAGAAATTAAAATAATTTAGGGGTTGTGGAAGTGGTATATTAATTTCAATTTGTAATCATTAAAGTAAATATTCATTTCATATAATTTGTCATAGTACCTCATTCAGAAGAAAATAAGATGGATATTTCTAGACCATTTCATAAATATTAACATATTCAAAAAAATTAAATTAAAAAATTATAGGATAATATAAAAACCTTTCTTGAAAACATTTTAGAAGACATGGGTATTTATAAATAAGGTTTTCTGGCTAAAATATGATAATTAATGCCAATTTTTCATAAAAAATTTTATGAATCATTTTGTGTACCAACAAGATGAAAAATGTAAAAAATAATTAAAATTAAAAAAATTAACCACATGAGAAAGTAATTACTGAAATTTATCATGTAAGGATCATATAATTTCATTAATATTAGTCAAGTATAAATAGTATTGATTAAAATGGGATAGAAACAAAATTCTCACACTGCATGTCGTGTGTTTCTTTATTTGCATTAGAACCCCCTTTTTTAAAAATTTATATTTGTTTTAAATTAATTTTTTAAGAATTATAATATAATTCATACAAAATATTTTTTACGTTAAAAATCTTGTCACTCATTAACCAAAGAACTATTATTAAAATAACTATTCTAGCAGATAACTACTTCATTATTCATTCACGGTTCATTTTGATATTATCAATAATTATACGTTAATCATGGTTATAAAGTATCAATAATATTAATAATTTAATAATTATAATATTTAACCATTATATAATCTTTTCTAACTCATCAAATAATGTGTTGATGAAAAATTATTTACATCACATTGTGGAGATGGTAATTTGTATGTATGAATGAGTGATGATTCAATTTTTTTATGGATGGAACAAAAGATATAAAATCATTATTATACTCTCAAAATCCATAAAAATATCATAAATAACATATATATTTGTTAAAATAATCACTATGATCATCCTTGTAAATTTGTGATTAAAAAATGACTTATATCTCAATGTTGAGACACTAAGTCATACAAATAGATGATTGATATTTTTTATTTCCATGGGATGTAATGATGATGGATAATGGATATTAAATCATAATAATAATGTTTAATAATGTTCGATATATTATATAAATTATTTATAATGATTATAATCTATTTTAGGTTCCTGAGTAAGAAATAAAATTGAAAATGGTAAATTAATAGTTACACCTCGTCATTGGAAAAACCACTTTGGGATTATATCCTAAACCTTGAAGGGATTTTATTTTTGGAATAAAAATAAGGATGATGATTTGGTTATAAAACCTATTATTATATTAGTTATTTTAAGTTTTTATCCATAGGTTTCAATTATTGTCAATAATATTATATATCATGTTCACTATTATAAGTGAAGGGTGGGACACACTTGGAATTAGTTATATTATTAAATTAATATAAATTAATTTTTTATCACATAGCTCTATATTGATATATTTTTAAAATAGTATGATTATAAATCTAAATCAGAAAATTTAATAATATTTATAAAAGTTTTTATGATATTTCAAGCCTTATCTCTTACTTTTAACCCATTTTATCTCTTTTTACAATTACATCAAAAAGAAATGTTTTCCACTCATTATGGATCATTAATGATACTATAAATCAAAAATTTAACCATTAATGGATCATGGATGATATTTTGAACAATAAAATTTTAAATTTAGTAACTAAGGGATTTTAATGAATTTAAAATCAATTTATTACTATTGTTTATTAAAAATATCAATAATTTCATTTTATGAAATATTCATTTAAATTGACTTTAAATTCATCATGATAATTATTCAATTCAAATATAAACCTTTAAAAAATTAATAACTTGATATAATTATATAAAAAAATTTAACATATTAATTCATTCCAATATTTTACATTTAATATTTTTCAAATCATTTATTTTATTTCTCTATTACATAAACAAATATTGTGTTGGTGTTGAATTATAATTTAGGGAAATTTTTCCATCACTAAATTTTAAAATATATTAACTTTTTAAAAATAAATAATTCATCTATGGGATAAATATTTTTTACCAAACATAAATACATTTTATCATTGTTAAAAAATAGAAGAGATTTTAAAGTTAAGATTGTTACATTTTTTATTTATTCACTTCTTAAAATAATTTAATGATCATAATCAAAAACAATTATCACCAAGTTGACATATTTTTATGGTTTTGATGAGAATGGAAGGGCTCTACTAATCCAAACTGATAAAGTAAAGTGTTATAGAAATTTTAACATGTTATCCCAATGTTTCAACACGGTTTTACCCATTTTACCTATACCATTGTGTCATATAGTTATCATAGTTACTATTCATAATGATAAAAAGTAAAAGGACATATTTATAAAATTTGAACCCCATTTTTATAAATATGTAATAAAATTTCTAAAATTAAATTCACATAAGTTATTTAATTTATTTTTAAATTAAACCCACAAAACATGATTAAATGCTGTTTTACATAAAAAACACTATCTGAAGAATAAAAACAGTATTCAAAAATATAACATAAAATATGTTATTAGGAAAATAATTATATTATTAATAATTTAAATAAACTATGTTTACTTCTAAATAAATTAATACAAAATACAACATTTTAATTTCATGAGACGAATATAATGGTTTCAAAATAACTAAATATTTTTTACTATTTATCGACAAATCAATATTTTACGATAAGTATCAAAAATTATCTCTATGACAGTTTATAAATTATTATATAAAAAATGAATTTATTTTTCACAATTATAATTTTCATAATTTAAAAAAATGTAATTATATTAATTTCTCACACCAATAAATAAAAAACATTCTTCGGGAAAATGTGTTTTTAAAGAAAAATGACTACACTAAAATTATATTTTCATTATCTAATGAATTTATATTTTTTGGACTGTAATTAATCTTATTCATTATACCAATTTAAATGTTAGTATATTGTAATATAATAAATTACTTCTCATCTAGACATAATGTTTTGTGTAGAATAAGATATCAAATTAATTAAAACCATTAGTTGATAACTATATCATAAAATTGTGTGACATTACATTATATACTCATTATAAGAATTTATAATTCTAAATTTCATCACTAAAATAGAAAAAACTAATTATTTGTATACCTCATCGCATCCTCGGGCTCTTAGATAGCCTTATATAATTTATGTTTTCACTAAAATAAATTGAATAGGTGGGTGGTCTTGTTTCATAGCACATTCCCTCTATGATACAAAATCTCTATCAGTTAGTCCTTATAAGAGATATATTACTTCGTTGTCATGACCTCTATGTTCTATACATGTGAACAATCTGACATTTACTTACTCATGGTAGATATATGGAATAAATATTAAACATGAGAGATATTAGGTGGAAATTTCAAGTGATAATCCACCTTCTTAATACGATCTGGAATTTTAAATTGATTGATATATCTTGAGGGTTAAACATTCCATTACTTCCAAATAACCTAACAATTTTCTAAGGGGATATTCATAAGAATATATTTTCACCAACCTCATAATCAATATTTCAGTTATTATTATTGGCATAACATTTATGTGGACTCTCAGATGATCTTACATGTTGTTAAATGAATCTAACCTTATCCGCAATTTCTTTATCATGATCAGGTGAAAATTGAACTATTTTTTCATCTCCATTCTAGATTTTAGGATTTTTTTCACTTCATATAGTATAGTGATTCATTGGGAGCCATATTAATGCTCATGTGAAGGATATTATTGTAAGAAAACTCTACCAATGGAATTTTTTGACCCTATCAAACTTTGAAATATATAAATAAATATATCAAAATTTATTATATGATATTCATGGTCTTGTTAGACTAACTATACCTATATGGTTTATATACAATACCAAAACTCAAATTTTTTGCATTTACTTATTTATAATTAACTAGATATTCAATCTAAACCTTAGATCTGGATCAAATACGATTAAATGTGGTGATATATTATTTATTACGTCTTCATTAATGTATACCCAGTGTAGATGTTGAAGATAAAAATATTCTATATCTATAATGAAATGTATTCAAATCATAAGGTGATCTACTACAAACCAAGTAGCATTGTTCCCATTATATGTTTAGTGGCTTCATGAATTGAAATTAATGAAATTTTATTCCCATTTATATCTCTTTTTTGTAATGGTTTTAACATCCCACTTGAAATATATCCATCATACTTAACTTGATGAAATATCAGGTATCAACATACTTAATCTATAATATATCTCTTCATGTTTTACCACTGAAAATATTTCTTCAAATATGTATATATGTACATCCAGGATATATAGAGAATGAAAAACTATGATAATTATCTAATAGTTCCTTCTTCAATTATAATATTAATGGAACACATGCTTTATCCCTAAATTTTATCATTCTACCATAATAATGGTTGAACTCAAAAATACTCCTTACATTCTTTTGCAGTCATACAACTAACCTATGTGCTTCTATAATCTTCATATTGATGGATGGTTAATTTTTTTTGATAAATATATGATCTATTTCATTTCCTCAATATTTGAAGTTACATTTTTATTTTAAAAATGCATATATATTGGACCTCTTTCTATCGTCATCATGGAAAACCTATGTAGCACCCTTAGTTGTAGGTACATTTCAATTTATTTATGTATTTTATGTATATATAATTACTGTGTTTTGATTGGGGGGGGGGTTGGATGAGTTTTGTCATTTTTTCTTTTATATAGGTGCATGTTTTTGAGAAATCATGCAACACATTTAGGAAACCAGGAAATGCCAAATTTTGGGCATAATGTAGGCACACAATTAGGCACACAGTTTGGCCAAACCATAAGGAACCTAATAAGAAACCATTATCTTTGTTATATTTTGGAAAGTAATTGGTGGAATATTGTTTGTATAACTATACAATCCAACCATTAAAAGTATATATTTAGGGCGTATCTCGAGCATGGTTATTTCACAGTTTGGTTAATTATACATCGTAAAGATGAACTGTCCAATTTAAGATCCTAAAATCATGGATCTAATTCAAACTAATTTTTTTGAGGATTTTTATTTAAATTATAGACCCTTAACATTAATTTCTTATTATCCCTAGGCCCGAGAGTTGATTTCCATTGGCTAGTGAAAGATATGTATGTGATCCAAAGTCTATTGGAAATATATATTTACCATTAAGTACTTGTTCTCCATAATTCATCTTAAATCCAATGTATCTATCTATCTTTAGTCATATATCTAATACATTGGGGATTAACATATGATTTTTTATTTCAATATTTTTATGTTACGATTTTTTTATTTAAGGTTATATGATCTAACGTCAAATCGAGGAGACCTAATTTGGGTTTTTGAAGTTGGTGTGTTTTTTTATTCACAAATTTTTGAGAGATAGGTGGAATCTTTCTCGTCATCACATGATTATAAAATGAGTGAATGATATGAAATTTCTGTAATTATGTGAAATTGTTTAGGAAATCATGGTGTTATTCTATGCAAATTATTATTTTAATTATTGTTTTTAAAATCATGGGAATTTTATGACATTACAGAAAAGTTGTTGTGTATAATTTCAAATTGGTAATTTTGAAATTATGTTGTAATTTATGTATGTTTTTTCTGAAATGTTTTATAAATGAATAGTTGATTTGATTTAAATGGATTTAAATTATTTGGTAATAATATTAAGACATGAAATTAATGGGACGGATAAGAGTCATGAATTACCACCATCAAAGAGATGGAATATGGACATGATGTTCCACCATAAATGGAAGCACCAAGCTTGTATGCATTTTAAACATGTGTGTGGACATGTATATGCATAATCAAAATCAAAAAATTGAGAAATTTTTTAATGGAATTCTTAATGTATTCTCTATTGTTATAGTGTCTCTTTGATTCTTACCTTGGTAAAACAGATTTTTGGATTTGTTCGAAACTAATTTCATTTATTAAACATTTTTATAAAATGTTATAAATTTTTATTCCTAAGGGAATTAATTAACTCATTGGAGAAATATTACATAGTTTTCTTCTCAACCACTTTTTGGGTACTTTGGTGTATTTCAAAATTTTATCAATCAGGTCATAGTTATTTGACAAGGTAACACAATTATTTAGTGATATAATTTTATTTCCTGGGTGTGGCATATCATGTTTGATCTTTGATATTGGATTGTGAGTTACAACTGAATGTATTTGGAGTCTCTAGTTCTGTATTTCTTTTGGTATTATCTTGAACTCTAATATCGTTATCATTTTTTCATGTTTATTTATATTTTATACATAGGAATGATTTAGAGGTTTTTATTTTTTTCATTATCTTGGTCTGGATAGTTTTTATTTAAAGGTAAATTCATCCCCCACATTTTATGAGTCCCTTGGAATTTATTTCCAACCATTGGATTCTTCTGGATGTCACCTATGTATATTAACACCCACCAACTCCTACCAAGACAATGTGTGAGGGGATGTATGTAAAAATGGTATCCGCCTTAGTTGATCCAACTATATTTTTAGGAAAAATTATATCATCTTATTCCTTCATTTATTTACAAAAGGTAACATTTTTTCTATGTTTTAGTTTTTTTTGTAAAAAGGATATACAGTTTTTTGGACTTGAAATGAGTAGTATAAAAAATGTATAACAAATACAGTTATATTGGAAACTATGTTACCAAGGTGATTGGGTACATTGGTGTTTCGAAACACTTTTATGAGCCATTAACTCATCAAAATTTCAATTACCAATGAGATTTCAATGAAATGAATTGGTTTAAATGACTTCCTGGTAGAATTTTATAATTCATTTTGTGAAAATTATTTATTATCTTCTGAAATTTTTTTATTTTTTAAAATAGTCAAGAATGGTGAGGTTTTGAATATCATGGTTATGGTATTTTCAAACAATATTTAAAATATGAAATGGATGAATTGAAAGAATAAAAATTTACGTTATGTGATGTGATGATATGGTAAATTGGAATTTCAAATATTTAATTTTATAATAACAGATATTGAGATGATTTTTTTTCTTGTTATAGAGAAGGGAACTCAGTAGGAATTGTAGAAACCGGCTTAAGGAAGATGTAGAAAATGTTGTTACACCTGAGTAACAGGTGACCTAGGAGTTGGTCCATAGTGTTTTCCTAGATTTATAGGTCATAGATAGTGGTAAAAATGATAAAAAAAGATTTTTGGATCATTAAAATCTATATTAAATGTATAATTCACACCTCTTTTGGGGTGATGTTGAGCCATAAATAGAGAATTATAGTTGAATAAGCTAAATAGATTCTTTGATTTCCTAGTGACACCAACAGAGCAGAAGTGAAGTTGTAAATGTACAAGTTGGAGTTTCTATCATGATAGTGGTGGGACTTAATAGTAGAGGATAAATTTTACCGAGGCACAACATGGGAGGATTTGAGGAATTGTTTAACAAAAACATTTATCATAATTCGATTCATATTTCTATAAAAACAAACATCACCAGTATGAAGTAGGATAATATCTTAGTAATATACTATGTTGAATTTTTTTTTATTTTAGTCCTCCTTACTTGGGGATTTGTTACAACTGAATCTGTGATGGAACACCAATTTGAATCAAGATCTAGGGTATAGATCCACCAAAAAATTAATGCTTTGTATACTGGATTGTAAAAGTAATTTCAATAGAGAAACAATGTATGAAATGTATATCTCAGGAAATCTCATTGGGGGAATCATATTGATGCCCTTGGGAATTGGTGGGAACTCTAATTCTAGAAATTATTTCAATAGAGACACCTATTTCCAAGGTAATGGAAGGTTATTAGACTAGACAATAGGACTAGTGAATCTTCCTCCTGAACAAAAGGGTAAATTGGGTGTCTTCAATGTGGTGCTCTTGAACTTAAAAAGAGTGATTGTATAAAACAACGTGGATCATGTAATAATTCCAATAATATCAGACATATAAATCACTATTTTAGTATAGTAATTTGGTTGGGTTCTAGGGATAAATCTCATGCTTCTTAGACGTATTATCCTTTTACTAGATGAGACATGTAGAATAGATATCATCATAAGAACTAAGAAAGCAATTTTGATTATTGGAACACCTTGACTCCTCAACCTATGCAGTCTCAGTAGCATAACAATGACAAAACTAAAGTGACTATGAAATTTTATAGATATGAGAAAGTGAATATGGATGAAAAATTGGAATTTCTGATGTTGAGAGGCATGTTTCTTTTGAATTATACCTCTGTGTATTATTTATTGAGATAATCTCATCACATTATTTTATTTTTTCTCGTGTTATTGATCATATGTGTTTATTTATTGAGATGATTCCTTCTCTTTTGAAAAAACCGAACAGCTATGGTATAATAAGAGTGTTTATCCTTGAAATGTTCATATTGTTTAATAACAATTATTGCGACTCAGTTATTATGGGATTTCTTAGTGATATAGTTTTATATATAAGAATTGCTTTTGATAATGGATTGGTTGACGAACATTGAGTCCCATATAGTTTTTTATACAAGATAGGCTAGTCTCAGATCCTTTGATAAAGTTATACATCTTATCAATGTGGATTGGGCAGTACATGCCACTAGAGGAGGTCCATTAGTGCCGAAGTATGGAAATAGATCTTTCCATTTAATAAAAATTACATTGGAATCAGTAAATGAGATTGGTAATAGAGAATTTTTAACCGTAGTGGACCGTTTCATAATGTTCTTCCTAGAAATTTCTTAATGTTTCTACTCAAAATGGAAGTGGATTTTACAATTAAAATCATCCTGGGGAAAACTATAATCTCACTTCTTCCTTATAGGAGGGCACAAATAGATTTTATGTAATTTAAAGATTAGTTGGATGATTAGAAAAGTGAAGGATTAATCTAATTGAGTATGTTTCTATGGGAAGAACTAGTTATTATTGTGATGAAAGATGAAATAACTCTAAAAATTTTCATATATTATCTAATGTTTCACATAGTTATGATAATAAATAAATATTCTCTTCCTTGAATTTATGGGCAGTTTGATCAATTTAGGGAGACCAATGTTTCTCTAAAATGAATTTTGCTCAAGGTATCATCAATTTTGGGTTTAGAAGGAGGATATTCGAAAGACACTTTTTTTAAAAAACATATGGCCTTTATAAGTTCATTATTATTCCTTTTGGTCTTATAAATGTTCCAGCCCTCATTGTGGAATTTATGAATTATAAATTTCAAAGGTATTTTGGATTATTTTTTAATTGTGTTTTTGGATTATGTACTAATTTATTCATGTAAAACGGGGGATCATGAGAAATAATTATATATAGTGTTCAATATCTTTTGGGAGAGCCATCTATATGCCATGTTAACTATGTTTTATTTATGGATAGAAGATGTATGTTTTCATATCATTGTCATTTCATAAAAATGAATTTCTTTCATAAAAATTAATTTTGGTATATATTGAAGATATATAAGTTTTAATCTATTGGATACCTTAAAATAGTGTCAGGAAGATATGCAGTTTCCTTATCTTGGACAGATTATACAACCGTTTTGATCATTAATTATCAAATTTGGAATCACTAATGAAAACTTTAATGAGTAATGTAATTACTTTCCAATGGAATGAGTAATGTAATAAATACTTTCAATATTTAGAGGGTAGTCTAACATCATCACCCATTGTTAGATTTATAGAGTCTAGATAGGGATACGTATTCAATTTTGGTTTTTTGGGATTTTATTTGGAAAAGATTATCATTTAGGGAGACCATGTTGTTGCCTGTGGAATATATTAGTTACAGTTACATGAGTAATACAACCCAATAAATCACTATGATTTATCTCTCATAGTTCTTTGTTTTAATACCATCCATATTTACCTTTTTTGTGAGAAATTTATTATTGTTATGGATCATATGATTTTGAAACACATTTTCTCAGAAAGGGATGTGAATCTACGTATAATAAATGGATGGAGTGTCTCTAGATGTTCAATTTAAACTTGATTTATACAACGTATCAATGAAATTTTTTAGTGGATGAATTAAAAAATAATTAAAATAATAAGTTGATCAATAATATTTTGATCAATGGAAACTGATGTCAGTTATATCAGGCACGCACCTAGAATATACTAAGTAGGGAGAGGTCAAATTTTTCTTCATTGTTATTTTATCCAAATTTTTTTGAGCATGTTATAAAGGCATAGAAATATTATTTTAAATGTCTTTTTATGGGGTCAAAACTCAATGGTGGGGAGACCATTGAGAGATTAATGAAATATGGATGTCTATATTTGAGAATTAGATATCAGATCTTATTACGTTTTTCTTCTTCGGAAAAGTTTCTTAGTTCTACCACCATTCAAGAGGTATTATTCATCCAAGAATAAAAAAACTTGTATAATAAATTGAAATAACAGTTTTAGTGTTGTGGATGGGAAGAAGTATAGGAATATCTGGTTTTGAGATTAATGACCTATTTGAATGTAAAGTAATTACACTGATGACCGATGGTAATGTTTTAGTAGATACCAAATCCTATGTAGAAATTAGAGAAATTAGACAAGGATGTTGTGAAAAGTTTACCAATGGTTGTTAAAAAATACACTTCAATATTGGAAAATTTTAATCATTCCATGAGTTTGGATAATATTATAACTATTTTTTATTCTCTTATGGTGAAAGAAAATACTCAAAATCCATATCTAATATGTTGTTAAAAAACATGAAGTTCTAGTATCGATTGTATTTAATGGAGACCCCATTTTTATATATTGTTTTTGGAAATCATTATAGTAAGCCCTTGGGATTCAATTAATTATGAGAACAATGTATCATCCTCAAATGGATGTATAATCTGAAAGGACAATAAAAACATCATAGGGGATTCTAGAGACTATGTGACATATTTTGGAGGCGCATGGGAGGATAATTTACTATTGGTGGAGTTCTCTTATGAAAATAGTTATTAGGCCTTGATGCATATTCCTCCTTTAGATTCATTGTATATGAGTCATTATCAATATCTTTGTTTTTGGGTGAAAAAAGTTGACGCTTCACTAGTTGAACCAAGCCTTGTGAAGGAGAGATAGGAAAATATTCAAGTGATTTGTAAAAGAATGGATAGGCATCAAAGTAACCCAAAAAAAATTTGGATAATCCTCAATCACCATTGCTGTATGTGGTGAGTGATTATGTGTTCTTGATAATCCCTCCAAGGACCAGGAATCAACTTTTTTGAAATCATTGAAATCCACCTCCTCAATACATAGGTCCTTTGATATACTTGAATGGATTGGTGAGGTGGTATATTAGTTTTCTTTTCCACCAAGGTTTAGTTCATTTCATAACGTGTTTCACGTATCTTTGTAAAAAATGTATTAACATGATCAAGATTATGCGATTTGATAGGATCATTTTGATCTAGATCTATATTCTACATTGGTTTTTAGGTCGCTACAGATTATGAATAAGAAAGATAAGGCATTTCACGGAAACATCATGGGTCTAGTGTTGTTTTAGTGGAAACATAGTCATATTTGGGAGGAAATAAGGGATTGTGAAAAGGAAATTGTGGAACAATGAACCAAACTCTTCATGATTAGTGAGGGTTTTTAACTTTATAGGGACAGAAAGTCAAATGGAATAGTGAATTCAGAACCCATTTTTTTATTTAATTGACTATTTATTTATTTATTTCATGTAAAAATAATGATCAGGTTATGTTTTTGTGGATATGGAATATTTTAATCATGTTATTGGGATTTATCAAGTGGTTCATGGTAAGGAGAAACTATGCTGAACCTCTAGGAAACTGTGTAACACCAAACAGTGGGCACGGATTAGGTGAATAGTTAAGCACATAGTTTTTCCAAACTAAATGGAATCCTAGGAGAAACCAAACACTTTGACATAATGTTTAAATACATGGTAGGTGCATGATTTTTCTACCCATTTGATCAATCTATTTGTGGTGTGTCTTGTGGAAGTAGCTCATCCATCGTTAGTGCATGGTTTTTTAACTATTGACTGTGAAATTTCAAATATGAAAATCAAGGATCAAATTATAATTAATTCATTTCGACCATTTTTTCTATAATACCCTCATAACATGAATTCCCTTTTCATACAAGGCTTGATATGTGATTCCCATGGGTCTAGGAGGGATCTACAGGTGATCCAAAGCACATTGGATATCTATATTCACTATTAAGTACATGGTAACCATCATTCTTCTTAGATATAGGGCCTCCCTCTCTCTTGGAATGATAGATCCAAAATATCGAGGGGAAATCTATGTTTTTATGTAAATATTGATGAATTAGAATAATTTGATTGAAGGGAATGGTATTTAATGTAAGATCTATGAGATCTAAGCTGGGGTTTCGATGTTGTTGTGTTGTTGTTCATTTCAACCAAACATAGAGAGGTTTGTAGCTTCTTTATCGACACCACATTATTAGAACATAAATGACTGATTTAAAATTGGATTAATTTTAGGAAATTGTTTAGTAAATAATAGTTTTATTTTATGGAAATTATTGACTAAATTATGGTTTTGGAAATCATGGTAATTTGATAAAATCTTTCCGAAAACCTATTCCTTATAATTGAAAAATAGTGATTTGAATTATTTTTTTGTGTGACGCAATAATTTTTTTTTTTAATTTTTTTAAAAAGGATAGATTTATTTTATTCAAATGCATTGTCATGATTTGTTCGTAATGCTGGGAATTAGATTAATGGGATAGATAAGGGTCGTTATGTACAACCATAAAATGGATGGAGTTAAGATGTGATGTCCCCCATTACATGGCATCACTATGCAGGTGTGTTAGTTTTGGATGTGTGTGGACATGATAAATTATTTTCCATATAGAAAATTGAAAATTGGATAACGGATTTTATTATATATTCGATGAAATATGTTTGTGATATATTTTTGATTCCTACTTTTTATAAACAAATATATGGATTTTTTATAAACTATTTTCATTACATATACTATTTTATAAAAAAAAAAATTTCATAGTGTAATGAGTTGGGAAGTCATTTGAAGAATAAAATGGTTTTTTATACTCACCAACTACATGGTCACTTCGGTGTGTTTTCAGATGATATCTATAAGGACATGGGTTTTGGAAAGGTAACAAGATTCATTATTGATACACCTCAATATTGTGGTTTTAGCAAGTCATGTTATATTATGAAGCTTATATTGGGAGCTATTTTTTATTAAATTTGGGTTCAATTTATTTTTTTAGTATTTTTAATTATTATTTTACTGATATGGGGATATCATTTTAGTTATGTTGAGTTTTATTTTGTACTCATGAATCCTATAGTGGATTAGCTATTTTGGTTGTCATGGTTGGGTTGTTTTATATTAAAATGTAAAATCATCAACAAAATGTGTTGTGGCCATTGGAATTTATTACCAGCCATTGGTGTGTTAGGGATTTCACCTATTTCTAGAGGATGATGCATCTTATTCACCTTCCCTTGGATGTAATGTTTTGAGAAATCATAATCATTAATCAATTTTAACTATCTTCACTGGTGCATATTCAACACATTCGATGTGAATATATACTTCATGATATTATGAAATGTATATATGTCATAACTTTGACCATAATTAAAATTTTCTCTAAATATTTAACTTAAATAACACACACTCCATCTCCAAGTCAATTTTAGGGTATTTTTTATAATTTATTTTCAGTTTTCAGTTGGAATATACTATCACATTATCATTATTCAAGAGTACACATCCTAGTTTCTTCTAAAATTTGTCACTATAGATCAGAGACCCTTATCCACTATTTTGTTTTGTGAGAACAGGTGCACTGGTCAACCATCTCATTCTATCATTGAAATTCTCTTCACATTCATCTGTCCAAAATAATTAAACCCCTTCCTAGTCAACTAGGTGAGTGTATTAACATATCATGATAAATATCCAATAAAACGTTTTTAGTATCCAGGTACCCAATGAAAACTACATATTTTACATACGATGATTGGTCAATGACGTTTATCAATAAAATCCATCATTCATAGATCCACTAATATACCCTCACATTAGATTATATGAAATGTGAAAGAATCATTTTTAATCCAAAATTCACACATCAAAATTTTTTCATACAACATATCATTCCTCAGGGTGTTCTACGAATTTCCCAAGTGATCCTCATTCTCATACTTACCCATATAATATATAATAATATCTTCAATGATGAATGCCACAGGTTTATCATGGTAATATCCAAGAACACTATTCACTAAATAAATGATAAATAGAAGGATCACAAGTAAGTATAAATGGAATCACTATAAATGTAACGAACAAGGTGGTCCTAAATCCCAATGAACTCGGCCACACACGAGCCGAGTTCTATAGAAGATAGAATACCCCCACCCTTATGCAGATAAGAGGCCCCCACCTAAGACTATCCCAGATAACACGTGGTAGGAACTGTCCCCTGCCTAGCGAGGATTTAATACGCCTCCCCCGCAACTCGAACACGTGACCAAATTGGTACTCGTAATGCTTCCCAGTTGGCCTTTATGCATTTAGTCAAGGGTTCTAGTTGTGGGAGAGGGGTATTAAATCCTCTCCAAGCAGGGGACAGTTCCTGCCACATGTTATCTAGGATAGTTTGAGGTGGGGGCCTGTTATCTTCCTGAGGGTGGGATCTTCTATCTTCCAGAGGGTTGGGATTGGGTGTGGTCAAGTTCGTTGGCCTTTAGGACCACCGGGTTTGTTATAATAAATTCTTAATCCCCATACCACATGCGGAAGGTTATATTGGTAATGTACTATTTCTAAACACCATATTAATGATATCCGGAACAAAGTTCAATATTAAAAACACATTGATCTTCTTATAATCGATCGAATTAATCATTAATGAAGTAAAGAGGAAACTATTTTATTATTGTGATATTGTACAGTTATAGAAAATAAATGTAGGTATGCATTGATCCATCTTTATTCCTAAAAAAATAATAGGTTTTCCCCTGAGTGACACAATAAGATGTATGAATCCCCTACTATTTTTCTACTGAAGTAATTTCTTCAATTCATATATCTCAATTGAGGGAAATTCATTAATGATTTTTTTGAAATATTTGTATCACATGGTATGATTTATATTGAGAAATCAACATCTCGATTCAGAGGGAGACTATAAAACTCTTCTTGAAAGGAATAAACAAACTCCCATGTAATATGATTATCCTCAATAGTGTACTTCTCCTAAATATGAGATAGACACCAACCATGAATCATTTTTAATACCTAATATATAGAATTAATTTCTCTTGGAACATCGTATTCAGCATTGAGTCAATAAAAGATCATAGGTTCATATGGAAAATGTTAATGAAAAAAATAATATACCCTTGGAGTTTCTATCAAAGTGTGCACTATTAAGAATGCTCATAATCTACCAATGATGATCGTGGTAATACTCAATCCACCCGATTCAAAGTTATTAACTCTAGGTGAATATGTTCCATATTCGAATCCATGTTTTATTATCCATATAGGGATTAATTTTCTTCGAAAATAAACAATCTATACTTTACTGAAACATTATTATGTTACCATTTACTTACATTTATGCCATGGTTTTTCACAAATGTTTTTTAATAATAATCATTAATTTTTTTCTAAACTCTACTCTAATACCAACTACTGTGAAATAATCATTTCATAGAAAAATAATATAACATTTTATTTTAATATTTTATACCCAGAAATATGATCCATAAAATAACCATAAGGGTTTTTTTTCTTTGGAATCTTGATACATAGACTTCTTATTTAAGTATATTTTTCAACATCTCTCACACATTTATTCTATATTGGTAGAACTACTGATATAATCAATATAAAATATTTCATCGTTATTAGGGTAAAGGAAACTTAAGAATGTGTGGCCTTGGTTTCCCTCTAAGTGTTTACATGGGGGATATTAGTCGTTGATCATATAAAATCATAATATAATAATAAGGGTATGATATCATAATAATAAAATATAATGATAATACCCAATCTATCATGAATAATAATCATTATTCATAGAATAAATCAATTTTATTTCAAAATACACGAATCATATGATTTAGATATCATCATAAATAAATCAAGAATAGTAAGTTCAAAACATAATCATAATAACATGTTATAATTTTTTTTCATCATCATAATCATAGAAACAATTTAATATATCAAGTTTATCTACCAAGACCATTCAATATTAGTGGATAATGCATCAATACCTGTTTCCCATATCACTATTGATCATGACCCACACTTTTTTTCCATAGTGGGTCAATCATCCCTATATATTTCCCAGTGGATCCGCCATGGAAATATGTTTCCCATTCTACATCAAGCATATCAATGCATATTAGAAAAATACTTCCTGAGATATAATTCTTTACTAATATTATTTATGGGGTAAAATGGAGTCACCAATCAATTAATTAATATAATATATATTTATGTTAGTGGATCAACAAAATCCCTCAAATAATTATTTTCTTACTCATGGAAGGAATATAGTTTTCATAAAAACTTCATCAAGTAATAAACCAATATAATAAATGGATTTCGTAAACATCTAATCATCATAATGGTAATACTTCTATAAAAAAGTAAAAGGATGAAATCATTGGATCCCAATAAAAAAAATGTTACATCAAAGGGTTTCACAATTGATAAAAAATTCATTTAAGATATCATATGGACATTTCATGAAGAAAATTGAATTTTCATTTCAAAACGAAATATATAAAATGAAAAAATTTCCAAAATAATGCATATTTTTTAAAATATATCCTCACAATATAATAATAATTATTCGGAGTACTGATTAGGCACAATGGTGGGAAATCCTATTCATGTTGTAATAGTTAAAACAATGATTCCATCCCCCTCATTGGTAAAAGTACCTCATTCATAAAATGGCCAAGAGATTCATTAAAAAACATTTTGTAAAAATTAAAAAATGGGTAAAAATTAATTTTAAAAATCATTTTACAATATCAATAAAATATATTTAATTTTTCTTAAACAATGTCAATGAAGAAAAAAATTCCTTCTAAATAAGGGGAAACACGATCACCTTTCCTTTAAAACATTTTATGAACCAATATGTGTTCCAAATTGATGAAAGTGGTAAAAAGATTAAAATTATGAAATATATAGATAATAACAAAAATTATATATTTTTTATTATATAAGTATCATATAATTTCATTAATGGTAATTGAAGAATAAATAATCTCGATTAAAATCGGATTCAAACATAAATCACTTACACAATGTATTTTCAAACATTATAAGTGTCAAAAAGCACTGTATATAAAAATATGGATTAATTATAGATTTATTACAGAAATATACTCATATATATATCGTTATATACAATATTTACTTATATCCTCTTATCACCCGTTTATTTATAATTAGTTATTGAAATCACTATTTCAGGGGAAAATTGCTTCATTTTCTTGCATGTTTCGGTTATACTTTCATAATACATTAACATTGATCATTTTACCATCATCTATTGAATTTTAATAATTCCATCAGTATCATATTTAACCATTATGCATATATTTACAACTATTCATATACATAGGTGATGTAAAATTAATTACATCGCTTAATATAAATAGTAATTCATATGTACATATGAGTGATATTTAAAATTTTCAATAGATTGATCAAAATAAAGAAAAACAATAATTCACTTCCTGAAACAATAATAATATAATATATAAAATACATATCTATTAAATCCATCATTATAACCATCGAGTTAATATGGTTATGAAAACCAATTACCCCACTATGTGGAGATATAAATTTGAACACACATATGAGTGATGTTTTCCCTTTCTATGGGATGTATATTGATTAGATAATTATCGTTACATCATATTAATAACAATTAAGTATATTTAATATAATTATATAATTATTTTATATTGTATATCATGAATTTTGATATTGTAGGAGTTGAAATAAAATTGAAAATGATCGGTTAAGAGTTATACCTCTTTATTGAGAAACTTATTTTATCATATACCTTATTCCTTGAAAAAAATGTCATATTAGAAAGGATAAAAGATATATTGTTTTTTGAAGGTATATTTGATTATATTATCATTTTTATTATTTGATATTTAAGGGTAAAATATTGATAATAATGAAGGATAGATGGTTATAAATATATATGATGGGAGGAGAACCCTCAGAATTAAGTAAAGTTTTAAATTTATATATATTAATTATTATAATAAATATGATAAAAATGGATATAAATAGAATATATAATGGTAATATATATAAATCCTCTCAACTAATAATTTTTAGACTGGTTTATGTAATGTTTTTCCTTAATCTCTTAGTTTTAACGATTGATAACCCTTTTGACAATTACATATATAAAAAAGTTATATAATTTTTATAGGTAAAAAATTATTACATAAAAAAATTGGACCATAACTTGAACATGGATGTTAATTTCAAACATATCCTATTCAATTGGATCATGATAGGGTTTTTATGAATTTCAATTAATTTAATAAGATGTTATTTATAATTAAATAAAATTAATATCCCATTTTAGACTATTAATTTAAAAAGACATTAATGGCATCAATATAACAATTGGATTATAATATAAACATTTAAAACATCTATAATGTTTAAATTTATCTAAAAATCATTTAACCCAATAATTCATTCAAATTTTATTACGTTTAATATATTTAAATTCATTTATGAATTTGTTTATTTGGAATATATGGGATAGTTATTCATAAACATTTATAGTCATAATTCAATCACTAAATATTAGAAAAATGAAATAAATAATTACTTAATATTTTACATTTACATTTATTTGTGAAATTAATAACTTTTTATTATTATGAAATATAATTAGTGATATTAATGTTCAACATGTGAAAATTTATATTTATTCTTTTCTAAAAACTTTATAAAATGAATAATCAAATAAAAATGAATCACAGTGTTCATATGGTAATGAAAAATATGGGAGTTGTAAAAATTCTCATTAAATATTCTTAATTAATTTCACAAAGAGATTTTAATGTCTTACCTCAATTTATAAACTCTATTTGGACTCTTTTACACTTACCAATGTGATAAGTATTTACCCAGGATACTTTTAATAATTTTAAAAAATATAATAGATATATTTTTAAAATTTTATCATAATAATTTAAAATATGGAATAAAATTTTAAATTTTCATTTACAAAAATTTTAAAATATTATTTTAATATTGAACCCACTAAACGAAATAACATTTATTTTTCTAGAAAAAAATGATGTATAAAAAGATTCCATATAATATGCACCAAAAAATTTACTCAAATAAAATTAATTAGATTATTCATAATATAAATGAATGAATTTTACATTTCAAAACATTTAATAAAAATGGAACATTTTAAATGCATGAAATGAAAATATAGTTAACAATTAAAATCAGTATTTTTCATTATTCATATAAAAATTAATCATATCATAAAATTCTAAAAAATTACCCCTAATATAATATTTATATGAATATTTAAAAATTAATGTTATTTTATAAAAAAATTATCTAAATATGTAATAATTTAATTATATTATTTTATCAAAAATAAAAATAGAAAAAAAAATTTGGTGAAAATGTATTCTTAAATAATATAATGTCATTAATTAAAATATATTTTATATATCCAAAACGATTAAACATAATTCTTTTTCAAATTTATGTTATTCACTTTCACTGTTCTAATTTAATTGCTCGGTTATAACGATATCATATATAAAGGATTATTTTTACTCAGGTTTGTGTGTATCATAAGCTATCAATGAAATTAAATTTTTTTATTGAGATCTTTATCGTAAAAAATTGGGCTGTTATGTTTCTATAAATAATTTCCAATGGAAATATGAAAATGAAGATGTTGTAAGTTCAATGTTAAGTGATGGAAAATATATAAGTGTGTCACCGTCGAAATGTAAATGGTAATACCATGTCACATATCACTTTTATATAATTTTCAATTATGTCTCTGGCTAATGAAATATGAAATGTTTCTAATCCACCTTATTGTTATGTTAAATAATATCATGTGATCAATTATTATTAAAATTATTAAATAACTGTGTATATTACTTTTGGAGACACTGTTACATAAATAATAGGACATTATTTTTCCTGATCTCTTTACATGTGATGTTGGACATGACATTTCTCTTATTTTCCTTGTCATTATAGAAGACATCTCACATTATTCTAGATTGAATACTGGATATGGAATTTCAAATCATTTGTTTTTATTGATGGCTCTAATATCATAATCCGAGACTACGCTTCATGAGATGGTTCCTTAGATGAATATCATGGACATATGATTAAGCTTAGACAATTTGGTTATATATCTTGGGTCTCGACTAGTACTACATTTTGATATATGTATATGTAGACATATAGAAATATATATATATAATGAACCCTGTTTATAGATATTCCAACATAGGTTGAAGAAAGTAGTGTCAGACATTTGTCTTTTAGAAACCTGAGTTGACCCGGTTAATTTATTGAATTTCATTATTTACCTCCAAACGGCTCATCATATATTCAATGATTGGATCACATTAGACATCATTGGTGGTGGACTACTGAGTACATATCACACCATATTTAGTCCAACATTTGGTACCTAAAAAGACTCCATGGATTCATGTAGGTACATAGGAAAGAAACATTAGATGTTTGATATCTAGACATCGATGGAGTATGGGAGAAGAAGAATGATATTATACTCACGATAATATTAGAGATATCATTTAGTTTTGTTTTATTTTTTATAGAATGTAGTATATCACTGATTCTATTTATCTTTTGTATTCCCCCACCTTGTAGAATCATGTCATTTCCATTTGTTATATAATACTAGATATTATTGATTCCTATAGTTTATTCTACATTTAAGTTTTAAATAATCTATTTTCCACTTTATTCTTTTTTATAATGATTATATAAATTTTTATAACCAAGGTTCTCCAATATGATAATGAGGGTATAGTCTCCCCACTATACTATTAAATATCCTCACTAATAGTTGGCATCATCTGGTATATATAGAGGCGTGTTTGAGTTCATGTGGCCCAATGAACCAGTCCCTTATCTTTGAACCCAGACCAAGACACCATACTATAGTATCAAGGAATTATTTTATTTTCAAAATTTTTTGGGATGGTATAAATGAAAATAAGATGTGTCAAGATTTGGAAAGGATATTGTGCATGTAATTAGCTATCCTTTGTACATTGAACAAACTAATTGTGCATGTGGGGACATTTTTATATTGATTATACATATTATAGTTGTAATGATTTCATATTTTTGTGATGAAATTGATGTGTACCCATCATTGTTATAATGTTTATTGATTCTATTTTTACTCACATACCAATACTATAAGGGGTATGTTAGATTTCATCATTATGAAAACATGAGTATTATATTTCATGCATATTTCATTCAATATTTATATTAATATGACCATTTACTACTACATATTGTAAGTGCAATGATTTATATGATAAAATATGTGCTATCATTTCTTATAGGGAAATTATATTAGTAATTGGTTTTTAACGTGGCTAAAAAAATCAAAATTGATATTTCCTATTTTACATGATACGTTTAAAATTAATCAACCATTGATGGGGGGTTTGAGCCATAAATCACCGGTCACATGGGCTGCAAGGTTTTATTGGATGTAAATAAATGTATTATAAATTCTAATATATATTTTGGACAGGCCTCTATAAATTATAAATGGTTATATATATAATTTAATCATTTTAAAATATTTTTTATATAAATTGATATGAACTATTAATTCATAAATGACAAATCAAATTTTCATTGTTAAAAAATGATTCTAATTTATCACTAAAGGTATTTTTCATCTATAACAATCAATTGAAACAGTACATACCAAAACAGATGACTTGAAACATATACCTTTCCTTTGACCCATCCTAGTAGTGGGATATAATGAGTGTTTATTGTGACATTTCATGATCTCCTATTGCACAAAGTCTGAGATTTTCAATCAGGAATAAAGGAGTTGAATATTATATAAAATGGATTGTATCGATCATTTTCATGTATCTACAATTTTTTTTCACCAAATATTATTTGAGGCGTGTTATTTGGGTTGTACAGATATTCCACAATGATATCCTTGAGTCGTTCTATAAGAGGGTGGTGACGATCATGCTCTAGATGTTTTGGTCAATGAGCCATAAGCATTAAATCATGTAGTTCCACTTATGGTACCTCATATTATTAATAATCTAATGACAATTTTCAGTTTCTAGAGGATTTCCTACGAATCATGAAAACCTATAGGGATTCTTGTGACCTACCCTTATGATAGAAGAGTTTCCATATGAATTCTAGCAATACTATCCACCGATGTTTTTTGGGGATTGTTGGTTGTAGGATGCTAAGTCATGGATGTAGGCCATGCGGACTACTTTTAGGAATCATGAGACATCTCCTAATAGGAAATTTACTATCATTTCATATATACTATGTGATACTACTAAGATATTTTGAGATGATATTACCCATGAATATCATCATTATAATAAGATTAGAGTTACCTTTAGATGGTCCGATAAGACTAGTTTTTCCATGCAGATGTGAATGGATGATCATATCCTAGAGTGTATGCACATTCAACATGATTTTATGCATATAATATAGTATTCAGACCATTTTACTAACCTTGTTTATTTTTCATGAGATCTTCCTTGTGATGAGTTGATGATAGAGTGATTGATTGAGGATGGTCTTGGGTACACTATCTTATATTAGGTAAACATCTTTTGGTTGAGAAATATTTTCTTGGTATTTTTAAACATGTCCTCATCACCGATTCCAATATAAAGATGATGAAGGTGTGGTATAGCGTGTTTCTATTTCAAAATTGGTAATAATTTTACCTAGAAGTAGGAATCACTTCCTTAAGTCTTCCCATGGGGGATGTGGCAGCAAGACGAGTTGCATGTATAGCTCGGTGATATGTCACTAGAATGGGAAGCAATGTCCTACAAGGCATTAGGGAAATAGGTACTTAGTTGAGTTTTGAGAATGTATAATAGTGGGACATATTCCTAAATTTATCAAAAAAAATTACTCTTTTGGATAGTGACACATGATCATTACTAACTCCATGTTCAGGAGAAGGATCATAACCTTTGAAATTTGATGGGAGCTAGACTACTATTAGCTATAAAGGTGGAGGAGGAGGTCATATCCAAGTATCCATACAGAAGACTTGTCATTATAGTAGAGATTCCCTACATAGTGTAGTCAATATGTTTCTCAAGGTCATGGATCTTTCTACTTATATAATATGCAGCCTATACCTGAGAAACATAGTGCCAGTCCATCTACTGTACAATGTAATATTTTAGTAAGATCTATGTAAGTATCTTATTTATTTGATATAATAACTACTAATTCATATATATATATATATATATATATTGCCATTATAGGGATTCCAAGCCTAGCGATAGAGTACATGTATTGTCTCATGTCTCTAGATACTTTTTTGCGAGTGGGATCAAAGAATGTATGCTGATTTAGGGATTTTGTGATTATGTTAGGTGGTTCTATTTTCCTTTGGAATCTTGTTATCCTAAATATTATGGGATATGATTTATCTATAGGGGTGGAATTGTTGTTCACTTATCAAGGGTTAATTTAATTTTATCAATAGTGGGTTACTATTGTATCACCCTTGGGTGGTAACTACATTCAAAAGGGAGAATTTTATTTCCATGATAGTTGAGCGAGACCTATGCATTTTGGATTAGGTGGTTTGACATCCTATATTTTCAGTATTTACTTGGTTGATTGAGGAATGCAATGTATATATTTCCCTCCTATAGTAGACCATTTCTATGATGTCTTACTTGAAAATTTTAATGGGCTACCTATGAAGAGGGAGGTAAATTTATCTATTAATATAGTGTTAGGATAAGAACCATTATCCATTCCTCTTGAAAAACTGAATACAACAATGTTGCAATATATCAAAAGGTAGCTTGATGATTTTGATGTTAAGGGTTTTATTTGAATTTGATCTTTATCAGGAGGTTTTCCCGTTCTTTTCCTTAATAAGGAAGACCAAATCCTTATGATTTAATTGGATTATGATAAGTATAACTAGCAAATGTTTAATAACATGCATCCACTATCTCATATATAAGATCTATTTGGAAAGCTTCTAGGATTGATGATCTTCTCCAAGCTAAATTTTTTTTCACACTATAATAATTTTCTCAATAATATTTCACACATAGAACATACATCATTCCATAGTAGACATCGCTGGTATGATTTTCTGGTCATGTAGTTCAATATCATGAATTTCCCAGCAGTTTTAATGGATTCAATAAATTAGTTCATACACATTAATCATGATTTATTTGTTTTAGATTTCATGGATAAAATCTTGGTTTGTTATTGTACTCAAAATCCATTAAGTGTTTTTTGAGATCATATTGAATTAACTTATATAGAAACTATTATATTTTAATCTCCCCAAATTCCACTATTGGGTCAATAATAGTCACTTATTGGTTCATATAATCCCATATACAAAAGTTTATGTGGTCCTAGAGGAGGTGTGATTCGTAGATTCATGAGCACCTCCCGTGAAATTATATGAAAATCAGAGTTTCTTGTGAAAAGAGGGATATTAAAAGTGATTTAATAAGGATTTATCACACATTGATGAACATAAAATGAGCATGAAAATGAAGGCTTTTATATTCATATGGCCTAAAGCATTTGAGTGATCATTTTAAGAGCTAAAATAAATAATGAATTTAGAAGTAATTCAGATTTTACTTAATCTTGGTATAGGTTATAAAGGCTATTCATATTCATCAAGAATCTATATGGGATACATAGTGATGTAGGGAGTGAGTTGTGTTGTAGAGAACCAAAGCTTGACGTACATGGACATAACATTAATTTTGTGGAATACTGAATACATATTGAAAACAGACACACAAGGACCATAATAGTTTAGTTTCTTTGGCAACTCGGAAAATAATCTTCTAATCGTGGTGAAAGATCTTCAACATCTCCCATAACGATCTTCCCCTTTTTGTTTTCTTATCGAAAACCTTTCTTTAAATCCTGGGGAAGGAAATCATATATAGGGTGAGCTAAAATTCCCAGCAAGGCATAGATCATAATGGATCATTAGTCATGGTAACATGTAATTGTGGAATCCATTAAGCACATGTTATGATTTCAATTGTATCCAAGGCATTGCTGCCAAGACCATCTTAGTGGATAAAGTCCCATTCTGAAATCAAGTTCACTCCTCATTCCAGTCCTGTAACACTGAACTGGATTAACTTACCATTCCAGCCATGTCTATATCATGAGATATAAATATTTAACCAATGCATTGGAGGGAGATAGAGGTCCCACCCATCTCATAATTAAATCATTCTTACTTGTTCCACAAAATAAACATAAAACATTCATCATAACCCATAGAATAAAATGGTTTTCATAAACATCATCCCATCATCAGATAATTCATATAAAACAAATGGATATTTCACCATACGAAAAGTGAAACCATGTAAATCATAATGACATTATACATGCAACATACACATATGAAATAATGTAATCTTATATGGAAACTGTTTTTGATAAAACACTTGAAATGAATTCTTGAGGAAAATATCCTTTCTTGTTCAAAATGATTTTCCTTTCACAAAATTCCAGGAAATTTTAAAAGAAAAGTTTTTTGTTGAAAATATTCATAAAATAATGTATATTAAGCTTCACTAAAATGAGGAGATATGAAACCTTAAAAATCTTTTCACGCCGTATAAGTTAAAAATAACATTCTTTACGTACTTTTGTTGGAAAAGTCAAAAAGTACCTCGTATTGTAAACAAAATAAAGATTCCTTCCATAAGATGTGGTAAAAGTAAAAAAGGGTAAGAATGAACTTAAACATCAATGGAAGAAAAGTAAACATTTTATGAAAACATCTTGAGATCATATGATCGTGGATAATAAATATTACACTAATAAATACTTAGGAACAAAGAATCACAGATAAGTATAAGATTTGAATAATTATCCCTTACCCGAGGTCCGATATGCTTAGTACATATCAGAAACCTCTTGTATAATGATTTAAATTATTTCATTGACTTATTAAAGAATCATATTCATTGATATGATGTCATAAATTGTTCACTTATGACTTTATATTACCCATTATTTTGTAAATCCCATGTTAAAGCAGTGTTTTGGGTAAAATCATTTTATTTATCGTACGTGTTTGGACTTATTGTTCTTGAAATTATTTTTACTTATATAATTATTTACTTCCAGAATGTAAAACATGATTTATATATCATATATATTCAGTATATATATATATAATAGATAGATAAATTAAATGAAACACACCGTTCATAGAGACGGTAGGCAGTACGTACGCATGAACAGTATTTTCCTTTTTGATTGACTTGAATGGAAGTAATTAGATGACATATATATATATATACAAATAAAATATCTTAATTATTTCATATATTTCATTATTATTTATTATATATACTTTATAATCCTTCTTGAATGGTTAACATGGAGAATGAATCTCATCGCGCCGTGGAGACGGTAGTCCGTATATACGCACGAGCGATGATATGATTCCCATGATTGTGGAATTTTATTGAAGTGTATGTATAATATTTCCGAATCAATATCACTTTAAAATAATCATATATGGTTATTTATTTACACCATTATAACCATATATGTATGGTGGTGGTCTAAAATATATTACAACACGGCGTGGAGACGGTATTCCGTACGTACGCATGCGCGGTCATTTTATATTCCGTATGATGGATAAAAGGTTAATTAGGTTTGTTTCATATTTATAATAACATATAAGTATAGATATAATACTAATGTTATTACTTTATAATGATACAACTAAAGAAGAAGAAGTAGAAGAAGAAAGAAACTTGAATGAATCGGAAGAAGAGATTACCTCTTTTCGACGCACCTCCTTTTAGCCTTCTCTTATGAAAGTAGATTTTGTCTTTTGAGAAGAAAATAACCTTGAGAATGTTTTTAGGGAAGTGGAGAAGAGAAATGGGTAGAGCTTGGCCGAACTTAAAGGCTCAAAAAGGCGTGATGAGAAGAGGGAAGGGGTGCCCTTTTTATAAGGGAGGAGAGGGGAACCATTGGAAAAACATTAATTATAATTTTATAATAAAGTCATATTCGGTTTTTAATAGCTCAAAATTGATTTATTTAGAAGCTATGGTGGGGATGGGTAGAAATAATCACAACCAATAGATTTTAGACAAGTTACAGTATTATTTCATCCTTATCATTTAGATTTAACTCTAAGTTAAATAATTTAACTTTTACCGAGTCTTTTTGTTTTTTTACACTATATGGTTAATAAAATTACTATATCAAGCCAAACAAACCCCAAGTGGTTCATTATTAATATATATATCCTTATCTATGTCATTTAGCCGAACCCTAGATTTTTAGTAATAAAATAATAATTAATAATATAATATTATTTTTAAAAACTACTTTATGTCAATTTTGACACTATTTGGTAATTGATTTTTTTTGAAAATCCTACCAGCATGATTAGATTGGAAAAAGTTATTTAAATCAATAATAACATGAAATACTTACCTATAAATTTTTTTAATTCATAAAACCTCTCAAATTGCATTTATTTGGTTATTTATAATATTAATTATTTTAATATTTCATTATTTAGATAATTACTGCATCATAATTGTGTCATAAATAAATAGAATTATTTAATGTCTAAAAATTATAAATAAAATACCATTAGGTAGGAAATATTTTTTTCTTTCCAATGAATATTTATAGTCGAATTTATCTTACGTAAAACCCAATATTAAAAATTAATTAGTTTTTAAACTTTGATTTTAACTACTTTAACCCTTCTTTAAATAAATTAATAATAAATGTGCTAATCTAATTCATATGGACATAAATGGTAATATTTTATTCCTAAGCTTGTTTTTGGTTGAATTTCACTTATACAATAGAATTAGACATGTGTTAGGGTAATAATAATATCATTTTTACCCTTTATTACCCTATTAACTTTTAAACGTGGTAAATAAAAGTAAAAAGATACTATTCACCAAAAATTATTTTCATCTCATTGAACCACATTATAGTCCTTGATATTAACCATGTCTCTAAGATTTTCGAAATCCCACTCACAGATGCTGAAAAATTAAGTTTTATGTGAATTTCCAAATTCTTCTAGGAGGTGGGAAAAAGACGGTGAAAAGATCAATAAAATTTTTATATATCTAAAATTATTATAAAATGACTCCAATAAATTAAATTGAACTTATATAGGTATTATGTATCAATTTTTACCTAAAATAAATTTAAATAAAATAAATAATTATTTAAATAAACAGTCGGTTTTTAAATAGTAACCTAGTGTTTTCACTATTCATCAAAATTTGAATGTTTTCAGAAAAATACAAAAAATTCCCCCTAGGCTGATTTCGATATTCCGAATCCAAAAATGAAGACCATTTAGAAAGAAAAAATTTATAAAATTTTAAAAATTGGGTATTATTATTCATAATGGCTAGTTTATATAACATATCGTTGTTTAGTGAAACTCGGTATTGCGTACAACACACGCTTTCGTGGAAGGGCGTGATTGCATTTAATATAAGAAATGTTAGGGATGCATGTAGTAAAAGCTCCTTTTGGTGTATCATACAACACAAGACATCAATAAAATTAAAAATAATATTTTTCATAAAATCTCGGGGTGTTACATGTGGAATATAGTTCTTGTTAGTTGAAACCTCGCAGGTGAAATTACCAAATACATAATCTCATGCAAGTAGATATGGTTCATGAAATGTGTTTTTGTAGGCATTACCTGTTGGGAGAGCATTTTGTGGGTAACATAGATCAGAAAACACCTCATGTATAAATTTACCTAGTATGACAATAATATCATCAAATAGAAGTGGTTTGAATACCAATTTTCATTCTAATTTTGATATTTCTTACATGATGTGGAATGGAAATATAGTTGGAGATTCTCTAGGTCATAAGACTATGATTCTGGATGTTCAAGAGGCTAGTAGTGATTGGAAATTGAGGGCTCTCATTTTTGAGATGCATATAGAGATTCATGATGATTTCCAATAACCTATTCCTAATCCTTTTTAAATGGCCTATTAGCTTCTGTAAAGAGTAATGATGAAGAAAATTTTGTATCGTGAAGGCCTAGTACTCTAAGAGAGTGTTTCCATTGTGGACCAACCACCTTTTGGGCATTTTTTATGATTGAGGACATCAACATTCAGGGATGTTTCTAGGTTTATCAATACATCCAAGAAGAGTTAATTCAATATTTCGATGTTGTTTATGCACTAAAACCAATTATTACCAATTTGTATCAGGAATTATGCGACCAATAATGATGGAAAGGGATGATGAAGGAGATATATATCTTCATTATTAATTGATCTTCATGTTTTTAGGTGAAGGTGGAAAGCCTATGACCAGGTAATAATTAACAGTAGCTAATGTCACACCCGGTTTTTCATGAAATTGTTTTGATTCTGTTCATTAGAAATCATGATTCTTTTATTGGGTCTTGGGTGAGCTGAATGTTGAGTTTTTAATTTTATTCTATGTCTAATCACCCTAATCTGGGTTCCCCATTTCTTGTTTAGGTGTTTTTGTGGAAATGGTGGTTACTTTATGATTTGGGCCAACCATGCGACCATTTCCATATTTAAAAACCAAATTTGTTTATTTTATAAGTCCTTTATTATTCCACATTTTTCACTCATTAAAATTCCCACATGAACTAAAATGACATATTAAAACTACCATATCATTTTGGTCCCCTTATATATTTATAATAATGGTGAACATGGGTTATTGATTATAGTATTCAGCCAGCCTGAGGGCCCATATCCTGTTTTTAAAAACTATTTTTTTCATTTATATAATATATTTTTTTATAATTTTCAGTGATTCCACCTCCCACTAGAGGAAAAGAACACTAGGAGCACCCCAATGTTACATTTTATCTCTGCAGTGATCATTTTTTCGTGGATTAGGGAAAATATTCTCAACGGTTCTCAAGTCATCCAGATTTGAAAGAAGTATATTGTTTCATTAATAAATTATTCAATTCATTCTCATGGTGCCACATATATTATTCTGATGGTTTGACAAGAACATAGGAGCCTCTAAAAGGAGTTTCAAGCCATTCCCTTTCCATTATGGATGCAGATATAAGGAAAGAACAAGAGTTTTCTTGGTTTCTAAGGTGAGAGTCCTTCTCATTTCTCATCCCTCTTCTTCTTCCTTTCATTATTTCCCAATTTTATATTATCCTCTAGTCATGATTGACCTAGGGTTCTATTATCCCTTGGATTTTTATAGAGATTTTTTCATTTTGGGCTAGTCTTTATAGATTTGTTTCATCATTTTTATATTTTCCATGCTAGATATATTTGTTTATTACAACTTTTCATTAATTAGAAATATTCTTGGTGTGAAAAATGGGATTTAAGCATTGTTTTGTGAAAGCTATTGTTTTTTGTCATAAAAGTGAACACCACGTGGTTATATAAATGTTCCATTATCTTTCACAGTTAGTTTGTGAGGTTTATAACATAGTTAAGGTTATTATGAACATGTTCTAGTATCTTGAATAAAATATGTCATGCAATTGGTGTTGTATTTCTTATCAAGTTCTTAAAATAAATTTTATTGTTTAAAAGTGCAAGTCATGTGTTTGGTACATTTCATGGTTGGATTGTTTGTGTTAATTGTTATTTTAATTTTTTTTTCGATTTATAAATGCATTGGAATAATTAAAAATGGTATTTTGGATCCTTTTATGGATTTCCAATTTGGATTTGGTTTTACAAACAAATGGGTTTTGGTTTACAACATGTTTTAGCCCGAGTTTTCAGAAAATGAAATGTTTCACATCCTGATGAAAATGTTTTTGTTTTGAATCTTTAACATGAGTGTTTTAAGGGATTTATGAATGTTTTTATCTACTTTAAATGGTTTTTATACACATCCTTAATAAAATTAAAATGCGTACCTTTGTCAAATTTTAGTTTTGAGAAAGTCTTAAAGGCCCATTTGACATTTATTTTAAATTGATTTCCTTGTGTATTTCTTGTTCTATCATTTTGTGCCATTTTATGGTCCATAAATTTGATTTATGAATTACTTTTGAGGCCACCAATTATGTGTTGATATGTTATTTATGGGTTTGTCTCCTTAAAAGACCATTTTGAATGGATTTTATGTGAAAGTCCTCATTATACTCCTTTAAATTGTTTTTCTAAAATTTATAGTGGTTTATTGATTTGTGAATGAAATGTAAAGCGTGTTTGAAGGATGTTTATGTTTTATGGTTTGGTAATGGAATTTTTATTTGAAAAGTGTATTTTATAATTTATGTAACCGGATTGATCACTATATGGAATCTGGAGTATCTCTGTGGGCGAACATGTATTAGTATATTAGATATACCGTGGGGTTTGGCCTTTATTTCATGTAGAGTGTTTGAATATGAAACCACTAAATAAACTATAATGATGATATTGTTTGGGGACCACTAGTTTATGGGTATTCTACTGACTAGTGGCTCATGTGGACAATAATGGATATTCCTTATGGTTTGTTTTAATGAGATATTAGGTACCTGGGGCTCAAAACAAACAGGTGCCTTGGGGTGGTCCCATGACTTATGATCATTGGCTATTTTGTACTCACCATCGGCACATGAAGTGTATGGTTGATAAATTCAGTAGTGTGGGTGATTTATTTAAATGTGTACATTCTACAAAGCACCCCCTTGAAAAATATTTTCATTTTGAAGTTTAACCTCTTTTAAAATTGTTACTAACATTCTTATTTATAAAACGTTCAAGTTATTGTATGGTAATTTTTATAACATGGAACCTCATTTGGTAAAAATACTTTTAAATCATCTATTTAAAACAGGAAATTGATGTTCCTTTTATATTAAAGGATTTTCATTGGGAATATAATACAGGGATAACCTACTGAGTTTTAATACTCATGCCTATAGTCTAATTATTTGTTTATCCCTTGACTAGGATTCAGCATCAGTTTGATCACCTTGGGTGACATGTGATCATTGTGTTAGAGAGTTACCTGAGGGGTCACATGGAGTTAGTTGGTTGTCCGATTTGGTCCGTTGAGTTTTTGGTTTAGTTGTAATTTTAGTTTTCTGTACAAATGATGTACAATTCAATTTTTTTGAAAATATATTTTGGGTTTTCCATTTCTTTCCACTGTTTTTTTGACTTTTTATATCTGGGAGAAATCATTACTTTTGTACTCTATTGATTCCCCTCAATGATTGTCTCCATGATGAGAGGATCGGTCTCCAGACATGTTGTGGGCTGGCCTGGGTGACCTGTTCGGGGTCAACTCGGGCTGGTTCGTGACAAAATGGTATGAGAGGAGGTCGAATCATATCAAACCATTCTTTTTAGAGCTCCCTTTTTATTTGGGGGATGTCAAGGTAGATGTAGTAGGATTTTTGTGACTTTAGGGGTATTTTTTGGAAGAGCGTTACGAAATCGTTCTCGTTCTAATCATCATGTTTCCACCACAAGTCTGATTTTATTTGTGTACATTATTCTTGTTGATTTCTTGGTGTTGGGATATGACAATGGCAGTCTGACTAATGGCCTCTATGATCTCGGAATTCTTGGAAATCCATGTGGAGCTAGGGAATGGTCCTAATAATTCTCTCCATGTTAGATTTCTGTTTGAAATATGGCCTCCAATCAGATGGTCAACTAAACCAACAACAATAGTTCCTTTTTTGGATCTCATTGACCTTTCTTAAATTCTGAATTTTTGTTTGGAAAATACTTGTGTGAGAATTGTAAAATGGGTTTTAAAGGAGTGGTTTGTTATTAGAAAGTGGAAGAATGGTTTTTCAAAAATTACTTATTATAATGGATTTGGAAGTTTGTACGTTTTGTGAAACAAAATCTTTGGGAGGAAGTGGAAATGATTTAACGAGATTAGATTATCCCTAATAAAAAATTGTGGTTTTTTTGAATGAAATGTTTTGAATGTGTGAATCATTTTATGGTGATTCTGGATATTTGTTTTAAATGTGGTTTTTGGGGTTGTTCAAAAGTGTTTGGATCTGATGAATCGGTTTGGGAAATTGGTTTTTTTGCATTTTGTGTTTCCCTAGAAATGGTATTTGTCCAAATTTTTAACATATTATGAAAGTATAACTTTTTGAATTTTAGAAAATGGAAAGGGGTTGTTTCGAGTAGCATGGTTTTTTTAAAACATGTTAAAAATGACAAACAATAGGTTTTTAAGAAAATTGTTCTTGATGAATTGTGGATTGTTTTGGGAAATCCAAAAAGGGTTTTTGACTTGTAGTTTAGAGTTCCTTTGTACTATACATGATTTTTTGAATGATGTTGTTTTGTATTAGCTTTTTGTGTCTTCATGGGTGCTCACATGCATGGTTTTATTGATATCTTGCAGGATGGCATATATGGAAGGGTGGTTGGGTTCCTAGAGTTGCATGGAAATGTGAATGTCAGTGAGACTTGATGAAACACCATTGGTTAATGTTGAAATCAACCATGTTATCTTTTTTTCAAAAGTGTTTTGAGCTGAAACATTATGGCATTTGTTTATAAACTGATGGTTTTGTGTCTTGTTTTTTCTATGTCTTAGATGAGTTGTTTATTCTGTATACTTCGATTTGATCTCTAAGTGATTCCCTTGTTGTGTCAGGAGATGGGATCATGTTGGTGTCCTGGTTTTGGAGTAATTTTCATTAGGTTTCTAAAGATTTGTTTTATTTTTGATTTGTCCATGGATAGTTATCTGTTGGAAAACCATCATATTGATCAAAATAAGGATTCATTTCAATTGTTATATCCACCTCTTCAGATGTTTCCTTGGCCTGTTTTCAAAATAGAGAGATTTTGGGGAATTATTTAAAGTGATTTTAGGTTTTGATAATTTCTTTGGACATAGAATTTTTGTTCGGTGACATTGATGTGTTTCACCGTATTCCTTGTCCATTATGCTCCTTGTTCAGATTGAGAGAGAACAGTGCTATGTATCTATGATTTCATGTTTAGATGAAGATTCGTTGTTTAGAAAGTGTGTTTTGTGGGGTTTTGTGATCCTTAGAACCTGACTGCGGTGCAGTAGATGCTTCAAGCATCAGGTCTCTAGCCATAGCCCTCAGAGTGAAGCTTTTCACGGAGTCAGGAAATTTCCAAAGGTATGGGGAGATCGAACAGGCTCCTGCCACCATCGTTATGGTGTGGTAGTTTCTATGTCTTTGTTGTGGTTCCCTATCACTATGAATGTCCTCTTGTCTCAATGAGCGTGGCGGACTTACCCCTCACACATTGTCTATGGTTATGCCTTCATAGATGTGGGTTTTGGATCAATGCCCCTATGTGGACCACCTATGTAAATCAGAGGAATTATTGGTATTGCCAGTTCATGTATTTTGGTTGTTGGTTGGTTTATCTATTTCTACTTTGTTTTTATAGGCCCAATGATTGGGTCCACTTCCCTCCCTACCTTGAGTGGCTGGGGTTTTGATCTGTGCCGAAAGTATTGGCCTAGTCCTTGTACCCTCTGCTCAGGAGTGGGTGGTTTAAATGTTCATGTTTTAAATATCTTAACATGGGTCGGTATGTTGTTGTGGGAGATTTTTTGTGGACTTTTTCAAGTCATTTCCATTTCTAGTTAATGTTCAATTCTTTTTTTCCTTGTTCGTTGGGTTCTAATTGTGGGGAGACCCATCATAGGTCATTTTGTTTTTTCCTCCTAATAACATATCTATTGATAGTTGTTTCATAATGGTGGGGATTCCAATCTGGAATCCCTTGGATTATTTGGTTTTCATGAGTTATATTTTGTTGGGTGATTTTTGGGTTCATTGGGAAAATGCCCAACAATCAGGTTCTTGGTTTGGTTTTGGAGGTAGTGACTCAATCTTTCAGTTGATTATCGAGAAGTGTTTGAGATTTGGTGTTTGGATTGATGTAAGAGTCTTATGTTCCATTAATGGTGGATAGTTTTTTCATTGGATTTGGAGGCAGGACCATATTGATACAGACTCATTAGGGGTTGATCAATTATCTAGAATGTGTTGTGGCTTTCTAGGGGTGGAAAGCATTAATGGTGGCGTAAATTGTCACACCCGATTTTTCATGCCTTTGTTTTGATCCGGTTCATTGGAAATATCGTTACTTTACTTGGGTATTGGGTGATATTGATGTTTAGTTTTTAATTTTCATCTTTTTATAATTACCCTAATTTGGGTTCCCCATTTCTTGTTTAGGAGTTTTTGGAGAAAGGGTGGTCACATCATGATTTAGGCCAATCGTGAGCCCATTTCATGATTTAAAAACCAAATTTGTTTCTTTTATAAATCCTTCCTTTTTAGACATTTTTCACTCATTATACTCCCCACATGGCCTTAACTGAAATATTAAAACTACCACATACTTTTGGACAACATAGAAATTCATATGTATGACTGTGCTGGGTAATTTATTCAGGTATTCAGCCAGCCATGGGGGCCATTTACAGTTTTAAAAATATATATTTTTTCTCTTATATTTTATTCAAATTTTTATAATTTTTGGTTATTACACCACCCACATGATGCCAGGACCCCTAGCCACACCCCCATTTTACATTTGATCTATTTATAGCTCATCTTGTCACCTATTAGGATAAATAATATCAATGTTTCTCAAATCATCCAGATTTCTCGAAGATATTTTGTCTCAATCATAAATCATTCAATTAGTTCTCTTTTTGTAACAAATATTGTTCCCCAAGTTCGTAAAAACTTTTTATATCCTATCCATGTTTTTCCAATCAATTACCTTTCCACCATGGGTTCATATCTAAGGGAAGATGAAGAGTTTTCTAGTTTCCATGGTGGGATTCCTTCTCGTATCTCCTCCATCTTCTTCATCCTTTCATTATTACGTAGTTTTAATTTATCCTTTATTTATTCTAGACCTTGTGTTCTGTTATACCAAGTTTTTATGGGTTTTGGTTTCGTTTGGGGCTGTTCTTCATAGTTTTATGTTTTATAAACCCTCATATGGTGATATTTGGGGTCTGTTTCCATTACTCTAGGGATTTGAGGTAGGATATCCCTTGATCATGAATTTATCATTTATGTTCCATCTTTTTATTATTTTTCACAACTTTTATATATTTTTATTACTGTTGTTCACCCTTTGGATAATTTTATTAGTGACCAATGTGGATTTTGATGTTTTTTTTGAAAGGTAGTGTTGTTTTGTCATAAAGGTGCACAAAAAAGGTTTGTTTAATTGTTCTGTTATTTTTAGCACTTGGTTTGTGAGGTTTAGAACCTTTTTTATGTTATTTTGAACATTTTACTATAGTTTGAATAACATATGGCATGAAATGGGAGTTTAATTCCTTTGTACATGCTTAAAATAAATTGTTTTTTAAAGTGCATGTGATGTGTTCGGTAAATTACACGGTTGGGTTTTATGTGATAATTTTGATTTAAAAATTAGTTTCTAGATTTATAAATGCATTGGAAGATTGAAAATTTATATTTTTGGGTCCTTATAGTTCCTTCAAATTTTAATTTGTCTTACAAAAAAATCTGTTTGGTTTTATAGCATGTGTTGCGCCGAGTTGCAAGAAAATGTCCTGTTTCACATCCTTATGAAAATGGTTGTGTTTTGAATATGTATCCTGAGTGTTTTATGTGATTTATGAATGAGGATTACTATTGTAAATTTTGTGTATACACCTCTGTAAATAAATTTAAATGCATAAATTTTTTAAATGTTAGTATTGAGAGAGGCTTAAAGGCCCGTTTGAAATTTATTTGAAATGGTTTCCTTATGTATTTCATTTTCTATCCTTTGGTTCCACTTAATGGTCCATGAAATTGATTTATAATTTTGTTTGGTAGCTTCCAAATATGGGATGATATGTTTTTGATGGGTTTTTCCCTACAAAGGTGGTTTTTTGAATGGATTTTATGTACAAGGCCATGTTATACTCCTTTAAAATAGTTTAACATTTTTTTAGAAGTTTATTGATTCTGGAAAGAAATGTGAAGCATGTTTGCAGGATGTTTGTGTGTTTATGGTTTATTAATGTAATTTTATTGTGAAATGAGTAGTTAATAAAATGTCTACCTTTATTGGGAACTATAGGGAATCCCCTGTATCTTTGTCAGAGGACATGTATGAGTATGCTGGTGATCTCTGGGGTTTGGCCCCTGTTTCACGTAGCATGTTTGGAAATGAAAAACACTAACTAAACTATGATTATGATGATGTTGTGGGACCACTAGGTCATGAGTATTCTCCATAATACTGTCTCAGTTGCATTATAATAGATATTAGTTGTGGTTTATTTCACTGAGATAAGAGGTACCTAGGGATCTCAATTAAGTAGTGCTTAGGGGTGTTCGTGTGACTTGTGATCATTGGATATTTTGTACTCACCATCTTCATACGATTTGTTTGGTTGATAAATTCAAAAGTATGTGTGATTTAATTAAAAGTGAATATCCTTTAAAGCATCCCTTTTGAAAAATATATTCATTCTGAAAATGCACGTCTTTGAAAATTGTTAATAACATTCTTATTTATAAAACAAGAAACTTTTTGTTTGGTAATTTTTATATCATGGAACCTCATTTGGAAAAAATACTTTTATATCATGTATTTAAAACATGAAAAAAATTGTTCGTTTGTTTTAAAGTAAGTTAATTTGGAATATAATATCGGGCTAACCTATTGAGTTTTAATAGTCATGCCTATAGTATTCTTCTGTTTTAACCCTCGCATAGGTTTCAGCATGAGTTTGATCACATAGGGAGACATGTGATGATTATGTTAGAGAGTGACAAGTAGGGTTATCATAGAGTTAGATGGTTGTTAGGTTTGTTCATTTGAGCTTCTTGTTTAGTTGTACTTTCAGTTTCTTTTACAAATGATGTTGAGTTTGATTTTTTTGTATATGTGTTTTGGGCTGTCCATTTTATTCCGCTATTAGTTTTAATATTTATATTTGGGACAAATAATTCCCTTGTGTACTCCATTGATGTCCTTGGTTCTTTTCACCATACAGGGGGATCATGAATGCCGCTTGGGACTTTTCGTGGTCTGGCCTAGGTGAGTGGTTCAGGGTCTACTCGGGCTGGTTCGTGATAGTTACACATTCCTCAGTAGAAATGAGATGATGTCACATTGGATATCGTTATAGGGAATTCATGGTTACCTCTAGGAAGTTATGCAGTATGATTGATAATTGATAGGCTTATGTTTTTTAACTAATTCAAACATATTCAACATATATTTATACATGAAGATCAAGGAAGGCTATATTTTGTGGATATTATATTCCTTCTTGGAGTTCCATGCACTGTAATATCAAACAGGGATACTCGAATCACATTGTGAATTTGGTAGGGGTTATAGGGGTAAATGGGTTTATGAGTGCTTCTAGTCACATCCTATTACATACAAACCAATGTTTTATTTGTGTGTACAAAACATTTTTTAGAATACATGCTCTAATCATGTGTACTTGGTTGTAGGAGTTAATGGGAGAAACTCTTAATGATTACTGTGTTTCTTTATAATAATAACTTCCAAGAAAAAATACTGATAGATCCTTATGAGGTAATATACATTAGTACATTTAATTCATCTTTTTATTGAATAGAAGCACTATATGATATGGAACTAGGAAATCACCTCATATAAGAGACATCAGAGTTTGTACAGCTTATTAGTATGTGTAATTCTACAACTCGGTCTAGGAATATATTGTATTTTAATCATCGTGATTTACCTCTAGACTTTGGGGTAAGGGATCAAGTCTTATTGTAGGTTTCATATAGACGTTGAATCAATGAATAAATATGTAGTGAAAGTTATTGCCTTTTTTATCAGGTCGTTCAATATATTGGTGAGAGTCGGCCAGATAGCCTATCAGTTAAAACATCATAAAATGTAATCGAACATGCATGACATATTCAATGTATCTTATCGTTTCCTATAATACTCATACCAACTATTATTCTTCTACTAGATGACTTTTATAAGGATTTTGATTCGTATTTTTATGATAATCCTATATATATAATTAATTGAATCTCAAATTATATCTGAGTTATTATTCTTCATATTGTTCAGGTTCTATGTAAGAACCACACTATATAAGATGATACATTAGAGTGAGAATCTATTGTTTTCACTCAATAGAAAGAGTTATTCTCAAATTATTTACCAACCTTTAGAATGGAAACACGAGGTTGAGTTTTTTTAAGGATGGGAAGATATATGTGTCCACCATTTTTTAAGTAAGTACCTAATTAGTTTTTTTTATGTTTTCTGATTTAGACCCTATACAAATAATTTTCAACCCTTTAGGGTATTTTCAATAGAAAATATAAAGGATTATATGTTTGAATAATTTTTTGTGTAAACATTTAATTTTTGGGGAAAATTATTGTCGTACACTATACATTTCACCTGTAAGACCCTATGAGAGGGACATAACAATTTTCACTTTATATTAGAAAATTTCAAGAAAAAATATATATTTTATTCTACCAAATTGTATTTTATGGCATAATTATTGCGTCTAAGGTGAAAATTTTACTTTTCCATTAAATTCTTTAACCCATCCTTCCAATTTTTTTTCCTCTTATGCATAGCATAAATTTCTCTCTATTCTTTTCCACTTTCAACTCTTAGCCTATGTATTGGGATATCACCTATGTTTTACATCTTATCTTTGTGTCATTCATCACATCATATCTATATTGATAATACCGTCAATAAAACACATTTTTCTTATTAATATTTCAATGTATGGAATTCTAAAACAATGTGAGAAAATATTCTATATTTTTAGGGTATTCCACTAATTCTTTAATTCCTCCAATTATAGATTGTATCCAAAGATAATTATGAACAAGGATTAATCTAAAAGAATAAGGTTTCTGGTAACATTATCTTATATAAATTTTTATTCATTTATATAATTCATTTTTTTCTTATGTGTCAGATCTTCCATGTATAGACTATAAAATATATTTTCCCATATAAATTAATTAACCCCTAACAGAGATACTCCCATAAATAGTAATTGTCCTTGGAGGATATCTATCATGACATGTTACTCTCCCTTTTGGTGTGTTTATTAAATTCACTTGAATTGATAAATTATTTTCTAACCAAACCACCACAAAAGTTATTGTATCTTGACCCTAATTTTAAATTATTGAATTGAATTAATGGAGAATTGAATGGTAATAAGTTATCATGTGACCCTTGAATATACTTCAAGAATCATCCCATATTCTAATGAAATGTGAAATGGTCAGAATAAATCACAAGGAATATGTTAATGTAGATTATGTGATAAATTATTATTGATATTATTACACAACCATGTATATTGGATATTTATACACAATCATGGAACTTTTTGGACATGAGGCTTCTTGATCTGTTTACGTGTGATGTTGTACATGATGTTTCACATCATTTACAAGGAGATAAAATTTATGTTTCAAGTTCCCCTAGATCAAATGATTAACATGGTGTTTTATATCATGGTTTGGGGTTGATGGATGTAATACCCTACCATAAGATTTATTTTCATGATTTGATTCATTATATGGGTATCATGCCGCCGATGATTATACAGGTATGCCTTGGCTGTATGCCTTGATTCCTTTCCAGTTCTACTTATGGATATTTGTATATTTATAGACACAAATATATACATAAATACTTATATATATATATATAATGAAACATGTATAGTGATATTATGACTTAAAATGAAGCAGGTAGTGTCAGATGGGTGTCCTTTTGGAACCGCAACAGGCCTGGTTCATTTACATCATTACATTTTATTTGTAAAATTTCACATTGGTCATTATATATTCACTTTATAGATTACATTAGACACTCTTTTTTCTGGCCTACTAAGTATATCTCACACCATTTCTTGGCATTTGTTTGGTTACTTTTGAGACATCATGGATATGGGTGGGGTCAGGGTAAAGCACTCTCCTTTGTATGTTTTATTTTTAGCCTCAAATGGTGTGCGATATTTGAGGACCACATTTATAATCATGATTTTATTAGATATATATTTTCTTTATTATTTTTTTATAGGATGTTGTATATGTATTCTTTTATGTATCATATATTTTCCACCATTTTATAGCATCCAGAAATTTCAATTTTGTTTATGAAACTAGATATAGTTGTTACCTATCATTTATTATGTGTGGATGATTTTCTTATTCCATTTTTTCTCTTTATTTTATTTTACACTATTTATCTCTCTCTTTATCAATATTTTACTCCACTCTGGTAATAAGGGTATTGTCATCTCTCTATACTATTACATACCCTTTCTTCTAGTCAGCTGCCTCTTCTATATGGGGAGGTACCCTTGAGGTCATATGGGAAACTTAACCAGTCAGTTTTCTATTAACCAGTCATAAGACATCACACATAAAACTAGAACCATTATAACATAATGGGTTTATCATCACTATCTCTATCCCATAACATGGTGGACTGGGAAAAACCTCATTCACTTTATAGCATATCTAGTATTGCTACTCACGTTCTATGGTAATCTAATGAGATATAATGCTTTACCCAATCTATTGGTTGTAAATGTCTGACTCGTCCATCAATTAATAATAAACTTTTCATATAAGTTCCATGTGAAATAAATTATAAATAAAATATTAATAAAACTATAGAAATGATATGGGATACAGAAACATCATAAAATGTAAACACATATAAATCAATCATGAATTGAATCAAATGATAAAAAAATTTCAATAAACATAAAGAATTATAACATAATATAACTTGATACATGAAACCTAACACCATATGTGATAGATAATTTAAGTATGTATGGGAATATTGAAAAAAAAATTAAATATTTTCTTTATTTTCAGAAAAATGCTGTTATAAGTCACTTTAAATAACCTTTTCAATGGGTGGAATGAGGTCATTGAAAAATATAATTTTAAAATAATACATAATATTTGATTCGTTGTAAATCACCACAAACATTTTATGATATGTTTCTCTTAAATACTTTCAATCAATTAAATCTCTTATATTGCATAATGCATTGGGTCTCTTTGAAAAATCAATTAGTTATTTAGAAGAAAAAGTCACAAACTTGAAATTAAACCTAAATTTTCTACATTTGTGTTTCAAATTTCAAAAAAAATGTCCATCTACAGTTGTGATGAGAATGATATTTATGAGTTTGATAGAACCAACATAATTTTTGTGTGAATATTAATATAACCGTATGAATAGTAACTTGACCCTTATTAATAGTAATATACCCTTATGACTAGTAACTTGACCCTTATGAATAGTAATATACCCTTATGAATATTAACTTGACCCTTATAAATAGTAATGTACCCTTATGAATAGTATCCTCACCCATGTATGCAAAAAATAGAATTTAGGCACTTTATAAATGAGAGTGAATATTTTAAAAATTAATAATTAAGTGTTGTTATTTTTATTTGCAATAAATAATTAGTTATAATTTTTTAATTAATCAATTAATTTAAAAGATAATTAATTTTCATAAAATGTATTCATGAGTCAATAATGTTTCGTATGATTTTATTTTAATTTTATGAGAGCATAGTTAATTATTAAAAATGTCATAAAATAAGTTATAATATTAAATTGGTATTTTTCATGTAAATGATAATATCAATTAAAATTTAATATTAAATTGGTATTTAATATTAAATTGGTATTTTTCATGAGTCAATAATGTTTCCTTTTTATATTCTAAATTCCAAAAAATGGGCTGGATAAATTTTTGGGATTTTGATGAAATAGTTTAATTTTTGTTGAATGGGAACGAAATACACATTTTTATAAAATATATCATAATTGTTTACATCATTATGAAATTATTATGATATATGAATTTATTTAAACAATCTAATAACTAAATAATTATATTAAAAGTGTAAAATTTCACCTAATTAGTTTAGAATAGGAAAATTAAATATTTTTCGTACAAGTATAAAAATCATTGTTATTATCGATGCAGTGCTAGCACAACACCGACAAAGTCATAATTGGTATCTTATATATAACAATTGAGTGATACAAATTATTCTCATGAATTATTTTTTAAATTATGTATTTTTTTATTTAGTATATTGTTAATTTATTATTTTAGTGTTATATAACAATATTTATATCCAAATTATTGTGCAATGTTTGTGCAGGGCAAGAAAAGACAAAATAACAAATTTAAGAAGATGTCTTGTTTTGTATAAGAGTGAATATACATAATGAAAGAATTTAAGAATTTATTTTGAAACTAATTTATTTATTTTTAGGACAGTAATTTATTTTTAATTTCTATATAAATTATAATTAACATTAATTTTTATGAAACAATGATGCAATACTTGTGCAAGAATAAAAAAATTAAATAAAACGTTTTTAAAAAAAACTATATGAATTATTAAATGACCCATATGTTGGCTAAAAAATATTATATAAGTACTTTTAGACTATTATATATATTTTTTATTTTATTTGGGGAGACTTTGGACCCACAAGAATCACTTTAAGACCTTTAGAATATTTTATATAAAAGTAAGGTAACGTTTTGACACTATAATTTTTCGTTTTATATAATTTTTAACGTAAGTTTTTCATTTAGTTTTACTCAAAAAAAATTTCTTGGGAAACATAATAATATTATATTTTACATAGAATTTTATTTTTAATTTTTATACAATAAATAAATACAATAATGGGTTCCCCAAAGATGAGGCAGTATTAATTTAATTAATTAATAAATCAAATAAATGATATGGATAATAATATAATAAAACTAATATTATTGTTTTAATATAATTCAAGGATTACATTGTTTATTATTACATTCATATTATATAATATAAAATTTTATTCGATTTTGAAACTTTTTTGGATGTGTTTAAAGACCTAATTATGAATAACTTTAGTACTGATAGAATTGTTTTCAATGAAAAAAATATTTTTTTAAATTATTTAAAAATATAAATATTATTGAAAATTTTCCAAAATGATAATATTATTTCTAAAATGTAATACCCTTTAGTTTTAGGCATTTTCAGATGTCTTGATAACTATAATATTTATATTATTATTTTATAATTTTAGTAATCCCTATGTTATCCTCCACCTCACTTATAAAAGGTGACTCTTTGGTTCACAAATATTAATCACTATGAGCTTTATTATTCCAAAATCCTCTTCCAAATTACATCCTCCATATCCCATAACACATTCTTGTGCTTCGGGTAAACCAAAAATCCAACTTCCTAGAGCCTTAAGATGGTTATAAAAGAGATATTTTCAAGAGGTAAGATTCATTCTTCTTCTATTCCAAATTAATTCTCAGTTATAACATATTTTTAACTATTATCAAATGATTCTTGACACCTCTAGTATCATATATATAATTTAATTTTGTTTTTCTTATGGTATAATCATCATAAAATAAATTATTTTTCTTCTTTTATTCCTGAATAACCAAATCCTCACCTGTAGTGTGTTAATTAACTTCCTTTGGGGATGATGCATTTTAATTTCACATTACCACAATCATGGTAAGTTACAAATCATATGAAATTTTTTAAAATTACATAAATATATATTTTATCAATTCTGTAATATTATTTATTTTTTATAAGGAATTCTATAATAAACCGACCATTGATAACATGAGAAGAACATACCTGAAACAATTGGGAAAAAAATATTTTTAATAAATTGGTGGAAAATGGTATAAGAATATTATGTATGGTATATTAAATATTATTTTAGTTCATTAATAATTTAATAACACTATTCAAACCATATTATAAGATGTTTTAACAAATGATAATGAAGTCAATCCCGAGGTAAGGGATATCTTAACTCGATTTACATTCATTGATTTAAACATCAAGGTCATTAGTTTCGTCCTTCCTATAATATGTGTGAATAACATATGGTTCTTTTATGTTTCATATCCTCTCTTCTTGTGTTGTTATATGTTTTCCACACATAATTATGTCATCAATTTGTTCTCAATCTAATGATATGTGTTTTTATGTGGTTTCTCATCTCACTTTTATTTGTGTGAGATTTCCATTGTTCGCCACTTATTTCTTGTATGTGGTGTATGTTAACGGACTTTTGGTATATAATATAATGATTCAATTTATATTAATGGTATTCAGTGATTCACTTTATGATTATTAACATGATTGATTACATTGTTGTACTGGATATCTTAGCACAATTTTCATTCATTTAGTTAAACATCAATGTAATTAGTTTTGACTTTCGCAGAATATGTGTGAATGAACTATTATTGTTTTCTTTTGTATACCCACTTTTATTTATTCGGTCTTTCTTTTTCACACCTAATTATTTCATTGAATTTTTCTTAATCCAATGATACGCTCTTTGTAAGGGATCTTCTATCAAACTTTTATTCAAGAATCTCCCCTATGTTGTTTCCTTATATTTTTAATTTTTAATGATAGGGTATATTTTCACAACTTCCCCATATTACCCATATAATATATAAATAATGGGACACCCCTTTACCTCTCATTAGTCCGTCACAAGAACACATGTTACCATGCCAAAATGATGTAAGGGGTTTCTTATCTCAATTATATCCCGTGAGATATCCATTGTTTTCCATTTATTTATTTCATGTGGTGTATTTCGTACTAAGATTATATATATATTAAAATGATCAATTCTATATTCAAGTTAATATGTGATTAGTTTGGTGGTTATTAGTTTTTGGTCATAAGACTCGATTGATTACAACATGGTAAGGGACTTTGACTCAATTTTTATTTTATTATCATTCAATTGGTAATGTAAACCTAATATTTCTTAAGTGGTATATCCAATAACCATTTGAGAAAATTTTTCATTTGAAATTTTAAATATATTATATATCTGTATTCTGGTTTCATTGATATGACTATTTTCTTATGTCTTAAAACCTTTTACATACTGTGTTTATTTTGAATGTAGTTTTAACTATATAAATATTGTTCAATATGTATCATATACTCTATATAGATATGGAAAATTCATATTCCAAAAATACAGAATCGATTTATAAAAATGATTTATAAATTAAGTGATTGGTGGGGCCGGCTATAGCCCCCCTATGTATTGACAGGTCTCATGAGACAATTCAGTTGGCGAAAAACCCTTCGAGTTTCTATCAAAAATCAAAAAATCATCTACCCACAGACTTAAACCATTTCAACGGTATTGTGTTATCATGTTCCAGATAAATTAGGTCTTATTAATTGGAATACCTCTTTATTCATTTTCAGTTATTACTATACATGAGGTTTTCACTATGAAAAAATATACGGTTGCAATTAGTTAATTAATGTTTTGTGTTTTTTTCATTTATTCACCATTCCATATAGACTCTGACAATTTGATTATGATTCAATTATTATTGATCCTTGATTACTATATTTCTAACCCTTACTAATCACTTGATATCACTCCTTTCATTAGTTTACCTTAAAAATGTTATGATAAGGATACCATTTATTGAGTTTCCATGGATGAAAATTATTACTTTTTTATATATTGTATTCTATTAACATTACTAATATTTTATGTCTTTTAGGTATGTATCTAGTTTATTCAGGACTACTAAACTAATCAGTCCTTTTGGATTTGATTCCTTGTAATCATGCCAATGTATTAAATTAATTCACTGAAATTGGGTTTTTTAGGTCAGGGTGTTACACATCGAACGAAATAATCTTAAAGAGGATAAAATGTGAATTGGGAGATATAAAATATATGAAAGTGGAAATAAATACCAATTAATATTTTCAAATGTGTATAAATAAAACCCACAAATTTTAAATAGATATAAAATTTAATTTTGAATAAAAATAAATATAAATATGGATGGTTCATAAGTAAATACATATTTATTTTTTAGAATAAAAAAAATCATTTCTAGTAATAAATAACCTCGACATAGAGTTAAAATAACCATGATAGGGTATGATAATAACTATCAATAAGGTTTTATGTCTCAAAGATTGGATTTTTATTTATAAAAAACTATTTCCATGGATTCTTTCAGGGTCAGATATTCTATAACCTCTTATATAATAAATTTATGTTTATTATTCATTTTTATAAGAATTTTATTTTTTTTATTTGACATGATAAAATCCCTTTATAACATATTATTATCTATTTTTTACCACGTTTAACTAAACTTATCGTCTCTATGTTAATTTTATGTCTTTTATATTTTAGCACGGATATAGTCTTTGATCATTTATATATTACATTCAAAATCTTCAAATTGATTTTATAGGTGAGTTTTATATATTTATAATGTCAAATTATATTTTTTATGTCAGTCATTGTGGGGACTCAGAAAAGATTTTTAGAATATCAATTTTGTAAATTTTCATTCAATGAAGTTAAATAATTTTATTAATATAAATTTAGATTTATATTATAATTACATAATTATGAGAAAATATATTAAATTAATAAATACCACAACATATTACTTTTATAAACATATTCTTAGTCAATCGTGATATCCATTATTTAACATCTTACGTTTATGTTATAAATCCAATATAAATAAGAACTTGTTATAATTATTCAGTAAATAAGAACATGTTATTACAAAATTATTATATCACATTTACAATAAATATAATTTGTTCAAAAAAATGTTATTATAGTGAATGATATATTTTTCTATGAGGGAAATGAGAATGAAATAAAAACTTATTTGGGAAAAACACTTCTATTGAAGACCATAATATTCTCTTAGGAAGATTCTGGTAAATAATAGATTTTGGGATCCTTATTTAGCCCATAAGTTCAAAAACATAGTAGAGAATTTTTAGGGATAGATTTTTGTTCAAAATTACATATAGAAAAAAAAGAAATATTTTTCTTTTTTCTGGAAGAGGAGGGGTCCTTTTATCTGTCAAATTGAGTGGTATTATTTCCAATACTCAATTTTTACTTTGTAAAGAATATATTTTTATATAGAATTTTGATCTGATGTGGAAAAATAACAACGATAAGTCATGAATATCCTTATATATACAACATAACTTTTTGTTTCATAATATAACACACCTTCAAAAACCCATAATTACATGGTCTATAACAAGGGTATCACTTTTATAACATTCTCAATATATTTTATTTTTAGAGTATCAGATAATTATAAAAGGATTTTACATATAAATCCTTTTGAAAAACATAGTGTAATGTACTAATAAATATCTATTTTTATAAAAAAAAATATAGGAATCCAAAATTTAAACTCATGTTTCATTCTAAACAACTCAATTCTATTAAGATGAATACTAGTTGTGGAAATATTAACAATGAAAAAATTATAGCTCATCACTAAGACATGTCAATTTTTTTTGAAAACATGTCTTGAAAAAATGAATCTTATATTGGGATATAAAAATAATGGGAATAATTAATCCTTTATAAAAAAAATGAACAACAACATGAAAATTTTCAATTCAATATAATAAAAATAAAAATCAAAATAATACTCAGAAACTACTGAAATCACTTTAAACGGATATATTCCATGGACCATTATTTAGGAAAGAAAAAAGGACATACAAAAAAATTAAATATTTAACATTAAAAACCTTCACCTTTAAAAGATCATTAAAAATAATTTAAATAAAAAATTATTATTCCCCTTTTGAAATCAAATTATTTCATCGAAACACGATTCATAATCATAGAGAAAACATGCATGAAATCATGTCATCATCCTCTTATCGTGAAATCACCTAATAGGATAATTACAAAATTACATTAAGGGTCTCATATATAAGTTAAATCCATCACTTCATAGACATAATTAACTATATATATATATTCTATTATGAGTAAAATACATTAGTTAACTCAATAAATTCATTAGAGTAATCATATCCCACAACATTATCATATGATTAATGATAGAGAAAATATTTTCAGTTAATTTATATTGAATATCATTGTTTTAAACCCACAAAATTTTTCTTCTAAGATGAATTGTTTCATTTTTTTGATAATGGTGTTATTTTGAGCTGAATAGTAAAAATTGGCCATTTTGGATTTTTAACAGTTTTAACTTATTTATGTAGTTTGGCCATAACATTATATACACTGATCCAAATTGCAAAATTCTTTATTTTCCATATTCTACACATACAGGGCTTAATTTAATATATTTGGACTAAAATTTGAATCGTCCATATGGAAGCTCAAAAGAAGCTCACAAGTTGGCTCAAGAAAACTGTTTTCAGTTCTGCCTAGTTTTGATGTGGGATCCATAACTCATCCACTGTGGGCCCAAAGCTTGTGAAATTCGGTGGGTGGACGCGCAAGGGGTTTCGGAGCATCTTTTATGAAAGAAGAACCGAGTTAATTGGCCGTTTATGGGGCCATTAAAGAACCTTAATCCGGAGGAGTTCGTTTTGAAGAGTCTGACTGGACAGAATAAATGCTCATAGGAAAACGTTCATAACTCTCGGAATACATGTCCAAATCCCCTGAAATTTTGAGGGGACACGGACAATGGAATTTTGAACAACAGTTAAGAAGGGCCCAACGCGTGAAGATGTAATTTATTGGGTCCACAACGCGTCGACATGCGGGTGAAGCATTCTGGCTATAAAAGGAGGAGAGCTCCACCCTCTCAAGGCATCCCATTCCCCACCCATTCCTTCCGGGACACCAAGAAGGAGAAATTTTCAGCTTTCTCTTTTATTTATTATCTTTTTCATAGTTTTTTAATGTCTTCTTCTTCCCCATTCAACTCTATTACCCTTACCATGGTGGGGTAAACTTTTGGAGTGATTGGGGAAGGGTTGGTTTTCAACATTGTAATGCTTGAGTTCTTGGACGCAATTGAATAAATTTCTTTCTTCTTAAAAGTTGTTTTAAATTTCTTATAGAGGATTTTATAATCAAGTGCGATCGTTCTTGAATATTAATTCCGTTATTGATTTTTTCCTTGGTAAAATAATCAATATCTCCCTCCACTAATTTCTGGTTTATATACGATGGAATAAACCAGGAATTAGTGGTGAAGTACTCGACGATCGTCAGTACGTGTAAAAGGTGTAGTGAATGTTCTTGATTGTTTGGGATAAACAAAACCCGATCGGGTGTTGCCAATTTAAATTAAGGATATTCAATACAACTAGTTTACACATGAGAGGAGAGTTGACCAAACCAAGATCTTGGTAAGGTTTCTCTCACAATAATTATTTCACCAAGGAAGTGAGAGGAAACGATTGTGGAAACTCACTTTAATCCACTAAGAAGAAGATGTTTGAATTAAATTGAACAAGGATAGCATTATAATTAGGAAACCGACCCCGACCTAATCACCCTTTTAAATTTTATTGTTTTTCAATCATTTGATTTTCAAATTTCCGTTCACAACATTTTTACCCCCATTTTAAAGTGACAACCCATTTTGTGTGCACTCATCTTCGGGAGACATCCTAGGTCAACCACCTTACTACATTTTAACTTAGGAAATAATTGTTTTGCCATGCCCTACGACAGGCGTGCGTCAAACTTGGCGCCGTTGCCGGGGAGGTAGTGCCACAATATTTTTGTAAATTTTTGACATTTTTTTTTCTTTAAAAAAACACAAAAAAATAATTCCATAATGAATTCAAATGATTATTATTCTACATGGAATGAAAATTACTCACAGGTGAAAGAACAAGACTACTTCGAGGAGTCCCTCTAACGGAGAGCTGATGCACTGACGATAATGTTCAAGCAGTTGGAAAGAGGCATAGCAACATGGATCTCACCAGAAGATTTGATGGCCATGGTCAATGAACTATAAGTTGACTTAAAAATATTCAAGGCCAAGAAGGAAGTGCCATTGGTCTTCCCAAATTTCACTAAAAACAGCCATGATGTTGATGCAAAACTTGAGGTGGAGGAGCCTGACTACCTACCTCCATCCATTGATAATCGACTCCAACTGGAACATTCAATTGAAGAGGATATTAATGTCGAACCAAATCAGGGAGATGATACATTCTTAAACTCAAATTCTTTAAAATTTTCTGAAACAAATTTGACTATCTCTCCCAAATATATTGAATTTTCAGATTCATCAAACTCATACTACACCTTGGAGGATGACATGAAAAACACAACACCTGTTGAGGAACTTCTAGAGCTCCCTGAAGTCATTGAATATCTACTAGAAGAGCCCGATCATGAAGAGATCCAAGTTGTTGAGCCTGAGGAAAACATACAAGAGGCTGAAGCCTCCTTGAAGCCAGAACTAGAAGACAAGATGGTTGCACGAGTAGCAACAAATGAGGAGGAGGCTCTTTAATTCATCCTACACCCACCATGCACAATGTACCACATTGAGAAGGGGGTGGATCTGGTGTACTCTATATATGGAGTCCTCCTCAACAAGAACAATGAAATGAAAGTTGGGAAGAGCCACATGTGGTGGTTCAAATCAAAGAAACCTCATCCACCATCAGATTGGGGATAACCGATTAGAACTGCCCCACTAGAGGCAGTCAAAACCCCGGGCCCACTTGGGGGATTAAACCATGTTTTATCCTTCTATTCTCATCCTATTTCTATTTTTATTTCTTTCAATAAATATCTTATGTTTTCTTTTATTCTTTTATTTGTAGTTTTTCAGAGTGCAACACATGGAAGCTTAACTCAATGTTGCACTACGAATAAATCAGGTTGTACCTCTCTTTCACACTTTCATGATGTTGTGATTAATTTGAAAATTGGCTTACATGTTAAATCCACTTGAATTCATCGAGGACACTGCATCGTTTAAGTGTGGGGGAGGGAACCTTTGTAGTATAGGATTTTTATTTGATGTCTGTTTTCAAAAATAAAAATGTTTGTTTTCAAAAATAAAAAAAAATAAAAAAAAATGTGTGTTTTCAAATTTTTGTGTGTTTATTTTTCAATTTTTGGTGTGTTTCTGAAACTTTTGAGTTGAAATGATTATCAATACCATTTTTGAAACCCATGTCAATAAGTGAACCAGTCTATTTCATGAAACTGATGTTAAATGAATGCTGAAATAACTTTGTTTCAAGTTCAAATCTTATAGAAATTCATGAAAAGTACACTAATTTTTGAATCTCATGCCATATTTCACTTTCTTTATCTCTAAGATCACTTTCCTGTGAGGCTTCTGAACCATTTTATTATATTCTTTTTATTCATCTCATTTCTTGAGAGAACCAGAAAATACTTTCTTTAACTAGAATTTGATTTATTCCATTCCAAACTTGAGGGTTGGGGTACGTGTGTTTTAAATGATTAAGGAATTTATTTTGTTTGAAGCCCCCTTTTAAAAATAATCCTTTTAATTATGGCCCACCTTTACATTTATCCTTCATTTTAGCCCCTAGTAGCCATGAATTGCCTGTTAGGTTAGCCACATTTCAAGAAAAGTTTCCCTATCATACCTGCTATTGAAGTAAAAATGCATGATCTAGTTGAACTTAAGTGTGAGGGAAGATGTCTTGTGGTGTACTACCTCATTTGGTTATACTTTGGGTGGAAAATAAATTGTGGAAGAGCTGTGTGTGATGCTGAAAAATTATTCTGTTGAAAGTTGTGCCTTTTCTGGAGCTTTTATGACAATTAAAGTTGTTCCATTCTGGAGCTTCCAATGTAAAAAAGAAAGATGTGCCTATCTGGAGCTTTAAAAAATATCATGCTTGACAAGATTGAACTGATTGCTACTGAGCTGATTGAATTATGATGGAGCCTATTTTCCACAAAGGGGAAGTGAAGGAGACCATATTTGAGTGAAAACTAGAATCTTGCAATTTTGCTTCAATAAGAGCCAAGCCTTCCTTTTTCGGCCTCAAAACTTTTAACATCTAAATCCTACCAACCGGAAGCCACAGAACAACCTTGAAAAGTCCTCATGAGAAACACATGTTCTTGACTCACATCGGGTGGAGAAGTAGGAATTTATCCAACCTATGGTGACTCTTGTGTGAGTTTGGATGAGAAAAGCCTTGTTCAGCCTTTACATTTATGAGATGAGAGAAAATTAATCCGAGGTAGGTGTTTTGTGTGCATGGGTTAAGAAATTAAGTGGAAATATATTAAAATCATAAATGGAGAACTTGAAATAATAGTTTTTTTTATGAGGAATGATATCTTTTTGTTTCTTGAAATTGATTTGATTGATCTCATTGATATGTGTTTTGGATTTGATTTGATTTGATTTTTACTTGTCCAAGAGTCCAAGTGATAAGTGTGGGGGAATTTATAGAGAAAATATTTTCAATTAATTTATATTGAATATCATTGTTTTAAACCCAAAAAATTGTTCTTCTAAGATGAATTGTTTCATTTTTTTGATAATGGTGTTATTTTGAGCTGAATAGTAAAAATTGGCCATTTTGGATTTTTAACAGTTTTAAATTAGTTCGGTAGTTTGTCCATAACATTATATACACTGATCCAAATCGCAAAATTATTTATTTTCCAGATTCTACACATCCAGGGCTTCATTTAATATATTTGGAATAAAATTTGAATCGTCTATATGGAAGCTCAAAAGAAGCTCACAATTTGGCTCAAGAAAACTGTTTTCAGTTCTTCCTAGTTTTGATGTGGGAACCATAACTCATCCACTATGGGACCAAAGCTTGTGAAATTCGGTGGGTGGACGCGCAAGGAGTTTTGGAGAATCTTTTATGAAGAAAGAACCGAGTTAATTGGCCGTTTATGGGGCCATTAAAGCACCCTAATCCGGAGGAGTTCGTTTTGAAGAGTCTGACTGGACATAATAAATGCTCATAGGAAAACGGAAATAACTCTCTGAATACATGTCCAAAGCCGCTGCAATTTTGAGGGGACATGGCCAAGGGAATTATGAACAACATTTAATAAGGGCTCAACGCGTGAATATGTCATTTAATGGGTCTACAATGCGTCGAAATTCGGGTGAAGCATTCTGGATATAAAAGGAGGAGAGCTCCACTCTCTCAAGGCATCCCATTCTCCACCCATTCCTTCCGGGACACCAAGAAGGAGAACTTTTCAGCTTTATATTTTATTTATTTTCTTTTTCATAGTTTTTTAATGTCTTATTGTTCCCCATTCAACTCGATTACCCTTACCATGGTGGGGTAAACTTTTGGAGTGATTGGGGAAGGGTTGGTTTTCTACATTGTAATGCTTGAGTTCTTGGACGCAATTGAATAAATTTCTTTCTTCTTAAAAGTTGTTTTCAATTTCTTATAGAGGATTTTATAATCAAGTGCGATCTTTCTTCAAAATTAATTCCTTTATTGATTTTTTCCTTGGTAAAATAATCAATATCTCCCTCCACTAATTTCTGGTTTATATATGATGGAATAAACCAGGAATTAGTGGTGAAGTACTCGACGATCGTCAGTACGTGTAAAAGGTGTAGTGAATGTTCTTGATTGTTTGGGATAAACAAAACCCGATCGGGTATTGCCAATTTAAATTAAGGATATTAAATACAACTATTTTACACATGGAAGGAGATTTGACCAAACCAAGATCTTGGTAAGGTTTTCTCTCACAATAATAATTTCACCAAGGAAGTGAGAGGAAACGATTGTGGAAACTCACTTTAATCAACTAAGAAGAAGAGGTTTGAATTAAATTGAATAAGGATAGCATTATAATTAGGAAACCGACCCCGACCTAATCACCCTTTTAAATTTCATTGTTTTTCAATCATTTGAATTTCAAATTTCCATTCACAACATTTTTACCCCCATTTTAAAGTGACAACGCATTTTGTGTGCACTCCTCTTCGGGAGACATCCTTGGTAAACCACATTACTACATTTTAACTTAGGAAATAATTTTTTTGCCACGCCCTACGACAGGCGTGCGTCAAACTTGGCGCCGTTGCCGGGGAGGTAGTGCCACAATATTTTTGTAAATTTTTGACATTTTTTTTCTTTAAAAAAACACAAAAAAATAATTCCATAATGAATTAAAATGATTATTATTATACATGGAATGAAAATTACTCAAAGGTGCAAGAACAAGACTATGCCGAGGATTCCCTCCAAAGGAGAGCTGATGCACTGACGATAATGTTCAAGCAGTTGGAAAGAGGCATAGCAACATGGATCTCACCAGAAGATTTGATGGCCATGGTCAATGAACTACAAGTTGACTTAAAAATATTCAAGTCCAAGAAGGAAGTTCCATTGGTCTTCCCAAATTTCACTAAAAACATCCATTAAGTTGATGCAAAACTTGAGGTGGAGGAGCCTGACTACCTACCTCCATCCATTGATAATCGACTCCAAGTGGAACATTCAATTGAAGAGGATATTAATGTCGAACCAAATCAGGGAGATGATACATTATTAAACTCAAATTCTTTAAAATTTTCTGAAACTAATTTGACTATCTCTCCCAAATCTATTGAATTTTCAGATTCATCAAACTCATACTACACCTTGGAGGATGACGTGAAAAACACAGCACCTGTTGAGGAACTTCTAGAGCTCCCTGAAGTCATTGAATATCTACTAGAAGAGCCCGATCATGAAGAGATCTAAGTTGGTGAGCCTGAGGAAAACATACAAGAGGCTGAAGCCTCCTTGAAGCCAGAACTAGAAGACAAGATGGTTGTACAAGTAGCAACAAATGAGGAGGAGGCTCTTTACTTCATCCTACACCCACCATGCACAGTGTACCACATTGCGAAGGGGGTGGATCTGGTGTACTCTATATATGGAGTCCTCCTCAACAAGAACAATGAAATGAAATTTGGGAAGAGCCACATGTGGTGGTTCAAATCAAAGAAACCTCATCCACCATCAGATTGGGGATAACCGATTAGAACTGCCCCACTGGAGGCAGTCAAAACCCAGGGCCCACTTGGGGGATTAAACCAAGTTTTATCCTTCTATTCTAATCCTATTTCTATTTTTATTTCTTTCAATAAATATCTTATCTTATCTTTTGTTCTTTTATTTGTAGTTTTTCAGAGTGCAACACTTGGAATCTTAACTCAATGTTGCACTACGAATAAATCAGGTCGTACCTCTCTTTCACACTTTCTTGATGTTGTGATTAATTTGAAAATTGGCTTACATGTTAAATCCACTTGAATGCATCGAGGACACTGCATCGTTTAAGTGTGGGGGAGGGAACCTTTGTAGTATAGGATTTTTATTTGATGTCTGTTTTCAAAAATAAAAATGTTTGTTTTCAAAAAATAATAAAAAATAAAAAAAAAAATGTGTGTTTTCAAATTTTTGTGTGTTTATTTTTCAATTTTTTGGTGTGTTTCTGAAACTTTTGAGCTGAAATGATTATCAATACCATTTTTGAAACCCATGTCAATGAGTGAACCAGTCTATTTCATGAAACTGATGTTAAATGAATGCTGAAATAACTTTGTTTCAAGTTCAAATCTTTTAGAAATTCATGAAAAGTACACTAATTTTTGAATCTCATGCCATATTTCACTGTCTGTATCTTTAAGATCACTTTCCTGTGAGGCTTCTGAACCATTTTATTATATTCTTTTCATTCATCTCATTTCTTGAGAGAACCAGACCATACTTTCTTTAACTAGAATTTGATTTATTCCATTCCAAACTTGAGGGTTGGGGTACGTGTGTTTTAAATGATTAAGGAATTTATTTTGTTTGAAGCCCCCTTTTCAAAATAATCCTTTTCATTATGGCCCACCTTTACATTTATCCTTCATTGTAGCCCCTAGTAGCCATGAATTTCCTGTTAGGTTAGCCACATTACAAGAAAATTTTCCCTATCATACCTTCTCTTGAAGTAAAATTCCATGATCTAGTTGAACTTAAGTGTGGGGGAAGATGTCTTGTGGTGTACTACCTCATTTGGTTATACTTTGGGTGGAAAATAAATTGTGGAAGAGCTGGGTGTGATGCTGAAAAATCATTCTGTTGAAAGCTGTGCCTTTTCTAGAGCTTTTATGACAATTGAAGGTGTGCCTTTCTAGAGCTTCCAATTTAAAAAGAAAGCTGTGCCTATCTGGAGCATTAAAAAAAATCATGTTTGAAAAGATTGAATTGTTTGCTACTAAGCTGATTGAATGATGATGGATCCTATTTTCAACAAAGGGTAAGTGAAGGAGACCATATTTGAGTGAAAACTAGAATCTTGCAATTTTGCTTCAATAAGAGCCAAGCCTTCCATTTTCAGCCTCAGAACTTTTAACATCTAAATCCTACCAACCGGAAGCCACAGAACAACCCTGAAAAGTCCTCATGAGAAACACATGTCCTTGACTCACATCGGGTGGAGAAATAGGAATTTATCAAACCTATGGTGACTCTTGTGTGAGTTTGGATGAGAAAAGCCTTGTTCAGCCTCTACATTTATGAGATGAGAGAAAATTCATGTCAGGTAGGTGTTTTGTGTGCATGGGATAAGAAATGAAGTGGAAATATATTAAAATCTTAAATGGAGAACTTTAAATAATAGTTTTTTTTATGAGGCATGATATCTTTTTGTTTCTTGAAATTGATTTGATTGATCTCATTGATATGTGTTTTGGATTTGATTTGATTTGATTTTTACTTGTCCAGGAGTCCAAGTGATAAGTGTGGGGGAATTGATAGAGCAAATATATTCAATTAATTTATGTTTAATATCATTGTTTTAAACCCAAAAAATTGTTCTTCTAAGATGAATTGTTTCATTTTTTTGATAATGGTGTTATTTTGAGCTGAATAGTAAAAATTGGCCATTTTGGATTTTTAACAGTTTTAAATTATTTATGTAGTTTGGCCATAACATTATATACACTGATCCAAATTGCAAAATTATTTATTTTCTCGATTCTAGACATCCAGGGCTTCATTTAATATATTTGGACTAAAATTTGAATAGTCCATATGGAAGCTCAAAAGAAGCTCACAAGTTGGCTCAAGAAAACTGTTTTCAGTTCTGCCTACTTTTGATGTGGGATCCATAACTCATCCACTATGGGCCCAAAGCTTGTGAAATTCAGTGGGTGGACGCGAAAGGCGTTTTTGAGAATCTTTTATGAAGGAAGGACCGAGTTAATTGGCCGTTTATGGGTCCATTAAAGCACCCTAATCCGGAGGAGTTCGTTTTGAAGAGTCTGACTGGACAGAATAAATGCTCATATGAAAACGGCCATAACTTTCGGAATACATGTCCAAATCCGCTGATATTTTGAGGGGACACGTCCAAGAGAATTATGAACAACATTTAAGAAGGGCGCAACGCGTGAAGATGTCATGTAATGGGTCTACAACGCGTCGACATTCGGGTGAAGCATTTTGGCTATAAAAGGAGGAGAGCACCACCCTCTCAAGGCATCCCATTCTCCACCCATTCCTTCCGGGACACCAAGAAGGAGAACTTTTCAGCTTTCTCTTTTATTTATTTTCTTTTTCATAGTTTTTTAATGTCTTCTTCTTCCCCATTCAACTCGATTACGCTTACCATGGTGGGGTAAACTTTTGGAGTGATTGGGGAAGGGTTGGTTTTCTACATTGTAATGCTTGAGTTCTTGGACGCAATTGAATAAATTTCTTTCTTCTTAAAAGTTGTTTTCAATTTCTTATAGCAGATTTTATAATCAAGTGCGATCGTTCATGAATATTAATTCCGTTATTGATTTTTGCCTTGGTAAAATAATCAATATCTCCCTCCACTAATTTCTGGTTTATATACGATGGATAAACCAGGAATTAGTGGTGATGTACTCGACGATCGTCAGTACGTGTAAAAGGTGTAGTGAATGTTCTTGATTGTTTGGGATAAACAAAACCTGATCGGGTATTGCCAATTTAAATTAAGGATATTCAATACAACTATTTTACACATGGAAGGAGAGCTGACCAAACCAAGATCTTGGTAAGGTTTTCTCTCACAATAATAATTTCACCAAGGAAGTGAGAGGAAACGATTGTGGAAACTCACTTTAATCAACTAAGAAGAAAAGGTTTGAATTAAATTGAACAAGGATAGCATTATAATTAGGAAACCGACCCCGACCTAATCACCCTTTTAAATTTCATTGTTTTTCAGTCATTTGAATTTCAAATTTCCGTTCACAACATTTTTACCCCCATTTTAAAGTGACAACCCATTTTGTGTGCACTCCTATTCGGGAGACATCCTAGGTCAACCACATTACTACATTTTAACTTAGGAAATAATTGTTTTGCCACGCCCTACGACAGGCGTGCGTCAAACTTGGCGCCGTTGCCGGGGAGGTAGTGCCACAATATTTTTGTAAATTTTTGACATTTTTTTTTCTTTAAAAAAACACAAAAAAATAATTCCATAATGAATTAAAATGATTATTATTCTACATGGAATGAAAATTACTCACAGGTGCAAGAACAAGACTACGCCGAGGAGTCCCTCCAACGGAGAGTTGATGCACTGACGATAATTTTCAAGCAGTTGGAAAGAGGCATAGCAACATGGATCTCACCAGAAGATTTGATGGCCATGGTCAATGAACTACAAGTTGACTTAAAAATATTCAAGGCCAAGAAGGAAGTGCCATTGGTCTTCCCAAATTTCACTAAAAACATCCATGAAGTTGATGCAAAACTTGAGGTGGAGGAGCCTGACTACCTACCTCCATCCATTGATAATCGACTCCAAGTGGAACATTCAATTGAAGAGGATATTAATATCGAACCAAATCAGGGAGATGATACATTCTTAAACTCAATTTATTTAAATTTTTCTGAAACTAATTTGACTATCTCTCCCAAATCTATTGAATTTTCAGATTCATCAAACTCATACTACACCTTGGAGGATGACGTGAAAAACACAGCACCTGTTGAGGAACTTCTAGAGCTCCCTGAAGTCATTGAATATCTACTAGAAGAGCCCGATCATGAAGAGATCCAAGTTGCTGAGTCTGAGGAAAATAGACAAGAGGCTGAAGCCTCCTTGAAGCCAGAACTAGAAGACAAGATGGTTGCACAAGTAGCAACAAATGAGGAGGAGGCTCTTTACTTCATCCTACACCCACCATGCACAGTGTACCACATTGCGAAGGGGTTGGATCTGGTGTACTCTATATATGGATTCCTCCTCAACAAGAACAATGAAATGAAAGTTGGGAAGAGCCACATGTGGTGGTTCAAATCAAAGAAACCTCATTCACCATCAGATTGGGGATAACCGATTAGAACTGCCCCACTGGAGGCAGTCAAAACCCAGGGCCCACTTGGGGGATTAAACCAAGTTTTATCCTTCTATTCTCATCATATTTCTATTTTTATTTCTTTCAATAAATAGCTTATGTTTTCTTTTGTTCTTTTATTTTTAGTTTTTTAGAGTGCAACACTTGGAAGCTTAACTCAATGTTGCACTACGAATAAATCAGGTTGTACCTCTCTTTCACACTTTCTTGATGTTGTGATTAATTTGAAAATTGGCTTACATGTTAAATCCACTTGAATGCATCGAGGACACTGCATCGTTTAAGTGTGGGGGAGGGAACCTTTGTAGTATAGGATTTTTATTTGATGTCTGTTTTCAAAAATAAAAATGTTTGTTTTCAAAAATAAAAAAAAATAAAAAAAAAATGTCTGTTTTCAAATTTTTGTGTGTTTATTTTTCAATTTTTGGTGTGTTTCTGAAACTTTTGAGCTGAAATGATTATCAATACCATTTTTGAAACCCATGTCAATGAGTGAACCAGTCTATTTCATGAAACTGATGTTAAATGAATGCTGAAATAACTTTGTTTCAAGTTCAAATATTTTAGAAATTCATGAAAAGTACACTAATTTTTAAATCTCATGCCATATTTCACTGTCTGTATCTTTAAGATCACTTTCCTGTGAGGCTTCTGAACCATTTTATTATATTCTTTTCATTCATCTCATTTCTTGATAGAACCATACCATACTTTCTTTAACTAGAATTTGATTTATTCCATTCCAAACTTGAGGGTTGGGGTACATGTGTTTTAAATGATTAAGGAATTTATTTTGTTTGAAGCCCCCTTTTCAAAATAATCCTTTTCATTATGGCCCACCTTTACATTTATCCTTCATTGTAGCCCCTAGTAGCCATGAATTGCCTGTTAGGTTAGCCACATTACAAGCAAATTTTCCCTATCATACCTGCTCTTGAAGTAAAATTGCATGATCTAGTTTAACTTAAGTGTGGGGGAAGATGTCTTGTGGTGTACTACCTCATTTGGTTATACATTGGGTGGAAAATAAATTGTGGAAGAGCTGTGTGTGATGCTGAAAAATTATTCTGTTGAAAGCTGTGCCTTTTCTGGAGCTTTTATGACAATTGAAGCTCTGCCTTTCTGGAGCTTCCAATGTAAAAAGAATGTTGTGCCTATCTGGAGCTTTAAAAAAAATCATGTTTGAAAAGATTGAACTGTTTGCTACTGAGATGATTGAATGATGATGGAGCCTATTTTAAACAAAGGGGAAGTGAAGGAGACCATATTTGAGTGAAAACTAGAATCATGCAATTTTGCTTCAATAAGAGCCAAGCCTTCCTTTTTCGGCCTCAGAACTTTTAACATCTAAATCCTACCAACCGGAAGCCACAGAACAACCCTGAAAAGTACTCATGAGAAACACATGTCCTTGACTCACATCGGGTGGAGAAGTAGGAATTTATCAAACCTATGGTGACTCTTGTGTGAGTTTGGATGAGAAAAGCCTTGTTCAGCCTTTACATTTATGAGATGAGAGAAAATTCATGTGAGGTAGGTGTTTTCTATGCATGGGATAAGAAATGAAGTGGAAATATATTAAAATATTAAATGGAGAACTTGAAATAATAGTTTTTTATGAGGCATGATATCTTTTTGTTTCTTGAAATTGATTTGATTGATCTCATTGATATGTGTTTTGGATTTGATTTGATTTGATTTTTACTTGTCCAGGAGTCCAAGTGATAAGTGTGGGGGAATTGATAGAGAAAATATTTTCAATTAATTTATATTGAATATCATTATTTTAAACACAAAATATTTTTCTTCTAAGATGAATTGTTTCATTTTTTTGATAATGGTGTTATTTTGAGCTGAATAGTAAAAATTGGCCATTTTGGATTTTTAACAGTTTTAAATTATTTCGGTAGTTTGGAAATAACATTATATACACTGATCCAAATTGAAAAATTATTTATTTTCCAGATTCTACACATCTAGGGATTCATTTAATATATTTGGGCTAAAATTTTAATCGTCCATATGGAAGATCAAAAGAAGCTCACAAGTTGGCTCAAGAAAACTGTTTTCAGTTCTGCCTAGTTTTGATGTGGGATCCATAACTCATCCACTATGGGCCCAAAGCTTGTGCAATTCGGTGGGTGGACGCGAAAGGAGTTTTGGAGAATCTTTTATGAAGGAAGGACAAAGTTAATTGGCCGTTTATGGGGCCATTAAAGCACCCTAATCCGGAGGAGTTCGTTTTGAAGAGTCTGACTGGACAGAATAAATTCTCATAGGAAAACGGCATAACTCCCGGAATACATGTCCAAATCCGCTGACATTTTGAGGGGACACGGCCTAGGGAATTATGAACAACATTTAAGAAGGGCGCAACGCGTGAAGATGTCATTTAATGGGTCTAAATCGCGTTGACATTCGGGTGAAGCATTCTGTCTATAAAAGGAGGAGAGCTCCACCCTCTCAAGGCATCCCATTCTCCACCCATTCCTTCCGGGACACCAAGAAGGAGAACTTTTCAGCTTTCTCTTTTATTTATTTTCTTTTTCATTGTTTTTTAATGTCTTCTTCTTCCCCATTCAACTCGATTACCCTTACCATGGTGGGGTAAACTTTTGGAGTGATTGGGGAAGGGTTGGTTTTCTAAATTGTAATGCTTGAGTTCTTGGACGCAATTGAATAAATTTCTTTTTCTTAAAAGTTGTTTTCAATTTCTTATAGCAGATTTTATAATGAAGTGCGATCGTTCTTGAATATTAATTCCGTTATTGATTTTTGCCTTGGTAAAATAATCAATATCTCCCTCCACTAATTTCTGGTTTATATACGATGGAATAAAACAGGAATTAGTGGTGAAGTACTCGATGATCGTCAGTACGTGTAAAAGGTGTAGTGAATGTTCTTGATTGTTTGGGATAAACAAAACCCGATCGGGTATTTCCAATTTAAATTAAGGATATTCAATACAACTATTTTACACATGGAAGGAGAGTTGAACAAACCAAGATCTTGGTAAGGTTTTCTCTCACAATAATAATTTCACCAAAGAAGTGAGAGGAAACGATTGTGGAAACTCACTTTAATCAACTAAGAAGAAGAGGTTTGAATTAAATTGAACAAGGATAGCATTATAATTAGGAAACCGACCCCGAACTAATCACCCTTTTAAATTTCATTGTTTTTCAATCATTTGAATTTCAAATTTCTGTTCACAACATTTTTACCCCCATTTTAAAGTGACAACCCATTTTGTGTGCACTCCTCTTCGGGAGACATCCTAGGTCAACCACATTACTACATTTTAACTTAGGAAATAATTGTTTTGCCACGCCCTATGACAGGCGTGCGTCAAACTTGGCGCTATTGCCGGGGAGGTAGTGCCACAATATTTTTTTAAATTTTTGACATTTTTTTTCTTTAAAAAAACACAAAAAAATAATTCCATAATGAATTCAAATGATTATTCTTCTACATGGAATGAAAATTACTCACAGGTGCAAGAACAAGACTACGCCAAGGAGTCCCTCCAATGGAGAGCTGATACACTGATGATAATGTTCAAGCAGTTGGAAAGAGGCATAGCAACATGGATCTCACCAGAAGATTTGATGGCCATAGTCAATGAACTACAAGTTGACTTAAAAATATTCCAGTCCAAGAAGGAAGTGCCATTGGTTTTCCCAAATTTCACTAAAAACATCGATGAAGTTGATGCAAAACTTGAGGTGGAGGAGCCTGACTACCTACCTCCATCCATTGATAAACGACTCCAAGTGGAACATTCAATTGAAGAGGATATTAATATCGAACCAAATCAGGGAGATGATACATTCTTAAACTCATATTCTTTAAAATTTTCTGAAACTAATTTGACTATCTCTCCCAAATCTATTGAATTTTCAGATTCATCAAACTCATACTACACCTTGGAGGATGACGTGAAAAACACAACACCTGTTGAGGAACTTCTAGAGCTCCCTGAAGTCATTGAATATCTACTAGAAGAGCCCGATCATGAAGAGATCCAAGTTGCTGAGCCTGAGGAAAACATACAAGAGGCTAAAGCCTCCTTGAAGCCAGAACTAGAAGACAAGATGGTTGCACAAGTAGCAACAAATGAGGAGGAGGCTCTTTACTTCATCCTACACCCACCATGCACAGTGTACCACATTGCGAAGGGGGTGGATCTGGTGTACTCTATATATGGAGTCCTCCTCAACAAGAACAATGAAATGAAAGTTGGGAAGAGCCACATGTGGTGGTTCAAATCAAAGAAACCTCATCCACCATCAGATTGGGGATAACAGATTAGAACTGCCCCACTGGAGGCAGTCAAAACCCAGGGCCCACTTGGGGGATTAAACCAAGTTTTATCCTTCTATTCTCATCCTATTTCTATTTTTATTTCTTTCAATAAATATCTTATGTTTTCTTTTGTTCTTTTATTTGTAGTTTTTCAGAGTGCAACACTTGAAAGCTTAACTCAATGTTGCACTAAGAATAAATCAGGTTGTACCTCTCTTTCACACTTTCTTGATGTTGTGATTAATTTGAAAATTGGCTTACATGTTAAATCCACATGAATGCATCGAGGACACTGCATCGTTTAAGTGTGGGGGAGGTAACCTTTGTAGTATAGGATTTTTATTTGATGTCTGTTTTCAAAAATAAAAATGTTTGTTTTCAAAAATAAAAAAAAATAAAAAAAATGTGTGTTTTCAAATTTTTGTGTGTTTATTTTACAATTTTTTGTGTGTTTCTGAAACTTTTAAGATGTAATGATTATCAATACCATTTTTGAAACCCATGTCAATGAGTGAACCAGTCTATTTCATGAAACTGATGTTAAATGAATGCTAAAATAACTTTGTTTCAAGTTCAAATCTTTTAGAAATTCATGAAAAGTACACTAATTTTTGAATCTCATGCCATATTTCACTGTCTGTATCTTTAAGATCACTTTCCTGTGAGGCTTCTGAACCATTTTATTATATTATTTTCATTCATCTCATTTCTTGAGAGAACCAGACCATACTTGCTTTAACTAGAATTTGATTTATTCCATTCCAAACTTGAGGGTTGGGGTACGTGTGTTTTAAATGATTAAGGAATTTATTTTGTTTGAAGCCCCCTTTTCAAAATAATACTTTTCATTATGTCCCACCTTTACATTTATCCTTCATTGTAGCCCCTAGTAGCCATGAATTGCCTGTTAGGTTAGCCATATTACAAGCAAATTTTCCCTATCATACCTGCTCTTGAAGTAAAATTGCATGATCTAGTTGAACTTAAGTGTGGGGAAAGATGTCTTGTGGTGTACTACCTCATTTGGTTATACTTTGGGTGGAAAATAAATTGTGGAAGAGCTGTGTGTGATGCTGAAAAATTATTCTGTTGAAAGCTGTGCCTTTTCTGGAGCTTTTTATGACAATTGAAGCTGTGCCTTTCTGGAGCTTCCAATGTAAAAAGAAAGCTGTGCCTATCTGGAGCTTTAAAAAAAATCATGTTTGAAAAGATTGAACTGTTTTCTACTGAGCTGATTGAATGATGATGGAGCCTATTTTCAACAAAGGGGAAGTGAAGGAGACCATATTTGAGTGAAAACTAGAATCTTGCAATTTTTCTTCAATAAGAGCCAAGCCTTCCTTTTTCGGCCTCAGAACTTTTAACATCTAAATCCTACCAACCAGAAGCCACAGAACAACCCTGAAAAGTCCTCATGAGAAACACATGTCCTTGACTCACATCGGGTGGAGAAGTAGGAATTTATCAAACCTATGGTGACTCTTGTGTGAGTTTGGATGAGAAAAGACTTGTTCAACCTTTACATTTATGAGATGAGAGAAAACTCATGTGAGGTAGGTGTTTTGTGTGCATGGGATAAGAAATGAAGTGGAAATATATTAAAATCATAAATGGAGAACTTGAAATAATAGTTTTTTTATGAGGCATGATATCTTTTTGTTTCTTTAAATTGATTTGATTGATCTCATTGATATGTGTTTTGGATTTGATTTGATTTGATTTTTACTTGTCCAGGAGTCCAAGTGATAAGTGTGGGGGAATTGATAGAGCAAATATTTTCAATTAATTTATATTGAATATCATTGTTTTAAACCCAAAAAATTGTTCTTCTAAGATGAATTGTTTCATTTTTTTGATAATGGTGTTATTTTGAGCTGAATAGTAAAAATTGGCCATTTTGGATTTTTAACAGTTTTAAATTATTTCGGTAGTTTGTCCATAACATTATATACACTGATCCAAATTGAAAAATTATTTATTTTCCAGATTCTACACATCTAGGGATTCATTTAATATATTTGGACTAAAATTTGAATCGTCCATATGGAAGCTCAAAAGAAGCTCACAAGTTGGCTCAAGAAAACTGTTTTCAGTTCTGCCTAGTTTTGATGTGGGATCCATAACTCATCCACTATAGGCCCAAAGCTTATGAAATTCGGTGGGTGGACGCGAAAGGAGTTTTGGAGCATCTTTTATGAAGGATTCACCGAGTTAATGGGCCGTTTATGGGGACATTAAAGCACCCTAATCCGGAGGAGTTCGTTTTAAAGAGTCTGACTGGACAGAATAAATGCTCATAGGAAAACGGCCATAACTCTCGGAATACAGGTCCAAAGCCGCTGAAATTTTGAGGGGACACGGAAAGGGGAATTATGAACAACATTTAAGAAGGGCTCAACGCGTGAAGATGTCATTTAATGGGTCTACAACGCGTCTACATTCGGGTGAAGCATTCTGGCTATAAAAGGAGGAGAGCTCCGCCCTCTCAAGGCATCCCATTCTCCAGCCATTCCTTCCGGGACACCAAGAAGGAGAACTTTTCAGCTTTCTCTTTTATTTATTTTCTTTTTCATAGTTTTTTAATGTCTTCTTCTTCCCCATTAAACTCTATTACCCTTACCATGGTGGGGTAAACTTTTGGAGTGATTGGGGAAGGGTTGGTTTTCTACATTGTAATGCTTGTGTTTTTGGACGCAATTGAATAAATTTCTTTCTTCTTAAAAGTTGTTTTCAAATTCTTATAGCGGATTTTATAATCAAGTGCGATCGTTTTGAATATTAATTCCGTTATTGGTTTTTGCCTTGGTAAAATAATCAATATCTCCCTCCACTAATTTCTGGTTTATATACGATGGAATAAACCAGGAATTAGTGGTGAAGTACTCGACGATCGTCAGTACGTGTAAAAGGTGTAGTGAATGTTTTTGATTGTTTGGGATAAAAAAACCCGATTGGGTATTTCCAATTTAAATTAAGGATATTCAATACAACAATTTTACACATGGAAGGAGAGTTCACCAAACCAAGATCTTGGTAAGGTTTTCTCTCACAATAATAATTTCACCATGGAAGTGAGAGGAAACGATTGTGGAAACTCACTTTAATCAACTAAGAAGAAGAGGTTTGAATTAAATTGAACAAGGATAGCATTATAATTAGGAAACCGACCCCGACCTAATCAAACTTTTAAATTTCATTGTTTTTCAATCATTTGAATTTCAAATTTCCATTCACAACATTTTTACCACCATTTTAAAGTGACAACCCATTTTGTGTGCACTTCTCTTCGGGAGACATCCAAGTTCAACCACATTACTACATTTTAACTTAGGAAACAATTGTTTTGCCATGCCCTATGACAGGCGTGCGTCAATTAACTTACATATGTTTAATATATCACATTACCAAATGTATTGCAGGTATTTAACTGACTCACCTTACATGTAATGGACATTGTCCATTAAGGGTTTTTCTTTACTCCCAATTACCACTCTCATCAAAAATTCACATCAGTCAAATTTTAAAATAAATACTATTAATATAGATTAAATTTCACCATATCTATATATAAAAAAATTTCATTCCACACACTTTTTCATCATAACAATAATAAAAATATAATTTCGGACCATAAAAATTAATTTTTGTTAACTAATGAAATTATAAGGAATTTACATTTCTTTTGGAAACATTAAAAAACTCTACATTCCCAAATTAATCAGAAAATTATCTTATTAAAAATAAATATTTGAAATTGTGAAGGAATCATAATAATTAATAAACTACATGATTCTAGGAAAAATCATTCATGTTTTAAATTTTTTACAAAATTACGTCTCACATTTGTAATATTAATAAAATGTGACCTATTAAGAAAAAAATTAAATGATCCCTTTTTATAACCATTGTAAAAATTATAAAAAAGTTAAAATTTTCCATTGAAAATAATTAATGATCACTTTTGAAACATTTTAATGTACATTGAATTGGAAGTGAATGATTTTTAAAATATATCATTAAAATGAAGTTTTAAAGAAAACCCCTTACCACTTTGGATATATTTAAATAAAAACCAAATTCAAGAAGGTAAAAACTAAAGGCTTTATAATACAATTGAATTTTAGTAAATTAATGATAAAACTAATTCATATGGTAATATATACACCACACAAAAGATATAATTTTCTAAAAACATTCCTACATCTCAGAGAATGGAAATTGAGAAATGAAATCCATACAATGAGTCCCCACCTATTTTGTATATTAACTAACTCATGAATAATATAATTATATTAATATTATATTTTCTTAAAAATTAATATTTATTATCATATAATAATATTTTTTATTTCATTTATTACTTTGAATTATTTAGTTATTAGATATATTAAGTTTATATTAGATGTTTAGAGGACATTCAATTCATATTCCAAAAATTTCATTGGTATGTTGTCCAAGGTAAAAAAATGTTCAGAGTTATATCATATATGGAATATTAATCATGAAATAATTATTATTTTTATAAATTAAATAATTGTTTTTGACAATCAATAAATGGTATACCTGAAAAAATAAATCACATTACTTCATAGAGGTGGTAGTCCACACATACACATGAACGGTGATATCATTTTCCAATGGATGAAAGGGTAAGAAGGTAAAAATTATTTTTACCTCTAGATAATAATAATTATTTTAGGAATAACTATTATATTCATTAAATCCATTATAATATATATCCTTGTGAGTAGGTGATGAAAAATGAATCATATCGCTCCTAAGAGGTGGTAGTCCACACATACACATGAGTGATATTTACATTTCCCAAAGGAAGTGAAATGAGATGAGAAGAGGTTTTGAAATAAAAATTGTAACATTTAATTATATTATAGATAAATATTTTACCGTATCATCATGGTTATATATTATTTTGAGGAGGTGTGATTAGAATAAACATGAAAAGGCTCAGTTACAAGTTATAAATCTTCAAAAAAAAATAGCCTTTGGATTATATCTTAATCCATCAACGCTAATTGTTTGGTGACATTAGAACCCTTAGTAAATTAGGAGAATGGTTTTTAATTTATTTAGTTAGTTATTAGAGGATCTAAATGTCTCAATAAGTGCGATTAATAACGGATAGGTGGTTTCCATTTTAGGTGGGGTGGGTGGTAATATTGTAAATATATGAAAAGATAATATATAATATGTGTATGAATAATGTAAAAAGGATAAAAAATTACAAATTATTTAAATATAAATATGATATATTTAATATAAATTAATTAAAAAAATTATACAACATTAAGTATAATTTTTATCCTTTTTTCAAAGTTTAACCACTCATTAACACATTTAACCTGAACAACCGTAACAAAATTTTCAAACTCATAGGGTTATAAAAGTAATTTTAAAAAATACAGTGGAACATTTAAAAAAGTGAATGATAGTATAAATTATTTCCATTACAATTAATTTTATATTGTTTTTTATTATTTAATAATTATTTAAAAATTATTATAAAATAATTAATATCATTTTACGTCATCTTTAGGTCTATTCAAAAAAAAAGGAAATTAAATGTGTAAAACCCAAAAAATGAATTTTAATATATATTATTTCAAAATCCAATATAAAATATAAATGTATAATATTTTTTTGGAACACCAAAATTCATCAACAAAATATTAGTTTTAATGTTTTAAAAATAATATAATTGTTTTTTCTATTGTTTTCTCAATCATTGTGTCAGTGTTGTCTATGTATTTCAGATAATTATAGAATATCTAAAGAAAATAGTAAATAAATATCATAAATAAATATTATTGGATATAAATATTAACATCTATATTCCATTATATATCATTTGTTATATATCTATATTATGAGAATAAAATGAGTGAGAGAGGGTGGCATTCTGTAATTATCCTTTATATAAAAATAATATAAATCTTGTAATTAATTCAAAGTGAATCCTATATGCCATATTTTTTAAGATAATATATTTATGTTCAAAATAAACTCATTAAAGCAAATAAATGTTTTTTTTGATTCATAGTGCCTTATCTAATTCCTATAACTTTGTCTAACCTTTTTTTTCCTTTACCATGGTGATAATATTTTATCATAGTTAATATTCTTAATTACCAAAAATAAAATAAAATTATTACCAAATTTGAAACTCCTTATTAAAAATATGAAATAATTTCGTTAATATTAAATTCATTTATGTGTAATAATTTAATTTTCAAATAAGTGTGAACTGAAAAGAAAAATAGTTTTTAGATAAATACACATTTTATGAAAAAAAATTATTTTATTCTAAAATAATTAATAAAGTTGATTATAATGGCATGAATTTTATTATTTTTAATAATAATAATATGTAAATATAAATAATATCCAAAACTAAATTTATAATTTAAATTTGTTTCATTAATAATAATTAAATTATTTTTTAAGAAAAAATCCGTATTTTTCACTATTCATCCAAAAACCATCCATCAAAGAATGTTCTCAAAAAATTATCTTAATATTGATATGAAATTATGAGGAAAAAATTATTGAACTTTTATTAAATAAAATTCCTAAAATTTGTAGAAATTAATCATAATATCCCCATATAAAATGCAATATAAAACACTTTGGAAGAGATGGTTTTTTAAAATTATAAAGTAAATTTACACTCATTAAATATCTAGTAACCAATATTAGATGAATTTTAATTTATTTTAATAAATATATTAATTATAAATTTCTTTGAAATCATTAAAATATAGTGATTAAAAAAATTTAATTTGAAAAAACTACATTTCATACATAAATCCTTTTTCTAAAAAAATATATTTTTATATTATATGATTTTTAAAACATTGTAATTATTTACAATGAATTAATTATTAAATTTATGTTGTTGGAAATTTTTCAAAATATATTTCATAATTTGGATAATCCTGTTCATACCTTCCAATCTAACTGCGGGGTTATGAAACTCGTATTTTAAAACTAAAACACACTCTTTGTAAAGTATTTTATTATGTGTCGTGTGAACAATCAAATATAATATTATTTTTTAAACTAGATTAAAATGGGCTTAAATTCCTCCCAATGAAATTTATTCCCCTCAATTGAATTTGATAAGATATAAATTAATTTATTATTATATAAAGTTCTATTACATATTCCATAGCAGAACATGAGGCCAAGAAAGAACTTGTAGTAAATGCATAGGTCTAGTGATTTTACCTCGCACCGTATCCCTCAATGAAAACCACCCCACAACCAATGGATAGTAAAAATAAATTTACCAACAAATATAAATTCAATAATATATATATATATATATATATTATCATTAACCTTAATTTCTAGGTCAAGACAGGACACAATAAATGCATGAACCTCTATAAGACTCATACTTGTGGATTTGTTTCTAAAGTATACCATTATTGTCGAGTGTTACTTCATATATAATACTTGTTTTATTTAAGAAAATAATTTACCATAGAAATATATATGTTATTGAAACATATGCACTTGATTTCATTCCACATCATAAGATTAGTTTTATCCGTAGTTTTTTCATTGATTTGTTTATACTTATCCCTCATCTCCAACTCTATGTGATGAATATTAGAGATGAATTTTTCATTCTTGAGACTCTGAAATCATAATTAAATAGATAAAAAGAACCAAAAATGGATAAAATTATAATTTTCTCATTTAAATCTATTAGTCAAAACAATATATGGTTAGTAAATATTAAAATTATATCACATATTTTACCAAGGTCAAAATATCAATTATTTCTATGTAACATAAATCATTCTAAAAGTAAACAACAAAAAATTTATATTATGTAATCATATAATGTTACCAACATAGGTGACTTAATCAAAAATAACATTAGTCTCATAGTCAATAAATAACTCTTCAATACCTTGGTTTCTTATATAATAAAATTTATGCTCCCAAAACTTTACAAGCCATTTATCCCAATTCTCCATAATTATATTGACATTAAATATCATATTAACCTTTGAGGTTATAAATATAATCCACCATATTTTTAGAAAATATAAAATTATTCCAGCTATAATAAAATTTTCATTAAACCAAAATTATGCTTATGGGTTACATATACCTATAACATCTATTAAAACTCAACAAATGTCTCCCAAAGTCCAATAATCAAATAAATCATCAAAGTAGAATTAACTCCATTAAACAAACTATAATTATTTAATTTATCAAACATTAAATAAAAAACCACTATATAATAACTCTTGAAATCCTATATTAAGACATTTTAATCATTTTAGGTCATTCATAAATGGTTGACCATGATTTAATATTTTTTTTTAATACTAGTTCTATAAAAAAAATCACCATGTGATAATATATATCAATATCAATAAAATCATTTTGTAAACATTAAACATTATAAAATTGTTAAAAATATCACATAAATTATATATTTCATTAATATATTCTTCATTTTCAACATATATCCCTTCTAATTCAAAACTAATAGAGTCTTATATATCTATTTAATAACCTTTCTTCTGAAGAAATTTATTTTCGTAATACATATACTCCCCTCATTTGAAACATCTTCCTATTAAATTAATGAATTTTTCTATCTGATTATTTCAATATTCTTAACATTTTTGAAGTTTTATATGTTTACCTTTATTATATTTTTCACCTAAACATCTATGAAAATATATATTTCATTACCTAGTGAATTATAAAACTCAAATAATATTAAGCAATTAATTATAACTCTATATTTTAGATTAAGAAAAACCACAATATTTTTCACCCCATTTACAATAAGTTTAGTTTTTTATTCTAAAAACAATTGTATTATCCTAAATATCGAATATTATCATGGTTCTTTTTTGTTCTATCCACTTACTATATCCAAAATAAGTTGTTTAATAATTTCAAATAAAATCATAATAAACCATTATTTGAAGAGGTCAAACATAAAATAATCCTTAACCATGTAATCATATAATCAATTACAAAATTCATCTTTATCGTATTATCCATTACGCATTTAGATGAATTAAAAATTATTCTTAACTAAAATCTATTACTATATATTTTTCTGAACCCTTTAACTAATACCAACTACAATGTAATGTACCTTTAAGTTCCAATAATTACATATTTTACAATGAGAATTTCAATTTCATTACATTATCATAATAATTTAGGTTTGTAGTTTTATAGAATTATGAAAAAAACTTATTTATAAATCCATTACAAAAAATAGGACATTAAAAGTGAATACAAATTCTTTCCAAAAACAGGATTAGGAAATTTTGAGAAATGTTTTATTTAAATCACCTTCTCTTCTATTAAGATAAGTCCACATATCTGAAAGATTTAATTTTCTATTGTTCTTAATCATCACTATGTCTTATCAAAACAATTTGAAAAATTGGTATATGTATAAAATGAACATTATAATATATAAATAAATAAAAATTAATTCTTCCTTTTTCAAAATAATAAAACCGATACGTAAAATTTTCATTTTACATAAGAAACATGGAATAAAAAATATTCATTACATACTCATGAAATTAACATCAAAGAAAAATCTTTTTACTAAACATTTTTTATTAAATAAAATAGAAAACTAATAATCGTGTATTCCATTCCATGAGATAATAATTTTCACTATTAAAAATCCAAATTTTCGTATAAATCATAAAATAATTGTTCACATTTTGAAAAAAATGACATCCATGATATCCCATTTGAATGCAGAGATAAAATATATAGGATAAATATGGATTCAAAATTTAATCATGGAATCACCTAATAAGATAATTCAAAATTATTCTTTGGTGTATCTAACATTTGTTAAATTTCCCACTTCATAAGAGTAATTAACATCATTCATATTCTCTTAGGAGTAACATACATAAGTTAACTCTATCACATCATAGATGTGATAGAATACTTCCAAATTCTATTAAGATTATCTTACATTAGTAAAATTTTTCACTAATCTCAATTCATTGGAGGGATTTAATAGACTCACCTATCATATAATAGAAATATTCCCAAAGGGATTTTCGTTCACTCTCTATTCCCACATTCATCTATAACGATAATTATTATTGTTTTTATTAAAAACATAAAATAACATGAAGTATTAATAACACAGACATAGACAAAAACATATATATACTTTTCAAACCCTTCAATTTTAATCATAAATATAAAAAATTTATAATTTTAGCAAATACAAAGACGCTCTTTTAGTTATCACCTAATGTTGAGACGAAATATTTTTTATTTTAAAAAAATAAAAATAAATATTTCAAGAAAAATCAGAAAAAAATATTTATTTAATACCATGCATAATTATGGAGTAGGATAGTTATATAAGAAAACATATGATGTCTATAAATTTTTTTTTATGTCGTATAAGATAAAAAACAATATTTTATACATTCGTAAAAAGGGTAAAAGTTGACTTGTTTTGGAAAATTTTAAAAGATTCCTTTTAATAACAATTATAAAATTTCAAAGATAGTTAAAGTTTTAATTTTTAATTATTTAAATAAAATTCATGAATCATTTTAAACATATTTTTATTTGTAGAGAAATATATTTAATGTTTTAACATTAAAACTATGTTATAATGAAAATATTTTACCATTTTAGTAAATTTGAATAAAAAAGAAACCAAAGAATATAATATTAAATAGTTTTTATAAAAATATTTTTTATATTAAATAAATTATAACATAAATCCATCTGTTATTACATTCCCTATAGAAAATAATACATGTGGTTGAAAAAAAATAGGTCTCAATGAATGTAAATTAATATGATAAATCTATTTCGTCGAATCACAAATCATATTGTACATTATATAAATCCTATATTATAAAATTATATTATTTTTATTCATGATTGAAAAAACTAAATTTATTACCATATCATAATCCATTTTATATAATTTATTATAGTATCTTAATTTTTGACTAAATTAGTTATGTTTGCATCATACATTCAAATGATGTTCTATTCTTATTCTCAAAACAACTTCCTTAGAATGACCATTGTAAAATGGGTAATTTTTATATAATATACAGAATATATATCATTTCAAAATTTTCATTCATATATATTCAATAAAATTGTATAAAAATATATGAATTGTTATTAAGAATAATTTATTTTATTACTTCATAGACGTGGTAGTCGACACTTATGCACAAATGATACTATTATTTTCCAATTGAGGGAAGGGTAATAATGAAAGTAGTGAATTATATTTATTGAATAATATATATGTAATAAATATATTTTATATTCATTAAATAAATCATAATAACTATACTTATTAGGTGGTGATAAAAAATGAAACACAAATATTTGAGGATGTGGTGATCCACACATACACAAAAGGGATGATTATATATACCATGGGATGAAAAATTTAATGAAAATGGATAATGAAATGAACATAATAACTTTTAAATATATTTATGAAATTTATTTCATCATATAATCATTAATATATATGATTATAAGGTTGTTTAAGATGAAATAAACACGAAAAAACACAGTTGATTGTTATACCTCTTCTTAGAAAAATATCCTCTTGCATTCACATTTATACTAATAGGTTGGAATTTTAGTGAGACTATAACTTATTAAAAATGGCAAGGATGGTTTGGAAGGAATTTATTTAAAATATTGGTCAAAATTAAAGGCTATAAAGGTGTGATGAATAAATTATAGGCAATTCCCTATTATAAGTGATGTGTGTAAAAATCATGAAAATAAATGAAATTTTAATATATAATGTCATGAACCAGCTAAAATACCATGGTAACCTGATAAAAAATCTATCCATAAGATTTCCCAAATGTTTTTCTCAAACCCCATAGATTTTATACTAGAAAAGTCATCATACTATTAAAGAGGGATAAAATTTGCAAAAAATAGAAGAAGAAAAAATAATATATGTATGTATACTCAAAACTCCAAATGGAGAATGTACCAAAAAACCAAATAGTTATATAAAAAAAGAAGAAAATTATCAATTTACTCAAAATCTAAATGGTTGAACACAAACATCCTATGAAATAAGTCGATGGAATCTCCACATGATTCCCCCATCACTTGAATCTTAAAGGTTCATGAAGAACAACCACCTCCCAGTTCCACATTCCCATTAATAGGACATGTCATAAAAAAATACCAATGTATAAAGAAAATTATAAGGTGTGAGATATAAATCCTACAGAACCTCACCATTTTTTCTTTTATAGATGATATAATAATAAACAAAAAATTAGTTCAAATTCAATTTGATAGGGAAATATAATAAATTTTTCATATTTAAAAAAACACGCATTCATGTCAAAATGATGGAAAACATTTTAAAGTTGGATTAAGAAAATAATTTAAATAAAATAATTTTTATATATCTCTTGGAATGACATAAAATTGTGAAATAAAAAATGTAATATATAATAAAATCAGACCACACAACAGTAACCATGGTCATCTTCTCAGAAGTATATTATTTTCTTTCTATAGGATCCTCACAATTCTAAAATTGGTGATCATAGAAAAAAGTTCCCATATGTCTCTCACACATAGGATGAAAAGGACTCATTAACATCGCATCATGGATGATCATGCCAAACTATATTTTATTAGAATTTTCATCATTAAACCATTGTTATGGGGGAAATATCCTAGAATTTTTGTTACAAATTGCCCACTAACTACTTAGGCTCACATAAGCTCAATCAATCAATCAGTATTTGGTATTCAATATCCAAATTTAAAGATTAAATTTTCCAATAAAATTTCAAAACCAAAATATGGGATCTTAAAAGTATCATGATTTTTTAAATCAAAAACAAATAATGATTTTAATCATTTCAAATCATTTCATTTTTCAAAAAATCATCTCAAATAATTTTATCAAAATGATTTAAAAATTATGCCATAATTTTTCATAATTAATCCTTCAATTGAAATTCCACTAAAATTGGGGTTTTTCCTAATAATAAATTCCATTTAAAATATCATAATCAAATTATTCGAAATATAGTTTTAAAAAATGAATTAAAATAAATATTTAAAAAATCATGAAAATGAACATTTTACATTCATGGGAAATTTCAAATGGAACCACAAACCATTCTGAAAAAGATCCAAAAATCCACACTCATAGTGAGGAGTTATAATGAATAATAAAGCGCAGAAGATCGAGGAACCCAACCTAGAATCCATATTCAATGACCCAATGTTTAAATCCATCAATTACATGATCATTTATCATAATAAGATTAGGATATAATATGATACCAGAAGGAAACATGAAGAATACTTACATAGAGAGATGTACGACAACCAATACAATGATCAGTCACCGAACAAATAATTCAGATGGAGGAGAGATATCCAAAATGACCTTGGGAGTACTCTTGATTGAGAAATGAGCGATTCATGTGGGATAAAAACAAATAAACATCCCAGTGCCTAAAAAATACAAGTCATTCATTTTAAACATCTTGTTACCCCAGTTCAGATCGTTTGATAAGTTAATGGAAAATAACCTAAAACATGTTGCCATTTTATTAAAGAAATAATTTTTGATCATTTAATGTTGTATAAACTATACACAGCATATACCCATTTAAGACTATGCACTAGTATCACAGAATATTCCCCACAATCATTAATTGTATTGTAATACCTTTAAATGACATGTAATCATCCAAAAGATAATAGACAAGATTGTTTCAACTGAAAACTCAAAAACCAATAACTAAGGGTTAAGGAAATCAATAAAAGTATTTTGGGATGTTACAGATAATATATGTATAACTCATTAAAATGTGCAAAATAATTCAAAATTTTGAATGTAGTGAGGTTAATGTTAAAATGAATTAAAAAATAGAAATAAAGTTAGGAATCTTTTTTGGCAGTTAAAACATTATTTCATAAATTACCCCCTTGTTCATGAATTTAACCTTTATATTTATAAAAAATTAAATCATTAAGTGTCATAAAAGTTATTTTGAAAACACCATATGAAACACACATAAATCAGGAATGATGTGATAAAAAATTTCAAATCTACATGATTTTATAATGGGATTTTATGACATTAAAACTATTCCAGAATAATTATAAATCAATAAATACCATCTATTATCATTTTTATAGATATTCACAAAATTTTAATTTGATCATATATTGATAGAAAAATAATTTTAATTTTATACTATTTTAGAATAATTTATACATTATCTGTATAATAACCTCTTGGATCAATATAATTCTTCCAAAGCACATTACACTTAATGTTTTAAAAATAATTCACTTTCTTTTTCTACTACTTGCACAAGTGTTGTGTCGATGTTGCCTAAGATTTCAAGGTTATTATAAATACTATAAAAAATAAAAAATATATTAATATTAAAAATATAATTTATTATTAATAATATTTCTTACCTATATTCTTTCATTTATAATTTTTAACTATATCTATATTATGAAAACATAATAAGTGATAGATAGTACAAATTTGTAATTATACATTGCATAAAATAATATAAAGATTGTAATCATTGTAAAATTTAACCAATATGACATATTTTACAAGATAAGATGATTTTGGTCAAAATTAATTAATCCAATGAAATTAATTAAAGTATTAAATTTTTTTGAGACTTTTCTCATATTTTTTTACATTGTTTAACCCATTTTACCATTACCATGGTGAAAAAAATTACCATGATTACTATTCATCATAAAAAATAGATTATTATTACCAAATTTGGAAACTAGATTTCAAATATGAAAAACATTTTTTATAATTCAATTTTTTTAAGTTGTAAAACTTAATTTTAATATGAGTTCATAAAAAATTAAAAAACGTTTATAAAAATATACATTTTAAGAAAAAAATTGAATTTATATGAAAAACTTATATATCATTGATTCATGTTAAATTTATTACATCATTTTTAATAACAATTTTCATATTTACTCCTATAAAATCATAACCAAACGTTTCATTGGATTTTATTTTGAATAAGAGTTAATAATTAACAGTTTTGGAAAAATCATTTTTCCCTATATTAAACCAAAAAACAACATTTTTTAATAAAAACACAAACAAACATCTCAATTTTTTACAACATTTTTTTAAAAAAATTTACCATTTTATAAAAGAAATTTTTGAAATGTATCAATAATTTATCATATAATCCATGAACAAAACTCAGTAAAAATCATTTAAAAAATGAATTTTTGATGTATAAAATGAATTTACACTCATTTATTATGCATTGACCACAATTAAAAGAATAATAATTTATTATATTAAATAGGTGATTTATAAATTTTATTAAAATAATTATACTATAGTGATTTATGAAATTTAAATTCTTAAAAAAATACATTTCATATATAAATTGGTTTTCTGAAAATTATCTCACACAATTTGGCAATATTTTCTTTAAAATTGATTTCATATTTCTATGTAGTTAGTAATAATTTTTTATGGAGGAAAAAAATTTCGATATATATTTCATAATGAATTTACTCTTGTTCATATACTCTAACCCAACTATCGTGTTATATTTTTCATATTTTAATAATAATATTTTAATTGGATATCACAGTTATTTTAATAATTATATTTCATGGGGTATATTTAATAAATAATATTATTTAATTTATAATTAAATATCAATTTTTACATTCCCTCCATCAACATTTAATGAAACATCATCCTTTCAATTTTAATTTTGTTTTATTAAAATGAATTATCAGAAAATAGTAATAAAATAATATGTGGATATTTTCATCAATATTAATTCCCTAGTTAAGACCAAAAACTAAAAAAACATTCACCTCTATAAGAATCAAACATGAATATTCTTTTCTAAATGAGTACATTGATTATTGAGTTTTTCTTGCTGTATACTAATCATTATATTTCAGACATTATTTTACCATCAATATAGAGTTTTTATGGAAACATAATTTCATGATTTCTTCCAAATTATTAAGTTGAATATCATCATTAATTTTTTATTCTATAATTTTTAAATTATATTTCATTTCTTACTCTAAGAGATCAATATTTTGGAAGAATGTTTCATTCCAAGATCACAAAAAACAACAAGTAATTGGTCAAAATACCCCTAAATTGATGGACACTTATTTCTCAATTTTTTATCTATTAATTAAAAAAAGTTCTACCTCAAGTGTAAATAATATCCACAACTAGAAAATAATTCAATAATCTCAAAAATATCTGAAAAAAATTATTATATGTTCAATATATATCCTTCTATAAAATAGTCAATATATGCCATTCCAAAATCGAATCCTAATTATTATAATGATTTGATCACATATTCCTCCATGATAAACACAATACATATCTCAAAATAACATAAATAACTCTTAAATAAACATAAAATTTTTTTATGTACCCTTATAATAAAATTTTCCCTTATTTTTACATAAAAATAACTTTAACCACTTATCCTAAAAAAATAAATTTTCTACACCAAGGGTTTCTATATATAAAAAATTTGTTCCCTAAGTGAAATAAAAATTTTACCAAAATTATCCATGATTACCACAAAATCATGGATCCTGTTAACACTACAGGTTATAAATATCTTTCAACATGTGTGCAAAAAATATAATAAACACTATTCATTAAATAACCATTTTACTAAAACAAAATTTAAACATAAGGGTTACATATACCATAAAAATCAATTAAAAATAAATAAATTTATCCAAATGTACTTTCATCACATTAAACCTCAAAATAGTATTAATGAAACTATTCTTATTACAATCTTTAAATTTATCAACTAATAAATTAAATACCACAAAATTATAACTCTAGAAACCCTATATATAGACACAGTAATAATTAATTGTCTATTATAAACCTTTAATTATGATTTTCCATCAAATTTCTAAATAATTCCTTTCTATACAAAATAAATCCTCCCCAGATATTCAAAAATCACAAACTAAATGTGCTTAAAACTATAAACATTATGAAATTTGGTAAAATAAAAAATAACTTTTATATGTAATTCATAGTTTTTTAATCATTAACATATAAAACTACCAAAACTATATTCATATATTCTTTTATATATGTTTCATGAACATACCAACTAGGAAATTTATTTTAATAATACATATTCACGATCTATTTGAACCCTTTTCTTTTTGTTTTGATAAAATAATATGAGTTCTTATTCCCACATTATAGACATGTATGAAGATTTATCATTTTACATTTATGATTTTTTAAATAAAAAATATATTTTTATCTTATTTGGTACATTAGAAAACTCACATAGTTTAGGTATTTATTCATTACTCGGTATAGTAGATTGGTATTAACCACAAGGGTTTTAACTCAATATCAATTCCCATTTCATCGATCATTATGAAAACCATTACATTTCCCTTAAATTATAATGTTAAATTGGTTCCTACTTGTTATATAAATTCAGTAAAACCAAAACAGTTTGTGTGGGCATATAAAATAAAATTATAATAATGAATATTATTGGGAGGATAAAAAATATAATATTTTTAACCATGAAATCATTTATTCAATGAATATAATTAAATATTTACTATTATCCATTACAATTTTAAAATACTTCTAACATATGCTCAAATAAAATTCAGATATCAAAGGTTATCTAAACCCTTCCTCTAATACCAACTAAAACATCACGTACCATTAATAACCAATAATTAAATGTTTTATTACAATGTTAGTACATTTCACACATTCTAATCAACTTCTGGTTATTAAAAGTTTTATTATATGAAACAAATCTTACATTTAAAACCTTACAAAAAAGTGGGGACTACCACAATGAATACATTTTTTCACTAAAAAAAATTACAAAATTTAAACTCTTGTTTCATTCATAATACATTCATTTTTTTTGTAAATCCCCATAATCGAAATATTTATCTTTATAAAGGTTATTATATTAAGTAATTCATATTATTTTTTAAGACAGATTAAGAATAAAAAATCATTGAAATTGAATTAATAAAATTGAAATTTTTTTATCCTTTTAAAAGTTCATGAAAACCCATAATGGATTTTTTATCTTTTCTTAATAAACTAAGAGAAAAAATAAAAATTAATTTCTCTTGAAATTATTATTAAATAATATTATTTCATGAAACATTTTTTAATAATTAAAAATTTAATAAATAAGAATCATGAATGAATTTACAGTAAAATAAATCTTTAACATTAAAGTGATCTCAAATAGTTTATTAAATTATAACCTCAATTTTTACCATTTTGAATCAATATATTTCTCCAAAAATACATTTCATGAATAGAGAAAAATAATAATAAATAGAGGGAATCATAATTTCAATAAGAATTAAATTAATAGGATATGTATAATAGTATTTTACTTAATTAAATTACATCTTTTATCTAGTTTACTTTATAGGATTCATTGACTTTGTCAAAATTATTTTCGGAGTAACTCACATCAGTTAACACCATCAATTCGTATGATTAGACAATTGTATCCACATTATATAGAGATTAACTAACATAATTTAAATTCATCATATAACCTATTTAATTATAAGGAACTAACATAGCCACCCACAACATAATATACATAATAACTATAAGGGTTTGGGTTCACTTCACATTCCCATTTTCGTCAATAACAACGATTTTTATTATTTTCAAATCAAAAAAATTAATTGACTGAATAGTTTATCATATATAGATATCAATGAATTTTAGAAATGTTACATTTCATTATTGAAAACATGAAATTTTCATTTTATCCCATAAGAAGAGACAATTAATGTTATCTCATAAAAATGAGAAGAAAATTTCTTTTCTATTGAAAATTTAAAAAAAAAATATCTGATTACAACAACAAAATTAACTTAAAAAACAATGAATCCTTTGAAGGAATATTTATAATAAATAAATTGTATAAATGAGGTAAAATCAATTCATTTCACATGTATTTAGATAACATTTTTCATTTTTGGTAAAAACAGTAAAACATGACCTATTCTACAGAATTTAAAAATATTCCTTTATAAAATATTTTTAAAAAATCAAGGATAGTTAAAATTTACCATTTTATGTTTTTTAATAAAATTCATGAAACAATTAAATTACATGGACATGGAGGGGATTTATTTAAAAAGTAAGACATTAAAATAATATTTTAATGAAAATCCCTTACCTATTTGATAACTTACAAACCAAATGTATCATGAAGAATACAACATTAAAATGATTTTTAATACAATTTAATTTATTTAACTGAATTATAATAGTAATACATATTATATTATATTCACCGCCATAAATAAATTATATGATTAAAATGGAATAAATCTAATGGGAGAAAAATTGAATAAGAAATCCCATAGCTCAAGTCCCAAACTGTTTCGTATGTTCTTATAACACCGGTATAATAAAATTATATTAATTTAATACTTTATTTGGGAAAAAATAAGTTTTATTACATTACAATAATCCATTATATTTTAATTATAACCATGGATTATGTAGTTACTAAATCATTTAATTTTAATTGATATATTTTGAGAATGTTCAGTTCATTTTATCAAAACAACCTCAATCGGTTTACTATGGTCAAAGGAGTCAAGGTTATATCATCTAAAAAATATTAATTATAACATAATTATAATTCTTATACATTAAATAAAATTCTATACTATCTATTAATTTCATACATGAAATATATATAACATTTCTTAGTGGAGGTGGTATTTCTAATATATTCTTGAACGATGTTATAATTTTCTAGAGGATAGAGTGGATATATGGTATGTCATATATTATCATTAAAGGGTACTAATTTTTTAATTATTATCCTGTATAATTATTATATACATCATATTAAATATGATCTTCAGGTGATGATGAAAAATGATACACATAGCTTTATAGAGGTGGTAGTCCCCACATACACATGATCAATAATTTCATTTCCCATAGGAATATAAATTAAATTACAATGGGTTTTGGAATAGAAATAATAACATTTATGTGTATTTATGATTTTCATTTCATCAAATAATAATGGTTATAAAATTATTTTTAAGAGGAGTAAGAATAAATAAACTTTCAAACTCCCTCTTAAGAGTTATACCTCTTTATTGGAAAACACCCTTTGGCATGAACACTAAAAATTATTTGTTGCTCTTATGTTGAAAAAAGTACCTCTTAGGAATGATGAGGAAGGTTATTAAGGTATTTCAAGAGGTATTGGTTGAGTTAAATTTCATAATATTTGTGAGGAAGAGAGGATTGGTGGTTTTCCATTACTAGGGAGGAAGGTGGGAATCTTGTTAGTACATGAAATATTCATATATTATATGTGTCTAACTCATGAAAAGTGGATCAGAATTTTCATATATTAAATATTAGTATGAGGTCTAAAATAATTAAACCAATAAAATTGGTAAATGATTTTGTGTGTTTTGGAAGATTATATAATAGTTTAAACCCCAAATTTTCTATTTTGACCATAAATGTGGTAACAAATGTTTTAAACCCTATTGTCCATAAAAGTAATTTTCATATTTATAAGTGGAAAAAACATAATAAATGGATTATAAGATCAAAAAATTCCATTAAACATGAGTTCATTTATTATTTTTTTGATTTTATACTGGTACAACAAATATTTTTTAAATAATAAGTATAATTTATGTCATTTTTTGGACTATACATAGAATTTGAAAACAAAAAAATTATGAAAACAATGGATTTATGTTAATAACCATTTCACCATAATATATATATTATTTTTATCCAATAAATTATTTTAAAAAAATAATTCATCCCATAAATAATACATTTATTCTTTTTAAATAAGTTATTTCTTTTTCTATTTCTTTCATAAGTGTTGCGTCAGAGTTACGTAAGCATTCAAGGAAATTATATAATATATAAAAATTAACTATAATAAATACTATTTGTAAAAATTAAAATTTATCCTCTATAATGATTCATACATCATTTTTATTAGAATCCAGATTATGAAAACGTAATAAGTGAGAGAGAGTGACATTTTCTAATTATCTTGTACATTAAATAATATAAAGTTTATAATAAAAGTAAAGTCCCCCCAATATGCCACAGTTTTATAATTTATGATGATTATAGTTGGACTAAAATCATTAAATGAAATAAATTAAATGGTTTTACTAATGTGTTATACCTTATATGATATTTTTAACCATGTTTAAACCATTTGACTCTTTACCATGGAGATAATATTTTACCATAATTACTATAAAAATTGACAACAATGGTTTTTTAACATTATTTAAAACTAATGGTTGAAATTATGAAATAATAATAATATTTTTTATTTATATATTTTTTAAAAATCAATTTTAATGTAAATGTGTGCAATTTAATGAAATTTTGTTTTTAGAAAAATACTTGTTCAAAATATAAAATTATTTTATGCCTCTCTAATGTATAATATTGATTCTCATAGAATTAATTGGATTATATTTAAAATAATAAAACTTATATAACGTTATAAACAAAAAAAAAATTGTAGGAATGAGTATAGTTTGATTAAAAGTAAAGAAATGATCATTTTTACAAAATTGGAATTTATCACTATTCATCAAAAAAATTATAAAACATATCATGTATTTATCATATTTTAACATTAAAAATATTATTTCAAAAATTATTAACTTTATATTAAATAAAATATGTAAACATTTTAGAAATTGATTATAATATATGCACATAAAATCAAGTACAAATAATTTTCATTTAAAATGTATTTTTTACATTTTAAATGAATTTAATATCATCATTTATATAGTAACCAAAATTATATGAATATAAATTTAGTTTATTTAATATATAATCTAAGATTTTAATCAAAATCATTCTACATTAAATATTAACTAAATTTTCTTTGATAAAAATGTATTAAATTCAAAAAAAAAGTTTCTAAAAAATACCTCCTTTAATACTGTATGATTTTATTTAAAAATGAATTTATATTTACATGGAAATATTTAGTAGGTTATTATTAAAGAAATATATTATATAAATATTTCATAATGTGTTTACTCCATTTTAAATCTGCCAATCCAACGACTAGTTAACAACAGTCATAATTTAATAAAAATTATTTTTAATATAATACCAAAAATCATTTTATGTTTGGAATTGTTTTTTGTATGTGAAATCAAACATAGTATTTATACTATAGTAAGATATTTGGGTGATACATGTTTTTTTTATATATTTGAGGTATCTATTCATCAATTTTACCCTTTTACCACATTTTATCATTACTATGGTAATATAATTTTTACCTAAATAATTTTTTTTCATTAAAAATAAAATTGACCTTGCTAACTAATTTGGAAAATATAATTCAAATTATTTAATCCTTATAATTTGAATAAATTTATAAAAGTGATAAATCTTAGTATTACTATTAAAATTCATAACACACAAAAATTTGTAAATAATGTATTTTTAAGAATAAAATAAAACTTATTCGTATTATTTATCGATCAACAATAATTTAATTAATTTTAATTTATATATAAGCATATATATTATAAATATAATTAATTAAAATAAAGTTCTAGTAGTGTGAAATTTAATCATGGTAAAAAATTTGTTACAAATAGAAAAAAATTTAAAAAATTCTTATTTTATAATTTTATAAAAATTCATTAAAACTATTTATTTATTTATTAATCATTTATTTAATTGTGTTAATCAATTTTTTTAAAATAAAATTTCCAATTAAATTAAATATTTCATCAAATTTAAAATTATTAAATTCCAAATAAAAAAATAAACACAATAATATTTTAACATAAATATAATATAATTTGTGACATTGGTAATTACATTTTGTAACATCCAATCTGTTACATTAATATCCCCTCAATAACTAATGATAATATATGAAATGGTGGTAGTTACTGGTGATGGTCTAGCTAACTTCACAATCCGCACTTATTGATTTTTATCTTGGGATTGGTCAATGGGGAACCCTAGGATGAAACACATTTCGAATCATAGAAAATAATGTCTCCTAAGGTTGAATTATACTACATTATGTATTTAGTTTTCCTTCCTACAATGATTTCATAAGGAGTATTCTTATATTTCTACCATTCAATTCAACGTGTATATTATAACGGTGACATTTCAATCAAATACCACACCTAATTAACTTACAATTATTCTCATTAATTATTCTTATGTAAAATGGTGGTAACAACATTGTAACAACTCATATATATTATGTTTTTAATTACATTAATATTATACAATATTTTAATAAATTAAATTTGTAATATCTTTTTGATTTATAGTTTTAGATAAATAGTAATAAATAATATCTAACAAAACTCATTTAATGTGTATCAAACTGACTTTTCTTTCAATATTTTTGAAACTTCTCAACCCATTGGAAGCCTTCAACATCTCTAATTTATTATCCATGTTATAAAATATTTTGTTTATTTTATAATATTCATATATTTATTACCATTGGAGAATGAAATAGAATAAGGGGTTTATCTCAATTTCTTAGTAATGAAATCATATCAATGAAGAATAAGGTTTAGATATTAATAATGTGAGAAATCATTTATAAGGATATGAATATATGATAAAAGTATTATCGAAGAATAAGTCCATGGGAAAGATCATAAAATAGGATCTAAAATAATTTAATATATTTCAATAATTTAATAATAATCTTGATTCATGTAAATAAGAAATTAATATATAATATCCAGAGAAAAAAACACAAACATAATAATATATAGATGATTAAAATGAGCTAGCACATTTATCGATCAACCAACCCATACCCCCCCCAAATTTATTAAATAAAAAATATGTTTAAATGTATACAAGAAGATTAATTAACACACATCATATATATATATAAGGATAATAAAAAACATTACTTTAGACAAAATTAAATGTAATAACCACTATTATTTAGAATAATTTATATTCTAACTTTAATCATTTGATTCCTCAATATTTCATTTAGAGAAATTCATCTAGAATCCAATTATTTCATTTCCAATATACATCCCATCATCCCATATCCTATTCAATTAAAAATATGGAACCATGAAGTATATTATATATACATTCACAAACCATCATCAAAGTTGTATAATAAAATCCAGTGGTATATATCAAGAGAATAGTAACATTCTTCCAGACCACTTTAGGATTAAAACCCCCCTTCACTAGAGTAAACAAATAGAACATGGTGTGTCTACTTACCTAAAATTGAAATCATACTAACATATTGTGTTTAAAAAACTTATTACCGGACCTTGAGTTCAATATAGATATTTTTTTAAAAACCCCATTAACAGATAATATAATTAGTGACAGAGGTATCAAAACACTACTCTTATCGCCATATCAATATACTATAAAAATGAAAATTCCAATATTAGTTTGAAGTCAATATGCACTCCATTTTCACCAATACATATTTCCATAATCAATATGAATCCAATATATAATGTCTCATCCTGAATCCAATATTTATAGTATATCCACAATTAAAATGGTAAACATAATATAGAGAGAATCAATTTCTGGTGATAAGAGACATTTTGGTAAAAAATCTAGTATATCCACAATATTATAGCTAAAAATTAATACAAGGGGTTATATGTAAATATATGATGATATAATTTCATTATCCCTCTATAAAAAAGAAATAGTTTATTGAGCGTTATGATGAAAAAATCAATTGAGATATAGGAGGAGTCAACATCATTATTAGTATTGAGAGATCATTGGATGACTAAACTTCAATAAAAATTCTAGAATCTAGTTGAAGTTTTATTTTCTTCAATCATCTACAACATAAAATTTAGATATTTAGGTATATAACACAAATATTAGACATCATAAAAATATGATAATGGAAGAAATGTTATCCTTATCATGCCAAGAACATGCATTCATTTTTTACAATTCCTTAAAATCTGTACATTGCATCACTAGTATCCCACTATTGGGCATATGAAAAATTTAGAGTTATTAATTTAATAGTAGGTTCATCTTTATTTATCATTATTTCAAATATTATCAACATAATATCTTCCCATAAAACCATTATATATTTTAGATCAACAACAAGTCAAGACTGTTTAATTTCCTTATATAATTCACACTTCAATTCATAAATTAACACTAATCCATTTAACATATTTAGAAAAATAAATATAAATCAAGAGTAAAATCATATTTAAAAAATTAGGTGAAGGTAATAATTAAGCTCCACTATTGTTATAAATGAGATCAATGTTCTCATCAATTTCTTGATATTTATATCTAATACACTACAACCTTGTACATAAATCATTAATATTGATAACCCAATATATCCAAAAGAGATTCTAAAAATAAATTATCAAATTCTCATCAAATTTAGATTCAATTTTTGGAAACATATGTACCCTAAGATTCAGGAACTCATCCATATAATTTCAATGTTGTGAATCAATTTATTTCCCACACATTTTTTAGTAACATATACGTATATTTCATCTACGATGACCTCTTTTATAATATTAGATTCATTAGTAATATTATTTACATCATCCAAATATTATACATCAAAGGATGAGGAGGAGTCATAATCATCAATGGATGAGGAGGGGCTCTCAATAGTTAGTTTAGGAGGGGTATCCATGATTTATATCCAATATGATCGAGTGAAAACTATTGGGTATGACCAATAGTAAATATATTTTTATGGATATTCATAGGGTGTGGGGTGATAAATCCATATGTGTCCACAATTGGGGTTTTTAAATTTTTTACAGTCTATTTTAGAAGACATAGTTTATATAATGTTTTTTAACTAGATCATGATTTGTTTTATCAATATTCAATATGAAAATCATGTTCCTCCTCTATGGAATGATATATTAAGTATTCAGATGGAAAATTACATTCAACCATCTATGTAGATGTTAATTATTCTATAAAGGACAAAAAATATCCCAAATATAGGATTTCCACTATGATACCATTTACATTGATGGATCTTATCCTCCAACAAGAACCAAATACATCACATTTTAATCCCAGATAACCTTATTAATAAATTCATGTAGTGAAATGGTCTCTTTTGAGTATTTTAAATTCTAATATTTTTTGTGACCAATGATACAATATCAAAGATAGTATGTTTTAATATTTTCATATAACACACTTTTCTAAAAACCCTTTTCCCCATTTTAGATCCAAATTATTGTTGAAAAATAGTATAGGGAAATATTATTTACTAAAAATACTCACAACACAGTGTGTGTATATTTTAGTTGTCACTGATTTACGTTTAATAACAATCTAAATAATACTTGAATTGGATGAAAAACGTCTAGTTTTAATAGGTGAACTGGAAATATCTTAAATCCCACAATAAGGGTAGAAGTAGTGGAATCACTAACCTTTTTACATTCGAGAGATCAGTTTCTCATCTAAAAAACAGCTAGAAAAAACTACATACCATAGGACTAACATATATAGTTGTTCCCCCTCATGGAGAAATGAACCAGTTCATTACATGAGTCATGGTGACGCAAATTAGAAGAATAAATACCATTAGATTCAAGATACCATAGAATTAATTTTAAATAATGTAATGAGTTAGAAAATTTACCAATAAGTGAAAATTAGGATCTTAATCCATAAATTCAACATCATTCCAAAAAATAGACAACTCTCTATAAATTTATTCGAAAGAAAGAAGGTGAGTTTTGTTTTGGGGTTTCATATGCATCACGTATGAGTGACCTTCTAGAAACAACATCTGTGAATGACTGATTGGGGTTCATAGTAGGATCATATTTTTAATCACCTTTCATAAATATGAATTCAAAATGATCCAATTAGTATTGTATTTAAAATAATCAGCATATGAAAATAAAACTACTTAATAGAGTAGGAATCACATCCAAATTCTCATATTATAGTGTGCATGGGATAATAAATAGTGTACCTTCTTTAGGCATGAGCTATAGTAAATATACATATTAAGTCCTAGAAAACATATAGTGTACCTATTTAGGCTTATTAAATACCTTTTACCACTTTAGGCTAGGGGAAAACGTATGTACCTCTTTAGTATTGGGAAAAATCCTGGGTACATCTTCCAACTAGAGCTAAAAACAACGTTCCTTCTTGATCTCATGAGATATTATCCATTAACCATTTTTTAGTTTTAGGTTAATCTATTACCCCTCCCATCACTATCATTAAATATTCAATCCATCAGATATAAATCATTAATTATATAAAAAAGTACATATGAAAATTAAATGGGTTATATATAATTTTCAAAGAGTATCACATAAATTTATTTCATGACTTTTTTTGGTTTAAACCTAAGAATTAATAACCCAATGAAATTATATCATAAAGGAATTTAGAGGGTGTATAATAAAAAAGAACCCCATTAATTAAATAACTTTTTATTTTTAATTTTAAAATTCCAAAAAATCTTAAATAGATTTATCTATTAAGACTTCATACGGATATGAAGTTATGGGTTATTTTCAATTAAAATTGTTTTAAAGGGGTAAGTAAAAACATTAAAAAGTTATTACATTAAAAATATCATCTGAATAAAGAGAATTTATAATGAAATAAATGTATCCTAGGAAATTGTTTTTGGTATGAAAAACATGTCATCATGAATGTTAAAACCCATTTGATATTTTGAAAGTACCTTTATTGAAAACCTAAATCAAGTAAAAGTGTAATAATTAATTATTTTTATTAATTTTAAAATGGAATATGATAGTAATATAACTTTATATATGATAAATCTTGAAAATATGGTTGGATAAAATTTTTAGGATGGTTAAAATTGAATATGTATGATAAATATCCAATAAATGAGAATGAGAATATTTTGAAGCATATTATTGATTTATTAAAAAAATAATTCATTCATTGAAATATATTTGTATGAATTCTCATTTTACCCAATGAGACATAACATAAAAAACCATATGATCTAGAAAATCAAATAACATAGACAACATAGAAGAAATTACTCAAATAAGAAACAACATTACTCATAGTATGAATTTTAAGATACCAATAAACCCTTATAGAAAACATAGTTATTGAAAGAAGACACATATAAATATGGTTAAGGTGGTACAAATATAAATACACAAAATTTAATAAAAAATCACATTATTCCTTGATAAGGGAGAGTTTACTTTTCATATGTCAAATAACATCAATAATTACAATAATGAGTCAATTAATGTTAATTGAGTTTTCAAAAACCCATAAAAATAGAGTGGAATTTAGTTCAAAACATTAAGATTGAGATAGATATAAATTGAACATACATTACTATGAGTATTTGGTACATAATAATATAATATCTCAAATAGGTAATATATGCACTATATAAATGAAATTACATGGATAATTCAAAACATGTTTCAAAGAGAGGAATTTGATATGATAACACATACCGTTGTCTAGATTAATTCATTACTTGATCCAAATTTCCGGAATAATTAAATTAATATTATTAAATACATACAAAATAATCTTAGTAATTAGAATAACCATTTATAAACCTAATTTATAATCATTATATATATATTAGTTATTATTCAACTATTTTCAATATCGAGTGTGAGTACTCTAGATTGTTTTGAACTAGTTTCATAATAGCATTATCAGTATTCATTATTATCCCAAAGTTCATCATTTAAATAAAATTCATTTTAGTTGAATTGATGTTTGATGATAATTAATTGTTTTACAGTTTCACACCCTTAGGTTATAAGTTATGATCGTTGAAGATGAAATTGGAAACATGTGTGTTTTGTTGATTTTTCACAAACAAATGGTGGTTCCTTGATAAAGTAGAATAATTTTCCATTTTTTACCCAAAAAAATATAATTCATGTTTTTATATTGTAATATATAAGTAATTAATTCTTTTTTAGTAATCCATGAAAAAATATTATAACATGGTTCATGTATGAGGTTAAATAGACTCCAACATAAACAATCCATCATTAATGAAAGATTATGTGGTAGTTTAAATGTATTATCCTCATAACAATACCATAATGTTATTATTTTGGGTTATATACTTTGTTATATCATAATGTTACGAATTTATAAAAATATAGTAACAACATAATTTTTGGAATAAGTACAATTTCTACAAGAATTTTATTTTTTGTGTGGATGGGTCGATTATTGAACTGTGCTACATAACGTAATCATTAGCATTAAATAAAATTTAAGGGATGTTTTCTATGAGTTTTTTTATTTTCTGTATGTTTTGAAGGTTTTGGATAACACCAAAGGATGTATGGATGGATTTGGATACTGTAAATATCTCCATTTAGGAACTAACATCGTGTAATATTTATACATTGTGAATAGGTTTCACAGTTTATGATAGGGTGTGAAGGCTAGAATGTATTCCCAATTAATTCACCATGTATAACTAGTTTTCACATCCTAAAAATGATTTACTGTGTGAACAAGTTATACTCCATGAATAAGTGGGTATGGCTTTTTAAATAACGGAAACATTAGATCAATCCATTATTTTCTCCATGAACAGAGGGGTTTCCACATAGTATCTCTCAGTGGTGGATCTTCCCCAATCTCCTAGGATAATTTAGATATCCCCTTTATATAATCCATTATGATCGTTGTTTTTCACATTGGTTAGATGTCAGATATCTCTATACTTATCTACCTTCCTATCATCGTTTATCTCTCCATATTCAATGTTTTCTAGTGTGAGCTAATTTACACTCTTTTTATAGTGTTTTTTGAATATTCTATTTTCTCTCCTACCAATAAAATAATAGATGGAATTTGGATGATTAGAGAATCCTATGAATGTGATATGTGGTCAATAGATATTCCCTCAATGACAATGTGTTTAATAAATATAGGAATTGTGACATAATTTATATTCTTCAAACACTTACCTTTAAATATTAAATTAATTATGTTGAACCAAATGCCTTAATTCAGGTATTCCTTGTATTTTATTTTTATATTTTTTATGATCATGGACCTCGATTTTTAACCACACCTTAATGGTTCATTCCATTATTTCATTTAATTGATCAATTATTTTTGAATAAAATAACCTGTTGAGGTGAATGTATTATGAAATTTATTCATGTTACTCAAATAGAATTAATTTAAAATTTTAAGGTGTGGTTCTCCAATTATATGTCTCATAGTGAAAAAAATCTTATCTTAAGGGGTTTTGACATGTTTCCTCTTAAATGAACTCGATGATTCATTTATGGAATGATTGTATTATGGAATATATTTTACCCGTTTCATGTATGGTGTTTACTATTTATAGACAGGTCACCGATCCTAAAAACTTTTACTATATACATTGAATCTCTTGAACGTTGAATTATTAAGTAATTCTTTAGTAAATAGACAGATTTTTTTATAATTGATATGATAAATACGAATGGAACCTTTTTTTATACTTGATTTATCATACATAATTTTTTTTAACGTATTCTATTTTTTATTTAAATTCAAACATTTCAAGGAATTTTTGTTTCTTGATCTATAGTTAGATTCCCTTATTGGAATTAATTGTATTTTAATATAGGAAGATCAATAATGTGATACCCTTGTTTAATCATTTCCCCCCATAGTGGAGTACCTTTGATTAACTCAATGATTAGTGTTATTATTCCATTCCACACAAGTTAATTGGCCCCCAAAGTGGTGAAACATGGATGATCTTAGAAGGTCATACCTTATCTTATGACACCATGAAAAATACCTTGTTTCTTAGTGCATTATCTTGAATGGGCTTAGTGATAAGTGTGTATATACCATGCAATGAGTGAAAATCTACCCCTATATAGTTTACTAGGGATAAGCTCATAGTTTTCCTGGTTTATATTACACATTGAGAGATATATATATTCTCATATAGGAATTACATGGACTGTTTTTTATGTTATGTGATATATATTTTGTGACGAGTGATATGTATATTCCCATATAGTAATTTCTTATTCGGACTCATAGGCTAGGAATATTCACATACCAGAGTGATACATCAGTTTTCTTTTTACAGTACACCAAGAATGGGCTCAAAATTAATTTTCATGTTAGGAATGATTCATAGATTTAATTTTTAAGGAACCAAAATCTCAATATCATTGAATATGTGTAATTACATTACTCCATGGGAGATACTAGGGTACCATGACATGAAATACCTTGGATGGGATCATAGGGTTAATGGTTTATGTAACATGGATGTTATTATTATAAATGACTTGTGTTAGACCTTTATGTTAGTTTTTATGTAAGGAAACCTTGGTTATTTACACTTGGACCTTGATCACCTAATGATCTATGATATGTTTAAGGTAACATCAAAACGTGTCTCTATGGTCTTAGTGACATTTTTTCATGGTCACATGAGTTATGCCTAGTGTTCTAATTAATTCTCATTTTCTACATATGTGTGTGTGTGTGTTTGATATTATGTATATAGTAAATTTATATTTATATCAATATTGATTATATATAGATTTAATTCTTTTCATAGATATTACAACTCAGTTTTAAGCAGGTATGGTTATCAATATGTTCATGAGGTACCTGATCCAAACTTTTTTAGGGTTATTTATTATGTATTCCTTAATTTACTTATCATACCATCACACTAATGTTCTTTAATTAGTTAACTATATCATGCTTGAAACACTATTAGATATGGACTACATTGTATTACTCACACCTTTATCTCACCTATATGGAAATGGGAATCCCATGTGGACCACATGATTATGAGTCAATGGATTATTTCTTTTTCTTTGTGTTGTAAATGGGAGATTAAGATCACATGTATGAACTAGTAATTAAGATGATTAAGAAGATATTCTTGGGTATTTCTGCTATTTTATTATAACATGTAATATATTCCATCACATGTTTTATTATTACTACTTTTTTTATTGTATCATAATATGTACATGCATGCATGATTATGTGCTTCTGTAGTTTTCCATATTTATTCAGTCTAATATTTTAATAAAACTGATTTTTCATTAATTTTTACAGCTTCCATTATTTATATTGATTTATTCATTGTGATAATACTTGGATACTATGATCATGAGGGTATAATCTCCATGTTGTACCATAATAATAACTTTAATGTTATTAAATATCCTCTAGATAACGGGGAGGCGCATATTGGGCCATGTGGAGACCGGTCTGTATAATGGATTCATGTTCAATCAGACTGGGATATTACAAAGTGATATAAGAATTATTTTCCCTTTTGTCTTAAAATTTATGGATGGTAGAAAAGAGAATATGAATGTGTTAGTGTATATTAGATATCCATTTCTAGTACTGATAAACCAATCATGGGAAGTAGACAATGTGTACAGATATGGGACTGTTGTTCACGTTGTTCAATGTTAAAATTGACTGTGATTTCACGTTGATTGATTGATGTATTTTCTATTGTTATTGATTTATTATATTCATAGCATTTTACCATTTTCCATCTATGGAATTGTGGTATTGATACATGTGTAATTATAGGTACATAGAGATTCACATTCCATTCATATGAAATTCCATGTACGTTTCATTATACAAGTGATATGTCCCTTGAGTGTTATGGAATGCTTGAGAGATTTATTCTTCTTGTTATCCTTATTCCTTGTGTAGGTGATTTATTTCCATTATTACACAGAAAACATGTTTTTATTAGTATTATTCCATGTTTATCATTCTTTTCTATATACCATACTTGGGGTTTTCCTTGTAATATAGTATCATTCCATGTGTATTCCTTATGCTTCTGTGCTTATTTAGCATGTTTACCTATAATTACTGCTTTTTGATAACATTAATTGTTATATTGTTGATCGGATGACTGGTTATTAAAGTGTATTTGTCAATAAAAATTTTGTTTTATGACATAGATTTATTTTGTAACTGTAACACCCCAAGCATCTACAGTACACATATCTTTGAATAATACAATAGTGTGTGTTGTATGCAACATCGAGTTCTAACACCCCAAAACAAATTAAACTAGCTGTTCTAAATATTAATAACCACTTTTTAAAATTTTATAAATTTTATCGTTCATAATGGTCTCCATTATTGGATTCGGGATATCAAAATTAGCTTAGGCTGAATTTTTGGTAGTTTTCTGAAAACATTCAATTTTGGATCAATAGTGAAAAACAATGAATTATTAGTTAATCCCGACTATTTATTTAAATAATTATTTATTTTATTAAAATTTATTTTTGGTCAAAATAGATGCATAATACCTATATATGTCTAATTTAATTCATTGGAGTCAATTTATATTAATTTTAGATATAAAAAATTTTATTGAACTTTTTACCAACTTTTACCCACCTCCTATGAGCATTGGAAAATTTACATAAAACCTAATTTTACCACTTATATGAGTGGAATTTCAAAAATCCAATCAACACAGTTGATATCATTAAATAAACTGTGGTTCAATAAGATGAAAATTATTGTTGGTGAATAGCATATTTTTACTTTTATTTACCACGATTAACAGTAAATAGGGTAATTGAAGGTAAAAATTATATTATTATTACCAAAAAAACATTCCCTGATTCTATTGGATAAGTATATATCGACCAAAAAACATTAATAATAAAATATTATCATTTAGGTCAACTTGGATTAGATTAGAACATTTATTATTATTTTATTTAAAAAAGAGTTAAAATAGTTAAAATCAATGTTTAATAACTAAAGCATTTTTAATATAGGGATACACAGAATATAAATATTATTATAAGTATTAATTACTAATATAAAATAATTTCCGACATAATTGAATTTTATTTACAATTTTTTGACATTAAATAATTTAATTTATTTATGACACAATGATGATGTAGTAATTTCCATATAAATGAAATATTTAAATAATTGATATTATATATACCCAAATAAATGTAAATTAAGACTTTTGATGAATTCCACAAATTTTATACATTAATATGACTTGTTATGATTTATTTAATTTACATTTTTCTAATTAATAACCCTTTTATGATTTTCAGAAAAATAAATTACTAAATAGTGTCAAAATTGACATAAAGAAGGTTTTAAAACAAATATTATATTATTAATTTATATTCTATTCATAAAAATCTAAAGATCATATAAATTACTTATATAAGGTTATATATATTAATAACGAACCACTTGGAGTTCTCTTGTATTGTTATATTATGTTTATTAACCATATAATATAAAAATACAAGGACCTGGTAAATGTTAAACTATTTATCTAAGAGTTAAATATAAATGATAAGGTTAATATGGTGACCTAAACCAGTCTAAAATCTATTGGTTGAAATAATTTCGACCCATCCCCACCCTAGAAACGAAAAAATTCAATTTGGAGCCATTATAAACGGAATATGAATTTATTATAAAATAAAATTTTCTGTTTTTAAGGTGAAACTCACCACTCTTATAAAAGGGAACTAATACTTTTCTAAAATTAACACCATCAAAGCCATTTGGACCATCCAAACCCATCCCAAATATCCTATAAAATTTCCTCCCTTTATCTTAGAGGCCTTCCTTTAGTCTGAATGTTAACCTATGTATCCCTTTCGATCAAATCAAACCGAAGAACCTGAAGAAGAGGTAGATATTTTATCCCATCCTTCAACTTCTATTCTTCTTCCTCTTCCTCTTTCTTTATTGTTTTCATTATAAAATAATAACTCCCGTATCTTTTATATACTCTAATGTTATTATAAATATGGTACAACTATTTTCATTATTCTATCCATCCTTTGAATGACATGTCGCCATATGTGTGTATGTAAGGCTTACCATCTCCACGTCGTGGTGTAATTGTAATTCAATACATTTTTATTTGTATTTGTATAATAATGATTTAAATTGATGTAAATAATAAATATAACATGATAATGATTCTGTATATATGATATACCATCCAATTATATATTATTTTAATATCAAAAGAATGGTATTGTCGATCATTCATACATACGGATTCATGTCTCCACGAACGAGATAAGATTCATTCCCCAATGTATCCATTCAAAAATGATTTTCATTGGATCATTAAAAATAATTTGTAAAGAAGTAATATCATTCTATATATAAATAAAATACATCATATTCATAAAAAACACATCTTACGTAACCAAGCATACAAAGGAGAATGAATCATTTAACACCTGAAATGACATTAATACTAAAATATCTTTAACAAAGCAATATTAGAAGATCATATATGATAACATAATTATTTATAAGGTTCTTTTATAATTTAATATAAATTATTTCACCATTATACAGGAGGTTAACCAACACTCGACCATAGAAATGTACAAGGTAAGGGTTAAATTCACAATCTCTTCACAATTCGTGGTTGTTTATAAGTAATTATCTACTAGGACCTCATTATCATCCACATCCATGATTCCTAAAAATGTATTTCAAATCATTTGTTATTTTTACTAGACAATGTGTTAAACTCATTTATACCCTTATTTGACTGTATATGTTTGGAAATGAATCTTTCTGTTGTTTTCCAAACAATGTACTTTATGACCCTTTTGAAAAAATTAATGTAAGAATGTTTTTAACATATATGGTGAGTGCGGCTATTTTCCATCATTATAATAATGTTGAATATTTCCTTACAATCATATAAGAATATTTTCAAAATAAATTTTTTCTTCTAAAATTATGTGACTTTTAAATGATTTTAAAATAGAAATAGTTGTTTCTCTCAAATTGTTTTGATTTCATTTATGTCATCATCCATTGATGGATTTTGAACTTATTTGAAGTTGATTTATTATGATACAAAAATTCCATACTGTATTGAAGTTTTTGTGATATGTTTGACTGTTGGTGTGTTATTTTTACACCATTCAGGGTTTATAGATTAATTATTTACATTTCTTATTCTAGTTTCAATACTAATGTTTATGTTATATCTAAACCTTTTCATATGGGGAATGTATTGGACTTAGTAAGTGACAGGTAGATACTGCTATAACTCCTTGATGCATTGGTAGGTCTCATGAGACAATCTAGAGTCTTGGCCCATGGCCTTGACAAAATCTTATTTGTAGTCTTGGTAAAAGGCCTTGTCTATGTGGTTATGAAAGTATGGTATTATGAATTCCATCACTATGAAATTGGAAATTGATATTGCATGTGGTTATTCGACTAGTAGAATATCCTTGTGAATAAGTCAATAGAATTATTTGATTTTATCTTTTACATATTATGATCAATTTCTAGATTAAAAGGATTATGATTTAGGTATACATTGCCTTAAATATTTATACTTATTTATGAATGTTTCTGCTATATTGTTATCCTTAATGAGAATCTGAGCTCACCCCATTCTATGTTTAATTGTTCCCAGGGTGTGAATAAGTATTTTATTGTTGACCTGAAGGGATCGGAAAAGGATTTAATTGTGTTTAAAAAAGGTACAAAATGTTCTTAGTGTTTTTATTTTATGATGTAATGTAACACTTTTGAATATATCTAGTTCTTCCATGGGTACTAAACTCGTCAGTCTTTTGGGGCATTATTTCCTTTAAAGCATGCCAATTTTATGTAAGAATTCACCGACTCTGGGTAACTGGGGTCGGGGTGTTATAGTTGGCATCAGAGGAAGTTTCGTACAAACCTTGCAAACAAGATTTAGATAAACACTCATTAGAGCACATTACCCTAAGATAGACATTGAGGATTAGTATAGAATGAATTCCTAGATTTTTGGTATTGTTGAGATTTTGTGCATATTCTAAGAAATATAGCCATGTTTGGATATGATCAGGTAGAGGTAGCTATGGAACAGATGCACCAAGGGGTAAAACCTGAAAACACCACTTTGATCTAGACTCGAACGGGAACTGGTGCACGACAACGGGCCTTTCTTCTCTCTTGGTAATGACACTCCCGGGGGATATGATAGGATAATTCTCATTTTCTTTACAAAAAATTATAAAGTATTTATGAGTATATACTTCCTCAACGAGAACATTTTTATTATTATGGATTATCTCCATAAACTGTTCAATTTATGGTAAGTGTTTTACATGTTTGGAATTACGTATTGTGATTCATAAACTAATCTACTATATGCCATTGTTTTAAAAATCGAGACTACTTGATTGAATGGAAACTATATCAATGCAATAAATCTAGGTAGGGATTGCCCTCCTGCTTAAGATAATTATAGTGGAGCTGGTGATACAACTGGTGCTAACCAACTTATCACTATAATGGGATAACTCACTCAGGTTATGAATAATAACCTTACATGTATGGAGAACCCCGATCTGTAGCATGTAGAATCAATGTTATATCGCTTCATGAGGCAACAACCACCAAAATTAAATGGGGGTACAAATCCACTAGAAGGTGAGAAATGGATAAATTTATTAGAAATAATATTCCATGCCTAGGGGAGTAGCGAAAGGGAAAAAGTTGTCATGGCAGTTTATCACCTCATGGGAGATGCTTATCAAAGGTTGTCATTGATTCAAAATACAATGAATGATGATGAAGTATCAAATATGGAATATAGGGAGTTTAAGTATATTTTCTTAGAAAAATACATTCCTCGTGACCTTCAAGTAGACATGGAAAGACAATTTCTGAGTCTGAGGAAAAAATATGAACAGAATGTCACAATGTAGGAAGATAACATTACAAGGTTTGCAAGGCATGCTGAAGATTTTATACGTAACCTGAGAAGTAAGATTGATCTATCCTTTTATGGGTTAAAACCATTTCTTCATCGAGCATTATTCTCACAATCTTTCTCATCATATGAATATATTGTCTCATGTGCTATCAAGACAGAAAAGGAATTCTAGAAGTCTTATGACTTTAAAATAAAACAAGAGAAGAAGATATATTCATATCACTATGGAAATGGAAATAAGGGGAAGAAGGAAAAAGTTGAATATCCATCTTATAGTAAATGTGGTAAGAAACACCCTGATACATTCTTGAAGGGAATCGTAGTCTATTACAAGTGTGGTGAAAAAGGCCATCATGCTTGTGATTGCAAGGGGAAGAAAGAAACTACCATCGTTCAATGCTACAAATACAGGGAGGTATGAAATTATGCAAATGAATTTCCTAAGCATCAGGGAAGATTTCCTTAAAAAAGTCCAAGGGATCAAGTCCAAACATATGCGATGAATACTACTGAGTTTGAAGCTCCGAAGGACATGGTTGTAGGTAATTTAATGGTTTCCTCAATTTTAGACAATGCTTTATTTGATTATGGATCATCGCATTGTTTCATATCATCCCAGTTTACTATGAATATTAGATATTTCCAATTTGATTAAACAAGGGATTTTTCAGTCAAAACTCTTTAGGGAAGAATCATTGCAACAATTGTTTGTGAATCAGTACCCATTAGAGCATATAAATGTTCATTATCTTCTGATCACATTTTTATACCCATGATTGAATTTGATATAATCCATGGTATATATTGTCTTTCTGACCATGATGTGAAAATATATTGTAAGAATAAGGAGGTTACTATTTTTTATGACGATGATAATGAACACATTATCTTTAGAGTAAAAACATCACCATCAGATTCTTATCTAGATCCACCCCCAGTAGCTCAACTAAATTCAATTATTGGGGAAGAAGAGAATGAAATAACTGTGGGTGAGGAAAAGAATGTTCAAATATAGGACATACCTATCGTGCAAGAATGTGTTGATGTGTTTCTAGATGATTTACCTGAACATCCTCCAGAATGAGAAATTTAGTTTTCCGTTGATTTAATTCATGGATCAAGGCCCATATCGAAGACCCCTTATATAATGGACATTGTCGAATTAGTGGAACTAAAGAAAAAACTAGAGTAATTAAGTAATAAGGGATTTATTCTCCATAGTGTTTCTCCATAGTCATACAATGTTATTTTTGTTAATAAGAAAGATGAATCTATGAGGTTTTAAATTGACTACAGAGAGATCAATGCTATAACAATAAAGAAAAAGTATCCCCTACCTCACATTGATGATTTATTTGACCAAATTAAGGGAGATCATTATTTTTGAAAGATTGGCCTTCGATCTGGATATCATCAGTTGTGTGTGAAGAAGGAAGACATTCAAAAATAGCATTTTGAACTAGGTACGGGCATTACGAATTTACAGTAATGCCTTTTGGGATGACTAATGTACCCTTTGTTTTCATGGATCTAATGAACAATTTTTTAAAGGAATATCTTTATGTATTTTTGCTGGTATTTATTAATGATATCTTGGTATACTAGAAAAGATACAAAGACCATGAAAATCATTTGTGCACCATTCTGAAAACCCTCATAAGAAATTAATTATCTTTGTTGTTTAACATGTGTGAATTCTGGCTTCAAGAGATTTCATTTCATGCCCATATTGTCTCTAAGGATGGAATCTCTGTTGATCCTTCTATGACAAGAGCAATACAAGAACGACCAACACCAACGAGTATAACTGAGGTATGCAGTTTTATTGGTTTAGCAGAATATTATCCATGTTTTGTCCATAATTTTGCACGATTGTCTAACTCATTATCCAAGCTCACATGTAAAGGGGTTAAATTTCATAGGGAAAAAGAGTGTGAAGAATGGTTCGATGAACTGAAGAGTAGATTAGTCAATTCTCCTATCTTGACTCTACCATTGGGGAATGATAGTTTTCTTATTTATAGTGATGCTTCAAAAAAAAGGACATGGTTGTGTCCTTATGCATAATGAGAGGGTTATTTCCCATGTATCACAACAACTAAAAGTTCATGAGAAAAATTATCCTACTCATGATATTTAGTCAGAAGTAGCAATCTTTTCTTTGAAAATATGGAGACATTATCTCTATGGTGATAAATGTGAGATATATACTGATCACATGAGTTTGAAGTATATTTTCTCCCAGAAAGAACTCAACATGAGGAAAAGGAGATGGCTTTAACAACTCAAGGATTATTATTTCACCATACACTACCATTTGGGGAAGGAAAATAAGGTGGCATATACTTTGAGTAGTAAGGATCATGGATTTCTGAACAAGATGGAGTTGAAAAGGATCATATATATATGGATATTGTGAAGTTGGACATGGGGATAACCTTGGAAGGTGAAACATCAATACTTTTTAAAATGGTTTCCAAACCATATTTAATAGAAAGGATAAAGAGTTTTCAGACTGATGGTGAATAGTTTCAAAAGAATAATAAAGATGTGAATGATGGGAGTTTGAGTGAATTTGCGTATGAAGATGAAATTTTGAAATTTGGGAAGAGACTTTTTATTCCCAATATTCCTGATCTTTAGGAATATTTTTTGGATGATGCTCATATCTCTAATTTCTCTATACACTATGGGAGAACCTATATGTATAGATATTTAAAGGAACAATTTTTGGGGGGAAACATGGAGAGGGATATTGCTTATTTTTTGTCAAGATTTAATGTTTTTCAACAAGTGAAATCTAGAAGGAAACAGTCCAGAGGAGTCATGCAACCTCATCCCATACCTGAGAGGAAATGGGATAATATTATGATGGACTTTTTTATGGGACTACCTACAACTCCTTGAAGGAATGATGAAATATGGGTCATTTTTGATTGTCTTACCAAGTCAACATAATTTTTTTCTATAAGAGATGATTTACCACTTGATCATCTAGAAATACTATATATTAATGAAGTTGTAAGACTTAATGGAGTACTCCAATTGTTTGATTATGATCATGATCCACATTTTACATTAACATTTAGGAAAAGTCTTTAGAAAGCCCTGGATACTGAACTTCGTCTGAGCACTACATACCACCCCCAAACTGATGTACAATAAGAACACACTATTCAAATCATAGAAGAGATGTGGAGATCATTCTCACTTGACTTTCAAGGTATGTGGGATTAATATTTACCTCTGGTGGAATATTACTATAAAAATATATACTATTCATGTATTTAGATTACACCATAAGAATTGTTTTAGGGAAAGAGATGTCGCACACCAACCTGTTGCGATGATGTTGGTGAAAGAAAACTCATAGGCCCAGATCCTGTGGAGGAAACGATTGAAAAGGTGATGGTAATCCAAACCCACATCAAAGCATCTCAATGTTAACAGAAGAGCTATGACGATAGAGAAAGGATGGATTTGGAATTTCATGTTGGAGATCATGTTTCGTAAAGGTATCTCCATGGATTGGTGTTATGCATTTCGGTAATAAGAAACAATTAAGTCCTCGGTACATTAGACCTTTTGAAATTACAGAACAAATTGGGGTTGTATCTTACCATTTGGCAATGCGGCCAAAGCTCTCCAAAGTTCACGATGTGTTCTATGTATAACTATTGAGAAAATACATGCCTGGACCAATGCATGTACTCAACTATGATGAATTAGAACTAGAACTAGATCTGTCTTATTGCAAAGATCCCGTCAGAATTATTGATACCAGAGAACACGTGTTGAGAAAACGGACGACTCGTCTGGTAAAAGTTCTTTGGAAACACTATATGATGGAAGAGGAAACATTGGAACCCGATAAACTTATGATGAAGAACCACCTTAAGTCTTTTTATGATATAATATTCTAGAAATTTTGAGGATGAAATTTTTTGAAGGATTGAAGAATGTAACACCCCAAGCTTCCACGATACGATTCTCTTTGAATAATACAATAACATGTGTTGTACGCAACATCAAGTTCCAACACACCACATCCAATCAAACTACTCATTATAAATAGTAATAACTACTTTCTGAAATTTTATAAATTTTATCTTTCAAAATGTACATCATTTTTGGATTCAGAATATTGAAACTAGCTTAGGGTTAATTTTTGGTATTTTTTTGAAAACATTAAATTTTTGATGAATCGTGAAAAACACTGAGTTATTGGTTAAAACTGACTTTTTATTTAATTAATTATATTATTTATTCAATTTTTTTAGGTCAAAATAGATTCATAATACCTATATAATTTCAATTTAACTCATTGGAGTCAATTTATATTAATTTTAGATATATAATAATTTTATTGAACTTTTTACCGTTTTTACCCACCTCCTAGGAGCATTTCCAAATTTACATAGAACATAATTTTACCGCTTCTGTGAGTTGAATTTCAAAATTACGAGAGACACAGTTGATATCAGTAAGTAAAATTTTGTTCAATAACATGCAAATAATTGTGGGTGAATATTTACTTTTTACTTTTATTTACCACGGTTAAAAGTAAATAGGGTAATTAATGATACAAATGATATTATTATTACCCTAACACATTCCCTAATTCTATTTATTAAGTATATCTCGACCAAAAACAACATTAGGAATAAAATATTGTCATTTATGACCAATTGGATTAGATTAGGACATTTATATTTATTATATTTAAAGAAGAGTTAAAAGAGTTAAAATCAATGTTTAATAACTAAACCATTTTTAATATTGGTTTACACACAATATAAATTAGACTATAAGTGTTCAATAGAAATATAAAAATATAAACTACATAATGGAATTTTATTTATAATTTTTAGACATTAAATAATTTAATTTATTTATGACACAATGATGATGCAGTAATTACCTTATTAAAGAAATATTAAAATAATTGATATTATAAATACACAAATAAATTTAAATTTAGACTTTGGATGTATTAAAAGAATTTTATAGGTTAATATGACATGTTATAATTGATTTAATAAACTTTTTTCGAAGTAATCATGATTTTATGAGTTTCACAAAAATCAATTATCAAATAGTGTCAAAATTGACATAAAAGAGTTTTTAATACTAATATTATACTATTAATTGATATTCTATTCATAAAAATAAATGATCAGACAAATGACATAGATAAGGTTATATATTTTTATAATTAACCACATGGGGTTCTCTTCACTTTGTAGGATCGAAAAATAATATGAGATGCTCAATATACAAGAGGGGGGGTGAATTGTATACTTTAAAAATTCCTTTGGAACCTTTAAAATTAGTTATGAATAACTAGAGTTTCCTTACGAAAAGGAAAGGCTAAGTTTAACAAAGTTAAACTAAGTAAATTCAAAACACCTCTAACACCGAACTGAACTTGAAAATGGATTCCAAAAGTAGGTTCCGGAAATATGATTCCGGAAATTGAAACTTAACAAAAGTTACAATATAAGATTCTACCTTAAAGCGTATAGAATCTAAACTAATCAGAGTAAGTAAGGAAGTATAAGAAAGTTATACTTTCCTTAAGATACAAATTGCAGTGGAATAAAGACAAGTAGTAAAACTACTAGTAACATGATAATAGTCTTTTAACCCAAAGAGAAGGGTATCCAACAACCTTGGATAAAGGTCCCTTGATATATACTTTCAAGCAAGTCTGTCTTACCCACACCAGGGTAAGCCCTCGATACGAAGATCGGTGTCTCTGTCTTGCTATCCCCGCAAGCCCTCAACTTCAAGGTAGTTGGCAACCTCTGTCTTTCTCAGCAAGAAAGCCCTCGATCTTTAAGGTAGTCGGCACCTCTGTCTTCCTATCCCCGGAAGCCCTCGAATGTAATCACCAACATTCGGAGTCGCACGAAGCTTTGAGAGTTAATAAGAGACTCTCTCTCTAGAAATCACTTCAACAGCATGTAAGCACTTTATCAACAATCGGCATATGCATCAGCAGTGAGCTCTTTCAAATGAGCTCCTATTTATAGGTAAGGTCGGCTCCTCTCCAACGGTCATATTTTCCTTAAAGTTTGGAGGGACCTGTACACGTGTCACTTAGACAACGGTTAGTTTATAACAAAATGGACGACATCGTTTTATAACAAAACAAGTGAAACAGAATGTACGACATCGTTTTAAACTCTAAAATAAAGGTTCGGAATAGAAATTTCGGAGTGAAGGTTCGGAGTGAATAAATTCAGAGTGTATAAAACAATGATAATCAGATTCTGTTTAATAGGAGAATTCGGAATGAGAATTCGGAGTAGGAATTCGGAATAGGAATTCGTCATCAGAAATCGTAATGAGAATTCGTCATCAGAATTCGTAATGAGAATTCATCATCAGAATTCGTAATGAGAATTCATCATCAGAATTCGTAATGAGAATTCATCATCAGAAATCGTAATGAGAATTCGGAATGGGATTTCTTCATTAGAATTCGTAATGAGAATTCTTCTTCAGAATTCGTATCCTGAATCTGGAATAGAACTTAGTCAGAATTCATATCCGGAATTCGGAATGAAACTTCCTTATAGTTCTTGTCCAGAACCGAATCCTAAAAACAGAATGCTTTTATATCAAAGTTTTAATGACTCCGAGAAAATGAATCTGAAACTTATACTTAAGAAAATTATTGATGAAAATATGATAAGGATAATTTTCCTTATAAAAGCGATTTTCCTTAAGAAAGCAAATTTTCCTTATAAAAGCAATTTTCCTTAAGAAAGCAATTTTCCTTATAAAAGCAATTTTTCCTTACAAAAGCGATTTTCCTTAAAGATAAGGTGTTTGTGATTTTAAAAACAAGAAGGAATGGAAAATTCATAAGGAAAACCTTATTGACTCAACAATCTCCCCCTTTTTGGAAAGCACAAACATCCTTACGAAAAAGCTATTCTAAGAAAGAAAGAAACACATTAAAGCTTATATCCCTTGGTTTAAGAAATAGATGAATACGACTAACTCCCCCTTAGGCTTTGAATCTCTAAGGATCGTATTCATATTTCCAGAGTGATGTTTCTTTAAGAAAAACCCCCCCTTAAACAAACTCTTATTAGAGTTCTATTTCCTTGGGTATTTTTCTTTCTCCCCCTTTGATAAGCACTTATTAGATTTCCTCTTTTTCTTAAGGATCTTTTCCTTCTCCCCCTTTGTGATTTTCAAAAAGAATTGGAGGGAATGGAAAAACTTAACAAAGTACCTAAAAAATTAGTACAAACGAAACAACAAGCACAATTCTCATTATATTTGAAATGTCAGCAACAAAAACAGATTACAACAAAAAGATCGGATTGGTCATTTCGGATCTTTCTCCTTTGACATGAGCCCCTTAAGAATTGTCTTGATCTTTTTGAGGTCCTTATGATCTTCCTCTGCTTGCTTCTCCAAGACGACTATTCTTGCTGACTGTGCTTCAATGATTTCTTCCTGAGCCTTCAACTTTTCTTCCTGAGCTTTCATCTTCTCTTCCTGAGCCTTCATTCTTTCTAGAAAATTGATCCGATGATCCCTTTCAAATTTCCAACTCTGATTAACGGAGTTGAGCTTTCCATTCAGATCTCTCACTTCCTGAATCCAAATGTTCTTTTCCTCTGTCAATTTCTCATCGAATGAAGCAGTCATCTCATGAAACTTCTTGTCCTCGGTTTGAAATGCATCCTTAACATTTTCCTGAAACTCATCCAGCAACCTCATCTCTTCCACATTCTTCTTCGACCAGCTTGTCATCCTCTTGCAAGATCTTTTATGTGCTTCATAACCAACAAAGAAAGTTTTGAACTGAGCTTCAATCTCAACACACTTATCCATTACCATGGATACGGAGTCGGTTTTCTGATTCAACGCATGTTGGAGCATCTGGCATCTAGAGTCAATACTGGAGAAGGTTGGAATGGTTCCCACCAACTTCTTCAAGGATTGAACAACAAAATCGTGCCCCAACGAAGATGATTCCGAATCTGACATCTTGCTCAGAGAATTTTCTTCCTCAATAAGCTCCAACATCCTCTTAGAAGAACTACCAGCTTCCTTCCTCATACTCTTTTCTGAACTTGGGGTATCAGCAAGAATTCGTTTCCCCTTATCTTTTTCCGGAATAGAAACCTGTTCCGGAGATTTCTTCTCGCTATCAGATACTTGAACAACCAAATCTTCCTCATCAGCAACTTCTACATTTTCCTTCTGAGCAGCATCAAGTAAAAGATGTTCTTCTTCTCTCAGACAAGAAACTTCTTCTTCGCCTTTCTCTTCTTCCATAGTCGGAGTGACAAGCATTGAAGATTGAGCTTCAGATGTTCGGAGCGACAGGTGGTCCGAAGGAGTTCCTTTGTATTCATCTACTTGTTTGAGCACATCTCCTGTCTCACCACTTCCTTCAGCAGCTTCTTCAACTTCTTCCACTTGCTCTACTTCCTCAGTAGCAACAGCCTCTTCCGGAGTAACAAGATTTCTTCCTGGAGTCTCGGGTAGAGATTCCAGAGAAAAATATCTCGGAACGGGAATGGTTGCTGAAACCATCTCGTTGAACTTTAACAAGGCCTGAGCTACCTCAGCCTCAGACATTTTCTTCTTCAGTTTCTTTTCCTTTGCTTGCTTCTCAAGCTCATCAGCGGCCTTCTCTTTCAGAGCTTTGGCCTCTGCAGGATCCAATCCGAACTGCAGATCTCCTTCCTTCCTCTTCTCTTTATCAGCTCTCCACTTCGCTGCAACCTCATCAGTATAGGTTTTCTTCTTCTTAGACTTAGGAGGTGTGGAGTGGACTTCCTTAGACTTGGGTTCCTCAGCTTCGACAACCACTTCTTTCAGCTTCCTCTTCCTTACCGGCTTGGATGATTCCGGATCAGCTACTTTCGGAGTCACTTCATCTTGAGGAGGTAGATCAATGAACTTCCCTGACTCCTTGTCAAAGGCTATATTCATTCTCTTAAGAGTGGAATCACTAAGCAACATGATTTTACAAACTTTGGGCTTAGAACTGCAAGCTACCTTGAAAGATTCTAGGCACCGAACTATGAGCTTTGACAATATTGCTGGGTACATCACAATCTGAGCTCTCAGATTCCCCTTCTTCAAATTCTCAATGTTAAGAAGGATATGCTTCATCAAGTTGAACTTTCTTAGATTTATCAAGAAATCTAAGATATATATCTCACTTTTCTTCAGGCTATCCTTATCTCCTTTTCTCGGTACGATAAGCCCTTGAACCCATAACTCCAGAATCCGGAAGTTTGTAGAAAGACTTGCTATTTTCGGAGCCTTGTCATCATCCAATCCGAGAATTTCTAAGGCTTTCTCCTTGTTAAAACTACCCAAAGAGTCTGGAAATACGTGGGAAATAAACTCAGCTTCCCCTTCGTACCTTATCCCTACCAAGCTTGCAGCCTTGGTGTAAGAAAGCTTATATGTCTTGCCATACAATTTGAAAGAAAATTTTTCTCTATTATCTTCCTCAAAGAATGAAACCGACTCATAAAACTCAACAAGCAAATCTGAGTAGACTTCATCTTGGTTGCCGGTTTTTGATATCACAACATCCTCCCAGCCATTCAACTTTATATTCTTCGAAATGATAGAATCATAGTTTCTGAAGAAAGTCGGATGAACTAACCTTTCTCTGTAGACTAACCACTGAGAAATGGGCTTGGTTGAAGACATTTCTTGAGAAGCTAACTCTGCAGACATTCGGATTAGAATTCCTCTGAGATATTCGGAACAGAGAAGACTGAAGTTCGGAACTGAGAAAACTGTGGTTCGGAACGGCCTTAAATCGGAGAGTCAAAGCTTCAGCACGCAAATGCTTGAAATCGATGTGGGACGAGAAAATAGGGTCCCCTTTATATAGGCAATGGGATGACGGTTCAACTTCCTCGGTTGATCTAACGGTTTATAACGATCTGAGATCAGATCTAACGGTTGAAAGCTTGAATCCGATCTTTTTGAGGTTTTATTAAAGTAAAGAATTAAGAAATCCAAAAACCAAAAACAAACTAGAAGAAATTCCCAGCAAGTAAAATATGATTACGAAAACTTCAGTAAGGAAATCATACCTTTCGGATTAGCTTAGGAAAGTTATTCGTAATGGGTAATATAAAGACGACTACGAAAAACTCAATACGAAAAAGTAAATACGAAAAGCAAAACTTGGTACGAAAATCTGGTTATGAAAGTCCCAGTACGAAAGTTGTCCACTCCGGAAATTTTCAATACGAATACTTTCATTCCAGAAGTATTCTATGTGAAAATATCCTTTCTGGAAAATTGTAGTTCCGGAAGTTCCATTCCGGAAATTTTTGTTCCGAAAAGTTTGAAAACAAATTTTGAAAAACTTTGTTAAATAAGCAATCAAATGTACTCCCCCTATGAAAAGGAGTTTATTATTGTAAGGAGACTTTTTCAACAGAAAGTTAATTAAGGAAGATTACCTTACGGTTATCATTCCTAACTTTTGTTTAATATATTCAAATCTATCAGAAGGCAAGGATTTTGTGAAAATATCAGCAAGTTGATCTTGCGTTCCGATAAACTGAAGAATAATATCTCCTTTAAGTGTGTGATCCCTAAGAAAGTGATGTCTAATATCTATGTGTTTTGCACAAGAGTGATGTGCAGGGTTTTTACTTAGGGAAATGGCACTTGTGTTATCACACAAAATTTGAGTTTTAGTAAAACTCAAGCCATAGTCTGTGAGTGTGTGTTTCATCCACAACACTTGTGCACAACAACTTCCAGCTGCTACATATTCAGCTTCAGTAGTGGAGAGTGCAACAGAATGTTGCTTCTTACATGACCAAGAAACTAATGAATCTCCTAAGAAATGACAAGTTCCGGATGTACTTTTCCTATCCATTCTACATCCACCAAATTCAGCATCAGAAAAGCTTTTTAGAACAAAATCATTTCCAGAAGTATAAAATAATCCTAGATCCATGGTTCCCTTAAGGTAGCGAAAAATTCTTTTTACTACCTTTAAGTGAGATTCATTAAGATTGGATTGATATCTTGCACATAAGCATACAGAAAACATTAAGTCTGGTCGACTAGCTGTTAAGTAAAGTAGACTTCCAATCATACCTCTAAAAGATGTTTGATCTACTGGTTTCCCAGCTTCATCAAGATCTAAAGAGTTTGAGGTACCAATAGGAGTACTTATACTCTTAGTGTTGTCATAACCATACTTTTTAAGAAGATCTTTAATATACTTATGTTGAGATATGTAGGTTCCTTCTGGTTTTTGAGAAATTTGAAAACCAAGAAAAAAATTTAACTCAACCATCATACTCATTTCAAACTCAGATTTCATTAGACTAGCAAAAGAGTCAGTCAAAGATTGCTGAGTTGATCCAAATATAATGTCATCAACATAAATTTGAACAATTAAAACATTTTTCTTATCTTTCTTTATAAAAAGGGTTGGATCTGCATTTCCCTTAACATAGTTATTTTGAAGCAAAAATCCAGTAAGTCTATCATACCATGCTCGTGGGGCTTGTTTAAGGCCATACAAAGCTTTGGTAAGTCTAAAAACATGATCTGGATATTTTGTATCTTCAAAGCCAGGAGGTTGTTCAACAAAAACTTCCTCTTGAACATAACCGTTAAGAAAAGCACATTTCACATCCATTTGGAAATGTTTGAAATTAAAGAATGCTGCAAAGGCAAGTAGAATGCGGATAGATTCAAGTCTAGCTACTGGAGCATAGGTTTCCTCATAGTCTATTCCTTCTTGCTGATTATAGCCTTTAGCAACAAGTCTAGCTTTATTTCTAACAATGACTCCATTTTCATCACATTTAATCCTGAAAACCCATTTTACTCCAATAACAGAAGTTTCCTTAGGTCTTTCAACCAAGGTCCAGAGTTTATTCCTTTCGAATTCATTTAGTTCATCTTGCATTGCTTTGATCCAATCATCATCTCCTAAAGCTTCATCAGTGCTTTTAGGCTCTAATTGGGAAAGAAATGCTAGATGTTCTACTTCATTTCTTAAGGAACTTCTAGTCCTTACAGGTTGATTTACATCACCAATGATACTATCACTGGGATGATTCTTAAGAAACACCAGATTTGGGTTTTGTAAAACCTGTTCATCAACATAGGGTAGAAAGTCTTCTGGGGTAAATGTTTCAGAAGCATCTTCTAGAACAATTTCCTTATCAGAAGGTTCTTCTATCAAAGGTTGATAATCAGTTTTTGAAAACACATCTGAAGATGTAGGTTGGGAGGTTTTAAAAACAAAAGGATCTGACTCATCAAATTTCACATGTACTGTTTCTTCAACAGTACAAGTGTTTTTATTAAAAACTCTATAAGCCTTAGAGGTTGTGGAATAACCTAAGAAAATTCCTTCATCTGATTTTGGTGCGAATTTATGTAAGTTATCTTTAGTATTCAAAATGAATACTTTGCAACCAAAATCTTTGAAGTAGGAAAGTCTTGGTTTTCTACCATTCCATAACTCATAAGGAGTTTTATTAAGAAAAGGTCTAATCAAAACTCGATTTATAGTATAACAAGCAGTACTTACAGCTTCAGCCCGGAAATGTCTAGCAATAGAATATTCACTAAACATGGTTCTAGTTATCTCTTGAAGAATTCTATTTCTTCTTTCAACTACACCATTCTGTTGAGGAGTTCTAGGTGCTGAAAAGTTGTGAGTAATACCTTTCTTACTACAAAAAGTTTCAAAATCAGAATTTTGAAATTCTCCTCCATGATCACTATGAATAGTTTTCAATGGAAGGTTTTTCTCATTTTTAACTTGAGCTCTAAAACTTTTGAAATAAGAAAAAGCTTCAGATTTCCTTGCTAGAAAATAGACCCAAGTAAATCTAGTGTAATCATCAACAAGAACAAACACATAGTATTTGCCTCCAATGCTTCCAGTTTGTGTTGGACCAAAAAGATCCATGTGCACTAACTGTAATGTATCAGTTGTTGAGACTTCACCGATTGACTTAAAACTAGATTTATGTTGCTTGCCATATTGACAAGGATCACAAACTTTAGAAGAATCAAATCTAAGCTCCGGTAGATCCTTAACAAGTTTCTTCTTAGAGAGTTTACATAGGTTCCTAAGATTACAGTGTCCTAATCTTCTATGCCATAACCAAGAATGATCTTCCATTGCACTTAGGCAAGGTAAATCTTGGCTTCTTAGGTCTTCTAAGTTTAATGTGTAAACATTCTCTTGCCTGTTGGCTGAGAGAATAAATTCTTCCTTGGAATTGTGAACTAAGCATTTATCATTCCTAAAATTCACAAGGTAACCTTCATCACATAACTAACTTATGCTAATGAGGTTGTGCTTAAGACATTTAACAAAAAGAAAATTTGAAATCAAAGTTTTACCCAAAAGAACTATATTACCAATACCAACAATCTCCCCCTTAGCATTGTCTCCGAAAGTTACCTTTCCTCCTTTCGTTTTGATAATCTTTTCAAAAAAGCTTTTTTTACCAGTCATGTGCCGGGAACATCCACTATCCATGTACCAAATATTGTTGCTGGAACTTTCTTTATTTTCCTGAAATTAAGAACAATGTTAGACTTTCGGAATCCAAACTTGTTTGGATCCGAGATTTCCAGACAATAAAATTTTAGGTATCCACATTTTCTTAGAAAAGTAAGCTTTATGAAAACCTAAGGATTGTGTTTTGTTTAAGGAACAATTTTTTGCCCAGTGACCACCACATTGACATTTAGTGCAAAATGGGGCACTTTGAGGAACAAAATAATTGTTACTGAAAACTGGTTTTGCATGGGTATAACCAAATCCGGATTTATTTCTTAAAGGTCGTATTTGAGAATACATCTTATCAAAATTTTCCTTGCCATGGGTAAAGTTTGATAAACACTTCTTTAAGGAAAAAATTTCGGACTTGAGTTTTACATCCATGTTTTTATCCTCAAAATCATTAGTTTTTGAACTAGAGTTAGGCTCGAAAACATTTTTATTAGAAATTACTTTTTCTAATTCATTAGAAAGTTTATTCTTCTCAGAACTTACTTCCTCAAGATTTTTTGAAATATTTTCAAAATCAGCATTTTTCTTATCAAGATCTTTAGAAAGATCTGATATCTCTTTAGTAAGAATAGAATTCCTAGAATTTGCCTTATCAAGTTTCTTGTTGAGTTTGGAATTCTCAATCTCAAGAAGTTCAGCAAATCTAGAGACTTCTTCATAAGTAGGTAAAGTATTTTCCTCATCAGAAGATGATTCTTCATCAGAAGAGTTATAATACTTACTATCATTAGGATTTAAAGAAACATTGGTCAATGATTCAGCATTTCGTACCTTAGCCATAAGACAATGATTATCAATAGGTAATCTGGCTATAAGACCATGATTCTTCGGTCCTGAAGATTCATATTCAGAAGATTCATCTGAAGAGTCACCACCACTGGCACTCCAGGTGTCATTAGCTTTCAGAACATTCTTAGCTTTGGCTTTGTAATACTTCTTCCTGTTCTTTTATGAATGTCTTTCCTTCCTTTCTTTCTTTTTGAGCATAGGACAATCTGGTCTAATATGTCCAGCTCTCTTACATTCATAACATGTAACTTCTCCATCTTTCTTATCTTTCATGTCCTTCTTCTTATACTTGGATTGAAAGTTTCTCTGTCCAGCTATCTTGTTCATCCTTCGAGCAAGATTGGCTAATTCATTTTCTGAAACTTCACTTTCACTAGATTCGTATTGGAAAATGACTTTCTTAGACTTGGATCTGGTTACTCTCTCAGGAGTCTTAGCTTTCATCTGATTCGAAGTTGTAGTAAAAGCAACAGTACCATTTCCATTCTTCTTCTTGATGTTGTCAGCATCTCTCTTCATTCTGGTCTCATGTTGTAGAATAGTTCCAAATAATTCATCAAGAGTAATTTGAGTGACCTTCCTATTCTCATCTATAGCTGTTCTCTTGGATTCCCACTCATTGGGCATTATGTCAATTATCTTGTCCACAAGAGCTTCATCATCTAAACCTTTCTCTCCCATAGATTGTAGACTGTTGACAATTGTCATAAGTCTTTGTTGAACTTTACTGATAGGTTCTCCATAAGGAAAATTGAAGCCATGATATTCAGCTCTAAGCATAGCTCTCCTAGTCTCAATCACCATAGAAGTCCCAAAGTGTGTAACCTCTAACTTCTTCCATATACAGTTAGCTGATTCACAAGAAGAAATTTGGCTATATATATTTCTAGTCATTGAACAAAGTAAAGTATTGCGTACCTTATAGTTGAGTTGATATTCTTGCTTTTCCTGGTTAGTAAAGGTTCTGACTTCCTTGTCAGGAATTTTATAATCACCAGTAAGCATCACAAAGTTGTCTACTCCAGTATTGATAACAAAAGTCTTCATACGATCTCTCCAGTATTCATAATCATTACCATCGAAGATTGGTGGCCTTGTAGGATTCAGATTGTCAATCGAACCAACATTAATTCCTGTCATACTAAAAATAACTTGGATACAAACTTGTTAGTAGCTTAGAATCGTAATAACAAGGTTTGGAATGGGAAAATTTCGGAATGGATAATCCGGAATAACAAAGTTCAGAATAGAAAAGTGAGCAAGAAAAACTTGTATGTGAGTACAAGTATTTCAGAAACCTTGGCTCTGATACCAAATGTAAGAATGGTATAGATTAAGAGGTTTCCAACCTCTGATACCAATTGTAGGATCGAAAAATAATATGAGATGCTCAATATACAAGAGGGGGGGTGAATTGTATACTTTAAAAATTCCTTTGGAACCTTTAAAATTAGTTGTGAATAACTAGAGTTTCCTTAAGAAAAGGAAAGGCTAAGTTTAACAAAGTTAAACTAAGTAAATTCACAACACCTCTAACACCGAACTGAACTTGAAAAGAGATTCCAAAAGTAGGTTCCGGAAATATGATTACGGAAATTGAAACTTAACAAAAGTTACAATATAAGATTCTACCTTAAAGCGTATAGAATCTAAACTAATCAGAGTAAGTAAGGAAGTATAAGAAAGTTATACTTTCCTTAAGATACAAATTGCAGCGGAATAAAGACAAGTAGTAAAACTACTAGTAACAAGATAATAGTCTTTTAACCCAAAGAGAAGGGTATCCAACAACCTTGGATAAAGGTCCCTTGATTTATACTTTCAAGAAAGTCTGTCTTACCCACACCAGGGTAAGCCCTCGATACGAAGATCGGTGTCTCTGTCTTGCTATCCCCGCAAGCCCTCAACTTCAAGGTAGTTGGCAACCTCTGTCTTTCTCAGCAAGAAAGCCCTCGATCTTTAAGGTAGTCGGAACCTATGTCATCCTATCCCCGGAAGCCCTCGAATGTAATCACCAACATTCGGAGTCGCACGAAGCTTTGAGAGTTAATAAGAGACTCTCTCTCTAGAAATCACTTCAACAGCATGTAAGCACTTTATCAACAATCGACATATGCATTAGCAGTGAGCTCTTTCAAATGAGCTCCTATTTATAGGTAAGGTCGGCTCCTCTCCAACGGTCATATTTTCCTTAAAGTTTGGAGGGACCTGTACACGTGTCACTTAGACAACGGTTAGTTTATAACAAAATGGACGACATCGTTTTATAACAAAACAAGTGAAACAGAATGTACGACATCGTTTTAAACTCTAACATAAAGGTTCGGAATAGAAATTTCGGAGTGAAGGTTCGGAGTGAATAAATTCAGAGTGTATAAAACAATGATAATCAGATTATGTTTAATAGGAGAATTCGGAATGAGAATTCGGAGTAGGAATTCGGAATAGGAATTCGTCATCAGAAATCGTAATGAGAATTCGTCATCAGAATTCGTAATGAGAATTCATCATCAGAATTCGTAATGAGAATTCATCATCAGAATTCGTAATGAGAATTCATCATCAGAAATCGTAATGAGAATTCGGAATGGGATTTCTTCATGAGAATTCGTAATGAGAATTCTTCTTCAGAATTCGTATCCTGAATCTGGAATAGAACTTAGTCAGAATTCATATCCGGAATTCGGAATGAAACTTCCTTATAGTTCTTGTCCATAACCGAATCCTAAAAACAGAATGCTTTTATATCAAAGTTTTAATGACTCCGAGAAAATGAATCCGAAACTTATACTTAAGAAAATTATTGATGAAAATATGATACGGGTAATTTTCCTTATAAAAGCGATTTTCATTAAGAAAGCAAATTTTCCTTATAAAAGCAATTTTCCTTAAGAAAGCAATTTTCCTTATAAAAACAATTTTTCCTTACAAAAGCGATTTTCCTTAAAGATAAGGTGTTTGTGATTTTCAAAACAAGAAGGAATGGAAAAGTCATAAGGAAAACCTTATTGACTCAACACACTTGTTATAGTAAGTTTATTAATCATCTAATATAAAAATACAAGGAAACATGGTAAATGTCAAACTATTTCACTAAGAGTTAAATATAAATGATAAGGTTAATATGGTGACCAAAACCTATCTAAAGTCTGTTGGTTGAAAGGAATACAACCCATACCCACCATAGACTCGAAATAATTCCACTGGATCCATTATAAAACAAATATTAATCTATCATAAAATAATATTTTATGTTTTTCTTAAGGTTCCTCTCACCTCTCTTATAAAATGGAACTCCCCCTTCTCTCAAATTCACGCCTTCAAAGCCATTTGGCATGTCAAAACCCTACCCAAATAACCTCTCAACAGTCCTATCGTCTTCCAAGAGGCCTTCTTTTGTTCATAAATCTGACCTATGGAGCCCTTTTGATCAAATCAATAGGAAGAACCCGAAGAAGAGGTAAATATTTCATCACCTCTTTCAAGTTCTTTTCTTCTTACACTTCTTCTTTCTTTGTTGTTTCCATTATAAAATAATAACTATACTATCTTATATATACTGTGATGTTATAATAAATATGGCATAAACCTATTCATTATTCTATCTATCCTTTGAATGACATGTCACCATATGTACGTACGTACGGCTAACCGTCTCCACATCGTGGGGTAATTGTTATTCAATACATTATTATTTGGATGGGTATAATAAATCTGAGTAATTGATGTAAATAATAAATATAATATTATAATTATTCAGTATATACGAAATACCATCCAATTATATACGATGTTAATATCAAAAGAATGCTATTGTCACTCATGTGTACGTACAGATTACCGTTTTCACGAACGCGATGAGATTCATTATCCATCATATACATTCAAGAATAATTGTCATTTTATGGTTAATAATAATGTTAAAATACAAAATATCTTTTTTTATATAAATAAAATATATTTTATTCCAAAACATGGCTTATGTAACCAATCATATTAAAGAGAATGAATCAGTTAACACCTGAAACGACGATAATACTAAAATATATATACCAAAGCAATATTAGAAGACCATATATGGTATCATAATTATGTATATTGTTATTATATAATTTAATAACAATGATTTCACCATTATACAGGAGGCTAACCTACCCTCTACAAAGAAACACTACAAGGTAAGGGTTAAATTCACTATCTCTTAAATATCTAAGGTTGTTTGTACGTAATTTTCTACTGGGACCTCTTTATCATCTACATCCATGTTTCTTAAAAATGTATTTCAAAACATTTTTACTATTTACTATACAATGGGTTAGAGTCATTTATACCCTTGTTTGACCTTATATGTTTTTAAAGAAATATTTCCGTCATTTTCCAAACAAGGCACTTTATTACCTCTTCGAAAAAATTATGGTAAGAATGTTTTTATCTTAAATGGTGGGTGCGGCTATTTTTAGCTATTGTAACAATGTCGAATATTACCTTAAAAGCATAAAGGAATATTTTCAAAATAAATTTTTCTGTCTAAAATAATGCGACTTTTAAATGACTTCAAAATAGAAAGAGTTGTTTCCCTCAAATAGTTTTAATTTCATCAATGTCAACATCCATTAATGGATTTTAAGCTTATTTTAAGTTGATTTAGTAGGATTATAAACATCCATATTGTATTGAATGTTTTTTGATATGTGTGAATGTGGGTGTGTTATTTTTACACAATTCATTGTTTATGGATTAATTATTGACAATTTATATGCTAGTTTCAATACAAATGTTTATGTTATGTTTAAACCATTTCATACAGGGAATGCATTAGAGTTAGTAAGTAATGGGTGGAGCCCGCTATAACTCCTCGATGCATCAGTAGGTCACAAGAGACAGACTAGTGTCTTGTCATAATGCCTTGACAAAATATTATTTGTTTTCTTGGAATAAGGCATTGACTATGTGGTTATGAAAGTATTGGATTATGAATTCCATCATTATGAAAGTGTCTATTGATATTTCATTTGATTATAAACTAGTAGAATATCCATGTGAATAAGTAAATGGAATTATTTCACTTTATCTTTTCCATATAATGATTAAGATCACGATTATAAGGCTTATTATTTAGTTATTCATTGCCTTAAATGTTTATGCTTATGTAGGAATGTTTACTCCATATTTTTATCCTTACTGAGCATCTGAGCTCACCCATTTCTATGTTTTATTTTTCCCAAGATGTGAAGAAGTATTTTATGTTTTACTTGCAGGGATATGAAAAGGATTTATGTGTTTTTAAAAATTGGACAAAATGTTGTTTAAGTAATTATTTTATGATGTAATGTAAGACTTATGAATGTATATAGTTCTTCCACGGATACTAAACCGATAATTATTTTGGGGCATTATTTCCTTGTGATCATGCCAATGTTATGCAATAAGGCACCAACTTAGGGTAACTGGGGTCGGGGCCTTACAGTAACCTTATCGAACTTATCAAGGAATGTTTTATCCACGACCCATTGGATTCATGGGATGAAAAATTTATTGATTAGATTAAATGGAGAAAAATTTCTAATCTAAAAAGTGTTTGTTCACATTATAAAGTTATAAATAGTGACCTATTCAATTAAAAAATCATGTATAATAATAATATACCTTTAGAATATTGTAAATAGAAAACCTACTAAATCATAATTCATGAATACAATAGATGATTATAATTATTTTTCATGGATCGACTTTAGTAGGTCAACCATGTCTTGTTATTCTTACATGATGATCGAATTTAAGGTGTTCTAAATCATAAGTAAATAAATAAAATTCCATTGGGTATCATTTAAATTATCCTAGGATGAAAATTTGGGACCCTTATAGGTTAGATTTAATTTTTTATGTCATAGTTCATAAGACTAAGTCAGTGTACTTATGTTATAATGGTTTGGTTATTTAATGTTTCACCAGCCACATATATGATGTTACGTATATATTTATATTGGAATATTTTTTAACCAATCCCCATTATTAATTAATAATAGACCTACTATCTATTTTAACTAAACTTTTTATGAGGATTAATTTAATTAAAATGCCTATTAGAACCTAAATGGTGTTTTTTGATATTTCTTGGAATTAACATTATCTTTAACTAAGACTATAGTGAAAGATTGGGACTGAATAATGATATTAAAAATAAAATTTATAAGAAAAATTACTTAATTTTTTATGGTATTTCAGTTAGATAACTAATATTTGAATGGAAGTTGTATATAACTTTCATGTGTGCTTTATGGAATTATCAATATAAATTACCAAGTATAGGTCATTTTCATTACTCGTATTTAATGTTATTAATTTGAATCCTTAAAATTTTTAAAGACCAAGATGTGAATTAATGTAATTTATTAAAATAAATCCTTAAGTGTTTTTTTAGTTTTGACACTATTTTAAGTGTAGTATAAAAGTTTCCATAAAAGGGTAATGTGAGCATTGATCATAGGATTCTATTACTCTTTTGGGATTGCATTGAACCTTAACGATATGAGCATAAGAAAAGTAAATTTTCAGGCATGACCTTCTTATAGGATCAAAACATTATATATTTTTAATGGTCCAACTAGATGTTGGTAGTAACTTTTAAACTTTAAATCCATTCATGTTGTGGGTAAACCATTTTGGATGTGAGGTGGAGTTTGGGTGTTTGTTTCCCAACTAGGACTCTTGGTTCCTTAAATGAAACCTAGATTGGACGTCTGGTCATGTGATAATGTGACCCTTTTTATATGATTGAGCATCTCATAATTCATGGTTTTTGTGGATTGGACATTCGTAGGTCATGGTTGATCGCTAGGTAGGTTTAGTGACCCTTTTTACACATAAGATATAATACATTGATACATGTGGTACCCATTGATTTCAATAATTTATAAGAAATATCGTAGGAGTTTTCTATAAACCATTTAACATCTGGGTTGTTCTGTTTTGATTTATAAACATATTAAAGGTAGAATTACCATGATCTTATGATAAATTTTACTCATCAAAATTCTCTTGATGGTGTTCCAAATAGGATGTAGTTTTTTGAAATTTGAATATGTTTTTTATCTTTTATCCCTAATGATGAAGACATGCTGGAAAATGATTTAGGGGATAGTCATATGAACTAATAATGTGGATTTGAGCTAAAATTATTTTATTTGTAATGGTTTATTCACTTGAAAAATTGGCATATGGTGAAGTCATGTTAGCCATGTTCCGAACTCATGTTCAGTTGCGATGGAGTTTGTTCCATTGGAAGAGTCCTTTTATTATTTTAAATGAATGATATGAAACTCATAATTTGGGGATAATAATTTTGAACATGTTTCAGCTCATCCTCTATGTAGAGGGAGCACAACCATTAAATGACCATTTGGAAATAGTTTCCATTTAATTTTTAAATTCCCTTTGGGGTGGTGAGCTCAGAAATGATTTGATGATTGCATGGAAGTATGATGCTGATACGGTAGGCTTTGAATGTAACCTTTGAAAACACCATTAGTTAGGGGTGGAATTATGTGGTTATGATTGAGTGATCATGGGATTCCTCAAGTAGAAATGAAAATCGTGGTTTATTAATGATGTCGATGTGGCAGGGTCATCAAAGATCATTTATAAGGAAATCAATCTGTGGTGGTTTGACTATTCCTCTTATGAATAGATGGAAATTGTTGATTTAGAACCATACTGAGAACTTTTTCCTAGATATGATTTCATTTTTGATTGTATTATTTTAAATTCTTAATAATTCATTTAATTTATTCCTACTTTATTGACAATTACGTCCCATATCATTATGACTTCTAGGAGGCACTAAGAAAGAATCATATATACACCAAACTAAAGAAAGAAGATAAATTTCATTGGAATTAGTAAATAAAATATATTGGATTTTTTATTCTATATCATGGTTGTTTATATATGAATTTTTATTCATCAGCAATACTTGGGTTCTGGACTTGAAACAACCTGGATGGACTCATGGAAACTGGTTGGTTCTTGTACATGACAACTAATGGGTATAGTCAGTAATCTTGATGTGTGGATGTTTTGAATGTGTACTGATATGTCACTTTTAATCTCATAGAATGGAAGATTAAGGATGAGATCCTTGGACTTCGACATAATTATTAGGTTACCCTAGACTCCATCTAGGCTTGTGGGATATGTAATATTTTAACGGTTCATGTGTTCTAGATCAGGAATACAAATATTTTTTTTTGTGGAATAACAAAATAAATGGACATTTTGGTTAGAATCATCACTTGAATCAAATTTGAGGATTTGTTGATTTTGATAGAAGAAAACTATGAGGTACCATAATATTAAAATAATTGGTATTTAGTTTTTGAGATACATTGTCCATCTATGAAGGTAATTTTAAATATTGATCGACCAGATGTAGTTTGAATTTAAATCTCTATCTCATTTGATATATGTGGTTGGTGAGGTTCATTTTTTCGCACACTAGTTGGATTAGGTGAGTGAAGTGTGAGACATTAGAGGATTTCTTATAAAAGGCTAGATATACCAGGGTAGATGAGGTTGATTTCTAATTTACCATTTAATAAAATCATCAGTAATGATAATATCATAAATAAATCTCTATGGGATTTATTAAATAAGAAATTTTGATTATGTAGGTACCATGGATCATATTTGGATAATAAATTTTAGGACCAATAGTGGAGAGATCCATATTCCACGTGGTTAATGATATGACAATTTGATTGATTCAATAGTAATATGGGCTTAGATAAGTGTCATGTTGGTCATTGTATTTTTTAATACGAGCATTGGATCAGGTTTCAATGATCTATATATAATGTATTAAAAATAGATGGATGGGGGGAATTGGTCATTGGGAAATGAAATGGTCCCATTTAGGTGAAACTTCATGAACCATGTTGGTAGGGTGTTGTTTCCATTATTCCTCAAGGATTCTAGGGGACAATAAGTTTTCTTTTAAGGAGGATTTAATGACTCGTTTTTTTACAGAGTTTAATTTCCATAAGAAATTGAATTTTCATTTTTTGGATAGTTCAATTCATAAACTGATATTTTGAATTTAAATTTGTCCTTTATGAAATCCTAAAATAATCTTTTGGGTATGATTTATTATTTTATGTATGTCTTGGAATTTTTAGGAAACATCATAGGAAGGAAGGATATCATGGGATAATGTAAAATGCTTCGTCTTGGATCTCAGATCTTGTAGTATTTATAATATGTGAAAGGGATTAATGAAGCGGGGTCGAGCATTAATGTTGATGGGGATTCCCTAAGTAATTCACACCATGTAATTTGTTTTCACTTTTTGAAACTGATTCTTGACGTGGTAATGTTTCTGGCTATGAATCTACACGGACAAATTTTTAAAATAATTTGAAATTTGGTGCATAATCCATCATTTTCTTCACACATATAGGGGAGGCTTTGTAAGAGGTCCCATCAGAAGCTCCACCCTCATCTTTTATGATCTTTGATATCTCCCTTGCCTTCGGTATTTTTCGATCACAATTTTCAAATTGGTTATCGCTTGGAAAGATATTCTCTCCTCTTCTTTCTTTTAATTAGTTGTCTCACCATATTATATGTTATTTTGGGGAGATCATATTTTCCCTATTTTTGGGGAATGTTTCAAATCTACCATTTTCTATCTAATTGGACCAAACCATTGCTCGATATTGGTCGAGTAGAGTATAAAATGTATATGGTAGGTGGTATATGTATTTTCCCTCAAATTCTTAGTGATTTATAAATATTTTAGATATATCACACATCATATTATCACTGTGATTCCCTTAAAATGTGAAATTAAATATTCATAACCTTATTCCAAAAATATGGTAACTAGTATTTTATTTTGGAATCATTAAAGGTTTGGAACTCAGTTTTTAACCAGCCCATAGGGGTACATTACATGAATTCCTTTAATTAGTTAATCTTTTTCTAATAAAACAACATGTTGAGGTATAATTTCCTATGAAATTTAAATTTGTTTCTAAAATAGAATTAATTGGAATTTTGTTAGGGTGTGGTTCTCATATTATATGTCTCCTAATGAAGAAACCATATCATAATTGTTTATGAAAAATATCTTCTTAAATGAACAGGATGACTCATGTGTGGCATACATATAGTACGACATATCGTATACTATTTTCATGTATGGTTTTTAATATTTTTAATAAGATCACATGGACAAAAATCTTTTAATTTATGTATGTCTTCATTTCAAAGTGGAATGATTATAGAATTATTAGTTAAATGGACTTCTTATTTTCAACATGAAATGATAAATGGGCATAGTACCCTATTCTGTATACTTGATTTATGATATGGAAAATTAATGGGAATGACCAATTTTTTATTTAAACTAAAATATTTAAATGAATTGTTATTCCCTGAGTGATACTCAGATTACCATATTGGAATTCCTTATAAGGTATTATAGTATAATCGAGACTCTGACATCATTGAGAAATATACCTCCCCCTAAGTAGATACCTATGTTGGGATTGATGTGTAGTGTTTTTATTAAATTCCACAATAAACACTTGGTCCCCAATGTGGAGTACCATGGATTATCAATGAGGGCCATACCTTATTTTACCACAAATTGAGATATACCTAGTTCCATAAGGGATTTCCTTGGATGGTCTTGATGTGTAGTGTTATTATACCATGCTATGAGCAATACTTAGTCCCTATGTGGTGTACCAAGGAATGGATCATAGGTTTACTGGGTCATATTATTCCTTGAGTGATAAATGGATTCTAATGTATGAATTCATTGGAAGTCTCATAGGTTTCTTGGTTTATTTTATGTCTTCAACAATATATGTATTCCAATATTGTAATTCCATAGACGAGATCATAGGATTGACTTTTTAACATGCCCTGAGCGATATTTGGGTATCCTTTTAATAGAATGTAATTGATGCACTCACTGAGATGTTATATATTATGAATGATACATGGGTTTACTTTTTATAGAATTCTAAGGATTTTATTAATTAATAAGTGAAATATATGACTCCATGAGAGATACATGGGTTCCTCATTAATGAACACCTTAGACGGGCTCATAGGATGAATTTTTTATATATAATGAAAGGTATTACAACATATGACTATTGTTACCCCTTTATGTAAGGTTTTATGTTTGGAAACCTTGGATATGCACCTTGGGTCCCTGATCAGGTAATTTTCAAAGAAAAATTTTATGTGACTACCCAATATGGATTCTGGGTCTTAAAGGAATTTAGGCACAAACACTTATTTTACACATCAGGTCTTGAAGAATACTCTATTTACACATATATTCCTATATATAATTTATTATATATACATAAAAAAAACACAAAAACACATATACCCATATCTTATCTATGCACGTTAAATTTGTTTTTTTAAAGATATTTCGATTCAAGACGAAGTGGGTTTGGTTGGCCATGCATTCTTAGGTGACCTATTATTGACATGTTTAAATTTTTTTATTATTTATTTACTGAATTACATGTCATACATGTACACATTTTTATTTTAAATTAATATACTCAATTTTGATTTATACACTATTATTGGTTGCTTGTTGAGTATATCACACACCCTTATCAAATCTCCATGGCACTGGGTTACACAATAATTTTTTTTTGTTTTCATGTCAATGTATTATTTCTTATGTTGTCTGTTGTAAATCGAATCATAGGAGCAATCCACTGATCTGTTACATAGGATTCACATGAAGATCACCATTGGGTAATTTTTTTTTAATTTTTCTTATTCCATTTAATATATTGCATCACCTATTGTATTATTGATACTATTTTATTGGAGAATTATATGAACAAGAAATCAATATTCTGTAATATTGGTTTTGGAAATTATTATTCAGTCTACTATTATTCTTCCACATCTAGTTCTTTTATTTATATTTATCCATCAATTTATTTTGATTAATTCATGTTGGTACCATATTTCTACTCTGATCTTGAGGGTACAATCTCACCTCCATACTATCAGTAGACCTTCTTTGCTAATTAGAATCTAATGGAAAATTGGGAGGATTTTTTGAGGCCATGTGGTGACTAGTTTGACTACAAGAATAATGGTCAATCAGGCCAAGACATTACAAATGATATAATTCATATAAATATTTTACATTGAATAATGTGATCATTTTTCTTCATGGTATTATATTCTAAGATGGTTATTATTATGAAATTCATTTATTGATGAAATCATTAATTGATTACACAATATATTATCAAATAAACATAATAATTTCATACAAATAATATTCAACCTATAAAATCATTATTATATGCATCCATAAATGGGGGTGATGAAAATAAAAAAAATGGTTTCATGGAGGTGATAGTCCACATATTTGCTTGGATTATAATTTAATTATTTCTATATGTGGAGAAAGTAAAAATATGGTTTATCAATTCCGAATCATAAATAATAAATATATATATTATAAGAATAATATATATAATTAAATTTTCAAACATAAAATTTTATTCAACGAAGGAAGATGAACATGTGACATTATAGAAGTGGTAGTCCTCACGTACACACATTTCACATTTTTATATTTTGTAAGGGAAAAGTGAAAGGTGGTTAATACTCATAACATCATTATAATAATGCAAAAATATAAAAAAGTTATTTATTTTATCATATAAGTATTTTTTAATGGAATCAATGTAATAGTAAGATCACATAAAGAAACAATAATGATAATGGAGGAGATAGAAATATATACCTCACTTCATGGATTATATCCTTTGTGAAGTGGGTTAATAATTTGATAGATGGTGTTTATAGAATCCTACTACCTCTTGAAAGTGGGTAGTAATGTATAAGAGAGGTTTGGATGTTTTTTTGAAAAACTAAGTGGGTTATGGTGGGAGGATAAGTGAGGAGAGGAGAGACCATTTTATTATTGTAATGGGAAGTCATTTTTGTAATTACATAAAATGTTTTAATAATGGGATGCCACTCTCAATAAAAAAATAATAAAAATTTAGAAATAATAGAAAGAAAAAGATAAATGGTATATAATGGCACTAAACACAAATTCTCACACATGTTTTAACCATGTTTAGGGTCTTTTACTCTTAAATTATTTACAATTAGCATTTTTTATTTTACGTCGATAATATGTTTTTACCTAACATGTCCTTAAATATAAAAAAACACAATTCATATTACATAATTTGGACCTAATGATTCCAAATTTTAAATCCATTTAATTGGATTCTATTTATAAATCTGAAAAAACAATTTGGCATAAAAGTTATATAATATATTTAAAACTATTTCTAGGGAAAAATTTTATTTCTGTTCTACAAAATTATATATAGGATTTTAAAATGATATAAATATTTTAAAATTTATTATATATGTTATAAAATCAATTTTTTTGTAAAATTTTTTTTAATTACTTTAAAAATAATTATTATACACTAATATTTCTATAAAAGGAATGGTAATTGTAAAAAAAATATATTAAAATATTGAACACCAAAATAAATCATTATGAAAAAAATTTAAAAAAATACCAAAATAATATATTAAATTTTAATTCTATATGGAGTGATTTTTTCCAATTAAATATAAAAAACTTATATATTATATTTTAATTGAAAGTAAAATATAAAAATATAAATTCTTTTATTCAAAATATGTCCTTACTGAGCTTCTATTATTTTTAAACATATTTAATATATATTTATCATTAATAAAATATTGATATAGTATTTTTTAAAAATAAGTGTTAAGTAATAAAATAAAAACATTTTCTATTATCAATTTTATTTAATAAGGTAATATGAAAAACCAAATTCTTAGGGATTTTCAAAATGTACCTTTTTTAAAAAACTAATCAATTAAAAATATTAATATGTAATTTTTTTAATTAATTATTATATTTTTATTTATTAATGATTTTATAATTTATTTATTTTTAATATTTAACAATTATATTTTTATTGCTTAATTAGGTTAGTGTTGTGTGTGGAACATGCTACTAAAGATCGTATTAACATAAAGTATCCAAAATATGAAATCGTTAAATTCTAAACCATTAAATAATTTGTTCACCCACAATTTTAATTATTAAAAAATGATGGATTTAGGCCATAGAATTCTTATTATATTCACCATTTTGGATATGACATAAAATATAACAACTAACTTACATTCTAATGCTATATAAAATTACATTTATTTTCCCAAACAATATTAATCATCCAAATAATCATATACTTATATATGTGTTTAATATAATAATATATTCTCCAAAACCTGTCATCCAAAAATAATTTTAGTCTATAATATATCATTACATGGTGAAATCATATATTCTTCCAAAAATTAACATTTATCGTCAACCACTAGTTCATAAAGTCACACACAATGCAATATATATCAAAATCCAAAAAATAAGATGAACATAAGTAAAAATTCCATCGACCACATTTTTATTAAATAAATAATAAACTCTTACGCTATAAGTACAATTTAACATTCTTTTCTCAAAATCAATCTCCCATTTAATTCCATAAAATCTAGCATACATTAAACCTCGGGGTTTTATATATCTCAATGATGTGTTATTTAATAGATATCATATAAATATATAATTATTATAAAATAACTTTTTAATTTCATTGATACTATGTAATATATTATTCCAATCCATTAAATAAGAAATTATTGGGGAATAATATTTATATTTTTAACAAATTTCTTATAAATTTTAGAATATACCAGAATATCATCAATAAATAAAACTCACTAGTAAATATTTATAAGACTATCATGAATTTATTTTTATTATGATATCCACCCCACTTACATAGGTAAGAGTATAAAACTCACTTTTTCAATTATATATAACATATAAAAAATATATGAACCCTTTAAATAATCTTATTTTTTTTATTTAAGATATAATGTATTCTAGATATATATACATTTCTTAGATTCATTTATGTGATCCTATTTCATAATAATTAATGCCCAAATGGTTATCAAGAAAAATTACATTATATGATTATAGGAATACGAAAAACTAATAATAAGATGACATCATTAAGGACAAATTCATTTCATCCTTTAATATTATCAAATCAATCTACATTATATAAATTTAGTTTATCTTGTACATTTTTAACTAATCCATTAAATTAATTATGAAATAAGTCTTTCATAATGTTGCAAAATCGAATGTGATAACCTGAATAATATCCCCAAGGTGTTGTAACACATGTCTGTAATTAGGACTATTTTCTTATGTACCTTGTGATAATTTAGTTAACACATAATCATAACTTTTAAATTCTATTACACATTGGTACATATTTTCCATAGCCAACATCTACATGTATTATCTGTAGGATCATTTAAATTTTAGTAGAATCACATCATATCTATGGTACAAGAACATTAATATAATACCCTATACATGGACTTATTACTTAAATTTATCCCATGGGATTTCAAAAAAAATTCCATTAAACCAATCCCCAAAATATTTCCTCAATTGGGATAAAGGAGTATATAAACCATTTAAATTATAAAAAATCACAACATATAATCCATTAATTACATTTTCAACTCCTAATTTATCCTGACATGATATCATCCTTATCTCTACTATTTTATGAGCACTTATCTGAAACCAACTGTACCTACTAATGGTCATGTCATTCGAATTACCTGGCATAAAAAAATATTTCATTGAAATTAATTCCCAAGACCTTTTAGGTTTTTATTTTGAATGAATTATTAAAAAATAGCAACTTCCAAGAAAATAATTTTCTATATATCAAATGGGTTTGTTTCCCAATATATAAGAAATTTTTTAACCCATTATAAGTATAAAAATATCTTATAAATTTTACACACAAGAAACTCATCTATATATTTCATAATTTTCTTTTAATTATAATATAGAGAGATGTAAACATAATAAATTGGTGAGATGAAACCATTACTAAGGGAAAAATTTAAATTAATAATTTGGGTTATATAATAAGAATTTGATATGACAATGATAAGAAGATAAATATCGAATAAAATGATCATTGGAGCATAAGGCCATGGTAAATCAATTCAAGAGTATTAAAAGTCATATCATTGATTTGAAACATATAAAAATAATATTGATCAACTAAAACATGAAAATAATTTTGGATATCCTAGGAATATGACATAAACATAATCATATGTAAATAATATTAATTAGTAGATAAGGAATCACAACCTGATTCCCATATGATTTTGGTCTTTTTCTAACAACCCATGAATTATATTTATGAATATTCTAAAAACTATGTACCACTTTAGCCTTTGTAATTAACTCAAGTAACTATTGATTATTTTATAAACCCCATATACCTAATTAGGATTTGGATACAAATTTATTACCTATTTAGACATAGCCTATAACATTTGTACATTTTTACAATTTTGGTAAAACATGTGAACTTTCCTAAGATCATGATATATTAAAAAAAGTACAAATAATTTAAGGGATATATAATACCCCAAACATTTTAATCCTAAACTATATATTCTATAAGTTATAAATAAATCATCATATCAAAAGGAACACATTATTATAAAATTAATTTTGTTTCATTTTTAAATGGTATCACATAAAACAAATTTAAAAATTGGTTCGGTTGATACCAAAAACTAAATTTTCAAATGGAATTACTTCATAATGTAATTTATGGGGGGATTCATCAATCATAACCCAAATAAAGAAATATATTTTTATTTTAATGAGAAAATTTGAATGTAATCTTTAAATGAGTCATTTTTTGACCTTTCAAAAGGAGATGTCATTGTGGGTCATTTTAAAATAACATTTTTGAATGGGTAAGTAACAATTCTTAGAATGAATTACATTTAAAATATTCCCCGAAAATTATTCAACGAAAATACGTAATAGTGTGCAAATAAATTTTTAATTGGATGAAAAATATTTTATCACGGTTGGTAAAAATATTTAGATATTTTGAAAGTACTATTTCTGAAAACCCACAATATAAAAACTGTAATAAAACATTTATTTTATAAAAAAGTAATGGGAAAATTGATATAGAAAATATTAAATATAGAATATATCTTCAATATATAATGGTATTAAATTTTCACGATGGTTAAATATGGATATGGGATAGATATACCTACTTATGTATGATGATATTAATTTAAAATGTATTATGATTTTATAAAAATATAATTCATTCATGGAAAGATATTAAAAAAAACAAATATTGACTACTGATAAAAAATATATAATATAATATTTATTTTTAACTTGAATAAAATATAAAACATTGAAGAGATAAGTTGATGAAAAAACATTATCACCCAAATAATGAAGTTTGAGTTACCAAATATCCTTTATGGGAAGCATAGTTCCTGAAATATGAATCTTTTGAAGATGATTGGATGTGGTAATGATATATATCCTTAAATTTAGGATAAAATATTTTATAATTAATTAATAGGGTATAATTTAATTTTTTTATTAAATAGTTTTAATAAGAAAAATCATAACCCAATGAATGACAATTGAGTTAATGAAAACCCCTACATATTAAATAGAATTTAAATAAAATCCCTGTGAAAGATAGAACTTTATATTGAATTAAAATTAAAATTTATAAAATGTAATTAATGATATATAATCTCAAATAGGTTGTGTATGTGCTACATAGATGAAATTATGTGAATAATAAAAAACAAGTATTAGTGAGTGTAATTTTAGATGAAGACCCTTACCTCAGTCAGTATTCATTTTTAACATACAACAAAATTCAAAAATGATTATTTAATACATTCCCAATATTATTATTCCTAAATATTACATTTTATAATGATCATTTATACTCATTCTAAACACATACACACATATATTAATATTAGTTTTTATTCACATATTCTCAATATTTGGTGTGAGTACTCATGATTGTATTGAAATAGATTCATAATATATTTTCCTACATTAATTAAACACCCATATTTTATCATTATAATATCATTTATGGTACAATAATTTATGCTCCATTATCTTTTTAAATTTAACAATTATGTTCAATTAAATTTTTTTTATCATCCTTGATGATGAAATCAATGACGTGGAAGTTTAATTGATTTTTGGAAAGGGAATTTTGGTTCATTAATTAATGGGTTTAATATTATTTAATCCATTTTATAAAAATAAATAAAAACTCACTTATTTATATCATATTTCAATAGTTATTATTTTCCCATTGTTCTATATGATATCATTTCATATCATTGTTCATGCATTTGGTTAAACATACCCAAACATGACCACACCAATATTAATAAATGATTAGGAGGTGGATTAGTTGTAATATCAATATACAATGAGAATAGTGATATTATTTTGTTTTATATAGAATGATATTTAAATAATTTAAATAATTATATTAATAATATAATTTATATATTTTTTTACTTCTTTAGAAGTGATTATTTTCCCCTTAGTAGAATTGTTTAATGTTGTTAATTTAATAAAAATAATTTATTTATGATATCATTATTAGGATCTACAATTTGAAATAACAAAACCATATTTATTTGAAAAATATAATTTTTTTCCATTAAACATTTTTTTATCACTAACCTAGAAAGGTGATGAAAATAAAATAAACCACTCCATGGAGGGGTAGTCCACACATATACATGGATGTTGATTACATTTTTGATAAAATGGGAGAAAGGAATAAAGTGGTTTACAAAATAAGAATATAAATTATTAAATATAAATAATAATTATATATTATTTTCAATTATTTAACCATCCATTCCATTCAGTTAATTAAAATGAACATTTTACATCAGGGAGGTGGTAGTCCACACATACGCATATTTTCATTTTTCCTAATGGAAAAGGGGAAATGTGGTTTATGATTATACCATAATGATAATATTAACCATAATAATAATTTTAAATATTTTATCTATATAAGATGTTTTAATGAAATTTTTTAAATAATATGCTAACATAAAGAAAAATAAATTCGAAAGGGGTGGTTAGAAATTTAAAAATCACATTTGGATTACATTCCTTGTGAATGGTCTTACGCATTTAAAGGGTGATGTTTTTAGTAGATCAGATCCTCTTGAAGGTGGATAAGAATATTTATTTGGGGTTAGGGAATATATTTGGCTGAAATAAGTGGGTTATGTTGTGAGGGGATGTGTATAGAAGGGTACCCCTTTAATAAGTGAAATAAGATACAATTTCGTAAATACCCAAAATGTTATAACAATGGGAATTAAATCTCAAGGAATGATGATATAAAATTGAAAAATAATTAACATAATCATTTATAATTTTTATAAGATCCTCAAACACATATTCTCAAACATGTTTTGATAATATTTGAGGTAGTTTACTAGTAAATTCTTTATTTTTATAATTTTAACTTTTAACATGGTAACTAGATTTAACATAAATAATATATCCTCAATGAATAAATATAATATAGTAATTATTATACAGTTTGGTCTTACTTATCCAAAAAATTTAATCCATTTAATTGGATACAAATTCAAAAAGTGCTAAAACGTAATTTTAAAATACACATTTATATATGTATTGAAAATAATTTATTGAGAAAAATATAACTTAAGTTCTAAAAGATTATATTTAGGTCATTAAACTATAATATATATTTTTATATTTAAAATATAACTCATAAAAATAATTTTTTTTCCTAGAAACTTGTTTTCATAATTTGAAAAATCATTATTTTAAATTAATCATTCCATAAAAGGCACATAATTTATAAAAATAGTATATTTTAATATTCCCATAAAAGATTTTTTTTGGGAAATCTATATATTTAATCCTAAAATAATATGAAAAATTTTAATCAAAAAATTTATGTAATATTTTTCAAAAAATTAAAATAAAATATATAATGAAATACTTTGTTTATTCATAAAATAGTAATTTTAAAGTTCATGTGTTTTTAGTATTATTTAATATAGATTTATAAAAAATTTATTATTGATATATGAGTTTGTATAGAAAAATATTAAGTATTATAAAAATCTTTTTACTATAATCAAATTTCATTACTATGGAAAAATATATTACCATTTTTTTATGAATTTTTGAAATTAAAACTTTTTAAAATATAAGTAAATTAAAAATTAAAATATGTAATTAATTTAGTTGACTATTATCTTTTTATTTAATAACTATTATATTCATCATGAAAGTTTAATATGATTTGGTTATTTTAATTTATTTGTTGTGTTAGTTCATTCATTTCTATGACATAAGATATTGAAGATCATATTACAATAAAGGATCCAAAATCTCAAGATTTTACAAATAGTCTTAAAATCCCAATGACTCCATAATCAAGGTGACTATAAAATCCAAACAACTATATAACCAATAAATATATATATAATTTCATATTTAATATATATATATATATAAACATACTTCAAAAAAATAATTTAACTTATTCTCTCATTTCATCAAAAAAATATTTATATTCTATTATTAACATGTTTTATTATTTCTATAGATTTCACTAAAGTAATTATTATTAAATATGATTATGATTATGGATATTTATCAAGAGAAAATAATTTTTTACTTTTCATTTTATTCTTACCATAATTTCCTTAACATTTACTATTTATTTATCATGTAAATTATATAATTTTATGTAATAATGTTTTACCATAATGACATAATCAATTGTTCATTATTTTTGGGTTTTCATTATAATATAATCTCCGAAACATGTGGACTTTATCATTTAGAAATTTCAAACTAAAAATTTATGGCTATACTTTCTACATCTTAAAATAATTTCTCCCTTCAATATTCACTAAATGGATGAGAATAAATGGGGTTACTTTTTTCATTTCATCCTCATGTGCACATTTGCCTTACTAACAATTTCTATTTCAATTTAAATAATTTATAAGTTAGCTAATCTTATATTTTTCACTTGATGTCTATATTACAATATAAATAATAGTTATTCTTAAATAGTGGAATCATGTTCTGGTTGCACATATTTGGATATTAGATCATGTGATGTATCTAGTTCATAATTCTTCAAAACTGATACATGGAACATGTCATGCTCATTATAGAGGTTGGTTGGTAGTACTATGTGATAAGATATATTCACATTATGATTAAGAATTCCAAATAATAAAATCTATTTTGATATAATATTAAATTAATTCCAAAATTTAATAACCCTATTTTATATAGATATTATAAGGAGTACATGACAACCAACAACAAACACTAAATCTCATCAATGATTATTATTACTTCTCTTCATTTCATTTTTTTCTAATTTGATAAGTTTCAGAATCATTTAAACCTTCATTATCATTTGCTAGACAATATAGGGTCCAAATAACTACATGTCTATAGAATTATCATAGCAAGTAGGAGTTATAAATCTCTTCCCATATATATCCTCATATGGTTCCATTGGTATGCTAGAGTGGAAAATGTTGTTATATAATAACTCCACTAAAGGAAGACTTTGATCTCATCGTAATTTGAAATTTATTGAGAATGATTTCAGTATGTCATCTAATTTTTTAATGGTCACATAATATTGAACATCAGTTTTAGGATGAAATGTTATTCTAATCCATATCCCCATATCGAATTCTTGTTGAAAACTTCTCTCAAATATTGATGTGAATCTTGGGTCTTGATAAAAAAATAGTTAAATTTAGTACTATATGTAACCTTAGATTTTAATTTATGAATAACATATAAATTTTATCTAGATATAAATCAACTAATATATTAATTAAATTTAAAAATTTATAATTCAATCCACTACTACCCAAATTACATTATCTTTTCTGAATTTTTCAGATTACCATTGATAAAATCCATATTGATGTTCTCTAATTACAATATCAGGATACAATTATCCTCCCCTAAAACATATAAACATATAAATATAAAAACTAATAGTAAAAGTACATATATAATATATAATACTCTTATGCCTGGAATCCCATCATAAATTTTATATAATTTATCAATAAATAATTTTTCTACTTGGGTGAATTTAGAAGCATGAGTAATGTCCATAATCCAAATGATAAATACTCATCCCTATAATTTGTGTTACAAATATATAATTTTAAATAAAATTAATTTCTCTCTATAATTATTTAACTTCATAGAATTTAAACCTTCTTTTGTAGTATCATATCACACATCTTTTATTTCAATATTTTCTCATAGTTAGATGTTTGGGAAATCATTTCAGAGAGATGGGATTTATTCCCATCGAGTATGATTTCAATATCCAAACATTGAATATCAAATAAATATTTTGTTGCATTTAATCCTCATCAGGGATATGTTAGCATCTTTATATTGACCAATACTTTTAATATCTAAATATTACATTTTATTTGATGAATATTTATTACATAACATTACTATTTATACCAAAGTTATATATATCAATTATATTTGGATGAATGAAAACATAAATATCATTTACAAAAGATTATCCCATAACCTTAATCATAACTATAACCCTTATTAGAGATATTATAATAAAAATATTTCTTCATAACTACGGGAAAGGATATATAGGAAAGGATGAGCTCTGATGCTTAGTATGGGTAAACCATGGATATATAAATGGTCACATATAAAAGAAATTAGCTGAATGGAATGTGAAAATGAACAAATTTTGTTTCTTTAAAAATAGGAATTTCATAGATCATAATATTAATTCATGTAAATAATCATCGAATATTGTAAGACATAAATCATAATGAATTTAAAGAAATCCATGAAAACATAAAATTATCCAAAGTCATGGAATTTTGGAATACACTAAAGAATATCTAATTAATTCCTTAGTTGTCAGGAATAATTTAAAAGACTATCATAGTGGATTGGTTTCCCTCGCAAAACTATTGTAGTACTCATGGTTCTCTCCCAATACTGTTATAGTGTACAATGTCTCATAATAAATTGGGATCACTCCACATTCCAGTAATATTTATCTAATGAGAGAGTAATATTTTCGCAAACAATTAGTGGGATATATAAGATTAGTACCACCCATAACATAATGAAAATCATACATAAGTGTGAAAAATATAAATAAATTCTATATATCATAACCCCAGAAATAGAAATTTGTTTTAAAATTTTTTTTTCCTAGATTAACCATTTTAAAAGAAATGGATATCATAATCATTTCATCAATTTATCATAACATGATCTATGGAAAAGAGATAGGTTTCATAAATTTATTTTCATTATAATCATAAATATTCTAGATAAATAATATGGCTAGTATAATTTTATCATCTCCCTTAGAAAACATAAGTAACATGAAAGGGTCTTATCACAGATGAAAATCCATTGAAAGATCATTGTAACTTTTCTTGAGCAAAAGTGAAATTTTAAATTTAAAAGAAATTATTTAGAATGTATGAAATTTTCAAATAATAAGTAAAACATTTTATTTTAACATATACAAGATATTGTTTAATGAAATCTCCAAATAATTTAGTTCTTAAGATTGTGGTGAATCATTCATGTCATATAAGTGAAAAGAAAATATTTCAATTGTACTTTTGTAAAAAGTAAAAAAGCAATAGATTTGGTAAATTAAAATAAAACTCCTTGAAAAAATTTAATTGAATCCCAAAAATTGGGTAAAAATAATTTAAAAATATTAATACAATACTAAACAAATCATTAAAACATTTTTAGAAAAACTAAATTTGGGAAAAAAATGTTTTTGATCGAAAATAAAAAAAGACAATTTTATTTAAAAACCGAATTTTGGTGTTTTGTAATCCTAAGGTTATTAAAATGTATATATGATATTTATTCTCCATAAATAAGAATAATAGAATAATATTTTTTAGTTTATTGAGAGATAAATTATAATATTTTATCATCAAGAATGTAATCATCAACAATCCAAATAAATAATGAGACTATAATATAAAACCATTATCTTGAGTATGAATTTCTTTAAAAGCGCCCTAAATCAGGTAAAACAAATTTAAAATTAATATAACTAGATAATAAAATAAATTATATATTTATATTGTCATATATGACCCCCTTATAATATTTCAATACACTTTAATTAATAATTCCTTATTAAAATAGTCATTTCAATATGTTAACTAATTTATTTTATCATGAGAATTTTAGTTCCTTATTTACATTTCATGTACTTTGATCATAGTTAAATAATATACCTAATTACAATCTTGATATAAATACCATTTATATTAATTACATATATATCTATAATCATTCATAAAATATAGACATAGAGAAATGAACTACATCGTTCAAGGAGATGGTCGGCTGTACGTACACATGAATGTTGTTTTAAATATTTGATGGATGGAAAAAGTAAAAGTAATTAATAATTATCATTTATATAATATTTATTATATATAGAATATAAAATATATATCCATTAAATTCATCCTTTTTACAATCAATTAAATTCATAACTGAAAAAGAAATTACATTGGATTTTGAGGCGGTAGTCTGATGTGCACATGAACGATTGATTCATTTCCCATTTTATAGATGATGAGATGTGTATAGCTTAATAAATTAAAATAATAACATATAATTATATGGTATATATTTTTATATATAATCATGATGTTTGGTTAAATTTTATTTAGATGGATGAAGAAATAAATTGAAAGAGTTCAGGTTAGATGATTGCCTCTTCTTTGAGAGACTCCATTTTGATTACACCGTAATCCATTAATGGGTTGTCATTTAGAAATAAAATGACTAATAAACTATTTCTAAAAAAGCTTTCATCATATTTTTTCAATGATGGGATAATTTATAATTGTCAACGTGGTATTAAAAACTGAGAGGTGAGGATCCAATTTATATGTGAGTGGAGGCGCACTCTTGGAATTTCATAAAAGTTTAATATATAAAAAGCTGATAATATATCTAAATGATTCCAAATTTCATTGCAATAAATATAAGGTACTGTAGGTTTTAACACCAATAATAAAACAATATTTTAATAGGATTAAATTCTATATTAAACATTATCTTTTGGTTGAACCCATTAGTTAATATATTTTAACATTGACCACGGTAATGACTTATTAACTCTTAAAGGGTAATCATTTTAAATATGTGGTGGAAATTTAAAAATAAGTGGAAAATATATAAAATATTATTCAAAATATTACCCTTTTAGTCTTACAACTATATTTTTTGGATGTTTAAATAATTTAATGAAATAATATTTCCAAAAAATATCATTATTATTAAAATTTTAAGTTATTCCTTTAATTTATGACAAATGACATAAATATGAAGTTCGAAATAAAAAATAATCCTTTTTCCTAAAAATAAAATATAGTATTTATCAAAATAAAATTCCTCTAACACTATAAACATAGAAATTATACTTCTTTTAATATTATTAATATAATTTAATTAATTTTTATATCAATTGAAGAAATACCTCAATGGTGTTTTTTGAAAATAGAAGGTATTTATACAATAACTAAAAATTATAAAAAATAGATCAAAAAATAATTTCACTATTAAAAAAATTTACATTTTTAATCATTCATAAATTTTTTCCCTATTGGGGAACATAAGAGATTATTAAAACTAAGAGTGTGACATTTTTGTAAACTTTTTTTGTTTTAAATATTCTATGGGTCATTTTCATGGAAAAGTGTCCCACAAAAAATTTAATTTTGAGACTAAGGTTATAAGGGTCTATTTTAATACATATAAATATATATAACATAAAAAATTTTGACCTTTTCATTTAGATTTATACCATATTAACTTGATTTACCGTTTACTGAGTTGATAACTTTTACCACAGATACTATTCATAATGCCTAAAACTAAAAGAGATCTATTAACCAAATGTTTACATAATGACTCCAAATATGAAATTGGTTTTTAATTATTAAATTTATTAATGTTTAAGAAATTTGTTTTAAAATAAATTTGTATAACGTGAAGAAATATTTTATTAAGAAAATATTGGTTTTTTGTAACATAACTTGATTTATTCATATCCCATTCCTAGCTAAAATATTAAAGTAATGATAGCAAAATTTAGAGAATATAAAATATCAAAATTTTTGTAAAATCATTCACCAATGGTGATTAATTTAATATATTAACTAAAACATACAATGAATGCATAAAAAATATTTTCTAGTAAAATAGATCCTTTACATTGAAATGATTTTATTTTTATTTATAATCAGTTGATGACAAATGAATTCATTTTATACAAATTTGAACCATTTTTTTCATATTTTAGTTACTCGTATTAATTATATCCAATCCAATGTCTATGTGGTAACCATCACATAATTTTATTTTAGTATTATTGTTTTGTTCATTTAAACACAATGTTCTGTGTAACACATGCTATTAAAGTAATCAAATTATCTAAAGATAAATTTATTCTAAAATATTAAGGTGTAACTTTTTACCCCCTCAAAATTCATCATTACAATCAAAAAATGAGTATATATATGTTTCATTACATCATTTAGATCCAATGCAGATTCATATAATTTAACATTCTGTTATATATCTTTCACGAGGTGAGTAGTCTTGTTCTATAACACATTACCTTTATGATACAAGATTTATACTAGTTTTTAATAATATTAAAGGCCATGATCTATTGGTATGACCTCATATTTTAGTTAATGTGATGGAATAAGTATTTTACTTCCTCGGAAGATATACATGGAACACATCATGAACATGAGAGAGTTTCCGTGGTTGCACTAATCGATAAGCTAACTTCCCTACTCAATAAAAAATTTAAAAGGATAAAATATAAATAGGTATCATGAATACATTTTTCAAAATCTCATAACCTTATTCAATGGATAAATTCAAATATACTCCTTCTTAGATAATTTGAATTGTATATCACATAGATGATTAACAACATAAATTTTATATTGACTCTGAGCTACCATGATGTAATGTTGAATGGATCTGACTTTCCTACCATTTCACCAACTAACTTAGGTCCCAATAGATTTATTTTTCTAAACTCATGCCATTATTTTGGATTTATACATATAAATATATATAGGGATTCATTAGGCGCCATATGATTTCTTTAGTGAAAGCATTTATTGTAAGAAAAATTTACTATATCAATGTTTTGATCCCAAATGTCATTATATTCCATAAAACTGGATCTCGACATATCCTCTATGGTTTTCACGATTCTATCAGAATATCTATATTTAAAAGGATGATAACAAGTGTTGAAACTTAACATTATGTCCAAAACCTATATAATAATTTTCTAGAACATCGAGGATAAACTCAAACATCGATCATGTACAATAAAATGTGGAACTTCATGAAACCTTACTGCAAATTTATTTTATATCCTTGCGTGGTAATAAATAAATAATGTTTTGATATAATTGAAACTTGATGACTTCCTATGGTGATAAACCATTTTATATTTAAAAATATGGCCTTTATATAGTTTTTTGGGTCCAAAAACTAATTCCATAACAAGGTTTTCTCATTTCCATTCTCGTGTGGTTATAAGATGTAAAATATGTTGTTAATTATATATCTCAACATTCAATTTTTTACAAAACTAATACTAAAAATACAAAATCTATAATTTATCTCATCATGTTTAACCACAAAAATACTATATTAGGTCTTTATACGTCTTCTTATTTAAACAATGTGTAGATAATGATAAACTATGAACCTTATCTAATAGCTCCTTATTTAATTCTTTTATTAATGGGACATATACACATTTCATGAAACTTATTATTCTCTCCTAATAAATTTTGATCTTATGAAAATTTATTTCTTTCTTATATAGTTCTAAATAATCCTTTTACACATATTTAATAATTAAATGGATATATAGTAGATCAATAATTTTATAAATATAAATTTTTTACACCTCCTTAAATATTTTAAATCCATCCATTGAAAATCTAGATATGTTGGATGTTTTTATTCTCATCAATTATAAAATTATATGATCTTCTAGACTCATATAATTTTCAACCTTGTTTTCTTTACCAAGGATATAATGTATTGAGAATTCATAATACATAATCAATTACAACCATATTCTTTAATTCCTATTCAAATATTTCTATTTAAACATATACATTAAAATTCTATAATCAATATAAATATCTCACCATTCTTCTTAAAGATAAGCCTCAATATTTATAATGAAAAAATTACCTATGTAAAATTGATCTCACGAGTTAGGTAATTTTTCTCATGAACCAATAATTGATGTGTGAAATAATCTACCTCCATAACATTCTGAGTAATAATTCATACCAAACCCCGCTTAAATGAATCATAATATATCAAAAACCCATATCCATGGTAGGGTAAGGTATGTATATCTTGAATCACTAACAATCATTTATGTTTCATGGAATCTTATCCATATTCATCAGAACAAAGGTATTTGGATCCCTTCAATGTTAACATGGTGAGTGGATTAATAAAACATGATAAATTCTCCACAATTCACTAATAATATATAGTTAAATGAATTAATATACATGTATCAGTCGCATTGGTTATTCTGGGAAAATTATTAAAAACATTTATTTTTTGTGGTTCCGCTATTATAACCTCATTTTAGATTATATAAAACAATAATGAATCTTTCTACATATAATGTTGATATCTGATATATATTCAAATAGCTTATCTTTCCATTGGGTCTTCAGCACAATCCTAATATAACCATCACACTCATCCTTTATCAATGAATATATAATAATATCATCCCTAAAGATTACCAAATATTGATCAAGGTAATCTTTAATGAATATTTACATTAAATATATGAATATGGTGGTATATTAGTAATAAAAATTTTAATCGCTATAAATTCATAGTGTTAATACCTTATACGGATGGTTGTCTTGGGAATATATAACATCATGGCCCTCATTTGATGATAGCCATAATGATGGTTAATCATAGAACATTATTGGTCTACGTGTAGTTGATCAAAAAATTAATGAATATGGTGAAGTGAAAAGGTTTTATTGAATGTGATATTGTTATGCTCTCAATAATAAAAAAACACATTGATCCGTCTTTATTTTTGAAGAAAAAATAGGTTCACCCCATGCTAGAACACTAGGCCAAATGGATCCATTGTTATGATTTTCCTAGACTTTCTTCTCGATTTTTTTTAACTCAGAAAAAGAGATTCTACATGGATTCATTGAATTATGTATAGCATCAGGTAAGAGTTATTTTGAAAACACAACATCATGATTCAATGTAGGGCTAAGAACCTCTTTTACAAAGTCAATAATAAAATCTCACCCAATAGTCATGTCCTAGATGTATTGTTTATCCGCATCAATGTAATATATAACACCCTTTTTGAATAGTAATAATGACTAATACAATGGATTTGGGTTCCATCAATAGTTAATAATTTTCATCGTATGGATAGAGAATACATGCTTTGATTAAAATATAAAATATTAATCCCCTTCTTCAACAATTGATGTGTGATTTAGGTATAATAAGTAAATAAATTCCCAAAATAGTAATTTATTCAAATAGATGAATAATAGAAATAATTTTAGGTAGTACATTCCAAAAAACATTAATCATATAAGAAGCAAAGATTTATGATGTTATCATACTACCATTGAGTTCATTCAATGATAACACTATATCTAATATTTTTTGGTACAATGATTCCATTTTTAAATTCTTCATATGTAAAAGAGTGGGAACATTTAGAATAATATAAGACATTATTAGTTATAGAGTATATTATAATTGTACCTCTCACCACATTATTGTCATACTCCACATCACCAAAATTTATGGAATCATATTTTACATTTATTATGGCCTTATGATGTTACTAGTGTTTGTCATAAATATTTAACTTTGGTTTTGATCATTTTTTTCATAATAAACATATTACTGGCATTTCAAATGTTATAGTGTGGGTGGTGAATTCTATTGTAACGCCCTGACCCTAGTTACCTAGATTCAGTGCATTATTACATACCATTGGCATGATCACAAAGGATCAAGTCTCGATAGACCAATTAGTTTATTAGTCTTGGAAATAGTAGATATATTCATAAGTCTTACATTACATTATAAGGTAAAAAAACTACAACAACATCTTGTCTTCATATCCCCTCATACTATCCCTACAGGTCATTCATAAATTAAGTTTTCACATCCTAGGAAAAATAAAACATTGAAAGGGGTGAGATCAGATGCTCAGTAAGGATAACAATATATCAGAAGCTTTCATAGATAAGCATAAACACTTAATGCAATTTATAAATAAAACAAAAGCCTTTTCAACTTGAACTTCAGCATAATATGGAAAAGATAAAATGAAATAATACTATTTACTTATTCACATGGATATTCTACTAGTCGAAAAATCACATTCAATATCAATAACCACTTTCATAATGATGGAAAGCATAATGCCAAACTATCATAACCACATAGCAAAGGCCTCGTGCCCAGACTAGAAATAAGATTTTTCCAAGGCCATGTGCCAAGACACTAGTTTGTATCAAGAGACATACCGATGCATCGAGGAGATATACCGGGCTCCACCCGTCACTTACTAATTCCAATGCATTCCTCATATGAAAAGTTTGAAACATAACATAATCATTCGTATTAAAAATAGCATAAGAAATTTCAATACTTATCCACAAACCATGAATGGTACAAAAATAGCACATCCACAGTCACACATAACTCATTTGATACAATATGGGAGATTGCATTGTATCATATTAACCTCAATTGAGAATAATGAAGGATATTGATGTAGATGAAAATAATCATCAAAACTATTTGAGAGAAATATCCCCCTTTTTCTTGACATCATTTAAAAGTCACACTATTTGTCAAGAAGCCATTTTAAAATAGATTTTTGAATAAAATTGTCCCATACCACATTGAAACTTTAAAAATGATTTTTAATTTTATAACATTAATATCCATATAAATAAATACTTTAAACCATTTTTAAAACATGGACATTAATGAGCAAGATTTAGAAGAATAAGTCTTTAAAACATTTTAAAATGGTATTTTAGTAAGATTTTCTAACCAAAAGATAGACTCTTGAATAAAAATAATTTAGGTAATAAAAACTTTGTAATATCATGAGAATAAAGGGATTCAGGATATACTATTTCAAAGTACATTATATACACCACATAAAAGTGATTTGGTGTATAACAACAAAGAAGTCTCAATAGAATGTAAATTGAGATGAAATCTCTCATAAAGGACTTATCCTTAGGTTAAGGATAAATCAAAGACATAATTATTTGTGAAAAATAAAAATACACTAAATATGATTGGATATTCACTGTAAAGCCATCAAATAACATTCACACATATTCTTGTAAAAACAACACCAATGAATTGGATGTTTATCTCAACAACTCGAGGTTCAGTAAAAATTACTCTTATCAAGTTCATACCGATGACTTGAGAATTTATCAATGGAGTGATTATGTGTTTAAAAATTATATCCACATAAGGGTTAGTGGAAATTATGACATAATCAAATGAATAGGGATTCCACACATAATCTTGGAGTAAAATAATCAATGAAGTATGCGTAAGGATGAATGAGTGGAAATTGAAATATCAAATTCCCTTATTGATTTGGTAACATAAAAAACAGACACCCATGAAATAAGGATCATAAAATGACGATGTAAATATAAATTAATTAAATTATATTACACAATTAATACAAACATGGTCAGTACACACACCACATGTAATAAATAAGTGGTGAACAATGGAATTCTCATGGAATTAATAGTGAGATAAGAAACCCCTTACTTTTTAATTTTTCCTTGGCCTAGGGTATGTTGACCTCATGTATAATGTTGAAATATTTGTTATTGAATTATACAATAATCATATGAATTAATATGATATCATATATGATCTTTTAACATTGATTTGTTTATAATATCTTAGAATTATCGTCGTTTCGGGTGTTAACATGTTCATTTTCCTTTATATTCTTTTTTATTTGAGCCACATTTGTTACTAATGGGATGTACATTATTCATATCCAGAATTATGTAAAATATTTAAACATTATTTTTTATCATTAAATGAGACTTAGTCTTGAATTGATATGATGGAGAATGAATCTCATCGTGTTCGTGGAGACGGTAGTCCGTACGTACGCACGAGCGAAAAAAATCATTCTTTTGATATTAAAATAATATTTAATTGGAAGGTATATCATATATACAGAATAATTATCATGTTATATTTATTATTTACATGAATTACACATCATTATTATACCCATCCAAATAATAATGTTTTGAATAACAATTACACCGCGACGTGGAGACGGTAAGTCTTACGTACGCACGTATGGTGACATGTCATTAAAAGGATGGATAGAATACATAAATATGGTTCTACCATGTTTATAATAACATCATATTATATATAATATACTGGAGATATTATTTTATAATTTTAATAACAAATAAAGAAGAAGTGGAAGAAGAAAGGAACTTGAAAAAGGGTGGTGAAATCATTACCTCTTCTTCGGGTTATTTCTTTTGATTTGATCAAAAGGGCTCCCTAGGATGGATATATGACTAAAGGAATTCCTCTAGTATGAATTGAGGGATTTTTAGAGAGTATTTGGGAAGAGTTTGGCCAAACAAAAAGGCTCTGAATGTGTGAATAAATGAGAAGGGGGGAGTTCCCTTTTATAAGAGGGGTGAGGGGCACCTTTGAAAAACTAGAAATATTATTTTATAATAAATTCATATTCAGTTAATAATGGATCCAAGGTGGATTATTTAAAGTTTAAGGTGAGGATAGGTCTAAAACCACTAAACCAATAGGATTGAGACAGGTTTGGGTTACTATATTAACCTTATCTTTAATTATTAACTCCTAGTTAATTAGTTTCACTTTGACAGTGTCTCTTTGTATTTTTATATTATATGGATAATAAACATACTATATACATCCAACCGACACCAAAGAGGTCCTTTAATGATACACCTATCATGATATAAGTCTCTTGGCCGAACCATGTATTTTTAGGAATTTAATATCAATTAATAATATAATATTTGTTTTAAAAACTCCTTTATGTCAATTTTGACACTATTTGGAAAATTGATTTTTCTGAATATCATAACAGAATGATTACTTCTAAAAAAGTTAATTAAATCATTCATAACATGTCATATTAACTTATAAAATTAGTTTAGTTCATAAAAAGTCTCAACTTATATTTATTTGGGTATATATAATATCAATTATTTTAATTTTTAAAATTTTGGTAATTACTACATCATCATTGAGTCATAATTAAAATTAAATTATTTATTGTCTAAATATTATAAATAAAATAATTTATTAAATATTTTTGTATTTATAATGAATATTTATAGTCGAAAATCCATCATATATAACCCTATGTAAAAATTGTTTTTCTAGAAGACATATGCTTGTGTCATTTTTGTATTGGTTTTAACTTAATTAAAATAATGTGTCCCTATCACCTAAAAGTGGCCCCATAGGGTCCCAAAATCAACCCAAAGATTCCCATGGTCGGACATGTATCCTCCAATAAGGTTAGGACAAGTTTTTGGGTAATTAATATTATTATAATATTATTTTTAACCCTTATTTACCGGATTTACCCATTAACCATGGTAAATAAAATATTTACCAAAGTAATTATTCAAAATGTCTAAAAATAAATGTTACCTATTTACACAATTTGGACATCCTGATTCCAAATATTGAATCCATTTTTTCAAATTCAAAACACAGAAGTGGAAGAAATTATTTTAAAATTACATCCCGCTGTAAAAAAAAGCGTGTTTTTAAGATATAATAACTATCAAAAGATTGATACTTGTTTATGTTCAGTTTAATTTTGAAATTATGTCCAATGACCAACATTGTATTAAATGGTAAAAACATATTATAAATATACTTTAAAACCACTAAAATTCATAATTTATCATTATAAATTATTTTTATGAAAAAAAGATGTTTTTAATTAAAATTTAGTAATTTTCAATATTCATCAAAATATGAATGTTATACAAAAAGTACCAAAATTTCACCCTAATCTAATTTCGATATTAAGAATACAAAAATAATGTTCATTTTTAAAGATAAAATGTATATAATTTCAAAAATTAGGTATTACTATTCATAACGACTAGTTTGATCGGTTGCGATGTGTGTTTGAACTCGATGTTGCGTAAAATACACACCATTGCATTATTCAAAGGGAAACGTACCGTGGAAACTTGGGGTGTTACATTTTCCCCTCCTTCAATAAATTTCATCCTCGGATTTTTTTTTAAAATTCAACTTGATAATATAATGGAAAGTCCCACATCAGAAAAAGAGTCAATAAAACTATCACTTTAATAGAAAGGAAGAGAGGTATAAAGGCCACCCAAGATAACCCATACTAGGATTCCATGTAGGATAACATGTATAAGGATGATAAACTAAGTGTTAAATTATGATGGAGAGGGATAGAAAACATGATTAGGAGAAATTTAACAATAAGAAAATAAAAAACATGTGTTGGGACAAACGACCATTAGTCTCCCAGTAGGAAAAGTAAACGGAAAACATTTTTTGTTTTAAGTTACATTACATAAGGACAAGGAATTCATTTATGATATTGACTAAGAATATAAAGATATATACTTAATTTTTAAGTAGAGTTTCATTCTTTAATAAATTTTTACAACTAACTCATTTTTTTTTCTTGAACAATGAGTATTCAAGAAGACTTGGTCACAATGGGAGAGCTAGAATAAACTTCTATAGAAATAAACGATCCACGCAAGATAAACTATATATTTACCTTGTCTTTAGAGATTAATCAAAACCAAAATGGTTAGTATAATATCTGATGATCCCCAAATGGATATTCCATTATAAAAAAACAACACTAATCTTAATTTCTAAAATTAAACCATCAATACCCCAAAGTTAAATAAATACCATTCAATAATCAATTGTCCTTAAAATCCTTCAATATAATCCAAAATAATATTTAAACCCAAAATGTATAAGAATTTAGTCCTCCACATTAAATTGTATCTCTAAATGACATTAATTACTCTTAAAGTCATATACTTAAAAGTAATTAACCTAATAATTTCCATAAATAAACCAAATCACTATAAATCCACAATAAAAACATAGATAAAAATACACCCTTACTCCTCAAATGAAATCCCATACTGTTCTATTTTCCTTGGGCATATAGTGTTCACAACAAAGCGAACAACTTCCAAAATAACATTTATCACTTAATCACCAAATCATTTTCCTATACTAAGGGTATTCATTTGATAAGACATAAGATCCAAAATCAAATTATTATTGATAAATAAAACCATTTAACTAAAAATAATAGTCACACTAACCGGGGACTTCACGTAGTCCAGTGGTAGGCAATAAATCCTAATCGCACTTTGGTTGTGGTTTTGATTCCCACAGCATTGTCCAACGCGGCGGGTTGTCACATGGTCTGCGTGTTGTCCCTTTTCAAAAACAATATTTTATAACATTACCAAAATGTGATAAATTCCTAAAAATAACCATAACATAATTTAACCACAAATTTTATCTCATACCTTGAATTTTCATCCCAAATTATAATAACTTATAATTTCCTCAAACCCAAAGATCATATAAAAAGAAATGGTTATTCATAACTATATCCACAAGAGTAAAGATAATTATTCCTCAAATATCATTCTCACATGGAAAATGGTAGGGTTACAAATACAAGGGAAAATTATTCCAAAGTAAACCAATCAACAAGGAGCACTAATACTTTTTAAACATTTCTCTAACCATTTTTTTCCACATAGATTCTTCTTTGACCACAAAAATATCCTATAGAATAGGTAATTCACTCAAGTAATGGCCAGGTCCCCTATATTTACGGAAAATGACTGTAAATGGACTCTTGGGACCATTTTTATCTTCTTCCATAGTACTCTACATTTTTTTCAGCAATTATTTACTTTATTTCCTTCCTACCCGCTCGTAAAGCATTTCATTGTCCCATTGAGACACTTTCCTGGGTGTCTCCTTCCACATGTCCTGCATGATGAAAATTGAGGATTCCTTTCTCCATGATCACCACTGCTGGAGCTCTTATCATTTATCACCTTTCTCTTATTTGTTAAGTCTGGGAATTGGTTAATATATATATTGTTGATCATATTTTGGGAAAACAGATTTGGCATAAAGATGATATCATTTACACATAACAACAATCCATTTTGTTGCCCATTTCCACCACCTTTCCCACCTTGTACATCATTCTCAAAGTCAATATGACTTCCTTGGAATCTAGCCATTGACTAAAACCAGAAAGCATTGTGTGAGTAACAGTAGTCATAAAATCATTTATAGATTAACATGCCACCATATTCTCAAATTGAAACACATTAGGATTAACCTAGGTCATTTACTCTCATCTTATATATATAATACTTCAAATTGGTTTGTAAATAAAATGTAAATTATCCTAATCATATCCCCTGGGAGGGTCGTAACCAATAGTTCCTCAAGGCCCGTTGTCGTGCACCAGTCCCTGTTCGAGTCTATCTCAAAGTGGTATTTTCAGGTTTTACCCCTAGGTACTGTGCTAGAGCCGCCTCTACCTGCTTGTATCCAGACACGGATGTATTTCTCGGGAAACTCACAAAATCTCTATGATACCAAAATTCTAGGAAGTTCTTCTATACTAATCCTCAAAGTTCATCTTAGGTCTACGTGCTCTAATCAGAGTTTATCTAAATCTAGCATCCATGGTTTTACTAAACATCCTCTGATACCAGCTGTAACGCCCCAACCCCAGTTACCCAGAGTCGGTGCAATATTACATAACATTGGCATGATCACAAAGGATCAAGTCTTGAAAAACTGATTATTTTAGTAGTATTGGAAAGACTAGATATATTCATTAGTCTTAAATTACATCATACGGTAAAAAAACAACAACAACATCTTGTCTTCATATCCCCTCATTCTATCCCTGCAGGTCATTCATAAATTACTTATTTACATCCTGGAAAAAATAAAACATTGAAAGGGGTGAGCTCAGATGCTCAGTAAGGATAACAATATAGCAGAAGCTTTCATAGATAATCATAAACACTTAAAGCAATTTATAACTAAAACAAAAGCCTTTTAAACTTGAACTTCAGCATAATGTGGAAATGATAAAATGAAATAATTCCATTTACTTATTCACATGGATATTCTACTAGTCGAACAATCGCATGCAATATCAATAACCACTTTTAAAATGATGGAGGGAATAATTCCAGACTATCATAACAACATAGCCAAGGCCTCGTGCCAACAATACAAATAAGATTTTGCCAAGGCCTTATGCCAAGACCCTAGATTGTCTCATGAGACCTAACTATGCATCGAGGAGCTATAGAGATCTCCACCCATCACTTACTAAGTCCAATGCATTCCTCATATGAAAAGTTTGAAACATAACATAAGCATTCGTATTAAAACTAGCAGATGAAATGTCAATACTTATCCACAAACCATGAATGGTATAAAAATAGCACATCCACAGTCAAACATTACTCACTCGATACAATATGGGAGATTGTATTGTATCATATTAACCTCAATAGCGAATAATGACGGATATTGATGTAGATGAAAATAATCATCAAAACTATTTGAGAGAAATATCCCCATTTTTCTTGAAATCATTTATAAGTCACAGTATTTTTCATGAAGCCATTTAAAAATAGATTTTTGAATCAAAGTGTCCCATACCACTTTGAACCTTTTAAAAGTAGTTTTAATTTTAAAACCTTAATGTCCATATAAATAAATCCTTAAAACCATTTTTAATACATGGACATTAATGAGCAAGATATAGAAGAATAATTTTTTAAAACATTTTAAAATGGTATTTTAGTTAGAGTTTCTATCCAAAAGAGAGACACTTGAATAAAAATAATTGAGGTAATAAAAACATTGTAATATCATGAGAATAAATGGATTCATGATATACTATGTAAAAGTACATTATATACACCACGTAAAAGTGATTTGGTATATAACAATAAAGAAGTCTCAATAGAATGTAAATTGAAATGAAATCTCTCATAAAGGCCGTATCCTTAAGTTAAGGATAAATCAACGACATAATTATGTGTGAAAAATATAAATACACTAAATATGATTGGATATTTTGTGTAAAGAAATCAAAGAACATTCACACATATTCTTGTAAAAACAACACCAATGAATTGGATGTTTATGTCAACAAATCGAGATTCAGAAATAATTACTATTATCAAGTTCATACCGATGACTTGAGAATTTTTTAAATGGAGTGATTATGTGTATAAAAAGTATATCCACAGAAAGTGGAGTCGAAATTTTGACATAATCAAATGAATAGTGATTCCACACATAATCTTGGAGTAAAATAATCAATGAAGTATGTGTAAAGTCGAATGAGTGGAAATTGAAAATTCAAATTCCCTTATTGATTTGGTAACAAAAAAAACATACGCCCATGAAAGAAGGATCATAAAATGATTATGCAAATATACATTAATTAATGTATATTACTCAATTAATACAAACATGGGCAGTACACACACCACATGTAATAAATAAGTGGTGAACAATGGAATTCTCACGGAATTAAAAGTGAGATAAGAAACCCCTTACATTGTACATTTTCCTTGGAAGAGGGTAGGTTAACCTCCTGTATAATGGTGAAATAATTGTTATTGAATTATACAAGAATCAAATGCATTAATATGATATCATATATGAACTTTTAACATTGATTTGTTAATAATATCTTAAAATTATCGTCGTTTCGGGTGTTAACGGGTTGATTTTCCTTTATATTATTTGTTATTTGAGCCATATTTGTTACTAATGGGATGTACATTATTCATATCCACAATTATTTCAAATATTTAAACATTATTTTTAATCATTAAATGTGAATTAGTATTGAATGGATACGATGGAGAATGAATCTCATCGCGTTCGTGGAGACGGTAGTCCATACGTACGTACGAGCGACAATATCATTCTTTTGATATTAAAATAATATTTAATTGGATGGTATCTCATATATACAGAATCGTTATCATGTTATATTTATTATTTACATGAATTAAACATTATTATTATACCCATCCAAATAATGATGTTTTGAATAACAATTACACCACTACGTGGAGACGGTAAGCCATACGTACACATGTATGGTGACATGTCATTCAAAGGATGGATAGAATAATGAAATATGGTTGTACCATGATTATAATAAAATAATAGTATATATAATATACTATAGTTATTATTTTATAATGTTAATAACAAATAAATAAGAAGTGGAAGAAGAAAGGAACTTGAAAAAGGGTGGTGAAATCATTACCTCTTCTTCGGGTTCTTCCTTTTGATTTGATAAAAAGGGATATTTAGGATGGATTTAGGACTAAAGTAAGGCCTCTAGGATGAATTTAGGGAATTTGAGAGAGTATTTGGGCAGGGGTTGGCCGAACCAAAAGGATTTTAAGGTGTGAATTATTGAGAAGCGGAGTACCCTTTTATAGGAGGGGTGAGGGGCACCATTGGAAAAGCTAGAAATATTATTTTATAATAAATTCATATTCGGTTTATAATGGCTCAAAAGTGGATTATTTAAAGTTTAAGGTGGTTATAGGTCTAAAAACACTAAACCAATACGATTTAGATAGGTTTGGGTTACTATATTAACCTTATCTTTAAGTATTAACTCTCGGTTAATTAGTTTCACTTTTACAATGTCTCTTTTGATTTTTATATTATATGGTTGATAAACATACTATATAAATCAAACCTACCCCAAAGTGGTTCATTAATGATAAAAATATCATTATATAAGTCTCTGGGCAAAAACATATATTTTTAGGAATTTAATATCAATTAATAATATAATATTTGTTTTAAAAACTCTTTTATGTCAATTTTGACAGTATTTGGAAAATTGATTTTTTTGAAAATCATAACAGAATTATTACTTCAAAAAAAGTTAATTAAATATTTCCTAAAATGTCTTATTAACCTATAAAATTGTTATAATTAATAAAAAGTCAAAAATTATATTTATTTGTGTATTTATAATATCAATTATTTTAATTTTTCACTATTATGTTAATTACTACATCATCATTGGGTCATTAATAAATTATCTTATTTAATGTCTAAAAATTATAAATAAAATACCATTATTTAGTAAATCTTTTTAAATTTCTAATTAATATTTATAGACGAAAATCCAACATATATAACCCTTTGTAAAAATTGTTTTTCTAAAAGATATATGCTTATGTCATTTTTGTATCTGTTTTAACTTAATTAAAATAAAGTGTCCCTATCACCAACAAGTGGGTCCATGGGGTCCCAAAATCGTTTCAAAGATGCCCATGGTCAAACATGTATCCACCAATATGTTTAGGACACGTTTTATGGCACTTTAGTATTATTATAATATTATTTTTTTAACCCTTATTTACCGGATTTACACATTAACCATGATAAATAAAATATTTACCGAAGTAATTATTCAAAATGTCTAAAAATAAAAGTTACCTATTTACACAATTTGGACATCCTGATTCCAAATATAGAATCCATTTTTCCAAATTCAAAACACAGAAGTGGAAGAAAGGTTTTTAAAATTAATTCCCGCTGTCAAAATAAAAAGCGTGATTTTAAGATATAATAACTATCAAAAAATAGATACTTGTTTATCTTCGGTTTATTTGTGAAATTATATTCAGTGACCAACATTGTATTAAATGGTAAAAATAAATTATAAATATACTTTAAAACTACTCAAATTCATAATTTATCATTATTAATTATTTTGATTAAAAAAGTTGTTTTTAATTAATATTTAGTAATTTTCACTGTTCATCAAAATATGAATGTTATCCAAAAAGTACCAAAATATCACCCTAAGCTAATTTTGATATTAAGAATCCAAAAATAAAGTCCATTTTGAAATATAAAACGTATAAAATTTCAAAATTTTGGTATTACTATTCAAACTGGCTAGTTTGATCAGTTGCGGTGTGTGTTAGAACTCGATGTTGCGTACAACACATGCCATTGAATTATTCAAAGGGAAACGTACTGTGGAAGCTTGCGGTGTTATATCTATGGTATGTTTCCTACAACATCATGTAACTTCATCCCATTACATATTCATTTGACTATGTGATGATATTTCATTCCACACGTAATATATATTTCCCATATTATTAAGAAAATTTTTAGTATTTTTACTTCTACACATAGAGCATAAAAGAATGATCATTTTCTTCAAAACTTTGTTTTTAGAATTTCCTTTAATTTTTATATTTATTTTATGATCAAAACCATGATATTTATGGGTAAATATTATCTCCATTAACACTTTCATATCATATATAAGGATATCATTATAGATACTAAAATATCATTTGTCTAACAAAATTTTACGAATTGGTTTTAGTCCAATAATAAATCAATCAATCATAATTTTAGGTTAGATGATGATACCAAAATAATACCTTGATGTTCTCCTAAAATTTGTCTTATTGGTACTAACATGTTCATCAAACTTATACATTATATAATTTAATTCCATATATATTTTCATATGTATAATATTAAGTAATAAATTAATGAGGAATAAGAGAATAAACACGTCACACTCGAAAGAGTAAATTTCATCCCTTTTCCTCGTGTTCTTGATAAGATTCAACCATTAATTTACATCACCTTTCACAAGAAAAGTATCTAAAATATCATTTTAATGTTTAGAATAATGGAAGATAAATAAATCATTTCAATGGAACTGGTCCATTTCATAGCAACTATGGAATCATATTACCTTGAAAAATATGGTGGGTTTTCCCTAGAGAAAGAATAAATCGAATATTTTTCTCTATTTTTCTCATTTTAAAGCTCAGTATGATCCATTGGTTGATAAATTTGTGTAATAATAACAATGATATTTTTCATTCATTCACTCACAAAATTTCATACTCAACATGAAAACCATATTTTCCCGCACAATTATCATTAACATGATTCCTTAGGTTTCCATCCAATAACTAAAACCAAAAAACATGGTGTGAGAAACAATTATAATAATAAAAAACCACATAGTAATGAAAAATCATTTACTGAATGTCTAAACCAAGACAACTTATTTTTAATATATGAGACATTCGGTGTAACCTAGTTCATCCATGATCATTACTAAAACTTTTGGATGTTATCATATACATAGACATATTCTCATGTTACTCACTAAAGTTTTCTCATCCTAGTTTATAATCATAAATAAACCCTTTTATAAGAATAAAAATTGGAACATAATATTTTCATAAAAAGATACTACCTTTTTTATGGATATTCATTATATATAATTATTATCCATCATAGAATAAAAAGGGTCTAATGTCTTTGGAAACATAGACACATAATTTACTTGTTTATAAGTTTCTCCCATTATGTTTGTTTTAACATGAACCCTTATTATATATATATCATACATAATATCTTCCTTATAAACCTATGGAAATGAATCAAAGAGAGTATGACCTCATATTCTTAATAAGGGTAAATTAAGGAGTTATAAATAATCTCTTACACATAAAATGAGCATAATGTAGTGTGAACATGAACTTAACATTTGAAAATGGTATTTTTCATATAATAAATCATAATATTCAGTCATGGAATAAATCTTAGTAGTTTGTAAGATATAAACAATAATGGAATCAAAATACATATGACATGATAACATAAAATTGGCATAATACATTGAATTTTTTAAAAACCTAAGATTAGAAAATAATTTCTTTAGTAGTTTAGAATCATTTAGATGACTATAATTGTGAATTTTCATAACTCTATAAACCATGATAATATCCATGGTTCAATCATAAGATTACAATAGTAGATATAGTAATTTACTAAACTGGATTCACTATCAATTATATTCTGGTTTATCTCATGATATACCATACATTTTTTAATAAACTGAAGGGATATAAAATTCTAGGCCCACACATCACATAATGCAATCTTAAATATGTGTCCCCTAAGTTTATGTAACATTTTATATATCATAACCCATGAAAATTAAATGGGTTTTTAAACATGTCATCATAGCTTAACTCATATAAAAGAAATAGGTTTTATAGTAATTTAATAAAATAATCGTAGAATAAACCATAGAAAAGGGTGCAGATTCATATACATTTTGTCAACATAGTCATAATCCATCGACAATATAACAAATTATGGTTTCATTAAATCATATCCCTAGTTAAATTTTGTTTCATAAAAATATGTTTTCATGGTTGAAAATTCCTTTAAATGATCACAGAAACAATTCATGTATATAATAATCATTCAAAATGTAAATCATTTATCTAAAATATAAAATTTTACAAAATATTAGTGAAAATAAATTCATTAAAAAAATGCTTGAAAACATGTAAAGAAAGTGTCAAATCATTCATTTATCACGATGGAGGAAAATCTCATTCATTCTGTATAATTTTAAAATAACACATTCCTTTCATTATATTTTAAAATTTCAAAAAGTACCTCATTTTAAAAATGACAAAATGATTCCATTTAATCCATTTTATAAAAAATCAATCATTGGTTAAAATTGTTTTAATAAATCATAAAATAATATTAAATAATTAATGAATGCAAATAAAAAAACAAATAATAAAAAAAATTATTTCTACCTAAGTGCTAAATAAATACAATTTTTTATGAAAACATATATTTGGTCTAAATAATCCCGATAAACAATAATATTGAAATAAAATAACCTTACATTATGTTTTTATTTCAAGGAAAGTTCTCAATCCTCATGTATAATAACTTTAATTTTATTAAAATTCTATAATAGAGTCATATATATTCTATTAATATCTTATATTATCCAATTATAATATTTCAATACCCTATTATTTATAACATCTTATTAAGATATTCCTTTTTGGATTTTAATTGTTTTATTTTCTCTTGATAAATTCTACTTGGTAATTCTAGTCCGATCATGATTCCATAAACTAAATAATGTAAATTATTATATAATATAAAATATATAATCATTATATACATATTAATAATATTTCAAAAAATATATCTTTTTAAAAATAATGTACACCATTCATAGAGATTGTAGTTCATACATACTCATGAAGGTAGTTTTCAATTTTTAATAGACGGAGAAAGATAAATTTAATCAATAATTAAAATTTATAGAATCATTATTATATCATATATAACATATAGATTCATTAAATTCGCCCTTATTTCCATACATAACAATAGTAATATAAAAAATGAATCACAACCGTTCCCAGGGGGGATAGTTTGTCATACACATGAATAACTATTCAATTTTCCATTTAATGAAGGAAAAAATGGATTTGAGTTAATAAATTACCATAAAAAATATAATTATTTGGTAGATAATGGTGATATTATATCACCATGGTAGAAAATTATTTTATGGGTGTGTAAGAATATATAACATGATAGAGATCCGGAAAGGCGATTTCCACTTAATTGAGAAACTCCTTTTGGCTTACATCATTAAAATTGTGAAGATGGTATTATAGAAAGAAAACAAGATATAGGATGTTAATAATTATTTTTAAAGGTTTTAGTTCGGTGATTTATTATTATAGTTATCTCAATGTGGTGTAAACATGATAATATCGAAGTTCACTTTTATATGTGAGGGGATGAGCACTCTAGGAATTTTTTAAAATATTAAAATTTAATGATTTTATTCACAAAAAAATTCATCCAAATGGTAATGTATTAAAATATTGTGTACTATAGGTTTGAAATCCCATAAATTAAAAATATTTGGAAGTTTTTATGTTCTGTTATAAACCATGTCTTTTTTCTTAACCCCTTAGTTAACATATCATAACATTAACAATGGAAAATTTCTTTTCATGCTTAAAGAGCTATAATTTTTCATATAACATTAAAATTGTCACTAAATGGATAATATATATTATTTTAAAAAAAATATTATCCTCCTTGTCCTCTTAAAAATATTCTATGACTTTTAAATCTTTTAATAATTTATATTTTTTATAAAATATGAGTAATGCCTTTTTTTAATTATTAATTTAATTCATCTTAAGTGACATAAAGAAAAATTATTAACTCCAATTTAATCATTTTACATACAAATAGCATTTAACATTTATATAATAATTTTTTTAATCATATAAATAATAAAAATATATTAATTTTATTATTTTTAAAATCATTCGATTTGTTTTTCTATTAATTAAAGAAATATTGAATTAGTGATGTATAAAAATTTATGTTATTAATATAATTTATAAATATATTAAATTAATTTCTATCATCAAAAAAATTTCATTTTGATAAATATATATATTAATATTCATTCCTAACATACTTTCCCCTATTTCAACATATAAGAAATATTTAAATCTAAAAGGATACTATTTTGTAACATTCATTTAATTTAATATTATATAGGCCATTTTAATATAAAAGTGTTTCTTAAACAATTATATTTCGAGTGTAAGTCTATAAGGTTCAAATTAAATTCATCCAATAATAATTATGATGATAAATGGTGACCTTTAAATTTATTTTTCACCCATATTGATCTATGTCACCCTATACTAAGGTCATAAATTTAAAAAACATATACTATTCATATTGATTTAAAATAAAAGGAGTTTATTTACCAAATTTGATCATACTAATTCAAAATATGTATTAAATTTTTCATAATTAAATTTATAAATTTTGGAGAAATTAATTTTAAAATATACTTGTAAAATGCGACGAGGAAATATTTTTTAAAAAATACCCATTTAAAGCTTCAAAATTGATTTATTTGTACTCAATGAATATAGAATATATTAGATGAATGGAAAAACATTTCATTGAATATAAAAATTTTAAATTTGAATAAAATTGTTCACAAATGGTTGTTAATTTAATATTTTTATAAAAAAAATATGATGCTCACATAAGAAAAGTTTTCTAGAAAAACATATCTTTTCATTTCAAATGGATTTTTTTATTTATAATCAACTAATAATCCATGAATTTGTTTTATTAATATAAAAACCAGAGATATTTAATAACTTTGTTACTTATTTTAATACTCTCCAATCTAAAATCTCTGTGATAGTTCTCAAATAATAATATTTTAATAGTATATTACGGGTTGTTTAAAATCGATGTTGGATGTAACGTATGATAAAGAATATAAAAAATTATTTAAATATAACTATATTATAAAATCTCAGTGGGTTATATTTTACCCCCTTAAAATGAATATCACCCTTGAAATTCATCATTCTGATAAAAAATTGAAGATATATCTTTTTCATTTCATCATAGGTTTCCTAAAAAACATAATTGAATTTATGAACCCTAAAGAGAACTTTCATTGTGTGAGTTCTCTATTTCATACCACTTTAACTCATTAATAAAATAATTTTAGTAGTTTTTCATTAAAAGAAATATTGTTCTCAATTTTTATGACCGCAAATTTTATTATTTTTGATGGATCATATATGTAATTTTTCAATTTAGATACATGGACCACATTGTTAACTAGATCTTCTATGATGTTTTGTTTAACGGATCTTGCTTTCTGTATAATATCCTCAATTATCTCAAGTACCAAGCGCTTTATTTCTCTGACCACATCAATTCAACATGGAGTTTAACGCATCATTCTATAATTCTCTTCATAATGAGTTATCTAAATGCTCAATTGAAAACTATTATTGAATGAAAACTCAACCATAGTATAGTGTAGATCTGAATTTCCATTAAAATTCATAGAAAGTTATCTCATCATATCCTATTGGTTATAAATGATTATATCAAAATAACCATTATTCTGAGGATGATAATTAGTCCTAAAAATAACTCTTTATCCAATATCAGTTGAAGGCATCACTAGAAATTCGAGGTAATCCCCAGATCCCAATCATATATAATAAAATGGAGTGATCCATGAAATCTGAAAAATTATTTAATTTATATACTCGAATTTCAATCATGTGATAAATCTTCTCTAGTTGTAAATAAATATTCTAACTTAATAATGTGATTGACGAAAAACAAAAAAGGAATTATAACCTTTTAATTTTTTCTAATTCCAACAAAAAATCCATGTTATGTTTTACAATTTCTATTCTAGTATGGGTTGTGGTTTTCACATCCCATTTGACTTTTATCTCTCATTCTGAAAATGATTATCATAAATTCACCAAGGGAAAAATTCAACAATATCTTCCTTCATGTTGTTCCACAAAAAAAATACTCTTTTAGGACTCTATAAATCTTTAAAAATCTAAGAAGAATAAAAAATGATCAACTATGAGCCTCATACAATAGAAATTTATTCAATATTTGAATTAATAGGACACATACACGGTATATAATACCATTAAAATACAATAAAGGATTAAATTAAGAACATTTTTGGCCTTCTATTATGGAAATACATCTTCCTTCCTAGACTCTTCAATCACTACATGAATAAATATTTTAAAAATCATTTGAGAAAGGTTATATTTCTCCCATTCCATCAATATTTCTAGATCTATACTATGTAAATCGATAACTATTAGATATTTTTTATCCTCATCATAGATAGACATTCAAGATATTTTCAAATTATATTATTTTCAATTTTTTTTCTTTTTCCAAGGTAGTAATGATTTTAGTAGTTATAATACATAATCTGGTCCAACCATCTAATCTAGAGAATATTCAAAAGTTTTTTTTAATATATAATTTAATCTTTTATGATCAGTATATATATCACTCTATTCTACATAAAGATAATGATTCCATAATTTTAATCAAAAAAGTACTATATTTAACTCTAAATCAGGAGTTAGGTAATTTTAATCATGAACCTTCAATTGGAATGAGGCATAAGATATCACCATATCATTCTGCATAATAATTTGTACTAGTACCCTCTTATATGCATCAATCTAAATAAAGAAATGTCTGCACTATAAGGTATTTAATGTACTAGTATACTGGATAACCATATATTTATTTCCTTGAAATTTTCTTTACATTCATCAATTCAATGGAATATGGCTTCATTCCATGATAACATGGTGAGTGGATTAGAAAACTATAAAACATTATCCATAAATATCTGATAATATCCAGAAAACCCAAGAAATTTGTGGATCTCAGTCGTAGTGGTTGGTACTGGATAATGTTCAATAAATCTAATCTATGATCAATCCACTGATAGACCCTCACAGAAGATTTTTTGAACCCATAATTAATATTTATAAATTCATAATTCAATCATTGTGAAATTGTATTACAAATTATCATTCATCATGGTCCTCAAAACAATCCTAAAATGATCTTCATGCTCTTCCCTACACATCGCATATATAATAGTATTATCTATAAATAATACCGAAAACTAATCAAGGTAATCTTTAAAGGCTCTATATAATAAATCCAGGAAGACGATGAGGGAATTGGTAAGACCAAATGAATCACAATGTATTCATAATTTCCATGCATTGTACCTTATTTTCTCTTAGGTATATCCTCCTTCATGGCCCTCAATTGCTAATATCTAGAATGAATGTCAATCATATAATAGTATTTTGTTCCACACTGTTGATCAAATAAGTCACCTTTATGGGGGAGAGAATACCAATTATTAATAGTGATCTACTTATACTCTCACAAATCAATGAAAATTCACATTGGACCATTTTAATTATTAACAAAAATAATCGGTAAACCCAATGGTGACACACTTTTATGAATGAATATATTTTCATCATTTTCCTATAATTTATTATTAAATTCCTACAAATCAATTATGGATATTCTATATGGTGTCACTAAAATAGATGGAGCCTCATGTATATATTCTATTGAAAATTCAACAAAACTATTTTGTGGAACAAAAGGAAACTCTTTTTGAAAGGCATCAACATACATCATCACAATAAGTATATATTTTATGTTGAGTTTCTCCCCAACTATCTATGATAAACACCCATTTTTAATTTTAATCAGGACCCATAAAATGGAAGTATCAACCATAAGAACTTCATATTTTTCCATCACACTAATAAATGATCATAGGATTGTTTTCAATATCAAATATGACTTCTCTTAGTATAATTATATTTAATTTATATAGGGAAACCAAATGCATTCTAAAAATGACATTGAATTCAACTAGGGGAAGAATAATGAAATTTATAGGAGGCACATTCCCATTATCATAAATCGGGTAATAATCATAGAAATTTGTTGTGATCATCTTATCATTAGGGTTTTTTTATTAATACCTCAGCATATAATATTTTATATGGTACTATGAGACCATTAGAAAATTCATCAGATATTAAATATTGGATAGATCTTGAATAAAATAAGAAATTATCAAACATATAGTGGATTTTAAGTGCACCTTTCACCACTTATTTATCATTATCCACATCACCAATAGTGATCACATGGGATTTACCTTTTTCTCTAACATTTATTGGTTACTGATGTCAATCATCATAAATATCTTTTGGGATTTAACATAGGTTCCCAAAATTTCCATACCCATTTCATATAAAACACTGGCATGTTTGTGGTACATTCTATGGTCCTTTTACTCCATCACTATATAACTTCTTCCCATCACATTAATATTAAATATCATGAAGAACTTCATAAAAAACAGAAATATATTACATTCCAATTAAGATTATTAAGAACATGTTTGATTCCACGCCTCATGAATAATGAGAGGATCATCTTCTACTGTGCATGGTTTTTTCAGTTTAATTTAAATTCATTATTAATTTTTTATCAGTTCAATGATATTGATAGATACCTCAAATATCATTTTCCAATTTTATAGAACATAAAACAACTTCTTCATAGATAATAAACAATATTATGGATAATTTCCTTCTGTGAATTGGTTTTAAGCTACTAAATAATAGATCACCCTAACTCTTGGATGGATGACAATACTACAAGCATAACTCAAAGGTCATGTAAAATTTTTCTAAATGGTACTAAAACATTCATCATCCTTATACTTTAGATCAGGGAATTCCTTCTCTAATTTTTAATGAATAATATGAGGAAAATACAATTGATTAATAGCATCTCAATATGTACTCAAAACATGGGGTCCATTTATTCCCTTTTCCTCATATTCCTGATAAGATTCGACCATTTATCTACTTCACCTTTAAAATAATAAACATCAAAAATAAAAATTTCATGTTCTAAAAATTTGATAATGAATAATATATATTCAATGGTATTGATCCATGGTTAAGAAACTACTGTATCAGAATACCCACTAATATTATTTGGGAGTTACCTCATAATGAAATTAAGAGAACATTATTACCACATTTTTTCAATTTTAAGATCATCATGATTCATAGATTGAGAATTATATATAATAATACATTTGAAAATTTTCATTCCAACTCCCATTACATTTGGTTTCTTTGGAGGAAAATCATATCTTTTTCTACCAAATTCTTCATTAACATTATTCATATGGGTTATATACCTTAACTAAAACAAATATTATTGTGTGAGTAATAATTATCATTATAAGAAACCCTATTATCATGAAAAACAATAATTGGATGTATAACACAAGGAACCATAATTTCAATTGATAAAAATCATATATTTATCATATGACATCAAGGATCATTAATGAAACTTCATGATGGGGTCCTATACTAAGACACATTCCTAGGGTTCTCACAAAAATAATTCATTACAGTTTCCATTTTTAACTAAACCATGCTTAGATACCGACTATACTTACCACTACTTTTCATGAAATGATATTATATATATTTAGATGATTATTATTTATGTAACACTATGATCCATTCAGACATCTTAAGGGTATAGTATCTTAGTAATGTTTGACACATAAATAACATATTCATAAGTGTCTCACATTATGTTCTTCCAAACTGTCACCCTTCTTATAAATGTCACACATAAAATTTTAGTTCATATATACTGGAAAATACTAATAGGAAAGGGAGAGATAAGATTGATTATAATGGAATGTAAGGGAGATATAAATAATCACATAGGCCTAAAATTAGATTAATGGAATAATAAAATGATGTTAACATTTTAAAGTGATACCCATCATATGACATATCATAATTTTGAGTAAAAGAATACATATGGTCATTTCATAAGAGATAAATTATAATGGAATCAATGAACATATTCTATGATAACATAACATTGGAATAAGAAATAAAATTTTGGAATTCACATTAGAATATAAAATCATTTACATAGCAATCAAGACCCATTGCCAAGACTATAATTCTGGATTAGGATAACTCCACAAACCATGGTAGTAGACATGGGTCACTCCCAAGACAATTATATTTGAAATAGTAGAAAACTGAACTAGGTTCTGTACCCATTCTATTCATGTTTATATAATGAGATGTCAATATTTATCTAGTAAATTGTAGGGAATTATAATATTAGGACCACTAATCACATAATTAAAATCCTATACATGTTTTTCATAATTTTATAAAACATTTATCATTGAATAACCCCTATAAAAATGGATTTGATAAAAATTTCATCATAGCATTATCTGTAGAATAGAAATTGGATTGATATTCCATAGTCAATTTATCATATCATAACCCATTGAAATGTAATAGGTTTCATAAAATAATTATCTCCATAACAATAATCCATCAAATTAAATAATAATGACGATATCATAGGTTTATAAACCATGGAATACATAAGTAATCTAAAAGGATTTAACCGTAGATGAAAATTCCTTTAAAATATTACTGGAACATTTCCAAAAGAAAATAGCCATTCAAATTGGAAATCACTTATTTAAATCATCAAAATTTCCAAAGTATTAAGAAAAACATTTTCCTTAAAAATAACCTTCAAAAATATTAGTAGAATACTTAAAAAATTTATCTTCCATAATATTGGGAAATAATGTTGAAACTCTATATGTTAAAAGGAAACATTCTTTTCAGACATGTTAAAAAAGTAAAAAATTGCTTTTTTGGAAAAATAACAATAATATTACATGTAAGATTTTTTGTAAAAATTGAATCAAAAAAAAAATATTAAAAAATCATAAGGTTATTTTAAAATATTCTCTGAAAAAGTTGAAAACATGGGATAATAAAATATTTTTCAATTTAAGAGAGAAATAAAGACAATTTTCATTAAAACATATTTTCAGTATCTTGTGCAATTATGTTAAGTAAAATGTTTGAATACCTGTATTATAAGGAAATAAAAATAGATTAATAAAATTCAGGAGATTTTTATAGATAAATCACAATTTTTCATCATTATAAACTTAATCATAAATAAGCTCGATAAATAGTGAGATTGTAATGTAAAACCCATACCTAGTGTATGAATTGATTGAAAATAATGTTATCCTCCTATATAAAAAAATAAAATTTTTTATACTGATATTAAAAAGTCATATATATAATTATAATATAATATATGGTCCCCTTATAATATTTCCACACCAATTTATTAATAACTTCTTTTTAAAATAATTAATTTAGGGTGTTAAGAAGATTAGTTTTTTCCCTGAGAATTCTGGTTGGGTATTGCAGGTCCTTGTACATAGATCTTTGATCCATAATCTCAAAAATAAATATCAAAATATAAAAATATTTTATACTAATTTTTTAAATATTTAGTATAATTTATAAATGTTGGAGATATAATAATGAATTTCACTATTCTTGTAGATGGTTGGTTGTATGTTCACATGGACACTGGTTGACTTTCTGATGGATGGACCAAGAGAAAGGTAAAAAATAATTCACCATTATAGAATCATTATTTAACATATATTTAATATGTATTCATTGATTATATCATTATTACAATCAGTTTAAATAAAAAAATTTACATTTTTTAGACCATCATACTAACGAACGACGGTTTCTTTTGCCAATTTATGGAAGGGGATATGAATATAAGTTATACCATTAATATAAAGACATATAATTATATAAAATATAATATTTTTATAATATAATCATGTTTGATGAATATTTTAAGTAGGTGGGAGAATAAATAAATAGAAATTGATCAGCTAAGATGATTACCTCTACATTGGGAAACTCCTTTTTTCATACACATTTAGTATTAAAGGGTTGATATTTTGGAATACCAAAATCTCTAGTATGTATTTAAGGGAAAAATTAATGTATTTTTGTAGGTAGTTTCTAATATATAAAGTTAAATTTGTGTTAAATAGGAGAAATGTGAGTTTCCCTTTTAAAAGTGTGGGGAGGGGCACACTTGGAATTTGTTAAAATGTATAATTATAATAAATATATTATCATGAAACATTATTCAAACTTTTTATCTATCAAATTATAAGGTATTATAAGGTTAAAATACCATAAAACATAAAATTTGGAAAGGTTTTTTTGTGTTTGGAAAACATATCATTCGGTTCAAGACCTTAGAAAACCTATTAGAACATTAACCACAGTAATTTATTTTTCTCTCTTATAGTGTAATAATTTTACATATAAGGTTCCAATTTCCAAATAAATTTCCATGGTATAATAGTTTGGACCAAATATTATCCTCCTTATCATAAATTAATGTTTTTATTATTTTAAATAAATTTAATATCATATTCATTTGATAAAACAGCATTAACATAAATTTCATCACTACTCATTAAATTATACCCAAATAAAATAATGTTATAATTATAATAGTAATATATTAATTCTAAAATTTACTAATATTTCATATTTATTTAAAATACTCTTCAAATATGATAAATCACTCAAATTATATTAATTTTAATACTTTTAAATTCCATTTATTTTATTTTACAAATAATATCTGAAATATTGCATCTTCGTTGTATAAACAATTGGGGAATTATATGATGTATAAAAAGTATAAATAAATTTAAATCATGAAAATAATTTCATTATTCTCAAAATATACAATTATATTAATTCGTAACATTCTTTTGTCTCTATGTAGAGACATAAATGATATTTAAAACTAAGAGAGTGACATTTTGTAACCTTCTTCTAATTTAATATTATATATGTCATTTTCACGGAAAATTTTCACTAAAAAATTTTATATCTAATGTTATATATTTAAAATTAAAATCCTAAAATAATAATTAAGTTAAAAAATAGTGACATTAAGCTTTATTTTTAACCCATATTTTCCCAATTTATCATTTTCTATGGTGATATGTTTTACCATAATTACTATTAATAATTCCTAAAAATAAAAGGGATATATTTAGGAATCTTATTTCAAAATTTTGAGAAAATTTTCACAATTCAAATTTTATATTTTTTTAAAAAATCAAAATAAATGTAAAAAATGGGATAAAAACCACTTATTAGAAAAATATTGTTTTAAGCATAAAACATGATTTATTCTTATCCCTTATCTAGAAAAAATATAAGAAGAATGTTAAAACATTTAATTGAATATGAAATTATAAATTTCATAGAAATCATTCAAAAATGGAGATTAAATTAATTTATTAAGATAAAAATACAATGTGCATATAAAAATAGTAATCTATAAAAAGATCTTTTTTATATTCAAATGGATTTATTTTTATTTACAAAAAATTTATAACTTCTGAAATGATTTTATACATATATAAACCATACATATTTCCTAATTTTGTTACTCTTGTTAATACTATTCAATATAATGGTTATGTGATAACTATCATGAAATAAAAAATTTATGTTATATCATGGTTTGTTTAAACTCGTTATTACATGTTATGAATGCTATTCAAGAAAACAAAATATTTTAAGAGAAATGTTTTCTAAAATCATGGGGTCTTACAATAATACTATATATTTAGATAATCATATGCCTTTTTCTATCTAAATTTGTTAATTTATTGAATAATTGTAATCCTTGATTAAACCGAACCATATCCATTCTCCCTTGATCAACTCACTCTATCTAAAAATAAAATTTAAATTCTTCTAATTAGAATAAATAATAATATTTTCCCAATGAATACAATATATATAAATAAATAATGAAAAACCAACCACTAACAAGACTATATAGTACATCAGGTAGTTTTTCTTATGTACATTCAATTGATGTGATGCTAAGTAATTGTCTTTTCATGTTTCCAGAGGAACCATCCAAAGACCATCTTTGAAGAATAACTATTTATCACAAAAACATCAAAACCATAGAGTAGTACTAGTATAGGGGGTGTGACCAACCACCTCTTATGATATTTGAAATTGTATTCACATTCTATCATACAAAGAACCTTCACTCTGTTACATATCAATTTGGTTATATTACACGAAAATAATTATAAATTTATCATAAATAAAATTATAATATCAATCCAATCTATAAAAACTATAGATTTATATTAAGTATGTTGTTCTTAAGCATTTTTCACAATCCAATTTCATTGAAGGATACATAGATATAACCACACTAATTATTACATATCCCAAAAGGATACATTTATTAGCCAAATTTCACACTTTTAAACTTGACATATAGTTTATCCAATTTTATTGTCTTAAAAAATAATTAAATACTATCCATGCTCTTCCTTGATCTTACAATAAATGAAAGTATCATCAATAATGACTACTAAAAATTTTATATTGTTCATTGAATAATCTATTAATAAAATCTCGGTAGATAATATTTAATTTATAAGCCTTAATGGAATTATTATGAATTCATAGTGTCTATATCTTGTGACAAAATATGTTTTGGGAATATCATTCATACTCACCATTAGCTGATGATATACATATCAAATATCTACCTTGGATAATTATTTATACACAATAAGTCAGTAAAAAAACTCATCAATATAGGGTAGAGGATACTTATTATTTATCATGTCCTTGTAAATCACATTATAACTGACGAATACATTCATTAAACCATCATTAATTGTTAGAAGATTATTATAGAACCCTTATTATGAAGAAATTTCATGAATAAACTGCTAATCTAATTATTTATAATTCTTCATCAATTATTCAAATTTTAAGGGTAAAATTATATAATAAATACATTGTATAGGTACACATATATATATTAAATTAATGGAATGATCAACATAATATTATTTAGAAAAATTAAGAAACTATTTGGTAAAAGCATCCATATATTTCTATATAGTTGGAATATTTTAAATATTTAGTTTTTCCCCAACCATTTGATCTATGTGTGTCATAACCTCTTCACACAAAATATATTTTAGTGAAGGGAGAGAGATTATGACCCCTGGGTCGCACCTCCAGTACACCACAGGATAGAGACTAGCACCAAGGGATAAAATTTAAATAAAATAGAAATGAATATCCGATATAATAATGTAGGATCAGTAGATAAGATTATTCATCCAAATTAATTTCCATGAATTAGAATAAAAACAAACCAAAAATCATCACACAATGCATTTATTAATAGAAAATATATTGATTATGTCCCCAAATGTAAATACATAGAAGAAAACTAAAGCAGTGACACAAATACCAATAGAGGTATGAGATATTAATGACCCGAATGATTCATGTTTTCCTCCTAGAAATATGAAATTTTTATTATATATATAGGGTTACAATACAATTATACTCATTAGGAAAACCAATGTCTTTCATGCACATGTGAATTTGGCATAATATTTCCCCCATGAGTAAATAGAAAAACCCAATACAACCAATATAGGTATAATAATAAATCCCATGATCAACATGGATCACTCACCAAATAAGTCATCTAGATATAATAATAAAATTTATAATCATATTAGTAAATGGTACCCCACACTACTCACCCCTATGATGTCACTCTCACAACACAATTATGTATGTCCTGATGCTCCCACCGTTAAGATATATCACATCATATCAAAATCCCTATGTGGATAACATCTCTCTTGAAGATGTATGGATCTCATAAACTGTGTGCCCATCACATGTCACCTGAAGACAATATGAACTCAAGCACCTAGTGTCCATCACATCTTTTCTGGAGTCACCCGGTCCACTATCACTCCTTATGCATCACATCTCACTGGAAGACCAATGTTCCTTAATCACTCTATGTGCGTCACATCTCATCAACATCACTTTTGACATATAGACATCATATCCTATGCATGGAAGAATAACTATAAATAGGTTAAAGGGAAGATTCATTATCCAACTATCCATCCTCACCGACTAGATTTTGGAAAAAACACCGCAAAAGAATTTGGTTGGCATCACTAAGTTCTCAATTTAGTTGGGGATCAAAACGAAATTCAAAAAAATATACAAGGTGTGTATTTTTATAATCCACAAAAGGCTTATTATTATGAGATCTAAACAAGAACTAACCATCTAATTGAATTCCCACTATCTATAGAAAAAAAATCATAGTACCACATAAACAAAACCCAATCCATTGTTCACTTTACAACTTTTAATGTATTTTTACAATTTTCAAACTCACATTAATAAATAATTTAATACAATTTTTATAAATTTATAATCCACTCACATTTTAAAATCCCCACCTACTTCACTTTCAATATTATAAATGTGCAATCCATTATTAATATGGTAACATGAAAAAAATCATTAAAAAAAGTATAATTACCCAATATCCCAACAACAACATCAATTTCAACCATCCATAACATCACTAAAACATTCATATCCACAAGACATATCGACATCCAAACCACTATAACATCAATGTTTCACTACCACATAACATCCAGTACCCCACACACAACACAACATACCCACTTTCCATTCATCACATCCACACAACCAAGCCATACGATACAACCTCTTCCCAAAAAAATTCAATTCCACAAAAATAAAATTTTCCCATATTAGGAATTAGGGATTCTATTCAATTTCACTTCATTATTTAAGGGTTTTAACACCAAATCTGTTAGATATATCTTAATCCAATTCATTAACTGATTATATATAATTTGACAATATCATTTTTATTAATGTTATATTGAGAACCATAAAACATAAATTTTTAAAATCAACAATTGGTTCATAAAAAAATACCACAACAACCATGATTTTTAGAGAGTTTTAATCCTATACAAATTTGTATTGAAAAAAAACAATAAAAAGAAAAAATATAAAGTATACTTCTCGATCCCATTCCCCTTCCATGTAAATTAACCAATTCATTATCTTTTTAAATCCATTGTGTAATTTCATACAAAAAATAAAAAAAATCATAAACCTGATATGTATTTTCCATGTAATGATAAATAACGTAAATTCCCTACTTGGAAAAAATAACGCTCACTCAACTCACTCTTCCAGGATAGGGGCACTCCCATAATAGGAATGACACCAGAAGAAACAAAAACCAATGTCAGTGGGGTTCTATGAATCCAATAAAAGGATCTAGAACATATCGTCTTGATAGAAGGAATGCATGAAGGGAATAAGGAAATTTTTCTCATTTTAGGATAGACATATATAGGATGATCAATATTTTCTTATCAAAAATGATTTAATTCCAATGTTTATGAATCTCATTAAAATCTACATGAAATAGCTTACTTATAGTCTTAAAGAAGTAAAAAAATAAATGATATATTTATATCAATGAATCAGTCTTTGAAACACATTATTCTCACATCCAGAAAACCTACTTGAATTATTTTTTATGAAACTAGATAAAATCTCCACAAAAGGGATTTCACATAACCAAAAACCCCAAGAATCAATTTATGTGGTCGCTAACACCCTATAGTAACCCTGATTTATGTTACGTAACCATTTATTTATGTTATATATATATAATTTTTATTAATGAGTGGTTGGAGTGTTTGGTGAAATTTTAATTAGTTTTGCGGGGAAAATGAGAGGTACACTGTCTTTTCAAGATTTGTCTAAACCATGTGGATATCTTTGGAGAAACATTGAACAATAGAAGGTTTGAGGTAGAGATATGTAGAATGTTGTTTACAACATTATGGAGACCATTCAAGGCTATTATTGTGGTCATATATAACACATGGTTAGTGCATGGTTTTCCAAACCATGAAGACTAACCTTTTGAGGGTTCAAAAACACCCCATTAAAAAGTGGATCTATGTTGGCCATTCCAATAATCGATTTTCTTCCCCTAAACCAAATATAAAATGGTATTTTTTATCTCTTAAGAAAAAATTTTTTTCTCCCATCGATACGGAGGTGATCTGAATGATTCCCATTTGATTAGATGTCGGATTCTTGAGGTATGTGATCATTCATCATAGCTCTTCCTCAGTTTCATAGATCTTCTTAGATCTACTAATCCACTTCTCTCAGTTTCTCAGATACATTCCATTTATGGGTAGATATTAGATTTCGGTTTCCAAACATGATGATATTTTTTCTTGATCAGGATAAGTTAAGATATCTAAGGTTATTTTGTGGAATTTTTACCCGGCATCGTGAGCATTATTTTTCCATTTTCAGTTTTCATCCAAACCATCGAGGTAGGTGGATTCACTCTTAACTACTATTAGTAGAACTAAATGGAATAGATTCAAATTTATTTCATTGTGTAGATTTGATAGTGAAGTGGATTATTTATGATTTATTGAAAAACATTCGGTGAAGGTTTTGTAAAATCTATAGAATATTTTTTATGATGAAAGTGCATGATTCTTGATTTTAAAAAATGGATTGTAAAATTAGATATCTCTGGAATAATGGTGAATGGATTTTACTAACGTGTTTTCAATAAATAAAATGGTTTTATTGAAATTAATGGTTCATTGGGATTTTTTTTCAATGGTTTTCAATAAACGAATTGTTTTATTAAAATGGGTTGAATTGTATTATATGAATTATTTTAGATTATATGGGTTGTGTGAGTTCATGTTCAACGTGCCCCTGAATAAGGGAAATTTACCATTGTGGTACATGGTATGTGACAATGGAATGAGGTAGTGTTTCATTAGGACATATGTTTATTAGACGAGAGACTGCTCATGAGTATGGAACTATCAAATGAATCATGGATTAGTGTGTGTGTTGAAACCCATGGAATGGTTATGCCCAATTGATGTTGAGAAATGGTTTTAAATCCTTGTTTGGTTGTTTTTTCAGAAATTTGACATACTGTAAAGTGGTTTTAAATAGAACTTGTTTACTCATGGTTACAAATGGGTTTAAAAGTTTTTTATATTTAGTTAAAAATTGATTTGGAAATTTTTGTATAAAAATGTATTTGTATAAATGTTGATTAATTTTCTGTCTTAGTGGTTTGAGTAAGGAAGTCATTGGGAAATGTATATTGAGTTTTATAATCACCCATCCTTTGGTACATTGGTTCTTTTGTAGATGCTATCTTCTGAGTCATGGTAAAAGGTAATGTTCCACACGTCTTTAGCACCACTTAGTGATACTTGGGTTGTTTTGTGATTAGAGAAGGGATATAGTGGAGTATGGATTCTTGTGGTCTCCTTGGAGTCTTTGGTTGTGTTCCATCTATTTACTTTGGTTTTTATGGCTTCTGAAATAGATCTGTTTGGCTTGTTTTCATTATAAAGTTAATGGTTGAATTGTCTTGATTTTATACATGCATCATATTGATCATTGTGTGGTGATGGTTTTTTCATTATATGGTCTTTTATTAAATGCTAAATCAAATCCACATGAATTTTAAGCACTTCATCATTTATTGCCTACCTTTTTCATCTTGGGGATGTCGCCTAATTCCTAGTAATTATTCATAGTATTCTCAATCCAATGTGAATATGCAGGTCATTAAAAATGGTATCATCTAGTTCGATCATTGCCAAAAAAGTGGTATTCGTTTTTATTGGTCTTAGAGTTGAGAATAATTTTTATCTATTCCTTTGGGTTGTGTTCTTAGAAAGGAGTATAATTTCTAAAACATGAAAGGTAAACCATAAAAAGACATAGCTATCCTTTTTATGCTAATCATCAAGTTACTAGGTATTTGAGTACATAAGTGTTTTGGAGACACTTATTTGATTATGGAATCCCATTTTATGGGTTTATCCAATGAGATCAGCATGACATGCATTAATGAGATGAATTCCCACTATGAGTGAAGTTTTTATTTTGGATTAATGATTTCTGTTTTGAGAAAAAGTGTCGATTTTTGAATTGTTTGAGATTGTTTTTAAATAAAACACTTTGAGACATGTTTGGTTGAGTCCTTTTGAAAATGGAATGGTTTTCAAAAAGAAAGTGTAAATTTTAAAAAAAAATCATTATTTTCGAACAAAATGTTGTGATATTTGATATGATTGAATTCGAAATGCTAAGACATTAGATTCTAGAGAGAGAGAAACATATATTGTTGTTTTTTAAAAAATGGTTCCCAATAGGCATAATAGAAACAAACTAGAATAATCTGTGGAGAATGAGGTTGCACCTAAGCCATAGGTGAACCAAGATCTGGTTCTGAGTACCATCTAGGTATTCCAATCTGTTGAAATGGGGAATTAGATGGATGGGACATGGAATGTGGATCATTCCATAAATTTCATAAAGTATAATCCACCCATATTTTAGGGTGAATCTAAACTCGAAAATGTAGTGGTGTGGCTGAGCATGATGAATCATATCTTTTATTTCATCAGCACACCAGTGGGGTTAAAGGTTAATATATCCATGTATGTGCTCAATTAATTTTTCACACATGTGTTGGGAACTAGTTCTATATTCCTAGGGGATCAAGGCCTATGTTGGGAGGATTTTGAATTTTTTTTCAACAAAAAATTATATCCTCATATGATAAATATCCATGAAATGATGGACTTAATCATCCTAAACCAGATGAATCTCTATATAAAATAGTATGCATCTAAATTCATCAAATTAGTTTTAATTGGCCTAGAGGTTGTGGTTATGGATTCCTTAAAAGCCTGCATCTTCGAATCATGTTTATGTCAAGAGTCTTTCTCAAAGTTTAGATTGGTTTTTATTATTTATTATATTGAGATGGTGAATAGAGAAAAAATGGATGAATGGGATATCTGAGGAGCTATGGGAGGATGATGTACCCATACACCTACAAGAAATGGTGGGAACTCGAATACTGGGTGCAAGTGGAAGAGGGACAACTATTTTCAAGGTGGGAGAAAAAATCAAAATCAAATGGCTAGAATAGTGAACCTTCCCCCATTAACCAAGAACAACTTAGGGTATTTCCAATGTGGGTTTTTTACACCATGAAGTGAGAGTGTGTGTAACAACATAAATAATTCCATAACTGCAATAATATGGGGCATCTTCAATACAATTTTCACATTACTCCGGGGCTAGGTGATCGAGAAAGTTTTTAGGTGTCGTAAGAATTGTATGCTTCGACTGGATAAGGACAGCCAAATCAATCATGTCAGCAGAGCAGATCTATCCATGTTGACTGTAATAATACCATGACTACACAAAAAGGGAAATATCGGAATGGGAACAAGGAGAAGCGTGTAGCGATGAAGCAATTGTTTGGAGTTTATATGATGATTATAGATGATCATGATGGGCCATCTACAATGAGAGGTCAAATTATATTGAATTATTCCCTTAGGAAATTTTTGTTTGATTCTTTTTAATCACATAATTTCATTGATTTTTGTGTTGTTTATTTTCTACATTTAAAAGTAGAGACGATACATTGTGTATTAAAACTTCTAAATCCTCTCATTAAAAGAGATTGTCGAGACTTTGTGTGTAGAGAATGTTCTATAACAATGGATGGAGGTGACCTGAAATGGAACAACTCGGTCATGAAGATGGATGTATTTGATGTAATGCAAGGAATGGATTGCTAGAGAACATTCAAGGATCACATTAACTGTTATAGTAGAACATTTTGTTTCACAATTGAGGATTTCATCGAATGTATATTCGGAGGAGAAAGGGTTGTAAAAATATGTGAAATCGCGATGTTCGAACCAGTAGTGGGATCGATCTCTTACAATATAGTGGTGTCTAATTTGAAATAAATGGAAGATATTGGGGATAACATATTTCCAGTAGTCATGGATAAATTTCCATATGTCTTTCCCAATAATTTCTTAGGGTTACCATATATAAGGGAGGTAGTGTTTAAGATTTATCTCCTTATGGGGGCCATAACGATTTTCCTTCGGTCTTATAGGATGGAACCAATATAATTAATGAAATTTAATATATTTTTGAAGGAGCAAGAAAAAAGTTTTCTTTTATCCAACTACGTCTTTGTGGGAAACATTGGTCTTACTCGTGAATAAATCACACGGAACTCTTCGGTTGTGCATTGATTATCATAAGATTAACCAAGTTACAATAAAGAATAGATATACACTTCATGCATTGGTGATATATTTTATCAATTGAGAGGAGATATGTAGTTTTCTAAAATTGACGAACAATTAGTATATCATTATTTGTGTGTTTAGAAGTTGGATATTTTGAAGATAGATTTCCGAAGAATATATGGACACTATATATATATTGTCATTCCTTGTAGTATTACGAATTCATTAGCTGAATTTATGGCATTGATGAATTGGATATTTCAATGATATCTATATTATTTTGTTGTGGTGTTTGTAGATGACATATTGGTGTATTCAATGACAAGGCTTTATCCTAAGTAACACTTGGAGATACTGTTAGAAATCTTGAGAGACCATAATTTGTATGAAAAACTATCAAAGTGTTATTTTTGGATTCAAGAGGTATGATTTCTCAGTCTTTCCCTTTTTGAAAAATGTTTTTCAGTTGATCCAAGGAAAGTAAGAGTTTTTTTACCTTTGAAACTACCTAATAATGTATTTTAGATATGAATATTTCTTGTTCTATCTAGTTTTTATCAGTTATTTTTTCAAGATTTCTCACCACTATACTCACCAATTAAATCCTTTAAAAGGAATAATTCTCCATTTCAATGGACTACGGAATGCCAGATGACTTTCCAAGAAATAAATGTTTGTCTTACATCAGCACCTATCGTGATTTTTCTAGAATCAGGATAGGGGTATTTGGTGTACTGTGATTCTTTGGGATCTAGGGTGGGATGTGTTATCATTCAAGGGGATCATGTGGTTGAGTATAGTTCAATGAATTTGAGATTTCAAGAGAATACCTACCCAAAACATGACGTGGATTTAGCTGCAATCATTCATGCTTTGAATACTTGGAATCACTATCACTTTGCTGAGAAATTTGGTGCGTTCATGAATCATAATAGCTTAAAACGTTTTTTCTCACAACGATATTTGAATATGAGGCAAAGGATATGGATGGAGTATCTCCAAATGTTTGAAATTGAAAATATGTATACACCATGTAAAGGAAATATGGTGGTATATCCATTAGGTATAAATTCATATGCTCAGTTGGAAACAGAATATTTAGATGTGCGGTAGTTGATATTGTTCCTTGTTGATGCACATGTGGAATGTGAAGACCAAGGTGATACAATGGTTTTGTTTTTAGTCCATGTGGTTCCTGATTTTGTAAATATGGTTAAAAAGGCACATACATATTCTATAGAATTCTTGTTTATGAGTTCAATAATAAATGTTAGGGAGCTCATTGAGGGATAGAAATATGATGGATGTATATTGTTGTGGTTTAGAGATTATATTTTTTTACCTATGTCTTGTTTGTAACAACTTCTTTTGGATTACTACCACTATAGATGGGTTATACATCTGGGTATACAGAATATGTATAAGGTGTTGAAGGTGTAGTTTTGGTGGAACACTATTGAAATCAAAGTGGCTAAGCTTGTTTCAGGTTCATAACTTCTGAGTAAGTTAAGGGAGATCATCAGAAAACTATAGGTATATTATAGTCTTTCCCTATCCCGATGTTGAAATCAGAGAAGATAGTGATGGATTTTGTTACAGGTTTACCAAGAATGGTTTGGAAACACGATTTTTATGGGTGATAGTGGATCGACTCACCATGTCATCCCATTACATCCCTATTAGTGAAACTCATATGATGGAGGATCTATCCAAAATCAATATCCAATAAGTGGTAAAGAGACATTGAGTACCATTTTAGATCATGTGATTCAGAGATCTGAGGTTTACATCTCATTTCTGGAAATACTTATAGAAATACATTGGTACGTGGTTGAATATGAGTATAGTGTATCATCCTCAAATGGATGGAAAATCAAAAGGGACTATATATATCTAGGAATACATGATGTGGGCTTTTTTAATAGATTTTGGTGGCTCATGGGAGGATAATATACCCTTAGTGGAGTTCTCATATAATAATAGCTATTATGCCTTAACAAATTTGGCACCTTTTGGCGTATTATATGGGCGTCCTTGTTTTTATCCACTATTTTGGGTAGGAATATGTGATACTAAACTAGTTGGACAAATAACTATTTATGAAATTATAGAGATGATTCAGTTGATCAAGAAGAGGATGGAGACAGCTCAAAATCGTCTGAAAATGTATGTGGATCAACATCTAAGACCATTCTCAGTCTTAGTGAGTGATTATGTGTTATTGGGTATTTTGCCAAGGATTGGACATCATTTTTTTGGTATGTAGGATAGGTTATAACCTTGATACGTAAGAAATTTTGAGATAATGGAATGGGTTGGAGATGTTGTATGTCATTTGGCATTTCCAAAATAATTTAGTTTGGTGCATAATGTGTTCCATATATCTATTTTTAAATAGTATCAGCCTGATCTAGACCATGTGATCAGATGTGATCATGATAACCTAGAGATGGATGATTCATTAGTACATATCCCAGTGTGGATTGTTGATAATAAAGATAGACTATTACGTGTAAAAATAATCATTCTCGTGTCGGTTTTATGGGATTATTGTTACATCTAGGAAGAAACATGGTAATGTGAGAAGGAAATAGAAGATAAAATGCCAAAAACCTTTTATGGAAATAAATGTTTTCCACTTTTCGAGGATGGAAAATAGTGTTTGGGAGAATGTAGTACCTTCTATCTCTGGTAAGCTACCATTTCTTTATGTTTTATGTATATAAAGGTTATGGATGAATTTTGGGATATTATGGTGAAATTTAAATATGTTTTGGGGAGCTAAATTAGAAGTTCACAGTATGAACATGTTTTGTAGAAACCATACAGATATCCTAGGAGAAACCATGCATAGTATAATATTTTAGGTAGAGAGCTTTGACATGGTGTCTGCACAGTTAGTGATAATATGTGAGGAGGTCATGTGAGGCTGTTCATGAGGCAGTAGTGAACTCAAGGTTAGAGAATGATTTTCTTAACCGTGTGGAATTACTATTTTTAGGTTAAAAAACATCCTTAAAAAGAGGATCTAGGTCAATCTTTCTATTAATCTGCTCATTTTCTGCTAACTAGATCTAAATTGGGATTTATCTTCTTCTAAGGCCAAAGACGGTTCTCCCGTAAATACCAATGAATTCTGAAGGATTCCCTTGGTATTTCACATCCATTTTCTCTAGGTATGTGATCATTCTTCATCATTATTGATTGGGTTCTTATATTTACTTTGTTCTAATACTCCTCTCCTCTCGGTTTCTCGGATATATGCATGTTCTGGGTAGATATAAGATTTTTTATTCTATATATAATTATATTTGTTCTTGATCATGATAGGAGAATAGATCTAAGAAGGTTTTTTTTGTAATCTTTTCCCTACATCCTGAGTGTTCTTTATATGTTTTCGGTTTCCATAAAAACCATTGAGGTCAACTCCTCATAGTAAAAGTGAATTGAATGGTTTCAAATTTATTTATATGTGTGGATTTGATTATGAAATTTATTCTTTATGATTTATTGATACATTTTTTGTGATGGTAGTGGAAAATTAGTAAAATTGGTTATTTTAATTAATGTTTCAGATTCATTATTTTGAAATGAGGATTTTAAAAGGATTTATCTGAAATAATGTTGAACATGATAGATTACATTTTTTTCAAAAAAAGTTATTTTTTTATTGAAATGAAATGGTTGATTGTAATTGTTTCGTTCAATGGTTTTCAATAAGAGAAAAGTTTTACATAAATTTTTGGAATTGTTTTATTTGAATGGTTTTGAAATATATGGATTGTGTGTGTTCTTGTTCGATGTGGCCCTTAATAATGGATCTGTACCATTGGGGAATGAGGTACGTGACCTGGATTGGGAGTCTGAATCATTGGGACACAAGGTGATTGGATGAGAAATGGCTCATGAGTATGGAACTATCAAAAAGAGAATGTATGGGTCTGTGTCTTGAAAAACATGGAATGGGTAAGCCAAAGTGATTATGAGAAATGGTTTTAAATAATTTTTTCGTTTTTTTTCTTCAGAAATGTGACTTACTATAAAATCGATTGAAACTGAACATGTTTACTCTTGGTTATGAATGATTTAGAAACGTGTTTATATTTATTTATAAACTTTTTAGTGAAACGTTTTTATATAAAATTTTCTATTAATGTTGCCAACTTTTATATACCAGTGTTGTGAGTAGGGAAGTCATTAGGGAAATCCTAATGAGTTTTCTATTAATCCCAACTTTTTATGTTTGGTGATTTTTCTGATTCTATCATCCTAGACATGGGAAAAGGTAAAGTGTTACATGTCTTCATCAACACCGCATGATACTTGTGTTTTTTGGTGATTGGAGCATAGAGCAAGGGGAGTATGGAGTCCTGTGGTATTCATGGAGTGCTTTTTTTTTCACTTTGTTTTCTTTGGTTTGGATTTGGCTTCCACAATAATACCTTTTGGTTGGTTTTCGTTATAAAGATAATGGTTGAATTTTCTTGATTTTGTACATGGATCATATATTGAGATATTTAGTTATGTTTTGATTAGTAAATGGTCATTGATTAGATGTTAAATACCCCCACTTTATTTTGAAAACCTTCGGCATTTATTTCTATTCAATTGTGTCTTGGGGATGTCACATAAGTCCTAGTAATGATTCATTGTATTCTCAAACCAATGTTAATAAGTGGTTCATTACAAACCGCATTGTTTCCCAGGATCCACATAGTCATTTTCATATATCCAATATTCCACATTGTTGAATCTATTTTAGTTGAATCCTATGACATAGTATATTCCCTATTACATAGAATATTGCTACGATATATCAAATTTATATAGAAAAATTCTTCACATAGTAGAACACACCACATATCTGGTTCACATAGAAAAACTCCCAAAAAATATGATTTAGATGGATGAAATCCCAAATAACCATTTATTTCACATAGCCATTTACCCAATGTATCCATTTTTGTAACACATCAATTTCATCCAAATAGTTTTTTGTGCAACATAGTCGTTTCCTTCACATAGTTGATCCCTCTACACATAGCTGATAATAATGGTATTTTTAAATATATGGAAGGGGGTCCAAAAATACACCTTTTGAGATGCGTCTCATTGATATATTCATACCATGAATGGTACCACCAATATAAATTTCCAACAGAAACACCCACCAACACCACACAAAATCACATCTCCACCCTTCACCAAGCACCACACTACATCTTCTAGCACTGACCACAAGCCATCACACACCACAAAATCATTTGCACACCCATATCAACCACTACACCACACAAACCAAAAAATATTTAAAAAGAGCTAACAAAACCACACTGAACATATTAATTAGGGAATATAAACCACCATTTTAATAGACTATATGTTCTAGGTGGCATTAACTCCCTTGTATGGGTATAATAACATCATTGTTAATTTTTTATCGATTAAGAATCATGTCCTTCCATTATCAAATGTTTTAATTTTATCACACTCTGAGAAAATAGCACATATAATAGGGAAAAAATAACCAACATCACATAGAAATACCCAATCACACAAATCATGTAATTTCTTACCGATTTCAGGATATTTTCAACTTTCGGTTACACTGACTTGTCTGCATTGTTTTAGTTATTTTAAAGTATAAAATATTTGGGTTAAATTTTAGTTTTAAACTTAATCATATTCTTGATGATTTTAATATAAAATTACACATTTAAATGAAAAATGTACAATCAAACATATAGAATGATGAAAAAATGGTTTTACAGCTAATTGATCATATTGTGAATGATCTTCAGCACCTTTGGAGTTGGTGCATCCAGTGCATGAAACTGACTACACCAGGCTCTGCAACATCTTTGTTTGTGGCCACTGACATGATCATGCTATACAGTAGATATAGGATCATGAGGTGCAACCTGAGGTTTTCCTCTTCCCACCACATCATCTCTCAATGTATAATAAGCATGTTTCCATTGCTATTCAAAATGACTCACAGGGAACTACTGCTGGAACTAACACTTAAAATGACCACCTCTATGAATATATTCTTTAATATCTACTAGGTACAGATCCAAATAATGACCATTGACTCCATAGGAGAAATAAAATAGCCTAAAACTCCCAACATTCCATAATGGAAGCTTATGAGACTGAGTCTGGGATGGTTGAAACCTCAAAGGTCAGGGCGTACGATACCAACCACTAACATGTCTCCTCCTTAATGAACCCTATTAGTTCTCAAATCAAAATAACACTCCTCATGAGTGCATTTGATCTATCAGAATCATGTTCTTATAAAACTATAGAAACATCAGAAATGTAAAATTTGTAACTTCATATTGGATTGTAGGACTAAGTGACTCCTAAAGATATCTCATGTGAGATTTCCCGTCTAAAAAATATTTAGTTAAAAATTAATTGGTCCTTGAACTCAATCCCATGATACTTAATAGAAAACCCCCTATCTAATAGAGAGAATATTCTTCCTCTTCATGGAATTCATCATTCAGTAAAGGAACTCTATTTGAATCTCTTTTTATAATTCAACCAATGAAACATATGCCTCTTTTTTCACAAAGGTGCATCAACCACCACAAACGCACAACTAAACACATCTGAATAGATTCTAATATGACCCAGTACACATCCTTATATCATATAAAACCAAAGGATATCTCTAGCTCTTCTAAACATCTCTATACTCCTCATCTGAAATAATGACCTTGTACTTCCCCAATGCATGTTATAGAAAGGTGCACAATGTTACATACCACTGATCATCCTCCATATCCTAATAAACCCTCTAGAAATAAACTAGGTCTTTTTTTTGAACCTCTATAACCTAAACCACAAGTGGACGTAGACCAGGAACCATAGATAAAAAGGAAAACCTTGATTTCTGAAGCCTAGTATTATGGAATTTTTTTAAGTTTACTTTATTTAATGTTATTCCATTTTAACATTCCCAAAACAACCAAGTTCAAATTGGAACATAAGTCATCATGACACATGTAACTATCATAGTTCTCTACAACCAAAATAGTTCCACATCACTCAGTCTTTAAATAAGCTCAGGATCCTTTAATTGGATCATGGGGCCCTAAATTCCAATGTCCTAGTATGTATCCCTAGCCTATATCATGCTCCAAGATCAATTGGTACTGTTACCATACTATCCCACAAAATTATCACTATTACTAACTCAAAACTCCATCCTATATCTTAAAAATAACCTTTGATACTCTCTATTCTGACCCATTTTGGCTAAAGATGTCATACTGATGGGAGAGAGATAATGACACATGAGTCCTACCATTAGTTGGATCTAGTCTAGTGACTAGAATCAGGGGTATAAAAAACATCAAAGGATAGTATTTTACCTCCATAATAATTTATGATTGGAAGATATGATGATTTAACAACAAGAAACACCCATATTTAATATAAAAAGTTACCTAAACTATCCCAATATACATGTATATATCAAACAGATATAGATAATGATCACCAAATGTAAATTCCCAAAAAATATAATGTAACGACAAAAAAAAATCCATGTTCTGAGTAATTAATATCCAACACGGTCCTCAATTTCCTCCTGAAAACCTAATAATATGTTTTAAATACTTAGGATGAGCATATATGTATACTCAGTAGGAAAAATAAAATATCTCCTGAATATGTGAAAGTGGCATACTAATGCACCTATGGGTAAACAATAGAAAATAAAAGAACCTATATAGGTATAATAACCAAACCCATCATCACCATAGATCACTATCCAAATAGTTTATTCAAGTATAATATAAAATATAAGATTCATATGGACAAAGGGTGCCTCACACCACTTTCCCACTGTGATGTCGCTCTCACACCCCCAATGATGTGCGTCCTTGTGCTCCCAACTGTTCAGTGTATCACATCCTACCAAGAACCCTACATGCTTCAAATATCTACCAAATAAAACTAGAACGTAAGCACCACATCTGCATCACATATTTCCTAAAGACACTTGGGACTCAAGAACCCCACGTCTATCACATCTCCCCCAATCATACTTGGACATCTCGCACCCCATGTGCATCACAACTCAATAGAAGACACATGGGATTCAATAACCCAATGTGCATAACCTATAAACATCAAAACTTTTGAATTCTATAAATCATTTCTCATGCATGTCATCATCACATGGAAGAGGGAGTGAGTAAGAGTGGGTAGAAACCCATCAATACTCACCACCGTGATCTTGGAAAAAACAAGAAAAAAATAGTTTTTTTCCCACACCAAATGCTAGACAATGAAAGAGTTATTATAAAAAACCATATGAATATACAATGTATATGTATAATACACACACAATCCCATCATATAGGTTCACAATAAGAACTAATCATCACATAGAATTCCCAATATTTCAGTCAAAACTAATTTCACAAGGCCACACAAACAAAACAAAATGCACGATTCACTTTCCACATTTTAATATATATTTAAACAATTTACATATTCACCCCTACTAATTAACATTTTTATTAAAATACACACATTTGAGGAATAATGTTAGAAAACATCAGTTATAAAAAGGGCACCAGGCCCTTCAACATCCTTAAATACCAACTACAACCTATTGGAAGTATCTTCCCTATACAAATTCAAGGAAAGTTCAGTTACCTTTTTATCGAGGTCATATCTGATTTTGTCTTCAAATTGATAAATCAATTTGAGCCATGTCTTCACGAACTCTTCCACCATTATCATTTTGGCATTGATTCCTCTAGTCATGATTAGGTGTTTCTTTATGATCCAGTCTTCATACTCCCTATTAGTGTCAACTTGAATTGGTTCGCCATTCAACCCATATGCATCCTCTTTAAAAGAATCCAAATACCTGACCTTCTCAAGAATCTCTTCCTCAAAGTGCATAAGAAGGTCACATGGATCCTCCATGGCCTCTAAGACAACATCCCACACTGTTTCATCCATGATAACAATAGGTTTGGCCTCATCATCTTACTTACCATCCTGTGGTGCTTGAATAGGGGAATCACAAACCACCATGAAATTCTGATTCTGAGGATGATCATCCTTTACATCATCCTTCATAGCCAGGCCTTGCGGCTTTGTCCTAGGATCTTCAGCTGATCCAGATCCATACACCAGGTCAACCTCCTTCTCCTATGATTTTCTAAATTAATATCCCTTCTTTACTTTTTCCAACCCTTTTTAGCTGATCTAGTATCCATAGGCTTTGGGAGATATGAGTAATCCTTGTGGTATTTGGAATTTCTCCTCTTACGCACAATGCAGTTTCCCTTCTCACTATTTTAATTCCATCTGTTCTTCCTCCTTGGAATGTAGATCCCTCTCTAGATCATCCTTGTGTACTCTGTTCCATGGAAAGGCCATCAATTTCTCCCTCCACAGACTCCATCCCTAAGGGGACGTCCTCCCCATTTTACACATGATCAATAGAGTCTGATCCCAAGACATCAAAACGGTTACCGATGTTAATAAATGGTAGGGTCAGATTCTGATTATTTCTTCCCCCACCCTTCATCCACTTCCCTGGTACACCTGTTGCTCCTTGGGCAATAGGTTCTCCCTGCATCTTCATGTTAATATCCCTTTTTTATGTCTCCTCAAGAACCTTGCCAGCCAAAGCAACTTCATCATAAGAAGGAATCCTCATAGACTCTGTTGTATGAGTACCCCTGGCCCCAAAGCAACATCTCGAAGACCTTGAATAATTGTTTCTTCCATATGAACCCCCACATCTCTAGTCGCATACCCATGAAATACTACTATGTTCACATAATGAAGAACCCCTATATTTTCCGTCACACTTCCACTATGGATCAACTCACTGCAGGAAGATGGGTTGGCAGGGTCCTTCATCAATATGCTAAAGACTTGAGGACCTTTTGGGTTGTTCTGATGCACCACATCCTTATTCACATGTCAGGATGAGCCAAGATATACCTTAGAGGATGCATTTACGATCTCTAGGTTACTGGGGAAGCACACCCCCCACCACTACACCCTTGCCTCCATTAACATCCAAAACAATATCCCGCTAATCCAACACCTCTTCATCAGACACCCTGGTACCCTTGTCATGACCACTGCCCCTCCCCCTCGCAGATGTCTGAGACCCCCTCCAACAAATGTCCAATGAGTGTCCTAGGCACTTACATCATGAACAAAAATATGTCCAATATTTATATACCACCCGCTACTTGAAGTGATACTCCTCACCCACTGTGATACACACATATTCGAATGGATTTTTGGACAAATACATTTCCAAACAAACACATGTATTAACCGGGTGACATAGAGAATCAGTCTGACAATCCGAGAACATGTATCATCCAATTATATTTCATAGCATTCACATAATAATGGATTCTGGAATTGTAGGTGGAGATTGGGAAAAGCTTACCCAAGTCACCATTGTAGGAGTGTTATGCTTCATATTTAAATCAAAGGACCACCAGAATAGATAAAAGTTAAATCCATTGAAGCTGCGAGGTGAATATGACCAGGCCTTGTTGAGGTCCACCTCCAAAGAAAAACAAATCATTATGTGAATGTTATCTAAAATACCCACCTTCACCCTATATTGCATGTCCCAAGAACTGAAGACACGCATGTCATATGAATCAGTAGAGGGGATTCACTGTTTAAAACTAGAAATCAAGGAATGTTTCATTAGATTTGATTACTATGAGAACTCCGCAGTCGATAATAGAACATTTGGGCACCCATGATGCAGGTCTGGGACCTTCGGACAGTGAAAAACTTGTGAGAAAGGTGGATGGAAAGAAGGATCTGATAAAAGATTGAAAGGAGAAGCCTCTTTCTTAGTGGGCGACGAGGATCCCTCCCCCATCGATGGGGAAGATACTGGTACAGACGCCTTCACCGTCACGGGGGAGAAAAGACCTCCATGGTTCCACCCGAGCCTCTCTCATTTTACATATTCACATTCCCAATTAATTATTTTATTTTATTAATCTTTTATTAACTATTATCATTACTTAAACACTTACCATTACACATTCATTATTATAATTTCTCAATCAATATCTTACCCTAGAAACTAGCACAACATAGAATATAACATGAAGCACGATACAAAATCCCAAAAACCGCATCAAATTATTCCTTCCATGACGTCGTAAAAAATATTTCAACCCTACTACATATCCACATCAAAACCTATATTTCAACCCTACTACAAAAACCCATAACATCCACTTCCCCCACACACATCACAACACATCCATACCCATGAATCACATTCACAAAACCATGAAACATTTCACTACCTATTCTACATCAAATTCCATACTTCACATATAAAATTTTCCATTTTAGACATAGATGATTTTAGTCAATTACACTTATTTATATAAGTGATTTATTAAAAAATATGTTATATCCTAAGGAATCCAATTCCTTTACCAAATATAAATAATTTTACATTAATATTTTTAAGTGACGTCAACAACTGAAAAACTTGAATTCCCAAAATCATCATCCAGTGAAAATAAAACCACCAACAACCATGTTTTTTAGTTGTTTTTATTATTATATGATACAATATCAATGATTATTACAATAACATCATAAAGAATAAATTATACATCTTGTTCCCCTTAAAATTGCATATAAATTAATCAATTAATTGTCACTGTTAATAAGGTGTGTATTACAATCCAAAAATATATGAGAATCATAAATCCCGTACACATGTAACAACTGATTATAAATGAAGGAAATTAATGACTAGATGAATGCAGCCTTAATCAAATCGTATAACCAAAACAGGGGCCCGTGAATGATGTCAATTATAATAGAAGAAAGAATAACTAATTTTACCAGGGTTCCATGACTCCAATGAAAGGATCTCGATAATCTTGTCTCAAGATTAAATAATTATAAAGGGATGAAGGGATGTTTTCACATTTTAGTGTGTATATATATGAGGTGATCGGTATTTTTGGATCATAAACGGATTAATTCCAACTATTTTGGATCCCATTAAAACATATGCAGAATGTCTCATTTATTTTCTTGGTCATTTATGAAAATCATGTATATAATTATCTTTGATGATGAATTATTCGAATTCCCATGATTCATAATGAAGAAAAACATCATGGTCATATTTCATTAAATTGGTAAAAATATCCACATATGTGGTTTCATAAATCCAAAAACGTCAATTTTATATTTTTTTAGATGAAACCACAAAATAGCCATGGAAAAATGTATCCATATTCATTTACACAATTTTCCATATAGGAAAATCCTTCGTAGCTGAATCATGTGACATAGTCCATTCCCCATGACATAATTGATCATTGTGAAAAAGAAAATACAAATTATGGAACTCCCCAAATAGTAGAACTCCCCATGTATCCAATTCACATAGCTAAAATCCCCATGTATCTGATTCACAAAGCTAACCCCCCCCCCCATAATCATTTGGTCTACATAACAGTTTTCCTAACATAGTCGATTAATCATTGTAACTATTTTTCAGATGTAGATATTTCCTCCACATAATTGATTCCTCTCCATATATCAATCTTAATTAATTTTTTTCGCATTTTTGAATACATTATGACGATCTATAATTTAGTGAAACCCCCTACTTGAAAACTTTTACATAAAACCTATGGGGAAAAAGCCTATTTTATATCCTTTTTTATATTATATTTTTTATCATGTTTACTTCTTATGTTTAATATTTCTATTAAATTAATATTAATTAATTAGATCCTATGTGAATTGTTATGAATGGTTTTAAAAATTCCTATTAAGAAAAATACGAGAAAAATAACAGGTCAAAACGTTTTGGTTGTAACAGTGTATCCTCTATTATTTGTTCTAAGGTATTATACTAAAGAACAAATTTATAATGAGTTTTAATTATCATATATTCATTCATATTTGATCATATGGTCACCTGGGATATGAAATGATATTTATCTATCTTGAAAATTCCAGTAATTTATTTTTATAAAGATCCATCCCCTAACTAATATCACATAAATGTATACCAATGGAATGAAAACTATATTTGATAAATGAATTTTACCACAAATTACAAATGATGTATACTTATATAATTTAGATTAAATTTCCTCCAAACTATTTTTTCTTGAAAAATTAATGTCCAATGTTTGACAAAGTGAAATAATATGATTATAATAAATGCTAGTTATGGGAAAATATTAAGAACAATAATTAAATAATAAATTGACATTTCTATAGTGGATAATGAGTGTACCTTTAACTACTTAGTGATCATGATCCAAATAGATAATAGTGATTTCCACTACCCTTACTCTATCCGACAGTTTCATACAATGGTTTCATTGACTATCCTCCATAGACATTAGATTGGTTCATTGACTATTATAATCTTTACATTCATTATATTTTAAGGACTATAGTGTGGTGAAGAATTACGTAGGACTATATTATCCTCTATTGTATTAACAATCATCTTCATATCTATTTGATAACCATAATATGGATTGAAAACCCTTCAATGAATGAAATATTTCCATATTATTTAAGGTACATTATAGGGTTAATACCCTCATTTTGTTGCATGTGCAGAGCTAAATTTTCATCCACCATGATCTTTGTTTCATGAACATCGACGATACTTAATTTTCCTTTCTTTATCCCCAAATAAATTAGAATAATGAGAGTCTTATATTTCTAATCCCACGTAAATTTCAGATAAATTAATTTTTTCATACCACCAATGTCACTTATAGATAATTATTTTTAAGGACGTGTTTTTAATTAACTAAATAAATAACATTTTTTCCATGAATTGAAAAATATCCATTAACATATTTTTAAATACACATGATATTTTCAGTATAGGAACCAATTGATTAACCCCTATAATTAATGAGATCAAGGGATCCTCACTCCATATTTAGGAAATGGTTTAAGGAAAATATTTTCTGAAGAACGTTTTATTAATCTTATCTCATTCCATGCAGTCACTTTCATTCTTTTGACTCATTTTTTTGTCAAAATTACACATTTTTTTCTTTAACATACAAATGATAAACATCCAAAATTAAATATCAATGATTTGAGCATTGAAAATTTAAAAATATTTTTCATATAATCTTTATCCATTGCTCAGTAATTAGGGGATTATAATATCTACTAATGGTCTATGTTTATTATTACATAGAGGACTGGATAATATTTTTCTTATTATTACTGCATTGTGGAGCTCGAAATGGATTTTTTTATTACACATGACATGGGAGAAAATTTTCATTATGGTCTTTGTGTCATACTCTATCCCATTTTCATATACATTCAAAAAATCATAGCATTTTCCATCACAATCATTGTTATCTCAATTCCTACTAGTTCCTGTTATTTACAAGAAAAAAAATAAATAACATGATTAAAAAACACTAATATATTAATAATAATGTATTAAAAAATCATATGAATATGGAAAATAAAACCTACGATGTTTTTTCTGAAACCATCATATGACACTTTCATGCAATGTAAGTTTATTTAAGTTTAGTTCTATTATAATTATTAACCAAATCACTAACAATAACTAAACACTTCTCTAGGAATAACTCAGATTATCTGATCATAACATACATAAAAGTTTTCATAATTTTTTATAATTTTAAGTTTTGTATCTTTTAAATTAATGAACTCCAAGAATCCATCAGTTTATTGTGATTGGTGATTATGTATATAACATATTATTAGGTAAAAAAATTATTATCTCCAATAAAATTTCTCCTCACATTAAATTATCCAAAACATATTATTGAAAATAGTTTCTTGAGAAAATGGGAAGCATTAAGAGTGATCATAAATTATTAGTAAGGAAAAAATAGATTAGTGACTTATAGAGGATTAGATCAAAACCAAATTAAAAAACATGAACAAGGGAGAAATACCAAATTAAAAGGATATTGGGATCATAATAGTTGATCATAAGACATTATAGAACAAGATCATTCATAACAAGGAAACATGGAACCACAAATGGTTCATTATATAAGAATTTATTATTACATGGAAAATTTATGTTGAAACATAAAAAATAATCATAAATCAGGGAAACATAACATTTGAATGTTTCACATAAATATGTATAGAAATCATAATGTATGTTAAAGTTAACAAACAAGACCATCATATCATAGTGTATCATTAATAACTACATGCATCCAAAAAATTAATGGATTGGAAACCACCACTCACATCCCAAAGTGGATCAAGAATCATTAATCGCATTCTATAGTAATCTCATGGTAGGTAAATATTTAGCAAGTTAATTAGAAGACTATATTATAACCATCCATCACACAATGTTAAAATATAAATTTGGGTACCATATGAAATCAATTACAAAAATGATATTGATTAAAATATAATGAATGGGGGCTGAACAAAATCACAAATGGGATCATACAAAAATAAATCAAGAATTAAACCTATTCAAAAAATATTCAATCAACCAAATGAATTATATCATTATCGAATTTTATACATGAAGAATATCTGTATCGAATATATATATTTTACAGATTGAAACATGACTATAATATAAATAAAAAATAATATTTCTATTAAAGAAATTGTTTGACACCCCCATGTAACTATTATTTTAAATATTATTTATGTATATGTTATTTCCAAATCTCTATTATTTAAGGTGTTAAACGATTGGAACCATGAAATTTTTATTTTTATGTCTGGGTGCATCATTAGTGATAACCCTGCACCCAATCTATGTGAGGTATAAAGGATTATTCTAGTGAATTCTTCTTCCGAGACATATAGTTTTTCAAAAAAATTATTTCTTAGGTGAACAATGAAACTTCATTTCATTTGTGAGATATATATATTAGTATGGAATATGGTCGAGATAAATTATATAGAAAAACCATTTTATGAATTAGTTTCTTTCATATATCCCCCCACATGGTTATTGTATGATTTCAGAAACTATGTAGCCAATACTTTTGGTCTTCCTTATAACATAAATTTTTTAATTTCTTACATTTTTTGCATTCAAATTTTAAGGGTTTGGAATTTATTCTCCCTTATTTTTGATAACCATGATTTGTTTATGACACAATTTCAATGATTTTAATATTTCTCAGAGATGTAATTTCTATGTTTTTCTATCATTAGATAGAAAGGAAAATATTTATCCATGCGAAAAAAATTCTTAAATAACGAAGAGGTTAATTAAAAAAATGGGATTTTAAAGATGGGTTTGATGACCATTTCAATTTGAAAATGTAAAAATATTTTTTCAAGGATTTTTTATAAGAATAATTTATCTTTGAATAGTTACAATTTTTTCAATGTATGGGATTATTTTTAAATGTACTACAAGGTATATTAAGAAGATTTATTTCTCAATGGATGTTTTTATATGTAATTTTCAAATAAGGGGAAATGAATTTTCTTTTAGATTTTCTTTTAATTTCCCGTTTGGAACTTTACGAAAAAAAATACTTTGTATTGAGATTCCTTTGGTTGTGGAGCATCGAGATTCATGTTGTATCATATATATAATTTTACCCCATTGTGGATTATTTTTGGATACATGAATTTATGAAAAAGTTAATATTTATTTTTATGGTGATGGAGGTGATATGATATTTATTATTGTGATCCATTAATTACCATGTGATGATATTATAATGTATTTGTTTTCTCACCTACAATTTAGTAAAATCATGGGAACCCTAGGATACTAAGTAGATGATCTTGGTGTTTGCTAAAATATATTAGTCTATATCACCCTATCTAGTTCTCTATGCATGAACACACCCTATTACATAATTTTACATAGAAACACTATAATGGGATGTTAGATGTGGCAGTGTTTGAAGATCAGGATAGGGGTATAGTGATCTAAGAACCATGTCTAGTATATTTTCATTTTAAAACATAATTATATTACCATGATACATGGGACATGATTGATGAATCAGTAGGATTTTCTAATTAATAATCAATTTTATCTCTTTGTACATATTTGGGTTTTATAGTACCTTGAATTTATTTTTATTAAATTTTTCAGTGATTAGTTGATTTTATAGTTACTTATTGAGTTATATTTTATATCTTTTCATGATTTGGTGTAAATTTAAAATATTTTTAACTATGGTTTTGAAATAAATAAATTAACAGAAAATAATTTACTTTTTCTAAAATCTTTAACCCATATGTTTCTATTTTGATTTTAAGAAATGTTTTTGGAATTTGAATTATATTTCATCATTGTTTTTATCAAAAATAAAGGTCCTTATTTTTGTATTATACATCGTTTAATTTCAATTGGATGGTTTTACCTTAATTTTAAGTAAAAGGGGACAATGTTTTTATAAATGGGGTTAAATACGAATATTTTTTTCTATATAAAATTATCATTGGAAATAATTACATTAAAATTGTATTTATGATTTTTATTTTGGAAAAAATGTATAAAATTAATTGTATTAAATTTTTGGCGAAATCCTATTGTTTATGTTTATAACACACACTAGATATACACTTGTGTCTATGTGTGTGCATGTTCACCAATAATGTTTTCACAAATGTTACCAAATATTGATTTTATTCATGAGGTTAATTTTTTCTATATTCAGACATATTTGGATATTGTAATCATTTTAGATCACATGTAGTTTTTTCCTCAATCATTTTGGATAGTGATTTTTTAGTATATTCCTGTATCATTGACTTTGGATAGCTATTCTTTATTTTTCATTTCTTTTTTTAGTTTTATGTGATATAATGTTTTTTAAATTTCTTGTGTATTCATGTGGGAACAATCACTTTTATTTATTTTCTCTTGCTTCATTCATTATTTCAATTATACTTCGGTTTATTTTTTTGAAATAGTTCATTATTATTTCATTGGATTTAAATGTATATGTTATCCCTTATATAATTCTCCATAAATATTTTTCTCTGTTATTTTCGTATTATTATGAAATGGTTAAATCATTTGTGGGAATTTTTTATTAATAGACATGAACAGTTTTCCAATCCATGAGGATCAAGACATCTATCCAGACTAGTAATAGGCTTGGTCAAGATAAAATTTCGGTAATATATGGTTGGTGAATTTCTAATGGAGTCTTATCCTAGATTATCAAAAAAAAATATTCTTAAATATCCCTCTTATTATTTTATAATTTTAGTAGAATAGAGATAGGAATTATTTGTCTTGAAAGGAAGGAAAAAAAGAGTGTTTGTTTATCCCTTTAACATCCTTCCTCTAGTTACCACATGTGTTCAATATGTGAATCTCGAATTTGGGTTTTGTTTTTTTGTTATCGTTTGTGTTGATCCTTATTGAATTTTGTAAGATAAATTTAAGGATCTCATACTATAATGGATGAAAATTTAGGAATAATTAGTGTTGAATGGTAAGATCACTTTTTTGGAAAACCATGTAGAGAATCGATGAATGGTTATGAAAATGTTTCATAGGTTATCTCAAGTTTGGTGCATGGTGCATCAAACAGTGAGGTTGATTCGTTCATAGTTCACAATCCCTATTGGATTTTTATTGTATCTTCCTTTCACTGATAAGATTATAATTGTTACATTTTTAATAATTTGAGGTGACTTAATGGTATATTTAGTGATGTGATAATATTAACGGGTTAAATAATGTATGATATTTATGGTATTCATTTGTTTATGAAGCATTATTCCACTGGTTTTGTATGAAAGATTATATTTAATGAAATATTCTTGGTTTTATGAATTAGTTTTTTGATTTTATATAAAAAAATTTGGTTTTAATGATAGAAATTTCCATTTGGATTATTTTATTAATAAATTTCTGATGCGTTTTAAAAAAATGTGTTCTTATGTAAATGTCTCTGAATGAAATTTGGAGGTTCAATTTTTATGAATTTATCAAATTAAATTCCTATTGTCTTATAAATAACACTGAATGATTAAAATCATTAGTATATTTAGAATGATTTATTTACTTTTTAATTCGTTTTTATATCTTTTTTAAGAGGCTTCAATTTTGTAATTATGTATCTGAGAGGGTTTTAAATGGTTGATTTTTTATTTTTTATTTATCTCTTGATTATTATAGGAACTATTTAATTAATTTATAAATCCTTAATTAGTTAAGTTTATGTTTTGGGTCATTTATATAATTCCTCATTTAAAATTATTTGTGGAATATGAAAATAATATTTTATGGTACAAAACATTGAGTGATTCCTCCTTAATGTTACCTGAATGTTATCGTTATTTTCCCTGAAGAGACACATATCATAGTTGTAGATCTAGAACATTCTTTTCCCTAAGAGATACTAAATCATCATTTTCTAGCTTTTGTGTTGATCGATGTATACATGAGTTGATGGAGATATTAGAGAGGATTAAGCATAACATCAATTCTCGAGAAACTCTTAATACTTCATAGGTACAATCAATTGTGGTATTGTTTTGTAAAGACTATTTTTTTATTTAATCTAGTCATTAGTGTCTTTTGGAAAACACATTCAATTGAAACATTTATTCTTCTTGACACCATATTAGTTGGTTATTAATTTTTTAAAGATTCATTTTCCATTGACTTTTAGGAAGATTGGGATTTGGGGGTGATTCATTCTTGGTGATACTTTTGGTATATCATTGAGTTTTTATTATTAGATATTAGTGGTTTAGGTAGTGATCATCATTTCTCAATTAATATTTATTATTGAGAGGTATATGATGTTTCCCATGTGATTAGAGTTGAATTTTGATAAATTAATCATGTGAAGTCTCGGTTACATGGTGAGGTAATAGGGATTAGAGTTATACTATAAAGTCCCAAAAATTTCAAGGAAAACATTTTCTTAAATACCTTGGAATTTTACGAGTTGGTAGTTTCTGGACAGCACCTGATTCTGAGGACTGATGTGCCTAGAATCAATTTATGATGTTTCTATCGGGTACGTTCAGTAAATGTATGAGCGGGTTTTTCCAACTTTTTAACAGGCACTCAGAATTGACATTTGAGGACACCGATGAACTCGCAGCACCAGTATTCACTTAAGGGGGCCTTTTCCATTCTTTTTTGTTTATGTGGGTTGAGAGTTAATATTTGGGAATTTTGAATAAAATAAATAAAATTTTTGGAACACAATTTTATTTATGGTAGTTAGTGAATAACTATGATGGGGAGTTAGAGGTGGGGAACACACACACATAACCTCCCATGAGAGGATATTTGTGAGGTGGGTCCCACATTATCCTAACATTTTCATCTCCCCATAACTCACCCTAAACTCCATTAAACCCCCTTGTTTAATTCTTTGACCACTCCCCTCATTTAATATGAGGAGCCTTTCCACCTCCCTCTCTCCCATTAATATTTTCAAACACTCTTAATTAATGGATTGATTCTTTTGAATTAATTTTAATTGACATAGCATATCTATTAAAAATATTGGGGGAATTCTTATTATAATTTTTATTTTTGGCTCTCGTTGTGTGGGGAGATTTTTTGGGAGAACTCTTGAGAAAAAGTGTTCCTCTATTCAATGAAGAATGCATCCGACGAAGAATAACTTTCTCCCTTGATGAAGAATGACATTCTCCCTCGACGAAGAACAAATTTCTCCCTCGATGACTAACGCTCTACGATTCGAATAACGTGAAGTCGCCAACCATGCTTCTTCTTCAGGTTCACATCGCTGTCAATGGAATCGAAACTGTTCTTCCATGACACCTAAATACCACGACGTCCATCTTCCGCGTCTTAACGACGTGCAAGGTCTTTTCGAGGTAATGGAATTATGTTCAATTCTAATTGATTAATATTGTTATTGTTCTTTGTTGAGAAACATGGTTTGACTTCGGCCAATTACTACCGCCTAACGCAGAGGGTGCGTTCCAAATGCACCCAGCCTGATGACCCTATGTAGACTATTTGGTTGATATTGAGCCACGTTGGAAGAGGCAGCGACAGGAGAAGTAGAGGTCGTGCACCGGCTGTGTGTGGAAGAACCGCCGCTCGCAACCACAGGCCGCTCGGCCAATGGAGAAGCGTTCGGCCAATGCCGACTGTGCCGAAGGGAGACCGAGGTGCCACATGTGTCGCCACCATGAGGAGGTCTGCGTCCCGGAATTCACGACCCGTTTCGGCGGTGAACTGGACGGCTCATCGCCCGCCCAAGAGAAGAATCCTCGACACCCGAAGGTGCCTCCATGAAAGACTGTGGACCGCCTGAGTGGGCCGCCTCTGCCAGGAAGGCCGACCGGCAGCTAGGGAGGGCGGCGCCGCTTGAAGCCGATGGTTCGCGTTGTGTCGGGATTGGCCGCATTGGGCTGGCACGCGCGGCACTAGGATGGGCCGCGTCAGGCCGTGTAGGGCCGCGTCGAGCCGGGTAGGGCCGCGTCGGGCGGGGCAGGGGATGGGCCGCATCGTGCTGGGCCACGCCGTGTCGCGCCCTGCCGGGTCGGGCCACGCCCCCTCAGGTCGGGTCGTACCCCTTCGGATTGGGCCGCGCGGTTCCCCGGGCTAGTCCGACCCTCTTCCGGGTCAGACCCGACCCGTCTGCCCACTGGGCTTAACTGGTCAGGCCCTTTTCCACTTAAAGATGAATATCATTAAGACCGTGCATCTGATCGACGCGATGTATGATGAATTGGGACCCTTGTGATGAGGCGGTCCTTTTGCGATAATATAAGTGAGTTTTGGACGAATTCGGAAAATAGACGGGTTTGGAACGAGCATATTTCCAACAGGGCCCCTGGAACGGAAAATTCAATATCTTTCAGACCGGGCGCCTGACTGACGTGCCATCTGTCATGTAGGGTTCCTTTTGAAGGGATGGAACTTCAAGATACATAAACTATGGACATCATGAAAGTTGATTTATAGACCCCTTGGCATGAGGAGCAGACCCTTCTAGAATCGAGCATGCCTTGTGCGGGAACCCTAGAGCTGGATGCGACTACGAAGACAATTGTACATGAATCCACTGTGGGTTCGGCAGTGATGACAACTATACTTGAATCCTCCATGGGTTTGGAAGTGAGGAAAATTATACTGGAATCCTCCATGGGTTTGACAGGGAAGAAAACTGCACTGGAATCCTGCGTGGGTTTGGCAGAGACGACAACTGTACTCGAATCCTCAATGGGTTTGGCAGTGAGGAAAACTGTACTGGAATCCTCTGTGGGTTCAGCAGCGACGAAAACTATACTCTAAACCTCCGTGGGATCGGCATTGACAACAACTGTACTCTAATCCTTCGTGGGATCGGCAGAGAATAGAATTGTACTGGAATCCTCTGTGGGTTCGGTAATGACGACAACTTTTTTGGAATCCTATGTAGGTTCAGCAGCGATGATGAATCAGTGACTAAGTCTGATCATCTCTTTCACTCTATGAATTATGTGCACCTGTGTGAGCTGAGTCTTGTCTTTCAATCATTACCATCGATGTGATTGAATTCTTTCCTGTGTGGACTATGTTGTTCTTTGGCTTGATAGTTGTAGTCGAAATGGAATTGATAACTTAGGTATATGTATGGGCATATACCTAAGGTGGGTTGGTTAATGCTTCGTGATTGTATCTTTTCATTGTGGTTTATCCTTCATGTATTCTGGGAGACCTTCGGGGGTCTCAGTGTCCCTAATAATTATCGTTATACTCACCCCTGCATGGGAAATGCCCGCACTACATTGTGTTGGATGCAGACGATGGACAACGCTGATCATGGTAGAGGATTGTAAAGCTGGACGATACCCGGAGGTGGAGCACTTGGTGTGACGTACACTGAGAAGATGGATGGGCCCGTGGTACTGGGAGAGACTATCTGTACCCACCCTTCAGGTGGGATTCCCGGAGGATGACTCGGTGATTGTTGTTATCCATTACTGCTGTTGTACTAGACTTTCAGTTGTACTGTACTTTCAGGTGGGTTTGTATTCTGGCCAATTTACCATTCATCACTTACATTTGTATTTAGTGTCACTTAGTTCATCCTTCTGTTGTGTAATCATGTGTCTTTCTTTACTTTTATAAAAGCAACTCCTTCCCTTTTTATCGGGATTTAGGCCTTTGGTGCTAGTCACCAACCCCTGGCCAATGGAAGGCAGGCTTGGGGTAGTCACGGAACGGGCCCCGAGGATGGGTCGTGACAAATTTGTATCAAAGCAATCGGTTCTACAACAGAACATAGGACTATAATATTTCTCTCTGTGAATCAATAGTGTTAAGAGTATTGAGTGTTGTTTCCAGTCCAGGGAGTCCAGTGTTGGTGTGGCGACTGACGTATCCATACACCAGGACCCTAACCTCTGATTTCTGACTGAGTGCACGAAAACACGGATTTCATGTGTGTTTCCATTGAAATTTTTTCATTTTGATTACTTTGTGTCAGCTCACCAGGTTTACTGTTTAACCGTGGTGCACCTGTTTCATTTCATGATGGCCTTGTGAATGTAGCTAGCTAGGGTTCCGAGTGGTTTACGAGATGGCAGCCCACCGAGCGACGAGGCCACTATGCAAGGCCCCATCATAGTGGAGGTACCAGAGGCCTCTCTACCCACTGGACCACCAATACCACCATATCCAGTATCATAGATCCCACGCCACCTAAGTGCGTTGCACAAGTTCCAGCAATATAGGCTTCTGATGTTTCTAGGCGTGATAGATTTTCAGATAGCCGGGTGCTGGCTGGAGGTTGTAGCACAAGTTTTCCAGATAGTTGGGACACTCGCCGACATGATGGTGTACCTAGATGTTGGTCTCTTTCAAGGAGAAGATGAGAGGTCGTGGAGTCTTATGCTCCAGTTTTATGATTTGGTGACTCTCACATGGGGAGACTTCGAGGGTCTTTTCAGGGCAGATTTTGTAGTAGTGACTCTATGCTCTGTGTGGACTCAGGAGCTACTACTCTATCCGTATGGATTTCCAACCGCATCAGAGTCTTTTTCAGGTGGATATAGACAGTTGACGCAGAAGTCCAAGTGGACTAGGCCAATAGGATGGCGACCCCAGGATACAGGTATGGATGTGTATGGCCCACGAATTAGTGCTATCCATACGAGGATCAGACAATGATATGCATGCGACGGGCGGGATAACTTGGCTCGAGGGTGCCCTACCCGTCTTTCAGATGATCATCAGGCAGTAGAGATACCTTCTATGAAGAGGCATAGGTTCATCAATGGTGGTCCGCCGAGAGTAGGCAGATGTTGCAGAGGAGCTGGTCGAGCAGCAAGTGGACAAGCGCGGGACTAGCTCCAGACTTGTAGGCCTTTGTTTTTTATGCTTCTAGCTTCATTGATGTCATTGTTTGTGGACGCTTTTTCTCCAGGTTATTTAAGTTGAAGTAGAAAAAGACACTTGTTCTTGTGACATTTGTGTCCCTGTCCTTTTTATGAGGTTGATACTGAGAGGTTCCAGTTAAAACTGTTGACTTGACCCTCACTTTTGTGATTCCTATTGGAGGAGACCTTGTGACCACACACTGCTGCTGATAGTGTGACTCGACCCTTGGAGGTGAGAGTAATGGATGGACTTGTTGGTAGTATCGTCGATGAATAGAGACATTATCTATGACATGAAATAGTATCGTTCATGTCAGGATTGACTATATTAGGCCAAGAACGTGGTTCATCCAGGGGGTGAGACCAAATTTCTCTTTTTAGCAAAGGAGAAATATCATCAGCTCTGGTAGGATGTAAGTGAAAACGGGTGTAGTCGAGTCCTTTACAAATGTCTAGTCACACCCATAGGTCGTTGAGCTAACGGTTTACGGTTTACGCTATTCTCAAAAGTCTCAGGTGTGGCTTCTTGTAGAAGGACTTGAACCTGAGTCAACGGTGTTGGCTCAAGTTCCACCAGGACTATGACTTTGAGATATTCTATAATCCAAGGAAGGGGAACGTTGTAGAAAATGATATTAGCAAGATATCGGGCATTCAGCTACTAGGAGAGGCGACAGAGCAGCTAGCCGCATTGCAGATATCCTTTGTGGATAGGGATGGAGTAGCCTTTCTACAGTAACACAGAGTCACTCCTCCACTCCTTCAGCATGTCAGAGAGGCACAGTGTGGGGAAATTGACTGTGAGACGCGACGTTCTCAGATATCCACAGGGCAGGTGCCTAATAGATTTTATGAAGGAGGGGAGCACGTCATCCTGTTCGGGGGATGTATTATGGGACCATTTTCACTGCAATATTATGTGATGAGGGAGTTTCACACATCCCCTATAGAGGTACATAAAGGAGTGGAAAAAAATTACTAGGACCTCAGACGTCAGAATTGGGGGCCGGGTATGAAGAAGGTTGTAGCAGAGTTCGTTTCACAATGCCTCACTTGTCAGCAAGTGATGGCGGAGCACCAGGTACCATATGGCTTGGTACATCCCTTATAGGTCCTGGAGTGGTAGTGGGATGGGATATCCATGTATTTCGTGATGAGGATTCCACGTACATCCAAAGGGAACAACTCCACCTAGGTGATCATAGACTAACTCACCAAGTCGGCCCACTTCCTACCGATCAGAGAGCTTGGGATGCCACTACATTCAGAAGATTGTACTGCATCATAGTGTGCCATTGACAATCGTTTCTGATCAGGATGCTCAATTCACATCCTGGCTTTGGAAGAGGTTACAGGAGGTTTTTGGGACGCAGTTACATCTGAGCACTGCCTTCCATACTCATAATGACAGTTAGACTATGAGAACCATTAAGACTCTTGAGGACATGCTACGAGCATGTGTCCTTGACTTTGGTAGCATCTGGGAGGATCACCTACTCTTGGTGGAGTTTTCGGACAACAACAGTTACCACTCCACCATAGGGATGGCACTGTACGAGACAATGTATGGATGACCTTGCAGATCACCTCTGTGCTAGACTGGCCGTGGGGAGTAAGCACTCATAGGACCAGAGATGGTTCAAGATACGACGGAAAAGGTGCAGATCATCCAGGAGGGGATGAAGACTGCCCAGAGCAGACAGAAGTCCTTTGCTGATAAGAGACAGAGACCACAACAGTTCGAGGATGGTGACCATGTCTTCCTACGGGTCTCACATTGACGAGGTCTATGGAGATTTGGCCGGGGTGACAAGTTATCTTTGTGTTTCATCGGACCGTTCTAGGTCCTTTTCAGAGTAGGCGGGGTGGCTTAACACCTGGCACTTCCACCTCAGTTGCACCAGGTGCATGACGTCATTCATGTATCATAGCTGAGGAGATACATGCATGACCCGACCCACATCATCAATCACGGGGAGGTGGACATCGATGACGGGGTGACATTTTCGGAGGTCCTGGTGGAGATCGAGGATCGGTAGGGGTGGGTCCTACGTGGATGGTCGATTCCTCTGGTGTGTATTCGCTGGTAGCACGAGAACTGCCAGGAGAGAACATTGGAGTGGGAGGCTCAAATATGAGCTCAGTACCCCCATTTGTTTCCTTAGTGTGTGTTGTAGCTTTATAAGGATGTAAATCCCCAAGGTGGGAGTAATGTAAATTCCCAAACATTTCAATGAAATTTTTTTCTTAAATACTTTGGAATTTTACGAGTCTGTAGTTTCGGACGGAAACTGATTCCGAGGCTTAGTGTGCCCAGAATCAATTTCTGATGTTTTGTTCGAGTACGTTTAGTAAACGTATGTGTGGGGTTTTCCATATTTTGAACCAGCGCTCATAATTGAAATATGAGGACACCAATGAACTCGAATCAATGGTACTCACATAAGGGTACCTTTACGGTCGTTGTGTTTTATGTGGGTTGACAGTTAATATTTGGCAGTTTATAAAAAATAAAATAAAATTTGTGGAACACAATTATATTTATGGAAGTTGGTTAATTCCCCTCTAGGGGAGTTAGAGGTGGGGCCCACACCAACATAAACTCCCATGAGAGGTTAGTTGTGAGGTGGGGCCCGCACAAGCCTAACCTCTTCATCTCACCATAACTCCCCCTAAACTCCATTAAACCCCTTGTTTAATTCTTTGACAACTCCCCATATTTAATATGAGGAGCCTTTCCACCTCCCCATCTCCCATATATATATTCCAAAACTCTTAATTAAGGGATTTATTCTTTTGAATTAATATGAATTGAAATGGAATTTCTATTAAAAATGTTGGGAGAAGTCTTATTATAATTTTTAGTTTTGGCTCTTGTTGTGTGGGGTGATTTTTTGGGAGAACTATTGAGAAAAAGTGTTCCTCTTTTCAATGAACAAAGACTCTGATGATGAATGACTTTCTCCCTCGACGAAGAACGACTTTCTCCCTCGATGAAGAATGACTTTCTCCCTCGACTAAGAACGATCTACGATTTGATGAACACAATGTTTCCAATGACGCTTCTTCTTCAGGTGCACACCGATGTCAACGGAATCGACATCGTTCTTCTGCGATGCTCGACTACTACAATGTTCATCTACCGCGGCTTGACGACGTGCGACGTCTTTTCGAGGTAGTGTAATTATGTTCAATTTTAATTGATTAAAATTGTTCTTGTTCTTTGTTGAGAAACATGGTTTGACTTCAGCCAATTAATACCTCTTAACATGGTGGATGCATGCTGGACACATATAGCCCGACGACCCTCCATAGACTCTTTTTTTGAGATTGAGGTGTGTTGGAAGAGGAAGTGCCCGGAGGAGCGGCAGCCGTGGGCCGGCCGCGTGCAGAAGAACCATGGAACACAACTGCGGGCCGCTCAGCCAAAGTAGAATCGGTCGGCCGAAGCTAGACTAGCCTAAGGGAGAGCGTGGTGCCAAAAGGGGCATCGTGATGTGGAGGTCCGCACCCCCCAATCCATAGGCTGCTTTGGTGGCGAACTGGCTAGCTCGTCATCCAGCCGATTGGAGGAGTTGCGGCACCCGAAGTTGTTGCGTTGTAGGACTATGGCCCGCCCAAGTGGGCCGCTTGTGCCGGGAATGTTGTTCGGCTTCGGACGGCCGGTTGGGAGGGTGGCGCTGCTTATTGTTGCCGGTTCAGGAAAAAGGGGGGCCACCCACCCCCCCCCCCCCCCGTCGGACCGCTCGACCCTTTGGGCCGAGCTGCGGCTAGCCGGGATGCTCCGCGTTGCGTCAGGCCGTACGATTCCATGGGCTGGCCCGACCCTCTACTAGGTCGAACCCGCCAAAACCGGTTTGTCCCGGCCCGTCGGCACACTGGGCATAGTGGGTCTGGCCTGTTTCCACATTATGATGAATATCTTTAAGACCGCGCGTCCGATCGACGCGCTGTCTACGGAACTGGGACCCTTGCGACGAGGCTGTCCTTTTGCGATACACTAAGTGTGTTTTGGGCGACATTGGGAAACAGCTGGGTTTGGAATGAGCCTATTTCCAACCGGACCCCAATAATACAGAAGTCAATATCTTTCAGACCAGGAATCCAATTGACATGTCGTCTATCGCGTCAGGTTCCTTTTGACAAGATAGGACTTCGGGATACATCAACTCTAAACATTGTGACAGTTGATGTATCGACCCCTTGGGTATAGGATCAGACCCTCCTGGAATCGAGTGTTCTGTGTGCGGTAACCCTAGATCTGGCTGATACTTTGACGAAAACTGTACTAGAATCCTCCATGGGTTCGGCAGCGATGACAACTGTACTAGAATCCTCCGTGGGTTCAGTAGTGATGACAACTTTAGTGGAATCCTCTATGGGTTCAGCAGGAAGGAAAAATGTACTAGAATCCTTCGTTGGATCGACAGTGACGCCAACTGTACTAGAATCCTCTGTGGGTTCGGCAGTGAAGACAACTTTACTGGAATCCTATGTGGGTTCGGTAGTGATGAAAACTTTTCTAGAATCCTCTATGGGTTCAGCAGGGACTACAACTGTTTTTGAATCATCAGTGGGTTCGGCAGCAACAAAAACTGTACTGGAATCCTCTGGTGGTTCGGTAGCGACGAAAATTGTACTGTAATACTCTGTGGGTTCGGCAGTGATGATGAATCAGTGAATACATCTGATCATCTCTTTCTCTCTATGAAAGATGTGTACCTGTCCGAGCTGAGTTGTGGAATTCAATCATTACCATCGGTGTGATTGACTTCATACCTGTGTGGACTGGTTTGTGTTTGGGCTAGAGAGTTGGAGCTGAAATAGAATTGATAACATAGGTATATGTATGTCCATATATGTAAGTGTGGTTGGTTGATACTTTGTGATTGTATCTTTTCATTGTGGTTTATCCTTCATGGATTCTTGGAGACATTTGGGGGTCTCGGGGTCCCTACTAAGTATTTTTATACTCACCCCTGCATGGGCAACGCCCGAACTACGTTGTGTTGGATGTAGACGACGGACAACACTGATCTTGGTAAAGTCATGTAGAGTTGGATGGTACCCGGAGGAGGAGCACAAGGTGTGACATACACGGAGTAGACGAATGGACCCATGGTTCTAGGAGCGACTATCTGTACCCACCCTTCAGGTGGGATTCTTGGAGGATGACTATGTGGTTTCTTCTTTACTTTACTGTTGTTGTACTATAATTTCAATTGTATTGTACTTTCAGTTGGGTTTGTACTCTAGCCTATTTACCTTCCAGCACTTACTTTTGTATTCAATATCACTTAGTGCATCCTTCTGTTGTTTACTCTATTGAGTTTGCTTTTATAAAGGCAATGACTTCCCTTTTTATCGGGATTTACGCCTTTGGTGCTAGTCCCCAGCCCCTGGCCTATGGAAGGCGGGTTTGGGGTATTCACGGTACTTGCCCCGAGGATGGGTCGTGAAATATACCCATTTGGATTATATACTATTCAATACCCTTTTTTAGTGTTTTGAAAGAGAGGTATCAGGTTACTCCCAATTGGCATCATCTCCCAATGTTATCTCCAATGTTATTTATTATTGAGGTATGTATCTTATTGTGGTGTATTTTATTTTATCATATTTTATGGGATATTAATGGATTAATTGACCTTATCATATAGTATATTTTGGATATATTAGGGTTTGATTCAATTATTTATTCATAAACCATTTTTTAGGGGATTAATTATTGTTGTTGGAGGATTATCGATTCACTCTATATTTTGAGTAAATATTTTCTTCTTGTTGATGCTATTCTTTGGGGAAATTTGTCTTTTATCTCACTATTTAATGTTAATTATTAATTGTAGGGAGACATATATTAGTTCTCAACGTTCAATGATCATCGTGATGGATTATTACATGTCATGTTAAGATTGGAAAAGTATAATGATATTTACGTGTTTATTCCATTGGTTTTTAGAAATTGATTTATGTGTTGATTTGTTTTCTATATAAAATCCTCTTGTTTTTCTACCCACCCAACATCAAGAATGGGGTGTTAAAATTTTATTTCCATTTAAATTATAAATTTACAAACATCTTTACCAGGGAATAAAATTTCATTATTTCAAGAATTATTAACCCATCATATCAGTATTGTTTTAAATATTATTTAATGATGTCGTGTTTTCAAATATTAGTAAGTTTCATAGAGTGAGAGTATTTAAAACATGAAATTTATAGGTGACTATTTGGATGTATGGTTAACACACAGATAGAGATAACCATCCCCCCGAACTGTACTGGGGGCTATACTGGGGGTTCTTCCATTGTGGTTTATTGATTTGTGGCATGGTTTTCCAAACCGTATAACATCACATGTGAAATGTGCTACTATGATTAGTGTGTGAGTATAATCACAAATCTAAGGGACTATGAAGAGAAACTATACAACCATGCTATGTGAGGTATGACATTCCCTTCTTGTTGAACTCCCTTGGTGGGCCTATGGATTCCTAACCCTTGCAACTAAACCATGATTTCTTCCAAGTGAATTATAATTTTCAATTTACATCTTTTACACATTTTATTTTCAAGGGTACTAACCTCTATTCTATCTAAATTAACCAAGTTTACTTGTGGATAGCTTACGGTAGACACTTCCCTTCCTTAATCCGTATATTTAAGCCTCTATCCATTGATTTACAAGTGATTTAAAAAGGTTAATCTACATGTTTCTCTTTATTTTTCTTTTTAATTACCCCATTCTCGATTTCCCCTATGTTTCTTCCTCCCATAAACCATTACTTTTCTTCATTATAGATTTAGTGGTAAGGTTAATATACCCACATTTTATTGGATCTTTAGGAATTTTAATGGTCATTTCATTACTATGTTTTGAATTCATCTTCAATGGGGACTTCTCAGTAATTGATTGATGTATGTATTTTTGTGAAATTACATTATTACACATATCATGTATTCCGTGGGGTTTTTAATGATTATACTTTTATGTTAGACTTATATGTGATACCCATGACTTATTTATGAAATGGATTCTATTATATTCTTATGTGGCATAAAGGGTGTTTTTGTGCATTTATATGTTTTGGTTTAAAGGCTAAAAATTATTCATTCCATGTTTGTAATTAAATCCTTAAAAATATATTTTTAAATGAATTTTTTATTTCAAATATGTGTTTGACATGTTATTGTGTTTTAGAAGTGAAAAGCATTTTTTCGAGGAATTATTTTAATACTTGTTTAACATTAAAATGTTTTAGGGTGGTTTCAAGGTATTTTCGTTGGTCTGATATTTGCATTAATTTTTTCCATCATGAGATAGTTTTCAAATGATTTATATATAATTTTTTCACTGAAGGTAAAATTAATTTTCATTATTTTTTGGATTCAAAGGCCCATTTGTAAAAATATGATAAAAATTACATGACATTGAGATAACATCAGTTGATGAGCACCATGTTTAGTGTTACTAATTGAGTGGAATTTTTTCCCATAGAGAATTATTATGTGATGATTTAATCAATCAAAATGAAAGATTACTTATGATGGTGTTGGTTGTGTGACGATATTTATCATAATGTTTAATTATTGAGGATATAATAATCTTATGAATTAGTTCATTATAACCTACACTATAATTATGTCATGAGAACCCTTAGTAGATAATTTAAAGGTTTGGATTCATTTTACACTAGCTTAGATAACCCTCTCTAGCTAGTTCACTAGTCATTACCACGTCTTCCAAGGTATTTTCACCCAGCGAGACACGAATGGAATGTCAGATGAGGAAATTTTTTTAGGTTGAACAAATGTTCTTAGTGATCTAATAAATAAGTCTCGTAATATTTCATTTTAGAAACTAGTGATTTTCCAATGATGTTTCTACCTTGATGGATAATTCTAGGATGCTTTCAACTTTTTGATTGATTGTATCCCTTTGTAACCATTTGAATTTTATGACACCATGAATTTGTTGATGTCTAATTTCATAATGCTTCATTGATATTATGATTAATAAATAACCTATATTTTATTTTATTTAAGGTTTTTTTACTTTATATATATTTTAAAATGTAGTTATTATGGTAATAAATTAATGGTGAATGTGTCCCTTTTTCAAATGGTCTTCCCTCAACAATTAATAAACGGATTTTAGGAAAATTAATTAGAATTAAATTTGAATAATATTTTTCCAACCTAGAGGCCCTCATTTATGGCTTTGATAGATTTTACATTCAGTGTGGTTCTTTAACATTTCGTTTATATAAAAATGGTGGATATTTTATTAAAAATGGATAAATTTGATATCTTTTCTCTTACACTTATCCATTTTAAATACATAATTTAAAATTATATCTAAATAGTAAATTAAGAACATTTTTATATATTTAATTACATTTAAACGTTGGTGAAATCCTCCCAGAATATTTATCTCACACTTTATATATACACCACTATCTGTGTGTGTGGTTTTGTGTGTGTGTAACACCTCTAGAAATATGTATTAGTTTTCCAAAAAAAATATTACTTTATATTTCTACTATAGACACCTAAGAAAAAAATGAACTTGGAGATGAATAATATATGCATTTGAAGATTATATTATTTCGTAATTTTCATATAAAGAATATAATAGATACAAAATTAAGAAAACTAAAGAACAATTAATACCGTGAATGTTAAATTATCCCTCCCAAACTATAAGTATTTCATTATAATATGAAATGATAAAACTACCTGAACATAATATAAATAAATAATATTATGAAGTGTGGACATTGATGCATATTAATAATAGAATAAAATGATAATAAATAGAAAAAAATACCATAATGAAAAATAATAATTAAAAATTTTCATTATCACCTAAGAAAATTGATTCTATATATAAAAATAAAAAATTAATGTATAATAGAAAAAAAATTAGGAATCATTATAAGAAGTAAAATTAGTTTTTTGGAGGCATTGGAATTTAAAGGATAAAATTACCATTTTGAGTGGATTCAAATCCATTAAAAGATAATTTTTGTAACTTATTATAAGTCGCATTTACAAATAATGAATAATATAATATATAATATTCATTTATGTAAATATCAATGATATCTAATTTGTTTCAATATATATAATTGAGTTTGGGAAATTTAAATGAAATAAATAAATACAAACTGAAAATGTACATTATTGATAATTATTATAAATTCCAATAATAATGTTATTATTATTAAGAAACATAAACATATATGAAATATATTATTAGTTTGAATAAAAAATTTATATAAATTTCAATGAATATGTGAATGTATTAAGTAATTTCTTTAACATTTTAAGAAAAAATTAATAATTTATATATATATATATATAATGAATATATTAAACATTGATTGTATATACATTAACTGGATTGGATAACATGACAATAATATTACTAGTATATTATTAATTATAAATATATTATTTTTGGGAGATATATATTCTTATATAATATAATACAATTAAAACTAATTGATTTATAACTAGATTTTCAATTTATATTCTTATTAATGAAAAATATTATTATTAATCTAAACCAACCAAATCATACTTCCATCTTAAGGGGGTAGAGGTATAATATTGGGGGCCAGTTAATCTTTTTTGGGATAGTATGGTAAATAATCTCCTGCACAGGGGATGGTGAGGGTGAGTGAGAGCACATGGGTGCATATACATTGGTTGAGGTTGGTTAGTATTTCTCAGGGGGTTAGGCCATGTGATCAAGGGTGGAAAAAAACCCCCCCAATTATTTTATTATAATTATGGTGTTTCCTATAGACATTTAAGGTAGTGTATGGATTAAGGAATGCACCATGTGGGATAATGAATAAACATGTAATTTTTCTCATTTTTAAAAAACACACCGAAATAATTATAACACATCATGTTTCATATAACGACAACTCCTCATGCACCTATGCATCATCTTCAACCTCCCCATAATCAATTTAAATTTTCATAGATGGCTTATATATAAATATATATTTAAGTATATAAATAAAACTGGTGGATTTCAGTTGTGTTTGGATGAACTGAATGGGGATCTAAAGAAACACATATACCTATAAGGATACCCTAATACATATTTTTCTTCCCCAATGGATCACTGAAACAAGTGTATATGGGTCACACAAACATATACATATATATATATACATATTTTTAGGTTATCGAGTTGTTAGGGTTGCATGAGGAATGGTCAGATAAAGCCCATAGGTATTAGATCATAACTTAGTACATATTCTCCCCCTATGTGCGACATTATTTGAATGAATTATAATATATATATATATATATACATATTCATAAAATCATCACTCAAAATGTTGATCTGACATGGGTAGGGTCAAACAATAAACAGAGAACCCTATAATGTTGTGTCACCTTCTTCCACCCTGCTTGAACAAGTAACAATGATATCTATAGGTTTTTACTTTTTTATATACATTTATAAATGGATATATATATATATAACTAATATTACATGTTGGTAACCATGCGATATTTTAAAAAAACAATAAGTCGCTTAATAATAGGTAGTATTGAATTTCCTAGCCTTGGTGGATAGGAAATGGATGAGGATGAAGATATACCTAGTTCAAGGTCCGTATACCTTGGGATAAAAAATTATTCAGTAATAAAAATATAATTTTATAATCATGGTTTGTATAAATGGGGTCCCACTTCTTAGTGGGTCACTAAAATGCATTCATTAGAAATTTCCATTAAAAAATATTAACATTTGATGTTTTTGAGGTTATATAAGAGGGAGTGAAGGAAATATTGTGATTCGTAGTAGTTAAATTATAAGTTCTACCAGGGAATAATATAAAGGTAAGTGGAATTATTTTATGGAAATTTATTTTCTAAAAGGATTCAATCATCTCTTCTATTTTAACGACATTTGATGTTCCTCTTAAACATTTATTTTTAAAATTTTTTTTAATGAGAATTCATATTTCAAAATTTTCTTCGTTTATATATCAAAAAATTAATTTCAAACACTCGCATCCATTTTTTTATCAATAATAATTCATTTTGAAATAATTTTATTTCATGGGTGTTGTATATTTTCAAATGTTTGTGTTGGTTTGATCCTTTTAATTATTGTATTTCATTCCATGCATGATTTTGAAAAAAACATATCTATGTATAAATATATATTATCAATAATTTTAGTTTTTTCTATTCCTATAATGTTATATATATATATGTATATGTGTGTATTGATATATATAAATATATATATTTTTTAAGATATTAAATTCATGTTTTTCTAAACAAAATCCTAAAAATAAAATAAGCAATGCTATTAGATATTTTATTAAAAAATCATAATTTTGAAATGCAGAAAAGATAAATAATTGGGAGTGAACCCAACTTCGTGTGAATTTTTTCACATATGATAGGTGATACATATAGATCCTTTAATTTTCCATGTATCCTCCTATTTTTTCAAATATTTTGAAAAAAAATCCTTGGATTTATTTTTAAAATTATTATTTCGAAATCTATTTATTTAAGGTTAAATTATTGAATTAATTTTTTAAAATAGTGAATTTTTTATATATATCAGTTTATTATATTTAAATAAAATGCTATTTTATTCTTCATGATAGTTTTTAAAATCAATGTTTTATATCATGAGGAAAATATTTTATTTGAATATCCAAAAAATTTAAAGAATAAAAAGTTTACTAAATTGTTTCTAAAACCCTTTTAATGATACTTTCACCCATTTCATGTTTCTAAAAAAAATTCATAAGTATTAGAAACAATTATGGTATATTATTTTAGTAGGATATAATGAGATAATTTTGAGAAGAAATTTAATAATTGGTTTAGTTTCAATATAATGAATTGTGATTTTTTTCATTTGTAATAAAATTTTCTAATTATTAATACCTCTATATAACAAAATGTAGATTTAAGTGACTCCATAATTTTATTTTAGATTGTGATTATAGAGATTGAGTAACTTATTTACTACTAATCTAAAAGGAAGTTGGTATTTTGGCACTACACTTTAGAGTGCAGGAGTGGGGATCTGTAGTTGGTATCGAATGAAATTTTTAGAAACCATCAGAGATTATGATTACATATGTCCAAGAATTATACATTTTTTGGAGATATTTTTATATTATAATTTCTGTATGATTATTAAATTTAGGGTTATTTAAAATTTAGGAATATATTTAAATAATGATAAATAAAGTCGTTCATGGGTTTTATTATGTCATATTTAAGAACAAATAGAGTTACCACTTTAGTAGAATGTATTTTATGAAGTAATTCCTCGTAATTTTTTTCTATAAAAATTATCATAACAAAACTCTAAGTGACCAAACCTAGAGGAAGGATTATTTATTTTATGCGTTAATAGGCTTTGTTATTTTTAATAACAAATTCAATTATGAAAGTATATATGCATGAGGATTGGATCCATCATGGAAGAAGGGGGGTCTCAAATAACTCTTCTCTAAATTTCATATCGTATACTTGTAATCATTATTTAAAATGATTTCCCATGTGATATAGAACCCTCTTCCTGCATTGAACACTCTTGTAAGTACTTATATAATTTATCAAATACCTCCTCTATACACAAAAATAATTGTGGGACACTGACTATTGTTTTTAAATCATAAATTTTTAAATCATTTATTTCTCCTGAAAATTGATCTATCATCTGGGTATTTTCTAATATTTCAATGTGTTATAATATTTTGAAGCACGAGATGATTTACAAATATCTATATAATAGCACGGACCTTATTCATCTTATATGTTACTAGTTTTAACCGATTAGTATTTAGATTATAGGACCAATATATTCTAAGTACCATTAATTAAAATTATCAAAAGATACTTGGTTAGTCTATTTGAAAACAAATGTCACCTCTAATTTCATGAAAATATATGTTAGAAATGATCAATTCATAAAATTCCATCATTACATCCATCAATATGGTCTTAATTGGGTTATATTTATTTTGAAAAAGGAATAATATAGTTTTAATAAATCCTCTATATACATCTACATGAAATAGACCATATTCTGCTATGAAAAAAATAAACAATGATGATTATTATTTTACGAGGTAAACAGTTATATTAATTAAGGAATATGAATATATAGTTAGTATTATTGTAGTAATATCATCTAATATGATGTGATTGATAATTAAAATTTCATGGGAGCAATTTATTTAAGGGGGAGAATTTAACATCATGAGATATCTGTATTAGTTTTCCATTAATTAAAAAATTATTATATATTTATTTTTTGTTAACCTTACAAAAATAAATGAAATTACAGGTGAATATATAAATTCATTTATATAATATAACATCCATGAATTTTTATATTAATTCTATAATAATATATTGATTAAAGAAAATTGAATTATAATGAAATACTCAAATGTTAAACTATCCATTATTGAATAACATCCTATTCATCAATGATGAAATAATAAAACCATCCTAACATAAAAATATAAAATAATTTTATGAAGAAAGATCATTTATTACTATAACCCAGAGCATTATGGGATTATAATTGGAAGGAAACATAAAAACAGGATGGTTGGTGTATGCCTCATCATGATCAACCATGAAAATTACTAATCATAACACGATTAAAGGAATAATGCAAACAGGTGAAAATATAGGATTTTTTTGAAGTAAAGTAACAGGTTTGGAGGAATTAATATTTTATGGAGAAAAATGACATTTTTTAGTCATTTCAAAGCAATTGGTAGTCATTGGAGAAAATTATTACAAATCCATTTTTTAAATCAGTAATAAAATAATATGAAATATTAACTACATTAACTATAAGTTATATATAATGTGTTCTTAATTATAAAACATAGTTTTGGGAATATAAATTTTATAAATAAACATTAATAAGAATTTAAAATATTTATAAATAATCATATTGTAGAAGAGAAATATAATTATTATTAAGAGGCACAAATGTTTTGACATGTATTATTTGTTTGAAATAAATGTATTAGATATTTAAATGAATAAATGTTATATATATATAATCCATATTATTAGTATTTAAATAGGATCATTAATAGTATTTTATATGATATAAATATAAGGAAACTCTTGAAAATTTATTATATATAATTGGATTGTATTGGATAAGATATTAATAAAATTACAAGTAGATTAGTAACCAAAAATATAATATATTATTGATGTATACATTCCTAGATAATATAATATAATTAAGATTTCAATATTTTTAATTATATTAGAGATAGATATTCTTAGGAAGGAAACAAAATTCTAAGTAGTCTAAGCCATCAAAATCATCCAGTCGTCCCATGAGTATAACCATCCAAGCATGAGATCTATTTTAACTTGAACTAGTTGTGCGGGTCAAGTATTGCATGTGCATTGGAAGGGGATGGGGATCGAGAGCAAGTGGGTGTGAATATGAAGGAGAAAGTTTGTTATCAGTACATGGTGGCTAGGTCGAACAATCAGGGGGGATACCTTCACCTTGTGGATTTCATTTCCATTATGGTGCCTCATCATGATTTTTATTGAAGTCCCCAATCAATGAATAGTTGGTTTTGGGATGCAGAATAATTGTGTATAGTTTCTCTACATTAAAATGAAAAAAAAATATCTATAACATAACCCATGTCACATAACAATGTTTTCCATACACCCTAAGAATCATCATGAACATACATTGAATCACTATATTATTTCATTGATTTCATATATACATATATATGTATATGAATATAACTGATGAATTTGAGTATTTGTTTTTGGATGAACCAAAAGACGGTCGAATGAAAATCATAAATTTACAATGATACCCTAATCCAATTTTGTTTCCCATGTGCATCACTAAAATGGGTATCTAAGAGTCATGTATAAACACACACAGACACACAAACTCGCACACAGAAATATATATATATATATATATATATATATATATATATATATATATAATGTATATCAAGTGGTTTTGGTTGCATAAGGCATGGTCGAACGAATATCCAAAGGATAGGGTTACCACATAGGTTATCTGTTTTCCGAATGTACGGTATTGTGTGAACAAATTATATATATATATATATATATATTTATATTCACACAATATCATCACTCACTATGTTGGTATGACACGTGTATGGATGAACAATGATCACAGAGACCTAACAAGCCATGTCTTCTCCTTTTATTCATCCCTAACTAGTATAAATAATATATACAATTGCTTCTAGGATTCATATACAAATATCTAAAAATTTATTTATTAAAATATATATATATATAATTTTCTTTGAACGTTTCTAACCACAGAAAAATATAATATGTCACATAATAGTCTAGAGTTAACAATTTCCTAGCCTTAATGGATACGTAATGTATGATGATGAAATTATCCCTATTTTATGGTAATTGTACGTTTTTTAAACACTTATATAGTAACAAAAAATAATTTAAATCAAACTGTTTATATAAAAGAGATACCACTTCCTTAAATTTCAATGAAATATACTATGTTTAATGTTCACTTTAAAAATAATATTTTCATTTTTGCTTGTTGGGGATTTAGAAGATTGAGTAATGGAAAGTGGGGGATTCAAAGTAATGTCCATAAAGAGGAGTTATTCCTAGTATGTAACAACACTTAACAAAAATTATTTTATCAAAATTTATATTTTAAAAGGATTCAAACACCTATCTATTTTAATGTTGTTTAAGCATTATAAAAAATAATATTTTCCAAATTTGTTTTTTATGGGTAATTATCATTACAGAATAAACATTTCATTATATAAAATGTTTTTATGATCAAGATCACTCATAATTTTTTTAATCATAAATTTTTTTGAAATAATTCTATTTCATGAATTTCTTTTATGTTGAAAATGTTTTTTGGTAATGTTATATTTAATTCCTATTGATGCTCTGTGTTTTTTTAAATAAAGTTATATCTCAATATAATGATTTAATATTATGAATTTATATTTATTTTAATGATTTAATGATATATATATATATATATCTCCATTTGTGTCTGTGTGTTTCGGTGTGTGTATTTATATATAAATATATATTTTATAAATTATTTGAACATCAATTTTTAATAAATAAATCCCATTTAAAAAAATCGTGCAAGATATAAAATATTTTATTTTAAAATTGGCACTCGAACATGGTAGAATTATGAGGAATAGACAGTGAACCAAAACCATAAATGAATTTTTCATCCATGTCATGGGTAGGGCCTATTTATCCTTCAATGTCCCATATTACCTCTTTGTTTTTTCTATTTCTGTGAAAAAGATTCTAAAAAATGATGGATTTATTTTACTAAGTATTAATTTGAAATATTTTTATTTTATGTTTAAAGTTTTTATTCCTTTTAAATAATAAGATTTATTTATTTTATAAATATCAATGGTTTCAGATTTTTATGAACTGATAATTAATTAATAAAAACGGTTCTATTAAAATTCATGTTTTCTAACATCAATAAAAAATTCTAAAAGAGGATACAGGTATTCTAAAGAAAAATGGGTTTCCTAAAATGTTTTTAAAAATCCCATAATGGGAATTTTTATGACCCAGAGATTTAAATAATTGTTCTTCACATAGTTTAGTAAGGTGTAGAAGCTGTTATGGTGAAAATACATCTATAGTGAGGTTATTTTTGAAATTTTAGAATTAGTTTAGAGCATATTTATAGATTTATCTAGTGTTTTAACATGTAGTATATGTTTTATATCATTCAAAACTCTAGTAATAAAATTATTCTCATGTATGTAACTGAACTGATAATTGGATTTCAGATTATGATTATAAAATTATAAATTTTGAGTAAATTATATTTTATTAATGTAAAATGAAATATGTATTTTTTCACTAATCCTGGTAGAGTAAGTCTAGGGATTTACATTGTGTGTTTATATGTGTAGCATTCTTGTTTTATCTCTAGTTACCAAGTAATGATTCCATTCAGTGACATTAATTTTCATTAGTTGATTTATCTATTGTAATATAGTTGATACTATTAGTCACATGAAGGTTTTTTAATAATTTTTTGGGATTGTGGTTTATTTTTAGTATATTGTTGTATCATCATCTTTAGGCTACTTCTCATTATTTCCAATTATTATTATTTTAGTATATGTGACATAATTTTTTGCAATATGTGTTACTCTATGATTTTTAGTTATGTTAATTGACTATGTTTCTATATGATAATAGAAATGTTTATTAATTATTTCATATCATCATATTTATTTGGTATATTCCTTGTTTGTAAATTTTTAACTATTTTTTATATTTTTAGGGAAGTCTAATATATAAATTCCCCCTTGTCATATTCCTAATATAGATTCCACTTCATGGTTTTATTATTATTATATATGATTAAACCATTCCCAGGGGTTTTTCTCTTGATATGAAAAGAAATATTTTCCATATCATGGGGATCGATAGTGAACATTATGCCTTCTAGTCAGCCGGTACTAGGGTCATTTTTGATCAGTAGCCATTGGTCTGTAACATTCTATAAATTTTTTATAAAAATAAAGGTATAAGTAACTTTTAAATAAAATTATTCATCTGAAAATAATTAAATGAAGAAATAAATTTTAAATGAAGTAATAATAATGAAACTATGAAAATAAATTAAGATAATTAGGTAGAAATATAGAGTGGAATATACCAAACATACATAAGTGATAGGAAATACTTTTATATCTACTTAAAGAATTAGGTGGAAAATATATATCATTTAATGAAATATAACACTTACTTTTCAGTTTTTGTAAAAGTAAAATAGGAAAATTTAATTAGAGAAAACAAATGTTTCATTCATTATAAGAATTTAATATACTTTTGGTAAGAAATAACATGCACATAATGGAAATATAACCAAAATAGATTATGTGAATTATTCTCCACAATTTCATATTTTTATAAAGAAATAAAAAAGTCAAAGAGGTATAATTTCATAAAAATATTCAATTTCAATAATAATGAAAATTAAAAACAAAATTACAAATTGTATAATAATAATATCTCAATTTTATAGAAATATTTTCATAAAGTAATTATTATAACTCCATGAAAAGAGTTTGGGTTAGTAAAAATATTACTCAACATTCATGGCTAATCAAATGAATTTTAACATTATTTATAATAAATTTATATTTAGTATTAAACTATAACATAGCATTATTTATATTTTTTTTACTTAATTCCATTCATTAATAGGTCTTTATTATACATTAATTATTCATTATTTAGTAAAAGTAACATTCACTTCCTAATTTCCCTGTTTATTATATGCTAACTTCTGTATGGTGGTTATATAATTTCTGTTTGATAAAGATTTCATAACCTCCAAAGTATTCATGGATATTATATATGTGTTTTTTAATATTTTAATGAAGTCCAATTACCTTTTATGAAATTTATGGTGATGGATTATAAATAGATGTAAAAATATCACTTTTAACGAATTTTAATTTAATAAAAGGAATTCCTTATATTAACGAATATAATTATTATATATGTAATTTTTAAAACAAAATAAATTAATCATTATTAAAAAATATTATATATATTTATGTTTTCATAACTATTCAACATATAAATGTTAAATCAACTTTCATGTAGGTCATATAAATAAACCACCGAATACCACATTATAATGAATGAATGAATAAGAATGAGTTACTATATATTTACAATATCAATTTTACATATATGTAATGATTTAAATATCATGTTATTTAAGTGGTAAAGTATATTGAAAATAGTTTTGATAAATAAGATATAGAAAAATTATTTGATAGATGATGACACATCTATTGAAGAAATGATTATTCACTTAGAGAGATGTAAAAATAAATAATTTGGGGGTTATTCTTGTGAGAAAAAGTTCCAAAATGTGGGATTAATTTTTGGGAGATTATTGGGTCATGGATTCTATATAAAACATAAAAAAATTATGTTCTTTTAAGTAATTATAGTATAGATTCTTTTATAGGTGACCTTCAATGGAATATCCACAATTAATAATTCTTTAATATGGGAGGAATTTCATTTAACATCAAAATTATATCCAAAGAGGAAAAAATGGAGAGTGGTTATAAATCCCCACATCCAAAAAAATTAGAGATAATGTTAAAGTTATTTTAGGCCATTATACCTTAATCATACTATTTTTCCAAATTTTTTCTTTTATTATGGAAAATAAATCATTCCCTTAGAAAAATATTTTTTTCATAAAAATTAAATAGTCCATATAAACTAATTTAGGAAAACTGATTAAAAATATGAAATAAATTTCATTGGATTATATTTCTAAAATTGATAACAATTAGATAAAATATTGAAATTTGTAAGGAAATTTTTTTTATAAAAATTGTATTTTTTTAGCATAAAAAATATTATTTCATAAAGATTAATATTCATTTGAACAATGATAATTTAATTGTGCACGTATATTATCTATAAATTTAGTTAAAATTATTCTTTAGTAGTGACTTATTTAATTTTGTTAAAAATAAATGATATATATAAAAGCATTTTTTCATTAAAATCTCACCAAATGATCTTATTATTAATTGATTTAAATTTATTCTTTATTTGAAACACATTCATTTAATTTTATCAATAAATTTTAATTAAAATATACCTTACACTTTTAATTTAATTATTCATTTTATTGTATATTTTATAAAAATTCAACATATATAAAAAACTCATACTATATATATATTAGAATACTATTTATTACATAAATTATTACATTATTATATCATCTTAATTTAAAATTGAAAAACAAATCAAATCCTTCACATATTAACATATGGTAACATAAGAAATCCTTGTGGTATCATGAATTAATTTATCAAAAATAGATCATGTTGTGATTTCCATGATCTTTTACTTCTCCCTTAGATTATTCCTCTTAATACACACTTATCAAAGATCATTTTGTGATTCGAAATGTTAAATCCCATGTGATTATCTATTCTTTAAATTATCCTAAAAATGAATCTCGAAAGAAAGACATATACTACTCTATTTCATTCTTTCTACATTATTATTTAGATCTCATAATGCAGTTACATAAAATTATAACTACCAATTAAATGTCAATGTTATAAAGGTGAAATTTTAATAAAATTATACATATAATAAACTTATAATTTATATTATTCAGTTTTCTTATGTATAATGATTTTAAAATTTCCACATAATACCAAAATCCACATACACCCTATGTCCATATAATCCCAATGACCATATAACTGCCAACCAAAAATATAACAAACATGTTGTATTCTAATACATAACATTACATACTTCATTAAAATCATTATTCTCATTATTGAATTCCTTTTCTTAAAATATTATTATGTTTTTAGTATTTTTTATTCATTACATATCATGCACCCAAATTATAATCCCCATGTAAGATAAGTATTAAGAATATTTCAATACATTGTATTTTTTTTATATATTTTTTAATCCCCTTAAAATTTTTGAAATTTTTTTCATTTATTAATCTTGTAATTTATTTCATTTTATATTATAGTGTTTTGCATTAATGAAATATGGTGTTATTTATTTTTTGTGTTCCGTGTAAGAAAATATATCAAACACACTAGTTTTATTTAAGGTGATTTTCACACTAACAAATGTGATGTTAATGTTAGTAGGTTCAGAAAGGTGAGGACATTGTAAAAATGTCCTTGCTAGGTCAAAACCCTTCACGAATTTATAAATTTGAGGTCATGGGTGACACTTTGGTAAAATATAAAAAATCATCCATAATAGATGTCCATTGAAAAAGTTGGTGTTTAGGTGATGGTGGATACTAGATGAAGCTACCAATGGTTTTAGTTTTCCTATAGAGGACTCAAATTAGCAAGTTAGATTTTGAGTTTCTAAAAAAGGCATAAATTTGTAAAGGATTGAATATTTAATGTTATTTATCTAGATTTTCCTATTGGTACACTTGTTAAAACTTTCATACGATACCTTTTCCCCGTATATCATAGAAATTGGTTTATTAATAACATGAAAAAGTTCATCATTTTCTTCGTAGATTCAAAAATTTCTAATTTACTAAGCCAGGGTTGATTTCCTCCTTGAGAAATAACTCTAAGGCTTCCTTTGATTTTCTAAAAATAGAAATTGAAATAGTTTTATATAGAAAATCATTCTCTATTCACTAAAAATAACAACGGATTTCATAGTTATTTAAACATGGAAGATGCATAGATTCTTTCTCTTGAGTAAGAAATTAGTATATTCTTAGATAAGACCTTAGTGTGTTTGTATTCATAATAAAAATTTATTTGAACTTTTTCACCATTTTCATTATTATGAAATATTTTTAAACCCCTAGAAACCTTTAAATATATATTCAATTGGCATAGTGTTAGAAGTGTCATGTGCAATTATGGTAATGAGATCGATCTTATTTGGGGAAACAAGTCCATGGATAAATCCATGTATATCTATTGTGGAAATCCAAATATATATTTAATAAACACATCCAAGAAATATTCTACCATTTTTTGAAAGTGAAATTGATTTCCTGATTATACCAATCTATAAACTAACCAGGATAAGTCACATGTGAAATCTCTAAGGTTTTTAATGAATTTTATGTCTTGACTCTCAAAAATATATATCCCTCCTAAAATTGATATTACACACATTGGATTAATTAATATAAACTTCACAATCATAAAAAATAATTTTATCCATGAACTTCACCAAACAATCTATTCAATTATGATATTTACATCAAAAATAATAATGGAAAAATAAGGATGTTTCAATTATTAATTTATATACAATGTTAGAGGAATATGATATTAATTTAATAATATAATCATTTCATGAAAAAAATAAACAAATCCACTACTCCTATACATATAAATCAATAAGAAGCACCTATATTAATAATACAACTGATCATATAAGAATAAATGAATATAATACCTAACTCTATTATTTTTCCTCAAATTCCATTATTGTATCCCTTGCACCAAAAAACTATCATATGTTCTTATTATCTTGACTCTATTAATATTTACCACTAGTATTATATGTGATACAGCCACAATTGAATCATCTTCATTACATGAATCATTGGTCCCTATCTATAATAACCTTGCCTTAAATATTGAATGACCAAGAGTTTTATGTTATGAGTTATTTTTTTATATTTTAGGGTCTTTATAGGATATATTTTTAGAAAATTAGTCTATTAACATTAAAAAAATAAATATTACAAACCAGAGTGGGAACATCCCCAATGTAACATTTTTCTAGAGAGCATCGCTTTTATAATATAATAAATTTTATTTTAATGATATATCTTCATAGACTTTATCTTGAACTCTTAACGTACATTAATAATCCTTAAAACTCTTTGATAAAAATTTTATAATGTGGGATGAGAAAAAAAATCATATAAAATGATGATAAATAATATGAAAACATAATGTCTGAGTCAAAGTTATTACAAAATATCATAAAAGGGAAAGATCAAGAGTAATAAAAAGGAATCATAACATAAAGATAATTATATCATATGTTCATGTATATGTATTAAATTTGGATGCAATAAAAAACATAGAGTTTGAAACAATAAAGGCTAACTAAAAAGACAATAGCACTTGGCAGACAATGTCCCATAGTGTATTATGTTTACCCTTTAATCGCATACATAATCTCTCGTGAGATTAAAGAATTACCCAAATAATTGGATCACACATTCGGTGCACTGATCATAACATGATCATGATTATGTTTTCTGAAATAAATGAAATGAATCATAATGGATAAACATAATAATTACCTAAGGAATGAAAATGGGATACATAATCTAGCCTCATCTCATAATCAAAAGAGATTTCATTATGAAATTATCATAATTATTGTATCACCACATCATATAAGGAAATAAAAATATAGTTATATAAGTTATAGAAAAATATATATATATATATTTATTAGAACCATTACATAACATTTAATAGGGGGAGAATATGATTTATAGATAGGTTGGTAATAACCCCAGGAAAAAGGGTGGTTCAAAGAGATCCCATATTTAAAATATAATAATTTTTCAAATATAAGAGGAATAATTCTTTTAAAAATTCCATGGAGAAATTAAAAGGATGCTTTAAATCATTGATTTTTCATGATGGTAGTAAATTATGTTACTGTCGTGTATGTTAAAACAAATATTCATTTCACATTTTTTGTAAAAAGATAAAAGTACCTTGTTTGAGATATAACATGATGACTCATTTTAAACTAATTTTTAAAAAAGCGTAAAACATTGGTCTAAATGAATAATCAATATTCATAGAAAAATGTTAAAAACATTCTGGAAAACATTTGTATAATACATGGGTATTGACGAAAATTATTTAAAAACTAATCCTTTTAAACATTTAAAATGAGGTTTTCATGTAAAGTGTCACTCGCATAAACCCATTAGATGATTAATTTTAAAAAATAATCATAATTAATGTAAAATATGTAAAAAATTTACATTTAGAATTTATTTAATCATAAATAAAAAATTTATTAAAATTGTTATATTAACATGGACTTTGAAGAAAATTTGTTCGAAAGAAATCATTAAAAGATGGTTTTTTAAAATAAAATATCGTACTTCGAGTATAACGAGTCATTTTTGTTCATTATATTCGAAAATAATGAAAAATAGTTTATTTATTTACATTAAAAATAAAAATTTTAATGTTTATTATTTATTTTACATTATATTTTACATTATAATGTTCAATTACTTAACTTTTTAAGTTCACATAGGACGTATTGATGCCATTCAATTCATATGTCCAAAATGAATTTTGTAGGTTGAATTTGATCAAAAATGTCAATGTAATATATTAAAAATTAAAATAATAATTAAATAACTATCATTTTATACATTAATTATAATTTTTAATACCATCCACGAAATATTGTTTAGAAAAATGAACTATGTTACAATCATGGAGATGGTTAGTCATACGTACGCCTGAGATATGGTTATAAATTTCAACATACATTATTGTAAAAAGGTAATTTTTTTATATTTAAATAATGATAATTTATCATAAATATAATATTATTTATTTAAATACATTTATATATACCATCCTCATAATGTGGTTATAAAATAAAAATCTCATCGCTTCATGGAGGTGGAAATACACACATTTGCATGGATGATGTTGTCATCTTTCAATGAAATAAAAGGTAAAATGAAATAATAGATTAATTTTAAAAAATTATATATATTTTATTACAATCATATATATACATTAAATCCAATATCATCAATTTTCATGAGAGGTGATGACAGCAATTGAATTTCATCAGTTTGTAATTTCGTAATATGTCATACACACAAACAATGGTTTCATTTCTTATTTGATTGAAGAGGATGTAGATTATTGTATTAAAATAATAACATGTCACTATTATTTATATAAATTTTTTATATCATTAGGGTTGAATAATATTTTAAGGATTTGGATAAATGAATAATAAAACACTCTATTTAAAATGATATATCTTTTTCAGACAACATCATTTGGATGACACCAAAATCCATCCTATGATGACTTTATAATAATTGGAATCTAGGATGTTTTAAAGGAATAAAAAAATTTATTTTTATTGGTAATATTTAAAAATAGAGTTTTTTATTATGTGAAAAACAGATGAACCTATATGCCATTTTATAAGAGTAGGGTGGGTCACCGGTGAATTTCGTTAAATATTAAATTAATATAAATTAATTTTCTAGAAAAAATGATCCAGCCTAATTTAATTAGTATATAGGATTATTATTGGTCTAAATAATATCATAAAATAAAATTATATAATGTTCAGTTTCATTTTTTTCTTATTATCTCTATGTTTAAACCTAAGTTAACCATTTTTTAGAATAATTGAGATTGCAATGTTTTTACTCATTATGTGTTATGATATTTACTTTAAAAGTACATATGGATATCAAATAAATAATGGTTCATTTTTTTGACTCTATATAAATCACTGGGCTAAATATTTGATTTTTAATAATTTTAAATCATTTAATATAAGGTTTTTATTATAAAAAATCATTAATGTCATTTTTGGAACTATTCAATTAATTTGACATTAAAGAGAACATGAATGAAATATAATTTTAATATGTCCCTTAAAAACAATAAAATTTTATATTTATATAAACAGTTCATGTAACAGAGTAATTTATTAAATTTAAATTACTGTTATTATTTTTAAAGTCATTTATTTTTCTTCTTATTAATTAAATAAACAATGTTTCAATATTGCATAAGAATTTAATGTAATTATTTCATTAATAAAAATTAGAAATAAATAATAGTGAAAATACTAAATTAACTTTATAAAATTTATTTACAACTGAACAAAATTTAGTTTTATCCTGATCATAAAATATTATTGTTATTAAATTTAAAAAACAGTTATTTTTCTCTATATATTTCCCTGAATTATTAATATGGGAATCATTAATGAAATATGGAACCATTTGGCAAAATTTTCGATAATTAAAAGCCAAATAGAAAAATTAATGTCATCCAAAAAGAAAAATTATTTCTTTTCTGACAATGTGTATCCTTACATTTAATATTTAACTATAAATACATGATTTACCATTAGTGTGGTAATTAATATATATTATAGTTATTACTCATAGATAATATATATAATGTGTAACATATTACCTAATATATATTATTTTGATTCACACTATAGAATACATTTTATAAAATTAAATTCAAATAAGTGGATGAATATAATTTCAAATTAAACCTACAAACACAACGAAAATACATTTTCAAGAAAAATGGTTCTTAAAGTATGAAAACAAAATGTTATCAGTTTTCAACATAAAATTAATTCAAATGATCAAAATTGTATTATACATAATATTATTGAACAAATTTTACTTTAATACCCTTTCTTAATTTTAAATTATAAATGATTAAAGAGGAAAATATATTTCTTAATAAAAAAATTAGTTTTTTCATTATTCATCAAAAAATTAATAGTTTCTGAATATTATAAAAAACAAAATAACTGCTAGATATTTTTTTTGAAAGAAATAAACCATTAATGAAGAGGATCAGCGGTCGTACATAATCAGGTCCGTGAAGGGAAATTGTCCAGCCATAACTGGTTGACATCGAAGGGTCCTAAGTCCGCCAGCTGATGGGACACATTGTTTCCTTCCCTTTTGGTAAATGAGAAGGTGAAACAATATAATCCATAGCTATGCGATCACATTCTCTTGATGATGAAGCCAAAAGGCTTGTGTCCGACGTCATTCTGGTTAATAGCATTGATAACGGTAAGGCAGTCAGACTAAATGATGATATCAGCCCATCCACATTCCACAAATAGCATCATAACTACAAGGACGGCAGAGGCCTCAACAGCTGAAGCTTCCAAGAATGCATGATGTGATTCATATTTTTTTGTAATGATCTGCCCCAGATGATTTCGGGCCAGGAGACTGAGAGCAAAATGCCCAATCTTGGGGAGACATGTATCCACATTAAGCTTAAGTCTCTCTTCCGTTGGGGGGTTCCAATGAGGGGTACATGAGGGGGTAACATCTGGAAAAAGGTTTCCTTTGTGGTCCATCCAGTCCCCAATCCATGAAATGGTTCATTCAATCCAGAATTCGGGTAGTTTATGAACGGGGTGGAAAACTGAATCGTTGCACCAGACCCAAATGATCTAGACCTGGGTGCAAAGATAACCTGCATTAGACTATAAAAGAGAGGAACACCAATGCATCAGAAGATCGTGGAGGTCATAGGAAATGTCCATTGAAGCATTTGAAGTCAGTCCCCATTTATTCAAAATTTCCTTAGCTCCCGGGCAGTGAATGATGGTGTGCCAAAGAGTTTCTTGAATATTCTGGCAGAAAGGGTAGGACTCAGCACTGGCCATTTGTCGTTAAACGAGAAGGCTCATTGTAGGGAGGGTGTCTGTGCACACCTGTCACCAAAATTGGCAAATTTTTTGGGGGACGTTGAGCTTCCAAAGAGATTTCCATGGTCCCTCATCACGGTTGAGAGAGTGGAAGCCAAGAGCCAGTCTGTACCTAGATCCCATTGTGTAATCGCCTGAAATATCATTGGTCCACATAAGATGGTTGGGGCCTGCATCAGGGACCCATGAAATTATCAGGATAATTGTTTGGTATCTTTCATTAAACCATTCTCAATATTTTCTACACACCACCTCGGCCCAAGTCTTAAAAGATGCAGTTGTAAGTGGCGTCTTTATGACCAGGTTGGGTGGGGGATGTGGTCTAAATTCCATCCTTATCGGTAAGACAAGGATCGGTCCATATATTTACAGATGAGCCATTACCAATCCTCCAGCCCAACCCTTTTTCCCATAGATTTCGGTCCGCCCAAATACTTCTCCAGAGGAATCTAGGTTGGGGGCCAAGAGAGGAAACATGGAAATCCATGTGGGGAAAGTACTTCTCATGGAGTACCCGCTCAAAGAGAGAATATGGACGGTTAAAAAGGCTCTATCCTTTCTTGGAAAATAGTGCTTCGTTGAACAGAAGAGATTCTGGAATCCCATCCCTCCCTCTGACTTGGGTTTCCAGAGTTTCTCCCAGGCCAACAAGTGGGGTCTATTCCTTCCATCATTTTCTCCCACCAGAAGTTGGCAGTATGTGAATGGATCAGATTGAAGATGGCCACCGGGAACATAAACATTGACATAAATGAGCAAGGGATTGACTGAATGATAGCTTTAATGAGGGTTCCTTTTCTATATTTGGATATTCATTTTGGGTTATATCCATGAATATTTTTCCCAATCCAGTCCACCAGAGATGAAAATATTTCTTTTTTGGACCGGGAAATCACCGTGGGAAGCCCGAGATACGTCTGGTGTTTATCAACCATATGGATTCCTACAAATACCCAAAGATCATCTCTCTTGGCAGGAGGCATCCCTGCACTGAAGGAGATTTCCGATTTTCTCTGATTGATAGACTGTCCAGACGCCCAATCATATTTCTGGATCGCATGGCTGATAACCCAACATTCATTTATAGTTGCTCTAGAGAAAAGGATGCATTCGTCGGCGAAGAAGAGATGCGACACCTATGGGATCTCACGATAGACCTTTTCTCTATGAATATACATAGAGGATACAACCCAAGAAATAAGGTTATAGAAAACATCATCCCCCTAGATGAAGAGAAAAGTGGAGAGGGGATCTCCCTAACGTAGGACTTGGGTTGGGGTGAATCCTCTGGTGATCTCCCCATTGACATTGATTCTGAAGGAGACTGTCGACATACATTGGATGATAATATATGTCCATTTTGTTCAAAACTCCATTATCAACATCTTAGCTCTTTAGAACTGCCATTCCACTATATCATAGTCTTTGGTCACATCCATTTTCCAGGCCATGTTTCTTCTATTCACAGTGGAGTGCATTTTCATATAGTATAACAATTCATTGGCCACAATTTGATTATCAGAAATCAGCCACTTTGCCATGAAGGAGCTCTCGTTTTAGGAGATAATATCCAGAAGCCAACAATGCAGCCGATTGACAAGTATTTTTGAAAAGATCATATAATATACATTTCAGAGGCTGATGGGTCTAAAATCCTGGATCGCCAGAGGTTCCTTGATTTTCGGGATAAGGATGATGATAGTTTTGTTGATAGCGGAAATGATTGTATTCCCCACCCAGATATTTTTAATCATTTTACAGATGTCATGAACGATGATGTGCCAATATTGTTTTAAAAAAAGGCGTGAATACCATCCAGTCCCGGGACCTTAGTGGGGTGGATATGTTTCAAAGCCAGGTGTATCTCATCATTCTTCACATATTTTGTAAGCTGATGATTGATCTTGTCAGTGATCACTGGTCTGATGCATACTTCCACTTAAGCAGACATGATAGGAGTTCCTGTGGAGAAGTGGTTATGGAAATAGCATAAAAAAGCTTCGTGAATGCCACTGGTGTCAGAAACATTACTTCCATCAGGTTGTGATAAGCTCGTGATAGATTTCTTCTGATGCCTAGCTGATGCTTTCAGGTAGAAATACCTTGTTTTAGCGTCACCCTCTTTAATGTGGATGTCTTGTGCCTGCATAGCCCCGAAGCATTCCTTAACATATAGGGCCCCGTCCAACTCTGTTTGAGTGGCACCAATCCTAGAGATGTTACCATGGTATTGGGGTTTCATGAGTAAGTTGTGAAACTTCTTTTCAAGGACATCACAATGCCTATCAGGTTGATAGAATTTCTTATTGCTCCATGATCTCATACCAGATGCAACATGTAAAATATTGAGGCCAACATCATTGTGAGAACTCTTCTAACTTGATTGGACCACCTCTTCGCATTCCTGGTCTTTTTACCAGAATCTCTCAAATCTGAAGGGTCTGCTGAGTTGTCTATTCTGTTTTCCTTGCATACAAACAATGAGAATTGGGCAGTGATCTGAACAGTTAAGGGCCATGTAGCCAACATGAAACATGTTGAACAGATTAATCCAATCAGTAGAACCAATAAACTTATCAAGACGCTCAGCGATGCAGGTGCCTTCAGTATTGCCACAGAACCATGTAAATGGATTACTTGTGTACCCCAGATTGACCAGGTTCTCCCTAGTGACCGTGTCCTTGAAGTTTGACATCGAGGCTGAGTGTCGAATTATTCCACATCTCTTTTCCTTATTGAACATAATTTAATTTACATCACTCTGAAAAGAATAAGGCTTGGTAAGTCATGCCGCAACATGCATAGAATGTACCATGACTTCACTTTATCCGAATGGGATGGCCATCAATAGAATCCCACAATGGTACAGGGTTGGTTCACATCCGATTGAATAGTCGCAGCCACATGGTGCATGGAGAAGGACAAAATTTTTACGTCAATATTGTCCTTCCAAAGGAGATAGAGGCCCCCGAATGGCCTTCATTTGGAACCGGAAAGCAGTCTTGGAAGCCACACTTCAGAGAAATACCATTGGTGTCCTTGATTTTCAGTATGGTTTAGGACATGAAAACCATATTGGGGCCACTTTGAGCGCAATTGCGCTGAATCATGCGAACCGTTCATGGGTTTCCATGACCACGATAGTTTCATCATAACCCAATCATTACTCTAGGTGGGACTGGGTCTCAGCCAACCCCATCATTGGTTCCTCCAGACATCATTCTCCACTTGTCATTTTCCATTGATGGGTCGGATTCCTCCCCGATTGGCATGTTTCATTTTCACTTTTCCTTACCCCGGGGTTAGGGTGTTCCACTTGACCCTCAATTCCTCCTCGTTTCACCCTTTTCCACATGCGACGGGTGATTGGGCCCATCATTGGAGTTCCCATCATTCCATGGGACTCCATTGGTTTTATGTCTGTTACAGACAATTGTGGATCCGGATCCGGATCTGGTGGTTCTGTGTGCATCGGCCTTGGCGTTGAGCATTGCCTTGGTGGTTCTTTTAGCTTCATCACCGACCTTTTGGATGATTGAGTATTGTCCTTTATGGGGTTAGGATGTACTCCAACATCACTCTAAGTGGGATAGTTAGAATTAGGGAAATATAGAGGTCCAAGCATAATGGCTTTCCCATGTGTGGGTTCCTCCTGTTTGGTGTGTGCCAACATGAGAGGGTCACGGTGCTTTTTTTTTTCTGTCTTTGGGATGAAATCATATTTATTCATTTTGGCACTATGCCAAGGACCATATTGGAGGGTGATGTCACATGATGCACTCTTATGTTTTGTGGTTCACATTCTTTCTAGATGGCCAAGGAGACCACAAACAATGCAGAAGATATGGAGTTTCTCAAACTCGAATGATATCCTAGTGTTGGTGTCTTCGATTTTCAGAAAAACTCCCTTCATTAAGGACTCTAACACCTCAATTCCCGCCTTGATCCGAACCTCGAGGCCCCATTGTATTGGGTTTGAGGAATCCCAGTCAAGAAAGTGGCCTAGAGTGTCCCCAATTTCCCTCATTATTCATTCCATTCTTGCATGGAAGGGGATTCCTTTAATTCATATCTAGAAGGGGGAGTGGGTTAAATTCACTCACTGGATATCGTCTCCTCCTTGGAATTCATCCATGAGGAGGAGTTGATTATAGAAGGACCACGGTCTTCCATGCAAGATTTTGTCCTTATATCTCTTGTAAATAACTTGAGGATGATGCGATTAATCCTCGCTTCCCGAATAGACACTCCAGCATCATGTTTCCAGATGTTATAAAGAATATTTAGAGAGCCCCCTAATTTACTGAAATGTTTTCAATGAACTTTCCCACTATGAGTAGAGACATGCGTTTTTTCAAAAGTGGGTCGTCGTTTCTACATGCCTCGATCACCTCTTTTTCTTTTTCTGTTAGGGATAGCCTCTTTCATTGATTAACTATGTCTGTATCCATTGTGCAAATGCAAGGTTGAGTGCACTATGCTCTTTAAGAGTTGGCGCCCTTGAAAATCACAATCCACCCTCACTTCAAACAAGACCCGGTCCAATGAGAAGGTATCTGGAAAGGATACCTCTTCTCAGCCCCTTACGCTGTCCACCCACCTGAGACAGGCTCCATAGCCTTTGCGGTCAACAATGCCTCAAAATTTGTCATGTACAAGAACCTACATCGCACCCCCCCAGTCTTTTAGAAATACATTTTTTAATCATAAAACTATATTTATTTTTATTCCATGACAATAAAACATATTAGTTGAATAGTGAAAATGTTATTTAAGATTTAATATATTACATTAATGAAAATTATTAGCATTTCATGATTAATTTAAATTATTAAGATAAAATCACATTTGAAACATAAAAATAGTTATTTAAAAAAATATTTCATTACATTACAATAATATTTATTTTAATTTATAATTAATTTAAAACCAATGATATTATTTTATAAATTTTTTAAAAATATACTTTTGATAATTTAGTTATTATCATTCATAGATACTAATTTTAATGCTCTGTTATAATGACCATATTTAAGAATTATTATTTCATGGTTTATTTTAGCTTGTTGTTACATCTCGTATCCACTTTCAAAAATAATGTTCTAATTTAAAAAAATATTTTAGAATATTAATGTATATAGATTAAATATACCACATTGGAGACCAGACATAATTAACATAAAAATTTTATTAGGGAAAATTGTTTCATGTTCTAGTGAAAGACACTATGATTCGTAGGATAGTTTCATATTGGGGTTTTTGTCCTACCACATTTGTAACACCCAAGTTGTCTCATATTCTAAGATAATCCCAACCTTCCTATGTTATTATGATAATATCCTTTTTGGGTATCATCTCACATATATTATTACATTCAAAAAAATTGCCATTAGTGTTAGTGGATAAAATTATTCACGGCCATAATATCCATTATATCGATTTATCAGTAAATTCCTTATTCAATATAGAATGATATATGGGTGAACTAGGAAATATCAACCTTTGTTAAAACATAGGTTGAATAATACTACCAAACTTTTATGTCTTAATATTTTCATTAGTTATTGTGTCTAGTGAAAAATTAACCATTTATTTAAATCATTCATTATACATGAATATTATCATATTACCTTACTCCATATGCATAATCTATGTAGATTTCATCAAAATTAATGTATTTGGCTGAAAATTATAAATAAAAATTAACTAGAATCTAATCCATGTAATAATTAAATAAATTTTTTCTTCTACTACCACCTCTATCTACATATGAGTTACACCCTTGAGAATATAATAATCATACTCCACCTTTGATATATCAAGAGAACCAGAAAACATGAAGTTTAAGTTAATCATCACCAACCAATCATCATTTAAATGAAGCCCAACAACACCATTAAGGAAATGAGGATTCTAACATTATATATCAAAGAATTTATACCCTTTCTTAAGATACCCTTAACCAGTCCCCCATCCAAGTGTTTGGATTGATTGTACCAACAAACTGATTTGATTATATCACTACCCATTCTCTCAAATCCATCCCATTGAAGATGGTTGAATTATGGAGGAAATTTTATAACATCTAAAATTAAATATTATATGATTCATAATATATATTTCCATTAAATTGAACATAACATCATGAAAGTAAAAATATAGAATTTGATTATATGTCTAAATTGATTTACCTTTTAATAAATCATTAATAAGACTAGATGAATTCCAAACAAATAAAATATGATTTATTTAGAAAAATTCCACTAAAAACTAAAAAATTCTTAAAATTTTTTTAAATACCTTTCAATAAAATAGATTTAAGGATGTCATATAAAAAATAAAATGCACGTGTATGTTAGTTGTACATATGAAGACCATGAGGCATGAACACACATCATGGCCAAAACAATTGGGTGAAAAAATCTAAATGGAACAACTTACCAAAATCTTACAAGGGATATTATAGTCACTTATCACACAGAAACTCTCTATAAATTAATTAATTAAAAAAGATTATATTTATTTATTTTGATGGGTATTTCATCAGTATAACCCATAATAATCTCCATATATACCAAAAATATCAAAATTCATTTTTAAACCCATTCCATGATACCATTTTATGATATCCTTGTCTGGAGAGCTGTCATGATACCCTAGTCAATATTTTGTAAGACATAATGTGCATTCCCTTATAACCTTATCTAAGAAACCAGTGGAAAGATATAAAATATAACTATTAGGGAATGATTTACCATTAATATAGTCCAATAAATTATATATATTATAAATTTAGTTTACATGTAAAATAAAAAACTGGATTTTCAAAAATTAAAATTAAAAGTAAACATAGTATCCAAATAGATCATATAATAAATGAAATTACTAAATATCTAATATCACACAACTACTGGAAGAGGAGGAAACTTATAAACCAATGATTTATATGTCTTCTAAAAACACAGGGGTTCAATGTAACCAAAATCATAAATATATCTCCTAATATACATCAGTAATAAATATATTTCCCATTCAATTTCTTATAACGTGACAAAATACATCTACACAAACAACATGATGTGTGATTATTGGAGAGAACAGAAATACATAGTCATGTTTCCCCATATAAAACACATTAATTCCCATATATAAAATATTATGAAAAGTCAAATAAATTTAATATTGAATATATCTCCACAGTTCAAAATTTATCATTTAATCATTCAATTCCAAATAAATCCATTTCATCACATGAAAATTACTCACACTTGTTGTTTCTCAAAAAAAATTATAACCCTTATTTGTTCACAACAAAAAATAATTCATTATTCAACCATACCAATTATGTGAGACATGATAAATATGAAATAATATTAAAAAATACCACTTTATTGTTGTAGAATACCTCCACCATATAATGTCAATCAGTTGAGTGTTCCACAGAAAAATGATCTTTCTCACTCTATTTCACATACAATGGAACTTCACATGGACAGATAAATTTATAAAATTTATGACTAGATACACCTTCATACTATTCTAAAAAAATTCATCTTCTTTCTCTTACCCATGTTCCTCCTTTTTCAAAAACTTGTTTTCCTCAAAAAAAATAAATTCTAAAAAATATGTTAAGTAAACCACATTCTTTTATGTTTGAACTAATTTAATATAAGAAATATACATTTTATAAATTTATTGTTTAATTGAAATTATATTATTTTTATAAATATCAAAAAATGAACATCTAAAATCCCTAATTTGAACCAAAAATATTAAATAATACCATCCAATAAAATATACATGATAGTAAAAATTTGAAAAGAAAACTAAACACATAATAATGAATTTTAATCTGTTGTGAAATAAATAAGACCCACATATTATTCTTAGTCATGTGTCTTGTATCTAAAATGTATCTTCTTTTTTGGAATCATGAGATTATTCTTGCAACACAATATCATCACCAATGGATGGTTTTGACACATATGGACTTACAATCCTCTCTACTGCACCATTTTTAGAAACCATCACATTGTACCTTGCCTCCAACTCAATCTCATTCCCTTTGATGTACTTGAGGATCTGGTGGCTATAGGTTTTGGTAGCATAAAATAGTGCTTATGTGGTCAATATCTATTCCTTTTTTGAAAAAAATAATTTATTAAATAATTAATTCCCTTATTCCCATTACTCTATCCTAATCCTAAGGACATTATATCATGATGAATATGGTCATCTTATTGAGAATATTGAGGGTTTGTCTCTATGTAACTATAGTTGGGTTCTTCCTACTTTATGGAAATAGTTGGCATCCTTTTCCACCATGGTGTTATCGTCTTGCACCCTTTCAAATCAACAAATTACATGGAATTTTAATTCCTATCAGTATGAGCTGAAGCCTTTGTTATTGATTTTTGATAACCCCTATTTAAAGGGAAGAGGGGAACCCTTACGTGGGTCGTAGGATTTGGGATTATATTTCTTGTAGGCTTGGATACATTACAGGTCTTGTAGGACGTAAGTAAATCATAAACACTATAACAACTAGAAACCACCCCTCCCTAGCATATAAATTGTGATTAGCTCCCCCACCTTTTCATGGATGAATGACTATTTATCATGTGAAGATATGCACAGACCTGGTACCGATTGAAATGTCATACCCTCTCATTATTCCAAATCGTTCATCACCGCTCTAGTGAATGTTTCATTCTCTTCAATATGCCTCTGGATCTGGTTCCTTGTAGAATTTTTTTGGCCATCTTCATATCAAGTGGCCCTGAAGGCCTTGAGGTGGACCAAAAGCCTTGAGATGTCCTGAAAGCCTTTACTAACCTGAAGGACTCGGTGGCCCAAATTCTATAAGTACTGAAAGGCCATACCGGTGGCCCATTGTTTATTGTTCCAACTACTATAGTATTGAACATTTGTTGTTATAGTAACTACTACAGTAACCTCTACAATACCCAAACAATACTACTACAATAGTGCTATAGAACTGCTACAGTACCAAAAATTTGAATTCATCATTTTGAGTTGGTTATGAGTAAGGATTGAGGTGTGTGACATAAATCATAACTAATGGTACCAAAATAAATTCTCAACTCATCTTTTTCGACATCTTGCACGAATTTCCTAGACTCAACACTCAGAGATTCTAAACTATTCTAATGTGTTTGAATTGCAGAATAAATATTTTCACCCCAAAATATACCAGAGGTAGCCTAATCTAGATGATATACGACATCAACATGTTAGACTACTTCTAATGCATAAAACTGATATCATTCTATGGTATACCTCAGAATATGGACCCTCCTGGCCATCACTTCTTCCATCATGAGAATATTTTTGACCATAGATTTCAAATAGATCAGGTTCGATCAATGGGGACTTATGAAATATATAAAGAGTGTGAATCCATTGATCTAGAAGTAGGTTTATAGAGATGAAATCCAAACAGGCACCTACCAAAAATTCATCATACAAGTCGGGTTTCCAAAAAGAACTCGCTAGAATTGATTTCATATGGAAATAGTCTTGTTTTAGATGCCATGTTATAAGTAGAACAGTCACGAATAGTGTATTGGACACATATACTTCTTTTTAGATGAATCTAAAAATTGGGTGGACCATAGATATGGACCTTTTATCAAATAACAGGTAATGAACTAACATTTTTCCATCCATATGAAAGATGTCTTGGTTACAAAAATGGAGAATCAGTTCTGGGAATTGAACCCAAATTTCATTCATAATGGATTCCCTCTACATATAAAAGACATATTACTATAAAAATAGAACCATGACCCATAAATGAGCCCTCAATGCTATGAAATTTTTTCAACAATGGTTATATTCAACAAAATTGAGAAACCAATGAGTTTAGAAGACGTTATGAAGCCTCATCAAACTCCTAGAGAGAGAGAGGGAGTTAGGGAGAGCCAAAATCAAACAAGTGGGCGTTTGGATTAGAAAAATTGAAGTAAAATCTTTAATTTTTGAGGTATTTTTGAAATGAAAGAAGGATAGAGGATATTATCATGGCATTAGAAATCCCACACCCTCATTTGTTGAGTTGGGGTGGATGGAACAATAATCACCACTAGTGATCCTCTTCTATGCGATTGGGTTACCATTAACAACTCTACATTCATAAAATGGAATATCAGGAAATATATCCCATATGTTGATCCACAATTCACTCTGATTCAGGAAAAATTATTTCTTTTGATAATATAATCATTAAATAATATAAAGGAAAGAATAAATATAAAATATAAAAAGAGGATGAAAAATGCATAAGAATTGAATGTTTTATAATTTATTAATACTCTATAAGGAAAGAAAATGTATCTTTCATTAAAGGAGTAATTGAGTTTCCAAAAACCCCATCTTCTAGACACTCCACCCAACTCTAGATATAAAGGAATACATTCAGACACCCTTCTCTAGGAACCTTCTTACAAAACCTCTATAATCTCCTTCCATCCATAATAACATCAATATAGAAGTCCCCCCATGGGTATAGAGGCCGCTCTAAATACTCATCATGAACATATATCCATCAAGTTAATGTTTTTTCAAAACTAAAAAATTATTCATCACTCAATCATTATAGATGTACTCCATCACTACTTGTAATTAATTGTAGTTGGATCCCATTCTAAACATTTCATTCATTCACCCATTGGAAACTAGTTGGGAATCACCACCAAAAATATTCCTTTTAGTGAAAAGTTCTGCAAATCCTCCACCAATTTACCTACGTCACATTAGATCTTTAAAAACTGAATTCACATGCTTATATACTCCTAGGATTGTATTGATATAAAAATCTAATTATAGCCTATTATTCTGAATCCACTCTGATTAATAAAATTCATGAAATAGTTTCCCTTCCAAATCCCACACTTGAATCAATTTTTTCTAACATCATCTCATCTTCTAAAACATTTTTTTTGCATCCTAATCATATTTCGACTACATTTATCCATCTAGTGTAGTAACGACCCAATGTTTAAGTATTGGAAATCCCTCTTGATCTAATTAAATGTCACTTTATGTTTATATAAAATTTCAACTTCATTAGTTTTATGTTAATAATTTTGACCGTTGCTAAAATAGTCGTTGAACAGTGATCACATGGTTATTATAAATATAGGGCCTTAAAAAATCCATATTTACTCAGACAAATGAAGTGATGGCCTCATCCAGTAGAATTGCTCCATAAGAATCCCATTTGTCAGAGCTTGGAAAAGAGTTGGCGTCCTTGGGATTCGCTCTTGACCATTCCCAAGATGAGCTTCATCATGTCAATCTTGAACGGGACCATCTATAGGAAAAGTGGAAGTTGATAGAAATTACCACTCGAGCGATGTTATCCAAGCCACCCTAAGAGACTGTCACCATCGCACACCATACCCTTATATCTTATGTGGCTGTTTTAAGAGGTTATGTAACTAATCGATAATACTATTTTCATATAAAATTTTTTAAATAATAATGAATATAATTTCTTGTCATTATTGATACATTGTAAATAGTTTTTAAAGTAGAAATGGTGTTTTTATTTATTATTTAATGAAGAAATATATTTTATTAAATTAAGGGATTTTTTAATTAAATAATATTGTAATAAAATATTATTATTATTATTAGATTAATTTTATTATATATAAATTATCTTATAATTGTATGAATGCAATTATAATTTTTATTAAGTTTTGAAATCCATTTTTGTCAAAACACGTGAATTTTCGATAAATGTCGGTTGTTATTTTAAAAGTGAAAATTACATATTTAGAAAGTTATTTAGATATAATATATGTTATTTTTGGAATCAGGATGTTGAAATTATCCAATGATGAATTTTTCATAATTTTCTGAGATAGTCAAATTTTTGAGAAAAAATTAAATACTGTTTAAATATATAATGTTTTTTATGACATAATAATGACCAAATAGTGATGTAATAAAATACTATAATCTTTATGTTCGGCCAATATCTGTTTTTTCATTAAGATAATGTGATTTTGGGTTTTTTTGGCTTACTTTTCAAAGAAATAATGGACCCCTTGAGACTTATCAAACACCTTGTCTTTTTAAATTAATTTCCATGGGAGTGTGACTCACCTCCACATAAGCAACCGTAATATTTTAAGAAGTTCGGACTTTGGCCTTATAAAATATTTTTTTCCTCCCCCTTTTCCAAAAAACCATGGGCAAATACCATAGGATGGTTTGTGGTTTGGATTAATTTAATATAAGGGGTCCCAAACCTAAATTATAATGTATTCCCTCACCATTCCTATATACACCCACCCCATCTCCCACATCCTCCTCACCCAAAGCCTTTTCAGTTCACACAACCTCTTTACTACTCCCTCTAGAATCCTACCAAGGTGCCCCAAGATCCCAAGAAGCCTCTCACAAGCCTCTCTCTATCATTTCAAAGCACACTTCCAAGTAAGGGTATTTTTCCTTTCTCATTTTTTTCCAATTTTATTTAAGTTGTTTTTCCCTTTTAATTTCAATTATGAATGTTGGGGTATGGTTTTTCACATCCCTCATACTACCCTATTTATGTTTTAATTATGGGAGACCCCTTTCTCTCTCATTTAATGCCTCCCACGTAAACCCGTTAGTATGATGAAATTCCGAAAGGAACTTCTCTCTCCTCATTTACTTTCAACCAATACTTTTGTATCATGAGTCTAAATTCCACTAAAATTATTGGGACATGAATCTATATGACTTAATTACTGTCCATTACATGTAAATATGATGAGGAACCCCTTTATCTCTCATCAACCATTTTTATGAATTCTTATGTCACGTCGTTATGCTGCCGAAATCGCAGAGATTTTCTAAGCCAATGCCATTGGGTAGTGAATACCATGCCCATTTCACCATCAAGGGTATTCACCATTATGCACATTTACTTATTTATTTTAATGTTTCATGTATGAATTAAACATTCCTTCGTTGTGGAATAAATGATTACGTTTTATTAATCCATGTGGCACACTTAAGCATGAAATGAAATTTTTACGAAGGGTGCGCCCTTATAGCGCTCCAATGCATTGGGTAAAGTAGAGTATCATGATACGTCATGTGCAATTAGTGTTGACTCATGATAATTCAAGTGAAATGAGGTTTTACTCATGATTTATGTGCAATGAGGATTTACTCATGCTCCATGTGCAATGAGCCTTGGCTCATGATAAATCCATGATAAGTGTTGTTGCCACATTTCCATGTTATGATTATCATGATTTATCATGAATTCATGTTCATGTTTTTATTATGATCTATTGATATTCCTATTTTCTAACATGTATTTTTCTCCTCATGTTATTCCATGTATACTCCCTTATTGGGATTTATAGCTAACCCTTTTCTTATGCATGTCTTCAGGTTATCCCATGCAATGCTAAGTACGAAGGAATGTAGTGGTCATGTAAATGAAGTTTTCAATAAAGATGTTGTATTTCATGTTTTGAGTTTTTATGTAATGATCCTAAGCCCCAATGAAACTAAAACTCTCCATCTTATTTGTTGTATCTAGTGAAGTTTTATATAAAAAATCATGTTTATGTTTGTAATAAAAGCAGGGTTGTAATAGTTGGTATCGAAGGATAGGTATAGTTATTTTTGGGATTAGGATTAGAAAACCCTAGTAAATCCTTAAAGACAAGACTAACTATAATAAAAACATTCCTAAGTTTTTGTATATACTGAGTAAGTGGTTAATCAAACAAATACATACCTGTCTGAATATGAGAAGGTAGAGGCGGCTCTGGCACAGCTGTATCTTAGGGGTAAAACCCGAAAACAGTGCTTTGAGCTACACTCGAACAAGAACTGGTGCATGACAATGAGCCTTGATGCACTCTTGGTTACGAAACTCCTGGGGAATAGGTTTTGATAAATTCACAATCTTAGTATGACCCCTTATTAAGGGAATTAAAAAAATTGCCCCTAAGAATATATGTTAGAAAGTAGATCATGAAAAGCCTAGATTGAAGCGTATAGACTCATGGGAAAAGGAAATAAAAGTTTATTAATAATTCATCAACTTTTGTATTTGGATTACCCCCTATGTGTTACCCCCTAACATTCCTTTTATTACAGCCAATGGCTGGTAATAGGAGGACTCGGGATAACAACCGATGTGAAGATCGGTGTGATGACTGTACAAATGAGATGCACAATCCAATGGGAGCGAGAATCACGAACATTGTCACACTTCTCTCTTAGCTAACTGAATAATTGAATAGAAACACAGGTCAAGAGGAACGTCCAAACCCCCCTAAGAAGAACAAGTCGTTATCGAGATCTTCATGAGACAAAGGCCTCCTACTTTTAGTGGATCATCTGATCCCACAATCACTGAACAATGGATCAACTCCATTGAAAAGATCTTCTCCATCTTTCAATGTTCTGAAAAAGAGAAGGTTCTTCTGGCGGCTTATCATATGGATGGTGAAGCTGATCAATGGTGGATGTTGATCAAAAATACGAAGTCGGAGGAGGAGATCGAGGTGTTGGAATTGAAGGATTTCTAGACGATTTTATTTGATAAATATTTTCCATGCAACCTCCGGCTTAAGATGGAAAGGGACTTCCTTTCCCTCAAGAAAAAAGACAAAGAATCTATTGGAGCGTATGAGTCAAACTTCACAATGCTTGCACGATACGCTTCCGGCTTTGTCGTTACCCCCGAATGCAAGGTTGACCACTTTTTTGGTGGGATAAAGCCTAGCCTACAGAAAGAATTAGCGATCCGTGACTTCGACAGCTATGAGGAAATTGTCTGATGTGCCCTTAAGGTCGAAATGGAGATCGGAGAATCACATGGGTATCATGGGGACAAGAAGCGTAAGGTAGAATTCAATTATGGCGGTCCGATGGATAAATCCAACGGTGATAAGAAGTTCCAGCACCCCACTTTCCAAATGTGCATAGAGAAGCACCCTAGAAATTGGCTTAAGGCGACGAGGAAATTCTTCAGGTGTGGATGAGAAGGTAACGTAGCTGTTAACTGTCGGAAAGAAATACCCGCGGCTACGACAGGGGAGAGGAACGCTCAGTTCGAACCGCAACACATTTTTCAATGATAAAAATGCAACGAACCAGGACATTTTTCAAATCAGTGCCCTAATCCAAGAGTTTTTGGAGACAACCAACAACCTCCAAGGTAGCAAGGAAGAGATTTTTCCATCACTTCTGCTGAAGTGAACCCCGACAACAAAGTGATGACAGGTGCGCTAGTTATTCATTCAAGAATAGTGAATGTACTTTTTTATTCAGGTTCTACGCATTCTTTTATGTCTTGAAAGTTTAGTAGAACAATCTCAACACCACCACAAATCTTGGAAGTGAAGATTTCGGTGAGTATGGAAAATGGGGCAATCATTGCATCCTATGAATATAAGTCCGCCACTATTATAATCTGTGGATTGAATTTCCCATCGAACCTCGTCATACTCCCTCTTGTGGAATTTGATGCAATTATTGGCATGGATTGGCTTTCCTTATATAGATCCAACATAAATTGTCGGGAGAGGGAAATCACACTCCATATAGAGAGTCGACCCCCGATTCTTTACAAGTGTAAGGAGGAAGATGAATATCCTTTAGCTCCATCATCTCAAGAGTGGATATTACTTCCATATTGGCATGCATATCTAGCTCAGATGATTGAGTCCAAGGAAGAAATCATCCTTGAAGAAATGCCAATTGTGAGGGAATTCGTTGAAGTGTTTCCCGAGGAACTGCATGGTCTTCCACCTAGAAGAGATGTTGAATTCTCAATTGAACATATACCCAGGGCTTTACCAATATTCAGGACTCCATATAGAATGGCTGTTGTAGATCATGAAGAGCTTAAAAAACAACTACATGATAATTTGGATAATGGGTTTATACGCCCAATTGCATCACCATGGGGTGAACCAGTCCTCTTTGTCAAGAAGAAGGATGGGTCAATGCGGCTTTGCATCGATTATCGTGAACTTAAAAAAATCACGATAAAGAACAAGTATCCTCTACCGAGAAATGATGACTTGTTCGATCAGCTGTGTGGAGCACAATATTTCTCCAAGGTTGACTTGCGGTCTGGATTTTATCATGTATGGGTGAAGAAGGAAGATATCCCCAAGACTTCTTTTCGTACAAGATACGGGCACACTGAATTCATATTAATTCCTTTCGGTATCACTAATGCTCCAGCAATATTCATGGACATAATTAATAGAGTCTTTAGAGATTACCTAGGAAAATTTGTTGTAGTCTTTATAGATGATATTATAATAAACTCCAAATCCAAGGAGAATCATGAGGAGCATTTAAGAACTGTACCGGATACATTGTGCAAGGAGAAGCTCTATGCAAATTATAGAAAGTGTGAGTTATGGTTTAAGGAAGTCTCATTCTTGGGCCATATCATCACAAGAAATGGGATATCTATGGATCCGTCCAAAACAGTTGCAATTGAGGGATGGCTGAGGCCAACATCGGTAACAGATATCCTTAGCTTCTTTGGGTTAGATTGATATTATCGACAATTTGTGAGAAATTTCTCACGATTGACCAACCCTCTTACCAAGATAACTCGAATGGGAGTAAAGTTTTCATGGAGTGATGATTGCGAAGAAAGCTTCAAGGAGTTCAAAATGAGGCTTATCACTGCGCCCATGATCACATTACCCACAAGTGGGGAACTTTTTGTGGTATTCAGTGATGCTTCGAAGAAGGGATTAGGATGTGTGCTGATGCAAAATGATAAAGTGATATCCTATGCCTTGAGGCAGTTGAAAATTCATGAGAGAAAATATCCAATGCATGATTTGGAATTGGCAGCGGTGATCTTTGCCTTGAAAATATGGCGGCATTATCTCTATGGAGAGAAATGTGAGATATATACTAACCAAAAGAGTCTCAAATATATATTCACACAGAAAGAGCTTAATATGCGCCAGAGAATATGGATAGAACTCATCAAGGATTATGACTGTTCAATCCATTACCACCCTGCGAAAGAGAACAAGGTGGCTGATTCCCTATGTAGAAAGGATCTAGCGATTCTATCAATGATGAGATTTGAGAAGGATCCAATATTATTAGGGTTTATGAAGATGGACATAGGAATCATAGAGAAGGGAACATCATCAATCCTTTCACAAATGATTTCTCAACCATCTCTTTTGGAAAGTTTAAAGGATGTTTAAAAGGATGATGTGAGAATTCATGAAAAAGTGGAAGCTATCGAAAAAGGGAAATCCTCGGAGTATAATGTTAATGAAGAAGGAATTGTGCGGTTTGGGAAAAGACTATGTGTTCCATCAGGTCCGGAGCTAAAGAAGGAACTTTTGAATGATGCACACAGTTAAAATTTCTATATTCATCAAGGGAGCACAAAGATGTATCAAGATATCCGAGAAAACATTTGGTGGGATAATATGAAGAAGGAGATTGCTGAATATATATCAAAGTGCCTCATGTGTCAGCAAGTGAAGGTAGAGAGCCAGAAGTCTAAAGGGATGATGCAACCACTGCCCATACCAGAATATAAATGGGAAAAAATCACCATGGACATTGTCACCAGACATCCGTGGACATCCAAAGGAAACAATGCAATCTGGTTGTTGTGGATTGTCTTACAAATACTTAACACTTCATTGCTATTCAGGAGGATTTCTCATTGGATCAACTGGCGCGTATATATATCAGGGAAGTGGTAAGGTTGCATGGAGTACCACTATCAATTGTGTCTGACCGAGATCCAAGATTCACCTCTATGTTTTGGTAGAGTCTTCAACATGCTCTGAATACTTAACTGAACTTCACTACGACCTATCATCCTCAAACCGGTGGCCAATCTGAGCGGACAATCCATACACTTGAGGATATGTTGAGGGTGTGCTCAATGGACTTTAAAGGAGGATGGGATTAACATCTTCCTCTGGTTGAGTTCTCTTATAATAATAGTTTCCACTCGAGCATCCAAATGACACCATATGAAGCCCTATATGGGAAAAGGTGCAGAACACTGGCATGTTGGGATGAGGTCGGTGAACGTAAGCTGCTTGGACTAGAAATTGTCGATGAAATGTTGGAGAAGGTGAAAACCATTCAGCGGCATATCAAGGAAGGCCAGAGTCGACAGACGAGTTATGTAGATAATCGTCGACGGGACCTTGAGTTTAAAGTTGGAGACATGATTTTTCTACTTATATTTCCATGGAAGATGGTCATGAGGTTTGGAAAGAAAGGGAAGTTAAGTCCAAGGTACATCGGCCCCTTTGAGATTCTTGATTGTGTCGGGGTTATGGCCTGTCGACTAATACTTCCACCTACTATGGCCAAAGTACATGATGTCTTTCATGTATCCCTTTTATGGAAGTACATACCAGACCCTTCACATGTAATCTCTTCTGAGGTGGTACAATTGGAAGGTGATCTTTCTTATGAGGAGCAACCAGTGAATATCTTAGATCGTAGAGAAAATGTTCTATGAAATAAGACAATGCCTCTCGTCATGGTGTTGTGGAGAAACCACAAGTTTGAAGAAGCGACTTGGGAATTAGAGGAAGTGATGAATCTGAGATACCCATATCTGTTTTAGTGTGGGAAAAGGAAAATTTTGAGGGAGAAATTTCTTAAGGGGGGAATATTGTAACAACCCAAATTTTCATTAATGGAAATCCCTCTTGATCTAATTAAATTTCTCTTTATTTTTATATAAAATTTCATCTTCATTGGTTTTATTTAAGAATTTTTATCATTGCTTATATAGACGTTGAACAGTTATCACATGATTAGTATAAATATAGGGCCTTAACAAATCCCAATTTACTCAGACAAAAGAAGCGATGGCCTCATCCAGTAGAATTTCCCAATACAAAGCCTATTTTTCATAGCTCGGAAAAGAGGTGGCGTACTTGGGATTCACTTTTTACCAAGCCCAAGCTGATCTTTATCATGTCAAACTTGAACGGGACCATCTACAGGAAAAGTGGAAGTTGATAGAAATTACCACTCGAGCGATGTTATCCGAGCCACCCCAAGAGTCTGTCACCATCGCACACCTTACAATTAGGTCTTATGCGTCTGTTTTAAGGGTTTATGTAACTAATCCATAATACTATGTTCATGTTCAATTTTTTTTGTTTATAATAATGAATATAATTTCATGTCATTATTGATACATTGTAAATAGTTTTTAAAGTAGAAATGGTGTTTTTAGTTATTATTTAATTAAGAAATCAATTGTATTAAATTAAGGGAATTTTGAATTAAATATTATTTTAATAAAATGTTATTATTATTATTAGATTAATTTTATTATATATAAATATCATATAATTGTATGAATGCAATTATAATATTTATTATGGTTTGAAAGCCATTTTTGTCAAACCCGTGATTTTTCGATAAATGTTGGTTTTTATTTTAATAGTGAAAATTAACATATTTAAAAAATTATTTAGATAAAATATATGTTATTTCTGGAATTACGATGTTGAAATTATCCGACCGTGAATTTTTCATAATTTTCTAAGACATACAAATTTTTGAGTAAAAATTAAATACCGTTTAAATATATATTGTGTTTTATGATATCATATTGACCCAATAGTGATGTAATAAAATTCTATAATATTTATGTTTGGAAAATATATGTTTTACCATTAAGATAATTTGATTTTGGGTTTGTTTGGATTACTTTTCAAATAATTAATGGACCCCTCAAAACTTATTAAACACCTTGTCTTTTAAAATTAATTTCCATGGGAGTGTGACTCACCTCCACATAAGAAACCCTAATATGTTAAGAAGTTCGGACTTTGGCCTTATAAAATATTTTTTTCCTCTTACCTTTTCCAAAAAACCATGGGCAAAAACCATGGGATGGATTGTGTTTGGGATTAATTTAATATAAGGGGTCCCAAACATAAATAATAAACAATTCCCTCACCTTTCCTATATAAACCCACCTAAGCTCCCACTTCCTCCTCACTAAAATCCTTTAGAGTTCGTCCAACATCTTCCCTACTCTCTCTTAATTCCTTCAAAGGTTCCCCAAGCTCCCATGAAGCCTCTCACAAGCCTCTCTCTAGCCTTTGGAAGCACACTTCCAAGTAAGGGTTTTTTCTTCCTTTCTCATTTTTTTTCCAATTTTCTTTAAGTTGTTTTACCCTTTTAGTTTCAATTACGAATGGTGGGGTATGGTTTATCAACTCCCTCATACCGTCCTCTTTATTTTTGAATGATAGGAGACCAATTTATCTCTCATTTAATGGCTCCCACGGACACCCGTTACTATGCCGAAATTCCGAAGGGAACTTCTTCTCCTCATTTACATTCAAGCAATACTTTTGTATCACGAATCTAAATTCCATTACAATTGTTGGGACATTAATCTATATGACCTACTTACTGTCCATTTCATGTAAATATGATGAGGAACCCCTTTCTCTCTCATCAACCATTTTTATGAATTCTTATGTCACGTCGTTACGCTACCGAAATCGCACCGATTTTCTAAGCAAATGCCATTGGGTAGTGAATACCATGCCCATTTCTCCATCAAGGGTATTCACATTTACGCACATTTATGTATTGATTATAAAGTTTCATGTATGAATTCCACATTTCTTCATCATGGAATAAATTATTATGTTTTATGAAACCATGTTTTATGATCCATGTGGCACACTTAAGCAAGAAATGAAATGTTTAATAAGGGTGCACCCTTATAGCGCTCCAATGCATTGGGTAAAGTATAGTATCATGATATGTCATGTGAAATGTGTTTTGAATCATGATTGTTCATGTGAAACGAGGGTTTACTCATGCTTTATGTGCAATGAAGATTTAGTCATGCTCCATGTGTGATGAGCCTTGTCTCATGCTAATTCCATGTTAGGTGTTGTTGCCACATTTCCATGTTATGATTATCATGCTTTATCATGCCTTTATGTTCATTTTTTTCTTATGATCTATTGATATTCCTATTGTCTAACATGTATTTTACTCCTCATGTTATTCAATGTGTACCCCCTTACTGGTCTTTATAGCGCACCCTTTTCTTATGCATGTCCTCAGGTTATCCCAGGAAATGATAAGTACGAAGGAATGTAGTGGTCATGTAAAGGAAGTTTTCAATAAAGATGTTGTATTTCCTGTTTTAAGTTTTTATTTAATGATCCAAAGCCAAAAAGACACTAAACCTCTTGATATTCTTTGTTGTATAAAGTGAAGTTTTATGTAATAAATCATGTTTATGATTATAATAAAAGCAGGGTTGTCATAAGTATTTTGTTTATCAATATGATTATGCATTTTAACATTCATCAATACAAATTCTCATAGGTTACATTGAACAAAATGTTACATTATCTATTGACATGAATATTAAAATTTATGGTAAAGGACAAATTCTCTATCTCGATTTCACCTTGTGCAATTATAGAAATACATGTTCCAAAAATTATACACAAATAACTGGATAGTTTTTAGACCAAAACCCAATAATATCTAAATTGAATTTTTTTTATGTTAAGCTAACTAAAATTTCACTCAAGTATAATTCTCAAGGATATCACCAAAGTACACTAGTTAAAATATAAATAGAACCCTTCTTTCATTCTCTCTTTTCCGTGTTTCCATGGTTCCCCACCACAGTCATAGTATTTTAAGACCCTGTGAGACAAATCCACCCAAAAACTTATATAAATTGAATACCCATTACATTTACATGAAATGTACTAAATGAATCTGTGTAGTTTCCCCCAATGAAAATAAGCCTAAACACTGTTCAAATTTTATGGAATTCATAAATATGTCAGGTCATTTACATGGTCATGAACATTCTAATGTATTATGCTTCACAAACACATCAACTAATATTATTCACTGAAATCTACTAGCACATTATACCCTATTGATACCACCATTCGATCACCATTAAAACCATAACATTAATAAATTTTTGTATCATTAAACTGGTAAACTCTAACACACACAAAAATGATACCATTTTGGTTACTAATGATCAATGTGACTAAAGAATACACAAGTCCTTTATTCTAATTTCATCTATACTAGTATTAAACCATAAAAGGTCCACCAAAAATATATAGGACCATCAAAAACTCTAAATAAATTCCATATTTCAGTTATATATATATGGAAATACAAAATTCTTTATCTCCCCTCCATTAAAAAGAAACACACCCAAAATTATGGTTTTCCATCTTCTAGAATTGATTTGGTTGTGGTTAACTTCCAAAAGAATTTTTTAATGATAGAACAAACAAACCATCTAAATATTAAATTTAGAGTACCTCAAAAATATCTTATCCAAAAAAATCCAGTGTTTACTTCATGAAAAGTTTAAGTATAATAGGTTTAGTCCCCTAAAAATGAAATCTTATTCACAGGAATATAATTTGGAACTCCCACTAGTTCCCATCTATAATCATCTAGATCTAGATATAAATACCCTCTTATATATTTTGGTATCTTCAACACTATCATGGTTCTTTAGGATAATCGTTCCAAATAACCTTAGACTTGTAGTTGAGGAAATTACACTGCCACTCTAATGTCGCCTCATTTATATGGGTAAAATGTATACTGGATCTAGTAGAAAAATTATGATTTTAAAGCATATGATTCACCTAATTTCCCATTTTTCTAAACAATAACACATTTTGTTCGTTTAAATAATATAATACATGAATGTCATTTACTATTTCAATTTGAGTTAAAAAATCCATTCAGTAACAATTGCTTCCACCCCCTTATTGTAATTTTTCATAACAATGGGGAAATAATGTGAATCCCAATATATCTAAAAATCATATAAAAATTACTATATAAGTTATTTATTGAATATAAACCTTCCATAATACTGGGACTATGCCTTACTCCTTTAATCAAATATAAAACTAGATAAAACCATCACTTCCTTAACTATCTCATGTGATTATCCAACCAAATATACATGAACAATCACCTTCTCTCATTCTCGTACATTAAGTAAAGATAACCACATAGATCTGAATTTTGATAGTGTAGTACAGAAAAAAATTATTGAGAAAGATATCCATTTATTTTATAATATATTATCTGCAAAATTTTAAGATCATATCATCCGGATTAGATAATTTGGTCTTAGTAATCAAATTACATTGATTATTTCCAATTAAATTCCATAGATGGTACCATAGTGCTAGTCAAAAAGAAATGACATGTTCTTTCATCTCCTTAATTATATCATATCATTGAAATCAAAATTCTATGTCATGTTCCAACTCACATGTATACATATTTTGGAATATTATATTGTGCGGTTTCCAATCATGGTTTCTCATTTTACATAAAAGACTTCTTCCAGCCACATATCCATAAATAGATATTCCAAAAGTTCCAAGAGTAGAAAGTATATCAATATCCAAAATAAAAATATTACACTATGAAAAATCTAATCTAGTCATATTAAATTTTTATGACCATATTTCATAAAAATTAATCTCAAAATAAATTCTAATGTTTTATGGATAAATATTATATTTTGGAAGTATCCATCCATAATCTATCCAAGTTATAGATTACAAATAAATAATTGGGCATATCAAATGATATATAATGTTAGGGGTAAGTCAAATATATGTCAAAGCCCTATTACCATCCCTATCTAAATAGTGAAATTCGTCTAACAACATAGTCAACCACTTGACCAAAATTACTTATCAATACTCCAAAGAAATCTATACAGTCAAAACTTAGAGTAAAATGGATATAATACAAGTTTTTGAGGATGTTATGGCATAAAAACAAAAAACCAGTGCCAAGGTACTACTTTATATAAAAATTTTCACAACCACATCCATTTGGACCCATGCAACCCAAACCAACTCCTAGGAATTAAAAATAGAAAATAAAAAATGAAAAACATCATAAAACAAAAGTTATATAAAACTCCAAACTAAGAGAATAAATTTTACTCAAGTTATGGGATTAAATTTACACACCCTAATGAATCCAACATCTATAATGAGGAATCCCATACACTAGATCCAAATAATTTCATTTATCATAATGGATAAGCACGTCATGTGACCCTCATCCAATGTAATAATAACTTCACATGTACCATGTCAATGAGTTTCCATAGGCATCCATTTTCTATATCAATAATGGAAATAGATTTCACACAGTATGGTTTTTTTATGCCTCAACTAATGAAATAATCAAAAACAAACTCAACTTTTATTTGATTGGATAAATAGTGTTTATACCACTCATTAATGTATTCCCGATAATTCAATCAATATAAAAACTGTTACCCATTTTATTTGAACATATTATATGTTTTAATTACAAAGGATAACTATTTAACTGTATATATATTTTTTTCTTAAACATTTATACATAAGTACTTTAATAAAAACTCTAGAACCAATACATGTAATTCCTAGTTCAGAAATACTCAACACTTTGTTAGGATTGTGTAATATATTATTTAAATCATTTATGTTGTTGGAATATTAGTTGAGGTTTAAAAAAACCATATTGTGTGAAATATTAAAAAATATACTCTGTCTAAAATGATGACTCGGAAATATACTCAACTATTCTTTGATTGGATCCATAGTGTTTCTCCCACTCATTTATGTATTCCGGATAATTCAATCAATATAAAAAAATTACCCCTTTTCTTTGAACATAGTATAATTTTAAATGACCAAGGATAACTATTTCACCCTATATAGATTGTTTTCAAAAACGTTTATACATATGTACTTTCATCAAAACTCTAGAACCAATACATGTCATTCCTAGTTCAGAAATCCTATACACATTGTTAGGATTGTGTAATATTTTATTAAAAACATTTATTTTGCTAGGATTGTGTAATATTTTATACTAAATTATTATAAATAATGATTATAATATGATAAAAATTATTATAATACCATTTATAATAATTTATTATAGAATCTTAAAAAAATATACTCTGTCTAAAACGGTTACTCGTTTTCTATTACATCATATCCATTTGTAGGATAAGATCTATATTCCTTGATCACTTCATCTATAACACCCAAAACCATTATGCCCGAATTCAATTCTAAACAATTATTATTTATATAATGGAACTGATATGAACTGAAGAAGCCCAAATTTAACCATTAACATTTCAGTACATGATATTATGTCACTTATATACTCAAGACATTTTTTCAATTTTAGAGAAATTTGAAAACCCATTAAATAATAAAACTATTATCTTTCTCATATAGGGGAAAATTTACATTACCGATAGATTATTATTCCAAAATAATCCATTTATATCTATAAAAAAATTTACAACACATGATTCCCATCGAGAAAAATCATACATAATACTCCTCTTCATAACTTGGGAAAATAGAAACATAATACGGGTGATATCAAATGCCAGGTAAGGGTAAACATAACTGATAACAATTGGACATTACAAGTAAACATAAGATGACGACTTGGGTATGATAGCATAATCTATGTACATGATCATAGGATAATGAAAATCATACACAATGAAACATGAAAAAAAATCATGATCCATAATGTGGATCTAGAAATATGGAATGAGTAAAATAGTGTAAGACGATAATTCCATAACTATGAGCCATGAAAACATAACATAGATATATTCCAAATTCTTAAAAAAGTAATTCCAAAAAAAATATAGTATGAATGAAAATAATTAAATGAATAATTATGGAATTTATTTGGATATCATATTCAATTCACTCTTACAATCACCCTGAGAGTCAACCTTACAATAGAATAACCTACCCTGTTTCTTCCAACATATTTTCTCCAAAGATTCAATCATATCCTAGTTAATTAGAGATATATATATAAAACCCAACTATCACCATATATAATGTCCATGAACTAGAAAATGAATAAAATATAATGTGTGTTTCACATTCATTATAAAACCCTTGCAAGCATTCACCATTACATTATAACTTATTTAACCTATGAAAAATAATGTATCATAAAAATTTTCTACAGACATAGAGAAACGTTGTGGATGGTATCATTAGATATTATCCATATTTATTTATATAAAATAATAAGTTATGTTAACATATATGATTTTTCTTAAGTGAATTATAAATATGACTTGAAAAAAACTAGATGAAATATCGTTTTATTTTTGTAAATTTTAAAAATTAAATAACCACAGAATAATAGATATAGTATTTTCTTTTAAAAATCATATAAATAAGTATAAAAATGAAAATAATAATGAACAGACAAGACAGTGGGAAAACGGGGTAATGTAGTAAACATTAAAAAACATTATTTTCAAACATTTATAATTAATGAAAAAATTGATATTTAAAGAAAATGTTAAAATGTTACTTTTTTAAAACATTAAAAAATTAAAACATTGATAAAATGAATCTATAAAATAATTAATTTATATACAATAAAAATTATTAAATAATATATATAATATATATGTGGAGTAAGAAAATAATTTAATTGTCTCCAAAACCTCAAAAAAATGTTTTTAAATAAAACCAATTGTATATTTTTAAAATAAAATTCTATAAATAATATTGAACATGAAAAGAATAATAATGTAGTGTGATTAAAATTAAAACATTATCTAATATATTAAGGATAATTTTGATAAACACGTGTAAAATAATATATGTGAAAAAACAAAACATTTCACAAAGTATAAAAATAGAGAGAAATACCATTTACAACATTCATAATCCTAGAATAAAAACAACTTGAAGGAGAAAAAATTAAATAAAAGGTTAAATAATATGAAATTTTTTTAATTCAAACGGGTATTAGATACACTATATTATATAAAATTTGGTTATATTGAAAATTAACTATTTAAAATTGAAATTTTGAGATGAGAAACACCTACATAAATTATAACTCTTGAACATAAATCCTTTTAATGAAAGAATAATATATAATTTTGTAGATCCACTAATTTGAATGAAAAAATAGTATAATAAATTAATTTCCCATTAAATTAAAATAACACCATTTATTTTGATTCATGATTCATAATATGAGACATGTCTCAAGGAATTGAATTTTAGAGTGAGAAATCCCAATTGCCTTGGTAACATTTCAATCCAACCCCACTAAACAAAAAATTATATGGAATCTAAAATTCCATTAATTATATGTAAACCTCAATAAAATATATTCATTATAATTATAAACCCCATATAAAATAAAATTTTTGTGAATGTGAATTATTTCACAATAAAGAGATATTGAGAAATGAAACCCTTATAATGATTTTAACATTTGACGTAGGAATAAATCAATTAAGCGACTATGAAAGAAAAATAAATACATATAAAAAATTTAGAGATAAAACATAAAACATTCAAATTTAATATTACATAGAAATTTCTCATAACATAATCAATGGATAAGTGAAGTAAACAATTGAAAGGAAATTACATTAAAAAGTCCATTACCTGAGACATCTTCTTAGCTAGATGCTCACTAACATCCCTTTCAAATAAATTTATATTTATTATTTATATAAATATGAATATAAATAAGGTTTATGATACTTTATTAAATCCATTTATTATTACCTAATACCAATATAATTTTCCATTTGTTTTAATTTTCGTTTGGAGGATAACTATTCAATTTTTCACATATGCTTCAGTTTGGAAGTTCCATTATTTTAGAGTTTCTAATGATTTTATCTCCTAAAAAATGTTTATGATATGGTAGTAAATTTTTTGGATATATTCCTGGATTGTTATATTCATTTCGTGGAACTTCCGTGGATGGATTTCATAGAACAATTAAAAATTCACTTTTTGGGGATTATTGAATTGAGATAAGATTTGAGTTTATAGAGAAATATTCATTTGAATCCCAAAAATATTCAATTATTAAAAGGTATTAAATTATTAATTATTTCATCTTATTGCCATTTTATAAGATTTATTAATCATTTGTGAAGTGAACATTATTATATCATTCATATACAAAGTAAAAACAACCCAAATGAGAACACAATATAACGAACGAATGAGTAAGAATATGTTAATTTATAATAATAATATTACATTTACAGAATCATAATGGTTATTATATTAGGTTTAATAGTGATAAATCATATTAAATAAGAGTTATATGATGAATATAAAAGAATGATAATGGAAATAATTTATTACTTGTGAAGTGTCTCTATATTTTGGTTTTATGCAGTCAAATTTAATGTTAGATATTTATAGTTAATAATAATAACATAAGAGTAAAATTATTTTTCAAAAATATCTGTATTATTATTAATTTCATATTTATTCACTAAATTTATTTAAAAGACATTATATGTATGTTGGTAATGAAAAATATGATATCTCATTTAGAGAGGTGGTTGTCCACATGTTTCATCGGTGTCATTTAAATTTTAAAATGGATGGGAGGAATGTAGACGATCATTATTCCATCAGCATTATAAAATTTCAATACACTAATGAAACACATTGAATTATATTAGAATGGTTATAAAATATTATTATCACATCTAAGAATAAATTAACATTTAATAACTTGGTTAAATAAATTACCTCTTCATTGGATATCCTCCTTTGCACTTCTCCTAACACATTATAATATTGTAATTTTTGGAATACATTAAGTTATATGATATATGAATGATGTTTAGGGAGTTAACATTTAAAGGTATTGTTTTAGTTTAATTGGTCAAAATGTTTGATCCTTTATAAGTGAGAGGAGCGAATCACTTATTAATAATTCTTTTCTTAATATATAACATTGTCTATAATCAAGTAAAGAGGATCAAAAATAGAATGTTTTCAATGATAATATAACGAGGTTTGATAATCCTGAAAACTAATTAAATTTAAAAACTTTTTGAGATATTTTAGTCCTTATCCCTTAGTTTAACCTCATTTTAAACCATTTTAACCGTTATCACATGGTGAAACTTTTACAAAACTAACTTACATTAATAAAGTAAAATAAAAGTTTACTTATATAAAAAGTTAAATATTGTGATTCCAAATACAAAATCCATTTATCAATATTCGATTTATATAGACGGTAATTTTAATATAATTAACAACAATGTATTACAAATCTGCCTTTAGAAAAAAAAATCTTGAGCATAAAAATTAACCTACATAAAATTAATATATAATATTGATTTATTGGATATTTATTAGTTTATTTATTAATTAAGGAAATTTATATTGATTTCAATGAATTAAAAATTGAATGGTACCTTGTGAATACTTAATTAATGGAAAATATTCCAAAAATACTTTTTATAAAAACCATATAACATAACTAAAAAAAATTCAAAAAAAGGTTTCTGAATTAAAAATCTTTTTTTAAAATTTGTTACTTGGATTACAAAAATAATGGTTAGGTAATTTTTTTGTTGAATTTTCAATTCATTCTTTTCATAGGATGATGTCCACAAAAGATACATTTTTGTGTAAAAACCATATTTTTCACTATTATCCAAAAAATAACCCATATTAGGGAAATCAAAAAATTAATCATAATATAATTTTTATAGGATAAATTAAACAATTAAGTCCCTTTTATAAAACTAAAATTATATAATTGAGAAATTTATCTTTAAAATGAAACCATACAATTCAAAGAAAAATATTTTATTTAAAATTAGAATTATTTCTTTTTTCTAATGAAGGTTCCTACTATTATTGCATACCTTAATTCAATAATTATAATATAATAATTATAAATAATATTAATGAATATCAATTTATACAATATATGATAGGAAAATATATATTTGAAATGTGTTTAACATGTAAATTAATTACCTTTTCCATCCAAATACAAACATAATAATTATAAATATATAAATAGTTTCTTATTAATTATAAATTTTATTTTGTATATGATGTATACTTATATTTTTATTAAATAATATAAATAAATTCATAATCATGAATATTTATAAACTATAATAGTTTAATCTTATTTAGAATACATGAGTTATCACATTCTCCCCAATTAAAAAACAATTTCATTGAAATTTTATTATGAGACCAATGGGAAGGGGTTTCTGAAGAAATAAGGGTAAAAATAAAATAAATTTTAAAGGGTAAAACATGACTTATAAAACCATAATTAAAAATTTAATCCCAAATAAAGGAACCATAAAACGAAATAAATATCATGTGAAGGATAAAAGAAATATGCATAAGTGTAATGAAATACCTTCTCGTATTTTTTAAACTATGTTTTTACTTTTATATGATTCAAAACTATGAATGAGTTTTTAGAGTTCACCTTTATAATCATGTAAGAACCCGGCCTTTCACTCAGGTATGGATCCTTAAATTTTCATTCTATATCATTGCATGGGACCTAATATGGATTCCTGATAAGTTAGAAAAGGTTCCATTGGTTTTAGTGGCTTGTTTGGATCCCGAAACCCATCGTTTTGGAGATAATATATCCTACACATGGTATAGAGTAAACTGTCTGGGATTTCAGCATGGTTTTCCAAACCATGCGGATGGTGTCTTTTTGGAAAGATCCACCTCGTACAGTTGGCACACTGTCGTTCAACCTAATCGTGTGAGCGCCCCTTTTCCTAGGTATTCGTGCGTGAGGTGCACATAGTTTTACAAACTGTTCAGACCAAACCACTTGAGCAGATCCATCGCACATGGTTTGCGCACAGTTTGAAAAAATGTGCATGTGTTATTTTTTAGGATAAATTTCCAGCTTTCCCTTAATGACCTAATGATCCTCCTCCTTCTTCCAAATCTGATTTTATGCAGGATTTAACTAATTATCTATAATTTTGGGGATTTTTTATGCTCTAAACATGGAATCAAGAGATCTCTTTTTTCTGGCATCCGATTGAGCTTCTGTTCATCATGTTGGATGTGCAACAGTATATAATCAATTCATCTTTATATGTTCTTCTTATCTTTCTCTCTCAACCAAGATATCTCCATGTGAGTGTTTTTCACCTTTTCATAGATCTACTCTGATACAAGTCAAATCAAGGGATGATATCAGTGGATAAGGATCATACAACCCTTAGGTGGGTGGTCTATAATTTTTCCCTAAAGATAATCATTTTTAGAATGTTCTTGTGGGGCCCACCATCTTCGTTGGAAAATGTTTTTTAAATTTACATGCCATGTATATACTTGTTAGAATCACATGGTTAAGAGCTTTCCAAATATTTGATTAGTTGTCTGTGGTGACACCAAAAAATCAATTTGCCTCACATTGAAGGGTATTCCATAATTGGGTTTTTAGTGTTTTGACAAATTTTATCCACTGTTCGGGTGTACCTTTTCATGACCTTCCTAAAGGCGGGACTTCTTATAATAAAAGTATTTTTATTAATAGTAATTTAATGATGGAATATACCATATATTCTCAACACTTGAATCATTAAAGTTATGTTCTTACAAAGGATTTATTAAATGTTAAATGTGAATTGAAAAGTATATTTAGTATATAACTTGGCCTTAGAAAATGTGTTGAATAAAGGTTACATGTCTGTAACACAACTTTCCTAGTTAATGGAAAGTAACATAGTGAACCTCTATAATTTTTATGCCTTAATTATTAATTATGACTTGTTTAAATTGTTACAACGCTACATGACCTATCAACACCAATGGATGACAAGGCTTGGACCAATAATAATGGTTTCAACTCTACATGACCTATCCACAAAAATAGAAGTAAAGACATGAACAAAATGACTTATCACATGATTAAAATATCAAATAGGAATGGATTCACTCGATCTCGCCTAGGATTCTAATAGGAAAATACCTTCGGACTCAGGAACCCCATTCTGATTCAAGGATGTGGTTTGGTTATGTTGATACCCACTTACACTATGATTCTTGTCAATATTTAGATGACCAGTATACTATAGTAGGGTCCTTTTCAATATTACAGTATACCTCATATACACTCCTTGGATCCATCACTAACTAGTAGGTTCCATTATGAATGCTCATATGGCCCTGTCATTTCATAACGTCATTTTTCCTTGGTCAATCACCTTGGAATCAGTATGCATCTTATTGTGGAATGCATTGGATTACACTCCTTGGATTTAACTCTTACCAATTATCTAGACTAAGATAATATTATCTTATCATTCTGTGAGATTTACGTAACCTTGGTTATTAATCTATAACTCCCCCACTGGATATCTTGTCCAGTTTCCTTGTTATGTCTTGGGACCTTCACTACTTATACTATCCTGAGGTGATTTCAGTGATGGTTGTGTCTCCCATGAACTATTAACAATAAATGGTAATTAAATATTTAATTACCTGATTTCATGTTTATACACCATCAAATCGATGATGTGGGTACTTGGGTATTTACATACATTATACCAGAATATTTACATTATATATTCATGCATGAAAAATGGAATATAACATTAAAAGTTCTGGATGTTATAGACACCGTTGTTGGTGGCACAATGGGATTTATCTCACACCCTCTATGGGTGTCATTTGATACCTAGAATACATTACATGGTTGTAGGTATTGAAAAAGGTAAGCATAAAGAGTCCAACATTTGATTGAAAATGATAGGATGGAGCTTGATAGGAGATGACGGAGTAGGATCTCGAGATTCTTGGAGTAGCTGTTCATTTCTTTTACCATGTGCAACATAATAATCCTGATGCCTTGTATCCATGATTTCTATTTTTCAAGTGACATGACATTACCTCATTTTTTTTCTAGTTGATACAATTATTGTTATTCTCGTTTACCTATTACATAAGTTTTCTTCTGCTAATTATTTATATAATATATATTTATTCCATTGTTTATTATTACTTTATATTCCTTCTGATGTGATTCACTTTTCTAATGAGTGTGTAGTCTTCCCACATACAGACTCTAGACCCTCCCTGCTAGTCGGTAGCCTCTGGAATTCGTGAAGGTGTGTTAGAGGCCATGTGTCCCACCGGGCTCGGGGCACCTATTATGTGGAATCCAGGTCAGGGTCATCACACAGTGGTATTATAGGAGTTAAATTTCATTGCTTTACTATTTGGAGAAAAGATATTGGAGAATAGAAACACATGGGACTTTTTCATAAGCCATTCTTGGGTGTCGTGAACCCATGATTAGAGTAAATTCCATGTTACCCAAAATGAAATTGTTGTTCAAATTGTCATATTACAGTTGATATTATCTCAACATTGGGTGGCTCACATGATGTGTAGTGTTTTTGATTATTACTCTATTTCAGAATATATTTCATCCTTGTCCTGATGATGTTAGGGTATAGAGAATTGATAAATGCATCATTTTAGGCACCTTGAATTCACATGTCATGCATATTGTCATTCCATATAGGTTCATTTCACTTATTTTGATTGGTTGACATGCCTTTAATTTCTGAGTGAAGTTTTGATAGTTTATTGTACTTGTATTACTTTTTCTTCGATTGAGTGATTGAATATCTCAATTCATGAGGTGTATGGGCCCTCATTGGTTGGGATGAGTAATTTACCTAGTTAGGAAATTATAATACAAATAAATTGGTGTAGTTTCTGGTTATATTTGTATGGGAACTAATACATCAGAAATGGATATTTATTATAAAGTGACTCTTGAAAACTAAAATGAAATGGTTGCACATCCTTATCCTGCCTTGTCATTTTAATTAAAGGTAAAGGATTGGACCAAGGAATTAACTAAAAAATGACATGAAACTTATACAAGAGAACTTACCGATGCACGGTCCTCAAAGAGGGTAGTTTGGGTAGTATTCATTAGATAGTGAGTTTTATTACATGTAGTTTCCACTAGTGATGTTAACTAATGCTTCTATGGTTGTTCTGAGGTGGGTCCTTGGAATTTGTAGACCAATGTCTCCATGACTTCCTCATATTGTTCTCCAGTAGGGTGGTGACTACCATGCTCTAAACATGGTGGGCCCTGGGTCACCAATATTACTTCCTGGACTTCGACTTAGGGCACTGCCCACTGCACCTGATACGACAATTGATTCTCAAGTGTGTGATAGTTTCTTACGTCTAATGCAGTCTATGAATGGTGGTCCATGATTTTCACCTACGATGGAATAAATTAACCCGAGAGTTCTAGAAGTAGCATCCTCATACATTTTCATAGGATGGAGGTTCTCATGTTGCAGAGTCATAGAAAGAGGACATGTTGTCTATATTTGAGAATATAGAAACCCCACCATAGTAGAGAGTCATTATTTCTACATACATGAACAGGTATTCGGCAAAGTGTTAGTGGCATGCAGTTACACAGGATGGTCGTCTCCATGAAATGTTATTGGATGACATCCAGACTTCATTCTACAATTAGTTTATTCTTTTTCGCAGTAAGGGATGATAGAGCTGTATAGTACATGCATCTCAAGTAGGGTTCTACATTAGGTATGGAGTATTCAACACATTTCACGGATTTACAGTTTTTTGCACCACTTTTAGCTGGTGATGAGATTTTCCCTACTAGATGTTTTAAGGATGAGCATTAGTATTCCATAAAAACTCAGGGAAATACCATTTTCTTTCTTACCTTTTCTATGATAGTTTATCAGGCCCTTATCACTAAGTGTAACCTAAGGGTTAGCACAAGTATCGGGTTCAATGGACCAATGTCGCGTTAGGCCAGTACTTCTTCTTGGGGCAGGAAACATTCCCTAGAAGTTTTTTGTTAGGGAAGTGGAATCCAGAGTATCCAATTATATAGCTTGGTGGTGTGTCATCAGTGTGGCATACTAGGGCATAAAAATTCTCAATGGTATAGAGTCACTATACAGTAAAGAACTTACAGCTGTATGGGTCTTCTATAGTTCTTTTGTAGGAATTTTCCACCAGCTTCTTGTGGAAAATGATCTATGGTATCCCCACCTTTAGGAGCAAGATATTTTTCCCGACCTCAGGCAAGGAGTTGGAATAACATTGGAAGGTCAGGCTAAGAAGGAGGTCATGGCCATGGTAGTTTGATCCTTGATCACCAGCAACGTCAGTAGAGCAGTCATGATCACGGTATTCAATCTGTTTCACATGGCAGTAGATTATGTCACTTTCATGCTTTACAAACAATACCTAAGGATCATGTTGTGAGACCATATATAGTACAAGGTAATATTACAGTGTCCTATACTATTTTCTCTTATTATTTTTGATAATGGTGCTTCAAACACTATTAGTTCAATATCTAACATGGAAAGTATCATACTAGAGAAACAACATCACTATGATATAATAAACGTAAACACACCATTGGGAATATGTATAGAGGGAATATGCCAGTGAAGAGACTTTCCCCTTGAGGTAGGAAGTTACCCTTTCTTGTCGAATATCTTTGTTCTCAAGATGACGTGCTACGATTTCACTCTAGGGATGTACTATCTAGTCTACTTTCATGCTTTTGTAGACATCTATCACTGTAGGGTATCTTTTACATCACAATAAGGTAGTAGTTATCTTCTCAATGGTGAGTGGGATGTCTAGGATGGGATAACTGGACAGAACCATCATGGGCTAGTTTATGTGACCTCCCAAATTACAAATCTTTTCAGTGAGGGTCAGGGTTTGTTTCAAACTTATTTTCCTCTAGTAGTTGATTATTTCAGGTATGGCTTTCCTGATGAATTTTCTATATTACCTCCTAATATAGAGGTAGATTTTACAATTGATCTTGTTCTAGGAGTAGCTCCGGTGTCCATTCCTCCATATGGGATGACACCTACAGAGCTTCAGGAGCTCAAGCAGCATATTGTGTCCCTAGAGGACAATGTTATTATATGGCCTAATACATCCTCTTGGGGTTCACCTATGATTTTATTTAACAAAGTGGATGTAAATTTTCTTCTATGTGTTTATTATAGAAGGTTGAACCAGATTATGGTCAAGAACAAGTGTCCACTTCCTCGAATAGATGATCTCTTTGACCTCCACCAAGTATCAAACATGTTCTCTATGATTGAACTAAGATCAAGTTATCATCAACTGTGAGTTAGACCATCAAACATACCTAGTACAATATTCTGTAGTAGGTATGTTCTTTATAAGTATCTTGTTATGTCGTTCACTCTTACAAATTGGAATGTTGTTTTCATGTCTTTGATAAATAGTGGTTTCCACCACTATTTGGACACTTTGGTCATGGTCTTTGTGGATGACATCTTGGAGTATTCTCGCACTCATAACGTCCATTCCCAACATCTAGAGATCATTCTGAGTACAATGATAGGGGATAAACTTTATGTCATGCTTTTTATGTGAGACTTCTAAATCGACAAGGTCCAATTCATGGGTGCATCCCAAGATTGTGTTTATTATACGAAGTTTCTTGGGGTTGGATGTGTATTAAAGAAATTTAATATGGGAATTGTCATGTCTTGATTCACCTCTTACTAGACTTAAAAAAGACAGGTGTTAAATTCCTATGTTCCGATGCATGCGAGAAATCCTTTCAGGAGTTGAAAAGGAGGCTTGTCTCGACACCTATTCTGCTTATTCTAGAACTAGTTAAAGGTTATATGATCTTTTGTGCTGCATAAGGCATTGTCCTAGGAGAAGTGTTGATGTAGGAAGACAATTTCACTGTTTACAAATCTTGGCAGTTGAGGCCTCACGAGAGAAATTACCTGACACAGAACCTCATGCTAGCAGCAGTTGTCCATGCCTTATGTTGCTGGAGAAATTATCTGTTGGGTGAGTGCTCTGTGGTGTATAAAAATCACCAGAGCCCCAAGTATATCATTTCTCATCATGAATTGAACCTCGTACATTGGATATGCGTTTAATATCTATAGTCATTTGATTTTGAGCTTCCATATATGCCTGGAAAGTGCAATGTGCTTGCTGATGCACTGAGTCAAAAAACTAAAACACAGGCTGTACTAGAAGCCAATGATGAATGGAAGTTAATGGCCTTCTGTTCTGAACATCACATATATTTTCAGGATAGTCATGAGTAGTATTACCTATCAACCTTAATAGTTACCTCCTCCCTCCTTGAGAAGGTGAATAGTATACAATTTTCAAATCCTGAAGGTTTGGTTATATGTGAGGGTATACCAAGAGAGAACCCACAAATGGATTTGTCTATGGATAGAGAAGATTTCATCCATCTACGTGGATGTATCAGGGTTCCTGCAGATATTAGAGAAGAGTTGATGAAAGAGTCCCACACTTCTCAGTGGGAAGGTCATCAAGGCATCTCGAAGATGTACTGATATATGCAACACCATTATTGGTGTCCTGGAATGAAATTTCTGATTGTTGACTTAATCACTAGTTGTTACACCTATCAACAGGTTAAGGTAGAGCACTAGAGACCTACAGGCTTGTTACAGCCACTTCTAGTCCCATAATAGAAATGGGAATATATTGCAATGGATTTGGTAGTTGGCTTACCTAGGTTGCTGAGGGGTAGCGATGCTATCTAGGTAGTCATTGAACCACTAATGAAATCATACCACTTCATTATAATATGGAATATTTACTCATTTTATGAGTTGGGAAGACGGTAGTTCTATGAGATAAAATGATTTCATGGGGTTCCTTGTACTATCTTTTCAGAAAAGGGATTCTCGTTTCACAACATTGTTATTGAAATGTTTGAAGAAAGCTATGGGAACTTAGGTGATTCTAAGAAAATTATTTCATCATCATATTGATGGAGAATCAGAATGGATGATAGAGGTTTTAGAGGATATGATCTGAGAGTGTTTCCTTGATTTGGGCGGTTCTTGGGAGAATCTTATCCCTCTGGTCATGTTTTCTTATAATAAATGATTTCAGTCAATGATATAGACGGACAATTTTGAGGCCTTATATGGTAGGCCATGCTTCTCACCCATGTGATGGCTAGAGGCATGTGATGCAACCCTACTAGGCCCTCGTCTCGTTTAGGAGATTTCAGAACATGTCTAGCTAATCAGGAAGTGTATGACTACCTCTCAGGATAGACCAAAATATGATGTTGATCTCCATCAATGACATCTCCAGTTCATGGATGGTGATTTTTTTTCCTTTGAGTATCACTAAGGCTAGGGCATAGACGATTATGGAAACAAGGAATGATGTTGCGTCGTTATGTTATGTTGTTTGAAATTCTACAGAGAGTCAGGCCAGTAGCCTGTTGGTTTCCATTACCTAAGACGTAACAATCCATGAAAGATGTCTTTCACTTCCCACATCTTTTCCAATATCATTCTAAAATGCCTCATTACTTTCATCGCAAGGATGTTGAGTTAGATGTCGATGATACCATTAGGAGTATCTAGTATGCATCATTGACGGAAGCATGAAAGTTCTCCGATGAATGTTGGTCCCTAACATATGGGTGTTTTGGAAGCACGGCCAAGTACATGAAGATACCAAGTAAATGGAAACCGATGTACATGCTCATTGGCCAGAGTTTTTCTCAAGCATTGTTTCTTTTCCCTTGGAAGGATAACTCAGGGGTCGAGTTCTTTAAATTGGGGTACACTGTAAGAACCCCATTTTTTACTCAGTTATGGATCCTTTAAATTTCATTTTAAATCCTTACTATGGAACTAATATGGATGCCTAATATGTTAGTAAAGGTTCCATGGATTTCTGGGGCTTTTTTGGAGCCCAGAAACAATCTTTTTGGGGGGAAAACTCTTTTCACGGTTTAGAGTAAACCAAGAGGGATTTCAGAATGGTTTTCCAAGCCGTAAAGATTGTATTTTTTCAGACAGAGCCACCTCACATGGTTTGAGAAAAACCATGCAGCCTAATCTTACGAGCCCTGCTTTTTCCTAGGTATCTGTGGGTGGGTTGCACACAGTTTGGAAAACCATGCATACCAAACCATTCGGGCAGAGCCATCATGCATAGTTTTCGCATGGTTTGATAAACTACACATAAATACTGTGCATGGGTTATTTTTCATGATACATTCCCAGGGTACCCCTTAATGATCTATTAATCCTCTACCTTCTCCCTAATAATATTTTATGTAGGTTGACCTAATTTTCCCTCATTTAGTGGTTTCTTGAAGAACTAAACATTGAATAAAGATGTCCCATATGTCTGGAATCTGATCACGCTTCCGTTCATCATGTTGGATGTGAAATAGTAAGTAGTCAAGCCCTCATTATCAATTCCTCTACACTTTCTTTCTTGAATTTGATATCTCTATGTGATCGGTTTTCACCTTTTCATAGATCTACTCAAATCCGAAGAAAATCAAGGGTCGATACTAGAAGATGAGGATCATATAACCCTATAGTTGGTAATCTATAACTTTTTCGTAAAGTTATTCATTTTTTGAACGTTTATGTGGGGACCACTAGCTTTTTTGGAAACCATTTCTTAAATTTACATTCCATGAATATAATTTTTAGAATCATATAGTTATTCTCATTCCAAATATGTGATTAGTTATTAGTGGTTACACTGACAACGCAATCTAACGCATGTTTATGGTTAGTCCATAATTGGGTTTTTAGTGTTTTGACAAAATTGAGCCACCATTTGGGTGTGCCTTTTAATGACCTTCCTAAAGTGAGCCTTCATATAATTAATTTCTTTTTATTAATTAGAATTTACTGATGGAATGTACCATGTTTTCTCACCACCTGTCCCACCTAAGGTATGTTCTTCCAAATGATTTATAAATGTGAAATGTGAAATTGAAATTATAATAAGTATATACATTGGCCTTAACAAGTGAGTTGAATTAAGGATACATGCCCATAACACAATTTTCTATGTTAATAGAATGCAACATTGTGAACCTCTCTAATTTAGTATGCCATAATGGATAATTAAGACTTGATTAAATGGTTGAATTGGAACATGAAATATCCCCACTAATGGATGACAAGGCTTGGAGAAATAATTATGTTTTCAAATCTACATAATCTATCCACTCTAATGGAAGGAAAGGCTTGAAAAAAATTAATTATTACACTATTACAATATCAAATAGGAATGGAAAAACTTGATATTGCCTTTGATTATGAGAGGTGAAGACCTCGGGTCTCAGGAACCCCATTCGGATTCAATTATATGGTTTCTTAGATTGATACCCACCTAGACTCTGGTTCGTCTCTATTCCTAGGATGACTGATATACTACCGTATGGTCCTTTTCATTATTATAGGTTACCTCGAGTACAATCCTTGGACCTAAAATTGACAAGTAGGTTCCATGGTGAAATTCCATAGGGCACTATCTTTTCTTAGAGTCATTTTACCTTAGTTGATCACCTTGGACTCAGTAGGCGTCTTATTGTGGAATTACATGGATTACACTCCTTGGATTACACTCATTCCCCTTATCTAGACTTAGATAATACTGGTTTAGCATTCTTTGATATTGATGTTCCTTGGTTATTACCCTAGAACTCCCACACTGGATATCTCGTTAGGTCTTCTTGTAACTTCTTAGGACCTTCACTACTTATTCTATCATGATGTGATGTCTATGATGGTGGTTCCAAAAATGACCAATTCACATTAAATGGTAATTATTTAATTATTTAATTGGTTAAATGTTCATACACCAGCCATGGGATGGAGCAAGTACTTGTGTATTTTGTTACATTGTACTATTTTATTTACTTTAAATATGCATGCATCCACATAGCTATATTTAATTACTTAGGACGGATGTTATAGAAACTATTGGTGGTGGACAACTAATATTTATCTCACACCCTCTCAATACACTATTTGGTACCCATAGTAGATTACATGGTTTCAGGTATTAACAAAGGGATGTATAAAGTTTCCAACACTTGATTGCATGCTGATATGATGGAACTTGAGAGTCGATGAGTGAGTTGGATCTCAGGATGTTTGGAGTAGCCTTTTTTTCTTTTGCCTTGTGGAACATGTTTTTCTTATTTTCTTGTATCCATGCTTTCTAGTTTTATAGGAACAATATATTATGTCATAAATTTTCCATTTTATAAAAACATTGATGTTCTTGTTTATCTATTGCATCAGTGTTCTTTGGATGTTTATTTGTATCATTTATATAGCTTCTGCTATTTACTATTCATTTAAATTCATTCTGTTGCACTTTATTCTGTTCCAGAGGGAATAGTAATCCCATTGACACACCCTAAGCCCTCACTGCTTTTCGGTAGTCTCTAGTGTTTTATAAGAGTTTCCTAAGGCAATGTGGCCCACTGGGTTTGGGGTACCCGTTATGTGGAATCAAGGTCTAAGATGTCACAAGTCAGCTGATGTTTTCCATATAAGTGTATATATATTTATATTTTTTCTTGAGTTTTAAATTTTTTCAAAATTTAGAAAATTAGAAAATATAAAAACATGATTTCATTTAATTTATATAAGCATAGTATCATTCTTTGGTTGTGTGTTTCAGTCAATTTTTACTTATACACGATCTAACATTTCAATTGAAAAATATTGAAGATGAATTTTTCATTCCTTGAGTAAAGAAACAAACTCACAATAGATCATGAGATACACTAAATGATAATATTCCTTATTATATGAATGATTATTTTAACAAGTTACACCAACTTTGTCTAACAAATTAAAAAAACTCAAGTACTTAGCGTGTGTAAAATTAATACCAAGTGAAATATGAATAAACCATCAGATGAAAAAGATGTACATTAATCTCTAATAACAAAATATAAAAATAAAATCCCATCTTTTACATCATTAATTCCATAAATAAATAATCCATAAAAATCTTTAAAACATGATTGACCCAATTTGAAACCAAAAAATCAAACTATTTGATAACATATTCTCCAAAATAGACAAAAACGTTTCTCTAGACAACATTAATTGCTCATAAAGTAACATACCAAACAAAACGTCCCCTAATTATATATTAACTTAAAATATAGTAATATTTTCCCAAAATAAATTAACCCATTATACTAAATAATGTATTCTTCCAAAGTACCATTAAAAATTTCTCAAAATATCATTAATCAGTTCAAAATTAAGGCACAAAAGGTGTATCTAGGAAATTGATAATATGATCAACCTTGAAGTTATCAATCCATAATGGTACCAAATGTTATTAAATTATTGTAATTTGATAACTTTATATCCTCTAATTTTATCTAAAACCATCCCTAATACAAACTATAACGCCCTAGATCTGTACACCTATACCTAGTTCTAAAAAATATTATTTATATGCTGGATTAGTTAAATATTTATGTGACCTAGATATAATTATTAAGATATCAATAAAAACATTGAGTCAGTAACTAACCCAAGTTCTATTATGTTTTGCATTTTATAGAAATTGGAAAAACAATTAACTAAAAAATATATCATTCTCATCAAATAGAAATTTATTACATATACCAATAGTTTATTATTCCATAATAATCCTTTTACATTTATGAAAAAAATTATATACACAAGTTATCATTCTCAAAAAATCATATATGGTATTCAAATTCATAACATTTGAGAATAAAAAATAAGAAGGGTGAGCTCCAATTTTTAATAATGGTAAACACAACTAATCCAAATTTGATATTATAAGTGAACATAATATGATCATTTGGTAAAGAAAGTATAATTAATTTAAATGAATATAGAATAGGGGAAATCATACACAATGTAACATTGATCATAAATCATGAATCATAGTATAAATATTTCATATGATATAATTCCAATGTTTTGAACCACAGATTAGTTTCTAGTCTAAAGAGATACGAGGACCCCCGGTGCACCTATTCATATTTGAGAGGCTTCAAACTAGAAATTGGGTTCTATGGTGGTACCATGGAGAGACAACACCCCAATATAAATCTTGAAATATAAATTGAAATTAACTAATAATCATCAACAATAATTAACTATGATAGTAAATTAAACAAATAAAACATGACATGTTATATTAAATATAAATTCAATCACATGTGGTCATATTGACACACAGTCATACTAGAATGAAAAAACTAATAACTCATTAATCTAACCAGATATAAAATATAAATAAAATAATGGAACATAGGGGGATCTTCTATCATCTCAGAGCCTCTTAGAATATCTCAATCATGAAACATTATTCATATCCCCAACCTTAAACTAAACATAGTTAAATATGATTAGATACCAATATGCCATGGACACCCATGTACAATATTCATATAACTCGGAAGGGAACCAACAATGGAGTTTTATACATAACAAATATATATAGTTTACACACATTTCATATTCCTAAAAAAATTAAATAAAAAATTGTCAAAGCATGAAAAAATAGTCATTTTCCATACTTGGGTTATAACATGTCACTCAGTATTGAATATACTAACTTAATTTAGTGGATGATGTCATTGATATTGTCAAATTACTCACCCAAGGGAACTATGTACTACCATAGAAACAATGCCCAAAAATTATTCCTCCTTCATATAGTTTCATATTTCATCATGTATACATAAACAACTAAGGGAAATATACCCATATTTGGATCATACATAAGCACACATGGGCAACAAAACCATAACAAAAGTATATGATAGAAACTCATGGGAAACATTCCCAACCCTGGAACATAGTAAGGCCACATGGTGAATCCTTTATCTTATAATATTGAGAAATATCATACACCTGAGGGGTCCCACCCTCTACCAAGATCAATGTATCGATACATAATTACCCAAAGATTCATATATGACCTATCCCCAGAGTTCACATTCATATTTCAATCAAACATACTAATAAAACACAAATTTAAAAAGCAATATCCTCCCAAAAACATCATATAGTATTAACCATGGGTATCACACCTGGGAAAATCATATATTTCACGTATACCATGGGGAATATCCACTCACGGGAACCTTACACCACATCACATAGGTTGGAAACACACCAAAACCCCACACATCCTTATTAGCTCAGCCTCTTATGTGAAAAACCAATCTGGGACACTATAGCCATTCTTTTCTCACACTATCTATTCAGGATTCATGGTGATACATGAAATCATGACTACCCATTCCTATATTAACCCTATTGTTGGATAAGAAAATTACTAGGGCACTGAAATGGGTCCCTAAGATCCAAATATAACTCACACTTGCCACAAGGGTTCCCATATCTATGTTAAAACTATATGGTCATGTATATAATTTAGATTCTGTAACATCCTTTCATATCCCGATGAACATCATGAAAAAACACTAGAATCATAGGATAATCCACACTAACACCACTCTATAATGAAGTAATACCACTTTTAACTCTCTTAAAAGACATCCTATGTCTATCCACCCACACCCAACTTGTTCAAGATCATTCTTAATTCCTCCAACCTGGTTACTCACATACTACAACGAATGTAATGTTCACATAATTCATTAATGAAATAGACCGAATATATAAGTTATCTCAAGGGTCCCACATGGCCAATCCCAAGGACATCCATCTCAATTCATCACTCGCCACTATATAGATGTCCCTAAACAAACACATCACTCGGGTTATTGAATCTCTATCATTTTAATTTATTTAATTCATATCCCTCATGGTCAAAATAATGAAAGGAATTCATTTATAATCAAAGACTCTTCCATCAATAGGTGTGGCATAAAGTTAGTACACATAGTTATATTTTGTCCCTTGGATCATTTTTTAGTCTATTTTCATTTCATTCTAATTAAAAAATTTCTACTTTATGTTTTATCAACTTTTTAGTGGTAACACAACACATCACATGAATATAACAAAAATTCAAAACCGAAGTTGTATCATCAAGGAATGAATTACCTCATAGAAAAAAATTCCCTTTTAATCATAGTCGGGCATCTCTCACACATGCTCGTATATGTACGAAGGCCATCATCCAACCACCTAAGGCCCTATAAGAAACTACAACAATTAAAAACAATTATAAATTTTTTATATTTACTTATTCAATTAAATATTAATAATTTAAAATAAATATGATAAATATTTCAATAAGGTAGAAATGCACAAAAAAACACCATGTTACCTCGTCACACCGAATCAATGACTAACTAATTAAGAAAGGTCCATGTATCACTCTCGACACCTCCCTAAAAAAATCACTAATAATCATAACTCAATTTATATGCAATTTAATACATATTAATATTGGATAAAATAGTATGAAAAATCTATTAGGACACATAACTTATTAGAAACAACATGTGATGATGTGAAGACATCATATAGAGGTGTAATCTCTCTACGATGAGAAATATAATAATCATCCAGGTCTATTTTCTCCATTATCTGGTGGAATCAACACTAAAAACCTATCCAAATGCATCAAAAATTTCGGCGGAAAAGAATCCAAAAAAGAGGAAAGCAAATGAAGAACAAAACAAATATCACCTTTGAAACACATTGAAACCCACCATAAGTAATTGAGTTCAAAGGGGAAGAACAGAGGGGGAGGTGTAATGTCCCGACCTGGGTGCCACAAAACTAGGGCCCCGAACCAGACCACTACATGACCTCAAGTGTGATTCCTCTATGCCAGAGGCTACCCAATAGTAGTTGGGGTCTAAAATGGAATATTGAGGATGCTATACCCTTATATCAGAGTACACAATAAGAAGTGAATTACAAAAAATAAAACACATTATAGTAAGAAAAGATAATAAATAGACTAAAACATGTTATAATAAATTCAGATGCACTAAAGACCTGAACGACTAGACCATGCATACATCCAACTCTTATCCAAACCAGCTATATAGCATACCAAAATAAAGTAAACATTAAAATTGGTCACTAGAATCATCAATCAAAACCAATTAAGTCATCTAATACCACTCATGAAGTCCTACTCAACCACAATACTCAACATAGCCCTAAGCCCAATCCTATTCCAATAATAATCATGTGAGAGTTGCTCATGTACCCAAGTGCAATGGATTCCCTAGAAAGGTGTGTGTAAGACCATATAGTCCACCCCAATAGTGTCTAATAAAAATTCCAGTCATTGACACAGTGTATTGATATGAACAAGGTAATAAATTAAGAGTACGTAAAAGAGATAAAACCCAAGGAACAGAACATCTCAACTATTATCCACTAGCCCAAGGGTTCTAAAATGGAACCCAGAAAAATCAATCATGCAACGACATAAGATATCCCAATTGAGAGTAACATGGGGGTGCACCATATCTAAAAAACCATAGGGTGATTCTATTTATTAAACTCACGAATACATAAAAAAACATCCAATGTACCTGTATCATGTAACTATGCCATTAGTTCCTAGAACATTGTTCTTCCATCTAAACTAAATATTAACATCCCTAATGAACATGGATGGAACCTTAATCTACAACCTAATGATAATACAACTATCTGTACAGATAATTATTTTTAGGTCTATCAAGCACATCAGAAAATATAAAATTACTTCTTGGAACCCCGGTCCATCATCCATTTATACATAACATTAGGGGTGCCCAAACCCTCAGTTTGTCCTAGCCATAGGAGGAGGGGAATCAGTCGAACATCCTTTTCAACATGGTATACCATCAGAAATCCTTGAATTATTCTAGAACTCTAACCATAAATTATACCATTACTGTCAAGAGCCTCAATATGACACCATATCCAAAGTATACTTCATGTTCCAGGAGCATCAGTCCATCACCCAACCATTCCTTCATTTTTTAAATACAATGTTCAACATAACGTCTTTAATAAATGTTCATGAAAAACACAAAAACCAATTTTTAATCCATTAAAACATTATAATGTCACATTAGGCCTTTATAACCAAAATATTATTCAACAAATCCAAACCCTTTTTCACATGTCTAAAGAACTAAACCAACAACCTTATTTAACTTTCCAACATAACCCTTTTAAAACCAGGATATTTCTCTTTGAAAACCAAAAAAATCCCAATGTATACATTTGTATTAATTTAATTCTAAGATTCATTAAGGAATTTTCATAAAATGGGAAATCACAAACCGATTTCAAAAGAACATATTAAATATATTTAAAACCCCCTTATAAACCAATTGGAGGAAAACACCTCATTTCAAATTAAGGATAATTTAAAAACATAAATTTCAACATTCTAACACAATAAACCTGGTAAAATCCTAATTCATTTTCTTAAAACCATTTTAAAATTATCATAAGAAACTAATAAATGCTTAACACATAAAATCATATCCAAAAAAACCCTTTACATCACACTTTTACCCTTTTTATGAAACAGATCACCCCATGGGAGACTCTAAGTTATGAAACATGGTCATCCATGGATCCAATGGGATTATTGAAAAGTATAAGGAATCAATATAATGATAAATAAAATTTATTAAACTAATGGATAAATCATATCACACATGGTCTCAAGGATATAAATTTTACTAAAGATATAAAACTGCTATTCAGACTACGGGTAATGTTATTAGATAGGCTACCTCATCAACGATGCTTTCCAAAACATTTCCCAATGATTGGTGGCCTAATATAGACCCACTAAAGCATCATACAAACCCATTAACACCCAACCAACCTCCTCATGATCACCCAAGATCTATAAATACACCAAAAAAAATAATTAATTAATTATAAATATTAGAATTAATTAATAAACCAAAACACATCTAGGAATAATGCTGGAAAACTCACTTGATCATCATGTCCCACTGAAACAGAATCCAGTCACACCCCAAAGTCATGTGGAATAACCCCTAACACATTGTATTCCAAATAAATAAGATTTAATACCAATTTGGAAACTAATTGAATTAAACTATTTGTAAAAACTTAACAAAAACCATTGTCAGAACATGCCTTAATGAAACACCATGAAATGAAATTTAGAATCCATATCGGGATTTCTTCTTCTTAAAATGACCAAAATTCCCCTGATAAAAGGACAATTATACCGTGGTCTACTTGAATAATCAAAAATAAATTAACCAAAAAGCCCCAAAATTAGAAATAAGAGAGACGAGGGCCGAAAATAAGGGAAAATGGTACAAATAATATTTTAACGAGATTCTGGGTAGTCTGATGGTTTGGACGCATGGATTTCCAAACCGTGGTCCAATTGTGTAACCATTATTATCAAACATCTTCTTCCCACATTATTAGGAAAAACTATTTAAAAAACCATGCACCAAAAATGTTTTCAATACTGCCTCCCACTTAATTCAAGAAACATATTTTCTTTGAAACCATTCGTAGCTCGTGCACCATTACTCAAAACCCCCCAAACTCACATGTTTTCAACATTTTCTTCTCATGGTTTACCTAAAATAAATATCTCACTGTGAAAATCAATCATGTGAAGTTAAAAATGAAATAAAATCCTCTAAATAATCAATGCTCTGCATGGTTTCTTTTAGACCATGAATCCTAGGAAAAAATATTAAAAACATCTGAAACGTAACCTAGAGACTCTGGAGCTCTTCCAAACAGCTGGTCCACCTCCCAAGAATCAATAATCATCTCAAATTTTTTTTTTGAGGCATTCAACAACCAGAAACCACATCCTAGTTCTTGATTTGAGATTCAACCCATCTGGTAATAAAAATTAAAAATCCTTCAGAAATTTTCGATAAATATAAACCATAGATCTTAAAGGAGGTATAAGATCTATAGGGAAACACCTAAAAAATTAACAGTCTTCCCTCACAATAAATAATATGGCTCTGATAATTTATGTGGTGTGTCCATAGTGTCTATGGTGAAATGATCCCTAAAATATTGTAGTGTTTGGATCCACGTCATAACCCTTCATGAGGGAAGCTCAATCCCTACCTCCAATGTATCGACCATATTGTATCCCTCTAGGGATGAATAGTTATCCTCCCTGACAAGGCCCAAACTACATAGTAGAATGTGGGTGTTGGTTTAGCTAAATCCATGATAAACCCCAACCTATGGTGAATCCTCAACCCCTTCTATACATTTTCAACATGGACAGCAACATACCACCCCATGGGAAGCCTGATCCCGACCACTAGAGTGTCATCCACTATGTATCCCTCTTGGGTCAAGTAGTTATTCTCCACAATAGGGGCCATGAATTGGGGTGGCCCTTGGATTGTGACATAGTGGGACCCTCAAAATAGTCATCCCCATGGAGAAGACTCAAACACTACACCATGTACTATGGTAAGGTTCTCTCTATGTTCCCTCAAAATAGGCACCAAGCCACAACTACGATGTAGCATCCCTATAAGTTTCTCATAGGAGAAACTCCTGGGAACCATTACAAAACCATGATCTTAAATAGATCATCATTCTCTACCCTCAGCTACACTATGGTCTTTCTTATCAACAATCCACTATCTTTCATCCGAAATTGTTTCACTAGGGTGTCTACCTACAAATGAAAAATCACCTACAGGGCCACTCGAACATTCTGTTAAACTTACCTAAGCATAAAAAATCTTATGTAGATATTTTTACACATCAAAAAACATCTCTTAAATAATATTCAATTATTTTAATTTTTATATGAACCATGATTCTAAAAAAACCCCTCCCTTACTGTGAGAAATAAAATTAAAAAAAAATTCATATTTTACAAATGAGAGAGTCTTTACAAACTCCCAACCAATACACATATCATCCAAGATAATTTCCAAAAACAAGTAAAACAAATACCAAACTACCCTAGAAAAAATATTTATCAACCCATTACTTCATATCCCAAACAACAAAAAATGTTCTACTTTGAAATATTAAACATGATGTGCATTATTCACAAAACATGTAAAACCCTCTCTCATACAATGAAAACACAAAGACTATGCTCAAACACACTTACCTATATCAATAAACCATGTTTTAATCCACTAATATATTATTGGATAATAGTACCCCCATAGATCTCCCCTCACAATGGCTGATTCTGAGCCATGGTTCTCTGATCCAACTAAATTTACCACCGAAACAATTTTTAACTTTCTATCAACCCATGCGAGTTAGTTTCCACCTCACTAAACCCAATTATACATAAAACACTAGTAAGTACTTGTTTGCATAAAATTTACCAATAATGATTGGTCTCACTCAATGAAACATGGTCACATCACCCAATCTCAATGTAATAACTCCCAAGATAATTCTTCAATCATTCAAAAAACCGAACTAATTTCTACACATGAGTCTATGTGTAATTCTTTGGTTGGTTCTATAACCTAATCTTTTGTCATGCTCCACTCCTGAGCACAAACATATCTTCAATCCTACTCATTCTATGATCATATATAAGACTATCCTGAGACTAATGTTGTTCATGAATTCCATTAAACACATCATCTAAACCATAAATATGGTGTTCATCAAGGAACCAGATAAAAATAGATCCATCTTCCAACCATTGTCTAAGTGTCATATCTACGCTCCAATGACTCATCTAACTACCACCAAGTCCCTATCATCCTAATTTTATTTCTATAATTTCCCATTATCTATCCATTAAAACCATAATGAATATATATAGTCCTTATGATCTTACCTGATCACCAAATCAAAAAAATTCAACTATTCCCTTCTCACTAGGAATGTAACCCTCATCATTTATTTTACTTTAACTAGTAATGAAATTCACAATCTCCAATTTCATATAATTCAATCCCTATCATAAAACATAACTATTATCATTCCATGAATGCAATAGCTGATGGATTTTCGACATCTTGCTTCCCTCACAACCCAAGATAGTTATTTTAAGGAACGAACTCATATAGTTCAGACCATGGTACACTAATCCATCCCTAAATCAACCTATCACTACAGTATGATATTTACATTTCTATCATAATATCACGCCATCATAATTTGTGTTTATTCACTAAAAAAATAAATCCATGAATCATACTTACCCCTAGACAATCATCAATTAAATAGCATCACAAATATTGAGTGTGCACTACTTCAATTTCATCAAGAAATAATAGTTTTATTTCCAAATACAACTCTGTCACAAAAACCGACCCATGAACCTATGAATTTCAATTCATAAAACATTTTATTACATGACTAAACCCCTAAGAATGAACCTCATCTATGTTAGTCTTATATAATAAAAAGCACACAAGTTTATTTTCCCAATAAGGATCACTTATCACCTATTCTAAGGAAAATAAAATCCTCACCCATAACTATGGAATCATCCAAATATAAGGAACATTTACTCATGATATTACCATGAATGTTATTTCCATATAAGATCATGGTGTCCTATTTCATTGGGAACCACACCCAAAACTAATAGGTTTTTGTGTTATAAATTTACTTCCCATCAAAATTGAACTTTGATTACAAATCACTATACGTTTTTAACGAATATAATGTCATCATTATTCATTTATCACATATATTGTAGAACAAAATGTGCACTATTTTTATAACCTAATGAATCTTCCAATGATTCTGTCTCTAAAGGATCTCACAATCCAAAGATAACCCCTTACTAAAATTACACTCATATATATCACTCATATCTTTTACATCATTAGATGAATATCAGGGAGCTAGGATCTCCTATCTGGCCCATAAATCCAATCTGACATAGTCCATAAGTAATGAGACAACCTTTTATTCCGATCATAATAGCACATGAAAACTCATGTTCCAAATTTCACCCACACTAGGGTTCTCACACATATAAACTTTTCATGTTTATAATGAAAAATCCTCACCTTATCAAGGAATAGATCCTAAATGGTCATATCTATATGTGAATTCCCCTCTAAATCCATATTCTAACCAATGTATATATATTTATATAATGGAACATCCTATAATGATCTATGCCAGATACACCATAGTCATATGGTTTGGTTAACTAGAATTCCACTAAGAAACAAAAAGGTAAACCACCATATAGGATTGTATTGACACCTTCAGTAACCAAACCTAATTTCATTCAACCTCAAGGGGTATATCACTAAGTTATCAAATTACAATATCTTCCTAAAAAGGGTTACTGTGAATCCCTTACACCATGGGACATCATTGTAATAATCTTGGTGCATGCCTCCATAAAATCCACATAACCTATCATCAGAAAAAAAATCTATGGATTGTATGACTATAATTCCATCAATATGTTATATGAGAAAAATGGATAAGTTATTTTGAGACTATAAATACATGAACTATAATTATCAATTATATAAATTGAATAAAAGAAGATTCATGTCATGTGAATCCTAGGTTCTAAATATGATTCACGTAAATAGATTCTTTATAATGATCTAGTTGTCAGAAACCTAATAAATAATAAATCCATGAAACCATGTGTGTCACACGAAGTGAAACCAGACAACCATTAAGGTGTAAACCAAGAATAGTAACCTCATATCCCTATTCACCTAATCATTCAATTAGAAAAGGTGTTCTGGTGACACTAGCATGAGGATTTTTTCAATCTCTATCATATTATTATTCCATGTCTACCATCTGATTTAATAGTTAGACATAACAAAAATTGTAATACGAATTTATAATTCCACGAACCTAGACCAATAATCAATCTCCTATTTGAATAGAAAATGGTACCACAAGTGCACCACACCGTACGGTAGAGGCTTCTTACTAGTTGTGGGGGTCTATGCTAGTATCATGGGGACACTATACCCCAATATTAGACTAGAGATAGCAATAGAAAATAACTACTCATCATCCCTAATAAAAACACTCTAATTATATTGATGAAATAAAACACAATATGATAAATTCAATGTAAATGTGAGAGAATACAGTCATACATACACATGGTTAAACTAGAGTGCAACATCTGATCATGCATCAGTCAGATCACATATACAAGATAATGAAAAGAATCAATGATTATAGTCTCTACTAGAATTGTTGATCCTCATCACATCCTGGTCACTCAATCCTATCAGAGTAATACTATTGGGTAATAAAACATTGGTAATTTTCCCTAGATTATCCTATGATCAGTGAAATCAACATGGGTACCCATGTACCATAGCTACTCAATCAGGGTGTTAGACAAACTTAGTTGTGAACCTCTAATATGATCCCATGTATAATGAGTACATATAGTTTATGCACATGTAATGTTCTCAATTGAATAAATAAATACAATGTGTAATCATGGATAAAATAACAATCATAGATCCCCATGATATAACTAAACACCCATGATCAATTATACATATTTCTTCTAGTGTTGGATGTCTCAACACATGTCATATTAATCATCTTGGGAGGGCCAAGTCCTACTGCCAAACTAGTGTCTTACCATTAATTCGGATTCAAATATTTTTAGATATCTATGAATATACATAAACTCCTAGGGTAAATATAACCATTCTCGAAACATATGGAACTACTAAGGGAATATACCCATCCATAAAAAAATGAGAACCACCAAGGGGAACGATAACCATACATTGTATATAGTGAAACCGCCAATGGAATTCCCCATACTATAACAAGGGGAAATATCATAGATATGGTTGATCAATTCCTCTACATGAAACTATGTATAATGAACTTATTACCTAAACATATATTCTCTATAAATCATGACCCATTAATTATGTTTCAAAAAAAAATATAACATGTAAACTCTGGGTCACATCCTCCCTAGAACCTCATACAACATCCACAAAATGTATAAAAACAAAACCTCAGATATATCATATATACCTAGGTGAATACCCCCTCCCCAGAACATGATACCATATCAAATGGTTCAACTACTCACTCAAAACCAAGAAAAAACCCTCCTTTATTAGCCTCTCTACCCCTCAATCCATCCGGATCACTACATCCATGCCAGGCTCACACAATTGAATCTGATTTTAAGGTGACACTCAGAATCAACATTTACCATTTAAACACTAACCCTATCAAGGTTTAAACTAATAATTAGAGAACCCATTAGTGTCCCATAGACCTTATAATAACTCAGTCCCCACCCATGGGATCCCTTGTAATAGTACAAACTCTCAATCCATTCTCATCACTCATAAGGAATAATTAACCTTTAGTCACCATGATCTTCATACGACCTCCCTTGAATTATATGATAATCCCCACTAGAACCACTATGGGAAGAAATAATTACCCCATTCACTCTCCCCAGTGTCATTCTAGGCTGATCTGCTAACACCTAACATCTTTATGATATATAATGGATCGTCAAACCCATATTTTCACATATTAGAGGGAAATTAATTCTTTCCCCATTATATAATTAGAATGACCAAGGAATATAATTTATCACAATGGTCCCACATTACTAATACTTAGTCTATCTATCTCAATTCACCTCTCACCTCTACATAGTGGTAATTAATTAACCTATTACTACAGTTTATATGTCTCATTAATTTCATTTTATTTAATTAATACCTCTTTGGTTCCATACATCTCAATAAATTAATTTATAATCATGGCCTCATCTATCAGTGATTAATGTGTCATTATTGTGAAGTAGGGTCTATCATAGCCCTTGTCACATTGTTCAATCTATTGGATTTTTATTTAATTAAAAAAAATTACTTAATATAATTAGGGTCCACCATCTTAATGGTGAGACCACACATCACATGAATATAAAAATTCAGAAAACAAAGGATCATTTTGAAGGGACTATGTTGGAACCAATGTGAACAGCATAGAAAATACGGCGTTGTGTTTGTTTTTAATGTGATTATATTATTATATTTTTTTATAGTTATTAAGGATGTTTATGTTTGTGAATAGTAATTCCATTTTATACCATAATTATTATTGAATAATATGGAATCATTTCCAAATTTTATTATATTTTTTTACATAAATGTTGGAGTGTAAAAAGGCTTTACTTCATTTCCATATAATGGAATAATAATAATGTAGGTTTTAATGGATGATGAAATATAGTGAAAATAATTTTTTGAATATGTTCTTTGATCACTTATTTTACATGGTTTTATATCGATTTCATAAATCATACTTGTGATTGAATTTTCATTCGTTATTTATGGTTGTTTAATCACATGATCACACGGGTTAAAAATATTTTTCACATTGGGGTCTCACTAATTGTATGAATTAAGAGGAGATCATTATATGGAGGTAATAGGAATATCAGATGAATATAGATCTATTGAATTATTAAAAGTATTTTAGTAAGAACTTATTGAAGGTTCGAGTGTATAAATGAAATCTCATGATCATATAAGTAGCACATGTAGGGAAAGAGGATATATCATGATGTGATAATGGGGGGTGTTTGATCATGTATTATTAAATGGATCATATAATAAAATTTTTCATAAAACTAGAGATACATGAAAGGAAATATCAAATTATCAATGGGACACTAGTCTAGTGAAGCACATAATCCATAATGTCTTTTTATTATCCAATTTATATAGATATATCTGGTTTGGAGTATTTTTCATAAAAAAGGGTGGTAAAATTTTCAAAAAAATACCCATTGTTCACTTATTAATGGATGAACGGACGATTAAGGGAACAATCAGAGTTGTAATAGTTTTATTGAATCAGTCACATAATTAGGTTATGTGATGAAGATTCCTTATATGGATCACATGATCACATAAATATAGAGGTCATATTGGAACTTGATCAAATGAAATATATCTATTATAGAAGTTAATATAAACGAGATACCCATTGTGGTCTAGTGAAAAAATTAATGTTACATGGGTTATGCGCAAACTAGTAGCGAGATTGTAAATTTTTTTCCTTATCATCAAAATTTGGGACCATGGGGTATGTGACATATGGCCTCATGATAGTGTTACATGTTGTGGTCTTTCACATAGGTCCTTACGTCTGAAGATAATCAATCTCTGGTCTCAAGAAAGTGTTAATTTCCACATATCAAGTTAGTTTTAACTCTTAAATATATGTGTTTCAATGTTTTTATAAATAAAGTGGATCAGATTAAAGCCTATAATTCTCTAATTGATGATGTAAAATAAAAAACATAATTTTAATAGGGAAAATATGAACTTCAAGTCAATAAACTAAGGGATATATCTTCTATAAAAGTGTATATTGAGTAGTCAATGAATGTGATCTATGAGAAGTAATGAATAGTCATTAATACATTGTAATGGTAGTGTTCTATAAAATGGATGACCTTGAAATAATTCTATAATAAAGAATAAATATTACAAAATAATAGATATTCGCACATTAATACTTCATCAGTATGTGTACCTTGGATGATTCCCATTGTGATGAGCAAAGAAAAATATATTTTGTTCTACTTTAATTTTATATATTTATGTATTTCTTGTGGGTTTGCTACTATTAGATAGTTTTAAGATGTTTTATCAATATTTGGGTCTAAAAATCGTTATTATATCAATGTTTTTTAGTGTAGAACATGCTTTCAGAAGTAATCTCTAATGAAAAATATTGTCAATGTTATAAACATTCCTATATTTAATGGTAGAAACAATTAGATATATAAAAATACCATAACATAACATATTTTTTCTCTTGGTATAGATGTTATGTTTTACCCTAAATGGGGTTTAGAATAGTGATATGATAGGACTTTCAATGATTTAAATTGATAAAATACATTAGGATGTGGATGATAAGTCCTTAAGTATGACAAATTGTGATTTCATGGATCAAATATATATCAAATTGGTTTGTTTTACTAGTTCTAATACCATGATGAAAAAATTGAATAATATATATTAATTTGACAAAAATGTGAAGAATGCAGAGCCCCAATTGTTTCACAATAAATTTGATGAGATGAAAATGTGTTTAGATAAAAATGCATACAATTTATATCATTAAATCGGAGATTATATTGGATACATATAGAGACTTGTAGAATAATTAACAAATTTCTAAATCATAAAAAATATTTTTTAATGGAATCAACTAATTTTGAATCAAAAATTGTTGTCTCTTAAAGAATGAAATTTGACCAAACTACCTATGAACAGCCATCTATGAAGCCTTATGACTTATAAAATTTGAATTTATCTAAGGGAATCATCAAATCATACTAGTAATGAAATTTAATTCATGGTTATAGAATATTTGAACATTAATGATGATAAAAAATAAAGATGAAGAGTAAGAGAAACATCAATTAATGGTGTCTAGAAAAATATAACGTGGAAAAGAAAGATTCAAATGTAATATTCCACTTATTTTCTTTCAATATAGAAATGTTGGGTTTTATTTTAATATCCCCATAGATATTTGGTTGTGACTAATGTAAAAAACCTATTTTATAGATCCTCTAATGAAGCTTCCTATCCAAAACTAGAAGTTCATCGAGATAAAAACTTCTGAGAAAGAGTTATTATGAGAAAACAAAAAAATAAGAATATATACAATTTAGATGTAGTTGAAATAGAAATAAAATATGATATTTAGGATGCTATAATGGCTAATATTTAGAATAAATAAAATTATTAGGAAAATTTTATTATAGTGTAGGGAATTATTTATCTTAAGGAAGAAATTGAATGTTATTTCAAAGAACATGTTATTTAAAGAAATAAAATTCAAAATATAATGGATAATTAATGGAATAATTTAAATATATGGATCATTTAAAATAATTTATGATCATATATAATGTGATCTTAATTATTATATGGAATTTCAAATTAATGCAGATGATGTATGAAATATCAAGATCGAGTTAGAAGAACTGAATAATGTGATTTACGACACTAATTTGTGTATAAAATGATGAATGAATGAGATATAATCATTAAATGAATATATTATTTATCAGAATAAGAAATTATAGGTAGGATAGAAATCATTGGATCCATAGAATAAAGTTTTTTTTTTAGGTTCAATAATAGTAAACAAATATAAATTATCAAGTGTAGCTCAGAAGGTGTCAACAACATAATACTTGAATAAAGACCCAAATTATCATATAAATGTGGTATTTTTTATGAGGATAAGACACAAATGATTTAAATTATTATGTAATGGTACGAGAGAAGGTATATGATCCTTAATATTGTTTTTAACAATAAAAAAGTTGATTTGTTGATAATAGGTACTCCTATAAGATAAAATAAGAATATTTTTGATACATTTCAAGATGAAATGGTTAATTGATAAATTATGGTTTTTATGAGTCTAGAGGAAAGTGGGGGAATTAAAGATAGAACATATATCCTCTTGTGATGTATAATTTTTTTTATACCTTGTTCTCACCATATAAATTTATGATAAAGAAAGAATATATTTTAATGGAGAAACATGAGGAAGTCGAAAATTGAGAATGATACTATATACACTATATCGAAGAAGTAATTCCTAACTTGGATATTTCATTTATTATTCAATCATTAGGTGAAATTAGTAGATTATGAGGAAAATATAATTGGTGATTCATTCCAGAGAGGCCAAATACAAATAAATTATTCTCAACATAATAAAATTATTTTTTGAAATATATATTCACCATTGGTAAATGAAGAAGAGTTTGATTACATGTACTATGATGGAGAAAAGAATTACAATACACATTATACTCCAAATAAATCAAAAATAAATTATAAATAGAAGGGGATATTTAGAAGAATAATCTAAACTAAATTTCTATTAAAGAAAAAAACACCACTAGTATTCTTAATAGTGTGTTCTCATCTCACATGACAAGTAAAAACAATTTACTAAATAATGTGATGAGAAGGAATGATTGAATAGTATTCTTTATAAATAATGTAGACCACAATATCAAAGGGAATTAAAATACACATTTGGATAATGATAAACTAAATAAAATTAATGTTATTTACATGGATTTATTTTGACACGATATCATGTGTGTGAACCCACTATGTGACTTAGGAATCAAATTCAATAAAAATCGATGTATTTATATTTGAAATGTTTGGAACTCTCTCATGGATGGATATAGGAACAAAAGTAATCTATACGAGGTTAATAGTAAAGGGAATACATAAATTCAAACATTTCAAGAGGGAAAAAAATGTAAAATCATAGTTAAGGTCAGATTCACCAACATATCACGGTAAATATATCCATGTTAATATATATAGTGAAAATTATTAATCTGAAATAAGGTAATGAAAATAAATATGATTCTTCTATGTGGGTAAAATGGTTTGATATCAATATTGACCAGAAAACAAACATGTGTAGAATCTACTAGTTCCAACTCTCACTAAAGTGTTTATTATAATGAATACATTAGGAATATAGAGATAAATATATTTAATTTTATTTATATATGGTTATAGGATAATGGGATGTGTTATGATCATGAAAATCTAGGTAGGGGTCATGGGGTTCATGAAGAGAAGTCTATGAATATTTTAAAATAATACAAGTTATAATTTTAAAATAGAAATTATAAAAATGGAATAGAGTACGTATCCACTGAGTTTTAGTAATATCTTGAGAACCATGGAATTAAAAAATAGGTTTCATCAATCATAACCCCAAAAATGGGGTTCTGTAATGAATAAATCAATAATTAAATTTTTTTTTAGAAAACTATATTGATTGAGAGTGTAATTTCTCAACACATCAAGAAAGAAGATATTGATGTCACTGTGTACAATTAGAACCAGGATGTACTACATCCAAGTGAAGAGAAAATAGTCTGTGAGATTTTTCATGGAATGAATCCTTTTTAATGAACTCTCATGATCTGGAAGTCTATTTTATATCCAAAACAAATAATAAAATCATGGAATGTATGGAGATGTTGTATATTTTGGTGGATTCCTTGGACACTCAAGGAAATGTATGACCGATAAATTCTTTAAAAATTGGTTGATGAAAAATTTAGACATCATTGATGTTATGATCATTATAGATTAAAATATGAATAAAACTCGACAATAAAATTATATTTTTTTGTGAAGAATAATATGAATTAGTTCATGATATTGATTTAAATTTTGATATTGAATATGGTTCACTATATGTATAGTAGTCCCCCAATGATGAATATTCAGAGGCAAAATCAGAGGTCGAAACTATTGTTGAAAATAGTCATAATTCCTCATAAAGAATAAATTCAATAATTGAAAAAGGTACAACTAAAAAAATTGGGGATTAATTTTCTCCCACTCAAATAAGGAGAATGAAGAGTATATAGAATGAATATATGCTACCAATAGGGGATCTAAATTCATTTGAATGTGTAAACAATATGAATTATGGATTAAATATATTCATGGATAATTGGATAAAATTTAAAAAACTAAACATGCGAACTATTTAAAATTCCATCTAATCAAAAATATATTAAAACAAAACGAATAATGAAAAATATATTTTATGGGTATGGAAATGTTACTAGAAATAAGGAATGGTTTTTTATAAAGGCTATGCTCATATTGAAGTAATATATTTTGAAGAAAAATTTTCTAATGTTTCCCACATGGAGTCAAAAAGACTATTTATTATTTTGAAAATTAAAAAATGTTATATAAAGTCAGATGTATGATAAAATATCATTCTCAGATAATGATCTTAAAAAAACATGATTATATCAAACAAACATTGGGTTTTCTAATTAGAAATGATGAAAATATATTATGCATGTTGATGAAGGCCTTGTATCGACTAATAAAAGTGAATCATTCATGGTATTCAAATATATATTAACACATGAGAATTATATAATTAAAAATTAATTTATTGAATACAAAAATATATTTAAAAATTTCACAACAAATATAGTTTATTAAGATTTTTATGTTGATGATAAAATATTCAATGGTAGCAAAAAACTAGATGGAATAATTTGTAATGATGATGAGCATATAATTTGATATGTCACTGATTGGTGGGTTAACATACATTATAGTGTTCAATATAAATTATAAGGATACATGTATTTTTTCTGCCAGGAAAAAAATGTGAGATATTTTTTGAAATGTAAAACATTCCATATCCAAAACTAAAAATATGTGGTAAAATACAGTAATAGTAAATCATTTATGTAATTCGCGAATAGTGAAATACAAAGGGGAATAAAGAAATGTAGTAAAATATTTTGTTTTTTATTAAAACATAAATAATTAATTAAATACATCCATGATTAATTAAAAAAAATTAACATGGACTCTCATTTAAAAATTGTTCCTCACAGTCCTAATACGCAATACTCTAACATCCTCGGATTTTATGAATTTTTTTTAAAATAAATATTTATTCCTTTATATCATGATTTAGAAAAATAAATATTTTATCTTTATTCACACACAACACCATGTTTATCTTTTGTTTCATGAAATATTGAGTGTCTTTGATGACTCGTGTTACATGGAATACTGAGTATTACCGAACAACAAAATACTATTATCATTATTATTTCAAATGATTGCGATCACCTAGACTTTGGAATGGAATAAATGAAATATATTAACTAAATTAAAAAAATATGTAGTGCACAAGTCTATAAAATTAATTCATTTGTTACCAGTTAATTATAAATGAAAATAAAAATCAATTGAATACAAAGGATTCATTTTTCTGAAAAAATTATTTTTATGGCCATAATGGGATTTTATCTTAATAAATGAAATTAATAACTATTTATGAAACATATTAATGAAATTTAAATTTTATAGATTAAATAAATAAATTAAATTCATCCAATAACATTAATAGTCTTAAGATAAGAATTAATCTCATTTTAGGCATAAAAAGTTGTATTTTTCTTAAAAGTTGTTTTTCAACCTTTTAATGGAAAACTTGTTTCAAAAAAAATATTTAAAATTTTATAAAATTAATATTTGAAAATAAATTTCAATTTTTAAATCGTAATATAAAATTTTTCTTTGTGTTAGTTTTTGGTAATTTTTTGAGAAGTTTTACTTTTTGATGAATAATGAAAAATACTGAATTCTAATTGAAAAAATCCTATTCAATCTAGTAATTAATAATTTCAAATTATTTTTTGGTATTTTTAATTTATATTATATATAATATAAATATATTAATCCAATCATGGCCATTTTAATCAGTTACATGTTGAAATTTGATATAAAAACATAGTATTCATTTTTAGATTTTCATTTTGAATATATGTTTTCTCATTAATCCTAGAGGATTAGTTTTAAATTAAAATATTCAATTAATGTGAATTTAATTTCTAAAAAATCGATACCATATTATAAATCATCAAAAAAATTTATTATCTAATAAGGTCAAATTAATTTTTTACCAATGTGATTAGTGAAAATAGTTTAAATTAATTTCAATAATTAGGGTAAAAATGAGTTCAATTAGTGGTTAATCTTAAAACATAATGAGTAAAATCGACCCAAAACATTAAAAAATAATTTTTTTTTATATTTATAACATATAAAAATTTTTTACAAAAAAAAGTCATTATTTCAGGAACATGAGGTTAGGAATACGAAGATGAATTTTGAGGGACAAATTCATTTTTCGGGGAGTAGGGCTTAACATCCTATGATTTTATAAAATATAACCTTCAAAATTAATTTAAATTCATTACAATATTTTTTTATATAAAAAATATATTATCTTGGGTCACACATGAAGCCACATTTTCTTTCATTTCATGGGACATCATGTCTTATCAATAACTTCTGTTACGTGCAAGACCATGTTTTACAAGACCATAATATACTATTAATATTATTATTTCGCATGATAGTTATGACCTAGACATTCGAATGATAGTAATAAATTAGATTAACTAAATTAAAAAAAATAGTTTACATAAGTTTATAATTTGAATTCAAAGGTTACTAATTAGTTAGAAATGAAAATAAAAACTTATTGAATATAAAAGAAGTGACCTTATTAAAAGTTATTTTTATGACACGAATGGGGTTCTATATTAATAAATGAAAATAATTATAATTCTTGAATGATAAAAATTAAATTCATATATTAAATATTAAAAAAAATTAAACTAATCCAATAATTTTGATGTGTTTAAGATAAGAATAAATCCAATTTATGCCTAAAAGGCTGTATTTTCTTAAAAGGCAGCATATTCACCTTTTAATAGGGAACCTATATTGAAAATAAATTTTTTAAACATTTTTAAATTTTATTTGAAAATATAAATTTCATTTTGGAAAAATAATATCAAAATTTAAATTGGTTGAATCATTTTTATTTTTTTAGAAGTTTCATTTTTTGATTAATTGTAAAAAATACAAAATTTAAATTGATTCCGACCTTTTTATTCAATTAATTATTATGAATAAATTATATTTGAAATTTATTTTAATATTAAATAATAAAAATAATAAATATATTATTAAAATCTAGTTACCTTTAATCAATTCCATGTTGAATTTTGATATGAAACATAGCAAACTTTTGAACAATGTCACATTAAAAACCTGCATTCTCATTGCATTTATGGGATTAGTATTAAATTATATTCTTCCACTTATTTGAATAAAATTTGGAACAATTCAATCCATATTTATAATAATAATATTTTATATTATGTAATAATTTAAACCTAATTTTTTACAAATTTGATTGGATAAAATAGTTAAAATTAAATATAGTGACTAAGGAAAAAATAATTTTACTTTGTGGATAATCATAAATGATAATGTTTGTAAATGTCCCAAAACGTGTCCAAACCCTATTATATTTATCTATTTATACCATATACTCAATTTTATGAAAAAAATTTCATTATTGGAGGAACATGATGTAACAGATACCTCCAAATAGTGTTTACTTTTTACTATTTACAAGAATACCACTCCTCTTCTACTATAAAAGAGAACACACTCCCCTAACTTATTCACACATGTCAATCTATTTTTATCATCCAAATATTGCCCAAATAACCCATAAAACCGTCCCATCACCCTATAATTTTAGTTTTAGAAATAAATCAAATCAGGGAAGGATTTTGATACAATTCAAAAGGAGTAACTTAGAGAAGCGGTAACGTCCATCAACGAGAAATTTTCTTTTATTTCATTCTATACCCTTAAATTATTATTTTAAAATTTTTATATAATAACCATAGTATCCTCAATAAATGGATTTTGTTTACGTTAAGGGTACCACCTACTCTCCCAAACACTTCCATTAAATGGGTTACTAAATAATCACTTGTTTGTAAAGTGTATTACCACCTTTCGAAATGATATCGTCTTTTTTTCATTTCCACCTATTATGGTAGGGAAAAATGATGTACATTATATTTATAGAAGATATTTATGTTATTTATAACATAATATTACCTATGGATTATATATATAATATAAACCATTTTTTTACATTTAATACTAAAGGGGATACTATAACGTTGCTCGTATGTACAGTAGATTACCGCCCCACAAAGCTATGTAAATAATTTTTAAATAATCCATTACATGGAAGGTAATAAGGGTAATTATAATTAATATATATGATATAAATTAAATAATTATTATCTTTATTACATAATTATATTTTCATAAATATATTAAATAATTTTCTTTATTACCATTTGACACACTAAAGAAGTGATAAAGTCGTTTGTGGATGTTTGCACTACAGACTCCTCAAATAAATCTGATTACATTTAGATTAAAATAATTAAATATATAATTATATATGGTTAAATAATATGGTATTTATGATATAATTATCATTCCCAAAACATCAATATTTACCTTTCATTCTATCCATAAGGATAACGGAAAAATGGAAATGTTACTCATGTGTTTGTAGGGCCTACCATGTCCATAATCATAATGTTAGTTAACTTTTCATAAATATCTACAATTATAGATTTTAAAAAATTATTATTGTTTCAAAATATGATAATTATTTAAATATTAATATTCTCTAGATGATTCACAAACTAACCCTTTGACCATAGTCAACCTACCAAAGTCATTTCAGACAGAAAAACTAAATATTGTCAAAACATACGACATAAACATAATTGACTAAGTAAATGTATATAACATGGTATAAGTGAATGAAACGTAAAAATAATATTGAAAAAGGATATCAAAAAGTAAATAATTAACATATGTTTATTATTCGGGATGATAAAGAAAAATTGGGATTAATTGGACTTAAGGTAGCGGTTTTTCTAATCTCACTTTTATTTTTGTGTAATATAAGTCATATTCACCACATAATTTTTATTTTGTAGCGTGTATATATAAAATTAATGTATTTTAATATTCTTATCATTTAATTTATTTGATTTTACATATCCATTTTATGATCTATCTTTCATGGGTTTTATGGTTTCAAATTCACCAAAGCGGTAATCGATTTTGTAAAAAATGTATTTCTTTGGGTCTTTTTTCATGTTATGCACCTATAATATTTTATGATGTGTATATGTATCACCATTAACATATAATATCATGAATTTAACAATTATAATGGAATTTTAGGTTTCTTTTAATGTAATCTTTTCATGGGTATTGTGATTTGAAGTTAACGAAGTGGAAAGATTCTTTTGTTGAAATCTCATAATTTATTGGAACAGTGTATGATTAAGTCTCTAATGATGAAATATTATAACAATAAATAATTATAAACCTAATATTCCCTTTATTTTTTAATTGTACTCATTTTTACTTTTTATTTTTAATGGTATATATGAAAAAATTGGGATATAATTATTGGTATCAAAGATGAAAATGTAAAGTTTATGATTTGAGAACCGAATCAGAGAGTATGGGTTCTGGGATATTTTAAATATTATTCATATCCATTAACAACATTATTTATTTATTTAATTTTATATTTAAAAAAAATTATCATAATGTATTTTAAATAACACCCTTCACAACCTAATTTTTCCCCACATAACGTTTCTTCCATTGAAAAATCCCTAAGAGAATCCCAATGCAAACTTACATATTCATGTTTTAGTGGTTCTTGTCTTTATAAAATTCGATTAATTAAATCCCAAGGATAATATTAATGTTTGAATTATAATTTAAATGGTACATTATCTTAACTTATCCCTTTTTGGATTTTTTCTTCTTCTAACATCGTCATTTCCATTCTATCCATCTTGATATAATAGAATTAGAATCATTTTTTATTATAATATTTTATTATATTATTTTATAAAAATTATAAAACACCCTATCATTATTATAAAATAAATACTTTTCCCATGTTATGGTCAGTTCAGCTTGTTAATAAATAGCATTTTTCAATTTTCATCAATACTCTCATGGAATGTTTTATTATATCCTTAATATATTATTTTGTTATAAATTAATAAATTAAAATAATGTAACATTATTTAATATTAATTTTAAAATAATAAATTTAATATAATATATGGTTTTCTAAGATAATTATCCATTCATGTTTGATATAAAAATGTATAGGGGTGTTGTTTTTAGAAAAATATAAATTCCATCATAGTTGGATTAAAAAACTATTTAATCAAAAATTATAAACTAAAAAATTATATTATAATATGATTAATTTTCAAGAAGTTTTAATTAATCATATATTAAATAATATTAAGTTTATTATAACTTGTAAAATGACTTAAATTAACACAATGACAAATAGTAACACATTTACTAATTAAATCATGAATACATTTGAACAAATTTTTATATTTGGAACCATTTAATCTTCTTAAAACCCATAAAATCCCTATAATTCATCATACATAGATATGGAATCGTGGAACCTAACATTTTAACATTACCATTATATAAATGTGATCTTGGAACTATGAAGCAAACATCCCCAAGATGATAGATGTGAACATCTTATTTTAATAAAGTGGTTATAATTATCATAAATGAATAAGAACTTTTAATAAAACGTGATTACTGTTTAGAAATTAGTTTATAATAAATTTCATTTGATTATTCTTGATGTTATTTGTGCGTACTAATATGATTCAGTACTCTAGCTATGATTTCCTTCCAATTCTTTTTCATACATTTGTTTATATGTTCTATCATCCCTTATAATCATATATATACCTCAATCTTCCAAATTTAAACATTAGTTTATTATTTATTTCTATTATTTATGATTATATTGGTTTAATTTTTATGGATATATGTTTTATTTTCTATATCCCATTTTAATTTTTTTAAATTAAAAAGAGTGCATTTTTATTTCTTATTCATTTCCATGTTACTCTTTTAAAAATATTTTTTATTTTTGTTAATTCTCAAAACTCTCATTGTTGTAACATAAAATATGAAGTATAATTTCTTGTTTTGGGGAAACCCAACTATATTACCATTTTTAGGATCATATTATACATTTTTTAAAATTTGTATATAATATTTCATATTTATCATTTTAAGATTTTCGTTTCACTTTGAGATCTATTTTCATATCTCCTACTGGTTTCCTTAAAAATTAATTTCCAAGATACCTTAAACCCTTTATTACTTTAGATCCTAAATGATTTCATTATTGTTAAATATTTATGGATTTATAATGGTAGTCTTTATTTTTCATGGGTTAATTTCATGTTTTTGGTTTATGTAATATTATTTTTATGTGGCACACAAATGCATAAAATATTATGACAAAATGTTGGTGAATAATTATATAATCCCCAATATATTTGGTAATTCATTAAATCTCATGAGATACATATGTATGGTCATGATGTGTATATAAATTTCCAAAAAAAAACAATGTTTATACATGATTTAGTGGGATTTTGACAAAACATACATGGGGATGATTTAGTTATCTATGTCCATAATGTTATGATATATTGGTAATGGGCCTTGGCTTATTATTATGAACACATCATTTGTCTCCTTATTATGTTTCTCAATATTACCATGCTCATGTGGCATATAAATCTTATTTCATGTATGTATGTGATGGTTTATAATATTCTTATTGTATTGATTTCATCTTATTATTATCATCTCAAGTGATATATCACCTCATGTAATCATTATTTACACCCTTACATGATTTTATAGCTCACCCCTTATTTTATATAGCACTCAATGATATCCCATTAATTTATAATAGTACATTGATCTCTAGGATCATAATATGAATATGGAAATATATAAATTATTTTTCAAAATTTATGTTGTTATTTTATGTAGCTAATCTCTCAAATACACGAGATCTATATATTTATAACATTTTTTTTATGATATATAGGTTTTAAATAATTTAATATTTTTCATATAAGAGAAAGGTCATTAGAATTTTTATTGGAGAAAATTATAGTTATTTTTTGGGATTATGTTTGATATGAAATTTTTAAATACACTATAAATAACTTTTATTTAATTTTAGAAATTCATGTGTTTTGATATGTAAGTGACTTATAAGTAATTGTTTGTAGGTTTTTTCTTTCCTATTTACATGATTATAATTTGAGTACTCTCATTCATAAAATAACTTTTTTTAAGAAATTATATGAAATGGGAGGAATAATGTTGACGAACAAATCAATGTGTAATGTCATTATTTCCCAAATGAGATGCCTCGTATGATAGGGGATGGAGTAAAAAACATCATGGATATAGTTTTTTAGTAGACTAGAGTTATAAATAAGAACATCAATCGTGTGGTCATTTTTATTTCATGCCTGTGTGAAAACAATATAGATGGGTCATTTATGGATTAACAACCTACATCTTATGGTGAATATTATGATCCTCATGTCATAGAGAAATGGATTAATTACACTGAGAAGATATTTTTTTCTCTATAATATTTTGAGCAATATAAAGTTATATTGTCCACATATTTTATAGAGAGAGAATTCAATTAATCGAAGACACTAATCTGGAATACGAATCCAACAGAATACATCAACTCAATGAATTATGTGGAATTAAATAATATCTTTTTCAAAATTTATTTTCCTCACACTCTTTAAAATAATTTTTTATAGGATTTTCGTAGAGTCAGTAAAATGGAGGAGGATTAAATTACGATGTTTAAGGAAAAACCCATAATTATATAAAGTTATACCTATATACTTATAAGTATAAAACCCCAGAAAAAATAACCCAAGTAGAATTCTATTCAAAATTCCACATAACCTCATGTGTTTCTCCCTGTATTCCAAAGGCTCATGACCCTTACTAGGATCATATGATGATTATTGAGGGAGGGGGGTAAATAATCCCAATACTAGTTCCATCAATATAAATGAAATAATAACACAACATCCATAATAGATAATCAATTTATTTTTACATAATTACAGCTAAAAGGAAAGAAAAATAATATAAACATACACTCATGTTATAAAAAATGAACAATACAATTATTATACTCAATATATCACCCATCAGGAAAATCATATATAAAAACTAATCCGTGAAAAAATATTCAAAAGGATCCTCTCCATTATTTGAGGCATAACTCAACCTACTCTCCCATCATAGTCAATATATTACATCTTTATCTAGTATGAACCCTGTGATCTAACCATTCAATTAGATCTAAGGTCTATACATGTACAATGTTTCCCATGTAGGGTGTGAAAAAGACATATCATAAGGATCACTCCAAGTTCCCTGAATATACACCATCATATCATTTTTATGATTAAAAAATTTATAAATTCATAAAAATACGACTTCCATGACACCCATCCGAACTTCTACATCCATTATTAGTCAAATAATTAATCTTGAAACTCTAACCTAGTCTCGTGAGACATTACTCTAGGAAAAACCATATAACTAAATTTAGACCACAACAATTTCACCCATGGTTTCAACTTACACCATGCCCTAGATTCATACCACCCATCTCACATATCATGAATATTCAATCCATATCAAATACAAGGAATTATACCACAATCCTCTCACTCATACGGAGGGTTACAACACATATCATACAATAACTGGTATCAACTCTCTCTCACTCAAAGTGAGTTTTCATATCACATCTCATAACAAGAATCAAACCATAAACCACTCACTTAGCGTAAGGTCCCACACCACATGTCATACAAAGACTTATACCACCACACTCTCACTTATGTTGAGGTCCTATAACATGTCTTAGACAATTACCCTCTCACTCAGGGTAGTTTCACACACATAATCCCCAACCATTCCCCTCTTACTAATGGGTGGTCCCTTAAATGATACCAAAACCACTACCCTCTCATGCATCATAGAGACTAAGACCAATATCAATGGTTATCCTATAACATCATTCCATGTTTAACACACAATAGTAATCTCTTATCCTAGAGGCCCTACCTAACCTAAACCTAATCAAGAAAATCTAATTCTACATCCAATTCCCACATCAATATCCTTATCATGACACAAAATTATTTTTTTATTCTATCACCATACCATCAAATAAAAATTCCCATAATAAATTCATAGGTTCCCATCACATTACATTCATAGGAGATATCTCAATCAATTATCAAAAAGGTAATCATACATGTCACATTATACCTACCCATATAAGATCTATCATGCTTACCATATACAATAATACCAGTAATATCCATATTTAGGTTTCTTCAAAATATTCATATAATGTTTGGTTTGTCATCCCTTTATTAAGAGTTAAATTCACTCGCATTATTTTTATTCCAACCCTAGGAAACCATACCTAGATACCAAAACCCATATTGAGTGTGAAAACCTATCTCATGATCCTAATTCACTCCAAAAACATTCCATACCCCTTAGGGTGGTTATAAAGATGAATTTATCGAGCACAAAACACTTGTAGAGAAATCATTCTGAGTATAAGAGTCTAAATTACACCCAACACTCTAATGGGGAACTCTCAACCCCTTCCCAATTTACTGAACACCATACCCCCAAGTATGAATGAATATCATTCATATAAAATAATATGGTCATGTATTATATATACTATCATACACAATATAGAGTTAAAATACCCCTGATAAGATATTACTATCCTCAACCAAGCCAAAACCAATCCATTCTAGGATCCCTTCATTACATCAGTCATTATGTGGAAGGTACATGGTGCCCCAATAAAACTATGATCCCCATGTTCCATATCATATAAAAACGATTCATCTGATAATTTCACCCAATTAAACAAAAATAATAAGATAAATTTGAAAAAAAACAAACCAACTATGATATAATGCATGAAAATATGTGTTTATCACTCCAAAATATCCTTTATCCATCACAAATAAAACACTCATAGTTTGGGAATATTTCACCATTTCATGGTCTAATCATCAAAAAAACCTATCACAAAAATACAAAAAAATTAGGGGAAACAAGAAAACTGTGAGATTTGAGGTTGGGGAAGATAACATACCTAAAATATTCCATATAAAATCAATACAAAATATCTAATAAAGGTGATCTAATTTAAAAATTAGGAGGGGAGAAACCATCTATTCAACTCTTAATCGAACCCCTTTCCCTTTAAATTCATGATGGGGTCAATCTCAAATATTTTGGGTTACCGATGCCTAAAAAACATAAATAGGACATGTTACAACCTGAGCCTTGGTATCAAGGTTCAAAAATGAAAACCAATGGCATCATGGGACATGAACATGTTTGGAAATATCACAGATACAAACTCATTGGGACTCATTATTGTGTGATAATAAGGTATGTGATGTAATGTGCCTCCCCAGAATGAAATTCATGAAACCTAAATGGCATAATCATAATGTTTACCCCATAGTATTCACTATAAAAAAAATTCATTTTTCACCAATTATTTCTCGACACACCTCTTTATAACATGTAATTATCCTTAATTTTGTTTTTATTTAAAACCATAGGCCCCGTGGTGTAATTTACACCTCCACAAAATAGGGTACCACAATACACTACATTCACCCATTATGAATTCATCCTTATATTATTCCCTAAAACAGTTATTCCAACCCATATACCATTCATTTAGAACATTTTCTAAACACCAAAATATTACACCACATATTAAATAACTACTTAGAGGTGCTACAATTCCTGAAATTTAAATTTGAGTAAAAAAACACCCCCCCTACAATATAACATTAATTCAAATTTATCACTAAAAATTGACCAATAAAAATATAGTTCATTATTTTAATTAACATAAAAGTTTTGGTTTATTATTATTTACTGACCAAAAAATATTAATTCAAAAATATTTATTAATTTTATAAATTAATGTATATGAGGAAAATATTCAATGTTACCATATGGTGAACCAAAATATTGAAAAATATAAATTGTCACATGAATATAGGGATAATTAAATAATAATTATGTTTATCATTGGATATTTGGCTGATAAACCTCACAAAGGGAAAATGATTTAATTTCACATAAGAAAAATGTGTTGGAAGAACCGCACTTGGAAGTGCCTTGATGGAATGAGGAAAACATTTTATTGGTGAAATATTGGAAAAAGGATAAAAATTTACCAAGGGACATGAAGAAGATAAAAAATATGATAAAAAGAAAACAAGGTGTCAGTTAGTCATCAAACAATGATTCAATGTCTCTAATATAAGGAACATGGACACTATAAAAATAATTACACCAAACAATTTTTTGAAGATTAATCAAAAACAAAAACCTGCAATAATAATGTTAAAATAAATATCTTATTTTATTATTACAATTTAGGATAATAATGAAAGTTGAGTGGTGTATGATTAACTAGTGTTTCATTTAAGAATATTAAAAATTCTATATTAATCTAGTTATGTAAAATCTATCAAATTACTAAAATTTATGTATAAATATTTAAAAATATGTTTTACAAACCATATCTTTATAAGTGGATGATTTTGGAGGAAACATAGATTTTTTTCTAGGATTTGAGGATATTTTAAAAATCATTAATAAAATTAGGATTTTTTGGATTGTAATATCTCTAAAAATATTTTTTTTTGATATGTTTATAGGCTTGGGAGATGCTTTTATCCCCTGAGTGGATATTGGTGTAGGGTTAATGTGATACCAATGATGAATTTTTTTGAAGGTTCATGTTCATGTCATGACCCATATGGGTCAAACTATGATACAAGAATTGTTGATATCACATAGTGTCTAGGATGGGTAACACAGAGTGAATGGTGTAGGACCCTCCATGAATACTTTGTGTAACACTGTAGTTTGTTTATTTAGTTTCATTAATAAGTGAATACTCTTATGTACATTCATCATGTTAAAGAATAGGGTTCCACTCCATGATGTTGGTCCTTACATATTGTTTCTAGTGACCGTAACATATCTGGATTGAGGACCCTTATGATTATACTGATTTATTTTTTATAGAGAATTTTCATCAAAGTGTGACCCCATGGTTAATTTCATGAGTATGATCCCAGTATGTCATTAAGGGAGAATACAACTCTGTTAAATGATATGTCTATGTTATATTGGTTGGGGGATTAAATTTTGGTTTTTCATGTGGGGTTATTCCACATTGTGGCTAGAGCGTTCATTCCATGAGGGGTTTGTTGTGAGGTCTCCAGTCTCGTTAAGGGATGTGTGTCACTCATAGAACTTGGAGACACATCAAAATTGTTGTATAAAATATAGAATCATATTGTGATCTATATGGGTTAATCCATTATAAGTACATATCCTATTTTTTAATATTAGTGGTGGGACTATCATTTTAGTGAAATCCCCTTATTTAACATAGAGGGAAAGTGCATCAGGTGAGGTCCATTTTGGATAAATCACCACCTCTCTTACACTGATTTGATTCCTCTAGATAAGGGATGGTTTCATATTCATTCCACGGTATATTTAATGTAATATATTCTTCTACATACTTTTTTTATTTTAATTCATTGTTACCTACTACATTTTGTGTCTTTTACTATCGTTTTGTTAAGGATTCCTCTAATCCAAGGTAGAATAATCATTTAATAATGTGGATTTATTTTTTTATTAGTAGAGTAATGATTGTGATGGTGAATGAACCATTTTGGGAATACTTATTTACACATATAATTTTTACAATATTTGGTGATAATACAAGCTTGTATGTGCATGTCCAATCATGGTCAGGGATGAGCGAGGCATTGTGGGGATGTTAACTAATTGTTTGTGGTACATGAAAAGTTTAATACAAAACCATGTTGTTTTTTATGCATGAGTTTTCATAAATAAATGAATATATGTGATTATGTAAAAGGGATAAGGATTTAGAACACCCTGGTTAAATATAAAGGGTGGTATTAAGCCTCTGAAAGTTATAATAAGTTCCTTTTCACTTTAGATATTATTAATAACCCAATGATTATGCCTCAAAAAAGGTGAAGGCTCTTGTTGTGGTTATTAATGGTCCAATATAGGTAATTTTACTTTATATGAGATATTAGTATCATAGGATTTGATCCATGTCCTTATTTAGAATATATGAAAGTCTCACGACATATAGTGGTTGGTGGGACAAACTTATATCTCACACATGACCAAAAACACCCTCTTGAGGGTTGGTGGAGACATGATGTTAGTTGTTAGTGGAATAATTCCTTCAAGTCATAACATAGTGTAACATAGTGGGTTTCCTTCTGATAATGAGCCTAAGGGACCTCTCAATAAATAAGTTATATGAGACTCGGAAATATGTTGAGAGGATTTTTTATACCTCAATATGAGGTTTCAAAGGGGCTTAGTAGGAGTCAACTTGGGATAGTTCCTAGTTATTATGGAAAATTATTGAAGTATAAATTGGGAGATAATTAGAAAATAATCATGAATATTTGGTTATTAAGGGCCTATAAGCCATGGTAGTCACTATAAAGTGACAAGTTCATGTTGATCTATTCAAGTAGAAATGGAGGTGGGTCTAATTGAACATGTAGTTGACTATATGGAAAATATTAAGAAGTTTAAGGGATTATAATAATTTTCAAATACAACTAATATGGTCTAAAAGACATAAATTTATGATTCAAAGTGGATGGTAATACAGGCTTGATGTGTGGGGGTAGGTCTCAAGTGACATATTCTCGGGTGGTGAGTTATTGACCAAGTTGGAAAAGCTATATTTTAAGGCCTTGGCCTTAAACATTACCTAATATTGAATTAAACGAATAATTTGCATTGAGGTTCTTTTCAGGTTTAGAGTTTTAGAGAATTAGGTCATAACTATTACATCTCAAAAGATTACATAGTGGACACTTCTACTAAGTTTCCATAAAATAAAAAAAAAACACTTAAAAGGAAACATGTCTAGTTCCATGTTTTAGATAGAATGTCTTTCCTTAATCCCCTCCTTGACCCTATTCTTCATTATGTCCTGTGAAAAACATTTCAATAACTTGGGATGAGCATAAAAATCCCAGTATAGGATACACGAAGAAGTAAAACTGTTAGTTTCTCAAAACAACAAGTAAAACATGAATACTTTACCAAAGTAATACTTTTCACCTTTATGAAGTAGTAAAAACTATTCACTGACTAAAAGACCATTACTTACCCTTTTGTAACCAAACAATCACCATAAAACCCATATAAAGAACACATAACATATAAAGGTAACATGGGATATAAACATACTTAAATGGAATAACCATACGGTCGACTTCCACACATACTTAATGGAATATCCATACGACCGACTTCCATACCCAATGCATTGGATGTTATAACGTAACCACCGGTCCTGGTATTAACGGCACCACCCGTCATATAGTTTATCACGTAACCACTAATAACATGTCCAAGTACAATAATTACCCATAAAATATTGAAAATATAAACATTTCAATAACAACATTTCATTTGCAATCACAATAAGTAATTCCATGATATTTAATTAATCAATCCATTTTCAAAAACCATTTAAAATAGATTTTTGAATCAAATTGCCCCGTACCAATTTGAATCATTTAATGGAATTATAATTTTAAAACATTAATTTCCATATAAATAAATATTGAAAAACATTTTGAAAATGTGGACATTAAAGATAAATATTTAGAATAAAAAATCTTTAAAACATTTAAAACGATATTTTTGATAAAGAGTTTTTAACAAAATGAGAGACTCTTTAATAAAAATAAATTCGGAATAACATTTAATAAAAACTTTATAATATCATGAGAATAAAGGAATTCATGATATAATATGTCAAAGGACAGTATATACACCATATAAGAGTGAATTGGTGCATAACAACAATGAAGTCTCAATGGAAATGTAAATTGAGATGAAATCAATTATAAAGATGGTATCCTTAAATTAAGGATAAATATATCACATAATTATGTATGGGAAATATAAATACACCCAATATAAGTGGATATCAAGTGTGAAACAATCAGATTTCATTCACACATATTCATTGTATGACATGTTCAAGAAGTACAAGCTGAACCCAAAGAAATCGAAATTGGGTTAAGACATTCCCTTGTAAAAATTCGAAAGTCTAACAATGTCACGTGAAAATTCAGAAAATGAGTTTATGAGAAAAAAAAGGGTATATCATCACATGGAAATAAATTTTACATCAATAAGGATATATAAGAACATATCCCAACATAATAAGATGTAAATTAAAAGACATAACAAAAATATGTCTTTTAAAAAGAGCAGGGTGAAAGGTTCCCTTACCGACATGGGTATCTTCCGAAACGTACACCCCATGAATAAAGGTTCATACAATGAAGATGTAACTACCCATAAATGAAATTATACTACATAGTGTGTATAATAATGGGAATTGAATAGACCACTCAAAGTAAATAGTGGAAAACATAGCATAAATGTCACAGGAATAAAAGTGAGATGAAAAATCCCTTATGAAAACTCAGCAGCCTAACGACGCCATTAAAACATCTAAAATGGATTTATGAGATCGAATAGGGTCTCTAATAATATGGAAATAAAAATTTCAGTATGAGTAATATAAAATAAAATCCCCAAACAGAAGAAATATGAGCATAAAAGAAATGACATAAAAGAGAGTACTTAAAAAGAAAGAGAGAGGCTGGATCCCTTCCCTCAAGTCCAACTTGTCTTGTTTGTTTCTTTATATTCCTGAATAATAAACTTTTATCAATTTACAATTTCTTAAGGAACACTTTTAAAGATTATTATTCAGTTAATATCACATATTATAATGTTATAATAATTGGTTAATAATGTGAATTCATATCAGACGTTTTTGTCGATGTTTGGTACATGAGTCAAAAATGTACTTGTATGAAAATGATGGTCCATGTAGTTATAAATAAATAATCTCCAGAATAGTATTAATGGTTTAAATATCATATATATCCAGTACATATTACTTTTATACTACTCCATAACATTTGGAGACAAAAAAAATGAAACGCACCGTTCATGGAGACAGTAGGTCGTACGTATGCATGAACACTACTTTCATTTCTTTGTCATATTAATGGAATTAAAAATAATTCAGAGATATATATATTATAATTCCAGTATAATATATATGTTATATAGGTCACATATGTTAATTAATTTCATTCTTTATACATTCCATGTATTACATGAACGAGTCACATCACTTGAGGTGGCGGTAGTCGACACTTCCTCGTATGAAATTATCGCATTTACAAAACATGAAAATAATAAAGGAATGTTTTCAATATAAAATTCAGAAACATATAGAAAATAGAAATACCATATATATCATATATAAAATATAGTGACATCATAATGGCCACCATGAAAGGTGTTAAGAGCATATTGAACAATCATCGTTTTGTGAGGCATAAATTCTTCATCCACAGAAACAGTATGTTCTTTAACCATTAGAAGAAGGTGTGTTTAAGTGTAGCTCGAATCCTTCACATAAAAACATCCTAGTATATTGAATATACTGGTTTTGTTACAAACGAAAGTAATAAAAACAGTTTATAGGGTCGGAGAAGAAAAATAAAACAAAAGTACATTAGAGAAGACTTTACCTTAAAATCAGGTAACTCCCTTTAGTTTGAACCAAAAGGGTTTCTTGAAGAGATTTCTACCTTAGGTAAGGCTTCTAGAATGAGAAGAGGGATGTGGAGAGACATAATGATCAGAGCGTGGCCGAGCCAAATGTAACACCCCGAGATTTTATGTAAATTATTATTTTTAATTAATGTCTTGTGTTGTACGCTATACCAAAAAGAATTTTCACAACACGCATCCCTGACTTACCTTGAATTACACGCAATCACGACCTTCCTCAATAGCGTGTGAAGTACGCAATACCAGGTTTCACTAAACGAGATATTATTATAATATTATTATGAACTAGCCGTTATGAATAGTAATACCCAATTTTTGAAATTTTATAAATTTTATCATTCAAAATGGACTTCATTTTTGGATTCGGAATATCGAAATTATCTTAGTGTGAAATTACATACTTTTCAGATAACTTTCTTATTCTGATGAATAGTGAAAATTACTAAATATTATTTAAAATCAACTTTTTTAATAGAAATAATTATTAGTGATAAATTATTAATTTTAGTGGTTTTAAAGTATATTTATAATATATTTTTACAATTTAATACAATGTTGGTCATTGTATATAATTTCACAATTAAACCAGACATAAACAAGTGTCATTCTTTTGATAGTTATTATCTCTTAAAAACACGCTATTTGTTTTGACGGTAGGAATTAATTTTTAAATTAGTTAATGTAACTGATATTTTATTAATTTGGTAAAATAGACATCATTTTTGAATTCATAATATCTAATATAGATTAGGCCTAATTTTAGGAATTTTTCTGGAAACTTTCATTTTTTGATCAATAGTGAATCCACTAAGTGGTAGTTAAAAAACTGAATTTTTCATAAAACGTAATTTTACCGCTTCTGTGAGTACAATTTCGAAAATCCTAGGGACATGGTTAATATCAAGGACTAAAATTTGGTTCAATGAGATGAAAATAATTTTTGGTGAATAGTAACTTTTTACTTTTTTACCACTGTTGAAAGTAAATAGGGTAATTAAGGGTAAAAATGATATTATTATTACCCTAACACATGCCCTAATTATATTGGATAAGTGTAATTAGACCAAAAACAACCTTAGGAATAAAATATGACCATTTAGGCCCAATTGGAATGGATTAGGACATTTAATATTAATTTATTTAAAGAAGGGTTAAAATAGTTAAAATCAATGTTTAATATGTAAATTATTTTTAATATAGGGTTATATATAAGATAAATTAGACTATAAATATTCATTAGAAATCTAAAAATATTTCCTACATAATTATATTTTATTTGTAATTTTTATACTTTAAATCATTTAATTTATTTTTGATATAATGATGATTCAGTAATTATATTATTAATGAAATATTGACATAATTGATGTTATAAATACCCAAATAAATGTAATTTGAGACTTTTTATGAATTAAAATAATTTTATATGTTAATATGACATGTTATTATTGATTTAATTAATTTATTTAGAACTAATCATTATGTTATGATTTACGCAAAAATCAATTACCAAATAGTGTCAAAATTGACATAAAATAGTTTTTAAAACAAATAGTATATTATTAATTGTTATTATATTCCTAAAAATCTAATGTTCGGAAAAATGACTTATATAAGGCTATAAATATTAATAATAAGCAACTTGGGGTTCGTTTGTCTTGTTATAGTATGTTTATTAACCTTATAGTGTAAGAACACAAAAAGACACAGTAAATGTAAAATTATCTAACTTAATATTAAATCTAAATGATAAGCCTAAAATAGTAACCTAAACTTGTCCAAATTCTATTGGATGAGAGGATTTCGACCCATCCCCACCTTATCTTCGAAATAAATCAATTTGTAACTATTTAAAACCGAATATGGCTTTAAAATAAAATAAAATTTTTAGTTTTTCCAAAGGTGCCCCTCTCCTTTCTTATAAAAGGGCACATCCTCCCTCTATTCCTCACACCACATTGAGCCTTCATGCTCGGCAAACCACTACCAAATTCCCGTCTCCACTTCCCTAGAAACATTCTAGAGGTCCTGGTATTCTTAAAAGACCAATTATAGTACCCTAAGTGGAGGTCTCAAAGAGGCGCTTCAAAGAAGAGGTAATGTCTGTTACCGATTCTTTCATCTTTATTTTTTCTTCCACTTCTTCTTTTTAGTTGTTTCATTACGAGGTAATAAAATAAGTATCACTCAAATACTTATATTTTATTATAAGTATGAAACAACCATATTTCACCATCTATCCATCATACGGAAAACGAAATCACCGCGCGTGCGTACGTACGGAATACCGTCTCCACGCCGTGGTGTAATGTAATTTCCACCACAAACTTACATGGATGGGTATAATGGTGAATGTAATGAATATATAAAATTATTTTAAAGTGATATTGATTATTTAATATTATACATACACTTTAATACATTTCTACGACTATGGGAATGATATCATCGCTCGTGTGTACGTACGGAATACCGTCTCCACGACACGCTGAGATTCACTCTCCATGATAACCATTCAAGAATGATTATAAAGTATATATAATATGTAATCATGAAATATATGACATAATAATGATACTGTATTTATGTATATATATGTGTATGTCATCTATTTAATTTTATTCAATTCAACAAGGAAACGAAAACAACGTTCATGCGTACGTACGGCCTACCATCTCCATAAATGCTGTATTTCATTCCTTTAATCGATCTATAATTTATATTAATATGATGAATATATATTATATATAAATCATGTTTTAAATTATGGAATTATGTAAATCAGGATATAAGTAATAATATCAAGAATGACAAGTCGAAACACATACGATAAATGAAATGATTTTACCCAATACGCATCTTTTACAATGAATTTACAGAAGAACGGGTAATATAAATTCATAAGTGAAACATATATGATATCATAACAATTAATATGATTATGTAATAAGTCAATGAAATTATTTAAATAATTATACAGGAGGTTCAGATCCATACGAATCATATCAGACCTAAGGTAAGGGATAATTTTGCAAATCTCTTTTTTTATCCGAGATTGCTTATACGTAGGTATTTACTAGGGTTATTGTTATCATCCATGTACATGTTTTCTAAATGTTTTTTTATGTATGTTTAATGTCCTTTTTACCCATTTTGACTTTTAATACATGGTATTTAAGGAATCTTTCTTTTGTTTACGTTATGAGGTACTTTTTGACTTTTCCGGTAAAAGTACAAGAAGAATGTTTTTTAACTTATACGGCACGAATGGATTTTTACGGTTGATAAAGCATTATTTTTATGAAGCCTCCTCCAAAATATTTCATGACTATTTTCAACAAAATCCTTTTCTTTTAAAATTTCATGACATTTTGTAAAAAGAGAATGATTTTGAAGAAGAAATAATATTTTCCTCAAGAATTCATTTCAAGTGTTTTATCAAAACCATTTTCCATCTTAGATAAAATTATTTCATATGTGTATAATGTCTCTATGATTTACATGGATTCACTTTTCTTATGATTAAATGATATCCATTTGTTTTATATGGATTATTTTATGATGGAATGATGTTTATGAAACCCATTTTATTCTTTGGGTTATTATGAATGTTTTATGTTTATTTTGTGGCACAAGTAAGAATGATTTCATTATGAGATGGGTGGGACCTATATCTCCCTCTAATGCATTGGGTAATAATTTTAAATCTCATGAGATAGACTTGGCTGGAACGGTAAGTTCATCTGGTTCAGTGTTACAGGACTGAAACGAGGAGTGAACTCGATTCAGAATGGGACTTTGTCCACTATGATGGTATTAGCAGCAATGCCTTGGCTACTATGGAAATAATTACATGTGATTAATGGATTCCACAATTACATATTTTATTCCCATGCTATTTTATCATTATTAATGTTTCTTTATGATCTATGCCTTAAGTACTTTCATGTTTTATGTCATTTCTATAGCTTTTGATGTTTAAACATTATGTTCATGTTTTAATGTTCAAATGTATATGGTATGTTTAATTTTATCCATGCTTACCCTTACTGAGCATTTGAGCTCACCCTTTTTTATGTTTTATTTTCCCCCAGGATTTAAAGAAAGGTTTTAGGTAAGGAAACAAAAAGGGGAAGATCTTTATGGGAGATGTCGAAGATCTTTCACGACGATTACAAGAATATGTTCCAAGTTTACAAAGACACTAAACTATTACGGTCCTTGTGTGTCTGTTTTTGTTATGTATTAAGTATTCCTCAAAAGTAATGTAACATATATGTACGTCATGCTTCAGGTCTCTATAGTTGGTATCAGAGTAAAGGTTTAGTCAACCATTGGAAACTAGGATGCGAAAACTTTAGTGAAATCCCTAAAGATATTTCTATGGTATGTCTAGGGATGTCCCTAATGATTAGTATATGTATAGGTTATAGTCCTAGAATTACAATAACGATCTTAGAATTAATCCTAAGATGATAGATATTGAACGTACTCCCCCTTTATTATGTTGTTCTACCTAGCATGATTTTTTCCTCTCACACTATTATTTTTGGGTTTTAGACGATGGCTGGAACACGATGGAACCGTGTTGATCAATGCAATGGACAATGCAATTATTTTCCTCCTGAACAAAAAAATGTTATGGGATATGGAGTCCAAAATCTTATTCCTATACTTACACAAGCTGTCAATCATTCTGGACTTCCAAATGAGTAGAGAAGGGAACAATATTCTATTGAGTCCTTCATGAGGCAACGTCCAACTTCTTTCAGTGGGTCTTCTGATCCACTTTTTGTTGAAAATAGGTTCAGTACCACTGAAAAGATATTTTCAGTGCTTCAATGTTCTGAACATGATATAGTCTTCTTAGCAGTATATAGTTTGGAAGGTGAAGCCGATCAGTGGTGGAATATTATCAAGAATACGAGGCCAAGAGATGAAATTTAGTCCAAGGAATGGGATGAGTTCAAGAACTTATTTTTCAATAAGTACTTCCCTCGTATTCTTAGAACAAAGATGGAGAAGGAGTTTCTTGAACTAAAGAAAAAGGATGATGAATCTGTTGGTGTATACGAAGCGAATATTACAAGGATTGCAAGGTATGCATCTGGTTTTATCATCCAACCTGAAAGTAAAGTCGATCGATTCTTCAATGTCTTAAAACCAAATCTTTGAAGGGAATTAGTTATAAGAGACTTCAGTAGCTATGAAGAAATTTTGCGTTGTGATATTAAGGTATAAATGGAATTTGGTGTTACATAACTATCTCATGGTTTTGACAAGAAACAAAAGATGGAGTTCAAGGAGAAATCTCATAATAATGGTGAAAATAAGATGAATGTTTCCTTATGCTCAAAGTGTGGAAAGAAGCATGGTGGAGATTGTCTTAAAGGGAATATAAAATGTTTTAAGTGTGAAAAAGAAGGTCATCGAGCAGCTGACTGTCAAAGTAATGGAAAAAGGGTTTCTAATGATGTGAATAAAGAAAAGACTGCAGAGAACGCACCACCAACACATCAATGCTTCATGTGCAAGGAAATGGGAAATTATGCTAATAAATGCCCTAATCCAAGGGTTAGTGATGATCGACATGAGAAACCACTTAAGGAAAAGGACAAAGGGAAGTCACATGCGATCACTATTGGCGATGTTGAATATGACAACGATGTGGTGGAATGATTATGTTTTTATGTAATGGGATTCCAAAATAATGTTCTATATAGTATCGTGGAATATTGGAATATTTATCTATTGGTTTATTGTGGTTTTCAATAATTTTAATGTATCGGTTACCAGGGAAAGTGATTGAGATATTTATGAAAAAAAGATGATATGCGCATAATGAAGGGAAAAAGAGAAAATGAAATTTTTGACAGCATTCATGAGCTCATGACTGATATAAGGATATAGTTATATCATGGTTCGAGGTTTTGGTATGTGAAAAGAGTTAACTTTTGACAGCACTCATGTTTTCACTAAGATTCAATGGGTATTCATTTTTTTCAAGATAATACATTATTAAGGCCTTCGAAAGTTTGGAATGTGACCAACAAGAAATATCTCATGATATATGGGTATCAACGATGGTATTAACATGCTAGTTGTCTAAACTCTTTGGTAATCGTTTTCACTATAATATGAGATTGGACAATAGTATTTTGGATAATCCTAAAGATTGGAATGGATTATATTGGACATAAGTTAGTATTGTTTAATGATAAAAGTTTTTTCGATATTATTTATGTGATGTTATAGTAATGTAGTTTTAGAAAAAGGAAAACCTGCAGGATGGGTGACAACCCATCGCGTAGGACTAGGCTGCGGGAATTGAACCGACAACCGAAGTGCGACTGGCCTTTATCGTCTACCACTGTCCTACAGAAATTCCCTTAGTAGAAACTAGTTTTATTATATTAAGAAGTATGATATATGAAGTATAAGTCCATTTTAGGAAACATATATGATTAATCTCACTATAGATGGACTTAGTTATTTTTTGATAACTTTTCTAACCTTTTGTTTGAGAGAGATGGAATGACCCATCATTCTATCACATGATCTGCTAAAACATCACGAATGACAAATTAAACTTCATTTCTTTAAGAGATGAAGTGGAAATTGTCTAAAGAATGACCAACGGTGAGACTGTACCAAAATCACGAATGTATTTCTTCTAATTCAAATTTCATCAACTTTATGGAAATGATCTTGAAAACAAAAAAATGTTGTTCTAGTGATCTTATATCTGATAAATCAGATGGTACCTTAGATCTTCACAAATTTATGTCTTTGTGATTGATGGATTTTTTATAGCCATGTTCTCTACCACTCTCCATCAGAACTTGATGGTTATATTTCTCTTCCATATCCATATTTTCACCTATGTTCTCCTACATGGAAACCCAGTGATGAGTTAATTTGGGTAACCGTTACATTTAAGACATTAGTTTTTAAAGCCAAGTATTGGTATTCCTTTTTACGATGTGGGTTTCTATTAAATAAACTTTCGATTAGTAAACCATTTATAACCCCGACGAATTTTGAGGGAGAAATTCATTTTAAGGGGGGGTAGAATGTAACACCCCGAGATTTTATGAAAAGTATTTTTCTTAATTAATGTATTGTGTTGTACGCAACACCAAAAAGAGTTTTCACAACACACATCCCTGACTTTCTTTGCATTACACGCAATCGCGACCTTCCTCAATAGCGTGTGTAGTACGCAATACCGAGTTTCACTAAACGAGATATTATTATAATATTATTATGAACTAGCCGTTATGAATAGTAATACCCACTTTTTGAAATTTTATAAATTTTATCTTTCAAAATGGACTTCATTTTTGGATTCGGAATATCAAAATTAGCTTAGGGTGAAATTTTGGTACTTTTCGGATAACTTTCATATTCTGATGAATAGTGAAAATTACTAAATTTTAATTACAAACAAATTTTTTAATCGAAATAATTATTAGTGATAAATTATTAATTTTAGTGGTTTTAAGGTATATTTATAATATATTTTTACAATTTAATACAATGTTGGTCATTGGATATAATTTCACAATTAAACCAAACATAAACAACTGTCAATCTTTTGATAGTTATTATCTCTTAAAAACGCGCTATTTGTTTTGACGACAGGAATTATTTTTTAAATTTGTTAATGTAACTGATATGTTTTTAATTTGGTAAAATAGAAATAATTTTTGAATTCATAATATCAAATATAGCTTCGGCCTAATTTTTGGTATTTTTCTGGAAACTTTCATTTTTTGATGAAAAGTGAATCCACTAAGTGGTAGTTAAAAAACAGAATTTTTCATAAAACATAATTTTACCACTTCTGTGAGTGGAATTTCGAAAATCCAAGAGACATGGTTAATATCAATAACTAAAATGTAGTTCAATGAGATGAAAATAATTTTTGGCGAATAGTAACTTGTTACTTTTTTTTATCATAGTTAAAAGTATATATGATAATTAAGGGTAAGAATGATATTATTATTACCCTAACACATGTAATAATTCTATTGGAAAAGTGTAATTCGACCAAAAACAACCTTAGGAAGACAATATGACCATTTAGGCCGACGTGGATTAGATTAGGACATGTAATATTAATTTATTTAAAGAAGGGTTAAAATAGTTAAAATCAATGTTTAATAATTAAATCATTTTTATTATAGGGTTATACATAAGATAAATTAGACTATAAATATTAATTAGAAATATAAAACTATTTCCTACATAATTATATTTTATTTGTAATTTTTAGACTTTAAATAATTTAATTTATTTATGATACAATGATGATACAGTAATTATCTTATTAATAAAATATTGACATAATGGATGTTATAAATACCCAAATAAATGTAATTAGAGACTATTTATGAATTAAAATAATTTTATATGTTAATATGACATGTTAGTATTGATTTAATTAATTTAGTTCGAACTAATCGTTCTGTTATGATTTACACAAAAATCAATTACCAAATAGTGTCAAAATTGACATAAAATAGTTTTTAAAAGAAATATTATATTATTCATTGATATTATATTCCTAAAAATCTACGGTTCAGCCAAATGACATAGATAAGGTTATATATATTAATAATATACAACTTGGGGTTCGTTTTTCTTGTTATAGTATGTTTATTAACCTTATAGTATAAGAACACAAAAAGACACGGTAAAAGTAAAATTATCTATCTTATCGTTAAATCTAAATGATAAGGTTAAAATAGTAAACTAAACTTGTCAAAATTCTATTGGATGAGAGGATTTCGACACATCCCCACATTATCTTTGAAATAAATCAATTTTGAGCTATTTAAAACCGAATATGGCTTTATAATAAAATAATATATTTAGTTTTTCCAAAGGTGCCCCTCTCCTCCCTTATAAAAGGGAACCTCCTCCCTCTCTTCCTCACACCACTTTGGGGCTTCAAGCCTGGCAAACCACTACCAAATTCCCTTATCCACTTCCCTAGAAACATCCTATAGGTCTTGGTTTTCTTCAAAGGCAAATTTTTGTACCCTAAGAGGAGGTCTCAAAGAGGCGCTTCAAAGAAGAGGTAATGTCTGTTACTGATTCTTTCAACTTTATTTCTTCTTCCACTTCTTCTTTTTTAGTTATTTCATAATGAGGTAATAACATCAGTATCACTAATATACTGATCTGTTATTATAAGTATGAAAAAACCATATTTCACTATCTATCCATCCTACAGAAAATGAAATCACCGCGCGTGCGTACGTACGGAATACCGTCTCCACGCCATGGTGTAATCTAATTTCCACCACCACCTTACAAGGATGGGTATAATGGTGAAAGTAATGAATATATATGATTATTTTAATGTAATATTGATTCTGTAATATTATACATACACTTTAATACAATTCTACAATCATGGGAATGATATAATCGCTCGTGCGTACATACGGAATACCGTCTCCACGACATGATTAGATTCACTCTCCATGATAACCATTCCAGAATGATTATAAAGTATATATAATACGTAATCATGAAATATATGACATAATAATTATACTGTATTTATGTATATATATATTTATTTCATCAATTTAATTTCATTCAATTCAATAAGGAAACGAAAACAACGTTCATGCGTACGTACAGCCTACCGTCTCCATGAACGGTGTATTTCATTCCTTTTATAGATCTATAATATATATGTATATGATGAATATATATTATATATAAATCATGTTTTAAATTCTGGAATTATGTAAATAAGGATATAAGTAATAATATCAAGAACAACAAGTCCAAACACATTCGATAAATGAAATTATTTTACCCAAAACGCTGCTTTTACATTGAATTTACAAAAGAACGGGTAATATAAATTCATAAGTGAAACAAATATGATATCATAAAAATTAATATGATTATGTAATAAGTCAATGACACTATTTAAATCATTATACAGGAGGTTCGGATCCATACGAAGCATATCGGACCTAAGGTAAGGGATAATTTTGCAAATCTCTTTTTTTATCCGAGATTGCTTATACGTAAGTATTTACTGGGGTTATTGTTATCTTCCATGTCTGTGTTTTCTAAAAGTGTTTTTATGTATTTTTAATGTCATTTTAACCCATTTTGACTTTTACTACATGGTATGTAAGGAATCTTTCTTTTGTTTAAGTTACAAGGTACTTTTTGACATTTTCGTTAAAAGTACGAGAAGAATTTTTTTTACGTATACGGCACAAATGGATTTTTACGGATTATAAAGCCTTATTTTTATGAAGCCTCATCCAAAATATTTCATGAATATTTTCAACAAAATCCTTTTCTTTTAAAATTGCATGACATTTTGTAAAAAGAGAATGATTTTGAAGAAGAAAGGATATTTTCCTCAAGAATTCATTTCAAGTGTTTTATCAAAACCAATTTCCATATAAGATGACATTATTTCATATGGTATAATATCTCTATGATTGACATGGTTTCACTTTTCTTATGATTAAATGATATCCATTTTTTATATGGATTATGTTTTGATGGAATGATGTTTATGAAACCCATTTTATTCTTTGGGTTATGATGAATGTTTTAAGTTTATTTTGTAGCACAAGTAAGAATGATTTCATTATGAGATGTGTGGGACCTATATCTCCCTCTAATGCATTGGGTAAAAATTTTATATCTCATGGATAGACATGGCTAGAATGGTATGTTAATCTGGTTCAGTGTTACAGGACTGAAACGAGGAGTGAACTCGATTCAGAATAGGACTTTGTCCACTAAGATGGTCTTGGCAGCAATTCCTTGGCTACTATGGAAATAATTACATTTTATTAATGGATTCCACAATTACATGTTTTATTCCCATTATATTTTATCATTATTAATGTTTCTTTATGATCTATGCCTTACGTAATTCCATGTTTTATGTCATTTCTCATGCTTTTGATGTTTAAACATTATGTTCATGTTTTTATGTTCAAATGTATTTGGTATGTTTTATTCTATCCATGCATACCCTTACTGAGCATTTGAGCTCACCCTTTTTTATGTTTTATATTCCCCCATGATTAAAAGAAAGGTTTTCGGTAAGGAAAAAAAAGTAAAAGATATTTATGGGAGATGTTGAAGATCTTTCAAAACGATTAGAATATTACGTTCCAAGTTTCCAAAGACACTAAACTATTACAGTCCTTGTGTATCTGTTTTTGTTATGTATTTTGTTTTCCACAAAAGTAATGTAATATCTATGTACGTCATACTTCAGGTCTCTACACCAAAGGCTTGAGAAGTGTGGGTAAGGAGGTAGAGGTTGGGGCCTTTTATAAGAGGAGAGGAGGGGCACTCTTGGAAAGGTATAAATGGTTACATTATTTTCAAATGAGTTTCAGATTTTAATGGTCCCACAATGATGTTTTTCGAGGATATGGTGATAAGGGTTCTAAATCCACTCATCCAATAGGTTTTTGACTTGTGTAGGTCTTATATTTTACATTATCTTTCTATTTTATTTAAATCGTTAAATAATGAGGTAATCGCGGCATCATCATGGTGCCATAAATAATTTAATTTATTTAATGTCTAAAAATTATATAAAAAATACTATGATGTATGAAATATTTTTTTCTTTCTAATGAATATTTATAGTAAAAAATCTGACTTGTATAACCCCATGTAAAAAATGTTTTAGTAAAATAATACATGTTTGTGTCATTTTTAGTTTTACTTTAAATAAAAGGCATTAATGTCATTATCTTACCCAAGTGGCTCCATGGGGTCCAACAAATCTACCCATGGGTTTTCATGGTCGGCCATGACTCATCCAATAGGGTTAGGACAAGTGTCAAGATATTTTCATTTTATTATAATATCATTTTTACCTTAAATCACACTAATTACCTTTAATCGCGATTATTAAAACATAAAAGTTACTTTTCGTCAAAAATTATTTTCATCCCATTGAACCACATTTTAATTAATAATTAAAATCATTTATATTTTATTTTTTAAAATTCAAATCACAGAAGTGTTAAAGTTCCATTTGAATGAAAAATCTGTTTTTGTAACTACCACTTTGTGTATTCACTATTCATCAAAATTTAAGCTTTTTCAGAAAAATACCAAAACATCACCCTAAGCTATATTTGATATTCCGAATTTAAAAATGATTTATATTTTATGAAATTCAAAACATATAAGATGCATTAATTAATTTAATAATTAATTCCCGCTGTCAAATCAAATATCTTGTTTTTAAGAAACAATATCTATCAAAAGATTGACATTAGTTTAAGTCCAATTTCAAAGTAAAATTAATTCCAATGAACAAAATTGGATTAAATGGTAAAGATATATTATAATTGATCTTTAAAACCAACTCAAAAGATAATAAAATCATATAAATAAATTAGATTAAAAGGAGTTTTTGAATTAAAATACAACATTTTTCACTATTCATTAAAAATGATATTTATCGGAAAAATACCAAAAATTTACTCAAAGTAAATTTTGATGTCCCGATTCTAAAGAAGAATTTTATTTTTTCAAATATAACACATAAAATTGTCAAAAAGTGGATTTAAAATAAGTTCTCCATCAAAAGGTGGTTAATCGACCTTTTAATGAATATTAGAATGTTTACGCTTAAAATTGGATTCATTCGAATTTTTAATCCTCTAACATTTATTGTAGAAAGTAAAAATATTTGAAAAACATATATAATAATTTTTTAGTTAGTTCCTTTGTTTCCCGCAATTACAATGGCTAGGTGTAATATTATTTTATTATTAGAGTGCAACGTAAGATTTATAAGGAACTTGTTGTCGCGTATTGGGTACGCGATCGAGCATAGTGTTCCCTTTAAATTAATATTAATATTTTTTTCACAAATATGGATAAATATAAAAATTTCATATTCTTTATTTACCTGGGGTGTTACATATATACCTTGTTTTTTTATGCATTAATGTTATGAATGTATGTTTATGTGGGGTGATGATACTAATTTTATTAACTCTCCATGATTGAGAATTCATAGTTGTACATCCTACCATGATTTAGATATTAGGGTTAGGATTTGGTATTAGACACTACCTTGAGTGAAAATGTGTTGGTTACGATTTTGGCCTTACCTTCGCTAATAATATGTTTGAATTCATCACTTTCTGTGAGAAGGTTGTTTTAGGTTTTGATATTTTTGGAGATATGGTACAAGATTCTACATTTATGGATATGTTTTTGTTCAAAATGTAGTTATAAAATTGTCTGAGAAGGTGTTTCCATAGACCGTACCTGCATTGAAAATATAGTGATCCGAATATAGATGATAGATCATTCCTTGTGTGATAAAGTAGTTCTTGGGATACAAATGTATGGCCTCACCTAATGTTAAAAGATTTTGTAATATAGAACCTTGAGTGGTGATGTATGGTTTGGAATCATTATGGAAATGAATACCTTGAGTGATAAGTATTGTAAGGACCATACCTTGAGTGATAATATAGTGGCCAGTGGGTGTTGTGGAATTGTACACTTAAAAAAGGTAGTGGTCTCGACTTTGTAATACACAAAAATATGTATCTTTGAGTATGGGTTAGAAAATGACATGGAATCCTACACAAATTCTTCGAATATGGGTTGGGTTTAATGGAATGAGTTGACTTATTTTGTGGCATGGATCAACGTAGGTATGATTGGGTATTCTGGTGGACTTTTTTTCACATGATGACCTAATGCGTATGCTTCTGTGATTGGAATTTTTTATTTAATTTCTTTGTGAATATACTCGGATATAAAAATTTATATTAAGGGAACATTGTGATACCATAATGGGATGTATTTCTCACACCCTACATGGGAACATTGTTGTGTGTAGAAACCTTATTACAAGTTACTGGCTACACACTAGTTTTTCAAGGAATTATGCTAGAGTAGTTAGATGGTATTTGGAGACTCAGATAGAGATGAGTCTTGGGGTGGTATTGGACCATATAATTTTTTTTATATGACCATACTTTCAGGGATAAGTTGAGATTTATGATTTTATGACTACATGTTAATTTTTTATAGTTTGTATATGTTATTAATATTTCACTACGTAATTATTAATGTGGCTAATAATTGGGTTTTTTATTGTTATTGATCACTATGGTATTGATGTAATTGTTTATTTAATTGATGTTTTAGTACAACAACAGTATCCAACTACCTCTATCATTTGTGGAGGAATGATTGAGTCCATGCCACACACTAAATAGGACACTAATGAGTAATTCGAGGATAGGAAATTATAAAATTATATACGATCAACCATTAATTTTTTATTATATTTTGGATTAACTATTTAAGAAATTGGAACATGTTATAGATTGTGGAAAACATTAGAATAGTGAGTCATGAACAAATTTCCTGTAATAATTCCTAGTTAATAATGTTATGAGATTGTTGTTCTTGGTTATTCCATTACGATTGATATTATTAATAAAATATGATGTGTATCTTTGAGATTTATATTTATAGACTTGGAACAGTGACTATATGGTTATGAGTCCTATCTATATGCATCATATTTAGAGTTTAGTATTATCATGAAATTCATATTCTTTTATGGGATTGGTTTCTCAGATGACATAGAGTTTAGTTTAATTTTTCAACAACAACTTATATGGTGATTTTTTATATACCTTATTGATGAGATTTAACTCAATTGAACAATGATATTTTATTTTTGATGATTGTTTATATGTATTTTATTTCAAAATTTTATCTAATGATTTCTAAATAGTCCAACCATGAATGGTATGTATAGTGACCCTTGGTTGGTTTTCATGGGAATTTGATTCCTTAACAATGATTTGTTATTGGTTAAGTACGCATAAGAGATAAGGTTTATATAGTTTATGAGTTTCCTTAATAATTTTAATACCCCTATATTTTTAGATAAAAGACATGTGAGATTCCTTTTTTCCTTCATGAGGAAAATAAATTAAATTTATTTTGGTATCAATGTATAGGATTTGAAGGAAAGATCAACCGGATTTTAATCCGTATAGATTTAAGGTGCATATCTTATTGAGATTGTGTATTTTCATTATGGATAGTTTGATCTAAGATGGATAAAGCATGTATATAAAATTCATAGTCTTATAATTATGCCCAAGTAGATAGTGATCATGTGTAAAACATAGAAAGAATGTGATTCCTCAGTCTTATTGGGATGAAAGCACAAAGGATATATTGTTATTGGATTATATTAGAATTTTGGGAATCATGGTAAGTTTTTTAGTCATGTGATCCTAAGTTTGATAGTTTATAGATAATTTAATCTTGATTTTGGTTGTTTAATTGGGTAGTATGTGACTACTCACCTATTGGGTTTGGATGAGATTGATATGTATGGTGGAATAAATACCTGTTAGAGGGTTTTTAGGGGTAGAATCTACCTTGGAAATAGTTGAATGTTTTTTTGGGAAAATTTTTAATGTGTTAAGGTATATCTATAATGTTTTCATTCATTTCCAATTTGGTTTATGGATCAGTGGGAGGATATGTACAGGTTGAGGAATGAATGATTCAATGGAATAATTGTGGTAATGGGGGCCTGAGGTTGTCATGGGAATGGGATGTGTACCTTTTTTTAAGATGATAAATCATTAATGGATCAGAGTGTGTTTGTAGGAGTTGTTAGGTATAGTGTGTGAATGGTTTGGGAAGAGTGGAATGCATGTATTTTTGAACTCAATATATGTTGCAATTAAGGGTCAGTGTAAGGGAATCAATATAGTGGGGAGTAAATCATAGTTTTTTTAGAGTTTATATATTTTTAGGTGTATTTTTAATAGTTTCATGTTTTTTCCTAGTTCATTGGAAAATGGTGGTTATTAGTGTCCTTTTTTAGTTCATGGGTTTGGGTCGGGTAGTAACATCCAATAAATAGGATGGATAATGGATGAATTTTTTCTATCGATATTGTTCATTTCAGTATAATAGATTTATGATATGGATACACCCATGGTGTGGATTATAAAATTAATCATGGGTGTATAGCCATTATATTGGTAATTTCATAGATGTTATGAAATATGTTTTTTTGATGATCAAGATAATGTCAGGATATTGGTGCGTAGGTATATCTGATTTTAACTAGTTCCTTATCGAATGCCATGTTTTGGGTTCATATGTTGTTTTACAAGGATTTTGGGTTTTGTATTCAAATTCAGGGGGTAATTGGGAATTATTAAAGGGAGATTCAAATCAAAGGAGCACCAATGCTCATTGAGAGAATATAATTAAAATTGTGTTCAATTGAGTACCAATCCATGGTATTTCTCCTAGTCTAAGGTTTGAAATTTTTTGTGGTTATTTGTAAAATCCCATGATGCCTCCATGATTAAGGTACCATTATTGAGAAATCTGACCTCACATTGGTGGATGTGGTAAAAAATTTATAGGATAGATCGGCTAGAGGATAACCAAAGAGTAATATTGAAAAAAAATCGTGTGGTCTATTTGAAGTTATATTGAGTTTGTCAATGGATAACTTGAAGTGAATTATTATTTAACAACTGTTATGGTGGGAATAATTATTACCCACAATCAGCCATTATAATGGGAATCTTATAGTGGGGTTCACCAAATGTTTGGGCAGTAATGTATTAGAACCAATTCATTTTTTTGGGGATTTATGTGTTTGTTTTCATTTCATCTGTGTGTACATGATGTTGATGAGAATATAACTTTGATTTTGATTAATAGTTTCTCTTTGTGTTTGGTGTTTCTTAGTGGAATATTTTCTAGAATATTGGGATAGAATGTGATGCGTTAATTTTTAATTGTTGACTATGTTGGGGTAGGAATGATAGCATAATGACCATTAAGGATTCTTGGGAATGATAAGAATTTTGGTGGGGAGTTTGAAATTATCTATTGTTTGATGGGTTATTGAATGGGGTGGAAATTTTAATTGTTTAACCCAAATCATGTGATTTTTCATGAATTGGGACATATATTTGGATTCATAGAGTTCAAAAATCTATAGGATATGTCATTGGATTTCATTAAATGATTGGAAGATGTTTATAATTCTCATGTGAGTATTGGAAAAAGGATGGAGTGACCACGTTGATGAATTTTATTAAATGTATATCATCCCAATATGATGGTTAATGGTAATTTCATAATGATTTCCATGTTGAGATCACATCATTCCTAGGTGAGGAAACATGTCATGAATGGGGTATATCATGCCATGTGAAGTGGGATTCATTGCAGGATGTTTTTTTGTGGGATTTTTTCTATGTGAAGACCGTTATATATGGGAATCATTTCATGTCATTGGGAGAATCACCTTGATTGTGAATATTTTTATGGGGTCTGGTAACCCGTTTTTACTTGTTTGGAGGACTCATATTCTTTTACATGTGGATGTTTGCATGTATGGCCCATCGGGCTGTGACCACTAAGATCACACTTTAAAGAGGGTTGTGGTCTTCCTAGATGATAAAGATGTTATGATATGGTGGTCAGGGCCAATGATATTGGATTAGCATGGGGTTTTATGTTGTGATATGACCGTAGAGGTCACACCATGCATAGTAGGATATAGAGTCTCTTGTTTTGGTTTGGGATGTGTTTCATGCCATGAACCGAGGGGTCATGTTGTGGATGGTGTCTCAAAACGAGAACCAATCAACGAACCTAATGGTTATCACCATTATGGGGACATTAGTGATTTTATAAAGAATGGGAAGCCCCTTTATTTTAGGGTTGTTGAGATTTATGATTTAGAAGGAAATGGAGTGAATGGAGGTTTGATTCTATTGGCTTACACCCACCCTCTTTCTCTTCGATTACCATTCATTGGGATGGTTAATTGAGGATTCCAATATAGATTTAATGTACAGTATTCATCTCCTTCCTTATGTTAGACTCTTCTAATTTTATCTTTTACATTTTTTCTTCTTGATGTGATTTTATTAATGATTCCACAAGAACATGATGAAACAATAATCTAATGATTGATTGTTTTATATGAGTTTCATGGTGGGTGTCCTGAAAGAATATGTAAATTAGTGTTGGAAACTCCTCAGGTATTTTTGGATTTATGACAAGAGATTTCTACATTGTACAATGTTTTTTTAACAATACAAGGATATTGTGGGATACCCCTATCATTTTTATAAAAGTTTATAAGGTATTTGAGGTGTTATTTGGATTTTATTAAAATAATGTTCTTGGATGACATACATGTTGGATTTTATGATAATGAAATGTGGAGTTCAAACTTGTGCATGGATCATTTAATGGAGGAATAATGGTCACATGTTTGAGGAAGACTATTTGACAACACTTGAGTGTGTTCGTGGGATTTTCCATGAAGGATTGAGGCTAGGGAAAAAATATGTGGAAACATCTCGGTTTGTCTTTGGAAGTAGTTTTGGATGAGTAGCATATTTTTTTAAAAAAAAATTAATTACTCATATATTTAATTTCCCAAATATATTATTTTATTAAATGACCACTCAAACAAAATCACTTATGTAATGCTTTAACATAATTGATTTTTATAGTTTATGTGATATAATTTGTAATGCAAGGGATTTTTAATAGACACCCTATACTTTTACCCATAAAATTACATGAGTTTCTGAATATTTATACATCTAAAAAAATCAATGGATCATGATGTCTACTTTAATTGAAGACAAGTTACATAAAATATAAAACATAAAACATTTCATTATTTAATCACCATATTGTTCTCCTAACATCCATTGTGATCATACATCGACATAGGATAACCTGAGGATAACATAGCAAAACAGGTGAGCTAAAAATCCTAGTATGTGAATAAGCATAAGAATAGAGCTTTAGCATATGGATTGGAGGGCATGACATAATGAAAATAAAAGGCATGGAACATATGTAATCAAAAAATATAAACATTTGATCATATAAACATGGATTCATAGTAATGTTTCCACATCATAAAACATGAATTTATAATGAGTCAAGTCTCATTGAGAATAGAGGATCACAAGTAATGGTTAACCACCATGAATGTTGCATATTGTAACAAGATTCAAGGTTTACCACTAAGGTTGTTGCACATAACGTCTCATGAGACTCAAAATTACCCAATTAATTGAAGCACTACCTGGGAGAACCCATAATACCATGTTAATTAATATTCTTTTCACATGAAGAATCATACATTATCAGTCATATATAAACAAAGGGCACCCATGGAATGAAATGGGTATCATAATCATGTCATAAAGCTTAATGAATGGGTGTATCATACAAGTGAACTTAAAAGTAAGTAATTTGAATATACATGGACATTAATAAGTAAAAATAGGCATATATCATGGTTTGTGATTTCAAACATAAGTTACAACATTTAATAAGTGTATTTAATAATTTTAAGCATTAAAACATTTTAGTGCGTTTTTAGGGAAAACACTAACGGGAATTTAAAAGAAAAAAGGGAATAATTTTTTTACAAAACCAGAAGTGATACAAGAAGGATTTAATAATAAAACATCAGGTTTATAAAAAAAATATTTTCATAAAACATATGGTAGAGTTCACTTCAAATTGGGTACGAATTCGAGATGTTCCCTTAAAGGGTTTTCTTTTCAGGTAGCATTGGTGAGGGGACCGCTTAAAAATATGTATATACCAAAAAGAGAATAATTTTAGGTCTTTGATACATTATTTTGGATCATGTAATAATAATTTATAAGATTTATATAATAAAATAAGATAACTTCATTTTGGTAAAGAGAAATATTGAACAACCCGATGGAATAATGATGTTTCGGGAACAGTCCATTACCTTACGTATGAAGGTGTTATCTACTAGATACGAATTACATGAATAATATAATTAGGTTATTTAATTTATAATTCCAGAACCTAGAAGTCATTTATTTTATTTTTATATCCTTTTTTAGTTCATTCATAACATTTTTAATGGGTTAAGAGTTTCAATTTCGATGATCGGGTCTGTTTGTTTCATGATCGGTTTTCTTGTATACATGATTGGATAATAATGTGGATGAGGATGGTTGGAGTTATATTTTATTATTTAAAATACATAAGGTTACATGTTTGTAAATTTAATTTGGTTACTTTCAGTGAAGTTGAATAAGTATACAAAACCTTTGGGATAACCTTTTGGGTTAATTTGTGGATTTTGATCACAACGAACACATTGTGTTTTATAAATCAAAAAATTTGTAAAAAAGGATTCAATAACCATATATGAGACATAATACATATATTATAGTTTGTTTCAACCATAAAACTTGTTTCATTACTATAATTTAATATGTTAATGGAAATGGAAAACTCATCGTCATTGAATGTGGTAAATTAACACATCTCAGATGGTGTTTTTCTACTAGTGTAAAAGAAGGGTAAAGATGATACGATAATAACATATTCCATTATCATAAAAACATTTCAGTACATATAAGGTACTGGGGTTTTCAATACATTTTTATGAGGAGATGTAATGATAGAAAAGAAAACAAAGGAACATGAAATAAAAGTAAAATAATTGAAATCATCCATTTACGGCTTGAATAAATCTTCTTTGATAGCCTCATAAGGTTATTAGATTTGGTCATTGAAGCGACTGAGGTATTATAGACGTGGGTTTTGAGCTTGGGGATTGATTTGAGAAGAATTTAGAAAACACGCAAGGCTTTATAGGAGTGAAGTGTTGATGAGAGTGTGGGTGGTTTTCATAATATTTTATTCATTACTTTATTATTTCTCCATAGGATAAGAAATAGATAAGATTCCACAACCAAAAATAGTAATATTTTCATGTGAGTTCAAATAAATGGAAATCTACATCATCCATGACTGAAGAATTATTCAGAAATTAATTTATATCACATTTATTGTAAATTTTAAAATTTTACTATTCATAAAAAAATTCAAGTATTTTGGAAAAATCCCAAAAAATCACCCCACCAATTTTTCCATGTGTATAATGAAAAAATGATATAAATTTTTTGAAAATAATTTTATACATATTATAAATTTAATTTTTATATATAATCACCATTTACATGAGAAATACATATTTAAAAATTATAACTGATTTTATAATACTTTGAAAAATTAACTAAGGTCACAAAACATTATCCAATAATTATAAAACATCAAAAAAATAATTTTATGAATACATTCTACGGAAGTATATTTTCTTTTTTAAATATTAAATTATTCATAAATTTTTATTCAAATTTTTAGGACTTATAAAAATACCTTCACTATAATATTGTTACTTATAAAATGGTTAAATTTTATTTATACTTTCATTGGTAAGGTTACTATTTACTTGGATGATTTAATATTCCTATGGTTTATATTACTATTCATAAGGGTGAGATTACTATTCATAAAGGTTTTTTACTATTAACCAAAATATATGTTTGTCTTATCAGACTCCAAACATCTTACTTATCGCAACCATGTATGTCATATTTTCAAAATTCAAATCACAGAAGTGAAAATATTATTATTAAATGTCACAAGGTACTTATTAGTTCATTGATTTCAGATTTCATGGGACTTTATTACAAAATTATAAGAAATCAATTCCCATTTATTAATCATTGGGTCGTTACATCCTTCCCCACTTATGGAATTTCGCGCTCAAAATTTGATTTTTCATTCTAAGACACAAACCGGTGTGGGTACATTCCCTTTATTGTGTCCTCTAGTTCCCATGTTTCCACTTCGTACTTATGGTTCCACCATTTTAATATGACTAGGTGATTAGTTTTGTTACATAGAACATTATCTCTAAGATCCAAGAACTTCACTGGTTGATCATTGTAATAAAGACCATTCTCTAACTGTACCACCTCTGAAGAGAGTACATGTGAAGAGTCTGATATGTAATTTTGTAAAAGGGATACATTGAAGACGTCGTTTACTTTTGACATGGTTGGTGGAAGTGCTAGTTGATAGTCCACAACCCCAATATGATAAAGTATCTCAAAGGGAATGATGTACCTGGGGCTTAGGATTACTTTATTACCAAATCACATGACCTTCTTATATGAATATATATTGAGAAATACCATGTTTCTAACATTGAACTCATGGTCATGTCCCGGATTTTATGCAAGACTCTTTTGTTGACATTGGAATTCATTGATGTGATTCTAAATGGATTTCACCTACTACACCATTTTGAAAAAAAAAATTAGGTTCCAGAAGCTTGACCTCAGTAAATTCATCCCTGCATGCATGTGTTCTTTACCTTTTCCCATAAAAGGATTCATATGGTGTCGTTCGATTACTGGAGTGGAAACTGTTATTATTGGAGAATTGAACCAATGGATGATGTTAGTCCCACCCTCCTTTGATGTCCATAGAATATTATTTCAACATGTATTCTAATGTATAAATAGTTCACTCAGATTCTCCATCAGTTTGAGGATGATAGGTCGTACGGAATTTCAGTTTAGTTCTTAGATCATTATGGATACTTTTCGAGAACTTCATGGTGAGTGTAGAATCTCTATCAAACATAATAAATAGTGGTACTCCATGCATCCGTACCACCACTTTGATATATATCTGTGAAATTTGATCCCATGAGAAGTCCTCTCGAATTGTGATAAAGTGAATTTTCTTTGTAAGAAGGTCCACAATGACCTATATATCATTATTTCGTTTGGATTTCCTTGGAAGTATAGAGACAATGTCTATGGTGATGTTCTCCCACTTACATGTTGGTATGGGAAGTGGTTGCATCATCCCCATAGACTTATATCTTGCAGCCTTCACTTGTTTACATACCAGCTAATTTGATGTATAATATATAATATCCTTATTCATATTGTCCCAAAAAAATTTCTCATTTGGATCTCAATACATCTTTGTGCTCCATCGGTGAATAGAGAAGGATGAGATTTCTGGTTCATTGAAAATTTCCATCTTTATCTCTGGATCAGATGGTACACATAATTGTGACCCAAATATTTCAACACATTCCTCATCGATATTGAACTTATAGGATTTCCTATTTCTGATAGCTTCCACCCTTTTCAAAATTTCCACATCTTTTCTTGGAGCATCCTTTATTTACACCATGAAGTATTGTTGATAAATAATTTGATAAAGGGTTTATGATGTTCCTACCTTAATGATTCCCATGTCTATCCTCTACAAATCTATGAATATTGGATCCTTTTCAATTCTCATCATTGATAATTGTGCATGATCTTTTCTACTTAGAGCATCTACCACATTATTTTCCTTACCGGTATGGTAGTGGATTGAGCAGCCACAATCCTTGATGAGCTCTAACAATCTTCATTGATCCATATTATGTTCTTTTTTTTGAATTTATATTTTAGATTATTATGATTAGTATATATCACACATATCCCCATATAGAAAATGCCTCATGATTTTCAATGCAAATATCATAGCCTCCAACTCTAGATCATTTGTAGGAATGATTTTATCATGGATTTCCCAATTCCTTAAGCCACAGGCTATCACATTATCATTTTTCATTAGCACACAATATAATCTATTCATTGAAGTGTCTCTATACACCACAGAGAGTTCTACACTTCATAGGAGTGTGGGTATTGTTGTAGTGATAAGCCTCTTTTTTCGACTCCTTAAAATAGTCTTCAAATTCATGAGAATAGAAAAACATCACCCCTTCCATGTTAGCTTATTCATTCGACTTGACAATCCTGAAAATTTCTCCACAAATCGTCAGAAATACCCTTCTTGACTAAGGATACTATAGATCTTCATTACAGACTTTGACATGGGCCACTCTTCAATGACCATTGTCTTGGAAGGGTCCATAGATATCCCATTAACTATGATAACATGCCCCAAAAATGATACCTCCTCTATCTAGAACTCACATTTATTATACTTTCCATACACTTTCTCTCTTAGAAAATTCCATAGAATATTATTCAAATTCTCCTCATTTTCCTCCTTTATCATGGAGTATATCAAAATATCATTAATAAAGACTACCACAAATTTTTCAATGTGATCTCTAATTACACTATTAATTAAATCCTTGAAAATTTCTAGATAATTAGTGAGTCTTAAGAGAATCACAATGAACTCAAAGTTTCGATACCTCATTTGAAATTTAGTCTTGGGAATATCTTCCTTCCTCACCTTTAATAGGTGATATCCCGACTAAATGTCCACCTTAGAGAAATAACTGGCCCAATGAAACTTATCTAAGTAGACTTCTATACATGGAAGGGGACAGCTGTAATTTATTGTGATTTTATTGAGCTCATGATAATCAATGTAGAGGCACACTGATCCATCCTTATTCCTGAAAAAGAGGACTGGAACACCCCATAGTGATGAACTTGGATGTATAAAACCATTCTTTATATTCTCTTGCAACTGCTTATTTAGCTCTTCCAACTGTACGGTGGCCATTCTATAAGGTGCCATTTTTATAGGTAGAGATATAGGAGTAATGTAAATTGAGAACTCAACCTTTCAATCATGAGGATGAATAGGAAACTAATAAGGGAATTTATCAATTACATCCCTCATTATTGGAATACCTTCAAAAAGTATCATCTCCTTCTTCTCAATCATATTAGCTAGATATGATTTCTCATAAGGCAGTAATATCCACACTTGAGATAATGATTCTAATTTAGATTCATCTCTATCCATACACTTGTAATGAATTAGAGGATGCTTCTGGATGTGGAGAGTGGTCTCCATTTCCTGACAGTTGATGTTGTGTAACACCCCAATATTTCATAGTATGTTATTTTCTTAAATTTAATTTAATAGCTTGTTCTACAAACAACATCAAGTTCAAGCGCACCATGACTAACCAAACTAGCCATTCAAAAAGTGGTTAAAATAGTATTAATTTCATTTTGAATTTTTTATATTACATATATTTTTAACATCCATATTATGTGTATCTTATACATAATATAAGAACAATTTCAATTTTTCAGATAAAAGATTTATTTTAAAAAAAAAATGTAATTTTACAACTTTTTATGGAGAACAACATTTAAATCCAATTTTGAGCCTTTTATATATTAAATTTTAAAAAATTATATTCTTCATTAGAATAGGTACATATAAATTTATTTTGGATAAATTTTTGGTTTTTTCTGATAACATTCAAATTTTGATGAATAGTGATAGATGCTAAATTTTAGTTGAAAAAATCTTTTTTAATAAAAATAATTTATTGTGTTAAATTATATATTTGAATGGTTTTGGAGTATAATTATATTTTATTTTTATCATGTAAATAAATTTTGGTCATTGGAAGTAATTTCACTTTTATACCTAACATAAACACATATCAATATTTTGATAGTTTTAACATCTCAAAAACATGTTTTTTGGTTTTCACAACGGGAATAAAATTTAAATTAATTAATGAAACATCTATTTTTTTATTTGGAAAAATAGATATCAATTTTTGGATTTGGAATATCAACATTATCTTATGGTAAATTTTGTGTTAATTTCTAAAAACATTCATTTTTTAATGAATTGTGAAAGACAATGCGTAATTATTTAAAAAATGATTTCTTATTTAAATTATTATTTATATTATTTAAATGTATTATAAGTAAAAATAGATACATAATACTTATATTTGTTCAATGTTATTAATTGGAGTCATTTTATAATTAAATAAAATGTACAAAATTTAATTTCATTTTTTAAGGTCCTTTACACGACTTCTAGGCATGTTAGAAAATTTGCAGAAAATGTAACATTACCGCTTCTATGAATATAATTTCTAAAATCTAAGAGGCATGGTTGATATCCATAAGTAAAATTTGGTTCAATAAGATGAAAATAATTTTTGGTCAATAGTAACTTTTGAATTTTATTTACCACGGTTGAAAGTAAATAGGGTAATTAAAGGAAAAAATGATATTATAATTATCCTAACACTTTTCATAATTCTATTGGATACGTGTATTTCAACCTAAATAAAACGTAGAAATAAAATATGATCTTTTTTTCCACATGGTTTAGATTATGACATTTATTATTATTTTATTTAAAGAATAGTTAAAGGTGTTAAATTCAAATTTTAATAAATAAAACATTTTTCTTTTAGGGATATACAAAATATAATTTCGATTATAAATATTCATTAGAAAGATAAAAATATTTCTGATATCATGGTAGTTTTTTTATAAATTTTATACATTATATATGTAAATTTATTTATGACACAATGATGATGTGGTAATTTCCTTATTAATGAAAAATTAAAATAATTGATATTATAAATATTAAAATAAATGTAAATTGATACCTTTTATGCATTTAAATGATTTTCTAGGTTAATATGACATGTTAAGTTATATTTAATGAATTTTTTTCTGTGTAATCATGGTGATATTAATTTAAAAAAACAAAATACTAAATAATGTCAAAATTGACAGAATTGAGTTTATAAAACAAATAATATTTATTAAATTATATAATTGATCTAAAAGTATATAGTTAGAAAAAATGACTTAAATAATGAAATATATGTTATTAATGAACCACTTGGGGTTATTTTGGATGTTTATAGTATGTTTATTAGCCATATAATATAAAACTACCAGGAGATATGGTAAATTTCAAACTATTTAACCTATAGTTAAATTTAAAAGATAAGGTTATTATGGTGACCTAAACTTGTCTAAATAAAATTGTTTGAGATGTTTCTGACCCATACCCACCATATCCTTGAAATAAATCCATTTTTATCCATTATAAATCTAAAATAAATTTATAATAAAATAATATTTCATGCTTTTCCTAAGGTGACCCTCACCTCACTTATAAAAAGGAACTTCCCTTCTATTAATTTCAAACCCCAAAGCCATTTTTCTCAGCCAGACCCTACCCAAATATGCTACCAATAATTCTCACATCACCCTAGAGTCCTTAATTTGATCAGAAATCCATCCTAAGGAGACCTTAGATCAAATCCAAATGATGAAACTGAAGAAGAGGTAATAATTTCAACACCTCTTTCAAAGTTATCATTTTCATCTAAATACCCTTTATTTTTTGTTTCCATACCAAAATAATAACTCCAATACCTTCTAAATACGGTTATTTTATTATAATTATGGTACAACCATATTCATAATTTTAACTATCCTATTAATGACAAAGTCACCATACGTTCGTATGTATGGCTTACCGTCTCCACGTCGTGGTGTAGTTGTTATTCAAGACATCATTATTTGGATTGGAATAATAATGATGTGGGATTGTTTTAAATAAAAAATATAACATTTTAATGATTCTGTATATATGATATAACATCCAATTATATACTATTTCACCATCAATTGATGGGTATTGTCGCTTTGCGTACATACGGATTACCGTCTCGATGAACGCGATGGGATTCATGCCCCATCATATCCATTCAAGAATATAAATCATTTTATGATTAAAAAATAATTTTTTATGAACATAATAACATTCTAGATATGAATAAAACACATCTTATCCCTCAGAACAATACTTATGTAACAAAACATATAAAGAAAAAATGAACCAGTTAACACCTGAAACAATGATACTAATGAAATATTATTAACAAAGAAATAAAAAAAGACCATATATGATATCATATTTATGTATGTGGATATTTTATAATTTAATATCATTGATTTAACTATTATATAGGAGTTTAACATACCCGCTACTAACAAAATTTACATGGTAATGGGTTTTCATCCCACTTCTTATTGGCGTGAGATTCAGGCTATATTTCCCCTACATCCTTTTATCTGGTGGATATACTGCCCATGATGGTATTATTTGGGTAATATACATTAATTTATGGGTATTTTCCTCATCGTTGTAAGATACTTATTTCATGTTGTGTATGTTTAGTAATTTACCAAATCAGTTAGGTAATTTCTAATTTCAATTTCCACATATTTTGTTCTACACAAACTTCATTGACTATTTTACACCAAGATAATGTGTGAAATAACTATTTATTTAATTATGTAGTAATTTCCTCTACCTTTTATGTGTATATACATTTGATACATACAATACCTCAATTGTAAAATTCTGAATTCATCGATATGAACTTTATTTGAGAAATCTAAACTCAATTTCCATTCATTGAGTTTAACATCCTAGTCATTGTTGTTTTTTTTACAAGAATATGTATGAATGTTCTCTGATTGATTTACACTAAATATCCAATAATTCTGAGTGTATTTATAATTTTCACACATAATTATGTATTTGATTTATCCTTAACCTAAGGATACAATCATTATGACAGATTTCATCTCAATTTACATTCCGTTGACACTTATTTATTGTTATGTTCCAATCCACTTTAATATGGTGTATATACTGTACTTTTACATAGTATATCATGAAACCCTTTATTATCATTATATAATGAAATTTTGATTGTCTCAATTAGTTTTATTCAACAATATCTCATATGGTTAGGATCTCTAACTAAAATATTATTTTAAATGTTTTAAAGATATCGTCCTCTAAATATTTATCATTAATGTCCATGCTCTAAAAATGGTTTTAAGGATTTATTAAAATGGACATTAATATTTTAAAATTAAAATTACTTTTAAATGTTTCAATTTTGTATGGGACACATTGATTCAAAAATCTATTTTAAACAGCTTCGTGATAAATAGTGAAACTTTTAAATGTTTTCAAGAAAAAGGGGGATGTTTCTCTAAAATAGTTTTGAGGATTTTTTTTCATTAATGTGACTATCCTTAATTATTAATGATTGAGGTTAATTATAATAATACAATATTCCATAATTTATTTAATGAGTTATTTTTGATTGTGGATGTGCTATTTTTATATCATTCATGGTTTGTGGTTAAAATATTGACATATAGTGTTCCCGTTATAATACTTATATTTACATTATGTTTCAAAATTTTCATATGAGGAATGATTTGGGCATAGTAAGTGATGGGTGGAGCTCTCTATAGATCCTTGATTTATCGGTAGGTCTCATGAGACAATCTAGTGTCTTTGCATAAGGCCTTGAAAATATCTTATTTCTAGTCTTGGCACGAGGCCCTGACTATGTGTTTTTGATGTCCAGCATTATGCATTCCGTAATTATGAAAATATCTATTGATATTACATGCCATTATTCAACTAGTAGAATATCCATGTGAATACGTAAATAGTATTATTTGTTTTATATTTATTCTGAAGTTTATGTGTAAAAGGATTGTGTTTTAGTCTTATACATTTCCTTAAATTTTTATGCTTATTTATGAAATTTTTCGCTATATTTATATCCTTACTTAGAATCTGATGTCACCCATTTCTATGTTTTATTTTTTCCCACGATGTGAAGAAGTATATCATGATTATCCTATAAGAATAGGATGAGGGATATGAGTGTGTTAAAAGGGTACACATGTTTGTTTTTATTTATTTCATGATGTAATGTAAAACTTATGTATGAATCAAGTAATTCTAAGGATACTAAACTAATCAGTATTTTGGGACATGATCTCTTTTTATCATTACAATGATATGTAATAATGCACTAACTCTAGGTAACTAGGGCCAGGGAATTACAGTTGTTATCAGAGAATGTTTAGTACAATACTTGGATACTAGATTTAGAAAAACACAAATTAAATAACATTACCCTAAGATAGACATTGGGAAATAGTATTGAAGAACATCCAATAAAAGTTGTTAGTGTATATATTATATCTGTATTTGAAAAATTACATCCTTGTCTAGATACGAGTAGGTAGAGGCGGATCTGGAACAGATGTACCTAAGAGTGAAAACATTTCCAAGGAGTTTCAAGATTGAACCTGGGTATCCTAGTGCATGACTATGGTCCTTTCTGTACTCTTTGTTACGACATTCCTGGGGGATATTCTTAGAATAATTCACATTTTCATTACAAATGAATTTGACGGATTTTAATATTAGATGAGAATAAATGACCTTGGTTAATCCTAAGGTGTTTTAGATGGAAAATAAGGTGACATTATATTCTCTAAATTATTTAATGAATATTTTTACTCACACAATGCTTTCTGGTTTTTGTTAATGGTCAGATTCCAAGGAAGACACAGTAATATTTAACATAATGTACAAGGTGGGAATGATGGTGGAAACGAGCAAAAACATGGAATGTTGATAGGTGTAAAAGATATCTTGTTTATGAATAATCTGTTTTTAGAAAATATGATCAACAATATATATATTATCCTACTCCTGGAATCAACAGAGAAGAGAAAGGTAGTGAATGATAAGAGCTCCAGTAGTGGAGGTCAGGGAGAAAAGAAAGTTCAATTTCCATCATGATGGAAATGTGGAAGGAGAAACCCAGGAAAGTGTCTCAAAGGAAAAAATAAATGCATAATTTGTGGGAAAGAAGGACATAAAGTAATGATTTACCATGGAAAAATGAAGAGTACTATGAAATAAAATAAAAATGATCCCAAAAATCCATCTACATTCATTTTCCGTAAATGTAGGGGACCTGGGCATTACCCGAGTCAATTCCTTATTCTATAGGATAAACTCTAAGTCAAGGAAGAACCTATGTTGAAATAAATTGAAGACAAAATGATTAAAAGTATTAGTGTTTTTTGTTGATGGGATTACATTGGATGAATTTTCTCTTGTATGTGTAACTTTACAGTTTGTTATATGAGAATGATATTCGAGGAAGAATTATCTTTTCTTTTGTGGATATTGTAATAAATAAGCATATTCATTTTTATGATCCTTGAATTTTATGAAATTACAAATTCTTAATTTTGGGGATGAAAATGCAATGTATGAGATAACATTTGTGGTGAGATTAATTATTGGTTATTTTGCGGAATTTAGCTCATTTTTTGAATGATATAAAATAGAGTTTTTGACAAAGGACAACACGCAGACTGTGTGATAACCCGTCACATTGGAAAAAGATGAAAGAATCTTACCCACAACCAAAGTGAAAATTGGATTTATCTCATACCACTAGACTAGTTGAAGTCCCTAATTATTGTGACTAATTCTTTTTAGTTAAATGAATTTGTTGATCAATAATAAGTTGATTTTGGATTTTATATTTTATCAGATGGATATCCTTAGTGTAGGAAATTTATTTTTTTATTAAGTAAAGAATGTTGTTTTAGAAGGCATTCTATCTGTTGGGAAAACTATATGCCTAAGGAAAATAGAATACTATAGGATTTAATTTCAGGAGTAATGGTAGATTTTTATCTATGTTTTTATTGTTTATTTATAGAAATTAGGATTATGTATGGAAATGATTAATATATTATAGAAAATGTGTGATTAGGTTAATTAATTTTAATTATGTGACTTTAAGTGTAGTTTATGTTATTTGGAGATAAATGCTAAGATTTAATATTAATGAATATGTGATTAAATTATTCCATGTTTTGTGTTTCAGTATTATTTTGGATAATATTTAATGATTTTAAGGAAAATTGTATATTGAATGGTCTTTAATGAACCTTGGGTGTTGTTTGTTCAATCTTGGAAATTAAGATTAGTATTTCTTTCTATAAAGGATTATCAAATTTGGGGATCATCTGATCTTGTACTAACCATTTTTTTTCGTTAATCTATAAATACAAGGTAAATATATAGTTCATCCTTTATGGATTATGTTATTCTCTAGAAGTTGATTCTAGATCTTCAGTAGTGACCAAGTCATCTTGAATACTCATCGTTTTTAGAAAATATGAGTTGGTGGTAGAAATTTATTAAAGGATGAAACTCTACTTAAAAAGTAAGTATATCTCTTTATGTTCTTATTCAATCTCATAAATAAATTCCTCAACTTTATAAAATGGAACTTAAAACAAAAAAATGTTGTCTGTTTACTTGTCCTACTGGGAAACTAATGACTGTTTAACCCATTACTAGTTTGTGGTTTTCTTGTTGTTAACATTCTCATGTTCATATTTTCTATAACTTTCCATCAGAACATGACACTTAGTTTATCTTCCATATCCATGTTTTCTTACATGGAATCCTAGTATGGTTTATCTCGGGTGACCTTTTTTCTTTTCTTTCTTTCTACTCAAATGACTGTTTTATTGAATCTTTTTCTGATGTGGGGCATTCAATGAAGTTACCAATCCCAATTTTAAAATAGCAAGGATGAAATTTCCTAAAGGGGGGAAGAACGTAACACCCCAAGATTTTATAGTAAGTTATTTTCTTTAAATTAATTCAATAACTTACGCTACACACAATACTGAGTTCGAGTGTATGACAACATACCAAACTAGACATTCAAAAAGATTTGATGAATAGTATTAAAGACAGTTTGAATTTTATATATTACATATAATCTTAACATCCATATTATGTGTTTCATATACATAATATAATAACAATTTCAATTTTTCATATAAAATAAGTATTTTTCAAAAAAATTCCATTTTACCTATTTTTTAAGGGGAACCATTTTTAAATCAACTATTTGACACATTAATATATTCAATTTGACAAAATAAACTTCTTCTTAAAAATATGGACATAAAAACTTATTTTGGATAAATGTTTGGTGTTTTTCTGATAACTTTTTTATTTTGATGAATAGTGGAAGATAGTAAATTTTAATTGAAAAAATGTTTTTTATTCAAAATAATTTTTAGTTTTAAATTATAAATTTTTATGGTTTTTAAGTATAATTAAAATATATTTTTATCATATATACCAATGTTGGACATTTAATGTAATTTCTCTTTTAAACCGACATTAACACATATCATTCTTTTGATATTTTTTATTTCTCAAAAACCCATTTTCAGGTTTTGATAGAAAAAATTAATTCTAAATTAATTAATGAAACTCATATGTATTGAATTTGGTAAATTATACATCGTTTTTGGATTCATAATATCAAAATTATATTAGGGTAATTTTTAGGTATTTTTATGAAAACATTAAATTTTTTATGAACAATGGAAGACACTGCGTTATTGTTTGAAAACTGACTTTTTATTTAAATAATTATTTAATTTATTTTAATTCAAAATAGATGCATAATACCTATATTAGTTCAATTTCATTAATTAGAGTAATTTTATAATAAAATTATATGCATAAAGTTTTATTAAATTTTTTAACATCTTTTACCCACCTTTTAGGAACGTTAGCAAATTTGCATAAAATGTAATTTTAACACTTCTGTGAATTTAATTTAAAAAATCCAAGAGACATGGTTGATATTAGTGTGTAAAATGGTTCTCAATAAGATGAAAATAATTTTTGGTGAATAGTAACTTTTCAATTTTATTTAACACGGTTAAAAGTAAATATGGTAATTAAAGGTAAAAATGATATTATAATTACCCTATCACAAGTCGTATTTTTATGGGATAAGTGTATTCATAACAAAATAAACCTTATGAATAAAGTATGATCCTTTTGGGTCTACATGGATTAGACTAGTACATTAATTAATATTTTATTTAAAGAAGCGTTAAAAGTGATAAATCCAAATTTTAATAACAAAATCATTTCAAATATTATGTTATGCCTAAGATAATTCCTACTATAAAAATTCATTATAAATATTAAAATATTTCCTACATCATGGTATTTTATTTATAATTTTTAGACATTAAATAAGTAAATTTATTTATGACACAACGATGATGCACTAATTACCTTATTAATGAAAGATTAAAATAATTTATATTATAAATATTAAAATAATTGTAAATTGAGACCTTTTATGCATTCCAATAAATTAATAGGCTAATAAGACTTTTTAGGGTAGATTTAATGATTTTTTTTGAAATTAGTCAAGTCAATTTGACTTTAACAAAAACAAAACACTAAATAGTGTCAAAATTGATATTATTGAGTTTTTAAAACACATGCTATTTTATTAAATTATATAATAGTAATAAAAATATAAGGATCATCCAAAGTACATATATAATTATATATATGTTATTAATTAACCACTTGGGGTTCTCTTGTGTGTTTATTGTATATTTAATAACCAAATAATATAAAAATACAAGGAGACCTAGTAAATCTCAAACTATTTAACCAAGAGTTAAATCTAAAAGATAAGCTTAATATGGTGAACTAAACATTCTAAAATCTATTTTTTGATATTTTTATAACCCATCCCCACCGTATCCTCGAAAAAAGTCCATTTTTATCCAATAGAAATCGAAAATTAATTTATAATAAAATAATCTTTCATGCGTTTTCTAAGGTGACCATCACCTCTCATATAAAAGGGAACTTATCAATCTCTTAATTTTACACCTCCATATCTATTTGTATTAGCCGAACCCTGCCCAAATGTCCTCTCAAATACCCTAAATTCATCCTATAGTCCTTAATTTGATTATAAATACAACCTATGGATCCCTTTTGATCAAATCAAAAAGATGCACCCGAAGAAGAGGTAATAATTTCATCACCTCTTTTAAAGTTATCTTCTTCTTCCATTGCCTCTTTATTTATTTTTTCCATACCAAACTTATAACATCAGTACCTTATACATACTATTATTTTATTATAAATATGGTACAACCATATTCATTGTTCTATCCATCCTTTTAATGACAATGTCACCATACATGCGTATGTATGGCTTACCGTCTCTACATCATCGTGTAGCTGTTATTCAACACTTCATTATTTGGATGGGTATAATTATGATTTATTATTTATGTAAATAATAAATATATAATATTAATGATTATTTATAGGTTATACAATATCAAATTATATACTATTTCACCATTAATAGAATTGTATTATCGGCCGTGTGTACGTGCAGATTACCGTCTCTAAGAACACGATGACATTAATGCCCCATCATAACCATTCAAGAATAAAAATCATTTTATGATTAGAAAAATAATTTTTAAGAACATAATATACTTATAGATATGAATCAAATACATCCTATCCATAAAAAACATGTCTTACGTAACAAAACCTATAAAGAAAAAACAAATCAGTTAACACCCAAAACATTGATACTACTAAAATATTATTAATAAATAAATATTACAAGATCATATATGATATCATATTTATGTATTTGATTCTTCTTATAATTTAATAAAAATTATCTAACTATTATACATGAGGAGTATGTAACCTCGACTAAGAAAAAGTACAAGGTAAGGGGTTTTCATCCCACTTCTTATTCGAGTGAGATTCATGTTATATTGTCAGTATTTATTTTTGTGTTATCTTTGTACTTCCCATGATTGTATTCTTTATATAATATAAATTAATTTATGGGTATTTAAATCTTTATTGTATGAACCTTTTTTCATGGGGTGAATGTTTCGTACGTTACCAAATTGGTAAGGGAATTTCTAATTTCAATTTCTACACATTGCGTTCTACGCAAACTTCATTTATTATTTTACTCCATGATTATGTGTGTAATCACCATTTATTTACTATTTTCATAATTTCATCTTCCCTTTGTGTGGATATACTTTTTATACACATAATAACTCTACTGATAAATTCTCAAGTCATCGATATGAACTTGATAAGAGATATCGTAACTCAATTTCAATTCATTGAGATAAACATCCATGTCATTGGTTTTTTTTCATGAATATGTGTTAATGTACTCTGATTTATTTACACTGAATATCCACATATATTGAGTGTATTTATAATTTTCACACATAATTATTCCATTGATTTTTCCTTAACCTAAGGATACGTTCTTTATAATGGATTTCATATCAATTTACATTCCATTGAGACTTATTTATTGTTATGCACCAATTCAGTTTTATATTGTGTTTATACTGTAAATTGATGTAGTATATCATCAAACCCTTTATTCTCATGATATTATTATTTTTTGATTACCTAAATTATTTTTATTCAAGCATATCTCATTTGGTTAGGAACTTTAACTAAAATATCATTTTATATGTTTTAAAGATTTATTCTTCTAAATCATTCTCATTAATGTCCATGTTTTTACAATGGTTTTAAGGATTTATTTATATGGACATTAATGTATTAATATTAAAATTCCTTTTAAAATTTTCAAATTAGTATTGGACACTTCGATTCAAAAATATATTTTAAATGACATCATGAAAAATAGTGAGACGTTGAAATTTTTTCATGAAAAAGGAGGATATTTATCTCAAATAGTTTGGATGATTATTTTCAACTATGTCAATATCCTTATTCATTTTCAATTGAGGTTAATTATTTATAATACAATTTTCCATATTGTATTTAATGTGTTATGTTTGACTGTGGATGTGCTATTTTTAAACCATTCATGGTTGGTGGTTAAAATATTGACATTTTGAATGCTAGTTTTAATACGAATGTTTATATTATGATTCAATATTTTCATATGAGGAATGAATTGGACATATTAAGTGGCGTGTGGAGCCTGAAATAGCTCGTTGATGCATCAGTTGGTTACATGAGATAATCTAGTGCCTTGGCACAAGGCCTTGACAAAATCTTACTTGTAGTCATGGCACGAGGCCTTGACTATGTGGTTATGGTGTCAGAGATTATTCATTCCCTAATTATTATATTAGCTATTGATATTAGATGAAATTATTCAACTAGTATAATATCCATGTGAATAAGTATATGGAATTATTTGATTTATATTTATACTGAATATTATTTTTAAAAGACTTATGTTTTAGTCTTATACATTGCCTAAAATTTTTATGCTTATTTATAAAAGTTTCCGCTATATTGATATCCTTACTAATAATTTGTGTGCATCCCTTTCTATGTTTTCTTTTTTTTTCCTTGGATGTAAAAAATTATTTATTTATTAACCTATAGGAATAGGATAAGGGATATGAGTGTGATAAAAGGGTACACAATTTTGTTTTTATTTATTTCATGATGTAATGTAAGACATATATAGGTATCTATTACTTCCAATTATACTAAACTAATCAGTCTTTCAAGACATGATCTCTTGTGATCAACCCAAATATATGTACTAATGCAGCGACTCTTGGAAACTAGGGTCGGGGAGTTACAAGTTGTCTTTGTATAAATATATCCAATGCATACCCATCATAACATCTAACTCCACTAATGTATGTCTGAAAATATTTTCTGTGAGGTTCAGTCCATAATCATTTACCTGGGAGGAGTTATAATCCTTAGACAGAAGAATTTTCCAAATCACTTTTTTCATAGATAACTTGGCCTCCAAATTTTGAGGCGGTGTTTGAAAAGTTTTATTAAAAATGAAACCTATGAAAGAATTCATAGAACTAAAATAAAATGGTATGTTCTCTATTCATGAATGAATTACTATCTTAAATTTCACCACATCATTTTTCATCTCTACCTTAGTAGTAGTGATGGAATAATCCCTTCCATATTTCCTTGGAGGTTGTTTTTTATTTCCTCCAAAAACCATTTCCTTAGAAAAATTGTTCACATAATTCCCATGCTCCTTATAGTTTGAACAATTCACCACTGGCTGAACATTTATCTAAACCTTCATATATTCATCCACATTTTCTGGATTCTTTATATCCCTTTGGTACTTTTTTTGGATGTCACATTCTTCCACATTTAATGCAACTTGGGATATTTTTAGATAGTTTACATGATGATTCTCCCAAAATTTTGACACATGGGGTGTTAAATCTTCTTTTCATCATGGGAATTATTTACCAAACCAACCATATTAGATTCCATTTTATGGTTTTTTTTGCTGGGTCCATGAGACTATTGAGAGTCTCTAATATCCATTTCAATCTTGAGGAAAAAAAATATCTCTTCATAACTGTCAAATTCATGAATCGCCAACAATGTTCATAGACTCATCATTAGTCTTCAAAATAAGTGATCCACCTTGATTTTGGAGTTCATGAAAAAGTCAGAGGAGTATCATTAAATATTTCTTAATTTTTCTTCATATGCCCCAATGAACTCATATTCCTTCTATTTGAGTCCAGGGAACAATTTTTCCATCTTGAGTTGGAGGATTCATGGAAAATATTTATTGAAAAAAATATTCTTAAATTTCTCCTTACACATGGAATTAATTTATTTTTGGGACTTCATATTCTTGGACATTTTCCACCACTAATTAGCATCTCTATCAAAATGATAGATAGCCAGTATGAATATAACTTTTTCTGAGCACTGGAGGAAAAAGAATATCTTTTAGATGGAGTTAATCCACTATTCCGCAAAGAGGGGATCATAAGATCCACTAAACATGATAATTATCCTCATGAAATATTCAATGGAAACTTTCTCATACCATTAGGGAGGGTGTTCCAAGGGATTCAAGTTATTATTCATAACTAGAGTCGGGTAAGCATGTATTGTTATAAAGTTTTTTGCACCTATTTCTATCATATCTAGCATATCATTAGGGAAATATTCACATTCTCTATCACATTTATTTTTGAAAAATGTTCTTATTTTTCCTTCCATTGACTAAGAAATAAAACATACAATTACATGGCTTGAATACATAACTATTAATCGTAAAAAGTAATCTCTAAATATAAGAGGATAGACTTGTAAAGTATAAGTATATCCTAACATGAGATTCTATAAGTATTAATCATGGTTATCCTTGATATATTTCGAAACATATATTCATATGGTATATTATTGTATCCCCTTAATAATAGTTTTAACCAAGCTCCTGAATTTACAAACGAATATCCCCCGAGAGTGTCAAACCAATAGTTCAGTGAGTCCAGTTTTCATGCACCGGTTCCCTATAGAGTCTAGATCAATGTAGTGATTTTGGGTTTTACCCCTATATATGTCTATTCCAAACCCACCTATACCTATTTGTATCAAGACATGTACACATTTTGCTGATAAACCACTAACTCTATATTCACCAAAACATAGGTATGTTTTCTTATACATAGTCTAGTACTTAGGGTTCTTACTAAAGATCTCTATTCCTAGTATATTAAAATAACTAGACTATAATTTGATACCAACTATAGAAACCCATGACTTTTCACATATCATTTTATTATTTTATGTATAATTATACATTGGAAAACAAGCCAAGGATCAGGATGACTATTGTCTTTGAGGACTAGGTACATAAAACCCAAATACATCAAACATTTCATCATTTAATCTTCATATTGATCTCCTAAATTTTATTTCCCTTATATATATTCATTTGATAAATTGGGGATAACATGAAAAAAGTGGTGATCTAAAAATCCCAGTAAGAGAATAATCATAAGAATAGAGCTTTAGCACATGGGTTAGAGGGAATGACATAATGAAAAAAATGCATGGAACACATAGAATCATAAAATATATACATGGGATCATATACACATGGATACATAACAATTTGGCATCAATATAAAACATTAATTTATCATGAGTCAAGTCTCTTTTCACATATAGGATCCCATGTCATGGTTAACCACCATGACCATTTCACATGGTAGCATGAGTCGAAACTAATCGCCAAGTCCGTTTCACATAACGTCTCTTGAGACTCAACATTACCCAATGAAATGGAGTGATATATTTGATGACCCATCATAACAAGTTCATGAATATGTTTTTCACATAAATAATAATACATTATCCATCATATATAAACATATGGGCACCCATGGAAATAAATGAGTATCATAACAGTGTCATAAAGAATAATTAATGGTCATATCATACAAGTGTCTATGAAATAATGTAATAATAAACTAAATTTTAATTTATAAGGTAAAATAGGAATATATCATGGTATGTGATGTCAAATAGAAGTGATAATATGAAAAAAGTTCATTTCCGATTTTTTAGCATTAAAACTTTTTGGTGTGTTTTTAAGGAAAACACAAATTAGAATGTCAAATAAAAAGAGAATAATATTTTGTACAAAAATAGAAGTTATAGATGAATTATTTAATAATAAAAATATTGGTTTTATAAAAACAATGGTTAATTAAAACATATGGTATATTTCACATGAAATTGGGTACGAATTCGTGATTTTTCCTTAAAGGGGTATGATTTTTAGGAAGTATCAAGGAGGGAACCACTAAAAAATGTGTATATACGCAAAAGGGAATAATCAATATAACATTATTCATGTGTTTATAGAATGTAAATGTAATTTTTAAGATGTAAATAAAAAGAAAAGATAACATCTTTTGTGTAAAAAGAAAGATAGAACAACCCGATGAAATAATGAAAGTTCAAGTACAACCCCTTACATTAAGTCTGAAGGTGTTTTCCAGTTGATATTAATGAGAAGAATAATCAAATAAGATTATTTTATTTATAATTCCAGAACCTATTTTAAATTTAATTGATTTATTATAGCCTCTTTGATTTTATTCATAACATTTTTTATGGGTTAAGAGGTTCATTTTCATAGATCGGGTATGTTTGTTTCATGAACAGTTTTCTTATATTCATGAGTGGATAATAATGAAAATGAGTATTGTTGGAGCTATATTTTATTTTTAAAAATCCAGAAGGTTACATGGTTATTAATTTAATTTTGTTACATTGAGTGAATTTTAATCCTTATATAAAACATTAGTGATAACAATTTCGGTTAATTGGTGGTTTTTGATAAAAAAAAGTACACATTTTGTTTTATAAATCAAAACCATGTGTACAAGAAGATTCCAGAACCATAGATGAGGAAAAATACATATCATGTTGTCTTTTCCAGCCATAAGAACATTTTCATGACCATATTTGAATATGATAATGGAAATTTAAAACCCATCTTCCTTGAATGTGGTAAATTACCACATCTTAGATGGTGTTTTTACTAATCGTATCAAAGAAGGGTAAATAAGAGATGATAATAAATTATTCCAGAATAATAACAGAATTACAGTAAATATATGTTACTTTAGTTTTCATGATATTTGGATGAGGAGAGGTAAATATAGAGAAGAAAACAAAGGAACTTTGAAGGAAAGTAAAATAATTGAAAAGCGGAATTTACCTCTTGAATTAGTCTTCCTTGAGAGCCATTTAACGGGAGAGGATTTGGTCATTCAAGAGACCAAGGGATTCGGGATGTGGGGATGTGGTGTGGGGATATATTTGAGAACCATTTAGGTAAGGCACAAGGCTTGAGAGGAGTGATGAGAAAAGGTGAGTGTATGTGGTTTTCGTAATATTGTAATCATTAGTTTATTATTTTTACATAACACAAGAAATAGTGATGATTCTATGACCTAAAATAGGAATATGTTCATGTGTGTTCGAACTAATTTCCATTTAGATCATCCATGACCCATTGATGATTCATTAATTAATTTTTTTAGGATTTATCATATATTATAATATTTTATTATTCACCAAAAATTAAGGTATTTTAGAAAAATCCCAAAAAACCCCCAAACCATTTTTTGACATGTAGAATACAAAAATGAACTACATTTTTTGAAAATAATTTGTTAAAATGGGGAGTTTAATTTTTAAATAAAATCCCCATTTACTTGGAAAATACATATTTTAAAATTATAACTAATTTTATAATACATTGAAAAATTAACTAAGGTGTCATTAAATTATCCTATAATCCAAAGATATCAAAGTAATAATTTATGAATAAATTTTATGAAAATAAATTTTCTTTTTTATTTATTAAATTAATAATAATTTTATAATTAAATATTTATTACTTATAAAAATACTACCGCTTTAATATTTTCAATTCTAACATAAAAAAATTTAATTTAGAATTTCATTGTTAAGGTTACTATTTACATGGTCAATTTACTATTTATAAGGTTCAAATTACTATTAATAGAGGTGATACTAATATTCATAAGGGTCAGTTATTATTCACCAAAAAAATATGATTGTCTTATCAGACTCCAAACATTTTACCGATCGCAACTGTGTATGTCAGATTTTTTAAATTCAACTCACAAAAGTGAAAATATTATGTATAAATGTCATATAGTACTTAGTTGTTCATTGATTTGTGATTTCATGTGATTTTATGGAATAATTATAAGAAGGGAATTTCCATTGATTAAACTTTTGGTCTTTTCATTTTGGAAATTTAATCCACTATAAATGGGTTTCCATGTATGCATTTTCACAACCCATGGGCCATGTATGAAAATTTGGTCGGAAGTATAGGAATATTACTGGGATGTAGAGGATTTCTTTAGAGAGCTTATAGATACCTTATCTATAATTAAACATAACTGATGTTATGTAAGAATGATTATTTAATGATTAAAAATATCATGGAATTTAAAATGGGATCTATGATATAGGAATATAATAATTAATATGGTTATTCATGAGTTTAAGTGAATAAAATGAAATAATTCATGTTCTAGGGTGTATTCTCACACTTCAAGAAGATATATCCTACAATAATTTAGCATGCCTACCTAATGTTTGAAGATATTAAATTATTTAAAAAAGATGATATTTATGAAAGATTTATGTATTGATAGATTAAGAGTTTTTCCCATGATGCATGCCACAAAAAATGAATGCGACATCATGGAATGGTTTCTACCAATTTTGGAAATAGAAAAATGTGTGAGAAGTTCAAGGAATTGACACTTCTAATAATATAAGATATTAGTAGTTATGATAGAATACATAATAATATTCTACTATAATGTTACGAATATCAGTGTGAAAGGGAATAATATCTCAATATATATCATTCATCACCATATATAAATGATGAATAAGAAGTGATTTCACCTATTTTTTCTTACATAAATGGATAGTAGAAAAATAATGAAACCTTCACTCACCTTAAAAATTGGATTTCTAAAAAGGTTAAGAAGTTATAGAATTTCACTAAAGGATATTTTTGTTGTTATGAAAGGTAAAAAAAGATATTTGTATTCAAGAAAAAAAGTTTCAGATTGTAGGAATCAATGTTTTTTAGTGAAGAATTTATTCGAGATTTATTTTGGAAGTAATAAGATGTTTTCCGAAGTTTTTTCAATATAGTACACAAAATAAACATCTATGAAATAAAATAGTTCATCCATTCACATGTGATGATGTAACCAAATAAATGTGATGTTATTTAAGGGGATATATATGTTTACAAACTATATGGTTATCTTTGCTATGATCACTGTTAAAATAGGGATGAATGGGAATTGAGCTCATGTGAAGTCTATATTGGAGTAGTGTGTAAAACAGGTTGAATGGAAATGATTCATATGTGAAAGTGTTCCAACGTAAAACCTATAAATAAATATATCCTTGGATGGTATTTATCTGAAACAAAACCTTATATGTATATAATTTACTAAGCATAGTGGTTAATTGGTGAATTAACACAATGTTAATAGAATATTCCAAGGACTTTCATAGTGCGAGTGAGACATTTAAAAACCTATAAGTCCTTATATTCATCACATATATGAATCATTACATTAATTCAATGAGTTTGAGAATTAAGTGATTGGTTGAACATAGTTCTTTTTCTTGTGGTACCAATATTTTTAATGAAAAATTATTAAAAATGATTTAAGTTGGGGGCACCCAGATTCTCCCCCCTCTCAGGGTACCTAAAGTTGACTTAATATGTAGTATCAAATGGTATGGGTTTTACTATTTTTTTAACCTTGGATGAAGAACTTTATTTTAATTCACAAATTGATATAATGAAAAATCCACCATTTTATAGTTTTTATAGATTTCAGAGGTGGAGTAAGTAGTTTCTATCCAACATGGAGGATTCTTTTAGTGTCCCACAAGAAGTTATGTAGGAAGTAATTTTTATACTAAACCAACATGTAATTATCCTAAATATGGATAAACGAAATATTTATATTTATGCCTCAATAAAAAAGTCATTAAATTATTCACTCTGATAATTTTTTAAGAGGATTTATCATTAACTATTCTATAAATATAAGTGGATATTGCTAAAAGATTAATTTGGAAATGAACAAGCCTCATGTAAAAATGTTAAGTAGAATAAATATAAGAGTAATACCCATAATAAGATAATCTCTTATACCTAGGTAATATCATCTAAACATGTTTCTACATCTGTTTGTATCTCTCACATTGATATTTAATGTGTACTAGAAATTATATACTCTCTCTTGGAGATGAAAAGTATATTTAGATCTGGTAAAGAGGAAACTACATCAATTTTCATATCTAGTATGTGTTCATGCATCCACCAATAAGATATGGATTGATGGAAAATTATAATTTAATTGGATCTTTAATTATTATGGTCCTGGGACATAAAAATATAAGTGAATCTAATGTGGCATTAAAATATGACATCAAGAAGATGAGTGAAAAGATAAAAAGTCATAGCGATTTTTATGAATAAATGTATGAATAAATCATGAGTCTAATTTCCAAAGAAATAGATATGAATGAAATAATAATTTCATTCAAGAAATAACTTTATTAATGAATACCATTATGGAATATAGGGATATATTTAAGAACATATTTGTATAGATGAATTAAATGGATGAAATAATAGGGAACTTCAAAGGAGGATGATCACCTCAATTGATATGATTAAGAGCCTAAAAAATAAGTATCAATATATTTAATAAGAATTAATTCCAATATTAAATCTATATGTTAAAAGGGAAATTCCATATATAAAATCTAGATGTAATGGAATTCTAGAATCTGAAAATAAACTGAATATTTTTTGTGGATTTAGAAGAAATCATGTCCTATATAAAGTATCTATTAAATGATTCATTTTTTTGGAATATTAGGTAATACTATGGTCGTGTGTATTGAATCTCAAGTACATGAATATTTGAGTAATTTTACTACAGTAATATCAGAGTTTTGATGGATTCACATGTGGTATGATTAATTTATTATTTTCTTTTTGTGTACAACTGATTTGAATATTGTATGAAATTATAGTTGTATAAAAACAGATCATGTACCATAGAATTCAACCACCCCTGTGAAATAAAAATACACTTTTTATTTATAAAATAATCTTGTTGTGTGGGAGAACATATTGAAGGTTTTAGAGGAAAGAATAAGATCTTGGCAGGGGGTGTATCAAACAATAAAATTAGTGTGTTCACTATAGCCCTCCTAAAAGCGAGAAAAAAAGAGGGTGTGGAAGAAAGAAGATGATCCATCTATGTAGTAGGTGAGAGAACAAGTAAAGAGTAATCCATTTGGAAATGAGAATTCTGAGATGGTACTCAAGGAAATCGTGGAGGTGAAGCTCGGTTGATGAATCCTGTGGAGAATGAAGTAAAATATTAGAGAAAGTAATGGGAACATAAAAATGGAAGAAAAGTGTAAAAGTGTGATTTCTATGACTTCTGAAATGATTCATAATATATAGATTTTGAATTTAATAATTTAGTATGGTCTTGAAGAAACATTCGTGGATGAAGTGATGAAACTCTTCTCCCTAAACACAAAAAAATAGATAAGGGGAGTGTGAAGGGAAAGCGTTGGTCCAATCTAGATAGCCCCATTCCTACTCCTAAGGAAGTTTGAGGTACCCCTATCCCCATGAAATTAGATTCATCTATTTTTTTGAAAATTATGTATTGATATGGGGGATAATCATTACATGGGGTAGCTGTTCTATTAAATCACATGAAATGAATACTAAAGAAAAATATCATTTTTTTGATAATGGACAAAACAATATAATTTCAAGAGAATTATAAGTCACAATTTGTAACAAGCATGAATAATGAATTCAAGTCTATACATGAATCACCTAGAAGTTTCAATCATCACGTTTTTTACTCAATAATTAACGTGGAATTTTCATTATAGAAGAGATATTTAAATCTATGATCTAAACACTATTCACTATGTATATCATATTTGGAACGAAAACGATATAATAAGGAAGAGAAAATAAGTTTCAAGTATTTATGTGAGATTGGAAATGGTATAATGTGTAATTTTAGAATATTCTAGTGGTTTCAAGTATATAGATAATATATAAAAGACCACCGATGTAAATATAAAAGTTGTAGTAAAATATTTTCTTTCACTTTGTTGTTACACTATTTATAGGTTTTATACTATTTATAGGATACACATTACGGCTGACATGTAGATGTTTTATTCCAAACAATGGTCCTCCCAGTGTGAAAAAAATCCATATTTTTTGTTCATATCTGAAGCTGTAATTCAAAGGGATTTAAAAGATGGATTCTCAATACAATTAATCCATCTTTTAAGAATGATAAATCCTATGATTTATTGAAATTACATTGAGTACAATTGGTATAATTTCATCAATTTATTAGAAATTTCATCAATTGTTTCACGAATATGTTGTATGTCTAACACTCAACACATTTCTAACTTATACACTAACTATATGTTGTGAAGGTGTGATGGTGATGATATGTTTTTTTCTATATGTTCAAAATGATGATGCTATAATTTTTTTATAATCATGGGTGGCATGGAAATATTTGGTGTTGTTCCCAAAAAATCTCTTTACCTAAAAAAATGATATAATTTATAGGATTAGAGGATTTTTCATAGACCAAGTGATAAGTGATATATTCACTCTTTCATTTTCATGACCAAGTGATGTTTTTTTGATTTGATCTACAATTAGGAAGTCTGACTAAAAATTAAAAGTTCAAAATTGGTCAATATATCTCAAAGGATTCCCTATAAGTGAACCAGTAATTATAATTATCAATAATGATAAAAAATAGATCTAAAATAAGATCAATTAGTTTGATAATGGCGGAGATGGAAAGGTAGGGAAGAAGGAAACCATATCTTTATAGGGATAAATGAATCCAATGAGGAAGCCCTCTTGGAAAAAGAAGGAGTATTGATTTATTAGAGTTCCTTCTAATAAATTATAGTGGATAGAATGCTTGATTAATCTCATGTTTTTCCCAATGGGGAGACAAAAATATCTCAATCAAAATCTAGAAAAACATTGGGCAACATTCAATGGGGGAGAATGAGATGAAAAATGATAACCTCTTTATGGAGGAGAACTCTTAAGTACAGCTAATGGGGAAGAGACAATGAAATAAAAAATGAGTTATTAACATGTCTATGGCCTTTTTTATTCGTTAAAAAGGGATATATGATATATGTTGTAAATTCCTATCAATAATATCAAATTTGAGTGATTATTGGAAAACCCTAAAGTTGTGATTGATTTATTTACAAAAGGTGATGACTCATCCGAAAGTGTTTTGTTGAAAATATTGAGATATTTTGGAATATCTATAACATCATTAGAATTGTAGGAAAGATCGATGATGATATTTTTAAATATTTTCAAAGAGATTTCTTGGATGATATATATATTTTATTTTTTCACTATGATATACATATTCATAAGTGGTGCATAGAGCATGTCGTAGATCAATAATGTTTACATGTTTGATGAATTCCATAAGGCAGTTCTTGAGGAAGTTCATGGGATTATCAATGAATGTTGGAGGGCTTGTGAAAAAGATCTGGAAGAATCATAGTTCTGATATTGAACCAGTTCTAAAAGTTATTTATGGGAATCATATTTTGTGAAAATTACCCAAGTACCCATTTATGGAATTTCCCATGTACACAGTTTCATTAATGAACCATATATGAAAAATTAGTTATGTGCAGATTTTACATAATGGAATCTAGGGGTGCACATAAAAAAATAAAGAAAATAAGTGAATTACACTCTGTGATCAATTTTTTATGGGTTTTTGAGTTTTTATTTTTTGAACCCATGGTCCATGTAATGTAATATAGACAGATCTATGGTAATTCTATAGAAAAATAGTTGATTTTTTCGAAGATTTTATAAATAACCTTCCCAAAATAGAAACTTAAATCAAGAATTTATAGAATTGTTTATGAATAAATTCAAATATTATGGAACATCAATTGTGATAAATTATCCAAGGTGAAAATTAAGAATGAAATTAAGGGTGATATGGAATGAATTAGATGAACTATTTATTTTCTACATGGAGCATTTTTTTGCTACAATAGTATACATCTATTTACAAATAAACAATCTGACTTGAAGAATAATGATAATATTTTATTTCATTAAGATGGAATTTTGGACAGATAAATCTTCCATCATAGAATAAATCTTTACATTTTTTGAAACAAAGTGGTGTGGGGAGATCAAGTAGTTCACTCTATTACTAATATAAAATTTTGGTATATGTAATCGAATATATAATATCATTATCCTTTAAATTTGTTATCTCGTCCTAGGATGGAATATCATCTCAACATAGTGATTTCATTTCCATATATGAAGTAAAAAGAAGAATAGATAGATTAACAACATTTTCTTACAAACCAAGATAGTTGAAGAATAAGGAATATTCAATCACTGTGATGACATAATTTATAGGAAGGAGAATATGTAACAGTCCTTCAATGGAAGGATGTTGTTTTTGTGTAGAAAAGTGAATAAGAGGAGTTAATATAGTACATCAAGGTTAATAAGGGATGAATAAATATTATGATGTGAAGAAGATATTGTATATTAAATTTAAGAAACAAAATAAGGTGTTATAATGGAAGTGCATAGTATACATATGAATGAGGATGAGAGATATTTGATAGTGAATCCATTCACAAATTATGATACAACCTAACACATGTTTTCAAGATTGAAGGGACCTACAAGTACATACAATATGTGGTTTTACTTCCTTAGAGTAGTGGGAAAATGGTAATATAAAGAAGTAATCTCATGTGATTTAATACCTCATAGTAGTGCACACATGAGAAGGAAACCAGTAATCCACGGTTGGTAGTGAAACAAACCAAAACCTTGTAACCACTTAAAGCTTTGGGCCTAGTGGTTAATTGGTGCATCTAAGAAAAATATAAAATACTCCTCAATGTATCCCATTGTGGGAGAAATAATTTAAAAAACGTTATTTAACTACATGATTCATGTCATTATTTTCCTAAATAAATTTAATGTGGTTGAGGGTCTAGTGATTTCTTAAACATTGTTTCTATGAACATTGAAAAAATATACTAAAATTTATTTTAGTAAAAATATATTAAACTATGTGTATCTTGATCCCCCCTCCCCCCTCTTAGGGTGACAAAAGGGGACCTATAAACTTTTTTAGGTTACATTTCTATGATGTGTAATATCTCGAATCTTAGGTGATGATATAATCATTGAGGAGGAATGGATAGGAATGTTCGGGGATGAGTGGATCATTTCAATGATGTTAATTATATTTTTAAGGTATGTGGACTCTTTAATATAAATCCATATGATTTTTGATGCATGAGTATTCATGCCTGAATGAATTTTATTGATTGGGTAAAAGGATTAGGTACCAATAAGATCATGGGTAAAGATATTAGTTGTCCTTATGCCTCTCATATTTTTAACATCATCTCCTTTTAACTTTTTTATATTTTCAATCTCCTATAGACTACTTCAACATGAGGTTGATGTTGTTAGTTGTGATTATGAGTGGTATTGATAGGTCCATGTGATTTATATTTGTCACAAATATCCATGTTTTATTTTTTATGCATAGATTTATAGACAACAGAGGCTTAGTCCTAGTGGTGATGGGTTACATAATCGTACATCTCACAAATGATATAGAACACCCTCTTGATTGTGTCGGAACACTTGATGTGCACTATGAGTGGTAAAATTACCTTGAGGCTTAATATATTGTGATGTAGATGGTTTCCTATTATTGTTTCCCTTGATTTATTTATAATGGAAGATTTTATATGGGGCTGATGAAAATTTTGGGAGAATGGTTTTGAAGACATGGAATAGGATTTCCAAGGGAACTAGTATATGCTTTTTCAGAATAATCCTAAATTAGTGGTGTCTAGTTATTATGAAGGAATTTGAATATTATTAGACTGAACTCTTATGTTTGGGGTCCAAATAAAACTATAAGCCATGTGGGTCATAATACAATGTAAATTTCGTGGTGGTATCAATGAGTAGATTATGCAGTGGGTCTGAGGGACATAGTGCATTCCCTTATGAGAGTGATGATATTTTATAGAGTCTTGGAATATTTTGTTTCTGCTAATAAGAGTGTCTTGAGATGATTAACTTGTGAGGATAAATGTATGGTGATACATTCATTATATGCAAGTGTAGGTTTCAAGTGAGTAGATCCCAGGGGATGAGTTAGTGATCATATAGGATGGGTTCTCTTCCATGTGTGTATTCTTGTTCATTTTCTAATTTTATATGTATGTTAGCTGATGAGATTAGCTAGATCAACTCACATTTATAGAGAAGGTATTGTAATAAAACCTACCTTGACTGAGATTGTATTTCATAGTATGTGGTTTCGGTACATTACATAAGATAAAAGGTCATAGTCTAGTTGTTGGTCCCACCTTGGGTGGGATGGTGTCTGCATGGAGAACGATTTGTGGGAAGGATGATCCATATTGTGATGTGATACAAAGTTTTGTATACGATCCATCCTTAAGATAGAATATAGTGGTTATGATATTGGACTCACCTTGCATGGGAGGGTTTTGTCATATACACTACCTTGAGTGATAAGTATTGGTAAGGATGTGGATGATGGACCATACCATGGGTGATAAGGTAATGGTTAAGATGTGTGTGTATGGATAAACTTCAGTGATATGATACATTCATAGAAATAGATGAGTGATAAGGATTTCTTTCGGATCTCAATGTATGGTCTTATCTTGTTTGAGAATGTGTTGCTACGAACCTACCAGGAGTGAAAATTTTTATCTCATGTTTTGATGTGGAACTGTATCCTAAAAAATATTAGTGTTCAGGACATGGTTAGACACCCTACCATGTATATTTGTTTATAGGTTGGTACACGGTATGGAACTCTACCCAAAATCTTAAATTATTTGTTAGGATTTTTTTAACAATGGGACTTCATTTTTAGTATCGTTTGAAGGAGGTAAGGTAGGGTTTCTTAGTGTCCTACTGATAACATGATAACCTCACATATATACTTGGGTGTGTATGATTATATATTTAATTGCATTATGATAACACATTGATATAATGGTTTACATTAGGGTAATTGGTGATTTATTACTAATATGTGTTCCTCAAACCCTTTACAGACACTCTAGAGCATGTCCAGTCCTTATATTTTTTTACAGGTTGATAACATGTTGTTTCATCAATCTGGATAGGGTAGCATCATGGTATTTACATAGAAGGGTGGATACAAGACTCATGGTTGTTATTTGATACTTCATAATATATTTTTCTTTATGTGTCTGAATTTTGGGTGATCAGTTGATATGTATGATTGTATGAATTTATATTTATTTGTTATGGAATGGATATGTTATCTATTATGAATACTATATTTATTGATGTGAATGATTATATGTTTTTATTTATTTATGATTAGAATATTGAGGTAACAACCTCCCAAATATATGATTTATTCCCTCCCACTAATAGAAATACATTACGGTATAGAGAGGTGCACTTGAGTTCATGTAGAAATAATGTTGGGAAACTGATTAGCGGTTTCAATATGGTGTGTTACGTCCACCTCAATAAATAGAGATTGATTTATTAATGGAAACACCGTGTAGTGAAATAGTTGCAGCTAATGTGTATAACTCTTCCAAAATTATAACTTATGGGTAGAATCACCCAAAAAATATTTTTATACTACCTTTGGTATAATTTGAATCAATATTATGAATAAATGTGTTTTCACTATATAGAAAACAATAAAAATATATGGGAGAGTAAAATAACATTAAATATAAAAAATTATCAATCTTATATATACATGTGAAAGGAAAATGATGGCTCTCTATTGAAAAATCATTCCCATGATTCTATATGTTTACCTTATGAGTATGAATATCTTCTCAAATGGTTGATATAAACGAATGGACTATCCCTGAATAAATTCAAACTATAATAGTATATATTGATGTATTTTGTAAAGAGTTTTCTAGTCTTCCACCTGATTAAGATGTTGAATTTTCTATTGAATGCATACCCAAATATCTTCCCATATCAAATTATCCCTATGGAATATCCCCCATTAATCTAGAAGTGTTGAATAAGGAAATATATGATAATTTCAAAAAGGATTTTATACACCCTAATTTTTAATGACGGGGTTCTCTTATACCATTTTTTAAGAAGAATAATGTGTAAATTCATCACTTTATTGATTGTCATGAACTTTAAAAAATCACAATAAAGAATTAGTCTCTACTAGGTCATATTGACGACGTGATCAATAAACCTTTTCAGTAATAATATATATAATGTGAGGATCATTGATTAAGAAATATTTAATTGAAATTAATGAATGAGGGTCTTCCAAACATTTCATTTTATCACAAGATATGGGCACATTGATTTTTTAGTAAAGTTATTTAGACTCAGTAATTCTCTAGTAATATTTACATATTTTATAAATAGTATTTACAGAATGCCTTGAAAATTTTTTGGTGGTTTTAATACATAATATTCACATCTATTCCAAAACCAAGGAAAAAGAAGAATTTACATTTAGTAGTGTGTTAAAGATAATGTGAATGGATAATTTTCATGTAATGTACAAAAAATGTGACTTTTAGATGTAGAATGTTATATTACATGGGAATGTTATCACTAGAAAGATAATATCTATTAATACTTCAATGAAAACTAAAATAGTGGAATGGTTGATACTAATATATATAATGGTGGTATATATATTTCATAGATTAGTTGTGTACTATCTAATACTTCTAAGAAACTACCCTTGATTATTAATCCAACTATCAAGGATTACCCAAAAGCTATAATGTTTATCTGGAAAATTGAATATGAGGAAATATTTATCGATTTTAAGAATAGTTTAATCATGAAATATTTAATGGATTTATCCTCTTTAAAAGAAGTAATTATGATATATAGTGATGCTTTAAAAATGGATTTCGTTGTTCTCCTGCCAAATGAAAAGGTTTCAATCATGTCCTAAATAAAATTTAAGGGGCATGAGAATTTGTATCCCACACATGATCTATTGTTGACTGTATTAATATTTTTAGTTAATATTTTCAGGAATTATCCTTATAGATAAAAGTATGAAATATTTATGTATAATAATGTCTTAAGGAATATATTTAAATAGAATGATCTCAACATACAGTAACTATGATGGCCATATCTTATCAAAAATAATGATTGATCAATAAATTACAATACTTTAATGGAGAATAAATTAGTAGATACACAATATAGAAAGGATCGAATATTGTTCCCCATGATTAATATTGAAATGGAAACAATATTTCTTGTAAGAAAAGGATGTATATGGGAATCCTAATGAATGGTATTACATCAAAAAATTTCATATGATCACTCAATAATAACTCTTATTTAGGATTAATTAGGAATTAAGTAATTTTTATTGATAAAAATGATGGTGGAATCAATAAAAAAATTTAAATCATTGAGACAAACATTGAGAAAAATGGGGTTATAAGATTTTTGACTCTATTATTTTTTCATTCTGATCTTGAAAAAAAGGATTTATAAAATTATTTTCAGATCTCAACATTCTCTTTCAACCAATGAATCACAGTGATGTATTGATATATTTGTGATCACTTGTATTGGATCTATATAAATTAGAATAATATAGATTTTTTCATTAAATTCATTATTATAAATGAAATATAAGGTAAAAAGAAAAAATTATAATGGTTGGTGAAACAATTAACCATACCAACACGGAAATGGATGGACATCACCATGGATTTTGTCATAGATATTCTGAAGAGATATAAATAAAATAATTCAATATGGCTTTTTGTGAACCATATTATATAGATTCCTAATTTCATCTACATCCATGAAAACTTATCACTCAATCAACTTGGTAGAATATATATTATAGGAGTGGTAAGGATTAATAAAACACCACTATATATTGTATCCATTAATAATACAATATTTACATCAATTTTCTTGAGGATTATTTGGAAATCATTAATCAAATATTTAAAATTTAGTGTAACATATAATAATTAGAAGTATTTTCAATCATAATGGACAAGTAATGCATTCGAATACAAGATCAAATATTTTTCTATAGACACTAATGTGTTTTTGAATCAAAATCCTTTTAAAATAAATCTCAGGAACATCAATAATTTTCACTCAAGAATTAAAATAAAACATTTTATATACATATTTGTGAATATTTATATAACTCAAACAAGTTTGGATAAAGTTAAATATATAAACATATCGGGACTAATACTAGTATAATAGATGATAGGGAAGGTAAAATCCATTCAAAAACAAATAATACCACGTCATATAACAATAAAAAGTAATGATAATAATTATTAATATGACCATATCAAAAACTGAGCTCCTCAGATTATGTCATAGTCTTGTGAACCCATGGGTCTCTTGTAATACCTTTCCTTCCTTCCTAGAACACCAAAAATTATATTTTTTCTTATAAATATGGTTGACAGTATGATAATTTACCCAAGTGTAATAGCTTGTGGTGGTTTAGGACGGAATCCAATGTATTATAGGAGACCCATGGGGTTATATGAAAATTTTCATAGAAGACTACTATCAATTGTATCTGGACGAAATTTAATATTTAATTCAATTATCTAGAGGATTCATTAGAAATAATTAAAAGTGGGTTAGCTTTAGTAAAACATATCAACATTAAAATGATGGTCAATCATATAATATCATTAAAATAGTAGATAAAATGCTGAAAACATTCTCTATGGACATTAAAGGGGTATTGGATAAATATCTCTTTATGACCGAGTTCTATTGAAATAATACCATCCAATTATGAATTCAAATGAATCCTTTTAAATCCTTCCAAGGGAAGAAATATATAATTCCAACATTCTACGATGAAGTTATAGAGAGGAAGATAACATGACAAGAACTTTTAAATGACATTAAATTGAAATTATAAGACATTTAATAAATTCATAATATAATCACAGGATCAACAATAAAGATATACTGATAATTATTGATGTGACAGTTTCATAACTCAGCCTCTCTAGGCAACGAACATATTCATTTGACTCCATGGGTATCCTCTGATACATTTTTTTCTTCGTATCACACATTGTCAACACCTGTCTTTTTAATGTTCTTTATCCTCACTCCCACACACCCATGGAATCTTCTTCAGAGACCACTTCTTATAACACTACACCATGCCTGTAATTATTTACTGTTTAGTTTTAATCAGTTGATATCTAAAAAATAAATGGGAGTATTATTGAATTTTAGGGAAAATTTTAGTCTATTAAGACTCATTATTTGATGGAATTTTCACTACCCCTACATATAAATAATAAAACCCTCATTGTTTTCCCATAACTTCTATCATATGAAATTTATCTATAATTATAGAATGGAATGTGATCTAGTTTGATAAATTTATTAATGATTTTGTTCTTTTATTTCTAATTATAGTATTCCCCCACCATGTTTCAATGGATTACTATGAGGATGTTGTGGGTGGTATCTCATAACTAATCTTTTCAATTCATAAATCTACATATTTACTTCTAGAGTCTCTAAAGTTGAACCATCCTCTATATTATGTTCAACTAGATCCTTGATAAGAAGAGTAATGGTTATAGAGCATTAAGAAACTATTTATTAGTCTTGAGTTTCTTGATTCTATAAATATTATGTTTTCTAACATTATTGTTTTAGTTTTAATTTGGAAGTGGTGGATACCTATTTCTTGGGTTAAAGCATGAGGGGATCTTCCTTTGGAAGGTTTTACGTTTTTTTTACATCAAAAAACATTTCTATGAGAACGGAAAATTAGCTATAGTGATGTAGTTGTACATCCTTCAATATGGTGATCGATTGATTTTGGAGTACCTTAAAAATATTTTTACTTCGTCCCCCATCATCTAGAATTTATTGTTAAATATTATTTTATGAATAATTTATTAAAAATATTTTTTCATTCATTCGTTATTTGATGATGTTTCAGTTCAATCTAACCTCATATACCGAAGTTTTTAGGTCAGAATTTTTGGTTGAGGCAGTATAAATTTAGTGTTTGTGGTGGATGGTGATTCCTCGAATAGTATGAGAGGTAAACAGAACTCTATTACTGAATATGGGAACAATATTGATATATAGAATTAAGGTGGTGGTATCAAGATGCCATTTAGGTGGGTAAAATTTTCACACCTCAACCACTTAAATTTTTTAATATTTTAATATTTTATTTATTTTTTCATTTAATTGAGTTTTGGGAGTTTCTACCTAAAATATTAAATGGTTTTTAAAAAAATGTTCAAGGCCTATTTACATTATCCCTATAGGACATGAAAAGATATGTGGTGGCTAATACTATATCTCTCCTGAGATGCACGATTTAGTGTGAATGGTTTAGGAAATACCATGTTGTTAAAATATACATAGGACCTACTTAGATTATTATTTGAATATGGAGGGAGTGTTTTTGTATGTAGAATATGATTATGAAAAGACCATATGGGTTTACCCTTCAATGATACTTGTCTCTGTCACAATGATCGTCTGATTGAGAGATATCATACATAAACTACGAAAAGTCTTGGAATTTTTTAATGAGGGTTTTTCATAGTTAGTTTATGGTTTTCCTAATTTTTTGTTTAAACCCAAACCATGTGAGTCCAATATGAGGTGCACTATTAGTGCCATATTTGGTAAACTGAGAGACCAAACAAGTCAACCTTTCTAGAACATAAAATGTTCAAATTTAACTATCTATGCCTCTCTGGTTTTAGCCCCTATGTTTTCCCCTATTATCCCACTCAACTCCCACATCCCATGAAAAATTTCACCTAATATCCTTTTCTTTACCATCAGGAACCCATGGGGTATCATTACGATTTGGGTCTATTTGTTCAAGTAACATATTCTTTCACATATCCTTCTTTCTTATCTCTTATTTTCATTATTTTTTAACATAGATTCCATGACTTTGAAACCATAGGGAGGGACTTATACATAATAATATTTTTATTGTGATGCTAGGGTGATTATAATTCACATTGGGTCTCGTTCCATCGATATTAGAGAGATTCATGTCATTTTTACTCTATTTTAGGATGGATGCCTCTTATATTATCCTTTAAACTTTCTAACCACGAATTATTACTTAATAAAATTTATTTTTTGGATAAAAAATGATGATATTAAATCTTTTTTAGTACTATTATGATAGAAAAGTATGTTTTAATTTTATTCTAATGGAATTTGATGGTTTCTTCATTTATTTTAATTTTGGTAAATTTGTTTCACTCAACCGTTCACACTATGTGTTTGATGGATTTCTTTCATTTCCTTTATAATTGAATTTTTATATTTTAAACTGTATGTTGGTATTACATTGGGTTTCTAAATGTTATTTATAATTTTAAAAGATGTTCTTTCTTTAAAAATAGGTCTTATGACAAGTTTCTAAAGAATATTTGGGAGGCCAATTTTTTACATTGTTATAGGATTTTATTAATAAAATTTTTTTTGCAACATTCCCCTAATATATTTTATTTTTAAATTTATTAGGTTTCCTTGATACTGGAGGAATATAGTATATTTTTTGTAATTGTGATTAAGTGGTTATTCCCAATAAAGGTTCATTGGAGAGAGGCCTTATTTACGATTCAAGCTTTATGTAATGATTTATTTGTTTAATTCCTTATTATTATTTGATACTTATTATTTAAAATCCCATGTTTTATATATCATGGTAATGAAAGAGTATAAAGTGTAACATCTAATAATGCATGTTTTAGTAGATCAAGATCATGCTCCGACTAGCGACCCTAAGTATAGATACACCATGCTATGGGAGTTTTTCTCTCATTTATACCAGGTAGGGTATGACTAACCATTAGGAAAATAATATTCCATCTGGAATTTGGACATGATGGATCATTATTAGTATTATATAGATGAACCCCTCATCCCCAAGGTATTCCCAAGATCTCTAGTATTTGATTATATAATATTGTTGAAATTGCATTTATATCAATGATGATAGACATTTTTATTTTCCGATTCTACTTATCCCAGTATTATTATTATCATAATTATTTTTATTTCTTATTTTTATTAGTGTAATATTTTTTATATAAGGTAAGTATTAATTTTCTTTTTTATAATAAATTATTTGGAGATTCTTTGGAATCATTTAAAAATGAGCATATTTCAAATTATATTTTAAAAAAACACACATTTTCTTGTTAAAGTACTCATGTATTATCTCATAAAAATAATTAAAACCTCATTTTTTTAAATGTATTTTTTAAAAAAAATAATAGAAATGAATTTTTATTGGAATTAAAAAAAGAGGAAAAATCTTATGTTTTAAAATTTCTATTTAAAACATGAATGAATTGTATATTTATTTAAAGACAATTCATAAGATATAGTTTCTATTAGAATATATAATGGGATTCATGAAAACACCAATATTTATATTTTGTTATTAGGTTCATTGTTTTTTGTGATCACACATGGATTATTTGTGATACTGATATAAGAAAATGACATATGGGGTCATATAGAGATTAATTTGAGTAGTTTTAGATATTATATTAATATTGTATCAATGAAGATGATCCCCCATTCTTCTCTTTCCCTTTTATATGGACATATTTTTTTTTGATCTAGATGTCTATCTATTTTTTATATTCCGCTTGGGTATGCTTATTTTTAAAAAAAATGTTCAATTCCCAGACCTCCAACGTATAGAGTAGTCATAACAGATTTTGTCAATTAAAATATCATTTTTAGTTTTATTCATTGGTTTGAATCATTCCAAAGAGTTATATATATGAATTATTGGTGATTTTCACCAACTGATGGTCATCTGGAATGATGCTCAGGTACATCATGGGATTTCTCAGGTTCAATGTTCTCTTTTGTTTTGAATTACATTCATGGAAGGCCTAGAGTTTATGTTTTAGGATAAATTATTATTTAAAATATCTCCATGGATGTGATTTATGAGGTTTAGGGAGCGAGAAATTAAAATATTAAGTATAAAGGCCTCATTGAGATACTTTATTGTATGGATAAGTTGTCAATCATCTTATACTTCCACCAAACCTATCTCAAGTACCTCATGTGTCCTATGTTTCCATAAAATATACTTTGATAACCTAGACATATAATCATAGATCAGATTCTAAAAATATAGTATATATTTTTTCTAAATATAATATTAAAACATCATTAGAAAATAATAAAGTGTTCAAGGATTGTTTTAGCCCCTGATTTTTGTATGATTACGAAAAACTTTAAAAAATCATCTAACGAATAAAATTGAAGTAGATACTCCAGGAACGTCTAAGTATTTTCTCTTTCTAAAATAGAAAATTGTATAACTATATAACATTTACACTTACTCATCCAAAATCCTTTTGAAAAAAAATAAAAAACATGGGATTAGAAAATGGAATTGTAAGCTTTTTTAAAAATTTAATATTCCACATTTAAAAAAATATGAAAAAATTACGTTGAAAAAACTATTGATGTAGTAAAAAAATTTAACAAAACATTTCATAATTATAAAATTTAGAAATACCCTTTTCAAAAACCATATTGAGTTCCCAAAAAAGAGAGAAAAAATTTGAGGAAATTTTCCTTGAAAACCAACACTTTTTTAAATTAAAATATCCAAAAATAAAAATGCTAATTTCTTATAAATAAAATATTAATACCATTGAAACATTGGGATAATTTCTTATTAAAATATCAAGTATATTTTTTTAAATGAAATATTGAAAAAAGATTAAGGAAACTCTGAATAGTGAAGATTATATAAGGAAAACCCATATTAGAGGGTCATGTTTACTCCCTAAATCCTTATTATATTTACAATGCCCGTGGGGAAAAATTATAAAATACTTTTGTGGGTTCCATTTTCCACATTATTTTTAATCATACATTCAAAATTATTATATTGAATACATACTAAACATGAGCCTCAGTGCAATTGGTGATGACTCCTTAAGTGCATCCAAGAGACCCAGGATCAAAACTACGAAGAGGCTACTTTCTAGGGTACTATAGTAGGAACTGTAGTAGAACTATAGCAGGCACTGGATGGAACTATTGCAGTCATGAATATTCCCTCGTTTGGGACATCGGGGCACCAATTTGGTCTCTAAGTCCTTTAAGACCTTCGGTCCACCCAATCCATCGAGTTAGCATGGCATTCGGGCCACCTCAAGGCCTTCAGGCCACCTTAAGTTCAGATACAGAACAAACAACCAACAAGGAACAAGATTCAGAAGGAGGACGAGCAAGGAGTTTTCACCAATGCAAAAGCTAAATGGATTGCAAGAAAGAAAGGGTATGGAACCTTCCATCGGGACATGCTTGTTCACGCACAGGAAATCCTATCTGAACAGCCATACATTGGTGGAGAGATGATTTCACGATGAAGATGTTGGGGAGGAGAATTTAAAAGTAGATATTTCGGGTCGTATCTAAATTATTGAAGCATATGGGAACTTAATTCCTCTAATTACTACGTTCCATGTAATACTTACACCTACGGGCCCTGTAAGGGTTCCACCTCACCCCTTGAAAGGTGGATTATCCAAAATCAATAAATAAAAAAGAAGGTCTTAGGGCCATTGAAGGATAATGAATACGTTTATATATATATATATATATATATATATATATATTAATATTTATAATTATAGGTATTTGATATCTGAATAATGAAACACCAAAAACTCGGGATAGTAAAACTTCTTAAAACATTCATGGTAACCAAATCCGAATAATTAATTCATGGCCTCAAAATAACCAAAATATAGCCAACATTCTTTGATATTAAAATAAGAATATTATCACATGAAATCTATAAATAATACATTTTGATTACATCATCATATAAAATTTTGAAAAAACTAATAAAATCAAAACCATTAATGGATTAAACCTTATTAAAATTTTAATAGTAATTACCACATAAAAAGATAACATAGATAATTTTACACAAAATCTAGAATAATTTTTATCATGATCCCCCTTATATAGAATTAAAATAATAATTTGAATAATATAATAATTATGAAAATAAATTAAACCCCCAACAGTAATGTTTTTATTTTTAAAATAAATATTTGAAACATTTCATACACATGAAATAATCATTTTATGAAACACTCTAAAAGTTATTTCGAAATAAAATCAAAAAAAGGGAGTTTTAAAAAGTTTAAAAACAATAATTTCATAAAAATTAGTTTCCACTTACTTTTATTTAATAAATCAATTCTATAAATACTCTATTGATAAACTCTTTTCCAGAGGTCGCACTTGCTATTCCTCTTCTATGATAACATTTTATCTCTATAATCCAATCTATAACATATGAAATACAAATATTTCATGATAAATACTTGAAGAACATATTTTTATATTAGGGATAGGAATATCCCTAATGTAACCACATATATTATGTGTGAATGTGCATGTATATATATATATAAATTCTAAAATGTCATTAAGTGTCTTTTTGTTAATGAAGAGAATGAGGGTGAAATGACTTATACATAGCAGTGGGTTCATCTACAATTTTCTTTATCTTGTGAATGCATCAACACATATTTATTTGTTTTTCTAATAATATCATTCCTATCCCACATTTAATACATTAATATATTTTTATATATCTATTTTAGGTTATTTTCTCCCATTAAAAACATTTATATTTCTCCATTTATATTTCTGACTGGAGATAACACAATATTCCCATGACATAGATGAAAATGAGAATGTCTCATAACATGGGTTAAAATTTGGTTTCACATGTCTTGCATCTATGAAAAAACCTTGGGGGAATATTTGTGTACTAGTCTAAATACCTTACAAAATTTGATCCATTAGGTAAATAATGATATTCTTTTTTTCTCATGGGTTGTAGGAAGACTACATGCATCCCTTTTTGACCCGTTTTTCTTACTAAAAAGGCATCATGATAGAGGTTTCTTGGGAGAATCATCCTAGGTAATAAACTATTGTTTTTTATGTTTCATTATTTAATACTTTTAAAAACATAGTTCATATTTCCATCTCATCTCCCAAACTCAAATGGATGATATGCACTCTATCACGATATTCATTTTGACATTGTGGGTGAATATCAGTTTTCATGTTTTCTTAAACAAAATCATAGGTTGAAGATGATCACTTGATGTCATCAAATAAGAATATGTATGATTTTAATATGGATATACAGTCCCTGCTACACACTAATCCAACATCAAATATTTCCAGTATCCTTCACCGCTTAATAAGAAAATATAACAGAACAAAAACTTAGAACACGCCAAGCTAGTGTTGGGGGTCTCTCCCCCATTATTAGTTTCCCCCAACACCAGTGGCATGCTGCGGTTGAGGACCGAAAAAGTTTGTTTTGAAAACCATTTAACTATAAAAAAATTAATAAATATATCATTTGATGAACATTATATTCTTATTACCAAATAATAATTATATATATTTTTCAATCAAACTTGAATACATCATCAAAATTACAATTATAATATTATCTAAAAAATATGTTTATATTTTCTATAATCTACCACCATAATATAAAATTAAATTTCTTATTAATTACCATTACAAATATTTTATTTTATTCGTAATAAATTTTGAACCAACCTTTTTTAATATAATTTTTGTTCCCTTATAATTGATATAAGTAGAAGTTATGGTTACTTATATTTATTTATTACTAATATTCTATACTAAATAATTGTCTAAAATTATAGCACTATGAAAGATTATATTTTAGTATTAATAAAATATTTTTTATAAAAATAATTGTCTGATAATTATAATTAAATTTTCCTATAATGACCATATATCCATTTATTTCGCCAACTTTTCATTATGATCTTTAAATTTATAAAAAATTAATTTTTTATTGTTGACACAATATATACATTAAAAGGAAGAGATATATATTTTTATTTTTTTAGCATTGTTTAAATTATTTTACATTATTATCTCAAAATGTATCATTAATGTTTTTCGTTAATGGATACAAAAATAACCATGTTTTATAATGGTCATATTTATCACTTATTCTATTTGAATAATAATGCCAAAAATATCATTCTTTTCTTTGTAGTCCTAAAATAATTTCAATATTTTCAATTGTCTTCATTATATCTATCATCATCTTTAGAGTAGCACATATCAAGGATAATCATGATGAGGCATACTTTGTACATTCAATTTTCATGTTCCTTCTCATTTACTGTCCCCTAGTGTTCTTAGTTATAGTTATTAATGTAATTTATTCATAATACTATTTTCTTATTTTATGTCTATCTATTCTTATCATTTTATCTAGTACTATCAGACAGTGTAGTCCATTTGGGATGTTGTTTATTGAGTGATGTATTATAATATAGCTACACTAATTTGGTAATTCTATATATGACTAATTTAGTAATTCATGGAAGTTATCTTTCATTCTATCATTTAAAAATTCACTTCCTTGGTTTTTTGACTTTTTTGGAGATATAGGATTATATTCTTCAAAATAATCACTCATTTAATGAGAAAAAAGAATAAAAAACCTTGGGTGTTATATATAGTGAATCTGGAGGTGTATCGTAGTATAATGATTTCTTTAATAAGGACTAACTGGTGAATATCATAGATCCTATAAATAATGTTTTACATAATAATAAATATAAAATTGTTAGATAATTTTATATAATTCTTAAGTATAACGATTTAACATGATAAATAATGGATTCGATTAAATAAAAGCTCAATAATATTTTTCATCTTAGATTCTGGAGTAACTTTTAAAGGATAAAATTTCTAAAGGGCGAAGAATGTCATATCCTCTAATATTCTATATTAAATTTTAAACGTAAATATATATATATATATATACACTTTTGTGTGTGTAATATTTATAAATATTTTCATTATTAACAAGTTACATAAAAATGTTATTTTATTTCATCAAAATAGACATCGCATTTGGGCGATGAATAGACTCTATATAAAATAGTACAATTTGATAATAAACATAAAAAAATAATAGAACTATAATTATAAATATATAATCCTCACGACAACTTATTATTATCTCATAAGTGAACAACACTATAAAAAATATTATAAATTATATTGGAATATTATAAATGAAAAATGATGAAACCCGACCTGATATTTTGTGAATGAAGAATAATAGAAATTATGGGTGTTTACAGGATGTGTAAGATTATATTATAATTTATAATATGAATCTTAGAATACTAACTTACCCATCATATTAGTAACCTAACCATAGTAATTTTCATAACAATATTGGAATATTAAAATGATGATTTGTGTAAATGAACTTTTAAATAATGTTTTCCAATAATAAAAAAAATAAATTATATATATCAAAAGAATATTAAATAATTAGTCAATCAATGCAATATTACGTAAGTATAAGGGTATATTTTTAGAATAAATGTTTTTACATTAATTAGTAAATAATTATTTTTTATATGAAAATTAACTATTTAAATTTCTAAATCTAGAAATTCATTTTTTAAAAATATATATCATTTTAGTAACCTGCATTACTAAAATATATATGTTTTATGTTTTAGTATTTGTTATAAATAAAGAGTTGAATAATGAAATACGGTAAAATAAATTAATTTTTATTATAAGTTAAATACAATATTATTTACAAAATAAATGAACTATTCCATCATTATTATAGATTAACATGAAAAAATTACAATACGTAGTCATTAGAATCTATACATTTCATAATCTCTAGAAAAAATAATTTAATCACTATCTTAATCAAAAAAGACATCTCTACTCCCATTATAAATGATACCCCATTTATCCTCACTTATAACATCTAACATGGAAGAATAAAAAACATAACAAATACACTTATCTAGGTTTTTAATGTTTTAGTCTTAAAACAAACCATTCATTAAATTTCAAGTTAAATATAAAAGGACTCATAGAGTACACGTTAAATTATCTCTACCCAAATCTTTTGAGATTTATTCTTCTTCATCCACCTACAAATCTCTTCTATCAGTAATGATAAATTGACATAATAATCATAGGTATACTAGTATGTTATTATATTATATCAATATAATTTATTATACACCACATTATAATTATAAAATTAAAACTTCTCCCATTATATGTTCAGTTCAATACATCCACGAACAGTCTATTTCATTTTTATCACTTCTTACATGAATGGTATTAATATAATACTCATGTATAATTAAGGCATAAATGAGTAAATTATATGATGAATAACATTTTTTAGTATTAGTGGGATAAATATAAATTAAACATGTATTTTTTTAAACATTAATTTCTGTCCGGTATAACCATATATAATAATGTTATTTTAAAAAAATCAATGACTTCATATATGGTTATATTAAAGAATTTTATTATCAAATATAAACTTCATAATATTATTATAATTTCATTCACATTTTATATTCTTTTTATAATTATCAATGATCTAAAACAAATTAAGTTCATCATGGATGGTATAAATACTCAAATGAATACAACATTATTCAGAAACACATATACTAATTTAATCATGCATAAAATGGATCAGTTTTTGATATTTTGAACCATTTTTGAGTATGTAATGAAATGAAATCCATATCAATATACTTATTGATATATAGACACTTGCAACTTTAACTTTGGCTATTATTTATATATCAATGTGACCCTCAAACTATGAAATAAACATCATTTAGAGGACATGCATGACCATAATATTTTAATAATGTCAATATAGTGTTGATAAAACGAAAATTATAAATTAAATAAATAAGAAGAATAATTTATTATTTTTATTAAATAAATTAAATCTAATAATTCAAGAGGTGAGGCCCATTAACAAAACTGATTCGGGCTTGATGTAAGGGTTTATTTTCAATCTTTTTCATACATTTGTTTTTTTCCTCTATCAACCTCATTCTCACACCCTCTCTATTCTTATTTTTATCTTTTACTGATGATTTTTTATGGTTTTTATAATTTCCATTTATTCTATTTCTGTGGGATATAATGTCAATTATAGTCCCCTTTCCAATATTTTATATCAATTAAATAGAGAGAAATTTTATTTCTTTATACTGTTCATGTGTTTATTTTATAATGATTATTTACATTCTATGAATTACAAAAAAAAATTGTTTCTTTAACATAAAATATAATGTATTATCTCTATATTTGTGGAAATCCTTGTATTTTATCATTTTTATATATAGATCATACCATTTTATAAAATTTAAATAAATCAGTTCTTTTTCAGGATTTCCTCTTAATATTTTTTTGATTTTTCCTTCATATTGATATCAACATCTCTAACCCATGACTCCTTGTTTAATAATTAATTTCTCATATTCCTCAATACATTCATTTCTATAGATATTATATGATACCTTGATGGTTTTATATTAATCATCTTATTATTATTCCCTTTTCTTACTCAATGGTTTGTCTCATGTCTCTTATTTATGTATGAATCTTTTTTATGTGAAACACATATGCATTAAATATTATTGGGATAGGTGGTCCCATAATTATACATCACAATAATCTATTTGGTAATGATTCATATCTCATGAGATCCTTACATGGGGGAATGACGTGGTTAGTTTTTTTAGAATTTTATATATGGGAATTATTTGGTTATACATGTCCAAAATATTCATGGGAATGATATGGTATGTTTTTGTACAAATTTTTTTGATGCCTTGGTAGAGAGAATTAAAATATTTTTTTGAATACATGTATCATGTTAGTGACCCGTTATTATGTTTCTCATGATTACCGAACCCTATATGATATCTTGTACCATATTCCATATTTATGTGTGATAGTTTAATGACTTTTATTTTATTAATTAAACTTTAATATTTTTATCATTTATGATATATCACCCCATGTTAATCTTATTTTAAACACATTCTAGGATTTATGTACCTCCCATTTGTCTATATATTACCCCATTATATCCCTTATAGTGATATGTGTACAATTTTTCCAATAAAAATAATATTAACATATAAGTAAATAAGTAGGGTCTTTAATTTATGTTTACAAATTATATTAATAACCCCCAATGAAACTATACCTTTTTTATAAGATTAATTTTTATATTTATATTAAAAAAGATATGACATTTTGTGTATGTGATGTGGTCCATTATATGGTGGTTGTTAAATGTTATTTTTTAGAATGGTTTTAAAAAAAATTTATCCACTTGTTTATTCATTCAATTATGATCTACTTTGATAACATAAATTTTTAAATTTTCATTAATAAAATAATATTGTATCCCTATATGTTTATTATAATAATATTAAACTAATGATTTATTAAATTTAATTTTATATTATTGTAAAAAATTATATATATGGGAATATTATCATATTTACCAAGATCCAAAAATTACATCATTATCTGAATGAGTTGGGTAGATTCCTTCATTTTTTAAATTTATTTAACCTAATAAAAAATAAACATACTACCATATTTCTTTTAAATCTATCAATACATTTTCCTATAATTTATAAAACTCATTTACTTATTATGTATTTATCCTATATATCATTATTTCAATCATTATCGTTAAATTCTACAAAATTTATCTTCTGTCCTCCTATATATATATATCCAAATTCTTGAGTTTCACACTCCAACCTCATTATACTGTTCACTTCTATGAGATTGTCTTCATTCATATCTGTATAAAAACATACATCAAAGAATTTTTAATATTTCATATCATTTTTTTATTATATAGTAAAATATAACCAATCATATTTTTTTAATGGGTCGTTTCGATTAATCTAGAAGATTGTCCTTTTTTAAATTCAATTTTTATAAAAATGAATGTTAAATTTGTTTTCAATCATTAATATTAAAAAATTTAACCTAATTGTTAACAAAATTCACTTATTAAATTAATTTTTAATTAGTTCTATTCATTACTAAATTTAATTATAATGTCATTAATTTTTTAAATAGATAACATGTCCAATTTTAAATACACTAAAAATGATCAAAATAACACAAATGGGTGCCGTAATTTTTTTTTCCTTTATACTCTTAAAATATAACCATTGGTCAAAACCACCCCTTTGGAACTCTAACATTTTAAAATATGCATCAAATAAATCATACAAAAAATGATGTTATTATTTTAATCCATAATGTAGCCTTATTAAGTGGAACAAAAAACTATTATTCTCATCAATGTGAAAATAATAATTTTAATCAATATAAAAACCCCTCTCATAATAAATCTATTATAGAATATTTTTTTCATAAAATTTTTGTTAACCTTGAATCTCCCTTTGATTTTAACTTCTATGAATAAATGTAAAACATAAATCATTACTATAGGTGAATTTTATTCAATATCGATAGCCTCAATTTTATTATATCCATAATATTCAAGTCAGAAGTATTTCTTTAATCATTTACCAAGTTCATTAAATTTTTTCATTAACACGCACTTCATTCCATTCTTCTGTGCTCATATAGTAACTTCACAAGATTGAAAATAATTTTATTTTTTATTTTGTTATGACTGTATTTTGTATCCTAGACTCATGATTTATAATTCTTACATTCTTCAATTATTATTACATAAATATGAAAATTGAAAGACTTATCATGATAATTCTCATTCTACAAGTTTGTTTGGGTACTTTAATATCCCATTTTATTTTTCTAAGGATATTTTTTTCATTTATTTTTGTACTCATTTTTTCTTATTGTTTTCAGAATTTATTCTCATCAATGTATTTTAATTTTTCTTCTAATTAAAATTCACAATCCTACATACAAGTATTTAAATTAGGTTTTTAAAATTAAAATTAGTAATATTCTTCAACATCATGATTTTCTTTAATATAATATCATTATAAATTGATCTATATTGTGATCCTTTTCCTAAAAATTGTTACTCTCAAATATTAAATTCATTTTTTTGAAAAAATCCTTTTAAAACAAGATAATTGAAGAATAACCATTGTTGTTACGTTCATTAATTACACATCAAAATTTTCATCTATTTTTTTCTTTGATTGTATTAAATAAATTTCATCCAAATAATATAAAAAAAAATTTACGTTTAATTTCCATTCATCACACATATCATATATATCATCCCTATAACCTAGAATAAGTAAGTTCTATTTTGCACATTGAACTAAATGTATATAACATCCTTTATAAAGTTCCTTTATAAGTCCACTAACAATAAGGAATATATTTTATATTTTATTTATCATATGATTTATTATTTAAACAATTATTTTTTAAGATAGTTTCAAATGATTATATTATATTCATGATAAGATGTTTTCCTAAATAATTTTATAATTTAATTTAATTGAACAATGTATTATTGTCCGGTTATACATATATAACCATAATTATATACTAATTTCTAGAAATTATAAGATACATTTTGATAAAAATTATCCGTTACTAATTTTAGTTCTTAACTATGAAGCAATTCATTCTACTATTAGAATAATTGAATAGTATTTAGTACTTTTAGTTCCATTTTGAATCATTAGAAGATAATAATTGTATTCGATAAATCAAGTAACATTGTATATATTTGGTAGTTTGGTTTATAATGATTATTCACTATTATTAAATTCATTATATCATCATTATTATTGTCTTATCATATTGTAAAAATAGATATGTCGTTATCAACTATAAACTAAACAAGACATTCTATGTTTTTTATGAATATTTCTTAACAGTTTATCTATTTGTAATTTTATTCTTTTATTGTGACTTAAATTATGATACTCTAACTACATATTTGATATATGTTTCAATGAATCCTCCTAATAAGGATTTAGAAACCACTAAATTTTATTTTGATAATGTAACCTCTCATTTTGAATGATAATTCAATTTTACAATCACATAATTGAAACAAAAAAAGTGATTATATCACAGTACATACATAAAGAGTGTATTAGTGTTCTTAAAATATGATATATCTATATTCATCACTAATTTTTTTTCCATATTTAATTATCTATAATATCTAAATTAAACTAATACATTCACATAATTATTTTTTTTATTAGGTAGTTGACATTACCTATGATATATGATAAACATGCTCCATAATGTATATAATTATTTTCTAATTATAGAAAAATTAAAAGGAGGTGAATGAATGTATTAATTATTTAAATTTAAAATCAATTTTAATAAAAAATGTTTAAAATTTATAAAAAAAAATTAAGCAATAACATCTGGATATCTTGATTTCATAAAATATAATAGAAATAGTTTTCAGATTAAAAATGGATTTATTAAATGTCAACTGAAAACGGACTATAAATACACATTTTAAAAAATAATATTTATCAATTGTTTATAAAATTGAGTGGGAAAGAATGTTTTATTGGAAATAATAAATAGTTCAACCTAATGAAATTTTTATGTTTTTCTGGATAAGCAATCAGTAGTCCCAAATAATTCAATTATATGGATATATTAGTCTTTATGTAGAGAAATTATTTATTTTGAACATGAATTGACTAAAGAATATTAAAAAAAGTCTATATAGTGATGTTATAAATTAAAATTTATTCCCACTAATGATGAAATACATTATGACCAGTAATCATTGAAAACGATATCATAAATATTGAAAATCAGTTGTCATAAAATTAAATAATCATCTTCTAATTTGTAATATATTTAAAAGCTTAACGATGTAGTAATATTTAAAAGGTCCATAAAAAGGGTGTTAAAAAATGACTTATTCTTTTGAAATTATTTAGAGGGCTTTAAAATTATTCTATATACATATTACTTATTATCATTTATTTTTGGGTTTCCCCTTAAATCCATTCATAATCATCATAAATAGAATTATTTGAATCGTTCAACCATTACAACTTTACAATTTATCATTATTATAATGTGACATTTACTTCAGAATTCAAAAATATATGGTATTATATTTTACTTTTAATATTAATTTTATTCAAATATAATAATTTAAGTATTAAATAATTTTTTCAAATCATAAAGTTAAAAATTTATTTAGTAGTTGATTTTATTATTATTTTGTTTTGTTAAATTATTTATTCATACAAACTGATTCCATTTTCAAGTGTCTAATTATCAATAATATGAATAAATAGAGATATATATTATTTGATTAAAAAAAGTGAATAGCACAGAAACAAGATGAATTGGTTTTCTATAGAAATTAAAATAGGGTCCATGATCATTTTTAATTTACATCCAGGTAGGTTATGTTATGTAGAAAATAGATGGTTTTATATTTATTTAGGATATTTAGATTTAGAAATGGGATTCTGAATGAAATATATATATTAATTATTATCTTTTTAATTATTTAGAATCAAACAATTTAACCATAATTTCATACTTGTGAATATTAATATGAAATACCTATTTTTTTATAAATCCCAACAAATGATTTTTTTCTAGTTATTATTTTAAATGTGACACAACAAGTATATACCATTTTTATTATTACATTATATAGTATGTTAAAAAATAATTCCAATTATTAATCAAACATAATATGAAAATTTTCAAATGATTGAAAATATATTAATTAATTTTGAAAAAGAACCCCTTATTCCATATTCACCATCTATCTTACATTTCTACAAATTTATTTACAATATTTTTCCAATTACCCATTTATTGTAATAAAAAATATTTTAAAAAGGTAAAGTAAATAGCTATAATTATGAATTAAGATCTTATCCAAAGTTGAAATATGTAATATCAATGATAAAATTTCAAAAGAATATAAATAGAATAATTGGATAAGGTTGTTTTATTTAAAAAAACTTCCATAACCTTTATACATTATTGTAGATAATGTATTCAATTTTATTACTTTCGACCTTATTCCTTGGACTCAAATAATTAGTTCACCATCGAATGGATTATTTTTAGAACCATATGGTATGTTCCTACTGTTAGAAGATACATTTAGTGCAACATTTCAAAGATTATATTGATTTTATCTTTAAATTTTGATAATAACTTTGTACCCTTTTTCAAAAAAAATCAATTCCTGAAAAAAAAATTATTTTGATCATAAAATCATATTTTTGTATAGAAAAAATTCTAATAGGTTATAAAATATATTTTTTTACATTAATAGAAATATATTTTCCTTAAGGGAAACCCCTTTAATTTATTTTCTATTTTTAGAGGGATTATTACTAATATATTGAAGAACTACACGATTTTTCACCAATTGTAATAATGTATGTGTGGATATTGAGGAAATAAAATGCTTTTAATAGGGAAAAAATAAATTTTAATTTGAGTAATTATCAAATATTTGGATGGAGTTTTTGATTATTCAATATAATCTTTATCCATTGATAAATAGTTTTCATTTTATATTTATAAAACCAATTATTATAAAACATTTTCATTACCCTTATCACATTGTGATAGAGATGGTTTGAGTTTAATTCATGGTATTGAAATAAACTGGATAATAATATGGATGAACAATATATACTTAAGTGGGTATTCATAGTTTCCTTATTCTTTTATTTAGCCATTAACGTAATCCACTCAAAGATATTTATTTCTTATCTACTATTAGTTATTATTGAATGAGGAGTTATCTGTGATTATCTTCAAGTATTATCTCATAATTAATATATTTCACTTCATAGGATTTCAATGGTTGGGAATTAATATATGGATAAAATGATCATTATGTATTTGAATATCATTGTGAATACAGAGTGTGAATTTTTAAATCCTAAACCACTTTATCCTCCTTTTTCAACTTCTAAGAATATTTTTTTAATTAAAAACTATATTGGATTATTTAAAAAAGTGGTGTTATTATAATTTACTTATAATTTTATTTTTTATTCTAGGGGTACATTAGTAATAGTATCATATCTCTTCTCTTTGTTGACTAAAAATTAATCTTTACATCCCTTCAAAGAATAATTTATAATTGAGCATATTCAAAAAGATAATAAATGTGAGTAATGTTTATAAACTAGAGGATTTTGATTTATTGGATTAATACATACTTTTTTATAATCAGAAACAACTTAATTTTTTATAATAGTGGAATTTTGGATTAAATTTTCATTAACTTGAGTTGGCACACTCATTTTAATTATAGGATTTTCTTTAATGGGTTAATAATACATTAAGAATGAAATTCTTAATGAAGGTGTAATATTTATCATAAAATATGTAGACTATTTAATCTAGTAACATCCTGAACTAGTTCACCAGCACCAATTCAGTTTACCACATAGATACATGTGTGCCTCTCCATATATAAGAGGTTAATGACTCATGGTGATGGTCTGGACCATAAATCCGGTTGAATATTATCATGTCACTAGATAACCTAGAATAATATAAAGTAAAAGTGTTAATAAGTGATGCAGGGAAGTATATAATGATAGCGGTGTTCCAATCATGTAAAAAATCACATATAATAAAAAAATTAACTATTATAGTAATAAATCTTGTCTAAAGAGTAATCACTATAGGATGTTGATCAATACATACCATATATAGAAAGATATAAATAATATAGAGGTCATTTTGTAAAAAATACTATAGAGTTTAATCTTCTATAACCTTTTTCCATTCCTATATTCACGAGATCATGCTCCTGACATATGTTACATCGCTTCACCAAGATTCTGGAATGTAAAATCTATATGTGCAATAGGATTATTGTGAAGGGTGTGTGTAATAAATCCAAGTAGGACACCACAAATTAACTATTAGAATATGTGTGGTAGTATATATGTTGGTGAATACAGTGATATAATAAATGAGAAACAAGCTTTCTTACACCAATATCAAGTCATCATTCACTAACCAAGAATCCATGAACTCATAACATACATAACACAATCATCACTAGAAATGTAGATTCACCTTGTACTGTTAATGTATAACAATCATTATAATATTTTTTTTAAGGAATTAATCACAATCAACAATCCTACATAATGGAAAAACATTCCAAATACAACCGGTAATATCTCATGTGTATTTATTTTACTTAGTGGTCTAATAGTATATTTAATGATGTAATAATCACAATATTTAACCTTCCAAAAAATATGAGACATCCAATGACACTATTTATGGTCCCATTAATATATATTTTTCTACTTTCCATATATGATGTACTCTAAAGAGGGTTTCACAATAGCCTAAATCCAAAAAGATCAGAATCAATAGCCTTATTTAAGGTAAGGTCCCATTTTTATAATCCTTGAAAATTCAAAATAAAACAAGTAGTATGGTCACTGAATCCTCACCAAACCCAAAGATGGGTGAACCAATCACCCCAGAACACTTCGTCATAGTAATAAATAATGGGTTTTCCCATTATTCACCGATTTAACTAAACCCATCAAAAAATATCAACTGGATATTCCCCAAAATCAATACATTCTTAACTCAAGGGGATTATAAGCCACACTCTCATGCCAAGCCATAAGCATTCTAGTAGCATAAAAAATCGAAGAATTTCAATATCGTCTGATCTAAACATGTTGTAAATCCAAAAACATCCACTCATTATCACCTATAGCTAGGAACTCATCATAATTTAATCCCAATATTTATAAATCATAGTGTCAATTATATCTATATAAACCCACCTAAAAATATTGTTTACTTAAGAGAAAAACATCACAAATAACCCATGTACTCCCATTCACCACAGTTTAAGAAATATCATAAAATCACCATAACATGGTATGTACATCCTATATTATGATTCTAAAAACCTACATTCCAACCAATATTTCACAATTAATTTTAAAACCATTGAAATCCAAACAATTACCATATAGGTTAGGTATTTAATTTTACGAGAATGTAAACATTTTTAAAAAATAATATTTATGTATTGCATTGGGTAATACTCACTAAATATTAAATATCAAAGCTAATTTAAATTCAATCAGTCATTAAATTATAATGATGAGTTCTTGGAAGTCATGAGGTACCCAAATTCATGGACTTGGTCGATTAAGAGTTAGTTAAGAAAAATAGAAAATTAAAAAAGGTAGGATAGAGGATAAATTATATAAAATTCCTTAAAACCACCCAAAAATCACCGAGTACCCAATTCCATTAACAAAAACATATTCAATCCCCATCAACCAATTAGTGGGGATCTATGACCTATAGATACATTGTGTGGTTCACCTTGAATCCTATTTCCCAAATGCACCAAGTTTAGTAGGATTTCCCCAATTCCCACTTTATGAATCACCACTAAGCCAAAATTCTTTTCGAACACATAAAAAATTAGTGATGATATGATAATGAAAATATAAGAACATTCTCTAAAACATACAATAAAATTAAGGGGTTTTTAGAAAACCCCCTCCCTCTTGGGGAATTACCATTATCAAGAAGTGTATCAAGGTATCCTTATAAAATAGATATGTTCACAAGGATTTTATATTATAGTCTCACTCCTAGTTCCCTTCATGGGCACACCCATGTTTCCTAACCATGGGGATATTCATTTTCTTCAGTTGTAGAACATTCTTTCTTTGATCCATTATTTAAAATAGTATCTACTCAAAGAAAACACCATCTGAAAAATCAGATCCCAATTTTCTATCACATTCATAAGTTCTAACTCATATTTTAGGTGCTATAACATGTGAAACATGTAATTCATCATCTTAATCGATAATGAAATAAATAACTAATATTCAACAATAATAATCAATTCCATTATATTGAATAAATTAATAAATTATCAGGCGATATTTCAATAAATATTTGGATATCGATTCCACAACCAAATGGTATTCCCATTAGATTACTTGCGCACCCAATATGAACTCAAATGGTTATATCCTCTATTACACATTTGAGTTTTATCTTCTCTGAGAAAAGAAGAACTTCTTCCTAGTAAACATTACCCACTCGGTAGTATCCTACAATAAAAATTTCCCATTAATCACTAACTCCCCTTCTACTGACTAAAACATGGGTAATAAACATGTATGATCATAAATGATTCAAATTGAGACATTTAGATCAATTACTAAATTTTATAATTATATATTAAATCTAGAAAATAAAAATTGTTATCTCATTGCCTATTAAAATTCAGCACTCATGTAATGAGTATATTCTCATTGATCATAATCTTCTTATGAAACGACCTATATGTTTTCATGTGATATGTTTTACTCATCGTCAACTAAGACCCTAAATAATTATGAAAAATTTCATGAAAACTCCTACCAAAAAACACATTCTTGGATCTATCCCCGTATATTAATACTTTCGTATTCTTTATATCTACTAAAATGACAACATGTAAAGAATATTTATTTGTACTTACACCTCATGTATCCAAAAGTGATGGTTCAATAGCTATAAATAAAACCATTCTGTTTAATGAATTCACAATAAAACAACCATGTTCTCAACAGGAATCTTCTGATTCAATGAATATAACAGCACAATAATTGAATAATTAGATAATAGTTTCTATGTAGGGAAAGAAAATTAATTCAATCTGAACATTGAATATTGATGGGGAATTCATAAGATTTACTAGAATCATAATGTACTTGTATAACCCATACCAATCTCTAAAATGTCATATTTGGTATATCATCTTCCTCAACTAACTATAGATCATAGCCTGGACATTGATTAATATTATATATCCACAATGATACCACCAAATGATCAAATATATCAACCATATTAGGTAATGGTCCAATATTATTCATCATGTCTAGGTTTAGATTCTAGTAATTCAAGAAAATAATAATATTTAATAAATTTTCATGGTGAAAAAACAGGACAACAATAAAGATATTTACTGAAATGAATGAAATAATTTACCTCATGATCCAATACTTACACCATAATCTCTCTTATCTCAACTTGTTCCATATGGAACGAAGGTATCATTATGGTTTATACGACTATCATGAGGTAAATTGATAAAAATAACTCTCTTTTTATAGGAAAAACTGATAAATAATTATAAAATATATCCTAAAAGAGGTATAACACAAGAGTGAATATAGATGGGAAATCACTTGATCCTCTTTTAGAACCATGCCAGTTATCTATAATATAATTATTTTCAACTATTTGTGGTCAAACCTAACCCTACCATGCAGAACATATCATTTTTTCACAATGGTATACACCTTCCCTTTAATGGATGGGAATGATACCAACCTCTAGTAGCAGTTAATTTAATTTGAAAACAATTCAACCAATCCATTCAATAGATGACAACAAACTCGACATATCCAAGATGATTAAATCACACCTCTGTTAATAACACTGACCAATTTGGGAAACCTTTTAAAACTTTGGATGTATTCATACCTCCTACCATTATCTGTAATAAGAGAAAATATATAAGGTTATAACTCCACAGCTAACCGAAAATAGCCACCACATGAGGAGATACAAAATAATGTGATATTGTTATATCAAAAAATAAATATAATCCATGAAAGAAACCAAAAACAATCCTCTTGGTATATAACTAAACTATTTTACCCTAGGGTCAGTGGTCATATTATTACATTGGCAGTTGATATGAAGAATATCATCCTAAAAAATTGAATAGTTTATTAGACTAGGAAAACTAGATAAATAATTGAATATCACATTAAATTTGAAAACATAAAATAAAAATTAGTATTTTCATTAAGGACACCACTATTACCATTATCATATCAATGTATAACAATCATAAAACACTTCATGTCATCGTGATGAAAGGAAACATAAGAAAGGGGTGAGATGAAATGTTTTGTAAAGGTATTCTTACAAGAGAATTTTTTCTTCAACAAATAATCCATATTCAATATAGAATGGTAAGTATAAGAAAACACACACCATCTAATTAATAACATAATCTTGACAATTTATATTTAATGAATAAATGGTGATCAAATAATTCCATATAAATAATCACATCATCTAGAAGCATCTCAATGGAAGTCATAAATAATCATATAATCACATGTATATAAATAATAATCTCATAACGAGGTAATCCATAATTAAATACATCATAAACATAGCATCATGTCCTCATTTCAATAAATCTTACATAAATGGGTAAGGCCTAAGACAAATACGGAAATTGTTTTGTCTCATGAGATCATCTAATGCATCGATGGGATATAGTGGGTCAGTATTATTGCTTATTAAGTCCAATTAATTTCATCATATTAAAGTGGAGAAACATAATATATATATATACATTCATATTAAAAATATGCTATAAAAATTCTCATAATTCCCCCAATAAATATACATAATCATAATCAATATAAATTTTTTGGGGAATGGTTTCCAAATAGTACAAACCTATTAAAAATATAAATAAAAAATCCATATAAATAATAATTATGGAATAAATACAACATACCCCCATATATCATATGTAAAATAATAATTTTTTTAATTGATGAATATAAATACCATAAAACTTTCCTTTAAAAAATTCATGATGAAAGAAATCTTTTCACTTTGAAAATCACTTTTAAAAAGAAAATATTTCCATAATGTTAAGAAAAACATTTTCATTGAAAATAATCATGTGAAATTGTAAATTAATGTTCAAAAAATTGATTTTTTAAGATGAAAAGTAATTTTATACACGATATATAAGTTAAAAACATAATTTTCTAACTCTTATGAAATGGTTGAAAAGTAACTTTTTTGGAAAAAGAATAGACGATTCATTTAAAACCATTATGTGGAATGTATGAAATGGAAAAAAAATTATTTAATAAATAATTTTTATAATTTTTGAATCATTTTTGAAATTATTTTTAGAATACAAGTATATGGAATAAAAAAGTTGGCTGATGTGACAAATAAAGCTGATTTCATTTAAAAACACTATTAAGGTATCATGAATTATAAAAGATATTAAATTTAAATAAAAATATATATTCCAAATAAATAACTAGAGGATATGAATATTCAAGAGTTTTTTATAGATATATCATAATATTTCTTCATCTGAATCTTAATCTTAATCAATCCCATTAATAGATGAGATTGTAACATAAACCCTTACCATTTTTGTAAGTTTTGAATAGTAAATCACTTCATATATTAATATAAAATGATACATTAAACACGATTAAATGAAGTTTATTCATTATATAACATGTAAATGTTGAATTATATTACCCAAAATAATAAATGAGTTGAGAATATTGCATAAGTCTCCTATATATAAAATCGTGACTAGAAATCCCTTACCTCATGTACAATTTACATCATAAAAGTCTGAAACTGAATTATAATAAATATTTATTTATTATAAATTTTTGAAAAACAATTCTCATATATACCATACCATAAAAAATTTAATTATAATTTTTTATCACCCATTTATTAACAATTATTTATTAAAATTACTAGTTTTGTTGATAACTGCTCCATTTTTCATGTATGTTCTGGTCATTTTACTTTTATCATGTTTAAATTATATCTAAAATGATAAAAATGGTATAATAATAAAATGTATTAATTTTATATGGTTTTGAAATAGAATGTAATGGTAATAGATAGAAAAATTAGTTATATCATCAAAGGAGAATGTTGGTCGTATGTACACGTGAATGTTTACATTATTTTGAAGGATGCAATGAAATAATGGTAATAAATATTTAAAAACCTCAAAATAATTTTAATATTACATATATATAATCATGATTCATTAAATGTGTAATTATTACTATAAACATCAACATAATATGAAAAAATAATCGCATCGCTTCGTCAATGTGGCAGTCCACATGTACGCACGAGCGTCGTTATCGTTTTCCAATGGATTGTAAGGAAAGATGTTATATGTAATATTATAATTATAGATGTATAATTACTTCCTAAATATTATATATAAACATTAAATACATAATTAAATTCACCAATGATAGACATTTTTGTAATATGAATTACATCGATTCAGGAGGAGCTAGTCCAATATACACATGATCAATGGTTCAGTTTCCCATTTTATGGAAGGGGTGATTGATATACATTAATATATTAATACCAAAATATATCAGTATATTTAAAAAAAATTAGTTATTTTATCATACTGTTATAACATTTTAATCATTTATAGTAATACAAAAAATGAAGATGCATGGTCATGAACTATACCACTTCTTTGAAGATCCTTTGCAGGTTTATACCTAAAGATGTAATAAAATTGTTTTATGATAAAAAAAGGTCTCTATGTCATGGATAATGATGAAAGGAAAATATTTGGGAAGTTATTTTATGAATAAAAATGGATTTATAAGAGCGAGTAGGATGGGAGATAGGGTCCCATTTATAAGTGGGAAGAGGTTATACTAAACATTTTTACAACGAATATGTTATACCAACATTTAAAAAATACAAAAAAGATACAAAATAAACCAATATTGATCCTTATATGTTATAATTTCTAAATATTTCCATAAAATAGTAATTATACAACTCTAAGGTCTCTTTAACCCTCGTTATATTAGTTTAACCAACTGGTAATCATATTTTAACCTTAACTGTGGAAATTGATCTTTTCTAGTTATACTATTAAAAAATAAATAAATTTTAACATATCAAATAATATTAATTATTATTTTTAAAAATTATTCATCAATTTTAACAATATGAATTAATAGAGGGGTAGGATTTTTACTTAAAATTAAAGATGAATATTGGATGAAATAACACTTTTATAAAGGTAACGTTTTCAAAAGTACGAATAAATATATCAGAATTGAAAATATATTTAATTAAAATTAAGTAAATTGGATTAATTGTAATATAATTGAATTAATTTTACATTAGAAACAATTTTAAAAAAATTGACCTTGTAAATTCATTATATGAAAAGGAAGCATTCAATAATAATTTGTATCTTTCACTATTCATCCAAAACTAATCTATTCAGAAAATTCAAAAAACAATTATTCATAAGATAATTTTGAAATTATTATTTAAATTTCAAATTTAATTTTATCAAAAAAATTTAATAATAGTATAAAAAATAAAATTTTAATAATTATTATGTAAAATGTGGTAAATTTAATTTTTGTGAAAATATAGTTTTTAAGCACAAAAATAGATTTATTCTAACCTTGTAGGTAAACAAATATTACATTAATGATACAAAATTGATTTAATATAATATATATATATATCATTAAAATCATTAATTAATAATGATTGTTTTTATTTATTATTATAAAAAACATTTCATTCATAAAAAAAATTCAGAATAACATCTCTCTTACTATTAAATGTTTTTCATTATTATTTAAGATCTATTGATAAAAACGATTTTTTTTTTATTTTTAAACCATTTAATTTTCATATATAATTAGTATTATCAATAACATCCAATTTAAATGTTTTTCTATACCAATAAACTATATTACAGTTCATTTATACTCTCAGTTGTGTTTATCACAAGCTATCAAAGAGATTAAATTTATCTAAAAAATATATTATTTAAAATCTAAGTGTGTTAAATTATATCAACCAGAAATAATCTATATCCTATAAATTTTATCTTGCACGTGAAAATATGGGGCCTGAAATTTGAAAATTGTAGTAACCTTGACCCCAGAATCCCAAAGTCGATTTTATTACATTATTACATTGGCATGAGATACAAGGAATCTCATCCGGAAGGAACAAATATTTTATTAGTTCTGGAAAACCAAATGCATACATGATTCCAATTTTACATCGGTTAAAGAATGTAAAATGTAATACATAGAACTATGAAATAAACAACATCCTTGAAAAATCATTGAAATTTATTCTCTTTGTATCCTTGGGAAAGTAAAACAAAATTAGGGTTATCTCAAATGCTTAATAAGGTTAAGTACAGAGGAAGATATCATGAATCAATAAACATAATAAAAATTGAAAGGTAGGTAACAGAACACACATGTTATTTAAATAACTTGACTACAATGGTGAGATATGTTAGAATCAGTATGGGAAGCTAAATAACTGAAAAAATAATCAATTTAATAAAAAAATGTTAATGAAATGTATCCATACATAATTTCATAGAAAATATGTCATGTATAATAATAATAACATAATTATAAATGATGTAAATTATTAATTATTATACTCCATGTTTCCAATGTAAAATATATTTTTATCATCAACAAGTTTCACAATATGATTTAAAACATACTATCTAAAAACTCATCTGATTTGGAAAATTGATTCGACACATGAGAGTAACGATAAATTAAGATGATATAATTAATTTGGAAACACCCATTTCATACTACTTGAAATAATTATTCATTAGTAAAATAATTTATTTATTTCATTTCAATGTGTCTTATGATAAAATATGATTTTTAAGTAAATGATACAGATTAATGAATATTTTCTCAATTAATAAAATCACATTAAAAGTGATCACTATATATAAATATGGTATTTGTTTTAGTTTATATTCAAATCCTTCAGAAAATTATATATAAATTTAAGATAAATTTATTTTCCAATTAAAAAATACCACAAGGAAGTAATTGTTTTTATAGAAATTTAATAATCACAAAAAAAAGTGAGATTGTAAAATAACTTTTACAAATTAGTAATTTTCAATTAAAATCCAATTGAATATAATAATACAATGTGAATAATAAAATACCATGATTTATCCATTAATCATGATAATAAATGTTAAATGGTTAGTATATACGTCACATAAAAATGAATTTCCGCATAATGAAATATAAGTCTCAACGCAATGTAAATTGAGACGATGTCCCGTACCACACACTTCCTCTTAGTATAAAATTATCTAACCTCATTTATAGTGGTTTTAAAAATATTATTAACCCATTAAATAAACATATTTGTGTTTATAATATCATTTATGATCCATTATAACATTTTTTAACTTTTACATTAATAATCTTTCATTATTTTAATTATTTTGGGTGTTAATTGCCTTGTTTTATCATTTCTGTCTCATTATGAAAGATCCTTTTCATATATATTATATAATTTCATAATATCCATACTAATAATCATGAATTTATTATAATATTTTAATCACTTTTTCTTTTAAAATCAACCAAGAATGATGGATATAAAAATGAGGTATTTTACCATCATGGAGACGGTAGGTCATACGTATTGATGAGTAACATTTTCCATTTTTTATTAATCATTATGGATAGTAGTTAAGTAATATTTTAACATTATATAATTATTATAATATCATTAATACCATATTATATAATTAAATATATCATTCTTGTGGTGTGGTGATGAATATAGAGTAACGTCACTTTGTGAAGGAGGTAGTCCGCATCATCTGAATGACATTATCATCATTCATTTAGTGACAAATTAAGATAAAAAATGTTATATTATCCTCCAATAATGATAAATATTTTATAAATATAATTATTATGTCATCTATATCACAAATAATCATTAAAATTATTCCATATCACGTGCTATGTATATCGTTTGGGAAATACAAATCACATCGCTTCATGAGGTAGTTGTCCACCGTACACACAAGTAACATTATCATTTCTCCTATGGAATAGAATTTAAAACATAATATGTCATCATATGTATTATTATGTTATATATATAATATATATAACATATATCCAATATAATACCCAACCTTGAGAGGTTCTAATGGAAAAAACAAATAATATCAGTTGACAAGGTGGTAGTTCCCCATGCACACAAATGAGGATTTTGTAACCCATTTGATGGAAGTTTAAACTTTTGTAAAACATAACCTTTACATAAAATAGTATAATTATAATTAATATACTATGGTTATTTTATTTTCATGTTTTGAAAAAAATTTAAGGATGTGGAGAAAAAAATAAAATGAAGATACCTGATGAAGAACATTACCACTCCTTTGTGTACCTTCCTTTGGATTTTCACTAAAACCATTCTAGGATGGATTTATTCCTAAAATAAGTATTTTATTATGTTGGTAGGTACTTTGGTTGGTTATATAGGAAGATTTTGGATTATCCAAATTGGGTTTAAAGTGTGTATAGAGGGGGAGAGTGAGTTCACTTTTAATGTTGATGAGGAGTGGAATTCCTGTAAATACTCAAAAGTATTCACTATTGGGAGGTCTCACATTCCACATATGGATAAAAAATTGAATAATAGTAGAGTTTAGGGTTGATATAAAATATAAATACATCCAAAATAAAATAATATTATCATTTTTTGTAATGTTTTCCATTAGTCATTATGTTTACTCAATTTTCCCTTTTATTTGTTTTTACCACAGTAACTAGATTTCTAACCTATGTATTTAATCCTTTAAGAATACATTAACATGATAATTATTATAATATTTATACCAAATTATTCTATATATATTATCTAATTTATAAAATAAGAAATTCATGTGTGTTGGAAATCTATTTTAATAGAAGCGGATGTAACGCGCAAAAACAATAATTTTACCCTAACAGTTCTAAAAATGTTTTTAAAATTACCAATAATTATGTTAATTATAAAAGATTAAATGGTTATTTAATGGATCAAATTTTTATCTATTAAAATTTTAAGATCACTTTTCATAATATAGTATTTTTAGTAATTTTAAATCATTTACTAAAATATCATTAATTATAAAATATCATTAAGATAAATATTTACATTAATCATTTAATTTTAATTTAACAAATATAAATAAATTGATATAATGAAAATATTTTATGTTTAAAATAGTTTAAAAAGGTTTAATAGTCTAAAAAACTAATGTGACTAAAAAATTCATTCAATTTACATCACTTTAAGCATTTTAGTTTCCTTTATTTTATTTTATTATTAGGTAAACAATTACAATGTTTGCATTTCATAATCATATTATGTAATTATTTCATCACATAGAAAAGTAAATTAAATATTCATGTTAAATAAAACTCACTTATATTTAAAAATAGTATTTCTAACTAAACGGATGTTCTTTTTTCTCTATCCCAATGCTTTATAGATATTCAATCTAAGGGAGGTTCCTTTTTTGGATTTTTTTCTTTATTTACTTCTTATATTGAAAATATACATATAATTGTGTTCAAAAAATCATAAAAATGGATCCAAACAATATAATGGAATAAATATATCCATCCAATGTGTATTGAAAAAGTTTTTTAGTCATATTACACCTTACAATCTATGATTAACAACTAAGTAAATTTGTTTTTCCCTTAATCAATGTAATTAATTTTAATAGTTTTCATTAATAAATAAGGTAAAAAATTATGTTTCCCATAATATATAATCTAAATTATTATTATTCATAATATTTATTAAAATTTTACTAAATTCAACTCATATAATTAGCAGAATGTAATATAAAACGAATATCGAAGTTAGCGAGAGACAACGAGTTTTCAAAGAAAAAAAATTGACAAGTTTACTATGTTCTATTAACTAAATTCAGTATAAAATGAATAAAATTACCTAATTTGTATTAAAATAAATATTATTTATCTACTTTATCATTAAAACAAATTTAAACTATAACTAATCATTATAATTTTTTTAGATGAAAAATCGGTTATCAATTAAAATTCAATATTTTACAATATTCCTGAAACTATGAAATCTTCTAGAAAAATCACAAAACAAATCACCCTAAGATAAATGAGGTAAAAAAATTTAAAAAATTAAGATTAATTTTTAAAATAAAATTTATATTTTTTTTCCAAATATAATCTAAGAGTTAGTACCCCATTAGAATGATGCAAAATTGGTTTTTTAAAAAATACATCTTTTTGTGAATAAAATTGGAATTTTTCTTATCTTATTTGTATAAAATAAATTCAATGAATTAAAAAAATTATTGAATAAATAATATGTAAATTTTGTTAATGAAATTTAATAATAAAAATAAATTTAATTTATTATGTTAAAATTCATTTGGGAATATAAAAATATTTTCTTATAAAAACATTTCCTTTATATTCAATTGTTTTGTACTTTGATTTATAATTACTTCTAATCCATTGAATACAATTTATTTTAATGTAAACACTATATTATAATATTTATTTTAATCTTATTCAAGACCTAAAATTTAATATCTATGTTATAATTGTTTTATAAAATAATAATATTTTAACAATATTTCACATTTTGTTTCAAATTTGTATTGCATGTAGAACATCCTAAACATTATGTTCTATGTAATATAAGCTACTGGAGAGATTTAATTTATCTAAAAATAAATAAATAAAAAATTATTTTGAGGTTATACTCCCTTATAATCTTTGTAATGAATGTAATAAATGAGGTAAAATAATATGTTTTTATTTTAAAATGTTTTGGTGTTACATTCTCAGTATGTTAAATAAATTTTGTCCTTATAATTTAATATTGATCTCAGTAATCAAGTGTTTGAAATTTTTAAATACCATGGTTTAGAAACCTACATCGTAATAAGGGTTCATAAAATATCCTCTTAATAAGATAGAAATGAAAGTGAAAAGGTCATCTAAAATAATAACATGACTATATTTCCATTTACGATAAAAAATGAAAGAATTCAAAAAATGGAGGGAAAATATAAAAACAAAATACTTACGGAGAGTGATATAGAAAATGTTAAGGATAAATGTAAATAATAAAATACCATAAACCATAGAGTCATAAAAGGGTTATTAATATCATCATAAATGGTAGTAATAGGAAAGAATTTTATTTAAATATCTTTTTTCTATCAATTATAAACTTTCATGAGAGGATATACTTACCTGATTTCATTTTTATAACAAAAGAATAGTCAAATCCTTTTGTTATTCCTTAATTAATTTCTAATTCAATTATTACTCTATGAAATGAAGATGAGATTTTCATTGCTAAATCACTAACAGATCAAAACAATCCTTAGTATAATGATATGAAATTCCTTCAATCTCTAGTTATTATTATAACAAAATGTTTATCATCCATTATCCAATATGAATAAGTCATCATATATTGAAGTCATATATTAATCTCTATAAAAAATATCAATGTTCAACATAAAATGTTTCATAAATTGTAAACTATATGACCCTTTCAATGTATGTTTGAAAAAAATAAATATCAAAAAAATTAGAAGGAAGGGCTATAAGTCAACATTATATTACCCAAATGAAATGAATGGCTATTTATGTAACATTCCAAATGAGTGAATACATAAATCTTGTATTATCTTGAATATAGGTAATAACCTGAATCACTATAAAAACATTATTAAAAATATACATTATTCATTATTACATCATTAAAACATTGATTATTGGATATATTCATTAAATAAAAAATTATATAAAGTCCATCAATGATAGTGTAAACCACTTTTCCAGAAAATCATTAATTGGTTCCAAGGTAGTTTATAATATTTTGTTTACATTATCAATACCAATACCCTCTTTATACTAACATCATTATCACAATATCAAGAACATATTAATGGTTATCTTACTCTCAATAATGTGTTTTACAAGAATTTCATTATTCAACTAAAACATTTTTATGGGTCATCGATATAATTTAACATAATCTCTAAAATAGATAACAAAATACTACTATATTATAATTATTACTTATTTCATAATTCTTCTGATGAGGATATCATCAATGAATTACTTTTACAACATTTTTCATGGATCTAAATACACAAGCATATTAATCATTCCACTTCACCTGCATTAATTACATAAGCTTGACCATTATCCGTTGGTTTCTTATGAGGTATCTTCCATTGATTCTTGGGGAATTCATGTTAACTGTTCCCCATTTCCTTACAATTGAATCATTTCACATTGGTAGATTATTTCTTTCCCTTTAAAACATGATCATGGTGATCTTTACCTCCACACCTATTGAAAACTCTTATTCTCTTCAAGTATGTACTAGGATTTTTCATTCCACGATTATTGTATGTGGTAAAATCAATTTATCCCTTATTAACTTTACCAATTTTATTCTCATCCATCCTCTTATTTTTATGATTCCATTTAAATCCATAACACATAAATAATTTTCCTATATCTTGATAGAACATAAAACTATTTAACAATATAATGCAAATTTTTGAGCGATCGGCGCCCTTCAGATACATGACTCAATCCCTTTAAATAAATGGTAAATCGGGCACCCCATGTTCCATATGTAATTTGTGTCATACCACAAAAATCATGTAAAGGTTTCCTCTTACCCTACAACACTTTATTTTTCCTTTCTCTTTAATCTGAGGAAATTTCTCTTAATATTAGTTTATTACTCATGAGGGAAATATTTTTTAATAAATGTCTCCTTAAATTCCTTCAATTAAACGAGTTCTACTTCCTCTTCCACTCTAGTATTTTGGATCAATTACCACTATTAATCAACTTGAACTTTTGGAAAATAAAATAATAGGGGAAACTTCTCTTACTCACCACATCCAATGTCCATAATGTTCTTCTTTAAATAATTAATTTATTTATAAAAACCCATTATATATATAGTCTCAATAAATCAAGTGAGCCTATGTCATATTAAGTGATCCAATATAGGATATTCTCAATGTGGAATATTTTTTTCTATCTAGAAATGGTAATTGTCATAACCTAATTATATTTCCTTAATATAGAACATAACATTGTCAGTTTCAATTCTCACAATATTGGCTTCCTCAGTTGGGAAATTTATTAATTTTACACAATTATTGATACACTTATTCCTTGTAGGTTCCATTTCTAAACAATGTTATATAGGATATTAGCTCATAAAATTATTAATGTTTTATAATTATAAATATGTTTTAACACTATACATAAATTGAAAAAATTAATGCATGTATAATCTCACAATAATAAACATGGTTTCTTTATGGATGTCTTTATTTTCAAATCATTAATAATGGTTTGCAATGAAAAGGTAAATTACCCTAGTCATATCCCCCAGGAGTGTCAAACTAGGTGCATAGTAAGCCTCATTATCATGAACCAAGTGATGATTGTGCACATACCAATGCAAAAATTTTGGATTTATTACCTCCATGTATCTCTATGTCAAAACCATGTCCTGTTTTATTATCCAGATAGGGATGTACTATTATAAAACCCACATAATCTCTTCTTTACAAAAACATTGGGATGGTCTTCAATGATTACCATCAAATTATATCATAGGGTTATACTCCCAAATTTTTTTTACTTAATAAAGTTTCTTAGGTTTCCAAAACACATCATCTGATATTAACTATATTGACCCCAACCCCAAATTCTCATATGCGTGTCATACATTATCACATTATCATGAGATATAAAGAATCACCTCTCTAAGGATGGAATAAATTAGTTGTTCTGCATAAGTAGATACATATAAGAATCCAATTTTATATTATGGAATGTAAATAAAACTAAATACATAACAATATAAAATAAACTATATCCTTGGAAACTAATTAAAATAGCACTAAATTATATCCCGAGAATTGTAAAAAAATTCAGGGTGAGCTCAAATGCTCAGTAAGGGTATGTAAAATGGAATATATCAAGAATCGATAAGCATAATTGACATTTAATGGTAGATAACTAAAAACACATTCCATTTAAATAAATTTAAATTCATGGTGAGATAAGGTAGAATCAATCTAATATGGTAAATAACTGAAAACATATTCCATTTAATCAATAAATAGATAATGAAATGCATCCATAGATAATTTCACAGAAATGAATCATGGTTTAAAATTATAACTACATTTTGAAATAAGGAAATTATTAATTATTAGAAACAATGTTTCTTAGGTATATGAAACCTTTAACGTAAATACCTTTCACAAGATGGTTTAAAACATTCTGAGTAAAAACTTATTTTATTTGGCCAACTGATAAATCTCATGAGACTATGGGTGCATCAAGATGCATTCATTTACCAGTCCCCACCCATTTCATATTAGAGAATAACATTACTCATAATTTGAATAATAATTTTAATTCATAATAATGTGCCTTAAGAATAGGATTATTTATTGGGTAAATGTTATAAATTTATCAATATTTCTCGGTTAATCAAATAAAATTAAAATTATACACCATATATAAAATAGATATAAATGTTATGAAATATTCATATCCATCACACAAGAATATATATATGTAAGATAAATGTGATGTTCAATTAAAATTTTCTATAACTAAGTGATTGCTCAAATAGAAAGTTAAAAATCACAAAAATAAAGTAATATTGTAATATATCTTATACAAATTGGTAATTTTCATGTCAAATCCATTTGGTTGTGATAATCTAATGTGAAAAAAATAACATGATGTGTAAAGGAATAATGATATTACATGTCAAATTGGCAGTATATACACCACATAAAATCAAATTGGTTCATAATGAAAAATAAGCCTCAATGGAATCTAAATTGAGATAAAATCACTTACCATGAACTTCCTTTTAGTCACAAATCATTAATATCTTGTTTATTGGTTTTGAAAATTTTATTAACACATTACAGAACTAGATTAATATTATATTAAAATATATGATCCTATTATATTATCTTATTATCCATTGATTAATAATATTTCATTATTTTATATGTTCTAGGTGATAATTTCCTTGTTTTCTTATGCATGTTTCCTTATTAAAGATCCAGTTCTCATATATATTATATAGTTCTATAATCTCCAAAATAAAAAACATGTCATAATTAGAATACTTTTAAATGAGTTTTACTTTTAAAACCAATCATTACTGATGGTTATAAAAAATTAAGCAAGTTATGACCAAGGAGTTGGTTAGTTTTACATATGCATGAGTATCATTTTCCATTTTTCATTAGTCTTTATAGAAAGTATGTAAGAAATATTTTACCTTTATATAATTATCATAATGTAATTAATACTATATTTTATATGTATATATATCAATCATGTAGTGTTGTTGTTAAAAGGGACTCTCATAACTTCATGAAAGTGGTAGTCCAAATAAAATATGAATCACATTATTGTCTTTCATTTAGTGAAAATGTAATAAAATAAAATGATATATTATATTTAATGAATGATAAATATGTTATTAATATCAAAATTATATCATTTAAATTACATATAATCATTAACATCATTCTTTCCAATGAGCTTGTACCCAAGTGGAACAAGCTCTGGCTTGGCATCCAACAGACCCAGGATCAAATCTGTGTAGGGAAAAATTTTTGGGGCATTGTAGCAGTACTTTAGCAGGGAACTGTAGAAGTACTTTAGCAATGGAAGAACTGTAGTAGTGGAGGTACTGTAGTGGAGGAGGTATTGTAGCATGAACTGTAGAGGTGGAGGCACTGTAGCAGGTACTGTAGCAGCCCAGGTAATGTTTCTGTACTATTTATCGAAGGGTCCCTTAGGCCAAAAAATGGGATTCCAAGCCTAGTATATAGGCCACATGGACTTGGGACATCATGCTATGTAATGGGTATCCCAATACCTAGTCAAAAATAGGTCTTTTCTGTAATAATAAAATGAGGCTTTGGCCCTGACATTTAATAAAATAAACATTATTCCTTATCAACTTCCATAAATATAATTACTGAATGACGAATCACATCCCTTTATGAGGTGGTAGTTTGTCGAACATAAGACAATCATTATCAGGTCTCCTACGAAATGGAATGTAAAGAGTAATATGTGATATAATAACTCTATAGTTATTATTATGTTTTAAATATCATAAATATAACTTATATACATCGTTAAATCAATCCTATAGAGGTTTTAATAGAGAAAAAATGGCCTTGGTTCACAATGTTGTAGTTTTTTATTCATAGAAACGATTAATTTGTAGCCGATTTGAAGGATGTTTTTTTATATACATCTCACCATTAAAATAACAACATTAAAGTATATATATTATAATTATTTTATTATATCATCATGGTATGAAAATATTTTATGGAGGTAGAGAAAGAAATAAAATAAATATTATTATTAAAGAAAATTACATCTCAATTAGGTGTCTTCATTTGGATTTTAACTAAACCCTTAATAGAAAGACATTATTTCAATTAAATGGTTTCTAAATTTATTAAAGGGAATTTTGGGAGTTATTTAGGTGTAGTTTTAATGATAAATGTTTGTTTGATGGTGTAAAAAATTTGAGATATTGAGTGTCCTTTTATAATTGTGGAGTAGCTTTCTTGTAAATACTTAATGTTATTCACTATTTTAAGGTAACCCTTATGCCATGTGGATAAAAATTGAATAATAATATAAGTTAGGGAATATTTTTTCTATAAACACATCTGACACACAAATAAATAAAATCATTTTTAACATTTTGTTCCTTAGTCTTTAAGATAACTCAATTTTACCCTTTTTGTTTTTACCATGCTAACAAGATTTCTAACCTAGATAATTTATACATAAAGAAAAAAGTAAAGTGGTTATTATTAGAAATTTTATATATAGTAATTATTAATATTATATATTATTTATAAAATGAAAGTATCTTGACTTTTGGAAATAAATTTTAACAGAATCGCATGTAACGCGCAAAAACACTACTTATATACTAACCACGCCAATAATGTTTTTATTATTTATGGGTCCATATGTTTATTATAAATGATAAATTGGAACATTAATGGAATATATTTTATATTTATTAATATTAATAAATTACTTGTGAGAATATAGTTTTTTAGTAATTTTATATCATTTAATAATGTATCATTTATTATTAATTATAATTAGTATCAATTTTGACATTATACATTTAATTTGAACATAAAAAATATTTATACAATGATGGAATTAAGGTATATAATGTTAAAACTAGTGTAACATTGTCTAATAATCTAAAAAATAATTTAACTCAATGATCCATTCAATTTATATAACCTATAATATTTTTATTATTGCTTATTCTATTTAATTATTGCCAAAATAATTCATATGTCAGTGTTTCTTAAGAATTTAAAATAATTATATATTTTCCATAAAAATTAAAACAAATTATATTGATAAAAATTTAATTTATCTTTTAAAATAATATTTATACCAGAACACATTATTTTTTCCCTATCTCAAATCTTTATAGATATTAAAGGAAATAAATGTTCATTTTTTGCCTTTTTATTTACATAACTTATTATATTGGTCAATTTCATGGAATTGTATCCCTAAAAATCATAAAAATATATAATAATTTGATAACTGACTAAATGAGTCCACAAAATTTGCATTGGACAAGTTTTTAGGTCATTTTACACTTCAAATATGATGTTTAACAAATAAGTAAACTCTTTTTTACCCTAATCACGATAAATTATTTTAATTGTTTTCAATATTCATTATGGAAAAAAAATAATTTTACATTAATAGATAATATAAATTATTATTATTCCAAATATTTAATACATTTTTCAAATTAAACACACAAATGTGGAATAATTTAATTTCAAACCAATCACATAGATGCTGCGAGAACGTGGGTTTTTAATGTGAAAAAGATTAAACACTTACTAAGTTTATATATTTATATATAAATTCAATTTTAAATTAATAAAAATGACCAAAAATGAATTAATAGTGGTATATTTTATCTAATTTAACTTTAAAACCAATTTAAAACATAATTTTATCATTATAAATTTTTTAGATGAAATGATATTTTTTAATTAAAATCCATTACTTTTCACTATTCATCAAAATGTGAAACCTTATAGAAAATACCAAAAATTCACCACAAGGTAATTTTAGTATTAAATTTTAAAAAATGAAGTCTATTTTTTCAATTAAAATTTATAAATTTTTCAAAATTTAGCTTTAAAATGAGTGTTCTATTAAGAGGTAAAAAATTTCATTCTTCAAAAGTGTAGTTTTCAATTGTAAAACTCTATTTATTCTTACATATACCAATAAAATATATTTTATAAATGTAAAAAAATTATTTAATACATAAAATAAAAAATTCACTAATATCATTAAATAATATTTATTTATTTATTTATCAAGATAAAAAACCTTTGGGCGCATAAATTTTTTTTATAAAAACATTTCTTTTTTATTCAATTTGTTTTTATTTTTATTTTTAATTAATTGGAAACTGATGAATTCATTTTTTACCATGTATTTTCATAATATATTTTATGTTATTAATTCCCTCCAATTTAATGTCTAGTTTATAAATATTATATTAAATATCAATATTTTAAATATATTTCATATGACATTTAAAATCGGTGTTTCTTATAGAGAATGATAAAATTTGTGTTTCATGTAATATATTCAATGGGAGGGAATTAACCTATAAATATATATATATATATATATATTATAATGTCCTAGGTTGTTATATTCCCATTTTTTCTTGGTATTTCATGTCATACAAACTATTGAATATATTGTTGGTATTTTAAAATCTTAGGGCATTACAAAAATGACTATTTTGAAATCCAACACCATAAAAGGGTTAATAAAACATACAGTTAAAATATAATGGAATGTAAATATGAAGGTCACCGAGAATAAAACATAACTAGGATTCATCATTAGAAAACATTAGTAGAACAAGGAATAAATGTGTAAATAATAATGGAGAGTGATAGTGATCTTTGATCATATTAAATTGAATGATTAAGAGAAGTTAATGAATATAAAATCATAAACTGATGTGGTATGAAATAACCCATTGAATAATCAAAATTTTTGGAAAATGTATAACCTATTTATTTCATGATCATTTTTATAAATTTGAGGCATTATTTTACTATAATGATATTGAACGCACACAAAATTACTAAATTCATATTTTTTATTTCATGTGGATAATTTAAGCCTTTGTTATTAATTCGTTCAATTTTCAATTCATTTTTCAATAAATGAAATTAATTTCCAAGGTGATTATTTATGCCTGACGCAGAGAAATTAAAATTTAACTGATCATAATATCCATAAGTGAGTAAGAAATATTTCATTATATCTCTAAGTATTTACTAAATCCTAAATTGATAGCACAATATATTTCACAAAATACATTAATCTCTAAAACATTGATAATAACATCAAATGGTCAATATAGGTCATTAAATAAATAACTAATCCCAACATCCCTCTAATATTCCATTTAAAATTGGAATTAAAACATCAGAATGATTTGATCACATATTCATATTTTATAAAAATAATATTTATGTATAAATAATATTAATCAATCTTAATTATTCTTACCGAAAAAATGTATATGTATAAATTATATAATATCTATGATATGATAAAAGTTTACAAGAATAATATGAATCACTACAAAGACACATTAAAATCATACGATCATACAAAATATAAATCAACCATTATTCCTTTAAAGAATTCCATAATTTCATATTTACCTTATTCATATATGGTTCCCTAAAATAGTGAACTGGTCCCAAAATTACATTAAGCACCAAATCACTTTTCAATCCCATTTTTGTCTCTATAATAAAAGAAATGTTCCCAAAATAATTTAATCTTTATTTATCACATCATTTTCATAAAAATTCATAATAACTAACGTATCAGGTATTCATATGGTTATCTGTAACATCCCAAGTAAGTAATTAATAATATATATTTTTATCTATGTCTATTTATGAATTAGATAGTGTTTTAGAGGCTTAAAATGAGAATAAATCAAATCATAAGCATGGAATACACTAATATTTTTAAAATATTGGTTTACTGCCTTTTGATGGCATACCATTTATAAATCTATATTTTGACAATTTTATAAGATCTGTTTGTTAAAATAAACTTATTATTTATTATTGGGACATTTAAATTTACATTGGATAATTTATTTGGTATTTTTCTGAGGATGTTCATTTTATAATGAATAGTGAAAAATACGGCATTTTACATCAAAACTGGGTTTTCATATAATTTAATTTTATGGTTAGATTATCTTTTTAATTGGTTTGAAAGTGTAAATATAATATATTTTTACCATTTAATCCAATATTGGTCATTAGAATTAATTTCACTTTGGAATTCGGCGTAAACTAATGCCAAATTGTTCATAGATATTGTTTCAAAAACACCCGCTATTTCGTTTGAGAACGGGAATTATTTTTAAATTAATTATTGCAATTTCTGTCTTTGGAATTTGGAAAAATGGATTAAATACTTGTAATAAGAAGGTCCAAATTATGTAATCAATACTCCTTTTTTTGGACTTTTTGAATAGCAACGACGGTAATTATCGTTCATTATCTTGATTAATTATTAATCGGGTAGTTAAGGATAATAAAATAATATCATAATAATAAAAAATCACACCAACATGTGACCTAATACTACTGTTTGTCTCATGTCTGACCATGGGATGCCTTTTTCCAAAATTGGGGACCCCATGGAATCACTTTTTTGTGATAATGACTTTTTATCTTTTTGTTTTTTAAAGAATGTTAAATATAACAAAGAATGTATCACCTGAGTAAAACATTTTTAATTTTTTCTAAATAAATGATCTCTTGGACTATAAATAGTAATTATAATGCTAAAAATATTTCCTACATCATTGTAGTTTTTTTATAATTTTTAGATATTAAATAAATTAAATTATTTATTACATCATGGGGATGCAGCGATTACCTCATTAATAAAGGATTTAAATAAAATGAAAAGATAATGTTAAAACTAAGACATACACTTGTCAAAGACCTGTTGGATGAGTATATTTCGAACTCTTATCCCCTTATCCTGGAAATACATCAATGTGGGACCTTTAAAATCCGAAACTCATTTGAAAATAAAGTAACATTTTATACCTTTCCAAGAGTGCCCTCCTCTCCTCTTATAAAAGGCCCCCACCTCTAGCTCCATACCCACAACTCTAAAGCCTTTTTCTCGGCCAAGATCTTCTCATTTTGTCTCTCCACACCCCTCTCCTCATCCCAGAATCCTTACCATAGGCAGAAAGCTCTTCAAAATACCCTTTTGGTTCTAACCAAGAGGAGTTTCCCGATTTAAAGGTAAAGACTTCTCTAATGTTCTTTTCTATTATTTTTCTTCTCCAACCCCCTAAAATCTTTTTATTCATTTCCTTTTTAACAACACAAGTATATTGAATATACTAGGATGTTGTTATAAATATTATATGAGCTACACTTACACAAACCTACATTTAATGTTTAAAGAGAATATTCTTTCTGTGGATGGTGAATTTCTGCCTCACGAAACGATGATTGTTCAATATTCTTTTAACACCTTCAAAGGTGGCCATTAAGATTTCACTATATATATGATATATAATATGTTTATTTTTTACTTAAGGTTCTGTATTTTTCATTTATGGCATACCTTTATGGATTCCATTATGGGTATACGCGATATCTTTATTTTAGGAAGTGCGGACTACCGCCCCCTCAAAGTGATTTGATTCGTTAATGCCATATGTGGGACGTATAAAGGATGAAGTTAATGATATTATATATCATATTATACTGGAAAAATAATATACCTTTATATATATAAGATTCCATTCCATAAAATAAGAAATAGAAATGAAAGTAGCATTCATGCGTACGTACGGCTTACCGTCTCCATGAACAGTGCATTTCATTTCTTACCTCTAAATGTTTTGTAATACTATAAATGCATATATATACTAGATATATATGACATATGTGATATCTAAATCATGAATATAATTCTGGATATAAGCGATATTTTACCACATGAACAACTTATAATTATAAAGAGTTTATTTTTGACTCAAGTACCAATGATCAACAAAACGAACATTTTTAACTTAAATAATTATATAGTGTACATAACATGGTAATAAGCAATATAAAAGGAATAATTAACATTAAAAAGGTTCTTAAGAATGTATAAATTAACTAATGTTTATTATTCCGGACGTTAAAGAACGATCGAGTCAAGTCGGACCCGAGGTATGGGACTTCATCTCAATCTCCATTCCTTGAGGCATATTATGTTTTATACACAACATTCTTTTATACGGTGTATAAACCCCTTTGACTTTAATGTTTACTCAGAAGGAATATTTTTATACGAATCATTTACTAAATGAAAAAAGGTTATGTTTTTTTGTCGTACGTATGCGGCGACAAAGACTTCTCCGCCGCCGTGACCATTATTTGAGTTTCGGCTTCCTCTACAAGACATAAATTTTTTTAAATGAAAAATAAATACCATGTTTTACTTTTCTTTTATTTTGGGGTTGAAAATGGTTTTCATAATGTTTTTATATCAACGTGTTGTATTGATATCTTGTGATTGAAAAGTGGAAATGATATGTTTCCTTTAGGCATGTTTTATGTGATACGATTATGTTATGGTTCTTGGGCATTGTTATTAAGACGGGTGGTTCCGTGATATACTAAGGGCGGGTAAGCCCGATATATCTCTCCAATGCATTGGGTAATGTGAATGGGTTAAAGGTCAAGGTTTATCCGAAGATATTTATGGAATATACTATGATGGGTATTCCAAACGTAACCTTGGGGGTTACTCCATACGTAATAATGTTATAAATGCCTCAAGTTACCTTTATGTATTATGATTTCTATGATTTATTCATGATTTGATGAGGTATGTTAAAATTCTTATGTTTTATGAGTAAAGTATGATTCCATACATGGAATAATGTTTTCAGTTCGTACTTTTATATCCCTTACTGAGATTTTTATGCTCATCCAAAGTTTTTGAAATGTTTTTCACAGGTCAAGGGAACGGTACATAATTTGATGATAGTGTCATGGAAGTTTCAAGAAAGAATCCATGTTTTATTTTAAATATGTTTTTGTTGATGGGAAAAAAGTGTATTATCTTTTATGTAACCACTTTTTTTAAATGTGGAATGTAATTCATGTTTTATGATCTAATTCTCTAAAACTCTAAACCTAAAATGATCCTCAACAGGTATTCTTGAGGTAACTCAAGATTAAGTAATGTTTAAGGATGTGGCCTTATAGTTGGTATCAAAGGTAGGTTTAGATAACTTTAGGTGTTATAATTATATTAAATGATTATCGAAAAATATTTTTTTGTTATGGTCAAATTGAAATTATATAGCATTTGAAGATTACCATGTTGTTTTATCTAAGACATATTTGTTCATTATGGTTTTCTGTAGGGGAAATAGTGAAGTAGTGCTAGGAAGGAATACAAAAGGAAATTTCCTTCCAAATTAGCATCCTGAGATGGTCGGAATTAGAACTGAATAGTTTGTTGTAGTAATGGAAAAGTTGGCTCAAGCGATAAATGGTGGTGGTATCCATGCACGAGATCAGCCAGATCAACCGCAAAAGAACATGTCAGTGGTGGAACATTTCAAAAGGCAACATCCCCCATCATTCAGAGGATCATCTGACCCTGTTCTAGCTGAAGGGTGGATTAAATCACTGGAGAAGATTTTTGATTTCATGGGGTGTTCAGACAATAAAAAGATTAGTCTTGAAATTTACTGTTTGGTGGGTGAAGCAGATTAGTGGTGGTCGATGGTTAAAAATATAAGGGACGCTGATGAGATTGATTCTCTCGACTGGGATGAATTCCAAGGTATGTTTCTTGAGATGTATTTTCCTAAGGTTGTTCTACTTAGGATGGAAAAAAAATTCCTGGAATTGAGGCAAGAGGACGACTCAGTGGCTGCCTATGAAGAAAGGTTCACTCGATTGGCAAGGTATGCTCCAAATTTTATCTGAGACCTTGATAGTAAAATCAATAATTTTTACTCAGGATTAAAGCCAAAATATCGAAGGGAATTGGCTTCTCGTGAGTTCAGAAGTAATGAAAAGCTTTTTTGATGTGCTGAGAAGGTTGAAAGGGAGTTTTTCGATGATCAAGTGTTCTATAAAAACCAACAGAAGAAGCGACTATGGTGTCTTGAGAAAGGGAAGAATTCTACAAAAAGGTCTGATAGTAAGATAACTAAGTCTACCGTTTCTGATAAATGTGGTAAAAGGCATGCTGGAGAATGACTTCTAAATTCCGGAAAGTGCTACCGATGTGGTAATATGGGACATAAGGCTCGTGATTGCACTGGAAAAGATGAGGGCGATGGTAAGACCAAATTTGATTTAAAGTTACTGAAATTTTTTTACTGCAATGAGATGGGTCACTATGAAAATGAGTGTCTGAGAAAGAGCTCGAGTGATGAGAAGCAGTTATAATACAAGAAGAAAGGGGTGGTGAAATCCTTTGAAACTACTTCATCCAATTTCGTTTCATCAAATGAAGTGGTATCAGGTACTTTGTTTGTTTTTTCAGATTATACCAGTGTGTTGTTTGATTCGAGGTCTACACATTCTTTTATCTATGAATACTTTTCTAGTAAAATGGGAATACCATCTCAAGAAATGACTCTTGAACTTGTGGTAAAATCACTTGGGAAAAATTTTGAGGCAAAAAGAATTTATAAGAATCTTCCTATCCTTATCCATGGAAAGAACCTACTTATAAACCTTATTGTTTTACCTCCAGTAGAGTTTGATGTTATCCTGGGTATAAATTGGCTCTCTATTTACCATGCTAAGATTGATTGTAGTGCTAACGAAGTTTCATTGCAGAAAGACTTTCAGTTTGTGTACAATAATGAATCCTTACTGTTGATAACATATCAAGAGGCCGAGAAACTTGTAAAATATGGAAATGAATGTTACCTTGCACATATTGTTGAAAACAAGGGAACTGATCAGATTAATGATGTGCCAGTGGTAAATTAGTATCTTGATGTCTTTCGTGATGAGTTTCCTGGAATAATACCAGATCAGAAAGTTAATTTTACTGTTTACTTTGTTCCTAATGTTAATATAATTTCAAAACCCCCATATCGAATGGCTAAAATTGAACTTTTAGAGTTGAAGGAGCAATTGTAAGATTTATTAGAGAAATGATTAATTCGACCTAGTACATCACCATGGGTTTCTCCTTTTCATTGTTAACAAGAAATATGCTTCTATGAGACATTTCAATGATTATAGAGCATTGAATAACATAACTTTAAAGAAAAAATATCCTTTGCCTCATATCGATGATTTGTTTGATCAGCTCCAGGGAGCTCATTTTTTTCAAATATTCACCTGAGATTGGGGTACCATCAGTTGAAGATAAAGGAAGTAGATTTTCTGAAGACCACGTTTCATACAAGATATGACCATTATGAATTTTCAGTTATGCCTTTTGGGCTGACCAATCCACCTGCTATATTCATGGAGCTTATGAATTGAATTTTCCATGAGTTCTTGGATAAGCTTTTGGTTGTTTTCATTGATGATATTTTGGGGTTTTCTAAAAGTAAAGAGGAGCATGAAAGACATTTAAGGGTAATTTTTAAAGCCTTAAGAGAAAATAAATTTTATGTGAAATTCAGAAAGTGTGAGTTTTGGTTGCAACAAATTTCTTTCCTTGGTCATATTGTTTCTAAATATAGAATAACTGTATATCCTGCAAAAACAAAGGTTGTGGAAGAATGTCCAAGACCCATAAATGTAACCGATATTTTTAGTTTTCTTGGGTTGGAAGGCTATTACCGGAGGTTTGATAGAAAATTTTCACGGTTATCTAGTCCAATAACTAATCTAACTCGGATGAGTGTTATGTTTTTTTGGACAAAAGAATGTGATGATTGTTTTCAGGAATTGAAATGAAAATTGGTGAATGCTCCAGCTTTGGCACTAACTTCCAGGAATGGGGAGTTTGTTATCTACAGTGATACTTCATTGAAAGGAATTGGTTGTGTCCTAATGCAGAACGATCAGGTAATTGATTATGCTTCAAGTCAGTTGAAAACTCATGAGGTAAATTACCCTACACATGATTTGGAATTAGCTGCTGTTGTTTTCGCTTTAAAAATTTGGAGGCATCATTTGTATGGTGTAATGTGTGAAATATATATCGATCACAAAAGTTTAAAGTATATATTCACTCAGAATGAATTAAGCATGAGATAGAGGAGATTGCTATAATTAATCAAAGATTATTATTGTACAATTCATTACCATCTGGGAAAAGAAAATAAAGTGGTTGATGCTTTGAGTCGAAAAATTAATGCTTCATTGGCAATGTTGTTTTTGGAACGTGATCCTTTGGTTAAGAATTTTATGAACTTTGGCATAAAATTTGTTCGTGAAGGATGTCCTTCTGTTTTGTTTTAGGTATCAGTGAAATCTTCTCTATCAGATAGAATTATGCAAGCATAGAAGCAAGGGAGTGAGTTGTAGAAAAAGTAGAGCTGGTTCAGAAAGGTAAGTTGTCTGAATTCAACATTGATAATGATTGTGTTTGGAGATTTTGGAAGATATTGTGTGTGCCATTTGATTCACAGTTGAAGAGGGAGTTGTTATGTGAAGCTCATAGTTCTCCGTTTTCAGTTCATCCTGGAAGTACAAATATGTACAGAGATCTTCGTGAGTATTACTGGTGGGACGGAATGAAAAGGGATATTGCTGATTTTACTATGAAGTGTTTGACTTTTCAACAGGTTCAAGCAGAGTGGAAGTTACAGAAAGGGATGCTTCGGCATTTACCAGTGCTAGAGTGGAAATGGGAGAATATATCCATGGACTTCATTGTGGTATTGCCGAAGAAACCTCGAGGTAATAATGCAATCTGGGTTATTGTTGATCGCTTGACTAAATCTGCTCATTTCCTTGCTACACGAGATACATTTTCCCTAGATGAACTTTCTCGTTTGTATCTTATAGAGATAGTCAGGTTACATGGACTTCATCTCTCTATTGTATTTGACGGTGATCCCAAGTTCACTTATAACTTTTGGAAAGGCCTTCAGAAGTCATTGGGTACTGAATTAAATTTTAGAACAACTTTTCATCCCCAATCAGATGGGAACTCAGAAAAAACAATTCATACTTTGTAGGATATGCTACGTGCTTGGTCGATGGATTATTAGTGAAGTTGGGACCAATATCTTTCTTTGGTTGAGTTTTCATATAATAACAATTTTTATTCCAATATGCAGAGGGCATCATTTGAGGAATTATATGGGAAGCGGTGTCGAACTCCAGATTTCTGGGATGAAGTGGGTGAAAGGATGTTGATAGGACCATAATTGGTAGAAGACTTGGAAAAAAAATTCAGCTGATACAGAAACACATGAGAACAGCTCAGAGTAGGCAGAAGAGTTATGTGGACAATAGGAGGAAGGATCCCTTTTTTGAGGTAGGTGATCATGTTTTTCTCAATGTTTCAACATGGAAAAGTGTGATGCAATTTGGTAAGAAATGAAAGTTGAGTTCAAGGTTAATTAGACCATATGAAATTTTGGATGGAGTTGGATCAGTTCCACACCGAGTGGCCTTACCTCTACGTTTATCTTAGGTACACAATGTTTTTCATGTTTCAATCTTATGGAAGTATATGCCAGATCCATCTCATGTTTTGAGTCCAGAGGTAGTTCAGCTAGAAGAGAATCTATCTTATGAGGAAAAATCAGTCTAGATTCTTGACCACATGGAGCATGTGTTTCATAATAAGGTGATTCGTCATGTAGAGGTTTTGTGGAAAAACCACATGAGTGAAGAGGCAACATGGGAATCTGAAAATGCAATGAGGGATAAATACCCCCACTTATTCGTTAAGTAAATAAATTGATGGGATGCAATTTTCTAAATGGGGAAGGATGTAGCATCCCAAGTAATTAATTATTAATATATATTCTTATATATGTCTATTTATGAATTAAATAGTGTTTTAGAGGCTTAAAACGATAATAAATCCAATCTTAAGCATGAAATACACTAATATTTTTAAAAGATTGTTTTACTTCCTTTTGATGGAAAACCATTGTTAAAATTTATTCTGACATTTTTATAATCTCAATTTGTCAAAATAAACTTATTATTTATTATTGGACATTGAAATTTACATTGGAATTTTTTTTTGGTATTTTTCTAACAATGTTCATTTTTAATGAATAGTGAAAATACAGCATTTTACATCCAAACTACTTTTTCATATAATATAATTATATGGAAATATTTTATTTTTAATTGGTTTTAAAGTGTAAATAGAATATATTTTTATCATTTAATTCAATAGTGGTCATTATAATTAATTTCACTTTGGAATTGGTCATAAACTAATGCCAAACTTTTCATAAATAATGTTTGAAAAAAACCCCGCTATTTGTTTTGAAAGTGGGAATTATTTTTAAATTAATTATTGAAATTTCAATTATTGGAATTTGGTAAAATGGATTAAATATTTGGAATCAGAATGTCCACATTATGTAATCAAGACACTTGTTTTTGGACTTTTTGAATAGTAACAATGGTACTTATCGTTAATTATCTTGATTAATTAGTAATCAGGTAGTTAAGGATAACAAAATAATATCATAATAATAAAAATGACACCAAAATGTGTCCTAATACAACTGGTTTTTTCATGGCCGACCATGGGATTCCTTGTGCCAAACTTGGGGACCCAATGGAATCACTTTTGTGTGATAATGACTTTTTATCTTTTATTTTTTAAAGAAAGTTAAATATAACAACGAATGTATCACCTGAGTAAAACATTTTTAATTTTCTCTAAATAAATGATCTCTTGGACTATAAAAAGTAATTAGAATTCTAAAAATATTTCTTACATCATTGTAGTTTTTTTATAATTTTTAGACATTAAAAAAATTAAATTATTTATGACATCATGGTGATGCAGCGATTACCTCATTAATAAAGGATTTAAATAAAATGATAAGATAATGTTAAAACTAAGACTTACATTTGTCAAATACCTATTTGATGAGTATATTTAGAACTCTTATCACCTTATCCTCGAAATACATCAATGTGGGACCTTTAAAATCCGAAACTCATTTGAAAATAAAGTATCATTTTATATCTTTCCAAGAGCGCCCCTCCTCTCCTCTTATAAAATGCCCACACGTCTACCTCCTTACCCACAACTCTCAAGCCTTTGTCTCGGCCAAGATCTGATCATTGTGTCTCTCCACACCCCTCTCCTAATCCCAGATGCCTTACCATAGGCAGAAAGCCCTTCAAGAATACCTTTTGGTTCTAACCAAGAGGAGTTACCTGATTTAAAGGTAAGGACTTCTCTAATGTTCTTTTGTTTTATTTTTCTTCTCCAACCCCCTAAACAATTTTTATTAATTTATTTTGTAACAAAAAAAATCATAAATATACTACGATGTTGTTATATGAATTATTTGAGCTACACTTACACACACCTACATCTAATGTTTATAGAACATACTATTTCTGTGGATGGTGAATTTCTTCCTCACAAAACAATGATTGTTCAATATTATATTAACACCTTCAATGATTTCCCTTAAGATGTCACTATATTTATATGTGATATATAATATGTTTATGTTTTACTTAACGTTCTTTATTTTTCATTTATGGCATACCTTTAAGGCTTCCATTATGGGTATATGCGATATCTTCATTTTAGGAAGTGAGGACTACCGCCCCCTCAAATTGATTTGATTCGTTAATTTCATACGTGGGAAGTATAAATGATGGAATTAATGATATTATATATGATATTATACTGGAAACATAATATTCCTTTATATCTATATGATTCCATTCCATAAAATATGAAATAGAAATGAAAATAGCATTCATGCATACGTATGGCTTACCGTCTCCATGCACGGTGAATTTCATTTTTTACCTCTAAATGTTATGCAATGATGTAAATTACTGTATATACTAGATATATATGAAATATTTGATATCTAAATCATGAATATAATTCTGGATATAAGGGATATTTTACCACATGAACAACTTGTAATTATAAAGAATTTATTTTTGACTCAAGTACCAATGATCAACAAAACGAACATTATTAACTTAAATAATTACATATTGTTCATAACATGGTAATAAGTGATATAAAGGTAATAATGAAGATTAAAAAGGTTCTTATGAAAGTAGAAATTATCTCAAGTTTATTATTTAGGACGTTAAAGAATGATCGAATCAAGTCGGACCCGAGGTATGGGACTTCGTCTCAATATCCTTTCATTGATGCATATTATGTTTTATACACAACTTTCTTTTATACGGTGTATAAAACGATTTGAATTTTATGTTTACTCCAAATGAATATTTTTTTATCAAGCGTTTACTAAACGAAAAAAGCGATTTTTTTTTGTTTTACGTATGTGGAAACAACGACTTCTCCGCCGCCGTGACCATTATTTGAGTTTCGGGTTCCTCTACAAGCAATAAATTTTTTTGAATGAAAAATAAATACCATTTTTTACTTTTCTTTTATTTCGGTATTGAAAATTGTTTTCATAATGTTTTTATATCAATGTGTTGTATTGATATCTTGTGACTGAAAAGTGGAAATGTTATGTTTCCTTTATGCATATTTTATGTGATACGATTATGTTATGTTTCTTGGGCACTGTTATTAATACAGGTGGTTCCATGATAAACTAAGGGCGGGTGATCCTGATATATCTCTCCAATGCATTGGGTAATGTGAAGGGGTTAAACGTTAAGGTTTCTCCGAAGAGATTTAGGTAATATACTGTGATGGGTATTCCAAACATAACCATGAGGGTTAATCCCTACGTAATAATGTTATAAATGCCTTAAGTTACCTTTATGTATTATGATTTCTATGATTTATTCATGATTTGATGAGTTATGTTAAAATTCATATGTTTTATGAGTAAAGTATGATTCCATACATGGAATAATGTTTTCATTTCGTACTTTTATATCACTTACTGAGATTTTTATGCTCATACCATGTTTTTGAAATGTTTTTCACTGGTCAAGGGAATTGTACATAATGTGATGATAGTGTCATGGATGTGTCAAGAAAGAATCCATATTTTATTTTAAATATGTTTCCGTTGATGGGAAAAAAGAGTATTATCTTTTATGTAACCACTTTGTTTAAATGTGGAATGTAATGCATGTTTTATGATATAATTCCCAAAAACTCTAAACCTGAATAAATCCCCAATAGGTATTCTTGATGTAACTCAAGATTAAGTAATGTTTAAGGATGGGGCCTTATATTTGGTATCAAAGGTCTGTTGAGATAACTTTAGGAGTTAGAATTCTATTAAATGATTATCCAAAAATATTTTTTGTTATGGTCAAATTGAAATGATATATCATTTGAAGATTACCATGTTGCTTCATCTAAGACATGTTTGTTCAGAATGGTTTTCTATAGAGGAAACAGAGAAGCAGTGCTAGGAAGGAATACAGAAGAAAATATCCTTCCAAATCAGCATTCTGAGATGGTCAGAATTGGAATTGAATAGTTTTTTTTAGTAATGGCATATTTGACTCAAGCGATAAATGGTGGAGGTATCCATGCACGAGATCAGCTAGATCACGCGCAGAGGAACATGTCAGTGGGGGAACATTTCATGAGGCAACATCCCCAATCATTCAGAGGATCATCTGACCCTGTGCTAGTTGAAGGGTGGATTAAAGCACTGGAGATGATTTTCGAAGTCATGGGGTCTTCAGACAATAAAATGGTTATTGTTGAAATTTACCGTTTAGTGGGTGAAGCAGATCAGTGGTGGTCGATGGTTAAAAATATTAGGGACGCTGATGAGATTGATGCCCTCGACTGGGATGAATACGATGGTATGTTTCTTGAGAAGTATTTTCATACGGTTGTTCAACATATGATGGGAAAACAATTCCTGGAATTGAGTCTAGAGGAAGACTCAGTGGCTGCCTATGATGAAAGGTTCACTCGATTGGCAAGGTATGCTCCAAATTTTATCTGAGACCGTGATAGTAATATCAATCATTTTTACTGAGGATGAAATCCAAATTATTAAAGGGAATTGGCTTCTCGTGAGTTCAGATGTTATGAAACGCTTGTTCTATGTGCTGAGAAGGTGGAAATGGAGTTTTTTGATGATCAAGTGTTCTATAACAACCAACATAAGAAGAGACTTAGGTGGAAGGAGAAAGGGATGAATTCTTCAAAAAGTTTTGATAGTAAGAAAACTAAGTTTCGAGTTTCTGATAAATGTGGTAAAATTCATGCTGAAGAATGTCTTCTAAATTCAAGAAAGTTCTACTGATGCGGTAAGATGGGACATAAGGCTCATGATTGCACTGGAAAAGATCAGGGTGATGGTAAGACCAAATTTTATTTACATTTAGTGAAATGTTTTTAGTGCAATGAGATGGCTCACTATGCAAACGAGTGCCCGAAAAAGAGATCGAGTGATGGGAATAAGTTAGACTACAAGCAGAAAGTGGTGTTGAAATCCTTTGTAACTACTTCAACAGATGTCAGGCCATCAAATGAAGTGGTATCAGGTACTTTGTTTGTCTTTTCAGATTATGCCAATGTGTTGTTTGATTCGGGGTCTACACATTCTTTTATCTCTGAAAACTTTTCTAGCAAAATTTGTATACCGTCTCAAGAAATGGCTCCAGATCTTGTGGTAAAAACACCTGGAAAAAATTTTGAGGAAAAAAGAATTTATAAGAATCTTCCAATCCTTATCGGTGGAAAACACATACTTTCAAACCTTGTTGTTTTACCTCTAGTAGAGTTTGATGTTATCCTGGGTATGGATTGGCTCTCTATTTACCTTACTATGATTGATTGTATTGATAAAGAAGTTTATTTTTGGAAAGACATTTAGTTTGTGTACAAGAATGAATCCTTACTGTTGATAACATATCAAGAGGCCGAGAAACTTTTAAAAGATAGAAATGAATGTTACCTTCCACATATTGTTGAAAACAAGGGAACTGTTCATATTAATGATGTTCTAGTGGTAAATGAGTATCTTGATGTTTTTCCTGATGAGTTGCCTAGAATAATACCAGATCAGAATGTTGATTTTACTGTTGAATTAGTTCCTGATGTTAATCCAATTTAAAAACCCCTTTATAGAATGGCTCAAATTGAACTTTTAGAGTTGAAGGAGCAATTGCAAGATTTATTAGAGAAAGGTTTCATTCGACCTAGTACATCACCATGGGTTGATCCTTTTTTTATTAAAAAGAAATATGGTTCTATGAGACTTTTCATTGATTATAGAGCCTTGAATAACATCACTTTTAAGAACAAATATCCTTTGACTCATATCGATGATTTTTTTGATCATCTCCAGGGAGCTAAGTATTTTTCAAAGATTCACCTAAGATTGGGGTACCATCAGGTGAAGTTAATGGAAGCAGATGTTCCGAAGACCGTGTTTCGTACAAGATATGGCCATTAGGAATTTGTAGTTATTCCTTTTGGGATAACCAATGAACCTGTTTTATTCATGGACCTTATGAATAGAATTTTCCATGAGTTCATGGATAAATTTGTGGTTGTTTTCATTGATGATATTTTGGTGTTTCCTTAAAGTAATGAAGAGCATGAATGACATTTAAGGGTTATTATTCAATCCTTAAAATAAATGAAATTTTATGGGAAATTCAGCAAGTATGAGTTTTGGTTACAACAAATTTATTTCCTTTTTCATATTGTTTCTAAATATGTAATAACTGTAGATCCTGCAAAAACAACGGTTGTGGTAGAATGACCAAGACCCACAAATGTAACCGAGATTCGTAGTTTTCTTGGTTTGGAAGGCAATTGCCGAAGGTTTGTTAGAAAAGTTTCACAGTTATCTAGTCCAATGACTAATCTTACTCAGATGGGTGTTATTTTTATCTGGACAAAAGAATGTGATGACTGTTATCAGGAATTGAAATGAAGATTGGTGAATGCTCCAGCTTTGGCACTACCTTCCAGGAATGGGGAGTTTTTTATTTACAGTGATTCTTCATTGAAAGGAATTGGTTGCGTCCAAATGTAGAATGATCATGTTATTGTTTATGCTTCATATCAGTTGAAAACTCATGAGGTAAATTACCCTACACATGATTTGGAATTAGCTGCTATTGTTTTAGATTTAAAAATTTGGAGGCATCATTTGTATGGAATAAAGTGTGAAATATATATCTATCACAAAATTTTAAAGTATATATTCACTCAGAATGAATTGAAAATGAGACAGAGGAGATGGCTATAATTAATCAAGTATTATGATTGTACAATTCATGACCATCTGGGAAAAGCAAATAAAGTGTTTGATGCTTTGAGTCGAAAAATTAATGCATCATTAACAATGTTGTGTTTGGAACGTGATCCTTTGGTTAAGGATTTGATGAACTTTGGCATAGAATTTGTTCGTGCAGGATTTCCTTCTGTTTTGTTTCATGTATCAGTGAAATCTTCTCTATCAGATAGAATTAAGCAAGCATAGATGCAAGACACTGAGTTGTAGAAAAAGGTAGAGCTGGTTCAGAAAGGTAAGTTGCCTAAAATCAACATTGATAATGATTGTGTTTTGAGATTTGGGAAGAGATTGTGTTTTCCATTTGATTCACAATTTAAGAGAGAGTTGTTATGTGAAGCTCATAGTTCTCTGTTTTCAGTTCATCTGGATAGTTCTAAGATGTATAGAGATCTTCGGGAGTATTACTGGTGGGACGGAACGAAAAGAGATATTACTGATTTTACTATGAAGTGTTTGACTTGTCAACAGGATAAAGCAGAGTGGTAGTTATGGAATGGGATACGTCATCATTTACAAGTTCCAGAGTGGAAATGGGAGAATATATCCTTGTACTTCGTTGTGGGATTGTCGAAGACACCTCGAGGTAATAATGCAATCTGGGTTATTGTTAATCGCTTGACTAAATCTGCTCATTTCCTTGCTATACGAGATACATTTTCCCTAGATCAACATTGCCTTTTGTACCTTAAAGAGATATTCAGGTTACATGGAGTTCCTCTTTCCATTGTATCTGACCGTGATCCCTGGTTCACTTCTAACTTATGGAAAGGCCTTCAGAAGTCATTGGGAACTAAATTAAATTTTAGTACAACATTTCGTCCTCAATCTGATGGGCAGTCAGAACGAACTATTCAGAATTTGTAGGATATGCTACGTGCTTGTTCGATGGATTATTAGGGAAGTTGGGACCAACATATTTCTTTGGTTTAGATTTCTTATAATAACAGTTTTTATTCCAGTATGCAGAAGGAATCATTTGAGGCATTATATGGGAATCAGTGCCGAACTCTTGCTTTCCGGGATGAAGTTGGTGAAAGGAAGTTGATAGGACCAGAATTGGTAGAATAGTTGGAAAAAAAGATCAGCTGATATAGAAACACATGAGAACAGCTCAGAGTAGAAAGAAGAGTTATGCGGACAACAGGAGGAAGGATCTCTTTTTTGAGGTAGGTGATCATGTTTTTCTAAAAGTTTCACCATGTAAAAGTGTGATGCGATTTGTTAATAAAGGAAATTTGATTCCATGGTTCATTAGACCATATGAAATTCTGGAGAGAGTTTGATCAGTTGCATACTGAGTGGCTTTACCTCCGCGTTTTTCTTAGGTAGACAATTTTTTTCATGTTTCAATGTTAAGGAAGTATATGCCAGATCCATCTCATGTTTTGAGTCGAGAGGTAGTTCAGCTGGAATAGAATCTATCTTATGAGGAACAAATGGTCCAGATTCTTGACCAGAGGGAGCATGTGTTGTGGAATAAGTTGATTCATCAAGTAAAGGTTTTGTGGGATAACCACATGAGTGAAGAGGCAACATCGGAATCTGAAAATGCAATGAGGGATAAATAACCCCACTTATTCGTTAAGTAAATAAATTGCGGGCAATAAATTTTCTAAAGGGGGTAAGGATGTAACATCCCAAGTAAGTAATTAATAATATATATTCTTATATACGTCTATTTATGAATTATATAGTGTTTTAGAGGCTTAAAATTAGAATAAGTCCAATCTTAAGCATGGAATACACTAATATTTTTAAAAGATTGTTTTAATGCCTTTTGATGGAAAAAAATTTTTAAATCTATATTTTGAGAATTTTATAATCACTATTTGTCAATATAAACTTATTATTTATGATTGGGACATTGAAATTTATATTGGATAATTTTTTTGGTATTTTTCTGACAATGTTCATTTTTTAATGAATAATGAAAAATACTACATTTTACATCCAAACTACTTTTTCATATAATTTAATTATATGACTAGATTATCTTTTTAATTGGTTTTAAAGTGTAAATAGAATATATTTTTACCATTTAATCCAAAAGTGGTCATTAAATTTATTTCACTTTGGAATTGGGCATAAACTAATGCCAAACTTTTTATAGATATTGTTTCAAAAAAACCCGCTATTTGTTTTGATAATGGGAATTATTTTCAAATTAATTATTAAAATTTCAATGATTGGAATTTTGTAAAAAGGATTACATATTTGGAATCATATGTTCCAAATTATGTAATCACGACTCTTTTGTTTTTGGACTTTTTGAATAGTAACGACGGTAATTATTGTTAATTATCTTGATTAATTAGTAATCGGGTAGTTAAGGATAACAAAATAATATCATAATATTAAAAAATGACACCAACATGTGTCCTAATACATCTATTTTTGTCATGGCCGACCATGGGATGCCTTGTTCCAATCTTGGGGACCCCATGGAATCACTTTTGTGTGATAATGACTTTTTATGTTTTTATTTTTTAAAGAAAGTTAAATATAACAAATAATGTATCACCTGAGTAAAAAAATTTTAATTTTTTCTAAATAAATGATCTCTTGGACAATAAATAGTAATTAGAATTGTAAAAATATTTCCTACATCATTGTAGTTTTATTATAATATTTAGACATTAAATAAATTAAATTATTTATGACATCACGGTGATGCAGCGATTACCTCATTAATAAAGGATTTAAATAAAATGAAAAGATAATGTTAAAACTAAGACGTACACTTGTCAAAGACCTATTTTATGAGTATATTTCTAACTATTATCACCTTATCCTCAAAATAAATCTATGTGGGTCCTTTAAAATCCGAAACTCATTTAAAATAATGTAACATTTTATACCTTTCCAAGAGTGCCCCTCCTCTCCTATTATAAAAGGCCCCCACCTCTTCCTCCTTACCCAAAACTCTCAAGCCTTTGGCTCGGCCAATATCTGCTCATTTTGTCTCTGCACACCCCTCTCCTCATCCCAGAGCCTTACCATAGGCATAAATCTCTTCAAGAAACCCTTTTGGTTCTAACCAAGAGGAGTTACCCGATTTAAATGTAAAGACTTCGCTAATGTTCTTTTGTTTTATTTTGCTTCTCCAGCCCCCTAAAACCTTTTTATTCATTTATTTTGTAACAATAAAAGTATCTTCAATATACTATGATGATGTTATAATAATTATTTGAGATACACTTACACACACCTACATCTAATAGTTAATGAACGAACTATTTCAATGGATGGTGAATTTCTGCCTCAGGAAAAGATGATTGTTCAATATTATTTTAACACCTTCAAAGGTGACCATTAAGATGTCACTATATTTATATATGATATTTAATATTCTTATGTTTTACTTAATATTATGTATTTTTCATTTATGTCATACCTTTATGGATTTCATTATGGGTATACATGATATCTTCATTTTAGGAAGTGTGGACTACCGCCCCCTCAAAGTGAATTGATTCGTTAATGCCATATGTGGGACGTATAAAGGATAGAATTAATGATATAATATATGTTATTATACTGGAATTATAATATACCTTTATATCATTAGGATTCTGTTCCATGAAATACAAAATTGAAATGAAAGTAGCATTCATGCGTACGTACGGCTTACCGTCTCCATGAACGGTGCATTTCATTTCTTACCTATAAATATTATGTAATATTGTAAATGCATGTATATGCTGGATATATATGACATATATGATATCTAAATAATGAATATAATTATGGATATAATCGATATTTTACCCCATGAACAACTTGTAATTATAAAGAGTTTATTTTTGACTCAAGTACCAATGATCGACAAAACGACCATTATTAACATAAATAATTACATAGTGGTCATAACATGGAAATGAGTGATATAAAAGGAATAATTAAATTGAAAAAGGTTCTTAAGAAAGTAGAAATTAACTCATGTTCATTATTCTGGACGTTAAAGAACGATCGAGTAAAGTCATACCTGAGGTATGGGACTTCATCTCAATATCCTTTCATTGAGGTATATTATGTTTTATACAAAACTTTCTTTTATAAGGTGTATAAACCACATTTAATTTTACGTTTACTCAAAAGGAAACTTTTTATATGAAGAGTTTACTAAATGAAAAAAGGAAATGTTTTTTTTGTCATACGTATGCGGCGACAATGACTTCTCCACCGTCGTGACCATTATTTGAGTTTCGGCTTCCTCTACAAGCCATAACGTTTTTTGAATGAAAAATAAATACAATGTTTTAATTTTATTTTATTTTGGTATTGAAAATGGTTTAAATAATGTTTTTATATCAATGTGTTTTATTGATATCTTGTGATTGAAAAGTGGAAATGTAATGTCTCTTTTATGCATGTTTTATGTGATACGATTATGTTATGGTTCTTGGGAATTATTATGAAGACAAGTGGTTTTGTGATAAACTAAGGGCAGGTGAGCCCGATATAGTTCTCCAATGCATTGGGTAACACGAAGGGGTTAAATGTTAAGGATTCTCCAAAGCGATTTAGGGAGTATACTGTGATGGGTATTCCAAACGTAACTATGAGGGTTACTCACTATGTAAGAATGTTATGAATGCCTCAAGTTTCCTTTATGTCTTATGATTTCTATGATTTATTCATGATTTGATGAGGTATGTTAAAATGCTTATGTTTTATGAGTAAAGAATGATTTCATACATGGAACAATGTTTTCATTTCATACTTTTATATCCCTTACCGAGATTTTTATGCTCATAACATGTTTTTGAAATGTTTTTCACAGGTCAAGGGAAAGGTACATGAAGTGATGATAGTGTAAAGGAAGTGTCAAGAAAGAATCCATGTTTTATTTTAAATACTTTTCTGTTGATGGGAAAAATGAGTACTATCTTTTATGTAACAACTTGTTTTAAATTTGGAATGTAATGCATGTTTTATGATCTAATTCTCTAAAACTCAAAACCTGAAAAGATCCTCAACGTGTATTCTTGAAGTAACTCAAGATTAAGTAATGTTTAATGTTGCAGCCTTATATTAGCATTGCACCATTATCACCCTACGTTTGTTGTTTTGATCCATATATCCTTTCTAGAAGTGATGGGTTTCCACCCAACAAGTGTGTTATCCTTTTTCCAAAATTATAATAATATAACTCTTATAACATTCCAAAATTTTAATAATCTAAAATTTCCACAACACAAAATATAATTTAAAACATAATGGTTACTGGTAACTTTAAAATAATTTCCATATAATTTTAAAAAAATCGTCCTTAAATAATTTTTTTATAAAAACATATACTAAACAAATGGGCTATTTTTTCGTATATATCTCCTAAAATAACCATATTCTTAATGAAATCACATCACATGAAACCAAAAAAGCGGTGTTTTAGCCTTCTAACTTATGATCAACCTTAAACTCATAAACTAATTAAGGTATCCATGACTCTTAAGTTAATCTTACATGATGACATCTATTCTTCCAAAATTAACACAATCCATAGATGTTTCATGTTTTTTATAACCAAAATACAATTGGTAAAAATACATTAACAATATAGTTTTTTAATCCCAATAACTAAATAAATCAACACTTTTACTTCAATGATGGGAATAACATAGGTCCATCTATATTATAGGTGTTAACTTTTAGAAGAGCGAATTATCTTACATAAATCCCTGGTTCCCCACATTTATAGAAACAATGATTATAAGGATATATAGGGTGAAATTTATTTAAATCCATTGAACTTCACAATTTTCCATTGTAATACATTTCTCTATGGACTTATTTTCCAAAAATAAAACATGTTTTAATTTTATGATATATTCTCCTAGGTATAACATTCCATATTACTAACATGAAGGAAAGTGATAATTCTTTACACTATGTTTTCCATCACATGATCTCAAATAATACTCCATCGATTTCTTATTTTTTTGTATGAGAGTTGGTTAAGGTTGAATTTATTAGTAATATATCATCATAACTAATTCAGAATAATCATAATATCTTTCTATATAGGCAGAATCCAATTTGGATTCTCAAAATCATCATGTTGTTCATCACATTCATCTTTTACATTATCCCTCCATGTTCCATCCATTATTTTAATAAATTGAAGTTTGAGAAAAAAATAATTTTATTTTCATACCACATAGTCATTTATAGAATGTCTAAATCATTAAATATTTTTTCAATCTATAACACCATATCATTAACCTAGGTCATCCATGATCATAATCTATTGAAATTTGTTATGTAATATCATAATAACACTGTGAATTAATCTTATAATATCCCCAGAGAGTTTCAAACATGGTGTGCAGAAATGAATTTTTTTGTGAACTAGGTGATGATCGAGTGAAATCCCAATGTTACCTTTTTAGAGTTATTACCCCTAGGTATAAATATGTCATAAAAAATTAACTTTTTGTATCTAAACAATAAGGTATTTCTAAAAAACCATAATTTTCTAAACCATAATAATATATTTGGTTGTTATCCTATACTTATATTTTTCCTAAAATTTAGTCATTGGTTTAAGTTAACTAATCTATATTTTCTTAAATCTAGTTCCTCAGTTTTATACTAAACTTACATTGATACCAAATATAAACACCCCAACCCTAGAAACCTAATGTCAGTGGTTGCATTATTACATTGGAACTAGATACATGGAACCACATCATGAAGGATCGAATAGTTTCGTAGTCTTGAAAAACTAGATACATAATTGAATATCACATTATAATTTAAATAATAACAAACATATTTTTTTTCATTGAGTAAATCATTATTCCCCATAGCATATCCTTTAATACCAATCATATTTTTCTTCTTAGAATCTTGGGTAAAGGAAACATAAGAAAGGGTGACTTCAGATGATCAATAAGGGTAAAGATAAAATATAAGCTATCATAAATAAATTGTATAAATTCAATTTATAATGTTAAATATTATATAAAAAATTACATTTAATCAATAACATGAGCATGAAGACTAGTATGGTAGGAATAATTGGTGTTAGAATAATTCAATATAAAAAATCACGTGTTTTTTAAAATTATCCTGGAAATCATAAATATTAAAATAATAACATTGCCATCAATATAAATATCATAATTAAGTAATTATTAATTCCTAGAATCAATAAAATAATGTCATGTAATCCATTGAAGGAATATCATATAAATTCTTAAGGCCATGTTCAAATACCCAAACCAGTTTGTCTCGTGAGATCTTCTGATACGCTGATGGCATATAGCTGGACCCATGCATTCCAAACTATGTACAATTAAATTAATTTTTTGAAATGTGTGAAACATAATCCATATAATAATTCATATTAAAAATATATAATATGAAATATTAATAAATTCCAAAATAAAAAAACATAATCAAAAGATATCTATAGTAATATGGAGCATGGAATCAAATTAGTACTTATTGAGTGAAAATGGCCATCAAACATCTTGATAAAAAATAATTAAGGTATTTTTATAACATAACCCAAATTTATAACTAGTAATATAATAGTTTTTTTATTTATAAATAAAAATCACATAAATATGTCATTAAAAAATTTAGGAAGAAAATATCATTTTAGCTTTGAAAAAAACATTTAAAAAAAAATTCTAATGTTTTAGGAATAATAAAAATTTGAATATTTAATGGAATTTTTTTAGGTAACATTAAATCACTAAATTTTCCTAATGGTTGGTAATTCCATACATTATATATAAGATAAAAACATTTATTTCACATTATAGTAAGATGGTTTAAAAAATCCTCGTTCTGAAAATCCTAATATGGTTCCTTTAAAAATATTTTTTAAAAAGCCAGAAATTGGGTGAAAATATCTTTAAAAAATCATTGTATAATTTTGAAAATATTAAAGAAAATATTTTTAAAATACATAGATATTTAAGGGAAATGTTCTCAACGGAATAGGGAAATGAGGATAATTTTCCTTAAAAAATTATTTTGGTATCATATGTTCTAAAAGAGAGGAAAGTGAAAGGAAAATATTTTTCCTCAATAAATAGTGAAATTTTGAGAAAATAAATGAGGTTTTTTAGATTTATAAAATAACATTTCATCATCGTAAACATAATCATAAATAATTCGAAAAAATATTAATATTGTAAAATAAACTTCTTCCATTTTGGAAGCTTTTTAATCATAATCCCCATTAATGAATAGAATCAAATGAAAATTTAATTGTCATGAAAATAAGGATATTTTTAAAATAAAATTTAAAAGGGGTGGTATATATATCATACAGAATAAATGAGTGGTGAATATTTCATAAGTCTCCAAGAAATATAAGCGAGACTAGAAATCCCTACCCTAAAGTCCAATTTCCTCTGTACATTTCTGAACATACAATATAATAAATAAATATTTATTATATAGATATTATTGGACCATAGTCACATAAATAAAACCTTATATTAATATCCTCTAACATTTCATTAATCCTTTATTAAAAAAACTATTAAAATTATTATTCTGTGTGATAACTCTTTTATTTTCCATTTGTGATTTTCATTAATAGTTTCGATAATTATAGTTTCATCATCATTAAATTATCTAATGAATTCTTAAAATTATATAAATATCATATATATTCATTTTATAATTATTTATAATAGTCAGTAGAAGTTAGAGATAGTAAAATAAGATACACTATTCACGGAGATTTTAGGCTATACATTTGTATGAACTATTGATACCATTATTTCATGTAATACTTTGGAATATATATGTATATATATATTATGATCTATTTGCTGATATGGGGTGAAATTCCAAGTCCCGGTGTACTCATAATTAATTGCATAAAAATATTAAATATCATTTATATGACTCATGAGTGGTTTCCTAATGAAAATGGGAAAACTCTGAAACAAAATCTAGGATTAGAATTATGATGCGAAGGATGAATCCCAAATATGATTTTTACATTATCTACGAACTAAAATAGAACTACATGGGCCATTTGGATAAATGTGATCATGGGTGGTACATTTAGTTAAATAATTAAATAATTTTATTTATTTAATTGATTATCCTAATTTGGAAATCATCTATTAGTAAATCATTATTGTTAATACTCTAGGGTTATCTACATAAGCCTTGGGATAATCGAGATACATTTCTCCTCTCCTCCAATGGTGAATCAGCGTCTAATGGTGAAAAGTCATTGTATTGAAGAAGATCGAGATGTAGTAAACACAATGACCCCTCTATTTTGTCAGAGATCACATTCTTTAATGAAAATCAATCCCATATCAAGGTTGGTATCATCATTTTTGTATTATTCCTCATTTTATTAAATTATAGTACATGATAAATTTCCTCCTTTAATATGCACCAACATTAGACAATTTCATGGGCCAACATAGTGGAGTTAAATTGATCATTCTATTATTTTGTCACCCATATCATGTATATGATAGCCAAGAAAACCAGTAAAATAAATCATAAATTATTTTTTATTCCTTTCTCCTAAAATATATTTTCTTTATTCATTATTGGTCCACGGGTTCGAGATTCGACATTGTTGGGTGGGATCAAGCTCGATTGGACCCGTGGATTCTCAACAGTTCCACATGCAACAAAGGATTTGTGATCAAGAATGGATCTTATGGGGTATAAATGGTGTTAATATCATGGAATTTGGGTATCTGAGATCGAGCGACATGATCAACGTCATGACGGTATGAGGTGGTTTGAGCTTCCTTTAAGTGATTCAATGGAAAACCAATTTATGGAAAATTGATGGTTGGAAATAGAGAAAACCCATGAGATCAACCATTTTGGGGTAAAAGGAGGTTATATACATTGTTTAGGATTTATATTTAGAACATCTAATAATATATATATATTTCTATGCAAAATGTGACTACATGATGTGTAGTCCGAAGAACACATGGTGTGTATGACTCTAGCTATGGCGGCTAGGGTTTTGCAGAATTATAATTATAAAATGCCATGATGGACCCCCACACATCATGTGACCTTATCCCAGTGTCCCATAATGTACTCTAGGAGTATACGAGAACGGGGGTGGATAGTCACTTGTTGTGTGTCGATGTACACATACATGGGCGGGTACACAGACACAACCATCATGCACACGAAGGATGCCGAATGGCTCGGACACGATGTCTAGCACCTCTACACACTATGTATCCCTACATGTGTATCAATACATATATCATTAGGGACACATACAGGTGGAAGAGTAGGACCACAGGCTGTGTGGGTCTCCCCACACGGTGTGTACCCATTCCCTCCTTGTGAGGAAACTTCAACAACCTGTGTATCAATAGTTTGGACATGGATATGTGACCACAGGTAGGCTATCCTAACTATTTATTCATGTAGAATGAAATGGTTGACTCTGTAGTGTATTTTGCGATATTATTTGAAATTTTATATATGTGATGATTATTAATGTGATGCTTGACAATTACAGAGATCATGAAGGATTATTAGAGTGGTACCCCTTACAGAATGGGGTACGGGTCTTCTGTCTTCCTCTAGAGTAGTATACCCTATAAGAAATAGTATATGTCCTCCTTACACTGATTAGTACTCCCTTTGGTGTTAGGGTGTGGTTAATATATTTATACATCGAGTGGTACCCCCTCCCTCCCTTATAGAGTTCGTGTGTAGCTTCTTTCTCTTTGGAGTGGTACCCCCTATGGCCTTATAGCATATTTCCTCTAACTACCGATTTTTAACCCTATAAAATAGGGTTTTTCTTCTACATACTTTGAGTGGATTCCACTAATGCACTAGCTGGGGTCCTCTACACTCTAAGTGTCACCCCCATAGAAGATTTAGCGTGAAATTAAACTACCAACTGAGTTGTAACCCCTATCAGGTAAGGAGAGGGTCCTCCTAACATTGAGTTGTACCTCGTGTCAAGTAGGGCATGATTCCTCCTTACACTAAGTAGTACCCCCTGATGGACTAGGGAACAAGTCCACTTCTTAGTTATTGTCTCCCCTCAACTATGTGGCACAGTGCATGCCATGGGCCCTCCACATGGTTACATACATGGATAGACACACGGGATGTTGGGAATCAACGATGGACTTATGGAACTTCTAGAAATGTTTGGCTATAGTGGTATCTTAGATGGAGATCACATTCTCCCTCATTTTGGATTATTTGGTTTGAGAATATATATATATATATATATATCAGAATCCATGTTGTTTTATTTTTTATACTATCTTGCTTTGGGTTATGTTTTATATTGTCAATATATTTCTATCATGTCTCTTACTAATCCCCCTTCATATTTTGGGGCGTCCCAATATGTATGTACATACTCACCCCTATATGATTCTTTCCCACATGTTTAATTTCTTAAGAAGATGATGGACATATTAATGTTAACTATTGAGGATCTTTAGGATACATGGTGCATTGGACATCATAAAATGGTCAAATAAGGGAGATCAGGAGCTAGGCTCTCTTGGCACTTTTACTTTCCATTTTTTTAGGTCAGGACAACTTTGTAGTTTGGTTTGTTTTTTCCCTTTAAATTTAGTTTGAACTATCATACTCTTGTACACCGTAGTGTTTTTTCATATCCATGTTTTCATTATGGATATTTTATCTCTTAATTTTTATACCTCTACACTTATGAATTGATATGGATAGGTGTGAGTGCACAAATACATTTGGTAAAGGCCTCCCATGTTAGATATTTCTTTCATTCCATGCCTCTTCCCCCTGGCTTATGGAGGTGGCCATGGGGTAGTTGAGGCTCGAGCCTCGGTGGTTCGGGTCATGATAGATTACTATCAGAGTAGTTAATTCTTGGGATGGTGTTTGATGTAGTCTCATTACAAGGATTCATTTTGTTTTAGGGAAACAATGTTAAAGTTTTTCGAGTGTATCTCTTATTCTATAGTATATAGTATTAGTGTGGTTTTCAATGTGTCCATTCACTAGAACCTTGACTATAGACTTGTCGGCTCGTCATACTGAGATAGTGGTTATAGGGATAAATGGTGCATGAATTATATATGATTGATTATATGACTCTCCATCTTGAGTTAGATCCCCGTTTTTATATATATTATCATTTGACTTTGGTACATCTTGATTAAATTTTCAATATTCATCTACAAACACAGCTAGCATAGTCACTAATTCTGGATCATGACAATGATATGATGAGTTAGGGGGAGTAATTTTTGGTTTCATCCCAAAAGATCATTCATCTGGGTGGACAAGTAGAAGAATCCACACCTATTGAGAAAAATATCATATTAGCATGGAAGGATGAGGTTTCATGTTGGATTAGCACACTCTATAATTCTAGCACCAGAGGACACTAAGGTTACGCTGTGATCCAGATCCCCAAGAAGTAGATGATTAGCTAGAGTTCATGGTTTGTGTTTTCAAAATCATCAATAAATAAAAGGATCATGTGATTATACTAGAATCTACCTTTTTCCATGGAGCACATGTATTCTGGTTGACTCTTGTTACACAGATTCACGATGAGTCGACACTCTCACAGTTCGACTTCAACTATTTATTCCATGAGGATTACTAACCCACCTTTTTGTGCCTCATTTTGATTAATGATCTTATGGAGTTTTATTAAGGAGGGATGATAATGGATAAGTATGTATTGAGGCTCACAAAACATAAATGGTACTCCCTCAACATGATACATGATGGATACATTAGATAAACAATGTTTGAGAATATCTTCATTAAATAGAGTTGTTCTAGTGTGGTACCCATGTGAATTCCCACCAATGATTGGGTGTTAGAGTAGGTAATGGGAATAGATATATTCTTGTTAGAGGGACTCCAGATAGCTATACATGGAACTTCATGTTATATGTCTGATTTTTCTTCATCAACTAGAAGGTGTTAGTTAATAGGATCTTGATGATGGAGAACTCACCATGATTATACTTAAGAATGTGGTCATGTGGAATATGAACAACATAGAGGACCAGGTTTGCCCATATATTTTTTGTGATAATATCGTGATGGGTGAGGTCATATGGTTCATGATTTCCTAAGCCTAAATGCTAGGGAGGGAAGTCAGAGAGTCGATTGACATCCATAGTAGAGACAACACTGTGATAAGGTATCTCCTAGGAGAGGGTAGGGTAGCCCCCAGAGAGGCGAATCTATAAGGGTTGAATTAAATGTTTTGGGTGGTAGAAGATTCAATGATATCCTTTCCCCACCACCATAGGGTGGCCCAGGTTTGGATCATGTAGCTGGTAGTCATGGTTTTAGACAGCTACAAGCCATGGAGGCTTATGATCTTATGACACATGATATGATCATAGGTATCATCGGTTTTTGTTCTACTCTTACTTCAATATTAGTAGATATATGTCAGAATTGTTCCATTATCCCTATACTCCTAGTGTGAAATCTGTAGTTTCATTTGTGGTGTCATCCCAGCAGCTTTTTCTTGTGGTTTCTACGGGGAATGCTTCTTCTGTATCTATTATCTAATTGTACTACAACCAATATCTTTGAGGAGAGAGGTTAACATGGGACCTTATGGTCATCGTGATGGAACCCTAAAATATTAACTTGGTTATGGATTGATTGTCTATGGATTGAGCCTAGATTGATTGTCATCGTAGATGAGTCTGATTCCTTCACACTAATGGGATGATAATCACCTTTATTGGATATATATTTCTCAGGTATCGATGAGTGGTATCTAATAGAATGGGTCTTCATTCAATCACCCATTAGTTTAAGAGTCTATCCTGTTATGCACGTGGCTTTTCAAACATCTGTATTCCCTCTGTCATGGAATAATTTTTGGATGTCTTCCCTTAGGAAATTTTGAAACTACCTTAGAGGTGTGATATAGATTTTTATATTTAATTTCACCCCGGTACTTTTGTGATATCTTTTATGGTATTTTTTATGTCCCCTACCATGATTCAGTAGCTATGGTTATAGTTGTATGAACTTCTATATAAGGGTTTCATATATCCCAATGTGTACCTCTAGGAAGCTCAAGTGTAGTTTATGAAAAAAGAGGATGGGATCTCGATGTTTGTCATGGATTATATTCACCTGAACTAGGCCATGATAATGAAAAATTATCCATTATCAAGGATTGATGATATCTTTGACAAGTTGTGAGTCATGAGATGGTTCTTGAAGATCGATATCTTTTCAGGATACCACAAGATCAGAGTTATCAAGGTTTATATTCCGACCATGGAATTTTTATGTCACTATTGACAATATGAGTTCATAGTGATTCCCTTTGGTGTGAATTATTACCCCACCATGTTTATAGTTTTGATGTACTAGATCATCCAGTCATACATGGACTAGTTCATTGTTTTCATTATTGATGTCATATTCATATACTCTACATCTGAGGAGGATCATACATAAGACATAGGGATGGTCCTAGTTTTTCCATGGTAGAAGCATGTATATAGAAAACCCTTGAAGTTTCAATTATTGATTCATAATGTTCACATATTTTTGAATGTCATTTATAAGTATGGTTCAGTAGTGTAATCGATGAAGATTGATGTAATGATTTATTTGGATCCAAAAAATAGAATGTCAGAGGTTATGAGTTTTCTTTGATTGGAGGGGTGTTATAGGAGAGTTTTGGAATAATTATCTAGTAATAAATCCCATTTTACCATGTTTACATGGAAAGGGAGTCCTTTTATCTGTATAGGGGTTGTTCTTGGGGGTCATCTAGGAGTTGAGGCTATGCCAGATGAGTGTTCTTATTTTGGGACTACATTGGGAGGGTGTGGAGTATATATTGTATTTTGATTCATCCTGATCTATGATCGGCTATGTGTTGATGTTTGGATAGATAATTATATCATATAGATTGACAGTTGAGGCACCATGATCATAACTACATGACTCAAGACCTAGAGCTATCAGTGGTAGACTTTTAACTAAGTATGTGGAGGTACTATCTTCTAGGAGAGGGATTTGTGGTCTACTATAAATATTAGAGTCTTTGGTATTCCATCACATGTAGATACATGGACTTGAGATATTGGTTCTGGTTGTAGTTCCTGCAGGAATATGACATTGTGATGGCATATGCTCTAAGGAAGTGTAATGTGGTGATAGAATCCCATTTCATGAATTCATAGGCTAGCTTGGAATATGAGTATTCTTAGTATTTGGATTCCTTATAGAAGACCCTGGTAGAGTAGGAGGGTGCAGATTTCCTACAATATATGGTGTTGAATCCTCACCTTATTCATCATTTTATAGAGTCCCATTTGGAATACAGTTATAGTGAGGTATTGACTGACCATACAACCTCATAAGATTCACCTGTTGGATTTTCTGTAGGGGGGAATCATTTAATCCTTTTATAGGGACTAATGGTAGACACATTCATGTATATAGAGTATGTGAAGTCACAGTTACACACATCTCGTTTATCTATACATCCCGGTTTGTAGAATATGCGTAGAGACCTTCTGCAACAGTTCTGGTGGGCCAAAATGAGATACAACATGGTCGAGTTGGTCTCCTGGTGCCTCAGATGTTAGCAGGTGAAGGATGAGCACTATTTTCTGAAAGGTTTGTTGTATCCCCTTCAGATCCCATAATGGAAATAAGATGGGGTATCCATGGAATTTTGGATAAGGATTCTATGGATAGTGAAGGTCCACGACTCCATTTGGGTGATTGTTCACTGACTCATGAATTCTGCATAAATCCATTATATTAGGGAGTAGAGTTAAATCGATATATTAAGTATTTGTATGTGCGGGAGATTTTTATTCTTCATGGAGTGACCTTGAATATTATCTCCTCTCCTGATGTGTGATTTATGTCACGGTTGAGGAGAGGCTTTTAAGAGAAATTATGAACCTAGATGAGGATGATTATAGACATTCCCACTCAGATGGATGGGAATACTAAGCACACTATCCAGGTGTTGTAGGATACATTGAGGGAGTTCATTTTAGACTTTGGATGAAGATAGTAAGATATGTTCCCTTGGTTGTGATTCCGTACAACAACAACCACTAGTCTACTATTCAAATGACACATTTTGATTCCATGTATAGGAGACACTATAGGTCACACTTATTCTATAAAATGATCAGAGAGACATATATTGTGTGTACACAGATGGTATAGATAATAATGAAGAGGTTCATCATCATCCTTGAGAAGATGAGGATAGACCAAATAAGGTATGATTCTTAGGCAGATCGACGTCATATCCCCCTTGAGTTCATGTAGAAAAACCATGTTTTCCTGAGAGTCTCCCTATTATAATGATAAAAGAGGTTTTCCTTGGGAGTAAACCTATGAACATAGTTCATCGGGACATTTTAGTTCATACATAGGGTTAGCGTGGTTGCTTACCACCTTTCCCTACCCCCAAAGTTGGAGCATGTGCATGAAGTCTTCCATGTGTCATAGCTAATGAGATAACTGCATGACCTCATGCAAGTTATTGAATAGGGTTTTCTAGACATCGAGGATATAGACACTTTTTTGGAGTACCTAGTGGATATCGAGGATCAAAGGGAGAAGATTGTGCGTGGATGGACTATACCCTTGGTTTGTTTTGTAACTCCCCGACCCCAATTACCACGAATCGGTGAATTATTACATAACATGGGCATGATACAGGGAATCATGTCCCGAAATACCGATTGGTTTAGTATCATTGTATGTACTATATACATACATAGGTTTTACATTACATCATGAAATAAAAAACAACAATTATATCCCCTTTTAACACTCTTATATCCATTAGCCTATTCCTACAGGTTAATCGTGATATACTTCATTGGATCCTAGGAAAAAATAAAAAATAAGAAAGGGTTGAGATTAGATGTTCAGAAAGGTTAACAATATATTGTAAACTGTCTTAAATAAGAATAAACATTTAATGAAATGTATAAGAATAGAACAGAAGCCTTTTAAAATTAATATTCATCATAATATGGAAAAGATAAATCAAGTAAATCCATTTAAATATTCAAATTGATATTCTACTAGTTGAATAATCACATGTAATATCAATAGACAATTTCATAATGATGGAATTCATAATGTTGGAAATCATAACCACATAATCAAATCCTCATGCCAAGACTACAAATAATATTTTTTTCAAGGCCTTGTTCCAAGAATCTAGTTTGTCTCATGACACCTACCGATGCATCGAGGAGCTATAGTGATCTCCACCCATCACTTAATAAGTCCAATTCATTCCTCATATGAAAATGTTGAAATATAACATTAACATTCTTATTAAAACTAGCATATGAAATTTTAAAACAATATCCATAATCTTTGAATGTTTTAAAAATTGCACATCCACAGTCAAGAATAACTCATTCAATACAAAATGGAAGATTTTATTATAATAAATTAACCTCAATAACAAATAATGAAGTATATTTACATAGATGAAAATAATCATCAATACTATTTCAGATAAGTATCCCCATTTTCAAGAAAACATTTAAAAGTATCACTATTTATTAAGTAGCCATATTAAATAGATTTTTGAATCAAAGTGTCACATTCCACTTTGAAACATTTAAAAGGAATTTTAATTTTAATAAATTAATGCCCATATAAAGAAATCCTTATAACCATTTTTAAAACATGGTCATTAATGGATAAGAATTAGAAGAACAAATCTTTAAAACATTTAAAATGATATATTAATTAGAGTTCTTAACCCAATGAGAGATGCTTGAATAAAAATAATTGAGGTAATGAAAACATTAAAATATAATGAGAATAAAGTGATTCATGATATACTATGTCAAAGTACAGTATATACACCTTATAAAAGTGAATTGGCACATAACAGCAATGAAGTCTCTATGGAATGTAAATTGAGATAAATTACCTTATAAAGACTGTATCCTTAGGTTAAGGATAAATCAATCAGATATTAATGTGCGATAAAAAATTAAAAAATAAATACGATTGGATATTCAGTGTAAATCAATCAGAGGAAATTCACACATATTCTTGTAAAAACCACACCAATTACTTGGATGTTTAACTCAATGAATAGAAATTGAGTTAAGAATACTCTTATCAAGTTCATATCAATGACTTGATAAATTATAAATGGAGTGATTATGTGTATCATAGTTATATCCATAGAAAGGGGAGTGGAAATTACTATATAAATAATAAATAGTGATTCTACACATAATCTTGGAGTAAAATAATCAATGAATTATGCGTAAAGCCCAATGAGTGAAAATTGAAATTTGAAATTCCCTTACCAATTTGGTAACATAAAAACATACAGCCCATGAAAGAAGGATCATACATTGAAGATGTAAATACCTATAAATTAAATTATATTACACCAATAATACAATCATGGGCAGTACATACACCACACAAAAGGAAATAGTGGCTAATATAGCATGAATATCACGGGAATAAAAAGTGATATGAAAAGACCTTACCATGTTGTAATCAATTGAGTTGTATGAGAAAAAGATAATAACCACCAAATTAATCATAGAATAAGATGAATATAATGAGAATCATGATAATAAATATCAAATTGTAGTACACAATACACCACATGAAATAAATATGTGGCGAACAATGAAACTCTTACAAAATTAAGAGTGAGATAAGAAAACCCATACCTTGTACTTTTCCTTAGTAGAGGGTACATTAGCCTCCTGTATAACAGTTAAATAATTTTTATTAATTTATACAAGAACTACATAAATAAATATGATATCATATATGATCTTTCAATATTTATTTGTTATTAATATTTTAGTAGTATCATTGTTTCGGGTGTTAACTAATTTGTTTTACTTTATATGTTTTATTATATAAGTAATGTTTTTTATGGATAGGATGTATTTGATTCAAATACACAATGATATCAAGTCTTTAAAAATTATTTTTAATCATCAATATAAAATTATTCTTGAATGGTTATGATGTGGAATGGAATCTCATTGTGTCGTGGAGACGGTAAGCTATTCGTATGCATGAGCAACAATATCATTATTTTGATGGTGAAATCATATAAAATTGGATGGTATATAATATATAAATAATCATTAACGTGTTATATTTATTATTTAAATCAGTTATACTCATTATTATACCCATCCAAATATTGATGTGTTGGAATAACAAACTACACCACGACGTGGAGACGGTAAGCCGTACGTACGCACGTATGGTGACATTGTAATTTATAGGATTGATAGAATAAATAATATGATTCTAACATATTTATAATAACATAATAGTATGTAGGAGTTTCTGTAGTTATTATTTTGTTATGGAATCATCAAAGAAAGATGAAGTTTAAGATGAAAAGAACTTGAAAGATGGTGGTGAAATTATTACCTCCTCTTCTGGTGCTTCATTTTGTTTTTATCAAAAGGTCTCATTAGGTAGGATTTTGGATCAATGGGATGACTCAAGGATGTATTGAATTTAGTTGGTAGGATGTTTGGGTAGGTTTTGGAAGATAAAACTGACTTTAGAGCTGTGAAATTAAGAGAAGGGAAATTACCCTTTTATAAGAGAGTTGTGGGTCACTTTAGGGAAACGATGAAATATTATTTTAATATAAATAATTTCCATTTTATAATGTATCCAAGTTAATTTATTTCGAATCTATGGTGGGTATGGGTATACATAATCTCAACCAATAGGTTTTAGACTTGTTTAGGCCACCATATTAAACATATAGTTTAAATTTAACTATTAGTTAAATTGTTTAACTTTTACCTTTACAACTTGTATTCTTACAGTATATGGTTAATAAACTTACTCTAAACTTCCAATAGATCCTAAAGTGGTTCATTAATGACATATATAATATTATTTAAGTCATTTTTTTGGAAACATGTATTTTTAGGAAAATTATATCAACCAATAATATAGTATTTGTTTTAAAAATTAATCTTTTCCAATTTTGAATCTATTTTGTATTTTGTTTTTGAGAAATTCATAACAACCTTATTACTTAGAAAAAATTTATATAATAAACCCTAACATGTCATATTAACCATGAAAATTATTTTAATTGATCAAAATTTTAAAATTATATTTATTGGGATATTTATAACATCAATTATTTTAAACTTATTTAAAAATGTAATTAAGGCATCATCATCGTATCATAAATAAATTTAATTAGTTAATTTCAAAATCTTATAAATAAAATAAAATTATGTAGAAAATATTTTTATCTTTATAATGAATACTTATAGTCTAATTTATCTTATGTTTATCCTTATATTAAAAATGTTATATTATTAAACATTGAATTTAACACTTTTAACTCTTCTTTAAATAAATTAATAATAAATATCATAATGTAAACCAATTATACCTAAAGGGAAATATTTTATTCCTATGGTTGTTTTTGGTCGAATTACTATTATCCAATAAAATTAGTACTTGTGTTAGGGTAATTATAATATAATTTTACCCTCAATTACACTATTTACTTTAAACTGTGGTAAATAAAAGTCAATGTTACTATTCACCAAAAATTATTTTCTTCTTATTGATCCAGATTTTACTAATTGATGTTAACCATGTCTCTCATATTTTTCAAATTTACCTCACATATTTGGTAAAATTATGTTTTATGCAAATTGGGAAATGCTCCTAAAAGGTGGGTAAAAAACGGTAAAAACATCGATAAATATTTGATATATTTAATCGTATTATAAAATGGCTCTAATGAATTAAATTTAAATTATATATGTATTATGTATATATTTTGACCTAAAATAAAATAAAATAAAATAATTATTTAAATAAAAAATTCAGTTTTAAATAATAATATAGTGTTTATCATTATTCATCAAAAATTGAATGTTCTCATAAAAAAACCAAAAATTCACCCTAATATAATTTTGACATTATTTATTAAAAAATTAAGTCTTTTTTACAAAATTAAAAACAAAGAAGTTGAATATATTAATTTAAAATTAATTCGTAGTTGTCAAAACCAAAAAGAGGATTTAAAAAAATAAAAAAATTGACATGTGTTTATGTAAAATATACATGTGAAATTACATATAATGACCAAAATTGTATTAAATGATAAAAATATATTACAATTATACTTAAAAACCATTCAAATTTATAATTGAACACTATACATTTATTTTATTAAAAAAGTTTTTTTCATTAAAATTTAGTATTTTTCACTATTTACCCAAATATGAAAGTTATCATAAAAACACAAAAAATTTATCAAAAATAAATTTTTATGTCCCTATTCTAAAGGAGAAGTTTATTTTATCATATTTAATATATTAAAGTGTCAAATATTATATTTTAAAATGGTTTTCAATTAAAAGGAGGTAAAATTGCATTTTCTGAAAAATACTTCCTTTATCTAAAAAATGAATTTGTTCTTATATAAGATTTAAAAAATACATAATATTGATTCTAAAATTATATTGAGTGTATAAAATTCATAATTCAGTGAATATTATTCCTAACAACTTTTTGAATGGCTTTTATGGTAAGCAGTGGTGTGCTCGAACTCGATGTTGCATGTAGCGCAATCTATTGAATTATATTAAAGAAAATAACATAATATGAAACATTAGGGAGTCAAATTCTTCCCAAATTTTGGAAATTTAATCCTTGAAATTTTAAAATTGGTCTTGGGAAATATAACGAAATTCCAACATCGGAAAAAGAGTTAATAAAACTATCACTTTAGAAGAAAGAATTAAAATTAAAAAGGTCACCTAAGACAACCCATACTGGGATTCCATGTAGGAAAAAATGGATATGGAAGATAAACATTGTGTCATGTTATGATGCAGAGCGATAGAAAACATGAATAAAAGAAAGTTAACAACAAAAAAACCACAAACCTGTGATGGGACAAACAGTCATTACTTTCCCAGTAGGAAAAGTAAACGAATAACGTTTTTTTTTGTTTTATGTTCCATTTTCATAAAGTTGAGTAATTTATTTATGATATTTACTAAGAAAGTAAAGAGATATACATAGTTTTTAATTATAGTATCAGCCTTTAATAAATTTCTACCACTAAATCATCTTTTTTTAAACGATTAGTGTTCACAATGACTTGGTCACACCAGAAGTGCCTGAATCAACTTCTATAGAATCACATGATACACAAAAGATAAAATATATATTTACCTTGTCTTTGTTGATTATCCAAAACCAAAATGGTTATTACAAGATCAGATGATCCCCAAAAGGATAATCCTTTAATGAAATAAATACTAATATTAATTTCTAAAATTAAACCAATAATATAAAAAGTTCAATAAATACCATTCAATAAACATTTGTCCTTAAAATCCTTCAATATAATCCAAACTAATATTGAAACCTAAAACATAGAATAATTTGATTATGTAGTCTTCCAAATTAAATTATTTCTCCAAATATCATTGACTATTATTAAAGCCACATAATTAAAAGTAGTTAACATAATCATATATTCTATATGATTGGTTAATAATGTCCATAAATAACCTAAAACTCTAAAAGAAATCCATCATTATTCCTCAAACAAAATCCCACAGTATACTATTTTCCATAGGCATATAGTGTTCCCAATAGAGAAAATGTCATCTAAAATAACATGTATCACTTAATTACCAAATCATTTTCATATATTAACGATATCTATTTGATAAACATATGATCCCAAATAAACTTATAATTGATCAATAAAATATTTTAACTAAAAAGAATTAGTCAAACTAACGAGGGACTTCTCGTAGTCTAGTGGTAGGAGATAAATCCTAGTAGCACATTGGTTGTGGTTTCCATTCCCACAGGTTTTTCCAACGCGACGGGTTGTCACACGGTCTGTGTGTTTTTCGTTTTCAAAAACTATTTTTTACAACATTACCAAAATGATAAATACCTCAAAATAACCAAATCATAATTTAACCAAAAAATTTATCTCATACCTCGCATGTTCATCCCAAAATATAATAACTTGTAATTGCCTCAACATCAAGGATAATATAAACCCAAATGGTTATTTATAACTGTATCCAGAAGAGAAAAGATAATTCTTCCTAAAATAGAATTTTCGCATTAACAAACTGTACAGTTACACATAGAAGAGAAAAGTCTTCCAATGTAATCCCATCAACAAATAGCACTAATTATTTTAGACATTTAACAATCAATTTATTTCCATATACGTTCTTCCGTGACCAAGAGGTTATCCTATAGAATATGGCATTCACAGGGGTAATGGCATGCTCCACTATATATAAGACAAATGACTGTAAATGGATTATTGGGATCATTTTTATTTTCTTCCAAAGTACTCTTTAATTCTCCACGGCAATTCATTACTTTATGTCCTCTTTCCCAGACATAAATCATTTCTCCATTCTATTGAGACACTTTCCTGGGTGTCTCCTTCCACATTTCCAGCATGATGGAAATTGAGCATATTTTATCCATGGTCTCCACAATTGGAGCTCTTATCATTCATCACCTTTCTCTTCTTGGTTGTGTCCGGGAGTTGGTTAAAATATATTTTGATTATCATATTTTTGGAAGACTGATTTGGTATGAACACGATATCTTTTACACCTATAAAAATTCCATTTTGTTTCTCATTTCCACCACTATTCCCACCTTGTACATCATGCTCAATGTTACAATGAGTTTCTTGGATTCCAACCATTGTCTAGAACTAGAAGGCCTTGTGTGAGTAAAAAAAAGACAAAAAATCATTTAGAGAATATCATGACACATTATTTTAAATATTCAACACCTTAGGATTAAGCATAATTATTTATTTTCATCTTATATTAAAATCCTTAAAATATGTTTTTATAGAAAATGTGAAATATCCTGTACATATCCCCTGGGAGTGTCATAACGAAGAGTGTAGCAAGGCTTGTTGTCGGGTACCACGATACCCTAAGGCAAGCTGAAAACACTTTGTCAGAGTTTTCACTCCTAGGTACATCTGTGAAAGAGCTACCTCTACCTTCTCGTATCCAGACATGGGTTTATTGCATAGAAAACCCACATCATATATACATTACCAAATTTTTTGGATGTTCTTCTACACTAATCCTCAAATTCTACTTTAGGACAGTGTTTTCTAATCAATGTTTTTATAAATATAGCTTCCAATATTTGTAATAAACATCATCTGATAGAAACTGTAACGCCTTGACCCCAGTTACTGAGAATCGGTTCATTATTACATAACATTGGAATGATACAAGGAATCATTTCGCAAAAGATCGATCAGTTTAGTAGCCTTGGAAGTACTAGATACATACATAGGTTTTACATTACATCATGAAATAAAAAATATAGCATTACATCCCCTTTGAACACTCTTATATACATTAGTGTATTCCTATAAGTTAATAATAATAAAATTCTTTGCATCCTGTGAAATAATAAAACATAATAAAGGAGTGAGATCAGATGCTCAGTAAATTTAACAAAATAGCAAAAACTTTCTTAAATAAGAATAAACATTTAAGGAAGTGTATAGGACTAGAACACAACCCTTTTAAACTTATAATTCATAATAATATGTCAAAGATAAATCAAATAATTCCATTTAATTGTTTACATTGATATTCCACTAGTCGAATAATCACATGTAATATCAATATCCAATTTCATAATAATGGAATGCATAATGTCGGACATCAAAATCACATAGTCAAGGCCTCGTACCAAGACTACAAAAAATATTTTTTCAAGGCCTTATGCCACTACACTAGTTTGTCTCATGAGACCTAACAATACATCGAGAAGCTATAGCAGGTGCCACCTGTCACTTACTAAGTCCAATTAATTCCTCATATGAAATTTTTGAAATTTAACATAAACATTCCTATTAAAAGTAGCATATTAAATGTCAATACATTATAACTAAATCATGAATCGTGTAAAAATAACACATCCACAGTCAAACATAACTGGTTCAATAAAATATAGAATATTTTATTATGAAAAATTAACTACATTCATGAATTATTAATGATATTTACATAGTTGAAAATAATCATCAAAACTATTTAAGAGAAGTATCCCCTTTTTTGAAAACATTTAAAAAACTCACATTTTATTATGTAGTCGTTTAAAATATATTTTTGAATCAAAGTTCCCCATACATCTTTGAAACTTTTAAAAATATTTTTATTTTTAAACCATTAATTCCCATATAAATAAATCCATAAAAACATTTTTTAAACATGGTCATTAATGATAAATATTTAGAAGAATAAATCATTAAAAAATTTAAAATGATATTTTAGTTCGAGTTCCCAACCAAATGAGAGATGCTAGAATAAAAATAATTTAGTTAATAAAAACATTATAATAACATGAGAATAAAGGGATTCTTGATATAATATGTCAAATTATAGTATATACACCATATAAAAGTGAATTGGTGCATAACTACAATGAAGTCTCAATGGAATTTATATTGATAAAAAGTACATTATAAAAATTGAATCCTTAGGTCAAGGATAAATCAATCAAATAATTATGTGTGAAAAATATAAATAAAATCAATGTAATTTGATATTCTGTGTAAATCAATCAGAGGACATTCACACATGTTCTTTTAAAAACAACACCAATGACTTGGATGTGTAACTCAATGAATGGAAATTGTGTTAAGATTACTCTTATCAAGTTCATATCAATGATAAATAAATTATCAAATGTAGTGATTATGTGTGTCAAAAGTATATCCACACAAAGGGGAGTGGAAATTACTACATAAATAATAAATATTGATTCCACATATAATCTTGGAGTAAAATAATTAATGAAGTATGCGTAAATCCCAATGAGTGGAAATTGAAATTTGAAATTCCCTTACCGATTTGGTAACATATAAAACATACACCACATGAAATAAGAATCATGAATTGAAGATTTAAATACGTATAAATTAAATTATTTTACACCAAGAATACAATCATGGTCTGTACATACACCACACAAAAGGAAATAGTGGCTAATATAGCATGAATCTCACGGGAATAAAATGTGATATGAAAAAACCTTAGAATGTTATAATCAACTGAGTTATATTAGAAAAATATAATAACCATGAAATTAATTAGAGAATAACATGAATTTAATTAGAATAATGTTAATATATATCAAATGGTAGTACATAATACATGACATGAAATAAACAAGTGGTGAACAATGGAAATCTCACAAAATTAAGAGTGAGATAAGAAATCCCTTACCTTTTACTTTTCTATAGTCAAGGGTACATTAAAATCCTTTTTAATACCTATATAATTGTTATTAAGTTATAAAATAACCACATACATAAATATGATATCATATATGATCTTTTAATATTTCCTTGTTAATAATATTTTAGTTGTTTCATTGTTTCAGGTGTTAACTGATTCGTTTTCTGTTTTATGATTTTTTATTTAAGTAATGTTTGTTATGGATAGGATGTATTTGATTCATATAAAAAATGATATAAAGTCTTTAAATATTATTTTTATTCATCAAATGAAAATTATTTTTGAATGGTTACTATGGGGAATGAGATCTCATCGCGTCGTGGAGACGGTCAACCGTACATACACACGAGTGACAATATCATTCTTTTTATGGTGAAATAGAATACAATTGGATGGTATATAATATATAAAGAATAATTAAAATGTTATATTTTTTATTTAAATCAGTTATACTCATTATTATAACCATTTAAATAATGAAGTTTTTGAATAACAAACTACACTATAACGTCGTGACAGTAAGTTGTACGTATGCATGTATGGTGACTTTGTCATTTATACGATGGATATAAAAATTAATATGGTTGTAAAATATTTATAATAACACCACAGTATGTAGGAGGTACTAGATTTATTATTTTGGTATGTAATCATCAATTAAAGATGAAGTGGAAGAAGAAAATAACTTGAATGAGGGTTGTGAAATTATTACCTCTTCTTCAAGTGTTTATTTTGATTTGAACAAAAGGGATCCTTAGGTTTGATTTTTGATAAAATATGGACACTAGGATGTAGTTAAAGAATTTGGGTGGATATTTGGGCAGGTTTTGGCTGAGCCAAATGTCTTTGGAGGTGTGAAATTAAGATAAGGGTAAGTACCCTTTTATAAGAGAGGTGAGGGTTACTTTAGGGAAACCATGATATATTATTTTATTATAAATTATTTTCTGTTTCTAGGGATCCAAATTGATTTATTTCGAAGCTAAGGTGGGTTTGGGTTAAAATACTATCAACAAGTATGTTTTAAACAAGTTCAGTTCACCCTATAAACCTTTTCTTTTAAATTTAACCATTAGTTAAATAGTTTATCTTTTTACGTGTCTTCCTGTATTCTTACACTATATGGTTAATAAACATACTCTAAAAATCTAATAGAAACTAAATTGGATCATTAATGAAATAAATAATATTATTTAAGACCTTTTACGGATCCTTGGATTTTTAGGAATATTATAGAAACCAATAATATAGTATTTGTTTTTAAAATTAATCTATGTCAATATTGACGCTATTTGGTATTTTGTTTTTGTGAAAGCCATTAAAACCTTATTAAATAGAAAAAAATTTATCTAATAAACCATAACATGTCATATTAACCTATAAAATTAGTTTAATTCATCAAAACTCTCAAATTACATTTATTTAGATATTTATAACATCAAATATTTTATCCTTTCATTAAAAAAGTAATTACTGCATCATCATTGTACCATAAATAAATTTAATGATTTAAAATCTAACAATAATAAATAAAATACCATTATATAGGAAATATTTATATCTTTCTAATAAATATTTATAGTCGAATTTATCTTTTGTGTAACCATATATTAAAAATAGTTGTGTTATTAAACATTGAATTTAACACTTTTAACTCTTGTTTAAATAAAATAAAAATAAATGTCCTAATCAAATCCAAGTGGACCTAAAGTGTCATATTTTATTTAAATGGATTTTTTTCATCGAATTACACATATCCAATATAATTAGTACATGTGTTAGGATAACTATAATTTTAATTTTACCCTTAATTACCTTATTTACTTTTAAACATAGTAAATAAAAGTCATCTGTTACTATTCACTAAAACTTATTATCATCTTATTGAACCACATTTTACTAACTGATGATAACTGTGTCTCTTGGATTTCTGAAATTCAACTCATAGAAGTGGTAAAATTATGTTTTATGAAAAATTGCAAATGCTCCTAGAAGGTGGGTAAAAAACTATAAAAAGTTTGATAAAATTTCTATATATCTTATCTCATTATAAAATTTTTACAATGAATTAAATTGAACTTATATAGTTATTAGTTTCTATTTTGACCAAAAATAAATTAAAATAAAAATTAGGTTTTAAACAATAACGCAGTGTTTTTCACTATTCATTAAAAATTGAATGTTTTCAGAAAAATTCCAAAAATTCACCATAAGATATTTTTTATCTTCTGAATTAAAGGATGAAGTATATTTTACCAAAATCAAAACATAGAAGTTTCATTTATTAATTTAAAATAAATTCATGTTTGGAAAAACAAAAAATCGGGTTTTTAAAAAGTAAAAAATATCAAAAGACTGACATTTGTTTATATGAAATTACTTATAATGACCAACATTGTATTAAATGATAAAAATATCTTCTAATTATACATTAAAACCATTAAAATTTATAATTGAGCTCTACAAATTGTTTTGATTAAATAATTCCTTTTCATATAAAATTTTCTACTTTTCATTATTCACCCAAATATCAATGTAATTAGAAAAAGACCAAAATTTTATCAAAAATAAATTTTTATGTCCTGATTCTAAAGAAGAAGTTTATTTTGTCAAATTTAATATATAAGTGTAAATTATTGGATTTAGAAAAGGTTTTACATTAAAAGGTGGTAAAATTTCATTTTATGAAAAATACTTCCTTTATCTAAAAAATGAATTTTTTCTTATATTATTTCTAAGAAACACATAATATGGATTGTAAAATTATATGGATTATATAAAATTCAAAATTCAGTTAATAATATTCATAAACACTTTTTCGAAAGGCTTGTTTGGAAAGTCGTGGTGCACTCGAACTGGCTGTTGCGTGTTGTGCAAGCTGTTGAATTACATTAAAGAAAATAACATAATATGAAATCATGGGGAGTTACATGTTTGTCGTGGTGGCATGGGAACATGCAAGAGGGTTATTAAGAGCAAGAGAGCCATATAAAGGCTCAATAACCAAAGACTTTTTTAGTTCTTCTTTATGGGGATTAAAATATTGGATGTAATGATTTGAAGACTATTTTTTATCTTTTTAAGACATTATAATATTTCTATATATATTTTTAGATCTAAGAACTAAGATGGTGTGAGACTCTAAGGCATGGTGTACCTAAAATTAATTTAATAAAAATATTAAAAATATTTTATATTATTTTCAAATGGATTCATAAATAAATTGGGATAAATGTTAAATAGAATCACATATTATGAATCAACGTCCATGGATAAATATGAAATGAAATGTTTACCCAAGGTAGAACCTAGACTAGTTCAGCGCAGGGTGTTCTGATAAAAGTAGTCATGGGAAGTGTGTTTAGTATAATAATTAAAAAATTTATTTTATTTAATTAAATAAAATAATAATAATATTTTATTTTAATAAACCATTATAGATAATTATCTAGTTTTTTCGGCATAAGCCCAGGGAGGATCGAAGGACATTCTTCCTCTCCTCCATTGGGAAATCGACATCAGACGACGAAGAGACTCTGGATCGAAGCAGATCGAGACATAGTGAATGAAACAACACCTATCAATCATTATTAAATTTTGTTTTTACAAAATATGATCAATAAATTGCTTGGTATATATATTTTTGGATTCTAATTAATTTTATTAAATTGTTTAGAATAATGAATTTCTTTCTTTAATTTTCACAAATTATAGACAATTGAATATCCATGCGTACTGAAATTAATTTTATTATTCAATTTTTTTCTCAATTGGATCATCCCAATTGTATCCATTGTCATAAAATTCTTATCCAAAGAATGTTAAACCTTTATTATTGTGCTTTTATCACATATTTTCTTCATGTTAGTCATTGTTGGACCAGTAGGTTGTGATTCGACAATATCTGTTAGGACCAAGCCTAATCGAACCCACATATTTAGGGCGATTCTATGTGTGATGAATGGATTAGTGATCAATGAAGTATTTTTTTGGTTAATTGGTTGTATAATGAGTGTGGATATAGTTTTTTTTTTGGGATTTGAGATGGAGTGTCATGATCAGAGGTGTGGCGGTGCATTGTGGTTTGTGATACCGTTGAGAGATTCAACAGTAAACCAATTTATGGCCATCAAATGGTATAAAATGGTGAATGTGAATGATATATACTGATTCCAAGTTGATATAGGTGAGATCATTAGTGGAGTATAAATATCTGAAATATATGAGTAGAGATCAAGATTTTTGAAAAGAATGTGACAACATACCATGTAGTTCAAATAACACATGACATGTTGGGTCATATCTATGGTGGTTAGGGTTTCACATAATTATAAGAATCGCATACTATATGGGAACCCCATATTTCATATGACCTTATGCTGGTGGCCTAGTATGTACTCTACAAGTACACAGTTATGTGAACAACCAAACACGAATTGGGTGATGAAGTACACAGAAGCGGATAGGAAAAACAAACACTAACACGGAGCACAAGAAGAACACTAAGTGGCTCGAACATGCCATCTAGAACCTCTAAATGTTTTGTATCCCTATATGAGAAGTGATATGTTTACCGTCAGGGACATGTATAGCTAGTGGAATGGAATCACATGTTGTGTGGGTCCTCTCACATGTAATGTACCGCTTCCTCCCTTCTGCGTAAACCTCAACCCCCCATACCTCGTTCGTTTGGACTCAGATGTTGGCATGTGAGTATCCTATTATGAGTGTTTTTACATGTAGATGATGGTGGCCTCTATAGTGGGTTTTGATCTATGATGTGATATTTTCCGAGTGTGACACTTCTTTAGGAGGCACATGATGACAGAAGTGATCATGTAGGATCAATAGAGTGTTACACCCTCCCGGATACGGTTGTGGGTCCCATATCATATTTTGGAGTAGTACCCACCCCTTTCGGGTAGGTGTGGGTTATCATTATACTATGTAGTACCCCCCCAACACTTTCTCATTTGTTTGTGGGTATAATATCTATACACTAATTTGTACCCCCTTCTGGCATTACGATGTGTTTCCTATGTCTGCTGAGTGGTACCCCCTATAAAACTGGGTTGTGTGTCCTCTACCTACCGATTTGTACCCCCCGCCGATAAAATAGAGCATCATTACTATTTACATTGAGTATAAACCCCTTGATTCACTAGGTCATGGGTCCTTTACCCACTGAGTGGAACCCTATATCATATTAGGACATTATTCCTCTACCTACCAAGTTGTACATCCTATCGGGTAGACTGCGGGTCCCCCATACAACAATTTTTACCCCTATATGAAATGTTGTTAGTACTACATACACAAAGTAGTACCATTCTTAAATAGGAGTGGAATAGTTCCTATTCTTGGATATTTTGTACCATCTACTGTATGACCTAGTGGAGAGGCGTGGCCCTTCCACATGGTCATTTCCATGGATAGACATGCAAGATGATGGGCATCAGTGATGGAATTCTGGAACTGATAGAACTCTTTTTTTGGGTTGGGCTGTGAAATAGATATACCATTCTCGAATAACTTGGGTTTCTTTTTTTGAACATATATATATATATATGTGTGGGTGTGTGTGTATCCATGTTTTGGGATTCTGTTTACTCCATTTCTTTGGGATGAGTTTTCTACTATCTATCTATTCATATCATGTCTCTCACTACTCCCCCTTCAACATTTGGGTCATTATATTGGGTATGTATATACTCATCTTTTTATGGAAATTTTCCACACGTGTCTTATCTTATACATACAAAGGATAGGATGGTGGTAACTATAGAGGAGCTTAGGGATACATGGTGCATTGGATTGAATACGATTGTTGGTGATTGGAGATCAAGAGATAGTCTCTCTCTGCACTTTTAATTTCTATTTTTACATTTTGGGACTTCTATTTGGTTGGGAATGTATTTTTTCCCTTTACATTCAGTTTGAACTATTGTACTCTAGTACACCATAGAATTTTTTCATATGCATGGTTACATTTTGGATATTTCATCTATTTATTATTCTACCTCTGAACTTCTTCATTATAATGATTTCGTGTTTTCATATAGTTACAATATATAAAAAACATTCATGTTTGATATTTCTTTCGGGACTTTTCTCCACACCCTAGCATATTGAGGCTGTCTTGGGGTAGTTGCGGCTTGAGCCCCGGGGGATCGGGTCATGACAAGAACATTACTTTCATTTTCTTACATATGGAATGAGATGAAGATAAGTAATAATTCACTTTTATAGAATCTTTTTAATATCATATATATAATATATATTTATTAAATATATCCTTTCTACCATTCATTTTAAAATAATATGAAAATATGTATCACATCCCTTCTTAGAGGTGGTAGAATGAAAGTATGCATGAGCGACGTTATTGTTTTACAATGGAATGGATGGTAATAATGTATATGTGAAATTATAATTATAAAAGTATAATTATTTCAAAAATATCATATATAAAAATTTCATAAACCATTATATCCATCCACGAGATATGGTGATGGAAAACAATTTACATCGGATTATGATGTGACAGTCCTCCGTACACATGATCACCTTTTTCGTTTCCCATTTGAGGGAAGAGGATATGCATAAAGGTTATTACAATATAATAATAACTTATTTTTATGTTTAATAAATTTTAGTTATTGTTTTATCATATTTGGATTATATTCTAAGGGATTATATGATGAAATAAAATAAAGACACAATATTAGTAACAATACCTATTTTTCAGAGAACCTATTTAGGTTTATACCTAAATCCTTCCTATACAGATTTTATTAACAAAAAGTAGATTCTAGGTCATGGATATGGATATAAATAAATTATTTGGATATGTTTTTTCTGATCCAATAGCCTTTGGAAGAGTGAAGAGGATAGAAAACGAGGATCTGTTATATAAGTACGAGAGAGGACAGACATGATTTTTTTTGAAAATAATAAATTATAATTACATTTTACAAGTGAAAAAAGGTTAAAAATGGATCATTATAGAACCTCAGAAGATATAATATATAAATACATATATATAATTATAATTGGAATTGTTTTTAGGTCATTTTAATCATTATATTCTTTCTTTAGCCCATGATAAACTTTTGTTAACCTAAACTGCGGTAATTAGGTTTTACTATTTAGTATGAAAATAATAAGTTAAAATTATTATATAATATTAATATTTCTGATTCATAATATGGAATAAATTTTAAAAAATTCAATTCACATAATTGGATGAATTTAATTTAAAATTAAACTAGCAGGCGCGATGAAAAAATGATTATCCAAAGGAAAAGTTTTAAAAAGAACAGAAACCATTTATATCAAAATTGGATATATAATTACTTTAAATTGGATATATTAGATTAATAATAAACTAATGAAATTAATTAATCTTTTAAACTAATTTTAATTAAAAATATAACTTTCTAATTATTTAAAAATTGAAGTTTTCAATAAAAATATGTAATTTTTCACAATTCACTGAAAAGTAATATTTAAAAAATGTCACTAAACAATAATTCGAAGATAATTTTTACATTATTTTTTAAAAAAGAAACTATATTTTTTCAAATATAATTTCCTAAATTGGTAAAAATGATATTTTAAAATATAATTGTGGAAAACATTATGAAACCTCTTTTTAAGAAAATATGGGTTTTCTGCTCAAAAGTCGATTTATTCGCACCACTTTCCTAGAAAAAAAAATAATTTCTATGATTAATAATTTGACTGGATTTATAATTTATATTCAATTAAAATAATTTATTAACAGTGTTTAATTTTATTTATTTTATTTATTAATATAAAACACCTTGTGTGCAATAAAATAGTTTTTCTGGAAAAAATATCATTTACTTTCTATTAATATTTATTTTTATTTATAATCAATTGATAACTAATTAATTTATTTTATCCATGTTTAAACCACATAATTTTCATAATTTAGTTATTAATATTTATTCCATCCAATTTAAAATCATGGTTATAAAGATATAATATATTATGGATCATTTAGACATGGGGTTGAGTGTGTTAGAAGCTATTGAAGATATTGAATTTATTTTAAATTATATATTAAAAATTCATGGTGTGGAATACTCTAGGGGTAGAAATACTCTCTCCCCACTTATTTATAACCTACATAACTACAAATAATTATTTTATATCAGATCAGAAACATTAAATTCATGATTCTTTGCGGGCATGGTAAGATTTCCCTTGAGGAATATAAAAATATTTCTACCCCTTAGACACTCAACTATCTCCTTACCCATACCTCCCAAATGAATCCCTTTTATCTACTTTATTCTCCAATAAATTAATGTTATGTTTCCTTATTCTTCCCTAAACCTCATCCTACACCCTTTTTATGAACCCTCACATTGAATCAGCATACATTACCAGTCCTACCAGACACATGACACTTCATTGGATGGATAATGCGTGAACTATGGTTATAGACTTTTGGTCACATTGATAGCACAAAATATAATCCCCTAATAAAAGAGTAATTTCATAAACTGTTCTCTAGATTGAATTAATATCACTACCTTGAACATCCCATCAAACCATCACTTCCTAACCTGGAATATGAACGACTAGAACCACCAAAATCCCCACCACTATGAAAACCATGAAAATGAAGGGAACCCATTACACTATTATACATCAATCTCCCCTCATTGGTAAGGTTCTTAAAAAACATTAAAATATAATGATAGGATAAAAATTATCATTTGAGACTTCAAACATGGATTAAAAATGATCTCGAACCTACGTGATTTTTAATCATCAATCCCAGGTATAATGGAGAAAAACAAAACAACTCCAAGAAATGAGTGTAAAACCCATAAATTATAATTACCCCTAATTAAGCTTTCTCAAATCATTAGAAAATTCTATATTAAGTGACATGGGAAATAACTTCTCAAAAAAGTGGTCCCTAAAGGAAACCCATGAGAAGCCATCATGCCTCAAATACCAATCTATCACAAACCACCATCTCTTGGAAGATCCCTGGTGCATACAATTCACTAGATTTACCTTACACACATCATGTGTCTCTACAAAATCAAATATATCCTATGATATTTTGATCCAATCCTTGGAATCCTGAAAACCACTTATTCTCGTAAAATAAACAATATATTAAATCTAGAAGTCTCAGGAGATGTTTAATATAGTAGATCATCCTCAATGTGACTATCCACCTTCATTGTGTATGATGTGAAACACCCCTATCTAAATGGATTTATCTAGATGAACCACTAGTGTATCCTTAGTGGTATTCTTAGCACCACCCTCTTAAATATATAGAGGTTTTAAAGGATTATTCTAATCCATGGGGATATCCTCATCCTTGTCCTTGACTGGAACCATTTGAATTTTTTAAGGTTATGTTCTCTATAATTAAAATACATAAACATAGAAACTTCATTAGTGGATTAAATATTAAAAAAAATTAAGCATCCAGAGGAAAAACATATCAAAATACCCTATCTGTCACGTCCTAAGGGTCTACCCATGATATTTTAGATTCTATAATCCACTACTCACTCAATTCATAATCCCATATCATCATCGCCAACACATTAGTCACAACTAAAAATATCACAATAATCTTTATATTCTACCCTTATAACAATTATATACCACGAATAATGTATTTAGAGAAAACTAAATATATTAAATTTTATATTTAATTGATTGAAACCATTAATAATCACATATAAGTAGGCACATGACATGTAAACCTATTTGTTGAATCATGATGCATGAACTCGTTCACTCTCGCCACCCTAGGAAAAAGGAAAAACAAATAAACTATAACTTCAAAATAACTAATGAAGGAAATCATAAAACCAAATCCTCACATATAGTAAAAGATAACCACACTACCCTAGTTACATGAGTTTTCACTATATAGTTTTTTTCCTAGAAAAATTATAGGATTGATCTTGAGTCTCAACCATCCTATATCCATCCTACCAAAGTCACAATAGAAAATAAGTAGAAAATTCTATCTAGTACCAATTTTTAAGGCCCCATCCCTGTTCATTAGGAATAAACTGATGTGATACATGCCCTTATATTATTTTCCCCTTACACAATAGGCTATAGAATAATGGTGGGAAAAATAAAAAACAATATTAGGGAGACTAATCCCATGTCATAAAATAACCATCAAATATATAAATGGAGAAAGTGTTAATAAACAATAACAGATAGTATATGATCATATTAATTATCCCAACATATAAACCGAAGAATGTATATTTTCAAAATTAACTATTCTAGAAATATATCTTGTAAAAATAGTGATCCCCATAGGTGGTGGATTGATAAATGTGTTATAAATAAAGAAAACAAATTATATGACTGTAATTCTATAAAAATATCCAAGAGTGTAATGGTTCATGTATATGTCTCATATCCATTGGTCACAAAGGAAGTAGTTTGTGGAGTGAATCATAATATCCTACCTCCTATGTATATTGGGTTTTCCCATTATAATGGGTATAGACTGATTATTATATCTTGTATCCACGAATGACAAAAGAATTATTCTGAAGAGGGCATCACCATAGCGAACCTCTCACACAAGAGGAACCAACACCTGCATTGGAGGAATGGTCATATGGCTATACTCGAGTATAAACCATTATACAAAAGGTACTAGTGTCACCAAATCCAACACCCAAACCAACCCAACCATGGGAGAAACACTCCCTCTAGTACACAGTCACAGAACAAGTCAAAAGGGGTTATACTATTAGCCTCCCATTCATCTCAACAAATCTATAAAATCTCAACTAAAAATTACCCATCTTCAATCCCTTCTCAAACAAATGGTGTCATAGACCATAACATTATATCATGAAATTAGAATTTCAGTTCCTAAAAAAATCCTACCTTAATCGTTAAATTTTATTTAAACATGAAAGCTAGTCTAACACACCGATTCACTAATATCTATAACTACATCAAAATCTCCCAAACATGCTCGTATCCACCCCCATAGTGTTAATCCAATCTATCCAAAACCACCCAGCAACATTGATACCTAAAGAAAAATCCTAACAATAAATGCACAAAACTGCATGCATAATAGTTCAGGAAATAGAATATAACTTCCATAAGATGGTACGAACCTACATTCTAAATTTTCTATGATACAAAACACTAATCGATTTTTTATAATTCAATACAAAACCACTGAAATCCTAAAACCTAGAAAAAAATATAGATTAAGTATTTTTAATTAGTATAGATGAATCATAATGAGAAAACATAATTAAAACTTTCTAGGTGGTTATTATCAGTCAATGGAAACCAACATAGAAGACGACACCACAATTGAACATGAAAAATGAAGGATCAATTCATGGAATCCCAAGGGACCCAATATAATGTGGTTTATCATGTGATGGTAAGGGAAGAGAAAGAGGTGCGTTAAAGGGGGAAAAGGTGAAGTTATTAAAATCCCCAAAAATACAACTAAGAACTCACTAGGTACCAAATTCAGTTACCTTGTAGCCATTACATCCCCGCAGGATGGCCTATTGGGCACCAAGTACTATAAGCTCTCTATCCAAATCACCAATTACTTGGTACCTATGAAACATATACCTATATTATCATGGAATTTCCATTTATTTTTTTTAACTATGTGGAATTATATCAAGACAGGACACTTTGAAGGCACGTGATTATATGGCCTGGTTAGTCCGGAATGGAATTTTAAACTTTTTTTATGTTTGTTTAAATAAACGTCCAAGTGGGATTTCCTAACTTTTATGTTGGTGCTCAGATAAAAATAAGAGGGAAAAATTTGACTCGAAAGATCAGGATTCTCATAGAATGGACTCAACTTCGACAGGTGTGGGATGACCAAAAATTATAGTTTTCGGACTTTTTAGAAAATAATAAAATAAATTAAAAAATTATTTTATTTTCTTCCCTCAATGTTGAGCGGCGGACAACAGGGTTATGCTTCGGTGACAAGTCGTGTTAAATGAAACTCATTAATGAACCATTTTTGTGCAGCGTAACGAAGAATTTTTTGAAGTGTGACTGATACGAAGTTTCATAAATAAAAAACCATAATTATGTGATGTAGCGGCCTAACAGAAATGCTATGACAAGTTTTATTTTAATGGCTTAATGCATTAGATAGTTGGCAATTAGAGGGTGGATTTTTTTATGATGACCTGATGGAGATTACTCCCTCCAATATTGAATGATGAACATTAGTGGATTGTAAATGACTTCAACACATCACGAAGAACGTGACTATTGAGTAACGAATCCGTTTGACCTCTTGAATCATCATTGGTGGACCACTTCATTGTCGAACTAATTCGAGGTAGGGGTTGTGTGATTGATTTTCCCATTTTACCATTCTTCAATCTAAGGAGACGAATGTGGGTCAACACATGAACATACTGAGCCCCGGATCACTCATCAATGTGGGAAGGGTGCATTATTCTTATGGTTCTTATACGGGGATTAAATATTATTTAATAGAACATCATCCCCAACTTCCCAATGTTTTTAAATTATAACACTGCGGGTATGGGCCAACAAGAACAAGGCCTGAACCCCTATACCAGTGCATTATTCATTGTCGTGTTTTCGAAATGGAATAATGGGAATATTAAATCCTTCACAAGGAAATAGATTCCCCACAGATGTTGGAGGCTCTGACGGCATTAATAACGGACCACCGGTGCAGACCCGGTGGTCCACAGAAAAAATCGTTAGTGCACTGGAGGTGACTCCCACAACCTGATTGGCTCACGATGATAAAATAGGTGCCACCGGCGGGGCCGATTCCTAGAGGTATGGACACATACCTCAACCGCATCGATGGAGCGGCCGATAGCCGTAAGCCGGCTTGGCGGAACCGGCAAGGAACGGGCCGCCTCAGCAGACCGGGCAAGTCGTGGGCTGTCCTGGCAGAATAGGTAGGTCACGAGCCTCTCAAGAAAACTGGGCAGTGTGTTGGCCACCCCAGCATGCCGATAAGGGTGTGGGCCGCCCCAACAGACAATGCTGGGGGGGCACCCCGACATACTAGGCTAGGTGCAGGCCGCCCCGGCGGACCGGTCTGGGCGCGGGCCTCCCCAGTGTGCTGGACCCAACTCATAAGGTTAGGCCAGACCCACGATCCAATAGACCTGACCGGGATAAACCCATGTCAGGTTAGTAGACCCCGGTTCGGGTAGAGTAGGTCGGGCCGGGTCATACCAGACCCAGACCCAACCAAACCCTTTTTAGAAAAATAAAAATATCTTCCAAACCGTCTGTCTGTTTGAGGAGTTGTTTGTTGCATTGGAATACTCGTAATGAGGAAGAAAATTTGGAATAATCTATGGAGGCTTTCATTGATATTTTAATATTAATAATTTCTTGGGGATCTATTCTCCATACATAAAATATGCTACATTTAGAAACCCGGTGGTTGGCTGAGACCTAGAATCCTCTGACAAGAAACCCAGTGTTGATCGGCTACTATGACTTAGTGGGGAGAAGCTTCTGTGAGACCAGGGAGACCCACAGTACTAGACAGAAAGAGAACCTCAGAATGGAATAGTTGGGATGTAGATTCAGTGTTACCCAGAATGCCCAAAGTGGGGAGCATCTTCTATGTGACATAGTATACCCATGGTAATCATTAGGGATGAGTCCCACAGTATTCCAATGTTAGTGGGAGGTGGATTATGTGTGACTTGGAAAACCCAATATAATCATTGAGAAGGAGTTCTCCATCATCCCATGGTGTTCGATGATCTGACTAATTTTCCTACCTTTCCTACTCTAAATTATACATCGTGTGAGATGTCTTTCTTTATTTTCAGGATTCGTGATCAAGTTGTGTGTGTTTTTTTGTGGATTTCGTTGTCATATTTATATTTTTTTGGGGTCCCTTCTTTGTATTTGGTTACTCACCTCTGCACAGGATTTTTCTACATGTGTTGCATTTGGTGCAGATGACCACCACCTTGATGGAGGACTTTGTGGCCCTGGACCCAGTGGAGCCCAGTGGGACCATGCTGGAAGGACATACATCGACGTCTTCTAGAAGCTACTTTGTACATAACCATGATGTGGGGTTTTAAATAGACATCTCTCCAAGTATTCCTTTCACACTCATTATTTCATTTTATCTTTTATTGGGTTTCTATTCTGGACCATTTGACCTATAGTTTTTACTTTTACACAGTGGTTGTTTAGTGGAGTGTGTGTTTAATTTCCTGGATTTAAGATGTGGTTGCGTGTGTATGCGTACAGGTACCCAAAAAACTTCATCCCTCTTGTAGGTTCACTACTTAGATACTATTCACCAACACCAAGCCTTTGGGAGTTGGGATAAGGCTATGTCAAAACATGGGCCTCAGAGGACCGTTCATGAAAAAGTTATATCAGATGGGGTGAGCTCTACCTAAAATATTGGGATTCTGTTGTTTGGTGTTTGGTAAATAGTTTTAAATGTTTTGAGTTCAAATTTTATATTTGGGGAGTCCAATGTTTGTGTGGCTGTTGACATATCTATACACCAGGACCTTGAATTCTGATTTTCGTCTCTATACATAAAAACAATGGCTTCATGCATTATATTGGAATTGTGTGTTTCCATATAATCTTCATGAATAAGACTTAGCTCACCAGGTATAATCTAATATCTTTGGTACATCTTGATATGTATCAAGATTACTCTAGGTAGATGACCAGATCAGATTCTGATGTGTGACAGCGAGGAAAACCCACATAGGGATGAGCCATCAGTTTAGGAACTAGTTATAGAGATGGACATGTCGGGTGGTGCACCGGTGTTGAAACCACCAACTGATCAGAAGTTTCTACTAGCATTATTGGTAGTGTACGTACACAAACACAGTTACCTGAATGACTTTCAAGGAAAAAGACCACCTAGGTTTAGGGGAGAGATGGATCCTCAGGCCACTGAGGACTAGGCAGTGACATGGGTCTTCCGCTTAGTGAGGACACTGCTTAACCCGATGGAGATCATGGCTGCAAGCCTTCTATAGGGCTTCGCAGTGAGATAGTAGTGTTTGACCAAGCAGACTCATGATGAGGTGATCCTCTCTTGGTTTGACTTTGAGCATATTTTATGAGAAGAATCCATCCCCATGACCTTGCACTCAGTGCACATACAATAGCTTCTTCACCTATAGAAGGGAAGAATGCTTGTGTTTGAGTACTCTATGACGTTTACAGACCTCTCTCACTAATCCATAGATATGGTGCGTGATCTTTTCATCAGGTCCCAGACCATCAAGTAGGGAATCAGACAAGATATTAGTGAATCCCTGGTGTCTCATAGCATCCCCACTCATGCTTGAGGGCTAGAGAGATCCCTTATGGTAGTGTGAATCATAGAAAAGATGACGCCGACAGTCGGATCCACTAACAAACATTAGTTGGAAGAGTCTTCATTAGTGAGAATAAGGCAGTGGGTGCGGGGACCCATGCAAGTAACATCTATCCAGGGAAGACCCTATGACTTGAGGTTGGTAGTGAGAGGCTCCCAGAGCAGGGGGAGTCAGTAGGGAATCAAGTTGTGCATGACGTGTGGATGGTAGGGAAACATGGATCGTGACTACCAGACCCGCATCACAGATGATCAGATGACATTTGAGGGACTACCAAGGCAGAGTCAGATGTTTGAGCGCGGAGTTCTTCATGGCAGTGGATGGGGAAGGGGAGTTGTCCGAGTGGTAGGTAGTGGACAATGGTTTGAGGAACTAACTCCCCCACCCCCAGTTTGACCACCACTGTCTCAGGGTGCAGGTGGATAGGGGTGAGCTTAGCATCAGGTAGTGGAGGCCTATGAACACACCTCTCCAGAGATGATTAGAGATATTATCTATGTCTTCTCCCCCTTATTTGTAGTACTTATAGACATAGGTGTGAGCCACTCATTCTTTTCCAAGAACCTCGTTCATGGCTCGTAGATTCTGGGGGCCATGTTTTCTATATCCTTACTATTAGAGACTCCAACGGGAGGCGATTCAATGATTATACACTTGTTTCAGTAGTGTGATCTTACACTTTGAAGTGAGATTTTTTACTAGGATCTCCTAGTAGAGGCATCGAGGCCTTACGACGCCATCTTAGGTATAAACTAGTTATCTATATTCTATGCTCATATCGACTGTATTAGTCATAGTGTGTGGTGTGTATGAGAGGATGGGACTGAGATTTCCTTCACCGACGACATGAGGAATTTTTCAGCATAGGAGAGACATTTTTGGAGGAGTGTACAACCAATCACTCACCAGATGGGTATCCTAACTCTTGGTGCAATGTTTTAGAGGTTTCAAGCTTTCTTATAGTGATAGATGAGTTTGAGGATGTCGTTCTTGAAGATGATTAGGGACTACCTCCTCATAGTGATTTAGACTTTTTCATCGTTATGTACCCAGGGACGACACTGATATCCACACCAACATTTTAGGTGGATCCTGCAGAGCTTTGTGAATTGAGCGTATAGATGGAGGACATGTAGGAGAAGGGCTTTGTGAGATCCATTGTTTCACCATGGGTATCCTCAGTGTTGTTTTCCAATAAGGCATATGGGAGTTTGAGGTTATGTGGGGAATTCTGGCACCTGAACCAGGTGACCGTGAATAACAAGTTTCCACTCGTGAGGATTAATGACATATTTTATCAGCTGAAGAGAGCGAGATGGATATTGAAGATAGACCTCAGATCATGCCATCATCATCTATAGGTTTGGGAAGATCATGTACTAAATACCACCTTCAAATGTCGGTATGGCCACTATGAGTTCTTGGGGGTGATCTTTAGCATGACCAATTCCCTAGAAGTGTTCATAGGACTCATGAACAGGAATTATCAACCTTACCTCAATCGTTTCATAGTAGTATTCACTTATAATATCTTAGTGTACTTTGATTTAGAGGAGGAGCATGATAAACACCTAAAGATAGCCATGGATACACTCCAAGAGCACCATCTTTATGGTATGCTCTTAAATTTCCAGTTTTGGATTCAAGAGGTCCACTTTCTAGGACACTTCATCTCGGAGGCTGGAGTTGTAGTGGATCCGGCCGAGGTAGAGACAATGATTTCTAGGGAGCCCCCCAGGAGAATGACTTAGGTGCGAATCTTCTTAGGGTTTTTTGGATACTACTAGAGGTTTGTATCAATCTTTTCCAGAGTTGTAGCACCCTTATTAGCTTTGAAAAATAATGTACAACCCTTCATGTGGATAAAGAAGTGCCATGTGAGTTTCCAAGAGCTAAGGTGGAAACTGACGAGTGCCCCCGTATTGAGATTACCAGAAGAGGGAGTTGGGTATGTAGTCTTCTTCAATGCATTAGGGAGAATACTGGGTTGTTTATAGATTCATGATTGAGTATTGATCGCCTACAGCTCAGAAATGTTGAGGCAGCATGAGAAGAACTAAATGTCCCATGACCTTGAGTTAGTAGTCGTGGTCATCGCCTTGAATATGTAAAGGAACTACTTGATTAGTGAATGGTTTACTGTCTGAGTCTCAGATGTATCCTCTCATAAAATTACCTAACCTTGAGATAGTGTAGATGGAAGGAGTTTCTTCAGTACTATGGCTTTCAGATACTCTATACTCATGGGCAGGGGAGCCTGGTGTTAGATGTTCTCAACAAGAGGTTCAGTTTACAGCTGCTGAGTGAGGGGGTGGAGCAGCTAGCTGCGATTAAGATACGCTTCATGGATGGTGATGGAGAAGCCTACATTCAGTCAATGATTTTCAATTCAACACTCTTATTGTGAGTTATAGAGGTACAACTTCTGGATATTGACTTCGGGGCCCAACGTGCTCAGTTATCCTTAGGAAAAGCTCCTGATGATTTTTGATTGGTGTGGATCATGTCATATTTTTCAGAGGATACACCGTAGTACCAGTGACAATATGGGATTAAGTGTTGAGTTAGTTCCATACATTCCCTTTGGCAGTACATCCTGGTGTGTCAAAGATATACCAGGACGTCTGACGTTAGTAATGGGGTCCGGGGATGAAGAACTGGTGGCAGAGTTATTTTCACGATGCCTCACTTGTAAAAAAGTGAAGGATGAGCATCCTGTTACAACAGTCTTGGCACAAAAATTTGAGGTACCAAAATGAAAGCGGCATGGTATCTCGAGGAACTTCATGAAGGGGTTAACACACATGTCTAGGGGAAATGATTCTATCTAAGAGATCATTGACAGACTAACCAAGTAGACTCACTTATTACCCATCCAAAATTAGGGATTAGTAGAGGGTTGAGATGCCTCTACATCTAGGAGATTTTGTGTTTACACGGGGTTCCTTCGATAGTCGTCTCAGGATTTGATGTACAATTTATATTCCGATTGTGGATTGGAGATCAGGAGGCGTTTAGGTCTCAACTATGCTTGAGAACATATTTTTACCCTTAGAAAGATGGTCAGACAGAGTGAACCATATAGATCATGGAGATCATGATTGGTTCTTGCATACATTATTTTGGACACAATTGGGAGCGCCACCTACTTCTGGTATATTTTTCATATAATAATTGTTTTCACTCCACCATTGGCATGACACCAATTTTGGCCTTCTATGAGTGGCCGTGAAGATTACCAAAACCCTGGAAAGAGCTAGTGGAATCAGTACTCATGGGTCCATAGTTAGTATGGGCTACCCCTGAGAATGTTTAGATCATCCAGGGGAGGATACAAACTATATAGAATTGACAGAAACCGTATGCTGACAGAAGATGGAGACCCTTTGAGTTTGATGAGGGAGACCATGTGTTCCTTCGTGTCATACCCAGATCGGGTTTATAGATATTTGGTTGGGGTGTCAAGTTATCTATGAGGTTCATCAGACCATTTCAAATTCATCATAGAATTGGAGAGGTGGCGTACCGACCAGATCTTCTCTTATAGATGCATCAAGTGCATGATGTTTTTTACGTGTTACAACTAAGGATATATGTACATCACACATCGCATGTAATAGATTGGGGATAGCTAGAAATTGACGATGGGGAGATGTTTGCAGAGCTACCTGTGGAGATAGAGGATCGATAGGGGTGGGTCCTTCATGGATGTTCAATTCCTCTAGTGTGCATTTGGTGGCAGTCTAAGAACCTCCAAGAGAGCACATAAGAGTGGGAGGCTCATATTCGTGATCATTTCCCCATTTTTTTATTATCCTTTGTTTTGGATTTTAGGGACGTAAATCCCTATGGTGGGTAGAATGTAATATCCTCAAATTTCCATGTAATGATTTTATTTATATGGAATTGTTTTGAGACAATACGCGTTAATGGTACATGATTCATAAGGCCCGGTGAGTCCGGAATGAAATTGTGAACTTTTTTTAACTTCATTTAAATAAACGTGAAATTGATTTTTTCTATCATTTAAAGTGGTGCTCAAATAAAAAATCTGAGAGAACTATTGAACATGGAATGATGGGATTTTCCTATAAAGGACTTAAATTCAACCATTGTGGGTTGACCAGAAATGATAGATTTTGGATTTTCCAAAAAATAATAAAATAACATAAAAATTTATTTTATTTTCTTCCCTCACACTAGAGAGGAAGATGGTGGTGCTGTAGTGCGGTGAAAAGGTGAATTAAATGAAGAACATTTGTAACGCCCCGACCCTAGCTACCCAGAGTCGGTGCATTACTTCGTAACATTGGCATGATCACAAGAAGATCAAATCTCGAAAGACCGATTGGTTTAGTAGCCTTGGAAACACTAGATATAATCATAAAGTTTTACATTACATTTCAAAGTGAAAAACTACTACAACAACAAAGTCTTCATATCCACACTATTAACACCTCATAATATCCCTGCAAGTCATTCATCATTTACTTCTTCACTACCTGGGAAAAATAAAACATAGAAAAGGGGTGAGCTCAAATGCCCAGTAAGGATAACAATATAGCGGAACATTCAAAATAAGCATAAACATTTAAGGCAATGAATTACTAAAACAAAAGCCTTTTAAAATTGAACTTCAACATAGTATAGAAAAAGTAAAATGAAATAATGCCATTTACTTGTTCACATGGATATTCTACTAATCGAATAATCACATGCAAAAATCAATAACCACTTTCATAATGTTGGAATGCATAATGATAAACGTTAATTTCTTTGTCTAGGCCTCATCCCAAGACCTAGGGGTTACTTCTAACCGGAACCCAACGCGGAGTGCCTCTAATAACCGGACACCAACCCGGAGTGCCTCTAATAACCGGACACCAACCCGGAGTGCCTCTAATAACCGGACACCAACCCGGAGGGCATACTTTTACCAGTCCCTAACCTGGAGGGCTTACTTTAACCAGTCCCCAACCTGGAGGGCTTACTTTTACCAGTCCCCAACCTGGAGGGCTTACTTTTACCGGTCCCCAACCCGGAACATACTTGTTTAGCACATTCATCTGAAGAAAAGTTTGAAATATAAGATAAACATTCGGATTAAAACTAGCATACGAAATGTCAATAGTTTCACCATAAACTATGAATGGTATAAAATAGCACATCCACAGTCAAACATATCACAAAACCTTCAATACAATATAGAAGTTTTGTATTATAATAAATCAACTTCAAATAAGCGTAAAATCCATTAAAGGATGTTGACATAGATGAAATCAAAACACTTTTTAGAGAAATATCTCTTTCTATTTTTGAAATCATTTAAGAGCCATATAAAATAAAACATTTTCTTTGAAAATATTCTTATAAGCTTGTAAGGAAAGCTTTGAAGATTTTATAACGGCGTAAAATAACCGCACCCGCCGTATAAGTTAAAAAAACATTCTTACCTCAATTCTGTCGAAAAGGTTAAAAAGGACATTGTTTTGAAAACGACGGAAAGATTCCTTTATAAACCTCTTATAAAAAGTAAAACAAGGGTATAAATGACTTTAACCCATATTCTTGTAAATAGTAAAAATGTTTTGAAATACATTTTTAAGAAAACATGGATGTGGATGATAAAGAGATCCCAGTAGATTATTACGTATATACAACCTCGGATAATGAAGAGATTGTGAAATAACCCTTACCTTGTACTTTTCCTTGGTTGGGGTAGGTTAACCTCCTGTATAATGGTGAAATAATTGTTATTAAATTATACAAGAATCATATATATTAATATGATATCATATATGATCTTTTAACAATGATTTGTTAATAATATCTTATAATTATCGTCGTTTCGGGTGTTAACTTACTCATTTTCTTTTATATGTTTTGTTACATAAGTCATGTTTGTTGTATCTTATTCATATCCAGAATGATATCAAGTCCTTAAACATAATTTTTAAATCATTAAATGATAATTATACTTGAATGGATACGATGGAGAATGAATCTCATCGCGTTCGTGGAGACGGTAGTCCGTACGTACGCACGAACGCTACTTCCATTTAATTTTTATTTTAAAAGAATCGAATCCAAATGATTCATAGGTATATTACTATTCCAGTATAATATAATATTTTATATATGTTACTTAAGTTCATTAACACCATCCTTTATACGTTCCATGTGTGGTATGAACGAGTCATATCATTTTAAGGGGGCGGTAGTCCGCACTTCCTCAAATGAAATTATCGTATGTATATACAACATGAAACGAATAATGGTATGAAATAAAATGGAAATACAGAAGCTTATATATAAAATATATATCATTAATATCATATTTAATTACAGTTCCATCATAATGGCCACCATGAGAGGTGGTAAGATGTATTTGAACAATCATCGTTTCGTGAGACGTTAGTTTGCCATCCACAGAAACATTATGTTCATCATCCATTAGATGGAGTTGTGTGTATGTGTAGTTTGAATACTTCTTATAAAAACATCCTAGTATATTGTGGATACTGTTGTTGTTACAAAAGAAAGGAAATAAAAAGAGTTTGGGGGTTGGAGAAGCAAAATAAATGAAAATAATTTAAGAGAAATCGTTACCTTTAATCTAGGTAACTCACTTTGGTTGGAACCAAAGGACTTCTTGAAATGCTTTCTGCCTAAGGGGAAGCTTCAAGGAGGAGGAGAGGGATGTGGGGGGATTAGTTGGGCAGAGTTTGGACGAGCCAAGTGGCTTGAGAGGTGTGAAGAAATGAGAAGGAGGAGTGCCCTTTTATAAGAGGGGTGAGGGGCACCTTTGGAAAAGCTAGAAATATTAATTTATAATAAATTCATATTCGGTTTCTAATGGCTCCAAAGTTGACTATTCAAAGTTTGAGGTGGGGATGGGTCGAAAACAACTCATCCAATAGAATTTAGACAGGTTTGCGTACTTATATTAACCTTATCTTTAAGTATTAACTCTAAGTTAATTAGTTTCACTTTTACAATGTCTCTTTGTATTTTTATATTATATGGTTAATAAACTTACCATATACATCCAAGAGACCCCCAAGTGGTCCATTAATGATTAACCTATCATGATATAAGTCTCTTGGCCGAACCTTAGATTTTTAGGAATTTAATATCAATTAATAATATAATATTTGTTTTAAGAACTCTTTTATGTCAATTTTGACAATATTCAATAGTTGATTTTTTGTGAAACTCATAACAGATTGATTACTTAGAACAAAGTCAATTAAATCAATCCTAATATATCATATTATCCTAGAAAATTAGTTTAATTCATTAAAAGTTTCATATTATATTTATTTGGGTATTTATAATATCATTTATTTTAATTTTTTACTATTATAGTAATTACTGCATCATCATTGTGTCATAAATAAAATAAATTATTTAATGTCTAAAAATTATAAATAAAATATCATTATGTAGGAAATCCTTTTAGCTTTCTAATGAATATTTATTATCCAAAATCCAACTTATATAACCCTATGTAACAATTGTTTTCCTAAAAGATATATGCTTGTGTCATTTTTGTATTCATTTTGACTTAATTAAAATAAAGTGTCATTATCACTTACAAGTGGATCCATGGGGTCCCAAAATTGACACAAAGATTCCCATGGTCGACCATGTATCAACAAATAGGGTTAAGACACGTTTTAGGGTAATTTATTATTATTATAATTTTATTTTTTTACCCTTATTTACCGGATTTACCCTTAACCATGGTAAATAAAATATTTACCGCAGTAATTATTCAAAATGTCTAAAAATAAAAGTTACCTATTTACACAATTTGAACATCCTGATTCCAAATATGGAATCCATTTTTCTAAATTAAAAACACAGAAGTGGCAGAAATTAATTTAAAATTAATTCCCGCTGTCAAAACAAAAAGCGTGTTTTTAAGAGATAATAACTATCAAAAGATTGACACTTGTTTATGTTCGGTTTAATTGTACAATTATGTCCAATGACCAAAATTATATTAAGTGGTAAAAATATATTCTAAATATACTTTAAAACCACTCAAATTCATAATTTATCACTATTAATTGTTTTGATTAAAAAAGTTGTTTTTAATTAAAATTTAGTAATTTTCACTATTCATCAAAATATGAAAGTTATCCGAAAAGTACCAAAATTTCACCCTAGACTAATTTCGATATTCCGAATCCAAAAATGAAGTCCATTTTGAAATATAAAATATATATGATTTCAAAATTTAGGTATTACTATTCATAATGGCTAGTTTGATTGGTTGTGGCGTGTGTTAAAACTCAAGGTTGCGTACAACACACGCTACTATTTTATTCAAAGGAAAGCGTACCGTGGAAGCTTGGGATGTTTCATTTTAAATTTTTGATGTCCCCATTTAGTCAAAAAGTTTAAAATATAGTATTTAAAAAGGGTTCACTATTAAAAGTTGATAAAAGTGCAATACTGAAAATGAATTTGTTCTTGCATTATATCTAAGAAACTCATAATATGGATTCTAAAATTATAAGGATTATATAAAGTTTAAAATTTAGATAATACTATTCATGACCTCTTTTAATGGATTTTTTTTTGGTAAGTCATGGTGCAATTGAACTCGGTGTTGCGTGTAGTGCAAGTTATTGAATTATTTTGAAGAAATAACACACTATGAAATCTTGGGGTGTTACATTCTCCCCTCCTTCAATAAATTGCGTCCTCGCAATTTGAAATTGTTCTTCGAAAATAAAAGGTTGAAAGTATAAAATATATTTGTGGGAAAACCCACATCGGAAATTGGGTTACTAAAATTTAGTCTTAATATGAGGAAAAGATAAATCAAAGGGTCACCACCAAATTATGATCTCGATTAGGAGAACATTGGTGGAAATTAGAGACATATAATCGGAGGAAAAACGTAAATATTTATAGGTAGTGATTGAGGTCATCAATCACAAAAAGTATAAAATTGAGGTCCTTAAACTCATCAATCTATGATGATTTGAAGTGCCATCGGTTCAACAAAATATAGGGTATTGGGATAACACATTTTTGACGTTTCAAAATATCTTAGTTGAAATCCCACATCGAAAAATGAATTAATGAGGCCTCTATTTAAAATAAAGAGTCGAAAGTATGAAGATTACCGAAAATAACACATACTAGGGTTCCATGTAGGAAAATATGGATATGGAAGAAAAATCTAACCATCAATTATCTGATGGAGAGTGGTAGAGAACATGGCTATAAAAAGGCCAACAATCCCAAAGCCATAAATTAGTGATGATTTAAGGTAACATCTAGGAAAACATTTTTGTTCAAAGTTGCTTTTCTTAATATTGAGGAATTTATTTATGAGATTGGCTAAGATCATAAGGAGATATACTTACTTTATAATTAGAGTTTTATCCATTAATAAATTTCTACCACAAACTCATCTTTCACTCTAAAAGATAATAGAATGTAAAAAAAATTCTATTTACACTATTCGTATAGGGTTCCAAAATAAACGAATTTATAATTCATCTACATGATATTTTAATAAAAACAACATTATTTAATCCAGGACATCTCATGGTCCAGTGGTAGGTGATACACCCTTGTCGCCCTTCGGTTGCGGGTTCAAGTCTCGCAGCCTTGCCGGACGCGACGGGTTGCCGCCCGACCTCCGGGTTGTCCTTTTATGGCAATCCAAAATAATCCAAACTAGAACTATCCAAAATAATTCTGTCCAAACTCATAGTCCAACATTTATAAGGAAGGTAAACATAATATAGATCCTTTTTACCCCGTAATAGCATATGAATACCTTCATCATGTATTACCATATTCCTTATTGATTACATTCATGCTCCCTTATTCCATATAGAAAGCTGGATATACTTCATTAATCCAAAAATGTTTTAAACCCCAACAATGATGGAATATACAAATCATTAATCAGTTCCAAGGTAGTCAAGAATATCCAATATATTTTTTCCAAAATAATCATGTATTATTCGAAAATCACTACCTCGGTATCAGAACTATATTATGGTTTATCATTCTCTCAACCATATATTTTCCAAAAATTTATCCTGCTATTGAGTCACTTTTCTTTGTTCCACACAATCTCAAGTCCTTAATGAAATAGTACTGCAGTACCATCCTTATATACTCCATAATTATTATAACAAGTACATTGTTGATACAACACTCAATTGACATAATCAACATAAGAACTCTAATCATTCCTCTTAATCTGTGGTAGTATCATAACTTGATTATTATCCAATAGCATCATTTGCGTCATAGTCTGATGACTGGGACATAGGTTCACGTAGTGTCCAAACTCCTTGCAAATGAAGCATTGTACATTTAAAACCATTTTCTTACCCTTGCAGTCACGTACTTTGTGCCCTTTTCCTCCACACTTATAACAAACTCCCATTCCTTTCAGGGAAGTTCCAAGGTGTTTCTTTCCACAGTTACCACATATGGGAAAATTCTTCTTTTCCATCTTCCCTTTATCCATCTTTCTCTCTTCCATCCTTTTCTTCTCTTGCTTCCCTTCAAAGCCATAGGACTCAGTAAACTCTTTACTTATCTTATCAACACATGATATTATTTCTTCATATGATGATAATACATGGGAGACTATTTCTCTTATAAATTCTAGCTTAATACCATGAAAGATATGATCCTTCCTTCTCTTTGAATCATGTGTATTTCTGGAGTTCTCATTCCTTCTACTGGGCGCCATTTCTAAACAATGGCATAAACTAGATCAGTTTATGAATCAAAATACATAATTCCATACTTATAAAACACCTAACATAAATTGAACTATTTATGGATATAATCCATAATCATAAGAATTTTTTTCTTTGAGGAAGTATATACTCATAATCCCTTCAAAATGATTTGTAAAGAAAATGAGAGTTATCCTAAGCATATCCCCCGGGAGTGTCGTAACCAAGAGTGCAGCAAGGCCCGTTGTCGTGCACCAGTTTCCGTTCGAGTCTAGCTCAAAGCGGTGTTTTCGGGTTTTAACCCTAGGTACATCTGTGCCAGAGCCGCCTCTACCTGCTCGTATCCAAACAGGGATGTATTGCTCGGAAAACTCACAAAATCTCTACAATACCAAAATTCTAGGAAGTTCTTCTATACTAATCCTCAAAGTTCATCTTAGGTCTACGTGCTCTAATCAGAGTTTATCTAAATCTAGCTTCCAAGGTTTGTACTAAACTTCCTCTGATACCAACTGTAACGCCCCGACCCCAGCTACCCAGAGTCGGTGCATTACTTCGTAACATTGGCATGATCACAAGAAGATCAAATCTCGAAAGACCGATTGGTTTAGTAGCCTTGGAAACACTAGATATAATCATAAAGTTTTACATTACATTTCAAAGTGAAAAACTACTACAACAACAAAGTCTTCATATCCACACTATTAACACCTCATAATATCCCTGCAAGTCATTCATAATTTACTTCTTCACTACCTGGGAAAAATAAAACATAGAAAAGGGGTGAGCTCAAATGCCCAGTAAGGATAACAATATAGCGGAACATTCAAAATAAGCATAAACATTTAAGGCAATGAATTACTAAAACAAAAGCCTTTTAAAATTGAACTTCAACATATTATAGAAAAAGTAAAATGAAATAATGCCATTTACTTGTTCACATGGATATTCTACTAATCGAATAATCACATGCAAAAATCAATAACCACTTTCATAATGTTGGAATGCATAATGATAAACGTTAATTTCTTTGTCTAGGCCTCATCCCAAGACCTAGGGGTTACTTCTAACCGGAACCCAACCCGGAGTGCCTCTAATAACCGGACACCAACCCGGAGTGCCTCTAATAACCGGACACCAACCCGGAGTGCCTCTAATAACCGGACACCAACCCGGAGGGCATACTTTTACCAGTCCCTAACCTGGAGGGCTTACTTTAACCATTCCCCAACCTGGAGGGCTTACTTTTACCAGTCCCCAACCTGGAGGGCTTACTTTTACCGGTCCCCAACCCGGAACATACTTGTTTATCACATTCATCTGAAGAAAAGTTTGAAATATAAGATAAACATTCGGATTAAAACTAGCATACGAAATGTCAATAGTTTCACCATAAACTATGAATGGTATAAAATAGCACATCCACAGTCAAACATATCACAAAACCTTCAATACAATATAGAAGTTTTGTATTATAATAAATCAACTTCAAATAAGCGTAAAATCCATTAAAGGATGTTGACATAGATGAAATCAAAACACTTTTTAGAGAAATATCTCTTTCTATTTTTGAAATCATTTAAGAGCCATATAAAATAAAACATTTTCTTTGAAAATATTATTATAAGCTTGTAAGGAAAGCTTTGAAGATTTTATAACGGCGTAAAATAACCGCACCCGCTGTATAAGTTAAAAAAACATTCTTACCTCAATTCTGTCGAAAAGGTTAAAAAGGACATTGTTTTGAAAACGACGGAAAGATTCCTTTATAAACCTCTTATAAAAAGTAAAACAAGGGTATAAATGACTTTAACCCATATTCTTGTAAATAGTAAAAATGTTTTGAAATACATTTTTAAGAAAACATGGATGTGGATGATAAAGAGATCCCAGTAGATTATTACGTATATACAACCTCGGATAATGAAGAGATTGTGAAATAACCCTTACCTTGTACTTTTCCTTGGTTGGGGTAGGTTAACCTCCTGTATAATGGTGAAATAATTGTTATTAAATTATACAAGAATCATATATATTAATATGATATCATATATGATCTTTTAACAATGATTTGTTAATAATATCTTATAATTATCGTCGTTTCGGGTGTTAACTTACTCATTTTCTTTTATATGTTTTGTTACATAAGTCATGTTTGTTGTATCTTATTCATATCCAGAATGATATCAAGTCCTTAAACATAATTTTTAAATCATTAAATGATAATTATACTTGAATGGATACGATGGAGAATGAATATCATCGCGTTCGTGGAGACGGTAGTCCGTACGTACGCACGAACGCTACTTCCATTTAATTTTTATTTTAAAAGAATCGAATCCAAATGATTCATAGGTATATTACTATTCCAGTATAATATAATATTTTATATATGTTACTTAAGTTCATTAACACCATCCTTTATACGTTCCATGTGTGGTATGAACGAGTCATATCATTTTAAGGGGGCGGTAGTCCGCACTTCCTCAAATGAAATTATCGTATGTATATACAACATGAAACGAATAATGGTATGAAATAAAATGGAATTACAGAAGCTTATATATAAAATATATATCATTAATATCATATTTAATTACAGTTCCATCATAATGGCCACCATGAGAGGTGGTAAGATGTATTTGAACAATCATCGTTTCGTGAGACGTTAGTTTCCCATCCACAGAAACATTATGTTCATCATCCATTAGATGGAGTTGTGTGTATGTGTAGTTTGAATACTTCTTATAAAAACATCCTAGTATATTGTGGATACTGTTGTTGTTACAAAAGAAAGGAAATAAAAAGAGTTTGGGGGTTGGAGAAGCAAAATAAATGAAAATAATTTAAGAGAAATCGTTACCTTTAATCTAGGTAACTCACTTTGGTTGGAACCAAAGGACTTCTTGAAATGCTTTCTGCCTAAGGGGAAGCTTCAAGGAGGAGGAGAGGGATGTGGGGGGATTAGTTGGGCAGAGTTTGGACGAGCCAAGTGGCTTGAGAGGTGTGAAGAAATGAGAAGGAGGAGTGCCCTTTTATAAGAGGGGTGAGGGGCACCTTTGGAAAAGCTAGAAATATTAATTTATAATAAATTCATATTCGGTTTCTAATTTCTCCAAAGTTGACTATTCAAAGTTTGAGGTGGGGATGGGTCGAAAAGAACTCATCCAATAGAATTTAGACAGGTTTGGGTACTTATATTAACCTTATCTTTAAGTATTAACTCTAAGTTAATTAGTTTCACTTTTACAATGTCTCTTTGTATTTTTATATTATATGGTTAATAAACTTACCATATACATCCAAGAGACCCCCAAGTGGTCCATTAATGATTAACCTATCATGATATAAGTCTCTTGGCCGAACCTTAGATTTTTAAGAATTTAATATCAATTAATAATATAATATTTGTTTTAAGAACTCTTTTATGTCAATTTTGACACTATTCAATAGTTGATTTTTTGTGAAACTCATAACAGATTGATTACTTAGAACAAAGTCAATTAAATCAATCCTAATATATCATATTATCCTAGAAAATTAGTTTAATTCATTAAAAGTTTCATATTATATTTATTTGGGTATTTATAATATCAATTATTTTAATTTTTTACTATTATAGTAATTACTGCATCATCATTGTGTCATAAATAAAATAAATTATTTAATGTCTAAAAATTATAAATAAAATATCATTATGTAGGAAATCCTTTTAGCTTTCTAATGAATATTTATTATCCAAAATCCAACTTATATAACCCTATGTAACAATTGTTTTGCTAAAAGATATATGCTTGTGTCATTTTTGTATTCATTTTGACTTAATTAAAATAATGTGTCATTATCACTTACAAGTGGATCCATGGGGTCCCAAAATTGACACAAAGATTCCCATGGTCGACCATGTATCAAAAAATAGGGTTAAGACACGTTTTAGGGTAATTTAGTATTATTATAATTTTATTTTTTTACCCTTATTTACCGGATTTACCCTTAACCATGGTAAATAAAATATTTACCGCAGTAATTATTCAAAATGTCTAAAAATAAAAGTTACCTATTTACACAATTTAAACATCCTGATTCCAAATATGGAATCCATTTTTCTAAATTAAAAACACAGAAGTGGCAGAAATTAATTTAAAATTAATTCCCGCTGTCAAAACAAAAAGCGTGTTTTTAAGAGATAATAACTATCAAAAGATTGACACTTGTTTATGTTCGGTTTAATTGTACAATTATGTCCAATGACCAACATTATATTAAGTGGTAAAAATATATTCTAAATATACTTTAAAACCACTCAAATTCATAATTTATCACTATTAATTATTTTGATTAAAAAAGTTGTTTTTAATTAAAATTTAGTAATTTTCACTATTCATCAAAATATGAAAGTTATCCGAAAAGTACCAAAATTTCACCCTAGACTAATTTCGATATTCCGAATCCAAAAATGAAGTCCATTTTGAAATATAAAATATATATGATTTCAAAATTTAGGTATTACTATTCATAATGGCTAGTTTGATTGGTTGTGGCGTGTGTTAAAACTCAAGGTTGCGTACAACACACGCTACTATTTTATTCAAAGGAAAGCGTACCGTGGAAGCTTGGGATGTTTCATTTTAAATTTTTGATGTCCCCATTTAGTCAAAAAGTTTAAAATATAGTATTTAAAAAGGGTTCACTATTAAAAGTTGATAAAAGTGCAATACTGAAAATGAATTTGTTCTTGCATTATATCTAAGAAACTCATAATATGGATTCTAAAATTATAAGGATTATATAAAGTTTAAAATTTAGATAATACTATTCATGACCTCTTTTAATGGATTTTTTTTTTGGTAAGTCATGGTGCAATTGAACTCGGTGTTGCGTGTAGTGCAAGTTATTGAATTATTTTGAAGAAATAACACACTATGAAATCTTGGGGTGTTACAACATTAATGGATCATTTTTGTAGCATAACATTGAATTAATTGAAGTGTAATAGATGCACTATTTCATAAATGAAATAGTTTAATGACGTGACATCACAACATAATATAAATGTTGTGATGTGTTTTATTTTAATCGATTAACATGGTGGATAGTTGGGAATCAAAGTGGGGATTTTCTCAATTAAACTGAAAGCGATAACTCTCTCCGATGACAAATTAAGAACATTGGGAGATCGTTAATGACTTCAATATATCTCGATGAATGGGACTTGTGAGTGACCAATGCCTTAAACCTCTTGAATCTTTGCAGGTGGACTGCTTCAATGTCGAATTGCTTCAAGGTAGGAATTGTTAGATTGATTTTTCCCTTTTCCCATTCTTCATTCTAAAGTGACGAACACGGGTCATCCCAAGAACCGGTTGACCCTCATATCACTTTTCAATGATTTAAGGGTTCATTTTTTATGGGGTTCTTATATGGGGATTAAATATTATTTGATAAAACATAATCCCTGACATCCCCCTATTTTTAAATTCTAATATAGAGGGAGTGGGTCGACACAAAAAAATCGCGAGACACTTCGCTTTTGCGTTTTTCATGGACAAGTTTTTGAAATGGAGGAAAAAAAATTGAGGCCTTCGTTGGGATGGTGACACCCCATAGGGGCAAGAGGCATGTACGATGCAAATAACGGACCACCGGTATTGATATGCCTGGGGCGGCGGCTGCGGGCGGGTTGATGTGCGCCTTCCTACAGTTCCGATGGTGACTGTTTCTTATCGATCGAGACTCAGCGAAGCTAGAGGAGCCACCGGCTGGGCTGGTGCCATGCCTCTGGGACGCGGCTCATAGCCATGGGGCATGGTTTATTGGGGCACGCAGTCTCCTAAACACCTACGGAATATCTAACTGGACATATTGAATGTCCACGTAGGGGAAATTCCCATGTAAACCAACTATGGTGGGAGAATTGGAAGATAGATGACCCACGGGGTGATGGGGAGCCAGATATGGCATCTAGTCGTGTCTTGGCCAGGTCGATCAGGCAGGGTGTGGGCCGCCACATTAGGTAGGGTCGGGCCCGTGACCCAATAGAACGGAGTGGGGAGGACCCAGATAGGGTCCGAGTCAGTTTAATAGACCACGAGATGTGTTAGGTCTAGCCGGTCCAACTGTGTCGGACTAGACGTGGACCCCACTGGCCACTTTTTCTAAAAAACACAAATATCATTCAAAGTCGGTGTCCATTTGATGAGACTTTTGTTGTGTTGAAACCCTCACGAGGAGGAATATCTATTAGAATACTCTATGGATTCATTAATGGAAGTTGAAATACATTTATTATCTTTGGGGAGTGTTCTTCTATGAGAAATCATTGTGAGTATGGAAACCATGCAGTTGACTGAGACCTAAACACAGCTGACAAGAGACCTTATGTAGATTAGCTACTATTTCCTTGTGGGGAGAACCTTCTATGTGGTCCAGAAGGTCCTTGGGGGGATCAGATTCTTTTTGACCTGACAGAACAATGGAACTCGATAGGAAGACTGCCTCAGTATGGCGAAGGTGGGAAGCAGCTTCTGTGTGACCCGACATACCCACAGCGGGGAGCGACTTCTGTCTGACCCAACATACCAATGGTACTCATCAGGAATGATTACTATAATAGTCAAAAGCCAGTGGGAAGTAGATTCTATATGACCCATCAGGCCCACTGTACTCATTAAGGAGGAGTACCCCAGTATCCCATGGGGTTAGATGTTGTGACCAATGGTCCAACCTTTCTAAGTCTAAATTATACATGGTGTGAGTTGTCTTTTTTTGTGATCATGCTTTATGATCATGCTTCATGGTTTTCTTGTGGATTTCATCGTGTTATTTCCTTTGTTTTTTGGGGTCCCTAATGAGTATTTTGTTACTAAACCCTACACGGGATTCACCTTTATGTGTTGTGTCTGGTGTAGACGAAATCCACCTTGACGGAGGACTTGGTGGCCCTAGACCCGGTGAAGCCCAGTGAGACCAGACATGTGGGGCAGATGTCTATGGAATCTGGTATCTACTCTTTACTTACCCATCATGTGGGGTTTCCATTGCGTAGCTTTCAAATTTTTCCTTTTACCTCACTATTTTCATTTTATCATTTTTGGGTTTTTATTCTAGACCATTTGACCTAAAATTTGTACATTTACTTAGTTGTTTTTAGTGTAATTCATGTTTACTTTCCCAGATATGGGACGTGGTTGTGTGTGTGTGTGTAAAGTTACTCAGGAAAATGCCTCCCACTTGCAGGTTGATGCCTTCAATGCTATTTTCCAACCCCTATCCTTCTGGAGGCGGGATTTGGGTATGTCACAACACTGGCCCTACTGGATGGATCATGATAGTACCTAATGGCCTTTTATGCATATTTATATATTATTTCCCAAATTACCCCCATCTTGTAACATCTAAGCCTTGAAACCGTTCAAATATACCAAAAAATAAGTAATATAAAAGGATGAAAGTTTGTCAAAAAATAATAAATAAGGAAAATCCAAAAATAATCTTCAAAACATACCTTGTAATTCTAATTCCATTAAAAAATTCAGTTAAATCCAATTGAATTTTTTTTCATTGAAAATATTTACACAATAGAATGATAATAAAACACACACACACACACATACCCACACACTTACACACACACACATACACATATATATATGAAAGTGGTTATATCATCATTTGGTATAATAGGAAAAAATTTATCTTCTTTCATATTAATATATTTTCATAACAAAAATTTTAAATTTCAAATGGAGGTGTATGTGTCACAGACTAACTTGAATCACCCAAATATCCAGAACCCAAGCTATTCATGGAATATCCAAAAGGGAATTCTGGATCCCCCTATGTATTAAATAAGAATCTCGGAATCAAGAACAACCTTTGGGAATTATTATTTTACAAAAGAATATAAAACAATATGACATAGATTAAGAAAATGTTACTACGCCAATAAAATTAAACAGTTGAAATGATACTATGGTGAATAAAATATATGAGCCCAAAACCTCAAACTAAAACAAACATTATAATTATATTAAGAACCCCTATTCATGTGATAGATAGTCACCCCAGACTCCTAAACCCTACTAACAAACAATCCCATAACCACCATGTGGTGCCTTTCCATTACCTACAACTGATAAAATATGATCTACAAACACCTAAATGTGTATGTTGGGTGTGATAAAATAATCCCAATAGGATAAAACTGAGTGTTAAATAAGCAAAATTTAGATTATAAACAAGTTATTCCAAATTAAATAAGCACTTGTTAGGATATATAATTTTGTATAGTGTAATATAAAACATGGAAATCCACCGTTTTCATAACCAGTAAAACATTTCCAATAAAATGGGTTTCAAATTAATTCTATAAAAAATTAAATAAACATTTAAAATGATTAAAATAATGAAAATTTTCCATTATATAAATTAGTTATGGGTTACAGAGGATCCTTATATATTTTCTCTAATCGATAGGCCACTTGCTGAGAACATTACCTTATAACAACAGGACAAGAGGTTAATATTTCACTCTGGATACTGGTTCACTACCAAAATAATTAGGATACCTAGTGCATACATTACCCTATAAAAATGGGAATAGGAGGGTAATAGTTCACTCTAGAGAGTGTCTTCCATCATTTACAATGACCAAATTTTTTCTTACCATTTTCCACAACCAAAATAATTCAAAAATTAATTTCACATATAGATAAACATATGAATATGTAACCTTATAAAATATTATTTCAAATATAATGTTTTGAATAAAATTTAAGGGAAAATCTATTTCATTTCAATATTCAAAAATACCAAAATTCATCGAATCATTATACATTTTGATAAAAAGTTTAATAAATAATTTTAAAAGAGAAATATACACAGTTTAAAGGATGAAGTATTTTCATTATGTCACCTACCTTAAAAAACATGGATTTTGACTACCTAAAAATCTAAAACATATAGAGCGAAAGGGCTCAAAGAAGCAACTAGAAGATCTCTAGATTCCCCATTAATAATAAAAAATTAGTATCAGAAGAATTATCTTGTTTTTTATAGTCAATACAATGCAAGAAACAAGAATAATAAAAATAAGAATAGTATATATAAATTAAAATAGAGTTAAACATGTTGAAAGTGGGTAACGACTTTAATAGAAACTATTATCCCCCACGTTTTCAAGTTGCGGGAGCAAAAATCTTCCGAATAGGGAACATAGGTTCATGTAGGTTGTGTTTAAGTCAAGGGAGAAATAGGAGAAAGAAAAAAAATAGAGGATATGGGGAAAAATATTATATTTTCATAACTTTTCTTAGCCATAACAACATTAATTGAAATTTGGTGCCTATCTACTTGCGATTCGCTAGGCTACCAACTAGCGAGTGGGATACTGTATAATAGGCGGTGGCTAGCTATCTATATAGTTTGGACAAGAATATTTAAAACATTCTACCTCTTCCACTAGCTGGCCAGTGGCTAGTCACCAGTGATCTAGTGGACCACCTGTTGCCCATGTTAGCCTAGTCCAGTCCACTGATTGGCCAGTATATCTCATTGACTAGTCAGTGGACAACTTATAGTTTTTTAGCAATAAGTTTAGGTCCACACATTAACGACAAATATAGACACACCTCTAAAGCCTCATAAAAACTATAAAAAATTAAAATTTACTAGGTATTGGAAAAAGTATAAAGAAACCAAAACTTGTGGTTTTTAGTACCTAAAAACAATTGTGGGATGTGACAGTATAAACAATAATTATATTGGTTATCACTTTGAATTTTTTAAAGATTTAATTATATCTAAAACATTATTTCAAAGAAATATTTATTATTTTAAAATTAATATTCCAATGGTAGAGGAAAATGACATATATTTATAATTATATTTATACTATCTATTCTAAAATGGAATACAGAATAGAATTTCCTTGTTTCATGATTCAGATTATTATAGAATTCAAAAAAAAAATTCTAATTATAAATGAGTATTTTTATATGGTATAGTGAGATTATTTCATTAAGGATATTCAATTACAACCTTTTGGATAAATGGATTGTTTTATACCATTCCATATTCACTATCAATCTGTATATGACTTCATAGAATACCATATTTTATTCTTAAGAGGTATTGTATGATGAACAATAATTTTTATATATAATTTTATATCACATATATATATAATAAATAAATAAAATACTTTAGATCCATACCTTATTAATGTATACTGTCTCAGAAAATGAGGTACATATTTATAAAACTATCAAATATATTAAAAACTTCATTATATATATTCTATAACTCAATATTATTATTTTAGTCAACATGATTTTCATGTTAAATAAAGTAAAATTAAAGGGTGAGTTAGTATCATAGTAAGAATATAATACAAAAAAATAATGAACATAGTGATCAATGTAAACTATATACAGAACATTGATCATTATATTAAACATGAACATAAGATACAAATAAATAATATCATGAAATAGTAAATTTCTATTTATAAATGTAAAAAATATAATAAAGATATATCATACGAAAATGTTAAGGCCTGCTTACCAGACAATATAGCATTGTTTATCTAGTCTCAAATCTTATGCCTCATATGTAGTATCCCAAGAGATATGAGCATTAACCAATATATTAAAGGAATATATAATTGTTTTCCCACACATAAAATCATATAATATTATAAATAATGTGTTAAATATAGAATGAAAAGTATAAAATGAATCATATATAAATCATTAAGAAATATATGGATAACACATGATAAAATGGAAACATGATTCATATAAACATATTACATCATAACATGGTATCTATTAATGAGTAAGTGGATTTAATACATGTAAATACCTATAAAAATGGATGGTATATTCATAAGATTTATCCCATGATATAAAAAAGATATAATAGTTTGACCACAGATAAAATAAAATTACTCAAAATGATTAATTGACGTGAAATCAATGAAAGATATAGGAAATGACATTCCAAAAATATTATAACATATATATTAGGAATAAATAATGTTTTGAATAAGAAAATTGCATGAAACTATATATAGAATATACATATGAAAATATATATTTGAACTTGAAAAAATTGCACGAAAATCTTATAAAATAAGATATATGATGAAGTTAAATTTTGAAGAGAATAAAAGATAATTTTCCATACAATTTCATATTTAAAAAACAAGGATAGGTAAATGACATATGTATATATAAATCAAACTAAATTAAAATATAATGATTTAATTATAAAAATAAATTACACAATACATCAAATATGGTAAATTGATAAGAGACAATTCTAATCCAAATGAGATAACGTAGACTGATATTTCCCTAATATTGACATCGAGTAGCTTCGATTGACAATAAATTATATTATAAGAATGTTTTTTATTGTAAAATTATTTTATACCATTTTTAATCATATTATTAATAATTTATATCAATAATTAATTATAAGATAACAATTAATTATCCAATAATAATTAATTATCAATAATAGTATAAATGAGAGATTTATTCTGATAATTACAATGTCATTTTAGTGTTTCATCTTTTAGAATCTTTCTATAATAATATATTCATCATCAACACACATGTATGGGTAATTATATTATTTATTTTATATGATATTTATATATAAATCTTCAAGATCAATCCTTTATGATGATTAAATTGAGTTTATTAATTTTTTGTGTTTCATGGAACAAAAAATCATTGACCATTTGACCAACCATAAATGAAATTATATGTATGTTAATAAAATCCTTAAATAATATTAAAGATCAAAAATAAAAAATATATATATTATTTTTTATAATTTTCATCCATGAAATGATGGATATTATTTGAAATAAATCAACCTCATATATAGTAAAAATTGATCATACATATTACATGTTGAATGTGATAATGTATAAGGAACATTAAATTTTTAAAGAATATATTAATTTTTCATAAACCATAAAATATTTATATCATATTTATTTAATTGATAATTGGATAAATCAGGATTCATTTTAAAAATTAATAGGAAATTCATATATAAAATAGATATTACCTTTTCTTTTAAAATTCTTTTGCTAAATTCCTAACGTCTTAAATACTCTGTGAGTTCGTATACCATAACATTACTTTGGTGATAATGATTCATAAAAGGAGGAATATATTATTATTTTTTAAAATAGTCTTAATTATTTTTTAATTTTTCAATGTGGGATAAAGAGGTATTTATTAGTTGTGGAGAGGTATATTTTAAAAATATAAAGTGAATATAATATAATTTCATTACCATGAAATTAAATTATCATTTACATTATAAATAATAATACTGATATATTCCATTAAATAAACCAACTTTTTCCTAAAACCATTAATGAATTTTTTTTAAAGATGATATTTTTGTTACATTGGTTCTAAATCGTATTTTCCACATTAACTATGTTATAAAAAATATTAAAAAAAAATTATAACCTAGTTTTAATTTATCTAATACAAATATAAAAGTTATTTTATTAAAAAAAATTATACATGATAAATTATTTTTTTAACGTAATTTGTTAATGAACGAAAACATTAGTTGGGAGAGGCATTTTGTAACATTTAAAATTATTATTTATTATTATATAAAAAACATTATACTTTATTTGATTTGAAATAATTAAAAAATAAATATTACTTTAATTTTTTTCCGGGTATATTTAGATTCATGTATTTATATTCTGTCAATAGTATTTATTTACATATATAGTTATTTAACAGTTTACTATAACAATCACTTTACTCTTTTTATAGTCATGTTACTATATTAATAGTCTATTTCTAATGGATACCTTACCCATTACAGTTTCCATATTAACTATTAACACCCTATATGTTCCTATTAAATCCTATACCTTTAATTATCTTAGTTTTCTACCAATATTTGAAATCATTATTTTTCAGAATTATTATCTAATTTGAAATATTTTTCTATTTTAATACAATATTACTCAATATTACGATATTTATTAGTGACGGTGATACAATGGATTTCAACCGTTTCATAACATTATTTACATGTATTTATAATATTATTATACTTATATTGAACGCATGTAATATATATATTTTTAATGGATAATGATGTATTATTATGTAATAATATAACTTTTATTTTTTTATATAGTGGATTTGATTTACTTAGAGTACAATTAATATTGATTCCATTAATTAAAAATTTTAAAAATCATTTAATTATGATACAAAGATATGTTGAGTAATATAAAAATTATTTTAAACTCAAGTTCATTAAATTATTCCCCACATTAAAATTCAAATTAAAACCCTTAATCATGAATAGGTATGGGTAATTTTATATCATTATATCTTCAATATCTCATGTTGTTTCTACATACTTATAATTATACAATGATACATTGAATACGTGAGTTTTATTAATTCATAGGGCATTATCTCTATGATCAAATATTTTCATCAGGTTCTCTTCATAAGGTATATTATCCACCAATTTTACATCATCTGGACTCTGAACATGTGAGGGATCTAGTGTAACAAGCAATGATTTTAATATATGTTGTGTAAAATAAATATATTGTTGAATAGATTTTGATAGAAACAACACTGAACTAATGGAATAATACTTTTATAAAATCAATGGTAAATATCAAAACATCATTAATATAAACTTTTAAAACAAATAAATCAATACTCATTATAATTGATATTAAATTATGTAGAAATAGTTAATGTTTTAGAGGTACACTTTTATATTAAAGTGGGTTTTCATTATATTTGTATTTTAAATTATAAACTAATTTTGGAATTTTGGAATTTCAATTTGATTAAATAATATTAATTTTTAATTTAATATCAAAATATTCAAAGGATTCATTTTTATGGTTTTTCTATAAAGGATTATTTTTAGGTGAATGGTGAGAAATATCGTGTTCTAAAATAAGATATTTTTTCTATTGATTAATTATTCAATATACACCTCTCAGGATTAAATTTTTTTTAATGTAACATATCTATTATTTTCTAATTTATAAATCAATAAATTTAATGGGGATAAATTTTATACATGATTCTGGCATAAAATCATTTTTGTGGTTAAAATAATTTTTCAAAAATATGTTTCTCATTGCATTTATTCATAATTATATTAAAATTTTCATTTTACTACTTCTAAAAATTCAATTTTGTAAAAATGATTTCATATTCAGAATAATAATTCTCACATTAGATAATGAAGTCCATTTATTATTTTTCATAAAAAACATTTTTCGTAGTAAAATTTTGTCACCATAGTATAGGTAAAAAGGGATAAAGAGGGGGTTAAACTAAAGGATAAAGCATAAAATATCTCTAAACTATATATAAATTATATTATTTGAGATTAAGTAGACCTTTAATTATCATAAATTTAAAATTGGTCTAAATTGGATAAAATTCCAATGAGAAATATATTTATTATATTTAAGAGATCTTAAAATTTACACGTGTGGCCCTCCTCTGACTTATATAATTGTACCTCAGATAATCATTTGTCAACACAAATTGAGAACTATGACTTATAAAAAATATATCCAAACAAACCCCAAACTGCCTTATCCATTCCCTAGTGTTTTTGGTCTTCCTAAAATTACAATATAAGAATCATTAAGGTTTTTTAAAAGAGATCATCCAAGGAAGAAGTATATGTTCAAACCAAGATCTATTAAGTATCATTATTCTTAAACAATTTCAAAATATTATACTAAACAATTAATATAATTTAAAATATATAATTAATATAATGATTTATTATAATTATTTTGTAAAAAACATTCTTTACTTCCTTGTCATCAATTCAAAATGAAAATGATGTCCAAGAATTGGTGCAAAATACTGCCTCCGTGTATAGTGTATTTCATTTTTCATTTCTACCTCACATGGATGGTGATATATATATATATATATATAATATATTTATTTTATTTATTATATAATTATACTTATTTAAAGATAACCTATTCTTACACATTGAAATTCTAAAGTATAACTTTGTGTTTGATAGTGTTTATGACATGTATCACCAAGCGTGTAAGGAAATAAAATATCCACATACTCTACTATATATATACTATTTCAAATAAATTAAAAAAAATGTATAAATCTTAATCTAAACAACACAAATTTATCTTTCATTACATATGAGAGAGTCTTTCCTTGATAGCATAAGTTATACGCAAGACTCGGTATCACTGAACAACGATATATTATTAAAATATTATTATTTAAGATTATATGATATAAACTAGATGTTATGTTTGTATTTATGAATAGTATTAACTAAATTATCAAAATTTATGTTTCATATAAATAGAAATGTAATTTATTGTTAACCTATTAATGAAAAATGAATATAAGAACAAATTGGATATTAACATAAATATTACTATTATTAGGCTTCTAAATGGGTTTTTTATTAATAAAAATAATTAATTAAAATTATTATATGATTGAAATAATATATATATTTTATATATTAAATGAAAATAAATTATACTCATCCATTATGAAATATATGTATAAGATAAGAACAAACCTAATTTTACAAATAAAAACGAGGCCATTTTTGTGAATTTTAATGGAGAACCCATTTAATGTTTGAATTTTTTATCTTTAATAGATTTAATATTTCAAAATAAACTTAATATTTCATATAAAAACATAATAATTAGGTTATGGTGAATTTTTTATATTATTCTTAATCATATTATTTTCTAATGAATAGTTAAAAATTCTGAATTTTTTTTCAAACCTGATTTGTCATCTAATTTATTTATAAAGTTAAATTATAATTATAATTAGTTTTAAAGTTTAATTAAATCATATTTTTATAAATTAATAAAATATATTTTATTTTAATCAATTTCACTTTGAAATTAATTATAAAAATATCGCAAACTTTCAGAAGTGTTTACATTAAAAACCTGCATTCTTGTCCTGCCTGTGGGGTTAAATTTAAATCAATTTCTACCACTTCTATAATATTAATTTTCTAAAAAGTATTTCATATTTGGAATAATAATATTTTATAATTTCTGTTAATATCAACATAGTTTTTAACCAAAAATATTACTGAAAGTGATTAAAATTAATTACAACATTTAAGGTTAAATTATGCTTAATAAGGGACTAAACCTTAACCATAAGGCCCAAAACGACCTGTAAAAATGTCCAAAATATATTTTATAGGAATATTTAGACCATATAATCTCTTTTAAATAATTTGTTCCATTATTTTATGCACTAGAAAATTGTAAAACGTGGGAATAATTCCTTTGTCAAAATATTACAAGAGTGACACTCGTCCTTCACTACAAAAGGCCGCCATTTATCGACATTACTCACACCTATCAAACCAAGTATGTTCACCCATTACCTGCCTAATTAAATTCCAAAATTTCCTCCACAAGATCTTGAATCATCACATTGTTCAGGAAACCTTCCAAGGAATCCCATTTGTATAAAGCTAAAGGAGTTACCCATTTCTTTACATAACACTTTCCAGTGATATCTTTTATTTAATTTAATTTTCCAACAACTCAAATTGCCTTATTATATGTTCATATAATAACACCAATATCCTAAATATAAATATATATTTTTATATTTAGGGTTACAAATACAATCTCACAAACTTCCATCTAATGAAAAACGAACATACTATTTATATGATTGTCAAAATACTACCTCACGAAATAATGATTGTTCATTTTTCATTTACGCATCTCATGGAGATAATTGTGATGGAAAATATATTTATATATGATATATATTATATTTATTATGTCTATAATGTTATTTAATTTGTTTATAACTCATACCTCTATAGATTCTGTTTTGCGTAAATATGATAACATCACTTGTGAAAGTGTGAACTACTGCCCCCACAATGTGATGTGATTCATTCACATTGTACATGAAACATATTAAGGATTATATTAATAAAAATATAGGACATACATTAAATATATATGTTTTTGGAATTATAATATAAATTAGTATTCAAATAATCTACATTATATTCTTTTAAAAATACAGCAATGAAATGATGGTAGCATTCATGCATACGCAAGGACTGCCATCTCCATGAATGGTGCATTTAACTTATTATCTCCAAACATTATTGATTATTATAGATACATATATACTGGATTTATTTTATTTTAACATCACGGTTTTCATTTTTTTTATTAAACAATGATATATTGAATGGAACAACAAATTACAAGTTACAACAAACTCGACAAACTAGGCAATTAACACATGAAATAGTTACAATAATGAAATATTATTGACCAGATTGTAATAAGATATTATATTAGGATCATATATGATATAATAAATATTTATATGGTGTTTTTAGAAGTTATTTACATGTTTAAACCACTTTTACATGAGGGAAAATGACGTTCACCTAAAAGGAAACACAGGGTAAGGGATTCTTATCTCATTTCCTTTCCATGAGGCATACTTTTTTGTGAAACTAATTTCTTATATACAGTGTACACACTTCAACATAAATTTAATATTATTAATAAATATTTATTAATGGTATTTTTTGTTTAAATATTAAGTATTTCTTTTAAGGTTATTTGAGTTAAAATTTACCAACTCGAATAGAATTGCATAATTCAATTTCTTTTCATTAAGTTATATTACATCCTCACTGTTGTTAAAATTCTAAGATTATGTGTGTAATAAATTTTTACTATCTTTTTTTGTATTTCCACTTCCAGTATGTTGAATTATAGTTGATACACATAATCTACTCATTGATTCATTCTTACATCAACGTTATATTTTATTCAAGGGTCTATTGTACAATCTCATTTTATTCATGATTTTTTGCAATTGAATTTCCATTTGAGGTAATTATTGGATAATTTTTCAGTAAAACATTTCATTTAAATATCCTTTTCTTTATAATTACCATTTTCAATTATTAGTACCATTTTTTTGTCTTTGTTACCCAAATGATTTAAAAAATAATTTTATGAAAACCTGACTTCATTTATCTATTTATGTTGAGAATCTATTTTCATCTAAAAAACCATTTCTTCCAAAAAAAAATTTCAATATTTTTTTTGTCCATTAAAAATTTATTTTTAATGATATTTTACCCCTTCTTATTGTTTATTAATTTATTCAATGGAATATTCATTTCTCTTTCAGAATAAGAAATTTTTCTAACCCTTTTTAACCTACAAAAGGATTGTTTCTTTTTAACTCATATGAAATGATCAAATTTATCCACCATAAGATCATTGAATATTCCTTTTAATTATTAAATGGTTAATTTTTAATGGAAATTCTTTTAAAAGTGATTTTCAATGTAATTTATTTTCCAAATGTTTTTCAAAATTATTTTCAATGAAAATTATATTTTCCTCAAGAATATTATATGAAGTTATTTTTTTCATCAATAACCACAACCCTATATTTTTACTCCAGTTGGGATATTTTGTATTGATACCATCCATATCCTTTTTATGGATTGTTTTTGATTTATTTTACATGTAATGAATTTATATTCACTTCCATGATTTTCTTGTTATTACCCTTGAAATATTCAATTTCATATGACCATTGATCATTTAATTTACCCTAATTATCTATATAATTAATCATCCTTATTAAAATTACCATAATTTTAAACCATTTTACATACATTTTTTACTCTGAATGTTATTTGATTAAAAATGGATTTATTTGAAAATTTGAATTTCTCAATCAATACAGTTATTTGATAAGTCATATTTTTTTGATTATTCGATATGAGTGATACTTTGGAATAGAAATGATGGGTGGGTCCCAGAAATTATATATCCCATTGATTAATCGACATGTAATCATTAGACAAATTAGTTGTTCATGTTGATTGGGTTTCAACCCTTAATTTAAATCCTATTGAAAATGTTCCTGACGGTATAGGTTTCCATGTTATGGAGAAATGAAATCCAATAATTAATCATTTCCCTAATATAGACTCTTTTATTATTAACTGTGAGATTTTACATCAATATATCTATGGATACATTTCATTTTAATTTTTTTATTAAGTGGCATGGGTTTTCTGTTCCATAAATTTTCATATTGGTTACTCCTTATCTAGTTATTTTAATGGAATGTACTTCCATTTTTACCATCCAATATTATTTATAATTTCAGTAATTTATTACATGGAATGTTTGTTTAGTTATTTACATTTAAATATTTATTATTCTCGTTGATTCATTATTCCTTCTTTTATGACTTACATAACCTTACAGATCATTTGAGCTCACCGTTAATTAGATTCCTCTCCCCCGGAATTCAATATGTGTACAAAGAAAGATTTAAAAGGACTTGATAGATGGAATAATATTTTTAACATAGAAAGTAAAATGAAAAGAAAAAATTATATTTTATTTAGTGTATTATTTTTTAATAAATGGATCATGTATGTATCTACTTTACCAAGACTACTAAACTCTTTAGCAGTTTAGGTATTTATTCCTTGTAATCATGTGAATGTAATAAGTATCATACACTAGCTCTGAGCATCTGGGGTTGAGTCACTATATTTTGTAGCAAATGAATTTTATTATCAACATTGGGAACAATATTTAGGAAGAAATAGCTTAGATAAAAAAACTAGACACAATAATTTTATGAATAGCATATAAGAACATGCTATAATTTTTTTAGGGTAGATATTATGTTGGTATTCCTCAAAATACATCACCATCTAGATACTACAAGTAGATTTGGATCAGGCACAAATGTACCTATGAATAATAACTCTCACACGGTGTTCTGAGACTAACTCGGAATAACTTATTACATGAGAACATGCCTTACTACGCACCTTGTTTGACACTGCTGGGGGATATGCTTTTCATATCCATAGTTTATTTACAAATGATTATAAATAATATGAAAAGATAATGACAATGAATGATCATGGTTATAATTAAGGTCTTTTAAATTTTTAAATATGTTTTCATTATTTTGTTATCTTTTAAATAATTATATACTTTTATCAGTATGACTATTATTGAAAACACTATTGTTTCTGGTTTAGAAAATTGTTAGAACATGGGGGATTCAAGATAGCATTAGACATAAAGGAAAAGGTGGTGAAAATGAGAAACCAAATGAGGCATTGAAAGTATAAAAGGATATAATGTTTGTTAAAAATATGTTCTGAAAAAATATTATTAAAAATACATACCTATATTAACTCCCAAACACACCAAATAAGATAAGGATAGAGGTTGCTAATAGCTATAGTGGTGGAGACTGTAAAGAAAATAAGGCTTAATTTCTGACATGTGAGATGTGTAGAAGGAGAAACCTAGTAAAGTGTCTCAATGAAACAATGAAATGATTTATGTGTTGGAAATATTGGCATAATATAAAGGATTTTTGAGAAAAAATGAAGAGTATGGTTGAATGAAATAAAACTCATTCTAAGGACCCCTTTTTGATTTTTTGGATTAAATTTGGGGAACATGGGAATTACTAGAGTTATTATACACACTTAAAGGATATATCCAAGATCATGGAAGGATTTATGTATGAAATAAATGAATGAGATAGTTATGAATTTAGGATTTATTGAAAACCATAGTCAAGAGTCTATTTAATGATTAAATTTCAATGATTTCCATTATACTTATTTGGTATTTTATATAAACATGGTTTTAGAAAACGAAAACTTGAATGCTTGGTGACAACCTATAAAGTCTAGAAAGGCCTCAGGTATTGAACCCATGACCAAAGTACAACAACGGTTTCATGCTAACCACTAACCAATACAATGTTCTTGTTCATTTTTCATTGTTTTTAGTTAAAAAATTTTATAAATAAATGTTAATGATGAACCAGTAGTATAAATTATGAATATTAGAGATTAATCTATAAATTGAATTGGATTTAGAATATATTTAGTTAAAAATAGTTAGACATTTCACTTTTATAGGCCTTATGATCCCTTAAAAGATTATTTTAGAGCTTAAGGCATGAACCATTCATTATTCGTAATTAATTTTTGGGATTAAAGGGATGAATTAAAATTTTATTGATGAATAATAAAAATTTATGATTTTTAATAAGAAATTTAAACCTATACAGTACTAATATTTCCTTATATTCTTGGTCAGTAAAATAATTACCCAACGTTAGGAAAATTACTTAAAAATAAAATGTTATCATAATACCATAATTTCTATTCAAATGATTGTCTCTTAAATCATAACAGAAATGTGGATTTGAATCCCTTGACTTTATATTGATCAATCACTAGTTATATTATTTACAACAACATTCACGCACATAAAATATTTATTCTTTCCATCAAGGTACATATTTTTACATAGAGACCTAGTTACATGGTATTCTATGTGACCTCTATACATCACATTATATCTTTTCTAGAGGATTTTTTATAATCCATTCTGACAATGTGGAATTTTAATGCAGAAAATATCAAAAAAAATATATTAATATGATCAAGTTTAAATTGTGTGGATGAAATTTAATTAATGTGGGATGAATTTAACACACCAAAATTCTAATGTACAACTTTTTATTCGAAAGTGTTTATGACATGCATCGCAAAGCACGTAATGGAATATAATATCCTTAGAATATACTATATGTTTAATATTTTAATTAAATTTAATACATGATATATCTTTTAATGCTCACAACACTGATTTATCTTGCATTACATGTAATATAGACCTTCCTAGATAGCTTGCTCTACACACAAAATCGAGTTTCCCAAAACAATGATATTTTTTTAAAATATTATTATTTTATATAAAATGTTATAACCTAAATGTTATGTTAGAGATTGTGATTATTATTATCTAACTTATAAAATATTATGGTCTATATAAATATAAAATTAATTCATTGGTTTCTAATTAATGATAAATGAAAATAAGAACCAATTGGATATAAAAATAAGTATTTTTATTTTTATGCATTCATTGGTGTTTTGTTTTGATAAACATAATTAATTACAATTATTTAACGATTTTAAGTAAATATATATGTGATATATTTGATAAAATATTTTTTATATTCATCCATTAGGTTATATATGCATAAGATAAGAACAAACCCAATTTCACACATAAAAACCTAAATTTTTATAAAGGCAACTTTATCGCCTTTTAATGGAGAACACATTTTTAAACTGAATTTTGAAACTATAATTTATTTAATATTTCTAAATAAACTTCATATTTTAATTATAAATATATTAATTAGGTTAGGGTTAATTTTCGATATTTTTCTCCAGCATTTAATTTTTTTAATGAATATTTAAAAATATTGAATTTTAGTTCAAATCTTCTTTTTCATCAAATTTATTTATATGTTAAATTTTAATTTAAATTTTTTTTAATGATCAATTTGAACATATTATTATAAATTAATAAAATTTATGAAATTTTAATCAATTTAATTTTGAATTTTATTATAAAAACATATCAAACATTTATACCTATTTACTTTAGAAACCTGCATTGTCATCCCGCCCGTGGGATTAAATTTTAATCAATTTCTTCAACTTCAACTATTTGAATTTGGAAAATTAATCCCATATTTATAAAAAGGATAATTAAAATTTTCTAATTATACTAAAATTGTGTTTTACCAAAAATATTAGTGAACGCGATTAAAATTAATGACAACGTTTAAGGTTAAATTAAGCTTAATAAATGAATAAACCTTAACCTTAAGGCCTGAAATAACCTTTACACTTGTTCAAAATATGTTATATTTCACTATTTAGACCCTATAGAATATTTTAAAAAATTATGTTCACTATTGGATCCACTTTCATCATCAAAAATATGGTAATAATTCCATTGTCAAAATATTGCAATATTATCACTCCTCCACTATCAAAGGCCACCACTTCTCCCTAATCTTCAGACCTCTAAAACCAAATAGGTTAGAAAAATATACACCCAATTAACTTCAAAAATCCTCACCATATAACTTTAATCCAACATTTTTTAATAATTCCTTCCAAATAATCTCTTTTTAATTAACCAAAAGGAGTTACCCATTTTTTAAGGTAATGCTTTCCAACGATATATTTTCATTGATTTACTTTCCCAACACCTCAAATATTATTCGTCCATGTTCATATAATAACACCATTATATCCAATATAATAAGATTTTTAATGTTTATTTTTAGACCTAAACTCACACACACACACACACATAATGGGTAAGGAATATACTGTTGATGTGAACATAGAACTACCACCTCACGAAACGATAATTGTCCATTCATCTATTACCACCTCTCATGGTGGTCATTATAATTGAAAATATATTTATATATGATATATATGATATTTATTATGACTTTAAACTTATTTAATTAATTTATAATACATACATCTATAAATTACATTTTGTGTATATATGATAACATCGCTAATGGAAGTGTGGACTACTGCCCCTTCAATGCATTGTGATTTGTTCACATTATACAGGGAACATATTAAGGATGATATTAATAAAACTGTGTGTCATATATTACTTATATATGATACTATATTTATAATATACATTATTATATATATAATTAACATTTTATTAGTAAAAAATACATCAATAAAATGAAGGTATCATTCATACGTATGTACGGAATACCATCTCCAAGAATGATGCATTTAATTTCTTATATCAAAACATTATAGATTCTTCTAGATAAATATATAATCTATATATACGGTTTTAAAATCATTTTTTTCATTCTTTATATGATGGAACCATTATATATTTAATGATAATAAAAAATAATAAGTTAAAATATACTAAAAAACTACGTAATTTGTAACATCACAAGTAATTAAAGAATAAGTAATTTTTCATATTTATTAACATTTTTTAATTAAAATTTTTTTTACGTTAAATGGGATGATATGTTAAACCCGATACGCAACAATGGTTTTCTTTGAAATCATACGTTTCACACTAACAATATAATATTATTATTGTAGATAACACATAACCATTGTATTAGCGATAATGAATAGAACTAACTAAATTATGATTATTTATATTTATTTAAATGTTTCTAAATTTACCTGATAAATGTTATAGGCTTAAAATGTTATTGAATATATTTTTAAGCATAAATAATCTAATATTCATTAAAAGGTTTATTTACCGCCTTTTGATAGAGAACCATTTTTACACCATGTTTTGGTCTCTCTTATATGTTCTATTTGACAAAATAAAATTCTTCTTCAGAATCGGGACTTCAAATTTTACATTGGATGAAATTTTGGTATTTTTCAATAATGTTCATTTTTTTGAACAGTTAAATAATGATGTATTTTAATTCAAAACCACATTTTTATATAATTTATTTGTATGGTTAGATTAACATTTTACTTGGTTTTAAAGTGTAAATAGATTATATTTTTACCATTTAATCCAATTTTGGTCATTGGATGTAATTTCATTTTGAAATTGGACAAAAAACAAATGTCAATCTTTTGATAGTTATTATTTCTTAAAAAGACACTTTTTGTTTTGAAAACGTGAATTAATTATAAAATAAATTAATTAAACTTCAACGTTTTGAATTTTTTAAAATAGAAATAATTTTTTAATTCATAATATCAAATTTAGCTTAAGGTGAATTTATGGAATTTTTCTAAAACCATCGATTTTTGATGATTAGTGAAACCACTAATTAATAGTTAAAAAAATAATTTTTCATTTCAATGAAATTTTTCTACTTCTATGAATTGAATTTCAAAAATCCGATATAAAAGATATTAATTATTAAGTAAAATTTGGTTCAATGGGATGAAATTTTTTTTTGGTGAAAACTAACTTTTGACTTTTATAAACTACGAATAAATTTAATTACGGTGATTTATATTAAAAATAATGTTAATATAATAAAACATTACCTTGAACCTTGTCCTAGACTTTTTGTATGGGTCATGGCTGACCCGAAAAATCCATGGGTCAATCTTGGTACCCCATGGATCCACATGGGTAATATAATTACATTAATAACTTTTTATTTAAAGTAAAAATAAAAATGTCATAATCATGTATTGTTTTACAAAAACAAATTTAATGCAGGGTTATATAATTGATATATTTGAATATAAATATTCATTAAAAAATATAAAAATATTTCCAAAATCACATTAATTGTTTTATTATTTTTAGACATCAAATAAATAAAATTATTTATGACAAAATGATGATGTAGTGTTTATGTCATTATTTGATGATTTAAATAAATAAGAAGATTAAAATTAAAATAATATCCAATAAATGTCCAATTCATATTGGATGATTTTATTTAGAACATGGGAAACCTTATCTTAGGCTTTAATGTTTTTTTGAAATTTATAAATCGAAAATCGTAAAATAATAAAATAATATTTTCAAACATTCCAAAAGAGCCCATCATCTACCATATAAAAAGACCTCACTTCCTAAATTTTTTTTACACTTCTAAAGCCCTTTGTCTCGTCCAAAATCTACTAAAATAATCTCCCAATATCCCTATATTCATCTTAGAAGCCTTACCTTAGGCAGAAATCACTTAAAGAAACCCTTTTGGTTCAAACCAAAGGGAGTTACTCAATTTAAAGGTATCATCTTTTCTTAAGTTATTCTATTTTATTTTACATCTACAAACACTAAAAAATTATTATTAATTTCTTTAATAAAAAAATTAATATCATATATATACTAGGATTTTGTAATGAGAATTATTCTAGCTACAGTTACAATCACCTTCATCTAATGGGTAAAGAACACATTGTTTCTGTAAACAACGAACTACTGCCTCATGAAATGATGACTATTAAATTATCTCCTACTGCCTCACATGGTGGCCATTATAATGGAAAATTATTTATATGTGATATATATTTTATTTATGTTTTTTCTATTCATCTAATTTTTCCTTTTATGGCATACCTTTATGGGTAAACGCAAAAATTTCATTTGAGGAAGTGCGGAATACTGCCCCATCAAAGTTATATGACTCGTTCATACCATACGAGGAATGTAAAAAATATTTAGTTAACGAAATTATATATGATATTATACAGGAATCATAATGTACATATGTATCATTATGTTTTCATTCAATAAAAATACAAAATATAAATGAAAGTTGCATTCATGCGTACATACGGCTTACCGTCTCCATGAACTGTGCATTACATTTATTACCTCCAAATGTTATGTAATAATATAAATACACGTATATACTAGATATATATCATATATAAGATTTATAAATCATTAATATTATTCTGTATATAATGAACTTTTTACCAGATGAACAACTTGTAATTATAAGATGTCTGTTTTTGACTCAAGTACCAAATATCGACAAAATGACTATTATTAACTTAATTGATTACATAATGTTTTTAACATGTTTATAAGTGACATAAAATAAATAATAAACAGGATAAAGGTTCATAAGAAAGTATAAATTATCTTAAATTTATTATTCAAGAGATTAAATAACGAACAGGTCAAGTCGGACATGAGGTAAGGGACTTCATCTCAATCTTCTTTCAATGTGGCATCTTTTGATTTCGACACGACTTTATTTTATACGATTTATGAAACCCTTTTGACTTTTCATTTCATTAAAATGGAATATTTTCACTACAAAGAATTTTACTAAAAGAAATAAAGGAATGTTTCTTTTTACCTACGCAGTGACAAGACCTTTCCACTGTCGCGAGTATTATTTGATATTTGGCTTCCTTAACAAGACTGAATTTTTTTAAAAGGAAATAAATACCATATAATTTTTACGTATTTGTTATTGAAAATGGTTTTGAGAATAGATTTATTATTTCAATATCTTGTTCGATATCCTGAAATGATATATTTTTATTTCAATGTGGGAGTGTTATCTTTCCTTTATGCATATGTTATGTGTTACGATTATTTTATGGTTCTTAGGTATTTTTTACGTATATGGGTGGTTCTGTGATAAACATATGGTGGTTGAGTCTGATATATCTCTCCATTGCATTGGGTAACATGACAAAGGTAAACGTGAATGTTTCTACTAAGTGATTTATGGAATATACTATGATGGGTATTTCAAATGTAACTCCCTACGTAGCTGTGAAAGATACAATGTAAGTATGTTATGGATGCCACAAGTTACCTTTATGATTTTTTATTACTATGTGTTATTCATAAATCTTATGTTTTCATGAGATATGTTAATGATCATATGTTATGTAAGTATTGATGAACTATTGTTTTATTTCATTGTTTTATATCCCTTTCTGGGCTTTTTATGTTCATCACAAGTTTTTAAATGTTTTTCACAGGACTTAAAGTTAATTGGTTTAAGGAAGGTATCAAGGGAAAGTCATAATATCTAAAACATGGAACAAGACATGAATATTTTTATCAAGAGTTTTTATTTTATGAAAAAAATGGAAACTGATTTGAAGTGTCTACATTGTAACTTTTGAGAAGTAATGTAATAGTTATGGCCTAATTCAATAAAAATATAAACCTAAAAAGATCCCCAATGTGAATTATTCTTTTAATTCAAGATTATGTAATGTTTTAAGTCTGGGTCCTATATAATTAACACTCAAAATAGTTGAAATAATTAAGGGTTATTAAAAAACTAGAAATAAGATATTATAAGAGGATAATATATGATATCATAAGTATTAATATGGTTCTTTTATAAATTAGTAACATGTTTAATCCCCTTATACATATGATTAAAGGATGTTCACCCAAAAGGAAACATAAGGTAAGGTATCCTTGTCTCATTTCATTTCTATGAGGCATACTTAATTTTTGTACACCCAATTTCATATATATGGTTGAAGTACTTACACATTGACATGTAATATTATAAATAAATCCTTTATAATAGAATTTTAATTTTCAATTTGAATTATTTCTTTAATTTATATATGAGTTTAAAGTATCCATTTATAATAGAATTTCATAACCCAATTTCATTTCATTGAGTTATATTTATTCCTCATTTTCATTAATATTCCAAGATTATGTGTGTAATAAATTTTTATTATCTCCTATTTTATTTCCACTTCCCTTATCTGAATTTATAGTTTATGTACATAATCTACTCATTGATTTATTCTCACTTTGATGTTATATCCTTATCAAGGGTTTGTTTCACAATCTCATTTTATTCGTGATTATTTTTTCTTGAATTTCCATTCGACAAAATTACTAGATGATTGTTCAATAAACACTTTCATTTTAATATCATATACATTTAAATGACCTTTATAAATAATAATAACCAGTTTACCACTCTTTTAAACAAAAATTTTTTATAAAATGTTTTTATGAAAACCTGACATAATTTAATTATTTAGTCAATGTACCTATTTTCTTCTAAAATATCATGTTATCTATAAAGGTTTTCAAAATGAATTAACCATTAGAAAATAATTTTTTGAAATAAATTTTCACCCCTTTTTTGTTTATGATTGTTTTCAAAGGAATCTTTTTCTCACTTTCCCAACAAGGCATTATTCTAATTCATTTTACCTTGAAAAAAAGATTTTTTATTTTTACCTCATATGAAATGTATGGATTTATCCACCATCATTTTCTTGAAGATTGATTTGTAATTTTAATTTTTTTAAAGTAATATGTTTTTAAGCGATATTCAATTAAATTTATCTTCAAAAATTCATTCCAAAAAAATTCAAAGAAAATGATATTTTCTTCAAGAATATTCTTGTAATTTAATATTTTATTTCTTAAATGAAAACAACCCTCTATTTTTACACAAAATGGGATATTTTGTATTCATACCATCCATATCCATTCTTTATATTGTTTTTGATATAATTGGATAAGGAATGTATTTATATTCACATCCTTGATTTCCTTGTTAATCCCCTTGAAATATTTAATTTCTTATGATCATTGAGCATTGAATGTCCCCTAATTATCCACATCCTTTATCATGGATATTAGTATTTCTTAAAGAGTATACCATTTTACATATGGTGTTTAATTTGGATGTTATTTGATTAACTGTGGATTTATTGATAAATATGTATTTAGCATTCAGTATAGTTATTTGATAAGTCATGTTATTTATTTTGATTATTCAATATGAGGAATGATTTGGATTCAAAATGACCATTGGGGGCCATACATTTTATAGCATTTCGACGCATGAACATGTTCTCATGAGATAAATAATTTTCACAAATTGATTGGGTTTCTACCCTTAATTTAAAACATCTTTCAAATGGTTGTTATGGTAATGGTTTTCATGTTCTTATGACATGACATCCAATAATTAATTATTTCCATCGTTTATACTCTGTTATTATTTTCCATGACATTTTTCATCAAAGTTTTATGGATACAATTCATTCTCATTTAATTTACTAAGAGGCATGGGTTTTTTGTTGGTACCTTTCGATATTTATTACGCCTTATCTATTTATTTTAATGGAATATTTTTTCATTTTTTTCCTTTTAATATTATTTATAATTTTACTTTATTTATTTCATGGCATGTCTATTCAGTTATTTATCATTCCATATTTATTATTCTCATTGATTCATTATTTATTATATTGTAATTTACGTAACCTTACTGAGCATTTGAGATCAACCTCATTTTTTTTGCTTTTCCCCAGAAATCAAATAAGTGTACTAAGAAGAATTTTCAAGAATAAAATAAATGTAATAATGTTTTCAATCTAGAAAGGAAAAGGAGAATAAAAAAATAATGATGTAATTAGTGATTTTTTTTGTAATAAAAGACGCATGCGTGTATCTAGTTAACCCATACTAATAAACACTTCGGTCCTTCAAGGATTGATTCCTTATAATAACTCACATGTAATTAGTAGTAAACACTAGATCCAATATTCTAGGTTTGGGTTGCTATAACTATTATCTAAATTTCTTCCCTCCAATCCTTTGAAAAATGGAAACGTCTCCCATGTGAATGTACAAACTACAGCCTCTATTAACATCATAAATAATTTTTCATTACCACTATGCATGTATTTCTATAAAAATTAAACTAATGAAAAAGAATTATCATAATAACAAATTTTAACATTTTTAAAAGTTGTATTATCCTTATAAAATAAAATTTTATTACTCATTCAAATATTAAAATATGTTCCTATTTTGGTTTCTTTTACAACTAACATGAACATTGTTATAATTTTTTTTACCTTGAATGATTGTGGTATATTATTATTGGTGCTCCTTTTTTAAGAAAAAGGGGAATAAAATGGGAAAACAAGAAACCATAATGGAAGTCAAATTTCATTACCTAGGTTCCCATATGATTGTCAAGACCGCCTCACCCAGGTTCCATGTGGTTTCCCAATCTACCAAGACTAGGTCCCATTTCCTCCCCTGGTTTGTATTTTATATATATCTATTAATATTCATACTACATATCAAACTTCTCCAATACGCACCACGTTACGTGATCAAGCCTAATCTTCACATGCCTCTATCATTTCATATAAATATACCCCCTTGTAAAATGTGTATCGCTCTAGTTCTTCACTGTTGGAATAAAGAGAGAGAACCCTCGAGAAAATTCAATTAGGCCCCAGTCACTTACCTTAGATAGATTTAAAACTCAAATAACTAGGAAAATTAGTTTATGTAGATCTATTTGTTATCCAAATAATTCAACTAGGAAAAATACTACCAAGGAATCATTACCTGGTTGACTTATCTCTCACGTCTTGTCACCTAAGAAACCCATCATTTAGGGCTCTTCACATGGGAGACCTACCTCCTAGGGATCCTTGCCTAGGAGGACTACCACCTAGACATGTTCTGCTTGGAAACCAACCACTCAAGTATCTTCACCTAGGAAACATATCACCCAGGTTTCTTCACCTAGGACACCTACCACTTGGATTGCTTCAGTTGGTTGACCTACCACCCAGGGCTCATCACCTATGTGACCTATCAACTGAGTCTCATTAGTTGGGTGACCCATCACCTAAGGGTGCCCTCATGGATGAACCATCACTCGATGATTTTTTATCATTAAAACGTTGAACTTATTATCCATGTATAGTGACCTGAGAATTTGATAAATATTATTAAATGATTTTTAACAAATATATCCATAAAATACAAATCAAGGATCAAAAAGCCTTATTAATTTGCGGGAATATATACATAAAACATCAATATAAAGATAAAAATATTTATTTTAATCTCTATAATGATATCATGAATCCCTTTGTGCTCCTAGAATTTCATGGGATAACAAAGGGAACACATAGAGAAATGGGTGAGCTAAAAAACCCAGTAAGAGAATAAACATGATAAGGAAGAATAATGTGTCAGTCAAAGGTATAAGATTATATAATAAAATATAATGATCATGAGTAAAACATGGGAGTATGAAATAATTTAAATGCTATTATAATATATTGGAAAAATAGTAAATTTTATGTAAACACAAAACCTGAAAAGATTATATGTTAAGGATAAGTGCCAAGACAACACCACATTGTGGACAGAGTCCCATTGTGGATTAAGTTTATTCCATAATAGATTGCATAGTGTCTCATCATACAAAAACACATTCCAATAAATTGGAGATCTATTAGATAACACCAATAAGATCATGTTCATTATTATTTTTTCCACAAATTGAAATCAATCACAAGACATAATCATAAGAATTACCAGTGAAAAGAAATGGGTTATAGAATCTTTCTACATTTCATAATAAAATGTAATTTTATAATGATTACAAGTAGAAGAATGAATTAAATATTATGGATTCTTATATCTATGTATCTAATAATAGATCTCAAATAATTTGTTCATTTTGGAATAAAAACCTTAAATGAGTTTTGTATAAAACTATTAAATAGCATAAAAGTTCCCCTTAAACGTTATTGAATTTAATGAATTATTTTAAGAAATATATTTGAGGAACATATTACCACCTAAAAAGGATGGTTCAATGAGATAAGTATAATATATATATATATATATATATATATATAATTTATAGTTAATATCTAACATCAATGGATATAATCGTAAATGAAAATACCTCCGAAAATTCCACTTGGAAAATTTCTTAAGGAAAGTTCCCTTTTCACCTAGAAATCAAATATTTAAAATCTAAAAGTTATAAAATATTTAAAATAAAATTTAATTTATAAATAACCATGGAAAAATATAATTTCATCTAAATATAATTTATTGTATATAATTGCAGAAAATTTTGTTCAAGCCATTTTTCTAAAGAGAAAACATTCATTTCAGACTAACAAAATTAAGAAACTCATTAAAAAATTACATGATTATTTTTTTTAATCATGGCATAAAAATTAAATAATTCATAGAAATAAAATTATTAAATCATAGGATTGTATTTTAAACATTTTTTTAATCCTTTTTAGAAAACATGTTTATGGAAAAAAGGGAATTTTTGATCGAATAGAGAAATTAATTAGGTTCTCCTCAAAAATATTATTTTGATATATTGAGTACATAGAATGTGGAAAGATAAATAAAAACATTTAATCTCAAAAAACCATAGGAGAAAAAATTTGATGATTTTATTGAGAGTTATATCTTTAAATTTCATCAGAATAAACCTAACCACAAACAATCACGATAAACAATGGGATTGTAACATAAAACCCTTACCATTTTATAAAATTTTGTATTTTAATATCCATGGAAGATTAAAATAAAAAAACATTACATATCCAAAAAATAATGATATTAATTATTTAAAATTTCAAAGGGTAGTATATATATGACAAAAGGTACAAGTGGTGAATATATAATACTTGACCTGGAAATAAGAGTGATAATATAAATATCTTACCATAGGTCTTGTCTTTCATTATACGTGTTAAGAAATAATATATTATATATATAGATTTAGTATACATAAAATTCAAAAACAATACTCATATATATCAAACCATATAGGAAATGATTATGATATTTTACCACCATTTTATTAAAAAATATTTATTAAAATCGTTGTTCCAAATGATAATTCTTCATTCTTCATATATGTTTTTGGTTCAAAATTCTCAATATTTATACATTTTTTATGATTACAACTTCATAGAAATGTTATATATGATAATAATATCATATATATTCATTATATATATATATAGTCAACCATTATAGATGTAGATAAAAAATGAATCATGTCTTTCATAGAAATAAGAGGTCATACATACATATGAATGTTGTTTCCATTTTTGAAGGATGCAAAAAAAGAAAGTTATATGATAATTAATTATACCAAAATCATAATAGTATCATAAATAACATATATTTTTATTAAATTAATCATTATAAACATCCATGAGAGGTAGAGGTGAAAAATTAGTTACATCGATTAACAAGACGTTAATATATAGTACAAACGAATGATGATTTTTTTACCCATTTAATAGAAGATGGGATGAATTTATTTGATTCCATTAAAATAATAACATCTCAATATATGTAATATACTGGTTTAATTATTTGATCATGTTTGAAGAAGATTATAATGATGTATAAGAATAAATATTATAAAAACATTCGATTTGATACTATACCTCTTCATCACAAAAAATAATTTCCTTTAAACCTTAAACCCTATCACTACTAAAAAAACAGGCATGGAAAATTACACCTTTTATCAGTGCTTAGAATAAAGTTCTGATATAGAGATCCTTTGTCAGTGCTAAAATTTTAGCACTGATAAAACCAGAGTCCCATTTTATAAAATGGGATGCATAATGCCCTCTGTTTATCGCGCCCTCAAGCTCTCACTGTATTGTACCCCTGTGACAACTCCCCTCCCCCTATCTTCTAATTGACGGACCTCTGCTGCTATCCCAACTCCGCCATGAACCCTACTCCTTATTCTCCCCCTCTAAATCCTTCTGTGGATCCGTCTCCACACTAACCCTACTTCTACTCCCCCCCCGCTGGACCCCACTCCCCGCGAACCCCACTATTCCATTGCTCAACGGTTGACAGATCATCTCATGCACCTCCCCCTCCAACAGTCACACCTTCCCCTCCCGACGTAGCGCAGAAGGCCCCCTGACCAATTGATGCTTCTTCTCTCCCTCCATCATGGGTGCAATCTACTCTAGGAAAGTCTCCAACTTCTACTTTTAAGATTATAATTTCTAGAGGATTGGGATTCGTTGATAGGATTAAATCTTGTGATTTAGGTATTAATCTTATTGTTCTTGGTTAAATCATTCCTTGCTATGTTTTCTTTGTAGGGCGGTTGAGGTGCGATCACAGTTCCACATCGGATTTCTGTAATTTCCTCACCCAATGTCAGTGGTCCCATGACCTAAAATTTCTAGATGTTATCATTATGTTTTTTTTATTTTATTCATATTTTTTAAATAAATTTTGTGGTGATAATTGTGTTTTCGAAACATTTTTCTTTCATATGTATCTGAAATGAATTTTAATAAAGTAAATGGTTAGGTTTTTTGTGTGTTGAAATTTTATACTTCATAGAAAGGGGATTATGGGTTTTTCAAAGGTGTGAAGTATGTTTTAAAAGGCACTAGAGTTCTGAATGGGTTTGGGTGTAGGTTTTAAAAAGGGAACATGATACTTTAGTATGATTGTGTTATTGTAAATTTTTAAATATGAGTTGTAAGTTGCTCAAATTATTAAATTCATTTTTTAAAATTATTCTTTATTTATGTTTGATTTTTCAAGGGGGGTCGACCCATGAAGTTGCTTTATTTACTGTATTCTCTTATTTTGATCCATAAAAATGGAATTTTTGAAATTTTTTGTGTGATTAAAAATATAAAATGGTTTTTTACAAAAAATAGAGATTTACTAGAAATTATAGGAATTGAGTTGTGGAGGAGTAGGGTTCATGGAGTCTTCATTGGATTGTTTCATATTTCAATGAGAAAGGATAATTATTTAAATGATGTCTTATAAATTTTTTATGGTGTGATTGTGATTCTAATAAATTTTTAATTTATATTTAGCGGGTATTTATGAAGTGTGGACTGGATTGGAATTCTATTTTCTTGTATAAGGTAAATGTCTAGATTACACTTCATATAGTGTATCTTTTAAAACTTGTTTAGACCTCTTGATATACACTTAAACAATTAACCCCTTTGTGAAGGATGTTTTATCACTATTTTATTCTTTTATCCCCTCATGTGTGGGGTTTTTAACACTAAGGGATTGTTGTTTATCCCTTTTTATACGAATGTTCTGTTTTATATAATTTATGTCAGACGTGTTTATGGAAATTATTTATAATTTTGAGGAAGGTTAGGGGGAGTTATTGCATATCATTTTGATGTTAATGATAGAATTTAGGTTCACTAACCTCAATTTTCTATTTCTTATGTTAATTTTTTTTAACAAAACCTATTATATTCCATTGTAATTTTGAAAAAACCTATGTTATTGTTCTCCCCTTTGAACCCCTTTGTGTTTGGAAATGTATCTACTATATTTTTTGTCATCATATTGTATCCATTTTTTCATTTTATTTAACTTTGGTCACTAGTTTTGGGATTTTTAATGTGATTATTTTTTTATGACTGAGGTGGATGGTAGGGTTGGTGAAAAGGATGTTTATTGTTTTCCGGCAGGTGTGGTGGGTGCTAGACCTATTTGTAAGGGGGATAAAAAGTGTGTTGATTTTGATGGGGGTCTAACCTGGTTCTATTGATTTACAAATATTTATTTTAAATTGTTATTCTCTAGTAATCTCAATTTTTATAAAGACGTGGTTCTCTTAAACATTATTTGGAATTCTTCTTTTCTATATTTGAATCATAAATAATAATATTTGAGATTCAAATAGGATGGAGATGAGTAATGTTTGTATGGATGCTAATCGTTTGATATTAGATTATTAGAATTGAGTGAAAGAGTTCATCATGTTTTCAAAGTATCATGAAAAGGATACATCTCAAATAATTTTTTCTTGTTTACATTTTTGTTATTCTAGACTAATTACCCCAGAGGAGTGGGAAGGACATTTTATATGTCACGGAATATATTGGATTTATAAATGTTGGAATAAACATGGAGAAAAGGACAATATAGGTACTGGATGGGATAAAACTATGTTTTATGAATCATTTGATATGATTACAAATATGGATAATGATGAAGACCATATGGAGTATGTGATTACATGTAACACCTCGAACCTAGTTACCTAGATACGGTGCATTATTACAGAACATTAGAATGATCACAAAAGATCATGTCTTGAAAACCAATTAGTTTAGTAGCCTTGGAAATATTAAATACATTCATGAGTTTTACATTACATTATAAAATGAAAAAATATAGTAACATAGTCTCTATAGGCCACACTCATATCCCTTAGACTATCACTTCAGGTCGGTCATAATATACTTCTTCGCATCCTAGGAAAAATAGAACATAGAATGTGGTGAGCAAAGATTCTTAGTACGGATAAAAATATAGCGAAAACTTTCGTAAACTTGCAAAAAAATTTATGGAAATGTATAAGAATAAAACAAAATCCTTTTAAACATGAACTTCAGAATAATATGGTGAAGATAAAAATAAAATAATTCCATTTACTTATTCACATTCATATTCTACTAGCCGAATAATCACATGCAATATCAATAACCACTTTCATAATGATGGAATTCATAGATCCAGACTTCATAACCACATAGTCAAGGCATTGTTCGAAGACTAAAAATAAGTTTTTGTCACGGACTTATGCCAAGACACTAGTTTGTCTCATGAGACCTACCGATGCACTAAGGAGCTATAGAGGGCTCCACCCTTCACTTACTATGTCCAATGCATTCCACATATGAAAAGTTTTAAACAAAACATAAACATTCGTATTAAAACTAGCATACAAAAAGTTAATACATTAACTATAAACCATGAATGTTATAAAAATAACACATCCACAGTCAAACATATCTCAAAATCATCAATACAATATGGACAATTTTTATCATAATGAATCAACTTCAAAGAACTGTAAAATCCATCCAAGGATGTTGACATAGATTTAATCAAAACTATTTGAGTGAAATATCTATTTAATTTTTTAAATCATATAAGGTCACATACTTATAAATAAAACATTTATTTTTAAAATATTCTTATAATCTTGTAATGGAATCTTCAAAGGTGTAATAATGGAATAAAATAACCACACCCGCCATATAAGTTAAAAAAACATTCATACCTTAATTTTGTGGAAAAGGCCATAAAATACATTGTTTGGAAAATGACGGAATGATTCCATATAATGTCGAATAAGGTTATAAATTACATTAACACATATTATATTCAATAGTAAAAAATTTTTGAAATTCATTTTTAAGAAGACGCGAATTTGGATGATAAAGAAGTCCTAGTAGATTACATACATATAAACAACCTCGAGTATGTAAAGAGATTGTGAAATTAACCCTTATCTTGCAATTTTCCTTTGTCGAGGGTATTTTAACCTACCATATAATAGTTAAATCATTGTTATTAAATTATAAAATAACTATATACTTAAATATGTCGTCATATATGATCTACTAATATTGCATTGTAAATAATATTTTAGTATTATCGTTGTTTCGAGTGTTAAGTGATTCGTTTTCCATTATATTTTTTGATACATAATTCATGATTGCATTGTATAGTATGGGTTTCATTCATATCCAGATTGATATTAAGTTCTTAAAAATTATTTTTAATCATAAAATAAAAATTATTCTTGAATGATTTGATGGGGAATGAATATCATCACGTTCGTGGAGACTGTAATCCGTACGTACGTATGAGCGACAATATCAATATAAAAATGGTGAGATTGTATGTAATTGGATGGTATATCATATATAAATAATCATTAACATGTTATATTTTTTATTTAAATCAATTATAATATTTATTATTCCCATCCAAACAGTGAAGTGTTGAATGAAAAACTAATGCACAACGTGGAGACGGAAAGATGTACGTACGAACGTATGGTGACTTTGTCATTTATAGGATGGATTAAATAAATAATATTTTTGTATAATTTTTATAATAACATAAATTTATATTCAATATATGGGATTTATTATTTTATATTAGAAAAAAATGAAATATGAAGTGGAATAAGAAAATAACTTGCAAGAGGTGATGAAATATTTACCTCTTTTTTGGGTTCTTCCTTTTGATTTGATAAAAAGGGATCTTTAAGATGCATCTCTAACCAAAGAATTCATCTAGGATGAAAGGATGATAGTTTTTAGGATATTTTTGAATGGGATGACTATGTAAAATGGCTATGAAGGTGTGAATTTGAGAGAAGGAGAAGTACCCTTTTATAATATGGGTGAGGGGTACCTTAGGAAAAGATTGAAATATTATTTTATAATAAAATAATTTTCGTTTTCTAATGTCACAAAAGTAATTTATTTTCAGGATAAGGTGGTTCTAGGTCAAAAAACACTCATCCAATATTTTTTAGATAGGTTTGGGTCACTATATTAACCTTATCTTTTAGAATTAACTCTTAGTTAAATAGTTTGACATTTACCATGCCTCTTTGTATATTTATATAATATGGATAATAAACATACAATGAACTTCCGAGAGAACAAAAAATGGTTAACTAATTACATATATAACATTATTTAATCCCTTTGGCTGAATCATATATTTTTAGAAATAGAATATCAATTAATAATGTAATATTTATTTTAAAAACTCCTTTATGTCCATTTTGACACTATTTTGGTTTTTGTTTTTTAATTCATAACAACATTATTACTTCTAAAAAAATCATTTAATCAACTCTAACATGTCATATGAACATCTAAAATTAGCATAATTCATTAAAAGTCTCAAAATATATTTATTCAGATATTTATAATATCAATTATTTTAATCATTAATTAATAAGGTAATTACTGCATCATCATTGTTTCATAAAAATATTTAATTCTTCAAAGACTGAAATTTTCAAATAAAATACCATTATGTTGGAAATAATTTTATCTTTCTAATGAATATTTTTAGTCAAATTTATCTTATGTGTTACCCTATAATAAAAATGATTTAGTTATTAAACGTTGATTTTAACTCTTTTAACTCTTCTTTAAATAAAATAATAATAAATGTCATAATATAATCCAAGTGGACCACAGGGGATAATATTTTCTTCTTAAGGTTTTTTTAGTCTAATTATACTTATCCAATAGATTTATGAAATGTTTTAGGGTAATAATGATATCATTTATACCCTTAATTACCCTATTTAATTTTAAGCGCGGTAAATAAAAGTCAAAAGTTTCTATTCACAAAAAATGTATTTTCATCTTATTAAACCACATTTTACTTACTGATATTAACAGTTTCTCCCATATTTTTGAAATTACACTCACAGAAGCGGTACAGTTATGTTTTATACAAATTTTTAGAATCTCGTAGGAGGTGGATAAAAGACGGTAAAAAGTTTGATAAAATATTATATATCTAAACATAATATAAAATGACTCCAATAAATTATGTTGAACATATATAGGTGTTATGTATCTATTTTGATCTAAAATAAATTGAAATAAGATAACTTTTTATTATATAAAAATCAGTTTTAACCAATAACGCAGTGTTTTTTTACTTTTTATGAAAAATTGAATGTTTTTAGAAATATACCAAAAACTCACCATAATATAAATTTGATATTCTGAATCCAAAAATTATTCCATTTTGAAATATAAAATTTATAAAATTTTAAAAAATGGGAATTACTATTCATAACAGCTAGTTTGATTGGTCGTCATGTGTTCAAACTCCATGTTACGTACAATGAAAGCTATTAAATTATTTAAAGGGAAATGTACCGTGGAATATTGGGGTTTTACATTCTCACATCCTTAAAATAATTTCATCCTCAAAATTTCAATAATATTACTTCATAAAATTATTCAGGTGGTACTGCATCATATGTTCCTCAGGTTCCCACGTTGCCTCTTCCATCGTATGGTTTCTCCATAAAACTTTTACCAGACGAGTCATCTGGTTTCTCAACACTTGTACTTTGGTAACAAGAATCTTGACAGACACTTCACAATAAGACAGATCGGGTTCCAGTTCAATTTCCACATAGGTGAGTATATGTGTTGGTTCAGGCATGTATTTTCTCAATAGTGATACGTGGAAGACATCCTGAAATTTGGAGAGACTTGGCGGTATTGGAAAACAGTAAGCTACAACCCGAATTCGTTCTAGAATTTTGAAAGGTCTGATATACCTGGGACTCAATTTACCTTTCTTACAGAAATGTATAACACCCTTCCATGGAGATACCTTCAAGAAAACATGATCTCCTACATGAAATTCCAAATCGTTCCTTTGGTTATCAGCATAGCTATATTCCTACATTGAGCTGCATTGATGAGGGTTTGGATAACATTCACCTTTTCCATCGTCTCATCAACAAGTTCAGGGCCTGTAAGTTTTCTTTCACCAACATCATCCCAAAAAGTTGGTGTGTGACATCTCTTTCAATATAACGCTTACTATGGTGCCATCTGAATACTTGAATGGAAGGTATTGATATAGGAACATTTTACCAGAGGTAAATATTGATCCCACATACCTTGAATGTCATGTGAAGAAGATATCAACATGTCTTCTATGGTTTTAATAGTCAATTCTGATTGTCCATCAGTTTTAGGGTGGTAGGCAGTGCTCAAACGAAGCTCAGTATCCATGTTTTTCTGATGACATTTCCAGAATCTTGTTGTAAAACGAGGATCACAGTCAGAAACAATAAATAAGGGTACTCCATGAAGTCTTAAAACGTCATTAATATATAGTCTGGCTAAACGTTCCAGTGGTAAATCTTCTTTTATTGAAATAAAATGTGTCGACATGGTAAGAATATCAATAATGACTGATATTTAATCATTCCATCTTGGATTCTTTGGTAATCCCATGAAAAATTCCCTCATAATATTATCCCATTTCCACTGAGGTGTGAGATGTGGTTTCATGAATCCTCTAGTTTGTAGCCTTCTAGCATTCACTTGTTGACAAACCATATATCTTGAAAAATAATTAGAAATCTCCCTCTTTATGTTTTCCCACCAAAAATTTTCCTTCAAATCTCTATACATCATAGTGCTACTAGGGTGTATAGATAAATTGGAGCTATAATCATCATCTAACAGTCCCCTTTTTTAGATAATGTATTTCATGAACACAAAGTCACTTCCCAAATTTCAAAATCCCGTCTTCATATATGAAGTTGATAAATCTCTAGTTATTCACTGCATTAGTTTTCTTTTTAAACTCCTCATCAGCAGCCTGAGAACATTTTATCCTTTCTAGTAAAGATGGTTTGGAAACCATTTGAAAAAAGTATTGATGTTTTACCTTCCATGACAATTCCCATATCCATTTTCACTAGATCTATGAAAATAGGATCCCTTTTCTACTCACATCTTGTTAAAAACTCCATGATACTTTCTGCTCAAATAATCTTCCACTTTATTTGCATTCCCCTTCTGGAAGTGTATTGTGCAATAATAATACATGAGTAGTTCAATCCATCTGATTTTCCTCAGGTTGAGTTCTTTCAGGGAGATAATATATTTCAAACTCTTGTGATCGGTATATATCTCACAATTTTCAACATAGAGATAATGTCTCTATATTTTCAAGGAAACGATTATAGGTGCTAACTCAAGATCATGAGGAGGATAGTTTTTATCATTAATTTTAGGATGTCGTGATGCATATGCAATAAACCTATCATTATGCAAAAGGAAAAAAACCAAGTCCTTTCTTTGATGAATCACTATAAATAACAAACCCATCATACCCTGATGGTAGAGTCAAGATAGGATCACTTACTAATATTATCTTCAATTAATCAAAAAATTCTTCAAAATATTTTTTGCAAACAAATTTAACCACTTTATGTGTGAGTTTGGTTAATGGGTTATCAAATCGGGAAAAATTATTGAGGAAATGCCGATAATAACATGCTAAACCAATATAACTGCTTACATCCGTAATAATCATCAGTGCTAGAAATTCTTGGAATGCTCTTGTCTTAGAAAAATCAACGAAGATTCCACCCTTAGAGATAATATGGCCATGATAATAAATCTCCTGAAGGAAGAATTCACACTTGTTAAACTTCCCTTATAATTTATTTCATCTGAGGGTTTTCATAATGGTGTGCAAGTGATTTTCAGGATCTTCATAGATTTTTTAGTATACCACAATATCATCAATAAATACCACTACAAAGTAATCAAGATATTCCTTTATAACTATGTTCATTAGATCCTTGAAAACTGAGGGTGCCTTAGTCAGCCCAAAAGGCATTACTGTAAATTCGTAATGCCTGTACTTGGTTCGAAATGTTGTTCATGGAATGTCTTCCTTCATTACACACAATTGATGATATCCAAATCTTAGGTCAATCATTGAAAAATGTTGAGCTCCATGAATTTGGTCGAATAAGTCATCAATGCAAGGTAGGGGATACATGTTAATTATTTTTATAGAATTGATCTCCCTGTAGTCAATGCACAACCCCATATATTCATCTTTATTTTTGACAAAGACATGGGCTCCCCATGGAGAAACACTAGGGAGAATAAATCCATTATTAATCAATTAATCTAGTTGTTTCTTTAGTTCCAATAATTCCACAGTGTCCATTCTATAAGGGGTCTTCGATATGGGCCTTGAACTCGGAATTAAATCAATGGAAAACTCAATTTCTCATTTCAGAGGATGTCCAGGTAAATATTTTCTAAACACATCAACATGTTCTTGAAAAATAGGTACATAATTTATTTGAACCTTCCTTTCCTCACACAAAGTTATTTCCTTCTCTTCCTCCCCAATAAGTTATTTTAATTGAGCAAATGGGGGTGGATCTTGATAAGAATCAGATGAAGACGTTTTTGATCTAAAGATAATGTACTACTTATCCTGATTAGGTGCATTATTACATAACATTGTCATGATCACAAAATATCATGTCTCGAATGACCAATTAGTTTAGTATCCTTGTAAATATTGGATGCATTCATTAGTTTTATATTACATTATAAAATGAAAAACTACAACAACATAGTCTCCATAGTCCACGCTCATATCCCTTATACTATCCTTGCAGGCCAGTCAAAATATAATTATTCGCATCCTGGGAAAATTAAAACATAGAAAGGGGTGAGCTCAGATGCTTAGTAAGGATAACAATATGGCAGAAACTTTCGTAAATAAGCATAAACATTTAAGGAACTGTATAAGATTAAACAAATTCCTTTTAAACATGAACTTCATCTTAATATGGTGAAGATAAAATCAAATAATTCCATTTACTTATTGACATTGATATTCTACTAGTCAAAAAATCACATCCAATATCAATAGCCACTTTCATAATGATGAAATGCATAATGACAGACATTATAACCACATATTCAAGGCCTTTTTCCAAGACTAAAAAAAGATTTTGTCAAGGAATTATGTCAAGATAGTAGTTTTTCTCATGAGACCTATCGATGCACCGAGGAGCTATAGTAGGTTCCACCCTTCACTTACTAAGTCCAATGCATTCCTCATATGAAACGTTTGAAACATAACATAATCATTAATATTAAAACTATAATATGAAATGTCAATACATTAACCATAAACCATGAATGGTATAAAAATAACACATCCACAGTCAAATATATATCAAAACCATTAATACAATATGGAAGATTTGTATCCTAAGGAATCAAATTCAAACAAGTGTAAAATACATCAATGAATATTGACATAGATGAAATAAAAACTATTTCAGAGAAATATCTCTTTGTTTTTTTGAAATCATTTATAGTAACACAGTTATAAAAGAAAATATTTATTTTGAAAATATTCGTATATTCTTTTAAAAGAAGCTTCAAAGGTGTAATAATGTCGGAGAATAACAATACCTACCGTATAAGCTATAAAAAACATTCTTACCTTAATTTTGTCGATAAGTTCATAAAGTACATTGTTTGGAAAATAACGGAATGATTCCATATAAGGTAAAAATAGGGTATAAATGACTTTAACCCATAGTATAGTAAATAGTAAATTTTTTTTGAAATATATTATTAAGAAGACATAGATGTTTATGAAAAAGAAGTCCAAGTATATTGCTTACATTTAAATAACCTCGAATAAGTAATGTGATTGTGAAATTTACCCTTACCTTGTACTTTTCCATGGACGAGGGTATGTTAACCTCTTGTATAATAGTTAAATAATAGTTATTAAATTCGAAAATAAACATATACATAAATATGATATCATATATGATCTTCTAATATTACTTTGTTAATAATATTTTAGTATTATCGTCGTTTGAGGTGTTAACTGATTCATTTTCCCTTATATGTTTTGATACATAAGCCAGGAATGTTATGGATTGGACGGGTTTGATTCATATGTAGAATTATATTATGTTATTATAAATTTTTTTTAATCATAAAATTAAAATTATTATTGAATTATTATGAAGGGGAATGAATCTCATTGCGTTCATGGAGACGGTAATCTATACGTACGCACGAGCAACAATATCATTATATTCATGGTGAGATTGTATGTAATTGGATGGTATATCATATATGAAGATAAATTATAATTTATTATTTATTATTTAAATCAATTATACTCATTATTATACCCATCCAAATAGTGATGTCTTGAATGAAAAACTAAACCAAGAGGTGGAGACGACAAGCCATACGTACGCACGTATGGTGACTTTTTCATTTATAAGATGGATAGAATAACAAATATATTTTTACCATTTTTATAATAACATAATACTATATATTAGATGCTGGAGTTATTAATTTAGAATAGAAAAATCAATGAAAGAGGAAGTGTAAGACTAAAATAACATGATGGATGTGATAAATATTTACCTCTTCTTTGGGTTCTTCCTTTTGATTTGATCAACGGGGCTCCTTAGTCTGGATTTATGACCAATGGTATTACTCTAGGATGAAGTGAGTATAGTTGAGAGAATATTTAGGAAGGGGTTGGATGAGCTAAATGGGTTTGATGGAGTGAATTTGATAGAAGGGGAAGTTCCCTTTTATAAGAGGGGTGAGGGGCACCTTAGGGAATGATTGAAATATTATATTATAATAAAATAATTTTTGGTTTCAAATGGCTTCAAAATGATTTATTTCTATTATAAGGTGGGGATGGGTCGAAAACCACTCATCCAATTGTTTTTAGATAGGATTGGGTCACTATATTAAACTTATCTTTTAGATTTAACTCTTAGTTAAATAGTTTGACATTTACTATCTCCCTTTTTATTTTTATATTATATGTTTAATAAAAATACTATCAACATCAAAGTAAACTAGTAGTGGTTAATTACTGACATATATAATATTATTTAATCCATTTTTCTGAACCTTAGTTTTTTAGGAATAGAATATCAATTAATAATATAATATTTGTTTAAAAACTATTTTATGTCATTTTTTACACTCTTCGGTATTTTTATTTTGTTAAATTCATAACAACATTATTACTTCGAAAAAAATTCATTTAATTCACACTAACAATTCATATTAACCTAAAAATTTAGTGGAATTAATTAAAAGTATAAAATTATATTTAGTTGGATCTTTATAATATCAATTATTATAATATTTCTTTAATAAGGTAATTACTGCATCATCATTGTGTCATAAATAAATTTAATGGTTTAATTTGTAAAATTTATAAATAAAATAGCATTATTTAAAAAAAATTAGATTTATAATGAATATTTATAGTCCAATTTACTCTATGTATATCCCTATATTAAAAATGGTTTAGTTATTAAACATTGATTTTATCTCTTTTAACTCTTCCTTAAATAAAATAATAATAAATGTCCTAATCTATTTCAAGTGGACCAAAGAGGGTCATATTTTTTTTCCAATTGTGGTTTTTAATTGAATTATACTTATGAAATAGAATTCGGACATGTGTTAGGTTAATTTTGATATCATTTTCCCCTAAATTTCCCAATTTACTTTTAACCGCGATAAATAAAAGTCACATGTTACTATTCCCCAAAAAATTATTTTCTTCTTATTGAACTACATTTTATGTGCTGATATTAACCGTGACACTTGTATTTCTGTAATTCAAATTAGATAAGTGGTAATATTTATTTTTATACAAATTTCTAAACGCTCCTAGGAGATGGGTAAAATACGGTAAAAAGTTCGCTAAATTTTTATATATCTAAACTTATTATAAAATTACTCCAATGATTGACCATGAACATATATAGGTGTTATGTATATATTTTGACCTAAAATAAATTAAAATAAAATAAATAAGTATTTAAATAAAAAATGGGTTTTAACCAATAAAGTAGTGTTTTCTCACTATTCATCAAAAATTGAATGTTTTTAGAAAAATACCAAAAACTCACCCGAAGAGAAATTTGATATTACAAATCAAAAAATGAAGTCCATTTTGAAAGATAAAATTAAAAAAATTTAAAAAATTGATTATTACTATTCATAACAACTATTTGGTTGGTCATGGTGTGTTAAAACTCCAAGTTGCATACAACGCAAGCTATTGCATTATTCAAAGGGAAACGTACCGTGGAAGCTTGGGGTTTTACATTACAGATGTAAATGATGATTAAGATCATATTGAGGAAGTGACAAGGATAGTAGAAGATGAACTCTGTGATTTCCCACAATTGTTTGAGAAGTTGAAGAGTTGTGCAAATAAGCCACTATATGTTGGGTCCAATAAATATACAGAATTGTCAACTGTATTGAATTTGTATAAATTGAATATAGGAAATGGATGGAGTGATTACAGTAATATGGAACCACTTTCTTCCATGAATTACATGATCCTAGATGATAATGAGCTCCATAGCTGGACATATGAAGCTAAATGAAAGCTACGCTCGATGGGTATGATTTCTAAAAGAATACATGCATGCCTGGAAGACTCTATATTGTTTCTCAAGGAGAAAAAATCACTTACATAATGGCCTATGTGTGGTGCTTCTCGATACAGTAATGATGAATCTAGTCCTACAATATTTTTATGGTACATTCCAATCATTCCATGGTTTAGGAATATATATGGAAGTGAAGAAACATCAAGAAAATTATCATGGCCTACAGATAAAATAAAAAAAGAAAGTAAATTATGAAACCTGACTGAAAATCTATAATGGAATAGAAATTATCATGAGTATCCTGAATTTGGAAATGAGCAAGGAAAACATCAATTTGCATTATCTATAGATGGAGTGAATCCTTTTGGTTTTCAAAACAACACTCACAGTACATGATTGGATATGTTGGAATTTTATAACATGCCACACTGGTTATGCATGAAATGAAAATTCATCATCTTATCTATGCTTATATCAGGACTAAAGCAACCAGGTAACGATATTTATGTTTATTTGGATCCTTCAATCTAGGATTTGAAGTTATTGTGGGATTCAGGTGTTATTTAGTATGATGCTTCTAAAAGTGAATACTTCATGTTGAGAGTGATGTTGTAAGGGATGATAAATTATTTCCCAACTTATGGAAAATTTTCAGGATATAAAATTACTGGAACTAAAGGGTTTCCCATGTGAAATGAAGTTACAGAATCAATTAGGATGAAACATTCATCAAAATTTGTTTTTCTAGAAAATCATAGATTTCTACCATGTTGTCATATGTACCGATATTGGACAACATCTTTCAATAGACATTCCGAACAACGCACAAAACTATTTCCACTAATAGGTGATTAGCTGTTTGAGATATTAAAAGATGTGAACAATGTATTTGGTAAACCATTTTCGAAAAACCTTAAGATAATCAGTTGGAAAAAGGGATCAGGTTTTTTTTTGAATTACCATAATGGAATTGTCTGTACGTCAGACATTTTTTTAATGTGATGCATGTGGAAGAAAATTTATGTGAAAGTGTTATCAGAACGTTCCTAAATTCCCCTTGCAAATAATGGATGTAATTAATTTAATGATGAAAATGGTTGACATTGGAATACAAGAAGGGTTGGCTCCTTTGAAGGGTGAAAATTGACTGTTTCTTTTTCTAGCTACTTACACTATTTCCAGGGAGGAGAGATATCGGTCTTCCAACTTCTTCAATGATGTAATGGTTCGAGAAGGATATTCATGAAATATCAAGAACATTGTGTCAATGAATGATTTGAAGTTAAAAGGTACTAAATCACGTGACAGCGAGGTTTTGATGTAATATTTAATTCATGTATCTTTATAGTTCATTTTTTCCATGAATTTTTGTCATATGTTAACCAAAATTTGTTTCATTTTCAACGCTATATGTAGTAATGTTTTAGACCCGATGAAATTTCCTACTATGGAAAGATAAATTTTCATCATATTATGTGATTAGAATTGTTCTTCCTTCCAAAATTCATTAATATGATGGTTCTTTTGATGGATCAAATGGTGAGAGAGATTCGACATTGTGGTCCTATGCACTATAGACGGATGTACCCCGTTGAACGGTACTTGAATATTTTTAAAGAGTATGTTAAAAATTGAATTCATCCTGAAGGGATGTATTATGGAGCGATATATTGTTGAAGAAGCCATTGAATTTCATACTGAATACCTATATGGTGTAGAAATATTTCACCGCCTAAAATCATGTCACACTGGATGCATTGAGAGTGAGGGAATTTCTGGAAGAGATGTTGTGACAATCAGTATTACAGATCGGGAGCATAACCACCTTTATGTTTTTCATACCAGTTGGGATGTTTCTCTATACATTGAAACCCACAATGAAAATTATAGACAGTTGATTCTATCAAGGGATGACAAATGGATATCAAATACACATAATAAATAGATTATAGGATTGTTTCAGGACCATATTTTTATGGAGTTAGATGAAAATATGAATTCAATTTTAGAAAGGCTTTGATGGCAAGCATTCGGAGCAAGTGTGTATATATTATCTTAAATTGCTAATTTAATTAATGGTTATAAATTCTATACAAATGAACTTGATGAAGATAGTACGATGAAATATAGTCGAGTTACGCTTTTGGATGATGTGATGCATGTTTCTGGTAGTCAAGTCAAAAATCCAATTCATACGAATATGTCATACTTTGGAATTATCACACAAATATGGGAGTTGAATTATATAAAATTCCAATTTCTGATTTTTCAATGAAAATGGGTTGATAACAATAATGGTGTTAAAATAGATGAATTTGGGATTTTTGAAAGTCCATTTTATTAAATAAGTGTAAAAAGATGAACATTTTATAATGGAATCACAAGCAGTACAGGTATTTTATGTTCAAGGTCCTGCAAACTGAAAGTGGTTGATTGTTCTGTTATCGTCTAAAAATACTAAAGGGTATGATGAATATTCCATTGAGTTTGATCCTTTCAGTGGTACATTGCAATAATTTCGTAGTGGTCCCAATGTAGATGATGTTTTTTATGTTAGAGGATACCACAATGAAGAGATTTTGATAACCGATAGAGATTTCAAATCACATCAGCCTTTGAAAAAATGAAAGATAGTTAAATAAACAACTTATGTTTTTTTTGTAATATAAATATTCTTATCTCATGTTATTATCTTATCATTACTGAATTTATGTAATCTAAACTAACTATTAAAAAACTTTTTCTTATAATAAATTTTTCTCATTCCGGTTGTTCTAATCTCAAGGTTGAACAAGTCTCTCAAGCTGTTGCTGCTACTCCTGCTCACAGTGTTGAGAAACAAAAAGTTTATGAATGTATTGCTCCTTCTAGTGTTGAGGTCCTACTACAATCAACACATGTTGTTGATTCCATTTCATATGAACATATTGATGATGTTGAAATCGATTAAATGGTTGATGATGAAGGACTGGTATCACATAAAACAAAGGTGCATGATAGTCTTATGGTGATAGCCAATGTTCTTAAGTCAAAAATAAAAGGCATCAAATTTGATGTTTTATGGAATGCATGGAGCCAACATGTGAGTCACAAGAAGGCTATTTTTAGTAGTTACATTGGAATTTTCACTCTGCAATGTGTACCGATTGACATAGATTCATGGAACCATGTTATGTCTGGGCTGAAGGCCGTGATCTGGGATGAAATTATGGTAACATTATAATATTATTTCATTAATTTACTAGAAAATAAAATAATTAAAAAGTGTATTACTCTTCTCAATACCTTCCAGAGTACATTTATAGTAGATGATTCACAAAAGAATTATGTACTAAGGCTTGCAAGAAAAAATTCATCGAGGTTGATGCACTATTATAAGAAAATATCACCTGAAGCATTCCAAAGGTAAAATAAACTCATACCCACCCCTGGTCTATAATCCCCAGATATCCCAAGAAGCATGGGATACATTTATTCACCATCGTGGGGATGAGAAGTTTTAGGTACATTGTGGATGATAATACGTTGTTTGAGGATACATTTATTTATCACTTTGATTGTCAATATTTAATATATCAAACAACAAATCAGTACTGAAAATAAGGAATGTGAATCAAAACCAACACACCACTATCATAAAGAAATGATGTGGTACACTTCACTAGAAAATAAAATGATACATATTTTAAATTTACAGTAATTATGTTATGTTCCACAAAACAACATCATAATTATATTTCTACATTTATATGTAGATTTATGAGTTTATATCCAAAGAAAATTCCATCCAATGTCATGTACTATGGAAGGAGGCCCGTGTGAATAAGGAAGGAAAACTAGTATATGAAAACACACAAAAACTGTGGGAAGTATGTGTAAGTATGACATGAAAAAAAGTTTTTTTTAATTGATATATTATAATAATACTTACTAATTTTCTTATATATGAAAGTCATAGGAATCAGCTACTCTTGTAGTGGATGAAGACCTGTTATCGATGGAATTGATGCAGCCAGAACAATACGATCATGTTAGAGGTGCGGGGTTTGGGGTGACACCCGAAGTACATTTTTAGAAAAAAAATGGATGATAGAAATGAAGAAATTAATGAAATGGGAGAAAGACTAGAAAATCATGAATAAAATTTTCAATTTCAGGGAGAGTTTCTATCAACTTACATGGGTGTGAAGGAAAGAGAAGACACAACTTAGGAACAACCAGTGCATGAAGATCTTGCCACCCCCCCCCCCCACCAACTTTGAGGTGATCCATTCCCCTCAAAGAGATGTCTTAGAGGTGGTAATCAATATTTTAATAATTGTTCCCATGAAATGTTAATCAGACCAGAACTTATATATTTCATGTAATGATCATCTACATTGTGATAATGAATGTGATTTATATCTATAAACACCAACCTATCACCTTTTAGTGAGGGCTACAATGTTCATCATCCCAAAGGATAAGCTGCATAATAGACAACTTCAAATAGATCATCTGAAAGTGATGATTATTGTAGCTCAAGATCCAAATGTAGAGCTACAAAATCCACTTGATGAAGATGATATTAATATGGCCAAAAAGATAATTTGGACATTCTTTGCATGGCCATCACAACTTGTAAGAGTACAAGTGAAAAAATAGTTATTTAGGTCAACTTTATTCAAGATAAACCTTTAACTATTAACGTAAAAAATGTTTGAACCAATGAATTCTATTGTAGACGGTTAAAGGGAAAGGGAGACAAGAAATGTGGGCTCAAAATATTCTTGAGGATCGACCAAGTGATCTAAAAGATATACTAAAAGCACAATTACAATGCCTATTATTTATCCACATTTACAAGAATTGAAGACTCATGTGGCTACGTAGCTAAAAAGTGGTAATAGTCATAATGATGTTTTTGAAAAGAATATACATGGAGAGGAAATTGATGATTTCTTTTCTGCTGAAAATGTAAATGACATCCTTGAATACAATTGGCTCAGCGTCATAGTTGTTAATTTATATATGAGATATGTTTTAAAGAATTGATTTTCTAAAAGATGATATAATGTGCTAATTATAACTATATGCATTTCATATTATTGGAATGAATATATATGAAAAAAAATGAAGGGATTTTCCCATTAGCTAAAATTCAGAATCATTATTCCTCATACCACATCTACACAACTAATGAAATTAGAGCTATTAATAAGGGTTGAAATAGTGAAATGCTTGATGAAAACATTTGAAAGCAATATTACGGATGAGAGACTCTTCCTAATATCAACCATGCTGGGCTAAAACTCTATGATTAAATAATATCAATTATATTTTCAATTCTTTCATTACTTATTCCATTTTGTGTTTTTTGGAAACATTGGTTTCTAATTGCGGTGAACTTGGATACTCCAAAGATTTATTTTCAGGATTCAATGCATTGATATCCACCAAACCGAACACAAATGATGGAGTTTGTAGATCTATAAGACACTACATCCAACTTTTTAGGTTTAAACATCAAGTTATATAATTTATATTATCTTTTACTGAGGATTAGGTTATGATAGGGAAGTGTATCAATATCGTCTAAAAAATGAATGAGGACAAGGACTACGCATAAGGAGATGAGAATGTACTACGTCTGGTCAAGTATCAGGGTATATATACTAAAATTTCACTATCCAAACACATATCAAAACAAGTTACTTATTCCCTTAATGATCAATGTTTTTGTAGTGTCTAAAACAAAGAAACAGCAAATATTTTGGTTATTATGTTTGTAAATTTTTTAGAGAGATTGTTTTCCCTTATCATACTAGCATACCTAAAGAGGTATTTTCAGAAAGAAATTCTATTTCATTTATATTATTTATTATTTATTTATTTATATATTTTTCAGTACAACTCTGAATGTCGAAAACCCCATATTCAAAAGATGATATAGATTTTTTCAGAAAGGTGGGGGCCACATACCTGATGGAAGATTGTACACAAACAGCATGATTATCTGACTTTGGGAAGTGTACAATTGGTGAATTTTTTTGATAGGGCTTCATGGAAATCAAAAGATGAAACATTATTGTGTGTATATTTTCATAGGAAATTTGTAATTGTTAATAAATAGAACATTATTTATCCAATTATTCATTTTTCCATTTTAACAAATGAAATGCAACAACAACATGCAAGAATGATGATTCACGTTTCTTTGGTCTTTGGATACAGAAAACAAGTTTAATCTCTAAAAAACCTTCATATCACACATTCCCACTTAAATTAAAATAAAATATGAGTAAATGTCTCTGCCCTAAATTGATTGCATTATGTGCTTCGAGATTCCAAATGGATTCCCTTGCTTTGAACAATTTCTTTAGTAGAGATTGAATGTTTTTTGATTATATATAATAAGATAATGAAAATTGTTGGAACCTCCTTCCTCTAGAGGGTCTCCCACGAAAATCTGTGTTTTTAATTTATAATAATGATCCATTGGTCATTTTTAACATGTACCAGTCAACCCTGCCTCAATTTGAGGCATGGTGTGATAGGTATCTCCCAAAGTGTATCCCTTTTGTTTAAAATGGACATAATTTAATGTGAAAACAACAACTGACATACAGAAAACTGACCAAATGCATTTAGATTGTGTATATACATTAGATGAATGATCCATTGGTCATTTTTGATGTGTAAAAGTCAACACTGCCTCAATCAGAGGAATGGTGTGACTGGTATCACTCAATGTTTCTCTCTTTTGTTTAAAATGGATAAAATTTTAAGTGAAAACAATAACTGACATACATAAAACCAACGAAACGCATTTGGATTGTGTTGATACATTATAAAAATTATCCATGGGTCATTTTTGACATGAGAGAGTCAAACCCACCTCAATCTGAGGCACGGTGTGACCGGTATAACTCAAATTTTCTCTCTTTTATTTAAATATGTCAGAATTTAATGTGAATATAAAAACTGACATACGAAAAACTGACCAAAAGCATTCGGATTTTGTTGATACATTAGGAAAAATATACATGGGTCATATGTGACTTGTAAAAGTCAATCCTGCCTCAATCTGAGTTACAGTGTGGCCAGTATCACTCAAATTGTCTCTCTTTTGTTTAAAATGGACAGAATTTTAAGTGAAAACAACAACAAACGTACGGAAACTGACCAATTGAATTCAGATTGTGTTGATACATTAGGAAAACGATACATGGGATACAAGGTACATTTACAATTAAACCTCGCCTCAATACTAGTCATGGTGAGGAGGGTATCCCTAAAAGTGTCTCTCTTTTGTTTAAAATGGATAGAATTATAAGTGGAAACAAGAACTGACTTACAAAAAACTGACCAAACACATTCTTATTGTGTTGATAATTTATGATTGTGATACAAAAATCATTTTTGATGTGTAAAATTCAACCCTACCTTGTTCTGAGGTACGATTTGACCGATATCACTCAATGTGTGTCTCTTTTGTTTAAAATGAACCGAATTTTATGTGAAAACTACAACTGACGAACGGAAGACTGACCAAATGCATTTTTAATGAGTTTATACATTATTACAACTATACATGTTATATATTATATGTTAATGAGTCACAACCACCTAAATATGAGGTACGGTGTGGCTAGTATCACTCAAATTGTCTATCTATTATTTAAAATGTACAGAAATTTTAGTGAAAACAACAACTGACATAAGAAAATCCAAACAAACTCATTATGATTGGGTTGATACTTTGGAAGAATTACCAGTGGGTCATTGATTAGGTTTATGAGTCAACCACACATCAATATGAGGCACTATGTGACTGGTATCACTAAAAGTGTCTCTCTTTTTATTGAAATTGGACAGAATTTTAAGTGAAAACTACAACTAACATACGAAAAACTAACCAAATGCATTATTATTGTGTTGATACATTTGTATAATGATCCATGGGTAATTTTTGACATTTATGCTCCAACCCCTCTTCAATATGAGGCACTATGTGATAGGTATCACTCAAAGTGTCTCTCTTTTGTTTAAAATGGACAGAATTTTATGTGAAAACAACAAATGAGGTTTAGAAAAAACTAACCAAACACATTAAGATTGTGTTGATACATTATGAGACCGATACATGGGTCATTTTAGATATGTATGAGTCAAAAAAGATTCAATCCTAGTCACTGTGTGACTGGTATAACACAAATTGTCTCTCTTTTGTTTAAAATGGACATAATTTTAAGTGAAAACAACAACAGACATATGGAAAACAGACCAAACACATTCAAATTGTATTGATAATTTATTATAATGATCCATGGGCCATTTATTATGTTTATGAGTCAACCATACATCAATAAAAGTCATGGTTTGACAGGTATCACTCAATGTATCTGTCATTTGTTTAAAATGGACAATATTTTAAGAGAAAACAACCACTAACATACGGAAAACCTACAAAACGCATTTGGATTGTGTTTATACTTTTCTAGAATGATAAAAGGTTCTTTTTTGATGTTTATGAGTCAACCCCACCTCAATCCGGGGAACGGTGTGACTGGCATCACACAAAGTGTCTCTCTTTTGTTTAAAATGGGAAAGATTTTTTTAGTGAAAACAAAAATTGACATACGAAAAACAAACCAAAAGTGTTTTTATTGTGTTGATACTTTAGGCCAACAATCCACGGGTCATGTGCGACGTATAAGAGTTAACCCCACATCAATCTGTGGCATGGTGTGGCCGGTATCACTCAAAGTGTCTCTCTTTTGTTTAAAATGGGTAGAATTTTAAGTGAAAATAACAATTGAGATACGAAAAATAGAACAAACACATTTGGATTGTGTTGATACATTAGTATAACGATTCATGGGTCATTTATGACATGTACGAGTCAACCCCGCCTCTATCTGAGGCACATTGTGACTAGTATCACTCAAAGTGTCTTTTTTATTTAAAATTATCATCATTTTTAAGTAAAAACAACAATTGATGTATTGAAAACAATCCAAAAGACATTACCTATTACATAAGACACTTCTACAAGACTCATATGGTCCTTAGTAGCCCATAGACAATAAAACCCCAATAATAATTCATTAAAAACCCTAAATATAAACCTTTAGCTCTAGAGTTCATGGTGGGGGATGAAAACAAAGGGGAAAGGGAGAAGGAGAAGAATGAAAGGGAGAGAAAAAAGAATAGAGGATTTAAATTTGATAAATTTTCAAGATAAATGGATCTTAGACTATGTTTTGAGAAGGGAATGAGATGAAATAGCTTGAAATACCTTAAATTATGCCATATAATCAGAAAATTACATGGTCTGGTTGGCCAGTTTTCCAAACTATTCAACAACTTTTTGGGAGCCATTGGATAAGAAACCCTTTTAGGAATTGTTTTGAGAAATAGTTAATTAATTGTGCTCCAATCATTCAAAATGACTTAGTTAGACTATATATCCATGCCAAATGGTTTCGCCTAACCGTGAACAACCTATGTTCCTAACAACTCCCACAAAAGGTAAGTTCCATGGTTTTTACTTGGAGTCATACAACCCATACTTTTCCTATTTATGTAAAAAAGTAGAATTCCAAAATGAATATGTAAATTCCCCATTAAAGTGTACCCACAACGTTCTTCTTTATTTTGTCCCCAAATAAAATAACTAAATGACTAATAATCATGAGTCTAGGACAGACAGAGAATAAGTATATATCTCCCCACAATTTATAATTTCTCTTAATTTTGTGAAAAGAATACAACACACCACAATATAAAGGCATCAACCAGAAGAACACATTTCCTTTTGTGTCCCAAGAGTCACCAAAATCTATCTACCATGAGGAATATACATGGGAAAATCTCTAGGTCCTAAGGCAACATATCCTAAAAGGAACTCAAAATATATAAACAAATTACTTATCCAATCTTGACATGAATTTTAACAACAAAAAACATGAAGACTAAATTTCTTTCATGCCTTAATCACATTTTTCTGAAGGTTCTAACATTGAACTATCTATATAAATTTTATCGGATGCAATATAAGATATCATTTGGCAGAGATAGTATTTAATGGTACCTTTTGATAATTATAATGATTAATTAGTATATCATATTAGGTATGTATTTTTTCCAATCTTTTGATCACAAATTGACTACCACTGCATATTTTAACAATGTGAACTTCTTGTTTGATTTGCTGATTTTCTTTGTAGGTATTTTTTGGGTGTGCTACTGTAGAATTTCATGTTAAAGTAGGCAGGGAATTTATCAGTGCCAAAAAAGCATTGATAACAGTTCCCTTTATATGTGCTTCCTTAGACCTGATAAAGGGGAACCCCCCTTTATTAGTGCTGAGCTTTACAATGATTTTTTAGTGCTGTTAAATCTTGTTTTAAGCGCTGGTAAAGCCTGTTTTTGTAGTAGAGTATAAGGATAAAATAATTCCAAAACTAAGGCATCTAGAATGTGGGGAGTAATTTCAATAAGGGAATTGGGCAGTTATTTTTCAAACTAAATGGAATTTTTGAGTGATTAAAATAGGATAGGGGTGCCCTTTTATAAATGAGGGGAGGGACACACTTGGAAATATTTAAAACATTATAAATATGTAAATTAATTTTCATTGAAAAACGACTCCAAACTAAATTAATTTGAAATAATATTATCATGGGTGAGAATAATATCATAAAGTAATATTTTTACATGTTTAGATTAAGTTTCATCATTATAATTTTGTTTTCACACGTGTAAACCCTTTCAGAAAATTAGGGTCATCATGATGTTTTTACTATTTAAGGGTCTATAAAGTTACTGTAAAAGGAAATTTTTTCCATAAAAGGACCATATTTTCTATTTTAGAAATATTAGGATAAATTTTTTAATGATATTATTATTAGTAATTTTAAATCATTTAATAAAATATTATTTATTATAAAATAATATCAATGTAATTTTGGGAACTATTCATGTTATTTAACTTTGAAAACAATATGGAGATAATGAAATTATAATATAATATACTCAAGCATCTATAATATATTATTTTTTATCTATAAAACTTTTGAGAGAAATTAATTCATTCAAGTAATATATATTTTAACTATTTAAAAATAATTTATTTTAGTTTTGTAATGACTAAATAAATATTATATCTACTTTTCATAAGCATTTAAGTTAATTATTTCATTACGAAAAAATAAAAACAGATTACCAGGAAAAAATAATTTATATTTTAGATTCATTTTTATAAAAAACGTTATTTTATTTTATCCCTATGTTAAAATTTTAGTGAAAATTAAACCGAGAGAATATATTTTCTGGTATTTCTTTACATAAAATGTTATAAAGGTCAAAATCCTAGCCAAGTGACAAAAATAGCCATATATTTGGATTTTAGATTATTTTGAACTAAATATATTCTTTTAATAATATTAATGAATGTGTTATTGCCATTTTTAGTCATTGTGAAAACAAATTAAACCTTAACAACCCATTTTACCCTATATTATGATGAAAATAATTATTATGGAATCTATTCATAATGATTTAAAATAAAAGTGTCCTATTTAAAAAAAATTGAACCCTTGATTAAAAATATGGAATCTATTTTTAAATATCAAATCCATATAATTTAATGGTTAAATTTTAAATTAGACCCAAAAAATGCAACAAAAAATTGTTTTTCTGAAAAATAACATTTTGATGTTTAAAAATGTTTTCATAAAAAATTCAGTTATAAAATTCACTCTAATTAACATAATTGGATTTGGATTAATCAAAATGAACTAATGAAATTTCATATCTGAACCAAAATTTATTTTTATTTTTTAAATAGTTCAAAATAAAATATAGTTTTTGATCTAAATCTATATTATTCATTATTCATTGAAAAACCAATTATTACAGAAAAATCCCAAAATTTTACCTCAATATAATTTTGATATTAGGATTTAAATTACGAAGTTAATTTTATCAATATAATTTTCTAAATTTTATAGAATTAGATATAATATTTTCTGACAAAATTTAATAAAACTTATTTTAGAAAAAAAAATTTGATGAATGAAGAGACCTTACTAAAAAATTAGGGGTTATTTTTTAAAAATTTATCAATTAATTTTTTTTAAGTAGGACCTTGATATATATTGCATAAAGTAGTTAATACTTATCATATCCACCAATTTAATGGATATTTTACAATGGTAAATTTTAAATAATATTATTTCATGGTTCATTTATGCTTTATGTTTCCTGTTGAATACAATATAGAATCTAATATTATTCTTTTTAAAAATCTCAGAGAGTTACATTTTCCACCCATTCATAAATTAAATCCTTATAATTTTAAATTTTTATTGATAATACATTGTATGACACTTGAAATTTCTTTTATGGAAACCCGCATTATAAAAAACTGTTAACAAAACATCCTCATAAAAAGATTGAAATTGAAATATGATGGTCATATGATATAGCATTGAACTAGGTTTATGAATATGATAACATCATTGGGATTTCAAAATATTTACATTGAAGAGAAAACTAATGCCTAAGGACTAATATAGATTCAAAGAGAAAATGTTAAAAATATATTTAATGACCATAAACCCATAAATCTATGATGGATGAAGAGACCATCAATTCATTAGAAATAAAACTAAAAGGTTAACATTTATTTCAAATTCCTTTTCTTAAATTTGATGATTTATTTTACTATAATGATAGAGAACATGATAATATATAATTATCCGATTTATTTCCATTTCATAAGTATAATTTATACATTTGGTAGTGCTTCTATAATTTTACACTTTATCTCTTACATCAAGAAATGAATATTCAAGATGAAATTTTCAACTCTAGATCACTAAATTAATCTTCTAACAGTTTTCAAAACCCTAAAAAAGGATACCAGAAAATTCCACCTCTCTTTAGATATTAACAAAAACCAAAATAGTTATCACAAGGTAAGATAATTACCAAAATGTATAAACTATACTATAAGAAAATAATAGATTAATCTCTAAAATTCAAAAATAATAGTCAATGTTCAAACTAAATCATTCAATAAAATTATTCAAAATATTCCCAACTATGATTTTATCCAAAATATTTGAATTATTTCCTCACATATTCTTCCATGGTAAAATGTTACATTTATCTCCATATAGAATCAATCACACTTAATGTCTCATGAAAAATTTATATTCTCAAATAATATAATCTCTATGATATTATTAGCATTCCCATAGATAACATGAATCGCTATAAAGAAATATTAAAATCAAATAGGATTCTATTATATAATTAATTATTTATTCCTCAAATAAAACCACATAATATTCTGTTTACCTTAATCAAATGATGTTCCCCAAAATTATAATTATATCCTTAAAAATTAAATTAATAACGTAATCGCCAAATTAATTTTCTATCCAATATTTTTCTATATGATAAAACATTTGTTCCCAAACTGAACTAAATATTTAACTTCTAAATCACATTAGTTAAAAAATATATCATACTTACTATTACATAATTTTATCCAGTGGTAGGAAATGAAACATTATCACCCTTCAGTTGTGGGTTCAAGACATGTGGTCTTGCTGGATGCGATTGGTTATCACCCAACCAGTTGGTTTCCTTATTTTCTTATAATAATACAATTCCACTATAAATTGAAAACGATATGTGATAATCAAAAACATAATTTACCCTGATTATATAATTTTCCCAAACATATGATGAATATCCTCAAATAACTTTTTCACCTATAGGTTTTCTATATATATTTTATACCAAATTAAAACAATCATAATAGAAAATTATTTTCTTATCCTCCAGAATATATTAACTCAAAGAAATATGTATCCCTCATTATTATATACTCAAATTAATTATTCAAAAAATAGTACCTGATCACTATAAAACTCTTTAATGGTATCTATTCTATCTAACAATTTTTTTCATATTTTTAAAATAAAACCTACTATAGATTATTCCTTATGTTTTTTATGATTATAATATCTAGAATATCATTGATTTAATATTTCAACATATTTCACAAATAAAAATATATAAACACTTCATTTTTTGGAATAAAATCGGTCCACAAAATCTAACCCTTGTAATATTATGTTAAATTGGAAAATTCCTAAGTTCTATACGCACAAGACATTGAACTATAAATGGGACTATAATATGGAATTCATTCTCCTCGATTAAACTATTAATTGTATTTTATAGATTACTTGATTTGTTACCTTATTTAAGAAACATGAAACATATTTTCATTCCTTTTATACATTACCATGATTCATTATTCACACATTCGTTACATATAGGATTCTTATTATTTTTTCCTCTATAGTATCCAACACCTGAGCTCTCAGTGAATTATATCATTCTCTTCTTAATTGAGTCTGGAAGTTGGTTAAGGTGGAATTTATTTATAATATATCATGATAACTAATTAGTTATTATAAAAATATCATTAACTCCAATCATTGACCCTTTTTATTTCTCATAATCATCATGTTTTCCATCACATTAAACATTAACATGGATCCCTATAGTTCTATCCATTAACTAAAACCAAAAATCATAGGTAGAGAAATAATAATTTATGTTGGAAACAACATAAACATTGAATAATCATTTGTATTACGTTTAAATCATGATTCCTAATTTCTAATCTATGACACCTTTGGTTTAACCTACATTATCCATTATCATCGTCTTTTAAAATCATTTATAATGGTTTATAAAATAAATGTGAATTTAACTAATATTATTCCTTGGGATTGTCAAACCATCTGCATAGTAAGGGAAAAATCATCGTGAACTAGAATTATTGAGGAGAAATACTAGGAAAATTATTTTTGGGGTTGTTTCCACTATATTCATTTATGTTACAACAACATCCACCTATAGAATCTAAATATGGATGTTCTGGTGGGAAAATTTCCTAATTTATTCTTTACCAAAACATTAGGATATTATATTATTCCTAGAATTATCACTTGGGTTTTTAATAAATAAAATAATCCTAATCCCATAACAAAAAAATATGTTACCTTGAAACCATATTAAGATACCTAAGCCTTTTTACACATATTATTACATTATATATAGCATAACTATCATTTAAATACAAAAATATGGATCAATAGTCATAGTTTTTTCAGAATACTGGATATATAAAACATGAACATGAATATAAAACATATTTATTATAATCCACATAATGATGTATTAGATACCTATGGGATACTAAAATAGAATGGGATAATGAGGGATATACAAAGGCAACAGGGGAGATCTAAAACACCCAGTAAGGGAATAAACATGTAAGGAAGTATAATGAGCGAGTTAATGGTACACCAAGATATCATAAAAAAAAGGATCATGAGTAATAATGTGGGAGAATGAAATAAAAAATGGTATCATAAGATCATGGAAATATAGGAATTGTGGATGTAAAAAAACATAACATAATTATATATTAAGCATAACTACTTATAAAACATCACATGGTTGAATGAATCCAAAATTATATTAGGCTAAGGCCCTAATCCAATACATAATGTTTCATGATAAAAAATGTTAACCAATGTGTTGGAACGCTATTTGGGAAAACCCATCATAATATTTAAATGATTATATATTCCATAAAAGGAAATTAATCAATGTTCATAATCATAATAAATACCCATGAAAAGAAATGGGTCACATAATCTTTATTAATATGGTAATCAAACAAAATTTTGCCATTTTTTCAAATTAAATAAGGAATTAAATATTACATTTTTTCATATCTAGTTAAATAATCCTAGATAAAAAAATAATTAAATTATTTTGGAATAAAAACATTAAATTAGTTTTACATTAAAGGATTAAGAGGTATAAATTTTCCCTTAAATTGGGTTTATTTCAAAGAAATAATTTGAGAAATTATTTTGTGGAATGTATTACCCTATCAATGGAAGGTAGAAAGATATAGGTATATATTTTAGATATATGTATATATATAATTTATATTTAATAAATTGTGTTTTAGTATATCAAAATTGATGGAAATTCCTCTAAAAACATCACTTGGAACATTTCTTGAGGAAAATACCCATTTCAATTTGAAATCATTGATTTGAAATATAAAATTTTACAAATATTATGTGAGAAAATTATTTGAAAATATAATTTTAAAAATATAAATAATTTTCAAATTATTGAGAATTCATGGTGTTTGGAAATTATCTTGAATTCGTATAACCACTTAGAAAACATTCATTTCATTGTTTTATTAAAAAAATGAAAAAGTAACTCATTCGGTAATTAAAAAAAATCATTTTAAATCATTTTTTAAAAATTAAATATTGTATAAAAATTACATTATAAAATTATAAGTTAATATTAAAAAAGTTCTTGTTTTTTTAGAAATCATGGATATGGAAGAAAAAAAATTTGATCAAAGAGAAAAAAACTTATTTTCCCTTACTAATATTCTACCCCTCAATTGAGTATTTAAAAAGACTAAAATGAAAGGAAAACATGTAATATATAGAAACATAAAAAATAGTATAAAGTTTATGAGCTTATTGAGGGGTATATGATTACATTTCATCATTGGAAACTTAATCCAAAAAATTCACAATTAATAATGAGATTAAACATAAATCTTACCACTTTAGTAACTTTTGAATCATAAAACCCATGAAGTAATGACATCAAATGAAACATTAAGTATCATTAAAATAATGATATTTAGTATATAAATTATCAAATGGTAACAATATACACCACATAATAAAAATAAGTTGTATATATGGCATATCTCTCCCAGAAAGAAAAGTGAGACTACAAATCACTTACCATATGTCTTATCTTTATACATACATGTAAAAAATATTATATAATCAATATATTTTTTACATATATTTATTTAATAACAATTATTTTATATAACAACTAATATAAGATTCACTTATAACATCTTACCACTATTTTGTTAACAATTTGGTATTAAATTCATTGTTCCACCTACAAATTGTTTTTTTTTAAATAGGTTTTGGTTCTATAGTCTTGGTATTTTTTTATTTATCATGGTTCTATAATAAACAAAATTTTAACCAAAATATTAATATAATATATATTAAATATATATATATATATATATATTATTGATAAAAATTGGATTACACTATTTATGAAGACGATAGGTCGTACATAAGAATGAACGTTGTTTCCATTTTCTACGGATAGAGAAAAAGAAAGGTAAAAATTAATTAAAATTAACAGAAACATAATAATATCATAATTACCATATATATTTATTAAATACATCATTATAACCTGATGTTATATGTAGTGATGGAAATTGAGTTATATTGGTTCGTGAAGATATTCTCCTCTGTACGAATGAATGGCGATTTTGATTCCTATTTTCTAGAAGATGATATTGATTAAAGTGAGTCCATTAATGTAATAATATATCATTATATGAAATACTCGTAAGTTATTATCTCCTCATCTTCAATAATATATTTATGAGGTATAAGAAGATATATAACTAAAACATTTGATTAAATTCCATACCTCTTCTTGAGACGGTTTTCTTTTCTCTGTACCAAAAACACTTAAAGTATGGCATTATTACCAAAATAATAATTATATAATGTTGGTAGTAATTTATGAATTTTATTTGGAGAGGTATTTTAAAAATAAAAGGGTTTTTTAGTAGTCAATAAAATGGGGTAAGGAGTTACCATTTATAAGTTTGGGGAGGAACCCTCCTAGAATTACCTAAAATATTAAATTAATAAAAAATAATTTTCATTGAAAATGGGTAAAAAATAATATAATTAAAATATAAAATGATTATGAGTATAAATAATAAAATAAATAAACTTTTTATATTTTAAATTAGGTCTTTACCCTTATATTTTTTTTTACCCGCATTAACCCTTTTTGGAAATTACAATGACCATAGTGTATTTATTATTTAGTGGTCAATATAGTCAGCAGAAAAGGAAAATTTTCCAATAAATAGATAAAATATGATATTTAATAAAATATTAAAATCACTGGGATGAGAATATTATTTTTTGTAATTATAATAATTTAATTAAATATTATATATAATAAAATAATATTAATGTCAATTTTAAGACTATTCGTTTATTTTGACTTTGAAAACTAAATAACAATAGTGAAATTCGAATATAATATGTTAAAAAATCTATAATATGATATTTTAATCTAAAATATTTGTGAATCCTAATAATATATTCAAATCATATATGTTATAACATTTTTAAAATCATTTATTTTATTTTTCTATTATTTGAATAAATTATGTTCTGGCATTGCGTAAGCATTTTAGAAAATTATATCATCCCATAAAATTAAAAATAAACTATTCTGATAAAAAATAATTTATTTTTAACATTAATATTTATAACTGAACGTAACTTATTTTCTTCCCTACTTAATATATTTAATGATAATAAAACAAAAAAAATGACATTTTTTACATTACTTTAAATAAAATATTATAAAAGTGGAAATCATAGTAAAATGACAAAAAAGGGTCATATATTTATAATTTGGTTTGATTATGGAGGAAATATACTCAATACATTAAATTAATAAAAGTGTTAGGTTTATTGTTTAGTCCATATCATATTATTTATAACCATAATGACCAAATTTACCATTTATTATGGTATCAAAAATTACTATAGTTATTATTCAAAATGATTAAAAAATGAGAATATTAAAAAGATTTGGACCTCCTAATTTAAAATATGTATTATTTTTAACAATATTAAATTAATATATGTTTTCTAATTTAATTTAAAATTAGACACAGAAAAATCATTGGAAAACAATTTTTCAAAAAAATCATTTGAAGTATAAAAATGTTTTTATACAAAATTCAATTATAAAATTCATCCTAAAGACCATAATTGGATTTTTTTTAATAAAAATTAACTAAATAGATTTTATAAATAATAAAAAATTTAATTTTAATTTTTAAATACATTAAATGAAAATATATTTTTCAACAAAAATCATTATTTGTCACTATTCATTCAAAAACCAATGTTTTGAGCAAAAAAACAATAAATTTCACATTAATATAATTTTGGTATTATGATTTAAAAAAACTAAATTAAATTTTTTAAATACATTTTAAAAAAGTTCAATACATTAGATATAATATTTTCTCATAAAATTAAATAAAAAATATTTTTAGAATAAAACATATTTTTGAAGAATAAAACGACATTACTAGTAATTAATTGACTATTTTCATAGAATTTATCAGCAATTCTTTTTATGTTGGATATTTTTTATATATTTCATAAATATGATTTACATATTTATACCCTTCAATTTTTAATCTAATTTATAATCATCAAATTTAAAAAATAATATTCCATGGTTTGTATAGGCTCAGTGTTGCATGTCGTATGCACTATTGAATATAGTGTTATTACTTTAAGAATATAAAGGTGTTGCACTACGTCAATTACCTTATAATATTTCCATTGTGACCTCCCCCATAACCACTATACCTAAATATGAGGGTATCAATTACATGATCATTCCCCCTTGTGATCATTCTTGGCCCTAGGGTTTTTTTAAATCTTTCATCCCCTCGGTTACGAGGGTCCCAATCCAAAGGTAAGAAATGTGATTTTTTCCAACTCACATTGTGGTACTTATCTATTGTATTCAAACTGAAACATGATATAAATTTAGGGGTATTTTTACCTTATTTGTTTTCAATCAGTGGATTCATATGCCCTAATGGCTTCTCTATTTATAATATCCACCCAAACATAAATAGAGACTAATGGAATATCTCCTAGAGTTTTCCCCATGTATTTATTATTGGATTTTATTCTCTTCCAGCCTCTATATTCCATTCCCCATCCCAACCGAAAAAACATGAATTAAGGTGGGAGAATAAGATTTTTATTTGGGAATGAGACACTAGAAGTCCTGGTTGATGATTTCATTAATCATGAATCATGAATGGGATATAGAGAAAGGATGTGATTTGGGAAGAATCATTGTGTAATTCCTATTTAAAACTTGTATTATTCTCCTATGTAATGTACATAATCCTCCCTTATCTATTGTTACCCAAATTGAGTATGAATCATTTTGGATTAGTGGTCTTAGTTGGTTACCCCATTAGCATAATTTCATCTGGCATCCAGGTCCTCTTCTTAGTTATAATCCGCAAACAGATTACACTCTTCTCAAGGGGATATATTCCCCATGATATATTCAATCAAAGGGATATATTCAAAATGAATAATATCAATGAATCCTCATATGTGTATTCCCAAATCAATCCAATCATCTCATGCCATTAATGGAATATATATCCCTATATTATGATGTTATGCAGTGTGGTGAATTTCCTAGTCTTATGAAATTAAAATACGGGACAATTTCTATACTACATGGTGTTTTACTCTATGGTATAATCTTATCATATGACCATAAATTGTGTTAGTAAAACTATTTGGGAATTTATTCCTATCACAATATTATATATAGGATGTCTCCCTATGGTTTAAAACCATCAACATTAGCCTTATAATAACATCCACTTTGGATTATATATCTCAAGAGATTATTCATATCCTTTCCTATTATAGGTATACTACCATGAGTTTTGGTGTCCCATTCATTGGGGCCATATTACATATGGGCCATGCTCTTATAATGCCATATTCCTAAAAAAATGGCACCCCATGCAGAATGATATATTTATATAAGGTCCAATCATCTCAACCTTATCGATCAATAATCTTTATTGGAGATAACATCACAGGGTCATATTACTAGTGATAAAAACTCATCCTTTCTAGTACATATTACCGATTATTTTTTCAAGGAAGGGTCACTCATGCATAAATCACATATCAATCATTTCATAGAACCTTGTACCTAATCATCACTATTTCATGATATTAAACTACCTAGATAGGAACTTTTAAAATGACTTCAAATGTTATGATGTGCACTGTTAAGTGGAACCAAATTATATTGGATATAATTCCTTTATTAATTATATATAGTAATCTTAATTACGGGACATATTTAGCCATCAACACAATAATAATTACTCTGGATGAGAAAAACTCAGGAGTACCAACTATGTGTCTTTAAAACAAGTGACATTACGTGATAATAAAATAAATATGGGAAACATCTAATACATATATAGGATTCTTGTAATGAATAACCTCTTATAAAAATAGTTTATTCCTCCGATGAAGAAGCCATGATAAATATATATGTTCACATTAATGGAATACATTAGATATTTATTGGAATTTAATTCAACAATTTTAATAATTGGGTTCTTGTTTGATGATAACCAATCATATGATATGATTTGGGAAGGATTAATGATCATGAATTAAATATATAAGTGATTAATGGAGTGATAAATAACTCTAACCAACTTGTTGTACAATGCATGGCCTCCCATCTACTCAACCAATGTGACTTCCTAAGGTTCATTGGAATGACACCTCAGGGATTGCTTATATTTAGATAGAAGATTCATATCTTATCAATGTTGTGGGAGTCATTGTGTTTTTCTAGTTCTACAAATAAACTCAATTTAAAACTATAAAAAATTTAAATAATTCCCTATATACAAACAACTTTATTTTTAGGTCGACAAAAAAATGGGTTACCCGATGCGAATACATTAAGCATACAAGTAGTTATTCATGCATGATTTTATTTACGTGCAATTCTACAATGATTGTTTTTATTGTTTGTGTTTGTTTCTTCTCAACCATAGCACTGTAACTATATTTATTCCATGTTTCATTATTTCAACCATGATGGAATTACCTATCACTAGCTGCACATTTTGGGTACTCAGCAAACCATTGGATTTTCCACCCACCCAGTGCCTTCAACACATGGTATTGAATGAACTAATCTTTTAGAAAAACCAAAATTGTTTCATTTCAACATTTTAGGTTATTTTTGAATCCATCTAGTACATGATTCCCCACAAACCATCTACCCAACAACAGTTGGTGGGTAAGAATCAAACGAACCATAACATCATTTTGAACCATTTCAGGAATCTCTCTTCTAAAACATAGTAGTAAATACATCCCTTATAATAGGGTGGTGGATTATGAGGTCAGTATAATCACATCAACACAATATTTATCCTGGGGTATCTTAGTAACAATCATCACTGCTAATTACATGTGGCACAAATCCCTTAGCATCTAGCTGAGAACACCACCATATGGGTCCCTTCTTATGTCACTTAGACCCAAGCACTAACGAAAGACCAAAAGTGGTGGAAATATATTTAAAAAAAAAATAAAGAACATATCCTCACTTAAAATATAGAAGCATGACCACATAATAAAATGGTAAATAATAAACAAGATACATTTTTACTACACCCAATAAGCCTACTAGAATACTGTGGAAGCATCATGAGAAACTCTTTATCTTGTTCTGAAAATAAACAGGGGGTTGGAACACACTCATTCCCCCATACTAGGATCTCTTCCTCATATTCAATTAAAAACTGTAGTATGGGAGCATGCGCAAATCAATACTCCAAAAAAGTAATGGAAAGACAATCACATTGAAGAAGTAAAATAATATCATCAAATTTTAATAGTAATGAAATGGAAGAAATTAATCCTTATAGACATTTGACAAAACTGTTCTAATATCATGGAAGAAGTTTCACTCTAAGGGAATTATAATATTAATTCACCCAACACTAAAGTAACTTGTCAATCAGGAGTATGAAATAATTCATTCTCCCATTCAAGAGGGTCTTCGATATACCCTGGTGATGAGTGGAAAAAAATTTATAGGAAAACATCTTCATCCCAATAGAAAATCATTATCTAACTCCAATGGATGCTTTAGTTCAGGAAAAAATTAATACCAAAATTATAAAAAACTATTCATATATTGTAAATAGTACATGAGTCTCCCATGTGGTCCCCCATACATGGAAGTCATTATTCACAACAAACGACTCCAACCACCCAATAGTGAACATCTCATAAGAAGTCACTCTAAGGGTAATCTGAAATGTAGAAGCAGCCCCACATTTTTTTATTTATAAATGTTGGTATTCATGAGACCCTCAAATATATTCTTATGGTGGACCAGGATATGACTAATTTTATGTAAAATGAAATAAATAGTTGTAGTTATAGATATCCTCCAAGTGATTTTCCTACAAGCAGCTCTATAGGAACTCCTTATAGTGTTAACCATTAATACCCTCTTCATGGTCTTACCAAGACTAATCTTGGGAACTTTTATAATCATGAGATCTCTATAATCCCTCCTCCCTAGATGATCAAATAAAAATAATTACCCCCTCCACCTTTCCATTACCCATCCTAAATGTCATTCCCAAGGAATATTCTATATTATTCTTCCTTGTATCTAAATGTTAATCCATGATGGTATTCCTCCCCATGATATTATTTTTTGTGATGTTCCCCCACCCCATAGTGATATTTCATTTTTGAAAGAAATTCATCTTCATTCCAAACTAACTATAAGAAACCCCTCAAATTTTTATCCACTTGATAGGATGAGACCATCTCCACCTAATACCATCATTCTAATAAGAGATAATCTTGCAAATATGGAATACATATTAAGTAAATGGTTATTCTCTCAACTATACTCAGGCTACTTATATTTCAATATAAGTAAGAAACTAGCTAAAGAAAAAAACATGTCATATTCTAGCCTCTATCCACCCATCAGTATAGTGCTCTGAAATCTTTAGTAATATTGCATTCCTTAAAATATATGGATGCCTCTTCTCCAATAAAATGTAATGTTCCTTCTTTACAAAGGATGGGAAAATAATTTCAAGGTAATAAAATAATTTATCTGATATATTGACTTTGTTTCCCATTCAATCATATGACATGTGAAAATTTTGAAAGCATAATGAGAAATTTCAATGTGCATACCTTGATTCTTTGAGAAATAAACATTAGTTGACTGTTGATTATCCATTTTGTGTATATATAAGTGGATGGTTTGAACATATAGAATTGAAATTTTCCTTGTTCATTGACCAAAAAATCCAACCAAAAGTGACATCATGCAGTTTTATTTATTAGGAAAGACTCAAAAAATATGGATCTTTACATGATAGATAATACACTCAACAAGAATATTCTATGAAAAAACTCAGAAACATCAAACCTGATGGGAGTGATTCATCAAAATAATCTTACATGAAGCCTCTAAAAAGGTTAATCATTCATATCATTTGAAAAAATATAAACCTCATGTGAAAGTGTTTCATCCAACATAAAGAATCTCACATTAAAAAAATTCATTTCATCCAACTTATGATTGGATGAAAATTCACAAGATTAGGAGGGTAGCAGTAATATCCATAGAAATAGAAATCTAAAAGAGACCCCAGACCATATGTTTTGGGAATGTTTACCACCATCATCACCCCCATGGTTATAAAATATTTCATGGGTCCATAGTATTTTAATGATGGAGTCAAATCAATCCAAATCTATAAGGTTGTGGAATTTTTACCTCAACATCGTCCTCCATAAGGAAATTATATATTTACTCAATTGGTAGGTGCTTTACAAGATAAGTCCCAGCAATTTTTATCATCCAATTATATATAATTATCCTTTTAAATTAATACAATAAGGTTTTCTTGGGACTCCCTTAGTAATACCCTTCACAAAGAAGTCACATGGGAGTCCATGAAAGAATATATAAAATGTTGTAGTGGATGCAGGCCAAAGAGGCTTTTCATGAAGGAAACTATTCTCTAGAATAATGAATTTTCATTTGATAGTTACACCAAGGGTTTCCAATATACTTGTAATTTTGATGATGATATGATACCAAAAATGTATTATGCATCGGAAAACATCATCAACAATATCCATGTGGGTGATATAGATAATGGGGCTTGTGAAGGATAACAAGAAGAGGGTGTTTATGTTTGAAATATTGTCTATATAAGAATATATGGAGAAGTTGGGCATACAAAAAACTAATGGAAAACTTCTAATTTGGGAGATCCCTCAAATTCTCTCTTTCCAATTCATTAATTAACTTCTAATAAATAAAAGGGAAAAATATTTGGATATGTCTTACCCATTACATGATTAAGTTGAACCCAATATAGTTTTGAAAATGATTAGTTGGTATGGGAAATAAATAACGGGGTTAAATATAGTAAAAAATGATTTACACGTGGGAAATTTTCATGTAGGTTATATTATCCAAGTAGAACCTCATAGGAAACTTTCAAAAAAATCACCCTTAATAAGACTATTTTTTAAAACCATCGGGAATAGAGCCAAGGCATCTTATGAATGTGGTATTAAGAAAATTTTTTTATTAAGATCCAATTGTAGAAGAATATCATGAATTATCACTATTAGGATAATAGTCGAGACAATATCGAGTGAGATTCCCTATGTGAGCTCATTATAGTTAACAGTAAAGAACGTAGGATGGCCCACCTTTTTAAGATCTTACCATCACTGCCACTACTCAAATGGATTAACAACTAACAATACCATCAAAACTTGTTGACACTATTGAGTCAATGATATATTGATAGGAGTATATGGACTAGAGGATTTCACAAATGAATCCAGAGAGAAAACGTTTCCCTGGATGGGTAGATGATTATCTTCTCCCACCCAAATTTGGAAATCGTACGTTCATAAATTTTAGTAGAACCGGGGAAACAGAAATAAAATTGATGAATATTATGTATAGATGTGTTCACATAATGGGAGTCCATGAGAATAAATAATTATTCAAACTTATATTCTCTATACATACTCTATATGGACTAACATTGGTTTGGTATATCAGTTTCTTACCGAAGTCAGTCATGGGAAGGGAAGACCTCCAACAATGATTCTCTTATTTATTATGATCTGAACTACTAATGAATACAATCATTGAACTCACAAATTACAAAAAAAAATAATGAGCATGTATAGTACTTCATTTTTGGTTGGAATGGTTTAACCTACTCCTTGAATCTACAACTCCTCTAAGAAGAGTTGTCAGGACTATCTACAGAGATCCTATATAAAGAGATACAAAAGGAACTCATTTCAGTTAAATATATAAGATGATTCCATGAACATTCCATAAATTAAAAAATATTGGAATTATTTACTCAATGAAACAAATCTATGTCTTCACCATCATCAACAACATAATGTAATGGAATAGGAAAAATTGAAACTATAACAATTACACTTATGAAATATCTAACCCCAAATCTATCATCCAAAACAATGAGATATATCATGGAAACTCCTCCTAATAGGAAATAACAACATCAACATCATCATTTGGATAGAAGAAATGGGCATAAAATACCATAATATTAGTATAATAATAATAATTCTTATTTCTTCTAATATGAATAGGTCACATACTACCTTATAGAAGATATGAAGAACAGTTTTCTATGGTTTTTCAAGACTCGGAGACCTTATCAAGTTTGTATCTGTGATTTAATAAATTACTTCCCATTTAACCAATCAAAAGGCTACACCATCCATATAAAATTTCAGAACATGCACTCCCTAATCATATACTAAAATCAATAGCATTACATTTTTAGATATGATATCGATAATTGTGACCCTATTTTTTCCATCATACCCTTATAACATAAAAATGAAAACATTGATCACTTAAATTCTGGATGATCTTTTAGTATTAATGATATATATAATTTGGAAAAACACCTACATAAACAATTCAAATCAACTTTGACTCAAAAAAAACTAGTTCATAAAGTTGAACATCAACTCCCATTATACCCATCTTTTCTTATTTCACTTTAGGTCATCAACATCATCCCTATGAGATACATTATAGAAATAAGTCATTTAATATAATTCTTTAAAACCTATATAAAAGAAAACAAAATAATGGTGAGGACAAATACATAATAAGGGAAAACAAAAGAATTAACAATTAAATGTCATCTATAGAGACGCTAATTTTCATACATGATTATTACATCATTTTAAGGATAAAAACATAATAGTGTTAGAAAACCAGGATCCAAACGTTTAGTTGTAAAAACCTGAATTTGGAGCCACTCAACTGGTGTCCTGAACCCAGTTCGCCACATGACCACAAGCGCATTTCCCCAAATGCCAGAGGCTACCAAATAGTAGAGAGGGCCTTGGAGAGTCAGTGGGGAAACTATGCCCTCATTTGGTAAAGTATACAGCGGAAAGAAAAACATAAAACACACAACTGAAACTAAACAGTAGAAGCAATGTTTGATACAATAATAATGCAGCATGGTACATGTATCTATGGAAATTAGCAAACAAAACAATGTGCTGAAATAGAACTGATCCCAATGTTCTAAAAGTAAACAGTAAACTCCAGCAGCATCGCAAGCCTAAGCTCAGTCCCATGCTATCCAACTGTAACCAGAAATCAATCTCTTGAAGTAGAAGGGCCACAATACCCATACACACTTGGAACCATATAACCTATTTGGGCCGAAAAGTGGGACCCAAATAGGGTTTGAGACTAATCCCAATAGGAAACCACCACATGATATGTGCCCTACTGTCAGTGAGCAATATAGCAAAAGTAATGGAAATAAATGCAGTAGAGAAGAAGGAGTACACTAAAGTAAACAATCCTAAAAATATCCATTCACACTTATTTATTACTTTAATTCAATAATTTAATTATCATATGAGGAATCTGGAAAACTACTCTATAATCCAAAGGCATAGAAGGTAACACAACATGTATCTCAACAGACTACCTAACAACAAGTAGTATAAACCCACTATTGTCCTCTGGCATAGTGGACTCGTCACAACCAACCAAACTTTAATTTATCAAGCTGACCCTCCAGGTGGATCACACGTGCATACCACTATGGTCAAGTATTCAACGTAGGCAAAGACACTCTGAGGAATCACTCATCGTCAATTCCCCCTATGGTCTTGCGGAAATAATACATACTCTCTACGAAGCACTTACGTCTAATTCCCCGATTAGTCTCGATTCGATAAATATCAAACCCTCTAAGAGAGCACAAAGTCAATACCCCCTTATGGTATCGTAGTGGTAATAATTAAACAGGCCCTCTGAGGAAGAACTCAATGTCAATTTCCCTTATGTTCGTGCTACAGTAGGTTCCCGCAGCCCTGAGTAAAAGAAATTGTATATAAACATTTCGTAGCATCCCTAAGTATGTACAAAAAACTACCTGGACAATGGCTACAATGCATCAAAAGAATTTAAAATTCATTCAACTAATGAATTTATTCATATCAAGGAAGGAAATCAATGTAAAAAGGTTTCCCTAACAGGAAACCTAATCGAAACGGCGATAAATAGCCAAAACAAGGAAAACATCCACGGGGTGATCCTCAGACATTCTAACAAGAAATCATTATTCATCTAACAGCCCCAAGCACACAAGAAATATAAGGCAGATAATAAAACAGGTTCAAACCCCTAACCTGAGATACCCGATACATGGTTATCCGACACTTTTGCAAAAAAACTCAGTACATTTAATGTAAGGCATCAAACCACCTACCTCGAAGGTTTTGATGAAAACCCCAACAATGAAGAACACACAAGAACTCGGGTTGATTCTCCAAGAACCTGACTTGGATCCCTCCTAACAAAACCAAGACCCATGCTTATAAAATTGGCATCCACACACATAGATCTACCCATAATGGGAATAGACCTAAGTAACAGAGGGAAAAGGCGAAGGAGATCTATGTAGAACTAAGAAAACGATCAAAAACGAAGGAGAACAATCACATAACTCCATAATTAGGCATCGATTCTCCAAGATAATCCTTCGGATATCCTCCAGAATTCTTGGGAGAAGTTCTCCAACCTTTAAGGGAGATTAATCCCGAGTTATGTCCGTTTAGGAGCTTAAAAGAGGTAATTATAAAAAAACGACTTAGATCCACAAATTTAGGATCTAGATTTAAGTGCCCACACGGTTTTCTCGCAAGGTTAGACAAACCGTGCACTAATAGTGGATTCTGTATAGCCTTGTCAACACTCTGTGCATGGTCTCTTCACACAGTTTCCCTTAACCGTGCGACAACTATGAGGTCTCCACTTCCTTGAGTGTCATCTATGCACGGTGTGGTCGCACGGTTAGAAAAACCACATGCCGCTCGTGCAGCTCCCCGTTTTTGCTCAAAACGTCATTTCAAGTTCCCCCAACTCTCCCAAACATCACCAATATCTTTAAAACCAAGAAAAACATCAACTAGGGGTTCACATACCTAAAAAGAGGATCTGGGTTCTTATAAACCTCCCCCCATAGAGAAATTCATCCCTTAATTTCCTAACGTGGCGAAGAAGAAGAAACCTCAAACAACTCTGGAAACTACAATCATACATTGGCCTCCCACTCCCAAGTCTCGTCATGTACTCTGCCATACTTCCATAGCACCTGTACTAGAAGAACATACCGTCCATAGAAGAACCGTGGCACTATGATCATCAATCCTTATAGGATTCTCCTCAAAAGATGCATCCTGCTTCAACTCAACCTCCCCAGGTTGAAAAACATGAGACATGTCAAATAAATACAGTTGAAGCTGCGAAACATGGTAGACGTCATGCATAGCTTGGTACCTATAAGGTAACTGCAACCTATTAGAAACCAGCCAGACTCTCTCCAGAACCTCAAACGGCTCGACGTATCTTGGTGAAAGCTTTCCCTGTCTCTTAATCCTCTTATGTCCTAACCACGGGGTAACATGCAGGAAAACCCGATCACCAACCTTGAACTCCAAAGGAAATCTCCCATGATCAGCACAATATTTCTACTGAGACTGTGCGGTAGAAATCCTCTTCTGAATCAACTCCACCTGCTCTGTGGTATCCTGAAAAGGATGATGTCCCATCAAAGCTGCCTCTCCTGCCTCCATCTAACATAAGGGTGATTGGCACCGCCTACCGTATAAGGCCTCGTAAGGTGTCATCTGAATAGTTTCTTGAAAACTATTATTATAGGAAAACTCCAATAGAGATATATGTTTCTCCCAAGAATCTCCAAAATCAAGGATGCATGCTCGCATAAAGTCCTCCAGCACCTGAATCGTGCTCTCTGACTGGACATATGTCTGGGGATGGTAAGTTGTACTCAGGAGTACCTGTTTACCCAAAGCCCTCTGATGCCCCGGCCATAAATGGGAAGTAATGCGGGCGTCCCTATCTGAAATGATAATGTTCGTAACCCCATAAAGCCATACAACCTCAAAAATGTACAACCTTCCAAACTCTTCCACACTGAAGGTCTCCTTGATCAGAAAGAAATGAGTAACCTTCATGAGCCAGTCAACAACAACCCAAACCGCATCATTCCCTCAAGGTGACCTCAGTAACCCTGTCACGAAGTCCATCACGACATCATTCCATTTCCAAACAAGAATGGGTAACTGCTGAAAAATCCATACTGGTCGCTGATGCTCTGCCTTCACCTGCTGACAGGTGGAACACCGCATAACAAAACCAGCCACATCCTTCTTCATTCCTTGCCACCAAAATTGACGATGAATGTCTCGATACGTCTTTGTGACCCCAGGATGAACTGCCCAAGCTGAAGCATGAAACTCCCGCATCATATCCACACGTATGTATGTTGAAACCCATATGAGGCCATGAAAACCTAACACCTCATCATCACCCACTGTCCACACCTGAGTAAAGTCTCCATCTGGAACACCCTCCCATAGGACTAGGCCTTCTGGGTCTGATAGCTGCCTCATTCGAACTCGATCCAAAAGAGTACCAGTAACAGCATTAGAAGAAAGAACTTTCTATCTCTGTTTGTCGTGCACCTCCAAATGCATATCAGAGAACAAATCCATAAGCTGCCACTCACTGCTATCCTACTGAACTGCCTATATCTGAGTCTTCCTGCTCAGTGCGTCAGCAACCGCATTGCCTTTCACAGGCGTATAAGCAAGCTCGAAGTTGAAAGATTGTAGGTACTTGACCTACCTATGCTGTCTCAAATTTAAGTCACGCTTCAAGAAGATATAATTGAGGCTCTTGTGGTCAGTATATACAACAAAATGATATCCTAGAAGAGAGTGTCTCCAACAACTCAAGGCATGAACAACTGCAGCCAACTCCAGGTCATGTGTAGGATAGTTCTTCTCATGTGGCCTCAACTGCTGAGATCCATATGCAACAACTCAATACTCCTGCATAATCACTTTTCCATGCCCAATTCCAGATGCATAACATAAAATTGTATATCTGTTTCCCGGATCTGGAAGAACTAGAATCAGTGCTAAATTCAATCTCCCATTCAACTCCTCAAAGGATGAATTGCATGCTTCTGACCAAACGTACTTCGCACCTTTCTTATTCAAGCCTGTCAATGGCGCTGCTAAGCGTGAGAAGTCCTGTATAAACCATATGTAGTAACCATCCAGTCCTAAGAAACTATGTACCTCGAATAAATTCTCCATCTGCTCCCAGGTAACTACTACTCTCACCTTTTCTAGGTCTACTGATAATTTTGTCTCTCAGGCGAAATAACCCAGGAAGTGAATCTCATCCATCCAAAAGAGGTACATAGAGAGCATAGAATATAACTGATGATCACTCAGTTTACTGAATACGATCTCAAGATGGGTAGTATGGTCATGTCGAGTGTGAGAGTACACCAAGATATCGTCTAAAAAACCACCACAAGGAATCGAAGTAAGGATGGAAAACTCTGTTCATCAGTTCCATAAAAACTTTTGGTGTGTTCGTGAGATCGAATGGTATAACCAAATACTCGTACAGACCATACCTGCTCTGGAAGACTGTAAGAGGTATTTCCGATGGTCTGATATGCAACTGATGATAGACGAATCTCAAGTCGATCTTCAAGAGAACCAGGGATCCTCAAAGATGATAAACGAGATCATCAATCCTTGTCAAGGGATATTGGTTCTTGACCGTCAACTGATTCAGCTTTCGATAATCCACACAAAGCCGTAAATTACCATCCGTCTTCTTCGCAAATAAAATAGGCAATCCCTGAGGAGAAGTACTGGGTCGGATAAAAACCCTCCGCCTGCAACTCCTCCAACTACTTCTTGAGCTCTTGCAACTCAGTCATATCCATCCTATACGGAGGTATGGATACATGTGCTTCTCCTAGAAAAATCTCAACAGAGAATTATACCTCACACTCCTGAGGAAAACCTAAAAAGTCATCTAGATTGGCGTCTCTGAAATGATCTACTACCAGAGGGAAGTCTATCTAAGAAGTCCCTTGATCATCCAGATATAAACTAGTAATCTGGGCTGTAACACCACCCAACACATGATGTTCTGGTCCAACTCTGCTCACCTGGACATCCTATCCGCCATTTTGAGGAAAAGGTCTTCCCTCATGTGATATAAAACTCACCCTGCGGTGATAGCAATCGACAAGGGCCTGAAAAGGAACAAGACAGTCCATTCTAAGAATGACATCATAACCTATCATCTCAAGGACATGTAGATTCCTCAAGAAGTGACACCCACCAATCTCAAGGGGGTACTCCTTGCACAGATGCATACTAGCAGTTCTAAGTCCCAAGGGAGTGTCTAGCATCATCATACTCTCAGTAATTTGGATAGTATGTTTTAAGGCTCTACATAGTGTGCACAGAAATAATGATATGATAAGATCATGTATTGAAAAGTTCAAAAGATAAAACTGAGGATACCAAGATCATACCTTGCACTGTGGAAGGTCCGGGATCCTGCTCCTGATGAATCTGCTCCACCGCAAATGTCTGGCCAGTACCGCGGCCCTATGCAGCAGCCTGAGACCCCTGAGCTGATCCTCCCTAAGACGGACCACCGCACCACGACCTCTACCCTGGCCTAAACGCCCTGAAAAACGTCATCCCCCAGTCTTCTGTGGAATTGGCAATCCGGTGCCAGTACGCGAAGTCGAAATAGATCCACCTTCAATAGCTGCTGGAAGAAGAACCTTGCACAACCGCTGCAGGTGACCCATCTTGCTACAATCTTGGCACTCAACTGGGTCCCTCGGGCACTGTGGCATATTATTACCATCCTTCCCACACTGATAGCGCACAACCTTGCTAACTGAAGGAGCATCTCACTTCCTCGAGTCACCTCGTGTAGACTCTCGGTGGCACTTCCTACTGTTAGTAGAAAAAATACTAACTCTGGATGCTAAAACGCCCTGGCTCACTACTCCAGTATCCCTAAGATTCCTCTCAATGATCAGTGCCTAATTGAATATCAAAGAAATAGAAGTTAACTGGAAGACATTCACCTGTTATCTGATCTATGGTCTGAGGCCCTCCTCAAACGTTTTCGCTATAAAGAGCTTATCATTTCCTAGAACATGAGTGAAATGTTGTAACTCAGTAAAATGAGAGGAATACTCCATAACTGATAGAGTACCCTACTTCAGGTTCATGAACTCTCTAGCTCTGTTGGCCCTCAGTGTCACCAGATAGAAGTAGACATAGAACGTATGCTGAAACTCATCTCAAGAAACTATCTGCTGACGCCCTTCCTGAGAAACTACATCCCACCATCTCTTGGCAGAATCTTGCAGCATGTAAGTTGTGAGCTTCACCCTTTTGTCTGGGGGTGTCTCGAGATGGTCGAAGATAAATTCCATAGATTCAAACCAAAATTTAGCAGCCTGAGGTCCTCCATCCCCAGAGAACGTGGGAGGATGCAACTACTGGAAGACTCACGTAAGATCTTCCATAGTCTGGGCAGGTTACTGAGCTCCATAAAAGGTCTGTATGAACCTCATGAATCCCTCATGGGACTATGTGTCTGCAGCAGTACCCAAGATAACTGTCGGTGCCATTTCCGGATTACGATCATTGTCAGACCCCTGACGTGCAATGGGAGGACATCTTGGCAGCATGATTCTGTAGGGTCAGGCACACCTTTATCAATGAAGAGCACAGTTCCAAACATAAAAGAGTGAAAACGGAATATAAGAGAAAAAAATCATAATACTGGAAAAACATGTTTACATAGTGTGTTTCCTCTATACACGACATGTTCCAAAATATTTTTCTTTTCCGTGTCGTTAGTCACACGGGCTGGTACATGGGCCACAACTACACGGCATGTTAACACTGTACACGACGTGTTTCCCCTAAGATTTTCCAACCCATCTATTCAATTAAACGACTAGATCACCCAGATGCAATGTACAAGGAATGTACTTCAAAGTACATAGAGTTTAACCGAGAAAATTAGTTCTTCCTGAACAGAAAAACACATGTCGTGTGTTCATAAGGCCACACGCCGTGTTATCTGAGTTTCTGGGCAGTAGGCATACAAAACTCCCCAAAATCATAGAAAAACAATGAAAAACAGCACCTATGTGTCAAATTCCGATCTGTGGGGGCCCATACTCCTGACGAGTCAAATCATGACATCATAGAAATGCATATATAAAGTAAACAGTATGATAATCCCATGATCCGCCAAATTCCAATCCCCAAGGGCCCATAACACCTCTAAGACCAAAGCATGGCATCCATGCTAAATAAGATGTAAGGTAAACAACACTCTATAAGCATTGCAGATATCTCTATCACAGCAACTATCCCAACATCATACATAATCTATTACGACATCTATCACAACATCATGCACTTTCTAATTCACCCTAGATGGCTTGGTAAACTACTTGATAAGTGATTTTATAACCAGTGTCTATATGATGCATGAGATGGAAAACCCTCATCTCATCAAGTTGCAAAAAATAGAACCACCATCATATAAATGGTAACAACACAGAATAAGTGCATCACCCAATTGTGAAATATAATCAACTGTAACACTTGCAAAAACTAAAAAGTGAAATTATAGGGTAATATAGCTTTTCCCTTTACACGGGTTAATTACACCTGAGCATAGTAAAGAACCAACTACTCATTCCTTCTTATCCCTGTATATTGTCGCTAAATAGTAATAAAATATAAACGAAATAAAACTCCTTTGATACCACTTTGTAACGACCTGAATTCGGAGCCACTCAACTGGTGACCAGAACCCGGTTTGCCACATGACCTCAATCGCATATCCCCAAATTCCAGAGGCTTCCGACTTGCAGTGAGGGCCTTGGTGTGTTAGTGGGGAACTATGACTTCATTTTGTAATGTATACAGTGGAAGGATAAACATAAACAATTGCAGAAGCAGTAAACAACATACACACAACTGAAACTAAACAATAGAAGCAATGACTGATATAATAATAATGGAGCATGGAACTTGTATCTTTGGAAGGCAGCAATAAAACAACTTGATTAAATACAAAAAAACCCAAAGTACTAAAATTAAACATTAAACTTTAGCATAATCGCAAACCTAAGCTCGGCCCCATGCTCTCCAGCTCTATCCAGCAATCATGCTCTTGAAATAAAAGGGCCACAGTCCATATCTACACCTGCAACCACATAACCGGTTTGGGCCGAAAAGAAAGACCCAAATAGGGTGTGATACTAATCACAGTATGCAACCACCACATGATATGTCCCCTACTATAAGTGAGAAATATAGAAAAAGTAATGGAAATAAATGCAGCATAGAAACCAGTGTTCACAAAAGTAAACAATCCTACAAAATTCCATTCACATTTAATTATTAATTTAATTGAATCATTTAATTATAAACTAGGGATTCTTGCAAACAGATCTATAATCCAAAGGAATAGTAGGAAACACAACAGGTATCTCAACAGACTACATAACAACAAGCTGTACAAACCCAAGCTTGTTCTTTGGGTTGGTGGACTCATCACAACAAAACAAACATTAATTTATCAAGCTGACCCTCTTGGTGGCTCGCATGGGTAGATCTCTATGGTCAAGTATTCAAAGACATCAGAGACACTTTGATAAATCAATCATCGTCAATTCCCCCTATGTTCTTGCGGCGATAATACAGACTCTCTGAGGAAGAACTTACATGTAATTCCCTATTTAGTCTAGATTTGATAAATATCAGAACCTATGAAAGAGCACAAAGTTAATCCCCCTATTGGTCTCGTAGTGGTAATAATTAAATAGGCCCTTTGAGGAAGAACTCAACGTCAAATCCCCTTGTGTTCTTGCAACACCAGGTTCCCACATCCCTGAGTAAAAGAAATCATTTGTAAACGATTCATAGCAGCCCTAAGAATGTCCAACAAACTACTTGTCCAATAGCTAAAATGCATCAAAAGCATTTAAATTGCAGGAAACACATGCAGTTATTCATATCATGGAAGGAAATCAATGTAACAAGGATTTCCTCATAGGAAACCTAATCCAAAAGGCGATAAACAACCACAAAAAGGAAAACACCCATGGGGTGATCCTCAGACATTCAAACAAGCAATCATTATTCATTTAATAGTCTCAAGCACGCAAGTAATCTAACGCTGATAATAAAAAAGGTTCAAAACCCTAACCAGAGATACCCGATACAAGGGTATCTAGCACTTTTTCACAAAAACTGAAGACATATAATGTATGGCATCAAACCACATGCCTCGAAGGTTTTGAAGAAAATCCCAACAACTAAGAACGCACAAGAACTCGGGTTGATTCTCTAAAAAACCACCTTGGATCCCACCTCCTAACAAGACCAAGTCCCATGTTCATCAAATTGGCATCCACACACATAGATCTACCCATAATGGGCGTAGATCTAAGAAACCAAGGGAAAATGAGATGTAGATCTAAGTAGATATAATAAAACGATCAAAAGAGAAGGAGAATGATCACATACCTCAAGAATTCGGCTTCTATTTTCCATGATAAGACTTTGGATCACCACCAGAACTCTAGGGAGAAGTTATCCAACCTTCAAGGGAGAGTAATCCCGAGTTATGGCCATTTAAGAGCTTTAATGAGGTGATTAGAGAAAAAATGTGTTAGATTCATAAATTTGGGCTCTAGATTTAAGTGCCCGCATGGTTTTCTCGCACGGTTAGACAAACCGTGCGCTAACCATGCGGTATGTAATTCCATGCCAACACTCCTTGCATGGTCTCTTCCCACGGTTTCCCTTAATCGTGTGACAACCGTGCAGTCGCCCCTGCCTTGAGTTCCATCTACGCATTGTCCGGCCGAATGGTTAGAGAAACCGTGCGCCGCCCATGAAGCTCCCTATTTGTCCTCAGAACTTCATTTCATGTTCCCCTAACTCTCCCAAAAATCACCCTTAAATTTAAAACAAAAACAAATCAACCAAGGGGTCACATTCCTAAAAAGAAGATCTGGGTTCTTATATTAGTGTCTTGGTAAAATTATGACCATACATAACATTAAAATAATAAAACATGAAAATTTATTTACTTCCTAGTTATATAGCTTCGTATTGTCCCTTATGTTCTTCTTTGTACTAGTATTCACCGGAGGACACACTTCAAAATAATGGGTGATCTAAAATAATAGTAAGAGGAAGAATAAGAGACACAAAACATGGGTGAGAATAATCATAATCATTAAAACATAGTTAAGTAATCATTATCAAAATCATTAGAAAAATCACTATATAAATTCTTGGAATGTGTCAATGTATAAAAATGAAATAGCATGTCATAGTGGTTAACCACCACACATAGTCGTGAAAAGATATTGCCACATGATTAAAAATATTTAAATTTTATCATGTGATACATCACATTACCCAATGAATTGAAATTATATATAATTATGGATGTGCCACATCATAACATTTACCCACTATATATAATTTTCGGTGCACCCATCACATCACAACATTTACTATACAATGCATTCCACATAGAACATATATCAATCATGGAAATAAAATAACCCATGGAAAGTAATGCGTTTAATTTAATAAATTATACATTCATGAAAAAACATTTGGTTTCCCAAAATAAATATTGACTAATGTAATTGGTATAATAATCATAAATCTTTAGTTAGGAAGAAACAATATCACAAGAAGTAAAAGTTGTGTGTTTAGAAATAATATTTAGTTAGGAAATATCGTTGAATTATTCATTTAATCATATTAAAATGTTTTATATCCAGAAAAAAGGGATTTATAAATAAATTTTTACTACGGAAAATTAATGGAACATCCAAACTAAAAATAGAGTGAAAGAGGGAAAACCCAAAGGAAGAGAGTGGGGTTGGAGTATCCCCTTACCATATGTCCAAATCCTTTATTCACATTAATATCCTTGGTAAAGAAAATAAATTCATTATTTAAAAAATAACTTTTTATACGAAATTTATTCAATATTGTTTTATTAGGTTAATTTATATTATCTTTGATTAGTTATAATTTTAATTTCATCATTTGGGAGTGTACTTTTTCTTGGGTTTCATGATTGGTTCGCTTGAATATGATGATGGAAGTTCATGTAAAATTAGAATTATTCAACATAATTGTTATTAATGAAAAAAAAGTTTAATTAGTATTATAAATCTTTTTATTATATGGTATGAAGATGAATTATTTTATATAAAATTAATGAAAATGATTTAATTTATTTGTTGGGTTTTTACAACCATTATGACCTTATATCATTTTATTTAACATCATGTTTATATATTTCTTCTAGAACATTTTATAACTTATAATATTTATAATAATATATTATCTAACAATAATTATGGTTTTATGACCATACATAAAGGCGGTAGTGAAAAATTAATATCCATCATCCATGACGGTGGTAAATCAACACACCACAGACGATATTTTCAATTTTAGAAAAAAGGAAAGGGGAAGAGGCCTGAAGACGACTTACACAATTAATATAATAAAATTAATTTATAAAAAAGATAATGGAGTTATCATTTATCTTTCATAGGTGTATATGAGGATAAAAAAATATGACTTTGAAAAGAAAAAATAAATGAAAATGAAAGTGTTTTTTACCTCTTGAATTTCTCTTCATTGAGAACCTTAGGGTAAAGGTTTTGTTCTTTTGATGAAGACAAGGGATCAAAGACTTGGTGTAGGGGCATCAAAATTGTATTGGGTAGAATTTGGACAATGATTACATCTTGGAAGGTGTGAGTAGAAGTGGTTGTGAGGGGTGGTATTTATAGAGGGAAAGTGGAGTTTTCCCATTATTGTATTCAATAGTGTATAATTTTTCTCAAGACTTTGAAAATTTTGAGAATTATCATAAAATATATTAAAATAATGAAGGTGGGATTGATATTATATTGGTTACATCATAAATGAATCAATTAAAAGTGTATTTAATTTATAATATATTTATATCATAAATTACTATATTTCATGTTTCACCAAAAAATCATGTATTTTAGTGAAATCAAAAAAATTCACCCCAACCATTTGACTACATGTAGTATTCAAAAAGAATCTCAATTTTATGAAAATGATTCTCTAAATAGGAAAAATTTAACTTTTAATTAAAATTTTCATTTAGTCAAAAATATTTCTTTTATAATTATAACTAATTTTATAACACATTGAATACTTAATTAAGATCACATAATATTATCTTTTAGTCATAAGACAAAATAATATTAGTTTATGAATCTCTTTTATGACAAAAACATTTATATAAATATATCAATTATAAAATAATAAATAAATATGTATATTTTATAAAGATATCAACACTTAATTTGTAATTTTTTAATAATTTAATTACTTATAATATGATATATTTATATCATATTATCATTTATAAAATGCCCTAATTTTATTTATTATTTTGTAGGTGACGTTACTATTCTATTGGATGAATTACTATTCCTAATTGTTATGTAATTATTCAAATGTTCATGTTACTATTCCATCAGGATAAATTCCTTAACATCTGGAAATACCTCTTATTCCATTAATTCAACCTTTGTGAATTTTGTATTGGGTTATCGTAGTAATTTTATGTGGATTATAATATATGACATAATTATAAGAAGGGAATTAAAGTTGATAAATTTTTAGGTGGTTACATTCTTCTTCCTTTTGAAATTCCTCTCTCAAAATTTTGTTTTACATTCTATGTTGAAAATAGGTGCGGGTACTTCTCATTTATCTCTTCCTACAGTTCCCATAGAGCCTATTCATACTTATGGTTCCGCTATAGTAATTTGACCAAGTGAGTGGTCTTGTTGTGTAGAACTTCATCTCTACTATCAAATATCTTCACTGGTTTATCCTAATAAGAGATATCATTTTAATACTGTTCCACCTATGGATTTAGTACATGTGAGGGATTAGTTTTGTACTCAGCCAAGATGGATACATGGAATACATTTTGTACTTGATACATGGAAGGTGGAAGTGCCCGTCGATAGGTGACAACTCCAAACTGATCAAAGATATTGAAGGGGGTTATGTATCTAGGACTCAACAGTCTTTTCATTCCAAATATCATGATCCTGTTCTATGGATACATGCGGAGTAATACCATGTATCCTACCATAAACTCTAGGTCTCATCGATGATTATCTATAATGATATTCTATCGAATTTTGAATATTTTGATGTGTTATTTAAAGGTTTTAACTTTTTCCACCATTTCATTGACCATTTTAGTTCCTGGTATCTTACATTCACTAACTTCATGCCATCAAACATGTGTTCTATTTCATTTTCTATAAAGTGCTTCATATGGAGCCATTTGCCTGCTAGAGTGGAAATTTTTATTGTAAGAGAACTCAACTAGTGGTAGATATTGGAAACTTATTTATTTTAAGTCCATAGAACATGCTCTCAATATGTATCCAATGTCTTAATTTTCCACTCTGATTGATAATCATTTTGAGGATCATAAGCCGCAATGATGTTCAGCTGAGTTTTTAGAGCATACTAAAGACTTTTCTAGAACATGGAGATGAATCTCAAATCATAAACAGATACAATTGATAGTGGTATTCCATACATTCTTACCACTTCATTGATATATATAAGTGAAATATGATCTATATAGAAGTCCTATCGAATTCAAATAATGTTATTTGAGTTTTTAAGATGATCTAAAACAACCCATATATCATTGGTTCCTTTGGATATCTTTGGAAACATAGTAAAAAAGTCTATAGTGATATTTTCCAATTTTTATGTGGGTATGGTTAATGATTTTATTTTCCCCTTTGAATTTCATCTTTTATCCTTCACTTATTGACATACCAGACACCTTGGTGTATATTCAGCAATCTTCTTCTTCATATTATCCTACAAATAGTTCTCTCTGAGATCTTGATACATATTTGTGATCCCTTGATTAATATATAACGATGAGCTATGTGAATCATTCATAATATCCTTTTTTATCTCTATATTTAATGTCACACCTAGTCATGACCCAAATCATACCATTATTTCCTCATCTATTTTATACTCTAAGGATTTCCAGTTTCTCGTAAACTCTACCTTCTTCTAAATTTCGACATCATTTATTTGAGAATCCTTTATTTTATCCATGAGGGATGGTTGAGAAATCATTTGAGAGGGGATGTTTAATTTTCTTTCCATAATGATTCATATTTACAACCTTTTAAAATCATAAATGATTGGATCCTTATCAATTCTCATCATTGATAATGCTATACAATCCTTTCTACTTAGAGCATCCTCTTCTCTATTTGCATTCTTCAGATGGTTGTGGGTTGAGAATTCATAATCCTTGATGATCTCTAACCATAAAATCTAGCCCATATTAATATCCTTATATGTTAATATATATTTTATGTTCTTATGATCTATATTTATTCCACACTTCACCCCATAGAGATAATTTCACCATATTTTCCTCCCAAATATCACACATGTCAACTCTAGATCATGTGTAGAATAGTTTTTCTTATTAATTTTCAAATTCCTTAAAAATTATTCTATAAATTTAACATTTTAAATCATCAATATCCTAATAACTTCATTAAATCATATTTTTATACCAAAAATAGTTATCCACTTGTTATTAGTGTGATAATTGGCACGGTGATAAGCCTCTTCTTTAATTCTTTAAAGCAATATTCACATTCAATGGACCAAACAAAATTTTCTCCCCTTAAATTCATCTTTGTTATTGTGGTTTAAAATCATGATGATCTCTTCCTAAATCACTGGTAATACCATTCTTGACCAATAAAAATATGGATCTCCATTATAGATGTTCACTTGGGCCAATCATTAATTGAATTTGTCTTAGAAGGGTCCACATATATTATTTTTCTAGTGATACCATGCCCTAAGAATGGTACCCCCTCCATCCAAAACTCACATTTTATTTACATTGAATAAATTTAATCCATTTTAAATGCCTTTATCACAATATTCAAATGCTTGTCATGTTCCTCATTTCTCTAGGAATATTTTAGAATTACATCGATAAAGGATACCACAAATTTTTTAGGTAGTAGCTAAAGAATATTTTCATTAAATCGATGTATATTTTTGTATAATTAGTTATTTTGAAAGGAATCACTTGGAACTCATAGTTTCTATACCATTTTTCAATAACATTCTTGGGAATATCTTCCTTCCTCACTTTTAATTATTGATATTCTGACCGAAGGTCTACCTTAGAGAAATACATGGACCCACATACTTGATCGAAAAAGTCATCTAACCCTGGAAGGGTATACTTGTTATTTATCATGATTTATTGAGCTAATTATAATCAATGAAAAGGTGCATTGATCCATCCTTTTTTTGATGAAGAGGGCAGTTGTGTCCCATGGTGATGTGCTTGAGCATATAAAACAATTTTTAATATTCTCTTGAAAATTCTTCTCTAGTTCCTCAGTGGTGGAATTTATATAAGGTGTTTTTGAAATATGAATAGATGAAGGAATAATTTCAATTTAGAACTCATCCTATAGGTCAAGAGTAATACTAGAAAGTTCTTCAAGGAATGAGTCATTTTAGTCCCTCAAAATGGTCATCTATTCAATCATGATTCTCTCATTTTTCTCAATCATTTCATCTAGATATACTTCCTCTTAAGGTAAAAATATAAATAGTTGAGATGGAGATTCTGAAAGGGATTCATCATCCTCATTACACATGTAAGGAATTTGAGGATGCCTTGGTATACGAAGAGTGATATCCCATTACCAATAGTTGATGTTGGATTTTTATAAATATAGCCAATCCATGCCCAAAATAGCAACAAACTCCACCAAAGGATGTAGAATAAAACTTTCTTCTACATTAGATCCACAAACAGTTACTAGGGAGGAGTTATATACATTGAATACAATAATTTCTCCATTTTCAATTCTCACATATAACTCATCCTTCATATTTTAAGTGGTGTTTTAATATTTCTACTAGACTTACATGATATTAAAGAATTCATAGAACTAGAATCACATAGTTTGTTTTTTATTCTTGAATGAATAACTAGAGCACATGTCAACACATAATTTTTAGGATCCATCTCAGTGGTAGTGATGGAATAATTCTTCCCTTGATCCTTTGTATTTGATGGCTGATGATGTTGATTACCCTTGAGGATATGAGGTTTAGTTCACGGTCTTGGATTGGTCCCTTTCTCTCTATAGTTTAATCATTGAACCCTGTATGGTGATCTCCATTCCTCAATTATAGAAGCCAAATTATTTATATCTATTTAAAATTTATGAGTTTGGTGGCCTTCTCTCCCACACTTACAGAATTTACCTATCCCTGTGTTTTATTTACCAAGATGTTTCTTCTCACATTTTTGATTTGTGAGTGGTTTAGTTTTCATTCCACCTTTCTCATTAGATTCCCCAACATGAAACTCCATATTTATTTTCATATCACTATATCCATGGGACCATTCTCCAAACTGTATCTCCACTTTGAGTGATCATTGAACAACTTCTTCATAACTCAAAAATTCTTTGATATCTAGAGCCTTTCGAATATGTGGTTTCAAACCACTGAAGAAGCAATCAATTTTTCTGTCGATATTGATAAAAAAACCAGAAGCATAGTTACAAGCCTTATATAATTTTATTCATAGGTTGTGACCTATTAACCTTCATTTTTCTTCATCTCTATGAATTCTATCTACATACTTTTATGAATATTTTGAGGGAAATACATCTTAAGAAACATTATCTTAAATTCGTCCGACTCCATCTCATTGATTTCATTCTTCAGCATGGTGTTTTTATACAATTCCCACTATTGGTCATCCTCTATATCTAGACATTAAAAATCAATATTCACATTATCCATAAATAATCAGTAGAGCATAGAAGCAAGCTTACCCATCAAGTTGACCCACCATTCTACGACTAATGGATCTGAATATCCCCCAAATGTCAGTGATTATTTCCCTATAAAGGGCTCGATAGCTAGTTACTCCCACTTTGGTGAAGGAGTACGTTCCACATTATTCTAGTTATTGTTCATAGCCTTAGAAATATGTGTAAGAATCACCATGACATTTTGAATTCCTCCTCCCATGGAATTGGGGATGTCATTCGGGCAATAAATCCATTGTCTATCACATGGGTTTTTGTCCTGGTTTCTCATGGTTCCCACCATTTTTTAAAATAGAAAATGTTAGAATAAAACATAAGTCAATAATTCATGAATAAATAATTTGTTCCTTTTATAAATTAACAATAAATCCAAACCATATGGGATCCCTATGTTTTACATTTTTCTAAAAAATTCTTCTTGTGAGCTTACTTATATGTAGTCTTATAATAAGGGTTTTTAGTAGGATTCCATCAACATAATTCCCAAATTAACTAAACTGTGCTTTGATATCAACATTAGGGACCCTACTTTTCTTAAATTGTTATTGCATTATTTTAAGGATAAATAGCATAATAGTATTACCAAACAATGATACAAAGGTTTTCTATCCTGAGAAAATTAGGACTATATATGAAATTTACATGATAAAACATAAAAATTATTTATTTCCTTTTTATATAGTTTCTTATTATGCCTCGTGTTATTCATAGTACACGTATTCACTTAATCAAAAGCATCAAAATAAGGGGTGAGATGATATCTCGGTAAGGGTATTAATAAGAGTCATGAAACATGGGTGAGATTAATCATAATCATCAGAACATAGGTAATGGATCACCATCACAATCATGATCAAAATCATTAGATAAAGTCATGGAATGTGGTGAAGAATAAAAATAAAACATCATGTCTTAGTGGTTAACCTCCACACATAGTTTTGAACAAGGATTGAATCATGTAGACACATATTTCACTTTTCTCATGTGATATATTACATTACCTAATTTATTGGAGTGCTATATAATTTTGGGTGTGCCCATCACATCATAACATTTACATGTTCTATATAATTTCGTGCGCACCCATCACATCATAACATTTACATTATCATGCATGACACATTGTACGCATTTCAATCTTGGACCTAAAACAACTCATGGAACGGAAGGGGTTTCATTTATTAAAGAATATATTCATGTCCAAAATTTTTTGTTCCCAAAATCAAGAGGTAATAGAATAATTGGTATATGAATCATCAATCTAGAATGATGAAGAAAAATCTCACGAGAAGTAAAAGATGTGTTGTTAAAAAGATGATTTATTTTCGAAAAATATTTACATTTTTCATAAAATTAGATTGGAATCATTTATATCTAGAAAATAAAAGGTAATTTTAAATAAATTATATCTAGAGAATATTTATGGAACATCCATACTGATAACGTAGTGAAAGAGGGAAAGCCCAAAGGAAGAGATTTGGGTACGAGAATCCCCTTACCATATATATGAATGCATTATACACTTTAATATCCTATATAATAAAATTAAATTCATTAATTAACATATCTAAAAAAAATTTATTCTCATTTTATTCATTATAGTTTTATTAAGATAATTTATGTTATTTTTTATGAGTTATAGAGTTTGTTTTCATTGTTTGGGATTGTTTGTTTTCTTGGTTTTTGTAATCGATTTACTTGTATATGTTAATGGAATTTCATGTAAAATGAGAATTATTTTCCATAATTTTTATTAATGAACGTACAAAATTTAAATTTGTATTATATATCTTTTATATATTTTTTGATTATTATTTATTAGATTTAATGTTAATGAATATGATTTAATTTATTTGGGTGGTTTTTATGACCAATATGGGAATATATCATTTTATTTAACATGATTCTTATATATTGCATCCAAAATAGTATATAACTTATAATATGTATAATAAAGTCTTATTAAACCATGAAAATTGTTTTACGGCCATCGTTGAAGGAGGAAGTTAGAAATGAAAACGCATTGTACATGGTGGTGGTAAATCAACACACTACGAACGATATTCTCATGTTTTGAAGAAAAATAAAATGGAAGAGTCTTATGATGAATTTTACAATCAACATTATAAAATAATAGTATATAAAATATACTAGAGTAATCAAGCTACATGGATAGGTGGGGGTGAGGATAAGAAAATAATGAAATTGAAAAGAAAACAAAAATGGATTTTACTTCTTGAATTTCTTCTCCTTGAGAACCTCCTTAGGATAAAGGGTTTGGTATTTTGATTCAACCAAGGGCTCATGGATGTTGGTAATGGGCTTCGAAAGAGTATTGGAAAGAATTTGGACAAGGCTCAAAGATCGTAAGGTGTTATGAGAAGAGGTTGTGAGGTTGGAATTTATATTGGAGGAGAGGGGTGTTTTCTCATTATTTTATTCATTAGTTTATTATTTGGTCTCAAGACTATGAATAGTTTGTTAACTATCACAAAATATATTAAAATATTGATGGGGAGTTTGATATTTTGTTCCGTACCACAGATATGACTCAAGGAATAGTGTATTTAACATATAATGTATATATATCATAAATTATCATTTTTCACTGTTCACCAAAAATTCAATTATCATAGAAAAATACCAAAAATTCACCCTAAATTTTTTTTATTTTTATAATTCAAAAATAAACTCCATTTTATGACAATAACATTCTAAATATGATAAATTTAATTTTTAATTAAAATCATCATTTACTTGGAAAATATCAATTTTAAAATTATAACTAATTTTATTACACTTTGAAAATTTAATTAAAGTATTATAAAATTATATTATAAAAATAGGAAAAAAATATTATCTTATGAAAATATTTTAATAAAAATGTATTTTTAACTAAATGTAGTAATTATAAAATTAAAAATAAATATTTCTTTATAATAATACCAATATTTGATATATAATTCATAAAAATTAAATTGCTTATACTATGATATATTTATATCATATTATCATTTATAAGATGTCAAAATTTTATTTATACTTTCATATGTGAGGTTTCTATTCTATTGGTTGAATTACTATTCCTAACGGTCATGCTATAATTCTAATTTTCATGTTATTATTTAATCAGGATAGGTTCCTTAACGTCTAGAAATACTTCTTATTCTGTTCATTAAACTTTTATAATGTTTGTATTATGTTCATAACGTTATTTTATGTGGTATATATTATATGCCATAATTATAAGAATGAAATTTCCATTGATAAAATTATGTTTTGTTACATAATCAAATAACATAAAAGTGGATAAGGGTATGATGACATAATCAAAGTGCATGAGAAAATCATAAAGGAACTCATACACATAAAAATATGGATCATCAAATATGAAAACATGAAAAAGGAAATAACCATCAGAATAATTATGATCCATGTGATATCAATCATGATCATTAGAAACATTATAAACCCATAGAGAACATATATGACACATAAAGTTGTCGTGATAAATAATTATACTTTCTATTAATATAAATAGAATAACCATATGGTCGACTTCCATACATGTCACTCTTTTAAATGGAATATCCATACAGTTGAAATCCATACCCAATGCATTATAGGGATATCATGGACCCAGTTATCCTTGGTTTATCGTCGAACTACCCTTTGTAGGTCTATCACATAACCACCCATCTTTGGTTTATCATGAAACCACCCATAATTGGTTTATCACAAAACCACCCATCAAATGTCCAAGTACTATTTCAAAATCATCACATATAAAATATTGAATAAAATCATCTGTGCAACCAATAACCCCTTTTATAATGTGATTGATCCATGGAAATGAAATAGGTTCTATAACAATTTTTTTAAACATGATTAAAACATTGATGTAACGCCCGAGACTTTTATAAGAAATATTTTGTTTTTATCAAATGAATATTTCACTACACACAACACTAGATTGTCTTGCTTTACACGCAACCGCGGCCTTCCTCAATAGCTTGCGTCGTACGCAATACCAAGTTTCACTGAACAACGATATGCTATTGAAATATTATTAAAACTAGCCGTTATGAATAGTAATAACCACTTTTTGAAATTTTATAAATTTTATTTTTCAAAATGGAATTAATTTTTGGATTCGGAATATCGAAATTATCCTAGGGTGAAATTTTGGTATTTTTCTAAAAACATTCAATTTTTGATGAATAGTGAAACCACTAAGTTGTAGTAAAAAAAACTGAATTTTTCATAAAACTTAATTTTACCTCCTCTTTGAGTGGAATTTCTAAAATCCAAGAAACACGGTTAATATCAATGTCTAAAATGTGGTTCAATGAGATGAAAATAATTTTTGGTGAATAGTAACTTTTTACTTTTATTTACCACAGTTAAAAGTAAATAGGGTAATTAAGGGTAACAATGTTATTATTATTACCCTAACACCTGTCCTAATTCTATTGGACAAGTTTAATTAGAACAAAAACAACCTTAGGAATAAAATATGACTATTTAGGGCCACTTAGATTAGATTAGGACATTTATTATTAATTTATTTAAAGAAGGGTTAAATAGTTAAAATCAAAGTTTAATAAGTAAATAATTTTTAATATGGGGTTATACGTAAGATATATTCGACTATAAATATTCATTAGAAAGATAAAAATATTTCATACATAATGGTATTTTATTTTTAATTTTTAGAAATTTAATAATTTAATTTATTTATGACACAATGATGATGCAGTAATTATCTTATTAATAAAATATTGACATATTTGATGTTATAAATACCCAAATAAATGTAATTCAAGACTTTTTATGAATTACAATAATTTTATAGGTTAATATGACATGTTAGTAGTGATTTAATTAACTTGGTTAGAACTAATCATTCTGTTATGATTTTCACAAAAATCAATTATTAATTGTGTCAAAATTGACATAAAATAGTTTTTAAAACAAATATTATATTATTAATTATTATTATATTCCTAAAAATCTAAGGTTCGGCCAAATTACTTAGATAAGGTTATATATATTAATAATAAACAACTTGGTGTTCGTTTGGCTTGATATAGTATGTTTATTAACCTTATAGTATAAGAACACAAGAAGACACGGTAAAAGTAAAATTATTTAACTTAATGTTAAATCTAAATAATAAGGTTAAAATAGGAACATGAACATGTCTATATTCTATTGGATGAGATGATTTCGACCCATACCCACCTTATATTCTAAATATATCAATTTGGAGCTATTTAAAACCGAACTTGACTTTATAATAAAATAATATTTTTAGTTTTCCCAAAGGAGCCCCTCTCCTCCCTTATAAAAGGGCACCTCCTCCCCCTCTTCCTCACACCACATTGATCCTTCATGATCGGCCAACCCCTGCCAATTCCTCCTCTAAACATCCGTAGAGACATCATAGTGGTCCTGGTCTTCTTCAAAGTCAAATATTAGTGCCCTAAAAGAAGGTCTCAAAGAAGCACTTCAAAGAAGAGGTAATGTCCGTTACTGATTCTTTCATCTTTATTTCTTCTTCCACTTCTTATTATTTAGTTGATTCATTATTATGTAATAACATCAGTATCAATCATATACAGATATGTTATTATAAGTATGAAAAAACCCTATTTCACCATCTATCCATCATACGGAAAAAGAAATCACCGCGTGTGCGTACGTACGGAATACCGTCTCCACGTCGTGGTGTAATCTATTTTCCACCACCACCATACTGGGATGGGTATAATGGTGTAAATAATGAAAAAATATGACTATTATAAAGTGATATTGATTCTTAAATAGTATACATACACTCCAATACAATTCCACGATCATAGGAATGATATCATCACTCGTGTGTACGTACGGAATTCCGTCTCCACGATGTGATGCGACTTGTTCTACATGATCTTCATTTCATAATGATTATATAAATGAATTGAATGATTTAATATGATATATATTACACTAATACCATTCTGGAAATGAGGTATCTATATCCTAAAGAGAAGAATAAGAATTTATTCGACAAAACACGCATAAGAACAAAAAGTTATAAACACCTGAATAACAAGTAGCAATGAAATATTACTACTATGAAGCTAAGAATATTACCATATATGATATAATAAAAATAAGTATGATTTTGGAATAAGTCAATAACATTATTTAAATCATTATACAGGAGGTTCAGACACTTATGAAGAAAAACGGACCTAAGGTAAGGGAAATATCACAATCTCATTTTTATCCGAGATTGTTTATACTTTGAAATTTACTAGGGTGTACTTTATCATCCACATCAATTTTTCCTCAATATGTAATATTATTTCCATCCACCTACAATTTTTTAAATCCAATTTTACCCTTCGGTGAGTTTTTAGTAAAAGATATGAAAGGAATCTTTTGTCTTTTTTTGTACGAGGTACTTTTTGACTTTTCTGACAAAAGTATGAAATATTCTTTTTAAACTTATATGGAATGAATGGATTTTTAAAACATTATTTCCAAGAATCTTCCTTTACAAGTTTCCAAGTTTATTTTTAATCAACTTCTTTTAGTTTAAAATTGTATGACATGTTAAGAAAAGCAAATATTTTTGAAGTAGAAAGGATATTTTACTCAAGAATGGAGTTCAAGTGTTTTATCAAAATTATATTCCATCTATGATAATATAGGGTTCTGTTTATATCCCTATTATTACATTGATTTCATTATGTTGTGGTGGAATTATTTTTATGAATTCCTTTAACATATATGAATTGTTTTATGATGTCATGATGTTTAAGAATCCCATTTTTATTACATGGGTTATGCAATGATGTATGATTTATGATTTTGTGGCACAAATAAGAATGGTATCATTATGAGATGGGGGGACCTATATCTCTATCCAATGCATTGGGTAAAGATTTTATATCTCATGAGATAGACATGGCTGGAACGGTAGGTTATACCAGTTCAGTGAAACAGGACTGAAACGAGGAGTGAACTCGGTTCAGAAATGGACTTTGTCCACTAAGATAGTCTTGGCAATGAGTATTGACTAATAATAAATGATTCTATTCGATTATGTGTGCATGACACAAAGTTTCATGTTTTATGTTATGATTGTTGGGATTACATTTCACTACTATGATTTATCCCATGTTATAAAATTATTCTCTCTTTTGCAGGTTAAGATTTCCAAAAGTTATGTTCTTATGAATATGATGTGATTGATATTTCTTTTGTTTACCCTTACTGAGCATTTGAGCTCACCCTTTTGTATGTTTTATTTCCCCAGGTCATGAAGAATGTTATTAATTAAGATATGCCAAAAGGAACTATAGATATGATGAAATAAATGGGAGACAGTGTAGACACTTTATGAACCAGTTGTTTATGTTTCCCAGTTTCTAAAGACACTATACCTATATGGTCCTTTCGTGGTTTTGTTATATGTTGTAATAAGTATGATTCAATTTTGATGTATTAACAATGTATGTAAAGTATGGGGCGTATAGTTGGTATCAGAGGAAAGGTATAGTCAACCTTTGGAAACTAGGATGTGAAAGCCTTAGTAAGAACCTTAAGGATAATTCTAAGCATAGAACACAATCTTAGTGTTTTAGAAATGGCCATGAATAACCTAGGATAAGACCTTAAGTGTGAAATTTTATTCTTGATTATGTGGTTTTCCTATTATAATTAGTGTTGCTCACACTATTCTTCTTGGTTTTAGTCAATGGCTGGAACCTGAAGGAACCGTGTTAATGTGGAATGTGACGGGCAATGCAATGATTGTCCCTCTGAGCAACCAAACGTTATGGGAGCTGGAATGAAAAATCTTGTAGCCATTCTCACAAAACTTTCTCAAGCTATAAATCATTCATTACTTCCTAACGAGCAAAGGAAGGAGCAACATTCTGTTGAATCCTTCATGAGATAGTGTCCACCTTCATTCAGCGGGTCTAATGATCCCTTAGTTTCTGAACAATGGATTAGTACTACTGAAAAGATATTTTTAGTTCCTTAATGTTCTGAGCATGATAAAGTCATCTTAGCAGTGTATCGTTTGAAGGTGATGCTGATCAATGGTGGAATCTTATTAAGAATACGAGGAAAATGGATGAAATAGAGTCCATGGAATGGGATGAGTTCAAGAACTTATTTTTCAATAAGTAATTCCCTCATATTCTCCGAACAAAGATGGAGAAAGATTTTCTTGAACAGAAGAAAAAGAATGATGAATCTGTTGGTACTTATGAAGCAAATTTTACAAGACTTGCAAGGTACGCTTCTAGTATTATTATCCAACCTGAGAGTAAGATCGATCGATTCTTTAGTGGATTAAAACCAAGTCTTCGAAGGGCCTTAGCCGTAAGGGACTTCAATAGATACGAGGAAATCGTTCGATGTGCTCTCAAAGTTGAGATGGACATTGGAGTAACACATAAGTCATATGGGTTTGATAAGAAGAGGAAAATGGAATTCAAAGGAAAATCTAAAGAGCACACTGAAAAGAAGATTAGCTTTCCCTTATACTCAAAGTATGGAAAGAAACATGGAGGGATTTGTCTTAAAGGGACAAGTAAATGTTTCAAATGTGTAAAGGAAGGTCATCGGGCATTTGAATGCCCCGATGATTGGAAGAAGATTTCTAATGATTCAAACAAAGGAAGGGATACACAGAATGAACCTACTACACTTCAATGTTTCAAGTGTAAGGATATGGGACATTGTGCCAATAAATTCCCTAATCCAAGGGTTGATGATGATGGTCGACATCAACAAACTCTTAAAGCTAAAGAAAAAGGAAAGTCACATGCAATTTCTATCGGTGATGTGGAGTACGATAACGATGTGGTGAAGGTACACTTACCATCCACTCTAAAGTAGAAAATTTTTTATTTGATTCTGGATCCACCCACTCTTTTATTTCTGAAGATTTTTCTAAGGGTATCACCGTATTACCTCAACAATTAGATGTTGAGTTTGCTGTGACAACACCTAATGGCACAAAAGTCGCATCAAATGTTTATAATTCCTCTCCGATCGAAGTTTGTGGGAAAGTGCTTCCTGCAAATCTTGGGATCCTTCCTATAGTAAAATTTGATGTGATTCTTGGCATGGATTGGCTTTCTTTATATGGAGCTCATGTCAACTTCCAAATAAGGGAAGTCACATTTCATATTCCAGACCAATATATGATCGTCTATCAATGTAAGGATGAACATAACCTTCCAGTGGAAATTCCTTCTACCTTATGGGCCTTGATTCCACTAAATGACGGTTATTTATCTCAAATGGTTGGTGAGAAAATAACGATTAAGAATATTCCCATTGTACGGGAGTTTTATGATGTCTTTCCGGAGGAATTACCGGGTCTTCCACCAAGTAGTGAAGTTGAGTTTTCAATAGAACCCGTATCAGGTGCTTTGACTATTTCAAAGTCACCTTATAGAATGGCCCCAATTGAGTTGCAGGAATTGAAGAAGCAACTCCAAGAGAATATTGATAAGGGATTAATACACCCTAGTGCATCACCTTGGGGAGCACCTGTTCTATTTGTTATGAAGAAAGATGGATCAATGAGACTCTGCATTGATTATCGAGAACTTAACAAGATCACTATCAAGAACAAATATCCTCTCCCATTCATTGATGACTTATTTGACCAACTACGCGGAGCTCAATACATTTCCATGATTGATCTTCATTCGGGGTATCATCAATTAAGGGTCAAAAGGGAGGATATACTAAGGACGGCATTCCATACCAGGTATGTACATTATGAATTTATAGTGATGCCATTTGGTCTTACTAATTCCTCTGCTATCTTCATGGATCTGATGAATAGAGTCTTTAGAGACTATCTTGATCAATTTGTGGTAGTCTTTATAGACGATATTCTTGTCTATTCAATGATCAAGGAAGAACATGAAGATCACTTGAGAATTATATTGAAGGCCCTAAGAAAGGGGAAGCTTTATGCCAAATTTACCAAGTGTGAATTATGGATTCAAAAAGTTTCATTTTTGGGTCACATAATCTCAAAAGAGGGGATATCTGTGGATCCAGCAAAAACATAGGTTATCGAATGATGGTCGAGACCAACAACAATAACTGAGATCCGAAGTTTTCTTGGTTTGGCTGGATATTACCGATGTTTTGTGAATGATTTTTCACGATTATCTAATCCACTCACCAAGTTGACTCGGAAAGGAGTTATGTTTTTTTGGATGGAGGAATGTGAAGAGAATTTCAAGGAGTTGAAAAGAAGGTTTTCCAGTGCCCCTGTGCTCACACTGCCTTGTAGTGGAGAAAGGTTTGTGATCTATAGTGATTCATACAAGAAGGGATTGGGGTGTGTTCTTATGGAAAATGATATGGTGATAGCTTATGCCTCACGACAGTTGAAAATACCTGAGCAAAATTACCCAACACATGATTTGGAGTTAGCTATGGTAATCTTTGCATTAAAGATTTGGAGGAATTATCTTTACAGAGAAAGTTTTGACATTTATAATGATCATAAAAGTTTAAAGTATATTTTCACACAAAAGCAGCTGAATATGCGTCAAAGAAGATGGTTGGAGCTGATTAAGGATTATGACTGCTCAATCCATTACCACCCTGGGAAAGCAATCAAGGTGGAAGATGCATTATGTTGACAAGACCATGCTATTTTATCCATGATGAGGATCAAAAAAGATCCAATATTTATGGATTTAGAAAGGATGGATCATGGTATTATAATGGAAGGGGAAAATCGAATGTTTCTCAAATGAATGTTCAACCATCTATACATGCGAAGATTAAAGAGGCACAGAAAGAAGATGTCAAGTTACAAAAGAAGGTGAGAAATGTTACTGAATTCAACCTTGATTGTGATGGGATAATAAAGTTCAAGAATCGGGTTTGTGTTCCTCCCATCCCCGAATTAAAGAAGGAGATGCTGGATGAGGCTCATAGTTCTTCATTCTCTATTAATCCTGGAAGCACGAAGATGTATAGGGACCTGAAAGGTTACTCATGGTGGGATGGCATGAAACGAGATGTTGCAGAATATGTCTCTCGATGCTTGGTTTGTCAACAAGTTAAAGCTGAGAGACAGAAGTCTAAGGGGATGTTACAACCATTACCTATACCCGAATGGAAATGGGAAAACATCACTATGGAATTTGTAACAGGACTTCCTAAAACATCCAAAGGAAATAATGCTATCTGTGTCATAGTTGATCGTCTTATAATGTTTTCACACTTCATTAATATTAGAGAGGATTTCTCTCTGGATCAGCTTGTCAGGATATATGTAAAGGAAGTGGTAAGATTGCATGGAGTACCAATTTCTATTATATTTGATAGAGATCCGAGATTTACCTCAAAGTTCTGGCGAAGTCTTCAGCATACTCTGGATACAGAGTTGAGTTTCAGCACTGCTTATCATCCTCAGACAGATGGTCAGTCTGAGAGAACAATTCAAACTCTAGAAGATATGTTGAGAGCTTGCTCTTTGGATTTCGAAGGTGGTTGGGATCAGCGCCTACCTTTGGTGGAATTTTCTTATAATAATAGCTTTCACTCCAGTATTCAGATGGCTCCTTTTGTAGCTCTCTATGGAAAGAAATGCGGGACTCCAACTTGCTGAGATGAAGTTGGGGAAAGAAAGCTATTAGGACCTGATCTCATTGATTAAATGGCAGAAAAGGTCAGATCTATTCAACAACACATAAGAGCAGCTCAAAGTCGATAGAAAAGTTATGCCGACAACCGAAGAAAAGACCTAGAGTTTGAAGTGGGTGATAAAGTGTTCTTACGAATATCTCCCTTGAAGAGGGTCATGAGATTTGTAAAGAAGGGGAAGTTGAGCCCTAGATATATTAGTCCTTTTGAAATAATGGATCATGTTGGGAAGGTATCTTACCGATTGGAGCTTCGACTACATCTCTCTCAAGTTCACGATGTGTTCCATGTATCTCTCCTGAGAAAGTACATACCTAATCCTTCACATGTACTCAGCTCAGAAGTTGTACCACTGGAGCAAGATCTTTCTTATGAAGAACAGCCGATAGAGATTCTGGATCGTAGTGAAAAAGTCCTACGGAACAAGACCACTTGCTTGGTGAAAGTTTTATGGAGGAACCACCAATTATAAGAAGCTTCATGGGAGCTTGAGGATATGATGAGGGAGAGGTATCCTCATCTTTTTGTTACAAAGTGACGAATTTCGAGGGTGAAATTCATTTTAAGGGGGGTAGAATGTAACACCCGAGACTTTTATAAGAAATATTTTTTTATCAAAGGAATCTTTCACTTCACACAACAATAGCTTGGCTTTCTTTACACGCAACTGTGGCCTCCCTCAATATCTTGTGTCGTACGCAACACCGAGTTTTACTAAACAACGATATGCTATTGAAATATTATTAAAACTAGCCGTTATGAATAGTAATAACCACTTTTTCAAATTTTGTAAATTTTATTTTTCAAAATGGACTTAATTTTTGGATTTGGAATATCGAAATTAGCCTAGAGTGAAATTTTGGTATTTTTCTAAAAACTTTCAATTTTTGATGAATAGTGAATCCACTAAGTGGTAGTTAAAAAAACTGAATTTTTCATAAAACTTAATTTTCCGCTTCTATGAGTGGAATTTCAAAAATCCGAGAGACACGATTAATATGAAGGACTAAAATGTGGTTCAATGAGATGAAAATAATTTTTGGTGAATAGTAAGTTTTTACTTTTATTTACCACGATTAAAAGTAAATAGGGTAATTAAGGGTAACAATGATATTGTTATTACCCTAACACATGTCCTGATTCTATTGGACAATTTTAATTCGACCAAAACAACCTTAGGAATAAAATATGACTATTTAGGCCCACTTGGATTAGATTAGGACATTTATTATTAATTTATTTAAAGAAGGGTTAAATAGTTAAAATCAAAGTTTAATAAGTAAATAATTTTTAATATGGACTTATAAATAAGATAAATTCGACTATAAATATTCATTAAAAATCTAAAAATATTTCATACATAATGGTATTTTATTTTTAATTTTTAAACATTAAATAATTTAATTTATTTATGACACAACGATGATACAGTAATTATCTTATTAATGAAATATTGACATAATTGATGTTATAAATACCCAAATAAATGTAATTAGAGACTTTTTATGAATTAAACTAATTTTTTAGGTTAATATGACATGTTAGTATTGGTTTAATTAACTTGGTTCGAACTAATCATTCTCTTATGATTTTCACAAAAATCAATTACTAAATAGTGTCAAAATTGACATAAAATAGTTTTTAAAACAAATATTATATTATTAATTATTATATTATTCCTAAAAATCTATGTTTCGGCCAATTTACTTAGATAGGGTTATATATATTAATAATAAACAACTTGGTGTTAGTTTGGCTTGATATAGTAAGTTTATTAACCTTATAGTATAAGAACAGAAGAAGACATGGTAAAAGTAAAATTATTTAACTTAATGTTAAATCTAAATGATAAGGTTAAAATAGGACCCTAAACTTGTCTAAATTCTATTGGATGAGATTATTTCTGCCCATCCCCACCTTAGCTTCTAAATAAATCAATTTGGAGCTATTTAAAACCGAACTTGACTGTATAATAAAATAATAGTTTTAATTTTCCCAAAGAATCCCCTCTCCTCCCTTATAAAAGGGCACCTCCTCCACCTCTTCCTCACACCACATTCAGCCTTCAAGTTCGGCCATCCCCTGCCGATTCCTCCTCTCCACTTCCCTAGAGACATCCTATAGGTCTTGGTCTTCTTTAATGACCAATTTTAGTGCCCTAAAAGATGGTCTCAAAAAAGCACATCAAAGAAGAGGTAATGTCCGTTACCGATTCTTTCATCTTTATTTCTTCTTCCACATCTTCTTAATTAGTTGTTTCATTATGAAGTAATAACATCAGTATCACTCATATACTGATATGTTATTATAAGTATGAAACAACCCTATTTCACCATCTATCCATCCTACGGAAAAAGAAATCACCGCGCGTGCGTACGTACGGAATACCATCTCCACGTCGTGGTGTAATCTATTTTCCACCACCACCTTACTTGGTTGGGTATAATGGTGTAAATAATGACAATATATGACTATTATAAAGTGATACTGATTCTGAAATAGTATAAATACACTCCAATACAATTCCACGATCATAGGAACGATATCATCACTCGTGCGTACGTACGGAATACCGTCTCCACGATGTGATACGACTCGTTCTACATGATCTTCATTTCATAATGATTATATAAATGAATTTAATGAATGAATATGATATATATTACACTAATACCATTCTTTAAATTAGGTATCTATAACCTAAAAAGAAGAATAAGAATTTATTCGACAAAACACGCATAAGAACAAAAAGTCATAAACACCCGAATAACAAGTAGCAATGAAATATTACTACTAAGAAGCTAAGAATATGACCATATATGATATCATAAAAATAAGTATGATTATGGAATAAGTCAATAACATTATTTAAATCATTATACAGGAGGTTCGAACACTTATGAAGCAAAACGGACCTAAGGTAAGGGAAATATCACAATCTCATTTTTATCTGAGATTGTTTATACTTTGAAATTTACTGGGGTGTATTTTATCATCCACATCCATGTTTCCTCAATATGTAATATTATTTCCATCCACCTACAATTTTTTAAATCCAATTTTACCCTTCGGTGAGTTTTTAGTAAAAGATATGAAATGCATCTTTTGTCGTTTTTCGTACGAGGTACTTTTTGACTTTTCTGACAAAAGTACGATGAATGTTTTTTTAACTTATACGGCATGAATGGATTTTTAAAACATTATTTCCAAGAATCTTCCTTTACAAATTTCCAAGTTTATTTTCAATCGACTTATTTTAGTATAAAATTGTATGACATGTTAAGAAAGGAAAATGATTTTGAAGTAGAAAGGATATTTTCCTCAAGAATGGGGTTCAAGTGTTTTATCAAAATTATTTTCCATCTAAGATAATATAGGGTTCTATTTCTATCCCTATTTTTACATTGATTTGATTATGTTGTGGTGGAATTATTTTTATGAATTCCTTTATCTTATATGAATTGTTTTATGATGTCATGATGTTTAAGAATCCCATTTTTATTACATGGGTTATGCAATGATGTATGATTTATGATTTTGTGGCACACATAAGAATGGTATCATTATGAGATGGGTGGGACCTATATCTCCATCCAATTCATTGGGTAAAGATTTTATATCTCATGAGATATACTTGGCTGGAACGGTAGGTTTTACCGGTTCAGTGAAACAGGACTGAAACGAGGATTGAACTCGGTTTAGAAATGGACCTTGTCCACTAAGATAGTCTTGGAAATGAGTCTTGACTAATAAGAAATGATTCTCTATGATTATTTGTGCATGCCACAAAGTTTAATGTTTTATGTTATGATTATTGGGATTACATTTCACTACTATGATTTATCCCATGTAATAAAATTATTCTCTCTTTTGCAGGTTAAGATTTCCAAAAGTTATGTTCTTATGAATATGATGTGATTGATATTTCATTTTTTTACCCTTATTGAGCATTTGAGCTCACCCTTTTGTATGTTTTCTTTCCCCAGGTCCTGAAGAAGGTTATTAAGTAAGATATGCAAAATGGGACTATAGATATGATGAAATAAATTGGAGACAGAGTAGACGATTTATGAACTAGTTGTATATGTTTCCCAGTTTCTAAATACACTATACCTATACGGTCCTTTCGTGGTTTTGTTATATGTTGTAACAAGTATGCTTCAATTTTGAAGTATTAACAATGTATATAAAGTATGTGTCGTTATAATGGAAGAGAAATGGGTTCCATAGAAATGTCTTTGAAAAATGATTGACTTATAAAAAATAAATGGGTTTCAAAAAAATCACTTTGAAACATGATTTACTCATGGAAAAGAAACATGTTCCATAATAATCTCTTTGAAACATGATTAACCCATGAAAAATAAATGGGTTCAATAAAAATCACTTTGAAGCATGATTAACACATGGAAAAGAAATGGATGTTATAAAAATCTATTTGAAACATGATCTACCGATGGAAAATAAATGGGATTAATAAAAATATCTTTGAAACATGATAAACCCATGTAATATAAATGTGTTATATAAATATCTCTTTGAAACACTGTGGAAATGAAATCAGTAATATTCCAATATCTTTAACACAACATTAACCCACTGAAAAGAAATGGGATCTATAACAATATCATTGAAAAAGTATTATCCCACGAAAAAAATGGGTTTCATAAAAATATATTTACGCCATAATTAACCCATGTAAAACCAAAAAGGTTTGGTAACATTCTCATTGAATCATTATTAACACATGAAAAAGAAAAGTGTTCCAAAAAAATATGTTTAACATAATCAAAATTAATCCATTAAACAATTTTGATCGTATAAATATAAAATATCCCTAGTTTATGATAAGTAAAAATAATTTTTTAAACTTTTATGAACATAAATACAGTTAAAAATCATTAAAAACATTCTTGATGAAAATAATCATTAAACATTGAATGTGTCCCTTACCACATTGAAACATTTGAATTATAATCCCCATAAAGGATTGATTTTAACTAAAACTCAGAATATCCTGATAATAAAAATATTCATGATATATCTTGTTCATGGATAAGTATGCACACCTCATAAAAGAATATAGTTATATAAAATAACAAATGTCTCATTGAAGGAAAATTGTGACAAAAATAAATTACTATTTTGGTTATATTGAAATAGTAATCCTCGTGAAAGATAGATCATCAAAAGGATATGTAAAAAATCATAAATTCATGTATAATAATCCTAAAATACATTAATGGTTATTATATTCACCACTAAACATAAATAAGTAGTTATTATGGAATATATATCCCATAAATAAAAGTGAGATGAGAAAAAACCTTATAAAGATCATATAATTGGAGTGATAATAAATCAATGAAATTATTATAAATGAAAAATTGAAAAATTAAAAATAAAAGTGTAAATACATAATAATGTGATCAGAGGTAATTTCATACATATTATTTGAATAACATATCCAATGGAATTGATGTTTAACCGAATGAATGGAAATTGAGGTAAAAAATATCTGACAATGAGACTAATTTGACATGTTTGCCCCCTATATTCCTAAACAATAGTATTATAATAATTATTTTCTTCAATAATAACCTTTTCCAAGTTTATTATTACTTTATTTCATTTATAAAAATTTTATGCAAAATTACATAATCAAAAATGATTAAGTCAAATGATTTGAAAATATTCGGCTTGTGTGTCAAAATTGACTTTGATAGATTTACTATGGCCAATGATTTCATTATTTAAATATCTTAGAAATAATAACCATGAAATAATTATAAAATTTTTATGTAAGCTATAATCTTAAAATCATACATGAAATATTTTTATAAATAATTCACCATCCTTACGATCATGGAGATGGTGAGTCGTATGTACACAAGATTTGCATTCTCATTTTTAAATGATCGTTATAGAAATTATTTTAGTAAAATTTTAATTTATATAGATACCATTATATCATAAATACCATATTATCTAATTATATGTAATTATATTTATATATCAATCATGTGATGTGTTGATTAAAAAGGAGGAATCAAATCGCTTTAAGGAGGGTCTAGTCCACATGTCCACGAATGATGTTATCACTTTTTCAGTGTGTTAAATGGAAAGAAGAAAATCATATATTATATTTAATGAAAGATAATTATTAAAGTAATATAATAAATATTTCATTTAAATAATAAATTTGTATTAAAACAACCTTAAATATATTCCATGTAAAGAGTTAACGAATCACATTGCTTTGATGGTGCGGCAGTCCACACGTCAAAAAACGATGTAATCATATTCCAAATAAATTGAAATCATGAAGGTATCTGTTATATAAAAACTATAGATTCTTTAAGAACATATAAATATAATATATATCTTATAAAAATAATATCTTCATCATAATTACCAACCACATGAGATTGTGAAATAAAATCCAATGACATTATTTCACGTGGTGGTAGATCGTCGTACACACGAGTGGTGATTCTTTTAAACATTTTACAGAAGTGTGTATAGGTGTAGGTCAAAAAATTAAAATAAAAACATATTAGTATATTTAGGATAAAATGGTTACTATATAAGCACTAAATAAAAATAAGTTAATGGTTTGAGAAATAAATAATGTATAAGTGATCGTTGAAGAATGATACCACTATTTCGGGTAACTTATTTTGGTTTAAACTAAATGAATTGCTGGGTTTTATTTATTACCAATGTGCAGATTATAGTATGAGGTTATGTATATTGGTTGAATTTTATTATTTTATGATAAAAATGGATTTATTTGTGTTAAAATAGTGGGAGGGTGAGTATAACGACCCATACTTTACATACATTGTTACTAAATCAAAATTTAAGTACACTTATTACAACATATAACAAAACCACGAAAGGACCATATATGTATAGTGTCTTTAGAAACTGGGAAACATAAACAACAGGTTCATAAAGCATCTACATTGTCTCCCATTTTTTTCATCATATCTATAGTCCCTTTTTGGCATATCTTACTTAATACCCATCTTCCTGACCTGGGGAAAGAAAACATACAAAAGGGTGAGCTCAAATGCTCAGAAAGGGTAAACAAAAGAAATATCAATTAGATCAAATTCATAAGAACATTAAATTTTGGAAATCTTAACCTGCAAAAGAGATCATAATTTAATAAAATGGGATAAATAATAGTATTGAAATGTAATACCAATAATCATAACCTAAAACATGATACTTTGTGTCATACACACATAATCATAGAGAATAATTTCTTATTAGTCAAGACTCATTTCCAAGAATATCTTAGTGGACAAAGTCCATTTCTGAACCGAGTTCACTCCTCGTTTCAGTCCTGTTTCACTGAACTGGTTTAACCTTCCGTTCCATCCATGTCTATCTCATGAGATATAAAATCTTTACCCAATGCATTTGAGGGAGATATAGGTCCCACCCATCTAATAAGGATACCATTCTTATTTGTGCCACAAAATCATAACCCATACATCATAGCATAACCCATGTAATAAAAATGGGAATATTATACATCATCACATCATAAAACATTTCATAAAGGAATTAATAAAAATAATTCCAACACAACATAATCAAATCAATGTAATTATAGTGATAGAAAAGAACCCTTTATTATCTTAGATGGAAAATAATTTTGATAAAACACTTGAACTCCATTCTTGAGGAAAATATCATTTCTACTTCAAAAAAAATTTCATTTCTTAACATGTCATACAATTCTAAACTAAAAGATGTTGATTAAAAATAACTTGAAAATATGTAAAGCAAGCTTCTTGGAAATAATTTTTTTAAAATCCATTCATGCCGTATAAGTTAAAAAAACATTCTTCTCGTACTTTTGTCGGAAAAGTCAAAAAGTACCTCGTACGAAAAACGACAAAAGATTCATTTCATACACTGAAGGGTAAAATTGGATTTAAAAAATTTTAGGTGGATGGAAACAATATGAAATATTGAGGAAACATGTATGTGGATGATAAAATACACCCCAGTAAATACCAAAGTATAAAGAATCTCAGATAAAATGAGATTGTGATATTTTCCCTTACCTTAGGTTCGATTTTCTTCTTAAGTGTCCAAACCTCCTGTATAATGATTTAAATAATGTTATTGACTTATTCCATAATCATAATTATTTATATTATATCATATATGGTCATATTATTATATTCCTAGTAGTAATATTTCATTGCTACTTGTTATTCGGGTGTTTATAACTTTTTATTCTTATGCGTGTTTTGTCGATTAAATTCCTATTCCTCTCTTTAGGTTATAGATACATCATTTCAAGAATGGTATTAATGTAATATATATCATATTTATTCATTAAATTAATTTATATAATAATTATTCAATGAATATCATGTAGAACGAATCACATCACATCGTGGAGACAGTATTCCTTACATACACACGAGCGATGATATTGTTCCCATGATCGTGGAATTGTATTGGAGTGTATGTATACTATTTCTGAATCAATATAACTTTACAATAATCATAAATAGTAATTATTTATACCATTATACCCATCCAATTAAGGGGGTGGGGGAAAATAGATTACACCATGACGTGGAGACGGTATTCCGTACGTACACACACGCGGTGATTTCGTTTTCCGTAGGATGGATAGATGGTGAAATATGGTTGTTTAATACTTATAATAAAATATCAGTATATTATTGATACTGATTTTATTAATTCATAATGAAAAAACTAATGAAGAATAAGTGGAAGAAGAAATAAAGTTGAATGAATCGGTAACAAACATTACCTCTTCTTTGTAGCGCCTCTTTGAGATCTCCTCTTAGGGCATTAAAATTGGTCTTTGAATAAGACCAGGACCTCTAGGATGTTTCTAGGGAAGTGGAGAGGAGATTTTGCCAGGTATTGGCCGAGCTTGAAGTCTCAATGTGGTGTGAAGAAGAGAGGGAGGAGGTACCCTTTTATAAGGGAGGAGAGGGGCACCTTTGGAAATATAAGCAATATTAGTTTATATTAAATCCCAACCCCCCATAAAAACATCCAAAATGACTCAAATCTGAAGCTTAGATGATATAGGGTTTTAATCTCATCAACCAATAAAATATAGACATGTTAGGAATTTATTTTAGACATTATCAACCTGATTTATCCTTATTTATCAATTTAATTTATTTTGTGGTAATAATATTCTAAATTTTAAATTATTATTAATAACTACATATGTGTTGTGAATTTTCTATAATTTGACACTTTATGACATTTTCGAGCATATAAAATTTAATTTATAATTTTTAAATATTTTTGTGATTTTTAACCAATTTTATAATATGTTATTTTTATAAAATAACAATAGTGTCAATTTTGACACTATTCATTTATTTGAATTTACATAAAATATATACAGAGGATATGTTCGAAATAAAAGCTTTAATAGATTAATAAAATGTCATATGTATCTATAAAATCAGTGGAGAACATTAAATAGTGCATATAATAAATATTTTAATCTTTTTAAAACCATTTATTTGATATTTTAATTAAAAAAATAATTTCAACATCACTACTGTGTCAGAATTAATGATAATTATTTAATCCCTAAAAATTCTAAATAAATTTCTATGTTGTATATAATTGTAATATCATTCTTGAGGTTTTTCATGTTCGAAGTTTCATTAAGTTTATCACTAAATTAAAATTATTATACTTATAAGATTAAAGAAAGTGACATGTTGTCACAATCTTTGGTTTTAATAATAATTAAATTATTTTCATTGAAAAAAGTCCATTAAATGAATCTAATCCTACCCTTAGGTGATAAGGGTCGAATTGTAGTCATCCAATAGGATTTTGGTAGGTGTTATGGTAATTTTATAATCTTATATTTACCATTAATTACCCGATTTACCTTTAACTATGGTAAATAAAATTTACCGTAGTTACTATTCATAATGCCCAAATATAAAAAGTAGCCTATTAACATAATTTGGACTAAATTATTACAAATATGTAATCCATTTTTCAAAATTCAAAACACATAAGTCTCAGTAATTAATTTAAAATAAATCTCGTTGTTAAGAAAACAGGTTTTAGAAGTTAAAACATTGTCAAAGATTGAAATTTTTTTACCTATGAATTCAATGTGAAATTAATGTTAATAACATTCCTTATATTAAATGGTAAAAATATTTTCTATATATAATTTAAAACCATTCAATATTATAATTTAACCATATAAATTATCTCAATGGAAAAAAGTTGTTTTTAATTAAAAATTAACTTATTTTTACTATTCATGAAAATATGAATGTTATCAGAAAAATATCAAAAAATTATCGAAAGTAAATTTTTATATCCTTATTCAAAAGAAGAATTTTATTTTGTCAAATTGAACTTATAAACTTTTCAAAAACTAGATTTAATGTGGGTGTGCCATCAAAAGGCGGCAGAACTGTAATTTTTTATAAATAATTATTTTACCCAAAAAAATTATTTTGTTCTCTTGCCATGTTCTAGAAAATGTGTAAGATTAATAATAATGTTGTAAAATTAAAAATCCAGTTAGTACTATTCATAACGGCAAGTTTATAATATTATAATAATATATCATTGTTTAGTGGAACTCGGTATTGCGTACAACACACGCTATCGAGGAAGGTCACGATTTCATGTAGTGAAAGATTCCTTTGATGATTTATATAAAAACAAAATATCTCTCATAAATGTCTCCGGTGTTAAATTCTTCCCCCTTGAAAATGAATTTCTCCCTCAAAATCCGTCACATTGTAATAAACAGATGAGGATACCTCTCCCTCATCATATCCTCAAGCACCCATGTAGCTTCTTCTAATTGGTGGTTCCTCCATAAAACTTTCACCAAGCGAGTGGTCTGGTTTCGTAGGAATTTTTCACTACAATCCGGAATCTCTATTGGTTGTTCTTCATAAGAAATATCATGCTCTAGTGGTACAACTTTTGAGCTAAGTACATGTGAAGGATCAGGTATGTAATTTCTCAGGATAGATACATGGAACACATCATGAACGTGAGAGAGATTCGGTGGATGCGCCAATCGGTAAGCTACCTTCCCAACACGATCCAGTATTTCGAAAGGACCAATATATCTAGGGCTCAACTTCCCCTTCATTCCAAATCTCATGACCCTCTTCTAGGGAGATATTCGTAAGATCACTTTATCACCCACTTCAAACTCTAGGTCTTTTCTTCGGTTGTCGGCATAACTTTTTTGTCGAATCTGAGCCGCTCTTATGTGTTGTTGAATAGATCAGACCTTTTCTGCCATATCATCAACAATATCATGTCCTAATATCTTTCTTTCCCCAACTTCATCCCAACAAGTTGGAGTCCTGCATTTCTTTCCATAGAGAGCTTCATAAGGAGCCATCTGAATACTAGAGTGAAAGCTATTAATGTAAGAAAATTCCACCAAAGGTAGGTGTTGATCCCACCGACCTTTGAAATATATAGATAAAGCTCTCAACATTTCTTCAAGAGTTTTAATTGTCCTCTCAGACTGACCGTCTGTCTGAGGATGATAATTAGTGTTGAAACTCAACTCTGTATCCAGAGTATGCTGTAGACTTCGCCAGAACATTGAGGTAAACCTCGGATCCCGATCAGATATAATAGAAAGTGGTACTCCATGCAATCTTACCACTTCCTTTACATTTATCCTGGAAAGCTGATCCAGAGAGAAATCCTGTCTAATAGAAATGAAGTGTGTCAACTTTGTAAGACGATCAACTATGACCCAGATAGAATTATTGCCTTTGGATGTTTTAGGATGTCCGGTGACAAAGTCCATAGTGATGTTTTCCCATTTCCATTCTGGTATGGGTAATGGTTGTAACATCCCCTTAGACTTCTCTCTCTCAGCTTTAACTTGCTGAAAAACCAAGCATCGAGAGACATATTCAGCAACATCTCTTTTCATGCCATCCCACCAGAAGTACTCTTTCAGTTCCCTATACATCTTCGTGCTTCCAGGATGAATAGATAATGAAGAACTATGAGCCTCATCCAGCAGCTCCTTCTTTAATTCGGGGAGGGGAGGAACACAAACCCGATTCTTGAACTATATTATCCCATCACAATCAAGGTTGAATTCAAGAATATTTCTCACCTTCTTTTGTAACACTACATCTTCTTCCTGTGCCTCTTTAATCTTCACATGTATAGATGGTTGAATATTCATTTGATAAAGATACGATTTTCCCCCTTCCATTATAATTCCAAGATCCATCCATTGTAAATCCATAAATATTGGATCTTTTGTGATCCTCATCATGGATAAACTGGCATGGTCTTGTCGACTTAATGCATATGCCACCTTGTTTGCTTTCCCAGGGTGGTAATGAATTGAGCAGTCGTTATCGTTAATCAGCTCCAACCATATTCTTTGGCGCATATTCAGCTCCTTTTGTGTGAAAATATACTTTAAACTTTTATGATTAGTATAAATATCACACCATTCTCCATAAAGATAAAGCCTCCAAATATTAAATGAAAATACTACCGCAGCTAACTCCAAATCATGAGCTGGGTAATTTTGCTCATGTATTTTCAACTGTCGTGAGGCATAAGCTATCATCATATCATTTTGCATAAGAACACACCCCAATCCCTTCTTGGATGCATCACTGTAGATCACAATCCTTTCTCCACTACAAGGCAGTGTGAGCACAGGTGCACTGGATAACCTTCTTTTCAACTCCTTGAAATTCCCTTCACATTCCTCCGTCCAGACAAACATAACTCCTTTCTGAGTCAACTTGGTGAGTGGATTAGATAATCGTGAAAAATATTTCACAAAACATCGATAATATCCAGCCAAACCAAGAAAACATCGGATATCAGTTACTTTTGTTGGTCTCTACCATCTTTCGATAACCTCTGTTTTTGGTGGATCCACAGATATTCCCTCTTTTGAGATTATGTGACCCAAAAATGAAACTCTTTGAAGCCAAAATTCACACTTGGTAAATTTGGCATAAAGCTTCTCCTTTCTCAGGGTCTTCAATATAATTCTCATGTGATCTTCATGTTCTTCCTTGGTCTTTGAATATACAAGAATATCATCTATAAAGACTACCACAAACTGATCAAGATAGTCTCTAAAGACTCTATTCATCAGATCCATGAAGATAGAAAGGGCATTATTAAGACCAAATGGCATCACTATAAATTCATAGTGTCCATACCTTGTACAGAAAGCCGTATTTGGTATATCCTCCCTTTTGACCCTTAATTGGTGATACCCTTAACGAAGATCAATCTTGGAAAAGTATTGAGCTCCTCGTAGTTGGTAAAATAAGTCATCAATAAGTGGGAGAGGATATTTGTTCTTGATAGTGATCTTGTTAAGTTCTCGATAATCAATGTAGAGTCTCATTGATCCATCTTTCTTCTTAACAAACAGAACAGGTGCTCCCCAAGGTGATGCACTAGGGTGTATTAATCCCTTATCAAGATTCTCTTGGAGTTGCTTCTTCAATTCTTTCAAGTAAATTGGGGCCATTCTATAAGGTGACTTTGAAATAGGTAAAGCACCCGGTACGAGTTCTATTGAAAACTCAACTTCACGATTTGGTGGAAGACCCAGAAATTCCTCCGAAAAGACATCGTCAAACTCCCGTACAATAGGCATATTCTTAATCATGAGTTTCTCACCAACTATTTGAGATAAATAACCTTAATTTAGTGGAATCAAGACCCATAAGATGGAAGAAATTTCCACTGGAAGGTTATGTTCATCCTTTCATCGATAGATGATCATATATTGATCTGGAATATGAAATTTGACTTCCCTTCTTTGGAAATTGATATGAGCTCCATATAAAGAAATCAAATCCATGCCAACAATCACATAAAATTCCACTATAGGAAGGATCACAAGATTTGTAGGAAGCACTTTCCCACAAACTTCAATCAGGGAAGAATTATAAACTTGTGATGCGACTGTTGTGCCATTAGGTGTTGTCACAGCTAACTAAATATCTAATTGTTGAGGTAATACGGTGATACCCTTAGAAAAATATGATATTAATATTACCCTAACACATGTCCTAATTCTATTGGACAAATGTAATTCGACCAAAAACAAACTTAGGAATAAAATATGACCATTTAGGCCCACTTGGATTAGATTAGGACATTTATTATTAATTTATTTAAAGAAGGGTTAAAATAGTTAAAATCAATGTTTAATAAGTAAATCATTTTTAATATGGGGTTATGCATAAGATAAATTCGATTTTAAATATTCATTAGAAATCTAAAAAGATTTCCTACATGATGGTATTTTATTTGTAATTTTTAGACATCAAATAATTTAATTTATTTATGACACAAAGATGATGCAGTAATTATCTTATTAATGAAATATTGACATAATTGATAATATAAATACCAAAATAAATGTAATTTAACACTTTTTATGAATTACACTAATTTTCTAGGTTACTATGATATATTAGTGTTGATTCAATCAACTTGTTTATAACATATAATTCTGTTATGACTTTCACAAAAATCATATATCAAATAGTGTCAAAATTGACACAAAATAGTTTTTAAATCAAATATTATATTATTAATTGTTATTTTATTCCTAAAAATCTAAGTTTCGGCCAAATGACTTAGATAAGGATATATATATTAATAATAAACAATTTGTGGTTCGTTTGGCATGTTATAGTAAGTGTATTAACCATATAGTGAAAGAAAACAAAAAGACATGGTAAAAGTTAAATTATTTAACTTAGAGTTAAATCTAATTGATAAGGTTACAATAATACCCTAAACTTGTCTAAATCCTATTGGTTGATTGGATATCAACCCATCCCCACTTTAGCTTCGAAATAAGACCCTTTGGAACCATTATAAACCGATTTTGACTTTAATATAAAATAATATTTTGAGATATTCCTAAGGTGCCCCTCTCCTCCCTTATAAAAGGGCACCTCCTCCCCCTCCTCCTCACACCAATTTGAGCACTCAAGCTCGGACAACCCCTGACATTTTCTCCTCTACACTTCCCTAGAATAATCCTAGAGGTCCTCGTCTTCTTCAAAGACCAATCTTAGTTCCCTAAGTGGAGGATTCAAAGAGGCGTTCCAAAGAAGAGGTAATATCCATTACCGATCTTTTCAATTTCTTTCTTCTTCAACTTCTTCTTTAGTTGTTTCATGATAAAGTAAAAACATCAGTATTAATTATATACTGATATGTTCTTATAAATATGAAACAACCCTAATTCACCTTCTATCCATCCTACGGAAAAATGAAATCACCGCGCGTGCGTACGTACAGGAATACCGTCTCCACGCCGTGGTGTAATCTATTTTTCCACCATCACATTACAAGGATGGGTATAATGGTGTAATGAGTAACTATTTATGATTATTATAAAGTAATATTGATACTGAAATAATATATATATACTCCAATACAGTTCCACGATCATAGGAACGATATCATCACTCGTGCGTAGGTACGGAATACCGTCTCCACGATGTGATGCGACTCGTTCTACATGATCATCATTACATAGTAATTATATAAATGAATTGAGTGAATAAATATGATATATGTTACACTAATACAATTCTGGATATAAGTTATCTATAACCTTAAAAGAAGAAAAAGAATGTATTCGGCAAAACACGCAGAAGAACAAAAGGCAATAAAGACCCGAGTAACAAGTAACAATGAAATATTACTAACAAGAAGCTAAGAATATGACCATATATGATATCATATCAATATGTATGATTCTTGAATAAGTCAATAACATTATTTAAAACATTATACAGGAGCTTCGGACACGTACATAGAAAATCGGACCTAAGGTAAGGGAAATATCACAATCTCATTTTCATCCGAGATTGTTTTTCGTAAGTATTTACTGGGGTGTATTTTATCATCCACATCCATGTTTCATCAATATGTAATATTATTTCCATCCACCTACAATTGTTTAAATCCATTTTTACCCTTCAGTGAGTTTTTTTTAATATGAATGAAATGAATCTTTTGTCGTTTTTCGTACGAGGTACTTTTTGACTTTTCCGACAAAAGTACGAAGAATGTTTTTTTAACTTATACGGCATGAATGGATTTTTAAGAAACTTCCTTTACAAGTTTTCAAGTTTATTTTTAATCAACTTCTTTTATTTTAATGTCGTATGACATGTTATGAAAGGAAAAATGTTTTTGAAGTAGAAAGGATATTTTCCTCAAGAATGGAGTTCAAGTATTTTATCAAAATTATTTTCCATCTAAGATAATAAAAGGGTTCTGTTTTTATCCCTATTATTACATTGGTTTGATTATGTTGTGATGGAAATATTTTTATGAATTCCTTTATCTTATATGAATTGTTTTATGATGTCATGTTGTTTAAGAATCCCATTTTTATTACATGGGTTACGCTATGATGTATGGTCTATGATTTTGTGGCACACATAAGAAAGGATTCATTATAAGATGGGTGGGACCTATATCTCCCTCCAATGCATTAGGTAAAGATTTTATATCTCATGAGATAGACATGGCTGGAACGGAAGGTTATTTCGGTTCAGTGATACAGGACTGAAACGAGGAGTGAATTCGGTTCAGAAAGGGACTTTGTCCACTAAGATAGTTTTGGAAATGAGTCATGACTAACAAGAAATGATTTTCCATGATTATGTGTGCATGCCACAAAGTTTAAAGTTTTATGTTATGATTATGGGGATCTCATTTTCACTTCTATTATTTATTCCATGTCAAGATATTATGATCTCTTTTGCAGGTTTTGATTTTCAAAAAGATATGATATGATTCTTATTTCTTTATTTTCCCTTGCTGAGCATTTGAGCTCACCCTTTTATGTTTTCTTTTCCCCAAGTCATGAAGATGGATATTAAGTAGAATATGCTAAAAGGGACCCTAGATATGATGAAATAAATGGGAGACACTGTAGATGATTTATGAACCAGTTGTTTATGTTTCCCAGTTTCTAAAGACACTATACCTATACGGTCCATTGTGGTTTTGTCATATGTTGTAATAAGTGTCCTTCAATTTTGAAGTATTAACAATGTATGTAAAGTATGGGTCGTTATAGTTGGTATCAGAAGAAAGGTATAGTCAACCTTTGGAAACTAGGATGTGAAAGCCTTAGTAATAACCCTAAGGATAAGTCTAAGCATAGAACACAATCTTAGTGTTTTTGAAATGGCCTTGAATAACCTAGGATAAGACCTTAAGCATGAAAATTTTATTCTTGAATTATGTGGTTTTCCTATTATAATTAGTGTTGCTCACACTATTCTTCTTGGTTTTAGTCAATGGCTGGAACCCGAAGGAACCGTGTTAATGCGGAATGCGATGGGAAATGCAATGATTGTCCCCCTGAGCAACCAAACGATATAGGAGCTGGAATGCAAAATCTTGTAGCCATGCTCACACAACTTTCTCAAGCTATGAATCATGCAGGACTTCCAAACGAGCAATGGAAGGAGCAACATTCTGTTGAATCCTTCATGAGGCAGCGTCCACCTTCTTTCAGTGGGTCTACTGATCCATTAGTTTCTGAACAATGGATTAGTACTACTGAAAAGATATTTTCATTTCTTCAATGTTCTGAACATGATAAAGTCATCCTAGCAGTGTATCGTTTGGAAGGAGATGCTGATCAATGGTGGAATCTTATTAAGAATACGAGGCAAAGGGATGAAATTGAGTCTATGGAATGGGACGAGTTCAAGAACTTATTTTTCAATAAGTACTTCCCTCATATTCTCCGAACAAAGATGGAGAAAGAGTTTCTTGAACTGAAGCAAAGGGATGATGAATCTGTTGGTACCTAGGAAGAAAATTTTACAAGACTTGCAAGGTACGCTTCTGGTATTATTATCCAACCTGAGAGTAAGATCGATCGATTCTTTAGTGGCTTAAAACCAAGTCTTCAAAGGGTGTTAGTCATAAGGGACTTCAATAGCTACGAGGAAATCGTTCGATGTGCTCTAAAAGTAAAGATGGAGATTGGAATAACCCATCAGTCACATGGGTTTGATAAGAAGAGGAAGATGGAATTCAATGAAAAATATAAAGAGCACACGGAAAAGAAGATGAGCTTTTCCTTATGCTCAATGTGTGGAAATAAACATGGAGGGAGTTTTCTTAAAGGGACAAGTAAATGTTTTAAATGTGGAACGGAAGGTCATAGGGCATTTGAATGCCGTGATAATGGGAAGAAGATGTCTAATGACGCAAAAAAAGGAAGGGAAACACAGAATGAACCTACTACACTTCAATGTTTCAAGGTCAAGGAGATGGGGCATTATGCTAATCAATTCCCAAATCTAAGGGTTGATGATGATGGTCGACGTCAACAAAATCTTAAGGCTAAAGACAAAGGAAAGTCACATGCAATTTCTATCAGCGATGTGGAGTATGATAACGAAGTGGTGAAAGGTACACTTACCATCCACTCTAAAGTAGCAAATGTTTTATTTGATTCTGGATCCACACACTCTTTTATTTCTAAAGAATTTTCTAAGGGTATCACCGTATTACCTCAACAATTAGATGTTGAGTTAGCTGTGACAACACCTAATGGAACAACAGTCGCATCAAAAGTTTATAATTCTTCTCCGATCGAAGTTTGTGGGAAAGTGCTTCCTGCAAATCTTGTGATCCTTCCTTTAGTGGAATTTGATGTGATTCTTGGCATGGATTGGCTTTCTCTACATGGAGCTCATATCAATTTCCAAAGAAGGGAAGTTACATTTCATATTCCAGATCAATCTACGATCGTATATCAATGCAAGGATGAACATAATCTTCCAGTGGAAATTTCTTCCATCTTATGGGTATTGATTCCACTAAATGAAGGTTATTTATCTCAAATGGTTGGTGAGAAACTCAAGATTAAGAATATGCCCATTGTACGGGAGTTTGATGATGTATTTCCGGAGGAATTACCGGGTCTTCCACCAAATCGTGAAGTTGAGTTTTCAATAGAACTCGTACCGGGTGCTTTGCCTATTTCAAAGACACCTTATAGAATAGCCCCAATTGAGTTGCAGGAATTGAAGAAGCAACTCCAAGAGAATCTTGATAAGGGATTCATACGCCCTAGTGCGTCACCTTGGGGAGCACCTGTTCTATTTGTTAAGAAGAAAGATGGATCAATGAGACTCTGCATTGATTATAGAGAACTTAACAAGATCACTATCAAGAACAAATATCCTCTCCCACGCATTGATGACTTATTTGACCAACTACGCGGAGCTCAATACTTTTCCAAGATTGATCTTCGTTCAGGGTATCATCAATTAAGGGTCAAAAGGGAGGATATACCAAAGATGGCTTTCCGTACAAGGTATGGACACTATGAATTTATAGTGATGCCATTTGGTCTTACTAATGCCCCTGCTATCTTCATGGATCTAATGAATAGAGTCTTTAGAGACTATCTTGATCAATTTGTGGTAGTCTTTATAGACGATATTCTTGTCTATTCAAAGAGAAAGGAAGAGCATTAATATCACTTGAGATTTATATTGAAGACCCTGGGAAAGGAGAAGATTTATGCCAAATTTACCAAGTGTGAATTTTGGCTTCAAAAAGTTGCATTTTTGGGTCACATAATCTCAAAAGAGGGGATATCTGTGGATCCAGCAAAAACAGAGGTTATCGAAAGATGGTCGAGACCAACAACAGTAACTGAGATCCGAAGTTTTCTTGGTTTGGCTGGATATTGTCGACGTTTTGTAAAAGATTTTTCACGATTATCTAATCCACTCACCAAGTTGACTCGGAAAGGAGTTGAGTTTGTTTGGACAGAGGAATGTGAAGAGAATTTCAAGGAGTTGAAAAGAAGGTTATCCAGTGCACCTGTGCTCACACTTCCTTGTAGTGGAGAAAGGTTTTTGATCTACAGTGATTCATCCAAGAAGGGATTGGGGTGTGTTCTTATGCAAAATGATATGGTGATAGCTTATGCCTCACGACAGTTGAAAATCCATGAGCAAAATTACCCAACTCATGATTTGGAGTTGGCTGCGGTAATCTTTGTATTAAAGATTTGGAGGCATTACCTTTATGGTGAAAGGTGTGATATTTATACTGATCATAAAAGTTTAAAGTATATTTTCACACAAAAGGAGTTGAATATGCGTCAAAGAAGATGGTTGGAGCTGATTAAGGATTATGACTGCTCAATCCATTACCACCCTGGGAAAGCAAACAAGGTGGCAGATGCATTAAGTCGACAAGACCATGCTAGTTTATCCATGATGAGGATCACAAAAGATCCAATATTTATGGATTTACAAAGGATGGATCTTGGAATTATGATGGAAGGGGAAAAATATTATCTTTCTCAAATGAATGTTCAACCATCTATACATGTGAAGATTAAAGAGGCACAGAAAGAAGATGTCGAGTTACAAAAGAAGGTGAGAAATGTTCCTGAATTCAACCTTGATTGTGATGGGATAATAATGTTCAGGAATCGGGTTTGTGTTCCTTCCATCCCCGAATTAAAGAAGGAGCTGCTGGATGAGGCTCATAGTTCTTCATTCTCTATTCATCCTAGAAGCACGAAGATGTATAGGGACCTGAAAGAGTACTTCTGGTCGGATGGCATGAAAAGAGATGTTGCTGAATATGTCTCTCGATGCTTGGTTTGTCAACAAGTTAAAGCTGAGAGACAAAAGTCTAAGGGGATGTTACAACCATTACCCATACCCGAATGGAAATGGGAAAACATCACTATGGACTTTGTCACAGGACATCCTAAAACATCCAAACGCAATAATGCTATATGGGTCATAGTTGATCGTCTTACAAAGTCTGCACACTTCATTCCTATTAGAGAGGATTTCTCTCTAGATCAGCTTGCTAGGATATATGTAAAGGAAGTGGTAAGATTGCATGGAGTACCACTTTCTTTTATATCGGATCGAGATCCGAGATTTACCTCAAAGTTCTGGGGAAGTCTTCAGCATACTCTGGATACAGAGTTGAGTTTCAGCACTACTTATCATCCCCAGACAGACGGTCAGTCTGAGAGAACAATTCAAACCCTAGAAGATATGTTGAGATCTTGCTCTATGGATTTCAAAGGAGGTTGGGATCAACACCTACCCTTGGTGGAATTTTCTTATAATAATAGCTTTCACTCCAGTATTCAGATGGCTCCTTATGAAGCTCTCTATGGAAAGAAATGTAGGACTCCAACTTTCTGGGATGAAGTTGGGGAAAGAAAGCTATTAGGACCTGATCTCATTGATGAAATGACAGAAAATGTCAGATCTATTCAACAACACATAAGCGCAGCTCAGAGTCGACAGAAAAGTTTTGCCGACAACCGAAGAAAAGACCTAGAGTTTGAAGTGGGTGATAATGTGTTCTTATGAATATCTCCCTGGAAGAGGGTTATGAGATTTGGAAAGAAGGGGAAGTTGAGCCCTAGATATATCGGTCCTTTCGAAATACTGGATCGTGTTGGGAAGGTAGCTTACCGATTGGCGCTTCCACTGAATCTCTCTCAAGTTCACGATGTGTTCCATGTATCTCTCCTAAGAAAGTACATACCAGATCCTTCACATGTACTCAGCTCAGAAGTTGTACCGCTGGAGCAAGATCTTTCTTATGAAGAACAGCCGATAGAGATTCTGGATCGTAGCGAAAAAGTATTATGAAACAAGACCACTTGATTGGTGAAAGTTTTATGGAGGAACCACCAACTTGAAGAATCTACATGGGAGCTTGGGGATATGATGAGGGAGAAGTATCCTCATCCGTTTGTTACAAAGTGATGAATTTCGAGGGTGAAATTCTTTTTAAGGGGGGTAGAATGTAACACCCGAGACTTTTATGTTATATAAATCATCAAAGGAATCTTTTTCTACACAACACTTGCTTGGCTTGCTTTACACGCAATCGCGACCTTCCTCGATAGCTTGCGTCGTACGCAATACCGAGTTTCACTAAACAACAATATGCTATTAAAACTATCCGTTATGAATAGTAATAACCACTTTTTGAAATTTTATAAATTTTATTTTTCAAAATGGACTTCATTTTTGGACTCAGAATATCGAAATTAGCCTAGGGTGAAATTTTGGTATTTTTCTGAAAACTTTCAATTTTTGATGAATAGTGAAACCACTAAGTGGTAGGTTAAAAACTGAATTTTGCATAAAACTTAATTTTACCGCTTCTGTGAATGGAATTTGAAAAATCTGACAGACACGGTTGATATCAGTAAGAAAAATGTGGTTCAATGAGATAAAAATAATTTTTTGGTGAATAGTAACTTCTTACTATTTTTACCGCTGTTAATAGTAAATAGGGTAACTGAGGGTAAATATGATATTAATATTACCCTAAAACATGTCCTAATTTTATTGGAAAAATGTAATTCGACCAAAAACAAACTTAGGAATAAAATATGACCATTTATGCCCACTTGGATTAGATTAGGACATTTATTATTAATTTATTTAAAGAAGGGTTAAAATAGTTAAAATCAAAGTTTAATAGGTAAATCATTTTTAATATGGGGTTATACATAAGATAAATTCGATTGTAAATATTAATTAGAAAGATAAAAATATTTCCTACATGATGTTATTTTATTTGTAATTTTTAGACATCAAATAATTTAATTTATTTATGACACAAAGATGATGCAGTAATTATCTTATTAATGAAATATTGACATAATTGATAATATAAATACCAAAATAAATGTAATTTAACACTTTTTATGAATTCCACTAATTTACTAGTTTACTATGATATATTAGTGTTGATTTAATCAACTTGGTTCGAACATATAATTCTGTTATGACTTTCACAAAAATCATATATCAAATAGTGTCAAAATTGACACAAAATAGTTTTTAAATCAAATATTATATTATTAATTGATATTTTATTCCTAAAAATCTAATGATCGGCCAAATGAAATAGATAAGGATATATATATTAATAATAAACAATTTGGGGTTCGTTTGGCATGTTATAGTAAGTGTATTAACCATATAGTGATAGAAAACAAAAAGACATGGTAAAAGTTAAATTATTTAACTTAGAGTTAAATCTAATTGATAGGGTTAAATAAATACCCTAAACTTGTCTAAATCCTATTGGTTGATAGGATTTCGACCCATCCCCACTTTAGCTTCGAAATAAGTCCCTTTGGAACCATTATAAACCGATTTTGACTTTAATATAAAATAATATTTTGAGATATTCCTAAGGTGCCCCTCTCCTCCCTTATAAAAGGGCACCTCCTCCCCCTCCTCCTCACACCAATTTGAGCACTCATGCTCGGCCAACCCCTGCCATTTTCTCCTCTCTACTTCCCTAGAATAATCCTAGAGGTCCTGGTCTTCTTCAAAGACCAATCTTAGTTCCCTAAGTGGAGGATTCAAAGAGGCGTTCCAAAGAAGAGGTAATATCAATTACCGATCTATTCAATTTCTTTCTTCTTCAACTTCTTCTTCTTTAGTTGTTTCATGATAAAGTAAAAACATCAGTATTACTTACATACTGATATGTTATTATAAATATGAAACAACCCTAATTCACCTTCTATCCATCCTACGGAAAAATGAAATCACCGCGCGTGCGTACGTACGGAATACCGTCTCCACGCCGTGGTGTAATCTATTTTTCCACCATCACTTTACAAGGATGGGTATAATGGTGTAATGAGTAACTATTTATGATTATTATAAAGTAATATTGAGACTGAAATAATATATATATACTCCAACACAGTTCCACGATCATAGGAACGATATCATCACTCGTGCGTACGTACGGAATACTGTCTCCACGATGTGATGCGACTCGTTCTACATGATCATCATTACAGAGTAATTATATAAATGAATTGAATGAATAAATATGATATATGTTACACTAATACCATTCTGGATATAAGGTATCTATAACCTTAAAAGAAGAAAAAGAATGTATTCGGCAAAACACGCATAAGAACAAAAGGCAATAAAGACCCGAGTAACAAGTAACAATGAAATATTACTAACAAGAAGCTATGAATATGACCATATATGATATCATATCAATATTTATGATTCTGGAATAAGTCAATAACATTATTTAAACCATTATACAGGAGCTTCGGACACGTACAAAGCAAATCGGACCTAAGGTAAGGGAAATATCACAATCTCATTTTTATCCGAGATTGTTTTTTCGTAAGTATTTTCTGGGGTGTATTTTATCATCCACATCCATGTTTAATCAATATGTAATATTATTTCCATCCACCTACAATTGTTTAAATCCATTTTTACCCTTCAGTGAGTTTTTTTTAATATGTATGAAATGAATCTTTTGTCGTTTTTCGTACGAGGTACTTTTTGACTTTTCCGACAAAAGTACGAAGAATGTTTTTTTTAACTTATACGGCATGAATGGATTTTTAAGAAACTACCTTTACAAGTTTTCAAGTTTATTTTTAATCAACTTCTTTTATTTTAAAGTCGTATGACATGTTATGAAAGGAAAAATGTTTTTGAAGTAGAAAGGATAATTTCCTCAAGAATGGAGTTCAAGTATTTTATCAAAATTATTTTCCATCTAAGATAATAAAAGGGTTATGTTTTTATCCCTATTATTACATTGGTTTGATTATGTTGTGATGGAAATATTTTTATGAATTCCTTTATCTTATATGAATTGTTTTATGATGTCATGTTGTTTAAGAATCCCATTTTTATTACATGGGTTACGCTATGATGTATGGTTTATGATTATGTGGCACACATAAGAAAGGATTCATTATAAGATGGGTGGGACCTATATCTCCCTCCAATTCATTGGGTAAAGATTTTATATCTCATGATATAGACATGGCTGGAACGGAAGGTTATTTCGGTTCAGTGATACATGACTGAAACGAGGAGTGAATTCGGTTCAGAAAGGGACTTTATCCACTAAGATAGTCTTGGCAATGAGTCATGACTAACAAGAAATGATTTTCCATATTTATGTGTGCATGCCACAAAGTTTCAAGTTTTATGTTATGATTATGGGGATCTCATTTTAACTTCTATGATTTATTCCATGTTAAGATATTATGATCTCTTTTGCAGGTTTTGATTTTCAAAAATATATGATATGATTTTTATTTCCTTTATTTGCCCTTGCTGAGCATTTGAGCTCACCCTTTTATGTTTTCTTTTCCCCAGGTCAGGAAGATGGATATTAAGTAGAATATGCTAAAAGGGACCCTAGATATGATGAAATAAATGGGAGATACTGTAGAAGATTTATGAACCAGTTGTTTATGTTTCCCAGTTTCTAAAGACACTATACCTATACGGTCCTTTGTGGTTTTGTCATATGTTGTAATAAGTGTGCTTCAATTTTGAAGTATTAACAATGTATGTAAAGTATGGGTAGTTATAGTTGGTATCAGAGGAAAGGTATAGTCAACCTTTGGAAACTAGAATGTGAAAGCCTTAGTAAGAACCCTAAGGATAAGTATAAGCATAGAACACAATCTTAGTGTTTTCGAAATGGCCTTGAATAACCTAGGATAAGACCTTAAGCATGAAAATTTTATTCTTGAATTATGTGGTTTTCCTATTATAATTAGTGTTTCTCACACTATTCTTCTTGGTTTTAGTCAATGGCTGGAACCCGAAAGAACCGTGTTAATGCGGAATGCGATGGGCAATGCAATGATTGTCCCCCTGAGCAACCAAACGATATGGGAGCTGGAATGCAAAATCTTGTAGCCATGCTCACACAACTTTCTCAAGCTATGAATCATGTAGGACTTCCAAACGAGCAAAGGAAGGAGCAACATTCTGTTGAATCCTTCATGAGGCAGCGACCACCTTCTTTCAGTGGGTCTGCTGATCCATTAGTTTCTGAACAATGGATTAGTACTACTGAAAAGATATTTTCAGTTCTTTAATGTTCTGAACATGATAAATTCATCCTAGCAGTGTATCGTTTGGAAGGAGATGCTGATCAATGGTGGAATCTTATTAAGAATACGAGGCAAAGGGATGAAATTGAGTCTATGGAATGGGACGAGTTCAAGAACTTATTTTTCAATAAGTACTTCCCTCATATTCTCCGAACAAAGATGGAGAAAGAGTTTCTTGAACTGAAGCAAAGGGATGATGAATCTGTTGGTACCTATGAAGAAAATTTTACAAGACTTGCAAGGTACGCTTCTGGTATTATTATCCAACCTGAGAGTAAGATCGATCGATTCTTTAGTGGCTTAAAACCAAGTCTTCGAAGGGCGTTAGCCATAAGGGACTTCAATAGCTACGAGGAAATCGTTTGATGTTCTCTCAAAGTCAAGATGGAGATTGGAATAACCTGTCAGTCACATGGGTTTGATAAGAAGAGGAAGATGGAATTCAAAGAAAAATCTAAAGAGCACACGGAAAAGAAGATGAGCTTTTCCTTATGCTCAAAGTGTGGAAATAAACATGGAGGGAGTTGTCTTAAAGGGACAAGTAAATGTTTTAAATGTGGAATGGAAGGTCTTCGGGCATTTGAATGTCGTGATAATGGGAAGAAGATGTCTAATGACGCAAACAAAGGAAGGGATACACAGAATGAACCTACTACACTTCAATGTTTCAAGTGCAAGGAGATGGGGAATTATGCCAATCAATGCCCAAATACAAGGGTTGATGATGATGGTCGACGTCAACAAAATCTTAAGGCTAAAGACAAAGGAAAGTCACATGCAATTTCTATCAGCGATGTGGAGTACGATAACGAAGTGGTGAAAGGTACACTTACCATCCACTCTAAAGTAGCAAATGTTTTATTTGATTCTGGATCCACTGACTCTTTTATTTCTAAAGAATTTTCTAAGGGTATCACCGTATTACCTCAACAATTAGATGTTGAGTTAGCTGTGACAACACCTAATGGCACAACAATCGCATCAAAAGTTTATAATTCTTCTCCGATCGAAGTTTGTGGGAAAGTTCTTCCTACAAATCTTGTGATCCTTCCTTTAGTGGAATTTGATGTGATTCTTGTCATGGATTAGATTTCTCTACATGGAGCTCATATCAATTTCCAAATAAGGGAAGTCACATTTCATATTCCAGATCAATCTACGATCGTAAATCAATGCAAGGATGAACATAATCTTCTAGTGGAAATTTCTTCCATCTTATGGGTATTGATTCCACTAAATGAAGGTTATTTATCTCAAATGGTTGGTGAGAAACTCACGATTAAGAATATCCCCTTTGTACGGGAGTTTGATGATGTCTTTCCGGAGGAATTACCGTGTCTTCCACCAAATCGTGAAGTTGAGTTTTCAATAGAACTCGTACCGGGTGCTTTGCCTATTTCAAAGACACCTTATAGAATGGCCCAAATTGAGTTGCAGGAATTGAAGAAGCAACTCCAAGAGAATCTTGATAAGGGATTCATACGCCCTAGTGCGTCACCATGGGGAGAACCTGTTCTATTTGTTAAGAAGAAAGATGGATCAATGAGACTCTGCATTGATTATCGAGAACTTAACAAGATCACTATCAAGAACAAATATCCTCTCCCACGCATTGATGACTTATTTGACCAACTACGCAGAGCTCAATACTTTTCCAAGATTGATCTTCGTTCAGGGTATCATCAATTAAGGGTCAAAAGGGAGGATATACCAAAGACGACTTTCCGTACAAGGTATGGACATTATGAATTTATAGTGATGCCATTTGGTCTTACTAATGCCCCTGCTATCTTCATGGATCTAATGAATAGAGTCTTTAGAGACTATCTTGATCAATTTGTGGTAGTCTTTATAGACGATATTCTTGTCTATTCAAAGAGAAAGGAAGAGCATGAAGATCACTTGAGAATTATATTGAAGACACTGAGAAAGGAGAAGCTTTATGCCAAATTTACCAAGTGTGAATTTTGGCTTCAAAAAGTTGCATTTTTGGGTCACATAATCTCAAAAGAGGGGATATCTGTGGATCCAGCAAAAACAGAGGTTATCGAAAGATGGTCGAGACCAACAACAGTAACTGAGATCCGATGTTTTCTTGGTTAGGCTGGATATTATCGACATTTTGTAAAATATTTTTCATGATTATCTAATCCACTCACCAAGTTGACTCGAAAGGAGTTAAGTTTGTTTGGACAGAGGAATGTGAAGAGAATTTCAAGGAGTTGAAAAGAAGGTTATCCAGTGCACATGTGCTCACACTGCCTTGTAGTGGAGAAAGGTTTGTGATCTACAGTGATGCATCCAAGAAGGGATTGGGGTGTGTTCTTATGCAAAATGATATGGTGATAGCTTATGCCTCACGACAGTTGAAAATCCATGAGCAAAATTACCCAACTCATGATTTGGAGTTGGCCGCGGTAATCTTTGTATTAAAGATTTGGAGGCATTACCTTTATAGTGAGAGGTGTGATATTTATACTGATCATAAAAGTTTGAAGTATATTTTCACACAAAAGGAGTTGAATATGCGTCAAAGAAGATGGTTGGAGCTGATTAAGGATTATGACTGCTCAATCCATTACCACCCTGGGAAAGCAAACAAGGTGGCAGATGCATTAAGTCGACAAGACCATGCTAGTTTATCCATGATGAGGATCACAAAAGATCCAATATTTATGGATTTACAAAGGATGGATCTTGGAATTATGATGGAAGGGGAAAAATCTTATCTTTCTCAAATGAATGTTCAACCATCTATAAATGTGAAGATTAAAGAGGCACAGAAAGAAGATGCCGAGTTACAAAAGAAGGTGAGAAATGTTCCTGAATTCAACCTTGATTGTGATGGGATAATAAAGTTCAGGACTCGGGTTTGTGTTCCTTCCATCCCCGAATTAAAGAAGGAGCTGCTGGATGAGGCTCATAGTTCTTCATTCTCTATTCATCCTGGAAGCACGAAGATGTATAGGGACCTGAAAGAGTACTTTTGGTCGGATGGCATGAAAAGAGATGTTGCTGAATATGTCTCTCGATGCTTGGTTTGTCAACAAGTTAAAGCTGAGAGACAAAAGTCTAAGGGGATGTTACAACCATTACCCATACCCGAATGGAAATGGGAAAACATCACTATGGACTTTGTCACAGGACTTCCTAAAACATCCAAAGGCAATAATGATATCTGGGTCATAGTTGATCGTCTTACAAAGTCTGCACACTTCATTCCTATTAGAGAAGATTTATCTCTAGATCAGCTTGCCAGGATATATGTAAAGGAAGTGGTAAGATTTCATGGAGTACCACTTTCTATTACATCGGATCGAGATCTGAGATTTACATCGAAGTTCTGGCGAAGTCTTCAGCATACTCTGGATACAGAGTTGAGTTTCAGCACTGCTTATCATCCCCAGACAGACGGTCAGTCTGAGAGAACAATTCAAACCCTAGAAGATATGTTGAGAGCTTGCTCTATGGATTTCAAAGGAGGTTGGGATCAACACCTACCCTTGGTGGAATTTTCTTATAATAATAGCTTTCACTCCAGTATTCAGATGGCTCCTTATGAAGCTCTCTATGGAATGAAAAGCAGGACTCCAACTTGTTGGGATGAAGTTGGGGAAAGAAAGCTATTAGCACCTGATCTCGTTGATGAAATGGCAGAAAATGTCAAATCTATTCAACAACACATAAGCGCTGCTCAGAGTCGACAAAAAAGTTATGCCGACAACCGAAGAAAAGACCTAGAGTTTGAAGTGGGTGATAAAGTGTTCTTATGAATATCTCCCTGGAAGAGGGTTATGAGATTTGGAAAGAAGGGGAAGTTGAGCCCTAGATATATCGGTCCTTTCGAAATACTGGATCGTGTTGGGAAGGTAGCTCACCGATTGGCGCTTCCACCGAATCTCTCTCATGTTCACAATGTGTTCCATGTATCTCTCCTGAGAAAGTACATACCAGATCCTTCACATGTACTCAACTCAGAAGTTGTACCGCTGGAGCAAGATATTTCTTATGAAGAACAGTCGATAGAGATTCTGGATCGTAGCGAAAAAGTACTATGAAACAAGACCACTCAATTGGTGAAAGTTTTATGGAGGAACCACCAACTTGAAGAAGCTACATGGGAGCTTGAGGATATGATGAGGGAGAAGTATCCTCATCTGTTTGTTACAAAGTGATGAATTTTGAGGGCTAAATTATTTTTAAGGGGGGTAGAATGTAACACCCGATACTTTTATGTTATATAAATCATCAAAGGAATCTTTTTCTACACAGCACTTTCTTGGCTTTCTTTACACGCTATCGCGACCTTCCTCGATAGCTTGCGTCGTACGCAATACCGAGTTTCACTAAACAACAATATGCTATTAAAACTAGCCGTTATGAATAGTAATAAACACTTTTTGAAATTTTATAAATTTTATTTTTCAAAATGGACTTCATTTTTGGACTCAGAATATCGAAATTAGCCTAGGGTGAAATTTTGGTATTTTTCTGAAATCTTTCAATTTTTGATGAATAGTGAAACCACTAAGTGGTAGGTTAAAAACAGAATTTTGCATAAAACTTAATTTTACCGCTTCGGTGAATGGAATTTGAAAAATCCGACAGACACAGTTGATATCAGTAAGTAAAATGTGGTTCAATTAGATAAAAATAATTCTTTTGGTGAATAGTAACTTTTTACTATTTTTACCGCAGTTAATAGTAAATAGGGTAACTAAGGGTAAATATGATATTAATATTACCCTAATACATGTCCTAATTCTATTGGACAAATTTAATTCGACAAAAAACAAACTTAGGAATAAAATATGACCATTTAGGCCCACTTGGATTAGATTAGGACATTTATTATTAATTTATTTAAAGAAGGGTTAAAATAGTTAAAATCAAAGTTTAATAAGTAAATCATTTTTAATATGGGGTTATACATAAGATAAATTCGATTGTAAATATTAATTAGAAAGATAAAACGATTTCCTACATGATGGTATTTTATTTATAATTTTTAGACATCAAATAATTCAATTTATTTATGACACAAAGATGATGCAGTAATTATCTTATTAATGAAATATTGACATAATTAATAATATAAATACCAAAATAAATGTAATTTAACACTTTTTATGAATTCCACTAATTTTCTAGGTTACTATTATATATTAGTGTTGATTTAATCAACTTGGTTCGAACATATAATTCTGTTATGACTTTCACAAAAATCATATATCAAATAGTGTCAAAATTGACACAAAATAGTTTTTAAATCAAATATTATATTATTAATTGTTATTTTATTCCTAAAAATCTAAGGATCGGCCAAATGACTTAGATAAGGATATATATATTAATAATAAACAATTTGGGGTTCGTTTGGCATGTTATAGTAAGTGTATTAACCATATAGTGAAAGAAAACAAAAAGACATGGTAAAAGTTAAATTATTTAACTTAGAGTTAAATCTATTTGATAAGGTTAAAATAATACCCTAAACATGTCTAAATCCTATTGGTTGATATTATTTCGACCCATCCCCACTTTAGCTTCGAAATAAGACCCTTTGGAACCATTATAAACCGATTTTGACTTTAATATAAAATAATATTTTGAGATATTCCTAAGGTGCCCCTCTCCTCCCTTATAAAAGGGCACCTCCTCCCCCTCCTCCTCACACCAATTTGAGCACTCATGCTCGGCCAACCCCTGCCATTTTATCCTCTCCACTTCCCTAGAATAATCCTAGAGGTCCTGGTCTTCTTCAAAGACCAATCGTAGTTCCCTAAGTGGAGGATTCAAAGAGGCGTTCCAAAGAAGAGGTAATATCCATTACTGATCTTTTCAATTTCTTTCTTCTTCAACTTCTTCTTATTCAGTTGTTTCATGATAAAGTAAAAACATCAGTATTACTTACATACTGATATCTTATTATAAATATGAAACAACCCTAATTCACCTTCTATCCATCCTACGGAAAAATGAAATCACCGCGCGTGCGTACGTACGGAATACCGTCTCCACGCCGTGGTCTAATCTATTTTTCCACCATCACTTTACAAGGATGGGTATAATGGTGTAATGAGTAACTATTTATGATTATTATAAAGTAATATTGATACTGAAATAATATATATAATCCAATACAGTTCCACGATCATAGGAACGATATCATCACTTGTGCGTACGTACGGAATACCGTCTCCACGATGTGATGTGACTCGTTCTACATGATCATCATTACATAGTAATTATATAAATGAATTGAATGAATAAATATGATATATGTTACACTAATACCATTCTGGATATAAGGTATCTATAACCTTAAAAGAAGAAAAAGAATGTATTCGGCAAAACATGCATAAGAAAAAAAGGCAATAAAGACCCGAGTAACATGTAACAATGAAATATTACTAACAAGAAGCTAAGAATATGACCATATATGATATCATATCAATATGTATGATTCTGTAATAAGTAAATAACATTATTTAAACCATTATACAGGAGCTTCTGACACGTACAAAGCAAATCGGACCTAAGGTAAGGGAAATATCACAATCTCATTTTTATCCGAGGTTGTTTTTTCGTAAGTATTTACTGGGGTGTATTTTATCATCCACATCCATGTTTCATCAATATGTAATATTAAATCCATCCACCTACAATTGTTTAAATCCTTTTTTACCCTTCAGTGAGTTTTTTGTAATATGTATGAAATGAATCTTTTGTCGTTTTTCGTACGAGGTACTTTTTGACTTTTCTGACAAAAGTACGAAGAATGTTTTTTTAACTTATACGACATGAATGGATTTTTAAGAAACTTCCTTTACAAGTTTTCAAGTTTATTTTTAATCAACTTCTTTTATTTTAATGTCGTATGACATGTTATGAAAGGAAAAATGTTTTTGAAGTAGAAAGGATATTTTCCTCAAGAATGGAGTTCAAGTATTTTATCAAAATTATTTTCCATCTAAGATAATAACAGGGTTCTGTTTTTATCCCTGTTATTACATTGGTTTGATTATGTTGTGATGGAAATATTTTTATGAATTCCTTTATCTTATATGAATTGTTTTATGATGTAATGTTGTTTAAGAATCCCATTTTTATTACATGGGTTACGCTATGATGTATGGTTTATGATTATGTGGCACACATAAGAAAGGATTCATTATAAGATGGGTGGGACCTATATCTCCCTCCAATGCATTGGGTAAAGATTTTATATCTCATGAGATAGACATGGCTGGAACGGAAGGTTATTTCGGTTCTGTGATACAGGACTGAAACGAGGAGTGAATTCGGTTCAGAAAGGGACTTTGTCCACTAAGATAGTCTTGGCAATGAGTCATGACTAACAAGAAATGATTTTCCATGATTATGTGTGCATGCCACAAAGTTTCAAGTTTTATGTTATGATTATGGGGATCTCATTTTCACTTCTATGATTTATTCCATGTTAAGATATTATGATCTCTTTTGCAGGTTTTGATTTTCAAAAAGATATGATATGATTTTTATTTCCTTTATTTTCCCTTGCTGAGCATTTGAGCTCACCATTTTATGTTTTCTTTTCCCCAGGTCCGGAAGGTGGATATTAAGTAGAATATGCTAAAAGGGACCCTAGATATGATGAAATAAATGGGAGACACTGTAGAATATTTATGAACTAGTTGTATATGTTTCCCAGTTTCTAAAGACACTATACCTATACGGTCCTTTGTGGTTTTGTCATATGTTGTAATAAGTGTGCTTCAATTTTGATGTATTAACAATGTATGTAAAGTATGGGTCATTATAAGTGTTTTATATTCACCCTTATGCATGATATTGATCAGTGAGGTATCACATGATGGGTTACATATGGTGTACGTGATGAAGGAGATGCTAAAATTAATTAGTGAGAATATGAGGATAGCCCAATGTTGGAAAAAATATTACATAGATCAAATTCAAAGGACTTTGGATTTAGAGAATGGATACCACATTTTCTTGAGAGTGTCACCATTATAAGGTTTGTGAAAATTCATCTAGAGAGTAAATATATCCACGATGTTTATGATGACATTTGATATCTTATAGAGGATTTTAAAGGTTTCTTATCACCTAGAATTACCCCCATAGTTGGATTGGGTGCATGAAATATTCATTTTTTGCAGCTGAGGAGATACATTCATCATCCTAAGAACATTATCTACCAGGGACATATGGACATCAAGGATAGATCTACCTTCATGGAGTAATAGGTGGTGATAAATGATCCTAAAAAAGAGGATCATATGATTAAATACCATTCTATTGGTTTCTATGACATGGATGCATGGGAGTATGCAGGAGAGCTCCTATCATTGGGAGATCCATATGTGAGCTCAATATCCCCACCATTTTTTAGTTTGTTATTTTCAATGATGAATATATTTGAATGATGGAATATTATAGAGACTATTTTTTCATTTTAATACAATGAAATATATTAAGGATATTTATGAAGACATGCACTAAAAATTGTGTGAGATTTCAAGTCCCAATGATACCATAATTAATTTTATGAAAATATAAAATATATTTATATCCCATACATGATTTTTTTAAAATAATTGAAAATATCATGATATATTATCTAATAGAAAATCCAATACCATGGTTGAATATAGAGTGCATGGTTTACCGTATGTTCATCCTATGGTTGGTCGGTGTCTAACGTTCGGTTGTGGCAGCCATTAATTTGTGCAATTAACTAAAATAAATAAATAATATATGTATTTATTTTATTAAATTTCATAATTAAATCCTTATTATATTATCCATTATAATGATTCTTTAGGGTTATCCACATAAACCCTAGGATAATTCATATGATCTTTTTTGATCGTCGTTGGAAAATAAACATAAAATAATGATTGGTTATCAGATCATGGTGGATCAGCAGGCAGAATATGTCTTGGATCATCCTCATCAATGGAAAAAAATGTTCTTCTCTATTGATAGATCCATAATCAGGGTAGGACACACCATCTATTTTAATACATTGATTAAAAGCTTGATCATGTTCTCATCTACTATTCTTTGATATGTTATTAATTTATCCTTTTCATGGTCCCTATTGGAAATTATTTTGTTAATTCAACAATCCTATCATGTTGAAATAGTTATCCCCATTTTAATACCTGATTTATGATCATAGTAAACGAACACTTGGCCAATGATTTTTTCACATTGTTTATATTCTTCATCCCCATTTGATCTTTTAATTCTTTACTATAAGGTTATGGGGTTATGGTTCAACATTATCAGGTGGTATATAGAGAGTTGTTGAGATCAATCTTTAGGAGATGAGAGAAACATTGGGTGGATTTCAAGAATCGTGTGGATCAAAAAAAAAATAAGTTTTCCAACAACCAGGGTACAAGAATCAATGGCTATAGGTAACCCCCGACATTATTAGGTAGTTCAACATACAAATTTAACATGACAATGTTGTATTTGGTTAACCATATGAATATACAAACTGTTTAATAAAAATCGTGACTATACCACATATACTGGGAGGAATACACACTATATATTCACCTAGATATTGTGGATAGGGTTTCCCGAAAAGATAAGGATCACACACTATGTGGTTAGGCCCAGAAACCATGTTACCCTCACATGGTAGCTTGGTCGTGTTCTAGTTGCACATTCACAAGACCATATGTGGTTGGACACACTATGTACTTTGTGAGTACATGGGCATTTTCCAATGATCAGGAATGGCTAGGAACACATCCAAGTACATGGCATTGACAAGAACACATAGGGAGACCGCAGGTGGTTGAGACATGTCATTTTATCCATTTACACGTAATTTATAGTGAAATGGGCATTGAGTCAGGTCTAGAGGAGAACACTACCAGGTATTAAAGGGTTACCATACACCATGTGGATCCACTACACATTGTGTAATTCCTTTTGAGAAAATTCTACCTCTCATATCTCGTTCATTTTGACATAAATTTTGGCCCGCGGGTAGAATATTCTGATTTTTTTTATTTGCAACATGATTTTGGCCTTTTTTGTATTTTTGATATTATGTGAGATGTTTCAATCATCATTCATCATTGGATGATGTTTGATTGGGGTAGTGATTTGGAAGGATAATCAGAGACTTCAGATAGATACACCACTCCCATATTTATGGTGCCGGTCCTCTATCCATGGAGACAGTACTCCCCTTTCTCACTAATGCATAATTCCCCCAAACTCTTTTTATAGATAGAGATGGAACTCCCCTATCTAGGGTGTGATTCATATATCCAGAGAGATTTTTCTCCCCTATCCCACTATGTTGTGGGTCCTCCATACTTATTATTAATGTAGTGATAATACTCCCCTATTTAGGGCATGGTTCCTCTGTCTATGGAGTTTTACTCCCTTGTATTTTGGTATTGGAAAGGTGTGGGTCCTCCACTATAGTTATTCTCCCTTGGGATATAGATATGTGAAATGATGTGAGACTTCTTCATGTCCTCTTCAGAAAAACACTCAAGATATTGGGAATCAATAATGGACCTTTAAAGATGAAGGCTTTTTCATAAACCTAGGATGGGCTATTATATAAATATCCTATTTATCACATGTTTGGGTTACTTATATGAGCGTATATATCTATGTTGTTGGGTTTCATATTCCCCTTTCCTTGGGTTAAGTTGACTACTTCTATTGTGTATTCTATTTCACTCTCTTAAGTTTTCATTGGGTCTTAATAGGTATGTATACACTCACCCATACATGGGATTTTCAGAATGTATGACATTGTATAGAGATGATAAACATATTACTAGTGATTATGGTGGAGTATAATGATACCTGGGTGCATTGACCAGAAATAGTGTTTGAGAATAGATATCAGGAGTTGAACTATCTTAGATTTACTTTATTCCAGTTGTTGTAAGGTTGTAAACACTTTTCTGGTTGGTTGTGTGTTTTTTAACTTTTAAATTTGTATTACATTGTCACACTCATTGTTACTCCCTATCGATTATTAAATGTATGGTTTTTAATCTATATGTTACTATATTTTATTTTCATTCCTCTACACTTCTACATATAGATGGTTGGGTTCATGCGTAAATGTACTTTAGGAAAAGGCATCCCATCTCATTTACGCCTTCTTTTCACTTGTCTTCATCACCCAAACATGAGATGTGGACTTAAATTTATGAAATCCCAGACTTATATTGTAGAGCTGGGCCTTGGTGGGTCAGGTCATTATAGTTTATGTTAGTGTTCATGATCTCAGTAGGAATTATCTATAATATGATTTCCCTATCAATATTATAGAACTTATGATCAATGAATCTAATGGATATCAAGCCCTTTATATTAAGGATTGATATTCTAGATACAACCAAATATAAAAGGATCCTAATGTTGAAGAGTTTCTTCTTTTAGGTAACCATAAGCAATATACACTTATTGAGTGATTCCTTTTGGTTTTAATAATTTTGGCCCCAAATATCAATGTTCCATGCACCGAATTTTCAAACCCTTCTTGGGAATGTTTGTTGAATGTTATTTCAATGATATCGTGGAAAAATCCCAACTATGTACTAATCATATTTTAAATAATAAAATTATATTTTACAAGATACAATATCATAGATTGAATATGAATACCCTATAATATTATTTTGATTTTTCCTTAGGAAATTTCCCCAGATTCATAGAAATCCATCAATACTTTCACGTCAATCCCAAATAAACCAATACTATCCATGAAATATTTTCTCCTCCAAACCATAAAGAGGATAGTGTACTTTAGGGGGACTTTAATTATATCTAATTATTCATAGAAAATATTTAATTAATGACATTACCCTTCACTAAATTGATGAAAAATGGAGTCACATACCAATGGGATGATGATTTTAAAAGAGTTTTTGAAAATATCTAGAAATATTGTTTGATCCCACTAGTAATGGTTCCCCTCATTTAGGGAAATAAACCCATATTATATGTGACAACCTTAGATAAATCAAAATGTTCCTTTCTTGTACAAATGAATTACATAGGGAATTAAAATAGTCTCTATTAACTTTTTAGAACCATGTTTAATACGGAGACTCAATATTTAGATAATGAAAAAAAATTCCCTTGTTTTAATCTTCATAGTCCAAATGTTGAGACACTATCTAAATCACCAAGGCACCCACTGGTTCCATTTTAATAAACCTATAAAAAATATTATTAATCATCCCATGTTAAATGTATGTTTGGAACAATGGTTAGTAATCATATTGTAGTTTGAAATTGTATTTATATCAAAAAATGAAGTAAAATGATAGGAATTATTACATTTTCAAGAATTAAATTTTTCTTTAGAAATCACGCAATTTGACATTGAGTTTCCTATCGAATAAGTATTCTATATTCAATACTACCTCAACAAATAGGTGATTTACTTCGATGTCCCTTTCAAAATCCAAACATGGTAATAAATGAAAGACACAAAACTCAACAGAGTCAGTTTGGGAGTTATCTTTATCTCTCCATACAAGGTATTTTTAAATTATTCCTTCTCGTTTTCATAATTTTATGCCAATAATGAAGAAAATAACAATTCCATATTTATAGTATTGGAATTATAACTGAAATTTCCAGTTTCCCACGTGAAAATAAAAGGTGATTTAGAGTTGGTAATCCAGTAGATTAATGGTGATTATTCCATAAAAAAGTAATAGTTCATTCGCGTAATAGACTATATATGAGGGTTTTTGGAATAATTAAGATCAAGTTATCCACTAACCCATATCTCATATTCACATAATTCCATGATTGATGTGTTATATAATACAACTATAACCTAGGTAGATCTAGACCGGGATGAGATAGTACACAGCATTGCACATCTGAGGGTTGGTCACTATTCATTGAAAAAAACATTGAAATGATCAATTAGGTATAATATACAATAAAATAATATTATTTTGTGAAAGGATGTATTTCCAACATATTATACTACCCATAAAATGGGATTCTTCTATCGGATAAAAAAAAGAATAACATGATATGAGTGGTCAACATTAGAAATTATGATAGCCAATGTTTTCATAAATTAATCAATAAATAAGGATTTGATAGATTTATTATCATATGAATTGATGGAGGAGAAATATAAATGTCTGTAGGAAGTCCATGCATGTAATTGTGGTTCTTATCTATTAGGGACCAGGTGTACAATTAGATTAGGAGGCTTGTATGTTCCAAGTAATCAAAGAAACAAAATTGTATATAGATAACCAAGTGATGTTATTCCTATCCAATATATTAAAAATTCATTCATCAAACCCCAAATTTTTTTCACACCACAATATATACTTTTATATTTTATATTTGGGAAATAGATGTCAATGGGATATATCCCCTAGTAAAAGTCTTGAAATTCCAATGTATCCTTACTGCCACCGAATTCATCTCCAAGTGGTTTAACGATATATCCCTCAAAGAAGATGGGATGAAGAGTATCATTAGTTTTGTGAATAAAAACATTATTACAATATTTAGAGTATTTAATAAAATACTTATGGATAATGGAACTAACTTCTACTCATCCAAACCGAAATGGTTGTAATAGCAATATATAATTCAGTCTAACCCCTCATCCCACTTCCATGTAGTAGGAAATGAAAAAATATATGCTTTCAACAAAAACCTATCCAATATAATCTATATTGTATGGGACATAGACAATAAACATTGGCCCATCAAACTTCTATATATTTTATTGGATTATCTCACCACAGTTTGAACAACTACACAAGAAACCCCATAATCACTTTTATACATGACATAAATAGTTATACCCATTGAAGTTTGATTACCTTCAAGTTTAATTTCAACATTCAATCATTTATACATATATGAAAAATATTATAAGAAATATAATGAGTTAGAATGGATCAATGAAAACATATTACTTATCCTATAGAAATTTGAGGGTCTTCAAAACTGAATAGCATGGTCCTTAGACATGAAAGTTCACCTATATTCACTTCTCTAGGGGGAATTAGTGTTGCATATCAAATCCCTGGTGATAAATAGGAATAAGACTCCAAACCATGAACTAAAGTGGGATGTAAATTATTTCATACACAATGTATATGTTAATGGAGCAAAACCCTTAATAAAAATCAATGGAGATCATATCATTCCAGTCACCAATACAAGATTTATCACAAAATCTATTGCATAATTCCAGTACCAGTGATCTATGCTACATGACATTAAAATACCTTTAACAAGTCCGACAGTTAATAAATTAAACTACATATAATCAATGACCAAGTCATGTGACATTAAAATGTAGGAAAACATCCCCCACTATGAAATGAAAGATCACATCGTGTGAATTAGAAATATACCTAACTATCAACTTAGTATTATTTGGTTAATCATAAAATTACCTCTTTTTTATCACATCAACCATGAATCACATGATCTTAGAGGTTTTAGATTATTTATATAACTATAATTACTATGTCTCACAATATCTAATGTTAAGGAACATTTTGTACCACCTATATAGCCAAAACTTCATAGAGTAACCAATTTTACATATCATGTTTCTCCAAAACATGAGCTACATATATGTAAGGATTATTTGCATAAAAATTTCTTGTATCCTAAACAAATTATTTTACCTGTATATAAGAGCTTGATGTGTATATTATTATATCATTTACAACTATTTGTGTCTTTATTCTTGGTCCAAAGAGATATGTAGTGATATAAGGACTACTTATCTCAGGACCAACCATAAGTAAAAAAATATGTATCCATTTATTCATATAAGTTAGATCTATGTGTTGGTATCTTATAGATAACTATGTGTGTCTTGATTATCATTTATACTAGGATAATCATTAACTCAAATATCATTTATCATAGGACCACCTTAAATTTTTAAAAAAATACCCCCACCCTTATATAAGATTTTATTCTACATAATAAATGTCATTAAAACTACATTTTGCTTTTTTATTATTTTCAGTAGGATACATATTTTTTTCAATATCACTTATCATAAGTTCATCATTGAATTACATCAATGGTTTCCCTCTTTCAATATCCTTATTTTTTATTTCAGTAAGATTAATGAATTGAGGGCCCATCGAAGCTATGCGTGGTTGGATTATTTTTCTACTGGGATACTTAGGGGCCTTATGATAATTTATTTATGTACCATACAAGAATTTTAATAGATTAAATACCCACATTCACCTTGATTTTTGGGTTTATTTTGTCACAATGAACACCTTGTTCCAAGCTACAATCATAGAATTTTGGAATTCAGGATAATCAGAAGTAATATCCCTAGTGAATTATTCTGAATTAATCAACAAGAATTAAGAAAAAGTTTATTCTTATAATATCAATTTCAAATTGTGAGGATCTTATCCATGTGGAGATCCTAACATGTATGTTTCTCTATAAGAAAAAAATTTCTTATTATTATTTTTATCATGGAATATAACATGTTATCTAATTATTACATCAATGATTTTTTAACTCTATGATAGATCACTATCTTGAAGACAAACAAGTAGATACTTAATGTTTGAATTATCACTGGAATTCAAAAAATACATTTTTTTTCTCACATACGAGATACATCTATACTAGTAAACCCTTATGAATTCCTGATATATATAATATTTTCAATATTTGATATATGTTTTTCAATGATTTAATCTCTAACAATTTATCAATTTTATCTTATTTTCATCAATTATGGATTTATGGTGTGTTTTAAGCTAAAATGTTAAAATTATTTAATTCTAGAAATTTAATATAGTTTTTTTCAATTTTTATTTCAGAAATAAAATTTAAATTATTTATCTAATTTGAGTGATTCTATTTTTTCGGATTCCTTGATTTATGGGATTGAACATATTATTATGTAGCATGATCTTATTCAAACATCCAAATTCCCAAATTAATCAATCTATATGAAAAATTGTTCTGGACGATAGTGTGTACCCCACCTCAGTGAATTTACATTTAATCAAGATAAATTCCTCCAATTTGTGTAATTATAGATGGATTTTAAATATAATTAAATATAACATAATAAAATAATATATCTTCTAGGTTTTACTTAATTAATGTCGATATAGGACACTCAAAATTGAAATCAAATTTTATCAATTCAATGATACTTCCTAGAGAGAATAGATTTTTGGATTTAATGGGGAATAAAATTTTCATTGAAATTAGGATGTTGATGAAATATGGTGGGTAGAGAGAGGATAAATTTTGTAACAACTTTAAGGAAATACAACTACCTAAAATTTATTCATTATATTGGCCTACTATAATCAATCATTTAGTGGACAGAATCTATAAAATATCTTAATGCGATATTTAGAAAATATAGAATTTCAAGACTAAAGGTTGTCACCCAATAACACTATTTAAGAAGTATTTCACCCATGATTAATTATATAACCAAACCCCCTATGGATTGGAGTCCAAGGAAAATAATTAAACATTAGTATATCTTTCTTCTTTTCTTTTTATTATAGTTTTCTTTTCCTATGAAACACATATGAATATTTTTAATTCAATTGTTTCCTAATTCTCCCATCTATCTTTATATTAAAAACATCATCATATTATTCTCTTTAATTATCATTCAACTGTTACCTATTACACTAAAAAATTAGGGGATAGAACAAGGTTTGTCCTGGGGGAGTTTTTTGGAAATTATATTTATTCTACACTTAAATTGTTATGTTTTATTATGTTTGTGATGATAAAGAGTGATGTGAACAATGTTGGTGATCATCCACCAAGACACTGATCTCAAAATAATTTATATTATTTTATTAAATTTTTTACCTCCATTCTATTGGATACAAAATCATTATACGATGGATTTGATCCATTCAGTATATTGAATTACATATGATCGATTAAGTTCATAGGAGATGGCACACTCTCGATCGAGGTGTTCCTTCAACCTTGATTGTAGGAGGAGGTGGAATTGATATTTATATACTGATTTATGATTTAAAAACACTAAATAAAATAATATTAATTCATGAATGATATCTGTGAAATGAATTATCAAAATTAATCTAGACACCAATGAGGATAACGATGGAACCCATGAACCGAACACTAAAGACCATGTTTTTATTTAATAATTGAATTCTTTCATTTCATGTTAGTATAAGTGTTAAAATTTAAATTTTCTTCTAAAATTTATTTAATTAATATAATAAATAAAACAAACAAAAATAGTTAGTATAGGTGATATATAACAAGTAGGTGAACAACTGAGAAAGACCCTCAATGGAGACAACCCTGGTCAGCCTCCGTGTTGAATTCGGAAATTAAAATTTCTTTTGAAATTAACAAAGGCATGAATGCATTTGCTCCACATTAGGTTTATTCCCTACCTATTGATAAGATCAAAACTAACCAGTCATGAAAATCTCATATCTAAATTCCTCCATCAATATATCAAAAAATACTAATTTTCTAAGACACACTTTGTTTCATAGGAAACATGGATTTTCATAAAACAACCTTTACTATTTTTAGTAATATAATCTTACTCAAAAAGAAACATCTTCTTAACTAAAATTATTATTCCTCATGATATGGATATATATGCATTCCCCTAATGTGGCACATCAACCGAAGTAATATTAATCCTAATGAAAAGGTCCTATAACTCTCATATTTCTTGATGACATCACAGTGGAATGTTATTTCAAAAATGTGCAATGGTCAATTCTTATGTAATGGTCCCATATCAAATTTTCTTGATCCAATAACCCTATGTAGTGATTTACAATATTCTCACTTCATGTTATGTATATGTTAGAATATTATATAATATGATACCCATTATTAACATCATTTGTTAAAAAATTCAAACAACCATAACGTTAAACTATTTGAACACCCTCATGGAATTTATCCCATAAAACATCATCTCAACATGAATATGTTTTCCATTAATAGTTAGGTACATAAAAAGGTTCTGGAATCCTTCGTGAATAATAATATATTTATAAACCTTTATCATGGCTTGATTGTTTAAAAGCTATATAAATTTCATGGTTATCAGTGACAATAGAATTTTGATCTACTGGATAATTCTTCTTGACTATTCATACAATTCCATTGATATGGAATTGTACAATGATATTTCCAATTAATTAATGTAATCTATGGGCTGAGAAGAATATCATTGAATCCCCGTATGTCTGAACAACAAAACAACTTAATACATTTTTAGAACATGGTCCATACATGTCCCCATCATACATGATCCACTCTATTACTCATGGTTTAATACACATGAGTCGTGAGTTATATAATATATAATCTAAATAAGAAATTTTATTCAAAACCATCTTTGTTACAAATATGTGTACCATTGCGATTGCCAAGAAAGAGATTTGATGTTCTATTCAAAAATATTGACTATTACCCATCACAAGAACTAAATCCTTATGAAAAAATGGCCTAAGATTCATTACCATAAACTGAATAACCCTTTATATTTAATTAAAAATCCCATCATCCTGTATACTGCTCAAATTAAAATCATCCAGTTATGGAACACTCCTAGTGAACGCATGTTCGTTTTCATAGAAGGTAATGGTCACTCAGACTGGGAAACATGAACATGAATTATATATACTTATCTATGAGATTTTGTACATTATTTACATTATAATTAATCAATTCACATCGGTTATACCCTAAATTTTCCATTAAATAAGTCACCTCAGACCATTGGTCACATTTATAAGACCATAAACTGCAATAATTTATTTTCAAAGTTAATATACCTTATACATAATATCTATTGGTATGAATATCGAGACCTTAAATATAATAAATATAGATGAATATTAATTTTCATAATGAAAAATTATAAATGCTATTATTGAAAAAAGTCGAGTCTCATCTTGCTCGACACCCACTTTGCATAGTCTAGGAAAAATCAAGAACTTGGAATTATAAAGGCACAAAACATGTTAGGTCAAAACCCCATAAAGGTAAGCCTATGAAAATTTTAATTCATTTATATTAAGCCTTACTCATAAATGTATTCAGAAAAATTAAGGATAATAAAGAAAAAATATGCAAATCTTGTTGGGCCCACCATGCAGTCCCCACAATAGTCAATCTATGCCTTCTAGGCCCCAACCTAGAACAAATTAGATCATTATTTTTAAGTCATATTCTCTCCCAAGGAACCACTTTGAGATAAAAAAATTCATCCTTATATACGAGATATAGTTTTTTAGTGTTATTATTTATATTGATATCCATTTATGAGCTATTCCCTGGGAGAATTCACTATGGATCAGGAATTTAAATTCATATTTGGGTTGGCATAACATTTTGTAGAAGCTTAACATATCTGAGTGATTTGTAAGATAGTATCTTTAAAAGATACCAAAAAATTAGGAACAATAAAATAACCACTAAAACACACTTATACTTTATGATATAATTTCTTTTAAAAAAATTAAATCTCTTTGATATCTTGTGATGCATACAACAATGGGTTTAAACAAAACATGAAACTCTATTAAAATATTATTTAAACATAATCATTATAACATAGTCATTAAGTTTTAAAGTACGAATATAAATAACTCAATTATATAAAAAAAATATTTTCAAACATGTTTATAATTCATCTATTAATTACAAATAAAAATAGAAACCATTTTAATAAGAAGTAAATATATCCTGAAAAATTGTATTTTTCTAAAAAACGACTTTGTCATGTTTTACGCACCTATGTTAAAATTAATTTTTAATATGTTTAGAAAATTTATTTGATAAAATGAAAAAACTAAAATCCTAAAATAAAAAATTATATTAGGATGAATATTTTTTATTTTTCTAAATGGATTCATTTTTCGATTAATAGTGAAAAATACTACTTTTTATAAAAAACTGTCTTTTTGTTTATATTATTTAAGATGATAAATTATACTTTAAATTTTCTTGAAAGTTAATTTAGATAAATTATATTATGAAAAATAAATTTTTGGTCACTTTAATATATTTAATTTTTAATTTTTACATTAAAAACATTCATAAATATGAGAAATTTCCCATTGAAAACCTGTTTTTCCATCACTTTTGCGATAATAAATTTCAATTTAATTTAATAATTTAGTGAATTTAATTTTTAAAAATAGATTGAATATTTAGAATAATAATTATTTTTAATTTTATAATATGTTAACTTAATTTGGACCATTATGAATAGTAAAAGTAATAAAAATAAATTATTGCAGTTAAGGTAAAAAATGATTTTCTAAGGGGTGAAAATAACAAAATAAGGGTAAAAATGACCTAAAAACCTGTCCAAAACCCTTTTTATATTCATATTTCAATCTTATAATCCCTATTGGTACATAATTACACAATTTTTAATCTTTCATCATGATAAAAATGTGGGTTTAATTGAATATTTTTAAAAATTTCCTTTGTGTCTTCTCCCCCACTTATAAATAGCCATGCCATATCATGTACTCTTCACACTCACCAAGAAATTTGTTTCTTAAAATCCTTAAAAACAACTTCCTTAATACCCTCAAAACATCCCAGAGCCCCTATTTTGATAAGGAATCCATTCTAGTAAGGAAACTTCTATAATTAAAAAAAAGTTCCTTTAGGAAGAGGTAACGTTATTAAGTGACTATTTTTATTATATTTATTCTTAAAACAAATTTTAATCTTGTTCATATATTATACTATAATAAAACAACAATATAACATATAATTATATGTCATTATGTTATGTTCATGACCTATTTCCATATCAAATTCCATTAATTAACAGACGAAACTGTCAATCATGTGTACACAGGACTACCGCCCCGCAAATTGATATAATTCTTTTTCCATAACCACCTTACAAGTATAGATATAATGATGGATATGACACATTTATATGATATTTATTATATTATTGTACTGGTGTTATTTTCATATCACATATATCTTCTTACATCCCATGTGGTTTAAATAATTATAGTGTCGCTAGTGTGTACGGCAGACTACCACCTCATTAAGATATTTGATTCATTTTTCAGTTATGATTTACATGGAAACTAATAAAAAAAGTAATAAGTATATGTGATATATATGATATGATATTTATTCTCCAAAAATATTATCTCACCCATTTTCATACCCTTTTACATGTTAATTCAATGATATTGTAGATCGTGCATGTGAATGTCGTACCATCTCCAAAAAGCGATCAGATTTATTTTCCATGTCTATCCTTAGTGAATGATTATAAAAATGTATATAATGATTAAATATTTTATTTTAAAAAATTAATATAATTATTTATATGATGTAACTATATCCTATCAAAAGAACCTTAACTTTCATAACAAAATATTCATACTAAAATAAGGCTATTAACACATGAAAAATTGAAAATATTAAAATATTATTACCAATAGGTGTTGATATGATATAATAGGATCATATATGATATGATAAATATAATTATATTCATGGTATAAATTAATAACATTCTTAAAACCATTATATATAATGTAAACGAACATTTACCTAAGATAAAGCATGAGTTGAGGGACTTCATCTTAGTTTCTATTAGTTGAGGAATGTTTTGTTGTTGTGCACCAAAATATGTTATATACAGTGTAAATACTGTCCCTTATACATGTGGTATAATTTTTACTTCATAATTCTTGGTATTTTATGTTTTAAATTGAATTATTTCATCCAAGTCTACTTTAATTGAGAATTACCAAGTGGTAAAAGTTAATGTATAATCTCACATTCTTTTAGGATTGTTAAATTTATATTGAAATAATCACTTTATAATAATAAATGTTTATTAGAAATTAAATATTTCATAAATATCCATATTCTTGTATGATGTATATTATTATTTCTTAAATTTTATACCATTCTTATATATGGTGTTTAATTTGAAATTAATTTGCATTGCTGGGGAAATATAGATAAGTCTATATTATTTATAAAATAAAAATTTCTATTGATAAGTAAAATTGATTCATAAATTGAATAAATTATTATATATCTGTGTAATCATTTGTAGTTCATGTGAAGGGTGGAGAAAAAAATTATATCCCCTTGATTTGTCGGTAGGTCTCATGAGAAAAATCTGTTGGCCAAATAAGATGGCTTTTTACCCAGTAGTTTTTAATTATCTTATGAATTGTGTTGAAAGTAGGTGTATCATGATTCTTGACATAATTGAATCCAATAATTTAGAATTTACTTAATTAATAATTCATTTATCATATTGCTTGATATTTTAATAGTGATATTATCTTTGGATGAATTTTATTCTTGGTTTATAGATTAGATGATATTTATTCTCAGTTATTTACCTTTCCATATTGATTATGCGTTGTCTTCTCAAGTTATTGATTAAGTGGAATATTTTTTATAGTTATTTAACTTATTATATTGATAATATTTGATCTAATCATGATATATTCCATTGTATATAAAACTTACTTATCATTTGAGATCACACATATTTTCTTTCATTACCCATGATATGAAGAAGAATATTCAGAATAAGCTCATGCATGCCATATGTTTTAAATTTCTATGATTTTTATTTTTATTTTCCAAATGAAAAATGGGTATCATGTATACATTTGGTGTTTTAAAACCACTAAACTGATCGGTCCTTCAGGGTGATATCGTTTGTCTATTATGAAAAAGTAATAAAATAAAAACCTGTTTCAGGATACTGGGGTCATGGTCTTTATAGTTGGTTTTAAAGAAAGTTTAGTAGAAATCCTCTAAACTTTATTTGGTAAATAATAGATTATAGAACAGTAACCTATGAAAGGCATTGAGTATATTCTTAATTGTAGTAAAATATCATGAGTTGTTTTGGTAAGTAGAAGATTATTTGGTATACCTAGCTATACATCCCTATCAGGATACTAAATGTGGATGTGGTTTTGGAATAGAGGTACCTATTGGTAATAACTATGAAAATGGTTTGTAGGGATTGACTCTATAATTTCCTAGTATATTAAAATAGGCCTTATGGTGCACCTACTTTGACACTCCTGGGGGATATTCTTTGGTCAATTCATATGTTCTTTAAGAACCATTTTGAAAGATATGATATTACTCCCCAAAAAATGATGTTGATGATTATGAGATCAATAATTCATTAATTTTCAATCTATATTAAATGTTAAAAAAATCAATAATTATAAATTAAGATTTAAAATTCGAAATTTCATATGCTATTATAGTATATTTTATTGTCTAGAAATGGAGACTGGAAAGAAATGGTATCAAAACTCAGGGTCAATATAGATAGTTCTTTTCTGAGAAATCCAATAAATTTGGTATTGGTATTGAGAATATCATCATTTTATTAGGGTGCCTTAATCATTTTATGTCAAATTACCTTTCCCTGATGTATATTATTATTGTTCCGTAGCATGATTTTCTTATATCGAATCACATCATGCAATATAATCCCTCATTATTTAGTGGGATTTCTAATCCAATGGAATATGGGCAATAGATTAAGTCTCTAGAGAAGATACTTTTTGTCCTTAGTATGTAATGAAAAGGATAATGGTACACTTGTAGTGTATGGTATCAAAGGGGATTTTTATCACTATTGGTCAGTGATCCATAATACTAGGGAGGACGAGGAATTATAAATCATGGAAATTGAGAGATTTTATGTCCACATTATTCAATAAATTTATCTCTCATGAGAAAATAACTAAAATTAAGATACAATTCCTCATATTAAATAAAAAGGAATAATAATGTGTTACTATGTATGAGGATAACTTTTAAATGTTATTCGATATTCTGTGAATAACATATGAAACATAAAATTCAAGATTGACCATTTCTCTAAAGGGATTAAAAAAACTCTGAAGAGATTTGTACTATCAAAATTTTTCATCACGTGATGAAATTGTTTTATGTTCCATAAAAATAGCGAATAAATTATATAGATACAATATTTTCAAAGGTAATAAATAAAATAATAGTTCAAATGAGAACTATTAAAAAGGTAATGTGTTTCATAATAAGAGGATGATAGAGATATTTTCATCATATGAAAATTGTGGAAAGAAGCACCCTCGGAAGCGAATAAAGGAAATGGAGGATTTTTACAAGTGTAGAGATAAGGGAAATTTGGAACAAGAATGAAATTGTAATAAAAAAATCAATGATTTCAAGTTATTTACCTATAAAAAATGAGTATTTATTCAAAATAATTCCCCAATCATCAAGGGAAAATTCCATGAAAAGTCCAAGGGTAGAATTTCACGCTTATGGGATCACTACAATTGACATCGAAGCTCTTAATGATGTTGTTGTAGGTAATTTAATCATATATTTAAATTTATCTAGTACTTTATTTTTTAATATATCCTTAAAATCTTTCATATCTTTCATATTTTCAATAAAAATAATAGATTTCCCTTTTAATTTAATGTGGGATTTGTCACTAAAAACACCTAGGGGAAGTCTCACTAAAATATAAAACGTGTCATGAAGTCCACATTATAACACTTAAATATGATTTATTCACTAACCCTACTATCATAGGTTGGGTCGAATTTGATATTATCCTTAGTATGGGTTGGATTTAATAAATGATGCAAAATTATATTGATAGAAAAGGATATTACTTTTCATAATGAATATGTATAATTCCTTATCTTTAGTGTAGTTACATCATCATCTGAGACATTTCTAGTTCCACCCCTAGTTTATATGGTAAATGAGATTCTTGGGGAAGAAGAGAAAACAAAATATAGGGTTTCATAAGGTGACTTTTAATTGAGTATGTACCTATTATATATGAATTAATTGATTCATTTCCTTAGGAATTACATGGAAAACCCATAGGGAATGAAGTTGAGTTATCAATTGATTTAATCCCTGATGCATGGCCAATATCAAAGATATCCTATATAATGGCCAGTGTGGAATTAGTGTAGTTTAATAAATAACTATATGATTTGGGTGATATGGGATTAATACACCCTAGTGATTCACCATGGGGAGCCCTTGTTCTATTTGTTAATAAGGATGATGGATCCATGAGGTTGTGAGTTTATTGTAGGGAAAAAATGTTATTATAATAAAGAATAAGTATCATATAACTCTCATTTATTACATATTATAATAACTTCATGGAGCTCAATATTTTTCAAATATTGATCTTCGTTACGATTATCATCAATTTCATATAAGTAAGGAAGGAATATTGGAGACAAAATTCCAAAAAATGTATCTTCATTTCCATTTTATAGTAATTAAATTTCTATTAAAAATACACCCTCTATATTTATAGACCTAATGAATAGATGATTCAAGGAATAAATAGATAAATTTTTGGTTGTATTAATTGATGATATGATTGTGTATTTGAAAAGTTACAAGGACAATTAGAATCACTTTTGTATTACTATTGAAACTCTTAGAAGGAAAGTATTATGTTTTAAATTTATTATGTTTTATTTATGGATTCAAGAAGTTTCTTTTATTGGACATATTTTCTCAAAGGAATGAATCTTAGGTAACCATGTGAAGGTAGAGGAATTAATAAAATGTCCTACACCAATTAACATAACTCAGGTATATATTTTATTTTATTGATAGTTTACTGTCAGCAATTTGTTCACTATTTTTCCTGATTGGATAACCTGTTAACAAATATTACACTTAAAGTGGTTATGTTTTTTTGGATAATGTAATGTGAAAAATGTTTCAATGAACTCAATATGATATTGGTCAATTACTTGATTTTGAATCTACCTTCTGAAAATTATGGGTTTGATATATATATTGATTCATAGAACAAAGTAATTGATAGTTTCATATTGAATAATGATAATGTTGTTTCATATTCATAAAGGAAGTTAAAGAATCATGAAGAGAACTATCCCAGTCATGATCTCTAGTTTCTATCTATAATTTTTTATTTAAAGATATAGAGACATTATATTTATGGTGGATGATGTGAGTTATACACAGACCATAAGATCCTAAAATGGATTTTAACCACAGAAATATCTTAATATGATATAATTAAAATGGTTCGTGACACTCAATTATTATAATTTTTTGATACAGTACCAGATAATGAAAGAAAATAAGGTAGCAGATGCATCGAGTGTGAAATAACATAGAGTTATAACCGAACTGAGGATTGAGAGGGATACCATATTAATGGTTCTATTAATGTTAGATATAATGATTATTAAGGAAGCGTATGAATCAACATTTTTAAAAATTATTGTGAAACTATATTTATTAAAAATGATAATAACTTATCATTTTTATGATGATAAATTTCAGAGGAAAATTAATGTTATTAATGATAAGAAATTAGTAGACTTCTTTTTTAAGAAGGTGTTATTAAATTTGGAAAGATATTATTTGTTCCATTTATACCTAAGATAAAGATATTATTTTATGATTATTATCATAGCTCTAATTATATTATACACACTGGTAGCACCGATTTGTATTGGGATTTGGGGGAACAATTCTTGTTGGAAAACATGAAGATCGAAATTTATGATTCTGTATTTAGATTCTTATTTTGAAAACAGAAGTAAGTTAAGTGAAAAAATACAAACTGATTTATGCAACTTATTAATATTATATTGTGGAAGTGGGATGAAATTACTATGGATGTTATCAATAGGTTAACAAAGACACCTAGGAGGAATGAGGAAATATGGGTTATTGTTGATTTCTTAACAAATTATGCACATTTATTATATATAAGAGATGATTTACCTCTTGATCACCTTGTATGACTCTATATTAAGGATGTTTTATGTTTTCATGGTGCAAATTTTTCAATTGTGTCTAATCATTATTCCCAATTTACATCAAAATTTTGGAAGAGTCATTAGAAGGTTCTAGATACAATTCTTTGTTTTACCACCACATATCACCCTGAGATTAATTGAAATTCTAAAATAAATATTCAAAAATTATAGGAAATGTTATGTTCATGATCAATTGACTTTCAAGTTATTCGGGATCAACATTTACCTTTGTAAGAGTTTTCCTATAACCATAAATTCCATTCAAGTATTCAAATGGTATTGTATGAAGAATTATATGGAAAGAGATTTTGTACTCAAAATTATTGGGATGAAGCTGGTAAAATGACTCATATAAGTCATAGAATTTTTAAAGAGAAAACAACAACGGTAGAAGTGATTTGGTTTGACATTAAAGAAGATAGAAATTTAAAAAAGTGCTATGATGATAATCAGAGGAAAGATTGGGAATTCCAAGTGGGAGAACATGTTTTATTGATGTATGTCCATGGAAGGGTGTTATACAGTTTTTTAAGAAGTTAAAAATGATCCCTAGGTATATTGGACTCTTAAATTTCATTTAGTGAATTAAATATGTTTCTTACTATTTTTCTAGGCCACCAATACTCTCAAAAGTACTTGACATGTTTCTTATATAATTATTTAGGAAGTATAGTCTAGACCCAACACATATACCCACCTATGATGAAATAGAATTTGAAAATAATCTATATTACTCTAGAGAACACATCTATATTCTTCAAACTAGAGATAATGTATTTAGGAATGAGATGACTAGACTACTTAAGGTATTTTGGAAAAAACAGATATGGGAGGAATAAACGTGGGAACTAGAGGATGTTATGAAGGAGAACTACCATCATAAGTTTAGAAATAAATATCCAAAAAAATTAGAATGAATTTTTTTATGAGGGAGGAATATAACACCCTCATACATTAGGACTTGTTTTATTTTAAATAAATTACCTCTCTTCAATATTTGGTGATGCATAAAACACCGAGTTTAAATGAAACATGATTCTCTATTAAAATATTATTTAAACATAACAATTATAACCATGAATTGATGTTGGAAGGTATAAATATGAATAAATATATTGTTAATGACATATTTAAGCATTATTATTGGTTATATATTCATTATTAATAAAAAGTGAACTATTTGAATGAAAAATTAATGATTCCTGAAAAAACTGTAATTTTCTAAAAAAAATGGATTTTTTTTGTTTTTAACACCTATGATAAAATGTTTTTTGAATATTTTATAAAATTTATTTTATAATGTGAATATAATTTTTTAAATAAGAAGTTTAAAATAGAATAGAGTAAATGTTTTGTTATTTTTTGAAAGGTTTGATTTTTGATGAATAATGGAAAATACTACTTTTTATTTAAAATTGTTCTATCATTTAAATTATTTAGAAGAATAAAATATATTATAAATTACATATATATTAAAATTTATTAAAATATATTATAATTAATAATAGTAAAAACAAAAAAAAATTAATTATCATAGCTAAGGTAAAAACTGATTTACTAGGGGTTAAACTAAAAGGATAAGGATAAGAATAATGAACTAATAACAATTATGAACCCTATTTTATGTATATATTTATAACATATAATATTTAATGATTGATAATGGGCCATTATTTAAGCTCTTTACATAACAATAACATGAGTGTAATTTAATATTTTAAAAAATTCCATGTCTCTCCTCTCCCCCACTTATAAAAGGTCACCACCTCTCTTATACACTTCATACACGCAAATCCATTTACGTTAGAAAATACCTGAAAATTCACTTAATTACTCCCCTAAAAATCCTAGGTCCCCTTCTGTGATAAATAATCTATCCTAGGAATGATTCTAGTTACAAGTAAATTAAGTTCCCTGAAGAAAAGGTAAAATTCTTAAATGAGCATTTTCATTTTATTTTTTCTTACAACTCCTTCAAATATTATTCATAAATGATAATTAAATGACACTAATATCTTCCAAATAAAATGATATTATTATGTCAATGTAATTACCTATAACCATCTACACTTATATCAATTGGGAAACAAAATTATTGATCTTTTGTACGACAGACTACCACCGCATGAACCGACATAATTCATTCTTCTCCACTTCCTTTAAAGGCTTTATGAAATGATTTATTTAACACATTTATATAACATTTATTTAATTATTATACTTATAAAATTTTAATATATAATATACCTTCACACATTCCATGTTCATTAAATTATGATAATGCCACTCATGTGTACAACAGATTACTACCATGCGAAGTGATGTGATTCATCTTGCACTTACACATTACATGGAATGTGATAAGGATAAATCTAATGAATTTATTTGATATATATGAGATGTTATTTAATATTTAAAATTAATATATCACCCAATTTTTTACTCTTTCACTTGTTATACTAAGGATATCATCGTTGATGCGTGCGTACGACCTTTCGTCTCTATGAAGCAATGTGATTAATTTTCCATATCCAACATTCAAGAATGATTATAAAAATGTATATAATAAATAAATATGATATTTATAAAATTAAGATCATTATATATATTATTGACCTGTATCATAATGTAATAACTGAAACTTTCATGACAAAACACGCTAGAGAAAACAAAAACAATTAACACCTGAAACAATGAGAATAATTAAATATTATTATCAAATTGGTGGTAAATTTTTATAATAGGATAATATATTATATTATAAATATGATTATTGATTTTTTATAATTTTAATAAAATTCATAAAATCATTAAACAATATGTTATATCACATTCAACAAAGGAAATTTTTAGGTAAGGGAAATCGTCTAAATTTCACTTCCTTGAGGGATATTTTCTTTTTATGCACACAATTTATTATATAATGTGTACATACTTACCCTTTGACATGAAATATCATGATTAATTCATAATTCATGGTATTTTAGGTTTTATTTTTAATTATTTCATATAAGTGTATAAGACATTAAAATTAGAAAGTTGTAAAATTTATTGTAAAAACTCATTTTCATTTGTTATTGTTAACATGTTCATAAAATAATCATTCTCATGTAATAAATTTCAATTATAAATATAATTTATAATAAATATAAATATATTTTTATGATTTATATTATTATTTCATAAATTTTATAACATTTTTATATAAAGTGTTGACATTGAATGTTATTTGAATAACTGGGGAAATATTGATAAAAATATTTTACCAAGAAATTCCCATTAGAAGAAAAACCTTCTATCCATTTATTAAATAGAAGGAAAAAAGGTTAGAAAGGAATGAAGATGGGGTAGACCACAATTTCCCTCATCGAGCATAACTAATGCTAAAAATAATATTATGATAAATCATTTCCATAACCATACTCATCAGCAGTTTCCCATTGAGTTTGAGAATTACCTTGATTAAAGTTCTTGAGGATCTCAACATCATTCCATCTTGGCACATTAGTGTAGGATCGGGTAGACACAGTCTTTATAATTTTTGAGTATCCCTTCCTCCACCATCTCTTTTGGGGAAGAGATGAATCCCACACTATTAATCATATTTTTCTTTCTATGCATGATAATATAATTAAATTAGGCCTTACCGCATCCCAAATGTTAAAAGGTGGTGCTTTCCTTCACCCTTTCATGATTAGAAAAATTATTCTATTTATCCATGATTCATAAAGAGTAGTAAATTTTATGAATCTTCTTCAAAAAATTATTGTATGTGTGCACTAGTTCTAAAATAAATATACTTTGGATCTTGTCCTTGCATATCAGAGTCTCTATGTTGTATGAAACATCACCCCATATAATGATGTTTCTTTTTTATTTTCCTCTAAAAACACACACTGGGTGTCCTCATTAGAGGTTTGATCGTAAGGAGCTTCCTCATTCACCTCATCTACCTTATATTGTTTAAATTAACCCCACTCCATGTCCATATCATCATCCAAAGAGGCCTTTCCCTCCTCATTTCTAACACTATCATCCTAATACACCCCCATTCCCATAGAACTAGAATAATCCCTCCTTTCATCCTCATTGTAGGATGAATGAACTACAATTGAATGGGTATCATCTACTCATTCAAGAATAATACCCATTTCCATCTGATGAACAAAACTCACCATTTCCCTTGGAGAACACACCATCTCTGTATCCTATTTCAACCAATCAGAGATATCAATGGATTTTGGATCAAGAGGTGGAACATTTTTTGTTCGTATGTCTCCTTAACTACTTTACATGAGATCATGGGACCAGAAACCTGACTAGTAAGACGATCAAAACTGGGAAACTCTGTAACACCCCAGGTAAATAAAGAATATGAAATTTTCATATTTATACCTATTTGTGAATTAAATATTAATATTACATTAAATGGGACGCTATTCTCGATGGCGTACCCAATATGCAACACTGAGTTTCTTGGGAATCATGTGTTGCACTCTAATAACAATATAATATTATTTTAAATGGTAGTTAACGCCTAACCGTTGTAATGGAAATAATGAACGGAACTAACTACAAAATGATTATATATGTTTGTAAAATATTTTTACTTTTATCAAATAAATGTTAGAGGCTTAAAATGTTAATTAATCCAATTTTAAGCGTAAATATTATAATATTCATTACAAGGTCGATTAATCACCTTTTGATGACGAACCTCATTTAAATCCACTTGTTTAAAATTTTATGTGTTATATTTGACAAAATAAAATTCTTCTTTAGAATTGGGACATCAATATTTACTTTGTGTAAATTTTTGATATTTTTCGGATAAAGTTCATTTTTTAATGAATAGTGAAAAATGTTGTATTTTAATTCAAACCCTCTTTTTAATATATATTATTTATATAATTATGTTATCTTTTGAATTAGTTTTAAAATAAAATTATAATATATTTTTACTATTTAATCCAATAGTGGTCGTTGGAATTAATTTCATCTTGAAATTGGACTTCAACTAGTGTCAATCTTTTGATACTTATTGTTTTTAAAAACACGGTATTTTTTTAACAGCGGGAATTAATTATTAAATTAATTAAAGAAAATTATAAGTTATTTGTTTTGTAAAATAGGCATCATTTTTGAATTCGGAATATCAAATATAGCATAAGGTGAAGTTTTGGTATTTTTCTAAAAAAACTTCAATTTTTGATGAATAGTGAAACCACTCAGTGGTAGTTAAAGAAACTGGTTTTTCGTTTAAATGAAACTTTACCACTTCTGTGATTTTATTTTCAATAATCTGACATACATGGTTTTCATTATGAAGTAAAAGGTGTTTCAATTAGATTAAAATAATATTTTGGTGTATAGTAGCTTTGAAGTTTTATTAATCGCGATTAAAGGTAATTAGAGTAATTTAAGGTAAAAATAATGTGTTAATAATATGAAATGACCTAGACACATGTCCTACACTCATTGGATGTGTCATGGGCGACCAAGAAAATCCATGGGTCAACTTGGGGACCCCATCCAGCCACTTTGGTAGGAAAATTACATAAATAACTTTTTATTTAAAGTTAAAATTAAAATGTCACAAACCTGTGTTGTTTTACTAAAAAAAATTTACATGGGGTTATAAAAGTCATATTTTTTACTATAAATATTAATTATAATTATAAAAAGATTTCCTACATCATGATATTTTTTTTATAATTTTTAGACACTAAATAAATTAAATTATTTATGACACCATGATGATGCAGTGATTACCTCATTATTTAACGATTTAAATAAAATGAAAACATAATGTAAAATATAAGACCTAAACTTTTCACAAACTTATTGGATGGGTTGATTTAGAAACCTTATCACCTTATCCTCTAAATATATAATTTTGGGACCTTTAATATCTGAAATGAATTATATAATAAAGTAATATTTTATAACATTCCAAGAGTGCCCCTCCTCTCCTCTTATAAAAGGCCCCTACCTCTACCACCTTACCCACACCTCTAAATCATTTGGCTCGGCCAAACCATGAATATTTCATATCTCCTCATCCCTCTCTTCATTATTGAAGCCTCACTTTGGGAAGAATCCTTTCCAAGGAAGCCTTTCACCTCAAATCAAAGAGAGTTACCCGATTTAAAGGTAGTGTCTTCTCTTGTGTTCTTATGTTTTATTTTTCTTCTCAAACCCTATAAACTCTTTTTATTCCTTTATTTTTTAACAAAATTATCTTAAATATACTAGGATGTTGTTATGTGAAGAATTCGAGCTACACTTACAAACACCATATTCTAATTGTTAAAGAACATACTGTTTCTGTGGATGGAGAATTACTGCCTCACGAAACGATGATTGTTCAATATTCTTTTAACACCTTCAAAGGTGTCCATTAAGATGTAAATATATTTATATATGATATATAATTTATTTATGTTTTCCTTAAGCTTCTATATTTTCCATTTATGGCATACCTTTATGATTTCCATTATGGGTAAATGTGATATCTTCATTTTAGGAAGTGCGGACTACCGCCCCCTCAAAGTGATTTGATTCATTAATGACATATGTGGGAAGTATAAAGGATGGAATTAATGGTATTAAATATTATATCCTACTAGAATTATAATATAGCTTTATATAATTATTCTTTCATTCCATTGAATACAAAAAAAATGAAAGTAGCGTTCATGCGTATGTACGGCTTACCGTCTCTATGAATCGTACATTTCATTTCTTATCTCCAAATATTATGTACTATTATAAGTACATATATATAATGGATATATATGTAATATATTACATATAAATAATGGATATAATTGTGGAATTATAATATATATATCTGTCATTTTTGTTTTAATTCCATTAATATGAAAAAAAAAATGAAAGTAGCGTTCATGCGTACGTACAGCCTACCGTCTCCAGGAACGGTGCTTTAAATTTTTTATCTCCAAATGCTATGGAATAGTATAAAATTAATATATAATGGATATATATGATATTTAAAACATAAATACTATTCTGGAAATGATGTACCGATAACTACATGGAAATTTCTTTTCCAACAAGTTTGATTTTTACTCATGTACCGAACATCGACAAAAACGTCTGATATGAACTCACTTTGTTAACCAATTATTATAACATTATAACATTTGATATTAACTAAATAATAATATTTAAATTAGGGCCTTAAGAGATTATAAATTGACCAAATCTTATTATTCAGGAGATTAAAGAACGATCGAGTCATGTCAGACACGAGGTAAGGGATCTTACCCCTCCCTTTCTTTTTAAGTACTCTCCTTTATGTCACTTCTTTTAAGAACATATTTGTTATGTTGGGGGATGTTGTTTTATATTCCTATTTCTGTAAATTTTATTTTAATATTATTAGAGACCCTATTTGATCTCATCAATCTGTTTTTGAAGTTTTATGTGGCGCCGTTAGGCTTCTGAGTTTTCGTAAGGGATTTTTCATCTCACTTTTATTCCTATGAGATTTATGCTACATTTTCCACCATTTACATTGAGTGGTGTATGTAATGCCCATTATTATACTCATTTTGTAATATAATTCCATTTATAGGTATTTACATATTCATTGTATGACACTTCTTCAATGGGTTGTACGTTTCGAAAGTTACCCAAGTCGGTAAGGGAACCTTTCACCCTCCTATTTTTAAAAGAATTATTTTGTTATGTCTTTTAATTTACATCTTATTATGTTGGGATATGTTATTCCATATCCTTATTGATGTAAAGTTTATGTCCATGTTATGAGATACCATTCACTCTCTCATCGACTAATTTGATGAATTTTGAAGTGACGCCGTAAGGCTGTCGAATTTTTACAAGGGAACATCTGAACCCAATTTCGATTTATTTGGGTTCAACTTGTACTTCTTGAACATGTCATACTATGAATATGTTTGAATGACCTATGATTGTTTCACACTTAATATCCACTTATATTGGATGTATTTTTATTTATCACACATAATTATATGATAGATTTATCCTTAATTTATGGATACCATCTTTATAATGGAATCCATCTCTATTTACATTTCCATTGAGACATCATTGTTGTTATGCACCAATTCACTCTTATATGGTGTGTATACTGACCTTTGACATATTATATCATGAATCCCTATATTCTCATGATATTATAATGTTCGGATTAAATGTTATTCTGCAATTATTTGTATTCAAGAGTCTATCATTTTGTTCAAAACTCTTTAACAAAAAATATCATTTTAAATGTTTTAAAGATTTATTATTATAAATATTTATGTTTAATGTCCATGTTTTGAAAATGGATTTCAGTATTTTTTTATATGGACATTAATGTTTTAAAATTGTAATTCCATTAAAAGCTTCAATGTGGTATGGGACACTTTGATTCAAAAATCACTTTTAAATGGTTTTTGAAAATGGATTGATTAATTCAATATCTTGGAATTACTTATTGTGATTGAAAAAGAAATGTTGTTATTGAAATGTTTATATTTTTGATATTTTCTGTGTAATGATGGTACTTGGACATTTTATGGGTGGTTATGTGATAAACCATATGAAGGGTGGTGCCATGAATACCAGGACGGGTGGTTACGTTATAACCTCCAATGCATTGGGAATGGAAGTCGGTCGTATGGCTATTCCATTAAGTATGTGTGGAAGTCGACTGTATGGTTATTCCACTTTAGTATGTTTATGTCCCAAGTTACCTTTTTATGTTATGTGTTCTTTATATGGGGTTTACAGTAATATTTTGGTTACAAAAGGGTATGTAATGATTTTTTATTCATTGAAGAGTTTTTTACTAATTCGTAAAGGTGAAAATTATTACTTTGATAAAGTATACATGGTTTACTGTTTGTTTTGAAAAACTAACAGTTTTCATTCATTGTGTACCCGTTACTGAGATTTTTATGCTCACCCCATGTTTTTTTGAAATGTTTTTCACAGGACATAATGTCGAATAGGGTCAAGGATGGGATCAAGGGAAAGTCATGCTATCTAAAACATGGAACTAAACATGTTTCTTTTTAATATTTTTTATTTTATGGAAACATAGTAGAAGTGTATACTTTGTAATGTTGGAGATGTAATAGTTATGTCCGAATTCTCTAAATCTCTAAACCTGAAAAGACCCTCAATGTGAATTATTCATTTAATTCAATAATATGTAATGTTTAAGGTCGGGGCCTTATAAACTCCCAACCCTCATTTGATCCATTTAAATCCACATCCACGAAACTCTCTCGGTCAAAAAACCCCCCTCCGAAACCTAAATCAGATGATTTTAACCTAATCTAGACTCCTTCTTCCCCATCATTCCACACCTCCACACCACCAATGTATTCAACAATTTCTTGCATAGAGGGTAGAAATAATACCATTATTCAAAAATAACAAATTTTTTATATCAAATATCTTCACCAATATCGTGCCATGAAGACTCGACAGGAAATTTTGAAACATACACTTCAACATAGAATCTCTGTGAAATTTAATTACACATGGATCTAGTATTATAATCTGAACAGAGGTAATTACCTATGATATTTCCTAGTATATGAATAATAGAAGGGATTTAAAAAGGAATCGAGAGTTCTTTAAATATAACACATACCACCATGGTTGGAGATTCTAGCTTCTTGTGAAAATCACACATCCACTTCAATAGAAGAAACCATTTTCCATTATAGGTATGAGGTGCACTCGACTAAACTAGGACCAGAACATCTTATGAGGAAAACCATATCATTATATGTTTAGAATTAAGGAACCCCATAGCCTCTCAATCCTATAAAACCAAAGATCCAAATATGATATGTTTGATGTATTATACTAATGGATATAATTTTTGAACCACATGATCAGCACTAGAAGAAATAATGAGGAATAATTAGTAAATTCGAAGGTTGAAACTAACAGTTGTGGAGAGACATTGAACAACTACAGAACCTTCAGGCTAAGAGAGACATAGGGGAAAGAAAGAAATAAATAAGGGCTATAAATAGAGATAATGGAAGTGATCAACTTCCTTTGAGAGATGGAATATGGCCCTCCCCCACTAATGGAGGATGGTTCTGTGTGGAGACTATCTCCATCTAGGGAATGAGGGAGGAGGATGTTAACTGAGTGGATATCCTCCCATCAACATCATTGAGAAATTCATATTCATTACTCAATACAAATATTTTTTGATAAGGAAAATTGATTCATTATTTAAATGAATTATTATATATATGTATAATTATTTGGTCTTGATGTGATGGGTGGGTCCTGAAACAATATAGCTCCTTGATGCATTGATTTCTCTTAGGTGATAAATCAGTTGTCCAAATAAGATGGGTTCTCACATGGTATTTTTAAAATGTGTCGTGAAATGTCATGATAGTGTAGGTATCATGATCCCTGAGATAAAGGAATCCAACAATTAATGATTTACATTATGAATAATTCATTTATTCACTGATTATTATACATTGTATTTTCACAATGATATTTTCTCTGGATATATTTCATTCATAGTTTATTTATTAAATTTTCAGTATTTTAATTTATTTATCATTCTGTATTGATTATGTATTATCTACCCAAATTATTGATTAAATGGAAGATGTCTATAATTATTTATCTTTACATATTGATTAAGTTTTATATTATCATGATAGATTCTAGTGTACTTAACCATTATATAGAATTTGATATCACATTTATTTTATTTCCTTTCCCCTGGATATAAAGAATTATTATTAGAATGTGTTAAAGGATTCCATATGTTTTCTATTTCGATTCTTTTTATTTTTTATTTTACCTATGTATAATATTATGACCCTGGATCTTCATATATAGATATTACATCTCAATATTATAATATTAATTACATTACTTGAATATATTTCTAATTACCATAAAATTTTAGTGTCCTTATATACTCGGAACAAAACATCTTATTTGGTGAAATATGTTCAATATCTCACAGAAATATCTTACCCATTAGTACTCTTCATAAAAATACCCCACTTAAAACCATTATTCATAACCTGGGAAAAGTAAACATGAGAAAGGGTGAGCTAAAATGCTCAGTAAAGGTAAAAAGTAGAGATACATAAATATAATGGGATCATATGGTTATGAGAACATGATCATACATTTATAAAATGATACCCTTCATATAAAAGATCATAATCTTGAGACATGGAATAAATATTGGATGAAAATATGACCTGAATCATAAAGGAATGAAATAAAATGTTCCATGAGAGCATAAAATTGGTATAATACAGATAATTTCTTTACACACATAAGCATAAAAATCATTTTCATAATTGTCAATGATCACTTCCAAGGATGTCATAGTGGTGTGGTTTCAATCCCCAAACCATCATAGTTGTCAAGGTTTACCCCCGTGACTATCATCACAGAAAATGTCCCTTAATGAGCTCGGTTCACTACCCATTACTGTATAATCTATCTCATTAGATATAAATATTTACCAAAAAATTGGAGGAATATATAATTTCCAATCATCACATAATAAAAATCATTCATATTTGTGGAATATGATCATGAAACATACATCATATCATAACCTAGGAAATGAATTGGGTTTCATAAACATCATGTCATCATAAACACAAACTGTTCAAGTATTGAATAAGAATGGGTTCCATGGATCAAATCCCCATTAAGGCATATAAAACATCAATGGTATTAATCTTATAGGGATAATTATCATTAAATATTATTTAAAATATTTATTGACAAAATATCCTTTCCATTTTGAAAACACTTTTTATAAAATAAAAATAAAATTCAAAAAAAAAAATCTTTTAAAATATCCTTGGAATATTATAAAGTCAGATTTAAATCAAACATTTGTTATGATGGAGGAGAATTATACTCATTTTTTACATGTTAAAACTAATATTACTTTCATATTTTTCGGGAAATCTAAACGACCATTGTATATAAAATGGAATGAAGATTCCTTCCAAAAAATGAAAAGAAGTCAAACATGGGTAAAAGTTTATTTAATAAATTATTTTTATCATGTTAAAAATATTTTTTAAATCACTTTTAGAAAACAGGGTTTTATAAGAAACCCTATTTTTCGACTGAAGAGAGAAATAAAGATTATTTTTCTTAGAACATTCTTTTGAACTCATTTGTACATAAAGAGGGGAAACTTGAGGGAAAAATCTATTCTCATGAAATAACCAAAGGATAATTAATATCTTGATATTATTCATAGATTTATCCAAATATGTTATCATCTGAAATATAATCATAAAAAATCTTGGTAAATGATGAGATTGTAAAATAAAATCTATATTATATTGGTAACGTTGAATCATAATCCCAGTGAAAGAATAATGTTAAATGAAAATAATAATATCATAATAATAACTAAATTCATGATATTACATGTCAAAGTTTCTGTATATAGATATCATCAAATTAGATATGTGCATAACATGACACATGTATCAATGAATACAAATTGAGACCAAAATCACTTACCTTAAGTCTCAGCTTACATCGTAAACTTTCGAACCACCAGCATAATAAATATAATATTTTTATAAATGTATTAATGAAACATACATATTTATATAATACCTTATATTATTCACTTATGATATTTTATAACTAGTTATTTAATAATTCCATGGTAAAGTTAGGTTTAGGGCAATAACTACTTAGTTTTTTGTGTATTTTTGGGTTTGTTAGTTTTGGTCCTTTTTACCTTGTTCATAGTTCCATAATATCCAAAATGTTAACCATGAAATAAATATCATATATATTCATTGTACACATGTTTATATTAATACTTAAAAGGTATTTATATAAAATAACATACACCATTCATGGTGATGATAAGTCATATGTACGCATGAACATTGTTTCCATTTTTTCGATGGATTGAAAGAAAGAAAGGTAAATAATATATCACAATAATAGAATAATTTTTATGTTATATATATTACATATTTTCATTATAAAAATATTTATTACCTTCCATTTAAATCATGGATTAATCACATCGCTTCACGAGATGGTAGTTCACTATTCACACGAGCAAATGTTATCATATCCCCATGAAATGAAAATTAAGAGGTAAAATGAGATATAATGATTCCATAATATTAATAATAACATATATATCATATATAAACAATAAATAAATCATCATTTTCAACATTGGAATTTGGTAATGGAAAAATTAATGGCATCCTCTCGTGTGGCAGTAGTCCATCACACAAATGAATGATGATTTTTTAACCCATTTTATGGAAGAGTAGATGGTTGTAGGTCATGAACATAACATAAAAACATATATTTATATGGAATATATTTATTTTATTTTATATTCATGTTTTATTAATAATAAAATTATGTGAATTAATAAATAAAAAAACACAAGTTTAAGAATTTACCAATTCTTCAGATAACTTCTTTTGGTTTGCACTAAAAAAATTATTAGAATGTATTTATGACTAAAATAAGTCTCTGTGGATGATATGATGTAAGTTAGTAGGTTATTTAGGCATTTATAATCAAAATTTATTGGTTTTAGAATATGAATATTATTATTAAAAATATATAATCTATTTTTCAGAATTTCATTAGGATAAGTTGATATTTTTAATTTAAAATTTATCCCAAAGACACGATGAGAAAGCTGGTTTTCAAAAAGAAAGGATTCAAAAATTTAAAAATTTTTTATATAGAATTCAATACAAAAATAATTATAATGAGATAAATAGGATTAAATGATAAATAAATGATCTCATTTTAATTTTAAAACCATTTTAAATAAAAAATAACCATATATATTCTCTAAATGAACAGGTATTTTTTTTATAAAAATCATTATTTTTCATTATTCATCTAAAAATTAAACTTTTCAAAAAAATCACAAAACAAAACCCTAAGATAATTTTAAAATAATGATTTAAAAAATATTTTTTAGTTTATAAAATTAATATTCTAAACTTTTCAAAACATAATATATTTTTTCACAAAAATCAATAAAGATAGTTTTTTGAGAAAATAGTATTTTCAAAAAATAGAAAGATTGTTATAAAAATTAAGTACATTTTTAAAAATATATTTTATTTATATAAAAACATTTTAAATAATATTTAAAAACTATTTATTATTATTTATATCTCTAAGTTTAATATCTAGTATATAATGATCGTGTTTAAGTAGTAATTATAATAATTCGTGGTTCGTTAAAAATTATTATTGCAAGTAAAACAAGTAAAACCCAGTGTTGTGTGTGACACAATATATCGAAGAAACTAATTATTTTTTGTAATAAACTATTGTAAGGAAATTAAATTTTATTCTTAAAACATATATTTTATAATAATTAATTTTGTGTTACATTAATCCCCCCTTAAAATGAATTTCACCTGTTATATTTTCCACACCAGTACGAAAAATTGAGGATGGTTCTACCTCATTTTGTCCTAAAGTACCCACATAGCTTCCTAAGGCTGATGGTCTCACCAAAATACTTTGACCAGGTCGTTGGACTAGTTTTATTGATATTTCTATGTATGATCTACAATCTGCCTTAGTTATTCCTCATAATAAATATCATTCCTCAATGGTATGACCTTTGAGTTCAATGCATTTTAAGAGTCAGGTATGTACTTTCTCAAAAAAGATGCATAGAACACATCCTGAACTTGATAAAGGTTTTGTGGATATTCCAAGAGATAATCAATTCTCCCTATATGATCAAAAACTTTAATGTAACTGATATACTAAGGTCTTAGTTTCTCTTTCCTCTTGAATCTCATAACCTTCTTCTATGGAAAAATTAGTAGGATTAACTAGTCCCCAAAATCAAATTCTTAGTAATGATAGTGATTGGTAGCACAAATTATCATCAAATTCTAAGATAACCAAATGTGTTGTTGAATCGATATATATTTATTTTCCATTTTTTATCTATATCAAGTCCCAATATAATTTTTTCTACAACATCATTACAACAATTTGGATCTCTACACTTATTTCCATAGAGGGATTCATAAAGAGCCATCTAAATGACTGAGTGAAAAATGTTATGATAATAAAACTCAACTAGAAGAAGGTATTGAAACCACCCAAATTTTAATTCCTGATAACATGATCTCAACATATCCTCTAGTTTTTTATTTGTTCTCCCAGACTAAACATTTGAATAAAGATGATATGCAGTGCTAAAACTCAACTCTGTTACAGAATCATACTAAAGACCTTTACAAAACATCAAGGTAAAACACAGAACTTAATAAAAAACAAATATAATTTGGTACTACATAAAAACATACCAATTCCATATTGTATATCATGAAAATATTATCAAGATATAAAACTTCTCTGATAGCGATGAATTATGATGACTTTGTAAGGATATTGAATAAAACCTATATAGCCTTACACCCTTTAGATGTTTTAAAGAATCCAAAGAAAAAATCCATGGTGATGTTTTCCAATTTCCATTCTGGTATGGGTAATGAATTTAACATCTCCTTATGCTTCTTTCATTCATCCTTAACATTCTAACATACCAAGAATCGATATACAAACTCTGCGATATCTCTATTCATTCCATCCCACCAGTAATGTTATTTCAATTATCTATACATATGATTACTTCTAGGATGAATAGATAATGATGATATATGATATTCCTTTAAAAATACTTCTTTAAATATATTATGTATAGAACACATACATGGTTCCCAATCCATTTCATTCCATCATGATTAAGGTCAAACTCTGAATCGTTTCTAACCTTCTTTTACAATTGTACATCTTCATTGTACACCTCTATAATCTTAAATTGGATATATGGTTCAACATTAAATTAAGAAAAATAATATTTCTCCCATTCTTTTATTATTTCTACATCCATACTTTAAAAATATATAAATATTGGATAATTTTTTATCCTTTTCATAGATATTCTATCATTAAATTTTCAACTCAAATCATCGATGAACTTGATAGCTTTCCCTATGTGGTATTGTATTGAGTAGTAGTAATATTTAATCTTCTTAAATCATCTTATCTTTTTTATATTCACCTCATGTGTGAATATATACATCAAAATATTAGGATTGGTATTTATATATATAACACATTTCTTTGTAATGATAATGCCTCCATAACATTAATGGAAAAAATACTACAACTAACTCCAAACCCAATGTAGGGTAATTTTTATTACGAGTATTCAATTTTCATGAGGCATAGTCTATAACCATTCCATTATGTATAATAAAAAATCTTGATATCTTCTTGTATACATCACTATATATTAGAAATCCTTATCCACAATAGGTTAATGTAAGAACAGGTGTTTTGACTAACCTTATTTTCAGTTACTTGAAATTTTCTACACATTCATCTCTATAGAGGTACATAGATCCAATTAGATTCAACATGGTTAATGGATTTGATTTCATGTAAAATCCACTAAAACCCATCAATAATATCTACTTAATATAGGAAAAATATATATCTCAAAAACTTTGGTTGGTTGGGTCCAATATTCAATAGCCTTCGACTTTGATAAATCTATTGATATACCCTCTGAAGAGATTTTATAACACTAAAATGAAACCTTTTAATGAAAAAATTCACATTTTGTAATTTTTTCATATTTCCCCCCTAGAGAATTTACTAAAATTCTAAATTTATCTACATGATCTTATTTCTCTTTGAGTATATAAAAATATCATCACTAAATACTACCAAAAAATGATCAAGGTAACATCTAAACTCTATATTCTTTAAATCCATGGATATAGAAGGGGAATTAATAAGAAAAATTGGCATCAATATATATTTATAGTGTCTATATGTTTTATTCGAAGCTATATTGAAAATATCCTCCTTCTTGACCCTCAATTGATGATATCTGGAATGAAGTTCAATCCTAGAAATGGATTGATCTCTACATATTTGATAAAATATTTCATCAATAAGTGTTATATGATACTTATTATTTATTTTTATCTTGTTTATCTCGTAATAATCAATAAAGATTCACAACAATCCCTCTTTCGTTTGAACAAAAAGAACAGTTTCACCCCAAGGTTAAACACTTGGATGAAGTAATCTATTTTCATGGTTCCCCTAGGGCTTCCTTTTAAATTCATGTAACTCAATTAGTTATATTCACTAGAGATTCATTGATATTTTTATTACTCCAGGTATCATTTATATTGAAAACAAAACATCGTGATTTAGTGGAAAACTCAGAAACTCTTTCAGAAAGACATCAAAAAATTCCCACACAATAGTAATATTATTGATATTGAGTTTCTCCTCAACCATCTGAGATAAAAACCCCTTTTGAATGGGAATGATTACACATAAAATTTATTTTATATCCAAAGGAATTTTATTCTTTTCATCATATTAATATATGATCGTAAGTTGGTTTAGAATATCAATTGTTTCTTCCCCTCCTAGACTATTAACATGGGATTTCTATAGAGAATGAATTTCCATGACTAAGATGACACTGAATTCCTATAGACAGAGAATGAAAAATTATTTAGGAATCATATTCCCATAAATTTGAACCAGAGAGGAATCATATACTTAATATACGATCATCGTAGCATTGTATGTTTTCACAAATAATTATAAATCAAATCATTTAGATGTTATCTTGATACTCTTATAAAATTCAAAAAATATGAAAAAATGCGTAGATCAAGAGTCAAATAAAAAATTATCAGATCAATATTGGATGGTAAGTGTAACTTTCACCTCATCATTATTAATCCCATCAATAGAAAAAGGGATCATATGATATTTATACTTATCCCTCATCTTATGATGCTCCTAACTGTGATCATCATCATTATCCTTCTGATTTTTTAATTGGTTAGTATAGTGACCATACTCCTTGAATTTATAAAATTAGATTTTCTATCGAAGATTATATATAGATTTTTACCTATTCACATCATTTATTAACATCTTCCCATCTATTTGAAAATAAATTTACTGATGAAATTACTTCCTAAACTTATAACATGTACTAGTCCCCTCAAGAAAATTTCATTCATGTTTCTTTATACATATTGGGAATAAAGGACTGCTCATATTCTTATCTCCATTTTTTTAGATTTCCCTTTGAATTACATTTTTTATTATTATTAAAACCATGAGATTTATGGGTAACTCTGATCTTTATTTACACATTAAGACTATATCAAATGATTTATACATAATAATTGAACTCCCTTATGTTTAACACCGTTCAGAAACTTAGTTTTAAGCCACGGAAGAATCAGTCAACCTTACATTAAATTTTCATCATTATAAAAGAAGTGAACCTCACAATTATTTTATATTATTCCTCACAGGTAACAACATATTTCTCATTCTATTTCTTTAGCACAAGGAACTCATTATTCATATTTTTATGAAGAATAAAATTAAAGTACTTATTAAAACAATATGTTCTTGAACTTTTCCAAATCCATGGATTAAATTTAATATTATAACATTGTATTATTGATCGGATTACACTATTTATCTTCATCAACATCCAACTAGTATACATAAAAAATGGATTTTTCATATTCCAAAGCCTAAACAATGGGAAATAACTTTTCACTGGTGCTGGTCCAATTCTCAGCCACAAGTGGATCATAAAAACCACTAAAATAATGTAGATGTTTCCACTTTAAGGAATCAATAAAATATTGTTCCTATGTTTTTTTCATTTTTATGACTAGCATGATTCATAGATTGAAAATGTTTAATGAGGATGGAAACAATATTTTAATTATAGATCCCATAAAATTTAGATTTACATATGGATAATCATTGTATTATTTATTTATTTCATCATTAAAATAGTATATTTGAGTTCCATCCATCGACTTAATCCAACAAATTATTGTGTGAGAAACACAAATCATAGTGAAAAATACATATTCCTGAAAATCCAATTGTTGAATTTCTAAATTAAGAATATTTAATTAAAGTCTAGGACACCTTATGTTTAAAACAGGTCATCTGTAATTATCAACAATTCAAAAACTTCTTAATGGTTCGTAAATAAAATTTGAATAACCAATGCATATCCCCTTATAGTGTCAAACATGGCACACAATAAGGCCCATTTTCAAGTACCAAGTAACGCTCAAGTCAAGACAGATAGGCATTTTCCGAGTTATTATGTATGGGAACCACTTTTCCAGAAGCACATACACTTGTAATATTCAGAAAAAAATATTTATTTTTTGGGAAACCATATTAATTTCATTTCCATAACTTATGACAGTTTCTTGTACTTAGAAGTATTATAATATTTCTCACTAACATTTTCTTATCCTATATTTCAAAGGATTAACTATACATATCATTTGATACCAACTATGATGGCCATGTCTTTTCATACATAGATATTACATATCAATGTATGAATATTCATTAAATTACATGAATATAAATTGGATTAAAATGATAATATAGTGTATTTGATGACTATGTTCAAAAACATCTTATTTCGTTAAATATATTCAACATCTCTAAAACGTATTTTCCTCATTAGTACTATTTATTAACATACATTACATAAAATAATTTTTCATAACTTGGGTAAAGGAAACATAAGAATGTGAGAGATCAAATTCTCAGTATGTGTAATAAAGTGATATATGTAAATATAACATGATCATAAGGGTATGAGAACATGAGAATAATATTTTAGAACCATGTCCTACATATCGAAGATCCTAATCTTGAGTCATCCAATAATGATTAGAAGATCATAAGACATAAATCATAATGAAATCAAATAATATGATCCATGATAGCATAAAATATTTATATGACATGGAATTATGGAATACACCAAATCATAAAAAAATAATTCCATATTAGTCAAGGCTCACCACCATGGCTATCATAGTGGAATCTATTTACTTCCCAAAAAATTATAAAATTCAAGGTTCACTCCTATGACTGTCATCATAGAAAAAGTCCATTGATGAAATGGGTTCACTACCCATTCAATTCATGTATATCTAATGATATATAAATATTTTCCCAACTCATTGTAGGGATACATAGGTCCCAACAATCACATAATGAAAATCATAAATATGTGTGACACAATATCATAAAACATACATCATATCATAACCCATGAAATGAAATGGGTCTCACAAACATCATGCCTTTATAAAAAAAACATTAAAAGAAACAATCATAATTTTTTTGGATCATATCCCCAATAAGTCATAGGTAACATCAGCGTATTCCATATTAGATAGAAATTGATTTTGACTGATTATTTAAAACATTTATTGTGGAAAATATTCTTTCCACTTTGAAAATAAATTAAAAATAACATATTTTCAAAAAAAAAAAATATTTACAAATAACCTTTGATGATTATAAATTATGATTTAATGAAAATATTGTACATGATGGTTGGAAATTCTATTCATGTTTTACACGTTTAAATGAATATTCCATTCATATTTTTGATAAATGCCAAATAATAATTGTCTGTAAAATGAAATGAATATTCCTTATAAAATATTTTGTAAAAAGTCAAACATCTATTTTTTTTAATAAATCATTTTTATAATTTTCAAAAAAAAATTTAAAACAATTTTATAAAACATGGTTTTGGAAGAAAAATGGGTTTTTGACCGAAGAGATAAATAATGATGATTGTTATTAAAAAACATATTTTAAAATATTGAGTATAGAAAGAGATGAAAATGAAGGGAAAATTTATTCAAAAGAAATAACCACAGGATAGTATTTTTAATGAGTTTATTGAGGTATTTACCAAACTATTTTATCCTTAGAAACATAGTCATAAAAAATCATGATAAATGATTAGCTTGTAACATAAAATATTTTCCACTTTGGTAACCTAGAATCATAAGCCCGATGAAATAATGACATTAAATGAAATTTATAATATAATTAGAATATGTAATTTTATAATATTACTTTTAATTGCGGATTTATATACACCTCTTAAAATAAGATAGGTGACAATAGAACACGTGTCTTAGAGAAGTAAAATTGAGAAAAAATATATATTAACTTAAGTCCTGACTTCTATTGTACATGTTTAAACCTCATGTATAATAAATATAAGTTTATTATGCATTTATCACATAACCATAATTATATATATAATACCTTATGTGATTCACATGTCAACTTTTATTACCCATTATTTAACAATTCCATGTTAAAGTCGCATTTCAAGTAATAAACAATTTATTTTTCATGTATATTTTAGTTTGTAATTTTTATCCTTATTTACTTGATCTTGGTCAAGAAATATCTATAATTATATTGATGACATAAATATCATATATATTCAGAATATATGTGTTTATATTAGTCTATAAAAGTTAGTCATAGAAAATTAAATACATTGTTCATGGAGACGGTAAGTTGCTTGTACACATTACATTACTTTCATATTTTTTATAGATTTAAATAAATAAAAAAATAATATATTACCATTTTAGAATAATTTTTTTGTTATATATAAAATATTTTCATTAAAATCATTCTTATTACCTTCCATGTAAAGCGTTAATGAATCACATTGCTTCGTGAGGTAGTAAACTATCGTAAAAACGAGTGTCATTACTGTATCCAAATGAAATATAAATTAAGTGGAAAAATTAGATATAATGATTAAATAAGATTTATACTATCATAAATATCATATAAAAAGTACATCATTATTTCCAACTATTTTAGGTGGTAATCAAAAAACAAATGACATCAGTCTGTGAGGCGGTAGACAATCGTACAGATGAATGATGATTTTGTAACTCATTTGATGGAGGAGGAGATGGTTGTAGGTCATGAACATAATATAAAACCATTTTAATGTATTTAAGATAATTATTCGATTATATAATCATGGTTTAATAATTATTCAATGTCTTGGAGTAATAAATGAAATGAAATTCCATGTTTAAGAACTTACCTCTTCTCTGGAGAACTTCTTTTGGTTTTCACCAAAAGGATTCATAGGTTTGATTTATGAAACACTTTAGAATCTATGAATATGGGATGGTATTTTGGAATTTATTTATGTAGTTATTTTCAGAACCTAAATTGTTTTAATGTGTAAATAGTATTCTAAATTGGTGACCATTTATAAGTGAACTGAGAGACACACTTGTAATTTTTTAAATAAAATATTGATTCCAACATTTTCTACATCACAAATGGCTCAAAAATTAATCAAATTAAAACCATATAAATTAGATGTTATCCATATCTCCATAAAATATTATGTCGGATAAGTTTATAGGTCATTTGAACTCTTGTCTTTTTAGTAACCCCCGGATAGATCCATTTTTACCACAACCACGATAAATATATTTTTTACCATTCATTATGGTTAAAAATTAATTTTACTATATTTGATTATATTTGTTTATTTGAAATAAGTAATCCATTTTATCAAATTCAATTCTTAGAAGTGGAAAATTTTAATTTAAAATTAATCTTATACGCGCGATGAGAATATTGTTTTTGAAAAGAAAATATTTAAAAGATAAATGATTTTTAAATAAATATTCAATATAAAAATTATTATGTTGACCTAAATTGGATTAAAATATATATAATTGGTCTAATTTTACTTTTCAAAACATTTAAAAAAAATAACATTATATATTCTTTAAAATAAAATACATTTATTTTATAAAAACTAGTTTCTTCACTATTCATTTAAAACATAATATTTTAAGAAAAATACAAAAAATTAACCCTAAGTTAATTTTGAAATTATTATTGAAAATTTTAATTATATTTTATAAAAATAATTTTCTGTAATTTTGAAAAATAATTTTTATTATTGTTTACAAAAAATAATAAAAAGCATGTTTCTGAGAAAATAGTATTTTCAAAACGTATAAAAACTTTTATAAAAATTCAGAACATTTTTATAAATATGTCTCCATTATATAAAACAATTATAATTAATATTTAAATATTATTTTTTACTATTCATATATCTATGTTTAATGATTAGATTATAACATTCATGTTTAAAAAATAATATAATTAATATTTTGCGGTTTGTTAAAATTCATTACATGGTGAAACGAATGTTAAAATGGGTATTTTATATGACACAAGATATAAAATAAAATTATTATTTCATGTAAAACAATATATTGAAGAAATTATATTTATTCATTAAAATGAAAACCATTCATGGTGTTAAATAAAATTTATATCATTTATGCATCTAGTTTTCCAAAAATTCTAAACTGATTAGTACTTTTGGATGATATCGTTTTTATCTTATGCCAATGTAATAAAGTGTACACCTGATATAGGAAATTTGAGTTACATTAATCAAAAAACTCATGGAATTCAAATGATTTTTTGAATTGATAGTTCAAAATAAAATAAACATCCACAGGTTTTAGCCTCTCCACGTTATTGGTGCCATAATGTAAGAAATTCACTATAATGTCTTGAACATCACTATGGGATTTTTGGGCCTCTTTAATGATATATTAAATTTCATCTAGCATGGTAGGCTCAAATTTCTCAATAATGGGCAGAATCTCCCCCTTAATTTATGCCCTTTCCATTTCGATCTAATTATCTTCCACAAGTATGTGATACCCCTTTATCATCTCACTAGTACTATCCAATTCCCTTAAAAGTTGGATAATTTGGTAAACTAATTCATAATAAATTAGTTGTTGTTTTTGTTCCATTATTTTTTTATTTTAAGATTTTTAAAGCATTTTATCCCAAATTTTGGTAGATTGTGCCCTTTTTTCTTCTTAGCGAAGGCATCATTTTACCGCTAATCCTCACTGTCAGGCCTGAATGACTTCATTTATGATGGAATTGATATCCTAATAATTGAATCCCCCACAACATAAGAGTTTGAGGTAATGTTATATATGATATTGATGTTTTTCCATTTCATCCCTAGGGATGTTGGATATCAAATTCAATATGACCTTCCATATAGTTTAAGGGTTTCATTGGTAATAGTCAAGTGTATCATAGTTTAGATTGGAGTTACTCCCAGAAAACAGAATATAATCTAATATGTTTTCACTCAGGTATACCGGGATTCTTTCCCCTTGGAAAATTGGCATGTGGGTATGAGCATATGTAGTTGGGAAAACCATTTTTGTTTGTCATGTTTCGAAATATGTAAGAAACATATTTAAAGATAGTACTATTTTATTTGAGAAGGATTACTATAGATAATCACGCTTCTCCATAGCCACATTGAACATTGTGGTTTCTATCAACCCAATAGATCAAAAAACCTTGGAATTTCATGTAGCATGTTCCCCCTTGTCTATGGTAGTAAAGTCATTAACTATTTAGGTAGCCTCACCTGTTGACACCACTGATGAACTTTCATTTAACACTACATCTTCATGGCCTGTATGACCATGTCCATATCATGTGGTGTCCAACTCCTAAGATAGGTGAATAAGAACCTCTATTGGGATAATTCATGTAGTGATCCAACCCTTTAACACATATTATTACATTTTTTTTAACATAAATATCCATTAAATACAACCCATCAATTTAAAAGACAAATTTATTTGGAAGACTAAGTTCATAACACATCAAGTGAAACAAAAACATAGAACATTTATTTTATTATCCATTGTGATCTCCTAATTTCCTTTGATATCCTAATATATCATAGGATAATGTAGGGAATATATAAAAGTAAGTGGAGAGCTATAAAGACTATAAAGAGAATAAAAATGATAAGGAAGTTTAACATGTGAGTCAAATGTATGACATGATATCATAAAATAATATTATTATGAGTAATCACTAAGGATAAAATTTTATATATAATAGTATCATACTATCATGTAAATATTGGAAATGTTTAATAAACACAAGACATTACATACAAATAAGTAGAAGCTAATTTCCAAGACAACATCAAATGGTTGATATATCTTTTCAATAAATGGGTTTACTCCCTAATCCCATGAATAACATCTCATGAGTCAAAAAAATCCTGATTAAATGGACAATTATTTGGGTTCACCCATAGTAACTTGTTCATGATTATCTGTGACACAAAATAAAATCAATCACATGTAGTAATCAAAACAATTACCAATGAAAATAAATGTTTTTCATAATCTTGACTCATATCATAATAAGAAAATCACAAATATTATATAGAGTAGAAATTTAATATTATGCATGTTCATATATATGTACACCATCATAGGTAACAAAATAATGTGTTCATTACAAATTAAAAAAAAAAATTAAATGATAATTACCAAAAATAATTAATGAATAGGAATGTTTCCAATAATTGATATCATTTTAAATTTATATATTGAAAGATGAGTATATGGAACATACTTCCCTATAAAATGAATTAATACTGATCTAGGTATATATTTAATAGAGATATACATACATATATACATATATATTAAATAAATAACAAATTCATAACAACAAATGGAGATAGAATGTGAGTTAGATAGAGAATGGGCATAAACTAAAGAAAAAGGGTGACTTGGAGAGATTCCATACTTAAAAATAAAAAAATTTATAAAATTTTAAAGAACATAATTTCATTTAAAATATACTTGGGAACATGTAAAGGAATATTAATATAATTGAATATTAATTATGGTGTAAAATTTTATTCATGTAGTATATGTTAAAAGAAGGGGTTGCTTTCACACTTTTTAAGAAAAAGTAAAAAAGTACCTCATTCAGAAAACAACAAGAATATTTCTTTTAAACCATTTTGTTAAAATTAAATAATGTGTAAAAATATATTTTAAACAATAATAATAGAACCTTAATCAAATTATTTAAATCATTTTTATAAACCATTTATATGAAAAGAAAAAAGAATATTCGATCAAAGAGTGAAATAAAATTATTTTACTTCAAAATATTATTTTTGTTTATTGAGTATATAAAGTGAGTATAATGAAAAGAAAAAACTATTTTCTAGACATATACATATTAGAAAAAAAATCATGGGTTTATTTTTAGTTTTATCCTAGAATTTTATTATCATAAACTTAATCATAGACAATCATGAAAAATAATGAGATTTTATCACAATCCCCATACCCCATTGATAACATTTGAATCATAATACCTATGAAATAATATCCTTAAATAAAATATGATATATAATTAAAATATTGATATTCATGATATACTTTGTAAAAGGAGAAGTATATATAGTACAAAAAAGGAACTGCTGGTGAATATGGAATATGTATCCATGAAATAAAAGTTAGATTAGAAATCCATTACCTCGAATTTAGACATGTCTTGTATTTTCTTTATATCATGTATAATAAACATATATCAATTATTTGTTGAACCTTTTATATATTTAATATGTTATACATAAAACTCTATTTTCATTTATTTCAATTATATATTTAATTATTTAATTAGCTAAGTCCATGTCATGTGTTTTGAGGATGTTCAGTTCATAGTTGCACAAATTACATTAGTACGTTGACCATGGTCGAAGATTTCATTACTTCATAATATATAAAATAGTAATAATAATAATAATAATAATAATTTTTATATGTCAATTACACTTTTAAGACCAAACATGAATGGTGGTTGTGAAAAATGAACTACATTGAAATCAGGTATTTAGTAGGTCGTAGGTACGCATGAGTAACATTTCCAATTTTCAAAGATCAATATAGAAAGGAGGTAAGTATTATTTTATATTTATATAATTATAATTATATCATAAATAATATATTATTTCATTAAATATTCTTATATATTCTAGTAATATGATTCAGTTAATAAAAATAAATCATACTACTTTGTGGAGGTGGTTATCCACACCTATGCACGAATGATGATATCATTTTTCAATAAATGGAAGTGTAAGAAAATAGATTATATGTTTTCATTATAGAAGTATAATTATGTGATTAATATCATATATATATATATATATATGAATTAAATCCATCATTGTAAGCATTTTTTAGAGGTGGTTATGGAAACATTGTTACATCCGTTCGTGTGGAAATAGTTTGTCGTACACATAAACGACGATTTTGTTCCCCATTTAATTGAAGAGGAAATGGATGTAAGTGATTACATTAACAAAGTAAAATATATTTATATAAAATATAATATTTATATTATATAAATGTGTTTGAATAATATTTTATATTTTTATAAGAAGAAAAAAAAATATAAAACATTAAATTAAAGACTATACCTTTTCTTTGGACAACTTCTATTTCTTTACACGTTAAACCCTGTATGGTGGGTATTATTCACAAACTAAGACATATATAAAGTAGTGAGGGATTATATTAATATTTTTAAAAATTAAGTAACCGAAATAAAATTATTTTTATGTTTAAATAAAATAGGAGAAGAGGTACCCTTTTAAAAGTGATGGTAGGGGTACTATTGTAATTACTGAAAATATTAAATTAATTAATTTAATTGTCATGAAAAAAGGATCCAAAATGATGTAAATTTTAAATTAGATGATTAATTTTATAAGTCATATCATATAATATAGTTCAGAAATGTTTATATTTGGTTTCTTCCCATATCTCTTTGTTTCAACCTGCATTAACACCTTTTTGAAAATTACATTGAAAATAATGTTTTTACTCTTTAAGGGTAAATATAGTTACTACATAAGAATAATTGGACCATAAATGGACAATAATTTATATTATAAAACTTATAGCAATAACTTTTCCAAATAAATTATTTTTAGAAATTTTATATGATTTAATAAAATATTATTTATTATAAAATAGAATTAATTTCATTTTTGGAACAATTCATTTAATTTCTATTTGAAAAAAACAAGAAAAAAGAGAACTAAAATAAAATATATTAAATTATAAAAAATATGTTATTTTAATATAAAAAATTTATGTATCCTAATTATTCATTCAAATTATATATCTTTTAACATTTTTAAAATAATTAATTTTATTTTCCTATTAATTTAATTAATACTATGTGGGTGTTGTGTAATCATTTGAGGTAATTATTTCATCACAAAAAATTAGAAATAAATTAAAATGATAAAAAATAATTTTGATTTCAAATTATAATTTTTAATGTAGCATACCTTGTTTATATCCCGTTGTCAGAAACTAAAATATAATAGAACAAAGAGAATGATATTTTTTAATTTTCTTACAAAAAATACTATAAAGGATAAGATCATATCCAAATTGAAATAATTGTAATATATAATAAATTTATAGGATTATGGTCAAAATATTATCATATAATAAAATTAACTAACGTGTTAGGGTTACTTTATAGTCCTTATCAAATTATTTTTAACCATAATTAAATCATTATACAATTATCATGGTAACAAAATATTACTATGATTACAATTCATAATGACTAAAAATAAAATATACCTATTTAATAAATATAGATCCCATTGTTCCAAATATTGAATTAATTTTTAATGATTCAAATCAAATATGTGGAAAATTTTAAATTTAAATTATACCCATAGAATGAAATGAAAAACTACATTTCAAAAAAATGCATTTTAAGAATAAATTATTTTGTAACAAAATTCACATAAAAAATCATTCCAAATTTCATAACTGTATTAGTAATAATTAAAAAATACTAATTAAATTCTATAAATAGTCCAAAAAATAATTTTACCATGAAACTGATTTAAAATAAAATACTTTCTTCAATAAAAATCAATATATTTTACAAATCATTAAAAAAATATTTTTAGAAAAATCCCAAAATTTCTCCATAATCTAATTTTAATATTCTGATTTCAAAAATAAATTTCATATTATCAAATATATTTTATAAAAAATACAGAAATTATTTATAATTTCCACTCACAAAAAAAATTTAAAATTCATTTTAAAAGAAATCATATTTTTTAAGTGTATAATAACTTTAGTAAAAGTTTATTTATTAATAATCAATATAGTTTTATTGGGTTTTAAATTTATATACATTTCATATTTTTTTAATCCAATTAATATCCACTAATTTAATTTCTTGGTTATAGAAGTCAAATAATATTATTTCATGTTTCATTTAGGCTCAGTGTGTTGGAACCACTTTGTGTATAGGTTTGTATTTGTTGTCAATAGTTGTCAATGGAATATCAAAATGAAAGAGATCAAGAAGTACTCCAATAAAATGGAGGAATGGAAGATCACAATGAAGGAGATCATGAAGTACTCCGATGAAGTAGAGGAGTATCGATTCAGACAATTGTTGTGTTGATCGTAAGTTCAAAGAACATGTGTCAAAGGTGATACATTTTTGACAACAATGAAGAATGTGAGGAGTAATCCATCCAAGGATGATTAAAGAAGGATGGTGTTTTGTATGAAGACCATGCAATTCCTCCTTATTGCATAAGAACAATGGGATTAATGAAGACCATGAAACTACTCATGATTGCGTGAGAACCATGCTAGAGACTTTTGGACGGAATGAATCACATGGTTTGCATGAAGTTGATCATGAAGATTGATGAAGTAGGAAATGTGCCAATGAGTTGACTTAATGAAATGGCCATGCACATCACATTGTCATAGAATATGATGGTAGTAAAGCTGTTCCTTCAAAGAATACATATCACAATAGTGGATTTTTTGATAAAAGCAAAAGAGTTGCTGAACGATACAGATCACTAAGAAGAGGTGTTGTTGAGGTGATCGTGCTTGTCGACAAAGCAAACAAACGACATACAAATTTGTTGACAAAGGAGATTCCATGGTGACATGTCGAGTTCAAGAGTTGTGGTCAACGATCTATGTTTGATTCAAGAACATCGACAGAGGAATGGATGATCTGGAGGCGGTACAAAAAGAGCAGATACAAGGTGGCGCCGTTTTCCAGTGTTTTCCAAATTTCTGGGCCTCAAAATCAACAAATGAAGAAGAGTGATTTTGTCAAGGGGACTTGCGCGCCATACTCTTGGAGGATAGGAAACTAGAGTGCCATATTTTTTTGAAGATCAGAGCATCAAAATATGGAAAGGGGATAAGGGTCGCGCAAGTTTTGGTGAGGTCGCATAGGTGAATTATGTATCAGGAAGAGACTTGCACGCCGATGCCTTGAATGTATTATAACATGCGCGCCTATGGTTTTTGGAGATCAGAAGATCCAAATTGGGCAAAGGCAAGATGTTCGCGCAAGTTTGGATGTTGATCTCGCAAGTGCCTAGTAGGGTCTGTGACTTGCGCGCCGATGGATGACTTGCACGCCGCCGCGCAGGGGGTCCAGTTTGCCTATAAATACTGGACCACCCCTCCTCATTTCCCATGGAGCTCAAGACATAGAGATTGTTCGAGGTATCGTCGCGCAGGTGGTCGAGCCGCGCAAGTGGTGATTGCGCGCCGATTGATGGTTGCACGCCCTAGGTAATTTGGGCGAGAAAGGAAGTGAGTCGCGCAGGTTTAAAGTTCAAGAAGGCAGAGTCGCGCATGTGCTTTTGTGACACTTGCACGCCAGTTTATACTTGCGCGCCGAAGACTTGCACGCCGGGGGAGACTTGTGCACCGGGCTTGAAAAGAAGATCCAACTATTGTTAAAGCATGCCCGCCTTTGTGGAGCTGCACAAGAGCTAAAATATTGCCTGATACTTCTGGTGCAAAGTGAGATTGAAGAAGAAATCTAAATGATATATGCATGATCTCATGCATACATGGAGAACTGATTCTGACAATGCCGAGTAAGCTGAGCTTCATTAAGTAAGCAATCACATCAGTGATTGTGATTCAGGAAAACGATGAAAAGGGGATCTAGTGCATTCATTCATTGCACTAAAGAAGAAGGATTGAACTAAAAGGAGCATCAAATCTGAACCCTGATGCAAGAAATGTCTCATGCTGAACATGAGATGAAGAACTTCAATGCACACCTATTGAAGATACCTTCACGTCTATAAACTGAGTTAGACTTCACCAACAGCAGTGAGCCAGGGGGAGTCAACGGGAGTGACCCAAGGGACGCAGTGAGCTATCCCTGAACAATTGTAAAGGCAGTGAGCCTGGGAAAGAGTGTTTGTACCCGAATAATTGTAATCCGCAGCTAGTGAAGCATAGTGGATTTAGGTAAGACCGACAACCTATCGGCGTATGCTCCTTGGACGTAGCCCTTAGTGGTGAACCAAGTAAAAATAGTTTTGTCATCTCTCTGCATGTGAATGTCTAATTGTTGTTCATATCCATCATACAGGTTTAAGTAGTTCTTACCAACGTGGGAACAAGATCCACAACTAAAAGAAGAAAAATTTGCCACCCTGATTCACCCCTCCCCTCTCAGGGTGTCCCAGGGTCCTACAAGTGGTATCAAAGGGAAAGGTTAACGTATGTTGGATATTCTCCAGTAATTCTATTGAGAAGAGGATTTGAGTTTCTTTCCTAGAGTCACCAATGAAAAGCAGTCTTGATAATGACGCAGTCATTTCTGAGCAGAAATCTATTTCCACCAAGACTTTGAAAAATAGGAAAAAGAAAGAAAAGAAGATGATGAAGAAGTCCCCCACATAAAAATAAGATGATGTGTCTTGTTCTCCATGCCATTCCAAAAATGAAGAAACATCAGGCTTGGAAAGTATCAAGCAGGTGGCTCAGGATTCTTCCAGAAGATAGGATGACACCCTTAAGTCAGGCTTTCAAGAAAAACTCAAAACATATCTTCATGATATTCCTGAAGAAAGGGCTGCTATTATTTTTAGCCTATTTCATTCTATGCAGGTTGAGATCACTCGACTTGAAATGGAAGCAGACAATATGGAAAATGGGCTGGAAAGAAAAGTTCTGGAGAGTATGAAACTCACCAAACAGGTTAAAGTCTTTGAAAAAAACGAGGTTGTCAATAAGAATCTAAAAGAAAGGATCCATGCACTTGAAGCTGAGATGAAGAAGAGAAATGAAGTCAATAATTTTTGTTTGGAAGAAACATCCATTAAATTCAGGGAACTTGACTCTTTGATACAAAACAAAGTTAAGATTCATGAAGATGAGGTTGAATGGTTGAAGAAGACTTGTGAAGAGAAGATGATCACGATTGAAGATCAGAAGATCATCCTCAATATTGTGGGTCAAAAATTGGAAGCTCAGTTGACCAAGATTGAGAACACACATATTGAGACTTCACAAAAGAATGAAATGAGTGATGCTTGCACTCAATGTTCGTTGTAGGAGTCTAAAGCTGAAATGCCTCCAACATATGATAAGAAGATTATGACAACTCTTGATTATCCACATCAAGAATCAGTTGCTGCTGGTACTCAATGCTCACTGGAGGATTCTATTGTGAAAAGACCTCCAACATGTGATAAGAAGATCATGACTTCACTCTTTGATCTATCACAAGCAACTGAGAAAGTGAAGGTACCATCCAAACCATCTTGTACTCATATTTCTAAATACACTCGTACATTCAGTGCAGGTGGGAAGAAAAGTTCTAAACAAGTATGTATAAGGAATTTTGAGATGAAGAAACCTACCACCATGGCTAGGGTGGATGGGAAGAAAAAAGAGGATGTGGGTTCCTCAAATAGAGCACAAAAGATTAAGCAGATGGCCCAACAACTTAATACAGAAGACACAAAGAAGAAAAGATTTGTGGGTCAATGTTGGTGCTGCAATAGATTTGGGCAATGTGCACTGGATTGTCATTATAATCCCTTACATGGAAAAGCACAGAGAATGCCTATATCAAAGAGAAGGAAGCCAGATATAAAGAAGCAACATCAGCAGGTCCAGAAGCATCTGTTTACTGCAGACAGATTTGGAATTCATGATAACATCTGTGATGTATGCAATGGCAGTGGTAACAATGCAGGCCCATGTCCATATCAACATGCTTTCACTGTTGAAAAGAAAAGAAGACCACTGATGCCGTCAAAGAATGAAGCAGCTACCTTGGGGAGAAATCAAAAGAATGTTGTGAACACACATTTCCCCAAGATGATCTCAAGTAGGGAAGCTGAGATGACCCAGGTTTTTAGATCCATTAAATTGAAGGGTCATTCATCCAAAAGAAACACTAAGTGGGATGAATCTCGTATGAACCCATGTGGAAGACCTAAACCAGCTGCAAAAGTTCCAAATGAAATATTGGTCATCTGGCCAGAAGATTTGAAAAGAATAAGGAAACTTGAAAATGAGAAGGCCAGGGCTAGTGACAAAGAAAAGGAAAACTTTCACATGATGAAGACACAGTGCAGGGGAGTTTGCAAACAAAGAGAAACACATGTGTCAAAGATGTTCTGTGTGAGAGATATAAGAAATATGGTCACATTTCAAAAGGTTGCCTAACCTTAATATCAGAGCAAGAAGCAGTCCTTAAGAGGAGTAAGAATGTATCATTCATGATGGCTGCTAAGCAGAACAATTCTCCACACAAAGCATAAGAGAATGTGAACAGAGCCATGCCACACCGACAGATGTCATAACATATGTTCAAATGTGCAGGCATGAAGACTGGAGTGAACAGAGGAACATGGTTGAGAAAATAACCTCAACCAAGCAAGTCTTCTTGATGATGCAAGAAGGAACCACCTTATTCCAGTAATCATTTGTGTATTGTATTTGTGCTGATAATGAAGGGAATTGAAGGTGAAGCATGCTCTCAGGGGGAGAACCTGAGAAGTAGTGAATGATGTCAACTCTTGATAGCTATGCTGAAGAAGTTTCCATCCTTTGTAGATTCTTCAATTGATATTCAAATATTATGATGATGAAGAAGATGAGGAGTGTTTCCCTTGAGGGGGATAAGAATGAAGAAGATTCCATAATCGCTATTTCAATCAATATCAACTCTAGCTGGACTCAAAAGCAGTTACTCTGTGAATTTCTTGAAGAACACGCCAGTGGAGAAGGTATGTCATTTCTCAATCACTATCCCTTGGTTACTCAGATCAAAGATTATTTTACAAAGGGGGAGTAACTGAATTGATCAGTGACATAAAGAGAATGGAAGTGCCCCAAGATCACTTATCCTGCCGATTTCACTTGAATGTTTTTGATCTATTTGCTGATGTGAGTGCAGGAGTTTCAAGATGATTATTCTCTCCCTTTAAGACAAGATACATGAGTTATTATCTCATATTTGTATCATGATATGTGGATAATGGACATCCTTGTTGACTTAATCAAATCCTCTTGTTTTCTACATCGAGCATTGCTCAAGTAGACTTATAGAGAAATGATTAATGAAACATTTCTTAAGTGTGGATTGATACCCTCCCTACCATGTTCTTTGTATTTCTTGTCAGTAAGGGGGAGAGAAAGTGAAATTAACTTTTGAAAAGAAAAGTTGACTGAATGAACGTTTGAAAAGAAAAGTTGATTGAATAGAATATTCTCATTTTGACATTGACAAATTCATTTCAGAAGATGTATAAGGTATTGACAACAAAATACAAAGGGGGAGATTGTTGGAACCACTTTGTGTATAGGTTTGTATTTGTTGTCAATAGTTGTCAATGGAATATCAAAATGAAAGAGATCAAGAATTACTCCAATAAAATGGAGGAATGGAAGATCACAATGAAGGAGATGATGACGTACTCCGATGAAGTAGAGGAGTAGTGATTCAGACGATTGTTGTGCTGATCGTAAGTTCAAAGAACATGTGTCAAAGGTGATACATTGTTTACAACAATGAAGAATGTGAGGAGTAATCCATCCAAGGATGATTAAAGAAGGATGGTGTTTTGGATGAAGATCATTCAATTCCTCATTATTTCATAAGAACAATGGGTTTTGATGAAGACCATGAAAATACTCATGATTGTGTGAGAACCATGCTAGAGACTTTTGGACGGATTGAATCACATGGTTTGCATGAAGTTGATCATGATGATTGATGAAGGAGGCAATGTGCCAATGAGTTGACTTAATGAAATGGCCATGCACATCACATTGTCATAGAAGATGATGGTAGTAAAGCTGTTCCTTCAAAGAATACATATCAAAATAGTGGATTTTGTGATAAAAGCAAAAGAGTTGCTGAACGATACAGATCACCAAGAAGAGGTGTTGTTGAGGTGATCGTTCTTGTCGACAAAGCAAACAAACGATATAAAAATTTGTTGACAAAGGATATTCCATGGTGACATGTCGAGTTCAAGAGTTGTGGTCAACGATCTATGTTTGATTCAAGAACATCGACCGAGGAATGGATGATCTGGAGGCGGTACAAAAAGAGCAGATACAAGGTGGCGCCGTTTTCCAGTGTTTGCCAAATTTCAGGGCCTCAAAATCAACAAATGAAGAAGAGTGATTTTGTCAAAGGGACTTGCGCGCCATACTCTTGGAGGATAGGAAACTAGAGCGCCATATGTTTTTGAAGATCAGAGCATCAAAATATGGAAAAGGGATAAGGGTCGCGCAAGTTTTGGTGAGGTCGCACAGGTGAATTATGTATCGGGAAGAGACTTGCACGCCGATGCCTTGAATGCATTATAACATGCGCGCCTATGGTTTTTGGAGATCAGAAGATCCAAATTGGGCAAAGGAAAGATGTTCGCGCAAGTTTGGATGTTGATCGCGCAAGTGCCTAGTAGAGGCCGAGACTTGCGCGCCGATGGATGACTTGCACGCCGCGGCGCAGGGGGTCCAGTTTGCCTATAAATACTGGACCACCCCTCCTCATTTCCCATGGAGCTCAAGACATAGAGATTGTTCGAGGTCTCGTCGCGCAGGTGGTCGAGCCGCGCAAGTGGTGATTGCGCGCCGATTGATGGTTGCGCGCCCTAGGTAATTTGGGCGAGAAAGGAAGTGAGTCGCGCAGGTTTAAAGTTCAAGAAGGCAGAGTTGCGCAGGTGCTTTTGTGACACTTGCGCGCCAGTTTATACTTGCGCGCCGAAGACTTGCACGCTGGGGGAGACTTGCGCACCGGGCTTGAAAAGAAGAGCCAAATATTGTTAAAGCACGCTCGCCTTTGTGGAGCTACACAAGAGCTGAAATATTGCCTGATACTTCTGGTGCAAAGTGAGATTGAAGAAGAAATCTAAATGATACATGCATGATCTCATGCATACATGGAGAACTGATTCTAACAACGCCGAGTAAGATGAGATTCATTAACTAAGAAATCACATCAGTGATTGTGATTCAGGCAAACGAAGACAAGGGGATCTAGTGCATTCATTCATTGCACTAAAGAAGAAGGATTGAACTAAAAGGAGCATCAGATCTGAACCCTGATGCAAGCAATGTCTCATGCTGAACAGGAGAAGAAGAACTTCAATGCACACCTATTGAAGAGACCTTCACGTCTATAAACTGAGTGAGACTTCACCAATGGCAGTGAGCCAGGGGGAGTCAATGGGAGTGACCCGAGGGACGCAGTGAGCTATCCCTGAACAATTGTAAAGGTAGTGAGCCTGGGACAGAGTGTCTGTACCCGAACATTTGTAATCCGCAGCTAGTGAAGCATAGTGGATTTAGGTACGACTGAAAACATGTCGGCGTATGCTCCTTGGACGTAGCCCTTAGTGGTGAACCAAGTAAAAATAGTTGTGTCATCTCTCTGCATGTGAATGTCTAATTGCTGTTCATATCCATCATACAGGTTTAAGTAGTTCCTACCAACGTGGGAACAAGATCCACAACTAAAAGAAGAAAAAGTTGCCACCCTGATTCACCCCTCCCCTCTCAGGGTGTCCCGGGGTCCTACACAGTGTTGTGTATCGTATACACTATCAAACATAGTTTACATTTTAAAATCTCATGGTGTTTCATTTTCCCATACACTAATAAATTTATACTCACATTTTCAACTTATTCTTGGTATTCAAGTGTTTTACATTTTACAATTCATTTATGTAAAACCACATTATGAAAAGGGTAAATAAAACTTCCTCATAAAAATAAGGAAAGGGTAATACAATTGTCTTCTAAAATAACACAAGACTAGGGTTCTAAATATGATAAAGTTATTAGGAGGTGAAAATAATGACAAAGAGGATAAAACTAACCTCGAAGGTCTAATATAAAGATATATACCATATTTAAGAGAAATTAAATTACAAGGAAACCATAAATCTCTGATGGGTTAAGATACCATCGATTCATCTAAAATTAAAGTAAAAGTTTAACATTTTAAGTCAAGATCCTTTTCCAAAATTTAAGGTACTCATTTACTATCAACACAATAAAATGAAAAAAAATATATTTACTTTATTTATTCACATTTAATAAGATATTTTACATCCTTCGATTGTGCTTTGATTAATTTACACTTTATAATTTAATCCATTATTTGACGATGAATTTCTCATGATTTACGCACTAAAATTAAATTTTAATAGATCATGAGATCCATAAAGGAAAAGTATGTTATTCCCCGAATCATTAATCAAACAAAAATAGTTAGAAAAACACAACATAATACCCAAAATTCATAACATTCCTATGAATAAATTATACATTATTCTCTAAAATTCATAAATAATAGCAATCGTTTGTCATAGATCATTCCTAAAATAAATAACTCTATTTCCCAAATAACCATAAAAATCTGAACAGTAAAGAAATTGTTAACCTCAACATTTGTCTCAGTCCATTCAACTTACATATATAAAACGTAGTATAATTATTCCCAAATAATCATTTACATTAAAGACAATGGTTATATATATCTAAAACCAAAAACAATATCTCAAAATATAATGAATCACAAAATTTCATAAATATTTTATTCGATGTTAACATAATATCAATCCAAAAAATAATTTATGTAAAAAAAATTTCATGCTAACTAGGGCATCACATAGGCCAATGGTATGTTACACAACCTTATTTACATTTATTTTTGGTTTCAAGTGTTACAACCTTGTTGAATATGATGGGATGTCTACTAGACACTAGGTTTTCCTTTTAATATAAATATTTTAATTAAATTACTATAGAGATCCAAAAAATTTATTGAACATATTAAAAAATAAAATTAATTTTCAATTTACTTTTTAACCACTATGGTTTTCCATATAGATTATTTTCCACAAAATGAAATTATCTTCATGGAATATTGTTACCATAAAATAAATTACCATAAGAACTCTAAAGGTAATGAAAAATCATGTCCACAAAATTTAAAAACATTATTACAAAAATATCATTTTTACTAAAATAGATACTAAACCAAATATTTTTATTCCCATAAATATATCCCAAAATATACTTAACCTTTTTAAAATCCCATCAGATAGAACATAAAAAGGGATATTAATGCCTTCAATATTATGATCATCCTTAGTCTTATCAATCTAAGAATCTTCATGATTATCCCATATCGCTTTGTATTATCTTAGCTTTCCATAGGTTCTTTTCTATCATTTGTCATAATAGTTTATAAAGAAAAGGTTAATTTACTTAAGTATATCCCATGGGAGTGTCAAACCAGGTGCATAGTAAGACCACACTTACCATGCATCAGAATAATGGTCAAGATAACATCATCCAAATATTTTCATGGTTATTTCACCTGGATTCATCTATTCCAAAAACCATGACCACTTGTAGTATCCATATAGGGATTTGTTTATTGAAAAATCACATAACCCCTTCATTGTCATAATGTTTGTATGTTATCATATAAATATAATTATCCCCCATATTTTTCAATAAATTTATCTAATCCTAATCCCTAAAAGTAACTAGAACATAGTATGATATAATCTATAGTGACCCACGAAATGTTAACATATTATTACATGATTTTTAACATAAATATCCATTAAATACAACCAAAATATTGAAAATTTTACCATATTTGTAATACTGTGTTCATAATACATTAAGTGAAACTATAATATAAAATATTTATTTTATTCTTCATAAATGATTCCTAAATTCATTTGGTCTCCTAAAACATTAATGGATAACCTACGGAATACATAAATGAAATGTATGTGCTTCAAAGCTCAATCAAGGAATAAGTATGATAAGAAATCTTAATGTGTGAGTCAATGATATAACATGATTTCATAAAAGATATAACTTTTGAGTAATCACATGGGATCCTAAAATAAATTACACGGTATCATATGATCATATAAACAAAGTAAATGTGGTATAAATACAAAACATAAGATATGCATAGGTTATGGATAACTACCAAGACAACCTCACATGGTGGAAAAAGTCTCATCATGGGTTATGTATACTCCATAATATTATGCATAACATCTCATGAGAAAAAAAATTCATAAAATACATTGTAGAACTATCTAGGCGCACTCATCGTAACATGATTGTGATTATTTGTTCAAAAAAATGTAATAAATAACAACGCATAATAGTATGAATTTCCCATCAAAATAATTGGGTTTCATAATCGTGAAACCTATCATAATGAATAGAAAATTCAAAATTTTTTCCCTGATAAAAAGGAATTAAATAATATGGATGTTAATATTTGTGTATATAATTATAGTTCTAGAAAAAATATTTTTTTGAATAATAATATTAAATTAGTGTTACCAAAAATGATTAGGGAATAAAAAATATCCCCTTAATTACATTTCATTTTATAAATAAATATGATAAATGAATTTATTCAAAGTATTAATCCATCACAAGAAGTAATAACGAGTTATATGTATATTTCATAGACACATATATATAAATTAGAAGAAATTGGCGATATAAACTTGAGAATGAATGTGATTTAGAGATTGAGTGGTCACAACCTAAATAAAAAGGGTGAATTAATGTTATTTCTTCCCAAAAGCTAAAAAAGATTCTCAATTAATAAAGAAAAATATTATTTTAAATTAATATTCATTGAAATTAATGAAAATATCAAATAATTTATTTTTTATGATTGTGGAAAAATTCATTCATGTAGTATATATTAAAAAAATTTGTTCTATATGCACTTGTGTTGAAAAATTCAATAAAATAACATGTTCAAAATATGAAAAAAAAAATCCATTTAATTTTTTTTACTAAAATTAAATCATGGGTAAAAATGAATTTTAAAGAATAATATAATAACATTGAAAAAATACATGAAAACACTTTTAGAAAATAGGGATTTTTGACTAAAGAGGGAAATAAATTAAGTGTCTTTAAAAATGTTCTTTTCATTTATTGAGTACTTAAAGTGAACCAAATGAATGGAAAATATAAATTCTAAATATATTAAAACAAGTTAAAGAAAATTCAGGATTTTATTGTGATATAGGTCATGAAATTTCATTACATAAAACTCAATCTCAAAAAATAAAAATAAACGATGTGATTTTATCCTAAAATATTGAACAAGTTGATAAATTTTGAATTGTGATCCCCATGAGAGAATATTACCAAAATAAACTTCACATATCAAGAAATTAAGAATATTAATGATATAAAATATCAATTTTTTAGAATATACATCACACAAAATGATATAATGTTGAATATATCCTTTGTTTCCTAGAAATAAAAGTGAGAGTTGCAATACCTTAGCTCGAGTCCAGACATATCATGTTTTTTCCTTTATCTACCATATAATAAATTTGTATCAATTATTTTTTCTAAAGAACCTTTTCTAGGATTGATACTTTATATTTAGAAAAACAAATTCTATTATTTAAATTACATATTGAATTATACAAGTGGTTAATTACATGTCCTCAATTTTGAGTACATTCAGTTTATAGTTTCAAAATGAATTTAGAATATTGACCATTGTAACATCCCCTGACATGGAACTCTCTCACATGGAAAAATCAAGTTGGTTACTGGACCTAAAGAGCACATCCTCATATGATAAAGGCTTCCGACTAGTAGTGGGGTGTGATTGGCATATTTTATAGACTATACCTCTAGTGTGGAGTTATAATATTATCAGTATAAAATATAAATGAAATGAAATAGAGGAAATATAATAAATAAACATTCAGAAAACCTACAATACAAGTCAGTTGAACAATACAATAATAATAATATAATGATGTAAGGTCATGATAGAATATACTAAATGAAAAGTTTCAAGTCAAACAAATAAAAGGATAAGAACACTCAAATGAAAACTCTAAAACCATAATCCTAAACCCCATGTCAGTCCCACCTCCAAACTTCAACACATCTAGAAAGAAACAATAAACATCACGGTCCCTTTTCTTTTTAAAACCTACATTCATGTAGTCTTATCAAGTTCAAAATGATGGCATAAAAATTTTGTGAGTAAAACATAGTAGGTCAATACCTCTATGTCTAGACAAAACCAATTTAGTAATTAGTTCATGAAATGAAGTGATAAACATGTGTATTATTTAATTTATAAATTAATAAAATACAAAAATCAACCTACATCATCACCATGTCGGAATATCTATGAGCATGTAGAATAACCATGCCAACTTATACCATATACATGGAATAATATCATAATAGTATAAGAGAACAATGAATAATCATCATAAGAATATCATAAGAACCATGTGAGATTTGGAAGAGCTCACTATATAAGAATTATAGCATGTGACTGGGTCAAACCCCACTATATTAGAATTATAGTATCTAACCATTTAAAAACCTTCAATATAATCTGAAGTGCCCAGATCAGTGTGAATCACTGAGAGGGGGAGGGGGTGAATCAGTGATCCCTTAAAACTTTTTACTAATTGATTCTTAATCAATTAAACCTCTATGGCTGGTTAAAGCCTCGATCCACTCTTCTTGTATCTCTCAACCTTTCCCGGATAATGCAGTAATGAAAAGGCACAGGACACAAGGATTTACAAGGTTCGGCACCAAAGGCCTACATCCTTGCCATGCTTTCCCTGCATGGATTCTCCCATTATAACTTGTTAGAATTACAATGGTCGATACAGCTTCCCACCGTATCTCTCCTGAGTCCCACAGGAGGGTCTTTATACTGCGTCCCACAGTGTTACCAGAGTCCCACTGGCCTGCTCCAGAATCCCACTGAAGACTTCTTCTCCCTGAGTCCCACAGGGTCTTCTCCTGGCTCCTCGAGTCACACGAGTAGCTCTTCTTCACTTTAAGCTTCTTCAAGTATCTTCAGCGGTCTGGGATAAAGAATGCTGGCCTTGCTCTGTACCTCTGATCACTTGTGATGATCAGGTCTTCTCGTCTTGCTCGGGCTTTATCACCTTCTTCTAAGGATGACCCGGCTTCTCTCCAATTACTGAATGCTCAGACAAATAATATCTTTAACTTCAGTCTGGTCCAGTCTCACATCACTTCAACTTCATGCACTGAATGCATGGCATCACAATATCTTCAAGATCTCCTGGTCTTGGACTTCTCAAATGCACACAAGCTGATTCAGACTTGTTCACGTGTGCACGTGCATGCATGCATGCATGCACTTCTCCTGTCCTCTTCTTGGTGCAGTAGACCCACAAAGGGTGTAATCAATTATAGCACACACCTTCTCCGAACATCACACACTTTATCCAATTTGTTTACACACTTAGAGTGTGTTCTACTTTAGTGTGGGTCTTTCACTTCTTTCTTCTTCTAAGTGTGAACACACTTTTAGTGCACACACTAGGTTCGGCCAACTTGTCTCTTTGCACACACTTGTTTCATTTTGCACACACTTGAAACTTGGCCTTCACACTTCTTGTACTCTTCCACTTTGCACACACACTTTGTTTTTCTCTTTTAAACTTCAAGTGTGCATAACCACAAAGCTATGGCCTTCACTTGTTCAATTTGCACACAAAGGCACTAAGCCTTGGCCTTCCTCTCTTTGCACACCCACTGCCCGTAGGGCCTTCTCCTCACTTTGCATACACACAAAGTGTTCTTCAATTTGGCATACACAAGGGCATGTCTCGGCCTCCTCTTGCACACACTTGAATACCAACACAAGGGCTACGGCCTCCTCCTTTTCTTTTTACACAAAAGGCACAAAGGCTCGGCCTTCTCTGCCCTTCTTGCACACACACCCGAGTGTGTCCTTCCCCACTTGCACACACACTGCCTGGTGTGGTCTTCTTGTTTGCACAGGGCTACGGCCTTTCCCTCCTTTGCACACAAAGTGCCTCGGGTATTCTTCTCACTTAGCACACACCGAAGGATGCAAGGGGCTCGGCCTTCCTTCACTTCAACAACCGCGCAAGCCTCAAGGGTGAAACCAGTGCAAGGCACGCAAGGCCTCGGGTGGCCACTGCCGCACAAGCGCACAAGGCCTCTAGGCCGCACTAGCCATGGGTGGAAGGCACCGCGGGCGCGCAAGTGCTACCGCGCAGGGGGCACGGTGCACAGAGGGAGCGCACAATTTTGTGCTGCCCAACCTCCACTTCTTGTCGCGCAAAGGGGTTGCGCGCAAGGGACTCCTTCGGGCCACGGGTGGCACCGAGATCTTCAGCCGCGCAAGTGTGTTGCGCGGGGCTCCAAACATCGTGAGGCACAGAGGCACACTCACGGGACTTCTTTCAAGTTTTTCAGCAAACAGCCTCGAGCCTCGGCCTCTCTTTTTATAGGCAATGAGAGCCTCAGATTATCCGCGTGCAATAAACCTTGAATCACCGAAATCTTCGGATCTTCAAAGATCTTTCGAATCTTTATTTTCTTTCCTCTGTTTCAACGCGGGTTTATTTATTTTCTTCCTCCTCGTGCATGCGATTTATAACGCATGCACGGCCTTCGGTTAAGGCTCATCCCATGCAAAACACGAACCACGTGGCCTCGGCAGCTTTGCTTGCCTCAGCCGAACTCGAAATCCTCCAAACATTGCATGCATGCTCTCTTTATTGCATAGATGGATTCGGTATGTCCAGACGAGCACGAGGGTGCCTTCGGCTTCGAGAGAGATGGCCGGAATCTCAAAAACATCACTCGGGAGGCGCCTGGTTCAGCGGGGCTCGCGGGTGGCTTCGGCTCGGGCTCGAGGAAGAGGAAGAAGCCACGGCCGTCGGATCAGACGATGGAGATACATCGGACGGCCGCGATCTGGTTGGGCCGCGGCGGATTAGATGGGCGGCTGAGATCTGGCGCGCGATTGATCGTGCGGCCAGGATCGTTCCCAGGTGAAATTTCGCCGTCCCACATCGAAACGCAGCCCTGTTTTCATGCGGCTTATAAGCCTGGCGCTCCCTCAACCCGCCAGTTGAATCTCCTCCCCTCTCGGTGCCGCCCCGCACCGAGTTCTTTAGCGGGCGCGCTCTTGCGCCCACCCTTTGCTCCTGCGGGCGCGCTCCTAGCGCCCACTATGCTCCTCCGGCGCGCGGGTTTCACCACCGCGTGCCCTGCGCTCCTCCGGGCGTGCCCCAGGCGCTCATGCAGGGGTGTCCTTGGGTGCGCCCTGCCGCCCTGGCTCGCCCCACGGGGTTCCCCCGGGCGTGGTGCCCTAGTGCCCATGCCTTGGGGTTGAACCCCCCAAGGTGCCTTGGCTGGCCAATTTTTTGGCAAAGGGACAGAATAGGACTTTGTGAAATACAAAGTTCTTCTCCATATAAAACATGCCAAATGCCTCCTTCTTCTAAGCCATTCTTCCTCCTCTTTATTTCTTCTTCTTCATTAGAATTCATCATCCTTCTCTACTTCTTAAGAATTCCTTAATCCTCCTTAACATATAATCTTCACTTAGGATATGGAATTCAAAAGGTTTCTTCATCTTCAACCGAGCTCCTGAATCAAATATTTCTTCAAGGAACTTCATTGATCTAATCAGAGATCAATTGGAACATATTCTGATTCACATGCACTAAGTGATAGTGCATGGACTTCTTTAGCTCACTTCATCCACTTAGAAGTTGTGGATGGCTCTCTTCAACTCCTCATGCATTGTGAAGACAATACATGGTCTTCAAACAATGTTGTGACATTGTATCATCAGGATACAAGTTCTTAGAACTTAAAGACCAGTTCAACAATCGTCTGATTTACTAGAGAATGTTTCAACCACATCTCCAATGCCACTTAGTGAATCTCCTAAGTGACATTCCTCTAAGTTCCATGTCCATTCTCCATTCTTTACCAACACCATTACAACCTTTGTCATTCACATTTGACATTCCCTGACTTCCATTCATTCCAAGACAACTTCATGTCTCATTGACAACAAATGCAACACAATGCACTTCAATCTCCCCCTTTGCTCCTAAGTGACATTCCTCTAAGTTCCATGTCCATTCTCCATTCTTTACCAACACCATTACAACCTTTGTCATTCACATTTGACATTCCCTGACTTCCATTCATTCCAAGACAACTTCATGTCTCATTGACAACAAATGCAACACAATGCACTTCATAATCATTACATCTTATGATTGGGTAGATCACACTATATAATCCTTACAAATTATTACTAGGTAAAATCCTGGATATATAATCATTTTATTATGTTATGGGGAAGATCCCACTACATATGCATTACACCATGTTTCTGGGTGGATCCCTCTATATAAGCATTATAGCATGTGACTAAGTAGAGATCACTATATAAGTATTATAGAATGTGACTAGGTAGTGACCACAATATAAGAATTTTAGAAATAATCTCAACATAATTCATAACAACATGAATATCATAATATCATACCATAAGACTCTATGGATAATTTCACCAATTACCATTGTCTTCTAAACACCGATTTATCCAATTAATCAATGGAGAATCTTTTTCAAAGTTGAATCCTAATCAAGAAAACACCTAAATTATTATCTCATAAAAAATTCATATTTAATCCATTTTCAAATTCATTATGATTCATGGGTATGCTCACCTTATAGTTAGACTCAATCTAGGTCTAAACTCCATTTGATCCAAAGGGGACCAAGGATCGAGATAAAACATGATTTCTCATCAAAAAAAATATTTTTAATTAAAATTAAAATTGTTTTGGTGCAATGTCACAATATTTCACATACTAAACAATTTAGAACATACAAAATGGGTTTTATATACACTAAATAACTTTATCTAATGATTGAGTAACACCAATAAGGAAATTCCAATGTGAACAACTGTGATGGAGATGAAAAAAGAAAACCTAGACCACCAAACATATATAATCAACACCAAAGCATCCACATTAATGATTTTACACCACAACCCTAGAGAAAAATATAAGATTGGGGACAACCAATTAAAAATAACTCATCAGAGATTTATCACATTATCGGGATTTCCAAAATTGAAGAAGGCACTACAAAATCATCAGTAAAATTCCACGTGAGTGAGAGATGAGAGGATAGACTAAAATAATCTAATAAAAATATGAAAGTTATGGCATAAAACCACAAACACTGATAAATAAAAAGCATAAAATCCAATTGTATTCTGTATTTCCAAAATTATGAGTTGGGAAAAAAAGCATTGCCTTAGTTTAATATTAATTTTGATCAAGAATTACATGGCATGAACTAGTTCCTCATCATTTTAACATTTCATACCTTGAAACCATTCACATTGTCTTCCTAAACACATTTACACATCATGTATTATGTTCATGGTGTATAAATATCATGTAGAAAACTCTTAACCCATCACTATAGAAATAACCTAAACATCCTCCAAATCCTTCAAAAACTATAGTGAACCCCCATAATAAATTAAACATTTTATACCCACACTCCACTAATTATAACTAACATACATCCTTTGGATTTAATCCATTTCCCCCAAAACAAATATCTCCATACCTACTGAAAAGACTTAAACACACCTAACAAAAGGATTCATAATAAAAACACAAAGGGAGATGTACCTAGGAAATGATGGAATCTTATAACCACCCACCATATAACATATCACCCCAAAGATTCTCCAAGAATCAATATAGAGTCCTTAAGAATAATTTAACCACAGGTATTTCATATCAGACTCCTTCTTACATCTCTCTTCTTGTGCATTCCCATGTTTTCACTACACTCCCACCAAGGGTTTGGTCCTTCCCCAAAGATAACAATCAAAATTGTCCACAATTCGTATTAGATTCTCCTCAAAGAACACATATACACAAAACTCTACATCATCAATTTCTATCATGTGACAAGGGTCCGGAAGACATCTCTAAAATTAAGAATCATAAAACACATCATCCATGGTACTATATGATTAGGGAATTCCCAATCAATACTCCACTAGACATACTATATCAACTTTCTCCATCGTCATATTAAAAATGAGTGTTAGGTTTCACTTCATTATGATATAGAATTTACCCATCCTACGTGTCACCTGATGGAAAACAAAATGAAAAAAAATAAATCTTCATAGGTGGTATCTAATGGTCAGTGTAGTATTTCATCCTACTCTACATGGTCATCAACTCCTTCCTAACCAACTAAACCTACTCTGACATCTCCTATGTGAGACTAGGTCCAACAAGCACTAATACACCTACCTCTAACTAGAAATGTGGCACAGATAATGGAATTCCATATAAGGCCTCGAAAGGATCCAATTTTTTTTATGCCTGAAATATATTATAATAGTTAAATTCCATGATTTCCATATTATCCTCCCACAAACCATCAAAATCCAAAACCTAGGGTCATAACATATCCCCTAATAATGGAATAGTCTTATTATATTGGTTGTTAATCTATGGAATATATGCCATATTCAGAATAACTTTGGATCATAAGGACTTATAATGACCATGCCAAAACAAAGATGTGAAATGAGGATCTCTATTAGAAAAAACACAGTTCAAAAAACCTTGTAGACAAACTATTTCCCTTACATAAAAACTAAATAGATCATCATTGGTGAAGGTATCCCTGATAGGGAAAAAGTGTTCTAGATTGATTAGTTGATCCAAAACCACCCATACCACATCATTATATAAAGGTTTCCTAGGTAATCCTATCAGAAAATTTATAGTGAGATCATCCAACATCAATTTTGGAATGGGAAGAGGCTATAATGGACACTATGCCTTTAATGCTTAGACCTCACCTGCTGACAAGTGAAATATCTTTCCAAAAATCATGACATCATATTTTTTGTCCCATACCACCAGTACTGTCTATAGATGTCACAATACATCATTTTCAACCTAGCATGTACCACCAATCTAGAAGTATGAAACTCCCTCCTTATCTTCTCACACAATCTATAGGAACCCATACTCAACAATTGAAGGGATGAAAATTTCTACGACCAAAAGACTATCTTAATAAATAATCCCCATCATATATTCTATCCCAAAAAATCAATTCACTCCAAATTATATAACTACTTGTTCTTGATACAGTCAAAATGTATAGGCATAATAGATACAAAAGTCAGAGCTACTCATCCTTGGGACTACTGAACCTGAAGATAGAAATCATCAAATAGTTCCATCATCCACCACTTATTGCAAGACTACCACATTTCCTCTATCTGTATATTTTATCTCAATTCATGGAAAATGAAATTTCTTTTACCATGTGCATAATCCATATTGAGGTTGAAATACTATAGATACTCAAACCACCATATCTGCTAAAGGTTTAGGTCCCACTGAGATAAGATATACATGAGTATCTTGTGATCTTTGTACACCACAAAACTCTCTCAAAAAATATAGTTTCTACAAAATATTAGGGAATTTACCAATTCTAATAACACTATATCATGAGTAGGAAAATTTCTCTCAGGCAGACTTAGTAGTTTGGATCCATATGTAACCACTTGATCCTACTGCATCAGAACTACTCAGTGTGTAACTATAGAGGCATCACAGTACACAGTATATGTCTTACATGGTTCATGTAAGAAGAGGATAAATGTTAGGGTAAACCTACTCTTCATCACTTTAAATGATCTCTCCAAATTTTATATCCAAACAAACTTCACTACTTTTTTGGTCGTCTCATACATCGGTGCCGCCAAACGGGAAAAGTCCTTGATAAGGCACTGATAAAAACCCGTTAGAACAAGAAAACTACAAATTTCGATGATATTCTTGGGTAGATTATAATATAACATGGTTGTAACCATATCTGGGTCCACTAACTCTCCAACCTCTATGATTACATGACACAATAAGTTCACTCTATCTATCTAGAAATTCCATTTGGATAGCTAGTTGTAAAGCCAATGCTCTCTCAATGTACCCAAATTGATTTTAAGATGTAGGATATCATCATCTACTAACAATAAGTACTATATGATTTCATTGATAATGACCACCAAAAAACGATCTAGAAAATTATGAATGATCTGATTCATAAAGACCACAAATACTATTGGTGCATTCGTCACACCAAATAACATCACCATGAACTCTTACAATCCATACCTGATCTTAAACGTAGTTTGAGGTATGTTTGATGATATCACCATAAACTGGTGGTATCCTAATATCAAGTCAGTATTATATAATTTAATATCACCTCTTAGTAGATCAAAGAGATCATCAATGTATCGAACGAGATAATTGTTCTTGACCATCATCATTTTTAGTCTTTGACAATCCATGCATAATCATATTGTATCATCATCCTTCTTAGTGAAAAGGACTAGATAACACCAAGGGGATGTACAGTACCATATTAAACCCTTATCATCCTGATCATACAACTATACATTGATCTCAAAAGGATCTACCAATGTCATCCTATAAGGAATAATAGAAACTAGTTCAACTCCTAGATCCAAATCGATAGTGACCTCAATCTCTCACTCTAGTGTAATCCGTGAAACTCGTCAGGAAAGAAATACTTAATATATTCTACCATTGGGGGAAAATTAACCTTCTATATTCCATTATCTTCTAGTATAAGGCTTATTATATGATCCATGAGATAATCTAATCTATACTGAATTGGTCCGACGTGACCAACCTAAAGATCGCATTCACCTTGGTGAGTATATATACCACCGTCTAGAGATAGAAAGATAACTTTCATTTGAAAAAAAGATATGACCCTGTTATATAACTAACCAATCCATTATAAAAAAAATTAATCCTATCATTTCCCTCACAAAAAATTCCAAAAGTAAATGATAGCTACCAATTTCAAGAAAACACTGCAAGAAACATCTAATATTATTGACCACATTCCTAATGGTGTGTTGACGGAAAAGACACCATCCAATATTCCCAAAACAAAGACCAAGAATTAAAAAAACATATATAATCGAATGTAATTCTCTTCTATCAAAAAAGTACCATGTAAGAGTATATTATATAAGAATCATACCTTTGAAGGTAGAAGGTCATGTATCCAAGCTACCCAGAGTAGACTGAATAGCATGTAACTGAATTTTCTATATGACCTAGGATGTATTCTAACAACACTTCATTTTTCCCTCTAGATAGTATAGTCAGTTTTTCACTAGGGTAAACCATCCCTTTCCACAACTTAATCCTCTAGTGGACCTCCAACTACCAGTATGAAGATGGGTAGTCGAGTCCTTCCTAGAATATGGTACTTGTCTTTATCTCATTCCACTACTATGGTATTGAATTTCCAAAAAAAACCTCTACAGTTTTCCTAGCCTACTATAAGCATGGAACTATAATATAAGGTATGGACATTGATGCTACCTATGGAAAAACATTTCACACTTGTAGCACTACAATGGAATGTTGTCTTGATATGGCTTCACACTTCCTCGACTGATCTTCCCATTGTTTCCTTAGTGATAACCATCATAGTAGTGCTTATTTCCATTAGAGGATAAGATCCATGTTCAACACGATGAAACATCCTACACGTTTCTCTATTGCACTCTCACATTACCTCCCATGATGAGTGTCTGGTTCATCATGTACTCATAACTGCTCAAATAGAAGACATTATCCTATGACCTAGTCTCTTAGTGAATCCCATATTTAGAGAACCTCAACCTATAAATCTCACTAGCCACTAAAGATGGAAAAAATCATTTTAGGTTAATGAAATATCTAGTATAGTCCATCACTATCATGCCCTCCTATGTCAGGTGCATGAACACATGATACATCTTATTCCTCAGCATATCTAGATAGAAGTGGCTCTGGAACTTCATTACAAAGTCCGAACAAGGTAAATCATTTTGATTAACATAATTCTCAAAATATTCTCCCCAATGATTGTAAGGTCTAGGAAGTATGTATGTAGCAAGAATGACCCACTTATTCTTGGGTGTCTCAAGGTTTTTGAAGATCATCTGGATAGACTCAATCTTGAAATCGTCTTCCTAGGATCCTTATTCCCTAGAAAAAATAGGCATTTATTGTAGCTAGTACACTCTCGTAAGCTCATATATCAAAGGCATGGTGTGAGTGGTCTCCCTTTACATTTATCACATGAACATTATGAATATTTCATGAAGATAAACATCCTTATGGTCCTTAGTTTCTATAGGAATATTTTTTTAGATATGTTAGGAGCGTGTTTATTTGAAAACTCTTGATTCTCAACTCAAAGATGAAAAGGATTAATTTTATATAGAAGAATAATGAAATACAAGGAACACTAGATAGAAATATGGTCAACCCCATCAGGTGACAAACATAGAAAACCACTATCTCATAGTCCCTCTAAACATGAATTAACATATCAATTAGCATAACATAATCATTCATTCATACTAATTTATCATATATAATAAGGTTATCATTTCACATTTCAAATAGTAAAATATATCGCACGAAATATATATGTCTCTATAACGAACAATATATGTCATTGTATATCTCTTTGAGAATATCATGATGCATGAATACAAATATCATACCATGCCATCCCAAATGTAAAATATCAATAATCAGGAAAATCAAAAAACATGTGAATCACCCCTGGTGAAATATAATCAATCAAAACTAGTGAATAGAAATAACAAAAATCACATCCCTCAGAACTATGATTTTTCCCTCATACATGGGATAGTTTCACACATGAAGAAGCTCATTACTAAGCCATGACACATCCTAGTCTCCTTTCAACCTATCCAAAATTATAAAGTATAAAAAAAACTGACTCCTGATACACATCTTTTTAATGTTCCCCAACCTGGAACACTCTCATGTTACCAAATCAGTTTGGTTACTAGACCTCAAGTCTACCCCCACATATTCCAGTGGTTTTAAAATTATACTGAGGTTTGATGAATATAGTGGGGATATTATACACCCTAGTATGATGTTATAATAACAAAAATATAATATATCAATGTAATGAAATAGAAAAAAACATTATAAATAAAAAATGAGTAAATTGATAATAAAAGTCAACTAAAAAAATCCAATAATAATTATAGAATAATGTTATTATATGATAGAATGTACTAAATGGCAATTTGTAAGTAATATAAATAAAAGACCAAGTAGACTCAAATGAAAACTCCAAAACCTAGATCCCAAACCCCATATTGGTCCCACCTCTAAGCTTCATCCCATCTAATTACAAAAAATCATCAAAAATGTACCCTTCCCTTTTCAAAACCTTCATCCCTGTAATCTGATCTAGTACCAAACAACTGCCTAAATAGGGTGTGAGTACTATTCAATAGATCAAAACCATTATGTCAAAAAAACTTATAATAATTGCCTTCAATAATGATATGAAAAGGTGTATTACATAATTTAAAAGTTAAAATAATACAATATCCATCCTACATCAGCACCATACTGGAATATCTCTTTGCATATAGAGTAACAATGCCACCCATGACCATATCCACGGAATAATCTCATAACAGTAATAGATAACTATGCATTAACCTTATAAATATATAAAAACAACCATGTAAGACTATGAAGATCCCTATATATAAGAATTACAATATGTGATGCGGTCAAAATACACTATTTATGAATTACATCATGTGATTGGGTTAAAACATGCAATATAAGTATTACGGCATGTGATTGGGTAGGTCCCGCTATATAAGAATTATTGAATATGATTGGGACAAAAACATTCTATATAATAATTTATGTATGTGTCTATTTAAATAATACTATATAATCATTAAATCATATGACTGGGAATATCAATCTATATAATTATTACTACATGTGACTAGGTCAAAAATCAATTATATACGCATTTCATCATGTGACTTGGTAAATCCCTCTATATAGGCATTTCAACATAAATAAAAATATAATTAATAACATATGAGTATAATAATATCATATCATAATACACAATGATTATTTCTTCCAATTACTATTGTATTTCAATTACCTAATTTCTCAATTAATCAGGGAATCTATTTTCTAAATGTGAATCTTTGTCATCAAAACTATCGGAAGCAATGATTTTTTTAATATAGAAATAGAGTGTATTTTTTGTTTGTTTTTAATCCACATTGGTTTTATTAGGGAGGTTACAGGGAAAGCTATATTATGGTTTAGGAGGATTCAGTGTTGAAAGTGTCGTCTTTTTCCAAGTGTATGCTAGTTTTTTGGGCTCAAAATCTGGATGTAAGAGAAGGCTTTGCAATTGGAGATATTTCCATGGATGAATCTTAATTTATATGTTAAAGGAATGGGTTTTCTAAATATTGTAGTTTCATGGAGGTATGGATCTTTGTGAAGGAATCCACTGCCATGAAGGTTTGAAGGTTCATGAATGCACGATGGGGGCATTGTAACCTACACAGCTATTAGAATATTCATGAATGGATTAAATTTAACTAGAGATTTTTGAATAATAGGGACTCTTGAACATGAATTTAGAGATTCATGAAATGTTTATTAGGATCTTGGAAGATTCGATAAAGGTTGAGTATATAAATAGGAAGCCACACTCACATCATTTTAGGAGAATAGAATAGGAGAAAAGGATGAAATAATATGAATTTATGAGGGTTGGGTGATTTGGGAATCGGGAATTCTTTGCAAGATTGAGCATCCTGAAAAACCTTTTATAGTCTTTACCGATGCAAAGGATTTTTAGAAAATGGAGTTTCGTGAAGACTAAGAGTTTCATGAATACATAGTGTTACATTAAAGTTGTGAGCTTTTCGAAGGATGGGAACTTGTGAAGGTGTGTGGATTTCTGAATGATGGAATTTATTTAAAACATAAAGGGGTTAAAAATGTTAGGAGATTCATTAACAAAATTGTTGAAATCTATTTTAAGAGAATAATTTATTCAATTCCGTCAACATTTTTGGTATTTTGAAAGGAATGTATCATGATAATTAAGAACAAAGACTTAAATTTCCAATTTAACTCTAATGGTAGTGAGCTAGGGGAGTTGATGGTAGTGTTAGGACGGAGGCAGTGTGTTATCCCTAAAATTCATGTAAATGCATTGTTCCTAGTGTATATTGGCTATCTCTGATCTTCTATTATTCAAATTAACTACTAAATCATAGTGGATTTAGGTTTGACCGAAACACTGCTAGTGTATACTCCATAGAATAAATCATAGTGGTGAACAATGTCAAATTGTTGTGTTGTGTCTCTGCATATGAATTTTTAACAACTACAAAATTACATCAGATAAGTTTTTTGAGTTCCTACCAATGTGAGATTGAGATCCATCACATTAAAAGAAAAAGGTTACACCTTGATTAACACCTCCCCTCTTAGGGTTTTCTAGGGTCCTATAAAAATAAATATCATCTCATTTCATGCTAAATTCGAATTTAATAAATTTTACAATTTATTGGGATTCAAGGGTATTCTCACCCAACAAGTTGCCTCAAGCCAGGTCTAAGCACCATTGGATCCAAAGGGGGCCAATGAGTGATCCAACACTGGATTTATCATAAAAAATAATTTGATAAATTAAATCTCACATTGTTTTGTCACAGTTGTACATTATTGAACATACTTACCAATTTATGATAGACCGAAAGGGGTTTGTATAGGACACATACCTTTATCCAGTGACAAGTAAAAACCAGTGAAAAATGCTAATGGGAATGAATGTGATGTAGATCAATGATGAAAAACTAGATAACCCAACATCCATATTCAATACACAAACAACCATGGACTGGATATTCAACATCCATAATGGAGAACAATGGATTATTCGGAAATATCATGCAAAACAACTCATCAGAGATTGATCATTTTATTGGGATAACTAGAAGGAAATAAGGAACTCCATACTCCCATAGAAAATTCCAAGGACTCAATAGAGGATATTTTATATCAAAATAATGAAATAAATATATGAATGATAGGGATTATAGCTATTGATCTTGAAAAATACACAGTGTGCAATCTTTTTTACATTGTGTATTTCCCAATATATGTGTTATATTAAAAAATGTGTCACCTCGAGTTAATATTAATATTGATTGAGCATTATATGGTGTGAAATAGTTTGATGAATTATATTAATTTCATTACCTAAATCCATTCATGATTTCTACCGTTCCACATTTACATGTCATGTATTAGGTTCACGACATGTAAATGTCTAGTTGACAACTCTTAACCCAACTCTATAAAAAGAATCATACCTACCTCCAAATCCTTACAAACTTATAGTGAACCCCCATAATCCATTATAACATTTATACCTAGACGCCAATAATTCAAAAAAAACATACAACACTAGGATTTAATTAATTTTCTCACAAAAAATCAATGTCTCCCCAATGAAAATATTCAAACCCACCTAAAAAAAGAAGTTTAATAAAAACACAAAGAGGTACATACCTAGAAAAAGATGGGATCTTACAACCATTGTCAAAGATTTTATTCTTAATCATATATATAATATTTATCATGACAAAATTATCATTTTTATTCAACAATTACACTTTTAAAACTAAAAATAAAATGTGGTTATGAAAAATGAACTACATTACACCCACAGTGATGGTTGGTCGAATGTGTGCATGAGTAACGTTTCCATTTTTCAACGATAATTATTGAAAAAAAATTACTATTATTTTATCCTTACATATTCATAATTATATCATAAATACGTTATTATTTATTTAAATAATCTTATATATGCTAGTCATGTAATGTGGTGTATAAAAATGATTCACTTCACTTCATAGATGTTGTAATCCACACATATGCACAAATGACGTTATCATTTTTCAATAAATATAATGTAAAAAAACAGATTATATATTATATTTGAATAATTATTATTATTTCATTAATATAAAATACATATACACATTAAATACATCATTATAAAAAGTTAGGAGAGGTAGTTATTGAAAATTAATTATATTGGTTTCTAAGGTGGTAGTCTTTTATAAACACAAAGAATTATTGTGTTTCTGAAGTTATGCAAGAGGAGATAGATGTAAGAAATTCCATTAACGTAATAAAATAAAATTATATTTAATAAACATGAATTTTTTCAGTATAATTGAAGAATAATTTAAGAACATATAAGATGAAATAAAACAAAAAAATTATATAAGAGACTAAACCACTTCTTCAGAAAAATTTCATTTATTTTCACATTAAAACCTCAAAGACTGGTATTATTATCCAAATGAAAACTTAAAACCTTGGGATGGATATTATGAAGGTATTTTTTTATGGTATTTTCCAAAAATAAATGGCTATCAACATTTCAATAAAATAAGAAATGATGTTCCCATTAATAAATGAGGGGAGGGTTCATTGGAATTACATAAATTATTAAATTAATATTATATAATTTTATGGAAAAAATTAAAAAAAAAAAATATATAAATAATAGGTTAATGATTGGTAAAAAACATCTCATCCATCAAAATTTGGAAAATTTTACATTAGGTTTATACCCTTTTTTATTTATTTTAACCATCGTTAAACTAGAATCATTAAGTGATAATAAAACAAATATATAGAACCACTAAAATATATATATGAATCCCATGATGAAGAACCTTTGATGCATAGATGTGATTTTTCTAATGTGGAACATCATATACATACATACTTTTACATTAGTGTAATACTTAATATATTTATAATCTTTCACATCATCACATTTAAATAACTGATTTTTTACATGAGGGTAACCAACCCAACATTGGGGTATGGTGGGGATTCATGAATATGACTTAAATCTATAAGAGATTCCCTAAGTAAAAAATAACTCCCCCTTATAGGGTGTGATAAGACCGACCTCCCATCCACTCAACCAATGTGAGTTCCTACATGTCAATGGTAATACACCCCAATGATCACCTCCCTTTCAAAATCAGGTCTATATATTTTCATTTGTTTGGTAGTCATTGGGTGTTTTCAGTTCCATAAATAAATCACATTGTAATTCTAATATTATATAAAAATAATGAAATTAATATATTTTCAAAATTTAATAATATTAATATATATATCTTTCTGTGTGTGTGTTTTTGAATGTATTTGTGTTGATAAAATAAATTCTTTCTATGAAATCATAAATTCTAAAAAATGGAATATTTAAGATTTCCAATTGAATCATCACCATAATTTATATCAAATATCAAAGGAACTATATAATAATATCAAATAAGTATATGAATTAAATATGAATATTCATTGAGTTATGAATCCATCACTTTGGTGTAAGGACCAAAACTGCCAAATTGAAACATGTGTGTGAAACGATAGAGTTAACACATAAACACGGATTTTTAACAAATAAATTTTTATGTATGGCTAATTTTAAATAATATTGGAATTATATATCATAATATAATTATTAATATGGTTATTTTATAAATTTATATTAAATTTAAATTTATTATTCAAATGTTTATAGTATGTTTGACTAAGTGAAAGTATAAGGTAATGGGGATTTTTAACTCCATTTCCTTTAATTTTATTTTATCACCTTTTAATTTACTATGTTATCCAAATATTATTAATGTCATGACCACTAATTTTTTATATATAATTTAAAAATTTATATGTATATTTACATTTGTCCTCATAATTATTTCATTTTTTAATTTCTATTTCACATATTATGATCTTTTTAAGGGTTCTTGGTCTTAATTTCTAATTCCTTGAGACATGTTTCATGTTGTGCACCATAGTTTATTTTATATGGAAATCATAATACCACATTAATGTATTTTTACATATTATTTCATGTAAATTATATTTTTTAAATAATCATGTTAATTCACTTCATTAAATAGATTTTTTATTCCAAAGTTACCAAAGTTGTAAGGATTTATCATCATAAACTTCATTCCTTGAGAATGTTTTTGATTTATAAAAATATATTCATTTATATAGTGTATATAATCCCACATTGAATTATTATATAATGAATCTATTTATAATCATGATTTTCCAACATTCTTCTCAAGTTTATTCATTTAATTTTTTATTTGAAAATTTGTAAGTGATTTTTCATTAAATATATGTTTTAAATGATTTAAAATAATTCTATTCTTTTTCAATGTTCTTAAAATTGATTTATAGAATTTTTTAACTTAAATTAAATGGTTTTTATTTTTTATTATTAATATCTTTAACATTATTTCCAATTTATTAAAACAATTTTTTTTATAGAAATTATATTACTCACATTTGACTATATTTATAAAAGTGTCAAAATAATATTTTTTTAATGTATATAGAATGAATGGATTTTCCATTATTCATGACCATTTTTTGTTATCAATAATACTTTAGAGGAATTTTTATTTTATCAAATAAAATAGTATTCCCATTATTATGAAAATTGTTATATTTTAAAAGCTGTAAAAAGAAATGAATATTTCCACTTGTTTTTTAATGAATATTTACAATAGTTTTTTACAAGACTATTCCATATATGTTGAAAAACATTAAATTATTCGAATTCTTAACTTTATATATGTTCTAATGAATTTTTCCACTTTATTTATATTTATTTATTATGAGAATATTTTATCGAAATTGTCACGAATCTAATTTTGTTTACATAGATTATTTAAAGAAATGATGTATGGAATGAGTTCTGTGATGAAATTACAAGATCCTATGTGTTTTATTCATGTTATAGTTTTTGGATATTTTATATGATGATGGGTGATTTTGATATATCCCACCAATGCATTGGTTAATGATATGTTCTCTAGAGGAGATGTAACAACCTCAAATCTAGTAATAGAGAGACTATGTATACTTTATTACGTTGATATAAGATGCATGAGATCACATCCAAAAAGAATTATTAGTTTATTAGTCTTCGTAAACTAGTTACATGAATTATTTACTTCTTACATTATAAATCAGATATAATATATAGTATAAGTAATTATTATGCATCCATAAACTGATTAAAATATTTATTTATCATACCATGGGGAGGGGAAAAAGGGTGAGATCATATTCTCAGTAAGGGAATACAAAAAATAAAATCTATCATGAATAAATAAGGAATAATCAATATGGAAGGGTAGATAACTAAAAACACATTCCATTTTATCAATAACAAGGGTAAATAATTCATTTGTGGGTAATATTAATGATGTAATATCATGGATAATAATAACTGAATTATTAGCGATGTTAATGATTAATATGCGAAATCAAGATTTCATACATCATCATATATTTTCCTCCTAGACCTTACATCATGATAGATTAAACTATGGCTAGGTAAACACCAACAACCCATTTAATAATGCTAGACAACTGGTTTGTCTCATGAGACCTTTCGATGCATCAATGGGATATCTATAATAAGGTCCCACTCATCACTGTATTTTCAATTCATTATTCATATATTTAATGATAAAATTACTTCATAAATATATGCCTTATTAATAATTTCCATACTGAATAAATAATATGGAATATCAATATTTCCCTAATCAATAAAATTTCTTTTATATTAAAACCTCATATGTAGAAATGATAGAATTATTAAGAAATAATCATATCCATGATATAAAGAATATTAATATTTAATAAAAATTAAATTTCTAACGAAATATTAGAGTTAAAAATTGAATGTTTCAAGATACCATTAACAACCATCATAATTATTCAAGAGATTAGTGGTGACAATTATAATAGTTACATTTATAGTAAGACCTACTCTCCCAAAGAATTAAAGAAAATTAAAGAGAAATATTTAAAATAAGTTTTTAGATATGGGTTATCCTTGTAAACCCATTTAAATAATTTATAATAATCTAAATATAATAGTATGGTTATGGTTTTAGGAATATCCATTAACATCATATATGTTAATAAGAAACATTACTTTTGATTATTTGTAAAATAATGTTGAAAATACACCTTCCAAAAAAGTTATGAATATTCCTTTCAAACCATTTAAAAATTATAGGATAAAATATCCTTTAAATATATTTTTATTAAAAAAATTAACTTTTGTAAAATAATTTTGGAAGATAGGGATAAAAAAGTGAAATATACTTGGTAAAAAATTGAAATAAATCATGTTTTCTTTTAAACATTTCTTTGAGTGATTCAAGTTACAAATAGAGGAAAATATGGATCAAAACATGGATACACCTTAAAAGCATATTGTATAATAAAATAAATTTATTTTATGAATGATATGATATATGTTTCAGTCATTTAATGTAATATAAATTCAAAAATAATGATATTATAAATTAAATTCATACCTATTAGGTAAACATTAAATTAGGAACTCATAAAATAGTAACATGAATTGAATAATATCATGAATAAATATATATTCTTATTAAATAAATCAAATGGAAAGTATATGCACCTCATAAATGTAAATAGGTTCATAATACCAAATATGTCTCAATAGAGTAGAAATTGATATTAAATCCCTTACAAATATAGAATAATTGGAGTAAGAATTAATCAATGAATGGATTATGTGTAACAAATATAATTCTAAATAAACAATTGGAAATATAAAATAATAAATGCATAATTCATTTTAGATATAATCATATAAAAACATAGTCAAAAAAGTATAAGTATAACCCAATGATTAGAAATTAAGTTTAAAAACCACTTACCGCATGGTAACATTCATTTTTAACACTATTGGATTAAATAATTTTAATTTCAATTTGAAATTACATTTATATTTAATTAATAATTATATAACATGTAATATGGGTAGTATATACACCATGTAAACATAAATTTGATCATAAAAGCTAATTTGTATCAATAAAAATTTGAGAAGAAAAACCCTTACCTCATCTTTCCCATTAGTTGGGAATTATTTAAACTTCTATATTTTGCTTTTAAGAATATTACAAATTTATAACAAAATCATATTATTATTTATAATATCATATATTATCCTCTTATAATATCATATCACTCATTTTATAATAATATTTCATTATTACCGTTCTTTTGGGTGGTAACTGCTTCATTTTCTCATGTATGTTTTGTCATGAATGTTTCTTTTTGTAACACCATTAATTTATAAATGATATACATTGTATTTTATATAATATGTGACATGGAACTTAGAGCTTAAATACCCATGAAATATATATCATTATCACCTAGACATTAAATTGAAGGGTATAATAAGTAATAAATAAATTCTGAGAATCTTGGTTATCTATTGATTATAAATAAAATAATAATCATTTAAAAATTAAATTTGTTCTTAAAAACAATATTTTTTTCTAAAAGACGTTTTAGTTTTTTGACACACATGAATCAACCAAATTCACATCATACAAAGGTAAAAAAATGGCTCAATGGATAGTATCCAATTTTCTATTATAATGAAGGGCTTCACATCAGGTTCACAATGTTAGTTTTGTCCTGATTCACCCCGTACCACGGAAAACAAAATGGACAGACAAAAAGTAACCAAATGTCTATTATTATAAAGTATGTCACACCGGGTTCACCGTTTTTTTTTGGTTCCAAGGTGCGTAGTGTCCCTTTTTGGTGAGAGAGATGGTCTCGCCAGGATTGGAAGTGTATCCTTTATTTGTTTCCACAAAGGAGGTTCCACAGTTGAATGGTCATGGAGGGTGATTTCAAGGGGCTAAATGTTTTGTGCAATTGACCCACGTTGGGAATAATGTCCATAGATGGTATCCAATGGGTTTATTCCTGAATCCAGAAACCCCAAATAGCCCTTTTATCTATGATTTAGGGGCCTTATTTCCAATGTTTTTCATTCATTGGATGGCCAATTATCCAACAACACTTCATAAATCCATTGGTCGATAGGATGGGAGGTTGGGCGCAACATTCCCTTTTGGGGGGGGGGGAACTATTTTCTACTCCAGGACTCTCTTATAGATTTAATAAATGTTCATATTTTTATGAATCCTTAGTTCATTCACTGGCATGTGTCTATGGATTACCCATGGGTTATAAAATCAATCACAGATATACATGGATCAGTAATTACTAAGACGGCGCTATTTTAAGCCATATGATGATGTGCTCTGCAGTTTATCTCCATACAAGGGGAGAAAGTTGTTTCGATGTCAGGATTGAACCCATAAGATGAGATTGCTATATATCCTCATGAGAGGAATCATAACCCATTTAGATTGTTTCCACTTAATTGTACATATCACCATTTATAGTCATCCGACGAGGGCCCATCCATGCAGTTTAACGTCATGTGGTAAGGAAATCTAGGCGAAATGTGCCGAGTAAAGATTCTATGTGCGGCTTACACTGAGGAAACCCAGGAAAACCAATGAAAGATATGGTCTTCTAAGATGATATAATCCTATTGGGGATATGGACCAGAAAGAATTAGGGTTAATTTGGGGATTGGATTTGGACCTTAGGGAGGCTTCCTATGTATCCCCTCCAATGTGGAATCAAAAGTCTGCATGCTTTAATTAATTTAGGTCTTATACATAGGAGGAGGCCCTTCTTAAAGGAGTCTTGTTTTGGATTACTCCTGAATAGGATTCCCAAGTAAGTAGGTGGGAATCCTTATTGGGGATGACTTTTAAAATAAATATTCCCTTAATCTTGGGCCTTAGGTAGGTGTCATATGTATCCTAGTAAGAGAATGAATCAGAGTTATAGTAGTTAAACTATTTACATGATTATACCTAAGAGGTTGCCTTGTTTGGGGATATACAGATGTCATGAACACCGCCAACCTCTTATCCCATGTGATTCATGATCGTTGTGAGAAAAAAGTGGATGTAGTGGATCTAGAGATCACACATCTCACATCATCTACTGATAGAAGGTACTGGAGCCAAAAGGGATAGGGAGAGAGAGGGAAGGAAACTGAATGTGATAATTTCCAATCCTGTGTTAATATCCAAGAGAGTGACACTTTGAAATCTACTCAGATATGTCTTGGGATGATCCTAAGAGGATAAAGGGTGTCACCTCCAATATATGGGTCAGGGAATTACCTTAGGAGGAGAGAACAACAATGAGTTTTGGGAAAGGTGGGAATTATTTATCCCTCCCAAATGGAAAGGTGAGCATGATACCTTTTACTTGTCCCTATCCAACATTGAATGGAAAAGCTAGTGATTACCCTTGATCCCTATAATAGGGAGGTTCCCATGAGTATTATAGGTTGGGCCCTGGGATACAATGGGAATATAAACATAAAGACATTATGGGTGCTCGTACCATTGTGAGTATTACCAATGTGAATCCTCTTACCATGGGTATGTAAACTAAAAAGGATGTGTTGATGTGCCCGATGGTTTTATCATATGGTCTGGTGGATTTGGAAGAGGCTTTGGCCTAATGCCGAAGGACTAGTTAGTGGCGGGGATTCAGAGGATGGGATGGAAATGAAAGGTCTTGATCTGTAATGGATGGTGGAAATCCAAAATGTACCTTAATCTGTATTCAATTTGTTCATGTGGGGTGGGGTACTCTCTGCATGGTGTATTGATATGCTGGTGGAGGGATTGCCCACATACCGAGGTGGTATGCAGACCTAATGTCATCTGCATATCGAGGTTGTATGTAGACCTATTTGTGGTATGCGTACCATAGTGGTATGTGGACTCAGGTCCCATATGTATCAGGTGGTGCTACATGGTTATGGAATCCATCTGCGCAGCGAAGCACTATGCTGTGTAGGGTATCATCTATATAGTGATGCACTATACGGTACAGCAGATTAGAGAAGGGGAACCGAGCCTGTGGTTCAAAATATATTCATCCATGAATGGAATATGGTTTTTGGTTCACTAATTACGTTTGTGGTCACTTAATTATTATTATTGTACGTTTCCTTCCCTTTATGGTACACGGTGGGATTATACTGATTGGAAACTGCTTTTGGTTACACACTTCCTCGATCATTTGTCTTAGAAGTCTTATATCTGTAAACTCCAAGCTCCCAAAATTAAAATCCACTTTTTCAACTTCTTGTAGGTTCATTTAATAGGGTGTTGAGTAGGTTAAATATATTTGTAACATGACATTTTTTGGGGCAGAATTTTTTCCACAGACAAATCATTCAACAATGGATTCTGGGACTGAGGTTTGTGGTGGCTATAGTTCACTACCACAGAAGTCACCAACTCAATCTCTTGAGCATCTTTTCTTGTTCAGGGGACACCTTCTTCTTTTCCTCTCCCACAATTTGTTTAGGTTTTTGGTTGGGGATAAGGAGGAGGTCACAACGGAATACCAATTCATTTTGTTTTCTCCAACGACACAGTTCATAGGAGGCTATACAGGTGGATGTTTGTTTCATGTGTTCGGATATATTCCCTTCTAGCCCTATCAGGTGGGATATATTCCCTATGAAGGTAATACCTAGTGGGAACCATCTAGATAGTGGTAGGACTATACAACTTAGTGATGGGACTGATTTCATTGATTACTTCTGTGTTGTCCTATATGAATGGTAATACCATCCGTCAGTGGGAAATACTGATGACTATCTTGTTCTAATCAAGGTTATCCAGAGTCGCGGATGCATTTTTCGATTCATTGGCTTGAGAATTTTTCAATCAGGGGACATTAGTCAATGTTGGATCTGATGGGAAGTCTTCCAACAGTTCTCAGACATGGTTCTTCAAATGGATCAGCTCCTATTTCATGATAGCATAGTCACCATTGGCATGATTTATTACATGTTCTAAATCAGCTTTTATCTTTAGGTGTTCAGCTTATACTTGGAGTTCCACCTCCAAGCCTTTGATAAGGGCATGGTATTCTACTTCATTGTTTGCACATCCATCTAATTTTAGGAAGGAGTTTGGAAGAAATGATTTTTATGGGGATATGAGTATGAATCCCATCCCCACATTTTTGAGATTGGGGTCTTCCATTATTTTTTTTATCAGGCATATGGAGGCACCATTGAAGTGAATTTCCCACATTTGGGAGTTCTATTGAATATAGAACACTTCCTCACTGGGTAATTCAGCGTCTAATGGGGCCACCTATATTGAGGGATTCTCTTCTAGGAAATATGCTAATGCCTGTCCTTTGATGGATTCCCATGGTATAAACAATATATCTAACTGATGTAGGATGATCGCCCACCATGAAAACTATCAATTTAACATTAGATGGCTAATAATATAATTGAGAGGGATGCTACATGAGACCAAATGGACTTCATGGTGCTGCAATTAATGCCTTAGATTCTAGACTGCAAATAGTAATCCAAGTCAAACCTTCTACAAATTTTAATAATGAGTCTCATCATCAATCATAGTTTGGGTGAGGTAATAGAGACTATTCTTGCTGCTGACATCATTCTTTTTTGTGAGGAAGGTTCCAAGATATCGTTTCATGACAGTTACAAATAGAATTAATGGTCTTCCTTTGACAAGAAGAATTAGAAGTAGTGGGATTAAGAAATATCTATTTAGTTTGTCTAATTCTTCCTAAAAATCATATGTCCAATGTTATTCTACCCCACTCATTATCAACCAAGTGAAGGGAAAGAATTTTCTTGTGAGGATGTCTATGAAGCATTGAATGTTGGATAGGTTTACCTGGAGTCATCTTATATCCATGAGGTTGTGAGGAAGTGACATGCTTAGGAAGTACTTTTACTTTTTAGGTCTGACTTCAATTCCATGGTGGTTTATGATGATGCTGATGAATTTTACTGAGGTAACACCAAAAGAACACTATAGGGGGTTATTTTTCAGACTCTACTTTCATAGTACATTGAAGAAGGTTTCAATATCTACCATGTTGTCTCAGAATGCTTTCAACATAACCACTAGATCATCGATATAGCATTCAATAAACTTTCTTATGAAGGGTTTGAAGATGTGGTGCATGGCATGTTTATATGTAGTGCCAAAAATTTTCAAACTGAAAGGAATCGCTTTTTAGATAAACTCCCCCTGGGGATCCATGAAGGAAATGGATTATTCATCCTATTTGTCTATTCAGATATTATTATATCCTAAATAGTATTCAATGAAATATAGAGCCTCATATATGATAGTTGCATCAATCAGAAATTTTTTGATCTGGATTGGGAAGTCATCTTTTGGGAAATTCCAATTGAGATCCCTAAAGTCAATAAAACACTCATTTTCAAATTTTTCTTTTTTATGGGGATAATATTTTAAAGCCATATGGGGTATTGGACCTCCTAAACAATGTTATTTATGATGATCTTGTCGACTTAAACTTCAATTTTTGCAGCATGTGTTGGGTTCATCCTTATGGTGGCTTGCTTGTGACCACAATGGTCTTTTGGAAAGCTCAGGTAGTGAGTAGCCACCTATGGATTGAGGCATGATATTTATAAATAATTCCATGTGATAACATCTTGATTCTGCATCATCAAATAGGTTTATACAACATTATCATGGGAATACATGTTCTCACTAATTAGAGTGGGTCGCATGTCTTCTTATGTACCCAAGATTATTTCCTTTTGTTCATAAATGGTTGTAGAGATGCCTTCCCCAAATGCTAGAGGGGAATCTCTTAGGTATTATTCTTCCTCCTATACATCACCAACATCTCTCTCATCATCTTATTTTGGGGAACCAATTCTTGATATAATTTCTCCATAGTCGAGGGATGAATTCAAATTTTTTGTATGGGAGGTGAAGTCGTCTCTTATACCTCAGCCGTTAGTAGGGGATTCTTCGGAAAATATGAAATGAGGGGTAGAAGAGTTTCTTTATCTCAATTGATTGATGACATACTTACTACCACCTTATTGGACGAGGCAAGAATTTTTTATAGTTTTTATGATTGTTTGAGGGCATTCTAATCTCAATCCCCACCATTATCTTGGGAGTCAATGAGCTTTTCAATGTTATCAGGCTCAAAATCCATAACTAAAATCAGGAGGATTGCGGAATACACATCTGAATTTCCACATGTGATTTCTATCTTATTGATGGGAAGTACGTATTATTCCCCAAGCATCATGAGGGGGTCAGTGGGAATCATTTCTAAACCTTTTGTGGAGGCGACCCAATCAATTACAACAACTGAAGGTTATTTCCCCTCTTGCTCATAGAACCCTGCATCAATATAGTGTGATTTGCATAGGTGTAATGGGGCCTTTTCATCATTCAGTGGTCAACTCATTCTATTAATGCTATATTTCATGAACTTATGGTAAGAGGAGGGGATTGTTTCATGTTTATAAAGCCAGGGCCTTCCTAGTAGGGCATTAGAGGTTATATTATTTCAGATTACCAGAAACATTGGGTGAGCTATGAGGTCACCAAACTCGGTTTCAAGCTTGATTTGCCCTAACAACTTCTACCCATTTTTTTGTATCCAAACAGAGTCACGGTGCAGGGTATTAGATCATGCTCATTGTAGCCTAGCCGATGAAGTCTCATTAGTTGGGAGGAGAATAACTCCAGTGCCACCTTAATGAATAATTTATGGATATCACCACCATTAATCATTCCAGACACATATAAGGGATTGATTTTTCATTTCATTATTGCACATTCATCTTGATCCATGAAATATATAATTTCATGGAATTCTCCAATATTGGTCTCTGTTTGGTATACTTTAGTGGAAGCTTCCACGACTTCAAACTCTTGGGGACTTGGCATGGATTCGATGAGTTCCTCCTTGAGATCTGCTGATATATTAAATCCATCGATGATTCAAATATTAGCTATTGCAGAAACTAAATCTTTCAGAATGTTATTTTTCTGATCTAAAGGTTTTTTCTTCCCAACTACGGTATGAACTTTCATATGTTCTTTAGGGGCTTGATCATTTTATGTTGATGGTTGGTACCTTATGATCAAAACCAAAGGAGTCTCTATCCTTTCTAGATTGGTCTGTGAAGGTATGTATACATGCTGAGGGAAATTGGTCACTCATTATTCCTCTGATGGATAATTCAGAAGGATAGGACTGGGGTGTATTCTTGTAGGGTATGAGAATTTTCCTTTCCGATGTGTATTCATTATAGGGTCTTTCTATGGGTTTCTACAACATGAATAGTTTTAGTGGGGGTGCGGCCATAACCATGATTTCTTCTATGGTTGTATATCCATTGATAACGTTAACTTTTGTATATTCCTCCTCTAGGAACCCAATTGGGTGTGGGGAATTCTTGTTTATAGCTATATTCATCATCTATGAAGGGATCCATTAAGTGGATAACTTTAAAGATCCAAAAATAATCTCCTCTTCTGATGATGAATTTTCCTTATCATCTACCTCTGGGGGAGCCGTTTGATGGGGTGGTGCTCGTGATCTCATATCCAATGGTATGAAACCTGATAATGTCAAATCTAACATTGGTTTTGGTGTGATTTTATCTTCCTACAATTGTTTTTCTCCCTTCTGATGGGAATATTTTTTGGGCTGTTGACCTTGGATTATTTTGGGGCCAAGGATGTCAGTTTGGTTTCACAATGAGCTATTAGGGGCATATTCGGTTTATTAACTATTCTTGGTCTATACCATGGGCTTGGTTGATAGTTTTCTGAGTCATCCAGCTATATAAATTTTCCTCCTTTTTTTAACTACTATTTTATACTCCCCTCCTTTGTATGGGTCAGTGGTGGAAACATATGCCACTTACACTTGTGGTGGTCCCAACATGACTTGTCTGTAATCGATCATTCATTACATGAGTTCATTGAATAAAAACCACTACTTGATGTTGTGCCCCAATATTCGGTGTATGGGATAGTAATGTTATCATTCTTCAATTCTTACTTCATTATCCAACTTTAGCATCAGATGTTGAATAAAGAATCAATTCATGGAGGTTACAAAGTAGCCACATAATTGATCATACAAGAACAAATACATTTTAGTTCATCATTACATGAATTGAAATCTATTGAGACCCCTCTGATCATATTTTCGAGGTGTGGTAGTTGCTGACATCCAGAGGTCCCTAGACAGTTTGGTGGGGAACATAGAGCTAGAGCTAGTGTAGGGGTGGCTTAAGCATAACAGAAACCACTTCAGCTCTCCCTTCCTTTTTTACTGAGGATGACAGGGCTGTTTAAGGATTGATATTAGTCTGTATCAAGGAATCTTCTATCCTTTGAGCGATATAGGATACATTTTGAAACCCTCTTGTATATCTCACAAGAATAAGTGTTGTTCACAGCTCATCACATAGGTTGTGGTTGCACATTTCCAAATTATCATCTTGGGGAAGTGGCTAGTTCAAGGAGTAATTCAAAACCATCCATCTAGAAATGAAATATTAAACTCTCTCATTCTTTAGTTTTTTTGATGATCACGAGGTCACTGACTTCTATTTTTGGCAACATCGAGCTGAAATGGAAGAGGAACTAGCCCCAAAGATCCTCTCATCCTATTATTGAGTTAGTTGGAAAATTGGTGTACCACACAAAGAGTGAACCATGAAGAGTTTGTACAGAGAATCTAAGCTTCACAACTACATGATTATCTAGGGTTCCCATCATGGGATCCCAATAAGATATTAGAGCATCAGGTGTTCCTCTAGGTCACCTGAACTATTGAACACGGGGATCACTGTGTTCCTGAAATATGGAAGCGGAGGATCGTTGCTCACCTAATCAAGTTAGGTTTCATGTTCTATTTTTTTGGGGAATGCCTCACTTACATTGATTACATTCAATTCATTAATGGCTTGATGGTATTCAGCAGACCTTGATGCATGTCTTGTTGAACTTTTGCATGACCAGGCATAGCAGGGGGCAAGATTTGATGTCTTGGTGTTGTTGTAACGTGAGGCGGATACCAAGACGGGGGAATCATTTATATATTTTCCTTAATTTTTTCTAGTTTTTTCCCTGATGGGGGGAAATTTTGATATCATACCAAGACTAGGTTCATGTTGACATGTGGTCTTGGATCTAGCCTGAATGAGATTTTCAGACTTGCTACACCTATCAGAAAAAGCCCTAGTGTTAGAGTCACCGCATTGAAGTGTTTTTTTATGCTATACCTGAGGAATATATCTTGTGGGATGTATCACTTATAAAAAATCAATGGTGATTCGTCTTAGCTCTTTCATTTCGTCCTCATGTTGAGAAAATCTCTCCTCAAGAGTGGGGGAATCATTTTATGGGGTGGGAGAGTAGTGTCATAAACCTTTCTCTTGTTATTCCCCTTGTCAGGGATTCATGAGGGAGATATTGAACGATTGGATAAGGGAGCTCCCAAATTTAGGGTATCTCTTTGGTTCTATGTGTGCACACCTTCAGCCTTGATGTGGACTGTCTCTGAGAGGGAACCATCTTCTCCTTAATAATTATCATTTGTATAATTTCTATAAGGTCTGTGGGATTTATTTCAATGAAATTTATATTTTCATACCACATTAGGGGTGGCGTACCAGGTGTTTAATGAAAGGATAGCTTCTTATGTCCATTTTGGGATCTTCTCCTTTCATTTTGTAATATTCTTTGGGTTAATTAGCGGAGAGTGAATCGATGGGAGCCCTAATATGACTTTATTGTATGCCTTTGTCACAGGGGACAAGAATCATGGGATGGGGTTGAATAAGAGAACTCCTTATTTGAAATTCTCCCCATAGGGTAGAAGAAAAACATCTGATGGATGGTATTTTGATGACAAAATTCCCCCATCCTTCTGGGATGGTGTTGCCCCTATCACGTTATTATCATGCCATAGCCCATATTTGTCAGTCTCATGAGGGAATTTTTTTGTTAAAAATACCCACAGCCATGTGGGCTAGTGACGATCTTGTATTCTAGAGGCCTCTACTATTTCTTCCACTTTCTGGATCTCTCACTTTCCCACACGAGTTTGAGCAGGATTTGGTGTCGAGTCTTCATGTGATTTGTTTTCTTCTAATTACATGATCATTTATCTTTTATTGGCCTCCCTTAGGTGGTAATACTCTTATATGTTCTCAATTTCCTGGATTAGGAGCTTCTCGATAGCTTTCTCTCGTAGGGTCTGATGCTTCTGAGACTTACTCAAGGTCGGTTCATGTTGACTTGGCCACTCATCCTAAATAAGTACTTCATTTGGCTACCCTATTTGTATGATGACATTGAAATATTCCATTTTTTTAGTCGGTTCTACTGGACATGATGTGTGGTGATGTGTAGAGATCCGTGTTCACCCCACCATTGGATGTGGACACCATTCGAGGTGTGACCGATGAGGCAACACAATTTTTGCAGCATGTGGAGGCAATCCAACTCAACATTTTTATTTTTCCTTTCTGATCGTGGAAGTCCTGAAGATAGTAGGGATTTTAGGTCAATTTTTTAAGGAATCTCTCCCAATTTACTAACATGGTATGCATCCCTATCAACGAGTAGAAACCTGATTTTCAAATGGAAGTGATTTTTCCATACATTGAGGCGAATGTTTTGAATACATTCTTCCAACAACTCTTTTGGAATGTTGGACATAGAAGTGGTTGTGGGACCGAACATAATTGGTATGTCTTCATTAGATAGATGTATTTTCAAGAGAAACATATTATGTTATTCTTTTTCTATGGCATCTCTACTGGTTCTTCCCAACATGGATGATTTTTTATGATTTCATCCGGAGTGGTGGGGCTATTATAGATTTCATGGACCCGAGAATGGTGTTGGGGTGGCTCAGAGGATGAGTGTGGATCTAATACATGTCATGGATGAGAAAGGATATCACTTTTCATTAATATAGTTTCTATCAAATCTGACCTTTTCCTTCTAAGCGCCTCAGGATATGTGGTCTTTCTCGTATTTAGATCAGCAGGGGGAGAACCTTTTTACCGGTGTAAATTATGGCTATGGGGAGGGCCTTTAAAATTGTTGTCATGATGGAAAGGAGTACCATTACTGGTTATTATAAGACCGTGGAGCTATTTTCTATAACATATACCATGGTGGGATCTTCAAGGTGGACCAAAGAAAGGGGAGGACCTTCTTACAGACCAATGTCATTGAGGGGAGGGCCTTCACTCTGAGTGATATTATCTAGATTACTACCATCATATCTCTAGCTACATGGATAATATCTACATTTTATGTTTCGGGGAGCACCATTAGTGTGTATTAAAATGAGTGTAGGACCTTCTTATTGGTTTGTTTCATTATGGAGAGGGCCTTCGCTGTGACTATCATCGTGGTGAGGACTACCATGACAGATTGATTTCTGACAAATGGGAGAATAATATCTGTAGTGTCTACCCTAGGTATGACCATCAGGGTAGATGAAAGTAATGGGAGGACCTTCTCACTATTAGATATTCTAATCATGGGGTGGTCTACCCTGACAAACATCATGAGATAGTCTTTTAGGATCAATCATTTTGGGCCCATGGATTAAGCCACTGTCAGTGATCTGGGGACAACCTTCATAGCTAATGGTAGTAACATTGCAGAGAAAACCATCAAAACTTATACATACACTTACATAATTTGGTAATAGATTGATAGAATCTTGAGACTCTATTGATATATGACTTATGGAATCAATATCCTCATCTTCTAGAATAGCAAAATCATGAATATGATCTTCATTATTCAGTTTCCTTCGGAACCTTTCAGTTTCCGGCACTCTCTTGTGGGAAACTGGGCCACCTACTGTTGGTAATGGCCTTCAAATATGGGAATCTATTTGGATGGTTCACGTGATGTCTATGGGGTACTCCGATGAGGATATGGAGTTTTTGTTGGGATATATGCCTACTTGGGAGCATCCACCGTGTTGGACTGGTGTCCCCCCAGTAAGAACGAGTGTTTTTTCCCGATCTGATTGTGCTGGTATCTGGAATATAGTTTTCGAACATCCTAGAATAGATCAAGGATACAATTTTTCTCAAGAGTGACCACATTATTTTGTGGATGAATCACTTTTCCTGAGGAGATGATATCATGGGCCCAACCCCTAGATTTTTCTACCGACGCAAGGATTTCTTGACATGTTTGGTGGATTTGGTTCGGATTCAACATTTTATCCTCTATCATTGAAAGGATGTGAGGAGATAATTTTTTGGATGAAATGGTTAGAAATTCACATTCTAGTGTCAAAGAAAGATTTTTTTTCTTACTTTGGTCCTCTATGTGTTTCCAATGGGTACTAGCAGTTCTCCTATACTGGGAGTGGAATGAGTCTGCCTACGACTTGTAGTCGGGATATACCGGATACATTCTCTGGTTTCCATCATATATGACTGGTGGGATTAATATTTGAAAGAAGTAATTTTCATATTTTGTTTTTATATTTTATTTGTCTCAGGGTCTTGATGTGAATCCAGAATAATTTTACTTTTCTCATATTTTCATTCCATCATGTTTGACTGGAGGTCTTCATTGGGGTAAGCCGGAATTCTCGTCTTCATATTGGTTGTCATCATGTTTGAGAGGTGGGATTCATATGTATTAATATTTTTATGTGATTGCCCATTATTTTCATCCTTATTTAAAAGGTGGGATTGGTATGAATTAAAAATAATTTTCACCTGCTTGTAGTTGGTGGTCATCCTATTTGTATGACGGGATTCTTGTGTATTGGTAGAGATTTCCATCACCCTATAATTTTCAGCTCTATCTATGTGACGAGACCAGTGATCACTGAAAATAATTTCTTTTTTCTCATATGGTGACACCCTATTTCCATGGTGGGATTTATAGGAGAGAATAGAAATATGCTTCCGCTCATATAATTCAGTCGTATTTCCATCAAAGAATTCAGTAGAAGGGTGATAATTGTACATATTCCTGTTGTATGCCACCACATTTGTGTGGAGGATATCCCCTGCTAGAATTACGGTGATGAAATGTTCCTGATTATGAATTCTCTTCCTTCAGGGGGTATCCTGAGGGGCCCATTTCAATTCCATGTCATAAGGTACCCTTGTCATGAGATCCACTTTTGATATAAGATATTGTCTTGTATGCTATTGGTGGTGACATCCTTCGGTAAGTGCCCTCGAGCGGGGTTCCTGTACAGTTGAGATGAATTAATTTGTGTTGACTTCATTTTCCTCCTCGGCATAAGGGAGGTACTAATTGTCTCAATCCAGGGATACCCACTTCAAATGATTTGAGACATGTAGTGGAGTCTTCATGTGCTGGATTTCCAATCATGGTTGAATAGGTGGTTGGTGATAATTCACCGATTGGAGGGTCTGTCTTGCAGCCTCCACCTTAGGGGGAGTACTATTTTTTTTACTCTTTGATCAGCACATTGGAAACCCAATGTCCATGAGTTTTGGTTGGCAAGTGAGTCTTTTTATTTATTGGGGACCCGTCAACCTATGTGGTCGCTGACATACATGTCTGATAAAATTTTCAGGATTCCATTGAAATAATGGTACCTCTGAAAAATTCCAGCAATATATATGGAAAATACAAACAAAAAATCCCTTCAAATTTGAATCTCATGATCACATGTATAATTTATTATTTTTCCTAGCCATATTCCTTTTGAATGCGAGAGGGGATTGAGTTGTAGTAACCCACCAACATGTTTATGGATTTATATCGGGTTCACCAATTTTGTTTTGACCCAATTATCATCATAACAGGTCCAATAAAATGGCTCAACCAATAGTAAAAAAATTTCCATTATTTTGAAGTGTTTCACATTGGGTTCAAAATTTTTTGTTTTGACCCAATTCGCATCAAACCAGGGAAAAGAAAATTGCTTGAAGAATATTAGCCATTTTTCCGTTTTTATAAAGGGTTTCACTTTGGGTTATCTATTTTTTTAGGCACAAGGTGGATCATGTCCCTTTTAGGTGGGTGTGATAGTCGCATAGGGACTAGGAAGTATATACTTACATTTTTATGTCACAATAGAGGTGCCAAAGTTGACTGGTCGTGGCTGGTGATTTTCGGGGGTTAAAGGTTTTGTAAAATTGACCCACATCGGGTATGATGTTCTCGGATGGTCTCCAATGGGATTATTCTTAAATCCAAAAATACCCAAAGTCTATTTCATCCATGATTGATGGACCTGTTTTCCAAAGGTAGGTTTTTGTTGGACTATGACTTGGCCAATGACAATTATGGACTCCAATAGTTGAGATGATGGTTGGTTAGGCTCATCACACCCTTTTGGTGGGGAACAATTTACCACTCTGGGACTCCCATAATGATTTAAGCAATGTTCATTTGTTCGAAAATCCTTGATTTATTCCCAAGCATGTGTTTTCAAATTACCCCTAGGTTGAAAAATCAATCACGAATATACATGGATCTAGAATTGTTGAGACAATTCTAGTTTAAGCCATGCGATGAGGTTCTCTATAGTTTCTCATCATCCATGGGGGGAATAAGTTCTTTCTCTATTGGGATCAAACCCATAAGATGGGATTCCTACGTATCCTTTTGAGAAGAATCAGAACCGATATAGTTCTATGTCATTTAACTCGACACATAACCATTTCTGGTCATGCGATGAGGACCCATCCCTTCAATTTAATGTCATGTGGTAAGGACATCAAAGATAAAGGATTATTGTCAGGATTCGATGTGGGGATTATGCTAATGTGAACTAGGAGAACCCATGAGAGATGTGGTCATCTACGTATGTATAACACTACTAATAATATGGCCTAGGGAGAATTATGGTTAATTTGGGCATTGGATTTGGACCACAGGACGACTTTTTAGATATCCCGACCAATGTGGATTCAAAGTCCGCGTAGTTCTATTAATTTAGAGCTTTTACCTAGGAGGACCTTCTTTAAAGAGTCAATCTAGGGAATACTCTAGAAGAGGATTCCCTAGTAATTCGGGGGGAATTTTAATTAGGACTGAATTTTAACGAGAATATCCCCTTGAGCTCGAGCCCTAGGTAGGATTTCTATGTATCCTAGTTAGAACGGGAATCAGAGTTGTCATATTTAAATTTATTTGGGGCTTATACCGAGGAGGAGGATCTATTTTGTGTTATGAAGATTCCATGATCACCTTGAACCTCTAATCCCACACGATTCATCCTCATTATGAGAAACAAGAGGAGACAGTGGATCTGGAGATTGCATGTCCAACATCATCTACGGATAAATGGTATTGGATCCCAATGGGAAAGAGAGATTGAAGGGATTTTAAATGTTCCAATTTACCCTCTCATGTTGATATCCAGTATATTCACATTTAAAAATCTATCTAGATATTTCTTGGGATAATCCTAAGAGGATCGATGGTGCCACCTCCTATGGAATGGTTAGGGACTTACCTCAGGAAGAGTTCCCATAAATAAGTTCTAGGAAAGGTTAGAATCATTGATCTTGTTCAAATGGAAATGTGAACATGATACCTTTATATTTTCATTTTCCCTCATTGAATGTAAAGGCCAGTGATTACCCTTGATCTATGTATTGGGGAGGTTAACATTTGAATTCCAAGGTTAGGCCCTGGGATACCGTGGGAATGTAAACTTAAAGACATTCTGGGTGCTCATACCATTAGGAGGACTACCCACATGACTCCTATTACAATGGGTATGTAAACTAAAAAGGATGTTTTGTTGTTGCCGAAGGTTTTAAAAAACGAGTCTCGTATATTTGGAAGAGGCTTTGGATAGATATTGATTGGCTGGTTAACATAGGGGATTCAGAGGATGGGATGGAAATGGAAGATCATGGTCGGTAAGGTAAGGTGGAAAGCATGATATTACCCTACTCTACATGTATTTTTTCGTGTGGGTTGGGATACCCTCTTCATGGTGTATTTCAATGTGGGTGGAGGGGACGTCCACCCACCGAGGTGGTATGTGGACTAGGATGTCATTCCTGTACTGAGGTGGTATGTGGACCAAGATGTGGTGTACGTATTGCAGTAGTATGTGGCCTCAGATTCCATCCTCATAGGGTGGCGATATGTGACGATAGATTCCATCCACATAGTGAAGTGCTATGCAGTTTCGGGTTTCTTCTCTATAGGGATGCGCTATACGGTACACCATATTGTATAAGGGTCACTGATCTTGCTGTTTGTGGGATGTTCATCCGTAATGGGAATATAGTTTACGTTTCTCCAATTTGGTTCACAATATGTTCATTATTATGATTATTATTATGTTTACTTCTCTTCATGGTATTCCAGGGTTTATACCTCCAAGAAATTGATTGCATTTCCATACTTCATCGATCGTTTTTCTTTGATGTCTTCCATCTATAAACTCCAAGATCCCAAAAATATGATCCCCTTTCTTGGGTCCATTTATGGTCCTTCTATATGGTACTGAGGAGGCTGTATCTATGGGTCAAAAAGAAATTTTTGTTGAAAACCATGGGGGAATCATCTGGAATATGGATGAATCATTCAAATGTGTTTTTTGGGGATGAGGATTGCGGAATAAATAGTCACTAACTCAATCCCACGAACAGCTTGTCTTGTTCACGGGACTCCTTCAGCATCACCTTGATTGCAAGTTGTTTTTCATTGTGGTGGTGGTTCACAGGGGTGTACCACTCCATCTCATTTTCACCAATGACAAGGTTCATGGGAGGCTATATGCTGGTGGAAATTATCCACCATCACTCAACTGACAACGTCGTTTTCAGCAGCTTGGTTCGCTTTCAATGCCTTAGGAGCTATCATTTCGTGGGTTGTGAAGCGGACTGTTGGTTTGCGGTTAATTCCATCTATGTACCATTCATATAATTCCTTATACAGACAACTCTATGTCCTTTTATAAATTTTATTTCTTCATACATCTTCTCAAATTTTCAATCAATCATGCATCTTATTCCTGCATCAAATTTTTTGGACTATTTTCCTTCCCTTTACAGAGTTTTCAGGACACTACAACACAAAATTTAAAAATAATTTTTTACCAATTTTAGAAATATTAAAAGAAAAATTGAACTAATTTTTTGTAATCATTATATAAAGATTATCTTCTGGTTAATGTTTTGGATTATTATGAAAATCTAAATTTTTTGATGAATAGAGAAAAATAGTATGTTTTTTTTAAACCTCCTTTTTGATTAAATTATTAATTAGGTTAAATTATATTTATAAATTTTTTTTAATGTATATTTAGTTCAATTATAATACACTTTAACTATTTCACATCATTTTAATGAATTTCGTATTGAAGTTTGATATTAAAACCTTCAATATTTATTGTAATTTTCTATTTGAAAACCCACTTTTTCGTCTCATTTGTGGGCATTATTTCAAATTCGATTCATCCAATTATATGAGAAGATTTTATAAAAATAATTTCAATAATTTGAATAAGAATAATTTATATTATCTAATATGTTTAAAATACTATTTTATCAATATGAATAAAAAAATTAGTTGAAATTAATTACAACAATTAATGTATAAATTGACTGGCCAAGGGGTTAAACTAATAAGATACGAGATAAAATTTCTAGATGGATTGTCCAAAACCCATTAGTTGGACACAATTATACCCAAAAATCCATAATTGTTTATAATGGACCATTTGAAGGCTTATGGAATGATAATAACATGGAGATCACTTTATCTTTTCAAAAATTTCAAGTGTGTCCCTCTCCCCCAATTGTTGAAAGACACAGCCTCCCTATTCCTCTTCAAACCTCCAAAGACATTTTTATCAGAAAATAAAATGCCAAATACCTCCTTAAATTCCCTATAAATATCTAACATTCATTGGTTTGATTAAAAATCCATCCTATGATTTTTTTGGGTGCAAACCAGATGGAGTTTTTTGAAAAGAGGTAATGTTCTTAAATGAGTGTTTTAATTTTATTTATTATTCTACAACATTAAAATCATATTCAATCCTATTGATTTAATAAAAATAGTATATCCCATATAATGATATTTTAAAATGTTAAAGTAATCACCAATATCAATTTCTTATTCCCTCGTATGGGAATAAATAACTTCGCTCTTGTGTATGGCGGACTACCGCCTCGCGAACCGATGTGACTCGTTTTTCACAAACACCTCTCACAGTTGGGTATGATGATGGATATACTATATATATATATAATATTTGGAAAATAATGATTCTTCAATAAATATAATATCACATATACCTTTTTTTCATTCCATAGGGGATATGATAATGTCGTTCAGGTGTACAGTGGACTACCGCCTCATGAAGCAATGAGATCCATTTTCACATAAGCTATAAATGAAATGTAATGAAGAATAAATTTAATGAATAAATTTTATATATATTAAATTATATTGATTATATGAAATTAATATATCACCCACTTTCTTACCTATCCATCCATTAAGAAATGATATTATCTCAGGTGTGTACGTATAGCTTACTGTCCCCAAGAAGTGAAAAAATTCATTTTCAATGTTCACTTTTCATGAGTGGTTATAAAGATGTACATAATGGAAATAATCTATTTATAACAAAAAAATAATTATTTATATGATGTCAATATATCCTATGTTAAATATCTAGAACATTCTTGATAAAACATGTATGTGAAAATAAGGAAATTAACACCTGAAACAATAGTGATAATGAAACATTGTTATTGAATGGATTATAATATATAATAAAAGGATAATATATGATATTATAAATTTTATACTTTTATTATATAATTTAATATCTTATTTAGAACCACTATAAATGAGGTTAAATATATCTCAACTAAAGGGAAGCACAAAGTATGGGACATTGTCACAATTTTCTTTCATTGAGACGTACTGTATTTTTATAGACCTAATTTCATATATATAGTGTATATACTGAACTTTGAAATGTAATATCATGATTCATTAATAATTAATGTTATATTATGATTCAATTATAATTATTTCATCCAAGGTGATTTTAGTTAAAATTATCCAGGTGGTAAGGAATTTTATAACTCAATTTATTTTCATTTGGATATATTATTCTTCGTTGTCTTGTATATTCTAAGATTACATGTTTCATAATATTTTATTATCTTATATTTTATTTATATTTGTTTTAAATTTATTTACTGTTTATTCACATAATAGATTCATTTTTTAATTCACATTTCAATGTAATGATCATTATAAGGTTTTATAAAAAAATCTCATTCCAATCGAGATTCGTTATTCCTAAATTTTCATTGAAGGAAATTCTTTCATTACAATATAATAAACCCATTTATATTTATTATACATTTTTTATTAAATTTTATTCATTTAATTGTACCATTTTTACAATCTTTTATACATAATATAATTGAAAAATTTTTATTATAAAAAACAGACTTTATTTATCTCTTTGGTCAGAAATCTGTTTTCTTCCAATAAAATGTTTTCTAAAAAGGTTATCAAAAAATTTTCACTAATATCATATTATTTTCATTAATAAATTTTTATCCGTGTTTGCATTTTTAAAAAATGTTTTAATATAATCTTTATTTTTTGCAAACTAGACCCACTTGGTTTTTACCAAAATGTAAAATGATGCTTTTTTAACATATATATCATGTATAAAATTTCCTTATGTCATGACCAAGGAATGTTTTAAATATTAATTTTTAATTTTAAACTTATATTGTAAAAAAAAAATTAATTTTTTTAGATTTTAGTTTTAAAAAATGAATTATGAAAAGAAGAAGATATTTTCCTCAAGAATGCATTTAAATTTATTTTTATGGTATTTATATTCATAAATCACAACAACCCTTGTTTTTACATATACTTAATTGAGGATATTTTTTATTGATACAGTCCTTATTATTCCTCTATAATGATTATGATTATTTTTACCAAGGATATTATTGATATTCACTTCCCTATTTTTTGTAGTCATTGAATTTCCCTTGAGTTATTCATTTTCTTTTGATCACAGGACACTATATTTCACCATAATATCTATATCAATTATCATGGATACTCACATTGATTAAAAAATATCTTTTTTATACATACATTGTTTTAATTTGATGGATATTAGATTTTATGGGGAAATGATGATAATTAGTATCCTTTATTCAATATTCATATTTATTTATAAGGCATATTGATTCATGAATTAAACTAATTATATAATATATGATGAATGATTTGGACTTTTAGTGAATGTTGGTGGTAGGAATTGTATATCCACTTGATGAATCAGTAATATCTTGATTCAAATTAGTAAGTTATCATTAAATAGGTCTTTACTGATTGAATTTAAACTATCTGGGGAACTATCTTGATAGTATATGTTTTCATGGTGCCTGAGATCATGACGTCTAATAATTAACCATTTCCTTCATTAAGAATCTTTTTGTTATTATTAACCATTACATTTTAACAATGTTAAAATATATAGATTTATTTTGATCTTATTTTATTAAATAAATGGAATGGGAGTTCAGTTATTTACTATTCGCCATATTGATTATGCCTTATCCAATTATGTTAATCATGTTATTGATTAATTGGAATTTGTTTTCTGTTATTCAAATTTCCATATTGATTGTGATATTTAAATTATTTAAATTGGATTTTTGTTCAGTAATTTATTTTTCCATGTTGATAATGTGTATTTATTCATGACAGCTTCCATTATACTTAATCATTACCGAGCATTTGAGCTCACCCTTATTTTTTCCATTCCTAGGAATCCAAGAAGTGTATTAAGAATGATATTCAAGTATATGTTTGAGGGGATAATGATATTTTCAAAAAAAAAATTGTTTTATTTTTTGTTTCCAAATGTAATATTGGAATCATGTATGTATCTAGTTTACCGAGACTACTAAAATATTCATTCATTCTAGATGTGATCTCTTGTATCTTTTTCAAAAGTAGAAATTCAACCCCTGAATCTAGGCTATGGGGGTTGGGGTATTTAAAAGGTTTTTGTGAATATTATATTATTCTATAATCTATATAATTATATTAATTTTAAAAATATCATATTTTTTCATTATATAAATTTTTAGAATAATTACACAAATGTATACATGAAAAATGAATTTCATCTGATCATAGAGACTCTAAGTCATACGTACGCATGAATGACGATGTAATTTTTTAAATGGGTAAAGAGTAAATAATTATATGATATATTAAATTTAAAAAATCAATATTATGTCATATTTATCATATATATTCATTTATTCCAACATTATGACTTCCCATGTGATTTGGTGATGGAAAACAAATTAAATTGGTTCACAAGGTGGTAGTCCATTTTACACATGAGAGATAGTTGTATTTCCCATTTTATGAAGAAGGATATGAATAAATATTATGTAATAAACATAATAATAGATCAGTGTATAGGATATAAATTTTCTATAATTTTTAAATTATTAGTCCATAATTGAATTTGGTAAAATAAGAAGTAAAAAAATAAAGTTCTTCTTTAAGATAGTTACCTTCTCTTAGAGAAACCTCCCATAGATCACTTCTTATGGACCCTAGGGTTGGTATATTGGTACTAAAAAACATATATAATTTATATAATGAGGATTGTGAGTCTATTATAAAGATTTTGGTTTTGATCCATGTCTCAATTTGGCGTGAGGACTAGAGAGAATGGATTATCTTTTATAAGTGATGGGAGGGGTATTCTGGGAATTTCTTAATGTATTCAATTAATGTAGATTATTTTTAAATCCTTAATGGATAAAATTTTATATAATTTGAATATTATATGATTATGAGTATATATTATGTCATCCAATATAATTGGGACAAATTTTAGTTACGTTTTCACCCATACATTTTAGTTTTAACCTACTTTAACCCGTTTAATAATTATGTTATATTAATGTTTTATATCATTTAAAAGTCAAGAAAGTTACCATAATGTAAAAAAGAACCCTGAATGTTCCATGTTTTATTATTTCAACAATAACCCATAATTTTACTAAATATAATATTCTTATCAATTTCAAATCATATAACAAAATATTATTTATTATAAAATATCTTTAATGTCATTTTTAGAAGTATTTATTTAATTTTACTTTGAAAATTACATTAAACCAAATTAATTACAATATAATCCATTAAAAAATCCATAAAATGTTTTATTTCTCTACCAAATTCCTGTAATATAGTAATGATTTCAAATTATATCACCTTTAATATTTTTAATATCATTGTTTTTATAATTCTATTAATTGAATAAATACTATATTAGTGTTGTGTAATCATTTAAAGTAATTATTTCATCTCTAAACATTATAAAGAATTAAAATAATGGAAAAACAATTTATGTTTCAAATAAACATTAAGAACCAAACTTTTCTCCTATTCATCCATAAATGAAAAATTTAGAGTTAATGAGGCAATAAGAATGACATTGTGACTTTTAACTACAAAAAATAATATAATGGTAAAAATCATAGAAAAATGGAAAACATTTTATATTTTTTTGTATAGTTATGGATGAAATATACTCATAAAATTAAATTAATTCAATAGTTACCATTATTTTTCAATTTTTTATAAATTTTTTGTAACCTCAATTAGTTGATTTTTGATTTACCAATGTAATATATTTTACTGAGATTTCTATTCATATTGACTAAAAATGAAATGAATATATTTACCAAATTTTATCCTAATGATTCTAAATATATAATCCATATTTCAATATTCAATTCACATCAATATAAGAGTTTAATTTAAGATAAATATAGAAAACACAATGAAAAATCACTAATTAAAATTAGATTATTATAAATAAAATGGACCATATTTATATTTAATACCTAATAAATAATATAATAAAACTATTAAATTGATTCATTTGATGAAAATAAATGAAATTATTTAAAAAATCATAATTTTTCATGATTCACTAAATAATAAATAATTTCAAAAAAGTCACAAAATTTCACCTGAATTTAATTTTGAATTTTAAATTTCAAAAATAAATTTTATTTTATCAAATAATTTTTTTATGTTATGGAAATTTATTTTATTTTTTTCTCAAAAAAAGATATACAAATCAATTTTTAAGAAAGCATATTTTTAAGGAAAAAATAACATTACTAAAAAATTAGTGCACGTATCCTAATAATTAATCAATAAATTTTTATTGAGGTGTTCCTTTATATATATTTCATATTTTGGTTAATACTATTCATTCCCACTAAATTAATATCTAATAGATAATGGTTACATTAAATTAAAATATTTTAATATTATATCATGATTTGATTACCCTAAAGGTTTTTTATACTATACACTATCCAATATAGTATTTATTTAAAATATCTAGATATTACATTGTACCCCCAAAAATAAATTATGCCCTAAAAATGTAATCTCTATCATCAATGGATCAATATTTTAGAATACCTTTGTTCAAAACCCACATAAAATAAATGGTTAATAAAACAAACTTTTCAAAATTGGTGTAGGGGAATAGGAAGGACAATTGATATAACAAATAAATAAGTTTCCAAATAAGTATAACATTTGAAGGAATATAAAACATGGAAATATAAATAATTTACATTTAGGATATAATGTTATAGTTTTTTTGAGAGATTAGAGACTATTGATTCATTGAAAATGAATGAAAAACAATATATTTTTTATTTCATGATCCTTTTCCTAAATTTGAGAGATTATTTTAAAATATGTATAATGAATATTGGAAAATATACTTACTTAATTTATTTCCATTTCATAAGAATAATGTCTTATTTTTTATGCTTCACTTAATGTCCAATATAATCTCTTATTTTCTTCTAAATGATGAGTATTCAAGATGTATTTTTAATGACTAAACCACTAAAATTAACATTTAATGGATCAGAATATACATAAAATAATAACTATTTATTCCATCCTTATTTAAAAAAATAATAAATATCAACACAATGAAATATTATACACAAAATCAATAAACCTTCATATGAATAAATAATATAGAAACCATTGAAATTGAATAATAAAACCAAATATTTTACATTGATCAGTCATTAAATAAATAACCCTATATCAAAAATAACCAAAATAACCTCAACATTAAATAATGTGTTAACCTAAAAGGTAGTCTCAAACCATTCATCTTACATCTCCAAAAATGATATATCACTCTTCCCAAATAATCATATTTGTTAATCCATAAGATTACATATACCAAAACCCAATAAAATGTCTCTAAAAATATCATTATTAGACACAAAAATTGAAAAATTTAAAAACATAAAATCCTATATAAACATAATCTTTTTTCATAAAATTATTTATGTAACAAAAATTTCATACTAATGAGGACATCACAAAGTGTAATGGTAGGCGTTTCACCTATGTTTCCCTCTGGTTTTGGGTTCAAGCCCCATGGACTTTAAAAATGTGAAAAGTTTTCACTCTACCTATGATTATTACTTTTTATAAAACTATATTAATAAAATTCCTATCTCAATCGCAAAAATATGATTAATATACTCAAAAATAACATTAATCAAAAAATTATTTTTATCCACTAAGTATTTCTATACAGCGAATTGTTTTCTATGAAATTTAATAATCATAATTGAATATTATTACCATAAAACAATTATCATATTGGACCTACAGGTTATCCAAAAATTTAATCATTTGTCCAAATAATATAAAATAATTATTCCTCAAATAACCTTTTCACTAAAATAGATACAAAACCAAAGGGTTCTGTTCCCATAAATGTCACCCAAAATATCATTAGTCATTTTAAAATATCATAAAATAAAATCTCAAAAGTGGTATATATGCATTTAAATGTCTGATAAGCCTTATCATTATTAGCCTAAGACACATTAAGTTTACCCCATGTCATTATGGAGTGTCATATGTATTTATAGGTTCTATTCTCTAAGTAGTCATAATATTTTATAAATAAAATGTGAATTCTCCCATGCATATGCCTCTAGAATGTAAAACTAAATGCACAGTAAAAGAACACTCTCTATGCATTATAATTATAGATGAGATATAGACGGTTAACATTTTTCAAGGTTATTACCTCTAGATTTATGTACGCTAAAAAACACATCCACTTTTCGCATCAAGACAAGGATATATTTCTAAGAGAACCACATAATCCCTACATTAAAATAATCTTTATATGTTATCCTACAATTTTACATACCCTCAATATTATTAATTGGGTTGTTTTCCCTAATCAATGTTTCACTAAATCTGGTTCATAAAGATTCTACTAAAATTCCTCTATTCCCAACCATAACAAACCAATCTATAGCAAGATAGGTTCGATTTATACATAATTACATTTTTATAAGGGGAATGGGATCACATCCTGAAACGATAATTAGTTTAGTATTCTTCATATACTATATTCATCAGTTCTATTAATTTTACATTTGAAATAAAATATAAAAAATTGAATAAGTAAATATTATACATCTGTATACTCATTCAATGATTTCTTCTTCATATCTTGTGGAAAGGAAACGAAATAATGGTGAACTTAGATTCCTTATAAGGGAATGAAAATAGCCGAATCTACCGTGGCTAAATGAGTAATAATCAATATGGCAAGGTAAATAAGTGAAAAAACGTGGCATTTAATGAATAACATTAGCACAAAATTCATACATGGATAATATTAATACAATAATCACATGGGTAATACTAATTGAATTCTCAGTGATGGAAATTATTAATATTGGATTTCATGTTTTTATGCGTCATTATATAATTACTTACATGGCCTCTTACCAAGGCAATTTAAATTATTAGTAGGTATACACAAAAATCCTTTTTAAAAAGACCTTACATATCACTAAGAATATAATTCCTTCACCATATATTTCATGAAAAATTTAATTCATATACAATATTATCGGTCAATAATTTTTTATATTGAATAACAAATATGGAATACTAGTTTTATCCTAGACAATAAATTAACTTCCATAGTAATAACCATATGTAGAAATATTATATGATTTAGGTAATAATAATATACATGATAGAAAAAATATAGATAATTAATAGAAATAAAATGTCCAATGAATTACTAAGATGATAAATATAATTTTTCAAGAGAATGTTAATGACCAAAAAATTAATCAAGATATGAGGGATGAGCATCAACAATTACAAAAATTTATTGAATTTTAGTCTCTTAATGAATAAAAGAAATGGAAGATAAAAAATTTAAATAAGTTGTGATGAAAGGGGTTTCTTTTTAAAACCATTTAAATTTTCAGAAGAATCTAATGATTATAAAATGGTTTTAGTGGTGGCAAAGTCCATTAACATTGTATATGTTAAAAATGAACATTCCATTTTACTTTTTGTAAAAGAATGTTCAAAATGCCCATTTCATAACATATTTGCAATAGACCTTAAAAAATTATTGGATAAAATTTACATGATAAAACATTTGATTAAATAATTACTTTTGTATAACAGTTTTTGAAAATATGGATATGGAATAGAAATATACCCAATCAAAAAGAGAAATAATATTTAATTTTCTTTTAAAATTTTCTTTGACTGATTGACGTTCCAAATAGAGTAAAATTTAGAATAAAACATGGAAAATAATTAATGAAATATAATTAAATATAATTGATGGACTTTGTGAAGGATATATTATAATTTTCATTCAATTAAATTATGATAAATACCAAAACAATGATATTGTAAAATAAATTCTTACCTCCTTGGTAGACATTAAATTGTAACCCCTAGAAATATTAAAAAGAATTAAATCATTAGTAATCATCTGAATAAATAAATATTCATGTCAAATATATAAAATTTTTATTATATACACCACAACAAATTAAATATGTGAATAATACCAAATATATCTCAATGGAGTGGAAATTGAGGCAGAATCTCTTAAAAATACAAAATCATTATAGTAAGAATTAATCAATGAAGTTATTATATGTAACAAATTTAAATGCAAAAAAAATGAAATTAAACATAATAAAATAATAAATCATTTCACACAAAATCATCAAATATCATAGTCAATAATGTAGAGGTATAACCCAATGAATGGAAATTATGTTAAAAACCCATTACCACTTGGTAACATTCATGTCAAATCCCCTTGAATCAAATAATTTGAAATGATTCAAAAACAATACCATGAATTATGATGTATTCACGATATAGTATGTAAAAATTGAAATATATGCACTTAATATACATAAATAGGTACATAACAACAAATATGTCTCAATAAAATAAAGTTGAGACAAAGAACCCTTACCTCAAACCTCCCCTTAGTTGAATGTGATTTAACCTCTTGTTTAACGGTTTTAAACACGTTATAAATTTATATTAGAAAAATATTTATATTTATAAAATAATATATTACACTATTATAATATTCTATCACTTTTTCATTTATAATAATTCATTGTTACCATTGTTCTGGGTGTTAACTGCTTCATTTTCTTATGCATGTTCTGTGGAGAATATTACAATTCTCTTACATAGTGTATAGGTACATAATATCCAGAATTATATTATTGATAAAAAATTATATGTATTCATTAGATTCATTTTTATTATTATTCATTAAAGGTTTAAATAGAAAATTAATCACATTTATTTTTGGAGACAGTACGCCATACTTACACACAAGCAAAAATATCATTTTTAAATGGTTGAAAGGGTAATAATTTAAATGATATATTAAATTTAAAAATAAATATTATGTCATAAATATCATATATATTCCTTGGTTATATAATTATTATTATCAATGTGATTCAGTGATGTAAAACAAATTACATCAGTTTATGAGGTGGTTGTATGTCGTACACACGAGTGATGGTTATGTTTCACATTTGATGGAGGAGAAGATGAATAAATATTTTTACATAAAAATAATAATATCCCAATATATGTGAGATATGGTTGTTATTATATTCGAATTTCTATGTCATAAATGAGTGTTGTATATGAATATTTTAAAAAGAAATAGCTTTTTTAAGATGATTACCTTCTCTTAGAGAACACTCATTTGGATCACTTCTTAAAGACCCTTGGGATCGTATTTTTGGAATAAAAAAACTAATATAATTTGACTAAGGATATTGATAAGAGTATTTTTCATGGTTTGGTCATGATATATGGCTCAGTTTGGTGTAAATAAAATAGATAATAAGTGACCTTTTATAAGTGAAGGTAGGGGAACTGGTTGAATTTCATAAATTATAAAATTAATATAAATTATTTTCATTTCAAAAAGGATCCAAATTTATAAAATTAAAATATTATATGACTATGAGTAAAAATATTCTAATAAAATATAATTCATATTGCTTATCGTTATGTCTTCACCCCTACCTTTTAGTTTTAACCTCAATTAACCATATTTTTAATTACCGTAATATCAATATTTTTTAACAATTATGTTTCAAGAATTTTATTATAAAAGGAAAAAGACCAATAAATGGAACATGGTCTTTATTTTCAACTATATATAATTATTTTCTAAAATATAATATTGATAAAAATTTTAATTCATTAAATAAAATATTATATATTAAAAATATTGATAATATCATTTTTGGAACTATTCATTTAATTTAACATTGAAAATAACCTGACAGTAAGGGTATTATATTATAATAAATTTACACATCCATAACATTTTATATTAATCTAAAACATTCATGAAACACAATACCCCCTTCAAATCATATCAATTTTAAGAAATTTTATATTATTTATTTTATTTTTCTATTAATTGAATAAATATTGTGTCATTATTGCGTAAGAATTTGAGATAATTAGTTATTATCGAAAAATTAGAAATGAATTTTTTTTAAAAAAACTATTTTATTTTTAAATAAACATTTTTAACCAAAAATTCCTTTATTTATCCTTAGGTTAAAAATTTTGATTTAATAAAAAATAGAATGCAGGTTTGTCTTTTCTGTACATAAATTAATATAAAGGTAAAAATCATAGATAAATGGAATAAAAGTCATATATTAAAATTTATATTTGTAATGTACAAAATATAATCGACAAATTGAATTAAAAAAAATTGTTGGGGTTATTTTATTAGTTACTATCATATTATTTTTGTCATTAATTACATTGTTTTTGAGTTACCAAGGTGACAAATTTTACCACAGTTTCTATTCATATTGACCAAAAATAAAAATTGAATATTTACCAAATATGATCGTCCTGATTCCATATATGGAATCCATTTCTCAATTTTCAATAAATTAAATTGTTATAATTTAATTTAAGATAAAAACAAAAAATACAACAAAAACAGTATTTTAAAAAAACTCTATGCATATAAATAAACTTATATCAAAATCAAGAAAATTAATAATTAAAATAATATTATTCTTAATAAAATTAAACATATTTAACATTAATATAGAATCTAAAACATAATGTTACATTTAAATTACATTATTTAATGAAAATAAGTGACATTATTTGAAAATTGGTATATATTCTATTCACTAAAAAATCCATCATTTTAGAAAAATCATAAAACTTCACCCTTATATAATTTTGATATGTTTATTTCAAAAATAATTATTCAATTTATAAAAAAATGGTAAATTTTATTGAAATTAATTAATATATTTTCTTCCAAAAACCAGTAAAAATAATTTTTATTAAAATGTATTTTTAAAGAATAATAAAGAGTTTTTAAGATTTAGTGCTTGTTAATTCAGTGCTTATTTTTAAAGGAACATTATATATATTTCGAAATGTGGGTAATCCAATTAACATACATCATGTTAATGTCTAGGAAATAATTCTTACATTAAATAATAATATTTTAATAGTATATCATGGTTCACTTAAAATTGTTGTTGTCTAACTTGTACATTATTGAAAATAGTATTATTTTAAAATATAATGATATTCTAGGATATATTTTAGAATTAACCAAGGACATAATTTCTTTTTTATGGGTTGTTTTAAAAGAGATTTTTAGGTTAATTCCCCAATATTCCTTCATGGTTTATTCTGTGATCGTTATGACTCTTAATTGAAATCACTTAAAATGAAAATGGATTCATGATTGAAGTAATTTTTTTGATCTTCTATAGTGGAGATATTTTTAAAATATTTTTATTTCATTATTTCACATTTTTTTCATAAGTAATCATCATGATAAATCTTTTATACTTTTTTATGAGATTATTCTTTAAAATATTTTAGCCAATAGGTTGAAATGTATCAATGTTATGTTTTTTGGGTACAAATCTATTATGTTTTATCCAAACACTTTTACTAGGTCTTTATGCCCATATAATCATATTATGCACTCTTATGATCTTCGATTTTAAATTCTTATGTTTAACCTTACTAATAATTTCAACACACCCTTGTTAGGATTCTATTCACTAGGTTATAAAACATATCTATGTTATGATTTGGTGGTTATGTTACTCTTATAATAAATCTGATCACTTTGATTTTGTTCTCATACCAATATGTTTATTGTATTCTTTCCTATGATCTTTGATTATTAATTACTATGTTTAACCTTAATGGGAATTTGAGATCACACTTCTTTTGACTCCATTTCTCCAATTTTTAAAGGAAATTAGTTCATATGAGAGATATATAAGGGTATCTTGTGAAGATTGTTTTATGGGATATGTTAAAGAAATTATTTAAAATAATAAATTTTGGGTATAATGCTAAAATTTATAATTTGATTATAGCTATACGGGTTTTGATATAATAATTTGTTTTCATAATTATATTAAAAACTAATCCTAAAAATTATTATGGGTGTGATGTACTCAGTATTTGTTTTGAAAATTTAATTATGTAATTTTAGGCTTGGTTATCTTCAGTTGATATCAAATCCATCATTTAAAGAGTATTTTTTAGCACATGATCCAGGTGTATAAGTTAAGGGAGTTATATCTAGTTTTTAAATTTTCATAGGAGATGAATAGAACACATTAAATAAATGGGATATGTTTTTTAAGTAGGTTTCTTTCTCATAAGATAATATACCTACTTTACTCCTTTAAAGTATGGAATTGTATTGAAAAATCATGTTTCTTGATCAAATATATACATCTACATTAACACATGTTTGTCTCATTGTATGTGAATACATAATTTAATCTTTTGGGATTAATATATATATATAAATTTTCTCTATAGAGGTAATTCATATAACTATTATATGAAAATATTATTACCTCAAACCATAGGTCATTCATTATATATTTTTTAACATAGATATTCAATTTTCGTGTGGCATATGTTATAAATTTGAAAATTTTCAGGATGAAACAATCTAGGACATTTTTTGAACCATCATTGTATATCATAAATCATCATAGCTTGATGGTAGTTTGAGTACAAATGAATTTATCAACTAAATATTTTTTTACAAGTTTCATTAATATATGTTATCCATATATAATTTACATCATTCTATATTAACTAAGTTGATCAACCAGGCAATTGATAAACTTCATCACAATGTATTAATAGTGTTGTTACCTAAATTAACTAATTTTTTTTTCTATTGAATATTAGATTTTTCGTTTCAATAAAAATAAATTTTTTTAGGTGGAGAGGGTGTTAGTTATAGGGTTATTTCAAAGAATGAAATATAATTTTCCCATTATATTTCATATATTTTAATTCCAATGGATTCAGTAATGAACATATTAATTAAATTTTATTATTTTATGGTTTAATTGAGTATAAAGATAGTTTGGAAAAATAAATAATATTATTGGGATCTTAAGAACACTAATAGTCAAACTAGAATTTTTTAATAAATGAATAATTGAATTATAAAACTAAATTAATCATTGAAGCTTGGATTAATATTTTTTTACTAGGGAAATATTTTAATGTAAATCTCGAAATATTTATTTTTTAATATCATTGGAATGTTTGAATAAATGAAAATTAAATATTTATAAAACTAAAATTAATTCAAAATAATCTATTATAATTATTTACATAAAACCTATCTACCTTAGAAAATTTTATTAAGTAGATATCCTGTAAGGAATATATTTTCATTACAGATTAGATAGAAACACATCGAGGGCCAATCCGTCCGGCCCGAGGAAACCTTTGCGCGCCTCCGTTACCTTTTGGGAGGCCTACGCCCCATAGAAACTGTCTACCTGAGACTGTCCCTTGGCCCGTAGGTCCTGACACAGGGTTAGAATTCTTTTGTGATAAAATTTATATAATTTAATTTATAATCTATACCATATATCAATGTGAATATAACAATGAGACAAAAAATTATGTGAAATGATATAAATTATCTAACATATGGTTTTACAAATATTGAAGAAAGAAGTTTTTCGATCAATTTTAATAATTAGTTTAGAATTTAAGAATAATGAAAATCATTTTCTATAATATATATCAAATTAAAGGTGTTGATAACACAACTCAAATGACATAAAAACCATAATTTTTTGATTTATGGATAAAATGTTGGCATTGATAGAAATTATAAAAAATTATAAAATATATCTAAATTTTCAAGCTTGTAACATTTAATTAATGACATATAAATTAAACAAAAATATCAACATATTCAAAAAAAATATTGAAATCTATATGTGTACAAAGATAAACAATATGTTTTTAGTCCTACATATGACCATACAGTGGTGGATCTTACAACTAGGTTGTGTGTGCATGGGTAAGATTATAACCATATAGTCTTATATAATAATTTTTATAAAGGTATATATGTATATTATATTATATAAAATTCTTGAAATAGTTTCTGAATATTGAATATTGTTTGGTTTGAGTCTTAGGATGAGTAGGAGGAGGTGACTTGACTGATCAGAGTTAGGTTAAAGAGATTCAACAGATATATATATATCTCAAAAATTATATGGATGATATTTACTTCATGTGTGATCACCATGAAACATATACGGTTTTTCAAGGGGGTTCTATATTTGACACCTTAATTGGTAAAAGAGGCATGTGGGGCATGTAAGGACTCCAAATTTGACTTTGAAAGTTATATTGGGATCTTTTTGACCTACCAAACCTAATGTAACTATATTTAAAATGATTTTGTAATATTTAGTGGAATAATTTGACTATTTTAATTCAAATTTATCTTTTCAGATTAGGTTGATGTACTAATGTGAATATTTTTTAGGGATAATCATGAAATAAGCCTAGACCTCTCTTAATGGTGATGTGAACTTCTAAGTCATGATATGGACTATATGTGGCTATGATATGGATTAATTATGATTATTATGATTATTATGATTATTATTATGTTCATAAAGTTTTCTTATGATGATGATATAGATTACATGTAGTGGCATTTAGATTTTCCCATGATACAGATATAGACATATTTTTAGGGTGGTGTAGACTTCTTATTGTGTTGACGTGGATTAATGATGTAAATGATATGGAATTTAGCATGGTTGTGATGAGTACGTTTTGTTTAAAGGATTTGGGATAGTTATATGAAGTGGATTGAGAAATATTAGACTCAATATCGAGGTTATGATGTTGAAATTCATTGTGTTCCAACAATAATGCATGGTTTTTGAAGGATTGAATTCATTAACATATCATTGGCATGTTTGATTGACAAGAAAGGATTGATCTAAATATTAATTAACATTTGATATTTTCATATTAAGGAATATTTTTTTCATTTTTTACATTCATTTTTTTCAATTTTTATACTAATGAAATTTATTTTTCATGAAATTGACCATTTTATGATATTAATATATGTTTTTATTGTTCTCTATCTCCCACTACTCTGGGTTTAAGGTAGAATAGTCATAGTGTTATTCCTCTCACATTGGAAATTATTTCCGTTTCAAAGGTCATCTTTTTAATTTTGTAAATTTGATATTAATGATATTTTATGTGATTATTTTATTATTATTTATAGTGTACATTTTTATATCACTATAATTATTATTGATTTTGTAAAGGGAGGCACATTATGCGACTACCACTCATATAGATGATGGGTGAGTACCAATATATGTGGAGGTTTTTTGGAATTTATATAGTCATTTTAACATTAACCCAATATGGGTAACCATGGTATGGATAGAGACATTATGTTTATTATGTAGGTTCATGTAAGCCTATAGAATAATTTAGTATGCAAGGACCCTTATATTGTAATTATTATGCAGATTGTGTATTTTATGTGTGTGTCGACATTGTTATATATTGAGTATTATTATGGTATGTTTTGAGTAGATCAAATATGATAATAATTATGAATAAGTTTGTTTACATTGATTGAAATGGTTTTTCGGTTTTTTTTATACATTTTTTATTAATTTCGTATATAATGATTAATTTTACATGGGGGTTAGATCGCTGCTTGGGAAAAATACTAAGAATTATTGGTGACCAAAGTTTGTGAACTTATGCACTTTCACTATTATTTCATAAATTTTAATATATATAAACTATATATATTTTAGGATGATAGTATTTTGGTGTTATATGGTTACCAGATTATTTTCATGAAAACACTTTTTATCACTCATGTGGATTTCCTTATACATTTTATCTGGGCTTTGATATTGTAATTTTTTTTATTTTATATTGGTTTTTAAACTCATGTTTTATTATATATTTATATGAAATTTTCACTTATTTTAATTTTTTATATTGTGGATGACTTTTCATTGTTGTAAAGAGATAAGTTTTCCTTAGAGTAATTACTCCAATTGTTTGTGTGAATACTTCAGTGCTGGTCACATACTCCCTGCACAATGAAAAATAACTTGGGTAGTTAACTTAATATTGTTATATTTTTTGATACATTGTTATTAGATTATTATGTTTGGATTTACATTTGGCCTTATGTAAAGTTTTAGTTTGATAAAATTAGATCAACTTGGTTTTCGGAATTTTAGTTTAATTTTTCATGATAGGGAACTCAGCACATGGTTTGGAAGGTGATGAACTCATATAAATGGACATTAATCATCTATTAAATGACTCAAGTAATTAAAAGATTTATTTTAATATTTAGTTATGTTAGTACATCAATTATGTTGTGATTAACGCTTGATTTATGGGCATGTTTTCTAGGGATATAGAATTATTTTGGGATAAATAGTAATGAAAAATTCTATTATAACTTTTAAAATTATTTATCAATGATATTTTCAGAAATGTATATAATTTTTTAATCTTTATATAATTCGATATGTAATTTGGATATTTATATTGGAATTCATGGTTTAAAAATACCATGTTTGTATACATCAGAGTGCCACTCATGATTGATTATGAGGAGGAGGTCTATATTAAGGTATATTATTATGATAATTGATCTCACTATATTAATTTTCAAGTGTTTTTTTATGTTTCATTATATGGGTAACATTGTTTTATAATACCAATGTATCAAGGTAGAAATAGTTTTCGCTATAGGTATCCTTGGTGATTTATTGTGAGCGTAGTTTGATAATTGATACAAAAGAGATGAGTGGTCAAAAAATAATTCCTTTGATAGTTAGTATCTCCTTGAATTTATATTTTCTCTTCATTTTAATGATTTAATTTTTTTTTCTTATATTTTTAATGATCATGTTTACCATGAAATTTTCTAATGTAATATTAGTAAATACTGATAATTAACATGACATGTGATACTTTAATGAGTAGTGATAGTTTATGTTATTTTATTAATTAGTTTATTTAATGGTATATGGGAAATAGATGTGTGGTGATCATTTTGGAATAGGAGGTGGAAATCCTATTGTGATGTGAATATTCACTTCCTGAACTAACCTTATCCACCCTTGAACTGAGCAACTGCGTCAGCCTATGAAAATGCCTGAAGGGAGTTCCGAGTCCCCAAAAGCAAAAAAATTGTTTCTGTCATTGATAATTTCATTTGGGAATAGTTTATCCTGAAAACATCAATAAATTTGATTGAACCCTGAATTTTTTATGGGCATTCCATAACTTGGTTAGTCACACTCCAAAATATTATTAGTCATGAAATATATAAATGAAATGAAAAAATATAAGTAGAACTCCATACCATATGAAAATAATATATATATATATATACATAAACCCAAGAAAAGATTTAAAAATAGGGGTCCAATATATATAAGAACAAAATATGTGATGTGGATGTCTTTTAGATGATATATTTTATATTAACAAGCCCAAAAAGTAAAAAAAAATAGAAAAACAACCACCCATATCAATGTGACATGAGGGTCAAGTCCCCAGTTTTTTCACCACCACCAACTATATCTCTCTAAGAAATAATACTCACTACCTTCATGTAGATCCTTGACATTACCTAAACCTATCATCACAAGTTAAAAATACACCCATTGGGTGTATATAGAGTTTGGGAAACACTTTCCTCGTAGGAACCCACCAAATGTTTCATGTCTAAACGTTGATAGATAAGAACAATAATGACAGTTTTAAATATATTGTAATAATTTATGTAATGATATTTAATTGTACTAGAAAAAGTAACATAATTTAATATCTTGTATATAAATAAATATTCCATGAAAACAAACATTCCATAATCATGAATCATCGATTATCCATAGGTCATCTATGGATTTTGGAGAGCAATTTCCTCATATCATATTCTGACATAATGGACAATCCAATTATTCAAAAAAACCTCTAAAGAGGCCATTACTTAGCATAGTGGTATGGTGTCACCCATATCATTACACCATATTCATTCAACTATTATATAGTACATTCCATGGACTAGCATTGTAGTGATTCATGTGCACGGAACCATGAACTTCATACAAAGATAATAAGTTTAGTTAATGTGGTGTAATCCAAAAAGGTATAATTAAAACTAGTATTCTCCACTTTGATACCCAAGTTCCCATGTATCATTCCAATTTCAAATGTATCACATTAATTTTTTCAAGGGGACATACATCAATACACCATAATCCAATTTCTTTTTTCATTTTCAACGAATGAATTTAAAATGATTATTCTTCTCAAATCAAGGTAAAGTATATAATTCATTCATAACATATATAATCATACATTGAAACTATAATATATAGTATAAATTAATTTAAAAATCCCTTTATAAAACATATCAAACATAATTTTCTCATATAAAAGACTGATTCTAGAAACAATCTACCTTCAACAAAGATAAAACCATAGTAGCTTGTGGAAACCAATAATCTATGAAGTAAATAGACTCTGAATGGTAATATGTGTCATAGACATGTAACAAAAAAACATAAATAGAAAATAACACACAATAAAATTTTTCCAACACACACCCTAGGTCACCATGACCTTAGGGAAGAGAAAAATCCAAGAATGAAGGATTTATAATTCAAAATGAAATAAGGGGAGACACTTTCTTAATGATTCATAAAATAAACATGTTGAATCCTCTAAAACTCACCCAAATATATAATAGGTAAGGAACCTCATATGTAATGGAGTGATAAGGGTTGATATTGGGATAAAAATTAAGGTTATGGGTTTTAATTTGAGCATGGCATAAAATGGTAAAATTAAAAAATTAAAATACAGTTAGAGGTACACCATGGTGTAGACTCATTTTCCATTGTGTGGTGATCCTCCTAACAAGACTCTATGTAGTATCCCATTGGGCTATAACATGGTCCATTATTATGAGGCAGTGGTCCTAGGGACACAAATATCAATCCTTTATAGTGTAAGACTCATTTTATATATAATGGTGCACTTAGAATAAACAGGACTCTATAATTTATAAATTTGGACTATAGTGTAGCCTCACCCACCTATTTAGCACCCTTACACAAGTGATTCACTATGTGAGAGGAACTAGTGTTACCTTGATACAATGCAGGGTTCCCCATGGTGTAGCCATAGAGGTCATCCCATAGACTCCATGTGATATATAAAGGTAACTATTGTTACCTTTATATAGTGTAGGAAATGGGTGCTCTATAGTGTTTACCCCTATGTTATGTTGCAACCCCTATCATAGTGAGGTTCCCTATATTGTGTTCCCATCATGGCCTACTATAAAATCAGAAATTGAAGACTCCAAAAACCATATATTCCAAAGATAAAAAAGTATTAGAAAAATAATACCATATGAAATAAAATACCGAGAACTTGTAACAAAAATAAAAAAAATTGTTATTTAGTTATAAAAGGCATCGTGCTTGTAACTATTCTATCCACCATATCACTTTCTGCCTCCAAAAATTCAATATAATGCTTAATTTACGAAAAATGATTCCATGTATCCCGCATGAGATCTTACTACTCCCAAATATCATTAAAAATAGATCAATGATTCCAAAAAACAATAACTAAGAAAATTAACTCCTCGTATATCACCTTATCATATGATTAAATAATAAAAAATGGAATCTAATTCACAATAACATGTTGATATAACTTGAGATCTTCCCAATTCAGAGCATGGGAAGTTTTAGTTTGATAATTCTTATGATAAGAGATGTGGAACACCATATGTATCATCATTAATTGAGTAGTAAATTCAAACTAATAAGTAATTATTAAGATACTCTACATATTCTTGAAGGGTATTACATACATTTGATAAAGTTTCTCATATTTATCAGGCAAATGTTGACCTAATAATGGAAATAAATTCAATAAAACCTGATCACCCTTAGAAAACTCCATAAGAAGATGACTAAAATTAGAATTGTACTTGTTGAAAATTTTATCTTCAACTATACCCTATTAATTCATCTAAATATTCATTATTATATCTTTAAAATGTGTAGTCCTCATAAGAATGTCTCTCCATACTCAATCTAGAGGAGGGGATGTCAGCAAGGTCAACCATACAGAGCCATAAACACAATAATCCTGAATGAAAACCGGTAACAATTATTATAGGAAAACTCCACCAGTCCTAAACTTCTATCGCAATAACCAACAAAATCCAAGATGTTTTCTTAGAGAAAATACTCCAAAATCTAGATCACTAACTTTATTAGATGTTATTTCTTTAGCCTATAGTTAATGTTTATCCTACCTTGATATCCCCACACCTCCTAAAGGACCTTATAATAATAAGAGATATTACGGGGACCTCTATCCAACATAATTGTGTAATTAATTACTTATATTTATCTGACCTGTTTCACATATGACCATCAGATATCTACCATATTAATGTTATCTTTGAATAAAAATAATTGTGCTAATATTCTCAGTATATCAACAAAAACTCAGAGAGAGTTATAATTCAAATTGTTCTGAGTTAAAATCATTATAATGTTCATGGATTTATTATCCCATATATAGGTAGTTAAGGTAACATACTGAACCATAATATAAATATTTTTATGGTCATATTTGACCAACCGTAATGTATACCAACTTGACATGAAGCCCTCCTTGTCAGGTCTAATACCTTGAGTATAGAATCATTGTTTTAGGTCATAATACAAATTATCATTTCCTGGGTGGATAGCCCACAGAGAATAATGAATTTTTTTTATCCCAACAGTTCTCATCAATGAGGGGACTACATATCAATTATAATAATAGAACATTCCATTATGAAATAGAGACCAATAACTAGTGGTCTCCCCACCATATATTGAACTTTTGATACATTGAAACTCTTCATATCCTAGATTATATTGATGAATTGTCTCTAGTATAGATGGAATTAGATGAAAACTGGAAATGAAAACATCCTCCTTCTCTTTTTTCACCTCTATGTGTGTTTAAGAAAAGATTCCAATCTTGGTTCATTTTTCACTGGACTCTTTCAACACTTAAGAATGAAATTTTATTCAAGGAGTGTCACTGACCTTGTTCTATTTTCCTAACATGTTGAAAATATCAATGTTAAATTCCTAATGATAATAAACACACCACGTATTCCTAGGGTTTAGTACCTTCCAAGAGAATATTTAACTTAAACTCATATGATCAGAATAGACCATGAACTTATCCTTAAAGGGATAATGTCCCCAAAAAAGTCATGGAATTCATAAATAATGCATGATAAATGTCATGGGTTATGTATTTCCTATCATGTATCCTTATATAAATAGAACCATACACTAACATATGGTTTACATGTATAAGAACACAACCCAATCCCACACTAGATGCATCATAGTAAACCACATAACCCTAATTATCATCTATTAAAATCAGGATAGGTTCGGAATTCATACACTGCATTAAGTCCTAAAAGGATTACAGAAATTCAATAATCAATACAATCATTACAACTTTTTCAGTGATATAATTCATGTGGGTTCCAATTTAGATAATTCATTCACGAACTACTAATAATACCCTACTAGGCCTTGGAATCCCATTCTCTTGAATAAATTCCTTATTTCTTACCAAGATATAAAAGAACTTAGCTTCTCTAAATAAATTGATATACACTATTCTAATATAATATTTCATTATAATTTTACTTATTAGAAAAAAACTATATTTAGATAGCATAGAGTAGATACAGTGATCATACAAGGTTCCCATGTTAATCCCCAAATGACACTCATGGACCTGCTTAGACATGGAATAAATTCGGATGTCATCCTAAAATACCTCCTCAAAGGAGTCAAGGTATTAATAGAATATATTATTCATCGGTTCCAAAAAACATTAGGGAATTAGTAAACTGTAAAAACATCCCCATTTTATCTAAATGATCATACCTACACTTGAACACCATCTTGGGATCATCATATTGATTCACCCTAATCTAATGGTACCCCCTTAGAGATTGATTTTTTAGAACCACCCCACCACTTATAACTAATCTAAAAGGTCATCAATATGGGTTAATGGTAACCTTTTATTAATCTTCACCAAATTAATCTTCCTATAATCAATATACAAGTAGAGTGACCCATACTCATTCTTGTCGAAGATAACTAGAGCAAACCAAAGAGACATTCTAAGTAGGATAGATCCCATAGGTTATAGATGATCTTTCATGATATTTATGTTTCTAAATTATATGGGTTCCATACCATAATATAGAGAGGAAAATAATTATATTTTGGGAAACAAGTTTATATATTACTTGATATGTCACTATGGGGTTATACCTAAGAAGTCATATGGGAATGTATCTATGAACTCCCTTATGAATTGAGAAATCCTAGACCTGATATTATCTACATCAACCTAATATAAGTGAGATGTTATCTGACATACTAGACTGTCCAATTTAGGAAGGGGGGTTCATCCAAACTATACCATGGATCCCAGTCCACTTGAAACACAAAAGAGTTTCCATCAAGTGTAGTGAAGGTCACCCGTCATTGATAGTAATCCATATAATCCAGGAAGTTAAACACCTAATCTATCTTGATAATGAGTTTAATAGAATCTATCTCAATAATTAGGAAGACACATGATAACTCCACTTATGAGACAAAAACAATAAAAGATGGAAATCCTAAGCCTTTCTCCTTCCTCTACCTGAGGGGGTAAAAATATATATAATGTATATTACAATATCATTTGTAAGATTCAAAAATTACATAAAATGGGAAGAAATAAACATGTGAAATGTTATATTATCAAATAAATTAATAACCATATATGATTAAATAATTAAGGTCCCTATCAATGTCATCGTCTTGGATTTAGAATCCAAGTGATCTATGGACACTGTTTGAAACTACTTAGTCTTAGTCTGAGTATAAGGTCAACAAATTGCCTAAGGTTCTACCCCTGGATAACTCTAACCATCAGATGATTATTCCGATTAACATTCCCTTGAATAATTGTTCCTAATACCATAGATTCATGTGACTGAGTAGTACATAACTTAGTTTTTGAGGATTACACACCACTTTAATGAGAGGGATTGGATTTTAAAAAAAATTGAAAATTGTATACATGTTTTTAAGAATGAAAAGTATTAGGATCAGCATAGCGTGATGCCCACATTTCCATAAACCTACCACAGTACTAATAAATAGGGAAGATAAAACCTGATGTCACTAATGTAGAAAACTAAGTGGGGTTCTTGGATTATCTATTACCCATCCTTATTATATTTTCATAATTCCTCTTCTTTTCAAAAATACTACTATCAGTCCCAGCATGTACAGATGAAACATTAGACATCCCTAGAATCTGTTTTTTATCAATCTCTACAATTAAGTATCGATCTATAACCTCATAATATGTGGGGAGCATGATGAGAAATAAATATGATCATATATCAGGCTAAAAAGACCTTAAATCTTTAATTATTTAACCTATAATTTGATAAATTATATAGTGAAAACTATAAAATCTCAGAAAACCTTCTCATATAATTTGTAACTGCATTATCACCCTATTGGATAGAAAACAATTCACAATAAAGTTTTTGTACCATCAGGAATAGATAAAAATATTAGGTGAATACGACATTAAAATCCTTCCATTCTAGTTTTTCATGCTACTTTTCTTGAATTGTATACTCCCACCATTTAAATATACGGAATTCAAGGATAAAGTGATCACATTTTACATTAATAGAATTCATGGTCTCAAAAATGTAAAATATCATCTCAAACATTTACAGTCATTCCTCAAATTATTGACCGTCATTGATTCCATAGAAATATGGTAGCATATGATGGATGAATTCCACAACATGTCCGTTATTAGAGACAAAACCTACTTATTTATCTAGAAAGAAGGTAGGATCCAATCCTTTATCCATAACTCAAACAATTCAAACTACATTTTCAATAATATTATAGTATATCTGGGTATTCTCCCATGAAAAGATTTATATTTATCCCTCATAGGGTTTACATGTTGTATTTAAGGGTTCATAAAACTATATGAATTCGAATAAAAAATTTATAATATATAATCAATCATAGAAAAAAATCATAAACATTTATGAAATAACTAAATACATAATCAAAATAAAATCAGGTCAAGACTCATGCTCCCATGAAACATTTCCCATGTTCAAGATCTATAGTCTATACACCGATTACAAAAAGAATAGTTAAACCATGTCTAAAACTAAAATCACATTCACACAATCAATTTTCAACTCAATGTCGGGAACCAAAAGTGTTGTCCCAAAACATCTTAATACCAATCACTCAATCCACAATAATCTAATATCATATCTATCGGACATCTAAAATAATATAAATCAAAAATTGGAGGCTCTGATACCATTTAATCATAAACCAACCTGGTCCACCCCAGAACCGAGCTCCAAAGTTGGGTCGTGACAGGGCGGAAGGGAGTTCATGCTCCCTACGAGATGGAAACTAGTGTATAGGCATCAATAATTCCATTTGGGAATGGTTTCACAAAATATCATCATTAAACAGGTTCAATCCATCAACATGGAATGACCATTGCATAAAATGGATTGATATACTCTAAAATATAAGTATTCATGAATAATATAAAACAAATGTAAATTAGAAAAAAAACATCAAACCATATAAAAAAATAATTATACATCAACCCAAAATAAGAATAAAAAAGTAGGGCCACATATATCCAAGAACAAAATAGATGATATGGATGTTGAGTAGACATTAAATTCTATATTAACTTGACCAAAAACAAAAAACAACAAATGGATACCCATATCCATGTGACACGAGGTTCATGTCCTGACAATGTCACCACCACCAAAAACAGATCCACTAAAAATAATACTTGTCTCATCATTATGGTTACCTTCTTTTACATAAACCTATCAAAACAATGTCAAAATGTACTCATTAGGTGTATGTAAGGTGTGATCAAAAATATCTTAATAGGATCTTGCCAAGTGTTTCATGAGTAACCATTTTTAGATAAATGTAAGCATTATATTTTAAATAAATTATAATAAAGTAATAATTTTCATTAGAAGGTATGAAAAAGTAAATTTTTTTATCAATTAAAAATTTAAAATATATATCAAGAAAAAAAATTCAATTACCATGCAAAAAAAGGAGATAGTTCAATCATCTATGGTTTTGGGAACCCAAGGTCCTTGTGTCATCTTTTGAACTAATAGGCAATCAAAGTGTGATATTAATAACTAAGGATGTCATGCGTGGTCCTAGTGGTGTAGTGTCTCCCATATTACACCACATATAATAAACTACTAAATAGTACATTTCTTGACCTAGTTTTTGGTTATGGTTATCGATGGCACCATGACCTTCATCAATATCTAATATGATAACTTGGTGTGAAGCAATCCAAAATGTATACTTAAATATTCACTTCCCCTCTTAAATACTCAATTTATTATGTGTCATTACCATTTCAAACTTTTATTTTCATATTTCATTCAATCTATACACCACAATCTAGTTCTATTTATCATTTTCCAAACATGCCTTTAAAATCACTTTTCTTCTCAAATGAAAAGAAAAAAATTAAATTTTTCATAACATATATAATAAACCTTTAATACAACCATAAATAGATTAAGTTTATTTATATCATCCTTTATAAAACATAAAAACGTAGTTTTCTAATAAAACAACTATGTCACATGAAACCAATAATCTTGAACCAAGAAAAACCCTTACTAACTGGTGGAAACAAATTGCTTACAATGGAAATCCACTTTGGAAAGAAATGTTGATCCTAAAGAGGTAAGAAAAATGATAAACACCAAAACCCACACCATAAAATTATTCATGAACGAACCCTAGGATTCCAAAACCATAGTGATGAAAGGGAGTAAAACAAAGTCATGAGGAAGGAAGGGGAGACAATTAATTATTATTTAATGTAATTGGGAGAATTACACCAAAAAATCACACTAATATAGAAGGGGAATGTACCTTTTATATATGAGATAGATTATGGATGAGAGTGGGAGATAAATTATGGTTAGGGTATTTAATTAATGCAAGGGTTAAAATGGTAAAAATAAAATAAAAAAATTGGCCATAGGTACACCACGGTGTAAAACCACTAGCCACAATTTGGTGTCCCTACCTAGAAACTTCTATAGTGTTTCCCCCTTAGCTATGGCGTGGTTAATTCTCAAGAGGTAGATAGATTGGGATACTAACCCCCAGGACTCCATGGCATATAATTTTAGGCTATGATGTGGTGTATATGGAAGAAAAGATCCTCCACGGTGTAGACTCCTAGGCTATAGTGTGGTCATTCATACTTATTGATTACCGTTATACAAGTTTTATGTTTTGTAAGAGTACCAATGTAACTATTCTGTATAAAATGGTTCCACAGGGAATCCTGATAGTGGCCATATTGTATTCTTGTGTTTATATAAATGAAATCTGTGTTATCTTTATATAGTACAGATAGAGGGTTCCCTATGGAACATCCCTCTGGGTTATGGTGTATCCCCTCCAGAAGTGGGATGCACAATGGAATTTCCACAGTTTTCACATCATGGCCTTCTATTATCTCAAAAACTAGGGACCCCAAAAAACACTAGATTCCAAATATTCAAAAATGATTTAATACTTAAATACCATTAGAAATAAAATAATGGGTACTTATAATAAAATTCAATAAATAAAAGGGGTATGTACTTAAAAATGGCGCTATATGATTGAAAATTTAGTTTTTTACATGTATTTTTCCTTAGAGATATTAAAGGATTGAATGTTTATGTTATGTGACATGTGATGTGTTTATTAGATGTTATAGATCATTTCTATATATGTGTAAACATTTTTATATTCTTCATTCTATATTGAGTGGTTCTATTTGAAATGCTTATCTCTCTGAGAATGAGTTTCTAAAAGGAACTCCCACACACCAACACAATATTATTTAATGTTTTTCAACTTGAATCACTATTCCAAAATGAGTGATTTGGATTAAAATCATCTCAATGGAGTGTGGATCAATAAAAGAGTCTGATTAACCTTGAAATAGTTTATCTTTATATGATGGCATTAGATTTAGAACAATTATATCTAGCTAAGGTCCACTTGTTACCTTTAAGGGTTGTACAATGAAAAATGACCCAATATTATAGGTTAGAGACTGAAATTCCAATAACTTAATGAAGTAATGAAATGGTGTAATTTTAAAATAGAAAAAAATGTATTTTTATGATAAATTAATATTAACTCTATTATGATGTAACTACTGCTTAGTATGAGAGTTTTTTCAACATTTGTTGAATATGAGAGTTTTTTGTGTGTGTAGCTAGAGGTGCTTGATTTGATAGGTGTTATCCTAGTATCATAGGCAAACTGTTGTGGCCACCTCGTTATAACCATAAATATCCTCCTCAAACACAGTGGTTCTTCCCAATAGTTTATTTACCAATTTATAAAACTATTTATTAATAATATGGGTTTAAAATTTTGGTGGATTTTTTTTTCATTTCAGTTAAGTTACCACTTTGATTGTGAATTACATATAGTATTTTGACATAGAATAGAGAAAATTGAATTATACTATTAAGAAATGAAATATTGATTGAGGTAAGTAGATAAGATTTGAGATATTTTTATTTTGTTTATTAAATTAAGTAAAGGTGTTAGTGAATTTCATTGTTAATGATGAAATGATAATTAGTGAAATAAGAGAGTTAATGTTTTCTCTTATATAAGAGTTTGGTAATGTTAAAATAATCACATTAATAGATAATCATTAGGAAATATAATGATTCAATATTATGTTATATTGGATTATTCATTTTAAATTTTTTATTTACTTATATTTATTATTTGATAATATTTAATCCTGAACTTTATTAGTTGGTGAGTAGTGATAATTGGGGCATCATGCATATTCGTCACATCATTTATGAGATGTGAATGATTATTTAAAGAAATAACTTTGAGTGATTTAGATAAATAAAATTACAGTATTTTCCTTATGAAATTAATTGTAAATAATTTTCTCCAATGATGAAACTTTTGTTTGTTATGAACATAATTGTGGAAGACGAGGATGATATTTTTTTCCCAAACTCATAGTTAGCAACAAAGAATCCTAAATAATTGGAATGGATAATTAAAATAAAATACATTAGTGGGGACATTTTACATAATCATACGTCATTATATTAATATCCTTATTTTTTCTTGTTTAAAAGTGTGGAGTAATATTGTCTTATGTGGAGGTGAAATATGAAGCTAATCAACCTAAAAAATTAATATATTTAGTCAGATTAAAATTTTTTAATTATCATTACACAAGGGTGTTGTGATCATGTGACACGTGTTTTAGTAAATATATGATTTAGAGAAAAATAAATAATTATTTTTATGTTAGCTTAATTTTCTACCTATTAATAGGTAAGGATAAATGTATTATAAGTTCCATTGTTTTGAAGTTCGTTCTTTTTTTCTCTCAAGGAGATAAGATGTCATAGAAATGTTTTTTAATGAAAAATAAATTATATTTTTTGATTTATTTTATTATTCTTTAATTTCTCATTAATAGTTAGTATCATTTACTTGTTCAAGATAATTAAATAAATAGACTATGTAGATGATATTATATGGTTTTACATAAGTGAAATTATATTTTTTTTCATGGAGTCATATGTATGTTTAATTATGTTTTCTGTGTGTAATCAAATTTTATTAGTGTAAGAACTGCTCGAGTATTTAATATATTTATCTATATTTATGTATAATACATTCCTCTCAAGTGGATGACCAAATGAAAAAAAAACAATGTAATACTCATCGATGTGTAGTGCGTTTTCAAGTGAAATATTATGATAAACTAATTTGTCATAGATATCTTTTCTATTGTTATTTCATTAACCTCAAAAATGATTTTCGAATCCAAATAGGTATTTTTAATTTCTATATATTGATTAAAGTTAGTATGGTGACTTAATATAGATATTATCAATTAGATCAGGTGATTAAATTGAATATTATATGAGATATATTTTTATAGTTTTATATATAAATAGTTAGAATTAAATTTCAGTTATAGGTTCAAACATATATTTCTTAACTATGAAAGGAAATAATTGTTGGACTAACAATGTAAATTAATGTGTCTGTGTGGGAATATATTTTATTAATTATATTTCTTAACAGTCATGTAATTTTTAGAAGTAAAATTGTGCACATTAGTCAAATTTACATGATTTTTTATAGCGGAGGTGGTTATATTTTAGTGTGTTCAATTAATTACTTTGTTAGTTATGATATTATTTCACAATTAGATTGTGATAGAGGTTTGTGATTATGTAATATAATAACATGCAATTGAGTAAATAAAAATTGTTAATATAATTTTTCCATACATAAGATACATATTCAAGTCCCCATCATATTTAAATTTATAATGTTTTCATTTCTATGATGAAAATATTAAAAGTTGGAAAAAATCGGTTCCCTTGATTCAATATATTATCTAATGTTTATTATTTGATATTGGTTGATTTTGTTCAAGTATGAAAATTTTTAATGGTGGGGAGGACATAGTGTTCCAAATTAATTTCTCAAAAACTAAGCATGTGATCATAATTTTACAATTATTATAATATCATTAAATTAATTAATGAAAATATTTGTTAAATTATATTCACTGATTATTTAATTTTGTATCATGATATGTTTGAAAATAAAATATCATCATTAGACTCCCAAAGACCCTATGTGTAAATTTGTAATATTCTCCGAAATAGAGTCTTGGATTATGAAATTGACTTTTTCATTAAGAATGAGATGGATATTTTTTATCAGGTTATAATTTTGGTGTTAATACACCATTAATATGATTGTAATTTCATTATAGATTTTAAAGTAAAAAATGTAAATAATTAAAAACATAATACTAACTGTAAAAAAAATTATTATATATATATAAATATACCCTAGATACCTTCTAATATTATTTCAAAAAAACATCAATAACATAATATTTTTTCACTAGAATATGATGAGTTCATGCAAAGGAGTTATGGTTAATTGATTTGAACCTTATTTTACAATCATTATTTTTCATTTATGATCAAAATTTGAAATTATTTTCAATAATTTTATCCAAGCCCTATACTTTATATAAATGTGAAGATATTAAAATGATGCACATATGTCTGGTATAATTTTAGATATACAATATATGGTTTTAACTATATTATAAATATATGTATCTATATCATTTTTAATAAATTTGATAGTATATTATAAATCGATTGAATAATTAAGTCTATAATATTTCAAATTTAAATTATCAATGAAGATACCATGAACGTAGTGGTCCAAGTTATAGATTAAAATCTATCTTAGAGATATTTTTTATTTAATTTAAATTTGTTTCGATTTTTTAAAGACACTATCATCAATTCATGTGGAATAAATTGTATTTTTAGGATCTCTATGTGTTTAAATTTTAGAGAAATTGAAGAGAAAAAAAATTATCATTTTAATCCCTTCATTAGAGGGGATCATAGAGACACCAATGGATTGGGACTGTGCAAGAATGAAATATCATCATTGTAAAATTTTTTATTTGATGAAATAAGAGTGGACTTGTGTGAATTCTAATTTTTCAAAGGAATGGTATTTCAAAGATGGTGCATGGTTTTCAAACCCATGTTATTAGAAGCCCTAGGGAAGGTGGTTTTATTATGCTCTGTTGTATAGATGAAAATGGATTAATTTATAGATCATGAAATTTTAATATATGATATTATATCCACATGTCAGCCATATAGATACACTTATAGAGGTTTGATTCTACGAAACATATCATCTATACTTGGGAAAGGTATGTGGGGGTGTTTGGTGACACCAAATATAATGTTGAAAGCTCCCTTATTATCCCATTGACCTCCCAACCGTAATGAATTATTTTTTGTACGTTTTGGGGAGTTGTTTTGACTATTTTTTATATTTTAATTTATATTCTCAGGTAATTATGTAAATTTACTGACATGAAAATTGTTTATTGGATAATTATGATGATAGTGTGTAATTTTTAAAGTGACGAGTGAACTTTTTAGTGATGATGTGAACTATATATGATTATAATGAGGAATAATTGGGATGATGATGAGTGTTTCTTATAATAAATATATAGTATTATTGGGATGTCATTAAGGAAAACATATAAATATATCTTTTTTTCTTGTGAGGATGACATAAAATTCTTCGGGTGGTGACATGGACTCATCATGGTGATGATGTATAATTGAGAATGTTTTGAAGTGGACCTATCATTTTTATGATTTAATATTATTATATAAATTATATTAAGGTATACTTGAGTAAATTGATATAATTTTATATAGGAATTCATCATGATCCATTCATAATACAAGGTTTGATAAGATTCATCGATATTGTCATATATTTGTATTTGATTAATGATGAATGTTTGACCTGGAGATTAAATTATGATACTTTCATGTTCATATTTGAATGAGTATTCATTGATGTAATTTTTAGTGTGTATTAAAGAGTTTGAATCTATATTTAATTAGATTTTAATAGTTTCAAACCAGTTTCATGATTCAAGTATACACATTTGAATTAAATATTAATTAATTTTTTATATGAAAGGAAATAACGAATTGTACGATACAGATTTATGAACAAGATTATATAGTTTGGTTGTCTAATAATTGGATAATATAAAAATGTTTTTGAAATATTTTTTATTTTAAATTCCATGTTTAGACTATAAAAGAAAAGTAGATAAAGATCAATTAAAATTTACACAAGTGATTATATAATCTTTTTCTAAATGATTCGTCAGCTGGAAATTTAATTGGTTTGGACAAGGGTTGAACATTCAAATATTATGTTGGTGCATTTGGATATTTATGGTGATATAATATTTCATAAGAACTATTTTTTTATTTTAGGGATTTTTTTATATTAAAAATATAAAATAATTAAATGAGTATATAATGGTATCAATTGAATTTGATTATTTAATTTATGGATTTATTAGATTTAATTAAATTGATTTCATTAATATAGTATTTATTTTGATTTAATCAGATTTTAATTATATAATAGTCATTATTTAGTTATTATAACCTTGATATTTAAAGAGAAAATAGGTTTTTAGAAAAAATTAGGGTAATTTAATTATAACCCATTCTTATTATATAATTTAAACTGACGTAGGAAAATATTAAATTTTGGAATCAGTGTGACAATAATTAGTCTTTAATAATAGAGAAATAGTTTATAATGTATCATTATGATAAACTTGATATTTCATGACGTTATTTTATGGATGAAAAATATGTTTTATAAGAATTTTTTTAAAATAAAAATGTCCAAAAATTGTGACTTTGTTGATGGGAATTGATTAATAAATGAAATATTTCATGAAAATTTGGTATTTCATTTTGAATTCAACATTATGATTTTTTTAAAATAATTCGATAAATATGGGATATAGAATAGTGAATCGTTATAAAATAGTTAAAAATTTAAAGTTGGAACAAGTCATATTAATTTATATTTAGATTTTTCTGAACATACTAGTAATTATGGTGGTGATGATTATTAGAATTTGGCATCAAGTGGTCTTTTATAGCAAATATAAATATTACAGTTTCTTAGGAATGGTTGGGTTCATGGTTTTCTAAACCATCTGGTTGGATGAAACTCAATTTTTTGGTGGTTCATTATTTGGTTTACTATTTTTAAACCATATACTCTAATTTTCAATATGGAAAATTTTCTCTAATAGTTTTGTATGGTGTTTTTAGTTTTACATGGTTTTATAGTTTCATTTGAATGATTTTATAAAATTATGATTCATTTAAAAACATTCCAACAACCTTTCAATTACTCATAAATCCATCCTGATGCTAAAATTATGTCTCTTAAAAATAATGGAATCTTAAAAAAAGATAAAAATAAAAACATTACTTCAATTATTAATACATTTTGATCTGGGTGCCCATATAGACTCTATAGGATCTCTAATTGAATCTCCTAGATAGATATATAATATTAAATACAGATTAATCCAATAGAATGTGTTTATAATGGATAAATAAGTCATTTAATGCCTCTAGAAACTTGTATAACGATATTATATAATAATTAATGGAAATTGTTTAAGAATTCAGAAAGGGTATAGGGATTTTATTAATCCATTATTTTAGAGGAACATTAATTAGTATTTTGGTTTCATGACAATAGTTTCTTTATGAAGTATGATATTGAGTTTTACTACTTTAGGTGATAATTTATCGTTTATTATAATATTCGGAAATCTTAGTAATACCATGGGAATAGAGATAAAAAATCATTGATTCAATGATTGATAGTTCTTTTCATTAACTAATTGAATAAAAATCAAGTATTATTTATTTTGGGGAATTAATGGGATTATATCTTTTATTGAAATTAATATATATACTTTAAATGAATATAATTTTGTCGCTACTAATATATAGTTTAGTGATAGTAAATAAATAATATTTTAATTGGGAAACATTTAATTAACGTAGTATATATAACACTGTATTTTTATTGAGATTGATTTTTAATAATTTAATGGTAATATTAGTATTGAAGAGGAAAATTTTTTTAATACAAAAACATCATTTTGAAGGAATTATATTATAAATCTATGACTTTGAAGGTCTTCGTATAGTTTAGTTGTTCCCAATGGATAAAAGTGATTCATTTTTATGAGGATCACTATGTTCAACTTAACCTACTATTACTATGTAAATTTGACGTTACTGAATGGACTATATTTCATATAGTAGGGTAGTATTATGATAATTTTTAGTTAAATAGTAATAAACTTGTATGTTTGAATGAGAATCCCAGTGTATGAAAAAAGTATTAAACTCCTCACATATAAATATTCTTAGTGATATATTGACAATGGAGTGTTTTATAGTAAGGATAATTATAAAACCTTTAATCTTATAAATTTACTAAATTTTATTTTTTCATTAAATTATTTTTCAAAATTTTAATTTTTTATAAATTTTTAAGTGTATCATAGTTACTATACCAATTTTAAAAAACATTCTAGTAAATAATTTCACTACCTTTATTTATTTAAAAATTCATGAAAATTTGATAAATTATTTATGATATCATTCAAATATTATTTATATTTTTAACTCATTATAAAAAAATTATGAAATGTTGATGTTTGGGTTAATGGAAGTTACACAAAAAGATAGAATTCAATAATAAATAGTTTAAAATGAAAATATTTATATTATAATAATTATTATAATATAAAATAAAATAGGTAGGGTACCCCCTCCCCAACATCACATTTTTATTAGTCAAATGAAAAATATACTGGAAACACTATTCATAATCCTCTACTTCTACCACCTTCTTTCTCTAATGGTTATCCAGTGATTGATCAGACTTTTTTGGGTGTAAGGTATGGTTTTTGGACCCCATTTATTCCTTCTCTTCGTCTCCTCTTATTTTATTTGAGGGTATAAGATTTAACCCATGCATAAGATGTGGTTTTTGGGTATTTCACCTATATGTTTTCCATTGGATATTAATAAGTCATTAATGGACCTCTTATGGCCATTCAATATCATTGTTAAGATAAGGGTCTTAATATATTTCTATATTTTCATCAAGGTAAATGTTTTTATTTTTTAAAAATATGTTCCTAGATTATTTCTCTAAATTACAAGCAAAAATATAAATCTAGATTGCTGTTGATGATATTAAAATAATTTTTTTAATCCATTAATTGATTTCATATGATCTATACAATTCATAAAATTTTGGTTTTAGAAAATACTAGACTAGTAGATTATCTTGGTTTAGGATATTCGTTTTAAAATTAGATTATTATTTTTTAGAAAAGCATCTATCATGTCAGTGGTTAAATTTAGGGTGATTTTTCATATTTTTCGGAAAAGTTGACTAATAATTATATGGTAGGTCCAATTGATTCTTTTATATTATATGCACTTAGGTATATTTAATGAAAAAATGGATTTATAAATAAATATATATTTCATGCTTGAATATACCATAAGAAAATTTTCATTGATATTTTTAAAATATATTATAGTATCTAAATATTATAATTGGGATTTTATAATTATTTTCATTATTATATAGATATTTTTGAGAAAATAATAGGTTTATGTGTGTTATATTTCATATTAAATAAAATATTTTCGGATAATTTTATAATTTTATTAATTTAAAATCTAATTTGAATTCATATCATAAAGTCATAAATTTAATTACATATTATCGAATTATATTAGGTATATATTTGAGATTAAAATTCCCTATTTCATTTTATTATCATTGACTAAAGTTATCTAGAAATAGTGTATGATGGATCTTATAATATTTCACCATTTTATGTTTGTATGGGATCATGTACCCTTTTTATTCATTCTCATATTTATATTCATTTGATGTATTTGGAATTGGAGTATATTTGTTTTATTCATATATGATATTCACTTTATTCCCCTCAAATTTTTTTTGAGGACTCAATGTGATTAATTTTTTCCCTATGTGATAAATTAATCTTACATTATGTTGTTTTAATTTTCATTATGGAATCATGACCCATAAGGATTTCCTCAAATTTTCAAACATGATATGTCCACTCTTATTGGGGTTATATATATTATTATTCACTTCAATTATAGTTTCAAAGGATTATCAGTTTTTACTATAGTTCTATTGGTTGAATAAGGTTTTATATAACTAGTTCAATTTAGATTTCACGTGTGTGTGTGTGTGTGTGTTTACTTATTAATGGAGCAATATATTTTTTATTAATAGAGGATTTGGATTCTCATTTCCTAAATTCATTATGAGTTGGATATTTCCGTTTTGAGAATTTACTTAAAAATTATTGTAAGATTAATATCATTACATGTGTTTTGAAAGTATTTTTCTTGGTGATTATTTATTTTTGGATTTAATTTTTATTCATGAAATTAATTATAGACACTGGCATTCACAATCAACCATTACACATATATAGAAAATTATCGAGGCCTTTCGGTGATTGGTCACTCTCTTATTTTGGTCAAAAATAGGGAATGAAATTTCCATTAGAGATTAAAGAGGTTAGAGATATTGTTCATTAATGGAGATATGTTCATCCATTTAGATCATCTAATTTTATTTCATTTCCATTCAATTGTTATATTTGAGTTACATCATTTGAATTCATTCATTTTATTGTTACTTCACTAATAGTTGTCCCAATTTTTTTTCATCCATGTATATCAATTTCTTTATTATTATATTTCATGAATATTAATTATACTAAGGTATATTTGTACACCAATGAATACCTGAGGGTTGATTTATTATTTTGTTCATAAGAAAAAAATTTAGATTTTTTTTTATTTTATATAAGTGACTACATTTATCAAACATATAAATACTAGTTGTAAAATGTTAGGAAAAATCTATACCATTGGGATTTGAGTTACTCTAAGGGAAACTACATCCCGGTAATATGTATTCTTCTCTCACTACAATTTGTTAGCCTCTGATGATTAGTATAAAAGAATGAATGATCAATAGAAACTTATCATGGGTTTTAGGTAACTTGGGTCAAGTAATGACAGACACAAAATAAAATATAAAAAATAAGGTATTGAATGTGCTAAAGCATATATGTTTAACCATTGAATATGTCTCAATGTGTTATTAATAATGGGGGAGAATTAAATAATTTGAATTTCCACTTTGAAATTTTAGTCCCCCTACACCGCCAAAAGTGGACTTTAATAGTGGATATTTCACATCCATCATGTGAAAAAATTATATATCTTAATATTGTTGACCAAGTCATGATGTAGGTGTCTATAGGGTATTTTTTATTTTTTCTCAAATTTATACACCTCTATCATTTCATAAATATTAATTTCATGATATTCATTTATGTTCATTGTAAAAAATAGATATATTTATTTGGTTCTAAGAAAAATTATTTAAATTTACATGAAAGGTATAGTGGGTGATACATAAATATGTTTTTTAAAATATTTAATCTTGAAAAAATATATTTCTTTTCCAATTATAATTAGATTTGATGTCTTATACATAATATATATGTATTATTATCTTTACAATTATAAAAAATATGAGAAGAGTCTAGCTTATTATATTTTATTATATATTTTTATAAATCACTAAATTTGAAATTAGAGAGAGGATGTAACATTGTAAGATGTTTTAAAATTAGGTGTATGTGGAATGCCATAATGAAATATTTATAAAAATATTGATATTCACTCCATCATAAAATTGATCATAGGGATGTAAAATTTTATTATATATATATATAATTTAAATTATTTTAAAATATATTTAAATAAGTATTTTTTTCAAAATAAAGTGTATATATACACAGCTGTATACATACATACAAAACCAAAATAACTAACTAATACCAGGATTATTTTTATTTGATTAGTAATAGTTTTATCAAATGGATTATAGTTTCAAAATGAAAATTTCTATAATTTTTTTCTGATGTTTTCATCTATGGGTTCATTATTTTCTAATCTCACTTATAATTTTCAAAAGTTAGAAGCCTCCCAACCACCTTGGTGTTGGAAATGGAACCTTTTCCATATGATGTGATATAAGGTGAGATCGTATCATAGAGGATATTTTTTCCTAGTTCAGGGAACTCTTATAGATTTAATACATTTTCATTAAATAATTATCAATAAAAACATTGGTTATCATTGTCACAAAGAAAATGATTGAAACTATTCATATATAAAAACACTATATGTATGAGTGGTTCTTTATATTTTTCCAATTTATTAATTTTCTCTACGTTTCAGATATGTATATGGGAACTTTGGGATTTATTTCAATATAAGATAGATAAAGGTTTTTTAGATTTGGGATTGGTCTAATGATATTTTGTTACTATGTTTTCCCATAGTGTGAATAAAATCCCAAATTGTTAAATGATATTTAATGCGGCATGTAATACCGTTAAAGGTCATATAATAAATTCATATGTGGTTCCTTTTTCTATTTTTTCATTTATAACCAATGATATGGGTTTTAATGTCATGTGTCAATGAAAATTGATTTGAATTTTATTGTCTCATTTACAGTACCAAATTTTTGTAGTTTAAATTCATGTATTGTAGAGTACTTGGTGAAAGGTACATGACAATGGTTCATTATAATACTTATACACGAGTGTCCCTTTCTAATTAAGTATTACACTCGGTTGGAGGCCCATTTATATTCACCAACTTTATATTGGTAACTAAACAGGGGGAAGGATTAATTGACACACGGAAGATACAGACTAGTGGGAGAATGGTTGGTCTTCTAATAGATTTCTTTCCATTATTGTAATTATATCTTATTAATTATAAACATGGTGGCTGATTTAATGAATTTTATCTTTGATAGTTTGTTAAAATTAGGTAGGACATGCATTTATGGAACGAAAAAGTTCTATTGGTTTTTCAATGGGAAAAATACTCATTTTCAAGGAAATGAATTATTAAATATAACCCAAGGATCCTTTCAATTAGTATGGTGAACTGGTAAATTCCCATTATAATGTAATACAATATTAGAATGGGTTATGCACATTCGATCAATAACCTTGTCATGTATATCAGGAATCCATGGAGGCAGCGTAAGAATAAATGAATTTTTATGGGTTTAAATCCGGAAAAAGTGTACCAACAAGGTATTTTGGATCACTAGAGAAAAAGGGTTAAATTTAATCCATAAAACTAAATAAATTGAATGAGGTTTCAAATGAGGTATTAAAGTCAGGGTGTGGTTCCATCTCTAGGATATGTTATCACCATTTTTTTAGTCTTAAAATGTATATTTGGTGAAAAGGGTTACCTCATGTTCAATATTGTAAAAATATAAACTATTGTAAATATGTAAATTCATGTATCAATATGTCCTTATTTTTCATAAGAAATTAGTTTATATTATTGGATTGTATTTGCAAAGGGTACTGAAGCATCATGTTGTGAACTATTTCTTTTTTGGAAAGTGACGTTCTTGTAATATTTCTACGAATATAATATATGATCCTGATATGTCAATGATTGTTGTATATGGAATGGAAATGTCTGTAAAAATATTATGTGGGATATACCATTCCCTATCAGACTTATATTTGGATGCAACATATCGGAGTTCATCATAATATGGTTTGCCATTATGGCTTCTCAAAATAAGAAATTTTTTTAAACATTGTGGCTCCAGAAATTCTCTATTTGATGAAATATAAGTTGAATGGGTTGTTCATAATAAAAATATCATGGCCTATAAACTGCTAGGATTCAGACAGTGTAAATGGATCATGGTTGTGTAAGGTTTTATTCATTGGATACTAATGGGTTTCACATCCAATATTTCAAAACTAACAATAAATTAGATCACATTATCTAACTTTAATAGGTATTTGATAATATAGGATCACTACATCCAAATAACCTCACCTTTATACTACCACATAATAACTATTTTAGTATAACATCATCATTCAAAAAATACAAACTATAACACCACTAACCTTATTCAACCCATAATTACATGATTTTAAATAAGGGTTATACATTCAATATTTCCAAGATCTTTTGGTTTTATATTTTTAGTAAATTATATCAAATATTATATAATAATGTGTACATTTAGACACATTATCCATTTCTACCAAAAAAAACATGTTCTTTTTAAATACACAATTACTTAGTTCAAGGTAACTCCCATATATGAAACTCTAACATATAAAATGTTCTACCCATCGTTAAACCTTGTGAGAAATCATATGAAAACATAGTAATAGAAAAAATATTAATAAGGGAAATAAAATTATATAAACCTATTAGACCATTTGTAAACATAAAAAATTACAATAAAATTTTCTTTTTTATAATGACCATTGAACCTCAAATATCTATTTACATTTTCATGAGAATAACATAATTTCGTAATTGATTTCATATAAAATTTCACATGAATTCATAAATAAGAAATAATATTCATAAGTCTTTCTTGGTAGAGATGAAAACCCATGAATTCCATTAAATTAAAATAAACCCATTCACCTTTATTTAAAAAAGTTATTCACTTTCCTTAAAAACCAAGGAACATTTTCTTAAATTTTTAAATTAAAAAATTTCTTTTATAAACTTATTGAAGAATATCATGCGGTTACCTTGGGTAACTATACATAAATTCACCATTATAATAAATCTATTAATAGAATCACCAAACTAGATAATTCTGATATCTCTTATGATTAACCTATCACTGGTAAACATTTCCAATTTTCTGAATGAATTAGTGAGATATACCAAGATCACCTGTTATGAGATCTATATAAGGATCACCAATGATTCATATAAAATTTCCAAAAACCATAGAATTAACAAAACATGTATATCTTTCACTTTAATCATGTAACCCTATTGAATTTTAAATTTATTACTGTAATAAATAACACTTTCACATATATCATAATGATGAGAAATTTTTTTTCTTTCAATAAATTAAATTTTAAAACAAAAAAATCACCAAATATTGAGAGAATGATCATATTTTAAAATAGAAATGGCATAATTTAAGGAAATATTGTTAAAAAATATTGGATTTGATAGTAGGTAAATTTGGTCAAGCCATATATGTAAAAAACATTATTATTACACATTGGCAAAATAAATTATCAAAATAACTTGTATGGTAAATGTTTAAAAGATTATTTTTTAAAACTTTAAAAATAAATTAAAAAATATTTAAAATTTAAATTTATCCATATTTTTTGGGTAAATAATAACATTCTTGGATCATTTTTAATAACATGGAAACGGGGAACAAAATTTTGAAAGGAATATAGTCAAACAATATTTAAAAGAAAAATATCTTACCGTAAGTCCCACAATGATTCATACATTATCTAACTCCTAAATATTAAAATAAAATTGGTTTTATATTTTCTTAAGAAATTTTTTTTCAATAAAATACAATTTTATAAATTATTTTTTTAAATGAATAAATTCCAAAATTAGTAATTAAGTAATATAAAACACATGCACTAGTTTTTTCCTTTACGGCTGTTATATATTGTCCAGCATAAAATATCATTAATAATCATACTCATTGATAATATATACTTTTTAAAGTGACCATTGATATTATTTTATTTTGTTTTATGACTAATTAAAATTGACATAGATGAAATAATTGATGTCCTCGACTTGTAGGATCATACCATATAAAGCCCATTTATTGGAGCTTTTGGGAGATGGAATCACCAAGCATTTCCCCTAAAAAATCCTGAGATTATTTTCATAAACAAAATATTGTTCAATACTAATTATGGGATAATTTGAATCTTATATAGATTATAGTCCAAACCATATTTGTCGAACCTCCCCATTAATGTGTCACCATCACACACTTTACCCTTGGGGCGTACGCTGGTGTAAGAAGGGGATATATATTTATACCCTAACAGTATAAATTTATAAATATTTAATATTAATAAAATAATTATTATATTTATCCATTTTTATCATTACTCTATAAATGATTAATTAATGACTTTGATAAAAATTAAATTTTAATATGATGAATACGGAATTGTATATTTTGGGAAATATATAGTTTCAATCGAGACACTCTTTTGGATTAAGTCAAACAATTTTTAATTAAATATTATTTAATTAAAATATTATTATTAAATAATATTTAAATTAATATAAAGGATAATATTTTTGTATGAAGTCAAATTTTATTTTTATAACAGTCAAAAAACTGTTATCATCATAAAAACTCATATTTTCCAATTAATACGGATTTTTATTTAAAAGTATAAATTATTATATTCAGTGAATTATTTAAATAAAATAGATGTTTTTTTAAAATTTGTACAGTTAAATTATCCAATGGTTAGTTCTTTATAATATTATGAGACTGTCAATTTTTTGGGTAAAAATTAAATACAGTATATATTAGGACATCATAAATTCCCAAAATTGGTGTAATAAATAAAATACAGAGTATCTATGACCAAAATTATTTTTCCCATTTAAAATAATATTTTTTTGATGTTCTTTTTTATATTTTATAAACCCATAAAGAATCCTCCAAAACCTATATTAGATTTTAAGGTTTTAATATTATTTTTTTATGAACATGAATCACTTCCACATCAGCATGAATATTATTTTAAGGTGATGAAATCATGAATTTATAAATTAATTATTACCCATTATATTTGGTAGAAACAATAGTAAACCCCATGTTAATGTTTGTGGTTTTTATTTTTTTATTATATAGAGTCCAAAACCTATGTTTAGAACTTAATAAATAATTTCCCTCTCATTTTCTATAAGACCACCCAACCACCCAATACTCATCACTAAAATCACATAGATAATGATTTTACTATAGCTTTCTCTATATAAATCCATTAAAAGGTTTCCCAAATCTCATAATAATATCCTCCCATGTCTTTGATGTTCCCTCACAAGGTAAGGGATCCGCTCCTCTTTATTGACGCACCTTCTTTATATTATTCCTTTTTATATAAAATTTTTTCTGATAGAATATATTTTCATATATCCATATTATTTTTATTATTATTTATATGTTATTAGTTACCCCTTTGAATCTCATTAACGCCCCCTATAAATCATTTTGTACCCCTGCTATGTTACTAAAATTATCCTGTGATTTTCCATGAAAAACATTTAGGTATTGAATACCCATCCCCATTTCCACTCAAGGGTACTCTCTTAGATACACAAATACTTTAATTATTGGGGAATTACATATATATGACCCTCAATACTTAATCATGGGATTAAAATTGATCAATTTCATACTTTTGTTGTATGATCTATGTGGAACACTTGTGCATGTACATTATCTGAATGTGATCAGTGGGACTATAATTATATGACCCTAAAATGCATTGAGTAATATTGTTATTTAATGAGGTAACGCGTATGGTGCATAGTAGTCTATAAAAAGATCACTAAGTTTTGATATCTTTACATTTATCCTTGACTTATGATTATAATTTCATGTTTTATTGTGTTTCCATATTCACATGTTTTATTTATGTTATCATGTCATATCATGCCTCATTTTTTAAGATAATTACTCTCACTTATCTTATGTTACCTTGATATTACTCTTGGAAAAAATGTTCTAATTTACCTTATTCTATAATTTGTTCCACTTAATGATCCTTATATCTCAACCCTTTCTTACACATGCCCCTAGGTTATGTCGTGTAGTTTCAGAAGATCCATGGAATATGAGCACATGTTATTGTTTTTTTAAATAGTGTTTTTGTATTTATATTTCATTTTATTATGTTATTAACCAAATTTCCCAAATACACTATGCCTCCTCATCTTATAAAATTTCATTAAGTGTGTCTTTATGTAATAAATCAAGAAATTGAGGAGTATTATAATATGCATTATCATAATTGGTATTACAGAAAATACTAGTTATTTTGGGGGGTTGGGATTATAAAACCCTATAAAAATATTTATGGATAATACTAATCATAGAAAAAATCCCTAAATTTTTGTAATTATAGATTAAGGTGAATAAAATCAAATACATCCATGTCTAGACACTACATGTGGATGAGGATCTAGAATAGATGAACCTTGGGGTAATAACCCCATAAAGGGAACATTAGTTTTTGTCTCAATTGTCTCCTAGTGCACCAATATGCGCCTTACTACTCGCCTAGTTTAAAACTCCTCATGAATTGGAATTTGTAAATTCAAAATATCCTTATAAACCATTATTAATGTAAAAAAAATTCCATAAGATTTTATATAAGGAAATAGATCATAGATATCTTCTATTGAAAAATATAAATTAATAGGGTAGGTAATATATGTTAGTTAAGATTTTTCCCTATAATAAATGTGTTTTCCCATTTATATCAATAATATTATAAAAATTATCATCCCTAATTTTCACTTTATTCTATTCAATGGCTAAAAATATAGGAACTAAGTTAACAACTATTTTAAATGAGATGACAACCCTAATGAAATGCCCAATATTATGAGAGAGGGAATCATTAACTTTATTAAAACTCTTTCTAAATTTAATAAAATTCTGAATAAAATCTTAAATCATGATGAATTGAAAAATCCCCTTTTGAAATGGAATGTTATAATTGAGACCTTTATGTAAAGAAGGCCTTTAAATATTATTTTATATTTTCATCCCTAAATCGTGGAGAAATAGATCTAATCTATTTAAAATATCTTCTCCATTGTTTAATTCTATGAGAATGAGAAGTTCATGATGTATTTTTATAATGTGAAGGGAGAAGTTGGTAAATATTAGATGTTATTCAAAAATATGATGTCTGGGGAGGATATCAAATATATGGACTTAAAGAAATTCAATAAAATATTTTTAGAGAATTATTTTACTCACCTTAATTAACATAAAATGGAGAGGTACTTTATTATCCCCATGAAAAATAATGAAAAATCTATTAGGTTGTATGAATAAAAAATAAAAATAATTTCATAATATGACTATATTATTTTTATTTTCCATGAAATTAAATTAGACCTCTTCTTTTGTGATAAAAGTTGAATATATGAAAATCATTATCTATTTGAAACACTAAAAGATTCAAGGAGCCTATATGATATTCCCTCAATGTTGAAATGTAGATCATAAAATATCAATGGTATTATGGGTTTGGATACAATAAGTGACGAATGTATTTTCATTATGGTGGTGTGAAGGAAAAATCGCATGGGGGTAATAAATTCAATCATCCCACTTATTAAAAGTGTGGAAAGAAGCGTCCAGAAATTTCCTAAAGGGGAAAAGGAAATTCTTTGCGTGTGGGAAATAAGGGAACCTAGAAAATAAAGGTCGATAAAATAAACCCACCAATGTGATGGAATAAATTAATGCTCCTGGAATCCCTTAGCCTGATTTTCAATGTTTTGACAACAATGAATATGAACACTATGCAAATAAATTCCATATGACAAGGGTTGTTAATGATAACCGACGACAACAACCTATGATGCCTGGAGGCAAGGGAAATTTTATTTTTTTCAAAAAAAAATTATATAGATCCCAACTATTAAGTGGAGATAGGTATTCTAGTTAATTTTTTAAGGATATAGAATGTACTATTTGATTCAATTTCTAGGAATTATTTCATATCACATGAGTTTATTATAACTATTCAAACACCACCTCAAAATATTGAAGTGGATGTATTGGTGAAAATAGAAAATCTGGAAATTATTGAGTCCTCAGTATATAAATCGTCCCCTAGCCATATTTTTAGTCTGAATATCCCATCAAAACTTTTGATACTCCCTTAAGTAGAATTTGAGGCAATTCTGGGTATGGATTGGCATGCCTTATATAGAACTAACAGAAATTGCTAAAAGAAGGAAATCACCCTTTGTATCATATATCACACTCTAATTCTATACATGTTAAAGGATTATGATGAATCTATTTTGGTTTCATCATTTCAAGAATTGATATTATATCCTTATAAGAAAGCGTATCTAGATCAAATGATTGAGACTAGGTAAATGATCATCCTTGATGAAATTCTCATTATAAGGGTGTATGTTGATGTGTTTCCAAAAGAATTGATTAGTCTTTCTACAAGCTATGAGGTTGAGTTCTAAATTGATCTTATACTTAGATCTCTAATAATATATATGACTCTTTATAGAATATATATGCTTGGATAGGAAGTATTGAAGAAGAAACTGTAGCATAATCTTGATAAAGGGTTTATATTCCCAATTGATTCACCATGGGGTGTGTTGGTCCTCTTGGACATGATGAATGATGGGTTAATATTCCTCTATATTGATTATTTTGGGATATTAAAGGTCAAAATAATGAACAAGTATCCTCTTCCACATCTAGATCATTTTTTGGACTAGCTATGTGGCTCCAAGGTAGATCTTTAGTTGGGATACTATGATGTAAAGTTGAAGATGGAATATATCCCCAAGGATGATTTATCGACAAGGAAAGGGCACTATGAGTTCATATTTATTCCACTTTTACTCACTATTTAATTAGAAATATTTATGAAATTTATGAATAGAGCCTTTGGGTATTAACTTGAAAATTTTATAGTAATATTTAAAGTAGATATTCGTATGTACTCAAAAATCAATGAGGAACATAGAAAGAATTTAAAAACATTATTGAAGACCTCAACATAAGAAAATTTGTATGAAAAGTATATTAAATTTGAATTTTGGATAGATCAAGTAACGTTCCTGGGGAATTTTATCACCAATAAAGTAATACGTAAGGATCTATCAAAAGTAATGGAAATTAAAGGATGGAACAGTCTATCATCTATGATAAAAATTCATAGTTTCAATGGATTATTTTTTAAATTCATCCATTTTTTTAGAAAATTATCATGTTTGTAAATCTTGTTAACCAATTTAACAAAAAAGGAAGTAATATTTTTCAAGAATAATGAATGAAAATAAAGATTTATAGAGTTAAAGAATAAGTTAATCACTGTACACGTGCTCAAATGAACCATGAGTTGTGAAGGAATTGTGATATACATCGATGCATCCCAAAAAAAATTTGTTTTGTAGTCATGAAAGATGAAATATTAATAACATATTCCCCCCAAAAATTAAGTATCCACAAGACGAACTACCCAATTCCTGATGTATAATTGGTTATATTGATCTCTATATTGAATATTTTGAAACATTATCTCTTTGGGAAGTGTAACATATATACGGATCATAAAATAATCATGTATGTATTCACAAAAAAGGATCTCAAAATGTTCTAGTAGATATTATTAGATCTTTTCAAGGATTATGATTGCTTAATATATTACCATCAAAGGAAAGTGAATAATGTGATGTATAATAAGAGTATAATGGATCCTAAAATCCAATATATGATTCGGATCGAAAGGAATTAATCTTCCTGGACATGAAAATAATTAAAATGGGAATAATAAAAGGATCTAAATCCTACCTTTCACAAAAAACTACTCAACTATATATTCTTGAGAGGATCAAGGAGGCCTAGAAAGATGAAGAGTTTCTACAAAATAAGGTATTGAATATTTTGGAGTTTAACTTTACAAAATATGGAGTTATAATGTTTGGAGCTTGAATATTTGTTTGATAAAAACCAAAACTAAAGATGGAACTTCTAGGTGATTCTCATAGCTTATCCTTCTCTATTTATCCAGGAATCACTAACAAGTATATGGATCTAAAGAAAAACATCTTGTGGGATAACATGAAGGGGGACATTTGATAATTTTTATCTTGATTCATGGCATGACCAAAATTAGTGGATGAATGATATAAGTCTAAGGGTATGAAGTTACCATTACCCATAATATTATTGTACTATGAATAAATAGTCATGTATTTGATTTTAGGACTCCCAAGGACACCTAAGAGCAATAATTATATCTGGGTAGTAGTTGATTTCCATACAATTTCAGTGCATTTTATTACTATTAAGGAATATTTATCTCTTAACCAAGTCACTGAGATATATATATATATATATATAATTGAAGAGTTAATACTTCTTGGAGGGTAGCTCTCCATTATATTTGATCAAAATATGAGGTTTACCTATAAGTAATAGAGAATCCATAAGCAAGTATTATATACAGAGACAAGTTTCAGTGCTTCTTATCAGCTTCATATGGATGGATACTCTAAAAACCCATTCTAACTCTATAGGATATGCTGATATCATGTTCAATGGATTTCCAAGGATGTTATGATCAACAACATCCTCTAGTAGAGTAGTCCAATAATAAATATTTCCATTATATAATTCAAATTTCACCTTAGGATTCTATACATAGGAATAGGTTTCACACTCCAACATGCTAGGATGAAATTCGAGAGAGGAAGATTATGAGACCTAATCTTATCGAATATATGATAGAAAAGTTTCAAACTATTCAGTGTCATATGAAATATTCAAAATGTCGATATAAAATATTTATATAAAGACATCGATGTGATATGGAGTTGAAGTTCATAGATAATGTGTTCCTTTATATATCATTGTGAAATAAATTCAGGAGGTTTGGGGAGAATAGAAAGCTTATCCCAAGATACATTGGCCCCTTAGATATCCTTGATCACATTAGATTTCTGGCCTATCGACAAGATCTCCCACCTAATATATCATAAGTAAAAGATGCAATACATGTATCCCTGTTAAGGAAATACATACCAGAACCCCCATGTGTATTGAATGTAGAGGTGGTACTATTGGAGAATGATAATTAAAATAGGGATTATCTGGTGAATATATTTGATCACAGAGGAAATGTTCTATGAAATAAGTAAACTCATCTAGTCAAAGGGATTTGGGGTAACTGCAAATTTGAGGAAGAAACCTGGGAACCAAAATATGCACTAAAATGGAAGAACCCTCTTATATTTTAGTGAAAAAAGTAATTTTGAGGGAATATTTTATAAGGGGGACTAATGTAATAAGCTAATTTTTTTAAATGAAATTATCTTTTTAATTGAATAAAATATTTATTATGTAATGAATTCATAGAAAACACATGAAATATATTGGTAGTTTTGGACTCTTATATCCAATTGGGTTAAAACAAACATTAAGAAACATAACTATTGATAATATTGCAGTTTTATAGTGATCACTAATATTATAATATTATGGGTTATGATATTTTTCACAGATAGAATGAGTGATGGCCGCGGCCAGTAAGATCATACACTATAAAGACCATTTATCATAGCATAAAAGGGATATGGAATCACTATGATTTTACCTTGACAAATCCCAATCCTAGAATAAATATCTAAAGAATTATAAAATAATATGGGATAATTTCAATCTTATTGAGATCATAACCCAAATCATGTTCACTTAACCACTCTAATAAAATGTCATCATTTCACACCTTACCCTTAGGAAATATGATGGTGCAATAAGTGGTTATGTATCTAGAACCAAATAGTATGAATTTATATTTTCTTATTTTTATTAAAATAATTATTCTATTTGTATTTTTTTAATATTAAATTATAAATTATTAAATAATGTTGTTTATAAAAAATTATTTTTTAATAAGATTAATCCTGAATTTTATTTTCTTCAAAATAAATAGTTTCAATAAAGACAATTTTTTTGAAGAAATTGAGAATTTTTTAAATAAATATAATTTTAATAAAATATTATTATTAAATAATATTTAATTTAATATAAATTATACTATAGTTTTATAAAGTAAAATGTAATTTTTATAAGGTTCATAAAACTTTTATTGTTGTAGAAACCTGTATTTTTTAATAAAGAAGATGTTAATTTAAACATGTAAACTATTATATTTAGATGATTATTTTGATAAAATTAATATTATTTTTAAAATTAGTTTATTGAAGTTATCCAATTGTAAATTCTTCATAATTTTCTGAGACAATTGAATTTTAGGGTAAAAATTAAATATGATATAAATATATAGTATGTACTACGACATCATAAATATCCAAAAGTGATTAAACAAAGATTATAAATATTTTCCTTGACCAAAACTATTTTTACCTTTAAAATAATGTGTTTTTGAATTTATTCAATTAATTTTATTGACCCTTAATGAATCCACCAAATCCTATTTAATATTTTATGTTTTTAAAATTAATTCTTTATTAACATCACTCACTTTCACATCACCAAGGGTATTATATTAAGAATATATTTTATTTTCCTTATAAAATAATTAAAACCACATCTATTTGGTATAAAATAATGGGAGACCATGTGAATGTTTGTAATTTTAATTATTCTGTTATATAGAGACCAAACCTTTGTCTAGAAGATAGTAATTAACTCCCCTCTCTACTGATATAACAAAGACCACCCAACCTCTCATTTATCTTCACAGAAATATATTAGTGTTTGAATTTAATCCTCTTTTTCCTCTATATATCCCTCACAAGGTGCCTATAATCTATAAAGAATCCCCTCTCAAGATTTTAAAATTTTCCTCTGAAAGTATGGGATCATCCACTTCTCCTCTTTATTCTGCACCTTCATTATATTATGCCTTTTGATTTCCAATTTTTCATATCAAAATATTTTTTTATATATCTGTATTACTATCCTTACTATGTACATGTTATGAGATGCCACTTTAACTCTAATTAAATCTACCCATGAATATTTATGTACCCCTTGTTATGTTACAAAATTTAACCTTTTATATTCCAGGAAAATCATTTCAGTAGTGAATACCCAACCCCATTTCCACTCATGGGTATTCACCTAGATATACATATATTTCATTTATTATGAAATTATATGTATATAACCCATACTCCATAATAATATAATTAATGTTGGGTTAAATAAATTCATATATTATTTGATCTACATGGTCCATTTATGTATATACATGATATGAAAGTGATAGGTGGGCTCAGAATTATATAGCACTCAAATGCATTGGGAAATGTTTTTATCTCATGTAGAAATATGTATAGCTCATGAGAGGTTATCTTAAGCACACAATGTTATGATGTATTGGTGGTTACCCTAGAATTTTATTAATTATGTTATTCTTCATTTTTTTCCACATTCTCTGGTCTCAATTATGTTATCATGTTATATCATGCTACATTTTTCCATATTATTACTCTGACCCCTCTTAAGTTACCTTGATATTCTTCTTATCTCACATATACTACTTTACCTAATTATATGACTTCTTTATTTCCCTACATGACTTTATATATCACGCATTTCTTCTGTACATCCCAAAATTATCTCAATTAGTTTTTTAATATCCATAGAATATAATCTCATGCTATGGAGTTTTTAAATAATGATGTTTTATTTACATTGAATGTTGTTATGTTATGTACATAATTTCACAAAGAAACTAGGCCTTATGGTATGGTCTAAAGTGTATCTATATATAATAATCATTAAATTTAGTTATATTAAAATACATGTGGTCATATTATTCATGTTCATTCCATTATAATTAATCCATTTATATCACATATTACCGTGTTTTATTTAGTCACTAAAATGGTTAATTACCCATTGGATGTTTTGGTGTTGTTCAGTTTATAACCACAAAACCATAGAGGTTCATTGAATGTTGTAAAAGGGGTTATGAACTAGTTTTCTCAAGAATCTTAAACAGGTTATAGATTTTATATTTATAAATTAGAAATAGTTTTAAACCCAACCATGTTAGGCGGTTATGAAAAATGTGTCACACTGTTTCGTGGAGATGGTAGTCCATACGTACGCATGAATGAAATTTTCATTGTTATAATGGGTGGAAAACAAATTAATTATATATTATTTTACATTTTAATAATCATAAATATGTTAAAAATGGAATACAATTTCATTATTTAAAACCTTATAACCAGCCTTCTATGGTGGAGAATAAAAATGAATCACATCGCTTTATGGAGGTGGCAGTCAACACATATGCACGAGTGGCATTATCAAGTTTCAATGTATGGTATAAGTAAGAAGTGAAGTCATATATTATATTTAAATAATCATAATTATGTCATTAATATCATATATATGAATTTTTCTATCATTTAAACCATCCATATGATCTGGTGATGAAAAAAAAAGACATCGCTTCATTCAGGTGGTAATCAATAAATATACACAAGTGATGATTTACTTTATCATAAGATGTAAAAGGAGAGGAAAAAGGGTTCTATAAAAATAATATTAATATTTTATTATATATAAGATACATATGTTAATATTTCATCATGGATAAAGGATAATTTAAGGAGGTAGATGATGAAATAAACTTGAAATAGGTTTGTTAGGACTTATACCTTCTCCACAAATATATCCATTCGGATTACACATTAAGACTTATTAGATTGGTATTTAGTAATATTGGGACCTATATGACATGTATAAGAACTTTGGTGATAGTTTAGGGTATGCTTTTTTTGAACTACAGAGCTCAAAAGGTGTGAAGATGGATGAGAGGAGGTGCCCTTTTATAAATGAGGAGACTGACACACTTGTAATTTTTCTAAACTTTTAAATATTATAAAGTCTTAAGCATGGGTAAGTGGATCAAAAACTATCTAATTTCTAATATAAGGTGATATGGTTTGAAATAATTTTATCTAATACTAATTAAGATAATATTTTATGGCCATATCATTTCGTTTTTTCCTTAACCTACCAGATTTATCGTTTATCATGGTGACACATTTTAACCATCGTAACTATTCATAATTAAAAAAATGAAATTGACCTCAATAATAAATTTGAAAATAATTATTATAAATATTGAATTAATTTTCTAATATTCAATATTTATAGGTGGAAAAAATTACATTTAAAATAAGGGTGTAAAACCCAACAAAAACCTACTTTTTAAAAATAATGTTTCTAGACATAAAAATAAACATATACCGGAATAAAATATAATATTTATTGCTATATAATAATTTAAATTCAATTTAAAAAAAAGGATATTATGTTAATTTAAAACCAAATAAAAAATATAACATAACATTGTAGTTACTAAATTTCACTAAAATAAATGACACTTTTGCGAAATTTAGTATTTTTTATTATTCACTCAATAATCAATAATTTTAGAAAAATGCCAAAAATTTTACCTAAGATTAATTTTATATTTTTATTTAAAAAATTAATTCTTTTTAATAATATTAAATTTATAAAATAAATAAATTTATCTTGTAAATAAATTTGCGTAATTTATGAAAAAATAAGTTGGTTATATAAAACTATTCCCTTTCTAACTGAAAAACTTTATAAAATTATTTATAAAACTATGTGGAATATAAATACATAAAATTATTACTTATAAATCATAATATTGACTTATTTCTCATATTATTCATGATTTCATATTCTTCTCCCTTAGGAAATTGTATTTTCATAGATTTATTCATTAGTAAAATAAGTGAGGGTATTTTTTTCCTTATATCATTTTATCATTATGATGTTGATTTCTAAATCATATGATTATTCCCTAAAACAATTAGTTAGTAAATAACCTTATTTTATAGTACCTTATCTTTATCATCCAAAATCTAAACAATTATTTCTTCATAAGATATATTCTTCTATAATTGTACCACTTTAGAGCTCAAAACACGAGATGCATATGTTGTGTACTTTCTTTGTAATGAAACATGAAACACATCATATAACCAAGAAAAAAAAATGGTATGTCTAAATTATAATAAAATGAAACTATTGTCTATATAATTTCATACAGGCTAATAAACCACATAAAATACTTTCCTTTTCTTCCAAAATGAATGACACTTTAAAATGGAGTTGCCTTAATAAAAACATAATCTCCAATCTCTGATGATATATATTTCCTCTTATGTTCTATATAAATATTATGTCATCTCTATACTTCACTCATGTGTTGTTGAATCACCTGTAATTTACATACCATTCCGTATACTATTTATGTTCCCAATAACTTATTTTTACTTTCTTTGTCCCTACATTGTTGTGTTCATCAACATTTCCATATAATAACTCAAATTATTCCATATGTATACTTAAATGAAAACTATTTTTATAATAAAAATAAAATATATATGTTGATCCCGTCTTCCAGTATAATCTAATGAGAAATCATGAAGCATATATAGAAATTTCAGATTTGAACACACAAATTTTCCTTAACATTCGGGGTGAAAAGATGTGATGAAATTTAATTTAATTCCCATCAACATTATAATACCTTTCCAAAAATTTGAATTAAATAAAGGATTGTGATCACATATAAAATATTTGGGAACTCTAGGTAATATAGCTATCTTATTTAGATAATTTCATTAAATCTAATTAAAATTCATAGTATCTCATTTAGGTAGAAAATTCATAATTCTATCAAATGATCAATAATAACCCAAATCACATTATTACCTCGATATTTATTTGTTTATCTAACCACAAAATCCAAAGATATATTCTCCAATTTACATTAAGGAACTAGAAAGGTCTAAAACATCCCCTTTTGTTGTTTTCTCTTAGCTTTAACATGTTTACAAGTTAAACGTTTCAAGGTAAAGTCAGAAATACATTTCAATATACCTTCCCACAAAATTTATTCCTAAAGGTATATATATATATATATTAGTACTTACATGATTAATAAGAAGATATAGAGTTCTGAGATTCACGTAATGATTAATTCTTTAACTAGGAATCACTTCGATCACAAAACCTCATTCTAAATCTAATAATACCTTCTTTATTATAAATAAACTTTTCTAACTTTCCCTTCTTGACTGACATTACTCTTTCATGCAACATTGATTTTCCTTATGAGCCTCTTTAATTATCTCTGGATAGGATAACTCTAAGGACACTTGATCTAAAATAGAATAATTTTCTATATACACACATTCAAGGAAAAAAATCATTAAATTATTAAATAAAGGATCTTATTCACTGTGTAATATAGTTAATGGTGCGTTATTGTTTCACCTCAAGGAATCATATACATTGTTTTCTTTTCCTAGGTGATAGTGAATTGTGAAATTATAATACTTAATTATTTATAGTCATCTTCTAAGCCTAATTATAATATTTTTGACTAAATATGTACTTTAAACTGTTGTGATCTGTATATATTTCCCATTTATCCCCATATAAATTAATCCACTCGATTTTTTAAGTAAAAGTTACTACATAAAGCTCATATTCATGTGTAGAGTAATCTTTATCAGGGTATTTCAATTGACATGATGAATATGTGATTACTGGATAATTTTTCATCAATATACAACCCTATTCCCTCAAAGAATCATCATTGTAAATAAAAAAATAATTTATTTCTTTTTAGAAAGGCTGAGACTGGGGAAATAACCAATATTCTTTTCAATTTTCAAAATTATTCATCACATTCCTTTATCAAGATGGATTAAACTCCATTTTTTGTTAATTTAGTTTGGGTATAGATAACTGGGAAAAGTCCACAAAAAAACATTAGTTGTTACCCGCTAATCCTAGTAAACTTTTAATATTATTGACATTTCTAGGTCTTTTCCATTCTTCAACCAATTTGGTTTTATCAGGATCAAATTTTATTTCATATTTAGATATAAAATTCCCATATAAATAAATGTATTGTAACTAAAATACTCATTTCCTATATTTTCCATACAACTTATTGTATTTTAAAGTGTGTGACATAATCCTTAAGTGTTTTTCATTATCATCAAATCATTAGACTATATCATAATATCATTGATAAAAAAACAAAAATTTATCCAAATACTCATGGAAAAATATATTCTTTATATCTATAAATTTAGTTTGGTGTTTTCCTTACCATGAATGGAATAACCCTAATCTCAAAATTTCCATAACTAGTATGGAATTTCTTCATCAGGATATCTTCCTTCATCACCTTCATCTGGTGATACCCAAACCTGATACCATTCTTCCTAAAATACAATGCACCCTGGGGATAATGAAACAAGTCATAGATATTAGGAAATATGTTATTTTTATTAATAATGACGTTAGTTAGTGCTTTATAATCAATGAACAACCTAATTAAACAATCCTTATTTTTTTTTAAAAAAATATAGTGGCATCCCATGATAATGTTATACAAAAGATGAAAACCATATCAAAAATTTCATGTAACTAAATTTTCAATTCTAAGAACTCAATTAAAGTCATTGATAAGTAGGTTTTGAAATTATATTATCATCCAAATCTAAGTCAACAGTAAAATCAATATCCTGAATAGGAATAACACCTAAAAAATCCTTAATAAATACATCTATATATTAATTTAACACTACAACATCATCAATGTGAATAGTTCCTTTCATTAGACAAATTTATACAAGATAACGTTCAATCCCATATTTTATAAGTTTCTCATCTTCTTAATATGTAATCAAAGGTATGAACTCTTCCATATATATGAATTGATACTTACTCTAAAAATAGAGTATGAATTATTTAGCTCTAAAATATATCTTATCATGATATACTAAAATTCAATCCATTTCAAAAATAATATCAAACACTACAATGGGGAATAAAAAACGTTTCATAGGAAAAACCATTCCACAAATGATAATATGAATATTTTTAGAAATTATTATTTCCATCATACTACCCCATGATTTTTTACCGAAATTTATAACTACATTTATTCAGATCATATTTCAAATTTTAATTAAAATTTACTAGAAATAAAATAATATGTGGATCAAAAATCAAACATTCCATTGAAATAGTATAAATAAATAAGTGTTGTATATATCACCAATTCATTTGAGGGTCCCACGAATGGAATAATATTAGAAAAAAACTATGATTCACATTTATATTTTTTATTTTGTAGATTCCCATTTTTCTTAACTAACCTTAGACATGAACTAATGTAATTCCAAAATAATTGTAATAAAAATATTTCATTTCATACTTTTCATTACCGATCTAACCCCTTCCATTACTCATTTCTTTCAGACACAAGCCATGTTTCAAGGTCTTCCACATCATTAACAATTCCTAGATCTCATCATTCATTCTCTAGAATTCTTATTCCAACAATTATCACAAGAGTGTTATTGGGCTTTCATTCAACTAGGTTTCTTTGATAAATGTGTCATCATTTTTTACCACTATATACGTCATTTTTACTTTTCCATAAGATTTAATATTAATTCCTTCTAAATTTTTTATATTCTTTTTTGAAATTTATATTTTATATTTTTTACTAAATCATTATAAAATAAAATTTATCAAACTGTTTATGATCCTAATTAATAGCTCTGATTTATTAGATGACTTCTAAGACTGATATATAAACTCTATTCATCAAATGAATTCTAAGTGAGGTCTTTTTAACAAAATAGTTTTTTGGGTTTTATGTTAGATAGATTTTTGTAACTAAAAAACCCCCTTATCATATACCCATTGTATAATCTAATGATCCAATAAATGGTATCATAGAAATTTCTACTAATTATACTTGATGAGATTTTATTTCCATGATATTGTAAAAAATATTATGATTTACAATTATTTTATAAATTGTTTTTTAATAAATTGATATTATACTAACATGTAATTTGTAGAAATATTTATTTCAGTAATATAGAAAGATGAAAATTTTGAACTCTTGTGAATCTAAATCCTAGTAGATGAAAAATATTTGATAGTGTTATTTATGAGTATTGGAGAGACAGAAAAAAGACATTTATTATAAATACTAGTTTTTATAACGTTGTTATCTTGACTGGTAACTAAAATATTATTCATAAGGAAGCCATGAATTTTACAAATAAAGGGAAATTAGAATGTCAGTTGAATTATAGATTAAGAAATTATTTATTATTTTCTATTAATAGAAACATCTATAGTCAGATATTATCTTGTAAAGATAAAAATTGTAATTGGAATAAGTTATAAGTGATGAATTTTGGATCTTCAAAAGTTATTGATACTGGAAGATTAATTATTTATACAAACTATAAAGAATTTTGTTTTCCAACAGGTGAAACTATTCCAAATATAAATCAATGATTCATGTGTATTAAAAATAATTTTCAATATATTGAAGAGAAATTTATTTCTGATAATATCTTTGTTGAAAATATCTTTGAGATTATACATGGGTAATGGGAATCATATAGAACTAATTTGGATTATTCTAAAATTATTACAATTATTACATTGGATGGTTTAATAGGAACACATAAATAATATGAGGGAATATTGAAAAGAGATATTGAAAATATGAAAAATAAAAATTGAGGATTTACTTCTTCTACAACTTCTAATGTTATTAGTAAATTTTAATAAGGTGAGAAAATTTTAAAATCATTGAAAAAGAATAATTTTGTTGTTGAATCATATATTAGTTAATTAGAATAGTCTATTAAGTAATTAGTTAATCTTTTAAAATAGATAAACAATATAGTAGTAAAGAATTTTTTTCAACATTGGAATAAGAATATTCATAAATAAAGAAGTGATAAAAAGGATTCATCAGAGGTCATATATTAAGAATGTAAGAAATCTAGAAATATCAAACAAGGGTTCCTGATGTTGAAAATAAATGAAATAAAGGATATAAATTCATAAAGGAATTCTAAAAGGTATAATAATCACTTGAATAATAAGTGTCTGAAAGCATTAGATACTTTTAGTGCTAGGGTTTTATATAGTCTTTATGAGAGATCTTCAGAAAGTGAATGTTAAAATAATAATATTGGTTTTTATTTAGAGATAACAATGATTAACAATTAATTCATGGAAAATGTAACTGATCAATATCTTACAAATAATGAATGATAATTACCCGTATTCTGATGAGACTAATAGTTATACACATTCCGATGAGGAATCAACTTCATCGGAAGAATAAAATAAAAATTTACCATGATTTGAAAAGGATTCTAGATTTTGAAAAACTTTTAGAAAATGAAAATTATAAATATTATAAAAATCGTGATCATGCTCAAGAAAAACTTGTGATATAAATTCTAATTATTTCAACTCTTACTAATGGGATATCAGATATTTAAAAAGAGTTAGATGAAAATAATTTTGCTAAAAATTATCCATAAAAAGAACTATATATTTATAAATTTGAAAAAATAGTTTTTTCTAATAAGATAGAAAATATTTATTCAAATGTAACTTATATTTTGGATAAGATTCTAGTTGTAAAATTAAATTTGGAAATATCTAGTTTAAAAAATATTTATTCAAAGTTTACTACTGGTAATAAAAACTTTTATAATATGTATAATTAAATTATACCACATAAATATATTTCCCGAATGGGTTATTCTAATAGGAAACACATTTTTCAAAATAGTTACCTTGTTCATAAAAGTGATCTATTTTTCACTAAATGTAAAAGTGGATGTCACTAGGAGAACAATGTTTCTTTAAAAAATGTTCAATCCTTAATATTTCATAAAGAATATTTTTCAAAATAATTGACATTTTCTCAGTATAGTAATTTTAAAATAATGTATATTGCAAAAAATTTACTTTTTAAAAATAATGGACGCAAAAATATTTGTGCTCTAAAATGGTAATGTTATCATGTTTTCATAAAAAATTAGGAATGTACCAATAATAAAATAATTGTTACATGGATAGTGGTTTCTCTAGATGCATGACATTAATAATGAATTATTTAAGAATATTATAAATTTGAATTGTGGAAAATTCACTTTTGGAGATAATGCTCAAAGATAAATTATTAGTATAGGTAACATTATTATTTTTTGTAATGGTTTATTTTAAAATGTTTTATTTGTTTAGGGTCTTAAGAATATCCTTATTAGAGTAAATAAATTATATGATGAGGGATATCTTATAAATTTTAGGAATGATAAATGTAATGTTCATCATTATAAACATGAGTTTTTTCTTTCTACCAATCAGCGTGAGGATGTTTACACAGCTAACTTAGAAGATATTATGATCCAATATCTACCTTGTCTTACTGTAATGGAATATAAACCTTGTTTGTGGCCAAGAATATTAAGACACTGTAATGTATGTACTTTATCTCATTTGTCTTTGGACTAGTTAAGGATATAATGAAACATATGTGTGATACTTCAAAGGTTTATGAGCCTGCTCAATTAAAAAAAGAATCATATGTCATGTTTTAAATCAATTATCAAATTCTCAATTTTACTGCATTATAGTTAGTGTATGTGTAATTTTATCATTCTACAGAAACTAGAATTATTGGTGGAAAATACTTTTTATATTTTCTTGTTGATGATTACACTATATATATGACACGACCCGACCTCGGGGCCCGTGCCGTGACTACCCGAAGCCCGCCTTCCATAGGCCAGGGGCTGGCGACTAGCACCAAGGCGTAAATCCCGGAAAAAGGGAAGGAATTGCCTTTGTAAAGTAAACAACAAACACCACAAAACAAGCAGGCATAAGTAAACACTAAGTAAAAGCTGAGTACAACAGTAAGTGCGGAAAAGTAAAGGGGGCCGGAAATACAAGCCCAACTGCAAAGTACAACTGAAAGGGAAAAAACAACAACTGAAAGAAAAAGCCACAGCATCGAGCCTTCCTCTGGAAGTCCCACCTGAAGGGTGGGTACAGATATCCTCCACAGCTCCTTGGACCAGTCGTCCGCTCCGAGTACACCCCGCCCAGTGGTCCACCTCTAGGTACCATCCTGCTCTGTCAACCTCGACCACGATCAGCGTTGTCTGTCGTCTGCAACCAACACAACGTAGTGCGGGCATAGCCCGTGCAGGGGTGAGTATGAGCTACTCAGTAGGGACCCCGAGACCCCCGAAGGTCTCCCAGAATCCACAAAGGATAATCCACAAAGGAAAGATACAATCACGAAGTAACATCAGACACATCTTAGGTATATCCCCATACATATACATAAGTCATCAATTCTCGCTCGGCTCCAACATCCGAGCTGAAGTACAACCCAGTCCACATAGGAAAGCAAACGTAAATCCACATAGGATAGCACAACACAATCCACAAAGGAAAGAAAAACAGGATACAACTCACACTAATATACTTCTTCGAATGAGGATAGAGATGATCACTGATCCATATAATTCGTCGGACCCACAAAGGATCGATAGGTACTAACCCCCGCAATGACCCACAAAAAATCTGACCCACAAATGATTGATAGGTAACTAGCCCCCGCAAAGACCCACACAGGATCAGACCACACAAGATCTGTAGGCGCTGGCCCACACAGAACTACTGAGCACTGACCCACACAGGATCGGTAGCACTGACCCACAAAGGATCGCTGAGTTCTGTAGTCGTCGTCGTCGAATCCACTGAGGATCTCTGTACAGTCGTTGTCGTCACAGTAGCAGTCGCAGCCAGCTCTAGGGTTCCCGCACACAGCAATCTCGTTCGGGTGGGTCCGCTCCACGAGCCGAGAGGCTGATACATCATCTGACACATAGTCCATATTTGATGTATCCAAAAGTTCCGCATCGACAATAGGATCTCAACGTCGCAGACGGCGCGTCAATCGGACGCCCGGTCTGAGAGTTATTGCCTTTTTCGTCCCAGGGGCCCGGTTGTTTTTTAAGGAAAAACCAACCCGAACGTACTCCACCTGTGTCCAAATCTCGAGCGGAGTAAGCCAAAAGATCATTCTCACTTAGAGGAAAACAACAAAGTCGACGGCACGTCAATTGGACGTCCGAAGCTCAAGATATGAGTGTTTCCGCTCTGAGGGCCTGGTTGGTTTCGTGTACGAACCAACCTTGCTGAACCCAAAGTATTCCGAAACCTTGGTTGTAGTATACCAAAATGACCGCCTCGATCCAAGGATCGCATCGCCGCTAACGGCACGTAGTTCGGAGGTCCATAGCCCACAATATGTGCAAAAGACCGAAAACGGTCCGAAAACCGGGGGTCTGGGCCCGGACCGACCCGGCCCTACCCCCTGGGTCGACCTGACCCGGGTCCGGGTCCGACCCGGCCGGCACGGCCCGGCCCGACCAGGGTGGCCCGGTCCCGCCTGGGTGCGACCCGGCCGCCAGGGTCGGCTCGGCCAGTTACGGCCGAGCGGCGCAGGTGAGCTGCCCCCCCCCCCCCCACGCGTGAAGGAGAGCCGCGACCCACGCGTGTGGCCGCTCGGTGTCACCGGACACGGCTTAAGCCACGTCCCTGCCTTCAGTTCCACGCGGCCACAGAACCGCACCCCGCCGCCGCAGCTGAAGCCGCGGCGGATCCGTCCGGCGGCGCACCGGGGCACCACCGGTGGAGTCCGCGGGCCACCGGAGTTGCTCAGGTGGCCGATTTCATTTCCGTCTACGCCGTAGCTCATCCTGGGTCCCGTTATTCACTGCGGAATCAAAAAATCATCTCTGCGGCCCGTTTTTTCATCATCCGCCATTTCTCACATCAAGAACAAAAGGGCAGTGGGTCCGGACTTGTTCGTTGTTCCGCACCCACCGCGTTAGCGGTTTGAAACAACACCATAATTCCCAGCAAAAGATAAACCTCAACCCACAATAATAATCCGCTGACAAAATTTTAATTTGGTTGGTCCACGTTCTTTCCTTGGAGGAAAACAAACATGGGTATTATCATTTTCAAAATGACCCCTACCTCAATGTCATCGTCGGATGCGAGTTCGTCGCGGAATTGACTGTCGCAGAAGAAAAGGATTGTCGCGTCACGGAAGGGTGTCGCTGTCGAGCGGTACTCGGCGTCGCGTAGAAAAACTCCGAGGATCAAGAACATACAGATTTAATTATAACAATTAAATCCATGTTGATGTTATAACCCACAAAGAATTAAAAATGACCGCAATCCCCTACCTCAAGATGCCGATTGATGATTTTCGCGGGGATAGATCGTCGTGGTAGAAGCGTCGCGGAGGGAGAATCGTCGGCGTCACGTCGTCGATCTCCGGGGGCCTGACATTCTTCGTTGCCCTTTGTCGGAGGCCAGCGTTCTTCATGTTCTTCATGTTCTTCGCATTCTTCGTGAAGGAGGATGAAGGACTTAATGTTTCTGTCAAAACCTCTCAACGAACAGTCCTCAAGAACACATGTGTTGGTCTTATTTCATTACATGCCAACAAACGAAAATAGGTTTAGAAACGAGCAAATTAATTCATAGAATTAATTTCAACGAATTAACCGCCCAAGTAATATGAGCATTTAAGAGGATAGAAAATGCTTCAGTTGACTTTCATTAAAAATGGTTTTCGCGGGTGCGTTACTTAGCGGAAAAGAAACGGTGGGGCTCGTGCGGGCCCCACATCACAAATATCCTACCAAGAGGGTAGGATATTTTGAATTGAACCCTATCCACTTTAACTCATCTTAAGCATCTTTAAGTGGATTTTAAGTGGATTTAATGAAATAAAAATAATTTTGTCGCACCACTTTATTTTATTTCTTAACTTAACCCCAAAAATTTAAAAACCATACCCTAGAAAACACAACTCTGGGAGAGGAGTTTCGAAGAAAATAAAGGCGCTGCGATTCCATCGGTTCCCTTAGAATTTGATTCCAAGCACCGGTTCAAAAGTTAGAAAAACCCGCTCGTTCGTTCCCTGAACGTACCCGAGCCAAACTTCGGAACATGATTCTGGGCACACCAGGCCTCAGAATCAGGTACCGTTAGAAACTGCGTTCTTGTAAAATTCCAAAGAAAATTAAGAAAAAAATTTCCTTGAAATTTACGGGTCTTCAAACCACTCCCACTTCAGGACTTTACATCCCCATAATGATACATCATAAGATAGGGAAACAAATGTGGGTACTGAGCACGCATCTGAGCCTCCCGCTCCCAAGTGCTCTCCTGGAGGTTCCTGTGCTGCCATCTGATTGCACTAGAGGAATCGATTGTCCACGTAGGACCCGCTTTTGTTGATCCTTGATCTCCACTAGGACCTCCGCAAATGTCACCCCATCATCAACGTACAGCTACCCATGGTCAATGATGTGCGTCGAGTCGTGCACGTTTCTACTCAACTGAGATACCTGGAAGACGTCGTGCACCCGGTGCAACTGAGGTGGTAGAGCCTGGCGATAATCCACCTTGCCAATCCTGTTGAGGACCTGGAATGGTCCGATGAAGTGTGGAGACAACTTTCCGCCTCGTCCAAATCTCCATAGACACGCAGGAAGACGTGGTCCCCATCCTCGAACTCTAGTGGCCTCCGCCTCCTGTTAGCATAAGACTTCTGCCGGATCTGAGCTATCCTCATCCACTCTTGGATGACCAGGACCTTCTCTATCGTGGCCCGGACCATCTCTGGTCCCACAAGTGCTGACTCCCTAGGGTCTGTCCATCACAAAGGATATCTGCAAGGTCTTTCGTACAACGCCTCGTATAGTGCCATCCCGATGGTGGAGTCGTAGCTGTGTTGTACAAAAACTCCACTAAGGGCAGGTGGTCCTCCCAACTGCGACCAAGGTTGAGGACACATGCGCGGAGCATGTCCTCGAGTGTCTGAATGGTCCTCTCCATCTGACCATCCGTCTGAGGGTGAAAGGCGGTGCTCAGATGTAGCTGCGTCCCGAATGCCTCCTGCTACCCCTTCCAATGCCAGGAAGTAAAGAGATAATCTCGATCGGAGATGATAGATGGTGGAACACTGTGAAGACGTACAATCTCCTGAACATAGAGAATCCCCAAGCTATCCACTGAGCCCTGCTCTCTGATGGGTAAGAAGTGAGCCGACATGGTGAGTCGGTTGACAATCCCCCAAATGGAGTCGTGACCTCTGGAAGTGAGTGGAAGTCCAGTCACGAAGTCCATAGATATCTCGTCCCACTTCTACTCTGGGACCTCCAAGGGTTGTACCAAGCCTGATGGTACCTGATGCTCTACCTTCACCTGCTGGCAGGTGAGGCATGGAGAAACGAACTCTACCACAACCTTCTTCATGCCTGGCCACCAGTGCTGTCGTCTGAGGTCCTGGTAAATCTTCGCCGCTCCAGGATGTACCGCCAAAGGAGAAGTGTGAAACTCTCTTAGAACTTCCTCCCGTAAAGCAACTGGTACCAAGGTACGTCCTCTGAAAAGGATGTCATGCTCTTCTCCAAATGAAAAGCCATCAGGTGCCTGTCCTGAGCATATCTGTGCACGCTGCGTCTCACAGTCAGCGTCCCCATGTTGTGCCTCTCTGACCAGCAGTAGTAGTGGAGGGGTGACTGTGAGAGACTGAAGGAAGGCTTATCCATCTCTATCCACGAAGGATATCTGCAAAGCAGCTAGCTGCTCTGTCACCTCCTCAAGTAGTCGAATGCCCGTCCTCCTACGGAGATCATCGGCTACCATGTTCCCCTTCCCTGGAGTATAGACTATCTCAAAGTCATAGTCCTGGAGGAACTCAAGCCATCGCCGCTGTCTCAGGTTCAGGTCCTTCTGAGAGAAGATGTACCTGAGACTCTGATGGTCAGAAAAGACTGTCAAGCGCTCTCCCATCAGATAGTGTCGCCATGTCTTCAGAGCAAAGACCACTGCTGCTAACTCCAGGTCATGGGTAGCATATTTCTGTTCATGCGGCCTCAACTGACATGATCCATAGGCGATCACCGCCCGCACCTGCACCAGGACACATCCGAGCCCGGTCCCTGATGCATCATAGTAGACTACGTACCCTACTCCCTCTACAGGAAACCTCTAGATAGGGGCGCTGGTCAATCTCTGTCTCAGCTCCTGAAAGAACTACTGACATCCGTCTGACCACACAAAGGGTTTCCTCTTCTTAGTAAGAGCTGAGAGTGGTGCCGCAATTCTGGAGAAGTATGGCACAAATCTCTGATAGTATCCAGCTAGTCCCAAGAAACTCTGCTCCTCTGTCACGCTCTTGGGTGGCTCCCAAGCTAGCACTGCCTCGATCTTCGTAGGATCCACTGCAACTCCCACCTCAGAGATGACGTGTCCCAAGAAGTGTACCTCACGTATCCAGAACTGAAGCTTTGAGAGATTTCCATAAATATGGTGCTCTCGGAGTGTGTCTAGTACAACCCGTAAGTGGTAGGCGTGCTCCTCCTCAGTCGTCGAGTAAATCAAATTGTCGTCAATGAAGACTACGACAAATCGATCAAGGTATGGCTGAAAAATCCGGTTCATGAGGCCCATGAACACTGCTGGAGCATTGGTTATGCCAAATGGCATAACCAAGAACTCATAGTGGCCATACCGACATCTGATGGTCGTCTTCTACATGTCCTCGTCCCAAACTCTGAGCTGATGATAGCCTGACCTGAGGTCTATCTTCGAGAACCACCATGCTCCATTGAGCTGATTGAAGAGGTGATCAATTCTCGATAGTGGATACTTGTTCCTCACCGTCACCTAGTTCACGTGATGATTGTCGACACAAATTCGCAAGCTCCCGTCCGCCTTCTTGGCGAACAAAATCAGGGAAGCCCAAGGTGAAACACTGGGTCAGATGAATCCCTTGCCCTGCATGTCCTCCAACTGTACTCGTAGCTCTCGAAGCTCAGCGGGGGCCATCCGATATTATGGAGTCGATATCGGGGCTGTCCCGAGGTACAGTACAATATGAAATTCTACCTCTTTGCGAGGAGGTAGCCCTGGAACGTCGTCGGGAAATACGTTCGCGTACTAATCCACCACTGTAGGAAAACTAGGACCCCGCACGTCAACTGCTCCTAGGATGAGGCTAGCCAACTGATGAGTGATGGGTTGTCCTCTCCTCCGCGGAAGTCCATCCTGTGCTGCGAAGGCTCGCTTCTCACTGGTGAAGGTGTACCTGCTCCCGTCGGTGCGTACACATCGCACCTTGCGCCTCGTACAATCAATCTGTCCATGGACTGTAGATAACCAATCCATTCCCAAGATGAAGTCGTAAGGCCTCGATGCCGCTACAAGAAGATCCCAGCCGAAGCTCTTGCCTCCTAGAGTAAGCTCACACTACCGGCACCAGTGCGTGATTGTCGATTCCGCTCCCGTAGGAGTCTCTAGCCGTAAGGATCGAGCCAACGGCTCTGTCAGAATCTCCGAGCTTTGAAGAAGGGAAACAACTATGAAATAGTGACTCGCTCCTATGTCTATAAGAACTGCAACATGGGTGGAATAGACACAGATAGTACCTCGAATCATCTCAGGCGCGCCGTGGTCGTAGGCCTCCGATTCCTGGAGTTGTGCCTGTCTCTGCCCTCCAGCTCCCTGTGGTCGGGGTGGACCTCCTGGTGGTGGTGGTGGTAGAGCCTCAAAGCATCGCCCACCACCTGCTGCTCGGCCAGCTCCTCTGCCTCGTCCACCTCCTCCCTACTGATCACCATAGTTGACCCTCAGCCTCTTCCTGGGTGGCCCCTCAACCGTCTGCTGCCTCTCGGCACGATGGGTCGGGAAGTCACGAGCCATGTGGCCCTGCCCACCGCATGTGTAGCATTGCCTGCCTCTCGAAAGACTGGCTCCACGCTGTGTGCCCCTAATTGTTGAGCCAGTGTACTGAGGTCGTCTGTGTGAGGGTCTGGTCTTCCTGGACCCCTGAGTCATCCGTCGACTGCCTGCTGCAGAAGACTCTGCTACGTGCCGCCCTGCAGTAGGTCTCGCTGCTGATGAAGGCTCAGCAAGGAAAATCTAGATCAGAAGGGCTCGCTCCAGTACTCCTGCCTGGGTCGGAATGTTGAGGAAGATCAACGATTCCCTGATCTCATGTCTCAATCCCTGCTCAAAGGTCCGGGCCCGAAAGAATGGGTCTCGTACCATGTCGGTCGAGTAGCGAGAGAGATCGGTAAATCTCACAGAGTACTGGGCGACCGTCAAGCTGCCCTACCGCAGCTGAAGAACTTCCTCGATGCGCACCGCACGGAGGGTGGTCGGGATGAACTCTGAGCGGAAGAGGCCCTCAAAGTCTGTCCAGAGGAGAGATGCCTCATCGTGAACCTGGAGCATCAAGCTCCACCATCGGCCCGCTGCTGCGTGCAGTAGGCTCGCTGCGAGGATCACCATGAGGTCTGCTGGTGTCCTCACTAACCGGAAAACTCGCACAACTGCCTCCAGCCAGTCCTCGGCTGCCTGGGGGTCCGTCTCCCCACGGAACATAGGCGGTCGCTGGTGCTGAAACTCATCCAGAGCTCCAAGTCGACATGCATCGTCTGTGGCTGGGGCTGGAAGCATCGTTGGCTGAGCGGGTAAAGGTATCGTCGGTGCCTCAGCTGTCAATGGGCCCTGTACAGAGGCCTCGTCACTCAGCGGGCTGTCGTCGCGCTCAACTCTCGGAACCGTAGCTGGCTGCCACCGTGCGGCCATCCTAAAAATGAAACATGTGCGCCACGATCAGAACAGTATACCTGGTTAGCTGATACAAAGTAATCACAAAGAAAACTTGTATCACACATGCAATCAATGATTTCGTGCATTAAGTCGGAAATCAGAAGTCAGGGTCCTAGTGTACTGATACGTCGGTCGCCGCACCAACACAGGACTCCTTGGACTGATAACCACACCCAATATGCTAAACACTATTGCTTCACATAGAAAAAGATCAAAGTCCCAAGTTCTGTGGTAGAACCGAACTCCTCTGATACAAATTTTTCACGACCCGACCTCAGGGCCCATGCCGTGACTAACCCAAGCCTGCCTTCCATAGGCCAGGGGCTGGCGACTAGTACCAAGGCGTAAATCCTGGAAAAAGGGAAGGAATTGCCTTTGTAATGTAAACAACAAACACCACATAGAAAGCAGGAAGAAGTAAACACTATGTAAAAGCTGAGTTCAACAGTAAGTGTGGAAAAGTAAAGGGGGCTGGAAATACAAGCCCAATTGTAAAGTACAGCTGAAAGGGAAAACAACAAATAAAAGAAAAAGCCGCAGCGTCGATCCGTCCTCTGGAAGTCCCACCTGAAGGGTGGGTACAGATAGCCTCCACAGCTCCTCGGACCAGCTGTCTGCTCCGAGTACACCCCGCCCAGTGGTCCACCTCTAGGTACTGTCCTGCTCCGCAAACCTCGACCATGATCAGCGATGTCCGTCGTCTGTAACCAACACAATGTAGTATGGGCATAGCCCGTGCAGGGGTGAGTATGAGCTACTCAGTAGGGACCCCGAGACCCCCGAAGGTCTCCCAGAATCCACAAAGGATAATCTACAAAGGAAAGATACAATCACGAAGTAACATCCGACACTGCTTAGGTATATTCCCATACATATACCTAAGTCATCAATTCTCGCTCGGCTCCAACATCCGAACTCAAGTACAATCCAGTCCACACAGGAAAGAAAACGTAAATCCACACAGGATAGCACAATACAATCCACAAAGGAAAGAAAAACATGATACAGCTCACACTGGTATACTTTTTCGAATGACGATAGAGATGATCACTGATCCATCTAAGTCATCTGACCCACAAAGGATCGATAGGTACTAACCCCCGCAATGACCCACAAAGGATCTGACCCACAAAGGATCGATAGGTAACTAACCCCCGCAAAGACCCATAGAGGATCAGACTCACACATGATCTGTAGGCACTGTCCCACACAGGACCGCTGAGCATTGACCCACACAGGATCAGACCCACACAAGATCGGTAGCACTGACCCACAAAGGATTGCTGAGTGATGTAGTCGTCACTGTCGAATCCAGTGAGGATCTCTGTATAGTCGTCGTCGTCACAGTAGCAGTCGCAGAAAGATCTAGGGTTCCCGCACACAACAAGCTCGTTCGGGAGGGTCTGATCCACGATCCGAGAGGCTGATACATCAATTGACACATAGTCCAGAGTTGATGTATCCAAAAGTTCCACATCAACAACATCAACTCAATGTTGCATACGGCGCGTCAATCGGACGCCCGGTGTGAGAGTTATTGGCTTTTTCGTCCTAGGGGCCCGGTTGTTTTTTAAAAGAAAAAACAACCTGACCGTACTCCACCTACTTCCAAACCTCGGGCAGAGTAAGCCAATGGATTCTTCTCACTTAGAGGAAGACAAAAAAGTCGACGACACGTCAATCGGGCATCTGAAGCTCAAGATATGAGGGTTTTCGCTCCGAGGGCCCGGTTGGTTTCGTGTACGAACCAACTCGGCCGAACCCAATGTATTCTGAAACCTTGGGTGTAGTATACTGAAACAACCGTCTAGATCCAAGGATCGCATTGTCGCTGACGGCGCGTCGTTCGGAGGTCCGTAGCCCATGATATGGGAAATAGACCGAAAATAGTCTGAAAACTGTGGTTCTGGGCCCGGACCGACCCGGCCCAACCCCCCCTGGGTCGGCCCGAACCGGGTCCGGGTCCAACCCGGCGGGCGCGGCTCAGCCACCAGGGTCGGCTCGGCCGGTTACGGCCGAGAGGCACGGGTGAGCTGCCCCCCCCCCCCCTCGCGTGAAGGAGAGTCGCGGCCCCCACGTGGGGCCGCTCAATGTCACCGGACGCGGCTTAAGCCGCATCCCTGCCATCGACTCTGCGCAGCCGCAGAACCGCACCCCGCTGCCGTGGCTTCAGCCGAGGCGCCGCCGCCTCCGGTCGCCGGCGACCCGTGCCGCTAGTGTAGTCCGCGGGCCACCAGAGTTGCTCTGGTGGTCCGATTTCATTTCTGTCTATGGCGTAGCTCATCCCAGGTCCCGTTCTTCACTGCGGAATCAACAAATCGTCTCTGCGGCCCGTTTTTTCATCTTCCGCCATTTCGCATTTCAAGAACAAAAGGGCGGTGGGTTCGGACTTGTTCGTTGGTCCTCACCCACCGCATTAGCAGTTTGAAACAACACCATAATTCCCAGAAAAAGATAAACCTCGACCCGCAATAATAATCCGCGGACCAACTTGTTAATTTGGTTGGTCCACATTCTTGCCTTGGAGGAAAACAAACATGGGTATTATCATTTTCAAAATGACCCCTACCTCAACGTCGTCTTCGGACGCGAGTTCGTCACAGAATTGACTGTCGCGGAAGAAAAGGATCGTCGCGTCGCGGAAGGGCATCGCTGTCGAGTGGTACTCGACGTCGCGTAGACAAACTCCGAGGATCAGGAACATATAGATTTAATTATAACAATTAAATCCATGTTGATGGTATAATCCACAAAGAATTAAAAAGGACCGCAATCCCCTACCTCAAGATGTCGATCGAAGATTGTCGCGAGGATGGATCATCCTGGAAGAAGCGTAGCAGAGGGAGAATCGTCGGCGTCACGTCTTCAATCTCCGGGGTCCTGGCGTTCTTCGTCGCCCTTCGTCAGAGGCCGGCATTCTTCACGTTCTTCGCATTCTTCGCGTTCTTCGCGTTCTTCGCGTTCTTCGGGTTCTTCGCGTTCTTCGCGTTCTTCGCGAAGGAGGATGATGGACTTAAAGTTTCTATCAAAACCTCTCAACGAACAAACCTCAAGAAGACATGTGTTGGTCTTATTTCATTACATGCAAACAAACGAAAATAGGTTATGAAACGAACAAATTAATTAATATAATTAATTTCAGCTAATTAGCCGCCCAATTAATAGGAGCGTTTAAAAGGTTAGAAAACGCGTCAGTTGACTTTCATTAAAAATGGTTTTCGCGGGTGCGTTATTTAGCGGAAAAGAAACGGTGGGGCTTCTGCGGGTCCCACCTCAAAAATATCCTACCAAGAGGGTATGATATTTTGAATTGCACCCTATCCACTTTAACTCAGCTTAAGCAGCTTTAGGTGGCTTTTAAGTGGCTTTAAGTGAAATAAAAATAATGTTGTCACGCCACTTTATTTTATTTCTAAACTTAACCCCAAAAATTTAAAAACCATACCCGAGCAAACTCAACTCTGGAAGAAGAATTTCTAAGAAAATACCGGCGATGTGATTCCATCAGTGCCCTCATAATTTGATTCCGAGCACCGGTTCAAAAGTTAGAAAAACCCGCTCGTTCATTCACTGAACGTACCTGAGCCAAACTTTGGAACATGATTCCGGGCACACCGGTCCTCGGAATCAGGTGCCGTCAGAAACTGCGTTCTTGTAAAATTCCAAAAAAAATTAAGAAAGAAATTCCCATGAAATTTAATATACTTGGGTATATTTTCTAACAAATAATTCTAAAGCATTTTTTTTGTTTTAAACCCATTTGAACCAGAGTAAAAAATTATAAAACCCTTTCCATGTTAATTATTCATAGCGATCATAGTAGTTAAGGTATAAATTATGATTTTGAAACATTTAAAGTAAAAAGGTGATTATATATAACTTTTCATGACCTATAACTCTAAAAAAATGGAGTAGTTAAAAGAAGAAATATAATTCATTAGGAGATTAATATAACTATGTTAATTTAATAGTCAAGTTTCAAACAATTTTGGGATAAAGTGGTTATTAATTCCTATTATACAATAAATTGAGTATTAATATGGGATTTTAATAATAAAACTAATTATGATCTGTGGAAAAATAATGAAACCAAAAATTTATTAATTCAATGTTTTTCGAATGAAATTTATTCACTTTGAATACTAAATATAATTAAAATAAATTTCCACCAAAATCTCATGGAGGTATATTTTTAGGTTATTAAAAAACTAGTGTGGAATATAAAATTTTTAATAAAAATACAAGTACTTTTGAGGAAAGAGTACATGTAAAATTTGATGAAAATTATCCTTTTATTTTTAAATTACCACAATCCACATTTTTTAATTTTATTTCTTAAACTGATTTTTAAACTATGTTGGAAAGTCATACTCTTGAGCGAACAACTGATGAATATATTTCATAATTTATACCTCAAGAATAATTTCAAGATGTTATTGTAGAATATTGTTTTGTAAACTGAAGAAATCAGTTTCTTCTTAGTAATCATCTTAGTGCTAACATCATTCGTGATGTAGATCAACCAGTTAGAACTACATGTTCTTTAAAAAATGAATTTAAATTTTTTTATTTTTATCTGAATTAATACCAAAGACTCTTAATGAGGCTTTAGGTGAAGAATATTGGATAAAATCAATATAATACAAACTCAATGAATTTTAGAGGAACCACATTTGGAATTCGGTTGAAAGACAAAAAGATACTTCTATAATTAGTGTAAAATGGGGTTTTGAAAACAAAAGTGATTAAAATGGAATAATAGTAATAAATAAATCTAGAATTATTGGTAAAAGATATAATCACCAAAATTTAATATATAATGAAGAAAAATATTCTCTGGTAGCTACACTTAAAACTATTCATATACTTCTACCTTATAAGGCATTATTAAATTTAAAATGATTTCAAATGGATGTAAAGAATGATTTTCAAAATAGATATGTTCTAAATGAAGTATATGTAGAAAAACCCGAGGTTTTGAAAATAAAAAATTTTGAGAACATGTTTTAAAACTTACTAAGGAACTATATGGACTTAAACAAGCACCCAAATCTTGATATGATAGGTTGACAAGAATTTAGTTATAAAATATATTTGATAAGGGAGCTTTAGATCCAAAAAATTCTATAAAAGATGTTTCTAAAAACATCATAATTATTTAAATTTATGTTGATGTCATTATATTTTTTTCTACTCAAAAATGATTAATATATTACATTATGGATCTTATGAATTCTAAGTTATAAATGAGCAAGATGGGAGAACTTACATATTTCGTTGGATTTCAAATTTCACAAATTCCAGCAGTAACTTTTATATCTAAATATGCGTATATAAAATATCTTCTTAAGAAATTAATATATAGAAATAATAAAAGTTTTATTAATTCCTTAAGAACATCAAATACATTAGATAATAATGAATCTATAAAACTAGTATATCAAAATATCTTTATAGGAATTATTATAATTTTATTATACTTAATAGATATTCATCTGGATTTAATTTATTATGTATTCTTATCTCTGTGATATCAATAAATTCCTAAAGAGTCCCATGTTAAATCTATAATTTTATTTTTCATTATCTTAAGGGGATAATGGATTTAGGCCAATATTACTCTTAGAGAAATGATTTTGAATTAAAATGATTTCCGTATTTTGACTTTTGTATTGGTCAAATTTATATAAAATGTGTTCTATAACTTTTCATCTCATAGGATAAGCTTTAGTGTCTTGATCTTCTAAAAATAATAAACCTAATAGCACTTTCCACTTCTAAATTCGAATATGTGGAGGTTGGAAGTTGTTATTTTCATGTTTTTTAGATACGACACACACTAACTATCTATGATATGAGTTTTGGTAAAACTAAAATATTTTTTGATAACACAAGTCCAATTTATTTATGTAAAAACACAACACATCACTCACAAGAAAATAACATAGATAGAAGATACCATTTCCTTTAGGATCACAAAAAAAGGATATAACATTTTACAATTCTTCCTAATGTAAGAATAACTTGAAAATATTTTTACTAAACCCCTTAGTTCTGATAGATTTGAATATATTAAATAGAATCTATGAATGGTCAATATAAAATGATCATTCACATCTACTTTATGTTTATCAGTCTCCTTACATTTATGAAATCATTATAAAATCGGGTACATATGTTTCTTTCTAAAAACCTTTTTTCTATATTTTATAGATTTCCTAAATTTAATGATTTCATATCTAAAAAAACATCAGAATCAAGATAAAGTAATAAATGTTTTTCAAACAGAAAAATTATTACTAATATATTTTAAAAAATATGTTTTTTATATTGTTTTTTGGATTTAATTTTATTTAAAAAAACCAATAAGAATAAGTGACTCAAGGAAACATTCATTCCAAAATTTAATATTCACTTCAAGATTTGTTATTTTAATTTTTATTTTTTGTATTTGCCTATTAATTTTCATTTTATGTTGTTTTACATATTCGTTAATTTTAAAAACCTTAAAATTGGTGAAAATTTTAATTTTATGTAATCATATTGTGCATTAGTAAGATTAATAGTTTTCATAATAAAAATTTAAGAGTTCAGAATATATAAATTAAGCATTTGAGGATTAATCTTAACATTTGAATAAAATTATAGTTTTTATCCCAAACTATTAGATTTTTTGAAGATAAAAGGCCTCTTCCTAATCCTATATAAAAGAGTGGGTTTGAAGTTTCCCACAACAATTTTCTATACCGTATATTTGTCCTTGGATCTCCATTAATTATTCAGTTCGGAAGTTTTGAATTCACTCAGTCTGCTTCTTCACTATGATTCTCAACATCAATTTCAATTTTATTCCTTAAACCTAATATTTTTCAAGGAATGAAGTTGTTAAGAAAATTTTCATCGTGAAGTATTCATATGAAAAGTATGATTCTATTATATAAATAGTTATAGAATTCTATTCTATATTTGATTTTACTATTCAACATGATTTGGATGTGATTGTTTACAACTCTTTTTGTGAATTTTGTAAACTAATGATTCATCATGTTGTTATCTTTGTTGATGTCCCATTAGAAGGGGATACATACCTTCAATCACATAAGATTCTAGGGAATCTTGGAAATTTCAAAAAATCAAAAATATAATGTTCTTTGTTCACATCTTATGAGTTGTTTAGAATGGATTTTCACTTGACTTCGGATTCTGGACTAGTAACTCTTTGTACTCAAGGATATTTTATATCAAGAAGGTAATATAGAGGTTATTTGAATGTTCTTTATATTTTAATTTTTTATTTCCTTATCAAAATAAGGAAGATTGACCTGGTAATGTTTTTTTTATATCAATTGATTCTATTAAGAAACTATGATGTAAGGGATTAATATGTTACCTTGCTTCATAAATAAGATGTCGGTAAACTACATAGAAGTATTTCATATAAGGAATATGTATAATATAGTTAAAGAAAACGTTCTACTTATTGGAGAGGAACCAATGGAGGGAATGAATTCGGTATTCAATCTGAATTTAAAAATTTTTATTGAAAAATTAGACAATGTTGTTTTTGATTTTTGGATAAAAAATGTCTCATAAACAAAAACAAACTAGAAAAAGAAAAATTGAAAGCTGATTATTCTCCCTTGAAGATTCAAAATAAATAGAAATACATGTCCAATGAGTACATTAAAAATTGTTTGGTCATAAGGCTCAGTAAAATCTAGGGGATCCATCTTTCAAACTAGATAAATTTGAGGAATTATATTTGAATATTAAAATATATAATGAAATGAAAGAAGTAAAGAGGAATAAGAAGTAGAAGAAACCACCTGATAAAGATAGGATGATACAAAAGTTAATCAGAGTCATATAATAAGAATCATCCAGTCCACCTATATTAGTTTCATCATTATGTATTGTCTAACTAGTTTCTGGTTATGAAACATTTTATACATCCTATAATAAAATTCTAGATCCATCTATACTATAGGTTTTTTTATTTTTTGAAACATCAATTATTCCATCTATTGTAGATGAGGGAAAGGATAATGAAGATGAATATCAAATTCAGGAATCAGTTTCAAAATATATTGAAAGGTCATAACATATTGATGTAAAAAAATCTATTCATATAGTTTGAAAAGGAGTTTTAATGCACATGAGCCTTAGCCTTGTTGGTAAGGACTCTGTAAGTGCATCCACGCGGCCAGGGATCAAATCCAGGAAGAGGAAGAATTTCTACGGTACAATAGAATTAATGTACCAGTACTATAGAAGGTACTTTAGCAGGAACTGTGCAGTACTATAGCAGGCACTGCAGCGAGAACTGTTGATGGCACTGTTTGGCACTGTAGGAGTTGGGAATATGCCCTCGTTTGGGCCATTGGGCCACCGATTTGGTCCCTAAGTCTTTTAAAGACTTTGGGCCACCCTGGCCTTCAGGTCAGTAAGGACTTAGGGCCACCTCAATACCTTCGGGCCACCTTAAGTGTAGATGCAAACCAGACAACCTACATGGAACAAGATCTATAAGGATGATGAGCATGGAGCTTTCACCACAGCAGAAGCTAAACGGATTGCAATAATGAGAGGGTATTCCACCTTCCATCGGGATAAGCCTGTGCATGTAAGGGAATTCCTAGCCAAACCGAAATGAGAAGGTGGAGAGCTGATTTCACAATGAAGATGCTGGGGAGTAGCAGATCCATGTAGCTAGTCTTGGTTGTATGTAATTTTTGAAGCCTATGGGAAATTAATTCCTCTAAGGCTTATGGGCCATGTAATACTTATGCCTACAAGCCTTATAAGGGTTCCACCTCACCCCTTGAACGATGGATTATCAAAATCCATAAAAAATGAAGGAATTAATGCCATTGGAGGAAATAAAGTTTTAATAACTACATGGATGTTAAAAAAGAACATGATGAAGATGAGGAAGAAGGAATTTAATCAGAATATTCTTCATCACGAACATAATTATTAAATAAGTCGGAAAAGTACCTTGTTCTACATGTTTCTATGAATGAAAAATCATCATCACAGGGGGAAGATGAAGAGAAACATTCTAATACAAAAGTGTCAGACAAGGTTAAAACTGGTATAGAAGATGATGTATTTAAAGTTTTAGATAGTAGAAAAGTTAAAGGAAAATAGAAAGGTGATATTGGATCATCTCACCCACATGTTTTAGATGCTTCATTGGATTATTTAGATACATTAATCACCATAATCCTATGATAATTTATTTTATTTTTCAAACTCTGAAATAGATAACATATTCAATACCATATCTACCAAACATTGATGTTCGATGCTAGCCGATCCAAAATAATTTAAATGGAAAATAATATTCATTAAAAATGTTAACAGAATTAGTTTCTCAATATTATTCCAAGATAAAGTGCTTAAAAACAAATCTATGGTGTATAAAAGATGGTTCAATTAGATGGTAAAATGTTTGATAAAATTAAATGGAGACTTAAAATAACATGATGATCAATATGTGGAAGTCAAGATAGTGTCTTTTGATATAGATGATTCCTTTGAGAAGTTCTATTTTGATGTCTCTGATAGGTTTATGTTTGGAGAATAATTTATAGATATGTTAGATTCCTAGAATCAGGAAATATCTAATCTAATAGAATAGATTCATATGCTAAAAGATGAGAATGACATGATATTATCCTTCGAATAAGATCTTCACTATCTATAGGAAAAAAACAAAACAATCAGTTTTATTAAGAAGGAAATAAGTAGTTTAAAGGAATATAATATAAGGTTTAGAGATATGGATGATAATATATCCATGCTCAAATCTACAATAGTAGAATTTGATAATAATAAAGAGGATCTCAAGAAGATGAAAGTGATTCTCAATAAGTTGTAAAATACTGAATAAACATTTTCTTCTAAACTCTTGATGTATTTGTAAGTAAATATTTATTAATGAAACCTAGTTTGAATGATTTTTTCCCAAAATATGATTTACTTAAATGTTTTCCATTTTTCCCATTGATAATTGTTCTTTATTATATCTTGGATGAATAATTATTCAAGCACAATAGTTTCATATTAAATTTTCTAACTTCATTGAAGAATATGTTATTTTCTCATTCTTTTTAATAAATCACAATGGGGGACAAAGGATATAAAGGGGGAGTAACAATCCAATTATGGACAATTTGTCTAAGGGGAAGAATCTTTCTAAAGGGAGACAATATTTTGAGGGTGAGAATCTGAAGTAATAATATTTTATATAAAATAAATACTGTTGAAAAATAATAATTCATCATGATAGGGTGAGTTAAATTATGAAAAAGGGATACATTTTTTAGGATGAATTTATTTGATGTAATTAAATGTAAAAAATAATGATTATTAATTTAAAATTTTTTTCATTTTTATGTATTGTGTTTTGTTCAATCTAAAAATGGAATGATTTTTGTTGTGAACGTTTATACATTTTATATTTCCTTCCTTTAGTTTTAAACATCAAAAACACTTTATTAAAAGATTAGTTTACTAACTCTGTATATCCCAAGTATTTTTTAAAGATTTTTAGAAAACCTATTTTTCTACTGAATGTATAAATAGTTTCTAATAAAAAGAAAATAAAATTTTTATTCATTAATATAATACATCAGACTGACTAAGAGTTTGGTCCATCGGACTGACAAATTTTATTTTTCATGGATTGATTAGTGTTTTATCCATTAGAATTACCTCAATTATATACATTAGACTGACTATATTTCAAATCCATTAGACTAGACATAGTTTTGTTCATCAAATTAATGATATTTTAGTCCATTAGACTGCTAAAGTTTTATAATTATGGTGTTGTAATTATTTTTGTCAGATGGAATTTATTACTACATTGTAATGGTGTGATCAAAACAACATCAGATTGTAATGTTTTGATAATATGTATAGTGAAGATCATTTGAGGCCATTTCAATGAACTCTAACATTAATTCATATATGACTGTTGGATGGCTTCCTATTAATAGGAGTGAATTTGAGGAGCTATGAGCTGATTCACTTTTCTACTCGACTTGTTTGATGATTTCTCTTCCCAAACATATCATTATTATTATTTTTAATCTTTTAAATAGTTGAGTTTTAAGGATTCTGACTAAGTAATTTTAAAATCCTTAGAATATTTTTTCTTTTTCATTCACTTATTGTGATAAAGTATTAGATCGAGGGATTTTGGGGATAAGAATATGGCTGAATCAAATTAGGCTAATGTAGGGATTTAAGGATATTATAATATGTAGTTGTTATAGATTTTCAGATTGAGGGGTTTCGTATTTAAGAAATACATGGATGATACAGATAACCATATCATGGTATTTCATAATAAATAAATACAGACCATACAGGTAATTTTCTATTGTATTCTTTCATATCACTCTTAAGGTTAAAGCGTATAATATCTTTCATAAATCATGTAATTAATTCTTAATTTGTTGTTAGATTTCATATTAATTATTTCTATAAGTTTTATATTCTCTTCCAGGATTTATATAAGAAATCTTGTTTTACTAAATATTTTTAATATCCGATTTTTCATACATACTTTGAGCTCGATTGATAACTCTTATTTTTATGAAAATTTATAAGAATGATACATATATTATGATCATCATACGACTTCTATGTCTAATATTTTTAACAAACGGGGTTTTAGGTTTTATTTTAAATTAATTTTTTAAAATAAAATTCACTATTTCCCCCTCTTGTATCCATTGTATACTATTACGATCCATCAAGCCCTTGAAAATATTGGTTTCAATACTATGTAAAAATTATCAATTTTACTATCATGGTCCAAAATAAAATTCATTTCAGGCATGTCTAGCCTAGAGAAATTATCTTCATAGATGATTCATCCTTTTTCTTCAATTACAATAATTTATTTTCTATTCTAAATAGATTAAATTTTGTAATTTACTTTACCTAGAAAATATTCTTAAATACCAAATATTCTATAGCATAAATTTCTTTCTTCTCCATAGTTTAATTACTCAAATACCTCCATTGATCAAATTCAACATCAAAATAATAAATATAAAGGGATAACTTTTTATGTTACAAATATACTAGAACTAGATATATATTATCCAATTAATTTATTCACCCTTCAACTTTCACCAGGGCGAAAGATCTACTGAATTTCATAGGGTGTTGTTTCGTAAATTTATACACTATAGAAATTTTATTATACAGATAATTTTATCTCGTTATTTCATGGGTGAACCTTTAATTAACTAATTCAACTAATTCCACACCTGCAAAAACTGCACCATTCCAATAATTCCAGGTTTCTGATTCAGAAATTTATTTATCCTCATGATGTAATTCTACCAAAGCTACATTATTTCCTCTATAGAAAAATATTCTAAACATACATGGACTAGATTAATATACATGAAAATATTTTAAAGTTATATTATGATAATATAACCATAAATTATAGTATTTTCGATGTTTCATTTAACATTCTCCTAAAAATTATGGTATCTGAACATTCTCTCAGATTCCAACTATAACACCATGTACCGTATCGATGCCATATTTACATTCATTATAATTATGGTTTCAATTTATTATCTATATAAAATAAATTCATATTATATTATTAGATAATTAGGTAAAATGTTACATGAAAATTTATAAATTTCCACAGCAAATCCAATTTTCCAATAAAAAATTTTCATTATAATGTCAAGAATTATTTGTTCAACATAATTCACATATCTATATCTCTAAAGTACTAACTATTGTACTCATACTTAAACCAAATGAAAAATCATTTGAAAACATGTGATGATAAAAATATATCTCATAAAGGGAAAAAAAATAAATAAAAATTGTTATTCCATTTGTAAACTTGAAAATCTATTAGAATGTTTTTCTTTTTTATGATGAACTTTTCCCCTAAAATATCCATCCACTTTTCCCAAAAAAACATAACTGATAAATAAATATCAAAAAATCATATGAAATAATAAAGTCAAAATAATAATTAAAGGGTTTTTTAGAAAACATGAATACTCATGAATAACATTCCTTGAAAACAATCTATTCTGTATTATTAAAAAAATTCATAATCTTTCCATAAAAACATAAACTCATTTTCATACTTTTTGAAATCAATAAATTTTCATTATATACCATTAAAGAAATATTATTTTGGTACATTGGGGAATTATCATTAAATATTCTTTTATAAAAAATCTTATAACGGAATCCAGAAATCAGATAATGGCATATCTATGAGGAGTAACCTATCACCAGTAATCACTGTCACTTTACCTGAAGCATTAGAGATCTATATCTGGCTCACCAATCCTCATAGATATATTAATCTCAACCATCATTCATATAAATTATAAAATAACCATAGAATAAAAAAACACATATATCATTCACTATGATCATTAAAACCATTTTAATTTCCATTCACTCCTATAAGAAATAAAACATTAACTTATATCATAAAGATTATGAAAATTAATTGGTTCCTTATAAAACATTTAAAAAAAATATATTACCAAAATATTGTGATAAAGATTTTATTTTAAAATAACAATGGAAACATTTAAAGTAATCTTAATAAAAAATAATGGCAATAATGGTGGTAAAAATTAGACAATTTTTATAAATTAAATTCACTTTTATAAAAAACACCAAAATTACGTGTACATTAAATTTCTAAAACATTCCTTTTAAAAAAATTTAAAAAAATTTTAAAATTAGTTTTAAATCCCATTTGTTAATATTCGGTTTATAATTAATAACATACTTTGAAAATTTTTATGAACTAAGATATGGTGGGAAAATATTTGAAATGAATACTATAAAATAAGTTTTTAAGAAAAATCTTTTACCTTAAGTCTCATCTATATTTGTACCTTTTCTAAATCATGAATAAAAAAATATTTTTTTTTCTAATTACATAATAACCATTTTCATGTTAATTACATTATAATTATTCGTTTTATATTATATATTAACATGTTTTTTTAGTTATTAAAATTGTAATGTTCACATTCGACATTTTGGGGTTGTTCGATTTATAAACTCAAAACCACTTTTTTAAACTCATCATGGTCAAATGGGTTATGGTTAAAATATCTCAAAAATATTAAACATTTTATATTTATCATATTAATACATTATATAAACTTTTAAAACAAACTATGTAATGAATTGATGAAAAATTAACCATGTTGTTTCATGGAGATGGTAGTCTGTATGTACGCATGAATGATATTTTCATTTTTCTAACAAGTATATAGGAAATAAAGAAAAAAATATTTTAATTTTATATAATAATTATTTTATTATATTTATTATATTTATTTATTATTTACATACATATAACATTAATTGAATGGTGGAGATGAAAACCGAATCGTATCGCTTCATGGAGGTGATATTCCACACATAAGCGCGAGCGGTGTTATCAAATTACAAATAATGAAATAGTAAGAAAGAAAGTGATATATTATATTTAAATAATCATAACAATGTCATAAATATCATATATATTCAAATTTTCGATTATTTTATCCATCTATATTATTTGGTGATGAAAAACAAAACACATCTCTTTTTGGAGGTGGTAGTCCACACGCACACACAAGCGATGTTTTCATTTATCATAAGATGTAAAAGGAGATGAAAAATGATTATAAAATAATTTAAATGTAATTTAAATATATTTAATACAATTTTGATATTATTTCATAATTATTTATGAATATTTGAAGGATGTGGAAGAAAAAACCCTGAAATAGGTTAGTAAAGACATATACCTTATCTTGGGAAATATCCCTTTGTCTTGCACCTTAAGACTTCTATGGTTAGTATTTTGTGTATAATAAGACTAATAGGATGTCTGTTTAGATTTTGGGTATATTTGTTTCAACTATTTTATGAAATTGAGTGATCAAAATTTGTGAGGCGGGTAGGATTCTAGGTGTCTTTTATAAGTGAGGGGAGTGGAACAATTGTAATTTATCTAAAAAATTTAATTTTATTAGTATTGATATGTGGAATGTGTCTCAAAAACTATCCAATTTAAAATTTATGGTTATAATGGTCAAAATATAATCATCTAATAATAATTAATATAATATTTTTGCCATTATCACTTATTTTTTACCTTAATTAACCTAATTTACCTTTTACTGTGGGGACACATTTTTACCATGGTTACTATTCATAATGATTAAAAATGAAATTGAGGACATTAATAAATCTAAGAATAATAATTCCAAATTCCAATTCAATATTTCAATATTAAATTTTCATAATTGGAAAAGTAATACTTTTAATATATGTACGCAAACCACAATGAAAAATAATTTTTATAAAATTGAGTTTTTAAGAATAAAAATGAACTTATACCAGAATCAAATATAACGGTTATTCCTAGGGAATTATTTATATATGTTTAATATAATTAATATAATGTTACTTTAAAACAAAATAAAAAACATAATGGGACTTTAAAATTACTTTAATTAATGAAATGAAATGGCATTTTGCAAAGATCGGCATTTATTATTATTCACTCAAAATTCAAACTTTTCAGAAAATTCCAAAAAATAAATCCTAAGTTATATATGATGTGTTGATTCCAAAATTTAATTAAATTTTTTAGAATTTAATTTCCAAAATCAATAAATTTATATTTTAAATAAAACCATGTAATTCATGGAAAAACAATTTAGATTAATAAAATTATTCCATTCTGGCTAAAACTTTTATAAAATTATTTATTGAACATTAAGGAACATAATTATATAAAAGTATTACTTATAAATAATATGATTTCTTTATTACAATAATTACTTATGATTTCACACATATGATTTGTTCGGTCATATAATATAACAGATCTATAATTTGAAAAGATATCCATGACTGTATATAAATATCATTCTATGGCTACAATAATATCCAAATCACATAAGATCCATGTGTCCATGAATGTTTTCATTATTAGAAAAAAATAAAATACACACCACATAATTATTTAACATTGGTGTGATTTATACACAGATTCCAATCTCTAAAATTATATGAACTTATATATGAAATTATCTTAACTTAAATCAGCCAGAACTTTTAATTCGTATGTTCATTTAAGTTCTACGGGCTATCAAATAAATGAAAAGAGAATGATTTACCCTTGTATATATGTTATACAATTAGATTAAGTTTTTTATAACCAAATCGTATCTATAATTTCCTTAAAATGTTTGTAAAATTGTTTAATAGAATCCATGTTACTTTCATAATAACCAGTTCTCACCACCACACCACTATATCGGGTAATATTTTTAAAGCACCTCCATCCCTTAGTGTCTGAGAGATAAAGTAGCACATATAGATTCCATAAACCTCCTCTTAATTAATTGAAATATCTCCTTAACTATACATGGTCTTTTTTTATATGAGGATCACATGTTTACTATCACATAAAATTTCATGAATCACATTTTTTATGCAAGAAATATTTAAAATTTATTGATACCTCCTTGGTGGTTCAACATAATAACGGAGTGGGTTTTTTCAGTGATTAAAATATTCAATTTTATGATTTTTATATTTTTTATTTTAAGGGATAAAAATTATTTGATTTGTATCTAATATAGAGTCTCAGGGTTTTTATTTATTTTACTTTTTTAGTTTTTGGGTTTTTGGAAGATAAATGGGAATGTGAAAAATGGGGTTTGGATTGAAATTATACCTAACATGAAACAAATTACATATTTAAATGGTAACATAATATGGTCAGTTTCAAAAGAGGATTATTTAATTAAATTGATTGTAGAAAAGATGAGATAGGGATTAATGATGTTTTTGTCTTACATAAGTTGGGAAATATAGTTTAGTTTATGTCTACTTTTCATGGTGTTTATGGAAACATCATAGTTATTGGGCATAGTTTGAAGAAAAATTTTATGTTTCTAATGGAAAAAATTTGATGAAAATGATGCTTTTTATTTAAAACTTTTCATGTTTGGTTTTGAAGCTATATTTTGGATTCATATTTTCAACATAGGGAAGGATAAATTTCACGGTTTTAAGTTGTGGATTATAAAAGTGGTGCATAACATATCCTAGTTTATATAGTAATTTCATGTTAATAGTTATATATATGGAAATATAATTAATTAAATTTTCTAATATATTAATGATAGGATATGAATAATATTTTAATTTTTAGATAAGGCTTTGACTAATGAAAAAAACAAAATTATAGTTGACACGTAGTGGTTTTTGATATGTTAGATTAAAAATATTGGAAACCACCCAAAACCTCTATAGTTTGTCTCATGGATTCTCTTTGAACTTTGAGGAGAAATTTAAAATAATGTGGAGATATTCCTAATGATATTAAAAATAATTTAATGAATTTATTCATCATAGTGACTAAATTAGTGTTTGGATTGATAGTGAGTGGATTTATTAATCTCTTCTTATAATGGATTGGTGATGTGGATAAGAATATAATAATTGATTATTTGATATAATCGTGAAATAAATAGAGTTGAATATTTATTTTTATTACTATTTAGTTGATGTTATATGAAATGTTTTTCTCATTTTGTCTACTTTTATAAATGTTTATAATAGTTATTAAAATTTTGGAACATGTGTTAGGATGTAGGTTGTGTTTAAGTGAATTGGTGGTAAATTAAAATGAATTTTGGTTTCATTGTGGGTGGTTAAGGTATTTTTTTTAGTTTATGTGGATATTCATAGATGATAAGATATGTTTTTATTGTTTTTTTGTTATGATTTCCGATTATATGAGGCGATTTATATTGTGATTTGACATATGTTCTGAATTATATGATGTTTATGTTTATTGTCTGAATTATTCAAATAGTGATTTACATGATGATGATGTGATATTATATAGGGGTGTATCATTCCCTAATGAAAATATAGTTTCGACTGATGTTATATTCCATGATGATAATGTAACATGAGTGAAGTTGTATTCCCGGGGATATGGTATTACATCATAGGTTAAATTATTATTGATGATATTTTAGTACAATATAATTATTATTTTTTTGGACCTTGTGTACTGATATTATTATTTTAGTTTAAATAATGGGTAATTTCTATAGTTTTTATTGTACCATCATTATAGGAATGGATATTAAGATGTGAAGGTTTATTTGTAGTAGTTATTATGATGTGGATGTGGTAACATGGTTGTGGGGATTGAGATATAGTGATTTTGTTGGAGTGGTGGATGAAATGTGGTGGAGGTTTTTCTAATGTTTCTTTTTATTTTTATATATAACTTATTAATAATTGTATCTTTAATTCACTAGGTATTTATTACGAATATTCCCTTGAATTGGGAGAAGTTAATGGACGAACCTATTGGTATACTTATATACTCATCCAATTTTTATTTATGTATTTTATAACATATAGGATCATATGGTTGGTGTTGTTGGGTGATATTAGTTTGAGAACAAGGTGATCTATTTGGGAGTATTTTGAGTCATGTATTGGTTTTCCACATTTCTGTTTGTGGATCATTTATTTATCGTGTTCATGACATGATAAAGAAATTTTTCAGTTGGGATGTTAATAATTGAAATTGGTTTATTTGGGATATGCTTTTTGTTTTCAATAAATTAGGTAAACTACACCCATTATAAATGTTTATATGTTTTAAAACATATAAATATGCAATTACCAAATTATTTCAATCCATTTCAAGTAAAATCCATCTCTCATACTCTTTAAACATTCATAATATAATACCCATACATTTTACACATAGATATTATTTCCTATTTGATAAATATTCATTATATAATAATATGATCCACATCATAATCTTATATGTTTAGTGTCTTTGGAGACTAAATACACAATCTTTTTATTTCATAAAATATCTTCCATATCTCCATTAAAGAACTTCCTACAAAGTATTATTCTTAGACATACCATATGTAAAACCTTTCTTCATGACCCAGAGAAAGTAATCATAAGAAAGGGTGAGATTAGATTATATGTAATGATAAATAAGGGAGATTTCAGTGATCACATAAGCATAACTTGAGCATAATTATATTAAAACATGATCTTAACATTTGAAAAAACATACCCAGTATGTCATTGATAATAACCATGAGCCATGAAATAAATCTTGATGGTTAATAAGACATAAATCATAAATGAATCAATGAACATGAACTATGTGATCATAAAATTACCATAATAATGTGGAAAAACATAATCTCGTAAAATTGTGACTATTTTAAAATAGAAACATCTTTACTCATTAAGTTGAGGACATGAAATCAGACCCTCACATAAACATATTGATAAGAAACCAGGTCCACGCATAACCTTATGAACATACAACTAGTTATAAACATAATTTTATTGACATTTAATAATTTATATTCATAACCTTGTAGACACATAAGTAGGTCTGCGCATAAACTTATGGACATATCAGTACTTCTATACATAAATGTATAGACATGAAATCCTGGTTAACACATAAAATTGTGAACATAAAAACATCCTCACACATAACATAATTAAATTATGAGTTATCCATATTTACCAAATTAATTTGAGGGATTTAACATACCCAACCATCACATAATCATAATCCATTAAAATTTGTTCCACAAGATCATAAATCATTCATCATATATCAATACTCATGGAAAATAAATCGGTTTTGTAAAAATTTAAATTTTTATCATAGAGTAACCCATGGAAAGTAAATGGGGTTAATAAACCTATCATCATCATAATCATAAGCTATATAAATAAATAATGACAATGGTATCATAGTAACATATCCCAAGTAAAACATATGTAACATAAAATGATGTTATCTTTTTATTAAAATATCTTTATATGATATCTGGAATATTTGTGGAGGAAAATATCATTCTCATTTTGAAATCACTTATTCAAAATAAAAAACAACCAGATTATTGTTGGTAAAAAAATATTTGAAACTAAAATTTAAAATTTATAATGTAATAAATTATATTAATTATGAATAAGTTAAATAAAAACATTCCTTTATCACTTTTGTAAGAAATGTCAAAAAGTACCCCGTAAAGAAAATGATAAGAATATTAATTTTCATTTTTTTTGTAAATTGTTAATCATGGGTAGAAATGAATTTAAAATCATATAATAATATTAAAAAACATTTATGAAAACCTTTTCTGATAACATGGTAATGCAAGAAAAATGATTTTAGACAAATAAATTTTATTTTCCTAAAAAATATTCTTTTAGTCTCTTGAGTACTTAAGGAGAGGAAAATGAATGGAAATATGTATTATCTAGAAATAATTTGAGAAAAATAAAATTAAATGGGTTTATTATAAAATTATCAAATGATATCCATTAGTGTAAATCCATGCGTAAACAATTGCAATTAAAATGAAATTGAAACATGATACCCTTACCTCATGTATATTCTTTCGTTGTACATGGTTGAAACTAAGTTATAATAAATATTTATTTATTATACATGTATTAAATTACCATAATAAAATATATAATACTCAATATGATTTTATTATATCATATTATTTCCCATTTATTAACAATTATTTAATAAAATCATTGTTCCGGGTGATAAATACTTCGTTTTTCAAGCATGTTTCAATTCAAAAGTCACGATCTTTATACTTGGATTGTGGTTCAAAAATATATATAATTTTAACCATTATTCAATTATAATATACATTCATTATATATATATATATATATTGAGTCATCTATATAAGGTAAAGATTGAAAATTGAATTATGTCGTTCATAAGAAGACGGGAGGTCATACGTATGCATGAACGTTATTTACATTTTTCAATGGATGGAAGAAAAAAAAATTCTATAATAATTAAACATTAAATAATAATAATAATAATAATATCATAAATTACATATGTATATTTTTAAATAAATCATTATAACCATCCACATAAAGTGACGCTGAAAAACGAATTACACCACTACGTGGAGACGGTAGGTCCTATATATAGACGAGAGATGTTTTCACTTTTCACATGATATAAAGGAGTAGAGTAGTTTATCAAAAACTATAATAATAATTAATTATATTTAATATATTTATGTCATTATTTAATAATTTTCAAACTTTATTTAGAAATTTTTGAAGAATAAATAAAATTGAAATTCTTCAGTTAAGATTTATACCTCTTCGTCGAGGACCGTCTTTTAGAATACACCTTCTTCATTGAAGGGGTGGTATTTTGTAAATAATATAATCTCTAGGATATGTTGAAGGAATATATTAAGGTATTATGTCCTGTTTTTTCTAATGTGTAAGGCTATCAATGTATATGGGAGAGAGGAGAAGATGTGTCCTTTTATAAGTGAGGAGAGGCGAACACTTGGAATTACCAAAAGGATTAAAAAATAATTGTATCATTAAAAATAAAAATAATTCCAAATGGGGATATATTTGAAGAATAATAGGATAAGGTTGCAATATCATCAATAAATTAAATTTATATAGGTTTTGGTGTCATTTTAAATCTAATCTTTTTTATTTACTCCTTTATTAACCATTTTTTACCTTAACTATGGTAACTACTATTTCAATCATAAAGGGTTAGAATTTTACATATAAGGAAAAAATTTCCTCATAAATGGAAAATTTAAGAAATTTTAGACCATATATTATCCCCCTTATCCTCTTTCAATATTTTTTTAATTTTTAGATTATTTAATAAAATATTATTTTTCATATAATATTACTACTGCCATTTTTAACACTACTCATTTAACTCAAATTTAATGAAACCATGAAAAAAATGTAATTTGAATATAATCCTTTCACAAAACCTTATTATGTAATATTAATTTAAAAAATTATTGTAACGTGATAATTAATTCAAATTTTTTTACATTTAAATTTTTTTAAATTATTTATTTTACTTTTATATTAATTGAATTAATACATTGTTAGTGTTGCGTCTGCATTTAATATAATTATTAGATTATTAAAAATTATAAATCTATTATTATGATAAAAATATTAATTTATATTTAAAATAAAAATTTATAACTAAAATTTTCCCCTTATTTTCCTTAGGTAAAAAATTTAGAGATGTTAATTTCAAGAGAGTGACATTTTGTATTTATTATTTTCTTAAATAAATATAAAAATCATAATCAAATAAATATGGAACCAAGTGACCATATATTTGAGTCTTGGATGGAAAAGGATGAACTACTCTCATATAATATGATAATGTTAAGTGTTATATAAATTTTGAATTTGTAACTCAACATTAACCCAATGTTTTAATTTTATTTTAATTGTTTTACCCTTACTAAATTGACAAACATTTACTATGGTTACTATTCATATTGACCAAAAATAAAAGGACCTATTTATAAAATTTTATTATCATGATTACAATTATAGAATCCATTTCTCAAGATTAAATTTTTTATAAGCATATTAAATTAATTTTAAAATACGCACACAAAACGTGATGAAAATTGCTTTTAGAAAAATACATTTTTTTGAATAATAATTGATTTATTTATATCCCATGCCTAGAAAAAAAATTAAATGGATATTAAAACATTTCAGTAAATATAAAATATATTCATTTCATTAAAATAATTTTCCAATATTTATTTACTTATTTAATTTAGATAAAACACTCTGCGCACATAAAAATAAATTGTTTAGAAAAACAGAACTTTTATTTTCAAATGATTTTATTTTAATTTATAATAAATTGATAACCATTGAATTAATTTTATATTAGTTTAAATCATAAATATTTCATAATTTAGGTAATCTTATTTATACCCTACTATTTAACTATCAAGACCCGACCCAAGTCAGGGCTCGATTCACGACTACCCCAAGCCTGCCTCCCTATGCCATGGGCTAGAGACCAGCACTGAAAGAATAACATACACGAAAAGGACATTGCCTAAGTACCTATATGCACACACACATCCATATTAATGAAAAATTGTAGAGGGATTAAAATTGAAATAAATAGAAATCTGCGGGAACAACCATGTAAGAAAAACCTCGAGACAATACAAGATTAGGGTAGTGTAAACTGAATAGTTAATGGGAAAAATACATAACTGACCATAAATTTGTCCCAACCTGAATAAAACTAGAATGGTAAACTAATGAGAGATCCCAAATTCTAAATCCCATGATTTGACCACCATATGTAGTCCAATGTTCCAAGTATCCCTAAGTTCCTCTAATGTCACTGTCGACTTGTATGTCGTCTGAATATGACACTACATGTGCGGACAAAGCCTATATAGGGGTAAGTATATACATACCTTGTAAGACACCCCAAAAGTTGATGGGGGAGAATTAAGTGATAAAATAGTAAATAAATATAGTATATGTAAGATATTGTCAAAGAAAATAGCTCAACCCAAACCAAGAGTGAAAGTAACCTCATCCAAACACAAGTGGCTAAACATGGTTAGTAGATGAACTACCCATTGAGTCTTTGCCACCTATAATAGTAGAGTAGACTCATCCAACCATGAGAAGCTAAGCACACAAACCGCATGGAATACCCACTATATATTATCCTCCCATATAAAGAGAGTAACCAAATCCAAGGTATAGATATAGAAGGATATATATATACATATATGATTAGTCAAAAGAATCTCAAATAAGAGAGTATGGTGATCTCCATATCACAAATCATCCTAGGAAGAAGAGTAGACAAAGGTTTGAAAAGTTAATCAACAATTTCCTTCATCTCATGAATCTACTCAGAAGTAACCATGCAATTTAAGCCATGCCACTTCCATGTGTCTCACAGTCAAGTGGTCACAAACGCAAAGTAGTGGACCCCAAACCTTTTATATCAGGGGGATACACTTTTTAAGATTCTGTAGAGAAGTCATTTCCATAATAATGGTAGGTTCAACAATAGTTTCATCAGGATTTGTTCTATATATTGATAGTGATTTCCACTCGGTAAGGTAGATGACCTGCACCCATAATGAGGGGGTTCCACTCAATAGATTGAGGACCAACACCCTGGGGTGTTGGGGGGTTCCACTCAAGTCATCGAGGAGTCATTCCATATCTGATAAGGGGGTTCCAGAAAAAAGTTGAGGACCCATACCTTAGTCCCTCAGGGGGGTTACACTCAATTCATCAAGGACCCTCTGCCTAATACGTATGGGGGGGCTTGACTCAGAAGACGGGGACATGCACCCTTATACCATATGTGGGTTCCATTCTAGTCATTGAGGAACCATGACCTAATGCGTATTGGGGTTCTAATCAGAATATATCTGTAGTGGAAACATGCCAATGGTGATAGGGGTTCTACTCTAGTCGTTGAGGACCTGCGCCCTATCTGATAATGGGATCCACTTAGAAGAAGCCTCTAGTGATCATGTATGATCACTCCCATCTGCAGGCATCAACTCAAAAATAAAAATTCTCAAAATATTTCATATTGTTTCTTTAATTCCACAATTGATGTAACTATTGCGTTCTACACAGAAAAGACTAAGGATAAGCTACTCATAGGCCAAAATTCGAGCCCAAATGAAGAAGATATGGAACTTTGTTGTTACCCGAAAAGATTTCAAGGGGTTCACAGCATGTGAGGGGACCCATATGACATGTGGTCCTTCTCCACCACCTTTCCATGTCCTTAGATAGCACCCAGCTCTCATACCATGTAATAGTACACTCTATGTAGGGGGACTAACCAGGATCAGGTCGTTCTCTATTTGCCAATAACATTTACCAGAACCCGTGTCCATGTACATGGGTACACAACTGTATGCCTGGACGTCTACTTCAATATGGTTTCCCATCCATGTGATCCATAACATAGGTTTTCTAACTGTTAAATGGGTATATAGTATTTTAGAGGTTTACACATTGTGTCTTCCTAATCTTTTCCAAAACCCTCTCCTCCAAACATAAGGGGTGGAACACCATGTGTTCATCCTTGTACACAACGTGTACTCGGTATTTTTCTAGAAATTGATATATTTGATATAAATGCTATGTTTTTCCATTTTTATCCATTTTCCCTAGATCCTACCTTTATTCCACCCAATAATAATGGATCTAGACCGGATCTATCATTATTGGTCGTCGTTCACTGGAAATTAATCTACATTCATGTTCATGTGATCCCATACAGTGTTGCATGTCCCAAAGACAATGCCATCTATTCCATGATCACAAACCATCCAAAACCCATCCACAACTCACAAACATCTCATATCCACCCCTTCTTTATCGACTCAATCCTCATATATGATTCAGTCACAGATTCGGTTGTCTGATCGGGCTCGGTACCAATCGGAAACATCGAACTCAAATTGCAGGGTCCAACCGCTGAAGAACATAAAAAAGGGGGAAAGGCACAAGAACAATGTTTTAAACATCATTGGCCAATAATTTTTGAAAAAAAAAATCATTAACTAGTATTCATGGTAATAAAAAATTGAAATAAATCAATTTTAATCGGTATATTTGCAGATGAAGAGGTTGAAATTGGCATACATTGATATAAGGGGATGATATTCTCAATAAAATTAATAAAAAGGGTGTAAATCATCAAATTTATGAGTCCTACCTAGATATTGGACTGTTTATAATCAAATTATGTGCTTACTATTGACTGGAAGATAACATTTCATTCATTGTGACCTGATCTTCTCTGATCCGACATTTTTTCATTATTCGAGGAGATTCACTAACAAAAGTGGAAGGAAAAGAACTGAAATTATCCCATGTTTTATGTGAGTAACCCTATAGAATTCACCATGGTAGTAAACTTATAGATCATTTCACTCCATCAAAATGAATTAATTAATTAATTTACTCACTGAACATACCACCAATGAGCTAGGAGTTTGAACGTCCTGCACCGATCCATTTTAGTTCTTGAAGAGGGTAAAACGACATTGTAGACTCAACAGTGGTCTCAAATTTGATATATGAGCTTCCTCTAAAGAGTTATCTGCTTTCCATAAGAAATTGTGCATGTGTAATATAAAATATATTTAATATTTTTATAAAAATAATTTCGGGCACACCGGGCATAGAAATCGAATTCCATCTCAGTGCCTAGATCTGGAAATATGTATATAAATATTGGAAAGTCTTACAAGGATACAAATTAGTCTCTACATCATTATCTGCTTCAATATTTTCATCCCCAAAAAGTAAAAAACTATGAAAAAAAACTCCGGATAATGAGCCCACACTTGGATCTCCCACCCTCAAGAACTCTCATGCACGTTCTCGTGATTCTAGAACATATGATCCAAGGGGATGTTCCATCCAATCAGGGTCTTATATTGTCAATATTCAATCACCACTAGGCTCTCCATAAATGTGGATCCATCCTCGATGTCTAGCTCTACCCAGTCAATGACATGTGTGGGATCATGCATGTATCACTTCAACTATGACTTGTGGAAAACATAGTTTAAACAAACTAAGTTTGGGGTAGAGAGAGGTGGTATGAAAAATTACTAACCCTCTTTATGATCTCAAGTTGACCGATGAACATAAGGGATAGCTTGCCTCCCTGAACAAACCCCCCACAATCCTCATAGTGGGGAGAGTCTTATGAAAACGTGTTCTACCTAGTCAAAATCCAATGGATTGTGATGGTGAACTGCATACGATTTCGGTCTACTCTGGGTCACCCTCATTCGCTCATGGATGATCTACACATTCTTCATAATCACTTGCACCTACTCTGGGCCCATAAGATATATCTCACCAAACATTGTCTGGCACATGGGTGGCCTTCAGTGTCACCTATACAGTTCCTCAAAATGTTTTATGATGATGGTAGAATGGTACCTATTGTTGTACTCAAAATCTACAAAGGGAATGTGATCCTACTATCGCCAACTGAAGTCTAACACACAAGCCCTCAACATATCCTCCAACACTTAGATAGTTTTCTTGTCCTAACCATCTTAATAGGGATGAAAATTTGTACTCATCCACATTTGGGTCCTAAATACCTCGTGAAGGCCTCTCACTGATCATGACATAAACCACGTGTCATGATCGAATATAATCATCAAGTTCTCCCCATTAAGGAGAGTTATATATCAAACATATAGTTTCCCCAAACTCTCCATTGAACTCTGCTCCCTGATAGCAAGGGAGTATGCTGACTTCGTGAGTTAATTAACTATCACCCAGATTGTGTCATGGCCATTCGATGTGTGTGAAAGTCCTATCACAAAGTCCATGGATATGTTATCCCATTTCCACTCCAGGATCTTAATGGTCTGAAACAACAAAACTGGAAAAAAGTGCTCATCCTTCATATGCTGACATGTGAAGTAAAGATAAATGAACTCAGCTACGCCTCATCTCATGAAGGACCATAAAAACTATTAATGAAGATTTCATTACACCTCCCCCTCAATAATATGTACATCTAGGGGATAAGTGTGAAACTCTCACATCACCATCTCCAACAACATGACTAAGACCAATGTACATCCCTTAAAAAGGATGATGTGATTCCCTCATTTTGAATATTCATGTGGTGAGTTGCCTATGGATATCATATCATGTAATAACTCGTAGTTTATGTCTCTCAACTGGGACTCTCTCACATGATTGAGAAGCGGAGGAGTCAACACCATTGAATGTATAATAGTTATACCCTTCTGCTCCACTAGGTTCAACTATAAGGAAGCCAACTACTCTAAAACCACCAACACAAAGAGAACCTAATACATTCTTCTAAGGTGATATGCTACAAAATTTTCCTTCCCCAATGTGTAGACTATCTCAAAGAGATTTTTCTATATGAACTCTAGCCAGCGTCACTTTCTCATGATCAAGTCCCTATGTGTGATGACATACCTAAGACTATAATGGTATGAGTAAACCATAAAGAACTCTCCCAAATGGTAGTGTCTCCACATACTCATTGTGAATACTACCGATGTTGGATCTAGATCATGATTTTAACAGTTTTCTCATGGGGTATCAATTGCCTAGGCTCTCCTGTGATAGTTTTCTACCACAGCATCAACACATAGAAATGAACATATATTTAGGCATCACAATACCCTACAAATTCCCTGACATCCACTGATAGTATCAATACATGATCACTCATCATTATCATCTTAAACTCCTCAAAAAACCTCTGGAAATTATCAGACCAGGTAAATGACTTCCCTTTTGTGTTATGGTAGTCAAAGGGGTTACAACTCAAGAGAAGTTGTCCAAAACCTCATAAATTACCCCTCCAAGGTAATAAATCTACACACCAATGTAACACTCTAGGGTGGATCCAAAGAAAGTTTTCATCAATCTTTTTTGGGTTTATAGCTAAACCATGCTTAGAAATTACATGCCCAAAAAGTGAAACTGAGAAATATAGATGAAGAACTTTGAGTGTTTCTAAAGAATTCAGTGCTATTGAAGAAAATATAGGACCATCCACAAGTGATAAACATGATTCTCCTATAATATAGAGTATATTAGTATGTATTCGATGATGAAAAGAAAAAATTGGTCCTAGTATAGCCAGAAAATATGGTTCATCATATCCATAAACATGGTGGGTGAATTCATCACACCAAATGGAATCACTAGGAACTCATGGTGTCTGTAGAGACATCGGAATGCCACATTGGAATATCAGCCTTGCAAACCCTCAAATGGTAGTAGTTGTACATGAGATCATTCTATGAGAACCACTTCACATCTCACAACTGGTCAAAGAATTCCTCAATCCTTAGAAAGATGTACTTTTCCATTATCATTGTATAGTTTATGTTATGATAATCCATGTAAAGCTACAATCTATCGCCATCCTTTTTAATGAACCACACCATATCAGCCTAGGGGGATAAGTTTTTTCTGATGAATTATTTCTCCCGAAGGTCCTCTAACTAAAACCATATCTCCCAAATCTCAGTAGGGGCCATATGATATACCATAGAAGATATCAGAGCAGTCATGGGATGAATGTTGATGAAAAAACTCATCTCCCACCTAATAGGTAGTCCAAGAATGTCCTTAAGGAATAAATCCATATATTCCTTCTCAACTAAAGTAATCCATATGCATAAAGATCCTTCTACACTAGCGGCTACAACTGATAATTGATAGGTTATGAGATACAATCTCTTTCTCACAAAATCTTCTTAACATGCCATATGATCTATCACTCCAAAAAAGAGAATATCATCCCCTCAGTGTGTAGGCATCTGACTTCTCTGTGGTGATGGTAAATCTGGGCTCAGACCATGGAAAACAAGTCCATACCCAATATGATGTCATGGGGTTCCATCATGAGGAATAAAAGGTCTCACATGAACCTATCTCTATAAAGTGATATTTCACACTACTGACAGATAAAAGATCTAGAAGAAGCATTCACTGTAGGAACCTATAGTTAAAGATGCTATGATAAAACCTCAACTGGGAGCTATACCTCTCATTCCAAGAGTATAGAGATAAATGAATGAATAGATCTTATGTCGACTAATACTGAGGCAAGAGTATAAAAAAATACATGATACCTCTAATCATCTTCTATGTTGTGGGATCAAAAACCTCAAGAGCCTACAGTTGTCTATGGAACCAGCTTCCATCTCCATGAGCATGATATGACCCACCTGGTGGTACTGGTTTAAGGATCTCATAATATCATACATCACCCATACCTCCTTCTACTCCTCTATTAGCTCCACCTCCCAGGGGATTGCCCTGTCCACTCTTAATAGATCCCTGATCACGGTTTTTACTCTGTTGTGGTGGTCCATTAGTTATCTTCTAATGCTACTCAGCACATTTGGTTGGGCATCATTGCACCATGTGACCTCTCCCGCCAAAAGTAAAGCATCGCCCCTCTATGGGTAGCCTCAGCGCTCTGTGTTGCCTCTATCCACAATCCTGAGCCTAATCATGGGGAGGACTCCTGTGCTGAGATCCTAGTGCCCGACATCTGCTATATACTATTAGAGAATCAAAACTTTGGAACCCACTGCCATCTCTAACTATCTAGTTTCCCTTTAAGATAAATCTCTCTATCACGACTTCCAAATCTAACACCCTATCATTTGGTTTGGATGCACAATGGAACAACATTGTCTTAGATCTCTCTATGGAGTCCCTGCTCAAACTTCCATACACGGAAATAGTCATCTCAGATAATGTCAAGAGAGTACCTCTTAAGGTCAATTAACCTCACTGTGTACTTATCCATCATCATATCCCCTACTAAAACTCCATAATCAATTAAATATATTCCAAGGGTAGAAAGGATGGGTAGTACTCTTCATGGAACAACTACTAGAATTTCTTCCACAAGAGTGTCGACTCATCGTCCATCATTGTAACAAGGATCCACCAGTTCCAAACTACTCCATGGAAGTGGCTACATACCAGTGAAACCACATGATCTGTAGGTTTTAGGATGAGCCTAAAGAAACGGACTATCGACTCTAGAAAATCCTCTAATGGCTGAGGATCTGGCTCACCACGTATCCCCACCGGCCTCTGGCACTGGAATTTGTTGAGTGCACTAAGAATGCACACATCATCATCCTGCTCTTCTTGAATGATATGTTTCTCAATAGGTTGAGGTGTTTCTACCTTCCCATCTGGATAAAGGGGATCGTGTGATAGACCATGAACTGAGGCCTTTTTTCTCATCAGATCTTCGTCACAATCCAAAACTGGTATCCTAGTTGTCTCTCATCACAGAGGCATCATAATATTTATTAATATGTACCATATGAAGATGATCATATATATATATATCAACAATAGTAAAAAATGGGAGTTGACTCAATAAGGATAGTTAGAGTCTCAATACTATATGATGCATGTACCATTGATCCCTACAACAAATGTCTCGGCATGCTGAGTCGACAAGCAGGTAGTTAGAGTCTAGGTGAATGGATATATTGAATTCCCACACCATCACTAGACTCCCTAGCCTAAGAGACATAGTCAAGATACTCTGACATTGTTTCCCTAAACTCAACTAAAATACTTTTAAGGGGACTAGTCTAAAAAATTCCCAAAGGATTGAACCACCTTTAATTATAATCTATCATGACTCAAACCAAGTCTGGGCTTGAGTCGCGACTACCCCAAGCCCACCTCCACATGCCAATGGATGGAAACCAGTGTCGATATAATAAATAACATGGGGAGGCCACTTCCTTTATACCTGTAGGCACACACACAACTATCTCGATGAAACAGTGTAGAGGGAGTGGAAGTAAAAGAAAAAAAAGGGCTGAGGGAATAACCATGTATGAAAAACCTTTAGACGGTACAAGAGTATGGTAGTGTAAACTGAAAATTAAATACGAAAAATCCATGCCCACCCAGAAATATTCCCCAACATAAAAAATTAGAAAAGTGGACTATTGAAAGATATCATATCTATAATCCCAAGTTGTGACCACCATACGTGGTCCAAAGTACCAAGTATCCCTAAACTCCTCTGAAGTAATCGTCGACCTGTACATCATCTATATAATACACGACACGTATGAGAAAATCCCATGAAGGGGTGAGTATATACATACACAATAAGACGCTCCCAATATTGAAGGGGGGTCAGTAAGAGATAAAAATATGAAATAATGACAATAGAAGCAAGATAAATTCCATGAGAATATCTCAACCCAAACCAAGAGTGAATGAAACTTCCTCCAAACACATGGGGATAAACATAGTGAGTGGATGAACTGTTTGTTGAGTCTTCACCACCTATAGCTAGAGAGTAGACCCATTCGACCACAATAAGCTAAACATAGAAAGCACGTGGTATAACCCATTCATCTTTATCTTCCATAGAAAGATAGTAACCAAATCTAGGGCGGGATACATAAGGATATAAATATCCTCTTAGACAAAAGAATCTCAAAAAAGATAGTAATGAGATCTCCATCTCACAACTCATCCTAGGAAGAATATTTTCTAATAGTTCCAAAAGTCCAACAATGATGCCCAGTATCTCACGCATCTGCTCATAAGTAACTGTGCAAGTCAAACCATGCCTCATCACAGTTTAATACAGTAATGGTGGCACAAACTCAAAGTTGAGGGCATACACCCTAGTACATAGAGGTGGGTTCCAAAATGTAAGTTTCTATAGAGGACACACACCCATGATGATGTGGTGATCCACTCTAGTGTCATGATGACCTTCACCCAATGCTGATAGGGGGTTCCACTTATTAAGGTAGAGGACTCGAACCAATTTTGATGGGATATTCCACTCAATAGATCGAGGAATCGTACCCTACTGTGATAGGGGGTTTCGCTCTTGTCAATGAAGACCCACACCCTATATTATTGGGGGTTCTACTCAGAAGTCTAGGACCCACGCCCTGGTACCACATGCGAGTTTTACTCTAGTCATTGAGGACACACACACTACTATGTCACAGGGTTATACTCAGAAGTCGATGAATTTTTCCCTAGTACCATAGGCAGTTCCACTCTTGTCATCGAGGACTCATGACCTAATACATGAGGGGGGTTCCACTCGGATGGTTGTTGTAGAGTACCCACACAAATGATGATGGGGGGTCCCACTCAAGTCTTCATGTACTCACACCCAATCCAAGAGGGGTTTTCACTTAGAAGAGGCCTTTGGTGATTCTATCTGGTCACTACCATTGTCGAGTGTCACCTTATTAAGAGTTCTTCCTAAAACAGTTCACATAATATCTCTAAATACACAACTGATAGAACCATTGAATTTTATATGAAAAAACACTCAAGATAGGCTACTCATAGGATAACATTTGAATCTAGAAAAAGGAGATACAGAACCATGATGTTTTCTCAAAATATTTAAAGGGTTACATGACATGTGAGGGGATACACACATAGTGAGGTCACACTCCACCACCTAGTTGTGTCCCCATTAAACACATGGCTCTCATCCCATGTAGTAGTACATACCATATAGGTGGACTACACGGCATGTCCAGGCTAATCGGGACCAGGTCATGTCATGTTGGTCGAGTCTGTGTACCGGATCCCATGTCAATGTACTAGGGAAAATGGCCATGTACCTGGCAATATAATTCCACATAGGTTCTCTCCATTTTGATCTGTCACATGAGTTTTTGAACTGCATAAGAGGTACATGACGTGTTATAGGTCTACAAGTCGTGTCACCCTTATCTTTTCCCAATTTCTAGGTGTCGCACCAAAGGGGATACATGTCGTATATTGATCCTTGTACATGGTGTGTAGTCGATATTATTTCAGAAACTGAGATTCATGATCCACACACCAAATTTGGAATTTTCATTCCATTTCACCATATATTCCACCTTTATTCCAACCAAAACATTCAGATATGGAACAAATTTATCATTTCGAGATATAGTTCACAGGAAATTGGTCCCCTTTTGTGTCCATGCAAACCTGAACTCTGACGCATGTCCTGAACCCTCTACATTTGATTCCTTGATCACAAACCATCAAAATAATCATCCAAAACTTAAAAACATCTAAGATCTACCCTTTCTTCATAGATCTGCTCCTCATGCGTGATTTTTTCTTGGTTCTAGAAGTTCGATCTGGATCGATACCACTCGACAAGTTGAACCAGGACCACGGGGTCTAGCCAGTGAAGAACACAATGAAAACAAAGGGGAAATACATAATAACAATGTTTTAAATATCATTTTCCATGAATTATTTCCCAATGATCAAGAATACGAATCTGAGGATTAAAAATATTGAAATAAATCAATTTAAATTGGTACTCGGGCACATGAAAAGCTACAATTGGTACAAATTGATAAAAGGGGTCGGTATTCTCAAAAAAATTAATAAAAAAGTGTAAATCACTAAATTAATTAGTTATATATAGATTCTATTTTTCATCGTTGAAGAATGCACTCACTAGAAATTGGAATGTGTCATTGCGTTGGCAACTTCTTGATCTACTCGGATCCAGTGTTTCATTATCGTCTGATGATATTCACTAATAGAGGATGGAGGAAGAGATCAAAAATTCTCCCAGGGTTTATGCGATTAAAAATATAGAACTCACCAATCCATTAGTCTTATAGATCATTTTTTGTGTTAAAATGAATGAATTAATTAATTAACTCACTAAACGTACTGTCAACGAGAAAGGATTCTGAACACCCCGCACAGACCAATTTTATGTCACACCTAGGGTAAACACCATGCTCTAGACTCAATCACATTCTTGGATTTATGAATTTAGTTTCCTCATATGATCTGTTCCATATTTTTAGAAACTATGTTCACGTAATATAAAATATATTTTGTATTTTTATAAAATTAATTTCAGAAATACTGGGCCACAAAATCGCACTTCGTCTCAATGTCGTGCTCCGGAAATATATATAGAATTATTTCAGTGTATTATAAGCCAAAAATAATGTCTTTATATTAACAACTATATTATAATGGTAAACTATATTATATTCAATTTAGACACATGGTTTCATGTATTAAAATATATCAAAATTATTATTAAAAGATAAATATTGCATAAAATATCGAGGTGTTCTTCTCATCCCTGCTTAAAATAAATTTCTCCCTTAAAATATCACCTCTATGATAAAAATATATATGATATATTTGTTTCATATCATCCTTAGGTTCCAATTTAGCTTCATCTAATTTCAGATTCCCCTATAGAACGATAATCAATTGAGTAGTTATGTTTCATAACACTATATCTATAAGATCCATGATTTCTACCTGTTATTATTCATAGAAAAGAGTATTCTCCATTAGTATAAATGTTGAGTTTAGTACATGTGAAGTATCAGATATATACAATATCAAGACAGACACGTGGAACACATCATGAACTTGAGAGAGGTTTGGTGGAAGTGTCAAGTGATAAGTTATTGTACTTACTCGATCAAGAATCATGAAGGGTAGAATATACCCAAGGATCGACTATCCATTATTTTTAAATATCATAGCCTTATTTCATGGAGCAATTTGAATGAATACCTTCTCACCAACCTAAAATTCTTGAACTTGCTGATGATTTTCAATAAATAAATTCTATCGACACCAAACTGGCATGATGTGCTGTAGAATGGCTCTAACATTCTATGGAGTTTCCTCAGCAAGATGAGGTCACAATAACTCCCTTTTTCTAACTTCAGCTCATCGTGTTTAAATTCTAAACTGGGTTCCATATATGTATTCATAAGGATCCATCTTAATGCTCGAGTGAAATCTATTGTTGTAAGAAAACTGAACTAGAGGAAGATGTTGATCCCAACCACATTTGAAATCCATATAACATGATCTCGTTATTTTATCTAGGGTTTGAATGGTTCTCTTAGACTATCTATCCATATAAGGATGATAAAATGTATTGAAACTCAACTCTATATCAAGAGTCTGCTAAAGAATTAGCTAGAAAATTGATTAAAACCTAATATGCTGATTAAATACAATAGAATATTGTACTCTATAAAATCTTACCACTTTATCAATGTAATATTAAAAAAGATGATTAATGTGGCCTTTATTCCACCTATTTTTATGCATGGTTCCTTATGATAATTTTGTTTTTGATTTCTTAATTAGTCAATTAATAGATATTTATTTTTTTATGGTTAATGTATAGTAGTTTTTATAAATCAATAATATTTAGGATACAAATGTTTGTTTTATTGATTAAACTATCAAATTTTTATTGTTTTATTTATTTTTTATTGTTTCTTTTATTTATCTATTGTTTACTTTTTGTTTATTTAATAAATTAAATGATTAATATATTTTTTTGGTTTTAGTTTTTGGTGTTTTCTATTAAATAACTAAATTATGATTAAAATTAAAAGTTTTCCTTTAAATATTTTAATATTTAGTAACATTTATGATGGAGTATTTTGAGGTGGGTCAAAAAAAATTGAATTCGTTGATTCCCTAGGTTGTGCCGACTGAAGCCAGTTCGAGGATGTTCATCATGGTTGTAGAATTGTTGTCTAATATGGGGTTTGAAGCTTGTCGAACCTTTCTATTAGTGCCACCTCTGTTTACAATGGTTCTCCTTGAGTCGAATGAGTCTTATGATGGATGATGACCATGGTTGAGGTGCCACATATGTTGATGGCGCCATTGAACTAATGGTTGAAGCCGACTTAGCTATGGGCTTGATCGGGAAATTTTCCATATATAAGGGTAGTAAAAACATATATTCTCTAATTATGGTACTTGGGAAACTATTTCCCAATGTACCCGAAATTTTTGAAGGGATGAAGAAAAAAAATTATATTGGGAAATAGTTTTCCCATGCATGAGGAATCTAAGGTACATTGGGAAATAGTTTCCCAAAAAACATATTTTGGGAATTTGTTTGTTTCATTACCCTTATATGGGGAAAATTTACACTTGATCGCTCTGCCACTCATGAACCTAATGCCAAGGCCGATCTAGTGTGTTTTATAAATCATTCCATGATGGATAGTAAAGATGATTACCTGGTCTTGGGTTTTCTTGTTCTCACCCAGATTGGAAGAAGGTGATTGTGACAGCACATGTGTTTAAATTGCATCAGATAAATTCCAATTGAAGATTAGGATTTAACGATGACTTCATTTGAAGAAAAATAGTGTTTCTGGATTTTTTGTTTGTAGGTTCATTTGAAGCTGGATGGGTCATGTTTTCCCCAATCATTGTTGTTTCAGTGTGGTAGAGTAATTCACGCCATATGTTTGGTAATATGAAAAAACGATTTTGGATTTCATATCTAATTCAGTAAACAGTCGATGCCTAAATGATTTTTCCATATGTAGAGAATTTACTCAGAGTGCTTTGGTGGGTACCGACAAACCTGTGAAGTCATTCTGGTTTTTTTCACTGACCTCCATGACATTTATCGATCAGTTTTCCATTGGAGTTGTATTGAATAAATAATGGAAGGTGGTGTTGGTGTTTAATCTGTTAGTCTAGAGAATAAAAAATCGACATGTGGAGTCAATTACTATGAATTTAATATTATACATGAAGTTCAATTGAGAAATAATTTCTTGTACAAGTGGGTCAAATGTTTTTGAAATTGATAAAGCTACAGTGTAGTGAGTGAAATCCTGGAAAGATTCAAATATATTTTGATTGTCACCAAACAAAGGTGGTGTTAGTGGGGGTCACCATTGCTAATAAATATTAGTGGATCTTAATAGATATCATGATACACATAGTTTTCTATGAAATAGGGAATGAGAAACATAATATTATAAATAGAGTGGAGGAAATAGCAAAGAAGAAGATCAATAATGAATTATTAGATGCCCAATATGAAGGAGAACTCATATTCCACATTGTATATTTCCCTATATTTTTCTTGTTTCTTATGATCTTCAATTATTACAATATATTTATTGAATAAATTTTTTGTTTTTGATCTGATTATGATTGGTTAATCCTTTTTATGGTAGTCATATGGTAATGAATTTAAATTATTCTACCGATATGCTTTTGTCATCATTTTTATGTCAGTTCTACTTTTTTTCAGAAATCTCATCATCATTAATAATGAGTTTAATTTTACACTATTCTACATATTAAATAGTGACAATAGTGGATTCATTATTTATGATCATCAACCAAAGTACCAAAAATTAGAAATAGTTGATGACAGCCTTCTCAATTAAAGAACTTTTCATATCCTCAGTTTTGATTGAAAATTATTTAATAAGGAGAGATTGATGAGAAGTGCATAATGCTTAACTAAAGTTTGGTGACCAGTGCATCTTCTTTCTAGTATATCCATATATGTGCTAGCATTTTGTTAGGGTAGAAAATATTTTTAATAAATGTAGTTCAGTTCGATTCCCTAGATCACATCCTTTCTATTTTATTCCACTCTCCAACTACTATATTATTTCACCATTAACTTTAAGTGTTTACATTTCACTTCACACAATCACCCTCATCATCTCCCTTTCACTTTCAGAGTTTCGATTTTTTTTGTTTGAGTTTGTTTGTTTAGTCACACATATATTATTGTCATCCTAATGGTTTGATACTATTTCCTACTACTTTAATAGTTAGTGAGTTATAGATATTTAATTTTTACATGTTATCAATAACAACATGGTAAAATATTGGATTTTTTTTAGGGGAAGGAATTGGAGATCAATGAAAAAATTTAAAATATAAATTGTTTCATAAAAAACTTAGAACAATTTCTAAATAAATATTCTTGGACATCACTTTTGTGTGCACGTTCTGAATTGTTTCAATCAGAAATATTATGAACACTAGGTAAAATACTAAATATAAACATAAACTGTGAATATTTAAGAGTAATATACAATCATAAACCCTTAACAATAACAAAAAATATGAAATGGATGTTCCAAATCAAAATCAAAATATGGAAATTCAATGATTTTCTTTGGAAAATGATAATAAAAAACATAACATTACTCACCCTTGGAATCAAAATATTGAAAGACCTAGAATTAGATATATCCTAACATCCAATAGTTTCAATTAATCAATCATGTATATGGTTATCCAAATGTTTTAGTAATTATTAAATGATACAATCTTAACTCTCAGTGTTACCCTTTTTTAATGGACAACCCATGAAAATTCGTTAGATTTTGTTAGAAAATTTTGTTTCACAATTCATCAACTTCCACTACATGGGATTTGTGAAGAGGGGAATAAGTTGAGAGTTTTCCTTCTCTAATTTAAATGTATAGATAATGCTTGGTTCCATAACATAAAAGAAGAATTATATGATAATTGAGACCAATTATTCAACTCTTTTTTTGGGAAATTCGGTAAAGAACAGGACCCCAGTTTTACAGAGTCAGTGTCTTATTTTCATACATTGATATAATAAACAAAGATATAGCATCCTGAAGCATATAATAATTTAGTTGTTTTGAAAATTCATATATTAACATAAGTTTTACTTTACTACTTGAAATAAAAATTAACATATCCACGCCATTGGAAACATCCATAACTTCTAGATTATCCATCCATGTCATTTATAATATGCATCTTTGCATCTTGGAGAAAAATAAAACATATGATATGGGTGATCTCATATGATAAATAAGCGTATGTAATACTGAGGAAGTTAATATAAACAATAAGTCATGGTGAATGGATAAAATCATATTCCATTAGAACATAATCCTGAGAATAATATGACAATAATAAAAGCTGAATAAAAAATGTCATATAAATAGTCACATGAGAATGAAGTTTAACCATGTATATTATACTAGTCGGATAATCACATGTATTATTAATTACTAGTATCATAAGGATTTAATAAATAATGACAAACATCATCAACATACCATCGAGGACTCAACCAAGACATCTGAAAATAAAAGGTTAAGTCCTTAGTCAAAATCCATTTTTGTTTTGTCTCATGAGACCTACCGATGCATCGAGATGTTATGGAAACCTCCACTAAACACTTACTAAGTCTAATTAATTCATCATAAAAATTAGGATAAATATTAACAAAATATACATATGAACAGTAAATAGCTTTCCCTAATCAGTAAACACAATCACTATCCATTCTGAGTAATATGGTGAATGATATCTAGGTAGCACATCCACAGACAAACTGAACATAAACCATTTAATAATAGATGATAAATTATATTACTAAGAGATCAATATCAATTGATCATTATATTCCATATATGTGTTGAAATGGATGGATATACTCTAAAAAAGCATTTTGGAGTTCATGAGAGAAATACCATTTTTTACTTTGTAGAAGAGAGTTCTTTTGGAAAACTCATTTGTATTTATTATAATTGTTTGTATAAAACCAGAATTGAAGACATATATTTTTCATGTAAAAAGTTGCAATTTTAGATAAATAATGGTTTCTAAAAACAGCTTATGTATGGTGCTTGAAAATATTTACGAAATCGGGAAGTTCCCTTTAATCATGTTTGCATATTGAAAAGAATTGAAATGGGAACCTTATAAAACATGTAATTCCCCAGTAAAGATAGATGAAATTATATGGATACATGATTTTGTTATATATACACTGAATTAATAGAAATTATATCAATATAATGAAGTGTTACATTGGTGTAAATATGGATAAAACATAACCTAATTGAAAATGGAGGTTCGGGAAGAAACCCTTACCTTATGTCTGAAAGTGTTCTGCACTTATAATTAATGTCTTGTATAATGAAATTAAAACCATTAATTAATTAACTAAAAACCATTCCTAAATTTATTTTAACTATTATAATTTTATTAACTTCATTTATCGTATTTCTGTTAGTTATAATATTTAATTCCGTCGTTTGGGGGTATTCATTTCTTGGGTTTTCCTGATTTGATTACTTGTATAAGAGTATGAAGGTTTAAATAAAATGAGAATAATTATCCAGAACTGAAATTATATGATATTAATGATAATAATGTATATAAAATTATTATATATGTCTTCCGGTTTTATGGGGTGAGGATATATAATTTGATAAGACAATAGTGATAATCAGTTAGATTATTTTGGTGATTCTTCAATCATTATAAAGTAGTTCTATTTCATTAATTAATATCATGTGTAAATACTAGTGTCAAAACACTAAATGACTTATAATATGTATAATTAAAACTTATTTAACCTTAGTGATGGTTTTATGACCATCCTTAAATGCGTTACTGAAAAATGAAAAAGCATCATACCACAATGGCGGTAAATCGGCACACCAGAGATTATATTTTCATTATTTGAATAAAAGGGAGAGGTATGAAATTAGAAGAATATTTATTCCACTAACATAATAACATTCCAATATATAAAATATAATGAATTTATCATGCCTATTGTATAGGTGGAGGTGAGTAGAGAGTAATAAAATAAATGAAATTGAAAATAAAATAAAAGAAAAGGAAGATGATTTTACCTTTGGATTTCCCCACCTTCCTAACCTCTTAGGAAAAAGGGTTTGGTCTTTTTATGAGACCAAGGGCTCCTGGATTTGGGGTTTGATATTTTAAAGATTACTAGTCTGAAATTGGATACGGAAAAATTCTTTAAATTTGTAAGGAGAAGAGGTGGATAGTGGTGGTATTTATTGTGGATGAGATGGGTGTTTTTTTGAATATTTTATTCCTTTGTTAATTATTTTGGATAAAAACTATGAATAGCATGAGTATTATCACAAAATATATTTAAATAAAGAATTAGTTTTCAATATTATGAGCTTACATCATACATACATCATTTACTCAAGAATTCATGTATTTATTAATTACCGTATTTTACAATTCACCAAAAAACAAGAATTTCCAAAAACACAAAAAAATTCACCCTAATAATTTTTTGATGTGTAGAATTCAAAAATGAACTCCATTTTTTTTAAAATAATTATTTAAATATGATAAATATAATTTTTAAACAAAATAATCATTCAATCGAAAAATGTTGATTTTAATATTGTAACTATTTTTATGACAATTTGAAAAATTAATTAAGGTATCATAAAGTTATCATATAATCATAAGAAAACGAATTATTAATTTATGAATATATTTTAGGAAAATAATTTTTTTAAATCATTACATTAATTATAAAATTGTAATTAAATATTTATGACTTACCAAAATACAAACACTTAATTTATTATTTTTTAAAATTTTAGCTACTTATATCAATATATAAATATTTCATATTTTCATTTTTAAGATACCCAAATTTTATTTATACTTTCCAAGGTGAATTAAATATTCTATTAGTAATATTACAATTCATAATGGTCACATTACTAATCCAAAGGTCAAGTTACTAATTCAGAAGTATATGTTCCTTAACTCGTAGAAATACTTTTTATTTCATTCATTTTTCTATTATAAATTTTGTAATGTATTCTCTATGTGTTTTAGGTGATTTATACTATATTAAAATAACTATAAGAAGGGAAATTTATTTGATAGAATTTTAGGTCTTTACATTCTTCCTGTCTACAAAAAAAATTCATCCTAGAAATTTTTAGAATGACACGTCATAAAAAGATTTCGGTAGTTCTTCATCCTAACTTCCTCTAATTCCCAAGTCGCCTCTTTAATTTTATGATTTTTCCAATGTACCATTACCAGATGAGTCTTACGATTCCTCAACACTTTTTCTCTAGTGTCCATAATTTTTATAGGCTCTTCATAGTATGAGAAATTAGGTTCCAATTCTATTTCTTCAGAAGTGAGAGCATGCATTGGGTCAAGTATGTACTTCCTTCAAAAAAAGGTGCTGAAAACAATATGAACTTTGGAAAGGCTAGGTGGAATTACCAAACGAAAAGGAACAACTCCAATTCTCTTGAGAATTTCAAAAGGCTTGTGGTTCCTGGGGTTTAGTTTCCCTTTCTTACCGAACCTTATTCCACACTTCTACGGAGATACTATCATAAAAATGTGATCTCCCACTTAAACCAACAAATCATTCCTTATATTATCGAAATATCTCTTTTTTCCTACTTTGTGCTTCTTTGATATGTGTTTGAATAGTATTTTCCTTTTCTGTTGTTTCTTATACAAGATATGGGCCTACAATCTTCCTTCCACCAAATTCATCCCAAGAAGTTGATGTATGACATCTCTTTCCATACAATTCATTATATGGCTACATTTGAATAGTTGAATTGAAAATATTGTTTTAGGGAAATTCTATAATAGGAAAATACTGATCCCATATACCCTGAATTTCAAGTGATCATAATATAAACATGTCATATAATGTTTGAATGACCCTTTTGGACTTCCCATCGATTTAAGGGTGATAAACAATGCTCAATTGAAGATCAGTATCCAAATAATTTAAATAAATTTTGATAATTTTTAGGTAAATTGTAGATCATGATCAGACATAATTGAAAGCGATACACCATGAAGTCATACAACATCATTATTATAGAGTTGTGTAATGTGATCCAGTATAAAATCGTCCCTTATAGAAAGGAATTGTTCATATTTGGTACGTCAATCAATAATTTGCCATATTGAATCATTATTTCATAGGGTCCTTGGTAGTCTAGTATCAAAATCCATAGTAATTTCATCCCACTTCCATGTATGAGTAGGTAGAGTTTGCAAGAATTACCAAGAGTTTTGTATTTTGGCCTTCACATGTTGAAAAACTAAATATATTAACACATAATCATCAATTTCCCGCTTAATATTATCCCACTAGAAATGGTCGTTCAAATAACTATACATCTTATTGGTACAAGATTGTATAGAGAAATTTGATCTGTGACTATCATCCAATAACTCCCTTTTTAGCTCGAGTAGAGAGGTAACACGTAGTCTCTTCCCAAATTTCAAAATTCCATCCTCAAACACAAAGCCTTCCATTTTATCATCATTAACTTCTTTAATTTTCATTTGAAAATTCTCATCTTTAGACTAAGAACTCTTAATCCTTTCTAATAAATATGGTTGAGAAACCAATTGAAAAAGTAATTATTTTTCATCTTTATAATTCCCATATCCATAATTTCTAGATCCATATACACATGATCCTTTTCAATCCTCATTTTTTAGAACTTCATGATCCTTCCTACTCAATGCATCTCCTAATTTAGTCACATTCCCTATGTTGTAGTATATTGAAAAATCATTATCCATGAGAACTTAAAGCCATCATTTTTACCACATTTTCAGTTCTTTCTATGAGAATTTATATTTAAAACTCATATGATTTGTATATATCTCACATATTTCACTATAAAGACAATGTATCTATATATTTAGAGTGAAAATTACGATTTATAACTAAAGATTATGAGTTCGATAGGTCTGTTCATGATTTTTTAATTTCCTTGATGCATAGATAATAACTCTATCGTTCTATATAAGGACACAACCAAAATACATTCTTTGATGCATCACTATAAATCACAAATATACCATTTCTCTATGGTTGTGTCAAAATTAGAGAATTTACTAGTCTCCTCTTAAATTATTCACAACATTAGCCACAATCTTTTGTCCATATGAACTTAACCCCTTTACGAGTAATCTTGGTTAATCGGTCAGCTAATCGGAAAAAATTATGAATGAAATGTCGATAGTAACCTATTAATCCAATGAAACTGTATACAACGGTTATGTTTGTTGGTGTAGGATATTATTAGACTACCTTTCTCCTCATAGGATCAACTAAGATTCCATCCATAGAGATAATATGTTCATGAAACAAAACATCCTGATGTTAGAATTCACACTTGCTAAACATTACGTATAACTCTTTTATTATAAGAGACTCTAAAAAATCCGACAAGTGGTTCTCATGTTCCTCATTTCCATTATAATATATCAATATATCGTCAATAAATACCAAAAAAATCAAGATATTCCTTTAACACTCTATTCATTAGATCTATAAAAACCGAGGGATCATTAGTCAGTCCAAATGGAATTACTGTAAATTTGTAATTTCCATACATAATTTGAAGTATTGCCATTGGGATATCTTCCTTCCGCACATACAACTGAAGATATACAGATCGAATTTCAATCTTATAGAAAAATTTATCTCCGGGAATTTGATCAGTTAAATCATCAATGTGAGGTAGAAGAAACTTGTTCTTAATTGTAATAGCATTGATTTCTCTACAGTCAATAAAAAAACACATGGATCCATTTTTCTTCATGATAAAGAGAACAGGGGCTCCCCATAAAGAAAATATATGGCGAATAATTTTCTTAAAACTCTATTCTTATTGTTTTTTTTTCATGCCTATTAAATCCACAATGGTCATTCTATAAGGAGTATTTTATATAGTTTTTTCACAAATAATTAAATCAATAGAGAACTGAACTTCCCACTATGGAGGGTGTCTAGGTAAATCCTTTATAAATACATCAATGTATTATTTCATAATAATTACATATTCAATTTGAATATCCATAGATTATGTTTTCCCGGTTGAGTAAAGTATTGTTTTCAACAATGTGTATTAATGTTATTTAAAGGGGGAGATTATTGAAAATAATACTATGTCTCTTTATGATAATTTTGATGCTCACAAATACCCTTAGTTATTTTCTAATGATTTCACTTAGTAGTTTGCAAGAATTTATTAATTTATTTTACTCATGAAATAACGAGAATTTATTACATAGCGTGGAATCTGTTTTAGCGCGTTCTGGAAAAACTGTTCACATCGTACGTAGACGAATATAGCGTGGAATCTATTTTAACACGTTATGGAATCACTGTTCATACCCTACGTGGATAAACGTAGTGTAATGATGAAAATCATGTATACTTTTTGAGATAAGAGAAAAGTATGGTTAAACAACAATATGTTTTCAGCAAAGTATGGAAGAAGAACCATACGTTAGGATGGAACCCTACAATTTGGTTATCAGCAAAGTATGGAAGGAAAACCATACGTAATTTCTAAAGGTTACGTTTATTTATAAAAAGTATGGTTCATCAAACTTACTTTTTTAAACAACCATACGTTCTTGGAAAAGTATGGATCAAGTAAAAGTATGGATATTTTACCGTACGTTTGAATGTTGAAGAAATAGTATGAATGATCAACCCTATGTTTGTTATCAACCCTATGTTATCAACCCTACGTTTGAATACTACGTTATCAACCCTACATTTGGAGGCCACATCATCAACCTTATGTTTGGTGTTGAAATTTTTTGGCAGACGGTTTTTATGTACAACAATCAGTAAGCTGATTTCTGGGCAGATTTCAAGCCGGATTTAATGTCGTTTTTAAATTACGACGTTAATTGATTCAAAGTAGTTTTATTAATGGAATTAAGATTCAATTAAAAGGATATTTTTATGCCGAGTCTTAAGGGAAGTTACTACTTCTCTGTAAATTCAAATTTTTGAATATCGTGAATCAGAAGGTGACTTTTATGGATCTAAATGTGCAGGAGATATGATTTATTATTTATGCTCTCGCTGAAACACAAAAAGAGAGAATGGTGTGATCGATCTATTATTGAAAAAGGTGGAAAATAGAGTTTTCAACTATTCACGATTGATCTGCTGATTCAACAGGAGCGTAAAAGCTCTATTTGTTCAAGAAGAAGGAACTCGATAGAAGATTCACCTGTTCTACATAGAATATCTAATGTGGATCTACTACTGCTGAGGTTGTGAACTATATCTCTATATCTACTACAACTGGATCGACTCAAAACATCTTTGTCTTGAAGATCAATATTTCTGGAGACTTTGATCCCTCTACTGTCAATTGCATTCTATTGCAATTGTGAAGAACAACCAAAAAATTCTTTCTAAAATTTTGTTTTTATTCTTGAGTAACCAGCTTCTTGTTCTAAGATGTGTAGGTTCATGTTTGAACCAGAAGGTTTTTCCTTGGATTGTACGGGTGTCAACTGCCTGTACTCGGTTGTGAATCGGTCTGTTGAAAGGAGGACCAGATAGTGAAAATCACCAAGCTTGTGGAGTAGAGCGTTGGTGGAGTGGACTAGGGGATTTCTGTTCCCCGAACCACAATACATCTTTGTGTTCTTGTTTTTACTTTTTTCGTTTCACGATCAAATATGATAATGTATAAAGGACAGAACTCGTTCAAAAGAATATTTATTTAAAAAATTGAAAAAGACACAATTCACCCCCCTCTTGTGTATAATCTGTAGATTTAGATCCAACAATTGGTATCCGAGGAGGAGCTTCTGACAGAGCCTCAGAATGCTAGAAGCATTTAAGGATTATACAATAGAGCATTATTACTGATACAAGAGAAGGGATATTGATGGTTAGAGCACCATATTTTAATGGAGACAACTATGGTTTCTGGAAATCGTATATGTTAATATATTTGAAAAACCTCGGATATAGAGTCTATTCAAAGATTCTGACTCCTTATGAAATTCTTGAAAATCCTGAGGCATGTAGTACTGCTATAGAGGTATAGTACGATATGAAATCGAAGGCTATGAGTGCAATTATCATTGGTCTAGGACCAGATGAATTTAACAGAGTATCTCAATGCCAGACATCATATGAGATGTGGCAAACAATAGTTGTGGAATATGAAGGAACATATAATGTATGTCAAATGAGATATGCAACTGCAAAACTGAAATTTGATACATTCAGAATGATTGAAGGTGAGAGCATTACCCAAATGAATGGGAGATTGACAGAAATTTTCAATAACATAATTTATCTAGGAGAACCTATCAAGTAGGACGGTCAAGCATTAAAAGTACTAGGATTACTTTCTACTAGATGGAATTGTATCTCTACTGCAATCAGACAATCAACACCTGTCAAAGATCTTACTATGAGAGAGATGATTAGTACACTGATGATGTATAAAGCTGAAATGCAAGATGATGTTAATGACCATAACGTGCTAATCAAAAGAGAAGATATTTCTTTGAAAGAAACTTCACTACAAAATAATATAAATATTAAGAGAAAAGAAGTGAAAGCTAAATCAGAAATCTCTTACTCATCCAACTCAGATGAAGAACTGGCTCAATTAGCCAAAAATTTAGAAAATTCTACAGCAAGAAAAGAGGATTCAAAAAATCCTTTAAGGGATATAATAAGGAAGTGAGATGTTATGAATGAAAAAATATGGGACATATCAGACCAGATTGCCCACAATTTAAGGATACAAAGAAGATGAAATTCTTCAAAAGAAATGACTTTGAGCAGAATGAAAAGAAATCTATGAAACCCACTTGGACTGTATCTGAAGACTCCAGTAGCTCTTCTAAATCAACCTCAGAGAAAGAAGAAGTCAATCTAATGGAAAACATGTGTTTCATGGAAGAAACTGATGAGGTAGCAGGTCACTAGAGAAGAAAACATATATGGTACACGGACAGTGGCTGCTCAAAACATATGAGTGGAAACTCATTGAATTTTTCTTCACTCACTCAAAAGGAAGGAGGACTTGTCACATTTGGTGATAATGCCAAAGGAAAAATCATTGGCATTTGAACTATTGGAGATCCAAAAACAGTCTCAATCAACAAAGTACTTTATGTACAAGGACTAAAACACAATCTGATAAGAATCTCTCAACTTTTTGATGATGGATATACTGTTGATTTTACTAACAATTGTTGTACTGTTTTTAAAGATAAACTGTTTAAATTTAAAGCACCATGAGCTGAAAATGTCTATACATTGGATTTAAATTCCTTGTGTAAACAACAAATAAAATTCTTGACTACTAAAGTAAGTGAATCTTGGATCTGTCATAGAAGACTTGGCCATTGCAATGTATATGTTTTACATAAGTTATCCATGAAATGTTTAGTTTCTGATTTACCTTGTCTCAAATTTTAAAGTGACAGATTTTGTGATGCATTTCAACATGGAAAACAACACAAATCATCCTTCAAATCTGTTAATAAGGTTGCTACATCTAAACCTCTAGAACATATTCATATGTATTTATTTGGACCTTCAAGAGTAGCAAGCTTAGCTAGTAAATTATATGTATATGTTTTAGTTGATGACTATTCAATATTTACATGGATTTTCTTTTTGAAATTTAAAAATGAAGCTTTTAATTTATTTGAATGTTTCAACAAATCTGTTCAAAATGAAAAAGGTTTCAATATAATCTCATTAAGAAGTGATCATGGTGGAGAATTTGAGAATCTGGAATTTAATTCCTTTTGCTCAAATATGGGTATTAAACACATCTTTTTTGCACCCAGAACACCTCAACAAAATGGGATTGTAGAAAGAAGAAATAGAAAAATTCAAGAAATGGATAGAACAATGTTAAATTAATATAGCCTACCTATATATTTCTAGGCAGAAGCTGTGAATATAGCTTGTTATATAATTAATAGATTTTTAGTTAGACCTATTTTGAAAAAAACAACCAATGAACTATTGAATAAAAGAAAACCTAAACTAAATTACTTTAAAGTTTTTGGATGCATGGTTTATATCATAAACACCAAGGATAATCTTGGTAAGTTCGATCCAAAATCTGATGAAGGTATTTTCTTAGGATATTATGCTACCTCCAATGCTTATAGAGTTTATAATATCAAGTCAAGGATTTTTGAAGTATATGTTCATGTGAAATTTGATGAATCTGATCCTTTTGAGAAAAGGACGGAACAAATGGATGAAAATGACTCTAATGATAACATGAGACTTGAGAATTTAATGAATGATTTTGAAAATGATATAAAAGAAATTCAATCAAGTTCAGAGGAACATGATACTGAAGAACCATTAAATATTCTACCTAGACAGTCTAGAACCCTAAATAATCATCTTTTAGAAACTGTAACAGGTAACTTAGAAACTGGTGTTCAATCTAGAATAAACTTAGGAAACCTAGTGGAATTCTCTACCTTCCTATCTCAAGAAGAACCCAAGACTATAGAAGAAGCTTTAGATGATGAAAGTTGGGTAATAGCAATGCAAGTTGAATTAAACCAGTTTAAAAGAAATGATGTTTGGGATTTAGTGGAAAGACCTAAGAATTATCTTGTAATAGGAACCAAATGGGTTTTTAGAAATAAACAAGATGAACAAGGCACAATAAAAAGAAATAAAGAAAGATAAGTAGCTAAAGGATATAATCAAGAAGAGGGAATAAATTATAATGAGACTTTTGCACCTGTAGCTAGGTTAGAAGCCATTAGAATTCTTTTAGCCTATGCATCTTATATGAAATTTAAATTATTTCATATGGATGTCAAATCTGCCTTTTTAAATGGATATTTAATGGAGGAAGTTTATGTTGAGCAACCTCCTGGTTTTGAAAACTCTCAAAACCCTGATTCTGTTTTTAAACTTACTAAAGCTCTTTGTGGCCTTAAACAAGAACCTAGAGCTTGGTATGAATGATTAGGTTCTTTTCTTTTGAAAAATGATTTTACTGTTGGTACGGAAGATCAAACACTATTTATGAAAACTGTGAAAAATAATGTTTAATTTGTTCATATTTATATTGATGATGTAATCTTTGGATCAACTAATAAAACCCTTTGTCATGAATTTTCAAAATTAATGCAAGAATAATTTGAAATGAGTATGATGGGAGAATTAAATTTATTTTTGGGTCTTCAAATATTTCAAACAGATTTTGGAAATTTTTTAAATCAACGAAAATACATTACTGATTTAATTAAGAAATTTGGAATTGAGACCAGCAAGTCATTTACAACTCCTATGTGTACTAATATAAAACATGATTTGGATGAAACTGGGAAATCAGTTGACAACATGTTTTATAGAGGTATGATTGGTAGCTTGTTTTATCTTACTGCTAGTAGACCAGATATAATGTATTCAGTATGTCTTTGTGCTAGATTGAAATCAAATCCTAAATAATCCCATCTAACTGCTATTAAAAGAATTTTTAGATATTTAAAAGGAGTTGTTTTTCAATCTCTTCTTTATCCTAAAACTTCTGATTTTAATTTGACTTCATATTCAGATGCTGACTTTGGAAGATTTATATTAGATAGAAAAAGTATATCAGGTACATGTAACATTTTAGGAAAGTCCTTAGTATCATGGTCTACTAAGAAACAACATTCAGTTGCCCTGTCAATAACTAAGGAAGAATATGTTTCTGCTGGCAGTTTTTGTGCACAAGTGTTGTGGCTGAAAAACACTCTTATGGAATTTGGACTGAATTTTAATAATACACCTATTTTATGTGATAATACGAGTGCAATTAATATTTCAAAAAATCCTATTATTCATTCTAGAACTAAGCACATTGATATAAGGCATCACTTTTTAAGAGATCATGTTATTAAAAAAGATATATTTTTAGAATTTATATATACTTAAATTCAATTAGCAGATATTTTTACTAAACCTCTTCCCACTGCAAGGTTTTATTTTATTAAGGGGAGCTAGGTTTAATTAATTTTAAATAATTTTATTTTATTTTATTTTTAGATTTTATTTTGTTTATTGAGTACTGTTTATGTTTTTCTTTCTTTCATCGTATAAAAATTTATTTGTTTTAAAATATATGTAATGATGAGTGATTACACAGGAATCAAGGCTGTCAGAGCCTTTTTGAATTATAAACCCTTTCACTTCTATCGAAACCCTTTCAAAATCCAACAATCGCACTTCCTCTTCTGAAACCCTAACCTTTGAACTTCTGAAACCCTAACCATCAAACCTTTAGAGACTCTCGCAGCAATGGTAATGACTAAAAGAACCAGTGAGGCCGAGCCGGGCAATGCCATGTGACAACGCACTGAAGGAAAAAAATTATTACAGGGTAAGGTAATCGATCTTGACTGGTTATTTCAGACAAATCTATTGTTGAAGCAAGCGCTGTCGTTTCAAAATCTTGAACAGATGTTCAACAGTGAAAATACGGAATTTCTGTATGAAGTAGAACATAGATACTTCTAAAAATCTGTACAGTTTAGTCTAGGCGATACCGAAGATAGTATGATGGCTAAAATAGAGGATATGGATTTCTCAATTTCTTCATTAGAGATTAGTCATATTCTCAACTACCCTCACGGGGGAGTTTATCATTTTTACTTGAAGAATATAGGAGATTATGTGCATAAATATGAAGACATTATGTCTTTTCGTTTCGACACCAAGACAATAAAGAAAATGTTTGTTAAGGATTTAGAGCCTGATCAGAAGATTTTGGTAAAATTTATTCAGACCGGAATAGCTCCACGGATGGCAGAAATGGAGAAGATTTTATACCCTGATATTTATATAATTTTTCTTTTGTTAAGTGATATTAAGTTAAACATTCCAAGATACATGATAAGGTATCTCAGTTATTGCTTTCAAAGTGAGGCCAGGATGAATTTCTATCCCTTTGGTAGATTTATTTCAAAGCTGATGTTTAAGAATGACATGGTGAGATTAGTTGCGGCAAGATTTAATTGTCATCATAGTAATACATTTAATTCTGGAACCTTGATAAAAGTTTGATATTTCTGGAGCACAATTAATGGAAAAAATTTTCCAGTAGGAGCTGAGGAAGACTCAGAGAGTACTCAGGAACAACCTGCTATGTCCAAGGAGGGAAAATCTGAATGTAGAGTCAGCAATGTTGAAAGGAGGATTCAATTTGAAGTGATAGATGTTGAGGAAGACAGATGCCAGGAGGGACTTCAATCAAGAAGAGAATGTCCAGTAAATGAGGAAGTTACTTCCACTGCTTTGGAAACTCCAACAGAACCATTAATTTCTTATTCTTTTGTGAGAGAAGTTTTTGTTGATAAAACCATGGAAGATGATACTGAGAGAACGGCTCCGGTAGAGAAATCAGGATCTCAAGAAGAAGCTGAAAGGGAAAATCAGGAACATATTGTTGCTAATATTGATGTTTCACTTCAACAGGAACAGGAGATGGAGGTAGTGCCTGGTGAAGAATTTTCCAGACCTCAGGAAACTTATGCAGATATTGTTCTTGAAATTCCAGTGGAAGACAAAGATGGAGAAGAATGTGATGAGCATGTGTCTGAAGCTCAAACATAGGTACTTCAAGAGGATATTTCTATGGAGGAGTTTGAAAACTCGAAGGAAAAATATGTGGAACAACCTTATCATGACAAAGAAAAGGAGAAATATGATGCTAAATCATTGCCTTTGGTATTGATGCATCAACCTGAGAATGTGAATCAAGCACAGGGTGCATCTGATTCAAGGAAAGAAGAAGTTGAAGAACTGTACAGAAAAGTATCTCAATTGGAATCTGAGAATGCTTCTATTAGAAATAATTTAGACTTATAACATTTGATGTTTCAAAAGGTGAAGGAGTTTATAGTTTCAAGGCAAGAAGTTGAAATGTTTAAAGAGGATATGATGACAGCTGTTACTCAATTAAAATCTGGATTGGTTATGATGTCAGATTTATTAGATCTGAAGTTGTTTATGGAGAACCAATTTGCATCAGTTGCAAATAATGCTGTTAGTGGATCAAGTTCTTCACCTGATTTAATAAGAATGTTTCAGGCTATTAAAGTTGCATTGAGAAATATGAATGACAGGATACAAGATCTTCAATGTAACTGTGCTCCTCTGTCAGTGTTGCTGGACAATCAGAAATTCTTTGTGGATCAACTAACATCTAGTGAGCCATCAATCAGAATTCTGTTAGATCAGTTATCGGAGAAGCTATCAGTATTTGTTGAAAAAGAGGAAAGGATGCATGAGTTTTTCAGATTCAATTTAATTGAGGATATTAATATGACTCAAGAGACCAGAGAGCTCCTTGTCAAGCTTGATGATGGGATAATGAAGAGACTTCAGGAACAGTTTACAAAAATCAAGTCTGCAATTCAGAGGAGATAGACCCTATTGCCTTTCTTACCCAAACCTTGATTCCTGTGTATATCATTATCATGTATATACTACTGTTTTTTGAATGAAAATTTTCTCCATTGTTTGTTTTTCTATTTCCTTATTTTTTTACTAATTTTATTTTTAATATACCAGTACTCCAGATTTAATTATTGATAAACAGTTCGTAATACCATTTACTAACAGTTTAGTGTAACATTAAATGTGTTAAAATCCATGTTTTTTCATTCATTTTGATATCACAAAAAGGGGGAGAAATTGGATAAACACAACATCAATATTTAGGGGGAGAATTAATTTTATTGAGGGATAAAATTATATGAGAGATTTGGATTTATAATTATCTTTTTGGTGGAGAAGATTTTATTTAAAACATTATGATGAATTTTGAATGTTAATTTTTTTTGTTTAATTAAATTTAATTATTTTATGGGTTTTTTTATGGGTTTTGTGATCGTCAAAAAGGGGGAGATTGTTGAGAAAAGTATTATTTTCAACAATACTTATTAATGTTATTTAAAGGGGTATATTATTTAAAATAATACTCTGTCACTTTATGATAATTTTGATGCTCACAAATACCCTTTGTTATTTTCTAATGATTTCACTTAGTATATTTCAGGAGGATATTAATTTATTTTACTCTTAAAATAATGATAATTTATTACTTAGCACGGAATCTGGTTTAGCGCATTCTGGAAACACTGTTCACATCTTACGTAGATGAATATAGCGCCGAATCTATTTTAGCGCGTTCTAGAATCAATGTTCATACCCTACGTGGATAAATGTAGCGTTAGGATGAAAAGCTTGTATTCATTTTCAGATAAGAGAAAAGTATGGTTAAACAACCATACGTTTTCAGCAAAGTATGGATGAAGAACCTTACGTTAGGAAGGAACCCTACGTTTTGGTTATCAACAAAGTATGGAAGGAGAACTGTATATAATTTCTAAAGGTTACGTTTATTTCTCAAACGTATGGTTTATCAACCTTACTTTTGTAAACAACCATACGTTCTTGGAAAAGTATAGATCAAGTAAAAGTATGGATCTTTTACAGTACTTTTGAATGTTGAAGAAAAAGTATGAATGATCAACACTACGTTTGTTATAAACCCTACTTTATCAACCCTACGTTTGAAGACTTCATTATCAACCCAACGTTTGGAGGCCACATCATCAACCTTACGTTTGGCATCAGAATTTTTCGGCAGACGGTTTTTATGTACAACAATCAGTAAGTTGATTTCTGGGCAGATTTCAAGCCGAATTTAAAGTCGTTTTTAAATTACGACTTTGACTAATTCAAATCCTTTTTATTAATGGATTTAAGATTGAATTAAAATGATCTTTTTATGCCGAGTCTTAGGGGAAGTTACTACTTCTCTGTAAATTCAAATTTTTGAATATCACGAATCAAAAGGCGACTTTTATGGATCTAAATGTGCTGGAGATATGATTTATTATTTATGTTCTATCTGAAAAACAAAAATAGAGAATTGTGTGATCGATCTATTATTGAAAAAGGTGGAAAACAGAGACTTCAACTATTCATGATTGATCTACTGATTCAACAGGAGCGTAAAATCTCTGTTTGTTCAAGAAGAAGGAACTCGATAGAAGATTCACCTGTTCTACATCGAATATCTACTGTGGATCTACTATTACTGGGGTTGTGAACTATATCTCTATATCTACTACAACTGGATCAACTCAGAACTGCTTCGTCTTGAAGATCAATATTTCTAGAGACTTTGATCCCTCTGCGGTCAATTTCATTCTGTTGCAATTGTGAAGATCAACTGGAAATTTAATTCTGAAATTTTGTTTTTATTCTTGAGTAACCAGCTTCTTGTTCTAAACGGTGTAGGTTCGTGTTTGAACCAGATGGTTTTTCCTTGAATTGTAAAGTGTCAACTGCCTGTACTCAGTTGTGAATCGGTCTGTTGAAAAGAGGACCAGATAGTGAAAATCACCAATCTCATGGAGTAGAGCATTGGTGGAGTGGACTAGGGGCTTTCTGTTCCCCAAACCACTATAGATCTTTGTGTTTTTGTTTTTACTTTTTCCGCTACACGATCAAATCTGATAAAGTATAATGGACAGAACTTGTTCAAAATAAGAGTTATTGAAAAAATTTCAAAAGACAAAATTCACCCCCCTCTTGTTTATAATCTATAGATTCAGATCCAACAATCCCTTCCTCCCCAAGAATTCCATTTAAAAGAGATACTGGAGGTGGATTTGGATGAGAACTTGATGGTGAAGTTTCTGATCTAAAGATAAGGGATTCTACATCTTCCTAACAAATTGTAACTTCCTTCGTATTGAAATAGATTTTCACATCATATTATGAAATCCAGTTCATACCATGTATTATATTTAAATTAACCATAGATATTATGATATGGTTTTCAACTAAAGAACGTTTATGCTTCATAATGGGGACTAACTGACACTTCTTTTTTGAAACGATACTTCCCTTAGGAGTTTTGATTGACATCTGCTTTATTAAATCAAAAGGCAAATGTCTAATTTCTTGGAAAATTTGGAGGATATAAATGAATGAAATGATCCTTATTCAAATAAAACATTGGATAAGTTTGAGGAAATAATTAATGTACCTTCCACCACATCATTAGTAACTTCAACCTCCATAGTTGTGATCTCATAATCTTAGCCATTCTCCCTTTCCATTTTTTTTGCAGAAAGCTTCCTTGACGATTAAAAAAAATCTTGTTCATAATTTCTCATCTCCCTACAATTGTAGCATTGAACATTGGTAGTTTATTTATTTACCTTACAATCACAGGCATGATGGCCTTTTTCTCCACACTTGTAACATAATCCTTTTCTTTTTAAGCATGTGTCAGTGTATTTATTTCCTTATGAATCGCATGTTGGAAATATCTTTTTTATTATTCCCTTTATCCTTTATTTCCTCTACCACCCTATTCTTCTCTTGTTTTACCATAATGTCATAAGGATTAGAGAATTATTTCTCTACCTTGATATCACATGAGATTATATCTTCATATGATAAGAAATTTTGGGAGACCGGGGCCCTTTGTAGGAATGGTTTTAAACCATCAAATAATAGATCAATATTTCTCCTTTGATTATCTATGTAGTCCGCAACATGCCATGATATCCCTGTAATTTTGTCCTCATACATTGATAAATTTTAATCCTATTTTTCTTCAGACTCAAGAATTACCTCTCCATATTTGATTGTTGTTCAACAAGGAAAGAGTTTTCTTGGAAAATTTCATTAAAATATTTCCATTTAATATTTTAAATTTATTTTTCCTACTTTGTGTTTTGAATCAATGACTACCATTGATCAACATCTCATAGGAGTTGATAAACTAACATGATAACCTTCTCCCTTTAATTAATTCCCAAAGTGAGAAATATATTTTCTAATGATCTTATCCACTGGTCCTCTACAAATGGGTTATTTTTACCATTTAATGATGGTGGTTTCTATTGCATGAAGTGTTCTAACATTGCTCCTCCATGTTGAGGATTAGGATGATCTATATGGGTAAGGTTATTGATCATAACCTAAGTCAGCTATCCCAGTGTTTTTATAAGTAGCTCAACGCCATTCATAACTCCAGTACCAACATCATTGTCATAAATAGGAGGAAAACCCCTACATGGTATACACGCATTGATAAATTTTTCATTCCTTCCACTTGGAACCATTTAAAAATAATAAAACACACTAAATTAGGTTATGGATCATAATCCCATTTCTTCAATCTATCAAAACACATAACATAAATTAGATATATATGAATAATTAATCTCCCAATCATAAACTTGGTTTATTTTAGGATTTATTTACTTTTAAATCCTTAATAATGGTTTGTAAATAGAATTTGAATTATCCTAAGAATATCCCCCAGGAGTGTGAAACTATGCACATAAAAATCCTTGTTGTTGTGTACCAGGTTACCCTGAGTCATTCCGTTGACACCTTGTTGAAGTTTTTACCCCTACGTACGTGTATTCCAGAACCACGTCCACTTGTAGTATCCATAAAGAGATGTATTTCTAGGAAGACCCACATAAACTCTACCTTACCAAAATTCTAGGATGTATCTTATTTGTTTATCCTCAAGGTCAATCTTAAGGTTTTGTTCCCTAGTCAATGTTTTCCAAATCCAGTTCGCACGTTTTCTACTAAACTTTCACTAATACTAACTGTAAATACCCTGACCACTGTTTCCCAGAGCCAATAATTTACATTATTACATTTGTATAATAAACAAGGAAATTGCATCCTGAAGGACCTAATAGTTTTGTAGTTTTAGAAAACCATATACAAATGGATGTTTTTCAATATAACTTTAAAGGAAAATACCAACATCGAAACTCCATTAAAAACGTCCCTAACTCCATGATTATCTATGCATGTCATTCGTAATATACATCTTCACATTCGGAGGAAAAATAAAACATATGAACGGGGTGAAATTGGATGCTCAGTAAGGGTAAGTAATATAGCATAATATAATATAAACAATAATTCATGGTAAATGACTAAAAACACTTTTCAATAGAACATAATCGTAATCATAATTTGGTAACAATAACACCTGAATAAATAAGGATATACAAATAATCACTTGATAATGATGATTAAGAATTGATATTCTATTAGTTGGATAATCACATGGATTTTAAAATAATAATATCATAATGAGGGAATTCATAATAGCGAACATCATTAACATATATTCATTTACACAACCAAGACATTTGAAAATAAATGGTTAAGGCCTCAACCAAAATCCATTTTTTTCTCATGACACCTACCGGTGCATAGAGAAGCTATAACGGGATCCACCCATCACTAAATAAGTCTAATACATTCCTCATATGATTGAGGATAAACATAAAAAATATACATATGAAATGTAAATAACATTCCCCATCAGGTAAACATAATCATTAACCATTCAAAGTAATATGGTGAATGGTATCAAACTAACACATTCAAGGTCAAACTAATCATAAACCATTTAATAAAATATATAAAATTATAATAATAAGATATAAATTTTAATTAATCATAATATTCAATAGAGATTTTGAAATAGATGAATGTACTCTAATAAAATTATCAAGGTAATCTTGATAGAAATAACATTTCTTACTTTGTAGAGAGGAGTTCTTTTGAAAAATTCATTTCTTTTTGTCATAATTTAATGAATAAAATCAGAAATGAAAAAATATAGTTCACATGAAATTTTCAGTTATTTTATAAAAATAAGGAATCTCAAATCAAATTATGGATGGTACATGAAAATGATTATGAAATCTGAATGTTCTCTTAATCGGGTTTTCTTATCAAGAAGAATTCAAAAGTGAACCATATAAAACATGTACTTCCCCATCAATGAAAAATGTAATGATTTTAAAAACTGATTTGGAAATATATAAATAGAATTTAGTGTAATTATATTAAAATATTTAAGCATTAAACTGCTGTAAATAGGTAAAAAACATAACACGAATGAAAATGGAGTTTCAGGAAGAAATCAATAGATTATGTCTCAAAGTTTTTTGCACTCATAATTAATGTCTTAGATAATGAAATAAAATAAATAAATTAATTAATTTAGAACCTTTCCTACATTTTTATTATTTTTTATTGTTTTATTAAGTTCATTTATGGTCTTTTTATAATTTATAATATTTAATTTCATCGATCGGAAGTGTTCTTTTCCTTGGTTTTCATGACTAGTTTAATTGTATAAGAGTATGGAGGTTCATATAAAATGAGAATAATTATCCTAAACAAAAATTATATTTTATTAACGATCATACAATAATAAAATGGTTACATAATTCTTTTGGTTATATGGGCTTAGTATGAATCATTTGATAAGGTAATAGAGATAATTGTTCAGATTATTTTGGGGAGTCTTCAATCATCACACACTAGTATTGTGTCATTAATTAATATCATTTATATATACTGGTTCCAGAACACTAAATGACTTATAATATATATAATAATATATTATTTAACCATAATTATGGTTTTATGACCCACCTTAAAGGCATTCATGACAAATGAAAAGGCATCATCCATAGGGGCTATAAATCGACACACGAGGGATGATATTTTCATTTTTAGAAAAAAGGGAGAGGGAAGAGATTAGTAGATGATTTATTCCATTAATAAAATTAAATTACTATATATAAAAGATATTATATTTATCATGCCTCATGAATATGTGTAGATGAGGACAGGATAAGAAAATAAATGAAATTGAGAAGAAAATAAAAGAAAAGAAAGGGGATTTTACCTCTTTAATTTCTGCACTTTGAGAACCTCCTCAGGAAAAAGGGTGTAGTATTTTTATGAGACCAAGTGATTTTGGACATAGGTAAGGGGATTGGGAAGATTATTGGGATTAAATTGAAAAAATATCATTTCTTTGAATGTGTGCAGAGAAGGGGCGTTGATGGGTGATACTTATTGTGGAGGAGAGAGATGTTTTTTGAATATTTTATTCATTTGTTTATTTTTTTGCCTCAAGACTATGAATAGTTTCAGCATTATCATAAAATATATTTAAATAATTAATTATAGTTTCATATTATGGGATTACATCAACCATATATCATATATGACTCATAAATTCATTTATTTATTAAATACCGAAAATTGTTGTATTACATTATTCACAAAAAAATCAAGTATTTTATAAATATCCAAAAAATTCACCCCTACCATTTTCCAGTGCTTCGAATTAAAAAATGAACTCCATTTTATGAAAATATTTTTATATAAATGATAATTTTAATTTTTAAACAAAATCATCATTTAATAAAAAAAATACTTATTTTAATAAAAGTGTTTTTATGACACATTGATAAATTAAATAAGTTCTCATAAATTATCTTATAATCTGAAAATAAAGAATTATTAATTTATGAATATATTTTAGAAAAATAAAATTTCTTCTAAATAATTTAATTTATTATAATATTTTAATTAAACAATTATTTCTTTCAAAAATACAAACTCTTAATTTATTTCTTTTTAACATTTATTTACTTATATCAAGATATAAATAAATCATATTTTCATTTATAAGATGCCGAAATTTTATTTATACGTTCATATATAAAGTTACTAATATATTGGTTATATTACAATTTCTAATGGTCACATTACTATTCTAAATGTCATGTTACCAATCCAGTGGTATAGGTTTCTTAACATCTACAAATACCTCTTATTTCATTTATTCTTCATTTATAATGTTTGTATTGTATTGTAAAAGTGTTTGAATGTGATTTATACTAAATAGAAATAACTATAAGATAAATTTCATTGATATAATGTTGGTTCATTACAAATTTTATTATAGAAATTTGGCAACTGATGTGATGAATAAAATCATGGTATTTTTTCAAGAAGATATAGAGATCTCCCACAAAACAAGGGATAAATTTATAGGGCTTATTGGGAAATAACCCAAAGATCCTCTTGATCCCCATATTTTAATGAAAAAATTTTATAATGGTCTCACTCCATACCACCATAATGTTATTGATCAGTTTTCTGGAGGTGAGTTATTTAACGAAACACCAGAGGAGTTGAAGGAAATTTTCAATAAAATAGATAAAATTTTTCAGCATAAAATTATGTAGAAAAGAACCATTCATTTTAGTGAGAGCCTCCCTCATTATGATTTTTCTAATGATAGCACTCTTAGAGATAAATACCAACGTTGTGGAATGTTTAGGCATTATTTGACCTGTTATCAAAACATTAATTTTAATCATTCAACTGGATAATAGTTCTCAGTTTTTAGAATACCTAACTAAAAATAAGGGAAAAATTATCCATTCACTAAAAAAATTGGATAATTTTAATGGATTATTTGCGACATACCTTTTATCTATCACAAATATCTATGTATTTATTATTATTCTCAATATAAATGTTTATCCATTGCAAATAAATGTAAAAAAATAATTATTTGTGATGGAAAATGTTTCCTATTATAAATACTTTTGGCGTGTTTGCGCACAATGGAATGAAAATATTATTAATGTTAAGTCCTAGTGATGGATAATTTTATCCATCACATAAAAAATAAATTTTTTTTTAATCGATAATTAAATGTTTCATAAAAGTTTTTTTATCCTTTTATGACATGTTAAATTCCTTAGCTGTTAACCCATCCCAAAGAAAAATGTTTATTAAAATCACATGGATCTTTCCTCTCCTAACCCAATTCTCTTCTTCATTGTGCATGGTCAGCCAGACGTGAAACCCCTTGATGACCCACTCCCACAATCACCCATTGCAGTAGAGTTCATACAAATATTGGTTTTAATAACCCAGGTATGGACTTCTCTTCTCTCCTATCTCATTATTTTACAATTTTCCTTCCAATCATGAAAACTATGATTTGGTCAAACCCTAGGTCAATAAAATTAGCTGATGTTTCTGGTCTATATGATATTTGGGGATACTGTAAACTTATTATTCCTAATTTGGGTGTCAACTGGCTCCATGGGAGTCAAATTCAATTGATTTGAAGTTGTTTTATCATTGTGTGGCCTTTAAATTTAATATATTTTTATGTTTTGTATATAGGGTCCCTAAAAGTTTACTATTTCATGTTATTATTATAATTATGATCATTATGGGAATTATTAATAAGGATACCTAATATTGAAGGAGTTCAAATAAATCTATTTAATTGTTCTATTGTATTGCATTCTTATGGTGATATAATTTTTTATGAATTATGATAATTCATGGATTGTGGATGTGATGTTAAACTATGTTTTATTGTTATATTATGATTTGTTTTCATTTATTTAAAATATGATAATATAGTTTTCTAAACATTTATATTTATATATATTAACAAGTGAATATACATTTATAAACATTTTTAAAATAAATGTAAGGATTTTTATATGTGTGTGTGTGTGTCTGTATAGTTTTGATATTTATATTTGTTTAAAAAAATTTATAAAAATATATTCTATGCATATATATTTGATTATGAAATCATGTAATATATGTACATATATATAGAGTATGAAATAAATATGAAACGAATGTTTTATAAAAATGATGAGAAAATAAATTTAATTTTTTTTTCCACAAAACGTTTTTAAATGATTTTCTTTTTCAATAAACTATATAAATATATTTTAATGATAAAAATTTATAATACAAAAAAATGTAGACATAAAGATTACTGTTTAATAAAGGATCTGTTTATCCATTAATGTTTTTATTTATATTCATAAATGTATTACACATTTTTTTATATATACACTTTATTGGGATTCATTAAAATAAAAAGAATTAATAATAAGATATGGGTTTTGATAAATTTTATTTCTAATTAATAAATAATTAGCATTAGATAATAAATATATTAAATAATCAGTAAAAAATTGTAATTACTTGTAAAAAATATAAAAAAAATACAATGATTTTTTAAAAATCCACAATAATTGGTACAAATATTGTAATAATATAAAAATGGTATTAATTATTAATTTTTTTAATAATAAATAAATAATTAAAAAATATTTGTAATAATAAGTAAATATTATTAAAATATCATAATTTTATTATGTATATATATTTTTATAAAATATTAAAAAGGTTACCCTTGAACGTGATGTTACCAAACACCCAACGTGCACAAATGTTATGTCATTCCAAGGGTTAACCTTGCATCTCAGACCTAATGGTTGTCCTATATTTCTCATAAGATACACCATTATGAAGATAATTCAATTATTTATAAAAAATTATAATTAAAATATTAAATTATTACCATCGAACGTGATGTTACAGAACTCCAAATGTGCACAAATGTTATGTCGTGCCTAGGGAAACCCCTACATCCCGTACTAAATGGAGGTCTTCAATTTCTGATATGATATATTGTTCATGAGATACATTATTTTAAAAAAAAAACTAATAATAAAAATATTAAATGAATTACCCTCATGTGGAATGTTACCAAACACCCTACAAGAATAAATGTTATGTCGTGTCAATGGAAAACCCCATATCCCAAACATAAAAATGGTCTTAGATTTAGAATTCAATACACAATTCTAGAGATAATTTAATTATTTTATAAAAAAATTATAATAAAAATATTAAATGAATCACACTCATGTGAAATGTTTTTAAACACCAAATATGAACAAATATTATGTCGTGCCTAGGGTGAACCCCACATATTGGACCGAACAGTGGTCTGATATTACCCACATGAGACGCAGTTCGGGAGATATACCGTTATTTTTGGAAAATAGCATGCACGTGATGTAATAAATTTAATATTTTTATTCTATTTTCATCAAGAATATATGAGCTCTAGAATCCAATGATAACTCAATGCCTCACTCCGACCATATTTCATTAAAATATTACAAGGTGTTAACATATAAAAATAATTTATAATTAATCACAATTACTATACATTATTCTTATTTATGTTGTTTTTTTAGATAATTATGGACCCAAGAAGTAGACACCAGTTCTTATTACTGGATCATGATTGGATAAATCATCTCAAAAATATCAACAGTTCTTGTATAAATCGTGTCTATATTGAGGATATCGAAACATTAAAATCATATTCATCACTGAATTCAGAATTTGTTTCTAAAGGAAAAATTAAATGTCCTTGTAAGAAATGTGATATTATAAGATTCAAACCATTTGACAATGTCATACATCATATACTGATTTTTTTTCAGAAATATTATATTTTTTAATATCTACATGGACAATAGAATTCAGTAGAAAATACATTTTTTTGATCCATTATTTCATTATTTAGTACATGAGGTAGTCACTCATATATTCAAGAAACAAAAAATAAAAATGATATTCCAAATTATGAATCAAAACCTTCTCAATTTTACAATTTATTTAAATCTGTTGAGGAGGAATTATATCTAAGATTCCAGATGAGAAAACATAAATCTATTACATTTTTTTCAATTTAATCATATTTTGGATTGTCAAATAGTTATTTTGATCAGATATTATCTTTGTTTGAATTGTTGTTTCCTAAGGAAAATAAATTAACTATAGGTATATATGAAAGTATTAAGTTGGTCCATAATTTGGGTCTTAGTTATCCAAATATTCATACATGTTCAATTGAATGAATAGTATATTATGTTGATTATGAATCATTAGTTATTTTTCAAAAATATGGAGAATCAAGGTATAAAGTGTCACAATTAGGAATTTATGGATTTCCTGTGAAATAGTTGAGGTATTTTCCAATTACACCCCATTAACAGTGTTTATTTATGTCTTGCAACACATCTACATTGATGAATTGGTATAAATAAATTATTTTTCTTGGTAAAATAAAAAATCATCAATGTGATGATGATTCATTGAAACACTTTGAGAAAAATCATTATTTTTCTTCTAAACCTCATAGAATATGTCTAGGTCTTTCTAATGATGGTTTTTTCCCATTTGGTGTTTACGATAATTAGTATTCTTGTTGGCCTATTTTAATTACTCTTTACAACTTACCTTCTTGGATGGTAATGATGGAAACATATAAATATACACATATATATATCTATTTGGTTCTATTTATGCTAGGAAATAGAAAGATAAATATTAATGTTAATTTGAATACACAAACGGATGAGTTAATTTCATTATGGAACAATGATGTCACTACATGTTATATATTAGTATATCAAAATTTTATATTGGAGGTTGCATTAATGTGGGTGATCAGTGACTTTCACTTTATGGTATGTTTTTTGGATGGTGTACACATGGTATAAAATAATTCTCATAATATATGGATGAAGAAAAGAGTTTATGCTTGGAAATGTGAGAAAGACTAGTTAGTTTGACTGTCATTAAATATTTCTTCCTAAGGATCTCTCTTTTGAATGAATATTTTTTTATAAAATGTGCAATTGAAAGAGACAAAATTCTATCATTTCACATAGATATTTAGGTAAAATATACAATATATACATTACCTCATTTTACATTTGGACCAACCATAAATGAAAAAACTAAATTGTTTTGGTAGACCTCATAATTGGATCAAACATATTATTTTCTGAGACCTTCCATATTGGTATGATTTTTCGGTTTTTTACATGTTAGATGTAATGAATATTAAGAATAATTTTTTGGATAAAATATTTTATATCGTGTTGGACTCACCAAAAGAGAAAAAATATAATATAAAGAAATAGTTAGATCTTTCTCAAATTTATAGACGTCCTAAACGTGAATTATTTGAAGATAAAAGATCACACAAATTAATGAATCCAAAAGTAGCTTATGTAATTTCTAATATAATTTTATTATTATTTGATCAATGAATTAGATATTTTACATTAAAATTTGGTTATGATTTTAATTTTTATCCTTTCTTCATGAATGGACATATTACCATGTTAGAAATCCATGACTACCCTGTCATAATGGAATGATTTTTTCCCTGTTGGTCTTAAAGGTAAGTTTAATACTTCAATCCAGTATGTTTTGATAGAAATATAAAATTTATTCAAATATTTTTTTTTTGGAAACATCTGATTATGATGCATTGAATTGATACAAGAATATATTGTTTTGATTTCATGAAAATTGGATAACATATTCCCTCTGACATTCTTTGACTCAATTGAACATTTAAAATTGTATTTTTTGTATAACTATAAATGTGGAAGGATGTTAAAATTCAGATTGATGTACCTATTTGAAATATGTATGAAATAAATAATGAAAAAAGTATGTAACAAAACATCAGAAGAAGGATCAATTGTACAAGTGTACATGTAGGAGGATGTTTCAAATATCTGCACTAATTATTTTCAATCAGAATATCCTTAAAAACATAATACCATGGTTCATAATGATGAAAATGTTGATGATGTCACATAACATCAATTATAAATTTTTGATAAGCCTGAGCATGATTTTTGTGGTTATTTTGAATGATGAATTAGAGATAAATAACTACATAGAGACCATACATAAGTTTTGTTTAATCATGATGAAATGCCATGATTTGTGTAGTAAGTACTAATTATTATTTTATTTTTCAATTTTTATTATAAATTCATCTATTTAGATTACATTTTATATACTATATTATGGCCATATCAAAACCAATTTATAAAAATTATCCCACCTACTCTTGAAGAATGTTTTTAGTAGAATTTTTCATAATGGTTTCAAATATTTGTAAGTTAAATTATTTTCAATGGAACATTAAATAATGTTTTTTGATATCTATTATTTAATATTTTTATTAATTTTTAGGAAATACAATATGAAAGTAAAATTTATGGTCAATTATTTGTGCTAAAAACCCTCCATCATAATTGGTCAAACATGATAATGGTTATGGGGTTAATAGATTTTTTTTCCATACATGCATATATAGTGAATCAAAGAAATAAATGTATAGTGGTGTTTTTTTGAAAGGATTTTATTATAAAGAAATGAAGTTGACATTTATGGTATATTGGATGAAATAATTTAGTTATGTTATCTAAGAAAAAATTAGGTAACAATGTATAAATTCCATTGGATTCATACTGATCGAGGGTTGTGAGTTCTTCCACGACAAGGAGTCATTGAAATTAAATATAATACTATTATTTCTTCAAATGAACCATCTATGCTAGCACGTCAAGAAAATTAGTTTTCTTATGAAAATTACTATGATTTTTTGAGATATTTAAATGACAGGTGGAGTGTAATAAAAATAAAATCTCTTGAAAATTAGTTTCATAAAAATGAAAAATGTTCTTTTGTGTGCAACATATTGAAATTATTCAAGAAAAATCTACATATATATCTCTTACCTGATGAGATATAACTAACAGTGATGAACCCCTCAATTAAGGGATGACGATATTGATAATACTAAGGAAATAATAAGGGATAATAAAATGGAAAGATGTATGGAAGTTGAAAATGATGATGATGATGAAGTCATTTTCCTCGATGAATATAAGGAAGAAGATAATGAATGGTGTATTATATTTTGGTATATATTAGTTTTTTATATTTTATATTTGAATTAAAAATTATTTACATGTAAAATGGTTTGTTTCAAATGGTTGGATCTAACGATCTATTTTGTTCATTTTATTATTCCAGTATTTACTAGTTTTTTTATATTTTTTATATGTATTAATAATTATTGATAGTTAAGAATATTAAATTCTACATTATTTTTATTATTTTTTTATATTTGATAACTATATTATCAAAAATTTATTTCTTAGATTATTATATTCTGGTATTTATTTAAAGGTAATTATTATAATGTTATTTATTAGTCTTTAATATTTTTTATCTTTATTAAAAAATATTTATATATAAGATTATTATATTCTGTAATTGATTAGTTTTATATTTTATATCTACATTACAAGTTTTTTATGTAATATTATTTGTTTATATGGATCGAGATTCTCTTGTAAATCTTTTACATTCTCTCATTGATGATAGACTTTTAGACGATGAGACGGAATCATATAATTGGCAGGATGATGCACCTATTAGTAGAGGGCACAACCATGCCTGGTTAATGATTTTGAACCATGTTCTAGAGAGACGTCCATCTCATGATTTTAATCAATGTTTGGGGAGGTTTGTTCAATTTTTTAAGGTATTTATTTTATATCAAATTTATGTATTATTTTTCATAATTATATTATGATTATTAGTTTTTATTTTTGTGCATTTTTCATTTAGCTATTGTGAATTCTGGTGTGATTCTATAAAATTATTTTTCTATTCCATGGGTTTCATGGAACCAGGTTCCCATTACCATTCATCAGTAGTTGTTCAGCCACTGTATTGTATGTTAATTGATAGAATATTTTAGTTTATAGTTATTTAATTAGTAAATTTTTGTTTTAAATTTTCATGTAGAGTTTATGGTCCTTGATTAATGATAGCCTAAGAGTATCTATCTTGGAGGCATGATAGAGTTGTAATCATGAATGTTCCCATTAGATTTTACACAACCTAAAAAATAAATCCATTGATAAAGAATATGTTATTATTTTTTAATTGTGTCTCACATAAACCTGACTATATCATATCTTGAGTATAAATTGAATTGTTCTCCTATTAGAGAGGAGAGAATTTTAGGTGGAGGTTATCATCTAGGTTATAGAAACAGGGGAGGTAGGAGGTAACACATTGGGTCGAGAGTCGTATATTTTGTACACATCGACAACATATGGAATGAAATATTATTTATTAATATATATATAGTTTAAATGTAAAATATTTGTAAGATTATAAGGATCTTAATGACCCTTCTATCATATAGTTTGATGTCTACATGAATATGAACACAGGTCCCCATATAGGAAAACATATCAGTGAAAAACAACATCAAATTGTACATAGTGTTTTTTAAAATATTACTAATATTAACATTATTTTTACCCTAATTTATAATTGTATTTAAAGGAATAATATGAAATTATGACTTCCTATTCATGATATATTCAAGATGAGATCGAAGTATATTCAATTCTTGAGTTAGATTTTGTTGAGGAGGCATAGATACATGTGAATATAAATGTTATCGATAAAGGATATGTGAGTTGTATTAGTTCATGACTGACACCTACTAGTTATTATGGTACATCATGGATTTCATCAGTTATTAGCTACATAGTCACCATTTTATGCTTCATAGTATGAGGATTGGTTGATAGTTTAGGATTTGATGATAAAACAGATGTAGAGATTGAGGAGAAGCATGATCAACTACATTGGAGAGATGAACAAATGTTGGAGTATTTGCGACAGCTTTTGCATGGTGTTGGTATGGATTTTCCTCCCCCTGTTCCCTCGAGTGATCCTCCTCCACCTTATATCAATTTATACATATTTGTTTATGAATACTATTTATTTTAGGTTAATCAGCATGTTTTATGTCAAATGATGTAATAATATTATATTTTCTTTTAATATATATATTTCCTTCTTAAATGTTGTTTTTTAATTATTTTTTTGTAATATTATTTTTTAAAAAATAAATTGCAATAGATTACAGTATCCATCACAATTTATTGTCATAATATTTTAATGAAATTATTTGTGATGGACCATTGGAAAAAATCTAATTTCAATGTTGTTAACTGCAATACACCATTAGTGATGGATTTAAATCATAAATTGTCATTACTGATGGAAATCCATTGCTAATTTCCCATTGGAATGGCTTAAAACTCATGTATCATATTTTTCAATAATTTCAACAAAATTTATAGGAATCACTCAATGTTTAATTAATATGATCAATTCGTTTTAATACATAATGAATCCACTAGTTTTCAACCAATATCATGACCTCGGTTTCATAATTATAATTTGGCTAAGTCTTTAAATTCTCAAGATGAGTTCAACGGTTTAATGAATAAATTTCTTAGTGAAATTGGCTCCTGTAAAAAATAAATAGGTTTAAAAATCCATAAATTTGTGCTATAATTAGACCAAGTTGTAATAGATTTAGGAGCATTACTAGAAATTTGGGTTTTGGCCACCCTTATATATCCACGTTTTATAAATTTTTTTGATATTTCCTTAAATATTACCTAGGGTCGTTGAAGAGTCATGGAAGTACGCCACTCCCCCCTTTATACTCAAGACCCTCATCCCCACGATAGACCTCCCCCTACACTCCCAACCACCCTTGATCCTCCTCTAACGATGCGGCCACCCAACATCCCCAAGATATTCCTCCTCTGACACGGTCACCCCACCTCTATACCGATGATGCTCCAAGCTGGCCTGCCCACATCCTCCTCTAGAATTCCTCTGACGTGGCTTCGATATATCTCCACATCTATCTGCACCTCAACCTCCACCTCCACCTTTGGTAAATCTTCCTCCTCAACTCATGATGTCTTTGATGTCTTCCCACATTCTAGGAGCTTCTCCACATTTCACCAGTTGGTGCTCCATGACTCACCACATCTGATTGGAATTTGATAGGGTTTTTTATTTTGATTGTTCTATTTCCTCAAATTTTTATACACTTTATGTTGTTGGGGTTTCTATTTAATCGGATTTTCTCCAATACACAATTGAAAATCTATTTTTGTGTCTGTGTGTTTAATTCTACTAAAAATTTAAATTCTAGTATTCATAATATTTTTATAATGAAATGATATAAAATTTTATGTTCCTTGTAATTTTTAATTATTCATCTTTACAGTACCATTGATAAAATATGTGAGAAACATTAACTTTATCCCTTCCTTCGAATCCTTATTGCATAGACCTTAGGATTATAATAACTGATGATAATAGGAGATTTAGTATTTGGACATGGAATTATATTAAATAAAATATGCTAGTGCATTATATCTATGTTTGGAATGATTATGAAAGACTAATTTCACCAAAACTCTTTAAAATAATGATATGAGGAAAAATATAATATTAATAACCCTTTTTTGTAGTCTCTATTCTATATGAAACTTCCATAAATTACATGCGTTCAATTTTTTCATATTTCATGATATATTTTTCACCTTGTATATGTGATGGAAATTTTCCCAAAGAATTTCATTTCAGGTTTAGCATGATCCAACGTTCATTATTTTAGATATAATGAGTATGAATATATTTTTATTCACATTATAAATTCTTTAATTGTCATTTTTGTTGTATTTCTCATAACTAGTTTTTTGTCCATACTCTCTTCAATCTCATACTACTAAGGTGACTATGGTCCCTTCATCTAAACTGATGGACCTTATTGTTCAGTATTTAAAGTGGAATCAATATCAAGGTAACCATTATAGTTACTTATAGGTTAAATAATTGATGAAAGGTTTGTTTGGAAGTTAAAATAAATTTTTATCTTGGTATGTGATTTCTATTTGATGAAATATCCTCTTATTTTGACATATATGTTCTTTCTTATGAATTCTATGGTAATATTTGTCTTTGGTTCTTATATTTTGGGTGAAAGAACTATGGAAATGATTTGGAACCTTTCAATAATGTCTCATTTTTTTAGTTTCAATTTCTTTTGGGAGACATGTTATTTCAAAATTTTAGAAATCTTATACTATTGATTAGTGGTGTTGAGTTTATCTTGGAATAAATGATTGGTGGTGTTGATGTAACAAATAGTATCTAGAGTGGTTAAGTGTTTTTTATGGTATATAGATCATATACACATAGTTTTTTTTATGAATTTATTATGACTTTATATCACTATGAAATTTTAATAATCTGCCTCCTTATGTTTAGTATATAGTTTTAAAAGGAAATTTATAATCGATAAAAATTTATTTACACTTAAAGTGGATTTTCATATTAATAACTAATATTACGTTTCTAAAATACAGTATGATATAAATTGTTTAGACTTTTTTTTTGAAATTCAATACTAACATAACATAAAAAACAAATGTATGATTTACTTTGTATATATATAACATCTTAAAAACTAATGGATGTTCATTATTATGTTATACTCCAATGACAATTCAATATTTATTCTCTATAAATTAATGAAATTGATTAGAGGTTCATAGTCTTTGGTTTTTTATTCATCATTCATTAAGAATTTTTGTAATGCTATATTTTTTTCTATAATCATATTTTAATGTATGTCTTTATGTAGAAAAAAATGGTTCATGGAATTAGAATGTCTAAAAGAAGAGTGGTGCCAACATTTTAATGAGTGGAAGAATGTGTAAAAAAATGGTTCTACGATCAATAATTATAATAAATTTAGCATCTATTATTTAATCAAGACATGTTTCTTTCTATTATATTCATGAAATTTTTTTCATTCTTATTTTTTTAAACATTATTTTTATTTCATTGAGATTAGTTATAGGTGTAACCCCAAAATTGGGAATATCATATTAGGGGGTGTTCTCGAGGTAATGTATCATGACTAAATTTAATTTATGGTGACATAGATGTTTTTGATCATTTTATATCTCTTTATTTTTCAATCAGTAAACATTGAACCATTAATATTTTAATAATCTAATTGACTTGATATTTTTTCGTGACAATGTTCACATACTTACTTATTTTGAAGTAATTCATAGTATTAATGTGTAGTACAGTTTAATGTGATGAAGGGTGGGGATTATTTTTATCAAAGATGAAATTTGGTGCTTTCCATTTGAACAATGTTATCTTTATGTTTGTTTTCTTCATTATACCATTTTTTAGTTTTCATTATTAGTTTTATTACTTAGAATTTTCTAATGAATATATGAAAGAATCAAAAAGAACCTATATAAAAAAAATTTCCACTGTGTTTTTCTCTATATGGGAATGATCATTTTATGTCATTTTCATTCTTCTCATTTTTTCTATTCTTTGTTATCAAATATGAACATCCTTTAATAAGAAACATTAATTTCTTATTTTTCATTTACATATGATTTTATATTTGTGATCCTATCAAATTCTCCATATAATGTGGTGCTAATTATTTTATTTTATGATTAGAAAAAAATATTAGTTCTAGAATTTCCATATGTATTATTTATTTAATATTCTTCCATTTCAATTTCCATTTCTTAAAAAAGTTATTTATATCAATTGATTAATTTTATCTATTTATTTGTAGTATTCTTCATATAATCATAAATAAAAACTATAATAATTTATTTTTTCATATTAAAATATTATCGAATTGTTATTTTATATGATAACAAATATTCTTAGTGTTATGATAGGTTCTTTAGAAAATATTTTTTTTATCAGACCATTGGGTTTCCTTTAACCTGGTTAACATAATTTATTATTATTATTATAAACTCTAAATGTTAGTTGTAATGACATATGTTTTTTTATGTTCTAATGTAAATTACTTTTCCTTCCATATTTCATAGTTTCTTAATTGTTTGAAATTCATTCATAATGAAATTTGTATTGAAATATTTCCAAAATGAATTGTATTGTTTTTTTGTTATGTTGTCCCAGTATGTTTTAAACTTTTTAATTGAGTAATTAGGTAACATGACATTTTTATAATTAGGTAACACATCCTTTTACTGAAAAAAAAATTCAAGAACTGATAACTAGAAAAACATAATTTTATAATTATCATTTGACTAATTTTATTTTTACTATTTTATTCCAACGTGTTTTTAAATTCTGGGGATATTGACAATTATATATTTAAAATTCTATTTTTATTTTTTATAGATCATAAAATTATTGAATCCATATGTTCTTAGAGAATATATGGGTGTATACCATTATAATATTCCTTGTCCTCTTTGAGATAGATGACTTACCACTTTTTCATGGTTTAATTATAAGTTTTATTATGTACTAGTGATAAGTTAAACATATATTGGTCGTTATAAGGGGTACAGTTGCTACTAGAATTATAATATTCACATGTGGAAATTACTGTTTAAGAGGGATAAGCATCTAAATCCTACGTTGGTGAGTTAAACCAGAATTTTTGATGATATTCGTTAATCGGATTTTTTATTGTCTAGGTTACATGCTGAATTTATATGTAATGATGTTCTAAATGAATCCTTAAATGGTTATATAGGAATAATAATTGGCTAATGTTTGGTTAATTGTCCTTGACATGAAATATGGTATATTCAGACCTTGATAGAGGTTTTTTATGTGTATTGGGTAGTAGAAATTCTGATCTTTAACATAGACAATGGATTTTCATTTCCATGTTGATTTCACATTCTATGCAAGGGAGAATAAAATGAAAACATGAGTTTTAATGGGGAAAATGATGTAATATATTTTGTTCTTAGTGATGTATGAGATGTTTATAGCTAAGAGTGTTATACTATGTTTTTTCTATGGTAATGGTCATTTATAGGTGGCTTATAGTGGGTTGAGTTATTGAATTCTATGGTATGGCTTAATAGTCCTTGAAGGCAATTGACCCTTTTGGAATTACACTATTATTTATATATTCACATACCAAATCCATGAGTTAATGGAGGTTGTTGTGATATTTACCAAGGACTACATTATCACACACTATACATAACCCATTTCTTTCTTACAAATTGAATGCATTATGTATCAAGTAATTGAATTTGGCCATTGTAGGAGAGTGTTGATTTAATGTGATAGTTTGAAGCTTAGTCTACCATCTTATAAGTTATTAAGGATTATGCTTTCCACAATACTGTCCATTATCTCATTTAGTTTCATTAATTTTGTATTGGTATTTATGAATTACAATATGGGGTTTAATTTTTAGTAGTTGATAGTTTCATATAAATTTAAGTCATTTTCTAATTCATTATTGATAATTAATATAAAACAGTCCCACTATTTTATTTTATATATATATTTGGTTTTATTTTTTTTATAATATGCAGATGAATTTGTTAAATTAAAAAGCATGGTAATGTGGATATACTTCAAAGAGTGAATATTATTAGCTGCTTCTAGCCACCTGTGTACAGAATATGAGTTGTCATTCAATCTGGAATTACCTTTCATTTCTTAACAAGGTGCTTATTCTGATTCAATATCTTGAACAACTAACTTAAGTACTATATGATTGTCCTAATTGTACCAAAAAATATGTAATAATTTATTCCATATATCATTTTCTTCTATATTGCAAACTCATTCCAATAGATTATTTTAATTTTGTATTTCTGTTTAGTTTTTAAAGTTTTAGTGATTCTATTTTAAATTTGTTCACATGAATATGAGTGTATATGTTAAATTTATTGAATTTTAGTCTATTTTAGACCTGATTCATGTTGTTGATCCATTTTTCTTCATGTGTATGGGATGATCATGTCCCATAGTGACTGAGTAGTGTATCCTTTTTATGTAGTGAAGGAGGTTCCATACTTGAATCGTCCTGACGGTCGATTAGAGGGGGTTTAGTGTTTGTACAATCGGCGCACATTGGTTATGACGACCTCAAATAGTCTTTAATGGTTCTATTTGTGGATGAAGAAACTCCCAACAACCCTCTTATCCATGTTTCATGGACCTTATTTCCATAATTAGATGCTTTTTAGATGATTTGGACAGCAACTCTTGAGGACTCCATTGGTCAAGTGGATGGGAGGTTGGGCTCATCATATCCTTTTGGGGAGAATTATTTACTACTATGGGACTCTATTATAGATTAAGTAGTGTTCATATGTTCACAAATCATTGGTTCATTCCCAATAGTATGACTATGGATTACCCCTGGCTTAAAAAATCAATCTTTGATGCACATGGATGAGTAATTAATAAGACACTGGTACTTTAAGCCATGCGATGAGGTTATCTAGAGTTTATCATCACCCAAGGAGGACAGAAGTTGTCTCAATATCGAGATCGAGACCATAATATGGTATTCCTATATATCGTTGTGAATGAAATTAGAACCCATGTAGTTTGGTCTCATTTAAGTAGACAGATCACCTTTTAAGGTCATGTGATAGGGACCCATCCATGTAGTTTAACATCTATTTTAAGGAAACCCTGGTGGAATATGCCTATTCAAGATCTGATGTGGTACTTACACTGAAGTAGTGGAGATAACCCATTAGGTAAATGGTCTTCTGGGCGGACATAACCCTAATGGGGATATAGCTCGGGGAGCATTAGGGTTGACATGGGGGGGGGGTCATATTTGGACCTCATGGAGGCTTCCTACATATCCCGCCCAATGGGGTATTAAATTCTTCATAGTTATGAATAAGTTTAGGGATTCTAATTAGAAACTTCCCAATTAAAGAGACATAGTTGGAGATTGAACTGTAGATGAGTCCTTTCTTGAAAGAGTCACATCAGGGCCTATTCCAAAAGAGAATAACCCAGTGAGTCAGGGGGAATTCTTATTAGGAATGAATTTTACGGAGAATATTCCTTGATCTTGGTCCTTATGTAGGCATCCTATATATCCTGTTTTGAGCTGGAATCACAATTTTGGTAGTTTATTTCATTGCGGTATTATACCTAGGTGGAGGCCAAAAGAGAGAAAGGGAGGATTTGAATGTTCCAATTTCCCCTATCATGTTGATATCCAAGACAGCCACATACGACAGTCTATCAAAATGAATTTTAGGCTAACCTTAAGAGTAGAAAGAGAGAAACCTCTCTAGGAAATGATAGGGACTTACCTCAGTGGGTGTTCCCAAAACATGGTTCTGGGAAAAGGCAGGAGCACTGCTCATCTTCAAAGGGTAAGGAATGTGTGATCCCCCTGACATGTCATTGTCCCTCATTGAATGAAAATTCCAGTGATTACCCTCAATCCCTTGAATGGGGATGTTTACATTAGTATCCTATTTTTGGACCCCGAGTTACCATGATAATGTAGTCTTATGGACATTTCGGGGGTCCACACCAATTTGGGGTCTACCTCTATGAATCTACTTACCATGGGTATACCGACTCAAAAGGGAATGATGGTGTACCCGATGGTCTGATCATGTGGATCTGATGGATTTGGAAGAGGCATTGTCATGATGTCGGTGAACTGGTTCGTGAAGGGTCTATGGAGGATGTGATGTAAATCGAAGGACAAGATTGGAATCGGAAGGTGGAATACCCAAATTCACCCCATTCCATGTACCATTTCATTATGTGGGATGTGGGTTTTCCTGCATAGCTTACTACTATGTGGGTGGAGGGGAAATATGCATACCGAAGTGGTACATAGACCAAGATGTGAGCTGTGTACTATGGTGGTATAAGGTTCTTTGTTCCGTCTGAAATCATGGTGCTATGCGGCATAGGGATTCATCCTCATAGATATGCATTATGCGGTACATAAGAATGAAGGAGGGGCAGTTTTCTTCTGGTTTGTGGGATGTTTATCCATGAAGGGTATACAGATCTTTGTTCTCCAATAAGGATTGTGGTCAATTTATTATTATTATTTTTCCTTTCTTTTAAGGTTCGTAGTAGGTTTATACTTGCAAGAAATTGTTTGTCGTTTTTTACTTTTTCAATCGTTTTTCATCAAAGTCTTCCATATATAGTTTCCAAAACGTCACATTCAAGTCTTATAAAAACCTTCTTCTTTTCAGTTCCCCCTGTGGTCCTTTTTATAGAGTTTCAAGGAAGTTTTATATGTGGATCATCCATCACCCTTTGCGGAATCCCATGAAGGAATCACAGGTCTTGTGGTTGACTTAGTCTACCGAGGTTCGTTAGGTTATAGTTCACGGGATTCTTCCAGCTTCATTTCATTCATTAACTACTCAGTACGCAGGGATTCCATGTTGGGATGTACCTTTCCATTATGTTTTCCCCAATGATACAATTTGTGGGAGGCTTCATGTGGGTGGAAATTCTACCCCTTTAATCCTCCAATTACACCATTTACGAAGGATTTTATTCATTGTCCAATGCCTCGCAGGCTGGCATTTCGTGGTCTGACTGGCAGACTATCAGTTCACAGTCAATGTCATTTGTGTACCATTCCCAGAATTCATTATGCAGACCATTCTAAGTCATTTTCCAAATCATATTTATTGAATATTCTTCTCAAATTTTAAATCAATCATTCTTCTTATTCCTCCATGAAATTTGTGGGAGTATTTTCCTTCCTTTTGAAGTTTTTTAGAGACCCTATAAATTCCCCCCATTGGAATGGGGTCCGATCAGAACAAAGAAAAGTCTCTTACATTGTATAACGTTGTATTAAATAGAATGGGGTTTTAGTAGAAAGGTCGATTCGTTTGGGGACCACACCTATATATATGGGGGTCATTTCATTTTTTATTAACCAGAATTATTGGAGAAAATAGCTCCTCAAAATGTTCTCGGTTTTCCATGCTTCTGTGTACCAGTTAATTCCTAAAATCCATCGTCTGTGAACTATGATTCACATTCGGGAAACTCTAAACTCCTCACAGTTGTTTTTATCTGTGCACCGACCTTTTAGTCCATGAACTGAATTGTGAAACTTAAAATGCAATTGTGAACTACAATAAAGTAATACACTATGTTGTTCACCTACTCTGTGGTCTAAACATCTTTTTGGTGAGCTGAACATTAAATTTACAAATAGAACATTGAATCATAGAATTAAAAACTTTTTGACAACCTCTTAATGAGGATCGATGTATGGATCACCCATTTCACGAATTGGGCTTGACTCAATGGCCCACGCTTCGCTAGCCAGTGTCTTATGGAGAGTTCCGTGAACTTTCAGTTCACGGGGTATGTTATCCTCGAACCATCTATAGGGACCAGTATACAGAACCTCCTTCATACGGAATTATTTTATTCATTGTCCATTGTTGGAATTTTTTCAATGAAGTATTACTGGAATGACCTTTGGATGTTCTTTTAGATGCAGAACGAGATGTAACTTTTTCTAACATTTGTGGATGTGACCCAAAAAAGGGTGGATATGGTGGAAAAATTGGAATAGAACCTATATCCCTTTGGTATCCCTCAGGAGTATATTTTGAAGTAATTTCTCTCATTAAATGTCATGGCCTATCCCTTATCCGATCAATTTACATTCTGCAACTTCGGTCTTCTAGACGATGCCCCTTTCCACTGGTTAACTTGAGTGGTTTCACTATTCATCTTGAGACATCTCAAGAGTATGTTCAGAAAAATATTTCTACCACGGTGTAGATCAAGACCGCTTCAATCCAACATAACATATTTATGATGAATTAATTCCATATTTCATCTTCCTAATCAATTCTTTTGGACTACCAGACCATTGTTAACCTATCACGAGTCAATCCCAATAGGGGATTGATCTAAAAATATTACCAATGATATAGATGGTGGTTTTTTGACGAGTGGTCTTGGGTTTTTTGGGTTTATCAAAACTTCTTGGAAGCCTCTGTACTTCTGGAGGATTTCAATCTACACCAATCAGTGTGGGCCTCCTAATTCGCCATTTACTCGTCGGGTGAGGTACTTCCTGAGCTACTCAGTCACTGGTGTTCAAGCACTAACATCTTTCACTTGTCCCATGGTGAAGCGGGTGCCAACATTTGGGAAGTCTACTAGATAAATGGACTTCCCATCCTTGGCAACATGAATGACGATTTTTTAGCCATGGCCAATTCCTAGAGGAATGTCGATCATGTATCCCCATAGTGGGGGAATTACTAATCATGGACAAGGGGATACTTGTGAATCCTCTTAATGATCCCCCACTTATTTTCATTGTAGAATGAACTAGACTGTTCTTGCAGGTAAATGGGATGAGGCTGAGAGTTTGTCATAGATGAACCCATCCGACTCAGCAGTCAAGGATCATTCTGGGATCATACTACGCTACCCTCAAGGTGGTTCAATATACCACATGGGGTTATTAGGTCTGAAAATATGTATCACCCAAACTTGGGTTGGAAGGCTTATTTTCCATATTATTATGTGGGTGGATCTTCCCTTCTCATGATGTTTATACTAGTGTCTGGGTTTGCACTTTATTGATGGTAGCCATATTGGCGGAGTGATGACCTATTAAATTTTCCATCCCCACCCTTTACTACAATTATGAGTTATTGGATAAGATAAATGAAGGGAGGCATACACATCATCTCAGTGGAAAATTTCAATTTTATATGGCTGTAGATCATAGATCATCCCTTACAATGATTGTAATCATATCGCAACAATCCCTCATTCAAGCTTTCGTCCGGCTTTACTTAACATCTCTACAGTCTGTCCCATGTAATTGAGTGTTGACTAAGTCATCAATTTTATGTGTTATTTCTATATTAAATTTCACTTCAGGACAAAATATTATCCACTATTATAGAATGTAATATCGTATGTGAACCCTATGCACCCGATGGATTTTCCTGGTATTTCAGATTTTTCTGGAATGTCGCACCCCCTGGTTACCTTGGTTAAGAGGATGTATCACCCAGCAATCCTTCGTCATCTATAGTTGATGATGATGTGGTAGGACTCTGGAATTAATGTCTTTATTCCACCCATAGAGGCCTCCACATATTTATCAATATATTGTTTCCAATAGTGGGTGACATTATCATGACATGGTGCTATCCAGACCAGTCTGATGGGTGTAAAGGCCCCTAATTTCTTTTGGACCAATTTCAATTATGCGTGCTACACCATCCTCCTAAATTCCTATGGAAATAATATGTTCCATATATCATCACATGAATTCATATGGGAGTTCCTCTACTCATCCAATCCTCTTGGATAGTGATTCAGACTGCATACCTTTAGATGATACATTTTGTGGTCCTACTAAAGATGGTCTGAGTGGAACATTATTGAATACCCATAATTTCATGGTCAACTCCTTGAACTCGGCTCTAGATACTAAGCTGCCTATATAGTGAGAAGGATCTCATGCTTGGGTAGCCTCTAGAACTGAAGTTCCATCTGTCGTGGTGCCATTTCCTTACTACAAACATTTTGAAAAATAACAGAGTCATGGTTTTAACAAAATTAGGAGACATTAAACCATACAGAGACAGGCATGAATTATAATCCATAATATTGTTTCTTAAAATCCTCTTATGGGGTTTTATGGAAAGAGGACACCCTTCAATAGCTATTTACTAACTAGGGTTCTGGTGGCTTCAACTACCAACATCTTCCCCAATTCGCACACTGGATTTTCCTTGCTCGAGAGGATCTAGATTCTCATGAAGACTGCCTTTCTTACTTCAATGATTCTCATAAGCAAACCAAAAAACATTAAGACCTCACTGAAGAGCTACATCACTTAACGATTAAGGAGGAAAATTCTAATGACTATGTGATTCCCAAATAGACGGGCTATGAGAGTATGAAGCTTATGTGGTGAAGCTAAAGGCACAACTGGTATCATCAAAATCAAATTTCTAAGTCATTAAATTGAAGAGGCAAGATCACAGTGCTATTTCGAATTGATTGAATCCTTCAGTTAAAGCTGAAGCTACACAAAGGATAGCTTTAGAGAAATCTCTTGATTCTCCATGTCAAAAACTTATTTATCTATATGAAAGAACTATTCAGGCTCCATTGTAATCTTTTGGATTGTCTAGCGTCATTATTTTTCTTTATCCTTGGGAAGGGGTTCTAGGTTATGGATTCCGTCCATACTCTTCTATCAAAGAATGAAAATATTTTTCTCTCTATTTCTTCTCCATTGTATTTTCTTGCAATATTAATCAATCATAATTGACTAAATTTTGAATAACATTTCAACCAAATGTCAATCTAAATCATAATCCACGATAAGTAAACTAAAAAATCAAGTTATTCTCTAATTGATTTTTATTCATAGTGACTTAGTGTGAATAGTTTAACTACTTCTAGATATATATGAAAACACTCTAATCTTTGTGCTTTTTTCATTATCACAGTAATTTTGTTTCTAAGCCTATTATGGTGGGGGCTTAGTAGGTATAACATGAATTTTTCTTAGGCTACCCTTTTCAGGTTTTTGACCTAACAATATTTGAATATCATGATTTTTTACTTGCTAAATATTTTCACCTAAACCATACGTGACATAGGGTTAGAAAGCTGGAACTTAGCTTTTTTCCAGGGTTCCCTTTGCGGGCTTTCATCATTACAAGTGTTGTGTCTTTTTCATTGGTTGTTTAATGTATTGAAAACATTATTATCATTATTGATGTTTTTGGTTGAATAGCTTTGACCGAGACTAATATTTTGGGTTGAACATTTGTTTCCAAGACTGATATCTTAGGTTGAACAGATTTTACCATGACTTATGGGGTAAGGGACCCAATTTAGAACTCATTAGCTGAGGGCGTCCAAATAACATTCATATGTGGATAATGTATTTTTTCATAACCCTGAATTTTGATTTCTAGATAATGGAATATTACATGAAGCATGGAATCCATTGGGTGTACATAATTAGGGAAAACTCTATAAAGGATGAAATCCACATTAGTTAATTGGCTATATTTCTTTGGCCATTTATGTAGATTCATCGGGGCATTGTGTGCATTAGTCAAACAAATTTGTCTTTAAGACACTGGACTCCCATTTCTGATGGCCACAAAATTTTATGGAAATTCATATTTTTTTTAAGACCATAGTGAGTGTCCTTTTAAGGTAAAAATGTCTAAAATTATGAAGGAATTTGTATCGTATTTGGATGACAAACCACTCCCACAAGAATTAGAATTGTGAAAATGGGGGCTGATTCATGATCTAGTTTAACATAGTACAACCATGAATTTATAGACTCATTTTGAAAATTCATTTCACTCCAACTAGAGGAGGGTAAATGATCCATTCCACTAGAGTTTGGCCATAAATTCCCTTAATCTTTAGGCATTGAAAAGGAAAAATATGAAAAATGTAATCCAGGGGTTTCTGAATCCAAGAGTTGAGGTGGGACATAAATGTAATAAGGGCATACATGTGTAGGAAAATCTACTCCTAAGAAAGAATTTAACTTTGGTTAACAAGCCCGTTTATGGGAAACTTATGCAGAGCTACTAGAACATTGTGCACATAGTCAAAAAAGGTGTTTGTAGGACACTGGAAATCCATTTACAATGGCCATAAAGGATTATGATGATCCCAGATCACTCATATCACAAAGTTTGATACATTTCAGGAGTGTGTTCGGATACATTATAAACATTCGGACCGTGATTTACTCTTAGATCCAAGCATTCCATTACATATATCTGGCTCGTATAGAAGCTTGGGTATTTGATTCCCTCCGGACAGGACCTGGGATTGAAGACCAGGGAATCCAAAAATTATACGCCCTATATAGGTATTATCTATAGGTTGGGGGAGGGAATTTTTACTATATTTGGATACCTTATATTTTAACATCGCATTGTTAGGACCTAGGGATTCCCATTATGGGGAAGAGAACCCCAAACGTGGATTTTAAGGTCATGCCCCTAGGACCAATATCATGGTTGCAATTTTCTAGGGATATGTGATGAATTCCCTACTGAGGTCCCTAAGTCATTGTGAGAAACACTCTATGTGAGAAATAAGAGATGAAATGTATTTCAATTTAACACCATAGGATGATACAATCAGTTGAAGGGATAACTTTATTCTCATGATGATGTTATGTAGTTTAACATCGTGCCACATTTATAATTCCCATACAAATCAATATCTGGTGGGGTGAACTTAATGTAACCTTGACTCAAAAGAATGTTTATGTGATTACCCTTGAGACGGTCCTATATAAGGGGCCTATCTGGGAGTTCTCTGATTTGATTTAGTTTGTGTACATAGAAGGGTAAATTTCAACGCTTTATGTAGATGTGTCCTTGATGAATGTTCCATATGTAGTTATAGCCTATACATAGTGGAGGAAATCATCATTTGTAATGAGGATAGGCCATGATAGGGATCTATGTGTCACTAAATATCATAAAAATATGGTAATCAGTCCCTATGTATTTTTAAGACATGGCATCGTAGGTAAGTAATGTTGGGGGTGGAATTCTCTTTGGTGTAGACACCAACATGCTCTGTAGTTTATTTTCATGAATCCTAGAAAAATTTGGCCTTGAATTTTAACGTCATGTTGTAAGGAAATATGGGGATCCGATGATGAAGAAATAGATATGGTGGATTCACGTAGTTTGAGTCTTACAAAAGGACATTGGAAGCATAGTTCAATATTGTGTTATCGGGAAAAGTTGTGATAAAGAACATGAATAGGTGTGGGTTGATCAGGACATGATATTACAGTATACCCTATATATGAACGATAGTTGAAATCATAAACCATGATCTTGGGGGCCTCAAATCAGGAGAGATGACAAGGGGTTTAGAAGTCGTTGGGTGTATGGAGGAAGGAAATGAATCTATTAAGGATGAATTTTCATTTGAATTATAGGATTTTTTTGTAGGAAACATATACAGAAACCCACAGGGAATTGTGGACATAGGAAAACAAATGCGTTCTTAGGAATCTTCCCTTCCATTCCCGATGGATGTGAATGTTTATGGGGACCCAAGGTTTTCCAGGTCATGGAGTTTGATGAATTGAAAAGATGTGTCTAGGAATGTAAGAAATATTCAGATCGCGATTAGCCATGAAATATATAAAACTGTACATAGATCTAACTATAATGTAGGGGAAGCGTGGTCTTTTTACACTTTCTAGGTGTAGTAATTCATATTTATAATTTCTTGTATCTCTTTTCATTTCATGTGTTGGATATTTGGGACATGTTCTTTTTACTCTGTGAGGTTGGACCTTGGATTTTATATCAAAATGTATTACACATCCTCTCACACTGATAATAGGGCCACACATGGTTCTTAAGGAACCTTTTAGTTTATCGTCAAACAATTAGGACCGTCCCTGGGTTCCCTAGAGCTAATCTTACATAAATGTTGAGGATGGGGAATTTTTCCTTTAAATAGTGGATGGACCAGGATGTATGATCCGAGTGTCAATACATATCATATAAGGGTAGCAATCAAGCCACATGTATTTTTGAAAAGAAATCCCATGCATAGGTATGGTTCGTATACAGGGAAAGGAGGAATTTTCTTATTGGTGACTGGACCAAGACCTAAATTATAGGTTTCACATCGTATCCTGCAAAGGTAGAAATCAAGCCACATGTAGTTCTAAACTTTTCCTCCCTATATAGATCTGGTTTATTAATATGGAGGGGGGATTTTGAATTATGGATGAATAGGTATATAGGATCTAGGCGTCACTAAGTATCCAACAAGGGAAGGAATCAAGCCACATGTAGTTCAAAAGATCCATGTATTATCCGAACTCGTGCACACGGAAGGGGACGATTCATACCATCCTTTCTGGGGGTATGGGATTATCATATTCCCTTATTCATTGTCTACGAAGGGATACCCTTACCACCATTCATAATATCATGCAAGTTATACACGATGTGAGAAACAAGGAGCGATAAGGATTCCCCCAAAATTGAGGGGTAAAAAAGGATATAATAGAGTCATTTCGTGTCATATAATGTTTGGGCCGTGATCTAGGGTCGAGGATTAACTGCATATCCCATGGATAAATGTAAATCAAGTCATATGTAGTTCTTTGAAAAGAAAAATATCCCTCTAATGATCTGAATCGTGCATAGGGAGGGGTCCTTTTCATGTAATGTTGATGGCGACTAGACCAGGATATAGAATCTATAAATCACTATGTATGTTTTGAGGGAAGCTATCACGCCACACGTAGTTCTTGGAAAATAATATTCTCCATATTTCAATGTGACCCATGAACAAAAATTGAGGGGAATTTTTATCTTTTATTATCTTAAATATTTGACTTGTGTGCGATGGAACTTTAGCTGGATTGTAATGACCCCCATATAGTTTAATGTCAAGTTGTTAGGATGATTTGACCATTAAGTTTAACGTACAGAGATAAGTACCAAGACGCTATGTAGTTTATCATCAAGCAGCATTAAAGATATGAGTCACTATGCAGTTCAACGTCGTGCAGTTGAGATAAATTTATCATGGATTTTTACATCATGTGAACAGGATGAAAACACCAAAAAGTTTAACATCAAGAATCATGGATGAAATGAAATGCTATGCAGTTTAACGTAATGCAACTATGAAATCTATATCATGTAGTTTTACGTCATGTGACCCAAACGAACACACCAAGTAGTTTATTGTTGTGAAACATGTGTAATATATGGTTTTATGTAGTTTAACATCATGAAACTAATATGGATTTATCATAAAATTTTAGGTTATGTGACTAGGAAGAACACGCCAAAAATTTTAACATCGTGTATCATGGACAATATGCAATACTATGTAGTTCAACATCATGTAGATAAGATGGATTTGTCATGCAGTTTTACATCCTGAGACTAGGAATAACACACCAGGTAGTCTAACACCATGCAGCATTGATGATATGAAGTGTTTTGTAGATTAATTTTTTGAATATAAGATGGATTTATCATGCAATTTTATCGTATGTGAAAAGTTACAACACACCATGAATTTTAATGTCATGCATTATGGATGATATTCATTTTGAATTCATGAAATATTTCTTCAAGAACCTGGAATTGTTTGGGGTCTTGTAGAGTCTCCCATCCATTGAGGTTAAGGCGTATGCTCTATTGGAGTACACATTGTGTATGACATATGATCCCTCACATTTTGGCTCCAACATCAGGGGATTATTCATGTGTATCATTAGGGTTATGAGGAAAAACACAATCTCTCCATTGAGGAATGATCAGAGGTGAAACTTCTTGTTGAATCCTCATGAAACTCTATTCTGGTAGACATCTAAATGGTGCAAGTTGTGAAATATTTTCCCATATGAAAACTCAAACTCATCAAACCATATTTGGGATTTATCATCTATGGATAGTTGATCACAAATGAAGATGCATAGTGATGGTAATTGATCTTCAATTGGATGAACCACCTTTATACTGTATACTAATGAGTGCGGGGGGTGGGGGTGGGGGGTTGGCTTGTTTGGTAGTGGAAGTCATTGTCTGGTAAGACCATAGAGCATGGGAGTTCTTTTCTATACAAAATTTCATGTCTTCGTCTAATATTTTTTGAAGTATATTAGATAGGGTATTGTTGAAATCCCTTATGTATCCATTGGATTCATCATGGTAGTGGGATGGATTGCTGGCCATGATACCATATTCATGGAATAACTTTTCCAATTTAGCAAAGCAGAAATTTGTGTCCTTGTACATTAATATAGTGTGAGGGACACAAAATATGGTAATGATGTTGGCTTTTACAAAGCTAACAATGTTCCTTTCCCTGACCTCTTTAAGGGGTATTCCTTCTACCTATATTGAAAATAATTCAGTCGTTGTGAGGATAAACATGAATTTCCTAGATGTCGTAGGAGGATATGGTCCCATGAAATCTATTCCCCATACGGAAAATATCCAAGAGTACTTGGCTATGTGAAATAACTCAGGGGTTTGATGAATGAAATTCACATGGACATGGAATAAATGACACTTCTTGGTGAACTCAGCACAATACTACATAATAATGGGCCAATAATATCCAATCCTATAAATTTTATGTGGGAGATTGGATACCGATTGGTGTGCCCGAGAGGCTCTGGAATGCACCTCTTTCATGATGGTGGTAGTATCTTCTCTATAAATGCACCTGATAAGGACAACATATGGGGCTCTCTTATAGAGGAACTTTTTTTGTTTTCTCCATTGTATAAAACAAATTTGACTTATCACCTCTTTATCTATTCTCTTCCAGCCCGATCTAGTGGGAGTTCACCCCATTAGAAGTAATTTGTAACAAGAGTCGTCCAGCCTATTGAATGACTGTATGGATCAGAGATGGGGCTGATCATGATGATTTCTTCCATGTTGGCTTGAAAAGACAGAAAAAATCCAATGATGGGAGATTAATATGATTGCGTCATCCCAGTTTGGGTCATCCGGTGTTGTGGGTACATTTTCCAATTCGTCAGCCTATAAATTTTGTGACCAAGGGACATAAGTCATTGTCGGTTCTGATAGGAATTCACCCATAAACTCTTGAAAACTTTTCATCAAAGGGATTATATAGTCTTTCATGATAGCATAATCAACATTTAATTTCATGATGACCAGTTTTGGATCACCTATTTACTTCAAGTGACCGACTTTTTCTTGAAGTGCCAGTTCCAGTTCTGCAATAAGGTCCTGGTACTCTAGTTTTTTGTTTGTGAAACCTTCTGATAGTAGGTTCGAGTAGGGTATTTCTTCCTTTTCATTATATATGATTATAACCCCAAGCCCGAATTTGTTTAGTCTGGGGTCTTCCATCAATTTTCCTATTGGGATTTCGGATCTGCTATCAAAATTAATCTCCCATGTCTGGGATCCTTCTTTAACCGATAATACCTATTCATTGGGCAGTTTGATATATTATGGAGTCACTTCTGTAGAGGGATACTCTGATAGTAAATATACTAAGTTCGGCCCTTTGGGAGATTTCTAGGGTATTAACTATCTATCAAACTAATGCAGGATTACTTCCCACCGCGACAAGTTTCCAGTCAACATTCGATGACTAAGAATATACTTTAGCGGGTTTCTATGACAGACTTGGTGGACCTCATGGTGTTATAGATAATGCCTCATATTCCATACCATAATTATTAGGTAGAGACATATCTTATCAATATTTGAATAATGTGTCTCAGCATCAATCAGGATTCTGCTGAGGTAATAGAGGCTATTATCACTACCAACATCATTATTTTGTGCAAGGAAAGAACATAGGGATTTCTCCAAGATAATCACATAAAAAATTATTTGTCTTAATTCAATGGGTGGAAATAGAACTCGTGGGATCAATATGTACTTCATGAGATTGTTGAATGATTCTTCAAAATCATCAGTCCACTTATATGAAATCCCTCTTTTCATTAACCTATTGAATGGAAAACATTTTCCAACAAAGTTAGTTATAAAGTTAAAAATATATGCCGAATGTAATTGGAGTCCTCTCAGCATAGTGATGTTGTAAGGTGGTGTCTTGCCAAATATGTAATTCCTCTTCTCAGGGTCGACCTCGATTCCATAATGACGTATGACAAAGTTGCGGAATTTCCTTGAGATAACACTGAAATCACATTTAGGGGGTTAATTTTCAATATCAGTTGTCATAGTTTATTGAATACATTTTAAAGATCTAAAAATTTGTTCGAGTGCTGTCATGACTTAAACACCAAATCATCCACATATAATTCTATGTATTTTCTTAGGAAGGGTTTAAAAATGAGGTGCATGGTGTGTTGATATGTGGCGTTGGAATTTCTCAAACTAATGCGCATCACATCTTAGAATAAGTATCCCTGGGGGCCTGAAGGCAGTGAATTCTTAATCTTTATAATCCATTAATATCTGGTTATATCCATAATAGTCATCAATGAAGGATAGAGGCTCATATTTGGCAGTCGACTTGATCAACAGTTTTGTGATCGATAATGGGAAGTCATATTTTGGGTAGTGATGATTGAGATCCCTGAAGTCAATACAGTCTTTGATTTACCTATTTTTATTTTTCATGGGGACAATTTTTTCCATCTGGATGGGATGTTGGACCTCCTGAATGAATTTAACCCTAATGATTTTGTTGACTTCAACCTCTATTTTGGAAGCAAGTGTCGGGTGCAGCCTTCGGGCAGCTTACTTGTAATCATAGTGGTCTTCTGGAAGGCCTAGGTGGTGAGTGGCCACCTCTGGATTCAGGCCTAGAATTTCTATATAATTACAAGAAAAAACCTCTTGATTTTTCTTTAGGAAAGCGGTTATCCCTCTTTATCTTAGGAGTTCATGGCCACATTAATCAGAGTGGGTCGGGTCTTCTTCAGTACACTGGTTTATTTCCCTGAATTCACCAATTTTGGTAGAGACACCCTCTTCACATACGGTAGGGAATCCATGAGAACCTTTTCTTCTTCTTACACATACCCATCATCAACCTATTATTCTTTTTATGGGGAGATGATTCTTTAGTTTATCTCTCCATGATTGGGAGATGGAGCACACATATGAATTTAGAGGATGAAATAGCTTATCCTGTCCCTGGTGACTACATGGAATCTGTAACACCCGACACTTTTATAAGAAATATTTTGTTTTTATTTTATATAAATCATCAAAGGAATCTTTCACTACACACAAAACTAGCTTGGCTTTCTTTACACGCAATCACGACCTTCCTTGATAGCTTGCGTCGTACGCAATGCCGAGTTTCACTAAACAACGATATGCTATTAAAAATTTATTGAAACTAGATGTTATGAATAATAATAACCACTTTTTGAAATTTTGTAAATTTTATTTTTCAAAATGTACTTCATTTTTGGATTCAGAATATCAAAATTAGCCTAGGGTGAAATTTTGGTATTTTTCTAGAAACATTCAATTTTTGATGAATAGTGAAAACACAAGGTTACTATTTAAAAACCGACTTTTTATTTAAATAATTATTTATTTTATTTAAATTTATTTTAGGTCAAATTGATACATAATACATATATAAGTTCAATGTAATTCCTTGGAGTAATTTTATAATAATTTTAGATATATGAAAATTTAATTGAACTTTTCACCGTCTTTTACCCACCTCCAAGGAGAATTTGAAAATTTACATAAAACATAATTTTACCACTTCTGTGAGTGGAATTTCAAAAATCCGAGAGACACGGTTGATGTCAGTATGTAAAATGTGGTTCAATGAGATGAAAATAATTTTTGGTGAATAGTAACTTTTTTCTTTTATTTACCACGGTTAAAAGTAAATAGGGTAATTAAGGGTTAAAATGATATTATTATTACCCTAACACGCATTTTAATTCTATTGGAAAAGTTTAATTCGACCAGAAACAACCTTATAAATACAATATGACCATTTATGCCCACATGGATTAGATTAGGGCATTTATTATTAATTTATTAAAAGAAGGGTTAAAATAGTTTAAATCAATGTTTAATAAGTAAATGATTTTTAATATAGGGTTATACATAAGATAAATTCGACTATAAATATTCATTAGAAATATACAAATATTTTCTAAAGATTGGTATATTATTTGTAATTTTTAGACATTAAATAATTTAATTTATTTATGACACAAATATGATGCCGTAATTATCTTATTAATGAAATATTGACATAATTGATGTTATAAATACCCAAATAAATGTAATTTGAGACTTTTTATGAATTCCAGTAATTTTTTGGGTTAATATGACATGTTATTATTGATTTACTTAAATTGTTTCGAACTAAGCATTCTGTTATGAGTTTGGCAAAAATCAATTACTAAATTGTGTCAAAATTGACATAAAATAGTTTTTAAAACAAATATTATATTATTAATTGTTATTTTATTCCTAAAAATATACGGTTTGTCCAAATGACTTAGATAAGGTTATATATATTAATAATTAACAACTTGGGGTTCGTTTGGTTGGTTATAGTATGTTTATTTAAATTATAGTGTAAGAACCAAAAAGACACGGTAAAAGTAAAATTATCTCACTTAAAGTTAAATCTAAATGATAAGGTTAAAATAGTAAACTAAACTTGTCCAAATTATATTGGATGAGAGTATTTCGACCCATACCCACCATAGCTTCGAAATAAATCAATTTGGAGCTATTTAAAATCAAATATGGCTTTATAATAAAATAATATTTTTAGTTTTTTCAAAGGTGCCCCTCTCCTCCCTTATAAAAGGGCACCACATCCCTCTCTTCCTCACACCACTTTGAGCCTTCAAGCTCGGACAACCCCTACCAATTTCACCTCTCCACTTCCCTAGAAACATCCTAGAGGTCCTGGTCTTCTTCAAAGACCAATTTTAGTGCCCTAAAAGGAGGTCTCAAAGAGGTGCATCAAAGAATAGGTAATGTCCGTTATCGATTATTTCAACTTTATTTGTTCTTCCACTTCATCTCATTAGTTGTTTCATTATGAATTAATAACATCATTATCACTCATATACTGATATGTTATTATAATTATGAAACAACCCTATTTCACCATCAATCTATCCTACGGAAAATGAAATCACCAGGCGTGAGTACGTACGGAATACCGTCTCTACGTCGTGGTGTAATATATTTTCCACCACCTCCTTACATGGATGGGTATAATGGTGTAAATAATGAATATAAATTATTATTATAAATTTATATTGATTCTAAAATAGTATAAATACACTCCAATACAATTCCACGATCATGGGAATGATATCATCGCTCGTGCATACGTGCGAAATACCGTCTCCACGATGTGATGCAACTCGTTCTACATGATTTTCATTGAATAATGATTACATAAATGAATTGAGTGAATAAATATGATATATATTACACTAATAAAATTCTATAAATTATTTATATATAACCTAAAAATAAGAATAAAAGTTTATTCGACAAAACACGCATAAGAACAAAAAGTAATAAACACCCGAATAACAAGTAGCAATGAAATATTACTAATAATAAGCTAAGAATATAACCATATATGATATAATAACAATGCGTATGATTCTGGAATAAGTCAATGACATTATTTAAATCATTATACAGGAGGTTCGGACACTTTCGAAGCAAATTGGATCTACGGTAAGGGAAATATCACAATCCCATTTTTATTCGAGATTGTTTATACTTTGGAATTTACTAGGGTGTATTTTATCATCCACATACATGTTTCCTCAATATGTAATATTATTTCCATCCACCTACAATTTTTTAAATCCAATTTTACCCTTTTTTGAGTTTTTAGTAAAAGATATGAAAAGAATCTTTTGTCATTTTTCGTATGAGGTACTTTTTGACTTTTCTGACAAAAGTACGAGAAGAATGTTTTTTTAACTTATATGGCATGAATGGATTTTTAAAAAATTATTTCCAAGAAGTTTACTTTACAAGTTTTCATGTTTATTTTTAATCAACTTCTTTTATTTTAGAATTTTATGAAATGTTAAGAAAGGAAAGGTGTTTTTGAAGTAGAAAGGATATTTTCCTCAAGAATGGAGTTCAAGTGTTTTATCAAAGTTATTTTCCATCTAAGATAATAAAGGGTTCTGTTTCTATAACTATTATTACATTGATTTGATTATGTTGTGATGGAATTATTTTTAGGAATTCCTTTATCTTATATGAATTGTTTTATGATGTCACGATGTTTAAGAATCCCATTTTTATTACATGGGTTATGCTATGATGTATGGTTTATGATTTTGTGGCACACATAAGAATGGTATCATTAGGAGATGTGTGGGACCTATATCTCCCTGCAATGCATTGGGTAAAGATTTTATATTTCATGAGATAGACATGGATGGAACGGCAGGTTAAACTGGTTCAGTGAAACAGGACTGAAATGAGGAATGAACTCGGTTCAGAAATGGACTTTGTCCACTAAGATAGTCATCGCAATGAGTCTATAATAATAAGAAATGATTCTCTATGATTATGTGTGTATGCCAAAAAGCTTCATGTTTTAATTTATGATTATTGTGATTCCATTTCACTACCATGATTTATCACATGTTATGAAATTTAGTTCTCTTTTGCAGGGTATGATTTCCAAAATGTTATGTTCTTATGAATATGATGTGATTTATATATCTTTTGTTTACACTTACTGACCATTTGAGCTCACCCTTTTGTTTTTTTTATTTCCCCAAGTCAGGAAGAAGGTTATTAAGTATGATATTCCAAAAGTGACTATAGATATGATGAAATAAATGGGAGACAGTGTAGACGTTTTATAAACCAGTTGTTTATGTTTCCTAGTTTCTAAAGACACTATACCTATAAGGTCCTTTAATGGTTTTTTTATATGTTGTAATAAGTGTACTGAAATTTTGATGTACTAACAATTTATGTAATGTATGGGTCGTTATAGTTGGTATCAGAGGCACAGGAGGTAGGAATGTATCCGATCCTTGGGAACTCTCACATGTGAGCATTGGACGAAGCATGGATCTCCGCCCAAGGGCTTCATGAGGAAATGGCTTCCACTTAGGATGGTGGTGTGTCCCACCCAAGGGGTGTAGCCGCCCATGGAGTGCCCTGATAGGTATCAATTTTAGTCCACTGGAAGTAATTCCAAACCGTTATAGTTGGTATCAAAGGAATGGTATAGTCAACCTTTGGAAACTAGGATGTGAATGCATTAGTAAGAATCCTAACGATAAGTCTAAGCATAGAACACAATCTTAGTGTTTTAGAAATGGCCAAGAATAACCTAGGATAAAGCCTTTAGTGTGAAATTTTATTCTTGATTATGTGGTATTCCTATTATAATTAGTGTTTTACACACTATTCTTATTGGTTTTAGTCAATGGCTGGAACCCGAAAGAACCGTGTTAATGCGGAATGCGACGGGAAATGCAATGATTGTCCCACTGATCAACCAAACGTTAAGGGTGCTGGAATGAAAAATCGTGTATCCATGCTCACACAAATTTCTCAAGATATGAATCATGCAGGACTTCCAAACGAGCAAAGGAAGGAGCAACATTCTGTTGAATCCTTTATGAGACAGTGTCCACCTTCATTCAGCGGGTCTGCTGATCCATTAGTTGCTGAACAATGGATCAGTACTACTGAAAAGATATTTTCAGTTCTTCAATGTTCTGAACATGATAAATCCATCTTATTAGTGTATCATTTGGAAGGTGATTCTGATTAATGGTGAAATCTTATCAAGAATACGAGGCCAAGAGATGAAATTGAGTCCATGGAATGGGACAAGTTCAAGAACATATTTTCCAATAAGTACTTCCCTCGTATTCTCCGAAAAAATATGGAGAAGGAGTTTCTTGAACTAAAGAAAAAGGATGTTGAATCTGTTGGTACCTATGAAGCAAAGTTTACAAGACTTGCAAGGTACACTTCTGGTATTATTATCCAACCTGAGAGTAAGATCGATCAATTATTTAGTGTCTTAAGACCACATCATTGAAGGGTGTTAGCCATAAGGGACTTCAATAGCTATGAGGAAATCATTCGATGTGCTCTCAAAGATGAGATGGAGATTTGAGTAACCCATCAGTCATATGGGTTTGATAAGAAGAGGAAAATGGAATTCAGAGGAAAATCTAAAGAGCACATTAAAAAGAAGATGAGTTTTCCCTTATGGTCAATGTGTGGAAAGAAACATGGAGGGAGTTGTCATAAAGGGACTAGTAAATGTTTCAAATGTGGAAAGGAAGTTCATTGGTCATTTGAATGCCGCAATGATGGGAAGAAGATTTCTAGTGATGCGAAAAATGAAAATGCTACACAGAGTGCACCTCTTACACTTCAATGTTACAAGTGCAAGGAAATTGGGCATTATGACAATAAATTCCCTAATCCAAGGGTTGTTGATGATGATCGACGTCAAAAATCTCTTATGTCTAAAGACAAAGGAAGGTCACATGAAATTTCTATCAGCGATGTGGAGTACGATAATAAAGTGGTGAAAGTTACACTTACCATCCACTCTAAAGTAGCAAATGTTTTATTTGATTATGGATCCACCCACTCCTTTATTTCTGAATAATTTTCTAAGGGTATCACCGTATTACCTCTACAATTAGATGTTGAGTTAGCTGTGACAACCCCTAATGGGACAACAGTCGCATCAAAAGTTTATAATTTTTCTCCGATTGAAGTTTGTGGGAAAGTGCTTCCTGCAAATCATGTGATCCTCCCTATAGTGGAATCTGATGTGATTCTTGGCATGGATTTTCTTTCTCTAAATGGAGCTCAAATCAATTTCCAAAGAAGGTAAGTCACATTTCATATTCCAGATCAATCTTTGATCGTCTATCGATGCAAGGATGAACATAACCTTCTAGTGGAAATTTCTTCCATCTTATGGGTCTTGATTCCACTAAATGAAGGTTATTTATCTCAAATGGTTTGTGAGAAACTCATGATTAAGAATATGCCCATTGTACGGGAGTTTGATGATGTCTTTCTGGAGGAATTTTCGGGTCTTACACCAAATTGTGAAGTTGAGTTTTCAATAGAACTCATACCGAGTGCTTTACCTATTTCATATACACCTTATAGAAAGGCCCCAATTGAGTTGTAGGAATTGAAGAAGTTACTCCAAGAGAATCCTGATAATGGGTTCATACGCCCTAGTGTGTCACCTTGGGGAGCACATGTTCTGTTTGTTAAGAAGAAAGATGGATCGATGAGACTCTGCATTGATTATCGAGAACTTAACAGGATCACTATCAAGAACAAATATCCTCTCCCGCGCATTGATGACTTATTTGACCAACTACGCGGAGCTCAATAATTTTCCAAAATTGATCTTCGTTCAAGGTATCATCAATTAAGGGTCAAAAAGGAGGATATGCTAAATACGGCTTTCCGTACATGGTATGGAAACTATGAATTTATAGTGATGCCATTTGGTCTTAATAATTCCCCTACTGTCTTCATGGATCTGATGAATAGAGTCTTTAGATACTATTTTGATCAGTTTGTGGTAGTCTTTATAGACGATATTATTGTAAATTCAAAGAGCAAGGAATAATATTAAGATCACATGACAATTATATTGAAGACCCTGAGAAAGGAGGAGCTTTATGCCAAATTTACCAAGTGTGAATTTTGGCTTCAAGAAGTTTCATTTTTGGGTCACATAATCTCAAAAGAGGGGATATCTGTGGATCCAGCAAAAATAGAGGTTATCGAAAGATGGTCGAGAGCAACAATAGTAACTGAGATCTGATGTTTTCTTGGTTTAGATGGATATTATTGAATTTTTGTGAATGATTTTTCACGATTATCTAATCCACTCACCAGGTTGACTTGGAAAGGAGTTAAGTTTGTTTGGAAGGATGAATTTGAAGAGAATTTCAAGGAGTTGAAAAGAAAGTTATCCAGTGCACCTGTGATCACACTTCATTGTAGTGGATAATGGTTTTTGATCTACAGTGATGCATCCAAGAAGGGATTGGGGTGTGTTATTATGAAAAATGATATGGTGATAGCTTATGCCTCATGATAGTTGACAATCCATGAGAAATATTACCCAACTCATGATTTGGAGTTAGCTGCGGTAATCATTGCATTAATGATTTTGAGGCATTATCTTTATGGATAAAGGTGTGACATTTATACTGATCATAAAAGTTTAAAGTATATTTTCACACAAAAGGAGATGAATATGCGCCAAAGAAGATGGTTCGAGCTGATTAAGGATTACGACATCTCAATTCATTACCACCCTGGGAAAGAAAACAAGGTAGCAGATGCATTAAGTCGACAAGACCATGCCATATTATCCATGATGAGGATCACAAAAGATCCAATATTTATGGATTTACAAAGGATGGATCATTATAATGAAAGGGGAAAAATCGTATCTTTAACATATGAATGTTCAACCATCTATACATGATAAGATTAAAGAGGAACAGAAAGAAGATGTAGAGTTACAAAAGTAGGTGAGAAATGTTCCTGAATTCAACCTTGATTTTGATGGGATAATAAAGTTCACGAATCGGGTTTGTGTTCCTCCCATCCCCGAATTAAAGAAGGAGCTGCTGGATGAGGCTCATAGTTCCTCATTCTCTATTCATCCTGGAAGCATGAAGATGTATAGGGACCTAAAAGAGTACTTCTGGTGGGATGTCATGAAAAGAGATGTTGCTGAATATGTCTCTCGATGCTTGGATTGTCAGCAAGTTAAATCTGAGAGACAGAAGTCTAGGGGGATGTTACAACCGTTACCCATACTCTAATGGAAATGGTAAAACATCACTATGGACATTTTCACAGGACTTCCTAAATCATCCAAAGGAAATAATTCTCTCTGCGTCATAGTTGATCGTCTTACAAAGTCTGCACACTTCATTGCTATTAGAGAGGATGTCTCTCTGGATCAGCTTTCCAGGATATATGTAAAGGAAGTGGTAAGATTTCCTGGAGTACCACTTTCTATTATATCAGATCGGGATCCGAGGTTTACCACAAAGTTCTGGCGAAGTCTTCAGCATACTCTCGATACATAGTTGAGTTTCAGCACTGCTTATCATCCTCAGACATACGGTCAGTCTGAGAGGACAATTCAAAATCTAGAAGATATGTTGAGAGCTTTCTCTATGGATTTGATAGGTGGTTGGGATCATCACCTATCTTTGGTGGAATTTTCTTATAATAATAGATTTCACTCTAGTATTCAGATGGCTCCTTATGAAGCTCTCTATGGAATGAAATGTAGGAATCCAACTTGATTGGATGAAGTTGGGGAAAGAAAGCTATTAGGACCTGATCTTGTTGATGAGATGGAAAAAAAGATCTGATCTATTCAACAACACATAAGAGTAGCTCAGAGTCGACAAAAAAGTTATGCCGACAACCGAAGAAAAGACTTAGAGTTTGAAGTGGGTGATAAAGTGTTCTTACGAATATCTCCTTGGAAGATAGTAGTGAGATTTGGAATGACTCGAAAGCTGAGCCCTAGGTATATCGGTCCTTTCGAAATACTGGATCGTATTGGGAAGGTAGCTTACCGATTGGTGCTTCCACCGAATCTCTATCAAGTTCACGATGTGTTCCTTGTATCTCTCCTGAAAAAGAACATACCTGATCCTTCACATATACTCAACTCAGAAGTTGTACCGCTGGAACAAGATCTTTGTTATGAAGAACAGCCGATAGAGATTCTTGATCGTAGTGAAAATGTCCTATGGAACAAGACCACTCGCTTGGTGAAAGTTTTGTGGAGGAAACACCAATTAGAAGAATCTACATGGGATCTTGAAGATATGATGAGGGAGAGGTATCCTTATATGTTTATTACAAGTGAAGAATTTCAAGGGTGAAATTCATTTTAAGGGGGTAGAATGTAACACCCGAGACTTTTATAAGAAATATATTTTTTTTATTTTATATAAATCATCAAAGGAATCTTTCACTACACACAAAACTAGATTGGCTTTCTTTAAACGCAATCGCGGCCTTCCTTGATTGCTTGCATCATACACAATACCGGGTTTCACTAAACAATGATAAGCTATTAAAATATTATTAAAATTAGTCTTTATGAATAGTAAAAACCACTTTTTGAAATTTTGTAAATTTTATTTTTCAAAATGGACTTCATTTTTGGATTCGGAATATCGAAATTAGCCTAGGGTGAAATTTTGGTATTCTTCTGGAAACGTTCAATTTTTGATGAATAGTGAAAACACTGGGTTACAATTTAAAAACCGGCTTTTTATTAAAATAATTATTTATTTTATATAAATTTATTTTAGGTCAAAAATGATACATAATACATATATATGTTCAATGTAATTCATTGAAGTAATATTATAATAATTTTTGATATATAAAAATTTTGTTGAACTTTTCACCGTCTTTTACCCACCTCCTAAGAGAATTTGAAAATTTACATAAAACATAATTTTAACGATTCTGTGAGTGCAATTTCAAAACTCCTAGAGACACGGTTGATTTCAATAAGTAAAATGTGGTTCAATGAGATGAAAATAATTTTTGGTGAATAGTAACTTTTTACTTTTATTTACCACGGTTAAAAGTAAATAGGTAAATTAAGGGTAAAATGATATTATTATTACCCTAACACATGTCCTAATTCTATTGGATAAGAGTAATACGACCAAAAACAAACTCAGGAATAAAATATGACAATTTAGGCCCACTAGGATTAGATTAGGAGATTTATTATTAATTTATTTAACGAAGTGTTAAAATAGTTAAAATCAATGTTTAATAAGTAAATAATTTTTAATATAGGGTTATACATAAGATTAATTAGACTATAAATATTCATTAGAAAGCTAAAACGATTTCCTAAATAATGGTATATTATTTGAAATTTTTAGACATTAAATAATTTAATTTAGTTATGACACAATGATGATGCAGTAATTATCTTATTAATGAAATATTGACATAATTGATGTTATAAATACACATATAAATGTAATTTGAGACTTTTTATGAATTCCACTAATTTTCTAGTTTAATATGACATGTTAGTATTGATTTAATTAACTTTTTTATAACTAATCATTATGTTATGAGTTTTTCAAAAATCAATTACTAAATAGTGTCAAAATGGACATAAAATAATTCTTAAAACAAATATTATATTATTAATTGTTATTTTATTATTAAAAATTTAATTAACGTCCAAATGACTTAGATAATGTTCTATATATTAATAGTAAACAACTTTAGGTTCGTTTGTCTTCTTATAGTAAGTTTATTAACCTTATAGTGTAAGAACACAAAAAGATACGGTAAAAGTAAAATTATCTAACTTAAATCTAAATCTAAATGATAAGGTAAAAATAGTAAACTAAACTTGTCCAAATTCTATTGGATAAGATTATTTAGACCCATCCACACCTTAGAATCTAAATAAATCAATTTAGAGCTATTTAAAACTGAATATGTCTTTATAATAAAATAATATTTTTTAGTTTTTTCAAAGGTGACCCTCTCCTCCCTTATAAAAGGGCACCTCCTCCCTCTCTTCCTCACACCACTTTGAGCTTTCAAGATCGGCAAACCCCTCAAAATTTCCCCTATCTACTTTCCTAGAAACATCATAGAGGTCCTGGTCTTCTTCAAAGACCAATTTTAGTGCCCTAAAAGGAGGTATCAAAGAGGCTCTTCAAAGAAGAGGTAATGTCTGTTACCGATTCTTTCAACTTTATTTCTTCTTACACTTCTTCTTCTTTAGTTGTTTCATTATTAATTAATAACATAAGTATCACTCATATACGGATATGTTATTATAAGTATGAAACATCCCTATTTCATTATCTATCCATCCTACGGAAAACGAAATCACCGCGCGTGCGTACGTACGGAATACCGTCTCCACGCTGTGGTGTAATCTATTTTCCACCACCACCTTACTTGGATGGGTATAATGGTTGAAATAATGAATATATATGATTATTATAAATTGATAATGATTCTGAAATAGTATACATACACTCCAATATAATTCCACGATCATGGGAACGATATCATTACTCGTGCGTACGTACGGAATACCGTCTCCACGATGTGATGTGACTCGTTCTACATGATTTTCATTGCATAATGATTACATAAATGAATTGAGTGAATAAATATGATATATATTACACTAATACCATTCTCTATATGAGGTATCCTTAACCTAAAAATAATAATAATAATTTATTCGACAAAACACGCATAAGAACAAAATGTAAAAAACACCCGAATAACAAGTAGCAATGAAATATTACTAATAATAAGCTAATAATATGACCATAGATGATATAATAACAATGCTTATGATTCTAGAATAAGTCAACGACATTATTTAAATCATTATACAGGAGGTTCGGACACTTAGGAAGCAAATCGGACCTAAGGTAAGGGAAATATCAAAATCTCATTTTTATCCGAGATTGTTTATACTTTGGAATTTATTAGGGTGTATTTTATCATCCACATCCATGTTTCCTCAATTTTTAATATTATTTCCATCCACCTAAAATTTTTTAAATCCAATTTTACCCTTCAGCGAGTTTTTAGTAAAAGATATGAGAGGAATCGTTTTTCGTTTTTCGTACGAGGTACTTTTTGACTTTTCCGACAAAAGTACGAGAAGAGTGTTTTTTTAACTTATATGGCATGAATGTATTTTTAAAAAATTATTTCCAAGAATATTCTTTTAAAATTTTTCACATTTATTTTTAATCAACTTCTTTTAGTTTAGAATTGTATGACATGTTAAGAAAGGAAAAGTCTTTTTGAAGTAGAAAGGATATTTTCCTCAGGAATGGAGTTGAAGTGTTTTATCAAAATTATTTTCCATCTAATATAATAAAGGGTTCTGTTTCTATCCCTATTATTACATTGATATGATTATGTTGTGATGGAATTATTTTTATGAATTCCATTATCTTATATAAATTGTTTTATGATGTCACGATGTTTAAGAATCCCATTTTTATTACATGGGATATGATATGATGTATGGTTTATGATTTTGTGGCACACATAAGAATGGTATCATTATGAGATGGGTAGGACCTATATCTCCAAAAAAATCATTGGGTAAAGATTTTATATATCATGAGATAGACATGGATGGAACTACAGGTTAAACCGGTTCAGTGAAACAGGACTGAAACGAGGAATGAACTCGGTTCAGAAATGGACTTTGTTCACTAAGATAGTGTTGGAAATGAGTTTTGACTAATAAGAAATGATTCTATATGATTATGTGTGTATTCCACAAAGCATCATGTTTTATTTTATGATTATTGTTATTACATTTCACTACCATGATTTATCCCATGTAATGAAATTTTGATCACTTTTGCAGGGTAAGATTTCCAAAATGTTATGTTCTTATGAATATGATGTGATTGATATTTCTTTTGTTTACCCTTACTGAGGATTTGAGCTCACCCTTTTTTATGTTTTCATTCCCCAGGTTAGGAAGAAGGTTATTAAGTAAGATATCCCAAAAGGGACTATAGAAATGATGAAATAAATAGGAGACAGTGTAGAAGCTTTATGAACCAATTGTTTATGTTTCCCAGTTTCTAATGAAACTATACCTATACGGTCCTTTCATGGTTTTGTTATATGTTGTAATAAGTGTACTTCAATTTTGATGTACTAAAAATGTATGTAAAGTATGGGTCATTATAAAATCTCTTGGAGAAGATGGAGTTGGGAGGTGGAGGAGTATCCTTGATTTATTTTGGGAATATGACCTTTTATTCTTCCTTAGTGTGTAAGGAAGGAATTTCTTGAACTCTGAGGATCGATTGAGGATATTTTTTATTTGATCACTCACCATTTTTCTGGGGTATAGCGTGCTTCTCAGCATCATTGGAATTGATGGTCATGATTGAGATCATGAATATGGATGAGTCCATGTATGAGTTTTAGATCATGCACTCCAATTGATTGATGGAATGTACATATTATTCTATGAACTGCCAGGTAGGTTCAATGTGGACCACTTCCAGTCCATTTGGGGTGGTGATCCAATTAGCATCGTCGGTTGAAGGCTTCTTTCCTTTTGGCTCATAGAATCCTACATCGTCGTAATGTTATTCATAGGATTTGAATGGGGACCTATCAGCATGAAGGTCATGTTCTTCCCATTAATGTAATATTTTAATCACTGATGGTATAATGAGGGAATTACTGTGTGATGATGCATCTAGGGACTTCCTAGAAGGACATTCAAGGCTGTGTTTTTCTACACCAATAGAAAATATGAATCAGACACAAGGTCACGAAGAATAATTTTGAGCTAGATCTTTCCCAACAACATCTTATCACTTTTTTCATAACCAAACAGTGTTGTAGTGAAGGGTGTCATAAAATCTTTATCGCAGCCCACCCATCTAAGTGTCTACAGTGGGATGAGATTAACTCATGATCCATTGTTGATGAATATTTTTATGATATCGATGCAATTGATTCTGCCAGAAACATATAAAGGCTTGATGTGTCCCTACATGATGGAGTCCTCATCTTGATCGGTATAAGAGATGGAAACATGGCATTATACAAGGGTGGTTTGTGTCCAATATACCTCAGATGTGGCCACATTAGCTTCAAATTCATGGGGAATTTGAAAAGAATCGATGAGTGCCTCCCTGAGATCTGATGACAGATTCATTGTTTCCAAGATTGATAACTTTGCTGGTACAGATACTATATGCTTCAGAATATCGAATTTATACTCTAAATGATGGTTCTTCCCATCTTGGGGATTCACTTTTACTAGTGCTTTTGGGTTTTTGTCGTTAGATGTAGATGGACTGACCTATGGGATAGGAGATGACATTTCTCCCATACCATCCAGGTTTGACCGGGCAGGTCTACTTGTACACCATGGGCGATTAGACATTATTTCTTCTTCTGACGAGTATTCTAGGATAATCAGTCCTTAAATCTTCTTATGGTAGAAGAGAAATACTCATGTTCCTATTGTGTTTGCTGGAGGGCTCTTCCATGAGTTTCTCCTATAACATCCCCAAATGATAAAGGGTTAAATGACTAAATGATATGAATCATGTCAACAAGGTGCACCTCCCTTTCAGGAGCATACCTGATTAGAACTCCATAGTTAAGTGTGCTTGGCCTAGAGTAGTGATCAGGATGGGGGACCTTCTGGGAAGTTTCTCAGGGTGTGTGTGAGTGAGGAAAAAATCACACAGGAAAGGACATGTGTTGGCCTGTGGGGACTGTCATTAGTCAGGTGACCCGTTCAGGCATGTGGGTGGACCCTGGGGTGGGCCCCACGTGTCTGTGGGGCAACTGGTGGTACCTGGTGGGCCAGGAGCCGACGACCATGTTAAGGCGGGGTGCCTGTGCTGTCACCAGGACCCAGTTGTTACATCTGCAACATTAACGGTTTGATCTAGGGTGTGGTTGGGGATTTGACTCATGTCAGGATCACATCTTCTTAGGACCCTTAGACCTTTGCAGCCACTTACTATATCACTCTGGTTAGATATGGTAACATGGGTTTAAAACCATTTTCTTCATCAAAGAAGGGTTCCATTAATTGGATGACATAATAAAGAAAATGATTATCTCTTCCTATGATGGTGAGTTTTCTTGGATTACTACTCCGGATAGTGTCATTTGGTGGGGCAGTGCCAATTGTCCCATTTAGCGGGTTAGTTCCCATGATTTTAGATCTAATGGAATGAAATCTAAGAGTGGGGAGGAAAAAAATTTCCTTGGTGTAGGCTCTTCTTCTTGCACTCAGTTTATGCCGTTTTGATTGGACAATTTTTTAAACAACGACCCTTAGAAGATTGTGGGGATGAGGATGACGGTTGTGTTGTATCAAAATCCCTTGGAGAAAAAATTTCTTACTTTAACTAACGCTAGAGTATTCCATGATCCTTGTTGACTATTTTCTATGTCATCCTACTGTCAAACTTCTAATTCTTTTTTCTAATGACTTCTTGCCACTCCCCTCCCTCATTCTGATTTAAGGTTGAAACGTATGCCACCTTAACTAGAGGTGGTCCCAGCTTTACTTTAATAGAGTCTATCATTCCATTCTAGAGATCTTGGAATAGAAAACACTTGTAGATGGTGTTTCCTAATATCTGGTTATTGGGAAAATAGTTTGTATGGTTAGATATGGGAACATGGGTTTAAAACCATTTTCCTCATCGAAGAAGGGTTCCATTAATGGAATGACATAATAAAGAAAAAAGATTATATCTTCCTCTAAGGGTGAGTTTTCCTGGATTACTAATCCTGATAGTGTCATTTGGCGGGGCAGTGCCAATTTTCCCATTTGGCGGGTTAGTTCCCATGCTTTTAGATCTAATGGAATGAAATCTAAGAGTGGGAAGGAAAAAAATTTCCTCGGTGTAGGTTCTTCTTCTTGCACTCAATTTATGACTTTTTGATTGGGCAATATTCTAAACAGATGACCATTAGTGGATTGTGGGGATGAGGATGACAGTTGTATTGTATCAAAAGCCCCTGGAGAAAAATTGCTTACTTTAACTGATGCTAGAGTATTCCCTGATCTCAATTGAATATTTTCTAAGTCATCCTATTGTAAAACTTCTAATTCTTTTTTCTAATGACTTTTTCCACTCCCCTCCCTCATTCTGATTTAAGGTTAAAACGTATGCCACCATAACTAGTGGTGGTCCCAGCTTTACTTTTATAGAGTCCATCATTATTTTCTAGAGATCTTGGAAGAGAAAACACTTCTAGATGGTGTGTCCTAATATCTGGTGAATGGGAAAATAGTTTGTATGGTCATAGAGACCAACTTCATCGGATTACTTCATCTTGGGTATCCCAAGCATGTTGCAATTCATAGTAGAAATAAATTAGCCACCAAAATGATCATCTTGAAAAAAGTAAACATTAATTCTTTATTCCTTGAATTGATTTCTTTTGGCCTCCCTCTGATCATCTTGTTGAGGTGAGAGAAACTGCTAACATCCATAGGGACTTAGATGGTTCGGTGGGGATCTTAGAGCATGAGCTGATAGAGGGGGTGGATTATATGTAATAGAAGCCTCTTTTTCTCTATCTGATCTCTTTATAGGGGATAATGGGGTTTCTCGATACTTGAGATTAGTCTGTTTCAAGGAATCATATATTAATTAGGGAATGAAAGGGAAATCCAAAAACCCACTTATGTATTTCACATGAATGAGTGGTGTTCACAAATCATCTCACAGATTATCGATTCTCATGGAGATCATCTCATTTTCGGGGAGTGGCCGGTTCAAGTAGTAAGTCAGACCTTCCCATATCTCAATTTCGTCTAAAACTCTCTCATTCTATTGCTACTTGTAGTTAATGAGGTCACTGACCATTTTCTTTGGCAATGTTGAGCTGAACTAGAAGATAAACTATCCCCATTGGTCTCCCCACGTAGTTATCGAATTAGCTAGAAAACTAGTGTACCACAAAAAGGATGATCCTTGTTGATTTTGAATGATAAATCTAAGCTTCATAGCTTCTTTTTGCTATGGGGTTTCCATCACGGGATTATAGTAAAATTCGTAGTGTATTAGACGTTTCTCTGGGTCACTTGAGCCATTGAACACTAGGAATATAGGGTTCCTAAAATTTGGCTGTGGTAGAAAATTACTCACCATGTTAGGGTAATGTTTCCATTATGGTTGAATCAGTGCACACCGCCCCTCCATATCTTCTAGTAAATAAATCAATTACTTGATGGTATTCGTGATCTCAGGAGGCATATATTATTAAAAATGAGCATGGGTGGGTACAATAAGGGGGGAAATTGGATATGACGACACTGGTGGAGCATGAGGCAGATACACAGTAAGGGGCATCCTTTGCGGATTTTCCTATGTCTTTTAAGGTTTCTTTACCAATATGGGAAATATTGATATTCTATTGGGATATGGTTCAAGTAGGATGACAGTCCCAGTGTTGCCCTGAATGTGCTTTCTAGAATATCTTCATCTATTGGTATAATCCCTATTGGCATAGGATCCTCTATTGGGAGTGAGTGTTGATGCTCTCCCTAAGGAACATATCGGTAGGATGGATTTCTTATAGAAACTCATCGTTGATTCACCTTATATCACTCATTTATTCCTCATGTCAAGAGAATCACTCCCCAAGCATGGGGGAATCATTTTTATGGGGATGAGGAGGTGGGTCATATTCCTATCTCTTATTATTATCATTTTTAGGGATTCTTGAGGGAGGCAATGACGGGTTAGATGAGGGGGTACCCATATTTTGGGCCACTGTTTGGTTTCAGGTGTGCACACCATCAGGATCGATGTGGACCATCTATGGGAGGGAATTATATTTTTTTACATACTTATAATTTGTATTATTTTCTATAAGGTCTGTGGGATTGATTCCCATGATGTTCATTGATTCATACAACATTGGGGGTGGCGTACAAGGTTCTGAATGGTAGGAGATATTCTTGTGTCCCTTGTAGGAAACCATCCTTCCATTTTGTGATAATCATTGAGTTTCTTAGTGAAGATTGACTCGAAGGAAGACCTAATATGGACTTGTTGTATGCCTCTGTCCGAAGAGACATGAATCATAGGATATGGTATAATGGTAGACCTCCTTATCTGTCAATCTCCCCAAATTGGATAAGATAGACGTCTGCCGTGCAAAGATTTGAGGTAAAAATTCATCTATCCCTATGGGTTGGGGTTACTCACATTCCTTTGTTATCGGGTTGCGGCCCATATTTTTCGGTCTCATAAGGTAATTTTGTGTTAAAAATTCACCCATCCCTATGGGTTGGGGTTGATCCTATAATGTGGATGCTTCTACTGCTACTTCTGCATTCTTAATCTTGCGCATTCCCACGTAGGTGTGAGCTAGATATGGTTCTTAGTATGCACATGAATGTTATTCTTCTAAGAAAATTATCATTGTTCTTTGATTGGTCTCCCTTTGGTGGGAATCCAGCTATATGTTCTCAGTTTCCTAGTTCATGAGATTGTTGATGTGTTTCTCTCATTAGGCCCGTCACTTCTGAGACATACTTAAGGCTGGTTCTTCTCAATTATTCCACCTCTCTTGAGCAGGTACTTCATTTGATTACCATATTTGGGTGATGATAATGTAGGATGACACTTCCAATGAGTTCTATTGGACAAGATGTGGGGGGAAGTGTATAGCTCTATTTTCTCCTCATCCTCATACAAGAACACCAGATAAGGAATTGATTATGAGTTAACACAATTTGAGCAGTGCATCGGGGTAGGATAGTTCAAGGCCTTTCATTCACCTTTTTGATTGTGGCCACCGTGTAGAAGTAATATATTTTCAGTTGAATTGATGGAGAGAAGTTCCCCTAGTATATTGACATGACCAACACACCCTTCATAGGTAAATAATTTTTCTTTCACCTAGTGGAGAATTTTCTAGACATTGAGGCAAATATTTTTGCATACATTCTTCAGACAACTCTTCTAGAATAATGAACTGATAACTGGCTACGGGCAAGAAAATAACAGATATGTCATCCCTGGATAGCTGTATTCTCATGAGAAACATATTATGTTGTTCTTCTACCCGGGATTCCTCCACATGTTGTTTCCAACTTGGATTTTTTGTGATGATTTCATCCTAATAAGTGAGTCTAGTGGAGTTTCATTGATGTATGAATGGTGCGGTGGTGGATCAGAGGATCACAGTGGCCCCAGACCATCTCCTTGCTGAGAAAAGATGTAACTTGTAATTGACATAGTTTCTAGTGTATCTGACCCTGTCCTTCCATGAACCTTAGAATATTAGGGCTTTCTCATATTTGGACTGGCGGGGAGAGGACCTTTTTGACGGTGTCAATTTTGACTATGTGAAGGGCCTTCACAATTAGGGTCATGATGGAGAGGACTACCATCTAGGAATAGTGTTTTATCAAACAGAGAGAGTGTGTGTATGATGTGTACCCTGGGGAGGACCATTAGGGTGGACTCCAGCAAGCATAGGACCTTCATTCTACCTAGTTTCATTGAGGGGAGGGTCTTCACAAAGACTGATATTATGGTGAGGAATAATTCCATAGCTCTTTCCTTAGTTAGAATATCTATAGTGTATATTCTAGGGAGGACCTTTATGATTCACTATAATGAGGGGAGGGACTTCTCATTGCTTGGTGTCTCTAAGAGGAGGACCTTATCATTTCTTGGTGTCCCTACTGGGAGGGAATTTACAGTGATTGTCATCATGATGAGAAATACAATGATTGATCGACGTCTAAATATAGGGGGAATCATATATGTAACATATACCTTAGGGAGGACCATTAGGGTGGACTACAACAACGGGAGGTCATTCTTACTGTTCGATCTTCTGGTCAAGGGAAGGAATATCCTATCACACGTCAGGAGATATTCTCTAATGATCGATTGTTTCTGGACCATGGAGTATTCCATCATGGGTGCTCTGGGGAGGACCTTCAGAGATGTTGGTAGGAACATTGCATGGATTTCCTTCATAAATGCTACTACCGCTTCTATAATTTGGTAATGGATAGACATGATCTTGAGCCTCTATAGATATATGTCTTATGGAATCAAGAACTCCAGCTTCCAATAGAGCTGAATCATGAATATACTCTTCATTTTCTGGTTTCCATTAGAGTGTTTCATTTTTGGTGATCTCTTGCAGGCGACTGAGTCCGGTTGTTGTTGGTAATGACCTTTATATGTGTAACCCTATATCGTTGGTTCCTGTGATGCCACCAGGGTATACCAATGAGAATCTTGAGTTCTGGTATGTATATATGCCCAACCTAGAGTGGCCACCACACTAGATTGATATTCCCCAGTTGGAACATGTATTTGTTAAAAATATTTGTGTCCTAGTTTCACGGAATATAGCTTTAAACCCTCCTAGACTACAGTTGGGATAGAGTACTATTCTAGAGTGACTATCTGATTTTGTAGGTGAGTCACCCCACTCAGGGAGACCAGGTCATGAGCTTGGTTCCCCACCTTTTCCATCAACGCAATGACATTCTGATAGGTCTGGAGGATATAATCAAGAATATATGTCTATTCCCCCATCATTTATATAATTTGATGAGATATTTATTTGTATGGAACCTTAATGAATTCCCATTTCGATTTCAGAGTAGGTGTTTCTGCCTACTTCAGTCCTCCATAGGTTTCCAGTGGATACTGGTAGTTCTCTTGTTTTGGGGAAGAGGAACGAGTCTATCCCCAACTTGTTTCTCTAGTTTCCACTATATTTGAATAGTGGGATTTATATTCACAAGAATTAATTTTCATTTTCTCATTTTCTGATGTATTTATATTAAGGGATTTATATGCATTCACCTGAATTTGACTCTAATTATACTTGAGTGCCATTGTATTTGACTGGTGCGCTTTATATACATTGGCAGCATATTATGATTTCACATGGGTTTCCTCCTTATTTAGATGGTGGGATTGGCATGCATCTGCAGGGATTTGTGCCTACCTATATTATGTTGTTGTCCTATTTGGATGATGGGATTCTCACGCATCAGGGGGGATTTGCATCCGCATATAATTTCTACCCTATCTATGTGGTGGGATCAGAGAGAACTGTAAGAAATGTCTGTTTGATCATACTATTACACCCTATTTTCAAGGTGGGATTTATAATACTGAGAGATAATATGATTCCACTCACATACATCCGTCTCATTTCCAAGGAGGTCTTCATTAGTGGGGGAAAATTGTACGTCTACCCTTTGTATGCCGCAAAATTTGTGTGGTGGATCTCCTCCTCTAGAAGTAGTGTAATGACCCAATTATAATTTTACAATTTCTTCCCTCGATGGGTATCCCGAGGGGGCCATGTCCGTTGGAAATTATCAGGTGCCATGTGCATGATATTATCTTTGGGGTGAGTATCATGCGTTGTACGCTACTGGTGGGAATGTCCTTTTGTAGGAGAACTCGAGCAGGGTTCCTATATAGATGAGATGAATTCATACGTTTTGACTTCATCTACCTCCCTATGATAAGGGAGGTGATAATTTTCATGATTTGGAGACAGGATCCAAAAGTGGTTTGAGACGGCCACTTGGGCCACCCTATACTGGGGTGTCAAACGTGGTTGATGAGGCGGATGTTGATCTTTCACCGACTAGAGGGCCTGTCTTGTAGCCTACATCATGGGGAGAGTGCCATTTTGGTTGTACTATTTGATCATCATGTTTGATACCTATCATTGAGGATGCTATCTAGATGAGGGAGTCCTTTTCTTCATCGAGGACCTGACTGTTTGTGGGGTCGTTGAGGCACATGTATGTGCCTGTTTTCGAGACGCCATTTGGATTAAAGGTCACTCTGGAAGTCTGAAATAAATGACATGTAAATAAAAAACCCCATTCAAAGTAAAATATTGTAATCACATATATGATTTTTTATTTTTCTGGTATTTGAGTGGGGTAACACCATCACCTTGGTTATGTATTCGCATCGGGTTCACCATTTTTGTTTTGACTAAATTTTCATCATTGAGCAGTTTTCCTTGCGTGGAAAGGAATATCTGGTTCTGAAGGGTTTAGGAAGTGTATCCTTTTCCTGTTGCGAAGGAGGTTCCCTAGATGAATGGTCCCAGTGGAGGATTGTAGGCGGTTAGTGATTGTGAAATCGTCCCATGTTGGGTGTGACATCCTCAGATGGTTTCCAATGGGTTTATTCATGGAGTCTAAAACACCCAAAGCCCCCTTATCCATCATTCATTGAACTTATTTCCATAGGAAGGTTATTGTTTGATGATTTTTCCATCAAAACTCAGGGACTCCATTGGTCGATTGAATGGTAGGTCAGGCTCATCACACCCTTGGGGGGGGGGATTATTACTTACTCTAGGAATCTCTTATAGATTTATGTATTGTTCATAAGTTTTCAAATCCTTGGTTCATTCTTAGGAGTGTTTCCACAGATTACCCCTGGATTGAAAAATCAATCATGGATGCACCTGAATCAAGAATTACTGAGGAAATGCAAGTTTAATCAATGTGATAAGGCGTTCTAGAGTTTATCGTCGCCTACGGAGGATAAAAATTGTTTCAATGTTGGGATCAATCCCATAATATTGGATTCATACATATCGTTGTGAAAGGAATCAAAACCCATGTTGTTCACTACCACTTAATAGGACACATCATTTTAAGGTCATGTGACAATGACCCATCCATCCAGTTTAATGTCATAGAGTAAGGACACCTAGACGGAAGGGGCATAGTGAAGACTTGGTATGAGACTTACACTAAATCAATCTAGAGAACCCATGAGAGATATGGTTTTCTGTTCGTATATAACCCTACCAAGGATATGGATCAGGGAGAATTAGGGATTACTTTGGGGGGTTGGATTTGGACCTTAGGGAGGCTTCCTACATATCCAATCCAATGGGGAATAAAATTCTATGTAGTTACAGAGGAGTTTGGGACATACACATTGAAACTATCCATTTGAGGAGACATGGATGGATCTTACACCATAGAGATGGGATTTCATGAAATATGCATGTCGGAACCTATTATTAAAGGGGGTGAATTAGTGAGTTGGGGGGAATTCTTATTGGGAATGACTTTTAAGGAGAATGTCTCTTGATCTCATGCCTTATGTTGGAATCCTACATATCTTATTTGGGGAAAGAATCAGATTTCTCATAGTTTGTTTCATTTGGGACTTATACCTAGATGGAGCCATATTTGGGTTATGTGGACTTCATGATTTCCTACCAATGTATAATACCTCATGATTCATGGTCGGTTTGAGAAAAAAGAGGAGGAATCATATTTGAAGATCACACTTCCCACATCATCTACTGATAGATGGTACTTGAGCCTGAAGGGATAGAAAAAGGGGATTTGAATGTTCCAATTTCCTCTCTCATGTTGATATCTAGGACATACATGTTTAACGGTCTATCTGGATGTGTTTCAAGATGAGACTTAGCAGAGAAAGAGGACTACCTCGCATGGAAAGATCAAGGACTTACCTCAGTGGGAGTTCACTAAAATGGGTTCTGGGAAAGGGGAGGAGCACTATTCCTCACCAAAGGGGAAGGAAATCATGAACCCTTCACTTTTCAATGTCCCTCATTGAATAGAAAGAATAGTGATTCCCCTTGATCCCATGAATGGAGAGGTTCACATTATCATCCCACATTTGGACCCCGTGTAACCAGAGAATGTAGACTTATGGACATGTTGGGGGTCTGCACGATTGTGGGGACTACCTTAATGACTCCGGTTACCATAGATGTGTAGACTCAGAAGGGAGAAATTGTGTGACAAATGGTCTAATCATACGGGTCCAGTGGCATTGGAATTGGCTTTGGCCTGATGTCGATGGACTGGTTCATGGAGGGGCTATGGAGAACCAATCAGTAATAGAAGGACAATATCGAAACCAGAAGGTGGAATTCCAGAACACACCCCATTCTGCATACCATTTATTTATGCATGATGGGGGATTTCCAACATAGAGTATTTTTTTGAACGTGGAGGGGACATTCATGTACTGAAGTGGTACATGGACCTATATTTGAAATGAAAACTGTGGTGGTACATGATTCTAGGTTCCATCCACATAGTATGGTTCCATGCACTATAGGGATTCATCCGCATATCGATGCGCTAGGCGGTATGCCAGATTGAAGAGGGGAATTCTACCTGTGGTTCACTAGAAGATCATCCAGAAATGAAATATATCTTTCAGTTCTCTAATTAGAATTGTAGAAAATTTATTTTTTATTTGTTTCCTTCCTTTTATGGTTTGCTGGATGTTTATACCTACTGGAAATTGTTCACCGATCAGTACATTGTCAATCTTTCATCTTCAAAGTCTTATGTCCATAGTTTCCAAAACAACTCATTAAATTATTACAAAACCATCCTCTTTTCAGTTCCCCTTTGTGGTCACTTTTATAGAGTGCTCGAGAATTTGTGTTTATGGGTTATATGGAACCTTTTGCAGAAACCCATGAAGGAATCACCCAGCCTGCAGACGACTCAGTCAACCATGGTTCATGGGGTTGCAGGTCGCAGGACGCTGCCGACTTCTTCTCATCTCTGAACTGCTCAGTAGGTGGGGAAAAGATGCAGGTACATACCATTCGATCATGTTTTCACTAACGACATGTTTAATGGGTGGTTGTACGATGGTGGAAATTCTCCACCTTCATTCCTCCAACGAAACTATTCTCGATGACTTGGTTCACTGGACAATGCCACGTGGGCCAGTGTTTTGTGGGAAATCTAGCGGACTGTCGATTAATGGTATATTCCATATGTGTACCATTCATAGAATTCAGTTTCTGAACCACACTTTTTTCTTTTCCAATTTGTTTTCAAACTTCTCCTCAAATTTTCAATCAATCATGCATATTATTCCTTTAACAAAATTTTGAGAGAATTTACCTCCCCTTTGCGGAGTTTTCATGACCCTACAACCTATATGAAATTATTTTTTAAACTTTTCAGACCATAAATTCAATATAGTTTATATATTAGTTTTTTTAAACAATTCAATATGTAAATGAACATATAAACACTACTTAAATGTTGTTTTTATTTACATAAAAATTATGATTTATTGGGTAGGTTTGATTAATCCCTACTCAACCATTTCAAAATAGATATACTTAAATAACATTTCACAATTCTAAATAGAACATTTGAAATAGGATCACTTCACCTGACCCTACATGAGCATTAGAAGTATCCCTTTGGTGTATCATATACTAGATGGATACCTTGATACATTTGAAAATAATTTTCAACTAGCCAGAATGACAGTCTTTAAACCTAAACTTTTGAGTAACTTCAAACATGATGTCCCAATTTATAGATTCAAAATATTTTTTAACATCCATTTTAAGATAAATTCCATCATTTTTACTTTATTTCATCAATATCTTATATATTAGGAGGTTTTTACAAAGTAATCTTGTATTTTACTCCCATGGAAAAATACAAACTGATTTTTGGAGACCACCCTCCAAATGACGGAGAGTATAGTGGCTAGTATTTATCTATAGATACCATGCATGTGATACCTATATCAAGAGAATCATTTAAGGTCTACAACAACACATTTAACATGAGTTTAAAAGAAAATTCTATAGCCTATGCATATCTAAGAAACACATTTCTTCTAGTATTCTCATAAAACAATAGTCTCTATTTATAAACATATCTGGATTATAAAAACAATGAAAGGTAATGTGATTGTAATTCATAGTACTTTAATTTTATATGTATTTTTTCCAAAATAATCATTTTTTCATAAAATAATTATACATCGGTAGTATCTCCTTCATAAAACCTCCCCATTATGGTTGTACTCTATTATTCATCATGGAAATTGATGTTCACAGTCACAAATTCCATTTATTATTGTAAAACTACTACAACACTCATCTAGACCCCCTTTAGTTTGTCTCCTTCAATTCCCTATATGTTAAAAAACCAAACAACAATTTAGGGAATAAGGAAGGGTTTACTTGATCTTTAGTAGAAAACGTAAGGATTAGAGTTTCCTCTCCAAATTAATTATCCTATATTTCTACATTTAATACTAGAGAAACTCTTCATTCATTCTTTTCTAAAAAAGATATCATCTATCATCATGATCAAATTTCTATTTTCAACAGTATCCATGTGTGGAGATTCTTTCTACATATGGTCTATTAATACACATTCATCTTGAGATATATTCACCATCCCTTTCATTATATTTTATTATTATATAGATTGCACTTCCATGATATCCATTTCAATATTCCCAATTTTTTTCATTTCATTTAATGAACCTCATGATCATTAGTTCATTCTTGTGAATCTATTTTCCTACCTAAAGCATGTGCATGCTTTTTGACTTCCTCGTTTTTTATTTTTGAATAGAATTTATCTGACTAGAATGGAAATATTTTTTTTCATTTCATTGACAATTTTTTCTTTTATTAGTTTTAGATTTATAACTAGGATGTATTTTTCATGTAATTTTCAGAATAATGACTTGACTGTTCGCAACATCCATAAATTTCTTCTAGAAAATGGATTTTTTCCAGAGTAGATTGACTTTTAAAAACCTCTCATAAATACAATTTTTTATTTTAACCATGTTTCTTCTTCTTATCACTAATTAGTTTATTATTTTTCTATAATATCATCCCCATGACCCATACCAATTCTAATGGAGAGTCATTTTATACCAAAAAATATAGTATTTTCCCCAATTGTTTCACAACATAATTAATAACCACTAAAAAAATTTCATTCATGGTTATTATTGGTATGCTTGTGAAAAACTACTTGTATCATGGTCCCACTCCATCCATTTTTCACCTTTCATGAGTAGTATTATCTTTTGGAGTCAGATTCAAACTTATTTAGTGTATGAGTGTTGTTTGATTGATTTCATTTTTTCCATGTACATCCAGTTTTTACATTAGAGCATGAACCACTAGATAAAACATATTTAGTATCAATAAAGTAATAAGTAACAACTTTTACCTTCTTCTGAAGAGTGGGTTTCAAAATAGATTTATATTTAAACAGATATGGTTTTTGATCTTTTTATAAGATACTCTAAGACAGATCAAGAAACAATTTATGCAATGCATGGATCCCAAACCGAAGAGCGATTATCCTATTAAATTAATTAAAAATTTATCCCTACCTCCCTCCCCACCCACCACCTTTGATGTTTTTGGAAATGTGAAATAAAATATAATGAATAGTTGGGTTGGTTTGGATGATACAGATAGATGTAGTGTCAGAACTGCACATGCAGTATGAGCCATGGTTCTATCCCAACATTTGTATTGTGGTGAAGGCACTCTATCCCATCCCCAAACTCACCATTCCCTAATATTACCAATTCATCATGACCACATCCCTTAATATCCCAAATTAATGATGATCAGTTTTTAGATTTCTGCCAGTATATGATTGTCTTTAACAACTATATTTTGATTCTTGTAAAAACAATATATTTTTAAAGACGTTTGGGTTGTCATGATTGTTTTTATTTCATTTTTTATTTATTATCTTATCTTAATGCTTCAATTTTTATTACATAAGTGGAATGTTTTCATGCTAATTCATTTACAATGTTTAATTTTTTCTACTTATTTATTTGAATGGAATTAGTGCATGTTGATCATGTAGAACACATCGTTTTAAATTTCATATGAACTCAAAAAAACTCACTTATTTCTATCACATATATTTTTCAAATTCTTGTTCAGTTTCAATATTTTAATTTTTTATTTATGTTTGGTCTATTGTACTTTGTTTTATATTTTCATTCAAATTATAATGTTCAGATAATTAATTAGAGTGAAACATCACCAAAAATAATACATCAATTAGATATATATTCTCTTTTTAAGTGTGACAACAATACTGAAAATTTAACTACTTTTTTATGATAGAAAAATTTGTTACATGGGTTTGTTGAAGAAACTATTAAAGTTATAGGAGGTTACAGTTAGAAGGTCACAACCTTAAACATAAAAAAATCTGGAGTTAAGTCAATAATTCACATTGAGGATCTTTTCAGGGTTAGAGTTTTAGAGAATTAGGACATAACTGTTACATTACAATACCAATATTACAAACTATACACTTGTAACCAGTTTTAGTTTTTTCATAAAATAAACTCCTAAAAAAGTAACATGTCAAATTCCATGTTTTTGACAGCATGAATTTTTCGTGATCCCATCCTTGACACTATTCATCTTTTTGTCTAGTGAAAAACATTTAAAAAATTGAGGTGACCATAAAAAGCTCAGAAAGGGTTATAAAATAAAGAAATAAAACATTAGTCCATCAATACATAAAGAACATAATCACATTAACATACCTCATGAAATCATAAGATTTTATGAATAACACACAAAAATCATAAATCATAAAGCTAACTTATGACCAACATAAAATAATTACATTATAGATTTCACAGCTACACAGTGACTTGCGTTTGGAATACTAATACCAGTATATTCCCTAAATATCTTGGGAGATAGATTAACATTTAACTCTGTCATGTTACACAATTCATTTGAGATCTATCTCAGACTCACCAGTCATGGGTTTATCATAAAACCACCCGTATATGTAAAAAATTAACAACAACCATAACATATTCATAACACATAAAACGTTCATAAATTAAAGATAACATTTCCACATTGCAATAACAATATATCAATTCAACATATTTACGTAATCAATGCCTTATCAAACCATTTAAAACATTTAATACAGATATTTTTGAATCAATGGGTCACTTTCCACTTTGATGCTTTTAAATGAATTAAAATTTTAAAACATTAATATCCATATAAATATTTCCTTAAAACCATTTTGAATACATGGAAATTAATGAAAAATATTTAAAAGAATAAATCTTTAAAACTTTTAAAATGAAGTTTCAGTTAAAGAGTCTCGTAACACTTGAGAAACACTTGACTAAACATAATTAAAGAATAAAAATACAAAACATATAGTATCATGAGAATAAGGATATTCATAATATAATATTTCAAAGGGAGTTATATACACCGTATAAAATTAAATTTGAGTATAACAGCAAATAATTCTCAATGGAATGTAGATTGAGACGAAATCCCTTACAAATATCGTACCATTATATTAGCGATAAATCAATGAAATAATTATGTGTGAAAAATATAAATAAAGCCAATATAATTAAGTATTATTTTTTAAAAAATAAGAGGTCATTCACACAAATTTATATTATTACATAATCAATAAGCATCAGTTTAACCCAATGAATTGAAAATGGGTTAAGAAGTTCACTTACAAAAATTCGATAGCCTAACGATGTCGCTTTAAAATTCAGAAAATTTGTTGATGAGTGAAAAAAGGGTCACTCAGCACATAGAAAGGAAATATATACAAATAAGGATATATAATTACATATCCCAACATAATAATATTGAAATTAAAATACATGACATAAAATATGTCTTTGACTAAAAGATTATGATGAAAGGTTCCCTAACCAATTTGGTAACTTATGAAACATACACCACATGAAATAAGGATCATAAAATGAAGATGTAAATACCAATAAATTAAATTATATTACAAAATTAATACAATCATGGTCATTACATATACCATATAAAAGGATATCATGGAAAATATTGTATGAATCATAGGGGAATAAAAAGTGTGACGAAAACCCCTTAACTCATGTCTGACATGACTCGTTTGATCCTTGTTTTTCCAAAAAAATAAAATTAAGCTATTTTATACCTGATTCATAAAATTTTTAATGTTTTTTATTCCTTTTTATGTCACTTATTTCATTGATATTACAATTATAAATTATTTTAGTTCATATAAGACATTTTGTTGATGTTCAGAACATTAGTAAAAAATTGAACTTGTTATAATTACAAATTGTCCATGTGGTCAAAATTACATTATATACATAATGATATTAATAATTTAGATATCATATATATCATATATATCCATTATATATGTATTTAGAATAGTCCATAACATTTGGACATATGAAATGAAATGCACTGTTCATGGAGACGGTAAATCGTACGTACACACGAACGCTAGTTTTATTTCCTTTTCATTTTTAAAAGAATGAAAACTAAATGATACATAGGCATATTAAAATTACAGTATAATATATATGTTATATATGTTACAAATGTTCATAAATTCTATCCTTAATATTTTCCATGTATAGCATGAACGAGTCATATCATTTTGAGGGGGCGGTAGTCCGCACTTCCTCAAATGAAATTATCATATTTACGCGTTATGGAAAGCATAAAGGTATATTTTAAATTTAAATATAGAAGAATAAAGATAAAATAATTATCATAAATATCATATATAATTATAGTTCTATCAAAATATCTAGAATAAGTGGTGGTAGGGGAAGATTGAACAATCATCGTTTCGTGAGGTAATAGTTCGTCGTCCATAGAAACAATGTGTCTGTATCCATTAGATGGAGGTTTTTGGAAGTGTACTTCGAATTCATCTCATAAAAAATATAGTATAATTATGATAATGTTTTTTTTATGTAAACAAATAATAATTGTAGCAGAGGGAGTCAAGTAGTAAAATAAAAGAAGAGAATTTGAGAGAAGACGTTACCTTTAAATCGGGTAACTACCTTTGGTTTAAACCAAAACACTTTATTGATGTTCCTTACGGCTAGGTTAAGGCTTAAATGATGAAGATAGTAATGTTGGTAGATTATTGGATAAGAGTTTGGATGATCCAAGAGGTTTTAGAGGTGTGTGTAATGGGATATATGTGGTGTCATTTTATAAGAGGGAGAAGGGGCTCTTTAGGAATGATTGAAAGTATTATTTTATTATAAACATATTTTCGGTTTAAAAGGGTCCAAAACATATTTAATTCGAATATATGGTATATATGATTATAAATAAAATCATCCAATAAATATTTTATGGTTATTGGATATTTTTAAATCCTTATAGTTTTTATTTAACCCTTTGTTAACTTATTTATCTTTTACCATGTCCTCTTATATATTCATCCTGTATGGTTAATATATTTACTATTAAATGAAAAGAGACCCAAAATGTATCATTAATGAAAATTTTAACATCATATATGTAATTTTTTTGAATCTTATAATTTTATGATATTTTTATCTTTTAAAAAAATAATATTCGTTTTAAAAACACATTTTTTTCGGTTTATAAACATTTCATATCAAGACTATTAAAAAATCAATAACAACATTATTATTTTAAAAAAATCACTAATTAAAATATAAAAACTCATGATTATCTATAAAATTCGTGGATGTAATTAAAAGTTTGAAAATAAATATATTTTAATAATTATAATATCATTTATTGGAATCCTTTATTAATGAAGCAATTACTACATCACCATTGTGTCTTAATTAAATTAAATTTAATGAATAAAAATTATAAATTAAATATCATGATGTAGGAAAACATTGTAGATTTAAAATTAATATTTATAGTCAAAGTGATCACATATATAACCCCATATACAATTATTTTAATAAAAGCTATATGTTTGTGTTACTTTTGTATTTACTTAATATTAATTAATATAAAGTGTCATTCTCACTCCCATGTGGCTCCATGGGGTCCCCAAATCATCCCAAGGATTCCCTTGGTCGATAATATCTCATCCAATTGGGTTATGAAAAGTGTAAAGGTAATTTAATATTATTATCATATTATGTTAAACCCTTATTTACCATATTTACCCATTGATCATGGTAAATAAAATATTTACTGAAGTAAATATTAAAAATGTCTAAAAATAAAAGTTGCCTATTTACACAATTTGAACCTCCTGATTCCAAATATGCAATCCATTTTTCCAAATTTAAAACACAAAAGTTGCAGAAATTAAATTAGAATTAATTTCTGTTGTCAAAACAAAAAAAAAGTGTTTTAGAGAGATAATAATTATCAAATGATTAACACATTTTATGTCTAATTTCAAAGTGAAATTTCTTCAAATGACACAAATTGGATTAAATGGTAAAAATAAAATATAACTACACTTTATATCCAATTGAAAAGATAATATAACTATATAAAAAATTACATTAAAAGGTAGTTTTGAATTAATATGCAGTATTCTCCACTACTCATTAGAAAAATGAACATTTTCAGAAAAATAACAAAATTTCATCCAAAGTAAATTTTTATATCCCAATTATAAAAAAGAATATTATTTTTTGAAATAGAACATATAATAGTGAAAAAATATATATTTAAAAATGGATCTCCATCAATAGGTTGTAAATCAACCTTTTAGAGAATATTAGAATACTTATGCTTAAAATTGGATTCAATCACATTTTAAGATACTAACATTTATTGGATAAATGAAAAAACATTTAACCAACATTTGTAATAATATTTCAGTTATTTTGATTCATTCACTCCAATAAAATATCAATGTTTCAACTACCATTTAAAATAATAATATTATTATATTATTTTTTTGGTATAACTCAACGTTGTGTGTAATGTTAGATTTCAAAGAAACTAGTTTTTGTGTATAAGATATTCCATCAAACATGTCATCCCCTTTAAATTAAATTTAATATTTATTTCAAAATATTAATAAATATGAAAATGACATGTTCTTTATTTACCGAGGATGTTAAATCATTCCCCCATTTTGGAAAATGCATCCTCGCAATTTTAAAATTAGGATCGGAAACATCATTGAAAGTCTCACATAGAAAAAAAGAGTCAACAAAACTATCACTTTAAAAGATAGAAAGAGAATTACAAAGGCCACCCGAGACAACTCATACTAGGATTCCATGTAGGAAAAATGGATATGGGAGAGAAACTAACCTTCAAGTTATGATGGAGAGTGATATAAAAAATGATTAAGAAGATGATAACTACAATAAAATCACAAAATTTTTATGGGTTAAACGGTCTTTGATTATCCAGTAGGAAAATTTAACAGAAAACATTTTTTTATGTTACATTTCATAAATTTCAGGAATTTATTTATGAGATTAATTAAAAATATAATGAAACATACTTACTTCTAATATAGACTTTCATCCTTTTCTAAATTCCTACCAAAAACACATCTATTCTCGAAACGATGAGTATTCTAGATTACTTGGTCACACCTGAAGCTCTAGAATAAACATACATAGTATCACATAATCTATAAAAGATGAACTATATATTCCCCCTATCTTTATAAATCAATAAAAATCTAAATGGTTAGTACGAGATCAGATAATACCCAAAATGGATAATCCTTTATAAAAAAAATGCTACTCTTAAACTCCATAATTCAACAAATAGTACCCAAATTTCAACAAAGACCATTCAGTAGACAATTTTCCTTGAAATTATTCATCATAATCCATACTAATATTGAATCCCAAAACTCCAAAAAATTTAATCACATAATATTACACAATAAATTGTAACATTTATCTCAAAATAACTTCTACTACTTTTAGAGTATCATACTGAAGTGTAATTAACCTAATCAAATATTCTCTATGATAGATTAAACATTTCCATAAATAACCAAAATTTACATGTGTCCACAATAAAAACATATATTCTTCTAAAATAAAATGTCAACCATTACTCCACAAATGAGATCCCATATTATTCTATTTTCCTTAAGCATATAGTGTTCCCCAAAAGAGATAGCATCTTCCAAAATAACCATTATTTCTTAATCACCAAATCTTTTTTCTAAAAGGATATCCATTTGATAAAAAATAATTTCTCAAAATAAACGTATTCTTGATCCATAAAATCATTTATCTAAAAATAATAATTTTTTTTAATCAGGGACTTCTTGTAGTCCACTAGTAGGGAATGTTCCCTTATCGCCATTCGGTTGTGGGTTCAATTCCTACGGCCTTGCCGGATGCGACGGGTTGTCACCCATCATATGGGTTGTCCTTATTATAAAACTCAAAAAATAACCCTAACATGTTTTGACCTCGAAGGATTTATTATTCCTTTAATTTTCATCCCAATACATTAATATCAGAACAACTTATGTATTTTCATTTTTTATCTCCACATGATAAAATAAAAGTTTTACCAATAAAAAGAACATCATACCTTGATCATAGTATCCATATGGTTCCCTCATTATCTTATTATTCTAGGTAGAAGGTCCATGCATTGCAATAATTATTTAGAGCTCCTTCAAAATAATTTTCTTCATTCATCCAAATAAACCTTGTACAACTTGGTTCTTATGGGTGTTGACAAAATTATTTTTTTCTAAATAATCATCTATGAAATATAATTTCAAAACATCTGATAAAATGTGATATTTATAAAATAGTCGGATCTAGTTTGAGTTGAAACATTCAATCAATGGTCCTTTTAAAATACCATAAGTATTTTCTATGAGACTATTTTGTAAAAGAAAATATAAAAATGTTGTGCAAGGTTCTCCTTCTTTAGCACCTTTTTTAAAATCATAATATGCATCAAAATCCTACGATAAGGTAAAATATTTGAAAATTCCTTGATAATATTTACCTTTAATGAAAATATTGGAATATTGTGAAAATATTATTTTCTTAAATACATCCCATGATCCACGATGATATCGAGGTACATGGGAGGTGTTTGGTGTCTCAAAAAATTTCTTGTAAGGGAGTTGTATGATAGAAAAATATTCACAATAATCTGAACATGACTTTGCAATAATTATTACCAGCAAGTCATCAGGAAGAGATAAGAAGGTTGTTTTATATCCTATTTCTCCCATTTTTAATCAACTTTACTTGATCTAAAAAAGTTATAAAACAATGATTTAACTGAAATAATAGACATCAGGACTAACCATGTGTTTAACGAAAACTCTCATTCCCTAAAGTTATCTTAACCTACCTCTGATGCCATCTATAAGGCCCTAGCCTTAAACATTACATAATATTGAGTTAAGTCAATAATTCACATTAAGGATCTTTTTAGCTTTAGAGTTGTAGATAATTAGGCCATAAATGTTATATTTCATTTCAAAAATTACAATGTAGACACATCAACTCATTTTCCATTTTTTATCAAATAAAAAATCTTAAAAAAAGCAACATGTCTAGTTCTATGTTATAGATATCAAGACTTTTTCTTGATCCCATCCTTGACCCTATTCATCTCTAAGTCCTGTGAAGAACATTTAAAAACCCTATAAGAGCATAAAAATATCAGTAAGGGTTATAAAATAAAGAAATAAATCATTATTCCATCAATACATACAAAAGTTCTTTAACATACCTCATGAAATTATATGATTTTATGAATAACACATAGAAATCTCAAATCATAAAGGTAAATTATAGAATATATAACATACTTAAATTTTAGCTTTCATGGCTGTATAGGGACTCATGTTTGGAATAACCATCACAGTATATTCCCTAAATATATTAGGAGAAACATTAATGTTTACCTCCATCACATTACTCAATGCATTGGCGAGATATCTCAGGCTCACCCTCCATTGGTTTATCATGGAACCACCCATATATGTAAAGAATGAACATGACGCATAACATATTCATACCACATAAAACAATCATAAAGTAAAGCTAACATTTTCAAATTTCATTCACAATATATCATTTCAATATATTGATATAATCAATGCTTTATCAAACCATTTATAACATTTTCTAATGATATTTTTTAATCAAAGTGTCCCAGAACACATTGAAGCTTTTAAAATAATTAAAATTCTAAAACATTATTTATATATAAATAAATCCTTGAAACCATTTTGAAAACTTTTACATTAATGATAATTATTTGAAAGAATAAATCATTAAAGATTTTAAAATGATATTTTAGTTAAAGAGTCTCATAACACTTGAGAAACACTTGACTAATCATAATTAAAAATAAAATAAAACAAAACATATAATATCATGAGAATAATGATATTCATGATATAATATTTAAAAGGGATGTATATACACAATATAAAAGTGAATTGGTGCATAATAACAAATAAGTCTCAATGGAATATATATTGAGATGAAATCCCTTAAAAAGATCATTCCATTATATTAAGGATAAATAAATTACATAATTATGTGTGAAAAATATAGTTAAACCCAATATAAGTGTATATTATGTTTAAAACAATCAGTGGTAATTCACACGTATTTATAGCACAACATAATCAAGAAGTGGGAGTTTAACCCAAATAATTGAAATTGGGTTAAGAAGTTCTCTTACAGAAATTCGACAGCCTAACGGCGTCGCTTTAAAATTCAGAAAATGAGTTGATGAGAGAATAAAGGAATCTCATCACATGGAAATAAAATGTATTGAAATAAGGATATAGAATAACATATCCCAACATAAAAATGGAAATTAAAAGACTTGATATAAAAGAAGTTTGTGAGTAAAAGAGTACAGTGAAAGGTTCCCTTACCGATTTAGTAACTTAAAAAACATACACCACATGAAAGAAGGATCATAAAATGAAGATGTAAATACCCATAAATTCAAGTGTATTACACAATTAATACAATCATGGGTAGTACATACACCACAAAAAAGGAAATAGTCACAAATATAGAATTAATCTCATGGAAATATAAAATGAGATGAAAACCCCTTACCTCGTGTCTAACATGGCTAGTTTGTTCCTTGTTATTCATGAATAATAAATTTAAGTAAATTTATAATTGCTTCAAAACCTTGTTCTTGTTTATTATTAGTGTTTATGTCACTTATTCCCTTTCTATAACAATTATTAACTAATTGAGTTCATATCGGACATTTTGTCGATGATCGGAACTTGAGTAAAAAATTTAACTTCCTATAATTACAAATTGTCCTTGTGGTCAAGATTACATTAAATATATAATTATATTCATGATTTAGATATTGTATATATCAAATATATCCAGTATATACTTATTTATGATAGTCCATAACATTTGGACATAAGAAATGAAATTCATCATTCATGGAGACCGTAAGTCATACGTACGCAAGAATGCTACTTTCATTTCTTTTACATTTTTAATGGAATTAAAGTTAAATGATAAATTTGTATATAATAATTAATTTATTATATATAAGTTATATATAATACATAATTTCATAAATTCCATCTTTTATAGTTTCCATTTATAGCATGAATGAGTCATATCACTTTGAGGGGGTGGTAGTCTGAACTTCCTCAAATGAAATTATCTAATTTACGCATTATGGAAAGCATAAAGGTATGTTGTAAATGAAAAATAAAGAAGCATAGAGATAAAATAAATATCATATATATATAATATAATTATAGTTCCATCATAATTTCCATCATAAGAGGTGGTAGAAGAAGATTTAACAATCATCATTTCGTGAGATAGTATTTCACAGTCCAGAGAAACAGTATGTTTGTATCCATAAGATGGAGGTGTGTGGTAGTGTAGTTAGAATACTTCTCACACAAAAAACCTTGTATATTGAGTATATTGTTGTTTTTATGTAAAAAATGAATTTGAAGATAATAGTGAGTGAAGATTAAAATAAAAGAAGAAAACTTGAGTGAAGACTTTACCATTAAATCATGTAACTCCCTTTGGTCTAAACCAAAAGGATTTATTGAAGTGCCTTCAGCCTATGGTAAGGCTTTTATGTGGATTATAGGGATGTTGGGATCTTATTGGAGGATAGTTATGACAATCCAAGAGGCTTTAGAGGTGTGTGTAAAGGGGATATATGTGCTGTCCTTTTATAAGAGGGGGTATGGGCTCTTTAGGAATGTTGGAATGTTTTATTTTATTATAGACTGATTTTCGGTTTCAAAAGGTCCAAGAATTATTTAATTAGAATATATGGTACATATAATTCTGTATAAAATAATCCAATAAGAATTTTAGAGGTTATATATATATTTTAATCCTTATATTTTTTATTTAACCCTTTGTTAACTTATTTAACTTTTACCATGGCCTCTTATATATTCATACTATATGGTTAATATATTAACAATAAAATTCCAAGTGATCCAAAATGGATCATTAATGACATTATTAACATCATATATGTCATTTGGCTGAATCTTAGATATTTAGTATTGTTTTATCATTTAATAAAGCATCATTCATTTTAAAAACTCATTTTTGTTAATTTATAACCTATTCATATCAAGACTTTTAAAATACTCAATAAAAACATAACTCTTTAGAAATAATAGCATTAATTAAAGGATAGCAGGTCATTATTATCTATAAAATTCTTGAATGGCATAAAATATTTCTAAATAAATTTATTTTAATAATTATAATATCATTTATTTGAATCCTTTATTAATGACGCAATTACTACATCACCATTGTGTCATAATTAAAAGAAATTATTTAATGTCTAAAAATTATAATTAAAATACCATGATGTAGGAAATATTTTTAGATTTCATGTTAATATATATAGTTGAATTGATCACTGATATAACCCCATATGAAATTGTTTTACTAAAATATATATGTTTTTGTTACTTTTGTCTTTACTTTAAATTAATTAATATAAAGTGTTATTTTCAATGCCATGTGGCTCCATGGGATCTCAAAATTGACCCAAGAATGATCTTTGTAATAAATATCTTATCCAATAGTGTTAGGACAACTGTAAAGCTAATTTAATATAATTATAATATTATTTTTTATTCTTATACCAGATTTATCCGCTAACCATGGTAAATAAAATATTTATTGAAGTAAATATTCATAATTTTTAAAAATAAAAGATATCTATATAAATAATTTGGACTTACTAATTCCAAATAGGGAATCCATTTTTCCAAATTCAAAACATATAATTTGATGAAATTAATTTAAAATTAATTCCCATTGTCAAAACAAAAAGTGTGTTTTTAAGAGATAATAACTATAAAAACATTGGCACTTGTTTATGTCCAATTTCAATGTGAAATTACTTCCAATGGCCCAAATTGTATTAAATGGTAAAACTAAAATATAATTAAACTTTAAAAACAATTAAAAAGATAATATAACAATATAAATATATTAAATTAAATGGTATTTTTGAATTTAAATGCATTATTTTCCACTATTCATTAAAAAAATTAACATTATCAGAAAAATAGAAAAATTTCATCCAAAATAAATTTTAATGTCCCAATTATGAAGAAGGATATTATTTTGTGAAATATAACATATAAAAGTTAAAATCTCTATATTTATAAATGGTTCTCCATCAAAAGGCAGTGAATTGACCTTTTTAATAATATTAGAGTACTTATGCTTGCAATTAGATTTATTCACATTTTAAGCCTCTAACATTTATTAGATAAATTTAAAAACATTTAACAGACATGTGTAAACTTATTTTAGTTAGTTCGGTTCATTACTGCCAATACAACGACTATGTGTTAACTACCATTTAAAATAATAATATTATTATAATATTTTTTTGGGTATAACTCAACATTGTGTGCAATATAAGATTTCAAAGAAACTCATTGTTGTGTATCAGGTATTCCTCCAAACATAGAATACCCTTTAAAGTAAAATTAATATTTAATTCATAAATATTAATAAATATAAAAATGTCATATTCTTTATTTACCTATGATGTTAAAATAATTTTTATTTGGATACTAAAACATCATTATTTATTAGCATTAAAAATCACATGACGAGACAAAAAATAAATGATATTAAGGTGATAAATTTGATTTACATTTTCATTTAGTTGTAATAGTATTTCATATGATCAATTACAGTTAACCTATGACATTTTATATTCTGAAATACTATTTCTATAATTTTTTCTCATGAGCCCTTCCACCATTATTTATAAAACTAAAAGATATATTTGAGAGTTCATTGGCCTAAAAAATGGTCCCACCATTTAACATTATTTGAAAAACCTGGTATTAAAATATATATTTTTCTATAACAGATTCAATATGTTTTATATATTTTACATCATTATTGGATTTGAGGAATTATTTATGTTATTTTACCCCCTGTTATGGAAGATAGGTGTCACTATGGTTAAAACGTTTTCAATTCAGTTCATTTTTTATTTTTTTTATTTTCTTTAAATGGGTTTTATTGAATGTTAACACGAATGATTACCTTTTCCCTATTATGAAGCATCATGTCAGTTTTTTGTTTTAAATTTTACCCCGACCTTAAAATCATGATGTAATGATTCAAATATTTTACAACACCACATGCATAAATTATTGCATTATTATAAAGTTCTATTTATTTATTTCAATTTTCATTATTTTCATGATCCATAATTAGGTTTGATTTACTACCTAATTCAATATACTGAAAAAATGGTCTTGAAATCTTGAAAAAACAGGTTATCTAGTATATAGTTGCACCAGTGTGGTGTTATTCATTTAAGACCCAAATTTATTTCATCATTTTATTTATATTTTAGTCCTATAAAATGTTACTTTTTAAGGATATTTTTTCTGATAATTTAATCTGTTTTGGTAAATAAATTTGTTTAGGTCGTTTGAAGAAAAAATTTGACTACCAAAAATCTGATCAGTGAAATTTGTGTATTTAATTTTCATTATAGGTTGTATTCATGACCATCTTGAATAACTATTACTAAATTTATATCTCGATATATTTTCTAATGAAAAATACTTTTATGATCGGATTATAGGTTATCTTGATGAGCATTATGCATTATCATGTTTGTTTTTTCATATGCATTAATGGTTTTCATGATTGTATTTTCATATGCATACTGAGATTTTATGATTATATTTTTATATGCATAGCAGGTTTCATACTTGTGTTTCCATGTTCATATAACATGACCTCATGTCTTATTTTACACATGAAAACTATTTTTTCCATGTGAAAACCTATTTTTTAATGCAAACCCGTTTTTATTTTGTTTGTTACATATGAAAACATATTTTTTATTATACATAACTATTATTATGTTATAATTATATGAAAACTTATTATTATACATGACTTTACTAGGTTTTTTACACCTATTTTCATGTTACAAGAATTATTCAATTTTTTCCTGTATTATAAACACATGCATTATGTGAACCTTATGTTTTTTCATCTATGTTACAATGTTACTTGTATTATAATTATACGAAACCTATTATTCATTATAAAAAAGTGAATTGTGTTATCTATATTATGAAAACCTTCATAATATATAATTATAAAAAATATTTATTTTTAATAGTGCATTATGTTTCCAATATTATGTATAATAATACATTATGTTATTATAAAGTGTTCAGTGATTAAACATTCACCTGTTGTTTAATTTACGAATAAAAAATAATATTATGCAGTTAAATGAAACTCCCACCAGTATGGGGCATGCTATTTACCAGAAGATGATAATAAAACATAGCAGAGAGATTACTGATTCACTATAATAATTTGGAAAATGTGCATGTATTAGGTTCCCAAGATCAGTTGATAATATATATACAAAACCATACTCAGAATTATAGTGATTATTTAGAGTTTATATATCCATGCAAGCAGTGTGTAGATGGAGAAAAGAGGATTCACACTACACTTGTACTCAACTAACAACATTGTGAGAATGATAATAAGCCAAGGAAGACTAGAAGAAGAGAGTGAAACATACTGGTGGGTTGATCAGGTAAAATATGAATGGTGTGGTTCCGATTTTGTTATGTGTTTGTGTATTTGGTACCAAAAACAAACCACTTATTCTATAGTTTTGGATTTATAAATTTTTGTTGTGTGTGTGTGGATTTAAGAATTTAAACATAAAACTAATTAGTTTTTTATTCCATATAAACGATATATCCCTGATTTTAACCATGAAATGATCCTTCAATTTCCACAGTTAAACTATGGTTGTATCAAGAAATAGCCACAATTAAAATTGTGGCTATTGAGGACCTAATTAAATGGTATTAACCATGAAAATAGGTTTCAATTACCATGGATAAACCATGGATCTAGCTTGAAATTGCCACAGTTTAAACTATGGATATTGGCTCCCTATAGACACTGTGTAAACCTTGGAAATAGGTAAGATATATTGCAAGAGATCTATTAACTATGGTATTGAAAAACATGACAGTAGGCTATTTCCATGGGTTTTTTTGGCTTACAACCACGGTTCTAAACCATTGTCATAGGTGAATTTAGTATTTGTGGAGAAATATATAAAGGGTATTTAACTAGAATATCAAAGCCTAATAGTAGAGATAATTTGACAAACGCCACTAAAAAATAAGTGCTCAAAACTCTAAAATATGTTTGAGGATAACCTAGGTAATTTGAACCTGAATATTTTGAGGAACATGAAATTTAAAATATAAACAACATAAAATATAAAAATCTTGAAAACAATGTATATTATTAACCAAAATTTTAATCTTCAATTGAAAAATATAGATCAAAAACCAATATGAAGTTGTAAATAGTCAAATAAGGTAAGAATAAAGTGAATTTCTTGTATTAAAAGAGTAGTTTAGAATTCCTAAAAAAATCATGCCCCTCCCATCCATTTTTAAGGAATAAAAAGAATAATGAATCCTATTATCCCTAATTAATTAAAATGTTTAGGTTATTTAATTTAATATGGATTTTGTGTAATCCTTGACAAGATCTTAATATATGCGAAATTCCTAAAAATAATTTAAGCTAATAAGAGAGAATGGGATGAGAGCTCAATAATAAATCTTAATGAGGAGTTCAGTGCCATAGTTCAGAAGAATATTCCTCCCAATCTAAAATACCCTAGATAAATTTTACTCACTTGTAGAGTTTATGGGAGTTGATATATTAGGTCCTTTGTGACTTAGGTGCAAGAATTAACATTTTACCTTACTCTTTATTTAAAAAGTTTAATCTTAAAGAGTTGAAACCAACATTAGTTTATCTACATCTCTCTAAAAGTTCCATTTTATATATTTATTGGAGGGTGTATGAGAAATTACTTGATATAGGGAAATTTTGTTTTCCCATAGACTTCCCTATCCTTGAAATGACTTGTGATAACAAAGTAATAATCATTTTAGGTAGTATAGTTTTCCATTCAGGCTATCTTGGATCGAATGGAATTTAATTTTTTCAATGATTCACCTATTTTAGTGAGATTTAAGATGATATATGTGGATGATGATGTATTTAGAGTTGATTTTGAAAGGAAAATCACAATCCTTTTTGATGGTTTTATTGTGGATACTCTTAATGAACATTTTGGATAAAATTTTATTTGAATTGATTCTATGCTTAAGCTATATTGGATCGGTAGAATTTTGAAACAAAATATGAAATACATTTCTCAGGACTCTGAAGTGGTTAATAAACTCAAAAAAATTCATGTTGAAAGGGTTTCTCATGGAAACGATCAAAATTAATAGGCCTCCCTTATTCTCAACCCTATTTCTACTCCCCTCCCTTTGGAACCCACGAATATTGAGTCTAATGTTGGGAGTGATTATATTGTTAGTTTTTATCACATTAGGGTTGATGTTGAGGTTTCCCATACGATCAAGAGTGAGTTTGATGATTTTTTAAACAATTTTCCAGTTCTGGACAACAACTCTATCCTTAATTCATTTAATTTCTTGGATAATGAATTTTCAATCCGTTAATTTTAGAAATTATTAAATGTGCTCAAGGAAACATCATATCCTTCATCCTAGGATATTTTTTTTATTAGTTAACCTAATATTTATAGTGATTAGGTTTTAGAAACAACTACATCAAATTATATAATTATAAATTTCTCAAGTGTTGGAGAAATTTTGGTTGAGGTGGTGACTAGTGAGATAGGTCATTTTGGGAAGAGTTATGAGATCTCATCTCATTTTATTTATTATTTTACTGAAAAATTATTTCATGATTATACTAGTATTAGGAGGATTAATCCAAAAAAATGTCCAATTGTTTAGAATGAATTTTTTAGGTTTCTGAATTACATGATGTCATGAGTGAAATGTTAAAAAATAATTAACACAATACCATGCATTTGATTAATAATACTTTTTTCCCTTCAAATTAAAATGAATAGAAAAACATTTATGGCATAATGTCTAGATGAGGACTTTTAATTTTCAGTAACATGGTAGTAAACCCATGGTCTTCATAGCCTTTTCATTTTTATGTTTGTTTAAATAAAAATTTCTGGCTAGATTGGGTGTTTCTCTCTATTATCACAAAAAAATATAACACTATAATTGGAATGTTTTGATTAGTACACAAAATATATTTATGATTCTCATTTAATCAATTTATTTCACTTTCCTATAATATTTCGGGTGTGCATCCATGATATAGGAGAAACAATTTGGAGAGAATTGGATAACACTTCCTTAACTCATCTCTCTGGTATTTTAATTTATATTTTGAAAATTAAGGATTTTTTTCTATTTTTTAAGAGATAAATTTTGGGCTAAAACATGACTTATTTAATGATAAAATGGGGAGGTTTATTTTTTTTAGATTAAAGTGTTAAATCTCTATTCAAAGTAAGTTAAAATTAAAATTCTACACTTCTTTGAAATATTCTTAAACATCAACTATGGTATGCTGATTTGTGTGATAAAATTTTTTATAGAGTTCATATTTAAGTGATTTTATATGTTGAATTAATTTGGTAAAACCTTATCATATTTGATATTTTTTTTGGCATTTAAATGGGGAATTTCATTCCTTACATGCTCATCTTGGTGATTTATTTATTTCCTTTTTTAAATACAAATTATAACATGCATCCTATTTTAAAATCTCTATTAATGTGATTGATTTGTTAATTAGTAATTAATAGGTATTATATTTCATGTTGAGAATTTTTTATATTGTGTAAAAATAATTTTTTAACCTTCTTGTAACCCCTTAATACATAAAACATTAACTACAGCACTGGAAATATTTTTAAACTCACATATTTAAATGTCCTTACACTTTTACATTAAACAATGGGGTAATTGTTGGGTTTTATGTATGGAGTAGAGGTATTTAAATGTGTTAATATATAATTCATTGTTATCTCATAAAAAACCTTAATGGTTTTTTGATTTTTTTTATTTGAGCATTACTTAGGAATTTGCACTATGTGAATTTTTTTTTTTGAATTTTTTGGGTTGTGATTCCACTTTGAGGAGGTTAATATTTAATAAATATTTTATTTAATTAGGTAAATAATTATTCTTTACCTCTTGAAAAAATGTATATCAGTAAGACTTTTAAAAAATTCTATACAATAATCATGGACATTATACTTTTTAATTAGAATTTAACTCAAACATATGAATCCAAATGGATTATGAAATGAAAATCATAATCCAAGTTGAACTCATTATTTTATTATCTTTTATTCATGATTATTTATGTTATTGGATGAGTTATTTATCTTGTTCTTAATTATTAAATTATCTTATCAAAAGAGACTATTTATTTATTATGACTTCTATTTATGTCTGTTTGTTATCCTAGAGGTAAAGTGATTTTTGGAATTTTGGTTGGATGAAAATTGATATTTTTTAAATTAACATTAAAATTATCAATTTAAATATTTTTGGTAAAATAATAACCATGATTTAATTGAAGACATTAGATTGTGATAAACCATTCATACTTAATTACTTGAAATAATCTATGAGGGAAAATTAATTCTTAGTGGCATTTTATATTTTTTCATTTTGATATTTACTTTCTTCCATTTAATGTGGATAATGATTAATTGAGGAAAAGTAGAGATTTATGTGTGGGGTGATTTTATTTTCCCTTTATTTCTTGTATTTCTTAACATCGTTTCTTCTACTAATTATGTATTATAATGTATAAATTACTCAATTAATGAATATTTATTTCTTTATAGTTAATTTATAGTTGTTTTTTTGTAAATCAATGATATTTGAGATAATAATGTTCATTTAATTTTTTAAACTCTCAATTTTTCATTATTTAAATTATTTGTTTGTGTTTATTTTAATTATTTATTGTTTTATTTTTGTTTATTTTATCAATTATTTGATTGTTATATATTTCTATGTTCATTTTATTTAATATTTATCTCATTTCTGAGTTTTAAATTATAATATTAACTAATTAAATTAATTTTAACATTTAAATTATTTTATTTAACTAATTTAATAATTAGTAACATTTAATTTTAATAAAAATAATTTATTATCTTTTAGTTATTTTAAATTGATTAATGTAATATTTAATTTAAGAAAATTTATTTTAGTTTTTAGTTATGTTTCTTATTAAGAAGAAATTGAATTTTTTTTGGTGAATTTTTATTTCAGTGGTTTCTATTTGTCTTTGGATGTATGAAAAATGTAGCCAAACTTCAAATGTTATTCACAAAGCTGATTTTCAAAGTGCTACCATGTAACCAATTGCGATCTATATACTACATTTGTAGTTTTGAAGAATGAAATCATGTATCCAATTTCCTCTTGATTCTATGTATCCTAATCTTAATGAACCACATACTATAATTCCCATGTACAAAAATTTTGGGAAATCACATATCCATTTTATCTACTAAATGAATTCATGTAGTGAATTTATCCTGTAATCGAAGGGAGGATCTCAAAGAGTCAATCGTATTAGGATAACCAAACCATGACATGAGATGACAATTGAAGAGGGTCCAAGCCCATGGTTGATGACAATCGGTGTTCTAGAATCAAAATGAGTAAGATGATGAAGCTCATGTTGATGGAGATGATCATGAATCACAATGTAGAAGGGGTTGAATATGAAACCAACCACGAGCCAAACTGAACATCATTTCCACTGTTGATTTCCTTTTGAAGTAAGTGTTACTTTCTCACCATTGAAGATAGATGATTCTGATAGGGCTCAACTAAAAATTGATGTCATGGATGCCCTAAGTTGTGTCGAATAATGTTGGTTTGATGTTATTCATCATAGACAAAGATCAAATAAAAATTGAACTCGCTGTCAATGTTGAGGTTTGAATCATTCCAAAATATTCTCTTGGTGATAACTCTGTAGACAATGGTGCTCCCCAATTTTACTGAGTCTAGTGAGTGATGATGAAAAAGGTCGAGCTACCATATCTGTTGAAGTCACTCATGAACCATATTTTAAAGATGACATAACCATAGGATTCATCTCACCACCTCTGAATAACCCAAAGCCAATTCCAAGCTACTGTGTCCTGGAACTCTATCTAATATAGATAGTAAAAATGTTTACTAGAGCTCATGCTTTCTTTTTCTCACCCAGAATGGAAGAACGTGACTGCAACACCACCTATGTTCAAATACTGAATTGTCCATTCTAATCAAAGGTTATCCTTCGAAAATTGGTCGATTCATAGAATGATTTAATTTCAAAAAAAAATCAATTGAAGGTTTGTTTGAATTTTTTGGGGCTATGTTTTCCATAATATTTATAATATTAGTGTTGTAGAAGAATGCACACCTGATGTTCTTTGAAATGCCTCAAAAAATTTCTTTTTCATTTCTAATTCATCCTCCATTTGATTCATACTTATGTTTACCATATTTATTTTAGATAATTTTATCAGATGTTTTGGTTGGGTACCAAACAAATGTGAATACGTACTAGTTTTTTGTTACCAACCTTGAAGATAGTTCACGATGATTTTATGGAAGGAATTGGATTGAATCCATAAAGGTATGTGGTATCAATATTTAATCTCTCAGTATAGAGAATAATTAATTTAAATGTGGAGTCAATTACTTATAATTTAATACCCTAAATGAAGTTTTCATGAGAAATAATTTCCTGTTAAAGTAGGTAAAGGTTTTTTCAAGGGATGTGATAAAGTTACATTGCAGTAGCTAAAATGAAAAAAAAAATTCATTCTTATTTTTATTGTCACCATACAAAGGTACTGTGGTTGTCACCTTTTCTAATAAATATTAATGTCTCTCTAGTAATATTTTGGGACACATAATTTTTTGGGACATAGGAGAGGATTCACATAATAATCTAATAAAAGTGGAGGAACACAATGATGAAGAAGATCAACAATGAATTAGTGGAAGATTTAGATGGAGGATAAATCGTCTTTAATGTAGAATATTTCTCTATATTTTTATTTTTTTCTTCTATTTTTTATTTATTTTGAATTATTTCATGAATAAATTTATATTTTATACTCTAATAATGAGTGGATAATCATTTTTAGGGTAATCATATTGTAGATAAATGAAATTCTTCAACATCTATTCTCTCTTCATCATTTCTATGTCAACAAAATGTTTGTTTAGTAATACCATATTCATTCTTAATGTGTTTCATTCTTACACTACTCTACATACTGAAAATTGATAATAGTGGATAATTTATTTATGTTCATCAACTAACATCCTAAAAATTAGAAAATGTTCATGTTACTCTTTTGTATTAAATAAATTTTACTATCTTTGGTTATGACTGAAATTTCTATACTAAGGAGAGATTTTTGATTAGTACATAACACGTAATGATATTTTGGTGCCCAGAGTATATTCCTTATAGAACTGAATTGGACATGTTATCATGTATTTAGAGAATAAAATCAATTTAATCGATGCATTTCGGTTTAATTACCTAGATCATATCCTACATATTTCTTTCCTCTCTCATACTACTATCTTCTTTCACTATTAACTTCAAAAGTTTATGTTTCACATCCCACAATCACCCTCATCACTCCCTTTCTTTATTACTATTGTAGTTTTTTTTATAGTTTTTGTTGGTCATGAACTCTTTTTGTCTTCTCTATGGTGAAATACTCTTACTTTTTTCTACACTTGTGGTTAGTAAATTTAATAAAATTTAAATCTTTCACATGAATCAACAGCCATGTGTGTATCAAATTGTGGTACAAGGAAGAAAATCTCAAAATGACTAAATTGAAATGAAACTAAGAATTAGTCTTCAAAAATATTTCCCCATAGACTATTTCAAGTAGTAAAATATGAATTTCATCTCAAATAAAGTTTATTCAGGGAAAATCCAGTTTTTTTACAAAAATAGTTTAAATTGAACTTTTTCAATAGAATTTAACCAATGTAAATTTTCATCCAAACTAAATCCCAAAAAATTATTTATCTACATGTGAACATATTCAGATAATTTAAAAATCCATAATAAATAGACTGGAAATTTTATGTAGTGAAGTGTAAATATATTAGTTGAATAAATAACCCATCCAATGACTTGATAAATAAAAAATAAAAAGAATGAATGATTAATTTCAAACAGGATTGTCATTTTCGTTTCATAATTCATTTGGATGCATATCCTATGAGTTAAATTTCTAATTAAAAAGTTTAAAGTTGAAGTGCACTGTGTTGCATTTGTTGTCAATGAGGCATGAAGTTGTCTTGGAATGAATGGAAGTCAAGGAATGTCACGATGAGAATGACAAAGGTTGTGATGGTGTAGGTGGTGAAGGAGAATGGCCATGGTACTAAGATGCATGTCACTTAGGAGATTCACTAAGTGGCATAGGAGATGTGGTTGAAACATTCTCTAGTTGAAATCTGATGATTGTTGAGCTGTTCTTAAAGTTCAAAGAACTTGTATCAAGATGATACAAAGTCACGACATGATTAGAAGACCATGCATTGTAGTGACAATGCATGAGGAGTTGAAGATGATCCATCCACAACCACTGAGTGGATGAAGTGGATTGAAAGAAGTCCATGCACTATCATTTAGTGCATGTGAATTAGAAGAAGATCCAATTGATCTCTGATTAGATCAATGAAGAATGTTGAAGAACATGTGTGATTCATGAGATTCAGTTGAAGAAGTCCCTCCTAAGTATTGAACACATATGGAAGAGGAGATGAAGAAGATTAAGAAGAAACCGTTTGAAATTCCATTCCTATGTGATGAATACATGTTGAAGATAATGGAGGAATTTCAAATGAAGAAGAAGAAAGGAAGAAGGAGAAATAATGAAGAAGGGAGAAGTGGCTTGGAATTTGGCATTTTACATATGGGATACTTTGTTTTTTTTAACAAAGTGTTTATTCATGCCTTAGCCAAAAATTAGGCCAGCCAAGGCCATCCCACGGGTTCAACCCCAAGGCACTTGTGGGCCTAAGGCTCCACGCCCATGGGGGATCCCATGGTGCAAGAACAAGGCGGCAGGGGGCCGTGTGTAAGCCCCCGAGGATACGCGGTGGTGAAACCCGCGCGCCTGAGGTGCATAGTGGGCGCTAGGAGCGCGCCCGCAGGAGGCATGAGTGGGCGCAGAGCGCGCCCGCATGGAGAACTCGGCGCGGGGCGGCACCGAGAGGGTTGGAAGTTCAATTGCCGAGTTGAGGCAGCGCCAGGGTGATAAAGCGCGAGAATTCCGCGGCCTGTTTTGATGTGGGACGCGGAAAAATTCCCGGGAGCGAATTCCAGCCGCTCATCTGATCTCGCGGACGATCGGCGCCGCTCATCTAATCCGCCGCGCCCCCGATCTGATCCAAGCTGTCGAAGCCTTTTTGATCACCGCATCAAACGGCCCAGCGTCCGTCTCCTTCCTCGAGCTCAGCCGAAGGTCACCCGCGACATCGCCTGAACCAGAGGCCATCTGACCACCGGATTTCGAGTTCCCGGCCACCTCTGAAGGAAGTAAAGCGTCCTTGAGGATCGTCTGGCCACACTGAATACATCCATGCAATAAAATGGGCTTGCGTGTAATGTATGGAGAATTTCGTTCGAGGCCGAGGCAAACGAAGTTGCCGAGGCATAGGAGTGTTCGTGTTTTGCATGGGATGGCCAAAACAGAGGCCGTGCATGCGTTCTAAATCGCATGCACGAGGAAGAAAATAATAAAAGAACCCGCGTTTAAACAGAGGAAAGAAAATAAAGATTTGAAAGATTTTTAAAGATCCAAAACTTTTGGGAACTTGAGTTATTATCACGCGGATGTTTAGAAGCATTCCTCTGCCTATAAAAGGAGAGCTCGAGGCCTTGGACTGCTTGCTGATCCTTTGAGAAACGTGAGTCCCGTGAGAGCACCCTTCTGCCTCGCGAAGTAGAAGCCCCGCGCAAAGAACTTGCGCGGCTGAAGGTTCCGGAGCCACCCGAGGCTTCGAAGGTCCCCTGCGCGCATTATTTGTGCGACAGGAAGAGCTCTCCCTGCCCGCATACTTGCGCGGCAGGAGTAGCTTGCGCGCCCAAGGTGTCCTCACCCTTGTGGCTTGCGCGCCTCGTGGTGTTGCATCCTGCACACCCGAGTGCTTGTGCACCCCGCGGAATTTGCACCTTGCACCCGAGGAGATCACACCTTGCGCGCTCTGTTTGAGGCAAAGGTGTTGTGTGTTCAAAGGAGAAGGCCGAGTATTTTGTGTGCAAAAAAAAAAGAAAGGGTCGTGGCAGTGTGTGTGCATGTGGGTGAAGTAAAGACCACACATTTGTGTGTGTGTGGTAAGTGGAGAAGGAAGACCCTACGGGTTATTTTCATTCAAGAGAACCCAAGGCCGTAGCATTTGTGTGTGCAATGAAGGAAGAAGGCCGAGGATACCTTGGGTGTGTTCAAAGAAGAATAAAAGAATAAATCTTGTGTGCAAAGGAAGTGAAAGGCCGTAGCCTTGTGTGGGTGAAGTGAAGACCACACCTCATTTGAGTGTGTGTGTGTGAAAATTGAAGAGGAACACCCTACGGCCATTTATGGGTGTTCAACAAGAAGTGTGAAGTCCAAGCTCAAGTGTTTGCCAAAGTGAAGAAGTTTTGTGTGCAAAGAGACAAGAAGGCCGAACCTAGGTGTGTGCACTAAGAAGTGTGTATACACTTAGAAGAAGAAAAGGGAGGACATCCACACAAAGAAGAACACACATTTATGTGTGTAGACAAATTGCATAAAGTGTGTGATGTCTGAGAAGTAGGTGTGTGCTGAAAAGAATTACACCCTCTAAGGGTTTACTGCACCAAGAAGAGAAGAAGGGGAGTGCATGCATGCATGCATGCACGCGCACACTGAACAAGATTAAATCAGTGGTGTGCGTTTGAGTTGACCAAGACCAGGAGGTTCTTGAAGAATTGATAAGGCCATGCTATCAGTGCATGAGGATGAAGAGCTTCCATGCAGTCAGTGCATGAAGTTGAAGTGACTGAGACTGGACCAGACTGAAGTTAAAGATATCAGTTGTCTGAGTATTCAGTAGTTGGAGAGAATCCAGGTCATCCTTAGAAGAAGGAGATAAATCCTGAGCAAGACGAGAAGACCTGATTAAATCAAGTGATCAGAGGTACAGAGCAAGGCCATCAGCCTTTATCCCAGGCTGCTGAGGATACTTGAAGAACTTGAAGTGAAGAAGAGCTACTCGTGCGACTCGAGGAGCCAGGAGAAGACCCTGTGGGACTCAGGGAGAAGAAGTCTTCAGTGGGATTCTGGAGCAGGCCAGTGGGACTCTGGTAACACTATGGGACGCAGTATAAAGACCCTCCTGTGGGACTCAGGAGAGATACAGTGGGACTCTATATCGACCATTGTAATACTAACAGATTATAATGGGAGAATCCATGCTGGGAGAGCATGGCAAGGATGTAGGCCTTTGGTGCCGAACCTTGTAAATCCTTGTATCCTGTGCCTTTTCATTACTGCATTATCCGGGAAAGGTTGAGAGACATAAGAAGAGTGGATCGAGGCCTTAACAAGCCATAGAGGTTTAATTGATAAGAATCAATTAGTAAAAAGTTTTAAGGGATCACTGATTCACCCCCTCCCCCTCTCAGTGATTCACACTGATCTGGGCACTACAATTGGTATCAGAGGGAAGGTTACCTCTAAAAGATCCAAGGGAGTCTTTATGAAGTGCAGATTTGAGGAAACGAGCGACCAGCCTCAAATGGAGATATCTGCCAAGACTCAGAAAAATAGAAAGAAGAAACAGGCCAAGAAGATGAAGAAAGCCTATCCTAGCTGTGATGAAGTTGAAACAATGAATGATCTTCAGAGTGAACTCAAATATCTTCAGAAGACAGTTCCCATGGAAGTGGCAAAGTGTATAGCTACAGGCATCCATGATCTTCATGAAGAAAAATCACAGTTAGAAGAAGAAGCCAATGCAATGGAAGATCAATTGGCAAAAAGGGTTGGCATAACCAACACTCTCAGAAAGCTGGTGAAGGCTAAAGATGAAACCGTTTCTCTTTGCAATGAAAGATATGAAGACACTGCTGAAGAATTGCAAAGGAGCCTTTCTGAGAAAGATTTCTTTAAAATAATGGTCAGAGATTTTTTCCATGCACTGGAAAAGAGGCACAAAGTTTCAATGAATGTCAGAGATGCTCAACTTGAAGACAAAGTAAACAGGGTAAAGGAGCTTGACAATTCATTACAGGAAATGAAGAAGGTTCATGAAGACCAACTAGAACAGTTGAAAGAAAATTTGGAAGGGAGGCTAAGAACTGTTGAGGATGAGAAGAACTCCCTCAATATGAAATGCTTAGAACTAGAGGTGATATTGAAAAATCTGCAATCACCCAAAGCTGAAGCCTCCCAGTCAGCTGAAAGGAGAAATGTTGCTACTCAAGTATGCATTGAGCAGGATGATTCTAAGAGAAAGACATCCTCTAATAAAAGTGCAACATCTTCTAGAAAGAAGGTACCATCCATACCATCTTGTACTGATGCTTCTAATTGTGTTTCCACAAAAAGTGCAGGATGGAAAAATAATTCCAAACAAGTATGGATGAAGAAAATGAAGAAGCAGAGCTCTCCTGAAACAACACAACTTGTCAAGAAAAGTACCCAGCAATCAGAAGGACTGAAAAGGTCAAGATTTGTGGGTCATTGTTGGTGTTGTAACAAGTATGGGCATTGTGCAAAGGATTGTTGGTACAATCCACTGAATTCCAAAGCACAAAGGAAGCCCATGCCAAGGGGGAGCAAGCCAGAAGAAAAGAAGCAGCATCCACAGGTCCAGAGACATTTGTTCACTGCAAATAGATTTGGATTACTTGACAACATCTGGGATGGTTGCAAAAGTGGTCGCAAAATTGATACATGTCAATCTCCAACTGTATACAAAGCTGGAAAGTAGAAAAGATCACAGAACCTGGCTAAGAGAGAATCCTTGGGAAGCAGGAAGAAAGTGGAAGATGCTCCCAAGAAGATTATGAAAAAGGAAGAGAAGACCTTGGAGTCTAAGTCCAAGAAGGGTGAGTCATTCAGAAGGACCACCAAGAAGACATGCTTCTACTGTGGAAAGAAAGGTCATACCATGGATCTTTGCAAACAAGCCATGGAAATCAATAGAACCCAACTAAACTCAAACAGACAATCAATCCAAAAGAAGCAGAAGGGATTGATTGAAAACAAGTTTCCTAAGAGAGGTATCTTGACAGAATCAAAGGAACCATGTGGAATATCCAGAACTGAGGCCACACTTCCAAGTGACTTACTAGTCATATGGCCAAATCAGTTGCAACTTGCCAAAGATCTGAAAAGAGCTGAAGATGAAGTTCTGGCAATTGCTAAGGCAAGAGGGAAGAAGAATATTTCACATGAAGATGTATTGAGATCCACACCAGCACCAACATCATTAAAGATCAAATGTGCAAGTGTGAAGAATGGTGAAAATGGGACATCTCGGTTGAGAGAATCTTCTCAACCTTGTTGTTCACATTGATGAACCAAGGAGGTTCCATCTTATTCCCTTATACACTTGTATTTACATGTGCTGACATTGTAGGGAATTGAAGATGATGGTCATTCTCAGCTGGAGGATGGTTTGGATTGAATGGAGTGCACCCCTTGAGGGGGAGCCAATCTGAAGAAGATGATGTTCTGAAATTAATATCATCTTGAGAAAGTAGATGAAAGGGGGAGCTTTATCTTTGCACCTGAACTTTCTAATGAGTATTGTGATGTATGTGCAGGATTTATCAATTCATTGTTATATCTGAAAAATTTCAAACCCCTGAAGCATGATCTCACATGTATAGTGAAATGTGGACAGCATTGAGAAATCTTGGTTATATCACTCTTGTTTTCTACACCGGGTTAGCCCAAGTAGACTTAGAGTTGATTTACTAAAGGTTCTTTGCTAAAGAGAACATGTGGCATCATCCCTCTCTTAGTGATTTTTAAAGAAGATGCTATTCGAAGGGAGGAAGAGATTTTTTTGAAAGTGAACCACACCACACCTTTGAATTTGATTGCCAATAAGGGGGAGAAAATATTGGCACACATATTGACCCATTCATATGTGCTGAAGTGGTGTATTGACAACAAATACAAAGGGGGAGATTGAAGTGCACTATGTTGCATTTTTTGTCAATGAGGCATGAAGTTGTCTTGGAATGAATGGAAGTCAAGGAATGTCATGATGTGAATGACAAAGGTTGTGATGGTGTAGGTGGTGAAGGAGAATGGCCATGGTACTAAGATGCATGTCACTTAGGAGATTCACTAAGTGGCATAGGAGATGTGGTTGAAACATTCTCTAGTTGAAATCTAACGATTGTTGAGCTGTTCTTAAAGTTCAAAGAACTTGTATCAAGATGATACAAAGTCACAACATGATTAGAAGACCAGGCATTGTAGTGAAAATGCATGAGGAGTTGAAGATGATCCATCCACAACCACTGAGTGGATGAAGTGGATTGAAAGAAGTCCATGCACTATCATTTAGTGCATGTGAATCAGAAGAAGATCCAATTGATCTCTGATTAGATCAATGAAGAATGTTGAAGAACACGTGTGATTCATGAGATTCAGTTGAAGAAGTCCCTCCTAAGTATTGAACACATATGGAAGAGGAGATGAAGAAGATTAAGAAGAAACCGTTTGAAATTCCATTCCTATGTGATGAATACATGTTGAAGATAATGGAGGAATTTCGAATGAAGAAGAAGAAAGGAAGAAGGAGAAATAATGAAGAAGGGAGAAGTGGCTTGGAATTTGGCATTTTACATATGGGATACTTTGTTTTTTTTAACAAAGTGTTTATTCATGCCTTAGCCAAAAATTAGGCCAGCCAAGGCCAGCCCACGGGTTCAACCCCAAGGCACTTGTGGGCCTAAGGCGCCACGCCCATGGGGGATCCCATGGTGCAAGCACAAGGCGGCAGGGGGCCGTGTGTAAGCCCCCGAGGACACGCGGTGGTGAAACCCGCGCGCCTGAGGTGCATAGTGGGCGCTAGGAGCGCGCCCGCAGGAGGCATGAGTGGGCGTAGAGCGCGCCCGCAGGGAGAACTCGGCGCGGGGCGGCACCGAGAGGGTTGGAAGTTCAATTGTCGAGTTGAGGCAGCGCCAGGGTGATAAAGCGCGAGAATTCCGCGGCCCGTTTCGATGTGGGACGCGGAAAAATTCCCGGGAGCGAATCCCAGCCGCTCATCTGATCTCGCGGACGATCGGCACCGCTCATCTAATCCGCCGCGCCCCCGATCTGATCCAAGTCGTCGAAGACTTTTTGATCACCGCATCCAACGGCCCAGTTTCCGTCTCCTTCCTCGAGCTCAGCCGAAGGTCACCCGCGACATCGCCTGAACCAGAGGCCATCTGACCACCGGATTTCGAGTTCCCGACCACCTCTGAAGGAAGTAAAGCGTCCTTGAGGATCGTCTGGCCACACTGAATACATCCATGCAATAAAATGGGCTTGCATGTAATGTATGGAGAATTTCGGTCGAGGCCGAGGCAAACGAAGTTGCCGAGGCATAGGAGTGTTCGTGTTTTTCATGGGATGGCCAAAACAGAGGCCGTGCATGCGTTCTAAATCGCATGCACGAGGAAGAAAATAATAAAAGAACCCGCGTTTAAACAGAGGAAAGAAAATAAAGATTTGAAAGATTTTTAAAGATCCGAAACTTTCGGGAACTTGAGTTATTATCACGCGGATGTTTAGAAGCATTCCTCTGCCTATAAAAGGAGAGCTCGAGGCCTTGGAGTGCTTGTTGATCCTTTGAGAAACTTGAGTCCCGTGAGAGCACCCTTGTGCCTCGCGAAGTAGAAGCCCCGCGCAAAGAACTTGCGCGGCTGAAGGTTCCGGAGCCACCCGAGGCTTCGAAGGTCCCCTGCGCGCATTATTTGTGCGACAGGAAGAGCTCTCCCTGCCCGCATACTTGCGCGGCAGGAGTAGCTTGCGCGCCCAAGGTGTCCTCACCCTTGTGGCTTGCGCGCCTCGTGGTGTTGCATCCTGCACACCCGAGTGCTTGTGCACCCCGCGGCATTTTCACCTTGCACCCGAGGAGATCACACCTTGCGCGCTCTGTTTGAGGCAGAAGGTGTTGTGTGTTCAAAGGAGAAGGCCGAGTATTTTGTGTGCAAAAAAAACAAGAAAGGGCCGTGGCAGTGTGTGTGCAAGTGGGTGAAGTAAAGACCACACATTTGTGTGTGTGTGGTAAGTGGAGAAGGAAGGCCCTACGGGTTATTTGCATTCAAGAGAACCCAAGGCCGTAGCCTTTGTGTGTGCAATGAAGGAAGAAGGCCGAGGATACCTTGGGTGTGTGCAAAGAAGAATAAAAGAATAAATCTTGTGTGCAATGGAAGTGAAAGGCCGTAGCCTTGTGTGGGTGAAGTGAAGACCACACCTCATTTGAGTGTGTGTATGTGAAAATTGAAGAGGAACACCCTACGGCCATTTATGGGTGTGCAACAAGAAGTGTGAAGGCCAAGCTCAAGTGTGTGCCAAAGTGAAGAAGTTTTGTGTGCAAAGAGACAAGAAGGCCGAACCTAGTTGTGTGCACTAAGAAGTGTGTATACACTTAGAAGAAGAAAAGGGAGGACATCCACACAAAGAAGAACACACATTTATGTGTGTAGAAAAATTGCATAAAGTGTGTGAAGTCTGAGAAGTAGGTGTGTGCTGAAAATAATTACACCCTCTAAGGGTTTACTGCACCAAGAAGAGAAGAAGGGGAGTGCATGCATGCATGCATGCACGCGCACACTGAACAAGCTTAAATCAGTGGTGTGCGTTTGAGTTGACCAAGACCAGGAGGTTCTTGAAGAATTGAGAAGGCCATGCTATCAGTGCATGAGGATGAAGAGCTGCCATGCACTCAGTGCATGAAGTTGAAGTGACTGAGACTGGACCAGACTGAAGTTAAAGATATCAGTTGTCTGAGTATTCAGTAGTTGGAGAGAAGCCAGGTCATCCTTAGAAGAAGGAGATAAATCCTGAGCAAGACGAGAAGACCTGATTAACTCAAGTGATCAGAGGTACAGAGCAAGGCCAGCAGCCTTTATCCCAGGCTGCTGAGGATACTTGAAGAACTTGAAGTGAAGAAGAGCTACTCGTGCGACTCGAGGAGCCAGGAGAAGACCCTGTGGGACTCAGGGATAAGAAGTCTTCAGTGGGATTCTGGAGCAGGCCAGTGGGACTCTGGTAACACTGTGGGACGCAGTATAAAGACCCTCCTGTGGGACTTAGGAGAGATACAGTGGGACTCTGTATCGACCATTGTAATACTAACAGATTATAATGGGAGAATCCATGCTGGGAGAGCATGGCAAGGATGTAGGCCTTTGGTGCCGAACCTTGTAAATCCTTGTGTCCTGTGCCTTTTCATTACTTCATTATCCGGGAAAGGTTGAGAGACATAAGAAGAGTGGATCGAGGCCTTAACAAGCCATAGAGGTTTAATTGATAAGAATCAATTAGTAAAAAGTTTTAAGGGATCACTGATTCACCCCCTCCCCCTCTCAGTGATTCACACTGATCTGGGCACTACAAAAGTGAAAGATTATTGAATAACATATTCCTAAAATTTACCAAAAACATTTTTTTATAGGATAAGAAAAATTATTTATCCCATCAAATCCATGATGTATTAAAGAGTAACAGCCTCAATGTGGTATCATAACCCTCCAATATGACAAAAATATTCACCATGTTAAAATTCCTATGTGATACTTAAAACATTAAATTTTGAAAAAATTTAAGGGGTTTTTATGGTTTCTCAATATATTATAATTTAAGAAATTTAATGACACTTCCCCCACACTTAAAAATAACCATTGTCACCAATGATTAATTTATGGTTTAAGACCACTTATGAAAGGAAAAGTTCATTTCTTTAACTTCAGTAATTAAAATTATGTTTAGGGTCACAATAATGTATAAAAATTATTTTCACACGTAAGATCAAAAATCCCAACAAGTATCCATTGGCTATAGAAAAATAGTTCAACTCAGAAAAAAAATCTTTAAAAATGATGCATGCTTCCAAAATTAAAAATTATAGGAAGATTTAAGAAGAACCCAAAAAATATCATGCACATATACTTTTATCATCTCAAAAATATTACATAAAAATCAGTGACAAATAGAAATAATTTTAATTTAAAGAATGCACTGGTATACATAAGAAATAAATTTATAGAAAGTAACAAGTCAAACTAGAAATAGGAAATGAAAAGATTTTGAAGAAAAAAAATTTAACAATGAAATCAAGTTCTCACTTTATATAATGAATCATTTAACATTTTCATGTATTGAAAAGACTACCAACATTGATTTATGAACTAAGAATATATCCAAAAAAGATTCAATACCTAAAAGAAGAAATTATAAAACAATATAATTTAAAAATTAATGTTCAAGAAATAAAGAATCCAGTGAATAAGGAATGGTATATTGAATTATATTATTCAATATGGTAGATTCTAGAGAAATAAATTCAGTTCAAATACATGTTCTTGAAAATCTCATCATTTTCCCATTTTAAAGGGTGGAAGGAAAACTATAGAGAAATCATTTATTAGATTCAAAGAAAATTTATTTTAAAAATAAAAGAAAAATCATGAATTAAAAAACATGGGTTACCTCCCATGCATTGAAAGATTTATAGTCCCCATATAGACTCTCATAGAATTAACTTTAGTCACTATAAGAATGTTTTTTTATCCATGAACCACCACATGTGTTTTGAACATTTATTTTTAATAAAAAATTGAGAATTTTGGGTAGTAAGACTACATATCACATAATCAATTTTCCTGGAAGCTATAAAAATCCCCTTGGAACACCCCATATCATAAAAAATATTATCAAAGGAATATCCTATAGTTGTGGAACAATGATCACCCATGTCCACTATCTAATAAATTACATAAAACTCAAACTCATGTGAAAAATAAATGACCCCTCAAGCTATTCCATGAAAAACATGACCTTAACAACTAAAAAAATCATGAGAATTACTCATAGAAAGAGTGATATCCACTTCTATATTTAATACAAATTTTAAAGAAGTGGTATTTTCATGAATGGACAGCTATGTGAAAATTTCTTTTATAGGTGTGAAATTTTTTTCAAAACTCCCTATTTCAACTTCAACATCAAAAATATTTGGAAACGGGGTTTAAAGGGTTAACATCAAGTAGAAAAATTCTACAATAGGGGTATAAATAGTGTTTTGAGATGTTTTTGAATCATCAATCAAAAGGTGTTATGTCCCGGACATAGATGCCACTCAATAGTGCCTCAAGCCCGATTGGACAAAAGGACTCGAGAACCTAAACCCATATTCTAGATGATTCTTACTAACAGAAAAGTCCTAGGATGTGTCAATGGGGAGACTGTTCCCTCATTACCATAATGAACACATAAGATATATAACAATAGATAAGTATCAGAAGCTGTAAAAAAATTATAAATAAGATAAATAAAGCTGAAATGAATAGATAATCAATTTTATTAGTAATCTCATAAATAGAATGATATTTCATGTGCCTAAAAAGCATCCAAAAAAGGTATAAAACATTAAGTAAAAAAATGTATCAAAATACCAAAAAATACCATAAACACTATCCCCTGATAGCATACAGAGCCTCAACATAGTCTCGTGCTCTCTTAATTCTAAACATGGAATAATGTAAAGCATAAAACTGTGAGAACATTCCATGATCCCGTTCGATATCCAAATTGTCACGACCCGTCCTCGGGGCCCGTGCCGTGACTACCCCAAGCCCGCCTTCCATAGGCCAGGGGCTGGCGACTAGCACCAAAGGCGTAAATCCCGATAACAGGGAAGGCATTGCCTTTATAAGTAACAACCACCACAGAGTCAGCAAGCGGAAAGTAACTACAAGTGCAGAAAAGTAAAGGGGGCCGGAAATACAAGCCCAACTGTAAAGTACAACTCAAAAGGGAAAAACAGCAGCTGGAAGAACGAAGCGGCTCCTGGGTCGTCCGCCTCGATTCCTACCTGAAGGGTAGGTACAGATGGCTCAGCTCCTGGATCGTCCACCACGGATCCTACCTGAAGGGTAGGTACAGATAGCTCCTCTACTCCACAGGTCCTGTCGTCTACTCCGGGTACGTCCGCCCAGTGGTCCACCTCCGGGTACCGACCTGCTCCGCAAGTCTCAACTGCGATCTGTGCTGTCCGTCGTCTGCAACCAACACAACGAAGTGCGGGCATAGCCCGTGCAGGGGTGAGTATAAGCTACTCAGTAGGGACCCCGAGACCCTTAAGGTCTCACTAAATCCAACATGGATATCCACAAAGTAAAGGCAGCAATCACGAAGTAACATCAGACTCTACTTAGGTATATGCCCATACATATACCTAAGTCATCAAGTAACCCATCCAATCTCAAGGATACACAAAAAAATCATGAAATCAACGGATAACCATCACCCAGGTATATGCCCATACATATACCTAAGTTATCAAGCGACCCATCTCAATCATGAGGAAACGCAAAGATTCATTGACTCAGCTCAAACCAGGATTTTAATTATCGAAACCGTAACTGCTGAAGAGCTCCGTCTCTAGAGTGTACAGTGGTCCTGTCACGACTCCGAGGCTGCCGCTCACTAACCTAGGACTGCTGAGGTACTCCTCCTGTCGAGTACTGCGGGTTTGCGGCCAACTACCGGGCGCTCCGTCCGCTGAGGGTATGTCGCCAAATACCGGGCGCTACCCAGATAGCCTGCTGAGGTACTCCTCCCGTCGAGTACCGCGGGTCTGCTGCCAACTACCAGGCGCTCCGTCCGCCGTGGGTCTGCCGCCAAATACCGAGCGCTCCGTCCACTAGGCTAGTCGACTCACTCCAAGTCGAGTCGGTCAAGCAGTCGTCAGGTCTCAGCCGGCTATACGGTCTCCGTACTCTGCACGCTCGTCTCCACCGTCGCAGGTCTGTCGCTACAACCAAGCGCACACACTCCGTAGAGTATCGTGGTTCCGCCGCTACAACCAAGCGCTCCACCGTCAAGGGTCTGCTGCTGCATCCAAGCGCACACACTCCGTAGAGTATCGCGGTTCCGCTGCTACAACCAAGCGCTCCACCGTCAAGGGTCTGCTGCTGCATCCAAGCGCACCACCACTGCCAAGTACCACGGGTCCGCTCCACGAGCTACTGATCGATACTCCAAGTATCACAAGGTCCCGCGAAGAAGTGTCTCAAAGAACCGTCTCGTCACAGGGGTCTCAACGCAACAGACGGCGCGTCGATCGGACGCCCGGTCTGTGAGTCATTAGCCTTTTCGTCCCAGGGGCCCGGTTGGTTTCGTGAGCGAAACCAAACCCGGCCGTATCTCAACCGTACCCCGAACTCCCATAGGGTAAACTCAAAGGGACCGTTACTCAACGTAACCATCAATGCCGCTGACGGCTCGTCAAGCGGACGTCCTGTCTGAAAGATATCAGTTTTCCCGTTCCAGGGGCCCGGTTGGATTTCGGGTACAATCCAACCCGGCCATACTCCGACTGTATCCAAAACTCGGGCGGAGTATGTCAAAAGTTCCGTCTCATCAAGAGGAAGTCAACGAAACAGACGGCGCGTCAATCGGACGCCCGGTCTGAGAGTTATTGGCATTTTCGTCCCAGGGGCCCGGTTGGTTTTTAGGGCAAAACCAACCCGACCGTACTCCGCCTGTATCCGATCCTCGGGCGGAGTATGCCAAAAGTTCCGTCTCACTTAGAGGAAACTACCACAGCTGACGGTACGTCGTTCGGACGTCCGTAGCTCAAGTTATGAGCGTTTCCGCTCCGAGGGCCCGGTTGGCTTCGTGTACGAACCAACCCGGCCGAACCCAAAGTCTTCCGAAACCTTGAGTATAATATACCGAAACGACCGTCTCGATCCAAGGATCGCGTAGCCGCTGACGGTTCGTCAATCGGAGGTCCCAGGCCCAAGATATGGGCGAAAGACCGTAGAGGGCCCGAAACGGGGGTACTGGGCCCGGGGCGACCCGGCCCGAACCCCCCCTGGGGTCGGCCGAACCGGGTCGGCCCGAACCGGGTCGGCCCGACCCGGCCCGAACCGGCTCGGCCGGGTCCGGTCCGGCCTGGGCGCGGCCCGGCCGACCGGACCGGCTCGGCTTCGGCCGAGCGGCCGAAGCGCTGCCGCCGCGGGTCAAACCCGCGGCTTTGGAGAAAACGCGGCCCGCGCGGGCCGCGTGCTGGAAGGCCGGACCGCGGACGCGGTCCGGCGGCTCGCCGCCGCCGCGGCTCGGCCGCGGCGGACTCCTCCGGCGGCGCGCCGGGCGCCGCCGCCCCCGGTCGCCGGCGCCGCCGCGCCGGCGACCCGCGCCGCCGCCTCCTTCCGCGGGCCGCCGGAGATGCTCCGGTGGCCCGATTTGCCTCCCGTCTGCGCCGTTGTTCCTCCCGGGATGCGTCCTCCACTGCGGAATCAACATATGGCCCTTGCGTCGCGCTTTTGCCGTCGCTCGCCAAATCCGCACACAAAGGAAGATCGACGGAGGGTTGCCGGGTCTTGTTCGTTAGACCCGCACCCTCCGCGTTAGTCATAATCAACGGGAGAAACAGGAAAGAAGCCAATCAACAATTTTAAATAAATTAAAATTGTTTCGTGATCGGGTTCTATATTTCAAAAGAATAAACACGGGATTTTAAAAAGAATTCCAACATCCCATACCTCGCAGCTGTCGTTGCCGAACGAGGGATCGTCGCGGGATTGCTCGTCGCGGATGAAGGGGTTCGTCGCGTCGTCGCGGTATCCGGCGTCGCGTCGCCAATCTCCGGATCAAGAACAAACGGATTTAATTAATTAAATCCGTTGTTATTGAAATTAAAAAGGGAGAAGAAAAGATCTGATTCTCACCTTTGTTGCCGAACGAGGGTCGGCCGCGGAAGAAGAGGCGTCGCCGAAGAACGTCGCGGGTAGATCTCGTCGACGTCGCAGATCTTGGTGTGCGTCGTCGAATTCCGGTCGCCGGCGTTCTTCGCGTTCTTCGCGTTCTTCGCGTTCTTCGCGTTCTTCGCGTTCTTCGCGTTCTTCGCGGAGAGGGTGGAGGAACGAAGATTCTCTCAAATCCTTTCCAAGGATTTTTATGTTGGTCTTATTTTATAAACATGCCAACACGAAACCGGTTAAGAAACGATCCATCAATTCGTTGAATTAATTCAACGAAAGAAACGACCCATTTAATTCCCGAAGAAACAGTCCATTTAATTCACGAAATAAACCGCCCAATTAAATGGTCTGTTAAGAATTAAAGAAAACGCGTCGGTTGACTTTTCAGTTACTTTGACGGGTTTTCGCGGGTGCGTTACTTAGCGAAAGAAACGGCGGGGCTCGTGCGGGTCCCACCGCACAAATATCCTACCAAGGGGTAGGATATTTCTGGATAGCATCCTATCCAGTTCAACTCAGTTCAAGCCGTCTTTAAGTGACTTCAAGTGGCTTCCAAGCAGCTTAAGTGAAATAAAATAAAGTTGTCGCACAAACTTTATTTTATTTCTGACTTAAAGCCGTAAAATTTAAAAAAAACCACGTCTGAGCAAACGCAACTCCGGAAGAGGCGTTTCTAAGCAAATACCGGCGCTGCGATTTCATCGGTGCCCTCAGAATTCGATTCCGGGCACCGGTTCAAAAGTTAGAAAAACCCGCTCGTCCGTTCACTGAACGTACCCGAGCCAAAACTTCGGCAAATGATTCCGGGCACACCGGGCCTCGGAATCAGGTGCCGTCAGAAACTGCGTTCTTGTAAAATTCCAAAGAAAATTAAGAAAAAAATTTCCTTGAAATTTACGGGTCTTTACATTACTCCCACCACAGGGCTTTACGTCCCCGTAAAGCTTCACCACAACCTTAGGGAAACAAAGCGGTACTGAGCACGCATCAGAGCCTTCTGATCCCATGTGCTCACCTGGAGATTCCCGTGCCGCCATCTGTTGCGCACAAGAGGAATCGATCGCCCATGTAGGACCCGCTCCTGTCGATCCTCTATCTCCACCGGGACCTCCGTATAAGACACTCATCGCCACTGTCTAGCTCCTCATGGTCGAAGATATGCGAAGGGGGTCGAGCACGTATCTCCTCAGCTGGGATACGTGGAAGACGTCGTGCACCCGGTGCAACTGAGGTGGCAGAGCCAGGCGATAAGCCACCTCGCCAACTCTGCTGAGGACCTGGAAAGGCCCGATGAAGCGGGGAGACAACTTGCCGCCTTGGCCAAAACTCTGTTTACCACGTCGAGGTGAGACCCGCAAGAAGACGTGGTCACCCTCCTCGAACTCTAGTGGCCTCCGCCTCCTGTCAGTGTAAGACTTCTGCCGGCTCTGTGTTGTCCTCATCCGCTCCTGGATGACGTGGACCTCTTCTGACGTGGCCCGGACCATCTCTGGTCCCACATGAGCTGCGAGATTTCTTCTTTGCCGAAAAGAGAAACCTGGTCTCATCCCCTGGATGAACCACATTCTTTGCCTAAAACAGTCAATCCTAACATGGATGATACTAATCCATACCAAGGATGACGTCGTAAGGCCTCGACGCTACTACTAAGAGATCCAACCGTTACTCTCGCCTCCAAGGGTTGAGTCACACTGTCGGCATCAGTGTGTGGTAACTGGTCTCCTCCAGTAGATGTCTCACAAGTGAGGGTCAAGTCAACAGTCAACTGGAACCTCTTAGTAACATCACAAAAGAGGACAGGAATGAAAACATCTCAAAGGATGCGTCTTTTATTATTGCAGCTCATAATACAAGACGCTACACAAAAGCAACATCAACAAGGAACTAGAAGTACAAGAGACGTATCCACTAGTTCCGCTCCTGTCCACCTGCTTTACTGTTGCTCAAGCATTTGTCGCTGCCTCTATCTCGGTGGCTCTCCCAAAGCCTGCGGATCGGGAGTCGGACAGTCACGTGCCAGATGACCCTTTCCGCGACATGAGTAACACAACCTGCTCCTTGCACGGCTAGCTCCGTTCCCACTCCGGGTGCCCTGCACCACCGGTCGTAAAACCCGAGACCGTCTAACTGCTGGTCTGGTCTTTCTGGGCCTCAGCATCATCTGTCTACTGCCCACAGATGACTCGGCTTCTGATCGAGAAACACGTGGCAAAGGCAGCAGCTCCTGATCACGCTCAGGGTGTAGAGCTACTGGCACAAACTCCACCCTGAAGAAGGTCTCAAAGTCTTCCCATGTGAAGTCCATCTCATCGCAAAACTGAAACAAGTGGCTCCACCACCTACCTGCTGCTGCCTGAAGGAGGCTGGTAGCAAAGATCACCATGAAGTCTGCCGGCGTCCCCACTAGCCTGAAGACTCCCACCACGGCCTCCAGCCAATCCTCAGCCGCCTGCGGGTCCATCTCTCCCCCGAACCTGGGTGGCCTCTGGCGCTGGAACTCATGCAGTGCGCGCAAGTAGCGGGCATCGCCTACTGCTGGGGCTGGTGGCATCGGTGGCCCAACGTATGGTAGTACCGCTGGTGCCTCCGCTGGTGCCTCAACTGCAAGAGGGCCCTGTACCGAAGCCTCGTCGCTCGTCAGACTGTCAGCACGCTCATCCCTCCGGGCTCTAGCTGGTCGTCCGAGAAAAGACATCCTGAAAGAAACAACGTAACACGATCAAACGATTATACCTGGTGAGCTGACCTGGTTTGAGCTGTTTTAAGGGGGGAAACCTTTGAAAACACACACGCAATCAGTGTTTTCGCGCACAAAGTCGGAAATCAGTTGTCAGGGTCCTGGTGTATGGATACGTCGGCCGCCCGCACCAACACTGGACTCCCTGGACTGAAAACCACACTCGGTACCCTTAACACTATCGCTTCACAGAAAGAAAAGATCAGAGTCTGCGGTAGAACCGACCGCCTCTGATACCAATTTGTCACGACCCGTCCTCGGGGCCCGTGCCGTGACTACCCCAAGCCCGCCTTCCATAGGCCAGGGGCTGGCGACTAGCACCAAAGGCGTAAATCCCGATAACAGGGAAGGCATTGCCTTTATAAGTAACAACCACCACAGAGTCAGCAAGCGGAAAGTAACTACAAGTGCAGAAAAGTAAAGGGGGCCGGAAATACAAGCCCAACTGTAAAGTACAACTCAAAAGGGAAAAACAGCAGCTGGAAGAACGAAGCGGCTCCTGGGTCGTCCGCCTCGATTCCTACCTGAAGGGTAGGTACAGATGGCTCAGCTCCTGGATCGTCCACCACGGATCCTACCTGAAGGGTAGGTACAGATAGCTCCTCTACTCCACAGGTCCTGTCGTCTACTCCGGGTACGTCCGCCCAGTGGTCCACCTCCGGGTACCGACCTGCTCCGCAAGTCTCAACTGCGATCTGTGCTGTCCGTCGTCTGCAACCAACACAACGAAGTGCGGGCATAGCCCGTGCAGGGGTGAGTATAAGCTACTCAGTAGGGACCCCGAGACCCTTAAGGTCTCACTAAATCCAACATGGATATCCACAAAGTAAAGGCAGCAATCACGAAGTAACATCAGACTCTACTTAGGTATATGCCCATACATATACCTAAGTCATCAAGTAACCCATCCAATCTCAAGGATACACAAAAAAATCATGAAATCAACGGATAACCATCACCCAGGTATATGCCCATACATATACCTAAGTTATCAAGCGACCCATCTCAATCATGAGGAAACGCAAAGATTCATTGACTCAGCTCAAACCAGGATTTTAATTATCGAAACCGTAACTGCTGAAGAGCTCCGTCTCTAGAGTGTACAGTGGTCCTGTCACGACTCCGAGGCTGCCGCTCACTAACCTAGGACTGCTGAGGTACTCCTCCTGTCGAGTACTGCGGGTTTGCGGCCAACTACCGGGCGCTCCGTCCGCTGAGGGTATGTCGCCAAATACCGGGCGCTACCCAGATAGCCTGCTGAGGTACTCCTCCCGTCGAGTACCGCGGGTCTGCTGCCAACTACCAGGCGCTCCGTCCGCCGTGGGTCTGCCGCCAAATACCGAGCGCTCCGTCCACTGGGCTAGTCGACTCACTCCAAGTCGAGTCGGTCAAGCAGTCGTCAGGTCTCAGCCGGCTATACGGTCTCCGTACTCTGCACGCTCGTCTCCACCGTCGCAGGTCTGTCGCTACAACCAAGCGCACACACTCCGTAGAGTATCGTGGTTCCGCCGCTACAACCAAGCGCTCCACCGTCAAGGGTCTGCTGCTGCATCCAAGCGCACACACTCCGTAGAGTATCGCGGTTCCGCTGCTACAACCAAGCGCTCCACCGTCAAGGGTCTGCTGCTGCATCCAAGCGCACCACCACTGCCAAGTACCACGGGTCCGCTCCACGAGCTACTGATCGATACTCCAAGTATCACAAGGTCCCGCGAAGAAGTGTCTCAAAGAACCGTCTCGTCACAGGGGTCTCAACGCAACAGACGGCGCGTCGATCGGACGCCCGGTCTGTGAGTCATTAGCCTTTTCGTCCCAGGGGCCCGGTTGGTTTCGTGAGCGAAACCAAACCCGGCCGTATCTCAACCGTACCCCGAACTCCCATAGGGTAAACTCAAAGGGACCGTTACTCAACGTAACCATCAATGCCGCTGACGGCTCGTCAAGCGGACGTCCTGTCTGAAAGATATCAGTTTTCCCGTTCCAGGGGCCCGGTTGGATTTCGGGTACAATCCAACCCGGCCATACTCCGACTGTATCCAAAACTCGGGCGGAGTATGTCAAAAGTTCCGTCTCATCAAGAGGAAGTCAACGAAACAGACGGCGCGTCAATCGGACGCCCGGTCTGAGAGTTATTGGCATTTTCGTCCCAGGGGCCCGGTTGGTTTTTAGGGCAAAACCAACCCGACCGTACTCCGCCTGTATCCGATCCTCGGGCGGAGTATGCCAAAAGTTCCGTCTCACTTAGAGGAAACTACCACAGCTGACGGTACGTCGTTCGGACGTCCGTAGCTCAAGTTATGAGCGTTTCCGCTCCGAGGGCCCGGTTGGCTTCGTGTACGAACCAACCCGGCCGAACCCAAAGTCTTCCGAAACCTTGAGTATAATATACCGAAACGACCGTCTCGATCCAAGGATCGCGTAGCCGCTGACGGTTCGTCAATCGGAGGTCCCAGGCCCAAGATATGGGCGAAAGACCGTAGAGGGCCCGAAACGGGGGTACTGGGCCCGGGGCGACCCGGCCCGAACCCCCCCTGGGGTCGGCCGAACCGGGTCGGCCCGAACCGGGTCGGCCCGACCCGGCCCGAACCGGCTCGGCCGGGTCCGGTCCGGCCTGGGCGCGGCCCGGCCGACCGGACCGGCTCGGCTTCGGCCGAGCGGCCGAAGCGCTGCCGCCGCGGGTCAAACCCGCGGCTTTGGAGAAAACGCGGCCCGCGCGGGCCGCGTGCTGGAAGGCCGGACCGCGGACGCGGTCCGGCGGCTCGCCGCCGCCGCGGCTCGGCCGCGGCGGACTCCTCCGGCGGCGCGCCGGGCGCCGCCGCCCCCGGTCGCCGGCGCCGCCGCGCCGGCGACCCGCGCCGCCGCCTCCTTCCGCGGGCCGCCGGAGATGCTCCGGTGGCCCGATTTGCCTCCCGTCTGCGCCGTTGTTCCTCCCGGGATGCGTCCTCCACTGCGGAATCAACATATGGCCCTTGCGTCGCGCTTTTGCCGTCGCTCGCCAAATCCGCACACAAAGGAAGATCGACGGAGGGTTGCCGGGTCTTGTTCGTTAGACCCGCACCCTCCGCGTTAGTCATAATCAACGGGAGAAACAGGAAAGAAGCCAATCAACAATTTTAAATAAATTAAAATTGTTTCGTGATCGGGTTCTATATTTCAAAAGAATAAACACGGGATTTTAAAAAGAATTCCAACATCCCATACCTCGCAGCTGTCGTTGCCGAACGAGGGATCGTCGCGGGATTGCTCGTCGCGGATGAAGGGGTTCGTCGCGTCGTCGCGGTATCCGGCGTCGCGTCGCCAATCTCCGGATCAAGAACAAACGGATTTAATTAATTAAATCCGTTGTTATTGAAATTAAAAAGGGAGAAGAAAAGATCTGATTCTCACCTTTGTTGCCGAACGAGGGTCGGCCGCGGAAGAAGAGGCGTCGCCGAAGAACGTCGCGGGTAGATCTCGTCGACGTCGCAGATCTTGGTGTGCGTCGTCGAATTCCGGTCGCCGGCGTTCTTCGCGTTCTTCGCGTTCTTCGCGTTCTTCGCGTTCTTCGCGTTCTTCGCGTTCTTCGCGGAGAGGGTGGAGGAACGAAGATTCTCTCAAATCCTTTCCAAGGATTTTTATGTTGGTCTTATTTTATAAACATGCCAACACGAAACCGGTTAAGAAACGATCCATCAATTCGTTGAATTAATTCAACGAAAGAAACGACCCATTTAATTCCCGAAGAAACAGTCCATTTAATTCACGAAATAAACCGCCCAATTAAATGGTCTGTTAAGAATTAAAGAAAACGCGTCGGTTGACTTTTCAGTTACTTTGACGGGTTTTCGCGGGTGCGTTACTTAGCGAAAGAAACGGCGGGGCTCGTGCGGGTCCCACCGCACAAATATCCTACCAAGGGGTAGGATATTTCTGGATAGCATCCTATCCAGTTCAACTCAGTTCAAGCCGTCTTTAAGTGACTTCAAGTGGCTTCCAAGCAGCTTAAGTGAAATAAAATAAAGTTGTCGCACAAACTTTATTTTATTTCTGACTTAAAGCCGTAAAATTTAAAAAAAACCACGTCTGAGCAAACGCAACTCCGGAAGAGGCGTTTCTAAGCAAATACCGGCGCTGCGATTTCATCGGTGCCCTCAGAATTCGATTCCGGGCACCGGTTCAAAAGTTAGAAAAACCCGCTCGTCCGTTCACTGAACGTACCCGAGCCAAAACTTCGGCAAATGATTCCGGGCACACCGGGCCTCGGAATCAGGTGCCGTCAGAAACTGCGTTCTTGTAAAATTCCAAAGAAAATTAAGAAAAAAATTTCCTTGAAATTTACGGGTCTTTACACAAATAGTCTTTTTGGGTACCCAAAAGTGTCCCAAATAGGGTTCGAGATAAAATCCTAATAGGCCACCACACAAAGTGTCTATAAAAATTCGGGTTATGCAATATAACAGGCTAAAGTAGGGTAGATTATATATCATAGGTATGTAGTAATAAAATTAAAGTTTCCATGGCATAAAAACTACTACAAGTGATACTGTATATAACTATTAGACTCCTTGAAAAACATGGGTCAAGATCCTATAACAAGGTAGCTACAAACAATTCATAAATGACTAACATGACTATGATGTACATATAAACATATCAAATCAACCATGAAAATTCCATATAACATGTGTATCAAAAATCCATGAAATTTCCTTATAACTAGAAGTTTAATATAAAAAAAGGCCACACCATTAAACCAAGAATATTACATTTACCATGGATGTTCCATATAATCAAAATTTTCAAACCCCTTAGGGCCAGATCCAAGGTATAGAAGACCAAGTCATCCTCGCCTAGTCTGAGGAGCATCTTAATGGAAACTCGGTAACGTCATTGGTGAAGTCCAAGGATCATGACAGTAGATCATGTCCAACGCGACTCTAGAAACTGAGATCCTAGTGGTAAAAATTTCATTGTATTTATATTGAATCAAGATCCAAGGAGCATAAAAGTCCAAGTAATCTTCAATTGTAAAGAAAGATCCATGTGTGAAACATCCATGTAATCTAAATGGAATCAAGATCCAAGGAATACCAACAAAATAATCCAATACCATTTGAATTCACATCTCAATCCATTCATCAAATCATAAGTATTTAATCCCATTAGTTTTTCCACTCATATAAAAATTCTCATTAAATCACATTCATTGAGTTTACCTATTCACATAACAATTCCATTTTAAACTTTTAATCTAGCATCAACATGAAAAGGAGGGAACCCGTCTCTTAGTGAAGAAATTAAATTAAATTCAATTATTAATAGGATCAGCCTAACTAGGAAAGCCTAAATAATCACCCCATGGGGGGTTTAACAAATTCATAGGTAAAGGAAATTTCATTGAACATCCCATTGGTGGCCTGGGTTGGGGAAAAAACCTCCAACACATCTCAATGGAACTAAAGGGAATCCATAACATGTTCTATTGCAATTAATTCAATTATTAAATTCAATTTTAGGGACACTTTAGAATGTGTGGTGGGAAAAACATTATAAAATACCTCTATAAAGCACTAAAATACTCAGGAAAAGTATATACCACCTATTATACGTCTCTAGTAGATTGAGCATTCAGTATCAGCTCCCGATTCAACTCATATTAAGAGAAAACCAAAAAATGGATAAAAAATTGGAAAATAAATCATATTATCTTGAACCTGAATATAACAACTCATACCAATAAGAATGAATAATTTCATAATATGAATTGAGAACTCATCGTCATGGATATAAGGAGACCCACGACACTTTATTCCAAGATCAGATGAAGAAACGGTATAACATCCTAATATTGGAATAAAGAGGAGCTCTAACACTGTCTACTTCTATACATGGAGGGGAATTAAGATTATAATTTAGGTTATAAACATTTGAATAATTTTTTTGAAATTTTACCCAAATAATATTGGTTGCATGGTTTGGCTGCACGGTTGGACAAATTGTGTGCCAACATTGCATCCTCTTCTTTTCTAAGGGGGAATGTGCATGATCACTGCACAAAATTTGACTAATCATGCAAAAACCATGCATTTCAGATCTGTTAAAATTGTAGGTTTTCCATATGGGTGTTTTCCTTCATCCTCATGGTTTCCTCAAATAGTGTGGCATGTATAACTCCACTATCAATCATCAAATGGTTAGTAGTATCCATGTGACCTGCCATGCACTGTTTCTACCAAACGTGAGACCTATCATGTTTTTTTAAAAAAAATTATATCTTGCATCCGAATAATCCTTAGACACCCTTGATACCCCCATAACCTAAAAGAGTATTTAGATTATGATTTAAAAATATTGAACCAAAAAAACACGATACATACCTCTTAGAAAAACCCAAGATCATACAATCTCCCCCATTAAAGCAATTCATACCCGAATATCCCTCTCAAGAGTTGTTATGATTCATCATAGAATAACGTTGACCACTAAACACATATGTCAACCTCTAGATCTCAAGTCTCTTCAAGTAAGTGGTTGTTCTTCCATAACACCCATACTGGAGGAACTTATTGGCCTCTGAAAACCTTCATACTCCTATCAATGATACAACCAGGATTCCCCTCAAAGGATGCATCAACCTACAACTCTACCTATTTAGGCTACAAAATTTGTGATGGGTCTGAGTGATAGTTGTGAAACTGATATACATAGAATACAACATTCATGGATTAGTACCTCTGAGGTAACTACAACCTATAGGCTACTGACCTCACTCTCTCCATATTCTATAACAGCCTGAAATAACATGGTGAAATATTACCCTATCTCTTGAGCCACTTATGTCCCAACTTCATTGAGATACATAAAAATACCCAATCATAATTCTCAAGCTCTAAAGGTCATCTATAGTGATAGATGTAATAATTCTATTGGGACTATGTAGTTTCCAACCACTTTCTGATCAACTGGTCCTACCGAATAATCTATTTTATGAGACATGATCCCAGTAAATCTTCTTCACCTTCCTCTACCCTGTATAGGGGAAATCTACATGGACTAATATTTAAAGCCTCATAAGGTTCCATATATATTGTTTACTGATAACTATTACTATAGTAAAACTCATCCAGTGGAATGTGCCTCTCTCAAGATCCCCCAAAATACTAGACACATGATCACATCATTTCATCAAGCACCTGTATCGTACATTTTGACTGGCCATCTGTCTATGTGTGGTATGTCACAGTCAGAATAACCTGTATACCCAGTTCCCTTTGTAAACTCTAAAAAAAATGAGATGTAAACCAAGAGTACCGATCTGAAATGATATATTGAGGGATCCAGTTCAGTCATACTATCTCAGGTATATTAAACCACCCAAGCACATCTACACTGAAGGTATCATTAATTGGAAGGAATTGAGAAAACTTCATGAGTTTTTCAACAAAAAACCATATAACATCACTTCCTCAAGGTGACCTCAAGAAACATGTCATAAAATCCATTGTGACATCATCCCATTTCCACTCAGGAATAAGTAATTTCTATAAAAGTCCATATGGTTACTTATGTTCAAACATTACCAAAATATAGGTGGAACACCAAGTAATAAAATTATCTACCTCATGTCTCGTACTCGACCACTTGTACTGACGGCATAGGTCACAAATCATCTTGGTAATTCCATGATGCACTGCCCTAAATTAGGTATGAAACTCCCACATCATCTCCTCATGTATGTCCACTAGAACCCAAACACAGCCATGGATATGAAATATCTCATCCTTGACCATGGTCTAACTAGGATGTGGGTCCTCACCTGCCACACTCACCCATTGGACTAGTCCCTTTGAATCCAATAGCTACCTCCTCCTTACACTATTCATAACGGTAGAGGTTATATCTAATGATGTATAAAATTCTTCACCTGATTATCCTTCACGTAAAATTACATCATAGAGAACAAATCCATAAGCTACCACTCGATACAGTCCTATTGAATTAACTGTATATAATTCCTTCTCCTTAGTTCATCAGCCACAATATTTCACTTCCCAAGAATATAGGAAGGATCGAAGTTAAATGACTATAGACACTAAACCCACCATTGTTTCCTCAAATTTAGATAATGCTATGTAAAAATATACTTGAGGATTTTGTGGTTCGTTTGAACCACGAAACTCTCTCCAAGAAACTAATTTCAATAAAAATGAAAAGCATGAAGAACTGCAGCTAACTCGAGATTGTGCATCGGGTATTTTCTATCATGTGGACGCAACTGTCGAGAAATATACACCAAGAATCCATCAACATTCATCATAACTTCTTCAAAATTGATAAATAATGTGTCACAATATACAGTGTAGATCCTACCCTACTCTGGAAAAATTAGGACTGATGTTAAATTCAATCTCTTAAAAGGGTGTCTCATAGGTATCGAACTATACCAATTATACACCCTTCCTATTATAGACTTTTATTTGAGCTTCTAACTATGATAATTACTATATGAAATTCCTATAATATACATATATCCCCAATAAATCTATAGGTCAAATATGTTCTTTGGATTCTCCTAGGAAACTAAAACTCTCTCACACTCTTAGTGAATAGATACTTCTATTTATTAGATAATATGACTCAGGAATCGAATTTGATTAATCCAGAAGGGGTACATTGTAATCCTAGTATATAACTAATTCTATATCAATGTAGAAAAAATTGTCTCAAGATGTTTGGAATGGTCATGTCAATTGTGAGAATACACCAAGATATAATCCGTGAAAACCATCACAAATGAATCCAGATGAGGATAGAAAACTCAGTTCATCAGCTCAATGAAAACTGATGCACGTTCATGAGATCAGACATAATCACCAGATACTCATATAGACCATACCTGCTATAAAAATTTATATGAGGTATGTCTACAGGTCAAACATGGACACGATGATATTTGGATCTAAAATCAATTTTTTAGAATACCTGAGCTCCTTGAATATGATCAAAAAGTCCATCTATTTAGGGAAAGGGATAAAATTTATTAACCACAACGGGTTCAATTTATGATCATCCATGCATATCGTAAGGGTACCATTTACCTTTTTTGAAAAAATGACTACTGAACCCCATAGATAAGTACTAGGTTGAATAAACACATTTTCCTCTGAATCCTCTAGTTTCCTCTTAGGCTCCAAAAACTACATAGTAACTATCCTAAAATGTGGAATGGATACCGGTGTAGATCCTAGAACTAGCTCGATGGATTACTATACCTCTATCTTTGGAGGTAAACCAGAAAAGTAACATGGGACCACATATCTAAAATGATCAACCAATGGAGGAAAAACAGCCTAAAATGGTCCTTGGTCATCCAAATACAAACTATCTATCTAGGATGTCAACCCACCCAGCCCATGATGATCTTGTTCTGCTCAGATCGCATGGAAATCCCATTCATTCTTTTGAATAAACAATCATCCCTATGGTGATTTTAAATTTACCCTTCCACAATAGAAATCAACATGGGTACAATAAGCTATTATACATATGAATCTATGTGTCACATCAAACTCGTTCATCTTGAGTAAAAACATATTGCAAATTAAGTGACACCCACCATCCTCAAGGGGGAACTCCCTGTACTGATGTACTTACTCCATTCTGATCCCCAATGGAGTTTCTAGAACCACAACACCCTAAAAACTGAAACATGATCCCAAGGATCTCCATAACAGGTACAAATATAAAACAATGTGATGCACCTATGTCAAAAATAGGATATACAATAGTATAGGATAATAAGATCGTTCATCACACCACAGATGGTCATGCACCTTATTCCTTGAGGGTAGCCTGTAGAAAATAAATCTCGCATGAACCATGGCCCTATGACACAATCTCAATATCCTGAGCAATCCCACTATGTTATCGTGGTGCAACTGGTGTCTGGATACCTCATCCATGACCACAACCACCTCAACTGAATCGACCGGTACTGCACTGGCTCCCAGACTGATGCATAGCTATGAATCCTGCTCCCAAAACCTAGTGTCAGAGATGAACCTCTACCACTAACTAGTGGAGGGAAGGTCCTACAAATGCACTCTACATGGCCCATCCTTTAGTAATATCCAAACTCAAATGGGCCGCAATCGCACTGATTCCTCATGTGTTCCCATCATCCACACTAATGACAGGAAACTGCACTACCATCACTACACTACTACAAAACTAGACATTAGATGCATTGTTATTTATCAGTGATCGAAAAAAAGGCTGATAAATGGGATATTTATCTGTGCTAAAGAAATCACTGATAAATTTAACCTTTTATCAATGATTTAATATTAGCACTCATAAAGGGTATCCTTTATCAGTGCTTCATTTTTAGCGCTGATAAAGGGTTTCCTTTATTAGCAATTATTTTTAATATTGATAAAGGCCACACATTATCAGCGCTTTATGATTAGTTCTGATAAATATTTCTTTCATTAATGCATTTTTAGCGCTGATAAAATGAAATAATGAAATAAATAAGAAATGAAAAATGTTTTTATTAAAAAAAATATTACAAATTTTAATATTTAATTAATTATTGATAAAAATGAATTGATTTATGATACATTATTAAGTATTAAACATTTTATTAATTAGATAATTATGATTATTAATGTTATTAAATTTTATATATTAAATATATTAATGTATATTAATGTGTATATATATATGATTATATATTACAAAATATTTATGTTCTTTACATTAAATTGTCATATATTTATTTCATAATGGTATATAATTAAAAATTAATATTAATTAAAAATATTGACTGATTTCATAGTACTAAACATATAATTGAATTTCATTTTATTTTTCAGTTTAATTTTGATAAATTTTGTGTTATATTGATTTCACATATACGTATAATTAATGAATTTTTGTATTCAACATGAACATAGAGAGAACTTATCTATTTTTTTCAATATTGTCAAAGTATACCTATATTCATAATTTATTCAATTTCAATCATATATATATATATGAATGCACTCAAAATTAGATAATCATTAATAATGTTAAAAATATATTTGTAATTTTTTTTAATTAAATATATTTTTAAATAAATATATTTAGAAATTTATATTCACTATATTTATACATTTTTATATTTATAATTATAAATAATTAAGTATTTTATTAAAAGTATATATATAATTATAAATAAATAATTTTTAAATTTTTGATAAATTTACTTAAATAATGTATATATTTACTATATTTATATTTATTTATTTATTAAATATATATTAGAATAATTATATAAATATATATAATGATATAAATAATATTTTTTAAAATATTTCTATAATAATAAATAAATAATTATAAAATTATAATAAATATATTAAAAAATGAATATATTTACTATATTTATATTCATATATATTTATTAAGTATTTATATATATTTATATTTTTTATTTATAATTTTAATTATAAATCCTCTAACAACAATTTAGTAATAAGAGCTTATAAAGATAAGAATTTATCAATACTATAATTTTAGCACTGAGAAAAGGGATTTTTATCAGCTGTTATTAGTAAGCACTGATAAAAGTGTCCCAATCTATTTTAAAAACCCTAAACAATTTCGAACCTGTCGCGATATAGAAGCTTTCTGCAAAATCCACACATACCAGTGCTCCTCCTCTATGAATAAAAGGTTGAATCTCTCATACTTGGGGAATCGAAGGTCAAATCACACCAATCAACTACCTCAAACATCTTTTACGACATCCTAAGAGGGTCTCTGATTTTCTTTAACCTTGCGAGGTAGTCCTTTCAATTTTTATTGGCTATTTTTTGTTTCGTTTTTGATTTCTTCTTCTAGGATTTGTTTATAATCTATTGTTTATGATCTATTTCTTATGATCCATTGTTAATTATTATTTTTTTGAATATTTTTTAGAGAAATATTAGTGGTCAGTTGCTTGTATTGACTACCATTGTATGATCTCTTGTTTATATCTGACATTAAACCTTGGATTTATTCATTATTGTTTTACTAAAATGTATTTTTATCTTCTTACCAAATAATTTTTTCATATTTCTAAAAACATGTGTAGTAATTGTCGTGTATATTATTGTTTATTGACTATATACTTTATGCACATTGGTCGTTCCCAAATGATTATATATATGTCGAATCCTTTCATGGAAACCTTATTGGACATGGAGTTTCATATAACATTTTCTAGGAACAAATTTAGTGGAGTGATATATGTTCCTATATTATTTATGTTTATCATAAGATCTAGTTCCTCTTATAATTAACTATGTTTCATAGTTTTCTTATAGATCACATTCAATGGGGTCATCCCCACTTAATCACCTGAGGTTTTATCACATAAATCATTCACTTTTTGAATCATTATGGTGCCTTTAGTTCACATTATGTTTGAATATCATGTTTTTATCTATTTGATATTTCTTTCATACTATAAGTGAGTGATTTTTTATACTGGTGTGACATGTATGCATGACTCTATATATATATAATCAATTATTTCCATAGTTTTTTGTCTAACGGGTATTCAAATATCGGGTAATGATGATTGTGGGTCTACATGTCCATTGATCCCAAGGGTCATGCTAGAATTTTGTTTTACCTCTGGTACAAATTGATTCTATTGGTGGGGCCACATCCTATTTATTGTTTATTACTCACAAAGTATAAACCATCCTTTAGTAACTTTGATGTGTGTTAGAGGTTATAATATGATCTGACCTGGTGTTGTTTGGGTAATTTATACTGGGGTCATTTCACTATCCATATTTCGGTTAGCACCTAAAATGTTTAGTGACGAAATAGATTATTATTTTCCTTTATCTCCATCTATTTTTATAAATTCCAATATCCATTATTTTTGGATTTGGATTATCTGGGTGCTCATATATTCTAGTAGAAATGGTCCATATTTCCCTTATTAGAATTGTCTTGAACTTTCACTTTTGATAATGAATATATTATTAGTATTTATTAATATATTATATAAAATTAATCTTTTATGAACTCAATATGATGGATATGAATGGAAAATTTATTCACACTAATCATTTGTCAAACTAATATGAATATGGAGTTAAATAGTTCATCAGGTTTGCAAGGGATCATTTAGACAACCCTTCTAAAATCCTCTATCCATGTTTACATTATTTTTATTCAAGAAAATTTACTTCAAAACAGTTGGAAGAAAATTTGATTTGTCATGGAATTGATAGAATATATAAAATTTGGACTAAACATTGTGAAAAACTGAATGTGGACATCGATTGGAATGATACTACGATTTATGAATCAATTGATATGAATTCCTTTGTAAACGATGATGGATATCACATGGAATAAATGATAATGACAATTGAAGATGAACTTCATGATTGTCCAAAGTTGTTTAAGGATTTAAATAGTTGTTCCAAGAAACCATTTTATACTTGTTTCACTAATTACATAATATTTTTAATTGTCTTGAAGTTATATAATGAGAATATCGACAATGGATGGAGTGACGCTAGCTTTATAGAACTACTTGGTCTTCCGAAAGATATTCTACTTGAAGAAAATGAACTACCATGGTAAAAATATGACACTAAAATAATGTTATGTTCAATGGGAATGATCTATTAAAATATATATGCTTATCCAAATTATTACATATTTTTTATCAAGGACAATGAATCACTCATCAAATTACCAAAGTGTGGCATAGATCAATAAAAAAATGAATCAAGTCCCTCCAAAACCATATGGTACTTTCCTATCATTCCATAGATTAGAAGACTATATGTATGTCATGAAACCAAAACACAATTAACATGGAATGAATATAGAAGAATTAAATATGGGAAGAAATTTCATCCATCATAGTCTTCTCGGTGTAAGAAAATTTATTACGAGTTTCCGGAATTTTGAGATGTGCAAAGAAAATGTTATCTTGCTTTATCTAAAGATAGAATAAATAATTTTTGTATAAAAATTTGTATTCAAAGTACATGGTCCATAATGATGGTAAATTATATCATTCCTCCATGGTTTTTCATGATGTGAAAATATATTATGTTGTCTCTACTTAAATCTATACCCAAGAAACCCTGTAATGATATTGATGTCTATTTGGATCCATTAATCAAGGATCTAAAATTGATGTGGGATAAATGTTTTACAATGTATGATGTTAATATAAGTGAATAATTCACAATGAGGTCTATATTGTAGGGAATGATAAATTAATTCCCTTCTTATGGAAATTTATCAAGCTATAGCATTAAAGGCACGTTGGGGTGTCCCATTTGTGAAAAACGAACATGCTTAGTTCAGTTGAAACATTACTCAAAGGCTGTTCTTTTAGAACATCGAAAATATTTACCTCAATGAAATAAATAATGATCCTGGATGACAACATTCGATGGGAATATCAAACAAGGTACAACATCATCTCCATCAATAAGAGATCAAATGTACATAAAGTAAAAAATATTAACATCATTTTCGGTAATACATTTTTAAAAAACCTAAAAAAATCCTATTTGATGAAGATAAAAATTTTCTTTGAATTACCGTATTGGAAGTTTTTTTATGTGATACATTTTATTGATTACATTCATGTTGAAAAAATTCATTTGATGGTGTTCTTAATACGTTACTAAATGTTATTTAAAAAATAAAATATGGTATCAATGCTTGGTTAGACTTGATTGAAATGGGGATAAGGGAAGAGTTGGAAATAGTGAAAGGTAAAAGGTGGAATTTTCTTCCTTCAATTGCATACACTTTATCGAGACACGAAAATTGAAATTTTCCCTTTTCCTTATGAGTGTAAAAGTTTCATAGGTGTATTCATTAAATATCAAGAATGTCACATCAATGACTAATTTTATTTTACAAGGACTAAAATCCCACGATGTTAATTTTTTGATGAAGGATTTAATTCCAATTTCTTTCAGTTACATTCGACCTAAAAATGTATAACATAAATTAACTAGACTATGATTTTTTTTTAAATCCATATGCATTAAATTTGTAGACCAAATGAAGTTTCCCATCATGAATAATGAGTTTTCAATCATATTATGTTAATTATAAATGTTCTTACCAACATAATTATTTGATATAATGGTCCACCTGATGGTTCACTTGGTCAGTGAGGTTCAACTATATGGACCTTTCCATTAGAGATGGATATACCCCATTGAATGGTATATGAAGAATTTGAAATGGAATGTCATGAATCGAAGTAGGACAGAAGGTTGTATTGTAGAATGATATATTATTAAATAAGATGTAGAATTATATACAAATTAACTATTATATCATGAAATCATCGGTCTCCCAAAGTCTCATCACAGTGAACTCCGTATGGGTGAAGGGATTTCTAGAAGATATTTTGTTATAATTACCTTTATAGAGAGGGGGAAATCACATATTTACATATTACATAATAGTGAAGATGTTTATTGATACATTGAATACCAAAAATAAATTCTTATATATTTGAACCCATCAAGGGCTGAAAGATAGATGTTAGATATATAATAAAAAGTTTATAGGATGGTTTTGAGATCATGTTTATAAAGAGTTATATGAAAATATAAATTCAGTTTTCGAAAAACTTCAATGGATATCCAGAGGAATGAATTAAAATGTCATAACATACACCGAGTTTGTACTCAATGGTTATATATTATATACAAAGGAATGTTATGACTTCCGTATGATTAATTTCAGTGTATAATGAGAAAAAGACGAGCCGTTCATAATGGCATCTCAAGCAGTGCATGTATGTTATGTCTCTTATCCAACAAACAGGAATTGGTCCATTGTCATATTGGTGACTAATACAAATGTTGAGTTAGATGAAAATTCAATTGACTATCACCCTTTCATTGGGACATCACAATAAGTTCCTGATGGTCCCACTGTAGAAAATGTCTTGTATATTAGAAAGGACCACAAAGAGGGGATTTGGATTCTCATAAGAGGAACCAAATCCTTGAAAACTTCAAAAAAAATAAAGAGAGTAAAATGATAATGTAAAAATGTTTTTAAATATACAATTTTTTCCTCATTATATTATATGTTCTCTAATGTATTAAAATAATATAAATTAAATGTTTGACTACTCATAAAAACAATGTATTCTACATATAATGACGTTACCAATCCCTTGGAAGAACAAACTATAATGAAGGAAACCCATTGGATATATTCAAAGGTAATTTTATTATTTAATTTCACTAATTTATTAAAAAATTATATAATGGAATGTTTATTTAATTTTCAGTATTCCTTATAGTGCTCGTTTATTTTAGAATATTTATGTCCATGTTTTATGCCTTTTAAAGAAGAGAAATGATGTTTCCTTTTTCAACTCAAAGAGGTAATCATGATGTTTTCACAGTAAAATCTGTGTCCATATAATTAATGTATTGTTTTGTAGTTATGATTAATTTATTTATTTTTATTATTAGTCATATAATAATTTTTTATTATACAGGTTAATACTTTTGTTCGAGTTGGGGGTGATCTATACAACCTTCATGATCATTCTCCTTTAAAACCTTTTCACCTCTATAGTGGTGCATTTATCCATTTCATTCACGTTACCTTCACTGCATTTTTAGGAAGAGTAACAAAACTACCTCTACTAAATTACGAAGGTAATATTGATGTTTTCATAGTAAAATCATTGTCCATGGAATTAATGTATTTTTTGATATAGGCATGTTTAATTTGTTTATTTTTATAATTAATCACATAATAATTGATTCCATTTAAGAGGATTTTTTTTGATTGTGTTGGGGTGCTCTATCAAAATTTCATGCCCCTTATCCTAGAAAACTTTTCACCCTTACAGTTGTGAATTTATCAATTTCATTCAAGTTACTTCCACTTCCTTTTCCAAAATAGAAACAAAGCTGACTCTGCTGAATTATAGAGTTAATCATGATGTTTTCATAGTGAAATCATTTTCCATAGAATTAATGTATTGTTTCATGTGTATATTTAATTTATTTCTTTTTAGTATCACTCACATAATAATTTATTTCTTGTACAGGTGGATTCTTTTTTTCGATTTTGGGTGCTCTTTCTATCTTTTATCCCTTTCTACCTCAAAACTTCCAAATACTTTTTCACTCAGAAAACCTTTCACTCCTGTAGTGTTGACATTTATCACTTTCTTTCAATTTCCCTCCACTACTCAATCATAGCGGTAATCTTGATATTTGAACAATAAAATAATTATCCATAGAATTACGGTATTATTTCATATTTATGTTTAATTTATTTATTTCTAGTATTACTCATAATAACTATTTTCATATAGAGGTGGATTATTTTATTCGAGTTGATGTGGTTTGTTCTAAACTAATCATGCACTATTGGCAATTAAACAAATAATGTCAGTTAAAATCGTGGTAACAATGTCAATTAATATTGTTTTTTAATGTATGAAATAATTTTTATTAATGTAATTGTATAAAACAATGTTTAACATGTTTATAATATAGTGTTTTTTGTTAATTGTGTTGTAAATGTCATTTCATTTAAATTATGTATTGGAACTTGTTTTTTATTGATATAAGATGTTTTTTTTGTGTTTCAATTGCTACAGTGCGTTGTATCAGTAGACTACAGTATGACCCTTTATCAGCACATTTATGAGATCTGATAGAAAAACATTTATCAGCACTTCTGAAATCACTTATTAAAGTCCTTTTTCAGTTCTTTTATAAGCAGTTATAATGGGTTTCTTTAGAGGTGATAAATTAATTCATTGATAAATGGCTATTTTATCAGCATTTTTTTAGCGTTGATAAAATTTCTGGGATTTTAACATCGCTCACATTATCAGTGATTTTCTAGGACTGATAAAGTCCATTTATAGCACTATTAATAGCTAGTATTGTAGTATTTATAGTGGCCTAGGTAGTACTAATATCATGGGAATTATCAAAAATGCTCTTTTTACCTAAATATATTGAACCACTGTGCTGATATACTACACTTCTTTGCTCTATGCCACCATCTTTCCTCATGTTCCACTATGTAATTACTGATAGATTTACCATATCAGTAATAGTCATAAACATGTACAGATTGACTTGAGATATAAAAACATTTCAGGTACCCTACATGAAAATATTTCACTATATTTCTCATTAGAAATGTATATCAGTATAAAACAGTTTAGCTATGTAAAGAATGCAAAATACTCTATAAATGTCATAGCACCTTGCTCCGGGGATTTGAACTCACTAGCCCTCCCTTCACTAAGAGTCTCATGGGAAAAGAAATCATTAAATATGGGTCAGAAATCCATCCTAACCATGTTATAAAGTGAATCATCTTGCTTTAGAACATCCCACCAGTGCTTTAATGCTCCACGAAGTATGTAAGTTTTGTGATTCACTCTCCTCTTAGGATGTGTCACAAGATGCTTGAAGACTGATAGAGTAGTATCAAACCATAACTCAGTAGAAAATGGACCACCATACATCAAAAATATGGGAGGATGATAGTGCTGAAACACATGTGTCATCTCAAACATAGACGATTCAGGATCCAATGCTCCCTAAAAAGTCAACATAAAGTGAAAAAAACCATCACAGAACTATTCCTTAGAACCTATTTTCGACAAAACTGATGGTGCCTCAGCTATAAATTACGAGGATCCACCAATAGTGTTGTACCCACCACCTCTAGAGCATGGTCATCATCACCCTCTTGGTGTATGACTATAGTTCATGGTGGTGGCATGTCTCTACAATTCCAAACATACACATCCGAAAGGAACAATAGAAAAGTTGACTGGTAAAAATATACGATAGGTCAAAACATTCCTACAAACATATCGTACCATAAAACCTGATCCTAAATCTAGGATTGGTAAAAATAAATAGTCGCATTTATCACTAGATATACTACCTAAATCCCACTCAAAACCCAGGTCATGGTAAAGTTCTCTATTTCAAAAAGTTCAATTTCCATTTGATTCCATATTTATTTCACATTTAATTTTAAATGGTTGAAAAAAATGGTTTACCACTTCCAATCTATAAGGGCCCATACTCCTTATAAACCAAAATATGAAATCAAAATAATCCACACCACAAAATGTTCCAATCCATGCGACTCATCGTTCATGACTCAATGTGCCACAATTGGTTGCTTAAGGTATCTACTATAGTGTAATTAGGAAAAAAATACTTTGGTTTCGACATACACTCTAAGTACCAAATTTATTTTCTAATTCCCTACACAAAATGAATATCATAATTGTATAAATATATATCATGAAACATATCACAATGTCATGATTTTATGAAATTCACCATATATGACTTGACATAATGCATGGAAATTTTAATTATAAAAGGTAGGTAAAATGATTCATGATATGAATTACCTTATATAATCAGGTAATAGTAAAACATAACCCTAAATAATATCAATAATCATAGCACAACTCAATTTCATCACCCATTGGCGGATTCAAATCAATTGTAATAGTCAAAATCCTTAAAACAACAATTTTTATTCAAGACAATTTGGCTTTTTTCCAATACGTGGGTTAGATAATTCTGAAAAAACTCATTACCAAATTAAAATTATAACTAATCCTATTTATATTGTTACAAAAGTCGCATTTAAATAACAATATTAATAATATGTAGAAGTTTTGTTTAAACTCAATGTTTTGTATAATGAAAGATATACTAGTTTTTGTGAAAAAAAGAAGATTAACTTGGTGTTGCGTTTTAAAAAGTCTTATATTGGTTTTTTTTGTAATGAAATATATGAAATAAATTTAAATTATTCAAAAAATATTATTAATAAAAAATCAAGTTGTTACATTATAACCCCATTAAAATGAATTTCTCCCTTGAAATTCATCTCTCTGAAACAAACAAAAGAGGTTTCATTTGTGTCATCATATCCTAAAGTTCTTAATTAGCTTCCATTATATGGTGGTTTCGCAAAAAAAATTACTAGGTGATTGGTATTCTTTCATATAACATTCTATGTATGATCCATGATCTCCCCCAATTGATCCTCATAAGAAAGATCTTTCTCCAATGGTACAAACTCTGAGTTTAGTACAATTGAAGTTTCAAGTGTATACTTCCTCATGAGAGATACTTTTAACTCATCATGAACATGAGATATGTTCTGTGTAAGTTTCAACTAATAGGATACTGTGTTGATACTATAAATAATTTCAAAGGGAACAATATTCCTAGGTATTAGTTTTCCGTTATTCCGAAATTCCATAACCTTATTCCATAGGAAAATTATTAGAAATACCTTGACACTAACTTCAAATTATAGATCATTCCGATGATTTTAAACATAAATTTTCTACCAAATCTAAACTATCTTTATGTGTTGTTAAATATCTCTAACTTTCTCCCCCTTTTCTTCAGCTATATTAGGTCCTGATAGTGTTATTTACCCAACATAATTACAACACATTAGAGCTTTACAATTCTTTCCATAGAGGGATTCATAAGGACATATCTAAATTATAGACTCAAATATATTTTTTTATGAAAACATAACAAGAGGAAGGTGAAGATCCCAAATACATTTTAAATCAAAAGAACAAGTTCTCAACATATCCTCTACGGTTTGAATTTTTCATTCAAACTAACAAACTTTTTGAAGATTATATTCAGTAATAAAATAGAACATTATATCAAGAGATTACTAAAGACTTCTACATAACATTGAGGTAAACTTCTGATCCTAATCAGACATAATGGAATGTGGTACTCTATGAAACCTTACCACTACCCTGAGGTATATCTTGGAGAGATGATCTACAGGGTAATCTTCTCAGATTGTGATAAAGTGTGCTGATTTTTTAGGCCAATGAACTAAAACCCAAATAAAATTATCCTCTTTAGTTGTTTTATGGATTCCAATGACAAAATACATGGTGATATTTTCCCATTTAAAATATTTCATGTCTAATGGATCAAACATCCCCTTATAATTTTTTCTTTTAGCGTAAACATACTAACATACCAAGCATCAGTTTATAGACTCAGTGATATATCTCTTCCTAACATCCCACCAGAAGTATTATTTATAATCTCAATAAATCTTGGTACTTCTAGTATTAATGGATAATGAAGAACTATGAGATTGAAATATAAACTCCTTCTTCAAATTTGGTATGGATGGTACATATACACGGTTCCCTAACCTTGTCATTACATCATGATCATGGTTTAACTCAGGATAATTTTTATCTTTATTTTATAGATCTACATATACATGATGTGCCAATTTAATCTTCACCTGGATAGAAGGTTGAAAATTCAATTGGGAAAGATAATATTTCGCCCATACACTCAGGATTTCCATATCCATCCTTTTTAAATCCATAAATATTGGATCTTTTTTTATCCTCATCATGCATAAACTAGAAGGATCTTTTTGAATCAAAGCATATTTCACCTTGTTCACTTTCTCAGGGTAGTAATTTATTTAATATTCATAATATTTAATCTAACCATCTTCTTTAGAACTTTTTCAACTCCTTCTATGTTAATTTTTACTTTAAAATTTTGTAATCTATATATATAACACATTTTTCTCTTTAAAGATAATACCTTTATATTGTAAATGAAAGAAAATACTGCAATTAACTCCAAATCATGACTTGGAAAATTTTTATCACGAATCTTAAATTTTCATGAGGAATAAGGTATAACCATTAAATTATGCATAATAAAACATCTCAATCCCATATTTAATGAAAAACTATAGATTAAAAATTGTTCCCCACTATATAGTAGTGTAATAACATGTGTACTAACATATCTTCTCTTAAGTTCCTTGAAATTTTCCTCACATTCATCTACCAATAGAAAATTGGATGCATTTTGATTTAACTTGGTGACTTTATTAGATATTCATGCGTAATTTTCTAAAAACATTCTATAATATTAAGCCAAACCATAAAAACTATAAATCTTAGTCATCATGGTTGGTTTTGGCCAATATTAAACAAACTCTATCTTTGATGGATCTACCGATATACCCTCTCCTGAGATTATACGAGCAAAAATTAAAACCTTTTTATATCCAAAATTCACATTTTGTAAATTTTTCATATAGTTTCTCCTTCCATAGGGTATTGAAATCAATTATCAAGTTATATTCATGTTCATACTTGATCTTTTAATACATAAAAACACAACTTATAAATACTACCACACACTAATTGGGATAATATCTAATGAATCTATTCATTAAATCACTGAAGATAGAAGGATAATTTTTAAGACTGAATATCACCCCCATATATTCATGGTGATAATACCTTGTATGGAATGTTATTTTGGGTATATCCTTCTTGTTTAAACTCAATTTAATATATCAATAATAAAGGTCAATTATGGAAAATAATTAAGACATGTGTAGCTTCTCAAATAAGTCATCAATACAAAAAGATAATACATATTCATAATTGTGATCTTGTTCAATTCTGGATAATCGATTCAGAGTTTCATCAATGAATCTTTATTTTTTACAAAAAAAATAATAGGTGCAACCCAAAGTTATACACATGGCCGAATGAATTCCTTATCTAGGTTCTCCTAGAGTTAATATTTAATTCATACAACTCAATAGGTTCCTTTCTATAGAGAGTCTTTGAAATTGGTGTGGCACTATGTATGAGTAATATTGTGAACTCAGAATCTTGTTTTAGTTGATGGCTAAGAACTCTTTCAGAAATAAATCAACAAATTACCATATAATAGGAATATCATTGATGATAAGTTTCTCCCTGAACAGAAGATATAAACACCCCATTTGAATGGGAATAAATACTTATATAGTGAATGTGATCTCCAATAGAAGTTCATGCTTATCATCGCATTGATAGATGGCCATAGGTTGGTCTGGAATATCAAACATGACTTACCTTCCCTGAAAATTGATTCGGTATTTATTTATATAAATCCAATAAATTACTAAGATAACATCAAATTATACTAGAGGAATAATGAAATTTTTTTTAGGAAGCACTTTACCACCAATTTAAACCAAATAGGAATCATGGACATGAGATGTGATCATCAATCCATTAGGGTTTTTAGTGAAAATTTTATATCTAATTTTTTTTGTGGAATCTTGATACCCTTATAAAATTCTTTAAATACTAAATAGTGGGTACATAAATAGTCAAATAATACATTTGAAGTTCTAGAGTGGATGTTAAGTGTACCTTTCACCATGTTTATATCGTAACCCTCTTCAAAAACAATGATCTCATGAGATTTCGCTTTATCCCTCAACTTAAGAGGCTTGTAACATTAATCATCATCACTGAACTTCATATTTGGGAACTGGTTAGCCCAATGCTCACAGTCCTTGCATTTGTAAAATTAGAGTACAGGTGGTGTATTTTGTGAAGCATTCTCTCTATTTGCATCATTATCTAACATATTCCCATCACTTCATTAATAAATTTCACAAGGACATTCACTTCCCCACTTGAAACATTTACAAGTCCCTTTAAGATAATTTCCTCCATTTTTTTTCCACACTTTTAGAATAACATAAATATCGTCTTTTTCTCTCCATGGTTTTCATATTTTCCATTAAACTACATCTACAATTTCTTATCGAAACCATGTGATTGATATGTAACTCAAAACTTCATTTCCATCTTGAAATCACATAAAACAATATATTCATAGCTACTAATGTATCTTATGGAGAACTCCATTTAGATAATTTGTTTTTAGAAACTGGATAATCAATCAACCTTAATTTCATGTTGGATGATAATACCAAAAGTGTATCTCACAATCCTTGCAAAATTTTCTTCATATGGAACAATGGATTCATCATACATTTGATTTACCTCATGGAAATCCTTTTCCATATTCATACAGAGAATATTTTTTAAAAAAGGTTGTGGCCAAAGCCTCAATTGATTTTTTAAAGCAAAGACCTCTTTAGACTGGGTATAGGGTGACCCATTACATAGAGAGAATATGTGGAATGTAATTGTTGAAAAATACGTTCTCAAAATTGTCCAAATACATGGATTAAATATCAACATATTTCCTCATATTTTTATTAAGAGTTCACCATTTATCTTCTTCACATTCAAATGATGAAGGGCCAAAAATATTTTTTCATGTTATGAATACTGGAGAATGGAAAATATTACTTCAATGGTACTAATAAATTGCTCAAGAACTAGCCGATCAGAAGATCCACTAAAGGAAGGTGAACGTTTCTTCATGAAGGACTCAATAGAATGATTTTACCTCTATTTTTTATTTGGAAGTCTAGCATTATTCATATCATGAGAGTGTTATGTGAGCGTAACAATGATATTTTTCATTCAATATCCAATAACATTGTCTACTTCGGAGGAATATCATTTCATCTTCCATTTCACTCAGTATTAACATGGTACCTTTCGGTTCCATCCATTGACTAAAACCAAAAAGAATATTTAAAGAAATAATCATCATAGTGGTGGGACCACATAATCATTAAAAATAACTTATATGATGTCTAAATAAAAACACCTTATTTTCAATATATGAAACCTTAGGTTTAACCCACATCATTCATGGTTATTAATTAAATTATTCATGATGGTTTGTAGAGAGTTCATGAATTTTAAAGCATATGCCCCAGTATTGTCTAACCAAGTGTGAAACAAGGCCCGTTGTCATGCACCAGGTGATGATCAAGTCCATCTCAATGTCCCATTTTCAATGTTATTACCACTTGTATTCTATGTGATAGAGCCACATAAACTTATAGTGTCTTTATGGGGATGTAATTTCATAGAAACCACTCTCACAATCCTGTACCAACATTCGAAGACATCTTCCTATACATTGACTCATCCATAGACTTGTCCATAATGATCTCACTAAATTTTTCTCATTATAATTTCCAAATAACTAAACCATTCTCTAATACCAACTATGAAGACCGAAAAATTACATACATGAATATACATCTTAATAGACTATTTATTATTAGAAAACATAACTATCCATGCTAGAATCATTTAGTTATAATTCCATTAGTAACCTAGACACATGACCAACGTATCAGTAAGTGAGATATGTTATCTCCCACTTTGTTATTCATAAATAACAACATTATTAGTAAGATCATACATAATATATATCTTCATAACATGGGAAAAGGAAAAATAATAAAGAGTGATCTTAGATTCCCAATAAGGCTGAAAAATGGGAGATGCATAAGCATATCATGAGCATAAAGGCATGAGAACATGATCATAACATTTGAAAACCATACCCTATATATCAAAGAAAAAAATATTGAATCATGGAATAAATATGGGGAATTCATAAGAAATTAATCATAAGTAAATCAAATATCATGATCCATGAGTTGATAACATTTCCATAAGACATAGAATTATGGCATACTTATAATCATCAGAGCAGATACTCCTCCTTGAGGGTACACACCACCATACCTAGTGGAATAATTTTTCTCATCGTGGAATGGGTTCACTCTCTAAACTATAATAGTAGTCAAGGTTCACTCCCATGACCATCATAGAGGAAGAAGTACCTTACAGAACTGATTTCACGCCCCATTCATATCCTATCTATCTCACGAGATATAAATCATTACCCAATGAATTAGAAAGAGATATAGGTCCCAACTGTTTCATAATGAAAACCATATTTATATGTTCCACAAGATCATACAAATTCATCACATAATAACACATTAAATAAAATCGATATCATAAACATTTCATCATATCATAACTTTTGGAAAATAAATAGGTTTTATAATCATTTCCTTATATCATAACCCATAAAATGAAGTTGGTTTCATAATCATTTCCTCATTGTATAACATAAGGAAGAGAAATGGGTTTTATAAACCTCATTACATCAAAACATAAACCATTAAAAGAAATAATATGAATTTAATCCTTGGATAATATCCCTAGAAAGGCATACGCAACATCAATAGATTTAAACTTAGTTAGAAAATAATTTTTAATGATCATTTAAAAAAATTCATAAAGAAAATTTTCTTTTCATTATGAAAAATAATTTTATAAAATAGAAATCATTTTTATAATACATTCATTTGAAAAAAACATGAAATTTATTAAAAAAACCTTCTATGGAATGATTTCTCATGGTGGTGTAGAATTCTATTTATGCCCTACATGTTAAAATGAATATTCCTATCACATTTCAGCAGAAGACAAACATGCAATATTTTAGAAAATGGCATGTAGATTCCTTTAATTTTTTTGAATGTAAAACATTGGTAAGATTTTATTTTTAAAATTAATTGGAGGATGTTAAAAAAATTAAACATTTTTATAAAACACGGTTTTGGTAGAAAATAGATTTCCAAACAAAGAGATAAATAATGTTGGATTTTATAAAACAAAATCCCAATTGTTTTAGATCCTAAGGAGGGGAAAATATAACTACTTCATGAAAATATCACAAAGAATAAGACTAAAATTAAATTCATGAATTTCATTAGATATGAATCATAAGATCCTATCATTGGAAACATAATCATAAACAACTCTGATAAATGATGGGAATATAACATAAAATCTTCACAACTTTGGTAACTTTGAATCAGAATTCACAAGTAAAGAATAAAATAAACTGAATATTAAAATATTATTAGGATAAATAAATTCATGATATTACATTTCAAAGGGCCTGTATATACACATCGTAAAATAATATACGTTCATAACACATCATATGTCTCAAAGAAGGCAAAATGAGAGATAAATACCATACCTTAAGTCTTGATTTTTATTATATACATTCATAACTCCTATATAACGAGTATAAGTTTATTATATATTTATTAATGAACCATATCATTATATATCATACCATATATGGTTTTATAAATTCATTTTTTACTCTTCTATTAACAATTCTATGTTAGAGTCGCGTTTCAGGAAAAAACATCTTTGTTTTTCTTATATGTTTTGACTTTTTATTTTTTGTCCTCTTACTTAGATCATGGTTTCATCATCTAAAAAATTCAAAAAAAATATTTAAATATAATATATATATATATATATATTCATTATATATATATTCCTTGTATATATATATAGTAATCCATAAAATATAGTGATAGAAAATGAAATGTATCGTTCATGGAGACGGTGTGTCATACATACGCCTGAACGTAGTTTTCATTATCTCCACAGATTGAAAGAAATATAATTAAATGATATTTTATAATTATGGAAAAAATTTATGAAATATATATCACATATTTTCATTAAACTCTTCCTTATTACTTTCCATGTAAATTGTGAACAAATCACATCATTTCACAAGGTGATACGCTATACACAGGAACGATGTTATCATATTCTAAAAAATAATATATGATGGTATGTGTTAAATAATAATTATATAATTACAATAAAATCAATAATATAATATATAAATAATAAATCAATCATTATTTATAATCTTTAGAGGTGGTAATGGAAAATCAAACAACATTGGTTTGTAAAAAGGTAGTCTACCGTACACATGAAAGTTGATTTCATATCCCATTTGATGAATGTGGAGATGGTTTTAGTTTATTTACATAACATTAAAATTTATTATTATATTTAATATAATGATGTTTTTATATAATAATGTAATAATAAGAATTTATGGAAGTGGAGTAAAAAAATAGAACACAAATGCTCATTGATGAACGTTACCTCTTCTTTGTGTATCCTTCTTATGTTTATAGTAACAGTCATTGATGGTTAGAATTATATCCAAAAAAGTATTATTGGATGATAGGATTTAATTTTCTAATTTATTTTGATTTTTTTTGGAAAAAATGTGTTTGATGGTGTGAATAAGAGAGGAGAGACTGTGGCGTTTATAAGTGAGGATAGAGAGGTGCACTTGTAAATATTTTGGAAAGAAATAATTACACGCATGTTTTTTTATTTCATAGGTCTAAAAATATATTATTAGATATCTTAGAAGTTATAAAGTATAATTATGGACATGCAATGGGTGTTGGAAAATTTTTGGGTCATTTTTAACCATTCTCTTTTAAGTTTCACCCTTATTAAATCCATTTTTACCCTAAGTGAGGTAAATAATTTTTACTATTTTACTATACATTTTGGTAAAAAAATATTGTTTACCATATTAGATAACTTAATTTTTTTTATTTCAAATATGGAATTCGTTTTAGCTAATTAAATTCACATAAGTTGAAAATATTAATTTAAAATTAATCTGAAAGATACAATGAGAAAGAAGGTTTTGAAAGTGAAAAAAAATCAACATTTTGAAATGTTTTAAAATATATATATTTTATCATCCCCTGATACACAAATCTCTCCTGTTACCTAATATTATTGGTTAAGATACCCCAATCATGCCTACCCTTATGTGATAGGTTGTTGACTAATAATGGTGGTGTGAAATATATAGTGAGGAGACTATACCCCCTGGTCTAAAGTGTCATAGTAGTAGTAATAATCCATATAAATGATATAAATTTGAGTATAAAAATAGGGGGGAAACAATGAAATATAGTTTAAAAATATAATAAAATACTAGAAAACATAAATAATGACTCAAAATTCCCCATTCCTAAACCCCATGTTTGTCCTACCTCTATACTCATGAACGCCCAGTAAAAAAATCAATACAAAGGTCTTTTTCCATTTTCCAAACCTGCATTCACGTAATTTACTCAGGTACTAAATGGTGACCCGAATTGTGTGTGATCATAACTCCATAGGTTAACACCACCGTGTCTAAACAAGCCTTTCTGATAATAAGTGTATGAAATAAGGTGATAAAAATGATTATTAATTAATTCAATAATTAATAAAATAAACAACAACCTTATTTGAGTCCATGCAATAATATCTATGATCATTCTTCACAACCATTCCAACAACAACCATATAACCATGGTAAAATAACCTTCTTCAACATCATGATGAAATATCTCTATGTATGTCTCACAATCATGAAAACCACAACCATATAACCATTTTAAAATAACAAGTTTTGGCATCATGCTTAAATATCACTAAGCATGTCTCACAACCATACCAACTACAACAATAAAAATAGAATAATCACGACAATTAATGTTAAAGAACTATATGAATTATAGACTCTAAGTTAAATCCTTACAAGAATTATAATATGGGACTGGGCCATGCCTGCTCACTATGAGCATTACAGTATCGGACTGGGCTGAACCTGCTCAAGATTATCATTATAGTATGTAAGTGTCCAAGTTACAAATTCATTCTTGATATATAATTATTTAAACATGTAACTCAATATATGTCCTAAAATATTGGATATCATGATATCACGTCATAATCCTTAGTGGTTAATTATGACAATTAACATTTTTCATTCAATTACATTTTCATTTATATCACAACTGATGAATAATAAAAATCAATAAGAAGTAAGACATAACCACGGGATTCCATATTAGGAAACCACCTAAGTTCTCATGTCATTCTAAACACTCTCTAATACATTATAAAATTCAATTATATTCAAGGATCTCTCACCCAATGGGTAGATATAAGCTAGGTCAAAACCCAATTGGATCCAATAGACTCCAAGGAATAATCCCATTCATTATTTATTTAATCTAGGTGAAAATTATGTTGGTAAAATCCCAATATTTTATATACTTTTACATTATCAAATCATTAGGATATGATTTAGACCCTCTACCTTTATCTGTGAATAAGTCAAGGCTTACAATGACAAACTCCCTTGAGGTAGAAGGTGAAGATGATCGCCAATAAGATCCTAGATAAAAACTAGTCATGATCAAAACCAAAAACACACATGGTCAAGGGATAACACAACAATGGTTGAAAAAACAATAGATAAAAGGAAAAAGCATAACCAAAACCACTTACTATAAACGTCTCACATTATTTTAACATTTAGAAGGTAAGTTGGTACTCGAAATTATACTTGAAGATACCCTAGGGTCGTGATGAGAAAATTGTAGTGAGATGAATGGAAAAATCAGCCGTACAACATACATTAAAATAACATGTTGGGTAATTACACATCATGTAATATAGTTACGCGTTAGGTAATTATTTTATTTGGATATGCCAAAAAATCTGCTGAATCGGCAGAATATTAAAAAAACACAAACGTTACACCATGAGTAATCCATTTTCATGGTCTGTAAATGTTCTGTAGATAGTTTGCAGTAAATTTTTCATTATAAACAACCCAAACCTCATTTAATGCCTCTCAACATACCAAGAACCTATGATAACACTTGATCCATTTATACTCAGACTCAATTACTTTAAACAAGCATACAACTCTAGTCATTAAGTCATTTTCCCCAAAAGGCTCTCCATATGGGTCCTCTCTAGTTTTCTCATGTTTCCTCACAAACATAGAATGTGTTTATTCAAATCATATGTATCCATGATGAAACACTACCACGAAGGTTTAAATATAGGAAAAAAATCACCCGAAATGAAAATTAACAAAAAAAATAAAAGAGAGAAGTACCTAAAAAAGACAAGATTCTCTAACCTCCCCACCATATTACTTCTCATCCCCTAGCTACTCCAATTATCACTATGAGGTCTCATAAAAAAAGTATGGAATTTATGTTCACATATCAGAATTCCTCCCCCAGGTATCCTCCTAAACTCAACCATGTTTCCACTAAACTCGAAATAACTATAAAGTCTTTCACCAAAGATATTTCTCACTACAATCAAAAACATGTATCAGATGATACTCAAAGGGCGTATAAGCACAAAGCATGATGTTTTCTACAACTGTCACATGGGAAGCGTCTGGAAGATAAATTTGAAATTGTGACATGTCAAATATGTTTTTCATGTAACTATAGCATTGTGGAAAGGATAAATGGTATGCCACTGGACCGACCTTATCCCCTTTGTCAAATAGCCTGAAAAACCTAAGCACTATCTTCCCCTATTTCCTGATATGATGTTTTACAAATATTGGATACACCAGAAGGAAAAAATAATGACCAACCTTGAATTCCATAGGTCACCTATGATTGTTAGGATACAATTTCTACATGCTTTGCATAGTCACCATCCATTTTATAATCAACTTAACCAGATTAGATGTCTCCTACACGAGACTAGGACCAAGAAGTGCTGACTCACCTGAATCCAACCAAAAAATAGGGGAACTACATGGGCTTCCATATGAGGCCTCAAAAGGATCCATTTGAATCGATTCCTAGACTATATAATTTTATAAAAACTCCACGAGTTCCATATGTTACTCCCATGAGCCACCAGAATCCCTAATACAGGATCATAACATATCCTCCAAAACATGAATAGTCTACTCAGATTGACCATCTATCAGAGGATGAATTGATGTGCTCAAAATAACCAAAGATACTAAATCCTTCTAAAGACCCTTCCTTAAACACGATGTGAAATGAGGATCTCTATTTGAAATGATACTTCTCCAAGCATTGTGCAACTGAACTACCTCACGCACATAAATTCTCCCCATGTCGTTAACTATGAAGGTATCCTTAATTGGTAAAAAGTGGTATACCTTCATGAGTCAAACAAAAATAACCTATAAAGAATCATTATTATGGGTTGTCTTGGGTAATCTTATCACAACATCCACAGTAAAATCATCACCTTTCCGCTCTATAATGGGAAAATACTATAAAATCCCAGTAATCCTATAATGCTCAGCTTCCACCTGATGAAAATTAAAGCATATATCTGCAAAGCCTACATATCCCCTTCTTCATTACTAACCATCAGTACTTTATTTGGTGATCAGAATACATCTTTTTCAAACTAGGATACACAACCCATTTAGAATCATGAAACTACCTCATCATATTCTTTTATAATATTATAGAAACTCATACTTGCCATAGAAAAGAATTCAATTTCCAATCCAAATAGACCATCCTGATGTTTTATCCCCACTATATAAGTTTTCTACCAAAAAATATCCCTCTACAGTAGATAAATTCTCTATATTCATATGGTCCAAAATAACGGGTATAAAAGATGTAAAGTTCATATCTACTCATAAATGAGAATTCTAAACATCAATATGAATGTCTACAAAGTGGGACAGTATGCTCCACTCATCTTATGACTCCCTCAATACCTCTATATATTTCTTTTCACTCAACACATTAGCAATGATGCTTCCCTTTCTGGGTGTATAATCCAACTCAAAGTAAAAAAACTACAAATACTCAATGCACCTCCTCTGCCGAAGGATTAGGTCTCATTGAGAAAATATGTACCTGAGGCTATTGTGGTCCGTCTATAAAAAATCCTCTTACACATGCGATAGTGTATTCAACATATCAGGTCATGTACCACTTCTTCTAACCCTGTATCATGAGAAGGGTAATTCATCTCATGTAGTATCTACTACCCTGATCCATAAGAAACTACTCATTCCTACAAACTCATAACTACTCCGAATGTAACCCTGGATGCATCACAATACACTATGATTTACCCAAAACAAGAAAAATGAGGGTAGGTGATGAGGTCATCTAGCCTTTCTTCTCCCAAAAAACTCTCTCAAAATCATTAGACAAGACAAATTTTACCCCATTCTTGGCCATCCTAGTTATCAGTGCTGCTAAATGGGATAAATACTGAATAAACCATCGATAATAACATATTATAACTAGAAATATTTAATTATTAAAAATGTTTTGGGATGTTACCATGATAACATGGTTGTAACTTTCTTTGGGACCAGTAAAACTTCTTCCTCTGATATTACATGTCCCAAGAAGTGCACTTTTTTAATACAGAAACTACATCTGATTACATTTTCATAAATCCTAGGTTCTCTCAATGTACTTAAGATGATGTCAAGATATTGGGAATGATTTTATACTAACTGGGATTACTCTAACATATCATCAATAAAAAACACCTCAGAGAAACCCATAAAAGGATGAAAGATCCTATACATCAAGTCCATGAATAATGTCGGTGCATTAATCAACCCGAACAACATCACCACAAATTCAGACAATCTATATATGATCCTAATAGAAGTCTGATGTATGTCCAATGGTCTCACCCTTAAATGCTGTTAACAAGATTTTAAATAGGTCTTGGATAATATTTTAGCACATCTTAAATGATTTAAAATATCATCAATGCATGGAATAGGATCCTAGTTATTGACTGTTATCTGGTTGAACCTTTGATAATCCAACCATAATCCCAATGACCCATCATCCTTCTTGGTGAAGAGAACTGGAGAACCACAAGGAGATTTAATAGGTCGTATGAAGTCTTTATATTATATATTTTCAAACCAAACATTCAAATCATGAAGCTCTTGTAGTGAAATTTGGTATGGTGGGATAATAACTAGCTTTATTCCTAGAACGAGCTCAATTGTGTACACGATATATCACATGGGTTGTAATCCCTAGAACTCATCAAGAAAACAACCTGAAAATGATCAACCACTAGTGGAAATGAATCCTGCTTCATTCCACCATCATCTAGAGCAAGATCAGCTATCTGAACCATGAGATAATCCAATATTCACTGAATTGGTCCTGCATGACCATCATGAAGATCTGACACACCCTGGTGATAATAACTACCTCCTTCTAGAGATAAAATGGTAAATTTACTCTGTTAAAAGTCCATACGATCCGGGTGTATAATTAACCAATTAATACAATGAATAAAGTCGAAGCCTAAAATTTTTAGATTGAATGGTTCCTAAATGAAATGGTAACCACAAATCTGTAGAGAATACGTCTTGACACATTTCATATTCACTGATCACACTCCCAATGGTTTGTCAATGGTCAAAGAAACTTCTAATATTTCCACAACCAATCCCAAACCATTTTCATAAAGATAAGATAAAAATAATGTGATTCCCCTGTATCATGAAAAATGAAAGGTAAGGTATATAGTATAAGAATCATACCTTCGATGATAGACAGTCCTGCATCCACAATATCTAGAGTAGTCTGTATAATGTGTAGCTGAATTTTCCCTCTACCATGGGATTCAATAAGACTACCCTGATCTATTTCCCTTTCATGGTACTATTTCTCATACACTAGGGTACCACATCCACTTCTATGGCATGAAAAACAAGTATAAATCCATCTACCAACCAGTTGATGGGTAGCTAAGCCCCTTCCCAAATCAGGTTCCTTTCTTGATCCCCTTCCACTGGTCAACTATGAAAAGTTTGTGTAGAACCTCTGAAGGTGGCATATAACGACCCATACTTTACATACATTGTTAATACTTCAAAATTGAAGCACACTTATTACAACATATGACAAAACCACAAAGGACCGTATAGGTATAGTGTCTTTAGAAACTGGGAAACATAAACCACTGGTTCATAAATCTTCTAAAGTGTCTCCCATTTATTTCATCATATCTAGGGTCCCTTTTAGCATATTCTACTTAATATCCATCTTCCTGACCTGGGGAAAAGAAAACATAAAAGGGTGAGCTCAAATTCTCAGCAAGGGAAAATAAAGGAAATAAAAGTCATATCATATCTTTTTGAAAATCAAAACCTGCAAAAGAGATCATAATATCTTAACCTGAAATAAATCATAGAAGTGAAAGTGAGATCCCCATAATCATAACATAAAACTTGAAACTTTGTGGCATGCACACATAATCATGGAAAATCATTTCTTGTTAGTCATGACTCATTTCCAAGACTATCTTAGTGGACAAAGTCCCTTTCTGAACCGAATTCACTCCTCGTTTCAGTCCTGTATCACTGAACCGAAATAACCTTCCATTCCAGCCATGTCTATCTCATGAGATATAAAATCTTTACCCAATGCATTGGAGGGAGATATAGGTCCCACCCATCTTATAATGAATCCTTTCTTATGTGTTCCACATAATCATAAATCATACATCATCACATAACACATGAAACAAAAATGGGATTCTTGAGACATCATGACATCATAAAACAAACCATATAAGGTAAATGACTTAATAAAAATAATTCCCTCACAAAATAATCAAATCAATGTAATAATAGGGATAAAAACAGAACCCTATATTATCTTAGATGGAAAATAATTTTGATAAAACGTTTGAACTCCATTCTTGAGGAAAATATCCTTTCTTCTTCAAAAACATTTTTCCTTTCATAACATGTCATACGTCTTTAAAATAAAAGAAGTTGATTACAAATAAACTTGAAAACTTGTAAAGGAAGCTTCTTGGAAACAATGTTTTAAAAATCCATTCATGCCGTATAAGTTAAAAAAACATTCTTCTCGTACTTTTGTCGGAAAAGTCAAAAAAAACACCTCGTATGAAAAACGTCAAAATATTCCTTTCATATTTTTTTACTAAAAACTCACCGAAGGGTAACATTGGATTAAAAAAATTGTATTTGGATGGAAATAATATTACATATTGAGGAAACATGGATGTGGATGATAAAATACACCCCATTAATTACCAAAGTAAAAACAATCTCAGATAAAAGTTAGATTGTGATATTTCCCTTAACTTAGGTCCGATTTGCTTTGTACGTGTCCGAAGCTCCTGTATAATGGTTTAAATAATGTTATTGACTTATTCCAGAATCATACATATTGATATGATATCATATATGGTCATATTCTTAGCTTCTTGTTAGTAATATTTCATTGTTACTTGTTACTCGGGTCTTTATTGCCTTTTGTTCTTATGCGTGTTTTGCCGAATACATTCTTTTTCTTCTTTTAAGTTTATAGATACCTTATATCCAGAATGGTATTAGTGTAACATATATCATATTTATTCATTCAATTAATTTATATAATTACTATGTAATGATGATCATGTAGAACGAGTCGCATCACATCGTGGAGACGGTATTCCGTACATACGCACGAGTGATTATATCGTTCCTATGATCGTGGAACTGTATTGGAGTATATATATATTATTTCAGTATAATTATTACTTTATAATAATTATAAATAGTTACTCATTACACCATTATACCCATCCTTGTAAAGTGATGGTGGAAAAATAGATTACACCACGGCGTGGAGACGGTATTCCGTACGTACGCACGCGCGGTGATTTCATTTTTCTGTAGGATGGATAGAAGGTGAATTAGGGTTCCTTCATATTTATAATAACATATCAGTATGTATGTAATACTGATGTTTTTACTTTATCATGAAACAACTAAAGAAGAAGAAGTTGAAGAAGAAAGAAAATGAAAAGATCGGTAATGGATATTACCTCTTCTTTGGAACGCCTCTTTGAATCCTCCACTTAGGGAACTAAGATTGGTCTTTGAAGAAGACCAGGACCTCTAGGATTATTCTAGGGAAGTGGAAAGGAGAAAATGGCAGGGGTTGGCCGAGCTTGAGTGCTCAAATTGGTGTGAGGAGGAGGGGGAGGAGGTGCCCTTTTTTAAGGGAGGAGAGGGGCACCTTAGGAATATCTCAAAATATTATTTTATATTAAAGTCAAAATCGGTTTATAATGGTTCTAAAGGGTCTTATTTAGAAGCTAAAGTGGGGATGGGTCTAAATCCTATCAACCAATAGGATTTAGACAAGTTTAGGGTATTATTTTAACCTTATCAATTAGATTTAACTCTAAGTTAAATAATTTAACTTTTACCATGTCTTTTTGTTTTCTTTCACTATATGGTTAATACACTTACTATAACATGCCAAACGAACCCCAAATTGTTTATTATTAATATATATATCCTTATCTAAGTCATTTGGACGAAACCTTATATTTTTAGGAATAAAATAACAATTAATAATATAATATTTGATTTAAAAACTATTTTGTGTCAATTTTGACACTATTTGATATATGATTTTTGTGAAAGTCATAACAGAATTATATGTTCGAACCAAGTTGATTAAATCAACACTAATATATCATATTAACATATAAAATTAGTGAAATTTATAAAAAGTGTTAAATTACATTTATATTGGTATTTATATTATCAATTATGTCAATATTTCATTAATAAGATAATTACTGCATCATCTTTGTGTCATAAATAAATTAAATTATTTGATGTCTAAAAATTACAAATAAAATACCATCATGTAGGAAATCGTTTTATCTTTCTAATGAATATTTACAATCGAATTATATTATGTATAACCCTATATTAAAAATGATTTACTTATTAAACATTGATTTTAACTATCTTAACCCTTCTTTAAATAAATTAATAATAAATGTCCTAATCTAATCCAAGTGGGCCTAAATGGTCATATTATATTCCTAAGTTTTTTTTGGTCGAATTACACTTGTCCAATAGAATTAGGACATGTGTTAGGGTAATATTAATATCATATTTACCCTTAGTTACCCTATTTACTATTAACTGCGGTAAAAATAGTAAAAAGTTACTATTCACCAAAAAATTATTTTTATCTCATTGAACCACATTTTACTTACTGATATCAACCGTGTCTGTCAGATTTTTGAAATTCCATTCACAGAAGCGGTAAAATTAAGTTTTATGCAAAATTCAGTTTTTAACCTACCACTTAGTGGTTTCACTATTCATCAAAAATTGAAAGTTTTCAGAAAAATACCAAAATTTCACCCTAGGATAATTTCGATATTATGAGTCCAAAAATGAAGTCCATTTTGAAAAATAAAATTTATAAAATTTCAAAAAGTGGTTATTACTATTCATAACAGCTAGTTTTAATAGCATATTGTTGTTTAGTAAAACTCGGTATTGCGTACGACGCAAGCTATCGAGGAAGGTCGCGATTGCGTGTAAAGAAAGCCAAGCAAGTGTTGTGTAGAAAAATATTCCTTTGATGATTTATATAACATAAAAGTCTCGGGTGTTACATTCTACCCCCCTTAAAAAGAATTTCGCCCTCGAAATTCATCACTTTGTAACAAACAGATGAGGATACTTCTCCCTCATCATATCCTCAAACTCCCATGTAGCTTCTTCAAGTTGGTGGTTCCTCCATAAATCTTTCACCAATCGAGTGGTCTTGTTTCGTAGGACTTTTTCGCTACGATCCAGAATCTCTATCGGCTGTTCTTCATAAGAAAGATCTTGCTCCAGCGGTACAACTTCTGAGCTGAGTACATGTGAAGGATCTGGTATGTACTTTCTCAGGAGAGATACATGGAACACATTGTGAACTTGAGAGAGATTCGGTGGAAGCGCCAATCGGTAAGCTACCTTCCCAACACGATCCAGTATTTCGAAAGGACCGATATATCTAGGGCTCAACTTCCCCTTCTTTCCAAATCTCATAACCCTCTTCCAGGGAGATATTCGTAAGAACACTTTATCACCCACTTCAAACTCTAGGTCTTTTCTTCGGTTTTCGGCATAACTTTTCTATCGACTCTGAGCTGCGCTTATGTGTTGTTGAATAGATCTGACCTTTTCTGCCATTTCATCAACGAGATCAGGACCTAATAGATTTCTTTCCCCAACTTCATCCCAGTAAGTTGGAGTCCTGCATTTCATTCCATAGAGATCTTCATAAGGAGCCATCTGAATACTGGAGTGAAAGCTATTATTATAAGAAAATTCCACCAAGGGTAGGTGTTGATCCCAACCTCCTTTGAAATCCATAGAGCAAGCTCTCAACATATCTTCTAGGGTTTGAATTGTTCTCTCAGACTGAACGTCTGTCTGGGGATGATAAGCAGTGCTGAAACTCAACTCTGTATCCAGAGTATGCTGAAGACTTTGCCAGAACTTCGAGGTAAATCCCGGATCTTGATCAGATATAATAGAAAGTGGTACTCCATACAATATTACCACTTCCTTTACATATATACTAGCAAGCTGATCTAGAGAGAAATCCTCTCTAATAAGAATGAAGTGTGCAGACTTTGTAAGACGATCAACTATGACCCAGATAGCATTATTGCCTTTGGATGTTTTAGGAAGTCCTGTGACAAAGTCCATAGTGATGTTTTCCCATTTCCATTCAGGTATGGGTAATGGTTGTAACATCCCCTTAGACTTTTGTCTCTCAGCTTTAACTTGTTGACAAACCAAGCATCGAGAGACATATTCAGCAACATCTCCTTTCATGCCATCCCACCAGAAGTACTCTTTCAGGTCCCTATACATCTTCGTGCTTCCAGGATGAATAGAGAATGAAAAACTATGAGCCTCATCCAGCAGATCCTTCTTTAATTCGGGGATGGAAGGAACACAAACCCGATTCCTGAACTTTATTATCCCATCACAATCAAGGTTTAAATCAGGAACATTTCTCACCTTCTTTTGTAACTCGACATCTTCTTTCTGTGCCTATTTAATCTTCACATGTATAGATGGTTGAACATTCATTTGAGAAAGATAAGATTTTTCCCCTTCCATCATAATTCCAAGATCCATCCTTTGTAAATCCATAAATATTGGATATTTTGTGATCCTCATCATGGATAAACTAGCATGGTCTTGTCGAATTAATGCATCTGCCACCTTGTTTGCTTTCCCAGGGTGGTAATGGATTGAGCAGTCATAATCCTTAATCAGCTCCAACCATCTTCTTTGACGCATATTCAACTCCTTTTGTGTGAAAATATACTTTAAACTTTTATGATCAGTATAAATATCACACCTTTCACCATAAAGGTAATGCCTCTAAATCTTTAATGCAAAGATTACCGCAGCCAACTCCAAATCATGAGTTGGGTAATTTTGCTCATGGATTTTCAACTATCGTGAGGCATAAGCTATCACCATTTCATTTTGCATAAGAACGCACCCCAATCCCTTCTTGGATGCATCACTGTAGATCACAAACCTTTATCCACTACAAGGCAGTGTGAGCACAGGTGCACTGGATAACCTTCTTTTCAACTCCTTGAAATTCTCTTCACATTCCTCTGTCCAAACAAACTTAACTCCTTTCCGAGTCAACTTGGTGAGTGGATTAGATAATCGTGAAAAATCTTTTACAAAACGTCGATAATATCCAGCCAAACCAAGAAAACGTCGGATCTCAGTAACTGTTGTTGGTCTCGACCATCTTTCGATAACCTCTGTTTTTTTTGGATCCACAGATATCCCCTCTTTTGAGATTATGTGACCCAAAAATGAAACTTTTTGAAGCCAAAATTCACACTTGGTAAATTTGGCATAAAGCTCCTCCTTTCTCAGGGTCTTCAATATAATTCTCAAGTGATCTTCATGCTCTTACTTGCTCTTTGAATAGACAAGAATATCATCTATAAAGACTACCACAAATTGATCAAGATAGTCTCCAAAGACTCTATTCATTAGATCCATGAAGATAGCAGGGGCATTAGTAAGACCAAATGGAATCACTATAAATTCATAGTGTCCATACCTTGTATGGAAAGCCGTCTTTGGTATATCCCCCCTTTTGACCCTTAATTGATGATACCCTGAATGAAGATCAATCTTGGAAAAGTATTGAGCTCCGTGTAGTTGGTCAAATAAGTCATCAATGCGTGGGAGAGGATATTTGTTCTTGATAGAGATCTTGTTAAGTTCTCGATAACAAATGCAGAGTCCCATTGATCCATCTTTCTTCTTAACAAATAGAACAGGTGCTCCCCAAGGTGACGCACTAGGGCGTATGAATCCCTTATCAATATTCTCTTGGAGTTGCTTCTTCAATTCATGCAACTCAATTGGGGCCATTCTATAAGGTGTCTTTGAAATAGGCAAAGCACCCGGTACGAGTTCTATTGAAAACTCAACATCACGATTTGGTGGAAGACCTGGTAATTCCTCCGGAATGACATCATCAAACTCCCGTACAATGGGAATATTCTTAATCGTGAGTTTCTCACCAATCATTTGAGATAAATAACCTTCATTTAGTGGAATCAATACCCGTAAGATGGAAGAAATTTCCACTGGAAGATTATGTTCATCCTTGCATTGATATACGATCGTAGATTGATCTGGAATATGAAATGTGACTTCCCTTATTTGGAAATTGATATGAGATCCATGTAGAGAAATCCAATCCATGCCAAGAATCACATCAAATTCCACTAAAGGAAGGATCACAAGATTTGCAGGAAGCACTTTCCCACAAACTTCGATCGGAGAAGAATTATAAACTTTTGATGCGACTGTTGTGCCATTAGGTGTTGTCACAGCTAACTCAACATCTAATTGTTAAGGTAATACGGTGATACCCTTAGAAAATTCTTTAGAAATAAAAGAGTGGGTGGATCTAGAATAAAATAAAACATTTTCTACTTTAGAGTGGATGGTAAGTGTACCTTTCACCACTTTGTTATCGTACTACACATCGCTGATAGAAATTGCATGTGACTTTCCTTTGTCTTTATCCTTAAGATTTTGTTGACGTCGACCATCATCATCAACCCTTGGATTTGGGCATTGATTGGCATAATGCCCCATCTCCTTGCACTTGAAACATTGAAGTGTAGTAGGTTCATTCTGTGTATCCCTTCCTTTGTTTGCGTCATTAGACATCTTCTTCCCATTATCACGGCATTCAAATGCCCGATGACCTTCCTTTCCACATTTAAAACAATTACTTGTCCCTTTAAGACAACTCCCTCCATGTTTCTTTCCACACTTTGAGAATAAGGAAAAGCTCATCTTCTTTTCCGTGTGCTCTTTAGATTTTTCTTTGAATTCCATCTTCCTCTTCTTATCAAACCCATGTGACTGATGGGTTATTCTAATCTCCATCTCAACTTTGAGAGCACATCGAACGATTTCCTCGTAGCTATTGAAGTCCCTTATGGCTAACGCCCTTCGAAGACTTCGTTTTAAGCCACTAAAGAATCGATCGATCTTACTCTCAGGTTGGATAATAATACCAGAAGCGTACCTTGCAAGCCTTGTAAAATTTGCTTCATAGGTACCAACAGATTCATCATCCCTTTGCTTCAGTTCAAGAAACTCTTTCTCCATCTTTGTTCAGAGAATACGAGGGAAGTACTTATTGAAAAATAATTTCTTGAACTCGTCCCATTCCATAGACTCAATTTCATCCCTTTGCCTCGTATTCTTAATAAGATTCCACCATTGATCAGCATATCCTTCCAAATGATACACTGCTAGGATGACTTTATCATGTTCAGAACATTGAAGAACTGAAAATATCTTTTCAGTAGTACTAATCCATTGTTCAGCAACTAATGGATCAGTAGACCCACTGAAAGAAGGTGGACGCTGCCTCATGAAGGATTCAATAGAATGTTGCTCCTTCCTTTGCTCATTTGGAAGTCCTGCATGATTCATAGCTTGAGAAAGTTGTGTGAGCATGGCTACAAGATTTTTCATTCCAGCTCCCATATCGTTTGGTTGCTCAGGGGGACAATCATTGCATTGCCCATCGCATTCCGCATTAACACGGTTCCTTCGGGTTCCAACCATTGACTAAAACCAAGAAGAATAGTGTGAGCAACACTAATTATATTAGGAAAACCACATAATTCAAGAATAAAATTTTCATGCTTAAGGTCTTATCATAGGTTATTCAAGGCCATTTCGAAAACACTATGATTGTGTTCTATGCTTAGACTTATCCTTAGGGTTCTTACTAAGGCTTTCACATCCTAGTTTCCAAAGGTTGACTATACCTTTCCTCTGATACCAACTATAATGACCCATACTTTACATACATTGTTAATAATTCAAAATTGAAGCACACTTATTACAACATATGACAAAACCACAAAGGACCGTATAGGTATAGTGTCTTTAGAAACTGGGAAACATAAACAACTGGTTCATAAATCTTCTAAAGTGTATCCCATTTATTTCATCATATCTAGGGTCCCTTTTAGCATATTCTACTTAATATCCATCTTCCTGACCTGGGGAAAAGAAAACATAAAAGGGTGAGCTCAAATGCTCAGCAAGGGCAAATAAAGGAAATAAAAGTCATATCATATCTTTTTGAAAATCAAAACCTGCAAAAGAGACCATAATATCTTAACATGGAATAAATCATAGAAGTGAAAATGAGATCCCCATAATCATAACATAAAACTTGAAACTTTGTGGCATTCACACATAATCATGGAAAATCAGTTCTTGTTAGTCATGACTCATTGCCAAGACTATCTTAGTGGACAAAGTCCCTTTCTGAACCGAATTCACTCCTCGTTTCAGTCCTGTATCACTGAACCGAAATAACCTTCTGTTCCAGCCATGTCTATATCATGAGATATAAAATCTTTACCCAATGCATTGGAGGGAGATATAGGTCCCACCCATCTTATAATGAATCCTTTCTTATGTGTGCCACATAATCATAAATCATACATCATCGCATAACACATGTAACAAAAATGGGATTCTTGAAACATCATGGCATCATAAAACAAACCATATAAGGTAAATGACTTAATAAAAATAATTCCCTCACAACATAATCAAATCAATGTAATAATAGGGATAAAAACAGAACCCTATATTATCTTAGATGGAAAATAATTTTGATAAAACTTTTGAACTCCATTCTTGAGGAAAATATCCTTTCTTCTTCAAAAACATTTTTCCTTTCATAACATGTCATACGTCTTTAAAATAAAAGAAGTTGATTACAAATAAACTTGAAAACTTGTAAAGGAAGCTTCTTGGAAACAATGTTTTAAAAATCCATTCATTCCGTATAAGTTAAAAAAAACATTCTTCTCGTACTTTTGTCGGAAAAGTCAAAAAAACACCTTGTATGAAAAACGTCAAAAGATTCCTTTCATATTTTTTTACTAAAAACTCACCGAAGGGTAACATTGGATTTAAAAAATTGTATTTGGATGGAAATAATATTACATATTGAGGAAACATGGATGTGGATGATAAAATACACCCCAGTAATTACCAAAGTAAAAACAATCTCAGATAAAAGTGAGATTGTGATATTTCCCTTTCCTTAGGTCCGATTTGCTTTGTACGTGTCCGAAGCTCCTGTATAATGGTTTAAATAATGTTATTGACTTATTACAGAATCATACATATTGATATGATATCATATATGGTCATATTCTTAGCTTCTTGTTAGTAATATTTCATTGTTACTTGTTACTCGGGTCTTTATTGCCTTTTGTTCTTATGCGTGTTTTTCCGAATACATTCTTTTTCTTATTTTAAGGTTATAGATACCTTATATCCAGAATGGTATTATTGTAACATATATCATATTTATTCATTCAATTCATTTATATAATTACTATGTAATGATGATCATGTTGAACGAGTCGCATCACATTGTGGAGACGGTATTCTGTACGTATGCACGAGTGATGATATCGTTCCTATGATCGTGGAACTGTATTGGAGTATATATATATTATTTCAGTATCAATATTACTTTATAATAATCATAAATAGTTACTCATTACACCATTATACCCATCCTTGTAAAGTGATGGTGGAAAAATAGATTACACCACGGCGTGGAGACGGTATTCCGTACGTACGCACGCGCGGTGATTTCATTTTTCCGTAGGATGGATAGAAGGTGAATTAGGGTTGTTTCATATATATAATAACATATCAGTATGTAAGTAATACTGATGTTTTTACTTTATCATGAAACAACTAAAGAAGAAGATGTTGAAGAAGAAAGAAATTGAAAAGATCGGTAATGGATATTACCTCTTCTTTGGAACGCCTCTTTGAATCCTCCACTTAGGGAACTAAGATTGGTCTTTGAAGAAGACCAGGAACTCTAGGATTATTCTAGGGAAGTGGAGAGGAGAAAATGGCAGGGGTTGGCAGAGCTTGAGTGCCCAAATTGGTGTGAGGAGGAGGGGGAGGAGGTGCCCTTTTATAAGGGAGGAGAGGGGCACCTTAGGAATATCTCAAAATATTATTTTATATTAAAGTCAAAATCGGTTTATAATGGTTCAAAAGGGTCTTATTTCGAAGATAAAGTGGGGATGGGTAGAAATCCTATCAACCAATAGGATTTAGACAAGTTTAGGGTATTATTTTAACCTTATCAATTAGATTTAACTCTAAGTTAAATAATTTAACTTTTCCCATGTCTTTTTGTTTTCTTTCACTATATGGTTAATACACTTACTATAACATGCCAAACGAACCCCAAATTGTTTATTATTAATATATATATCCTTATCTAAGTCATTTGGACGAAACCTTATATTTTTAGGAAAAAATAACAATTAATAATATAATATTTGATTTAAAAACTATTTTGTGTCAATTTTGACACTATTTGATATATGATTTTTGTGAAAGTCATAACAGAATTATATGTTCGAACCAAGTTGATTAAATCAACACTAATATATCATATTAACATATAAAATTAGTGAAATTTATAAAAAGTGTTAAATTACATTTATTTTGGTATTTATATTATCAATTATGTCAATATTTCATTAATAAGATAATTACTGCATCATCTTTGTGTCATAAATAAATTAAATTATTTGATGTCCAAAAATTACAAATAAAATACCATCATGTAGGAAATAGTTTTATCTTTCTAATGAATATTTAAAATCTAATTTATCTTATGTATAACCATATATTAAAAATGATTTACTTATTAAACATTGATTTTAACTATTTTAACCCTTCTTTAAATAAATTAATAATAAATGTCCTAATCTAATCCAAGTGGGCCTAAATGGTCATATTTTATTCCTAAGTTTTTTTTTGGTCGAATTACACTTGTCCAATAGAATTAGGACATGTGTTAGGGTAATATTAATATTATATTTACCCTTAGTTACCCTATTTACTATTAACTGCGGTAAAAATAGTAAAAAGTTACTATTCACCAAAAAATTATTTTTATCTCATTGAACAACATTTTACTTACTGATATCAACCGTGTCTGTCGGATTTTTGAAATTCCATTCACAGAAGTGGTAAAATTATGTTTTATGCAAAATTTAGTTTTTAACCTACCACTTAGTGGTTTCACTATTCATCAAAAATTGAAAGTTTTCAGAAAAATACCAAAATTTTACCCTAGGCTAATTTCGACATTCTGAGTCCAAAAATGAACTCCATTTTGAAAAATAAAATTTATAAATTTTCAAAAAGTGGTTATTACTATTCATAACAGCTAGTTTTAATAGCATATTGTTGTTTAGTGAAACTCGGTATTGCGTACGACGCAAGCTATCGAGGAAGGTCGCGATTGCGTGTAAAGTAAGCCAAGGAAGTGTTGTGTAGAAAAAGATTTCTTTGACGATTTATATAAAATAAATGTCTAGGGTGTTACATGGCATGTTTTCCACAAATACGACACTCAACTATGCGGTAAGCACGTTATGGGTTCTTGTGAAAAAACATGCCACACTGATAGCACTATAATATGACATGGTCATTAGGTGAATTTCCATTTCCCTAACTTCTTTTCCAACTGCTACCTAATAAAAAATTGTTCTATCGTCTCTTTATATACTACTAAAAGAAGAGATCATTGTTTTTCCCACTAAAAAAACATGGATGCTTTTCAGTGCCTCTCTTAAATACCCTTCCATGGTGAGTTCTTGGTTCATCACCGAATCAAAATTTCTCAAATGAATAAAATTCAACTATGACCTGATCTCATAAAGAATACCTTCCCATAAAATTATTTCCCAAGATATCTCATCAACTTCCAATGATGGCACAAAGTGTTATAGGTTGGTGAAATATTCATCATAATACTATACTCACATGCCCTTATGCGTTAGATGCATGAACTTATGAGATTTTTCATCCCTCAATGTCTCATGATAGAAATGGATTAATAAATTCATCTCGATGTCCTTCCATGATCACACATCTTGCTACCCATCTTCCTCTAGAATATCTCACCAATGATTGGAAGGTCGATGATGCATATACGCAGTAGGCTTCACAATCCTATCTGTGGGTGTCTCAAGATACATAAAGATCATCTGGATGGACTCGATCAATAACTTGGATTCTTGGGGGCCTCCCTCCCTAGTAAATGTAGGTGAATAATATAGATGAAACTCTCTTTTCATCACAAACATACAATTCACAGTATTAACAATCTCCCTTTCCATGGATCAGATGGCCCAAAAGAATATTTTGTGAAGATATAAAAATATATTGTCCTCAGGAAATATTGGAAACTATGATTCAGGTTTGTTAGGAGTGTCTTGGTTTCTACTCTCCAAATGATCAAGTCGATGATGAGGAGGATTCATTTTCTCTACAAGACAAACACAGACCTTAAAACAATAGCTAACAATAACGTCAACCTCAACAGGTGACTACAATAGAGAAGCACTGACTCCTGGTCTCTCTAAACATGGATTACCTGTTATTTATCATGAAATAGCAATTCATTTTTTATTACGTAAAAAATATATCTCATATCATAGTGTACACAGGAAAGTATATGTCACATGTTAATAAATATGTCCCTATCATAAAAAAATGTATGTAAATATATGTCAATATGTTCCTATTATGATGCATGCATACTCATCTCAGGAAATACTGAGCCATGAGTACAAATATCAATATTAAAATACGTTATAGGACAATAAACTCACACACCATGTGAATCACCCAAGGTGAAATAATACCAATAGTAACAAGAATATAGTACAAACAGAAATCCCACCCCTGGGCACTTGGATTTTCCCCCATACATGAATTAGATACTCCCATGTATAAGCTAATTACCATGTCTAAACACATTCTAGTTTCCTTTATAAATTTTCTAAATAGTAAAGAAATGGAAAAGGAAGTAAAGCCTCCCTTTTATACCACTTCGTAACATCCCCTGATCCGACACTCTCTCACGTGGTCAAAAAGGGTTGGTTATGAGACATCAAGTTTGCCTCCACGTATGTCATAGGATACCGACTAGAAGTGGGGGTGTTACATTTTTAGTAGGGAGACTATAACCCCTGGTATGAAGTGTCATATAAGTATAAATAATATTTATAAATAAAAGAAATCAGAGTATAAACATAAAAAATACCAATAATAAAATCCAATTGAACAATCCAAAAAATAATTATCGAAATAATTTAATGAAATTATGTAATATAACTAAATTTCATGAGAGAAACCGTAAAATTAAAAGAGTAGTATAATTATATAATGACTCAATACCCCTCAGTTCAGAACCCCGTGTCGGTCCTTCCTATAAACTCCAACCCATTCGGTAAGCAACAATTAGTGGAAAGGTCCTTTTCCCTTTTCCAAACTTGTATCAACATAATCTACTCGAGTACCAAAATATTTCCAAAATAGGGTGTGAGTATAACTCAATAGTTAGACACCATCACGACTATAAATGTAGTCTAATAATAAGTGCATGAAATAAAGCGACAAACATGTGTATTAAATAATTAATAAAATACACAACAACCTGCTTTGACCCTGTGCTAGAATATCTTTGTGCATGTCTCACAACCAAAACAACCACAACCACATGAACATGGTAAAATAAACTTAGTTGGAATCATACCGGAATATCTATGAGCATGTGTCATAATCATTCCAACCACAACCATATAACCAGGGTAAAATAACCTGCTTTGAATTCATGCTTGAATACCTCTTAGCATGTCTCACAACCATGCCATCCACAATCATAATCAAGGAATACTCAGAGCAATCTAGTTCAAATCCTTATAAGCATTACAACATCTAGGTCAATGTCCTATAATAATTAAAACACGGTACTTGGTCAAGCTTGCTCACTATAAGCATTACAACATGGGACTCGTCCGATCCTGCTCAATATCATCATTACAACATATAAGAGTGAAAGTTCCAAGGCCATGCTCAATATATAAACATTTTAGAGAGGAACACAAGATATTTCCTAAAACTGTTGATGTCGAAATATTACATCATAAGACTCAATGGTTAATTATACAAATTACCATTCTTATTTCAATTACCTTTTCATTTATATCACTATTAGTCAATAATCTAAATCAATACATAGTAATAAATAACATAGGGATTCTATATCAAGTAATCACATATGGTCTCATGTCATGATAAATGAAATATGATCCATTATCCAATTAATTTATATTCAAGTTTCTCTCACACAACATGTAGCCATATTCTAGGTGAAAACCCAATCAGAACCAACATACTCCAATGAATAATCTCATTCATGTTATAATTAATTCAGGCACACATTACATTGGTGCAATCACCAAATTTCTTATACATGGAAATTATCAAACCATAGGTTTAATATTTAGAACCCCTACCTTAACCAATGATGAACATGACACTTCAAATGGAAAATTCTCATGAGGAAGAAGTTGTATATGTTCTCTATGAGGAAGCTGGATCCAACAATTTCAAGATCAAAACTAACAACACACACAGTTAAGGGATTAAACCAAAATAGTTGGAGAAATAAGGGAGATAATGGAAAAACAATAACCAAAACCTGTCAATAGGGATTGATCATGTTAATGGATTGTCCAAAACGCAAATTGGCACTCAAAATTCACTTGGAAGACACCCCAGGGTCGCAAGGAGAATAATGCATCAAGATGAATGGAAAAAATAGCCACAAAACTTACTTTAAAATAGTACGATGTGGAATTACATGGTGTGTAATGTAGTTACACAATTAGAAATTATTTTTATTCGGATACACAAGAAAACCCATCACCTATGCTGAATATTAAAAAAACAGAAGAACATTACATGACTTGTAATCCATTTACATGATGTGTAAATGTTATGAATATTTTTTTTCGACCCTTTTACTTATTCAAAAACCAACCCCCCTTATAGCTTCTCCAAATAGCAAGAACCAATTATAAAAAATTAACCATGTATATCTGGAATCCATTAATTCAAACAAATATACTTCTATGGTCTCTATGTCATTTTCCACCACAAATGTTCTCAATAAGGACACTCTCTGGTGTTTTCATGTTTCCTCACAACAAAATACTAAGATTATAAAAACAATATATATCCACAAAAAACATGAATAATAAAGTTTAATGATGGGAAAAAACTCACCCAAATGAAAAATTAATGAAAAAATCAAAGAGATATGTACTTGGAATAAGATGGGATCATACAAATAGGAAAAAATTTCTTATGACCGAAATTGAATTAATCGATACATGATATATCATATGTTACCATAAAAAAATTAAATTATAAATTAAATTTATTATTTTTTACTACTCACTAAGAAAATGAAATTTTTCATAAAAATAACAAAAAATCACCCTATGCTAAAAAATTCCACCACTTCAGATCATGTTTCATCATTAAACAAATCATTATTCTCTCCTTCTCCTATAAAAATATATGAATAACAAAACGATTTTACATGGTTCACCCTCACTGGGTTACATCCAAGGAGCATACAACGATGATGTGTGGATGTATAAACTATATTGAGGCTCACTCCCAAAATACAATGTTTGGGATTGATCACGTATATGCAAAATCTCACTATCATTATAAGATTTAGGGTTAGCTTGAAACATTCACATGGTTCACACCTTGAGTCTCTTTATCTTGCTCACTACTAGTGGAAAGGATCAACATCTTCTTTTTCTGAATGCTCTGGAAAAGATCCCCTCACAGCTTATGGACGTGTAGGTCCCTTCATTTTCCTGAATCAATTCATCCTAAATTGTATGTATATGCTTCTTTGAAGTCCATATTTTCACCCATAGATGAAGTCCAATTTTTTGCATACTAATAGATTACTGAATTTACTTTCATGAACTATTTTGGACCTTTTAATTACTTAATTACTTCCTCTATGAACTTCTTTACACCAAATTGCACAAGTACTTCTCAGGCCACCTCTTCTTCCATGAACCACATTGACGTCTGCATACCATTTCCTCTTATCTGGACCACTTCTTCTTCTACAGACCGCCCCAGCTACACATATTTTCTTTCCTTCTACAGACTACCTTTCCTTCTGTGAACTGTTTTATTTTATGGGATACAAATCCCTTCAAGACCATTCATGTGAACTAAATCAATGGAAAACACTTCATAGAATTTCTTTCCCATAAAATCTATCTTTTGCAGAATCCTTCCTCATGAACTCCTTCAAATTTCAATGAATTCTTCCCATAGAAATGGTGTTTTCTAATGAAATATCTCAGCTCTAATGATCTGATTAATGGTCCATATATAGTAAAATTGATATGAAAATCCTACTAATATGAATCACCAAAATATTTGATGTGGTATATCCATCACTATGTACTGATTTGAATTCTGCATAGATCCTTAATCCTTTGAAACATCTGATGCCTTCAATAAACAAAACCATTTCCATATCTACAAATCATTTCTTCCATTTCACAAATGATGAGCCTCCCTCAACCTCCAATCCTCCCACAAACTGAAATCCTCTCACGAAGTGTTCCCTATGCGGTCTACATAGTTCACCTCGTATAAATCATTCCTTTTCCATTTTTCCATTTTCATTCCGCAAAACTCCTTTTTGGTCTGAAAACTATGCTTTTCGGTCTGTGAGCTATGAAATCCTTTAGATAAAACAATCATTTTCCAATAATAAACTCTGGATTTTACAAACCAAAATTTTATAAAACACTGGGAAACTACGCCACTTTAAAAACCAGCTTTAACAATCACCGACCATACAGATTTGTGGTCACCTAAATTTTTCAGAAAAAAATTCACCCTAAAAACACCAAAATGGTGCCTTGAGGGATTGTTTCACAATAGACATAAAATTAATTTTGTTAGAAAATAGTAGTTTTGAATCATATAAATAAGCTTCTAAAAATTATGTGATTCTTTGATCAGTATGTTTTCTTTATATAAAACCATTATAAATAATATTTAAAAATTATTTATTACTATTAATATCTATATGTTTAATATCTTGGTTATAAAAATTGTTTTTAAATAACTATTTTAGTCATATATAGTGGTATTGTTAATAATCATTGTCTTTTATAACATAAGCTATGTCATTCTTGCATATCGCCCAACCATAACTTGGTGTTGTGTGTAACACAAGCTTAGCATGGTGTAACATGTAACAAAACCATTCAATGAAATTTAATTTAATAGAAAATTTATAATTTATAAAAACTCAATGAATCACAAATAAATTATATTTTTTTTAATAAAAATAGATTAAATAGATGTTAACATAACATATGCTACAGATGGAATCACCCACCTCAATCTTGGGTCGAAAACCACCCACAATTGAACCCAAAAACATCATAATGAATACAGATACAATAATGGAGACCCTAACAAAAATTCTCACATCTCAAAATCTATTCCTAAAAAAAATGGTCGGTGAAGATGTTAGATCACAAAATACATTATGAAACACACCCGTGGTACCAAAATCAATATGAGGATCAGAATAAGGAATAATATCAAAAAAACATATCTTGAAAGGCTAAAATAAGCATTAGAACACGGTCTTATGATTTTATAAACTCAAACCAATATCTATACCACAACTAATGGAAATGAATAACCATAAAGGCCACTTATCTAGAGATACAATGCAACTAAACTGAGGATTGGGTGCCAAACTAAATGATATGGAGGAGATTATCAACCCAAAATTTCATGGAAGATACCTAAGGTTTGAGTCAAGTAATGAAATTAAAAATGAATTAGGATAAAGGATTGTGGTGCATAATAACCTAAAGGTCATAAATGAATCACTTTGTATGTAACTGATTCATGAAATGAATATCATGAGTTTCATGTACACTAAAAAAGGTGTTTCCTTAGATAAATAAATACCCCAACTAAACTTTTCACATCATGAACAAGTTTCATAGCATGTACCATATTCATTATCTGAATAGAATTCATGTCTCATATAGAGAGATGTATTCATGTTATGAATCTAATTAATAGTGTGAACTAGTGCCACATACAGTGCCCATCCCAACACATAAAAAACGCCCAAATTTCCTCTAAAGGAGTATAAACCCTAATAACTACCCATTAACATTAAAGGAATATGTACCTTTAACAAAAATGTTACAATATCCCCACCATAGTACATTCCGTCCATGGGAAATCATGCAGAAGAAGGGTTCTCTAGAAAAAGGTGAGGCCACTTCTCCCTCACCGATGATTCGCACTCCCAAGACTTATAAGAATCTGATCCATGCCACCAAAAACAATTTACTAAATGAATATACATCAGATGTAATTCGTTATCCTGCAAGTCTACAATATCCCTTAGTTTCTCTACAACTAAAACATCTAGCTCCAACGCAAACTCTTCCCAACACAAAACATGACAAGGATCAAGATTGTACATCTTGAGCTGAGATAGATGGAAAAATCATGAATAACTATCAATTGAGCTGACAATACCAACCTATAGGAAACATTATAGATCCTTTCATTGACCTCAAATGCTCCAACATATCCTTCATACAAATTTACCAACATTCCATGTTGATAGTGACCTAATCAAGGAGGTATTTTCAAGAAAAATCAGTCACCAATATAAAACTTCAAAGGATGATGTTGATGATCCACATACGATTTCCACAAACTTTTCACTATAACCAGATGCCAATGTATATATTTAATCCCCACCATAATATCCAGAAAAAGACTTGATCCTATAAGAGAGGTCTCACCCACCTCTACCAGGAAAATAGGTGACCTTCATGAGTGATAATAAAAATCCTTGAATGGTGTCATTCTGATCGAAGACTGGTAACTAATGTTATAAGAAAAATCAAAAAGTTATCAATGGATATCCAATGGTCCACCAAAATCCAAGATGCAGACAAAATGAATATCTTCTAGGATTTGAATAACATCCTCTTGATGACTATATTTTTATAGATGATAAGTTGTACTCAACTTGACATGAGTCCCCATCAACTCATGGTCCATATTCGAGATAGTTGAATAGGGAACCTCATGAAACCTCATAATCCATTGTAGACATATCTTAACCAGATCATCAACCTTAGTGGTGTTCTCGATCAAAATAAAGTGAGAAGATTCCATCAACCAATAAATCACCACCTATATATCATTCTTCCCTTAGAGAGTCTATGGTAATCCAGCAACGAAGTCCATAAACACCACATCCATTTTCATAATTTGAACTACAATATGCTAGAGAAAACATGAAGGATTTAGGTGATGTGCATTTATATTTTGGTAGGTGTAATGCTGAGACACATAATCATCAATGTCATGATTCATACTCGGGCACTAGAAATGTCATCTTGTGTCATAATACATCTTTTTTATACCTAGATGAACATACCATGAAGAACCTTTATAGTAAAAATGTTTATTCCTCATAGATTTTGGGATTACAAACCAATTACAAGATCATTGAATACCATTATAAAGGAGAGACTAACCAAAAATGGACTCCCTGTTATTAAGGGTTTCTTTAATTCTAATAAAATCATAATCCCACATTTGTCCCTATAGAATAGACTGAAGAAGATATGATGATAACTCAACACTATTCAGAACTATACCTACATCATCCTCCTAAGATTCTAGAGGAAACTAATGGAAGAGAACCATCAGGTTCCACTCTTTCATTGATTCCATGATGTCCCATGATGTAACATTCCTAATAAGAGAATCAACGATGAAATTCTTCTTCTTCAGGGTATAGGAAATTCCAAAATAAAACATCTAAAGGTATTACACCCTCTAGAATTGTCTAAGATTCATGTATTTTAGATAAAAGATATACCTCAGACTCCTATGATCAGAAAAGTCTGTGAACAACTTCCTAAAATAATAGTTATGTCAATATTTAATTTTATGAAAAACTATGAAAACCTCCAAATCACGAGTAGGGTATTTCTTCTAATGTGGTCAAAGTTTAAGAGATCCAAAGGACACAATGTTATCATCATGTATCAACATGAAACATAGAACAACACCATACGAATCATAATGTACTACTTTTACCTTAACATTATCATGTAATATCAAAATTGGTGTTAATGTTAGAAGTGTTTTCAACTCATTAAAATAAGTCTGACACTTAGAATCGCATGTTAATGTCACCCTATTTTTAGTGTGATCAGTCAAAGGTGACGCAAACTTTGAGAAATTATTTAAAAAAAACTAATGATATCCAAAAAGTACTAAGAATCTCAGAATATCAAATACATTATGTGGATCATCCCATGAAAAGATAGAATTTACCATCTCAGGATCAACTGATAAGCCAAATTACAAAATTACATACCCCATGAAATTCACTTATTGAATCCCTAAATTTCATTTTGAAAGATTTCCATAAAGTTAGTGGTATATAAATATTTCTAAAGCTAGATTCACATGGTGCTCATACAGATGTTTTGATATCGAATAAACTAGGATATCAAACACAAATACAACAAAAACTATGTTAAGATACTGATGGAATATCCAATTCATCAGAGTCATAAATAAAATAGGATTATTTTTCTAACCAAAAGACATCCCAAGATATTAATAATTTCCTTACCTCATTCTATAACTGTACATCAGAATATCTGACTCTCAAACCCTGAGCTGATGATAACTCAACCAAATTTAATTTTTTTTGAAAGCCACTTTCCCCCCTTTAACTGGTCAAACAATTCATCCACATAGGGAAAGGTTACTTGTTCTTAATAGGCGCCCAGTTCAACTTTTGAATGTACAAATATAGTCAAAGTGAACTATCTGGATTCTTGGAAATGATCAAAGAGGCTACCAATAACAAAACAATAGGTTGAAAAAAACCTTTTCTCTATCATACCATCCAAATGGATCTTGAGATCCTTAACTCATTAAGAATTAAATGAAAAGAGGGTATTGAAATTAGCTACATACCCAGAACCAGATAAATTAAAAATTCGACCACCGTATCTAGATTTTGACTAGAAATTTCATACGAGAATACATCAGGGAAACCCTTCACAACTGAGGGAAGATATATAATAGAAGGAAAGTCATCATAACCAACTACAACAATGGGAAACAAACTTATGAGCACTGGGTGGGGAGGTCCTATATGGACAGACCTCAGATCCTACTCTCCCTGAAACACCAAAGATATCCCATCGACAGTAAATAAAAAAATAGATGATGATGAATATCAATATCAGTATGATGAGTAATAATCCAGTCCATCCTGATGATGACATCAAACAAATACATATCAAGAACTAATAAATCCTAGACTAACACTGCATCTTCTATCAATAGATAACAAGATGGAAATTGAAAACCATGATTCGCCCTCTTTCTAAGAGGTTTCTATAGCTCCATAATAAAGGAAATGAGCTGCATTATATGTTATATCACATCAACAAAACCAGAAAATAGAAATGAATGTGAGTCACCAGTATCAAATAAAGAATATTCTATAGGATATGGAACAAAAATGGTACCTCTTACTGTCAGTAGGGCTGCGCAAACCTCAACTAAAAACCCATCCATTATGCGAATTTGACTCACTCCTGATACCTATTGAATGATGCTTGTGAAATTTAAATCATTTTACCATGATGTAGATACCTTTGGAATTGAATACTCATGACCATAATGAAGCATAAACATAGCCTTGCAGATCCATTAAATATGGTCTCAGTGGACAAAGAAATTTAAAATCTACGCGGCTGTAGAGAATATACTTCAGTTTTTCCATACCTCTACACAATAATATGAATACATGTTCATACTCATAGTTTATAATAGTGGTGTAGAGGAAGCCCGAGGCTATGAATCACTTCCTCCACCCCTGTGTTAATCATACCACTACTTATTATTTTCATACGCACCATTAAATCAGACACTTGGTTTAAATGATGGTGAAGAGTAACCAATATTACCCATAATTTCTATCTATTCCATCATATCTCTATAAAATATCTCAGTATAGGTATAATGATTCAATATATAAAACTATGATGGAATGTCTGGTCACAAATATTGCAAGTATTTATATGCTTTCAACTGGTCATTCATCACCACCTTTGGAGAAAAATGAAAGGGCTTCACAAAACATTTGGTGTATTTTGACATTATGTTCTATTAGTACAATAAATAGAGGAACTCTAAATTTTTATCTATCATCTGAGACACTGTAAAAAAAATGCTAAATGAAGAGTGTATTGAAACCCTTGAATCCAAGATCACATGTCATCATACCTGTACCATGGAATCCCATTACTTTTTATTATGACCCTTGATCCTGAACTTCATGAACATCACCCTGACAGCCTCATGTATTTACAATAATTGAAATACCTAATCTATCTTATCCAACTATTAATCCATCTCTTGAATTTCATTCGTACATTTAATGTATGTGGGTTCTTTTATATGAACTCTCATGATCAGCCTCTATCTTTCTTAGTTCCTAGATATGCCTCAATAGTTGAGATTTTAACTTGTTGTACAATCTGGTCCATTGTAAGAATTTCTTTCAGGACAACATCTATAATATTTGAATCCAAAGGGGGGTCCTCTTGAGGTGAATCTCTTGTTTCACTCTCATTGGTAACCCATACATGACGTATCATATATATATTACTAAATTATAGAAATAAAATAAATGACAAGAAAACAAGATATTCTCAGTTTAAAACATAAAATCAAAAGTAGAAACTGAAATTAATATTAAGAACTCAAAAAAAGAGACACACATCATAATATCCCACGATTACATAAGTATCATCAAGGAAAGAGATGGGCATGCACTCACCAAAACCTACCCCTCAAGTCTCAACAATACTATCTTGAATCTACCAAATGTACAAAAAATAATATTGAAGAAAAATGGCATTTGATACCAATTTGTAACAAAGTGACCTGAGTTTCCCTCAGAAACTACTACCCAAAACAATTTACCACAACCCTGAAGGGCATTCCCTACCCCACAGGCTAGAAACTAGATCTCAAGCACCAAACACAAACTGGAGGGAATGATTTTTCCAAACCTAAAATACTGATACAAAGAACATATAAAAAACATTAATAAATAGTGGAAAATAACCAAAAGAAATATGACATAAACAAAGAGACAATGGTATTGAAACAGTGTAACACACCGAGATTTTATGAAAAATATTCTTTTTAATTTCATTAATGTATTGTGTTGTACGCTACACCAAAAGGATCTTTCACAACACACATCCTTGACTTTCCTTGCATTACACGCAATCGCGACCTTCCTCGATAGCGTGTGTAGTACGCAATAACGAGTTTCACTAAACAAAAATATGCTATTAAAATATTATTAAAACTAGCCGTTATGAATAGTAATAACAACTTTTTGAAATTTTGTAAATTTTATTTTTTAAAATGGACTTCATTTTTGGATTCGTAATATCAAAATTAGCTTAGAGTGAAATTTTGGTACTTTTCGGATAACTTTCATTTTCTGATGAATAGTGAAAATTACTAAATTTTAATTAAAAACAACCTTTTTAATCGAAATAATTATTAGTGATTAATTATTAATTTGATTGGTTTTAAAGTATAATTATAATATATTTTTACAATTTAATACAATATTGGTCATTGGATGTAATTTCACATTTAAACCAGACATAAACAACTGTCAATCTTTTGAAAGTTATTATCTCTTAAGAACACGCTAATTGTTTTGACGACGGGAATTAATTTTTAAATTAAGTAATGCAACTGATATGTTTTGAATTTGGTAAAATATACATCATTTTTCAGTTCATAATATCAAATATAGATTAGGACTAATTTTTGGTATTTTTCTGGAAACTTTCATTTTTTGATGAATAGTGAAACCACTAAGTGGTAGTTAAAAAAATGAATTTTTCATGAAACTTAATATTACCACTTATGTGAGTGGAATTTCAAAAATCCTAGAGACACGGTTGATGTAAGTAAGTAAAATGTGGTTCAATGAGATGAAAATAATTTTTGGTGAATAGTAACTTTTTACTTTTTTTACCACGGTTAAAAGTAAATAGGGTAATTAAGGGTAAAAATGATATTATTATTACCCTAACACATGTGATAATTCTATTGGATAAGTGTAATTAGACCAAAAACAACCATAGGAATAAAATATGATCATTTAGGCCAACATGGATTAGATTAGGACATTTATTATTAATTTATTTATAGAAGGGTTAAAATAGTTAAAATCAAAGTTTAATAAGTATATCATTTTTAATATTGGGTTATAAATAAGATAAATTAGACTATAAATGTTAATTATAAATCTATAACTATTTCCTACATAATGGTATTTTATTTGAAATTTTTAGACATTAAATAATTTAATTTATTTATGACACAATGATAATGCAGTAATTATCTTATTAATGAAATATTAACATAATTGATGTTATAAATACAAAAATAAATGTAATTTTAGACTTTTTATGAATTAAACTAATTTTATAGGTTAATATGACATGTTAGTATTGATATAAGTAACTTATTTCGAACTAATCAGTCTGTTATGATTTTCACAAAAATCAATTACTAAATAGTGTCAAAATTGACATAAAATAGTTTTTAAAAAATATATTATATTATTAATTTTTATTTTATTCCCAAAAATATAAGGTTCGGACAAATTACTTAGATAAGTTTATATATATTAATAATAAACAACTTGGGGTTCGTTTGTCTTCTTATAGTAATTTTATTAACCTTATAGTGTAAGAACACAAAAATACACGGTAAAAGTAAAATTGTCTAACTTAATGTTAAATCTAAATGATAAGGTTAAAATATGAATCTAAACTTTTCTAAATTCTATTGGATGATATTATTTCGACCCATACCCACCTTAGTATCGAAATAAATCAATTTGGAGCTATTTAAAACCGAATTTGTCATTATAATAACATAATATTTTTAGTTATTCCAAAGGTGCCCCTCTCCTCCATTATAAAAGGGAACCTCCTACCTCTCTTCCTCACATGACTTTGAGCCTTGAAGCTCGGCCAAACCCTACCAAATTGTCTTATACACTTCTCTAGAAACATACTAGAGGTCATGTTCTTATTCAACGACCAATTTTAGTGCCCTAAGAGGAGGACTCAAAGAGGTGCTTCAAAAAAGAGGTAATGTCTGTTACCGATTCTTTCGACTTTATTTCTTATTCGACTTTTTCTTCTTAGTTTGTTTCATTATGAAGTAATAACATCAGTATCACTCATATACTGATATGTTATTATATGTATGAAACAACCCTATTTCACCATCTATCCATCCTACGGAGAACGAAATCACCGCGCGTGCGTACGTATGAAATACCGTCTCCACGACGTGGTGTAATCTATTTTCCACCACCACCTTACTTGGATGGGTATAATGGTGTACATAATAACTATATATGATTAGTGTAAAGTGATATTTATTCTTAAATAGTATACATACACTCCAATACAATTCCATGATCATGATAACGATATCATCACTCGTGCGTACGTACGGACTACCGTCTCCACGACGCGATGAGATTCATTCTCCACATTAACCATTCATGAATGATTATAAAGTATATATAATAAGTAATCATGAAATATATGACATAATAATGGTAGTGGATTTATGTGTATATATATGTATGTCGTCTACTTAATTCCATTCAACTCAATAAGGAAACGAAAACAACGTTCATGCGTACGTACGGCCTACCATCTCCATGAACGATGTATTTCTTTTCCATTTACTGATCTATTATATATATGTATATTCTGATTATATATTATATATAAATCATGTTTTATATTCTTTAATTAATTAATCATGATCTATATAATCATATGAATAATTACAAATCAAAACACGGATGACAAATGAAACGATTTTACCTAAAACACTGGTTAACATGGAATTTACAAAAGAACGGGTAATATAAAGTCATAAGTGAACCATATATGATATCATAACAATGAGTATGATTCTGGAATAAGTCAATGACATTATTTAAATCATTATACAGGAGTTTCAGACACTTATGATGCAAATCGGACCTAAGGTAAGGGATAATTTTTCAAATCTCATTTTTATCCGAGATTGCTTATTCGTAAGTATTTACTGGGGTTATTTCTATCATCCATGTCCATGTTTTATAAAAGTGTTTTCATGTTTGATTAAAGTCATTTTTACCCATTTTTGACTTTTACTACATGTTATGTAAGGAATCTTTCATTTGTTTACGTTATGAGGTACTTTTTTTACTTTTCCGGCAAAAGTACGAGAAGAATGTTTTTTTTAACTTATACGGCACGAACGGATTTTTACGATTTTATAAAGCCTTATTTTCATGAATCTTCCTCCAAAATATTTCATGACTATTTTAAACAAAATGAATTTCTTTTAAAATTGAATGATGTTTTGTGAAAAGAAATTGATTTTGAAAAAGAAAGGATATTTTCCTCAAGAATTCATTTCAAATGTTTTATCAAAACCATTTTTTCATCTAAGATGACATTATTTCATATGTGTATGTTTCAAGTATAATGTCTCTATGATTTTCATGGTTTCACTTTTATTATTATGAAATGATATCCATTACTTTTATATGGATTATGTGATGATGGGATGATGTTTATGAAACCCATTTTATTTGTTGGGTTATTATGAATGATGTATGTTCATTTTGTGGCACAAGTAAGAATGATTTCATTATGAGATGGGTGGGACCTATATCTACCTCCAATGCATTAGGTAATGATTTATATCTCATGAGATAGACATGGATAGAACGGCAAGTTAAACTGGTTCAGTAATACAGGACTGGAACGAGGAGTGAACTCGATTCAGAAAGGGACATTGTCCACTAAGATGGTCTTGACAACAATGCCTTGGCTACTATTGAAATAATATCATGTGCTTAATGGTTTCCACAATTACATGTTTTATTCCCATGCTATTTTATCATTCTTAATGTTTCTTTATGATCTATATCTTACGTACTTCCATGTTTTTTGTCATTTCTCAAGCTTTTGATGTTTAAACATTATGTTCATGTTTTTAAGTTCAAATGTATATGGTATGTTTTATTTTATCCATGCTTACCATTATTGAGCATTTGAGCTCTCCCTTATTATGTTTTCTTTTCCCCCGGATATAAAGAAAGGTTTTAGGTAAGAAAAAAAAGGGAAGATCTTTATAGGAGATGTTGAAGATCTTTCACCCCGATTAGAAGATTACGTTCCAAGTTTCCAAAGACACTAAACTATTACGGTCCTTGTGTGTCTGCTTTTGTTATGTATTAAGTATTCCTCTAATTTAATGTAATGTCCATGTACGTCAAGCTTTGGGTCTCTACAGTTGGTATCAGAGGAAAATTTTAGTCAACCTTTAGAAACTAGGATGCGAAAACATTAGTGAGATCCCTAGAGATATTTCTATGGTATGTCTAGGGATGTCCCTAAGGATAAGTATACGTATAGGATATAGTCTTAGAACTATGGTAACGATATTAGATTAAACCAAATATGTTAGATATTGAAGTTACTCCCCCTTTATTATGATTTTTTCCTCTCACACTGTTCTTTTTGGGTTTTAGAAAATGGCTGGAAACAAGATGATTCACAATAATGGAGGATATGATAGACAATGGAATGATATTCTTCATGATCAACCAAATGAAATGGGATTTGCAAGTCCAAACATCATTATTATGCCGAATCAGCAATCTCATAATATGATCAATAAAGTAAAATTTGGTAAGTTTCTTGACATGGCTAATAAAAGAAAGATGGAGTTTCATGATGATCATAGAGGAAAGAAAGTTAAATTTCCCCTATGTAAATCATGTGGGAAGAGGCATTAAGGAGAATGTTTCAAAGGAACTGGAATATGAATTGGGTGTGGAAAAGAAGGACACAAAGCCAGTAAGTGAAAAGGAAAAGGTTCAGTTAACACCGGGGATGAGGATAATGGTATTGCTACGACATCAACAATGGTTAAATGTTTTAAATGAGGAATGTACGGACATTATGAAAACCAATGCCCTAAGAGAAAGTCTCATGAAGAGAATCAGTATGGTCGTATGGGTAGTATTTATGTTGATGATGATGAAGAGACTACAAATGATATGTGAGATGAAAGAATTGTTGAAGCTCGGTCAATGGTTTAAGAATGTAGTGGAATGATTACATGTTTATCATGTGTAATGTTGTATAAGTAATCTCATAGTACTATGGAATAAAGAGACATCTAAGGATTGTTACACTATTGTCTTTCCTTGAGTTTTGAAAGTGTATGATTAATGGTACTGGTATCCATGAAAGGTTATTCAGATATTTTTGTAATCTAGATGATATGCACATAATAAAGGAATAAAGAGAAAATTAAATGTTTGATATTATTCATGAGCTCATGACTGATATAAGGATAAGGTTATATCATGGTTTGAGAATATAGAATATTTGGATTTTGGTATGTGGAAAGAGTTAACTTTTGACATCATTCATGTTTTCACTAAGGTTTAATGGGTATTCATTTTTCATGATAATACATGATTAAGGTATTCACATGATTGGAATGTGACCAACAAGATATATGGGGGATAAATGATGGTATTCACATGCTTGGTTGATGACATTTCAAGTAATCATTTTCTTTATACTATGAGCTTAGACCAAAGTATTTTAGATAATCCTAAAGATTGGAATGGATTATGTTGGACATAAGTTAGTATTGTTTAAGTATAGAACTTTTTTTTATTTATGGGATGTTATAGTAATGTATTTTTAGAAAAATGACAACCTGCAGGATGGGTGACAACCCATCGCGTCGGACAAGGCTGTGGGAATCAAACCCACAACCGAAGTGCGACTGGCCTTTATCGCCTACCACTGGCCAACAGGAAGTCCCTGTTTAGTAGAAACTGGTTTTATTATATTAAGCAGTACTATATATGAAGTATAAGTCTATTTTAGGAACCATATATGATTAATATCACTATTGATGGACTTATGTATTTTTGATAACTTTTATAACCTTTTGTTTGAGACAGATGGAATGGCCCATCATTCTATCACATGATCTGCTAACACATCACGAATAACAAATTCAACTTCATCTCATTAAGGGATGAAGTGGAAATTGTTCAATTAATGAACAACAGTGAGATTGTACCAAAATCATGTAAGTATTTATTTTAATTCATCAACTTTAGGGAAATGATCTTGAAAACCAAAAATGTTGTCCTAGTGCCCTTATATCCGATGAATCAGATGGTACCTTAGATCATCACAAATCTATGGATTTGTGATTTCTAGCTTTTCCATAGCCATGTTCTCTACCATTCTCCATCAAAACATTATGGTTAGATTTCTCTTCCATATCCATATTTCCATCTATGTGGAAACCCCGTGATTAGTTTATTTTGGTAACCATTACGTTTCATACTTTTTTTTAAGATTGGTTTTGTATTCCTTTTTACGATGTGGGTTTCTATTAAAGAAACTTTCTAGGAGTAAACCATTTATAACACCAACGAATTTCGAGGGCGAAATTCTGTTTAAGGGGGGTAGAATGTAACACCCCGAGATTTTATGAAAAATATTCTTTTTAATTTCATTAATGTCTTGTGTTGTACGGTACAACAAAAGGAGCTTTCACAACACGCATCCTTGACTTTCCTTGCATTACACGCAATAGCGACCTTCCTCGAGAGCGTGTGTAGTACGCAATAACGAGTTTCATTAAACAACAATATGCTATTAAAATATTACTAAAACTAGCCGTTATGAATAGTAATAACCACTTTTTGAAAATTTTAAATTTTATTTTTCAAAATGGACTTCATTTTTGGATTCATAACATCGAAATTAGCTTAGGGTGAAATTTTGGTAATTTTCGGATAACTTTCATTTTCTGATGAATAGTGAAAATTACTAAATTTTAATTAAAAACAACCTTTTTAATCGAAATAATTAGTAGAGATTAATTATTAATTTGAGTGGATTTAAAGTATATTTAGAATATATTTTTACAATTTAATACAATGTTGGTCATTGGATGTAATTTCACATTTAAACCAGACATAAACAAGTGTCAATATTTTGATAGTTATTATCTCTTAAGAACACGCTATTTGTTTTGACGACGGGAATTAATTTTTAAATTAAGTAATGAAACTGATATTTTTTGAATTTGGTAAAAAAGACATCATTTTTCAGTTCATAATATCAAATATAGATTAGGCCTAATTTTTGATATTTTTCTGGAAACTTTCATTTTTTGATGAATAGTGAAACCACTAAGTGGTAGTTAAAAAAATGAATTTTTCATAAAACTTAATTTTACTACTTTTGTGAGTGGAATTTCAAAAATCCGAGAGACACAGTTGATGTCTATAAGTAAAATGTGGTTCAATGAGATGAAAATAATTTTTGGTGAATAATAACTTTTTACTTTTTTTACCACAGTTAAAAGTAAATAGGGTAATTAAGGGTAAAAATCATATTATTATTACCCTAACACATGTCCTAATTCTATTGGATAAGTTTAATTCGACCAAAAAAACCTTAGGAATAAAATATGACCATTTAGGACCACTTGGATTAGATTAGGACATTTATTATTAATTTATTTAAAGAAGGGTTAAAATAGTTAAAATCAAAGTTTAATAAGTATATCATTTTCAATATAGGGTTATACATAAGATAAAATAGACTATAAATATTAATTATAAATATAAAAATATTTCCTACATAATGGTATTTTATTTTTAATTTTTATACATTAAATAATTTAATTTATTTATGACACAAAGATAATGCAGTAATTATCTTATTAATGAAATATTTACATAATTGATGTTATAAATACCAAAATAAATGTAATTTGAGACTTTTTATGAATTACACTAATTTTTTAGGTTAATATGACATGTTAGTATTGATATAATTAACTTATTTCGAACTAATAAGTCTGTTATGATTTTCACAAAAATCAATTACAAAATAGTGTAAAAATTGACATAAAATAGTGTCTAAAACATATATTATATTATTAATTGTTATTTTATTCCTAAAAATATAAGGTTCGGAAATATTACTTAGATAAGGTTATATATATTAATAATAAACATCTTGGGGTTAGTTTGTCTTCTTATAGTATGTTTATTAACATTATAGTGTAAGAACACAAAAAGACATGGTAAAAGTAAAATTATCAAACTTAATGTTAAATCTAACTGATAAGTTCAAAATATGAACCTAAACTTGTCTAAATTCTATTGGATGATAGTATTTCGACCCATCCCCACCTTAGCTTCGAAATAAATCAATTTGGAGCTATTTAAAACCGAATTTGGATTTATAATAAAATAATATTTTTAGTTATCTCAAAGGTGCCCCTCTCCTCCCTTATAAAAGGGAACTTCCTACCTCTCTTCCTCACACCACTTTGAGCCTTCAATATCGGCCAAACCCAGCCAAATTCTCTTCTACACTTACCTAGAAACATCCTAGAGGTCCTGGTATTCTTCAAAGACCAAGTTTAGTGCCCTAAGAGGAGGACTCAAAGAGGCACTTCAAAGAAGAGGTAATGTCCATTACCGATTCTTTCAACTTTATTTTTTTCTTCCACTTTTTCTTCTTAGGTTGTTTCATTATGAAGTAATAACATCAGTATCACTAATATACTTATATGTTATTATAAGTATGAAACAACCCTATTTCACCATTTATCTGTCCTACAGAGAACGAAATCACCACGCGTGCGTACATACGGAATACCGTCTCCATGCCGTGGTGTAATCTATTTTCCACCACCACCTTACTTGGATGGGTATAATGGTGTAAATAATAACTATATATGATTATTGTAAAGTGGTATTTATTCTTAAATAGTATAAATACACTCCAATACAATTCCATGATCATGAGAATGATATCATCGCTCGTGCGTACGTACGGACTACCGTCTCCACGACGCGATGAGATTCAATCTCCAAATTAACCATTCATGAATGATTATAAAGTATATATAATAAGTAATCATGAAATATATGACATAATAATGATACTGGATTTATTTGTATATATATGTATGTCTTCTACTTAATTCCATTCAACTAAATAAGGAAACGAAAACAACGTTCATGCGTACGTATGACCTACCGTCTCCATGAACGGTGTATTTATTTCCATTTACTTATCTATTATATATATGTATATTATGAATATATATTATATATAAATCATGTTTTATATTCTATAATTAAGTAATCATGATCTAATTAATAATATGAATAATTACAAGTCAAAACACGGACGACAAATGAAACGATTTTACCCAAAACGCTCTTTAACATGGAATTTACAAAAGAACAGGTAATATAAAGTCATAAGTGAACCATATATTATATCATAACAGCGAGTATGATTCTGGAATAAGTCAATGACATTATTTAAATCATTATACAGGAGTTTCAGACACTTATGAAGCAAATCAAACCTAAGGTAAGGGATAATTTTGCAAATCTCATTTTTATCCGAGATTGCTTATTCGTAAGTATTTACTGGGGTTTTTTCTATCATCCATGTACATTTTTTATAAAAGTGTTTTCATGTATGTTTAAATCCATTTTTACCCATTTTTGACTTTTACTACATGGTATGTAAGGAATATTTCTTTATTTTACGTTACGAGGTACTTTTTTTACTTTTTCGGCAAAAGTATGAGAAGAATGTTTTTTAACTTATACGGAACGAACGGATTTTTACAATTTTATAATGCCTTATTTTCATGAAGCTTCCTCCAAAAGATTTCATGACTATTTTCAAAAAAATGCTTTTCTTTTAAAATTGCATGATGTTTTTGTGAAAATAAATTGATTTGGAAGAAGAAAGGATATTTTCCTCAAGAATTCATTTCAAATGTTTTATCAAAACCATTTTTCCATCTAAGATGACATTATTTCATATGTGTATGTTTCAAGTATAATTTCTCTATGATTTTCATGGTTTCACTTTTATTATTATGAAATCATATCCATTACTTTTATTTGGATTATGTGATGATGGGATGATTTTTATGAAACCCATTTTATTCGTTGGGTTATTATGAATGATGTATGTTTATTTTGTGGCACAAGTAAGAACGATTTCATTATGACATGTGTGGGACCTATATCTCCCTCCAATGCAATGGGTAATGATTTATATCTCATTAGATAGACATGGATGGAATGGAAAGTTAAACCGGTTCAGTAATACCGGACTAGAACGAGGAGTGAACTCGATTCATAAAGGGACTTTGTCCACTAAGATGGTCTTGACAGTAATGCCTTGGCTACTATGGAAATCATATCATGTGCTTAATGGTTACCACAATTACATGTTTTATTCCCATGCTATTTTATCATTCTTAATGTTTCTTTATTATCTATGCCTTACGTACTTCCATGTTTTGTGTCATTTCTCAAGATTTTAATGTTTAAACATTATGTTCATGTTTTTAAGTTCAAATGTATATGGTATATTTTATTTTATCCATGCTTACCCTTACTGAGAATTTGATCTCACCCTTTTTATGTTTTCTTTTCCCCAGGACATAAAGAAAGGTTTTAGGTAAGAAAAAAAGGGAAGATATTTATGGGAGATGTTGAAGATCATTCACCACGATTAGAAGATTACGTTCCATGTTTCCAAAGACACTAAACTATTACGGTCCTTGTGTGTATGCTTTTGTTATGTAATAAGTATTCTGCTAAAGTAATGTAATGTCCATGTACGTCAAGCTTTGGGTCTCCACAAACAGGCTGAAATCCTCCAAAAAAAACTCTAAGGTAGAAGTCCAATAGAATAGAACAATATAAATATGAAACCACTAATCCATGGGCTATGTGGGAAATCCTTCACCTTCTCACCAACATATAACCATACCTAACTGACAAAAATCATTCCACCTCACTATGGTGCCATTCCTTTTCCATCATTAAAATACAATACCAAGTATATACACGACTAAATGGGTGTTTAGGGTTTGAGATAAATAGTGTTAGTGGGATCTTACCCTGGTGTTCCATATCAAGTCTCTATATAAAAATATATATGATCAATTTATAAAACAAAGCATGATAATAAATAAATCAGTTTTTTCTATCAAAATCTTGTTAAAACATTTCCTTTTCTCACTATTTTAAAAAAATCTAGGTAAAACAGTTTCGAAGAATAATTTCAAATAACCATTTTCATCGGTCAAAGTAGGTATATAAAATCCAAGAAATACCTACCCAAAACATTATAAAATCAAGAATAGGTGAAACATACTCTAAGAATCACTCATAGTCAGGCTATCTTGGATACTCATTCATTATTATGAATCGTTCAAACTGCAGGTCCCTAGAACCCATTCATAAAGGTCTAAGGAATAGGGAAACACCCTAAAAAGTAAATCCATATATAATTTCAAGTAAATTATAAAAATCCAAATTCATATTTCTCTAGTAATGGGTGGAAACCCAATGAAGTGAACCCTCATACAATACGGAATAAGAAAATCCCCAATACCACACCTTCCACTTATGTTCCCAAGTATCCATTGTGATTTATTTCAACTGGTTTCAAAAGCGCTGAATCATTTCACATACAATTTTAAACACACTTTTCATTACATCAAAACCTTTATTGAAAACCATTTCTCAATCCATTTAATATGATATTAAATTTTATTTTATTTCACTAAAAATAGAAAAAAATCATCTTTTCTAAAAAACCCATTTCCACACACAAATCACAATCCAATATCATGATAATTTATTTGTAAAAAATATAATAAAAAATAGAAATCATTAGTTCACATAACATAGGATAGATACAATACCACACACCTCAAAGGCAGGTCAAAAACTTCCCAAAATAGGATCCACCAACATAGGAAGGAACACAAATACAATAATGGAGGCCTTAATAACAATTATCACATATCAGAATTGATTCTATAAAAAACACTCAACCTAGAGGTTTGATCAAAACATTCCTTGAGAAACACAACCACTAAACATCAACCATCATGAGGGACAACTTATAAAATAAGACCACATAACTAATATATAAAGGATCAAATAATAATCAACATATGATCAATGGAACCTATAAACATAGCCCAACATCTAGGCCATGAATAATGGTAATGAATAAGTAGAAAGGAATATCACTAAGATATACAATGAAAATGAATAAGTGATTGATCACCAAACAGGACGATCTGTATGGATAGAATCCAACGAATATCACTATGAATATTCCTAGGGTTTTAGGTAGGGAAAAACTAAATGAGTCAATATTTGGGATTTCAATTCAAAAAAACCTATAGTTCATGAATTATTCACATCATGAATAACATATTCACAGTGTGAATCCTACGATTTTCAAATACCCTATAAAAGGAATATCCTCAGATAAATAAATACATCAACTAAACATTTAACTCGTGAAAATGTTTCAAGGCCTATGTCATTTTCACACATTGAATGTAATTCATAGCTAATCCAGAGTGATGTACCCACATTGTGAATCCCATTAAAGATGTGAATTGGCATTGCATACATCTCCCAACCCAACACCTATAGAAAACTCCCAAATTGCCTCCAAAGGAATCCATGCCCAAAGAAAATACAATTAAAATTAAAATAGAATGTAACTTTAACCATACTACTACAATATAACATATTGGGGTGTTATACATAAACAATACATTTGAAGAAATTTGACTTTGTGGTTTAGAGTTCTTTAAATGCTTTGTCATATATATTTTTAGTGTGTTCCCTATACCCAACACCTTTATATACTTTGATTACTAATTCATATATAAAGGATCATATATACGTGTGTTTTTCTAAACAAAATTTGTTGACAACACTATGTCTACAATATTTATGATAATTTCCCTAGATTACATGAAATATAAAGAGATTATAGTAGTTAATATTATATAATAAGAAGATAGAGGTACTATGAAATTAATCATAAACATAGTTATATAGATCATATATGTCATGTTGACTGGGAAAAAATAACTTGTGACTATTAGGTGATCGGGGTTCATAATCATTGAGATTTGTTATCGTAAAGTTTTCACATGGTGATCTTGAGTAGATGAGATCATGGGGATTGACATGTCTATTGGAATACCACATGTTTCAGGTTTCATTGGTTGTTCCAACCTTCTAACATATATATTGGTCTCCTAAATTTAGATTATTATCAGTTTAAATTATTTTATTACGTTATTTGATACAAGATGAAAATCATGACATTTTAGTCAAAGTAGATAACCTTGTGTTGGTTGTTCCATTGGTTGTATTTTATTGATTGAATATCCAAATAGAATTTTTAACCGAGTAAATGATGTGATATCTTGGGTCTAGTTGATGAGTATGGTAGTACATTCACTAAATCCATGGTCATAATGGAAGAAGGTAAGTTTTTATAGTAAGGTAAATGAATAATAACACAAGATATGATAATGAAAAAAAGTGTGTTATTTAATTTTGAGTTATCAAAAGGCAAAAATATTATATTACACAATGCATATTCAAAGGATGTTTTAATTTATATGACTATTCCTTATATCCTTAGGGGACTTGATGGGTTTCTAAACTCTATTGCAGTTATATAAATAGTATTCACTACTATAGATATAAGGACCTAGAATGTCAATCAATTAGCTTATTCAAAAGGATATACCTATTGTAAATAATAGATGTATTGGAAAATGTGGGCCACACTATGAGGTATAGAAGATTTACCTATATAAAAAATAGCAATAAATAAAAAAAGTCATTATTACTTGAGTTTAGAATAATTGGAGACGAGTTTATTTAAAATATTTACTAGTATTTAAGTGAATAAATGGGAGAATATTTAACGAATGAATATAATTTTAATATTCATGATTAGTTTAATATTTGCAAGAATGAACATTCAAGTTAATGAATCTCTTTTGTCATGTAATATTTTTATTATATTACATGTAAGTGATAAAAAATATAAATGATGTTTATTACACCAATGGTTGGTCATAACATGTTGTTTATAGATTTTTTTAGTGGGTAATAGATATTCTACATTTGGGGAGCCATTTACCAATATTTTATACCTTACTATATAAGTAAGAGGATGATCTCATTTAGTGTGCTATAAATTACTCAAATATGAGAACCTCTATTTCATCTCTCCTAAATCCTATTGAGATAAGAAGTCAATCCAATCTATCTATCCAATATCTATTTCACAGATCAAAGGATCAGTGTTGTGGTGATCATTGGGACATTTCAGTCTTCCTTTAATATCTATGAAATCACTCGTGTATCGATGATCAGAATTCCTACAAACTAGAAATGTTTTTTTGAATAATATATAGATATCCAAAATAATTTCCTTCGAGAAATAGTCATTAACGATGATTGGTTGTTGAACACACCTTCAAACAGGATGAGTTAATTTTTTGATTTACTTTTTTTTCATAAATTATTTAATGTGACATCCTTAGCTTTCTTATCATGCCATGCATAACTATAGATGGCGTTGTTAAGTCTATCTGGTGATAAAACATTTAAAATCTACAACTCATTTTCTTTTATTACATTCCTTGGTTCATGAAAAGGTTTTCAAAGGGATCACATAAATTTTTGATCTAGGGAAAAATTAAATTTACATTATATCTGTGTATAGGGCATCATCATGGTCCCATCAAATTGAATCGATTATTAATGAGATCTCAATTGTCTGTGTTGTGGACATTTGGAGATTTAAACCGATCAAAACCAATGTTTCTCATGTTTAAAAAATGAAGAACATATATGTGTGTGTTTTTTGTGTGTTATAATTTTTTAGGAGGTGTGAGGTAGAAAATTATGTTCATTCATGAGTACTGACTAGCTTTTAGTGGGTAGAATATAACCCCAACGGGTGCCTCAAAATTTCCATTTTCTTTGGAATTTCAAAACCTTTCTTATTTTTGAAGCATATAATTAGATAATAAAAATTAAAGGAAGGATATATATATATATAAGGGGAAAGGGGGAAAGTGGTTCAACCAAAAGTAAACCAAATTAAAAATGGAAGGGGGTGTATGGTCAGACCAAATACAAAAATAGTAGATTTTAGGGGTGGCTTTGGCACCCTCATGAAATTCCCCAACCCTAAATATTAGGAGGGGGTCATTTTGACTAAAGTCACCATCCATAAGTGAGTGATAGTTTTCTTTAAATGATAATTTTTAATTTATGATAGTGGTGATTTTTCCACCCCATAACCTTCCATCTTCTAGTCCAATGTATAACCTACATGAGGTAACGTTGTCGATAGATTAGGTAACCCCACTAGGTCGGGCCCTGGCCGACCTGATCAGACCATTTTGGGAAACCCGAGGACCCAAAAATTATAAAAAATCCAAACTTAAGAATTTATTTGGAATGTTTTAAAATTTATTGGGGGTCCATGAGATTGATATTTTATGAATTAAATGTAGATATAATTATTTTATTTCATTTTAAATTCCCTTGAGTAGAATTTATCATAAATATTATTTTATATCACATGTTTATTACCAATATAATTATCTTAATCATATAATGACCAACAAATTTCTAAAATTTAATTTATTCAATTCACTATTTCAATTGTCTGTGACGATTTTAATAATCAATTCATTTTGGATGGTCCATGATTCATTTTTCCCTCTATTATATGTATAAAAGTCTATTTATCCTTGTTATTTTTTCAAAATGTATTTTTTACATTTATGAGTGTATATATATAATTTAAATGATGTTATAATATGAATAACACACCGATATGATTTTTATACTAGAAGAGACTTGGATACATTGGACATGGATGTCAGATGTAGTATGAGTCAGGCATGACACTTGTATTCAACCCCTGGGGTCATGGTTAATCCATTTTCACCCAATAGATCAATTAATAGAAAATTATCAAAATTAGTGATATTATTTATTTAATTTATAAATGGATTATTATTGGATATTTAATATTTACTATTACAATAACACAAAAAAATAAACAAAAATTCATAGATTAAAATAGAATTAGATGCGATGAATGATTTCAATTTAATGCATTGGTATATTGTGAGTGTCATCGCATAGTAGGAGAATATGAATTAGAAAATTATTTTGTTTTTCAAATAATAATAAAATCACCTAAATAAATATTATTGTATAATAATTTATGTCACATAAATTTGAACCAAATCGGGTGTATGAGGTGGTTTCTATCCCTATTTTGGGGTGCCTCCTACTACTAAGGTGTTCTCATGAGTCTGATGGTTTTACTTAACTAAATCATGAAATAATTAAGTATCTATAGATACCATGTTACCAATTTAGAAGAAAAATGTGGATAAAAATCAGGGTTATGATCCCTGTAAGCTAGGACATAAATCAATAGTTCACAGAGTCGCGAGTAAATATAGTCATCCAGTCTAAATCCTACCTTAAAACACAATAAGTATTATTGTATCTAAATTTTGGACAATGAGGACCAATTTTAAGGATTCCTATCAATAGAATACTCATTTTATGGGTATTATAAATCATCACTGAGAGATACTAGGATTTGATAAAATAGTGAGAGACATTTAGTGATTTAATTAATCAGAAATTATTAATCTGTAATAAATATAAACTACTAACTAATATTTTTATTCATTGTGGATAAAATAGAAAACACCATAATTTTTCAACATCACAATGATTTGTATTAGATAACGATAATATCCTAAGTTAACATATATTCTAGGAGGGTACAAGTGAATGTGAAAATTACTATTCTAGGAGAGGAAGCTTTATATACTGGAGTCCCCACTTCTTATTGAGCCTCCTCGGTTTAATAACCCGAACATTTATAAATAAAATTTTCCTCATGATTTAATTAAATGTATTATTATATATTATGGTTATAGGAAACACATTCCCTTATTTGGTTTTATTATATACTATCAGATTTCAAATATTGTAAATCATCATTACTATGGATAATATAATGATTGAATAATGATAATACGATAAGTATAAATATATGGGTTTTCAGAAATCCAATTGAAACAAACAAAGAAAGTTATGGCCTCAACCAATATGATTGTACCCAATGAAGCCCATTTATCGAAGCTTCCAAGGTGGGTAGCATGTCTGGACTTTTTCCATTACCAAGAATAAGTAGTGATCCAAAAACGTATGCATGATAGAAAAAATTTATCATATAATTTCAAGCTCATCAAGATCATGACACAAACCATGTGCGTCAAACTAACCCATGAAAATCTCACAGTCACACACCTTACCCATATTGAGTTTTCTGGTGTATTAATTGGATATGTATAAAAACCCTAGAAATAAGAATATGTATACTGTATATAATAATTATTTTTTCATTTTATTATAACTACATTTTAATTTTTTTCTATTTTTCTACAATAACACAAATTTTGTATTTTTGTGTAGCATTCAAATTGAATTAAGTAATTTATTTTAATGAATTAATATATTTTTTATATAAGTAATATTTTAATAAATTATTATTGTTAGATAATTTTTATTGAATACAAAAGGTCATATAATTTTTATAAGGGTTCAAAAACTTTTATTGTAAAAAAAACAAGCATTTATCAATAAATGTATATTCCATTTAAAAGTTAAAAATTCATATGCTTAGAATATTATTTAGATAAAATGAATACTATTTTTGGAATCAGGACATCAAAATTATCTCATGGTGATTTTTTGATAACTTTCTAATATAACCATATTTTGGGGTAAAAAATAAATACCATATAAATATATGGTTTGTATTATGACATCATAATGACCTAAAAGTTATGTAATAAATATTATAAATGGTATAAATGACCAAATATATGTTTACCCTTTAAAATAATATGGTTTTATGTTTATTTTATTAAATTTATAAAGAATTTATGAATCCTCCAAAACCTATAATATATTTTATGGTTTTAAAATCATTTCATTAAGAGTATAACTCACATACACATAAGACATGGTATTATTTAAGTACGGTAGAAACTTTTTCATATAAAATTTCTAAAACCACCCCTATTTAGAATAAAACTTGGAAAAAACCATGTAATGTTTTTCGTATTTGGTTATTTTATTATATAGAGTCCAAAACCTATGTTTGGGAAATAATAAAGAACCCCCGTCTTTTTTCCTATATAAACCCAAAAAATCACCCATTTATCTTCACTAAAAATCCTTTGAAGACTTAATAAATGTTATTTACCCTGTATAGAGTCCTATAATGGTTCCACCATACTACCAATGGGCTCCCCTAGAGCATTTTTCAATCACCCTCTCAAGGTAAGGGATCATCTCCTTCACCTTTTTATTAAAGTATCTTCTTTTTATTATGTCATTTGAATTCATTTACTAATGTTGGTATATATTATAAAATTCGCCCCTTAATTTTCATTTTACGTATAAATTATTATATAACTATTTCAATCTCCTCAATACCTCCCATGAACATTCATACACCCCTGTTCTGCTGCTGAAATTTCACCGCAATTTTCTATGCCTAATAATTGGTTAATGAGTACCCATACCAATTTCCTACAAATGGTGTTAAACTTCATGAACTTATAATTATTTATTATGAACATAAATGTACAAATTAGAAACTGCATTATCATTTAATTAAATATTATTATGAATAAATCCATTATTGTATGATCTATGTGGCACACTTAAGCTTGATAATGAATCGAAAGTGATGGGTGTGCCCCTAATTATATAGCACTCAAATGCATTGGGTAATGTTTTATTCTCACGAAATTTAATGAAATGTATTAGGTAGTGAACCTAATATATCATGGTAATTTTTACATCATGATTTATTGGTATTTATCCATGACCTGTGTTTATAATGTAGTGTTTTATTTTATTTACACATTTCTCATGTTATTATTATGTTATCATGCTAAATCACATCTTATCATTCATGTTTATGTTTCTAACCCTTTTTATACCCCATTTATTTCCCTATTGTCCAAAATTTTTCAATTTCTTCATTTAATAATAATTTTATTCCCTTACCGGGCTTTATATCTCACCCATTTCTTATGTATATCTGAAGGTTATCCCAAGCAGTTTTAAGTACGTTGGAATAATATGAGCATGTCAAGGAACTGTTCTGTAAAGAGGATGTATTCCCTATTTTAATTTTTTATGTAATGTAACTAATTACAAAAGAGACTATATATATCAATATTATGAGGTTTATTTTTGGTAAACTTATGTAATAAATCATAAATTAATGTGTAACAAAGATAAGGGTATTCATATATGGTATCAATAGAAAAGTTTAGTTATTTTTTGGATTATGATTAATAAACTATAGAGAAATCATTAGGGATAAAATTAAGTTTAAGAAAACATACATAAATTTTTTAAAAGTATAGATTATTTAGTTTATCAATAAAATAAATCCCTATATGGATACTAAAAGTGGAGTTGGCTTTGAAACAGATAGACATTGGGTTAAAACCTGAAAACACCATGTTAAGCTAGAATTGATTAGGAATCGATGCCTGAAAATGGGCCTTGATTCACACCTAGTTTGAAAATTGTAGAGTATATGATTTTTTAAAATCACAATCTCATTACAAACCATTATTAATGGAAAAAATATTATCTTAAGTGTATACATTAGAAAATAGATCATGGATAACATAGATGAAATCCTAGAAATTCCTAAGTTAAGGAAATTAAATTCATTTATAACTCATCCCATTAATGTCATTGGATTCTAATTTATGTGATTAATATTTTAAAAATACTCATCCCTAAATTTTTATTTATTCCATCCAATAACCAAAAATAAGTGGAATCAGAAAAATAACCAATGTAAAGGCAATGTGATGACTACATAAATGAGATTCCCAACCCGATGGGAGAAGGAATATCAAAATTTATGAAGATAATCTATCATATAACTCATGTTTTTAATAGAAACATATATCTAGAGTATTTTCCAAATCCCCTTAAGAAATGACAATCCATAATTGAGACCATTACCTGAGAAAAGAAATCTAAATTTCAATGGATCACCCAATCCATTAATTTTGGAACAATGGATCAATTCCATAGATAAGATCTTCTCTATACTTCAATGTTTCAATCAAGACAAGGTTATATTGGGTGTTTATTGTATGGAGGGAGAAGATGATTAGTGGTGGATATTGATCAAAAATATTAATCTTGAGGATGAGATTGAAGTGATGGGATGAATGGAATTCCTACAAATTTTTTTTGATATTTATTTTCCTTTCACTCTATGGATTAAAATAGAAATGTATTATCATTCTCACATGAAAAAATATGACTAATATATTTGGGTGTATGAGGAAAACATTACAAAAATTGAACAATATGCGTTTTTTCTATATCGTCAACGCCATGTGCAAGGTTGGCCAATTATTTGATGGTCTAAAACCTAGCCTACCAAAATCCCTGGTGATCTAAGACTTTCATAGCTATGAGGAAATTGTTCAGTGTTCCCTCAAAGTCAAAATGGAGATTGGTGAATCTCATGGGTATCATAGGGATAAGAAGAAGGAAGTGGGGTTTAATTATATTGGTCGGATGGAGAAATATAATGTTTCTAAAAAAATTCAACAACCCACTTGTCAAAGGTGTAGAAAGAAGAACCCTAAAAATTTCCTAATGAGTATGAAGAAAGGATTTTTCTGTAGGAAGGAAGGACACCTTGCTAGCGATTACCGATTTGAGAATCACACTAATGAGATGGTGGAAAGGAATAATCTGGTCAACCATCAACGCATTTTTCATTACTTCAACTACACGTAACCAAGGAACTTTTCAAACCAATTCACTAATCCATGGGTTTTTGGAGACAACCATCAACCTATAAGGAAACAAGGGGGATCTTATGCTATCAAAACCGCTGAGGTGGATCCAGACAATGATGTTTTGATAGGTATTCTAGTTATTCATTCATGAATTATGAATATAATTTTTTATTCTGGTTCTACGCATAACTTTCTATCACAAAAGTTTAGTAGAAATATTCAAACACCACCCCAAAGCATGGAAGTAGAGTTTTCAGTGAAAATGGAAAATGGGGAAATTATTGTATCCCAGGTATATAACTCCTACCCTAACAAAATTTGGGGGATGAATTTACTAGTGGACCTTATGATACTCCCTTTGGTGGAAATTGATGTAATTCTAAGAATCGATTGGATTTCCATAAATAGATCCAAAGTAATTTATCATGAGAAGAAAAGAAGTCTACATATCGCGAATTGTCCTCCAATTCTATACAAATACAAGGATATGGATGAAACATAGTTGGAACCAAAATATCAAGCATGTATATTATTTCCCTATAAAAAATCATATCTAGATAAAATAATTGGGTCTAAGGAAATGATCATCATTGAATACATTCTCTTTGTGAGGGAATACAAAGAAGTGTTTCTCAAATAATTTCCTAGTCTTCCTCCAAGGTGATAGGTTGAAATTTCAATAGATATTTTACATGGAGTGTAACCATTATCCATGGATATGTATAGAATGATTTTTACGTAACTTTAAGAGATGAAGAAACAACTAAAGGGGAATCTAGATAAAGGGTTCATAGGACCAAGTGCATCCCCATGGGGTGAACTAGTCCTCTTCGTCCGGAATAATTATATATCAGTGCACCTTTACATTAATTATCATGAGTTAAATAAGATCATATTAAACATATAGAGACCTAAATCTTGACATAAATGGACATTACATTACTTTTTCAGAATAATTAATACATAACATGAACCAACACTCAAGGATCCTAATAGTTTAGTGTCTTTGGAAACATGGAAGACAATCTTCTAATCATGGTGAAAGATCTTCAATATATCCCATAAAGATCTTCCCCTTTTTTCGTACCAAAAACCTTTATTTATATCCTGGGGAAAAGAAAACAAAATAAAGGGTGAGCTCAAATTCTCATTAAGTGTAAACATAGAAAACATAAAACAATCCATAAACATTTGAATGCAAAAACTTGAACATAAAATCTAAACATCAAAATCTTGATCAAAGACATAAATCTTGGAAGTACGTAAGGAATATATCATAAAGGAACATCAATCATGATAAAATAGAATGGTAATAAAACAAGTAATTGTGTAAAACCATTAAGCACTTGATATGATTTCCATTATAGCCAAGGCATTGCTTCCAATACCATATTATTGGACAAATTCCCTTTCTGAATCGATTTCACTCCTCATTCCAGTCATGTATCACTGAATCGGATTAACTTACCCTTCTAGCCATGTATATCTCATGAGATATAACTATTTACCCAATGCATTAGAAGGAGATATAGGTCCCACCCATATTATAATGAAATCATTCATACATGTGCCACAACATAAACATAAATCATTCATCATAACCCAAATAATAAAATTAGTATCATAAACATCATCCTTTAAGAACCCAACCCCCGAATGCCTGAATTACAGGTAATGGCGACCTTCCTCAATAGCGTGTGTTGTACGCAATACCAGGTTTCACTAAACGACGATATATTGTTATAATATTATTATGAACTATCTGTTATGAATAGTAGTATTTACATTTAGAATTTTATTACATTATTATACATTTTAGTGAAACCCGGTATTGCATACAACACACGCTATTGAGGAAGGTCTCCATTACGTGTAATGCAAGAAAAGTCAGGGTTGTGTGTAGTGCAAGACTCCTTTGTTGTTGCATATAAAAAAATCCAACCATATTTTATATATACATTGAATATATATATATATATACTCAATGTTTCATAGAATAACTACTATCAAATAAACTTGAAATTGTGTGTAACATGACCCAAGATTAGTGTTGTGTATACTGCAAGCTAATACGGTTTTGCATATTATGCAAGATAATCTTGGTGTAGCATACAATAGAAGATATGAAATAAATTAAAAAGAATATATCTTATAAAATCTCTGGGTGTTACATTTTACCCCCTTAAAATGAACTTCTCCCTCAAAATTCATCGGGATTATAAATGGTTTATTACATGAGAGTTTCATTCATAGAAACCCACATCGTAAAAAGGAATACCAAAACTTATCTTAAAAACTAATGTATGAAACGTAACGGTTACCCAAATTAAGTAATCACAGTGTTTCCACATAGGAGAACATAGGTGAAAATATAGATATGAAAGAGAAATATAACCATCATGTTCGGATGGAGAGTGGTAGAGAACATGGCTATGAAAAAGAAAACAATCACAAAGACATAAATTTGTGATGATCTTTGTTACCATATGATTCATCAGATATAAAATCACTAGGATATCATTTTTTGGTTTTGAATATCATTTCCCTAATGTTAAAGAATTTTAATTAGAAAATTTACATACTTTATTTTGGTACAATCTCACCATTGTTCGTGCCTTGAATATTTTCCACTTCATCATTTAACGAAAAAAAGTAGAATTTGTCATTCTTCAAGTGTTAGAAGATCATGTGATAGAATGATGGGTCATTCCATCTGTCTCAAAAAAAAGGTTTGCACAAGTTATCAAATAAACATAAGTCCATCTATGGTGAGGTTAATCGTATATGATTTCAAAAATGGACTTATACTTCATTTATCGTACTGCATAATAAAATAAAACTATTTTCTACTAAATAGGGACTTCCTGTAGGCCAGTGGTAGGTGATAAAGGCCAGTCACACTTCGGTTGTGGGTTCGATTCCCACAGCCTAGTCTGACGTGATAGGTTGTCGCCCATCCTGCAGGTTGTCCTTTTTCTAAAACTACATTATTATAACCTTCCATTAATAATATAAAAAACTTTCTATCCTTAAAAAATTCTACCTGATGTCCAACTTAATCCATTCTAACATTTAGGAATATCAAAAATACTTCTATACAATATTAAAGTATAAAGAAAACGATTACTATAAATGTCATCAATCAAGCATGTGAATACCATCATTTATTCCACATATATCATACGATATATCATGTTGGTCACGTTCCAAACATGTCAATACCTTAATCATGTATTCTCTTGAAAATGAATACTCATTAAACCTTAGTGAAAACATGAATGTTGTCAAAAGTTAACTCTTTTCACATCCCAGAATTTCTATATACATAAACCATGATATCACATTGTCCTTATATCAGTCATGAGCTCATTAATACTATCAAACATCTCCTTATCTCCTTATCCCTTCTTTATGCGCATATCATCTATATTGCAAAAATATTTGAATAACCTTGCATGGTTACCGGTACCATTCAACATATATGTTAAAATACTTTCATAAAAACAAAAGTGTAACAATCCTTAGATGTGTCTTTATTCCACAACACCATTACCTATACAACATAACTCTTGATAAACATAAATCATTCCACTACCTTCTTAAACCACAGACTGAGCTTCATCATTTCTTTCATCTCATATATCATTTGTAGTCTCTTCATCATCATCAACATAAATACTTCCCATACGACCATGCTGATTCAATTCGTGAAATTTTCCCTTAGATCATTGGTTTTCATAATGCCCATACATTCCACATTTAAAACATTTAACCGTTGTTGATGTCTTATCAATTCCATTATCCTTGTCCATGGTGTTAACTAAACCTTTTCCTTTAAAATTACTGGCTTTGTTTCCTTCTTTTCCACACCCAAAGCATCTTCCAGTTCCTTTGAAACATTCTCCATCATGCCTCTTACCACATGATTTACATGATAGAAATTGAAATTTCTTTCCTCTATGATCATCATGATAATCCATCATTCTTTTATTAGGTGAGTCAGGAAGCTTACCAATGTTGAGATTATTGATCATATTGTGAGATTGTTGATTGGGAATAATAACGATGTTTGGACTTCCAAATCCGGTTTCATTTGGTTGCTCATGAAGAATAGCTTTCCATTGTCCATCATATTCTCCATTATCGTGAATCTTCTTTTTTCCAGCCATTCTCTAAAACCCAAAAAATAGTGTGAGAGGAAAAAATCATGCTAGGTAAAACAACATAATAAAGGGGGAGTACCTTCAATATATAACATCTTAAGTTTAATTATAAGATCGTTACTGTAATTCAAGGACTATAACCTAACTTATACTTAACCTTAAGGACATCCCTAGACACACCTTAAAAATATCTCTAGGGATCTCACCAAAGTTATCGCATCCTAGTTTCCAAAGGATAACTAATCCTTTCCTCTGATACCAACTCTAGAGACCCAAATCTTGACGTACATGGACATTACATTACTTTTTTTTGAATAATTAATACATAACAAGAACCAACACTCAAGGATCGTAATAGTTTAGTGTCTTTGGAAACTCGAAACACAATATTCTAATCATGGTGAAAGATCTTCAATATCTCCCATAAAGATCTTCCCCTTTTGTTTTATTACCTAAAACCTTTCTTTATATCCTGTGGAAAAGAAAACAGAAAAAGGGTGAGATCAAATGATTGGGTAAACATAGAGAACATAAAAAAATCCATAAACATTTGAATGCAAAAACTTGAAACTAAAATCTAAACATCAAAATCGTGATTAGAGACATAAATCTTGGAAGTACGTAAGGCATATATCATAAAGGAACATCAATCATGATAAAATAGAACGGGAATAAAACAAGTAATTGTGTAAAACCATTAATCACTTGATATGATTTCCAAAGTAGTTGACGCATTGCTTCCAAGGACATCTTAGTGGACAAAGTCCCTTTCTAAATCAAGTTCACTCCCCATTCCAGTCTGGTACCACTGAACCGGATTAACTTACCATTCCAGCCATGTCTATCTCATGAGATATAACTATTTACCCAATGCATTAGAGGGAGATATAGGTCCCACCTATATTATAATGAAATCATTCATACATGTGCCACAACATAAACATAAATCATTCATCATAAACCAAATAATAAAATTAGTATCATAAACATCATCCTTTAAGCACCCGACCCCCGAATGCTCGGAGCCGGTGCCCATGAGGCATGATGTACTAAATCATTATTACAAATATTTACAATAATACATCATGTCCCATTATTACAAAGGATCGCGAGGTTCAAGATTCTGGGAAACCAGCTGTTTCTGAAAAACATCTTTAGAACAAACCCATACCTGAAAAGAAAAATTAAAACAAAAACATGGGATGAGAAAAGTATGCCCAGTAAGGGGTTTTGAAACAATTTGGAAGATAACCCTTATTTACTGAAAGGAGAAATAGTATTCTTGGAAATAAAAATAAAAGTTGGGAAATTGATCTTAGGATAAAGAGAATTAACAACAAAACATCTATCATGATCAGAGTACGTAGTTCCAGATAGGAAACTTAAATGCTTTTACATGATCGTTAACAACATGCAAGATAATGAGTACTACTAGCAAGGTAGTTCTGGGTACACAAGACACAATCAAAGGTGTTGTAATAATGAACATAACTGGTGCACATAACATTATAGCCATATCCATATCTTTTCACATACAATATCTTAAAGATGTTGTTAAATGGATGAAGTCCAAATATCTACGGAGACATATCATGTCATTCCATTAATTCATTCTGCGCCTATAAAAGGCTCTGAACCAAGGATTTCCTACTAGTTAGAAAATCCCATGGTTAGTCATTTGGTAATACATTAAGAGGAGTTTATAATGCTAGACTATGTCAAGGCCTCGTTCCAAGACCATAATGATCTATGTCCAGGAATTTCACCTGGACCGTAACTGTTGCCAGGCCATGTTCCATGACTCTGTTTTGTCTCTTGAGACACATCGATGCATCGAGGGCTATAACGGGACCCACCCGTTACATATACAGTCCAATACAATCCTCTTATGTCTTAGGGGATATGTATCCAAGGTGTCCCACATCACTTTGGATACCCATTTTAAAGTGATGTTATTTGGGGTGTCCCATACCACTCCAAATAACCGGTTCTTGGACTCATTAATTACCATTTGGTGATCATTATTTTAGGAATAACACAAAAAATATGAAATTGAACTAATAAGGAAACACATGCTTGATGACAAGTGATACATTCTTAATATAGTGTGTTAAATATCAATGATACACACATAATTAAATCTTAAGGAAAAACATTTTCCCCCTTTTTTAATTGCAATTAACTCGTCGTCGAACTTGCAAATAAATTAAATCAAAACTTGATAAACTACTAACTTTCACCATAGTAGGTTTATCATTATACAATAAATGCATAGAACATGTTCTCGTAAACCCGTAACCCACTAATATATCTTAATCAAGCTGAAATACTTATTTTAATTCATAAAACATGAGTGCGAGACAATATAACATTTAAACTAAACAAGCTAATTAGTGCAACATACATGTTGGCTTGGAAACCAAATTATTAAAATCCTACATGTATTAAAGTATAAACTATGTCCTGGTAGTTATTATTTGAAATTAGGGTTTTTAAAAATAAATCTATAACATACATTTTACATAACCATATATACGCTAAGGGTATATATGGGTTTGTACACAATTTAATCAGGGTCCATTAAATTTTCTTAAGATTAGAATACCCCTGACCAGTAACCATTTATTTCATTAAAACAAAACATATAGGGTTTATTATCTATGAAACCAAATGCTGATAACTATATAAAAATGATGGTTTATACTATAGAACATATTCACTTAGACCCCCAAAACCTAGATTGTACTTAAAACTCACTATAAAATAATGATGTATCTGGAAATCATAGAAGTAAGTTTGAAGATAGGATTATTTATATATAAATATATAATACTTAAACACCTGATTACACATATTATATATATATTTATTTATATACGCAATAAGACAATCCCCAATACCACACCTTCCACTTATGTTCCCAAGTATCCCTTGTGATTTATTTCAACTCATTTCAAAAGCGCATACTCATTTCCCATACAATTTTAAACACACTTTTCATTACATAAAAACCTTATTTGAAAACCATTTCTCAATCCATTTAATAAGCGTCGAAAATACATTTTATTTCACTAAATATAGAAAAAAACATCTTTTCTAAAAAAACCCATTTCCACACACAAAACACAATCCAATATCTTGATAATTCATTAGTAAAAAACTTAATAAAAAATACAAATTAATGGTTCACCTAACATAGTATAGATACAATACCACCCACCTCAAACTCTGGTAAAAACCCACCCAAAATAGGATCCACCAACACATGAAGGAACACAAAGACAATAATGGAGGCCTTAATAACAATTATCACATATCAGAATTGATTCTATAAAAAACACTCAACATAGAGGTTTGATCAAAACATTACTTGAGAAACACAACCACTAAACATCAAAAAACATGAGGAATAACCTATAAAATAAGACCACATAACTGATCTATAAAAGAACAAATAAGAATCAATATATGATCAATGGAACCTGTAAACACAGCCCAACATATATGCCATGAATAATAGTAATGAATAAGTTGAAAGGATTACCACCAAGAGATACGATGCAAATGAATATGTGATCGAGCACTAAACAGAACGATCCAGATGGATAGAATCAAACGAAAATCACTAGGAAGATTCCTAGGTTTTTTGGTAGGGACAAACTAAATGAATCAATATTTGGGATTTCAATTCATAAAAACATGTAGTTCATGAATTATTCACATCATGAATAACATATTCATGGTGTGAATCACATGGTTTTCATATACCCTATAAAAAGAATATCCTCAGATAAATAAATACCTAAACTTAACATTTAACTCGTGAACATGTTTAAAGGCCTATTTCATTTTCACACATTGAATGTAATTCATAGCTCATCTGAAGTGATGTACCCACATTGTGAATCCCATTAAAGATGTGAATTGGCACTGCATACATCTTCAAATCCAAAACCTACAGAAAACTCCCAAATTGCCTCCAAAGGAATCCATGCCCAAAGAAAATACAATAAAATTAAAATAGAATGTAACTTTAACCAGACCACTACCACATAACATATTGGGGTGTTATACATAAACAATATATTTGATGAAATTTGACTTTGTGGTTTGGAGTTCTATAAATGACTTGTCATATATATTGTTAGTGTGTTCCCTATACCAAACTCCTTTATATAATTTGATTACTAATTCATATATAAAGGTTGATATATACATTTGTTTATCTTAACAAAATTGATTTGATAACACTATGTCTACAATATTTATGGTAATTTCCCAAGATTACATGCAATATAAAAATATTATAGTAGTTAACATCATAAAATAAGAACATAGAGGTACTATGAAATTAATCATAAACTTAGTTATATAGATAAAATATGTCATATTGACTAGAAATAAATAATGTGTGACTATTAGGTGATTAGGGTTCATAATTGTTGAGATTTATTTTTGTAATGTTTTCACATGGTGATCTTGAGTAGATGAGATCATGGGGATTGACATGTCTATTGGAACACCACATGTTTCAGGATTCATTGGTAGTTCCAACCTTCTAACACATATATTGGTCTCCTAAATTTAGAGTATTATCAGTTTAAATTATTTTATTACGTTATTTGATACAAGATGAAAATCATGATATTTTAGTCAACGTATATAACCTTGTGTTGGTTGTTCCATTGGTTGTATGTAACTGATTGAATATCCAAATAGAATTTTTAACCTACTAAATGAAGTGATATCTTGGGTCTAGTTGATGTGGATGGTAGTACCTTCACCAAATCCATGTTCATAATGGAAGAAGGTCAGTTTTTTTAGTAAGGTCAATGAATAATAACACAAGATATGATAATGAAACAACGTGTGTTATTTCATTATGAGTTATCAAAAGGCAAAGAGATTATATTACACAACGCATATTCACAGGATGTTTTAATTTCTATGACTATTCCTTGTCTCCTTAGGGGACTTGATGGGTTTCTAAACACTATTTCAGTTCTATAAACAGTATTCACTACTATCGATATAAGGTCCTAGAAGTCAATCAATTATCTTATTCAAAAGGATAGTCCTATTGTAATGAATAGATGTATAGGACAAGATGGGCCACACCATAAGGTATAGAAGATTTACCAGTATAATAAATAGCAATAATAAAAATTCATTATTACTTGAGTTTAGAATAATTAGAGATGAATTTATTTCAAATATTTACTAGTATTTAAGTTAATAAATGGGAGATTATTTGATGAATGAATATAATTTTAATATTCATGGTTTGTTTAATATTTACAATAATGAATAGTAAATTTAATGAATCTATTTTATCATGTAATATTTTTATTATATTAAATGTTAGTGATGAAAAATATAAAGGATGTTTATTACACTGAGGGTTGGTCAAAACATGTTGTTTATGGATTTTTTTAGAGGGTAATACATATTCTGCATTTGGGGAGCCATTTCCCAATATTTTATACCTTACTATATAAGTAATAGGAGGATCTCATTTAGTGTGCTATTAATCACTCAAATATGAGATCCTCTATTTCATCTCTCTTGAATCCTATTGAGATAAGAAGTCAATCCAATCTATCAATCCAATATCTATTTCACAGATCAAAGGATCAGTGTTGTGGTGATCATTGGGACATTGAAGGCTTCGTTGAATCTATATGAAATCACCCATGTATCGAAGATCGAAATTCCTACAAACTAAAAATGTGTGTTCGAATAATATATAGATATCCAAAATAATTTCCTTCGAGAAATAGTCATTAACGATGATTGGTTGTTGAACACACCTTCTAACCGGATGAGTTAATTTTCTGATTTAATTTTTTTTCATAAATTATTTCATGTGAGATCCTTATATTTGTTATTGAGCCATGCATAACTAGAGATGGTTTTGTTAAGTCGATCTGGTGATAAAAAATATTAAATCTACAACTCATTTTCATCTATTACATGCCCCAGTTCTTGAAAAAGTGTTCAAAGGGATCACATAAATTTTTTATCTAGGGAAAAATTAAATTAACATTATATATGTGTATAGGTCATCATCATGGTCCCATAAAATTGAATTGATTATTAATGAAATATCAATTGTCTATGTTATGGACATTTGTAGATTTAAACCGATCAAAACCAATGTTTCTCATGTTTAGAAAATTAAGAACATATATATGTGTGTTTTTTGTGTGTTATAATTTTTTAGGAGGGGTGAGGTAGAAAATTATGTCCATTATTGAGTACTGACTAGCTTTTAGTGGCTAGAATAGAACCCCAACAGGTGCCTCAAAATTTCAATTTTCTTTGGAATTTCAAAACCTTTCTTATTTTTGAAGCCTATAATTAGATAATAAAAATTAAAGGAATGATATATATATATATAAGGGGAAAGGGGGAAAGTGGTTCAACCAAAAGTAAAAAAAAAATTAAAATGGAAGGTGGTGTATGGTCACACCAAATACATCAATAGTAGATTTCAGGGGTGGCTTAGGCACCCTCGTGAAATTCCCCAACCCTAAATATTAGGAGGGGGTCATTTTGACTAAAGTCACCATCCATAAGTGAGTGATAGTTTTATTAAGAATAATAATTTTTAATGTATGAGAGTGGTGATTGTGCCACCCTATAACCTTCCCTCATCCAGTCCCATGAATAACCTATATGAAGTACCGTAGTCGATAGATTATGTAACCCCACTAGGTCGGGCCATGTCCGACCTGCTCGGACCCTTTTGGGAAACCCGAGGACCCAAAATTTATAAAAAAAATCCAAACCTAAGAATTTATATGGAATGTTTTAAAATTTATTGGTGGTCCATGAGATTAATATTTTTTTTAATTAAAATTAGATATAATTATTTTAATTCGTTTTAAAATCCCTTCAGTAGAATTTATCATAAATATTATTTTATATCACATCTTTATTACCAATAGAATTATCTTGATCATATAATGACCAAAACATTTCTAAAATTTAATCTTTTCAATTCACTATTTCAATTGTCTGTGATGATTTTAATAATCAATTCATTTTGGATGGTCCATGCATCGTTTTTCCCTGTATTATATTTATAAGGGTCTATTTAACCATGTTAATTTTTCTAAATGTATTTTTTACATTTTTTGAGTGTATATATAAAATTTAAAGGATGTTATAATATGAATAACACACTGATATGATTTTTTATACTAGAAGAGACTTGGATACATTGGACATGGATGTCAGATGAAGTATGAGTCAGGCATGACAGTTGTACTCAACCCCTGGGATCATGGTTAATTCATTTGCACCCAATATATCAATTAATAGAAAATTATTAAAATTAGTGACTTTATTTATTTAATTTATAAATGTACTATTATTGGTTTTTTAATATTCATTATTAAAATAACACAAAAATAATAAAAATAAATTCATAGACTAAAACAGATTAAGATGCGATGAATGTTTTCCATTTAATGCATTGGTCTATAGTGAGTATGATCGCATAATAGGAGAATATGAAATAGAAAATTATTTTGTTTTTTAAGTAATAATAAAATCACCAAAATAAATATTAATGTATAATGATTTATGTCACATAAATTTGAACAAAATTGGGTGTATGAGGTGCTTTTCATCCCTATTTTGGGGTGCCTCCAACTACTGAGGTGTTCTCATGAGAGTGATGGTTCGAATTAACTAAATATAGAAATAATGAAGTATCTATAGATATCATGTAACCAATTTAGAAGAAAAATGTAGAAAAAATCAAGGTTATGATCTTTGTAAGCAAGGACATAAATCAATAGTTTACAAAGTCGCAAGTAAATATTGTCTTCCAGTCTAAATCCTACCTTAAAACACTATAAGTAGTTTTGTAGATATATATTGGACAATAATGACCATTATCAAGGATTCCTATCAATTGAATACTCAATTTGATGGGTATTATGAACCATCAATGAGAGACACAAGGATTTGATAAAATAGTGAGAGATATTTAGTGATTTAATTAATCAGTAATTCTTAATCAGTAATAAAGATAAACTACTAACTACTATGATTATTCATTGTGGATAAAATAGGAAACACCATAATTTGTTCAACATCACTAATATTTGTATTGGATAATGATAATATCCTAAGTTAACATAAATTCTTGGAGTGGTACAAGTGCATGTGAAAAGTACTATGCCAAGAGATGAAGCATTATATACTAGAGTCCCCACTTTTTGTTGAGCCTCCTTGGTTTAATAACCCGAACATTTATAAATAAAATTTCCCTCACGCTTTAATTAAATGTATTATTATATATTATGGTTATAGGAAACATGTGACCTTATTTGGTTTTATTATATCCTATCAGATTTAAAATATTGTAAATCTTCCTTACCATAGATAATATTATGATAGAACAATGATAATATGATAAGTATAAATATAGGGGTTCTCATAAATCTAATTGAAACAAACAAAGAAAGTGATGGCCTCAACCAATATGATCGTACCCTATGAAGCCCATTTATCGGAGCTTCCAAGGGGAGTATCATGTCTGGTATTTTTCCATTACCAAGAACAAGTTGTGATCCAATAACTTAATCATTATAGAAACTATTTATCATATAATTTCAAGCTCATCAAGATCATGACACAAACCATGTACGTCAAACAACCCGATGAAAATCTCACTGTCACACACCTTACCTATAGGGAGTTTTCTGGTGTATTAAATGGATATGTATAAAGAACCTAGTAATATGAATATGTATATTTTATATAATAATGATTTTTTTCATTTTATTATTATTAAATTTTAATTTTTTCTGTTCTTTTACAATAACACAAATTTTGTATTTTTGGGTAATATTCAAATAAAATTAAGGAATTTATTTTAATGAATTAATAGATTTTTTAAATAAGTAATATTTTAATAAATTATTATTGTTAGAGAATTTTTATGGAATATAAATGGTCATATAATTTTTATGAAGAAAAATCTAATTTTTATAAGGGTTCAAAAACTCTTATTGTCAAAAAAAACATTTATCACTAAATTTATATTCCATTTTAAAAGTAAAAATTCATATGTTTAGAAAATTATTTAGATAAAACGAATTTTATTTTTTGGAATCAGTACATCAAAATTATCTAATGGTGAATGTTTCATAACTTTCTAATACAACAGTGTTTTGGGGTAAAAATTAAATACCATGTAAATATATGGTGTGTATTATGACATCATAATGACCTAAAAGTTTTGTAATAAATACTATAAATTGTATAAATGACCAAATATATGTTTTCCCTTTAAAATAATATGGTTTTATGTTTATTTTATTAAATTTATAAAGATGTTATGAATCCTCCAAAACCTATAATATATTTTATGGTTTTAAAATCACTTCTTTATGAGTATGACTCACTTACACATAAAACATGGTATTATTTAAATAAGGCAGGAACTTTTCATATAAAATACTTAAAACCACCCCTATTTCAAATAAACCATGGAAAAAACCGTGGAATGGTTTTTGTATTTGGTTATTTTATTATATGGAGTCTAAAACCAATGTTTGGGAAATAATAAAGAACTCCCATCTCTTTTCCTATATAACCCCAAAAAATCACCCATTTATCTTCACTAAAAATCATTGGAACACTTAATAAATGTTATTTACCCTTTATAGAGTCCTATAATGGTTCCACCATACTACCAATGATCTCCCCTCAAGCATTTTTCAATCACCCTATCAAGGTAAGGGTTCATCTCTTTCACATCTTTATTAAAGTATCTTCTTCTTATTATGTAATTTGAATTCATTTAATAATGTTGGGATATATTCTTAAATTCCCCCATTAATTTTCATTTTATGTATAAATTATTATATAACTATTTCAATCTCATCAATACCTCCCATGAACATTCATACACCCATGTTGTGCTGCTGAAATTTCACCGTGATTTTCTATGAAAAACAATTGGTTAGTGAGTACCCATACCGATTTCCTATCAAGGGTGTTAAACATTATGAACTTATAATTATTTATTATGAACATAAATATACATATTATAAACTCCATTATCATTTAATAAAATATTATGATGAATAAATCCATTTTTGTATGATCTATGTGGGACACTTTAGCTTGATAATGAATTGAAAGTGATGGGTGTGCCCCGAATTATATAGCACTCAAATGCATTTGGTAATGTTTTATTCTCATGAGATGAAATGAAATGTATTAGGGAGTGACCCTAATAAATCATGGTACTTTTTACATCATGATTTATTGGTATTTATCCTTGACCTGTGTTTATAATGTAGTGTTTTATGTTGTTTCCATGTTTCTCATGTTATCTTTTTGTTATCATGCTAAATCATGTCTTATCGTTCATGTTTATGACTGTAACCCATTTTATGCCCCATTTATTTTCCTATTGTCTAAAACTTTTCAATTTATTTATTTAATGAAATATTTTTTCCCTTACCGGGCTTTATTTCTCACCCATTTCTTATATATATACGAAGGTTATCCCAAGCAGTTTTCAGTACGTTGGAATAATATGAGCATGTCAAGTAACTGTTCAATAAAGAGGATGTATTCCCTATTTTAATTTTTTATGTAATGCAACTAAATACCAAAGAGACTATATTTATCAATGTTATGGGGTTTATATTTTGTAAACTTATATAAAAAATCATAAATTAATGTGTAACAAAGATAAGGGTATTAATAGATGGTATCAATAGAAAAGTTTAGTTATTTTTTGGATAAAGATTAATAAACTATAGAGAAATAATTAGGGATAAAATTAATTATAAGAAAACGTACATAATTTTTATTAAATTATAGATTATGTAGTTTATCAAGAAAATGCATCCCTATATGGACACTGCAAGTGTAGTTGGCTTTGAAACAGATGCACATTGGGTTAAAACCTGAAAACACCAAGTTAAGCTAGAATTGATTAAGAACCGGTGCCTGAAAGTGGTCCTTGATTCACACCTAGTTTGAAACTCGTAGAGTATATGATTTTGTAAATTCACAATCTCATTTCAAACCATTATTAAGGGAACAAAAATTTATCATAAGTGTCTACATTAGAAAATAGATCATGGATAACATCGATGAAATCCTAGAAATGTATAAGTTAAGGAAATTATTGTCATTTATAATTTATCAAATTAATGTCACTGGATTCTAATTTCTGTGATTAATATTTTAAAAATACTCATCCCTAAATTTTTATTTACTCCATCCAGTAACCAAAAATAAGAGGAATCAAAAAACAACCAATGTAATGGGCAATGTGATGACTACATAAATGAGATTCCCAACCCGATGGGAGAAGGAATATAGAAATTTATGAAGATAATATCTCTGATAACTCATGTTTTTAATAGAAACATGGATCTGGAGGATTTTCCAAATCCCCTTAAGAAAGGAAAATCTCTAATTGAGACCTTTACCTGAAAAAAGAAATCTAAATTTCAATGGATCATCCAATCCATTAATTTTGGAACAATAGATCAAGTCTATAGAGATGATATTCTCTATAATTCAATGTTTCTTGCAAGAAAAGGTTATATTGGGTGTTTATTTAATGGAGGGAGAAGATAATTAGTGGTGGACATTGATCAAAAATACGAATCCTGAGGATGAGATTGAAGTGATGGGGTGAATATAATTCCTACAAATGTTTTTTGATATTTATTTTCCTTTCACTATGTGGAATAAAATAGAAATTGATTATCATTATCTAATGAAAAAATATGATAATATATTGGGTTGTATCAGGAAAACATCACAAAAATTGAACAATATGCCTTTGTATTTTTCGTCACACCCATGTGCAAGGTTGACCGATTATTTTATGGTCTAAAACCTAGCCTACCAAAATCTCTGGTGATCTGAGACTTTCATAGCTATGAGAAAATTGTTCAGTGTTCCCTCAAAGTAAAAATGGAGATCGATGAATCTCAAGGGTATCATAGGGATTAGAATAAGGATGTGGGGTTTAATTCCGGCGTTCTGATAGAGAAATCTAATGTTTATAAAAAATTTCAACATCCCACTTGTCAATGGTGTGGAAATAAGAACCCTAAAAATTTCCTAATGAGTATGAGGAAATGATTTAGGTGTAGGAAGGAAGGACACCTTGCTAGCGATTACCGATTGGAGAATCACACTAATGAGATGGTGGAAAGGAATAATCTGGTCAACCATCAATTCATTTTTCATTACTTAAACTACAAGGAACCAATGAACTTTTGAAACCAATGCACTAATCCATGGGGTTTTAGAGACAACAAAAAACCTATAAGGAAACAAGGGAGACCTTATGCCTTCAAAACCGCTGAGGTGGATCTAGACAATGAAGTTGTGATAGGTATTCTAGTTATTTATTCAAGAATTGTGGACATAATTTTTTATTCTAGTTCTACGTGTACCTTTCTATCACAAATGTTTAGTAGAAATATTCAAACCCCACCCCAAAGCATGGATGTAGAGTTTTCAGTGAAAATGGAAAATGGGGAAATTATTTTATCGCATTTAGATAACTCCTCCCCTACCAAAGTTTTTGGGATGAATTTACTAGTGGACCTTATGATACTCCCTTTGGTAGAAATTGATGTTATTCAAATCATCGATTGGATTTCCCAATATGGATCCAAAATAATTTACCATGAGAAGAAAAGAAGTGTCTGTATCACGAATTGTCCTCCAATTCTATACAAATACAAGGATACGGATGGAACTTTTTTGGACCCAAAATATCATGCATGGATATTGTTTCCCTATGAAAAATCATATCTAGATAAAATAATTCGGTCAAAGGAAATGATAATCCTTGGATACATTTTCTTTGGGAGGGAATACAAAGAAGTGTTTCCCAAATAATTTTCTAGTCTTCCTCCATGGTGATAGGTTGAATTTTCAATAGATATTTTACATGGAGAGTATCCATTATCCATTGATCCTTAAAGAATTTATATTATAGAGCTTGAGGAGATGAAGAAACAACTATAGGGGAATCTATATAAAGGGTTCATACAACCAAGTTCTTCACAATGGGGTGAACAGTTCCTCTTCGTCAAGAATAATTATACATCAATGAAACTTTACATTAATTATCATGAGTTAAATAAGATCATGATAAATGTGTAGAGACCATAATCATGATGTACATAGACATTACATTTTTTATGGAATAATTAATAAATAACAAGAACCAACAATCAACTATAGTAACAGTTTAGTGTCTTTGGAAACTCAGAACACAATCTTCTAATCATGGTAAAAGTTCTTGAATATCTCCCATAAATATCTTCCACTTTTGTTTTCTTACCTAAAACATTTCTTTATATCCTTGGGAAAAGAAAACATAAAAAGGGTGATCTCAAATGGTCAGTAAGGGAAAACATAGAGAACATAAAACAATCCATAAACATTTAAATGCAAAAACATGAACATAAAATCTAAACATAAAAATCTTGATCAAAGATATAAATATTGGAAGTATGTAAGGCATATATCATAAGGGAACATTAATCACGATAAAATAGAATGGGAATAAAACATGTAATTATGTAAAACCATTAATCACTTGATATTATTTCCATAGTAGCCAAGGCATTTCTGCCAAGACCATCTTAGTGGACAAAGTCCCTTTCTAAATCGAGTTCACTCCTCGTTCCAGTTCTGTATCACAGAACCGGATTAACATACCATTCCAGCCATGTCTATCACATGAGATATAAATCTTTACCCAATGAATTTGAGGGAGATATAGGTCCCACCCCTATCATAATGAAATCATTCTTACGTGTGCCACAATATAAACATAAATCATTCATCATAACCCAAAAAATTAAATGAGTTTCATAAACATCATCTCATCATAACATAATCCATATAAAACAACTGGATATCAATTCATCTGAAAATAAGTGAAAACATGTAAATCATAGAGACATTATAATTGAAACATTAACATAAAAAATAATGTCATATTATATGGAATATGGTTTCAACAAAACACTTGAAATGAATTCTTGTGGAAAATATCCTTTCTTCTTCAAAATCATTTTCATTTCAAAAAATTCCATTCAATTTTAAAATAAAATGATGTTTTTGAAAATAATAATGAAATATTGTAGAGAAATATTCCTGAAAATTAAGAATTATGAAACCATAAAAATCCATTCATGCCGTATAAGTTAAAAAACATTCTTCTCGTACTTTTTCCGGAAAAGTCAAAAAGTACCTCGTATGGTAAAAAAATAAAGATTTGTTACATACCAAGTATTAAAAGTAAAAAATGGGTAAAAATGACTTTAAACATAAATGAAACCATTTTTAGGAAACATGGACATGAATGATTTATATAACCCCAGTAAATACTTACGAATAAACAATCTCGGATAAAAACAAGATTGGAAAAGTTATCCCATACCTTATGTCTGCTATGCTTCGTATGTATCCAAAACTCCAGTATAATGATTTAAATAACGTCATTGACTTATTACAAAATCATATTCATTGTTATGATATCATATATGGTTCACTTATGACTTTATATTACCCATTTTTTTGTAAATTCCATGTCAAAGCAGCGTTTTGGGTAAAATCGTTTCATTTATCATGCGTGTTTCGACATGTTGTTCTGGATATTATTACTTATATAATGATTTACATAATTCCAGAATGTAAAACATGATTTATATATAATATATATTCATCATATAAATATACTTGACAGATTGATAAATGGAATGAAATACACCATTCGTGGAGATGGTAGGTCGTACGTACGCATTAACGCTGTTTTTGTTTCCTTATTGAATGAAATGGAATTAAGTAAATGAAACATATATGTAAATAAATCCAGAATCATTATTATTTAATATCTTTCATGATTATTTATTATATATATACTTTATTATTATACATGAATGTTTAATCATGGAAAATGAATCTCATCGCGTTCGTGGAGACAGTAGTTCGTACGTAAGCATGAGCGATGATATCATTCCCATGATCATGGAATTGTATTTAAGTGTATGTATTATATTTCAGAATGAATATAACTTTACAATAATAATATATAGTTATTTATTTACACCATTATAACCATCCAAGTAAGGTGGTGGTGGAAAACAGATTACACCACGGTGTGGGGACGGTATTCCATACGTACGCACACGCGGTGATTTCGTTATCCGTAGGATGGATAGAAGATGAATTACGGTTGATTCATATTTATAATAACATATCCATGTATGAGTGTTACTGATGTTATTAATTTATGATGAAAAAAATAATGATGAAGTAGTAGAAGAACAAATAAATTGGATGGAATTAGTAAAGGATATTACCTCTTCATTGACACGCCTCTACTTAACCTCCTCTTGAGGCACTAGAGTTGGACTTTTGGGGAGACCAGAACCCCTATAATGTTTCTAGGGAAGTTGATAAGGTAAATGGGTAGGGTTTGGCCGAGCTTGAAGGCTCAAAATTGTCTAAAGAGAAGAGGGAGGTGGTGCCCTTTTATATGGGATGAGTGGGGCACCTTTGGAAACCTCAAAAATATTAATTTATAATAAATTACAACCCCACTTAAAATATACCGAAATGACTAAAACTATATCCTAGATGATATATGGTTGTAATATCATCAACCAGTAAAATTTATACAAGTTTTTAATTTATTTTAAACATTATCAACTTGATTTATCCTTATTTAATCTATTTAATTTTATTTGTGGTTATAAGATTCTAAATTTTAAATTGTTATAAATAATTACTTATGTGTTGTGAATTTTCCATAATTAGATTATTTATGGAATTTTAGACCATATAAATTTTAATATATAATTGTTAAATATTTTTTTTTAAATTTTTTTTTAATATTATTATATTTTTATAAAATAACAATAGTGTCAATTTTGAAACTATTCATTTATTTTAATTTAAATAAAATCCACACCGAAGATATTTTCGAAAATAAAGATTTAATAGATTCATAACTTTTCACATCTATCTATGAAATTAGTGGAGCACATTAAATTGTTCATATAGTATTTATTTTAATATTTTTTAAACCTTTTATTTGATATTTCAATCAATAAAATATTTTCAACATCACAATTGTGTCAACATTAATGATAATTATGTAATACCTAAAAATTCAAAATAAATTCACATGATGTATATAATATTATTATATTTCTTGAGACTATTCATGTTTGATGTTTCATGAAGTTTATCACTAAATGAAAATTATTATACTTATAAGATTTAAGAGAGTGACATGTTGTCACTTTCTTTGGTTTTAATAATAATTAAATTATTTTCGTGGTAAAAAGTCCATTAAATGAATCTATTCCAACCCTTAGGTGATATGGGTCGAATTTTAGTCATCCAATAGAATTTTGGATGGTGTTATGGTAATTTTATAATCTTATTTTTACCCTTAATTACCCGATTTACCTTTAACTATAGTAAATAAAAATTACCGTAGTTTCTATTCATTATATAAAAAAATAAAAGTAACATATTAACATAATTTGGACCCACTAAATTCAAATATTGAATCCATTTTTCAAAATTCAAAACACATAATTTTTAGTAATTAATTTAAAATTAAACTCATTGTTTAGAAAAAGTGTTTTAAAAGTTGAAACATTGCCAAAGATTAAAATGTTTTTACCGATGAATTCAATGTAAAATTAATGGTAATGACATAAATTATATTAAATGGTAAAAACATATTCTATTTATACTTTAAAACCATTCATTACTATGATTTATCGATATATAAATTATTACAATGAAAAAAGTTGTTTTTAATTAAAATATTGCATGTTTTTACTATTCATTAAAATATGAAAGTTATCAGAATAATATGAAAATTTATCCAAAATAAATTTTTATATCATGATTCCAAAGAAGAATATTATATATTAAAATTGAACTTATAAACATTTCAAAACTATATTTAAATTCAGTGCGCCAACAAGAGGCGGAAAAACTGCATTTTTTTAAAAATTCTTTTTTAACCCAAAATATTTATTTTGTTCTCATACCATGTTATATGAAATGATTAAGATGAATAATAATGTTATAAAATAAAAAATTTAGATACTACTATCCATAACGGCAAGTTCATAATAATATTATAACAATATATCGTCGTTTAGTGAAACCCGGTATTGTGTACAACACACTCTATCGTGGAAGGTCGTGATTGCGTGTAATGCAAGCCAAGTGAGGGTTGCATGTAGTGAAAGACTCCTTTTTTGTTGAATATAACAAAATACAACCATATATTATTTATAAATTGAATATATATATATATATACAATCAATGTTGTGTATAATAACTACTATCAAACAAACTTGAAATTGTGTGTAACATGATCCAAGATTAGTGTTGCGTATACTGCAAGATAATACGGTGTTGTGTATTGCCCAAGATAATCTTGGTGTAGCGTAAAATAGAAAATATGAATGAAATTAAAAAGAATATATCTTATAAAATCTCAGGGTGTTACATTCTACCCCCTTAAAATGAATTTAGCCCTCGAAATTCATCTGGATTATAAATGATTTATTACATGAGAGTTTCTTTCATAGAAACTGACATTGTAAAAAGGAATACCAAAACTTATATTTAAAAAATAATATATGAAACATAACGGTTACCCAAATTAACTAATCACTGGGTTTCCACATAGGAGAACATAGGTGAAAATATAGATATGAAAGAGAAATCTAACCATCAAGTTCTGATAGAGAGTGGTAGAGAACATGGCTATGAAAAAGACAACAATCACAAAGACATAAATTTGTGATCATCTAAGGTACCATCTGATTCATCGGATATAAGATCACCAGGACATCATTTTTTGGTTTTCAAGATCGTTTACCTAATGTTAAAGAATTTGAATTAGAAGAAATACTTACTTTATTTTGGTACAATCTCACCCTTTTTTGTGCCTTGAACAATTTCCACATCATCTCTTAATGAAATAAAGTTGAATTTGTCATTCATGAAGTGTTATCAGATCATGTGATAGAATGATGGGTCATTCCATTTGTCTAAAAAAAATGTTTGAAAAAGTTATCAAATAAACATAAGTCCATATATGGTGAGGTTAATCGTATATGATTCCAAAAATGGACTTATACTTCACCTATCATACTTCTCAATAAAATAAAACCAGTTTCAACTAACCAGGGACTTACTGTAGGCCAGTGGTAGGCGATAAAGGCTTGTCGCACATCGGTTGTGGGTTCAATTCCCACAGCCTTTTCTGACACGACGGGTTGTCTCCCGTCCAGAAGGTTGTCCTTTTTCTAAAACTACATTATTATAAACTTCCACTAATAATATCGAAATATTTCTAGCCTTAAACAATTCTATCGGATTTCCAACTTAATCCATTCCAACCTTTAGGCTTATCAAAAATACTTTTGTCCAATCTTAAAGTATAAAGAAAATGATTACTAGAAATGTCATCAACCAAGCATGTGACCACCATCATTTATTCCCCATATATCATACGATATATCGTGTTGGTCACATTCCAAACATTTGATTAACTTAATCATGTATTCTATTGAAAATTGAATACTCATTGAACCTTAGTGAAAACAAGAATGTTGTCAAAAGTTAACTACTTCCACATCCCAAAATTTCTATATACACAATCCATGATATCACATTTTCCTTATATCACTCATGAGCTCATTAATACTATCAAACATATCATTATATCCTTATCCCTTCTTTATGCACATATCATCTACTTTCCAAAAATATATGAATAACCTTTCATGTTTACCGGTACCATTCAACATATACTTTCAAATAATTTAGAAAAAATAATAGTGTAACAATCCTTAGATGTGTCTTTATTCTATTGCACTATTACCTATACCACATAACCCTTGATAAACATAAATCATTCCACTACATTCGTAAACCACTGACTGAGCTTCATCATTTCTTTCATCTCATATATCATTTGTAGTCTCTTCATCATCATCAACATAAATACCTCCCATACGACCATGGTGATTCTATTCATGAAATTTTCCATTAGAGCATTGGTTTTCATAATTCCCATACATTCCACATTTAAAACATTTAACCGTTTTTGATGTCTTAGAAATACCATTATCCTTGTCCATGGTGTTAACTAAACATTTTCCTTTACAGTTACTATCTTTGTGTCCTTATTTTTCACACCCAAAGCATCTTCCAGTTCCTTTGAAACATTCTCCCTCATTCCTCTTACCACATGATTTACATGATGTAAATTGAACTTTCTCTCCTCTATGATCATCATGAAAATCCATCATTCTCTTATTAGCTGAGTCAGGAAACTTACCAAAGCTGAGATTACTGATCATATTATGATACTTATTATTAGGCATAATAACGATGTTTGGACTTCCAAATCCTGTTTAATTTGGTTTCTCATGAAGAATATCATTCCATTTCCCATCATATTCTCCATTATCATGAATCTTCCTATTTCCATCCATTTTCTAAAACCCAAATAGAATAGTGTGAGAGGAAAAAATCTTTCTAGGTAAAACAACATAATAAAGCGAGAGTACCTTCAATATCTAACATCTTAGGTTTAATTCTATAATTTTTATCGTAATTCTAGGACTATAACCTATACTTATACTTAACCTTAGGGATATCCCTAGACACACCTTAGATATATCTATAGGGATCTCACCAAATTTTTTGCATCTTAGTTTCCAAAGGTTAAATAATACTTTCCCATGATACCAACTGGAGAGACCCAAATCATGACATACATGGACATTACATTACTTTTTTGGAATAATTAATACATAACAAGAACCAACACTCAAGGATCGTAATAGTTTAGTGTCTTTTGAAACTCGGAACACAATCTTCTAATCATGGTGAAAGATCTTAAACATCTCCCATAAAGATCTCCCCCTTTTGTTTTCTAACCTAAAACCTTTCATTATATCCTGTGGAAAATAAAACATAAAAAGGGTGAGCTCAAATGATCATTAAGGGTAAACATAGAGAACATAAAACAATCCATAAACATTTGAATGAAAAAACGAGAACATAAAATCTAAACATCAAAATCATGATCAAATACATGAATCTTGGAAGTATGTAAGGAATATATCATAAAGGAACATCAATAATGATAAAATATAATGGGAATAACACATTTAATTTTGTAACACCATTAAGCACTATATATGATTTCCAAATTAGCCAAGGCATTGCAGCTAAGACTATCTTAGTGGACAACATCCCTTTCTGAATCGAGTTCACTCCTCGTTCCAGTCCTGTATCACTGAACCGGATTAACTTACCATTCTATCCATGTCTATCTCATGAGATATAAATCTTTACCCAATGCATTTGAGGGAGATATAGGTCCGACCCCTCTCATAATAAAATCATTCTTACATGTGCCACAACATAAACATAAATCATTTATCATAACCCAATGAATAAAATGGGTTTCATAAACATCATCCTTTTAGGACCCGACCCCCAAATTCCCTGAGCCGGTGCCCATGAGGCGTGATGTACTAAAACTTTATTACAAATATTTACAATAATACATCAGGTACCATTATTATAGTGTATCGCGAGGTTCGGGATTCTAGGAAAATAGTTGTTTCTGAAAAACATCGTTATAACAAACCCATACCTGAAAAAAATTAAAACAAAAAAATGGGGTGAGAAAAGTATGCGCAGTAAGGGGTTTTGAAACAATTTGTAATATAAACCCTCTTTACTGAAAAGAGAAATAGTATTCTTGGAAATAAACTTAAACGTTGGGAAATTGATCTTAGGATAATGAGAATTAACAACATAACAACTATCATGATCAGAGTACGTAGTTCCATAGAGGGAAATTAAATGCTTGTACATGATCATTAACAACATGCAGGATAAAGAGTACTACTAGCAAGGTAGTTCTGGGTACACAAGACACAATCAAAGGTGTTGTAATAATGAACATAACTGGTGAACATAACATGATAGCCATATCCATATCTTTTAACATGTAATATCATAAAGTTTCTATTAAATGGATCAAGTCCAAATATCTACTGAGACATATCATGTCATTCCATTAATTCATTCTGCGCCTACAAAAGGCTCTGAACCAGGGATTTCCTACTAGTAATAAATTCCCATGGTTAGTCATTTAGTAAGACATTAAGAGGATGGTATAATGCCAGACTATGTCAAGGCCTTGTTCCAATACCATAATCATCTATATCCATGAATTTCACCTGGACCGTAACTGTTTTCAGGCCTTGTTCTGTGACTCTGTTTTGTCTCATGAGACACATCGATTCATCGAGGGCTATAGCAGGACCCAGCCGTCACATATACAGTCTAATACAATCCACTTATGTCTTAGGGGCTATGTATCCAAGGCGTCTCATACCACTTTGGATACCCATTTTAAAGTGATGTTATTTGGGGTGTCCCATACCACTCCAAATAACTGGTTCTTGGACTCATTAATTACCATTTGATGATCATCATTTCTAGCATAACACACAAAATATGATATGGAACTACTAAGGAAACACATGCTTGATGACAAGTGATACATGCATAACACAACGTGTTAAATATCAATGATTCACACACAATTAAATCTTAAGGAAAAACATTTGTCCCCTTTTTTATTGCGATTAACTCATCATCGAACTTGCAAATAAATTAAACAAAAACATGATAAACTACTAACATTCACCACATTAGGATTATCATAATACAATAAATTCCTAGAAAATGTTCTCATAAACCCGTAACCCACTAATATATCTTATTCAAGATGAAATACTTCTTTTAATTCATAAAACATGAGTGGGAGACAATATAACTTTTAAATTAAACAAGCTCATTAGTGAAACATACATGTTGTCTTGGCAACCAAATTATTAAAATCCTACACGTATTAAAGTATAAACTAAGTCCGGGTAGTTATTATTTGAAATTAGGGTTTTGGAAAATAAATCTATAACATACATTTTACATAACCATATATACTCCAAGGGTATATATGGGTTTGTACACAATTTAATCATGGTCCATTAAATTTTCTTAAGATTAGAATACCCCTGACCAATAACCATTTATTTGATTAAACCAAAACATATACGGTTTATTATCTATGAACCGGAATGCTCATAACTATATAAAAACGATGGTTTATACTATAGAACAGATTCACTTAGACTCCCAAAACCTTGATTGTACTTAATTCATTATTTAAAGCCAATTATTCACCATCTAAAAACCATAATTAATTTGAAATTGACATATGAGTATTTAGTGATATATATATATATATATATATATATGTATATAAAATTTTTACATAACGGGTTTGTAAACTAAACTAATTTCAAAATAAACTACCTAGGTACGTAAAACTCAGTATACAATAATGAAGTAGTCATAAATCTTAGAAGTAAGTTTAAAGATGGGATTACATATATATATATATAATACTTAAACACCTGATTACACATATTATATTTATATTTATATTTATATTTATATACGCAAACCGTATACACATGTATCTATATAAAAAGGGTTTTGTAAACGATCAACACAACGTAATATCCTCATTCACCAGAGTGTATATATATATATATATTTATATCTACATACACAAAACTGTAAATTTAGAATATATATGTGAATACAGGGTTTCATAAATTAGAACCTAAAGAAAAACTAAGCCCTTAAAGATCTTGATAATAACTAAATATCCTTAACATAGTTTAAAACATCCATGTATGGAATATATATATATATATATATATATAAAACCCGAAAACATACTTAGATATATATATTAACGGGTTTCCATAGGTAGAGAAGGGAAATAAAAGTAAAAACAACCCTCACATAGAATCCAAAACTCCAATAATCTATACATAGAACAATTAATATCAAAGTGAGAGGTATATATATACATATATATATATATATATATATATAAAAATTTACAAAACCGTATATACAAAACTACATATTTTAGGTTTCGTAAAACCCAAAGTTCAAAGTAAACCCTTACAGATAACGGAGGGATCTTGGCCTAACAGGGAGGGGAGAGAGCCTACTTGAGATCTGTGGTGTTCTCGCAACGCTTCAAGGTGAAAAACCGAGGTGCAAGTGTCCTGGTTTACCAAGGGAAGCGAGAAGACTTAAGGAGAGTGGGAAAGAATCAAGTGAGGTCATCGAGGGGATCCAAGGTCAAGAAATAAAGGCTGATACCAACTCTGTGGAAGGAGAGGTCGAAAGAAAAGTCCAATGTCGGCCTAGGAAAATAAAAATGGGGAATATGTCACTAGTATGCGGAATGCGTATTGAAGAAGAAGGAAAACGCGGGAGAAAGAAGTCTGAATAAAATGAATGGCCCAGATCTTCCCTTGTTGGATCGAACAGAAGAGAATAGCGCAGAAAAAGATTCGATTATTTAAAAATAAAGGATGGCCGAGATTAAGTCTAGATCTTGATCGGACGTCTTGAAAATGAAGCGGTGTTTAAAAACTTTGAACAACTGGAAATAGATTGAAAAGGATCAGACGGTTCACAAAAATGCGATGTTATACCGCGTTCGATTAGGGTCAAACTTAGGATCGGTTTTGACAGCCAAGATTACATGCTGAGAGATCCAATGGCGGAGATCTTTTTTTAGCCAAAAAACATGATCCCACATCAAAACTAACTATGTTTTGGGTGAAGATTATAAGCCTTAGTTCTCCTGCCTTATGCCAATAACACAAGCACACACTCCCGGGGCCTTATACCCGGGCCCCTTGTGAGATTTGGCCCATCCTTGCACCCTGCGCACCGCAGACCTTATACACGGGCATGTGTGTGTGTGCGTGCCTGTACCGATCACGAGCTATGCTCGGGCTCTCCTCAGCACGTACCCAAGATACCAGACACCCCTGTTCGCCACCTTGGGTGTCTATGGGACTATCCTCGACCTTGGGGGATTCGCCTTAAGGCTGCCCTCAGTTGGCTGGTCCCCTTAAATTTCTTATTAAAAAGAACTTATATATGAAAACATAATTCAAATTCATTTAATCATATATGTTATTTTTAAACCATACTTTTCTATAAACAAAAGTTAAAATAATTAATGAGAACATTAATAATTTCCTATCGACTATTCAAAAGTTTAATAGTTTTATAAAATTAGGGTTCATAGTTCCAAACATAAAATACTTCTAAGTTAAAAACATGGTTTCAATTAATTAAAATATTACTTTGGAGTTTTTAAATCATTACCAAAAATAAATCCTTAAATTACTTATTAAAGGTATATTGCTTCCCTACTTATAAAATATCCTCATTAGGAATCACATTATTTAAAATATATTGTAAATTATTAGGTTTTGACATATATAAATAAACACTAGGGTTTGTGGAAACAACTAGGTTCATAAAAGTATTCTTTTATTTTAAAACTATGACATTTAAAGACATAATTTAAAAACATAAAATTATAAAAGCATTATAAATACCATGTTTTTCATAAAGAAGGTAAACTCCATTATTTTTGTAATAAAAACCCTTTTAACCAACGGTCAAGGATTTCAAAGACCCAATGGCTACAAAAAAGGTAACGGTCAAATTGGCATCACATAAAACCTGGTCACGGGGTGTCTTAAACTCAAGGCGATTGAAGAAGAAAAAGGAGAAGATGGTTCAAGTCATTCCATTGTTGCTCATTATGGCAGCAGTGGCCTTGGTCGTTTTGGTGTTTGTTTTGGTGGATGCTAAAGACCCATATCATTTACTCGGAGTTGTCGTTTCTTTGTGTGGTCTTCCTATAATCTTAATAGGGTTTTTAATTGGTATCTTTGGTTAGCTAAGCTTCCCATTTGATCACAGTGTGTTTTAGTTACTATCATGTTCCTTAAAAGAGCCTTTCGTTCATTTTGGTGTGTTTACTCTATTTAATTGTTATTTTTTCATATGAAGACAATTTGTTCGATTAATGGGTGACATAGAAATATATAAATTGTCGTTACATAAAACACAAACTCTTGGGATGTTACATTACCCCCCCCCCCCCATTTCAATGAATTGCATCCTCACAATTATATTCATAAAAAAGAAAAACCCCCAGTAGGTCAACATTACCAAAAAAGGATATTTGGCTCGTTCAACAGAATACCCAAGTTGGTACACAGTTCCTCCGCATCACAAGCCTAGATGCACCACGAGAAGTATGTCTTGAACACATGCTCATGTGTTCTACACACAGGCTTCCATAGGGAGGCTCGTGTAGTAAAAAGCTCAGAAATTTCCGAATGGACAAATTCCCTGATGACCTACTAGATTACATCATGCTCAAGATATTCTAGCGGAATGATGCGATTTAAAATACTAAGATTTATGATATGGAACATAAAGGGTACCCTGAGGTGGCCATCATGGGAAGCTATAAGGAAGCATTCTTTGGTAGAGAAGTTTTGCGCCAGAGTAAAACACTGAAAAAGGCCTTCGTAGTATCTCCCCCTTAGCTTATAGCAGGGGAGTTGGGCAGTGGCAATGATATGGAAAACATGGTCATTCTCCTGACCTGAACAATGAATTTTAGGGTTGTTTGACAAGTGAAGCAGGTGTTGACAAGTTCCTCACAGATTGAGTAATGATAGATAGTCCACCGTGCATGTTCTGATCAAAATATCCTCTACTATCTCATTAGGTATAGATGAGATGTTTTTTTGACCATCCATCTTAAAAAAACATTCATGAGAGTTCACTAAATAGTACTGATAAGGAAGAGACAGGAAAGGGAACATGTAATATTTCAATTACACATATGTTTATATAACAGTTCATGAGTTTCCTTAATTATTTAATAAAAGAACACCGCATAGAGAAGAAAAACTATCTAATTCCTTAAACCAAACACAGGCTGAGAAGACGGGGTTAAACTCATGGGAACACCTATGACATCTCCTGAGTTTAGCATAAGGGGTACGAAGTTGAGAAACAAAATTATACACCTTTTGCCTATAATACAATCGGGCAGACTCGTCTTCTAACACCCCAAAGTCCATCATCTGGCCCCAGAAGCCATAGTTCAAAATCTGACAAACATAGTTCGCTCGGAGGTCTCTGGCAGCAGAAACATCTTGAAAAGTGATAACGAGCATCGTGCCAAATTCTTCAACAGCTGTGAACACTCGGAAAAGTCCCTCATAGTACCTTCCCCAACATGCATATGAGGGGAATTGGGTCATCATCATTAGGAGGTAATCCATTCCCAATCCCCGGTGAAGACTAAGCACCCTAGGTAATTTTTGACACATCATAGAGGTTCTTGCATTACATGCGAATATGGGTGTAATTATGAAAGTTCTCTCGGCAAGCTAGAGACACAATCATCCCTAGGGACTTAGTGGGAAGTGACAGTAGATTGATAGATAGATTTCCATCAGCTATCAGAATGTTACAACATAATTACTTAGTCAATAATAGTTATATATTCATACTACCAGGTTTTCCAGAGTTGTCTGAACCCATCCTCTGATACCAACTGTAAGGACTCGGCCCCCAAATTCCCGGAGCCAGTTCCCATGAGGAATGATGTACTAAAAATTTAGTACAAATATTTACAATAATATATCATGTCCCATTATTACAAAGGATCGCGAGGCTCAGGATTCTGGGAAACCAGTTGTTTCTGAAATACTTCTTTAGAACAAACCCATATCTGAAAAAAAAAACAAAAACGTGGGGTGAAAAAAGTATACCCAGTAAGGGGTTTTGAAGCAATTTGGAATATAACCCTTCTTTACTTAAAAGAGAAATACTATTCTTGAAAATAAACATAAATATTGGGAAATTGATCTTAGAATAAATATAATTAAAATCATAACATCTATCATGATCAGAGTACGTAGTTCCAAATAGGGAAATTAAATTCTTGTACATGATCATTAAAAACATGTAGGATAAATCGTACTACTAGTAAGGTTGTTCTGGGTATACAAGACACAATCAAATGTGCTGTAATAATGAACATAACTGGTGCACATAACATGATATCCATATCCATATCTTTTCACATGTAATATCATAAATCTGCTGTTAAATGGATCAAGTCCAAATATCTACTGAGACATATCATTTCATTCCATTAATTCATTCTGCGCCTACAAAAGGCTCTGGACTAGGGATTTCCCACTAGTCGGAAATTCCCATCGTTAGTCATTTAGTAAGATATTAAGAGGAGGGTATAACTCCAGAATACATCAAGGCTCGTGCCAATACCATAATCATATATATCCGAGAATTTCACTTGGACTGTAACTGTTGTCAGGCCTTGTGTCGTGACTCTGTTTTGTCTCATGAGACACATCGATGCATTGAGGGCTATATCGGGCCCCACCAGTCACATATACAGTTCAATACAATCTACTTATGTCTTCGGGGATATGTATCCAAGGCATCCCATAGTGCTTTGGATACCCATTTTAATGTGATTTTATTTGGGGTGTCCCATACCACTCCAAATAACTGGTTCTTAGACTCATTAATTATCATTTGGTGATCATCATTTCAGGAATAACACCCAAAATATGATATGGAACTACTAAGGAAACACGTGATTGATGAAAAGTGATACATGCATAACACAGTGTGTTAAATATCAATGATGCACACACAATTAAATCTTAAGGAAAAACATTTCCCCCCTTTTTTATTGCGATTAACTTGTCGTCGAACATTCAAATAAATTAAACCAAATCTTGATAAACTACTAACATTCACCGCAGTAGGTTTATCATAATACAATAAATTCATAGAACATGTTCTCATAAACCCGTAACCCACTAATATATCTTAATCAAGCCGAAATACTTCTTTTAATTTATAAAACATGAGTGGGAGAAAATATAACTTTTAAATTAAACAAGCTCTTTAGTGCAATATACATGTTGTCTTGGAAACGAAATTATTAAAATCCGACATGTATTAAAGTATAAACTAAGTGCTGGTAGTTATTATTTGAAATTAGGGTTTTCGGAAATAAATCTATAACATACATTTTACATAACCATATATACGCCAAGGGTATATATGGGTTTGTACATAATTTAATCATGGTCCATTAAATATTATTAAGATTAGAATACCCCTAACCAGTAACCATTTTTTTGATTAAACCAAAACATATAGGGTTTATTATCTATGAAACTGAATGCTCATAACTATATAAAAACTATGGTTTATAATATAGCACAGATTCACTTAGACCCCCAAAACCTAGATTATACTCAATTCATTATTTAAAGACGAGTATTCACCATCTAAAAACCATAATTAATTTGAAATAGATATATGGGTATTTAGTGCTATATATATATATTTATATTAAAAGTTTACATAATGGGTTTGTAAACTAAAGTAGTTTCAAAATAACCTACCTAGGTACGTAAAACTCAGTATACAATAATGAAGTAGTTGGAAATAGTATAAGTAGGATTCAATATGGGATTATATATATATATAATACTAAAACACATGATTACACATAATATATATATATATATATATACACATGATTCTATATAAAAAGTGTTTTGTAAACAATCAACACAACGTAATATCCTCATTCACCAGAGTGTGTGTGTGTGTGTATATATATATATCTTTATACACAAAACCGTATATTTATAATATATATGTGAATACAGGGTTTCATAAATTAGAACCTACAAAGCTGTATATTTAGAATATATATGTGAATATGGGGTTTAATAAATTAAAACCTAAAGAAAAACTAAGCACTTAAAAATCATGATAATAACTAAACAGCCTTAACATAGTTGAAAACATCTGTGTATGGATTATATATATATAACCTGAAATCATACGTAGATATATTTATATATAAACGGGTTTTCATAGGTAGAGAAGGGAAATAAAAGGAAAAACAACCCTCACAAAGAAACCAAAACACCTATAATATACACATAGAACATTTAATATCAAACGGAGAGGTATCTATATTCATATATATATAAATTTACAATACCGTTTGTACAAAACTACATATTATAGGTTTTTTAAATCCGAATTTTTAAAGTAAACCCTTAAAAATAAATGAGGAAGCTTTGCTTGGTAGGGAGGGGAGAGAGCCTGCTAGAGATCCGTGGTGTTATCTCAACGCTTCAATGTGAAAAACTGAGTTGAAAACGTCCCGGTTTACCGAGGGAAGAGAGAATACTTAAGGAGAGGGGGAAAGAAGCAAGTGAGGTCGTTGAGGGGATCCAAGGTCAAGAAATAAAGGCCGGTACCAACTCCGTGGAATGATAGGTTGAAAGAAAAGTCTGTTGTCGACCTTGGCAATGAAAAATGGGGAATAGGTCACTGGTGTGTGGCATGCGCGAGGAAGAAGAAGGAAAATGAAAAAGGAAGATGTCTGAAGAAAACAGATGGCCCAGATCTTCCCTTGCTGGATCAAACGACAGAGAATAGTGTGTAAAGAGATTCGAGTATTTAAAAAGAATGGACGACCGAGATTATGTCTATATCTTGATCGTACATCTAGGAAATGAAGCAGCAATTAAAAACATTGAACAACCGGAATTAGATCGAAAAGGATCAGACAGTTCCCAAAAAAACGATGTTATACCGCGTTCGATTAGGGTCGAACTCAGGATCAGTTTTGACGGCCATGATTACACGCTAAGAGATCCAACGATCGAGATCTTTTTTCGACCGAAAAACCTGATCCCACATCAAAACAAACCGTGTTTCGAGTGCAGCTTATAAGCCTCATCAGTCCTGTCTTATGGAAATAACAGAAGAAAACACTCTCGGGGCCTTATACATGGGCCTCTTGCGGGATTCAGGCCATTCTTGCACCCTGCGCACCACAGGCCTTATACACGAGCATGTGTGTGCGTGCGCACTGGTACCCAGCACGAGCTATGCGCAGGCTCTCCTCAGCCCATACCCGAGATACCCCTGTTCGCCACCTTCGGTGTCTAGGGGACTAGCCCCGACTTTGAGGGCTTGGCCTTTTAAGGCTTCCCTCGGTTGGCTGGTCCCCTTAAATTTTTTATTAAAAAGAACTTATATTTGAAAGCATAATTCACATTTATTTAATCATATATGTTATTTTGAAACCATAAGTATCTATAAAGGTAAGTTAAAATAATTAATGAGAAAATTAATAATTTCCTATCGACTATTCATAAGTTTAATAGTTTTATAAAGTTAGGGTTCATAGTGCCAAACATAAAATACTTCTATGTTGAAAATGTGGTTTCAATTAATTAAATTATTACATTAGATTTTTTAAATCATTACCAAAAATACATCCTTAAAATAATTCATAAAGGTATATTGGTTCCCAACATATAAAATATCCTCATTAGGAAACACATTATTTAAAATATAGTTTAAATTATTAGGTTTTGAACTATATAAATAAACACTAGGGTTTGTGGTAACAACTAGGTTCATAAAATTATTCTTTTATTTTAAAGCTATGAAATTTAAAGACATAATTTCAAAACATAAAATTTTAAAAGAATTATAAAACACATGTTTTTCCTAAAGAAGTTAATCTCCATTTTTTTAAATAAAAACACTTTTAACCAACAGTCAAGGAATTCAAATACCCAACGGCTACAAAAAAGGTAACGGTAAAATTGGTGTCATATAAAGCATGGACTCGGGGTGTCTTAAACTCAAGGCAATTGAAGAAGAAAATGATAATATGGTTCAATTCATTCTATTGGTGCACAGTACGTCCGTAGTGGCCTTGGCTGTTCTGATGTTTGTTATGGCGGATGCTAAATACCCCTTTCGTTTACTCGGAGTTCTTTTTGTTTTGAGCGGTCTTCCTCTAATCTTAATAGGGGTTTTAATTGGTATCTTTGGTTAGCTAAGCTTCCCATTTGATCAAAGTGTATTGTAGTTACTATGGTGTTCCTTAAAAGAGACATTCATTTATTTTGGTTTCTTTACTCTATTTCATTGTTATTTTTTTCATAAGAAGCCAATTTGTTCGATTAATGGGTGACATAGCAATATAAAATATAGAGTTACATAAAACACATACTCATGGGATGTTACACATCCCATCATAAAAAACTCCATATAAAACAAATGTATATCATTTCACCACAAAAAATGTGAAACCATGTAAATCATAGAGACATTATACTTGAAACATAATCATACTAAATAATTTCATCTTAGGTGGAAAATAATTTTGACAAAACAGTTGAATTGATTTCATGAGGAAAATATACTTTCTTCTTCAAAATTATTTTATTTTCAAAAAATTACATTCAATTTTAAAAGAAAATGGATTTTTTGAAAATAATAATGAAATCTTCTAGAGGAATATTCATGAAAATTATGCATTATGAAACTGTAAAAATCCATACATTCTATATAAGTTAAAAAACATTATTCTCGTAATATTTCCAGAAACGTCAAAAAGTACCTCATATGGTGAACAAAAAAAAGATTCCTTACATACCATTTAGTAAAAGTCAAAAATGGGTAAAAAGGACTTTAAAAATACATTAAACCATTTTTAGGAAACATGGACATGAATGATAAATATAACCCCAGTAAATACTTACGAATAAACAATCTCAGATAAAAATGAGATTGGAAAAGTTATCCCTTACCTTATGTTTGAAATGCTTCGTATGTATCCGAAACTCCTATATAATGACATAAATAAAGACATTTACAAATTAAAGAATCATATTCACTGTTATGATATCATATATGATTCACTTACGACTTTATATTACCCGTTATTTTTTAAATTCCATGTTAACACAATGTTTTGGGTAAAATCGTTTCATTTATCGTACGAGTTTTGACATGTTGTTCTTGATATTATTATTTATACCCTGATTTAAATAATTCCAGAATTTAAAACATGATTTATATATAATATATATTAATCATATAATTATACGTGATATATCGATAAATGGAATGAAATACACCGTTCATGGAGATGGTAGGTCGTACGTACGCATGAACGCTGTTTTCATTACCTTATTGAATTAAATGGAATTAAGTAAATGAAATGCATATGTACATAAATAAAGTATCATTATTATGTAATATCATTAATGATTATTTATTATATATATATACTTTATAATCATACTTTAATGGTTAATCATTGAAAATGAATCTCATCGCGTTCGTGGAGACGGTAGTCCGTACGTACGCACGAGCTATGATATCATTCCCATGATCATGGAATTTTATTGAAGTGTATGTATAATATTTAAGAGTAAATAAAAATTTACAATATTCATATATAGTTATTTATTTACACCATTATACCCATCCAATTAATGGGGTGGTGGAAAACATACTACACCACGGCGTGGAGACTGTATTCCGTACGTACGCACGCGCGGAGATTTCATTTTCCGTAGGATGTATTGAAATAAAATAGTGTTGTTTCATATTTATAATAACATATTATTATATTAGGGATACTGATGTTATTAATTTATGATGAAAAAAATAAAGAAGAATATGTATAAGAAGAAATAAATTGGAAATAGTCGGTAAAGTATATTACCTCTTCTTTGACATGCATCTTCTTAACCTCCTCTTAAGGCACTGGAGTTGGTATTTTGAGGAGACCATAACCTCTATAATGTTTCTAGGGAAGTCGCGAAAAAAATTTTCAGTGTTTGGCTGAGAATGAAGGCTCAAAATTGTCTAAAGAGAAGTGGGAGGAGGTGCCCTTTTATAAGGGAGCAGAGGTGCACCTTTGGAAACCTCATAACTATTAATTTATAATAAATTCAAACCCCACTTAAAAACACCAAAAATGACTCAAATCCGAACTTAGATGAGATAGGGTTGTAATCTAATCACCCAATAAAATTTATACATGTTGGTAATTTATTTTAAACATTATCAACATGATTTATCCTTATTTAATCTATTTGATTTTATTTGGGGTTATATGATTCTAAATATTAAATTGTTATATATAATTACTTATTTGTCTTGAATTGTCCATAACTAGATTATTTATTATATTTTGGAGAATAAAAATTTTAATTTATAATTATTAAATATTTTTGCGATTTTAAACAATTTTATATTATGTTTTTTTTAAATAACAATAGTTTCAATTTTGACACTATTCATTTATTTGAATTTAAATAAAATACACATAGAATATGTGTTCAAAGTAAAATATTTAATAGATTCATAACATGTCATATTTATCTAGAAAATTTGTGTATCACATTAAATAGTTCATATAATATTTTTTAATATTTTTAAAACCATTTATTTGATATTTCAATCAATAAAATAATTTCAACATCACTATTGTGTCACCTTTAATGATAATTATTTAATCACAAAAAATTATAAATAAATTCACATAATGTAGATAATTTTATCATATTTCTGGAGACTATTCATGTTAGAATTTTCATGAAGTATATCACTAAATTAAAATTATTATACTTATAGATTTAAGAGAGTGACATGTTGTCACATTATTTGGTTTTAATAATAATTAAATTATTTTCATGGTCAAATGCCTATAAAATGAATCTATTCCAACCCTTATGTGATATGGGTCAACTTTTAGTCATCCAATAGAATTTTGGAAGGTGTTAGGGTAATTTTATAATCTTATTTTTACCCTTAATTACATGATTTACCTTTAACTACAATAAATAAAAATTTCCGTACTTACTAATCATAATATCAAAAAAATAAAAGTAAACTATTAAAATAATTTGGACCCAAATAATTAAAATATGGAATCCATTTTTCAAAATTCAGAACACAGAAATTGCAGTAATTAATTTAAAGTTAATCTTGTTGTTAAGTAATCGGGTTTTAAAAGTGTAAACATTACCAACGATTGAAATGTTTTTACCTATGAGTTAAATGTAAAATTTATGGTAATGACATACATTATATTAAATGGTAAAAATATATTATATTTATGCTTTAAAACCATTCAATATTATAATTTAACCATATAAATTATTACGATGAAAAAAGTTGTTTTTAATTAAAATATAGCGTGTTTTTACTATTAATTAAAATATGAAAGTTATCAGAATAATATGAAAAAATTATCCAGAGTGAATTTTTATATATTGATTCCAAAAAAAAATTATTTTGTCATATTTAACATATAAACATGTAAATAACTAGATTTCAAGTGGGTGTGCCCTCAAAAGGCGGCAAAACTGCATTTTTTGAAAAATACTTATTTTACCCAAAAAATTTATTTTGTTCTCATACCATGTTCTATAAAATGAGTAATATGAATAATAATGTTATAAAATTCAAAATTTAGATACTACTATTCATAACGGCTAGTTCATAATAATATTATAACAATATATCATCTTTTAGTGAAACCTAGTATTGCGTACAACACACGCTATTGAAGAAGGTCGTGATTGCGTGTAATGCAAGCCAAGTCAGGGTTGCGTGTAGTGCAAGACTCCTTTATTGTTTCATATAACAAAACCCAACCATATTTCATTTATACATTGAATATATATATATATATATACTCAATGTTGCGTAGAATAACTACTATCAAACAAACTTGAAATTGTGTGTAACACGATCCAAGATTAGTGTTACGTATACGGAAAGCTAATACAGTGTTGTGTATAGTGAAAGATAATCTTACTGTAGCGTAAAACAGAAGATATTAATGAAATTAAAGAGAATATATCTTATAAAATCTCAGGATGTTACAAAATGATAGGTATCATATATCATGAATTTATTACTTCTTCGATCATCTATGTGGAGTATAGTACTTATTCAGGGTGGATATGCAGTTTAGGTATTACTATGTAAGGGTGAAGAATGAGGATATCCACAAGATTTCTTCTCATACAAGGTATGAGCACTATGAGTTCATATTAATTCTATTCAGACTCACTAATTCTCCAAAAAACTCATGGATATGATTAATAGAGTCTTTATAGACTACCTCAAAAAAATTATTATTTATAGATGATATTCTAATATATCGAAAAGTAAGGAGGATCCTGAGGATCATCTGATCACTATGATAAATACCTTATAAAAGGATACACATTATTTCATGTATAGAAAATGTGAGTTCTGGTTGAATGAATTCTCATTATTGGGGAATATTATCCAATGATATGGGATATCTGGGGACCCTTCAATGAAATAAGTAATTAAAAGATGGTCGAGGCCAATATATTTGACTTATATCCATAGTTTCATTAGATTAGATGGGTACTATCATCGATTTTTGAGAAATTTATCCTGATTGTAAAACCCTCAAACCAAGATAACTCAGAAGGAGGTCATGTTCATTTAGAATAATTAATGAGAAGCTATCCTCAAGGAGTGGAAAAAATCTTATCACTACACCTATACATACACTAACCATAAGTGTAGAACGTTTTATTGTATTCAGTGATGCTTTGAATAAGGTATTGAGATATATGTTAATGTAGAATGAAAAGGTGATATCCTATGCCTCAAAATATTGAATGTTCCTGAAGAGAACTACTCAACACATGATTTGGATTTTTATGTACTGATATTTACTTTGAAAATATAGTGAAATCATCTATTTGGGGAGAAGTGTGAAATATATACAGATCATAAGTGCCTTAATAATATGTTAACATATAAAGATATGAATATGCGCCAATGATAATGGTTAGATATGATTAAGGACTATGACTACTCAATCCACTACCATCCTATAAAAGTGATAATGTGGTAGATTCTCTATGTAGAAAGGATCCATCAATTTTTTCATTGATGAGAATTGAAAAGGATCTAATCTTCTTAGAATTAAAAAGGATGGTAATGTGAATTTTAAAGGAAGGAACATAATCAATCCCTTCACAAATGATTTCTCCAATCATCCATTCAGGAGAGGATAAAGGATGCTCTAAGAGATAATGTGGGAATTCAAAAGAAATTGGAATCTTTATGAAAGGGGAAATCCTCAGAGTACAATGTCAATGAAGAAGGTATTTTATGATTTCAGTCATGGTTATGTATACCATAAAATACTAGGATAAATATAGAGCTATTGAATGATTCACATAGATCAGCCTTCTCCATCCATATAGAAAGAAAAAATATATATCGAGATCTTTAAGAGCACTATTGGTAAGAAAATATGAAGAAGGTGATTATAAAATATATATAAAGATGTATTTTATGTTAGCAATTGAAAGGGGAAAGTAAAAAAATCAAGGGGATGATGAAACCATTACCCATACCTACATGGAAATGGAAAAACATCAGCATGGAATTTTTCACTGGTCTTTTGAAGACATCAATAAGATATAATTCAATATGGGTTATAGTGGATCATCTTACAAAGAATACACAATTCATTGAAATTCCAGAGGACTTCTCCCTTAATCAAATTGCTAGGAAATACATTAAAGAAGTGGTGAGGCCTTATGTAACATCACTATAAATTGTATCTGATCTAGATCCCAAATTTTCCTCCATGTTCTAGAAGAGTCTCCAAAAATCTCTAAATACTGTGTTGAACTTTAGCATGACTGATCATCCTTAATCTAATCTCCAATCTGAGAAGACTATCTAGACACTCAAGGACATGTTCAGATCATGCTCCATTGGGTTAAAAATATGATGGGAGAAACATAATCATTTTCTTGAGTGATAATAATATAATAGTTTCCACTCAACCATCCAAATGGATCTTTATTAAGTACTTTATAGGATGTGGTGCATAACACCTTCATTCTTGGATGAAGTTGGGTAATAGAAACTAATATGTCCAGAAATGGTCATTAAAATGGTGGAAAAGGTCAAGACCATTTAGAACCACATCAAGGATTCTTAGAGTCGACGGAAGAGATGTACTAACAATTGTCAATGAGACCAAGAGTTTGAAGTTGGAGACATTTTACTCCACCACATATCTCCATGGAAAAAATTCATGTTATTTTGGAGGAAAGGGAAACTTAATCCAAGATACATTTTCCATTTGAGATCCTTGATCACATTAGAGTGGTGTCTTATCGACTAGAACTCACACCTAACCTATATCAATGACATGATGTATTACATGTATCCCACTTGAGAAGGTATATACCAAACCCCTCACATGTACTCAATCTAGTGATGGTATAGTTGGATAATTATCTCTCATATGTGGATCAGCTTGTGAAGATTTTATATCATAAAGGCAAATTTATACGAAAAAGAAAATGAACCTGTTCAAAGTGTTCTGTAGAAACCAAAAGTTTTTAGAAGCAATGTGGGAACCGGAGGAGGTGATGAAAAAAAATTACCCTCATTTGGTTTACTATGAGAAATAAAAATTTTGAGGGTGAAACTTTAGAAGGGGGGAATACTGTAATGACCCAAACTCTTACAAATAACATTTCCCTTGTTATTTAATTAAATGTATTATTATATAGTGTGGTTATAGAAACCACATGATCTTATTTGGTTTTATTATATCATGTCATATTAAAATGGTCATTAAGCATCACTACTATTGATAATATATCCACTGAACCATGATCATATGATTAGTATAAATTTATTGTTTTTAAAAATACAGTTGACATAGACAAAAGAAGTGTTGGCCTAAACCAGTAGGGTCATATCAAATGAATCCCATTTATTTAAGATTACAACGGAGTTATCATCTTTTCTATTTTCCGAAGACCATCCCAAGATGACATCTAATAAATTAAGTATGAGGGAAAACATTTACGGGAAAAGTTAAAGCTCATTGAGATCATGACCAAAACCATGTACGCCAAACCACCCCATGAAAATCTCACCGTCATGCACCATAACCTTAGGGAACTTTCTAGACTATTAAAGAGATATATATCAAGACCTTAATAATATGAATATGTATATTGTATTTAATAATTAATATATTTTCATTTTGTTATTGTTTCTTTATAAATGATTTTGATTTTTATAAGGTAAAAAAAAAACTATACTTTTGGATAATATTCAAATTCAATTAAGGTGTTTATTTTCATAAATTAATGGATTTTCAAAATAAGTAAAATTTTAATAACTTATTTTAATTAAATAATTTTTATTCAATATAAAACATTAAATAATTTTTAGGAAGAAAAATATATTTTTTATAAGGGCTAAAAAACTGTTACTGTGAAAATACAGGGAATTTCTCAGTAAATGTAAATTATATTTTAAAATATAAAATTCAAATGTTTATAAAATTGTTTAGATAAAATTAATATTATTTATTGAATCAAAATTTATAAATTATCCGGTAGTAAATATTTCATAATTTTCTGAGACACTTGAATTTTTGAGTAAAAATTAAATACTGTATAAATATATAGTGGGTATTATGACATCCTAATGACCTAAAAGTGATATAATAAATACTAGAAAGAGTATAAATGACCTAATATATTTTTTATATTTATAATAATGTTGTTTTATTGTTATTAAATTAAATCTTTATTTCTTTTAGGAATCCTCCAAAACCTATAATATATTTTAAGGTTTTCAAATAATTTCTTTAAGAGTATCACTCACTTCCACCTCAACAAGGGTATTATTTTAATAATTTAAGAACTTGTACTTATAAAATAATTAAAACCCCCCCCCCTATTTTGTAGAAATCATGGGATAAACCCGGTTAAGGGTTATGATTTTGGTCATTTTATATATATATATATAGAGAGTTCAAAACCTATGTTTTGGAAATAATAAATAACTCCCCTCTATTTTCATATATAAACCCACACATGATCCCATTTATCATCTCTCAAAATAATTTTATAACGTCTTTACACTTCTATACCCTCTCCATATTCGTACCAAGGTTCATCAAATCTCTCAAGAAGCTCCTCCCCAGAATTTGTAATCACCCTCTCAAGTTAAGGGATCCTCTGCTTCTTCTCTTTATTCATGTATCATATTTATCTTTATTTACTAATGTTGGGATATTTTACTAAATATCTGTATTACTTTCCATTTTATTTATAAATGATGACAGACCAATTTGACTCTCATCAAACCCTCTCATGAACATTCATAGACCACTATTATGAAACTAAAATTTCACTATGATTTTCCATGACATACAATTATGTAGTGAATACCCCTACCCATTACCCATCACGGGTGTTCAAATTTACAAATTTATACTTCTTGATCGAGGACATACATTTATTTATTCGAAACTCATTTATCACAAAATAAAATATGATGACGAATGAATCCATGTTTTATGATCTATGTGGGACACCTATGAATGAGAATGAAATGAAAGTGATGTTTTAACACATAATTTTGTAGCACTCTAATGAATTGGGTAATTATTTAGTATCATGAGACATCATTCAAGGAATTAGGGAGTGAAAAAATATATAATGGGACTTTTTCCATCAAGATGTATTATAAGTTATTCTTGACCAATGTTTATGATGTAGTGTTCTATGTTATTACCAAATTTCCCATGTTTCTCTTTTGTTATCGTGCTATATCATGTCTTATTGTTAATGCATATGATTGTCACCCATTTTATAACCCATTGATATGCATGTTTTATAACATGTATTAATTTATTCATGTTATTCCATGTTTATACCCTTACTAGGATTTATATATCACCCCTTTCATATGTATATCCACAGGTTATCATATTCAGCTTTAATTATTTCAGAATAATATTAGCATTTCAAATAATTTTTCAATAAAGAAGATGTATTACCTATTTTAATTTTTTATGTAATGTACCTAATTCCATAATACACCAGAATTATCGATATTATAGGTTGTATTATATATAAATTGATGTATTAAATCACTAATTAATTTATTACAAATATAAGGGTTATCATATATAGTGGGTAATAAATATAGATAAATATAAATATAAGAACAATACACATGATTCACTATATATAATTTTTGTCATATCTTCATCATTTTCCAGTCAAATGTAAAAGATGAATGAGGATGAAAATTCATATAAGTTGTTATCTCATCTCAAAGAATTATATCACGAGAAATAAAGGTAATAAATTTATGAGATATCAGGTCAACTGTATAGGTGCAGGCTACCAGAAGTGAATCAATATGAACATCATTTTCTTAAGATTATTGGGCACATCAAGAAACTTGAATACCTTGGGTTCAAATTGATGTAAGAATCGGTGAATAATCATATCCATGCATCATTACTACCAAAAATCTTGACTTTTATTTTTAATTACACCGTGAATAACAAGGAAAATTCTCTTAGGGGACTTCTATATTTAGTTCTCGAAGTTGAGAAGGATATTAAGAATACAAACTCTTCAATACTTATAGTCAATATAAGGAATATGGGAAAGGTTATGTGGTCTAATGTTAATCCTAATACGAAGACACTAACACCCCATACATTAAATAAGGCAATGATATAGAGGTAGGGAAATGAGCTAGAGGATTTTAGGATCTCATGTGTCAAGAAAGGCCACCATAAGAATAATTGCATGCCTAGGAAGAAGATGCAAAAAAATTATTCTTACCTAGGAATTTTTGTCTTTGAATGAAACCAATATTTATCTATAGGTTGGGTATTTGATACAAAATTTGTCTCAAACATTTTTATTCATATAATTTAACCAAGTAGATTTAAAAAATATTTCAAAGTGTGACATGCATATCCAAGCTATAAATGTTGAAAACCTATTATACATGGCAGTGGGAGATTATCATCTGACTTTTCCAAGTGGTTTGGTTATTGTATTATAAAACTATTATTATGCACCTTCAGTTACCATAAATATAATCATAATTTATATTTGAGAAGAAAAATGGTTTTATTTCAATTTTAAGGATAAATCTTTTCACTTTTATAAGGATAACTTATGTTATTGTTTGGTTCATAATAACAATGACTTGTATATACTTGAACACGGATACCCTATATTGGAAATCAATGAAAAAATAGTGAAAATGAATCATTTAATACATTCCAATAAAACATTAGGCTTAGTTATTTAAATTTGAATCATTTAGATAAATTACATCAATTAATTTATTTATTCTATGTTGAGTTAAAACACTTGTATGTGTTTCATGCTTGTTTACAAGGGAAAATTACCATACCACCCTTCATTAGGAAATGATCAAGGGGTACTAAACTACTAGAATTGATTCATATAGACGTATGTGGTCCAATTCCAATAGATGAAAGGGTTGTGATTTCATACTTCATTACATTAACCAATGATTATAGTACTTATGGATATATATACTTATAAAAGTATAAGTTAGATTACTTTTAGCTGTTTAAGGAAAACTAGATTAAATTAGAAAACTAGCTTGTTAAGAAGACTAAGACACCCTAAGGAGGTCAAGGTATGGAGTATGTCAAAAAATATTTCATTGATCACTTAAAATAGTTTAGTGTATTGTCCCAACTAACTCCTACCTATAACCCTTGGTGTAATAGAGTTAGTGAATTGAGGTATCACACCATTTTTTACATTGTTAGATCAATGTTGAGTTAGGAAACTATTCGGTTATCCTTTTAGGTATGTTCTTTAGAGACTATGTAATATACCCTTAATTAAGAACAAAATAAATTAGAAGATGGTATAAAATATGATCTATGGAATTGAAATAAACCCAGTCTATCTAAAATATGTGTGTGGGAATCCAAGTATTTTTTTAAGACTATACATAGTGAGGAATTAGCTTCTTAAATCAAAAAGATCATCTATATTTGTTATCCAAAAGAAACTAAAGGATATTACTTATATATCCCTTTAGATAGAAAAGTGATTATGGTATGACGTTACATAGTTATATAAAGGGAACAAATTTCTAATAGAAATGGCGGGGGAAAGATTTATTTATATGAAGTCGGTGCTCTATATTCAAAACAGTTGGAATATGAAAAATCTCTATAACTGATAGTGGGAGACAAAGATGTTCCATAGAAACAAGTATTGTGTATGTATAAACAAGTGGCTAGAGAACCCAAGCAATATGGTTTTCTTTTCGTCAAGTTAAGGGACACATTACTCTACAATAATGATGAACCTATAACCTACAATGAAGTATTATATGGAAAGGATGTTACAAAATGTCCCTAAGAAATGAATTATTAGATAAATTGCATATATCAAAATCATGTTTTTATTTTTATATACCCTCCAACCAAAGTAAAAACCATTTTTTTAATGGATATTCAAGAAAAATTTGGACTTGGTGGATAAAGTAAATACTTATAAATCATGACTGGTTTCAAAGGGTTTTCAGAGATATCAAGGAATGGAATACTATGAAATCTTCTCACCTGTAGTGATATTAAGATCCATTAAAATATTACATATAATAGCATCCTTTCATTATATTCGAATTTAGAAAATAGAGGTCAGTATTTCTTTTCTAATTTTTAAGCAGGTTGAAGACATCTATATGACTCAAACTGAAGGGTTCAAAAATTCAAATAGTTCCAATAAAAAATGAAATCTATAGAGATCCATTTATAGATTTAACCATACATCATGAATATGGAATGATAATTTTAATAAAGCCATAAGAGAATTTGGATTCCTTGATAATGAAATAAATACATGTGTTAATAATAAGTATTATGGTAATTCCATTATTTTTATTGTATTATAGGTTGATAACATTTTAAGAATAAGAAATAAAGTGTATGTACTACAATCAGTTAATAAATGGTTAAATGAATGCTTCTCCCTGAAAGACATATGTGAAGAAACCTATATCAAATGGATAAAGATATATCGAGATAGCTCTTAGAGGATTATTGGGAAAAGTCATCTTATAAATATTGAAAAGTTAATCAAAAGGTATAATATTAACAAATATAAGAGAGGGTTTCTTCCAATGTAAATCCATCAAACTTAATTTTAATTATTTTCAAGAAAGTACATCCAAGTGTAGAAAACAAAGGCATTAAGGTTAAGGTGGTATAAAGTAATAAAGCCACAATGTGTCTAAACTCACCGGATTATCCCCCTCTGATGTAAAGGATTCATGTATAGAAATTTATATCATTCTATCCCTTAGAAGCCCCTTAGATGACATAAAATCAGAAAATGTATTCCCTTCAACACATGCATGGAGAATCTCCATGTGATGACTTACTAATCCATTACACTTTCAAATGATGTAATCAATTGACCAAGGGATGTTACCAGTGACCTACACCACCTTATAAATAATCATAGAGTATTTATCAACTACATCCAATTGGAGATTTCTCTACATACACGTCATTAGTCCAGTGAGCATGTACAATGATTCTTCTTGAAGATAATCACATCTTTCATAAGTGGATAAAAAATACAGGAGGACCAAACCTTACTTATCCTTAATAACCCCCCCCCCACATGACATTATTGAGTCATGAGCCATAAATGTTATGTTTTATTCCATTGAGAGGTTTCTACCATCAAACCCAAAACCCATTCACCAAACTTGTGCTGCTATTCAAGGAGGAATTGTCAACCGAAATATGTCCTTGGGAGGGAGAAGTATGCCATTTTCTACCCAACCTAGTTAGATCGATATGTAATTTCAATGTTTTCTATAGAGTACATCTTTGGATTTTGTTCATGGCTTTATGTATTGCTTCATTTCTCACTGTCTATATGTTCCATTAGCCTACAATGAGAATAAAGGTTCTGGATTTCAACTCTAATCCACGTTTACCCATGCCCAGAAACCACCATTCCAGGAATACCTCCCCTAAAAATCATTGAGAAGTTATCCCTGTGAACATCCCAAATTTGTTCCATATTTCTTTTTCCCAATCACCTTTGAAAATAAGTACTCAGTGGATTCCATATTTGGTTCTCTACATCACATACACCTAAAGGAAGGACTCACTCCAATGAGTTGGATCGTATCCATCGTCGGGAGAGCCCTATTCCTTAAACACTATACCAAGATTTTTTATTTTTTCTTGGGATTTCATTACACCATAGAACATCCCCCTACACATTTTGAATGATCTATTCCCTTTACAAGCTATGAAAATATTTCATTGAGAATTTCCTAGAAGTGGAACATGTAAAGAAAAATTTATCTGAATTAGAGTTTAACACAATTCTGTCAAATAATTTATACTTATCTTTATTAAGATAAAAATTGATAAACCTGGGATACTATCTTGGTTCTTTGAAAGTGATATTTTGAGTAGGGAAACCTAGAAATAAAATCATTGTCCCCACCCAATTATGTTTCCAAAAGTTTATATTTCCCCTCTAAACAATCCATCTATAGTAATGCTACACACATTGAATGAAGGGATGTATCATTTTCCAATTCCATGAATCCTTGACTCTCTGCAAGTTCTCATTATACCCATATTTCCTATACATGTACATTCCCTAGAGGTTTCTCCCCTCGATGATCTCACATGAATGTTTGGCATGAATACACATTATGGTCCCGAATACACTTCTTAAATTAATTTTCCCCATGAATAATGGTATCTCCATCCTAATCCATGCTTCCAAGTGATGTTTTCCTTTTAGATAACCATCCAGATCAATGAATTCAACAACATATCAAAATTAGATATGACTTACTTTGACACTTTGATGGTAGAAAGGGAATACATTGAGAATGATGGAAGCACACTATTTAGAAGAGTGATTCTCCTACCAAGTGATAAAAAAAATTCCAGTTTTGAATACATACCATAAGTCTATCTATAACATTATCAATGTGTTAGATTCTATGATTCCATAGTGACACCGGAGATCGCAAATAATCCACAAAGAATTATATTTTTTCATACCCAGATCCCTCTCCATTTCCTTGAGCCTCCTGTATGAACTGTTATTTTCCATGTAAAAAGAGCTCTTTTCCTGGTTCACCACTAGTCCACTCCATTTACCATATACCATTAGAACATCATCGATGCATTGGACTGACTTCTTACTACCATTGACAAATAGTATGGTATCATCAGAGTAAATTATTTGATAGAGACTTCCAGCCATACTTCTACATCGATAAGGTAGAACTATACATTGTTAAATATTATAATTAAAATAGAGGCTTAGAACATCCTGGGTGAGGATAAATAAGGATGGGGAGAGTGGGTACCATTATCTTAAACACTAAAATTGTTTTAAGAAACAATATTGATTTACCATGAAGGTTGTAGAGATCCAAGACGAGCTAAAACACTGAAACACAATGTCAGTATCCCAAGAGAAAAACCACATTCCTGAAAGGACTCTTATGATAAATTCCCATTCAACCCAATAATAGTCTTTTTTTCATGTCCAACTTAATAACCATGTTATATCCAAATGTGTTCTGATTAAAATCCCCAACCACCTCATGTACCAAACATATGGCACCTTGAATAGTCTATCATTTTATAAAACCATGTTTCCCTTAAAAGATCTAGCGAGGGAGATAAACTGAGATCATCTTGTTTTGTAAATGGTGAAACAACTTATATGGAAGATTACCCTTTCATATGGACAATATTGGTTGATGAAGTTGGAATTTTTGACCTTTAGAATTTGAACTAGCTCTGTGCTGCATGTAACGTGTGGAAGGTTTCGCCCAAGAAAGTAATCTTGAATGGTTGTTATCATATACCCTTTAAACACATCCCATGAAACCATGTATAAGAATAATATAAATCCATATTGCCCAAGAACACTCTCTGAGTCTGGCATCCAATGAACGTCACAAATTTCCCTCTCATCTATGAAAACCTTCAAGCTATCCTTCACCATCTATGTGAATTGATGTGGATTAATATTGAAGATATCAGGAGTAACCCTAAATATCCCTCTTGAATGCATCGATTTTTTACATCTAGGGGAGATTCGAAGTGAACATTCTCCATCATCCTGAACTTATCTCAATCATCTGAGTATGAGCCAAAATCCATCAGAATGTTGGGCCTCTTCACTCAATGCATTTCTTTAATGCATGAATGAATGTACAATGTGTTACGATCACCTTAGGAAATCAATTTTCCCTTGATATTTCCTAATCCATATGTTCATATTTTAGAATCATGTCAGTTAGATTATCTTTCCTATTCGTGAGCTCACTGAAAGTGTCTTCATCCCATTCGTCTTATAGGTTAAATCATAATAGGTGAATATCCCTACTAACCTCCTTGATATCTGGACCAAAATATAATACTATATCAAGAGCTGCTTCTAAGACTTTAAAGACTCCATACATAATTTATAACTTTAACCTGGTTGACATGTATGACTATTGAATATTTAAATGATGGTTATATAATTTCTAATACATAATCAAATAATAAAAATGATTGAAAACTAATGAGAAACCATTAGGAAAACATGGCACCATAGGATACAACATGATATCATATATATGATAATCCAGGGATGTGTCATATTCTATGATACTGGAAACTAAATCATATTATTGAAATCTATGTCATTACAAATGTATTGGGAAGTAGAACTACAAATATACAATGAAATACGCAAACACACACATGTAGGAATCTGGGGAGACTTAAACCTGAGACCTCCCCGACACCCCACAGGCCCCTTTTCCACTAGGATAAGCCCTGAGGGAATATAATACTATATAATTTCTTGGGATATACATCACATCCATATCACATGTTATTATATAGATGAATCATTGCAAATTAATCATCCTATTTTATTTCATGGCCATAAATATTACACATGCACTAAAATCCAGTAAGAACACTGTAAAAAACATCCCAACTCTTCAAGAATACATATAAACTCATTTGGATATGACTTATCAAACAATCATCATTTTAGAATAAACACGTTTTTCTAAAATTTAATCCTTATTCTAATTCCCAACTTTGTGATCCAACAATACTATATAGAATTGATAACATATATAAATTCCCCAACTCATAAATGTAATAAAAGAGAATCCTATAGTAAAGCATTATTTCTACTCAGGATAAAAATAATTATGGTGTGATCTTGATCAATAATAATCAAATCTTCATATAAACATGTAAAATTAAGATATATATGATACATTATATGTATACATACACTAATAGAAAATGGGTAATTTTGATAGGTTATTTGTGTTGAAAAAGATTCTCCTCGCAAATAGTCTTGAACAAAGAGGTATTTATAATGGAACCAATTTTCCTTCACAAATATATATTATTTAAGATGTTAAATTATGTCTATCTCAAAAAAATGGCATAAATATGTTCCATTACATAGGAAGCATAGTTTCAATGGCTAATAGTTACAGATTTTTATACCCGACACTATTATACATTCCACCAAGACCTTTTGCAATGGGTAATAATTTTTGTTGCAAAAGGTCCCCAAAAATTTTCTTTTAGTGAAAAAATAAAAGCCATCACTAATGACCCATTTTAATTAATCATATATTAAAAACCCATTAACTTACCTCTCCACCCCACTTCTACTAATCGCACCTCACCCTATCGCACATCCCACCACAGACGACTACCCCTTCTAAATATTTCATTGTGCTTGATTTTTTTATGATTTGGGTTTAAATAATCTTGGTAAGAACTCATGTTATCTTCTATTTTATTCTTTTTGTGTTTTTTGGTTTAATCTTACATGAAGTTGTTTGGGAAAACCATAGGTTATGAAATTTACTAGTTTTTTAGGAGTTTTTTGGTATTTTGGGTTACAAAAAAATATTATTCCATATTTGGTTGTCCATTGGGTCCGCACGATTTATTTCAATTGATTTTATGTATTTTAATAATTATTTAACACTTATATACAATTTTTTTTTATTTTAGGTTACTACAAGTATATTATCATATGTTATAATACGAAATATGTTTATTATAGAAATTATTTTGGGATATTTAATATTGATAGAGATTATGTAAATCAATTTAATTGGTCAATTTTATTTCATGCTTATGGTGATATGATTTTTGATAAATTACGATAAGACATTAATTGTGGAAATGATGTTAAACCAAGTTTTATTGTAATATTATGATTGGTTTTAATTTTTTTAAATCATGTGCATATAATTTTGTAAAAAATTGGATATATTTGTGTGTGTGTGTGTGTTAACATGTTAATATACATATATAAATACTTTCAAAAAATGTTTATGGTTTTTAATATATATTTAGATATTTATATAAAAAACATGCAAGGTTTCTGATATATATATGTATATGTATGTATGTATGTATGTATTTTAACATGTCAATATACATATATAAACGTTTTAAAAAACATGTATGGTTTTTGATATATATATATATATGTATATATATATATGGATATTAACATGTGAATACACAAATATGAACGTTTTAAAAAACGTATATGGTTTTTGATATATATATATATATTTATGTGTATATATATATATATATTTGATATGTAAATTTGTATAAAAACATGTAAAAATATATTTGATTAAGAAATCATGTAATATATATATTAACATGTTAATATATTTATATAATTATTTAAAAAACATGTAAGGTTTGTTATATATATATATATATATGTATGTTTATATAGATTTGATGTGTATATTTGTTTAAAAAATGTGTAATATATATTTTATTAAGAAACATTTTAATATATATTTTATTAGGAAATTTTTTAATATATATATATATACATATGAATATACATATATAAATGTTTAAAAACATGTAAGGTTTCTTAACAATCTTATTTTGGTTTAAATAACATGTGCAATTAAATTTTATGTAAATATATTTGACTAAGAAATTATGTTATATATATATAATGTTTGATGTAAATAAGAAATGTTCGTTTTATAAAAATGATGACAAAATCAAATTAAAGAAAACTTTTTAGAAAAACTTTTTTTATAAGATTTTTTTAAAAAAAATTATTAAAAAATCAATAAAAAAATAAACAAAAAGTAATATTTATTAAAAAAACAGAAAATAATAATTAGTAACTTTTTTAATAAATTGTAAAAAAACGTAAACAATTCTAACAATTATTAAAAATATATAATAATTAGTAACTATTAATGATTTAGTGATAAATTAAATAATTTTTAATTATTGATAATTAATTATTCAATATTATTAATAATTAGTAAATATTAGTGGTAATTACAAAAAAAAATTTAAATTTGAGATATTTATGATATTTTGTAATAAATTGAAAATGAAAAAAAATTCTAGTAATTATTAAAAATTAGTAACTTTTATTAAAAATTTAGTTATAATTAAAAAATAATTAATATTACTTAATAATGAATCGTATAAATTAGTAAAAATAAATAAAAAATATTTGTAATAATTACTGAAATTTTTTTCATACATTGTAAAAAATATAAAAAATAATAACTACTATTAGAAATTCACATTAATTAGTATAAATATAGTTTTAATTAAAATAATTAGTATTAATCATTAAATAAGTTTTTATGATTAATAAATAATTAGTCAATATTAGTAATAATTAGTAAATGGTATTATTAATTACTAAATATTATTAATAACTTTTAAATGTTAGTAAATTATAATAATTTATAATAAATTGTATAAAAATATATATTTCATACTAATTAGATATAACTAAAATATAATAATAATTTGTAATTAGTCACAATGAGTAATAATTAATATAATTTATGGTTTTGTGTAGATAATTATGGACTGAGAAAGTATAAATTAGTTTATATTATGTGACCTTGGTTGGATAAATCATCAAACAAACTCAGTGGATCTCGTATAAATCTTGTCTTCATTGAGGGTTTTGAAACATTAATATCATTTGCATCATCAATTTTAGATTTTTTTTGATGGAAAAATTAAATTTATGTGTAAGAAATAATATCTTAGAATATTCTAATTGTTTGATAATGTTGTACTTTATCCACTACATTTTGGTATTCGAAAATATTTTATTCTTTGGTACTAACATGGTGAACAAAATTCTGTCAAAACCCCAATTTTTTTGGTTTCTAACCCATCATTGCATAATTTACTACATGTGGTTAATGGACAATTAATTTTGGAAAAAATAACTAAGAAAGATATTTGAAATACTGAATTAAAACCTTATCAATTTTACAATTTGTTGAAATTTGACGAGGAGGCCTTATATCTCGAATGCTAGATGAGAAAACATGAATCTTTTAAAAAATTTATGGATATGAAATCAGATTTTGGAATGTAAAATAGTTGATTTGATCAAATATTTTCTTAGGTTAAATCATTTTTTCCTGATGAAAATACATTACCAATAAGTTTCTATGAAAGTAATAGGTTGGTCCCTAATTTGGGTCTTAGTTTTGAGAATATTCATGTATTTTCAAATGAATGAAACTTATATTATGGTGATTATGAATCATTAGTTAAATTTTAACATGTTTAGAATCAAGGTACAAAGGGAAACAATAAGGGAAGTTTAGATTAACTATGAAATAATTGAGTTATTTTCTTACTACACCCCATTTACAGTGTTTATTTAGTCTCACAACACATCTATATTGATGACTAAACAGAAATCAAATATTTCCATCATTAGATGATTAAATCATCCTTGTGATGGTGATTCACGAAAACACTTTGATCATATGGATCCTTCTTTTTATTAGAAACCTCATGAAATAGAGTTTGGTATATCTACTATTGGTTTTTTTTCATTTGGTGCTTATGATAGTCAATATTCTTATTGGATTATTTTCATTACTCCTTACAAGTTACCTTATTGGATAATGATGAAGTAACCATATATATATATATAACAATTAATTCCCTCAAATCCTAATAAGAATATATATGTTTATTTGAAGCTACTAATTGATGACATAATTTCATTATGGAACAATGGTGTAACCACCTTTGATAATGTTTCTAATCATAATTTACATTAATGGATGCATTAATGAGGATGATCAGTCACTTTCCAGCATATGGTATGTTATTAGGATGGATAAAACGTGGTCTAAAATCATGTCTATACTGCAAGGCTGAGAAAAATGCATTTATTCTTGGAAATGGGAGAAAGACTAATTATTTTTCCTGGAATTGGTGATTTAATATTGTGGATCACCCTTTTTGAAGGAATAGAAGTAATTTTAAAAAAGTTATAACTGAAAGATACGAACCTAAAGTAGTCATCTTGGGTATTCAGGTAAAATATATCATCTCTTCATTACCTAATATTACTTTTGGACCAACCATAAATGAAAAAAAAATAAATGGTTTTGGAAGATATCATAATGGGATAAAGGAGGTTATTTTTTAGGAACATTCATATTTGTCTAATTTGTTGGTTCATCACATATTATATGTAATGATTATTGAGAATATTTTTTATTATAACTTATATTATACTGTTTTGGACACACTAGGTAATATTGTTGATAACGTAAAGGTGGAGTTATATCATTCCAAAATTTGATGATGTTATGAACTCGATTTTTTTGAATATTAGAGTTTATAAAATTTAATTAATCGAAATGAATCTTACACATGTTATAAAAAGGAATTTATTATTCTACCAATAGATTAGATTTTTGAGGTTAACATATAGTTATTTTTTAAATTTTCCTTATTGCATCCGAATTCATCATATTATCAGGTTAAATAGTCAAGAGTTCCTTGTCATAATTGAAATATTAGTTCCCATTTGTCGTAGAGGTCTATTAAATTATTCAATCTGTGATTTTTTGAATAAACAATCATATTTCTATATAGATATTTGTTCTGAATAATTGTATTATGATGTATTGAGTATGCTTAAAAATTGTTGGTTTGATTTTATATATAAAGGAGAAAATATTCGTACCTACCTTCTTTGACTAAATGGATCATTTAATATTTTATTTCCTTTATAAATATAAATGTAGATGTTGGGAAAATTTCAATTGATATTTTCATTTAAGAGGGAGATATATAAATTAAGTAAGAAACTATGTAACAAAGAATCAATTAAATGGATGATTGTAGAAGCAATATTGAAGGATAAAAATTTCAAATTTTGGTTCTTATTATTTTCAAACAAAATATCCTTAAAAACATAACCGCATGGGTCACAATAAGAAAAATTATGATAATGTGATAGATAATTAATTGTCAATTTTTAATTAGGCAAGTCTTCGTTTTGATGGTTATCGTGAATGATGACATTCAAATAAAAAACTGCACATAGCTCGTACATATGTTCTTCTAAATTGTTAAAAATGAAACAATTTGTGAAGTAAGTACTAATTATTATTATTATAAAATTTATATAATAGATACATTTATATACATTATTTTTTTATATACTATATGATGAAAATATCAAAAATAATTTTTACAAATTACATCTTCTTCTCTTGAATAACTTCATCAAAAAAATTATATTGGTTTCAAAGACTAGTAAGTTAAGATATTTTTTATGGAACATTAACTATTTTTTGTAATGATATCTATTATAAATAATTATTATTGTTTAAAGGAAACACAATATGAAAATAAAATTGACAGTCAATTATGTGTGCATAGAAACCCTCCATTGAAATTGGTAAAACATTATAATGGGTATCTGTTTAATGTATTTCGATTCCATATATGGTATTATGGTCAATAAAATAAATCAATGAATATTGGTGTTTGTTTGAAAGGATTTCATCCAAAATAAATTAAATTTGACTTTCATGGTTTGCTGGATGAAATAATTCATTTATGGTTTCATGGGAAAAATCATGTAACAATTTATAAATACCAGTGGTTTGATACTAATCGAATATTGTAAGCTCATCCATGACATGGATTCACTGACATTATATGTAACAATTTTATTATGTCATATGAACCATTTCTGTTATTATGTTAAGAACATAATTTTTATTATGAAAATTAGTTTTATGTTTCATGATATCTGAATGACTGGTGTACTTAAATAAAAAAGAAATCTCATGATAGTCACATTATTTAAAATGAAAATGATTATATGTGTAAGGGATCAATCTGTTCCTTCCAACCATTTCTGTGTTTTTGAGGCTCGTGGATCATGGAGGAGGCTTAGAAGTGGTATGGAGGGGTTTGACTATAAAATTATAGAAGCTGGAAGAATACAGGTTATGTAATCCTTACATGACGTGTAATCAAGGTTCAAAACTTGTTTAATATATGTTCATAATGTGTAAGTTTTGGGGTTGAATAATTAAAAGCCGAAACATTTTATAGTGGAACCAGACCCTGACGATCATACGATGGGAAAAGGGATTACACATCTTTTAAATACCTGATGTTGTATGGTTTAAAATGTTCAGCCACTTGGGTTTTTCACAAAGCCTACTGCTATAGTACTTCCTCACATCCCAAGAGACTAGAGGCTTCCCCCTTCATCATTTTGAATATTACTTCGACGGAGATCAATCTTAGGGCTTCTGTCTTTGATCACTAGTGATCCAAAGTGTGTTCTTAAATCACATTCTAGTAGTTTCTTTTGATTCGATCATGTTTCCTCCAATTTCATCACTTTATGTTATGGAATCTGATCACCCATGATTCTGATGGGGTTTTCTTATTAGTTGTATTTTGGTTGTTCTGTGTTTTCCACATATCCATAATGTTTTTATAGGATAGGTGATCAAAGATCTATGACATGGTTCATTCTCGTGTGATGAATGTTGACAGATATTATGGTGGGGAATTCATTGATTATATTTTATTTACGTACAATAAAAATTTTATTTTGATTTATCCCTTTGGATGGAAATGAAATTAACCTAAAAATTATTGAACTATATTAATGGAATTGGATAGTGATCAAATCTTCTTTCTTGATACTATTGTAACTGTTTTCCTATTTATTATCTAGATATTGTGTTATCTATTACTTTATTGATAAAATGTTCTTTTATGCTTGGAATAGAATGTGGAAATTTTTAAAAAAACATAAATACAGGAAAAAATTGATAATTAATTATAATAAGAATAAAAAGTCATGTTAAATGACTCTAGTTGTTAGTGTAATTTTACGGTGATAACATTGATGAAATGCGAATTTTAAATTGAAATTATCTTCTATATGATTAATGGAATTGATAAATAATGAGAACCATGTTGATAATGCTTTTGATAAGCATTAAAATGTCATTTTAAATGAGAATAATACTTCTATGGTTTGATGAAACAAGAATAAATTCAATGAGCTTGTTTTTCCTTTATGATATCTTTTTAAATTTGGATGTCTTAGGTTTCCCATAGTTAAAAACAATTGATAAATGAATCTATTAATTCAAGATGGAATAGGAAGCAGTTGTGTGGTAAATATAATGTATTTTCTAGGGCTTGAGTTCCCCATTTTCCCAAGAAAGCCTAGTGCCTTGTTTTGGAGCCATGATAGCTAATTTTCATTAGATGGATGAATGGATTTTTTTGAGGTCCTTATTTCCATATTTATTTCTTTTTTTCTCCTATTTATTGGTGTTTTTATCTAGATAATACCCTAGTGAAATTATCCTCATATGGTTGAGCCTAAGATGGATAATAAGGAGCAGGGAGGCCCATATTTTTTGTGAGATTGGTGTGGCTAATCCAAGGATGGATGATATGGTGTAGAGAGGCATGTATGTTTTGTGATATTCATATGCATAATACTAGGATAAATTATTGTTGATATGGTAGTATATGATTATTGGGATGGTGAGATGTATCAATATATGCATGTGGGTTTTGGGGATGGCACTGGAGGTGACATAATAGGTTAAATTTGGACTTACCCTTGATGAGATATTGAGAGCTGGTATGATCGCTTGAGAAGGTATTTAATGGTCTATAGATGAGTTTCTTGTTTTATCTTGATTCCTTTCCCAACTACTTGTGGAAGATGCAGGTTCTAGATTTTATTTTTCCTTTCGGGGGTAGCTTATGATGGTTTTCCTAGAGTACCTAGATATGGAATGATGTAAACTAATTAATAAATGTGTAACCCACTAGGTTTGGTTGTTATGGAATGAAAATTCTTAAATATGTTAATATTTATAAACCACGAACATGGTTGGATTATGCATGTAGGGAATGGTATTTACTCTGATAACTAATGAAATGTGATGATGATTAATGTAAATGGTTAGTTAACAGATAAAAAATTAATTAATTGAAGGAAATTATTAAAGGTTAAGAATGAATTAAATGTATCTCTATTATACTCATGTGTTCTAATAGGATATCTAGTATTAGTAGTGGTAGTCGGGAGTCCGAGTGACATTAAATGTAGTTGTGTCTAATACTAGGTTATTCCCATAGTGTGGTTATGAGATATATTATATCATGCATATTATATGATTTCATATTCCACCCAACCCATTTTGGATGGAAAACTAAAACCAAGTGGACTATAGGAGGGTGTTTTCACCAACATCTTGGTGGGAGGATGGATGGATGGCAACCCCCTCTATTCGCAATCTATTCTTTTGGTAGTTAATTATGATGGTATGCACAACAATTAGTTTTCGCCCAATATATGAGTAGAGGGATATGATGGATTGTGGTTATTTCACAAACATGTATTTCTGGATATATATTCCAAAGGCTTATTATAGGTATAATGTGTATAGGCTACGATGGCATGAGGTACTTACTCGATGTATGGTATGTAACAACTTGTGGTGTAATGCGCAATGTTTTATATACGTCATATGGGTTGTGGGGGCTCCCAAAAACTACTCAGTTACTAGTGGGTATGTGATATAAGATGGTGTGGTTATGTTATTCTTTAAGTTCATGTTGTGAGTCCTACACCATGTTTTTTCAGGACAAATTACTTTTGGAGAGAGATGCCCAAGTCGTGTCAGATATGGGGAAAAGTGGAAAACCAGTGGGGAAGTGGGTACGGGGTACCCTTGATATTTTATTATTACATTATATGATCTCTTATATGAATTATTTAGTAAGAAATATTCATGGTGAGGTTAGTAACATAGTATACCTGTTGAGGTGATGAGTTAGTTTCATTGTTGTTCACTATGCTTTAGCATGATTTCTTTTTCTTTTGCACGAGATTCTCCGGTGAGGATCCAACTGATTACACTGTTATACTCACCCCACATTTATATATACTATTTTATTTTTAGTTTAGATAGAGAAGGTTGGTGATCGAGATGAATATTACTAGGTTGGGGTTTAATAGGAGCATTTTAGACTTCGTAGTCACTGTCATCATTACCTTTTTGGTACTAGTAGTTTAACAATCCGAAAAAATGTACTTTTATTTATGGATATCTTTACTACCAATAATGTTTCATTATGTTTTATAATACCATAACATCAAATTACATTTTATTTCATGAGAACATTATATATCATGCATAAATTTTCATTAGTACAACTATAAAAAATAATGGGATATACACATTTAATAATTGTTTTTCTTAATAAAATTTATGTTTAACTGAGACTAATTTGATAAATTTCCTTTTCAGACCCAAATTGTAGTTTAAAAAAATGATATAATTATTATAAAATATTAAGTTATATGTAAACAAGATTATTTTAACTAAATATTATGATTAAAGTACCACTTTTTAAATTTAAATGATAGAATGATTTTATTTTATTTTTGTCATAAATTTCACTATGCAATTTAACTATTAATTTTCTATCTGCTATTATTTTTAATAACTTTGGATTTTTATAATTAAAAGTTAAATTTCTCATTCTTAGATAATTTTTATGTTTAAATAAACATAATTTTTTAATTCCAAAATTCAAAATTAATATTTAATGAATTTTATTTAGTTTTATAAGAAGTTTCAATTTTTAAATGAAAAGAATTTTTTGATGAGTAATGTTGGATGAATAGTTTTTTATTTATTAATATAATTTTATGAAGAGTGATTTTGATTAATTGTGTTTTTTTATTAATAGTAAATAATATTTCATTATTAAATAACTTTTTTGGTGAAATTATTTTCAAAAATTAGACATAAATTATTGTAATCAGGGTGAAAAAATGTGGTTCAATAAGATCAAATTAATTTTTTGGTCAACAGAAACTTAATCCTTTAGAATAGTAATATTACCCTTATGAATGTTAATTTGAAAAATGGAATAGTAACCTCATTTATGGATGTATAAATATGTTTTCATCATTTTAAGTGGTAATGTGATATAATTAAATCATAGTATAAGTAAATAAATGTTTTAGAAATTATTAGTTAAGTATTAGTATTTTATTTTGTTAATATAATTTATAATGAGAAAAAAATTTAAAATGGAGTTCAATTTTGAATTCTACAGATTGAAATATGGTAAGGGTGAATTTTTGAGATTTTTTTGAAACAGGTTATTTTTCAGTGAATAGTAAAAATACAGTTTTGAGTTTTTTGTAAGATTAATGACATAATATCTATGTAATAATTATGTAATCATGATGTAATAATTCTGGTAAACTCATAAGGATTAAAATATGATATGAGGTGTCCCATGTTTCCAATACCATGGGCATGCCCATGGTTTTCAAAATACCACTAATGATGTGTCCTTTGAAATTAAAAAATATATTTCCTCACTTTTTCTATAAATACCCACCAATTCCTTCATTTCATTCATTCCAAAACCATTGTATAAGAATTTATAAGATTTATACCTCCCAAGGTGTCCTCCCAAGGTTCCCTTAAGCACCCAATGTCTTGATCTTAGAGTTTTAGAAGTTACTCTTCAAGGTATGGGAACATTTCACCCTCCTCTTTTAGTCAAGACTTCTTTTATGTTATGTATTTTAGTTTAATTTTTTTTAGGTTTGGGTAGGTTCTTATATATCCTTATTACTTTAAATTTTATTTCCAAATTATTAAATACCCTTTTCAATCTCATGAAATTATTTTCTGAATTTTTATGTAACGTTGTTAGGCTGCCGAAATTCCAAAAGGGAATTCACAATTTCTCTTTTTTTCTTTCATGTTCTATTTTATGTGGGGAATCTTTCAAATTTCCATAACAAGTTCTTATATACAAGTTATTTTTTCCATATAATTTATTATGATTTTCTTATGAATGGGTTACCTCTTTCCCCTCTCTTTTTAATTTTATCTAAAACCATGTTGCAAAGCCGTTATGCTGCAAAATTTTCATCTCAAAATCTCAATCTTTTTCTAAAAAAATATCATTATTGTCATTATGTGAATACCAAAAAAAATTTACTTTATATGGTTAATAACAAATAAATAAAAACTATATATCTAGTTCTATAATTTACAAACATAAAAACCTCATCCTCTATCTTTGGGTTATAAATGTCATAATGATCTTGTTTTTAATAGTTTTTTAAAATGTCATGTTTTGATACGATACCCATTTCTTTTATTCTCTATGTGTTTTTTATGAAATTTTTTATTCTGATATATGTTTCTCACATGAAAATAAATACATATTAAGGTTGTTCCTTGATATTGATTCAATTCATTGGGTAACGAAATTAATCTCTAGAGATGACATGTTTTATGATACCTTGCTGAATAACCTTGTTAATTTTTATGACACCTTGGGTATGGACCTTGGTGATATTCTTATGAAAGTCTAAATTAAATGTTGTAGCCACATTTTCATGTTATGATTAATGTTATTATTTCTATGATATTCCCCTTTATCATTCCTTTATTATATTCCTCATTTTCATATTGATATCATTCATGTTCACATGTAAACTGTTTCACTAGTTTGACCTCATTGGGTCTTATGTTCACCCGTTCATTTGATTTATGCCCCCAGGATATGAGATGAAATAATTATACTTAGGATAAACCTTTGATGAATCCTTTCAAGTGCATTAGAATAATTTTTTTTATGTCTTCATGTATTATGTTCCTCATTTCCAAGACACTAAACTTTAAAATATCCCCTGTTTATAAAATGTAATGAATAGTTATGTAATAAAAAGGCAGGATCCCATAGTTGGTATCAAACGATAGTTTATTTATTTTTAGAAATTTGGATTTTAAAAATTTAGGAAGAACCCTATATAAAATTTTAAATATATTAAAACTTCTTGGTATTTTGGGGAAATATTATGTATGTGGTTTCTGAACAAATTTATCTTTGTCTGGATATGAACAAGGGGATGTGTCTCTAATATAGATTTATCTAGGGGTAAAACTTAAAAAAACATGCTTTTAACTAGACTCGAACTGGAATTTTTGCATGACAACAGGCCTTGCTACACTCCTCGTTTGACACTCTGAGGAGATATGTTTGGTTAATCACAAGATTTTTTTGAACCATTGTGAAGGATTTATAGAAATTATAATTTTTGTTAAAGATAAATATTTTTTAAGACATGAAATTACTATATAATTATAAGTTTCACAAAAGTAACAAATTTATAATAAGATAAAATGGTGACGACATAATTTCATTAAGGGGGGAAAATGTAACAACCCGAAAAAATGTACTTCTTTTATTTATGGAACTCTTTCCTCCCAATAATATTTTATTATGTTTTACAATAGTAGCACATCAAATTAATTTTTATTTCATGAGAAAATTATATATCATTAATAAATTTGGATTAGTACAACTATAATCAATAATGGGATATACACATTTCAGAAAAGTTTTTATTAATAATATATATGTTTAATTGAGAAGAATTGGACAAATTTTCTTTTCGGACCCAGATTATACTTTTAAAAATGATTAAATAATTATAAAAAAATATGGTATATGGAATAATGATTATTATAATTAAGTATTATGATCAAATCACTACCTTTTAAATTTAAATGATAAAATAATTTCATTTTTTTGGGTCATAAAATTCACTATGCAATTTCACTATTCATTTTCTTTCTACAATTATTTTTAATAACTAGGGATTTTTATATTTAAAAGTTAAATTTCTCATACTTAGATAATTTTTATAGTTAAATAAACATCATTTTTAATTTAAAATGTCAAAATTAATCATGGTTTAATTTTTAGTTGTTTTATAAGAATTTTCAATTTTTCGATGAATAGTATTTTGTGATGAATAATATTTGATGAATAACGTTTTCTTTTTTAATAGAGTTTTATGAATAGTGTTTTTTTATGTATAGTAAAAAAATATTTCATTATTAAATAATTTTTTCTATGAAATTATTTTCGAAAATCAGACATACATGGTTGTAATCTGGGGAAAAATGTGGTTCAATAAGGTCAAAGTAATTTTTGGGTGAATAGTAACTTTACCATTTGGAATAGTAATTTTACCCTTATGAGTGGTAATTTTTCCAATGGAATAGCAACCACACCTAAGGAATTATAAATATGTTTTCATCATCTTTAGTGGTAATGTGATATAATTATATCATAGTATAAGTAAATAAATGTTTTAGAAATTATTATTTAAGTATTAGTATTTTATTTATTAAGTTTAATTTAAAATTTAAATCATTTTTATTAAATGGAGTTCTATTTTTAATTCTATACATCGAAAAATGGTTAGTGTAAATTTTTGGGATTTTTCAGAAATGGTGGATTTTTTGATGAATAGTAGAAATACACTTTTAATTTTTTGGTAAGTTTAATGACATCATCGCTCTGAAATAATTATGTAATCATGATTTAATAAATATGGTAGACTATAAAGGATTAAAATTTGATATTATGTGTCCAAATTGTCCACTTACATGGGAAAATACCATACGCAAACACATGGTTTTTCAAATACCAATACTGAGGTTTCCTTTGAAATTAATAAATTATTCCCTCACTTTTTCTATTAATACACACCAATTCCTTCACTTACATTCATTAAAAAATAATTCTCCAAGAAGTTCATCCAGTTCAACCTCCCAAGGAGTCCTCCCAAGTTTCCCTTAAGCCCACAAGGTCCCAATTGTCGATTTTTTAGATGTTACTCTTTAAGGTAAGGAAACCTTTCCCTCTCCTCCTTTAGTCAAAACTACTTTTATGTTTTGTATTTTAGTTTTATTATTTATGATGGGGTATGTTATTATATATATATATTTCAGCCCATTTTATGTCCAAATTATGAGATACCATTTTCACTCTCATCAAATTATTTTTTGAATTTTTAAGTGACGTTGTTATGATACCGAATTTCCAAAAGGGAATTTAAAAATTTTCTTTTTTTCTTTCATGTTATATTTTATGTGGTATATGTTTAAAATTACCATACCATGTTCTTATATCCAAATTATTTTTCCCTATACTATATTATCATTCTCTTATTAATATGTGACCTATGTCCCCTCTCTTTTTAATTTTTTCTAAAACAATGTTGCATAACCGTTATGCTGCAGAATTTTCATCTCAAAATCTCTCTCTTTTTCATAAGAAATTATCTTATTTCTTTATGTGAATAACCAAACCTGTTTTATTTTAATTGGTATCAATAGAGACATAAAAAATTATATATTTTTTTCTGGAATTAACTTACATAAAACCCTCATCCCCTTTCAGTGAGTTATAAATGACATAATGATCTTTTTTTAATCACTTTTTAAAACATCATGATTTTGATATGAAACCCATTTATTTTATTATCTTTGTGTTATTTATGAAATTCTTGATTATTATCTATCTGGATCCCATGAAAATAAAAACATTTTAATGGTTCGCCCTGATAGCACTCCAATTCATTGGGTAAAAAAATTAATCTAGAGAGATGACAAGTTTTATGATACCTTGGTTAATTACCTTGTTAATTTTTATAACACCTTGGGTATGGGCCTTGGTGAGATTCTTATGAATGTAAAAATTAGATTTTGTATCCAAATTTTCATGTTATTATTCAAGTTATTATTTATATGATATACCAATTTATTATTCCTTTGTGATAATCCTCATGTTCTTATTGATATCACTCAAGATCACATGTAAACAGTTTCACTTGTTTTCCCTTACTGGGCCATCTACTCACCCTTTCCTTTAATGTATGTCCCCCGGATATGAGATGAAGTAATTTTACTAAGGATAAACCTTTTATGATTTCTTTAAAGTGGATTAGAATAATTTTTTTATTTTTTTATGTATTATGTTCCTGATTTCCAAGACACTAAACTTTAAAAGATCCTATGTTTGTAAAATGTAATGAGAACTAATGTCATAAAAAGGTTAAATGCCATATGTTGTTTTCCTTTGAGTTGTTTAGTACTATATGACATTAAAATGTTGGAATTTGGTTTTCTTTATATATATATATGTGTGTGTGTGTGTGTGTGTGTGTGAGTAGTTTTTGGATGTTGCATCCTTCTTATCTATCTATTACGCATGTTTCTCTTTGAGGATAATGACACCCATTAGAATTTTTACTAAACCATCGTTTATAGTCACTAACGTGGGGCCTAATGGAGGTGGGAATCAAATAGTCACCATCTCTCTCCCCACATTGAGGTATATTAGTAGGTAGGGGGTCGTGAAATGGTGGTATCAAATTTTTAGGTTCGAGGGACGAGGGGGAGTTTGGAGTTAGTCATAGGTGAGGTTGCATGGGTTGGCTAGAAAATTGTGTCATCTTTGTTTTGTAAGTGATGTAAAAATGGTTTTTTGGCCCCTTGTGATCTAATACATGGAAACTTAATTTCAAATATCCTAATAAATTAGGTGATACTGGTTGCAGGGTAGACATAGAGGAAATGATCATGAATCATTCTTTTTTGTGCCTATGTTTGAAATGGGTGGAACGTGGGATAGGTTAAAACCTTATAAGATAAATTATTTTAATAAATTAATAAATGTTAATATTTCATATTCTAGGTTTATGTGGTCTAACTATTTGTTCTTTTTCTAGGAATGTATCATGGCCAATGTCCTTTTCAGGTTCACATGGAAGAAGTTCAACAGGATGTTCTAGAAGATCACCACAGAGTAGAGGTTGATGATGAAAACACATGGAGGAGGACACTCTGAGAGTTTCAGTGCTAGAGTTTGTAAAAGTATGAGAGATCAATTTCAGACAGAACCATAAAATATTGGTTAGAGGAGGTTGATATAGCTTTCAGTTATATTCATGTTTGGAAGGAGAAGCAAGTTTCATCATCTATTAAGATGTTGTGAGGAGTAGTAATGTAGTGGTGGTTATTATTCCATACGGTTCATGAGGAGTCAACTGTCTTGTGGGTGATTTCTAAGACCAGTTCAGATCTGATTTTTTTCTTCAAAAACAAAGACAGTCATTCTCTAGGAGCTACGTACCCTTTTGTAGTGGAGCTCCAATGTGTGAGGGTTAGGGATCCATTTCAGGACCCTTCTACGATATTCTTCAGACCATTTTTTATATGACGGGGCCAAGGTGAGAAATTTCTAGGAGGATTTTCATCCAGATACCCGAAAATAGGTCACCCCATTTTTTATAAAGATGTATCTTGAGGTGCTAGTGATATTATAGGTTATAGAGAAGATGATGTGCAGAACTGGGTCATCATGAGATGGGAGTCATCAACATTACCGATGATGAAGATTTGTGGTCTGGAGTTCCGCGTTTTTCAGACAGAAGAGTTTCTAATCAGCCAAGGGTAGTTCATATCCCTCAAAATATGGTTTTTCTAAGCGCGGTGGATCCCATACCTATGATAAGGGATCATACATGTTTTTTTATTATGGAGGTCAAGTTCATTAGTGTTGAGACTACCTAACCGTTTTAAACAGTCAACATGTGCTGGTTGTTCTGCTTCAGGTTCCTCCATTGAAGAAGTTTCTGCCAAGGTAGTGGAAACAATGTGGTCCATTTTGGGATTAAAAGAGAGGATATGGGTTAGGTATAGGATATCCTCAAGACACTTCTTGCAATCAGAGAGAATATAATGGACATGGGGGTGGTCATCAGTATGGTCAGAGAGGTCATGGATCAGGTTGTGATCAGCATTATGCTTTACAGTTTCTAGCTCTAGGAAATCCAGACATCATTCTAAGTACCCTTTACATGTTTTATAATTGGATGCATGTTGTTTTTGATTTAGGAGTGAAACAGTCTTTATATCACATAACCTCATCCATTATTTGGGACTTAAGGTAGAGAGGATTCCAGTTCCCTTGGAATTGACTATGCTAATTGGCGGACGAGATGACTTTTATGAAGTATATAGAGACTGTGAGTCTATTCTGGGGAAGCACCTATCTTGGTGAGATTTCCTATCCTTATGAATATAGACAAATGAAATAATACTCAGCATGGATTGACTGTATTTAGTACAGGCTGTCATGGATTACTTTAGGAGGTAGGTTGTATTCTATTATGTCGATGGAGGTGCAATAGTTGTTGTTGGAAAGCAAGTCCCTTGAATGGGTCAGAGAAATGTTCCATCCTTTTCATATTTGATGACTGAGATAAAGCTAAGCTCATTGGATGTTCAGTAGTCAGTGTTTCTTAGGGTTGTAGAAGAGTACCATGATTACTTTCCTGATGATTTTTTAACATTACCCCCTCAGTGGGATATCGAGTTTGGGTTCGAGCTATAGACAGATGTGTCTCTTATTTTGATGTCTCTATATAGGATATATTTTTTCTATGTTGTGAGGGCTGTGAGTGAAGCTCGATGATATATTGTAGTGTAGTTTTTTTGGCCGAGTTTGTCACCTTGGGGTTTACCATTTTTTTCATAAAGACAACTAATAGAAGTTTGCATCTTTGTATCGATTATCATCACTTGAACTAAGTGACCATGATGAACCACTATCCTCCTCCATCGATTGATGATTTATTTTATCAACTGAAAGGAGAAATTTGGTTCTCTAAGATCAATTTTTGGTCTTGACGTCATAAGATATTGGTGATGGATGAGAATATTTTGAAGAATTATTTTTTTCATTATGGGCATTATTAGTTCTTTTTTATGTCTTTCAGTTTTACAAATTTTCCGGTTTTTCTCATCGGGTTGATGAAAATAGTGTTAAGAGAGGTCATGTTGTGTTCTTGATGGTTTTCATCAATGAAATACTTGTTTACTTTTTATTTGAGTAGGATCATGCAGAGAATCTGCATGGTGTTTAAGGAGTTCCTCATCGTGAGCATCTATTTGGAAAGTTATTGAAGGGTGAGTTCTTCGATCATGATGTCTATTTATTATGGCATCTTTTATCCTATAAGGGAATATATTTGGATATTTCTAATATAGAGGCAGTTGTGTCTTGGATATACTCCAAGATCGTCGAAGAGGTGTAGTGCTTCCTTGGACTTGTAGGCTATTATATGTGGTTCATAGCCAATTTCTATTGGGTTGGAACTCCTCTAAAATATTTGACCCAAAAGGATCATGCATTCTGGTGGACTAACTAGTGTCTGGTATCCTTTGAGTACCTGAAAGAGAATTTGGTTAGCACTCAAGCTCTTTTTTTACAAGCTAAGGGATTTCAATTTGAGGTTTTTTGTGACACTTCACATCTTGGAATGGGCTATGTTCTATTGTAGTTTAGATTAATGGTGTCTTATGGGTATTCTAAGTTCCATGTCCATGATAATAACTATTCCACCCAGGATCTTAAGTTTGCATCATTGGAATTTTATTTTAATTTGTGGTGAAATTTCCTCATTGACAAGCATTTTGTAATTTTTACTGACTATAAGAGCCTGATGTATGTCTTCTCCTAGCTTTAATTGACCTTCAATTTGCATCGGTGGATGGAATTAATGTCATATTATGACTTTCAAATCACACATTTACCATTATAGGGTGATTTTATAGACGATACGCTAAGCAAGAAGTAACGTAGTGATGTCGTGTGTGAATATAGGTATTCTGGGAGAGTGATGGAAGAACACTGAACGATTCATATGGATATGGGGGAAGTTGGGGGTAAAGGTTGTCTTTTATAAATTATAATGCATTAAAATTGGGTGTATTAAGAAGTGGAGTCCCAATTGGTGGATTCTAAGGTAGAGGTATGGAGATACAAGGTTGGTTTTGGTGATTCCTCTTATGGTTGGTATGATGATGAAAAACATCGACTATTGTTTTTATGAAGGTTTTTCATTACTTTGGTGATGTGTGAGATAGTTCTTTGGAATTTTGATAATTTTCCTTTGGAAGTACATCATGGAATGACCAAGATGTACTGATCATTGAGAGGTCAATTTTTGTATCTAGGGTTTAAGAATGAAGTTGTGGAGTTTGTTTCTTGATGTTTTCTCTGCCAGAAGGTGAAGAGTGAGCACCATGTTCCCCACGGTTTTCTCTAGCTATTAGTCATTCCCCAGTGGGGGAGGGAGGAAATCTAAATGGAATTCATTACTAGGTTTCCTTCATCTAAGGGAGGATATAGTTCTATATGGGTGATAGTGAAATATTTGATAAAACCATCCATCTTTATAATGACTAGGGATTTGTGATTAGTGGGGTTTTTTAAGGCAGTATCTAGAGGAGGATGTGTTACTCCACGGAGTCCTGAGGATGATTATTTATAAATGATATACTTTTTCTGCCTATATTGTATGGAGAGTTTTCTAGTATGATTTTGATACTCCTTTATTCCCTTGAACCACTTTTCATCCATAGACAGTTAGACATATTGGACCACCCAGACTCCTGAAGATGTTGCATTATGGAGTTTTATATTTTGTAGGTTTGTGAATGAGACACCTTACCTTGGTTGAGTTTTCTTAACATAAAATTTCCCACACCAATATTGGTATGATTCCATTTGAATATTTGTATGGTCAACCTTTCCATTCTCCATTGTGCTAGATTGGGGTCATAGAGGTATAAATTTTTGGGCTAGAACTAGTATAGAATTCAATTGAGATGGTGTAGGTAATTCATGAGAGGATGAAAGGAGTAAAGGAATTCAAAAAATATTATGATTGTAATAGGAGTATACCTATGGATATTGATGTGGGAGGTCATGTGTTACTAATGGTGATTCCTCTGCATGGGCAATGAAGATTTGGTCATGGGAGTAAAATTTCTCCCTATTTTTTTGGGATTTTGAAGGTGTTGGATTGTGTTGGATCCATGACGTATCAGATAGCACATCCCCTACTAATTATAATGATGCACAATGTCTTTCACATGTTTCATCTCTTTCGTTACCTTCATTATGAATCTAATGTCATGGATTGGTGAGATATTGATGTTGAAGATTATGGAACCTTCGAGGAGTGGCATATAGTGATCCAGGACTTCAAGGAGAAGGTGTAGCACAATCTTGTTATTCAATTTCTTCTTGTCTTGTGGTGGAGTTGTGGTGTGGAGTAGAGTACCTGGGAATGTGTGTATCTGATGCATGCTCAAAACCCCAAGATGTTTTATGTTTAGCTCTTCTCTTTTAAAACAGTTCTTTTAGGAATTTTTTTCTTTCTATTTATGACACAGTTTTCTCTTATTTATTTTTGTGGATTTGATCTCGTTTGAGAGGTATCTCCACTTGTAGAGTGTTTAGTATTTTTTTTTTGTTTCATGGTTTTGTGCTATTTTCATCTAAGTGAGGTGTTTGACCACATATGGTGGCGATACCTTTGAGAGGTATCTCACTGGGGGCTATTCGGATAACCCCTTTTCATTTCCTCATTGGATTTGGTTTGGATTCTCGAGGATCAGAATTATGTGAGAGGTATCTAATGTAAGGTCCCAAATCTGTGTTTTACAACCCTTTATATGTTTTCAAGGATCTTAGAGCTTGGAGGTTTCCTGGAAGTGGTCTGTAGGGGTTTTATTGTAAAATACTAAAAGCATGAAGATTATATGCCATGTAATACTCTCTCACCATGTAATAGAGGTTCATGAATTTTGCAGTGAAAGGTAATGATGTGAATGTTTTCAAGGTTAAATAATAAAAACATGACACATATACCAATGGAAACCAAACCCTAGGGATTACACAACATGAAAGTGGATTTCACATTGTGTAAATCTCCAATGCAATACGTTTTAAAATATTTCAACCACTCAGGTTTTTTACAAACCCTATGGATTCATGGATTCCTCTTATCCTATGAGACCAATGGATTCCCCCTTCATAATTTTGGATATTTTTTCAATGGGAATAGATACTTGGGCTTCCATATTCAATCCTTGGTGATCCATGGTGCGTTCTTCCTTCATTTTATAGCAGTTTTTCCCAGTTTTATCTTATTTCCTTCAATTTATTCTAACCATTCTATGGTGTTTGATCACCCATTATTCTAATGGGGTTTCATGTTGGTTGTTGTTGGTTGATACTGTGATAATGGTTTACCTATTGATTTTTTAAATATTATGTTATCTATCACCTTATTAGTAGAATTTTTGTTTATGATTGGATCAATATATGGATATTTTTAAATAACATAAAGATGAGAATTAATTTATTATTAATTATCTTAAGAATAAAGAGTCTTGTTAAATGAATCTGATTTTTAATGTAATTTATTCTTATCAAAATCATGTAATATTCATGTTTAATTGGAATTTTCTTCCATATGATTGATTAATGTGATAAATAATTTGAATCATGTTGATAATTATTTTTGATTATAATTGAAGCGGAATATTAATTGAGGGAAATAATTCTCTAGGTTTTTTGAAACCTACAAAAATGCTAAGATAATGTTTTTCCTTTGTGATAGCTCATTAAAGTTGGATGCCTTGGTTTTCCCATATTTGTATCTTGTTATTAAATGAATTGGTTAATTCAATAATGAATAAGAATTGGTTATGTGATAAAGATAATTCCTTTTCAAGGGCTAGAGTAGCTTGTTTGCTTAAGAAGGGAAAGTGTGTTGTTTTGGAGCTGTGAGAGCTCATTTGTACGAGAATGATGAATTCCATGTTTTGAGGTCCCAATTACGCTATTTATTTATTGTTTGTTCCTACTGGTTTATGATGTGATATGTATATGATCCTTATGACATGATCCTGATACGAATGAGCTTAGGATGGATAATATTGGGCGGGGAGGCCCGAATGTTTTGTGAGCCCGATATGGATGATCTTGGGATGGGTGATATAGGGAGGGGAGGATCAAATGTGTTGTGAACTTTGTATAACTGAGGATGGTATGGATGAAAATTGATGTGGAAGAAGATGACATATGTGATGGAGGGATGCATCGGTATATGCATGTGGGTGTTTGGGATGGAACTAGAGATGAGGGAACATATTAAATATGGTATTACCTTTTGATGATATTTTGAGAGCTGGTATGATCACTAGAGAATCTATTTAGTGGTCAATGGATAGGTTACATGTTTTAGTTGCATTCCTTTCTCTAATACTTGAGGCAGCTATATGTGCTTTATTTCATGTTCTATTTTCGTGGTATCTTAGGATGGATTTTCTAGAGTACATGTTTAAGGAATAATGTCAATAAATGCAGAAATGTATAACCTATTGGGTTGGTTGGTGATGGAATAAAAATTCATAAAGATTTTAATCTTGATAAACCATAGACATGGTTGGATTATGTCTGGATGGAATGTGATTTACTCTGATAATTAATGCAATGCAACTTGGATTAATTTAAATGGTTAATTAATGGAAAATGAATTAATTAATGGAATGAAATTCATTAAAGTAAATAATGAATTTAATGTAGATATTTTATATGCATGTATACTTATAGGATATTTGGTCCTAAAAATTAAAGTCGGGAGTCGGAGCGATGTTAGCAGCAGTTGTGTCTAAGACTACGATATTCCCATAGTGTGGTTTTGAGATATATTATATCATATATATTATGTGATTTCATATTATTCCCCACCCATGTCGGTTTGAAAATTGACACCTAGTGGACTCTAGGAGGGTGTTTTCCCTAACATCCTCGTCGGAGGATAGATGTATGACAACCCCCTCTGGCCTCGTTCTCTTAACTTGATAGTTACTTTTGCTGGTACACACGATAGTTAGTTTTCTAAATATATGTCTGTAGAGGTTTATGATGGATTATGGTTATTTCACCCACATGTATTTCTAGATAATGTTTAACAAGTATTATTATAGCTATGACGTGTATAGACTGTGATGGATTGAGGTACTTACTCTATGTATGGGCTATAATGGATTGAGGTGTAATACCTTATGTTTGATATACATCATACGGGATGTTTTGGATCTTAGAAACTACTCGATTACTATACAGTTCATTATATGGAATGCTTTAGTTATGTGATTCACAAGGTACATGTTGTGAGTCTCAACCTAGGTATTTTTGGGATGGATTAATTTTAGAAAGAGATGCCCATGACATGTAATGTAAGGGTATAGTGGAAAACTAGTGGAAAATCGAGAATAAGGAACCCTTAATTTTTTATTATTATATTATATGCTCCCTTTAATGTGTTACTTGGTGTGATATATACATGGTGAGGTTTGGAACTTAGTACAACTATTTAGCTGATGAGTAAGTTTCACTTTTTTCACTATGCTTTAACATGATTTCATTATCTTTTGCATGTGAGGCTCCAAGGAGGGTCCTAATGATTATACATGTATACCCACCCTATATATTTATATATATATATATAATTTTTTCCAGGTTATTTTGATTAGGCTAGGAGTCATGCTGGATATTACTAGCTTAGGGTTTAGTAGGAGCTATTTGGGATTCATGGTCAATGTCGCCTTTACCTTTTTTGTAATTGTAGTCCTCCTTTCAATTTTTTAGTATAGTATGACATTTCATGGTTTCACATGGTTTATATATATATATATATGTCTGAACAAGTGTTGGTAGTGGTATACTTCATATATCTCTCTTTCACATGTTTCTCTTAGAGGGTAACGCCTCCCATTTTCATGTTTACTATATCCTTGGTGCTAGTCGTTAACCTAGGGCCTACTGGTGGTGGGACTCCGATAGTTACCATCAATCTCCCCTCATTGCAGAATCTCAGTGGGGAGGGGGTTGTGAAAATGGGGAAGTGAAACATATTGAAATTTTTGACCAAAAAATTCCCAAATAGATATCTTACCAGGAGAGATATAAATATTGATGATAAACCCCCTTTTTAAGTGGTGATTATATTAATAATGTTGATGAGGTAATAAGGGATGATGAAACTAAAAGTTTTTTGGAAGATGATAATTCTAAAAATGAATATAGAGACATTATCCTTGATGAAGATAGAAGATGACAAATGATGTATTATATTATAGGTTTATTATTTTTATTTTATATTTGTATTAACAATTTTTTTAGGTAATATAATATTTTTCATGTGTTTAGACCTGATAATCTATTCTATTATTTTTTTAATTCCATTAATTAATATTTTTTTATATTTGACATCTACATTAACAATTATTGACCGGTAACAATATTATATTTTTTAGGTTATTTATTAGTTTTTTATTTTTTATATCTATATTAAATAATATTTATAGGTTAGATTATTATGTTCTGTTATTTATTTATAAGTAATTATTATATTATTTTATTTATTATTTTTTATATTTAATATTTGTATGAACAATTTATTATTGGTATGATTATTATATTCTGGTATTTATTAGTTTTTTATATTTTATATTTTTGTTAATAATTTTATATTGGTATGATTATTGGTTTTAGATGGCTAGAGATTCCCCTGATGATATTTTTTGTTCTCTCACATATGTCATACTTCTCAAGGATGATCCCAATTCACCTGATCCACAGGAGGCTGATCCCATTAGGTGGGAGAGAAATTTTTCATGAATGATGATTTCAGATCCTATTCTAGAGAGATTTCCATCTATTTAGTTTCATCATCGTTTATTCAGGTATGTTCATTTGATTAGGGTATTTATTTTATATTAAGTTTTTGTATTATTTTTGGTAATAATACTTTGATTATTTTTTATTTGAATAGTTTTTCACATTTATCTATTGGTAAGACTAGTGTTATTCTTATAAATTATTCTTCTGATCCATTAGTGTCCTAGGATAAGGTTCACATTACCAATCGTCCCCAGATGTTCAACGAATGGATTGTACCTTATTAAATAAAATATATTATTTTAAATTTTTTAAATCTATTACATGTTGTTTTTAATTGTATTACATAATTTATGGTCTCTAATTTCTTATAGATCGAGATATCATATCAAGGAGGCATGGTATATTTGTATAATTGAACATTTTCATCAGATTTTACACAACCTTAGAAAGTGAAGCATGGATAGAGATTCTATTACTATTTTTTACCCATCATGAATCTCCCATTAAATTGACTATATATTAGCTCATATATGGTATAGATTATCCTTTTAATTTCTAAGAGATGTTTTTAGGATGATTTTATCATCTGGACGTCAGAATTATGTGATTCAGGAGGCCACACATAGGGTCGGGAGTCGTACATTTGGTATACATCGACAACATATCATAATTAATATTATTTATTAATTTATATATACTTTAAATATGAAATTTCTGATATATTATTCAATACTCTACTAACCCCTCTATTATTTAGTTCATCATTTATAAGAATGTGTACACTAATCCACATTAAATATTTATTATAAGCTACCAATGGTTCCATACTGTGGTTAGTAACTTTTTTTAAAAAAAATTAACGATTGTAATTTTATTTTCATTATAATTTATAAATATTTCTAAAGGAAATATATGAGGATATGACTTCTCATTCATAAAATATTTAATTTTAATGAAAATAAGATTCCATTGGTGAGTCAGGTTTTGATGAGGGATCTTGGACATATATGACTTTACATGGTGTCAAAAAAGGTTGAGTGATGAAATTGGTTCATGATTGACTCCTATGAGTTATTATGGTAATTATGTGTTCTCATAAGTAAGCTTGTTGGTAGCTCTTGAAGATTCAACATCATCTGTTAAACCATTTGAGGAGAGGTTGGGAGCTCACGATGAGATGACACAACTAATGCAGAGAGAGTGGGAGGAAGAGTATGAGCAGAAATTTCAGATAGATGAGAAGATGATGGAGTATATATGATGTAGCTCCGTGACCCAGTTAGCCACCCGAAAAAATATTTTTGGCAGAGGTATGGTGGCCTTTGGTGCAACTTTTTGTATGCTAAAGGCTATCGACTAGTAGTTATGGTGTAAAAAAGTGATAATGGGGAGACTATACCCTTTGGTGATGTTATAATATTGCTTTGATACATATCAATAAAATGATACCGAAGATAAAGAACAAATCAAGTCCAACAATATCATTCAATATCATAAGAATAATCAACAACAATAGTAGAAATAAATAAACAAGTCAACATGTCATTTATAGGTACTAAAATACAATATACATCCAATATATGTCTGACAATACAATAACCGATAAAGGGTCTCCCTTAAAAGACCATTACTGTATACATATAAGCTGCATGATGATACAAAATAAAAAAAGGAAGAATCAAATGTAACACACCTTAGTAAAGAACCAATGATACTTTTCCTTCCTTCCCAAGCCCACCATCCACTAATATCTAGCTTCTGAACCTGAACCCTTACCTGAACACAAAGCATGATGTCTACACGTATCCAAATGTGACCGTGTTGGGTGTGCAAACGACTCTCATTAGGTCCCCAGGAATGTGTTCCTACCTTTCACTTTTGATCTATAAGGTGTATACTAAAATTAAATTAAAGCATCAACACATGAATAAAATAAACACAATCTTACCTGGTGCTTAAAAGCCACCGAGAAGCCATAACTTGCCTCAGATAACACCTGAATTCCATAATATAGATGATCCTTATCCTACGATCAAGGAATCCCTTGATATAAAATTTTCCAGCTAAACCATCGTGTTCAACCTATTAATAAGTCACCTAGAACCATGTGCCTATTAAAACCTCATGTCCATGTCAAGCCACCGAAATCTCAAAGGCAAGCCTAGTCAAAACAAATATGGTCCCTCAAAAACCTGCTCAAATCATGATTTCCCAAGGAATGACGATGTCCATCCACCAAAATAATCCCTAACCTAATGGTCTCAAATATGAAAATGGTAATCCCCCAACCGATTTCCTCATCACTATCATCTAATGCCTTCTCACCATCCCCAAGGATTTCTATGACAAGAACCCCCATCCATTTACCCAAGAAACAACTATCAAGGGCCTATACCCACGTGATTTTTCAATACCACCTCATCATCTAATTCAACCTCTATGCACACAACTCAAATGGAACTTTGGCCACCACTAGTTAGAAACAATCACCAAATATTTCCTAATCCACACAAATCTTGACACCTCATATACCTATGACCATTTCTTTCAATCTAATGGCCACAATATCCTAGATATCCCTGGGAAATGACTGAAACCTGATGATCATTCCACCTCAACTGATAACCGAGTCACCCAACATGTGATCAACATCACCCAAAAAACAAATATAATGGGCCACACCCATCTTGATGATCACATCACCAAAAAACAGATATCCATCACTATTGAAATCCTTCTGTTGATACCATCTTGATCCCATGAATCTCAATAGTTCATCACGAGAACTTGATATATATAATTCCGAATAATACAATTTAATTTGACAACTCAAATTAAATAAAACGAAACAATTAAATATAATGAACACACCCTATCCTAACTTCATAATAACCAATCCTCTCACTAGACCTCAGCCATTTGTATTATCAATTGAGAATTACCATAGGTATCTCATAAGTTCCAATTAGTTGATTTAAAGAAACAATTTGAATAACGGGGTCTCTCTCAGTTAACACAAAGGGGCACTAAAATCTATTCCCTCAAAACACTCCTGAAATCACAAGGAAATGTATTCACTGCCTACCTTGGGTTGGTAGACACTCTCACATCCAATAACAACCTCTGACTCAAAAAAATCTAGAATAAATTAGCATTTTAGTTAAACACACTGAAAATAGGGTAAAAAGACTCGTACAGATTTAACAGTCTTTGATATGAGAGAAAAAGGAAATACAAGAAATGTGATGGAGATCATTATTAATATAGATCAAAAGTGAAACAATGTCTTAAATAATGGAGGTTGTGTGGAGGATATGGATTAATCCCTTTCCATATGAACAAAATAAGAACCCACACTACTATAAATGACCAGGGGAGGAGAAAAGAAGAAGGAACTATGAGAGAGGGAGAAAGGTCATTTCACACCTTTAATGAGATGTGTGGTCAGCTCACATAGTTTTCCAAACTGTTAAGCTCATAATCTTAGTATCCAAACTTTACACATTTATCCTGCATGACTATACCTAATAGTATGCAAACTGTGCATGTTACAGTGTGAGGGTATTACCTATTTGGAATTAATTGTGCGGTTTGTGCATGATTTTCCCATATCATGTGAAATCCATGAAAATTAACTCTAATTAAAATTTTTGAGGTCATTCATGGTTTTGCACCACCTCTTTAACTATTTTCCAAATCGGTCTTACTGTAAAAAAAAGGAACATCGTTTTCACTAGGAGGTCGTATGGTAAATTCTAATTGTGTGCCTCAACCTTAAATTTTACAAAACATGGACTTTGGGACTCTAAAACACTCGTAACACATCCTAACACTCGAGATTCTTGTCAAGTATTAATTCAGGACTGAAAAAAGGTGTTGGGTAAAAGTAAAAGCAAGAATTAAGTTTCGATAAATGAGAAAAGAGTTAGCATGGCCACTAAACTCCAAAAAATTAAAAATGGGAGATAATTTCACCCTTCTCTAAAAATTTAGGACTTTTCAATCTCATTATCTTAAAATATCTCATTCCTGAGATATAAAACAAAACATGGGGATGATAGTGAACATACCCATCCCATTGAAATTAACCCTCACCACCCCAGTCAAAAGGGCACATGCCAACAACCTCAAGGGGGGTCTACAATTTATGAGTGACCCACCCTAGCCATATCTCAACCCAAAAATCAAATCAAACTGATGGTCATCAAACATTCCAAGAATCAAAGTCTTCTCGGGATGCATCATAACTCATTCAACTCATCAGGTTCACTTGTTCCATACCTGAAACCCATCATAATCCCACAACACATTGGTTCCTACCTCATTCCCATGTCGCACATGGAACCTTAGAGGCCCCACATCTCAATAGATGCTCATAGTTCGGGTTCCTCACACCTCATTCAATTACCTCATTGCACTTATGCCTATATACCAACACACCTCACATAACCTATATCTCCATGATTCCCTAATGCTAATGCACCTCAATAATCATGCATCCAATGATTCTAACTTATAATTCCTAGTTCATTGTTCCTCATATATATATAATACAACTAAATTGAGGCCAAACGACTAAACAATGTCTAGTTATTCCATGGATACAACTTGTGCACCCCATTCACCCAAAACAGAATTTCCTCGAAAACACCATGCCAAAGAAATAAAATCATGGATACATCCATGGTGTACATCTGACCATCATTATCTCACCATCCTGCTCTGACCTATGAATCCCCACAAAATATGCATGGCTTGACACCCTACTACCGAAAGCATAACCTCCATATGGTTCTGCACTAGCCACTAGCCACTGAACCCATTTATGGGTCCCGCTGTCTCTACCACGACCTCTACGTGAAATTGAAACTCAGCTACCATCACCAAGTATCACTGTAGTTCTGATAGTAGATACCTAAGTCTGCCTTGGTCCCAGACTGTCATCTATTTGAGAAGGCTTCTTGGAGAACCTCTCAGGATGCTCGACCTGTCAACATTCCCAACACTAATTTGGAGGCATCTTACAATGAGTCCAAACATTTCCTAGATACCCACATTATAAACACACCATCGAAGAACCACACCAGGTTGGTTTTCTCGATTCATTGGCTAGACTTACCTACTATAACTGATTTCTTCATTTCTTCCTAATATCTAAATATCCTTCATTAAAATCACATGAAGCTATAACCTGGCTGAAGTAAGACTGGTCCGTCAAATTTCCCTCATCTATGAGCACGTAATTCACCACCTATGAGACCTATTCCAACCTGAAGATGTTCACACATACCCAAATGGTTATTCATAAATAATTCTCAAAATTACACACCATTGAAGTTTCATACCTTTCCATAATGAGTGAGAAGAGAGACAACATGGTGAATGTCGCAGCATAGTCAATGACAGACATGTCATCCTTTCGGAGGCCTATTAAACCCCTTTCTCTCTCTGCTTAGAGCATCACCAATAAAAGGTTCTTAAAGAAACTAGCCTCAAAATCCTTCAAGTCTAGTCCATCGTGTCTACCCACCCAAGCCTGCACATCCCACCATCTCTTAACTAGTCCTATAATTATATAGGTTTCCAGCTTCACCCTTCACTCCGGAGGTGCCTGTAGCTACTCGAAAATTATCTACATCAAATTAATCTAGTTATGAGCTTCTTATATACCACCCACAACCTAAAAGTGATGTGGATTCTATGTAGGGATCTCCCATGTTAGATACACTATAGATGGTTATGTTCCCTGAGATCCCCTTTCGATCACCTTGATAACATGTACCAGACTTTCTCTAAACATCTCATCAAGTCATCACCCATGGAATGTCAAGTCTGGTGGCTACCTCACATGCACCTGATCTTGAACCTAATCCTATAGTTGTGCTTGTACCTATAGCTGAAGACCTTCCGAATCCTCTAGGGCCTCAACATATGTGTGCTTTTATGACACCAGATCACCACCTGCTTGATGCTCCATTATATCTCGTCCAAGTGGCAACCCAATGAATAACATTACATGGTCAGACATCCCAGATAACATAAATAAATATATATCATAGATTGGGAAAGAAGTGAAATTTAGTGAAACCTCACATCCCTTACTCTCCCCCATCACAACCATCTATCATGACATCTGGTCCTCATGGCCTTCTTACCCACCTGTATCATATCTAAGTACCAAATATTCCTTGTGCCATGATCATCCTAAGAAACCACATCGCCTCAAACTGATGATCACATCACCCATCCTATTGATAGAAATCACCCCATTTATACCATGTAACATGCACATATATATAACTAAACATCCTATAGGACTAATTAAAATCATAACGATCATAACACAGACATAACATTCCATATCTAGCCAAGGGTCTAAATCCTCATTCTTTGCTATACTAGGCCAAGAATCACAATTAATAAAAGATAAGAACTCACATAAAAGTGAAAACCTCGGGGTGGAAATCAAATCAACTCTAAAATGAGGATATCATAATAGAATTTCTCGCCCCTAGAAACTTGGACCGTCACCCTTACATGGAGTTGAAGGCACCCAAATACAAGTTTTAAACCGTGTTCCAAAAATATCATAATATCCATTCTACCATAACCCAAATATTAATACTTATAAAGTGGAAAAATAAACACCTTCGGTACCAATTTTAGCACCCCAACCAGATTATTCACTCCAACAGTTCTTTTAGGTCGATTTCCACTAGGCTTAGGTGTTCCCTCCCACAAGACAAATCCTACCAACTAGAGGCAATGGTGTAAAGGAGTAATAGTGGGCAGACTATACAATCTGGTGATATTATAATAATGGTACGATATATATATATATATATATATATATATATATGAGAAATACCAACACAAGTCCTGCAATATGATGTAATAACAGAAGCATAATCAATAACAGCAACAGAAATAAATAAACAAGTCGGCATGATATTTGTAGATACTAAAATAGAACATGCATCCAATAAAGGTATTATAATACAATAACATAGAAGGGATTTACCATGTATGACATTCAGTATATATATATATAAGTATCATTCTCATATAAAAGAAACAAAAGTAAAACTCAAAAGTAAGTCTATTAAGGCAAGAACAAATGGTCCCTTGCCTTCCATCCCAATCCAAATAGCCACTAAGAATCATCTCCTGAACCCAAACCCTTACATGAATGAAAAATCATGATGTTTATTTACGTCCAGAGGGGCCTGTGTAGGGTGTGAAAATGAGTCTCATTAGGTCACAACCACTGTGTTCATACCTTAAATTTGTGATCTAACAGGTGTGTACTAAGTGTAAATTAATGTAGAAGATCATGTATAAAAAAACACAAGCTTCACTGGTTCTCAAAAACTACTAGAAATCCATCACCTACCTCATCCAATGCAAGAATGTTGTAGTGGACAGGATCCTTATCCTAATACCATAGAATCCATTAATATAGAATTTTCCAAGTGAACCCTTAGCTTCGACATCTAAATAGGTCACATAGAACCATGTGCCTCCCAAAATGATGTGTACATGTCAAGTCACTTATGTCCTAAAGTCATGCTTGATCAGTACAAATATGGTCTGTCACAACACTTCTCAAAAGAAATTGTCTGCTCAAAGCCCGACATCTGGAGGTATAGTGATATATGCCCTCAATTAATATCTTCGACATCTCAATGCATGAAATCACAAGGGACTATGACTTCCATCCTAAACAATAAGTCTCAGCCCAATGGACTCAAATACGGTGTGCCTCATCCCCCAACCACAAGCCACATCACTATCATCTGATAGTTCCTCAGCATCCCTATAGATTTTTATGGTAATCACCACCATCTATTTACCTATGATAAGAATAACGGGGGCCTCAACCCAAATGGTTGGTAAATACTACCTCATAATCCGACTCAACATGTGTGCACATGACTCCAATGACATATTTCCCAACACGGGTGAGTATCGATCACCAAATACAACCTAAGCCACACTAATCCTAGCACCACGTGCCCCTGTGACCATGTCAATCAATCTGATAGCCATGGAATCCAAAATATTTCAGGAAATCCCCAAAAACTGATGACCTTTCTGCCTAAAAAATAGCTTATTTTCCCATACAGTGATCTACATTACCTAGAAAACACGTATAATGGGTCGCACGCATCATAACAATCACTATCTCAACCCTCAGGTCGATCCTGTCATGATTTACACATATAATGGTTTTTCAAAAAAAAAACAGATGACCATCGGTATCTCAATCATAAAAATAAGCCCATTTTGATCCTATGGATCATATTTGTGAACCAAAGTCAATTTATATAAAATTCAATTTAATAAAATTGAATAAAACAATTAAAATTAATATAAAAAAACTACTTAAAATAAAGAACACACCCCAACCTAACTTCCCAAGGTCTAAGACTCCATATAGACATCAACCATTTTTTTCTCTATTGATCATTCCAATAGGTATCCCATAAGGTCCAATTATTTAATTAAAATAAACCATTTGAATTATGGGGTCTCACTCGGTCAGCACAAATGCACGCAAAAAGCCGTACCCCAAAAAACCCCTTGATAAATTACAAAAAAAAAATCACCACCTACCTTAGGTTTGTAGACACCCTCACATACAATATCTACCTCTAACTCAAACTGATTAAGAATAAATTAGTGTTTTAGGTGAATGCACTAAAAATAAGTAAAAATGAATAGTATGGATTTAGCTCTCCATGAAGAGAGAGAAGAAGGAAATATAAGCAATAGGATGGAGTTCCTTACCGATACAGATCTAACACATCAATTGGATTAAAGAATGGTGGTTGGATGAAAGAGATTTATCAATCCATGAAATGAATAAATAAAGGGAAACTCACGCTGTTGTGCTTGACCAATGGAGGAGAAAAAAATAAGAAGGAAGGAAATAAGATAGAGGGGGAAAAGGTCATTTCACACCATTAATGATCAACACAGTTAGCTATCCTAATTTTCCTAATTCTATGTAAATCGTGTGACTTATAATTATTAGGATCCAAGCCCTACATGGTTAGCCTGCACGAATAGGCCTAACCGTCTGCAAACCGTTCAGGCTATAGTGAAAGGGTACTACCCATTTTGCACTAAGCATGTGTCAAGTGCATGGTTTTTTCCTAACCATGTGCAAACCATGTGGATTACTGGTACTATAAACTATAGAGGTCACACATGGACATCAAATTCATCTTTTAGGGTTTAACAAACCATTCCCAGTGAAAAAAAGGGCATATTGTTTACACTAGGAGGCCTCAGAGTTAAATCTAACAGTGCGCCTTAGTTTTCACTTTTCCAAAACTGGGTCTCCAGGCATATGATGCAATTGGAACTAATCAAAAAACCCATGAAAAATATCAAGCCTTAAAACATGACTAAAATAGGTATTGGTGCAAAGGAAAACTCAAGATTCAGTTATGATAAATGAGAAGAGCATTTTCATAGACACCAAACTCCAAAAATTTAAAAATAGGCGAGGATTTCAATGCACTCCAAAAACCCGGGACATAACATGTGTTGGCTTCAATGTGGTGTTGGTATGTATTTTACTCCCCCTAAACCATAAATTGATCATCTTCCACCTGATAAATAAGTTAATGTGTTGTGGGATTTTATGAATATTTTTTATTTTGGAGTGATAAATATATTTTGTGTGAAATTATGTTTTAATGTTATGTATGTTTTTATTAATTTAAAATTTTTATAATTATTTTAATTTCGTATTTTTAAATTTTCAATTATTTTAAATAAATTTATATTATAAAAATTATGGTTCTCTATATCTATTGATTTTTTTTTAATTTGTCCAATATATTTACGAGGGAAAATATAACCATCAGAAATAATTTTATTTACCATGGGTCATTTCTAATTATTTATTTATAATAATTGTTCGTAGTGTTTATGATGGATGGGTTATCCATCAAAAATAATTTTTTTCAATTGGCCATCACAAAATAAACATAATTATGATGCCATTTTCTATGAAAGTCCATTAGCGAAGGACTCCAATTTCAAAAGACCATTAGTGATAGGAAAATTTCGCTAATGACCGATCATAAAAATGAGAAACTACAGTGGTGTTATATAATCCATTTTTTCAAGATATTTAGTGATAAGTAGACATAGAACATTCCATTCTATAATAAGTTAACTCATATATTCATAATTATCTAACATAGACTTTATAGTATGAATTAATACACCATATTCCATTCATTAAACTAGTTATGAAAATCAAATTTCACTCAACTTTAAATTTCCATTTATTGAGACCAGATGTGCTTTCTTATTAAATATCATTAAAAATACCATTTTTGGTTAAACATAAACGATGATATGATAAAAACATTCCTAATAACCTTTTATTAGTTCATCATAAAGGATGGTGCAATATTGGTGCCAAAGTGTGAAGGATTGCATGGTAAGTATCCTGTCAAACTATGGTGATAAGGATTTAACAATAATAATTCCCCCTAAGTATATTGATGAGTGTAAATAATTATATTTAATAAGCTCTCTTATGTCAATCTAGACAATAGTTCTCAACTTACAATCTCATGAGTTTACACTTTATCATATACGAAAATTATACTCATGTTCATCATTATATATAACCATAAACAATAATACTCCATGATTATATTGAATTATGGATCACACAATAATATACTTTGAGAGATTTTTTTCATTCCAATATTAATGTTTATGACATTTATAGTACACATTATTGAATAATAAATTAATATTACATTTATTACAAAACCATGATAAATTTTATTACAATTACATCTTATTTACCATGTCTCTAATACCCATAGGTAAAACATGAACCTTATTCTTTGAGTGCAGTAATGGTTACATAAATGTATCAATAAAATTATATTATGTAGACACCCTATATGTTTTTGCATCACTGCTCTCAACGATTTATTGGATGAGATAGTGTTTGTAATGGATATGTTTAGTATTTTAATGTGATTGGGATTTCTAGTCCAAATAAATATATATGTTATTATCATAATAAATTATAAATTGTTCCCTCAATGCTAAGGATTGCCTCAAGTTAACTAATAACCACTTGATCCCAACTGATTTCTTTATAGCATCTAATAAAGTGATGTATTTTTCATTGGTTTTCAAATATTCCATAGATGATTGTTTATAAGTCTTCCAACTCATAGCTCCACTATTAATTTAAAAAAACTAATTACAAATCTAATATCATCCTTACTAGTTTTGAATCTAGAATTAGTGTATCTTCTTATACTACTATCATCCTCACCTATAAATACCAATAAAATTTCCTTACTTCTTTTCAAGTAAATAAGGATATTATTGATGATGATCCATTGATATTCACCCGAATCACATTGGTACTTACTTTTTATGCTTGGTGCCTAAGTAGAATTTGGTTGAGTATATATGAAATCATACTTGATATATCCTATAATGGATATATTAGTAATCATAGCCATAATTTATAACTCTGTAGAAGGATCATTAATCATCATAAGATTCAAGCCATGTAACATTGATAATGTACCATTCTTTGAGGTCTCCAAGATAAAAAATTTATCGCATTAATTCTATATATGTTTCAACATTGTTCATGAAACCTTTTCGATACAACTATCTAGATATTCATTAACAGTATATAAGATAATTAACTCATGTATTTAATCAAGAAGAATTTTCCCTAGAAAAACATTATAGAATTTAAAAAATATATATCTTTTTTAATGAGTTTTATATTATCCACAAAAAATATAAAAAATACCACAAAACTGACACTATCATTATTGATACATAAGATTCACCTACATCCTGGTTAAAACCAAACCATTTGATTTCATTATCAAACCAATGTTCTAACTTCAATAAGATTACATTAATCCATAAATGAATTACTGAAACTTGAAAACCATAACATGTTCAATTGGAAGTTCAATTGCTTCAAATTTTATCGTATACATATTTTTTAATAAATTTTCATTTTGGAAAAATGTTTTTATATACATTTGATATGTCTCATAATTACAACAATCTATTGTAGTAAGAAATATATGAATTTAATTAATTATTATAACTTAAGAAAATTTATTTTCATTATCAATACTAAGAATTTTTTTATAACCTTTATTTCTAGGTAGACACTATACTATGATTTTCATTTTTCATTCAAAGAAAACCCACTTCACAATATGGGTTTTACCCCATTAGTTCTAACCACAAAGTTCCAAAAATGATTATTGTAAATGATGTATTCTACATATTTCATGGCCTTTGACCATTTATTAAAATCAAAACTCTCAATTTATTCTCATTAAACAGTTGGTTCATTATATATGAATATTAATTTGTCAATATTTTCTAGAAGAAATTCATATCTCCAAGGAACCTAAAAATTATATTAGACATCCAAGGTTCTTAGGTAACCTGGGTGGATTCATATTATTAAACCAATTATGGAACTATCTCACTTTCCATATCTATAAAAATTCTTTATTATTAGTTTTAAGCTTCTATATAATTATATATCCTCCCATTGACACCGCAATTAACTAAATGTCATGAAGTACCTATAGCTAACATACTTACTGAAATCATCACTAAAAGTCATGAAGTCTATATACCCACAACTTTATTGAGTAATCATTGGTATACAAACATCAATATATATTAGATTGAATAGTTTACTAAACCTCTCCAATTTTCACTAAAACATTATTTAGGAATTTTGAAAAATAAAAAATATTCATAATTATCAATTGATTCTTAATCGAATACATACAACAATCAATATCTATGGAGTCTTTGGATACATTTCTTATTTACATTTCTATGGTTAAAATATCTATGATAAGTGGTGTTAAAGTCAACATTGACCTTATTATAATGAATATTATAAATCATATTATTTGTGTCTATAATTTATAAATACTTTACTATATTCACAATTTCAAAAAACATTTCATTCATATATATTGAACAACTATTCTTCGTAATTATGAATAAAAACCCCATTTTTTATAAACAATATATAGAAATAAAATCTATAATTATTTTTGGATAATAGAAACACTTTTCTAAATATAAAATTATTATAAAAGGTATGGTTAGACTATAAGTTTTGACCTATAAGGTAGAAACTATTTCACGATTTCCAATACTTAGATATACTTTATCTTTAACCAAGTATCTCTAGTTTCTGAGTCTATATTTATCATAAAAAATATATGTTGGGAACCTAATATCTAATATCCATGAGTCAAAATTATAGAAATATATTTCTATAACATTCACCTCTACATTCTTAGAATAATTCTCTTTTAAAAAAATTATCAACCCTTGACACAAAAATAAAATTACATAAAGGTTTATAACTATAAGAGATATCATAGTGATAATGATACTGAATTCCATAATCTAAAACAAATAAATTTTTATGGGTGAGTATCATATTTTAAATCTTTTCATCAGGTACTTTTAATGAATGTACTATCACTAAAAAGATGACCCTATAAATTATTAGATTTTTGTGGGAAAAGATCCATATTTCTAAAATATTTGGACTTTTTGGATTTTCTCCCAAATTTTACCTATTTAGGTTAGTCATTATGGTAATCATATTATATATTACTCATTAATAGTTTTGTTTATAAATCCTTTCCTAATTCATCATATAAAGTTTCTCGACTCCATTCCTATAGTAACCTAATCCTATTCTGGTCACCCAAGAGAGTCCAGCCTAAATCTTAAAAACAAATATCAGAATATGATTCTACTAATTTCACCCATACACATCACTACATTCATATGATAATCCATGGGATCCTAAATTTAGAAAACCAACCCATTTAGATGATTAAGTCCCTGACATGTGTTTAATTTGAAATGAGTCTCATAATTAGTATTTTAGGGGTGTTTTTATTCTCACAATTTAATAGAAACCATGTGAAAATTATATCCATAAATATTACATCCAATGAAATATTTATTATCTCGTACTATATTCTTATATGTATTCATTATTTTATTGATCTAGTTTTGAAATCACAATTATGTTCACCAAATTCATATGTCTGAACCATATTAAGGGGTAATTATTTACACAACTCATAGTTTGTTTTACTACCCCTAAAATAAAATCTAAATATATCATCACATATTCAAATGAGTTACTTGCACAAGGTTCATTATAATGGCCTAGAATTTTTTCATTGGAATTTACCTATTGATTAAATAATTGTGTGATGTTTAGTGGTGTATTATTATACAGAGAATATGCACCACATGACCGAACTAATCACATTTTATTAACAGGAATATTTATTTAAGAGAATAATAATATCCATAAGAATTTAAATTATTAAAATTGGACAAAAATTGAAAAAAATATAAAAAATTGGATATGATTGATCTCCTAGTGTATTCACACACCCAAACAATATTCTAAATATAAAATAAAATATTAGTGATGAAATGGGAATTTTTAAATTACAAATATATATAAACATGCGATAAACTTTATATAAATGAATAATTAATTAAATATAAGGTATTAATATAAATTAATGAACCCATATTATCATTAAAAATTTATCCATTAGAATGGTAATCAAACCATTAGAATAGTAATCTAAATGTTGGAATAGTAATTTGGCCACTAGGAATTGTAAATTGACCATTAGAATAGTATCTTGACTTATGTATGTTTAGAATAATATTTATCTATCTCTTAAAAATAAAATATATCATAGTTACATCATGATACAGGAAAATAAATGTATTAAAAATGATAAAATTTGTGTTTTTATTTTTATTAAACATTTATATATTTTATTTATCTTTTCATTTACAAAATATATATATTTAAAATCAATTTTATTATCATAAAAATGTTTTATGAATTTATATTAGGTTATAGTATATTAATAATTAAATTTTGTGAGACCATAAGTATTTTTCTCAAATGGACGGAAAAGAGAACATAATATTAAAATTTGAATTTCTAAAATGAATAAGGTTTCAAATTAAAAATAGATTTCAAATATTGTGAAACTTATTCTCATAAAATGGAATTCATTTTTTTTAATCTAAACACAAAAAAATGGTTAGATTGATTTTTTGGTATGTTTATAAAATAATTTATTTTTTATGAATAATTGAAATACAAATAAATATGATATTCAACATTATAAGAAAAATAAATGAATTTGTGAGTCATGGTTGATGTAAGAGACTATTATTTCAAACTCACATGGTCCATTTACTATATATAGTCATGAGATCCATCATTATTTGTAGTTTTGATCCAAAATAATAAAATAATTAATATAATATTAAAAAACTCTTCCACTTCCCTTATAAATAACATCCCTTATCCTCATAACTTCTAAGCCTTAGAGCTAACCATATTTCTTCTCAATTATCTTCCAAATCCTTTCCCTACCGGTGAAAAAACATATTTTTACATCAGTTATTTTAATTTTAAATAAATATATTTAAGTAATGTTTATAAATGTGATGTTATAAATAATCTTTTCGAAATTATTTTTTAAAAAACAACTGCCGAAAATAGGATTTTTCATTTTTTGGTCAATTTGTTGGCGTCAGTTCCACCATAAAATAACACAAAGTATTATTTTTCAGCATCGGTTTAAAGTCTAAAGTGCTGCCAATGTTCCCTTATTTTTTCTTTTTTTCCATGTTTTCAGTGTTGGTTTCCATTAAAAACCGATGTTGAAAACTGATCTTCTACGTCAGTTTTGACTAGTAACCAGCACCCAAATTTATCTTCAGTATCATTTTATAAAAAACTAAAATTGAAGATAAATAATATTTTTTTCAATGATTTCTACAATAGTTTCAAAAAAATCGACGATGAAATCTAAACAATTTTTTTAGAGAATAATAGATTCTACACAGCAAAAAATATTATCCACTATGTAATAGAAAACACAATATGCAGTAGCAAAATCATCTCATATCCTTATCATGGTTCAAATTATGTTTCAGCAAAACTATTGAAGGAAGCACCAAAAAAATGTTCAATATGCACTTTCTTGGAAAAAAACCTCCTCAAAATATCAAATCAATAGTGAGTGAGGATGTGAAACATTCAGTATCAAATGTAATCATTATCTACATAATTATATTTTAAAATAGAATAAAAAAAACATATACATGATAATTTAAAAAATATTCAATCATGGTTGTTGTTGAATCATTCGGTTGATATCATTAAGTTCAAAAACCTATTATAACAAAATAATTATTTTATAAACTCATTTAATTTGGAAAATGTAAGATTAATCATAAATATTTAGAAGTACATACCAGTTAATTTAAATCTCAATCACACTTAGTAAATAGTTCACAAACAAAGATCGAAGATGGGTAATTTCATCATTCGTATATAATTCAGCATCGTTGAATGTATATAATAACATTGAATGTTATAAAATTAAAATATAGAATAATATGAAATAAAATATAAAATAATTAATAAAACTAACATTTTCAAATTCAATCAATAACCTAGTTGTGATTATCTCATACTTGAATCATAGAAAATAATAACCACCTTCTACATTTCCTTGATGACAATGACATTATGATTATAAAACATTAACTGAATTATAAAACCATTATATATATAAATAATAATAATATCTAATATAAAAAAATTATAATTACTTTCTAGTATTGGATTTCATTTGGTTTCTTTATTGATAAGTTATATTTGTTAAATTTTTTCCATGAACTGAATTATCATATATATAAACTAATAATACAAGTATAAACAATAGGAATTAAATATAATTTACTTATAAAAAATATGAAAAAAAACTTTTCTAATAAGGTGCTATCTTTTTTTACAAACACCACCTAATAAAGTGAAAACCCAATATAATGTGTGTTCACATGGGTAGAATACATATAACATCCAATGCCCCCTAAAATATAAAAAATTCACAATCAATGTATTTATAATGAATATTATTTAATAATTATCTTCATGTTCTTACCCATAAATAAATGGAAAAAAGAAACACCAAATCTTCATCTTTGATAATCTCTCACATATATTTGTAACTCTATCATCAGTCTTCAAATATTTCACAACCATTTAAATGAATTCTAAATCTATAAAACCATAAATTCTGGTGGTCTCATATTGAGTAAAGAGTGTCTATAAATATCTAATTTAAAATTTAATATAGTAATTCAATTAAAACAAACATTAATTAATTAAATAAAAATTAAAACGTCAATTTATTTACATTGAAAACAACTACAACACTGGTATATTGAGTTCTGCAAAATCAATCAGATCGATGATATAATTCTAAATATTCTCAATGGATAGTCTCTTTCACATATATCATATTTCATCTAAAACTCATATAATTTATCCAAAGAAGAATAATTCCAATATAATATTTGCATCACATCATAAATATAAGATGTGTGTAATTTTTTCCCTAAAACTTTTTGTTTCCATTTTTTCAATTATTTTTATTTTAGATAGCCCTATATAAGTTAAATGTTAGAAAACATTATATGTAATTTTGATGTAGATGTAGTTAATATTTAAAAAAATACATACCTTTTATGAATTTTAATGAAGAAGAATAGATGGAAAAGGTAAAAAATTACCCATTAAATCCCCAAATTCGGTAAACTCCTCAGTAGGAAATATTAGTAGATAATTATGATCAATAATATCATGTACTGATAATTTAACCTGTCCCATCTGTATAGACTGATGATGTATAAAATCCCCAAAAAAATCATTACTATGAACAATAAAATATCTACATGAGGATCTCTAGAGTAAAACTCTTCATTTAAGGTCCGTTTTGAGTGAGGAGGTGGAGGATCTATGGAGGTAGGATAGGTCGGTTGGTCCAGCTTGATGGGTTTTAAAGGCTACATATCTAGTTGAAAAGTCTAGGTGGGTTGGTAAGGCTGCATAGACTATAACTGTCACATCAATTTTTCAAATGTAAACTACACAATTGATTTAATTTGATCTCTCATAGACCATTTCATATCTTTTTTCTTATATTTTAGGGATTTTATTTCTAGGTCTCTTGATTTCTTAATCTGATGACCAAAAAAATTCTGAATACTAACACCCGTCTTATATCATCTAATTCAGATGAGGTGTTCTAGATTTATTAAACTAGTGGATAAGATGTCCATAATACCTTCAGGAATTAATGCTACATGTGTTTATTTCTCTTGAATTTCATCCCAAATTGGGAAATGAAAATGGAATATTAGTCTTGGTAATTTATAAAATAAAAAAATCATGAAAATTAAAAATTAATTACGTTCAATTATTTCAGCTAAATAATTTTCTTTCTATGTAAAATACTTTTGATTTGTCCTTGTTCTTACTCTTTTTAATTTTTCATGGTAGGTGAGGGGATATGGAGGACCTAACTACACCTCATCTGAAAAAATTGTAGACTTAGCTCTTAATGCTTCAAACATTTCTTCATTCAATTTTTTCTCTAAGAAATGATACCCTCCATGTGATAAATTTTGACGGTATACATTCTAAAACTAGATATCTCGATGATATTTCATAGATTCTTGTTATATACAAAATAAAGAATAATTAATTAGGTAAATATATAATAAATTTGACAATATTAAATAATTATCATACGGGAAATTATTCATCATGTCGAATGGAAACAAATTTATTCCATGTATCTACATCTAAAAACTCATACTTGAGGCATGGGTTTTCATTTTGTTTCTTTCCAAAAACATATTTTTCTGAATTTTTCTTTGAAATCTCTCTATCCAACCACCGTTAAAAAAAAGAAATTTTTATTAATTTCTTTTATTTCTTCAAAATTTAATGTCATCTCTAACTGATTAAATTAAATATTAGTCATTTAAAATATACATTATTTGAAAAAATGTGATAAAATAAATCAATTGGAATATTTTACCATTACGACCTCCCAAATTTGATCTATCACCATATTGTCAATTGACTTCCAATCAAGATATAAAATATCAATCCTATAGTGAGTTTTCAATTAGAAATAGCTGATAAACTATATTGTATTTAGGCCAGTTGTATTATTAATATCATCAAAATTATTATGAAATCACTCATCTCTATGATCAAGTGACAGTTTTCGTAAACATGTAATGCAATGTTTACCAAATAAATAAGTCAATTTCTAAATAGTAAAAGCATAATACTCCACCACTAAAGACTCAATAATAGTCCAAAAATTATTTTTCATAAATTAAAAGAATGCTTTCATTAAATAATTATATAACTAAATATTTATTAATATGAAAAAATAAATATACCACAGTATGTATTCCTTTATCTCTGTATCTATATCTATCATTGAAATAGGAGAATGTAATGAAATTCTTGTGTACCTCCATATTATTAGACAACTAAAAAATTATAAAATATGGGAAAATATCTAAGTAAAAAAAGTGGCACACATGTATTTGATTTAAAAATAATAATGATTTTATGTTTCTTAACCAAAAAATATTCAAGGTATACTATTAAATATAAAAATTACTTCTAAAATAATAGAAACATTTATAAATTTAAAAACTAAATTTCAAAAAACTTTATTTATATGCATAAATTTAAATAGATTACAATAATATACTTCTTTTATTTCTAATAAAAATGTTTAACCATAACCTTTGAATGTAAAATTTAACACCAAAAATCATATAAATAATCAAAAATATATTATTAAAAATCCAATTGTTATTAAAAAATAGATTTTTACACTTGAAAATTTAAACAAAGAGATATAATGTAAATATTTTCCAGATTCATTAGTATGGTGATTTAGTGTTTTCTCATATACCTTCAACATGATATTTTCATAATGAATGCACTATGTCTATATTGTAGTCAATGTAAATTGGAAGTCATGTAATAGATAAAGAAGACTCATATAAATCAATAACATAATCATCATCCTCATCACCCAAATATATTCATCTCTCTTGAAGAATGATAGGCCACTAATCATTCGATGGATCAGTGACATAAAATATTTTATTTTCATGAAACTTTGTGATAAATTTATCCTCATTGCAACTAAATCTTTTCAAACCATATAGTTTAGACACATATTCATCATGTTTCACACCAATATCATTATAAAACCAATTACGCATAAACAAGATGACTCAAAAAAATTTATAATCAATTTCCCATATATCTTCAAGAACTCCAATATATGTTGTTGATGTAGAAAGTGGGTTTTTATCTTCTTCACATGAAAAATGTAGTGCTTAAACAAAGGCCATTAAACCACTATTTTAAATGGTACCCTTGTCATCAATCATTTTTGTGTAAAAGTTGTACCCATTAATATCAAAACCATACCATGTGATCACATTAAGAGAAACCCCCTTCCAGCGAATTCAATGTTTCTGATGTGTATATATTTGTGATAACTTACTTTTTAAACCATGAAAAATATATATTTTTATGCCCCATCATCAGACAATTTTTATTTATTCTCAGATATCATACCTTTATTTCAGAAATATGTGATGATATATATGATTGAACCTCATCTATGTTGTCTAAAATGTATAAATGTGCCTGCATCACTTCATCATGTGGATTGAAATTTATCTTTAATCCTTGAGTCCATCTACCATCACTATCAATTATCATATGTCAATATATAGGGAGACTGATATGCTCCACTTTATACAAATAATCAGTATAGAACTCAATCACCTTTTCTAATACATATTTTGTAAACAATATAGGCCTTAGATTGATAATTATTTTAAGCATCTCCTTTAAAAATTTTCATATATCTTTCAAAATTATACATCCATGATAAATAAATAGGCCCACATATTCTTATCTCATACACAAAATTAATCACAAGATAGACCATTATAACAAAAAAAGTAGCTGGAAATACATTTATATTTAAAAACGTATAAGAGAAGTTTTATTCTCGAAAACATTTAACAAATTTTATTCAATTAATTTTCAACAAACTAATTTGAAAAAATTATATAACATCACGATAATCATTCTGATAGCTATCAAAAATATACCACATAGTGTGACTAGTAGAAGTTGTTTCATAAATACACGACATTCATGAGATTTCATGCCTATTAATTTAAAATCCTTTAATGAAACAAATTATTCAAATTTGAATAATATCCATGGGGTACTTTAATACCATGAATATAGTTACAAAACTTACCTATCTCAATCTTTCTTAATGTGTGACAAGATAGATGTTAATAGGTTCTATTTTCTTTTATAGTGGGAGCTAACTCCAAGTGTATCCCCATTGATATCATGTTTAATCTATCATTCAACCCATGTTTTTCCTTTCCTTTTATGTCTAGAAAAGTTCCTATAAAATAGTTTCATATGTTTTTCTAAACAAGAATCACATAGATTTTTTGTTTTATCTCTAAAAATATCTAATAAGGTTTTTTGAAAAAGATGGGATATTTCTTCCATATATTTTTTTGACGACCAGAACCTATTTTATATCCAAATGTCTAATAAATTTTGTTCATGTCGTCATAGTATTCATAAAATAACAATGGTCATGGGGGGATATTGTATTCTTTTAAATTTTAAATGATTCATTTTATTATGTGATAAGATGGATCAATTTGAAAAAAAAATTATGTCCCTTTTACACCTTCTTTCATCCATGAAATTAATAATATGAAGCATCTTCTTCAAAAATTGGTCATGATTTATGCCCCTTAACACTGTATCAAAATAAGTTTCCATATAAAGGAAAGTCAATTATATTGAACATTATCATAGAACACAAATGAAAATACTCTTCCATGTATGCATAGAAAACATTAACAATTTTCATCCATTGAAGTTTCAAATAATTAATCAATGGTGAAAGATACACACCAATATCATTCCCTATCTATTTTGGTCCATAAATCATCAATATCATTATAAAATATATTTTATTTATACATATCTATGGGTAGAAGTTGTAAACTACCAAAAAAATAGACCATGAACTATGTGGGATACTTAGGATCTGATATGGATTCATTCCACCTACACACACTCCCATTTTGAGATTTCTAACTTCACTTCCAAAATCTAGAAATATTTTATCAAATATTTTCCACTATAATGAATCACTAGGGTGACATAAGTTACCCTTAGTGATACGCTCATTGGAATGCCATCTTATCCTTTTTGAATTAATTGAATTTTCAAATAGATTCTTCAAATGAGGAATTATTGGAAATTACCAAATTTCTTTAGCAGGAGATTTGATTCTATTACCTTAGAATGAATCAATGTTGATTTATCATAATTATATGAATGGAATATTAGAAGGAATTATTTGATTTAGCATGAGGTTAGATGAAACTACCAGAGAATGATTCTGATTTGAAAGTTTCATCAGTCTTATAGTGTGATGTCTCACATGTATGACATTTTGATAAATTTTCATATTCATTCCTATACAACACATAATAATTCAGACAATAATGCATCTTTTATACCCTAATCCCATTGGGCATAATATTTTCATCACCTCATAATTGGAATGTAGAAGTCAGTTGCCTTCTCGATGTATCTCTTTTAAAAGATCAAGTATGTTAGAGAAACTTTTATCACCCCACCCATTTGTTTCTTTCAAGATAATTAATCTCATACTTCTAATAACATTGTATATTTTTTGCAACATGGGAATAATGGTTTCTCAAAATATCTATAAATTCATTTAAAATTTGTTGTTTTTTTCATGGTTTCAACACCTAATTCATGAATTAATTGTTCAATATGATCATATATCTCATTATTGGTATCAACATTAGATGTTTAATTTTCATTTCTTTCACCATGAAATATCCAATGTGTATAATTAATGCTAAAAACATAGTAAATGAGATGGTCCTTGATTTCTCTGTAATTTAACTTTCTTATATTCAAACACTTTATATATGGAAAAAATTGAAATCTATGTTTTGAATACTTTGTATAGAAAATAAAAAAAATCATCAAATACTTTGTCATATTCTCTAGTGGTTCTTCATAAATTTATCCAATTAAAATCCATTAAATACCTGATATCCTAATATAATTGGTGAATATATTAAAAAATATATATAAAAATGGATAAATTTAAAAAATAAACACATACAATAAAAATTAATGGTAGTTTGATCAGAAATATCATTGATTATTTGGAATAAAATAAAAAACTAAACTTTTAAAGGTATTTATTTTGAGTAATGTGTGAAATATTGAACTAAAAGAACATAATTTGGTAGAATCAAAAAATAAAAATATCTTAGTTACTAGTTCCAACTGATATATATAAATAAATATATAAACATGTATATACATATATATATATATATATATCATTCTTGATATTTTTTATTGATAATTTCATCAAATACAAAATTTATCAAAATAAAAAAACATTAACGAGAATATTTATAATTAATAATCAACTATATATAAAAAATTTTAGAAATTACTCAAAATTATAATTAAATGATAAATAATTTATCTCAAACTTAAAAAAAAATAACTTACAAAATTAAGAGTTCAATAATTCAAATTGATCTACTATAATTATTTTATTGATTGATTTCATTACAATAATAATCACAAAAAGATTTAAAAAAACATTTATAGAAACAAAAAATAAACAATAGTAAAAAATATCGAACAATGATTGGTGGTCTATAGAAAACTGGTTTCCGAAGACAAAATACATTCATTGATGGTCAAACAAAGATATAGGATGAAAACATCTGGTCCACTGATCATGAAATTATGATTAAAACCGAAGAAACTCAAGAAAAATCAACATTGAGGATCCTCAGATAGCCTTCAGATCCACTGCAAGTCAAGAGAAAAAGGGTCTCGTAGAACTAAAAATGAGGGTTTCATGATATGATATATATTTTAAATTGTTTTTGTCGTCTGTTTTTACCGAAAGTGGCACCAATTTTTTTGTTATTTATTAGAATTGGTTTTTAAAGAATCTGACACCAACAAATAATTTTTTTAACTTTTCATCTTTGGTTTCCTTAAAAACTAACACTAAAATTCATTTCAATGGATATTTTTTTCATCGGTTTTCTAAAAATCTAATTCCAATGTACCAATGTAAAACCATTTTGGTGTCAGTTTTAAACAAAATCGAGGCAAAAAAGTCTCAGTAATCATTTTTTGTGTTAAGTTATACGAAACTGAAGTTATATTTACAACCTTAAATCAAAAATTTATACTATTTACCCCAAATCGTAGTGGATCTAATATCACTAAATACTATTTCATTGAGCTTTAATGGGTATCCTAATAAAAGACAACCAATGGAAGAGGTAAAATTATCTACTAAACCTCTTTTAATTTTATTTTTCTTATGCCTCCCCCATGTGATATACATACACATTAAAATGGTAACATAAGTATCATAAATATTCTAATATGTTATTATTAGGTTTTAATATCCCCCTTTTATCCTCAACACAAATGATTCATAAATGAAAGAATTGTTCATAATACGGTTGGTTCACCACCTCCATGAACAACACACATCATTTTTTTCAATCACCTTCAAGATTGGTCATAAAAATATTAATATGGTTAAATAAGATAATAATAACTGTATTATAAATTATTTCATGTTATTTAATTAATTAATAATCCTTAAATTAATTGAAAAGAATCTAGTTTGTTGTTTTTGGTATAACCGCCTAAATTAACTAATTGTATAACATTATCATTTTTACTAAATGATCATTCCTATGTTATAACACATGTGAATATTTGGGAATATTTAAATATTTTTGCGGACATGAATACCACTTCAGTTCACATAAAGATTTTAATTACCATTTTATAAGAACATCAATAATTTTCCCCAAGTGGTCCAACTTTGGAATGATGAATAGAAGGCCCTCAAAACAACAAAATTAAACACTATATCCCATAATAATGGATGTAAAAGAACATAATATAATTATAATAAAAAATATATATTAATAAATGATTATACATTAATAAATTAATGAATCTAATTTTTTTATCTAGTATGTCATGTGAATGTACAGAATGATTCTATAACCTAAGGCCAGAGACCTCTCTGAACCACCCTATTTGTTTTAGGTTTTGAAATTTCTATCACTAAATAGATTTATATATCTCTTTGAGTTTATGTAATACTTCTAATTTTTTTATATGTCTCTTAAATATATTCAAATATTATTCTCCCTTCTTTTTATGGTCTTATATATGCCTTAAGCTCATTTCTCAAATGCCTTATTTAAATTCAAGCTCACTTAAGTAAAACCTTTCTATCCCATAATAATTTTAAATAAAACTATTTTAATGTATTTATTCCCATTCATTATTTGATTAGATAAAGTAATATATTAGGGATAGAAATTATATTTTACCATTGGTTTTCATAGAAAAATCCATGTTCATTCATTCTAAAATATTATTTAGTAGATGAATTAAAATTATATTAAGATAGTTAATTTCTACACTCAATTTCCACCCATTTTCAGGAAGTTTTCTTCTAAAATAAACATACATTTTGAGGGATAATATTATTTATTTAGATATTAATGTCCAAAATATTTAATTCCTTATTCTCTTTGAAATATCTATAAAATATAATTAGATTATTATATGAGTAAAGATTATGAAATGCATTTATTTCAATAGGATACTCTTGTGTTAATGACTTGAATTTGATTTCCATTCATGGAACAAATAACCTTGTCAATCTAATGATGGGTGCACCTAGATAGTGATCCAATTCATTGGGTAATGTTTATGTCTCATGGAATGATATGTATGTGATAAAGAAGTATTACTAATCATTGATTGTACTATATCCACCATGTGTTGTTATCTTGCTAGTTATCCTTGAATTATGATTATGTCATGTTTTAGGATTCCCCTAAATCCATATGTTACTAAGATATTATGATTCCATGTTATTATTTTTTGTTCCTATATTATTATTCATGTCCCTTGTATTTTATGATATTATGTTATACCACATGATTCATATTATATACTTCTTTTTCATGTTTATTCTATTACTAGGATTTATATCCTGGCTATTTTATAAATGTATTCGCCAAGTTATTCTATTTAATTTTAGGAGATAAAAGGAATTTATGATCTCATTATAGAGAATAAAATAAATATGTTTTATTTTAGTTTCACTTTAATATATTTTGAACATATTCATACAAAGATACAAGGACTCTCGATATTTGGGTTGTGATTATTGGATATTTATGTTAAGAATCATGTGAATAATATGTGTAAAATGGTTAGGTCAGTGTATTTGGTATCATTGTATGGACTAATTATATTTTCTGATTAAAACTGGAATAAATTACTGAGAAATGAAGGTATAAGTCTACGTGTAGAAAAATATACTATAATTTTTTTAGGTATAGAGAGTGTGGTTTCTAAGAAACGAAATCCATGTCAGAATAATACAAGTGGATATAGAAATAGAATAGATATAAAAATGGTTAATGACTACGAATATAATCATTGAGAATTAACTCAACCTACAGTTAGGTCATGAAAAAAGGTACTTCTACACACCTAGTCTAACACTCCTGGGGGATATACTTTGGAAAACTCACAAACTCTCTATAAAACATTAGAATATACTTGAATATCTTGTAATGTTATAATTGAAAATATAAACCTTACCATGGATAACATAAAATGAAGCCGAGATACCCCTAATTTTGTATTTACATATAATTTATAAGTTATTACTTATATGTTCTTATTTTCTCTATTTATATAATTATTAGTTGAATTATTCCCTTCCATAATTTTTCCTTTTTTGTTACTGGTAAGTAATATAAGGAATTTTTCAAACAACCAATTTTATAGGAAATGTGATGATTTCCCTAATTATATGCATAACATGATGAGAGTGGAAGTTGATAGCTTCATGGAAGTACTAGCTCAACTGATTCATTATATGAATAATAACTTGAATCATGTGGAATACCCTGCCTCCCCTAAGAATGTTCAAGTTCTGGTCAAGTCCTTTTTGTGAAAAGGCCTCCTTTATTTAGTGGATATTTTTATCCTCTCATTAGAAAACAACGGATTAACTTCAATGAGAAGATATTTTATATCCTCCAATACTCAAAACAAGATAATGTTATGATGGTCATTTATCACCTAGAGGGGGAAGCTAAAAAGAGTTGGATATTGATTAAGAACATGAATCCCGAAGAGGAAAGAAATTATATTGAATAGGAATAATTCAAGAAAATATTTTTCAATAAATATTTTTATGAACTCTCTATATTAAAATTCATGGACAGTTTCTCATACTGAAGAGAAAGGAAGATGATTCTATTGGGTGTAGTATGGTGGACTTCTTCTTCAGTGTATTAAAGTCATGTCTATGAAAAGTTTTGGTGTTTTTAGAATTTGATAACTATGAATAGATCATCCATTATTCCCTTAAGGATGATATGGAGATTGCATACTCTTAGTGTCCTCATGGGAATGAATATAAAAATGAATAAAATGTAGTTTAATTCATGAGTATCAATGAATAAATACCATGGAGGAAAGAAAACCCAACTACCCATTTTGTTAAAAATGTGGGAAGAAGCATCCCTAAAACAATCCTAGTGGAAAGAGTATGTTCTTTATATGTGTAAAATAGGGGAATCAATCTATTGAATATTGAAGAGAAATTAGAAAAACCTACTAATATAATAGAATAAAAGAAGGTTCGTATCAATAATCAACCAGTAGTATAGTGTTACATGTTCAAGGAACACATGAATTATATGATACAATTCACTAAGGCAAGGACTGTTTGTGATAATCAATGAAAAAAAATCCAAGAACTAAAGGGAAAGTAATGAAATATTCTATCACTACTGTTGATGATGATATTGAAAACAATGTGCTTACAGACACATTAATTATTAATTTACTAATAGAAAATATACTATTTAATCTAGTTCTACATATCCTTTCATATTATTAAAGTTTATTAGAACTATTATAACACCACCTCAAAAATTGGTGTTTATCTATCTATGAGAAAAAAACAATTATTTCATACCAAGTATACAACTCCTCCCCAATCAGTTATTTTGGACATAAAATACTAGTAAATCTAGAAATAAAACCATTAATGAAATTTAATTCTATATTGGGTTTGGATTGGTTGTCCTTATATAAAACCAACATCAACTTTCAGCAGTGGGAGATCACTGTTTACACCCCAATTCATCCCCCAATTATGTAAATGTATAAGGAGGGGTTGAATTTCATTTGGAATATTATTATGAATTATGAATATTATTATCTTATAAGAACTTATCGAGCTTCAATGATTGAGACAAATGAGAGAATAATTCTTGAATACATACCCATTAGTAGGGAATATACATAGATGTTACCTAATGATTTTTTTAACTTACTTCTCAATGATAGGTTGAGACATTGATAGAACTTATACCTGGATCTCTGACCATATCCAAGACTCCATATAGAATGGAAAAAGAAAATTTAGTTAAATTAATTGAATAAGTAGTTATAAGAGAATTTGGACAATGGTTTTAAATAACTATTTGATTTAACATGGAGTACACTTATCCGCACAATAAAAAAATAAGGACCAGTCAATGAACCTCTATATTTATTATCATGAACTCAAAAAAATCAAAATAAAGAATAATTTCCCCTTTCTATGAATTTATTACTTGTTAAATCAACTATAAATCCCCTCCCCAATATTTCTATAAGGGGGACCTTAGGTCAGGATATCGCAAAATAATTATGAAAAAGGAATATATTCCAAATAATTCCTTTTGAACAATTAATGAACACTATGAGTTCATAGTTATTCCTTACAAACTCATTAATGATCCATTAATCTTCTTAAGATTAATGAATAGATTGTTTATATATTACCTTGAAATATTTGTGGTAGTATTTATAGATTATATTCTAATATACCAAAAAATAAAGTAGGATCATGAGGATCATTTTGAAACTATGATAAATACTTTGTAAAAAGATTATTTATATGAAAATTATAGTAAATTTTAAATCTGGATGGAGGATGTATCATTCTTCGACGACGTTATCACGACATAATTGATATTAGTAGACCCTTCCAAAACAAAGATAATTGAGAAATGACCCACAACAGTATCTGTTATAGTGATCCATAGTTTCCATAGTTTATATGGGTATTATCATGATTTTTTATAAAATTTTCAAAATTATAAAACCTTATAACCAAGATGACTTGGAAGGGAGTAAATATTTTCTAGAACAATGAGACATATTAAAGGAATTAAAAAATAGTCTCATTACTACACCAGTACCCATGCTATACTCATGTGGGTAACCATTCATGGTATACATTTATGAATCAAATAAAGTCTTAGGAAGTGTAATAATTAAAAATTATAAAGTGATATCCTACACCATAAGGTAGTTGAGAGTTCATTTGTATACCTCTATGACAGATGGGAATTTAGTTGGATGTAGTAATTTTCACATTGAAATTTTTTATGCATTATGTATATGGGGAGAAGTGTGAAATAAATATGGATTATAAGATCCTCAAGTACATATTCACACAAAAGAAGATTAATATGTTCCAGTGAAGAAAGTTAGAGGTGATCAAGGATTGTAGTTTCTCAATCCACTACCATCCTGGGAAAGAGAACAAGTGGAGGATTCTCTAAGTTGAAAGGATCATTTAAAATTATCCATCACGAGAATTTAAAAGGATATATTATTTTTATACCTTCAAATTATGGACATCAGAATCAAAAAATAATGAACACCACCATTCCATTTTCAAATGATTTATCAGCCATACCATTAGGAGAAGATAAAAGATGATCATAGTATTAATTTGGAAATAAAGAAGAAGGTTGAATCTATAAGAAAAGAAAAATATATAATGTTAAAAATTGATGAAGATTGAGTTGTAAGATTTTGGTCATGACTATTTGCACCATCAAATCCTAATATAAAAAAGGGGTTTTGGAATAATTTACATTTATTAACCTTCACCATCCTTTCAGGGAGCACAAAGATGTATCATGATCTCTGAGAGCACTATTTTTTGGATAATTTGAAGTAGGATACTGAAGAATATATATAAAAGAACCTTTAATGTCATGAGGTGAAGTCTAAAAGGAAAATAAATTACAATGGTATGATAAAACCATTATTCATACCAATATTGAAATGGGAGAACATCATTGTGGATTTTTTCACTGGTCTTCTAATTATATACAGAGGAAATTATGTTATATGGGTTGTGGTGGATTGTCTTAAAAATACTACTAACTTTATTTATATTTAAGTATTGTTCTCACTCCATAAAATTTTAAGTATATACATCAAAGAAGTGGAGATGTTGCATGGAAAAACACCATCAATTATCTCTCAAAGAGATCTAATAAATACATCTAAGTTCTGAAAAGTTGATCTACATCATATAGACACTAATTTGAACTTTAGAATGTATTATCACCCTCAAATTGATATCCATTATAAGTGGACTATCCATACACTTGAGAATATGTTGTGATAATGCAATATGGACTCCATAGTAGGATGGGATAAATATCTTTTTCTGATCAAGTTATCAAACAATAATATCATTCACTCGAGCATCCAAATGGATCCATATTAAGCCTTTAATGGAAATAGATTTAGAAAAACAATTTTTGGGATAATGTAGATGAAATATAGTTGTTGGGACTGAATATGGTCTAATAAATAGTACAAAAGGTCCAGACCAAACAATAGTACATCAGGGATACTCAATGTCAACAAAAGAGATACGATGATTACCATAAAAAAGATTTGGAGTTTGAGGTTGCAGAATTTTTTTTCCTAATTATATATTATTAGAAGAGACTCATGATATTTGGGTATAATGTAATTATAATTCCTAGGTATATTGTCCCCTTTGAGATTATATATCACATCAGAGTTGTGGCCTATCGACTATAACTACAAAAAACCATGCATCAATTACATGATATGTTCTACATATTCCTCTTGAGAAAGTACATATAAGATCCTTTAAATGAGTTGAATTTATTGGTGATCGGGTTATTAAATTTTATCTTGCATGAGGACCAGTCAGTGAAGATCTTGGATTGTAGAGACAAAGTTCTATGAAACAAGATAACTCATCGAATCAAAGTACAATGTTGTAACCATAAGTATAAGGTGGCGACCTGGGAACTTGAGGAAGCAATGAAGGAAACACAACCTCATATGTTTTCACATTAATATGAAAAACTGAATTTCAAGGATGAAATTTTTTAAGGGGGGAATAAATTAATGACCCATTATTTAATCAATGGAATTTCCCTATTGATTATATAATTGTGTCATATTGAGTAATGTAGTATTATATAGAGAACATGCACCACATGATAAAACCAATTTTTTATTTAACATGGATATTATATTTAGATAATAAAAATAGCCATAAAAATTGAGTGTTTTACAATGTTGAAAATAGAAAATAAAATATTTATAATATAAAAATTTGGATCTCTTCAATTACTGAGAATAATAGCACTCACGAACAACACTATAGAAATGAAACAAAATATTAATATTGATATATAAATTTTGAAAATATAAATATATACAAACATAAGATAAAATATAATTGAATGAATAATTTATGTAATATGAGGTATTTAAAGGATGTAGGGAACCAATATGGACATTATAAATCTGACTATTTAAATTGTAAACTGGCCATTAGAATAGTAATATGACTATTAGATTCGTAAGATGACAATTAAGAATTGTAAAATTATTGTAATAATTGTATCCTCACCTATTTTTGTGTGAAATAATATTTTGGTATCTCATAAAATGAAAATATATCATATTCACATCATGATACATGTAAATAAATGTTTTAAAAATGATAAAATAAGTGTTAGTATTTTTGTAACACATATATATTTTATTTGTTTCTTTTATAATAAATAAAAAAATTCAAATAAAATTTTATTATAACAAAATTATTTTCTAAATTTATTTTAGGTTATATTATATTTGTAATATAATTTTTTGAGACTATAGGTATTTTAAAGGGCCATAAAATTGATCATAATATTAAAATTAGTATTTTTCAAATAAATATGGATTTAAATTAATGATTAAATGTATCATATTTAGTAAAGTAATTTCATAAAATGTATTTTAATTTCATAATATACAATATAAATAATTATTATGCTTAATTTTTTTTATTTTTTAAAAATTGTTCAATTTTTATTGAATAGTTAAATACTGCAAAATACGATATTTAATATTATAAGCTAAATACATGAATTTATGAGTCATGGATGATGTAAGAAACCATTATTTCAAACTATAATTAACCATTTACTTTATATGGGAACAACATTCATCGTCATTGGTAGTCTTTAGCCAAATTAATTATGTAATGAATGAAATATTTAAAACGCCCCTCTCATTCCTTTATAAATACCACCTGGTATCTTCACACCTTCTAATCCATGATGATTTCCAAATTTATATCCAATTAAATTAAAAATACTATCCAACACATCCTAGTTTTTTTGTTTTTATAAAATACCATTTCAAGGAGCCTTAACGGGTAGCCTAATAGTATATAACCAATAGAAGAGGTAAACTTCTTGACCAAATCTCTTTCAATTTTATTCTCCTTTGACCAACCCCATATGTTCTCTATCCACCAAGTAATAGTATAATTGGTGACCAATATAAAATTATATTTTATCATTATTTTCTAATATCCATATCTTACCTTCACCCAAATTGATTCTTAAAAAAACGTTGTTCACAATATGCTTAGATCACTACCTCCATGAAAATCACACTTCGTTTTTCTCCACCGCCTTCAAGTATGGTCATAAAAATATTATTATGATTAAATAAGATGATAATAACTATATTATAACTAATTAATATTCTATATTTAATTAATAATCATTTCATTAAATAAAATTAAGCAAGATCATGATGGTTGGTAAAGCTTCCTAGATGAACTAACCGTATAACATTGACATTTTTTACTATATGAATCATCCAAATCAATGAAAACATAGTGATATTTTGAATAATTTACAATTATTTAAGTAAATTAATACCACTTAATTTCACTTCTGTTATTTTAGTTTCATTTTATAAGAAATTCAACAGTTATCCTCAAGTGATCCAACTTTGGGACTGAATCGAAGGACATTGAAGAAAACAAATTAACTTATATATCTCATTGTAATGGTTGTAAGTGAACTTAATATAATTATAATGATTAAAATATAGAATTTTAAGGTTATGAATTAGGTAATTAAGGAATATAATTTGATTATATTGGATGTTAATTTCTACTGAAGAATGTTTCTAGAACCTAAGGTATGTGATCTCTCCGAACCACACTACTTTCATCGGGTTCTGACCTTTCTATATCTGAATCAATTTCTATCTCTATATATTTTATTTTATATATTTTTTATAAATTATGTATATATGTCTCTTACATACAGACCTAGCTTATTCTACCTTCTATTTATGGTTTTATATGTCATTTAAGGTCATTTATTAAATGCCTTTATTAAATTCAAACCTGATTAAGGGGAAATTTTCAATCCCTTAATCATTTATGCAACACTCTTTTAAATTACTTATCACCAATAATTATTTCAGTAAATAAATTAATATATTAGGGATAAAAATCATTTTTTAACCTTTTTTCATATAAAATTACATCTCCATTCGTTCTTCAAAATTCATTAACTGATTCCCTAAAATATCATTATGAATGTTCAATTGTATACCCAATTCTCTACCCTTTACCATTATATTTTTTTAACCAAACACTAGATTTTAGGTCTATAATTATTTAATCAAATATGAACACACAAAACATTAAATTTATTCTTCTATTTATAATGTTTCTAAAGTGTCCTTTTATTGTGATATGAGGTAAGATTATGAAATCCATTTCTTTCCATGGGTAATTCTTAGGTTTATGTCTTACATATAACTTCCATTATTAGAAAACATAAACATGTAGATGTTATTATGGGTATACCAAGATAGTGCATTAATTAGTTATGTAATATTTATGTATCTCGTGAATATATATAATGGATTGCAGAGTAAACCAAATACATCGTGGTAGTTTGTCAACCATGTGATGTTGTCTTTGCAGTTATCCTTGACATATTCTTTTGTCGTGTCTTGTGTTACTGCCACAACCCTATATTGAAATGATTTTATAATTTTTTATTTTTTATGTTATAATCCCATTTTACTATTCATTATCTATCTTTTATACGATATTATATTATTCCTTTCATGCATATGTTATGATTTGTTACCATGTTAATTCCCTTACCTAGATTTATAGATCACCCTTTTCTTTATCTATTCCCTAGGTTATCCACTGTTGTTTTAAGAGATCAAAGGGATTTTTGATATAATTACCAAGAATAAAATAAATATGTTTTATATTAGTTTCATATCAATTCATTGTGAACCTACTATTACAAATACACCAGGCCTATCGATCATTGAGTTTTATTTATTGGATATTTATGTTAAAAATAGTGTAATAATATTTTGTAAATTTCTTGGGTCTCAATAATCATGAATTCTTTTCATGTAAATTGAAACAGCCCAGGTAAAGTTAATATTAAATCAATTTCATCCCTTATTAATATTCATGAATTATATTTCATAGAGTTATATTAATTATTAGAATATCATGTAAATATTCAATAAAAAATGAAGTAGTTTAATTCCCACTAATTTTGTTTTTATGTGTTTTGTGGTTTTATTTAAATAATTTATTTATTTATTTTAGAATTTATATTTTAAAAAATGTTATAATTTTTAAATTCATCATGTCAAAATAATATTAGGGTGATTTCTATATACTTTTCTAAAGGGTTTAATTTTTCAATGAATAGTGAAACATACTAATTTTTATTCAAAACTATGTATTTGTTTCAAGAATTAGGAATGTTAAATTTTAATTTAAAAATGTTTTAAAATAAAATTTGCTCAATTATATTATTAATAATCATATTATGGTCTTTTTAATAGATTTTATACATTATTTTGTGTAATATACCGATAATTTAAAAATAATATTATGTTTGATATCATACAAGACACATAACACTGAGCATAAATGAACCATGAATTATTATTATTAAAATGTTAAAACTGAACCTTACTATTTAATTGGAGGGTATGAATAGTATTAAATTAAATAATAAATATATATATAATTCATACTCAATAAAAATATATTGATTAATTCTTAGTAAATAATCACTCAATCTTTAGTAAAGTAATTTTATGCTTCAAAAATACATTTTCATCAAAAATGATTTTTATTTCATTTTATGAGAAAATATTTAACATCATGAGATTTTATGAAATAGTTTTTTTTCAAATTAATTTAATTTTTTATAGCTTGTGTTATATGTAATACCAATTTAAACTTGAATTACACACAACAACGATTTTTTTAAATAGTATTTATTATAGGAAATAATGATTTTATCTTGTTTTACACACAACATAGAGTTTATTTGTTATATTTTGTTACACACAAGATCAAGTTTTACCAAACAACAGTATACTATTAATATTATAATTTAATATGATAGTTATCACCTAGCAATTAAAATAGAGGAAATGAATACAATTAACCAAAATTTTTATGTATATGGTTTTAAAATATATTTATAATTAAATTATTTTATGATAAACTAACAAAAAATAAATAATAAAAACTAATTGAATATAGAGGGAATGTTTTTATGAAAAACAATTTTCATGCCCACAAAGGTATTTTATCATTAAAACATAAATTAATAACTATTTGTAAATTATTTTAATAGAATATAAGTATTATATATTTATTCATAAATTTATACTTTCATCTAATAGTTTTTATAGACATAAGATAAGAATACATCGAATTTAATGCTTAAAACTGTATTTTCACTAAAAACTATTTTGTAGCATTTTTTTACACGCATTTTAAAATTAATATATCTAAATTTTAGATAATTAATTTTATTAAATAAAATTAATTTTTTAAACAATAATTTTGAAATTATCTTGGGTTGATTTTTTTTGAATTTGCAAAAAATATAAGTTTTTTAGTGAATAGTGAAAAATACTGGGTTTTATTAAGAATTGGCATTTATTTTAATGATTTAAAAAACATAAAAAAATTATTGGGGTTTTAAAATTAAATTTCTTTTAATTATATATACATATATTTATCTACTATAGGTAATTTTAATCACTTTTCATATCGAATTTTGATATAATCATCTTTTAAACATTTGAACATTTTCACATTAAAAACTGGCTTTCTCATTGAATTTGTGGGGTTAGTTTTAAATTAAATTCATCCCCTTATATTAATTTAATTTTTAAAAATGGCTTAAATATTTTTAATAATTATAATTTATATTATCTAATAAGTAAAAATTAATTTTTTGTAAAAAATTTTAGTGAAAAATATTAAAATTAATAACCATGATTAAGGTAAAAACGAGTTCACCTGGTAGTTAAACATAAAAGATAAGGTGTAAAAATGAACCAAAAAACTGTACAAACCAAATTTCATAGATATATCTATACCATATATATTTTATTATCTATAAAAGTTCATTATTGGGTCCTTGTGAAGTGAAAAAATGTGGATGGAGTTCACTCTTTTAAACAAATTACAAGTGTGTCACTCGCCTCGCTTATAAAAGGTCACCCCTTATCCTCCCCTATTCACACATTAAAAAAAATTATAATAACATAAATATAAAAATGGATTATAAATTTCCCTATATTAATCCTATAATCCTTGGTTTGGTAATTAATCCAACCAATGGATGTTTTTGGTCAAAACCAAAAGAAGTTTTCTGAAGAAGAGGTAAATTCCTAAACATGCATTTTCGTTTTATTTCTGTTTCCACCTCCATAGAATATTCTTATGTAAAAATGATATAAAAAACACTATATCCCAAATAATTATATTTTAATATGTCAATTTAATAACCTAAATACTTCCCCTCTCCCATAATAGTTTATAAAAAATCATCATTCATGTGTACAGTGTACTATCACCACACAAACCAATGTCTTCTATTTTTCCATTACCAACTATCACAGCTGAAAATAATTATAGATTAATTATTTATATATTATATTTATTATATTATGAAAATTGTTATATTATTATATTACGTATACCGTTTTTACATTCCATTCTTCTAGGGATATGATAACACTGCACGTGTGTATGACAGACTACTACCTCGTGAGGAAAAGTGATTCGTTCTTCACTCAAGCTTTATATGGAAGGTAATAATGATAAATTTAATTAATAAATATTATATTTTTGGAATAAAAATAACTTGTTAAATTTAATACCACATCTAACTTCCTACCTTCTATCCCATCGAATTATAATAGCGTCACTCCTGTGTACGACAGACTACCACCTCACGAACCAATGTAACTTGTTTTCATTTATGTTTTACATAGATGGTAATAAGGAAAGGTTAAATGAATATATTTGATATATTATATATATATATGATATGTATGATATCATAATTATTCTTTAATGGGGATATTTTATTTTCCTTTATTACATTTCATCCGTCAGGAAAATGGAAACAACTTTTAGGCGTATATACGACCTACCGTCTCCATGAACAATGTAGTTCATATTCTAACTCTAACTTTAATGGATAACTATAGATACATATATAATTATTTTTTATTATATTTATACCATGATTAAAATTCTAGAAGTTATATAACCTCAATCAATGTAAATGGGCTGAGAATGCCAAACCAAAACATACATGAAAAAAAAACAGTTATTACATGAAATGCAATTTTAACAAGGAAATGTTAATAAATAAGATATAAAAGTACATAAGTAAATAATATTTGGTATGATACACATGAATATGTTTCTATAATATATTTATAATAAAATTATATTTATTTTAGCCGAGGATCAAATGTGTATTAAGAAAGTTGAGATATAAGTTAAGAAGATTTCTTGTCTCGCTTTTATTTCTACAAGACTTTTGTTATATTCACCACTCGTTAACATTTTTGGTGTATATAATTCCCTAATGACACATTATATAATTAATATAGTTTATGTTTATGATATTTACTGTTTCAATTGATATTATTTTTTCATGGGGATCATGATTCAAAAGGTACTCATGTAGTAAAGTATTTTCACCTCCATTTTTTACTCCCATGAGACACATGCCATATTCACCACCTATTTATTTTATGTAGTTTATATTATGAACATAATGGTATTTTTTTTATTATCCTTAATATTATGTGGATTCAAATATACATTTTAGGATATCAATTCTATGGGTATTGTGGTTCAAAAGAAAATAAAGTTGTAATGAATTTTTCTCTCAATTTTCTTTATTTGGGATATAGTTTATGATATGAACCTATATTATTTTAGATAGTGTATATACTTAAAATTTGACAATATATATCATTACTATAAACCCTATCAGGATATTTAAACGTTTCATTGTTGTTATTCAATCTTGGGTCTTACAATTCAAGAGTTACCAATGTGGTAAGGGTTTTACGACACAATCTCATTATTTATCGGGATTTTTTTGGATTATGATTCAAATTATAAAATATTATGATATATATCTCAAACTTTCTAACTAATTTATTATATTATGGTTATTCATGAACTTTTTATCTAATATTACCATTTTCCACTCTTTTGTACTTAAAATTATTGAGAAAATATTGTTAATAATATCCTATTTTATCTCTCTATTCGGTGAATAATATATTTCCTCCAAAAACCATGTTTTCTAAAAAAAGATTAAATGATATTTAAAATTTATTTTCAAAATAAAGATAACTTTAAATGGTTTTATTTTTAATAAATGTTTTAAATTATATTTATATATTATTTTCAATGAAAATTATTTTGAAATTTTCTTACGTTTTAAAGTGTTTTTCAAAGTTAAAATGATGTTTTCATCAACAAATGTTTTAAATGATTTTAAAACATTAATTTATATGTTAAAAATGATATTTTAAAGGAAATTTATTTCCACATTATTTCTTTAATTTCTAGTCTTAATAAATTTATTTTCAATGAAATTTTATTTTCCTCAAAAATATTCCAGGTGGTCTTTTAAAATCATTTTCTTTCTAAGACGGTAGGCTTTGATGTTACATATGATTTAATGGTTATATAATTGATTGATACCATCATTATTATTTCACTGGATAGTTAATTCTTATGTCATTGAAATTTTTATGAAACCCATTTATTTTTTATGGGTTATGCTATGGTGAATTGATGAGATGATTTTAAAACCCCTTTTCTTTACACGAGTTAGTATGCAATGATATTATGAATGTTTTATGATATTTTGGAACACAATCATATTATATTAATTATTCGATAGTGGTAATTTTATAACGGATATGGGTGGGAACTATATATCCATTCAATGTATTTTGTAAATGTTAATGTTTTATGATATTAATGGTACACGAGAGGTTATCCCAAGACTGAAACAAGAGGGTACATATGTGATTATCCAAATCCAAAAATAAGAGGGTACATTGGAGTTTATCTCAAGACCAAAATAAGAGGGTATACAAAGGTTTATCCGCAGCCCAAAAATAGATTACACTAGTGGTTAGCCCAAGATTGAAAAAGACGGTGCACATGTGCTTAGCCCAAACATGAAATAGGTATATTGGTGGTTAGACCATGACAAAAATGTTAGGAATATATTGTTTGGAATCATTGAATAGGTATTTTTTTATGTTTTAGGTAATATGAACTACCAATATTTATGTGATGAATTGGTATTATAATATTTGATAGGAAATTTGTGGTTTTAAAATCTTATTCTCATGATTTCATACAATTATACTCTTGTTAGTCTTATGTGACCAATTATATCTTCCATTATATGCATACCCTTATTGAGCATTTGAGAACACCCTTTATTATGTTTGCTTTCCCTAGGATGTGATGAAGTGAATTATGATTTATATGTAGGGATATAATAAAGGGAATAAAAATTTTATAAAATAAAATTATATGTTTTATTTTATGTTTTCAAATGTATGTGAAATTCTAGTATGTATCTAGTTTACCAAGACTACTAAAATATTTGGTCCTTCAAGATGATATAACATGTATATAGTTTTAATGAAATAAAGTAACTACCAGCTCTAGGTTAATGGATTTGGGGCCTTTAAATTTGGTTTTAGAGTAAGTTTTGTTGAAGATTTGGGAAATATATTTAATAAAAACATAGATATGGGAACATGACCCAAGGTTTTAATTTAAGGATAATCTTAGATGAATATCCTTGTGTTTTTTAAATGAAGATATTATACAGTTTTCCAAAAAATACATCCATTTATAGATTATATAAGTGGACGTGGTTATGGAATCGATACACCTATTGGTAATAACCTCCAAAACACCATATTTATCTAAACTATATTGGGAACTGGTGCATGACACCGGGCCTTACTTTGCACCAGGTTTGACTCTCCTGGGGGATATTATTTTGTTAATCTACATTATATTTATGAACTATAAAATATTTTATAATTTTATGATCATGGATGACCTAGGTTAAACCTAAGGTGTCAAATATTAAAATTTATAAGAAATTTATAATGATTATGTGGTTTTACCACTATGATTAGTTTTACTCAAAATATGATTTTTAGTTTTAGTCAATAGAGGGAACTATAATGATCTATGTTAACATTGAGTGTGATGAAAAATATGTTTATAAGAAGCCAAATGGGATTATTATTAGAGTGAAGGATATTGTGATTACGACTAATCAGTTATCATAGAACATGTTTAACAATGTGCACCTTAACCAAATCTAAGACTAACCAAATAAGAGATGGATAGAGTTTGTTGAGAGTTCAGGTGGTAGAAAACTAAGAGGAGAGTAGATTATGCTTCATATACATCAAGAATTTGGTATGAAGCACTATATTTAATGTATCAAAGGAATGAGAAAATATTATATGTGTGTAGAAGACCAACACAAGTAAAGAGATTGTTAATGGAAAATGAAAAGTTCAATTAATTAAATAGAAGCAAATATTGGTTTCCCAAATTCATCAATAACATTATAATGTTATAAATATGGTAAGTATTGGAATTATGAAAATTGATTTCATAAGAGGATATATCATGAAGAGAATTAAAAAGGTTGTATGAGTAATGGTTTATCTATTGACGATGAAGAGACTATGAATGATATATGAAAGGAAGTATGTATTAATGAATAAGATGCTGAAACCTTAATAATGCGTTAAGGATGAGGAGGAATTATTGAAGTGTTTATGAATTGGAATTCCAGAATTATGTTATATAAATCATGAAATATATAAGGATTATTCAGTGTAAGTTTTTTATTAAGGATTTTCATGAATATATTGAATGATGATGATGGACTAGAAAATTGATTTAATTGAAAGATGATATTCATAAAAACCCCATAATTATGGTACATATAATCATTAATATGTCATTAATGATGAGATAATAAATTTAATTAGGATAAAGAGATTACTGATATAGATAATGTAAATTGGATCTTATTGATTATATTGGATCTGATTAAAGATTTATTGATTAATTGATTTATGATATGGAAGAATATCTCCAAAAATCTGTTTTTTATATTTGGAATAAAGAGAATTTTATGTTTTCATTGAGGTTTTATGTTAATTTAGATTATTAACATGTTTCAATAAAATATAGGATAAAGAATTTACATATTTGGTACGTGAAAATTAAGAGATATTATATTTTTTTGGGGGATTAATGATCAATTAATTTTGGAAATTTAGTGACCATCCTTATTAAGTTTTAGATTTTAATATTTTGGAAGGGTTATAAGGATAACCATTTATCCAATGGTTTATAGTGAACCTTGAATATGAAGATTAATATATAGGTGAATTATTTTTGAGAATTATCATATCTTGTGCTAACCATTCTGGATCTTGATAATTTAAAAATATATGAGGATATATTTATTATCCTTTTAAGGTTTATGTGATCCATTAAAAGATGATGTTAGCATTTCAGGCATGGAAAATCCATTATGAATAATAATTGTTTGGAGAAATAGATTATACTATGGTTAATGTCTATTAAATTATGAAATTATAATTTCCATGTAAGTATATTTCCTGGCTTTATTGTCCCAAGTGTTAAAATAATCCCTCAAACTTATGAAAATGATCTTGAGATAAAAATATTATACTTTTATCTTCATTTTTATGAATCCAATGTATATTGACCCATTATAGATTTATGGATTTGTAGTCATTAACCTGATCTAGATCACACAATTTCTTTTGATAAATGATCTCTATCACTTCCTATAATTATTTATATTTTTCCTTCACGTCTATATTTTAATTTCCTACCAATGTTCTCTCTATTAGGAAACCTAGTTATGTGTTACATTAGGTGACCTTTTTAGTCAAAAATTTATCTTTTTAAGGGAAATTTTGTTATTCAGTTATACGATTTAGATTTTAATGATGGAATTTTAAAATGTTGAACCATTAAGGACTGAAACAAATTTCTAGGGCCAAAATCATTTTATATTGGGTATAATGTAACATCAATTGAATTTATGAAAAATGATTTTCAAATTAATTTAATTTGTTTGATAGCTTGTGTTATATGAAGCATCAATTTTATATTACATAAAACAAAAAATGATTATCATTGGTAATTTTAATGATATATATTAATTATTTTATCTTATGTTACACTCAACATTGTTTTTTCTCGATAGCTTGTGTTACATGCTAGGCCTTGTTTTAATGAACAACAATATACTGTTAGTAATATTATTTAATATGATAGTTATCACCTCACCATTGGAATGGATGGAATAAAGTGGATTAAATAAATTATGAAAGTATATGGTTTAAATGTATATATAATTAAAATATTTTATTATTAATTAACTATAAATGAAAAATAAATCCCAATCTAATTTGAAGGATTTGTTTATGAAAAACTATTTTCATGCGAATAAAGGTGGTCTATATTAATTAATTAAATTAAGCACAATTATTAAATTATCTTAATTAAATATGTGTATTATATATTCAATAATATTCTTCTACATTAATCCAATAGTTTTTATAGGTATAATATAATAACAAGTACGATTTTACGCTTAAAAATGACATTTTCTGTAGCGCCCCGACCCCAGTTACATAGAGTCGGTGCATTATTACATAACATTGGCATGATCACAAGAAAGATCAAATCTCGAAAGACCGATTAGTTTAGTAGCCTTGGAAACACTAGATATATTCATAAGGTTTTACATTACATTATAAAAATAAAACTACAACAATATAGTCTCCATAGTCCGCACTCTTATCCCTTCATACTATCCCTGCAGGTCAGTCATAAATTACTTCTTCACATGCTGGGAAAAATAAAACATAGAAAAGGGGTGAGCTCAAATGCCCAGTAAAGATAACAATATAGTAGAAACCTTCATAAATAAGAATAAACATTTAAGGCAATGTATAACTAAAACAAAAGGCTTTTAAACTTCAACTTCAACATAATATAGAAAAAATTAAATGAAATAATGCCATTTACTTATTCACATGGATATTATACTAATCGAATAAACACATGCAATATCAATAACCACATTCATAATGATGGAATGCATAATGACAGACTATCATAACCACATAGCCAAGGCCTCGTGCCAAGACTACAAATAAGATTTTTTCATGGCCTTGTGCCAAGACAATAGATTGTCTCATGAGACCTACCGATGCAATTTTTTAGAAGATACTTACGTTTAAAATTTCTAAAATATACTCCAGTGTTTTTATGAACGCATTATGAAAGCTTCTCAAAACAAAATAACTAATTCTGAGACTGCTCAACTAATTACAGGCCATGATGGGTCCACACCCAATCCCTTCCTGTCTACCACACTCGAGAGTTAGGTTTTCTGAAAACATTTTTAAGCTTGCGTTAAATACGTATACATTTGCACTGGATATTCATATATTTGATAGAAATATCTCTTTTTTGAAATCATTGAAAAATCACACATTTATAAAGGAAGTAATTTAAAAGTTATTTTAAAATCAAAGTCTCCCATACCACTTTGAAACTTTTTAAAAGAAATATCATTTCAAAAACATTCATGTCCATATAAATAAATCCTTAAAAACCATTTTCAAGACATGGACATTAATGAGAATGATTTAGAAGAATAAATATTTAAAACATTGTAAGGATGTTTTAGTAAAAAGTCCATTAAAAGAATACCTTTGAAAGCTCATTTATAAAACATGGACATGTATAATAAATTTTTCTCAGTAGATACTTACAGAAAAACAACCTCGGATAATAAAGAGATTGTGATATTAACCCTTACCAGTTTGGTAACATACGAAACATAAAACCCATGAAAGAGGTATCATACAATGAATATGTAAATACACATAAATTAAAGTGTATTACACAAAGAATACAATTATGGGCAGTAAAGACACCACACAAAAGGTAATAGTGTCAATATGGCATGAATCTCCGGGGAATAAGGAGTGAGATGAAAATCCCTTACTTTGTACTTTTTCCTTGGTCGACGGTAGGTTAACCTCCTATTCATCGGGTTCTTCCTTTTTATTTAATAAAAAGGGCTCTTTAGTTTGGCTTTCTGATCAAACTAATGCCTCTAGGTTTTAGTGATGGAAGTTGAGAGAGTATTTGGGCAGGGTTTGGCTGAGCCAAAAGGCTTTGAATGTGTGAATTAGTGACAAGGGGGAGTGCCCTTTTATAAGAGGGGTGAGGATCACCTTTGGAAAAGCTAAAAATATTATTTTATAATAAATTCATATTCGGTTTCTAATGGCTCTAAAGTAGATTATTTAAAGGTTAAGGTGGGGATGGGTCGAAAACCACTCAACCAATTGGATTTAGATAGGTTTGGGTCATTATATTAACCTTATCTTTATGTATTAACTCTTAGTTAATTAGTTTCACTTTTATAATGTCTCTTTGTATTTTTATATTATATGGTTAATAAACTTACTATATACATCCAACCAACCCCCAAGTGGTCCATTAATGATACACCTATCATGATATAAGTCTCTTGGACGAACCATAGATTTTTAGGAATTTAATACCAATTAATAATATAATATTTTTTTTTAAAAACTCTTTTATGTCGATTTTGACACTATTCACTAATTGGTTTTTGTAAAAATCATAAATGAATTATTAATTCGAATAAAATTAATTAAATCAATCATAACATGTCATATTAACCTATAAAATTATTGGTGTTTATAAAAAGTCTCAAATTACATTTATTTGGGTATTTATAATATCAATTATTCTAATTTATCATTAATTAGGTAATTACTGTATCACCATTGTGTCATAAATAAATTAAATTATTTAATGTCTAAAAATAATAAATAAAATTCCATTATGTATTAAATATCTTTATATTTCTAATGAATATTTAAAATCGAATTTATCTTATGTATAACCCTATATTAAAAAGGTTTTTGTAAATAAAATTTGATTTTAACTCTTTTAACTCTTCTTTGAATTAAATAATAATAAATGTCCTAATCTAATACAAGTGGACCTAAAAGATAATAGTTTACTCCTAAGGTTGTTTATGGTCGAGATACACTTGTCCAATAGAATTACTACATTTGTTAAGGTAATATTAATATCATTTTTACCCTTAATTACCCTATTTACTTTTAACCGTGGTAAATAAAAGTAAAAAGTTACTATTCACCAAAAATTATTTTCATCTCATTGAACCACATTTTACTTCTTGTTACTAACTGTGTCTCTCAGATTCTCGAAATTCCACTCACAGAAGCGGTAAAATTATGTTTTATGAGAAAATCAGTTTTTTAACTACCACTTAGTGGTTTCACTATTCATCAACAAATGAAAGTTTCCAGAAAAATACCAAAAATTAGGCCTAAGATATATTTGATTTTATGAATTAAAAAATTATTTCTATTTTACCAAATTAAAAACATATCAGTTGAAATAATTAATTTAAAAATTAATTCCCGCCGTCAACACAAATAGCGTGTTTTTAAGAGATAATAACTTTCAAAAGATTGACACTTATTTATGTTTGGTTTAAATGTGAAATTACATCCAATGACCAACATTGTATTAAATGGTAAAAATTAATTCTAAATATACTTTAAAACCACTCAAATTAATAATTTATCACTATTATTTATTTCGATTAAAAAAATTGTTTTTAAATAAAATTTAGTAATTTTCACTATTCATCAAAATATGAAAGTTATCCGAAAAGTACCAAAATTTCACCCTAAGGTAATTTCGATATCATGAATCCAAAAATGAAGTCCATTTTGATAGATAAAATTTATAAAATTTCAAAAAGTAGGTATTACTATTCATAACGGCTAGTTTGATTGGTTGTGGTGTGTTAGAATCTCGAAGTTGCGTACAATACACGCCATTGCATTATTCAAAGGGAAACATATCGTGGAAGATTGGGATGTTTCATTGTAAATTTTTGATGTCACCATTCTAAAAATTAAATTTATTTAGTCAAATTGAATATATAAAAGATTAAAATATTGGATTTAAAAATGGTTCACTATTAAAAGTTTGTAAAAGTGCAATACTGAAAATGAATTTGTTCTTACATTAATTCTATGAAACTCATAATATGGATTATAAAATTATAATGATTATATAAAGATTAAAATTTAGTTGATACTATTCATAACCTATTTTGAACAGCTTGTTTAATATGTCATGGTGCGCTTGAACTCGGTGTTGCGTGTAGTGCGAGTTATTGAATTGTTTTGAAGAAATAACACACTATGAAATCTTGGGGTATTACATTTTCACTAAAAAATTCTTTCATCGAATGTTTGCAACGTTATTTTAAAATTATTTTGTCACTTTTAGAAAATTTGTTTGAAAAAATAAGCCTAACTTTTTAAATAATAAAATGAACATTATATTAGGTTGAATTTTTTGGAATTTTTAGAAAAGATAAGTTTTTCAATGAATTGTGAAAAAAACTAGTTTGTACTAAGAAATCTCATTTCTTTTATACATTTTAAAAACATAAAAAATTCTACATATTTTGAAAAGTAAAATTTTTAAAATTATATAAATATTAATCTATTATAGTTCATTGGAATTAATATCATATTTAATTTTTATATAAATTTTTTTTAAACGTTTGAACATTTTCACTTTGGAAACCCAATTTCTCATTGCAACTACGAGATTAGTTTTAAATTAAATCCTACCAGTTATGATAGTTTTTCTCCAACCAACCTAGGTCAACCCTAAGGTGGTCACCCGAACTGGTCCCGCAACAAGACCTGAAGGGCATTCTGGATCCCCATGGGTTGGCAGCCAGTGCCGGGAATCAAAATTTAACTGTTGGGAAGGACTTTTCCCAAGAGAAAAAGATAAAAAAGATAAACAAACTAACGATAAATATAATAACTAGCAGTAGAAAGAAAATAAAGACAAACATTCCTCCTTGTGACCTCTTAGGACACCACCCAACTCAAAACCACACTGCTCCAACATTGAGCAGCTGAACCGGGAACCATTATGAGAAACTAAACCTGCAACTAAAATGATATAATAGGCATGAGAACCGAGAAGCTCATTAGGGATGCAAAGAATAAAAACCACTGAATCCAACAGTTCTCTTTTCTGAAACAGACACTGACACAAGTTTGAAATACATATTTAAATGTAGGTTTTTTACATTTTAAAATATGGAACATGTTTTTCTCATTTAAAAACCAAACACACGCTACACACCATTTCCAAAATCATTTGTCACTTTATAAATAAAAACCAAAACAGAAAATTCCAAGGTTGGGCTAGAGTAAAACAAGTAAAAGTGAAAACTAAAAATAAACTAGTGAAATGGAATGTAAACAAACAATGTAAATAATCCATTAACCATGGGTGATCCTAAACATCCCAAGAATACCCCTGGACGTACTCGGTTTCGGAACCACCTGTCGGTTCATGGTGAAGCTCCTAAGTCTATAACCAACTAGCCACCATAACTAATAAATCCAATGGAAAATATTTCCTGGCCTAACAACAAATCCAAGAAGTACCAACCCATCTAATTGGGGTTGGTCAGAAACCGTCACTAAATCATCTAAAAGACACCCAGGAATTAATGGTGGTTATAGTAATACTTTATAAGTAGGATGGCTCTCACACACGGGACTCATGTCACCGCACTTTCCTACCCTAAACACAGCAGCTTCTTATGCGTTCACCCATAATTTGTTACTCTAGATAGAAGAACCCCATATACATATAAATATGCAAACATGTCAAACATACAAAGTGCCAACCGGGCCGTCACATCATTTGGTTATCAAAACCACTTTATTAAACACTTGGAGTTTTAAATCGGGCTTCTAGTTTTACATAATCAAAAGCCTTCATGAAAACATTACAGAACCTATTCTAAGAAAACTCTAAACACCACTATTATATTTTAAAATCCAAACGGGCACATACACATGGATTTATTTTCAAACCAATTTAAAGAGCTGAACAGAGAGTCCCACATCATTTAGATAACAATAACTGCTTATAAAACTGATGATTTGAGAAGAATACCAATTCAAAGAGACACGAAATAATTTCTATAGAAACACTAAGTTCCGCAAAAAAAATTATAAGAAAACACTACTCATGTGACCCAACTATACCATTTGAAAATAAAAACATTTAGTTCAAACTATGTTGTAAAAGAATAAAAAACACTTCAATTAATAAACGTTCTTGCTTATAAATGTGTGAATAATATTTATAAATTAATTGAAATCATGAAAGTGCCTATGGAAATCATAGAAAATAGAGAAAGTATGGAAATAACTACCTCAAGAGGAGGACTAATTTAACACTCCGTAGTTGACCAATTTATCAGTAACCACTCGGAATTTCTCCACACCCATGCACATACCTTCATATATATATATATATATCTTTCTTAGTTTAATGCATGTATTCCCCACACCATGAGGGAATACGTACATGGGATATATATATATATATGTATGTATATATATATATTCATACCTTAGTATATGCGAGCATACACCTTCAATGTTTTCCATAACTCATTACAACCATTAAAAAGACCCAAAAAACATAGTAGCAAAGATCAATGCACACCTAAATAAATTATTAAGAAACCAAAAACACTATAAACACTTATTTTTAATAATCCAAGCCACTATTTGAATACAAAACACTTTTACAACTACAAAAGTCCTTAACCACCAAGTTTTCAAGGACACACCACATTTGAAAACCCAAGACATACATCAAATTAATTTACAAAAACATTTCAAATGAGGGAAACCTCACTAAACCATCCAAATTTCAAAAATCCACCCAAGAACAAGTTTAACTACTTTAATAAGTATCCTATAAAGGTAAACCCTCACCGAAAACATTTAACAAAACCACTTCCAAAACAACATCACTTATCCAAATTCAATTGCATAGAAAAAAACACGTTCATGAATGGAAGGACATGTCAAAACCTATTTTTAGCAAGTCAAACCAATGATAAATCTTTGCCATAAACTAACTACACTTATAATATAAGTGAGAATCAAGGTGTAATAATTAAATACTAAAACACAAGCATTAGATGGAACAAATGTTTTGAAGAAATGTCATTGAAGCATGTGCCTCAACACATACGAATGCAAAGGAACCTTAACGGAGGGAATAACATCACTCTACAGACCAACTTCAAAACCTAGATGACAAAAAAAGACATGCGAACATGACCCAAAAAATTATAATTATGATTAAATTGAAGAGAAAAAACACCAAAGGAAATAAGGACGATTATACCAAAAGTGATGAGGTCTTCCGACAAGGGGAGTCATGGTCACACCGGAATAGGGAGAGGGTGCTACCAAAGAGTGTTTCGGACCGCACTGAAATAGGATGTGATTAGGGGTTCGGGTTGGCTGGTTGTGCTCCGAGCAAGATGGAGAAAAGGTGAAGGGGATTTGTGTCGGGCCGGAAGATAGAGGTTGGTCCACCTTCGGAAAGTCGGTCGTGCGGGTGTGGCTGGAAGGGTTCTCCTATGAGGTGGAAGCCGTACAGGGAGGAATCAAGGCTAGGCATGTGGGGTGTGGAGGCCGGGATGCGGGCGATGAAGCTGTGGCCACTAGGGCTGTCGGCATGCTGGGACGCGTGTGAGGCGAACATGGAAGGAGGGGATGATGGGGGTCCAGGAGGGCAGTCATTGCAGGGGATCAAGGGAGAAGGGCCAAGGAAGAGTTCAAAGGTTGAGGGTTGTAGCGGGTCGGTCGTCGGTGCAAGAGGGAGGAGACGGCGCAAGGTGGAGGTCGGGACGTGGGCAAGGCAGCGGTAGGAGGCGGGGTTGTTGGTGCTACATGAGGCGGGTGAGCAGGGAGGTGCAGCGCATAGTAGAAATGGGGGTGGACGACGGGATTGGGGTAGCTTTAGGTTTTAAAAACATAATAATTATAATTATAATAATTATAATAAAATAATTATAATTATAATTACAATAATAATTAATGTTTTAAAAATAATAACACCCTAATAATAATAATAATAATAATTTATGTGTTAATAATAATAATAACCTACCCATAATAATAATAATAATAACAACAACATAATAAAGAAAATTCTTTCTCAATAATAATAATTTTATTATTAGTAAAAAGATAAAAAATTTAAAGATATTAATAACAACAAAATAGTATTAATATAAACTAAATGATAATTAATATGAATGCTTTGTTTCATTTCATTTTGAATAATAAAAATAATTGTTCAAACAAGCATTCTCCAGGACTGAATGCACGGTCACCGCTAGTGATGCGGTGATTGCGCACCAGCTCGAGACCAGACAAAAATATCAATGTTTTAAAAATTTCAAACCCATACCCAAACCCAACTCTATCCAAAATATGTGGGACCAAGAAAAGAATAAAATAATAAGAATTTGTGGTTGGGGTGTGACAATTATCCCCACCACAGACACTTTATGTCCCCAATAAAGTTACCATTCCAATAGTTGACGCAACTTGAGTGCATGCCCAGAAAAAATCATAGAAAACCGAGAGGCTCGGGGTGACCATTACCAACACACATCACACCCGACCAACTCAAGGAAAACCACTAACAGAGATTGAGGGGAGAACATGAGATGTTTCCCCCCACCACAAGAATTTTCTAATACAGAAACCCTAAAACACAAACCCACCACCCCCTGGGGGGGAACACGGGAACTCCCAAACCACACTCTTCTCACATTCTCAATGCTAACAGAACAACTCCACCACTAGTATTTAAAAAAATTATGGGTAAAATGAAAACACTGGGGCACCAGGAAATAGAAATCCCCTAAAAACAGAAACACACTAAAGGAAAACACATGGAGAGGTTCCTAAAATAAGAAGGGTCCTAGACACACCACCCATTAATTCATGAATCCCAATATTCCTATGACAACTGCTACTGATCCCAAACTCATAATCAGAACGAGTCCGCTTATTCATGGGCCCAACACCCCTAAAGGAATAAAAATAATTTAAATGACACATTTAGAGAAGATTAGGCTTCTTGGATTGTAGTACAATGATATCATCACCACAAAACAACGAGGATGAGTTTACGAAGGAAACAATAATCGAAGAAGAAAACCTTGGATATTTCTATTTGATGTTGAAAACATGATCTGAGCCTTGTTCCACAAACCCTCTACAACTCTTGACTATGGGCGAGCTTCACCCTGAGGCTAGTGGTTGGGGCCCTGATGGCTGAAACATCTCCTGCCTCATAGTAAAGCATTTGCATCCTCAAGTCCCTAACTCCTTCCTCCTGAATGACAATTCTTTCAAAACTCCCTCAGGTGACCCAAAAAGTTCCATGATAACAAGACTTTGGAGGGATGAGACAAGGTGGCTTAGAATACCTAAAATTGACACACTAGTGGCATGCGAGAGAATGGTCTAACAAATTGGGAGTCGGTACAGAAAAAGGTCCTTGCCAGATGAGGAACCTTCGTAAGAGCTGACTCCCACTATCTACACCTCAGACTCTAACTACGATGATACATCCCACCTTTACAAGTCCAGAACTGAACCCTAAAATAACTCTGGGATGGTACGAACCTTAACTACCCCGGGAGTTCACAACAACCTAAAGACACACTATCTTTCCGAAGTATAAAACTACCTCTAACAGAGTTTTATTACCTCGATAAGTAGGAAACACAAGAAAAGAAGTGGGAATTGGGCGTAACTCATTAACAACTTTTGGAGGCCTTATGGGCGGCATACTCATAACAACAAGAAAAACACCATCAAAACAAAAATCAAGACAAAACTCAATCAAAGTAACAACACAAGCAAAGGGAAACCGGCCCATAAGGCAAACAAATACAAACACAATCAAAAATCACTTTTCCAAAACCGTTATTCCTTTAAAAATTTAAAACTCACCTATGGAACCTTATGAACTGTCACATTTTTGTTTATTCAATGTCTCTCACATCATCTGCAAACAAGTACCCCTATGCACTCTCCATACATACCCATGTACATGTGACCCTCCATAAAGAGTGACAAGGTTCAAACACTTATTTTCCTTACTAAATCCAAACACATACCATGTTTTCCCAAACCGATACCCTTTCTCTTTAAAACCCCACTTTACTAATTCCAAAAATAATTTTGAAGAAACCCGTTTTTTTCAATTCAAAATAACTTTCATTTTCAATAGACACTCACATCGACCGATTTCTAAACTAAACACAACCAACTATAAACCATCGAAGTGAGGGACTAGTGTTTTTGCCTAACTCGGCAACATGGTGGCGATCCATGCCCAAAGTAAGGAGTAACACTAAGAGGACCTTAAACATGGCACATGGACTCCACATGGGTCAGCACCCCATGTGATTCCACAATGTAAACCGATTTTCTCCCATTTTCATCCCTCGATCCAAAGAAACCAATGGAAAAAAGACTTAAATCATAGACTACCCCTGGTAACTCAGGTCTCGTTGCGAGCAGTAGTGATCAGACACTGACCCGTAACCTACCTCCTGAGCTCCGACAGTCCTAATATTGTTCTACCAAACACCCCAAATAACAAGAATCTCCCTTTGATACCATTTTGTCATGATCCAACCCAGGTCACCCTGAGATGGTCCCGCGACATGACCCAAAGGGCATTCCTGATCCCCACGGGCTTACAATTTGTGTCAGGCATCAAAATTTATCTGTTTGGAATGATTTAGACCAAGAGAAAAAAAGATATACAGATAAACAAACTGAAGATAAAGATAAGAACCGGTAGCGGAAAGAAAATAAAGTCAAACAGACCTCCTTGTGCCTCCAAGGTCACCACCCAACTCAAAACCACACTGCTCCAACATTGAGTCATTGAACCAAGAACCTGTATGAGAAACTGAACCTGAAAATGAAAAGATATAATTGGCATGCGCACCAATATGATCAGTAGGGATTCCAAGAATAAAAAACAACTGAATCCAGTAGTTCTCTTTTCCAAAACAGTCCACTGACACAAGATTGAAATACAGATATAAAAGTAGGGTTTTTAGATTTTAAAATATGGAACATGTTTTTCTGATTTAAAAATCCAACACACACCACACACCATTTCCAAAATCATTTTTCACTTTATAATTGAAAACCAAAATAGAAAATACCATGTTTGGGCTAGTGTAAAAAAAGTAAAAGTGAAAACTAAAAATAACCTAGTGAAACGGAAAGTAAACAAATTATGTAAATAATCCAATAAGAAATGGTGATACTAAATATCCCTAGAAGACCCTTGGGCATACTCAGTTTCAGAACCACATGTCAGATTATGGTGAATATCCTAAGTCTATAACCATCTAGGCACCCTAACTAACCAATCTAGTGGCATAGCCCGCCTGGCCTAACAAAAAATCCAGGGGTAAAAACTCTTCTAATCGGGGTTGGTCAGTAACCATCACTCAATCATCAAAAAGACACCCATGAACCCATGGTGGTTATAATAATACTGTGTAAGTAGGAAGGCCCTCGCACGCGTGACTCATCTCACCGCAATTGCCAACCCCAAACACGGATGCTTCCTATGCATTCACCCATAATGGGTTACCCTAGATAGGATCACCCCATATTCTTATAGATATGCATATATGTCAAACATACAAAGTGCCAACCGGTCCATCACATCATTCATTTATCAAAACCTCTTCATTAAACACTTGGAGTTGTAAATCGGGCTACTAGTTTTACATAATCAAAATCCTTCATGAAAACATTGCACAACCTGTTTTAAGACAACACTAAACACTGCTTTTATTTTTAAAAATCCAAACGGGCACATACACATGGATTTATTTTTAAACCAATTTAACGATCCACACAGAGAGTCCCGCATCTTTTAAAAAACAGGAACCGCTTATAAAACCAAGGATTTGAGAAAAATAACAATTCAAAGAGAGTAGAAATAATTTATACAGGAACACTAAGTTCCACAAAAAGTTTTGATAAGAAAACACCACTCAAGACACCCAAAAATTCCATTTGAAGATAAATACATTTATTTCTAACCATGTTGGAAAAGCATAAAAAACACTACAATTAATAAACAATAATTCTTATAAATGTGTGAATAATATTTCTAAATTAAATGAAATCATGAAAGTACCTATGGAAAGATTTGGAAAGAGAGAAAAAGATGGAAATGCCTACCTCAATAGTAGGACCAATTTAACACTCAAAAGTTGACCAATTTATTAGTGACCACTCAGAATTGCTCCACACACACGCACATACCTTCATATATATATATATATATATATATATATCTTAGTTGAATGCACGTATTCCCCTCGCCATGAGGGAATATGTACATGGGATATATATGTGTGTATATATTCATACCTTTGTATATGCAAGCACACACCTTCAGAGTCGTCCAGAACTCACTACAACCATTATAAAGACCATAAAAACATAGCGGCAAAGATCAACACACACCTAACTAAATTATTAAGCAACAAACACTATACACAACCGTTTTTCATAATCCAAGACACTATTTGAAAACAAGCCACTTTTAAAATACCAAAGGTCCTTAATCCCCAAGTTTTCAGGGACACACCTCATTTGAAAACCCAAGACATACTTGAAATCAATTTACAAAAACATTTCAAATGTGGACAACTTCACTAAACCATCGAAATATCAGAAATCCACCCAATAACAAGTTTAAAAACATTAATAAGAAGCCTCTAAAGGTAAACCCTCTTTGAAAACATTTAACAAAACCATTTCCAAAACAACATCACTTATCCAGATTCAAATGTATAAACAAAAAAATGTTCATGAATAGAAGTGCTTGTCAAAACCTATTTTTAGAAAGTCAAACCAACGATAAATAATTACCATAAACTAACTACACTTGTAATATAAGTGATAATCAAGGTCTAATAATTAAATACTAAAACACAATAATCACATGGAACAAAATTTGAAGAAAATTCATTGAAGAATGAACCTAAACACGTGCAAATTAAAAATAACCTCAACGGAGGGAAGAGAATCGCTCCACGGACCAACTGCAAAACCAAGAAGCTGAAAAAAAAAATACGTGAAAACTTAACCCAAGGAAATAGAATTCTGATTAAATTGAATAGAAAAACACCAAAGAAAAGAAGGAAAATTATACCAAAAGAGATGAGGTCTTCTGAAAAATGGAGTCGCGGTCATAACGGAATTGGGTGAGGGTGTTGCGTAAGATATTTTTGGGCCGCACCGAAATAGGATGTGATTAGGGGTTCAGATTCGCTGGTGGTGCTCCAAGCTGTGCGGAGCAAAGGTGAAGGGGAGTTTTGTTGGGCCAAAATAAGCAGTTTGGGCCGGATTTGGAATATCTGTCACGCGGGAGTGGCCGGCATGGTGCTCCAGCAAGGTGGAAGGTGGACAGGGAGGTAGTGAGGTCGAGAGTGCGGGGTGCGGAGGCTGGAACACTGGTGAGGCAGCGGTGTCCACTAGGGTTGTCGGTAGGCTGGGATGTAGGCGAGGCGGACAGTGAAGGAGGGGCTGATAGGGGTCTTGGAGGGCGACCATCACAGGTGCTCGAGGGATAAAGGCCAAGGTGGAGTACAAAGGGTGAGGGGCATAGCAAGTCGGCTGGTGTTGCAGGAGGGAGGAGGGGGCACTAGGCGGAGGTCGAGACGCGGGCAAGGCAGCGGTAGGAGGTGGCGTCGCTGGCTCTACAGGAGGAGGGTGAGCAGGGAGGTGTGGTGTACATCCGAAATGGGGGTGGGAGATGGGATTAGGGCAGCTTTAGGGTTTAGAAAAAGATAATAACAATAATAATAAAATAATAATAATTTACATGTTAATAATAATAATAACCTACTCATAATAATAATAATAATAATAATAATTGATGTGTTAATAATAATAATGACCTACTCATAATAATAATAACAATAACAACAATAGAAAAAAAATGTTTCTTTCTTGATAATAAAAATATTATTAGTATTAGTTAAAAGATAATAATATTAATGATATTAAAAACAACAAAATATTACTAATATAAACTAACTGATTATTAAATTGAAATCTTTGTTTCATTTAATTTTGAACAATAAAAATAATCAATCAAACGTGCAGTATACAGGACCAAACGCACAATCGCCGCTAGCAGTGCGGTGACTGTGCAGTGGCCTGAGACATGCCAAAAATATCATATTTTCAAAAATTTCAAACCCAGACACAAACCCAACTCTGTCCAAAAGGTGCAGGACCGAGAAAAGAATAAAATAATAGGCGTTCGTGGCCGATGTGTGCCATAATTAAATTTTGAAAAAAGGATTAAATTTTTTAATCTTAATTCATATTATATAATAAGGTCCACTTATTTTTTGACCACAATTATTAGTTAAAAATAATTACCATGATTAAGGTAAAAAAGAGTTTACATAGTGGTTAAACATAAAAGATAAGGTATTAAAATGACACAAAACATATAAAACCCCCATTTTATGGACATATTTATACCTTATAACATATATTATATATAATTTTCCATTATTTGTTCCTGATTACATGAAAAAAACGTGGGTGCAATTCACTCCTTTAAAAAATTACAAGTGTGCCACTCATCTCACTTATAAAAGACTACCCCATATCCTCCCCTATTCACAATTTAAAAAAATTATAATCTATACCCAAATAACTTATAAATTTACCTCACCTAATCCTATAATCCTTTTTTTATCATAAATCCAGCAAAGTTAATAATTTTTTTCAATCCAAAATAAATTGTTCAAAGAAGTGGTAAATTCATAATCCTGCGCTTTTGTTTTATTTCTTTATCCACATTTTAAAAATATTCTTATATTATGATGATATAATTATACTAGTATCTCCCATATAATTATACATTATTATGATAATTTAATAACCTAAATCATTCTCCTCTTCCATCAAATGATTTATAAAATCATCATTTGTGTGTATAGTGAAATACCACCTTGTGAACAGATTTCATTCATTTTTCCATTACCAAATCTAACAGATGGAAATAATGATGGATTTATTATTTATATATGATATTTATTATATTATTATAACATTTTAATTATGAAATCACATATAAATATTTTACCTTCTATTCCTTGAGGGATTTGATAACGTCGCTTGTCTGTATGGCGGACTACCGCCTCTCGAAGAGAAATTATTCATTCTTCAATTATGAATTACATGGAAGGTAATAAGGACAAATTTAATGAATATATGTGATATTTATGTCCTAAAAAATACCAATATATATTTAATAAAACATATAAATTCATTAATTCCAACCCTTTTTAAAACAATATTATTGCTCATTCGTACAGAAAACTACTTCCTCATGAAATGATACGATATGTATTTCATTTATGTTTTTAGTTAGATGGTAAAATGGAAAGATTAAATTAATATATATGATAAAAAAATATATATGATATATATATATATATATATATTTGATATATATAATCTATATATTACATCATACTTATTATTCAATTTTGATATATTATTTTCTTTCATACGTTCCATCCGTGGAGAAAATGGAAATAGTGTTCATGTGTACGTATGACCTACCGTCTCCATGAATGGTGTAGTTCATTTTATACCAATATCATTAATATATTACTCTAAATACATATATAATGAATATTTATGTCATTTATATCATGTTTAAAATTCTTTTAAATAATATAACCTTGATCAAAGTAAATAGACAAAAAATGAAAACCCAAAACAAATATGAAATTGGAAATAGTTATTACCTAAAATGTAGTTTTAGCAAGGAATTTTTAATAAAAAGGTAATGAAATTTCATAATAAAATCCCATATACTATGATACACATGAATAGAGTTATTAAATAGATATATAATGAACATATATTAATTATATGGGAGGTTTTTATGTGTACGGAGGAAGTCAAGACTTAAGGTAAGGGGATTTATAGTCTGACTTTTATTTCTAAGATACTAATGAAATATTCACCACTAGTTTCTTTTTGGTGGAGTATATAATCGAAATATGGAATTTTATATCATGAATTTCATTTATAAAATTTTATTTAAAGTTTCAATTGATATTATATTTTCACAGGGCTCATGATTCAAGAGTTACTCAAGTAGTATGGAATATCCATCTCACCCATTTACGTTCGTGAGACACATTCCATATTCACCACATATTTAATTTAGGTGGTGTATATAGTTCATATTAATGTAGTTTGTGTTTATTATGCAATAAATTATTTTTATCTACTTATCCATTTGAGGATATCTCTTCTATGGGGTTTTTGGTTAAGAAGATACCAAAGTAGTAAGGGATTTTTGTCTCAATGACTTCTTTGGGACATAAGTTATGATATAAACCTACCTTCTTTTATGAGGTTCATATAATACCCATTTGACATGATATATATTTAATATAATTCTTATAATTATAATTAAATGTTACATTTGTTTATCATTTAATGGGGAATACAATTCAAGAGTTACCAAAGCAGTAAGGATTTTATGACAAAATCTTGTTGTTTATCGAGATTGATTTTGATTGTGCTTCTAATTATGTAATCTTATGATATATATCCTAATAATTATAATTAACATTATTATAATCTAACTATTAATTAAATTATAATTCAATATTTCCATTTTCTCGGACTTTAGTAATTAAAATGATTGAGAATTTTTTTAGGAAAATATTATTTTAGCTCTCTCTTCGGTCAAAAATCCGTCTTCTCCCAAAAACCATATTTTCTGAAAATGATTTCATAAAAAAAGTTAATTATATTTAAAGATTATTTTTAAAATAAAGGTATTTGTAAATGGTTTTATGTTTTAATATGTTTTTTAAATGGTATTTAAATCTTGATTTCATATAAAATTATTTTGAAAATGTTTTTATCTTTCAAAATGTGTTTTTAAAATAAGAAATTATATTATCATGAAGATATGTTTTAAGTGATTTTAAAAGATTAAATTATAAGTTTCAAAGTAAATTTTTAAATAAAATTATTTCTAAATTATTCCATGGCATTCTATTTTTAATAAAGTGATTTTAAAAGAAAAGTCACTTTCCTCAAGAAATGTTCCAAGTGATATTTTAAAATCATTTTCCATATAATATTAAATCCTTTGATTTTACTTATTATTTAATGTAGATAAGAATGAATGATACCATTCTTATTCTTTCTCAGTATGATTACTAATTTTTTCAATGAAAAGTTTATGAAAACTATTTATTTTTCACGGTTTATGCTATGGCGAATTTATGATATATTTATGAAACCTATTTTGTTTCCATGGGTTATTATGTGATGACACGATGAATATTTTATGATATTTTGTCACACATAAGTATTATTTTTATTATGTTATAGTGTTTATGTTATAATCAATATGTGTGGGGATTGTATCTTCTTATAATTAAATGGGTATAAATTAGTGTTCTATGAGATCAAGGGTACACGAGAGGTTATTCCAAACCCAAAACAAGATGCTATACAGGTGATTATCCCAAGGTCAAAAATAGAGGGTAACTGGGAGATTATCCCAAGCCAAAAACAATATGGTATATAGGAGGTTATACCAAGCTCAATAATAGGGTACATGAGTGGTTATCCCAAGCCTGAAAAAGAGGGTACATGGGTAGTTAGACCATGCCCAAAGTAGGTACATGGGTGGTTAGCCCAAGCATGACATGTTGTGAATTTCTTGGTCTATAGCCTTTACATAAGATTTTACCTAATTATGTGTTTTAAAAAATTCCATGTATTCTTCCAATTTTAAGCTCTCATGGATTACAATATTTGATTCCTTGATGACTCATTTCTTATGAACTGTAAACCTTTTTTCCATTACTCAAAATTAAAATCTTTGATATGCGGTGTATTATTTTAAAATGTTATGCTACTACTATCATAAACATATATTCATGATATTATTATGTTACCATTGAAATATTCTGTTCTAATCATACATTTACCGAGAATCTGGACTCCCCCTTTTTTATGTTTCATTTCCCTTGGATTCCAAGAAGGGATTTATGATTGATATGTGGTGTTATAATAAAGGGAATAATGGTGTTATCAAATAAAATTATATGTTTTATTTTATTTTCTAAAATGTATATAAATTTAAATATTTATCTACTTTACCAAGACTATTATACGTTTTGCTCCTTCAGGATACAATACCTTGTATCTAGTGTCAATGTAATGAAGTTACCATTAGCTTCGGGTTATTAGTGTCGGGACCTTTAAAATTTTTATAATTAATTCCAAAAAATTTAGTTTTTTTCTAATAATAAAGATATTATTTTTTTAAATCAAAATATCAATATTATTTTATGGTGATATTTTGTTATTTTTCTAAAAGGGTTGATTTTTTATGAATAGTGAAAAAAATACAAAATTTAATTGAAAACTGTCATTTAATTTCACGAATTTACAAAGAATCATTTTTTAAATAATTTTTTCAAGTTAACCATAGTTAATTTATATATTTACTAAAAAAAATTAATTTATTTTCAATCAAAATTGTGCTAAATTTTGATACAAAATTATTTTTTACTGAATATTCAATTTTCTGGAAAATTTTCATTTCATCACATTTTTTGGGGTTAATTTTTAATCTAATTATCCCAATAATGTGAAATTAATTTGATAAAATAGACCCCATATATTGAATCAAGTGGTAAAAATTTTATAAATACATCACTTTTATTTTTTATTGTTATGAATAGTAATCGTAGTAATATTTCTCACCTCGACATGAGAAAAATAGGTAAGACACGGTTAAAAATATGTGGGGAGGCCAAAAAATATCCTTTACACTTTTATTAATTTTATTTTATTATTTTATTTCGAAAATTTCCATAAAATATAATAAATAAGTAAATTTATTACAAACTTCTGATTATTATAACATTTATATTATTTTAAGTAAATGATAAAGTCAAAGACATCACTCTCTTTTAAAATTTATAAAATCTTGTTTAAATTGATAAAAATAACTTATTTTAGGTTATAAATTGTTGTTTTAAATAATAATTTTTTGATTTTATAATTTTTATTTATTTTTTAATTTTTAGTTATGATATAATTACCTTAAATTAATACACATCACTGAAAAAATGCTTGTGCAACCAGTAGAAAAATCAACGTAAATGGTTTTAAAAACAAAAAAAATCATATTTTTTGCTAAATTATCGTATCAAATGAATTTTATAATTAATAATTATGTATAATTTATTATTAAATATTTTATATCTGAATTGATTTTTAAATTTTTTTGTCATTAATTTATAATTAAAATAATTATGTCAAAAATTACATTAATAATATTTTATGAAAAATAATATTTTATTAAATTATTGAAAAATAATATGATTATTTAAAAAGAAAATTAAGGATGATAAATTATATAAAATCTTATAAATTTTCCATTTATGATCTAATTTTATCCTTTTATGTAAAATTATATCCCTTTATTAGTGAAAGGTGCATTAGCACAGTAAGGTAAAAAATTGTTAACCAATGGGTTAAACCCAATGATGAGATTCAAAATGATATCTAAAACTATATAATTTTGATATGCTGATTATATTAAGAAAATATACTCATTATAGTATAATATATGTCATTTAGGAAGCATTTAACTTGATTTAGACCCATGTTATATTATAATATTTCATGTATTTTCAAACATGAAAATAATGAAATTTCATAAAAAAAATATTTTATTAAATGATTTAAAATTTATAAAAATTAAATAATCATCCAATTGAATTTTATATGGTTTAAATTATAATCCATTATCCATTTATGGATCTCTTTCATTTTTATAGTAACTTTCATGATACCTAACAAGTAAAAATAATTGATACTAGGGTAATCATCAAAAGGGTTAACAGCGGTTAAAACAAAGAGATAAGGATAAAAATATCATATAAACTTATAATATATTTATTATATGAAAATATTTAAAATCATAATCATCTTACATTTTAATGATATGGAATTTTTTCCACATTAAAATTAAATATAACTTATATTAATTTAATACTTTATGTAATTTCAAGAGTACCCCTCTGCTCAGTTATAGAAGAGAACCCATCTTCTCCCCTATCCACACTTCAAGATCCTTTTGGTTCTCAAAATACATAACTAAATCCATTCATAAAATACCTTAAAATTTTAGATAGGTCATATTTTGGGCATATTTCCAACCATAGAGGGATTATGGTATAAGGTAGAGGATGATTCCCAAAAAAGAAGTACAACTACTAACTGAATGTTTTAAATTTAATTATTATTATACCTCATTAAAATTTTATTAAACCATTATTATATAATAACTTAAATATTTCACATATACTGATATTATATTATGTTAAATTAATAATTAATACCCATCTTCTTCTTCCATAAAATTGGAAAATGAATCTATCAATCGTGTGAACGACGGTGTTACATGTCGTGAACCGATGTAATTCGTATTCCATCATCATCTATCATGGATAGTAAAAATGATATATTAAAGTATATATTATTTATATTAATGAAATATTTATCATTCATTAAATATAATATATCATATACTTCTTTACCTTTCAATCCATTGAAAAATAATAACTTCATTTGTGTGCGCATGTGGATTACCACCTCAATGAATCTATGAGATTAATTTTTCATGACCACATCACTTAGAATAAGTATATATATATATATATGTGTGAATTTAAATAAATAATATTATGCTTATTATATAATCATAATTATAAAAATATAAAATAAAACCCACCTTCTTTCCTTCTTGTTCATTGAAAAGTGGAAATGTTACCCATGCATATGTACGACCTTCCATCTCCATGATTGTAATGTTGTTGATTTTTCATAAACATATTTCATGTTAGGTTTTAAAAAGTATAACATTTTTATAAAAATAATAATTATTTAATTATTTTTATTATTCTATAGATTATTTTATAATGACCAATTTTACCATATTCAACTTATCAAAGTCATTTTTGACATATGAGTGAAATCCCATCAAAACAACTGGAATGAACATAATTGATTAAGTAATTGTATATAACATTGTGATAAATAAAATTAAAGGAATAATAAACCAGATTTTATTACTAATTATTTAAATCATTACCATAATATCATTATTCAAGAAGATAAATAATATACCTAGTGAATCATACTCGAGGTAAGGGACACTATACCTGGAGAACCTCATCTTAAATATTTTAAATATTTATTTTCTAAACCTATTTATTATATTTCCATATTCCAAAACTTGTTTTACATATGTCTTTATATGGAAATAAAATAATTATAAAGGTACTTGTATGTCTCTTTTAACTACCCTTCAATGGTTTTCAAAACTAATATTTTAACATATTTTATATAGAATTTTTTGACTTCTACTAAATATACTAAAGCTACGGTTTTCCCACAGCAATGTGCCTCACATTAGAGCCTCCACACTTTGACTCTCTTTAATTTTCACGTACTCCATCGATAAAAAACAACTCCATCCAGCTTCAAGGACTCTTTCACACAACATCCTTCCTCGGCCGAGAAAACCCTACCTTCGAGGACTCCGCCGCGTAGTTTCGACTCCACCTCCCACAACATCCTTCCATGGTCGAGAAAACCACTATCCATCATTCGCTCATTCATCCTACCGACTATTCCCTAGATTTCTCCTCCCGCTGATGCTGTCAACCAAGGGTTCTCACAGCACATAGTCACCGTCTACTCACTTCCCTCCTGTATCCCTCCATGAGTTCCCTCTCCGAATCCCCTCGCCCTACTCTAGGGTTCCTGGTCCTCTCCTAGAATCTCCTCTCCCACTCCCCTCAACTAATCCCCTCTCCAGTTGTGACTCTACCTCCACATGATTCTCCAGGCTCCATGCCCTCAACAAGTTTCTTGAGCATCCACAGTTTTTATATGACATCAATCGATTCTTTTGAGATTGATTCAGATTTGTAATTTTGTCGCCTTATTTGTAGGTTACTCTGCATTTACCAAAACATTCGAAACTATTATCTGTTGATTAATTAAAATTAAATTTGATAAGGTTCATTGTGTTGTTACCAGCGACTATATTTGCAGTTGACTTCGAGCTCTCCCTATCTCCTATGACGACTCACTTCAGCATCCGCTGAACAATATCAATCAATTCCTGTTATACAGGTTCTTCTCATGAATTGGGCCACGAATATTAGAGGTAACCCTAAATTTACCCAGACCTTCTCTACTCTCAATTGTTGATTGATTCAGTTTCCATTTACTGATTTTAACTATGTTTGCACCAGCGATTCTCATTTTAGTGGACTAAGGTTATTCCAATGGTCTCTTCTGTTTTTTATTCATGTTCTTGTTCTTGTTCTTGTTCTATCTCGCGCTTTCAAATAATAGTTCCCACTACATGGATTTTTCATATGCCATCTTATCTTTGAATTTTAGTTGTTCCATTTTTATTTCTTCCACAGAAGGAGGTAACCCGAGCCTATCTACTAAAATCCTTAAACAAATATGGGTTTGATGTTCATTCTATCATATCTATTTTTTCTTCATAATATAAACATATATAATTAAAAAATTACAGTTATCACTTTACGCATTTTTCACCAATCTTTTACACCGCATAATATCTTCTAACAGGTAACTACTAATCTATTTATTTGTAGTAAACAATTTTCACAGTATTATTTTCCCACGGTTCATGTAATTCTCATTACTAAAATTTCACTCCAGTGCAACTAAACATCTGCAATTTCAAAATTGAAATTGCCTAAAATAATTACAATTATCTCTTTATGCATCTTTGTTTTTTCCAAATCTCTATATATTACATCAACTACAATTTATTATCTGACCTGCTTCTCTATTTTCAGTGCAGCTACCAAGAAAACATCATTCACTTACATAGGCACATATTCTACAACCTTTGTGCATAGAAGGAAATGTTGTTTTCTTTGACACCACATAATATCATCTTAAAGGTTTATGCTAATCTATTGAATTGAATTAATCAATTTATACTTTATTATTTTATCACGGTTCATATATTTCTTATAACTAACATTATACTCCTATCCAATTAAACATTTAGACAATTTTCTTGCCTATGGTCTATGAATTACATTATCAGTACATTCAACTATCCATATTTTTCTTTTCACACCTTGACAATCATATATATGGAACAAAATTGCAATCCTATTTTCCCCGCCAAGCTATGGAAAAAAATGTTAGAGTCGATGGATGATAAGTATGGAAAATAAAATGTTTGTGAGTTCTATATTCTATTCCATTTAAATACTTCAACTTAATGTCATTTTTTCACATTAGTAGTATTTGTCATTACATTCAATATAACATTAATGGAATCTACTAGGAATTCTCCAATGTCTTCTACTGTTTTCTCAGGTACTAGGTCACCATAACCACTATCAATTTTTTGCTCACATATGGAGTCACAGAAAATCCATTTTGATCTCTATATGTCAATGGTTTGTTGTGACTTTATTTTGAGGAATAAAAAAGTACACTAAATAACTTGTTTCCATAATATTGTAAATTAGATGAATTTAACTTCTATTTTGACCACAGTGCCTATGAAATTTGTTCTTACATCAAATAAAAACATGTCTCTCCCTAAAAAATCTACAGAGTTAAGGTTACAGCAGAGCCAACTTATGAAAAAAACATGAATATGGTAAGTGCTCTGTTTTCTTCTCTATCTCATGTCTTAATTCATATCATTGTTTTACTGTATGTATTAGTTAAAACCGACACAATAATAGTGTCCACATGAACTAAAATTTGTTTAATGACATCTACATAAATGTTAGCTACTACATCAACTGAACCATTGTCACCTGATTGCATCACACATGCAGTCGCACGAATTTCATTATCATCTCTGTCTGTAAATGGAAAGATCTTATTATACTACACAGAATAAAACATTACACTACCAACTGCTTTGTGTTCTAAAAAAATTTACTAATACCTACCTTAATCATTCATGACAGTTCCTGAAATATCTACTCCTCAACCATATAAAAACATGTATGGCCCATCAATCTCAAGAGATGCAATGTTAAAGAGGAAGGAACTTCTAAAGGAATGACATAAAGTTTGTAAGTCATCTGTTATTTTTGCATCAAATTGTCTAACTAATAAATGGAACACAATAAAAAGTTTGTCATTATAGTGCTATGTTCGTTTATAATTGTGATACTAAATTTCTTTGTCTCAATTTTACATCTCATTACAACTGCCAACATATTTGTGCCAACATATACTACAGATTCATCAGTTACATCTACCAATATGACTACAAATGCATTAACTGGACCACTATCAATTGATGGCGACACACACGAACTCACACAAATTCCATTATCGTCTCTTTAGAAAAATTGATAATTCTGTTGTCTTTAACATAATAGTACACAACACTTGAAACTGTTGTCCAAACTAACACAACTGATGGATATGTAACTTCATATTTGACAACAGTCCCTGAACATGATGCTCCTCAATCAAATACAAACATGTATGGACCATCAATCCCCAGAAATGCAAGGTTACTACGGAGACAACTAATAAAGGAACGACAATTTGTTTGTATGTGCTACTTTTTTTTCACCATAGAATGTCTTACTTATTATAACTTTTCTATATTTAGTTTCATTATTTATTACATTTTAATAGCATCTACAACAACTAGAAATGCTTTAGTTTTATATTTTGATGAGTCTGCTACTCAAATAACTGAACCGGTATCAAACTATGATATCACACGTCGGGTCACAGGTAAGCCCTAATCATCTTGTAATGTCAATAATCACTTTTGTTTCAATTTCATTCTAAATAAAAATAATGTAGCATTAGATATTATAGTGGCTACAAAATCAACGACAACTCCTATAGGAATATCTTCAGTGATGTGTACCAATCAGTCTACTACTACAATTACTACAACACTACCAACAATTTTTGGTAGAGATGGAATTACACCTGTACCATCATCTCCTTTATGTATAGATGGATAGTAGTTTTTAAATTTACCAGTATCAATTATTACTATTCATGGGGCAATTAATAATTACATAAACTACTAATATTAAACTTTTTAATTGAACATTGTGCTAGAACCATCTTCATGTCCATCAATATTGTCTTCAAGAACAAACAAATGAAAACAAAGACCATAGGACCTGACACTATATCCACTACCATTCTGTAAGTAGACTGTCAATGATTTTTTGATGAACAAAATGTTGGTTTTTTAAACTCAGCATTCACCGCATAACAGTTGGCTCAATTTTTTAAATATCATTAATGATTGATGAAGATATTCCGACATATGATTCACTAATATCTTCAACACAGTGATGCCAAAAATTGTATCTAAAAGTGGATATCCTTGTTAGTTAATTTTTTAATTCTAATAGTTTCCTGAACAAACAGATTTTGTGTTATCGATTATTTTCATGACAATGAAAATATAGTTTTTTCAATTAACAATATTCTCTATAATTAGAAATAAAATTACGGTAATTTTTTCCTATACATGTGAACCTAACATTTCCTGTTATAGAAAACTCACTAGAGCAGCATAATGTCAAGATCACAGGTTAGTGTGATTACTAAACCTGCATTACTATTCTATAATCAACCATCATCTTCTTAGAATATCACTATGGTTTTTTATTAATATGTTCTACATTATACTATTTTTCAATCAGGTTATTTGGACATTGGTGACCCATCTAATGTCTTTCAATATTTTCACTCTTTTATGTGGTTTGATGAGAGAAATAAGAACTACAACAATAGAAAAAACCTGTGTTTCTCACTATGTTGCTCGATGGGAAAAATATCTTTGGGATTACTACTATCTTGTCCTGTGTACCTAAGGATGTTGGTAATCAATCTAACTACCACTCAGTCCCAATATTTCCAAGACCACACGCATGTTTACAACTCAATGTTTGCATTCACGTCCATGGGTGGAAAGGTAGATAGGTCATTCAATAACGGTTGAGGTCCATGTATATTCAGACTACATGGACAAAACTATCATCGCTTGGTAATTTATGTTCACATAATGGACAACTACCTTGTATTGCAAAACTATACGTGTATGATAATACACAAGAATGTCAGAACAGGGTCTGCAGAATTGGGTATTGGTCTATTTCAACATTACGTACTAAATTTTAAAACATTGCATCATTTAATATTAGCTAATAATGTGATTGATGCATCTTTGATTCCAGTAATCAACATTCAATTATTGACGACAATATTGTACTTAAACTACAACATATGCTACATGAGAACAATGCTTTGGAACAAGAAATCATAAGTGCAAGGGATGTTTTGAATCATCGCGAGGTACCAACATTTAATCTATGACTACCTAAAATAAGACATACAAGTGAAGCTACATATAACCTACTGAACACTTCTGAAATTTCTATGTTTATTTTCGGTGATATTGAAGATCTGCACCAAGAATGTGATATCATCATTCAAAGGAAAAATGGTGATTTAAAAAGAGTACATGAGCCTCACCCATTATATATTCCATTGAAATACCACTTATTTTTACAGGAGGTCAGGAAGGATATGTTGAAAATATATTGAATCGATCACTCCATTCACAAGAGGTACTGCACTCAGGAAGGTAGCAATGGGAGAGTACTTGTCCTTTCACTTTCAATTTTTTCAAAATAAAGGCTCAACCTTATTACATTGTAGAAGATTATTGCAGCAGTTTATTATTGATGCTTATATAATGATTGATTCTCAAAGACTATCTTTCATTCAATTCATTCAAAAAAGGTTGAGGGTTTATTTATACAATGGGTTGCAAGATGCATTTCTACGAGGAGACCATGAAGGGTTATCCTGTGTAAAGCATATCATTTTGCCTTCATAATTTATCGGTGAACCTAGGTATAGGATTCAGAATTACTAGGATGCAATTTCTATTTGTAATTGGGCAGGGTATCCAGATCTATTTCTAATATTCACATGTAACCCAATGTGGCCTGAAATTACTCGATTTTTTTGAAATAACAATCTTCCTCCAATTGACTGCCCTCTGATATTATCTCAAATTTTCAAAATTAAGGTTGACCATCTAATGAATGGTTTATGAGGGGGTAGTTTGTTTAGAAAATCATGGGCAGGTAACGATCTATATATTTAATATTTATAGTTTTTTATTTCATTTCTTAAATTATATCATCTTCTATTAACATTCTATAACAATATTTTTCCCATGTAGTTGTTCGAACCATGGAGTTTTAAAAATTTGGCTTACCTCATATCTATATCCTATTATTTCTTTTCCAGGAAAACAATGTTAACACTCCTTCAGATGTTAATAGAACAGTTTGTGCTGAAATTCCGAATCAATGTGAATACCCAAAGCTGCATGAAGCTGTTACAAAATTCATGATGCATGGCCTTTGCGGTGATGCCAACCGTTCCTCCCCTTGTATGAGAAATGGAGTATGTACAAAATTTTATCCAAAAAAATATGGCACACACACTTCAATTAACGAGGATGGTTATGTGGTATATCGTAGAAGAGATGATGGACGTACGGTGGTTAGAAATGGTGTGCCTTTGGATAACCGATTTGTGGTAGAATACAGTCCTATTTTTCTTTTAAAGTATCAAGCTCATCTAAATATTGATGTTTTCAATAAATCATCTTCTAAAAGTACCTCTTCAAATATATTAGAAATAGGAATGATCATGTTACAGTAGCACTCTATGAGAACAACAACAGTGACTACCCAGACAACAATGTGGATGAGACAAAGATGTACTATGACTGCCGCTACATAACTCCTTATGAGACTTCATTGAGAATATTTTCTAATGATATCCACCCATTGAGATGTTGAGTTTCCATTTACCAGAATAAAATATTGTTACTTACAGTGACAATGTTATTACTGATGATGTCCTCACTCATAGAAATATTCTGGAATCAATGTTCACCACATGTTTTAAAGAAAATAAAACTCACCCAGAAGGTAGATTTCACTGTTATGCAGAGTTTCAAACTAGATTTTTCTTCCACTACAATGAAAAAAATGGAATCCTTAAAAATAGGGATTCAGTATTGATAGACTACACTATGTCCCTCCAACAATGGGAGAGTCGTTTTACTTTCAATTACATCCAACAATAATAAAAGGAGTGACTTCATATGATGATATGAGAATAGCGAACGGTATTACTCATGGAACATTTAGAGAGGTGTGTTATGATTTAGTACTACTGGTAGATGACGCTGAATTTATTGAAGATATGAGGGAGGTGTCAGCCTGGGAAAAGAGACATTGTTTACAAAGGCTATTCGCAAGCATGTTATTTTAAATAACATATCTTTCCCAGACATTGTATGTCATCAAACCTGTGACTATCTTGCTGAAGATATTTTGTATGCCGAAAGATGAAGGCTATAAATTCCAGGTAATTCTGTATGTTACTCATTTTATTTAAAAAACAAAATTATGTTATTTATTTATAATTTCTGATGAACATAAATAATATCAAGATAATTAATTCATATTATTATTTAATTAAATGATCCCTCATCTGAATACTATATTAATATTTATTATATTTATTTAGGAGTATTTTTCTCTATAATCCACTCTTTTTTTACTTCATGATTGCCTATTGGTTACTATATTCTCACAGATGAGTTCATTCTACATCGTCTAAGCTATCTTTTATTTATTCTACATTATTTTAATGATCATATATAGTTTATTTTTCATTTCTATGAAACTATATGCATCATTTCTGTAGATTTGACATTGGAATATCGTCAGAGGCATATGTATGCTCTCCTTGAAATTGAGCAGATTTTACAAAGTAATGGTACTTCTCATCAGTTTTATCCTCCTATACCAGTTCTAGATTCTGCAATTGATAGTTTTCAAAATCATTTATTTGAAGAAGAACTAAATTAAAATAGGGAGCAACTTCTAAACTAATATAGTACTAAAAAATATATTCTTACTGATGAATAGAAACATGTGATGGATTTCATTATGTCTTCATTATCTTCAAATTCCGTAGGTTTCTTCTTCATACATGTATATGGAGGCCCGGGAAAATCCTTCATTTGTAATATTCTAACTACTTTGATGAGGTCAAACGGATCGATTTTTCTAGCTATTTCTTCGAGTTGAATAACATCATTACTGCTTCTGGTGGGATGAACTACACATTCTAAATTTCGTATTCAAATCTCTATTACTGAGCAGTCAGTTTGTAATATTCAGCAAGGCAGTGATCTTGTGGAACTTCTACACATGAAAAAATATATTATTTGGAATGAGGAGTCTATGGTTTATAGGTACTAATTTGATTCTCTAGACCATACGCTAAGAGATATAATGTCAGTAATAAATGTTAATGCTCTGAATTTTCCTTTTGGTGGTCTAACAGTTGTATTGGGGGGATATTTCCAGCAAGTACTTCTATTAATAACCAATGGTAACAAAAGCAACATTATCTTTTCAAGTATTACGTCTTCATATCTGTGGAAACATTGCCAGGTCTTAACTCTAAAAAGGAACATGAGATTGCATTCAGATACATCCACAAATAATTCTGAGGCTGTCCATGAGTTTAAAATATGGAACTTGGAAATTCCAGAAGGTAGAGTTGGAGATCCCAATGATGGTAAAGTAGTCATGAAAATTCCTTCTAAAGTATCTTCTTACCACCTCTGAAAATGATATGGCTGCAATTATTGACCATAAATATCCTAATTTAACTGATAATTATGGTTATGTATCCAATCTGAAAGTCAATGCAATTTTAGCTCCAACTTGTGATGTTGTTCAACAAGTAAACAATTATATATTGTCTCTCACTGACTCTGATAAGAGAGATTACTTCACCTCTAATTCAGATTTCAATGCCATTTTTGATACTGATAGGGATGAAAACATATGCACCTCTAAAATGTTGAGTGGAATCAATGTCTCTGGGTTGGCTGCCCAGAAAATTACACTACATATTAGTGTTCCAATTATTTTACTCAGAAATGTTGATCAATATGTCAGTTTATGTAACATCACTTTTATGATTGTTATGCATTTAGGTATCATGTGATCGGAGAAAAATTTTTGAGTGGTTGTAATTCGAGGTATTCGGCTTTCATTCCAAGACTGACTATGACACACTCTGATCATAGATGGCCTTTCATATTACAGAGAAGGCAATATCCTTGAACTATTTCATATGCAATGACTATTAATAAAATTCATGGAAAATCATTGTCTTCGGTTGGGTTATTTCTTCTCAAGCCTATTGTAAGAACCCGGATCTTCATTTCCGGTATTTCCTTTCCTTTCCTGAAGTTTTTGAGAAAATGGGAGTTTCTAGAAATTTTTGAAGTACACGCTGTGTACTCCTTTGCCGCTCGAAGCCGTGTGCTGGTCGTGTCCGGGCCGCACACAAGGTGTGTAGGGGTGATGTGGAGGCCTCTTGAAGAGGAGTACAGAAAAACTGAGTACACGCCGTGTACCCCAGAAGTACACGCCGTGTATTTTATTTTTTTCTCTAAATGTATCGGGTCGTTCCTAATCTCAAGAATGACCTTCTTCTAGGTCTCGTTCGGCCGAGAGCTCCCGAATGGCCACAATTCTTCTCTAAGCCCTCGAGCTTCTGTTTGATCTCTGTTTCAGCCACTGTCGATTGCATTGGAACCACAGATGTGAGTTTTTCCTTCTCCTGGAGCCTTGTTTTCCATTTTATCCTCTTTCTAAAGATATCGTGGGATGATACTTTTGGAAGTTTTCACATATCATCGATGTTCTAATCAGAATAAATCATCATGGTTCAAATACATTGATCTCCTAGCATCGAGGTAGGTGGTTTGTGCCTTTCTGTAGGAAGTATTTGAATATTTTGTGCAATTCCACCAATTCCCTTGAACGGGGTCTTTTGTGTGTTTCATATTTTTCCCTTGTTGTTGCCTTGTTATCTTGATTGCTTGAGTAGAGGTAATTGCTTTTGAATAGGGTAATTTTTACTGTACTCTAGATGTTGTCCCATGATTGTTTTTCTTTTTCGGTGTTTTTCCAGTTGCCATGCCTTATTGTATGATAGTAGAACTATTGTACTACTATGTTGTTGTTCCTTAGAATGATATCCAAGTTGTTCTTGATGTTTAATTGGGGCGATACGCACTCCATGCATGTTTGTTTTACACAGGGCTCAGAGAACCTATTGTAGTGGACCATAGGGAGAATGGATATAAGGGCTTCTCTAGAGTGTCTTTAATTTACGATGTGAGACCACAGGGGGAATTGAAAATGAGTGCTTCCTCATAGAGTCTTTAGTTCCTCGACATGGGCCACAGGGGGTATGATACATTGAGTGCTTCTCTAGAGATCCTTTAGTATGATAAAAACTATAGGGGGAATTGACTATAAGTGCTTCCTCAAAGAGTATTTTCTTTAGCTGAACCAGAGGGGAGAGACTGTGTGTGCCTCCCAGAGGGTTGCTAGTACTTGTAGGTTGAACCATAAGGGTTAGGCTCTGAGAACTACCCAGGGGGTTACCTATTTTTCTTCTTGTTGATTGGATATTACTTGTGTATATGCTAGACACTGTGGATTGTAGCTTCTGTGTGCTTTCCTGTTTACTGCTTCTTGTATTTTTTACTGCCATGTATTCACTGACTGTTAGACATTCATCTTTGGGTGGTTGCCTACTCGGACCTTGTCTCACACCCTGTTTGGGCCATTATTTTGGGCCCAAATAGATTATATTGTTGCAGCTATAGATAAGGTCAATTTCCCTTCTACTTCACTTACTTGACTTGTTGTGTAGCTGGAGAGCATGGGACCAACCTATGGCTTGCGATGCTGAGGAGTTTACCTGTTTTATTTTTCACTTTGGTTTAGTATTGTATTCAACATTGTGACTTGTTTGGATACTTTCCTAGACATATGTATCATGCATCATTTTATATGCATGTGTGTGTTCTCCAGTTGTTTACTGTTAGTCTTCTGTTGTTTATCGTTTACTCTTCTATGGATGGTTACAGTTTCGTCTATTGTCTATGTTTTTCTTCCGATGTGTACTCTTCCAATGAGGGCATAGTTTCCCCACTATCACACCCAAGGCCCTCAATAATATTCGGAAGCCTCTTGCATTTGGGGAAATGTGCTTGAGGCCATGTGATCAACCGGGTACGGGGAGCCTCTGGGTGGCTTCCAGAACCGGGACATTATGAAGTGGTATCAGAGGGTTTCTTTTCTCTTGATTTACTGTTTGGAGCCTTTAGCAAGGGATATGATCGATTCAGTACATGTTATTAATCTATGCTTGAGAGTAGCAAACATGTGTACAGGGAAAAGCCGATCTACCTCACTTATTACAATTTTTTGATTTTTCTATGTTACATTTGATCTGGTTTCAGCTAGAGTGATTCCCATGCTTGTGTTGTTATTGTTATTGATATTGTGGTTCTATTTCTGTTACAAACCCATGATATGAGGGTATTCCATCTCAAGCATCATATAGGAACTTGTTAGAAATCACATTCCATACATTCTTGAAATGCCATCTAGGGTGCATTAGAAATTGCATGTTATTGTGATAGATGTTGTGTATATTATGTATGTTGTTGTGACAGATGCTTTGATAGAATTCCTGCAGTTTGATAGAGAGGTCGTTTTTATTGTACCTTGCTTAAATGAATTCCAAATTTTGTTTCTTGAGGTGTTATGGGTCCTCTTGAATCAGAAATTGGTGAATCATTGACCTTTTTTTCCTTAAATATGACTGTATTGGATCCCAAGCTTTCATTTGTGGGGAGTATGGGCCCTCACGAATCCAAATTTGGCACCTTCATTCTTGTTTTTCAGTGTTTTCTGAACTTCAGTGTAGTTTCAGAGCTACTTCCCAGAAAAAACCAGAATACACGGCGTGTACTTTAAATATACACACCGTGTAGTTTTTAAACCATGTCACTGACTGTGTGAACAGAAACACGGTTTGTTAAAAATCTCCAGGAACATGCCGTGTACAGTAGGTACATGCCTATAGTAGTGAGCTGTGTACCCAACCGTGTCACTAACAACACGGGTCGGGGAAGCTCGTGTCATACACGTCGTGTTGTGTATGAACACACCGTGTATCCTTCTTCTCAGTACCCGACCGTGTCACAAACAACATAGGATGGTGTTATCTCCTCCTATACATGCCGTTTTTGTTTGGAACACATCGTGTAAGGGTTAGTCATGTACCCGACCGTGTCGCCAACAACACAGGTCGGGAAAAATCTTCAAGTACACACTGCGTTTGTTCGGAACACGTTGTGTAGTCTCAGTCATGTAAACGACCATGTAACTAACAACACGGGTCGTTGAAACCTTGTCTACTACACGCCGTGTCCACAGGGAACATGCCGTGTAGTCTCAATTTAGGAGGACCGTGTGGGTTAGCCATGTAAAGAGACTCGGAAAGGGTAATAGAGTTTCAGTATACGCCGTTTGTGGGGAAAACACGCCGGGTAGTTTTGGGGTCTTACATGACTAGGGGTGGAAGGAGTACATTCCCATGTGGATGGTTTAAGTGAACACGCCATGAAGTTTTAATACACGTCATGTAGTCATGTTTTGTAAACATTAATGTTTCCTTATCCTATTCCCATTTTGTACTCTTGTGTTCTTAGTCTTTGTTTTTACCGATCTAAATTATGCTTTTGATCTTCCAGAGTTATGCCTCCGAGACATCCTCTGGTTGTATGTCAGTTTCTAGATAGTGACCAGACAACAGATATGGCTGATCAGGGATTCCTGCCGATCCTCCAGTCAGGCCAGCCTTGGCACCTGCTATTGTACCAGTTGGAGGCATTGATGTACAATTTAGGGAAGGATTTTTGAGGATGATGCAGAAATTTCAGGGAGCACCGCCTCCTACCACAACTATGGAAGAATTGAGGTGGGTTTTCTAGCAGCATCATCCTCCTACTTTCATGGGGGAAGGGGGACCACAGGCTATCGAGTCATTGCTGGAAGCCATGCTAACTATCTTTAAGCATCTGGAAACACCTCTAGAGAGGTGGGTCAAGCTCGCTACCTATATTCTACGAGAAATCGCCATGAGGTGGTGGGACGTGATCTCATAGGCGGTTCATCAGCAAGTTATGGCTTGGGAGGAGTTCCAGCGTGTGTTTTACGAAGTCTTCTACCTAGAGTCCCTGATGGTCGATCGAGCTCGGGAGTTCATGAGTATAGATCAAGGTACATTTTCTGTTATGGATTATTCCTTTCGTCTCACCAAGTTGTAGTGTTTCACACCCCTCCGGGGTGGAGATGGGATGCTCTTAGCGAGGAATTTTGAGGATGTTCTCAGGCAGGAGATCCGCTCGTAGGTGAATATCTTCCAGTTCACTTCCATCACTTCCATCGTCAACCAGGTACTGATTGTGGAACTCAATCTGAGAGACTTCAGAGCTGCGAGCCAGGGCAGTTTTGCTTCCAGAGCTAGAGTTCCTCTAGTTGACATCTGGAAGCGCCATAGGGAGTCTACGCGTAGTGATCATAGGAGGTGAGATACATATATAGGTAGCCAGGTAGTATGCTACCAGTGTGGAAGGGTAGGGCACACGAGGCTGCAGTGCTAGAGTGACCCAATGGAGTACCGATCTTATGAAAAGATGGGTCACCTTTAGCGTTTCTTCCAGGTTTTCTCACTGGTAGCTGGTAACGGGGGTTCTTCCATGACTCTTCATTTAGGGGCTGCACCACCAGTTTCTCCCCAGTCAGGGAACTGGAGTTCTTCCAGCTGTTCGGGTGACGTAGAGGTGGTGGTCGTGGCGGTCAGTCACCAGTCTTTCAGCGTCAGCATGTAGGATGATCTCAGAGTGGTCAGGCAGGGTCACAAAGCTGCGGGGCAGGCCTGACTTTTGCGGTGGAGCAGACTTATCAGGAGCAGGATCCCAGACCTTCTCTAGTTAAATGTACGATTTTAGTAGCCTCAGTTTTATCTTCATCTCTTTTCGATACAAGTTCTACGCATAGCTTTATCTCTGTCACGATTGTAGATAGCCTTGGGCTCTGAATCTTTTCTTCTGCCGACTTGTTGACACTGGACACACCTTTGGGGATGAGGACATCAAGTGTACGTCCGTGCATAGAGTGCCCTCTCGAGGATGAAGGGTATTGTTTCTTATGGGATCTCTATGTCCTAGAGCTGACAGGCTATGATGTCATTCTCAGGATGGACTGGTTGGTTCCCTTCCAGGCAGTCGTCGACTGTTATCACCGCAGGGTGAGTTTCATTTCACCAGAGGGTGAATATTTTCTTCATAGAGACGAATGGGATATTTGGGCGAGTCGAGCAGGACTCGAGAATCATGGGCTAGGAGGGGATACGAACCAGATTGGATGTCTTTATCTAGATGACCAGGGGACTTCACATTTAGACATTCCTCATCTGGTGGATCATTTCATGGATGTCTTTCCAAAGGTCTTTTCTGGTTTGCCTCTAGAGCGTGAGGCAGGCTTCTCTTTTGAGCTCGTGCTAGGAGTGGCACTGGTGTCCATTCCTCCCTATAGGATGGATATACCTAAGTTGCAGGAGCTCATCAAGCAGTTGGAGGAGTTGCATGCAAAGGCACTCATCCGACCTAATACTTCTCCTTGGGGTTCGTCTGTCCTATTTGTGAAGAAGGAAGACGGTACCCTTAGGCTCTGTGTGGATTATCAGAAGTTGAACCAGTTAACGGTCAAGAACCGATACCCCTTTGTCGCGGATTAATGATTTATTCAATTAGCCTCGAGGATCCCGAGTGTTCTCGAAGATCGATTTGAGGTCCTTTTATCATCAGTTGCGCGTTAGACCATCAGATATACCTTTGACAGCCTTCAGGAGAAGGTATGGTCCCTATGAGTATACGGTTATGTCGTTCAGTCTCACGAATGCGCCAGTGGTTTTCATGGCACTGATGAACCGAGTGTTCCATCCTTACATGGATTTTTTCATCATGGCCTTCATGGATGATATCTTGGTGTACTCTCACACTCGACAAGAACATGCTACCCACCATGATATTGTTCTGAGTACACTGAGAGGGCATATGAATTATGGTCAACTCTCAAAGTGCCACTGTTGGATGGATCAAATTCACTTCTTGGGTCACGTCATCTCAGAGGCAGAAGTATCTATGGACCCAGAGAAAGATAGAGCTGTAGTTTCCTGGGAGAATCTGAAGAACATTTTTCAGGTATGAAGTTTCCTAGGGCTGGATGGATACTACATACACTTCATTCAGGACATTTCATGCCTAGTAGCACCATTGACAGGTCTGATCAAGAAGGGGGAAAATTTCTTATGGTCAAATTCTTGTCAGTCAGCCTTTCAGGAGTTGAAGGGAAGGTTCACGTCAGCATCGATACTAGTCTTTCCAGATCTATGAAAGATATATACTATTTATTGTGATGCATTAGGTATCGGACTAGGAAATTTGATTATACAAGGAGATGGATTCATTTCGAATGGGTCTCAGCAGTTGAGGCCACATTAGAGGAACTACCCGACACACGATCTGGAGTTAGCAGCTGTTGTTCATGCCATACATTTTTGGAGACATTACCTTCTGGGAGAGCACTTTGCAGTTTTCACCAAACACAAGAGTCTCAAGTACATCTTCACCCAGTGTGATCTGAATCTGAGATAGCGCAGGTGGGTCGAGTATCTTTAGCCTTTTGATTTCGTGCTTGCCTATACGTCGGGAAAGGGAGACACATTGGTAGATGTGTTGAGCAGGAGAACTCATATTAAAGTAGTTCAGTAGGCCAGCAGTGAGTTGCAGCATATTCCTCTGTTCTCTGAGATGCATTTGGAGGTGCACGATAAACAGGGATAGACTTACCTATCTTCTGTAGTTGTTACCTATACACTTCTTGATCAGGTACGAATGAGGCGGATATCAAACTCAGAAGGCTTAGTCCTATGGGATAGTGTGTCAGGAGAAGACCCTCTTCCTAGATGGACAGTGGGAGAGTATGAAATCTTGTGTTTCCATGGATGCGTACGGGTTCCAACAGACATACGTGTGGAGCTGATGCTTGATTTTCATTCCTCAGTTTTGGCAGTTCATCCTGGCGTAACCAAGAAGTATCAGGATCTTCATCGCTAGTACTGGTGGCCAGGTATGAAAAGAGATGTTGCCAGTTTTTCCTTGAGGTGTTCTAAATGTCAGCAGGTGAAGGAGGAGCATCGGCGACCAACAGGCCTTTTACAGTAGTTACGCATTCCGGAATGAAATTGGAACGATGTCATGATGGACTTCGTGACCGGATTGCTGAGGTCACCTCGAGGGAATGATTTTTTTGGGTTGTCGTCGACAGACTTACAAAGGTTTCTCACTTCTTACCGATCAAGGAAACCTTCAGTGTTCATGATCTCGGACGACTATACATCCACATGATTGTACGTCTGCGTGGAGTTCCACACTCCATTGTTTCAGACAGGGATGCGTGCTTTACTTCTCGGTTCTAGTAGGGGCTTTAGAGGGATTTGGGTACACAGGTACTTTTGAGTACAACATTCCATCCCCAGACAGATGGACAGTCCAAGCATACGATCCATGTGCTTGAGGATATGCTCCATGCTTTCATTCTAGACTTTGGCGGTTCTTGGGAGAAGAATATCCCTCTGGTGTAGTTCTCCTACAACAACAGTTTTCAGGTGAATATTCAGATGGTACCTTACGAGGCTTTGTGTGGTAGGCCATGCCGATCAACTTTATGCTGGCTAGCGGTAGGAGAGGGAGATTTATTGGGACCTCGTCTTGTTCAGGAGACCTCAGAGCAGATTGAGTTGATTTGGAATAGGATGGCTATAGAACAGTCTTGACAGAAGTCTTATGCTGATCAGCGGAGATGACCTCTGGAGTTCGAGGTCGGGGATCAGGTTTTCCTGCATGTCGCACCGATATTGGGAAACAAGAGGATTCAGAGATAGGGTAAGCTTTTACCGTGGTACGTCGGGCTGTTTGAGGTATTGAAGTGAGTTGGGCTGATTGCCTATCGATTTCAGTTACCTCAGAGGTACCGGGCCATGCATGATGTCTTCCATGTCTCTTAGGTCTGACGTTACTTTTCACACCCGTCTCATGACTTTCAGCCCAAGGAGGTTGAGCTCGAAGCGGATGCATCGATTGAGTATCATCCTATCCGGATTTTCGATCGCATTAAGAAGGTTCTCCGAGGGCGGTCTGTTCCTCTAGTATTGGTGTTATGGAAGCACGGGCAAGTACAGGACGAGACCTGGGAGAGGGAGGTCGATGTATGATCGCAGTGGCCGGAGCTGTTCGGGGTTTCTTCTTCTCTGCCTCATTAGGGAAATTCAGGGATGAATTTCTTTAAGGGGGGAAGTTTTTAAGAACACTGATCTTCATTTCAGGTATTTATTTCCTTTTCCTGATGTTTTTGTGAAAAGAGGAGTTTTTGGAAATTTTTGAAGTACGCGTCGTGTACTTTAGGAGTACACGCCATGTAATCCTTTACCGCTAGAAGCCGTGTGATGGCCGTGTCCAGGCCACACACATGGTGTGTAGGGGTGATGTGGAGGCATATTAAAGTGGAGTACGGAAAAACTAAGTACACTCAATGTACCCCAAAAGTACACTCCATTTATTTTCTTTTTTTTCATTAAACAGACCGGGGGCGCGCCTAATCTCCAGAACGATCTTCTTCTAGGTCTCGTTCGGCTGAGAGCTCCTAGAAGGTCGAGATTCTTCTCCGAGCCCCCGAGCTTCCATCTGATCTATGTTTCAGCTGTCTTCCGTGGCATTGGAACCAAAGAGGTGAGTTTTTCCTTCTCCTAGAGCCTTGTTTTCCAATTCCTCCTCTTTCTCATGATATCATGGGTTGATCTTTTTGGACGTTTTCTCATATCTTCAACGTTCTAAGGAGAATCAATCATCGTGGTTCAAGTATATCAATCTCCTAGCATCGAGGTAGGTGGTTTGTGCCTTTCTTTTGGATGTCTTTGAATATTTTGTGCAATTCCACCAATTCCCTTGAACGGGGTCTTGTGTGTGTTTCCTATATTTCCCCTGTTGTTTCCTGCTTTGTTTGATTGCTTGAGTAGTGGTAATTGATTGTGAATAAGGTAATTTTTAATGTACTATGGATGTTTTTCCATGCGTGTTTTGGTTTTTCGGCGTTTTTTAGTTGACATGCCTAGTTGTAGGATAGTAGAACTGTTGTACTATTATGATGTTTTTCCTTAGAATGATAGCCAAGTAGTTCTTGAGATTTACTTGGGGAAATACGCGTGCTATGCAAGTTTTTTTTACACAGGGCCAAGATAACCTAGTGTAGTGGACCATAGATAGAATGGACATAAGGGCTTCTCTAGAGTGTCTTTAATTTACGATGCAAGACCACAGGGGGAATTGATGTTGAGTGCTTCCTCAGAGAGTCTATAGTTCCTCGACGTGGGACACGGGGGGAATGAGACATTGAGTGCTTCCCCAAATATCATTTAGTACAATACGAGACTATAGGGGGGAGTGACGGTGAGTGATTCCTTAGAGAATCTATTCTTTAGCTGAACTAGAGGGGCGGGACTATGTGTGCCTCCCAGTGGGTTGCTAGTACTTGCAGGTTGAACCATAAGGGTTAGGCTATGAGAACTACCCAGGGGGTTACCTATTGTTCTTCTTTTTGATTGGTTGTTACTTGTGTACTTTATATGCTAGACATTGTGGATTGTTCGTGTTGTGTGCTTTCCTGTTTACTGCTTCCTTTATTTTTTACTTCCATGTATTCACTGACTGTTAGGAACAGATTTTTCGGTGGTTTCCTAATAGGAACCTGTCTCACACCCTGATTAGGCCCTGATTTTGGGCACAAACAGATTTTATTGATGCAGGTATAGATAAGGGAAAGCTCCCTTCTGCATCAGGTACTTGACTTGTTGTGGATCTGGAGAGCATGGGACCAATTTATGGCTTGCGATGCTGAGGAGTTTACCTTTTTTCCTTTTGCACTTTGATTTAGTATTTTATTCATCATTGTGACTTGTTTGGTTGCTTTCCTAGACATATGTATCATGTATCATTTTATATACAAGTGTGTGTGCTCTAGTTGTTTACTGTTAGTCTTCTGCTGTTTATTTTTTAATATTGTATGAATGGTTACGGTTTCGGCTATTATCTATTTGTTTTTATTCCGCTGTGCACTCTGCCAATGAGGGCATAGTTTCCCCACTATCACACCCAAGGCCCTTTCTTCTAGTCGGAAGCCTCTCGCGTTTGGTAAAATGTGCTTGTGGCCATCTGACCAACCAGGTACGGGGTGCCTCTAGGTGGCTTCCGGAACCAGGACATTACACATGTGTTCTCTCATGGTCAATTATATGATGCGGTTTCTAGGGTTACATCACCAAATGGTTTGAAAATATTAATACAGGATAACACTAACACGTCTACTAGGTACACACATAACATTGAGTATAAATAAATATTTGATAACATTTCTAAGGTATCATTTAAATTTATCTATTTAAATTTTACTATGGATTTCCTATGTATGATGTGTACTTCGATGACTTCTTTATGTGCTTACTATGTTTATATTTCCAATTTTAAATGTAACTGTATAGAGAATAAAAATATCACGATCAATAACCCTATTGAATGAGATTACACCAGAGGACAATGAGACACTATGGATTGAAGTTCGTTTGTTGAACATGTGGTGCAATTAGTCGCCCAAATCTTCCAATGTTGTATTCGCAGTTGATCTAATACTATGTGACAAAGATGTATGTTTACGTTACATGAACAATTTTTGATTTATTTTCATATTGTTCTGTTATGTTCTATACGTCTTTCAACATTTACAAATGTTGTATCTCCCTATCCTCTCTCATCAATATTCTTTACATACTAACTTAATTTTCAATATACATTATTTAGGGAACAAAGATTCAGTGTACGATAAGTAATATTCTTCTTATCTCGAAGTACAAACATTATTTTTGTGAAGGAATGTGCTATATGATACAAAACATCCAAATAGATTCAAACCAAGGAAATTACTTGGGAAGTAGACATCCCTACAGAATCATGTTTACATCCATGACATTTATTCGAAAATGTGATGCAGACATACCATTTTTTATTTTTGACTTTACTTCATATGATGCGATTATTCAAAGGAGGATTCCAAAGGAACATTAAATAGGTATGATTCATTAAAAACTGTTTGTGACTATTATGTGTAGTTGACTTCAATAAAATTATTATTACAATAATATCTTTATCATCTATAAATTTTAAAAACTAAGTTTATTTCATTTATCTATTTTTTTGAAATTATTTGATGTCTACATTACACACATCCAGCGCAATATACGGGAAATACCAACCTATGGATGGAGATTCTTCTAGAGGATTCCATGTCATTAATTTTCTACTCTTAATATATTTCAATGCAGTAAAAAAATTAATCCTTACTATTAGTTAATTTCCCTGCAGAGGTATGAAAATTACCTATAGTTTATGGGGAGACTTTGAGAATGAAATGAAAAGTTATTTGTAAAATAAGAAAGAGTCATCATCCATTATTATAATAAAACATGTACGTGTGAAGAGACTAAGAAGAATGGTTTCAAACTACATTATTCATTTTGATCTCTTAGTAAATATTTGTTCTTTTGAAGAGGTTTCTTTGAAAGTCTAATTAGTTTAAATCATTTCAATTGTTTCAAATTTTTTACAGAGACTATTATTGTGACTACTAATATTAATGCTACAAACATTATATACAACATAGATATTCTAGAAGTAAACAGCTTCAGAAGAAGGTGACCTTTGAACTAATCTATATTTAGTAATTTTACATTTTCTACTTTTTACATCTCAAATATAATGTTGAGTGGTTGTTAATATTTTTTTTAAGTCTGTTATTGTATATTTTCTAGGATTGGGTTGAAAATTCAATCACAGTTCAATACTCCACCACTGATAGCTGGAAACCCTTCTACAGATGTACCATATTGGAACAATAAGAAAACTATATCAAATGTCAAAAACTGTATAGAGGTAACAAAAAGAGAGCTGAGTTTTATAAATTCATTAATAAGTATTTTGAATTATTCAATTATGTCCTCAGCTAATCAGTATATTATTTCTTACTCAATATTTTATAGACTACATGATGCATACTTCCTATAAAAATACAAAAAATTCAATGCACCTAATGTTGGTTTTATGAGTCATGAATTTCTTGTCTGAAGAAAGTACACCATTTAGATGACAGAATTTGGTGCCAAAATTGTAATGTATCTTCTCGTAGGACTAATCCCAAGTTACTTTCATTTAAATTAGTAAATTTATTGTTATAAATTTCTTACTTGTGAACTAATAAATTAAAATACTTATTGATACTGAGAGTGCAGTCATCATTTTAAATTCAACAGATTTAGAGTGAAACTAATGGTTACTGATAACACAGACACCTTTTCAAAAGTTTTGTTTGACAAACAAGTCATGCATTTAATACACAAGACAACTGCTGACTTGAGAATTGCATTGATATACGTAAAACCAACTATATCAATCATGTCAAAAAAATTAAAATTGTAATTCCTAAAATTGAATATTGTTTGATAATTTGATAATCAGGAAGATGACGAATATGTATTTCCTCCTGAACTGAACATTTTCAAATCAAAGACAGTGCTCATATCAATTGAAATATCAAATTTCAATATTAAAAATAATCGTCGTTCAACAGAACGAAACACATACAAGGTTATTTTCATTACCAATAATGAAAACTACATTTGTAAATTCAATGACATCTTTGCATACAATCCGGTAATAGCTAATATCTATTCCAAAATTCATTTATTTTTTAAACCTAGAAAGAATTAATACTATTGTAATTTTTATGAAATATCATCAGAGCATTGACTTTACTAGAGTATGTAGTGAGATTGAATTGAATCAGGTAAAATCTTTTCAATTCTCTTAATTTTTTTCCCTATCAGTAAATAACAGTGTACTGGACTATTTTTCTTAACGTTCTATTGTAGGATCATCAGACTGTTGAATGATTTCAACCCAGTGCAAAGCCTCAATTAGGATTTGTAACATCATCTTCAATTATTTCAATAGTTCAAGTAAATATATGTTATCTTACATAAATTACGTTTAGTACCTTTCCTTATCGATATAAATAAATTCAATTGAGTAGTGGGTCACTGTATTTTGTTTCGGTAAATATTTTTTTCACTTACAGAGAAATCGGTTGACTGACTTCGATAATAAGGATACAGTCAAGCAGAATGTGTCAGTGACTGGTGACTCCACGCCACCATCAACTGATGCCACTGAATTTCATAATCTCATAAAGGATAAATTAAAGGAAAAAACAGAAAAAGTTGATTAAATGTTTTTTATGGTATATATGCATTTTGGAAACACTATTTCAGCTATCTGTTAGTTTCAAATGTCCTATTACAAAATATTTATCCACTACTATGTCCCCTTAGAATGAAGTTTACTAATGAACTAGTGATATTTTAAAATCATAAGTTCAGTAATGTTGATGGAAAAATTATTTGTTTTCCATTAAAACATATTTATGCATGTCAAAATCATATTTTCTCTTTGAATAACCTTATCTTGAATGGTTATTAATGATGTCAATCTTCTAAGTGAAAATCATCACTATAAAATGCACCAAACATTCTTCTGTATCAATATTTCAAATTTATTGTTCATGTGTTATCAAGTATTTATCCAAAGACTCATTATTTTTGGAGGTTGATTATAATTTTTTAATGGTGGATGTTATTCATGCAGGATGCTTTTCATGGTCGACGGTTTTCTTCTATTGTTGTATGGTTTTCATGGAAGACGTTTTTTATCATATTTTCTTGGAGTATGTTTCCTAATAACCTGGATGTTACTAATGATTGAATAGGAAAATTTCAAATGTTTTTTATGCTGAAAATTTTAATGCAGAGAATATAGCATTGGTTTTTCATTCTAGACGTCTTCATTGTTGGGCGTTTTGTTGTACATTACGATTTCCATTTTGAAAAATGTACTTAAGGTTGGTCCTTACTCATTTTATTTAAATGTTCTCCCTTCTATTGATGAATAAATTTTTACTATATAGTTTGACCAAAAAAAGCTGTACTTTTCTTATTAAAATTTTTTTTTAAATGATTTCGAGATCTTATAACATATCTACAATTTTCTGCTCCTCCTCAGTCAGCCTTAGCCTGCTCTGCCTCCTCCTGCTCCGCCTCCGAATTAGTCAGCCATAATAAAGTGTATCATGAAGAGCCCAATTGTGTTGATTCATCTATATTTGGGCATGGAGTGTGTGTAGCTATAGCGGTTGTATTTTAAGGTACCTGACCTCTTATATTAAACAAACCCATTGTTGCCTTCGGGGTGCAGATGTAAGGTATCCAACCATTATATTGAAAAATGGTTTTGTTCATGTTTATTCATTTTTTCTGGTTCTATTATGATTTTTTGTGCTTCCTCATGTTTATTTATTGTATTATACTGAAACAAGGGATTTATATAATTGAAGTTGATGAATTCCAATTCATATCAATGTGGGTCTATTTTTTTATCAAAAGGTCAGGTTTGTTTTCTAATCCTCTTTAAATACTTATATTAATTCGAATTTCAGTGTACTGAACTGCAGGCTTTTCCTGAAAAAACTATGTTCCAGAATGAAATATGTTATGAATAGCATACTTTTTGAAAACTCCCAAGAAACAGTCAATAAAAATACCTTTAGGGAACTATACTAGTTTGTTTTATGTTATAAATTGTTTTGTATTACCTTGAGTTGTCAATATGTAATTTTAAACTATTATTTCAGTGTCCTAATTACTATAATTGACTTCTCCAATAGGTTTTATTACAATTACTTTCCATTATCCAATGATATTAAGGATAATGGTCCAAAATCCTCAAACAAACAAATTGTATAGGTCTTAATAGTCCCAATCATGATTTTCCTCTTTTCTTCAATCCATTTATATATTTTTGTGGCAGTTGTTATGAGCATAAATGAATTTGAATTTGCAGGTACCTATTTCCCAATAATTTGGAAGACATATTGATGAATATTAGAAGAATTGAGTTTTCATTTTCAAGTATTAGTGGACTATTTTGTTCTGTTTTTTTGTTATATTATCGTTTTTTAGAATTTGATCATGATTTAATTTATTATTTACTTCTACAAATAATATTTTACACATTTCTATGACTTTTTCCCTGTAAATGTAGCTTTTGGATTTTAATTTTTCACATTATCATTTCCATCATATATTATTTGAACTTTTTGATGATAAAATTAGTAGTATAACCGCCATTAGAGTTAGTGTAGTTTTAGAATCAACTGTCATTCCTTTATTGATGAAACTCATGTTTCCAATTTAATTTTATCTGGATTTATTTTCAAATGCAACCTTGAAAAGTGATCTGTAACTGATTTAATGAAGTCACGTAGTGGTGATTGGAAAGACATTGAAATAGTTCTGTTTGTTTCTTTATTTCCTATTAAATTGAATAACCACTTTCTGAATAGTGATTTTTGTTCACAAATTTTCCATTTTCTAATTATACATGTTTCATTCCAAAAAAATGCTATTCTCTTTTATGATATCTCATGTTTTTTCCCTTAAAAAAAAGAATAGTATAAAGTGAAGCTATCATTCAGGTTTGGGGCTGCAATTCAACTTCATGTCACAGATATGCATCTGAAGATACATATGTTTGTTGTTTATGGATCAGCGTCCTTTAGTCACAATGACTATTAGTCATGTAAGGTAACATAATACCATCTCAATGTTGTTTAAACTATGTTTCTTCATGTTCTATAATTGGTTTTTTAAGAATTATGTACAGATTCAACTCTTATGGATGGATAAGTCGGAAAAGAAGGGTGAAAAAAGTTGACTAAATTTGATAGCTGTAATTACAAGGTAATACTACAGTTTGACAATTTCATATTTTTTTCATATTTTATTTCTGCATTATTTTTTTACATTCAAAATTGTATTAGACTATTCTATTTACATTAGGGTTAATGTAATATTTTTACCATGTTTTCTAAATTATCCCCTGGCATGGATACTTCATAACATCTCTTCCATGTCTATGTGTTTTCATTGATCCATATAATGTTTAGAACATCCATATCATGTGGTTATTTCACATATTAGTTGAACATGTTTCTGTTCCATATCATTTGAACATGTTTTTTTCCAATATAATTTTATTTTATCATATCTATAACATATCCACCGCATATATACTGGTTTGACTGTTTCATATTTTTTTTCATATTTTTTCATATTTGATCATACAAACACCATTGTAAATATCATTGCTTCTAAGAAAATAATAAAAATCTATTTATTTTACTTAAGCGTTCAACTGATTATTAGGAATTATATTTTTAATCTGGTTTATGTCTGTAGGGTGGGTGTCCTCATTTCCCAGATTTGGTTGTTGTTTCACCCCTCATCAAGAATCCACATACCACCTCTTCTTCTCTGGGGATTGGGAAGGATAGAATTAGTCAAGTGAGGGTAGGCCTATTTCACATTTATCTATACAGGTACATGTGGAATTACAGGTTGCAGAACATAGGATTCTGGTGGCATGGGGAGATTCAGTTCTTCCCTTCGAAATGCATAAACTAAGAGATTTCATTTTGAGGAAAGTTAGGTATGTGAAACATGTGATATGGATTTGAAGAAATGTTCCCATTGAAGGGATGATTTTAAATGGGTACGGTTGTTACTTTTTCAAAAAAAACCTTGCACATTTTAGTCAAAATTATACAATATTTCAATATCCTGTTTCATCCATTATTTTCCTATAGCCTAGATTAGTATCAATCAGTAGTACACTCAAACTATTATCTTTTTATACTCTCAATAATAGGTTCTTAAATATTCTTCTATTTGGATTCATGACATAAGATTTATGCGTGGGTGAGAATACCTTGCTTAGGAAGTTGAATTCGCACCCCCACCTCCAATCTCAGTTGAAAAGGTAGGACAACTATCTGTGCTATAGGAAAAAAATAAATAACCTCCTCAAACAAGTATAGGAACATCGAGAAGCAGGAAAATTTGATGCTGCATAGCCACTCATGGGAAAGATGTGGGTACTTAATGTTGAGAAAACACTAATGATTCAGCAAACACTTTGTTTCATTAATTTGTGATGACATGTATATTTAAAATATGTATTCTATATTCATGCATGTGTATATATTCTATGACATTACATTCAAATTTCATACAATACATCTATAAAAATTACCATTTCTTTCTTAATATTAGGTATTTACATACCTGGATTTAAAATATATAAGATATTGTTTTCTCAATTTCTTTAAACAAAGATTCATAAATTAACTTATATGATTATGTAGGGTAAATAAATTTACTTTCATGTGAAAATATCATTTTTCACTTATATAGAAATTATCATGTGCATTATCAGTTTTCACTTGCATAGAAAATAAGTGTGACATGAATACTGTATGTGATCTCCTATTCAATGTTTTTCTATTATGAATTATCAGTATGAACATATATAGAATATAATTTCATTCCAATATGCATTTATTTTCCAGTAATTCATATTGAAAACAATCCAATTTTTTTTCCAGTGAATGTGTAATTAAATAATAATTCCATGAAAATGCACAGGTTGGGTTCTAAATATAGATATAAAATTGAGGAACATTGAAAATTAGTGAAGAAACAACCAAAATCTATTTGTCTATCTATTTTTTTGATTCAATTTCATGTTGAGTATTTTGAAGTGGTTGTCCACTCTCTGTCATTATCTATTTATTTTATTCAATTTCATCTTCTGTTTCATCTTTGTCTCTGATTTCTACGTCCCTTATTATATGTTGTTCCATACATATGATGAATAGTTTCACTCTGTTTTTCCCCTAACATCCCACAAATTAAATTTATTATAATTTCATTTTTTTCAAGTTTCTCATTTTTATCAATAAAACCTCTTTCTTATAATTGATTTCTATTTGACATTATTTTAGTGCCCACATTATATTTATTGTGATTTAAATTGAATATGAATTCAAATATTTTTCATTGAAATTTAAAAATTCATATACTTTTACTGTATATTGTCCCTTTTTTCAACTATTTTAAGGGTGTCTTCATTTTATATGAACTAATATTCCATTATCTTAAACCATTACTTTCTAATGAAAATTTTCTCTAAATTTTTGTTTCTTATACACTTTTATAAATATTAATCTTTTATTAAAAGAAATACTATTAATTGAAATTGTCATGAAATAGCACGGGCGAGTGCTAGTTCTTTATAAATGGAAAAAAGAAATGTTCTATTTTAATATATATGGAGTTAATGGATTTCCCCACCAATATAAAAATTATTCCCTGTTTGTATTAAATAATAACATTCCATTTTTCATTAAATAAAACCCACCCTTCCCTTTGTTCATGAAATTATAGTTTTGAAAATCGGGGTTTAAAGGAAAGGGATGTACCAATATCAAAAATGCGTTTTTATGGGTTCAAAATTATATTTTCATGATTTTAAAGTTCAAAATGAAATATTATATGTGATTAATACATGTCATAATCCTTGGGAATTTTTTATGATCAGGTGAACCTATTATAGATCTCTAATACATTGGGTAATGATTAGGTTTTCTAAATAATTATATTGGAAGTCAACTATAATGGTTATTCTAATTTTTAATGGTTAATGTAATGATTATATGAAGATTATTTCCCAAGGAACCTACATTAATATTATATTTTTATAGTTATTTTTCATTGAAATAATTTTATTTCAAAATGAATCCTAATGATATTTTGTTTTGAAGTAAATATTATGACCGTTTATGGTAAAATGGTATTTTTTTAAAAAATTTCTTTTACATGCTCTCATATTTTCTAAATAACCCTCATGATTATGATTTTTGGTTAATGTTTTCTTATAATGTATTAGGAAAAAATTTCTATAAAGCATATATCTTATATAAGTAAATGATTATTTGAATTCAATGTTTACTATATAGAAGGAAAACTCAGTTTTTATCTCATGTTTTTAAAATAGACTCCTAGGTTTCTTTCTTTATTTTTTATATGACACTCAATTATATTTTTATGATCATTCCACATTTGTAAATATTTTTCATAGGTTTTAAAAATTATTATTAAAAAATAGGATTTCATGTTTAAATTCATGAATATTTTTCCTAAAAAACATCCTTCATTTTAAAATTTTCATCTTCTGAAAAAAATTGATATTGATTGGAAGTTTCCACATTGTAATATACATTTTAGTTATATTAGATTATGAACTAATTATATATAAATATAAAATTAAATTATCATCAAACTGAAAGGAATTTAATTATTTTATAAATATTTAATTTACATATTTTTTAAGGCTGAGGCATTATTGCTGGTATCATATGAATGGTTCAGATAACTTTGTAAATTATGATTTTTTATTTTGAAGTTAAATTAATAGTTATGAAAACCATCTTGAGTTTATAAGTTTATTATTGATTATATTTTGAAATGCATATACATCCCTTTTTAGGTTTTAAGTGATTTTATTTTGAGATGATTAAGAATATTCTGGGAGAAATTTATGGTAATACAACCCCAGGGTTCAATATTTGTTCTAGTGGAGGGTTTAGTTGATGAGTAATATTTTTTATTTAATGGAAATGAGTTTAAAGAGACTGATAAACTTTAGGGTTTATATGATCTTTGATGTTGGGGAAATTAAAGGTTATTAAAATTTTATAACATAATTTTTATCAAATAAATAAGCATGGGATTCAAATGTTATTTGATGATTAAGTGATTAATGTTATTTCAAAAGAAGATCACTATATTTTTTTGGAATATTATACGATTAAGGTAAACATAATATTACTATATAATATGGGATTTTAGTTGAGGAATGAAGATTGAATTATCTTTTTGAAGAATGTATTATTTTAATGTGGATTTATAGTGAATCGGGTTATTTATTGAAATGTTTTTCATATTTTAGAGATGACATGATTACCTAATATAAATTTTTGGGCATATTAATTTTTGAGTTACTAATGTTTACTGGAGTTAAATGTTAAATTAACTTCAATGAAATATGTGATCAAATACTTATAATTATTAGGTTTAAAACATTTTTTGGAATAGTTTATAGAATTTTAAAATTATTTAATTATCAAGTTATGTAAGGTGAAATTTTCGTGTTATTTTTGGGGATTTGGAGATAATGTTTTATTTATTTATATGAATTTTTATTCAATATGTGAATTATTGTACCTTGTGTTAACCATTTTTGTTTTAGTTTATTTCAAAAAATTGGTGGAATATATTTTTATCCTTTTGTAGAATTATTCGATCTATTATGAGTTTATTTTAGTTCTTTGGACATGAAAATTTAATATTGAATACTAATAATTTGGATCAAAATTGGATATTGTCTTGGAAATTGATTAAAGGATGAAATTATAATTTTTGAGTAACTATATTTTTTTATTATATTAGTCTAGATTGTAAAGGAATAAATTAACTCTTGTAAAAGGATCTTGAAACAAAAAATTTATCCCATTACCTTATTTTCAGATGAATTGATGTTATTTTTCAATCCTTCTTGTTTTATAGTTTTGTGATCATTAACTTTCTCTTGACCATTCACTTTCCAATGATTATTATTATTTACTAGTATTAGTAATTATTTGGAAATTAATTTTTCCATAATTTCCATAGTTTCACTTCCTACTAATACTCTTCTATTTGTAAATATTGTTATGTGTTATTGAAGATTACCTTCATATTTCTCTTTCCCTCTTTTCAGTAGGAAGTATTATTATCCATTTTTAGATGTGTGTTTTAAAAAAAAGATATTTTCATATATAAAACCATTTATTAGTGATAACATGTTCTAATTTTTAGGAAAACGTTTATTATTGGGGGAGAATTTAATATAACAATATTTTAAGAAGAATAATAAGTTTGATATCACACAAGACACGAAACATAGAGCTTAAATGAACCATGAAATATTATTATTTAAATGTCATAGTAATAACATAGCTATTAAATTGAATGTTATGAATAATATTAACAAAATTATGAAATATAAATACAAACATAGGTCATAATAAATAGAAATTTGTTTTATTAATTAATGGGAACTAAGAACCCAATTTTAAGTAGTCATTTTATGATTCAGAAATATGTATTCTTCAAAAAATATTTTTATTTATTTTTGAAGGTAAATATTATAATTTATATATTAAAATTTCAGGAATTTTATTTTATAAAAAGGATATAATTTTTGAATACATAGTTTCATAATTATCTTTGGTTCAATCATTGGAAATTTTCAGAAATGATTAATTTTTTGACGAATAGTGATAAATATTTATTTGTATTGAAAATGGTTTTTTGATTCAATTATTTAAAAAAACAATTTTGTTTTAAAATGGTTAAAATGTATCCTTAGTTAATTTATATAATTAATAATCCAAATAATTTCATTGGAATCTATAATATTCTTAATTGTTATATAAAAATATTTTTTATTCTTAACAATACATTTTTATGGGAAAACTATTTTTCATCGCATTTTATTAGATTTATTTTAAATTAAATTATTCTAATTATGTGGGTTTAATTTTATAAAATTGATCCCATATTTTAAATATTTAGTTTAAATTTTTAAAAAAAATACCATTTTATTTTTGGTCATTATGAATAGTTACCATAGTAAATATTTCTCACCACGGGAAGGGTAAAATGGGTAAAACAGTGTTAAAACTGTGGGATAAGTCCTAAAAATATCCACAAATATAGTCTTAGTTTTATTTTATAAGTTTTTTTTCTACCATGAGCATAAAATATTCTAAATATCGAAATTTCTTACAACTTTCATTTGATTATAACATTTATATTATTTTCACTAAGGGATAAAGTCAAAAATGCCACTCTCTTAGTTTTAATATTTATAATATTTTATGAAATGGATAAAACAAACTTATATTTGGTTATAAATAGTTATTTAAAATAATGAATATTTGTGTTTATCATGTTAGTTTTTACAAATTTTTAGAAATGGTGTAATTACCTTAAATGCTTACACAATTTTGATAGAGTGTTTGTGAAAGTAAAAGAAAAGTCAAAGTAAATGGTTTTTAAAACATAATAAGTAATATTTTTAAGTCGAATTATGGTTTCATAAAACTTTAATGGTTAATAATAATTTATAATTTTTGTTTTATGAGTTTATATTATAATTAATTTTTTATATTTAAGTCGTTAAATTCAAATTAAATAGATAGTGTCAAAAATGATATTAATGATATTTTATAAAAAATAATATTAATATAATTTTTTTTCAAATAATAAAAATACAAAAGATAAAAATTATGATGATAAAAGGTCTAAAATTTCATATCTTGTCCCTTTAAGAGACAATTTTCACCTTATAAGTAAAATTATAATCCTTTAACATTGAAAAATGAATTCCTGTGGTTAAGGTTAAAACTGGTTAACCAAAAGGTTAAGATAAAATATAAGGTTTAAAATGATATATAATCCTATCTAAATTTTATTTTTTTGATTTTATTAAGACCAAATTCTTCTATTATTTTGTTAAATTTTATTTTTCAATCATTTTACATGAGTTAGATGCATATTATATTAAAATATTCTTTATATTTCTAAAAATGGAAGTAATGATATTTTATTAAATGCTTTAAAATTAATAAAAAACATATATTTAGAAACTTTATTGGTATGTGGCTTAAAATATCAAACATGTTCCTCTAATGGGTACATTCATGACCCCTAATGAGTAATGAAATTTGATTCCCTGATAATAATTAAAAGTCTTAACGGGGGTTAAAAAAGAGATAAGGATGAAAATATTTCCTAAAATTTTCTAAATTTATTTTACGATATGATTTCATATCGTAATAATCCTATATTTGAATAATACTCAATTTTAGAAACTTTATCATAAGAAATTATTTATATTAATTTAATACCTTTTGTAATTCAAAGAGTGCCAATCCCCTTACTCATAAAAGGGCACCAACTCTCCTCTTTACACATAAAGAGACATTTTGTTAAGAAAAAACCTTCCTAAATCACTTAAATCATCCCTACACAAATTTTAAATGTATTATTTTTGGAACAATACCATCCTTATAGGTATTAAGGTGTACAAAAAAATATCATGCTGGAAGAAGAGGTAAATTACTTAACTGAATGTCGTAGTATTATTTCTTAAACTACAAACTTCAAATATTATTCAACTATGATGATATAGTAACATAATTATTTAAAATATACTGATATTTTATTATGTTATTTTTATAACCTAAATAAATATTTTTATTCCATTAGATTGGTAATCATGTCATCGTTCATTGTTACGAAGAATTACCGCCTCGCGAAGCAATGTAATTTATTTCCTTCACCACTTATGAAATCTGTTTAATATAATTTATTTAATATAAATATATTATATACATGAAATATTTATCATTTTTCAAAGATAACAAATCACATAATTTTCTACCATTCCATCTATTTAAAATTGATATCATCTATTGTGCATGCATGTGGATTACCACCTCTAAGAAGCGATGTGATTAGTTTTTCATGTACACATCACATGACTGATATATATATATATATATATATATATATTTATTTATTTTAATAAATAATATTATATTTATCTTATAATAACCACTTATTAAATTTTAATTCATAACTACTTTCTTTCCATCATGTTCCTTGAAAAATTGAAACATTACTCATGCGTATATATGATCTATCATCTCCATGATTGTAACATAGTTCATTTTTCAAAACCAAATTTAATATTTGTTTTTAAAATTATAATTTATATATAAAACAATAATTATTTATTTAATATTACAATGTAGATGTTGGAATATGGAAAAAGTTTACCATATTCAAATTACAAAAATAATTTTAGATATATGAGTCAAATATCATCAAAACATCTGATGCGAAATTAATTAGTTAAGTAATTATAAATAACATGGTATGAAATAAAATAAAAGGAATAATAAACTAAAAAATTAGCATAATAATTTATATAAATCACTTATTATTATTATTTAAGAATATAATGAATTTATGTGATCAATCAGACTTGAGGTAAGAGACACTTTACCTTAAAACCCTCATTTTAAATATTTTAGAGACTTATTTTCTAAATATTTTTCTCCCAATTCCTTATTATTAAAATTATTTTTTGTATGTGTATATATGGAAATAAAATAATTATATAGGATATTTTATGTATCTTTTCACTATATTTTAAAGTTATTTTAAAGGAATCTAATATACTTTTTTATACAAAACATTTTGAATTTCATTAGAAAAGTAAAAAAAGAAATTTTCTATTTTAACAAATACGGTGTCAAGGGATTTTTACACCACCTAAAATCTTACTTTATGTCTTTCTTCATTTATAATATTCCATGGTTTCTTCAAATAAAATTTAAACTTAAATTTGGTCTCGAAATTTTAGTTTTGAAAATTTGGGTTTGAAGGAAAAGGGTATACCAATATCCAAAAATGATTTTATTATGGATTTAAATGAAATTTTTTATTATTTTAATGATATAGATGAAATTTTCTTTATGTTTTATACATTACATGGTCATTGTAAATTTTATAAGATCGGGTGAGAATGGTATAACTGTCCAATGAATTTTCTGCTGATTATGTTCTTGAGAAAATAATGTCTGAATTTGACCATACTAGTTAATAAAAATAGTAAGGATCTTATAAGGGTTATAAAAATATTATGTCAATAGGGAATTATATGAATTTTAAATTATTTCTAATGAGTTTTTTTGAAAATCATTTTATTTCAATGGGTAGGCTAATTATGTTTTATTTTAAAGGAAATATTATTCCATTTTTGGTAAAATTGTGTGTTTTTAATAAAAAAATTTACATGTATTCACATGTTTTAAAATAAACCCTAATATTATGATTTTTCATTTATGTTTTCTAAAAAAAATTGAAAAACTTTCTGTAGTAAAGATTATTTAAGGTGTTAGTAAATGATTATTTGAGCTCAAAATTTATTATGTTAAAGGAAAACCCATTTTTGATCTTATAGTTTAAAAATGTACCAAAAAGATTCATTCTTTATTTTTTATAAATCCATTAAAGAGATTTTTTTTCTCATAAAACTTTTTTAAATTGTTTTCATATGGTTTAAAGATGATTAAGAACAAATAAGAATTCATGTTGAAACTAATTATGATTTTTCATAAAAATAAAACATATTTAATTATAAAATTTATATATTGTGAAAAAAATGATACCGAGTGGAAGTGTACACTATATAATTTATGGGTTTGTTATGTATGATTTATTACATAATTATTTAAAAATATAAACAAAAAATATACTAGAAATAAAAGGAATTGAATTTTTTTCTAAAGATTTAATTTATAAATTCTATATGGACATGTCCTTATAGTTGATATTGGAGGAATGTTTTAGATATCTTTGGAGATTATGATGTTTTAATGTGAGATCAACTTAATAGCTGTACATTCCATTATAGGTCTATAATTTTATTATTTTTTTTAAGTTTAGAGGCATAGAAATAGTTTTTTGTGATGGGAATTTAATATGATTAAGAGTATTTTGTGATGCATTTATGGTAATATAATCCTTTGGTTTAGTATTTATTTTATTAAAGGGTTTATTTGAGGAATAATTCTTTTTATTTTATGGAAATATTTTTAAAGGGATTCTTAACCTTTAGGGTTTATATGATCATTGATGTTTAGGTAATTATGGGTTATTAAAATTTTAGAACATATGTTTTATCATATAAATAACCATTTCATTGAAAAGGGATTATTGTTATTTCGGATGAAGATCGCTATATTTTTTGGAACATTATATAACTAAGGTAAATAGAATACTATTAGATAATATATAATTTTATTTTAGGAATAAAAGTTGAATTATATTTTGGAATCAAATTTAATTTTAATGTGTCTTTATGGTTATTAGGAATATTTATGGAAATGATTATAAATTTTTGGAGATCACATGATTATTGAATATACATTTATGTGTATACAAATTTATTAGTGAATAATACAAAGTGGATATAAATGATAATTAATATTCGAAAAGTGTGTGATAAAATCATTCTGCTTTTGGGTTTCAAACTTGGATGGGAATATTTTGAAGAATTTTAAATTTAGTTATTTACCAAATGATCTGTGTTAAAATTTAGGTTTAATTGTTGAGTCTTTAAATATAAATATTTTATTTCTTTATTTGAAGGTTTATTCATTCTGGGAATTGTCATACTTTGTGATAACCATTATGGTTTCAGTTAATGTATAAATAAATGAGTAATTGGTTTTTATCCTTTTTTATATTCATGTCATCTTTTATATGTTTATTTTAGTGCTTTGATCATTAAAACTTCATATTTAGTACTAATCATTTAGAGGAAAATATGAGATTGTGTTAGAAATTGATTAAAGGATTAAATTGGACCTCTCATATAAGTATATTTAGTTTTTATATTAGTCTAGATGTCAAATTAATTCATTAACTCTATTAAATAGATATTAATAGTAAAATTTAATCCAATTACCTTATTTTGTGATGAATATTTTGTTATTTTTTACACCTTTTTGGTTTATGGTTTTGTGGTATTTTCATTTATCTTAATGATTCAATTTCTTATGATCAATGTTCCTTATCACCCTCCATAATTATTTGGACATTAATTTCTACTCCTTGTCCATATATTAACTTCCTACTAATGTACTTTTATTTGGAAACCTAGTTATGTGTTATTTCATATTACCTTTATATTTCTCTTTCTCTCTTTTCAAGCGGAGGTTTTATTAACCCTTTTAACTATGTGGGTTTTGAAAAAACAGTATTTTCAAATGTCAAAAACTTGATTTCTTAAAAAAATATAAAATTAGGGTGTTATAATTTATTAAAGTGTGACAATTTAATATAATTATTTTTTAAAAGTAAGATTATTCGTTTTACCATAAAGGTATGCAACACCAGACTTAAATGAACCAAGAAATATTATTATTTAAATGTTACATTTATAACCTAGTAATTGAATTAGTATGTATGAATATGATTAAAAAATTGTGATATATATATAGTTATTACTCAATACTAATGTAATGATTAATTCTTAAGGAATAATAACTCAATTTTTACAAAAGTGATTTTATGCTTCAAAATTAATTTTTTTTCAAATATGATTTTAATTTTTTTTAAGAAAATACTATAATTAATATATAAACATTTTATTAATTTAATTTTAAAAAAATTAAATATTTTTTAAAATTAGAATATCAGAATTACCATTGGTTGAAATTTGTGGATTTTTATCAATCGTTTCATTTTTCGATGAATACAAAAAAAAATATTGATTTTTATTGAAAATTTTCTTTTTGTTTCAAGCATTTATAAATTTACATTTTGTTTTAATTTTTTTTAAAAAAGTATCCTTATTTAAAATATATAATTAATAATGAAATTAATTTTATTTTATTTTAAATTATACTTAATTTTGAAATAAAAAAATTGTATACATGAAAGTACATTTTTTTGGAAAAACCATTTTCCATTATGTTTTATAGGTTTCATTTTGATTTAAATTATTCCACTTACATGAAATTAATTTGATAAAATAGATCTCATATTTTAAATAATGTGGTTCATATTTTATAAATAATTACCTTTTATTTTTAATCATTATGAATAGTAACTATAATAAATATTTTCTCACCACAGGAAGGGTAAAGCGAGTTAAACAAGTTTAAAACTATGGGATAATGCCCAAAAATATCCCTACAACTTTTCTTAAATTTAATGTATATGTTTTTTTGAGACATGAATAATAAATATTATAAATATTGTAAATTATTTCCACTTTATTTTTATTGTGTATTTATATTATTTTAAGTAAAGGATAAAATAAATTATGTCACTCTCTTACTTATAATATTAATAATATTTTTTAAATGGATAAAAAACACTTATGTATTGTTATATGAAAGTTTTTTTAAAGAATATTTATTTTTTAATCATGTTAATTTTTTGGTTAATGGTATAATTACCAAAAATTCCTACACATCACTAAGAGAATGCATATAAAAGCAGTATAAAAATCAACGTAAATGGTTTTCAAAACAACATAAGTAATATTTTTTGGATGACAAATGATGTAAAATGTATTTTATGGTTGATAATAATGAATAATTTGTGATTAAATATTTTAAATTTTATGTCCTTTCTTTTGTTGATATCTTTAAAGACAATTTAAATGAATAGTGTAAAAATGATATAAATGATATTTTATGAAAAATAATATTTTATTAATTTATTTAAAATAATTAAAATATTTAAAGAGTAAAATTAGTATGATTAATGGTATAAAATTTCATCTAACATCCACTTATAATCAAATCATCATCTTATATGTAAAATTATGACCCTTTAATATTGAAAAAGTCATCACCATGGTTAAAGTTAAAATTTATTTACTAGTAGGTTAAATAAATGATAAGGTGTAAAATGACATATAAACCTATATAAATTTTAAATAAGTGATTATATTAAGACAATATCATCACTATATTCAAATAAATTTAATTTTGGAACCATTTGATATGATCTAGACACATATTATATTATAATATTTCTGGAATTTCCAAAAATGACAATAATGATATTTTACAATAAATAATATTTAATTAAATGTTATAAAATTCATAAAAATATTATATTTATAAAATTTAATTATATATAGTTATAAATGTCAACCATTATCCATTTACTTGTCACTTTTACTTTGATAGTAACTTCCATGGCCCTTAATGTGTAAAACAACTTTGGTACCACAATAATCGTCTAAAGGGTTAATAAGGGGTTAAAACAAATAGATAAGGATGAAAAACTAACCTCAATATGTCCAAATTATATTGTATAAGATTATTTAGATGAATAATAACCCTATTTTTAAATATATTAATTTTTATCCACTTGAAAATAAAAATTAATTAATATTAATTTAAAACATTAAGTAATTCCAAGGGTGCCCCTCCCCTCGCTTATAAAAGGGAACTTCCTCTCCTATACTATCCAAACATAAAGATCCTTTTTTATGAAAAAAACTAAAATACCATCCTAAAATACCTCCCCATGTTCTATAGGTATTATTTTTGTCAGAATACAAATTTTAGAGTGATTAGTGTGTAAATTAAAGGAGGTTGTCCAAAGAAGTGGTATCGTTTTTCACTGAATTTTTTAGTGTTATTCGTTATCCTGCCTCCTTAAATTTTTATTCAACTATGATGATATAATAACATTGTTATTTAAAATATATTGAGAAGTTATTATTAATATATCCATCTCCTTCATCCATTAAATTGTAAATGAATCAATCATTTGTGTGTACAACATACTACGCCCTCTCAAACTAATGTAATTAATTTTCTGACACCACCCATTCGGGATGGTTATAATTATGGATTCAATTTATATATATTTTACTAGTTAAGTATTTAAATTTATTTAAAGATAATATATTATTTAATTTCTTACCTTTTCATCCATTTAATAGTGAAAATTTCATTCGAGAAAACGTGTGGATTATCATCTTTATGAAGCGATGTAATTCATTTTTCATGACCATATCACCTGGATGCTATATAAATGTATAAGTGTATTTAAATAAATAATATTATACTTATAATATAATCACAATTCTATAAGTATAAAATACTACTTACCTTCTTTCCACCATGTTCACTAAAAAATGGAAATATTACTCATGTGTATATATAACCTGTCATTTCCTTGATTGTAAAGTTGTTTGTTTTCATAACCATATTTCATGGTTGGTTTTAAAACTAAAATTAATGTATAAAAAATATAATTATTTTTTTATTAATATCATTTATATGATTTAATATATAAATCATTTATTGTTGTAAACTTTCCAAAGTCATTTTGGACATATGAGTCGAATATCATCAAAACATAGGATGTGGAGTTAATTAATTGAGTAATTGTATAGAAAATGTGATTAAATTAAATAAAATGAATAAAATAATAATAATTTTTCTTACGAACATAAATAATTAAAATGATTTTATTATTTATGAATATAAATGATGTGCATAGTGAATCAGACTCATGGTAAGGGACACTTTACCTTAAAAACGTTTTAAATATTTTAAAGATTAATTTTATAAATATTTCTCTTCCATATCCATATTACTAAAATTGTTTTATATATTTTTTTATTTGGAAATTAAATAATTATAAAATAAATTTTAAGTCTCTATTTTACTTTCTTTTAAAGTTTTTAAAAATGAACCTTTTTACATATTTTGTATGGAATGTTTTGACTTTCTTTATAAATAGAAACGAGATTGTTTTGTATTAACGTAAACAATGTCAACCTATTTTCTCACCACCACAAAATTTATATAATTTTTTGATTAATTTATAATCTTCAATGTTTTATTTAAATAAAACCCATCCTTCCCTTTTATCAGGATATTTTAGCTTTTAAAATTTGGGTTTAAATGAAAAGGATATACCAATCTCAGAAAATCAAAATTGGTTATGGATTCAAAAGAATATTTTTCTGAGTTAGGTGATAAAAATGAAATTTTAAATATGTTTTATACATTTTATTTCCCTTTTAAATTGTTAATTCACATTCTATCCTATTACATCTCTTTAATGAATTTGGTAATAATTATGTACTTCAGTGAACTATGTTGGATATCAGTCATAATATTTATTCTATATTGTAAGGGTTCTATGAAGATGATGTCCCAAGTAACCTAAGTTAATTTTATATTATTTCAGGTGAGTTTTCATGTAAATAATATGATTTAAAAATTTAATCTAATGTTATTTTGTTAAAGAAAAGATTATTCACTTTTAGTGTAAAAAGTTATGTTTTTAAGAGAATGTTTTTCTTGGGTTCTCATGTTTTATATGAAACCCCCATGATTATGATTTTTACATCATGGTTTCTTATAAATATTTTTATAAAAAAACATTGGGAATTAAATCAAATCTCATGTGTATTTAAATTATTATTTTTAGATCGATGTTTATTATGTTAAAGGAAAAATAATTTGGTTAATCTCGTGGTTTTAAAATGGACAAACCAGTTTCATTCTTTCTATTTTATATGTCCCTTAATGAGATTTTTTTCTCATAAAACATTTTTAAATGTTTTCACAGGATATAATGTTTTTAATTAAAAAATAATAATTCGAGTTTAAATTCATTAGGATTTTTCATAAAATTAAAACTTTTTTCATTATAAAATATTTATATTGTAAAAAATATATATATTGGGTGGAAGAATCAACTTTTTAATATATATGTTTATTATGAATGATTTGTTACCTAATTATGTAAAAATACAAACAAAAAACCCTCAAAATTAAATTAATTGATTTATTTAATAAAAATTACATTTATGGAAATTTTAAGGTTATGATCATATATTTTTTACTACAAACTCTTTTCACTTAACAATATTTTTTGGAAAACATATTTTCATCATGTTTTACAGGTTTAATTTTAAATTAAATTCTTTAACTTATATGAATTGAATTTGATAAAATGGATTACATATTTTGATTAAGAAAAATTAATATTAGGTAATAATGTAAACATAATTTTTGGTCATAAAGAATAAAAAAACTGTAAAAATCTTTTACCATGGTTAAGTTTAAAACAGCTTTATCTGGGGTTTGAAACTAAGATATAATGTTTAAAAGGACATATAAACTTGTATAAAATATATTTTATGGACATATTTTTACCCTATCATATGTAATATTTTTAAATGATCAATAATGGATCATTTTTTTATTTTTAATACATCAATATATTTCAATCCTTTTAAAAATTCTAATTATGTCTTTCCCACCACTTATAAACGGACACTCCCTGTCCTATTGTATACACTCTTAAAAAGAATTTTCAGTCAAACAATACCTACTAAAATCAATTCCATACATCCATTACCATTTTCTCTATGCATTGGTTTTATCAGGAAACCAACCAAGTAAGTATTTAGGTAAAAAATTGGATTGATTTCCAAAAATAAGAGGTATATTTCTTACCTAAGAGTTTTCATTTTATTTCTTCTTCTATATCCTTAAAATATTATTCAAATATGATGAAATAATAACACTACAATATTAATTTTACTGATTAATTTTTTGTTAATTATATAACCTATATGAATCTCATCCTTTCATCAAATTTGAAATGAATCCATAGTTCGTGTGTATAGTGGACTACCACCTCGCGAACCGATGTAATTGTTTTAATAACCACCTATCACATATTGTTATAATGATGGATTAAATGTATATTATTGATATTAATGGAAAATTTATAATTCTCTCAATACAACATATCGTCTTATTTGTTACATTTCATCCATTGAAAAACGTCAATGTTGTTTGTGCTTCTATGTGGATTATCACCTTCATGAAGCAATGTGATTCATTTTTCAAGGCCACATCACATGGATTATGTTTATAAGTGTATTTAAATAAATAATATTATATTTATGATATAACAATAATTATATTAAGATAAAATAAAATTTACATTCTTTCCATCGTGTTTGTTGAAAAGTGTAAACGCTACTCATGCGTACGTATGACCTATTGTCTCCATGATTGTAACATAGTTTGTTTTTCATAACCATATTTCATGGTTGATATAAAAAGTATAATTGATTTATATAAATGAAATTTAATTAATTATTATTATTCAATATATGATTTAATAATATCTTTTTTTCCATAGTCAACTAACCAAATTCATTTTGGACATATAAGCCAATTATTGTCAAAACATCTAATGTGAACTTAATTGACTAACTATTTGAATATAACATGGTAATAAATAAAATAAAAAGAATAATAAAAATGGTATGTGTTATTAATAAATTAAATAATTACCATAATTTTATTATTTATTAAGATATAGAATGTATGTGACGAGTCGGACTAGTGGTAAGGGACAATTTACTTTAAAACCCTCATTTTAAGTGTTTTAAGGATTTATTTTCTTAATATTTTTCTTACAAGTCCATATTATTAAAATGAATTTTTTGTACTTATATGGAAATTAATTAATTTTAAATTAAATTTTATGTCTCTTTATATGATATTTTAATGTTTTTCAAATAGACTATTTCTTATATATTTTATACAGAACATTTTGACTTTCATTAAAAAAAGAAAAAAAGGAAAGTTCAATTTTAAGATATATGGTGTCAAAAAAATTTACCATCACCACAAAAATTATTTGATGATTTTATTAATTTATAATATACTATGTTATATTCTAATAAAACCCCTCCTATTTTTGGGGGGTACTTTAGGTTTGATAATTGGCATTTAAAGGAATGAGATATTTTAATATTCGAAAATATTTTACATATGGGTTAAAAAGTATATTATTATCAGTTTCATAATAAAAATTCAATATTTTAGGAATTACTACATTATATGGTCCTTATAACGTTATTATGAATTATTTTTGATCTTGATATAGCTCTAAAAAATGTTGATTCCAATATATTTCTCTAATTCATTGGGTAATGATTATGTTCTATGGAGAATTATATTAGAAGTTGACCATATTAGTTATTCCACTTGTAAGGGTTATTCTAAGGGTTATATGAATATTATTTCCCCAATAACCTATATTAATTTTCTATTATTTATAATTATTTTTGAGGTAAATCACTTTATTTCAAAATGAAACCTAATGATATTTTGTTTTAAAAGAATAATTTTAACATTTTGTGGTAAATATGTATTCTTAAAGAATTTTTTATTGTGGGTCCTCCTGTTTTCTAAGAAACTCTCATGATTATGAATTTTTATCTATATTCTCTTATAAAGTGTTTTATGAAAAAAAATTGGGATGTAAATCTAATTTCATGAGTAAGTAATTGATTATTTGAGCACAAAGTTTATTGTCTTAAAGAAAAATTATCTTTTATGATATCATGTTTTTAAAATGGACTAATGGAATTATTTATTTTTCTATTTTCCTTAGATATTTTTTCCTCATCCCACATTTAAAAAAAATCACGCATTTTAACGATGAGTATAAATAAAAAATTAATTCAAGTTGTAAATCATAAATATTGTTCATGAAAAAAAACTAGTTTTATTTTAAAATACTTTTTCTATAGAAAAAATGTTTATTAAGAGGAAGTGTCCAACTTAATATGTATGGGTATGTTATGAAAGCATTATGACCTAATTCTCAAAATTAATAAACGAGAAATAACCTCTAAATGAAATAAATTGAATTTTTTTATAAAGATTAAATTTATGAATTGTTTAATGTTGGGTCGTTATAGTTGTTATGAAAGGAAAGTTTTAGATAACTTTTGAGATTAGGGTTAAAACAAATTGGTTATAACCATGGGGATAAGTCTAATATAAGTTTAACATTCTAAATTTTTAGTAATGTATTGATTATGTGGTTTCTTATAATTGGAATATCTATATGGATACTGGAAAATTAATGCTACTGTGGTGTATATTCACCTAGGGGTAAAAACTATGAAAGGGGAATATTGGGTATTAAATCAATATCCATAAATGGATGATCAGTGGTCCTAAGAATACACACTTATCCAGAAACAATTAGGGAATGATGATTTGTTTAATTCCCATTACCTTTATAAGCCATTATGATGAATGATAAGGTGGAACCTATGGAAATGTATGATAAGACATGGTAATATGGGATAACCCTAATGTGTCATGGGTCAATAAGTCTAAGGTTGATCATAAGTTTAATGAAAAGCATACCAATTTGGAGGTCTTATGTGATGGTAATACTTTGGGAGGCATTTACAGAGTTTGGATTGATGTTTGAGGTATATTTAACCCATAAGGTTAGTATAGGAAAAAAAATTATTTGAGTAATAATTTTTTTTATATTTTGTGTACATATGTTTAAAGTTGTTGATAAAATTTAGGGCTAATATAATCTATGATATTGATGTAATTATGGGTTATTAAAATTTGGAAATATATGTTTTATTATATATATAACCATGATATTGAATAGTGATTTGGTGACTATGTTATTAGTTTTATTTTTTGAATAATATAACTATATTTTTTGGGAGCATTATATGATTAAGGTCAATATAAAATTATTAGATAATTTGGGATTTTATTTTTGTAATGATGGATGAATTATCATATGGAAGGATATATGATTTTACTGTGGATTTATGATAACTTTGGTTATTTATTCAAATGATTAGAATATTATGGATATTATATGATTAGGGAATAGACATTTTATGTTATATGGATTTATGAGTGACTAATTTTGATAGGAGATTAATTTTAAATTAATATCAAATGAATATGTGATCAAATCCTTCTAATATTTGTGTTTTAATCTTGGTTTGGAATATTTTTATGTTTTTTAAGGTAAGATATTTATGAATTGATTTAAGTTTAACTTTGGGTGTTATTATTAAAATTTTGGAGATTGATATAAAATGGTTTATTATAATTGCATATTATCTTGTCTTATGCTAACAATTTTTTTATTAATGTCTAAAGATATAAGGAATAACATTCAATCCTTTTATGGATATTTTGATCGTTTGTAAGATTATTTTATTACTTTAGGAAAGAAACATTCATCTTTAATATTATTTTATTGGACTAAGAGATGTGATAGAAGTGGAAATTGATAAAATCATAACTAAACAATGAAATTGTGCTTATGGAATAGAAATAAATCAAGTAAATATATTTTATCAGGTTCCCTATCATGGTGGTAAAAGAAACCCTAAGCTCTAGAAAAAGGATCATGAAATCAAAATTATTCCTATTACATTCATTTATAATGAATTTATGGTATTTTCACATCTCTTTGATTTTTGGTTTTGTGGTCATTAACTTTATCATAAACATTCACATTCTTGTGATGAATTTTCTCTTCCACCTTCCATTATTATTTGAACATTACCTTTTCATACATGACCATTTTTTCAGTTCTTAGAAATTTTATTATATTTGGAAGCCTATTTATTTTTTAATCCATATTACCTTAATATTCCTTTTTCCCACTTTTCCAAATGATGTTTTATTAATCCATTTAATGATATGGGTTTTCAATAAATGTATATTTAAATGATAAACCCTCGATTATTAATATCATGATAAAATTGTGAGGGAAAAATTTAGAAAAAGTTGGGAGAATGTAACAACCGATGTAGTGATAATAGAAAATCAATTTAATTCCTTATTAGTAATAATGAATTATGTTTTAAATTTTTATATTCACTATAATAATATCAATTAATTGTTTAATAAAACAAGAAATAGTTTAAAATATGCTTTATGTATGATATGATTTTGTTCAAAATATTCCTAATTGTTTGGCAATTTTAATTTGAAATAATGATATAATTTTTAAATACCTAATATCAAGGTTATATTAGTTTGAATTTTGGAGTGTTTTCTAAAAAGGCTGATTTTTCAATGCATAATGAAAAATACTGATTTTTATTTAAAATTGGATTTTCATTTTAAGAATTAAAACTTTTTATTTTTTTAATGGCATAAAAGAAAAATTAGTTAAATTATATTATTAGTAATAAAATTATTGTATTTTTAGTTAATTTTGTACTTTATTTTTTTAATAAAACATTTTATTCTTAAGACATTTTTTCCGAAAACTATTATTATTCTTATTTTATAGATATAGTTTGAAATTATATTCTACCATATATATAAATTAAATTTGATATAGTGGGTTAATTATTTTTAATAATAATAATAATTAATATCAATTAATAAGTTTAACTTAATTTTTTGGTCATAATTAATAGTCAAAAAAATATGTTACCACGGTTAAAGTTAAAACAGGGTTACAGGGGGTTAAACATAAGTGATAAGGGTTAAAATGACTGATAAACTTTCCTAAACTCTATTTAATAGAAATATGTAAGCCCTATATCATCTCATATTTTTAGATGGTCTATTTTGTAGTAATTATTCTTGAGTGATCGATTAATATATTTTAGTATTTTTTGAAAATTCTAACTGTATTATCTCCCCTGCTTATTGAAGGACACCCCTACCCTCTTTTATACACTCTAAAAAACCTTTTATTTGGAAAATTACTCCTCGAATACCTTTCGTACATCCATATTTAGGTTATATAGTCCCACATTTTATCATAAAACCAACCAAGGAAGGCTTTAGGTATAAACCTAAATATGTTGTCCGAAGAAGAGTTATAGTTCTTAAGTGAGAATTTTCATTTTATTTCTTCTAACACCTTAATAAAATATTCTTCAAACATTATTAAATGATAAAAATTGATTTTAAATATACTAATATTTGAATATTTTAATTGAATATCCTATATCCATCTACTTCTTTGATCAAATGGAAAATGAAAGCATCATTCGTGTGTATGGTAGAATACCGCATTGTGAATCGATGTAATTTGTTTTCCATAACCCTCTCTTATGGATGGTTATGTCAAAAAATTTAATATATATATATATATATATATATATCTGTGTGTGTGTGTGAATTTAATGACATATTTATAATTTTTAAAATATAATATATCATCTAATTTCACACCATTATATCCACTAAAAAATGATAATGACATTCATGTGTACATGTGGATTACCACCTCCATGAAGTGACGTCAATAATTTTTCATGAACATATTACATGGTTGATATATTTAATTGTATTTAAATAAATTATTTTATTTATATAATATAATAATCATATTGTAAATATAAAATAATACCTAACTTATTTCCATCATGTTATTTGAAAAATGAAAACATTACTCATGTGTACGGACATCCTATCATCTCCATGATTGTAAAGTAGTTCATTTATCATAAAAAATATTTCATAGAGGGTTTTAAAATTATAATTTATGATAATCATATCATGATAATTATTCTATAGATATATAATAATTACCTCTTTGACTATAGTCAACTTGCCAAAGCTAGTTTGGACATATAAGATTAATTTCATCAAAACCTATGATGTGAAATGAATTTATTAAGTAATTGAATATAACATGGTAAAAATAAAATAAAATGAATAATAAACATGAAAAATATTATTAATAAGGTAAATAATTAACATAAATTTATTATTTAGGAGTATAAAGAATGTACGCGATGAGTTAGACTCAAGGAAAGGGACACTTTACTTTAAAAAACATATTTAAAATGATTTAATGATTTATTTTATAAATATTTGCATTTCATGTATATATTCTAAAAAATCCTTTGTATTTGTATTTATAAAGAAATAAATGAATTTTGAAGGATATTTTAGATCTCTTTTTTTTACATTCTATTAAATGTTTTAAAAATTATTTTTTAGATATTTTATAAGTAACGTTTTGGATTTAATTAAAAATGTAAAAATTAATGTTAAATTTTAATGTATATGGAACCAATAGATTTTCCTTCCCCTGTAACCATTATTTTATGTTTGTATTACAATATAAATTACCATTTTTTAATCAAAAAAATCATCCTACCCTTTTTTGAGTTATATTTTTAAAATTGATTTTTGAAGGGAAGGGATATCTTAATATAATTTTTTTTATAAAGTCCAGAGTACACCACTCCCCTCATGTAATCCCCAACCAACAGAAAAATGTTTTCGAGTATCCCGAAATACCACATGGAACTCATACACATAATTTCTCTCTTTAACATTGCATTAACAACCTGATTGGTCTCCCAGTTCACATGGGTCACAATAAGGTTAAGATACCTTACCTAGTATATATATATAATCCAATGAGGTAGGAGCCTCCAAGGTACAGTCCTAGTTATTGACTTGATTGCATTGACAAAAATTTCAGAGTCAGATTCAATCCATACTTCATTCCAATTATGGAAGACAACATACTTCAAAACATATATAAGAGCCCATAATTCAACCTTATAAGAAGTACCTTTCCCAATAAAGTCATGAAAGAATCCTTTGATTAAACTATGATGATTAAGATAGACAACATTTAATTCTGACAATCCAAGTGTTTCGAGTGAAACTCCAACTACTTTTATTTTAACATGTTTTTAGTTAGGAGGAATCTAGTGGATTCTATTGACCATGAGAGGCTTTCTTGACCTTCTCGAAATTCCCAGTAGGGTGAAAGAGATGATTTCACCAATGAAATTGCCCATAGATCCCACTTGAACTACTAAAGAAACATGTACATCCCAGTGAACCTGTATAGTGACTTCATGCAAGGTGGTTCACTTTCCAACAACCATAAAACAGTTACTAGCTATCCAAATGACATGACATACATCAGCTGTAGCTGCTAACAAGAGATTTTGAAGGTGATCACTTGGGATACTCCAATAAGTATGGATATTTATCTCATCCACATTTTGGTAGCTACATAATTTAGTGTCAATGATACACCCAATATAGATCCATAAATGTTGTGAAAAGGTGAAGTGTAGAAATACATTCCACATAGATTCATATTACCTTGAATATAGATGACAAGATAAAATGATGACTTTCCCAACATGCCTCAAATTATCATGGGTGGGCAGTCGATTTCTCCACAATTTCCATAGAAGGAGGTATCTTGAAGGTGGGATGAATGGATCATTAACTCTAAGAATCCAAGTGGGAATCTAGGTATTGACATCAAATTTAAATTTATATAAATCTATCATGTTGTATTTCCCTGTTCGGTTTGGATTATATATCATAGTATCGTAGTCCCTGAAGGTGTACTTTTGGATTTCTAGGCATGCCTAAGGGGTGATAATATTACTAATAATTCCATGTTGATTCAATAATTTTGTAACCATCATCTCAAACAATCTATGTGGTACACTTACAATGACCAGAGTCTAGTTCATCGAAGGGGAGTTCCAAAAATTGAGACTGGAATACCTATTAATTAACCATTTAGAGTTCCACATTATATATATGAAATATTTCCTGAGAGAGGGCCAAACTGACGAGGAAAGGTTTTGAGGGTACCCATTGAGAAGATTTATCTTAAACCTGCATGATAAGAGATCCATATAAGAATTAGTATAAATAAGGAAATTCCATGTGAATTTTTTAATGATCCCATCATTGAAAATATTGAGATCCTTCAGGTCAAGTCCACTATGCTCAATGATTTTAATAAAATCCTTCCACGCAATGGTTATCAACTTTATTTCATTCACATACATGTCCAAATAAATTTTCTCATCATGATTTGGATATCTTTAATAAGGCCTTTGGACACCTATAGAGGGAGAATGAATACATAAGCTTTGATTTAATCACTGTATTGATGAGGTATACTCTCCCATATTGAGACATCTCTTTCCCCATCCATCATTCCATAAGATTTATAATTCCAGAAAGTATATCTTCCAGATATTTCATACGAAACTTACCATATAACAAAGGGACTCGAGGATAAAAAATGGGAAGAGATCTCATCCTAACACTAGGAGTTATAATAATTCTATTTTTCCTGAAAATAGTTAAACAATCTCTGATGATAGTGAAATATTTGTTCCAACTAATGGATTGACCAACCACTATTTCATAGTATAGAAAAAATTATTTAATTATAGAGATGGTAATATTTGATTCTTGTCCAAAAAGAAGGATTTCAATAGTGTATATAAGGTGATATGGGATAAGGATGTCCCTACCATCCTTAATCTATTTATAGATACCAATCTGGGATAACTCGTTAAAGAATCTTCTCATATAATCCTCAATAATAGAAAAGAGAATACTTGAGAGAGGGTTTCCTTTTCAGACTCCTCTGGTTCACTAAAAGTAGTATATAGGAGACCCAATAATTAATATTGATAGCCTTACAGATCAATGAATACATGTCACAAATTTGATAAATCTATATAAAAATATAAGCCTTTTGAGAAAGTCAAAAAAGAATATCCACTTTACTATATCTAAATCCATTGATATGTCAATTTTGAGGTAAAATTTCCCTTGTTTCGACTTCTTTTTTATGATATTAATGCTTTATGATGCCATGAAAAGGCAATTATGAATGCACTTCCCAGGTAAAAATCCAAACTAATTCGAGGAAATGTGATTTCTAATGAAACCTCCCAATATGGTAATAATTTTTTGCTAATAACTTTCAGGATGGTGTTGCCAATATCCATTGGCCTAAAGTCTTTAATTTCAATAGTATTCTCATTCTTTGGTATTAAGGAAATAACATTTCAATTTATCCCATAAGGCATGTGAACATCGTTAGAGGGGTTTCTGACCGCATTGATGAATTCATATTTCAAGATGTCCAAATAAAACATGAAGAACTTGTTGGTGAATCCATCTGGACTAGTTGTTCCCTAAATATTAATGGAGAATAAAACATTTTTGATTTCCTCCCTTGAAGGTGTCATTATAAGAGACTCATTTTGGTGATCATGAATATAATGAGATATATTATTATCCATCTCTTGAGTGTTTTGAATTCCATCACCAGAATAAATATTAGTAACGTACTTAAGAACTACATTAGAGATCTCTCATTCTGAGGTGTAGATGTGACCTTCTATATAAATGGACTTTATTCCTTCCCTAGTCCTTTTCCCCTGTTAAACCTATGGAAGAATTTGGAGATATTATCCCATTTTTTATCCATTTGTTGTGTAAGTTGTTTCTATAAAATATTTATTTGACAGTGAGGAGAACATACAACCATGAGGTAGCTTGAATTTCTGCTCTTGAGGGGTTATTCAAGTGTGGATTTCTTAATTGGAAACCAGTATGATTTTTCTCTACACATTTAATTTAATGTTTATGATTAAAAATTGAAATTTTTCTACACTCCTGCAAGATTATTTTAACAGTTTTACGTTTTTTCTGTAATAACATGTAGTGGGATTCCATGAATGTCTGTCCTCTAAGCCTCCACAATGACTTCCATTCACCTAGGAATCACAATACAACCATTGTTAAAGCGAAAAGGAAGGGAATAAGAGCTGATCATGAGAGTAAAAAGATCCATTAATACATGACTATGATCTAAATACTACTTTGGAAGAGTGTTCCTAGAATAGTAAATATCAAGCCCTCATCATGCATTTGAATAAATCATCTATCATGTTTTCTTTATAGCCTTCCATTCAAGTTGTAATTACTCCAAGTAAAATCAGCATCTGTTATATGAAGTTCAAATAGTTGACAATGATCAACAAAATAGGAAAATTATGTAGATGAAACTTGATTAAAATTTACACCAGTATTGCCTTCAGGTATTAGGATGGTGTTTAAATCACCCATTTTGGATTAACATCACCAAAAAATGCCACAAGATCATGAACAGGATCACATCTTGTGATGTATTAGATGGAGGCATAAAAAAACCTAAAGACTGTATCTCTTTTCTATACAATAGATTGAGATCCATTGTGAATTTTGATATCGGAGGTAGTTAGAATGTTCCCATTCTTAAGATCCCAATGATGGTCAATATTGTTGTCATTTAGATCTTGAGACACAAAGCTATAATAAAGATAATTCCAATTGACAGTTATCCAATTATGAAAGATCATTTTTGGTGTATAAATACCAATCAAATAGGGTTTATAGGACAAGATGTAACATCTATTATATTTTTCCATGGGAGAGTTCCCAAGAACGTGACAGTTCCAATAAAAAATCTTCATTCAGTAAGGGTTTGGTACTAGTCAGGGGCCCTTCCTTTATTTCCATAATGCTTTATCCTTTTCCTTTCTATCCTTTTCATTTTATAATCTTTGAATTGTGATTTTACCTAAATCCCTTTTAAAATTAGCCTTCCCACATTCAATTTGTTCATCATTAGATTACCCTTTCTCAACAGTAGGGGAAACCATGTTCTCCATAGAGATAACATGTTCAATGGATTTTGAATCATCATCTACATCAGACCAAAATAAAACATTAAGAGGTATGAATTTCTTCCCATACTTAATGTCTCTAGGGAAAGTTTCCATGTGGGAAATCCTCTTAAAAACCTTAAAATGATGGTTCTGTGTAAAAGTTCTTTCCAATTTAGTACCAACCAATATTTTCTAATTATTATACCCACTGACCATAGTAGGTATCCCTGCAACTCTATCAGACCCAACATCTTGTTTCCCCAAGGGTTTAGAACCTGTCACATCTATAGTCTATCCTGAGAGGGACAAATTTCACGTAAGAGCTTCATCCCCCTAATTCTTATCCCTACATCCCTCAACAGTTGTAACATCAACATTCTTCTCAATATGGAGAACATGCTTGCTACATGCATGATCCCTATCCCCAAAAGCTTCATCAACAACACCATTCTTGAAGCAACTATGGGATTCATCCACTTGCATACCCCATTCAGTCCCACCACAGAAGGGTAACACCCGTAATTTGATTTGGGTGCTTCTTAAAGGATCCAGGGGGTCTTCTTAGGTAATTCCATATTATTATCATTCTCATTAAAATCCGAATTAATATCCTTCTTACCACTGATCACATGATCAACATTATCATTTGAGGCTCATCCCTCCCCAACTTTGGAGGTTCCAACATGTTTAAAAACTTGTGTCTTAGATTTCACATTCTCTTTCATCCTTCGGTATGAGGAATCATCATTCTCATTCGCTTTATAGAAACTACGCCCCTTTTCCCCATTATATTTAGTAGCCATATGATGAAAAAACCTGTAGTTAAGAAAGAATTTTTGTTTTCATTCATATTGAATATCAGGCCTCATACTGTTATCCCTTGTGGTAATTATAAACTCTTTAACCCAGGTATTGTACACATCAACCTCCACAAGTACCAAGGAATAATTCCCAAATATTGGATTGTCATTTTTCTTATCCATACGGATTGGATTACCCACAGAAGATGAAATGTCACTTAGTATCCTAGAATACCCTTAAATCCAATTAAAATTCCTTATTTGAATACATACCTATGCATGTCTGTTTGAAACATTGATGGAGTAAAAGTTTCTATACTAGTCCTAAATGTTTAAGAACCCAGGCTTCAGAGAAAGGGATCTCATGCTCCTTGCCATTCTATTATGCTCATCAAAAAGAAGCACAATAAGGTAGTATCCAATACGCATCACTGTCATCCTCTAATATTCAAATCCCCACACCTTGGAAATTATTTTTGTCTAATCATTGAACTTACAGATTTTATCACCATTTGGGACCCTGCTCAAGTAATGATTAGGTATCTATAAAGGCTTATTATTTCCTCAACAGCCTCCTGGTTCACCGAGACATGATAAATTATTTATTTTTGATCACACATCCAAGTGAAGGAGAATCAAATTTATAGAAGGATATCCCATATGTAGCCTTCAAAACTTCTAATTTTTTTGTTCATTCACCCTCAAAATTTTATCATAATTGGACTCCATACGCAGGAGTTATCGAATAAATACTGAGATTGTATTTTTATGAAAAAAAAAATTGAGAATTATACCTTAAATATATAACATCCAATGGACCACTTAATGAGTGAAAAACTACATCAAATTCATTTTATAAATGAATCTATGTGTATTATGTCTAATAAATTTTGAAAAATCTTAATTAGAGGTGTTTTTATCAACTTATGCTTCTATTACGGAGGTCAGTTACACATTTTCTGCTCAAACAATTTTCCAACATGAATGATTTTTTCAAGCCTCATTTTGTTCGAATCAGATCTTGGTCCTGATGACAAATTTTAAGAAATTATATCAAGGAAAAATAAAAAATAATCACTCAAATTGGATTAATGTTATAAAATTTATTCAAAAAATACCCTTCTAATACAAATCTGTCAAAATTAAAGAATTAAAAAAAATTAAATTTTATCTAAAAACACACCATTAATCAAATACTATTACAAATAAGATAAATTTGATAAATTTGGAGGGTTTATATAATTGAAATTTATATATATGAGGAGTAAAATATTAGCTCTATCAATTCCCCCACACATAAACCATACATGTCTTCAACCATAAAATCTCAACATGGAATTCAGAGGACATCAATGTTACCAATATACAAATTCCAATGTAAAAAAAAAATAATTTACAATGTCAAATAAAACATTCAAAAATTCACATAAAAAATAAATTAAATTTCAAATTTTCCAAATAAAAAATCAATTCTTGTATTTTAATTTTCTCCCTTTAAAAATGATTGAACTTCTCCTTTCATTCATTCAATATTCTCAATTCATTATTATCAAACACATCAATTTATGATTTACCTTACTTTTGATTCATTTCTCCCATCACTCATGATAAAACTCAAGAACAGTTATTCTCATATCATGACAACATGTTCCTTATCCATAGGATTATAAATGAACTAGTTTCTTAACTTTCTAAAGAATAAAATTCCCATAAAATAATGAGGACATTCATTAAAGGTTAAAATGAATCTGAGGATTAAGATTTGTAGGATTAGATTATTTAAAAATTAATGCCCAAGTAGGAGGTTTATCTCTTAATAAAAATGCATGATATCAAAAATTACAATGAAATCTTCCTCTTGAAAGTATAAACTCACACTTCCCTAAACACAATGTATCGTCATAATAAAATTATGCGTAATGAATGATTTGTGCACCCTCTTTTTTTTCAAATAATTTTTCTCCATTTTTTTCTTTTTTTAAAATTTATTCTTGAAAAAAACCTTGCAGCCACATCATAACCACAGAAGATAAAAATCATTTGTCTACTAATGGTTATTTTTAGTTTTCCCAGATCAGAACACATTCTTATTTAATTTTTTTATTTTTTTTTTCTATTGTTTATTAAGTAGGGGAAAATAATAAAGAGTATAATGAATGAATCAAATGACCTTTCTAATTTCCCAAAATAACACCCCATACTTCTTACTTAAAAATGTGTATCACCCCTTCCACCATGATTCCCTTTACCCCGACACTTAAACATTAAAAAATCATGTTGATACCAAGAATATTCTATGAATTTATAAAAATGGTATGAAACATGTATCATCCCAATAAAGGTCATACATGGTCTCTATAGGCTAAATAACGATTAATGTAAAGGTGATATTTTATGGATAATTGGTTTCTAAAAATATTACTCAATAATTTTAAATGTTTTTTTTCATATTCATAGCTTTTAAAAGTTCAAATTAAACTTCTAGTTAGTGACATGTCCCAAGATTACTCAATAAATATTCTCAAGATAAAATATGATGTATTTGGTCAAGAAATCCTCTTAGGAATGGGAAAATAATTTGGGAAAATTACTCATGGAATGGATAATAATAAAAACTAAATTCAAATGAATTTTAGAGTTTAAAAGTATGAAAAATGGTAGGGAAATTTTACTTACATGAATTAACTAATTCCCTCAAATAATGAGTCCTCATTTCAATATCCATGATTCATTTTAAACTTTCAATTATCCATTTTACTAATTTAATTACATTAACATTGAAATTTAAAACATGTTATCTCTAGATTCATAAGAAACTCATGCCTCCTAGATAATTCAAGTAATGAATTATTTCAAGTGTTGGAATACAATTTTTAGTTCATTGTTAAAAACATGTTTTCAGACAAAAAATTACGGAGTTTAAAAAAATGAACTCCTTTTCCCATGATTATTTTTCCTCTTTCCTCTATTTCTATTTGGGGAATCCTTGTAATATCTTAAAACTAAAAAAATAAAATTACACAATTAAGAAATATTATTATTTCATTTAAGCTTAAAAAGATAAGAGGGAGTGGGTTGCATGAAATACTAATTCCTAATACTGAATTTTAATTCTAAATTCATAAGATTGAAATTAAATGTACTGGAAAGCTGGAAAAGGATAAATATAGGTATGATCCCCCAAGTGGGACTTGAATTTTTAATGCCTCTAAAAGGGTAGTAACAGCTATTATCCATAGTCTATAGGTGGGTGGATCTTCATGGACATGAACCACCCCATGTGTATTTTCCCAACATCCACTTATATGTTTTTTTAGAATAATTCCATGTTTAGATAACACAATATATTCCCCTATCAAAATGAGTTAAAACTTGCATATCAGGGTTAGGATGAAGTATGGAACCTCATCCTCATTGGTTGATACTTGTGAAACATAATCATAAAAATCTAGTGGATTCTCATGGTATGATGCATCAAGAGAATAATAAAAGGTTAATTAAGAGGGTAAATATATGTGAATATAATTAAAACATGAATTATCAATATAAAATTCATCCCCATCAATGTATAAATATTTTATCTTGTTTTTTATATGATCAATGGCATATAATAATTCATGGAACTCCTCAAATGTATGTTCAATAAAATCAGGGAGCTCAATGTGTTCCAAAATAGGTTCATATTCAAGTTAATCCTCTTCCTTAAAGGAATAATATAGATTGTATGATTCTGTATAATGAAAACAATAAGGAGTGATGCACAATTCATATTCAAAAAAATTAGAATAAATAAATTCAAACAAAGGTTCAACTCCCGGATTTGGCTCAACTTCAATATCTACCACAGTGGTAAGATCCCCTTGGAGTAGACTCTCATTGGATAGAGGTAGGTAACCGGGCTCCTCTATCCTTTCTTTAAATTTTATTACTTTATTGGGTATCCTACTTTTCCATGGATTGAGTTATGTGCAATGTTACTGTATTTTCTACTTGTTAAATATTGGAGAGATCATGTTGTACCTCATATTCATTCCATAAGTCATCCAGATCATGTTGATCTCCCACAGTAAGCTCAGCAGGTAAGGTCATGATAAAATTATGTACAATTAATTATTTGTCCACCCTCTGGAATTTTTATTTTATTTTATTTTTCAAATAAACTTTTCATTTTTTTAAATTTTTTAAAAAAATTTTATTAGAATAAACCTCACATCCCCCACCTAACAATTTGTGATAAAAATAATAGGTCTAGTAATGGTGATTTTTGGTTTCCCCAAATGACAACCCATTTTTCTAATTTTTTTGGATATTTTTGTCATTTTTTTTATTCAATAGGAGAAAAAATATAGAGTATAATGAATGAATCAAATGAACTCTCTCAATACCCAAAATATCTCCCCCACACATCTTCCTAACAATTTGTAACATCACTTACACCAGGATTCCCTTTCCCCCACACTTCCACATTAAAATATCAATAAAAATACTAAGATTTTGTTAGTAATGGATAAAAATGAATTGAAACATGGATCATCCCTAATAATGTCATTCATGATCCCTTTGGGCTAAAATAATGATTGATGTAAAGGTGGAATTTTAAGGAGAAGTGGTTTTTCAAAAGAGGCCTCAATCATTTTAAACGTGTTTTTGGATATTCATTGCTTTGAAAAGTTCCAATATAAGTTCTTTTATGTGACCTGTCCCATGATCACCCAAGAAATATGCTCAAGATAAAATAGGAAATATTTAGTCTAGAAATCCTCTTGGTAATAGGAAATATTATTTGGGGCAATCACTCATGGCATGGTTAATAATAAGAAACCAGTTCACATAAATTTCATAAATTTAAATAATTAAAAATGATTGAGAAATATCATTTACATTAATAAATTATTTATTTCAAATCATGTGTCCTCATTTAAATATCCATGCTTCATTTTAAACATTCAATTATCCATTTTAATCCTTAAATTTCATTAACATTGAAATCTAAAACATGGAATCATGGGATTCTTAATAAAATCATGTCTCTTAGATAAGTCAAGTAAAGAATAAATTCAATTGTGGGCATGAAATTAATATCATTAAATCTCAAATGACATATAAAATACACAATCAGGTAATTTTTATCCCAAACAATCACGAATATCCACTACCCCTTTAAAATTAATCCTTATTCTATTATATAATATATTAACCAGAACATTGTGTAGGGTGATAATGACCATTAACCAATGAAAAAAATCAATAACGGAATCAAAAACCAATTATGATTAGATATATTAATAAATCCCACTATATAAATTAAAAACAACTTTTAAGAAGAGAGAAAGGTATCTCATTCAATTATGTATAATAACTCAAGAATTAAAAATATAAAACCAACCCTTACCCAAAAACACATTTTTTTACCCCACCAATGTATGGGTAATTGATATGAATGAGAAATACAAATCCATTAAAAAACTATGAAAAATCGTTGAAAGAAAAGAAAGTCAGAAAGATTGTCTAGAAAATTTTGTATTATGAATGATTTCTCCTGTTTACAACAACATATGTTCGAATAAAATATGGTTCCTTCATATAGGATTCTATAATTTTAATTTCTTATGTTAACACCAAGTTTCAAATTGATTGGACATGATTATTGAATGTTATGTAATTTATAATGAGTTTTACATTTTTGGAAAAGAATTCTAGGAATCCTCCTTCAATTTATATCGTTCAATTTTCTCCTTAATGTTTGCATAACTACATAAATTTTATTTTTAGAATGTTAATTTGATACCTATTTCATATCCCAGTGGAATAAACTCTATTGGATGTGCATATCCTGAATTATGCTTCTGTTTCAGAGGTGTGGGCCATCCTGTCTCCCCAGAAGGTTTTCCAATTTCAATGATTTTTTAGGTCCTCTAATGTTCGAATAATATCTTTTCCTTGAAGAAAATTTTCATAAAAATAGATCAAGTAATCCTAAAAAATAATCACATAAATTGGATCTATATTATTAATGTTATTCCTAAAATAACATTATGACAAAAAAATATATGAAAATTATAGAAGTACCAATTTTTTACATTTTAACTCAAAACACACCATTAATCCAAAATGGATGTAAATAAACTAAAATTGATAAATTTAGAGTGTTTAAATAATTTAAATACATATAAAAAATGATAATAATATTATCTCTATCAATTCCCCCTCACTTAGCACTTAGACTTTGCAACAAGTAAGCATTAAAATCAAATCAGAGAAAATTTGAAACACATACCCTTGAGATCCACCAAATCCATATCAAGAAACAAAAATATATCGTAACTGATCAAAAAAAGTATTCAAAGTTATCCATTTAGATAATTTAATATATTTTCACTTCATTTCTCATACCATATGCACAAAAAAATTACCTCTCCTAAATTTCCTCTCATCTCACAAATGTCAATTTTCAACAGGGCTTTTCTCTAAACCCATGAAAGAATCGCCATAGGCTTGATAAACTCATACATATCCACCCGATGTGAGTCCAGAACATGGGTTTATAATGGATAATTTTAAAGGTTCATCTTTGTATTACTGTTGGTAGGATTTAGATGTTAAAAATTCAGAGGGTGAATATGGAGGGCTTGGCTCTATTTGAAGCGAAATTGCAGGATTATAATTTTAACTCAAGTACAGTATCATCCACACTTCTCTTAGAAGAAAATAATCTCCATAATCATGTAAAATCAAGGAAATTTCATTCCATTTAGTATTTCACCATAAAAAATTCAATCTTCTCGTAATTTTTTTCTTGAAATTTATAGATAAGAAAAACTTTCTTCCTATGTTGGAATCTCAAGAAATGAACAAATTATCTTTTCCTGAAAACTATTGAAAGGAACAACATTCAATAGAAGTAATAATTTAGCAGTAAAATAAGGTCTCTAACATCTAATGTTTCTCCCAATGTATCACCAAATGATGTAGCACACTACAAGATAATTTCCACCAAACTTAATTTCAACTAGATCTTGAAATTTCACTTCTAGAGTAGGTTGGATAGGGAAACATGGTTTGTAATGTGGATAACCTAATAATATTACCATTTATTCTAAGAGATACAAGGATTAAATAAACAATGTAGGATATAATGAATTGGATTTTATTGAAAAGGTTGATTTAAAACCAAATAAATTCCCCAATCATTTAGAACACATGTACCTAAAACCCTCATGTTTTGACAGGAATAAATTGAATTTTAGTTAAAGAAATCATGGTATGGTTCTCTCAAGAAATGAATTGAATGTAAATAATATGAAAGCAATAGTTTCAAATCCTCATAGGTAAGTGATTTTAAAAATAAATATAGTGATATGTGGCATCAGATTCAAAAATTAGTGTACTTTTCATGAAATTCCCAATGATTTTAACTTCAAAAAATGTAATTATCAACATTAATTTAAGCTCAATTTCATGGATTATATTTTTCCACTCATTCGGATGGGTTTCAAAAATGGAAATGATAATCATTTTGGCCCAATTGTTTTGAAAACACAATAAATATTTGAAAAGAAACATGAAAAAATATAAAAAAACACACAAATTTTATTTTAGAAAAATAGAAAAACAAAAAAATGAAAATCCTAACCTAAAAAGGTCTTATCCCCTACACATAAATTATGCATTGTCCTCAATGCATTAGAATTTATTTAACATGTAATTATTTTATTAATAAAATCACAACAAGTAAGAAAGTGTTAAGGATAGGTATAACCTAACTTATTGGGGGTTAAATGTTTAGTCAATCTCCTAAGTTTCAATCTCTAAAAATATAAAATAAAAATTATAAAAGATAACATAATAAATTTATTAATAGAGATGAAAATAGAGATATAGTGAGGAAATAAGGATAGATCTTAGTTTAATCCCCCAAGTGGGACCTGGGTTTTGACTCCCTCTGGATGGGATGTTCAAATTAGTTATCCCCAATCAAATGGTGGGTGATGTTTCTGGCTCATGAACCAGAAAAAATTATTCTTTCCAACATACACTTATTCCTTTTTATTTGAGGACTCCATGGATATAGTATGCCAAATATAGACCCATGTGAATGAGAAAAACATTCATGTTGGAGGTAGGATAGCCATTGAGTCCTCCTCTTTCTTTGTTTCCACTGGCATAATTTATACACCATTCACCAGTACCTTCTCAAGTTATGCTGCATCAATGGAATAATCAAAGGAAATTTTTGCGTTTAATTATATTTAAAAACAATTAAAGAATAAAAAATCAATATCAATTTCATCCATTTAAATGTGAGTAGAAATCGTCTAATTTTCCTTAGGAAAAACCACATCAGTCTCCTCTTGAACTCCCATTAATAAATGTTTAGCATGTTCAGAGAGTTTCATATATTCTCATTAGGTGTGTCTTCTTTTTATGGTTCATCCACCGAGTAAATAAATGTGTTGAGTGAATATAAAAATTTAAAACAATTAGAGGTTATAATAAAATCAATTTCAACAAAATTAGAATATAATTATGTTCAACGTCCTATCCAATCTGTCACTTAAACATTTCTTGAAAAATTGTGTAAAACAATAGAGAAAATAAATTATAAGGTTTCATCTTTGAGATTAGAAGTAAAAAGTACGAAAACTTATAAGGAACCCATTCCTACTCTGGATGTCCTTTACTAGTCGCTGATAGTAGAATATTTTTTCCCAAAATACACTTATGAATTTAAAAATAAACTACCCGTTGAATATTGGATAACTAAAAAAGATCAATCAATTTTTAAAGGGTATTTAAATTAAGAAGAAATTTATTTTTTAAATTCAAAAGAGGATAATTTCACATCATTGGTTGATTTTTCCAAAAATTTATCCATTAATTATTTTTCATGACCACCAATCACATAACCAATAGGATAAATACCAAAAATTGATTCCAAATCCACTCTTGACATTCAACTGGACACTTTTTGGTATAAATCATGTTTTTATAAGGAACCAATTATTTCTAAAATTTTTGGAGAAGAAACAGATTTGGATTGAAATTTCTATTCCTCTTTAAGAAAATGCAATAAACCCAAACTCAATTTTTTCCCTTCATAACCCAATTGAGTATAACTTTATTGGTGATAAACAATAACTTGGGGTTTCCATTAATCCATCTCATGAAACCCACAAATTATGGTTGATCTTTGATGTATTAGGAAATAATACAGAAGAAAATAGATCAACCATTTTTTATATTCCTTGTATTTTTCCATTCATAATATAAAATTTGATTGTACATGAAACAAATTCAAAAAAAAATACTCAAATTCAATAAAGTTGAAGTGTAGAAATACTGGGCAATTAAAATGTTTAATGTTGGTTTTGGGTAATTTGGGGGGTCCATGTTGAGCTAAAGACTTTCTGGGATGCGACCCAGCTTCTGCATTTTTATTATTATTTTTTTGTATGTTTTTTATTATTTTTAAGCTAACCCCTTAGGGTTTACAATGTGATCTAATGTTTTATTGTGAGATTTAACAATCAAATAATTTCAGTATTTTCAAACAGAACACATTCCTTCTAGAGTTTAAACCTAAAAATCCTGTATCCCCCAAGGATTTTACATGTGACCTGAATCCAAATTGTTCAATTTCTTATTGATAGGTCATCAACATAAAACCAAGTGGTTTTATTCCATGATAAAATCTCCCCCAATTTATTCCCAACAATAATATCTCTCCTATCTTCTCTTTAAAAACTAAGGTTAATTTCACTGTATGTTGGGGGGAGTGAAAAGTTGGGATTTCAAAAAAATGGCCCTTTATGATATGAATTAAATTTAACAAAAAAAATTCAATTCATTGTCCTTTCATGCGTATATGTATTTATATGAAACATAAAAATTGAAGGTAAAATGATTTTTAATGCCTATATTATTATTTTAATTCATTATTATTTTCATAAGCATAATTTATGAAAAGTGATATTGTCCAATGTGATTTTTCAACATTAAAATTTTCATCCACTTAATCAACAATACACAATGAAAATCCATTGTATTTGGGGTTAACTTTGAGTTAATGGGACCATGTATTCATAGAATATGTTTTGGGGGCACATTAATTTTAATTTTAGTATCTAACAAAAAACTAAAAAAATACCACATAGAGAAATGTTTTTTCCAAATGTATGACATCCCTGACATAGGGATTGTGATTCCATAGTTGTCTTACCTAGAGTTAGGCTTTAAATCTCTATTGTTGACAATGTAATTGATAATACATTTGGAATTCAGTACTTGGGTATCATGAATCCATAGTTTAATTTCCTAGAGTTGGTCCCCTCATATATATTATGACTCCATAGTTTTCTTATAATTTGTTTTATGAAAAAATTGGGGTCGTAAATCTGATATCGTGAGTATGAAAATGATTATTTAAGCTCAGAGTTTATTATGTTAAAGGTTAACTATATTTTAAGATATCATGGATTTAAAATTTAATAATTTATTTTTTTATTTTTTTATTTTTTCACTTATTGAGATTTTTGATCTCAAACCTTGTTTTGAAATGTTTTTTTTAATATGACTATGAATGAATAAAAAGTCAAGTTGAAAATTATAAATATTTTTTATAAAAATAAAATGTTTTTTTATTTTAAAACTAATATATAGTTTGAAAAATGGAAACTGAGAGGAAGAATCCATATTGTAATGTATGGGTTTGTTATGTAATAATTATGATCTAATTATCTAAATCTCCAAACTGAAAATATTATTGAAATGAAAGAAATAGAATTATTTTAAAATTATCAAATTTAGGGATTGTTCTAGGCCACATATTTATAAAATTTTATATAGTTATATGAAAGAAAAAATAATATAATTAGTTATAATTGTTTAAAAGATAACCAATACACAATTTTCTAGAAAAAGAAACATCTCCTAGGAAAGTTATCCGTCTAAAATAAAGTCTCATTACCCACAGTTCAGTACTCATTAGATATATTAATTTCATTATAACATTAACATATAATATATATATAAACTATAATTAATGTATGGGTCCCAAGCCCAATAACCCAGAGTTAATGAATTAATTTATAATATTGGATTATTAATAAGGAAAACTCATCCCCAAAAATTGAATAGTTTAGTAGTTTGGAGAACTAGTTACAAACATAATTTTTACATTACAACATAAAATGAAATGCATTATATAAATTCCTTTAGAAACACCCAAAATTACTAGATTATCTATGGAGGTAATTCATAATATACTTCTTCACATCCTGGAAAAACTAAAACATAAAAAATTGGTGAGATCAGATACTCAGTAAGGGTAAATAAAATAATGACAGCATAAATATAAGGCATGGTGAATAACTAAAATTACACAGGAAATTAAAACGTAATCTTAATTATAAAATGGAAGGAATAAAAGCTAATTAAATAATTCCACAATAAAACATAGCCATGGATATTATAATAGTTGAATAATCACATGGAATATCAATTACTAGTTTTATAATTAGGGGATACATAATTCCAGACATTATAAATATACCTTCATGGCCTCATCCAAGACACCATACATAACTGGTAAGAACTCATTCTAGTTTTTCAGGTGATACCTATTGAAGCATCGAGGGGATTTATAGGGCCCCACCCATAACTTAATAAGTCCAATTAAATCCTCATATAAATTAGGATAAATATAAACAACATAAAAATATGAAATTTAAATAACTTTCCTCAATTGGTAAACATAATCACTAACCATTCTGAGTAGTATAGTAAATAGTATCAAGATAGAACATCCACAACCAAACTGATCATAAACAATTTAATAAAATATGGTTGATGATAAATATAAGAAGAAAAATTAATTAAAAAATAAAATTAAAAATATGTTTTGAAACATAGTAAAATTATCAAATAAAATAATCAATGAATTATTTAGAAAAATACCCATTATACTATTCAAAGAAGAGTTGTTTTGGAAAATTCATTTTTATTTGTCATGATTATTTGTATAAATCCAGTAATGGACAAATATAAAATTTCATGTGAAAATTATTGATTTTAAAAAAATGGTTTCTCAAAAATATATTACGGTTGCTACTTGAAAATTGGCGATAAATCACGATGTTCCCTTTAATCGATCTTTCGCATCTGTAAGTATTGAGAAAGGAACTATTGTAAAACATGTAATTCTGATAAAAGGGAGATGAAATAACCGAGATACATGAGGTTGGAATGTATACACATAATTTAGATTAATTATATAAAAATAATGAAGAATCTCAATGGATTATTGATGAAGAAATCATAACCCGAATGAAAATGAAGGTTTGGGACGAAAACCCATACCTTATGTCTGAATGAGCTCTACACTAGACCTTAATGTCCTAAATAATGAAATTAAATATATTAATTAATTATGTAAGATAATTTTTAAAATTTATTATATTCATTATAGTTTTATTAAGTTCTTTTATGAACTTATTTCTGAGTTATAGAGTTTGATTTCATCATTATGGCGCTTTCGTTTCATTGGTTTTCATGATCAGTTTTCTTGTTTATAAGTATAAAAGTTCATGTAAAATGGGTATAATTCTCGATAATTGGAATTAAATATTATTAATGAACAAAAATAATTTTATTTATTATTATTTATTATTATTTTTTCATGTATTTGGATGAATCCTATGATAACATGATAATGATAATCGTTTATCTTAATTTTAACGGTTTTTATATAACAAAAAAATAATTTTTATATTATTTAATATCAGGTATATATAATTGTTCCAAAAAATATTATAAGATATAATAAATATTTTATAATCTATTTTAACCATAAAAATGGTTTCATGACCATCCTTGAAGGATATATTGAAGAAAAAAAGTTTGTCTTCCTTGAAAGTTTTTAATCGGCACCTCCTGGATGATGATTTCATTTTTAAAATAAAAGAGACAGAGTAAGGAGATTGATAATGGATATTATATTAACATGATATCATTCAAGTATATATTTTATAATATATTTATCATAATCATTTGGACATATGAGGTGAGGATAGGATAATAAAATAAGATGAATTGAAATGAAATTAAAAGAAAATGAAAGATGATTTACCTATTGAATTATCCTCTTTGAGAACCTCCTTTGGGAAATGGGTTTTGGTCTTATGGTAAGACCAATAGATCTTGAACATGGGGGAGAGACTTGGGAAGAGGATTTCGGTAGAATTTTTACAATATTCAAGGCTTGGATGTGTGATCGGAAGAGGGGGTGAGGGGTGGTATTTATAGTGGAGGATAGAGGTGATTTCCCATTATTTTATTCATTATGTTAATATTCTTCTCAACACAAGAAGTAGTGTTGATTATTGTGAATCAATATAGTAATAATTTCATGTTAGTTCTAAAAAAGTGTTCTTAAATCATCCATACACCATTTATGACCCCATAATACATGTATTTAGCATTTATCCTAAATATCGTATTTTTCTATTCACAAAAAATTCGAGTATCTTAGAAAAATACCAATATTTCAACCTAAATATTTTTTTAAATTTAGAATTAAAATTCAATTAAATTTTATGAAAGTGATTTTAAAATATGAAAAATTTAAATTTTAACTAAAATAATCATTTAATGAAAAATACAGTTTTTAAAATTATAGCTGATTTTCTAACATTCTGATAAATTAACTAAGGTATCATAAAATTACCCTAAAATCATAAGAAAAAAATTGTAATTTATAAATATATTTTATGAAAAATAATTTTTTTAAATAATTTTCTTAATTATAAAAATGTAATTAAATATTTATAACATAAAATAATACCAACACGTAATTAAAAATTATTAAAATATCCATTTAATTATAATATGATAGTATGTTTCTTAAATTATATATATACATTCATGGGTGCGGTTACTATTCATTAAGCCAATTTACTATTTATAAGGTTCATTTTACTATTCCTTAGGCCAAATTACTATTTCGTCAGTATAGGTTCCTTAACTTATAAAACTACCTCCTATTTCATTCATTATTCATTTATAAAGTTTTTATTTTGTTTTCTAAGTGATTTTACGTGATATATACTATATTAAATAATCATAAGAAAGGATATTTCATTGATAGATTTTTGGTTCATTACATTCTCCCCTCACACAAAAATTTATTCCTTATAATTTCACCGCATAAAAATATTTGGATTGGTATTCATCATATGTTCCTTAAGATCCCACGTCACCTTTTAAATTTTAATATTTTTTCAAATAAATTTACCAAAAGAGTCATTTGATTCCTCTACACCCGCTCTTTTGTGTCCAGAATCAGGAATGGCTCTTCACAATAAGATAATTCAGGTTCCAATTTTATTCCTTCAAAAGTGATTACATGTGTTGGTTCTGGAATATAATTACTTAAAAATAGATGTGGAACACATTGTGTACCTTATAAAGGTTATTTGACATTTCAAAATGATAATACACAACTCCAATTGTCTACATAATTTAAAAATGACCAATGTACCTAGGGCTTAGTTTCCCTTTCTCCCAAAATCTCAGAACACCCTTCCATGGAGATACTTTTAAAAAAACATGATCTCCCACTCTAAATTTCAAATATTTCCTTCGATTATCAGTATATATTTTTTCCATAATTTAAAATGATTTGATATGGGGTTGAATAGTGTTTACTTTCATTTTAGTTTACTCTACAAGCTCAGGGCCTACAAGATTCCTTTCACCAACTTCATCCCAACATGTTGGTGTACAACATATCTTTCCATACAATGCTACATGTGGTGTTATTTGAATACTAGAATGCAAAATATTAATGTAGGAAAACTCTACCAAGGGTAAATAATGATCCCACATACCTTGAAAATCAAGTGATCATGATCTCAACATATCTTCTAATGTTTTCATCGTTCTTTCTGACTGCCAATTAGTTTGAGGGTGATAAGTAGAACTCAAATGAAGCTCAGTATCCAAATATTTTTTAATTATTTTCTATAATTTTAATGTACAACATAGATCATGATAAGAAAAAATTGAGATAGGTTAAACATTAAGTCTTACAACTTCATTAATATTGAGTATTGCAATGCATTCTAGTGGAAAATCCTCTCTTGTAGCGAGGAAATTTTCATATTTGGTAAGTCGGTCAAAAATTTTCCATTTTGCATCATTATTTTTTGGAGTTCATGGTAATAAATTAAAAAAATTCGTGGTTTTGTCATCCCATTTCCATATAGGAATAAGTATAGGTTTCATGACTCCTTTACGATGTTATCTTTCAGCCTTCACCTGTTGACATACTACACATCTTGATACATAATCTACAACTTCCCTCTTCATGTTATCCCACCAGAAATGTTCCTTCAAATATCTATACATCTTAGTGATACTAGGGTTTATAGAGAAATTTGAACTATGGGCATCATCCAATAACTCCCTTTTTAGTTTGGGTATAGAGTGAACACATATAATCCTCCCAAATTCCATAATTCCATCCTCACACACAATGTTTGTAAAACTCCCATCATTGACGGAATTAAGTTTCATTAAAATATTGTAATCATCAGTATGAGAACTTTTAATTACTTACCAATAAAGATGGTCAGGAAACCCATTGAAAAAGTAGTGATGTTTCACCTTCTTTGATAATTTCCATATCCATCCTCTCTAGATCCATGTACATATGATCCTTATCAATCGTCATTTTGTTCTGAACTATGTGACCCTTCCTAATCAAAGAATATTCTACCTTATTTACCTTCCTTGTGTGGTAGTGTATGGAATAATAATTATCCTTGAGAATCTTGAGCCATTTCGTTTTCCTCATGTTGAGTTCTTTCTATGATAGGATAGATTTCAAACTCTTTTTATCTGAATAAATATCACATATTTCACCATAAATATAGTGTCTCTATATCATCATAGAAAAGATTAAAACTTCTAAATCAAGATCATGAGTTGGATAGTTCTGACCATTAGTTTTTAACTACATTGATTCATAGGAAATAACTCTATCATTATGCATAAGGATACAACAACGTGTTTTCTTTGATGCATCATTATAAATTTAAAACCCACCATTTCCTAATGGTAGATTCAGGATCATAGAAACCCCTAATATCCTATTTAATTATTCAAACCATTATTCACATTCTTTTATCCTTACAAAATTATCTCCCTTACGAATATTCTTGTATAAAAGGTTGGCTAATCAGGTGAAGTTATGAACAAAAAACTGATAATAACTTGATAAACCAATCAAACTACATACCTTGGTAACATTTGTTGATTTAGATCATTTTTAAACAGCCTTTGTCTTCACAGTATCAACTAAAACTTCATCCTTAGAGACAATATTTCCAAGAAAATATATTGTTTTATGCTAGAATTCACACTTTCTAAACATCCTATATAGGTCATTTCTATTAAGAGTATTCATATTCATGCGCAATTTATTATCATGGTCTTCATATATTTTGGATTATACCAGTATATAGTTAATAAATACCACAATAAAGTCATCAAGATATTCCTTGAAAACTCTACTCATTAGATCCATGAAAATAATGGGTGTATTAGTTAGTCTAAATTGAATTACTATAAACTTGTAATGCTCATACCTTGTTTGAAATTCTTTCTTTGGAATATCTTCCTTCCTCACACACAATTGATGATATCCAAATTGAAGATCAATATTTGAAAAATATTGGGCTTCATGAATTTGATCAAATAATTCATCAATGCGAGGAAGAGGATACTTGTTCTTTATTATAATATAATTAATCTCCCTATATTCAATGCACAACCTCATAGATCCATATTTCTTCTTTATGAAAAGAATAAGATCTCCCCATGGAGAAACTCTATGGAGAATAAACCCCTTACTTTTCAACTCTTAGAGATGCTTCTTCATCTCTATTAATTCCAATGTGGTCATTCTGTAGGGAGTCTTTGATATAGGCCTTGCACCATGAATAAATAAATAGAAAACTAAATTTACCCCTCTAGAGGATTTCAAAGTAAATCCCCTAGAAACATATCAACATATTCTTTCACAATAGTTACCTCCTCAATTTTAAGATTGCTTTCCTCAACCATAGATATTGCTTTATATTCTCCCCATTGAATTTCGTTGATTTGAGGTTCTGGGGTGGATCTAGATAAGAATCAAATGATAAGGTTTAATCTTTAAATATAATGGATTCTACATCATTCTCAAAAATTGTAACTTCTTGATTCTTGAAATTGATTTTTGCATTATAATTTGAATGTCAATCTATACCAAGAAGTATATCAAAGTCAATTATAGGTATGATGATACATTTTTCAACAAAAGTATATTTATGTGTCATAAATGGGACTGATTGGCACATCAATATTGCAATGATACTTTCCCTCATATTTTTTACAAACAACTCCTTTATTAGATAAAATCATAAATGTATAATTTTCTTGAATAACTAGGAAGATATAAAAGAATATAATGATATTGAATCAACTAAATCATACTATATGTTTTAGTAAGTGATTAAAGAGCCTTCCACCACATCCTTAGGAACTTCAGCCTCATTAGTTGTGATCACAAATGCTTGGCCTTTATCCCTTCTAATTATCTAGGGAATGTTTCATTGATTTTTAGAACATTCATTTTCATAATTTCTCATCTATTTTCAATTATAGCATTAGAAATTTGTAGCCTCTTTCTTTCCCTTATAATCACGGGCCTGGTGTCCTCTTTCTCCACACTTGTAACAGACTCTCATTCCCATCAAGAAAGAACCAGGGTGCTTCATCCTGTAATTATTGCAGGATGAAAAGTAAAATCTTCCCTTATTCCCATTTTTCTTATTTCCTTTTCCAGAGTGTTCAACAGACCTCTTACTCTCTTGATTTACTTTTAAGTCATAATACTTATATAATTCTTTTTCTGTATTAATATCATATGAGACTATATCTTCATTTGATGAGAAATTTTAGGAGACTAGTTTTTGTCAGATGAATGGTTTTAAACCATAAAATAATCTTTCAATATTACTCCTTGGGTTATGTATATAGTCCACAACATGCCATGTTAAAATTTAAAAGTTAACTTCATACTTTGGAATATTCTCATCATTTTTTGCCTCAGACACAAGAAATTACCTTTCCATATCCATTCACTATTCACGAGGAAAGTATTTTTCTAAAGAAAAGTTCTTTAAATTCACTCCATTACATGTTTTATATTTCTTCCTCCTCCTTTTTATTCTTAAGTAATGACCCCCATTGATCTGCATCTCCCAAAAGATGAAAAATTTCCATAACAACCTTCTCCCTTTCATTACATCCCAAATCGAGAAATATCTTCTCTAAAGAACATATCCATTATTCTACTACAAATGGGTTTGTATTCCATCAAAATTAATGAGGCTATTGTCTCATAAAGCTTTCTAACATTACTCATCCATGTTGTGTATCAGGATGCTCCATACAGGTAAGGTTGTTGTTCATAACCATAGTTAGCAATCCCAGTATAGTTATAAGTTGTCAGCACTAGTCACAGCTCCATAACCAATATCATTATCTCACATTGGATGGAAACCCCTGCATGGGATATGTACATTCATGTGGTTTCCATTCCTTCAACTAGGTACGATTTCTAAATAATGGAAAACACTAAATTAGGTTTTGAAACAAAATGTATAATGTATAACAGGAAAAAAACATGACATAAATTAAAATTTTATGAATGTATAATCTCATAATAATAATTGTGGTTTATTTTGGGACGTCTTAACATTTAAATCCATCATAATGGTTTGTAAAGAAAATTTAAATTAGCATAATAATATCCCCCATGAGTGTCAAACTAGGTACATAGTAAGGCATGTTGTTTTGTACAAGGTTACCCTGAGTTAGGCTTGGGACACCTTGTTGGAGTTGTTTCCCCTAGGTATATCTATGATAGAACCAAATCCACGTGTAGTATCCAGAAATGGATGTATTTCTAGGAATATCCACATAATATCAACCTTACACAAATTCTAGGATGTTCTTATATGCTTATCCTCAATGTCTATCTTAGCGTTTTGTTCCCTAATATATGTTTTCTAAATCAAGTTTCCATATTTTCTAGTAAACATCCTTTGGTACAAACTATAAAGACCCCAACCCCAGAAACCTAGATCCAGTGCCTAACTTTATTACATTGGAATATAAACAAGGGAGACACATGCCAAAGGACAGAATAGTTTCGTAGTTTGGAGAACTAGATACAAACATAAGTTTTACATTACAACTTGAAAGTAAATACAATATATAAATTCCTTGGGAACCACACACAAATCCAAGATTATCCCTTATGTTCATTCATAATATACTTCTTCACGTCCTAGAAAAAATAAAACATAATAAAGGGGTGATCTCATATGATCAGTAAGGGTAAGTGAAATAGAAAATGTAAAAATATAAGTCATGGTGAATAACTAAAATTACACATCACATTAAAACCTAATCATGAGCATAAAATCGAAGGAATAAAATATAATTAAATAATACTACAATAGAAAATAACCATTGATATTATACTAGAGTAATAATCACATGGACTATCAATTACTAGTTTTATAATGAGGGAATACATAATGTTGTACATCATAAACATTCTGCTAAGGCCTCATCTAAGACACCAGGCATAATGTGTAAACACCTAGGCTAGTTTGTCTCGTGAGACCTAATGATGCATCGAGGGGATATATTGGGCCCCACCCATCACGTTCTAAGTCCAATTCATTCCTCATATTAATGGGGATAAACATAAACAACATTTACATATGAAATGTAAATAAATTTTCCTAATCTATAAACATAATCACTAATCATTTTGAGTAGTATGGTGAATAGTATCAAAATAGAACATCCACAACCTAAATGATCATAAATCATTTAATAAAATATGGTGGATGATAGAAATAAGATATAAACCTCATTAAAACATAAAAATCCATAGAGGCATAGAAATAGATGGAAATAATATAATAAAATCACTATATAATTCTTGAGATAAATAACCTTTTTTACTTTGCAAGGAAGAGTTCTTTTATAACATTAATTTTTATTGGGAATTATTGTTTTTATAAAATGAGTGATGAAAAATATAATTTTTCATGAAAAAATTAATAATTTATTAGATATAATGTTGTCTTAAAACATATTATGTTTGGTAATTAAAATGGGTAAGAAATCGTGATGTCCCCTTCAATTGGGCTTGCATATCAGGAAGTATTGAGAAGGGAACCTTTGTATAAAACATGTAATTATCATAAACAAAATATGAAATAATAAGTATACATGAGGTTGGAATGTATACACATAATTTTGAATAATTGTATAAAAATAATGAAGAATCGCATTGGTGTATAGAGGAATATATCATAACCCAAATAAAAATGAAGGTTCAAGAAGAAAACCCATAACTTATTTCTGAATAAGTTCTGCACTTGATCTTAGAATCATGGATAGTCAAATTAATTGTGGTTTAGAGTATTTACACTCAAGAGGGGGTGAATTGAGTTCCTATAAAAATTTCTATTGAAATGTTTATTTAAAAAAATTTCCCCAATTAAAAAAATCAGCTAGTTAGTGAAGGTAAAAAAATTATAATAGTTTGACTATTCAAATAGATTCTCATAATATTGATTAATTCTTAGTAATATCAATATGAGATATTGATACCACATTTTAAAATATTCTAATTGGAAAAAATAGTTATAACTGCTATCCAAGACTAACTATCAAAGTAAAATTTAGTTTTATGAGAAATGAATTAAAATAGAAAAAGTCTAAATTGAAATACATAGTGTATAAAACAAGTGGTTCAGTCTAAAGATGAGACCTAATCCACTCCACATAGTGATCACCTAACACCATGAAATAAATATACACACAGAAACACACACACATATATATATATATATGAGCTTTGATCCACACCCCGGATCGGGGTTAACAACAGTACACAGGACTGTCCAAGTCACAGGACCTCTTCCACTATTATTAATGGGAAGACAAACAATCAGGTCCCACAAGACCTCTTCCATAGTTCTATGTGGGTGAAAAAATGTGTAAATAAATGTTTGAGTGAGTATATATTGTATCCTCTAGTTTGGTGCAGGAGAGAGAGTATATTTTAATATGGACAGACACCCTGCTCAAAAGGTATTAAAAATAGTACACAAGAGACAAAAGATAATGAGAAAGGATTAGAAATGATTTGTGTGTTGTTCTATGAAACTCTGGACTTATAGGATATAGAAGATGTGATTTTTGAGTCCTATTATGAAAACAGAGTATCACTAGTCTCATGTTCTGGTTCCCAGTTCGATGTGATGTTCTTTTTATCTCTTGTCCATCATAGGTTTGCTACTACGTGAATGTTTGAGGTTCTGATCTACAACAGTTTAGACATTAGGAAATGAGAGTTCCTTTTGTTTTCTTTAGTGTATATGTTCTTATCTATTTGCATGCATTAAACTTCTCTCTTTCTTCGACTGACATCTAGTGCACCACCACGCATTTTATCTTCGGGGGCCTGTGTTGGAGCTGACAAGGAGAATGGTTTCTACATCTCATACCTTGCACTATAAGGTGATAGGACTATAAAGAGACGTTAATTTTGTCAGTCTCATTAAATGACTCAAATATGACCGTTAGAAATAACTTTTAAAATAAACTAAAAAATATAGAAAAATAGTTAAGGAACAGTGTCACAGTATGTATTGAAATGGTGTCACTAGAAACAGTGTCTTCTCCTCTACCTTTGAGGGGTGCGAAAGTCATAGTGAGATAGTCAGGGTTCCATATTTTCATTGAGATCTGGAACCGGTAGCACAAATGCGGTGTTAGGATCATGGTGTCTCAGATAAGGGTGTTTAGTGCTTTGTCAAAACTATGAATGGTGTCTTGTTACGATGACTTGGAGATGGTAACAAGGAATCGACGTCATAGGCTTTATGAAATCTGGAACAGGTTATGGTGTTAGGGTCACGGTTTTTGGGTTATAATGACTGAGTCATGGTGTCTGGGTTATGGTGTCTGAGTCATGGTGTCTCGTTTACGGTATTAGGTACTTTACCAAAATCTGGAACCGGTGGAAGACTTCTAGTTTCTCATACCTAGCCAAATATTTTTAAATTTTATAAAGAAATAATATTCATAGAATGGATTAAGATTAACCATATTCGTATTGAAACTTAATGTAACAAGATTAAACATATTTTACAATATTCAAACATGATTTGTGAGATTCTGAATCATGATCTTGAGAGAGTTTAAATAGTGAGTTGTAAGCATTGAAACATAAGGAAACCAAAAATCACCAAACATCATTTTTGATGGGTTAAACATGATTAGCTGGACTGGTGATCATTAAAACATGAGGAGTCCAACAATCTCCCCCTTCTTTATGAACAAAAATCATGGAATTTAGAGGAAATATATTTTAGTAATGAAAATAAATTGAGCATATAGATGATAAGATGTATAATAATTGTTCTTTTTTCATAAAGATCAATTTCCCATAAATTCCTTTTCTTATTTCTCTCCCTTTTAGTATTATCAAATAGAGAAAAAGGAAAAGAAAATAAACATGAAATGAAGGTAAGTGAGAAAATAAACAAACGTAGTACACATAGCATTGGATAGAATGATAGAGTTCATTACCAACATGAGAAAAAAATAAAATAGAACCCTATAAAAATACATCATGCACTTCTATTCAGCACTATGATCCTTCTCTTTTCCCTTGGAAGAAACATCCTGAGTGGCCACAGGAGCAGAATTAGAGGTTGGAGACAGGATGGGTCCAACTGAGAGAGAAGGAAGAGGCACTCCTTCAAAAATAGATGGTGCTAGAGTTGGTTTGGTTGAAGGTTGATGCAATGGATTCTCAATAATAATAGTTCTAATCTGTCTCAGAGCCTGAGATATAAACATGGTAGCAAAATAGAGGTAGTAAAAGAGGAAATGGTCAAACTATAACACAAAGGGGAATCTTCATGCACTATAATGGTAGTACTTTTCCCAGGAATATAAGGCTTTAAGAACTTAATCAAATCATTGATGATATCACCTCCAAACTTCATAGCCTTTTCAAAATAATCTTTGATTTCCTGGAACTTTTCCAATAGAGCAGTGATTATTTCATCTTTTGAACTTTAGTCTTGAAGTCTTGAGTGATTTGAGGAATTCTCATATTCTGGACAAGGTACATGAAGTTCTTGGTCAAATCATGCTTAGCATAAATTTTGTTGAACTAGAAGTCCACTTTCTTAGATATCTCTTCTTAAGCATAATTTGAAATCTTTGAATGTATAATTAATAAATAAAGCACTCAGTAAATATTATTGATTAAAATAGAGAAACATTAGTTATCAATACCACTGAATACTCAATAATGTTATTCTTTGACTAAAATTAGGATCAGGTCACTATCCTTAGGCTGAGATGGTTGTCCAGAGCCATTTAAAGCTGTAATGGCTGAAGTGAGAGACTTAAGTTGAATTAGAACTTTCTGTAAACATCCCTTATACTCATCATTAATCTTGATAAGTCCAGCAACAAGATCACACATCTCATTGACTATCTTGATATTTCTCTAATCCACTTTTTCGTATACTGAAGTCAAATTTGGTTGAATCAGAGATACAAAATGTTGTTTGATCTAATCACCAACATCCTCAATAGGATGAGCTACAGGATCTTGTAAAGTTTGCAACACTTTCTGAATATCTTCAAACATAGATCTGAGAGACTTCACCTCATCACTCAACTATTTATTCTCAATTATTAATTCTTAAATTTCAGGAATAATTTTCAGTTTAATATTCCATATGATTTTCTCTAACATCAAGGAAACATCTCTTTCCCTAAGATTAGTCATTGAAGTATGTTGTGACTTCAAGATCATTTCAAATCTAGCCAATAAGTTGTTTCCAAATACATTAAATTCATCTTTGATCACTGAATCCAAATATTCTTGAGTACATTCAAGAATAGGAACTAAAACATGTTCAGGGTCCTTATTATAGGTTAATTCTATGGTAGAAATTGGTTTAAATTGAAACAAAATGGAAATATCTATTCCTTTTACCAAGGCCTCTTGGGTATTATCCACATAAAAATATCCAAGAAACTTGTACCAAGTATCCACAAATATTTGGTGAATAGTATTGGGAACCTTAACACATTATAAACTAGGGTGATGCTCCACATCAACAAATGCATCTCTCTTAGGACTAAGAGATTATCTCTCTTGACCCATTTCTAAATTCTCAACAATGTCAGGCTCTCCAATATTTTATCTAACTAACTAAAAATCTTCTTCCATTATTTTTTTAGTAGATAAGATATCTTTAGGTTCAACTTGTTTTTCTGAATATTCCCTAAGAATATCCTCTTCCCCAATATTAGGTTATTCTTCCATAACCTTCTCTTATTCAAAATCATGCTCTCTTTCAATAGAAAGTTATTCTATTATATCAAAACTTTTTTTAGCATCATGTACATATTTTTCAACTAATTCCTGTGGAACAGGTAGGCCACATTCTTCTTTGTCTAATATAGTTCCTTATTTAGGGGAAACTACAACGGTTTCTAATTAATTATCTTAATAATCAATAACTTCATCTGGTTCTGAACAAGTTCATATTTGTTCTTAGGTCTTGAAGGATTCTCAACATGATTAATATTTTCATACAATATTTCATTATCCTCTACCCAAAACTTTTTCCAAGGATTCCATCTAATTTTCATCATTATAATTGTATCCACTAAGATAAAAAAAACTCATAATATTCAATAAATTCTTTATTCGGACCAACTACTCCTTTAGAAAACAATATTGCAGAAATAAATCTTGAATAAAATAGAGAGTTGTATTTAGAAGTTGTCTTGATTATTTCACACATGTGAAGTATAATATACTTACACAGATTGATCTTGTTCCCATTCTTCATTAGATGTATCAATAATACATCTTGATATATAAGGGTATATAAATCCCCTTTTCTTAGAAAATTAAGATTTTGAATAAACTTAAATAACATCCTTGTATCACCATCAACCTTTGTAGCAATTTCCCTTCATTATTTCCTATCAAAGTCAAACATTCATGGGACTCTTCTAAGATAAAATCATCATTAGGAGGAGGATGACCTCTTTTGTAATCCTCAAATATTCATTCATGTTGTATTCCTAGTCATCCATCCCATAACCTTGAAGAAAAAGTACCTATTTGACCATAAATCCAACTTCTTACTACAAAGTCATCTTCAGTGTTGAATGAAAACTGAACATACTAATAAAATTGAGAAAAAAGATTTTGATAAACTAGCCTTTTCTCTTTTGTGAACCAATCCAGACATCCGTATTCTTCCAGTACATTAAAAACAAGGGAATTACTTGCCATCATCCACTTCAAACAAAATTCCTTTTCTCGTACATCTTTTCTGCCAGCAAGGCTTGGATTCGGCGGTCCAGATCTTTTTAACTTTCTTTTAATATCTACACTTCTTAGGAGTTGATATAGATGGGAGCTTCATTCTTGGAATCCAATGTGGGTTTGAGAATGGTGAAAGGTTTAAAGAGGGATAATATTTTGAGATAGAAGGGTTTCGGTTTCAAGAGAAGGGAGCTGGAGTGAATAGAGGAGTGAAATATATCATGTTTTTATAACTTAGGGATTTCAAGCATCGCAAACACAAAAGCACGGTATAAAAAAATAAAGTAATAGATATAGTGATATGGGAAAGAAAATTTAAAAAAAAACCCTAGTTATTATATTGAGACTAGAATAGGTCCTCACAATGTCGTTAGTGTGGTGTGATAGCAAACGGTGTGACTATATCATTGAGACAGCAAGTGTGAGACCGTAACTGAGAGACAGTAACTGTGAGACTGTAAGTGTGAGATAGTAACTACAAGACAATAACTTGTGAATCCATGAATCCTGAAACCATAAACTATAAAATAGTAAGTTGTTCACTTAAACTTTATCATCCCTAATTCTTGTAATATGTAATTTATCCTTTCATAATTTAATTGTTTAGTGAATATATCAGCAAAGTGATCTTCAGTGCCAATGAATTCCAAAGTCATATCACCTTATTGATAGTGATCTCTCAAGAATTTATTCCTTACATCAATATGTTTAGTCTTGGAATGTGAAACCAGATTCTTTGAAATGTTAATAGCACTTGTATTGTCACAATTTATTAGTACATGTCTAAATTGATATTCATAATCTAGTAATGTATTTTTCATCAAGAAAATTTGTGCACAAAAACTACAACCATCTATGTATTCATCCTCGATAGTAGATAATGAAACAAAAAATTTCTTTTTCCTACACCATGATACTACAAACTTTCCTAAAAGGTGACAAGTTCCAAAGGATCTTTTTTCTATCTAACTTTAAACCACCAAAATTAGCATCTGAATAGCTAGCTAAATCAAATGATTGTACTCTAGGGTAAAACAATCCTAAATTGGTTGTATGTTTGAGGTATTCAAAAATCTATTTAATATTAATGTGGTGTGAATCATTGAGATTTTCTTGAAAATGTGAACACATGAAAACACTAAACATAATATCTGTCCTAATAGAAGTTAAGTAGACTTCCAATCATTCCTATATAAGTGGTTTGAGAAATAGATTTACCATTTTCATCAAGATCCAACATATAGGTAGTTCCCATTGGTGTGTCACTACTCTTAGTGCTATCCAAGCCAAAATATTTTAAAATCTATATAGTATATTTTCATTGATTTACAATAATATCATCTTTATTTTGAAGGAATTGAAATCCAAGAAAGACTTTTATTTCACCCATCAAACCCATTTCAAATTCAATTTTCATCATTTTTGAAAACTCAGTGCATAAATAATTTCTTGATGATCCAAAAAAAATGTTATCTGTATAGATTTGACCAACTAAAACGTCATTAGAAATTCATTTTATAAAAAGAGTATGATCAAATATACCTTTTTTAAAACCTTTAGAAATAAGAAAACTATGTAATCTATCATACCAAGATCTTGAAGCTTTATTTAATCCATATAATGCTTTTTTTTAATTTAAATAAATGATTTTGAAAGAGAGGGTTTGTAAAACCTAGGGGTTTTCAACAAAAACGTCCTCAACTATATACACATTTAGGAATTCACTCCTGACATCCATTTAGTAATGTATGAAATTGAGATTTGCTACATATGAAAGAAATATTCTAATGGAATCATGTCTAGAAATAGTTGCAAATGTTTCCAAATATTCAATTCCTGCTTCATTACTATAACCTTGTGTAACCAATCTATCTTTGTTTCTAACTATGTTACCAGCTTCATATATTTGTTTCAAGACACCCATTTAGTTACTATGGTCAAGGTGTCTTTGGGTATATCCATAAGTTTCCAAACATTGTTCCTTTCAAACTGATTTAGATCCTCTTGCATATACATCACACAAAATTTATCATTTATAGAATCACTATTGTTTTTAGGCACAACCTATGATACAAAATTTTATTGTTCAACCTGATTTCTAAGAGAATTTATAGTCTGTGTTCCTTTATCTAATTCTCCAACAATTACATCAAATTTATGAATCTTAAGGGTTCTAATAGATCTAGAAAAATAAGGGCTATTAATTTCATGTTCTTCAATAGGTTCGGTTTGTTGTGGCTTAAATATAGAGAATTTAAAAAAGTAGAAGTTTTAATAGATTCCTTTATAATATGGTCAGAATATTTTTCATCAATGTCAATATTTGACATATTATCCTCAATATTCTCTTTAGAGGTATTAGGTTTATGTGGATCTATTTCATCAAATTTGACATTTACAGATTCTTCCACTCATTTGGTTCTTTTATTAAAGACTCTATAGGATTTACTGGAGATTAAATATCGTAGAACAATACCTTCATCTCTTTTGGATTCAAACTTATCAATACTATCATTGGTGTTAAGTATATATACTTTACAACCAAAAACATTGAAGTAATTAACCTTGGGTTTTCTATTATTCCACAACTCTAAGGGAGTTCTTTTATGAATTAGTCTAATTATAACTCTATTAATAATATGTCATGTTATATTGACATCTTTATCCCAAAAGTAGATAGGTAGGTCATACTCACCAATCATTATTCAAGAAATTTATTGCATGGTTCTATTTCTTTGTTCTATAACTAATGTTTGTGGTGGTGTCCTATGAGAAGACAAATTATGACTATAGCCATTTTGTGAGAAAAAGGATTCAATGTCTGGATTTTCAAACTCACAACCATGGTCAATTCTTATATAATTAACTCTAAGTCCCGTAATATTTTCTACAATCCTAAAATAATAGGTAAAAAGATAGCATGATTAACTTTTGTGAGCTAATAAATAATTCCATTTATACCTAGATTAGTCATCTACAAGAACATAAACATTGTTCTTCCCATTTAAACTAGAAACTATTGATGTCCCAAACAAATACATGAGAACCAACTAGAGGTGGAAAAGTTGAGACTTATTTCTTTGGTTTGGAATAGATTTTGTCATGTTTTCCCTTTTGACAGGGATTACAGACTTTGTTATTTGGAAACTCATGTTTGGGTAGGTCCTAGAATAAACCTTTTCTAGTAAGCATTCTAAGAGACTGTATATTTTAGTCTCATAATATTCTATTTCAAATCCAAGACTCATTTTGAAATACACTTAATCATGAAACATTTTTAAAAACCAAATAATATAAGTTAATAGCATAAAAAGTTTCATTTCTAAAGGAATAAAATATTAGCTCATTTTTAGAGTTAAAAATATTACAAGCATAATTTTCAAATTTAACATGAAATCCATCATCAAATAATTGTTAAATACTATGAAGATTATTTTTTAATCCATTAATAAAAAGTACATTAGAAATTAAAACTGATTTAGTGTTACCAATATGGCCAAAGCCAATTATTTTTCCATTAGCATTGTCACCAAAATTGACATGACCAAAACAATAATTATTAAATTATTGAAGCGTGAGTAATCCATTTTCATGTTTCTTAAACATAAACTATCCAAGTACCATAAGGTTTTACATGAGCTCTTCAAACAACATTCCAATAAAATAATCATACAAAAAAATATATTCGTACCCAAACTTATTTGGGTCTAGTAACATTAGTAATCAATGCTTTAGGAACACACATAAACATCATTGGTTTCTTATAAGAATTATAAAACATATTTGAAAAATATTCACTATTTGGTCTAGAAAAACTAGTGGTAGTAAAATATTTTCCAGAACTAGAACTAGCAGCAAAATTTTCATTTTTAGGTAGAAAAACGGATTTTCTAGATTCATTCACAGGAATGTTATTGTTGAGATTTCTTTTCCCAAGATGGTATCCTATACTAGTAGTGTATCTAGGGGAAATATATTTACTAATAATCTATGTAAGATTATTTTTTCCATTGGTAAATTTCTCTAGGTCCTTTTTCAATTTCTCATTAGATAAATTAGGTTCATTTTTTCCTTGAGTAATTTAACTTTTTTCTCTTTCTCTATAGCAAGTTGATAGTTCACAATAGTAGTTAAGGCATGTTATTTCTTCAAATATTTTTATTTATCTTTTAGTTCATTATAAGTGACTTCAATCATATTACAGTATTAAAATAATTCTTCACTAGTCATATTTTTATAAAAACTATCATTTTCATAATAACAGGAATTTTGTATAGGAGTCCTAAGGGTTACCTCATAGGTGTTTTTTATAAAACACATATTGGATTTTTAATCCTTTTCATCATGTGAATACTCTGAGTCGCTTGAACTATCCTCATAATCACACTATGTTTCCTTCAAGTCATTTTTATATTTTCTATCTTTGTTCTCATACCTCTTCTTATATTTTAGCTTATGACAGTCAAATTTCACCTATCCTTTTCTCTTACATTCATAACAGAAAATTTCATCAGATTTGTCACTTCTCTTCCAATCCTTTTCTTGTTTCCCTTATGATCATATCTTCCTTTGAAGTTGGAATTTCTGAAAATTTTCTTCCTTATATAAAATTTCATAAATCATCTAGCTAATTGATCCATTTTAACATCACTATCTACTGATGATAGTTCACTACTGGAGCTTTTTGGAGGGGCTTTTAATTTCTCATTTTCCTTTTCTTTAGTTTTGGAAGAAGTGGTTTCGAAGGACACTGAATTTCTCTTAGGTTTATCCTCCTCTTCCTTGTTGACTTTTAATTTTTACTCATACATCATCAACTTACCGTATAGATCCTTTACGGGAATCTTTCTAATATCACAAGATTCTCTAATTTAGACAAAGTTTCCCCTCCATCTATCTGGTAAGCATCTGAGTATCTCATAATTTTCTTCTTGTCTGTAACATCACTTTCCAGTGAAATTGTAGTGTTTGCAATTTCATTAAACCTGAGATACATATCATAAATAGGCTCATAAGTCTTAATTTCAATGTTATAATATTTATTTTTATATTTGTTAAGTCTCATTTCTTTAATACTAGGGGTTCCTTCCTGTGAAACAGATAAAGTATCCCAAATTTCATGGGTTGTTTAATATGTATAAAATTTGTTAAACTCTTCATCTCCTAAGTAACAGTATAAGGTATTCATGGATTTTAAATTATTATTATAATCATCCTTAGTTGGGACATCCCAATTTATTCCTATCAGTGGTAGGAATCTTATATTCATCTAAAATTGAAGACCAAATCTCAAAACCCATACTTTCAAAGTGCATCTTCATCTTAATATTCCATTGTGCATAATTTTTTCCATTAAATAATGGATTTCTGTTAGTACAATCACCTTCAAATTTATTATCCATAAAAAATAATAATGTGTAGATTTTTAAAGAACTAAAAATTTAGAACTAATAGAAATTTTGACATCTTTAAAACACAACTAAAATCACAGGTGGAAAATAATTAAAAAATAAAATAAAAATTGTGAAAAAAGGGATTTTATAAAATCTCTAATACCAGATGTTGGTCTGAGTAGGACACTCTAGAGGGGGTGAATTTAGATCCTATAAAAATTTCTTTTGAAAATTTTATTTAAAAATATTTCCCCAATTAAAACTAAAACAGGCAAGTTAATCAATGTAATAAAATTATAATAGTATGATTGTTCAAATTACTTCTAAGAAGATTGATTAAATCTTAGTAATATGAATCTGATATATTGATACCACATTAAAACTATTATAATAAGGAAAAACTGTTATAACTACTATCAATGAATAACTACCAAAGAAAAATATAGTTTTATTAAAAATGAATTAAAACATAGAAAAACTAAATTGAAACACACAACAGATAAAACAAGTTGTTCAGTCAAGTTGAGACCCAATACACTCAACTTGGTGATCACCTTCTACCAAGAAATATATATATATATATATATGATCTTTTATCTACACCCTGGATCGGGGTTAACAATAGTACACATGACTGTCCATGTCACAAGACATCTTCCACTATTCTTCGTCGGAAAAAAACAACCAGGTCCCACAAGACCTCTTCCATAGCTCAACATGGGTGAAAAAAAGTGTAAAAAGTTGATTGAGTTAGGATATATTGTGTCCTCTAGTTTGGTGCTAGAGACATTGTGTGTTTTAATACACACATAATCACAATTTTCAAAAGGTAATAAAAATAGCACACAAGAGAGAAAACAAGGTATCATGAGTCTCATGATCTGGTTCCCAATTCGATGTGATATTCTTTATATCTCTTGTTCTTCTTAGGTTTTATACTATGATAATGTTTTAGGTTCTGATCTATGACGTTCATACATTAGTAATCATGAGTTATTCGTGTCTTCTTCAGTGTATATATTCTTATCTATTCACATGCATTAAATTTCTCACTTACTTCTACTTACAGCTCATGCACCATCAAATTTTTATCTTCAGGGGCATGTGTTGGAGCCATTAGGGAGCATTATTTCTACATATCATACCTCATAATATTAGGTGAAATGTCTGCAAAATGATGTTAATTATTTTAGTTCAATTAAATGACTCAAATATGGCCATTATAAATAACTTTTAAATTAAATTGAAAAAGAGAGAAAAATAGTTAAGGAACGGTGTCATTTTATGTCTGGAAACAATGTCACTAGAAATAGTTTCTTCTCCTCTTCCTTTGAGCAGTGAGACAGTAACGTGGATATAGTCACGGTTCCATAGTTGCATTGAGATTTGGAAATGGTAGCATAGATGCAGTTTCAGGATCATGGTGTCTCAGGTAATGGTGTGTAGTCCATTTTCAAAACTCTATATGGTGTCTTATTACGATGTCTTGGAGATTGTAGCAAGGAACCGGTGCCACAATAATTAAGAAATATAGAATTGGTTATGATTTCGGAGTCATAGTTTCTGGGTTACAGTGTCTAATTCATTGTGTCTGGGTTCTGGTGTCTAAGCCAGGGTGTTTGGGTTACGGTGTCAGGGACTTCGCTAAAATCTGGAACTGCTGGTAGACTTACGGTTTCATAGACTTAACTAAATATCTATAAACTGTCTTAAGAATTAATATTCCTAGAATGGATTAAGATAACCATAATCATACTGAAAGATAATATAACAATATTAAACATAGTTTACAAGATTTGAACATGATTTGTGAGATTCTGAAATAGGATCTTGTGAGAGTTTAAACCATGAGTTGTAAGCATTAAAACATAAGGAAACCAACAATCTCCAAACACAATTTGTGATAGGTTAAACAAGAATAACATGATTTTTAAGAATCAAAACATGGGAAGTCAAACATTAATTCCAATAATTATTTAATTAATACCTTTTTGTATATGTAATATATTCATTATAGTTTTATTAAGTTCATTTATGGACTTATTATTGATTTATAGAGTTTAATTTTATCATTTGGGAACTTTTGTTTCCTTAGTTTTAATGATTTGTTTTCTTGTTTATAAGTAATGATGTTCAATTAAAATGGTTATAATTCTCCAAAATTTGAATTGAAATTTAATAATGAAAAACCAGGAGTGTAGTTGGTATTATTTTTTATTTTGATTCCATATATAGGGATAAATCCTTAGATAAAATGATAGTGACAACCATTTAGCTTTATTTTTGTGGTTTTTCGATCACAACAAACTAATTTTGTTCTTTTATATAATATCATGTATATATAATCATTCTATAACATTAAATAAGATATCATACATATTTTATAATCTGGTAAAAGAATTAAAATGGTATCATGAATAGCCTTGAAGAAGAAAATGAAGAAAAAACATCATCGTCTATGAAGGTTATAAATCATGACCTCCTAGAAAATGATTTCAGTTTTTAAAATAAAATAGAGAGATTAATGATATTGATGAAGAATATTACATTAACATGATAACATTACAGTATATTTTCTATACTGGAGTCATCATGATCATTTGGATAGAGGTGGTTAGGATAGGATAAGAAAAAAAATTAAATTAAAATGAAATTAAAAGAAAAATGAATAAGATTTACCTCTTGAATTATCCTCTTTGAAAACCTCCTTAGGGAAATGGGTTGTGGACTTTTGTTAAGATAATGTGATCTTGGGCATGGGGTGAGATTGAGGAAGAGGATTTGGGCATAATTTTGACAATCTTCAAGGCTTAGAGGTGTGGGGAGAAGTGGGGGTTATGGGTGGAATTTATAGTGGAGGAGAGGGGTTATTTATCCTTATTTTATTCATTATTTTATTATTTTTCTCATGACAAGAAGTAAGATTGATTCTTGAGACTAAATATAGTGATAAATTCTTGTGATTTCGAACCAGTTGTGCTTATATGTAACATCCCAACCTGGGTTCCACTAAACGGTGCCCTAAACCGGTTGGCCACATGCCCTCAAGCACGCCTCCTCAAACGCCTGAATGTTATGACTAAAAATAGGGGTCTGATAAGTCAGACATGGGGATACTATACCCGCTCTTATTAGAATGAAATTCCAATAGAAACAAACAACAGTAACCAAGTGTAGAATCGTATAAATAACTAAAACAATACCATTTCAAATAATATTCGAACCCAGAAAATACAATACTCAACTGGAAGGTAAAACATGATACAATAATGAAAGTGTCAATTGTCTATAATGAAACTGAAAGTAAAGACACAAAAACTCTCATGTGGGTCCTGAACCACATTCAGTTCCCTCTCCCATGATTTAATCCCCAACAGAAACCTATCCCAGGGCCTTTCCCTTATCATGTCCCACAACAAAAAAGTTTTCTTGGGTATCGATCTGGAGGCCCAAATAGGGTGTGAGTATGACCTAGTAGGCTACCACCAACAATGTCTAAAACAATTCCAGTCAAAATATAGTTCATTCAGTTCTATGAATAAATAAAATAAAGTTTGTAATTAAATAATTATCACATTCTAATTTAAACTTTAATCATCACATTATATCTAGTTTCACTCCATGTTTCCCATTTGGATCATCATTTATTATTACTAATCATTTAGTGTAGGTATTCATTCCTAGAACCCCAGATCTCAGTAAGTGTAGGTCTCCATGCTTATCCCTCTAATTTTCATTTGGTGTAGGTCTTCATTCCTATTTCCCCATAATCTCAATCTTGGATAACTATTGGGGAGGAACACCATGTCCAAGTCCCAACTTCTAATCACTCTAGAACGCATTGTCTAGAACCACAAAAATCTCATCCATTTAATCATTCTTCAATTCACAAGAATTAACCACATCATTCCATTTCTAATCAAACAATTAGTTAAACATTTCAGAGGCCATTAGTTAACTCAAAAATTAACTAAGCACATAAACCATTAATTAATTAATCAATTAATCAATCAATCAACACAATTATCTTTCCATAATTAATTCTTCACAAAAAATTATCCATATCAAATCACAATATTTCATAATTAGTTATCATAATTAATTATATTTAATCAACATCATTTCACATTATTATTTCTCACAATTAATTATATTTGATCAACATAATGGAACATAATTATTTCTCACAATTAATTATCTTACATAGCCAAACATCATTTGATAATTAATTCCCAAAATTAAATATCTTAAAATAATAAATTCAATATCTCAATTACCATATCTCAACCCATAAAAAATCTCCAAAATACCTATTTGGGAAACCCCCTTTGTTAGTTCCATGATGTAATTAGAAAATAATCACCATGGTAATCACAAGTCAATTCCACATTCTAAATTACTCCAATTTAGGAAATCAATCATCAAGGGAATCTAGAAAATCCATAAACTCACATACAAATATTGAATCCTTGACTATGGCAGTTCGATTTAGACTACCTACATTAGTTTATTGATTAATGTTAGCCCAATGAAAATCCCCAAAATCCGAGCGGCACAGTGACATTGATCATTCTCCAAATCTAAATACCTAAACCAAAATTAAAATCAAATGCATCAAGATATTGAAAATCTAGATCTAGATACATAATCCTAGATCTAGATCTCAACTCAAAGGTTTAGATCCATATAAACAGTGGATATCATCCATGAAAGGATCATGGAATGATAGAGGAATGAATGAGAGAAGCAACGCGATGAAATCCAGTTATTGGGAATAGAGAGGTTATTCAATACGGAATTTCGTTATCAAAGAACGGAATTTAGATGACCTTGAAATCCTTCCAAAACGCTCTAAGAACACCTATAATTTGTTAATCCCAAGACACATTCGAAATATGGGAGTCTCGGGGGGGTTTAAAATGGATTCTTGGATATTAAATTATGAACGCAAGATTTAATGGAAATATTTGAATAGTTAATTCAAACCATGATCCTACCATGTGGACCCCTCAATCTTAGTTTGCATAGTTGGCATGGTTTAGTTTCATGATTTTTTAAACTGTACGCAAACCATGCGGACCACTCTGTTGGCACCGTTTAGCTACAAGGTTTGTCAAACCGTACGAAAACTGTGCACAACCCACGGTCCTTTAGTTTTTCTCAAAATTTCACCCAAATGCACCCCAAGCCACTACTCCAAAACAAAGGTACTTAAAACCCTCAAAAATTACCAGAAAACGCACTCAAGATGGCACTAGAAAAATATGTGATCTTACAATCTCCCGGCCTTATAACAAATCATCCTCGAGCTGCACTCCAAAGATTATTTAAGATTTTGAGCCAAAAATATTAGGCCATTGATCCCTCATGACTGCTTCATGTTCCCATTTTTCCTCTTGAACACTTCCATGTTTCCATAACACAAGAACTAACGGTATGGTCTTTCCCCATAACTCTTTCTCACTATGACCCATCACACGTATCAGATGCTCCTCAAAGGACGCATCTATCTCAAGGCCAGCCTCTTTCTCATCAATCACATGGAAGGGTCAGGGTGATACCAATGTAGCTATGACACATAGAAAATATCTTTCATAGCTCTGAATTTCTGTGGAAGTGCTAATCGGTACGCCATTGTCCTGATTCTCTCAAGCACCTCAAACGGTCCTACAATCCTGGGCACCAACTTTCCCTACCTTTGTGTCCTATGGTGAGCCAATCTAAGCGACACCCAAAGGAATATATTATCACCCACTTTAAATTCTAGGGTTGATCATAGTCTATCTTCATATGAATTCTTCATTCTCTGAGCTATAGCCATACGTTTCCGAATCAACTGCACATGCTCCGATGTTTCCTGAACGAGACTTAGTCCCTATAGTTTGACTCACCCGCCTATAGCCAACATAGTGGGGATCTAAAAGGTCTTTTATAATGTTCCTCATATGGTTCCATCTTTATAGTTTCTTGATAACTGTTTTTATAGGTGAACTCCACTAAAGCCTAGTGATTCTCCTAAGAACCACCAATGTAAAGAACAAATTTCCATAGCATATCCCCTCAAAACTGTATGGTACACTCCAACTACCCATCTTCCTATGGGTGGATGGTCATACTTAAAAAAAACTATGTAGAAAGTGACTTCTACAAAACCTTCTAGAAACATGAAGTAAAGTATGAATCGCGATCTAAAACTATAGTCTGTGGCACCCCATACAAATGAACTATCTCTCGCACATATAGTTCTACCAACTGTACTACTATAAAGGTTTCCCTAATAGGTAATAATTGTTCTACCTTCGTTTGTTGATCCAAAACCACCGAAATAAAAATATTTCTTCCTAATATTATTTGGAAGTCATACCAAAAAATACATAGTCACGTCATCCCACTTCTATTCTAGAATAGGTAATGGGTACAATAGGCCTCCATGTCGTTGATGCTCTGCCTTCACTAGCAGACAGGTGAAACATCTTGTTACCAACCCTCGTATCTCCTTTTTCATACCTGACCAAAAAAATATTATTATAGGTCGCGGTACATTTTTTTCACCCCAGGATTTACCACCCATTTTGACACATGAAATTTTCACATGACTTCCTCTCGCATACTTATAGGCACAACAACCTGATTTTTCACATAAATGATCTCATCCACCTCTATTATCCAGTCTAATGGTGTCTCCCCACCTTCAAGGATTTACCTTATGTATAAACACTCTAGATACTCATACTTCCTATCTGTGATCCATCTCAAGATTTTAGACTCCACTTCTACAGAAACAAGAATAGTCCTCTCCTAACTCTCATAAAGTACCACATATACTTCCACGAGCAAATTCATCATATTTCACTCTAAACTCCACTCATGTACCAACTGAGTCTGAGTTTTCCTACTCAAGGAATCAACCATAGTATTCCCCTTTCTGGGTGTATATGACGGTTCAAAATCAATGGATTTCATATACTCTACCCACCTTTGCTACTGTAGATTCAATTCGTGCTGTGAAAAGATATACTTCAAGATTTCGTGATATGTAAAAACTATAAATTTTCAACCAATAGATAGTGTTCCCAACACTTAAGAGAATACACCATTACTTCTTAATCAAGGTTATGTGTAGGTTAATTCCATTCATGTGGCCCCAGTTGTTGAGACCCATAAGAAATGACTCGATCCCCTTGAATTGACACAACTTCGAGTCTGATCCAAAAAGCTTCACAATACACTGTGTACTCCTCACCCAACTCGGGTAAGATCCAAATTGGTGCTGATGTCGATTGATTCTTCAACTCCTGTAAATAATTCTCACATGCCTATGTCCAATAAAACTTTATCCCATTCTTTGTCAAACCTAAAAGAGGTGTTTCCAATCGAGAAAAGTCATGGATAAACCTCCTTTAATAACCAGCTAATCCTGGAAATATTTGGATATCAAAAAAATTCTTGGGATTCTCCCAAGAATACACTACCTTCACTTTTTCTGGGTCCACTACCACACCTTATTCTGAGATGATATGCCCCCAAAAGTGTACAATGTCAATCCAAAACTGACATTTAGATTTCTTGGTGTATAGCCAATGCTCCCTTAGAGTACCCAGAATGATGTCATGATGTTGGGCATGATCATCACAAGTCTTATAGTACACCAAGATGTATTCAACAAAACACTGCCACAAATTGATCTATGTATGGGTGAAATATCCTATTCATCAAGTCCATGAACACTGATGGAGTGTTTTTCAACCCAAACCGTAACGCCCCGAGAATTTATATATTATTTTTAATTTCTTTGATCTTCTATTATACACTACACCAAGATTAGCTTGTACTATACACAACACCACATTATCATTCAGTATACGCAACACTATTCTTGTCTTGTATTACACGCAATCGCGACCTACCTAGATAGCGTGTGTAGTATGCAATATCGGGTTTCACTAAACAACGATATATTGTTATAATATTATTATGGACTAGACGTTGTGAATAGTATTAACTAAATTTTGAATTTTATAACATTATTATTCATCTTACACATTTTCTAGAATATGGTATGAGAACAAAATAATTTTTTTGAATAAAATAAGTATTTTTCAAAAAAATGCAATTTTGCCGCCTTTTGATGGCGCACCCACTGTAAATATAGTATTTAACATGTTTATAAGTTCAATTTGACAAAATAAAATTCTTCTTTGGAATCAGGATATTAAAATTTACTTTGTATAAATTTTTCATATTTTTCTGATAACTTTCATATTTTAATGAATAGTAAAAACACGCTATATTTTAATAAAAAACAACTTTTTTCATTGTAATAATTTATGTGGTTAAATTATAATATTTAATTGTTTTAAATTATAAATAGAATATATTTTTACCATTTAATTCAATGTATGTCACTAGCATTGATTTGACATTGAATTTGTAGGTTAAATCAATTCAATCTTTTGCAATGTTTTAAACAAAAACATGTTTTCTTTGGACAACGGGATTAATTTTAATTTAATTTCTGCAACTTCTGTGTATTAAATTTGGACAAATGGATTCCATATTTGGAATCCTTGGGTCCAAATTATATTAATAGAATACTTTTTTTGGGCATTATGAATAGTAACTACGGTAAATTTTATTTACCATAGTAAAAGGTAAATTGGGTAATTAAGGATAAATATAATATTATAAAATTACCCTATCACTTGTATTAATACAATTTAATGATTATAATTCGTCCTAAGTCATATTTAGGTCGAAATGGAATCCTTTAGAACCCACTTGGAGGTGATTAAGGCCTTTAGTTTATTTTATTTGAAGGAAAGTGAAATATGTCTCACGCAATCTTTAATAATTAAAGTATTTATAATATAAGGATATATAGAATATAAATTCGGTTATAAATACTCATTTGAAATCTAAAAGGTTTTTATTTATAATTTTAATTTATTTGTAATTTTCAAGAGTTATTTAATTACCTTATTAGCTTATACATTAGTGATGCAGAAATTATTTATTTAGTAAAAAAATCAATAATATTGTTTTCATTGAAATAGTAATACATATTAAAGGGCTCACAAACCTGACCAAAACCTATCGGTAGTGTATATATACACCATAATCATCCAATGACCGAATATATGGCCGTTTGGAGTCTTATAAAAGTGATTATGACACTTATATTATTTTATTTTATATGATGTCAAAGTTGTCACCATCATAATTTAATAAATATGAAATTTTAAAATTTGGGTGTTTTATAAGATAAATCTGATTAAATGTATTATTATGAATGATATAAAATTTATCTTCATCCTAGTATTTTATTTTTAATTTTTATACAACAAATAAGTATATTTAATAATTATACAAAAATGTTGTAGTAATTATTTTATTAAGAGAAATATCAAATAAATGGTTTTACAAATAGTAAATTAAATATTATATGAACTATTTAATGTGATCCACTAATTTTATAGATTTCTATGACATGTTAGGAACATATTAAATATTTTAGTTCGAATATATTCTCTTTGTGGATTTTATTTAAATTCAAATAAATGAATAGTGTCCAAATTGACAATATTGTTATTTTATAAAAATAACATATTATTAAATTTTTTAAAATCAGAAAAAATATTTAAAAATTATAAATTGAAATTTATATAGTCTATAATGTCATAAATTATCTAATTATGGATAATTCACAGCACATATGTAATTATTTATAACAATTTAAAATTTAGAATCTTATTATCACAAATAAAATTTAATAGATTAAATAATGATAAATCAAGTTGATAATGTTTAAAATAAATTCCCTACATGTCTAAATTTTATTTTTTGATGAGATTACAACCCTATATCATCTAATCTTCGAATATGAGTCATTTTTGGTTGTTTTTAAGTGGGATTATATTTATTATAAATTAATATTTTTAAGATTTCCAAAGGTGCCTCTCTCCCCCCTTATAAAAAGGGAACCCCTTCCCACTTCTCTTCACACCCTTTTGAGCCTTGAAGCTCAGCCAACCCCTGACCATTTCCCTTATCAACCTCCTTAGCAACATACTAGAGGTTCTGGTCTTCTTCAAAGACAAATTTTAGTGCCCTAAGAGGAGGTTTCAAAGAGGCGTGTCGAAGAAGAGGAGGTTCGGATACGTACAAAGAATATCGGACCTAAGGTTATAATGAAAAGTTTTAGGTATGAAAACAAAAGAGTAAAATATTTATGGGAGAAGTTGAAGATCTTTCAACATGATTAGAAGATTAAATTATGACTTTCCAAACACACTAAACTATTACGGTCCTTTGGTGTCTATTTTTGTTATGTATTAAGCATTCCGCAAAAGTATTGTAATGTCTATGTTTGTCAAGATTCGGGTCTCTACAGTTGGTATCAGAGGAAAAGGAGGTAGTAATTTATCTGATCCTATGGAACTCTCACATGTGAGCATTGGACGAATCATGGCTCTCCACCCAGGGGCTTCATGAGGAAATGGCTGCCACTTGGGATGGTTGTGTGTCCCGCCCATGGGGTGTAGCCGCACATGGAGTGCCCTAATAGGTATCAATTATAGTCCACTGGAAGTAATTCCAGACCGTTACAGTTGGTATTAGAGGAAAGGTTTAGTCAGCCTTTGGAAACTAGGATGCGAGAATTTTAGTGAGATCCCTCGAGATATTTCTAAGGTATGTCTAGGGATGTCCCTAAGGTTAAGTATAAGTATAGGTTATAGTCCTAGAATTATGGTAACGATCTTATAATTTAACCTAATATGTTAGATATTGAAGTTAATCCCCCTTGATTATTATTTTGTCCTCTCACACTATTTTTTTGGGTTTTAGAAAATGGATGGAAACAGGAAGATTCACGATAATGGAGGATATGATGGACAATGGAATGATATTCTTCATGAGGAACCAAATGAAATTGGATCTAGAGGTCCACAAAACGTTATTATGCCTAATCATAAATCTCATAATATGATCAATAATATCAACTTTGGTAAGTTTCCTGAATCAGCTAATAAGAGAAAGAAGGAGTTTCATGATGATCATAGAAGAAAGAAATCTCAATTCCCCTCATGTAAATCATGTGGGAAGAGGCATCATGGAGAATGTTTCGAAGGAACTGGAAGATGCTTTGGGTGTGGAAAAGAAGGAAACAAAGCCAGTAATTGCAAAGGAAATGATTTAGTTAACACCATGGACAAGGATAATGGTATTTCTAATACATCAACAATGTTTTAATGTTTTAAATGTGGAATGTACGGGCATTATGAAAACAAATTCCCTAAGGGAAAATCTCATAAATAGAATCAGCGTGGTCATATGGGTAGTATTTATGTGGATGATGATGAGGAGACTACAAATGATATATGAGATGAAAGAAGTGTTGAATCTTAGTCAATTTTTTAAGAAGGTAGTGGAATGATTGTATGTTTATCAAGAGTTATTTTGTATAGTTAATGGTACTATGGAATAAAGAATCGTCTAAGGATTGTTACATTATTGTTTTTCCTAATGTATTTGAAATTATATGTTGAATAGTACTGGTAACCATGAAAGGTTATTCAAATATTTTTGGAAAGTAGATGATATGCGCATATTGATGGGATAAGAAGATATTGAGATGTTTGATTGTATTCATGAGATCATGAATGATATAAGGACTAAGTGATATTATGGTTTGAGTATATAGAATTTTTGGGATTTTGGTATGTGGGAAGTGTTAAAATTTAACAACATTCATGTTTTCACTAGGGTTCAATGGGTATTCATTCTTCAAGAGAATACATGATTAAGGTATTCACATGTTTTTAATTTGACCAACAAGATATATATTTTGATATATGGAGGATAAATGATGGAATTCACGTGATTGTTATGTGACATTTCAAGTAATCATTTTGTTTATATTGTGAGCTTGGACCGAAGTATTTTAGATAAGCCTAAATATTGTAATGGATTATGTTGGACATAAGTTATTATTGTTTAAGGATAGAACATTTTTCAATATTATTGATGGGATGTTATAGTAATGTAGTTTTAGAAAAAGGACAACCTGCAGGACGGGCGACAACCCATCGCGTCGGACAAGGCTGTGGGAATCGAACCCACAACCGAAGTGCGACCGGCCTTTATCACCTACCACTGGACTACAGGAAGTCCCTGGTTAGTAGAAACTAGTTTTATTTTATTAAGCAGAATGATATATGAAGTATAAGTTCATTTTTTGAATTGTATATGATTAACCTCACCATAGATGGACTTATGTATATTTGATAACTTTTTCTAACCTTTTGTTTGAAACAAATGGAATGACCCATCATTCTGTTAATACTTCACGAATAACAAATTCAACTTCATTTCTTTAAGAGATGATGTGGAAATTTTTCAAAGCACGAACAACAGTGACATTGTACCAAAATTAAGAAAGTATTTCATCTAATTCAAATATTTAAACTTTATGGAAATGATATTGAAAACCAAAAATGTTGTCCTAGTGATCTTATATCCGATGAATCAGATGGTACCTTAGATCATCACAAATTTATGGATTTGTGATTGATGGATTTTTCAAACCCATGTTCTCTACCACTCTCCATCAGAACTTTATGGTTAGATTTTTCTTCTATATCCATATTTTCACCTATGTTCTCCTATATGGAAACCCAGTGATGAGTTACTTTGGGTAATCGTTAAATTTCATACATTAGTTTTTAAAATTAAGTTTTAGTATTCCTTTTTACGATGTAGGTTTATATTAATAATAAACGATTTATAACCCCGACGAATTTCGAGGAAGAAATTCAATTTAAGAGGGGTAGAATGTAACGCCCCGAGATTTTATATATTATTTTTAATTTCATTGATCTTATATTATACACTAAACCACGATTAGCTTGTACTATACGCAACACCTCAGCAGATTGTAGTATACGCAACACTATTCTTGGCTTGCATTACACGCAATCGCAACCTACCAAAATAGCGTGTGTAGTTCGCAATACCAGGTTTCACTAAACAACGATATATTGTTATAATATTATTATGGACTAGCCGTTATGAATAGTATTAAATAAATTTTTTATTTTATAACATTATTATTAATCTTACATATTTTCTAGAATATGGTATGAGAAAAAAATAAATTTTTCGAATAAAATATGTATTTTTAAAAAAATATAGTTTTGCTGCCTTTTGATGGCGCACCCACTGTAAATCTAGTTTTTAACATGCTTATAAGTTCAATTTGACAAAATATAATTCTTATTTGGAATCAGGATATTATAAATTTACATTGTATAAATTTTTCATACTGTTCTGATAACTTTCATATTTTAATGAATAATAAAAACACGCTATATTTTAATTAAAAACAACTTTTTTCATTATAATAATGTATGTAGTTAAATTATAATAATGAATGGTTTTAAAGTATAAATAGAATATATTTTTACCATTTAATATAATTTATGTCATTAGAATTGATTTTACATTGAATTTGTATGTTAAATCAATTCAATCTTTTGCAATGTTTTAAACAGAAACCCGTTTTCTTTCGACAACGGGATTAAATTTAATTCAATTTCTACAACTTCTGTGTATTGAATTTGGAAAAATGGATTCCATATTTGGAATCAGAGGTTCCAAATTATATTAATAGAATGCTTTTTATTTTTGGGCATTATGAATAGTAACTACAGTAAATTTTATTTACCATAGTTAAAGGTAAATCTGGTAATTAAGGGTAAATATAAGATTATAAAATTACCCTAACACATTTATTAATACAATTGGATGATTATATTTCGTCATAAGTCATATTTGGGTCGAAATGGAATCCATTAGAACCCAATTGGAGGTGATTAAGTCCTTTAGTTTATTTTATTTATAGGAAAGTGAAATATGTCTCACTCAAACTTTAATAATTAAAGTATTTATAATATAAGGTTATATAGAATATAAATTCTTTTATAAATACTCATTTGAAAGCTAAAATGTTTTTATTTATCATGGTAATTTATTTGTAATTTTAAGAGTTATTTAACTACCTTATTATCTTATACATTAATGATACAGAAATTATTTATTTGGTAAAAAAATCAATAATATCGTTTTTATTGTAATAGTAATAAATATTAAAGGGATCACAAACCTGACCAAAACTCATTGGTAGTGTATATATACACCATAATCATACAATGACTGAATATATGACCGTTTGGAGTCTTATAAAAGTGATTATGACACTTATATTATTTTATTTTATATGATGTCAAAGCTGTCACCTTCATAATTTAATAAATATAACATTTTAAAAGTTGGGTGTTTTATAAGATAAATCCGACTAAATATATTATTATGAAATATATAAGATTTATATTCATCCTAGTATTTTATTTTTAATTTTTATACAAAAAATAAGTATATTTAATAATTATACAAAAATGTTGTAGTAATTATTTTATTAAGAGAAATATCAAATTAATGGTTTTACAAATAGTAAAATAAATATTATATGAACTATTTAATGTGCTCCACTAATTTTCTAGATTACTATGACATTTTAGGAACATATTAAATATTTTATTTGTAATATATTCTCTGTTTGGATTTTATTTAAATTCAAATAAATGAATAGTGTCAAAATTGACACTATTGTTATTTTATAAAAATAACATATTATTAAATTGTTTAAAAATCACAAAAATATTTAAAAATTATAAATAAAAATTTATATAGTCTATAATTTCATAAATTATCTAATTATTGATAATTCATAGCACATATGTAATTATTTATAACAATTTATAATTTATAATTTTATTATCACAAATAAAATTTAAAAGATTAAATAAGGATAAATCAAGTTGATAATGTTTAAAATAAATTCCCTACAAGTCTAAATTTTATTGGTTGATGATATTACAACCCTATCTCATCTAATATTTGAATATGAGTCATTTTTTATTGTTTTTAAGTGGGTTTAGATTTATTATAAATTAATATTTTTAAGATTTCCAAAGGTTCCCCTCTCCTCCCTTATAAAAAGGGAACCCCTTCCAACTTCTCTTCACACCCTTTTGAGCCTTGAAGCTCACCCAACCCCTGCCCATTTCCCTTCTCAACCTCCTTATAAACATACTAGAGTTCCTGGTCTTCTTCAAAGAAAAATTTTAGTGCCCTAAGGGGAGGTTTCAAAGAGGTGTGTCGAAGAAGGGGAGGTTCAGATACGTACGAAGTATATCGGACCTAAGGTTATAAAGAAATGTTTTAGGTAAGAAAAAAAGGGGAAGATATTTATAAGAGAAGTTGAAGATCTTTCACCATCATTAGAATATTAAATTCTGAGTTTCCAAAGACACTAAACTATTACGGTCCTTTGGTGTCTGTTTTTGTTATGTATTAAGCATTCCGCAAAAGTATTGTAATGTCGATGTACGTCAAGCTTCGGGTCTCTACAGTTGGTATCAGAGGAAAATAAGGTAGAAATGTATCTGATCCTTGGGAACTCTCACATGTGAGCATTGGATGAAGCATGGCTCTCTTCCCAAGGGCTTCATGAGGAAATGGATGCCACTGGGGATAGTGATGTGTCCCTCCCAGGGGGTGTAGCCGCCCATAGAGTGCCCTGATAGGTATCAATTATATTCCACTGTAAGTAATTCCAGAACGTTACACAAACAGCATGACAACAACCTCATAAAGTACATACCTAAATCTGAAAGAAGTTCTTGGTATATCAGAAGCCCGATCTCTCACCTGATGATACCCTGATCTCAAATCGATCTTTGATAACACAGAAGCTCCCTTCAGCTGGTCAAACAGATCATAGATAACAAAAATAGGATATCTATTCTTCACGGTCATTTTATTCAACATCCAGTAATCAACAAACAGGCATAAACTTCTATCAGCATTCTTTGAAAAAAAAATAGGTGATCCCCAAGGCGACGTACTTGGATGGATAAACCATTTATCCTCCAATTCCTCCAACTTTGTTTTGAGCTCTTGAAGCACAGTCAGTTCCATTCTGTAAGTTGGAATAGATACCGGCTCAGCCCCCGACATGATCTCAATAGTGAATTACATATCCCTCTCAAGTGGAAACCCAGAAAACTCTTCGAGAAAGACATCCAGAAATAGTTTTACTACTGGGGGAAGGAAATCTCACATACTGCTCCCATTATCCAAATAAAGACTAGAAAATTGGGAAGTGAGCTCTCTCGGTTGCTGAGTAATTGGCCCAGCTCGGCCTACACGGATATCCCATTCTCCATGATGAACAAACTGGTCACCCTTAGGATATACAAAGGTAACTCTCCAGTGATAAAAATATATATGGGCTCAGTATACGATAATTCATTCCATACCCATAATCAAGGTGAAGCCTGTTATATCAAGTACATAGATATATCCCACAGAAAACGATACTATATAATCTCTTGCAAATAGCCCATTCACAAATAGATATCCCAAGACTATGTTCCCAACGGTGTATCAATATTCATCACCCCACTTATAGACTCCACCTCCAGGCTATATCCATTAACAAGATTTACAGATTTAAAGGAATGAGCAGCAACATTATCAAACAAGGAAGTAGTGAAAGTAGAAGAAACTAGAATAATACCTCTCACTATCGATGGACCAGCATCAATCTCCACAAGTGTAGGATTCACTACTTGTAATTGTCCTGCCCCATTTCAATGTGGTGTCATCTGAGTCCCTTGAATAGCACCACACAACTGATACAGATGATCATTCCTTAAAGCAGCATGCCCAGTACCTCTACAACCTCTTCCAGTAGAACTCAAACTGCCAGACCTATATGGTGTAGAATACCCCCTTCCCACACTCTGACTCTGAGCAGATAATCCCTATGCACCATATTGTCGCTTCTTTCTATATAAAATCTATAGGTTCCCTATATTACCACAAAACCAGCGCTCCATTGGTGGTTGAGTACAGTGTGTACAATAGTGTCCCTACCTACCACACTAGTGTAAAATCATCTAAGTAATATATGATGCAACTATTCCTCCAGACTATCCACCTTTGTTTCCATTATCCTGAATAAGTTTCTTGTAACGGTGCTTCACGCTCATAGAAGGAACACTCCCTAATTGTCCAGTGACAACTACATGTCTAGTACTGGAAGCCTCCTTCAGGTACCCCTCATTAATGAGAGACAAATTAACCACTTCTGAAAATTTCATCAGCCTAAAGATATTTATCTGGGGCATAATTTCACACCTAATTCCATCCTAAAATCGTTTTTCCAAAGAATCCTCATATGCCGCCAAATCTAGAGAAAAATGATATAAATATATAAAATGTTCAGCATAATCTATTATGGACATGTTTCCTTGAGACAGATGCATAAACACTGATGCCTTCTCTTGTCTCAACATCTCTGGATAGAAGTTATCCATTAACTTCTATAGAAATTCCTTCCATAACATATCATCAATCTTTCTAGATCTTACCTGAATGTCCCTTCAGTGCTTTTCTTAACCCCATATCATATAAGCATCCAACTTGACCATCCTCCCATCCAGATTCTCCAAATGGTCAAGTATCATCTTTATCGATTCAATCAATAATTCAGGTCCCTCTGGTCTACCCTATCTAGTAAAAGTAGGAGTGTGAAGCAGCTGAAACTCTCTTTTCGACTACAACATGCTTTTCTAAAACCGCCATGGGACTCTCTCCATGAATTGAATGAAACGAGAAAAGTTTTATTAGAATTGTTCTCCTTCCACCTCAGCTTGCACCAATGGTGCCTCGAGTTCCCTATCTAGAAGTTTGTTCTGGGCCATACCCTCAGTCTCTCCATCAACAAGCATTGTAGAGGCATATCTCAATAAATCCAAACACACGTCTTAGGACTCATAACGCAACCTTAAAAAATTTACATAAGAGGAGAAACGAACATAACAAGTTTTGACTTGTCCTTTTCCTATTTTTCTCACCACACAATCAACATTGAGGCCTTATCACTACCCTTAAACATCCTACTCTTAAGTCTTTGTTAACAAGGGTAAAAAAATTATCATTAATTAACATGACCTTTAATTAATCTCATTATCTCAAATTAATTAATACAACAATTAATTAATTAATCATACTAATTTCATTAATCAAGGTTCTCATTAAACATCCATTTATTCTCATTTTTCATCATTGTGTCAATATCACAATAAGGAAAAACAGTTCATGTTCCACAAATTACCTATAACCCGGTTTCTCGTGAGTTCCTAGAATGATGCATATCAAAACAACCCATAGTTCCTAGAATAATCCATGCAGACTCATGTATCATGCATCTTTAGGCCACGAATCAAAATTCAACAATTTTGAAAAAAAAATCACATCACACCACAATTGCATCACCCAAGGTGAAATAATATCAAACTATAACAACAAAAAGAAATCATAACAATCCCACCTTGAGTACTCGGATTTTCCCCCATACATGGATTTTCAACTCCCATACACGAGCTCATTAACAAGCCTCAACTCTTCCTAGTCTCTTATCTACATTCCCTAAAATAAAAAAACCATAGGAGAAGAAAGAAAAAAACTCCTCAAATACAACTTTGTGATGTCCAAACCTGGGTGCCACTAAATTTTTCCCCGAGCAGGTTGGCCATATGCCCTAAAGTGCGTCTCCTCGTATACTAGAGGGTGATGACTAGCAGTGAAGGTCTGGTAAGTTAGTCTTGGGGACACCATGCCCGATTTTATCAGAATGAAATACCCATGGAAACAAACAATAATAACCAAGCGCAAAACTGTATAAATAACTAGAACAATACCATGTTATATAATATTCTAAAGAATAAAATACAATACTCAATTGGAAGGTAAAACATAATATGAAAATGAAAGTGTCAAATGTCTAAAATGAAACTAAAATTAAAGACACAAAAACTCTGAAGCGGTCCCTGAACCATGTCTAGTTATCTCTCCCATGCTCCAATCTAAACAGCAACCTATCCCAGGGCCTTTCCGTTATCCTTTCCAACAACAACAATGTCTGCTCAGGTGCTGATTAGGTGGCCCGAATAGGGTGTCAGTAAAAATCAGTAGGCCACCACCAATGGTGTCTAAAACAAGCCCAGTAAAAAGACAGTTCATGCAGTTCTATGAAGCAATAAAATACAATTCATTATTAAATAGTTATGAATTTTTCATTTAATCCTTAATCATCACATTAGATTCAGTTTCAATCCATGTTTCCCATTTGAACCATCATTCATTATTATTAATCATTCAGTTTAGGTCGTCATGAATAAAATCCAAAAACTTATTAAGTGTTGGTCACCATGCCTATCACACTAATTCTCATTCGTTCTAGGTTATCATGCCTAGAACCCCATAATCGAAATATTGGATAACTAATGGGGAGGAACACCATGTCCAAGTCCCAACTTCTAATCACTCTAGAATGATTTGTCTATCACCACAAAAATATCATCCATTTAATAATTCTTTAATTCAAAAGAATTGGCCACATAATTCCATTACTAATCCTATGTTTAGTTAAACATTTCAAAGGCCATTAGTTAACTCAACAACTAACTAAGCACAAAACCCATTAATTAATTTATCAATTAATTAATCAATAAACTCAATTCTCTTTCCATACTTAATTTTCACAATTAATTATCCATATCAAATCTAAACATGTCATTATTAATTATCATAATTAATTATATTTAATAAACATCATTGCACATAATTAATTCTAACAATTAATTATCTTTGATCAACATCATGGAACATAATTAATTCTCACAATTAATTATCTTATATATCCAAACAACATTTCATAATTAATTCCCCCTAATTAATTATCTTAACACAATCAATTAAATATCTCAAATAAAATATCTCAACCAATAACAAATCTATAAAATATCTATTTAGGAAAACCCCCTTAATTTGTTACGTGATTTAATTATAAATTAATTTCCTTGGAAATAACAAAATTAATAACACATTTCTAATTAATCCAACTTAATAAATCAATCAATCATCAAGGGAATCAAAAAAATCCATAAAGTCGCATAAACATATCAAATAGATGACTTTGGGAGTTCGATTTAGACCATATTCCTCAATTTATTGATGGATGTTAGCACAACTGAAATCCCTAAAATCTGAGTGGCACAACATCATCGATCAAGATTTGGATCTAAATACCTAAACCAAAATTAAGAATGAAGGAATCATGATCTTGCAAATCAAAATCTAGATCTACAATCAAAGATCTAGATCCCAACTCATAGGTTTAGATCCATGGAAAAGGTGGAGATATTCCATGAAAAGATCAAGGAAATATAGATGAATGAATGGTAGAAGCAACAAGATTAAATCCACATACCAGGAAGAGATCGGATCTTCAATCCGAGATTTCAATCTCGAAGAACGGTGTTTGAATCGCCTTGGAATCCCTATAGAAGAATTTGGGAACACCTAAAATTTTTCAATCCCAATCCAAGGTTGAAATATGTGAGTTTTAGAGGTGTTGGTTTGTCTTAAAATGGATTTTCAGATATTAAATTCTTCACGCATGGTTTCTTAGGTAGAGGTGCACAGTTCGGTCAAACCAAGTGCCAACCATTCATACCCCTATGTCCAATTTTTCCCGATTGGCATCGTTTAGTCGCACGGTTTGTCAAACCATGCACAAAATGTGAATACATCTCTGTTTTCATGGTTTAGCCGCATAGTTTTCCATACCATGCGCAAACCACGCATAGCCTATTGTCCTTTAGTTTTTTTTAAAATTTCATCCAAGTACACCCCAAGCCACTAATCCAAAACAAAGGTACTTAAAAACCTCAAAAAGTACCTAAAAATGTGCCAGATATGAATCTTTAAAATTCCAGGATCTTACACTACATCATCCATACATAATATATGACTTCATAATTCATGTATTTAGCATTTATCCAAAATTATCGTATTTTACTATTCACCAAAATTCATGTATTTTAGAAAAATCCCAAAAATTCACCGTAACCATTTTTAGATGTGTAGAATTAAAATATTAACTCCATTTTATTAAAATAATTTTCTAAATATGAGAAATTTTATATTTAAATAAAGTCAACATTTACTCAAAAAACACAATTTTTAAAATTATCACTGATTTTATAACATTATGAAAAATTAAATATGGTCTCATTAAATTATTCGAAAATTATAAGATAACTAGATTTTAATTTATGAATACATTTTATGAAAAATAAATTTTATTTTAAATCATTTTATTAATTATAAAATTGAAATTAAATATTTGATATACAAAAATAAAAATACTTAATTAATAATTTTTAAAATATTCCTTTACTTATACTATGATAGAATTATATGATATTGAGATGCATAAATATTATTTATATATTCGTGGGTGAGGATAAAATTCATTAAGATGATTTACTATTCCTAAGGGTCATATTACTATTCATGAGGCCAAGTTACTATTTCATTTGTATAGGTTTCTTAACTTTTATAAATACCTTATATTTCATTAATTATTCATTTATAAATTTTTTATTGTGTTATCTATGTGATTCTATGTGATCTATATATATTAGGAGCATAGGGGTACAATCACATTAAATACACATAGGTCACACACACATGCCAGAAATGTAGGCCATACCCCACCCAAGGGATAGCACACCCATGAAGCCTTATTTACTTATTACATGGCCTAAAGACCGATTGGACATGAAACTTGTTACATGGAATAATGGACCAATGAATTGTCATGCCTACATCATATTTCCTATGTCATTAAGATAGTGTCATGTCTGCATCCTCACCTGTCAAAGTCCATTCTCTCCCACCCAGAAAAAATGCCATATTATATTTTCATACATAACTTGTAATTCATGGAATGTAAATTTTATAAGAAGCAATTTTTCCAATAAATTAAAGTATATATAATATTCAGGTTTAGATACATGAATATTTAAATAAATGAACATTTAACTTATTTATTAGTGATGAGGTATTAATATATGCATTTCATATTATATTTAGGATTTAAAATTCCCTATTAATAATACCCAAAACATTTATTTTATAAAAAATTTATTAACTAGTTTAATTTTATATAAAAAATTAAAAGTTTCATTTTGGAATATATCATATTTTTGATAGATTTTATCTATCGTATGTCATGATCTAATCATATCATAAAATAGACTATATCACCTGTGATCTATCATTCCATATGATATATGATGTCATACTGAAAGGTTCATTATATAAAAATAATCAATATACCTTATATCACTATAATGATACAACCCTCTATTTTGAAAGCATTACGAAGTGGATTATAGCATATGATAATACTTATTATAAATTTTGATATTGTGTAAAATCTTATGTTTTGATGAATCATATGATACAAATAACTTTACCATACCTTTTGACAAAGAAAAACACTGAATCGCAACTTATGATATCCTATATCATAAATTGTAGTATAGTTATCTCACAGTTAAAATTTATACACATCAAATAATACTCTATCATATATAAAACACCATATTAGATATACATGTTATTTATATAAAATAGAAGGAAAACAAGGTTATTCCATGATGAGTATGGTTGTAAAACCACTGATGGGTTTTTAGATCATATTCTCATAAATAATAGAATAAATCTATTAATAAGTATTATTTATCATAGATTCGACATCTAAATGAAGAAAATTAGTATAAATATTTATAAATCATGTCTATTCTGCTTAATCTTGAAAAACTATACAAGTGGATGATCAATTTGCAATTGAAATAATAATATTTCATCCACAGTTAGTACGCAGTAAACTAGAATCCACATTTGTTACGTGAGGACCCCTATATTTCTAATGTTTTTTATAGTACTCACTTGTTAAAGATAAATGAAAAAAATGGAATAAGATATATTGAGATTGGATCAATAATTCACAATAATTTCAACTAGAAATTATCATATCATTTATATTAGATCACTTAATTTACATAAATAAGGTCAAGTGTCACTATTACTTCTTCTTAGTCTTCATATATTACTCATAAGTTATACCCATTTAAAATTTATGATCATTGAATATTTTAATGATCATAATATATTTCACAATCCATAAATAAATCATCATGGTGACTTATAACTGATAATAATCCATTTGGGGAATGTATAAGTACTCCATACAGTGTGATATCACATATGTCATAAGCCATGGATATATCTTTTGTTATATAAAAGGCATCTCGTGCATATATTACCATACAATATTATAGACAGTAATATGCATCACATGTGTATTGTGGGTTGCGATATGGATAAATTGTATAATAAAATTCAACCTATTTTAATTCATAAATCTCATAAAATTATCTCCTTATAAATTTTAATGAAAAACTATTTATGTGGGTAAATTTATTACTAAATTTTCAACTATATGTAATGAATTCATTAAATCCACTATAGATAATGTTGAAGATATTTCCTTATAATAGCCAAAAATGATTCTTTATATCAGATAAGAGTCCTCACTAAGGGATATATGTATGAAATATCATTTTTATTCGAAGACTAATATTGTTAAGGGAAAGGAACTGTAAAAAAATTTCTTACATATCAAGAAGAAAATTAAACAATTCAGGAAATTTCTTTTTATATGTGAACCCATTTAATTTTATAAGGGATTGTATCTATCAAATGAAAGTAAAAAACCCTACTATATGTATTTTTAACAAATAATATTTATTTTTTATTATATTAAAAGTTAATATGACTTTGAAAAGGATAGGACGGTGGATAAAATTAATATATATGATTAAATTTTATAAATATCATTCCAAGATAATTTTTCTTGAGAAAAGTATTATCACAAATAGATACACCTTAGAAACAATTCATGCATCAAAAGATTTATTCAATGAAGATTGGAACTAGATTTTACTTATATGTATAAGTTGACTCTACTAAATATATAATATGTATTTAATATTTAAAGGAATCTAGTCTCTTTAATATTATATATAAAATGGTATTTTGTGTCTTTTTTAATATAATAAGGTTATCTTGGTTAAGGGGGAAATTATTTTGGGAAATTAGATTCATGTGATGACATGTATAATTATCTATTAATAATAAGACTAATTCTTATTCTTATTTGATTATGTATTCTAATTTGTAACATGATTGTTTATAACATTTTAATTTTATTTCATTAAACATTTGGAGAAAATTATTTAATTTTTAAGAATCACTAATTAAATATAAACATATTAATAATATAACATTGTTAAATAAACATTTCATAGAATTTAGATAAATCAAGATATATTATAATTAGCTCACTCTAATATTTGTAAATTAAATGGTTTATTATCTCAAAGGGGTAAATGGTGTTTTATTAATTTTGTTGATCAATATAATAGATATGCAATTATTTACCTCCTTAAAAAAATTAAACAATATTTTATTATATTTATAAAATATATAGTGGAAATTAAAAATCAACTAAATAAAAAATTAATATATTTCAACCAAATAGATGTGGTCAATATTTTATAAATAAATTTAATAATTGTTTTGAGTAAAATGTTTTAATTTATCAATTAATAACACCATATGTGCCTAAACAATGGTTAAGATAAAATGAAAAAAACAAACTTTATTACAAATGGTGAATTTCATGTTTAAAAAACTAATGTTATTAGTGATTTTATATCAAGAATATTCAATGCTTTTATATCATGTTTATAATAGAATTTAATTTGTGAACACTAAATTATCCACTTTTGAGATGTGGAATGATAGATAATGTAATATTTCACATTTTAAGTGTTTGGGTGTTAAGATTATTTCTTTTTTCTTAAGTCTAAAAGAACTAAAATTAGGCCTAGAGAAAATAAAGGTATTTTTATTCTTTATGTTGAAAATAGTAAAGCATATAGAATTATGGATTCTAAAACTATTTTTATTATTGAATAAATATATTTAGAGTTATTTTAAAAGAAAATTATATTAATAATATAGATAAATATATTCATCATGTACCTAAATCTACTACTCTATCTATTTTAATTATAAAAAATATAGAATAAAAAATGTTATCAATATGAACCTAAACATATTATAATATATAGATTGGAAAAACATTGAAATCCAAATTTCATATATTTTAAATCTTTGGTTTTTCCTGGTCATGGTAATCAAAATAATAATCCTAAAAATATATATTATATGTATTTACTATAGAAGGTGACCCAAATTCATATAAAAAGAAATTTATTTTAGATTTGTCAATCTTTAGAAAGTAGAGATTAAATATGAAATGGATTTTATTATGTGGTATAATACATGGGTTATTAAAGATTTATCAAATGGTTGAAAAAAATATTATAATAAAGTGGGTATTTTTAAGGTTGTATGATTATAATGGTAATTGTCAATATTTTAAATCAATAATAGTGTTCAAAGGCTTTAAATATAAAAATTATGTTGATAATTTATGTACTCTTGTTACTCTAAATCAAATTACTAGAATATGAATATATATTTCATTAGCTTTAATAAATCATTTTTTTAATTAAATGATAGTTTAACATAATTTTAAATAGATATTTATGTGAAGAAATTTTTATGGAACAAGTTAAATGATTATTTTTGATAAAGTAATGAAGAGGAAAATATTTAAATTAGTTAAATCTCTTTATAAATGTAAACATATACCTATAAAACTGCATGAAAAAATTTATTACATTTTTTATCTAATGGTTTTATTTTCAATAAAATGTTGTGTGATGGATTTATTTTCAATAAAGGGAGGAATTTTTTACTATGGTAGATGGAAATCAATATTTATTTGGTTGATAATTAACGTTAACCAAGACCATGGATATGTTGATAGTGGGAGAATTTTATTACAACCAAGAGGTTGTGTATGGACATGTGAATATGAGAAAGGTGAAAATAGAATAAAAGATCTTTAATGAATGATATGGTGGTAAAAATAGACATGGTAATTCATGGTTCTTAGGAGAGAAATTATTGAAATCATTTCAGTCACTACAGGGAGGTTGTGGTGAAGATAGTATTAAAATACATTATAATTTCAAGTCTACGGAGTTGAATTGGGAATCATAGATATTTAATTATTAATTATATTTAAATATAGTGTTGATAAATGTTATTATTAGGTAAAAGTTTTCTATTTTTTTGTATTATTTCATTGGAGGTATTAATAGCATGTGAGGACTCATTTTAAGTTATCTATAATATGTTCAATGAAGGAGAATGTAACCACATTATGGAAGTGAAAAAGATATGCCATAATGAAGTCGAAATAGGGAAATTTATCAATGTTTTTGTTAGTGTAATTATCATGGTATATAGATATGGTTATAAGCATAAATTTTGAAAATGGAATAATCAAGTTCTCTTATGTGAAAATGTTGGTCAAGGTCCTAGAAATCAACTAGAGTAAGTCAAAATGGTGATTTTGTTATAGTAAATACTGGAGTTTGGATCATGGATATAATTTATTTTAACTATAAACATGATATGGATGTCCATTGTGAGATAATATAAGTAGTGGTGGAGTTTTCATGAGCTATAAAAACATAAAAGGGTTGTTAATTGTGGATTTTTCCATAACAAATTTCGCGTGGATTTGTAAAATACTTGTATATCATATAGATCCTTAAAACAGGTCTAAAGGAATTCCCACATTTTTTTTGTTTTGATTAATCAAAATATGGATTTATATGTTAGAAATATCATAATGGAAGTAATATTAAGTATTGATAATTATAAAAGAGCTAGAAATGGTAAACCATATATTGTTAAAAAGTTGGAACGAGATATTTTATCTATATACATATTATGATGTGGTGAAGTGGTTCCACCACCATATATAATAATGGTAAGGTGTCTTGAAATTAAAAATGTATAAAGTTTTCAAGATATGGAGAAAATTATATTTATAGTTTTTGGGATTGGTTACATAGCTATACACCACTACATCAATGTTTGATCATAGAACGATCATCGTGAGTAATTATTTAGAAAATAAAATATTTATCTTGAATTTTAAATCTAAAAGATATGGATTACTCTTGGAGGTTATATTTTATATTTGGGAATGAATTGATCCATATTAAATTATTTGGAGCATATATAACAATCCCAAATCTTGGAGAGACAATAAATTGATTAATATCATTGATAGATACACATTGAGATTTAAATAATTTTTAAAATCTACTATAATGGATCTACATAATATATGAGAGTGTAATAACGTGATTAATATAAATAATTTATAGAGAAGAAGCATCATTTATTGATATGGGTTTTTTAGGGAAGAGACTCATGGGGATTTTCTTCCAAAAAATTAATTTTATTCCTTGATTTTCTTTTTAGTATTTATCGATGTTATAATGATCATAGAGAATAAAAAATTAATTACTCATTAATAATGTAATTATATAAACTATTGAAATTTATGATGTGATTAAAACAATTAATTCATGCTGATATTGGAGAGTCTAACACATCTATAAAATGATCTAGTCTTTCTTGATGCATTGTGTGGAGTGGGAAAAACAGGGAGTGATCTTTGTGTGTGTGATGATATTTTCCTAAATTTCTTGTAAGGTTAGTTATCCTAATAATTATCGGATAGTAACTTAAACTTTTTATCTACTAAATTGTGTGGGATAATTTATTTTGGTACACGAACACATCATCATGTGTATGAATTGGTACCATATGTGCCGAGGACACAAAAAAGTAGGTAAAATTAAAATTTTAACGTTGATTTGACATCACATCGTCATAATTATCATAAAATAAACTAGTTAAAAACCGAAGTACCTTGTGTGAAATAAATAATCATGAATTTAAAATCAAAAGGATACTTCATTAGATTTATAGTCTTTGATGTGTTTCTCTCGTTAAAGTTGATCATTGCTTGAATGAACCAAAGATGGAAACCACTAGATCTTCACAACACACTTAAGTATCTTGAAGGCATGTGAATAATATAAAATTGAGTGGTACCATGAATAATCAAAGAGTATTTAGACATCCACATGATCATGGGAGGATCGTTCACTCGATCTTGGGGGGATTTATTAGGTCAGGATGCACCAAACCTCTCTTTCTTGATCTAGAACTTGAAAGAGGTGGGAGAAGATATCAAATTCATGGGTTCAATAGAACCCTTTAATTTCGGAATATTTAGGTTTATATTGGTAGGTTAAACTTATTAAAAATTACACTTTGAACCTTTAATAATTTTAACAATTTAAATACACCCTAAATTGTACTTATGACTTTGAGAGAATGAAACAAATGTTATAAATTTTGTGTCAATTACTGGTAACATTAATATTATGTTATTTAAGATCATCTGATCCATTAACATGGAACATTTCCCTCTTATAAAATATTTAATGAACCTTGAATAGAAAATATTTATCTCTAAAATATTATTTCTTATATTCATTTTATAATTTTTGAATATAGTGGGATAATAAACACACAACTTTTTATTAAAAACATTAATAACATGGAATTTGTTTATTTTCTTATCATACACACAAAGCATTTCCTGACCCTTTGGTGGGGCCCACCAAGTCCTAAACAAAACATCATTAGAATTGAACATGATTCTAAAATTGTTGTATGTGTGACCCTCTAGGACCTAATATAGATATAATTGTCACTAAAATACAATGGGTGGTGTCTAACAACACATCTAGGCCCCTATGAATATATGGTTTACTCGTAAAAATGAAAACCAACTTAAAGAAAAAACTATTTAATATAATCTCTTTGAATCATAATATCAAATAAAGAAATATTTTTATCTCATATCACCATCGTTATATTATTTATTTATTATTTTAATGACCATGAAAAATGGACTTACCTTCTATTAACATGGCTATTGAATTAATGAAGGTTATACCATTTTGATAAATTGGTCTAGAAATATCTCTTCCTCTACTAAAAAGTGAAAAATCCTTTATTGGTCATTCATTCAATACCATGATATCAATGATGCACCCAATTGAAGAGACCTCGCCACAAATAAAAATATCATAGTTTTTTGTTTTTAAATCAAACTACAAAATCAACTAACACACTCTGATAATGATTTCAACTCAAAAGTATAATACACATACTCAAATATTGAAAGAAACAATGACACCTAAATATGAGGTGTTATTGTTAATGGTTTAGTCCTCATGAACCCCGCAACATATGGTCACCAACTGAGAACTTCATGATAATATGTCTTAATACATTTGATCCCCCAACTACTGATATTCAAACATCATTCGTATCTCATTTCAATGATATATCTATACTATAGGACACATGTTTATGATTACTATCATATTATCTCACATTACCTCTATTGTTTGGAACCACTATAACATTTCGATATGATAAATAATAATAGGGTATTACCATGTAAATCATGTACGCATAAGTAATAAAACTATTATTGTAAGAAAAAATCAAGTATAACTATTTGTGTATATGATATGGTAATATAAAAGGTACTACTCAAGTTGGGTATAGGGTACCCACTTTTACAATACTCACACATACACTAGATACAACTTTATAACCATCAACCTATTAACTCTCACATCATAATATAATGCATATAATGAGTTATTTATTTATCCATTGAGACTTCCATAATTTGTTACATGACTACACTTCTTTTTTTGGATTATCCTACATGATTAAAACATATCAAGAGATGGTTTAAATCCCTTCTAAAACTTGGATTCAATCCTAAGATAAATTGATCAATTTTACTATCATGGTGTAGTATGAAATTAAGCGTATACCTGACCAATTTAGTAAAATTAGTTTTATAGGTAGCAATAGAGTACTCCTTTTTCTTTAATTATAGGAATTTATTTTCCATTCTAATTATAATAAATTTATGAAAATAACTTTAAAGTAAGATATGTTTAAATTACATCCATTCTATGGAGTCAACTTCTTCATTTTTCTTAGTGTTTGAAATCATTGACCGCCATTTATTGGTTCCACCATCAAAATGATAAATATAAATTATTACCTTATTATGTTACAAATATCCCCAAACATTAAATATATTTTCTAAATGTTTAATCCATCCTTCATATTTCAGTTGGTCTAAAGATCGACCAAAAGATAGAGGGTTCTATTTCATAAAACACTCTACCATCGAAGTATCATTCTATGGATAATTTGGTCATTCCATTGCATTGGTACCTCCATTAAGAGCCTAAAAAAACCAAGTTAAAATAGATAAAAACTATTTTATTCTAATTCTAAGCATTATAGGTTGTTGGTTTGTAAGGATATTACTCTTCTGATGCCTTTCTACATCATCTTCCATGTTTCATATCTGAAAAACAATCTGAATAAATAGATATTAGATGAATAGACATATAAATCTTAAAAATACATATCATGATAACATAACCATAAATTAAAATCTATTAATTGTTTCTTTTAACATCATACTAACCTCTAATGTTATCTAAATCCTTGATTAGATACCAACTATAACAAACCACACAAAACCATCCCATAAATTACATGATTTATGCTGTATATTTCATCACATACATCCTAAACTTCTTTTTATGTTGACATTTTTATAGAGTTATGAAATATATTACAATACAAACAATAAATTTAATTGAAGAGTCACTTTTTTACCACAAAACATGTTCTTTATAAATAAACTCTTTCATTATTCAAGATAACTCCTATAATTATAACTCTAAATTTATTAGAATTCCTACTAATCCTTAAGCCCTGAGAAAAACATTTGAAATATTGGATGAGAAAAAAAATTCACTCATTAATGGAAATAAAATAATAAAAACCATTATTCCATTTGTAAACATGAAAATTTCATTTGAACGTTTTCCTTTTTCGAAATAAAAATTTCAACTTAAATATCTATTTATTTTTCCATGAAAACTAGTTAATTTATCATTAGATTCCATAAAGAATTTCATATGAAATCATAATGTTAAAATCATAATTATAAGGGTTTCTTCAAAAACCTAAAACCTCAAGATTACACTTTCTTTAAAATAAATCTTTTCAAATTTTAAAAAAAGTTCATATAATTTCCTTAGAATCATAATCTTGTTTTCTTAAATTTTTGATTTAAAATATTTATGTTATAAACCATTATAGGAATATCATATTAGTACCTTGGAAAATGATTATTATATTCAAACATAAAATAACCCTTGTAATTGAATCACTTAACCTGATAATTCTGATATCTATTAGGACTAACCTATCATTATTAAACTTTGTCCCTTTACCCATTCCATTGGAAGGCTATAACGAGCTATCCCATCATTACAACTATATCAGTATCACTAATAATTCATGTAAAATGTACAAGAACCATATCACGAATAAAGAACATATATATTACATTATATCCAAAAACTCATATTAAATTTCCTTCAGTCCCATAAACAATTACACCTTTTGTTATCATATAAAAATGAGAATAAATTTCCACTTCCGTAGAAAATATTTTTAAAACTAAAAATTCCTAAAAGCCTAATAATATAATATTATTTGAATAAAATTCTAAAAAAATTGTAATATTGATAATGAATAAATTCAAGGATTTTGGAAAACGAAATTCAAGTAAAATATGTTAAAAATACATTCATCTTGAACTTTTTTAAAAATTCAAGAACAACCACAATGAAAAATGTTAAAAAGAATTATTTTTAATAGTTTTTAAAGAAAATTAAAATTTGTTCAAAATTTAATTTATAAATATTTTAAGAATAAATACCAACATTCTTACAAAATTTAAAATAAACATAATATGGAAGAAAATAGTAGGAAGGGAAATTTTAATATAATATTTTAAGAAGAAAGTCTCTTACCTGTACCCCTGAATCGTTCCATTTTTATAACAAACCTCTAAAGTAATAAAAGTAAATTGTATTTATTATTTATTAAGAAACATTTTAATTTCCATCCCATTATCATTATTCCAGTTATTTCATTTATTACCAAGTTTTATTTAATTAATAAAATAGTTAATTTCACATTGGATATTTTGAGGATATCCTATTTATAAGTTTAATGTGATTTCGGAAGGTTGAATAAGGACAAAGAGATCATGTATATATTTTTTATATAAAATTAATAATGAATAAATTTTATTTTTTTACATTAAAAACATTTTTACAAATTTTCCTTGATTTTAGATGAGGAAAATAAAATACATCGTATCATATAGGCGCTGGTCCATGCATGCACAATAGAGAAGTTTCCATTTTTCTATTAGATAGAAAAGAAATAAGATATAATTAATTTTACATGGTCATAATAATTTAATAAACATATTATATATTCCTTAATACCATATTTATAACCATTCCTCTAAGGTATTGATTGATTCATGGAGGTGGTAGTGCACACATACACATGGGTGATGTTTAAATTTCCCATGGTATGGAAAAGAGATAAAAAAAGTTATTATATAAATATAATGAAATTTAATTATTCATAAGATACTCATTTCGTTATTTAATACTAGTTAGAATTTATTTTAAGGAGGTAGAAGAATAAATAAACTTGAAATATGTCGGTTTGGACTTATACCTCATCCATAGATATCTTCCTTTCACTTGCACCTTAAACCATCTAGGATTGGTATTTTGAGAAGAAATATAACTCATGTAAGTGGTAAAGATATTTTTGAATTATTTGTTGTATGGATTTATTGATATAAGTTTCTCAAAGGTTTTGAATATGCAAGGATAGTTAGTTTCCTATTATAAGTTAGGGGAGTGGAAATCTTTTAAATACTTTAATCTTTTAAGTATAAAAATGAATTTCTCAAATTCATGTGAAAAAAATAGAAAATTTAAGAATAAAAGATAGTTTCAGGTTTAAATAAAATTAACACATCACATTATCCATGTTTCATTGATATTTTATTCCATATATCTTAGTTGAACTCCTTCCTCATCAACCATTTTATCAATTACCGAGGTGATAAAGTTTTACTGTGTAAAATATTCCTTATGAAAAAAAATAAAATTATAATAATTAAAAAATTTGAATCGTATAATTTAAAATATGAAATAAACTTTTAAAGATTCAATTTTTTGAATATTAAAACAATATTTTTAATATATTTGTGTGAAAAACAATAAAAATAGTTTTAAGAAAAATGTAATTTTTAAGCATGAAAATAATTTTATATCAAAAAAAATATAATAATTATTCTTATGGATTTATTTATATTATAATTAATAAAATGGGAATTAAAGACTATAAAACCAATACAAAATAATGGTGGTTTTTAAATACATGAAAATAAATGGAAACTTTTATAAAAATAAAAAAAATCATTATTTACTCACAAATAAATATTTTTAAATAAATACCAACAAATAACCCTAAGATAGATTATATATGATGTATCAAAAAATGAAGTTATTATTTTCAATTTAAATCTCTAAAATTTTTAAATTTAATTTTTAAATAAAAACATATGTTCTCTTGAAAAAATTTCATGTAGAGTAAAATAATTTCTTTTCTGACTAAAAAATAATATAAAATTGACTTATTTTATATTAACCATAATATATATTTATAAAAATTAATAGGTAAATAAAAACATTTATTATTATAAATACCTAATATTTCACCATATTTCTTCTTATAGAAATTTCATCCTCACAATTCAATTCATTACATAAACAATTGAGGGTATGTTTCCCTTGTGGCTTTTTATGATTCCCATGTTTCTTCTTAAATCATATGGTATGTCCAAAAATATTTTACAAAGAGAATTTACTTTTTCCAAAACACATTCTATTTATGATCAAGAATATGAATGGGTCTTTTCTATAAGAGAGATTCCCCTCTAATTATAATTCTTCATGTCTAAACATGTGAGATGCATCATGTATGAACTTTCTTAGAAATGAAATATGAAAAACATCATGTAGTTGAGATAAACTAGAAGGAATGATTACTTGGTACGAAAAGGATACTAATTTATCCAAGATTTCATTTCATCTAATGAACTGTGGGATCAATTTTACTTTTTTACCAAAATAGAATACACATTTCCAAGGATATATTTTAATAAATACATGGTCATCAACCAAAAATTAATGGTCTTTCCTATAGTTATCAGCATATATATTTTTCTTATTATGTTCTAAACACATGTAGTTCTAAATCATTTTTACCTTATCAACCATATCATCTACCAATTTTGGTCTTAATAATTTCTTCTCATCATCTTATTCCCAACATGCTAGATTCCGACAACACTATCTATATAATGCCTCAAAATGTGTTATCTGAATACAAGAATAAAAAATGTTATTATATTAAAATACAATAAATGAAACGTGTTTATCCCAACTTCCTTGATAATATAATGAGAAATATTAAATAATATTCTCTTATGTACGAATTCTATTCTCTGACTATCAATCTGATTGAGGATAAAAATGTTTACTAAAATTTAATTCATTACCCATCAAATAATAAAGTCTATTACAAAAATTTGATGCAAAAATGTGATCACGATCAGATACATTAGAGAGTGGAACTCTATGTAACTTGAATAACCCCTTATAATATATTATACAAATTTTATCCAAATACATAATATCTTGAATAGGCATAAAATACATAGATTTAGTAAAATGATCAACAATAGCCAAAATCACATTAGTACCCAAGATATTTTTGGTAACCCCATAACTAAATCCATTAATATGTTACCCTATTTATATTATGTCACTAATTAAGGTAGAATAATCCCCTTTGGTAGTTATTTTTTATAGTTAACATAATAACAATTCAAATATTTCGGGGTAAAATCATTTATATCCCTCTTTATAAAATCCCTAAAAAAATATTCCTGAAGGTATGTATACATATTAGTGATGCCAAGATGAAGAGAAGATAATAAGTTGTGAGAACCACATAAAAATTCATTCTTCAACTAAGAATCAATTGAAACACATAACCTCTTACTAAATCTGATAACACCTTATTTAATAAAATTAATATTTAAGGACTTACCATTTTTTGACCAATTCTACTATTTCTTACAAAACATTATCGTTCTTTTGGGACTCTTTAATTCTTTCTAAAAAAATGAATACACTAAAAATTAATCCATGAATGAAGACATTTTTCCATACATAGTTCCAGGATAAAATTTATTAAATAATTAACTAAACAATTATGTTAAAAATGTATCATAGTTAATGATACAATAAATTTTTAACTCAAGTCATCTACAACCTTATTTTCATTACCATGATGATATTAAATTTTGAAAACATATTCCTTTATCATTTATATCCATCTTCTTGGCCTCATGTTCAACTATTTCGATGGAATATGTATTTTAAACTTTTATGATCAGTATATATTTCACCATTCTCCTAATATAGCTGATGCCTTTATATTTTTAAATATAAAAATATTATAGGTCTCCCAATATCATGTATATGATTATTTTTCTTATGTTGTTTCAATTGATGAAATTCATACATAATAACAAAATATTTCTCCATCAAGATACTACCATGGACCACTAAATAAGTGTCACTATAAATAATAAACTCCTTATTTCTAGATTTAATGTATAATATTGTATCATTAACCAATATTATGTTAAATTATGGAAAAAAATAATCACATTCCTTAATATATATAGACATAACTTCTTTTTGAGTTAAAATGGTTAGAGGGAGAGATTACTAAGAAATGTTTTCAAAAAAATGTAGTAGAGAATTGATAAACCTTTCAATATTACATTATCTATGACATTCAAAGGTCTTGGACACTCTTCCACCACTTTAGTCCTATTATGATCAATTCTTATTCCATCATTAGAAATGATATGTCCACATAAAGAAATCTATTGTAACCAAATATCACATTTACTAAATTTTCAATACAACCTATTTTATTTTATATTATAAAAAATAGTCCTTAAATGTTTATCACGATATTCGTATATTTTAGAATATAATATCTTATCATTGATAAACACAACCAAATATTTATCCATATACAGATGTAAAAATCTATTAATTAGATTTGTAGATACATAAGGTGTTTTTGTTAACAAAAAAGAAATAACTACAAACTCATAATGGTTTTACCTAGTCCTAAATTTCATCTTCAAAAAGTCCCCTCACTTAACTTTTTTTAATGTTAAATAAACCCAATATTAATCTTTGAAAGATTTTTTTATTCATAGATATATTCAAACAAATCATAAATATGGGGAAAAAGATACTTATTCTTAACAGTAATTTTATTGAGTACTCTATAATCAATAGAAAGTCTCACAGAACAATCATTTGTTTTAAAAAACAAAATAAGATCACCATATGGTGAAGTTTTAGGACCAATGAAACCCTTGTGATGAAAAATTATGACTACATTTACAATTATTAATACAAAACCAAATCTATTTGATATAGAGGTTTGGAAATTTGATTATCATATGGAACTAAGTCTACAAAAAATCCACCCTCTCAATTAGAAATAACACTAGGAAAATCATCAAAAAATACATCCATCAATTCATTTACAACTGGAACATCTCCAATTTCATTGGTTTCCTTCCCTTAAATAATATTTGTAAGAAAACATACACTCCCAACTTTAATTATTTTTTCAACTCGTTAATATTTTATAAAAGGCGTTAACTAAATTTTATATAAATTTACTCTATGAATTGAATATGAATTCTTAAGCTCTCCAATCTAACATAGTAAGATAAATTGAAATCCATTATATACCCAAAATAACATAAAACTATACTAAGGGTAATACATCTAGATTTTTAGGAAAAACCATTCCATATATGATGATAGAAAGAATTCCACAATTCTATATTGCTTTAATATATCCACCATGAGTTTTTACCAAAAGTTTTATCTTAATTTCATTATATGATTTTTGGATGGTCGTTTAACCAAATGTATGTTTTTGGTGTCCCAAACCATATTTACCCTAAAAAGTATTGTATCAGTAAGGGGTCTATCCACAGAGAACTATGAGGTTATTTTATCTTTGCTTAATTTAGTTTGTAGTTTTGTTTTTAGTGAAGTCTACTTAATTTAGAATTGATTTTGGTTGGTTGTTTGGGTACAAAAATAACAATTCGTTTTTAAGCGTCTTTTAATAAATTAATTAATAAAATTAATGTAAAGACAAAAAAATTTGTTTTGATGAAAATAAGGATAGAAATGCATTGGGGTTATAGATTTGTGATAAGTTGATTATTAATTCAAATTGCTTATGAGGTAGTGTGGTTCACAATAACCCAACTCTCTGGGTTTAATTTGTAATAATGTTTCCTTGGTCTGGTAAACATTATATTTAGAACTAAAGAGACTAACTCCTTGGTCTGGTAGTTATTATTTAGCATATCTTTATTTGGATTAGTCTGTTTTGAGCCGACAGTTACATACAATGGTCATGGAGTTGTTCGTCGTTATTCTTATTTTGAATCCATGAAATTTCTTCCCTTGGTATGGTACATAATTTCCAGTGATAATATGAAGTGATTTAAGAAGAATAAGAGGAGATTCTTAAAACAAACGCATTCAGAAAAACTTCATTCCAATTACAACTCATCAGATTCCCCAACCCCAACACACATGGTGTTTATTTACACATATTGAAAATGATAAACACAAAACCATTGATACCTGATTAAATCATGCTTAGAACTTTAAAAACGAAATGATTCTTCGGAAGATGGAAGAACGATGGTACAATGGAAGAGATTATTTCCTTTGAGACTTCAACCCTTTCTCCAAAAAATAATCACACACACCACACCCTTGGTCCAAAGACCAAGGGCTCTATTTATAGAAAAATAAGTACACGGCGTGTATCAAAAGTACACGTCGTGTACTTTTGTCAACGCGTTTTTGGATTCGTTTACGCTGCTAGAAGTTAGCCTAACACACCATTTATGACTTGGAACATGGCGCCGCATGGTAGGTTAATATACATGGCATGTAGCGCCGCCATACATAGCATGTAGTCTCAATATTCGGCCACCAACCGCTTCTATAAATGCATAAATGTAGTGTAGAAATGGCACACGACATGTCCCCTTCTGCCGGCCACATGTGCGTGTAAACTCTTCTCATCCACCAACTGCTTCTAGAATTTCTTACACGACATGTAGATATGTGAAACCGGTGTTTATAGCCTTCTGGTTACTTGGGAATGTATTTGTCCTGGTCAACCAATGTCCAAACTGGAATGTACATGGTGTGTATATAAGTACATGTCATGTAGTTGTAAATTTTTTATCTGTTCTCCCCTATTTTGTGTATTTGGCCATAAACCTCCTGGAAATGAATAATATCACCAAAATCAAAGTATTTGTTCCTTATGAAGTACCTATTTTATGAAAACTTGTTTTCATTTTTCAATAGAATAAATGAAAATGTATACACAAATTGGGTGTATCAGACTCCCCCATACTTAGTAATTTTCTTACCCTCAAGAAAATCTCAACATCTAATTTAATAGAATATATATTGAAAAATGAATAACTTTAGTTAATCATAAATTTAAATAATAAGTGACAGGAGAAAATTTCACAATGAATACAAAACAGTTTCAATTCAGGAGATACTCTAATTATGCCTCATATTATATTAAATTAACTACTTTCATCCTCTTTTAACACATGTTTCAATATTACAAATATAAGAAAGCCACTTGATGATTTACCTTACCAAAAATATTCTCAACACTCAAGATGTTTTTAAACAAAGTTATGCTCAATTAGAGATATATACACTCTATCCATAGGATTGCAAGAAATCTAGTTCTCCACTTTAGAAAATTTGACTTACAAAAATCATGAGGACTTTTCAAATAGGATCAGATGTTTCTATGGGTAAAGGTTGGTAGGTAAAGTTATGAAAAATAACTCTATGGCTTGAAAAAGGAGGCTAAATTCTTAAATAACAACGCATGATATTAAAAGTTAAACTCAATGTAAACACGTCCTTGACAAGCTTTACCAAATGATCTCCTCACCACCATCTCCTTTAGTTCAGTAGGATTCACAAACAAATAAGTGTGTTTAAGGCCCCTTTGTTTCTACCATTTTTTTAAACAAAGGGAACCTTTATGAATTTCCAAAATAGAGTTTTGGAACACTTTTCTTTTCTCCCCAAATGATCAAGAGGTTCTCCCCCATACTAAATTACTTCACAATTCATGAATTTATTTGATGTGTTTCCATTCACTTATTTTGAGATCAAATAAATAATCATGAAAAATCATAAAATAATTAGGGTAGGAAGGGAAATAGGCTTGTAATATGGCTTTCTATGAAGGCTAATCATGGCCTCTATGGGCTCCATGAAGATAATATGTAGGTTAGGCTCAAGATAAAGAGGTTAAATCAATATTATGCCTCAATCATTTTAAGGTTATTAAAAAAGAGTAACTAGGTAAGGTAGAGACACAATAGTGGACCATACTTAATATGGAACATGGTCCACCAAGTGCCCAAAAAGAGTAACAAGGTACGGTGGGGACACAATAGTGGACCAGACCAAGGGGAAGGAAGGAAAGAACTAAACTATGAACAAAAAGTTAAAAATGGAAAAATCTGATCAAGGTGCTAGTGTATAGAAACTATAGGGGGTGGGGAAGGAGGTGAAGGGGAAACAGCTGGGGCAGGAGGGTCAGCAGGTGGCTAGGGCCGAGCCTAGGAAAGGATGTAGGCACCCCCTACTTTCAGACGAATACCACGCGAATATGCATGAGATATTCCATCTGATAGGGAGAACCTAACAGGTCATGGGGTAAAGAAGGCTCAAAAACCCAAGGTGGTGGGTGAGACTAGTGGTGTAAAACCCACCATTCAGGTTTCCCTGATGGTTTGTAAATATAGCATGGAAATAAGAGGCGGCTAGGTAAGGGAGGCCCGGGTAGTCCGGCCGGATGACACAGGTAAGGAGATCCATGTCACGACCGGTCACGACCCCTATATCCTCATGGAGGGGAAAAATAATGGCACTAAAGCATCGGTGGGTAAAACGGAGGATGGGGTCATTGATAAGGTTGCTCTTCTACGAGGAAGGGGCGTAGCGGAGGTCAGGCCCAGCAATCTCCCACCACATAGCCACGAGCTCAGAGCGCTCGGGTCTGGTCAGGGTAAAAACAGGGGGTGGGGTGATAATATGGGGGTAGAAACTGCATCCTTGGCCAAACTCTATTATGGTGAGGGAAAATTGTCGGTCACCCAGCCGGAACCGAACTACAGGCATCGCATCACCAGGTGTCTCCTGGTACTCAACTCTATCGAACTCGAACGAGGCTTCAAACTCCAAAAATAAATTGTGGAAGATAGGAGTTCTGACCTGGAAAATAACGAGTAGTGGAGTGACTCCAAGGATATCCTCTAACTCTTCCCAGATGCCCGGCTACTGAGGAATGGTGTTGTCGAGGTAGCGGCAGCTCAAAATAATCGGATGGCGAGAAAATCATTGAACCCTTTCATGTGCTAGATCGGTGACCGGGAACACCTTGTAGGGATAGGGAACAGTTGTAGGTCCCGGACCAGGTGGAGGTGCAGCAGCAGGAGATGGATCTGGGGGTGGATCAGTTGTAGTAGGTGAAGGGCCATTGGATGGGGCGGTCGATGAAGTGCCAACTATGGAGGAGGAGATCTCAGGTGGAGTGGCACCTTGAAGGGAAGGAAGGATGGTGCTCAGACCAGGTTCATTGGAGGGAGTGAGGGGTGGAATGGTGTTCAATGGAGGGAGCTCGTATACCAGAGCGTCAGGGTATGGCTGTGTCATAGGTCGCAACCATATCCACCAATAAATGGGCTTCTCTCCCTCAGTGGCCGAGGCCGGCCGATTCCCCCATGAAGGATCGTGATCTTCCGTAACCTAAAAAATAATGAAAAAGAAATTAAAAGAAAATAAAACAAAATAAAACACAAAAAAGTGAGAAATATGAAAAATAAAAGTACACAGCGTGTACATCTAGAGTACACAGCGTGTAGTGCAAGCTGAGCAGCATCTTGTCTTCTCTGGATAAACACGCCGAGGGTGAAGAAGATAGACCATGTAAAGTTACACGGCGTGTACCGAACATACACGCCGTGTATAGTAACATGGGATGAGAGGTCGTGTCAAGTGATAATCACAGAGGGGCCAAAAGAAATGACATACACGGCATGTACCAAACAAACATGTTGTGTAGAACTAAAGAGACTAAATAATTGGTCCGATAGTTAGTATTTGACAAATCTTTATCTGGATTAGTCCATTTTGAGATGACAGTTACTTGCAATGGTCATGGAGTTGTTCGTTCTTATTCTTCTTTTGAATCCCTGAAAATTATTCCCTTGGTCTGGTACAGAATTTCCAGTGATAATATGAAGTGATTTAATAATAATAAGAAGATAATACTAAAACAAACACATTCAGAGACACTTAATTCAAATTACTACTCATCAGCTTCCTCAACCCCAACACACTGGGTGTTTAGTTACACATATTGAAAATGATAAACACAAAACCATTGATACCTAATGAAATTGTGCTTGGAACTTTGAAAATGGATTGATTCTTCGATAGATGGAAGAATGGTGGTACGATGGTAGTGCGTCTTTCTTTTGGGGCATCAACCCTTTCTCCAAAAAATACTCACACACACCACACCCTTGGTCCAGAGGCCAAGGGCTCATTTTATAGAAAAAATAATTACATGGTGTGTATCGAAAGTACATGTTGTGTACTTTTTTCAATGCATTTTTGGCTTCATTTTCTCCACTGGTAGGCGGCCTAACATGCCATCCATGACATAGAACACAGTGGCTCATGGTTAGTGAATATACACGACGTGTAGTGTCGCCATACACTGCGTGTAGTCTCAAAATTCAGCCTCCAACCGCTTCTAGAAATGCATACATGGTGTGTAAAAATGGCACACGATTTGTCCCTTTTAGTCAGCCACATGGTCATGTAAACTCTTCTCAGCCACCAACTACTTCTAGAATATCTTACACGGCGTGTAGATATGTGAACATGGCGTGTACTGACTTCTGGTTACTTAGGAATGTATTTTTCCTGGTCAACCCATGTCTGAACTAGAATGTACACGTCGTGTATGTAAGTACACGCCGTGTAGTTGTAAATTTTTTCTCTGTTCATCTCTGTTTTGTGTATTTGTCCATAAACCTCCTGGAAATGAATAATATCACCAAAATAAAAGTATTTGTTCTCTAAGAAGTAGGTAATTGATGAAAACTTGTTCTTATTTTTCAATAGAATATATGAAAATGTATACTCATATTGGGTGTATCAAACTAAAAATTTGGATAGTCATTTCACTAAATGTATGTTTTAGGGGTCCCAAACTATGTTTACCCTTACAAGTATAGTATCAGTAAGGGTTCAATCCATAGGGAACTATGAGGATATTTTATCTTTGCTTAATTTAGTTTGTATTTTTGTTTTTAGTGAAGTCTGTTGAATTTAAAATCGATTTTGGTTGGTTGTTTGGGTACAAAAAGAACAGTTGGTTTTAAGCTTATTTTAACTAATTAATTACTAAAAGGAAATTAAAGACAATAAAATTGGTTTTGATGAAAATAAAGATAGAAATGTGTTGGGGTTATGAGTTTTTGATAGGTTTATTATTAAATCAAATTTATTATGAGGTTGTGTTGTTCACAATAACCCAACTCTCTGGGTTTAATTTGTAATAAAGTTTCCTTGGTCTGGTAAACATTATATTTAGAACTGAAGAGACTAACTCCTTGGTCCGTTAGTTAGTATTTAACATATCTTTATTTTTCTTAGTCCATTTTGAGCCAATGGTTACTTCCAATGGTCATGGAGTTGTTCATCGTTATTATTCTTTTGAATCCCTGAAAATTCTTCCCATGGTATGGTACATAATTTCCAATGATAATATGAAGTGATTTAAGAAGAATAAGAAGATATTATTAAAACAAACACATTCAGAGAAACTTAATTCAAATTACAACTCATCAGCTTCCACAACCCCAACACACTGGGTGTTTAGTTACATGTATTAAAAATGATAAACACAAAACCATTGATACCTGATGAAATCATGCTTGGAACTTTGAAAACGGAATGATTCTTCGGTAGACGAAAGAACGGATGTACGATGGTAGAGCGTCTTTCCTTCGGGGCTTCAACCCTTTATACACAAAATAGTCACACACACCACACCCTTGGTCCAGAGCCCAAGGGATCTTTTTATAGAAAAAAAAGTACACGACATGTAGAAAAGTACACACCATGTACTTTCATCAACGCATTTTTGGATTCGTTTTCTCTGCTGGAAGGCGTCTTAACATGTTGTCTTTGACTTGGAACACGATGCCTCCTGGTAGGTGAAAATAAACAACATGTAGAACCACAAAACATGGCATGTAGTCTCAAAATTCATCCACCAACCACTTCTATAAATGCATACAAGGCGTGTAGAAATGGCACACGGTGTGTCCCCTTCGGCCGGCCACATGGGCGTGTAAACTCTCCTCGGCCACCAACTAGTTCTAGAATATCATAATGGCATGTAGATATGTGAACATGGTGTGTACCACCTTCTGGTTACTTGGGAATATATTTTTCCTAGTCAACCCGTATTTGAAATGGAATGTACATGGTGTGTATATAAGTACACACCGTGTAGTTGTAAATTTTTTCTCTGTTCTTCTTTGTTTTGTGTATTTTTCCATAAACCTCCTGGAAATGAATAATATCGCCAAAATCAAAGTATTTTTTCTCTAATTAGTAGGTAATTTCTGAAAACTTGTTCTTATTTTTCAATTGAATAAATGAAAATGTATTCAAAAATTCGGTCTATCAAACTCCCCCATACTAAGTCATTTTCTTTCCCTCAAGAAAATCTCAACATCTAATTTAATAGAATATATATTTTAAAATGAATAAATTTAGTTAATCATAAATGTAAATAATAAATGACAGGAGAAAATTTCTCAAAGAGTATAAAACAGTTTCAATTTAGGGGATACTCTAATTATGCCTCATATATAATTCAATTAACTACTTTTATCCTCTTTTAACACATGTTTCAACCTTTCAAATATAATCAAGCCACATGATGATTTACCTTACCAAAAATATGTCCAACACTCAAGATGTTTTTAAACCAAGTTACTCTTAATCAGAGATATATACACTCTATCCATAGGTTTTCAAGAAATCTAGTTCTCCACTTTAGAAAATTTGACTTACAAAAATCATGGGGACTTTTCAAATATGATTAGATGTTTCTGTGGCTAAAGGTTTGTAGGTAAAGATGTGAAAAATAACTCTAAGGCTGGAAAAATGAGGCTAAATTATTAAATAACAATGCATGATATTCAAAGTTAAACTCAATGTAAACACGTCCTTAACAAGATTTACCAAATGATCTCATCACCGCCATCTATTTTAGTTGAGTAGGAGTCCCAAACCAATAAGTGTGTATAAGGCCCCTTCATTTGTACCATTTTTTTAAACAAAGGAAACTATTCTGAATTTCCAAAATTGAGGTTTGGAACTCTTTTATTTTCTCCCTAAATGATCAAGAGGTTCTCCCCATGCTGAATTTCTTGAGAATTCACGAATTTATACAATGTGTTGTCAATCCCTTATTTTGAGCTCAAAAAAATAATTATGAAAAATCATAAAAGAATTATGGTAGGAAGGGAAGTAGGCTTGTAATATGGCTTCCTATAAAGGCTATTCATCCTCTCTGGGGGCTTCATGAAGATAATATGTAGGGCAGGATCAAGATAAAGGGGTTAAAACAGTCTTATGCCTCAATCATTTTAATATAATTCAATAATTCCTCATGTTTCAAAAATAAAACATGCAAATTTTGGTAGTTATGTATGTTCTAAGAATATCTCATGAAAGAGGGTATTATAAAGAATATGAAAAAGGGGTTTAAAATACCTCTCGATAGTGGGAAAAATAAATAAAGAGACAATCCTATCATGACTTTCAAAATAATTGATTATTCTAATCGATGTATTTATCCAAGGATTACAAGTTATCATTAAAATTAAATCAGAAATCATTTTAAAATACCTAAGAATCAAAATAAGCAAGTAACTGTTAAAATTTTCCACTTTCAGTTTTATTATTTCAAAAATATGGTTAACCAAAATGTCTTCACGTTTTAAAATATATCTTCTAATAATGATGTCTCTTAGATTCTTAAAAGGGAAAATCCTAAATAGGTCGAGAGACACCCCCCATACTTAATATCGCATGTGGTTCACAAAGTGCCCAAAAAGAGTAAGAAGGTAAGGTGGGGACACAATAGTGAACGAGACCGAGGGGAAATAAGGAAAGAATTGAACTAAGAACGAAAATTAAACAATGGAAAAATAATACTCCCCTCGTGTCTAGGCGTTGGAAAACGGTATATGATGCAAAAGTGAATCCCAAAACGTACCAGAGTGCCTGTGAGGGGGGAAATAATGATAATACTTCAAGCATGAATAAATAACACATGAAAAAGATATCAAAAAATATATATATAATGAAAATCATGTGTCCCAAAACCAGTCAAGGGGTCACCTCAGAAAAGGCATCATCCAGTACCGGACCAGCCGGTAGAGATGGCTCAGGAGCTGTGGATGCTGGAGGCTCAAACTCTGCATCTGGAAGGAAATCCAAAGAAGTAGGAGTCGTCGGTGCTGGAATCGAAATATGAGGCTCTATAGCACGCCCTGGACTGGGGATAGCACTGTTGGTAGCAGTAGAAGCAGCTACACCCATAGTAGAGAGGAGAACAGAATTAGTGGCCAGTGTAGTATAAGGTGGTGGAGCATTAGCAGAAGGGTCCAGAGCTGAGGAAGAGGTAGGTGGAGGAGGCAATGGAATACCTAGATGATGGACAATAAGCTCCAACATCTACTCTAGGTAATCCTGGAATCTATCGATACATACCAAATGTTGCTCCATCGTGGCCAGGTAGAGGGAAAGGGCGAGATCGACCGAGGGTGCGGGGGTAGGTGGGGCTTGTGGTGGTACAGAAGAAAGAAGGCTAGAGGAAGTGGGGTTAGTAAAAAGGGGGTGGGGTGAGGAAACTGGAGGGGGTGGGGAAGGATGAGTAGGGGCAGCAGCTGGGGTAGGAGGGTCAGCGGGTGGCTGGGGCTGAGTCTGGGCAAGGATGTAGTCACCCCCATTCTTCGGGACCAATCCCATGCGAATAAGCATGAGACAGTCCATCTGCTAGGGAGAACCTAACATGTCATGGGGTAAAGAAGGCTCAAAAACCCCAAGGTGGTGGGCGAGGCGAGTGGCATAAAATTTTTCAATCAAGTTTCCCTGATGGCTGGTAAACATAGCATGGAAATAGGAGGCGGCTAGGTAAGGGAGGTCTAGGTAGTCCTACCAGATGACACAGGTAAGGAGATCCATTTCATGACAGGTCATGACCCGCATATCCTCATGGATGGGAAAAATAATGGCTTTAGAGAACCGGTGGGTAAAACGGAGGATGGGGTTAGTGATAAGGGTGATCTTCTGCAACCAGGGGTGTGGTGCGTGTGAGTATTTTGTGGAGAAAGGGTTGAAGCCCCGATGGAAAGACGCTCTGCCACCGTACCATTGTTCTTCCATCTATCGAAAAATCATTCCATTTTCAAAGCTCCAAGAATGATTTCGTCAGGTATCAATAGTTTTGTGTTTATCATTTTCAATATGTGTATCTAAACACCCCGTGTGTCAGGGTTGTGGAAGCTAATGAGTTTTAATTTGAATTATGTTGCTCTGAATGTGTTTGTTTTAATAATCTCTTCTTATTCTACTTAAATCACTTCATATTATCACTGGAAATTCTGTACCTGACCAAGGGAAAAAAATTTAGGTATTCAAAAGAAGAATAATGACGAACAACTCCATGACCATTAGAAGAAACTGTCAGCTCAAAATGGACTAAGCCAAATAAAGATCTGTTAAATAATAACTTCCATACAAAGGAGTTAGTCTCTTCAATTCTAAATATAAAGTTTACCAGACCAAGGAATCTTTATTACAAATTAAACATAGAGATTTGGGTTATTGTGAAAAACACAACCTCATAAGCAATTTGATTTAATAATCAACTTATCACAAATCCATAACCCCAATGCATTTCTATTATTATTAGCATCAAAACCAATTTTCCTTTCTTTACTTTCATTTTAGTAATTAATTTGATAAAAGAAGATTAAAACCCAATTGTTCTTTTTGTACCCAAACAACCAACAAAAATCGATTTTAAATTCAGTATACTTCACTAAAAACAAAAATACAAATTAAATTAAGCAAAGATAAAATAAACTCATATTCCCTGTGGATCGACCTCTTAATTGTGTTATACTTGTTAGGGTAAATATAATTTGGGACACCGAAAAAATATATTTGGTGAAACAACTATCCAAATTTTGGCATCATTGTCGGGGATGCTTGGCACCCTATTCAAGTAGCACCATGTCGGTGAAAATGGTAGGGATGATTCCCTTTAAATCAGCAATTGTCCACCCAATAGCGTGCGTCCATTGTTCCAAATCCTGTAGCAGTGCATCTTCCTGCTCCTATGACAGTTCTGCATTATGTATGACAGGAAATGTTTGATTGGGTCCCAAATATCCATACTTAAAAGAAGATGGAAGATGTTTTAGTTCCAGTTCAAGTACCTTAAAAATTGAAGGTATAAGTGGTTTCCCATTTTTTCATTCTAGACTATTAGGAATAACCTTACCTTCCAAATAGTGGCCGCCCTGGCCTTCTAGGAATTGCAAGTCCTCTGGTGCTTCATCGGATATGTCTTGAAAAATAAAGGTATCTGAAAAAGAACATACTAGATAATTCCCTTTTTCTCTCAAACAATCATTCATGGTGGTTATATCCTAACAGTCCTCATTCTCAGGAAAGGATGCATGTTTAACAGCTTTAAAGACATTGTAAGAGACTCTCTCATCTACTAACCAGAAATTAAGCTCTACTTAGTTCACATCAAGCAGTACCTTTCCAGTGGCCAGGAAAGCCCTTCCAATTATAAGAGGATCCTCCTAGTCATCCACCATGTCGAGGATGATGAAATTGGTGGGGAGGATAAGTCTACCCACTTTGACTAGCACATCCTCAATTAATCCCTTCAGATGATTTATTGATTGATCAGAAAGTTGAAGGGAAACTTCGGTAGGCTTAAAATCACGGATCCCGAGCTTCTTGAAAACTCCAAGGGGCATGAGGTTCACGCTGGCCCCCAATTCATAGAGATCCTTCCCAAACTCGCATGATCCAATGGTACAGGGAATAGTGAAACTACCTGGATCCAGGAGATTGGGAGGAATTGAGTGTTGAATGGTTGTAGAACACTCCTTGGTTAGGGAAATGGTGCCTAGATCCTCCATCTTTCATCTATTGGAGAGTATGTACTTCATGAATTTGGAATAAGTAGGCATCTTCCTCAGTGCCTCTGCAAATGAGATATTTATGTGCAGATTCTTGAACACGTCCATGAATTTTCCAAACTAGTGGTCCAGCATTCTCTGTTTCAATCTTTCTAGGAATGGTAAGGCAGCTACAAAAGGTTGGACAACATCCTTCCCATTAGTTTTTGAAGCCTCCTTCTATGGGATTTTAGATGTGGAGTAGCTGGTATTGGTACATTCTTCAAGGGTTGTGAATACACCTGGCTGTGCTGGTTGGTTCTATTGCAGCTCTTTTCCACTCAATAGCATGACACCATGGGCTTCCTCTCTCAGGTTTTTCTCTGTATTTCCCGGTAAAGTACCAGGTTTCCTTCCTAAGAGTTGGTTCGCCAACTGGCAATTTGGTTCTCCAGGCCTAGAATTGACACCTCCTTATTTAGGAACCTGGTCTTAGCAGTAGATATGAATTTGGTCATAAGGTCTTCTAACCTTGAGGTGTTCTCCTGCTGAGGAGGTTGTTGAGATGGTGGAGGTGGTGGTTTTCGCGGCTACTGCGGGAGAGGGTTCTAATACCCTTGTTGCTGATAGGAGCCATGTTGGGGCTGTTTTTTCCTCTGGTACTATTTCGGATAGGGAGGCTGGTTGTAGCCGTGCGGTCATTGGTGCGGTGGATTTTGTTGTTGTTGGCCCTAGCCTATGTTTTCCTTGTCACGCCAGGCCAGGTTCTGGTACTGCTGGTACTGGTTGGGCCCTCGTTTTTGTGCAACATAACTTACCTCACTTGTCGATGGGCCTCCAGTAGAACCTGGGCATTCTCCCATTATGTGGTTATCACCACATTCGCTAGACGCTGGATGGTTTGCCGCATGTACTTGGGGCGTGACCTTCAAATTGAGCACGTGGATCTTCATAGACACAACATACTACTGGGAAATGAGCATGGTAGTTGAATCTATGTTATGCATACCTCGTTTTTATGTTCCCCATTTGGAATTCCACTGGATGCTGCTGGCAAACATATCTTCCAGCAGTTCGAAAACTTCTTCATAGGACTTCCTCATTACCATACCTCCAACAGCACCAACCACCACAGACTTGGTATTAGTTGTCAACCCTCCATAGTAGGTTTGGACTTTCATCCAAAGTGGAAGTCCATGGTGTGGGAACTTGCACAACATCTCCTTGAAGTGCTCCCCAGATTCATACAATGATTCAGCATCATGCTACTAGAAATTGTGGGTCTTGTTCCGTAGTGTCACCGTCTTTGAGGGTGGGAAGTATTTGGATTGGAATGCTTGGGCTTGCTCTTCCTAGGTAAGGATGGATCATTGCATCAATCCTATGAACCAATATTTCACCTTGTCCCTTAGACAGAAGGGGAAAAGAAGAAGATAGATGGAATCCGTAGACACTCCGTGGTAGCGGAATGTGTCGCAGACCTCCATAAAATTTTAGAGATGGGCATTGGGATCCTCATTAGGTAGGCCTCCGAATTGAATGATGTTCTGGATAAACTGCATGATAGCAAGCTTGATCACAAAGTGTTGGGCCTGTACCGGAGGTTGGACGATGCCCGTGTCATCTCCGTGGATTGATGGCAGGCCGTACTCCATGAGAGTACGACATGGAGGTGGCTGCTGATGTAGGGGAACTGACATGAATTATTGGTCCTGGGGAGCATAGAACGGCCCTTGATCTTGGTTGAAATACGATATCCACTCTGGTTAGAATTGTTGGAGTTGTTGTGGATGGTATTCTGGAGCATGTGGAGCTTGTTAGTTCTGGTTGTCATCCGGACCAAACTGTTTTCCAGCTCCTTGGACAACAACTGGATTACCTTCCTTGTTCTAGTCCAATGGAGTGGCTTGGTTGTGTTCATCCATTAGAGGTCATTAGAACCAAAAAATGTACGTTCGATCTCTGGGTTAGTTGGGAAAACCCCTGAAGAAACAGTGCTCTTGGAACATGGGAGGTGGCTACTCATACACTTAAGTTCCAGTACAAAACAAAACAAAACACAAAGCGTAAATGAGGAAAAAGGAAAATAAATAGAATTGAGAATAGAAAAGAGATTTTTTTGAATTCATGATTTTTATTTTCACTAAAATTTGATGCAAATTTAATTAAAATATATATATAATTAACTCTAGGATTCCCTAGCAATGACACCAAAATTTTGACAGTCGTTTCACCGAATGTATGTTTTCGGTGTCCCAAATTATATTTACCCTAACAAGTATATCACCATTAAGGGGTCGATCCGTGGGGAACTATGAGGTTATTTTATCTTTTCTTAATTTAGTTTTTATTTTTGTTTTTAGTGAAGTCTGCAGAATTTAGAATCGATTTTGGTTAATTGTTTGGGTACAAAAAAAAAATTTGTTTTTAAGCTCATTTTAACAAATTAATTACTTAAATGAAAGTAAAGAAATGAAAATTGGTTTTGATGCAAATAAAGATATAAATACATTGGTTTTATGTATTTTTTATAAATTTATTATTAAATGAAATTGATTATGAGGTTGTGTTGTTAGAAATAACCCAACTCTCTGGGTTTAATTTGTAATAATGTTTCCTTGGTCCGGTAAACTTTATATTTAGAACTAAAGAGACTAAATACTTGGTCCGGTAGTTTTTATTTAACATATCTTTATTTGGATTATTCCATTTTGAGCTGACGGTTACTTCCAATGGTCATAGAGTTATTCGTTGTTATTCTTCTTTGGAATCCCTGAAAATTATGACCTTGGTCTGGTACAGAATTTCCAGTGATAATATGAAGTGATTTAAGAAGAATAAGAAGAGATTATTAAACCAAACACATTCAGAGAAACTTAATTCAAACTACAACTTATCAGCTTCTACAACCCCAACACAATGGGTTTTTAGTTACATATATTGAAAATGATAAATACAAAACTATTGATACCTGATTAAATCATGCTTGGAAATTTGAAAACGAATTGATTCTTTGGTAGATGGAAGAATGATGGTATGATGGCAGAGTGTCTTTCCTTCAGGGATTCAACCCTTTCTCCAAAAAAATACTCAGAGACACCACACCCTTGGTTTGGAGTTCAAGGTATCTTTTTATTGAAAAAATAAGTACACGACATGTATCAAAAGTACACACTGTGTACTTTCATCAATGTGTTTTTGGATTCATTTTCTCCACTGGTAGGCAGCCTAACTCGTTGTCTTTGACTTGGAACATGACGTCGCCTGGTAGGTGAATATACCCGGCGTGTAGTGCTGCCATACATGGTGTGTAGTATCAAAATTACACCCCTATCCACTTCTAAAAATGCATACACGATGTGTATAAAGTGCACACGGCGTGTCCCCTTCATCCAGCCACATGGGCGTGTAAACTCTTCTCAACCACCAACTACTTCTAGAATCTCTTACACGGGGTGTAGATATGTGAAAACGGTGTGTACCACCTTCTGGTTACTTGGGCATGTATTTGTCCTGATCAACCCGTGTCTAAACTGGAATGTACACGGCATGTATATAATCACACACCATGCAGTTGTAAATTTTTTCTATGTTCTTCTCTGTTTTGTGTATTTGGCCATAAACCTCCTGGAAATGAATAAGATCACTAAAATAAAAGTATTTGTTCTCTAAGATGTAGGTAATTCTTGAAAACTTGTTCTTATTTTTCAATAGAATATATGAAAATGTATTAACAAATTTGGTTTATCAATATTTCCATTTAACTAAAAAGTTTCTTAGAAAAACAATTATAGATCCAAAATCGAACAAGGGATTGGAATGATTAGAGTAAACATGTAACATATAGTTCACCACATCATTTAATATCCAATCAATAGAAAATGAATTTTCCAAATATTTATACTTACAGACATTATTATCATTATCCTTCATACCTTTCTTTAGATATTAATTCACATAATGTCAAATATCATTATAATTAAAACATTTCAATACCACTTTTCATCAATAGTCTGACCATTACTGTTTATATTTTTTTTATAGTCACGATCCATGTTTCTTGGCTATCCACATCAATAAGAATTCTAGATCTTGGAAAACATTCCCATGAATTATTCATACCTTGCTTACCACTATAGGGCAATTGAGTTTTCTTGAATTTTTTGTCATTAATGAATGATTCCCCATTTATTGTAACATAGATCACTTATTACCCAAATTGATATAAAAGTAAAAAAACTCCATCTCAACTCTCTCATCACACCAATTTTTTCATAACTTCCTAACTCATGAGTAACCAGAGTCCTTCATAAAGATGGATTAATCATGATTAAATTTGATAAATTTTAATATGATGGTCCGAAAAAAATTCTCTACATAACAAACCAATTTTTTAAAATTAGATTCATAATCGGTAACAGACTCTTACACATTCTTCTTTAAATCTAGGAATTTAATTTCCATTCAATGTTAATAACTTTAGGAAAACACTTTTCAAAGAATATATCTTTAAATATTTCCCATTACATGGCATAAAATTATTCCTTTTCCCTAGGGTTCTTAATTAAATAAAACTATTTATTGAAATCGCCATCAAAATGATAAATATAAAGGGTAAGATTCTAATGTTATGAACATCCTAGAAAATAAAATATCTTCTCCAAAGCATTAATATATCCTTCAACTTTCACTAAGTCTGAGGATCAACTAAAATTCAAAGCGTATTGTTTCATGAAATACTCTACTATCAAAATATTATTCTATATAGAATATAGTCACTCTATTTAATTTTCACTTCCATTAAGATCCTATTCCAACTAATCTAACAAATTTAAAAACTGATCTATTTTAATTCTAACCATTCCAGGTTGATAGTTTATAAAGATACTATCATGGTGATGACTTTTTACCTCACCTTCCTTGTTTCCTCTATGGAAATTATTCTAAATATACATATATTATATAAAGATATGTGGAAATGATCAAAATATATGTCATGATAATATAAATATAAATTTGAATCACTTGAGAGTATCTTTTAATATCATTCTAACCACAAAAAGTTATTTAAACACTTAATCTAATAACAACTATAACAACCCATACATTTATCCCATAAATTACATGATTTATGTAATATATTTCACCAATTACATACTAAAGATCTTTTTAGATTTAGATTTCTATAGAATTAGGAAATGTATTACATTATAAAGTGGAAATTTCTAAATAGAGTCCATTTTTTAAATCAAAACATGTTCTTTGTAATGAGACACTTACTTTAAAAAAGGTAACTCCCATAACTAGAACTCTGAATTTATTAATAATTACTACTCACCCAAAAAACCTTTGAATTTTTTTTAAAGATTTGGGATGACAAAATTAAAGATCATTAAGGTTAACAAAATAAAATAAACTCTTTATTCCTTTTTTAAAAGATAAAATTCCATAATAAATTTTTCCTTTGTCATAATAAATATTTGAGCATAAATATTAATTTATCTTTTAATAAAAAATTTTAATTTATCAATAAATTTCATAAAAAAATACTATGAAATCATTAATGAGAAATCAAAATAATAAGGGTTTCTTAAAAAATATGAAAACTCATAGATTCCATTCCTTTAAAATAAATACTTTCATTTAATTTTAAAAAAAATTATAAAATTTCATTAAAAACATAAACTCATTAGATTACCTTTTGAATTCAAATGGTTTTATTTATAAACCATTGCATGCATATCATGTAGGTAACATAAAAAATTATCCTTACATTTATACTTATAATAACCCTTATAATGAAAAAATTAGACTAGATAATCCCCATATCTCTTAGGAGTAACCTATCACCAGTAAAATCTTCTCTTTTATTTGATGAATTATATAGTAATATTGGAGCCACCCATCATCATATCAATACTACAATCACACATAATTCATATAAAATGTATAAGAAACTTATAATTAATAAAAAACATATATATTTCAATTTACTTGTAAAACATAGTTGAATTGTTATTCAATCCCATAACTAGCAACACTTTCAGTTATCTCATAAAAATGAGAAAAAATTCATATTTCCTTAGAAAATATTATAAATATTAAAAATTATCAAATTATTTGGAATAAAATATTTACTGAAAAAACTATATTTAAAAAAAGAGGAATATTTATAATGAATAACTTTTATGATGGTGGGAAATATTGGGAAATCCATATACATTAAAAAATTACTTTTCTAATATTGTAAAAAGTTTAAAATAACCCATATGAAAAACATTGAAAATATTCCTTAATACATTGTAAATAATGTAAAAAAATTCAAAATGAACTTCAAAAATATTTGAATTATAAATAATAAATTCATTAAACATTTAAAATAACCTCACCATGGATAAAAAAAGTTGGAATTAAAACATTAAAATAATATTTTTCTATAAAGAAAGTATCATACCTTGAGTCCCGACTCATTTGGTTTGTATGTATAACCTATTAATTAAAAAAATTATATTAGTTTTCTAATTTTTTAATAACCTTTTTCATGTTTGTACCATTATCATTATTCTATTTATTTCATTGTTTACAAAGTTGTATTCATTCCATAAATGGTTAAGTTGACATTAGATGTTTGGAGGGCCTTCTGTATATAAGTCCAAAATGATTTTAGTGTGTTGACTAAAGTCAAATATTTCATGGTTCCCTACTATATAGAATATTTATCATGAATAAATTGTTATTATTATTCATTAAAAAATTAATACCATCCATTTGATGGTGGACATGGAAAATCAAATATGTTGTATCATGGTGGTGGTAGTTTGCAAGTACACATGAGCGACGTTTCCATTTTTTATACTTGATGGAAAATAAATATGGTATATAAAATTTTACATTTATAGAATCACAATAATCTCAAAAAAAATGTTATATATTCATTAATTTCATCTTTATAACTATCCTTTTGATGTAGTTATGGAAAATGAACTGATCACTTTGTGGAGGTGGAAGTCCCCAACTACGCGGAGAAGATGTTTTCATTTTCCATATGACGTAAAATTGATAGAAAATATGTATTACATAAATATAATATAATTTAAGTATATATAATATGCTAATTGAAATATTTTATAGTGGTTAGGATATATTTAAATGAGTTGTAAGATTAAATAAACTTAAAATATGTCAGTTATGACTTATAATTCCTCATTAGATGTCTCCCTTTGTCTTACACCTTAATGTTTCTTGGATTAGTATTTTGAGAAACAAATGAACTATATTAAGTGAGTAGGATAGTTGGGAATGGATTTGGGTAGGTTTTGGATAAGCCAGGTGGCTAAAAGGTGTGGATAGCTAAGGAAATGAGGTTCCCAAATATGAGGGGAGTAGAAATCTTGTAAATAATTTAAAATTTTAAATATAATGAATGTATTCATTGAGGTAAAGTGGAACAAAATTGAAATTATTATAATAAAATATTGGTTAAATTGTAAATAAACTTTACCCATCACATTTATCTAATATTCAGAGATATTTTATGTCTTATCTCATAGTTTAACCCCCTCCCCTCATTAACACTTTTAACCTTTACCAGGGTGATAATATTTTACAATGGTAATTGTTCGTTACGACCAAAAATAAAATTAAAAAAATTAAAAAAATTAAAATAATAATTCCAAATATGAAATCCATTTTCCATGATTCAATGTTTCAATGTGGAATAAATTAATTAAAATATGTGTGTGAAAAATTCAACAAAAATTTGTTTTTAGAAAAGTGTCATTTTTTAAAATAAAAATGATTATATACCAAAATAAAATATAATATAGATCCATATGAAATTATTTATATTATGTTGGGTCTTAGTTTATTTCAAAACTAATACAAAACGAAATGGGACTTTTTCATTAGTTGATAATGAATTATAGTTTTTATAAAAATTGTATTTTCCCTTATTCACTAAAAATAAATATTTTCATAAAACCCCCAAAAAAACATAAGATAAATTGAATTTAGTGAATAAAAAATAAATATAAATTTATAAATTTCAAACTATAAAATTTATAAATTTAATTTTTTAATAATAACATAAATTTCATAGAAAACATTTCATCTAAAATAAAACCATTTCTTTCCCGAAGGAAAAATCATATAAAATTTTCATATTATATATGAATCCATAAAATTAATTTATAATTATTAATTATAAATGAAATTAATTTATTGTTATCATTAACAGGTTTTTCATATAAAAGATATCCTAAAGTGATTTGAGATTCTTAAAATACTTTGATATGATTTTTTTAAGTGATTTTAGATGATTCATTGTGGCTAGAGTTAATTTGGGTAGATTTTGGATGTTATGGAATATAGATTTTCAAGAATATCAAATATATGAATTTCCTAACATTTTAAACACATGATTTCAAAGGAAAATTTAGATTAAACTAATCCTTTTACAAAATATTATGAATCCATAAAATATTAAATATTTGTTATGGAAGAGTAATTTGAGAAATATGAAGACCAAATTAATATAACATAAATTTGTCGATAATTAAATCATATCTAATAAATAATAAATTATAGTTGATATTATTGAGTAGATTTTTTACTCTCTATTTAATTATTTTTTTGATAATTACTATTTACCTTACATCTTCTATTTATTATTGTTTGTTATAATTCATTATTTATATTTTATTTATTATTATTCTTCAATTATTATTCATTTTTTAATCAATTTATGTTAGATATTTTTTTATAATTATATATATATTATGCATGGACCTATTACCTCATGTTTTGTATGTTGGTAATGTTTTAAATTTTACATATTGAATATATTACATTTACATATACAGTAAGTTGGACTTTTTACAAATGAATTGGCTCTTATGTAAGAAGTGAATGTGGGCATTTATTTTTATGTGATGAAGTATTTACTGATATGTATCTTGACTAATGGAATTCTGGGAATGTTTTTTTATTTTACATATAAAATTATTGGTTTGTATATAACTCTTGCCTTTGGATTTCTCATAAATTAAATCACCCTTATGTATGAATAATGTTACTTTTACATATTCAATCTGAAAAAATGTTTACTTTTATGTGTTATCGAAAGTTTAAAATATTTAGATTTTCATTACGTATTTGACTCATATGTTTTGAGGAGATGACTCTTAAAATTATAGTTGATGTTAAGTGTATAGAAGAAATGTTTTTAATGAATTATATGTTATATTGAAAGATATGACCTGGAAATATCAGAAGGTTATATATTTAGAACATATACATTTATGCATCTATATACTGAAATGTTTTTCATATGTTATGACTAGATTATCAATCATAATCTATGAGTAATATTTGAGTATCGTAAATATTACAATTTCAAATGTCAATATTTTTAAAGAAATGTGATTTCTATGCGATTATTCAAAGTCTTAAATTATGATTATTATGGAATATTTAATAAAAAAATTATTGGGATTCAATGACTGATTTATAATAATGATATTTTTTATTATTCTAAAATGTATTTTATCATTTATTAAGGAAAAACCCATGTGAATATTATATTATATTATTATCTTGGAAGCTAATAATGTTTTAATTGGAGAGAAACTATTCATTGGTGTATCATATTTATAAATAATTTTTGAATTCAGGCAGAGAATCGATAAAAAAAAATGAGATAAAATTCAACTTTTTTGATAGAAGTTAAATAATGGTTGATGTTTAATAAATCACACTACCATTACTATATTTTTTTGAGATTCATTCTTACATTTACTTTAAGGTTCAAGGATTGTTATTTCCACAACAACAACCACCATTGAATTCATTCATCAGTTTAGTTGTATGATCTTTCAATGGGTTGTATCATTTTAACTATAAACATTTAATATAGGGAAAGTTCATGGGTTATAACTCTATTAAAAGGTACTTGTATTGGTTATGATAACAAGAACAAAAATCATGAAATATGTTGTTCTTAAACACGAATGAGGCATTTTTTTGTTCCTCTGCTTCAAATGAAATGTGTTTGTATATGACTACACCATGAAAGTCTAAATTTGATCTAATCACATTAAAAGGATAGGTTCTTTTTTGTACTCATAAAAAGTAAATGGTTTTCCTTTTATGATTCTAGGTTGAAAAATCAATATTGTAAAGAGTTGATAATATCTTTTAAAATTGATTTTAAACTAGTGGATTTGAATTCTATTAGGTTGAGAGTGTAAAGGATAGGTGTAAGATAATTTACATATGAACTACTATAAAATATTTTTTCTCTATTGTTCATTAATATTATTCTTACACTCTCCACACTCACATTAATTATTATTATTTATTTAATTTTTTATTCTTATTATCAACCATATTCTATATTATTATTTAAAGTAATTTGATTTTTTTGAGGTTGATGATTCACCCTCACCCCTCTTGTATCTAAACCATCAAAATATTGTATAAAAATTTGCTATCATGGCATTGAAACTTCTAGAAATGTATTTAATCTTACACTCCCACTACACTTCAACGGTGGTGAGTATTCTTAGTGAAATATTTGTATGGATGATTATATCAAGAGTATTGACATTTTATACTAGGTTTTCATGATAAATAATTATGTTTTTACTGGCTATAATTTGGTTAATTTGAATGGTTTAGATATCCCTAGATATGATCTTAGTTTCAAAGTCATGAATATTATTTATTTATAATATTATGGAAATGTTTTTATCACATTTTTAGATTCTGTAAATCACCTGAGGTTTTAAAACACCATGATTCTATTATATTTGAATAAGTAAATCACTGGAGAAAAGTTAATTCCATGTAATTTGAATAATATTCAATTATTTTTAAGAAAAATATATATAATAGTCGTAGGAAGCGTGAATGAATATAAATGGATTGTATGATGAAGAAAAAGGACGTGATTACTTGTTATGAATATAGGAATAAAGTACATATAAAACCTAATTATACAAGCCTATGTAAAAAAGGATAAGATATTCAAGAAGAAATATAAGGCATATTTGGTTCCCTATTATAATGGTAAAGATTCAAATTTTAGTGATAAATATCGATGTGAGGAGGAAACTAGTGATATTTTATTTATGGATAAAAATAAAAAGATATCAATTTCACTTTCTTAATCATATTCATTATGTGACGTGGGTAAATCTTTAAAGAAATATTGAAATATTTTTTTGATGGTTAGCATAGATGAATTTAATAATTCATGTCATTATTGTGATTATAACCACATTTATTCTTAGAATAACCCTTATGTTAATTAATTATAATTGAAAATTGATGAGTTACAAGATATTGTAGTCACTATTTGAAATAATTACATGAAATTGAATAAGGAACATAAATGATTGATAAAATAGAAGAAGAATGTTTATACTGAGGTCTTGAATCTTAAAGTGGAAAGCTAAGATTAAGTAAGAAAAATATAATATTAATATAACCTATTTTAGTCCTAATAGAAATTTTTGTGATGATTTGGATGCTTCTTAAAATGCAAATAGTATGTTAAAAGCTAATGTGGAAATTATGAAATTAAATTAAGAAAATTTTGTTCAAGGAAGAAAGAATTATGAAAATATGATGTTAATAAAAAATATGAACAGAATCCATGATGGTCTTATTTATGATAGGATATTACCCATGATATATAGAATATAATTCATGAAAGGTAAAAATATAGGAATTTATTTTATATTGAATTTAAATGTAGTACCTTTAGTCATTATATTTTTTATTTTTATTTACAATTTTTCAATCTCTTTGTCATTATTTTTTGGTATCTAAATCTATTTTCGAAGTTATATTTCCTAACCCTTTAGAATCATTGGTTCCTAATGGTTCTTATTCAAACATGATTGGGCCTAACCTATATTACATTTATATGTGATCTAGTTTCTTATGGATAGTATGCATACCCTTTAAATGGTTGTTATCTAGTATGTTGGAATGTCAAGGTCTGTGAGTTTTTATATGACAGTGAGGATATATTTTCTATTTTGTTATTGTTTTACTAGAATTCAGTCACTATTGGATATTTTTTAATTTATGGAATATATATTTAAAATTCATTGAAAATAACTAACAATTTCATGGAACCTAGTAGTATTTTCATTACATACAAGACGAGTTAATAATGAATACATTTTTATAATTATTAAATAGAGACAAAGATCAAATGGGGGGTTGTTGTTTTTTAGTTGGTATTTTGTTTTAAAAGCATAAATTTAGGGGGTGTTACTATTTTAAAATTTTTGGTCTATCATGTTGTATTCTTTAATCAGGTTTTTTTAATTGGGCATAATTTTTATGTTCTTTCTATTACATGTATTCATTTTTTAATATGCCTTTAGTATTTTACTATAGAGGGGAATTCTTTGGGGGGAGTTATTTATTTATAACATTCCTTTTACTATTCCATCTTGTTTAATAGAGGGGGTGAAATGTTTATTGTTTTATTTTATACCCTTTTATGTTGGATTCACGTGATTTTTTTTAATATTATTTATCCTTATAAAAAGGGGGGAAATTTTCATGTTCATGTTGTTTAGTTTTGTGATTATCCAAATAGGGGAGAATGTTGAGTGGGTCATTTCCACTCTATTTATTACTAAATTTGGGAGAATATTGATTATAATTTCCACTCTATTTATAGTTTTTTGATAATTACTATTTATATCATATCTTGTGTTTAATTTTTGTATTAATTAGTAATTGTTTATTTATTATTGTTATATAATTTATTATTCTATTGTTCTCTTACTTTTTATTGAAGAATTTGTTTTAAGTACATCACTCTTATGCATGGAGCCTTTAATATTATGATATGGATTTTTTTAAATTCATGAATCTTATATATTAGAGATATTAAATTTATATATGCTTTCCATTTTATTTTTCATAATGTAATTGAGTATTTTATAAGAGATTAATGATGAAATTTAATGTTATATACTTAAGTATTTACTCTTACATATGATGACTATGAGAATTTTGGGAAAAGTAATTTACCTATACATATATAGGTAGAATTTCATATATGGATTTTATATATGGATTTATTAAAACGATATCACTCTTACACTTTATGGAATTTAGTTTTACATATTCATTATGATGTAATGTTTACTTTAACAAGTTATCAAAATTTAAAAAGATATTTTAACTAAGTATTTGACTCTTATGTATTAATCAGAAGAAATAAATTTTAAAGTTAAGTGTTTGGAATTAAATTTTTTAAGGACTTTTATATATGGATTGAAGGATAAGAATTTGTGATATTTAAAGGATGCACATTTAGAAAATATACTTTTATGTATATGCAGAAATAAATTTTAATTGTAGATTATGACTAGATTTTAAATTGTAATATATGATTGATAATCAGAAATTGATGGTATAAAAAATTAAAATTTCAGTTTTTTTAAAGATGGCCGAATTGATTGGGATTATTAAAAGTTTTTAACAATGATTTCAATTAAATGTTTAATTACAAATTCATCATGACTCTACTAATAATTTTTGATAATTTTATTTTTTATTTTTTATTATTATAAAAATTATTTACAATACATTAAGGAAATACGTCTAAATAAATATTATATATTATAATTATGATAAAAAAAATATGGATTTAAATATTATAGAGACTATTTATAATCATTTCATCATTATAAATAGGGTTTTAAGTCATGTAGTAATGCAAGAGGAGAATAAGACGAGTGATTTATTGTTTAATAGAAGTGATGCAACATACAGAACATAATTTTTCACTCATCCCTTACTAGATTTCATGAGATTCATTATTATATTCACTTGTAGGGTCTAAGATTTTTGTTTCTACAACAAAAAACACAAGTTTCATCCTAAATAGATACAGTTGTTTGAACATTCATAGGGCTATAACATTTTCATGGTAGCATTTTATTTTGTGGCATGTTCACAGGTTATACCTCCCTTAAAAGGTATAATTATTGGTTATTTTAACCTAAAATTAGGTTTTTCATCAACACGTAAAAGAAATGTTTACATATCCCTATAATTAAAAAGGAAAGAGTTATATTAGGACTACACCTTCGAAGTTTTTGTTGGTTCTGCTCCAATTAAGATTATAAGTTTTTTTCTATATCCATAAAAAGAAATGGTTTAGGTTTTGTGCTTTTAGGATGAAAAATTCATATTGTATATAGTTATCACTCTCCTTAAAAATTGATATAAATCTGGTCAATATGTATTCCTTTGGGTTGACAGTGTGATGAGTAGAAGTATGATCATTTACAAATGAAATACTATAGAATCCTTATGTTTTTTATTCCTTATTATTCTGTTTACACTCTTCACACTCACTACTCTTAGTGTTTTTGACTGAATTGTTTATTCTTATTATCCACCATATTCTACATTATCATTTAAATTAATTATATTTGTTTAATATTAAAAATTCACTCCTCCATTATCTCACATCCACCACCATCTTGGAAAAAACGTGTAGGACTTAGTCAAATATTTAAGAAGCTATGTATGACTAACATGTAACTTATTTTAGAGTAAATAAAACGATATAGAGGTTGTGAAAGAGTGTAAAAATCACAGGTAAGAGTAACTACGTGGTTTTAATGACTATTTAAGAGTAAGATAGAATGTTTCAAAGGCTACATAATAGTAAAATACTCTCATGTATGTTTTTTATTTGATTTTGTGTTTCTTTTATTTGAGATTTCTCGATATTTTAAGAATAATATTATGGGTATTTAAAAATGAATATTTTAAAGATATATATCAAGATATTAAAAAGTGATGATGATTTACTAATATTCAATAATTTTAATATCATGATGCCTTTTCAGATTATTTCATGATTCAACCAAATTAATTTGATAATATTTTAAGAAGAAGAGCTTCCCATAAGATAAAGGCTATTTTGTAAAAAGTGAAGAATTGAGAACTACAGGAATATGTCACAAAATATTAATTAGTGATGAAAAAATGATGTGGTACAAGATTTTGATGATTGATGATATCATGTCATATTAGGAATTTTTTTCCACAAATATGGAATACCTAGAGAAGATTGAGAATTATCTCATTCCGTGAAATATAGTACCATGCCATTGTAATATTGCATTTAAAACTACACGCATTTATGGATTTCAAAAATCCCTATTATGTGAAAGAAAGATAAATTGAGTGTGGAATGGATTTAAATTAATATAAATTTGAGAAGATATTTAGGTGACAATTCCAATGCTTCAAATACAAACATTTGACACCAATAATTAAATATTGAAGTTAGGTGATATTTTCTTGAAGATTAGTTGACTCGATTTAACATAGAATATCACATGGCTAAATTTAAAAGAGGTTTTAAATTTAAAAATAGGTACAATATTCACATGATTGATTCTAATTTTATAAATATAACAAGAATATGGGGAGAAAATAATTGAGAGGTTGAGGAAAAAATAAAATAGAATATTCAAAATGTCGAGGAATAAAGAAGAGGGAGAGTACCAATTTTCCTCTCTAATAGATCTTAAGAGTTAAAGGATAATAAGATGATTTAAATAGTGAACAAAATGTTAATGTTACTATAATATATATTGTTATATGAAGTTATTGATTTAAGGGGGGAGAAGAAAACCTAGAGGATCCTACTATATTAATATGTTAATAATTTTGAAGTTGAAGAGAGGCTAATGTGAATGTTGTGTTATTGAACGTCAACTCGATGTTGAGATTCTTATCTAACAAATAATATCTAATTTTTTATGTTTTTATTCCCTATAGTGAATAGAATATCTTATTAATAGAATATTATAGGAATAGTATTTTAAACTAAAGGGATCTAGTATAAAGAATCAGTCAGAAGAATGTAACTATTGGGAAACCTTATTTCAAGTTAATCATGATATATTACCAATATAATTGATTTATTATATTATTGGTTGTATGTTTCTAAAATTCAACCCAAACATAGAATGGATATAATCACCTAAATATGGGTAAAATTTAAAAAAAATGTGTTCTTTTATCTCTTTACTTTATATATTTCATGTAGTGTGGTTCTGTTTCATGATTCATACTAGATACCTTCATCATAATACATGTAGAGTTTCAAATAAATAAAGTGAAAATAATTTGGTAAAAATTGGTTCACACTATTTCATCATCCACACATCTCACAATGATAGAACTAGATCATTGGGTAATTTATATTGTATTAGTGAAAAGGTTTCACATCTGATTATATCCATTCATTCATATTTGTTTTAAACATTCATATATTAATTACAATATTGACGAATTTTATGAGATTTCTCAATTAGAAAATAAATATGGTGTCCTTGTCAATATCAATATAGAGGTTTTTTCAAATAAAAAATATAAAAATTGAAGAACGGGGAGGCTAAGATGTTAAGAAATTCCACATATAAAAAAACAAAATGAGTATTAAAAACTTGTTAAAGGTAATAAAAGTGGTGATTTTTCTATCATATTTTTCAATATTTATCCCCTTAAACATCAAGATCAGGTTGTGATGAGTTGGATATAACTACTTAATAACTTGGTGATTTTTATTCTAAAATTTAGGATTATTCAAAAAAAATTATAGTTTTTACTTCCATATTTAATTTCATCAGAGGGTTAAAACAAGAAAAGTAATAGGTATAGATGGAATTAGAAGCTATGGAAAATTTATTTTCTTAGAAATTGAAATAATATAACAATATAAAAAATATTTTAAAGACAAGGATACAATTTTATGTTTCATTGAGGAAAAATAATCCTTAGTTAAAGAATATTTTCAAAGGACATTGGATGGGAAACCTGAGACAAGTAATGTTTGTGAATATAGGATTCATCATCTGGATGAAACTCAAAAAGATTCCAAGGATTTCAACATTTCTAAATTTGAGATCCAGTATAACAATATAAAGGATCATTACAATTACTTATAATAAAAGTGTATGGATCATGAAGATCAAGTTGAGAAAATGATAATGTAATGTGATAATAGAGTGAAATGTCTTAAATATTATAAAAAAACTCTAAACCTGAAATTCCTTGAGCTGAAGTTCAATTTAATATATGTAGAAGTGTCTGAAGTTAAATATTCAAATTGAGTTGAGAAAAAAAATTCTACTATCAAGGATCCTGGTGAGAATATTTTTACTAAAAAATCTTATATAAATTCCAATAATTTCATAAAAACATCTCTTGATTAATCAATTTCATGATCTCTGAAAAAGGTAACCCTTTTTGAGGCACCCCTTTCTTAAAGAACTAGCTTTGATAAAAAGTGGGAAGAACGTGTCTTTATTTTAAAATATTACTATTGGTTAATAATTTCAACTAATATAACATCTCATAATACCAAGAATGTATGGTTCAATTTCATTAATGATTAGTGGAATGGGAAACTTTTTTTACACAACATGTGATCATTTCACTATAATCAAACAACAATAGATCCCTTATAGAATTCTCATAAGTTACACTCATCTTCATAACCTAAGGTACCTAAACATAATATAGGGGTGGTATATGATCATTATTAAGGGAAATAATATTGGATAACAGTCAAATATTACATGTGACTATATTTTGAGAATATAGGTATAATCAAGAAAAATAATAAAATCATACCCAGAAAATCATAGATCAAGAGTCATGAGTCATGTTATAAGGCTTCATAGAACATAATATGTGATTTAAAATAGTGTGAAAACACTATTCAATAAACTTGATACTTAATGTCATAAAAAATAATGATTATAAGTATAAAAATATGAAATAATTCAAACGTGTCAGAAATATAAGCATAGAATTCATATGTCAAGGCTACCCACCAAGAAAATCATCACACAGTTTGATTAGAAAAATCACTCATGTAATTTACTTGGATTGGGATAATACAATCATGTACACATGGTTTTGGGATAAATTATTCTCTATAACACATTTTCTTTGGATAAATCCTCTCATGTGCTATTTTGTTTTGGATAAATCCTCATGTGTACACTTTTTCTATGGATAAATCCTCATTTGTACCTTTTGGATTGGGATAAGTCCTCTCGTGTAACCTTTATCTTTGGATAAATCCTCCCTGTACCCTTTAAGAACATCAGATATAAACATTAAAAATTCATTGGAGGGAAAAATAGGACCCAAGTATTCATCATCCATACATATGTGTGCCACTAAAAAATCAAATCATTAATCTTATAATAAGTAACCCATAAAAACAAAAAGGGTTTCAAAACGTTTCCAAATTGTATCACAAAAAAAACATGATCATTTGATACTAAAAACATAATATCACAACAATATTTTTTAATAATAGTGAATATAGTGTAGTTTATGAATTATTAATCTATTTTGAGAATAATACATTTAAAATGGAAGAGAAATCCCAAAAAACATTTTTCTAAAAAAGATTTCATATTATCGTATTCAAAATTTTTCTTTTTCAATTCACTTTCCAGAAATCATTTTTTGAAAATGAAGAGAAAACATCTGAAAAAATTATATTAAAAAAATTCCCATAAATATACCTTAAAAATAAAATAATAAAATATCAAAATGAAAATTGGAAGTGAATAATATCATTTTAAATAAAATACATTGAGGTATTTGAAAATGAATTTATTAGAATCGAACATCTTTAAAAGGATGAAAAAAACATTTTTTGAATAAATGGTATGAAATGTTCACTGGAGATAATAATAAATTTATTTTCCACTATGTAAAGGAGAATTTCGGTGGTAAGTAAAAAATTTATATAGAATAAGGATATATTAAAATAAATGAAAATTATTCTTAAAAAAATATATTTTTATGAAACAACATAATCATCAAAGAGGAAGGCTTTCATATGAAACATTATTTTACTAAAAATTAATATATAGGTAATACATAATATAATCATAGGGTAGAATATGTCAATAATGAAATATTTTAGCTAATTTAGAGTCATTATGGCCCATGAAATGATTTGAGACAAGAAAAACCATTATGGATCGAGTGAAATTTTAATAAAAACCCTTTGAAAGAGAGGGATTGTATTTGACCTTAAAATATATTGATTAAAATATAATTCATGATATGATATGTAAAATTGGAAGTATGTGAACCGTAGAAATGATATTATTTTTATAATAAAAAACATTTCCTAAATTATTGAATATAAGAAGAAAACCCCGTATAATAATCTTAATCATTGAGGAAAGAGTCATTCTATAATGAGGTCATAAGGAAGAATTTTCAATCCTCTGAAAATTGGTAGGAAATAAAAAACTAATTATTCAATATGTATAATAGATGAAACATTGACTAAAATATTTATATAAAAAAATTTGTAACTCAATGTAGGAAAATTGAGTTAGAACAAACCCTTATAAACTTATAAACATTCCAGTCAAAACACCAATATAGAAAGAAAATGAAATAGAATTTTGAATATCATGAAATAAAAGAGAAAACGTAAAAAAAATTAAATGGGTATTAGATGAACCATTCCAAATACATAATGGTGTATAATAATAAATATTTCTCAAGGGGTAAAAATTTGAGTCATGAAACACTTACCATTATTTCTTCTTAGTAGAAAAGTTGACTAACTTCTTTTGAAGCAACATTTTTATCTTAGAAAACTCCATGAAATTAAATTATTTAAGAAAAATAATGGTGAATAGAAACATTCTGATGATAGAGATGGTTCTAATAAGAGAAAATTGTAAATTTCTCAATAATAAAATCAAAGTATACATGGGACTTGAAGTGGTGAAAGTGTAAGCTTTTTATAAGTTATGAGAAGCATAGTTTTGGAAGCAACCATTAAATTTCCACAAATATAATGATAATATTGAAAGTTAAATTGATAAAAAATATAAAATGTAGAGAAAAACTGTTTGTGGATTGATATTATTATCATATACTCAAATTAGAGACTACATAGAGTGTTTTTAGGCATTTTATTTTAAAATTTTAACTATCTAGAATTTACTTCTACCTTGGTAATTAATTTTTATCCTTGGTAATTAATTTTAACAAAAACAATAATATTTAAAAAAATTACTAATTTGAAACTTATAATTTCAATTTTTTAAATACTTTTACTAATGAAATATTTTAAGGGTTTGGAATTTTATTTTAAAATAAATTCACATAACACGTGAAAATTTTTTTTAGGAAAAGTGTGTTATTATGTTTAAAAAATTTATGTCTGAGATAATATTATAATATATACCAATTTTCATGAAATAAATTGTTTTTTTAATAAAAAATAAAAAGTAGTTTTATTTTAAATAAAGGTAAATCTGAATTTCACTATCAAAACACTAAATTAGAAGAAAAGTCTGAAAACTATTTTCTAAGAAAATTTTTAATTTAGTGCTAATAATATTGGACATAGGATTTATAATTTCAAATAATATTATAAAATTCATAATTTTATTCCTTATATAAATATTTTAGTGTTTAAAAGGTTTTTAAATCTTCTAGTGTACACCTATATAATGATAAAATCATAAAAATTATACTTTCCACAAAATCAATTTTTTCGACTCAAAATCATCAATTTTACAAAAATATCAAAAATTAATTCAATTTTTTTAATGTGAATAATTTTCTAATTAATTTTATTTTGAAAAATTTTAAATTAAAAATTTTATATATTTATCTTTTAAAATATAATAAATAATATAAATAAAATGGATTTTATTAAAAAAACCATTTTTTTAAATTAACTCATATTGGTTATTTTTCTTTAAAAGGTAATAAAATTTATTGATTTAACAAATTAGTGTTTATTATGTATTTATTTTTAATTTAATAATAAAAATATTGTTTTTTATGTTGGGTGAAGAACGCAGCATAAGTTATTCCATATAACATCAGTTTTCATGGTCCGAAATTTTGGGTATTTACATCACCTAGTAAACAAATTCCATCCTCTGTATTTTAATTATATCTTACTAGTGAAACATACTAAGGTTATCTAAGACATATAATTTAATCATGATATAATTTCTAGAGTTTAATCAAAAAACATATTAAATATATCATTTTCCTTTTTAATAGGCCCATCATAATATTGAGTTTTTTCTAATCCTTTTTTTTAAAAAGACCTCATGATTAGGTATTATAACATGTATAATGGAATTAGGTTTCCAAGAGATATCATATTCATCCATTTACTGATAGATGGTCATAATTTTCTTTGAAATATGAAATTGTATTCCTTAATTCCATTGATTATTATGGATTCTATGTGGATATAGGTAATATATTTCTAGAATCACATTGAATTCCTCCAAATGAGGGACAATAGAACTTTAATGAAGAATATTTCATAAACCTGTAATTGAGATATGATAATAGCAGAAGGAAATATCAAATCATTAGCTTATTTATTTTTTTCTCTTAGAAAACATCTAAGTCTTAATAGGGTTTCTATAACTAGATTTTAATTAGATATCCAAAAATATAGTATAGATGATTAGTGTACCATTTTCCCTTATTTTTCACGAACAAATTTTAGTAGTATTGAAAACTTTGGATTTATCTTTTTTATATTTTTAAAAAGGTTCCTATTGTCTGATATCTTTATTGGTTGTTGGGTTCGAGCATCATTTTTCATAATTCCTATAGTCCAGAAATTTAAATAATTATACATTGATAACATTTATTTTATTTATCAGATTCTTCATCCCATATCAACAATAGTTATTTTGAGGGTTAATCATTACTCACTTGAAACACTTATTTATTCCTTTGAAACATTCACTTGGGTTCTTCTTCCCATATTTTTTACATATAAGAAGTTGAATGTTCTTTTCTACATTATCATTGTCACCTAATATTCTATAAAATTCCATCCTTATGTCATTTGGTGTGTTTAGATTTTTTTAAAGAACCAGGTTATTAATTATAACTTGGGACTGTTGGGTAATCATAACCATAAGGTTTTCAGTTCCATATTATATCCCACTTAGTTTCTAATTCTAATAATTACTATATTGTCTGTAACACACATTATTAAATGGTTTATCCTTAATGGAACAATTTATAAAACAAAAACAGTTAATCATGAGTAATTAATATTTATATCATAATGGAATTATTTAAAAATTGACTTTAAAATGTGTTACTCTTTGAGACCATCACATTAATGTCTATTAAAACCTAAATCACTCTTGGTTAAATCTTGGTTTCTTTATATTGGGTTCTCTCAAACTTCGTATCCAAATTCTATAACATAATAAATCCTTCATAATGACTTGTAAATAGAATGTGATTAACCAAAGAATATATCTATGGAGTGTCAAACAATATGTGAAATTGGGCCTCTTTTCCATGAACCAGGTGAAGATTGAGTTAATACCCAACATGCCCTTTTAGGTTTATTACCCCTAGGAGTATATCTGAAAAACCTACATCTACTTGTATTATATATACAAGAATGTAATTTCTAGGATAACCACATATTCTCAATAATAATTTCAAATGTTATCCAATATTTATAATTATTCCTTAGACCTATCCCTAATATTTTCATTAATTTTCTCTTATCCCATCCCCCCAAAATAACTAAACTAATCCTAAAAAATAACTAAAACCTACTCTGATACTTATTGAACCGCTCTACACCTACAATCCAATATTGGGTGTTAAAAACATTATTAAACACTATATCTGATAAAAATTAATATGAATCTATCTTTATTTTAAAAAACATCCATAGAATATGAATAATAAGTCCTAAAAGATTTATCAATCCCAATAATATGAGGTTTAATGTCTTTGAGGACAATTTATTTAGTAAACTAATTTTAAAAAAATTGTGATCATTTATCTTTAATAGAACCATACTATATCCATTCAAGAATTCATATAAGTTACACTAATATTCATAAACAGTGATATAGAAACATAAGAAATGGTGGTATAAAATAATCGATAATAGAAAACAAAATCGATTATCGTCAAAGACCATATGCGATCATATGATGATCATATATATATATAATCAAGATACAAAAAATCATTCCCAAAAAATCAAAGATCAAGAGTTCTGGGACATGAGAGAAGGCTTAGTATAACATGATACCTGAATAAAAAGTGTGTGGAAACATTAGTCAGTAAACATGATCAATGAGAGAACAATATAGTAATTATTGTAAGAATAAAACTATGATATATTTCAACTATAGAATCATCATAATCACAGAAATCATATGTCTAGAATACCCACCAAGATATTCACCACATAGTAAGATTGGGATAATAACCTATGTACCTTCATGGGCATGGAATAATACTCTTTTGTACCCTTAAAATTATGATAAATCCTATTTTTTAAATATTATTCTTGGAATAAATTCTCTTTTATACAATTTATCTTGGTATTATTCCTCTCGTGTACACTTTAGCCTGGCATAAATCTTCTCATGTACCCTTTGGCTTGGGATAAATCCTCTCATATAACCATTAATCTCATCAAATATAAACATTTCCTATACATTGGAGGGTCATATAGGACCCCATACATCAACTTCCAAACATATGAGTGCCACTAAAAAATCAAATCATTAATATTGACAAATGTAACCCATTAGGAAAAAATGGGAATAAAACATTTCCAAATGGAATCACATAAAAACATTATTATTTGATACCAAAAATAAAATATCTCAAAATAATTATTTAATAATGCCACATATTGGGTGATTTAGGAACCATAACTCCATTGAAGAATAATTCTATGAAAATGGAAGATAAATAATAAAAATTATTTTTCTAAAAAAATATTTCTTAGTATAATCTTAAAAAACATGATTTCCTGGTAACTAAATAGAAACATTTTTTTGACAATGAAAAGAAAACATCTTGAATTTTTTTCAAAAATTATTATAATAAATAGACCTTGAAAATATATAAATAACATTTCAAATTTCAATGTATAAGGAAATAATATGATCGGAAATTAAATCCTAAAATGTATTTAAAAATTAATTTATTGAATTTTAATATCTTTTAAAGGATGACGAAACATTTTTTTTAAATAATAAATGGATAAAAATGGATAATTAGAGATAAAAAAAATTAATTAGGTAAAGGAGAAAATTGGCGAGAATTAAAATCCTCGACATGGAAGAAAAATCCATTAAAAGAAATTGTAATTATTCTCAATACAAAATTCATTTTCACAAAACAAAAACAAAAATCATCAAGGTGGAGGGATTTAGATTGAATCCTAATTTCCATATAAAAGAAGGTGTAAATTTAACATAACATCATTATCAGGAAAAATAGATCTATATTGAAAAATTATAATCAAATTGGAGTAGTTATGACTCAAGAAACTATTTTAGTCAAGAAAAACTCTTACAACTTCAGTTACATTTTACTCAAAACCACTTGAAAATGAGGGCTTATAACTGACCATCAAATATAACGATTAAAAGAAAATTAATTATTTGATATATCAAATAGGTATCATGTGAACCTTATAAAATAATTTTTATGTGTAATAAAAAACATTTCCCAAGGGAAGAAATTTTAGAATAAAACCCTTACAAGAAGAATAATCTTTTAAGGAGTCAATTGATAATGATTTCATTAGGAAGAATTGAAAACCCCAAGAAAAGAAGAAGGAAATATAAATCAAATTATTCAATAGGTATAATAAATCAAATTTTTAATAACATATTTCTATAATAAATTTTTTAAATCAATGTATTAAAATCGAGTAAGCACAAACCCTTACAAAATTATAACCATTCGAGTCAAAACACCATGATAAAATGAACATGAAATAGAACCTTCAATATCACAAAATAAAAGTAAAACATGATACAACATGTTAAAGGGGTAGTAGATACACCAATAAAAATAAATAATGGTTTGTAATATTAAAGTTTTCTCCATTGGTTAAAACATGACACATGAAAAACTTATGTTTATTTCTTCTTTGTTGATAATAGCTCTAACCTCATTGGGAACTTGATTTTTCACATGAAAAAATCCTTTAAAATGAAGAACCTAAGAAAAGTAAATGTGACTAGAAAATTATGGGCATGGTAGAATAGAAGATTATGGACTTGTGATAGGGTTCTAAGAGGATAAATTTTCCATATTTTCAATAATAAATTTTAAGGGTAGATGAGCCTTGAAGTGATGTAATTGTTACCTTTTACAAGTTAAGAGAATGGTAATTTTGGAAGAAACCATTACATTATAAATAATGTAATGTAACTAATCAAATTTCAATGGATATAAAATAGACCAAAGTGTATGGGAAGTCTGTGTTGGTATATATTATCCTCAAACACTCATATTTGAGACAACCTATAGTGTTCTTAGTCTTTTCTTTAAACTATTTTGACTTTTACCCTTATATACTTTTACCTTCGTAATTAATTTTTAACCTTAGTAGTGAATATTAATGAAAGAAATTAAGATCGAACCTTTTCCTTAATTTTAAAAATATGATTTTAAAATTTTAAATTAGATTACCATATAATATTTATAAGGGTTTGAAATTTTCATTTTAAAATAAATGCACATAACGTGTAAAAAATATTTTTTAGGAAAATTGTGTTATTGAGTTTAAAAATTTATGCATGAGATAGTATAATAATATATAGTGATTTTTACTACATAAATTGGTTTATTATAAATGAAATAAGAGGATTTTTAAGAAATATCCAACTTAATTTCACCATCAAAACACTTATTGGAAGAAAATATAGAAATATATTTTTATAATACTAACATTACGATTTAGTTATAAAAATGTGTAAAATATGATTTATGAGTTTAAATAATAATTTAAATTGAATAATTTCATTAATTAAATACATATTTTATTATTTTAATTTCTTATAACTTCTAGGATATGCTTAAATAACGATAAAATCATAAAAAAATTATAATTTTAACCAAAAAAATTATTTTTCAACTAAAAAACAATATTTAAATAAAAAACTCATAAAATAATAATAAGAAAATTTTTAAGCGAGGAATTAAAAATATAAATTTATTTTATCCAATTTAAATTAAAAAATTTTAATATTTATCATTTAAATGAAAATACATAATATGAACAGGAAAACATTTATTAAAAACCCCTTTTTTAATTTTTACAAATATAATTTATTTATCTTACAAAAGTAATAAATTTAAATGATTTAAAATATTTATTTTTATTATTGATTTATTAATAATGTTCTAATAATGTTTTTTGGTTCTTTTACATTGATCGTATCATGTAACATAATTTATCGAATATAAAATCATCTTTATAAGGTCATTAATCTCGGGTTGTTACACTTGTTCATAATATTTTACTTTCACTAATTCTATTTTAAATAAAATTTTTGATTTTCATGAAAACTATTAAAAAATATGGGTAGATGAAAATTTTAAGAAAACAAAAATTAAATCAATGGTGTATGTGAAGACTTTTATGGGTTTGTGTTCCCCAAAAAATTTTAAAAAGAAGGGTTTTTGGTCTAAAATTAACATGAAGAGAAAGCTACCAAGATTGTATCACAAAGAAATAAATCAAGATTCACAAGGTACTGTTAATGTTTTTGAATTTTTAGACCCAACTACATTGATTATTTTCATAATATTTCAATCATTTGAAAATAGTTAATGAATATATTAATGGGCACCATATCTGAAGTCAATAGAAATTATGTTACGTTGAAGAAAAGTATAAAAAATATGGGACTAAATATATCCACTGAAAACATATTTGAATATTTGGAGAAATTATATGTAGGTTTTGATAAATTATACTTCTTTAGGAAGAGTTATAGATTAAATAATCCAAGAATTATTCATATTCTCTTGAAAAAAAGTCCAAAAAATATAAAAATCAAAAAAATAAGAGATGATGAGTTTTCCATAGTGTTTAAGAAATATAAGAATGTTGAAAAAAAATTGTTTCTAAGAAGGATGATAAAGAAAGGTTACTATATATAAGGAAATTACAATATTTTGGAACAAAATGATAAATATTATATCATTGCAACTAATCAATGGAAATCAGTGATGATGGAAGTAAGCCATAGTAATAAGAAAATCAATCCTAAAATGAAACAAAAGTATTGGTTTTGTGGAAGACATCAATAAAAATATTTCCAATTTCATGAGAGGATTGTAATAAAAGGTGACAATAAAATTTTTGATAATCCATTTGGAAGAGACAACCTTTATGTAAATAATATAAAAACAATGCATGATCATTTGGATAACATAGTGGGATATTGAAAAGAAGATGAAGAAAGTACAAAAGAATGCATGGTTCATATTATCTAATGTGAAAACGCTAATTACACATGAGAATAAAACTAGTAAATGAAATAAAAACATGATTACCAAGTAATTTCATGTATATAAAATAAAATTATGAGAATTTATGAGAATTTATCACAATTTTAGTGCTAAATAAAATGAAGTTTCTGGGTTGATAATAAATTTTAAACCTTGTTTCCCTAACTAAGAAGTAATAAAAACTCACCTTGTTACCTAATATTAATATATTCTTGTTTTTATATGATTATAATAAATGGTGATTCAATTTAAGGGGAAAAATAAAAATCTATGAACATATTACAACTTGATGATATACCCATCATGGAACACTTTAATTAGTATCTTATACCATCATCCATCATTCCCTAGTGGTATCACCAGGATAGGGATGAAGATTATTTTAAATAAAATCATAGATGATAAATAGATTAAAAATTATATCCTTTGAGGTGTAGTTAAGTTGACCATCTACTAGGTAAAACTATAATGAAGACAATTTTCTATAAAGTTTATAATTTCAAGTATGATACTCGTATCTCCCATATACAACGACCCAAACTGGGAAGCCATCCGAATTGACTAGAAACAAGTCCTGAAGGGAATTCTCAATCCTCGTAAGATGGAAATTATTTCCTTGGAATCATAGAAAAAATATTTTGGAATGATTCTGTTCAAATTAAATATAAAAGATAGTGAAAACGAGCCTAGATAAATATAAGAATAAACAAAATAGGTTACAACCAACTAAATTGATTCAACCCATTTTCATAAAATGCATATCATCTAAAAACAGAGGAATAAATATAGAATAATTTCTAAAAAAATAATAAATAATAAAACAACTACAAAGAAACTTTATTCGATCTTGAAACCACATTTATAAAACCTTCAGTTTCTCACCACCACCCTACTAGCTCCATGTCATCCATAGTGAATGACGAACAGATCCAACTAGAAACCTAGAACCTAAGAGATATAGTGTTAAGGTGAAAATACTATTAGGTCTCCAAAAACAATTGAAAATATAAAATATTTTTCATAAGAAAATATAATAATGCTGGTTTTAAAATAAAATAGAAAAAATTTTATTTTCAATATAACATGTGAAAAACCAAAACAATTCAATAATACCATTTTGAAACACTCCACTTTATTTTTCCAAACTGAAAACACATGCTTTGAAAACATATCCAATAACCCAATCCGTTTCAAATTCACACATTTCTAACATTTGTTAAAAACAACTCATTTTTTATTTAATTAAAAAAATCTACTTAAATGCTTTTATCTAACAAAATCTTCCATTTAGTAATCAAAGCACCCAGTTTAAAATCCACTTCAAAAACGCCTAGCAAGTATTTAAACTAAAAATAAGTCTTTAAAAATCATTGAAAACTAATTTTACCATGTAACCTAGAACACATGGGTCATACATAAAAATTAGGCACCATATATCACAACGCATATAACCTAATCAAAATATTGGTATTCTAATAATACAAGTAGGGGAAATGTTTCAAACAAGAACCTGATTAAAATTTCCAATATCAAAACTAATAAAGTAATCAAATGTGTCATGTTCTCTACCCTAGGATCCCTAATACGAAAATAATTTAACCATATAAGAATATATCAATCATAAACCAACTATTGGCATGTACTGAATTCCAAACCACAAGTCATACAACTAGCCCACACAAGCCTCATTGCGATAACAACCCCCACTACTACAAAATAGGGTTTTATCAGTGCTAAAAAGACTTTATATGTGTGAAAAATCCCTGATAATCGAGGTGTTTTTAAAAGGGGATCCCTTTTATCCATTCTAAAAAAGCATTGATAAATTCCCCTTTTATAAGAGTTAAAAAAAGTGTTGAAGAAAATGAAAAATATTTAGAAATTGTCTTTAAAAATATTTAAATCAGAGGGTAGACCCACTCTATTTTAATACCGCTTGACCCCCATTTTAAAAATGCTAGGAAGCCCCACCCATGTGCATTCCTACCACCCCTTTAACAGTACTAGCCCCCTACACTCATCCGCGCACCCCTACCTCTGCTTAGATTTTAACTGGAGACCACTCCCTTGCACACATTTACCTTTACCACTCATCCATATTATTTGATTCTTCGTTTAATGATATATATATTTATATATTTATTTATATTTATTTATATATTAATGTATATTTATATTAATATATATAGTTATATTAATATATGTATTTGTATATTAATATATATATACCTATATAGTTATATTTATATATTTATATATTTATTTGTATATATATAAATATATATTTATAGATATATAGTTATATATATGTATATATATATATTTAGATACATTTTTTTATCTGTATATTTATTCTTATATTAATATATATTTATAAGATTAGTTTTAAATACATTTATAAAATCTCTTTTTTGTGTGTGTTTATAAATAAATAAATACATAAAAATATAAAAAATACATACACACACATATATATTATATATATGTGTGTTTATAAGAATAATTATACATATATATATATATATATATATATTCATAGACAAATAAAACTATCTCATTGGATGAGGATGGGTTGTGTTATGAGGTTACTCTTCAATGTTTCTAGGGAGACCTTGTTTCTCTGATCCATAGAAAATCATGATTACTATTTTGATACCAAGGTGTTATTTTTTCCTTTTGTGAAGGTTACGGTGAAGGTGAATAATGAGGCTTGGGTGTATAAAGCCTCTTCGAGGACCTATTTGACGAGTGAGTCGATCCAGTGCCTCTCTGATCCTCTAAAGCCCAAGGTATTAAACAGTATTCTCTTCTCAGATTATGAGAATACGTCGTCATCATTAAATAAAAGGATATCAAGTAATGGGTCCATTGTAATAATTGAAGCAAAGCCTAAATTATATTATGAGCACTTACAGGAATGTCGATTCTCCCTATTGGACCGAGTCTCGGTTCATCGGAAGGATGTGCCATGGAGACTTGAAGATATAAATAATTACATGAATCAACTTTGGGGATTCAATTAAATAAACCTAATTTCAACTGTAAAGGGTCTCTACCACATTTTTTCCCCTTTAGAACATAAAAAATATCATACTTGGGGCTTCAGACCATTCCCTCTTTAGCATGGTTTTCTTACCCTATAAAAATGGTATCAAATTTTGGATCTATAATTATCCAAAAACACCACTACTAATTCCAGGATTTATATTAGAGGTTTGAATTGGTTCTTATGGAACCCTTTAATTTTTCAGTATGTTGTTATGGTAGTGGGGAAACTAATCTAATTAGGTAAGGAGTCTGAAAGAACTCAATATGGCCAATTCACCAGAGTATTAATTGAATTTGATTTATCTCATGATCTAATTGAAACTATATTTTTTTCTATTGGGGACTTTAATATAGAACTCTCAATCCAATTTTAATGGCTTCTAGATATCTATAATTTGTATTTTCAAATCAAAAATTCTATTGATCACTATCATAGGAACATGTAATGCTCAATATGTATGAAATACGGTCATGTTGTTACTATCTGTAGACTTAATAATTCTATTGGTGTGATCAATTGAGGGGTTGGCATGGTCCCTTGAAATTAATACTTGTTTATCAGTGAAGGATAAAGCTATATCGGAAAAAAAATTGAAGCGTTTCTTTTGTAGATATTGTCAAGCAGGGGACTGAGAGTGGGGAAATGATTGGGCATGTTTCTAAATATAGAATCTCTAATGAGCCTATTTCTGGATGGAATATGGCATAGAAGGTTTTTTATCTTTGGATCCAACCTCATGGGATGATATTTCTACAGATGAGGAGCATCGGGCTAATCTAAAGGGTGAAATCCATGAAGAAGTGGATAGGTAAATGAGGAAAGAACACACTGTTAATTCTAAAAGAAAAGGTAAGGCTCTGGTGGTTGATAACGACAGATTTTAGAAGGTCCTATTAAGGAATTCAATGGCCAACTAGTCATTTTATTAACCTCCTTCTCATCCTGCCTCAATTATGCTTGTTACATATTTTCAAAGTGAATATGTTATTGCGGGTGACTCAAATAGAATTGTCTGAACTTCACCATGTGTGATCCTTGACCACCTTGAAAGCATGGGTTTTCTCATACATTAGTATAGGATGCATCCATGGTAATGGTCGATTATTATTCTGATGAAAATCACATTTAAATACTTCTTCAATAAGAAAAAATATTAGAAGAAATAATTTATAGATGTCGTGACCATGGACATGGTCGAGGTTTAAATTTGAATGACATACTTGAAGAAGAGATAAACATTAGAACAAAGATTAGAAAAAAAACTTGGTCACTAATTTACTAATAAGGGAAATGATTCTATATTTAACCACATCATCTCTTTCTATTATCTTTGTTTCTATCATTTAAATTTAAGTGGAACTTCCCTTACCCTTTAAAAAATATTTAATTAATTATTTAAAAAAATATATTTTTATGTGTGAATATATAAAAAATATGTATATATTGTTATATATTTGATTATAAATAAAAGTAAATTGTGAAAAATTATAAACATTAAAATCCATAATATCAATATAAATTTAATCCTAGGGAATAAATTCATTCCCCACTAAAAAAGGGGAAAATTCCCATTTAAACAAGGTGAAAATTCCTTCAAATGTTAAAAAAATAGATATCTCAAATAAAAAACACAGTTTTGGAGTCCTTGTGGGCCATTTTTGTCCCAAAAAATGTGATAGAGGTTTCCCCTCTATCTCTAGTGTGTATTGATCATCACATGCTTCAATTTTATATATGATAGAGCTCAAATGGACAAACGGATCAAAAGTTATGTCCTTTTTAAGTTTGAGTTTTGTTTTCTACTTATTTAACATATTTTATTATTTTTTTGATTTTTTTGTCTTCAAATTTTTATTAAATGATTATTACTGGATAATAATTATAAAATATCTAATTAATAATATTTATTAAAATATTTTATAAGATATTTTCACTAAATATCTTATATATTAAGTGTAAATGTCTATTTATACTTATCTAAAACATATTAAAAAAACATATTTTATTTATATCAATATAAGTATATTTATATATTAATATATTATTTTTAATGATTATTTTTGAAATACACCATTTATCAGTGCAATTAAAAAGCATTGATAAAGACGCCCCTTTATCAATGCTGCAAAAAAATTTAGGATAAGGGGGTCCCTTTAACGGCACTAAAAATAGCACGGATAAAGGGGGTACCTTTATCATCATTAAAAAAAGTGGAGATAAGGGGAACTTTTAACAACACTTTTTTTAGTTCTATTAAAAACACCTTTATCAATTATTTTTATTTTCACTGATAAAGGTACCCCTTTATCGGTGATTTCTTTTATTGTTGTTAAAGGGTGGAACTATGAAAAATTGTTTATGTGATAGTGCCCTCCTAGCCCTTGTTCCTATCATAACTGATGGGACACTGGTGGTATGTCAACTAACTAGTATAGTAGTATTAGTTCACTAACTTAGTACTCAGTTTCTCATAGACAATAATGAAGTGAAGTGAAAGAATATTCAAGTTTAAGACTAACACAAAAGGCACAAGAAATGGATATCCCTCACCCCCAACTCCCAAACCGTGAATATCCCCTTATTTCCCATTCACCCATAACATAAACAATCAAATTAACACAAATAGGGAGTAAAAATCATCACATTGTGTAAAATAACCCACACAGGGGGTAAAAAAGTCAATGGTCCAATAAAGGGGTGTTTCTCACAGTAACCATATAAAACAAAAGTTCCAACTATGACATTAAAAAAAACACAGCTCAGAGTTGCAAGACATTTCTCACATTATAAAACATCAATATAGGCATTTCATATAAAATGATGGAAAAACATACCATTTAAAACCTTTCATTTCCTCCCTAAAAACATATGTATTGTAATTTTAAATGAATAACTAGTCCCAATGCATCCCATTTTATTTAAATCAATTTTAATAATCCATCAATTTATTTTCAATGATATTTAATCCCATAAAAATTTCAAATAAAAATTTTAAATCAAACAAATAACCCCTTTATAAACCATTTGTGAGGCCACACAACACATACAAAGAAAAAACCTCTTTGAAACATGGTTTTCACTTGTTAAAAACCACAACGAGATCAAAATCCATTATACCTATCTAAAACCATTTCAAAATCTTCTATGTAATATAACAAAATCTTAGCACAAATAAAACATTTCATTTTAAACATTAAAACCTGGAATTTATAATAAAAATTTTTATGCCAATCTCAAAGCTCAATGAAACAGCTTAAAATAATCCGAATAGTATCACATATATTTATAATTTAAATAAAAGTTAATTGATAAATAAAAATAACAGTTTGAATACCAAAATAAAATAATTTCATAGAAACACCTACTCAGAATAAGCGTAAACCAAGCCAAAACATGTCACCTTTAATGGATACAACACTAAAAAGGATAAAAACGACATGTAAAAACATTACACATGAATAACCCCATAATTAGATCCACCCAAAACTATAAAATAATCCAAAATATTTCTACTATTAATTTGGGAATACAAATTCAAGAGAAAAGATAAATGGAAGGTAAGAAGGGGAAAGAGAGGAAGAAATACCTCAAAATATATTGGTAATTGCCAAGGGAAGGCCAATAATCGAAGAAAGATAAGGTTGGAGATCCTCCATGTGAACCCAAGATTCATCCAATTCATATGGTGAAGAATAGGGGTGAGACCTCTCTTAATTCAAAGAGGGGTTTTGGTTAATTTTCCAAAACATTAACACTTGGAAAGACCACGTAGTCTGGATTCACAGTTTTACAAATTGTGTATAAAACATTTGTTGGCCACTACCTAGACCAAGAAACAACCACATGGTTTACCCTAGTCACTATAAGGATAGAAAAAATACTCCAAATGTCACTATAAAATTATAGATCCAAACTATACACTTGTCTCATGGCTTACCAAACCATATTTAATTCGTGCACCACACCCCAGACACACCTAAGCACCTATATGGTTTCTCCTAAGACTCGCATGGTTTGGAATTAACCATGTGTATCCCATGATAAAAACCCATGTGTACCCATGATGTAAAAATATGTGCAGTAAAAAAGTAAACTAAAAATACTCCTAATGATGTGAGGCCACACTATTTCCCTCTAACTACAAACTTTAACCGTAAAAAAAGAAAAACTCCAAAATTTCAATGATTCGGGTCAAAACTCCATTGAAACTCGGAAACACTGCCAAGAAAATAAAATGACAAGAAAAATAAACACCCCAGTGACATGTGGGGTTTCATAAAATCTCCACCCAAAAAATTTAAACCCCAAAAATTATGGTGAAACTGAAGGATGGAAAAATTGAATGATCCGAAGAAGACCTAACTAAGGAACCTATGAAAACAACTGTCCCTAAAATCCAAAAATATATTTTCTAAAAATCAATAAAAACAAACAAACCTAAGGTTTATAAATGTCTCCAAGATTTTCTAAAACAATAACCTCTTACCCTAAGTCCTAAGAATCAAGGTAGACCTAACATGGTCTCCCCACCATTTATAATTCTCTTAAGATTGTGGAAACACATAAAACTACAAAGATTTTCATCCCCAAAACGGTTGATAAACCATGATAGAAACTCACTCTAAAAAAAAACACATCCAAATTGAAATAATGAAGAGCACCTGTAAGTAACCACATAATAGATGACAAGAGTTCTAACATTAAGAAAAGAAAAATAGATAAACTCAGATCAATACTGGTTCACCCTCACGCGATGCATCCCAAACAACAACATCCAAACTCCAATTAGTTTAAAAACTCAACTAGTAGATAATGAAACCTATATAACAACCCATGTACCCAGGTATTTTCTCATGTCCAAACAATGAGCACCCCAAACGATCAAAAAAATAATGGGTATAAACAACCATTTTCAAGAAATGTCTTCCTAATTAATGAGGCTAAAGAGATTTCACCCACATCCAACCACATAATCCACACATGAGGGATAGGCAGGATAATTCCATAAAATAAACACGAAATACCATAAAATGAAATACAATTCTATCCACAAAAATAATCTAAAAAAGTAATCATCTAAAATATTCCAACAATAATCGAAGCATCAAACCAAGATTACAAACATCAAAGGAAAGGTCCCCAAAACTAATATCCCATCATCAAATGATCAATCCTAATAATTATTTCACAAGTCAATCTTCAAAAATTTATGAAGATGATCTAAATAGCTAAAAAAGTGGAAAACTCAATGAGACTTCAAATGGGATGGATTTGAATGCCCTAGAACCCCACATAGGAAGCACACTAGAGATCTTTTCTTTCCATGAAAAAGATCATTTTCTTTAAACTCTAGCACACCCAACTTATTATCCTTTTTTATTGGGTTATAATTTTTCCACCAAATAGAACTAAGATATCACCCATCACTAGATGAGAATACTGTTCAGATACTACCAAAATTACCCCCTTAATAATCTCTTGAAAAGATTTCAGACTAGATGTAAGAAGAGATGGGAAAAATCCTGGGTGAATACAAGCTTTGATGAAATGAGGTTTATCCGTATTATTAATAGCCATCTTAGGAGATAATATGATGATTTATTAAAATAGATTGGCATAATCCCTTACTAATTGGTCACCTTGATTAAGGCTCACAAGATCAAGTTATTTTCCCTCTTTCGCATCCTCATGAAACAAGCACCAGGTAAACACCATCTTGAAAATATCTTAAGACATACCTTCACACAATTGATGTGGTGTCATAGATTCCCAAAAAAATGGATAAATAAATACATAAATATATCAACATCTCCCACCCATGAAGATTCTAGAGTTTCATGAGAATTAACGGTTACTTGGATCTATTCCAACCACCTCACCACTTCCACTAACCCTTGATCACCATCAAACAATGGTGGTTTCCAATTCAAGAAATCCAAGATTGGGTCCAAGCATAAGGAAGGTTCCACATATACCACTCCACTCAGAGTCTAGGTATATAATATAACTGTCACACCTTGACACAGAATTATTAATTATATTTAATAAATTAATTATATTTATTCACTTTCCTGAGTTTCGGTACAAGTCAGTTTTTAAAATTTTATCTTGTGGGTGTTTTCTACAAAAGGCACACAATTGGTGAACAGTTAGGGGAAACCATGCCCTAGCCTAGGAAAAATATCTATCATAGAAAATGTCTCCTTATTTTTTATACTATAATTCATACAACCATGCCACATCTCCCAAGAGCATGTTTGGCCTTCTCCCTTTGGTGAAGAGGCTACCGCAAAGTTGGTGCTTGGTCTAGTAGGTTGTGCAGCCTATCAGATTTCAAAAAAAAGTTTTATTATTATTTATTATTAATAGTAAATGTTTTTTATTATTATTATTATACATAATGGGGTCATTCCACTTTACCCATGAAACACCCCTTCCTCTCTTGCTCGAACAACTACTTGGAGGGGATCCCTCATGTGCCACCGCCTCCCCCTCCCTCTCCCTCTAGTCACCATTTTTTCTTCCAATTTTTTGTGAAATAATTTATAGGGATTTTATCTTCTCCTCCTATTATTTCTTATTACTATATTTATTAGTTTACTTTCTCATATATGTGGTTCATGTGCCTATTGTATACCCTAACTTGATTTATGGGTATTGTTTTGTTGATTATTACTTTTTAGTATGTCGGTTGTGTCAGAAGGGAACTTACCTAAGATCTCTATTTGAATTATTCTAAAACACTAACTAAATGATATGATGATTTTTTGGGACCTCTAGAACTCCTGATTCAACCTCTATAATACCTTGTTCATAAGAATGTAATATATGGTTCAATCACTGAGGCACGAAGATCATAGGACACAGTTGACCTAATTGCTTAGGGATTACCATGGTTATTTCTCTATTTTACTCCCATTTTCTATGAAAATATTATTAAATTCTCCTTTGTTTAATTTATTTTGATTTATGAGTTTTTTTTGGAACCGTTTATCTTTAATAAGTAATTTACTGAAATGCCTTTCAAGTGTAGGGGAGCGATTTTGAAAATGTGATCAAAAATAGTTTTTCTTAAAATAAAAGCTTCTTATTTTTTTACTCAAAATAAAATAAAACCTTAATTTCAATATCTATTACTTTAAAACTACTAGTATTTGGATATATCATTAAAGGTATGGAATAGGGAGTATTTTATACGATCATGAATACTATGTTTTAATACCCATTCCTATATCTCTTTCATTATTTTTACTTTATTGTATTTCCTCCAGTTTAGTCTTGTTAACTAGGGAGTGATTTTGGATCTATATTTAGTGGTGACCTATGAGGTCACATATAGGTATATATTGCTTTACCTCTTTTTTATGCCAGTTTAGTTTCACTTCTTCTATTTTTATTTATCTATTTTACTATTTTATAGTAAAAATCATTCCCACTTAGTTATAATTTTTTCCTGACACTAGTTTCTATCCAAGGAGGATTAATAATAAATCTTAAGCCTTATTTTGGACTAGATTGGGTGCCCAGTTCGGGTTAAAACCCAGTTGGTTTGAAAAAAAATGCTATCAGAGGATTAACATTTTCTATTTTGGGGTTTCTGATAATTTAGAGCTTGTATTGTTCAAATTTATGTGGCCATTCTTAGGAAGGTTCTTGATCATCACCTATTTGGAATGATTCTTTAATAGGAAAGGAAATCCATGATGGTTTTACCAGAAAATACAAGCATGTCTCTTAACTATTTTGAGGTTTTTGCTTTTTTTTATGAGAATTCCTAGTTGGCCTAGATAATTTGGAGTCTATCATGGAGGAATTCAAAGGGAACCTAGTTACTATGCATGATCTAAAAAAAATGAACGGACCATGAATGTACCTCTGAAAACCTTCTATATGCTCACCTAGTTGGTTCAAAACCTACCAAATCGTGTTACCAATCTGTTTCTAGCAGTGTTATTTTTAGATCTCTGTATTTATGACTCGTTGAGTGTTGGGTTTCCATTTTTTTTCTAAATGTTTTTTTGGGATGATTTTTAGGTGTCTTCATTTTTATTTTAAAATGATGTTCAGTCTGAAAAATGGTGGATGGATTATAAAATATAGTATTTCTAAAATTCAAACCTTGGGTTCTTTAAAAATGAAATGGGTTGTTTTAAAATTTGAAATTATTTTGTATTCTTTATAGGTATTTCAAAAGGTTTTGTAAAATTTTAAATGAAAATAGTTTTGGAAATTATTTTGGATCTTTGGAAAAGTTTTTTTGAAATGGGATTTTCTTGGGAATTTTGAATTTTTTTGATTTAATTATAGAAGGAGGCTTTGAAAATTGGATAGGAATTTGAAATTTGGGTTGGATGTTTTTCTTTGGAAATTGAGATGTATTATTTTGACCATGGGAATTCCCATGAATTGTCATATATATATATATATATTCATGGATGTATTTATATGGTAAATGGATGGTTATTAGTATGTGTGGATATGTTATTGAGCTATCATAGTGATGTATATAGGTGAGGATTCACAGAATACCAATGGTGGGTACTTAGCCTCTTAAGTTTATATTGTTTTCTGAGAATGGTTTCAAAAAAGGGGGATTTAAATGTTTTGAAAAGTACAGTGGTGTGATGATTCTTTTATTGAATATATTTTCCATTTTAGGGAATTTGGATTTGATGTTTTATAAGTGTTGTTGTGGTGAGGTTTGAGTTTGGGTAGTTGGTTTCTGATAGAGATATGGAATGTTTTCATGTGAATCATTTTTCTTTGATATGTGTTTCTTATATTTGGAGTATACCTCAAAACATTCTCAATGATGAGTGGGTGTTTTTTCTGTAGGTTGTATTCTTATTCAATTTACTATGGCTTATGGGGTCACCTGAAGAGGTTTTGTGAGTACTGTTTCAAAATGAAGTGGTTTCGTTTGAGGATAATCATCTCATGACTACAAAGCAATAGATGCTTTAAGACATCTAGGATCCATCTATAGGTCTCAAAGTGATGCTTTTCACATAATAAATGATCTTCTATGGGTGATGAATGTTGATTTGGGCTATTTTTTCCAATGTCATAATGGAAATACTTTTAGTTTACCATTGTTTTGGTTTTTTTATTTGGAATTATTTTTTATTTTAGAGACCTTGATAGAAACTATTTAGAAAATTCAGTTTTTCAAGTTTTAGGTGGTTTGAATCTTTGAGGAAATTATGAACAAGTTTTTATCTAGGTGTTCCCCTTTGATAAATACTTGGATAGTGATAATTGTGTTATTGATCATCTTTTATATTGAGGAAGTATTTTTTTTGGGAATTTGTTCCCACGTATTATTTTAATAATCCAATTGGTTGGTCCAAGTTTTATTTAAACTGGGATTATTCCTTTGACTTTTGGTATTCATAAGTGTTAATGTTTCTTGGTAGGGTGTTGGTAAATTATCATAGGATCCTGAGGTTCTTTTTTCCTCTTATTCGGAACACGAGTTCCAAAAAATGATATTCTTGGATGGGATTCCAAATTATTTCATTGTGGATGATAATTTTTGTTATTCCATGTAATACCTCCTATGGTGTTTTGTATTTTTCCCATTTGTGGGGTTTTTTGCCTAGTAAAATAAGGTAAAAACAGAATTATAAAGTGAGACATGTGATGGATACTTCTAGATATCCCAAATACACCATAATCGGTTTCTTTGGTGATTTCTATGCTAGTGGTTAGGGATTTTCTTTTTTATGGTTATGTTTGGAGATGTGAGTTCCTCACTGTTATTTATTTCATTTGTTGGTTCGAGTATTTGGGACTCATTAATATTTTCATTGGATTTCAAGTCAGTTTCACTTACTCTTGGTTTCTTGGAGTTTCAGGTTTTGGGTGGAAAGTGAATTTTCGGTTCTTAGTCTTCAAATGGTTGAGAATATACTTTTTATATAATCTTGTTCTTGTCTCGGTTAGTCTAGTCTTTTGGATATTTTTTGGGGAAGAAAATTTCATGGTGGAGATAATTTCCACACCCAAACCATTAATTATTAAATATATTTAATTATTTAATTATATTTATTCATGATATTTAGTTTCGGGCTGAGTCTGTTTTTAAAATTTTATATTTTTAGAGTTTTCTACACAAGGCGCACGGTTAAGGGAAACCATACACCAGCCTAGGGAAAATCCTGGGGCATGGTTAATTTAACAAATATTTTATTAATAATTATTATTAATAATAAATTTTTTACTATTGTTATTATTATTATTAATATTATTATTACTAATATTAATATTATTATAATTATTATTATTATATGCCAAAAGGGTCTTCCCCCTTACCCATGTGACACCCCCTCTCCTTTCTCTCTCTCTCACCAGCTGCCCGAAGGGGATCCCTCATATACCACCACCTCCCCATCCCTCCCCCTCTAGTCTCTTTATTTCTTTATTATATTTTGTGTAATCATCTCTGGTGAGTCTCTCTCCTCATCCTATTCTTTATTAATCCTCAATTTATTTGTTTTCTTTCCCTTCTCTATGGTGCATGTGGCAAGGGTAAACCCTAACATGACTTTTGGGTATTGTTTTGGTGGATTCATTATGTTTAGGGTCCATTGGATGCATTTAGGTTGGGTTTTCAAATTATATTAAATAATGTGTATTCACATTCGGTTCCTGGTAGATTTTATTCCGTTTTAATTCTCTTTTCCAATTTCAATTAGGGATTTTGTAATTTTTGAGTTTTTGGTATTTTTTTTATTTCCTTTTGGATTATCATTCCTAAATGAATCCTACACACATATGAATGGGTGAGGCATATATATATATATATATATATAGATATATATATTTATACCTTCAATTGTACATATTCCTTTATAGTGAGAGGAATATCAACATAACATTTATGGGTATTTATATATATATATATATGTATGTATGTATGTATGTATGTATGTATGTATGTATGTATGTATGTATGTATGTATGTATGTATGTATGTATGTATGTATGTATGTATGTATGTATGTATGTATGTATGTATGTATGTATGTATGTATGTATGTATGTATGTATGAATGTATGTATGTATGTATGTATGTATGTATGTATCTATGTATGTATGTATGTATGTATGTATGTATGTATGTATGTATGTATGTATGTATGTATGTATGTTTGTATATATGTATATTTCCAGTTTTGTGTAAGTGTAAAAAGAGTCTATTTTTCTTATATGGGCCTTTTTGGGATGGTTTTGGGTTTCCATTATTAGAGGTAGTTTGTTTTGAGGTAGGTACCCTATTCCCAAAAATATCATTGAATTCCATAATTTCATTATAAATTTAAAATTCTGTTTTAATTATTATATAATATTTATATTTTATTCAAATATACTTTTAATTATTGGAAATTATTCTTTACTCACAACCCATATTTTACCTAATATTCCAATAGAAGGTTCCTCTTTTTATGGAATTTTTTGAACTTGTAAGAAATGTAGTAAATTTTAACTATTAAATTAGTTTTCCAAATGAAAATTGTTTCTTAATTTCAATTTAATAAGGACTAGTTGAAATATTCAATTATTTTACGAAAATATAAAACACTCCCTTAAGTAATTCCCTTGAAATAAAAATGTATTATTTTTGAGTTAAATGTTTGGGGAATATGGTGGACAAGTTACTTGTTTATTTACGCCATAGAAAGGGAATTCACTTAAGGTTGGAGATCATAGGGGAGAAGAAATAAGGGGTTTTTTATGACGAATGTTATATGTATGTGAATGATATCTTCATAAAAACTCACCTCAATTTGACTGAATCACTTAGGATCCCTTGGTATCTAGGTGAGTTGTGAAGGACTAGTACAATGGTTCATTTGGCTAGGCACTGACCCAAGATCCCAAGATGGATTACACTATACTAATAACTAAATGATATGATGATATTTTGAGGACCTCTAGAAAATTGGATTTTTCCTCTCTAGTTAATCATGGACAAGAATGGAATATATGATTTGATCATCGAGGTAAAAGGATCCCATTACCCAGTTAACCTATTAGCTTAGGGATTACCATGTTGTTTTCCCTCTTTTACTCTTTTCTATGATAATGTTTTTAAATTCTATTTTCTTTAATTTATTTTCAGGTCTGAAATGTTTTTAGAACTGGTTATCATTTATTAGGAATTTACTGAAACGCATTTAATTTTTTGGGAAACAATTTTGAAACCATGATGGAAATTAATTTTTCTTAAAATTTCATCTTATTATTTTTTATTATAATAATTAATAAACTTAGTTTATATATTTATTATTTTAAAACTAGCATGATTTCTATTTCTCATTAATGTTAAGTTGTAGGTAGTAGTTTATCCAGAACCTATGAAGTTTTAATATCCATTCATTTATCTCATTCTTTGTATTTAGTTTCTGGTACTTTGTCTAACTCGGTCTTGGTTACCATGGAGTGACTATGGTTTTGTGGTTAGTTGTGACCTCTGAGGTGATAGAGTGGTATGTTTAGTTTTATTTTTTTCTACTTATAATTTATTTTTACTTTTTCAGTTTTTAATTATCTCTTTTTTAATTTTTTTTAATGAGAAAAATAATTCCCATTCATTTATTATTGATTCTCGACACTATTTTCCAACATGGGAGGATTGATAATGCCTCGTAGAACTTATTGTGGATTGGCTCAAGTGCTTGGTTCGGGGAAGACCCGGGTTAGTTCATGATAAGAACAAAATAAGATCTTTTAAATATTCTAGTGGGGAACCAAAAAAAATACAAGAACAACATTAATTCATGCCTCAAAACCTAAACCAAATGATTCCATCTCGATTCATAAAAAACCCCAAAAAATAATCCATTGTTCAGGGAATAAAAAAATTCACACCAAAAGAAAATTTCCTTTTGAACCACTATTTTCCACCAAGGGATTTTAAAATCACCTTCCACCAAGGTGTTTCTCCACAACTATTACAAAAAAAATTAAAATTAAACAACATTGGTGGAAGTCACACATTTCACAGGAAAGGAATTTCCATAAATTGATTTCAAAATACCTTTTACTAAACATGTTCTAAAACAAAATATCATTTTCCCCCATAGTCCAAAAAACCAGGTTTGTAAATAACCATTTACCAAAACCCTTTTATTTTCCAAAAAAAATGGTTTTAAAACCATGCACAGACAAAGAAGAACACAATATGTTAAGCAAGTTTCACAATGAAAGCATCCAAAATAGGCATCAAGATAATCCCCAATCCACCTTCAATAAGTAGAAACCAATTTGGAAAAAATACATAATTGAGGGGAGATGAAATATATCAACCAGGGAATAAATAGTGTTGTACATTGTTTGGCCACACAAGTTGGACTACTGTGAGCCAATCAGGCAATACTATTTGGGAAGGAGGCATACTCAACTGTTGGGTAATGCATAGTTTTCCAAGCTATGTGAGATAATCGTTCATCTCATGTTATCCCCCATTTTCAACTAGTAACTAAGGAATTACCCCAATATTACTAAAATACTCAATGGGTACCAAAACAATATCAATTAACATCAAAATCCATCACGAATAGCTAAAAACACATGAATTCGCAATTAAAAACCCAACTTCCCCAAGAATTTTGTGTTTTAAGATGAGTTACATCTAGCTGGACACTCCTCATCCTTAAACCAGAAAAGTTTAGGGTAAATCATACTTGAACCTAAAAAAATATTATTTAAAATTAAAATACAGATAAAGAGACGATAAAATGTTTAGTACAAAAATAGTACCACCAAATCCAGGAAATGGAAAAACACTGCCACCCAAACAGAACAAAATGATCCTAAGACCCACGAAAAACACCCAAATCCAAATTCGGATAATACACATCCAATAATTCACCTAAATCCTAATAAAAATTTTCAATTTATACCTATATTGACTCCCTCTCACATCCCAAGGTCCACCCAAAATCAATCACGTTGGATGTCCCTGCAATTCTTCATTGTAGCACATCACCCTTTGATGCGCTTTTTTCATCGCTGGTTTTCATCCCAGTATGCACCCCCCCCCCACCCAACCCTTGCCGGAATCATGCTCGATCCATACTTGTCTTGAAGAGTCACAACAGCGACCAGTGCTCCCCACCATCCCACTGGAGCGGTCACCAACCATCCCCTCACGCAGATCTGGAAAACTGCCTTCACACACATTGAAAAAATCCAAAAGTCACCATGCCTCACCATGATATCCATAGAACCAGCCTTCAACTCCTACGATGTGCATTATAAAGTCACCATGCCAATTTTGGCCTCTAGCATGGGCCTCCTTCATCCTACATCGCTGGCCACACTGCCTCAGGGATCCAACGACCATCACCACCGGGGGTCCCACACCTGTTGCACTATCACCAGAACCCGACACATCGTCCACCGCACCCCACTGGGATCTTGGACCTTGACCACAACCTGAAGCACCATCCACCACCATCCCCACCATCTAGGCAGGGATCATTCATAATCCGTAGAGAGCATAGATCTATCGGGTCTACTGTTATGAATTTATGTAACACCCCAAGATTTCATAGTGTGTTATTTCTTCAAAATAATTCAATAACTTGAACTACACGCAACACCGAGTTCAAGCACACCATGACTTACTAAAAAAGCCATCCAAAAGATTTTATGAATAGTATTAAATAAATTTTAAACTTTATATAATCCTTATTATTTTAGAATCCATATTATGAGTTTCTTAGACATAATGTAAGAACAAATTCATTTTTTTCACTTTTACCAATTTTAATAGTGAACCCTTTTTAAATCCAATATTTTAAACTTTTATATATTCAATTTGACTATATAAATTTACTTTTTATAATGGGGACATCATAAATTTACAATGAAACATCCCAATCTTCCACGGTACGCTTTCGTTTGAATAATACAGTAGTGTGTGTTGTACGCAACTTCGAGTTCTAACACACACCACAACCAATCAAACTATCCATTATGAATAGTAATACCTAATTTTTAAAATTTTAGAAATTTTATCTCTCAAAATAGACTTCATTTTTGGATTCGGAGTATCGAATTTTGCCTAAGGTGAAATTTTGGTACTTTTCGGATAACTTTAATATTTTTATGAATAGTGAAAATTACTAAATTTTTAATTAAAAACAACTTTTTTAATCAAAATAATTAATAGTGAAAAATTATGAATTTTTGTGGTTTTAAAGCATATTTATAATATATTTTTTCCATTTAATATAATGTTGGTCATTGTACATATTTTCACAATTAATCCAGACATAAAAAAGTATCAATATTTTGATAGTTATTATATCTTAAAAACACGCTTTTTGTTTTGACAGCGGGAATTAATTTTAAATTAATTTCTGCCAATTCTTTGTTTTGAATTTGGAAAAATGGATTACATATTTTTAATCAGGATTTCCAAATAGTGTAAATAGGTAACTTTTATTTTTAGACATTTTGAATAATTATTTCGGAAAATATTTTATTTACCATGGTTAAAGGATAAATCATGTAAATAAGGGTTAAAAAATAATATTATAATAACACTAAATTACCCTAAAACATGTTCTAAACTTATTGGTGGATACATGTCCGACAAGTATCATCTTTGGGTCGATTTTGGGACCCCATTGAGCCACTTGTAGGTGATAGGGACACTTTATTTTAATTAAGTTAAAATAAATACAAAAATGACAAAAGCATATATCTTTTAGAAAACCAATATTTACATAGGGTTATATGTGTTTGATTTTAGACTATAAATAGTCATTAGATATATAGAAGGTTTTCCCAAATAATGGTATTTTATTTATAATTTTTAGACATTGTATAATTTAATTTAGCTATGACACAATGGTGATTGAGTAATTACCTAATTAATGAACAATTAGTATAATTGATATTATAAATACCCAAATAAATGTAATTTGAGACTTTTTATGAATAACAATAATTTTCTAGGATAATATGACATGTTAGGATTGATTTAATGTACTTTTCTCGAAGTAATAATTCTGTTATGATTTTTAAACAAATCAATTATTGAATAGTGTCAAAATTGACATAATAGAGTTTTTAAAACAAATATTATATAATTAATTGATATTAAATTCTTAAAAATATAAGGTTCGGACAAGAGACTTATATAATGATAGGTATATCATTAATTGACCATGTGGGTGTCTCATGGATGTATATAGTAAGTTTATTAACCATATAATATAAAAATACAAAGAGACATTGTAAAAGTGAAACTAATTAACTAAGAGTTAATACTTAAAGATATGGTTAATATAATAACCCAAAACTGTCTAAATTATATTGGTTGAGTGGTTTTCGACCCATCCCCACCTTAAATTTTAAATAATCCACTTTTTATCCATTATAAACCTAATATGAATTTATTATAAATTAATAATTTAAGTTTTTCCTAAAGATCCCCTCCAACCCCTTATAAAAGGACACTACTTCTAACCAATTCTTCACACCTTAAAAGCCTTTTGGTTCAGCAACCCCGGCCAAAATACTCTCTCAACTTCCCTAACTTCAACATAGAGGAATTATTTTGATCATAAAGCCAGCCTAAGGAGCCCTTTTGATCAAATCAAAAGGAAGAACCCGAAGAAGAGGTAATGTTTTCACCACCCTCTTTCAAGTTCCTTTCTTCTTCAAATTCTTCTTTCTTTGTTATTTCTATTCAAAAATAATAACTCCAGTATCTACTATATACTGTGATATTATTATAAATATGGTAAAACCATATTCAGTATTTTATCCATCCTTTGAATGACATGTCACCATACGTGCGTACGTACGGCTTACCGTCTCCATGTCGTGGTGTAATTGTTATTCAATACATTATTATTTGGATGGGTATAATAATGATGTGTATTTGATGTAAATAATAAATATAACATTATAAGGATTCTGTATATATGATATACCATCCAATTATATATTATTTTAATATCAAAAGAATGATATTTTCGCTCGTAAGTACGTACGGATTACCGTCACCACGACGTGATGAGATTCATTTCCAAGTTCACCAATCATCGACGATTATAAAAATATATATTACTAATAAGTATATAATATATGACATAATAATGCTACTAGAGATATATATATTTATATATATAAGGATTTATGTACTTACATATATCTTATTCACTTACTTCTGTTCAATACTATATGAAAACAGAAACAGCGTTTATGCGTACGTACGGACTACCGTCTCCATAAACAGTGTTTTCAATTTCATATATATGTCTATTATACATATTTATATTCTAAATATATATGATATATTTATCATGTTTTATATTTTTGAAGTATTAAAATCATAATCTAAGTGATACAACCAAGAGTAACAAGTTAAAACACGTACGATAAAGAAAGTGATTATTACCCGAAATGTTAACTTAACATGGAAGTTATTATTAAATGGGTAATATAAAGTCATAAATGAATCATGTATGATATCATAAATATTAATCTGGTTCTGGTATAATTTAATAACATACTACGATCTTCATACAGGAAGTTAAACGTACCCTCGACTAAAGGAAAGTGCAGGGTAAGGGGTTTTCATCTCACTCCTTATTCCCATGAGATTCATGCCATATTTCCACTATTACCTTTTGTGTGGTGTATATACTGCCCATAATTGTATTCTTTGTGTAATAAACTTTAATTTATGTGTATTTACATATTCATTGTATGATACCTCTTTCATGGGTTGTATGTTTCGTAAGTTACCAAATTGTTAAGGGTTAATTCCTCAATCTCATCATTATCCGAGATTTTTTATGTGTAAGTATTTACTGGGACATTTTTATCACCCATGTCCATTTTTCATAAAAATGATTTCAAAATTAAGATTTTAAGGATTTTGAAAGGTACTCTTTATCAAGATCATAATTTCAAATTTTTTAAATATTTATCTTTATAAATATTTTTAATTAATGTCCATGTTTTCAAAATGATTTTAAGGATTTATTTATATAGACATGAATGTTTTGAAATAATAATTCTTTTAAAAAGTAACAAGGTGGTATGGGACACTATGATTCAAAATCTCTTTTAAAATTACTTCCTTTATAAATGTGTGACTTTTAAATGATTTTACAAAAAGGATATTTCTCTCAAAAAAATTTACTCATCATTTTCATCTATGTCAACATCCCTTTATGGAATTTAAGCCCATTTGAAGTTTATTTATTATAAAAAAACTTACATTGATGGTTTTGTGATATGTTTGACTGTGGATGTGTTATTTTTACACCATTTATGGTTTATGGAAAAAGTATTGACATTTCGTATGCTAGTTTTAATACGAATGTTTATGTTATGTTTAAACCTATTCATATGAGGAATGCATTGGACTTAGTAAGTAACGGGTGGAGCACGCTATAGCTCCTTTATTAATCGGTAGGTCTCATGAGGCAAACTAGTGTCTTGGAACGAGGCCTTGAAAAAATCTTATTTGTAGTCTTGGCACGAGGCCTTGGCTACTTGGTTATGATAGTCTGGAATTATGAATTCCATCATTATGAAAGTTGTTAGTGATATTGCATGTGATTATTCGATTAGTAGAATATCCATGTGAATAAGTAAATGGAATTATTTCATATTATTTCTTCCATATTATGCTTAATTTCATGTTTAAAAGGCTTTTGTTTTAGTTTTATACATTTCCTTAAATGTTTATGCTTATTTTTGAAAGTTTCCACTGTATTTCTTACCCTTACTGAGCATTTGAGCTCACCCCTTTCTGTGTTTTATTTTTCCCAGGATTCCAAGAAGTGTAATGTGATTGATATGCAGGGTTAAGCCAAGGTAATAATGGCGTTCATAAAGATTATTTAGGTTGTTTTGTACTTCTTAAAGTGCAAATGTAACATTCATGTATATGATCTATTTTTTCAAGACTGCTAAATCGATCAGTCCTTCAGGACATGATTCCTTGTAATCATGCCAGCGTATTAAAATAATGCACTGACTTGGGGTAACTAGGGTCGGGGCGTTACAGTTGGTATAAAATAACGTTTAGAAATAACCTTGGAAACTAGATTTAGATAAACACTGATTAGAGCACATAGCCCTATGATAGTATTTTAGGATTAGTATATAAGAACTTCCTAGAATTTTGGTGTTGTATAAATTTTGTGAGTTTTACGAGCAATAAATCCCTGTCTGGATACGAGCAGGTAGAGGCGGCTCTGTCACAGATGTACCTAGGGGTAAAACTTGAAAACACCGCTTGGAGCTAGACTTGAACGGGAACTGGTGCACGACAACGGGCCTTGCTGCACTCTTAGTTAAGACACTCCCGGGGGATATGATTAGGATAATTCTTGATTTCATTACAAACCATTATGAAGGGATCATGAGTATATACTTACTCAAAGAAAAAAAATTTATGATTATGGATTATATCCATAAACTGTTCAATTTGTGTTAGGTATTTAACAAGTTTGGTAAGTATTCATTGCAATTCATAAACTGAACTTGTTTATGCTATTGTATAGAAATGGATCCCAGTAGAAGGGATGTGAACTCCTGTAATACGTATGATCCAAAGAGTAAGAAGGATCATATCTTTCATGGTCCTAACCCAGAGTTTAGAAGGGAAATAGTCTCCCACATATTATCATCATATGAAGAAATAGTATCATGTGTTAATAAGATGAGTAAAGAATTCTCAGAGTCCTATGGCTTTGAAGGGAATCTAGAGAAGAAAAGGATGGTAGAGAGAAGTACAGATAAATGGAAGAAGGTAAAGAAGTGTTTTTCCTATATGTGATAACTGTGGAAAGAATCACCTTGGAAAATGCTTGAAGGGAATGGGAGAATTTTATAAGTGTGGAGAAAAAGGACACTATGTACGTGACTGCTAGTGTAAGAAAAAGGTTTCAAATGTACAATGGTTCATCTTCATGGAGTTTGGAAACTACGTGAACCAATTTCCCAGTCATCAGACTATACCACAAATGATGTTATTGGATAATAATCAAGTTATGATACTACCACAGATGAAGAAGAATGACTAGTGTTCTTATGTTGTTATTTTATAATTATTTCATTTAAGTGTTTTATCAATGATGTTCTGGACATAAATAAGGATTGTACTGCACTACTATTTAATTAAGGATTTGAGATTTTATGGTACTATGAAAAGTGAATCTACAGCGAGTTAAAATTTTTGGAAATTACATGGTTGAAGGAATGATAAACCTTAATATGGTCCTAATATTGAGGTATTGATTTTGGAATAAGAGATGGTTGATTTTGGTAATTCAGGATGTTGTGGTGTTGTAAAAGAATATATAAAAAAGGTGTTAACATGTTATTACCTAGAAAAAAGGATCCCCATTAAGTTTAACTTCCTTGTAAATTTTGGATTGTGAGTTTGGATAATAGTATTTTGGATAAGTCTAATGGTTGGAATGGATTAAGTTTGAAAGGATATTTTTTTGATTTTTATAAAAGGACAACATGCAGACCGTGTGATGACCCATCGTGTCGGACAAAGCAACGGGAATCGAACCCACAACCATAGTGCAATTGGGATTTATCGCCTACTATTGTGCTAAATGAAGTTCCTGGATGGTATAATGTAGTTTCTTTACATAAAGGGTCTGATATGTGAATTATAAATTCATTATATTTGGAACCCTATACAATTAGGATAAATAGAGTATTTTTGAGTTGTATTATGTTTTGGGGTGAAAGATGAGTTTGTGGTAGAAATTTATTAATGGATAAAACTCTAATTATAAAGTATATCACTTTATGATCTTAGCCAATCCCATAAATAAATTCCTCAACATTAAGAAAATGAACTTAGAACAAAAATGTTATCCTAGATGGTACCTTAGATCATCACTAATTTATGGCTTTGGGATTGTTGGCCTTTTCATAGCCATGTTCTATACCACTCTCCATCAGATAATTAATGGTTATATTTCTTTTCCATATCCATATTTTCCAACATGGAACCCTAGTATGTGTTATTTTTTGTAATCTTCATACATTCCACTATTTATTTTAAATAGAGGCCTCATTAATTAATTTTTCGATGTGGGATTTCAACAAATATATGTTGAAACGTCAAAAATGTATTATCCTAATACTTTATGTTTTGTTGAACTGATGGTATTTTAAATCATCATAGATTGATGAATTTAAGGCCCTCAATTTTACACTTGTTTGTGATTGATAACCTCAATCATTGCCTATAAATCTTTACGATTTTCCTCCAATTGTATGTCTCTAATTGCCACCAATGTTCTCTGAATAGAGATCATAATTTGGTGGTGACCCCTTTCATTTCTATTTCCCTCTTATTAAGACTAAATTTTATTAACCCAATTTCCGATGTGGGTTTTCCCACAAAGATATTTTATATATTCAACCTTTTATTTTTGATTAACAATTTCAAATTGCAAGGACACAATTTATTGAAGGAGGGGAGAATGTAACACCACAAGATTTCACAGTGTGTTATTTCTTCAAAATAATTCAATAACTTGCACTACACGCAACACCGAGTTCAAGCACACCATGACTTACCTAACAAGCCATTCAAAAGAGGTTATGAATAGTATTAACTAAATTTTAAACTTTATATAATCCTTATAATTTTAGAATCCATAGTATGAGTTTCTTAGACATAATGTAAGAACAAATTCATTTTTTGCACTTTTACCAATTTTAATAGTGAACCCTTTTTAAATCCAATATTTTAAACTTTTATATATTCAATTTGAATAAATAAATTTACTTTTTAGAATGGGGACATAAAAAATTTACAATGAATCATCTCAAGCTTCCACGGTACGCTTTCCATTTAATAATACAGTAGTGTGTGTTGTACGCAACTTCGAGTTCTAACACACACCACAACCAATCAAACTAGCCGTTATGAATAGTAATACCTACTTTTTAAAATTTTAGAAATTTTATCTCTCAAAATGGACTTCATTTTTGGATTCGTAGTATCGAATTTAGCCTAAGGTGAAATTTTGGTACATTTCGGATAACATTAATATTTTGATGAATAGTGAAAATAACTAAATTTTTACTTAAAAACAACTTTTTAAATCAAAATAATTAATAGTGATAAATTATGAATTTGTGTGGTTTTAAAGTATATATAGAATATATTTTTACCATTTAATACAGTGTTGGTCATTGGACATAATTTCACAATTAAACCGGACATAAACAAGTATCAATCTTTTGATTGTTATTATTTCTTCAAAACACGCTTTTTGTTTTGACAGAAGGAATTAATTTTAAATTAATTTCTGCCACTTCTGTGTTTTGAATTTGGAAAAATAGATTCCATATTTGGAATCATTATGTCCAAATTGTGTAAATAGGTAACTTTCATTTTTAGACATTTTGAATAATTACTTTGGTAAATATTTTATTTACCATGGTTAAAGGGTAAATCCGGTAAATAAGGGTTAAAAAATAATATTATAATAATACTAAATTAACCTAAAACGTGTCCTAACCTTATTAGTGGATACATTTCCGACCATGGGAATATTTGGGTCGATTTTGGGACCCCATGGAGCCACTTGTAGGTGATAGGGACACTTTATTTTAATTAAGTTAAAATAAATACAAAAATGACATAAGCATATATCTTATAGAAAAACAATTTTTACATAGGGTTATATACGTTGGATTTTTTACTATAAAAATTCATTCGAAATATAAAAATATTTCCTATATAGTGGTATTTTATTTATAATTTATAGACATTATATAATTTAATTTATTTATGACACAATGGTGATGCAGAAATTACCTAATTAATGAAAAATTAGAATAATCGATATTATAAATACCCAAATAAATGTAATTTGAGACTTTTTATAAATAAAACTAATATTCTAGGATAATAGTACATGTTAGGATTTATTTAATTAACTTTTTTAGAAGTAATAATTCTGTTATGATTTTTACAAAAATTAATTATTTAATAGTGTCAAAATTGACATAACAGAGTTTTTTAAAACAATATTATATAATTAATTGATATTAAATTCCTAAACAACTAAGGATTGTTCCAGAGACTTATATAATGATATTTATATCATTAATAGACTAATTGGGGGTCTCTTGGATGTATATAGTATGTTTATTAACCATATAATAAAAAAATACAAAGAGACATTGTAAAAGTGAAACTAATTAACTAAGAGTTAATAATTAAAGATAAGGTTAATATAATAACCCAAACCTGTATAAATTCTATTTTTTGAGTGGTTTTAGACCCATACACACCTTAACATTTAAATAGTCCACTTTGGAGCCATTAGAAATAGAATATGAATGTATTATAAATTAATACTTTATGTTTTTCCTAAAGAGTCCCCCCCCGCCTTATAAAAGGACCCAACTTCTATCCAATTATTCACACCTTCAAAGCCTTTTGGTTCGGGCAAAACCTGCCAAAATACTCTCTCAACTTCCCTCAATTAAAAATAGAGGCCTTAGTTTGATCATAAATCCATCCTAAGGAGCCCTTTTGATCAAATCAAAAGGAAGAACCCGAAGGAGAGGTAATGTTTTCACCACCCTCTTTCAAGTTCCTTTCTTCTTAAAATTATTCTTTCATTGTTATTTCTATTCTAAAATAATAACTCCAGTATCTCCTATATACTGTGATGTTATTATAAATATGTTACAACCATATTCATTATTCTATCCATCCTTTTAATGACATGTCACCATACGTGCGTACGTACGAATTGCCGTCTCCACGTCGTGGTGTAATTGTAATTAAATACATTATTATTTGGATGGGTATAATAATGATGTGTATTTGATGTAAATAATAAATATAACATTATAAGTATTCTTTATATATGATATAACATCCAACTATATATTATTTTAATATCAAAATAATGATATTTTCACTCGTGCGTACGTATGGATTACCGTTTCCACGACGCGATGAGATTCATTTCCAGGTTCACCATTCATCGACGATTATAAAAATATATATTACTAATAAGTATTTAATATATGACATAATAATGCTACTGTATATACATATATTTATATATATAAGGATTTATGTACTTACATATATCGTATTCACTTACTTCCGTTCAATACTATATGAAAACAGAAACAACGTTTATGCGTACGTACGGACTACCGTCTCCATAAATGGTGTTTTCCATTTCATATATATGTCTATTATACATATTTATATTATAAATATATATGATATATTTATCATGTTTTATATTATTAATGTATTTAAATCATAATCTAAGTGATACAACCAAGAGTAACAAGTTAAAACACGTACGATAAATAATGTGATTATTACCCAAAATGTTAACTTAACATGGAAATTATTATTAAATTGGTAATATAAAGTAATAAATGAATCATTTATGATATCATAAATATTAATATAGTTCTGGTATATTTTAATAACATACTACGATCTTCGTACAGGAGGTTAAACGTACCCTCGACTAAAGGAAAGTGCAAGGTAAGGGGTTTTCATCTCACTCGTTATTCCCGTGAGATTCAGGCCATATTGCCACTATTACCTTTTGTGTGGTGTATATACTTCCCATAATTGTATTATTTGTGTAATAAAATTTAATTTATGTGTATTTACATATTCATTGTATGATAACTCTTTCATGGGTTGTATGTTTCGTAAGTTACCAAATTGGTAACGGTTAATTACTCAATCTCATCATTATCCGAGATTGTTTATGTGTAAGTATTTACTGGGACATGTTTATTATCCATGTCCATTTTTCATAAAATTGATTTCAAAATGATGATTTTAAAGAATTTGAAAGGTACTCTTTATCAAGATCATAATTTCAAATGCTTTAAAGATTTATCTTTCTAAATATTTTTAATTAATTTCCATGTTTTCAAAATGATTTTAAGGATTTATTTATATGTCCATGCAAGTTTTGAAATGATAATTCTTTTCAAAAGTTTCAAAGTGGTATGGGAAACTTTGATTCAAAAATCTATTTTCAAATTACTTCCTTTATAAATGTGTGACTTTTAAATGATTTTACAAAAAGGATATTTCTCTCAAAAAAATTTACTCATCATTTTCATCTATGTCAACATCCTTTGATGGATTCTAAGCTCATTTGAAGTTGATTTATTATAAAAAAAACTTCCATTGAAGGTTTTGTGATATGTTTGATTGTGGATGTGTTATTTTTATTCCATTAATGGTTTATGGAGAAAGTATTGACATTTCGTATGCTAGTTTTAACACGGATGTTTATGTTATGTTTAAACCTATTCATATGAGGAATGCATTGGACTTAGTAAGTGAAGGGTGGAGCCCGATATAGCACCTCGATGCATCGGTAGGTATCATGAGAAAAACTAGTATCTTGGCATGAGGCCTTAACAAAATCTTATTTTTAGTCTTGGAACGAGGCCTTGGATATGTGGTTATGATAGTCTAACATTATGCATTCCATCATTATGAAACTGGTTAGTGATATTGCATGTGATTATTCGATTAGTAGAATATCCATGTGAATAAGTAAATGGAATTGTTTCATTTTATTTCTGCAATATTATGCTGAAGTTCAAGTTTAAAAGGCTTTTGTTTTAGTTTTATACATTTCCTTAAATGTTTATGCTTATTTTTGAAAGTTTCCACTGTATTGCTTACCCTTAATGAGCATTTGAGCTCACCCCTTTCTATGTTTTACTTTTCCCAGGATTCCAAGAAGTGTAATGTGATTTATATGCAAGGTTTATCCAAGGGAATAATGGAATTCATAAAGATTATTTATGTTGTTTTGTACGTCTTAAAGTTCAAATGTAACATTCATGTATGTGATCTATTTTTTCAAAACTGCTAAACTGATCGGTCCTTCAGGACTTGATTCCTTGTAATAATTCCAATGTATTAAAATAATGCACCGACTCCGGGTAACTGGGGTTGGGGCGTTACAATTTACAAATCTGATCATCAAAGATCACATTGCCCATAGTAAGTTTTTCCTTGGCCAGAAGATTAAGGCTTTGATCGCTTGGAGATATTTCCTACACTTCCTCACAAACAGCCATATCCCCTAATTTCATCCAATGATGTTTTCCACCACATGCAGCAAACATCTCATAATGGACAATGATTTCTACACTTGGGGACGGGGCCAGATTTGGATGTCCACAAGAGTAACCATGAGAGATATGCTCTCTATTGTAGAGATAGATACTCTCCATCATCTCCCAATACTTACCTCTCAAGATCTAATAGTCTTATCTCATTTCAACCAGGACATCCCCCCAAAAAAGGCTTCTTTATAATCATAATTTCTCTCCAAATAAAACCAAAACCTTTAATACCATTTAAAAATGAACTAAAATATTCTATCATCAGACCCAACACCCAAACCAGACCACAATAAGGCCCAATGGGTGTTCCTGATCCCCATGTGCTGGAAACTAGTTCTTGGGAATTAGATGAAAACCTTTGGGAATGATTTTTCACAAATCAAAGATAAAAGGTAGTAGAAAAAAGAGCCCATATAAATACCAGAATTATTAAAACTTGTTATAACCAACTAAAATTATTTAACCCATTTTTATAAAATAAATATCGTCTAAAAACATAAGATACAAAATTGAAAAACCACATCGACACTAATAGAAAATAAAACATCTAAAACCAACTCCATTCAAGCTCAAAACTATCTATATGTAACCTTTGGTTTCTCACCACCACCCAAATCACCCCACGAAGGCCATCTAGAATGATGGATAGATCTAATTGAAAACCAAGAAACAAAAAGATATAGGTGTGGGATGAAAAACCCCATAAGTCACCACAAAATTACAAAACTATGAAATATGTATGATAAGAATATTTATCAATCTAGTTTGAATAAAAACTAGAAAACATCATTATTTTCAATATAACATTTTAAAAACCAAAATAATTCCACATTCACATTTCAAAATAGTACACTTTGTTTTACCAAACTTAAAAAACATGCTTTCAAAATGTTTCATCCATCCCAAGCCATTTCAAAATAACACAACGCAAATATTTCTAAAAACTTACTCATATGTTTTATTTAAATTAAAATGGACACTTAAAATATTTTATATGGTCAAGGATACCATTTAGAAATCAAAACACCCATTTTGATATCCACTTTAAAACCCCATACTAATTCATTAAATTCAAAATAGGTTTTCCAAACATCTTTGAATACTCATTTTTCAAAGACAATGAACCAACACACATGGGTCAAACATAAAAAACAGTCACCAAATATCACAAGGAATATAACATAAGTATAATGTTCATGCCATTACAATAAAAGTATGGGGAATGATAAAAACATGCACTAGATTAAAATATCCTATATAAAAACCAATCATGGAATCGATTGTGTCATGGGATCTACCTTGGGATCCCTACCATGTCAATTATCTTACGATATAAGAGTATAATTATCAAAAATCAGCTACCAGCATGAAATAAAGTCTAAACCACAATTCATCCGACTTGAAAAAAGAATCCTCATTTCAATGACAACCCCCTCCTAGCACTTATATCTAAAATTATTAGTGGTCCACTAGCATTGTGTGAACCAACTATCATAATATAATTAGAACTCCAACTTATTACCAATTTTCCCATGACCAATAAAGAAGTGAGGTGATATAACATGAAATTACAAGACTAACACGCAAGGAAGAAGCAATGTCTAATCCTCACCCCCCAAAACCAAATAATTAATAGACCCAGATTTACCATGCACCCACAGCATAAACAAACAAGTTCCCACACAAGGGGAGAAATATGTATTACATAGTGATAGCTGAAAAATAAAAGGGGTAAACAATTGAATGGGTAAATCAAGAATTGTTTCTCACACCAACCATTTGAAACAAAAGTTCCAACCATGAATTTAACACCAACACATGGATCAGAGTTATAATACCATTATCAATTTATAAATAATCACTTCATTCATTTCATAGAAAATTTTTGGAAATAACACACACTGTTAAAAATCATTCAAAGATGATCATAAAACATGGGTATTCATATTTAAAATAAAAAACATGGCATACATCCTCTCATTTACAAAAAATCATTTTTAATAATATATTGATGAATTTTTACAAGGGTTAAATCCTAAACACATTTCAAATAAACATTTGAAATCAAACAAAGAACCACATTTTAAACCATTTTTAGGTCATACCACACTTTCAAAGAATAAACTATTTGAAAAATGATTTTAACTTTTTAAAACCCACAAATAGATCAAAATACATTAAAATATCAAAAAAATTTCAAAAACCTCAAATTTATTTTAAAAAAATTTATCATAAATAAAAAAAGTCATTTTAAACAAGAAAAATAATGTCTTTCTAAGAATACCTTGTATTCTAAGACCAAATCTCAATGAAAATGTATCAAATAAACACAGTAGTATTAAATATATTCATAATATTTATAAAAATTAATTTATAAATCACAAGAAAACTTTTAAATACAACATTAAATATTTTTATATAAATACCTACTTGGATGAAGTAGAATCAGAGCCGAAATGTGTCACCATTGATGACAACCACACCGAAGAGGATATAAACTTTGTATACAACCCATAAAAACAAATAACCCCAACATTAGATCCACCCAAAACCTTAAAATTGGCCACAAGATTTATGTGGTTCATAGGGGAAACCAAATCCAATAAAAAACATAGTGGGAAGAGGAGAAGAGGGAAATAGTGAAATAAATACCTAAAAACCTCTTAGAAATCACCAAAGTCCACGAAATGAAAGAGAAGGAGGTTGTAGCTCCTTATTGGGTGAACAAGGGCCAGTTGAAGAATATATAGGATAATAGGGGTTAGAACCCTCGTATACCTAAGAGGTTATTTTGGTAATTTACAAAAATTATAACACTTGACAAGGCTATATGGTTTGGCCTCATTATTTTCTAAACCATAAACCAACCATGTGATGTACACTACCTAGTCCAAGAACCACCCATATATCCTAGTTCTTGCATTGTTGGAAAAGTCATGAAAAACTCCATTATAAAATTGTAGATCCAAAAAACATATTTTTTTCAAGGTTTACCAAACTGTATGAAAGCTATGTACTGCACCCCAGACTCAACTGATAACCCATACAGTTTCTCCTAGGAATCGCCTGGTTTGGACTTCACCATGCACAACCCATGATGAAAAACCCTATGATCTAAAAACTCTCCTCTCAGAGGTATTCTATAAGGTTTCCCTCAATCTTTGACCCTTAACCATGAACTGAAGGGAAAAAACAACAAAAATCAGTCCAAAACTCCATGAAAACGTTGAACAACCACAAAGCTCATAAAATAATACAAACAACAATACTATATTGACCTGGGTGGTGTCAAAAACTCCCCAATAAAAAATTTTCTTCCCCAAAATATTATGGATAAAATAGAAGGTGATAGAAAATTAAATATCCCAAGATGACCTAACTAAAGAACCACTCAACCCAACTCACCCTCAAATCCAACAATTGATGTCCTAAAAAATTATCAAATTTATCAATCCCTACGTTTTCAAATTTCTCCAAGCATAACGGAAATAATAAAATCAAACCTTAACTCCTAAGAATAAAGGGATTCATAACATGATCTCCCCAACATTTATAATATTTAACATGGTGGAACCAAAAAAAATATTTGGAGATTCACATACTCAAAATCAAAGAAACCATGAGAGAAATATACACAAAAAATACTTCCACCACAAATAAAGAAGAAATACTATTAGTATCCTAAAAGTTTTATAAGAGTCTGCAACTTAGTTAATGGAACATGTGAATAACCTAGGGTCAAAACATGATCACCATCACATAGTTCATCCCAAATGGCGTAAGACAAACACCAATTAGTTTACCAACTTAAATGGTAGATCACAAACCCTATATACTCATCCATGAACCAAATTATTTTCTCATGTCCATAAAATGAGCACCCTAAATTATAAAAAAAATAATGGGTTCATCCCACCACTCCCAAAAAATGTATTCTCTAAAAATGAGGATAAACAAATGGAATTCACATACAACCAAAAAAGTAACCCACGAGGGTGATGGGGGAATAATTCCAAGAAATAAATAAGGAATAACATAAAATGACATACCAATACATCCACAAGAAACACCTCAAAAATGAATCGTCCAAAAAAATCCAAAAACAATAGTAAATGCATCGAACCAAGATTTCAACCATCAAAGGAAATGTTCCAAAAACAAACTTCCCATCCAAAAAGGATTAAACCTGAGACCACTTCCAAAAAAATCATACAAAACTTTTTTAGATGAATTAAATTTCCACAATTGAGGAAAACTCGAGGAGAATTCAAACAAGTTGAATTATAATGCCTTAGATAACCACACTAGAAGCACACAAGAGATATTTTTTTATATGAGAAAGAAACTTTTCTTCCATATCTGGCTTACCTTTATTCTTCTACTTAAATTATTTTTATCCTTTGGTTTTTTTGATATAAATAATGTATCACCCAAAAATAGATGACAATACAGGCCATATTCCACCCAAATGGACTCATTGATAACCTATTAAAAATATTTTAGGCTAGATGCAAGAAAAAATGGGCTAAAGTATGTTCAATGACTTCCACCAAAGAAATTATCTTTATTGGTATCATTTATGACCATCTTCAAAGAAAATATAACAATATATAAATACTGATAGAGTACTCCCTCACTAATAGGTCACCCTGACTAAGGATTCCAAGATAAATGTATTTATTCTCTTTGAAAAACTAAGGAAAGTACCAAAAGGTAAACACCATCTAAAAAATATCCCAATAAACACCTTCATGCAGTGAATGAGGTACAATCGACTCATACCAAACTCAGCTAAACCCAATAAGAAATCTCTCAACAAATCTCACCTACAAATATTCAGGTGTTATAAGAGAATGGAAAATCACCTCAATCTATTTCAACTACCTCACCACTTCCTATGACCCCTGATAAATATGGAACAAAGGCGGTTTCTGGTTCAAGAAGTCCAAAACCAGGCCCAAGTATAAGGAAGTTTTAACATCCACTACTCCAATCCGAGTCTAGGTAAATTCTAGATCTAAAGAAACACTTTTAACCTTTCTGATGGAAAAAAACAAAAGAAATTAATGACATTAATTCATAACTCAAAACAAAAACTGAATGACTCCATCCCAAGCAAGGAATCAAACCAAAACAACAATCCATTTATCAAGAAGAAAAATTTTATATGAAAAGAAAACATTATTTTTAAAACACTAATTTTCACCAAGGAATTTTAAAATCCCCATACACCATATTGTTTTTCAATTTCCATTCCACTATATAATTTTAAGAACAAAAAAACCTCCTTGGAACTCATACATAATCCAAGCATAGAAAAGTCACAAAATGAATTTCAAAATCCCATTTCAAAAACATGTTTGGAAAAAATCTCATTTAACCACATAAACCATAAAACCTTTTTTTAAAAATAACCATTTCATGAAACCGTTTGATTTTCCAAAACAATGTTTTAAAACCATGTGGATACATGTAACCACAATGGATTTCAAGAAAGGTTCACAATAATCAAATCCAATAGGGGTGTCAAGACACTCCCAAATCCACCTCTAATAAGTTGAAACCACTAAGGGAGAAATATGGAATCGAGGGGATTCAAAAAATATTATCTATGGAAAAAATAGAGGGGTTCATGGTTTATCCACATAGCTTGTACAACCATGATGCAATCGGGAAACACACTTTGTGAATGAGGAATAATGGACTTCATGGTTTGTTAAGTCGTACGAGATAACTGTACTACCTAATTTATCCTTTATTTTCACCCGGAAACTAATGAACTATGCACAATATAAATAGAATACTTAATGGGGATAAAAAAATTATTAATTCTCATTTAAATCCATCAAAAATAACTAGAAATATCGAATTCATAATTCAAAATGAAACTTTTTCTAAGAGCTTAAGGTTCAGGATGAGCAAGATCTACCTAGACTCTCCCTAGCCTTGCCTTTCAAGATCTGAAAACCTTATATACTTTATATAAATACATCCCCCCCAAAAGGATACTTCAGATTATCATGATCGTACTATATAAAACCTAACCTCAGATACCATTTTGTAAGAAACCAAAGTGTTCTACCATCTAACCCAACACCCGACCTGACCCAACATAAATCTCAAAGGGTGTTACCGATCCTCGCAATCAAGAAACTAGTTACTAGGAATCACAGAAAATACTTTGGGAATTATTTCTCTCAAATAATATTTTAATGATAGGAGAAACAATTCCAATAATAATAGAATAATAATCCAAATATTTTGTAACCAAATAAACTTATTCCACTGGTTTTCATAAAATACATACCCTATAAAAAAGAGGATACAACATGGAATAATTAATACAACACTAATATAAAATAAAACAACTAAATACTAAATTGATTTGACCATGAATCCATCTCCATGAAACCTTTCCATTCTCACCACCACCCAACTCACCCCATGTTGGTCATAAGTAATGAAGGATGGATCAAACAAAAAACCAAGAACCTGAATGATATAGTCCTGATTAGAAAATCCCAATAGGTCACCACAACCCACCTAAAAATGAAATATGTTTCATAAAAAAATTAATCAATGTTACTTTCACAATAACAAATAATAAAATATCCTTTTCAATATAACATTTGAAAAACCAAAACAATTCCTTAATCACATTTCAAAAAACTCAATTTTTCCCCCAAACTGAAAACACATTGATTGAGAATGTTTCACCCAACCTATGTTATTTCATAATCACACACTACTAAAATTTATCAAAAAAATAATTTGTTTTATTTAAATGAAAATGGTCTCTCAAAATATTATATCTATACAAATCTACCATTTAGAAATCAAAACACCCATTTTAAAATCCAGTTTAAAAAACTACATCGAGTCTTTAAATTCAAAAAATGTTCTCCAAAAATCATGTAAAACTTAGTTTACAAAGTAAATGTCTCCACGCAAATAGTTAAAAAATAATAAGAAATCATAATATATCAAAAGTCATATAACATAGAGAAAATATGGATTCTGCAATAATACAAGCATAGGAAATGTTCAAACAAGCACTAGATCAAAATTCCCTATATTAAAATTTATCAATCAATAGCATATATCATGGGATCCACCAAAGGATTACTAACATGAAATGTATATAACCATATAATTATATACGAAACATGAAATAGCTAATAGAATACACATAATTCCAAACAAGAACTTGTATAAATATCCCACACAAGCTTCATTGTGATGAAAACCCATTATGAGCCCTTATACATAACATTATTGGAGGCCCGGTAGTGTTATGAAAACAAAATATCATAATGAAATTATATCTCCCACTTAGTACCCATTTTCCAAGGAACAATAAACATGTGATTTGAAATAACTTGCAAGACCAATACTAACACACAAGGGACAAGAAATGGGTAACCATCATCCCAACATCCAGAGAGTGAATAACCCCATATTTAACATGAACTCACGGCATAAAAATAGAAATTTCCACATAATTGGAGAAACATGCATTAAATAGTGGTAAATGATCCACCCAAGAGGTAAGCAAGTCAAGGAGAAATCAAGGGGTTTTCTCACACCAACCATTTTTAACAAAAGTGAAAAACAAGGATTTAAAACCAAAAAATGACTCAAATTAGCAATCCCTTTATCAAATTATAAAACATCACTTTATTCATTTCTTAGAAAAATGTAGAAATCTTGAAAATCTCTTAAAATCTCTTTAACCCACCCTTAAAAAATCTGCCTTTTTCTTTGAAATACAAAACATGTCCTGAGACATATCATTTCCTTCAAATAATTTTAAATAATCCATCAATTCATTTTTACAAGGGTTAAATCCCATACACATTTCAAATCAATATTTGAAATCAAACTAATAAACCATTTATAAATCATTTTACAGTTGCACCTCTCTTTCAAAGAAAACCCATCTTTGAAACATGTTTTTAACTCAATGAAAACAACAACCAATTCAAAATCCATTACACCTCTCTAATACCATTTTAGAAGTATCAAAGGAATTTTAAAAAATATTATAACAAATAAAGTATTCAATTTCTAACATGAAAAAATGTAATTTCCAAGAAAACATTTTATTCTAATCTCAAAACTCAATGAAATTGTTTTAAATCACCCCAATGGTATCATATATATTAATAATTTCAATAATAATGAATTTAGAAGTCACAAGATCCCATTAACTTCCAAAAATGAAATAATTTCATAGAAACAACTACTTGTAAAAAGTGAAAACAAATATGAAACACGTTTCCATCAATAGAAACCACACTAAAGGGGATAACAATGAGGTTTACAAAGCCCTGAAAAAAAGAACCATAACATCAGATGCACCCAAAACCCTAAAATAGACCCCATGAATTCTAGGTTTAATTGGGAAAACAAAATTAAATATAAAGGATAGAGATAAGGGAAGAGGTAAATAGAGGAATAAATACCTCAAACCATCTAGTAAATTTCCAAAGTAAGGCAATAAATCAGAGGATGACATTAGAGATCTTCATTAGGCTCCTAAGAGTTTTATAATTCATATATAGGAGAATAAGGGTGAAAAAATATCTCAATTTGAAGAGGTTATTTTATGAATTCCATAAAATTTTAACACATTGGAAAACCCTATGTTTTGGCTGAACAATTTTCCAAACCATGCACCAACCATTTTATATCCATTTCCTAAGACAAGAACCACCCATATGGTTTAAACTAGGTACTGCATGGTTGAAATTTTTTTCTCTAATCATGCCAAATGGAACTATAAAATTTTAGATTCAAAATATATTTTTTTTACATTGTTTACAAAACCATGTTCAATCCATGAGACACACCCTAGACTCGCCTAATCATCAGCATTATTTCTCCTCGGATACACATTGTTTGGAATCAAACATGTGTATCATGTGATGACAAACTATGTATAGTGAAAAGTTAAATGAAAAGGATACTCATGAAGGGGACCATATGGTTCCCCTTGAACTATTCTCCTTAACTATGGATAGAAGTAAAACTCTAAAATTTCAATTTTTTGTCATAAACTCCATGTAAACTTAGAACAACCACCAAAATCATAAAATAATACAGACATAAACACCATAGTGACTCGAGGGGTGTCACAATTTTTTTGTATCAAATTGAATCAATTATAATTTAAATGGGGTAGTTTTTTAAGATGGTGAATATGATACATAAAATTCACGGGGGAAACATACTTGTTCCTGATTGTTTTAATTTTTTTTTGTGTTGAGTGTAGAAGATATCTAAAAAATATTCTTGAACATCCCCGAAAATGATATTTTATAGTGGGTATCATGTGTTAAATGGTTTTATGGATTTATTTGATATATAAATTATTCTATCTTGTTTTCTACACCAAAATATCTCAAAGATACTTATATTTGATTAATTTCTTGCTCATTTATTAGAAAAGAGTTTTTCACCCCTATCAGAAGAACATTTTTATTTATTCTATATAATGGAGAGATAAAATTTAATTATCACTGTGAACATATTAAAATTTATTTATTTAAGGTTATAAATAACAAATCCAAATGAGGAAATTGAAAATCCTAATCTATTTTTATTATAATTGTATTTTTTAATAATAAGTAAGATTTTCAATATGGGTTGAGAAATGATGAAATTCCCAATGAATAAAATGGTTGAATGTTTGATATGTAGCTTGAAGTTCATATGGATCATATTCATTGTTTTCTTCCATTTTATATTTTATTTGATATTTATTATTATATTAAAAAAGAATATTGAAATAAAGAAAACTTAGTTACTTCCACGACGAAGTATAGAAAATAAGATGAAGATGATGTTTCTTCTTGGAGTTTTGGGATATACATATCTTTGAAAGAATCTATATGAAAATATTATTAAGATAATATTTTAATAAATCAATGATAGGTTTTGGTGGTTAATAAAATAATTTTCAACTGTATGTTCTTGATGAGTGTGAGTAGAAACTAAATAAAATCAGAAGTTATATTTCATTGGAGAATAATAGTTCTAGAAAGAATTATTGAGGATTATCTTTGTGTTTTTCCCTAAATAAATATGCATGTAGTGTAATACATACTTGGATAAATATATAAATTGAGTTCAGAATTTATGAGGTTGGTGATAAATTTATTTGATAGTTAATTAATCACTATTATTAAAGGTATTTTAATCTCATAATAAAGGGGATTTATTTTTGGTATCATAAGATCATGAAAATACTCAAAGTTGCGTTCATTTATGCTTCAATAGCTTTAGGATTATGCTATTTTAACTAAATTAATTTAAATATATCCTAACATGATTTATGTTGCCCAAAATATTTTGAATTTTTTTAATAGATTTTATAAGAATTAAAATGGATGGAGTTGACTGTAAGAGATTTATTGGATTTCTAGATTTCTAATTTTGAAAAATAAAATATGTCGTAATTTCACATAAGTGTAATAGATTTTTAAAAAGACTATAGATGAATAAATGTATCTTTCATTAAAATAATTTGAATCCAATGACTATTAAATAGTGTCTATGGAAGATTAAATAGAAAATTTTCAATGATATATTACAGTAACTTGAAGTTATGATTGATTAGCTCATATCTATAGAAGAATAAATTCGAGTTGCATAGGATATATTCTAGGATTTTAGAGGCCACATATGAGTAAATAATAACGTTTGCCTTAGTAAATCAAAGGATCAAAATGTTATGTAATATTAGACCAATAGAACATAAGAGTAACTTCATAGTTTCAATTACTATGTAATAGTAAGTTGGAATGTTTCAAATGAAATTTAAGAGTAAAATACTATCATGTAAGATTTTTCTAGTTGTTTATGAGGTTATTTTATTTGGTTTTACATGATATTTGATGATTAATATTGTGTGTATTAGAATGGTGATTGGAAAGAGTAATATCAGTAGATTAAAATGTGTTGATGCTTTACTGATCTTCAATTACTTAAATATCTTGATGATTTTTAAGATTACATTATGATACAATCCATATATTTAGTAATATTTGAAAAAGAATATTTTTCTGGGATATTAAGGCTACACCATAATGAGTTATTATGTGAGAACTACAAGATTATTTCATAATGCAATAATTATCCTTGAGTATATGGTGCATCAATGGATTTTTTTTATTGATGAAATAAAATCCGAGTAAGAATTTTTTGTCTTATCCATGCATGGCCTAGAGAATAATGAGGATTATCTCATTCCATGAAATAGAATACCACATTGTAATAATATTTCATATAAATCTATATGTGTTAATGTATTTAAAAAATATTTATTTTTTGGAACAAATAGGATTTGGGTATTCAAGATATTTAAATAGAAAATAAAAATGGGAATATATTTGTGTAATAATTTTGAGGTTTCAAATATAAAAAATTTAAATCACTAAGTGAAGATTGAAGATGAACGATATTTTCTTCAATATTATTTGACTAGCCTTAAATGATAATATCATGTAATCAAGTTTCATGTAGTTTCTAAATTTCAAAATAATGAAAATATTAACATGGTTGATTATGAGTTTATAATGAAAATAAGAATATGTGGATTAAATAATTGGTTGGCCAATTGAAAATAGAAAAATAATACTATAAGAATTGATTAAGAAAGAAGAGGGAAAATACCATCATGTTTTTACTATAGATATTTTGAGTAAAAAGATAAAAATAAGATCAAGAGAGGGAAAATGCGTCACTAAGATAGGAATATCTATTTTCCATTAAAGTTATTGATTAAAGGTAAAGAATAAAACATATAGGATCATTCCACATTCATGTGTTTATCATTATGAAGTTGAGTAGAGACCAATTTGCATGTTTATCAATTATAAGTCTAAGGTCTTATATAAGGAATAATATTTAAATTTTGATTTTTTGATATTAAATAGTGAAGAGAATATATTTTTAATAAAATTTAGTGAGAACACTATTATAAACTAATGGTATCAATTATAAAGAACCAGTTGGGAGACTGTTGTTTTTTGGAAAGTAATTTTCTAGGTTAAGGACGATGTACTCCCAATGTATTAATATTTTATATTAGTGGATAAATATGTCTTAGACACAACCCAAACAAAGAAAGGATGTGTTCACCTATATTGTGGGTGAATATTGTAAAAAACAATTTCTTGTTCTCAACACAATTTCCAAATTGCATGCGATGTGTTATTACTATAATATTTAAAGGGAACCCGTTATCCTTATATTTTTTGAGGCTTGAATGAATAAATTTAATTTAATTAAATGGAATTTGGTTCACATTGATCCCCCCCCTCAGTGAAACTACACTAAATCACTAAGAACATTAAATGTAAGTGTGTTTGGAAGAAAAATATCACAATAATGGAAAGAAACTTGTTTCAACATCTTAATTGAGTCATGACTGCAGAAGGTGGTACATTATTAGGAAATGTATTATAAGTTATAATAGAAGACATATGTCATGTTAATATAGGTAAGAACAGTCAAGAAGATACCATGAAAACAATACCCACTCCCATGTGAAGGGGGAGGTATGAACAACAGGAAAAAATCTCTTCTATTCAAAAATTGATTTATGGCATTGCAATATTACAAAAACAAAAACTAAATGAATGGTGTTTCATGCACCATTGCATTGTTAGTTTTCCAAAAAATTTGAGTGATCATTAATATTAATGGAGGATAAAAAATAAAGTTACTCTAACTGAAAAAAATGAGGATTCAAATTTATATAAAGGCTCATGAAAGATAGAAAATATGAACTAGTCTTAATGATTATCAAAGAGGTTAACAGTGTTAGGAATGAAGTCATTTACGATGTGTAGATGACCTATCACAAATAGTGACATTCATGTTATTATTTGTGATGGAATTAATATTTTGTTTCAAATAATGATTTATTGTGACAAAATAAATAATCTGTCACAAATGGTTTTGGTGGGAATTCTCGGTGCCCAATGCCAACAGTAATCACGATGATAATTTTCAACAGATAACAAGTGTTGTCACAAATTCTTGTTGGCTCAGAATTATTTGAAATGAAAATTATTTTCTATTTCAAATAATTTTTATAAAATAACTATTTGGGATGGAATTAATTCCTTTTCAAATAGTCTATCGCAAAAAAAATATTGTTGTTTTAACACCTGCACGCCTCTCCTTTCTTCCTCCTCTCCTTTCTTCCTCCTCTCTTTTCTCCTCCATCTCTCGAACGGTGCTGCAAACCCTATTCGTCTGCCCGATTCAAAGAAGCCCTATATAGTTCCATTCTTCTTAATATTTTTATGATTCTGGCTTAAATATGCTATGTATGGACTCCACTTATATTCTCCATCAATTTGTTTTTGCGTATTTTGGTTAAATGTTAAGTATAATTGTTTTTTCAAATTATACGTTTTGAAATTTACCTGATTTGAATTCTTTATTTGATATTTAATATTGATGAAATTGAATTAATATCTATTCTTATTTTAATTTGGATCATGTAAATTATTTTAATATATTTTATATATTCTAATAGATTGGTCAATCCCTAGGTTTAGAAATTTACCCAATTTTCACGATTTATTTGATAATTAGTATTGATTCAATTGTATTAATCTCTATTTTTATTTTAATATGGTTCATGTAGATTTTTTTAATTGATTATTGTGTATTCTACTAATCTGTTTTGTATAATTTTTAAATTGGTTCGTCTAATTTTTTTAATCTGTTTCATATAATTTTTTTAGGTTTCGAAATTTACATGATTTTCATGTTTATTTTTTATATGGTTCATGTAATATATATATATATATATATGATTTTAAAAATATGGTTATGTTTTTTCAAAAATTGAGGAAATATATAAAAATTTGTGTGTGTGTGCATGTGTGTATGTATATTGATTTGATATGATAATTTATTTCATAATAACGTGTAAAAATAAATTTGATGTAAATAAATTTGATTATGTGTTATATATATATATATTCCAAAATATAGTATAATGATGATTATAAAATAATAATATTTAATAATAATTTATAATATAATATTAATAAATAATTTATAATATTTAATAATAATAGTATTAATTTATAATATTAAAAATAATATTAAAAATTTATAATTAAAATTTAAAAATATAGTATAATAATTGTTAACAGTAATTTATATTACCAAGAGGGTACAGGAGGCATGAAAACTTATTACTACTAAATTTTACCAAAAAAGTAAAGGAAAAGACAAGAGAAAATGGAAATGGAAAGTGTAAAAAATAGGTAAGCCCACATCCATAAAAAACAACAATATATCATGGATCTGTGTAGTCATGCTCAGACTCAAGGTAAGCATCCCCAGAATAAGTCACATATTCTTATTCTCACTGTAGATTCTGTTTCATGAAAAGTGGAATGTATATCTCCTTTTTCTTTTCTTTCTCTGGAGTGAGTTGAGCCCTAGAACGACCACGCCCTCGCATTACATCCCAACCCTCCCGGTGACGTCCACAACCACGGTTTTTTGGGTGTCAACCTCATCTCCAATATCTTTTTTTCAAAGGCTCGTCATTAAGAGGCTTAAAGATTTTAACAGCTTCTATATCCATAGTTTGATCATGATTTTTTTCAAAAGGGGTAGCCTTCCTTGGAACCAAAAATATCTTATTGTCCACACATTTCTATTTACCATTTCATGATTTAATTTTGAAATCATAAATCATGGATTGATCCTTGATATCTTTCTTCTTATTGAACTCTAACCATTCCTCAAAATGAGAAACCAAATAAGCGTCGTGTGATGTCCCACTGCGAGATCTTCCAGCACTTCCCTCACCTGCAGTCAGTGCAACATCACCAACAATATCGGTCTATGTAACAACCCGATATTTTCTGATAAGTATTCTTTTTAATGTCATGTGTTTTATGCTACGACAGTATTATCTTGTTCTCTATTCCACACTCTATTAGCTTGAAGTATACACAACACTATTCTTAGATTGTGTTACACACAATTTCAAGTTCGTTTTATAATAGTCATTCTATGCAACATTGAGTGTGTGTGTGTATATATATATATATATTCAATTTATAAATTAAATATGGTTGGATTCTGTTATACGAAATAATAAAGGATTCTTGCACAACACTCAACCCTGACTTGGCTTGCATTACACGCAATCGCAACCTTCCTCGATAGCGTGTGTTGTACGCAATACCGGGTTTTACTAAACAACGATATATTATTATAATATTGTTATGAACTAGTCGTTATGAATAGTATTAATTAAATTTTGAATTTTATAACATTATTATTCATCTTAAACATTTTCTAGAACATGGTATAAGATCAAAATAAATTTTTCGGGTAAAATAAGTATTTTTCAAAAAATTCAGTTTTGCCGCCTTTTGATGGCGCACCCACATTAAATCTAGTTTTTGACATGTTTATAAGTTCAATATTACAAAATAAAATTATTATTTGGAATCAGGATATAAAATTTTACCTTGGATAAATTTTTTCCTATTATTCTGGTAACTTTCATATTTTAATGAATAGTAAAAACACGCTATATTTTAATTAAAACATCTTTTTTTTCATCTTAATAACTTTTGTTGATAAATTATAATATTGAATGGTTTTAAAGTATAAATAGATTATATTTTTACCATTTAATATAATGTATGTCATTAGCATTGATTTTACATTGAATTCGAAGGTTAAATAAATTCAATCTTTTGCAATGTTTTAAACAAAAACTCGTTTTCTTTCCACAACGGGGTTAATTTTAAATTAATTTCTGCAACTTCTGTGTATTGAATATGGAAAAATGGATTCTATATTTGGATGATGTGGGTGAAAATTATATTAATAGAATACTTTTTATTTTTGGGCTTTATGATTAATAACAACAGTAAATTTTATTTACCATAGTAAAAGGTAAATTGGGTAATTAAGGGTAAATATAATATTATAAAATTATCCTAATATATGTCTTAATACAATTGGATGATAATAATTTATCCTAAGACATATTTGGGTCGAAATGGAATCCATTTGAACCCATGTGGAGGTGATTAAGACCTTTAGTTTATTTTATTTAAAGGAATGTGAAATATGTCTCACTCAACTTTAATAATTAAAGTATTTTTAATATAAGTTTATACAGAATATAAATTCTGTTATAAATACTCATTTTAAATATAAAATGTTTTTATTTTTCATGGTTATTTTTTGTAATTTTTAAGAGTTATTTAATTACCGTATTATCTTATACATTAATGATGCAGAAATTATTTATTTAGTGAAAAATCAAAAATATAGTTTTTATTGAAATAGTAATACATATCAAAAGGCCAACAAAACTGCACAAAACATATTATTAGTGTATATATAAACCCTAATCATCCACTGGCCGAATTTTGGGCCATTTGGATCCTTATTAAGGCGATTATGACACTTATATTATTTTATTTTAAAAGATTCCAAAGTTGTCACCTTCATAATTTAATAAATATAACAATTTAAATATTGTGATTTTAAGATGATAAATTCGACTAAAAGTATTATATTTAAAGGTAATAGATTTATCTTCATCATAAGATTTTAGTTTTAATTTTTATGCAACAAATAAGTATATTAAATAATTATACAAAAATGTTGTAGTAATTATTTTATTAAGAGATAAACAAAATAAATGATTTTAAAAATAATAAAATAAATATTATATGAACTATTTAATGTTTTACAATAATTTTATAGATACATATGACCTTTTATGAATATATTAAATCTTTTAGTTCTAACATTTATTCTGTATATATTTTATTTAAATTCAAATAAATGAATAGTGTCAAAATTGACACTATTGTTATTTTATAAAAATAACATATTATAAAATTGTTTAAAAAACCACAAAAATATTTAAAAATTATAAATTTAAATTTATATGGTATAAAATTTTATAAATTATCCAATTATAGACAATTCAAGATAAATAAGTAATTATTTGTTATAATTTAATATTTAGAATGTTATTACCACAAATAAAATTAAATTGATTAAATAAGGATAAATCAAGTTGATAATGTTTAAAATAAATTCCTAACATGTATAGATTTTATTGGATGATTAATTACAACCCTATATCATCTAATATTCGGATAGGAGTCATTTTTAAAGTTTTTATGTGGGTTTTGGATTTAATATAAATTAATATTTTTAAGATTTCCAAAGGTGCCACTCTCCTCTCTTATAAAAGGGAACCTCCTCCCTCTCCTCCTCACACCAATTTGAGCCTTCAAGTTCGGCCAACCCCTGAAAATTTCACTTCCCCACTTCCCTAGAAACATCCTAGAGGTCCTGGTCTTCTTCAAATACCAATTTTAGTGCCCTAAGAGGAGGTCTCAAAGAGGCGCTTAAAAGAAGAGGTAATGTCCGTTACCGATTCTTTCAACTTTATTTCTTCATCCACTTCTTCTTCTTTAGTTGTTTCATTATTAAGTAATAACATCAGTATCACTAATATACTTATATTTTATTATAGTTATGAAACAACCATATTTCACCATCTATCCATCCTATGGAAAACGAAATCATCCCGCGTGCGTACGTACGGAATACCGTCTCCACGTCGTGGTGTAATCTATTTTCCACCACCACATTACTTGGATGGGTATAATGGTGTAAATAATGACTATATATGATTATTTTAAAGTGATATTGATTCTTAAATAGTATACATACAATCCCATTCAATTCCATGGGACCGATATCATCGCTCGTGCGTACGTACGGATTACCGTCTCCACGACGCGATGAGATTCATTTTCCATGTAAATAATTAAAGAATGATTATAAAGTATATATAATAAGTAATAATGAAATATATGAAATAATAATTCTACTGGATTTATGTACATATATATGTATGTCATATACTTAATTCCATTCAATTCAATAAGGAAATGAAAACAGCGTCCATGCGTACGTACGGCCTACCGTCTCCATGAACGGTGTATTTCCTTCCATTTATTGATATATTATATATATGTATATTATGAAAATATATTATATATAAATCATGTTTTACATTCTGGATGTAATTAATCATGATCTATGTAATCATATGAATAATTACAAGTTAAAACACGAACGACAAATGAAACGATTTTACCCAAAACGCCACTTTAACATGAATTTACAAAAGAACATGTAATATAAAGTTATAAATGAACCATATATGATATAATAACAATGAATATGATTCTTTAATAATTCACTGACATTATTTAAATCATTATACAGTAGTTTTGGATATGTACGAAGCATATTGGACCTAAGGTAAGGGATAATTTTGCAAATCTCATTTTTATCCGAGATTGCTTATTCGTAAGTATTTACTGGGGTTATTTCTATCATATATGTCCACGTTTTATAAAAATGTATTATTGTATGTTTAAAGTCCTTTTTCCCATTTTTACTTTTACCCCTTGGTATGGAAGGAATCTTTCTTTTATTTACCCTATAAGGTACTTTTTTGACTTTTCCGACAAAAGTATGAGAAGAATGTTTTTTTAACGTATACGGCATGAAAGGATTGTTATGGTTTTATAAAGCCTTATTTTCATGAAGCTTCCTCCAAAATATTTCATGAATATTTTCAACAAAATCATTTTCATTTATAATTTCATGACATTTTGGGAAAAGAAAATGATTTTGAAGAAGAAAGGATATTTTCCTCAGGAATTCATTTCAAGTGTTTTATCAAAACCATTTTTCATCTATGATAAAATTATTTCATATGTGTATGTTTCAAGTATATTGTCTCTATGATTTACATGGTCTCAATTTCCTTATTATGAAATGATATCAATTTTTTTATATGGATTATGTGATGATGGGATGATGTTTATGAACCCCATTTAATTTATTGGGTTATTATGTTTATTTTGTGGCACAAGTAAGAATGATTTCATTATGAGATGGGTGAGATCTATATCTCCCTACAATGCATTGGGTAAAGATTTATATCTCATTAGATAAACATTTCTGGAACGGTGAGTTAATCCGGTTCAGTGTTATAGGACTGAAACGAGGAATGAACTCGATCCAGAAAGGGACTTTGTCCACTAAGATGGTCTTGGCAGCAATGCATTGGCTAATATGGAAATCATGACATGTACTGAATGGTTTCCACAATTAAATGTTTTACTCCCATGCTATTTTATGATGTTAATGTTTCTTTATGATATATTCCTTTCATACTTCCAAGATTTATGTCTTTGCTCAAGGTTTTAATGTTTATATTTCATGTTCAAGTTTTTTCTTTCAAATGTTTATGGATTGTTTTATGTTCTCTCTGTTTTCCCTTAATGAGGATTTGAGCTCGCCCTTTAAATGTATTATTTTCACCAGGAAATAAAGAAAGGTTTTAGGTAAGGAAGCAAAAAGGGGAAGATCTTTATGGGCATTTTTGAAGATCTTTCAACATGATTAGAAGTTTATATTCCAGGTTTCCAAAGACACTAAACTATTAAGGTCCTTAAGTTTTGGTTTTTGTTATGTATTAAGTATTCCGCAAAAGTAATGTATTGTCCATGTACATCAAGCTTCGGGTCTCTACAGTTGGTATCAGAGGAAATTTTTAGTCAGCCTTTGGAAACTAGGATGCGAAAACGTTAGTGAGATCCCTAATGATATTTCTAAGGTATGTTTAGGGATGTCCCTAAGGATAAGTATACGTATAAGATATAGTCCTAGAACTACGGTAACGATCTTAGAATTTAACCTAATATGTTAGATATTGAGGGTACTCCCCCTTTACTATGTTTTTTTCCCTAGCATGATTTTTGCCTCTCACACTATTATTTTTGGCTTTTAGAAAATGGCTGGAAACATGAAGATTCATGATAATGGAAGATATGATGGACAATGGAATGATATTCTTCATGAGAAACCAAATGAAATGGGATTTGGAGGTCCAAACATCGTTATTATTCCTAATCAGAAATCTCATAATATGATCAATAATCTCAACTTTGGTATGTTTCTCGACTCAGATAATAAGAGAAAGATGGAGTTTCATGATGAACATAGAGGAAAGAAAGTTCAATTTCCCTCATGTAAATCATGTGGGAAGAGGCATCGGGGAGATTGTTTCAAAGGAACTGGAAGATGCTTTGGGTGTGGAAAAGAAGGACACAAAGCCCATAAGTGCAAAGGAAAAGGTTCAGTTAACACCATGGACAAGGATAATGGTATTCCTACGACATCAACAATGATTAGATGTTTTAAATGTGGAATGTATGGGCATTATGCAAACCAATTCCCTAAGGGAAAATCTCATGAAGAGAATCATCATGGTCATATGAGTAGTATTTATGTGGATGATGATGAAGAGACTACAAATGAAATATGAGATGAAAGAAATGATGATGCTCAGTCAGTGGTTTAATAAGTTAGTGGAATGATTGTATGTTTATAAAGAATAATGTATGGTACTATGGAATAAAGAATCATCTAAGGATTGTTACACTATTGTTTTTTCTAAATTATTTGAAAGTATATGTTGAATGGTACTGGTAACCATGAAAGGTTAATTCAGATATTTTTGGAAAGTAGATTATATGCACATAATGAATGGATAAGAAGATAATGAGGTGTTTGATTGTATTAATGATCTCATGACTTCTATAAGGACTAAGTGATATTATAGTTTGAGTATATAGAATTTTTTGGATTTCGGTATGTGTAATGTGTTAAAATTTAACAACATTCATGTTTTCACTAAGTTTCAATGGGTATTCATTCTTCAAGAGAATACATGATTAAGGTATTCACAAGTTTGTAATTTGACCAACAAGATATATCTTATGATATATTGGGGATAAATGATGGCATTCACGTGATTGTTATGTGACATTTCAAGTAATCATTTTCTTTATACTATGATCTTGGACCGGATTATTTTAGATAAGCCTAAAGATTGGAATGGATTATATTGGACATTAGTTAGTATTGTTTAAGGATAGAAATATTTTGATATTCTTTATGGGATGTTATAGTAATGTAGTTTTAGAATAAGGACAACCTGCAGGACGGGCGACAACCCACCGCGTTGGACAAGGCTGTGGCAATCGAACCCACAACTAATGTGCGACTAGCCTTTATTACATACCACTGGCCTACAGGAAGTCCCTGGTTAGTAGAAACTAGTTTTATTTTATTAATTGGTATGATATATGAATTATAAGTTCATTTTTGGAATCATATATGATTAACCTCACCATAGATGGACTTATGTATATTTGATAACTTTTGCTAACCTTTTGTTTGAAACAGATGGAATGACCCATCATTCTATCACATGATCTATTAACACTTCACGAATAAAAAATTCAACTTCATTTCTTTAAGAGATGAAGTGGGAAATTGTTCAAAGCACGAACAACAGTGAGATTATACCAAAATCAAGCAAGTACTTCTTCTAATTCAAAATTTTCAACTTTAGGGAAATGATATTGAAATCCAAAAATGTTGTCTTAGTGCTCTTATATCCGATGAATCACATGGTACCTTATATCATCAAAAATTTATGGCTTTGTGATTATTGGATTTTTCATAGCCATGTCCTCTACCACTCTCCATCAGAACATGATGGGTAGATTTTTCTTCCATATCCATATTTTCACATATGTTCTCCTATGTGGGAACCCAATGATTAGTTAATTTGGGTAATCGTTATGTTTCATACTTTAGTTTTAAAATTTTAGATTTGGTATTTCATTTTACGATGTGTGTTGTAATTAATGAAACTTTCAAGTAGAAAACCATGTATAACCCCAACGAATTTCGAGGGCAAAATTCATTTTAAGGGGGATAGAATGTAACAACCCGATATTTTATGATAAGTATTCTTTTTAATGTCATGTGTTTTATGCTACAACAAGATTATATTATTCTATATTCCAAACTGTATTAGCTTGAAGTATACGCAACACTATTCTTAGATTGTGTTACACACAATTTCAAGTTCGTTTTATAATAGTCATTCTACGCAACATTGAGTGTGTGTGTGTGTATATATATATATATTCAATGTATAAATTAAATATGGTTGGATTCTGTTATAAGAAATAATAAAGGATTCTTGCACAACACGCAACCCTGACTTGGCTTGCATTACACGCAATCACGACCTTCCTCGATAGCGTGTGTTGTACGCAATACCGGGTTTTACTAAACGACGATATATTATTATAATATTATTATGAACTAGATGTTATGAATAGTATTAACTAAATTTTGAATTTTATAACATTATTATTCATCATACATATTTTCTAGAACATGGTATAAGAACAAAATAAATTTTTCAGGTAAAATAAGTATTTTTCAAAAAATGCAGTTTTGCCGCATTTTGATGGAGCACCCACTTTAAATATAGTTTTTGACATTTTTATAAGTTCAATTATACAAAATAAAATTATTATTTGGAATGAGGATATAAAATTTTACCTTGGATAAAATTTTCATATTATTCTGTAACTTTCATATTTTAATGAATAGTAAAAACACGCTATATTTTAATTAAATACAACTTTTGTTCATCGTAATAACTTATCTAGTTAAATTATAATATTTAATGTTTTTAAAGTATAAATATAATATATTTTTACCATTTAATATAATGTATGTCATTATCCTTGATTTTACATTGAATTCGTAGGTTAAATAAATTCAATCTTTTGCAATGTTTTAAACAAAAACCTGTTTTCTTTCCACAACGCGATTAATTTTAATTTAATTTCTGCAACTTCTGTGCATTGAATTTGGAAAAATGGATTCCATATTTGGAATCCGTGGGTCCAAATTATATTAATATACTACTTTTTATTTTTGGGCTTTATGAATAGTAACAACAGTAAATTTTATTTACCATAGTAAAAGGTAAATTGGGTAATTAAGGGTAAATATAATATTATAAAATTATCCTAATACATGTATTAATACAATTGGATGATTATAATTTGTCCTAAGTCATATTTTGGACGAAATGGAATCCATTAGAACCCACTTGGAGGTGATTAAGACCTTTAATTTATTTTATTTAAAGGAAAGTGAAATATGTCTCACTCAACTTTAATAATTAAAGTATTTTTAATATAAGTTTATAGAGAATATAAATTCTGTTATAAATACTAATTTGAAAAATAAAATTTTTTTCTTTGTCATGGTAATTTATTTGTAATTTTTAAGAGTTATTTAATTACCTAATTATCTTATACATTAATGATGCAGAAATTATTTATTTTGTGAAAAATCAATAATATAGTTTTTATTGAAATAGTAATACATATCAAAATGCCCAAAAATCCGCACAAAACTTATTATTAGTGTATATATAAACTCTAATCATCCAATGGCCGAATGTTTGACCATTTGGTTCCTTATAAAGGCGATTATGACACTTATATTATTTTATTTTAAAAGATTCCAAAGTTGTCACCTTCATAATTTAATAAATATAACAATTTAAATATTGTTATTTTAAGATGATAAATTCGCGTAAAATTATTATTTCAAAATTTAATGTATTTATATTCATCATAGTATTTTATTTTTAATTTTTATGTGACAAATAAGTATATTAAATAATTATACAAAAATGTTGTAGTAATTATTATATTAAGAGATAAACCAAATAAATGGTTTTAAAAATAATAAAATAAATATTATATGAACTATTTAATGTTCTACACTAATTTTATAGATACATATGTCCTTTTATGAATATATTAAAGCTTTTAGTTCAAACATATATTCTGTATATATTTTATTTAAATTAAAATAAATGAATAGTTTCAAAATTGACATTATTGTTATTTTATAAAAAGAACATATTGTAAAATTGTTTAAAAATAACAAAATTATTTAAAAATTATAAATTTAAATTTATATGGTCTAACATGTTATAAAGTATCCAATTATGTAAAATTAACGATAAATAAGTAATTATTTGTTATAATTTAAAATTTAAAAAGTTATTACCACAAATAAAATTAAATTGATTAAATAAGGATAAATCAAGTTGATAATGTTTAAAATAAATTCCTAACATGTCTAAATTTTATTGGTTGATGATATTACAACCCTATATCATCTAATATTCGGATATGAGTCATTTTTAATGTTTTTAAGTGGGTTTGGGATTTAATATAAATTAATATTTTTAAGATTTCCAAAGGTGCCCCTCTCCTCCCTTATAAAAGGGCACCTCCTCCCTCTCCTCCTCACACCAATTTGAGCCTTCAATATTGGCCAAACCCTACCCATTTCACTTCCCCACTTCAATATAAACATCCTAGAGGTCCTGGTATTCATCAAAAACCAATTTTAGTGCCCTGAGAGGATGTCTCAAAGAGGCACTTCAAAGAAGAGGTAATGTCCGTTACCGATTCTTTCAACATTATTTATTCTTACACTTATTCTTATTTAGTTGTTTTATTATGAAGTAATAACATCAGTATCACTCATATACTGATATGTTATTATAAGTATGAAACAACCATATTTCACCATCTATCCATCCTACGGAAAACGAAATCACCGCGCGTGCGTACGTACGGAATACCGTCTCCATGTCGTGGTGTAATCTTTTTTCCACCACCACATTACTTGGATGGGTATAATGGTGTAAATAATGACTATATATGATTATTTTAAAGTGATATTGGTTATTAAATAGTATACATACAATACCATACAATTCCATGGGTCTGATATCATCGCTCGTGCGTACGTACGGATTACCGTCTCCACGACGCGATGAGATTCATTTTGCATGTTAAAAATTAAAGAATGATTATAAAGTATATATAATAAGTAATAATGAAATATATGACATAATAATGATACTGGATTTATGTACATATACATGTATGTCATATACTTAATTCCATTCAATTCAATAAGGAAATTAAAACAGCATCCATGCGTACGTACGGTCTACCGTCTCCATGAATGGTGTATTTCTTTCCATTTATCGATATATTATATATATGTATATTCTGAATATATATTATATATAAATCATGTTTTACATTATGGATGTAATTAATCATGATCTAAGTAATCATATGAATAATTACAAGTCCAAACTTGAACGACAAATGATACGATTTTACCCAAAATGCTACTTTCACATGAATTAACAAAAGAACGGGTAACATAAAGTCATAAGTGAACCATATATGATATAATAACAATGAATATGATTTTTTAATAAGTCAAAGACATTATTTAAATCAATATATAGGAGGTTTGGATACGTACAAAGAATATCGGACCTAAGGTAAGGGATAATTTTGCAAATCTCATTTTTATCTGAGATTGCTTATTTGTAAGTATTTACTGGGGTTATTGCTATCATCCATGTCCATGTTTTATAAAAATGTATTCATGTATGTTTAAAGTCCTTTTTAACCATTTTTACTTTTACCCATTGGTATGGAAGTAATCTTTCTTTTATTTACCGTATAAGGTACTTTTTTGACTTTTCTGACAAAAGTACGAGAAGAATGTTTTTTTAACGTATACGGCATGAAATGGTTTTTATGGTTTTATAAAGCCTTATTTTCATGAAGCTTCCTCCAAAATATTTCATGACTATTTTCAACAAAATCATTTTCTTTTATAATTTCACGACATTTTGGGAAAAGAAAATGATTTTGAAGAAGAAAGGATATTTTCCTCAGGAATTCATTTCAAGTGTTTTATCAAAACCATTTTTCATCTAAGATGAAATTATTTCATATGTGTATGTTTCAAGTAAACTCTCTCTATGATTTACATGGTTTCACTTTCCTTATTATGAAATTATATCCATTTCTTTTATATGGATTATGTGATGATGGGATGATTTTTATGAAACCCATTTTATTTATTGGGTTATTATGTTTATTTTGTGGAACAAGTAAGAATGATTTCATTATGAGATGGGTGGGACCTATATCTCCCTCCAATTAATTGGGTAAATATTTATATCTCATGAGATAGACATGTCTGGAATGGTGAGTTAATCTGGTTCAGTGTTACAGGACTGAAACGAGGAATGAACTCGATTCAGAAAGGGACTTTTTCCACAAAGATGGTCTTGGAAACAATGCCTTGGATACTATGGAAATCATGACATGTGCTGAATGGTTTCCATAATTACATGTTTTAGTCCCATGCTATTTTATCATGCGTAATTTTTCTTTATGATATATGCCTTACGTACTTCCAAGATTTATGTCTTTGCTCAAGGTTTTAATGTTTATATTTCATGTTCAAGTTTTTTCTTTCAAATTTTTATAGATTGTTTTATGTTCTCTCTGTTTTCCCTTACTGAGCATTTGAGCTCACCATTTATATGTTTTATTTTCACTAGGAAATAAAGAAAGGTTTTAGGTAAGGAAGAAAAAAGGGGAAGATCTTTATGGGATTTGTTGAAGATCTTTCAACATGATTAGAAGTTTATATTCCAAGTTTCCAAAGACACTAAACTATTATGGTCCTTGAGTTTTGGTTATTGTTATGTATTAAGTATTCCGCAAAAATAATGTATTTTCCATGTACGTCAAGCTTTGGGTCTCTATAGTTGGTATCAGAGGAAATTTTTAGTCAGCCTTTGGAAACTAGGATGCAAAAACGTTAGTGAGATCCCTAATGATATTTCTAAGGTATGTTTTGGGATGTCCCTAAGGATAAGTATATGTATAGGATATAGTCCTAGAACTACAATAACGATCTTATTATTTAACCTAAGATGTTAGATATTGAGGGTACTCCCCCTTTACTATGTTGTTTTCCCTAGCATGATTTTTTCCTCTCACACTATTATTTTTGGGTTTTAGAAAATGGCTGGAAACATTAAGATTCACGATAATGGAGGATATGACGGACAATGGAATGATATTCTTCATGAGAAACCAAATGAAACGTGATTTGGAATTCCAAACATCGTTATTATGCCTAATCATAAATCTCATAATATGATCAATAATCTCAACTTTGGTAAGTTTCCTGACTCAAATAATAAGAGAAAGATGGAGTTTCTTGATGATCATAGAGGAATGAAAGTTCAATTTCCCTCATGTAAATCATGTGGGAAGAGGTATCGGGGAGATTGTTTCAAAGGAACTGGAAGATTCTTTAGTTGTGGAAAATAAGGAAACAAAGAAAGTAAGTGCAAAGTAAAAGGTTTAGTTAACACCATGGACAAGGATAATGGTATTGCTACGACATCAATAAAGATTAGATGTTTTAAATGTGGAATTTATGGGAATTATGCAAACCAATGCCCTAAGGGAAAATCTCATGAAGAGAATCAGCATGGTCATATGAGTAGTATTTATGTGGATGATGATGAAGAGACTACAAATGAAATATGAGATGAAAGAAATGATGAAGGTCAGTCCGTGGTTTAAGAAGATAGTGGAATGATTGTATGTTTATAAAGAATAATGTATGGTACTATGGAATAAAGAATCATCTAAGGATTGTTACACTATTGTTTTTCCTAAAGTATTTGAAAGTATATGTTGAATGGTACCGGTAACCATGAAAGGTTAATTCAGATATTTTTGGAAAGTAGATGATATGCACATAATGAATGGATAAGAAGATAATGAGATGTTTGATTGTATTCATGCGCTCATGACTGCTATAAGGACTAAGTGATATTATAGTTTGAGTATATAGAATTTTTGGGATTTCGGTATGTGTAATGTGTTAAAATTTAACAACATTAATGTTTTCACTAAGGTTAAATGGGTATTCATTCCTCAAGGGAATACATTATTATGGTATTAACATGTTTGTAATTTGACCAACAAGATATATCTTATGATATATTGGGGATAAATGATGGCATTCACGTGATTGTTATGTGACATTTCAAGTAATCATTTTCTTTATACTATGAGCTTGGACCGAAGTATTTTAGATAAGCCTAAAGATTGGGATGGATTATGTTGGACATAAGTTAGTATTGTTTAAGGATAGAAATTTTTTGATATTATTTATGGGATGTTATAGTAATGTAGTTTTAGAAAAAGGACAACCTGTAGGATGGGCGACAACCCATCGCATCGGACAAGGCTGTGGGAATCGAACCCACAACTGAAGTGTGACTAGCCTTTATCCCATACCACTGGCCTATAGGAAGTCCCTGGTTAGTAGAAACAAGTTTTATTTTATTAAGCGGTATGATATATGAAGTATAAGTTCATTTTTGGAATCGTATATGATTAACCTCACCATAGATGGACTTATGTATATTTGATAACTTTTTCTATCCTTTTGTTTGAAACAGATGGAATGACCCATAATTCTATCACAAGATCTATTAACACATCACGAATAACAAATTCAACTTCATTTATTTAAGAGATGAAGTGGAAAATTGTTCAAGGCACGAACAACAGTGAGATTATACCAAAATCAAGCAAGTATTTCTTCTAATTCAAAATTTTCAACTTTAGGGAAATGATATTGAAATCCAAAAATGTTTTCCTAGTGCTCTTATATCCGATGAATCAGATGGTACCTTAGATTATCACAAATTTATGACTTTGTGATTGTTGTCTTTTTCATAGTCATGTCCCTACCACTCTCCATCAAAACTTGATGGTTAGATTTTTCTTCTATATCCATATTTTAACATATGTTCTCCTATGTGGAAACCCAATGATTAGTTAATTTGGGTAACCATTACGTTTCATACATTAGTTTTTAAATTTAAGTTTTGGAATTTCATTTTACGATGTGTGTTGCAATTAAAGAAACTTTCAAGTAGAAAACCATGTATAACCCCGACGAATTTCGAGGGAGAAATTCATTTTAAGCGGGGTAGAATGTAAAAGACTGATATTTTATGATAATTATTCTTTTTAATGTCATGTGTTTTATACTACAACAAGATTATCTTGTGCTATATTCCACACTGTATTAGCATGAAGTATACGAAAAACTATTCTTAGATTGTGTTACACACAATTTCATGTTCGTTTTATAATAGTCATTCTACGCAACATTGAGTGTGTGTATATATATATATATATTCAATGTATAAATTAAATATGGTTGGATTATGTTATACAAAATAATAAAGGATCCTTGCACAACATGCAACCCTTACTTGGCTTTCATTACACGCAATAGCGACCTTCCTCGATAGCGTGTGTTGTACGCAATACCGGGTTTTACTAAACAACGATATATCATTATAATATTATTATGAATTAGATGTTAATAATATTGTTAACTAAATTTTGAATTTTATAACATTACTATTTATCTTACACATTTTCTAGAATGTGGTATAAGAACAAAATAAATTTTTCGAGTAAAATTATTATTTTTCAAAAAAATGCAGTTTTGCCGCCTTTTGATGGCGCACCCACTTTAAATATAGTTTTTGACATGTTTATAAGTTCAATTTTACAAAATAAAATTATTATTTTTAATAAGGATATAAAATTTTACCTTGGATAAATTTTTCATATTATTCTGGTAACTTCCATATTTTAATGAATAGTAAAAACACGCTATATTTTAATAAAAAAAAATCTTTTTTTCATCGTAATAACTTATGTTGTTAAATTATAATATTGAATGTTTTTAAAGTATAAATATAATATATTTTTATGATTTAATATAATGAATTTCATTATCCTTGATTTTACATTGAATTCGTAGGTTAAATAAATTCAATCTTTTGTAATGTTTTAAACAAAAACTCCTTTTCTTTCCACAATGGGATTAATTTTAATTTAATTTCTGCAACTTCTATGTATTGAATTTGTAAAAATGGATTCCATATTTGGAATCCGTGGGTCCAAATTATATTAATAGACTACTTTTTATTTTTGAGCTTTATGAATAGTAACAATGGTAAATTTTATTTACCATAGTAAAAGGCAAATTGGGTAATTAAGGGTAAATATAATATTATAAAATTATCCTAATACATGTCTTAATACAATTGGATGATTATAATTTGTCCTAAGCCATATTTGGGTCGAAATGGAATCCATTAGAACCCACTCGGAGGTGATTAAGACCTTTAATTTATTTTATTTAAAGGAAAGTGAAATATGTCTCACTCAACTTTAATAATTAAAGTAATTTTAAAATAAGTTTATACAGAATATAAATTCCTTTATAAATACACATTTGAAATATAAAATTTTTTTATTTGTCATGGTAAATTATTTGTAATTTTTAATATTTATTTAATTAACTTATTATCTTATACATTAATGATGCATAAATTATTTATTTAGTGAAAAATCAATAATATAGTTTTTATTGAAATAGTAATACATATAAAAAGGCCCAAAAATCTGTACAAAACTTATTATTAGTTTATATTTAAACACTAATCATCCACTGGCCGAAGTTTTGACCATTTTGATCCTTATTAAGGCGATTATGACACTTATATTATTTTATTTTAAAAGATTCCAAAGTTCTCACCTTCATAATTTAATAAATATAACAATTTAAATATTGTGATTTTAAGATGATAAATTCGAGTAAAAGTATTATTTTGAAATTTAATAGATTTATCTTCATCATAGGATTTTATTTTTAATTTTTATGCAAAAATAAGTATATTAAATAATTATACAAAAATGTTGTAGTAATTATTTTATTAAGAGATAAACCAAATAAATGGTTTTAAAAATAATAAAATAAATATTATATGAACTATTTAATGTGCTCCAATAATATTTTAGAAACTTATGAACTTTTATGAATCTATTAAAGCTTTTATTTCGAACATCTCTTCTGTATATATTTTATTCAAATTCAAATAAATGAATAGTATCAAAATTGACACTATTGTTATTTTATAAAAATAACATGTTTCAAAATTGTTTAAAAATAAAAAAAATTATTTAAAAAATATAAATTTAAATTTATATGGTATAAAATATTATAAAGTATCCAATTATGGTGAATTCACGATAAATAAGTAATTATTTGTTATAATTTAAAATTTAGAATGTTATTACCACAAGTAAAATCAAATTGATTAAATAAGGATAAATCAAGTTGATAATGTATAAAATAAATTCATAACATGTCTAAATTTTATTGGTTGATGATCTTACAACCCTATCTCATATAAAATTCTGATATGAGTCATTTTAAATGTTTTTAAGTGGGTTTGGGATTTAATATAAATTAATATTTTTAAGATATCCAAAGGTGCCCCTCTCCTCCCTTATAAAAGGGCACCTCCTCCCTCTCCTCCTAACACCAATTTGAGCCTTCAAGCTCAGCAAAACCCTGACCATTTCACTTACCCACTTCCCTTAAAACATCCTATAGGTCTTGGTCTTCTTCAAATACCAAATTTAGTGCCCTAAGAGGAGGTCTCAAAGAGGCGCTTCAAAGAAGAGGTAATGTCCGTTAACGATTCTTTCAACTTTATTTCTTCTTCCACTTATTCTTCTTTAGTTGTTTTATTATGAAGTAATAACATCAGTATCACTAATATATTTATATGTTATTATAAGTATTAAACAACCATATTTCACCATCTATCCATCCTATGGAAAACGAAATCACCGTGTGTGCGTACATACGGAATACCGTCTCCACGCCGTGGTGTATTCTATTTTCCACCACCACATTAATTGGATTGGTATAATGGTGTAAATAAGGAATATATGTGATTATTGTAAAGTTATATTGATTCTGAAATAGTATAAATACAATCCCATACAATTTCATGGGACCGATATCATCGCTCGTGCGTACGTACGGATTACTGTCTCCACGACGCGATGAGATTCATTTTCCATGTTAAAAATTAAAGAATGATTATAAAGTATATATAATAAGTAATAATGAAATATATGACATAATAATGCTACTGGATTTATGTACATATATTTTTATGTCATATACTTAATTCCATTCAATTCAATAATGAAATGAAAACAGCGTCCATGCGTACGTACGACCTACCGTCTCCATGAATGGTGTATTTATTTCCATTTATCGATCTATTATATATATGTATATTCTGAATATATATTTTATATAAATCATGTTTTACATTCTGGATGTAATTAATCATGATCTGAGTAATCATATGAATAATTACAAGTAAAACACGAAGGAAAAATGAAACGATTTTACCCAAAACGCTACTTCAACATGAATTTACAAAAGAACGGGTAATATAAAGTCATAAGTGAGCCATATATTATATAATAACAATGAATATGATTCTGTAATAAGTCAATGACATTATTTAAATCATTATATAGGAGGTTTGGATACGAACGAAGCATATCGGACCTAAGGTATGGGATAATTTTGCAAATCTCATTTTTATCCGAGATTGCTTATTCGTAAGTATTTACTGGGGTTATTGCTATCATCCATGTCCATTTTTTATAAAAATGTATTCATGTATGTTTAAAGTCCTTTTTACCCATTTTTACTTTTACCTCTTGGTATGGAAGGAATATTTCTTTTATTTACCCTACAAGGTAATTTTTTGACTTTTCTGACAAAAGTACGAGAAGAATGTTTTTTAAGGTATACGGAATGAAAGGATTTTTACAGTTTTATAAAGCCTTATTTTCATAAAGCTTATTCAAAAATATTTCATGATTATTTTCAACAAAATTATTTTCTTTTATAATTTCCTGACATTTTGGGAAAAGAAAGTTATTTTGAACAAGAAAGGATATTTTCCTCAGGAATTCATTTCAAGTGTTTTATCAAAACCATTTTTCATCTAAGATGAAATTATTTCATATGTTTATGTTTCAAGTATAATGTCTCTATGATTTATATGGTTTCACTTTCCTTATTATGAATTGATATCCATTTCTTTTATATGGATTATGTGATGGTGGGATGATTTTTATAAAACCCATTTTATTTATTGGGTTATTATGTTTATTTTGTGGCACAAGTAAGAATGATTTCATTATGAGATGGGTGAGACCTATATCTCCCTCCAATGCATTGGATAAAGATTTATATATCATGAGATAGACATGTCTGGAACGGTGAGTTAATCCGGTTCAGTGTTACAGGACTGAAACGAGGAATGAACTCAATTCAGAAAGGGACTTTGTCCACTAAGATGGTCTTGGTAGCAATCCCTTGGCTACTATGGAAATCATGACATGTGCTGAATGGTTGCCACAATTACATGTTTTATTCCCATGCTATTTTATCATTCTTAATGTTTCGATATGATATATTCCTTATGTACTTCCAAGATTTATGTCTTTGCTCATGGTTTTAATGTTTATATTTCATGTTCAAGTTTTTCATTCAAATGTTTACAGATTGTTTTATGTTCTTTCTGTTTTCCCTTACTGAGCATTTGAGCTCACCCATGATATGTTTTATTTTCACTAGGAAATAAAGCAAGGATTTAGGTAAGGAAGAAAAAAGGGGTAGATCTTTATGGGAGTTGTTGAAGATATTTCAACATGATTAGAAGTTTATATTCCAAGTTTCCAAAGACACTAAACTATTACGGTCCTTGAGTTTTTGTTTTTGTTATGTATTAAGTATTCCGCAAAAGTAATGTATTGACCATGTACGTCAAGCTTCGTGTCTCTATAGTTGGTATGAGAGGAAAGGTTTAGTCAGCCTTTGGAAACTATGATGCGAAAACGTTAGTGAGATCCCTAATGATATTTCTAAGGTATGTTTAGGGATGTCCCTAAGGATAAGTATACGTATAGGATATATTCCTAGAACTACGGTAAAGTTCTTAGAATTTAACCTAAGATGTTAGATATTGAGGGTACTCCCACTTTACTATGTTGTTTTCCCTAGCATGATTTTTTCCTCCCACACTATTATTTTTGGGTTTTAGAAAATGGCTGGAAATAGGAAGATTCACGATAATGGAGGATATTACAGAAAATGGAATGATATTATTCATGACAAATCAAATGACACGGGATTTGGAAGTCCAAACATCGTTATTATGCCTAATCATAAATCTCATAATATGATCAATAATCTCAACTTTGGTAAGTCTCCGGACTCAGATAATAAGAGAAAGATAGAGTTTCATGATGATCATAGAGTAAAGAAAGTTCAATTTCCCTCATGTAAATCATGTGGGAAGATGCATCGGGGAGATTGTTTCAAAGGAACTGGAAGATTCTTTGGGTGTGGAAAAGAAGGACACAAAGCCAGTAAGTGCAAAGGAAAAGGTTCAGTTAACACCATGGACAAGGATAATGGTATTTCTACGACATCAACAATGATTAGATGTTTTAAATGTGGAATGTATGGGCATTATGCAAACCAATTCCCTAAGGGAAAATCTCATGAAGAGAATCAGCATGGTCATATGAGTAGTATTTATGTGGATGATGATGAAGAGACTTCAAATGAAATATGAGATGAAAGAAATGATGAAGCTCAGTCAGTGGTTTAAGAAGTTAGTGGAATGATTTTATGTTTATAATGAATAATGTATGGTACTATGGAATAAAGAATCATCTAAGGATTGTTACACTATTGTTTTTCCTAAAGTATTTGAAAGTATATGTTGAATGGTACCAGTAACCATGAAAGGTTAATTCAGATATTTTTGGAAAGTAGATGATCTGCACATAATTAACGGATAAGAAGATAATGAGATGTTTGATTGTATTCATGATCTCGTGATTGCTATAAAGAATAAGTGATATTATGGTTTGAGTATATAGAATTTTTGGGATTTTGGTATGTGGAATGTGTTAAAATTTAACAACATTCATGTTTTCACTAAGGTTCAATGGGTATTCATTCTTCAAGAGAATACATGATTAAGGTATTCACATGTTTGTAATTTTACCAACAAGATATATCTTATGATATATTGGGGATAAATGATGGAATTCATGTGATTGTTATGTGACATTTCAAGTAATCATTTTCTTTATACTATGAGCTTGGACCGAATTATTTTAGATAAGACTAAAGATTGGAATGGATTATGTTGGAAATAAGTTAGTATTATTTAAGGATAGAAATTTTTTTGATATTATTTATGGGATGTTATAGTAATGTAGTTTTAGAAAAATGAAAACCTGCAGGACGGGCGACAACCCATCGCGTCGGACAAGGCTGTGTGAATCGAACCCACAACTGAAGTGCGACTGGCCTTTATCGCATACCACTGGCCTACAAGAATTCCCTGGTTAGTACAAACTAGTTTTATTTTATTAAGTGGTATGATATATGAAGTATAAGTTCATTTTTGGAATCGTATATGATTAACCACATCATAGATGGACTTATGTATATTTGATAACTTTTGCTAACCTTTTGTTTGAAACAAATGGAATGACCCATCATTCTATCACAAGATCTGTTAACACTTCACGAATAACAAATTCAACTTCATTTCTTTAATAGATGAAGTGGGAAATTGTTCAATGCACGAACAACAGTGAGATTATACCCAAATCAAGCAAGTATTTCTTCTAATTCAAAATTTTCAACTTTAGGGAAATGATATTGAAAACCAAAAATGTTGTCCTAGTGCTCTTATATCCGATGAATCAGATTATACCTTAGATCATCACAAATTTATTGCTTCGTGATTGTTGGCTTTTTCATAGCCATGTCCTCTACCACTCTCCATCAGAACTTGATGGTTAGATTTTTCTTCCATATCCATATTTTCACATATGTTCTCCTATGTGGAAACCCAACGATTAGTTCATTTGGGTAACCATTAAGTTTCACACTTTATTTTTTAAATTTATGTTTTGGTATTTCATTTTACTATGTGTGTTGCAATTAATGAAACTTTCAAGTAGAAAACCATGTATAACCCTGACGAATTTCAAGGGAGAAATTCATTTTAAGGGGGGTAGAATGTAACAACCCGATATTTTATGATAAGTATTCTTTTTAATGTCATGTGTTTTATGCTACAACAAGATTATCTTGTTCTATATGCCACACTGTATTATCTTGAATTATACACTACACTATTCTTAGATTGTATTACACACAATTTCATGTTCGTTTTATAATAGTCATTCTACGCAACATTGAGTGTGTGTGTATATATATATATATATATTCAATGTATAAATTAAATATGGTTGGATTCTGTTATACGAAATAATAAAGGATTCTTTCACAACACGCAACCCTGACTTGGCTTGCATTACACCCAATCGCGACCTTCCTCGATAGCGTGTGTTGTATGCAATACCGGGTTTTACTAAACAACGATATATTATTATAATATTATTATGAACTAGACGTTATGAATATTATTAATGAAATTTTGAATTTTATAACATTATTATTCATCTTACACATTTTCTAGAACATGATATAAGAACAAAATAAATTTTTCAGGTAAAATAAGTATTTTTCAAAAAATGCAGTTTTGCCGCCTTTTGATGGCGCACCCACTTTATATCTAGTTTTTGACATGTTTATAAGTTAAATTTTACAAAATAAAATTATTATTTGGAATAAGGATATAAAATTTTACCTTGGATAAATTTTTCATATTATTCGAGTAACTTTCATATTTTAATGAATAGTAAAAACAAGCTATATTTTAATTAAAAAAACTTTTTTTCATCATAATAACTTATGTGGTTAAATTATAATATTGAATGTTTTTAAAGTATAAATAGAATATATTTTTACCATTTAATATTATGTATGTCATTAGCCTAGATTTTACATTGAATTTGTAGGTTAAATAAATTCAATCTTTTGCAATGTTTTAAACAAAAACTCGTTTTCTTTCCACAACGGGATTAATTTTAATTTAATTTCTTCAACTTCTGTGTATTGAATTTGGAAAAATGGATTCCATATTTGGAATCCGTGGGTCCAAATTATATTAATAGACTACTTTTTATTTTTGGGCTTTATGAATAGTAACAACAGAAAATTTTATTTATCATAGTAAAAGATAAATTGGGTAATTAAAGGTAAATATAATATTATAAAATTATCCTAATACATGTATTAATACAATTGGATGATTATAAGTTTTCCTAAGTCATATTTGGGTCGAAATGGAATCCATTAGAACCCACTTGGAGGTGATTAAGACCTTTAATTTATTTTATTTAAAGGAAAGTGAAATATGTCTCACTCAACTTTAATAATTAAAGTATTTTTAATATAAGTTTATACAGAATATAAATTCTGTTATAAATACTCATTTTAAATATAAAATTTTTTCCTTTTTCATGGTAATTTACTTGTAATTTTTGAGAGTTATTTAATTACCTTATTATCTTATACATTAATGATGCAGAAATTATTTATTTTATGAAAAATAAATAATATTGTTTTTATTGAAATATTAATACATATAAAAAGGCCCAAAAATCTTCACAAAACTTATTATTAGTGTATATATAAACCCTAATCATCCACTTGCCGAATTTTTGACCATTTGGATCCTTATAAAGGCGATTATGACACTTATATTATTTTATTTTAAAAAATTCCAAAGTTGTCACTTTCATAATTTAAATAATATAACAATTTAAATATTGTTATTTTGAGATTATAAATTATAGTAAAAGTATTATTTTCAAAGGTAATATATTTATATTCATTATAGGATTTTATTTTTAATTTTTATGCAACAAATAAGTATATTAAATAATTATACAAAAATGTTGTAGTAATTATTTTATTAAGAGATAAACCAAATAAATGGTTTTAAAAATAATAAAATAAATATTATATAAACTATTTAATGTTCTCCAATAATTTTCTAGATACATATGACCTTTTATTAATATATTAAATCTTTTATTTTGAACATACCTTCTGTATATATTTTATTTAAATTCAAATAAATGAATAGTTTCAAAATTGACACTATTGTTATTTTATAAAAATAACATATTATAAAATTGTTTAAAAATCACAAAAATATTTAAAAATTATAAATTTATATTTATATAGTCTAAAATGTTATAAAGTTTCCAATTATGGACAATTCACAACAAATAAGTAATTATTTGTTATAATTTAAAATTTAGAATGTTATTACCACAAATAAAATTAAATTGATTAAATAAAGATAAATCAAGTTGATAATGTTTAAAATAAATTCTTAACATGTATAAATCTTATTGGTTGATGATATTACAACCCTATGTCATCTAATATTCAGATATGAGTCATTTTGAAAGTTTTTAAGTAGGTTTTGGATTTAATATAAATTATTATTTTTAAGATTTCCAAAGGTGCCCCTCTCCCCCCTTATAAAAGGGCACCTCCTCCCTCTCCTCCTCACACCAATTTGAGCCTTCACGTTCGGCCAACCCCTGAAAATTTCACTTCCCCACTTCCCTAGAAACATCCTATAGGTCCTGGTCTTCTTCAAATACCAATTTTAGTGCCCTAAGAGGAGGTCTCAAAGAGGCGCTTAAAAGAAGAGGTAATGTCCGTTACCGATTCTTTCAACTTTATTTCTTCTTCCACTTCTTCTTCTTTAGTTGTTTCATTATTAAGTAATAACAACAGTATCACTAATATACTTATATGTTATTATAGGTATGAAACAACCATATTTCACCATCTATCCATCCTATGGAAAACGAAATCATCGCGCGTGCGTACGTACGGAATACCGTCTCCACGCCGTGGTGTAATCTATTTTCCACCACCACATTAATTGGATGGGTATAATGGTGTAAATAATGACTATATATGATTATTGTAAAGTGATATTGACTCTTAAATAGTATACATACAATCCCATACAATTCCATGGGACTGATATCATCGCTCGTGCGTACGTACGGATTACCGTCTCCACGACGCGATGAGATTCATTTTCCATGTTAATAATTAAAGAATGATTATAAAGTATATATAATAAGTAATAATGAAATATATGAAATAATAATTCTACTGGATTTATGTAAATATATATGTATGTCATATACTTAATTCCATTCAATTCAATAAGGAAATGAAAACAGCATCCATGCGTACGTACGGCCTACCGTCTCCATGAACGGTGTATTTCATTCCATTTATAGATCTATTATATATATGTATATTATGAATATATATTATATATAAATCATGTTTTACATTCTGGATGTAATTAATCATGATCTAAGTAATCATATGAATAATTACAAGTTAAAACACGAACGACAAATGAAACGATTTTACCCAAAACGCTACTTTAACATGAATTTACAAAAGAACGGGTAATATAAAGTCATAAGTGAACCATATATGATATAATAACAATGAATATTATTCTTTAATAAGTCAATGACATTATTTAAATCATTATACATGAGGTTTGGATACGTACGAAGCATATCAGACCTAAGGTAATGGATAATTTTGCAAATCTCATTTTTATCTGAGATTGCTTATTCGTAAGTATTTACTGGGGTTATTGCTATCATCCATGTCCATGTTTTATAAAAATGTATTCATTTAAGTTTAAAGTCTTTTTTACCCATTTTTACTTTTACCCCTTGGTATGGAAGGAATCTTTCTTTTATTTACCCTACAAGGTACTTTTTTGACTTTTCCGACAAAAGTACGAGAAGAGTGTTTTTTTAACGTATACGGCATGAAAGGATTTTTTCGGTTTTATAAAGCCTTATTTTCATGAAGCTTCCTCAAAAATATTTCATGAATATTTTCAACAAAATCATTTTCTTTTATAATTTCATGACATTTTGGGAAAAGAAAATGATTTTGAAGAAGAAAGGATATTTTTCTCAGAAATTCATTTCAAGTGTTTTATCAAAACAATTTTTCATCTAAGATGAAATTATTTCATATGTGTATGTTTCAAGTATACTGTCTCTATGATTTACAAGGTCTCACTTTCCTTATTATGAAATCATATCCATTTATTTTATATGGATTATGTGATGATGGGATGATGTTTATGAAAGCCATTTTATTTTTTGGGTTATTATGTTTATTTTGTGGCACAAGTAAGAATGATTTCATTATGAGATGGGTGGGACCTATATCTCCCACCAATGAATTGGGTAAAGATTTATATCTCATGAGATAGACATGGATGGAATGGTGAGTTAATCTGGTTCAGTGTTACAGGACTGAAACGAGGAATGAACTCAATTCAGAAAGGGACTTTGTCCACTAAGATGGTCTTGGCAGCAATGCCTTGGCTACTATGGAAATCATGACATGTGCTGAATAGTTGCCACAATTACATGTTTTACTCCCATGCTATTTTATCATGCTTAATGTTTCTTTATGATGTATGCCTTATGTACTTCCAAGAATTTTGTCTTTGCTCAATGTTTTAATGTTTATATTTCATGTTCAAGTTTTTTCTTTCAAATGTTTATGGATTGTTTTATGTTCTCTCTGTTTTCCCTTACTGAGCATTTGAGCTCACCCTTTATATGTTTTATTTTCCCCAGGAAATAAAGAAAGTTTTTAGGTAAGGAAGCAAAAAGGGGAAGATCTTTATAGGAGTTGTTTAAGATCTTTCAACATGATTAGAAGTTTATATTCTAAGTTTCCAAAGACACTAAAATATTACGGTCCTTGAGTTTTGGTATTTGTTATGTATTAAGTATTCCGCAAAAGTAATGTATTTTCCATGTACGTCAAGCTTCAGGTATCTACAGTCTAGGTCTTCCTCATATCAGAAACCTGCATAATAGGTGCAGAAACCTCCCTAACCTACACATCTTGTTCACTAGAAAACTATCCCATAGAAGGGTCCTCAACAGGCCCGTCAGTACGCTGTACTTGATCTTGTCGTGCACTCTCCAACTTCCTAGATACTGCCACATAGTCACTAATCTAGTGCAACATATCATCTTCTTCTTTTTTCACAATATAATGTGCCTCTTGTCCACAATTAGCCTCCACTGGCAGATCATGCCCAACTACAATGTTAGAAATAATCAGTCTGGATCCTTAACCAGCATTTTGCTCACCATATGTTTATTTTCTTTCTCATTTGGAACATGAACTCCTGTCATGACAACAAGTATGGAATTTCTCACACACAATCATCCTCTTGAAAGTTCCACATTCATGCTCGATAACATTTCATTCGGCATAGAACATCAAAATCCTTTGATAAACAATATTAAACTCGAATTCCTCATCATCAGTCGAGAGGAACACTCGATAAACCATTGTCGAACTCAACTCAATCTCAACAAGGAACTAAAGAAAATGCCCATACCTTGCATCTTCGGTTTCATTTTCCATCTTGATGGGGAGGCCAAGTGAAAAGGAAATTTCATGAAGAATGCGTGGATGCAAAAACATCCAATGAAGCTCTTAAACTTTCACCCATACCTATGCCGAAGAGTAACCTACATTCAATGAATCAAACTTCCTATCCCAGTCCTTTATATGGAGGAATCTAGGCTTCAGGGAGACAGATCCAAAGCCCCATTCCAAATACTTTAGCACATCAGAGGGGGAAAGGAAGTTGAAGTAACCACGCCCGAGGGAGATACAACGTCTTGCAGAAAAACCCCAAATCAGAGACAAGTGAGGGACCAACTCATCCACCTTCAGTGGAGTAGAACCTCTCAGCAAAATAAGATGACCAATAATCGAATTCTTACTGGAATCCAGCCGCTTAAGGACTGCATCGTGATCTTCTTTGACCTGGGAAACAGAACCCTTATGACAAATATAGAAAGCTGTTGAACCTTTATAAAGAGAACATGATCGTTTATCCAGACCTTCATCAGCCTCATATTTGGCCATTATTGGTTGAAGAAGATATACAACATCACCCGCCTTTGACTTCACCTTATACTTCCCATATATAGCATCAGAACCACTCGTAACACCCCTATACGAGTCAAAATGCCCAGGAAACAAGAAATCCTCCATCAAAACCCTGCTCGATAAACAGCTATTAGGGACGATCCATGAGAACTCATCAGATTGGGTCTCCTTCTCCATAATTTATATTATAATATAATAATAATTTTCAATAATATATACTATAATAATATTATTAACAATAATAATAATTTATAATAATATATAATATATAAAAATCATAATTTTCAAATTATTTTTATACTATATAATTTTCAACTTATTATTATACTAATAATTTTCAATAATAATAATTTGCAACAAAAATATTCTATAATAATTTGATATAATAATAATAATAATTTTCAATAATAATAATTTTCAATTTAGAATAATAATTTAAAAATAATAATTATTTATATTATTAAAATTATTATGATTATATTTTTCAATTAAAACAACAATTATAATTAAAAATTTAAAAAAAATTATTATTATTATAGATTCAAAATTATAATATTAATTTACAATTATAATAATTTGTAATTTTAATTTTCATTAATAATATTTTTTAATAATATTTTGAAATAATAATAGTAATAATTATAATTTTTAATTATAATTTTCAATAATAATAATAATTTTCAATAATAATAATAATAATTTGTAATACTAATTTTCAATAATAACTTGAAATAAAAATTTGTAGTAATAATAAAAAATATATCCAATAAAAAAAATAATTTTCAATAATTTGCAATAATAATAATAATTTTCAATAATAATTTGTAATTATAATAATTTTCAATAATAATAATAATAATAATAATAATATGAAATAATAATAATTATAATAATTATAATTGTTATTATTATTATAATAATTGGAAAATTATTATAAAAATTTGCAATTATAATAATTTTCAATAATTATAATTTCCATTAATAATAATTTTCAAATTAGTATTATACTAGAAAATAATAATTTTCAATAATATATACTATAATAATTTAAACTAAAATATTAATAATAATAATTTATACTATAACAATAATTTATACTATAATAATAATTAGAAATATAATAATAATTAATACTATAATAATGTTAATAACTTAAACTGTAATAATAATTTGAACTATAATAATAATTTGAACAATAATAATAATTTAAAAAATAATAATTTATACAATAATAATAATTTAAACTATTATAATAATTTATAATATAATAATAATTTAAACTATAAAAATAATTTATACTATAATATTAATAATTTGAACTATAATAATATGAACTATAATAATAATTTCAACTATAATAATAATTTGAACTATAATAATTTGAACGATAATTACTTATACTATAACAATTTTAACTATAATAATTTATACTATAATAATAATAATTTAAACTATAATAATAAATACACTATAATAATTTTAACCATAATAATTTATACTATAATAATTTTAAATATAATAATTTTATCTATAATAATTTATACTATAAAAATAATTTGAACTATAATAATTTGAACTATATTAATTTGAACTATAATAATTTAAACTATAATAATTTATAATATAACAATAATAATTAATACAATAATTATTATTATGTATACTGTAATAATAATTTGAACTGTAATAATTATTTATAATATATAATAATAATTTATAGTAAATAATTTTTAATTTTTCAACATCGTTAATACATATAAAATGATAGATTTAATTAGAAAATACTATCAATAATTTAATAATATTAGGAAATTACATAAATTTTTTCAAAAATTTTAAAAGAAAAAAGTTGATTAATTGCTAAATATTACTAATATTTATTATAAATTCAAATGTTATGCCATGCCTAAGGTACACCCCATATCCTAGATCCAATGGAGGTCTCCAATTTTTCATATGATACATAGTTTGGAAGATATTTTAAATTTTTATAATAAATTATAACAAAAATGTTAAATGAATTACTCTCACATGCAATGTATTTAAACACCTAGCGATCACAAATCTAACGTCGCATCTAGGGTAAACCCTATATCCTGGACCCAAAGATTATATCAAATTTATCATCTAAGACACCATGCAAGAGATATTCTATTATTTTCAAAAAATAGCATGTGTCTTATATAATATTTAATATTTTTTTCTATGTTGATCCTCTATATGCCCTGTAAACTAGAAGATCCATGCATGTTAAAATTAATGAATTTATATTATGGTGATTATGAATCATTGGCTAATTATCCATAAAATGAAGAATCAATATATGAAGAGGCACAATAATGAATGTCTAGAGTTCCCATGAATCAATTGAGATATTTTCCAATTACACCTCATTTACATCATTGATTTATGTCGTGAAAAATAACTAGATTGATGACATGGAATAAATAAAATATTTTTTTCAAAAAAAGTTTAAATATTCCATGTGATGGTGATTCATGGAAACATTTTGATCAGACACATCCTTCTTTTTCTTTAGAACCTCGTAACATACATCTGGGCCTTTCTACTGATTTTATTTTGTGAATTTGGTGCTTACGGAAGTCAGTATTATTGTTGGCGTATTTTCATTACTCCTTAAAACTTGCATCATAGGATTTTGATGAAGGAAAATTATATATATTTGATGTTTTTAGTTCTAGGACATCCAATAAAGAATAAGGATTATTATTTGAAACTGCTATTTGATGAGTGAATTTCATTATGGAACAATGGTGTGACTACATTTGATATAACTAAAGATCAGAATTTTATATTCAAGGGTGTATTAATATGGAAAATTAGTGATTTCCGTCATATGGTATGTTATCTGGATGGAGTACACATGGTCTAAAATCATGTTTGTACAACATGGCTGAGAAAAAGAGTGTTTATGATTGGTAATGGGAGAAACGTTTGTTATTTCCACTTTCATCAAAGATTTATTCCTATAGATCACCATTTTCAAGGGAACATAATTAATTTTTCAAAAGGATTAATTGAAATAGACACACCTCAGGCAGTTCTCTTAGGTAATCAGGTAAAATATATTATCTCTTCATTACCTCATGTTACTTTTGGACCAACCATAAATGAGAAAAGGAGAAATTGTTCTAGGATAGATCATAATTGGATAAATTGTATTATTTTTTGGGACCTTCCACATGTAAGTATTTAGAAGTATGTAAAACTGTTAAATTGATTTTATATCTTTTAGCTTATGTTTTGAAAATTTCATTTAAAAGTTTTTTCATTAAATTTTAAAATATTTTTTTAGTCGCTGTTTAGATGATCCACTGTTGAGAGAAGTCATTATTGAGATAAATCACCATTGAGATGAGTCATCATTGAGACGAGTCACCATTGAGATAAGTTGTAACACCCCGACCTCAGAAGCCTAGATTTGGTGCATTATTACGTATCATTGGAATGATAACAAAAGATCAAGTCTCGAAAGACCGATTATTTAGTAGCCTTGGAAGTACTTGATACATTCATTAGGTTTAAATTACATCATAAAATGGAAAACTTCAGCAACATTGTTTCCATATAAAACACGGAGATCCCATAGACTCTCCCTATAAGTCAGCCATGATATACTTCTTTGCATCCTAGGAAAAATAAAACATTGAAAGGGGTGATCTCAGATGCTTAGTAAAGATAACAATATAGTGGAAACTTTCATAAAAAAGAATAAATATTAAAGGCAATGTAAAAGACTAAAACAAAATCCCTTTAAACATTAACTTTAGCATAATATGGCAAAGATAAAGTCAAATAATTCGATTTACTTATTCGCATGGACATTCTACTATTCTAATAATCACATGCAATATCAATAGCCACTTTCATATTGTTGGAATGCATAATACCAGGCTTTCATAACCACATAATCAAGGCCTTGTTCTATGACTACAAATAAGATTTTTTCAAGGCCTTGTGCCAAGACACTAGTTTATCTTATGAGACCTACCGATGCTTCATAGAGCTATAGCAGGCACCACCCGTCACATACTAAGTTTGATGCATTCCTCATATGAAAAGGTTTAAACATTACATAAACATTCGTATTAAAACTAGCATACGAAATATCAATACTTTATCCATAAACCATTAATGGTATAGAAATAAAAGATCCATAGTCAAACATGTCACAAAACCATCAATACAATATGGAAGATTTGTATCATAATAAATCAACTTCAAATAAGCTTAAAATCCATCAAAGGATGTTGACATAGATGAAATCAAAACTATTTGAGAGAAATATCTTCTTTTTGAAATCATTGAAAAGTAAAATAATTATAAAATAAAACCTATATTTTGAAAATATTCTTATAATATTATAAGGGATGCTTCGACGATTTTATAATGGCATAAAATAGCTGCACCCGCAGTAAAAGTTAAAAAAACATCTTTACCTTAATTTTGTTGAAAAGTTTAAAAAGGGCTGTGTTTGGAAATCAACAGAAAGATTCCTTTGTAAACATCTTATAATGAGTCAAAAAAGGGTATAAATGACTTTAACCCATTCTCTGTTAAATATTAAAAATGTTTTGAAATACATATTTAAGAAACATGGATGTGGATGATAAAGAGGTCTCAGTAGATACTTATGTAACAACATCCTTGGATAATAAAGAGATTGTGAAATTAACCCTTACCTTGATCTTTTCCTTGGTTGAGGGTAGTTTAACCTCCTGTATAATGGTTAAATAATATTTATTAATTATACTATAACCATATACACTAATATGATATCATATATGATCTTCTAATATTGCTTTGTTAACAATATTTTTAGTATTATCGTCGTTTTGGGTGTTAACTGATCCGTTTTCCTTTATTTGATTTCTTACATGAGTCATTTTTGTTATGGATGGTATGTATCTTATTCATATCCAGAATGATAATATGTACTTAAACATTATTTTTTTATCATCAAATGAAAATTAGTCTTGAATGGATACAATGGGGAATGAATCTCATCGCGTTCGTGGAGACCGTAATCCGTACGTACGCACGAGCAACAATATCATTCTTTTGACATAAAAATCATATATAATTGGATGGTATATCATATATAATGAATAATTTTCATGTTATATTTATTATTTACATCATTTATACTCATTATTATACCCATCCAAATGATGAAGTGTTTGAATAACAAACTACACCACGACGTGGAGACGGTAAGTCGTACGTACGCACGTACGGTGACATGTCATTCAAAGGATGGATAGAATAATGAATATGGTTGTACCATATTTATAATAACATCATAGTATATAGAAGATACTGGATTTTTTATTTTATAATGGAAAAAAATGAAAAATGAAGTGGAAGAAGAAAAGAACTTGAAAGAGGTGATTAAATTATTACCTCTTCTTCGAGTGTTTCCTTTTGAGTTGATCAAAATGTCTCCTTAGGATGGCTTTATGACAAAAGTAAGGCCTCTAGGATGATATGAGGTAAATTTTGAGGATATTTGGTCAAGGGTTGGCCGAGCCAAAAGGATTTGAATGTGTGAATTTGAGAGAATGGGGAGTTCCGTTTTATAAGAGGGGTGAGGGGCACCTTAGGAAAAGAGTGAAATATTATTTTATAATAAATTCATATTCGGTTCATAATGGCTCCAAAGTGACTTATTTAAAGAATAGGGTGGGGATGGGTCGAAATACTTTCAACCAATAGATTTTATACTGGTTTAGGTCACCATATTAACCTTATCGTTTATATTTAACTCTTAGTTAAATAGTTTGACATTTACCATGTATCTTTGTATTTTTATATTATATGGTTAATAAACATACTATAAAAAGTCAAAAGAACCCCAAGTGGTTAATTATTAATATATATAACCATATTTAAGACATTTGGTCTAACCTTATATTTTTAGAAATATAATATCAATTAATAATATAAATTGTTTTTTCAAAACTATTTTATATCAATTTTGACACTATTTGGTAATTAATTTTTGTGAAAATCATAACATCATTATTACTTCGAAAAAAGTTAATTAAGTCCATCCTAACATGTCATATTAACCTATAAAATTATTTTAATTCAGAAAAAGTACTAATTTAGATTTATTTGGGTATTTATAATATCAATTATTTTAATATTTCATTAATATGGTAATTACTGCATCATCATTGTGTCATAAATAAATTAAATTATTTAATGTATAAAAATTATAAATAAAATAACATTATGTATTAAATAGTTTTATATTTCTAATGAATATTTATAGTTGAATTTATCTTAATTGTAACCCTATATTAAAAACATTTTAGTTTTTAAACTTTGATTTTAACTCTTTTAACTCTTTTTTAAATAAAACAATAATAAATGTCCTATTCTAATCCTAGTGGATCTAAATGATAATATTTTATTCATAAGGTTTTTTTTGGTCTAATAACACTTATCCAATAGAATTAGTACACGTGTTAGGGTAAAAATAAAATCATTTTTACCTTTAATTACCCTATTTACTTTTAATCGTGGTAAATACAAGTAAAAAGTTACGATTCACCAAAAATTATTTTCATCTCACTGAACCACATTTTACTTAATAATATCAACCGTGTCTCTCAGATTTTTGAAAGTCAACTCACAAAAGCAATAAAATTATGTTTTATGCAAATTTTCAAAAGATCCTAGGAGGTGGGTAAAAGACGGTGAAAAGTTCAATAAAATTTTTATATATTAAAATTAATATAAAATAACTCCAATGAATTACATTGAACATATATAGGTATTATGTATATATTTTGACCTAAAATAAATTTAAATAAAATATATAATTATTTAAATTAAAAGTCAGTTTTAACCAATATCTATGTGTTTTTCACTATTCATCGAAAATTGAAAGTTTTTAGAAAAATACCAAAAATTCTCCCTAAGATAATTTTGATATTCTAAATCCATAGATGAAGTCCAACTTAAATGATAAAATTTCTAATATTTGAAAAAGTGGGTATTACTATTCATAACGGCCAGTTTGATTGGTTGTCGTGTGTTAGAACTCGAAGTTACGTACAACACACGCTATTGTATTATTCAAAGAGAAGTGTACCACAGAAGCTTTGGGTGTCACATTCTCCCCTATATCAAATAATTTCAGACTCAAATTTTAAAAAATATTAATGAGTAAAAAGACTCGGGTGGTTCTTCATAATAAGTTCATTAGGTTCCCACGTTTCCTCTTCTATCTTGTGGTTTCTCCATAGAACTTTTACCAGATGATTCATCTGGTTTCTCAACACTTGTTTTCTGGTATCAAGAATCTTGATGGGCTCTTCTCAATAATATAGATCAGGTTACAGTTATAATTCCTCATAGGTGAGTACATGCATTTGGTTAAGCATGTATTTTCTCAAAAGTGATACGTGGAACACATCGTGAACTTTGAAGAGACTTGGTGGCATTGCAAAATGGTAATCTACAAACCCAATTCATTTAAGAATTTCAAAATGTCCAATATACCTCGGACTCAATTTACCCTTATTACCGAAATGTATAACACCATTCCATGATTATTCCCATATCCATTTTTACTAGATCCACGAAAATAGGATCCCATTCAACTCCCATCTTGTTCAAAACTCCATGAACTTTTCTGCTCAAAGCATCAGCCACCTTATTTTCCTTCTCTGGGTATTACTGTATCGTGCAATCAATATCCTTAAGTAGTTCAATCCATCTCCTGTGCCTCATGTTGAGTTATTTTTGTGAGAAAATAAACTTCAAACTCTTGTGATCGGTACATATCTCACATTTTTCAGCATAGAGATATTATCTCCAAATCTTCAAAGAAAAGATTACAGCTGCTAACTCAAGATCATGAGTAAGATAGTTTTTCTCATGAATTTTTAACTATCATGATGAATAGGCAATAACCCTATCATTCTGAATAAGGACACAACCAAGTCCTTTCATTGAAGCATCACTATAAATAACAAACCCATCATTCCCTAATGGTAGAATCAATATAGGAGTGTTGACTAATCTTCTCTTAAATTATTCAAAAAATTCATCTCACTCTTTTGTCTAAAAAAATTTAACTCCTTTACATGGGATCTTTGTTAATAGGTTAGCCAATCGGGAAAAATTCTAGATGAAATTTCGATAATGACCAATTGAACCAATAAAACTGCATACCTCGGTTATACTCATCGGTGCTGGAAATTCTTGGATTGCTCTTTTTTTAGAAGGATCATCAGAGATTCCATCCATAAAGACAACATGGCGGAGAAAACAAATCTCTTGAATCCATAATTCACACTTGATAAACATCCCATATAATTCATTTCTTCTAAGGGTTTTCAGAATGGTGCGCAAGTGATTTTCATGATCTTCATATATTTTGGATTATACTAAGATATCATCAATAAATACCACTACAAATTCATCAAGATATTCCTTGAAAACATTATTCATTAGATCCATGAAGACAGAGGGTGCATTATTCAATCCAAAAGGCATTACTGTAAACTCATAATGCCCATACCAAGTTCGAAATGCTGTTTTTCGAATGTCTTCCTTCTTCACACACAATTCATGATATCCAGATCGTAGGTCAATCTTTGAAAAATATTGAGCTCAATAATGTTGGTCGAATAAATAATCAATGTGAGGTAGGGGATACTTGTTCTTTATTGTTATAGCATTGATCTACCTGTATTCAATGCACAATCTTATAGATCCATCTTTCTTCTTAGAAAAAATAACAAGGACTTCCCATCGAGGAACACTAAGGAGAATAAATCCCTTATTACTCAATTCCTCTAGTTGTTTATTTAGTTCCACTAATTCCACAGTGGCCATTCTATAAGGGCTCTTCAATATGGGCCTTGATCTAGGAATTAAATCAATGGAAAACTCAATTTCTCGTTCTGGAGGATGTCTAGGTAAATCTTCTGGAAACACATCAACATATTCTTTCACAATAGGTACATCCTCTATTTGAACATTCCTTTCCTCACCCACAGTTATTTCATTCTCTTCCTCCCCAAAAATTGAATTTATTTGAGCTACAGGGGGTGGATCTAGATAAGAATCAGATGGTGATGTTTCTTCTCTAAAAATAAGGTATTCTTTATCTTCGTCATCAAAAATAGTAACCTCATTCTTCTTACACTAAATTTTTGCATCATGGTCTAAAATCCAATCCATACTGAGGATTATATCAAATTCAATCATGGGTATGACAATGATATCAGCAGATAAAAAACATTTATAGGCCCCAATGGGGACTGAATCTAAAAACTTTGTTGCAATGATACTTCCCTTAGGATTCTTGACTGAAAACTCCCATGCTAAATAAAATTGGAAATATCTAATTTTCTTAGCAAACTGGGAAGATATGAAACAATGTGATAATCCAGAATCAAATTAAGAATTTTCTGAACTTTAAGAAACCATTAAATTACCTACCACTACGTCTTTAGGAGCTTCAACCTCAGCAGTAGGGATCGCATAAACTTGTCCTTGATCCCATGGCCTTTTATATGGTACGTTTCATTGGAGATTAGGAAATTCATTTTCATAATGTCCCTTCGCTCTGCAATTGTAGCACTAAACATTGGTAGCTTCTTTCTTCCCCTTACAATCATGAGATTGGTGGCCTTTTTCACCACACTTGTAAAAAACTCCCATTCCCTTGATGTAGGTACCGAGGTGTTTATTTCCACATTTACTGTAGGATGGAGATTAAAATTTTCCCTTCATCCCTTTATTTCCATTTCCAGAGTGATCAGCATATCTCTTGTTCTCTTTCTTTTCTTTAAAGTCGTAAGTCATAGATAATTCTTTTTCTATCTTGATAGCACATGAGGCAATATCTCTATATAACGAGAAGGAATGTGATATTAGTGCTCAATGGATAAATGGTTTTAACCCATCAAAGAAACGATCATAATTACTCCTTGGGTTACTTATATAATCTACAGCATGCCTCGCTAACCTTGTAAAATTTTCATCATACTTTGCGATGTTCTCATTCTCCGTTTGCCTCAGACTGAGAAATTGTCTTTCCATATCCACTCAATGGTCATGAGGAAAGTATTTTTCTATGAAAATATATTTAAACTCACTCCATTCCATACTTGATACATCTTCATCATCCTTTGTTTTTTGAATCAATGGCCACCATTGATCAGCATCTCCAGTGAGGTGGTAAACTACCATTACAACTTTTGCCCTTTCGCTACTCCCAAAGGCTTGGAATATTTTCTCTAAGGAATTTATCCATTTCTCAAATACTAGTTTATTTGTACCCCCATTGAATGTTGTTGGTTGTTTTCTTCATGAAGTGATCTAAAATTGATCCTCCATGTTACGGATCAGGGTACTCCATACGGGTAAGGTTATTCTTCATAACATGAGTGACTTGTCCCAATATAGTTATAAGCTGACCAACACCAGTTGTATCACCAACTCCACTATAATTATCTTGAGCATGAGGGAAATCCCTACATGGAGTGTGTGCATTGATACGATTTCCATTCCTTCCACTAGGCGCCATTTCTAATCAATGGCATTAACTAGATTAGTTTATTAATCGAAATACATAATTCCATACTTGTAGAACAATTAACATAAATTGAACAGTTTATGGATATAATCCATAATCATAAAAATGTTTTCTTTGAGAAAGTATATACTCATAAACCCTTCATAATGGTTTTTAAATAAAATTAGAATTATCCTAAGCATATCTCCTGGGATTGTCGTAACCCAGAGTGCAGCAAGGCCCATTGTCGTGCACCAGTTCCCATTCGAGTCTAGCTCAAAGTAGTATTTCTGGGTTTTACCCCTAGGTACATCTACGCCAGAGCCACCTCTACCTTCTAGTATCCAGACAGGGATGTATTTGTCAGAAAACTAAAAAAATTTATACAGTACAAAAATTCTTGGAAGTTCTTCTATACTAATCCTAAAAGTCTATCTTAGGGTAATGTTCTCTAATCAGTGTTTATATAAATCTAGATTCCAAGGTTTGTACTAAACTTCCTCTGATACCAACTGTAACGCCCCGACCCCAGAAGCCTAGATTCGGTGCATTATTACCAATCATTGTCAGGATCACAAAAGATCAAGTCTCAAAATACCGATTAGTTTAGTAGCCTTGGAAGTATTATATACATTCATTAGGTTTACATTACATCATAAAATGGAAAACTACAACTACATTGTTTCCATAGACAACACTGAGATCCCATATACTATCCCTAAAGGTCAGTCATAATATACTTCTTCGCATCCTGGGACAAATAAAACATAGAAATGAGTGAGCTCAGATTCTCAGCAATGATAACAATATAGCGGAAACATTCATAAATAAGAATAAACATTTAAGGCAATGTATAAGACTAAAACAAAAGTCTTATAAACTTGAACTTTAGCATAATATGGAAAAGATAAATTCAAATAATTCCATTTACATATTCACAGGGATATTCTACTAGTCTAATAATCACATGCAATATCAATTTCCACTTTCATAATGTTGGAATTCATAATTCCAGACACTCATAACCACATAGTTAATGCCTTGTTCCAAGACTACAAATAAGATTTTGGAAAGGCCTTGTGCCAAGATACTAGTTTGCCTCATGAGACCTACCGATGCATCAAAGTGCTATAGAAAGCTCCACCAATCACATACTATGTCCAATGCATTCCTCATATGAAAAGGTTTAAACCTAACATAAACATTCGTATTAAAACTAGAATACTAAATGTCAATACATTATCCATAAACCATGAATGGTATAAAAATAACACTTCCATAGTCAAACATATCACAAAACCTACAATACAATATGGATGTTTTTTCTCATAATAAATCAACTTCAAATAAGAATAAAATATATCAAAGGATGTTGACACAGATGAAATCAAAACTATTTGATAGAAATATCTCTTTTTTTAAATCAATTAGAATTCACATAATTATAAAATAAAACCTTTGTATTGAAAATATTATCATAAGGTTGTAAGGGAAGCTTTGATGATTTTATAATGGCGGAAAATAGATGCATCCGCCATATAAGTTAAAAATACTTTCTTACTTTAATTTTGTCGAAAAGGTTTAAAAGGGCATTGTTTGGAAAATGACAAAAAGATTCATTTGTAAACATCTTATAAAAATTCATGCAACGGTATAAATGACTATATCCCATTTTCTATTAAATAGTAAAAATGTTTTGAAATACATTTTTATGAAACAAGGATGTGGATGATAATGAGGTCTCAGTAGATACTTATGTAAAAACAACCTCGGATAATAAAGAGATTGTGAAATTAACCCTTACCTTGTACTTTTCCTTGGTTGAGGGAAGGTTAACCTCCTGTATAATGGTTAAATAATTTATATTAATTATAAAATAACCATATACATTAATATGATATCATATATGATCTTATAATATTTATTTGTCTATAATATTTTACTATTATTATAACACCACAACCCCAGTTACCCATAGTCGGGGCATTATTACATAATATTGGCTTGATCACAAAATATCATGTCTCGAAATATCGATTGGTTAAGTATCCTTGGAAACACTAGATATATTCATAAGTCTTACATTACATCATAAAGTAAAAAAAACTACAACAACATCTTGTCTTCAAATCCCCTCATACTATCCATGCAGGTCATTCATAAAATACTTCTTCACATCCTGGAAAAAATAATACATTGAAAGGGGTGAGCTGAGATGCTCAGTAAGGATAACAATATAGAGGAAACTTTCATAAATAAACATAACAATTTAAGACAATCTATAACTAAAACAAAATCCTTTTAAACTTGAACATCATCATAACATTGAAAAAATAAAATGAAATAATTCCATTTACTTTTTCCCATGGATATTATAATAGTCGAATAGTCACATTCAATATCAATAACAACTTTCATAACGATGGAATGCAAAATTACAGACTATAATAACCACATAGTCAAGGCCTTGTGCCCAGACTACAAATAAGATCTTGTCAAGGCCTTGTGCCAAGACACTAGTTTGTCTCATGAGACCTACCGATGCTTCGAGGAGCTATAGTGGGCTCCACCCATCACTTATTAAGTCCAATGCATTCCTCATATGAACAGGTTTAAACATAACATAAACATTCGTATTAAAACTAGCATATGAAATGTCAATAATTTCTCCATAAACCATGAATGGTATTAAAATAACACATCCATAGTCAAACATATCACAAAACCATCAATAATATATGGAAGTTTTGTATCATAAGAAATAAACTTCAAATAAGAATAAAATCCATCAAAGGATGTTGACATAAATGAAATCAAAACAATTTTAGATAAATATCTATTTTTTTGAAATCATTTAAAAGTCGCATAATTATAAAATAAAACATTTAATTTCAAAATATTCTTATAATCTTGTAAGGGAAGCTTCAATGATTTTATAATGGCAGAAATTAGCCTCACCTACCGTATAAGTTATAAAAGACATTCTTACCTTAATTTTATCGAAAAGGTTAAAAAGGACCTTGTTTGGAAAATGATGGAAATATTCCTTCATAAACTTCTTATAAAATTTCAAAAAATGGTATAAATGACTTTAACCCATATTCTGTAAAATAGAATGAATTTTTGAAATACATTTTTAACAAACATGGATTGGATGATAAAGAGGTCCCAGTAGATAATTACATATAAACATCCTCGGATAACAAAGAGATTGTAAAATAAACCCTTACCTTATAATTTTCCTTGGTCACGGGTGGTTTAAACTCTTGTATAATAGTTAAATCATTGTTATTAAATTATAAAATAATCATATACATAAATATGATATCATATATGATCTTTTAATATTTCTTTGTTAATAATATTTTAGTATTATCGCCGTTTCGGGTGTTAACTGATTTGTTTTCCTTTATATGATTTGTCACGTAAGTTGTGTTTATTATGGATAGTTTGTATCTTATTCATATCCAAAATTATATAAAGTCCTTAAAAATTTCGTTTAATCATCAAATGAGAATTCGTCTTGAATGGATACGATGGGGAATGAATCTCATCGCGTTCGTGAGAACGGTAGTCCGTACGTACGCACGAGCGAAAATATCATTATTTTGATATTAAAATAATATATAATTGGATGTTATATAATATATAAAAAATAATTATAATTTTATATTTATTATTTACTTCAATTACACATCATTATCATACCCATCCAAATAATAATGTTCTGAATAACAATTACACCACGATGTGGAGACGGTAAGTCGTACGTACACACGTATGGTGACATGTCATTCAAAGGATGGATAGAATACTCAATATTGTTGTACAATATTTATAATAACATAATAGTATATATAATATAATGGACTTATTATTTTAGAATGGAAATATCAAATAAATAAGAAGTTGAAGAATAAAGTAACTTGAATGATGGTGGTGAAAACATTACCTCTTCTTCGGGTTCTTCCTTTTGATTTGTTCAAAAGGGATCCTTAGGTTGGATTTCTGATCAAACTAAGACCTCTAGATTTAAGTGATGGAAGTTGAGAGAATATTTGGGCATGGTTTGGCCGAATAAAAAGGCTTTCAAGGTATGAATTTGAGAGAAGGGGGAGTTCCCTTTTATAAGAGGGGTGAGGGGAACCTTTGGAAAAGCTAGAAATATTATTTTACAATAAATTTATATTCGGTTTATAATGGCTCCAAAGTATATTATTTAAAGGTTAAGGTGGGTATGGGTCTAAATTCTTTTAACCACTAGATTTTATACAGGTTTGGGTCACTATATTGACCTCATCATTTATATTTAACCCTTAGTTAAAGAGTTTGACATTTACCATGTCTCCTTGTATTTTTATATTATATGGTTAATAAGCTTACTATATACTTACAAGAGAACCCAAAGTGGTTCATTAATGATACACCCATCATTATAAAAGTCCATTGGCCGAACCTTAGATTTTTACAATAGAATATGAATTAATAATATAATATTTGTTTTAAAAACTCTTTTATGTCAATTTTTACACTATTTGGTATTTTGTTTTTTATAAATTCATAACAGCATTATTACTTCGAACCTAATTCATTTAATCAACTATAACATGACATATTAACCTATAAAATTCATTTAATTCATTAAAAGTGTCAAATTATATTTATTTGGGTATTTATAATATCAATTAGTTTAATATTTCACGAATAAGGTAATTACTGCATCATCATTGTGTCATAAATAAATTAAATTATTTAATGTCTAAATATTATGAATAAAATAACATTATTTAGGAAATATTTCTATCTTTCTAATTAATATTTATAAAAAAATTATCTTATGTATAACCCTATATTAAAAATGTTTTAGTTATTAAACTTTGATTTTAACTCTTTTAACTCTTCTTTGAATTAAATAATAATAAATGTCCAAATCTAATCCAAGTGGACCAAAGAGGTTCATATTTTATTCCTAAAGTTTTTTTGGTCGAATTATATATAGCCAATAGAATTACGACATGTGTTAGGGTAATAATAATGCCATTTTTACCCAAAATTACCCTATTTACTTTTAACCATGGTAAATAAAAGTAAAATGTTACTATTCACCAAAAATAATTTCTATCTTATTGAACCTCATTTTACTCCTTGATATTAACCTTGTCTCTCGGATTTTAGAAATTACACTCACAGAAGTGGTAAAATTAAGTTTTATATGAATTTCCAAATTCTCCTAGGAGGTGGGTAAAAGACGGTGAAAAGTTCAATAAAATTTTTATATATCTAAAATTATTCTAAACTAACTCCAATGAATTAAATTTAACTTTTATAGTTATTATGTATCTATTTTTACCTTAATTAAATTTAAATAAAATAAATAATTATTTAAATAAAAATTCGGTTTTAAACTATAACTTAGTGTTTTTTCACTATTCATCAAAAATTGAATGTTTTCAGAAAAATACCTAAAATTCACCCTAAGATAATTTCGATATTTAGAATCCAAAAATGAAGTCCATTTTGAAAGACAAAAATTTACAAAATCTAAAAAATTTGGTATTGCTATTCATAATGACTAGTTGATTGGTTGTGGTGTGTGTTAGAACTCGAAGTTGCATACAACACACACTATTGTATTATTCAAAGACAAGCGTACCGTAGAAGCTTGGGTGTTACATTCTCTCCTACTTCAAATAATTTCATCCTCAAAATTTCTAGAATACTACTGCATGAAAAGACTCTGGTGGTTCTTCATCATAAGTTCCTCGGGTTCCCACATTGCCTCTTCCATCTTATGGTTTCTCCATAAAACTTTTACCAGATGAGTCGTCCGGTTTCTCAGCACTTGTTCCCTCATTTCAAGAATCTTGAAAGTCTCTTCTCAATAAGACAGATCGGGTTCCAGTTCAAATTCCTCCTACGTGAGTACATGCGTTGGGTCAGGCATGTATTTTCTCAACCGTGATACGTGGAACACATTGTGACCTTTGGAGAGATTTGGTGGCATTTCCAAACTGTAAGCCACATCCCCAATTCGTTATAGAATTTTGAAAGGTCTGATGTACATGGGACTCAATTTTCCCTTCTTACCAAAATTTATAACACCCTTCCATGAAGATACCTTCAAGAAAACATAATCTCCTACCTGAAATTCCAAATCCTTCCTTATGTTGTTAGCATATCTCTTCTGCCTACTTTGAGCTACTTTGATGTGGTTTTGGATTACCGTCACATTTTCCATCGTTTCCACCACCAGTTCTGGGCCTATGATTTTTATTTCACCAACATCATCCCAACAGGTTGGTGTGCGGCATCTCTTTCAGTATAATGCTTCATATGGTTCCATCTGAATACTCGCATGGAAGCTATTGTTATAGGAAAATTCTACCAGATGTAAATATTGATCCCACATAACCTGAAAGTCAAGTGATCAGGATCTCAATATGACTTCTAAGGTTTGAATAGTCCGTTTTGATTTTCCATCAGTTTCGGGGTGGTAAGAAGTGCGCCAACGAAGATCAGTATCCAAGGCTTTCTGAAGACTTTTCCAGAATATTGATGTAAAATGGAGATCACGAATCGAAAAAATTTATAGGGGTACTCCATGATGCCTCACAACTTCATTAATATATAGTCTTGTTAGACGTTCAAGTGGTAAATCTTCCCTTATAGCAAGAAAATGTGCTAACTTGGTAAGACGGTCAACAATGACCCATATTGCATCATTCCTTCAAGGAGTATTTGGTAGTCCCATGACAAAGTCCATCATGAAATTATCCCATTTCCAGTCAGGTATGGGAAGAGGTTTCAATACGCCACTAGGTTGTTTCCTTCAAGCTTTCACTTGTTGAAAAACCATACATCTTGACACAAAATCAGCAATCTCCCTCTTCATGTTGTCCCACCAAAAATGTTCCTTCAAATCTCTATACATTTTTGTGCTCCCAAGGTGTATAGAAAAATTGTAACAACGAAAATTATCCAACAATTCCCTTTTTAGATCAGGTATATTGGGAACACAAAGTCTCATCCCAAATTTCACAAATCCATCTTCATACACAAAGTCACTCGATCTCCCATCATTCACAGCCTTAATCTTCTTTTGAAACTCTTCATCATCGGTCTGAGAACTCTTTATCCTTTCTAGTAAATATGGTTTGGAAACTATTTGAAAAGGTATTGATGTTTCACCTCCCATGGTGGTTCCCATATCCATCTTTACTAGATCCATGAAGATAAGATCCCTCTAAAATATCATCTTGTTCAAAACTCAATGATCTTTTATACTCAAAGAATCTGCAACCGTATTTTCCTTCCCTGGGTGGTAGTGTATCATGAAATCATAATCCTAGAGTAGTTCAAGCCATCTCCTTTGCCTCATTTAGAGTTATTTCTGTGAGAAAATATACTTAAAACTCTTTTGATCAGTATAAATCTCACATTTCTCACCATAGATATAGTGTCTCCAAATCATCAAAGCAACTATTATAGCTGCTAACTCAAGATCATGAGTAGGATAGTTCTTCTCATGAATTTTTAGCTTTCATGATGCATAGGAAATATCCCTATCATTATGCATAAGGACACAACCAAGTCCTTTCTTCGATGCATCACTATAAATAACAAACCCATCATTCCCTAATGGTAGATTAAATATAGGATCATTGACCAATCTTTTCTTCAGTTCTTTCAAACATTCTTCACACTCTTTTGTCCAAAAAAAATTAACCCCTTTACGTGGGAGCTTTTCTATGGGTTAGCCAACTGGGAAAAATTCTGGATGAAATGTCGATAATAACCTGCTAAACCAATAAAACTGTGTACCTGAGTTATACTCCTTGGTGCTTGCCATTCGTGGATTTCTCTTGTGTTAGAAGGATCAATGGAAATTCCATCCTTAGAGACAATATGGCCAAGAAAAGAAATCTCCTGAAGCTAGAATTCACACTTGCTAAACTTCCCATATAAGTCATGTCTTCTCAGAGTCTTAAAGATAATGCGCAAGTAATTTTTATGATCTTAATATATTTTGGAATATACCAAGATATCATCAATAAATAACACTACAAAATCATCGATAAATTCCTTGAAAACTCTATTCATTAGATCCATGAATACAGAGGGTCAATTAGTCAATCCAAAAGGTATTACTGTAAACTCTTAATGCCCGTACCTGGTTCGAAATGTTGTCTTCAAAATGTCTTCCTTCTTCATACACAATTTATGGTATCAAGATCAAAGTTGAATCTATGAAAAGTATTGAGCTCCATGCAGTTGGTCAAATAAATCATCAATGTGAGGTAGGGGATACTTGTTCTTTATTTTTATAGCATTGATCTCCCTGTAGTCGATACATAACCACATAGATCCATCATTCTTTTTAACAAAAAGGACAAGGGGTCCCCATGGAGAAACACTAGTGAGAATAAATCCCTTATTACTCAATTCCTCTAGTTGTTTATTTAGTTGCACTAATTCCACAGTGGCCATTCTATAAGGGGTCTTTGATATGGGCCTTGATTCAGGAATTAAATCAGTGGAAAACTCACTTTCTCGTTCTGGAGGGTGTTCATGTAAATCTTCCAGAAACACATCAACATAATCTATCATAATAGATACATCCTCTATTTTAACATTCCTTTCCTCAGCCACAGTTATTTCATTCTCTTCCTCCTGGACAATTGAATTTAGTTGAGCAACTAGGGGTGGATCTAGATAAGAATTAGGTGGTGATGATTCTGCTCTAGAGATAAGGTGTTCCTTGTCATCATCATCAAAAGTTGTAACCTCCTTCTTCTTACAATAAATATTCACATCATGGTCTGAAATCCAATCCATACCGAGGATTTTATAGATTTGAATCATAGGTATTATGATGAGATCAGCGGATAAAGAACATTTATGTGTTCTAATGGGGACTGATGAAAAAAACTTTGTTGCAATGATACTTCCCTTAGGAGTTTTAACTGAAAACTCCCTTGTTAGATCAAATTGGAAATATCTTATTTTCATAGCCAACTGGGAAGATATGAAACAATGTGATGATCTAGAATCAAATAATGCATTTTCTAAACCTGAGGAAACCATTAAATTACATGCCACCACGTCTTTCGGAGCTTCTACCTCAGCAATAGTGATAGCATAATCTTGGCCTTGATCCCTTGTCCTTTTCTGAGGTAAGTTCCTCTAATGATTAGGAAATTCATTTGCATAATGTCCCAACTCCCTGCAGTTGTAGCATTGAACATTAGTAGCTTTTTTCTTCCCCTTTCAATCATGAGCTTGGTGGCCTTTTTCACCACACTTGTAAAATACTCGCATTCCTTTCAAGCTAGTACCAGGGTGTTTATTCCCACATTTACTATATGATGGATAATCAAATTTTCCTTTATTCCACTTATTTCCATTTCCAGAGTGATCAGCAGATCTCTGCATCTCTTACTTTTCTTTAAAGTCATCAGACTTGGATAGTTTTTTTTCTATCTTGATAGTGTATTATAAAATATCTTCATACAACGAGAAGGTTTGTGAGACTAATGCTCGATGGAGAAACAGTTTTAAACCCTCAAATAAATGATAAATCTTACTTCTTGGGTTATGTATATAGTCTGCAGCAGACCTCGATAACCCTATAAAGTTAGGCTCATACTTTGCGACATTCTCATCCTCCTTTTGCCTTAGACTCAAAAATTGTCATTCCATATCTGCTTGATGGTCACGAGGAAAGTATTTTTCTAAGAACAGATCTTTGAACTCCCTCGATTCCATATTTGATACTACATCATCTTCCTTCGTGTTTTGAATCAATGAACACCATTGATCAGCATCTCCAGTGAGGTGGTAAACTTCCATGATAACTTTTTCCCTTTCACTACTCCCCAAGGCATGGAATATTTTCTCTAAGGAATTTATCCATTTCTCAGCTACTAGTTAATTTGTACTCCCATTGAATGTGGGTGGTTGTTGCCTCATGAAGCTATCTAACATTGATCCTCCACGCTGTGGGTCAGGGGGCTCCATACAGGTAAGGTTATTATTCATAACCTGAGTGAGTTGTCCCAGTATGGTGATTAGATGATCAGCACCAATTGAATCACTAGCTCCATTATAATTATCTTGAGAAGGAGTTAAATCCCTACATGGAGTGTGTGTATTGATACGATTTCCATTTCTTCCACTATGCACCATTTCTAAACAACGACATACACTAGATTAGTTTATGAAGCACAATACATAAATCCAAACTTTTAAAACACTTAACATAAATTGAAAAGTTTATGGATATAATCTCTAATCATAAAAATGTCTTCTTTGAGAAAGTATATACTCATAAACCCTTCATAATGGTTTGTAAAGAAAATTAGAATTTTCTTAAGCATATGCCCTGAGAGCATCGTAACCAAGATTGCAGCAAGTCCCATTGTCATGCACCAGTTCCCGTTCGAGTCTAGCTCAAAGTGGTTTTTTCGGGTTTTACCCCTAGGTACATATGTTCTAGATCGGCCTCTACCTGCTCGTATCCAGACAGGGATGTATTTCTTGGAAAACTCAAAAACTCTCTATAATACAAAAATTCTAGGATGTTCTTCTATACTAATCCTCAAAGTCATTCTTATGGCTATGTGCCCCAATCAGAGTTTATCTAAATCTAGTTTCCAAGGTTTTTACTAAACTTCCTCTGATACCAATTGTAACTCCCTAACCCCAGTTACCCAGTGTGGGTTCATTATTACATAATATTGGCATGATCAAAAAAGATCAACTCTCAAAAGATTGATTACTTTAGTAGCCTTGGAAACACTAGATATATTCATAAGTCTTACATTACATCATAATGTAAGAAAAACTACAACAACATCTTATCTTCATATGCCCTCATACTATCCCTACGGGTCATTCATAAAATACTTCTTCACATCCTGGAAAAAATAAAACATTGAAAGGGGTGATCTTAGATGCTCAGTAAGGATAACAATATAGTGGAAACATTCGTAAATAAACATAAACATTTAAGGAAATGTATAACTGAAACAAAATCCTTTTAAACTTGAACTTCATCATAACATGGGAAAAATAAAATGAAATAATTCCATTTACTTATTCACATGGATATTCAACTAGTCAAATAATCACATTCAATATCAATAACCACTCTTATAATGATGAAATGAATAATGCCATGCTATCATAACCACATAGTCAAGGCCTTGTGCCAAGACGACAAATAATATTTTGTCAAGGCCTTGTGAAAAGACATTATTTTGTCTCATGGGACCTACCGATTCATCGAGGAGCAATAGCGGGCTCCACCCGTCACTTATTAAGTCCAATGCATTCCTCATATGAACAGGTTTAAACATAACATAAACATTCGTATTAAAACTAGCATATGAAATATCAATAATTTCACCATAAAAAATGAATGGTATAAAAATAACACATCCATATTCAAACATATCACAAAAACTTCAATACTATATGGACATTTTGTATCATAATATATCAACTTCAATTAAGCTTAAAATCCATCAAATGATGTTGACATAGATGAAATAAAATATATTTCAGATAAATATATCTTTTTTTGAAATCATTTAAAAGACACATAATTATAAAATAAAACATTTAATTTAAAAATATTCTTAAAATATTGTAAGTTAAGCTTCAACAATTTAATAACGGCAAAAAATATCCACACCCGTTGTATAAGTTAAAAAAGACATTCTTGCCTTAATTCTGTCAAAAAGGTTAAAAAGGACCTTGTTTGGAAAATAATAGAGAGATTACTTTATAAACTTCTTATAAAAATTCAAACATGGGTATAAATGACTTTAATCCATATTCTATAAAATAGTAAGAATTTTTTAAATACATTTTTAAGAAACATGGATGTGGATGATAAAGAGGTCTTGGTAGATAATTACGTATAAACAACCTCGGATAATGAAGAGATTGTGAAATTAACCCTAACCTTGTACTTTTCCTTGGTCGAGGGGAGTTTTACCTCCTGTATAATAGTTTAATCATTATTATTAAATTATACAATCATCATATACATAATTATTATATCATATATGATCTTTTAATATTTCTTTGTTAATAATATTTTAGTATTATCATCATTTCGGGAGTTAACTTATTCATTTTCCTTTATATGATTTGTTACCTAAGCCATGTTTTCTATCGATAGGTTGTATCTTATTCATATCCAGAATTATATCATGTTCTTAAAAATTTCTTTTAATCATCAAATTAGAATTATTATTGAATGGATACGATGGGGAATGAATCTCATCGCGTTCATGGAGACGGTAGTCCGTACGTACGTACGAGCGACAATATCATTCTTTTGATATTAGAATAATAAATAATTGGATGGTATATAATATATAGATAATCATTATAATGTTATATTTATTATTTACTTCAATTAAAAATCATTATCATACCCATCCAAATAATAATGTTCTGAATAATAATTATACCACGACGTGGAGACGGTTAGCCGTACGTACGCACGTATGGTGGCATGTAATTCAAAGGATGGATAGAATACTGAATATGGTTGTACCATATTTATAATAACATAATAGTATATATAAGATACTGGAGTTATTATTTTATAATGTAAATAACAAATAAAGAAGATGTTGAAGAAGAAAGGAACTTGAAAGAGGGTCGTGAAAACATTACATCTTCTTCGGGTTCTTCCTTTTGATTTGATCCAAATGGATCCTTAGGTTGGCTTTCTTATCAAAATAAGGACACTAGGTTGAATTGAGGGAAGTTCAGAGAGTATTTGGGAAGGTTTTTTCCGAACAAAAATTATTTGAAAGTATGAATTTGAGAGAAGGGGGGTGCCCTTTTATAGGAGGTGTGAGGGGAACCTTTGGAAAAGCTATAAATATTATTTTATAATAAATTAATATTCGGTTGCTAATGTCTCAAAGGTGTATTATTTAAAGATTAAGGTTGGTATGGGTCTAAATAATTTCAACCAATAGATTTTAGATAGGTTTGGGTCACTATATTAACCTTATCATTAATATTTAACCCTTTGTTAAATAGTTTGACATTTACCATGTCTCTTTGTATTTTTATATTATATGGTTAATAAACATACTATATACTTCCAAGAGAACCCCAAGTGGTTCATTAATGACACACCTATCATTATATAATTCCTTTGGTTGAGCCTTATATTTTTAATAATAGAATATGAATTAATAATATAATATTTGTTTTAAAAACTCTTTTATGTCAATTTTGACACTATTTGGTATTTTGTTTTTTCTAAATTCATAACAGCATTATTACTTAGAACCTAATTCATTTAATCAACCCTAACAAGACATATTAACCTATAAAATTCATTTAATTCATTAATAGTCTCAAATTATATTTATTTGGGGATTTATAATATCCATTATTTTAATTTTTCACGAATAAGGTAATTACTGCGTCATCATTCGGTCATAAATAAATTAAATTATTTAATGTCTAAATATTATAAATAAATTACCATTATGTATTAAATATTTTTATATTTCTAATGAATATTTTTAATCAAATTTATCTTATGTATAACCCTATATTAAAAAAAATTTAGTTATTAAACTTTGATTTTAACTCTTTTAACTCTTCTTTGAATTAAATAATAATAAATGTCCAAATCTAATACAAGTGGACCAAAGAGGTTCATATTTTATTACTAAGGTTTTTTTGGTCGACTTATACTTATCCAATAGAATTAGGACATGTGTTATGGTAATAATAATATCATTTTTCCCTTAATTAAACTATTTACTTTTAACCGTGGTAAATAAAAGTAAAAAGTTACCTTTCACCAAAAATTATTTTTATATTATTGAACCACATTTTACTCCTTGATATTAATCGTGTCTCTTGGATTTTATAAATTACTCTCACATAAGTGGTAAAATTAATTTTTATGTGAATTTCCAAATTCTTATAGGAGGTGGGTAAAAGACGGTGAAAAGATCAATAAATTTTTTATATATCTAAAATTATTCTAAACTAAATCCAATGAATTACATTGTCCTTATATAGGTATTATGTATCTATTTTGACCTTAATTAAATTTAAATAAAATAAATAATTATTTAAATAAAAATTTGGTTTTAAACTATAACTCAGTGTTTTTTCACTATTCATCAAAAATTGAATGTTTTTAGAAAAATATCCAAAATTCACCCTAAGCTAATTTCAATATTCTGAATCCAAAAATGAAGTCCACTTCAAAAGAAAAAATTTCAAAAATTTTAAAAAGTGGGTATTGCTATTCATAATGGATAGTTGATTTGTTGTGGTGTGTGTTAGAACTCGAAGTTGCATACAACACACGAAACTGTATTATTCAAAGAGAAGTGTATCATAGAAGCTTGGGGTGTTACAATTAACATCGTTTTGGGTGTTAACTGATTCGTTTTACATTATATGATTTGTTAGGTGAGTCATATTTGTTATGGATGGGATGTATCTTATTCATATCACGAATGATATTAAGTCCTTAAAGATTATTTTTAATCATCAAATGAAAATTATTCTTGAATGGATACAATGGGGAATGAATCTCATCGCGTTCGTAGAGACGGTAATTCATACGTACGCACGAGCAAAAATATCATTCTTTTGATATAAAAATAATATATAATTGGATGTTATATCATATATATAGAGTCATTATCATGTTATATTTATTATTTGCATCATTTATACTCATTATTATACCCATCCAAATGATAAAGTGTTTGAATAACAAACTACACCACGACGTGGAGACGATAAGCTGTACGTATGCACGTATGGTGACATGTCATTAAAAGGGTGGATAGAATAATGAATATGGTTGTTCCATATTTATAATAACATCATAGTATATAGAAGATACTAGAGTTATTATTTTATAATGGAAACAAAAATAAAAAATGAAGTGGAAGAATAAAAGAACTTTAAAGAGGTGATGAAATTATTACCTCTTCTTCGGGTGTTTCCTTTTGAGTTGATAAAAAGGGCTCTATATGTTGGCTTTCTAACTAAAGAAAAACCTCTATGATGAATTTATGGAAGGTGGGAGGATATTTGGGTAGGTGTTGGCCGAGCCAAAAGGCTTTGAAGGTGTGAATTTGAGAAAAGGGGGAGTGCCCTTTTAAAAGAGGGGTGAGTGGCACCTTAGGAAAAGAGTGAAATATTGTTTTATAATAAATTCATATTCGGTTTATAATGGCTCAAAAGTGACTTATTTCAAGGATAGGTTGAGTATGGGTAAAAATCCTTTCAACCAATAGATTTTAGATAGGTTTAGGTCACCATATTAACCTTATCATTTCTATTTAACTCTTATTTAAATAGATTGACATTTACCATGTCTCTCTGTATTTTTATATTATATGGTTAATAAAATTGCTATAACAAGCCAAGGGAACCCCAAGTGGTTCATTATTAATATATATATATATATCCTTATATATGAAATTTTTCCAAACCTTAGATTTTTAGGAATAGAATATCAATTAATATTATAAATTGTTTTTTAAATACTATTTTATATCAATTTTGACATTATTTGGTAATTGATTTTTGTGAAAATAATAAAAGCATGATTACATAAAAAAATGTGAATTAAATCAATCCTAACATTTCATATTAAAATATAAAATTCTTTTAATTCATCAAAAGTCTTAATTTACATTTATTTGGGTATTTATAATATCAATTATTTTAATATTTCATTAATAAGGTAATTACTACATCATCATTGTGCCAAAAATAAATTAAATTATTTAATGTTTAAAAATTATAAATAAAATACCATTATGTAGAAAATAGTTTTTCCTTTCTAATGAATATTTATAGTTGAATTTATCTTATGTTTAACCCTATATTAAAAATGGTTTAGTTGTTAAACTTGGATTTTAACTCTTTTAACTCTTCTTTAAATTAAATAATAATAAATGTCATGTTCTAATACAAGTGGATCTAAATGATAATATTTTATTCCTAAGGTTGTTTTTGTTCGAATAACACTTATACAATAGAATTAGGACATGTGTTAGAGTAAAAATAATATCATTTTTACCCTTAATTACCCTATTAACTTTTAACTGTGGTAAATAAAAGTAAAAAGTTACTATTCATAAAAAATTATTTTCATCTCATTGAACCAAATTTTACTTAATGATATCAACTGTGTCTCTAAGATTTTCAAAATTCAACTCATAGAAGCTGTAAAATTAAATTTTATGCAAATTTGCAAAAGCTCCTTGGAGGTGGGTAAAATACGGTAAAAAGTTCAATAAAAATTTTATATATTAAAATTAATATAAAATGACTCCAATGAATTAAATCAAACTTATATAGGTATTATGTATCTATTTTGGCATAAAATAAATTCAAATAATATAAATTATTATTTAAATAAAAAGTCGGTTTTAACCAATAACTCAGTGTTTTTTACTACTCATCAAAAATTGAAGGTTTTTAGAAAAATACCAAAAATTCACCCTAAGCTAATTTCGATATTCCGAATCAAAAAATGAAGCCCATTTTGAAAGATAAATTTTCTAAAATTTCAAAAAGTGAGTATTACTATTCATAACGGTTAGTTTGATTGGTTGTCGTGTGTTAGAACTCGAAGTTGAGTACAACACACGATATTGTATTATTCAAAGAGAAGCGTACCATGGTAGATTGGGGTGTTACATGAGTCAAAGTTGAGATGAGTCACCATTAAGACAAGTTTCCATTGAAATGAGTCATTATTGGCATGGTTCACCATTGAAATGAGTCACTATTGAGATGAGTCATCATTGAAACAAGTCACCATTGAAATGAGTCACCATTGAAAAAAGTCATCATTTAAAGGAGTAAACATTGAAACAAGTAACCATTGAAACGAGAAACCATTGAAATGAGTCACCGTGGGAATGTGTCACCATTTCTAAACATCGTTGGCTTCATTATATGGTAGGTCAGTAATTCCCCATTACACTTTCAATAGTGAGTAAAATTTTTATTATTTAAGATGTTTCTTTTTGGTCCATAGATAATCATGATGTAGTTAGTTTTTTTAAAATCAATTTAGTTTTTCTTAAACTCATAATGGTATTTCAAATAAGTCAACATTGGATTTATTCAACATTAATTCATTTAAGACACTATCGGATTAACGGTATATCAAATGAGTCATTGTTGGTCATCCATATGTAAATAAATTTTCTTTGTTTAATTTTCTTCTTCAAAATTTATTCTCTTAAATTTTATTATTTGTATATTATAAAGATACTTTTATTATCTCATGATTCATATAATTATTTTATTTGTGTTAAAATGTGTTTATGATACTTTATACAAGTATATTAATATTCATATGATTCTCTATTTTAATGCATTTTTGTTACATGTTTAAAATAGATATTTCAATTAATTAATTCAATTTTTTTCAATTATAATTTTATTAAAAGTGTGTTACTATTTATATTAGTTGTTTTTATTAATATTTAATTTGATTTAATAACCCGATTGTTTTAGTTTTGAATTCACTCTGTTTTTTATCACCTGCTTGTAATAGAATTATTTCTGTTATTTTTTTAACAAGTGACATGCAGTGAGTGAATTTAGATACACGTTTTAAGAATTGTTTTTAAATGTGCTTGTAGAACCTTTCAAAAGGACTTCTATAAAACGGGATGAGAAAATCATTCAAGAGATATAGTTCCCTTTGTTAATCTGACAAGAACCGTGATACTTTAAAATTCCTACTTCCCTCAAAATTATTTCACAATCATCTGTGACTTCCTCAATCTATATTGATCACAAGAAGGATTATATATTCTACATTTGTTCCTTCAAGTGACCCACAATCTTGTGCTACATACATAAACAACAATTATATCATCTTATTATTTTCATTGTTTATTTTTAAATCATGTAATTCAATAATATTTTGTTTGTAATTCTTCGGTGTATGGTTTATTTTTTTCCTCTTTAAAAGTAGGTTTTCTCATTATTTGGTTATTATAACACCCAAAAGAAGGCTGGGGTTGTGACTCTTGAACAAAATTTAGGGAAACGGACAAGGGTATTCTCTTGTAGTAACTTCTTGGTTGTGCCTTCAGGTGTTGTAAAAGGACGAGTCTATAACAGTTTATCACACCATTAATGGTGAGGTTTAGTGGGTACTAGTCTCCTCAAGGGGTAGTAGAGATGGGTGAGTGGAATAATATCTTTAGATATAAACCACTATAAAAATTATTTGTGTTTTGTGTTCTTTATTTTTCCTATACAACCATTTATTCACATGAATGCTAAACCAACAAGGTTTGATGTTATAAACTCTGATAATTTCTTGTAACCATGATTAAAATTTTAAAATGAATATTCATCCCTCTATTCCTTTTTTCCATACTTACAAAAATCCAACAATTGATATTAAAGGAGTTTTGGTTATTGAAACTATAGGTCTTTTGTAAAAATATTTATTTTAATGCTTATTTTATATCCTTGTGCTAACATGGAACTCTAGACTTAATAGTCTAAGAATCAAAAGAATATATTTCTTTTAAAATGGAAATTATCAATATCAATGATGGATGGAAACCACAAAACCCCCAATTCTTAGATGGTAGTTACTATTCTTACTGAAATTAACCTAAAGAAACTAATTGTTGAACACTGGAGGATAATGGATAATTAATACAATTTACTTGAAGTCGATCCATAGACTCTTACTGATAATGATATAGTGAGATATGTCTTAAATTACACGATCAAAAATACATTATCTTAAGTTATTAGAAGGAGTGTATACATCCATGTATCATCCATTAAGATTTCCCATGATATATTGAGGATTATACATGTGACCCATTATGGAACTGAAAATCTCAAGAGAACTATGTTGGGAATGATCTAGGTAGAATATCAAGATTCTAGGATGGGTGATGAAGAATCTATGAAGTAGATGTTCCATCGGTTTACGATCATCACTAATTATATGAGTGGTCTTGGTAAAACATTATAAAACATTATTCAAGTGGAAAGATTACAAAGAGATATTCCAAAGAGATGGAATGAAAATAAGGTGTCCATCTAAAATAGTAAGAACTTCAATGAATACACTCTAGATGAACTAATTGGCTCCCTACTACAATATGAGCTTGAGCTAAAAAAAATTGTCGTTGAGGGGTATTCAAAAAGAAAAAAGGTATTGAATTTAAATATAAAATTTTAGATACCTATGATTCCTATGAATCTGAGTGTTAGGATAGTGAAAAATAGATGGTCCATTTTAGTAATAAAATTTTCAAGTACATGAAAAAAAAGGTGGGAAGATGTTATTCAAGAATAAACTTAGTAAGCACAATAGAAAAGGTAATTCTACCAATAATAATGATGTTTCCAATTTAACATGTTATGATTGTAAGAAGAAATACCATATAATAACCAAATTACCTAAACTCATACATCCCAATAAAGACAAAGATAAAAGAAGGAAAGAGAAACAAGCTTTTTTTGGAGGTTGGGGTTGCTCAGATACTTCTGACAGTAATAATGATTCTGGATGTGAACAGGAGACAAGGAACTTATCCCTGATGGGTATTCATCATGAGTTAAACAAATATCTTTCTAAATGTTTAATATATCATGTTTTTAGTGACAAAAATGATTTATCTGTAAATGAAACCAAAATGTTTTGTGATTCATTATATTATTCTGATTCTGAAAATAATAAATCAAATAAAATGCTTAATGAAATTATAGAATTAAAAAATTATAGAGTAAGATTAATTGAAAAGTGTACTGATTTAAAATCATGGATTAATAAGATTTAAAAATAAATTATTTCTTTTAAAAAGAAATTTGAAAATCTCAAAATCTTTAATTCCTAGAATAATAAGTCTAGAGAAGATCAAAATTCTGAAATACTTAAAATAATGGATAAAAATGAAAGAATTGATTATTTTCTAGTGGTTAATGATAAATGAAAAGATAAAAAATTTAACTTTATTTTTGATGATTTAAAAAAATTGGGAAATTAATGTAATAAACTAAAATAAAAAAATTAAGAAACTAAGAAATACTCCATCTAGTACACATGAAAAGGTCTCTTTTAGATTTAGAAACTATTCCAAAGGAAATTTGGATTTAAAAGCTGAAGTGGTTAATATTAAAAAATAATTTTTTACCTTTTAAAATGGTAAACAAAAGTATGATAAGATTATGTATTCAATGAGAATAAATAATAATAAGACTGGTTTTGTTTAAAAAAATTTTACTCTGAGTTTAAGTAAAACTACTTTTATTAAAAGATCAAAAGGAAGTATTTTAAGTGTAACATATTTTAAATGCAGAATGCAACAGAATTATGCCAATGAGTGTTTACTAAGATTCACACAATCATTTGGTCATACCAAAACTTATATTTTAAATTATTCATATTTTAATTAACCCTCTAATAAATGCTTTAAATCTATATGGGTTCCAAAATTTTCTAATACTAACCCAAATGGTCCCAAGTTGGAATTGGTGCAAAAAAAAATCGTGATTGATTAATTTCGATAAATCTATCTTGGAAGTCTCAAAGACTCATGGTAATTAGGTATAGTCTACCCTAGGCACATGAGAGGTGATATCAGTAATGTTCTATCATATAATACATGTGATGGTTGTATAGTCACTTTTAGAGACAACTCCAAGGGATAGATTAAAGGTATGGGTGAGGGAGGTTTTTCTAAAACAATAATAATTTCAAAAGTACTATATATAGATAGTTTGAAGAAAAATATTTTAACTATATCACAATAGTGTGATGATTTTTCAAATATTGTTTTTGAAAATGATTAGTGTGCAGTTCTGAAAAATAACATAGTTCTATTTTCTGCAAGTAGAAAAGAAAATGTTTATTGTATTAATCTTTATGAATTAACCAAACAAAAGGTAAAGTTTATGAATTCTATAGAAATAGATGATGTAATATAGAATAATAGGATTAGGCATGAAAATTTCAGATTGTTTCATAAATAGTCAAAGTATGAAAGAGTTCTGTAATTACCAAATCTTCCAACAAGTAAGTCTTATTTGTGTGATTAATGTTTGAAAGGAAAACAACACAATGAAATGTTTAAATCTATCAATTGTGTTATTTTTTCTAGATTTTTATAATTACTAAATCTTGACTTGTTTGGACTAATTCAACCTACTAGTTTAGGTGGTAAAATATATTTCTTTGTTATTGTAGATTATTACAGTAGACTTTTATAGATTTATTTCTCATCTCATAAAAATGAAACATTATCAAAATTCTCTGATTTCTGTAAACTTATTCATAATTTCAAAAATACATTAATCATCTCTATCAGAAGTGATATGGGAGCTGAGTTTATAAATATAAAATTTGATATCTTTTGTGAATATAATGGATATAAACATTTATTTTCAGCCTATAGGACACCAAATCCGAATTGTTTTGTAGAAAGAAATAATAGTTACATACAATAAATGGATAGATCCATGAAAATGGAATATATTGTTCCAAAATATTTTTGGACAAAATATGTAAATACAACTTCCCATCTATTAAATATTTTATCTATTAGACCCTTTTCAAATAATACCCCTTATAAACTCTTGAAAGGATATAAACCTAAATTAGGTTATTTTTGGGTGTTTGGGTGTAAATTTTTTATCTTAAATACTAAAGATTACTTTGATAAATATGAATCCAAATCAGATGAAGGAATTTTCTTCTAGTATTTCGATGCCAGTAAAGATTATAATGTTTTTAGTAAATATTCTATTGTTGTATAAGAATATATTAATGTAAAGTTCGATGAAATTTTATCTAAAAATAAGGATTCTGTTTATTTAATAGAAATTAAAGAATTTCGAAATTTCAATTTTAATGAAGATAATGATCATTATAATGGTAATGCATCAGTTGAGGGGGATCATGCCTCTTCTCAAACTAACCCAAAGTAATGGAAAACTCATAAATATCACTGAATTGATAAAGTAATTGGACATGTTGAATATGTTATTCAAACCAAAACATTTGTTATGCTTTATTATTTTAATTATACTTTTGTAGCTAATTTTGTTCCAACCAATATTAAAATTGCTTTAACTGATTTAAATTGGATTAATGACATACATGATGAATTAAATAAATTTGAAAGAAAAAAAATTGTCGGACTTGGTTGTTTTTAGTAAAGGTAAACTTCTAATAGGAACCAAATCGAATTTTCAAAATAAACGTGATGAGGTTGGAAATATTGTTAAAAATAAATCCAGAATAGTAGCTCAAAGTTATTCCCAGGAAGAGGGAATTGACTTTGAAGATTTTTTTCCTCATGTTGCAAGGATGGAGGCAATTAGAATCCTACTAGCCTTCTATAGTTTTAAAAATATAAAATTATTTCAAATGGATGTAAAAAATATCTTTTTTAAATGGAATAATTCTAGAGAAACACTATGTATGATAACATCCTGGTTTTGAAAACGATGGGTTTTCATATCATGTTTAAAAACATAATAAAGACCTGTATAGTCTCAAACATGATCCAATATCCAGGTATGAGAGACGTACATATTTTTTACTTAAAAATGATTTTGTTAAAGGAAATATTTATCCAACCATGTTTATCAAAATATTTTCAAATGATTTATTTCTTAATCATCTTTATATATATGATATAATATTTGGTTCAAATATGATTTTTTGAGTAATTAATTTTCTAAACATAGGACTAGTGAATTTAACATGATCTTAATGGTTGAATTAATGTTTTTTACTTGGATTTCGAATTAATCAAAGTAAATATGTTATTTTCAAAAATCAAGAAAGATATACTAAAGATCTTGTAAAAATATTTAATTTAGATTCTAGTAAAGCTATGAAAACACCCACAAACACTAATTCTAAATTATACTTAGATGAATCTGGTAATTACATTGACATTAAACAATATAGATTCATGATTGGTAGTCTTTTATATCTCACTTCTTCTAGGATAGATATCTTTTTTTCAAATATTCATGTGTTCTAGGTTCCAATATAACTCAAAATAAAGTCACTTAAAAGTTTTTAAAATAATAATAAGATACATCAAATGTACTGCTGGTACCGGTTTGTTTTTATTCAAAAATGAACTATTTCGATTTAATTTCTTACTCTTACTCTAACTTTGGAGGTTGAAGACTTGAAATAAAGAGTACCATATGCATGTGTAAATTTATAGGTAAAAGATAAATTTCTTAGAGCACAAGGAAACAACTATCATTATCACTATAAATAGTTGAGGCTGAGTATGTTTCTACTCCTAGCTATTGTTATTAGAGCATATGGATTAAACAAACGTCGTGAGATTTTAATATTTGTTTTTATAAAATCTCTATTTACATTGATAATTATAGTGTTATTTCAATTTATAAACACCTTATTGAACATTATTGAACTAAACATATAGATTTTAGATTTTATTTCTTAAGAGATCATGTTAATAAAGGTTATATTTTCATGTAATTTATTACCTTTGAGAATCAGTTACCAAACATATTCACAAAACCTTAGATTCTGCTAAATTTGAAAATTTAAAATTTAAATTAAGAATTTTAGATGCTTAAATTATTTTTAATTCATATTATCTAAAAAAATTCCATACACTAGGGTCATAATTTGTTTAAAAAACAATGGAAATTGTTTCTTAAAATTCAGTTTACTTTTTGATAAATTTCAAAAAAGGGGGAGATTTATGTTAAAATTTTAATATTTTTCATATTTTATAATTTACAAAAAGGGGGATTTTTTAAGTCTTTATAAGTATCTAAAAGGGTTAAATTAATTTTCTCTCTTTTAAATTATGCTTTGAGAAATTAATTTAATTTTTTGTGCATTAAATTTTCAAATATTTTTTTTACTCACTATTGAGATTATTCACCGTTGAAACGAGTCACCATTAAAACGAGTCACCATTGAAACAAGTATCTGTTGACATGAGTTAATATGGAAAGGAGTCGCCATTGAAACAAGTCACCGGTTAAATGAGTCACCATTGAAACAAGGAACTGTTGAAAAGAGTCACCATTGAAATGAGTTACTATTGAAATGAGTCACCATTGAAAGGAGTCACTGTTGAAATGAGTCACCATTGAAATGAGCCACCATTGAAACAAGTCACCCTTGAAACATGTCACCCTCGAAATGAGTCACTATTGAAACGAGTCATAATTGGAACAAGTCAATGTTTCCAACCACCGTTGGCTTCATGAGACGGTAGGTTAGTAAGTCACCCAACAGCTGGTTAGTAATTCACTGTTGGACTTCCAATGGTGAGCAAATTTTTTTTGTTTAAGATGTTTCATGTTTATTCATAGAAAATCATGATGTAGTTTTTTTATAAAACATGATTTAGTTTTTCTTAAACTCGCAATGGTATGTCAAATAAGTCATAGTTGGATTCATGCAATGATATATCATTTAAGTCACCATTGGCTTCATGATATGGTATGTCAAATGAGTCATCATTGGTTATCCACCCATTAATAAATTTACTTAGTTAAATTTTATTCATCAAAATTTATTTTATTAAATTTTATTATTTGGATTTCAAAATGATACTTTTATTATTTCATGATTGAAATAATTATTTTAATGTGTTAAAATATTTTTATAAGAAATTATACATGTAGGTTAATATTTCATATGATGCTCTGTTTTTATGAATTTTTGTTGTATGTTTGAAATATATATTTCAATTAATTAATTCAATTGTTTCTCAATTATAATTTTATTACAAGTTAATTACTAGTTATATTAATTGGTTTGATTATTATTCCATGTGATTTAATAACACGATTGTTTTATTTTTTAATTCACCGTGTTTTTGTATCACCTACTTGTAATAGGATTATTTTTGTTATTTTTTCTAACAAGTTTCATACAGTGATTGAATGTAGATACACGTTTTTAGGATTCTATTTAAATGTTCTCGGAGAACTGTTCAAAGGGAATCTTAAAAAATGTTATGTGCAGATCATCCAAGATATATAGTCCCCTTTTTTAATATGACAAGAACCATGATACTTCAAAATTCCTACTTCTCTCAAAATTATTTTGCGATCTTCTGTGACTTCCTCCATCTAATGTGAACACAATAAGGGATACATATTAGACATCTGTTCCTTCAAGTGAACAAAGATCTTGTTCTACATACATAAATAATAATTAGATCATTTTCTTCTTTTCATTATTTACATTTAAATCATTTAATTCTATAATCTTCTATTTGTAAGCCTCATATGCCTGGTTTATGATTTATTCAATTTAAATGCAGTTTTTCTCATTCTCTAGTTATTCTATCACCCAAAAGGAAGGATTGGGTTGTGAATCTCGAACAAATGTTAGGGAAATAGAAAAGGGTAGTATTATATAGTAAAGACTGGGTTGTAACTCTAGGTTTTGTAAAATGAAGAGTCTGTAATAGGTTATCAAACCATAAAAAGTGAGGTTTAGTGGTTACTGGTATCCTCAAGGAGTATAGGATATTTATGAGTGGATAAGATCTTTAGATCTAAACCAATATAAAATTATCTATATTCTAGGTTGTTTAGTTTTCATCTACATCCATTTATCCACAAGAAAAATGCACCCACAAGGTTTGATTTAATAATATCTGATAATTTCAGGTAACTTTGATTAAAATTTTAAAATAACTATTCACCCTCTATAGTATTTTTCCCCTACTTATAACAATCCAACACCTTATTGGTCTGATTTTTTGGTTCATCACAGGTAAGATGTAATGCATATTGAGAGGAATGTTTTTGATAACTATTTTTATACCGTTTTGGTCACACTTGGTAAGATCAAAGATAATGTAATGTCATGGTTAGATCTTTCACATATTTTTAGGTGTCCTGAATTTAGTTATTTAAATATGAAATAAGACACAAATTAATGAATCCAAAATTATCTTACTCACACGGTAAAGAAAACTGTTTATTATTATGTAAATGGATTTTAGAATTGAGGTTACCATATGGTTATGCTTCTAATTTGTATCATTTAATCATAAATGATCATATTACCTAGTTAAAAAGTCATGGTTGTCATGTCATAATTGAATTATTACTATGTATTGGTCATAGAGGGTAGTTGAATTATTCAATATAGGATGTTTTGACCAAAATATCATATGTTATCATAGATATTTGGGCAGCAACATCAGATTATAATTAATTGAGTTTGCTGAAAAAATATGTTGTTTTAATTTTATGTAAATTGGAGAAAAATATTCCCACCATGATTCTTTGATTCCAGGGAAAATGTAATATTTCATTTTATATATGAAGCTAAATTTGGAGGGTCAATACAATTACGATGGATATATCTGTTTGAGAGATTTATGAAAAAATAAAAGAATATAGTATGTAACAAAGAATCAGTTGAATGGTTGGTTACATAAGCATACTTGTATGAGGAAATTTTATATTTTTACTCTTATTATTTTCAGTCGGAATATCCTTCGAAACATAATCTCATGGGTCGTAATGAGACAAATGTTGATGATTTCACGGACCATCAGTGGTAAATTCTTAATCAGCTTGAGCTTGGTTTGAGTGGTTATCATGAGTGATGGATTATAGATGTAGAACTTTACAAAGATCATACTTATGTTCTGCTGAATTGTGAAGAAATGACATGATTTTTGCAGTAAGTACTAGTTTTTTATTACCTCGTTAAATATTAATAAAATATATCTTTATTTAAATTAACTTTTTGTAGACTATATGATGACTATATCAAAAAACCAATTTATAAAAATTACATCTACTTCTCTTGAAGAACATCGTAAAAAAAATTTAGCATATTGGTTTCATAGACTGGTATGATAAGTTTCTTTCGATGGAATATTAAATCAATTTTTCAATGATATTTGTTATTAGTCATTTTTATTTTTATAGGTAATGAAACATGAAAATAAAATTTATAATCAATTATGTGTGCCCAAAAATGATCCACAGAAATTGGTAAAATCTTATAATAGGTATGTGGTTAATGGATTTTGATTCCATACACACATATACGGTGACTCAAACAAATCAGTGAATAGTGGTGTTCATTTGAAATGATGCCATCATAAGGAATGTGAATTTGAATTTTATGGTATATTAGAGGAAATAATTGAGTTATGTTATCTGGGACCAAATTATGTTACAATTTTTAAATTTCATTGGTTTGATACTGATTAGTGGTTACGAATTCATCCATGACATGGAGTTGTTGACATTAAATATAACAGTCGTCTTGCATCAAATGAACCATTTTTGTTGGAAAGTCATGAAAATCAACTTTACTATGAAAATTACTATTATTTTTTGAGATATTTGAAGAACTTATGGAGTGTGATAAAATTGAAATCACATGAAAATCAGTTTATTGAAAATGAAAACAGTTCTGTAGAAGTGAAACATAGTGAATTTTTTCATGAAAAATACCACAATATATCTCATACCCAACGGGATATAAAAATCAATGATGAAACCCCCGAGTTAAGGGACGATGATATAGATAATGTTAATGAACTAATAAGGGATGATGAAACTGAAATTCAAATGGAAATTGAAAAGGCTGAAGATAAGGATAAATGTATTAATGTCGATAAAAATGGTGATGAAGATGACAATTTATTATATTCAGGTCTTTAGTTACAGGTAATTATTATATTCTGATATTTAATAGTTTTTTAATTTTCATATTTGTATTAATAATCTATTATATGTAACATTATTTTTTTTAGAATTTATGAGTTTATTATATTTCATATCTATTTTAGAAATATCTTACTAGTGAGAATATTTGTTTCAGATGACTGGAGATGATCCGGATGATCTATTAAATTCTCGCATTCATGTTGGACTTACTGATGATGTGCCTATTTCAACTCCTTCTTTCATGCCGGTACACCTACTATGAGGGGAGAATTCTTGCTTGATTACTAATTCTAGATCCTATTCTATAGAGACGACCAACTATTTATTTTGATCCTCGTTTATAGAGGCATGTTTAATTGTTCAAGATATCTATTTTATAATAACTAAGTGTAATAATTTAGATAATAATTTTATGATTATATATTTGCTTCAATTTTCGTAGTTTTTCACATTTATCCATTGGGCGGGCTAGTGCGATTCTGAGAAATTATTTTTCCGAGCCATGGGAGTCATGGGACTTGGTACCCATCACCTTGTGTGACCAGATGTTCAACCAATGGATTGTATGTTATTAAATAATATATATTTATTAAAAATTTATTTAATTACTAACTTATTTTTTTAATTTTCTTTCATAATTTGTTTTCTTTGATTTATAATACCCATAGAGGTTATATCCAAAAGGCATGGGATAATTGTACATGTGAGTGCTTTCATCAATTTATAAACAACATTAGAAAGAGAGATATGGAAAAATCTTGTGCTACCATTTTTTATTAGTGTTACATCTCCCATGGTCTCTACTATATATCATCTCAGGTATGGGATGAGTTGTTCTCCTTCTATCTATGGGAGAATTTTAGGAGGAGATCATCAGCTGGATGTTAGAGCCGGGGGTGGAATGAGGCCACCCATTAGGCCAGGAGTCATAAATTTGGCATACATCGATGACATGTGGTAAGTGTTATTATTTATTAATGTATATTTTTGTTAACTATAACATGTTTGTTATATTATATACATCTCTACTGATCCATCTATTACAGATTTTGAAGTTTATAAAAATATGTACATTGATCCCTGTACTGGAGAATTTGTAGGTGAATGACAATGCCATATTATGGTTAGTTGTTTTTAAAAAAACATCATGAATATTAATTTTATTTTTATTCTAATTTTTCATTATATTTAGAGGAAACATATGAGGCTGTGACTTATCTTTTATAGGAGATTCAAGCTAAGACTGAACAAGATGTCACTGCTTATTCAGGTTTCAATGAGGGGGCTTGGATACAAGCGACTTCACAAGGTGTTGATAAAGGTCGAGTGGTTTGTAATGGTTCTCAAATGAAACCTATGAGTTATTATGGAACTTCAATGATAGATTCATTGAACATAAAGGGATCTCATGGAGAGTTATCATCGATGCAGTCATCTGCTGCACAGTATGAGGAGAGGTTGAGAGATAACAATGAGATGATATAGAAGATGCAGAAGCCGAGGGAGGAGGATCGTGAGTTGCATCATCTGGGAGATTAGGAGATGATGGAGTATATGGAGAGACCTATTCTTAGCATTAGTATGGAGTTTCCTTCCCCTAGTCCTTCGAGTGATCCTCCTCTACCAGATGATAGTTGATGATTTATGAAGTTTTTATGAATTTTTTTGTACTTTGGTATGGAAGACATGTTAGTTTTTAATTGGTGTATTATTTTTATATGTTTTAATTTGTTTAATTTCATTTAATGTTTTTTTAATTATTTGTAAATTTATTAAATTCATTTAATTTTTTTAAAATAATTTAAATAATTTAATTTTTTTTAATTACTCTTAAATATATATATATATAATAAATTATTTTTATATATATATTTAATATTTTAATTATTTTAATTAATTTAAATTATTTTAAATTATTTCAATTATTATTTAATATATTTATGTTTTAAATAAATTTTATTTTATTTACTAATTATATCTTTTTAAATATATATATTTTCAATTTTTTTATTTGTTTTATTTTATTTTTTAAAAAAAATAATTATTTTTTCTTTTTTTAGAGATATTTATTATTTGCGACAAATGGTTTTATTCGTCGCAAATAACCTTTTGCGATTGCCCATATTTTGCGACGAATCGTCGCAAAAGGGTTATTTAAAACTCTTACATGCACCTTTAGTGGTAGATCCTTCATCTATGGAAAATAACATTTACTTGTGATGATCCATCGCAAATAATCTCATTTGTGGTGCCACAATCGGCAATGGGGTATTTGCAATGAATGACCATCACAAATGACTACATGCAATGTGCATTCATTGTAATTACCTTAAATTCCTATTGTGGAAGCAAGAAGCATGTTCAAGTGGTCTCAAAAATACCACTACATGGTAAGAGAAAAAGATTAGTGTTAGAGCCCTCATATGAAAGTACGAGTATGAGGAAGGATGTGATAATGAATAATTGATAGAGGAAATATGTGGTATAATTTATTTTTTGATCAAGGAAGAGTTATTAATCTATTTGTTTTGATCAAACATGTGATATAATTTATTTTTCATGATATCAAAAGCTACTAAAGATGAATTACTCCCATAATGAGCCTCAATTATATATTTTATGTCAAATATTGAAATTTAAGTGGATCATTGTGTTGAGGATTGAAAGGTTTCTTTCCTCATTTATAAAAACACCCAATAAAGGAAGGAAGACTAAGTATTATAAGTGGTGACATGAGTTTACTATAAAAACTGGTATCAATTAGTTAAATGTATAGTATGGTTCACACAATTTGTTCTTTTTTTCTTATTTAATGTTGATATTATGTTAGAATTATTGAGATCAAGGGGATAAACATCATGGAACTAAAATACCAAGTTTCATGTATTTTTTGAAGTGATTAAAATGGATAACATTGATGTTGTTAACCTAAAATCTTATTTCCAACACGAAGACCCAATGTAGTATACTTAATGGATTGGTTGATAACTGTTTATAGAGTGGAATGTTCACTCACTAAAAATCATTGAGAATACAACTATAGTTATAATAGTTTCTTATATTGAAGTAAAAATATTGGATTGTTCTAACTCTAGGGGAAAGGGGTCCTATGATAATGGATCTAAAACAACAATTTTTAAAAACCATTGGTATAGCCTATATATGGTTAGGCTATACCTACAGTTTTATCAAACCACTGGTACATATAATACTATACCAATGGTTTTTTAAAACAATTGATATAAAATAAAAAGATACCAATGGAGTTTTAAAATCATTGGTATAGCCTTCCCAACATTTACCTAGTGGTATAACCTCTTCTCCCCATTTCACTCCCATCCGGATCAAACCCTATGAATGAGCCATCAATTTTCTTCCACAGACATGAAAATCTCCCTTTACTTCTTATTTTAATTCTATTCTTCGTGAACACAAAATGTTTGAGTTCCAAATCCTACATCTCTTTTTTTAACCATTAATTTCATTTTCTATAGCTCTAAAACATTAAACTAGATTCTTTTTTTAGGATTCTACTAGATTCATTAAATGAGAATTAGTTTTGATTATTTTTAATTTTATTTCATAGTAAATTTGATTTCATGTGATGTTTTTTTAAATATAGTTACTCTCTATTTATATATAAATATTATATGAACATATTTTTTTGTGTGATATTTATGAGGCAGATTTATATTTATTTATTATATTACTTTTTTAAAAAAAATATTAGGGGGTTATGAATTTTTGTATTGAAATAATTTATTTTTAAAATTAAAATTATTCATTTCCAGACTTAAACATGTTTGTATTTAAAATATATAACATGGTTTGAATATACAGATTGGTCTTGTATTCATAAAAGGTCAAATATGGGTAGAATTTTTTATTACATAGAAATATTTCTTAAATTATGTTAATTATGGGGAAAACTTCTTTATATAATATGGAATTTACTTTATTTTGATATGTCTAAAGTTATGTTGTTATGCCTCATTCCTTGTGTGAGTTGTTATTAGTAAGCATTTGTTAAGGTCTCTTCCATAAAAAACACTTACTTAGTTTACTAATTTTTTAATATAGTTACTGTCCATCCTTAACTACTTCTCTTTTTGGTTTGTAACTTGTGATCTGTAAGGACCTGTGTTTCTTCATACTGCAGTTTTGAGGAGAAAATTGAATTTTTCTTGTTAGATGCTCATGAGGGGTAAAATGGACTTTTTCCCCTACTAGTTGATTTTAGATAATTTTTTTAACCACTCTTTTGGTCATGGAATAGTTTTTTTAACCTATAATTGGAGTTTTTTGGAAATCTATGATTTTCAAATTGTAGAGGAATATTTAATATTATTTAATTTAATACTAATTTATTTGTGTAGCTTTGTTTGGTGATAACGTTGAAATGGGGCATCAGATTAAGATTCTATCTCCACTGTTGATTTTATGATGGCGATTTTAGCCTAAGAGAGGAATAAACTTGAGTCGGCCACTGGGGCCAGCCCGGGCCCCCTTTTCTTTTCTTTCCATTTCTTCTTTTTTCCCTTCTTCTTCTTTCCAACTCCTTCTTTCACATGCCTCATGTGTGCTCCTACTTGGTCGTGACCTATGAGAGAAATGGGAGTTGGAGAAATAGTGATAGAGGCAAGGGATGTTTGGTACCATTGTATCGCCCTCGACGCATTGATTCAGCGTACGACATCCATGGATGGTGAAATCAACCGAAGATTTGGCAGTTTTGGCCCAATGATAAGCATGTTTTCATTTTATCCATAGATACCCTTTGAACATTTTTTTTAAGTTCATAAAGACTTATATTTCTTTTTTGTGTCCTCTTGAGGCTCGATCTATTATTTCGGGGGCGAAAATGTGTCTTTTTGGGCGATCTGAGGGATTTCCTGTCGAGGAACCCATGTTACAAATCATGAGTTCCAGGGAAACATTCCATGAGTTCTTTTCATTCATGAATGAAAAATTTATCCAAAGTACATGTTGTGTACTATGAGAACACGTCGTCTCGTTGCATGGTCGTGTTCCCAACTATGTGAAAAATAACACAAGATTTTGGTTTTTAAACAGTACAAACCATGTACATTGAGGTACACACTAAGTACTTTTACATAGCCAGGCCCCATGTGTTCTGGCCATGTATATGTAAATGTCCAGGGGAATGAATAAGAGTACACTCCAAGTACTCTTAAGTACACGCCATGTACTTTTTCTAGCTTAGTAGTTTGTGGTATTTTGTGCCCTGGAAGTCAGAATTGGGCATGTGAGTATCCCATTATGATCATTTTTATGCAAATATCACAATGGTGGAATCTAATTGAAATTTATATGCCATTTAAATAGTTTTTTGGAGGTTTATAACTTAATGGAGAGGTTTTTCCTTCGGTTATCAAGTTCAGTTTTGACCTGAGAGTGATCATTGGTGGGATGATAGGTTGGGTGTTCGGACCAACTGAGTTGAGACCTATGATCTAAGATGAGTTGTGAGCTATCTACCATGAACATTTATTTTTAGGATTTTCCCCTTGTGAGATGTTCCCTTATGTCCTATGAGGTCGTGAGACTGGATACTTCCGTGTATCCCCTGAGGGATGCCTTTGCTTATGTGCTAACGTAGGGAGTCCCTTGTAGGATCTCTCTCCTATTTTCCCTTTGAGAAGATCCCTTTTTTTGGATGCCTCTGGTGTTCTTCGTTCGAGGTTCCCATGTAGGATTAATCTATTAATTTTCACTAAGGTTCTTGTGTAGGATGTCGTTGCTCATTTTCACCTAGAGGATCCCGAGTTGGATGCCTCATCAGTGTTTGACTTGAGGGACCCAGTAGGTTCCTGTGGTTTGACCAACTCAGACCTATTACATCGGGTTTGGGTAGAGATGGTGTTCGAGTGTCACCTAGAACACATGTCAAATTTTAAATCCCATGGGGTTTTGGATGTAGTGTTGGGCTGGGCGTTTGGTCCACCCTCACTCGTTTTTTATATCTGACCTAGTTTTGCTGATGCAGCAGTGTTTGCTAGAGGTGATTCCTAGTTGGTGGTTGATGAGCCTGACGCGAGGCATATTTCTTATTTTTTGGTATACTGAGATGTTCCCTCTTGGGATCTGGCTTCTAAGACAAGTTATTTTTGATATTTTAATGGTAAACATAGGTCTTAACTAGGACTTGTATGTTAATCCACGATATATTTAAATATTGTGATATATATATATATATATATATATATTGGGATATCCTGAGGTGCTCTTGGTATCCGACTGTTGAGCCTTACATGTTTACTTTTATGCCTTTAGTGATACTTGGATTCCTGTGGTAGGAATTCCTTGGATAGACACATGGGATGAATGATCTGCTTGTGGAAAAGGATCAGATTTTCCTATGGGAAAGGATCGAATATACTTTTCATAAAGGATCGGATATGCTTCTAGAAAAGGATCAGATATTCCTACAAGAAAGGTTGAGATATCCTAGTTGTTGGGTTGTTCTCTGGATTAGGGCGAGGTTTTTTCTATGCCTACAATCAAGGTTTTCTGAGTCTCTGTGGGATTCATGGGCTTCTACTCTATTTTTACGAGTTAGTGACCTCTTACATGATTGACCCTCAGCATACAGTATCCTTCAATATAGGATTAACTGTCGATATATGATAACCTTTTTGAGTGATTGGAGGTGAGTATGAGTGAACCCAGGTGTAGGGCGAGCATCCCACTATGGTGACGTAGCTTACTCAGAGATATAATTCCATAATTGGCCGAAGTAGGTACATGTTGATGGGATTATGGATCCATAGATCGACTTAACGATAAAAATATTTAGTGGAACGATGTCCAGCTCAATGCTTGTGCACATGATGTCTAGGTGATCAGTCTTATGGACCCAAGGATTGACTGCTGGTGTGGTTTCTTGTTATTTGATTCACATACTCATGAATATTCATATTTATTTATATGTGTATTGGAATAGAACTATACATGTATTTGTATATATATTTAGACATCCATAGAGGAACGAGGCTAGTTAACATGGATTAAAGACCCTAGGTTTGACTATGGATTAATGTTTGGTTTACTTCATTTTTTTGTGTTCTAGCTAGGCTGAGCACGTTGATGTTTCATACACATTTATCATCATAGTTATAGGTTTCTTATTGGGGTGGCCTATTGAGATTATTTATCACCCCAACACATGCACATTGGTGATTTTGTAGACCTTATGTATGATTTTGAAGTTTATCATGATTTTCCTGGTGGATAGAACTGAGACTCGTTGTTTCATGATCAATCAAACCTTCTCAAATGGTTCTACTGATTGGGCTAGTGAAGTTCGACAATGTCTGTAGATCGGGTACGTGGGTTGGCCCAGAGTTTGTAGTAGAGAAATTTAATTTTTATTTCAGTTTATTTTTCACTTGTATCTATATGTTCGACCCACTTGGTGACTAGTGTTGTATTGTATTGCATATTTGTGGGGAATTTTACTACATTTTACTACTACAACTTCTATTTTAGTTGTTTATTTCTTCTGCAATCTATTTACTTTTCATTGTGTATGATACATAGTTATTTCCTCTATTTTATTACTCTAGTATGAGGTCATAGTCTCCCAAAAATCACACCCAATACCATCATTTATAGTTGAGAGCCTATGGAATACGGGGAGGTGTGCATGAGGCCTTTTGGCGAGCTACCTCAGATCACCAGTTTAGTGGCTTCAAGGTCAGGATGTTACAAAGTGGTATTAGAGGAGTCTATTTTCCTAGTCTTTACCATTTGGGATATGGTAGATAAGATTATTAGTAATGTGTTGGAACCTATGATGGATATCTGACTGGTGCATCGAGAACACTTGTTCTTGTTGGAAATCCTAGTTTCTAGGGTATGGGATTGTTGTTCTGATTTCACGATGTTACAGTTGTATATGATTTCCACCTTGATCGACGCACATGTTTTGTGTGGGTGCTTTTATTTACTGTGGATCATTGGCTCTTGGACAATGGTAATATGTTATAGATGGATTTTGAATCTTGGCCTCAAAAGGCAAGAGGTGTCTCATGCATTATACTAGGAACATAGGATTCACAATATATAGGCCTACTAGTGTGTGTTTTTACTGATGAATAAGACCTTTGGGCCTGCTTACACATACTTTTTACTCTGATTATAGGTTATGTGGAACTATGTTGAGTTTGTTTTGTTAATAGGATGATGACTCAGTCCTCATGAACCTCTTTTTCAGTGACCTTGTAGTTTAATATGGCACATGATGCCTTTTTGTGGAACCCCTTGTTGTGTGTTGTTTCTCAGGTCAGTGGTTATCTAGTCAGATCGCTGGGTATGATGTTGATATATACCAAGGCTTTTATTTTGAGATATACCTCCATGGTGTATTTCCATATACGAATACCCAATGATTTTTAGTTCATATTTTCTTTTCTTCTTTGGTTGTGGCCTCGAAGGAGAGGTTCCTTCAGAGGATGCTCAGAGAGGATTAGGGCCCTCATAGGTTGTGTTTTGAGTTTGACCTTTGTAGGTCGTTGTGATATATCCTTATTAATATAGATTTCGATCTTTTGGGCTTGGTGGTTAGACCTTGTTACCCAGTTGTGAGGATTTTTCTATAGTGATAGGTGGAAGACCTAGATACCCTTGGTTTTGACTCGAACCATTGCAGGTCGATGTTTGTTCTGTTCCAGGGATACCTGTGTGAGAGAGGTTAGCCCATGTTTTCTGAAGCCTTTTTGGTGGGGTGCATTGTTTTATGGTCATTTTTTGATCAAGGAATGGTAGTTTATCAATTTTTAATTATATAAATGTTTATGTCTCTGGAATTTGATCAAGGGACCTCGGGTTCTTGATTTTCGAGAATGGCTTCAATGGGTAGAACTGTTCAGGAGCCTGGCTTGGTCAACTAGTTTTTCTACTATTTCTAATGTACTCAGAGCATGGGTAGATGCTCATGACTGTAATTATTTCATGTGTATGTGTCATGTGATTAGGATACACACTAGTTGTGTGTGGTATCGTTTGAATCCACATCGGTGAGTGGAAGGGTATGATCCAAGGACTAATGTTTTAAGACTTTTCATGGGTTTGTACCCAGAAAGTTGTGTTGAAATGTACCTCCATGGTAGAGGTGACATTGTGGAATAAATAGGGTACCTTAAGACGGTTGAACCATGGATAAATCCTATTAATATTTGGATAGGTTTGTGAGAATGGATCAGAGGGAGCTGGATGCTCTTTTTTTTAGAATCTCAGTGTATTCCTATTAGAGACAATCGTGTATTATATTGATTTGTCTTGAGTGTGTTGAGAGAGCATCGTCCCAATTTTGAGCTTCTTTTTCATTCTATCTAAATGTTCTTCCCTATTTTGTAAAAGGTAACTTGTTGAGTTTTCATTATAGGAGTGGTGTAAGGAATGACATATTATGGGGATTACACCATTGGACATTTGAGTGTGTTTTCATCATTTTGGTTAAACTCTGGTGTTTACAATGAGATTTTGAGATCAGATCTTTCTTTTAAGATGACGATAGCGGTATTCCTATGGTGGGGAGTACCAGATTGGTCGTAGTTAAATGTCTTCTATATAAATGTTAGGATAGATATCTTGGTTGTATAGATTCTTGGGTTGGTTTCATGGTAGTGTGTCCTTTCACCAGGCTTCTTGGGGTTGAGAAGGTTTATGGTGGGGAGTTTGTAAGGACCTATGTTTTTTCAGACTGCATTTTTGAGCGTAAATTTGAATTTTTGTTATTGGATGCTTGTGAGGGGTAAAATGGTAATTTTTTTCCCTTCCAGTTGATATTGGATAATTTTTCTCACCACTATATTACTCCTATAATAGGGTTTTTACCCTAGGAAAAGAGTTTAGTGGAAATCTGAGCTATTCAAATTTTAGAAGAATATTTAATATTTATTTTTATTAAATTAAATATTAATTTATTCAGAGAGGTTCTTTCAGTGATAAATTTTAAACGGGGCATCAGATTAAGATTTTTTATCCTCTATTGAGTCCTAAATAGGGAGTTTATCCTAGGTGAGTCATAAACTTGAGTCGTGGGCTGGGGCCAGCTCGGGTCCCATTTTCTTTTCATTCATTTTCTTCTTTTTTCCCTTCTTCTTTTTTCCTCCTCCTCCTTGAACAAACCTCTTGTGTGCTCCTCCTTGGTTTTGACCAATGAGAGAAATGGGAGATGGAGAAAGAGTGAGATATGGAAGGAATATTTGGCACCTTTTCGAATCCCTCGATGCTCTAAGTCAGTGTATGACATCTGTGGAAGGTGAAATCAACTAAAGCTTTGGTGATTTCCACCCAAAGGTAGGACCGTTTACATTTTCCCCATTTATACCCTTTTAAATTGTATTTTTATGTTCTTAAATCCTTATATTTCTTTTTTTTTTGCCTCTTCAGACTTGATATGTTGTCTTGGGGGGTGAAAACGGGTGTTTTGGGCGATCCGAGGGATTTCACGTCGGGGAACCCAAGTTGCACAGTCTGTGTTCCAGGGGAACATGCCATGTGTTCTTCCCATTCAGGGAAGAATAAGTTTTCCTATGTAAACTCCATGTACTCTGAGTACACACTATGTGGTATCATGGACATGTGTCCGACTGTGTGAAGAAAAACATGGCTTTTTGGTCTTTAAACAATACATGTCGTGTACTTTGAAGTACACGCCATGTACTTTTACATAGGCAGAACCCATGTGTTCTGGACATGTATACATACACAGCCAGGGGAACATATAAGAGTACACACTGTGTACTCTGAAGTACATTCCATGTACCTTTTTGAGCTTAGTAATTGGGGGTATTTTGTGCCCTGGAAGTAAAAATTGGGCGTGTGAGTAATCCATTCTAGGAATTTTTCCACATATATCGCAATGGTTTAATCCTATAAAAATTTATAGGTCATATAAATGGGGTTTTGGGCATTTCTATCTAAATTGACAGGTTCTTCCTCTAGTTATCGAGTTCAGTTGTCACTTGAGAGTGAGACTTGGAGTGGATGATAGATTGGGTGTTCGGACCAACGTAGTTGAGACCTTTGATCTGAGATGAGCTATGAGCTATCTACCATGACCTATGCTTTTGAGGATGTTCCCCTTATGTGACTTTCTCTTGTAGCCTACGAGGTCGTGAGACCGGATGCTTCCAAGGATCCCCTGATGGATGCCTTTGCTTATATGCTGACCTAAGGAGTCCCTTGTAGGATCTCTCTCCTGTTTTTCCTTTGAGAGGATCCCTTTTGTAGGATTCCTTTTTTGTTCTTCATTTGAGGGTCCCATGTATGATTCCTCCTAGGCTTTTCACTAAGGATCCCGTGTAGGATGCCTTCTCTTGTCTTTAACTGGAGGATCCCAAGTAGGATGCATCCTTACTATTTGAATTGAGGGACCCACTGGGTGCCCATGGTTTCACCAACCCTAAGCTATTACATTGGGTTTTAATAGAGGTGGTTTTTGGTTGTCACCTAGAAATAATGACAACATTTCAAGCCCATGGGGTCATAGATGTAGTGTTGGGTTGTGAATTTTGGACACGCTCACTCATTTGTTTATATCTGACATGTTTTTACTAATGAAATAGAATTTCACAGAGGTTCTTCCAAGTTGGTGGTTGTTGATCCTGATGTAATGTTTCATTCTGGTTTGTTGGGATTCCCAGACATGTTCTCCTTGGATATGTCTTTTGATCCATGTTATTTAAGATATTTTACTTTTACCTAGAGGTATTACCTGGTAGTTGGATGTTTATCCTTGATATATATATATATATATATATATATTGTCATATATATATAAATATATATTATTGGGATATCTAGTGTTGCTCCTCGTATCCGACTATTGAGACTTTCATGTTTACTTTTACGCCTTCAGTGATACCTGGATTCTCATGGTAGGAATTACTTGCATGGACTCATGTGAAGAATTATATGGATATGGGAAAGGATCAGATATGCCTATTGGAAAGGATTGGATATGCCTGTAGGAAAGGATTAGATATGTTTATGGACATGGACCAGATATTCCTGTGGGAATGGTTGAGATAAGCCTGCAGTGAGGTTGTTCTTTCCCTGAGGTAAATGTTTTTTCTATCCTTGCGGGGAAGGTTTTCTGGGTCTCAGTTGGATTCATGGGCTTATGCTATGTCTTTCCTGATTAGTGATCTTTTATAGGATTGACTGTTATTATATGGTATACTTATAAAAAGGATTAACCATCGGTAAATGGTATCCTTGTTCAATGATTGGAGGTGATTACAAGTGAACTGAGGTGTAGGATGAGGATCCCCCCATGGTTAAATATCTTTCTAAGAGATATAATTCCAGCATTGGCCAAAGTAGGTACATGTTTATGGGAATACAGATCTATAGATCGACTTAAAAATGCACAACTTGAGTGGAACGACCTCTAGTGCAATTCCCTTGAATGGGATCTCCAGGAGATTGGGCTTGTGGACCCAAGGATCTACTACTGATGTTATTTCTTATTATTTGATTCACATACATGAATATTCATATTTATGTACATGTTTATAGGTATGGGACTATAGACGTATACGTATATAGATATGGACATCCATGGTGTTACTTTTCCAGTTGACAGGGATTACATACCCTGGGTTCGACTGTTGTTTCATATTTGGTTTACACCATTTTTTGTCCTCCATCTGGGATGGGCAAGTTGATGTTACATACACTTTTAGCTGCATAGTTATAGGTTTCTTGTTGGGGTGGATTACTAAGATTATTTCTCACCCCTGAACGTTCACCTCAGTGTACTTATAGACCTTATTTCTTATTTTTAGGTTATGCATGAGTTGCATAATGGATAGGGTTGAGACCCAGTATTGCATGATCAAGCGGAGCTGCTCGAGTTGTTCTACCAATCAAGTTAGTGCAGTTTGATAGTGTCTGGAGATCGGGTACGTGGGTTTGATCAGAGTAATTAGTAGAGACATGTACTTTTATATTCAGTTTATTTTGTACTTTTATCTATATGGTTGGCCCAGTGGGTGACCAGTTTTGTATTGTATTTCATAGTTGTTCGGGATTTTATAGCATTTTACTACTACAACTTCTATTAAAGTTGTTTATTGCTTCTGCACTCTGTTTACTTTCTGTTGTATATGATACTTAATTATTTCTGCTATTTTCTTACTTTGGGATGAGGGCATAGTCTCCCACTATCACACCCTAGGCCCTCACTGCTATTCGAAAACCTCTGGAATATGGGGAGGCACGCTTGAAGCCTTGTAGGGAACAGCCTCATAGCACTATTTTACTAGATTCTCGGTCAGGAGGTTACATGATCTTTAGACCACTATATTTACCATGGTTTTTGTTTGATATACATTTTTTTATTTTATATTATAATTCTTATATGTACTATTCTGTCAATTATTCCATAAATATACTTTATTATGTGGTTTTATACATATTCTTTAATTATTCATATAATGGAATTAAATATTATGGTGTTATATATATAGTATTTTGTTATCTCATGGGATTGAGTTATGAAATTAACTATATGGGTGATAAATATACAGTTTTAATTCTTTCCATATGGTCTTTTCCCATATCAAATTGTTTTTTATTGATAAACTAACTTATTTTTTATAATTATGTATTCATCTATATTAAATTTTTTATTTATGCACAAATATGGAAAGAGATTTAAAATGAATTTGATTTCAATCATGTTTCAATGATTTTAAAACTAATTTAAATAAAGTGAACAAGTCGTGTTTCATTAAGTATATTTTGGATTTTAATTAAATATTTCCTTTTCATTTAAAACATTACAAAAAACAATTTTTTAATAAAATAGATAGAATATAGATGTATGAAATAGATTTGATCTAAATTAATTTTCAAAACAAATTAGATATTTTTTAGTCATTTAATTTCTAAATTAGTAAGATATTGATCTTATACACATCCTATATTATGGTTTTTTTTGGAATACCTTGTTTAATTCTTGGAGAAGTTAGTTACAATATAAAAAAATTTGGTTTTCAAATAAACTACTATGTCTAGTATCACAATGGATGAAAAATATAATATCAAAAAGTTCATGATATGAATGACATGATGGGATTAGAGAATTTATTATATGACTAATTTCTATTTATTCAACCTCTTGAGAAATAAAGGATTCCAATACAAGAATAAAATTATATGAGTACACATGATGCATGTATTGAAAATGATAATGATGAAAAGGTGAAAAATAGAAGGATGCTGCCATGACTCCAGTATATCGGTAATGTGGTAAAATATAAATACTAGAATTTTTAATATGATTGTTTCATAAGAAAACAATATATGTAATTTCTAATACATCTATATGTTATATTCTTACCATTTTTAGGGAATTACTTCTAAATTATGCAGATATTCACTCAAACCATTATATGACATGGAATTTTGTTAATGAACTTGAATTTTATATAAACAAAATTCACGATTTCTTGAAATATTTTAACTCATTCTCAGAGTAAAACACCAAACTAAAAGACTATATAAAATTTTAATCATCTCTAGGGAGGACAAATGTTTATGGAACACCATCACATGTTCCATAAAAATTAATGTGGCATTTTCACTGATTTATTGTCTCCAAAATCTTTTCATTTCTCATAAAATATCAATAAATATGTGATGGAATGATACTAAGGGAAATATGTATAATGAGGATTTCTTTCATCCTACATATGGATTATTATGGTGGAAATTTAATGATATATATCCTAATTTTGGATATGTTGTGCGTAATATGAGGTTGTTCCTATCATGTGATGGTTATAATATATTTGGTTAGATTATTACTTCTCACTATACGTGGTTGGGTTTTATACACATTTTTAATATTCCCTTATGGATTAGTATAAACAATCCATTCACTTTCATGAGTATACTCAAATATAGACCTTATTACCCTAGCACTGATATAGAAGTTTTCTTGAAACCTTTAATAAAAGAGTTGAAGCTTATTTGGAATGTGGTTGTGCATACATATGATGCTCGTTTGAAAGACATATTTCATATGTGGGTTTTACTTATTTGGTTGATAAATGATTTTCCTTCTTATACAATGTTTTCTAGATGGAACATGATAGGAAAACTCCCTTGTCCTATTTGTATGAATAATACATTATTTAAAAGGATTAAATAGCATTGTAGTTTTAGTTTTATGGGACATAGATGATTCTTTCCAATGGATCACCCATATAGAAATAATCTTAAAAGGTTTTATGATAATATAGAGACCAAAATCCACCTCATTATATGTTTTTAACTGATTTACTTTATTAATTTCAATATTTTAGTTTTTCTTTTGATAAATGTCAAATGAAATCCTAAAATAGGGTGATTTTTTGAACTGAATCCAATTACAATTGGAAGATGAAAAGTATCTTCTTCGGGTCTCTTTATTGGACATCTCATTTTTTATGACATTGTTTTTATGTAATACACATTGAAAAAAATATATGTGAAATTTGGCTTTCAATTATTCTAAATGTTAAGGGGAAGAAAAAAGATGATTTATGATCCCTACGTGACTTGGTGGAATGGTGTATTAGACGAGAATTTCATATTGTGTATATTAGTGAAAAAGAACGGAAAAATATATTTGATTCTTATGTGATGACTCCTTTAGAAAAAAAATAAATTTCTATAAGTACTAGAGAATATCGAGGTTACTGGTGGCTATTCAATAAATATTTCAAAATAGGTCAACAAAAGATAATTTTAGATTAAATATATAAAGGTTCATGATTATCACATATTTTCTCATGAGTTTATTTTAATATAAATCTATCATATATTGTCTAATAATGTATGGATTGAATTTATTTGATTGCTCTATTTTTATAGAGTTATTTTTTATATTTTTTCCAATTATTACTTTCAAAACATGGATTAAGAGGAACCATTAATGTTGTGTGAGGTAATGAAAATGTTTCCTCTGTGATTTTTCTCATGCATCATAAATCTAACCATCCACATTCCAACTGAAATACTTCACAGAGGACTTGTTGATTTTCATTGGATATATCCAACTGAAATAAATATATACACATTTAAGTCTTATATCTGAAATTGGATTCATCCAAAAGTTTCCATTATAAAAGGTTACTTAGCTCAAGAATGTATAGAGTTCTGTTTAATTTATTTGTATGAGGTAACCATGAGACAGAACCAACCAATGAGAAATAAAGAAGAGCAGTATTATAAAATTCAACCAATTTTTCTATCACTTATATAATTAAGGGTAATTAATGAATCATATACATCTACAACATTAATCCTTGAAGAGAGAGATATGGAACATCACATAGATTTGTTTAATAGTGATTTGTTCGATAACTACATCAAGTAAGTAAATTGAACATGTATATGTTATCTCATTCCATGTAATTGTACTTATGTGTTAAATTGTTTCAATATTTTTATGTAAGTAACATAAACACATTATATATAGAAATCATAATTCATTATCTTTTAGAAGGAGAGATACCTTTCATTGAAAATATTTTTCATCTTAGTTGAAAATTAAGGTATAAGTATTATTGTAATAAAATAAAACAAATTAATATGCAGTTGATTTTTACATTCATTTATATTTTAGGTATTAAGTTTACCTATTGATATGTATCTAAAGAAATAAAATATTTGGCTTTGGGTCTTAATTTTGTGGTTCATGAATTCAAATAAATTGTGTTTAAAGGGTATAAATTTAATATCACTGAAATAGAAATGAACATCAGAATGCAACATGATGGTGGTCTGGTAACTGAAACAATAGACTATTATGCCAGTGTATCAGATATTAGGCCTCGGTTTGAAAATATATCTTATTATAGAGTTATTGATAAAATACTAATATTGGATTATTATTCTCATGGTTGGGTTACAATGATGAAATTCAAGTGGATTTATTTGAGGTAGAGACATATAATATTAATTAATGATTGTGGATTTCAAGTTATTAACATGGATTTAATTCTTGATAATAATGAGCCATATATATTAGCATAATTAGAGAAACAAGTTTTTATATGAAAGATCATCCGAGACCTGAATTTAGTTTCCTTATTGAAGTAATCCAAATAAATATTTTTTGTGTTAGTGGGGATGAAATTGACATTATCACTTCCCATATTGGACTTGATCAATTTATTACTTGTGATGACAAAAATTGTCTAATTTTACCATTTGATTGTAACCTTGAAGATATGGTTAGTAATATACATAATCATATATACGTGTTCTCATCTCTTTTGGTTTAGATCAACTTAGGATTTTCAAGTTATTACTATTATAATTTATATAATATTTATTGAAAATATTTTTATCAAACTTGACCTTCACATGAATTCTCATTATAAAGTGGTTTTAGTTTTCTTTTAGTTTAATTTTATATTATTAAATTAAACTATATTAGAAAATAACTAACCAAAAAACTGAAACTATCCAATTAGAACTGAAAAACAAGATAGATTCAACTAAAAAAATGAAACAAATTAGAATAAAAAAAGTAATGAAGTGAATGAACTAACCAAAAATGGACAAATGACCTAACCCAAAATGTGAACAAAATTTCCTAACCCAAAATATAGACAAATGACCTAACCAATTGGAAAAAATAAACCAAATGATCGAAAAAAAATTTAATTACATTGAATTGAAAATAAAAAAAGAAAACTATATCATACCCATTCTAAAAAAAAGTTAATTATAACATGTTGATTTTTCTAGGATACATTTTTTAAGTTTTGATATTTTTCCACAAAATATAATATGATTGTGTTATGTAACTATGTATCCTTTATTTGGCTTGATAATTGGTGTTCCTTAATTAATTAATTCCAGCTCTTCTTTCTTGTCCTTCTTCCATTGTAGTTAGGAATTTCAATGTAAATTCATATTTTCTCAAATATAAGAAAAAAACATTAAAAAGATATGAAGGAATATGATGTATAACAATTATCACCACATGATAGATATAAGAATTCAACCTATAGTTCTTATCATACTTATTATATTTCAAATATATATATATCAATAACATGTGATGTCATGACATTGATGTTTTTTAAAATTTTAATTTGGGACAAACAATCAGGAGACAATTATTCTCTCACCAACATAGTTGTAGTGTTTATCATCTAGAAGCTTTGAGGGGTTGATACCAGAGGTATTCACACTACTTATCATACATGATCACAGTATGTTCATTCCTCAAATATACCATCTAGCACACTTTCTTATCCCATAGTGTCGTTAGAGGAACCTGAGATATTTAGACCGCCAATACCTTTTCCACTATTTACATCTGATCCTTTTTTATTTATTTTCCTTATACAATTATGGATCCCAATACCAATCCATATTATCCTTTTCCAAATAAGTATATGCAAACCTATTTTCATTTTACTTCATTTTCTCCAAAATTTTACATTTATTCACCACCGAATTGTACTCTGACACATTTTGAACCTCACGATAAGACATTGAACTCCATAGGTACTTCACAGGTCAACAATTCTTTAGAGCATACAGATTTAGAAGTGCCTAATGATAATACTAGATTAGTATTATGTATAGAAACTTATTAAATTTTTTGACCATAATTTATTTTAATTATAAGATATATTAATATAATATTTTTGTTTTTTTAACTATTTCTACTACGATAAGATGTCCTTGGAATACATGCAAGCATGAATTGTGGAACCCCACACAAAATTGATGGTTCAGTACAATGATTATAATCAAATTAATGCTAAATATGATGAGAATCCATGAGTTTTATGGTGACTCTTACTATCATTCTCACTGGTCCACTCTTATAGAGAAACCTTTAAAATAAAGTAAAGGATAACGATTAGGAATAAATATGGGTATAAAATTTATTTGATTTAATTTTATATTATCATTTTATTTACATTAATTAATATATTGGTTCATGGTAATTATAATTTTCCCAATGGTGAGGTTTTGGGGACTGTTGGAATCATGGAATTAGGTGATCTACGAAGAGTATATAAGCAATAGTTATATAATGTTTGTCTTACTATTGTTGGAATGAATTGAGAGGATATACGTAATAAGAAAGAGTGTCTAGAAACACATTATTAGTAAATTATTTATCATTATAAGAGTACTAAGTTTAAGATATTAATAAAATTTTTGGTTTTTGTTTGAAAATTATGATGACATTCATTAATACTATGTTTTGTATTATTGAAAATTCTTTTTTAGGAAGCATCCATAAGAAATAAAAAAACTGGAATTCTATGAAATATATTCACACTTGGGGGGTGTATGATGATGCTAGAATGTGAGATGAACTATGTGTTTTTTTAACTCTTTCATTTAATTAGTTATAAATACTAAAAATATATATTTCTTATCATCTTAAGCTTCAATGAATTTTAGGACACTATAATCTGTAGATTAAACTTTCAGTATTTTTTACTTATATTTAGGTAATTAATAAATTTCCAATATATCAATAAAAACATTAATCCAACTTATGTAGCTCATTATGTCACTAAATAAAATAATCATACATAATCTAAAAAACTATTGTCACATAGAAAAAATTACGGAGTTTGGTTTTTTTTAGAGAATCCCATCATCCATTTCAGATTTCACCATAAATGAATGAAATTTAGATAAACTTTTTATATTTAAAACTCAATATGTAGCATGAAATTCTGAAATCTATAGGTTTATTTATCATTAAAACAAAGAATAACATATATTCAGTGAAACTATTGATCTATATAAAAACTGATAAACATTGATGAGATTTAATTTGTTCGGTTTGGTTTGACTGATTACAGTTTCACATAGTTACAGATAATATAATAAATTTATTTAAAATTTAATTCCATTTTTTTGCTTATTTTTAATTAAATATTGGTTATAGTGAGTTAATTTTATTCAAAAATATAGTATTATTGAATAATGCTATTAAATATTAAATTTTATGGTAGAGGGAGGTATTGAATAATGAAGGTTGTGTGTCTCAAGTAAATTGTTTTTTTTAGAATAAAGAATAAATATGGAAGTGTGTTAAATAAAAAATCCCAATAAAAGATTATAATTTTTACATTTTTGACTTCAAATTTTAATATACCTTCTGTAACTAAATAGTTCATTTATATTTTCAACTATGAGCTTTGGAGGACCTTGATTAGTAGGAATCTAAAAAATTTGGGCCAAATTATCATTTTCACTAGGTATTAAAATATGGGAACCATATGAGAGTACAATATCAACAAATTAAGATTATTATACATACTGGATATTATCCCACATCAGGTGCTAGTTCCGGTAGAGCTGAGCTATAAATAGCTCATCCAGAGGCAACACAGGCTTTTACAATGGTTGATAAGGACAAAAAATAACCATTTTGGATAATTAATAGTGTTAAAAGGCCAATAATAAATTTATGAAGTCCATGGAAGCCTTATGTTTGTCATTTCCAAAAAATATCTTCATGGGTTTTGCTACATTCTTATTGATGATGATTTCATTATATGGTGCACCGGGAAAAGGTAATGATGGTCCTAGTACTGGTCGGGATGATGAGTTTCCTAGTGATGGAGATTTCGATGATGGAGATGGTGATGGTTATAGTGATAGTGATGTTGATGGTGGTTGTGAGGATGATAGTGAGGATGATGGTGATGATGATGATGGCTACGATGGTGATGATGATTATGATATTGATGATATTGGTTGTGATGAGATAGATATTTATCCTTTATATTTTTACTAATATTTATGACACATTATGTTTGATGATTGGTTGTGAATACATATATGCGATGTTATAAAGGTTTTTTCAATAGTTTAATTCATAAATTTGTTTATTGATTTTCTTATATTCAGTGAAATTTATTTGGGGGTGTGGGTGCTAGTGTTTGGTTCTTCTAGGCCAAGATAGGGGGATTTTGGCTACCCAGGCGATATAAGGCTACACCAAAGCTTTAATAAACTATTGGTATAGGGTAAACCTAGGTCATATATACAAATGATTTAGTTAAAAATTATTGTATAGGTAAATAAACATGCCCATATACCCAACAGTTTAGAGAACTATTAGTATAGACTATTCCAAAGGTTCTCTAGCCTATAACAACATTTTAGAACTATTAATATTAATCATATTTTTAGCATTTAAATAAGTGGAGTTGATGAACCTATAACACATAAGATATTAAGATGGACTATAATTGTTTGACATATCTAAGAGTTTTGTAAGTGAAATAAATTTGTTAAAAAAGATTAATTTTTAAGGTTCCTATTATCTCTATCAAAGGGGGATAATTTTTTCCCTTTAAAAGATAATGAAAGTTTTATAATGATAATAATGAGGAATATTTGATGAAGATCCCTTTTTTCATTTTAATGAAAAATTTGTAGATCAAAGTGTATATTTCAGAGAATATGTATACACATTTTATTTTTAAAGGGGTGGATTGATGCACCATAAATCTAAATAAGTCCATGTATTCCTTTGAATTATTCTATGTTAAATTATGGAGAAGGATTTATGGGAGAATTTATAATAAAATAAAAATATTTAGAATCTTTCAATCAGTGATTTTCAGCTTGATAGTTTGGTAATTAATAGAGGTATTATAGCTAATAGAGGATGAAAATAATATTTGATGTGGTAGAAAATAAAAGTTAAATAAGAAGTGGGATTTTTTGATAATTGGAGAAGATATTTTTTATGGACATGTGAATATGATCATACTGAAAATATAAAAATGATATTGAAAAAAGGTTAATGTGTCAACTATACTGATGGTAATTCATTGAGATCAGAAGAGAATTAATTGAAGCCATATCAGTGACTACATAGAGTCTTTGGTAATGATGTTATGGAAATAACTTAACTTGTCCAAGCTAAGGAGGATTATTTTTAAGAATAGAGATTTATTAAAGAATGATATTTCATTTTAGTGCTTACAGATTCAATTATATGGTAAAAACTGTTTATTTTATCATATTATGTCATTATAAAGTGTAAAATAATGAAGGATTCATTCAATCATAGCTAGAATATTTTTGGTGAAGGAGTATTAAACAACGTCATGGTGGTGGAAAATCCAAACCATAATGTTGGTCATGATCCTAAAAATTTACTATAGTAAATAAAAAAGGGGATTTTTTCCTATTAAACACAAGAACACTAATCATGGTTGTGAATTTTTTAACATAAAATGGGATGTTGAAGTCCAACACACCATTTTAGAAGTCTTTATGTTGTTATAAATTGTTCCTTCGAGTGAAATGAAATTTTGATCATGGAGTTTTCAATATCTCATGTCGTCGTGATTTGTAAAATCCCTGTATCGAATGGGGATACTTAAAATTGTAGTGAAGTCATAGAGGTATTCATGTGTAATTTATAAAAATAGAGAGCTTGATGTTTTTGGTTACATAATGAAAGGTATTTTGAGTATCGATAATTATGGAAAGTGTAATGACCCATGATATTTAGTAAATACTTTTTAAAAATTTAACACCATGTGAGTATCTTATCTTTTAGGAAACACTAAACTAAAATAAAAACTAAATTACCTTAGTAAAATTATAAATATTACTATTAGTTTAGGGTTATTAAATTGGAGGGTATCAAAACAACTAAACACTTTATAAAAACAATTTAAAAGGCAGAATAAAATAAAGGACATTTTATACTTAGAGACACAAATTTTCTTAAAACTCATTTAACACATTAAGTGTTCTAATATAAAAATTAAATTTTTCTCACCTTTATAAATTTTATTTATTAAAATGGATTCTATATTTTGAACTAGTAGGTCTAAATTATATAATAATGATCATTTAATTTTTAGGAAAAAAAATTAAATTACAAATATTAGTCTTTAATATAATGATAATGGTGAAACTAATTTTTCAAATATTTATTTTATTAACATTTTGTAATTTTTATCTGACTAATTAAATTAATATTTTTAAATAATGACTCTATTATAATGTTTAAACAGATATATAATTATATTAACACACCCAAATTGCCCGAAGGCCTTCTTTTTTTTATTGATTTTTGATAACCCCCCTTTCAAGGGATGAGGGGGAACCCTTGCAAGGCTTGTAGGCTTAGAGATTACATGACCCATAGGTATTAGAGGAAATATCCAGACTATAACTATATGTAACTGCTCCACCCCATCATCTGCATTGTGATATCAGATCTCCACCTTCACATGTCTGTTCAGATATGCTTTTCATGCATGCACAGGCTAGTCCCGGTGGCAATTCCATACCCTGTCTTTCTTCTTCATCTGTTACCTTTTTCTCTGGTGATTACGCCTGCTCTAAATCCTCATCTAGATTTTATTCCTAATAGAGACTTCATAGTTCATTAAGTACACTTTTTAGGTGGCCTGAAAGCCTTGAGGGGGCCCTAAGTCCTTGAGGTGTCTTGAAGGCCTTGTGGTGGCCTGAAAGCCTTACTAGGCTGAAATCATTTTTTGGCCCGAAGGCCTTGAAGGACCTGGGGACCAAACTGGTTGCTCTAAAGCTCAAACAGATGACTAGTTTTAGTTGTTACAGTACTAAACAGTACCTTCTATAGTGCCTGCTATAGTCCCTTCTAGAGTCCTACTATAGTACCCCCAAAAATATGTCTCCACCCGGTTTTTAACTTGGGTCTCTTGGATGCACTTTTCGAGTCCTCGCTAACTAGTCTGAGGATCTCATCCATTATATTAACACAAATTTAATTAATAACCAATGTTAAATATAATTAATAACATGTAATGGTTTAACAAACTTCTTTATATAGAAAAAGGATTTTTTTTATTTAAAATTTTAAATTTAAAAGTTATTTTTTTATTATTTAGAAATTCAATTATATTAGAAAAATGGTAAATTTTAAAAAACCTAATATTAAATGACATGAAACATATAAAGACCCATACTTTACATACATTGTTAATACTTCAAAATTGAATAACACTTATTACAACATATAACAAAACCAGTAAAGGACCGTATAGGTATAGTGTCTTTAGAATCTGGGAAACATAAACAACTGGTTCAAAAAGCATCTACATTGTCTCCCATTTATTTCAACATAGCTATAGTCCCTTTTGGAATATCTTACTTAATAACCTTCTTCCTGACCTGGGGAAAGAAAACATACAAAAGGGTGAGATAAAATGCTCAGTAAGGGTAAAGAAAAGAAATATCAATCACATCATATTCATAAGAACATAACATTTTGGAAATCTTAACCTGCAAAAGAGATCATAATTTCATAACATGGGATAAATCATGGTAGTGAAATATAATCACAATAATCATAACATAAAACATGAATCTTTTTTCCATACACACATAATCATAGAGAATCATTTCTTATTAGTCAAGACTCATTTCCAAGACTATCTTAGTGGACAAAGTCCATTTCTGAACCGAGTTGATTCCTCGTTTCAGTCCTGTTTTACTAAACCAGTTTAACCTGCCATTCTAGCCATGTCTATCTCATGAGATATAAAATATTTACCCAATGCATTGGAGGGAGATATAGGTCCCACCCATCTCATAATGATACCATTCTTATGTGTGCCACAAAATCAAAAACCATACATCATAGAATAACCCATGTAATAAAAATGGGATTCTTAAACATCGTGACATCATAAAACAATTCATATAAGATAAAGGAATTCATAAAAATAATTCCATCACAATATAATCAAATCAATGTAATAATAGGGATAGAAACAGAACCCTTTATTATCTTAGATGGAAAATAATTTTTATAAAACACTTGAACTCCATTCTTGAGGAAAATATCCTTTCTACTTCAAAAACACTTTTCCTTTCTTAACATGTCATACATTTCTAATCTAAAAAAAGTTGATTAAAAATAAACTTGAAAAATTGTAAAGGAATATTCTTGGAAATAATGTTTTAAAAATTCATTCATGCCGTATAAGTTAAACAAACATTCTTCTCGTACTTTTGTCGAAAAAGTCAAAAAGTACGCTGTACGAAAAATGACAAAAGATTCCTTTCATATCTTTTACTAAAAACTCACTGAAGGGTAAAATTGGATTTAAAAAATTTTAGTTGGATGGAAATAATATTAAATATTGAGGAAACATGGATGTGGATGATAAAATACACCCCAGTAAATTCCAAAGTATAAACAATCTCGGATAAAATTGAGATTGTGATATTTCCCTTACCTTGGGTCCGATTTGCTTCCTAAGTGTCTGAACCTCCTGTATAATGATTTAAATAATGTCATTGACTTATTCCAGAATCATAATAATTGTTATTATATCATATATGGTCATATTCTCAGCTTATTATTATTAATATTTCATTGTTACTCGTTATTCGGGTGTTTATTACTTTTTGTTCTAATGCGTGTTTTGTCAAATAAATTCTTATTCTTCTTTTTAGGTTATAGATACCTCATTTTCATAATGTTATTAGTGTAATATATATCATATTTATTAACTCAATTCATTTGTTTAATCATTATGCAATGAAAATCATGTAGAACGAGTCGCATCACATCGGGGAGACGGTATTCCGTACGTACGCACGAGCGATGATATCGTTCCCATGATTGTGGAATTGTATTGGATTGTATGTATACTTTTTCAGAATCAATATCACTTTACAATAATAATATATATTCATTCTTTACACCATTATACCCATCCATGTAATGTGGTGGTGGAAAATGGATTACACCACGACGTGGAGACGGTATTCCGTACGTACGCACGCGCGGTGATTTAATTTTCCGTAGGATGGATAGATGGTGAAATAGGGTTGTTTCATACTTATAATAATATATCAGTATATGAGTGATACTTGTGTTATTAATTCATAATGAAAAAACTAAAGAATAATAAGTGGAAGAAGAAACAAAGTTGAAAGAATCGGTAAAGGACATTACCTCTTCTTTGAAGCGCCTCTTTGAGACCTCCTTTAAGGGCACTAAAATTGGTCTTTGAAGAAGACCAGGACCTCTAGGATGTTTCTAGTGAAGTAGAGAGGAGAAATTGGTAGGGGTTGGCCGATCTTGAAGGCTCAACGTGGTGTGAGGAAGAGAGGGAGGAGGTTCCCTTTTATAAGGGAGGAGAGGGGCACCTTTGGAAAAACTAAAAATATTATTTTATTATAAAGCCATATTCGGTTTTAAATAGCTCCAAATTGATTTATTTAGAATCTAAGGTGTGGATGGGTCTAAATCCTCTCATCCAATAGAATTTGGACAAGTTTAGTTTACTATTTTAACCTTATCATTTAGATTTAGATTTAAGTTAGATAATTTTACTTTTACCGTGTATTTTTGTGTTCTTACACTATAAGGTTAATAAACTTACTATAACTTGACAAACGAACCCCAAGTAGTTTATTATTAATATATATAACCTTATCTAAGTCATTTTTCCGAACCTTGGATTTTTAGGAATAAAATAACAATTAATAATATAATATTTTTTTAAAAAACTATTTTATGTCAATTTTGACACTATTTAGTAATTGATTTTTGTGAAAATCATAACAGATTGATTAGTTCGAAAAAAGTTAATTAAATAAATAATAACATGTCATAATAACCTAGAAAATTAGTGTAATTCATAAAAAGTCTCATATTACATTTATTTGGGTATTTATAACATCAATTATTTCAATATTTCTTTAATAAGATAATTATTGCATCATCTTTGTGTCATAAATAAATTAAATTATTTAATTTCTAAAAATTACAAATAAAATACCATTATGTATGAAATCTTTTTAGACTTCTAATTAATATTTATAGTCGAATTTATCTTATGTATAACCCTATATTAAAAATTATTTACTTATTAAACTTTGATTTTAACTATTTTAACCCTTCTTTAAATAAATTAATAATAAATGTCCTAATTTAATCCAAGTGGGCCTAAATGGTCATCTTTTATTCCTAAGGTTGTTTTTGGTCGAATTACACTTATCAAATAGAATTAGGAAATGTTTTAGGGTAATAATAATATCATTTTTACCCTTAATTACCCTATAAACTTTTAACCGTGGTAAATAAAAGTAAAAAAGTTACTATTCACCAAAAATTATTTTCATCTCATTGAACCACATTTTACATAATAACATAAACCGTGTCTCTCAAGTTTTTTAAATTCCACTCTCAGAAGCAGTAAAATTAAGGTTTATATAAATTTGCAAATTCTCCTAGGAGGTGGGTAAAAGACGGTGAAAAGTTCAATAAAATTTTTATATATCTAAAATTATTATAAAATTGCTCCAATGAATTACATTGAACTTATATAGGTATTATGTATCAATTTTGACCTAAAATAAATTTAAATAAAATAAATAATTATTTAAATAAAAATTCGGTTTTTAAATAATAACCTAGTGTTTTCACTATTCATCAAAAAATGAAAGTTTCCCGAAAAATACCAAAATTTCACCCTAGGATAATTTCGATATTCCAAATCCAAAAATGAAGTCCGTTTTGAAAAATAAAATTTCAAAAAATTTCAAAAAGTGGATATTACTATTCATAACAACTAGTTTTAATAATATTTTAATAGCATATCGTTTTTTAGTGAAACTCGGTATTGCGTACGACGCAAGCTATCAAGGAAGGCTGCGATTGTGTGTAAATCAAGCCAAGCTAGTGTTGTGTGTAGTGAAAGATTCATTTGATGATGTATATAGCATAAAAACAAAATATTTCTCATAAAAGTCTCGGGTGTTACATTCTACCCCCTTAAAATGAATTTCGCCCTCCAAATTCGTCACTTGTAACAAACAGATGAGGATTCCTCTCCCTCATCATATCCTCAAGCCCCATGTAGCTTCTTCTAATTGGTGGTTCCTCCATAAAACATTCACCAAGCGAGTGGTCTTGTTCCGTAGGACTTTTTCACTACGACCGAGAATCTCTATCGGTTGTTCTTCATAAGAAAGATCTTGTTCTAGCTGTACAACTTCTGACCTGAGTACATGTGAAGGATCAGGTATGCACTTTCTCAGGAGAGATACATGGAACACATTGTGATCTTGAGAGAGATTCGGTGGAAGCGCCAATCGGTAAGCTACCTTCCCAACACGATCCAGTATTTCGAAAGGACCAATCTACCTAGGGCTCAGCTTTCCCTTCTTTCCAAATCTCATTACTCTCTTCCAAGGAGATATTCGTAAGATCACTTTATCACCCACTTCAAACTCTAAGTCTTTTCTTCAGTTATCGGCATAACTTTTTTGTCAACTCTGAGCTGCTCTTATGTATTGTTGAATAGATCAGACCTTTTCTTCCATCTCATCAACAAGATCAGGTCCTAATATCTTTCTTTCCCAAACTTCATCCCAACAAGTTGGAGTCCTTCATTTCTTTCCATAGAGATCTTCATAAGGAGCCATCTGAATATTGGATTGAAAGCTATTATTATAAGAAAATTCCACCAAAGGTAGGTGTTGATCCCAACCACCTTTGAAATCCAAAGAGCAAGCTCTCAGCATATCTTCTAGAGTTTGAATTGTCCTCTCAGAATGACCATCTGTCTGAGGATGATAAGCAGTTCTGAAACTCAACTCTGTATCCCGAGTATGCTGAAGACTTCGCCAGAACATTGAGGTAAACCTCGGATCCCGGTCAGATATAATAGAAAGTGGTACTCCATGAAATCTTCCCACTTCCTTTACATATATCCTGGCAAGGTGATCTAGAGAGAAATCCTCTCTAATAGCAATGAAGTGTGCAGACTTTGTAAGATGATCAACTATGACTCAGATAGCATTATTTCCTTTGGATGTTTTAGGAAGTCCTGTGAAAAAGTCTATAGTGATGTTTTCCCACTTCCATTCGGGTATGGGTAATGGTTGTAACATCCCCTTAGACTTCTGTCTCTCAGCTTTAACTTGCTAAAAAACCAAGCATTGAGAGACATATTCAACAACATCTTTTTTCATGCCATCCCACCAGAAGTACTCTTTCATGTCCCTATACATCTATGTGCTTCCAGGATGAATAGATAATGAAGAACTATGAGCCTCATCCAGCAGCTCCTTCTTTAATTCAGGGATGGGAGGAACACAAACCCGATTCATGAACTTTATTATCCCATCACAATTAAGGTTGAATTCAGGAACATTTCTCACCTTCTTTTGTAACTCTACATCTTTTTTCTGTACCTCTTTAATCTCAACATGTACAGATGGTTGAACATTCATTTGAGAAAGATACTATTTTTCCCCTTTCATTATAATTCCAAGATCCATCCTTTGTAAATCCATAAATATTGGATCTTTTGTGATCCTCATCATGGATAAACTGGCATGGTCTTGTCGACTTAATGCATCTTCCACATTGGTTTCTTTCCCAGGGTGGTAATGAACTGTGCAGTCGTAATCCTTAATCAGAACCAACCATCTTCTTTGGTTCATACTCAGCTCCTTTTGTGTGAAAATATACTTTAAACTTTTATGATTAGTATAAATGTCACACCTTTCTCCATAAAGATAATGCCTCCAAATCTTTAATGAAAAGATTACCACAGCTAACTCCAAATCATGATTTGGGTAATTTTGCTCATGGATTTTCAACTGTCGTGAGGCATAAGCTATCACCATATCATTTTGCATAAGAACACACCCCAATCCCTTCTTGGATGCATCACTGTAGATCACAAACCTTTTTCCACTATAAGGCAGTGTGAGCATAGGTGCACTGGATAACCTTCTTTTCAACTCCTTTAAATTCTCTTCACATTCCTCAGTCCAAACAAACTTAACTCCTTTCCGAGTCAACTTGGTGAGTGGATTAGATAATCGTGAAACATATTTCACAAAACGTCGATAATATCCCGCCAAACCAAGAAAACTTCGGATCTGAATTACTGTTGTTGGTCTCGACCATCTTTCGATAACCTCTATTTTTGCTGGATCCACAGATATCCCCTCTTTTGAGATTATGTGACCCAAAAATGAAACTTTTTGAAGCCAAAATTCACACTTGGTAAATTTGGCATAAAGCTTCTCCTTTCTCAGGGTCTTCAATATAATTCTCAAGTGATCTTCATGTTCTTCCTTGCTCTTTGAATATACAAGAATATCGTCTATAAAGACTACCACAAACTGATCAAGATAGTCTCTAAAGACTTTATTCATCAGATCCATGAAGATAGTGGGGGCATTAGTAAGACCAAATGGAATCACTATAAATTCATAGTGTCCATACCTTGTACGGAAAGTCATCTTTGGTATATCCTCCCTTTTGACCCTTAATTGATGATACCCTGAACGAAGATCAATCTTGGAAAAGTACTGAGCTCCACGTAGTTGGTCAAATAAGTCATCAATTTTCGGGAGAGGATATTTGTTCTTGATAGTGATCTTGTTAAGTTCTTGATAATCAATGCAGAGTCTCATTGATCCATCTTTATTCTTAACAAACAGAACAGGTGCTCCCCAAGGTGATGCACTAGTGTGTATAAACCCCTTATCAAGATTCTCTTGGAGTTTCTTCTTCAATTCATGCAACTCAATTGGGGCCATTCTATAAGGTGTCTTTGAAATAGGTAAAGCACCCAGTACGAGTTCTATTGAAAAATCAACTTCACGATTTGGTGGAAGACCCTGCAATTCCTTCGGAAAGACATCATAAAACTCCTGTACAATGAGCATATTTTTAATCGAGAGTTTCTCACCAACCATTTGAGATAAATAACCATAATTTAGTGGAATCAAGACCCATAATATGGAAGAAATTTCCACTGGAAGGTTATGTTCATCCTTGCATCGATAGACGATCAAAGATTGATCTGGAATATGAAATGTGACTTCCCTTATTTGGCAATTGATATGAGCTTAATATAGAGAAATCCAATACATTCCAAGAATCACATAAAATTACACTATAGGGAGGATCACAAGATTTTTAGGAATCACTTTCCCACAAACTTCAATCGGAGAAGAATTATAAAATTTTGATGTGACTGTTGTGCCATTAGGGGTTGTCACAGCTAACTCACCATCTAATTGTTGAGGTCATATGGTGATACCATTAGAAAATTCTTCAGAAATAAAAGAGTGGGTGGATCCAGAATCAAATAAAAAATTTTCTACTTTAGAGTGTATGGTAAGTGTACCTTTCACCACTTCGTTATCGTACTCCACATCGCTGATAGAAATTGCATGTGATTTTCTTTTGTCTTTATCCTTAATAGTTTGTTGACGTCGATCATCATCAAAAACCCTTAGATTAGGACATTGATTGGCATAATTCCCCATTTCCTTGCACTTGTAACATTGAAGTGTATGAGGTGCACTCTGTGTATCCTTTTCATTGTTCGCATCACTAGACATCTTCTTCCCATCATTGCGGCATTCAAATGCCCGATGACCTTCCTTTCCACATTTGAAAATTTTAATTGTCCCTTTAAGTAAACTCCCTCCATGTTTCTTTCCACACTTTGAGCATAAGGGAAAACTCATCTTCTTTTCAATGTGCTCTTTAGATTTTCCTTTGAATTCCATTTTCCTCTTTTTATCAAACCCATATGACTGATGGATTACTCCAATCTCCATCTGAACTTTGAGAGCACATCGAACGATTTCCTCGTAGCTATTGAAGTCCCTTTTGGATAATGCCCTTTGAAGACTTGTTTTTAAGCCACTAAAGAATCAATCGATCTTACTCTCAGGTTGGATAATAATACCAGAAGCGTACCTTGAAAGTGTCGTAAAATTTTCTTCATAAGTACCAACAGATTCATCATCCTTTTTCTTTATTTCAAGAAACTCCTTCTCCATCTTTGTTCGGAGAATATGAGGGAAGTACTTATTGAAAAATAATTTCTTGAACTCGTCCCATTCCATGGACTCAATTTCATCTCTTGGCCTCGTATTCTTGATAAGATTCCACCATTGATCAACATCACCTTCCAAACGATACACTGCTAAGATGACTTTATCATGTTCAGAACATTGAAGAACTAAAAATATCTTTTCAGTAGTACTGATCCATTGTTCAGCAACTAATGGATCAGTAGACCCGCTGAATAAAGGTGGACGCTATCTCATGAAGGATTCAACAGAATGTTGCTCCTTCTTTTGCTTTTTTGGAATTCCTGCATGATTCCTAGCTTGAGAAAGTTGTGTGAGCATGGCTACAATATTTTTAATTCAGCTCCCATAACATTTGGTTGCTCAGGGGGACAATCATTGCATTGCCCGTCGCATTCCTCATTAACACAGTTCCTTCGGGTTCCAGCCATTGACTAAAACCAAGAAGAATAGTGTGAGAAACACTAATTATAATAGGAAAACCACATAATCAAGAATAAAATTTCACACTTAAGGTCTTATCCTAGGTTATTAATGGACATTTCTATAACACTAAGATGGTGTTCTATTCTTAGACTTATCCTTAGAATTCTTACTAAGGCTTTCACATCATAGTTTCCAAAGGTTGACTATAACTTTCCTCTAATACCAACTATAACGACCCACACTTTACATACATTGTTAATACTTAGAAATTGAAGCACACTTATTACAACATATAACAAAACCAGGAAAGGACCATATAGGTATAGTGTCTTTAGAAACTGGGAAACATAAACAAATGGTTCATAAAGCATCTACATTGTCTCCCATTTATTTCATCATATCTATCGTCCCTTTTGGAATATCTTACTTAATAACCTTATTCCTGACCTGGGAAAAAAACATACAAAAGGGTGAGCTCAAATTCTCAGTAAGGGTAAACAAAATAAATATCAATCACATCATATTCATAAGAACATAACATTTTGGAAATCTTAACCTATAAAAGAGATCATAATTTCATAACATGGGATAAATCATGGTAGTGAAATGTAATCACAATAACCATAACTTAAAACATGAAGCTTTGTGGCATACAGACATAATCATAGAGAATCATTTATTATTATTCAAGACTCATTTCCAAGACTATCTTAGTGGAAAAAGTCCATTTCCGAACCGAGTTCATTCCTCGTTTCAGTCCTGTTTCACTGAACCGGTTTAACCTTCCGTTCCAGCCATGTCTATCTCATGAGATATAAAATCTGTACCCAATGCATTGGAGGGAGATATAGGTCCCACCCATCTAATAATGAAACCATTCTTATGTGTGCCACAAAATCATAAACCATACATCATAGCATAACCCATGTAATAAAAATGGGATTCTTAAACATCGTGACATCATAAAACAATTCATATAAGATAAAGGAATTCATAAAAATAATTCCATTACAACATAATCAAATAAATTTTGTAATAGGGATAGAAACAGAACCCTTTATTATCTTAGATGGAAAATAATTTTGATAAAACACTTGAACTCCATTCTTGAGGAAAATATCTTTTCTACTTCAAAAACACCTTTCCTTTCATAACATGTCATACATTTCTAAACTAAAAGAATTTGATTAAAAAAAACTTGAAAACTTGTAAAGGAATATTCTTGGAAATAATGTTTTAAAAATCCATTCATGTCGTATAAGTTAAAAAAACATTATTCTCAAACTTTTTTCAGAAAAGTCAAAAAGTACCTCGTACGAAAAACGACAAAAGATTCCTTTCATATATTTTACTAAAAACTCACCGAAGGGTAAAATTTGATTTAAAATATTTTAGGTGGATGAAAATAATATTAAATATTTAAGAAACATGGATGTGGATGATAAAATACACCCCAGTAAATTCCAAAGTATAAACAATCTCGGATAAAAATGAGATTGTGATATTTCCCTTACCTTGGGTCCGATTTGCTTAGTAAGTGTCTGAACCTCCTGTATAATGATTTAAATAATGTCATTTAATTATTCCAGAATCATACTCATTGTTATGATATCATATATGGTCATATTCGTATCTTATTATTAGTAATATTTCATTGCTACTTGTTATTCGGGTGTTTATTACTTTTTGTTCTTATGCGTGTTTTGTCGAATAAATTCTTATTCTTCTTTTTAGGTTATAGATACCTCATTTACAGAATGGTATTAGTGTAATATATATCATATTTATTCACTCAATTCATTTATGTAATCATTATGCATTGAAAATCATGTAGAACGAGTCGCAACACATCGTGGAGACGGTAATCCGTACGTACGCACGAGCGATGATATCGTTCCCATGATCGTGGAATTGTATTGGAGTGTATGTATACTATTTAAGAATCAATATTTCTTTAAAATAATCATATATATTTATTCATTACACCATTATACCCATCCAAGTAAGGTGGTGGTGGAAAATAGATTTCACCACGGCATGGAGACGGTATTCTGTACGTACGCACACGTGGTGATTTCGTTTTCCATAGGACGGATAGATGGTGAAATAGGGTTGTTTAATACTTATAATAACATATCAGTATATGAGTGATACTGATGTTATTAATTCATAATGAAACAACTAAAGAAGAAGAATTGGAAGAAGAAATAAAGTTGAATGAATCGGTAACGGACATTACCTCTTCTTTGAAGTGCCTCTTTGAGACCTCCTATTAGGGAACTAAAATTGGTCTTTGAAGAAGACCAGGACCTCTAGGATGTTTCTAGTGAAGTGGAGAGGAGAACTTTGCAGGGTTTGTCCGAGCATGAAGGCTCAAAGTATTGTGAGGAAGAGAGGGGGGAGGTGCCCTTTTATAAGGGTTGAGAGGGGCACCTTTGGAAAAACTAAAAATATTATTTTATTATAAAACCATATTCAGTTTTAAATAGCTCCAAATTGATTTATTTCGAAGATAAGGTTTGGATGGTTCTAAATCCTCTCATAAAATAGAATTTGGACAAGTTTAGTTAACTATTTTAACCTTATCATTTAGATTTAACTTTAAGTTAGATAATTTTACTTTTACCGTGTTTTTTGTGTTCTTACACTATAAGGTTAATAAACTTACTATAACAAGAAAAACGAACCCCAAGTTGTTTATTATTAATATATATAACTTTATATAAGTCATTTTGATGAACCTTATATTTTTAGGAATAAAATAACAATTAATAATATAATATTTTTTTTAAAAACTATTTTATGTCAATTTTGACACTATTTAGTAATTTATTTTTGTGAAAATCATAACAGAATGCTTAGTTCTAAAAAAGTTAATTAAATCAATACTAACATGTCATAGTAACCTATAAAATTAGTGTAATTCATAAAAAGTCTCAAATTACATTTATTTGGGTATTTATAACATCAATTATGTCAATATTTCATTAATATGATAATTATTGCATCATATTTGTGTCATAAATTAATTAACTTATTTAATTTCTAAATTTACAAATAAAATACAATTATGTAGGAAATCTTTTTATCTTTCTAATGAATATTTATAGTCAAATTTATCTTACGTATAACCCTATATTAAAAATTATTTACTTATTAATCTTTGATTTTAACTATTTTAACCCTTCTTTAAATAAATTAATAATAAATGTCCTAATTTAATCCAAGTGGGCCTAAATGGTCATATTTTATTCCTAAGGTTGTTTTTGGTCGAATTACACTTATCCAATAGAATTAGGACATGTTTTAGGGTAATAATAATATCATTTTACCCTTAATTACCATATTTACTTTTAACCGTGGTAAATAAAAGTAAAAACTTACTATTCACCAAAAATTATTTTCATCACATTGAACCACATTTTACTTACTGACATCAACTGTGTCTCTCGGATTTTTGAAATTCCACTCACATAAGTGGTAAAATTAATTTTTATGTAAATTTTCAAATTCTCCTAGGAGGTGGGTAAAAGACGGTGAAAAGTTCAATAAAATTTTTATATATCTAAAATTATTATAAAATTACTCCAATTAATTACATTGAAATTATATAGGTATTATGTATCAATTTTGACCTAAAATAAATTTAAATATAATAAATAATTACTTAAATAAAAAGTCAGTTTTTAAACAGTAACCCAGTGTTTTCACTATTCATCAAAAATTGAATGTTTCCAGAAAATTACCAAAATTGCACCCTAGGATAATTTCGATATTCGGAATCCAAAAATGAAGTTCGTTTTGAAAAATAAAATTTACAAAATTTCAAAAATTAGTTATTACTATTCATAACGGCTAGTTTTAATAATATTTTAATAGCATATCGTTGTTTAGTGAAACTCAGTATTGCGTACGACGCAAGATATCAAGGAAGGCCGCGATTGTGTGTAAAGAAAGCCAAGATAGTGTTGTGTGTAGTGAAATATTCCTTTGATGATGTATATAACATAAAAACAAAATATTTCTCATAAAGTCTCGGGTGTTACAAAACATGTTTAAAATATTTGTGTAAATCCGTGTTTGAGACTTTCTCAACCATATCTCAACCCACACTCTATTATTTATCATTTTTGGAACCATTGACCCCTGAATAATGTTATTCCATTATTTGAAAATAATGGGTGTTCAGAAAAGTTCTATTTTATTCACTTATAAAAGTTACACACATCCACCACTCTATATTTGACCTATCCCATTGAGATTATTATTTAAAGCTACTATTTTTCGCTTAATATAACCCTCTCCTTATTTATTAATCATTTCCACCTTAATATTTCCCAAACCCCTTCAAAATCAAGGAGGTTTAAAATAGAATATTAATTTCTTCTACATAAGTGTCTCTTAACTATCTCGTTTTCTAATATATTTTGTTCTTTTACCACCAAAAAATACTTTTTAATATAATGAAGTTATTATTAAAAAATTGAAAAAAATTTATTATATTAATGTAACAACCATTATTTATTCCTTCTCATCAACTTAAAAAAATAATGTTGATAGTGCATTATAAGGACTACCACATCAATGATGTAACATTATTTTTTTCATATTGATTTTCATTAGTTACCCAAAATACTTAGAAAAATGTTTTAAAAAAATAAATAATTATAAATAATTGAAACGCACGTCCGATTGTCGCCTATCGACCAGTCAAAGTTCATGTGCTCTGCTAATGTGTATAGCAGCACTCGGGTCGAATCCTCAGCGATGATACTTTGAAATAGTCGTTTGTTTTTAGTTGATTTTATTCTGATTGGGGGGGTTTTGATTGTAGAGCTTAATTGATATGACTAATGGATGATTTTTAATTTAACAAGTTGATAAATATTTGGGTGAGTTCATCATTAGGTTATTTAGGCTTGTGATATCCTTGAGCTTTGCTTTATATTGCACTTAAATTAACACTCATGTCACAAGTTGACGTTGATTTGAATTCCCAAGTGTTAAGCCTTTAATCCAAGCCTCAACTTAACTTAAGATTCTAATCTTGATCATATCTTTTTTATGGTGGTATATTTATGGTTCCAATAATCCATGAAAATCACACTCTAAACAAAACAAGTCATTAATCCATGACATGCTAAATCCAATATACACAATGTTAATTCAACGAATACTCATCGAGCAAAAGCTCTCAATCGCTTAACATACCTAAATTAAAACTCACCCCAATGAGATATTTACTCAACCATTATGATTTTTATTAATATGATAATATATGTTTATGGTGATGAATTACAAAGAGAAGAAAAAGAAAGGGATAAGATAAGAGTATTGTGCCGAACACACACACGAAATATTTTGAGAATCAAAAATGGAATTCTGATTGAATGAGGAAGCAAAATAAGGGACTGTAATTTAAAATTATTCAAACAATTTTAAGACCATGAATGTTATACTATAGAAGGTGGAGAAGAATAAGAGGTATTGAAGAAGAAACAAGCACTAAAATTTGATTGAAATGAAAACAAAGTTACACAATTACAATTGAACGCAAACGTAAACAAACATGAAAGAGAATTGGAGGAGAGGTATCTCTTGTTGAAACAAGATCAAATAATATCCTCCCAAAACCTTGTAAAGGCTCTAGTAATTCTAAACCTCCTCCTTAAGTGCTGAAGTGTCAACCCTTTTGAAAGGAGTGGAGGGGATGTATTTATAGCCCAAGGTGGTGGACTGTTTACATTCCAGAAATACCCCTCCAATTGGCTCTCCGATATGTACATCCAGACAGCCTAATCTTGAGAAATATCCTTTTTAAAAGTTGTAGATAATGAGGTCTTCTATCTACTGTGAAAATTAGGCGGCCGTTGGATTTATTGAGCCAATGTTATGGCAGTTTTAGTAAATAATTCTGATCTGTCCATTTCAATACAAACTTTTTCCAAGTCCATAATGTGAATCGGTTTTTGAATAGGAAGACGCCCTCAAATAAAAACACTTTCTTCAACAACGTTGGCCGCCCAACTCCCCTCTTTCACACTGAAAAATTTCAGCTCGAATGGATTTTTAAATAAGGAGAAATATCAATATTAGTGTACTATTTTTAATTCCCGGACAGGATGGTGGGCTAGACTTCAATGCATCTGTTGGGCCCCTTTTATTTATTATTGGGTTATGAAAGTGTTATCATGGAATCCTTTAAATGTCCTCCGAACATGGGAGGATAATTAAGGTATTTGGACTTCTGGATTGACCCCAGTAATTCGACCTTCATATATGGTCCAGTTTCCTCATAGTTTCCTTGGGCCTTCTAGCTGGGTCCATATGACCCTCTAAATGGACGAATTTGCGAAATGTGACTTCTACTGAAATGTTTTAATTGGAAGTTGGAGCCCTAAAAAACAAGAATCATGCAATTTGGATAAGTAGGGTGATAGTTATTGTCAAAACATTAAACAGATTTGAATCTGGATAAATCCAAATAGTGCTCAAAAATTATATTTAATATTTAAACATTAATATTTCACAAAAATTATGCACATTTCATATAAAATCAGTAAAGGGAGTATGTTAAAAGATATTAAAATATTAATAACATCAAATCCCCCACACTTAGTTTTTTTTATTTTCTCATGTGAAACAAATATAAAAACATGACAAAATCATTTTCACTCACCAACAAATATTAAAATTTTGTTTTCTCCAATCAGGGGAGGTTTAGACTATTTCACTCATCCATTTTGAAATCCACCACAAGTTGTTACATAAACAATTTTCTAAAACTAATTCATTTTTCCATGCCCAAATTTAGAAATGGAAAATGTGGACACTCAAAACTCACACCTCTCAAGATGATAAAATTTATTTGTGGAGGTTCACTCTTTCACCAACCAAAAGTGAAAATCTTAGAGTTTGAAAAGGGATCTCAGCTTACAATCCCTATCCAAAGTGAAAAAGAATCAAGAGGTCTTTTTAATGGGGATTTTCTGTGGCTATGGTATGGTAGGAATATAATGTCCAAGAGAGAGAAGAAGAGGGTTAAAATACCAACATAGAAAAAGCAATGCAAATTTTTTGAAATGAAACATGGAAGGAAATGAAAACACATATTTACAAGGGAATTATTGTGTGAAGAACGAAACAATAGAGGAACAAAATATGAAGGTAATGAGAAGGTGGAATATTTAGAAAACAAAAAACTTTTCCCAATAATAATATAATGCAAGTGTTCTTTTTTTTCTTTTCCTTTTTTTCTTTGTTTTTTCGAAAGTTAACCTTGAAACAGATCTCAAACTCATATCCCAACCCATGTTTGATCTCCTCAAGACAATAATTGTAATATTTATAACAAGATCAAAGGTTGAGGAAGAGTTATTTTTGACCTACCCAAGACACAACTAATTTTTTTGATTTTTTTTTTGATTTTTTTTTTATTATTTTATTTTTTGAACACTTTTCAATATCATTTGTACAATAAATTCCCAAATCCCACTAAATTACAACCTCCCCCCCCCCACTAAAATGTATGCTTTCCATCAAGTATATTATAACACACCGGAAAGTAAGGAAATGATACCCAAAAATGAAATCCATTCCCCCCCCCCCACACTTAAATTTCAAAAACTCATGCAATGAAAATCTATGTTGATATTAGGTGGGATAAGGTATTGGGATTGTAATTTGGATATCAAAGAAAAGGTTTTTATAGGCTTGAAGGGTCTTTCAAAAGTAGGATTAATGTAAGGGTAATGAGAGACTATTTGTCCATTGTGATTCTCATGTGGTTCAGAAAATGCCTCTATCATATTAATGCACACTAAGGCAGGAAATTAAGCTCGAAGGTCCAAAAACATAAGACTCACAAATGGGGGTGAAACACACATTTTGAAAAGATGGTCATAGGTGGCCTTGGCATGAAATCAAATGTTTTTCCTCAAGGTTCAGGAAAATCATTTTTCAAATGAAAAATTGAGCATTCAAAATTTTTTAATTTTTACACAAAATTCTTTATCCAAAGTCATGATGAAAATATAAAATTTTTGAGATGAAAACATGTCTGTTAACTCCCGAAAATGGTTGGACAAAATTTCAAAACTCGATGGTGAGTAAGCATGACTCTTTTTTTTGTAATTTTTTAAGTGATTGTGTTTTTCTGGTTTTTTTAGTTTTCAAGGTTTTTATAAAATACACACCCACACAAGAAAGAGAAAAATAAAGGGTTTGATGAATAAAGTGGTAAAAAAATGAAAGAGAGTGGACGAAGAAGAAATAGGTAGAGAGAGGAAGAGATATAGAGAGAGTTAAAGGGAAAGAGGTGCCCCCTGGTTTATATTTGGTGGGTCTCCTTCTCCATCGAGTGGTAGGTCGGCTTGATAAGATGGGGAGCCAGTGGAAGTCGATGTTGATCCAGGATTATGCATCCTCTCATGGTGATTCTTTAACTGATGTCCATTAACCGTGAATGTCTTTTTAGAAGAGGGGTCTTGTACTTGTACTGCACCAAATGGGTAAATGTTAGTAATAACAAAAGGACCTTCCCAACGTGAATTAAGCATACCTGGATGAAGACGAAATCGAGAATTGAAGAGCATTACCTTTTCACCTTCATGAAATACCTTTCTTAGGATGTGTTTGTCATGGAGTACCTTAGCCTTCTCTTTGTACTGATTGGAATTCTCAGAAGAATCAAGTCGAAGCTCCTCTAGTTTACCCAGTTGCAACAGTCATTCTTCACCAGATTTTTCACAATCAAAATTACAGGTTTTCATAGCCCAAAAAGACTTATGTTGGATTTCAACTAGTAAGTGACACGCTTTACCAAAAACTAGCCTAAAAGGAGACATCCCAATGGGTGTTTTATAGGCATTTCGATAAGCCTAAAGGGCTTCACCAAGTCTCTCCGGACAGTGTTTTCTGGTGGGCTTAACAATTCTCTCAAGTACCCTTTTCACTTCTCTATTAGAGAGTTCAACCATTCCATTTTTTTAGAGTGATATGCAGTTGAAGTTTTATGTACAACCCCATTATTTTTCAGAAGAGCTTCCATGGTTCTATTACAAAAATGGGTTCCTAAGTCACTGATCAAGCCACATGGTGTTCCAAATCTTTGGAAGATATGGGTCTTTAGGAACTCACTAACAGTATGAGAATCATCCTTCCTGGTGGGTTTGGCCTCAACCCACCTTGAAACATAATCGACCGTAAGAATAATGTATGAGAATCCATTGGAAGGGGGAAATGGTCGCATGGAATCGATGCCCCAAACATTGGGGATTTCACAAAACATTAAAGGATTTTGGGGCATTTCATTTCTTTTGGAGAATGTGCCAAACTTTTTCCAAGTGGGACAAGATTGAAAGAACTCATGTGAGTCCTTGAAGAGTTAAGGCCAGAAGAATCCAGAGTCTAGGACCTTTCGGGAGGTCCTTTGTGGTCCAAAGTGGCCACCTCCAGGAAGTGAGTGACAGAATTCTAAGATGGAAGAATGCTCATTTTCTCAAACACATCTCCTAATTACCATGACTGCCCTAGTTTTCCAAATTTTATTTTCTTCCCAAAAATAGTATTTTCAATCACTTTTCAACTTCATTTTTTGTTCTTTTGAAAACATTTCAGGGAAAACACTAGAAACCAAATAATTTACAATTGGGGCATACCATGGTAACTTTGGAGTGAGAGATGAAAGGTTCTCAATGGGGAATTCAGGATCAATAATTTCTGAATGAGAAGAATTAGAAATTCTACTCAAGTGATTAGCCACAGGGTTTTCTTTTCCAGGTCTATATTTGATTTTAAGGTCAAACTCTTAGAGCATTAGGATCTGTCTTATTAGCCTCGATTTGGAATCACTTTTCTTGAGTAAGAACTTAATAGTAGAATAGTCTGTGAAGATGATGATTTTGGCACCTAAGAGATAGGACCGGAATTTATCTAAGGAAAAAACCACTGCTAGAAGTTCCTTTTCAGTCACAGTGTAATGAGATTGAGTTTCATACAATGTTTTTGAGGCATAATAGATGACATGAGGGATTGTTTCTCTTCTTTGACCAAGAACAGCCCCAACAGCTCTATCAGAAGCATCACACATCAACTCAAAGGGTAATGACCAATCTGGGGGTTGATTATCGGGGCAGTTGTAAGAGAAGTTTTGAGTTCAATGAAGGATCTCTTACAAACCTCCTCAAAATGGAAAGTGAAATCATTTTGGAACAAACGAGTGAGTGGGAGGGAAATTTTACTGAATTTATGTATGAATTGCCGATAGAAACCAGCATGACCAAGAAATGAATGGATGTATCAAATAGAAGTGGGTGGAGGAAGTTATTGGATCACTTTAATTTTGGCAGGATCGACTTCAATACCATCCTTTGAAACTGTGTGACCAAGAACAATCCCATTTGTAACCATGAAGTGACATTTTTCAAAATTTAACACAAGGTTACACTTGACACACTTTTGAAGAACTAGAGAGAGTGAATTCAAACAAGATTCAAATGCCTCACCATAAATGGTGAATTCATCCATGAAGACTTCCATGCAGTGTTCAATGATTTCTGAAACGATACTCATCATAAACCTCAGGAATGTTGCAGTAGAATTGAAAAGTCCAAAAGGCGTTCTTCTATATGCATATGTTCCAAAGGGGCATGTGAAAGTAGTCTTTTCTTGGTCTTGAGGTGAGATTGAGATTTGAAAATAGTCAGTGTATCCATCAAGAAAGAAACAGTGTGACTTTATGGCCAATCTTTCTAGAATTTGATCAAGGAATGGAAGAGGGTAGTGATCTTTTAGAGTTTAAACATTCAATTTCCTATAGTCGATGCACACATGCCATTTGTTCTTCACTCGAGTTGTGACTACCTTTCCATGTTCATTTGTGACAACAGTTATCCTACCCTTCTTAGGTACAACTTGAATTGGACTAACCCATTCACTACCATAAATTGGGTAGATAATACCAGCTTGAAGAAGCTTGGTGATCTCTTCCCTAACTACCTCAAGGATGAGTGGATTGAGTCTTTTTTGTGGTTGTCTAATTGTTTTGGATAACTCCTCAAGATGGATGTGATGCATGCAAAGGACAGGGTTGATTCTTGGTATGTCATCTAGGGTCCAACCTAAGGCGTTTTTGTTTTCCTCTAATACTTGAACAAGTTTGGACTCCTTGGTTTCAGTAAGTGTGGTAGAGATAATGACAGGATATGAGTGATCATGGAATAGGAATGCATATTTCAGGTGTGCAGGAAGAGGTTTCAGATTAGTCTCATCTTTCACTTTTGGGCTCGACAACTCAGGAATGGAATAAGGGACTTCAGTTGCTTTGGGTTCATTTTCCTTAATATTGTCTAAGGTGGAGCAGTAGAGATCAGAGTTGATATGGGATTCAAGAGAGTTTTCAAGATCCTCTAAATTGATGGAGTCTATGAATGAAAGGTCCACATCAACTTCACCATTTATGACTTTGTTAATCATGGTGCAGATTTCACAAGATACTTTATCATTAGAACATGAAGAACATGGTGGATTAGGGTTTGATTTACTCTTAGAAGTGTCCTCATAAGCATGGATTGAGAATGCCGAGTGATCCTCAGATGGGTATCGCATGGCTTGGAAAATTTTGAACTTGACCAGTTGGTCACCGAATTCCATGGATAAGATGCCTGAATGGACATAAATCTTGGTTCTCGCAGTCATGAGGAATGGTCTTCCTCGAATTAGGGGAGATCGAGAAGAGTTCGTCTCACCTTCCATGTCAAGAACATAGAAATCAGCAGGGAAGATAAGATCATTGACTCAGACAAAGACATCCTCAATTATTCCCTTAGGACTGTCTGTGCTTAGATTGGCTAACTTAATGACAACACCTGTTGGATGTAAGGGACCTAGACCAAGGCTGGATAAGATGGATTTGGGCATGAAATTAATTGAGGCTCCTAGGTCTATTAGTGCATCATCAAAGTAGGAACTTCCAATTTGGCATGGGACTGTAAAGGTACCTGGATCTTTGCACTTAATGGGTATGGACTCCTAGGTGGAAACATTTTCAAAGGTCCTAAGTTTCCTCTTGTGGGTGCACAATTCCTTAAGAAACTTGGCATACTTAGGAATTTGTTTTATGGAATCTAAGAGTGGAATGTTGACTTCAACACGTCTAAACATGTCGAGCATTTCAAGATCAGGTTCAAAGGATTTCCTTGGTTTAGAAACAGCTTGAGGAAAAGGAATTGGATTCCTAAGTGGAATGGAAGGAGGTGAGGGAATGGATTCAGGTTCCTTTTCAATTTTCTTTTTCTTTTCATTTTCTAGGTCAACATTCAAAGGAGGGTTTGAGGATTTATCTTGAGGCATAGCAAGTTTCTTTCCTGATCTAATTTCAATTGCACTTACATTACCCTTGGGGTTGGGTAATGGTTGAGCTGGGAGTTGGGAAGAATTTGATTGTTGTTGCTGGCTCAGGTGGGATGCAAGTTGACCTATTTGAGTTTCAATGTTTTTAAGGCTAGAACGGGTGAAGGAGGAAAGATCTTCCACTGCACTTTCCCATGGTTTCTTGGAAGAAGAGGCTTGTCCCGAATTGGGATTGCCTTGATTTTGGTTCTTGGGAAATCGATTGTATTGGTTTTAGAATTGGGAAGGCTCACTGGGATGATGGAATCCAGGAGGAGGATTGTTCCTTTGAGGTTGAGGAACAAAATGATAAGGTTGATGGAAGTTACCAACACCTTGACCATATTGAAACTGGTTTGGGTTTTGAGGAGGGAATTGAGGGGGATGAGATATGGGATTACCATACCTAAGGCCTTGGTTATAGGAAGAAGATAAGGGCTCAGAGTGAGGTTGGTTGAAGTTTCTAACAAACTGACTTGATATTTGAGGGTTGGTGTTCCATTGATCATATTCTGCATTGATCTCCATTGGTCCAGATAAATCGGATTGATCCTCTTGAAGTTGTGGACATGTGTTAGTTGGATGATATGGAGAGTTGCAGATTCCACAGTTTTTGACAGGTCCAGGAAACATTGATTTTGGAGAAGACGAGGTTGGAGATTTTGTAGCCACACCTAGTTGTCGCACAAGACCTGTAAGTTCACTCATCCACTCGGTCATCTTGCAAGGATCAATTGAGTGATTATCATGGGATTGTTTGACTTGAGCATGTTCTTGAGTATGGAATTGTTGCGTGTTTGCCGCCATGTTACTTATGAGATCTCTTGCAGCTGCGGGAGTTTTATCAACAAGAGCATCGCCCCATGTGGCATCAATGAGAGTTCTCTCCATAGAAAATAACCCCTCATAGAAGTATTAGATCAAGAGTTGGTCAGGGATTTGATGGTGTGGGCAGGTTGCAACAAGCTTTTTGAACCTCTCCCAGTACTCATGGAGTGATTCACTTGGGAATTGACGTATACCACTTATTTCCTTTTGGATAGAAGAAGTACGAGAAGCAGGAAAGAATTTCTCTAAGAAGAGTCACTTCATGTTATTACATGTGGTTATGGAACTGGGAGGTAGGTAGTAGATCCATGACTTAGCAGTGTCAGCTAGGGAAAAAGGGAATGATCGGAGTTTGATTTGTTCTTCAGAAATCCCTTGAGGCTTCATGGTAGAGCACACTACTTGGAACTCTTTAAGGTGGAGATGTGGATCCTCACCGGCTAGCCCGTGAAAATGAGGGAGAAGATGAATCAAACCTAATTTGAGTTCAAATTCAGGATCTATGTTTGGATATTGAATACCAAGAGGTTGGTAATTAATATCAGGGGCAGCGAGTTCTTTAAGTGTTTGTTCCCTAGGATTGGCCATTTCAATTTCAACTGGTTGGATGAGGAATGGTTCTTGAATTATTTGAGTATCTCTTATGTTCCTCCTAAGTTGGTGAAGTGTTCGCTCAATTTCAGGGTCAAATAAATCCGAGGGATTTTTTGGGAGGCTACGGGGCATTCAGTGAGATTTTGGAAGAAAGAGGAAGATAGGTTTTTCTTTGTGTTTTTTTTAATTTTTTTTTTAAATTTTTTTTTTGTTTTTTTACAATGACCAGAAACTAATGACTACATAAAGAACCATCCCCGGTAACGGAACCATTTGAAATTCACGGCCGATTGTCGCCTATCGATTGGTCAAAGTTCCAGTGCTCTGCTAATGTGTATAGCAGCATTCGGGTCGAATCCTCGACGATTATACTTTGAAATAGTCGTTTGTTTTTAGTTGATTTTATTCTGATTGGGGGGGGTTTTGATTGCAGAGCTTAATTGAAATGACTAATGTATGATGTTTAATTTAACAAGTTGATAAAGATTGGGGTGAGTTCATCATTAGTTTATTTAAGCTTGTGATATCCTTGAGCTTTTCTTTATATTGCATTTAAATTAACACCCATGTCACAAGTTGACGTTGATTTGAATTCCCAAGTGTTAAGGCTTTAATCCAAGCCTCAACTTAACTTAAGATTCTAATCTTGATCATATATTGTTTATGGTAGTATATTTATGGTTCCAATAATCAATGTAAATAACACGCTAAACAAAACAAGTCATTAATCCATGACATGCTAAGTCCAATATACACAATGTTAATTCAACGAATACTCATCGATCAAAAGATCTCAATCGCTTAACATACCTAAATTAAAACTCACCCCAATGAGAGATTTAATCAGCCATTATGATGTTTATTAATATGTTAATATATGTTTATGGTGATGAATTACAAAGAGAAGAAAAATAAAGGGACAAGTTAAGAGTTGTGTGCCGAACACACACACGAAATATTTTGAGAATCAAAAATGGAATTTCGATTGAATGAGGAAGCAAAATAAGGGACTGTAATTTAAAATGATTCAAACTATTTTAAGAACATGAATATTATACTATATAATTTGGAGAAGAATAAGAGGTATTGAAGAAGAAACAAGCACTAAAATTTGATTAAAATGAAAACAAAGTTACACAATTACAATTGAACGCAAACATTAACAAATGTGAAAGAAAAGTGGAGGAGAGGTCTCTCTTGTTGAAACAAGATCAAAGAATATTCTCCCAGAACCTTTTCAACGCTCTAGTAATTCCAAACCTCCTCCTTAAGTTCTGAAGTGCCAACCCTTTTGAAAGAAGTGGTGGGGATGTATTTATAGTCCAAGGTGGTGGACTGTTTACATTTCAGAAATACCCCTCCACTTGGCTCGCCGATATGTACATACTGACAGCCGAATCTTGAGAAATATCCTTCTTCAAAGTTGTAGATAAAGAGGTATTCTGTCTTCTGTGAAACTTTGGAGGCTGTTGGACTTATTTATCCAATGTTATGGCAGTTTTAGTAAATAATTCTGATCTGTCCATTTCAATATATACTTTTTCGAAGTCCATAATGAGAATCAGTTTTTGAATTGGACGATGCCCTAAAATAAAACTCACTTATTCAACAAAGTTGTCCACACGAATCTCTTATTTCACACTGCAAAATTTCAGCTCGAATGGATGTGTAAATCAGGAGAAATTTCAATTTTAGTGTGCTATTTTTAATTCCCGGCCAGAATGGTGGGCTGGACTTCAATGCATCAGTTGGGCCCCTTGTATTTGTGATTGGGTTATGAAAATTTTATCATGGAATCCTTTAACTGTCCAACGAACTTGGGATGATAATTAATATATTTGGACTTCTGGATTGATCCCAGTAATTCAATCTTCATATATGGTCCAGTTTCTTCACAGTTTCCTTGGGCCTTTTTACGGGGTCCATATGACCCTCTAAATGGACGAATTTGCCAAATGTGACTTCTAATGAAATGTTGGAATTGGAATTTGGAACCCTAAAAACAATAATAATGCAATTTGGATAAGTAGGGTGATAGTTATTGTTAAAACATTAAATAGACTTAAATCTGGATAAATCCAAATAGTGCTCAAAAATTATATTTAATATTTAAACATTAATATTTCAAAAACATTATGCACATTTCATATAAAATCAGTAAATGGAGTATGTAAAAAGATATGAAAATATTAATAACATCAATAATATCATTACGATTCTATTATAATGATACTATATGAAAATAATTAATTTCTTAATCATAATCACCCATCAGATTATGGTATGTTCAATTTTGGTCGAATCTAACCACCAACTTGAAAATGTGATAAAACTATATCATAGATAACTATAGAAACATTAATACTGACATTATTATAATTTAATTTAAAATAAAATTAATGTTTAATAGTTTTGTAATGGTTATATTAGTTATTTAACATATTTTCCTCAATCGATAAAATTACCAAAATAAGATGACATCGATTCCATTTTGATTCAAATAGAAGAAAAAAATATAATAATAAATAATTTATTAAAATAAATGGTCCTTAATAAATAAATTATAGATTAATAAGTTTCCTAATAATGTATATAATAGGTTTAATTTTTTTTATTCAAGAATTTAGGCACGTGCACATAATGAAATATTACCACTTCAGGGGTTTTATTGACTCAATTTCTGATTCATTGGGTCATAGTATTTCTTAATTGAATTTAAATTTAAATATTTATAAGTTCCTTAAATTCCCTTATTTCATTTATTATTTCCTATTTTTATTTTTTGAAATTAAGTCTAATATCAATAAAAAATTCTTTGAAAAAAAATTTCCAAAAAAAATTATAACATTGGTAAGAATGACTCTCATTCTTACCAATGAATCATTCTTCCATGTCCGTGTTTTTCATATTGAAAGTATTTTCCGTAATGAAATAAATTTATTTTTTGAATTTTATACTAATTATATTTTACATTAAATGTTTTATGAAATGAAATTCTTTCAACTTGTAATGTCCCATGTTTTTGACTAGGTTGAAAATTCCATGGGAATTCAAAAAAAATTGTTTGATGGACGGGAAATTTATTAAACCGGAATTTAGAATGTAATGAAGAGAGTTGTAACACTTAAATTTTATTTTGTAAATTTTTTGAGGCCTAAGAGGTGAATCAAGATTTAGGATTAGTTTTGGAAGCATCGGGCTTTAAAATCATTGTTTCGGGGAAGGTAGCATAGGGTGTATGGTTATTGGAAACCATGAGGCCTAAACCGTGTGAACTATTTTGTTAAGGGACACAGTTTATTTAATCATATAAGTCGTACTAGTGATCCATGTGATATGGTGTAGAGGTGAAAGGGTGCCCACACTGTTTGTGTATAGTTTATCTAACCATGCACTGGAATTATATGATTAGACGGAGCTTCTGGCAGTGGCACACAGGGGCTACATATGGCTTGATTAATCATTCACCTAGAGGTGTGAGGTAGGGGTAAATTGGATAGTGATTCCACTTGGTTAGAACATGGTTTTCCAAACCATTTTTCTCTTAAAAGGTAAATAATTACTATTTTCCCCTACCTCCTTTATTTTTTCCATCCCTTTCTTCACCTCACCCGTGTGCAGCCCTCCTACCAGTCGTGGAAGCTCTCCATCTCCATCTCCTTAGAATGGTGAGATATGTTTTTTTTGTTATTAAAATCTATTGTTTTTAGTTTCATTGTGCACCCATTAGTAAGTGATTCGATCCTCTAATTTATTTCCTTCATTTACCCTGTAGCATGGAATGCTAAATCCATGATATCTATTTTTCACTATTGTCAAGGAATTTTTTTATTCTATTGATTTATCTCATTTTGGATCTAATCAAATACTAAGAATAGACTAGTGAAGTTTTCTAATCTTGAATTATGTGTTATATAGTAGTTGGGGTTTATCTTAGTGGTAATCACCCCCTAATCCTACATGAAAAATGGGGGTTCAAAACCCATTGGGCACAGGTACTGTAGAAGTACTGTAGTGGAACTGTGGCAGTGGCGGCACTGTTCATCAGTGGGTACTGTAGCGGTGGCAGGGCAATGTAGCGGCGACGGTATTGTGCGGGTACTGTAGCAGGTAGGTTACTATTCACAGAATGTGAATTGGGCCAAAAATTTGGGCCTACGGGCTATGTAATGGGCTACAAGCCCCACTGGGCCTTCGGGATATGTAATGGGTTTCCCTCTACCCAGTTAAAACAGGTCTTTGCTTTGATTTAATAATAAAAATGATGCTTCAGCCCCAACCTTTTAAAAAAAATATGTGTTATATACCTTTTCCCTAAAGATTTGGGTTCTTATACATCATTTTCATTGTTCCACATACAAAACTTTCCAGGCATTTCATCTTAAATTAATAAAACATTAAATTGATGGAAGAGAATTGTTTCAAGTATATTATGACACCACTATATATGGTTTAAGATATAAAACCTCAACAAAACCATCCCTTAGGGTGAGTTATATTAAATTCCGAAATTTCTTATGTTTCCCTTATGACCAAAGCACCACTAAGGCGTGTTTGGATTTGCGATGGACAATGAAATGTGTTGTATAAAATTAATTGAATTTTTATCATTCATAGGACTTAAATGATAAAATTAAATAGAGTAAATTTAAATTTTGAATTAGATGGATGATCTAATGGATTATAAATTATTATTAAATTGATTATAAATGAGGCATGGACACTGACATGGACATCATTTTATCTCATTTGTATGTAAGATGATTAATGAAATGATTTTGATGAATTAAATAGATAAAGGTCATGAACACTTACATAGACCCTTGATCACTTATATAATTTGTTTTTATGAAATTTTTAAAATTCATGGCCACTAACATGGAATCATCTTGTATCACATGTAATTGAATGAATTAAAAAAATTAATATGATGATTGAAATTGATAAATTTCATGGACATTAACATGTCCCCTTTAACTTCTTATATGACATGTTGGAAAATGGATGATAAGTTTTGGAACCGATGTAAGGTATCATAGAATGGAATCGATGACACATTTTCATATTTCATATTTGGATTCCTTAGATTATAACCTTGTATCCAAATTTCTTGGACCGTCTTGGACATCCTCATTGGGCTCCACCCAAGTCTCTGTTGTGTTTTCTATAGATGAGCTTCATAGAATCGATGAGGATGCCTAGTCTATGGGCCTTGGATTCTTGGAACATGCAGGTCTATATTATATTGAGTTTCTTGGACTTATATTGGATTCCTTAGTCAATGAAAAAATGTTTTAGCCCATATAGGTATGACACTTGATATATTCAGTGTATTCCATAGCTGTCTGATACATGATATGTTAGTGTATGTCATAGCTAATTCTTTATTTTTCATATAATTATTCTTTATTTATATAATAATTTTGTCATATCATGTATTGGTGTACTAATTATATCACTTCTTCATTTATAGTGTTATTTTTATTATGCTCACACACTGATTCAACTTATATTTGCAAATTAGATTGGTTATAGGCATTGTTGGTGGTGGCCTACTGAGTAGATCTCTTACCCTGCTCAGGCCATTGTTTGGTACCTAGGAAGACTTCATGGATACAATTAGGGACAAGGAAAACCTTCTTATTAGGGATGGTTGATATTCTATTCTAGGATGGATTATGGGATTAGTGGACAGGATTTATACTCAAGATGCTAGTGGGATAACTTAAATCTTTCTGTTCATTTTTATATAACATGTTTTATATATATTCCCTATATTCACCATGTAATTCCCCATTTTTATAGAATGACATGGTCATAAATTTTTATATGACACTATATACTGATTCTATTGATTGATTTATACGGTTGGATGATTTACTCTTTCTCATTTTTCTACATTTGTTTTGTTTTTGTTGTTTATGAATTATTCCATGATTTTTTTATCATTGATCCCGAGGGTATATTCTTACCACTCTAAAAATAGTTAACCCTCACTACTATTTGTAATCTTTTGGTGTACTGGGATTCAATCTTGAGTCCATTATTCCCAACATTCCATCTAATGTTATAAAGTGAGTCGGGTTAGGATATTATAAAGTGGTTTTAGAGGGTTCTTTTTACATGAATTACAGTTTTAGGATGGTATACTACAGAGTAATAATATGTCAATACTTGGTAAACGAGTGTAAAATTTTCAATTTATAAAGGGTATGGGTGGTTTCTAACTTGCGAATGACAATACATATAATTGATCCATCATAAATAATTGGCTATAGTTACTTTAAATTCCAATTGAAACTTATAAGGTGTATGAACTTATAACTTGGTAATGGTAGATGATTCTAACTGAACCATGATATTATATATGAATGTGTATGAAACTACTGAGTTTTTATTCTTATAGAAAATAAATGTTCGTAAAATGGTGTTTCATTGTAACTTATAAGGTCATGTACCTCTACAACTTGGGAATGACGACCCATATTACTAAACCATTATCATGCATAACTAGACTTGAGTAGGCTGGTATTGACATGTTATACTCATGATATTCCCACAAAGGGTGTGTTTAATCTTAAATGGACCAATTGTTATTGTGATTATCATATAGTTGGACCCAGGTTAACTTGATGGGAACTTTTTGGGTAGCCTTTATTATATAAATGATGAAACACTAATAAGTCTCCTTTATCATGATATTATCTATTTCTTAACTCCATGGTGGTATATTCATGCTAAATGGTATTCTTATATAAATTGTTTTCATCCACTTATATGGATTACATATAAAATTATTGTAGAATCTTTTTTAACATGCCCCCTTAGATGATAAAAGAACATTGTATAATTCTTTATGCTTCATTGATATTACGATTAGGTTAAATAAAATTACATTTACAACCAAAAGGTTGTTTCCTATAGAGGTTGGAAAATAAAATCTTATTTAACCAAGAAAATGTGATAAATTATGGAAAAAATGAATAAATGTATTAATGGAAATTATGAGATAATTTATCTATTGTTTCATAGAATAAACTAGATAAAGAAATTAGTACAATTTTACTCTATATCTAGTACTTTATATCCATTATATATGAACTATTTAAAATATTTAAATTAATGATAATCAGTTAAAATAGTTAAAATGAAATATATTATTGGTGCTTATATCTTGAACCTTCACGTAAGGGTTAGCATTATAATTTTGTTGATGAATTTTGGGAATGGGAATGTAGAAGTTTCTCATTAGTCATTGTTGACTCTTCAAATATGTTGAAACTAAATGATATTTAGTATGTCCTACTGACCATTTAGGCATGCCTCTAGTTTTAGAATCAATGGCTTGGGTTAAATTTATGGGGATGGCCTAGTTGAGGTAAATCCCTCAAATATAAGATCATCAGTATATACTTGTGGTTTGTTTTCAATTGAGAAGGTGTTTATCAGGTTATGTTTTCCCTAGGTAGGAAATTTATTGTGAGACTATACCCCTAGGTGGAAGGGTGTTTCTCGAATAAGATTAATCTTATTATGAAGGTTGGAATTGTGTAATTATTAGGATCTGTGGGTTTGACGACTAACAGAATGGTTAGATATTTAGGATTCATGTGAACTTCCTTATTTTTAGTGATGTGTTCTCATATAGTCAGCATCCATGTTAATAATCATATTATATAATTTGACTCTGAGTTGATATTTTCAATAGACTATCACGTGTATGGAATTCTATTGTTCGTTGGTCTTTTGAATGGTAATGTTAGCGTTCTTAATGTTCTACTGTGATATCAAGGTAGTATGAGTTGTTACACAAAATTATATTCAATTTAAGAAATGATATATTAAACCATATACAGTTGATCAAAAAGGTCACATGATACTTTAAACCATCCAACCTCATAATTTATTAGAAATATTAATGAGCACTTGAAGAATAAAATCACAAGTCATCTCAGACGTAGAGTGAGTTGGGCATTGATATCTCATTGTGAGCATTGAATCATTAATACAACATAGATAATTTTAGTTATACCAGTGCTTTGGGATGAAACTATTAGAGGGAACTAGTGTGATAACACTATTAATCCAGTTTACTTTCGTTTTTATGCCTAATGATGAAGATGTGTGTGAACGTGACTCGGAATGAGCATCAAATGTATCTCTAAAAATGAATATGATCTAGAAAACTTATAAGTAGTTGGATATATGTATTTTGATATTATTGTTTGGTATAAGTTTCTTGGTCATGTCCAAGAACCATTTTTAGTGGAGATAGAGCATGAGACTTGGAATGAGTTCCCTTTATTAGTAAATTAACACCTAGGAAACTGCATGTTGGGGACCATTGAAAATATTGGTAGAAGTGTGTCCCTATAAATAGAAGGAATGTGATAGTAAAATACCATTTATAAATGGTCAACATGGATTTTATAATCAAATGATATATTTAGTTTGAGTTTCTAGTCTCAAGTGAGATGTTTTTATTCTAAACTGAATTATAATTTTGGAACGAGTCTTGATGCTAGATGCTGACTTGGTTAACATAATAGACTCAAGATATATGATGGGTTGATAGAACATATATTATTTCAAGAAAACATAATTACTAAGTGGTTGGTTGAGTACCCAACCAATAATTCATCAAATGGAAAAATGACATCAGGATGTGGGAGGTGTTTTCATAATTAATGGCACATGTAGATGTCGTTTGGAAGACGGTTTCCATGGTAGATCCTACATTAATGAGGATAATGTGCCAATTAGCATGGTCATCTTGTACTTGATGATTAACAGCTCATAGAAGCATGATTTGGGTCTTGAACTAGGTGGTACAATATTTTACACCTATTGTGCTAAGAGATATTTAAATGGTACACAACAATTGCATTGGGTGTTGTTTAAATAATTATTCAGTGAGTGGTTGTGCATGATCTGATGATCTATGGTCTCAATTTGATTATTTAGAGTATAGTGACATAGATCTTTGAGTAAATTAAAGGTAGTTCCTTTTATGAGGGATATTTTGGGATTAAATTTGGGTGTTGTGATTCGGATAATGCATGGTTGAATCTTGACATGCTCCATCGAGAGAAGTGGGGTCAAGGAATAGTAATGGATGGAACAACCTATTATATAGGAGGTTGGATTAGAGTTATAAATACAAATATCTTGGTAATATATTGTTGTATGATTAGTTTAGAGGTGATCATGACCCCTATCTTGATATCATTCTTAGTACATTGATAGAGAATCGCTTATACTCCAAGATATTGAAAATAAATAAGTTGATTTTATTTTTTGATGGATGAACTAGTTGTGACTGTTCTCAAGGAGTAGATTAGAGATTACTTATGGTGTGGATTCCCACCATGGGTTGTTGGATGTAGTCCATATATTGAGAAGGGTTATGGAAATTTGATTGTAGGTATTAGATTGTCATTTTAAATATTGAATGATTTTTGGAAATGAAACCTAGTATAGTTTATTCTTTATTGAATGTGGGGTATTGTTCAAATAAAAAATTAGTTGAAGTTAAATTATGGGAATTGGTCTCAGGATAACTTTTGATGATCCATGGGTGTTGGATCATATTTATAAAATTTCTCAGGTTTTGGTACAACATATTTTTGGACCATAGGTGGTTAAATCAAGAGACGTCACTAGAAGTTAGGTACGGGATTTGTGAACATGCCCGATGTAATCTTGAGGTTCCTTATCTTAAAGGAATCAAGATCTAGTTTTTTAGATGAATATTCCTTCTATGATAATAAATTTTTAATGTAGTCGACTAGAGGAGGTTCTACTTGATTACTCTCTTTAGTTACTTATCATCATTGAGGAACCGCACTTGGCACCTCATGGGTTGAGACGACTATAGTCTAAGGGTGGTGTTAGGCCTTTCAAGGGATGTAGGTGTGGCCTATTTGAACATGGTTGATTGTAATTTGAACATTTTTATATAATTGGGAACTAATGGATGTTTTATCATGTGTTATTGGGTGAAATATTATAATAAACATGTCAGGAGTGTTGTTAGAATGAGATGGGAATGTTTCAGTTGGAAGTTATGAAAGTTCAAGTGTCATGGCTCAGAGATGTCTATTCAAATGTGAGGACCTATGGTGGGGATCACCATAGGAAAATTAATGATATATGAGATGAAATGATCATGTCTCAGGTTATATAGGATCTGGTAATCTCCTTCTTGATGTTTCAGTTTTAGTTTTTGATGTTTCTTATATTTTTTACAGCTTAAGTACTATTTTTTTAAATCATCCCTTGAAGGTGAATTGGGAGTTTAAAAATTTAACGTGGACATATGAGCATAAGCTTCTAACCCAGGTAGGTTGGGTTATTTTTATGTTATTCCCCATGTCTTATTGGGGATGATAAGTTTTAAGGTGGGGAGATTTTATTGTCCTGTGTTTTGGACCAGGTTAGAAATTCCATCTGAATTTGAAATCTTTCATTTGGTGGATGGGTAATTTATTAAACCAAGATTAAAAACATAATTAAGAGATTTATAACACTTAAATGCGTTGTTTTGGATATGGTGTATTTCCCATGAGGTTTCTTTGGGTTCATATGAGTTTTGAAATCATCGGTTATTGAAATCACCAATTTGGGGAAGGCAACACTGGATGCATGTTTCGATCATGATACGTGATAATCATGAAGCATGTTTTGTTAAAAAGATTGGATCTTTAAATAATTTGAGGAGGTCCAGTGATATGTTTTAGAACGTATAGAGTTTAATAGGTACCCACATGGTTTGTGCATGATTTTTCTAATCGTGTGTAGTTACTATGTGAGGTTGATGTAGCTTCTGGCAGTGGAACGCACGAGCTGTGCATGGTTTGACTATTTGTGCACCTAGTCGTACGAGGTAGGGGATCGTGGATAGTGAGTCTGAATGGTTGTATTATGGTTCACCAAACCATGTGTCCAAACCATGTGGCTCTTAAAAGGAATATAATTACTATTTCATCCCCAAATCCTTTAAGTATTTGTTTCCCTTTCTTCTTCTAACTTGTGTGTAGCCCTCCTTCCATCCATGGAAGCTCTCACTTCTCCCTCTCCTAGGTATGTTTTTATATCCTATTTTTAGGATTAGAATCAATTGTAATAGGTTTCATTATACCCCTCCCCCTTCTAAAATTTATTTAATCCTATTACTTATTTCCCCAGTTTATCTTACTATATTTTATACTAAATCCATACGAGTTCTTTTTCCCTATTTTCGGTTGTTTGTCCATTATTCCGATTTCTATCATTTCAGATAATATAAATGCCCCATAATGGAAGAGTGGACCAAAAAAAGAATGATTTAGGTTTTATATTCCTTTTCCTTAAGATTTTGATTGCTTATACTTTTTTTTCAATGTGTAGCACATTGGACATTACAAGCATTTACCCTTAAATTAATAAAACCATAAATTGATAGATGAGACTTTTTCATGTAAGTAGTAGCAACCTTATATATGGTTGAAGGTTGAAAACATCAACACAAGCCATTACTCTAGGTGAGTTATGTTAAATTTCTAAATGGACATTGTTTCCCCTATGACCAAAGAACCACTAATGTGTGTTTGGATTGGCAATGGCTAGTGAAATTAGTTATATTAAATCAATTGAATATTTATCACTCTTAATTATTCAATGATATAATGAAATGGAATAAATTTAAATTGTGAAATATATGAATGATCTCTTAGCTTATGCATGGTTATTCAATTGATTAGAAATGAGGCATTGACACTAAAATGGACCTCTTCTTATCTCACTTGTAAGTGAAATGATTAATGAAACAATTTTGATGAATTAAATAGATAAAGGGTGTGAAAACTAACATGGAAACTTAACACCTTATATAAATAATATAAATGAAATTTATAAAAGTCATGGACACTAACATGGTCTTTTAGTGAGTTGTGTTTTTGAAAAATTTAAAAAATTTAAAGGAATTTGAAAATTCCATTTGTTGGATGGATAAATTCTTAAATCGGGATTTGGAATGGAAGATTGATAGTTTAAACACATGAACACATTTTTTACATGGTCTAAAAATTGAGTGGTGCCTTAGTAATTTGGATGAGTTTCGGGATTGTCAGTCTCTGAGAACTCAATTTTGGGAGAAGCGTGCAAGGGAACACAATTAGAGCATGGTTATTATTAACCATGTAGCCCAAATCGTGAAGTATATTTTATAAAAAGCATGGTTTTTTCAAACTATTCTCCCATAAAGGGGAAACCATGTGACTTGGTGTAGGTGAGAAATGGTGACCTACACAGTTTTTGCATAGTTTTTCTAATGATGTTTTGAAACTTTTCAAGGTGAGAGATGCTTATGATAGTAGCATCTCACTGTTGGTGCATGATTTTATAAACTATATACCCAAACCATAAAACTTTTTAAGGGGATGGGAAATACGGGTTTGATCCTATTTATTTTAACACATGTCCTTACTTTATCCTCCCATATGTGTGCAACACTCATCCCAACCATGGGATCTCTCCATTCTACCTCTTCTATGTATGTTGATATCTCTCCTATTCGGCATCAGAATCAAACGTCGTCGTTATTTTTATACTTACATCAGTTATTATATTATCCCTCTTACTTCTTATCACATTTTATTTCTCTATATGGAATGATAAATCCATGAGATCTCTTTTTCCCTATTTTCATGGCATTTTTCTATTCTTTTGATCTCTCCAGTTTCAGCTCGAATAAAATCTCAATAATGGATGAGTGAAGTTTCCTATGAATGAGTTAGGTGGTCTATAAGATTTTACCTTAATATAATGTAATTTATAAAATGTTTTATTATTTCTCACATCATACTTTTTTTGAGTTTCCTCATAAATGTGAAATTAATTAAGTAAATGTAAATACCCAAAATTAGTTACTCCTTGCACATAAATTTTCATTGTAGGTGGTTGTATACCTAAACTTGAACCACCCCTTTGGTGAATTATCTATATTACTATGATAGCTATGATTCATCCTTGTGATTAAAAAAACTTTTGAGGTGTTTTATCTCAGAAATTATTGAATTAGATGTTAAATGTAAATAAAAGGATTTTTAATTGAAAAGGAACCACACTTGGCCGTATCCAATTACTAAATGTTAATTCTTGGATATTCCTTATGTGTAAGTGAAATGATAAATAGAATTAAAAAAAATTATAGGAGTTTTGGATATGATGTTTCATACCCCTTGGTCCATGGCCTTTTTCATTATATTGGATTTTATGATATCTCATTTTGATTAAATTAGTGTATTGTATCATGTAACATATAATTACATGGACTTTTAATTATTTGTAATTGAATTGATAAATTGACAATAATAGGGAATCATTTATTTCCATGGATTCTTCTCATGACCTTCATAATCACTTATAAATGAATAGCCCAGTTATATGAATGAATTGTAATAGGTAATTCTTACTAACATGGTCTTCTGAAGTATTTTTAATTGAATTAATGTTCATGACAGTTCACATCAAGGAATGTATTTTTACCATGTACTTTGTTAAACTGTTAAATGTACTATGCCAATGAATTATAATTGAATGTGATTTGCAATAAAAATTTTCCTTAAGAAATACACAGGTTCCATTTTATGGAAATACTTGGTTATGGGATCATAGGACAAATTAAATTACTATATACTAGATTATTATTGAGAGACCATGGTTATGCATTTTGGACATGGTGATTCGCAAACCCCCTTGGTATAGTATATTGTTAATAATGGTTCACATCATTTCGGGTGGATGAACATGAGGGTTCATGCCCTGTGATCAGATGATGTAGATGGAATTTTTCATCCTTTGGTTGTGATTGATAGAATTAATACCATATTATCGGACTGAGAATTATGAGTTATTTACCTTATTGAGTTTGATACTCCTATGATTACACATGGATTCCTTATTTATATGCCTTGGGTTTTTTCTGGTACTGTGTGTATATACATAGACATAAACATACATATATATATTAATATAAATATAATGGATACATGTATATATATATATGGTGGATTTTGTTCAGAGACATTCCGACTTAGGCCGAAGCATGTATGGTCATTGGGGTGTCTTATGAGGAACCTAATCCTAACTTGATTACATTTATTATTATTTGTTTGTTTGTTATACCTTGAAATTTCAATTTTATACTCATGGAATATACTATGAATTAGATTCCATTGGTGGTGGATTATTGGGTTTATCTCACACTCTATTTTGGTCACCGTTTAGTACCCAAATAGACTTCTTTGTTGCAAGTTAGGTTGTGAATATGTGTTGTTATCTTAGACATGGGAGGTTAGGAGCATAAGATTTAGTTGGTTCTTAGGATGATCATAGGGATTTCCCTCGGCTATTTTTTTTTATTTTTTTATTCATGTATTTTATGTCAACTGATTTGTACATTAGACCGTGTTCATTCATGGTTATATATTTTTCTTGGGCCATTTATCAATTTTTGTAATTGGTTAGCTATTATATTCTTTTAATTTTTTATATTTAATTTAATATTCCTCCACTATTTTTGCATTGATCCAAAGGGTATTTTTATCCCATTATACCACCTTTAGACCCTTGATGCTAGTTGGTTGCCTCTGAAGTATGGGGAGGCATGCTTTATTCTATGTGACTCAATGATTTGACTATTTTTTATAAATTTATCCTGATTGGGATGTTACAAAGTGGCATTAGGGGTTTCATTTACCGTAGTTTTACTATTTTGGGAATTGGTATAAAGGAGACTAGAAATGTGTCGGCAATTGGAAAATATCTCATGTCTAGGAATGGCCAACCCACACATGGGGGAAAGATAAATTTTACCTAGATGATACTTTTTTTTCGTGATATTGGATATTACAATTGATTATTATTTCACCTTGTGTGATTGATTTACATTCGGTGGTTACTGATTAATGTATTCTACCCTTGTCCTGATATAACAAGGAGTTTTTTTTCAGTCATCATTATAGGAACATAGATATTCACATGCCATGAATATTCCATGCTATGTAGGTTTCATTTATTGACATCCTAACACTTGTGAGTTGTTCCTATATTTTAAAACAAGTTTATGTAAGTATTCAGAATGCTTAGTCGTATACCTTATTTTGGTGACAATTATGATGCTCATTTTTATTAAATGTGTGTGTGATTATTTAACATTATTAATTGTATAACATTATTGAGTGATAAATTTCCATGTTTACTATTATTATCTATTGTTGTTCTAGTTTTTTGAGATTATGATTAATTATATATATTTGTTTACTTAAGTTTCTTAAAAAACCTAATGGTGTTTTCCCATGTAGATTATTATTGGAACCTTAAATAATCAATTACGACATGTTTGAGTAATGGACCATTGGTTACATGGATTAAAACATGAGTGGTTACAATAAACAGGTGTCAATATTTAAATTCATAGAGTGTATGGGAACTTTGTAAATTAATAATGGAAATACATATAACTGAACCATTATAAATATTTGGTTTTAGTTACCTGATGGGACCCTTGTAGGATACCATTATTCTTTACATGACGGGAACCCTTAGGTTTCCTTTATTTTTTTACATGATGGGACCCTTATAGGTTGCATTTATCTTGATATGATTTTTTACTTAACCCCATGGGGGTATATTCATGCTAAATATGATGGTTATTTAAAGTTTCATCATCCACTTATTTTTATTATGTATAAATGTAAGGCAGAATCTTACTTAACATATCTTCCCTTAAATGATAAAAGACTATTTTTTTCTATTTTTATGTTTTATTGATATCAAGATTAGAATAAATAAAATTCCAGTTACAACCTAGAGGGTGTTTTCCTCTATATCTTGGAAAATGAAATTTTCTTTAAAAAAGAAAAATGTGAGAACCAATGGATAAATGAGTAAATGGATTAAATAAAATTATGAGATAATTTTCTTAACTCTACATGGGACCAGCTGAATATATTGTTTAGTACAATTTTATTTATAACAGCTAATTTATATCCTTGATATATGAGCTTTTTTTAATGTCATAACATGTGATAATTTATTCAATGCCATAAAATGAAACCTTATAAGGTTTTTATACTTTGAAACCTCATATAAGGGGTAGATTTACAATTTCCTTGATGAATGCTTGGGATGGGATCATTTAAATATCCTTTAGATCATGGTTGACTTCTTCCTAGTTTGTGTTAGACCAACAGTTTAGGTGGTAAGGCCTAGTGACTTTGTGAGGCATGAACTCACTTTAGGATCAATGCCTTGTGGAAGTAAATGGAAATCTACATATAGGTAGCACCATTAGAACATAAATCACTTTTAAAAGATGTAATGAGTTTTCAGACAAGAGGTGTCTTTTGGGTGTCATTTGCCTTGAGAAAGTCTCTTATTGATGATACAACAACACCAGGTAGATGGGTGTTTGTTTTCTAAGCTAATCCTAGTTAAATATGATAGAATCATGTAACACTCTAGTTCAATAGGTTAGACATTCCCAGGGCATGATTGACCACATGTAGGACATGTACCCTTCCTTCTTTTCTAGAAGTGGGAAGCTTGAAGAGTAAAAAATTAAAATTAATAAATTATATGAGATAATGAAACTCAGATTTAATTTTTTAAATAGGATATAACATGTTAGGAATGCGTAGTTTTATTGAGACTATAAAATTAAAATATATATTATCAACTATTATGTTGTTTTTCAATCATTATATCACACATTTCTACACACAGTGCCTATTGATTTAAGAAATTATACATTAGATAATTATTTTGTGTGACAATCTCTCATAATACCTTAAACTATATGGTTACCCATCCACTTAGATAAATTTTAATGGGTTCTTAAAGGCTATATATATGAATCATCTCCAGAGTAGAGTGACCTATGAGTTGAGAGTTCATTATGAGCATTGTAGCCATGAGCTGATAATCAGAATATGAGTTATCCCAGTTCTTGCGATGACATTATAAGAATGATACGATGCAATAACACTACAGATCTAGATTATTTATGGTTTTTAAACTAGGTTTGGATGATGTGCGTAAATGTGACTCAGGATGAGAGTCATGTGTATGTCTAAAAGTTAACCAGATGAAGCATGATTAAAAGAGATTATTTTATCTCTATTGTCATGATAGTGCTTGATATAAGCATATTGGAAATTTCTATGAATAGTTTTATCTGGTGATATAGAATGTTTCATGGGATGAGCACATTTTTTCTTTAAAATAATGATCGGGACACTTAATTGGAGGGGAGTGTCACATTGGTCAGGAAAAGAATAAGGTCCTTCTAAGTAAAAGGAACACGATTGTAAAGGACCATTTGAAAATTTCCATAATGGACTTCAAAATATGGTGACCTGATGAGTTTAGGTTTTCTATTCTTGTATCAGAGAAGGATTTTCAAAACTCTTTTAGGTTTTTTAAATGAGCATTGGTGTAAGATTGAGGCTTGGGTTGCATAAATGATCATAGAGTGTAATGGTTCAGTAACACATTGTTGATTATAATGCAGTAAGATGTTGAGGTTTTTTATTGATCATCCAACCATTGATAAACATAAATAGTTGAGGTTGGACTTTATTTATTTTTTTGAACGATCATATATACCTTGGAATTTAATGCATAAACTAATAGTTTCAGTTGTTTAGTTATCAATTGTAAAGAGGTTGACCTATAAATAGACCTGGACACACATGATTGAGAGATCTGGTGTTAGGATTTGTCTAAGGAAAGTGTATCCTAACTGATGATAGTGTTGCTCAGGATGATAAATACACACCTATCAATAATATCTCTGTGTACTCCTTGCTTAAAGGTGAGCATGGCCCATATTTTGACTTCGTACTGAGTGTTGGATTTAGTGCCCTAGAAACAAAATTTTGTATACTTTACGATAACATGTATTCATTTTTTAGAATATTAATATACTTATTGTCACATCATGATTATTATTTTGTATAACATGGAATGTGATAATTTCCTAAGAGTATTTGTTTCACTAAAAGGTTATAGCAGTTCCCCGCTATGATGATAACCCGAAAGTTCCATGAAAGTATTCTTAAATATATAATATATAGTTACATGATATCATTTGAGGGACACAAATGATATAGTCTATCAAGGGTGGAGACTCATAAGACTTTTAAGAACCTTCCCATGGTGTATGCCCTTGGTAATATCTAGTGTATGATATATTGAGAATGTTATCCACAAGTAGGAAATCCACATTTATATTTTTTATTGGATTTTACTAACTAAATATTTGTTTATTGATCCTTATATTTTAATATTAATATTATTGAGTGTTATAAGTATTGTAATTTGATTTATTGATGAAAACCATGATGGAATGTGTTCACAACGAAGTGGGATATGTTTGGTGCATCATGAGTAATATTTCATTAATTAATCATGCAAGAAAGGATGTTTCTCTTCTTTTATTTAATAGAAGTTGATAAATTAGACATTTTGATGGAAATTATTTGTCATAAATAAATCTATGTCCATGGTTTTCAATATGCATGTTTTATTTTCATAAATTCAAAGAAAGAGACATCGATCACATAGGTTGACGACACAAACATGCAACTTGCTTGATTAGAGATATCATGATAAATTGATTATATTAGACAGTAAGCATCTATGTGAGTTATTATGTCATTAAAAATTTAGTTTCTTTATCAGTGGGAGACTTTGTGTGTTTATAGACATTGACCTTGGACTTTAGGCTTCTTCACTTAACTCCATTGAGAAAGAGGCCTAGAGGGTCACGTACAAAGTGTATCAAGAATCTCAGTTAAATAATATATTATTATTTATTATTTAACAAGTTCAATGAATATTATTCTTGCACATGGTATAATAATTATTCATGTTTGATTTATTGTATATATTATGTCACTAGTTATTTGAGAGAATATATGTGAGCAGAATATTTTATAAATATTTATTTTTTATTTAGCGAATATAATATTTATTTATTTATTGGTACATAAGACAGTGATATTTATTTACAAAATAGTCATTATTCATGGACTGATAAATATTGTGTAGTAGTGGAGGATCGGGTTAATAAGTCCAATGAGAAATAATATATATTGAATATTATTTGATTAAATAATATTTAATTTAAATTTTGAGTTTACCAAATGTTATTAAATACTATTATTAATATTATAGACATAGGGTTCTGTAGGGATTATATAAATATTAAAGTGATATTTTGAAATTATCTATTTTTCACCCTAGTGGTATATAAGACCAATTATATTATTTTTCAAGAGAGAAAATTATTTTTCTTTAGTTGTGTATAATGAAATCCATATAATCCTCTCAAATCCCTAGAGAGATCCCTTCTCCAAGGACATATTCAAGAACAGAGAAAAATATTCCACTGCCTTCCACTCCGAATTCTAGAGAGATCAATGAGAATCCATTGGAATTTATTCTTGGGGTTATCAAGGGTGGACGATGTAAGTGATAACATCTATCATGCATGCACTCATATATTCCTACAGTGACATTCATATATTTGTGGAACATGTGTAGATCACCATTAAAGGGAATCTGTTCTTGATTCCTTCAATGAATTGATAGTACAACATAGATATATTATGATATCCATCAATGAAGTAAGAATTTCATGCAAGGTAATTATTTAATTTCTTAAATTAATTATAAATAATATGTGACGATCTTGCTCTTTGGTTATGGAATTTATCCATTTTATATATTCTTTGATTTAAATCTGTTGATAACATGGATTATCAACATGTAAATCTCATATTAATCATAGATCATGAAAAAAATCAAATTTGGGAACAACCCATCTCACACATTCGCTACACCCGAAACCTTCAAGTAGTATAATAGGGGTCACATAATTATTTATAATTATTTAAATTTCATTGATTGATTTATGAATTTGTAATTATTATTCAATTATAGTTTAATTTTTCTTTAAACTGATTTGTGAGATATTATTTATTCTAATTTTTTCTCAGAAATATAATCAAATTGATTAATTTTATAAACGAACTAAATCAAACGATATCATCTAGAGGTACCAAGGAGTCTGTCTAGATAACACAAGAGTACACACCATATTACTCGGAGGTACACGCCGTGTAATACTGTTTAATGCACCAATAATTAATTTGGAATTAAATCTATCTATGTTCATTTATTTCCCTTGGTGAATTTAATTATAAATCGTATATTGACCTGGACATTTTGGTGAACAATCATCCAGACTACACACCGTGGAACTTCCATACCCAACATGTAGTTCTTTAGTCACACCCAGCCTGTGTATCTTCTTACATAGACTACAGGACTAGTGTCCATGTAACTCAGAGACCTCATGCACAATATCCCATGTACATATTGGGTACTCAAATATATTCCATGGAACAGTACCATTCCAAGTCCCTAGGCATTTTTCGTAGAAATTAGGTGAGAATATTACATTTGATGTAAACATCAATATACACATTGTGTACTTTTATGAAATTACTCAAAATTAAAATTAATTTATCATACTATGAAAACATTATCTACTTGTGCTTGTGTGTGGTAATTAAGTTGATAGGACATTCCATGTGATGAGTTTTTATATATAAAAATATCCAATTAATTTCTATGTAATATTATGATTTTCATATCATGTATAAGTCATATTACATTTATTACTCTATATGCACTGAACCATAACGTGCAACATAAATACCATGTAAACCATGTGATCATTAAGTTGATAGTACATATATTGAAAGTATGTGATAATTCATGTATGACACATGTTTAAAGATTAAATAGTATACTAGTATAATACACGTTGTATAGTTTGGAGGGGTACTCACCGTGTTAACTCCAAGGTACATTTTTTATTAAAAATACTTATTTTTCAATAAATTTATTTAATTTTTTAAAATTGTGATGGATGAGAATATAAAATAAATTCAAATGATAATTAAGATAAAATAATCGATTAATCAATAATGTCATTAATAGATTTGAGCATGATTTATCTTAAATAAGAAGGATTAGAATTGAATGCTAACTTTACTAAATGTATAATTTCTTGCACGCATGTGTATGATCATGATCCTTGACCAGACCTTTGTATGTGATTGGTTCCTTTTAAGTAATTATTAAATTATATAGTTGGCCTAAATTCTATCCCTCATCTTCTTATGTAAAGGTCTGTGTGCCCATGATTTCTTTTATATAAACCCATAAACAATCCTTTAGTTCCCCTCACATGCATGTGAATAAAAGCATATATAATGGATGGTTCTCCTAAGATAGTGGAGGTGGTTTATGTTTAGATTCAAGGAGAAACTAATCCTTGATAGATACATAGGTGTACAAGTGGAAAGCCACAACACAAACCATAAATGGTTCGATTTATTTTTCCCCTAGGCCGATGGTTAGTTTATCATCCCCTAGATAACTAACTATTAGTATAACATCATGATCATACCACTTTATTATTTTAATTCTTTAAAGTTTCCTGGTTATTTCATTATGGATGTTTTTTTCATGATTACATGAATTAATGAATTAAAAATCATGCAAGATAGATCTAAAAAAATTGGCATATGCTTAAATATTATCTAAGACAAGGGTAATCACATAGGTGATTCCACTTAATATTAACAAGAATGTAATGAAGATAATATTTATAAATTTATTCATAAAATATAAAATCCTTAAATTATATATATTAAGTCATTATATCCTTCCACTACTTCAGTTAAAATAGAACCCTAGTTTAATGTGTTTAACAAGCCAAATTTGGGGTGCTTTCAATTATCGGGGAATTATAACATAATTTTCTAGGTTGAAATAACTTAGTTCGCATCAATGGTTGACTACCAAAGTAGGAAATCATATACCTAGAAGGAAAAGGTTGAGGAAATCCAATTTAAGGACTTCAAGATTGGGGATTCCACTCAACATATCAAGGAACTGTGAGTTAATGCAGTTAGCATTTGGAATTCCTACCTAAAACCCTCCAAATTACTTGACCAACTGAATTTAGGGTGATGGGAAGGGGAATATATTTCCTTGACACTAGAATCTACATGAAACAGGATATTATAATTCAAATGGTGAGGGTTATGGGTTTTAGATAAAATACTGGGAAATTAGTAAATATAATATTTATTTATTTATCTAAATTTTTTAAGATAAATTACTAAAACTCTTCTCATCTTATTTGTAGAAATAACAATAAAATGACTTCAAACATATCATTTTGATCCATACTTGAGAAGGATAACCTTCTCACCAGCACTAATTTCCAAGAATGGAAAATTTAGTTATGCATTATCTTACACCATGAAAGAAAAATTGTATTTCTTGAAGAACATATTCATGTTGCACCAGGTAATGAGGCTAGTGAGGAAGAGTTATCTATATATGAGAAAAATTTGAATGATCCCATAGATTTTAAATGTTATATGCTATCATCTATGGACAATTATATTTTTATGCAACATTAGGACATGTATTTGTATAGCATGATGTCTCATATTTTGAATCCCTATCAAAAGAAGGTGACACAATAGATACATGAGATCTCAAATGCTCTATTTACAACTAATATTCAGGAGTCAATGCTCGTTGGGCATCATGTAGTCAATATTATTAGATACATTGAAGGATTAGGTATTAAATTCCAAGATTATTTTCACATAGATCTCATTATTTTCTTATTTTCCAATACCTTCTCAGATTTTCATGACAATTATGATATGAGAAATAAGTATATGATTTTTTTGGAACTACTTACTATGATTCCCCAAGTGGATAAGGACATGGGGATTGAGAAAACTACAGTCCTTATGGTGAATAATAAAAGTAAGAACAAGGTGAAGGGGCCCAAGAAATATAAAAAGTCTAAATATCTATAGCACCGTCTTTCCAAGAAGAGGAAGATATAATTATAGGTCAAGGAAAATGAGCCATAATGTTTTGTATATGGAAATCAATGACACTGGAAGAGTAAATGCACCCAGAAGCAAGGGTAATATAAGGTTACATTAATTATTGAGTTTAATAATTCCATATCTACACACGGGGTATTATATACTATTTTTAGATCTGACATATATATAAAAATATTGGAACCAAGTAGATTCTGAAAGATTACTAGAGGATAGGTGGATCTGTGAGATTCTAATGGTGTGAGGCTGGCTACTCAAGCCCCAGGTGACTACCACCTTTCATTTCCCAAAGGAATAATATTTGTTTTAGGAGACTGTTATTATGTACCAACTTTGACCAAGAACATAATTCATGTATCATTCCTAGATGTAGATAGTTTTATTTTCATGTTTGGGAGTAAAATTTGTTTCATTTATAAAGAAAACATATTTTATGTTTTGGTGAATTTAAATAATGGTATTTATTTATTAAATCAAGAAAACAAAGTATTTTCAATAGATAAAAAATCATGTTCACGTGACTCATATAACACCAAGCCATGACATCACCATCCTGGTCATGTAAACGAGAAGCATTTGAAAAATCTCTATGAAGATGTATATTTAGAATATTTTGAGATAAAACCACTTATTAGATGTCATGCTTATTTATAAAGAAAATTTACCAAATCAAAATTCAGTGGACAGAGTGAAATGAGGAAAAAACTTCTAGGATTAGTATACACTTATGTGTGTGGACTATTTTCAGTAGAATATAGTGGTGGGTATTATTACTTCATAACTTTTACTGCTAAATTGAGTAGATATGCACATATATACCTGGTGAGGTATAATTACAATTAATTTGCGAAATCGCAATAATTCAATTATGAAGTAGAGAATAAACTTGTAAATAAGATAAATAAGCTTCATTCAGATTGAGGTGATGAATATCTTAACCAAGTGTTTATTGAATTTCTATAGGAGTTTGGGATTCTATATCAACTCACTATATATTACACACCACAATGGAATAGTGTTACTGAAGGGAGGGGTCATACCATGATAGACATAGTAATTTTGATGATGAGTAATGAAGATCTTCCATTATCCTATTGGGGATATGCATTAAAAATTATGACCTACACACTAAACCAGGTACAAAATGAAGAGGAAAACAACATTTCTTTTTACTTATAGAGTGTAAAGAAACTAATTTTGTCACAAACATGTGTATGGGGTTGCAAATAGTTTGTTAAGGATTTCCTAGGAAACTAACTAGAACCTTGGGGCACAAAGTGTATCATTATAGGGAATCTTAAGGAAAAAAAGAGATACTATCTATAAAACCCCATAGAATAAAAATTGATAGTCTATAGATAATTTGTGTGTATTGAGATGGAGAAAATTCTCAAAAAGGATAGTGGGATAAATATCTACTTTGATAAAGTTGATTCTCAAGGTACATAAGACTTGGTATAGGAATAGATTCCATAGGTACTCATGGAATAAGTAGTTCTAGAAACACAAGTACTACGTAGGAGTACTAGAGAGGTAATATAAAATGAGAGATATGGTTTCCTAGACACCAAAGATGTTGACTTGTTATTTTTTAACAATGATGAACCTCTCTCATACAAAGAGTTATTAGAGAGCTTTAAATATATAAGATTAAAATAATCTATGAATTCTAAAATAGATTCCATGTATCATAACCAAGTTTGAGTTTTGGTCAATGTGCAAGTTGATGTAAATCTCATAGGGTGTAAATTGGTATTCAAGAGAAAAATAGACATGGAAGTTAAATTAAATACCTATAAATCCTATATAGTGGCTAAAATGTTTAAATAAAATCAAGGAATTAAATATGATGAAACATTTTCACCAGTTTCCAGGTTTAAATATATCCTAATTTTACATTGTACAACATCTTACCATGACTATGAAATTTGGTAGATGGATGTCAAAATAGATTTCCTTGATGGGAACCTTCATAAAAATGTCTACATGACAAAACCAAAAGGGGTTGTGACTCCATGAAATTATAAAAATATATTCACATTGTATAGATCCATTTATGGATTGAATCAAGAATCTAGGTAATAGAACATTCAATCTGATGAGGCTATAAAATAATTAGGGTTCTTTAATAATGAATGCAATACATGTGTTTACAATAGGTTTAGTGGTAATGTGGTTGTTATCCTAGTAGTATATGTTGATGACATATTACTTTCTAGAAATGACATACCACCCTTATAGTATGTTAAGGACTGGTTGAACAAATTTTCTCCATGAAGGAGTTGGATGAAGAAGCCTATATTCTAGGAGTCAAGACCATTTGTGATAGATCCGTGAGGATTCTTAGACTAATTCAAAGTTCATAAAATGACCAAATACTAAAGAGATTTAGTATGGAACAATCTAAGATGAGATTTGTAACACCCCGATATTTTATCAAAAATATTCTTTTTAATTTTATTGATGTCTTGTGTTGTATGATACACCAAAAGGAGCTTGCACTACATGCATCCCGGACTTGGATTGCATTACACGCAATCTCGACCTTCCTCGATAGCGTGTGTTGTACGCAATACCGAGTTTCACTAAACAACGATATGTTATTAAAATATTATTAAAACTAGCCATTATGAATAGTAATAACCAATTTTTAAAATTTTATAAATTTTATCTTCCAAAATGGACATCATTTTTGGATTCGGAATGTCGAAATTGGCTTAGGGTATAATTTTGGTACTTTTTGGATAACTTCCATATTCTGATGAATAGTGAAAATTACTAAATTTTAATTAAAAAAAAACTTTTTTAATCGAAATAATTAATAGTGATAAATTATTAATTTGAGTGGTTTTAAAGTATATTTAGATTATATTTTTACAATTTAATACAATGTTGGTCATTGGATGTAATTTCACATTTAAACCAGAAATAAATAAGTGTCAATCTTTGGATAGTTATTATCTCTTAAAAACACGCTATTTGTTTTGACGACGGAAATTATTTTTTAAATTAGTTAATGTAACTGATATGTTTTGAATTTGGTAAAATAAACATCATTTTTGAATTCATAATATCAAATATAACTTATGCCTAATTTTTGGTATTTTTCTGGAAACTTTCATTTTCTTATGAATAGTGAAACCACTAAGTGGTAGTTAAAAAACTGAATTTTTTCATAAAACATAATTTTACTGCTTCTGTGAGTGGAATTTCAAAAATACGAGAGACACGGTTGATTTCAGTAAGTAAAATGTGGTTCAATGAGATGAAAGTAATTTTTGGTGAATAGTATCTTTTTACTTTTATTTACCACGGTTAAAAGTAAATAGGGTAGTTAAGGGTAAAAATGATATTATTATTACCCTAAAACATGTCCTAATTCTATTGGATAAGTTTAATTCGACCATAAAAAACCTTAGGAATAAAATATGACCATTTAGGCCCACTTGGATTAGATTAGGACATTTATTATCAATTTATTTAAAGAAGGGTTAAAATAGTTAAAATCAAAGTTTAATAACTAAAGCATTTTTAATATAGGGTTATAAATAAGATAAATTAGACTATAAATATTCATTATAAATCTAAAAGGATTTCATACATAATGGTATTTTATTTGTAATTTTTAGACTTAAAATAATTTAATTTATTTATGATACCATGATGATGAAGTAATTATCTTATTAATGAAATGTTGACATAATTGATGTTATAAATACCCAAATAAATGTAATTTGAGACTTTTTATGAATTCCAATAATTTTATATGTTAATATAACATGTTAGTATTGATTTAATTAAATTTTTTCAAACTAATCATTCTGTTATGATTTTCACAAAAATCAATTACCAAATAGTGTCAAAATTGACATAAGATAGTTTTTAAAACAAATACAATATTATGAATTGTTATTTTATTCCTAAAAATCTATGGTTCGGCGAAATGACTTAGATAAGTTTATATATATTAATAATAAACAACTTGGGGTTCTTTTGGCTTGATATAGTAAGTTTATTAACCTTATAGTGTAAGAAAACAAAAAGACATGATAAAAGTTAAATTATCTAACTTAAAGTTAAATCTAAATGATAAGGTTACAATTGATACCTAAACTTGTCTAAATTCTATTTTATGAGAGTATTTAGACCCATCCACACCTTAGCTTAGAAATAAATCAATTTGGAGCTATTTAAAACCGAATGTGACTTTATAATAAAATTATAGTTTTAGTTTTCCAAAGAAGCCCCTCTCCTCCCTTATAAAAGGGCACCTCCTCCCTCTCTTCCTCACACCACTTTGAGCCTTAAAGCTTGGCCAAACCCTGAAAAATTCTCTTCTACACTTCCATAGAAACATCCTAGAGGTTCTGGTCTTCTTCAAAGACCAATTTTAGTTCTCTAAGAGGAGGTCTCTAAGAGGCGTTTCAAAGAAGAGGTAAGGTCTGTTACCGATTCTTTTAACTTTATTTCTTCTTCCACTTCTTCTTCTTTAGTTGTTTCATTATGAAGTAATAACATCAGTATAACTAATATAATTATATGTTATTATATGTATGAAACAACCCTATTTCACCATCTATCCATCCTACGGAAAACGAAATCACCACGCATGCGTACGTACGGAATACCGTCTCCGCGACGTGGTGAAATCTATTTTCCACCACCACCTTACTTGGATGGGTATAAGGGTGAAAGTAATGAATATATATTATTATTGTAAAGTGGTATTGATTATTAAATATTATAAATACACTCCAATACAATTCCATGATCATAGTAACGATATCATCACTCGTGCGTACATACGGAATACAGTCTCCACGATGTGATGCGACTCGTTCTACATTATCTTCGTTTCATAATGATTATATAAATGAATTTAATGAATGAATATGATATATATTACACTAATACCATTCTGGAAATAAGGTATCTACAACCTAAAGAGAAGAATAAGAATTTATTCGACAAAACATGCATAAGAACAAAAAGTAATAAATACCCGAATAACAAGTAGTAATGAAATATTACTAATAAGAAGCTAATAATATGACCATATATGATATCATAACAATAAGTATGATTCTGGAATAAGTCAATAACATTATTTAAATCATTATACAGGAGGTTCGGACACTTACGAATAAAATCAGACCTAAGGTAAGGGAAATATCACAATCTCATTTTTATCCGAGATTGTTTATACTTTGGTATTTACTGGGGTGTATTTTATCATCCACATACATGTTTCCTCAATATGTAATATTATTTCCATCCACCTAAAATTTTCTAAATCCAATTTTACCCTTCGGTGAGTTTTTAGTAAAAGATATGAAAGGAATCTTTTGTCATTTTTCGTACGAGGTACTTTTTGACTTTTCCGACAATAGTACGAGAAGAATGTTTTTTAAACTTATACGACATGAATATATTTTTAAAACATTATTTCCAAGAAGATTCCTTTACAATTTTTCAAGTTTATTTTTAATCAACTTCTTTTAGTTTAAAATTTTATGACATGTTAAAGAAAGGAAAGTGTTTTTGAAGTAGAAAGTATATTTTCCTCAAGAATGGAGTTCAAGTGTTTTATCAAAATTATTTTCCATATAAGATAATAAAGGGTTCTGTTTCTATCCCTATTATTACATTGATTTGATTATGTTGTGATGGAATTATTTTTATGAATTCCTTTATCTTATATGAGTTGTTTTATGATGTCACGATGTTTAAGATTCCCATTTTTATTACATGGTTTATGCTATGATGTATGGTTTATGATTTTGTGGCACACATAAGAATGGTATCATTATGAGATGGTTGGGACCTATATCTCCCTCCAATGCATTGGGTAAAGATTTTATATCTCATGAGATAGACATGGCTGGAACGGCAGGTTAAACTAGTTCAGTAAAACAGCACTGAAACGAGGAGTGAACTCGGTTCAGAAATGGACTTTGTCCACTAAGATAGTCTTGGAAATGAGTCTTGACTAATAAGAAATGATTCTCTATGATTATGTGTGCATGCCACAAAGTTTCATGTTTTATGTTATGATTATTGGGGTTTACATTTCACTACTATGATTTATCCCATGTAATGAAATTATGATTTCTTTTTCAGGTTAATATTTCCAAAAGTTATGTTCTTATGTATATGATGTGATTGAAATTTATTTTTTTTACCCTTACTAAGCATTTGAGCTCACCCTTTTATGTTTTCTTTTCCCCATGATATAAAGAAAGGTTTTAGGTATAAAAAAAGAAGGTCTTTATGGGAGATGTTGAAGATCTTTCACCACGATTAGAAGATTATATTCCGAGTTTCCAAAGACACTAAACTATTACGGTCCTTGTGTGTGTGTTTTTGTTATGTACTAAGTATTCTGAAAAAGTAATGTAATGTCCATGTACTTTAAGCTTCGGTTCTCTACAGTTGGTATCAGAGGAAAGGTTTAGTCAACCTTTGGAAACTAGGATGCAAAAACGTTAGTGAGATCCCTAGAGATATTTCTAAGGTATGTCTAGGGATGTCCTTAAGGATAAGTATACGTATAGGATATAGTCCTAGAACTACGGTAACGATATTAATATTTAACCTAAGATGTTAGATATTTAAGGTACTCCCACTTTATTGTGTTGTTTTCCCTAGCATTATTTTTGCCTCTCACACTATTCTTTTTGGGTTTTAGACGATGGCTGGAACCCGAAGGAACTGTGTTGATCAATGTAATGGACAATGCAATGATTTTCCTTCTGAACAAACAAATGTTATGGGAGATGGAGTGAAAAATCTTATTGCTATACATACACAAGCTATGAGTCATTCTGGACTTCCAAATGAGTAGAGAATGGAACAATATTCTATTGAGTCCTTCATGAGGCAACGTCCACCTTCTTTTAGTGGGTCTTCTGATCCACTTGTTGCTGAACAATGGATCAGTACCACTGAAAAGATATTTTCAGTTCTTCAATGTTCTGAACATGATAAAGTCATCTTAGCAGTATATCATTTGGAAGGTGAATCTGATCAATGGTGGAATCTTATCAAGAATATGAGGCCAAGAGATGAAATTGAGTCCATGGAATGGGACGAGTTCAAGAAATTATTTTTCAATAAGTACTTCCCTCGTATTCTTCTAAAAAAGATGGAGAAGGAGTTTCTTGAACTAAAGCAAAAGGATGATGAATCTGTTGGTATATACGAAGCAAATTTTACAAGGCTTGTAAGGTATGCATCTGGATTTATCATCCAACCTGAAAGTAAAGTTGATCGATTCTTCAGTGGCTTAAAACCAAATCTTCGAAGGGCATTAGCTATAAGAGAATTCATTAGCTATGAATAAATTGTGCGTTGCGCTATCAAGGTAGAAATGGAAGTTGGTGTTACTTATCCATCTCATAGTTTTGACAAGAAACGAAAGATGGAGTTCAAGGAGAAATCTCAGAATAATGGTGAAAAGAATATGAATGTTTCCTTATGATCAAAGTGTGGAAAGAAACATGGTGGAGATTTTCTTAAAGTGACAAGTAAATGTTTCAAATGTTGAAAGGAAGGTCATCGGGCATTTTAATGACACAATGATGGGAAGAATATGTCTACTGATGCAAACAAAGGAAGGGATACACAGAATGAACCTACTATACTTCAATGATTCAAGTGCAAGGAAATGGGGTATTATGCTAATAAATGACCTAATCCAAGGGTTAGTGATGATCGACATGAGAAACCACTTAAGGAAAAGGACAAAGGGAAGTCACATGCGATCACTATTGGCGATGTTGAATATGACAACAATGTGGTGGAATGATTAAGTGTTTATGTAATGGGATTCCAAAATAATGTTGTATATAGTATCGTGGAATATTGGAATATTTATGTATTGGTATATTATGGTTTTCAATGGTACTGGTAACCATGGAATGTGATTGAGATATTTTTGGAAAAAAAGATGATATGCGCATAATGAAAGGAAAACGAGAAAATGAAATGTTTGATGGTATTCATGAGCTCATGACTGATATAAGGAGAAGGTTATATCATGGTTTGAGTATATAGAATTTTTGGATTTTGGTATGTGGAAAGAGTTAACTTTTGACTGCATTCATGTTTTCACTAAGGATCAATGGGTATTAATTCTTCAAGAGAATACATGATTAAGGTATTCACATGTTTGTAATTTGACTAACAAGATATATCTTATGGGGGATAAATGATGGGATCCACGTGATTTTTATGTGACATTTCAAGTAGTCATTTTCTTTATACTATGAGCTTGGACCGAAATATTTTATAAGCCTAAATATTGGAATGGATTATGTTGGAAAAAAGTTAGTATTGTTTAAGGATAGAATTTTTTTTTTGATATTATTGATGGGATGTTATAGTAATATAGATTTAGAAAGAGGACAACCTGCAGGACGGGCGACAGCCCATCGCGTTGGACAAGGCTGTGGGAATCGAACCCACAACAGAAGTGTGACTGGCCTTTATCGCCTACCACTGGCCTACTGGAAGTCCCTGGTTAGTAGAAACTAGTTTTATTTTATTACGCGGTATGATATATGAAGTATAGGTTCATTCTTGGAATCGTATACGATTAACCTCACCATAGATGGACTTATGTATATTTGATAACTTTTTCAAACCTTTTGTTTGAAACAGATGGAATGACCCATCATTCAATCACATGATCTATTAACACTTCATGAATAACAAATTCAACTTCACTTCATTAAGGGATGAAATGGAAATTGTTCAATTAACGAACAACAATGAGATTGTACCAAAATCATGTAAGTATTTATTTTAATGATCTTGAAAACAAAAAATGTTGTCCTAGTGCCCTTATATCCGATAAATTAGATGGTACCTTAGATCATCACAAATCTATGGATTTGTGATTGCTGAATTTTCCATAGCCATGTTCTCTACCACTCTCCATCAGAACATGATGGTTAGATTTTTATTCCATATCCATATTTTCACCTATGTTCTCTTACGTGGAAACCCAATGATGAGTTAATTTGGGTAACCATTACATTTAATACTTTAGTTTTTAAAGCCAAGTTTTGGTATTCCTCTTTACTATGTGGGTTTCTATTAAAGAAACTTTCGAGTAGTAAACCATTTATAACCCCGAAAAATTTTGAGGGCGAAATTCATTTTAAGGGGGGTAGAATGTAACACCCTAAGATTTTATGAAAAATATTCTTTTTAATTTTATTGATGTCTTGTGTTGTACGCTACACTAAAAGGAGCTTGCACTACACGCATCCCTGACTTGGCTTTCATTACACGTAATCGCGACCTTCCTAGATAGCGTGTGTTGTACGCAATACCGAGTTTCACTAAACAACGATATGCTATTAAAATATTATTAAAACAAGCCGTTATGAATAGTAATAACCACTTTTTGAAATTTTATAAATTTTATCTTCCAAAATGGACTTCAATTTTGGATTCGGAATATCAAAATTATCTTAGGGTGAAATTTTGGTACTTTTCGGATAACTTTCATATTCTGATGAATAGTGAAAATTACAAAACTTTAATTAAAAAACAACTTTTTTAATCGAAATAATTAATAGTGATAAATTATTAATTTGAGTGGTTTTAAATTATATTTAGAATATATTTTTACAATTTAATACAATGTTGGTCATTGGATGTAATTTCACATTTAAACCAGATATAAATAAGTGTCAATCTTTTGATAGTTATTATCTCTTAAAAACACGCTATTTGTTTTGATGATGAGAATTAATTTTTAAATTAGTTAATGTAACTGATATGTTTTGAATTTGGTAAAATAAACATCATTTTTGAATTCATAATATCAAATATATCATAGGCCTAATTTTTGGTATTTTTCTGGAAACTTTCATTTTCTCATGAATAGTGAAACCACTAAATGGTAGTTAAAAACTTAATTTTTTCATAAAACTTAATTTTATCGCTTCTGTGAGTGGAATTTCAAAAATAAGAGAGACATGGTTGATTTCAGTAAGTAAAATTTGGTTCAATGAGATGAAAATAATTTTTGGTGAATAGTAACTTTTTACTTTTATTTACCACAGTTAAAAGTAAATAGGGTAGTTAAGGGTAAAAATGATATTATTATTACCCTAACACATGTCCTAATTCTATTGGATAAGTGTAATTTGACCAGAAACAACCTTAGGAATAAAATATGACCATTTAGGCCCACTTGGATTAGATTAGGACATTTATTATCAATTTATTTAAAGAAGGGTTAAAATAGTTAAAATCAAAGTTTAATAACTAAAGCATTTTTAATATAGGGTTATACATACGATAAATTCGACTATAAATATTAATTATAAAGATAAAACTATTTTCTACATAATTGTATTTTAGTTTTAATTTTTAGACTTAAAATAATTTAATTTACTTATGATACAAAGATGATGCAGTAATTATTTTATAGATGAAATATTGACATAATTGATGTTATAAATACCCAAATAAATGTAATTTGAGACTTTTTATGAATTACAATAATTTTATATGTTAATATGACATGTTATTATTTATTTCATTAAATGTTTTCTAACTAATCATTCTATTATGATTTTCACAAAAATCAATTACCAAATAGTGTCAAAATTGACATAAAATAGTTTTTAAAACAAATACTATATTATTAATTGTTATTTTATTCCTAAAAATATATGGTTCGGCCAAATGACATAGATAAGGTTATATATATTAATAATAAACAACTTGGGGTTCTTTTAGCTTGATAGAGTAAGTTTATTAACCTTATAGTGTAAGAAAACAAGAAAACACGGTAAAAGTTAAATTATCTAACCTAAAGTTAAATCTAAATGATAAGTTTAAAATTGATACCTAAACTTGTCTAAATTATATTTTATGAGATTATTTCGACCCATACCCACCTTATCTTCTAAATTAATCAATTTGGAGCTATTTAAAACCGAATATGACTTTATAATAAAATAATAGTTTTAGTTTTCCAAAGGAGCCCCTCTCCTCCCTTATAAAAGGGAACCTCATCCCTCTCTTCCTCACACCACTTTGAGCCTTCAAGATCAGCCAAACCCTGCCAAATTATATTCTCCACTTCCATAGAAACATCCTACAGGTTTTGGACTTCTTCAAAGACCAATTTTAGTTCCCTAAGAGGAGGTCTCAAAGAGGCGTTTCAAAGAAGAGGTAATGTCCGTTACTGATCCTTTTAAATTTATTTCTTCTTCCACTTCCTCTTCTTTAGTTTTTTCATTATGAAGTAATAACATCAGTATAACTCGTATACTGATATGTTATTATATTTATGAAACAGCCCTATTTCACCATCTATCCATCCTACGGAAAACGAAATCACCACGCGTGCGTACGTACGGAATATCGTCTCCACGCCGTGGTGAAATCTATTTTCCACCACCACCTTACTTGGATGGGTATAAGGGTGAAAGTAATGAATATATATGATTATTGTAAAGTGGTATTGATTATGAAATAGTATAAATACACTACAATACAATTCCATGATCATAGGAACGATATCATCACTCGTGCGTACGTACGGAATACCGTCTCCACGATGTGATGCGACTCATTCTACATGATCTTCGTTTCATAATGATTATATAAATGAATTGAATGAATTAATATGATATATATTACACTAATACCATTCTGTAAATGAGGTATCAATAACCTAAAGAGAATAATAAGAATTTATTCGACAAAACACGCATAAGAACAAAAAGTAATAAACACCCGAATAACAAGTAGTAATGAAATATTACTAATAAGAAGCTAAGAATATGACCATATATGATATCATAACAATATTTATGATTCTGTAACAAGTCAATAAAATTATTTAAATCATTATACAGGAGGTTCGGACACTTACGAAGCAAATCGGACCTAAGGTAAGGGAAATATCACAATCTCATTTTTATCCGAGATTGTTTATACTTTGGTATTTACTGGGGTGTATTTTATCATCCACATCCATGTTTCCTCAATATTTAATATTATTTCCATCCACCTACAATTTTTTAAATCCAATTTTACCCTTCGGTGAGTTTTTAGTAAAAGATATGAAAGGAATATTTTGTCATTTTTCGTACGAGGTACTTTTTGAATTTTCCGACAAAAGTACGAGAAGAATGTTTTTTTTAACTTATACGGCATGAATATATTTTTAAAAAATTATTTCCAAGAATCTTCCTTTACAATTTTTCAATTTTATTTTTAATCAACTTCTTTTAGTTTAAAATTGTATGACATGTTAAAGAAAGGAAAGTGTTTTGAAGTAGAAAGGATATTTTCCTCAAGAATGGAGTTCAAGTGTTTTATCAAAATTATTTTCCATATAAGATAATAAAGGTTTATATTTATATCCCTATTATTACATTGATTTTATTATGTTGTGATGGAATTATTTTTATGAATTCCTTTATCTTATATGAGTTGTTTTATGATGTCACGATGTTTAAGATTCCCATTTTTATTACATGGGTTATGCTATGATGTATGGTTTATGATTTTGTGGAACACATAAGAATGGTATCATTATGAGATGGGTGGGACCTATATCTCCCTCAAATGCATTGGTTAAAGATTTTATATCTCCTGAGATAGACATGGTTGGAACGGTAGGTTAAACCGGTTCAGTAAAACAGGACTGAAATGAGGGGTGAACTCGGTTCAGAAATGGACTTTGTCCACTAAGATAGTCTTGGACATGAGTCTTGACTAATAAGAAATGATTATCTATGATTATGTGTGCATGACACAAAGTTTCATGTTTTAAGTTATGGTTATTGGGGTTTACATTTCACTACTATGATTTATCCCATGTTATGAAATTATGATTTCTTTTGCAGGTTAATATTTACAAAAGTTATGTTCTTATGTATATGATGTGAATGACATTTATTTTGTTTACCCTTACTGAGCATTTGATCTCCCCCTTTTATGTTTTCTTTTCACCAGGATATAAATAAATATTTTAGGTAAAAAAAAGAAGGTCTTTATGGGAGATTTTGAAGATCTTTCACCACGATTAGAAGATTATATTCCGAGTTTCCAAAGACACTAAACTATTACGGTCCTTGTGTGTGTGTGTTTTTTATGTACTAAGTATTCCGCAAAAGTAATTTAATGTCCATGTATATTAAGATTTGGGTCTCTAAAAGATTAGTTTTAGTGTCATGTGGTGTATATATTTATATGAAAATTTACCATCATACATAACAAGAGAAAGAAATAATGAGTAATATCCTATACAATTCAATAATAGGATCATTCATGTATGCCATGTTATGTACTATACTTGATTTTTCCTGTGAATTGATAATGGTAGGAATATTTCAAGATTATCTAAGAGAATAAAATTAGAATTATATTAAGTTTATCCTAAGTATCTAAGAAGAATAATGTAAATATTCTTGGAGTATGGAGGAGATGAGGAGATGGTCATCAGTGGTTACACTAATACTAGTTTTCAAATAGATCAGAATGATTTGAAGTCACATTAAGGATATGTGTTATATCTAAATTGGGGAGTTTTCAGTAGGAAGAGAACAAAGATTCCAGTTTTCATTGATTCTACAATGGTTTCTGAGTATAGAGAAGCTTTCGATGTATCTAAATAATCCATTTGGATATGAAACATTGTCCAGTTTATTGATTTGGTACCTCTTGAGGTATTTTTTCGAAGGGTTGAAGATCTTGTAAAAAGAGTTTTCAAATAATAAAAATTGATGGAACCCTTGACAAAAGGCCTATCTTAATAGAAGCACAAGTATCATGTGAGAGCTAGCAGACTAAAGGTTATTAGCAGTTATCTCTAGTGTAAGTGGGATTATTTTGGATTTGGTACCTTATAACCATCTTATCTTTGCTTTATGATGAATTTAATTCATTGTTTTGAGTATGAATAAACTTCATACAAAATCGAGATTTTTCTTTTGTATAACATGGTATGTGATAATGTCCTAAGAGTAGTTGTCTCGGTAAAAGGTCATAGACGATCCATTATCTGATGAGAACCTAGAAGATCCATGAAATTATTCTTAAATGTAGTTTATATAGAAAGATGATATAATTTTAGGGGGGAATTGATAAAATCTATCAGGGGTGGAGACTCATAGGACAATAAGGAAACTTCTCATGGTGTACTCCCTTAGTAATATCTAGTATAGAATATTATGTGAATGATATCCACTGATAGTAAATCCACATTTATAGGTTTCATTGAATGTTCATTTTTTTTATGTGTATATTGATCCTTATACATTAATATTATTATTAATTAGTGTTATAAGTCATGTAATTGGATATATTGATGAAAATTGTGACAACATATGTTCGCAGTGAAGTAGGATACATTGGGTGTGACATGAGAAATATTTATTTAATAAATAATATGAGAAATTATTCCCACTTTATATTCTTTAATGGAAGTTGATATCTTAGGTACTTTGATGGAAATGATATATCCAAAATAAATCTATGTACATGGTGTTTTATTAGCAAGTTCAATTTCCATAAAGTCAAAGAAAGAGACATTGAGCACATAGGTTTATGGAGAAATCATTAAACCTCTATTATTAGTGATGTCACAATAAAGGGATTATATTACATAGTGATAATCTATATTTGGTATTATGCCATTGTGACATTAACTTTTTTTCTCTATGGTATCCTTGTTGTGTTCTTATATGCTAACCATGGACTTTAGACTACTTTTCCAAATGCCTCTGAAAATGCGGCCTAGAGGGTCACACACTAAGTGTATCCATAAGCTTAGTTAAATAATATATTATTATTTATTATTTAAAAAGTTTAATTAATATTATTCTCATATATGTTTTAATAATAATTCATGTTTTATTGATCGCGTATATTTTGTCCCCGATTATTTGAGATAATATTATGTGGGTAAAATATTTAATAATTATTTGTTGTATTTCTAGTGAATATATTATTTATTTATTTATTTTTGAATAATGAAATGATATTTATTTATTAAATATTCATTATTAAAGGCCCTATAAATAGTGTGGAGGAATGGAAGACGGAGTTTATAGGTTCGGTGAGAAATAATAAATATTCGATATTATTTGACTAAATAATATTTAATATAATTTTTGAGTTTAGAGAATGTTATAAAATAATGTAAATATTATTATTATAGACATTGGGTTACTTATTGATTAATTAAATAGTAAAGAGAACTTGTGAAATTTTTTATTTCTATCTCTAGAAATATATAAACCAAATTATATTATTTTCAAAAGCCAATACATTTTCTTTTGTTGTGTACAAAAAAATCCAGAGAATCCTCTTGAAGCTCTAGAGAGATCCTTGCTCCAAGAACACACTCATGAACAGAGAGAGATCTTCCTCCTCCTTCCACTCTTGAGTCTAAAGAGATCATGGAGAATCCTTTGGAAGTAATTCTTGGGGTGATCAAAGGTGAATGATGCAAGTGATAGGATCATTCATGGTAGCTCCTAGAGATTCCTATGATAATGTTCAATGATTCATGGAACAGATGTGGATCTCCATTTGAGGGAATCAATTATTGATTCCTTCCATGTAATAATATTATGGTATAGATCTATTGTTTGGTACATCAATAAAGAAATAATTTCATGCAAGGTAATTATTTAATTTATTAAATAAATTAAAAATAATATGTGATGATCTTGTACTTTTTTTCCATCATTTATCCATTTTCTATATTTTTTCTGATTTATATCTCTTTATCGGAAAATTTATTATCATGTAAATCTTTGATTATTCATCGATCATGAAATAAATAAAGCTGGGAATGACCCATCACACACTTCTATTATTCCAAGAAACTTCATTTATTATGTTGAGAGAGCATTGGTTATACGTTGAGCTAAGTAAAGAAAACCATATTTCCTTCCTATTTTAGTGAAAGGGACTCCTCAAGAGTATGCTCAAGGAGTGAGTAGAAATTGATTATGGTGTGCATGCGCCCCATAGGATTTTGAACAATAGCACACATGAGAGAAGAGTCATGTCAATGTGGTCCTAGTCATGGATGGTCATTTGGATGTTTTTATACCATTAAATAAATTTAACCAAGAATGGTTTGACCATGATACATCACTAAAAGTAAAGTACGAACTTCGGTGAACACGCTTGAATTGAACGTGAGGTGCCTTGGGAGAAGGCGTTGTGTTTTGGATTTTAACATGTCAGCTTTCTAAGCCGAGCATTTTTTATAATAGTTAACATCAGGTAGTTCAACTTTAGTTCTCTTAAAAAGATTCTTTTGGTTAGTAAGGAACAACATTTTCCCCCCAATAGTTTACAACAGATTATTTTTAAGAGTGTAGTTGGGACTTCCAAGAAAATTTGGAGCTTCTTGTTTGATTAGGGTCATTTGGACATTGACTATTTTAATCAATATAGGGACAAAATTTAGTTTCCTCTTCATTGGTAGGGAGTATCATTATAATAAATAATTCCATAATCATCACTAGGATAATGAGAGAATTCTTAAATTGGTAGATCCATCGGTGAAGGTTCTATCACTTCGAATTGGTTGTTGAAATCTAGAACCTTTGGTGAAATCATCATAGGAAATCATATAAAAGAGATGAAAATAAAATCACATATTGGGTTAGGAGGGATAATTTACATGATTTCTAAATAACTTCATTAATTTTTACAAGTGATGACTTGATTTTCTGCAGATTATAAACCATTTGATTAAAGTAGTTATTGGAGGCACATTGGTCATCCAAGCATGAAACATGGATGTTTCTAAGGGAATTCATCACCCAAGTAGATTAGGTGATATTAATTTTTTTACCAAGTGTTCTCTAGGATGAGAATGTTTAACTTGGGGATATTGTAACATCTCATGTTTTCGACTAGGTTAACAATTAAAAAGGAATTGGAAAATTCCATTTGGTGGATGGGTCAATCCTTAAACTGAGCATCAGAATGGAATTATGAGAGTTCAAATGAACAAATGTGTTTTTTCTATGGTTTTAGGACCAATTGGTGTGTCTATAATTTTGATGAGTATTGGTAGTGTTGGTCTCCAATAAATAAATTTTGGTAGGATTAGGTAGGGTCACATGGTTGGAAAATAGTTTTGTGCAACCTATTTTTTAAAGGGAATGGTTTGTTGAAACAATGTGGGCCTCAAGGGGGAACAATGGGACCTGGTGTAGGTACACAAGTCTGACCCACATCGTTGTCACATATTTTTTCTAACCATGCACTGAAACTGTGAAAGGTGGGTGGTGATTATGATAGTAGCACAACACATTTGGAACATGGTTTTCTAAACCGTGCATCTCATTAAAGGGATAGAAAATATGATTTTTCCCTCCTTATTTAAATACACCTCCCTCATTTATCCTCACATATGCATGAAAACCTCATCCCATCCTTGGGATATTTCCCTTATTGATCTCTTAGTCATTGTGATATATCATCTATTCAAAATCAGAATCAAACATCTTCAGTCTTATTGTATCATCATCGATTAGTCTATGATTCCTATTTCTTTTTATATCATTTTCTTTTTCTAAATGAAATGATAAATACATGTGATCTCCTTTCCCCTATTTTCAAGGTGTTTTCATATTATTCTGATTTATCTTATTTTATCTCAAATCAAATCCTGATAATAGATGAGTAAATGATTCTAATCTTGAGATAGGTGGTCTATAATATTTTCCCTTAAAGCTCCATTATTTAAATATTTAATCATTATGTCATACACCAAAATTTCCATTCATTGCCTCATAAATGTGAAATTAATTAATTTTATTCTAATTACCTAAATTAGTTACTCCTTATGCATAAATTTATACTGTTGGAGGTCATATAACTCAAATTAAACCACCACATTGGGTGTAGTGCTTATATTCATATGATCTCTATGTTTTAACCTTGTGATTAAACCATAATTTTTAGGTGAATAAAATTGAATATTATTGAACAAGATTTTAAATGGAATTAAATGTTTTTTAAATGGAAATAACCACACATGGATATATCCAATTATTAAATGGAAATGATTGGATCTTTCTTACAAGAACGTGAAATGATAAATAGAATTAAAAAAATTTCTTGGCGGGCTGGACATGAAGTTTTACACCCCTTATTCCTTGACCTTTTACTTTATGTTCGATTTTATGATAGCATGTTATTATTAAATTATTGTATTATATCCAAGAATATATATTTACCTGGCCTTATTGATTATTTTTAATTGAACTGATAAATTGAAGATCACAGTGAATCATTTCATGGCATGGATGTTTCCCATGACTTCATTAATCATTTAAAAATGAATAGCCCAGTCATGTTAATGAATTTTAAAAGGGCATTATTACTAAAATGGAATTCTCAGTTATTTATAATTGAATTGAATGATCATTATTGTTCGTACCATAGAATGGTTTTTCCCATATCCTCCATTAAACTATTAAATGCACTATTCCTATTAATTTTAATTAAATGTGATCAGTAATCGAATTGTGTATTAATGATACCTCGGTTACTTTTAATGGAATTCCTTGGTTATGGACTCATAGGAAGAATGATATTACTTTATACATGATTATTACTAAGAGACCTTGGTAATGGATGTTGGACATGGTGTTTCACATACCCCCATGGTTTAGAATGTTAGAAATGATGTTTCACATAATTTGGGGTGGTTGGGAGTGGTGTTTCATGCCGTTTGATCAGATGTTGGTCATGGAATTTCACATCATTTGGTTGGGATTAATATATGTAATATTTTTTTCCTGGAGAAAGCATTATGAGTTGTTTCCCACATTGAATTTGATACTCCTATGATTACACATGGACGCCTTGGTTATATGCATCAGGACCTATAGAGTAATTCATGTATATACATACATATAAATATACCTATATATATAATGGACACATGTATATATATGGTGTATTTTGTTTAGAGTCGTTTTTTCTTAGGTTGAAGAAGTAATGGTCAACCAGGTGTCTTCTAAGGAACCAGAGCCTGATATGATTACATTTATTATCACTAATTTTATTTTTATACATACACACTACCATTTTATTATCATGGACTGAATTATTCATTACATGTCATTGATGGTGGCCCTCATATTTTATCTCACACCCTATTCAATTCATCGTTTGGTACCCAAGTAGACATCTTAATTGCGGGTTAGGTTATATATTGTGTTATATGTTGTCACTCTTATACATGGAAGCATAAGAGTATAGGATGGATTTCATGAAACCACCTGGGTACCCTGGTAACCTGATAACTGAGTTGGTCCTAACATACCCTGAAGGGTATTCCCAATCCCCATAGGTCAGTGACTATCACCTAGCATCATACAAACTGAATGTGGGAATGATTTCACCACTAACAATGCTGAAGTAAAAGAAACAAGATAGAATGCATATCAAAATAAACTACAATGGGTGTAATCTACCATAATTAAAATAGGAATTTAATCCCAATTTAGTAAAACCCAAGAACCAGAATAGGTAAAACCATCCTAATTCCATAAGGAAAACACTCACCAAATCCACGGTTCAACATTTGGATCCACCACCATTAGATACCTTCCCCTTACTAAAACCTAGAATGAGGTAATCTACAAACACCTAAAGGCACGTGTAGCGTGTGGACCAAATCCTATTAGGATTTCACCAATGATTCCATAACAAGATTAAAATATCTAATTAACCAAGAATATGATTTCAATTTTCAAAAAAATAGGTTTGGAATTTACAAAAACATATTTAAGAAATCTTGCTTTGAAATTGAAAATATGGAAATAAATTAGAAATTCATTATTCATATTTCATGTTATGGAAATAAATTTCAAAAGATGAAATTTACCTTTAATTAAAGGGTGCTTTACATAAATGAAACTTTTCAAAAAATGGTTTAAATAAACACTTTTATTTAAAACAGTTTATATAAATTCACAAGGCACGTAAAGCAGTTTACAACAATGGCATACATATACATTCCAAATAAAATAAAAGAGAGAAACATGGTCATGTACCTAATATATATGATTTTTCTAGTCTATAGGGACCCAACACTATGAATATGGAAAAGTATTTACTAACATACCTTGAACCAAATCCAAGAGGATTCATCAACATTTCTTAAGGAATTGGATGTGCTGATATGATGTTTTAGAATGTTGTAAGTCATAAAGTGTTTTCAAATATAACACACTAACTAACTAAGGCTTTCATGTTCTATAGTACAAAAAAACGTTGGAATAATTATTTTAATACTGCTTAAAATACAATCAAATACCATACTCCATTTCAATATGCCAATTTCCCCTTTAAAAAACATAACATGGTGTAAAAAACAAGCCTTTTCAAAATTATGAAACCACTAGGTTTCCTCCAAAACCATTTTGATGAAATTTTTCATAAACAAGGATTTGAAACTAGTTCATTAAATTTCACAAACCTTTACACAATTAAATTCAACACATTTAATCCTCAATCAATTCCATCAATTTCATCGCAAACCCCCAATTCACTAGAATTGGGGTTTTTCAAAAATATTTCTATAAAAAAATCCATCAATTAAATTCCACAATTCCGTTGATACAATTTCCATCAAAACCATAAAGTAAATTAAATAATTTAAATCTTATTAATTTCAAATTTCAAACTAAAAACCCATTTTTCTTAAAAAAAACCCAATTCTCCGGAATTGGATTTTTCTATTAACTAATTGGAAACCATAAAATCTAAATCAAAAATATTACATTTAAGTTAAAACAATTTAAATTTAAACAAATAAATTTGTGTTAATGTAATTTTTTGATCATAACAGAACCACCTACCTCAGGATCAACAGATCTCAAATAAACAAACCCTAGTCAGGATTTATCAATGAAGAATGACATAACCAGATCCGGGAAAAAAGGATCAAACCTAGTTTTATTGACCCAAAAAATAGTAATAGATTCATAAATCAACATAAGGATCCATGTAACCTGAACAAGAATAAAGGATACTGTGGTCGAATGAGATCAGGGCGAGGATACATATAGTAAAGAGACTGAAGGACTTTCCTCTAGCTTTGGATTGCTTTCAAGAGCGATATGAGATGCCAAGAATCCTTCTTGGGAGATCCAAGGAAGGTAGAACCAATTTTTGGGTTGAAGGAGGTCCTTCTATGACCTAAAAAGGGGGTTTGGGTATTTTTAACAAAAAATTGGATTAGTTAAAATCCTATCCAAATAGTTTTCTCTGAAATAGTGCATATTTTGGTCAAACCATACACAGGTTGATCGCATGTTACAAATGGTCCACACAGTTTCTTCTAAGAGGTTTAAAAATTACTAATCATGTTCTAACCATGCGATATCCCACTACCCAAATTTTCCATTTTTCTGTATATGGGTTCACGTTTTGGGAAACCATTCACAGGTCGTGCACCAACCATTCACTAACCTAGAAACTTCCAAAACGTTCATAATTTCACTCATTTTAACCCCAAATAAAACCTGGACAACGAAATCTCAAAAATAGGGGTTTTGGAAATACCTAAAAATAGTAATGGGATGTTAAAGCCTCCCCAACATAGAAAATATCTATCCCCATAAATTATATGAAGAATCTTCCACATCAAAAAAAAGAATACACTACTCTCTCATCAGTTCCTTCCACTCCCTCATCACAAGAGAATCAGAACCATGATTTCATAGCACAAAAATCAAAGGTATTTTCCTCCCACTAAGTTCCTTAGTCTCAGAATAAACTAACCTGACTTTCCTTTCATTCACAGATAAATCAGGTTCAACTTCAAGATCACGCCAACTCAAAACAAGAGATGGATCAGATAAATACTTGCAAATATGAGAAACATGAAACACATTATGTGTCGATTTTAGCTAATTTGGATGTGATAAATGATAGAAAACTTTCCAAAACTACTCAATAACCTAAAAATGTCCAACAAAATGAGGAGTAAGCTTCCCTTTCCTCCCAAGAGATCGATGACCCAACTGGGGTGAAACCTTCAAGAACACTTGGTCACCGACTAAAAACTCCAATGTTCTATGAAAACGATCAGCATAAGATTTAAATAGTCTCTATTCCATCAACATCCTCTAAAAACAAATAAATCTTTATTGTCATATCTTGTACCAATCTTGGTCAAACCAAGGAACTTTCACCGACCTCTGACCAACACAATAGAGATTTACAAGGCCGACCATACAATGCCTTAAAAGGAGAAATCCTGATCATGGAAAAGTAACTATTGTTATAAGAAAACTAAAAAATTCCCAAGTGATCTTCCAAATCCCTACCAAAGTCCAGAACACAAGCGTGAATAATATCCTTAAGAATCTATATAGTTATTTCTATTTGTCCATCCTACTATAGATGGTATGTCATGCTTAAACATACATGAGATCCCAGTGCCTCCTGAAGGAATCTCCAAAAATGAGTTGTGAAATGAGGATCCCTATCAGATACTATAGAAGAAGGAACTCCATGAAAACGAATGATCTTCGTCACATTGATATTTCCAAACTTCTCAACATTGGTTGTATTACTAATGGGTAAGAAGTGAACTGATTTCATTAGCCTATCAATCACAAACCGTATCGCATTATTCTTTATCTAGGTATGTGTAAATCCAACCAAAATGTTCATAGAGATATTATCCCACTTCCAAGTAGTTAATGGAAGTGGATGAAGAAAACCTAAAGGTTTTTTGTGCTCAGTCATAACATGCTAGAATGTATAATAATGAGAAACAAACTTTACAATGCCATGTATCATACCTAGCCCCCAGAACTGCCGCTTCATGTCATTGAACATATTTTTGGTTCCTAGTTTCATTTCCCTCTGGGAACTATGACCATACCCCGTAACATATTTCTTGACTAAATATGGTACCAAAAAATGAATCTAATAGAATAGAATTATCTCTTTGTAGAACGACCACTGTTAAAGTGCCTCCCCACCATAAAGAGAGTATATAATGCTACGGAACAGATCATCAAGATGTTGATTAGGAAGAATCAATTTTAGATGAGTGGATTTCAATTGAATAATATCTAAAGAAACTTCTTCTCCTTTATCCTGAACTCCAATGTGTAATTGTGAAAAAAGAACCATTAAGTTCCACTCTTCTAATGATTCTTTCACTGCCTAGGTCATATGTTTCTTGTTCAAGGCATATTTAATGAGACTATCTTTATGGAACTCAGTAGCCCAATAATTTCACTTCCCAAGTCTGTAAATCACATTTTTAAATCTTGGAATAAATTTAGTGATTTCTAAAAAACTCAAAATTATTCTCAGATGATTCACATGACCCTCATCATACATAGTGTATGAGGATGTCATCGAAAAAGACTACCACAAAAATTATCAAGATACATGTGGAAACTATTTTTTATTAAATCCATAAAAAATGGAGGAGCATTAGTTTGACTTAAGGGCATGAAAAGATACTCCTAACGGTTATACCTGCTTGGAAAGGTGGTTTTTTGAATGACAGACTCTTTTATACTCAACTAATGGTAACCATATCGAATATCAATATTTAAGAACCACTTATCCCCTTTAAATTAGTCAAACATATCATTAATCCTTGGAAACTGATGCTTGTTCTTTATCGTCGGTCAATTGAGTTTTGGATAATCAACACATAGGATAAGTGAACCATCAACATTCTTTGCAAAGAGAATATGCACCACCCAAGGAGACACAATTGGGTGTATGATGCCTTTGTCAAGAAAATCATACAATTAGGACATCAATTATTTCATTTCATCATATTAAATTTGATAAGAAGGAATAGAAACTGGCTGAGTACCATGCATCAAGTCAATGGAAACTCATCCTACCTTACCGGTGGAAAACCAGATAATTCATAAGGAAACACATCAAAAAACTTGAAAACAACTGAATGGAGATTACCACTCAAATATTATAGCTATAGATCAGATGAAACCACTGATATTACATTCCCCAACTCTAGATAAGAAGTTCTGTCTCTACTCGACCTTGGGTCTCATTCTCTATGAAAGACATGGCACACACCATCAGGTGTATTGAAGGAGACCCATTGAATATAAAAATAAATCTGAATTTTTTTGGCAATGAGCTGATCCATCTTGAAGATGATGCCAATATATTTCATTTTGAGAACCAGATAAGTCCAATATAGCTAAACATCTGATAGATAGAAAACAAAAGCAGGACTATGGAGACCCTACTCTGTATTCATAACAAAGGGTGTAATAATATCCATTTCCAAGATAAAATATCCATAGTAATTTTAATCAAATTAATGATGCGGGTTGAAATAAATTATTGGCATGTACTAATATTAAATAGAGCATTCGCTAAGGATAAAGCTATTGTAATGGTACCTCTCATGATCACTAGACTCGTATCTACTTCATCTTAAGGATCTTCCACTATATGATAAAGATTTATTCTGGATTCCTTTGTTTGGAACCCTTTTTCACATGAAGCATCTGATTTCCCTATAGTTTTTAGGAGGAGATAATGATCTCATTCCACTATAAAGAGTGTAATAAATGTGGAAGAATCTTTATAGGTTCCCTAAACATCCATAGGAGTCACAATTAATGGGTTCCTATGTTCAATACCTCTTTTAAATTCCTAGATTTCCACAATGGTAGAAAATAATTGGGAGTATTCCGGGTACTATATGAGTTCTATAACAACACTACTATCGAGAACTTCCACAAGAATCATCATTCTTCTACTTTCCCGTAAAGATACTCATACTACCACTAAGAGAGATAGAAACTCTTGATAACCTTTACTTTATAGCTAGGTCTATTTCATCCCCCAAGAACTCTATCTAGAACATCATAATTAGAATTAAACTTCAAGACAAAAACATGAGAATGAATATCTTAAGAAATTCCCAAATAGAACCTTCGAGCCTTCATCCTCTCATTCGATGCCATTTTAGGTGTGAAGTACAAGAGCTCATAAAAATGGTTTTCATACTCTGTCATGATCTCGTTAGCTAGTTTGAGTTTGAAGAACTCAGTGGAATTTGAAAACAGTAATGAATATAGATAGAACTAGTCAGTAAAAATAACTTTGAAGTCATTCCACTCTAATCCCTCATGCTTATTCACTATTACCGTCATGTCCCACCATCTCCTGCTCAGCACTTCCAGCATGAAGGTGGCACACTTGACCTTAATTTCATTGGGTGTGTCCAATAACCCAAAAAACATTCTATTTTCTCAACCACACCCAATCCTATTTAAGATAATTTGAGCCTTCAAATGGTTATAGCTTCTAGAGAAGGAACTCTTAAGAAAAAAACATTTAGAAAATCTCCCTGAGGTTCCACAGTTGGATCCTGAATGGGGATTGGAGGTGGTGCCTATCTCGGAGCTTGGACATTCCACATGATCGCCTCTTTTAGAGTTGGGTCCACATGAGGATTCAATCGCTGAGGTTCAGCAGTACTTCCTCCTAGATCTTATTCTCACATACACTTGGAGGCAAGATGGTAAACAACATCAATAGACAACAAGTAAGACACCAGATTTACACTCAAACAGAGAAACAAGGAAATCAATCCCAACATATAGAAAACCAATATTTGGATCTCAAACTATCCAAATAAAAATAAATAAAATACTAAAAATTATCCACATGATGTCTTTCCCTAACCACCCCTTATGACTTAAGTTTCATTATAGTGAGATATGTTCATGCACTCAATCCCAACTAAATCATCTGTCCTGACAAGATTTCACAAATGCGTACTGACATAAAGATAAGAAGCTCAACTTTGAGCTTTGGTACCATTTTATCATGAACTAACCTAGGTACCCTAGTACCCCTATAATCTAGCTAGTCCTAACATAGCCCGAAGGGTGTACTCGATCCCCATGGGTTAGAAACTGGCACCTGGAATCATACAAACAGAAAGTGGGATTGATGTTTCCACTAACAATGCTGAATTAAAAGTAAAAAGGCAGTATGCATATCAAAGGAAAATCCACTTGGATTAATGTACCAAAATTCAAAAAATAATTTAAAAACCAAAATGCTACAACTTAAGTACCAAAATAGGGAAAAAATATTCAAGTCCCTAAGGACACCACTCTCCAAGTCCAAGGTTAAAAAACCGGATCCACCTCCAATAGATCATTTCCCCTTTCTCGAACCTGGAAAAGAGATAATATACAAACACTCGAAGGCACAAGTAGGGTATGAGGAAAATCCCAATAGTATTTCACCAAATATTCAATAATAATATTCCTATATCAAATGAACCAGGAATTCTATTTCAATTTTTCAATAAATTGGTTTGGAATTTACAAAATCATATTTAAAAAAATCATGATTTACAATTTAAATGATGGAAATACATTAGAAATTCATGATTAAAATTTCAAATGATGGAAATACAATTTAAAATAAAGAATTTACCTTTAATTAAAGGTTTCTTTACAGAAATATAACTTTTCACAAAATGGATTAAATAAAAACTTTTATATAAAATAGTTTATATAAATTTACAAGGCATGTAAAATATTTTACAACAATTTCATGTACATACATATATATATTCAAAATATAAATAAGAAATTGATATAGTCATGTGCCAAATATGTACCATAGTTTTAGGATATAGGGACCCAACATTGTGAATACATAATATTATGTACATACATCCCTTTAACCTAGGTTAAGATGATTCATCATCATTTCATAAGGAATGGGATGTGATAATATGATGTTTTAGAATTTTTTAATTCATGGTATAATTTCCAATATAACACACTAACTATATAAGGCATGCATGTTCTCTATTAGAAAACAACGATTGGAAATTTATTTCAATACTCCTCAAAATACAGTTAAATCCCATACACCATTTCAATATACCAATTTTCCCTTTAAAAACAAAAAATGGTTTTTTAATCAAAAAAATGACTTCTTCAAAAAGTTAAAACCACTAAGATTCAATAAAAAAAATTCAATCCATTTTCCAAAAAAAGTATTTGAAACTAATTTATAAAATTTCAAAATCCATTACACAATTAAATTCAAAAAATTTAATTTTTAAAAAATTCTATCAATTTCATCACAAACCCCAAATTCGATGGAATTGGGTTTTTTCACAAATCTTTCCATCAAAAAGTTTTCTTCAATTAAATTCCACAATTCAATTGAATCAATTTCCCTCAAAACTAGAATTTAAATTAAACTATTTAAATCTTATAAATTTATAATTTCATGCTAAAAATCCATTTTTCTCAAAAACCCCAATTCACCAAAATTGGGATTTTCTAATAACCGATTGAAAACAGTATGAACTAAATCCCAAAAAAATAAATTAAATTAAAAAAATGAACTTTAGAAAAATAAATCATGGTTAATATAATTTGATAATCCTAACAGAACCACCTACCTCAGGATCAATAGATCTCGAATCACCAAACCCAAGTCGGTATTTTTCAATGAATAACTACAAAAATTTAATATAGAAAAAAATAATCAAATATAAGTTTATTAACATAAAACAAAGGGTATTAGATTCATAAATCAACACAAGGATCCATGGAAACCTAATTAGAATAAATAAGACCACATGATAATGATATTGGGGCACAGAAACTTACCACAAGATGATCTATGGGTGTTCCAATAGCTTCATATCACTATTGGGAGGTACTTGAGGGGGGAAAATCCTTCTTGGGAGCTCCAAGGAATAGAGAATCTATTTTGGGTCAAAGTAGGTCTGTCTGGGACCTAAAAAGGGGGTTCAGAAATTTTTAACAAACATTTGGATTACTTAAAATCTTATCGGCATGGTTTCCTGGGAAATGGTGAACTGTTTGGTCAAACCGTGTGCAGGTCATGTGCCTATTATAAATGGGCCACATGTTTTCTCTTAATAGGGTTCTTGGCTTACTAACTATGTTCCAACTATATGATATCACACAGCCCAAATTTCCCAGTTTTATGTAGTAGGGAGGACGGTTTGGAAAACCGTGCACTAGCCCAGAAACTTCCAAAAAAATTATAATTTCAATCATTGTAACCCCAAAAAACCATACCAAAATAGTCTAAAAAATAGGGTTTTGTAATACCTAATAATAGTAACGGGACATTACAATTGATCTAGTTTTCAGAAAGATCATATATATTTCCCTTAGGGATTTTTTTTTCTTTTCATTATGCATGTATTATAGTTCTACTATGTTGTAAAATAAAGTATGTTGAATCATGGTGTTATATTTAGATTTTTCCATTTATTAGTTATTTTAATCTATTATCTATTCAATTATTCCACTATTTATATTTCATTTATAATTACTCCATTATTTTATCACTAATCTTGAGTATATAGTCTCCCTACTATATAGACTTTAGACCCTCACTATTAGTCATTTGCCTCTGGCATATAGAGAGGCATGCTTGAGGCCATGTGACCCACTGGTTCAGCTACTATTTCTAAAGGGATCTGATTTGGGATGTTTTAGGGATCTTATTTTATTACTTGTTAGTGAATAAATTTCAAAAATGAATATGATGATTTAAATTGATTAATGGAATGGAAACTAACATTGTTCCATGAACTCATTTAGGATGTGTTCTAAAATGAATGAAATGGTATGGACCTAATTTGAGGTATCATGGTATGGATCTAAATACCCATTTTCAAATTTCACATTTGGATTCTTTAAAGTTTTACCTTTGATTCAGCTTGCTTGGACCACCTTGGACTTACTAATTTTTCTCCACCCAAGTCTATACCAAGTTTTCTATAAATGAGCTCAAGGGAAATGATGAGGGCACACTGTCCATCGGCCTTGGATTCCTAACCCATATAGGTAAACATTATATCGATTTCCTTAGACTCTAAGTGGATTCTTAGTTCAAAGACATTGGGTCCTGAACCACATAGGTATGATACTTAATATATTCAATATATGTTTTATTTACCTGATACATAATATTTTTTCATACGTTTTATGCCTCTTTACTCTTTCACACAATTATTCATTATTTATAAACTAATTTTATCAAATCATGTACTTGTGGACTATTTATATCCCTTATTCATTTAAATACTTATTCATGTTATTCTTTCACACTACTTTATCTTATATAAATAGAATAGATGTGTTATAAACATCGTTGGTTGTGGCCTAGTAAGTATTTCTCACACCCCATTCAGGTTGTTGTTTGGTACCTAGGTAGACTTAAATGATATAGGTAGGGAAAATAAAAAGATTTCCTGATATGAACACTTGATATTATTTTAGATGATGGAGTATGATAGAAGAGGACTGATATTTTTCTCTCGATGCTAGTGGGATATATTTAGTCTTTTTGTTCATTTTTATATAGTATGTTGTATATATCTTCCCTCTATTACCCTTATAATTCCCCTTTTGTGTAGAATTACATGATCATTATTTTTCATATGACATTGGACATGACTTCTATCCATTTATTTTATGTTTATATGATTTATATTTCCTTATCTATTTTCATTTGTTTTGTTTCAACTGTTTATCAGTTATTCCTTCATTATTTTATCATTGATCTAGAGGGTATAGTCTTTCCATTATACCACTTATATTCTCTCACTACTAGTCTACAACCTCTTTCATATGGGTAGTCATGCTTGAGGTCATGTATCCCATTAGTTTAGCCACTTTTATAAAATGATCTAGTTTGGGATGTTACACAACTTTTATCTAATGTGTTTTTTAAAAAAACGTACATCCTAAAGGAATATATATTCATTATTTAAAACTCCATATTTACTATATTGATTTTTGTTTCCTTTCAAAGATATTTTATTTTGTACACTTTATAATATGGTTTCCAATATTCTTCTCTTTCCCTTCTTTTTTTTCAAAATTAATTTTCACTTCTTCTATTATAAAATGTTTAAATGGTTTTTAAAAACTTTTATATTTTTACTTCAATTTTTCTTCCAAGGTTGGCCTTTCATGAAGTGATTTTATGATCACCCTCAATATTTTTTTATGATATGATTCCTTTTTCAAAGTGATATTTTTTATTTCCTATGATTTGTTAAGATCATGTAATATGTTTTTTTAAGTTTATGAAACCCATTCTTTTTCCATGGGTTCTTTATGATATGACGATGATTAATTTTAAGTGTTATACATATGAAAGTATGATGATGGTTGGGGTCCTATATCACCCTACAATTAATTAGTTTAATTTTATATCTCATGATATATTCGGGACTTGGTATAATGATTTTGTTTATAAATATGTGGTCATAATGTGTTTGTTCCAATTTTCAGGTGTGGACATAATGAATTTGTTCACATATGCATGGTCATAATGATTTTTCCAACATGTTTTTTCCTATTTTGATGGTAGTGATACATTTATAATTTGTTTATCATTTTATGACACATTTACAAGATTCATTTTATTTTCATGAAATTTCATGTTTTCATATTATGCCTTATTTTTAAAGTATTCGACATGCTTATGTCGTGATCTTGTGTTTTATGATTATTGATATGTATTTTGAGCCATGACATAAGATTTTTTCTCCCTAAATTTTATTTTTTTGATATTTGAATTGTTCTATGATTATCATATATAGTTTCATGATCTTTTAATAAGTTATTTATTCCTTACTCTTGTTCTACTTTATGTTTATGATGTGATACATTATGATATGTTTCTCCCTTATTGAACATTTATGTTCTCCCATTTCTTATGTTTTTACTCCACAAGTTGTGAAGACGATTATATCATGTGATATGTCTAGAAAAGGGTCTATAGGACCATGATTATCGATGAATTTTCACAAATTTTATAAAATAATATTTTTATGTACCTAATCTTTAAAAAATTAAACCGTTTTTCCCTCTGGTTGTGTGACTATTTCTGAGATTTTCATATTTAAATCATGAAATTAATGTATTATTTAAGTTTTGTTTAAATTTTTTCTCTTTATTTGGTATCAAAGGAGGGTTTAGTTATTTTTGGGATAAGTTTATTGAACTTTAGAAAAAATCCAAGGTATACGTCTAAGTATATGATAATATCCTAAAATTTTGATAAAGTAGAGATTGTGTGGTTTTTATAGAAATATCATACATGAAGGGATACTAAAAGTGTATAAAGTCTTTAGCACAGATGTACCTAGGGGTAGTGACACAAAAATGGGTGTATTGGGTATTAAATCAATCACTAATTGATGCATGACAAATATGCCTCCCTGCATACCTGGTTTGACACTCTTAGGTGATATACTATTGTTAATTTAAATTATTTTTATAAACCATTATAAAGGATTTGAATATATAAATAGTTCCATTATAAAACTAACCATGGATAACCTAGATTGAAACCTAGAGATTCATAGGTTAATAAATACATGTCATTTATGAAATCATCCATCTAAGTTTATTTTTTATTTATATATACAATCATTAATTTAAGTATACTCATTCACAATTTTCCTTTAGTTAGGGTAATGGTGGGAACCCAAAAGAACCTAGTTAATAATGGGTATAGTTGAAATTTTGGAGATTTTCCCAATGGGAAACCAAATTAGATTGTGTCTGGGATGAAAAACCTTATAACAATGATTAACCAATTGTTTCAAGCTATGCGTAACAACACAAATCATGTTGATCCCTCATACTTTCCAAGGAAGGAACAACTCATTATTGATTCATTCATGAGGCAACATACAACCTATTTTAGCAGGTATTCTAATCCACAAGTTTTTTATCATTGGGTTAATGCGATAGAAAATATATTTCTCATTATCCAGTTCTTGAACCATGGGATGGTCGTTTTGCAGATATATCACTTAAAATGTGATGTTAAATAATGGTGTAATATCATTAATAATACCATGAAAAATATGGAAGTAAAATTTATGGAATGTGATGAGTTCAGGAAGATATTTTTCCCTAATTATTTTTCTCACACTCTACACAGAAAAAGAGTGGTAATTATTAAATTTAAAGTAAAAAATAGGATAAATCTGTTGGAACTTATAAATAAAACTTCACAATAATTTCAAAGAATTATTCTTGTTTTATCTCAGATGTCGAAAGTAAAATTGATCAATTATTTACTAGCTTATATCCTAGTCTTAGAAGGATATTGGAAATAAGATAATTTTTTTGTATACAAATAGATTTTTTATATGCTATTAAGGTAGATAAGGAATCTATAGGATATCATTATTATAGGGAAATAAAAATGAAAGTGGATTTTCATGGAATCTATAATGATAAGACAAATGGTGGGAAAAAATTTCAATTTCCTACATGCAATAAATGTCATAGGAATCACATGTGAAACTTCCTTAGTGGATCAAGGAAGTGTTTTAAGTGTGGTAAGGTAGAAAATTGGTCCCATGATTATCTAAGTGAGTCTAAGAGTACTATTAGTGGAAAAAAAGACAAGAAGGTATTAGCTAATGATCCAACTATGTTTAAATGATTCATGTACAAGGATTTTAGAAATTATGCGAATTAATTCACCAACCCTTAGTCCAATGAAAAAAATAGGCCCCAGAAACCTCCCAAAATGAGGGGAAAAGGAAGGGAAATCACATTCACTTCCTCCTAGGTAGATACTGATAATGAAGTCGATGGATGTACACTTAATCTATTTCTAGATCTAATAATACCTTATTTGATTCTATTTTTTCTGATTATTTAATATCATAAAAGTTTTCTAAGAATCTAGATTCACCACCCTAAGAAATGGATATTGAACTGTGTATAAAAAACCAAGATCGAATGATAATTATTTATAAGATATATAAATTTTATCCGATTGTGATTTGTTGTAGGATACTTCTTGAAGAACTAATTCTTCTTCCTTTGGTTTAATTTGACATAATATAGGATATAGATTGGATTTCCCTGCATAAATAATAAATCAACTATCAAGAGAAGGAAATGAAATTTCATATCCCATATCATACTTTTATCAATTATCATTGGAAGGATGATTATGAACTATATCTGGAAGAAAATTGTATAATATAGGGTATGATACCCAACAATGATGTAATATTGACTCAAATGGTCGTGGTTGAAGTCAACATTGATGGCATGCCTATTATATGAGAGTATGCTGATGTATTTATAGATGAACTACATGGAATTCCCCTAGATTGTGACATTGATTTTTTAATTGAACTCATACCTAGATCCATTCCTACCTCAAAAATAATGTATAAAATGTCTCTAATTAAATTGGATGAGTTAAAGAAGCAATTAAAAGATAATCTTCATAAGAGATTTATACACCCTTGTTCTTTACTGTGGGGTGAATCATTCCTCTTTTATCATAATGAAATATGGAACACTACATCTTTGAATTGATTATAATGAGATTAATCAAATCATGATCAATAAAAATTTTCATGTAACCCATATCAATGATCTATTCAATCAACATAGAGATTCTTGATACTTATTTAATATTGACCTTGAATTTGGATATCATTGGTTAATAGTTTAAGGGAGGATATTTCTAAGACTTCTTTTTGTATGTGGTGTAGACACTATGAATATAAATTTATTTCCTTTGGAATTTTGAATTATACTATTATCTTTAGGGATATAGTTAATAGAGTCTTTAGATACTACCTTGATCAATTTTTGGTTGTCTTTATAGATGATATTCTTACAGATTCAATGAAAAATAAAGAGCATGAATATAATTTGTGGATGATGTTAAATACCTTTAGAAAGGATAAAATTTATTCCAAATTTGGAAAGTGTGAATTATGGATGTAGAAAGTATCGTTCTTCAGTCATGTAATCACAAGAAAGGGAACATCAGTAGATCCTTAAAAAATAGAAGTTATCAGGTAATGGATGAGAATGATCACTGTAACTGAGATGCATAGTTTTCATGGGTAAAAAATAAATTAATTTTTTTTTTGATAAATCCCTCAAACCTATAAAATCCACTAACCAAGTTTAAATGGAAGGTAGTTATGTTAATTTATATAAAATAATGTGAAGAAGGTTTCAAGGAACTAAAAAAAGTTAGACACTACTCTTGTACTTACATTACCCAATACTGGACAAGGGTTTGTAATATACATTGTTACTTTAAAAAAGGTCTTGGATTGAGTCATTATATATAATGATGTGTTAATTTCTTATTTCTCATTCCAATTGAAGAATCGTGAAAAGAATTCCCCAATTCATGATTTGGATATTCGGTTAGTGATAATTGTATTAATGATTTTGAATAATTATCCCTATAGTGAAAATTTAGATATATATACAAATAATAAGAGATTAGAATATACAATCACATATAAAGTGTTTAATATTAATGAAAAGAGATGTTTGGAATTGATAAAAGATTATGAATAATCAATATATTACCACCCGAGGAAAGAAAATAAGGTGGTTGATGCTCTGAGAAGGAAAGACCATGTTCTTCTATTCGTGATGATTATTGAAAAATATCTAATACTCATGGATTTTTGAAAAATCAATCTCGACTTCAGAAGGGATTGAGAGAAATACTATCTTTCCAAATTAAATACTCAACCATCCATTCATGTGAATATCAAAGAAGCCCTGAATGATGATGTATAGAAACAGAGAAATGTAGAAAATATTCCAAAGTTCAACGTTGATAAAGATGGTGTTATAAGGTTTAGAACTCAAAAATGTTTCCCATAAAAACATAAATTTATGAAGGAACATTTGGATGATGTACATCGCTCATTCTTTATTATTCATCCAAGAAGTATGAATATGTACAAAGATCTAAGAAATATTCAGGTGGGATAATATGAAGAGAGAAATTGAAAAATACAAATCATGATGCATGGTATTCTAGATTGTTGAGGTTAAATAAAAATATTATATGGGTATGTTGCAACCATTACACATATTGGTATGGAAATGGGAAATCATTACCATGTATTTCTTCATAGGACTCCCCAAAATGTCTAATGTTCGTCATGATATTTAGTTTATATTCAATCACCTTACAAAGTAAATGAATTTTATTTCCATCAGATTACATTTCTCTCTTCAGAAACTCACAAATATATACATAATGGAAGTGGTATGTCTGTATGAAGTACCAGTCTCCATTGTATAAGATCAGAATTAGAGATTTACTTTGAGGTTCTGGAGAAGTCTATTAAAATAATCGGATATAGGGCTGATTTTTAGCACTGTTTATCATCTTCAGACAGATGGTTGGACTAAGAAGACAATTAAAACTTGTTTGATGGATTTATAAGGATGTTGGAATCAATACCTCCCCTAGAAGAGTTCTTATATAACAAAAAATTTCATTCTAAAATTTAAATGGAACCACATTAGGCTCTTAATGGGAAGATATGTATAACTCCAACATGCTAGGATGAAGTTGGGGATAGAAATATCATTGGTATTGACCTTTTCCAAGAAATGAAAAATAAGGTTCAAACCATTCAGTGGAATATTAAAGTAGTTTAAATTTGATATAATATTTTGAAGATAATCGTTAGTGAGACCTATAGTTAAAGTTAGTGAAAAATCGTTCCTTTAAATATCTCCTTGAAAAGGGTTATGAGATTTGGGAAGAAAGGATATTTATCCCTATATAGCTTAGTCACTTTGAGATTCTTCATCATGTTGTGGTATTTTCCTATCACATTGAGATCCCTTCATACATATCTCAAGTGCACTATGTGTTACACATATCACTTTTTAGGATTTACATACAAAAACCATCACATGTAATGATATTTCAAGTCATAAAATTGAAATATAACCTTTTATTTTAATAAAAACCTATAGAAAACTTATATCGAAGAGAAAATGTTCTAAATAACAAGACCACCCATCTAGTCAAAAATCCGTGGAAAGATCATAAGTTTGAAGAGGCTATATGAGATCATGAGGATGTGATGATAGAAAAGTACCCTCACATATTTACCTCCATGTAAAAAAACTTCTATAATTAAAATATTTTTAACGGGGTATAATGTAGTGAACCATTTTTTTAGTAAATACATTTACTTAACTATAGAGTGTGGGAGTAGTGTTCCTTGCACACAATATTGAACTAGAAAAACCAATTTTCCATAATATAAATTTATTAAAAATTAATATTGGTTTATAATATTAAATTAGTGGGTATAAATATAAGTACCATATTTATAAAAACTATATAAAATTTTATCATAAAACAAATGTAATTTTATGGTTAGACACATGCTTTTCCTGAAAACTATTTCTACATGTTACGTTTGCTGATATGAAAATTAAATTTTTATCACCATTATATATTTTATTTAGTAAAATGGATTAAATATTTTGAATTAGTATAGAAATATTATATAAAAATTCACATTTTATTTTTAGTCATAAAAATAATATTACTAATATTATTCTAAATTATAATGATAATGGTGAAACTATTATTTTCAATGATTTATTTTATTTATATTGTTTAATTTTTATATAACCAAATAAAATAATTCTTTTAAATAGTTACTATAATATGATGTTTAAAAAATATATATTTATATTAACATACATTTAATTAGTAACCAATGCTTAAAAAATATTAAGAGTGTATAATGGTTAACACATATTATTTGAATAAAAAACATTTTTTCTATACAAAAAATGTAATAATTTAAAAAATAATTTTTTTAACAAATTAACTTAGATTAAAAAGAGAAAAAAATTAGGTCTGTAACAAAATAAATTGGTAATAGGGATTACCATTATATTTTTTATTAAAATATAAATTACTTGGTTAAGAAATAGTTAGAAAGGTGAAAATGAAAATGGAAAAATGTGAAAAGAAAATTGTAAATGACTTGATGAATGTTTAAGAATTACGTGTAAGTATATTTTTGAGGATTTAAAAACCTCATATCACCAAAAAATCCATCATTTATCACTTTTTTAACCATTTACCATGGAATAGTTTCATTCTGTTATTGAAAAATATTGGGTGTTCACAAAATCCCCCTTTTATTCACTTATTTATAGAATACACTTTCATGAATTCATGTCACAACAATACCTTAGAAATTATTATTTAAAATATGAAATTTTTCTCCCAATATAACCCTATCCCATTTTGATGATCTTTTTCCCCTTATTATTTCCCAAACACCTTTAAAATCAAGGAGGTTTCCAAGAGAATATCAATTTCTTCTATATAAATGTCTTTCTTATCTATAGTTTTTATTCCATATTTTCTTATTTTATCAACCCAAAATAAATTTTAATATATTTAATTCAGTAATAATAATATTTTGAATTATTATTATATTAATTGAAGAACCATTATTTATTTCTTCCCATCCAGTTAAAAAACTAAATTTAGTTGATCATGTATTGTGTGGATTACTGCCTCTATGAAGTAATGCATTTTGTTTTTCATATTGATTTTAATTATTTGACCAAAAAATTATTTTTTTTAATCCGAAAAAAACATATAATTAATATCATTATTATTCTATTATAATGATATTATTTTAAAATAAACAATTTATTAACCCTACTCACCCATCGAATTATGGTGTGTTCATGTGTGGTTAGTTGTCAACAAAATACTTTAAAAATGATATAAAAATAAATCATGGATAAATATAGGAACTTAAATACTAAAATTATTATAATTTAATAACAATATAATTATTGTTTTATGGTTTTGGGAAGGTTATATTAATTATATAACTTAGTATCTTTGATTTCTATAATTACCCAAATAAAAAACATTGATTCCATTTTAACACACACATATGGAAAAACTATATGGTAAATAAATATATTATGATAATAAATGGTAATTATTAAATAAAATATATATTAATAATTTTCCTAATAAGGTATTTAATAAACTTAATTTTAATATTCAATAAGTTAGGCATGTACGCAGAATGATTCAGGACCACGTTAAGGGTTTGATCGACTCAATTTCTAATTCATTAGGTTATAGTATTTCATACATGAATATACTTTTAAAGTTTTTTTGGTCCTTAAATTACCCAATATTATATATTATTTCATATTTCAATCTATTTAAATTACTTCTCATCATCAGTAAACACTTATTTGGTAAAAAAAACCAAGATAAAATTATAACATTGGTAAGAATAACTCTCATTCTTACCAATGAATCTTAGCATACATGTTCATGTTTTTTAAATAAAAAGTTTTTTATTTACTGAAATCCTAGTATTTTTTTATTTTATATTCTTCATATTTTTATTTATATATTTTATAAATAATGTTATTAAAATATTTCTCCAGTTTAGTTTTTTAAACAAATTTCCTAAATACATTTATTTTCATTATTTACCACATCATATTTATTATCTTGTTTTTTGTTTTTCATCAAGGTTGTTTTTTTGTAACTCTTTATAATAAGGTTTTAAAATTCCTTATCTTTTCTTTCTTAATTTTTTTAAATTAATTATCATGTAATCATTTATAACAAGGTTTAAAAGGTTTTGAGAAAACTTTTTTATTTTCACTTCAATTTTTAATCCAATATTTAACACTCATGAAGTGATGTTTTTATCACCTGGTATTTTTTTATTAGGATATGATTACTTTCGGAAAATGAGATTTTTGATATCATATTATTTATTAATACCATATTTTGTGATTTTTTTTTAATTTTTTAAGAAACCCATTCATTTTAAATGGGTTCTTTATGATATGATAGTGATCAATTTTAAGTGGTGCACATATATAAGGATGTTGATAGGTGGGGTCCTATATCTCACTACAATAAATTTATTTAAGTTTATATATAATGATATATTAATACATGGATATAATAATTTTTTCATGTGGGAATTGGAATTATGATTTTTCTCACATTTTTATGTGTAGACATAATCAGTTAGTTCTCATAGGAATAAGCATAATAAGTTTTCTCACAAAGGATTTTGTATTCTTATTGATGTTCCACATTTCAATGTTTTTTATCAAGTTCTTCCAAACTTACAATATGAATTTAATTTTCATTATATTCCATGATTTCATTTTACCCCTTATTTTTAAATATTTTTTCACTCATATTTCATTATCACTTATTTTATGAGCATTGAGGTGTATTTTATTACATAACATAAAATGTATGCCTTATTAAGGATCTTTTTATAATATTATTCTTCTATATCATGTTTTTTGATTATCATATATGGCCTCATGATATTTTATTTTGATATTTATCTCTTCCTAATTTTCTCCTTCATGTTATGATCTAATACATTATGATACAATTTTCCCTTACTGTTTGATCTCACATCTTTTTTATGTTTCCATTCCCTAGGTTTTGAAAATAATTTTATCATGTGAGATGTATAAAAAAGGGTATATAGGGGATATATCATGGAGAAATTGTTTCTATTGTTATAAAGTAAAATGTTTATATAGTTATTCTACAATACACTAAAGCTTTTGGTCCTAAGGTTGTATGACTATTTGTGATATGTATTCTTTAAATCATGGAATTAATATGTTATTTAAGTTGATTTTATCTTGGGTCTCTTTAGAAAAAACTAAATATTGGTAACTAAACATGGTAGAATTCATGTATATTATATTTTATTTGGATACATATGATTCCATGTTTAGGAGGTTCCTACATCACAGTAGATCATGATAAGGTGTTTTGGAATTCAAAACGATCATATTTTTTAGAATATGGGGAATATTGAAGTCATGGTCTATAGAATTATATAGAAAAATGTACACTACCATGTCGTGGAGAGATAATGGGATTTCCTTAGTGTGTAAAGATATGGAAAAAAAATCAGTTTGAATTTCAAATTATAAAGATATGGAATAAGTCTTGGAGTGTTGATTTTATATTTTAGAATAATTTTGCCGCATTAAATCATGTGGTACACATGGAATGATCATAAATCTTGGAGAAAGAATGAATTGATCTAAAATATTGACCAATACATTTAGATATTTGTAGAATTTATAAAATATACTAAGAATATATTCAAGAGATATAGAAGAGAAAGAATGTGATTAACATATCCAGTTCAAAGAGATAAAGAGAATCCTTGACAAGTTCAGTTTCTTGAAGTGGATAAACTTGTATGGAAAATATTATAATGATCATACTTGGCTCACTAGAGGGAATATAGAGCATAATAAGTTAATCCAATTATATCAATTATTCTTTCTTCTAATGAGTTATTGGTGTTGTTAAGATCATGTGGTAGACCTGAAACAAACTTTCTCATTAAGTTGATTATATCTGTATTTGTAGAAGAAATCCATGGTGGGTGAATTTAATCATATCATCAAATTTGTAAATTATTTATTTTATTAAATCATTTTACTCTTTTTGATCTTGGATGGACCAACACGTTTATAAAATTATCCATTCTTCCTTGAAGTAGTGCATGAAGGGAAGAAGAGGGAGTGATCCTTGGGTGTGTAGTGAGCTTTAACTAAATTTATTATAAAGTTAGTGCACCTTAGAATGAGGTGACCTTCACCTAAACTTTATATCCATGGAACTATGAATGATAGTATATTTTGGTACACTAGGACATAATTGTGTGTATACTCTTTAGAAATTTCCCTTTTGGGTGAACCAAGTAAAATCATTGAGTACTTGTGTTCTTTAATTTATACATATGTTTACATAATTAGGGAAGTTTCATTTGAGGGAAAGATAGATTCAAATGAGTTACTTCTAATGCATGAGAAAGTTATGATAATTAGTGATGGTTACATTTAAATAAAAGTTTTAATTAATCGTCACATTGATTCACCCCATCTCATCCCCCAACCCCTGGGTGCCTTGGGTCTCACATCATAACCAGATGGTCCCAACAGTTTTATTCAAAATAATTCTGATAATTATATTTATTCAATGTTTACTATAGACTATGAATTTATTTTGAATTTAGTTTAATTAAATATTAATATTTGGAACCAACTTAATTAGTAATGTGACAAATAAATATCAATTTTCTAAGATTAAAATGAAATATGTATGAAAAATATATACTAATGTGGGAATTAGTATTATAAAATATAATGTTAGAAAATCATTAAATCATATCATTATATTGAGAAGTTACTAAATTAATTCCATCATCTTCTATTTTAAGATACAAATACTACATTTTATTATTATTTTAAATTGTCGCCTAGTATGAGCAAATTCATTTCACAACTTGAGTGTGATGGTACAATTAGTTATTTATTTTATGTAATGCATTACACTATACCTGAAATATTTTTTGGTATATAGGAAGAGTAGATAATATATTCATCCAAGTGTGTAATATAATAAATCTATAATATAAATTCTTATATAATTAATGAAAAAAAATATTTGAGTATATTCTACAGTGACTATCTGATGATATTAGATGGATACACAGATGAATGTTGGATTACAATTGTGGGGTATATTAAATTTACACTACTAAAAAAAGGTCATTAAATGTGCATGAAAAGCGATTTCTAGAGTCTTATAGTGGCCACTTAGAAACCGTCAAACGGTGGTCGCTATACGTTGTGTGGTCGGGATCTATAGTGACTATCAAATTTTAGTCTCTATAGGAAACTAATTTAAAAAAATTACATAAAATACTATATGAAATTGATATTTTAAAAAATAATAAAACAAACCTAATTAAAAAAATCATTATATGTTCTCATATTATATAACTTTATAATCTCCCAAATAATCTCATCCAATCGTTTTCCAATCATTTCCTTCATTATCTCATATGACTAAAAATAACATAAATTAAAATAAAAGTTAGTATATTTAAACTTAAAAAATAATATAATAATTAGAAACCATTAGATTATTTAAATTAAATGTTTGTAAAATAAATATTATGTGATCTTTTTATTTTCAACATATTACTATTTTTTAATAATTTATAAAATTAAAAACAATTTATGTAGCCAATAAGAGGATACCACACATTGGATTGATATTTAGCCTTCCTTTACCTATCACATATAATTCAAATACATTTTTCCTATGATTTCACATCAATATGAGATCATTATCAATGGTTTTCAAAGTTACACACATGTTTTTGAGTTTTAAAACACTAAAATTAATTTTGTGTCATCTTGAGAAAAGGATGACCCAAATTAATGCTCCATCTATTAGTAAATTTGTATGTTAATTCTACAATTTCTTTCACATTCATTCATGGAAATTAGAGGTTTTTTATTGGTTTTGACCCGCTAAATCATTTTTTGAAGACTGTTAAATATTTAAAAACATTATTAGGTCATTCCAAGCACACTACATGTTGGATTGATGTGTATTATACTCATACACATGAAAAATAATTGAAATACAATTTTCCTTTTATTTAACATCAATAAAAAGTACTTTTATATGATTTTTACCATTACACGCATGTTTTATTGTTTCAAAACACTAAAATAGAGTCTTCAATAATCCCAAGAAAACAAAAAATCAGAATGCAACGAAATAAATTAATACATTTCACCAATAAATATATATTTTTTGTCTTATGATTTCATGAAAATGTTGTTTTCTTGGTTTCGACCCACTGACACATGTTTTTTAAGATTAAAAATTTATTAAAAACTATTTATTCATAAAATATGGGAGCACTTCATATTGAATTGACATATATTCTAATCTTACATGTATTAAGTAATTCAAAGATGGTTTTACTATAATTTCACATCAATCCGAGGTTTTTTCTATTCCTTTTATGGTTACTCATAGTTTTAGTGTTTAAAACACTAAAAACATTTTGATCATCCTGAGAAAACAAAAACTCTAATTGACCCTTAATCATTAGTAAAATTTCAAAAATATTTTTAATGTTTATTTCCTATTATTACACAACCATCATATAGTTTTTCTTGTTTTTCACCCCTTGAAACAAGTTATTAAAGACTTTCACTTCTTTAACAATTTTTTATTCTATCATTCAGAGAAAATTGTAAGCTATATTGATGTGTCTTCTACTCAAACATGTCATAAATAATTCTAGGAAAATTCTATTCTGATTTCACATCAATAATTGTTCATTTTCAATGGTTTTGACCATTAAACATACATATTAATGTTTTAAAACACTAAAAATGTGTTTTTGATCATCATGGTCCAAAAAACACTCATATTTGAACATAATTAGTTCTGATATTTCAAAAATAAATATATAGTTATATTTATATGATTTCACACAAATAAAAGGCAATTTAGTTGGTTTTGACCCATTCACACATGTTTTAAAGACTACCAAATCATTACACTGCTTATTCAGTCAGTCTCAAGACACTGCATGTCAGTTTGATATTTTATATACTCACTAAAATAAATAATAATTAAAATAATGTATTGTTGTGAATTTTACATAAATAAATGGTCATTTTATATGGTTTTCACCATTACATGCATGTTTTAGTGTTTTAAGACACTCAAAAGGTGTTTTCATTCATCCCGAGAAAACAATAAATGAAATTAACACATGGTCAGATCCCACAGTTCATGAATCATTCTATGGTTTTTTCCCTATGATTTCATGGAAACAAAAATTCATTTTACTTGTTTTTACCACCTAATTCACATTTTTAAAGACCCTCAACTCTTTAAGACATGCTTATTCAATCATTACAAGAACATTGTGCATTAGATTGATGTTCCATATGATTTACCATGTCAAAAATAATTATAATATAGTTTTACTATGATTTCATATCAATATGAGATCATTTTATATGGTTTTTACCATTACATTAATGTTTATGTCTTTTAAAACACTAAAAGAAATCTTCAGCCATCCTAGGAAAATGAAAACTCATAATGATGCACCTTTATTTCCCACATATCACAAATCATTATAAGGTTCTTTCTTATCAATTTATAATTATAAAAGTCCATTTTAATGGGTTTGACCTCCTAGTGAACATTTCTGAAAACAAGAAAATATTTAACAACTGTTTTTTTATCATTCATAGAACACCACACATCAGATAGATCAGTCACCAACTCAAACACATCATAAGTAATTAAAATAAATTTTCATTATGATTTGAATCCCATAAATGGATATTTAAATGGTTTTGAAAATTACATGTGTTTTTTTATTATTTTAAAACACTAAAAAGTCATTTTCATCTTATCGAGAAAATGAAAACTAGAATGGACACCAGGTCAATTCTTACATTTCAGAAATCATTCTAATGTTGTACTCAAATTATTTTATAGAAATTGATATTATTTTTTGTAATAAACCCCCAATACATGTTTTTAAAGACTCATAATTATTTAATAACTATTTATTCTATAATTTAGAGGAAATCGCACATCAGATTGATGTGACACAAACTCATATACTTTCAAAAAAATTGAAAAAAATTTCAATATGATTTAACATCAATATGAGGTGGTTTTGTATGGTCTTAACTATCACACACACATTTTATTATTTTTAAACACTAAAAAAATTAAGTTATATCGGAAATAAAATAACATGGATTTATGTTCCATCAATTCCCTCATTTCAAAAAACATTCTAATTTTGTTGTAATGTGATTTCATAGCATTCAGTGGACATTTAATTAGTCTTGACACCCTGAATCATGTTTTTAAATATAGTTAATTCTTTAAGAACTTCTTATTCAGTATGTCTTTTCACACCATATATCGAATTGACATGTCATCACTTTATACGCATCAAAAATAATTTAAAGAAAGTTTTTATATAATTTAATGTTAACATAAGGTCTTTTTCTATTTTTTTGACCATTATATATACTTTTTAATGTTTTAAAACACTAAAAATGTGTAATAATTCATCCAAGAAAACTAAAACTTGTACTGACACAATGTTAGTTATCACATTTTAAATATAATTCTATGTTTTTTTTACCAATGATTTCGAAAAAATTAGAGGTTATTTTATTAGTTTTATCCCCATGAACATATTTTTAAATAATGAAAAATCATTAAAAAATGTATATTCTGTCAGTATAAGCACAACACACATCAGACTAATGTTTCATCTTCTCATACAAAGAAAATAAATTAAAATTTATTTTTCTTATGATTTCACATTTATTTGAGTTTGTGAGATATGGTTTTGATAGTTACATACATATGTTTGTGTTTTAAATCACTAAAAAGGTTTTTTAAATCACCCTATGAAAACTACGAATATATTAAAATGATGTGAGTTCATACATTTCAAAAATCAATCTATGATTGTTTTTTTATCATTTAAAGAGAATTAGATGTCATTTTTTTGCTTTTGACTCCCGAACACACTCATTTAAAGAATGTCAAATCTTTAAAAATTGTTTATTTGGTCATATTGGACCATTACACAATCGAGTGATATGTTTTAAAACTATAAAAAATTTAGAAGATAGTTTTCCTTGTATTTCTCGTCAATCCAAGATCGTTTCATATGGTTTTGACCATTACATTCATGTTTTATTGTTTCAGAATATTAAAAATTCATTTTTGGTCATCTCAAAAAAATAAAAACATAGATTGACAATCCATCTATTCCAAAATTTCAAAAATAATTATATGGTAGTTTTCCTAGGATTTCAGTGAAATTGGATTTCATTTTATTATTTTAATCCCTTAACACATGTCATTAAAGACATTCATATCTTAAAAAATTGTTTATTTGGTCAGTCCGAGTACACTACATGTCAGATTGTTGTGTCATCTACTTTTACATGTCACAAATAAACCTAATAAAATTTTTGTATGATTTTTAAAAAAAATGAGATAATTTTATATGGTTTTATCATGAAAACCTCATTTTAGTGTTTTACAACACTAATAGGGAACTTTCTACCATCTTAAGAAAATGACAACTCAGAATAGCACGGCATCAGAAAATAAATTTTGAAAATCAATATATATTTTTTGTCCAATGATTTAATAGAATCTATAAATGTTGTATATTCAGTCAGTCTGAGCATACCAAAGATCGTATTGATATTCCATTTACTCATACATATCAATAATAATTAAGATACATTTTTATTGTGATTTCACATCAATATAATATTGTTTTCAATGTTTTTTACCATTACAAGTGCATTTTGGTTTTTTAAAACACCAAAAATTAATTTTTGGTTATCCTGAGGAAAAAAAATAGATTTGAACACAATAAATTTGTTGTTTTTGTCCTATGATTTCAAGATAATTGGAGGCTATTTACCTAGATTTAACACCATAAACCATTTTTAGTAACTACAAAATCTTTGGAATCTACTTATTTGGTCAGTCTGAGAACACCACACATCGAATTAATATTCCATCTACTTTTACACATCATAGATAATTCAAAGAAATTATTCTTATAATTTTTACTAAATTTAAGACCTTTTAAATTATTTTTACCTTAAATAAATGTTTTCATGTTTTTAAGAACTAAAATGGTTTTTTGATCATATCATGTGAAAAAAATAGATATTGATGTATTACTAGTTCCTGCATTCCAAAAATTATTCTAAGGTCGGTTTCTAATGATTTTATGGGAAATGGAGGTTTGTTTCTTGGTTTTGACCCTCTAGAACAATTTTTTAAAGAAAATAAAATATTTATGAATTAATTATTCATTAAGTCAAAGAAAACCACATTTGGGATTGATTTTTCATCTACCCGTACACATAAAAAATAATTTGAAGATATTTTTCCTATGATTTTACATAAATCTAATGTCGTTTTATTTGTTTATTATTATTATATACACATTTTAGTTTTTAAAAACACTAAATGAAAATTTTCAATTAATTGTGGGGAAAAATAACTAAAGAAGTTGTTTCTTCTGTTCCTGAGTTTCAAAAAACATTATAAAGTTATTTTCCTCTGATTTTATGGCAATTGGAGGTTGTTTTCTTGGTTTTGACCCCTCAGCACATGTTTTTAAAAAAAAAAATTAAGAATTATTTATACCTTCAGTACGGTCACACCAAACATCATATTCAGATTTAATCTTCTTATAAACATCAAAAATAATTCAAATTTAGTTTTTCTTTGGATTTCATGTTATTTTGAGGTCTTTCTACAAGGTGTTGACCATTACACATATGTTTTAGTGTTTTAAAACATTAAAAATGTTTTTTCAATAATCCCAAGAAAATAAAAACTATAATTGATGATCCATTAGTTTCTATGTTTAAAAAATAATTCAATGGTTGTTTTCCTATCATTTTTTGGTAATTAGAGGTCATTTAATTGGTTTTCACACCCCAATATATGTTTTTATAGACTATTAATTCATTAAGAACTACATACACTATTTGTATAAGGACACCACACATCATATTGACGTTTTTTAAAACCTTACACATCATAAATAAAATCAATGATTAATTTCCTATTATTTCATATCAATATGAGGGTTTTTTTATTATGACACACATTTTTTTATGGCATTAAACACTAAAAAGTTATTTTTGTTCCTCCTAAGAAAAAGGTAACTAAATTTGGTGTGATAGAATATCCTACATTGGAAAAATAAATATATAGTTTTATATTATGATTTCATTGTAATCAAGGGTTTTTTTCTTTGTTTTGGCCACCTAGAACACATTTTTACAAACTATCAAATTTTGAAAAAAAAAATATGATCAGTCTGAGGACACCACACATCGGATTGAACTGTTGTCTACTTGTACACATAAAAGATAACTCATAGGTAGTTTTATTATAATTATTCATAAATAATATGTAATGTTATATGGTTCTAACTATTACACACTCATTTTAGTGTTTTAAAACACTAAAAGTTTATTTTTGGCCATCTTGGTAAAATGAAAATTTGCATTGATTCACTATTAGTTCCAATAATTCATAAGTCATTATATGGTTTTTTTCTTATGATTTCATGAAAATTCAAGATCATTTTTTATGTTTCAAATATGTCACAACAATTTAAGACACATTTTTTCCATTACTATGACAAATTTATAAATAGAAAATGAATTTTAATTATATACCTAAAATGAAGTATTAAATTAGAAAAAACTGATATAAAATAAATCATGTATCTGTTGCATCTGTATTCTAATCACCCATGGACTCACGATGATTCCCACTATTCATATACGAATCTTACAATATAAATAAATATTTTATATTATAATCATATCAAAAAAATCTATAAGATTAAAGATTATTTTATTTTTTACCTATGTCATTAACATCTGTGCACTATCAACTAGGGACTGCATCGTCACTTCATCTATACATTATGACATATATGATAATATCTCCTCATAATTTTCCTACAACTATTGAAACTAATCATCCATATTGTTCTCTATAGTCTAAATCATAGTATCTATCTCGTCCTATGTGCGTATATGTAACGACCATTACATTTATAAATGAAATACCCTCTTTAAATAAGTAAATACCTTATTAAGAAATGTAATTATAGAAAACAAATTCACTATTTTGGTTTTTCTAGACTGTTATAGCCACTCATATTTAAAATTCTATTAAAAATAATAAACATTGATAATATAGACATTATATAGTGATCGTATGACTAATATATATATGGGGTTATGATAAATCCAATTAAAATAGACAAAGGATGTGATGGACTTGACCAGTAGTATTGTACCATGTGATGCCCATTTATCAAATATTATGAGGTAGATAACATCACTAGTCATTGAATTTAACTAATCCCAAGATGAGATTCAATAACTGAAGTAGATAGAACATCATTTATGGGATAAGTTCATGTTTATTGAGATCATTTCCCAAACCATGTTTACTGAACCAACCAAATAAAGTCTCTCCATCGCACACCTTACCCTTATAGGATTTTCTAGTGTAATTAAACTCTATGTATCTAGAACCTAAAAGTATGAATTTTTATATTTTATCATAGCTATTTTATGAAGAAAAAAAAGGAGGTATGTGGAATTAGAAAAGTAAATGTTTCTTCTTATTAATTTTATGTTGACCACTACCATGCTACACAAACCGAAAAAAAAGATCATAGGGATTTTGATGTGTTCAGATGAAGATGGTGATTTGAAGCACCTCGAGTTCAGTTCAAGAAAGGCATGTTGTTTGTGGAAATGAGGCATTTATTATGTCTATCGCAAATGGTTTTCATTTGCATATGAAATTGTCTACCGCAAAGGATAAAGGCACTATGTGCACCGCATAAAAGTTCGTGGTGAAGGAAGTACCACATTGATGTTTGGGTAAATTGGATTACTGGATTTTTGGAAATATTTTCCTATAAAAAGATCCCTAATTAGATCATTATTTAGAGGAAATTTCATTATAAAATATTATTTCTCTAGGTTGAATTCAGTGAAGTTTGAAGTAGTTTTTGGGGAATAATTCTGTGAAGGAGAAGAGTTCATGAGGGAATATTCCCTGAAGAAGGTGGTAGTTCCTGAGAATAGTTCATGAAATGGGTTTAGTAGGGCTCTATAGCTCATGATGGAAAAGGGACTGTAAAGTCAACGTAGTTCATGGAGCATCGACAGTTCACGGGGCATCAGTCATCTACGAAGTAGCGATAGTATATGAAGGGAAGGTTTTCTATGAATCACTCGTGCCACATGGGGTAATATAGTTTGTGGAGGAATCAAGATAGTTCATGGAGAATGCATGATATTTTTTTAGGACCTAAAAACGTTTTTAAAATCAATTTCTACAAACTAACAATACGTGGAAAAGAGGGACTTTAATATATCATCAACCTATAGTTGAGGAAGCACTCATTAGTGATAATAAAGGGACCTATAATCCATAATCTATGTTTGGATCTTTTCGAGAGAGGTGATCAAAGGAATGGAAATAATGTGATCGTTTCCACTATTAGTGAACCAAAGAAAGGGACACAGGGTGTGACCCTTGGAAAAATAGTGAGATAAACCTAAACATTGTAAAGGTACTGAGCCTTAGAATAGAAGTTATCTAGCACAAACCCTATAATTTGGTAGTGAGCCTTAATGGATTTGGTACATTGGCACATTTCTATTCTATGATTCTTAGACATAGACTAGTGAGGTTGAACCCAGTAAAATCATTGTGTCTTGTTCATGATTTTATTTTTATTTCTACCTTTCTACGAGAAAGAGAGGGAAATATTTTTTTAAATAATGAAACAAGATCCATATGAGATTTTTTTTAATATTTCATACCCTGATTCACCCCCCCCCCCCCATCATGGAATTTAACCTACTTGGGCACACAATAATAATTATTTTTATCCCTTTTTATTAATACTTTATAATTTATTAAGTAATGAGTTTGATAAAAATTTGATTTTGATAGAGTGAAACAAAAATATTAATTTTTAAAAATACAAATATTCAATGAAGATAGTCTTTTTGATGAATTGAATAATTTTTTAAATCACTTTTTTTATTAAAATATTCTTAAAAAATAATTTTTATTAAAGTATAAGTGATAATATAATTTTATAAAATTTAATTTAATTTTTATAAGGGTCATAAAAATGTTAGTGTATTCTCACACTCACCACGAACATTCCAACCCTCTTTAGATCACACTAAATACACTAAGAGATCACCAATTATATGCTAAGATTAATAAATACAACTTTTGGATTGATAAATTCCACTTCCTGGATCACATTGTCATGGATATAGGAGTATCAATTGACCTAGATAAGGTGGGAGTTTTAGTTTTCTATGAGAATCCCAATAACTTATTTTACATATGGAGTTTATTGGTGATGGATAGATATTATAGGAGCTTTATAAAATACTTCTTATGGATTTCATCACCACTTAAAGACTTACTAAGAATGGTGTCGAGTTTATATGGTCTTAAGCATGCATGGAATCCTTTTATAAGGAGAAAGTGAAACTCACTTTAGCATCAATATTGATTCGAGTTGAGCCTAGAAGAGGTAATATAGTTTATTATAATGCATTAAGAATCAATATAGGATATGTTTTGATGCAGGAAGATTTATTTATATAGTATGGTTCCTTCCAACTCAGGCCTCATGAGTAGAGTTATCCTACACATGATCTCAAGCTAATAGTTGTGGTTCATGATTTTTTTTGGAGGAAATATTTACTAGGAGATAATTTTTTGGTATACATGGATCATAAGATGATTAAATATACATTTACACAACATTACTTAAATCTAAAGAAATGAAGGTGGGTGGAATACATATAATATTTTCAGTTTGATCTTTACTATATTCTCAGTAAAGTCAATTTTGTAGATGATACTCTGAGATGGATGACTCAAGAAAAATATGTTCAAGAGTCCAATAAAAAGTGGTAGTAGGTGGCTCTGTTTTATGAGATACATCTAGAAGTTCAGAACTATCACGGGAAACATATTTTCACATCCTTAGTAGTGAAATCCTATCTACAAGAATGGGTAAAGATGAGACATATTTCAAATACTGAGGGCCTAGTCCTGAGGGAGAGTGTCTCAGGTTTGGACCAACCTCCTAGTTTGGTTATTGATGAAAACGAGATCCTACAGATTTACATAAATTACTATGCACCTATAGACTTACTGGAAGAATTTATGGGGGAGACTCATGCCTCTGTTTGGTCTTATATCACAGTCTTACTAATATGTACCATGATGTACGCTGCCAGTATTGGTGATCATGTATAAAGATTAAAATTGTATGTTTTATCATGCGGTGTTCAACCTGTAAGTCGAAGAGGGTGGAGCATCAGCGTCCTGCTATAATTTTATAGCCAATGTCCATTTTATATTGAAAATAGGATGAAATCACCATGTATTTTTTTAACAGGACTATTGTTATCCCCATGAGGCAGTGATGTGCTATGGTTCATTATTTATAAGGATGAAAAAGGTCACACACTTTCTACCTATTTGAGATAAATTCTCCATGGATGATCTTGGGAGGATCTATATTCAGGAGATTGTATGCCCATATGGTTTTCCCCACACTTTATACCAATTAGAGAGATATTATCTATGGATGATCTTGTGAGGCTCTATATTTGGTATATTGTATTCCTCTATGGTTTCCCTCACTCTATCATAGCGAATATAGGTTCCATTTTCACATCACAGTTCTGGAAGGGGTTGTAGAAGGCACTAGGGTCACAGGGGATTTTGAGTACAACATATCACCATCATAACAATGGTTGGTTTGAGCATATGGTGCAGGTGTTAGAGGAAATTATCAAAGCATGTGTCCTTGATCTTATAGTTTCTTGGGAGAAAAATCTACCTCTCATAGAATTTTCATACAATAACAGATTTTAGAAAACTATTCATATGGATCCCTATGAGGACCTATTTGGTAAGTTGTGTTCTTCATCCTTGTTCTAGTTGAAGGTATGTGAGATAGTTCTATTTGACCTCGTATTGTTAATCAGACTTAATAGGATACACAACATATCCAGAAGTATATGGATATGGCACGGTATAAGAAGAAATATTATATCAATCATTGTTGTTGGCCTCTAGAGTTTGAGGTGGCATATCAAGTCATTTTACAGGTTTCACCTAGATTTAGGATTATATAGATTTAGAGACAAGGAAATCTATCTCCTTGTTATGTTGAGAATTTTGAAATTGTTGTGAGAGTTGGGCTAGTAACCTATCATTTGTAACTACCTTAGAGGTACCAACACATGAATGATGTCTTCCATGTTTCGAAGCTTCACTATTATTATTTTTACCCATCTCATTATTTTGATCCTGAGGATATTGAGGATGAAGAATATTCATCCATTAAGTATAATCATATATGTATCGTCAATTAGACTATGAAGTCTCTATTAGGTAGGTTAGTTCCTTTGTTATGGATTCTATAGAAACACAGCTGAGTAATAGATGAAACTTGGGAGCGAGAAGCTGACATATGTGTTCATTGGTCAGAACACTTCTTACACAATATTTATTGATTTAACTATAAGAAACTCAAGGAATAATTATCATAAAGAGTGGAGGTTGTAATGTCTTGACTTTTTTATCAAGCTACGAACCCTGAAATTTAAATGTGAATATCTTTTTTTATTCTAATAAATTTTCTTAAAGGTTTAAGGAATAGTTTGGGAGAATTTGGGACTTGTTCGGAACCTAGAGCTCTGGATTTTGGTAATGATGACTGAGCTACATGGTTATCACATGGTTAGTGCTAACTGGGAAACTCAACCGTGAAGGTTAATGAAGTGAACTGAAAAGTGACACAAAATTTGTTTAAAACATGCACCATAGGATGTACTATTGTGTGAGGTGAATCAGTGAGGTGAAGGTGGTCATATGATTTTACCAAAATATGCACCCAAGTCTACACATTCAGTGCCACCTAACCAGTGGTGCTGCATGGTTAGGTGCGTGGTTTGGAAACCCATGCATCCAAACCATGTTCCTCTTAAAAGAGGGTGAAATTACTTTTTTTACCTTAAACCCTTTTAAGTTTCCTCCCTCCTTTATCCTCCCATTTCATATAGAGAACCTCCCCAACCACATGGATCTCTCATTCTTCCTCAAACCATGGAATTAAGATAGTTTCCTCATCAGGTGTCTGATTCCTTCATCATTGGTCTTTTTGGAATCATACTAGTAAGAGATTAAATACTATTACTTACTTACTTTTTTAATCTCTCCCTCATGAATTATATTTTTAGGTAAGCTAATATGCCTTATTTTTAGGGAGTTTTTATATTTCATATATTTCTACCATTATATAATGAATTAAATGATGAATATGAATGATAATTTAATACCAAGATTAGTTGGGTGGTCTAGTGTTTTTACCAAATTTCATGATTTTTTCTATTATGTGATGTTGTACCACATGCTGGAATCCTCCGATGACCCCCCCCCCCAATGTAAATTTAATTATGTTAAGATATAATTTCAATCATATCCTAGTCATAGAAACCAAATTTAAAATCACAGCATGACCCCTAGATGTTATCCACCCCTTATGGTTTACCTTCCTTAAAGGCCTATGAGCCTTATGCCTTTGGAGAAATTGAATCACTGATTAAGGTGTGTTGAGTTGGACCTTGAAAATTAAATTTACTTTTGAATTAAATAAATTGAAATGGTATTCCATGCATAGGCCCTTGATTTACTCAATTATAGCTTCATATTTTATTATTAAATGAATTATTTATTTCGACTTGAATGAACTACTTAATTCTATGGGTTAATGTTAACCATGACCATTCCCCATGTTGTTTCTTGGGAGATATGAGGGTTCCTAATTGTGACCCCTTGGGTGGGCTGATCGAGCATTATAATTATAAGTTCATAATTGAAATAAAATATGATGGGAGTGATACTTGGGTTCTTATATATAATACTTTGTATGGGCTCACTAGAAATATTCCTCTATATTACCCATGAGTGATACTTGGTTCCCTAACTGATTAACTTGGATGGGATTGGTGGGAAATGATATTGTACCATGATATGTGCAATACTTTGTTTTCTATGTGGTATACAATAGATTAGATCTGAGGGTTTTGAATTTATATCACACCATGAGTGGTACTTTGGTTCTTATTGAACTCTAGGATGGACTCCTATGGTGAAGTGTTTTTATAAAACACTTGGAGCGATACCTGGGTTCCTTATACGGAATGTCTTTGATGGAATATTGATTCTTTTTAAATTAAATTAATTGATTAATCTTCCAAGTCAAAGAAAAAAACATTGAGTCAGTATATGACTTACTTATATGAATTCCTTATTACACGTTCCTCCTAAACTTAAATTCTATGAGAATTAAGGAGCCACTTATGATTACACATGTATGCCTTGTGTATACACCTAGGGTCTTAACTAATAATATCATATCTGTATATATAAAAATATTTGATCATACGTATATGATTCATAAATATATATACATAAATTATATTATATATATACATATAAGAAATTATACCTTCATACATAGGTTGACACCAATTTAAATACATCCTAGCTTAGGCTGAAGTAGGTAGTATCAGTCGATTGTCCCAAGAAGAACCTGAACCACTATGATTTACTTATTTATTATTATAAAATGATTATTACATTTATACTACTCATTTTATATGAACATGCTGGATATTTCTAGACACCATTTGTAGTGGCCTGCTGATTATATCACTCAATCTATTTATGCTATTGTTTAGTTCCTGGATAGACTTCATATATGACGGTAGGGATGAAGGAAAGATTCCATCATTGGATGCATGAATTTTTGGTCAATGATAGTGTATGAGGGAAATGGGTTGTGCTTATGTCCATGATTCTAGAGGAGTCATGTTTTGGTTTTTTGTAGTTTTTTTATAGCATTTTGTATATTCCTACTGCTCTACATCCTTGTACTCTCATTTTTAAAGCATTTAGTCATGACATCATTTGTTTATGATTTCAGTTATTGATTACGTATTTAATTATTATCTAGATGTATGTATTTCATTACTGATGTTTATATTATTTCATTTATTTACTATTAATTTTATTATTACACCAATGTAGCATTCTATGTTCATGAGGGTATAGTCTCCCCACGGTACTCTTATAGGCCCTCACTACTAGTAAATAACCTCTGGTATATCGGTCCTACATTTTCTAACATGAATATTACATCATTTTAAAGATAAAGAAGATAATAGTGCTATAAATCTAGGATACAAATCATCAGAGGCTTATTAAAATTATGACCATACATAAATTTTATATAATAAAACATAAAAAATTATTTAATTCCTTCTTTTTTAGCTTCTTATTGGCCCTTATGTTCTTCTTAGTAAAAGTTTTCACCTGAGGATATACATAAAATGAAGGGGTGAGATAAAATCCTAGTAAGAGGATGAATAAGAGACATGAAACATGGGAGAGCATAATAATTGTTATCATAACATAAGCAATGCATCATCATCATAATAATTAATGGAAAAAATAGATAATTCCATGGAATGTGGAAATGTGTAAAAACGAAACATCATTTCTTAGAGGTCAAATACAACATATTGTTGTGAACAATTCTAGCATCATGTTCACACATATTTCACTTTATCTCATGAGATACATCATATTATTCAATAAATAAGAGCACTATATAATTTTGGTTTCACCTGTCACATCATCACATTTTCATGCATAATATAATTTTGGGTGCATCCCTCGCATCATAACATTTACATTATCATGCATGACACATAGAATATATATAAATCATGGATATAAAATAACCCATTGATATGAATGGGTTTCATTTAATAAACTATACATTCATGAATAAACTTTTGGGTTCCCAAATTAAATATGGAATATCATACTTGGAATAAGAATCATCAATCTTGAGTGAAGAAGAAACAATCTCATGAGAAGTAAAAGATGTATTTTAGGAAATAAGAGTTCTTTTGGAAAAATAATTACATTTGTCATAAAACCAGATTGGAAACATGTATATCCAATAAAATAAATTTTAATGAAAAAAGAAATGATATTTAAGGAACAAATATACTAAAAAAATATTGAAAGAGATAAACCCCAAAGAAATAGATTTGGGTTCAGGAATCCCATTACTTTATGTATGAATGATTTATTGACTTTAATATCCTAGATAATAAAATTAATTAATTAATTAAAAATTAAATAAACTTTTATATATGGATTTTATTTATTATAGTTTTATTAAGTTCATTTATAGGATTTAGTATGTGTTATAGAGTTTAATTTTATCATTTAGTGGCTTTTGTTTTCTTGATTTTCATAATTGTTTTTCCTGTATATGAGTATGGAAGTTCATGTAGAATTGGAATAGTTATCCGGAAATGAAAGTATATGTTATTAATGAACTTTTAGATAATTATATTATCTTATATATCAAATTTTATATATATTATGTGGATGAATCATTAGATAAATATTTAATGAAAATGATTTAATTAATTTTGGATGTTTTATGACAACTATAATATTATATAATTTTATTTAACATAATGTTTATATAATACTCACATAATATTATATAACTTATAATATGTATAATAAAATCTTATTCAACCATAATTTTGGTTTTATGATCAGTATTAATGGTGGTAGTGAAAAATGAAAACGCATCATCCACGGTGGTGGTAAATCGACACACCAACGATGATATTTTTATGTTTAAAAAAAAGAAAAGGGAAGAAACTTCAATATGAAATATTCAATTAACATAATAGAATTGAAATATATAAAATATACTAAAGATATAATTCCTATTTTATAGATGTAGGTGATGAGAGGATAAAAAATGGAATGAAATTGAAAAGGAAAAAAATAAAAACAAAGAGGATTTTACCTCTTGAATTTATCCTCCTAGAGAACCTACTTAGTGAAATATTTTGGGTCTTCTAATGAGACCATGAGATCCTAGATGTGGGGAAGGGTATTGGAAAGATTATTGGGTAGATATTTGACAATATTCAAGGCTTAGAAGGTGTTATGAGAAGAGGTGGTGGTGGTGGTATTTATAGGGCAGTAGAGGGGTGTTTTTCTCATTGTTTTATTCATTGGTTTAATATTTTGAATCAAGTCACATGAGCCTCATCCTAGTTGGTGAGGACTTCCTAGGTGCATCCAAGAGCCCCGAGATGCAATCCGGGTGGAGGCATATTTTTCGGGGTACTGTAGCAGTATAGTAGCAGTACTGTAGCAGTTCTATAGTAGGCACTATTTTGTACTGTAGCAGGCACTATAGTAGGCATTGTTCGATAATGTAGCAGCCAGAACTTTCATCCATCTGGGCCTTCGGGCCACCTATTTGATCCTCGGGTCCTAGAAGGCTTTCAGGCCACCCAAGGCCTTCGTGCCAGTTGATTCTCAAGGCCTTTGGGCCACCTTAAGGCCTTAGGGACACCCCAAGGCCTTCGGGCTACATAAATGCAGGCACCAGACACACTACAAAAAAGGAGCATCCCCAGAAGAGTATTTAGAGTAGGGGCACTCATTAGAGCAGAGCCAAATGGATTTTCATAATGAGAGGGTATGGCTATGTCATCAGTACCAGCCTGTGCTTGCATGGGAATCCAAGCCAGACGGACATGCAAAGCTAGAGAGCTACTATCAGGATGCAGATGCTATGGAGGGGTAGTTCCTTGTAGATAGTATGGTTGAATTCCCTAAGACCTTCGGGTCATGTAATCTCTTAAGCCTACGGGCCATGTAATCTCAGAGCCTACGGTCCTTGTAAGGTTTCCCCATCATCCCTTGAAAGGGTGGTTATCAAAAATCAATAAAAAAATGAAGGCATTCGGGCCATTCAGGTAATATTTTGAATCAAGACTAGGAATAGTATGATAATTATCAAAAATATATATTAAAATAATTAACTAGAGTTCTAGAGTTTGGGATTACATCATTCTTACATCATTTATGACTCAATATTCATGTATTTATCTTCTATCGTAAATTATCGTATTTTACTATTCACTAAAAATTCAAGCATTTTAGAAAAATTCCAAATTATCACCATAACCATTTTTCAACATGTAAAATTCCAAAATTAACTTCATTTTTTATAGATAATTTTCTAAATGTGAGAAATTTAATTTTTAATTAAAATCATTATTTGCATCAAAAATACTAATTTTACAATTATAAATGATTTTATAACACTTTGAAAAAATATTTAAGGTCTCATAAAATTGAAATATAGTTATAAGAAAACAAAATATTATTTTATTAATCTATTTTATGAAAATAAATTGTCTTTTAAATCATTATATTAATAATCAAACTGTAAATAAATTTTGTGTTTTATAAAAATACCAACACTTATTTAATAATTTTTAAAATATTTATTTACTTATAATATGATTTAATTTTATCATATTATCACTTATAAGATGCCTAAATTTTATTTATACTTTAATAGATAAGGTTACTATTCTATTGGCCAATTTACTATTCCAAATGTTCACATTACTATTCCAAAGGTTACGTTACTATTCCATTAATAAAGGTTCCTTAACTTCTAAAAATAACTATTATTTAATTAATTCTTCATTTATTAATTTTTTATTGTGTTATAAAATTGATTTTATATGTTTCATACTATATGACATAATTATAAGAAGAGAATTTCCATTGATTAAAATTTTGATTGTTACATCTGTTGTATGGGCTGGCGCGCTTGAGGCTATTTGGCCAACTAGATAGAGGCACTATTTAGTGGGTTCTAGGTCGGGATACTACAGTTCAAAAAAATGGGATGGTTTATGGTTTTTGTTACCATATCATATATTTTCCAAAACCTATGCGTAGAAATTAATAAAAAATTCCCCTCCTATTTTCTATAAAAAAACCCACCCAATACCCATTCCTCTTCTTAAAAATCCCTTATAGCTTTAATTTACTCTTCACTTCCCTCTTTAGATCCCTGCCAAGGTTTCCCCACACTCCTAAGAATTTTCTAAATATATTTTATAAGTTCCCTCTAATGGTAAGGGATATTCACCTTATCTCTTTATTCAAGAAACTTCTTTATATTATGACATTTGATTTCCAATTGATCATATTGGAATGTATTTTTACATATCCCCTTTACTATCTTATAATATAAATTTGATGATATTCCCCATTACTCTCATTAAACCCTCCCATGAATCCTTATATACCCTTTTTATACTATAGAAATTATCCTATGATTTTTCAGGAAAGAAATTTGTATAGTGAATACCCATCCCCACTTCCAAGGGTATTCACCAAGATATAAATATCCTTCATTGATTGGGGACTTCCATGTATGTAAACCAAGATCCTTGATCATGAGATTAAAATTGATAAGAGTAAACTTTATGTTGTATGATTTATGTGGAACACTTATACATGTACATGATATGAAAATGATGGGTGTGCCCAGATAGCACTCCAATGCATTGGGTAATGTTTTTATCTCATGAGATACTGTGTATGGTGCAAGGGAGGTTATCCTAATAAAACTATATTATGATGTATTGAGGATTATCTGTGACTTATTTTTATCATGTAATGTTTTATGTTGTTTCCACATTCTCATATTTCATTTATGATTTTCTATTATATCATACCTCATAGTTCAAGATTATGATTCTCACCCCTCTTATGTTATCTTGATATAACTCATGGTATATATTTACTACTTTACCATAAACTATTATTTTTATTACCATACTAGGTTTTATATCTCACCCCTTTATTATGTACATCATTAGGTTATCCCATAAAGTATTAAAGGATTTATGGAAGATAGGTCAATGTTATGGAGTTTTTCAAAATAATTTTGTGGTATTAATATTGAAATTTTTTATGTTATGTACCTAATTTCTCAAATCAACTAGTCCTTATGATATTATGGTTGCACTAAGTGTAATTTTATATAATAAATCATAAAATAAAGTTTATAAAAGATATGGGTTATTAGAGTTGGTATAAAAGGAAATACTTGTTGTTTTTTGGATTATGATTAGAAAACCCTAGAAAAAACCTTATGAGTGATACTAAATATAGGAAAAAATACCTAAATTTTCATAAAGTATATATTAATTGGTTTATAATAAAATAAATCCCTATATAGATACCATTATTATATGTGGATTTGGTATAAATGTACCTAGGGGTAATAACCTCAAAAATTTCCCATTGAGCTGGACTCGATCGATACCTATTGAATGAAAATGGGCCTTATTACACACATAATTTTTCACTACCAGGTTAAATAATTTGGTAAATTCACAAGATCATTAAAAATAATTATTAATAGAACAAAAATTCCCATGAGATTTTATATTAGTAAATAGATCATGGATAATATAAATTGAAACCTAGAAATTCACATGTTAAATAATATGGGTCATTTATGAGTTATCACTTTAATGTTTATGGTTTCTTATTTTTTTATTTAATAGTTTAAAAATTCTTATCTATAATTTTTCCTTTATTTTATAATTCAATAGATAGAAATTATAGAAATCATCTCATTGACCAATCTGAGGGACAATGTGATGACTACCTAAAGGAAATTCTCAAACTTAAGGGAGTAGGAATCAAGAACATCATGATGATAATTTCTCAATTGAATCAAGTTTTGAACCAAAACCTAAATCATGAGGAATTACCAAATACCTCTAATAAATTACAATATACAATTGATACCTTCATTTAACAAACGCATCATATTTTTAGTGTAACTTTCAATCCCTTAATCATAGAGAAATAGATCAACTCCATTGAAAACATATTATGCGTCCTTCATTGCTCTGCACAAGATAAGGTCGTGATGGTTATTTATCACATGGAGGATTAGTTGATCAATGTTATATGTTGGTCAAAAATTTGAAGCCCATGGAGAAGATTGAAGCGATGGAGTAGAAGGAATTCAATAAAATGTTTTTCAAAAAATATTTTCCTCACAATATATAAATTAAAATGGAGAGGGATTTGTTATCCACAAGAAAAATAAAGAAAAATATAGTAGGGTGCACAAAAAAATATTCACAATAATTTCATGATAAACCATCGAATTTTTCATTGACCCAAAAAGTAATGTTGACTGCCTCTTTGTATGGTTGAAGCTAAATCGACAAAAAAAAAATTGGTTATTCAAGACTTTGAAAACTATGAAGAAATTTTATGATATGCCCTAAAAGACAAATTTGATATCGTAAAATACTAAGGGTCTCATATGTATGGTGGTAATAAGTGGAGAGTGAATTTTTACTTTGATAGTATAATGGAAAAATCCCATGGGGCAAGAAAGTCCATAACCCCACTTTTCAAAAGTTTTGGAAGAAGAATCCCTAAAATTTCCTAAAGGGGATATTGAAATACACTAGGTTCCGGGTGGAAGGGACCTATCTATTGAATTTCAATGGGATAAACCCTCCAATATGATGGATGAAATGAATGATCTGGTTAACCCTCAGTCTATTTTTCAATGTTACAACTTCAATAAATGGGGACACCATGTGAATATATTCCCTAAACCATGTGTTTTTTATGATAACTAATGACAACAACCTCCAAGTCTAAGAGAGTAGGGGAAGGATTCTATAGTCACAACATCTGAGGTGGATCCTATCAAAAAAAATTAATAGGTATTCTAGTTATTCATTAAAGGATAGAGAACATATTTTTTAAATTTTTGGTTCTACACAGTCTTTTATATCACACAAGCTTAGTATAACTATTCAAACACCACCTAAAAATATAGAAGATGAGTTATTATTGAAAATGAAAAATGTTGGAATCATTGAATCCTAAATATATAACTCCTACCCTATCTATATTTGAATGATGAAGTTCTAAGTGAACCTTGTGATACTTCCCTTAGCATAATTTAATGATACTCTAGGTATGGATTGGATTTTCCTATATATAGAAAACACAAATGTTTTTGAGAATAAAATCACCCTTTGTATCACAAATATTTATATGATTCTATACACGTATAATAATATGAATGAATATATTTTTGTATCATCATCTCAATCATGTATATTATTTCCTTTTGAGAAATAATATCTAGATAAAATGATTGATACTAAGTAATAGATCATTTATGAAGACATGAACATTGTAAAATAATATGTTGATGTGTTTTAAGAATAATCTTATAGTCTTACACTAAGTTGTGATGTTGAATTATTTATTGATCTTATGCCTGAATCTCTTACAATACCCAAGACCCCATTTAGAATGGGTTTTTTATCTTTAATATTGTAAGAAGAAACTATAGGATAATCCAGATAAAGGGTTTATACACCCAAGTACTTCACCATGGAGTGACCTAGTGCTCTACATCATAAATAAGGATAGTTAAATGTGCCTCTAGATTGATTATCATGAGATCAATAATACCATGATAAAGAAAAAGTATCCCCTTCAACTGATTTATGAATTGTTTGATCATCTATGTTAATCCCAATACTTCTTTAAGGTAGATCTTCATTTGGGATATTACCAAGTAAATGAAAAGAATGAGGACATTCCTAAAACTCCTTTTCATACAAGGTTTAGGAAATAAATGTACATAGTGATTCCATTTAGACTCACTAATTTTCTATATATCTTTATGAACATGATTAATAGATTATTTAGGGATTAACTCAACAAATTTATGGTAGTTTTTATAGTTGATATTTTTATCTACACCAAAATAAAATAGGGACATAATAAGAATTTTAATACTTTAATAGAGACCTTATGAAAGGAAAATCTATATAAAAATTATATTAAAATCGAGTTTTGGATGGTGAATGTGAAATTCTTGGGGTATGTTATTAACAAAAAAGTAATATCTATAGATCCATCAAAATTTTCGGTAATTAAAGTATGGTCCATACCAACATTTGTGATTTAAATTTGTAGTTTCCTTAGAATATCTGGGTAATATCGTCGATTTTTGAGAAACTTATCAAGATTTTAAATCCCTCTAACCAAGATTAATCAAAATGGAGTTATTTTTTCTAGACAGATGAATTCAAAGAGAGCTTCAAATAGTTGAAGAGGAGGCTAATCGTTACACATGTACTCACATTACCCACCAGTGGGGAAGGATTTGTGATCTAAACCAATGTGTCTAAAAAGGTATTAGGATTTGAACTCATAAAATATGAAAATTTTATATAAAATTCTTCCCACTAATTGAGTATCCATGAGAAGAACTACCCAACGCATGACCTAGGGTTGGCTGCAGTGATCTTCATGGTAAATATTTGGTTGAATTATCTCTATGGGGAGAATTTTTCCATATATACGGATCATAAAAGGCTCAAGTATATATTCAAATATAATTATATCAATATACTCTAACATAGATAATAATATATGATTAATTATTATGATTTTTCAATCCATTTTACTCCTAGGAAATCAAATAATATGGTAGATACTCTCAGTAGAAAGGATCATGCAACCCTATCCCTGATGAGGATTACAAGAGAGACTATCTTCTTGGACATGAATAGTATGGACATAGTATTAATAAAAAGGATCATCATCTTACCTTTATAAAATAACTTCTCAACCATCTATTCTTTGTAGGATCAAAGAGGACCATAAAGATGATGAGTTGCTATATAAGAAGGTAGAAAATATTCTAGAGTCCAGCTTTGCTAAAGATTGAGATATAAGGTTTGGAACCTGAATATATTTCCCATCAATAATTGTATTAAAGAGGGAAATTCTTGATGATTCACATGTATCATTATTCTCTATTCATCTTTGAACCACTAAGATGTGTATATATCATAGGAACAACTTTTTGTGGGAGGAAATAAAGTGATATTTTTCATAATTTGTATCACTATGATTGGTATTCACACAATTAATGGTTGAAAGACATAAGTATAAGTGTATGATGAAATCATTTTCCAAACCAGTATAGAAATTGGAAAACGTCACCATTGATTTCATTATAGGAATCCCCGGGACCCCTAAAATAAATAACATCACCTGGGTGGTAGTCGATCACTTTACTAAGTTATAAAATTTCATTTCTATTAATTAATATTTATTTCTTGACCAAATAACCAATATATATATAAGGTAAGTGGTAAGACTGCATGGAGTTCTACTTTGTATTTTATCATATTGAATTCGATGTTTAGCTTGATGTTTTGGATAATCCTTCCGTAAGCATTAGATATGGAGCTGAGATTCATCACTTTTTATCACCCTCATATGGATTGTCAATATAAAATAACCATTCAAACTCTATAGGTTATTATAATCATGTTAAATAGATTTACAAGGATGTTTGGATCAATGAAATTCACTAGTGAAGTTCTAATATAACAATATATTCTCTTCTATATTTCAAATGGCACCTTATGAGGCTCTATATGGGAATCGATTTCAGAATCTGACATGTTGGGATGATGTTGAGAGTGGAAGCTAATCAGACCTAATCTTATCCAAGATATGACAGATAAGGATCAAACCATTCAATGGAATATGAAATCTATAAAATTTTGAGAGCAAGGATATCTAGATGATCATAGATGCAATCTAGAGTTTGAGGTTGGAGATAAAGTCTTCTTTTAAATATCACCATGGAAGAAATTCCTGAGGTTTTGGAAGAAGGGAAAGCATAGTCTGTAATACATTGGCCCCTTTTAGATCCTTGATTGCATCGGAGTTGTAGCCTATATTCTATCACTCCAGCTTAAATTATCTAAAATACATGATTCGTTCTATGTATCCCTCTTGGGGATGTATATATCATATTCCACACATATACTAAATCAAGAGTTTGTGTCATTTGATAATGATCTTTCATATGTGGAGTATCAAGAGAATATCTTAGATTTTATAGAAATAGTTATATCAAACAACATAACTCACCTGTTCAAAGTGTTTTTGTGGAACCACAAGTTTTATACAGCAACATGGGAATCAGAAGAGAAAATAAAACAGAAGTACCCTCATTTATTTTAGTGAATGAAAAAAAAATCAAGGCTGAAATTTCTAAAGGGGTGGGAATGTTATGACATGGACTTTTATAAATGAAATTCTATCTTTAAATAATTAAATACATTATTAAGAAATGAAATTATAGAAAACACATGCACGAATTTGGTTTTATAGAAACTTATAGCATATCAGATTTAAAATACTATTAAACATCATAACCATTTATAGTACTATCATTATATAGTGATTTTATTACTAATTTATATATAGGGTTACCAAAAATCCAATTGACATAGAGAGAGGAATCGAAGGCCTCAACCAATAGGATCATACCCTATGAAGCTCATATATCAGAGCATCCAAGGGAGATATATTCACTAGGATTTGACCTTTACCAAGACAAATCTAGGATTCCACAACAAAATCATGAGTAAAACCATTTACAGGAGAAGTTCAAGCTCATTGAGATCACATCCCAAACTATGTTCATCGAACCACCCCAAGAATGTTTAAAACCCACACACCTTACCCTTAGGGAATTCAATGGTGTAATAAAAATATATGTATCAAGACCTTGAAAATATGATTTTTTTTATTTTCTTTTAATAAAGTAATGATTATATTTGTCCTTTTTTATAAATACTTTATATAAGAATAAATAATGAGTTTGATAAAAAGTATATTTTAAGATAATAAAAAACAAATCATGTTTTTGGAAAATATATAGTTTTTATAAAGACACTCTTTTTTATGAATTAAATAAATTTGGAAAAAAAATTTATTTTAATAAAATAATTTTATTAAATAATTTTTATTGAAATATAAATGATAATATAATTTTAAGGCCCCAGCATTAAACATTACATAATATTGAATTATGTAAATAATTCACATTGAATATATATTCATGTTTTGAACTTTAGAGAATTAGGTCATAACTTATACATAAAAACTTGAGTATTACATATAGACACTTCTAGTCAGAATCCATTTTTTCATAAAAAAAATACATAAAAAAGATATGTCTAGTACTATGTTTTAGACAGCATGACATTTCCTAGATCACATCTTTTACCCTATTCATCTTTTAGTCATTTGGAAAACATTTCAAAAACCTGGGATGATCATAAAAATCTCAATAATGGATATAAAATAAGGAAAGAAAACATTAGTCTATGAAAACATAAAAAAACATACTTTTCAATCTTAAAACATAGGCTCTTTTATATACCTCATGAAATCATAAGATTTATGAACAACACATAGAAATAATAAATCAGAAATGTCACTTGGGGCATCCATATCAAACTTACATTGTAGCTTTCACAGCAACTTAGGGAGTTACATTTTGAATACCCATCATATTATATTCCATAAATCTCTTAGGATAAACATTAAATTTTACCTCTTTCACTTTACCCAATGAATTAGAGAGCTATCTTAGGCTCACCTGCCCTAGCTTTATCATGGAACCAGTCGTATATGAATACAATGCCCAATAACCATAACATATTCATAAAACATAAAACAAGCATAAAGTAAAGATAAAATTTCCACATTTTAATCATAATATATAATTTCAAGATATTGAAATAATAAATTCTTTGTCAAATCATTTTCAAAACCATTTAAAACATCTAATAGTAATATTTTTGAATTAAACTGTCCCATACCACTTTGAAGATTTTGAAAGAAATTTTAATTTCATAACATTCATGTACATATAAATAAATCCTTAAAACAGTTTTTAAAAGATGGTCATTAATGTGAAAGATTTAGAATAATAAATCTTTAAAACATTTAAAGTGATATTTTACTTAAAGAGTTCTTAACCAAATGAGAGATGCTAGAATACAAATAATTGAAGAATAACATTAACCAAAGCTTATAATATCATGAGAATTTTTATATTCATTATATAATATGTCAAAGGGAAGTATATACACCATATAAAAGTTAATTGGTGTATAAAAACAAATAAGTCTCAATAGAATGAAAATTGAGACAAAGTCCCTTGCAAAGATCATATCCTTAGATTAAGGACAAATTAATGAAATAATCATGTGTGAAAAAAACTAATACACCCAATATAAGTTTATATTAATTTTAAAATAACCATAAGTTATTCACACATATTCATAGCATGACATAATCATGAAGTAGAAGTTTAACCCAAAGAATTGAAATTGGGTTAAGGAGTTATCTTATAGAAATTCGACATCCTAACAAAGTCGCTTTAAAATTAAGAAATTGATTTTATGAGAGATAAAGGGGTCTCTCATCAAATTAACATAAAATTTACAACAATATTGATATATAATAACATACCCCAACATAAGAAAATGGAAATTTAAAAGACAAAACATAAAAAGAAGTCTTTGATTAGAAGAGGAGATTGAAAGGTTCCCTTACCGATTTAGAAACTTATGAAACATACACCAAATGAAAGAAGGGTCATACAATGAAGATTTAAATACCCATAAATTTAATTATATTACAAAAATAATACAATCATATTCAATAAATAAACCACATAAAATGAAATAGTGGAAAATATAGATTTAATCTAAAGTGAATAATATGTGAGATGAAAACCCCTTACCTCGTGTCTTACTTGACTTATTCGTTCTTTAATCTATTTAGTAATAAACTAAAGTCAATTTATACTTTTTTAATAACCCTTTTCAAGTTTATTTTTCCTTTTATATCACTTATTACCACGTTATAAACATTACATAATCATTTATGTTAATAATAGTCGTTTTGTCAATATTTGGTACTTGAGTCAAAAATGAACTTCTTATAATTACAAATTGTCCATGTGGTAAAAATTCAATTATATCCATAATTATATTCATGATTTAGATATCATATATATCTAGTATATATATTTATTTATAATATTACATAACATTTGGAGATAATAAGTGAAATGCACCGTTCATGGAGACAGTAAGTCGTATGTACGCATGAACACTACTTTCTTTTCTATTTCTTATTTAATGGAATTAAAAAATAATGATACATAGGTAAATTATAATTACATTATAATATAATATTTTATATACATTTATTAAGTTCATTAACACTATCTTTTAAACATTCCATGTATGGTATGAATGAGTCATATCACTTTGAGGGGGTCGTAGTCCACACTTCCTCAGTGGAAATTATCATATATATACAACATGAGAATAATAAAGGTATGTTATAAAAGAGAATTTAAGAATAATAGAGATAAAATTAATATCATATATATCATATATAATTATATTTCCATCATAATTTCCACCATGAGAGGTGGTAGGAGATAATAGAACAATCATCATTTCGTGAGGCAGTAGTTCGTCGTCCACAGAAACAGTACGTTCATATCCATTAGATGGAGGAGTGTGTAGGTGTAGTTTGAATAATTATAATAACAACAAAATATTATATTTAGGATAATTTTTTTATAAAATAAATTAATAAAAAGAGTTTATGGGGTTGGAAAAGTAAAATAAAAGAAAAGAACTTAAGAGAAGACGTTGTCTTTAAATTGGGTAACTCCCTTTGGTTTGAACCAAAAGGATTCCTTGAAGTGCCTTATGACTAAGGTAATGCTTCTAGGTGGAATAGAGGGATGTTGGGATATTATTTGGGTATATTTTGGATTTTCCAAGGGTCTTGAGAGGTTTTATTAATGGGTTAGAGGTGATGGATTTTTATAAGGGGGAGGAGGGGCTCTTTAGAAAAATTTGAAAATATTATTTTATTATACACTAAATTCCATTTTCAAAAGGTCCAAAACTTATTTAATTCTAATATAAGATGACTATTATTCTAAATACCCTCCACCAATAGGTTTTATACAATTTTTGGTTTCAAATTTGACCTTATCATTTAGCTTTAACCCTTTGTTAACTAATTTGACTCATACCATGTCTTCTTGTGTATTCACTCTATAAGGTTAATATAGTTACTATAAAATGACAATAGAACCACATGTGGTTAATTAATGAAATTTTAAACCTTATATAAGTTATTTGTCAGAATATTATATTTTTAGAATTATTATAACATTTAATAAAATAATATTTGTTTTAAAAAACTCATTTTTGTCAATTTAAATATTATTCATTTCATGACTTTTAAAAAAATCCAAAACAACTTGATTCTTTCGAAAACCCTTAATTATGTAAAATATAACATTTCATCCAAATCTATAAAATTATTGTATGGAATAAAAAGTTTCAAAATAAATTTATTTTAATATTTATAAAATCATTTATTTAAAACATTCATTAATGAGGTAATCATTAGATCATCATTGTGTCATAAATAAATAAATTTATTTGATGTCCAAAAATTATAAATAAATTACCATGATTTAGGAAATAATTGTATCTTTATAATGACTATTTATTGTAAAATATATCAATTATATACTCCATCAATAAAATCATTTTACCAAAACAATACATGTTTATGATATTTTTATTTTTACTTTAAATAAAAAGTTACTAATGTAATTATCTTACCCAAATGGGTTTAAAAAGATAGAATTCTCACCTAAGGATTGTATTGTTCGGCCATGAATCATGAAATAATATTGGGACAAGTGTTAAGGTAATTTTATATTATTATAATATTATTTTTACCTTGAATTACCCTTTTTACCTTTAACCGTGGTAAATAAAAGTCAAAAGTTAATATTCATCAAAAAATATTTTCTTCTTATTGATCCACATTTTACTTACTGATGACAACCATATATGTTGGATTTTTAAAATTCAATTCATAGAAGTTTTAAATTTTCATTTTAATGAAAAAGTCGGTTTTTAACTACTAAGTAGTGTTTTTTCACTATTCATCAAATATTGAAGGTTTTCAGAAAAATACCAAAACTTCACCCTATGATAAATTTGATATTATGAATCCCAAAATTATTTCTATTTTAACATATCCAAAAAAATATAAGTTTCATTAATTAATTTAAAATTAATTCTTGTTGTCAAAACAAGAAAGCATGTTTTTAATAAATAATGACTATCAAAATATTGACATTTGTTTATGTCCAATTTAAATGTGAAATTACTTACAATGAACAAAATTGGATTAAATGTTAAAAATATAATATAATTAAACTTTAAAAACAATTAAAAAGATAATCTAACCATATAAATTAATTATATTAATAGATTTATTTGAATTAAAATGCAGTATGTTTCACTTATTCATTAAAAATGAACTTTATCCGAAAAATACATAAAATTTACACAAAGTAAATTTTGATATCCTTCTTCTAGAGAAGAATTTTATTTTTTCAAATGAAACATATAAAAGTGACAAAAACTAGATTTAAACAGGGTTCTCCATCAAAAGGTGGTAAATTGACCTTTTAAAGAATATTTGAGTATTTATGCTTAAAATTGGATTCATTCACATTTAAGCCCATAAATTTTATTGGATAAAAGTAATGACATTTAACAAAAATTTATAATCATATTGTAGTTAGTTCTGTTCATTCCCACCAATACAACGACAATATATTAACTACCATTTAAAATAATAATATTATATTATTATTTTTCAGTATAACTCAATGGTGTGTGCAACGTAAGATTTCAAAGAAAATTATTTTTTGAATATCAGGTATGCCATAGATCATAGCATCCACTTTAAAGTAAAATTAATATTTAATTCACAAATATTAATAAATATGAAATTTTATTTTCTTTATTTACCTGGGATGTTACATCCTTCCCCCCATTTGGGAATTGCATCCTCACAATTTTAAAATAGGGTTCAGAAACTTCATTAAAAGTCCCACATAGAAAAAGATTCAATAAAACTATCACTTTAAAAGAAATAAAGAGAATTAAAAAGGTTACCCAATATATCCCATACTAGGATTACATATAAGAAAACATGGATATGGAAGTGAAACTAAGTGTCAAGTTCTGATGGAGAGTGATAGAAAACATGATCAGGAGAAAGTTAACCCCCATAAAACCATAAACTTGTGATAGGTTAATCGGACTTTGATTCCCTATTTCAAAAAGTAAACGGAACACATTTTTTTGTTTTAAGTTACTTTTCATAAATTTGACGAATTTATTTACAATATTTACTAAGAAAATAAGGAAATATACTTAACTTTCAAGTATAGTTTCATCCATTAATAAATTTCTATCATAAACTCATCTTTTCTCCGAATTATGAGTATTCATGATGACATGATCACACCTGAAGTGCTAAAATAAACTTCTAAAGAATCACCTAATCCACAATATATGAACTTTATATTTCCCCTATCTTTAGACATTAACCAAAACCAAAAAGGTTAGTGAAATATTAGATAAACCCCAAAAAGGATAATCCTTTATAAAAAGAAATACTATTCCTAGTCTCCAAAATTCCACAAACAGTACCCAAAGTTCAACAAAGACCATTCAATAAACAACATTCCATGAAATTCTTAAAATTAATCCAAACTAATATTGAAACCCAAAACTCAAAAGGATTTAATCACATATTCTTTCACAATAAATCTTAACATTTATCTCTAAATAACATCGAGTAATCTTAAAGTCTCGTACTGAATTGTAATTAACCAAATGACATATTCTCTATGATAGGTTAATAATTTCCATAAATAACCCAAATATCCAAATGTCCAAAATAAAACATAGATTCTTCTCAAATAATATTTCAACCATTAATCCACAAATTAAATACCATATTATTCGATTTTCCTTATGCATATAGTGTTCCAAAAAGAGAGAATGTATTCCAAAATAAACTTTATCACTTAATAAAAAAATAATTTTCCTATGATAAGGATATTTATTTGATAAAACATTAGATCCATAATCAACACATTCTTGATCCATAAAATCATTTAACTAAAAATAATTAGTCATAATAACCAGGGACTTCACATAGTCCAGTGGTAGGCAATAAATCTCAATAGCACTTTGGTTGTGGTTTATAAACCCATAGATTTGTCTGACATGATGGGTTATCACATGGTCTACGTTTTTCCCTTTTTCAAAAATTATATAAATTTATAACATTCCAAAAAATGATACAAATTCCTCAAAAATAACCATAACAAATTTTATCCTCAAATGTTATCTAATACCTTTAACTTTCCACCCCAAAATTTAATAACCATTTATCACCTCTAAAATAAATATGACTCTTTCTAATATGCTATCCATTATGGTTATGTTACTTATGCTTAAATAACACCCTAACCTCTAAAGTTATCTATACAGACCTTTGATACCAACTGTAAGGCCCCAGTCTTAAATATTACATAATCTTGAATTAAGTAAATAATTCATATTGAGGATCTTTTCAGGTTTAGAGATATAAATAATTAGTTCATAAATTATAAAAAAAAAATTGAATATTACATGTAGACACTTCTACTCAGCATCCATTTTTTCATAAAGAAAAAAACCCTTAAAAAAGTGACATGTCTAGTTCTATTTTTTAGACAGCATGACTTTTCCTTGATCTCATCATTTACCCTATTCATCTTTAAGTCCTGTGGAAAACATTTCAAAAACATGGTATGAGAATAAAAAGATTAGTACAGGATATAAAATATGGAAAGAAAACATTAGTCCATGAATACATGAAAAAAATAAAACTTTTCAATCTTTAAACATAAGCTATTTAACATACCTTAGGAAATCATAAGATTTATGAATAACACATAGAAATCATAAATCATAAAGGAAGCGTGTGGAATCCATATCAAACATAAATTTTAGCGTTCACATATATATAGGGAGTAACATTTGGAATACCCATCACAGTGTATTACCTAAATCTCTTAGGAGAAACATTAACTTTTACCTTCGTCATGTTACCCAATGAATTGGAGAGCTATCTTGGGCTCACCCGCCTTAGGTTTATCACGGAACAACCCATATATGTAAACAATCCCCAATAACCATAACATATTAATAACACATAAAAAGCATAAAGGAATGATAACATTTCTACATTGCAATCACAACATTTCATTTCAATATATTGACATAATCAATTCATTGTCAAACCATTTTCAAAACCATTTAAAACATTTAATAAAAATATTTTTGAATCAAGGTGTCCCATACCACTTTAAAGATTTTGAAAGAAATTTTAATTTCAAAACATTCATGTCCATATAAATAAATCATTAAAACCATTTCTAAAACATGGAAATTATTGTGAAATATTTAGAAGAAAAAATATTTAAAACATTTAAAACGATATTTTAGTTAAAGAGTACCTAACCAAATGAGGGATGCTTGAATAAAAATAATTGAATAATAACATCAATCAAATATTATAATAACATGTGTATATAGATATTTGTGATAAAATATGTCAAAGGGTAGTATATACACCATATAAAAGTGAATTGGTTTATAACTACAATTAAGTCTCAATGGATTGTAAATTGAGACAAAGTCCCTTGCAAAATCATATCCTTATATTAAGAATGAATAAATGACCTAAATATGTGTGAAAAATAAAAATACACAAAATATAAGTGGATATTAAGTGTAAAACAAATCATAGTTCATTCAAACATATTCATATAATGACATAATCATGAAGAATATGTTTAACCCAAAGAATTGGGTTAAGGAGTTCTCTTACAGAAATTCGACACTCTTGTGGTGTCGCTTTAAATTTCAGAAAATGAGTTGATGAGAGAGAAAAGGGTCTATCATCACATGTACATAAAATTTAAAACAATATGAATATATAATAACTTACCCCAACATAAGAAAATTTAAATTTAAAAGACATAACATAAAATAAGTCTTTGATTAGAAGAGGAGAGTGAAAGGGTCCCTTACCGATTTGGTAACTTACGAAACATACACAACATGAAAGAAGGATATTACAATGAAGATTTAAAAAACCATAATTAAAAGTATATTAAAATAATAATATAATCATGGGTAGTACATACACCACACAAAAATAAAAATTGGAAAATATAGCTCGAATGACACGGGAATAAAAAGTGAGATGAAAACTCCTTACCTCGTGTCCGACTTGACTCGTTCGTTATTTAATATACTTAATAATAAAATAAATTCACTTTATACTTGATTCATAACCTTTTTAAAGTATATTATTCATTTTATATAACTTATTACCATGTTATAAACATTACATAATCATTTATGTTAATAACGGTCATTTTGTCAACATTTGGTACTTGAATCAAAAATGAACTTCTTATAAGAAAAAATTGTCCACGTGGTCAAAATTACATAATCTCAAAAATGGAATTCAGGATTTATATATCATATATATCTAGTATATATATATGTATTTATAATAGTACATAACATTTGTAGATAATAAATGAAATGCACCGTTCATGGAGACGGTAAGCCGTACTTACGCATGAATGCTACTTTAATTTCTATTTCTTATTTAATGGAATGAAAAATTAATGATACATAGGTATATTATAATTATATTATAATATATTATTTTATATATTCTAAATAATTTAATTAAAACTATCATTTATACATTCCATGTATGGTATGAACGAGTCATATCACTTTGAGGGGGCCGTAATTCGCACTTCCTCAAATGAAATTATCATTTATATACAACATGAAAAGAATAAAGGTATGTTATTAAAGATAATTTAAGAAGAATAGAGATAAATAAAATATCATAAATATCATATATAATTATAGGTTCATCATAATGGCCACCATGATAGGCAGTAGGAGATAATTGAACAATCATCATTTCGTGAAGTAGTAGTTCGTCGTCCAAAGAAACAGTATGTTCGTATCCATTAGATAGAGGTGTTTGTAGGTGTAGTTCGAATAATTATCATAAAAACAACTTATTATATTGAGGATACTGTTTTTGTTAAAAAATAAAGTAATAAAAAGAGTTTAGGGGGTTGAAGAAGTAAAATAAAGGAAAAGAACTTAAGAGAAGATGTTACCTTTAAATTGGGTAACTCCCTTTGGTTTGAACCAAAAGGTTTCCTTGTAGTGACTTATGCCTATGGTAAGGATTATATGTGGAAGTGATGGATGTTGGAAGCTTATTTTGGAAGATGTTGGACGATCCAAGGGGCTTCATAGGTGTGATTAATGTGTTAGAGGTGATGGCTTCTTATACAGGGGAGGAGGGTCTCTTTAAGAATGTTTGAAAATATTCTTTTATTATAAACTAAATTTCGGTTTAAAAAAGGTCCCAAACTTATTAAATTTGAATATAAAATGACTATTATTCTAAATCCTCTCAACCAATAGGTTTTATACAAGTTTTGGAATCAAATTTAACCTTATCATTTAGCTTAAACCCTTAGTTAACTAATTTGACTCTTACCATGTCTTCTTGTGTGTTCACTCTATAAGGTTAATATAGTTACTATAAAATGACAATCAAACCACAAGTGTCTCATTAATGAGATTTTAAACCTAATAAATGTCATTTTTCTGAATATTTTATTTTTAGGATTATTATATCATTTAATAAAATAATATTTGTTTTAAAAAACTCATTTATATCAATTTAAATACTATTCATATCATGACTTTTAAAAAAATCCAATCCAACTTGATTATTTTGAAAAACCTTAATTAATTAAAAGATAAAAAGTCATAATAATCTATAAAATTTTTTTATGGCATAAAGAGTTTCAAAATAAATTTAATTTAAAATTTATATTATCATTTATTTAAAATATTTAATAATGAGGTAGTCATTACATCATCACTGTGTCATAAATAAATAAATTTATTTGATGTCAAAAAATTATAAATAAATTACCATGATTTAGGAAATACTTTTATATTTATAATGACTATTTATAGTAAAATATATCAATTATATAACCCCTCATTAAAATCTTTTTAGCAAAAAAATACATGTTTATGATATTTTTATTTTTACTTTAAATAAAAAGTTATTAATGTCATTATCTTACCCAAATGGTTTTCAAAGGACAAAGGTCTCACCCAAGGATTTCATTGGTCGTCCATAACTCATAAAATAAGTTTGGGACAAGTTTTAAGGTAATTTTATGTAATTATAATATTATTTTTACCTTGAATTACCCTATTTACCTTTAACCATATTAAATAAAAGTCAAAAGTTACTATTCACAAAAAAATCATCTTATTGAACCACATTTTAATTACTAATGACAAACATGTATGTTTTATTTTTGAAATTCAATTCACATAAGTGGTAAAATTTCATTTTAATGAAAAAGTCAGTTTTTAACTACTAAGTAGTGTTTTTCACTATTCATCAAAAATTAAAGGTTTTCATAGAAATACCAAAAATTCTCCCTAAGATGAATATGATATTTTGAATCAAAAAATAATGTATATTTTACCAAATTCAAAAATATATATGTTACATTAATTAATTTAAAATTAATTCTCGTTGTCAAAAACCGGAAACCGTTTTTTTAAGAAATAATAACTATCAAAATATTGACATTTGTTTATGTCCAATTTCAAAGTGAAATTACTTCAAGTGAAAAACATTGGATTAAATTCTAAAAATATAATCTAATTACACTTTAAAACCAATTCAAATTATACTCTATCCATATAAATAATTTAGATTAAAAGGCATTTTTGAATTAAAATGCAGTATTTTTCACTTATTCATTAAAAATAATCTTTATCAGAAAAATACCAAAAAATTTCCCAAAGTAAATTTTTATATCCTAATTCTAAATAAGAAGTTTATTTTTTCAAATGAAACATATAAAAGTTACCGAAACAATATTTAAAAAGATTTCTCCATCAAAAAGCAGTAAATTGATCTTTTAAAGATTATTAGAGTATTTATGCTTAAAATTGGATTCATTCAAATTTTAATCCTTTAACTTTTATTGGATAAAGGTAAATAAATTTATCAAACATGTATAATTATATTTTATTTAGTTATATTAATTCTCTCCAATACAACATCTATGCTTTAACTACCATTTAAAATAATAATATTATATTATTATTTTTCAGTATAACTCAACGTTGTGTGCTACGTAAGATTCCTAAGAAAGTTATTGTTGTATATCGGGTACACCATAGAACATAGAATACCCTTTAAAGTAAAATTACTATTTAATTCACAAATATTAGTAAATATGAAAATTTCATAATCTTTATTTACCTAGGATGTTAGAATAATTTTATGAAATAAAATGTAATTTTTATAAGGGCCATAAAACTGTTATTGTCAAAAAAATTACTTTTCTGTAAATGGATATTTTTGAATTAAAAGTGTAAATTATCTTATTTAAAAATTATTTTGATAAAATAAATGTTAGTTTTTAAATAATCATGTCATAATTATCCAATGGTTATTTTTTCACAATTTTATGAGGCAATCGAATTTTTGGGTGAAAATTAAATACTGTATAAATATACACTATGTGTAATAGAGTCATAATGACATAAAATGGATGTAATATATTACATAAAAGTTATCCAAGAACCAAATATTATTTCTATTTTAAAATAATTTGTTTTCATTTTATTTGATTAATTTTAAATATCTTTAATGAATCCTCCAAAACCAATATTATATTTTATGGTTTTGAAATCATTTTTATATAAACACGACTCACTTCCATATCACCAAGGGTATTATTTTAAGGAGTTAAGTTATTTGAAATTTAAATTATTAATATCACTCCTATTTGATATAAACCATTACAAAAAAAACTGTGTGATGGTTTTTGGTTTTGATTACTTTATCATATAGAGTCTAAAACCTATGTTTGGAAATTAATAAAGAATGTCCCTCTCTTTTGCAATAAAAACCCACCCAATATCCCATTTCTCTTTAATCAAATATCATGTATCATTATGTTAATATTTACTTCCCTCTCCATATCCCTCCCAAGGTGTCCCAAATCTCTTAAGAATCTCCTCTCAGGCTTTTAGAAGTTCCCTCTCATGGTAATGGATCCTCCCCTTCTCCTCTTTAATCAAAAACCTTTTTTATATTATGCATTTTGATTCCAAATTAATCATATTGTAATATGTTTTTATATATCTATCCTACTATAATTATGATTTCCATGTGATGATGTACCCATTAACTCTCATTAAAACCTCCAATTAATCCTTATGTACCCTTATTATGCTACTAAAATTATCTAGTGATTTTACATGAAAAACATTATTGTAGTGAATACCCATCTCCATCTCCACTCAAGGGTATTCACTTAGATGTTATTATCCTTAATTTATTTGTAAATTCCATGTATTTAACCCCAACTCTTTTATGATGGAATTAAAATTTATCAATATTATATTTATTTTGTATGATCTATGTGGAAATCTTATGCATGTACGTGATATGAAAATGATGGGTGTGTCCAGATAGTTCTTCAATGCACTGGGTAATGTTTTTATCTCATGATATTCCATTATGGTGCAAGGGAGGTTATCATATATACAATATGTTATGATTTCTAAGTTATATCCTTAGATTATATTTATGATGTCATTTTTATGTTGTTTCCACATTCCCATGTTTCCTTTATTCGTTCATGTTTATCATGTCTCATTGTTTTTAGATTATTATTCTCACACCTCTTATGTTACCTTGGAATACCTATTGGTTCACATGTACTTGTTTACCTTACTCTATGCTTTTTCTATTCCCTTAGTAGGCTTTATAGATATCCCCTTTATTATTTATGTCCTAGGTTATCCTAAGTATTATAAAGAATCGATGAAACATAAGTCCTTGTTATGTAGTTTTATAAATAAAGTTGTTGTGTTTATATTTAAATATTTTATGTTATGTACCTAATTTCCCAAAGAAACTTGGCCCAGTGATCTTAAAGTTTGTAATATGCATTCCTTTATATAATAAATCATTAAATAATGTTTATTAAGGATATGGGTTGTCATAGTATCCATGTATCTCTATATGCACTCATTGCCTTTGCTATGACAAATGCATATCACAAGACACTTGTATTATAGGTCAATGAGTAACTATGACCATAACCCTCCATGGAAGGCTGAGATATCCCAAATATTGTGCATAGTTCTATTTCACTTATCCCCTTGAAGATTTTATAGATTATGATCAAATTATACCTATCAAATATACATAATGAATTAATTAAAAAATGTAAATAATTTTATTAAAATAAAAATACATTTCCAACTAAATAATTTTCTTACTGTAATATTAGAAACATCTGGATCACCCACCTTATGAGTCCTCATCAATACTGACATTGGATCAATGGTCTCATCTCATTGGTGTAACTATAATAAAGGTTTCCACCAGCTAGATATTTATATTCATATTATTCTAAAATATTTTCAATATATGAATAATAAATGAATTCAAAACAAAAGTTATATCTAAGCTACGACATGTGTTTACTGCCAAGCCTAGAAGGAATTATCTACAATTCACAATAACATGAATAATGATCATACAATATTTCTATTCCATTTATTGAGTTAATGAAAATTTTAAAAATTATAGTCGCTTATATATTAAAATAATTAAATTTTTTCATCACCGCCTCACTTAACCACAAATGTAATTCCCTTCTCTATACAATCATTTGAAATTAAAGGGAGAAATTTGAATTTTCAAATAAAAGGATACCTAAGATTTTTAATATGGGATTTAGAATAAAATTTTGTAAGTTTTAACATCCCTAAGGAATAATTATATATGAGGAACATGGATTAAAATGTTTCCAAATGTTTAGCAGAGAATCAAAGGAATTTTGGTGGCATGAGGCTATAGAATATAGTCATCTTCTCACTGGTGGCATGGGAAGTAGTCTTATGCCACTACCAGACTCCCTGTAAATTCATTTTGTGTTTTAAAGGGAAAACTTTTTCCAAATTTCCCCCACAGGTATTTAAAATGGGATCCCCTATTTCTCCCTTATTTTGTCCCATTAACCAGCCCCTCTCCTCCCCATTATTCCCTTAGTCTCCTCTCAGATTTGGGGTGTTCCTTTGGAATATTCTAGTGATTAAAGTTGAGTCTCTTCCTTTCTTATCCTCTATTATTCTATTTATACTTCATATATAATTCTTTGGTTCCTCTAGTAAGGGTTTTTAGATGATTATATTGGATCATAGGGTATCATCCATTTAATATGTGGATTTTTCTCATCTAAGGAAGAGGTTGTCCTGAGACACTATCTCTATGCATGCGCTCAGCATTTTGATAGAGGTATGTCACCATTTGGAATTTTATTGTGTTCTTAATTAAAAATAATACTAATTTCTCATGTAATTAGTGATAAACATTAACTATTTTTTGTAGATTGCGGTCAAGTGAATTACATGTGTCGTTATCAAGTATTTGGTTATAGTTCAAGCATAGTGGGGCTTTCTGATGAGTTTTCCAAGGGGATGTAAATATAAATTTAATGATAAATTTATTTTCAATTTTTTAACTAATTATAATTGATTGAAATTAATTAAACTAAATTTTTTGTGACTCAAGTTTGGGCCTCAAAAGTATGGGTGTTGAAGAATGGATATGGAAAACCATAGCAGTAGCTATAAACCCTTGTAAATAAAGAAGGAAAATCTTAAAATAATGTATATCTTCAAGGTAGTAGCTCTATGGACTTATGCATGGTGTTTATATGTATGTTTGTCTGAAAAAACTTCATTAAGGTGATACACCCTATTATTATTTAATTTTTTCATTTAATTTAAATTAAATTGTTAAAATTGTATGAGAACACAATATTAAAGGGACAAGGTGTCTAGGCCATTGGGGACCTGGTGCACTATATTGACGCCTCGACCACTGATGGTTGAGACCTAGACTAAGAGGATACCAAAAATCTTAGGCACCTTCAATAGAGGGTGTGATGTTATATAATATGGATAGACCTAGTATGTTGTGTGAAGACCATTGAGACATGTTTGGCCTAGGTGTGTACCATATGAATATTATAGATGGGTTGAGTGAGCTTACAATCCTAGAGTGACCTTGGACATAAATGTGGGCCTTGGGATATGTCTTGGGAAAAACACTGGTGAGTATTAACAAATAGGACTATGAGTTTGTGTTGTGAATGTGAGAATGTTGATTGGAATTACATACCCTAAGATACGGGTTATGAGATAAGTGAGTTGGGATATTACTTAGGACCCTTGTTGGGTTCCCTTATATATGTGTTGACATAGGTGACCTATATTCCAACCCATATATTCAATACACTTTAATTAATGATTTATTATATAAAGGAAAACATAATAAAACCCATATGATTGTGAATCCTAGTGTTTTTTGGAAATTAGGTGCATATAATATCAACTTGATACATGGATACAACAACAATATTGAAAACTTCCTTAACATTCCCTAAAATTCCATCATTATTCTAAAACTACATTGGATAACCTAAGGATGTACATAAGAAAGGGGTGAGATATAAAGCCCAATAAGGGAATAAACATAACATAGTTAATGTTAAAGCCTTATATGTAAGAAAATAAGAATATCATGATAACATAAGAGGGATTTGAGTCATAATATTGAACAATGATACATGACAAAACATGATAACAGAAAGGCAATAAGGGAATATGGAAGCAACATAAAACATGGACTCATAAACATAATTCAAGGATAAATTACAATAAAACATAACATAGTTTACTTATAATAACCTCACAATAACCATACATGTAATATCATGAGATTAAGACAATATCCAATGCATTAGTGGGCTATATAATTCTGGGCCCACCCATCACTTTCATATCATGTACATGCATAAGTATTCCATATAGATCATTCAACATAGGATCATTTTTCATCAAATTTAATACCACAATTAAGGAATTTGGGATACATAAATGTAATTCTCCAATATATGAAGTATATATACATCTAGTTGAATACCCATGAGTTGAAATGGGGATGAGTATTCACAAAAACAATGTTTGTCAAGGAAAATCGCAGAATATTTTCGGTAGCATAACTAGGGTCTCCAAGATTAATGGTAGGTATTAATTGGAGTGAAAGTAGTCTACTATAGATTTTATATAATAAGGGAATTAATAGTAGTATGTAATAACACAATCCAATATGAACAATTCATAATTGAAATGAAAAGGACAATGAAGGTGCTTCAATAAAGAGGAGAAAGAGAGGATCTCATACCTTAAGATGGTGCTTCTAAAAGCATGGGATAAGCTTTTGGAGAGATTGGGAGATCCTTTGGAGGGATATAGAGATCAAAGGTTAGAGTAATTTAATTCTCCAAGGTTCTTTAGTGAAAATAAATGGGATCTAGGGTGTGTTTATATAGGAAAAGAGAAGGGGGTTCTTTATTATTTTCTAAACTTTGGTTTTGGAATCTAAATGATAAAGCAGTCAAAACAAAAAATATTACCTAAGTTTTGGCGAATAGTGTCTCTCAAATTGGATTGTTTTGAATTATTTTGTAATTTTATGAATAATTCTAATTAAAATAATTCTCTTGTTCATGTGGAATTGAGTCATGTTTGCACAAAAATGAATTTAAAACCTTAGAATATAATATATATTTTTTAGGATTTATTTTGGGTTTATAAAATTAATAAATTAAACTATAAAACACATCATTTTAAATGGAAAATATATATTTGGTCATGGATACCCTTTATGGAATATATTACATTACTTTTTGGCCATTATGAATTCATAATTTGTTTATGATTGTCTCTGAAAATTATTAAAAAAACATTATTCGATAATTTCAATGTGATAATTTAAAAAATAATATTTATTTTATCCAAAAAAATATCCACTTATTATAATTTACACTTTTAAATAAAAAATCCATATTTTTATAAAAATACTTGTTTTTTTACAGTAACAGTTTTCTGACGCTTATGAATTATTTTTGGACTTCATAAAAGTATATTTTCATTTATATTTAATAAAAAATTATTTAATGATAATATTTTATTAGAATATAATTAATTTAAAAAATTATTGAATTAATTAAAATAGTGTTTCTTTATTGAAACAATATATTTCAAAAATATATATTTTTTGTTTCATTGTATCATAGTATAATTTTAATCAAACTCGTTATCTAATCATTTGAAAAGTATTATTGAAAAGGGATAAATATAATTATTGTTTTATTAAAATAAAATATAAAAAATCACAATGTTAGGTTCTAGATACATAGACCATTATTACACCAGTGAATTCCCTAAGGGCAAGGTGTGTGATGGTGAGTCTTTCTTGGGGTGGTTCTGTATACATGGTTTGGGTCATGATCTCGATGAGGTTGAACTTCTCCCAAAAATGGTTTCACTAATTTTTTAGTTGTTTAATATCAACATATGTTTAGTCAATGTAAAATTATAGTGATGTTTCCTCCATAAAAACCTCTGACAATTGGTTTTTATAGGGTATTATTCTTGTGGTGGAAACCATTTCTTCTTTATTTTGTGTCAATTGGACCATATCATAACCTTTAATATATAATAACCACTGGATCATTATTCTATGGATATATAATCAATAGTTATTATGCTTAATGGTATTTTAAATCTTAAAAGATATAACATATAATGGTCCAAAACCAAATTTATGCATGTGTTCCCATTTATTGGTAAGGAATTTACTTATTTAAAAATGGAATTTCATTCATAAAATTTTATGATGTTACATTATTTACCCCTTTATAAATTTCACCATTTAAATTTTATTACATACACTAAAATAGATGAGGGTACTTGTGTTTTATTTACTCTTCCATATCCCAATTTTCTTCCCCAAACATGTTGTTTTTATACAACAATTTGACCATGTTAGTTTTCTTGTTTCATAGAAATTTGTATCTATGATCTAATGTCTTCACCGGATGCTCCTTGTATGAAATATCATTCTTTAAGGGTGACAAATTTAGAATAATTACATGTGAGGGGTTTGGTGTGTACTTCCTCAAGAGGGATACATGGAACACATCATGTATTTGAGAGAGGTTGTGTTAGAGTTCTAGTCCATATGATACATCTCTAATGAAATCAAGGATCTAAAAGGGGTCAATTTTTCTAGGACTAAGCTTTACCATCTTCACAAACCACAATAATTTCTCCCATAGGGATATTTGAAGGAACAATTTATCTCTAACCTTAAAATATTGGTCTAATCAATGGTTGTCTACATAGATTATTTTTAAAATTTAAATGAATTTCATATAATGAAGAATAGTTTGAACCTTATCTATAATCTCTTTGTTAATATTAGGTCACATATACATCTTCTCTCCAACTTCTTCAAGGTATTTTAGATTCCGAAACCTCTTCCCTTAAAGATACTCATAATGATTTATTTGAATTCTAGAATAAAAACTCATATTAAATGAGAATTACACTAGGGAAAAGTGTTGATCCCAACATCCATAAAAATCCATTGAACATGATCTAAACATATTTTCTATATTTTGGATGGTAATTTCAGACTAAACATCCATCTAAGGGTGATAAGTAGTGTTGAAGGTCATTTCTATATTCAATTCTTACTGAAGGCTTCTTAAAAAACATTAGGTAAACATTAGATCCTTATATGGTACGATAATGATTTGAACTCCCTGAATTATTACCACTACCATTATGTATATCTTGGTGATTTTTTCAATCTAAAAATTGTCTTTAATATAAATAAAAATGAATTGACTTTGTAAGGAGATCGACTAACACAGAGATGGAATTATTTCCATTAGATATCTTGGGGAGTCCTTTGATGAAATACATGGTCACATTTTACCATTTCCATACTGGTATGAGAAATAGTTACATAATACCCTTAGAATTTTATTTAATCCTTGATTTTCTGGCATACCAAGCATCAAGATATAAACTCTACAATCTCCCTCATCATGTTATCCACATGAAACTTTTGCTTCATATATATTTACATCTTATTACTTCCTGGATAAATAGAGAAGGAAGAGTTTTTCACATAGTTTATAAGTTCCCTATTTAGTTATGGTTTTGAAGAGAAGCATAATTGGGTTCTAAACCTAATAACTATATATTAAGAAAAGTTGAACTCTGCAATATTCACTACCTTTTTCTGTATTAGCTCGTCATATTTCAAGGACTCTTTAATACTCGCAATAATAGATGGTTGATAAGTAATTTGGGAAATTTTGGACAAGGATACTTTTATTATTCCCATGTTCATCCACTAAATTTATAATAAGATTGGATTCCTTGGAATCTTTATCATAGATAGGGTTGATAAATCCATTCTACTCATAAAATCTACCAATTTTTTTTATTTCCCATGATGGAAATGGATTAAACGATCATAATACTTAATCATCTATAATAATATATATTTTTTCATATTTACCTCCTTTTGTGTGAATATTTACTTGAAGCTTTTCTGATCCATATATATGTCACACTTCTCCCCAAGGAGATAATGTTGCCAAATCCTTAATGTGAAGATCACTTTATCCAATTCTATATCAAGAGTTGTGAAATTATTCTCAAGTATATTAAGTTGCTTGTAGGAATATGATATCACTTTTCATCTTGAATGTGTGCACAAACCAATCCCTTTTTAGATGAATCATTATATAACCTAAATCCTTCCCCTCTAGTGGGTAATGTGAGTACCATTTCAGTTATTACCATATTCTTAAACTCTTAGAATATTTATTCACATTCATGAGACCTGACATAATTTACTCCATTCTGATTAAAATTGGTTATTGGGATTCAAAATCATGTTAATTTTATCATAAATCAAACATAGTACCCAGTTAATCCAAGGAAACTATGGTTTTCCATCATAGATGTTGGTCTTGGTCATCCTTTAATTGCCTCATCTTTTTAAGGATCCAGATATATTCCATTGTTGGTGATTACATTCCCCAAGAATGTTACTTTCTCTAACCAAAATATGAATTTACTATACATTGAATATATATTTTCCTACCAAAAGGTCTTCAGAATAGTATTAAAATAATCCTCATGATCCTCCTTTATTTTATAATATATATAAATATTTTCTATAAAGACTACCACAAAATTTTGAAGATAATATTTAAAGTCTCTATTAATCAAGTACATGATGATTGATAGATAATTATTGAGTTAAAATGTAATCACCATGAACTTGTGTTTCCCATACATTGTACAAAGAGAAGTCTTGGGAAAATCCTCCTTCTTCACCTTTACATGGTAGTACCTCGACCGAAGATACACCATAGATAAATAATAGGCTACACATTGCAGATCAAACAATTCATCAATCTATGGAAGAGGATAATAATTACTTATTATGGTCATTTTGAGATCATAATAATATATGTAGTGGTGAATTGATCCATCCATATTCTTGATGAAGAGGACCGGTACACCCCATTGTGAAGCACTTTGGAGTACAAGCCCGTTATCATGATTATATTGTAGTTTATTCTCTAAATATTCATGTCCATCAACAACCATTCTATATGGAATCTTATATATTAAAAAATCTCTAGTTATAATTTTTATTGAGAATTCAAGCTCTCAACTAGGAGTAAAACTATGGAATTATTCAGGAAGCACAATAGTGTATTCCCTCATAATGGGTATTTCTTCAAGGATGATTTTTTACTTAGTCTCAATCATTTGTTCTATAAAATCTTGCTCAAAATGAAATTTACATGCTTGAGATGTCGATAAAATATAAGATTAATCCTTATATTTGAACTTGTATAGAATCATAGAATGATTCATTATATGAAGGGTGATTTCCTTCACTCAGCAATTCATGTTAGATCTATATAATGAAATCAAATTCATGCCTATAATTGCATCTAATTATACTAAAGGGAGTATCATAGTGTTGTTTGGGAAGTTCAACCTATATATATGGATAGGGTAGGAGTTATTTGGTTGGGATTTAATAATTTACTCATTTTCCATTTTCACTGATAACTCGACCTCCATATTTTGAGGTGGTATTTGAATAGTTCTACTAAACTTGTGTGATACAAAATAATTCATAGAAACGGAATAAAAATTATGTTCTCTATTCTTGAATAAATAACTATAATACTTATCACTACTTAGTTTTTAGGATCCACCTCCAAAATTGTGATGGAATAACTCACCCTTTCTACCTTGGATGTTTTTGGCATCAATTATCATCAACAAAACTTGTCTTAGAACATTGATTCAGAAAGTTCACTTGTTTATTTTAGTTTAAATAGTGTACAATAGGTTGAGGGTTGTTTGGAATATTCCTTTTATCCATCATATTGGTGGGTTTCTCTCATTGGTAATCACTAGACAGGTTCCCTTCCTTTCCAAACCTAAATCATTTTCTCATCACCTTTATTCAATTTTCACGATGCTTCTTCCCACACTTATGACAAGTGGGATGTTGGGATTTCTTTTTATAGTTAGATTTCTCCAACATTCCTCTAGAATGAAACTCCATTTTCCACTTATTATCCCTATGATAACATTGAGATTAACAATTATCCATATCTATATTGAGGTAACATCGGACAATTTACTCATAAATATCAATGTCCTAAATTTCCATGGTTTTCTATATATTTAACTTCATCACGCCAAATAATCAATCAACATTATATTTGAGGGTAACAATAAAGTAAGAGGCATATCATTAAAGTCTTTTAGATTTTTTCTCATATTCTCTAATGGATTCATCTTCCTTTTTCCTGATGCTAAGGAAGTACCTATCTATTTTAATTCAAACAGTGTGATAAGAATATTTATTAAATTATATTTTTTGTAATTCCTTTCACCCTGTCACTTTGATATCCTCCTCAGGCTTCATATTCTTGACCAATGTCAACCATTGGTCATATTATCCTTCCATATGATAAACATACAAGAATAAATTCTCTTAATCAGAGTATTTAAGTATAGAAAAGATCTTCTCAGTGGAGTTAATCCATTTCTCTATAATTAAAGGATTAGAAGATCCACTAAAATCAGAGGACATCATCGCTTAATAGTCTCAATTTCAACTGATAATTTATTATGGGGATTTGAAAATTCTTCCTGATTCATGTTTTGGTTCAAAACCGAATTCAATTGATAAAGTATTCTCATCAAGTTTACAATTACCACTCCCATCAATTTGGGAATCTCGTTTTGGCAGTCATCACATTACCCCTTACATTGGTTATTTTCATGGTTTTTCCTATTCTCATCCATTGACTAAAAATAAAAGAAAAAATAAGGGATGATAATTTTTATTCTATTAAATGTGTAACTGGGAAACCATAAACATTAAAGGGATAACTCATAAATGATAAATACTCAATAACCTATGAATTTATAGCTTTTAATCTAATTTATCCATTATCTATTTCATAAAATAGAATCTTATGGGAATTTTTGTTCCCTTAACAATGCTTTGTAATAAGATTATGAATTCATCAAAGAATGTCCCTAGGAGTTTCAATATAGGTGTAAAGAAATTCTTTATTTTGTGTATAATTTCATGATCGAGTCTAGATCAAAATACTATTTTCATGGTTGTTACCCCTATGTACATTTTTTGCAAGAGCCGCATCTACTTTTAGTCTTTAGATAGTGATTTATTTTCTTGGAAACCACTCACTCTATACTTTACCAAAATTTAGGGATGTTTTACTATGTTTAGTCATATCCTTGAGGTTTTCACTAGGGTTTTCTAACCTAAATCCCAAAAATAACTATACTTTCCTCTGATACAAACTATGACAACCCATATCTTTAATACACTTTAATTCATAATTTATTACATAAAGATATAAATAATAAAGTATAAAAGATCACGAATCCTTGTGTATTTGGTAAATTAGGTTCATATAAAATAAACTTAATACATTGATACAACAACATTATTGAAAAATTTCATAACATTCTCTAAAATTCCATCATTATTCAAAAACTACAAAGGATTACCTAGGGATGTACATAAGAAAGGGGTGATATATAAAGCACTATAAGGGAATAAAAATCATGGAATAAGGTAATGTATTACATTTGATCCAAGAAGCATATCATGATAACAAAAGAGGCGTAATAATCATAATATTGAACAATGTGACATGATATAACATGATAACATAAAGTAAACATAGGAATTTTGAAACAACTAAAAACATGGAATCATCATCATAAGTCATGGATAACCACCAAGAGAACATAACATAGTGTTCTTAGGATCACCTCTAATGCACCATATATGGTATATAATGGGATTAAAACATTAGGAAAGTCGTTAGAGGTCTATGTAATGGTAGACCCACACATCACTTTTATATCATTCATATCCATAAGTGGGCCACATAAATTGTCAGTTTGGAATGACTATGATGAAGACACAAAAGGGGGGTAATTTGTGATTATTTAAAATGTTCAATGGATTGAAAATAACCCACTTTATATGAAGAAAGTATATTCATTCTCTATTTAAGATGAGTGAGCAGTATAAATAAATAAAGAAAAGAACAAGGTGATATAGAGTGGTTCAGGGCACAAAGATCCCCTGGTCCACTACACAAACGCTCTCATAATAAGCTTGGTTATTTTAACAAATAAGTCCTTTTACTGGGGACTTTTGTAACTAAGTATAGATAAGTGATACATTTACAATAAGTCTTTCACAAGGCCTTTTAGTTATTTTACAAGGAATTGAAAATCTGTAGCTTAGTTAGGGAAGTTGATACTCCTTCACCACTATGAATGGATCTGATGAGCTGATACTCCAACAAATAATTAGAGAATTATTTGATTGAGAAAAACAAGTTTTTATCATAGTTTCAGTAGAAACTAACAAATGTGTTGGATATTCAATGACGCAAAGCAGCAACAAAAATAGTCTTCAATATTTTCATAGGATTTCTTCAGACAATGATAAAAAAACTAGACATATTAATAAACATATATACCTCAAAATTGTACCTATGAAAGAAATGACATGATTTTATTTCCAATCACATGTATTCTTCCTTTCTATTCATATTTTTACATACATTTCTAGAATATGAAAATCTCAATATTTATACTGACGATCAAATAGTTATAGGTCAAACCATCTCTAGAAGTACCGCATAATAAATCAAATATATTTTAATTAAAAATTTTCAAAGAGGGTTGTAACATCCCCTAGAAATAGGAATGATTTAACACATTGAGTACAATCCTTTCAATCAGTTCTAAAACATCTTTAAAGGTATATTTACTTCTAGAGAGAGTGTTATAGAAAACACAGATAATAATGTTAATTCAAAACTCTGTTGTTGACCCATTAAATGTAGGTTTCCTTTGTATATCAATAAAATCGATAAGTAGGTTGGAAAACATATGGTTTTTCACAAAATTAAGGTTGACGAACCATATATTTAATCTTCAAATGTAGGGTTTCTTCCAAATGTAGTTTTTTTGATCCATACTTTTCCAAAATCATAGGGTATGTGATCCATATATTTTATTCCAAACATAGGGTTTCCAAAACATATCTTACACTTACAAATGTTGGGTATGAACACTGTTTCCCGAATACTTCCAAACACATCCAGAATACTTAATTAAATATTTAACTACAGATTAACAACTTTTATACACTTCCAGAAGAAAAAATAATATTCTAACGAATATCATCTTTCAAAAATTCACTTAAATGAAAATTTATTATTAACATAAACGTGGTTTTCTATGAGACTAAAAATTAAAAATAAATTAATCAAATTATTGAATCAACGTATTCTCAAAAATATCAACCTTTTAGATTATAAAACCCCCATAATATAAATATTAAAATTAAAAAAAATTGTTATAAGAAGAAATATTCAAAAATATAAGTAAATAAATTATAATCACATTTCTCCCTTTGATGAATTTATCATTTAAATTTCTCCCCCTTTTGTGACGTCAAAAATAAGAAAATAAAATTCAATAATCCAAAATTTCTACAAATTCATGAGATAAAACATATAAAATATTATTCATTGAATTATGATGGTTCTTAATGAATGTTCTAATCACTAAATCCATGATATAACACTTGATAACCATTTAAAATAACTTCCCATTACATATTTGAGAAATATATCCATGGAATTAAAATATTTTCAAGGAATAATGGATTTTCAAATAATTTCTTCATATGTCATAATAGAGAAAAGCATTTATGTCTATTTATAAAATAGTTTATCTATTGTGACAAATTTTAAATAATCAAACATTAAGAACATAATTACTTAAGATTACTAATTATATAAAATACTGAGAGTATAAAATTATAAAATAATTTATGAAATAATTTATAACATATGTGTTAATAAAAAAAATATTTTGACAAACGATATGTAAAATATTGACTTTAAATAAACAATAGTTATAAAATAAAACATGTATTTTTAAGAAGGATTAGAAAAATCATCTGAACTTTACAAATGATGAAATTTTTTACTTAAATATCATAAAACTTTTGATAATTGCTCTATTATTATTTGAAAATATGCAGATCTTTGATTCAACGAATATGATGAGAAAAGTTTGACAAGAGACTCATTTGTTGCATCAAGATCCAGCTTTTTATTAGCTTCACTTCTGAGTAACTGCATCTAATTTAAAATTTCTGTATTAAACACTTCAAATTATTCTTTTAAAATCGAAATTTCTTTCAAATTCAGATACTCCCATTATAGTGTATCAAAAAAATTGAAATAGATTCTTTTTTAATCTCTTCATGCGCCTTTCTAGATGAATTCAGATCATCACGCAGCTTCACTATTTATTATTCAAAGTATTAACCTTAAAAAATATTTATTCATTATATATTTCACCTTTAACCGTTTCAGGTGAATTAATTTCTATTTATTCATATCCATAAACATCCTTATCTTTTTTAGAAAAAATTTCAAACACATCCTTAACATAAGAAATATACTATTCTCCAAACTGATCAGAAGAAGGATTACTTTTAGTTTTCGTTTGAGAAAGAATTTACTCTGAACATGAACTTCTTGATCACTTCAGTTTTCTCAGACTGATTTTAGAGTAATTTGAACAAGATATTTCAAATAATAAGTATAAATAAATTGACTGGTTGTGAGAAGAAGACTCTAGGGTTCTAAAGAGTAAGAAGGTATTTTTTTCTGATAATTTATAGACAACACTTCACATTGTCAAGATGAAAATATAGGATAATCAATTCATAGTTTAAATTTTTAAAGAACATTTTATTGAATAAATCTATTCAGATTAAAAATGTAATGTAAATGAATAATATTTCTAAGAAAATGAAATTTAAAGAAAATAGTAGGTTTAAAGGATTAAACCTAGAATATAGTTTTTCAAAAACCTATTTATAATTAAATATTTCCTATATTTTCTAAAGATGGTTTTATTATTATTATTTAAATAGAAATATTATCAATTCAATTATGTAATTGTATAGACTAAATTTTAACAACTTGATTCAAATAGTAAGGAAATATCTAACAATTAGACAAAAACGATATCTATCCCCTATATAAAATAGTTAATACACTAATATATATATATATATATTGTATTGAAATACTTCTAAGATTATAGATTCCATCTCTAAGTATTTTTCGATAACAAACTACTTCATAGTTCATCACTACTTTGTTAAGACAGAGATTTCCATATAATACATAGAATTCCACATAATGATTTAATGATGTAGTTAATTGGTGCATTACTAAAAATCATTAAATACAAGTTCCTTTTGGTAGCCATATGATTTTGGGTCTGGAAGTTTTAGTAACTAGTGTTTTGGGGAACCAAATCAATTTATTTTATAAAGATATTTTACTATTAAAGTTAGATAATTATTTTGAACAATAAAAATTTCTAACACCAAAAAATAGAGGTTTTATAATGAAAAATTAATTTGTATAATGTCCATTAATACCGAAATAAAAACATTTAACATTAAAAATTCTTTTCCTATTCGAACTACGAACAAAATAATTTCTATAAAATTTTGTTCTTTCACCATTACAACATATTCCAAGTTTTCCTTTGTGAATTTTATTTTTACCAAGAATTTTATTTAAATAATTTTCTCCTTTGATATGAATACTAGAAGCTTATTTTAAATTATCAACTTTAATCAATAATTATATAATTTTTGTTTCATGTAGATCACATTAAATTTTGGAACAATTGGATTTTAAATCTAAAATTATTTTTAATAAAATTTATTTATCAAATAAAATAGTAACGTAATATTTTCTTGGTTTTCTATGATCTTCCTTTAAGGATTCAAATTTATTTTAAATAATAAATAAACACTTAATCAATTCAGAATTTGTAATTTTTTCATAATTAAAGAATTGAGAGTAAAAATATTGCACGTCATTAGTTTGAGTCATAAGATATACCATTTGATTTTTATTTTCGTTATCAGATCTTGAAAAAGATTCATCATTTTAACCAAAAGAATCACTCTAATTAGCCTTCATAATTTTCTTTCCTTTTCTTTTACAATCATCTTTCCTTTGAGTTTTATGAAAAGGATAGTGAAAATTTTTATGACCTTTTATTTTCATTCCTGACATCTATTTTCTTCAACTATTTTCTTTATTTTGCTGTATAGTTTTTTAAACCTTTTTACAAGATTTAATAAATTTTAATTAAAATCTGGATGAATCGAGTCATATGATTCATCCATAGTAGTTTAAAGATAATATTCTTGTTATTTGAAATTATTTTCAACTTTATTCGTTATGTCATCTTCATACATCATCAATGTTCCAATCAGTTTTTTAATTTATAATTATTCAACTAGTGTGGATTAAAGTATAGTTTCTGATATTCAATTCCAATTATAGGGTAAAACTCTAATTAATTTTAATTCTTGATCTAATTTCTTAGTTGTACCTCTCAAAAGCAGTAACACTATTGAAAATTTATGTCAGTATCCCATTCATAGAAGTAATATTTTCATATTCATGTATTCTGAAAGTATCAAACTTTATCTTTAGAGTAGTGTATCTTAGTTGTCTGATATTTTTAGTTCCTTAATAGGCAATAGAAATGGTCTACTATATTACATATGCATTTTCACATTGAGAAACTCTATTAAACTCATCGGTCCCAAATCCATGGATAAGAGTATTAATTTATTTTAAATAAAGATTATATTATTTTTCTTGATCATTTTCCCATTTGTCTAGATCTTCTTTAGGAATTTCATAAGGATTTACATCCTTTAAATAAACTTATATTACAAGATTTTTCAAATAAATAATCATTCAAGCTTTCCAACATCCATAATTATCACCATTAAAGTAAGGAGTACGGATCATCGACATACATTCTCCATGATTATCCATTTAAAAAAACAATTTGTTTAAATATTTGACTTAAGTGTATTAGATATAAAATATACCATTGATATTGCACAAGAGTCCAATATTTGATACACTTATTAGAATCAAATAGAATAATAAATTATTTCAAAAAATGATTTAGAAAAAGTGCACAACCTATGATATTTCTTGTTGATGTCAGATAGAAAAAAAATTCAAGGATTTCCAAAAGGATAAATATATCAATAGAGCCGTGTGTTTGATACCACTTGTTAGGTAAGAATTAATATGACAATGACACAAGAGGGAGTGAATTGTGATTATTTAAAATCTTCAATTGATTCAAAATAATCCTCTTGATATGTAGAAATTATGTTACTTGTTTATTTAGGATGAGTGAGCAATGGAAATAAATAAAGAAAATAACACAACGGTATATAGTGGTTGAAGGAACAAAGATACCCTAGTCCACTCCGCCAATGCTCTATCAGTGATCTCATTGATTTTAACTAGTAATTCATTTTATTGGAGACTTCTAAAATTGAGTATAGGAATTTGATACCTTTATAATAAGTCTTTCACAAAGCCTTATAGTTCTTTTATAAGGACCCACAAATCCATAACTTAGTTAGAGAAGTTTATACCCTTTCATCACCATGATTGAGTCTGAGCGGCCAATACTCCAATAAATCAATAGAGATTGATTTAATTGAAAAAAATTTGTTTTAATCATATTTGCAGAATTAACTGATAGAAATGTTTGATCTTCAATAATGAACAACATCAAAAAAATAATCATTAATTTGTGTTTATGATTTCTTAAAATAGTGATAGAGAAAACACTAGATAGATGAATAAACATGTTTGTTTCCAAAGTGTACCTCTAAAAAATGAATTATCGAACTTGTAGAAGAATATATAATAATAAGATACAGTAATATAAACAATAATAATAGCAAGTCGATCCTCTAGATAAAAACATGTATGTCTCCGAAGTGTTGCTCTAAAGGAAATTAAACAGTTTTATTTTCAAGAACATCACTTTTTCCTTTTTAACCATAAGTGAACATGAATTTTTAAAATATGTACATATCAATATTTATACTGGTGATTGAACAACTCTAGTTCAAACTATCTCTATAAATACTACATAATAAATCACAAATATTTGTATTCAAATCTTTCAAAGAGAGTTGTAACATCCCCTAGAAATGGGAATGATTTAATCTATTGAGTACGAGCATTTGAATCAGTCATAAAATAGTTTTAAAGAGATGTTTTATTTCATTGATACTATTGAAAAAAATTAAGATAATATCTTAAATTTTAAAAACATTCATTAACCAGTAAAACATATGGTTCCTTCACGAGGAAACAAACATCAAAAGTTAGGTTGACAACATATGGTTGTTTATAAAAGTATGGTTGAAAAATCATAAGTTTATTCCTCAAACATAGGGTTTATTCAAAATATAGTTTTTTTGATCCATACTTTTCCAAGAGCATAGGGTATCTGAACCATATGTTTTAATCCAAATGTAGGGTTTCCAAACCATATGTTATGCTTACAAACATAGGGTATGAATAGTGTTTCTATAATACTTTCAAACACATCCAAAATACTTAATAACATATTTTCTCATAGATTAATGACTTTTATACACTTCTAGAATAAAAATGAATATTTAAAGAATATAATCTTCCTAAAATTAACTTAAAATTCAATTTATTAGTGACATAAATTTGGTTGTTTTGAGTATAAAAATCAATAAATAAATTAATGAAATTGTTGAATTAAAACATGCTCAACATAGATCATTCAACATAGGATCATTTTTCATCACCTTTAATCCCAAATTTAAGGATTGTTTGAAAAATATAAATAATTTCCAAATAAATTAAGTATAGGTTCATTTAGGTTAATACCCTTGAGTTTAAATGGGGATAAGTCTTCACAAAACAAATGTTTGTCTTGGAAATTCATAGGATAACTTTGTAAGGATAACCAGGATACTCAAAGATTCATGGGATGGAATAATGAGAGTGAAAGGGATATATCATCACTTTTAAATCATTATTGAATTAATAGGAATATGTAATAAAAAAATCCAACATGAACAATTAGAAATTAAAAGGAAAAATAAAAAGAATGTTCTTGAATAAATAGGAGACTGACAGGATCCCTTACCTTAAGAGGGTGCTTCAAAAATATTGAAAGTTTCTTATTGAGATTGTGGGAAAACTTTGAGAGGGATCTAGAGAGAAATTTCCAGATTAATGGAATGTTATAAGGTTTTCTAGTAATGATAAATGGGATCATGGGTGGGTTTCATTGTGAAAAGAGAGTCAAGTTCTTTATTATTTTCTAGAATTAGGTTTTGGACTCTATATGATAAAATAATCAAAACCACATAACTTCTAATAATTTTTCCCATTGTTTCTACAAAAGGTGTAGTTATTTTAATTATTTTAAAATTTTGGGAACTAATATAATTAAAATAACACCCCTGGTGATGTGGAAGTGAGTCATGTTTACACAAATATTATTTTAAAACCTTAAAATATAATATTGATATTTGAGGATTCATTATGGGTTTATATAGTTAATAAAATAAACTAAAATAAATTTAATTTAGAGGAAAATATATATTATTTTTCTTGGATACCCTTTATGTCATATATTATAACACTTTTCGGTCATTACGATGTCATAATACATGCTATATATTTATACTGTATTTAATTCTGACCCAAAAAATCGGCTATGTCTAGAAACTATGAAAACACCATAAAATAATTTTGACATTATTATTTAAAAAATAATATTTATTTTATATATAAAAATCTATAATTATGATAATTTACACTTTTAAGTCAAAAATCCACATTTATTTAAAAATACTGGGGTTTTTAACAATAAAAGTTTTTAGACCCTTACAAAAAATTTTGACTTCATATAAATTATATTTAATAAATTTTATTTGATAATAATTTTTTATTATAATATAATTTATTAAAAAATTCATTGAATTCATTATAATATAGTGAGTTGACTAAAACTATACATTTCCCAAAAATAATGTTTTTGTTTCTTCATATCAAAATCTAATTTTTATCAAATTCATTGTTTAATCATTTAAAAATTAATATTGAAGAGGGATAAATATAATAATTTCATTATTTTAATAATATATAAAAAATCATACTATTAGGTTCTAGATACATATCTATTTAATACACCAGCAAACTCTCTATGGGTAAGGTATGTGATGGAGAGACTTTCCTGGGGAAGTTCGGCATACATGGTTTGGGTCGTGATATAGACAATCTTGAACATCTATCATAAATGGTTTCACTCATTATTTAGTTATTGAATTTCATCATGGTCTTGGTCATCGGAAAATCCCGGTGATTTTATCTCCCTTAAATGCTCTGATAAATGGGATTCATAAGGTACAATCCTATTTGTAGAGGACATTACATATTTTGTTTGTGTCAATTGGGATTTATCATATCCCTTAATATATACTAAACATATGATCATTAATCCATGGAAATATTATCAATTATTTTTATGCTTAAAGATATTTTAAATATGAAAATATACAAATTATAATGGTCTAAAATCTAAATTAGTGCATGTGTTCTCATTTCATAATAAGGTATTTACTCATTTAATAAGGGGATTTTATTTATAGAAGTTAGTTTCATTACAACCTTGTGGTTTCACCAATGATGTATTGACCCTAATGAGAGGGTATTGCTTGGGATGGATAGAGATAAAGGGTTTCGACTTTCATCCAACCCTTATCATAACCCTTAATATTTACTAACTATATGATCACTGATCAATGGAAATGTTATCAATTATTATGATGCTTAAAGGTATTTTAAATATGAAAACATATAACTTATAATGGTCTAGAAACTAAATTAGTTCATTTGTTCTCATTTATTAATAAGGCATTTACTTATTTAAAAATGGGATTTCATTTATAAAATTTTGGTTCATTACAACCTAGTGGTTTCCCCAATGATGTGTTGACTCGAGTGAGAGGGTGTTCCTTAGGATGGATGGAGATAAAGGGTTCCGACATTCATCCAACCATGTCCCTTTCTCTTTTATATTGGGTCTCAGTATACACCCTTGGGGTGATTTTATTCTTGTATGGAAAACCCCATAGGGGAGGTGTTTGATATGTATTACTTAGCTGAGAAAACTCATATAGAGGAGGTATGTGTAGTATAGGTTGTACCTATATTGGGTGCAACTAGATATATGATTGGGATTCCATCGAATTGGAGCTAGAGATACTATTAGGGCTATAATGGATATGGAGCTCGGCATTGGAGATAGCATGGATTTGGATCGCAATATTGGAGATTCCATGGATTTGGATATTAGATGTTCGTATTGTCATGGGTTACATACCCAGAGTTTTGATGATATTGTTTGGATCTACCATATACTTTGATCTTTGTGTTGGAGTTTTCATAGATTTTGAACTTAGGGTTTCTGGACTATTGTGGGATGGGTCCCTGAAGTCTCAGGGGACATGGTTAAGGATTTCATTGATTTAGAGATTGCTTGTTAATGGGTTGGGATGATCATAACAATGTTCTTAGAGGCACCACTGCATATTTCAAAGAAGTAATGGTTTATCGGAGACTTGAAACTGAGGATTTATGATGGTTTATTTATTTATTTATTTTCTATAGTTCATTTATTTTTTTATCTTAGCATGTCACATTCATATATAACTAAATTTCTGATTATGTATGGGACTACATTGGTGCTTTCCTATTGATTATTATACTCACACCCTACCCAGGTGGCTATGGAAGTTGGTTACTCAAGACTCTCTACACTCATTGCAAGTACATGTTGAACTGAGATCCAGAAGTGCATGAAAGAGTGGGGTAGCTCAAGCGTGTATATAGAGCTTGGGATGAGGTATGGATCAGTTATTTTTTGAATCCCCTCTTATATTTGTTTTCTTTTTTTAATCCTTATATGTGATTATTCATGTAAGAATTAAAGTTTTTATGATTTTTTGCATACAATCATTTTATTTTCCTTCTCATGTTTTATTTATTTATGCTTTCTCCGTACTTTAGTATGCATGTTTTTTTTATATTTCTGTTAGTTCACACTATGATATATGGGGTATAACCTCCCCATGGTACCTCCTTAGACTCATTCTACTATTTTGAAGCCTATGGAATTTGGGGAGGTATGCTTTAGGTTACATGGTATTTTGATCTGGTTACTGTTTAGAGTGGTCTAGGTCAGGAAATTACAAAAACTCAACTGACTCCTTACATTGAGTAGGAAGAATGCCTATAGGAACTCTTTGTATGATGTCTAAAACACAATCAAATAGTGCTTACTGATCTCTCATCACCCTTACCTTATAATCCTTCCATAAATTTTAGAATTTGGAAACACACACTACTAGAAACTCATTTTGATAGGTTTTAAAATTATCCTATTTAATAACTCATTGGATATGATACTAATAAAAAGAAAACCATGAAAAATTAAATAAAAATTTTATTCAAACTATCGTCCATAATCTATTAATAATATTCAAGGGGAATTAAATCCAAGAACGAGTCATCAAAGTGAATCTATGGGGGTCTCATATCATATACCTTAGCTAATGAATCAAAACCCTCTCATCCTATCCAACTCGATATAGGGTGTCATCAAATAACACATCCAACCGAGTACCAAAGTTCAATGATCAAAAACCTCTACTAAGACCCATGTATCTACTATAAGATGAACCATATACTAGTAAACTTAAATTCATAATATAGTGAACAATATTTTATTTTTTAATTAAAAATAGAAACTGATAGAAGAACATTCTTATAGAAAATTAAAAAAAATAATATAAAAAAATAAAAACATACATATGAGAAATGACATATGAAACAACTTTATATTCCAATGACATATCTACATTTACAAAAAAGTAACTTAAATTAATAAATTTCTATACATATAATTCATAAATATTTTAAAAATTGTTAATCTTTTTTATATGTAACTGTAAAAAAATTATAGGCAAGCTTTCACAGATCATGAAAATCTATTTTATCACCTTCAACCGTCTCTATATACCATTGTATATATTATTTTCAGGCATATATAATATTTTGGTCGGAGTATTTTCTTATGAAAGGAAATAATATCTTTTTACTCTCATTCAATCCTAAAAAACCCCTTATGGACATTTTCACGACAACTTTTCTATTTTAATTAGTGTTGAAAAATTAACCCTTAACTACATGTGATGCTAATACAAAGGGATCATTTATTACTCTATCATATTTATATAGTATATTTTTAAAGTCTTACAATGTAAATTATAAATGTTTCACTTTCGTTCCATAAACTGGATAAACCCAATCACACCTAAAAAATATATATTTTAATCCATGGTTGTATAAAACCTAAATAATTTAACTCTTTTATCCATAGTAATAACACGAATCAATTGATGGAAAACCAACACCACTATTCTATTTTGATCGAATCATATAAACATTGCAAATATGAAATTGAAATTTGTTAGCATCCCATTAAATTAAAATATGAGTTGTAATAAATGGACCATCAGCTAGTCAGTTTAATTCTTGAGTCACTTTATGATCACCTGATTTCATCTTGTGAATCTGTAAATTTCACATAATTCAATGGATGAAGTTTTGAAAAATTTCACCATAGATACATTATAAAAATATTAAATCAATTATATATTCATATGTGAATCTTGAACCATTCATGAAATGTGATGAAATGAAGTTGTTGGATCTAATGATCAGTGGCATGGGGTATTTCTAGTTTTAACTTAGTGATATTCATCCTAAATTACAAAACATTAAAAGATAAGTACAAAATTAAATATAAAAAAACATGGTATAATAGATCAAGTATAAAACTTACTGTATCAATGGAATAATCAATGGAGTGTTGAAAAATACATATCAATGAGCTTATACCCACTCATCATTATCCATATAAAATGTTATCCCCTCTCCAATTAGACCTTAATAAATCCAAAAGGGTTTATCTAATTTTGTTTCAACCTCATAAATATATGATACATATTAATTTGTGAATACATTCATCAAATAACCATTGTAAATTGAGGCTTATAGATAATCTCTATTATGCACAAACTATTTTAATGGATCCAAGTATCATTATATTGGATACATCCACCTGAATTGTATGTGACCACCAGTATTGACTTATCTAGTTAAATATATGGGAAAATGGACCATTATATCAAAAAAAATAAAAAATAGTTTCTCTAAGTGAAATATTGTAAGTACAATCTTATCCTACATATTTTTAAAATCCCACATACAATGATCCATTGAACATAACTGTCTCAAAAAATTAAAAACATCAATAAATAGCTTAACAACATGGGTTAAAAAAATTACAAATTATAATTGTGATTAACTATCTAAGAAAAATATGATCATAATATCTTTTCAACCCTTGGGATGCCATGATCTCCACATTGACATGCTTGAAAATTATAGAGCAACTACCATCAAGCACCTTGACAAACTTTTAAATTGATAGAAATGTATCTTTATCTTTTTTAATCATCATGTAATATAAAACAAGTATATATTCCATATTACCCTCTCCCATCAATAATTGTAAAGGTTTTCGCAATATAATTTTGTTTAAATCATGCCCAAAATTGTCACTATAAATTGATTTCCCCTTAATTCCCAAAATAGGGCATAGTATATTATCACACACATATTTCTCCATGTGTATCACATCTAAATTATTCTGAAAAATATTATCTTTCTCATAAGTAAATTTGAAGAAAATAATTTTATTCTTCTAATTATGAATCCAATGTCTGTTTGTATAAGGAATGGGTGGCAATGTAGGAGCTAATAAATCATGAAAATCATAAACTATGATAATGTTTTCATGGTTATGTTTTGCTATAATTTGAACCAGTGGAATTATTTGTGGTGTCGGTTCATGCCCTTTGTTCTATAAATTGACACACTGTCATTTCTAAAATTTTATAGTGGAGGAAGAAAGTGTTTATGATAAATGTATTCCAACTTTATATAGTGATTAATCCATGCTGATTCCCCACTTTAATTACAACAAGGGAATGAGAATTCTCCTTTGGTATAACAAACTAATAAGCTAACATATGTTGGGAAGTTATTAATTATTCATAACAAAGAGACCCAAAGTCTAAAAATTTCATTTGCTTCTAAATAAAAAATCATTACACCATCCACACAAAATTATTATATCTCATTAATCAATTGTTTCATATAAACATCGATTTTATCGTCGAGTCCTCCTAATACATCAATAAGAGTCTATAGTAACAAAAATGGTTTCATCACAGACAACTGTGGGGAATTTTGTGTGAAACTAACACCACTAGCCACATACTATATGTCACACCAATCATAGACCTGAATGGGATAAAACCATATGCTTCCAAACCCAATAAAACATTATGACTATCTTGGGAAAAGACTTAGTGTCTTTGATCAAAATACTTCCATTCTAAGTTAACTTATCATACCATCTTTTTTCTATGAATTTAATGCCATCAGTTTAGTAATTTTAACTAACATAAAAAATATATTCAACATCAGTTCCAATGGGAAGTAACAAATCTTATTAGCAGTGATTTTTTTCCATCGATTCAATGCCCTATCAGATAGAATTTGACTACCTTATTAATATTTTTATCCTTCCACCAAGATATTAATAAATAGTATAAGTACAGAGTTGTAAATTCTCTTTTCTAAACAATATATAGTTGTAGATAAACACATCAATTGTATTATAGGTGATACCATGGTTGGGAGTTAATTTGCAAGCTTTCTAGTATGACTTTAGAATCTTTTCTCTAGAATAGAGTGCCTTATTGAACAATTCCAACAACATATAAGAGGTGGGGTTTGTCCAATGATTCAAGGTATTTGGGTGTAACAGTTCAATGATTAATGAAAATTTACTAAATTTAGGGCATCAATGATATAATTATGTATGTGCATCATCAAGAATTTCAAATAATTTCAAATTATCTCTATCTGCACAAGAACAATGATTACTCCCTCCAATGTCATAATTCATGAAATTAATCTCTTTAAGTTGAAAATAATGTGTCATTTCATTACATATTAGATTCATCAGATCAACTATTCTCGGATCAACATCCATTTGAAAATTTCTTAATTTGTGAAATGTAATAGTCTCTTCCACATGGTGTGTCCATGTCTTATTGTTTTTCAAAATACCATTTAGAATTAGATATTACCTACATGTCTATCATTTGAATATAAATATTTTTTCACATTTTATGCTCCTAGCAAAAAACAAATCAATTTTAAATCCACTGGTGAAATCAATACATTTCTTAATCCCCTCACAAGAATCAGCATAAAATCTATTCAGTAGATCAATCCATCACTTATCCATATTTTTATCCATAGAAAACAAATAATTGAAATATATAAATAATATTTTAAAAAATAATAATTCTTACATATATATAATAAAAATGTTCATATGAAAACAACATACTACACATTTTAAATATATTAGTAACTAGATATAACAACTTTTAAAACACATTAATGTATCACTACGATTGAAAGGGATTTTTGCGAGAGGCTATTTGGACGGGCCCATCGCCCATCGTAAATAGTCTTTTCCGATGGATTATTTGTGACTGGATTCATTTCCTATCCCAAATAATTGTAAATAAATAAATATTTTCAATGAGAAATCATTCCCATCACAAATAACTTTGGTGCACCTATGCGCCAAACTGTGGGAAAAGCTATTTGCGATAGGTATTTACTCCCATCCCAAATATGCTTCATCATTAATGTTATTTATGACGGAAATTTGTAACTCATCACAAATAATGTGTTGGTGGACTAGTATTTGAGACCGGTCCTATAATAAATACCTTATGTCATTAATTTTATTTGTGATGGTATTTAATAACCTTTCCCAAATAATCTGTTGGAAAATGAGCATTTGTGATGGGTCTCGTTGCCAATAACTTTTTTATCACTGACATGCTTATTTATGGTGGGTACTAATGGCGATGGTCCCTATCACAAATAATCTTGTCTCTACTAATCTAACCTATATATACCCCCCACCCAATTATTTTTCATTCCAACTTCCTCTCAGCTTTTATCTCCTCCTCTACTCACCCTTTCTCTTCACTTATTCATTTAAAAGATTATATTTTTATAGGGAAGTAAATTTTTAGCATTGCATCCGTCAAAAGCTTCAGTTTTGAGTTATTTATTTAATATTTTTATTTCTATTTTCATTTGTTTTATTTTATATTAGAATTTAGTATTATTAATTAGCATTAATTAATGTTAATTACAAGTAATTATTTAAAAATTAATAGTAATTATTTTAAATTACAAGTATTTACTTTTAATTAACAGTAAATTTTTTTAATGACAAGTTACTAGTTTTAATTTGCAATAATTCGTTTTAATTATCAATAATTTTTGTTATTAATAGTAGTTTCTTATAATTGAAATATAAATAGTATTAAATAATAGAATTTAATAAAAATTATAGATCTTAGTAATAAGTAATAATAATTTATAGTAATTTCTAATGAATAATAATAAATTGTAATTAGTGCTAATTAACACTAATTTTTAATAATTAACACTAAATATTAATAATTTAAAAATAATTAATAAGAATTAGTGATAATCAATATAAATTAGGAGTAATTAGTAAAATTATACCAATAATTCACAAAAATTTATGATAATTATTAGAAATTAACAGTAATTAGTAGAGATTAGTGATAATTAGTAAAAATTAGCAAAAATTAGCAGTTATTTGTTAAAATAAAATAAAATGAGTGGAAATTAGTTAAAATTAGAGAAAATGAGTGGTATTTAGTAAACGTTAGTGAAAATGAGTGTTAATTAGTAAAAATTAGCATAAATGAGTTGTAGTAAGTAAATATTAGCTATAATGAAAGGTAATTATTAAAAATTATTGAAAATTAGTGGTAATTAGTTAAAATTAGGGAAAATGAGCGGTATTTAGTAAACAATAGTAGAAATGAGTGGTAATTAGTCATAATTAGAATAAATGAGTTGTAATTAGAAAAAATTAGTGAAAATTAGCCGTAGATAGTAAACATTATCGGAAATGAGTGGTAATTATTTAAAATTTCCCATAATGAGGGGTAATTATTAAAAATTTCTCATAATGAGTGAAAATTATTAAACATTACCTATAATGAGATGTAATTAGATAAAATTAGTGGTAATGAGCAGTAATTAGTTCAAATTAGTAGAAATGACTGTTAATTAATTAAAATTAATATAAATCAGTGTTAATTAGTAAAAATTAGAAGCAATGGATTGGAATTACAAAAAGTTAAAGGAAATGAGCGGTAATTAGTTAAAATTACCAGAAATGAGTGGTAATTAATAAAAAATACCAAAAATTAGTGGTAATTACAAAAAAAACACCAATAATGAGCAGTAATTTGTAAATAAAATACTATCAAGGATGGATTTTTATTTAAAAAATACGGACAATGATCAGTTTTAGTAAAAAATACTACAAATAACCAGTTTTTTGTAAAAAATATTGGAAAAGAGTGGAATTTACTAAAAAATACCATCAATGAGAGATATTTAGTAAAAACTACCAGTAGTAATCAGTTTTTAGTAAAAAAATATGCAATGAGTGTTAATCACTAAAAAATTCTAGCAATGAGCGTTACTTACTAAAAAATACAATCATTGAGCATTATTCTGTAAAAACCACTGACAATGAGTAGTATTTAGTAAAAAATACTATAAATGAGCATTATTTAGTAAAAAATACCGGCAATGAGAATTATTTAGTAAAAAAATTAACAATAAACCAAAATCAACCACAATTAACCACAATTAACTATAATTAACCATAATTAACCATAATTAGTAATATATGATCGACCAATAGGTGTGAGGGAATCATGTAGTGATTGGGATGAAGGAAATTATAGCATTAATGAATTTTAGTGCCCTTACCTTCAAATAGTTTTAGGGAGAGATAGTCATTGGTAAACTCATAGGTTTACCCATTATTCTCTCTCCTGTAAATGGTCTGAATGTAGGGACACCGGAATTATTTCACATCGTCGGTGCCTTTGTCTTTTCTACTCCATGCTTCTCTCATGCTCCTTGGTTGACCTTATATTTCCCTTAATAATAATTAATGGTAATTAGAAAAAATTAGTGGTAATTAGAAAAAATTTGTGGTCATTTGAGAATTAGAATAATGTAGAGGTACTTAGACAGAATTGAAAATATTTATAAGTAATTTTAATTTTTTTGATTTTCTATTGTTATTTTTTTGATTGACACCAACTTATATGAGATTAAATATAAAAAATATTTTTTTTTGTTTTTTATGTTGTAGAAAAATATAGGACAAAAAAGTAGACAATAGTCTTTATTATAAGATCACAATTGGATAAATCATCACAGAAATCCAAATGGTTCTGGTATAAATCCTTTATATATTGAGGGTATTATCACTTTTAATCATTTTCATCATCTAAACCGGAATTTTTTTCAGAAGAAACAATTAAGTGTCCGAGTAAGATATGTGATCTGAGGTGGTTTCAGACATTTGAGAACATAGGGGTCATCTATTATGTTTTGGTTTTCAGAAAGATTATGTTTTTTGGTATTAACATGGTGAATGCAGTTTTTGATATGATACTAATAATTTGGTTCCAGATCCCTCACAATTTCAAACTTCAGTACATGAGTTTTTTGGTATATATTTCCAACACACTAAAACTCAGAATGATATTAATTTAAATATGGAGTTAAACCCATCTCAATTTTATGAGTTAGTGAAGTCTGTTGAAGATTATTACTAACCTTGTTGAAAGATAATTAAGTTTTAAGTTGTGAGAAAATTTATGGATATTAAATAAGATAATGGAATTTCAAATAGTTGTTTTGATTAGATATTCTCTTTGGTTAAATCACTCTTACCTGAAGGAATTGTTTTGCCTACAAATTTCTATAAGAGCAAGAGGCTAGTTTGAAATTTGGGTCTTGGTTACCAGAAGATTCATGCATGTTCAAATGATTGCATATTATATTATGGTGAAAACGATTCATTAGTTAGTTTTCCAATATTTAGAAAATATAGTTACAAGGAGGCTCAATAAGGGAAGTTTAGATTGATTTCCATTAAATATTTTGGGTATTTCCTGCTTAAACCCAGATTATAGAGTTTATTTATTTCACGAAACACAGCTTCATTGATGACATGATACAAATCAAATATATCAAACAGTAAAATATTAAATAATCCTTGTGATGGTGATTAATGGAAATATTTTGATCAAGAACATCCTTATTTTTCTTTAGAAGCTTGTAACCTACTATCGGATCTTCTACTAGTGGTTTTTTCCATTTGGTTCATATGGTAGTTAGTATTCTTGTTGGCACATATTTATAATTCCATATAACTTACCTACTTGGATGTTGAAGAATGAACCATATATCTTTTTAACATTATTAATTCTAGGAAATATAAAAAATAATATTTATTTTTATTTAAATCCATTTATTGATGAGTTAAATTTATTATGGAGTAATGGAGTTAGTACATATGATGTTGTTGAAAAAAATAACTTCCTAATGAAATCTACATTCATGTGGACAATTGGTGACATCATAGAATATGAAATTTTATCTGGATAGAGTACACATATTCTAAGATCATGTCCATGTTGTATGAGTCACATCAAAGAATTTATTCTTTTCAATGGGAGAAAAACTTTTTTTACTGTCATTTTAGATTTAATCATATTGATCAAATTTTTAGGTGGAATAAAATTTATTTCAGAAAAGGTAAAATTGAAAGAGATGAACCTATAGAAAATATCTCAAGTATTTATTTAAAATATATTTTCTAATCATTACCTCTCATTACCATTGGACTGACTATAAACCAAAAAAATTGATATATTTAGGAGAGATCAAAACTAGATTAAACAAAGTATTTTTTGGGATATTTCATATTGGTCTCATTTTTTGGTCTATCACATGTTGGATGTCATACATAATGAAAATAAAGTCTATGATAATATATTTTATAGAGTTTTGGAGACACCTAGTAAGACTAAAGATAATTTAAAGACATGGTTAGATATTTGCGAAATTTTTAGGTGACCAGAACTTGAGTTGTTTTAAAATGAAAGATCACATAAGTTAATGAATCCAAAAGTGGATTATACACTTTCCAAAGAAATTTTTTTTATTTTTTCATTGGATTTGATATTTGACACTAACAAATGGTTATGTTTCCATTTTTTACAGATGTTTCAAAAATAGTTATATTACTGAATTAAAAATTCATGGTTTTTATGTTATATTAGAAAAACCTATACCAGTTAGATTTAGAGTTTTCTTCAATTATTTTATTTGGGATTCACTAACAAAATATAATATTTTTTATGATACATATGTACAGAGACAATAGACTATGATTCACTTTCTATAATATAATCAGATATTGTTTTGATTTTATATAAACTAGAAAGAAAAAGTTCTTTCAGTATTCTATAATTCAATAGAATATTTTATATAACATTTTCTACATGAAGAAAAATGTGGTGGTATTGTACAGTTATGATGGATGTACCCATATCAGATATGCATGCACAAACTGATAAAAATGGTATGAGAGAAAACATCAGTTGAAGGGTTAATGGTAGAAGCCTATTTAAAATAGGAAATGTAATTTTTCTATGCCCATTATTTACAAACTTAATTTCCTTCAAAACATAAATGAATGGGCCGTAATGAGGGAAGTGTTGATGATACACTGAACCTTCAATTATCAGTATATAATCTGTATAAAATTGGATTTGGTGGAGTTTATAAATGATGAATTTCAAATGATGAACATCATAGGGCTCATACATACGTTCTTCTCAACTATGAATAAATGAAATGATTTTAATAGTGAGTTCTACTACCACATATTCTTTAATTTTAAAAAATAATAATATTTTTTTTACATTATAGGATAATCATACCAAGAAATATTTTCCAAAAAATTACACCAGATTCTCTTAAAGAACCCCAAAAATGTAGGTTTTCCTACTGGTTTTAATGACTGTTAAAGTAAATTCTTTATTATTTAACATATACAATCAAATTACTATTTTTTATATTGTCAATTTTTTTAAATTTTTCAACTATCATAACATGCCTATAAAATTTTTAATAAATTGTTTGTATTGAGTAACCCACCATAAAAATGGTTAAATCTTATAACTCATATGTGGTTAATGGTTTTTGATTTCATACACATGCATATGGTCAATAAAAAAAATTAATAGTGGTGTTTTATTGAGAGGATATTATTATAAATAAAGTGAAGTTGAATTTTATGGCATGTTGGATGAAATAATTGAGTTGTATTATCTAGGATATAATTATGTAACAAAATTAAAATTTCATTGGTTTGATACTAATATAGTATTTTGTGTTCATTCGCTCCATGGAATTTTTGGCATTAATTTTAAAAACCTTCTTGTAGTAAATGAACCATTTTTATTAGCTTATCAAGTACACCAATATATTAAGAAAATTATTATGCTTCTTTAGCATAGTTAATTGGTTGGTGAAAAATTATAAAAATTAAATCCCTTGAAAATTAGATTATGCAAAGTGAATGTGGTTATATTAAAGTTCAAGGAATTGAAATTTTTCAACAAACGACTCCAAATACATCTTTTCAATGAAGAGACATGAATATCAATAATGAAACCCCATAGTTATGGGTTGATGGTGACCATGATGTTGATGATGTAATAAAATAATTTGAATTAACAAGAGATGATGAAGGTAATCCTATGGAAATTGATGATACTGAGGAAGAAGATTAAGAGATCAACACAATCTTATGTGAAGATGAATATGAAGATGAATAATGGTATAAATAAATTCTATTTATGGCCATAATATATATATAATACTAATTTTCAATTATTTACTGACAATATTATTTTTGTGTTTCACATGGACGATGATACATATTATTAGATCTTCCAAGACCTCCAGGAGGTTGTATTACCTAGTGGTCAGCCTCATGATATGTCACCAGACCCTCAGGTTGCTAGCGGATCATCGTTGACTCAGAGGGGTTGGGGTTTTGTGAGATTTATGATTCCTGACCCTATTCCTGAGTGACATCCATGTCTTTAGTTTGATCTAGACATATAGAGTCATGTTCAGTTTTCTATTTTAGTTAGTTTTCATTATTTTTCATTGAATTATTTATGTACTAATTTTTTGATTATTTTTTTAGTTTTTTCATAGGCTTTTTCATATAGTTATTGGATAGGGGAGTTCTGTTTTGTGAAATGATTTTTCTGGAGCATGGTTGATGTGGGATTAGATTTCTATTGATGTTCAGCATCGAATGTTTGATCATTAGATGGTATGTAAATAAAAAAATATTTATTTTAATATTTATTTAATAATTAACTTTATATTATTAATTATTTTAAGTTTTTATGGTATCCTATCGATGGTAGAATGTATAATTTTATCTAGTAGGTCTGGGAGATCTTCATGTGTGAGCATTGTTATCATTTTTTCACAATTTGATTATGATATCCATGAAGAGAGTGAGAGTCGTGGTTTTTTATCAGTCTTGCTACCCCAACCGACCATATTACATCTTATCTCAGGTTTGGGATGTATTAAGTTCATAATATATGGGAGATACTTTTCAGAGAAGAGAATCATTACGTCGGTAGAACTAGGGGAGGAAGGATTTGACACATCAAGCTGGTAGTTGTAAATTCAGTACTCATCGGCAACATATGGTAAGTACTATCTTTTAATAATTTATATAACATTAAATTTAAATTAAGTATTTTGTACTCATTTTCACAGGTGAATATCCCAATAATATAGATTTCGACATTTATAATAGGATTTATAGTGATCTTATCACTAGAGAGATTATAGGTGGTCATCAGCATTAGATTGTGGTTAGTATAATTTTTTGAGTTTTGAAATTAACTAAAAATAATATTTTAACTATTTTAATTTAAAATTGAAATTGACGGATTCATATGAGGTCATGACTTCTCATACATAGGATGAGAGTTAGACTAAGATGAAGATTCATGACACTAGTATGGAAGTATTTGATGATGCATCATGGATGAAGGCGACTCAGTATGATTTTGAGAAGCGCCGAGTGGTTGGTATCGATTATTGATTGATGCTTAGAAGTTTTTATGGTGCTCTTTCATGGTTGGCGTCCATCTCCATGGGAGATCATAGAGATTCATCATCATCGACTGCACAGTATGAGTAGTAAAAGAAAGCACATAGTGTGGTTATAGAGGTCATGAATAGGGATCAGGAAGAGATCTATCGATAGCAACAGCAACAAAAACAGTGGGAGGAGATGCAAAAATGGTAGGAGTAGCACCATGATTAGATGACGGAGTACATGTGACAGCTAACTCGGGGTATAGGGATGGATTTCCCTCCCCATCCTCATCCAGATTACCCTCCCCCTCCCCCTCTAGATTACCCTCCCTCTCCACAATGATTGATAAATTATGTACACATTTACTATGTTAAAATTTGAATATGAATATTTTGTGTAATATTTTTTTGATTTTATATCTTTAAAGTTTTATTTATTTCATTTATTTAAATCATTATGATATTTTTATATTTTTCAATATTTTTTTATATTTTTTTATTTTTCAATTTTCTTATTTTTTAAACTTCTTTGCGATGAGACTACAACCTGTTGGGAATAAATATTTGCAACAGTAAACTTGGCCGATCAAAAATACTTGATTAAATAATCCGGTAAAAAACTATTTGTGATGGGTCATTGTAAAGTCCCGTAAAATTCAAGGGAAATTTTTTCTTAATTTTCTTTGGAATTTTACAAGAGCGCGGTTTCTGACAGCACCTGATTCCGAGGCCCGGTGTGCCCGGAATCAATTTCCGAAGTTTGGCTCGGGTACGTTCACTGAATGAACGAGTGGGAATTCCTAACTTTTGATCCGGTACTCGGAATTGAAATCTGAGGGCACCGATGAACTCGCAGCGCCGATATTCTCTTAAGGAGACCTTTTCCGAAGTTGCGTTTATTGCGGGACGAAAGTTAGTTTTTGGGAGAATTATAAAATGTTGAATAAAAATGTGGAACACTTTTTATTTTATTTTTTGTTAGTTAACTTCTACCAAAGGGAGTTAAAGGTGGGACCCACATCCACTTAACCTCCCTTGGGAGGATTAAGTGTGGTGGGGCCCACACGAAACCCAACCTTCCATCTTCTCCCTTAACTCCCCTTTTTAAATGAATTGACAACTTAGCTTATTAATTAGGTTGAGTTGTTTAATTTTTTTTCAAACCTTTGAAATTCAAAAAGGTTTGGTTGAGTAAATAAAATAAGCTCTTAGCTTATTTTATTTGGTTAGAATTGTTTAGCCATCTTTAGAGGATTTGAGAGCTTCTCCTTCATCTTCAATCTTTTACGAAGAACGCTCAAGCTTTGACGAAGAACGCTCAAGCTCCGACGAAGAACGCCGCTCCTCTCTTCTTCGTAGACGATTGTATCTGAAGATCGACGACGCCTTCCGTGTCAACGAAATGGGAACGCCGCTTCCTCCTCGGACTTCCTTCATCGGCATACGAAGATTAACCAACGACGTACCTCTTTGGACGTACCTCTTTATCATCGGATTTGACGAACGATTACCGCGACGCCCGACCTCCACAACGTTGTCTTTCGCGGGTCGTTGACAATCTTCGAACTTGAACCAAGGTAGGGGTTGTTGTTGTTATTTGTTTATTTATTTATTCTTGTTCGTGGTTCTATCATGACTAACGTGAGGATATTTAAATATGTGTTATAATTTAACGTGAGGGGGCCGGACCGCATTAACACGGCCGAACCCCCTCCTTTGTTCTTGATGATTTATCTTGCGGTTGAAACAAGATGGTGTGGTGTCGTCGCACCATGCGGATATTCGCACGATTATATTGTGCGGCGCCCTCGCGTCGCGCCGTGGAAGGATCACCAAGAACGCGACGCCGTCGCGCCGCGTCGAAGGGAATCGAAGGCGCGGCGGAGGGGCGCGGTGCCGTCGCACCGCGCCGGACGATGAACACCGCGGCCGGTTCCGGGCCGCGGCGGGACGAGAAGACCGGCAGCCGGGCCGCCGGCGTGGGAAGCCAGAAAGGGGACCGGTTTACCGGTCCCGTTGAAGAAAAACCGGTCGGCCAGATGGCCGGCCGGAAGGTCAAAGGCTAGGGAAATTTAATTCTCCCGGCCAGCACTAACCCCCCCCCCCCCCCATTTATGAGGGGGGCGGTTTTGTTTAGGGGGGCAGGCGGCCCCCCGTTTCCCACAAAGCAGGCCCCCACATGGGGGGGCCGGTTCTCCAAGGCGCGGCTATAAGCCACGCCGATTTTTTTTTTTAAACAACCGGGGGCCCTGCCCCCCCCCCCCCCCCCCCCCGCGCTGCATCCGTGCGGCGCCAGGCCGCCGCACCGCCGCGCCGCCGGCCGGCTGGGCCGGGTCGGCCCGGACCCCCCGTTTTGCGAGACGGTTTCTGTCTTTTGGCCATAACTTGAGCCACGGACCTCCGATTGACGAACCGTCTGCGGAAACGCGATCCTTGGATCGAGACGGTCGTTTAGGTATATTACACTCAGGATTTTGGAACAGTTTGAGTTCGGCCGGGTTGATTCGTACATGAAACCAACCGGGCCTTCGGAGCGGAAACGCTCATATCTTGAGCTACGGACGTCCGATTGACGTGTCGTCATATTTGTTGTGTTCCTCTTAGTGAGAAGGATCTTTTGGAATACTCCGCCCGAGGTTTGGATGCAGGTGGAGTACGGTCGGGTTAGTTTTGCCTTAAAAACCAACCGGGCCCAGGGGACGAAAAAGCCAATAACTCTCAGACCGGGCGTTCGATCGACGCGCCGTCTGTTGCGTTGAGTTCCTGTTGACGATACGGAACTTTTGGATACATCAACTCTGGACTTTGTGTCAGTTGATGTATCAGCCTCTCGGCTCGTGGAGCGGACCCTCCTGTACGAGCTTGCTGTGTGCAGGAACCCTAGTGCTGGCTGCGACTGTTACTGTGACGACTACTGCTACTGCTACTGCTACTGTGACTGCGACGACGACAGTACAGAGATCCTGTGTGGATTCGACGACGACGACAACAGCACTCAGCGATCCTACGTGGATCAGTGCTACAGGTCCTGTGTGGGCCCGATCCTGTGTGGGTCCGATCCTGTGTGGGTCCTTGCTCTCAGCGGTCCTGTGTGAACCAGCGCCTACAGGTCCTATGTGGGCCCGATCCTGTGTGGGTCTTTTGCGGGGGTTAGTTACCTATCGATCCTTCGTGGGTCCGACGATTTAGATGGATCAGAGATCATCTTTACCGTCTTTCGAAGAAGTATACCTGTGTGAGCTGAATCCTGTTGCTTTCCTGTGTGGATTGTGTTGTGCTATCCTGTGTGGATTACGTTTTTCTTTCCTGTGTGGAATACGTTTACTTTCATGTGTGGACTGAGTTGTACTTGGGCTCGGAGGTTGGAGCGTATTTGAAATTGATGACTTAGGTATATGTATGGGCATATACCTAAGCAGTGTCGGTTGTTACTTCGTGATTGTACCTTTCTTTGTGGTTATCCTTTTTGGATTTTGAGAGACCTTCAGGGGTCTCGGGGTCCCTATTGAGTAGCTTATACTCACCCCTGCACGGGCTATGCCCGCACTACGTTGTGTTGGTTGCAGACGACGGACAGCGTTGATCTTGGCTGAGGCTTGCAGAGCAGGACGGTACCTGGAGGTGGACCACTGGGCGGGACGTACTCGGAGCGGACGGTGGGACCCGTGGAGAAGTGGAGCTATCTCTACCCATCCTTCAGGTGGGATCTCCAGTGGACAGCTCGGAGTAGCGGCTTTTACTTACAGTTGTTGTTTTCCCTTTCGAGTTGTACTTTACTTTCAGTTTGGGTTTGTATACTGGCCCATTTACTTTTCCGCACTTTCAGTTGTACTCTGTTTTTACTTAGTGTTTACTTTCCTCTTGCTTACTCTGTGGTGCTTGTTTACTTTTCAAAGGCAATGCCTTCCCTTTTTGTTGGGATTTACTCCTTGGTGCTAGTCACCAGCCCCTGGCCTATGGAAGGTGGGCTTGGGGTAGTCACGGCACGGACCCCGAGGGCGGGTCGTGACAAATTGGTATCAGAGGAGTTCGGTTCTACAGCGAACTCTGATCTTTTCTATGTGAAGCAATAATGTTTAGCGTATTGAGTGTGGTTCTCAGTCCAGGGAGTCCAGTGTTGGTGCGGCGGCCGACGTATCCGTACACCAGGACCCTGACTTCTGATTTCCGACTTAATGCACGAAAACATTGATTGCGTGTGTGTTTCAATTTTTCTTTGTGATTACTTATATCAGCTCACCAGGTATACTATTCTGACCGTGGTGCACCTGTTTCCTTTTCAGGATGGCCCCACGACGACAGCCAGCTAGGGTTCCGAGAGTCGAGTGTGACGACAGCCCACCGAGCGACGAGGCCTCGGTGCAGGGCCCTTTGTCAGCAGTGGCACCGGCGGTAGCTCTACCCGCCGAGCCCCCGATGCTTCCAGCGCCAGCCGCTGACGATGCACGTCGCCTCAGCGCACTGCTTGAGTTTCAGCGCCAGCGACCACCCAGGTTTCGTGGGGAGACGGATCCCCAGGCAGCCGAGGACTGGCTGGAGGCAGTGGTACATGTGTTTAGGATAGTGAGGACACCAGCAGACCTCATGGTGATCCTCGCTGCGAGCCTACTACACGCAACAGCAGGACGATGGTGGATCTTGATGCTCCAGGTGCAGGATGAGGCATCTCTACTTTGGACGGACTTTGAGAGCCTCTTCCGCTTGGAGTTCGTCCCAGCCACCATTCGTGCGGTGCGTATCCAGGAGCTTCTGCAGCTGCGGCAGGGCAGCATGACGGTCGCTCAGTACTCGGCCAGATTTACCGATCTCTCGCGCTACTCGACCGACATGGTAAGGGACCCATTCTTCCGTGCCCGGACCTTCGAGTAGGGTTTGAGACACGAGATCAGGGCATCGCTGATCTCCCTCAGCATACCGACTCAGACAGGAGTACTGGAGCGGGACCTTCTGATCGAGAGTTTCCTTGCTGAGTCTACACCAGCGCAGCGACCCACCGCAGGGCGGCACGTGGCAGAGTCATCTGCAGCAGGCAGTCGACGGATGACTCAGGGGTCCAGATAGACCAGACCCTCAGGCAGACGACCTCAGGACACTGGCTCAGCAGTACGGGGCACACAGCGAGGAGCCAGTCTTTCGAGAGTCAGACAGTGCTACTTGTGCGGCGGGCAGGGCCACATGGCTCGTGACTACCAGACCCGCCGTGCCGAGGAGCAGCAGTCGGTTGAGGGACCACCGAGGCAGAGGCAGAGGGTCGACCGTGGCGGTCCGCAGGGAGGAGGCGGACGAGGTAGAGGAGCTGGACGAGCATCCGGTGGTGGGAGACGCATTGAGGCTCTGCCACCACCACCACCAGGAGGTCCACCCCGACCACAGGGAGCTGGCGGGCAGAGACAGGCACAGCTCCAGGCAGCAGAGGCCTACGACCATGGCGCACCCGAGATGATTCGAGGTACTATCTGTGTCTATTCCACCCTTGCTGCAGTTCTTATAGAAACAGGAGCGAGTCACTCTTTCATAGCCGCTGCCCTTGTTCGGAGCTCGAAGATTCCGTCAGAGCTGTTGGCTCGATCCTTACGGCTAGAGACTTCTACGGGAGCAGACTCGACGATTACGCACTGGTGCCGGCAGTGTGAGATTACTCTAGGAGGTGAGAGCTTCGGCTGGGATCTTCTTGTAGCAGTGTCGAGGCCTTACGACGTCATCTTGCGCATGGATTGGCTATCTACGGTCCATGCACAGATTGACTGTTTTAGGCGCAAGGTGCGTTGTGTACGCACCAACGGGAGCAGGTTCACCTTCACCGGTGAGAAGGGAGCCTTAGCATCATAGGATGGACTTCCGTGGAGGAGAGGACAGCCCATTACTCATCATTTGGCTAGCCTCATCCTCGGAGCAGTTGATGTGCGGAGTCCTGGTTTTCCTGCAGTAGTGGATCAGTTTGCGGACGTTTTTCCCGACGACGTTCCAGGGCTACCACCTCGCAGAGAGGTAGACTTTTATATTGACTTGTACCCCGGGACAGCCCTGATATCCACTCCAGCATATCGGATGGCCCCCTCCGAGCTTCGAGAGCTACGGGTACAGTTGGAGGACTTGCAGGGAAAGGGGTTCATCCGACCCATTGTTTCACCCTGGGCTTCCCCGATATTGTTCGCCAAGAAGGCGGACAGGAGCTTGCGACTTTGTGTTGACTATCGTTGCCTGAACCAGGTGACAGTGAGGAACAAGTATCCGCTACCGAGGATTGATGACCTCTTTGATCAGCTCAAGGGAGCACGGTGGTTCTCGAAGATAGACCTCAGGTCAGGCTATCATCAGCTCAGAGTCAGAGAGGAGGATGTGCAGAAGACGGCCTTCAGATGTCGGTATGGCCACTATGAGTTCTTGGTTATGCCTTTCGGTGTAACCAATTCTCCAGAAGTGTTCATGGCTCTCATGAACAGGATCTTTCAGCCATACCTCGATCGGTTTGTCATGGTATTCATCGACGACATTCTGATTTACTCTACGACTGAGGAGGAGCACGCCTATCACTTGCGAGTTATACTAGACACACTCCGAGAGCACCAGCTTTATGGTAAGCTCTTGAAGTGCCAGTTCTGGATACGTGAGGTCCACTTCTTGGGACACGTTATCTCTGAGGCGGGAGTTGCAGTGGATCCTGCGAAGATTGAGGCTGTGTTAGCATGGGAGCCACCCAGGAGCGTGACTGAGGTTCGGAGTTTCTTGGCACTAGCTGGGTACTATCGGAGATTCGTGCCAGACTTCTCTAGAGTTGCGACACCACTCACAGCTTTGACGAAGAAGGGGAAACCCTTCGTGTGGTCAGACAGATGTCAGTAGAGCTTCCAGGAGCTGAGACAGAGATTGACCAGTGCACCTATCTTGAGGTTGCCTGAGGAGGGAGTAGGGTACGTAGTTTACTGCAATGCATCAGGGACCGGACTCGGATGTGTTCTGATGCAGGAGCGGGCAGTGATCGCCTATGGATCACGTCAGTTTAGGGCTCATGAGCAGAACTACGCTACCCATGACCTGGAGTTAGCAGCAGTGGTCTTCGCTCTAAAGACATGGCGACACTATCTGATGGGCGAGCGCTTTATAGTCTTTTCCGATCATCAGAGTCTCATGTATATCTTCTCGCAGAAGGACCTGAACCTGAGACAGCGGCGATGGATCGAGTTCCTCCAGGACTATGACTTTGAGATAGTATATACTCCTAGGAAGGGGAACGTAGTAGCCGATGCCCTCAGTAGGAGGATGGGCATTCAGCTACTTGAGGAGGCGACGGAGAAGCTATCCTCTTTACATATATCCTTCATGGATAGAGATGGAGCAGCCTTCCTCCAGTCTCTCACAGTCACCCCTCCACTACTGCAGTGGGTCAGAGGGGCACAGCGTGAGGACGCTGACTGTGAGACACGGCGTGCACAGATATCCTCGGGACAGGCACCTGATGGTTTCTCCCTTGGGGCAGAGCACGACATCCTTTTTAGAGGACGTACCATGGTACCAGTCGCTTTGTGAGAGGAAGTGCTGAGAGAGTTTCACACTTCTCCTTTGGCGGTATATCCTGGAGTGGCGAAGATGTACTAGGACCTCAGACGACAGCACTGGTGGCCAGGCCTGAAGAAGGCAGTAGCAGAGTTCGTTTCTCGATGCCTCACCTACCAGCAGGTGAAGGCAGAGCATCAGTTACCAGCAGGCTTGGTACAGCCCTTGGAGGTCCCGGAGTGGAAGTGGGACGGGATATCTATGGACTTCGTGACTGGACTTCCACGCACTTCCAGAGGTCACGACTCCATCTGGGTGATTGTTGACCGACTCACCAAGTCGGCACACTTCTTACCCATCCGAGAGCAGGGCTCAGTGGAGAGCTTGGGACGTCTCTACGTTCAGGAGATTGTGCGGCTTCACAGTGTGCCATCATCTATCGTCTCCGATCAAGATGCTCGCTTTACTTCTCGGCTTTGGAAGGGGTTATAGGAGGCGTTTGGGACGCAGCTACATCTGAGCACAGCCTTTCACCCTCAGACGGATGGTCAGACGGAGAGGACCATTCAGACTCTCGAGGACATGCTCCGCGCATGTGTCCTCGACTTTGGTCGTATCTGGGAGGACCACCTACCCTTGGTAGAGTTTGCGTACAACAACAGCTACCACTCCACCATCGGGATGGCACCGTATGAGGCGTTGTACGGCCGACCTTGTAGATCTCCTTTGTGCTGGACAGACCCTGGGGAGTCAGCACTTGTGGGACCATAGATGGTCCAGGCCACGACAGAGAAGGTCCAGGTCATCCATGAGCAGATGAGGACAGCTCAGAGCCGGCAGAAGTCATACGCTGACAGGAGGCGGAGGCCACTAGAGTTCGAGGATGGCGACCACGTCTTCTTGCGGGTCTCACCTCGACGTGGTATTCGGAGATTTGGCTGAGGCGGCAAGTTATCTCCGCGCTTCATCGGACCCTTCCAGGTACTCAGCAGGGTTGGCGAGGTGGCTTATCGCCTGGCTCTGCCACCTCAGTTGCACCGGGTGAACGACGTCTTCCACGTATCCCAGCTGAGGAGATACGTGCACGACCCGTCGCACATCATTGACCATGGGGAGCTTGACGTTGACGATGGGGAGACATTTACGGAGGTCTCGGTGGAGATAGAGGATCGACAGGAGCGGGTCCTGCGTGGGCGATCGATTCCTCTTTTGCGTATCAGATGGCAGCACGGGAATCTCCAGGAGAGCACATGGGAGCGGGAGGCTCAGATGCGTGCTCAGTACCCTCATTTGTTCTCCTAGTTTTTGTTGTATCTTTACGAGGACGTAAAGCCCTGAGGTGGGAGTAATGTAAAGACCCGTAAAATTTAAGGGAAATTTTTTCTTAATTTTCTTTGGAATTTTACAAGAGCGCGGTTTCTGACGGAACCTGATTCCGAGGCCCGGTGTGCCCGGAATCAATTTCCGAAGTTTGGCTCGGGTACGTTCAGTGAACGAACGAGCGGGAATTCCTAAGTTTTGATCCGCTGCTCGGAATTGAAATCCGAGGGCACCGATGAACTCGCAGCACCGATATTCGCTTAAGGAGACCTTTTCTGAAGTTGCGTTTATTGCGGGACGAAAGTTATTTTTTGGGAGAATTATAAAAAGCTGAATAAAAATGTGGAACACTTTTTATTTTATTTTTTGTTAGTTAACTTCTCCCAAAGGGAGTTAAAGGTGGGACCCACATCCACTTAACCTCCCTTGGGAGGATTAAGTGTGGTGGGGCCCACACGAAACCCAACCTTCCATCTTCTCCCTTAACTCCCCTTTTTAAATGAATTGACAACTTAGCTTATTAATTAGGTTGAGTTGTTTAATTTTTTTTCAAACCTTTGAAATTCAAAAAGGTTTGGTTGAGTAAATAAAATAAGCTCTTAGCTTATTTTATTTGGTTAGAATTGTTTAGCCATCTTGAGAGGATTTGAGAGCTTCTCCTTCATCTTCAAGCTTTGACGAAGAACGCTCAAGCTTTGACGAAGAACGCTCAAGCTCCGACGAAGAACGCCCCTCCTCTCTTCTTCATAGCCGATTGTATCCGAAGATCAATGACGCCTTCCGTGTCAACGAAAAGGGAACGCCGCTTCCTCCTCGGACTTCCTTCGTAGGCATACGAAGATTCGCCAACGACGTACCTCTTCGGACGTACCTCTTCGTCATCGGATTTGACGAACGATTACCGCGACGCCCGACCTCCGCGACATTGCCTTCCGCGGGTCGTTGACAATCTTTGAACTTGAACCAAGGTAGGGGTTGTTGTTGTTGTTATTTGTTTATTTATTTATTCTTGTTCGTGGTTCTAGCATGACTAACGTTAGGATATTTAAATATGTGTTATCATTTAACGTGAGGGGGCCAGACCGCATTAACACGGCCGAACCCCCTCCTTTGTTCATGATGATTTATCTTGCGGTTGAAAGAAGATGGCGTGGTGCCGTCGCACCACGCGGATATTCGCACGATTATATTGCGCGGCGCCATCGCGTCGCGCCGTGGAAGGATCATCAAGAACGCGACGTCGTCGCGCCGCGTTGAAGGGAATCGAAGGCGCGGCGGAGGGGTGTGGTGTCGTCGCACCGCGCCGGACGACGAACACCGCGGCCGGTTCCGGGCCGTGGCGGGACGAGAAGACCGGCGGCCGGGCCGCCGGCGTCGGAAGCCGGAAAGGGGACCGGTTTACCGGTCCCGTTGAAGAAAAACCGGCCGGCCAGATGGCCGGCCGGAAGGTCAAAGGCCGGGGGAATTTAATTCCCCCGGCCAGCACTAACCCCCCCCCCCCATTTATGAGGGGGGCGGTTTCGTTTAGGGGGCAGGCGGCCCCCCGTTTCCCACAAAGAAGGCCCCCACATGGGGGGGCCGGTTCTCCAAGGCGCGGCTATAAGCCGCGCCGTTTTTTTTTTTGAAACAAGCGGGGGCCCTGCCCCCCGCGCGCTGCATCGGTGCGGTGCCAGGCCGTCGCGCCGCCGCGCCGCCAGGCCGCCGCGCCGCCACGCCGTCGGCCGGCCAGGCCGGGTCGGACCCGGGTCGGCCCGGACCCGGACCCCCCCGTTTTCGAGACGGTTTCGGTCTTTTGGCCATAACTTGAGCCACGGACCTCCGATTGACGAACCGTCTGCGGCAACGCGAACATTGGATTGAGACAGTTGTTTCGGTATATTACACTCATGGTTTCGGAACACTTTGAGTTCGGCCGGGTTGATTCGTACACGAAACCAACCGGGCCTTCGGAGCGGAAACGCTCATATATTGAGCTACGGACGTCCGATTGACGTGCCGTCAGCTTTTTGTGTTCCTCTTAGTGAGACGGATCTTTTGGCATACTCCGCCCGAGGTTTGGACGCAGGTGGAGTACGGTCGGGTTAGTTTTGCCTTAAAACCAACTGGGCCCCGGGGACGAAAAAGCCAATAACTCTCAGACCGGGCGTCCGATCGACACGTCGTCTGTTGCGTTGAGTTCCTGTTGACGATACGGAACTTTTTGATACATCAACTCTAGACTTTGTGTCAGTTGATGTATTAGCCTCTCGACTCGTGGAGCGGACCCTCCTGTACGAGCTTGCTGTGTGTGGGAACCCTAGTGCTGGCTGCGACTGTTACTGTGACGACTACTGCTACTGCTACTGCTACTGTGACTGCGGCAACGACAGTACAGAGATCCTGTGTGGATTCGACGACGACGACTACAGCACTCAGCGATCCTACGTGGATCAGTGCTACAGGTCCTGTGTGGGCCCGATCCTGTGTGGGTCTGATCCTGTGTGGGTCCTTGCGCTCAGCGGTCTTGTGTGAACCAGCGCCTACAGGTCCTATGTGGGCCCGATCCTGTGCGGGTCTTTTGCGGGGGTTAGTTACCTATCGATCCTTCGTGGGTCCGACGATTTAGATGGATCATAGATCATCTTTACCGTCTTTCGAAGAAGTATACCTGTGTGAGCTGAATCCTGTTGCTTTCCTGTGTGGATTGTGTTGTGCTATCCTGTGTGGATTACGTTTTGCTTTCCTGTGTGGAATACGTTTACTTTCCTGTGTAGACTGAGTTGTACTTGGGCTCCGAGGTTGGAGCGTATTTGAAATTGATGACTTAGGTATATGTATGGGCATATACCTAAGCAGTGTCGGTTATTACTTCGTGATTTTACCTTTCTTTGTGGTTATCCTTTTTGGATTTTGAGAGACCTTCAGGGGTCTCGGGGTCCCTACTGAGTAGCTTATACTCACCCCTGCACGGGCTATGCCCGCACTACGTTGTGTTGGTTGCAGACGACGGACAGCGTTGATCTTGGCTGAGGCTTGCAGAGCAGGACGGTACCTGGAGGTGGACCACTGGGTGGGACGTACTCGGAGCGGACGGTGGGACCCGTGGAGCAGTGGAGCTATCTGTACCCATCCTTCAGGTGGGATCTCCAGTGGACAGCTCGGCGTAGCGGCTTTTACTTACAGTTGTTGTTTTCCCTTTCGAGTTGTACTTTACTTTCAGTTTGGGTTTGTATACTGGCCCATTTACTTTTCGGCACTTTCAGTTGTACTCTATTTTTACTTAGTGTTTACTTTCCTCTTGCTTACTCTGTGGTGCTTGTTTACTTTTCAAAGGCAATGCCTTCCCTTTTTGTTGGGATTTACGCCTTGGTGCTAGTCGCCAGCCCCTGGCCTATGGAAGGCGGGCTTGGGGTAGTCACGGCACGAACCCTGAGGGCGGGTCGTGACAGTCATTATCCCATCACAAAAGATAGTTTTTTTCAATAACCCATCTCAAAAACTATCTTTTCTGATGTTTTTTTCAACGATAGGCTATTTGTGGAGGAACCCCGTCACAAATATACATTCACAGATAAACCATTTTTCAATTGTGTATTACGTAATAAAAATAAAAATAAAAAGGATAAAATATTAAACCTTTGTAAAGAATTATTTTTAAAAAACCAAATAACATATAAAAAACATTAACTTTATTGAAATCAATCAAAATTGAAAACATGTGATTTATAAAAAATATTTAATAATAAAAATATCACAAAATTATATATAACCAAATATGATTAATTAAGTATTATATAATACTAATTATATTTTTTTATAAAATTTTCCATAATTATTCTGATTATATATGTGTTCATAATTAAAAATTATATATTAAAAATTTATATTTTCAAAAATATGATAAATTAATCCATATATCATAACAGAAATTATCATACGCAAATTTTATTATAAATTTTTCCATGATATATGAGTTTCTAATTAAAAAAATATTTCATAAAATTATTGATAAAAATATGGTTAACTTTAACATATATTTATAAAAGTTATAATTTTCAACATTTTATGTTAAAAAATAATTATTTTATCAAACCTATTTTTAATGAATAATATATTCAAAACCAAGTATTATTATAAAATAATTGAATGATTATATTGAAAATAAATTCAATAAGATTTGAATATGTTTCAAAATCCATGAACTATAAACTATATATATTTTTGTATTTATAAAATTTTTATATAAGTCAAAACCATCATGAATTCTGTGTTGTTAAGAAAAAAATTAAAACAAACTTTTGACAGTAATATAAAATATGGCTTGTGGATTTCAAGGAATGAAATACGTATAATGAAATTTCATAATCCTTGTTCTAATATATTGAATAATAGATACAAAAATATGTATATATTTAAAAACTAATTATTAAAATACTTATCATGGATTGGATAAAGAAAATGTTATACATGGTTTTTAATAAAATCACGATGTATTGAAATAATACCCACACACACACGCACACACGTTTTATTTTTCATGCATCATATGTGAAACATGATATTATATGTTTCGATAATTATAAATTTATTCATTAATAATGATTTTTCCAAAAAAAAGTAAATGAAACAAAAAAATCAATCAAATTGGAATAATCTAATCAAAGAAAAAAAATTATGAATTATAATCATTTGTCATAACAATCATGTGTTTTATGTGATAATAATATCTTATAATCATGATAACAATGCATCATTAAAATAATGATAATCATGATAATCATGTGTCGTGACAATCATAACTTATAGCCATGTGTCATGAAAATCATTACTTATTAATTTATTCATGTGTCGCAATAATCATATGTTGCTTGAGTATTTTATCCTATAATTTTTAAATGTTTTGTGTTTTATTTTAAATGATAATTTATGTACATTATTATAAACTATGATATTGTTATGTTTTATATTTATCACTATGATTCTAATTATATGTTTTATTTTATGAGACTCTAAATATTAGTGATTAGCACAATACATATTTTGTGCTGGTATTCATCCTTTGTACGCAATATTTTTTATTTTTGACCTATGTTCAACATAAAAAAACATAGTTTATAGAACATTTAGTTAGTGTAAGAATTAATTATTTATCCATTGACAAAAAACATACATATTCCGATAAATATAACATGTTCAAAATATAAAATTCATTAATATAACAGCTATAAAACGTTTATTTTTATATCTATATAACATTTATAAATAGGTTTAATGATATGTATTCTCAGGTAACATTTACTTCCATAAAATATTTATGTTGATATATTTTAATAACAATTTTACTGAAAAAGAATAATTCTATAGTGCAATACAATAATTAGTTTTGTAACACATTTTATTAGTTTATAGATAAAACATTTATCCATTGGAAGAAAACATATATATTCATGGAACATATATCATGTTCGTTAAAAAAATTATGACCTCGAGAAGGTAAATTAAACATTTCTTCACCACCAAAAAACATTCTAGATACCCACAAAGGAATGCGTATTTAAAAAATTTCAATGATAAAAGTGATTCATGCCTTGATTTCGTCCAAAACTCTATTTCTATAAATTTTATACCATAAATACCTAACATAATAATTACCTATAAATCCATATTTTATAAAAATTATTTAATTCCAAAAGTTATTTAATATGGAAGATCAAAGATCGTACCTATAAAAGAGGGGTGGTTGGAACCATCATTCTAGGTGGGGTGGGTGGAAGTGCATCATCGTTGGGTAAAGAGGACTCGCATAATAAACTCATGGGGTTTCGCACAGATATAGAGGTCATCATCAAGATTTTCGGGTAAGGTGAGGGTTTGGTTGGGAGTTTGACAAGGGGGAGGTTCCTTAGAAGGACTAATTATGGTTGTAGCACTGAGGGGAAGAATATTAAGGATGTGAAGATGATGTTCTGTGAGGGGTGATGCACCCAGAGGGTGGGGGAAAATCAAGATCATGTGTGTGTGAGGGAGGAATCGGGTGGGGGGATTATCATATAGGGGGAGAATTAGGGATATTGGAGGAATCGGTGGTATGGGTGGGGATGGGGGGAGAAAGTTTAATAAAAGATGAAAAGGTTAGTGACCACCAAATGAAGAGCACCCATTTTCCCCAATCAAAATTACCACTTTTTCTAGTAGTGTTGCATTTAGTTTGTTATTTAATTTTAGGGATTATATTGTTTCTTAAGAAAAAAACAAACAAACATGTATATCAAATTTTACTTAGGACATGGATATTATTTTCCTAGTGACATGTGTAAAGGAATCAAGATAGAATAAAAACATATTACTAAACATTAAATTGTATTTAAGTTTAATGTCTATTTTTTAATCAACTTTTATATTTAAGTAATTGTTGGATTTGGTGTCATAGAACCAGCTATTTAAAATGTATATTTTATTAATATTCTAAAAATTAAATATTGATAAAAATATCTTAACGTATTTTTTTCAATTTTATGCATGACTTTAATGTAATAATGTCCTGGAGTATATTTTTCACTAAAACGTTCATAGTAGTACCCCACTATGATGAGAACATTGAAATGCTATGATGATATTATTAAATATTTTTCTATTTCTCGATAAAATTTTATGATGGGACACATAGTATATTGTTTCTCATGAATGATCACACGTAAGCATATGAGACTTTATCACATGAAGTTCTCACTTGGTGATCACCAATATTAGAGATTATGTGAATATACCCCATGTAGTAAATCCAAATATTTATGTGTTATTGTATATTCTTATTTTTGAGTTTGTTTAATAATCCTTATACTTTATGATCATTGTTAATATATATCATGGATTGTGAAAAATGATGTATTTTCATAAACTGTGATGATATATGATCATAGGGAAGTTGGGTATGTATTGTGCATCACAAAAGATATATTACTAATGAATAAAACAAGAAATAATTTTTCCTTTCCAGATTAATGGAAGTTGATATCTGAACCATTTGATTGAAATGGAACCATGAAATTAAATTCCATGTCTATGGTGTACAAACTAGTTTATTTTAGATAGTCAATGAAAGATGTATCAAGAATATAGGTTGATTTCATGGGTGTGCAACCTGCTTGATGAGATATCATGAAAAAGAGATTATATTACATAGTGAGCATTCATATGTGGTTGTTGTCATTATAATATATTTTTTACTTTTATGGGAACCTTTATCCTTTTCTAGATAGTAATCTTGTACTTTAGGTATGCCTTCCTAATTCCACTATGTAAGAGGTCGAGAGGGTCACACATAAAGTGTTTCCATTGATATCAGTTAAATATTTTTTATATTTAATAATTGGAATGAATATTATTCTCAAGACTAAGAATTAATATTTATTCATAAATTATTAATTTATTTCAATTATTAAATAAATATTTATTCATTATGGAATTGTTTAATTATGAGAACATGTAATATTTATTTGTCACCTGTTATTTTCATGGTAATAAATAATTTTTAATTAAATAGTTAAATAATTTATTTAGTTATTTAAATATTAAATGAATATATATTTTTCAAGCTATGAATATAATAATTCTTTATTTATTTATTTAATGGATATTATTTATTTATTCAAGAATTAAATAAATGTCCAGAAGGATAAGAAGACCATATTTTATCCAGTGATAAGTAATTATTTACTACATTATAAAATAATATTATCATTATGTGGGTTATAACACATCATGAAATAAAATAATATTATTATTACATTATAGAGCATGGGGTTCCTTTAGGGTATAATATTTAATTAAGGGTATTTATTACATTAATTAAATATTAAACCTTGTACTTGTTTTATAAATAGAATAATATGTGATTTTAGAAGAGGTTAATCATTGTGAAAAACATTCCTCTCAACTCCTTCCACATCCTATCTTCCTCTCAAGACCAAGAAGAACAATAGAGATTCCTTCAAGCCTGAAGGAACATGAAGAAATCAAGGTGAAAAATGAAATATAATCAATCCATTATGCTAGCACCTAGCATTTCCTCGGCATTGTTCGAATATTGAAAGAACGTATGTGGATCACCAGTAGTGAAGATATCCTTTGGGTTATCACAATACATCAATGGCACATCAATCGGGTTAAAACAGTCAACACCATCTCTGGAGAAAGATATCAGGGATGAGGTAATCCTTCTTCTTATTCTTTAAATTAATTATAAATCAACAGGAAGATATCATATCTTGGTTCTAGTGAAAAACATTTTTCAATATTCTTTAAATAATATTTGTTAGTCCTGATGCTCATCATCATATACATTGTGGATTATATATTCAATCCCAAAAAATCCAAGATGTTCATAGGCCCAACATGAACTTTCACTGCATCTGGAACTAATAAGTGGTATCAAATTATTCACCTTAAATTTAAAATTATTTATTGATGTTTTATTGATTTATTTTTTTTTAATGTTCGTTTTTATTTCAATAAATTCATTCTTATAATATGTTTATTGAGATACCTTGTTATCCTCGTCATTTATTGCTCCTATAATCCAAATCTAGTTAATGCTTAATGATGAACATTCAAAGAACCCGACTAGAGGTGTTGGAGATTCTATCTGAATAATACCATAGTATATGTCATGTATCCGAGCACATCACACTAGGACAAACTATTGTTTTTTTGTCACTGTGAAATAATGACATGTGGATGTATTAAATAGACTTTTTTTATTGACCAGAACAAGTTGAAACATAGTATGTAGGATTACACACCATGTAACTAGGTTACACATTATGCAATCCATGTATTTTCACAGTGGATAACACATGTTAAAAAGAGTATTGTGTAATAATTACATGAAGTGTATGGACTGATAACTATGTGAGAAGGAGGTTGAATGGAATATATATCATAATTATTCATAAAAAACAGATTCCTAGTCTCTAAAATTGTATCACTGACATAACACAAGTAAAATACACAATATTTAGCTAGAAGTTCATGTCATGTACCCAAATTATTTACATGGAAACTTAGTTTATTAAAACATAAATCTCATCATTATGTGTTTCGTGTATATTCCATTGACTTATACATTCCATAGTATCGGTTTTATATGATATTAAATGCTTAATTATTTTCTATATAATATTATGAACTATATATTGTATATAATCATAATACGTCAACTAATTCATGCACATTATACATGTTGTGTTAATAAACATATGTTCTATGTGTCATTTATAGAATTATACAAACTCTGTAATTATGTGAAAAATTGTGTATGTTATATGCCACATGATTAGACTGTATATGACCTCAATACATATCGATTACTTAGAATGTGTATTTTATATTTTTCTTTCAAGTAAAAGTTGGGTACTTATTTTATTAAATTTTAAATAATATTAATTTATTTAAAATTAAAGTGGATGGGTATCTCTAGGAAAAATTGGATGGATATTAAAATAACATAAATTTATTTATCAATAAAATATTTAATCAGATTAATTCATGTCTATTTTATCTTAATAAAAATGAATTCAAATGAATGATATATAGTTATTTAAAATTAATATTCAGTGCATCAGTGGATGATTGTGATGTTAAACCAGCCTATATATATGTATGGTTTCTTTTAATTTAATTATTTCATATATTTTTTCAATTATGTTTATTAAATTAAATTGATCAAATTTCATACATCACTCTATCCTTATTATGGATGATCCTATGTGTCTGTGATTTTTTTTAAGATCTGGTTTCCATATGGATTGAAATTTCAAGAAGGAATATGAATTTTTGAATTAGTGGAGGGTCAGATTCTGAATCAGGGTTCTGAATGGAATTTTGAGAGTTGGAATGTCTTAATATGATATTATTTGATACTATTTGAGTCCCAAGAGGTGAATCAGGTATTTAAGAGAGTCTTAGTATCATCGGTTTTAATTTAAAAGATTTCAGATAACTTTGACTATGGGTCATGGTTTGGGATGCACTATTTAGAGAAAAATGTGAAGTAACCCTTATATTGGAGTATTTTTAGTTCAATTTATATAGTTCATGGTTAATTGGTATGGTTAGAGCATGGTTTTTTGGAAATAGTGTATATTATGGGGTAAATCAGGTGTCTTGGAATATACTTGGGTCTTGAAACATGGTTTACACATGTTTTTCGTAAACCATGAGAAATTTTGAAAACCAAGACAATGCAAATTCGCATATTTGGTGCATAGTTTGGTTGTAACACCCCAATATTCCACGGTATGCTTCTCTTTGAATAATACAATAGCGTGTGTTGTACACAACTTCGAGTTCTAACACACCACAACCAATCAAACTAGCCATTATGAATAGTAATACCCACTTTTTGAAATTATATAAATTTTATCTTTCAAAATGGACTTCATTTTTGGATTCGGAATATCGAAATTATCTTAGGGTGAATTTTTTGTATTTTTCTAAAAACATTCAATTTTTGATGAATAGTGAAAAAACACTGAGTTATAGTTTAAAACCAAATTTTTATTTAAATAATTATTTATTTTATTTAAATTTATTTTAGGTAAAAATATAAACATAATACCTATATAATTTCAATGTAATTCATTGGAGTCAATTTGTAATAATTTTAGATATAGAAAAATTTTATTGAACTTTTCACCGTCTTTTACCCATCTCCTAGGAGAATTTACAAATTCACATAAAACATAATTTTACCGCTTCTGTGAGTAAAATTTTGAGAATCCAAGAGACACGGTTAATATCAAGGATTAAAATTTGGTTCAATAAGATAAAAATAATTGTTGGTTAATAGTAACTTTTTACTTTTATTTACCACGGTTAAATGTAAATAGGGTAATTAAGGGAAAAAGTGATATTATTACTACCCTAACACATGTCCTAATTCTATTGGATAAGTATAATTAGACCAAAAACAACCTTAGGAATAAAATATGAACCTATTTGGTCCACATGGATTAGATTAGTACATTTATTATTATTTAATTCAAAGAAGAGTTAAAAGAGTTAAAATCAAAGTTTAATAACTAAAAAAATTTATATAGGGTTATACATAATATAAATTCGATTATAAATATTCATTAAAAAGATAAAACTATTTCATACATAATGGTATTTTATTTATAATTTTTAGACATTAAATAATGTAATTTATTTATGACACAATGGTGATGCAGTAATTACCTAATTAATGAAATATTAAAATAATTGATATTATAAATATCTAAATAAATTTAATTTGAGACTTTTTAGGAATTCCACTAATTTTATAGGTTTATATGACATGTTATTATTGATTAAATGAATTTATTTCTAATTAATAAAGTTTTTAGAACTTTAAAAAAATAAATTATTAAATAGTGTCAAAATTGATATAAAGGAGTATTTAAAAAAAATATTATATTATTAATTGATATTCTATTCCTAAAAATATAAGTATCGGCCAAATTACTTATCTAATGATAGTTGTATCATTAATTAACCACTTGGGGTTCTCTTGGAGGTATATAGTAAGTTTTTTAACCATATAATATAAAAATACAAAAAGACATGGTAAATGTCAAACTATTTAACTAAGAGTTAAATATAAATGATAAGGTTAATATAGTGACCCAAACCTATCTAAAATCTATTTTTTAAACGGATTTAGAACCATCCCCACCTTATCCTAGAAATAATTCACTTTGGGTCCATTATAAATAGAATATGAATTTATTATAAAATAATATTTTAAGTTTTTTCTAAGGTGCACCTCACCCCTCTTATAAAAGGTCACTCCCCCTTCTCTCGAATTAATACATTAAAATCCTTTTGTTTCGTCCAAAACTTGTCCAAATATCCTCTAAACTTTCCTCACTTAATCCTAGAGTCCTTACTTTAGTCAGAAATCCAACTTAAGGAGCCCTTTTGATCAAATCAAAAGGAAGAACCCGAAGAAGAGGTAAAAATCTCACCACCTCTTTCAAGTTCCTTTCTTCTTACACTTCTTATTTCTTTGTTGTTTCCATTATAAGATAAAAAATCAAGTATCTAATATATATAGTGATGTTATTATAAATATGGTACAATCAAATTCATTATTCTATCCATCCCTTGAATGACATGTTCTCATGCGTGCGTACGTACGACTTACAGTCTCCACGTCGTGGTGTAATTGTTATTCAATACATTATTATTTGGATGGGTATAATAATGATGTGTAATTAATTTAAATAATAAGTATAAAATGATAATGATTCTGTATATATGATACACCATCCAATTATATATTATTTTAATATCAAAAGAATGATATTGTCGCTCGTGCTTACGTACGGACTACCGTCTCCACGAACGCGATAAGATTCATTCCCCATCGTATCCATTCAAGACTAATTTTCATTTGATGATTAAAAATAATGTTTAAGGAGTTGATATAATTATGGATATGAATAAGATACAACCTATGGATAACAAATACGGCTTATATAATAAAAAATCTAAAAGAAAATGAGTAAGTGAACACCCAAAATGATGATAATACTAAAATATTATTAACAAATCAATATTAAAAGATCATATATGATATCATATTTATGTATATGATTCTTTTATAATTTAATAACAATTATTTAAATATTATAAAGGAGTTTAACCTACCCTCTACCATGTAAAAGTACTAGGTAAGGGTTAATTCCTCAATCTCATTATTATCCGAGATTGTTTATGTGTTAGTATTTACTGGGAAAGTTTATCATCCATGTCCATTTTTCATAAAAATGATTTCAAAATGAATATTTTAAACATTTTTTAAAGGTACTCTTTATCAAAATAATAATTTTAAATGTTTTAAATATTTATCTTCCTAAATATTTTTAATTAATGTCCATATTTTCAAAATGATTTTAAGGATTTATTTATATGGACATGAATGTTTTGAAATGATAATTATTTTCAAAAGTTTCAAAGTGGTATGGGACACTTTGATTCAAAAATAATAATAATTACTTCCTTTATAAATGTGTGAATTTTAAATGATTTTACAAAAATTATATTTCTCTCAAAAAGTTTTACTCATCATTTTCAACTATATCAGCATCCTTTTCTAGATATTATTTTTGATTGAGGTTGATTTATTATGATACAAATCTTCTATATAGTATTGAAGGTTTTGTGATATTTATGACTATGTATGTGTTATTTTTATACTGTTCATGGTTTATGGGTAAAGTATTGACATTTCGTATGCATGTTTTAATATTAATGTTTATGTAATCTTTAAACATTTTCATATGAAGAATGCATTGGACTTAGTAAGTGACAGGTGGAGCCTGCTATAGCTCCTCGATGTATCGGTAGGTCTCATGAGACAAACTAGTGTCGTATCACAAGGCCTTGACAAAATCTTATTTGTAGTCTTGGAACAGGGCCTTGACTATGTGGTTATGATAGTCTGGCATTATGCATTCCATCATTATGAAAGTGGTTATTGATATTGCATGTGATTATTCAACTTGTATAATATCCATGTGAATAAGTAAATTGAATTATTTAATTTTCTTTTGGACATGTTATGCTGAAGTTCAAGTTTAAAAAGGATTTTGTTTTAGTTATACATTTCCTTAAATGTTTATTCTTATTTATGAAAGTATCCTCTATACTGTTACCCTTACTAGGCATCCGAGCTCACCCCTTTCTAAGTTTTATTTTTCTCAGGATGTGAAGAAGTATTTTATGAAAAACCTGTAGGGATATTACGAGGGGATATGAGTATGGTTTATGGAGACAAGATATTGTTTTAGTTTTTCACTTTATGATTTAATGTAAGACTTATGAATGTGTCTAGTGTTTCCAAGGATACTAAACTAATCGGTCTTTCAAGACTTGATCATTTGTAATCAAGCCAATGTTATATAATAATGCACCGACTCTGGGTAATTGGGTTCGGGGCATTACATTGGTAAACCATCCAACCCAACAATTCGATAGGGTTTTTCTTTTATAGTTCCTACCATATGGTTGGGACACATTTTATAAAACTATGAAGACTATTAAAAATGGTATTTTTACAATTTTCCCTTCAAAAATTTAAGGGGAAACCCTCTTTCTCTCTCTCTCAAACACATACACCCCATCCAGATGATCATGTCCTTATTCCTTAATTCATTCTCATATTTTAGTGATTACATGTGAAATTTATTCATGTTTTGGGTGATTATACTCCTCAAATTCCCTCCTCCCTTCTCCTCCTTACTTTTATCTAATTTTGGTTTCCTCCCATTCGAATTTTAATTCTGATTCCACTGGAGCATGGTGGAATCTTTAAATTGATTTGGGTATTCCATTAGATCTTGGGATAATATTTCTTAAGATGTTGTATTCATGAAATAATTTTATATTTTGATGTGGTATTTTTTGTGGTAAATTTATTAAGGTGTTTTCATTAAATTAAATTAATTTTGGTAACTCTTTGGGTGTTATCAATTATAGATTAATCCATGTTTGGGTTTGTGGGTGTGTTGGAAGTGACCGGAACACCATTGCTTGATGGAGTGTAGAGAATTAAATTGTTTTTCGGTTAATGGTCGTTATTTCTAATTGTAATTAATTTATTAAATTAGTTTCAATAGATTTAATTAATTAATTAGTGATGTTGGGTGTGAGTTAGGAGTTTGAGATCGTTGTATGAACTTGTATAAGGATGTACAGGCCTTGGTAGAGCTATCAGCCTATAGTTTAAAAAGGAAAATAAAATTCAATTAAGTTAGGTAGTCATATTACTATACCTATGGCCTTATTCATGATGCCTATCTATATTTGTATATACATTCTCTCCATTGAGGTTATGGATCGCTTTAATTGATTAAATTATTTTATTTAATATAAATAGTTTAATTTAAATAAATTTTTAAACTTGAATGATTTTATAATAATAAAAGGAACAATTTTCCTAGGAAATTATAGAACTAGTACACTAGCATGATTCCTTGGCTACCGATGTCCAAGGTTTGGGATAATAATAAGACCCAAATATTTAAAATCCCTTAAGGGGTGTTATTCAAATGTCTTGGGATAGATAAGAATTAGTATCCCTTTATTAGGATACCATGAGATTTATTGGGCCAAGTAGGTTATATCATGTTCCTTATGAAACCATGGAACCATTTACTAGGACTGACTTGTGTTTGGTGATAATACTAACCAAGAGAGATCCCTAAGACATTGAGATGGGCCACAAACCATCTCTCTAGACTGTTTCCAAAATGGATTACCTTATGATATTTTTCTTACCACATTTTATTATGGAATTTTTTAGGAGTGTGATACCCTCTGTGTGATAGGATATAGCTTAAGACTTGAAAAGTATCAGGGATTCCAAGAGGGTTCCCCCTATTTTTAGTAACCTAGGGGACCCCAGTGAGTTACCTAGTGATGTTTTGACCCCCAGTGAAGGTGTGTGATTGTGTATGGATAGTGATAATGGATTTAGTCATTTGTAAAACCCTTGATATTTATGTCTTCTTTTATGGGACTTGATATAAACACTCAGGGATTTTTTGTTATAAAATAGAAAACTTCATAGGGGTAGTTTTTTTTATGTTTGGGAAAATGCTAGTAGGGGTAGTCTTTTATTAATGTGTTGGAAAAACCCTGTAGTGGTGGTATTTATTTTATGTATGGAAAATTCCCTAGGGGTGTCATTTTATTATGTGTTACTCCTAGTTGATAAAACGCCAGTAGGGGTGTTCTATGTTAATTTTCAAAAATAAAACTCCCATAAGAGAGTTTTATGATACCCATAAGAGAAACAACCTATATGGGAGGTCTGTGATACTTTTGGCCTTATGCCTTGGCTGAGAAAACTCTGAAAGGTTTGGTCATTGTTATTAATAGATGATTAAACAATCTTAGAGGAGGTATGTGTTTATACTATATGGTAAAACTACTATATGGGAGGTCCATGATACATTATATGTATACTATGGAGATAATGATCAATTATATTGGGAGGAACAGTCATTGCAATCTGATCCAAGACACCCCAGTATTAGATGAAGTATGTATGGTCGATCCAGATTATGAACATCAGGATATAAAATGGTATTTTATATAGTACATGGGTTGGAATGATCCATGATATGATCTCATATACATTATATCATTTTTCAAAGTAGGTATTGTTGGTTATTTATTTTATTTGTTATTAAATGTTTTATTTATCTATTCAGAGACTTCCATATGCACATATAATTTAACTTCCAGTGTGGTATGGGATTGTTTTGGTTCCCTACATAGTTATGTGATCACACAATGCTTGGTCCACCATTTCACTTGGGTATTTGAGCATCCATAACTTATTATAGGTTCAATATATGAAGAGGCTTGGAATTTCATGAATAATATGGAGTACCAGAGATGGCATTATGAGATCAGGATGAGGTGAGGGTTGGTGATTTTATTTGACCCTCATGTATTTTTGTTCTGGTCATTATTCAGTTTATTTGGTTTTTTATATATATGTGATCAGCCGAGTCGGTGATGGAATCTGTATACTTTTTTTCAAGTATTTTATGTATGATCTCATATTTCTAATACCTTATTGTTATCTTCGTACTCTAATGGTTATAGTTTGTGTATGAAATTTAATTATTTATTTTTTGATTTTTCACTCTGATATTGGGGGTATGGTCTAACCATGTAACTCTTTAGACCATTGTTTCTAGATTAAGGCCTCATGTATATGGGGAGGTGCACTTGAGATGAGTATTAAACATTGGTCGGGGAACCGATTAATGGTCTGACATGGAAGGATAATATTGAGTGGTATCAGATCCTTCCATTTTCTTTTTTCATATTATTTGGGATACAGTATCTAAAAGATATAGTTATGTGTTAGAGCCTTTGATAGATACTAGTCCAATGTTTTATGAACACCTCTTCTGGTAGTAATTATAGGTTACTAGGGGATCGAGACAAAATTTCATGATATACAATGTTATGGTTCACTTCATGTGACACACATTATGTTTTAGATTTATGATTTTTGTTGGATTTTTCACTCTTGGTTCATTGGGAATAGGCCAATTATTGGAACTTTACCTCTTAGATTGTGGAAATAGTCATCAATACATGCATCATTCTTGGAACATAGGTATTAACATGAAATTTATTCTTTCTTGTGTGATTTATATCACTGGGGATGGAGGCATCACTATTTCAAGTGTTAAAAACAACTCATATGGTGTTTTTTCATATAAGTACTTGGTGGAATTCTACTTAGTTAGATTGATAGGTTTGTGCATTTGTTTTCGATGAAAGTACATGTGGGTTATATGGAAATATTATCATTAGCAATCAATGTGATTTGTTTTATCTATGATTGGATACATTGTGACCTTCATATGTCAGTAAAGGTATCGCATGCCTTAGCAATGGACCCCTTGGGGTGGTTATTGTATAGGTTTATTCATTTAATTTGTTAGTAACAACCTATATGAAATTTTACCATATATCTTGGAAATTCCTTCTACTTAATTGACATAAAGACCTTGATTTCATTAATATGAATCATCTAGTATGATTTATTTAGTTATTGAAGTGGTAACCAATGAGTTTTGATTCTCAAGGGGTAGACCTATGGGTGGATGCATGGTGAGAATCAATGTTTGGTGGGCTGATAATTTTTTGTATGTAAATGTTAGATTTCACGGTTTATATGATATGGGGTCATATATGTTGTCCTATGATATGTTACCTTCTATGAAACTTGACTTATTCATCTAGGTGGGAGACGTTGGATACCCTTGAGGTGTGACTTAGTATTTTGGTGAGTCGATGCATTTTTATGCATTAGGGTAACCTGATAATGAGTTATTATCCCAAGTTTTTGTTTTTCCATAAAAAGGGAAGCATGGGTAGGTGATTTAGGTTGTTGTATCATTTTATGGTTGGTTCTGTCGATTTTATGGTTTACTATTGTTTTGCCTTAGTTTTTCTCAAGATTAGGAATTGTGAGTGCTAGTACTTTGGCATCGAGGATAGTTTAAAGGGTATAAGTGTATAGGTTCCCGACCTTATGATTATAAATGGATTTTATTATACTGTGAGATCACAATTAGACACTCATTACTTGGAATGGTATCGCATTGTGGCTAAACATGTGGTTATCCTCAACATGGCTGGGATATCGGGGCCTTTTGAATAAGAATATCTAGGATTCTTTTGGTTGAATGAGACTTACCTATGTGTGAGAATGGTAATTATTTTAGGTTCATGAGCCTAGTTTTGATGTGATGTGACTTCTGGGAGTTTGATTTGGACTTTTCAATCTATTATTATGTGATTATATGCCCATTATGTTTGGATGAGATCTAGGTAATACATGTTGCTATGCATGGTACCTGTTGAAACTGAAATTCATGAGTGGATGTGTGTGATACAAGGTTCCATGAAATTTTATGTGATAATGGATGGTTTTGGTACCCAAGGTTTGATGATGGTGACAAATTTCCCTCCATGGTATAAGATGCATCAAAATTTGTCTGATTTCATGGGATGGTCAATCATGGTGTGGACCTTAACATATATTTTCTAAGAGGTACAGTGTCAGGGGTTGGAAATGGAAAAGTGTGTCTTGGAATGAGTGACATGTGTATGATATGGGATACATAGATAATTTTTATTGGGGATTGTTAAGAGAATTTTTAGGATGAGGAGTGCATTTTTTCCATTGAAGGGAGTGACCCTCTCCATGTGGATTAATCCACATAATTTCACCAAATTTTGGTATGTAATTTAGTGGTAGTGTTTTAATGATCACGATTTTCCTTTGGGGGTAGGGGCATCATGAGAGAGTGTTTTGGGTGACGCGTCAATGGGGGAAGCCATGAATTTTTTAGGAAGGTCCGTTATATGAGGTATAACTTGTGGTTTTCCATTTAATTGGATGTGGTGAGTTAAGAACCACATCATTTGAATCACATTGGATGTAATAGGTTCATTCTTTTAATTGGTTAGAGATTTCATGGAAAATTCCAGCTTTCTAGGGCAATACGTGGATGATGGAGGACTGCTAATTTACATTAAAATTTGATAATAAAGAGGGGTACTGGAATTAGACCAATGGTTTCATATATATTTGGGTGTATCAGTATTTAAGAGTTTCTAGGATCATTGTATTGAACTGACTCAAGTTACCCTCTAAAGTGATACCTGAACCGATTCACCACTAAACTAAAGGGTGTTCCTAATCCACACAGGCATGAGGCTAGCACCCAGCCATTGAACAAAAAATAGAGGGAATGATTTTAACCAACATGGAACAAAATAAATGAAATATATATATATATATAACTAGAAATGTATCACATGAAATAACAAAATAAACATAATGATAGCAATACAACTCAAAGTAGCCAGAGAAAACTACATGGCTCATGTGAAACAACCTAAAAGAAAAAATAAAACTAGAAACAACTACTCTATTTGATATGTGGGAAATGTCTCACCATCTCACCATAAGATACTCATACCTAGCTAACATAGGCCTTACTTCCCCACTGTAGAACCTTTCTTTTCCCTATATTATAATACAATACAAGGTCTACATATTCTCGAGGGAATGTGAAACGAGTGAGATAAACAAAACCAGTAGGATCCCACCTAGGTGTTCCATATTAATCTTTGTAAAATAATCCCAACATGCTCAAATTTTATATAAAAAAATTCATGATAAATATTTATACAGTTTTATATCAAAATAATGGTAAACAGTTCCCCTTTTCCACAGTTCCAAAACAAAGCCAGGTAAAATAGTTTCAAATCATACAATTTCTAAATCATTTACACTTATCAAAAACTGGTATATCAAAACCAAAATAGTAAAAATCCAAAGAAAAATGGATTAAAACTCCTAGGATCACATTATTTTAGTCTATATAGGCCACACATACCACACAGAGGACTAGTTGCTGCATCAAGTATGTAGAACCCATGTATCAAAATCTAGGGAACAAAGGAACACCCCAACAAGTGAACCCCCTATAGTGTCTATCATGTAATAGATCCCATGAATATGAGATCTAGTATAAGATAAAAAGTCAAAATAATAACCCCCCAAAATAAAAATGGATGATTCCAAATAATACACCCTCCTCATAAGTACCCAAGGCTCTCATGTGTTGCATTTATCATATCATTTCAAATGGTATTATACATTTCACAAAACAATTTCAAACAAACCTTTTTCAACAAAAACAAATTTAAAAATTCATTTCTCAATCCATTTCATAATTATTTGAAAGTCAACTTTATTTAAAAAAAATGGGGGGAAACCAAATTTTATCAGAAACCAATTTACACACTCAAATCAATCAATCATGGCAATTTACTTATAAAAACTTTTTTAAAATAAGTACAATCAATGTTTTATATAACATAGGCTGGAGATGGAACCACCTACCTCAAACTTGAGTTTCTCAATACCTTTAATGGGATCCACACACTAGAAGGAATGAAGAACAAAAAATGGGGGGCCTATAATCAATTCTCAAATCTTTGAATTCAATTTCAAAAACAAGTGGGTTGATAGAGAGGTTAGATCAACAAATACCTAGAGAACCTCATGTATCGCACCACAACAAACATGACGGTCCACCTCCCAAAGACAACCATAAAATGCGTTTAGAAGGAAAAAATGATCATTAACACATGATAAAAAAATACAAGAAATATAGCCCAAAACTGATTCTAATTACCATAGTGAGTGGAAGGATACTGATTTCAATCATTGAAAGAGAAGAAAAAACCAAGATAGAGATTGAGGAATCCAACGAAGAAATCTAGAAGAGTAGGAACCACCCAATAACACCTGAAAGGGACCGAAGTTTTGTGGGAGGACAATAATGTTTAATGAGTTAGGATTTTGTATTGCAGTGAAATAAAACCTATTGGGAATAAAGGAATCATTTCTTGAAATACTGATTGAGAACATGAACTCATGTGGTTGTATGTGCTCTAAAAAAGTTGTCGCCTCAAATTAAAAATCTAGAGTGATGGACTAATTATTTTAATATGAATAAATCCATTTAATTTTTTAAGTAATTAAACCAACTTCATGTCTTGTTCACTAAATTGAATTAACATCATGAACCTACTTAATAGTGTGAACATGTTCTATAGAAAGCGCTGATACCAGTTTTATACAGAAAAATCTAGAAAAACTCTAACACCACCTAAACCTAAAGAACACACTCTTAAACACTCAAAACATTGTAAATTTAACCAATATGTTACAATTCACCCCAATATAGGAATTTCTATCCACATGAAGTCATGAGGAATATGTGTGCTCTGGGAAGAGGTGATCTCGCTACTCTCTCACTGATGATTCACATTCCCATGTCTTGTGAGGAACGGATTTGTGCCACCAAAATACTTTGACCAATGAAGTGGAATTCCCACACAAGTCTTTCATTTGAGATTCAATTATATCTACTAGTTTTTTATAATATAAACATCTATATCCAACTCAATATCTCCACAACATAGAACATAATAGGGATCAGGATGATGCTCCATGAGCTATGATATGTGAAAAACATCATGAATACCATTCAACTTAGCTAGAAATTCCAACTGGTAAGAAACATTACTAAGCCACTAAGTGATATAAAATGGTCCAATATATCTCTAAGAGATATTCCTTATTTCCCAAGATGACAGTGACCTAACTGAGGATTATCCTTCAAGAAAACTCAATCACCAATGGAAAACTACAAAGGAAAACACCAATGATCCACATATAATTTGTTTCAACTCTGAGTGATTACAAATAATTTAAGTATATAATAAATCCTTTATGATGTCTCATAAATTAGACTTAGTCACACCAAAGAGGAATCTCCCACCTCTTCCAAAAAATAGGTGATCTATACTAGAAACCATAAAAATACTTGAAGGGATCTATCATGATCTATGACTGGTAACTTTTATTATATGAAATCTCAACCAGTATCAGATAGTTTTCCCAGAATCCACTAAAATGAAATATTTAGTAACAGGTAATATCCTCTAATATCTAAATAAAATGATCTACCTAACTGTCTATCTATGGATGATAAGTTTTACTTAACCTGAATAGATCCCCCTTCAACTTTTGGAGACACTTCTAGAATCTAGAAGTAAACCATGGGTCCGTATCTGAAATAATGTAAAAGGGGACCCCATGAAACCTCGCAATATTCCATATGTATATCTTACCCTGATCCTTTACTCTATGTGTGTCCTTGATCAGAAATAAATGAGATAATTTTATCAACGGATCAATCACCACTCAGATAGAATTCTTCCCTCAGGGTGTCTATGGTGAACCAAAAAAAAGTCTATACACACTTCATCCCACTTCCAAAATATAACCATAAGAGGATAGAGATGACTAGAAAGATTCATGTGCTCTACATTTATCTTCTAAAAGGTTTAATAGTGTGACAAAAATTCAGAAATTTTGTTCTTCATACTCAGACACCAGAAACATTGTCTCATACCATAATACATATTTGTATCTCCAGGGTGAGTATCCCATAATGAAATATGAAAATAATGACACACTAAATTCCTCATGGATAATGTGGTAAAAAAAATCAATCCTTGAATCAAGTAATACAATCATATGGGAGAGACTAACTAAAAATAACTTCCCCACCATGTAAGTTTTTTCGGATTCCTATGAACTCATCATCCTATGGCTAACCCAGTAGAATAGACTCAAGGGGAGATGACGATAAATGAACACTGGTCAGAACCATAACTAAATCATCCCCTTGAACATATATATGTAACTAAGTAAAAACCCATAATAATCCACTAATCCTTTGATTTCAAGACTACTGGTGGTGGAACATTCCTACTACTAGTGCCTATAATGACATTTCCCTTCCTCGGGGTGTGTTTGATGTTGAAGTTGAATGTTTAGAGATATTCAAAACGCTTACTCTACCTAATATTAAAGTATTTATGAGATAATATATATAGTAGACTCTTATTTTCAAAAAAATCATGAACCTCACCCTAAAAAAATCATACCACCAACATTTATGAACACACATAACACAGGAAAGATCCAAATAATGAGTGGGGTAATTTATCTCATGTGACCAAAGATGATGAGAGTTATTGGCTACCACATGACCATATTGTATAAGTACACAACCTAGAATATAAACAAAATAATCACAGTATACCACATATACTTTATTGGGATTGGGTAAGATCAAGATAGAATCTGATTACATAATCTATTTCAACTCATCGAAAGAAGTATGACATTTAACTTCCTAAGTGAACTTCTCCCCTTTCTTTGTAAGAACATTAAATGGTTATGAAAGATTAATGAAATTCTTATTTAACCCTTGATAGTATCCAGATTTTTCTAGGAATCTCTACATCTTGAAAATTCCATATGGTTATTCCCATTAAAATACAGCCTTTACCTTATCAAGATTGACTAAAAGTCCATGTTCAGAAATCACATGCCCCCAAGAACTTGCATTCTTGAATCCAAAAATTTAATTTTCAAATATTCCCATATAGATGGTGGATCATAATTATATCTAAAACCAGATTTATATGGTGAACATGTTCATTATTGAATGTCGAATAAACCAAGATATCATCTACAAAAATTACAGAAATTTTTTTGATATACTCATGGAATATCTAGTACATTAAATCCATAAAATATTTAATATAATTAGTCAAACCAAAATGCATCACAAGATACTCATAGTGTCCATACCTGGTCCTAAAAGTGTTCTATGGTATATCAGACTCTCAAACACTAAGTTGAAAATAACCCGACCAAATCTCAATTTTTGAAAACCAATTCACCCAATTTAACTGATCTAAATAGTCATCCAAATGAGTAAAAGGTTACTTATTTTTAAAATTTACATAGATAAACTTCTGACAGTTCATAATCAAATGAAGAGAAATATTAGAATTTGTGGAAAAGAGAACATGGGATTCCCATGGAGAGTCATTGGGACAAACATATCCTTTCTCCTTTAGATCATCTCACTGGATATTGAGATCTTTCATCTCAGCAAGTTCCATATGATTATAGGGAAAAGAAATAGTCTTCATACCCAACACTAGATCAATCATAAAATATACCTCACATTTTGAATGAAAACTGGAGAAATCATATGGAAAGATATTGGCGGAATCCCTAAAAACCAAGGAAATATCAACAAAAGAGGAAACAACATCAGATGTAACCACAATGGTTAAAAACATACTTTTTATCTCTATTCATAAAGGTCTTTCATGACCGAATTATGGATCCCACTCTCCCTAAAAAAGCTAAGATCTTGCATCAATAATAACGAACAAAACACATTGATGATAATAACAAAAATTAGCGTAATGAGAAAAAAATCCATACCTATAATTAAAAAAATATATATCTATATCAAGAACCAAGAAATCCCAAGCTAACTCTTCATTAGCTATAGATAGAGAACATGATGGAAAAAATAACCCCTACTCCTTCATATTTCCAAGAGGTGAAGAAAAACTCCATAAAAATTACATGAGCTCCATTAGAAGTTTTATCACATCTAAAAAACATACATTTATAAAAGAGTGTGAGTCACCTATATCAAGTAGGGTAGTTTCTATAAAGTATGCAACAAAAATTGTAACCCTCACTATATTCGGGCTTGCATCAACCTTCACTAAACACTCATACACTATGTGAAGGTGATTAAATTATGAGGAATGTTTCTAGATCCCTAAACTTTAAAGAATCTAATTTCATTGTTGTGGCCTTTAATATCCCAAACCATAACGAGGCATATACATTTCCTGATAGAACCTCTTCAAATAACCTCGGTGGCTAGAAGCACTGAAAACCTTAATGGATGAAGGATAAGTAAATCATGTGTGACTGACCATTCCATAATGATTGTTACAACCCAGGTAATTATATAATAAATAATTATCATGTTTATGTACTAGATAGTTATATTAATTATATAAAAATTATGGAAATAATTTTATCAAACTCTTTTCTTATAGAGTTTTTATTTAAAAGTTTAATTTCTAAATTTTATAATTTTAATTTTGAAAAATGAATTTAATTATTTAAATAATAATATTAAAATAAAATTTGGGTAAAATATTAGTATTTTTAATAAAATATTAATTTTTTACTAAATAGTGATAAATACTAATCTTTGTAAAACTATCATTTATTTTCAACAAATTAAGTAATTTAAAAGTACCATTACGATAAAAATTTGATTACAAGTAAAATAATGATTATCTAGATATTTTTAATCCATTGAATTACTTTTTATTCATCTTTACATTTGAATTTAGTATAAGTTTATTTTTTGGTTTAAAAAACGTGTTTTTTTTCTGAAAACTGTTTTAAAGTGCATAATGTTTATCTATTTTAATAAATTAAATAAAACACTAATTAGGAATTATTTAAATGAAATTTATATATTATATATCTATAAATGTTAATTTAAATTCATATAATTATTATTACTAAACATATAGTTAATATAAAATTAACTTATACTTGAGAAATACATTTCTTGAAAAAAACTGTTTTTTTTTCATCGAGTCTACAGGTTTAATATTAAATTAAATTATGCCACTTGATTTAATTGAATTTGGTAAACTGAATTTAAAATTTTTATTCATCACAATTTATATTATATAACATTCTCAAATATATTTTTGGTATTAATGAATAGTGAAAATAATAAAAATATTTCACCGTAGTTAAGGTGAAAACGAATTTACTAGGGGGGCTAAACTAAAAATATAAGTGTTTAAATGGCCTAAACCTTGTATAAATTATATTTTATGGAAATATTTTTACCATATATAATCTGAGTCTCTATAATCGTTTTTTTTTTCATGATGAAAACAAGGGTATAACATTTTTTTCCAAAATTCTGAGTGTGTCCCCTCCCCCACTTATAAAAGGCTACCCTCTATCCTCCCCTCTTAACACTTAAAAATAATTTTAGTTTGGCCACGAAAAAATAAAATAAATTTATTATGTACATAGCAACAACCTAGACCCCCTTTTTGATTATAAATACATCCTAGGAAGGATTTTGGTGCTAACCTAGGGAAGTTGCCTGAAAAATAGGTATCGTGCTTAACCGAGTGTTTTTATTTTATTTCATCATCCACCTCTATTAAATATTATTACATTTTTTTGATATAATAAAAATATTATCTCCCATATACTAATAGTTTATTATGTTAACTTTATAACCTAAATCCATAACATATTCCATCAAACGAGAAATAAAACCATCATTCATGTGTACGGTGGACTACCGCCTCGCGAACCGATGTAACTTATTTTTCATCATTGCATATCGTGAATTTTATTAATAATGGATTTGAAGTATATATATGATATTTGTAAAATAATTATACTTATTTAATTATTATATCACATATACCTTCTTACTTTCCATTTCGTATAGGATATAATAACGTTGCTCATGCATATGGTGGACTACTGCCTTGCTAAGCGATGCGATTCATTTTTCACTAACACTTTCCTTGTAAGGTAATAAGGATAGATTTAATGAATATTTGTGTTATATATGAATTGATTATGATATTAAAATATTATATATCATTTTATTTCATACTATTCCAATCACAGAAAAATGATAATGTTGTCTGTGCATATGTGTAGACTATCACCTCCACGAAGTGATGTGATTTTTTTTCATCACCACATCACATGGATGATATATATAATTATATTTAAATAAATAATATTATAATTATTATATGATGATCATTATGTAAATATAAAATATTATTTACCTAATTTTCATAATGATCATTGAAAAATGGAAATGTTACTCATGCATACGTGCGTCCTGTAGTCTCCATGATCATAAAATAGTTCATTTTTCATAACCATCAATCAAGATTTTTTTTAAAGTATAATTAATGTATTAAAATTATAATTATTTAATTATTATTATTCTTTATATGTTTAAATAATGAACTTTTTGACTATCATCAACCTACTGAAGTTATTTTGGATATATAAGTCAAATATCATAAAAACATCTGACGTAAACTTAATTGATTAAGTAATTATATATAACCTGGTAATAAGTGAAATAAAAGCAATATTAAAATTTAAAAATTTTCTTAAGAAATTAAATAATTAACATAAGTTTATTATTCAGCATGATAAAGAACATATATGACGAATTGTACTCGAGGTAAGGGACTCTTTGAATAAAAAAAACTTCATTTTTAAAAGTTTTAAAGACTTATTTTATAAATATCTTTCTTCCATGTCCATATTCTGGAAAAATTATATATTATTTTATATGAAAATATATTCATTTTAATGGAAATTTTATTCCACTCATATCTTTATTTAAAATTTTATACAAAAAGGAATCTTTTTACAGTATGATTGAATTTCTTTACAAAAGAAAAGAATAATGTTATATTTTGATATATATGACAATAATTAATTTCCCCTCCATTGTAACTATCATTTGATATTTTTATTATGTTTTAAGATCCCATGTTTTATTCAAATAAAAATCCTTTTCCCTTTTTCTTGGAATTTTGGTTTTGAAAATTATTTTTTAAAATGAAATGTCATTTTGATATCTAAAAAGGTTTTTCATATGTGTTTAAAAGAATTTTTCAAAGGGTTTTATGATGAAAAGGTGAAATAATAAAATGTTTCATTCATAATATGGTGATCTATAGTTATATGAAAAAATTTTGATCTTGATATAGATTATAAAATGGGTTGAGTCCCATTATAGATCATGGGTGATATCGATATAGATGATATGAAGGGTTGAGTCCCATTATAATTCCTAAAAAATGGGTGATCCCAATGTAGATTATATGATGGGTGAGCCAAATTATAGATCTCCAATAAATTGGGTAATGATTATGTTCTATAGAGAATTATATTATTAATTTTCCATATAGTTATTCCAATTTAAATGGTTTTTAAATGGTATTATGAATATGATGTTCTATGTTTTCAAAAAAGGGTTTTTATTTCATTTATATGGGTTTAAAAGGTTTTCTCTAAGACAAACGTGTTTTTTTTCATGTGGAAATATTTTATTTAATATGCTCAAAGAACATCAAATATAAATGTGAACATTTCATGAGTTTTCATGTTTTTCACTAGACTAATAGATTTCTTTATTTATTTACCTTACTAATATTTTTTTTCTCACCACATGTCTTAAATAAATTTCATAGGGTTTAAGGATGGGTAAGAAAAAAGAAGAAGTCATGTCTAAATTTTTAAAGATTTTTTATGAAAATAAAATGTGTTTCTTTTTGAAAAAATTATATTGTGAGTAAAATGGATACTAATTAGAATTTTCCTCTTTATAAAATATGGTTTTGTTATATATAAGTTGTGGCCTAATTCTCTAAAACTCTAAACCTAAAATATATTTTGAAAAAGAAAGTGAATTATAGTCTAGATACACTAGAATATGAAATGTTTAAGGATGGGTCCTTATAGTTTACTTCAATTAAATGTTTACATAACATTTTAGATTAGGATAATGTTAGCATCATGTCCTTGAAATATTTTACCTTATAGTTAAGTTGAAATGATATAGTATTTTAAGATTACCATGTTTCTTCATATAAAATATGTCTATTCAGAATTGTTTTCCATAGAGGAAATAGGTAATCTCTAATTATAAGGAACTGAGAGGAATATATCCTTCAAAATCATCATCCCAATATATTTGGAATAGGAACTGATTAGTTTGTTTTAGTAATGGATTAGTTGATATAGGCTATAAATAGTGGTGACATAAATGCTAGGGAGAAGACGGATCTACCACATAGGCACATGCCAAAAGTGAATCATTTCATGACACAACATACCCTATCATTCATTGGATCATATGACATTTTGGTTTCTGAATGATTTATTAATTCTATGGAAAAGATATTAAGTTATGGTAAGTTAGTAACATCAAAAGATAACCCTTACCATTTTACATTTTGAAAGAGAAGTTGATTGATTGTGGTATCTAGTTAAAAATACCATAGATAAAAATGATTTAATTCCATGAAATGGGACATATTTAAGAATATTTTACTTGAGAAATATTTCCCTAAGGTTTTTCATCTTAGGATGGAGAAATAATTCTGGTAATTTAAGAAATAGGATAAATATTGAGTGGCCTAATATGAAGAAAATTATAAAATATTTTATAGGTATGTTCCAAATTTTATTTAGGATCATGATAGTAAAATTAATTAGTTTTAATAAATATTAAAACCAAGTTTATGAAGGTATTTTTTCACCTAAGAATTTAAAATTTATGATAAAGTTTTTTGTTGTGCAAAAAAAATTGGAACGGAGTTTTCCAACACTTATTTTTATTAGTACTAAAAAGTAATAAATGGTCAAGGTGGCATGATGCAAAGAATAAACCAACTAATAATTTTTTAGGAAATTCCCCGAAATGTTCTAAGTGTAGTAGAAGAAATTTATGGGATTATTTTTAATGATCTAAAAAGTGTTACTAGTGTGGTATGTTTGGTCACAAGGTTCATGACTTCAAAGAAAATATTCTTGAACAATCAAAGAATGAGATAATAGATATCCAGTCAACATTGTGACTTTTTAGATATAATGAGTTGGGAAATAATGATAACATGTGTCCAAAGATAATTAATTAGGGTGAAATATTCATGATAAAAAATATAAAGGTGTGGAAAAACGTTTCTACTACCATGGTTGATGTTGGGTCATCTAATGAAGTGATGATAGGTATGTTACTAGTTTATTAAAACTATTCCAATACCTAGTTTGACTCTAGATCTTGGAATTCATTTAATTTTGATAATTTTCAAGTAAAATAGAAATATCACCACATGAAAAGAAGATAGAACATATGTTGAAAACTATATGTGTAATTGTAAAATAAATAATGATTTATAGGGACCTTCCAATTGTTATTAGTGGGATGGTCTTTCATTCAAATATAGTTGAACTATATATAGTGTTGTATAATTTTATTATTAGTATATATTAGATTTCATTTTATAATTAAAATATTTATTTAAAAGATAATAATGTTATATTAAATTATTTAATACCCTTGATAACCTACCATGAATTTGAAAAAAATGATTAGATATGGATGTAAAAATTACAGAACTCATGTTTTTGAAAAGAAATAAACTATTTTAGTTAATTATGTGCCAGTAGTGAATGAATACATGGATTTTCTTACTGAGGATGTATCTATTATTTTCTTGATTGGGAGGTTTAGTTTACTATTTACTTAGTTTTTAATGATAGCCTATTTCTAAACCTTATAATCGAATGGATTAAGTAGAACTTTTGGAATTGAAAAACCAATAGAAACAATTCCTTAAAAAAGGTTTCATTCATCCTATAACCTCACCTTAGGGTACCCCAATTTTATTTTCTAAAAATAAATATGGTTAAAAGAGGATTTCTATTTATTATCAATCCTTGAACAACGTCACTATTAAGAACAAGTATCATTTTCCTCATATCAATGATTTTTTTTATCAGCTCTAGGGATCACAATATTTTTTGAAGATTACTCTTAGGTCAGGGTACCATAATTTGAAAGTGAAAGAGGTGGATATTACAAAGAAGAAATTTTGAACTATATATAATAATTATGAGTTTATAGTTATTCCCTTTAGGTTTTATAATGCACCAACTATATTTATGGGCCTTATGAATATATTTTTCCATGAGTTCTTAGATAATTTTTTTATCATGTGTATGATGATATTTTGGTATATTCCAAATGTTAGGAGGAACATGAAAGACACATAATCATTGTTTTAAAAACCTTAAAATAAAAGAGACTATATGGAAAATTTTGTAAGTGTGAATTTAGGTTGCAATAAATTTATTTTCTTGGACATATTGTTTCTAAATATAGAAAAACTATTTACCCTGCTGAAAAAAAAGTTGTTGAATAATTGAAAAGACCCAAAAATATCTCAAATTTATATTGTTTTATTATATTAACAAGCTACTATCAATATTTTTTTGAAAATTTTAATTGGTTGTTTAGACCAATGACTAAGTTAACTCAAAAATGAGTTAAATTAATCTAAATAAGATAATTTGATGATTGTATTTAGGAACTAAAAATAAGATGGGGAATGATCCTGTTTTGGACCTACCATCCAAAAATAGATATTTTTTCATCAATAGTTATGATTCATTAAAGGGACTTGTTTATGCCCTGATGAAAAATGATTGGATAATTTCTTATTCTTTATATTAGGTGAAACATCATGAGTTAAATTATCCTACAGATGATCTGGAACTAGCTGTTATGGTTTCTTATATAAAAATTTATAAAAATCATTTATATGGATTAAATTATGAAATATATACTGATCACATAATTTTTAAGAATGTATTCACATAGAAATAATTGAACATGAGAATGAGAATATAGATTGAACTAATCAGGGATTATTATTGTATGATTCATTATAATACTAGAAATAAAAATGATGTAATGGATGTCGTGAGTAGAAAAAATAATTCTACATTAACCATGTAACATTTGGAACATAACCATTTTGTTAATGATTTGATGGATTTTTTCCTAGAAATTGTGGATACAAGAACCTCATCTATTTTGTCTCAAGTTTCAAAGCAATCGACTTTGTCATAAAGAATTATGCAAGATCAAAAGGAGGATTATGTTTTGTAGGAAAAGGTACAATTTTTTAACAAGGTTATGTTTCTTATGTTTAATATTTATGAAGAAGGTATTTTAATATATTTTTTTAAATATGTGTGCCTTTTGATTCCCATTTGAAGAGAGATTTGTTGAGTAAATCTCATAATTCTATATTATTCGTTCATCTTAGGAGCATTATGATATAAAGAGACCTTTAGGATTATTATTAGAGGGATGGTATGAAAAGATATAATCCTAAATTTACTATTAAATGTTTGAATTTTCAGTAGGTTAAGAAAGAATGGAAATTACCAAAGGGGATTCTTCAACCCTTTCTAGTGTTTGAGTGTAAATGGGAAAATATATCCATGGATTTTAAGGTGGGATTACAAAATACATCTTAAAATTAATAATTCAAATTGGGTTATTTTTAATTAACTAACTAAATATGAAAATTGCCTTCCCATTTTAGATACTATGTCTTTAGATAAATTTTTTTAATGTACCTCAAGAATATAGGTAGGTTACATGGGGTTCCACTCTCTCTAGTATTTAATCATGATCCTTGATTCACTTAAAATTTGTTGAAATGCCTTCATATGTAATTTGGTTAGCTTTAAATATTATTAAATATTTTCATCCTCAATATCATGCACAATTTAAGTGGATGATTCAGACCATATAATATATTCTTTGGTATTTTTAAATGGATTAATATGGAAGTTAGGATCAACCCCTTTTTTTGGTTTAGTTTTCTTATAATAAGAGTTTTCATTCTAATATACTATTGGAAAATTTTAAATCATTATATGTAAAGAGATGTATGGACCCTTATTTTTTGGATTAAGAAAGTGAAATAAATTTATTGGGACCATAATTGGAAGATTAAATGGTGTAAATGGTGAAGATAATTCTGCAACACGTAAGGATAGCTTAGAACATGAAGAAAATATATACAAATAATCAGAGGAAATATATTTTTTCAAGGTAAGTGATTATTATTTTCTTAAAGTTTCTCCATGTAAAACTGTTATGAATTTTGGTAAAAATAGGAATCTAAGTCCATGGTTCATTGGATTATATGAAATCCTAGAGAAATTTGGATATGTTTCCTACTGATTGGCTTTTCCTATGAACATATCCCAGGTACATAACATATTTTATGTGTCAATGTAAAGAAAATATGTACCGGATTCATCTCATGTTTTAGGAACTAATGTAGTATTTTTGGAAGATACCCTTTATTATGAGGAGCAACCTATTTAAATTCATGACCATAGGGAGTAAGTATTTTAGAATAAGGTAATTCACCAGGTTAAGGTTTTATAGAGAAACCATATGGTTGAAGAAGAAACATGAGAATCTATAAATGATATGAGGTAATGATATGCACACTTGTTTAATAAGTAAATAAAATTTTGAGGATTCAATTTCAAAAAATGGGTAATGATATTAATAACCTAGGTAATCATATTATTAATCATTTTCATTTTTATTAATAAAATAGTTGTAGTCATTATAAAAATATTAAGGAATTATATTTATTAAACTCTTTTCCAATAAAGTTTTTATTTAAAATGTTAATTTAGAATTTATAGAATTAAAATTTTAAAATATGAATTTCAATTTTTAAATCAGAATATCAAAATTAAATTAGGGTAAAATTTTGGTATTTATTGGAAAATGATAATTTTCAATGAATAGTGAAAATACTTATTATTGTAAAACTCTCATTTCTTTTCAATAAATTAAATAATTTAAAAGTACAATTATGATATAAATTTTATTTCAATTAACTTAAGTATTATCTAGTTATATTTAACTTAATAAATTGATTTTTAATCGTCTTTATACAATACATTTTTCAGAAGTTTATTTTTTGGTTTAAAAACGGGTTTTTCATAAAATTGTTTTAAAGTGAATAATGATTCTCTATTTTAAATAATTAAAAAAACCATAATGAAGAATGATTAAAATTAAATTTATATTATATATATATATATATACACATATATGAATCTAAATTCATATAATTATTATTAATAAACATATAGTTAATATAAAATCATCTTATAGTTGAAAAATACATTTCTTGAAAACTGCAAATTTATTATGTCTAAGGATTTAATTTTAAATTAAATTATACCAATTATATGAATTAAATTTGATAAAATGGATTAAAAATTCATAATTAGAATAATTTATATTATATAATATTTTCAAATTAATTTTTTGTCTTAATGAATAGTGAAAATAGTAAAAATATTTTACCACAATTAAGGTGAAAATGGATTTATTGGGGGTAAAACTAAAATGATTAGGGTTAAAATTACCTAAAAACGTGTATAAATTATATTTTATAGACATATTTATACCTTATATTATATAATTATCTATAATGGTTCATTTTGGATCCTTTTTTAAATAGAAAAAATGGTTATAACTTTTTCTTTTCAAAAAATCTAAGTGTACCCTCTCCCCCATTTATAAAAGGTCTCCCTCTCTCCTATTCTATTAACCCCTTGAAACACTTTTGGTTTAAAAAATTAAATAAAAATATATTACTTACTTACATACCCATTATTTATATCCCCTGGTTTTATTATAAAGCTATCATAAAAAGGATTTTGGTGTTAACCAAAGGAGGTAGTCTGAAGAAGAGTTATTGTCCTTAATCGAGAATTTTTATTTTTTTTCTTCTTCTAACTCCATGAAATCTTAATAAAATATGATTATATAATAAAAAATTAATTTTCCATATATTGATATATTATTATGTTAATATCATAACCTAAATATATCTCTTATTATATCAAATGGGAAATCAAACCACCATTCGTGTGTACAGAGGACTACCGCCCCATTAACCGATATAATTCATTTTTCATCGTCACCTCCCATGGATTTTTATAATGATGGATTTAAAGTACATATATATGAAATTTTAAAAAAATTATACTTCTATAATTATGATATCATGTATATATTCTTACATTCCCTTTCACCTGGGATAAGATAACATTGCTTGTGTGAATGGTGGAATATCGCATCGCAAAGCGATGTGATTCATTTTTCACTAATGCTTTACATGGAAGGTAATAAGATAAATATAATGGATATATGTGATATATATGACATATTTATTAAATTAATTAAATATTTATCCTTATTAATATATAATATATTATTTTCATTCCTACCTTTCTACTCATTGAAAAATGAAAACATCGTTTGTGCGTACGTGTGGACTACCGCCTCTATGAAGCGATGTGATTATTTTTTCATCACCACATAACATAGTAGACATATATATATAATAATATTTAAATAAATAATAATATATTTATATATATTATGACCATTTTTTAAAGATAAGATATTACTTACCTCATTTCCATAATTATTCATCAAAAATGGAAATGTTACTCATGAGTACGTACGGTCTACCTTCTCCATGATCGTAATGTAGTTAATTTTTCATAACTATCATTAATGATTTGTTTTAAAAGTATAATTTAGGTATAAAATGATAATTATTTCATGATTATTATTTTATATATGTTTAAATAATGGCTTCTTTAACCATATTCAACCTACTAAAGTCATTTTGGACAAATATAACAAATATCATACAAACATTTGATATAAACTTAATTGATTAAGTAATTATATGTAACGTGGTAATAAGTGAAAATGATGAATAATAAAATTTAAAATGGTAATTAATAAATTAAATAATTATCATAAGTTTATTATTCAGGAAGGTAAATAATTTACATGATAAATCGGACTCAAGGTAAGGGACACTTTGAATAAAAAAATATTGTTTTTAAAAGTTTTACAGACTTATTTTATAAATCTTTTTCTTACATGTGAATATTACTAAACAAATTATGGATGTTTTTATATGTACATATATTTATTTCAATGAAAATTTTAATCCTCTCTTTACTTGTAAAAAAATCAGAAAATGGAATCTTTTTACGGAATGATTGAATTTATTTACAAAAGGAAACAAAAACATTCTATTTAAACGTATAATATGATAATTAATTTTCCAATTATTTTAACCATTATTTTATGTTTGGATTAATTTTTAATATTCCATGTTTTCTTAAAATAAAAACCATTTCTCCACTTTTCTGTGTATTTTGATATTAAACCTTTTTTTACTAAGGAATGGGAATTTTGATATTGAAAATGTTTTTTATAAGGGTTAAATATTGTTTTTTATTGTATTTTATGATGAAAAGGTTCAAGAATAAGATATTTTATTCATTGTATGGTACTTGATCATTATATGAAAAAAAAATCAGCTCGATACAGCCGATATGATGGGTTGATCCCCATTATATCTCAAGGGTGTGCCAAATACAGCTTATACAAAGGGTTGAGCTACATTATAGCTCATGAAAAATGGGTAAGCCCGATATATCTTATACAAAGGGTGGGACCCATTATATATTTCTAATGCATTGGGTAATGATTACATTCTCCAAGTAATTTTATTGGAAATTATCCATATGTTTATTCTAATTTCATTTTTTTTAAAGGGTTTTCATAATATGATTCTCTAAACTGCAAAAAAATGGTTTTTTATTTTCTTTTTAGGGATTTTAAAGGTTTTATTTGAGCAAAAATTGTTTTTTTTTTATGTTGAAATATTTTATTTCACACTCTCAAAGAACATTTAAGATAAAGGTAAACATTATATTTTTTTCATGTTATTCATTAGATTAATAGATTTATACATTTTACGTCCCTTAGTGAGAATTTTTCTTTTACCTTATGTTTTAAAATATTTTCCATGGGGTTCAAGGATGGGTAGGATCAAAGAATAATTCAAGTTGAAAGTCACACAGATTTTTCATGAAAATAAAACGTTTTTTTTTAGTTTTATATTTTTGGGAAAATAGAAACTAATTAGAAGTTCCCCCTTTATAAAAATGGTTTTCTTATATATGTGTTATGACCAAATTCTCTAAACACTAAACCTAAAATATCTTGGTTAAAATAAATTGAATTCTATTCTAAAGAAACTAGAATATTTAATTCTTAAGGTTAGGTCCTTATACTGATAGTAAGTTATAACATCACTATTGGTTCTTACTAATGGTCTAAAGAAGGTCCATTATTGTGAACCAGATCCACCAGCCTTGTGATTATCATGACACTTTCTCTTCTTCCCCTTCATGCCACTAAAACTACCTCTAGGTGGAAGATAAAAGATATGGAATCCAATATTTCCTATTATATCCATTTCTTCCATCATTTCCCTATCAGTTGTGTCATCATAGGTGGTGAGATTTATCATATATACCCATAATCAAGTATCTTGTTTGTAAGACGTGTAGGTATTTTTGAGCCCTTAATTGATTATTCATCACCACCTATAGAGACAAAAAACTAGATCCAAAAAATGGTTGGTGTACTCTAACACTAAACTCTCTCCCTACTATTAGGATAATGACTCTAGAGACTTTCATATCATTAAAGAATCTGGAAACAATTTGCGAAAGAAGAGGGTCTTGAAACCCTTTTAATCCAATCCCACATTCCAATTTTATTGTACCATAAAATCCCATCACTGCTTATTGGGAGCCATGAGATTAAACATTGAGCACTTTCCCTTGATAGTATCAGATGTATCTAGAAACTCTAAGAAGTGATAAATCCTATCAATCCATTACTCCACCTCTTGGGTCTTATTCATACCCCTAAATAATGGTGAAATATCATGTAATAACTCTCATGATCGGCCCACATATCCTCCAACTCCGGGTAGTGCCTCAATAACTAGGTTCTGAACCTGTAGCACATTTTGGTCCATAGAAAAAACTGTGCATACAACAACCTCTAGAATATTCTGATCCAAAGAAGTATTCCCTTGATGTGAAACTCTTGTTGCACTATCTTATGGAACTCACAGAATATGTCTCATATGCGTGTTTCTACATACAAAAAAATGAATAAAATGATCATACAAGAGGGTAATATTAGTTCAACTAGAATAAAAATATCATAGTTGAGATCAGGATTAAGACTCAGTATAGGAGACACACACATCCAAACATCCCATGGTAACTTGAGGCTCATCACAACAAGAATTGGTCATGCACTCACCACAATCTACCTCTCAAGTCTTGAAAATAATATACCCTATCTACCAAAAATCTCAAGATAAGAACACTTAAGGATATACCAACATTGATACCAATTTTAACAAACCATCCCAAGTTACACTCTAAATTAGTACCTGAACTGGTTTTTGACTGACCTGAAGGGAGTTCTCAATCCCCATGAACTAGTGACTAGAACCCGGGCATTGAAAAATAGAGGGAGTGATTTCACCCAACTAAAAATAATATACATGGAATATATATATATATATATAAATACAACCCAAAACATAGAACATTCCATAATCAAAGAAATATAGAGGTAGTGATATAACATAAATTAGCAAGAAAATACTCCAACGTTCATGTCCAACACCCAAAAAGGATAGCTAAAATTAAAAAAAATACTCCCTATGATATGTGTGAAATGTACCACTATATCACCACTAGCTACATATACCTAACTGACATAGACCTCGCCGCCTAACTACGGTGAATTTCATATTCCTACATGAAAATAAAATACAAGGTCTACACATTTTCAAGGGAATGTGCAGTGTTTGTACTAAACAGGCTCAGTAGGATCCAACCCACCTGTTTTATATCAAACCTCTAAAAAATAATTCCAAGAAGCTAAAAATTTACATAAAATAAGACATCCTATATATATAAATAGTTTTATATAAAAATAATGGTAAATAGTTCCCCGTTTTCATAGTTTCAAAACAAATCTAGGTAAAATGGTTTTAAAACATAAAATTTTTAAATCATTTATATTTATAAAAAAATAGGTATATCAAAGAAAAAATAGTATAAATCCAAATTACAATGGATAAAAATTTAAGGATCACATATAGTCAACCTAGTTATAAAATCCATAACACAAACAAGACAAGTGTTCACATCAAGTCCATAGAACCCATGATTCAAAGTCTAGTAAACCTAATAAAACCTCATCAAGTTAACCCAATATAATTTCTATGATATCCTATAGTCCATGAATCAATGATCAAGGATATTAGAACACATCAGGATGTGAACATTCAAAAATAAAAATAGATAAGTCCAAATAATGCACCCTCCACCTAAGTACCCAAGGTTCCTATGTACTTTATTTATCAAATCATTTCAAAAAGAGCTGAAAAATTTCACAATACAATTCAAAATGATACTTATTCCATAAAATATTTATTTCAAAAATCATTTTGAAATAAATTTCACAGTGATTTGAAAAACACCTTTCTTTTACCAAAACAAATAGAAAACCCATATTTTCTCAAAAACCGACTTACACACACAAATCAATAAATCATTTAAATTTACATAGAAAACTACTTTTAAAGTAAGAAAAACCAATGTTTTATATGACATAGGCTAAAGAAAGAACCACCAACCTCAAACTCTGGTTTCTCACCACCCGTAATGGGTTCCACACACCAGAAGGAACGTGGAACAAAAAATGAAGGCCCTATCATTGGTTCTATCACATCTTGGAATCCAATTTCATAAATAGGAGAGTGTTTGTAGAGGTTATATCAACATATACCTCAAGAAACTAATGTGTTTCACCACAACCAACATGAGGGTTGGACTCTAGAATACAACTGCACAAGGGATCTAGAAGGGATAAAATGAGAATCATCACATGATCAAAAATCCTAGAAACGTAGCATGACACAGATTCTAATTCCTACAGTGATGGAGGGAGAAAAATGATAATGATTTCACCCACTAAAAGTGAAGAAACTAAATAATCTAGATATCAAGGTATCCAATGGAGCAACTTGGAAGATCTAGAACCACCCAACAACACCTAGAAGAGACCTAGGGTCTGAGGGAGGAGATACTTATTGAATGAGTTAGGATCCATGCATGAAACATAACAAAACCCCCTGGGAATTAAGGATTCACATCATTAATCACTAATTTACAATGTGAACTCTCACAGTTTCATGTATTCTGAAAAAGGATTTGAGTCAGATTAAAAATATTAAGAAATGAATTCATCACATGAATAAGATTCACTCATCATACATTTTTCACCACTTAAACTGGTTTAATATCTTCCACCTTAATCAAACTAATGTATTGAACCCATTTCATGGTGTGATCTCGTTTTATAGCCAGTTCCTAGGTCAGTTTCCTAAAAAAATATTCATAACTCCTCTAATTCCACATAAACCTAAAGAACAATCTCTTAACATTAAAAATAGACCATACCTTTAACAATAATTTTTCAATAGTTGTCTTGATGTTCAAAAATGGATTCGGGTGATGGATTGTGTTTCAGTTTGTTGGGAACCTTATGTTGGAATTTCTCTCAGTAAGTGTATTATGAATATAGGGATGGAATGGGTCCGTTGAAATGAAAATTGGTGGTTAAATTTGGTAAATATATATAATTTTATGTCCAAAAATACTTATTGAGGATGATATGTCTTATGGTGGAGAGTTTTTAATATCATATATCTGTACATGTGGAAAATGATAGATGGAAATTGATTTTTGAATTATTGGAGGGTAGATTAGAATCGTGGATCAAAATAGAATATAAAGAGTTGGAAAATCTTAATAGGTTTTTTTGGATAAGTTTTGATGACTAAAAGGTGAATTGGGTTTTTTGGAAAGTGTCACTAGTTTCAAGTTTAATTTCAGTGTTTTTTGAGAACTTTGACCAAAGTCAACTGTTTGGGTTCTACAGTTTAGAGAAAATCATGCAGTTACCCCTAAAGAGGACTAGATTCATTTCAATTACTATAGTGAATAGTTTTATAGAATTTTTACCACATGGTATTGAGGAAACTATGAATATTCCAAGGTGAACTATATAGCTTGGAATGGAAAATTTCTTGGTGCATGGTTTGTGTACGGTTGTTGACAAACAATGAGAAATGATGTTGATTGAGAAAATTCCAATTTGTATGTTTGGCACATGGTTTTGTTAACCATAAAACCCTACCTTGTAATATGGGTGTTCTTGGGTAAATCCTAACATACTTTGGGTGCATGGTTTTAAAAATCATAAGAAAAATCCATGAGTCTCTTTAAAAATGGTATTTTTACTATTTTCCCCTTTTTAAAATTTAATGGGGTGGCCCCCTTTATCCCTCCCTAGTATTCACACACCCTATATGAACAAGACCATCCTTCCTCATTTATTCCTCCTTGTATTTGGGTGATTACAAGTGTGATTTGTTTGTTTTTTGGCTTAGTATCTTCCTTCTTTTCCTTATTCCCTTATCCTCATTCCTTTTATCTAATTTTAGTTGTCTCTCGTTATGGTTTTAATTCTAATTCCATCAAATTATGGTAGAATTTTATGATTGAGTTTCGGTTTCCATTCCTCTTAGGAAGAGGATGTCCTATGATTCCATCTACATGATTTTTTTTTTACATTTTGATGCGGTATGTCACCATTTTAAATTTATTATTGTTTTTTCTTAAATTAAATTAATATTTATACTTTTTGTGTAGTATGGGTTGGGTCTTTGGACCGGTTTGGGTTTGAGATTGTTCTAGGGGTGTTCAACACTTTATTTCTTGGGGTATTATAAAGTGTTGGATGCCTATTAAATTAATGGGAATTATTCATAATTGGAATTAATTTTTCATATTTTTTTCAATAGTTATAATCAATTAATTTGTGATTTTGGGTATTGGTTAGGATTTAGAGGTGGTTAGAAGATCTTGCATGAGGCTGGATAGGTCTTGGAAACGATTTAAGACTATGGTTTAAAAAAGATAAGATTATTCTGTTGTGGTAGGTGGTCTTCGTACTAGCTCTATAGCCTTATGCATGATTTATATTTGTCTGTGTATGTGTGGTCTCACCACTGAGGTGATAGAACCCTTTAATTGATTAAATTTTTTGATTTAATATAAATACTTTAATTTAAATTAATTTATTAAACTTTCATGTCCATCTAAGAGTAAAATGAAAAGGTTTCCTAGGACCCTACAGACTTAGTACATATATTGGATTCCTTATATGGTGATGGTTGAGGATTGGAAAAATAGTAAGACCATGGAATTTAAAACACCTTAAGGAGTGTTAATATAATGATTTTTGATATATAATAGTCACTAAACCTTTATTAGGAGCCCTTAAGACTGATTATCCCTAGTAGGTGTTATCATTTCCCATATTACACCATGGAACTATTAGGCAAGTTGGACTTAGGTTGGGTGAGTGGTCCGACCTAGGGAGACCCATCAGACTTTGAGATGGTCCATGATCCATTTCTCTAGACTATTTATAGTAAGTATTACCAATTGAGGTTTTTGATACCATGAATTCTTATAAAAAGTCAAAGGCACATGATTCTCATTGTGAGAAAGGTGGTGACCTAGGACTTGACCAATAATGGGGACCCCAAGTGTGTGCCCCCATTTTATAGTGACCTAAGAAACCCCATTGGATGTCCTAGTGATTTTTTGACCCCCACTGAGGGTGTATTTTTTTGTAGGGATAGTGATTATGGGTTTAGGAATTCATTCAAACCTTGTGATTTCTTTGTTTAATGATGGGACTTGGTATACAACTTTATAGTACTTTTTTTATGAAAAACAAAAACTTCATAAGGGAGGACTTTCTTTTGTTCATATAAAATTACCTTGGTGGATGTTTTATTATGTATTTTGGATAGAAAACACCCATAAGGGTGGCCAATGTTACTTTTAGCTAAGAAAATTTTCATAGGGGAGTTATGTGATACGAGGTTGAGAAAACTAATGTATGTGAGGTCTGTGATTGTTATAGTATTATCCCTTGGATGATAAAACTATCATAAGGTAGTTTTTTGTTACTATTAGATGATAAAAATCCCATAGAGAGGTACGTGTTACTATTAGATGAGAAAACACATATAGGGGAGGTTTGTGATGCTTACTATGTATATAGGGGAGACCCGGTTCTGTTATATTGGGAAGCTCAATCATCGCAATGTCCTCAATGACACCCAAACCCTAGGCAAAGTAGTTATGGTCGATCATGTTCATATACCTAAGGATTGAAAATTGTATGGTACAGGGTACATGGGTTGGCATGGTCTATGCTACATTATAAGAGAAATTTAAGCACTGGTCGAAGTAGGTATTATTATTTTTTTATTTTATTTATTATTTAGTAGTTTGTTTTTCTATTTATAGCATGTCACATGTGTAGATAACTGCATTACTATAGTGTATGGGACTGTGTTGGAAGTTCCCTACTGAGTTATGTACTCAACCCCTTCTCAATCCATCATTGCACTTGGGTTCCCGAGTCACCCTCACTTGTTGCAAGTTTAGGTTAAGCTGAGGCCCAGAATTGCATAATTGAGCAGGATTAAATCAGATTGTGTTAGTAGATCAGGATTAGGTGAGGCTTGGGGATTTTAGAATAGCCTCCTATGTTTTTATTTTAGTCTTTATTAATTTTTTTGTTTATTTAATATATTTTATAATCCCAGTGGTAAATCAATTTTGTATGCTTGTATGTCAATACATAATTTGTGATCACATGTTTCTAATACATTACTATTATCTATATACTATGATTGTTATAGTTTTTTTTATAATATTTGATTATTTATTTTATGATTATTCACTATGATATAGAGTGTATAATCTCTCCATGGTTACTCCTTAGACCCACACTTCTTGTCGGAAGCCTGTAGCATATGGGGAGGAGAGCCTAAAGTGAGTATTGATCTCAGATCTGGGTACCGATTAGTCATCTGAGTCTGTGGGACGTTATAGTTTATTTTTATGTAAAATCCCTTATAGTTCCATTCACGTGTGTGCAAAGTAAAATCATTATAAGGATGGAGATTCCAAGACCATGGAGTAGGTTCAATAGAGAACTGAGTGAAATCAAACTGATAAGATACATAGAACATAGGTATAGTGTTACAAATTGAGACCAATATTTCTCAAGTAGTTTTTTACCTATGGTCAATGGTTTGTTTATTATCTTCTCAATAAACAAACTGTCAATTAAAGCTCATGATCATGGTGCATTTTACTAATTTTATTTCTATCTGATGCATGATTTATTTAATAGATGAAATGTTGTAATCACATAAATAAATTGATTAATATGATAAGGTGGAATTAAAATAAAAGGATTATGTGTGAATATTTTATCAAAAAATGGTTAACCACTTAAGTAAAATACAATTAATATTAATGAGACATGTAAAATATAAAAAAGTTGTAATAAAAAAAATTCAAGTTAATATTAAGTCATTACACCGTCCATTGTCTGTGTTAAGATGCACCAACAGTTTATGTGTTCATTCCTTTTCTGGGGGGAACTTTTAATTATCAATAAATATAAACAAATATAGTGGGTCAACGTAACAAAACTTGTATTGTATTTAATAATATTAGACTGTTCAATACAAATTTATAATAAAGTGTTGAGGAAATCTGAGTTATGATTTCAGGATTGTGGAGTACACTCAACGAAATAAGAAGCTACAAGTACATGGTTAAAAATAAAACCTACCTAAAAACATTATTATAATTTTCTTATCCTTTTTCTAGATTATAAGAAGGGAAATGTGGATCCTTTGCGCTATAATGTTCAAGTGATGAGAAATTTTCAGTTTAATAGTGAGGTTCATTAAGACATGATAAAATAGTGGGAGAATTAATAAAATAATTAAATTATTTATTCTCACCCATTTTCATAGTCAAGTAAAGTACTATTAAATATATTTTAATTATTTTATAAAAAACATTTTGATCATTCCTTAAACTCAAGGAATGTCCTCACAGACATAATTGTTTAAGAGTTTCATAGAGTTTATAAAATACTTTACTATTATAAAATTTGTATTATGTGGTGGAATCCCTATTCCTGATATAATACCTTTCTAAGTGTACAATGGTGAGAAGGATGTCTATATGATATTCATGGAGGCTGATCCTTGTGTTTATTGCAACATAATGTCTGTTATGTCTGGAGAGCTGATAATGATACATAATTACATGACTGCTTACACCATTAAGTCTCAAATCCTTAATCTAAAAAGATAAAAGGAGAGACTTTAGATAAATTTGATTGCAACTAAACTTCATCAGTGTAAACTAGAAGAATACCAACTATCTAATGATCATGTATTAATAAAGTTAGAGTAAATTGATAAAATAAAAAAATTGGGATTCGATTTAGATTAGAAATTATCCATTAATCTCATATTATCATCCTCACTAGCAAGGTTATACTTATTCATCCAAGACCATATGAATGGTATAGATAAATGGACCAGGAATCACTTGACTCTACTTCACCATACAAAAAAAGGTTTGATGGAACCTATTTACTCATTCCTTTTTAACTAAAGTACAAGTTCAAAAATCCCACAAAAATTTTAGATTTTATAGTTCCTTTACGATGTACTTGGAATAGAAAAACGATTAAATAGGAATGCAATGAACATGAAGCTATTTACTTCTCGTGTAGCAAGAAATTTCATTGGAAGGATAACTGTGATAAATTAAAGAAGTAACCAAAAGACTCTATTTCAAATATATTCATCATTAAATGTAATTTTCCTAATTTAATTCTTAGGTATATGTTTTCACACACACATAAGCACACACACACACATATATATATATATATATATTTAAAATAAAGTAACCAAGTAATTAAAGAAATATGACAAGAATTAATGTGTATTATCAATGGAACTGAATAAGGGAGATTCCTAGATCTGTCCTAGGAAATTCACAATTTATGGATTGCATGAAGGAATGTTTCATGTTAAACTATATTTTATTTAGTATTACCAAAAAAATCTTTGTGTCTATTTTAAACACAATGAAACATTATTTCATTTTTGAAATATATATTGTTATAGTATTTCATACTAGACTAATAGTTTACTAATTTTAGAATCATAAATACCCACCCAATAATAAATAATTAATATATATATATATATAATAATTAATTACTTTATGGTGGTAAGATAATTGTTTTTCAAGAAAAAATATTTTATTTTACTTGTTTTTATCCAAAAAAGGTTCTTTAGTCTCTATTGAGCTATGATATTAGGTATACTAACAAAATACTTAGCATGTTTTTTACAAATAAACATTTATAAATAAAGTTACACCATAAATATTTTAGTGTTAGCTCATCAAGGCCATGTGAACTATTCTAAAGCTAAAGTTAAATTCATATACTTTATGAGATTTCTTTAAGAAAATTTTTAATTTCTCATAAAATTAAATGAGTGTGCTTAGTAAAGATAGAGGGCCCTCAGAGCTATCCTTTTGGAGAACATTTTATCCAAGTAATCATTGACTGTGTATACTTGTAATGTAAGTGTATTTCCAAAAATAAAAATTCCTTATATATATCAATATATTGATGGTAGAAAAAGGAACATCAATTATGAGTCTTATATATTAAAAATATTCCACAATTTCTTCCCAGACATGTTTTTCAAATAGTAGGGAAACAACTAACCATATAAAACCTATATTGACTAATGGATATCATATCAATTGTGATATGATAATAATATATTAGGTTTCAAACTCAAGTTCTTATTGAAAACCTCTTGTTAAAAGAGGGGTTTTCACTGTAAATGGATATCAAACACTTAGAACATCTCATCTAATAATCTTATAGCCACTAAGGATATTAATCTCTAGTCAAGACCAACTATGTTTCTATAAGGGAAACCTATATATTTAAATATATTAGAAGTAGGATTTACTTCTATGGTTTATAAATCTAGATACACTATAGTTGTAATAGGAATGATAGGCTCCACTAAGCTTATTGGGAGGATTATTTTTAGAGACATGTACTGTGTAGGAATCTATAACCAACGAGGTGGTCTATGTTTACTATAGTGGGTGATAAATATATTAGTATTTCAGAATAATGATTTTTTTGAAGAATAAGTAAATATAAATATGTTAAGATTGGTAAGTATGTATAAATTCAGCAATGCAATCCATATATCAATATTAAGGGACTCTATAATTTGGATGTTTCTAAGACTTTATATTGATAGTGAGTATTTAAGTGAAACTGGATTTGGATGGTACAAACTAATTCCAATAAATCCTAATTTATTATTTAAAGGTTTAGTCTATGAAAAAACCTATACACTAATCATCATGAAAAAAATATTTTTGAATTATAATTAATAAATAATACTTCTATAATCAACATATTGGGTTATTTATTATCAGTTACACATCATTTGGAGGAAAACTTATAGAATATTTCTATATGAAATGACCATAATGAGGCTATGTGGATTATGTTTATATGTCATAGCTAAAAAGTTTCAATGACGTCAATAAATTCCAATAAGATATATAAATTACATAAATTAATTTATGGATAAATCATGAATAGTGATCATAGAATATTCATTTAGAAACGAAGGAGTTCCATGTGTCTTTGATAGGTTAGTGTGAGCAATATATTTTCCATGATAGATATTTTGATAACTTATAGAAATGTCTTGCCATTTTTTTAAGAATAAGGAATGAATTCCACCCAGAATCACATAAATTGGAAACATATATAAAATAGATCCATGGGTTTTTAAAATCTAGTCATAGTACATATATTGATATAGTATTAGAAAATACAATTTGGAAAAAAATTTATACTAAATTTTTGGTGGTAAATATTATTTCCAGTAGTACATGGATGAGAATATGAAAGGATTGTTGAGATAAAATATTTTCATGATTTTAAGTGCTTGGTAATTTTATCTCATATTCCATGATATATAATTACATTTTATATTATTGATTAATGAAGCATGGAAAGTGAATATCAAATATATCCAACATAACTGCACCTATTTGAAGTTAAAATGATTTGATTTTAATTGAAAAATTAGAACTATATGAGTTTATGATGGGAACAAGAGGTAGATACACGATAATATCAATACGTTAGGGATTTCCTCAGGGTAGTGATGTCGTAGAAAGCCAATTTTTTCACATTTATGTGGATATACCAAGCCTAGTCATGGAAATGTGGTAGTCCCATCAGTTATATCCATAATCCATAGAATCATGTTTGACATGTGAGAACTAACAATTTGTTAGCAATTAGATATATTACAAGTGGGAGTCTATTGGATTTGGTGTCCTAGAATCAACATTTTATACATTAGATTGTATTTATATTCTAAAAAAGTGAATAGTAAAAATATATATTATTACATATTATTCATTGTTATATATAAAAATAATGTAATATTGTCCTAGCGTATCTGATGCATTGAAAAGGTCATATTAATACCCTACTATGTTGAAAACCTTAAAATTCTATGTTGATATTCTTAAATTTTTTTCTAAATCTTGATAATGTTATATTATGGGATGCATATTATTTCATTCGTTGGGTGTGAGTACTCATAAGCATACAAGGCTTCACTACATGAAGATTTCACTTTGTAATATCCAAGTTGAGAGATTATAAGAATAGACCCACGTAGAGGAAATAAACATGTTTATGTGTTATTGGATATATCCATTTGTGATCATGTGTAATGATCCCTATACTTTAATATTATTATTAATAAATTTCATGATTTTCTCACTTTGATATATATTCATAAACTATGAAGACCTATGATAATATAAAAGTTGGGTATGTTTGGTGTGTCACAAATAATATGTTATCAATGAATAAACTGAGAAAGGATTTATCTCTTCCATCTTAATGGAAGTTGATATCAATGCCCATTAATTGAAATGGAACCATCAAATTAAATTACATGTCCATGGTTTATAGAATAGTTCATTTTAGATAGTCAATGAAAAATGTATCAAGCATATAGGTTGATGACATGGGTGTGCAACTACTTGATGATATCTCATGGAAAAGGAATTATATTATATAGTGAGCATTTTTATCTAGTTTTTATCATTGCAATATATTTTCTTACTCTATGGGTGTATTAAATCATTTCTAAATAGTAATCTTAGACTTTAGGAATTCTCACCTAATGCCACTGGGGAAGAGGCCTAGAGGTTCACACATAAAGTTTTTTCATTGATATTAGTTAAATATTATTTATATTTAACAATTAGAATTAATATTATTCTCCAAATTGAGAAGTAATATTTATTTAGGATTTATTACTAGATTGAAAATATGAAATAAATATTTATTCACAAGGTAATATTTTAATTATGAGAACACATAATATTTATTTATCTCTTATTATTTTCATTGTAATAAATAATTATGTATTCATTAAATAAATAATTTGTTGAATTACATGAATATTAAATAAAAAATTATCCTCTATTTTTTTAATATAATATTTATTTATTTATTGAATGGATGATGTTTATTTATTCAATAACTCAATAAATATTGAGGACAATGTGAAACATCCTGAGATTTTAGAATATATTTCTTTCTAAAAAATAAAAGCATTCAATAGAATTTTAAGCAGGAAAACCTAAAATTATAAGAATAATTTTTATATATTATAAAATGAAGCAAATTATATGTTATTTAAAAGAAATATAAATATAAAAAATAATTTCTAATTCATTTATGATATATTATTGATCCTAAAGAACAGTTTTAAATTATTTTGTTTATGGGTATTGTTCTGGTCATATATGTTTCGTTTAAAGATTATTTCAGAGTATTAACTTATGAAAAATTATTTTTTACACATGTATAAAATGAATTCATTGGTTATCTATTGGTTATAAATGAAAATAAAATAATTTGAATGTAAAAAAGTGATGTTTTCTCAAAATTACCTTTTATGCTTGAATTTTTTTTATATTTTTAAATTAAATTAATAACTTTTGATGAATTAATATAATGAAATTTATAGATAATATATTTAATAAAATATTATAACATTCATTTAATGGTTTTTACTAGGTAAGGAATGAGAATAAATTTAGTTTTATGGTTATAAATGCATTTTTATAATGATGGTTTTCATTACATTTTTCACACTTATTATAAAAAAATATAGAAATTTTAAGAATTTAATTTGATAAAATGATTTCCATATTTAAATTTATCATTGATTAATATTTTAAGTAGGTCAAATTCATTTTTATCCATAATTAATAGAAAATAAAATAAAAAATCATTACTATGATAAATTTTAATGATGGGTAAAAATAAAGATATTATGGTTAAAATAACCAAAAAACTTGTCTAAATCCTATTGGTTAAGTGTATTTGGCCCAAAATTGTATTATCTTTGAATTTGGGTTTCTTTGGTTCCACTTTCACATGAATATGACTTTATTATATTTTAATGTCTTGAGTATTTACAAGTTTTCCACTCACCTCACTTATTAAAGGGTGCCTCATCTCTTCACTTATTCAAAAAAATTGAGCACCCTGTCTCCACTAGAACTGACTAAAATACATTACTAACTTACTTAACCGCATTCTATATATTCTATTATTCCCCTATAACCAAACAAAAAAGGATTGTGGTTTAATTCAAAGGAGGTTTCTCAAAGAATCGGTAATCATATTTACCGATCTATTTCAGTTTCTTTCTTCCTTAACCTGCTCTAAATATTCAATAACCATATTAACTTGATTAAATAAGTATCATTACTATACTAAAATATTTTTATGTTAGTGGTACTATCACAACACTCCTTCTTCAAGATGAGGGAAGGGAAAACAAAGTTCCACGCCCTTCCTTCTTCAAGATGAAGGAGAGATAATGACCCCGAGTCGCGCATTTAATAGGCCCTCGAGTGGCGACTAGAACCAAGGGTATAGAATATCATAAAAAATGGAAGTAATTACCCTTTTCAATGAAAATAGGAACATGAGATAAGATGGTAAAAATCCCAAACAACACTAAACATTTATATAAATGAAACCAAAATCCAACCCATTCATGATTTAAATGTAAACTCCGACAAAAGTACAACCCAAGAACCAAAGCAAGTACCAAAAGAAAGAGACTAAGCAGTAGCACAAAAACTATCCTGATGCCCGAGATAGTAAAGTACAACATGGTCCTAAAATTCCTCTTCGAAACCTAAACACATTTTTATAACATAGGTTGAGCGTACAAGTATACTTAGTATAGAGAACAAAGTCACTCATGAACAAGTGGGAGCAGCATACTAATTCCAATAAGAAAACAACAGAAACCAACCACACCTACCAAGGAAAAATACTAACCAACCCAGCCTCACCAAGGCGTTATCATAGAATAACACAATTCAAGTAAGTTAATAATATAAGAACATCGATAATTTGGGTACCCCGCACCACTTTTCCCACTGGTTAACTGCTCATTCCTAACAACTAACGTCTTGACCCTACCGCCCTTCCCCAAATGCATTCCCACTACCACAACTGACTGAACACACCTGGTCCACAAACCACACATATCCCACTCACAGACACTTAGGTCACAAAAACCACACCACTCACCCAAAAACACATGGGCCTCATCCCATAGATACCTAGGAAACAAACCTGGAAAGGAGACACTTGGTCCCCTCATCCACAACACAACCTACCTAAAGGATCTTGGGATATAGTAAACCACAAGCCATTACAGCCTTCCCGGATACTCTTGAGTGGTAATAACCTGAAAGGGGGTGCGAGGAAGAAAATTAGTAACCAGTCATCCATCATCCCACCAGGATGTTGGTAAAGACACGCTCCCCCAAGAAATGGGATTGTTCGGCATGTAGTTCTCAATAATAGAGGGGTTCATATTGAAAATCACAAGGAAAACCAATTTATACATAGAGGTAAACAAGAAATCAACCCAACGTATGGGTTTTAAACAAACAACCAAACCATAAAAAATCACCTTTGATGCTTCCCCTATATGCATAACCACACCATAGACACAACCAAATCATAAACTCATCCACTTTTTCATTTAATCACTAGTTATTCATTATTAAGGAGTTTGCTGTAATTAATTCCAACACTACCTAGGAAACCACTATCTGTAACTATTCTCAATACAATAAGAAAGGAAAGATACAGTATCACTACACCAACAGCATATAACCACATTGCAGTCTCACTACACAACGCCTCTTGATGGCCACAACACAAACAAAGGTAGTCCCACTACCTACAAGTTCATCCATTCCAAAATAAAAAAATCTATCAACCTGAGATTCCATCACTCCTCCTCTACCACCCCATACAAAAAGTCATTACCTCTATCCACCCCCATACCTGTAACAAGGCTACTAACAAAAACTTCACAAAACCCCCACAAAGTACAAAACCTAACCAAACAAAGCACAGAGCCATGCCATTAAGCCAAGAATTTTCAGATTTAGCAAGAGGGGTTATTTAATTCCACTTTAAATAACTCGGTTGATCACATAACATGTTTGATCATGGGGAATCCATTTATTTAACCAAGTTTTCGTGATTAAATAGATTGATATTTTCAATTATTCACAAATTATCAACAATAAGAATAAAAATATCACTAGTGCCCAAGAAAAGGCCACTAATGGCCATGATTTTTAGAAGGTCTTATAGACACAACAATTTATAACAGGAAAACAAGGATAATAAATGGAAAAACTCTCAACATTAATCCATCTTAAATCCCCTGCCCATTATCATAACAGGTCCCATTATCTTTTTATCATTATCTTCACCCCACATTTATTACTCTTTTTAAAGAAAGAATTTAGTCATTATCTCTCAAGAATCATTACTACACCCACCCTTAATGATACACAATTAAATAGAGATGAAGTAAAATCCCTACTTGGAACAACAGGCAACCAAAATTCTCCCTTATGCCAAATAGGGGGTCATGCGAGCAGCAGGAGACTCTAAGAAAAACCAAATAGGGAGGGTGCTACAGCACAAGCGCACGACTCTTTGAGGAAGAGGGGCCCCAAGTGCACCAAGATATAATGAAAGATTATATGTAAATATTATATCTTAGCTTAAGAAAGAGCGAGATCCTAGTAACCAGGGAGACGATTTCAAAGTTCATGAGAATTGGATCATGGTTTGACCACGTGGCTAGGCGGTTACAAGGTTTTCGGGATGTTGCAGATATTGAGAATTTAATTATTCCCCTTAGATATGGTGGAAATTGAATTAAAATGTATAATATTTGATAGGTTCTCATTTAACTATGAAAAACACAAAAGAGGGGAGAAACTAGAAAAACCCTAAGAAAACTGGAAATGATGTTGATGCTGACAACAATGTTGATACTGACGCTAACGCTGACACTGATGTTGATGTAGATGATGAAACTAACATTGATGTTGACACCGACACTAATGTCGATGTCGATGTTGACACTGACGCTGACGTTGATGCCAATATCGATGCTTAAAAATGACACACTGACACAGACAATTCAAAATGACACACCGACATCGACAGTTCAAAATGACTCACCAACACCGACAGTACAAAATGACACACCAACATTGACAGTAAAAAAATGACTCTCCAACATCTATAGTACAAAAGGACTCACCAAAATCGATAGTACAAAATTACACTTCGACACCGAAAGTTAAAAACGACACGCCAACACTGACAGTTCAAAATGACATGCTGGCACCGATAGTTCAAAATGACACGCCTACACCGACAGTTAAAAATGACATATTGACACCAACAATTCAAAATGACACACTGACATCGACATTTCATAAGGACTCTCTAACACCGATAGTTCAAAATGACATGCTGACACCGACAGTTCCAAATGACACGTCGATAGAAAAACTGGACTTTTTGGTAAACTTATCATAATGAGTCACCGATGGACCCTAGAACTCCCCAAACATTGGATTTTAACAAAGAAATGTACTGAATAGGTCTGATACATTACATTTGATACCTCTAAAAACATTATCGCCCTCAATAATTTAAAACCAACCAAAGGGGGAAAATAGGGGCCCAAACAACCACCCTGTAAGATACCTCCCAAGGATAAACCACCTTGTGTTGTTCAAATAATGGATTGAAAACCTCGACATATAAGAACACCTCCCGACATCGATTTCCCCAAAAATCCACACAAACACCAGAGGTCACATGGTTAAGGCATTTGTATTAGGTAATTTCTTCCCTCATGTCAAGATATTGTCCGGTTTGGGCGGCACTAACTTTCCCACGCAGGTTTGATTGCATCCGCATTAATGCATCTTGATTAGGGATTGGGTCCTCCCTTACCCTTATGTCAAGACTTCTCACACATCATAGAAATGGAAACAAGTCATTTCATATCAAAAATTTCATGCATTACAACATAAGAAAATCATAAAGCAAAACACAAGAGAAAAACTCATAATAGCTCCAGGTTCTGGGCAAACATATGTGCCTCCTGCTCCCAAGTACTCTCCTCAAGGCCACCATGCATCCACAACACATGAACCAAAGGAATGATCCATCCATTAAGAACCTTCTCCTGATGGTCCTTGATCTCCACCAGCCACTCCATGAACATTGTGTCATCCTCAATATTCAACTCTCCTCAATCAATGAGATGGGAGTCATCGTGAAGATTCCAATGAAGTTGGGAGACGTGAAATAATTCGTGGATCCTCCCCTACTGCAGTGGAAATGCCAGCTGATATTCCATCTCCAAAACTAGTCCCAACACCTCGAAAGGTCCGTTGAACATAGGATAAATATTACTCCCTCTTCAAAACCTCTCATTCCCATGTTGACGGGAAACCTTTAAGAATACATGGTCCCCAAGCTCGAAGTCCAAAGGCATTCTCCTATGATTGGCATACGACTTCTACTAGTCATGAGATGACTTCATCCTCTCACACATGAGCTGGACCTTCTTTTTCATGCTCTATACTGCCTCTAGGCCAAGAACACCTACATCCCCAACCTTTTTCCAGCTCACGGGTGAACGACACGACCTTCTGTATAGGGATTCGAATGGTAAAATGCCAATGGTAGAGTGATAGCTATTATCATAAGAAAGCTCTAACAGAGGAAAGTTTCATACACATGATCCACTAGAGTCTAGAACACATTCCCATAGCGTATCCTCCAAAGTATGGATGGTCCGCTTCATCTGTCCATATCTCTAAGGGAGGAAAGTAGTGCTAAGTCATAGATGGGTGCCAAAAGAAAGTTGTAATCCCCTCTAGACTCATGAGGTAAACCGTCCATACCGATCTGAGACAATGGATATCAGAACCACATGTAGTCGCACCACCTCATCCACATACCTCCTTACCAAGGCATCCACTATACTCAACTCCTTGATCGCCAGGAAGTGATCTGAATTCGTCAGCCGATCCACCACTACCAAGATAGCATCACAGCCTCCCTGGTCCTTGGGTAGTCCTATGAATAAATTCATCAATATTTCATCCCACTTCCGCTTGGGTACATCTAAAGGATGTAACATACTTTCAGGAACACGGTGCTCGGCCTTCACTTCCTGACACACTAAAAACTTCACCACAATCTCTACCACTACCCACTTCACCCTGGGCCACCAAAATTGTTCCCTTAGACCTTGGTAATTCTTGGAAACTCTTGGGGGTACCCCAAGGGGTGATCTATTGAACTCATGGAGAACTCCTTCATGCATCACCACTGGGAAAAACAACTTTCCATGGAACAACATCCAATTTTGACTATCCTTTGACCATTCCTCCAAAGAAACACCTTGGAAAACGTGATCATGCGCCGCACTGTCATCTAAAATTTATAGCCTCTTCCACCATCCACTCTCACATCCAGACATAAATTGTCCAACTCCTCTATTGCCTTCCAAGCATTCATGGATTCCCAAACTACCTCCTTTTGAGACTTCCTACTCAAGGAATTTTCCACCATGTTCCCCTTTACTAAGGTGTAAGAGATCGAAAAGTCATAGTCTGGGAGAAACTACATCCACCTATGCTACTGTAATTTTAGGTCCCACTAGGATAAGATATAACTCAAGATCTTGTGATCCATGAAGACCAAAAATTTCTCCCAGATGAGGTAATGTTGTCACAACTTCAGCGCAAACACGACCGATACAAGATCCAGATCATGGGTGTCATAGTTACCTTCATGGGGATGTGACTACCTAGACCCATAAGATATAACTACTTACTATTGCATTAGCACACACCCCAAAACTAATCTAAAGGAATCACAAAACACCTTGAATAGCACACCTTCCTCCGACAACCTGAGCACTTAGAAACCTCCCCTTCAGAATGAGGAAAGCTTCCTGACACTGCTCACTCCACATAAAGGCCTGGTCATTCCTGGTCAAGGATATCAATAGAGCTACAACTCATGAGAATTAGAGTATGAACCCCCAGTAATAGCTCACTAAACCTAGGAAGCTATGAACCTCTGTCACATTCTTGGGTACTACCCAATAAATAACAACTTCAACCTTTGATGAGTCCATTGATATCCCCTACCGAGACCCCACATGTCCATGGAAGTGCACCTCTCACATCCAGAACTTTCACTTGGACAAATTCTCATAGAGATGGTGGTGTCAGAGTACCTCCAAGACAGTCCTCAAATGCATGTTGTGCTCCTCCTCTGACCTTGAGTAGATCAGGATGTCTTTGATGAACCCGATGATGAACCAGTCAGGGAACTCATAGAAAATAGAGTTCATGAGCCCCATGAACATGGATGGTGTGTTCATGAAAATAAACAGCAAGACCATGAACTCAAAGTGCCCATACCTACACCTGAAATCAGTCTTTGGGATGTTACCCTCCTTCACCCACAACTGGTGATATCTAGACCGTAGATGAATTTTAGAGAACCAACATTCTCCCCTCAGCTGGTCGAAAAAATCATATATTCTCGAGAGAGGGTAATAGTTCTTGAACGTCACCTAATTCAGTCTTCGGTATTCTATGCACAGCCTGAGACCACCATATTCTTTCTTCTTGAACAAGATTGAATAACCCCATGGTGATACACTGGGCCAGATAAATCCCTTTTTCATTAGATCGTCAATATGAATCCGCATCTCCTACAACTCAGAAGGTGTCATCTGATAGGGAGCCATCAAAATCGAATGGGCACCAGGACATAATTCTATCTTGAACTCAACATCATGTTGAGGGGGTAGAGAAACAACCTCCTCGGGGAAAACATACAGGAATTCTCCTACAACTCTGAGAACCTCCATCATATCATCATATGCCGATTAGACTAATAGCTCAACCTAAATGGAAGGTAGGGGCTCCACATGCCAGCCACCCACCTAACAACTCCTCTCACCAACAAAAGCTATAAATTGTACACCCATGTCTGAGAACATGAATCTCTATTGGAAGCAATCATTAACAGCATACATAGAGAACAATAAATTGATTCCTATGATGACATAATATAGTTGCATCTGTAGCAGAAGAAGATCCCCACTAGACTGATGTGGCCCCAAAATCAGTCTACATCCCCAAAAAAACATCAAAAAACCGGTCTGACCTCCAACGGGTTTTCTCAACATCGAGGGCACATAAATTATCTCTATGTCTAGACCTAGATAATGGTCTATAATTGGTGCAACAAAGGAGTGTGAGGCTCTTGAATCAAACAATGTATAGGAAAGATTATTGAACAAGATGATCATACCTAGAATGACTTCTATACCTACTGAAACTACTACCTCTATATCATGAAACTTCCCATGCCCAGATCCTCTTTCCCTCATCTTTTAGCTACCTCCACTACCACTCCCTGTTCTAGGTCCCTGAGGAGATCCCTATGGTCAGCATCCTCCTACACCATCTGCCCTCAGCAGAATGGGAGCATGTTTTCCCTACTACTAAAAAGGTTTGGCCAGTAACTGTTGTTGAGATAGGTCTTGAACCTACCCACCTCCACCATACTAAGCTTGAACTAGGCACTGGTTATTAATATTTCCACAGCCTCCACAGACAAAGAATATTGTTCCCAGACCCATGGGGAAAGGTAAAGAACCAGGAGACTAGAACTAGAAGTTTTGTGTCCTACTCCCTTCTAGCTGACATGTGGAAGGGCCTGATGTCGGAGACTTTTTGTTGATTGCCTTACCCTTTGAAGAACTTGGTTTTCTCCCCTATCATGGTACACATTCCTATGATTTCATCCTCTTCACTACCTTATCCTTCTTTTGAACCTATAAGTATATCAGAAGTGTGAAGGGGGTAACTACATACTAAAGATAAGTTCGAAGGGCCTCCTCCAAGAACCTCACTCGAGACATCTCATCCAGAAAGAGGTCCAGATAAAAACAGAGGAGATCCTTGAAATTGATACCTAGTTCCCTAAACTACATACTCCCTTGATAAAGGGAGAGAATATCTAGTATCTTCTTAGCCTTCATCATAAAGGAGAGAAACTCCACATAAAACATCTTTTCAAAGTCATCCCATGAAACATTAGTCTCCTTCATCTCCCTAAGGAAGATCGTCCACCACTGATGCACCACTCCCTTAATTTGGATCACTGCCAAAGGAACCCAGTACTCCCTTAGAGCACAGATCAAAGTAAAAGTTATTGTTGGTTCATCAATACAACCCTCCGTCTTTAGGTCCAAAATGATGCCTTCATACTTTCCCAGGGTCTACTGCTAGAAATCATGAAGGGTCTTCTGCCACAAGTCATCTTCCTCTTCTTGATCAACCCTCTACCAATCGACCAAGTCATCCTGCTGGTCCTTGGCTACATGATCCACCTACGTACGATGTCCAAGTGTCATAGCTGAAAAGTAAACATGGAACTCTTAAGCTCAGTTAGTATGGAATCATGCTTAGAATTTTATTTTAACTCTTTATTTATTTTAATTTTTTAGAAAATTCACCAAGAAGAGCAAGAACACAAGTAATTATGATTAATGTACCTTTACTAGGGTCTCTATCCCTTGATCAGTGTAACCTCACTTGGTCATTAGGTAGGCTCATAGTCCTTGAATCAGATCATGGTGTCCCTAAAATCCCATTTCTTAGATGGTCTTCTCTAGACTATGTCACGCACCAAGATCACCTAACACTGTTTCCCAACCATCCCATGCAATCCTCAATATTCCTAACTCTGAACTCCATCCTATCTCGCAACCACCTCCCTATGATACCATTCTGTCATGACCCACCTTCTTCAAGATGAGGGAAGGGATTGAAAAGTGCCACACCATTTCTTCTTGAAGATGAAAAAGATATAATGACCCCTGAGTCCTGCCTCCAGTAGGTCTTGGAGTAGTGACTACCACCAAGGGTATAGAATCTCAAAAAAAATTGAAGGCATTATCCATTTTAATGAAAACAGGATCGGGAGATAAGATGGTAAAAATACCATAAAACACCAAAAACTTATATAAAGGAAACCAAAATCCAACCAATGCGTGATTTAAATGTAAACTGTGAAAAACATACATCCAAAGCACCAAAGAAAGTACCAAATAAATAGACTAAGAAACAGCAGAGAAACTATCCTGACACCTGATCTAGTAAAGTATAGCACGGTCCATAAAATCCTCATGGAAACCTGAAAATGGTTTTATAACATAGGGTGAGCATACAAGTATACTCAGTATGGAGACAAAATTCACTCATGCACATGTGGGAGAAGCATACTAATTCCCCTTTGAAAACAACAGAAACTAACCGCACCTACCAAGGAAAAATACTAACTAACCCAACCTCACCAAGGAATGCTCACAAAATAACATAAGTTGAGTAAGGTAATAATATAAGCACATTGATGATTTGGGTACCCTGTACCACTTTTCCCACTAGTTAACTTCTCATTCATAATGGCTAACATCTTGACGCTACTTCCATTCCCCAAATGCAATCTCACTGCCACAGCTTCCTACACACACCTGGGCCACAAACCAAACATATCCCACACATAGACACCAGGTTCACAACAACCAAACCTCTCACCTGAAAAAACCTGGGCCTCATCCCGAAGACACCTGGGAAACAAACCTAGCCTGCAGACACCTGGGTCCCTCATCCACAACACAACTGGGCTGAAGGATCTTGAGCTATAGTAAACCTAAATCCATTACAGCCTTCCTGGATACTCTTGAGCAGTAAGAACCTGAAAGGGGGTGTGAGGAAGAAATTCAATAACCATTCATCCACCCTCCCACTAGGATGTTGGGAAATACACTCTTCCCCATAAAATGGGGGTGTTCGGCACATAATGATCAAAAATGGTGGGGTGCGTATTGAAAATCACAAGGAACTACAATTTTTACATATAGGTAAATAAAAACTCAGCCCAACCTATGGGTTTGAAATAAACAATTGGCCCAAACAGAACCACCTTTTCTACTACCCCTAGATGCACGACCACAGAATAGCCACAACTAGAGCATAAACCCAACCCCTTTTTCATTTAATAATGGGTCATTCTTTATTAAAGAGTTCACTGTAATTAATTCCAATGCTACCCAGGTAACCACTATCTTCAACCATTCTTAACACAACAGGCATGTCAAGTTATATTCCCACTACACAAATAGCACATAATGACATTGTAGTTCCACTTCTCAATGTCGGTCGATGGCCAAAACACAAACAAAGGCAGCCCCACTTCCTACAAGTTAATACATTCTAAAATCAAACAATATATCAACCTAAGATTCCATCACACTATTTTTAACACCCCATACACAAATCCATTCCCTCTTTCCACCCTTTTATAAATAATAAGGATACTAACAGCAACTTCACACAAACCCCACAAAGTACAAAACCCAACTAAACATAGAATCCATCCACACCATTATGTTGAGGATATTCAGTTTTAGGAAGATGTGTTATTTAATTCCACTCTAAATTATAGGGGTGATCGCAGAACATGTTTAATCTTGCAGAATCCATTTATTTAACCAAGTGTATGTGATTAAATGGATTGATATTTTTGATTATTCACAAAGTATCAATAATAAGAATAAGAACATCACCAGTACACAAGTGAAGTCCACCAACAGCCATGATTTTAAAAAGTCCTTATAGTCACAATAATTAATAAAATGAAAACAAGGACAATAAAATAAAATAGTTCTTAACATTTAACCGTCTTCAATCCCCTGTTTGTTATCGTAACAGGTCCTGTTATCTTTTAATCATCATATTCCCCCTCATTTATTACTCTTGTTATAGAAATAATTCATATGTTCTCTCTTAAGAAACATTACTACACCCATCTCGCATGATACACAATTAAAGAAAGATAAATTAAAATCCCTACTTTGAACAACAGGTGACCAGAACTCCTCCTCGCACAAAAAAGGGGGTTGCCCGAGCAGTAGGATACTCCAAGGAAAAATGATCATGGAGGTCCCTATAGCATAGGAGCATGACTCTTTGAGGAAGAGGGACCTAAATTGAACCAAGAGATAATGAAAGAGTATAATGAAATAGGATATCTTGTCTTTAGAAAGAGAGTGATCCTAATAACCAGGGAGAATATTTCAAAGTTCATGAAAATCGGATCGTGGTTTGACCATGTGGCTAGGTGGTTATAAGGTTTGCAAGATGTTACAGATATTGAGAATTTAATTATTCTCCTCAAATATGGTGTAAATTTTATTAAAAGGGCTAAGATTTTATAGGTTCTCATTTAATGATGAAAAAAACATAAGAGGGGTGAAATTGGAAAAAACCCAAGAAAACAGGAAATGACACTAACACTGACGTTAAAGCTGATGTTAACGTCAACAAGGACATTGATGATGACGCTGATAGTGACACCAACACTGACGTTGACGCTATAACGGATAGTGATGCTGATGCTGATGTCGATGTTGATGCTAACATTGACACCGTCGTTGATACTGACACTCACAATGACACCAGCACTTCAAAATGACATGCTGACACCGATAGTTCAAAATGACATGTCCACACCGACAGTTCAAATTGAATCCCCGACACTAACAGTAAAAAATGACTCACCAACACCGAAAGTATAAAAATGAGTCACTGACACCAATAGTAAAAAATGATTCCCCAACACCAATAGTAGAAAATGACACACCGATACTAAAAGTTAAAAATGATACACCAACCCCAATAGTTCAAAATGAAATGTCAACACTGATAGTTCAAAATGACATGCCAAAACTGACAGTTTAAAATGAGATGCTGACACTAAAAATTCAAAATGAAACACTGATACCAATAGTTTAAAATGACTCACTGAGACCGATAGTTCGAAACAAAACACTGACACCGACAGTTCAAAATGATATGCTAATAAAAAAACAGTACTTTTGGGTAAACTTCTCAGAATGAGTCACTGAAAGCCCCCAGAACACCCCAAACATAGGATTTTTACAAAGGAATTGACAAGAGATATCCTAGACATTACAGGTACTATAATGAACCACTCAGGGACACCCATCAATTGAACTCTTGATCTGGTCTGGCACATAACCGGTGCATATTCCTGATCGACCAAAGTTGGAAACTAGTGTCAGGGTCTCAAAACAAAACCACTAGAAATGATTTCAGCATTTATAAATAAGTAGATTAATAATACCATGACCACATATAAATAAGTAATATAAAAAAGAAAATCATCTAGAGGATACTAATAAAATCATCACCGTAATCATAAAAAAAATCATAACATAAATGAATAAACATTATCTCCAGAAAAATAGGGAGGTTTCATGTGTCCAATAAAAAAAACCCAACTAGAAAAACCCCAAGACAAATCCTCACAAACTTGACTTCATGATACTACATCTCATTAATAGGATAACACTGTATGGTGGTAACCATGAAGATCCACTAAAAGAATGTGTCATTTCCTTTACTTGTATCCTGCAAAACAGAGTCTATAAACACCCAAAGGAAGAAGAAGGTTGTGAGGAACCAAACCCAGTAGGATACCACTATGAATCTATTAAAGGACTTTAAAACAATGATTACCAAAAATTATTGTCTTCAAATTCACTTTCCAAAAGAAAATTCACATTAAAAAATAGTATCAATTGAAAAAAAACATTTTACGATCCTTTGGTTTATCCTGAAAACATACAATATTTTTAAAATCATGGTAATCCAAAATGGGTTTTGAAAAAAATTTGCAATATGTAATGAGGTAAAGAAATAAAGTCACCTAGAATAAGATGCTCAACACACCCCACCAAGGAATAATAAAAAGCATAAAATCAACCATCATTACTTAAATAAGTAATAGAAAATGGGCCTAAGAATATACATGAGGAGCGATGTTTAAAAAAAGGATTTTAACACAAAACATGGGAATTACATCATTTCACAATAAAATCTTGATATAGAGGGGAAATATCACAAGGCATAGAATAAAATCAAATAGAATACACATCATGAAATAAATAATATAATATCAACCAGACATTATTAATGTAGACCATGGGATCCAACCATAAGGTTCTATTGTGACTTCTTATGAAATAAAGTTTCTTATCCCACTAGACTTACATAATAAGTTTGGAAGCTCTCACAGTATTCAATGGAATAACCCAAAGATCTCTCTCATTATATTTTCTAATAAGTGGAAGTTATCATGGTCTCCCTACCTGAAAGGCTCTCATAGTCCCTTGCAAACAAACAGAAGCTCTCTCCATCTTACTACCTGAAGGCTCTCACAGTACCTTAGAAAAAAATGGAATCTATTAAGGTCTTACTACCTAAAGGCTCTCATGTTCCCTCAAAAACAAACAATCACACCCCAGTTATCCCATCTTTACCATTTTAAAATAAAATGCCTTCCCTAAGGAGAAACTCTTTTTCAAAATTCACTTTAAATACATTTAAATTCATAAAAAAATATCCTCACATGAGTCATTAAAAACCAATTTAAAATACATTTATGCCAAAAATATGTCAATCATCACATAACATTAAAAACCACTTTAAACCCCCTTTTAAATCCCATTTTAAAACATAAAACCTCTTTGATTCATTTATTCAATCAATTAGGGTGTGCTAAAACCAACTCCATTTGTAAAAACCCACTTTAATCATCAAATATCCACCACAATTCATGCATCACATCAAACATGGATAGAGAAAAATTCATAAATAATTTCAAGTAAATTTATTAAATAAACCCAAATGAAACAAAGAATTAATGGTAAGTCATGAAAAGGATCTTAAATAGATACATATTCCTTGAAATCATTCTAAAACTTGACTTCTTCAACTAAATATGCTATATTTGAGAAGAAAATGTCCTCACATTCCTAAAACTCTAGAGAAAAACCAAAATCCTCATTAACAACCCTAGATTAGTGAAAAATTGTTCTAGGGTTCCACTCTTCCATGGAAGAGTAAGAACAATAGTAGAATAGGGGAAGAGGAAGAGAAACCAAGAATGAATAAAGCTTAACTCAATCCAAGTCACCAAGACATCAAGGAAGAACCTCTATGTAGGAAGGGGAGAAGATCCATGGACAAGGGGAGAGGGTTTTTCATGTGTGGGGAGAGGAATGGGCTAAGAGGAAATAAATTTGACAAGAGAAAAATAGTAAATTCTCACATTTTTAATGACCTAGATATACCACACGGTTTAGAAAGCCATGTGCCGACCATGTGTGATCCAATGTATCCCCAAAGTGGCTACATGGTTACCCCTAAATCCTCACATAGTTCTTCAAACCACGATCAATATGTAATAATGGAACTATGTCTAAACACAATACACTCACATTGTTAGCCTCATGGTTAGGAAGACTGTGCACTAACCGTGCTCCAGGGTCAATCCACTCAAAAATCAGAATTTTCGACCCCCAACACTCAGAAACTCCAATAATGAACTGATAGGTAAATAAGAGCCCATCTAAGGGAAACCAATAACCTGGAAGGTGTCACAAACTCCCATACATACCACTTTATACCCCTAGAATGTCACAAGTCAATATGAAAACAAAATTAAAAGTCAGAACCCACCCTCCATGAAGCTAGGTGAGTTAGAAAATGAACTAGTAGGGAGGTCCTTAGGAATAAATTGTCAATGAATTATTATTACTCTAAACCAATCCACTAAAACCATAAGAATATTTAATTCCTCTTAGAAAAACTCATACACAATCACTGAAACATGTCCCAAAAATGGGATCAGAGAGTGAGAATGGGTCTCTCCACCATTTATAAATATATTAAATTTTATAACAAAAAATAACACCTCAACAAAGATTTACACTATGGGGAAGCATATTCAAATCCTCTAAATAACATTAATCAAAAAAATATCACTTCCTCAAAGGAAAACCAAAATAAAAAACTCAACACCTACATGGTATAGCTGTCAACAATCTTAAAACTCACCTCCACTAGGGATAACCTCAAGGTATTCCATATTAAGAAAGAAAAAGGTCTCTTAACCCAGGTCACCATACTCTATGGGTAATCTAGGACCTTAAATCAAAACATCATCCCATAGAGAATCCCATAAATCTAGCACTATGGAGTGTTTAATGTCCAAATGGGAATTCCCATACTAATTACCCATATCACCAACCCAAAAGACACTCACACCCATATAAATATGTAATTGAACTTAAAATACATCATGGAACAAGAAAACATCATAGGATTAAAAAGAATACTACCAGAAAAATAAAGCATGCACCTAAACTCAAAAACCCAAGGCATCACAAAAACCAGAAGGTAATCACACAAACCACAAAAATTTAAAAGCCAAAACAAAAAAAAATTATTTCAAAAAAAATGCTCCCATTGTATTAAATAAAACAACTACCTAATAATCACCTATCTGGTCCTAAGGATCTTTTATAAAACACTAAAAGAAAAATAATTTTTAAAAACTATGTAACAACCCAAAATTCATTTTTGACCTATTTTGAAACCTTTTCTCAAAGACAAGTTAAGGTGAAACACCTTACTTTTCCAAAACCATTTTCCAAATAATTTCCACAAAAAATCAAAGTGCATAAAAACCCCAATCACACAAGAGTAAGAACCAAGGAACCAAAAACAAATAATAATTCCCAAAAAAGGGCATAAAACAAAGGTGTTATAATAACGGAAGGGGAAATGAAAAAATCATGACCATTGGAGTCCACAAAAACATCCTAAAATGGAATAAAAGCATCCTAGGAATACTCTCATGACTCAAAATGGTTTCAAACTCACCCATTCAAATTAAAAAAAACACAAAATTTACAAGTAAGAGTTTAACAAAGTACTTGTAAATCCAATTCACTTTTCAATGGATGAAGTCCCACTTCAAACAATTCTTCCAAAACAAATCTCTTGAAATACATTTAAAAAACATCTTATTGATGATTTATCTCAACCCAAAGAATGAATATTTCAAGAACCAGGTTTTTTTCTTTAAAAAACTCAATAGGCCTAAAACACCTATCAAAATTTCACAACATGGCTTTGTTGGGGTTAAAATGTTGAAAACACAACACCCTTTCTAATGTCCTGGACCCTCATGGTCCAGTACTTTGCCAAAAACTCGGTACCATTAAACGATTCCACCGAAATGGTGGCACCGGTCACAGTGGCACCATGATGGTCACAACGGTCATGGTCTCACACCGAAATGGTGGCACTGTGACGGTGGAACCGCTCATGGTGTTCCACCAAACCGGTGGCACCGTGACGGTGGCACCGTGAAGGTGGCACCATGATGGTCGCACCGTCAAGGTCGTATACCAATATGGTGGCACCACAGACGGTGGAACCGTGACCATGGCACCGTTATGGTGTCTCACCAAATAGTGTCCCACCCTTCATCCTTCTTTTCCAGTTTCCGACTTTTTCTGCTCCCACAACGTATCTTTTGACATAAAAATGTTTTAATAACCCATTAAAATCCATTTAAAAGCCCATAAATGATATCTAAAATCCCCCAAGATTCAATAAACCTTTTACTTACCCAAACAAGTGTCATTTTCTCTCAATGTCACACCTTTTCCTGTACTTTCCAATTCCACCCATGTTATGAGTTTTCCTCTGTTTAAAAGAAACCCTTTAAATCACAGTCGTTATGGCCACCTCTCTAATGATAATTATTAAATGAAAATTAATTCAATCATGTGTAACCGCCCAACCATGTGGTGAAACCATGATCCTCCTTAAATTCATTCAAGATTCTCATATCCCATAACTATAGGATATCTCCTTTTTATCGCTTAAGAATTCTTTCTCCTTCTTGGCTGGTCTCTTTTCCTTTCCTAGGTACGTTTGGATTCCCCCTTCCCAAGGAAAGTGGTGCACCTGTGATATATCTTTTCTACTCTCTTGGAATCCTCAAAGTTCCTCCCCTTCAAATCACACATCCCCAGTTCTTGGCGCATGGAGAAGAAATTTTATTGTTTATCATTAGGTAGGGTTTTTTCCTTTGTCTTTATTAACTATGTATCATGTGTGGTGGTTATGATAATGTTTCCTTTGGTGATGGATTAAACTAAACCTTAATGAATATAATAAATGGTTTTAAAGAATTTTGGGGTGTGTTTGATGACGTTTCTATACTCTTTTATCAATTCTTATATGTTGTGAATTGTATGGGATTATTTCCACTGAAAATTGTGGCCATTTGTGGTCCTTTATTGTGAACTAATGATCACCTATTTCTTGTTAATTCTATGATGATTGAATGGTTTTAACAATGAAATTGGTTAATCACGTAAACCTGGTTGATTAAATGGTCATCCAGTGAACAACAATCCTTGTGTGGTCACCCCGGTTAACCAAAAGGAAAGAAATAACTTGATGAATGGTGTGCTTAAATCTGGAAACCACCTTGCTTTGTTTTGGTGACATGTGTGGGGTTTCTCTTCTTGATGCTTGTGGGGTGATGTGGATGGGGATGGTATCCCCTGCTGTTGTACAGTCATTGGTTTTTGGATCTGAGGCCGTATGTTGGGGCTTGGTTTGGTTGCAGTACTTTGAGGGATCTCACAGATCCCTTTTTTCCACTTTACAAGAGAACCAGCTGTGAATTCTTAAATTGATGCTTGGTTGTTTCTCCTTCCTTATCTTTTGGTTATTCCTGTTATTTTCCCATTAGTGAAGAATTATTTAAATGTAACCACAGGGATGTGATAACAAGAATGGGTTCAGTGGGGAATTTTTTCTGGGAATGAGTTATGACTTCATTGTGGGTGGTGTGCTTTTTATGAATGAATAATAATAATGGTGTTTTTGAATAGGATGGTTTTGGAACACCTAGGTTGGTATGAGTGCTTGTTTACCTATATTTATAGTTTAGTTCTTATGTTTCTTATTCACACCCCAACCAATTTGAGCACTTTGTGTCGAACACCCCCATTTCATGGGGGGGTATTTTTCCCAAAACTCCTATGAGTGGCTGGTCATTTTCTCCTTTTCTACTCCCTTTCTCGAGTAGCCCAAGATTCTCCAGGTAGGTCTTCATGGCCTAAGGTCCATTAGAGCCCAAGATTCTTTGGTCAGGTTACGTTGTGGTGGTTGTACTAGGTGTGTGAAGGAAGGTTGTTTCTCAAGTGCCTTCAGAATGAGGCCCAGGTGTCTTTGAGCATGGCGGTAGTTGTTCTGGCCTAGGTGTGTGCAGGCGTGGTTACATTTGGTTGTGATATCCCAGGTGTGTGCGGGCGAGTTATGGTAGTGGGACTATGGTGATAATGGAGGGAGAGGTCTGAAGTGTAGGATTACTTCAATAACCAGTGGGAAAGTGGTGCGGGGTACCCAAATATCGATGTGCTATTACTATTACTTTACTCTACTTGCATTATTTGGGGAGTGTTCCTTGGTGAGGTTTGGGTGTATAGTTTCCTTATTAGGTGGTTAGTTATCTAATTTTCTCATGAGGCATTAGAATTCCTCCCCACTTGTGCATGAGAGGTTTTTGTTTTCCCTACTAAGTATACCTATATACTCATCCTATGTATATAAAATTGCTTTCAGGTTTCCAGGAGGACTTAGAGGACCGTGCGGTTCTATACTAGTTCAGATGTTGGGACAATTGGTGTTGTTGTTTTCCTTTTCTTCGGTATTTACCTTTGGAGTTTTCTTGTATTGTAGCACATATTTTTGAAACATGCATATGGGAAAGGATTGTTTGGGATTTACTTTTACTTCTAGGTTTGGTGTTGTTTGGGACTTACTATCTTATTTCCCAATCCTACAAAATAAAAAGGGTAATTCCTTCCATTTTTTGTGTAATTCCATACCCATGGTGCTAGTCGCCACTCTGGGACCTATTGAAGGTGGGTCTCGGGGTCATTATCTCTCCTTCAACTTGAAGAAGAAGGGTCTGGAAATCTGCCACCCCTTCCCTCATCTCGGTGAAGGCAGGTCATGATCGAATGGTATCAAATGGAGGAGGTTGATAGATATGATGGATCTTGGGGTTAAGCACAGTGAGGATTGAATGGGGTGGTAGGGCAATAGTGTTAGGAAATCTTGGTGTATGAAATAGGCTAAGGAAGAATGTCTAGGACATGGGATTTTAGGGGCCCCCGTGATCTGATGCAAGAACTCTGGGCCTACCGAATGACCAAGTGAGGCTGTACTGATTGTAGGGTAGAGACCCTAGGAAAGGTACATGCATCATAATGACTTGTGTTCTTGTGTGTCTTGGGTATTTTGGGGACATAAAATAAATAAAAAGTCTATGAAAAATTTAAAAACAAACTTTTGCATTACTCAGTCTTAGGAATTCCTGATTTACCTTATAGTAATGGAAACCAGATGATGACCACGAGTATTGTGGGTGATCGAGGCCCAGGAGGATGATTTGGCGGATTGGTAGAGGGTTGATTGAGAGGAGGAGGATGACGAGTGATAGAGAATGATTTATGCCTTTCAGCATTAGACCCTTGGTGTAACACCCGAGACTTTTATGTTATATAAATCATCAAAGGAATATTTTTCTACACAACACTTTCTTGGCTTGCTTTACACGCAATCGCGACCTTCCTCGATAGCTTGCGTCGTACGCAATACCGAGTTTCACTAAACAACAATATGCTATTAAAACTAACCTTTATGAATAGTAATAACCACTTTTTGAAATTTTATAAATTTTGTTTTTCAAAATGGACTTCATTTTTGGACTCAGAATATCGAAATTAGCCTAGGGTGAAATTTTGGTATTTTTCTGAAAACTTTCAATTTTTGATGAATAGTGAAACCACTAAGTGGTAGGTTAAAAACTGAATTTTGCATAAAACTTAATTTTACCGCTTCTGTGAATGGAATTTCAAAAATCCGACAGACACGGTTGATATCAGTAAGTAAAATGTGGTTCAATGAGATAAAAATAATTTTTTGGTGAATAGTAACTTTTTACTATTTTTACCGCAGTTAATAGTAAATAGGGTAACTAAGGGTAAATATGATATTAATATTACCCTAACACATGTCCTAATTCTATTGGACAAGTGTAATTCGACCAAAAACAAACTTAGGAATAAAATATGACCATTTAGGCCCACTTGGATTAGATTAGGACATTTATTATTAATTTATTTAAAGAATGGTTAAAATAGTTAAAATCAAAGTTTAATAAGTAAATCATTTTTAATATGGGGTTATACATAAGATAAATTCGATTGTAAATATTCATTAGAAAGCTAAAAATATTTCCTACATGATGGTATTTTATTTGTAATTTTTAGACATCAAATAATTTAATTTATTTATGACACAAAGATGATGCAGTAATTATCTTATTAATGAAATATTGACATAATTGATAATATAAATACCAAAATAAATGTAATTTAACACTTTTTATGAATTCCACTAATTTTCTAGGTTACTATGATATATTAGTGTTGATTTAATCAACTTGGTTCGAACATATAATTCTGTTATGACTTTCACAAAAATCATATATCAAATAGTGTCAAAATTGACACAAAATAGTTTTTAAATCAAATATTATATTATTAATTGTTATTTTATTCCTAAAAATCTAAGGTTCGGCCAAATTACTTAGATAATGATATATATAATAAAAAATTTGGGGTACGTTTGGCATGTTATAGTAAGTGTATTAACCATATAGTGAAAGAAAACAAAAAGACATGGTAAAAGTTAAATTATTTAACTTAGAGTTAAATCTAATTGATAAGGTTAAAATAATACCCTAAACTTGTATAAATCCTATTGGTTGATAGGATTTCGACCTATACCCACTTTAGCTTCTAAATAAGACCCTTTGGAACCATTATAAACTGATTTTGACTTTAATATAAAATAATATTTTGAGATATTCCTAAGGTGCCCCTCTCCTCCCTTATAAAAGGGCACCTCCTCCCCCTCCTCCTCACACCAATTTGAGCACTCAAGCTCGGCCAACCCCTGCCATTTTCTCCTCTCCACTTCCCTAGAATAATACTAGAGGTCCTGGTCTTCTTCAAAGACCAATCTTAGTTCCCTAAGTGGAGGATTCAAAGAGGCGTTCCAAAGAAGAGGTAATATCCATTACCGATCTTTTCAATTTCTTTCTTCTTCAACTTCTTCTTCTTTAGTTGTTTCATGATAAAGTAAAAACATCAGTATTACTTACATACTGATATGTTATTATAAATATGAAACAACCCTAATTCACCTTCTGTCCATCCTACGGAAAAATGAAATCACCGCGCGTGCGTACGTACGGAATACCGTCTCCACGCCGTGGTGTAATCTATTTTTTCACCATCACTTTACAAGGATGGGTATAATGGTGTAATGAGTAACTATTTATGATTATTATAAAGTAATATTGATACTGAAATAATATATATATACTCCAATACAGTTCCACGATCATACGAACGATATCATCACTCGTGCGTACGTACGGAATACCGTCTCCACGATGTGATGTGACTCGTTCTACATGATCATCATTACATAGTAATTATATAAATGAATTGAATGAATAAATATGATATATGTTACACTAATACCATTCTGGATATAAGGTATCTATAACCTTAAAAGAAGAAAAAGAATGTATTCGGCAAAACACGCATAAGAACAAAAGGCAATAAAGACCCGAGTAACAAGTAACAATGAAATATTACTAACAAGAAGCTAAGAATATGACCATATATGATATCATATCAAAATGTATGATTCTGGAATAAGTCAATAACATTATTTAAACCATTATACAGGAGCTTCGGACACGTACAAAGCAAATCGGACCTAAGGTAAGAGAAATATCACAATCTCACTTTTATCTGAGATTGTTTTTACTTTGGTAATTACTGGGGTGTATTTCATCATCCACATCCATGTTTCCTCAATATGTAATATTATTTCCATCCAAATACAATTTTTTAAATCCAATGTTACCCTTCGGTGAGTTTTTAGTAAAAAAATATGAAAGGAATCTTTTGACGTTTTTCATACGAGGTGTTTTTTTGACTTTTCCGACAAAAGTACGAGAAGAATGTTTTTTTAACTTATACGGCATTAATGGATTTTTAAAACATTGTTTCCAAGAAGCTTCCTTTAAAAGTTTTCAAGTTTATTTGTAATCAACTTCTTTTATTTTAAAGACGTATGACATGTTATTAAAGGAAAAATGTTTTTGAAGAAGAAAAGATATTTTCCTCAAGAATGGAGTTCAAAAGTTTTATCAAAATTATTTTCCATCTAAGATAATATAGGGTTCTGTTTTTATCCCTATTATTACATTGATTTGATTATGTTGTGAGGGAATTATTTTTATTAAGTCATTTACCTTATATGGTTTGTTTTATGATGTCATGATGTTTCAAGAATCCCATTTTTGTTACATGTGTTATGCGATGATGTATGATTTATGATTATGTGGCACACATAAGAAAGGATTCATTATAAGATGGGTGGGACCTATATCTCCCTCCAATGCATTGGGTAAAGATTTTATATCTCATGAGATAGACATGGCTGGAATGGAAGGTTATTTCGGTTCAGTGATACAGGACTGAAACGAGGAGTGAATTCGGTTCAGAAAGGGACTTTGTCCACTAAGATAGTCTTGGCAATGAGTCATGACTAACAAGAAATGATTTTCCATGATTATGTGTGCATGCCACAAAGTTTCAAGTTTTATGTTATGATTATGGGGATCTCATTTTCACTTCTATGATTTATTCCATGTTAAGATATTATGATCTCTTTTGCAGGTTTTGATTTTCAAAAAGATATGATATGATTTTTATTTCCTTTATTTTCCCTTGCTGAGCATTTGATCTCACCCTTTTATGTTTTCTTTTCCCTAGGTCAGGAAGATGGATATTAAGTAGAATATGCTAAAAGGGACCCTTGATATGATGAAATAAATGGGAGACACTATAGAAGATTTATGAACCAGTTGTTTATGTTTCCTAGTTTCTAAAGACACTATACCTATACGGTCCTTTGTGGTTTTGTTATATGTTGTAATAAGTGTGCTTCAATTTTGAAGTATTAACAATGTATGTAAAGTATGGGTCGTTATAGTTGGTATCAGAGGAAAGGTATAGTCAACCTTTGGAAACTAGGATGTGAAAGACTTAGTAAGAACCCTAAGGATAAGTCTAAGCATAGAACACAATCTTAGTGTTTTCGAAATGGCCTTGAATAACCTAGGATAAGACCTTAAGCATGAAAATTTTATTCTTGAATTATGTGGTTTTCCTATTATAATTAGTGTTTCTCACACTATTCTTCTTGGTTTTAGTCAATGGTTGGAACCCGAAGGAACCGTGTTAATGCGGAATGCGATGGGCAATGCAATGATTGTCCCCCTGAGCAACCAAACGATATGGGAGCTGGAATGAAAAATCTTATAGCCATGCTCACACAACTTTCTCAAGCTATGAATCATGCAGGACTTCCAAACGAGCAAAGGAAGGAGCAACATTCTGTTGAATCCTTCATGAGGCAGCGTCCACCTTCTTTCAGTGGGTCTACTGATCCATTAGTTGCTGAACAATGGATTAGTACTACTGAAAATATATTTTCAGTTATTCAATGTTCTCAACATGATAAAGTCATCCTAGCAGTGTATCGTTTGGAAGGAGATGCTGATCAATGGTGGAATCTTATTAAGAATACGAGGCAAAGGGATGAAATTGAGTCTATGGAATGGGACGAGTTCAAGAACATATTTTTCAATAAGTACTTCCCTCGTATTCTCCGAACAAAGATGGAGAAAGAGTTTCTTGAACTGAAGCAAAGGGATGATGAATCTGTTGGTACCTATGAAGCAAATTTTACAAGACTTGCAAGGTACGCTTCTGGTATTATTATCCAACCTGAGAGTAAGATCGATCGATTCTTTAGTGGCTTAAAACCAAGTCTTCGAAGGGCGTTAGCCATAAGGGACTTCAATAGCTACGAGGAAATCATTCGATGTGCTCTCAAAGTCGAGATAGAGATTGGAATAACCCATTAGTCACATGGGTTTGATAAGAAGAGGAAGATGGAATTCAAAGAAAAATCTAAAGAGCACACGGAAAAGAAGATGAGATTTTCCTTATGCTCAAAGTGTGGAAAGAAACATGGAGGGAGTTGTCTTAAAGGGACAAGTAAATGTTTTAAATGTGGAAAGGAAGGTCATCGGGCATTTGAATGCCGTGATAATGGGAAGAAGATGTCTAATGACGCAAACAAAGGAAGGGATACACAGAATGAACCTACTACACTTCAATGTTTCAAGTGCAAGGAGATGGGGCATTATGCCAATCAATGCCCAAATCCAAGGGTTGATGATGATGGTCGACGTCAACAAAATCTTAAGGCTAAAGACAAAGGAAAGTCACATGAAATTTCTATCAGCGATGTGGAGTACGATAACGAAGTGGTGAAAGGTACACTTACCATCCACTCTAAAGTAGCAAATGTTTTATTTGATTCTGGATCCACCCACTCTTTTATTTCTAAAGAATTTTCTAAGGGTATCACCATATTACCTCAACAATTAGATGTTGAGTTAGCTGTGACAACACCTAATGGCACAACAGTCACATCAAAAGTTTATAATTCTTCTCCGATCGAAGTTTGTGGGAAAGTGCTTCCTGCAAATCTTGTGATCCTTCCTTTAGTGGAATTTTATGTGATTCTTGGCATGGATTGGCTTTCTCTACATGGAGCTCATATCAATTGCCAAAGAAGGGAAGTCACATTTCATATTCCAGATCAATCTACGATCGTATATCAATGCAAGGATGAACATAATCTTCCAGTGGAAATTTCTTCCATCTTATGGGTATTGATTTCACTAAATGAAGGTTATTTATCTCAAATGGTTGGTGAGAAACTCACGATTAAGAATATGCCCATTGTACGGGAGTTTGATGATGTCTTTCCGGAGGAATTACCGGGTCTTCCACCAAATCGTGAAGTTGAGTTTTCAATAGAACTCGTACCGGGTGCTTTGCCTATTTCAAAGACACCTATAGAATGGCCCCAATTGAGTTGCAGGAATTGAAGAAGAAACTCCAAGAGAATCTTGATAAGGGATTCATACGCCCTAGTGCGTCACCTTGGGGAGCACCTGTTCTATTTGTTATGAAGAAAGATGGATCAATGAGACTCTGTATTGATTATCGAGAACTTAACAAGATCACTATCAAGAACAAATATCCTCTCCCACGCATTGATGACTTATTTGACCAACTACGCGGAGCTCAATACTTTTCCAAGATTGATCTTCGTTCAGGGTATCATCAATTAAGGGTCAAAAGGGAGGATATACCAAATACGGCTTTCCGTACAAGGTATGGACACTATGAATTTATAGTGATGCCATTTGGTCTTACTAATGCCCCTGTTGTCTTCATGGATCTAATGAATAGAGTCTTTAGAGACTATCTTGATCAATTTGTGGTAGTCTTTATAGACGATATTCTTGTCTATTAAAAGAGAAAGGAAGAGCATGAAGATCACTTGGGAATTATATTGAAGACCCTGAGAAAGGATAAGCTTTATGCCAAATTTACCAAGTGTGAATTTTGGCTTCAAAAAGTTGCATTTTTGGGTCACATAATCTCAAAAGAGGGGATATCTGTGGATCCAGCAAAAACAGAGGTTATCGAAAGATGGTCGAGACCAACAACAGTAACTGAGATCCGAAGTTTTCTTGGTTTGGCTGGATATTATCGACATTTTGTAAAAGATTTTTCACGATTATCTAATCCACTCACCAAGTTGACTCGGAAAGGAGTTAAGTTTGTTTGGACAGAGGAATGTGAAGATAATTTCAAGGAGTTGAAAAGAAGGTTATCCAGTGCACCTGTGCTCACACTGCCTTGTAGTGGAGAATGGTTTGTGATCTACAGTGATGCATCCAAGAAGGGATTAGGGTGTATTCTTATGCAAAATGATATGGTGATAGCTTATGCCTCACGACAATTGAAAATCCATGAGCAAAATTACCCAACTCATGATTTGGAGTTGGCTGCGGTAATCTTTGCATTAAAGATTTGGAGGCATTACCTTTATGGTGAAAGGTGTGATATTTATACTGATCATAAAAGTTTAAAGTATATTTTCACACAAAAGGAGTTGAATATGCGTCAAAGAAGATGGTTGGAGCTGATTAAGGATTATGACTGCTCAATCCATTACCACCCTGGGAAAGCAAACAAGGTGGCAGATGCATTAAGTCGACAAGTCCATGCTAGTTTATCCATGATGAGGATCACAAAAGATCCAATATTTATGGATTTACAAAGGATGGATCTTGGAATTATGATGGAAGGGGAAAAATCTTATCTTTCTCAAATGAATGTTCAACCATCTATACATGTGAAGATTAAAGAGGCACAGAAAGAAGATGTCGAGTTACAAAAGAAGGTGAGAAATGTTCTTGAATTCAACCTTGATTGTGATGGGATAATAAAGTTCAGGAATCGGGTTTGTGTTCCTTCCATCCCCGAATTAAAGAAGGAGCTGCTGGATGAGGCTCATAGTTCTTCATTCTCTATTCATCCTGGAAGCACGAATATGTATAGGGACCTGAAAGAGTACTTCTGGTGGGATGGCATGAAAAGAGATGTTGCTGAATATGTCTCTCGATGCTTGGTTTGTCAACAAGTTAAAGCTAAGAGACAAAATTCTAAGGGGATGTTACAACCATTACCCATACCCGAATGGAAATGGGAAAACATCACTATGGACTTTGTCACAGGACTTCCTAAAACATCCAAAGGCAATAATGCTATCTGGGTCATAGTTGATCGTCTTACAAAGTCTGCACACTTCATTCCTATTAGAGAGGATTTCTCTCTAGATCAGCTTGCCAGGATATATGTAAAGGAAGTGGTAAGATTTCATGGAGTACCACTTTCTATTATATCTGATCGAGATCCAAGATTTAGCTCGAAGTTCTGGAGAAGTCTTCAGCATACTCTGGATACAGAGTTGAGTTTCAGCACTGCTTATCATCCCCAGACAGACGGTCAGTCTGAGAGAACAATTCAAACCCTAGAAGATATGTTGAGATCTTGCTCTATGGATTTCAAAGGAGGTTGGGATCAACACCTACCCTTGGTGGAATTTTCTTATAATAATAGCTTTCACTCCAGTATTCAGATGGCTCCTTATGAAGCTCTCTATGGAAAGAAATGCAGGACTCCAACTTGCTGGGATGAAGTTTGGAAAGAAAGCTATTAGGACCTGATCTCGTTGATGAAATGGCAGAAAAGGTCAGATCTATTCAACAACACATAAGCGCAGCTCAGAGTCGACAGAAAAGTTATGCCGACAACCAAAGAACAGACCTAGAGTTTGAAGTGGGTGATAAAGTGTTCTTACGAATATCTCCCTGGAAGAGGGTTATGAGATTTGGAAAGAAGGGGAAGTTGAGCCCTAGATATATCGGTCCTTTCGAAATACTAGATCATGTTGGGAAGGTAGCTTACCGATTGGCCCTTCCACCGAATCTCTCTCAAGTTCACGATGTGTTCCATGTATCTCTCCTGAGAAAGTACATACCAGATCCTTCACATGTACTTAGCTCAGAAGTTGTACTGCTGGAGCAACATCTTTCTTATGAAGAACAGCCGATAGAGATTCTGGATCGTAGCGAAAAAGTCCTACGAAACAAGACCACTCGATTGGTGAAAGTTTTATGGAGGAACCACCAACTTGAAGAAGCTACATGGGAGCTTGAGGATATGATGAGGGAGAAGTATCCTCATCTGTTTGTTACAAAGTGACGAATTTCGAGGGAGAAATTCTTTTTAAGGGGGCTATAATGTAACACCCGAGACATTTATGTTATATAAATCATCAAAGGAATCTTTTTCTACACAACACTTGTTTGGCTTGCTTTACACGCAATCGCGACCTTCCTCGATAGCTTGCGTCGTACGCAATACCGAGTTTCACTAAACAACAATATGCTATTAAAACAAGCCGTTATGAATAGTAATAACCACTTTTTGAAATTTTATAAATTTTATTTTTCAAAATGGACTTCATTTTTGGACTCAGAATATCGAAATTAGCCTAGGGTGAAATTTTGGAATTTTTCTGAAAACTTTCAATTTTTGATGAATAGTGAAACCACTAAGTGGTAGGTTAAAAACTGAATTTTGCATAAAACTTAATTTTACCGCTTCTGTGAATGGAATTTCAAAAATCCGATAGACACGGTTGATATCAGTAAGTAAAATGTGGTTCAATGAGATAAAAATAATTTTTTGGTGAATAGTAACTTTTTACTATTTTTACCGCAGTTAATAGTAAATAGGGTAACTAAGGGTAAATATGATATTAATATTACCCTAACACATGTCCTAATTCTATTGGACAAGTGTAATTCGACCAAAAACAAACTTAGGAATAAAATATGACCATTTAGTCCCACTTGGATTAGATTAGGACATTTATTATTAATTTATTTAAAGAAGGGTTAAAATAGTTAAAATCAAAGTTTAATAAGTAAATCATTTTTAATATGGGGTTATACATAAGATAAATTCGATTGTAAATATTCATTAGAAATCTAAAAAGATTTCCTACATGATGGTATTTTATTTGTAATTTTTAGACATCAAATAATTTAATTTATTTATGACACAAAGATGATGCAGTAATTATCTTATTAATGAAATATTGACATAATTGATAATATAAATACCAAAATAAATGTAATTTAACACTTTTTATGAATTCCACTAATTTTCTAGGTTACTATGAAATATTAGTGTTGATTTAATCAACTTGGTTCGAACATATAATTCTGTTATGACTTTCACAAAAATCATATATCAAATAGTGTCAAAATTGACACAAAATAGTTTTTAAATCAAATATTATATTATTAATTGTAATTTTATTCCTAAAAATATAAGGTTCGGCCAAATGACTTAGATAAGGATATATATAATAAACAATTTGGGGTTCGTTTGTCATGTTATAGTAAGTGTATTAACCATATAGTGAAAGAAAACAAAAAGACATGGTAAAAGTTAAATTATTTAACTTAGAGTTAAATCTAATTGATAAGGTTAAAATAATACCCTAAACTTGTCTAAATCCTATTGGTTGATAGGATTTCGACCCATCCCCACTTTAGCTTCGAAATAAGACCCTTTGGAACCATTATAAACCGATTTTGACTTTAATATAAAATAATATTTTGAGATATTCCTAAGGTGCCCCTCTCCTCCCTTATAAAAGGGCACCTCCTCCCCCTCCTCCTCACACCAATTTGAGCACTCAAGCTCGGCCAAACCCTGCCATTTTCTCCTCTCAACTTCCCTAGAATAATCCTAGAGGTCCTGGTCTTCTTCAAAGACCAATCTTAGTTCCCTAAGTGGAGGATTCAAAGAGGCGTTCCAAAGAAGAGGTAATATCCATTACCGATCTTTTCAATTTCTTTCTTCTTCAACTTATTCTTCTTTAGTTGTTTCATGATAAAGTAAAAACATCAGTATTACTTACATACTGATATGTTATTATAAATATGAAACAACCCTAATTCACCTTCTATCCATCCTACGGAAAAATGAAATCACCGCGCGTGCGTACGTACGGAATACCGTCTCCACGCCGTGGTGTAATCTATTTTTCCACCATCACTTTACAAGGATGGGTATAATGGTGTAATGAGTAACTATTTATGATTATTATAAAGTAATATTGATACTGAAATAATATATATATACTCCAATACAGTTCCACGATCATAGGAACGATATCATCACTCGTGCGTACGTACGGAATACCGTCTCCACGATGTGATGTGACTCGTTCTACATGATCATCATTACATAGTAATTATATAAATGAATTGAATGAATAAATATGATATATGTTACACTAATACCATTCTGGATATAAGTTATCTATAACCTTAAAAGAATAAAAAGAATGTATTCGGCAAAACACGCATAAGAACAAAAGGCAATAAAGACCCGAGTAACAAGTAACAATGAAATATTACTAACAAGAAGCTAAGAATATGACCATATATGATATCATATCAATATGTATGATTCTGGAATAAGTCAATAACATTATTTAAACCATTATACAGGAGCTTCGGACACGTACAAAGCAAATCGGACCTAAGGTAAGGGAAATATCACAATCTCACTTTTATCTGAGATTGTTTTTACTTTGGTAATTACTGGGGTGTATTTTATCATCCACATCCATGTTTCCTCAATATGTAATATTATTTCCATCCAAATACAATTTTTTAAATCCAATGTTACCCTTCGGTGAGTTTTTAGTAAAACAATATGAAAGGAATCTTTTGACGTTTTTCATACGAGGTGTTTTTTTGACTTTTCCGACAAAAGTACGAGAAGAATGTTTTTTTTAACTTATACGGCATGAATGGATTTTTAAAACATTGTTTCCAAGAAGCTTCCTTTACAAGTTTTCAAGTTTATTTGTAATCAACTTCTTTTATTTTAAAGACGTCTGACATGTTATGAAAGGAAAAATGTTTTTGAAGAAGAAAGGATATTTTCCTCAAGAATGGAGTTCAAAAGTTTTATCAAAATTATTTTCCATCTAAGATAATATAGGGTTCTGTTTTTATCCCTATTATTACATTGATTTGATTATGTTGTGAGGGAATTATTTTTATTAAGTCATTTACCTTATATGGTTTGTTTTATGATGTCATGATGTTTCAAGAATCCCATTTTTGTTACATGTGTTATGCGATGATGTATGATTTATGATTATGTGGAACACATAAGAAAGGATTCATTATAAGATGGGTGGGACCTATATCTCCCTCCAATGCATTGGGTAAAGATTTTATATCTCATGAGATAGACATGGCTAGAACGGAAGGTTATTTCGGTTCAGTGATACAGGACTGAAACGAGGAGTGAATTCGGTTCAGAAAGGGACTTTGTCCACTAAGATAGTCTTGGCAATGAGTCATGACTGACAAGAAATGATTTTCCATGATTATGTGTGCATGCCACAAAGTTTCAAGTTTTATGTTATGATTATGGGGATCTCATTTTCACTTCTATGATTTATTCCATGTTAAGATATTATGATCTCTTTTGAAGGTTTTGATTTTCAAAAAGATATGATATGATTTTTATTTCCTTTATTTGCCCTTGCTGAGCATTTGAGCTCACCCTTTTATGTTTTCTTTTCCCCAGGTCAGGAAGATGGATATTAAGTAGAATATGCTAAAAGGGACCCTAGATATGATGAAATAAATGGGAGACACTGTAGAAGATTTATGAACCAGTTGTTTATGTTTCCCAATTTCTAAAGACACTATACCTATACAGTCCTTTGTGGTTTTGTCATATGTTATAATAAGTGTGCTTCAATTTTGAAGTATTAACAATGTATGTAAAGTATGGGTCGTTATACTTGGGAAGTACGAGGGCAGCATCTCATACATGGAGATGGAGAGCTGTCTTGAGGATCTAGTGATAGCTTTCATCTTGATTCATGATTTGACGGTGTACTGGGTTCTCTAGCTATAATCCAGATGCAGGGAGTAGTGCGTCAGTGGTGGACGCTCTACCTTGGGGAGAAGAGTGAGGGTGAGGTTACGTGGACTGAATTCGAGAGGGAGTTACGGGCATAATTCCTCTCTTCCATTATGAAGGATGAGAAGAGGTAGGAGCTACTCTCCCTTCAGTAGGGGGGTATGTTAGTGAGATATTTGGGGATCAAGTTCAAGGATCTCCTTCACTTTACTTCGAACCTCTTCCCAGATGAGGAGTCTTGGGTGTGACATTTATAGGAGGCACTCAAACATTCTCTTTAGTATGTTGTTACCCCCTTCACTCTACCGATGTACATGGAGGTATAGAAGAAGGATGAAGTGGTGGAAAGGATTCACACAATGGGAGGTGTATCGCGAGAGGGAATCCAGTTGGGATTTTCAAAGGGGAAGGCTATCAGCAGTAGGTCTTTATCATCAGGGCCATCCAGGTTTAGATCAGTGGGGAGCAGTCCCCAGCATTTCTAGTTTCAATTTCCCTTTATTATCCCTTACTTTTCGGGACTAGGAATGAGATTCTTCATCTGTGTCAGCAGTGGGCACCTTCAGAATCTGTGCTCGGACCAAGTACAGTACAGTGGGGGTGGGATAGTTCAGCGCCCACCTCAGCAGTAATAGTTTCCGGCCATTCTTTTTCAGCAGAAGCAGCAGGGAAAGAGATATCCCACTCCTCCAAGAGCAGATGTTGCAGGAGGAGGCTGACCTCAGGGTGCTCCTCAGGGACCTCGACTAGGGTGTGGTCGGGGAGGCGGCCAATATCCAAGGGGCAGAGGATATGGGAGTGGACAGTTACGTGCTGCAGAGGCAGCAGCTCCAGCAGGGCGGAAAGTCGTTCAAGGTACGATCAGCTTATTTAGTACTCTTGCCTATACTTTGTTTGATTCAGGAGCTTTGAACTATTTTATTACACCCAGTATAGTCCATGATTTGGGTCTGGATGTATAGAGACTTCCCGTACCCCTGGTTTTGAGTATGCTATTCGGGGGTCACACTAGCTTGTCTCATGTTTTCCGAGGGTGTAGACTGGTGTTGGGACCACATTAGTCTAGTGGGGGCCTTCTTTTACTGCAGATGCAGCCATATGATGTCATTATAGGAATTGAATGGTTGTTCTCTATATGTGCTGTTATTGACTGCTTCTGAAGAAGGATCGTGTTTTCACATGTGAGTGTACAACGTGTGACTTTCGTCGGTTAGCGGGGTTTCCAGGAAGGCAGCCAGATAGTGGAGCCCCTCCTTTCCTTCTTAGCTAAGTTATCAGTGGAGTCAATAGATACAGAGATGATGGAAGTCTCGAGGATCATCAGTGAGTTCATGGACATCTTCCCTGAGGGGGTAGTGACTGTACCCCCTTAACTTGACGTTGATTTCGGGATAAACTTACAACCTAGTGCCCGTCCAATTTTGATGGCTCCCTATCGGATGGCACCTTCTGAGCTGTGGGAGTTACATATTCAAATTGATGATCTAATGAAGAAGGGTTTTGTTCGAAAAAGTGTGTCACCATGGGGTGCCCCAGTCTTGTTCACAATGAAGGAAGATGGTGGTCTCAGGATGTGCATAGACTATCGGATACTGAATCAGGTAACAGTCAAGAACCATTATCCTCTATCGAGGATATATGACCTTTTTGACCAGTTAAAGGGGGCAGGATGGTTTTCCAAGATTTACCTTCAGTTAGGATATCAATAGTTGAGGGTGAAGGATGGTGACATCTCAAATAATACCTTCAAGTGCAGATATGGGCACTTTGAGTTCTTAGTCATGTCGTTCGGTGTTACAAATGCACCAGCCGTGTTCATGGGGCTTATGAACTTCGTCTTCTGAGAATATCTGGACCGTTTGTAGTCGTGTTTATTGATGACATATTTATCTACTCAAGATTATATTAGGATCATACTGAGCATTTGAGAATGTTTTTAGAGGTCCTTTGACAGCACTAGATCTATAGAAAATTGTCCAGGTCCAATTTCTGGACACAAGAAGTGCACTTCCTTAGATACGTGGTGTTCGAGAACGGGATAGAATTGGACCCATCAAAGGTCGAGGCGATTGTTTCTTGGGCAGAACCCAAGAACATGGAAAAGTTTCATAGTTTCTTGGGCCTAGTAGGTTACTATAAGAGGTTCGTACCCAACTTCTCCCAAGCTTCAGCACCTTGTATAGCCTTGACCAAGAAAGAGCAGGCTTTCATGTGGAGTGAGCAGTGTGAGTCAGCCTTCAGTTATCTGAACGGTAAGTTGGTTAGTGCCCCAGTACTGAGGTTTCCAGAAGAAGGGGTGACGTTTCAGGTATTCTATGATGCTTCAGTCCAAGTCTTGGGGTGTGTGCGAATGAAATTGCAGGGGTGATCTCTTATGGGTCTAGGAAGTTACGTCCCCATGAGCGTAACTATGTCACCCATTATCTGGATCTTGCAGCGGTCGTGTTCTCACTAAAGTTGTAGTGGAATTGTAACAACCCAAAATTTTATGAGAATTATTATTTTTAATTTCATTGACGTCTTGTGTTGTACGCTACACCAAAATTATCTTGTTCTATACGCAACACCGTATTAGCCTGCAGTATACGCAACACTATTCTTGGCTCGTGTTACACACAATTTCAAGTTCGAAATATTAAGTATAGATTTTGTTTAATGTATAAATGAAATAAGTTTTGATTATCTTATACACAACACCAAACCCAGCTTTCACTACACGCATCCCTGACTTGGCTTTCATTACACGCAATCAAGACCTTCCTCGATAGTGTGTGTAGTACGCAATACCGAGTTTCACTAAACAAGATATTATTATAATATTATTATGAACTAGCCATTACGAATAGTAATACCCACTTTTTGAAATTTTATAATTTTTATCTTTCAAAATTGACTTCATTTTTGGATTCGGTATATCGAAATTATCCAAGGGTGAATTTTTGGTATTTTTCTGAAAACTTTCAATTTTTGATAAATAGTGAAAACACTGGGTTAGTATTTAAAAACCAACTTTTTATTTAAATAATTATTTATTTTATTTAAATTTATTTTAGGTAAAAATTGATACATAATACCTATATAAGTTCAATATAATTCATTGGAGTCATTTCATAATAATTTTAGATATATAAAAATTTTATTGAACTTTTCACCGTCTTTAACCCACCTCCTAGGAGAATTTGAAAATTTACATAAAACTTAATTTTACCACTTCTTTGAGTGGAATTTAGATAATCCTAGAGACACGGTTAATATCAAGGAGTAAAATGTGGTTCAATAAGATAAAAAAATTGGTGAATAGTAACTTTTTACTTTTATTTACCACAGTTAAAAGTAAATAGGGTAATTAAGGGTAAAAATGATATTATTATTACCCTAACACGTGTCCTAATTCTATTGGATAAGTTTAATTCAACCAAAAACAACTTTAGGAATAAAAATTACCCTTTAGGTCCACCTGGATTAGATTAGGACATTTATTACTATTTCATTTAATGAATAGTTAAAAGAGTTAAAAATCAAAGTTTAATAACTAAAACATTTTTAATATAGGGTTATACATAAGATAAATTTGACTATATATATTCATTAGAAAGATAAAATTATTTCATAAATAATGGTATTTTATTTATAATTTTTATACATTAATTAATTTAATTTATTTATGACACAATGATGATGTAGTAATTACCTTATTAATGAAATATTAACTTAATTGATTTTATAAATACCCAAATAAATGTAATTTGAGACTTTTTATAAATTACAATAATTTTTTAGGTAAATATGACATGTTAGTATTGATTTAATTAACTTTTTTATAACTAATCATGCTATTATGATTTTCACAAAATTCAATTACCAAATAGTGTCCAAATTGACATAAAATAGTTTTCAAAACAAATATTATATTATTAATTGTTATTATATTCCTAAAAATCTAAGGTTAGAACAAATGACTTAGATAAGGTTATATATATTAATAATGAACCACTTGGGATTATTTTGTCTTGTTATAGTAAGTTTATTAACCATATAGTGTAAGAAAACAAGAAGACACGGTAAAAGTTAAATTATTTAACTTAGAGTTAAATCTAAATGATAAGGTTAAAATAGTAACATAAACTTGTCTAAAACCTATTGGTTGAGATTATTTCGACCCATACCCACTTTAGATTCTAAATAAATCAATTTGGAGCTATTACAAACCGAATATGACTTTATTATAAAATAATATTTTATGTTTTTTCTAAGGTGCCCCTCTCCTCCCTTATAAAAGGGTACCTCCTCCCTCTTCTCTTTACACAATTTTGAGCCTTGAATCTCGGAAAAACCCTGAACATTTCCATTCTCAACTTCCCTAGAAACATTATAGAGGTTATTTTCTCCTCAAAAGACCAACTCCAGTGCCTTAAGAGGAAGCTTAAAAGAGGTGCGTCGAAGAAGAGGTAATCTCTTCTACCGATTCTTTCTAGTTTTCTTTCTTATTCAACTTATTCTTCTTTAGTTGTTTCATTATAAAGTAATAACATAAGTATAACTCATATAATTATATGTTATTATAAATATGAAACAACCCTAATTCACCTTCTATCCATCCTACGGAAAACGAAATCACCGTGTGTGCGTACGTACGGAATACCGTCTCCACGCCGTGGTGTAATCTGTTTTCTACCACCACCTTACTTGGATGGGTATAATGGTGAAAGAATAAATATATATGGTTATTATAACATAATATTGATTCTAAAATATTATATCATCCACTCCAATTCCATTCAATAATTGTGGGAACGATATCATCGCTCGTGCATACGTACGGATTACCGTCTCCACGACGCGATGAGATTCATTATCCTTGTTAACAATTCAAGAATAATTAAGTATATATATAATGAATAATAATGAAATATATGACATGATAAATCTACTGGATTTATATATATATATATTTAATCTACTTACTTCCATTCAATTCAATAAGGAAATGAAAACAGCGTTCATGCGTACGTACGGCCTACCGTCTCCATGAACGGTGTGTTTCATTTCATTTATCTATCTATTATATATATATATATATATACTGAATATATATGATATATAAATCATGTTTTAAATTATTGAAGTAAATAAATAATTATATAAGTAATAATAATATCAAGAACAACAAGTCCAAACACGTACGATAAATAAAACGATTTTACCCAAAATGCTACTTTAACATGGAATTTACAAAAGAACGGGTAATATAAAGTCATACGTGAACCATATATGATATCATAACAATTAATATGATTCTTTAATAATTAAATGACATTATTTAAATAATTATATAGGAGGTTCGGATACGTATGAAGCATATCGGACCTAAGGTAAGGGATAACTTTTCCAATCTCGTTCTTATCAGAGATTGTTTATTTGTAAGTATTTAATGGGGTAATATTTATCATTTGTGTCCCTATTTTCTAAAAATGTTTTCATGTATATTTGAAGTCCTTTTTACCCATTTTTTACTTTTACTACATGGTATGTAAGGAATCTTTCTTTTGTTTACCATATGAGGTACTTTTTGACTTTTCTGACAAAAGTACGAAAAGAATGTTTTTTTAAATTATACAGCATGAATGGATTTTTACGGTTTCATAACTCCTAATTTTCATGGAGATTACTCTACAATATTTCATGTCTATTTTCAAAAAAATAATTTTATTTTAAAATTTCTTGGCATTTTTTGAAAAGAAAATGATTTTGAAAAAGAAAGGATATTTTCCTCAAGAATTCATTTCAAGTGTTTTATCAAAACCATTTTCTATCTAAGATGTAATTATTTCATATGTGTATGTTTCATGTATAATGTATCTTTGATTTAAATGGTTTCAATTTTCTTATGATGAAATTATATCCATTTGTTTTATATGGATTATGTTATGATGGGATGATGTTTATGAAACCCATTTTATTCTTTGGGTTATGATGAATGATTTATGTTTATGTTGTGGCACAAGTAAGAATGATTTAATTATGAGATGGATGGGATATATATCTCCCTCCAATGAATTTGGAAAAGATTTATATCTCATGTGATAGACATGGCTAGAATGGAAAGTTAATCTGATTCAGTGATACAGGACTGGAATGAGGAGTGAACTCGATTCAGAAAGGGACTTTGTCCACTAAGACGGTCTGGGAAACAATGCCTTGGCTAATATGGAAATCATAACACATGATTAATGGTTTCCACAACTAAATGTTTTATTTCAATGCTATTTTATCATGATTTATGTTCAATTATGATATATGCCCTACGTACTTCCATGTTTTATGTCATTGCTCAAGATTTTTAGGATTAAACATTATGTTCATGTTTTTATGTTCAAATGTATATGGTTTGTTTTATTTTCTCCATGATTACCCTTACTGAGAATTTTAGCTAACCCTTTTTATGTTTTCTTTTACCCCAATATTAAAAGAAAGGATTTAGGTAAGGAAACAAAAAGTGTAAGATCTTTATGGGAGATGTTGAAGATATTTCAACATGATTAGAAGTTTATATTCCAAGTTTCCAAAGACACTAAACTATTATGGTCCTTGGGTGTTTTTTTGTTATAAGTATTCCTCAAAAGTATTGTAATGTCCATGTACGTAAAGATTTGGGCCTCTACAGTTGGTATCAGAGGAAAGTTTTAGTTAACCTTTGGAAACTAGGATGCGAAAACTTTAGTGAGATCACTAGAGATATTTCTAAGGTATGTCTAGGGATGTCTCTAACGTTAATTATAAGTATATGTTATAGTCCTAGAATTATTGTAATGATATTAGAATTAAACCTAAGATGTTAGATATTTAAGGTACTCCCCCTTGATTATGATTTTTTCCGCTCACACTATTTTTTTGGGTTTGAGAAAATGTTTGGAAACTGGAAGATTCATGATAATGGAGGATATGATGGACAATGGAATGATATTCTTCATGAGAAACCAAATGAAATTGGATCTGGAGGTCCACATATTGTTATTATGCCTAATTAGCATTCTTATAATATGATCAATAATCTCAACATTGGTAATTTTCCTGACTCAGCTAATAAGATAAAGATAGAGTTTCATGATGATCATAGAGGAAATAAAGTTCAATTTCCATCATGTAAATATTGTGGTAAGAGGCATCAGGGAGAATGTTTCAAAGGAACTTGAAGATGAATTGGGTGTGGAAAAGAAGGACACAAATCCAGTAATTGTAAAGGAAAAGGTTCAGTTAACACCATGGACAAGGATAATGGTATTGCTAAGACATCAACAACGATTAAATGTTTTAAATGTGGAATGTATGGGCATTATGAAAACCAATGATCTAAGGGAAAATTTCATGAAGAGAATTAGCATGGTTGTATGGGTAGTATTTATGTTGATGATGATGAAGAGACTACAAATGATATATGAGATGAAAGAAATGATGAAGCTCAGTCGGTGTTTTAAGAAGGTAGTGCAATGATTGTATGTTTATCAAGAATAATGTATGGTACTACGGAATAAAGAAAAATCTAAGGATTGTTACACTGTTGTCTTTCCTTGAGTTTTTGAAAGTATATGATGAATTGTATCGGTAACCATGAAAGGTTATTCAGATATTTTTGGAAAGCACCTAATATGTGCATAAATAAGGGATAAGGAGATAATGAAATGTTTTATAGTATTAATGAGCTCATGACTTATATAAGGACAAATTGATATCATGGTTTGAGTATATATAATTTTTGGGATTTTGGTATATTTAAAGAGTTACCTTGTGATAGCATTCATGTTTTCACTATGGTTCAAGAGAATACATTATTAAGGTATTCACATGTTTGGAATGTGACCAACAAGATATATCGTATGATATATGGGGGATAAATTATGGTATTCACATGCTCGAAAGATGAAATTTCTAGTAATTGTTTTCTTTATACTATGAGCTTGGACAGAAGTATTTTGGATAAGCCTAAAGATTGTAATGAATTAAGTTAGAAATAAGATAGTATTGTTTAAAGATAGAACTTTTTTTGATATTATTGCAGGAATGTTATTATAATGTAGTATTAGAAAAAGGGACAGCCTACAGGACGGGCGACAACCCGTCGCGTCGGACAAAGATGTGGGAATCGAACCCACAACTGAAGTGTGACATGCCTTTATCGCCTACCACTGGCCTACAGGAAGTCCCTAGATAGTAGAAACTTGTTTTATTTTATGAAGAAGTATGATAGATGAAGTATAAGTTCATTTTTAGAATCGTATACAATTAACCTCACCATATATGGACTTATGTATATTTGATAAATTTTGCTAACCTTTTGTTTGAAATAGATGGAATGACCCATAATTCTATCACATGCCCTGCTAACACTTCACGAATAACAAATTCAACTTCATTTCTTTATGAGATGAAGTGGAAATTGTTCAAGGCATGAACAATAGTGAGATTGTACCAAAATCATGTAAGTATTTCTTTTAATTCGTAAACTTTAGGGAAATGATCTTAAAAACCAAAAATGATGTCCTAGTGCCCTCATATCCGATGAAACAGATGGTACCTTAGATCATCACAAATTTATGGCTTTGTAATTTTTGGATTTTTCATAGCCATGTTCTCTACCACTCTCCATCAGAATTTGATGGTCAGATTTCTCTTCCATATCCATATTTTCACCTATGTTCTTCTATGTGGAAACCCATTGATTAGTTAATTTGGGTAACTGTTACATTTCATAATTTATTTTTTAAAGTTCAGTTTTGGTATTCCTTTTTACGATTTGGGTTTCTATGAAAGAAACATTCAAGTAGTAAACCATTTATAACTCTGACGAATTTCAAGGGAGAAATTCATTTTAAGGGGGGTAGAATGTAACAACCCGAGATTTTATGAGAATTATTCTTTTTAATTTCATTGATGTCTTGTGTTTTACACTACACCAAAATTAGCTTGTGCTATAGGCAACACCATATTAGCTTATAGTATACACAACACTATTCTTGGATCGTGTTATACAAAATTTCAAGTTTGAAATATTAAGTATAGATTTTGTTTAATGTATAAATGAAATAAGTTTTGATTATGTTATATTCAACACCAAATGGAGATTTCACTACACGTAGCCCTGACTTGGCTTGCATTACACACAATCAATACCTTCCTCGATAGCATGTGTAGTACGCAATACCGAGTTTCACTAAATGAGATATTATTAAAATATTATTATGAACTAGCCGTTATGAATAGTAATACCCACTTTTTGAAATTTTATAAATTTTATCTTTCAAAATGGAATTCATTTTTGGATTCAGAATATCAAAATTAACCTAGGGTGATTTTTTTGTATTTTCTGAAAACTTTCAATTTTTGATGAATAGTGAAAACACTGGGTTACTATTTAAAACCCGACTTTTTATTTAAATAATTATTTATTTTATTTAAATTTATTTTAGGTCAAAATTGATACATAATACCTATATAAGTTCAATATAATTCATTGTAGTCATTTTATAATAATTTTAGATATATAAAAATTTTATTGAACTTTTCACCGTCTTTTACCCACCTCCTAGGAGAATTTGAAAATTTACATAAAACTTAATTTTACCGCTTCTGTGAGTGGAATTTTAAAAATTCAAGAGACACAGTTAATATCAAGGAGAAAAATGTGGTTCAATAAGATAAAAAAAATTGGTGAATAGTAACTTTTTACTTTTATTTACCACGGTTAAAAGTAAATAGGGTAATTAAGGTTAAAAATGATATTATTATTACCCTAACACATGTCCTAATTCTATTTAATTAGTGTAATTCGACCAAAAACTTTAGGAATAAAATATTATCCATTATGTCCACGTGGATTAGATTTGGACATTTATTATTATTTTATTTAAAAAATAGTTAAAAGAGTTAAAAATCAAAGTTTAATAACTAAAACATTTTTAATATAGGGTTATACATAAGATAAATTCGACTATATATATTAATTGGAAATCTAAAAATATTTCTTACATAATGTTATTTTATTTATAATTTTTAGACATTAATTAATTTAATTTCTTTATGACACAATGATGTTGTAGTAATTACCTTATTAATGAAATATTAACATAATTGATGTTATGAATACCCAAATAAATGTAATTTGAGACTTTTTATAAATTAAAATAATTTTTTAGGTTAATATGACATGTTATTATTGATTTAATTAACAGTTTTACAACTAATCATGTTGTTATTAGTTTTACAAAAATCAATTACCAAATAGTGTCAAAATTGACATAAAATAGTTTTTAAAACAAATATTATATTATTAATTGTTATTATATTCCTAAAAATATAAGGCTCTTCCAAATGACTTAGATACAATTATATATATTAATAATGAACCACTTGGGGTTCGTTTGGCTTGTTATAGTAAGTTTATTAACCATATAGTGTAAGAAAACAAGAAGACACGGTAAAAGTTAAATTATTTAACTTAGAGTTAAATCTAAATGAGATGGTTAAAATAGTAACCTAAACTTTTCTAAAACCTATTTCTTGAGATTATTTCGACCCATACCCACTTTATCTTCTAAATAAATCAATTTGGAGCTATTATAAACCGAATATGTCTTTATTATAAAATAATATTTTAAGTTTTTTCTAAGGTGCCCCTCTCCTCCCTTATAAAAGGGAACCTCCTCCCTCTTCTCTTTACAAAATTTTGAGCTTTGAATCTCGGCCAACCCCTACCCATTTCCCTTATAAACTTCCCTATAAACATTATATAGGTTCTGGTATCCTCAAAATACCAACTCTAGTGCCTTAAGAGGAATCTTAAAAGAGGTGTGTGGAAGAAGAGGTAATCTCTTCTACCGATTCTTTCTAGTTTTCTTTCTTCTTCAACTTATTCTTATTTAGTTGTTTCATTATAAAGTAATAATATCAGTATCACTAATATAATGATATGTTATTATAAATATGAAACAACCCTATTTCACCTTCTATCCATCCTACAGAAAATGAAATCACCACGCGTGCGTACGTACGGAATACCATCTCCACGTCGTGGTGTAATCTGTTTTCCACCACCACGTTACATGGATGGGTATAATGGTGTAAATAATAAATATATATGGTTATTATAACATCATACTTATTTTGAAATATTATATCATCCACTCCAATTCCCTTCAATAATTGTGGGAACGATATCATCGCTCGTGCGTACGTACGGATTACCGTCTCTACGACGCGATGAGATTCATTATCCTTGTTAACAATTCAAGAATAATTATAAAGTATATATATAATGAATAAAAATTAAATATATAACATTATAAATCTACTGGATTTATGTATATATATATATATATTTCTTCTACTTACTTCCATTCAAGTCAATAAGGAAAGGAAAACAGCGTTCATGCGTACGTATGGCTTACCGTCTCCATGAATGGTGTGTTTCATTTCATTTATCTATCTATTATATATATATATACTGAATATATATAATATATAAATCATGTTTTAAATTCTGTAATTAAGTAAATCATTATATAAGTAATAATAATATCAAGAACAACAAGTCCAAACATGTACGATAAATAAAACGATTTTACCCAAAATGCTGCTTTAACATGGAATTTACAAAAGAACGGGTAATATAAAGTCATAAGTGAACCATATATGATATCATAACAATAAATATGATTATTTAATAAGTAAATGACATTATTTAAATCATTATACAGGAGGTTCGGATACGTACGAAGCATATCGGACCTAAGGTAAGGGATAACTTTTCCAATCTCGTTTTTATCCGAGATTGTTTATTCGTAAGTATTTACTGGGGTTATATTTTTCATCCATGTCCCTGTTTTCTAAAAATGGTTTCTTGTATGTTTAAATTCCTTTTTACCCATTTTTACTTTTACTACATGGTATGTAAGGAATCTTTCTTTTGTTTACCATATGAGGTACTTTTTGACTTTTCCGAAAAAAGTACGAGAAGAATTTTTTTTTAACTTATACGACATGAACGGATTTTTACGGTTTCATAACTCCAAATTTTCATGAAGATTACTCTACAAGATTTCATGTGTATTTTCAAAAAATATTTTATTTTAAAATTGCATGGAATTTTTTGAAAAGAAAATGATTTTGAAAACGAAAGGATATTTTCCTCAAGAATTCATTTCAAGTGTTTTATCAAAACCATTTTCTATATAAGATGACATTATTTCATATGTGTATGTTTCAAGTATAATGCCTCTATTATTTAAATGGTTTCACTTTTCTTATGATGAAATGATATCCATTTGTTTTATATGGATTATGTTATGATGGGATGATGTTTATGAAACTAATTTTGTTCTTTGGGTTATGATGAATGATTTATGTTTATGTTGTGGAACAAGTAAGAATTATTTCATTATGAGATAGGTGGGACATATATCTCCCTCCAATTAATTGGGTAATAATTTATATCTCATGAGATAGACATTGCTTGAACGGCAAGTTAATCTGGTTCAGCGATACAGGACTGGAACGAGGAGTGAACTTGATTTATAATGGGACTTTGTCCACTAAGATGGTCTTGGAAACAATTCCTTGGCTAATATGGAAATCATAACACATGCTTAATGGTTTCCACAACTAAATGTTTTATTTCCATGATATTTTATCATGATTGATGTTCCATTATGATCTATGCCCTACGTACTTCCATGTTTTATGTCATTGCTCAATATTTTTATGTTTAAACATTATGTTCATGTTTTTAAGTTCAAATGTATATGGTTTGTTTTATTTTCTCCATGATTACCCTTATAGAGAATTTGAGATCACCCTTTTTATGTTTTATTTTCCCCTAGGATTAAAAGAAAGGTTTTAGGTAAGGAAACAAAAAGTGGAAGATCGTTATGGGAGATGTTGAAGATCTTTCAACATGATTAGAAGTTTATATTCCAAGTTTCCGAAGACAGTAAACTATTACGATCCTTGAGTGTTTGTTTTTGTTATAAGTATTACGCAAAAGTATTGTAATGTCCATGTACATCAAGCTTTGGGCCTCTACAGGCATTACCTCAATGAGGATGAATTCATGGTCTTCACAAGTCACAAGAGATTGAAGTATATCTTCTCCCAGCAAGACTTGAACTTGAGGAAGCAGAGTTGGATAAAGTTCCTTCCCAACTTAGACTTCGAGATATCATACGCCACAAGAAAGGGACATGTGGAGGCTGATGCCTTGACCATGAAGTCGCAGAAGGATTCGATTCGAGAGTCGGAAGATTCTTGGAAGGCGATAGAGGAGTTATCTTCCCTATACCTGGATGCAAGGGTGGAGGATGGTTGAGGCTGTCTATTCCAGATGATAGTGAATTCCTCTCTGTTGCGGCAGTTGGAGGAGTCTCAGTGGGGGGACATAGAGGCTGAAATGATGCGTGATCATGTTAACCAAGGCAATGCTCCATAGGTATGGTCGGAAGATGGTAAGAATCGGATGTTGTTTCATGGGAAGTTGTTAATCCCAATGGAAATATGCGAGAGAGTTTTTGGTGAGCTCCACAACTCACCCCTAACGGAAAACCCAAGAGTTTACAAGATGTAATGGGGTTTGAGGGGTCAGTTTTGGTGGCCTGGGGTAAAGTGGGTAGTGGCAGAGTTTGTAGTGAAGTGCCTCATGTTTCAACAGGTGAAGGTTGAACATCGTGTCCCAGGAGGTCTGTTACAACCTTTAGATGTCCCCAAGTGGAAGTGGGATGACATCTCTATGGACTTCATCATGGGACTACATAGGGTTCAAGGAGGCTACGATGCAATCTGGATAGTGGTGGACTGGTTGAAAAAATCATCTCACTTCCTAGAAATCATGGAGTTGAGTGTGGTGGATACCCTAGCACAAAGGTATAAGGATGAGGTGGTGCAGTTTCATGGAGTTCCAATGTTCATAGTCTTGGATCGGGATACCCGGTTTACCTCACGAGTCTGGAGGGGATTGAAGTATTCTTTTGGCACCCATCTATGCCTTAGAACTGATTTACACCCCTAGACAGATGGGAAGATAGAGCAGGCCATCCAGACATTGAAGGATATGCTACAGGCTTGTGTTTTGAACTTCATGGGATCATGGGAATGACATTTTCTCGTAGTAGAGTTTGACTACAATAATAGTTATCACTCTACTATTGTCATGGAACCATTTAAAGCCTTGTATGTGAGGTCGTGTCTCTCAACCGTGTGCTGGACAGAGGTCGGGGAAGTAGTTTTTCTTGGCCCGGAAGTGGTGAAGATCACGATGGAGAAGGTTCATCTTATACGGGAGAGGATGAAGGAGGATCAGGACTAGCAAAAGTTATATGTAGATAATAGGAGGAGACCCTTGGAGTTAGAGGTCGGGGACCACATGTTCTTGAAGGTCTCCCCTTAGTGTGGGCAACAGAGGTTTGGAAGGGGGAGTAAGCTTTCTCCCAGGTTCGTCAGACCATTCAAAGTGTTGTGGCGGGTCGGCGAAGTGGCTTATCATCAAGCGCTACCACGGCCACTAATGATAGTACACAACGTCTTCCATGTGTCTTAGCTCCGACAGTATCTACACGATTATTCACACATCCTCGACTGGGGAAATCCGGATATCGAGGATGATGTGATGTTTGTAGAGTGACCAGTGATGATTGAAGATCATGAGGAGAAGGTGCTCCATGGAAGAACCATTCCCTTGTTCTGTGTGTTATGGAGGCATGGTGGCCTCGATGAGAGTACCTGGGAATGAGAGGCATAGATGCGCGCTCAGTACCCAGATTTGTTTTTGAGTTTTTTTCTGTTCTGTTTTGTACTTGTCTGTGATGTAGTGTTTATGAAATGGATTGTTTTCCTTGCTCTCTAGATGTGTGTGGAGAGCCCTGACTATGGGGAGGGGAGGACTTGATCCCTAATCAAGACACATTAATGTGGATGCGGCTAAACCCGTGCGGGCGAGTCATCACCGCCCAAAGAGGATAGTATCTTCACATGGAATAAGTGACTCCCTAATCAATATGACTAGACGGTATGACCTATGAATGTTTGTGTGGTTACATGAGGGGGTTGATCCTAGATGTCGATGAGGTTTACTCCTGATACGTATCTTCTAGGTGGTTGTTCGGACCCCACTATTTTATTTGGGTTTATCCTTGAATTATTGAGGATGAGAATACTTTGAAAGGTATCTGATGTAATGGCTCCGACCCTCCTGCTCTAGTACTTTGCCAAAAACTCGGTTCCATCAAACGGTTCCCCTGAAATGGTGGCACCGTGACGGTGGCACCTTTCACGGTCTTACAACGAAACGGTGGCACCATGATGGTCACACCATCACGGTTGCACATCAAAATAGTGGAACCACTTATGGTGGCACCGTGACCGTGGCACTATTATCGTGTCTCACCAAACGATGTCCCACCCTTCATCCTTCTTTTCCATTTTCCAACTTTTTCTGCTCCCGCAATGTATCTTTGGACATAAAAATGTTTTAATACCCCTTTCAAAGACATTTAAAATCCCACAAATGATATCTAAAATCCCCCAAGAGCCCGGATACCTTTTAATTACCAAAAGGAGAGGCCTTTTTCCTTAGTGTCACACCTTTTACCATAATTTACAATTCCACCCCTGTTACAAGTTTTCCTCAATTTAAAAAAACCCTTTAACTCACATCCGTTATGGCCACCTATATGATGAGAATTATTAAATGAGAATTAATTCCATCATGTGTAACAACCCAAATGTGTGGTGAAACCACGATCCTCCTTAAATCTGTTCAAGATTTTAATATCTTGTAACTGCAGGATCTCTTATTTTTATCGCACAGGAATACTTTCTCTTTATTGGGTGGTAACTTTTCCCTTCCAGGTATTGTTTGGAGTCCCCCTTCCCAAAGAAAGTGGTCTTCCTATTCTAGATATTTTCTACTCTCTTGGATTCCTCAGATTTCATCCCCTGCAAATCGTTCATCCTCAGTTCTTGGTGCATGAAGAGAAACATTGATCGTTGATCATCAGGTAGGGTTTTTCCTTCGTCTTTATTAACTATGTATCATGTGGGGTGGGTATGATAATGTTTCCTTCAGGGATGGATGAAACTGAACCTTAATGAAGATAATAAATGGTTTTTAACGAATTATGGGGTGTGTTTTATGACGCTGCTATACTCTTTTATCAATTCTTATATTTTTTGAATTGTATGGGCTTATGTCCACTAAAAATTATGGCCATTGGTGGTCCTTTATTACGCACCAACGAACCTCTGATTCTGTTTAATTCTATGATGATTTAATGGTTGTAACATGGAAATTGGTTAATCATGTAAACTTGGTTGATTAAATGGATATTCAGGGAACAACAATCCTTGTGTGGTCACCCCGGTTAACCAAACGGAAAGAAGGAACTTGATGAATGGTGTGTTTGAATCTGGAAACCTCCTTGCTTTGTTTTGGTGACATGTGTGTGGTTTCTCTACATGATGCTTGTGGGGTGATGTGGATGGGGATGGGATCCCCTACTATTGTACAATTAGTGGTTTGTGGATCTGAGGTTGTATGTTGAGTCTTGGTTTGGTTCCAGTACATTGAGGGATCTCACGGATCCCTTTTTTTGTTTCCACTTTACAAGAGAACCAGGTGTGAATGCTAAAATTGTTTCTTGGATGTTTCTCCTTCCTTGGCTTGTGGCTATGCCTGTTATTTTCCCAGTAGTGAATAATTATTTAAATGGAACCACTGGAATATGATAAAAAAACGGTTTCAATGGGGAATTGTTTCTGGGAATGATTTGTGACTTGGTTGTGGGTGGTTTACTTTTTATGAATGAATATTAATGAGGGTGTTTGTGCATAGGCTGGTTTTGGCAACCCTAGTTTGGGATGAGTGCTTATTTACCTATATATATAATTTATTTCTTATGTTTCTTATTCATGCCCCAAAAAAGTTTAGCACTTTGTGCCGAACACCCCCATTTCATGGGGGAGGGTGTTTTCCCAAACACTCCTATGAGTGTCTGGTTATTATCTCATTTTTTGCTCCATTTCCCGAGTAGCCCAACATTCATCAGGTAGGATGGGATGGCCTGAGGTCCATTATAGACCAAGATTCTTCAGGTAGGGTACATTGTGGTGGTTGGCCCAGGTGTGTGCAGGAAGGTTGTTTCCCAAGTGTCTTTGGGATGAGGCCTAGGTGTCTTCGGGCGTGGAGGTAGTTGTTCTGGCCTAGGTGTGTGCGGGCGTGGTTACGTTTGGTTGTGGTAGCCTAGGTGTGTGCGGGTGGGGTATGGAAGTGGGATTGCAGTGAGAATGGTGGGAGAGGTCTGAAGCATAGGATTTCTTCAATAACCAATGGGAAAGTGGTGCAGGGTACCCAAATATCGATGTGTTATTACTATTACTTTACTTGACTTGCGTTATTTGGGGAGTGTTCCTTGGTGAGGTTTGGGTGGATAGTTTCTTTATTAGATTCTTGGTTATCTCCTTTTCTCATAGGTAATTAGAATGACTCCCCACTTGTGCATGAGAGCTTTTTGTTTTCCCTACTGAGTATACATGTATACTCACCCTATGTATATAAAACTACTTTCAAGTTTCAGGAGGACTTTGAGGACCATGCGGGGTCGTACTAGTTCTGATGTTGGGATAGTTGTTGTTGCTGTTTTTATTTTCTTTGGTATTTACCTTTGGAGTTGTCTTCTATTGTAGCACTTATTATTGAAACATGCATATGGGAAAGGATTTTTTGGGATTTACTTTTACTTTCAGTTTTTGTGTTTTTTGGGACTTTCTATCTTATCTCCCAATCCTACAAAATAAAAATGGTAATGCCTTCCATTTTTCATGTAATTTCATACCCATGGTGCTAGTCTCTACTCTAGGACCTATTGAAGGCAGGTCTCAGGGGCCCTTATCTCTTCTTCAACTTGAATAAGGAAGGGTCTGGCAATCTTCTGCCCCTTCCCTCATCTAGGTGAAGGTAGGTCGTGAAACCCTTCTTCTAAAACCCAATAATATCTTAAGAAATTAGCATTATAAATCACTACTATAATCACCTAATAAAAACCTTTGTAAGTTGGAAACCACACCTCCCACTTCATTTCATGGCCCAAATGAAGTCAAAACCCATTTAAAAAATCATATATTATTTTAATTCAATCAATTAAAAATTATCACTAGTCATCATTCCAAGTCTTACTAGAAATTACAGGTGAAAAACATCATTGAATAGAAAAATAAATTCACCTTGAACACATTTAAAAACCAAACCACCAAACACTCAAGGTTTAAACATTAAAGGTAGGGAATTTTAGAACCACATGAAACTCAAGGAATGATAAAACAAATACCTCCAATTCAACGAAAACCAAGGTTGGTGGTCATTTCATAAAAATGGAGAATTCCCCAAAAATCTTCAAGGGATGATCTGAATCCACCAAAATTTTATGCGACATCATGAACAGAAAGGGTTAAATCTCCAAAAAGGGAACCAATCCACCATAGGAGAGATCCTAATAACAACACTCTCTCTTATATTATGATTTTTCGAGGATGCACTTAGCAAACAACATAAGTAATGATCCAAACAACTCATGTTATTCGAATAAAATAAGTTATTTCATTACTAAGGGAACCAAAAAACAACATTTCAAAACATATTTTGAAAAAAAATCCAAACCACTTTGAAAATAGTGTATGGGAACTCAACTATTTATCACCACTATTTCTCAAAACCCCAACCCATTACTGAGACCCATCGGTCTCAAAAATAATTCAAATCATGGTTCAAACCCCTTATTTTTCAAAATAATAAAATGAATATTCATAAAGATAAAATCTCACACTCCTTTCCAAAACAATTTTAAAAACTTATCTTTGAAATAAACCAATTCAGGTAAAATAAATTCTAAACCCAATTCTTATAAAATTCGAATTTTGGATTCAAACCCTTTACAAAATTCCACCCTTCAAACTAAAATGATTTTTTACTTAAAAATTATTCTTTATCATAGTTTTAAAATAAAACACACTTGTTTTTTAAGACAAAAAACCCAAAATTCTTCCAAACCACTATAAAACTGTTTTCAAAAACAAAACCCTTCATTGAATTCCACTCTTACATTTGGAAAACCTTTTTCCTATCTCAAGGTAAAGTTCCCAAGGGAAAAAAACAAGAATACCAACACATATTTCAAATCAAACCACATTCACCTCACCAATTTGTATAAAAATACAAATTATAACTTCCCTATATGATACCACTCTAATGGAATGCGCCATTATAATCAATCTGGAAGGAAAGGGAGGAAAACTAAAATATAGAGGAGAAATTTCACTGTTCATGGTTCATCCACATGGACTAGTAAATTTTATGCTAACTATGAAATAAACACTATCATATTTGTAGATCTATACTAAAAAAGCACAACATGGTTTACCAAACCATGCACACCAACCATTAAACCTCAGTTCATTCACCATTTTATCCACTGAAACTAAAATCAACCCCTAAAACCACTATTTCACTAAATGGGAATCAAATAATCTTCTAAAAATATCTAAAATCCATTAAAACATCTGAATCCAAACTCAAGATCATGACTCAATCATGATACACCCATGGAAACTAAAGTTTTAATGTGATGAAGAGTTGGCTAGGCCCTTACTTGCACACTTAACCCAAGTCATGATGAAAATCCAAGTCATCATACTACCCATCCACAGCATAAATAACAAATATTGTTCCTATGATATTTTTTTTAATGAAAAAATCTTATACATCCATCCATCATACTCCCATGACGGTCTGGAACATACTCAAGGTGTGTTCCCGATTGCCACGAGCTAGAAACTAGTTCTAGGGTCTCAAAACACAACTATTTGGAATGATTTAATAATTTATAAATAAGAAGATCAATTAAATATTAACCGCATCTAAGTAAGTAGAAAAACCAAATATAATCAGATAGAGGCTAACAATAAAAGCATCATCGCATGCATAAGAAAAATAAAAACAAAAAAGAATAAACATTAACTCCACACATATAGAGAGCTTGCGCGTTGTCCAATACAAAACATCCCAACTGAAAAACATCCAAGACAACTACTTGTGATCTAAAATCCACGAGACTATGTATCCTCCACATGAAAACACTATATTTTGGTAAACATAAAGATCCACTAGACTGATGTGACCTTTCCTTTACTTATATCCTACAAAACTGATTCTAAAAATACCCAGAGGCATAAGTAGGGTGTAAGGCATGAAGCCCAGTAGGATACCACCATGAATCTATATAACAATTTTAAAACTATGAATACCAATAAGTATCATTTCAAAACTAACTTTTTAAAACCAAGTTAACATCCAAAATATGATCACCTAAAAAATATTGTAAGTCCCTTTTTCCCAAAAACAAACAATTTTAAAAATCATGGTAATCAAAAATGGGTTTCCAAAGCATTTTAAAATATGGTTTGAGGTAAACAAATAAATACACCTGGGAAAACATGCTCAACACACCCCATTAAGGAATAATCAAGAGCATAAAGGCAACTGTCATTACATAAAAAAGTAATAGAAAACGGACCAATGTATAAACATGGAAAATAATGTTTAGGGAAATGGTTGTAGTATAAAACATGGGAATGATTTAATTTCTCAATAAAATCATGATAAATAGAGGAAATGGTGAGAGGAATAGAATAAACACACATGGAACTAAAATCATGATATAAAGTATATAAACTCAACCAAGCATAATAATGTGAATCATGGGATCTAACCATAAGGGTCCAGTGTTAAGTAATCTAAAATAATTTTTTCAAGATGAATAGACTTACATAACATGTTTGGAATCTCTTATAGTCTTCCTGAGCCCATCACCAAGATATTCTTTAGCCTCTTGGATAAAAAGTGTAATTTCTCATGGTATCCATGAAAAAAGTCTCTCATAATCCCCTAGAATCAAATGGAATCTATTCTGGTCTTCCTATCCAAAGATTCTCACAGTCCCTTGGAAACAAATGGAAGCTCATATGGTCTTCCTACCTAAATTTCCTCATGGTCCCTTCGAACCAAACGATGAAACACTAGCTATTCCATGTGCTACACAATTACAATCACCTAAAATTCACATGTACCAACACAAAAATTTATTTTTAAATCCAATTGAATAAACCATATTTCCCATTTCAAAATAAAATTCCTTCCCCAAGGGGAAATACTTTTTCAAAATTCACTTAAAATATATTAAAAATCATAAAAAATTCTCCTCGCATGAGCTGTTTAGAATCTAATTTAAAATCCATTTATATCCAAAACATGTAATGAATTACTCACCATGAAATACTATTTCAAACCCAATTTTAAAACACAAAACCTATTTTATCTATTTCTTTAAACACTTGGGGTGTAATAAAACCAACCCCCTTTTGAAAACCCCACTTTAAAAATAAAATTTCTACTACAAGTAAGGATCAAATTCAACATTAATAGATAAAAATTAATAAATAATTTTAATGGAAATTTAATAAACAAAAAAAAGAAACAAATAATTAAAGGTAACCCATAGAAAAATACTTTAAATAGAGACACCTACATGGAAATAATTCTGAAACATGTCTCCTCTAAAAAAATCCACTATATTTGAGAGATAAAGGTCCTCACACATGTAAACCACAATAAAAAGACAAAAATCCACATTAAAAAACCTAGATTCATCTGAATGGAATGATAGGATTTTACTCTCCCTAGAAGAGGAGGAAAAAAGTTAGAAGAGGGGAAGATGAAGAGAAAACAAGAAGGAATTAATATTTCCTCAATCCAAATCACCAAGAGGCCAAGAAGGAAACACCAAGGAAGAAGGGGTGAAGCTCCATGGCCAAGCGGAGAGGGTTGGGCATGTGTGGGGAGAGGGAAGGACAAATGGGGAGATAAATTTGGTAAAGAAAATTGTAAATTCCCACATTTTTAATGACCTATAAAGGTGGCATGGTTTAGCCGCATGGTTTTGAAAACCATACAAGAGCCACTGTATCCTCAAAACTGGCATCACGGTTACCCCAAAAGCCTCCCAAATATTACTAAACCATTATCAAGCTATAGAAATAGAATTATCTCCAAATATATTACCCTATTATCGTTTTCCACATGGTTGGGCACACCATGCGCTCACTATGTACCAGATTATGTCCCCAAAAAGGATAATTTTCAACCCTCAACACTGGGGAACTCCAAGAACGAACCCACATGTAAATAAAACCTCATATAAGGAAAACCCATGATAAATTAGTTGTTAAAAACATCCCACTATACCACTTTCTGCCCCCAAAAGGTCCTAAGTCAAGAACTAAACAGAAGTATGAGTCACAACCCACCATTAATTAAGTGATTTGAGTTAGAAAATGAACCACTAGAGAGGTCCTTAGGAAGAAACTCTTGAGCAATGATGATTCCTCTAAACCAGTCCACTAAAACAACAAACCAACTGAACATATCCAATAAAAACCAAACCAAACTCATTGACATAAGACCTAAAAGTGGAGAGGATACTAAGAACATGTATACCCACTATTTAGAAATCTCTTAAATGGTGTAATAAAAAAACCCCTCAATGAAGACCTTCACAATGAGGAAGCATCTCCAAATGCCTCAAAGAACACTTAGAAACAAATATCACTTCCTAGAAGGAAAAATAACCTTAAATAACTCAACACCCACATGTTCAAGCCATCAAAAAGCTTAACATTAACCTTGTATAGGGATAACATCAAGCCAATCCATAGTAAGAAACAACAGGGGATCTTGACCTGGGTCACCATACTCTATGGGAAATCTATGATATCAATAAGGAACATTATCCCATGGTGAATACCATAAAGCTAGAATTATCAATTTCTTAACATACCAATTTAAATTCCCATCCTAATTACCCCATCACCAACATAAAATTCAATCACACACACATCAACAAGTAACTGACGTTAAAACAGTTCACAACACAAGAAAACATTGGAGGCTTAAAAAGAAGACAAATGAAAAAATAATTCATAAACCCAATCTCAAAACCTAAGGAATAATACAACTCCTAAGATAATCACATAATACAAAATAATTTTAAATCCAAAACATAAATAATAATTTCACAAAAACTATCCCATTTGAATTAAATAAAAAAACTACTTAAAAATCACCTCTTTAGGCCTCATCCAATTTTATAAAACACTGAAAGAGATCTGTTTATAAATATCATGTAACAACCCAAATCAATTTTTGGTCTCTTTCAAAAAAATTACCCAAAAATAACTAAAGAAACAAAACCTTGTTTTTAAAAAACATTTTATAAATTATTTCCACAAATCAATTTGAAAGTGCATAAAAACCCCACTCACACAAGAGTAAGCACTAAGGAATATAAAATAAACTAAAATTCCTCAAAAGGAAAAAACAAAAAAAAGGTTCCATAATAATGGTAGGGTAAATGGATATGGATAACAATGGGAGTCCCCTAAAACATCCCAAAATTTCCATCAAAACATCATAGGAATCTACCCATGAATCAAAAGGGTTCCACACTCAACTATTCCACATAGGAAAACAGAAAAAAGTTCAAAAATACTTTAAGAAATGAATTGATAAGACAAGATGATTTTTAATGGTTTAAGTCCCAAATAAAACCATTGTTTCCAAGCTAATCTATTGAAATTAATTTTTTAATTTTTTTCCAAATGATTTTTTTCAACCCAAAGAAGGAAAATTTCAAGTTCCAAGTAGTTTACCTTAAAACCCAAAATAAGCCTAAAACACCCCTTCACAATTTCAAAACACGACCCAATCAGGGTAAAAAAATTTAAAACACCACAACATTTTTCTAAAACCCAATAATTTCCAAAGAACATGGAATTCTAAATCTCCACTTGAATCCCCATAGGAAAACATTTCAAAGTTGAAAACCAAACCTCCCACTTCATTTCATGACCCAAACAAGGTCAAACTCTATTTAAAATTCCAAATAAAATTTTAATTCAATCCTTTAAAACTTATCGCTACTCATCATTACAAGCCTCACTTGAAATTATAAGTGAAACCCATATTTAAATGGAAAAATATATTCACCTTGAACAAATTTAAAAACAAAACCACCCAACACTGAAGGGTTAAAATTTTATTTTAGGTAATTTCAATACTAATGGGAACTCAAGGAATGACATAACACCTACCACTAATACAATGAAAACTTGGGTTAGAAGCTATTGCCTTACAACATATAATGACCCAATAATCCTCAAGGGATACTTTGTATCCACTTGAATTTTTTGATATGTCATGAAAATAAAGGGTGAAATATTTAAAAAGGTAACAAAGCCACCAAAGGATAGATCCTAAGAAGAAAAATCTATTTTCTATTAATAATTTTCTATAAGGAACTTGTAAACCATCACAAGGAATAATCCAAACCACCCATGCTCCTTGAACAAAACAAGTGGTTTTATTACCAAGTGAACCAAACAAAATGAAATTTTAAAACATCTTTTGAAAAAAAGATCAATATTCTTTGAAAATGTCATTTTGGAACTCAACAATTTCCCACCACCTTTTATCATAACCAAAACCCATTATCGTGACCCTTCGGTCTTAATAATCATTCAAACCAATGATAAAACCCCTTCATTTTTAAAATCATTGCATTAATTTTCATAAAAATAAAATATCACACACCTTTCCAAAATAATTTTAAAACTCCTCTTTAAAATAAACCATTTTAGGGAAAAGACTTTCACAACCAAATTATTATGTCACTCTAATTTTGGAATAAAAACCTTCACAAAATTCCACCCTTTGAACTAAAATGATTTTTCACTCAAGACATCTTCTTTAGATTAATTTCAAAATAAAACACACCTAGTTTTTAAGACACAAAACCAAACATCCTTTAAAACCACCAAAAAATAGTTTTAAAGAACAAAACAATTAATTTAATTCCTCTCTTTAATTTTAAAAACCATTTTCCCTATCACAAAGTAAAGCCTCCAAGGGAAAAAACAAGCATACCAGACCATATTTCAAATCAAAAAACATTCACCGGACCACTTTCCATAAAAATATCAAACAAAACCTCTCTGTAGTATACTATAGAAATTTCTTGTTCCATTGGAATCAGTTTAAGAAGTAGGGGAATAAAAATAGAAATTCTAGTGGAGAAATTTCACTATGAATGGTTTGGCCACATAGGTTGGTAAAACTTTTTCCAATCATGCAATAAGAAATTTCATCATTTAAAAACCATGCTTAATGAGCACAGAATATTTTACAGGACAATGTGTGTCAACCATGAAACCATGTTCCATTCACTATTTTCACCTCAAAAACTCAAACCAACCCCCAAACTGACTTTTACATGCAACGGGGATTAAATAATCATTTAAACTTATCAAAAATCCATCAAAAAAGAAAAAATAAAAATCAAGATCAAGACTCAAATGCAATGCACCCATGGAAACTCTAGATTTAGTGCAATGAAGAGCTAAAAAATACCTTACCATAATATTCCACCTAAGTCCAGACTACTAAGAAAAACCCCAAATAACAAATAGTGTTCCTATGATACTATTTTATAACAAACCAACCAAGTAAATCCATCCATCAGACTCTCAAGCCAGTCTAGAACATACCTGAGGTGTATTCCTAGTCACTATATATTGGAAACTAGTGCCAGGGTCTCATAACATAACCATTGGGAATGATTTCACCCTTTATAAATAATAATGACTATAAAACCATAATTTTATCATAGTAAGTAGAAAAAAAAAGGAAGAATCTGTAGGATAACAATAAAAGAATCATAGCATGCATAAGTAAAATCACAATATAAATTAATGAACATAGTCTTTAAACAAATAGGGAGGTAACATGTCATCTAACACAAAGAATCCCAACTGGAAAAACCCTAATACAACCCCTATAGATTTGAACTCTATGATACCATGACTCATCTATATGAAAACATCAAATAGTGGTAACCATGAAGATCCACTAAAATCAAGTGCCCTTTCCTTTACTTATGTCTTGAAAAATAGAGTCTCAAATACCCAAAGGCACAAGTAGGGTGTGAGGCAGATATCCCATTAGGATACCACCATGAATATATTTAAGTCTTTAAAAACCATAAAGACCAATAATTATTGTTTGAAATATCACTTTTCACAACCAAGTTTATTTTACAAAACAATATTTCTTTAAAACAAACAATTTTATGTCCATTTGGTTTTTCCTAAAAACAAACCATCTTTTAAAAATCATGGTAGTAAAAATAGGTTTCCAAAAAAAATCAATATTTAATGAGGAAAATAAATAAAACCATCTAGAAAAAAATGTTCAATACACCCCACAAAGGAATAAGCAAGAGCATAAATAAAATCTTCAATACTTAAAAATGTAATAGAAAATGGGCCTAAGAAAAAACATGGGAAACAAAGGTTACTGAAAGGGTTTTAACATAAAACATGGGTATGAAATAATTTCTTAATTATATCATGATAAATATGGGAAAGATTAAAAGTAATAGCATAAACACACATAGTAATAACATGGTAACGATCCACATTTGGAACTGGGATAAAATGTGAAGGTTTTTGAACTTTATCAATTACTGAACAGGCCGTTTTTAAAACCGATATTCAGAATAGAATTTTGAGATATGGATTGATATTAAGTGATTTTTTTGGACTTGGTTGAATCCAGTTAAGTTCACTCGAGTGGCTTGAGAATTTTCATCATACCTGAAAAATATCAAGTTTTTAAGGACAATAGAGGGCGCATGGTTGGCGCACGATCTTCAAAACCTTGTGGCCCATAGTAGGTAATTGTGAAGCTTATTTCTAGTGGACAGAAGTTTTTTCATGGTCTGTTCATGGTTTTCCAAACCGCTCACCAAGCCTGTGCAAGGGGAGTTCCTTAAACAGAGGGGAAGGTGAGGCTATTTGGGTGGTTTCAGTCTGCCAGCTTTGTTCCGAGGTAAGGTTTTTTTGTTGTTTCTTGGTTTTCACCTGTTAAATTAGTGTCTTTGGTTGTTTTAACGTTATAGTATTCTTTTTCATAGGGAGTTGGACTATTGGGTTCGGTTTCGAGTCTCCAAGTCAAGGGCGACTTGCCTGCGTGTGCATAGGTAAGTAAATATATTTATGTGGGTGCCCTCGTTACATGTAAAATCATCCATGGCAATGATTTTACACATATGGGGTAGGTTTTCTCATGTATATATATATATATTCATATGTAGGTGAGTGGCGACTAGTATATTGATATAATCATATTTGTAAGTATCCCCTTACACATGCTCATGGTCATGCGGTTGTGTGCATAGGGGCTAGGTGTCCTTACATGTGTGTGAAGTCGCACAGGCCCAGTGGGGGATCAGCAGCTTTTAGTCAGAATACATCAAGAGCCGAAGTGGATGGATTGGTTTTACCCTGTGGTAGGGTATCTTTATTTGACCTTTTAATTTAACTAATTAATTAATGAATCTATTATTTCACTACACTTAGTCTTAAATTAATGCAGTATCATTAGACATTTATTCATGCCTCTTTAAAAGTATTGGTGTCTCTTTATGCCATGTGTATGAATTTTCCATGTTAAAGCAAGGTGAATGAGATGACTCATTTAGGGAGACCCACATATGATAGGAAGACATTACTTGAAGTAATCTAAATGAATTTTACATGTTGAGGAGGACTTAAGTGAAATGGTGACATCATTTAATTGGAATTACAAGGCCTTAAATCAATTTTCCATGTTTAACAAAATAAAGTGCAAATACTTGAGCAGGATGAATTCTAACAAATGTAATGTTTTCCATTGTAATATATTAAAGTTTTAAACATTAAATGAAATATATTTGGTTGGTAAGACCACACCTTAGGTTAATATAGTAATCATGGATTATGATAGCAGACATGACCCTTAAACCAATTTTCCATGTTTAGGAAAATTGGGTAAGATGACCTTGAGGGAAATGACTCTTACCAAATAACATGTATTAAATGAATGTTTTAGGAATATTTAATGACTTGATTTATATCAAAAGGGTAAAATTTAAAGGCTTCCTTGAAATGGAATTGAATGTGGATAAAAACATAAATGGGAATTTCTTACCTCATGGTATGTTTTGAAGATTATTAAGCCCTTTTTGATTTTAATTGAAATACTTAAGATGGTTTGACTTAAGTGAAATTTTGAAAGTGTTTACTTATAAACATGGTATGACTATTTGAAATGAAGAATAGGTACTTCCCAATTCATTACATTACAACTATGAAAATGATTTTAATTTACATATGGGTGGTAGGTATATTTACCCCATGTCATTCTTTACATGTGGGGGTAGGTATATTTACCTTATGCTATTCTTTACATGTGGGTGGTAGGAATTATAGCGTCGATACATTCTTTAAATGTGGGCAGTAGGTGTTATAGTCCTAAGCCATTATTTAAATGTGGGTGGTAGGCATTATAGCCCCAATCCATTCTATTAAATATGGGTGATATGTATATTTACCATGTTACATTATCTATAAATAGGTTAAGAGATTAAAAGAGCTCTTGGACTTGGGTTTGGGGTAAACTGTGAGAGCTCCCCTAGAATTCAGATGGTGGTGGTATGTCTCGGTCCACCCCAACTGACAACTATCTATATATTAAAGTGACTTGATCATACCAACATCTCGGCATCGAGCTGAAGCCGGTATAGTCTTCAGGTGACCCCTTGGAACCTTTATGGTTGGTTTTTAATTTATATGGTTCTATTATAACCTCTCTATACATGAATACTTTTTAATTTATATTACACTATCTAGATAGGGATTGAAAATAGTGGTGTCAGCCTACTGAGATTTATATCTCACACCCTACTCAGGCCACCATTGCACTAGGGTACCCAAGTAGACCTTTCTTGTTAATAGGACAACGGACCTTGTACCTTTCTTGTTGATGTATGCTCCTACTTGGAGTTAGGATCAAAGGACTGAGCTGGAGCACAAGATGCTTGGGGGATTACCTTAGGACTTTTTATTTTGTTTCCTTATTTGATTCTTGTATTTTTATTTTGTGAAAATCATGTAGTTTGTTTAATTATTTCATATATGTATCATTAACAGGTCATGCATTCATCATTTGTATAAAATGGCATTGGCCACTTTTGTTCAATTATATAAGAATATATCTTTTTTTATATTTCATTTACCTACTACTTCTGATATTCTTGATATTATCTAGTGTTTATACTCTGATAATACCAATGTGAATCTCTGATAAGAGGGTATAGTCTACCCACTATCACCTCCTGAGGCCCTCACATCTAGTCGACAGCCTCTGTCATATGTGGAGACACACTTGAGGCCATGTGACCCACCTTTCTGGCTACCGGGTTAATGGTCTATCGGGCCGAGATGTTACAAAGTGGTATCATAGGTTTTTTCATTTCCTTTGTCTTATTATTTTGGGTTGGTAGATAAGAGATTAGTAATGTTTTAGTTCTTGTTTAATAGTCATGTTTGGGACTGATCACCCCACGTATGGGAAATGACCAAGTGGCCAAGTTTGAGAAATGTTGTTTGTGTTTTTTTCTATTACAATTAATATGATTTCACCTTGAGTGACTATTGTATTTCAACTTCTTATAATATATGGACCTTGTGAAATTTCACCCTTAGCTTGATATAGCAAGGGAGTTTCATTGCATGCATCAAAATAGGCACATAGTAAATTCACATGCCATGCATATTTCATTCCATGTAGTTGAATATGTAGACTACTTGTTGATTTGGAATTTTTGTCATGATTTTTATTCCATGTTAGGTGTTTTAATAACATTCTTAGTTTAGTACCATGTTTAGGAAATTCTTGGAATGTTTACCTGTATATCATGCTTAGTGCTTATATGCCATGTTTCTTGATTATTTAGCATCATTTCTGATATTCCATGCTCTGTGTTATAAAATGCTCCCATGTTAGATTCCTATTATGAAATTTTTTACCTTTTTTAGCGTGCCTTCCATGTTTACTACTTATGATGGAATGTTTTTATTTATTTATATATGGGATGTGAATTAATGGGGACCATTTTTCACTTATAATGTGTATGGGTGATTTATAATTGGGAAATGGTAACCTGTGTATTTAAACCACCTTGAGTATAATGTGGATAAATGATTATAACTATTGGTGTAAAATGTAAAATGCTACTAATGTGTAATTATATAGTGAATTGATTCTGATTAAATGGGAGTCAAATGTCAAACTATAAAGTGTATGGGTGATTTATAGGTTAGTAGATGGCTACTCAGTTAACTTCACCATTATATATATATGTTTTTGATCATGTTAAATTCTGAAAAAAAATTTGTTTTGATAATGGGAATCCAATTTTCATTCCATGAAGTGTATGGGAACTTCATGAATTGGGAAATTGAAACCCATATTAAAATGTAATGACATGGGGTTTTGTGAAATTCTTAAACATGCAACCAGACCCAAGTGGGTTGGTCAAGAAAATTCTTATATTATATGACTTGTTATGGGTGTTTGAGACTTTCATAATTTATAAACTTCTATTGGGTTGCTTTTTAGAGGACCTTGGTTGGCTCAATGGGACCTTCATAGGTTGCCCTTACCTATTTAAAAAGGAATTTGTTGATAAAAGGCTAATTTATGATGGAATTTCAAGAAATGTTTAATGGTTAAATAGGGACTTTTATGAAACTTTCCTTTATGTCTTTATATTTGGGTCTTAAAACCTTTATATTGCTTAAAAGGATAAATGTGGTTAAATGTAAGGGGCTTAGAAATGGAACCATAACTAGTGACCTTGGTAAAACCATCATGTTTGGGTAGCTTTATATTTTCCCTTTTAGTTGCCTTTGAATGGAACCATAGGTGTTTTCCATAGGCATTCTTTTACTTTTATTAATTGCTAAGATTGTTGGATTTTGAGCTTGTGTATTTTTTTGGTGTGACCAAATGCTTCGGTCGATGATTGTTCATCGTAAGGGGCTATCTCATGTTATGTATCACCCTTATAAATTATTTTCCTTGCTAGTGATGTTTATTTTCTGATGTTTGGTGTCGATCGGGCATCATTTTCCTGAGTAGGACTTTCATTTTTTAATGACACCCTTGTTTGGATGGGTTATCATGCTTTTCAGACCTTGCTATGGATTTGAGCATTGAGAAATGCTTGTTTCCGAAAATTTAAACATTCTTTGGGAATGGTCAGATGCTTCTTTGGTCGTTTAACCCCTTTTATTTTCATCGGGTCAAATACATTGATATACGAGGCACTATTGGGAGTAAATGTGGTGACCAACTTGTTGAGTTTAGTAGGATTGTTAAGCCTCGTGCTATTGAGTACGTACTCGGTCTGTCTCCATTGTAGAGTGGCATGTGATTTAAATTGAGGTTTCATCCCAATGTTTGGGATGAATTTTCTAAATACTCGAGTGTTTTTACATGCTGGTATCATGGTTTGGTTTTCTTTATAGGCTTTGTAAATTGTGAGTGTGATTCGGAGGAACATCACATGTTAGCTTACGGTGTTTTTGTAGGAGCGTTCTTGTGAGTGTCTATTTGATCTTCTTTTCCTTCAATGACAAGGGAACTCATAAGGTGGTAAGTGTTAGGTTGGTACTGGTGTTTACATGTGCTTATGAGTAGAAGGAATCCAACCAAATAGGACCATTAGAGGATGGTCGGTTTACATTTCAGTGCCTTTGAGTCTTGCAGGTGTTTCTTAGTGTCAGTGTTTTCTCAGCAACATGACTTTGAATTAGTTTTGATGTGTATGGAACCTCTAGGAAACACTGTTAGCTTGGGATGAGATTCAATGGTGAAGTTTGAACAAACACATAATTCCTTTTAATGGTAAAGTTGTGTGTTTAGTTAATAATGGTTTTTTGGCAGGTAAATCCAAGTCCCTTCCTTATCATTGATCAGTTGTGGATCGAATATTCTTCTTTATTGTAGTTGGGTTTGTTTTACTAGAAATAATTTCAAACCTCTTAGTTTACACTTCTAGGTTATGATAATGTCCCATATCTTGTCTTTGTCCTGGATTCACTAAGAGAGCGTTGGGATTATGCCGTATTGATGTTTTAAAGTTGTTGGGCTTGTTTGGGTGGTTCTCTTTTGGTGTTTCATTCTAGATGCATGCTTTTCCTTCATTTTCTGATCAGGAAACATCACCAAAGGTCGGGGATAGACTTCAGTGTCCATTTTATTATAAATGAAATATTCTTTGGGAGAATTCATCTTGGTTCAACTCTTGAAATGGCGGGCATCTTTTGAATAGTTGGCCATGTGGCTTGACTCTTTATTTTATTTTTTTATGGTTACAGTTGGTGAAGAACCATTTTAAGGCACATCATTAGGTGTATATGAGTGTAGTTGGTGTTAGTCAGTGCTTTCATGAAAACCCAGCTCAACTTGGGATTTGAGGTCGATAGAGATCGGCCATTTTAATCATTTCATGAATCACGCAAGAAGTGTCGTTATAACACTTGGACGTGTGCTTATAAGAAAAATCCAACAGTGGGTTGAAACATGGTATAGAATTGGCTAGTTAAAGTTAGAAATATAAGGTGGGATGTACCTTTGACTAGATGCTTAGCGAGACGATGACGGGTCTATGTCTCTTGGTATATGGGATCATGAAAGAGAAGTCTCGGTGTTTCAGTTGGAATTCAAGCATTGGATTGAGTTTTAAATAGATTGAGTGACTTGTGCTTAAATAGATGATAAGGGTCTATTGGGTGTTGGGAATGCAACGTGAACATTTGAATGAAACTTCACAACCCTTGTAGGTTAGGTGATGTGTTACATTGTTCCTAAAATCTTCTTGGGGACGGGAATTTCTAAGGTGGAAAGGTTGTAATGATCCATGTTTTGAATCAGCCTAAAATGTGAAGGTTTTTGAACATTTTCAATTACTGAATAGGTCATTTTTAAAACTCATCTTCAGAATCTAATTTCAAGAGTTGGATTGCTCTTAAGTGGTGTTTTTGGACTTGGGTTAATCCCCTTAAGTTTCCCCAGGTGGATCATGAAGTTTTGTGAGTGTCAGACCCAAAAAACATAAAGTTTGGAAGGATAGCAGAGGGTGCACGGTCTGCTAAACTGTGTGGCCCATGCTAAGTAACCATGCAACTAATTTCTGGTGGATATAAGATATATCATGGGTTGTGCATGGTTTTCCAAATCATGTGCCTATCTTGTGCGAGGGTATTTCATTAAAAGGGGGTACCACACAGTTGGCACATGGTTTTCCAAACCATGTGGGTTAAACTGTGCGACCATGTTTTTTTTAAGAATTAAATTAATTTTAAAATAAAATAAAAATAAAATAAAACCTAAATCTTACAATTCCTCACCCCTCTCTAACTAGACCTACTATAAAGAAACCCCAAAGGGGTTCTCCCTTCGATGCACGCTCATCTCCTCTCTCGGCTCCCTCTCTGGTTGTTGTTTCCACCTCCTTAGTTGATGATTCTTCCTTGATCCGGTGAGGTAGGCTCTCTTTTCTCCTCTCCTCCCTTGCCAAATTTTTAGCCTCCACATTTCCCTATTTTGATTAAGACAAACTATAGGTCAGGGTTTGGCCAGATTTTTATTTCCTCCTTTGTCGTTAGGGTATGCAACGAGGTTCATGGGTCCTGTTTGGGTGAGCTCTAACAACCACCACCGAAGGAGAGGCGGTTCAGGTGGTTTTGGTCCGCCAGCTTTGTCTGAGGTAAGGCTTTGTTGTTATTACTTGGTTTTCACCTATTAAATTAGGTTATTTGGTTGTTTTAAGGTTTTTAGTATGTTTTGTGTAGTGATTTGGACTGTTTAGTGCGGTTTTGTGTCACCAAGTCAAGGTAGACTCACCTGTGTGTGCATAGGTAAGTAAATATATATATGTGGGTTCCCCCGTTTGGTGTAAAATAATCCATGGTAGTGATTTTACACATATGTGGCTAGGTGTTCCATTATATATATATATATATAAATGCATGAGTAGGTGAGTGTCAACTGGAATATGCATATAAGCATTTGTGTAAGGATCCCCTTGCAAATGTTCATGTCCATACAGGTGTGTGCATAGGGGCTAGTTTTCCTTGAATGTGTGTGAAGTTTCATATTCCCAATGAGGGAGCAGTATATTTTAGTTATAAATATTCAAGATCCAAAGTGGTCATCTTGGTTCCACCCTGAGGTAGGGTCCCTTTCCATTCCCTTTTAATTTAGGTAATGCATTAATGAATTACCTATTTCACTGACCTTAGTTTTAAATTAATATAGTATCATTAGACTTCTATTCAATCCTCCTAAAAAGTATCGGTGTCTCTTTATGCCATGTGTATGAATTTTCCATGTCAAGGAAAAGTGAATGAGATGACTCGTTTAGGGAGATCCACATATTACAGGATGGCTTTCCTTGTAATAATATAATTGAACTTGACATGTTTAGGATGACTTAAGTGAAATGGTGACATCCTTTAATTGGAATGGCTAGGTCTTAAATAAAATTTTCATGTTTAGGAAAATTGAGTGTAAAGACTTGAGTAGGATGACTTATACCTAATGGAATGTTTTTTATTTGGAATATATTAAAGGGTTAAACTTGAAATGAAATGGATTAGAGTGGTAATAACACACCTTGGGTTAATATAGTAAGCATGGATTATGATAGCGAACTTGACCCTTAAGCCAATTTTCCATGTTTTGGAAAATTGGGTAATATGACCATGAGGGAAATGACTCTAACCAAATGACATATCTTAAATTAATGGATTAGGCATATTTAATGACTTTCCTTGTATCAAAGGGGTAAAATGTAATAGCTTCCTTGAAGTGGAATTGAATTTTGATAAAAACATAAATGGGAATTTTTAACCTCATGGTATGTTTTGAAGATTATTAATCCTCTTTTGATTTTAATTGAAACACTTAAGATGATTTTCCTTAAGTGAAAATGTGAACATGTTTACTTATGAATATTGTATGACTATTTGAAATGAATAAGAGTTATTAACTTACGAATTACATTACAACTATGAAAATGATTATAATTTACATTTGGGAGGTATGTATATTTACCCCATACCATTCTTTACATGTAGGTGGTAAGTATATTTACCCCATTACATTATTTACATGTTCCTGGTAGACATTATATACCTAAGAAATTATTTAAATGTGGGCGGTAGGCATTATAGCCCCGAGACATTCTTTAGATGTGGGTGGTAGGCATTATATCCCTGAGAAATTCAGTTAAATGTGGGTGGTAGGTATATTTACCTCATGCCATTATCTCTATATAGGCCAACAGATTAAAAGGGATATTGGACCTGATTTTGGGGTAGGCCATGAGAGTTCCCCCTAGAATTCAGATGGCGGTGGTATGTCCTGGTCCACCCCAACACACATCTACCTATATATTAAAGTGACTTGATCATACCGACATCCTAGCATCAAACCGAAGCTGGTATAGCTATCGAGTAACCCCTGGGAACTTGGATGGGTGGTTATTAATTTATACAATTCTATTATTACCTCTCTATACCTACATACTGTTTAATTTATATTACACTGTCTGGATAGGGCTTGACACTGATGGTGACAGCCTATTGAGATTTATATCTCACACCCTACTCGAGCCTCCATTGCACTGAGGTACCTGAGTAAACCTTTCTTGTTTTTAGGACTACAGACCTTAGACCATTCTTGTTTTTGTATGCACATACCTATAGTTAGGATAAAAGGACTGAGCTGGAGCTTAGGATGCCTTAGGGGGTTTCCTTAGGACTTTTTAGTTATTTTCATTATTTGATTCATGTATTGTTCTATTGTGAAAATAATGTTTTTTGTTTAATGCTTTCATATATGTATCATTGAAATTTTATGCATTCATCCATTGAATAAACTGGCATTGGACACTTTTTTCAATTATTTACGAAGTTTTCTTTTGTTGTATTTCATTTATCTACTGCTTCCTCTATTATTTCTATTTTATATTGTTTATACTCTGATAATACTGTTGTGAATCTATGATAACAGGGTATAGTATCCCCACTATCACCTCCTAAGACCCTCACTTTTAGTCGGCATCCTCTGACATACAGGGAGACGCTCTGATGCCATGTGACCCACTGGTCCGACTACCGGGTTAATGGTCATTCCGGATGGGATGTTAAAAACATCATGAAATAAATCATATAAAATAAATTAGGAAAAAATAATGTGCACCATGGGATATAGCCATAAGGTTCTAGTGTGACTTCATCTAAAATAAAATTTTCTAGATGACTTGACTTACATAAGAACTTCAGAAGCTCTCATAATCTTCTTTAATCCAACCATAATATCTCTTTTGGTCTCTTGGAAAACAATTAGAATCTCTCATAGTATCCCTACCCAAAGTATATCACAGACCCTTGGAAACAAATTGAATCTCTCCCTGTCTTCCTGCCCAAAGGATCTCATGGTCCCTTGGAAATAAATTATCACACACTGGTTATCACATGTGCTACTCAATGCTAACTATACAACATTCATATGTTCCAACACACAAATCCATTTAAAAATACAAATTAATAATCTATCTTTCTAATTTTAAAATACAATACTTTCTCCAAGGTGAAATCATTTCTCAAAAATTACTTTAAATACATTTAAAGTCATAACAAATTCTCCTCAAATGATCCATTTATAAACCAATTTAAAATAAATTTATTCCCAAAAAAATCCAGAATTTCTCAACATGAAATAAATGTTTAAAACCTTTTTCAAATACCATTTGAAAACATAAAACCTATTTAATATATTTCTTCGAAAACTTATGGTGTACTAAATTCAACCCCCTTTGGAATGCCCCACTTTAAAAATAAAATTTACACTATCAATCATGAATCACATCAAACATGGATAGATCACAATTAATAAATCATTTTAATGTAAATATAATAGAAAAACAAATGAAACCAGTGATTAAATTTAATCCATGTAAAACGCCTTAAATAGAGACACATACCTATAAATCATTCCAAAACTTGTTGCCTTTGATGAAATCCACTATATTTGAGAATAAAAGTTCCTCAGACACCTAGACCAAATGAAAACCCCAAAATTCCCATCAACAGCCACATATTTTTTCAAATTTCATGATATGGTTTCACTCTTCCATGGATGAGTAATAAAAAATGTGGAATAGGGGAAGAGGAAGAGAAACCAAGAAGGGATCAATCTTACCACAAGACAAATCACCAAGAGATCAAGAAGGAACCACCAAGGAGTAAGGGGATAAGCTTCATGGAAAATGGGAGAGGGGTTTTCAAATGTTTTGAGAGTAATGTGCCAAAGGGGAGGTAAATTTGACCAAGGTAAAATGGAAAATTCCCACATTTTTAATGACCTAGATAGGCTACACGGTTTGGAAGACTGTGCTCCAACCATGAAGGGTCCACTATCTCCCCAAAATAGGATGTAAGGGAACCCTTAAATTCTTGAATGGTTTTTAAACTATAATAAAAAATTTAAAATGGAAATATCTACAAACCTAGTTCCCTCACACAGTTAGTTTCATGGCTAGGCGGACTGTGCACTAACCATGTGATAAGGTCTATCCTCCCAAAATTGAGAATTTTTTACCCCTAATACTCATGAAATCCAAGAAAAAACCTGTGGATAAATAAAAACCCATCTAATGAAAACCATTTACCTTAATGTTTTCATAGGTATAACCATTTTATTCTATCTTTAAATCTTATGAAAAATGATAGTGTCGATCATGTGTTTGTGTGTGTGTAGACTACCACCTCTACGAAGTGATGTGATTTGTTTTCGTGTCATCTATACAAGGTTGTTAATATGGATAGATTTAATGAATAAATATATTATATTTATGAAATTATTATGATTCTAAAAAAATACATTATTATTTAGGTTTCTTTCTTTCCATTCATTGGAAAATGAAAACATTACTCATGTGTACGTATAGACTATCATCTCTGTGAAGTGATGTAATTCATTTTTCATGATCACCTTATATGAATGGTTATAAAGGATTATATAATGAATAAATATGATATTTATAAAATTATTGATATTTTAGAGATTATGAAACCATGAACTAAGTGTCAGGACCAGAACCATAAAACTGAAATATGCATGGGAAACGAAACAGCTAACACTTGAATATTAATTTTAATGAAGAATTGTTAATGGATAGGTAATCAGAAATTATAATGGAATGATATATAGTAATATAAGTTTTAATATGGTTCTACTATATATGTATAGTACATTTAAATTTATTATACCAGAGGCTAGGAGCTTTTATGAATAAAGTTAGGACTTAAGGTAAGGGTTTATGTTATAGTCTCATTTTATAATCCGGATTGTTTATTCCTGAATATAAAAATTTGGGTACAATCGCGAAAACTTCACACACACAAGGAAGAAAATTACATGTAAATCGCAAGCCCGGGGACTTGACCCCGCGGCCTACCCCTCACCCCACCAAGCCTTTACCTCCCAAACACCAAAGGTGGGGCATTATGATTGAATTTACTTTGGGGAATTATAAGATATTTATCTCTTAAACTATATATATTTTATTCTCCTGTATTTATTTATATGTTTTTTATTTTTCCCTTTTATTATCCACTCTTTGGTACTTAAAATTATTGATAATTTATTTTTAAGAAAAGATGACCTTATTTCCTCTTTGGTCGATGAACTTTTTATTCCTTATCCATGTTCATTAAAATATTTTCAGTAATGTTATCTTTTATGATCCATTGATTATTTTAATTCATTTTCATCCATATTTTACTTTTCTTTCAAATTATTAAAAATGAATTTTTACAATGTTTTCTAAATAGGATATTTATAACATTTTACAAAAAGTGTGAAAGGAATTTTTTTTAACGTTTTCCACATGGACATATTTTCATGTATTCATGATAGTTATTTTATTTTAATCTTACTTTACAATTTTTCTTGGTTATTTTAAAATAAAAAAATTTCCTTAATATTATATGAATTTTTATTTAAGTGTTATCAAAATAAAAATATATTTTTCTCTTATTTTGAAAGAAATGTTCGAATGTTATTTTATAGGTATTTTTATTCTATGTAAATATCCTTTAATATTATTTATGCTTAAATATGGATATGATCAAATGATATCATTAATATTATTTTACAAGATGGATTATGATTATGTGATGATATAATATTTATGAAAACTATTTATTTTCTATTGGTTATGCTATGATGGAATGATGAATATGTCTATGATATTTTGGAACATGTATGTATGGTTTTAATTATGTTATAGGTATTCCTAGAATTATAAATACCTCTAATTAATTTATTAATGATTTATATCTCATGAGATGATATGAAAGAGGATGGGTAGTGAACCCATTCTAGGAATGAAAAGAGGTTGGGGAGTAAACCCAATCCGTTATGGGACTTTGTCCACTATTTGATGATGGTATTGGTAGAGATCCTTGACTAATGAAATGATTTTATATGATTATAATTATTCCATAATTCCTATTACATTTTCTTATTCTTATGATATTATCTCATGGATCATGATTGATTAATGATGATTCCTCGCTCTTAAGACTTGTGTCTTTTTAAATTCTAAAGCTTTATTCCATGAATCATGATTTATGATCTATGACTAATTGGTTATGAACATCATATTTTATGACCATTATCTTATACCATTATTCTTATATTATTATTGAATATGATCATTGATTGATATATCCCATGTTTACCCTTATTGAGCATCTGATCTCACCCTTTCTTAATTTTTAATTTTCCTTGGTTATGAAGAAAGTTTATAAGTAGGATATATATAAGAAAGGTACTTTTAGAGAAGAAATTTCTAGGATATGTTGAATATCTGACATGAAATAAGATTATTATGTATCTATTATATAAATACACTAATACTTTATAGTTCTTTGGTGTGTATTATTTTGAAATATATTTAATATTCATCTAAAATGATGATGTATTTATGCATGTTATGGTTGGGTCACCATAGATTATATTAGAGCCGTTTTTTGTTATTTTGTTATTAAATTATGAAGAATTTGATGATAGAAATTTAGAAAACCTATAATTAATTGAAAGTGATAAAGTTAAAACATGAAAGTGTCATGGGTTGAAAATAAAGTTTCATAATTTAATACATATCAGAAATGATTTTCATGATTATATAATTCCTCGCTCTAATTATTGTATCTTTATTATTAAACTATGATTCTTAGTTTTATTTTGTAATAGAATGTGCCTTCCCAACCAATTACTTTTTCATGTTTGGGTGTTGGAGGTGTTTTGGAGGATCCTATAGGAGAGTTTTGTTGATTTTTTGATTTATCAGAATAGTAGGAGGAGTTCACAAAATAAAAGTAGGATTTACATCTGGAATTAGTGTTTTATGACTTAAATGGTTTTCATTTTACAGATTGAATTTGGATGAGGTTTAGTTCATGAAATGTATTCATGATGTAAATATGAAATTTACATTGTGAATTAATTCAGTCCTAAGATCCTTGTTTTTCAGTGTAAAATGGACCCCACATAATTCATGATGTAAATATATAGTTTACGTCATGAAAGGAGAGGTTTATTAGTTGTATATAATCCTTATTCATCCAAATTTCACTTAATTAATCCATTACATCCCTTTTTTGTGGAAAAATCCTTGCATTTTTTGGGATACCTTCCATCTCCTCTTCCCTCACATTTATCCTTGGGTTATAGTGGCTAGGTTTTGTTGATCGAAGGTGAGTTATCTCCATTTACCTTCTTAGTTTCCCCATTACTTCTTCCAGGTATTTTTTGTGGTGTTATATATTTTAGTGTGGGATGTGTTGAGATGATTTTTTATAATCCCTTTGTGTTTTTTAGTTTGATCTAGGGTTATCTTGTGTGGTTATTTTTTCGATTGGTTCTTCTTCTCCCTGTGGTGCATAGAAAATTGATAAAGATTCTTTGAGGTAGTGGATCCTCATTCTCTCCCTTTTTATGTGTTTCATGTGGGTATTTCATTATTTTAACTTTTATTGGGTGGATAGTATGGTTCATATTAAAAATATAATGAATTGGCATAATCTGAAATTGATGGTTATTGGGAGTAATCATATGTTTTACTATTTTGATGTTATTATTGATGATATAATTGTTGTTGTTTCCAAATAATTAAAATTACAATTTTTGGGAGCCTTGTTTTTTTTGAAGTAGATATGTGTGAGACCCTTGATATGTTGGTTGTTGATATCACCTAGAATAAGAGGTCAAGAATTTATAAATGGTCAATAAATTCATTTCTCATTAAAATCCAATTTCTGTGATAATAATCATGATAATTAATGAAGTAAAGTGATATAATCCCATGAATAAAATGTGAAAGTGGGGTTATGTTTTGTTGAGTGTGGTTATGGTTGTTGTGTTTCCTCGAGTGATATGGGTTATGGTTCTATGATAGTGGTAACCAGATAGGTTATGAAAATAAGTGAGTTTGTTATGTGTTTTGAAGTGATTGTGACATGAGATTTGGTTGGTTGTCATGGGATGTGATGTGGGTAGTTGCAGAATGGTTATGTTGCATAGTGGTGGAGGTGCACAATGATGATGTGTGTAGTTGTGATGTGTGATGTGGTTTTATTATTTGATATTGGTGAAGTGTGGCAGTTGTGTTATGAGATGTGGTTGTGGTTTTGTGTTGAATTTTGTTGTGAGTTGGGTGAGCTGTTGTGTGGTACAATTGTATTAGTTTCCCAGTTGTCTATAGAATAAATTTTTAATGTTTAAATGAAACAAAATGAGTTGTAAATTGATATTTGGTAATTGGAATAAATTAAATGAGTAAATGAATAGGTTTTGTAATAATGAAATGAGATGATGTTGTAAATAATAGTTTGTGTAAAATCATTGATCTGGAAAATGGTGGAACCTATAAATGAAAGTGGGAATGTGTGTCTATGTGTGGATTTATGTGGTGGTTGTGCGGTGTGATTCATTTGTAGTATCAATAGTTGTAATGGTTCATGTGTGGTGTTGTGGTGGTCTAGAGGAGTATGCTAGTTTATTTTTTGTGGGCCCATAGGTTGGTTATTGTGTGTTGTGTATATCATTTATTTTTATTTTATTTTATATACATGCCCCACATGAGTTGGATAACCTTACCAACACCCAATGTTTTTGGGTTCCAAGAGTTTTCCCAATATCTAGGATTGTGGTGACATGAATGCTTGGTTACCCCCTCTTCCATGATCTTCCTTCAGTAGCAGAGATGGTACATGTTGGTGTTGGAGATTACCCAACAGTGATGGCCCAGGTGGCTTCAAACGAGATGTGTTACAATAGTCCATGTGTTTTTGGGTGAGATGTGACATGATGAAGCATTGATGTGGTGTGATATGTGGGGGTTCATGCAGGGTAGGAGGAGGGAACAATATTGATTTCCTTCATATTAATGATTCCCTACTACGCTGGTTATTTGATGCGGTTGATACATGGTGTAATGGCCCGGGTGTCTTTGGGTGATATATGATGTGATAGCTCATGTGTCTTCTAGAGAGATGTGATGTGATGATGACTAATTCTAGAACCATATTCATGACCTTGTGAGAGTGGGGTTAGTAGGGATGTGTCCCAACCCACATCAAAGATGGATATTTTTTATATGATTTTTATGGAAGAGAAGGTAGAATAGGAAGCTAGATATTGGGGAATAATAGTATAAAACCAATGGGTAAGAACCTTTAAAGAACCTTACTATGTTATGTTCTCGATAATATGTTACTATATTGGATACGTGATTTGTTGAGTGAGCCATAGTGATTATGGGATTGATTATATGACATTTTTAGGTGTTTTTTGGTTCTACTATTTGTTCACCAACACATTAGTATGTTTTTTCACATGTTCACTTGTGACCATGGGTAGGATCCTATTGAATATACTTGTATGCCAACCTTACATATATAAACTATTTTTCAGTTTTACAAGAGGAATTTGCGGACTGAGCTAGAAATTTCTAGCTTGGGTTAGAGCTATAGTTGATTTTCTACCATCTGACTTGTCTTTATGGTATTTACCTTGAAGAATTTATTATATATGTTGACCTTGTTCATGCATGGTGCAGTGGTTTTAGTTTTACTTTTATATTATATACTAGATTCTCTCAGTGTTTTTTAACTTATCTCTCAATCCTTTATTCATATAGGGTAATTCCTCACATCTTTTGATATTTTTATACCCTTGGTACTTATCCCCAACCTGAGGACTACTAGAGGTGGGACTCGGGGGGGGTCATTATTTCTCTTCCTTCACTTCCAACCCAACAGGGGATCCTTTGGGGGGAGGGGTCATGAAAGAGTGGAATAAAAGGTTTTATTTTATAGATATGGTGTAGTTTGGAGTTAGGAACTGTGAGTATTTCATGGGTTTGTAGGTAATTGGGGCTAGTTGATCTTAGTACATGACATAGGCCTAGGAGACTGGATAGGAAATAGGATTTTAGGGGGTCCCATGATCGAGTGCATAGACTCTAATATTATTGAATAACCAAGTGTGGTGGACATGTTTGTAGGGTAGAGACCTGGGAGAGGTACATTCATCATGATTTATTGAATTCGTGTCCAAATTGACTAATCTTTGGAAGTTAAAAATAATAAATTAAATAAAAATATGGTAAAATATCATTTTATCAGGCTTAGTGTTCCTCCTTTCTTTTCAGAAATAGATCCTAGCCGTCATTAGTGATTAGCTTGGACTGTTGAGTTTTATTAGGATAATCTAGTTGATTGTTTGAGGATCAACTTAATAGAAGAGTATAATACAAGGCAGAAATATTTTTGTTCCTTTTAGTGGTATAGTTTGGGTAAGTATGAGGGGAATATCTAGGATCTAGATATTGAGTGTTGGTTGGAGGATATTGATATCACTTTTAGTATAATTAAATATCAAGCATATTTTTGGTTACCATTGGTAGTTAGTCAGTTATGGGGAGCTACGCATCAGTGATGGGTGTTGTAACTAGGTGACTTAAAAGAGGTAGATTTGTTTTGGTAATAATTTCATAAGGAGTTCCATTTAGAGTTCCATTCATCAATGAAAAAGGACACGAAGAAAGATTTTCTCTCCCTTAAGAAGGGTAGACTATGTGTGTGGGAGATTAGGATCAAGTTCAAGGACATATTTCACTTTTCCCCGTATGTCTTTCTAGATGAGGAGTTTATTGTATGATGTTTGTAAGAGGATTTGTGGTCAGTGGTTAGGTATGAAGTCACCATGTTTACTCATTATACATACCTATAGGTAAAAAAGAAAGTAGAGGTTATTAATCAGATGCTTTACTTATGATTTAAGCCTTGATAGAGTGTTCAGTAGGGTGTCTTGAGGAGTAGGGTTTTAGATAGTGGTCCATGGGAATTCAGGAAGTTAGGATTTTAACTAGTGGAGAGCCGAAAGTGGTAGAACTTTTTCATTATTATAGGAAATTTGGCTTCTGATAACCTTTTAGGGGATTCCCATTCTTATTCTATGTTTTTGGAATACATGCACACCACTGAGATCGGGGTATGGCCGCTCATTGAGGCCAATTTCATATGGGCGTTTAGGAACCTTTTCAACAGCAGTAGTAGTAGTTTCCTCTGAGATAGTTTTAATGGAAAGGACAATTGACGCTTATTCAATAGCCTAGAGAAGATGGTGTGGTAAGGGTGAATCCTTGTGATGGTCCTCATCCATAGGGACCTAGTCCAGATCATGGTCATGGAGGAATATATAAGAGAGGTAGTAAAGTTGGGTGTGCTCATATGCAATCATTGGAGGTAGCAGCACTAGAAGTACCAGTGGTTTTTAGAGGTAATATCAGTTTATTTTCTACCATTGATTGGGACTTGTTTGATTTAGGTGCCTTTCACTCCTTTATTGATCCAGATTTGGTTTATACCTTGGGACTATATGTGAAGAGTGTTTCAATTCCCCCTGTTCTATCTACATTGGTTGGAGGTCAAACTTCTTTGTTTGATGTGTATCGTGGATATTGACTAGTGATGGCGTAACACCAATTAGTGGGTGAGTTCCTCTTGTTTTATATATGGTCATATTATGTTATCATTGGAATGGACTGGTTTTATTTTACTCATGTAGTCATCAACTTTTTTCATAGGAAAATTTCTTTTTTTGATGTGTAAGTCCAACGATTGTCATTCGTTGGAGAGAAAGTTTATTAGATGGGTGGAAAGAAAGTTGAGCCTCATTTTTATCAGTTAGCGTAGATTTAAGTAGAATATTAGGTATAGGATGTTCCTGGGGTTATGGAGATGTTTATGTATGTTTTCCCATATGATGTTGAAGGATGAGGATATCTCTATAACTAACTTCATATTCATGTATGGGCACTTCATGTTCATGGTCATATCATTCGGTATCATAAATGAACTAACTATGTTCATGGGACTCATGAACTCTATATTCTATGAGTTCCTAGAGTGTATCTTCAATATGTTCACTAACAATACCATGATCTACTTGAAGTTATAGGAGGAGCATGTTGAGCATCTTATAGTTGTTTTTTAGGTACTTTGCACCACCAACTCTATCGAAATTTGTCTAAGTTAATTTTTGGATGCGAGAGGTTCATTTCCTTGGACATGTGGTGTCCCAAAAGGGTATGTTTTTTGACCCATTGAAGATAGAGGTAGTTTTTTCTTATGTAGCATCCAAGAACATGGCATTGGATCACATTTTTCTTGGTCCAGATGGCTATTATCAGAGGTTTGTGTATAATTTCTATCAGTTTGTAGCCCCGCTAATAACTTTATCTAGGAAGAACCATGCCTTTTTGTGGACTAATAATTTATAAGCAGTATTCAATTACATGAAATAGAATTTGGTCAGTACTCTAGTTCTTCGGTTACCTGAGGAGGGTGTGTTTCTTGAGGTTTTCTATGATGCTTCCCATCTAGGCGTAGGATTCATGATAATGAACCATAGATAAGTGATCTCTTATGGGTATAGGAAGTTACTCCCCCACAATCGTAACTATTCCACCCATGAATTGAAGATAGTGTAAATTGTGTTTTCACTGAGTTTATAGCAGCATTACCTCATCAGTGAGAACTTTATGGTTTTCCTAGACCATAAGATCCTGGAATATGTTTTCTTTCAATGGGATCTGAATCTACGTCATTATAGGTGGATGTATTTTTTATAGGATTACTATTTTGAGATCCATTAGAACTTTATAAAGGGGTAATGTTTCTTTCAATAAGTTGAGTCATAATACACGAGTATATGTGGTTTGGGGGTCTTCTGATGTTTGTAAAGGGATGGAGAATATTTCAATGATGCATTTTGGTGTGGGGGTGATTAATGACTGAGGTTGTCTTCATCAGATTACTATGGAGTCATCTTTGATGTAGTGGGCAGAAGAGTCTCAGGGGGGAATTATAGGTATATGTGATGCATGACTGTATTGGCTATGGTGATTCTCCATAGGGATAGGCATATGATGTTTATAAATGGGTGTTGTTTCAGGAAAGGTTGTTTTTTTTTGTAGTGTGTGAAATAATTCTCTATGATTTTAATATATCTCTTTTAGTAATGGATCCCAGTGTGACAAATATGTATCGTGGTTTGAGGAGGCATATTTGGGGGCTGGTATGAAATGGTGAGTGTTAGAGTTTATGGTGAGGTATTAGTTTATTAGTAGGTGAAATTAGAAAAATATGTCCCTGGAGGTTTATTATAGCCCTTATATGTTCTCGAGTGGAAATGGGAATACATATCGATTGATTTCATCACCGGGTTACCCCTATCTTAGGGAGGTTGTGATGTAGTTTGGGATATAGTGGACTGACTGATGAAGTCAGCTCATTTTCTGGTGATCTGTGAGTCAAGTATCATGGATTTCTTTGTAAGATAGTATGTGGACAATGTGGTTAGGATTCATGGGGTATTTAGGACCATCATCTCTTATTGACATCCTCATTTTACCTTATGGTTTTGGAGAGGATTTCATCACACTTTTAGATCTTATTAGTGCCTTAGAACTTCTTTCCACCCTCAAACAGATGGGAATATGAAGAGGACCATCCAAACACTGTAGGATATATTGTGAGCTTGCATCTTAGACGTTGGTAGATCATGGTTAAGGAACCTACCTTTGGTCAAGTTTGAAAACAACAAAATTTATCATTCATCTACTAGCATAGACTTATCTGAGGCATTATATGGATGGTCACGTCATTCCATGTTGTAGGACCATCTGAAGGCCTATGTTGATCATAGATGGAGGCTATTGGAGTTATATGATAGAGAACATGTGTTACTAAGATTATTCCCTCAACTTGGGTAGTGGAGGTTTGGTAGGGGGCATAATCTCTCACCTCGATTAATTGTGCCTTTCAATGTGTTGGGATTTGTTGGCATGGTGGAATATCGGTTGGTACTTCCACCATGAATATATAGGATCCACAGTGTCTTTCACATGTCACATCTTCATTAGTATCTTCATGATGACTCTAGCATCATTTATTAGGGAGAGCTATATATCGAGTATGATGCAAAGTTCATGGAGCGAGCAGTAGAGATCCAAGATCATTGAGAGAAGGTGATACATGGATGAACCATTCCTTTTTTTTTGTGTGTTGTGAAGTCAAGGTGGCCTATATTATATTACTTGGGAGCATCAGATAAACATATGGGTCTAGTGCCCAAAGTTTTTTTCCCTTTTTTTGTGATGTAGCGTTTGGATATTTTTTTATAAAATGTGTTATTTCCTTGATGATGTGATGTGTGAAAAGGCTTGTAGCATATCAATAAGGTAAAAATTAATCTTAATAAAGACATGGTATACTATAATGTGATTAAAACTATGTGGGTGAGATAGTGACTCCCAAAATAGATAATATCTTAACATAGAGGATGGAATTCATTGATTTGTATGCTTTGGGGGTAGTGTTTTGTGTTGGTTGTGGAATTTTTTGGCTTGGTTTGTGTAAAGGTTTAGATGGTTATGCGTATGGTTATGTGGAAAGAAGGTGGTTTTTGGTTGATGATAAATGATGTAGTGTTTTGGCTAGCATAATGGTGATGTGGTTATGAAGGGTTTTTTATGGGAATTTTGGTGTGTTTGGCTAGTGGTAGTGTTTGTGGAATAATGAGATCACTGATAGGCATATCATGGTGTGGTTTTTCAGACCCTCTCTTCCTTTTTGGGATTTTTTTTGATTCTCAAAGAATAGAATTGTTTGAGAGTTATATAACATAATGGATAGTTCCTTCCCAACCATTTAATTTTCCAAGTTTGATTGTTTGAGGTGTTTCAAAGGATCCTTGAGTATATTTTTGGGGATTTGGAGCTTCATATTTGAAGTGGATGATTTCACAAAGTAAAAGTGGGATTTACATTGTGAATTGGTTGTTTATAGCTTGAACAGTTTTAATTTTATGGATTAAATGAAGTTGGGGTGTATACATGAAACAAAATCACAATGTAAAAAAGAAATTTCTGTTGCAAATTAATTATATCCAAGGAACCATGTTTTCTAGTGTAAATTGGACCCTGGGGAATTCATTATGAAAATATGGAATTTAAATAATGAATGGGGTAGTTTTTAGGTTGTATATAACACTTGTTCGTATGAATTTTTCTCCGTTCAGTTGTTCCTTCCCTCATTTTTTGGATCAACCCTAGTGTCTTTGGGATACCTTCCAATCCCTCTTCCTTTTCCTTAATCCTTGGGTTTTGGTGGTCGAGTTTTGGAAATCAGAGATGAGTTATCTCCCTTTATCTCCTTAGTTTCACCATGACCTTCTTTTAGGTATTTTTTATGGTGTTTTTGTATTTTCTTTAGGGTTTGTGGGATGCATTTTTTATAACCCCTCGGTGCAGTTTAGGTTGATATAAGTTTATCATGTTCGGTATTAGTTTTTAGGTTGTTCTTTTTCAACATGTGGTGTGCAGTGAATTGAAAAATCTTATTTGAGGTAAGGGATCCTTATTCACTCCCTTTTTGTATTCTATGTGTGGGGGTTTCATGATTTTTTCTTCCATTGGGTGAATAATAAGGGTAGAGTTAAAAATATAATGAATTGGAATAATTTGAAATTTATGGGGATGGGGATTAATCACATGTTTTACTTTTTTTTACGTTATTACAGATGATATTGTTCCTTTTTCACCAAATACTAAAAATAATGACTATTGAGAACCTTTTTTGTGTTGTAGCTGATATGTGTGAGACCCATACTGTGTTGGTTGTTGATATCACCCTGAATAAACGGATAAAATCATATATATTTCCAATAAATTTGTTTCCCATGGAAATATGTTTAGTGTGATAACACTGATGATAATAAATGAAGTAAATTTATGTAATTCATTAAATAAAATGTGGAAATTGGGTTATGTGTCATTGTGTGTAGTTTAAATTTTTATGTTGCTTTATCTGATATGGGTCATAGTGAGATGATAGTGGTGACTAGTTGGGATGTGAAAATGTGTGGGTTTTTGACGTGTTGTGTCGTGGTTGTGATGTGGGATGTGGTTGGATGGCATGGAATGCTATGTGATCAGTTGCACAGTGGTTACAGTGAACCGTGGTGGAGGTTCATGATGGTGATGATGTTTGGTTGTGATGTGAAATGCATTTTTATTGTGCGATGGGGGTGATGTAAAGTAGTTATGTTGTGAGATGTTTTTTTTGTGTTTTAGGTAATGGTTTTTATGATTTGGGTGATCTATTGTGTGGTATAGTTTTTTTAGTTTTGTAGTTAACCATGGAATAAATTGTAATGTTGAAATGAAATGAAATGGGATGGAAATTGATATGTGGTAATTAGCATAAATTAATTGAGTAAATGAATGGGTTGTGTAATCATGAAATGAGATAACGTTATAAATAAGAGTTTTTGGAAACATATTGATCAGGTAAATAGTGGAACCTATAAATTAAAGTGGTAATATGTGTCTATGTGTGGCTTTGTGTGGTGGTCGTGTGGTATGATTAATTAGTAGTGGTAGATGTTTTTATGGTTGATGTATAGTGTAGTGGTGGTGTAGAGGAGTGTGCTAGTGCAGGTTTTTCTGAACTCATATAATTGGTATTGTGTATTATCTATATATCATGTATTTTTATGTTATTTTCTATACATGCCCCACCTAAGTTGGATAACCATACCAAATCCCAAAGGCTTTGGGTTCCAAGTGTTTTCCCCAACATGCAGTATATTAGTGATATAGATATCTAGATACCCTCTCTTCTCCACTCTCCCTTCAGTAGTAATGGTGATATGTTTTGGTGTTAGATATTACCCATAAGAAATAACTCAAGTGTCTTCGAGTGAGATGTGATGTGATGGCCCAGGTTTTTTTGGTTGATATGTGACATGATGAGGTAGTTATGTGGTCTAATATGTGGTGGGTTACATCCATTTTAGGAGGAAAGAATGAGGTTGATGTATTTATTATTCATGATACCCTACTACCCTAGTTATGTGATGAGGTTGAGACATGGTTTTGTGGTCCACGTGTCTTCAGGAGAGATGTAATGTGATAGACTAGGTGTCTTTAGGCGAGATGTGATGTAATGATAATTGATTCTATCACCATATGATAGAACTTTTGAGGGTGGTGTGGGTAGGGATGTGTCCTAGCCCATATCATAGATGGCTAGTTTTTATGTGATATGTATAAAAGTTATGGGAGAACCGGATGTTCAGTGTTGGGGCATAAGAGTGGAAAATTAGTGGTGTGGCGGTTGTGAGGTGTCATTCTTTGTTATGTTCTTTATACTATGTTACTGTATGGGATGCGTGATTTAGTGAGTGATCCATGTTAAAGATGAGATGTAACAGCCCGATATTTTATGAAAAATATTCTTTTTAATTTTATTAATGTCTTGTGTTGTACTCTACACCAGAAGGATCTTGCACAACACACATCCTTGACTTTCCTTGCATTACATGCAATCGCGACCTTCCTCGATAGCGTGTGTAGTACGCAATACCGAGTTTCACTAAACAACGATATGCTATTAAAATATTATTATAACTAGCCGTTATGAAAAGTAATAACCACCTTTTAAAATTTTATAAATTTTAGCTCTCAAAATGGACTTCATTTTTGGATTCAGAGTATCGAATTTAGCCTAAGGTGAAATTTTGGTACTTTTCGGATAACTTTCATATTCTAATGAATAGTGAAAATTACTAAATTATAATTAAAAACAAATTTTTTAATAAAAATAATTAATAGTGATAAATTATTAATTTGAGTGGTTTTAAATTATATTTAGAATATAGTTTTTCAATTTAATACAATGTTGGTCATTGGATGTAATTTCACATTTAAACCAGACATAAACAAGTGTCAATCTTTTGATAGATATTATTTCTTAAAAACACGCTATTTGTTTTAACAGCGGGATTTAATTATAAAATTAATTAATGCAACTTCTATGTTATGAATTTGGTAAAGTAGACTTCCTTTTTGCATTCGGAATGTGAAATATAGCTTAGGATGAAATTTTGGCATTGTTCTGAAAAACATCAATTTTCAATGAATATTGAAACTACTAAGTGGTAGTTAAAAAACTGAATTTTTCATAAAACTTAATTTTACCACTTCTGTGAATGGAATTTCAAAAATCCTAGAGACACGGTTGATGTCAGTAAGTAAAATGTGGTTCAATGAGATGAAAATAATTTTTGGTGAATAGTAACTTTTTACTTTTATTTACCACGGTTAAAAGTAAATAGGGTAATTAAGGGTAAAAATGATATTAATATTACCCTAACACATGTACTAATTCTATTGGACAAGTATATCTAGACCAAAAACAACCTTAAGTGTAAAATATTATCATTTAGGCCCACTTGGATTAGATTAGGACATTTATTATTATTTAATTCAAAGAAGAGTTAAAAGAGTTAAAATCAAAGTTTAATAACTAAAACATTTTTAATATGGGTTTATACATAAGATAGATTCGATTATAAATATTCATTAGAAATCTAAAAAGATTTCCTACATAATGATATTTTATTTATAATTTTATACTTTAAATAAATTGATTTATTTATGACACAACGATGATGTAGTAATTACCCTTTTAAGGAAATGTTAACATAATTGATGTTATAAATGCCCAAATAAATGTAATTTGAGACTTTTTATGAATTCCAATAATTTTCTAGGTTACTATGATATATTATTATTGATTTAATCAACTTTTTTCGAACATATAATTCTGTTATGACTTTCACAAAAATCATATATCAAATAGTGACAAAATTGACACAAAATAGTTTTTAAATCAAATATTATATTATTAATTGTTATATTATTCCTAAAAATATACGGTTCGTCCAAATGACTTAGATAAGGATATATATATTAATAATAAACAACTTGGGGTTCTTTTGGCATGTTATAGTAAGTGTATTAACCATATAGTGTAAGAAAACAAAAAGACACGATAAAAGTTAAATTATTTAACTTAGAGTTAAATCCAATTGATAAGGTTAAAATAATAACCTAAACATGTCTAAATCCTATTTGTTGATAGTATTTCGACACATACCCACTTTAGATTCTAAATAAGACCCTTTGGAACCATTATAAACCGATTTTGACATTAATATAAAATAATATTTTGAGATATTCCTAAGGTGCCCCTCTCCTCCCGTATAAAAGGGCACCTCCTCCCTCTCTTCCTCACACAACTTTGAGCCTTAAAGCTCGGCCAACCCCTGCCAAAATCCCTTATCCACTTCCCTAGAATAATCCTAGAGGTCCTGGTCTTCTTCAAAGACCAATCTTAGTTCCCTAAGTGGAGGATTCAAAGAGGCGTTTCAAAGAAGAGGTAATATCCATTACCGATCTTTTCAATTTCTTTCTTCTTCAACTTCTTCTTCTTTAGTTGTTTCATGATTTATTAATAAAATAATTATTACATACATACTGATATGTTATTATAAATATGAAACAACCCTAATTCACCTTCTATCCATCCTACGGAAAAATGAAATCACCGTGCGTGCGTACGTACGGAATACCGTCTCCACGCCGTGGTGTAATCTATTTTCCACCATCACCTTACAAGGATGGGTATAATGGTGTAATGAGTAACTATATATGATTATTATAAAATGATATTGATACTTAAATATTATAAATACACTTAAATACAATTCCACGATCATGGGAACGATATCCCCGCTCGTGCGTACGTACGGACTACCGTCTCCACGACGCGATGAGATTCATTCTCCATGTTAACCATTTAAGAGTGATTATAAAGTATATATAAGAAATAATAATGAAATATATGAAATTATAAATCTACTGTATTTATGTATATATGTATGTCATCTACTTAATTCTATTTAACTCAATAAGGAAACGAAAACAGCGTTCATGCATACGTACGGCCTACCGTCTCCATGAACGGTGTATTTCTTTCCATTTACTGATTTATTATATATATGTATATTCTGAATATATATATATAAATCATTTTTTATATTTTGGAATTAATTAATCATGATCTAAGTAATCATATGAATAATTACAAGTCAAAACACGGACGACAAATGAAACAATTTTACCCAAAACGCTCTTTAACATGGAATTTACAAAAGAACGGGTAATATAAAGTCATAAGTGAACCATATATGATATCATAACAATGAATATGATTCTGTAATAAGTCAATGAAATTATTTAAATCATTATACAGGAGGTTCGGACACTTACGAAGCAAATCGGACCTAAGGTAAGGGAAATATCACAATCTCATTTTTATCCGAGATTGTTTATACTTTGGCATTTACTGGGGTGTATTTTATCATCTACATCCATGTTTCCTCAATATGTAATATTATTTCCATTCAACTACAAATTTTTAAATCCTATTTTACCCTTCGGTGAGTTTTTAGTAAAAGATATGAAAGGAATCTTTTGTCGTTTTTCGTACGAGGTACTTTTTTGACTTTTCCGACAAAAGTACGCGAAGAATGTTTTTTTAAACTTATACGGCAAGAATGGATTTTTAAAACATTATTTCCAAGAATCTTCCTTTATAAGTTTTCAAGTTTATTTTTAATCAACTTCTTTTAGTTTATAATTGTATGACATGTTAAGAAAAGAAAAGTGTTTTTGAAGTAGAAAGGATATTTTCCTCAAGAATGGAGTTCAAGTATTTTATCAAAATTATTTTCCATCTAAGATAATAAAATGGTTCTGTTTTTATCCCTATTATTACATGGATTTGATTATGTTGTGATGGAAATATTTTTATGAATTCCTTTATCTTATATGAATTTTTTTATGATGTCATGTTGTTTAAGAATTCCATTTTTATTACATGGGTTACGCTATGATGTATGGTTTATGATTATGTGGCACACATAAGAAAGGATTCATTATAATATGGGTGGGACCTATATCTCCCTCCAATTCATTGGGTAAAGATTTCATATCTCATGAGATAGACATGGCTGGAATGGTATGTTATATCGGTTCAGTGAAAAAGGACTGAAACGAGGGTGACTCGATCCAGAAAGGGACTTTGTCCACTAAGATAGTCTTGGAAATGGGTCATGACTAACAAGAAATGATTCTCTATGATTATGTGTGTATGCCAAAAAGTTTCATTTTTTTAAGTTATGCTTATTGGGATTTCATTTCACTACTATGATTTATCCCATGTTATGAAATTATGCTCTCTTTTGCAGGTTAAGATTTCCAAAAGTTATGTTCTTATGAATATGATGTGATTGATTTTTCTTTTGTTTACCCTTACTGAGCATTTGAGTTCACCCTTTTATGTTTAATTTTCCCCAGGATATAAAGAAAGGTTTTAGGTATAAAAAAAAGGGAAGATCTTTATGGGAGATGTTGAAGATCTTTCACCAGGATTAGAAGATTATAATCCGAGTTTCCAAAGACACTAAACTATTACGATCCTTACGTGTGTGTTTTTGTTATGTACTAAGTATTCCACAAATGTAATGTAATTTCAATGTACGTAAAGCTTCGGGTCTCTACAGTTGGTATCAGAGGAAAAGTTTAGTCAACCTTTGGAAACTAGGATGCGAAAACGTTAGTGAGATCCCTAGAGATATTTCTACGGTATGTCTAGGGATGTACCTAAGGTTAAGTATACGTATAGGTTATAGTACTAGAACTACACTAAAGATCGTAGAATTAAACCTAAGATGTTAGATATTGAAGGTACTCCCCCTTTATTATGTTGTTTTCCCTAGAATGATTTTTGCCTCTCACACTATTCTTTTTGGGTTTTAGACGATGGCTGGAACCCGAAGGAACCGTGTTGATCAATGCAATGGACAATGCAATGATTGTCCTCCTGAACAAACAAATGTTATGGGAGATGGAGTGAAAAATCTTATTGTTATCCTTACACAAGCTATGAATCATTCTGGACTTCCAAATGAGCAGAGAAAGGAACAGTATTCTATTGAGTCCTTCATGAGGCAACGTCCACCTTCTTTCAGTGGGACTTCCGATCCACTTGTTGCTGAACAATGGATCAGTACCACTGAAAAGATATTTTCAGTTCTTCAATGTTCTAAACATGATAAAGTCATCTTAGCAGTATATCGTTTGGAAGGTGAAGCTGATCAATGGTGGAATCTTATCAAGAATACAAGGCCAAGAGATGAAATTGAGTCCATGGAATGGGACGAGTTCAAGAACTTGTTTTCAGTAAGTACTTCCCTCGTATTATTCGAACAAAGATGGAAAAGGAGTTTCTTGAGATGAAGCAGAAGGATGATGAATCTGTCGGTATATACGAAGTGAATTTTACAAGACTTGCAAGGTATGCATCTGGCATTATCATCCAACCTGAAAGTAAAGTTGATCGATTTTTCAGTGGCTTAAAACCAAGTCTTCGAAGGGCATTAGCTATAAGAGACTTCAGTAGCTATGAAGAAATTGTGCGTTGTTCTATCAAGGTAGAAATGGAAGTTGGTGTTACATATCCATCTCATGGTTTTGACAAGAAACGAAAGATGGAGTTCAAGGAGAAATCTCAGAATAATGGTGAAAAGAAGATGAATGTTTCCTTATGCACAAAGTGTGGAAAGAAGCATGGTGGAGATTGTCTTAAAGGGACTAGAAAATGTTTTATGTGTGGAAAAGAAGGTCACCGAGCAGCTGAGTGTCGAAGTAATGGAAAAAGGGTTTCTAATGATGTGAATAAAGAAAACACTGTAGAGAACGCACCACCAACACTTCAATGCTTCAAGTGCAAGGAAATGGGGCATTATGCTAATAAATTCCCTAATCCAAGGGTTAGTGATGATCAACATGAGCAACCACTGAAGACAAAGGACAAAGGGAAGTCACATGCGATCACTATTGGTGATGTTGAATATGACAATGATGTGGTGGAATGATTAAGTGTTTATGTAATGGGATTCCAAAATAATATTGTATCATGGAGTATTGGAATATTTATGTATTGGTCTAATGTGGTATTCAAAGTAATTGAGATATTTTTGGAAATAAGATGATATGCGCATAATGAAAGGAAAACGAGAAAACGAAATATTTAACAGTATTCATGAGCTCATGATTGATATAAGGACTAAGTGATATCATGGTTTGAGTATATAGAATTTTGAGGATTTTGGTATGTGGAAAGTGTTAACTTTTAACTGCATTCTTGTTTTCACTAAGGTATTCAAGAGAATACACGATTAAGGACTTTGAATGTTTTGAATGTGACCAACAAAACATATCTTATGATATATGGGGATCGACGATGGTGTTAAATCTCTGGTAATCGTTTTCACTATGTTATGAGAGTGGAATGCAGTATTATGGATAAGCCTAAAGATTGGAATGGATTATGTTGGACATAAGTTAGGATAAAACGTTTTTCGATATTATTGATGGGATGTTATAGTAATATAGCTTTAGAAAAAGGACAACCTGCAGGACGGGTGACAGCCCATCGCATTGGACAAGGTTGTGGGAATCGAACCCACAACCGAAGTACGACTGACCTTTATCGCCTACCACTGGCCTACAGGAAGTCCATGTTTAGTAGAAACTAGTTTTATTTTATTAAGCGGTATGATATATGAAGTATAAGTCCATTTTAGGAACCATATATGATTAATCTCACTATAGAATGACTTATGTATATTTAATAACTTTTTCTAACCTTTTGTTTGAGACAGATGGAATGACCCGTCATTCAATCACATGATCTGCTAACACTTCATGAATAACAAATTCAACTTCATTTATTTAAGAGATTAAGTGGAAATTGTTCAAGGCACGAACAACAGTGAGATTGTACCAAAATAAAGTAAGTATTTATTCTAATTCAAATTCTTCAACTTTAGGGAAATGATCTTGAAAACCAAAAATGTTTTCCTACTGATCGTATACCTGATGAATCAGATGGTACCTTATATCATCACAAATCTATGGATTTGTGATTACTGAATTTCCATAGCCATGTTCTCTACCACTCTCCATCAGAACATGATGGTTAGATTTCTCTTCCATATCCATATTTTCACCTATGTGGAAACCCAGTGATTAGTTTATTTGGGTAATCGTTACATTTCATACTTTAGTTTTTAAATCCAATTTTTGGTATTTTTTTATGATGTGGGTTTCTATTAAAGAAACTTTTGAATAGTAAACCATTTATAACCCCGACGAATTTCGAGGGAGAAATTCATTTTAAGGGGGGTAGAATGTAACAGCCCGAGATTTTATGAAAAATATTCTTTTTAATTTTATTAATGTCTTGTGTTGTACGCTACACCAAAAGGAGCTTGTACAACACACATCCTTGACTTGCCTTGCATTACACGCAATCGTGACCTTCCTCGATAGCGTGTGTAGTACGCAATACCGAGTTTCACTAAACAACGATATGCTATTAAAATATTATTATAACTAGCTGTTATGAATAGTAATAACCACCTTTTAAAATTTTAGAAATTTTAGCTCTCAAAATGGACTTCATTTTTGGATTCGGAGTATCGAATTTAGCCTAAGGTGAAATATTGGTACTTTTCGGATAACTTTCATATTCTGATGAATAGTGAAAATTACTAAATTATAATTAAAAACAACTTTTTTAATCAAAATAATTAATAGTGATAAATTATTAATTTGAGTGGCTTGAAAGTATATTTAGAATATATTTTTACAATTTAATACAATGTTGGTCATTGGATGTAATTTCAAATTTAAACCAGACATAAACAAGTGTCAATCTTTTGATAGATATTGTTTCTTAAAAACACGCTATTTGTTTTAACAGCGGGATTTAATTATAAAATTAATTAATGCAACTTCAATGTTATGAATTTGGTAAAATAGACTTCATTTTTGAATTCGGAATATGAAATATAGCTTAGGATAAAATTTTGGCATTGTTCTGAAAAACATCAATTTTCGATGAACAGTGAAACTACTAAGTGGTAGTTAAAAAACTAAATTTTTCATAAAACTTGATTTTACCGCTTCTGTGAATGGAATTTAAAAAATACTAGAGACACTGTTGATGTCAGTAAGTAAAATGTGGTTCAATGAGATGAAAATAATTTTTGGTGAATTGTAACTTTTTACTTTTATTTACCACGGTTAAAAGTAAATAGGGTAATTAAGGGTAAAAATGATATTAATATTACCCTAACACATGTACTAATCCTATTTGACAAGTGTATCTCGACCAAAAACAACATTAAGTGTAAAATATTATCATTTAGGCCCACTTGGATTAGATTAGGACATTTATTATTATTTAATTCAAAGAAGAGTTAAAAGAGTTAAAATCAAAGTTTAATAACTAAAACATTTTTAATATGGGATTATACATAAGATAAATTCGATTATAAAAATTCATTAGAAATATAAAAAGATTTCCTACATAATGATATTTTATTTATAATTTTTAGACTTTAAATAAATTAATTTATTTATGACACAACGATGATGCAGTAATTACCCTTTTAAGGAAATGTTAACATAATTGATGTTATAAATGCCCAAATAAATGTAATTTGAGACTTTTTATGAATTCCAATAATTTTCTAGATTACTATGATATATTAGTATTGATTAAATCAACTTGGTTCGAACATATAATTCTGTTATGACTTTCACAAAAATCATATATCAAATAGTGACAAAATTGACACAAAATAGTTTTTAAATCAAATATTATATTATTAATTGTTATATTATTCCTAAAAATCTAAGGTTCGGCCAAATGACTTATATAAGGATATATATATTAATAATAAACAACTTGGGGTTCGTTTGGCATGTTATAGTAAGTGTATTAACCATATAGTGTATGAAAACAAAAAGACACGGTAAAAGTTAAATTATTTAACTTAGAGTTAAATCCAATTGATAAGGTTACAATAATAACATAAACGTGTCTAAATCCTATTGGTTGATAGTATTTCGACCCATCCCAACATTAGCTTCGAAATAAGACCCTTTGGAACCATTATAAACCGATTTTGACTTTAATATAAAATAATATTTTGAGATATTCCTAAGGTCCCCCTCTCCTCCCTTATAAAAGGGCACCTACTCCCTCTATTCCTCACACAACTTTGAGCCTTCAAGATTGGCCAACCCCTACCAAAATCCCTTCTCCACTTCCCTATAATAATCCTAGAGGTCCTGGTCTTCTTCAAATACCAATCTTAGTTCCCTAAGTGGAGGATTCAAAGAGGCGTTTCAAAGAAGAGGTAATATCCATTACCGATCTTTTCAATTTCTTTCTTCTTCAACTTCTTCTTCTTTAGTTGTTTCATGATAAATTAATAACATCAGTATTACTTACATACTGATATGTTATTATAAATATGAAACAACCCTAATTCACCTTCTATCCATCCTACGGAAAAATGAAATCACCGCGCGTGCGTACGTACGGAATACCGTCTCCACGCCGTGGTGTAATCTATTTTCCACCATCACCTTACAAGGATGGGTATAATAGTGTAATGATTCACTATATATGATTATTATAAAATTATATTGATACTGAAATATTATAAATACACTTAAATACAATTCCACGATCATGGGAACGATATTCTCGCTCGTGCGTACGTACGGACTACCGTCTCCACGACGCGATGAGATTCATTCTCCATGTTAACCATTTAAGAGTGATTATAAAGTATATATAAGAAATAATAATGAAATATATGACATTATAAAGCTACTGTATTTATTTATATATGTATTTCATCTACTTAATTCCATTTAACTCAATAAGGAAACGAAAACAGCGTTCATGCTTACGTACGGACTACCGTCTCCATGAACGGTGTATTTCTTTCCATTTACTGATTTATTATATATATGTATATTCTGAATATATATATATATATATATATAAATCATGTTTTATATTTTGTAATTAAGTAATCATGATCTAAGTAATCATATGAATAATTACAAGTCAAAACACGGACGGCAAATGAAACAATTTTACCCAAAACTCTCTTTAACATGGAATTTAAAAAAGAACGGGTAATATAAAGTCATAAGTGAACCATATATGATATCATAACAATGAATATGATTCTGTAATAATTCAATGACATTATTTAAATCATTATACAGGAGGTTCGGACACTTATGAAGCAAATCGGACCTAAGGTAAGGGAAATATCACAATCTCATTTTTATCCGAGATTGTTTATACTTTGGCATTTACTGGGGTGTATTTTATCATCCACATCCATGTTTCCTCAATATATAATATTATTTCCATTCACCTACAAATGTTTAAATCCTATTTTACCCTTCGGTGAGTTTTTAGTAAAAGATATGAAAGGAATCTTTTGTCGTTTTTCTTACGAGGTACTTTTTTGACTTTTCCGACAAAAGTATGCGAGGAATGTTTTTTTAAAATTATACGGCAAGAATGGATTTTTAAAACATTATTTCCAAGAATCTTCCTTTATAAGTTTTCAAGTTTATTTTTAATAAACTTCTTTTAGTTTATAATTGTATGACATGTTAAGAAAAGAAAAGTGTTTTTGAAGTAGAAAGGATTTTTTCCTCAAGAATGGAGTTCAAGTATTTTATCAAAATTATTTTCCATATAAGATAATAAAAGGGTTCTGTTTTTATCCCTATTATTATATGGATTTGAATATTTTGTGATGGAAATATTTTTATGAATTCCTTTATCTTATATGAATTGTTTTATGATGTCATGTTGTTTAAGAATTCCATTTTTATTACATGGGTTACGCTATGATGTATGGTTTATGATTATGTGGAACACATAAGAAAGGATTAATTATAAGATGTGTGGGACCTATATCTCCCTCCAATGCATTGGGTAAAGATTTCATATTTCATGAGATAGACATGGCTGGAATGGTAGGTTATACCGGTTCAGTGAAAAAGGACTGAAACGAGGGTGACTCGATTCAGAAAGGGACTTTGTCTACTAAGATAGTCTTGGCAATGAGTCATGACTAACAAGAAATGATTCTCTATGAATATGTGTGTATGCCACAAAGTTTCATGTTTTTAAGTTATTCTTATTGGGATTTCATTTCACTACTATGATTTATCCCATGTTATGAAATTATGCTCTCTTTTGCAGGTTAAGATTTCCAAAAGTTATGTTCTTATGAATATGATGTGATTGATTTTTATTTTGTTTACCCTTACTGAGTATTTGAGCTCACCCTTTTATGTTTACTTTTCCCCAGGATATAAATAAAGGTTTTAGGTATAAAAAAAATGGAAGATCTTTATGGGAGATGTTGAAGATCTTTCACTAGGATTAGAAGATTATTCTCCGAGTTTCCAAAGACACTAAACTATTACGATCCTTGTGTGTGTGTTTTTGTTATGTAATAAGTATTCCGCAAATGTAATGTAATGTCAATGTACATCAAGCTTCGGGTATCTACATGAGATTAGTTAGATGGTCTATTTTGGTGCTTTTTGGTTCTGTTATTTGTTCACTTAAACATTAATATTCTATTTTCACTTGTGTAAATGAGACATTTGGTATGATCCTACTGAGTAAACGTGTATGGTCACCCTGTGTACATAAACTATTTTTAAGTTTATAGGATGGATTTAGGGACTAATTTGGACATTTCTAGCTTGGGTGGGAGTTTTTCCTAAGTAGTTTCCATAGGACATTTCTTTTTTGTATTTAATTTTGAGACTTTATTTTATCTGTTGACCTTGTTCATGTGTGGTGGGATGGTTTTAGGTTTAGTTTTATATTATATTCTATAGTTTATTGGTGTTTTTTTTCCTATATCTTTATCATGTATTATTAGAGGTTAATGCCACCCATCTTGTGAAATTTTGATACCCTCTATGCTTGACACCAACCCAGGGCCTATTATAGGTAGAACTCAAGGGTTATTATCTATCTTACTTCACCTCCACCATTGGATTCATACCTTTATAGAGATGGGTTCATGACATATTCAACGGATGGAACCTAGAGTAATCATTTTGATAATGAATTTTGTGTATAATGTAATGATTTTCCTCTCAAACAACTAAATATCATGGGATCTAGAATGAAAAATCTTACTTTCATGATCACACAACTCTCTCAATCCATGAATCCTACTAAGATTCAAAATTAATATAGGGAACAACAAACTATTTACTCTTTCATGAGGTAACATCCAACTTATTTTAGTGGGTTATCTGATCCACTAGTTATCGAGTAATGGATCAGTACCACTGAAAAGATATTTTCTGTTATATGATGATTAGATAATGAAAATTTTTCATGGAATTGTATCATTTGGAAGGTGAATCATACCAATGATAAAATCTTATTAAGAATATTTTTCAAGATGAATAAATTAACTCCATGTAATGGGATTAGTTTAAGGGGGTATTTTTTCATAAATTACTTTTCCTAAACTCTTTGAATAAAGATATAATTGGAATTCCTAGATCTTAAGCATAAGGATGATGAATTTATTATTACCTATAAGGGAAAAAAAATAAAGACTTGTGAGGTATGATTATAGTTTATCACCGATAATAAATTAAAAATTCATTGGTTCTTTAGTGGTTTAAAACCAAGTATCTAAAAGTAATTTTACATAAGGTAATTTAACAGATATGAATAAATCATTTTTTGTGATCTCAAGGTATAAATGGAGAGTGGAGAATCTCATAATTCTCATGGTTTTGATAAGAAGATAAATATGAAGTTTAAAGTAAATTGTAATAATAAAATCCATATAGGAAGGAAAATGAATCTTTCTTTATTATAAAAGTGTTGAAAGAATCATGGGATAAATTTTATAAAAACAACTGGTAAATATTTTAATTATAGAAAATAAGGTCATCAAGAAAGTGAATGTTAAAGAGATTTAAAGAGTAAATACAATAAAATTAATGTGGAGTGAGCTTGACCAAATGCACCACCCACACTCTAATGCAACAACTACAGGTTGTATGGTCATTATGACAACCAGTGCTTGAATCCAAGGGTTAATGATGACAATCAGAATAAGCAATCTCTTAAACCAATAGATAAAGGTAAAGATAATTCGATCACAATCATTAAATATTGTCACGATAATGAGGTGGTGAAAGGTGAACTTATCATCCACTCTAAAAATGTAAATTTCTTCTTTGATTCTAGTTATACCCACTCTTTTATATCTAAATAATTTTCTATGTGTTTAATATCACCACTTCAATGATTGGATGTTGAATTATTAGTGAAAAATCCTAATGGTGGGATGATTTCATCTCATGTCTACGGATCTTATACAATATAAATTTATAAGAATTTACTTCCTATAAATATTATAATTCTCCCTCTAGTTGAATTGGATGTGATTTTGGGAATGGATTAACTTTATTTATATAGATCCCATATAAATAATTGAGTAAGGGAAGTCACATTTTATATTCTAAATTAACCAATTATTGTCTATTTTTGTGATTATGAATATGAAATTACAATGTAAACTATTTTCATTTTATGGGTCTTATTACCTTTTAATGAGGGGTATCTATCTAAAATGGTTGCTAAGAAAATCAATATTTAATATATGCCTATTGTTTGAAAATATGATAACGTATTTCTTAAATATTTTAATAGTCTTACCCTGAATCATGAAGTTTAATTTTCAATAGAACCCATACCTAGTGTTACACCTATTTCAAGAACTCATTATAGAATGTCCTTGAATGAGTCGTAGGAATTAAAGAAGAAACTCTAGGAGAATATTTATTAGATATTTATTCGGCCAACTACATCATCATGGGGAAAACCTATTATTGTTTTGATAGAAAATATGGTTCAATTTATATTTTCATTTATTATCGAGAACTTACCAATATTTCTATTAAGTAAAATTTTCCTCTACATCATATTGATGATTTGTTCAATCAATTGTGAGGATCTCAATATTTTTTAAATATTTACCTTCAATATGGATATCCTTAGTTAAGTTTCAAAAAGGATGAAACATCCAAGAAGAAATTTCATATGAGGTATGTTCATTATTAATTTATAGTAATTTCATTTCGACTTACTAATTCCCCTGATGTTTTTATGTATTTGATGAATATAGTCTTTAAATATTACCTTGATCAATTTATGGTGGTATTTATAGATGATATTATTATATATTCCCAAATAAATGATGTTAATTAATATCATTTGAGTATATTGTTTAAATATTTTAAGAAGGATAAGTTATATTCCAAATTTATTACATTTTAATTTTAACTATAGGAGGGTCATTTTTGGGTTACAAAATTACATGTAGGGGTATATCGGGGGATCCCTCAAATATGAAAGTTATCTAACAATGCCCCAGACCAACCCTGGTGACTGAAATATAAAGTTTTCTTGGTTTTTTAAGATACTAACAATGATTTGTGATAAATTTCTCATGTGTATCAAACCCAATAACCAAGTTGGTGTAGAAGGGATCTAAGTTCTTTTAGATAGATAAATAATAATAAATTTTTTGAGGAACTGGAGAGAAGGTTGGTGAGTGAACTTATGATCACACTACCCTACAATTGAGAAGTATTTGTTATCAATAGTTATGTATTAAAGATGTTATTATGATTTTTTATCATTCATAATGACATGGTAATATATTATACATTATTCTAATTGAAGGTCCATGAGAAAAAATTACCTGACTCAGGATTTGGAATTGGCATCGGTAATTTTTTATTTGAAGATATAGAGGAATTATTTTTATGGTTAAAGGTTTGAAATATATATTCATCATAAAATATTTAATTATAAATATTCAAACAAAAAGAGTAGAATATTCACAAAAATAGATAGTTTGAATTATAATATCTGGTGTTTTTTGAGTTCGAAATTTCTAAAGGATTTTGAATTTTCAATTACTGGACTGGTAAAATATTGATAAGAGATTCAAAACAGAATTTTAAAGGTTGGAATACCTAAAATTGATGCTTTTATACATTAAATGAGGCATGGTGTGTAGCTCTAATTTTTTTGGCAGTATCCTGATGGTTTGGGGCCTGAAATTGGAGTTTGGGAATAGTTCAGTAGAGAGTGCATGGTTGGCACATGGTTAGGCTTAACCATGCGACCAAACTATGTGGACCAATTTATATAGGAGCATGAGTCGAGGAGACTATGAGTAAGGATAGGAAAAATTGTATGGGTGTATGAAATTTATTGCATACATGTTTCATGTCTAGAACATGGTCTGTTAAACCATGTTCCATGCCCGTGTGTGGGGTTAGTGCCTAGGTAGTGTCAACCGCATAGTTGACATATGGTTTGTCCAACTATGCAACCAAATTATGTGGACCATTAAAAATTGTAAAATTATATTTTTTTTTACCCTATGGAATTTAAGAGTTAATCCCCCCTTTCCTTCCCTCTCTCTCACATGTGATCTAGGAATTTTACACTTCTCTTCCTCCTATTCCCTAAGGCGGTTATCCTTTGTTTTTTGTCATAATCGAACACTGTCAGATGTGTTAGCGTCCTTGAGGTAACCCTTCAACTCAGTTAGCCTTTGTTTTGTTCTTTCTATCCTTCCTCTAACTCTTGTTTTCTCTATTAATGGTTTTAGTTATTATCACACCAAATCATAGGCGAATCGGATACCGATGTTAGGGATTTTTCTTGGCCTAGGAAGAGGGTGACCTGAGATGCCTTCTGCACTTCATCGCATGTCGTTTCATTAAGGTATGTCACCATGGTGAATTTTTAAAGCTTTAAATCATAAATTAATTTTAATTAAATAAATATTTGTATGTTTTTGGTTAGGTATTTGGTCTAGAATGGTGTTGGGGGTACTTAGTTAACCTTCTTCTTGTGGTTTCTCAAATTTTCATCGAGTGATGGGAATATTGTGAGTTAGTGCCTATTATACATTTTATTATTTTATATTATTTTTAATTATTTAGTATTTTAATTAATGTTTCTGGACTATTTTGAACTTTCCTATGTTATCCAAGGGTGTGGGATAACTTTCTTACTTGTTATCTTAGAGGACCCCAAGAGGGATACCATGCTTACTTATGATCATAGTGGACCCCAAGAGAGTTTCCTCTATTCACCATGGACCTTTAGGGTCCTAGGTATGATGCCTCTATAGGGTTTTGATCTAGGGGGCCTATTGGGTTCCAAGGGGTTGTCCAACCCCGACCTAGTGTGCATGGGTCTAGGTAGGGATAGTAGAAAGTGGCACTTAGAAATCGCACTGAATGTGTAATCATGTAAGACTGACGTAGTGGTTATTGGGTTTAGGAATTATTCCACCCTTACTCTTTTATTTATAAAATCACTTAGTTATTGTTGATGTGGCTATGATGGCTAATGTTTTATCCTATATTTCGGTTATTGATCCTTATGTAGCATTTTCTCTTATTGGGGTTCCCATAAGTACTCCATGGGACCAATATTTTGAGTTATTATTCAATTATTATCTTATTAGGGTTCCCATACATACTCCCTAGGACATGAATTTTGAGCCCTTATTCGATTATTATCTTATGGGGGTGCCCAGACGTACTCCCTAGGACCTAGATTTTAAGACCTTATTAATTATATTATTGGGATGCCTAGTCATACTTACTAGGATTTGGCTGATGAGCCTATTTGATTGAAGTTTATTTTTATTGTTACTAGAAGTCTCATTTGTTATAGGGATTCCTCCCTATCCAGGGATATAGATTTAGGTCATTAATATTTTCTCGGAACCCCTCTTATATTGGGTCACTCTAATAATGGCTAGCCTTCTATCATTTTAATTGATTCCAAAGGTTATCTGGTGGGAGAATTTCCCTCAAGAAATTGGATCCTAATGAGCTCATTAAGGATGGACTTTATCTCCTCATTCAATTCTTAGGATAATCCCTGGGATTAGTGGAGGCACCATTATTGATATTCTCCAGCATCATCTAGGATTAGTATTTTGAGCCATTTATTGAATGATTCCATGTTGTTATTCCAGATCATGAGAGCATTCCTTATATATATTGATTAAGGGTAATCCCTATAGGGATTATCCAAGTTTTAATATCATGATTTCCTTTTAATACGGACCTAGGAATTTAACATTAGATTGGATTACACATAGATATATTGGTATGAAATACAACTCTATTCCATATTTGTAGGATTTATAGTTGACAACTAATAATCCTTCTACTTATAGTGATTGTAAGTGGGTAAGAGTGATCCCAGGGTTAGTATGTGTATCCCCTTGTGGCGACGTTTCCTGCTTAGAGACATTTTTTATGCTGGACAAAGTAGCTATCATTGATCAAGATTACAGGCCCAAGTATATACTTAATTATACACATATTGAGTGGTATGAAATATAGCTCAATGCCTTATCCATAGGATTTACAAACAATCAGGATTAGGGACCGAAGGATTGGTTGTGGTTCGATTCATGCTACTTGTCTCCTTACTCATATATATATATATGGGAATATATATATATATATGGGAATATATATATATATGGGAATATATATATATATGGGAATATATATATATACATATAATTATATATACTTGATGGAACCTTATTCTAGTTGTGTCTTAACCAGTTTGAGCACATCCCTTGAGCATGCCTTCTATGATTTTGAATTTCAGTTTATTTCTAGTTGTTATTGTTATTATTATTATTATCCTGATTATTCAATAACATATACATACACTTCATACTACTATCTATGTATGGGTCCACGGTGGTGATGCCCTACTAATTTGTGTAATTAAACCCTAAACAGGATGCCATTGCACTAGGGTACCTGAGCAGATGTTCTATTGTTTCAGGCACAGGTTTGGTTGAGTTCTAGGACTAACTAGGTGAGATGGATCATATTTGTATATGGATATCAGGTATGTGTTCTAGCTCATAATTTTTAGTTCATCCATGAAATTTTATTTTAGTTTCTTTAATGTACTCATGTATATGTATGGTCATCCTGGTGGGAGACCAGTGTTGTATGTATTCCATGGTTTTTAGGGATTTTATATCATTTAATTTATTATTACATCATGCTTTTATTTCAGATTATTTACTCCTTCTGCACGCTTTTTATTCTTGTGAAATATATGATACTTAGTTATTTACATTGTTTTATTACTCTAATAAGAGGACATAGTTTCTCCACTATCACACCCTAGGCCCTCACTGCTAGTCAGCAGCCTATGGAATACATAGAGGCGTACTTGAGACCTTTTAGAAAACTAGCTCAAAGCACTATTTAGTGGTATCCGGGCTGGGAAATTACAAATTATTATCAAAGGTGATCCCTTCCTATTGTATTTCAATTTGTGATATGGTATAACAGAGTATTATTAATGTGTATAAGTCTATGATGGATATTAGACCGGTGTGTCAACAACATTTATTCTAGTGATAAGTCCATATTACTAGGGATATGGGATAGTTATTATTGATATGATATGTTACATTTGTTTATGATTTTATCTTTGAGTGATACACATTTTGGGTGGATTTTAGTGTTTACTATGGATTTATAGATCTTGTCCCATTGGAAAGAGGCCAGTGATTGATTTTTACTCTTGGAAAGAAAAGGTAAGAGGTGTCTCATGCATCATATTTTTCACATAGGTTCCACATGTTATAGGCCTATTGGTGTGTGATTTTTACTAACAATAGAGGTGAGTTATTTAAATTTTATATAGAAACATAAATAGTATTTTCTCATATGGGTTCTTGGTGAAATTATACCCAATTGGCCCGATGAATATATATATTTCCTTTTTATGTAAGGTCATGTGGATCTATGGTGAGACGTTTTTTGGTGTGTCTAATGACTCGGTCCTCATGCATACGAGGTTCAGTGACCCTCATAGGTTGATATGGAACATTATTCCCTAGTGATGAACCCCTTATCAGGTGTTTTTTCCTTAGGATCAGTTATTTAAAGTGTTAGTAAAACCTATATGGTTTTTCCCATATACCTTATAATGGAATTCTACTTACCCAAATTGTAACAGTGATCTATGACACAAATCATTGAGACAATGTTTTTCATGGGTTCTTGACTTTATATGGTTATCTATTCGGATCCTCTAGTATGATTTTGATAGATACCTAAATGTTTAGAGTGAACTCTAACTCTAGGGGTATTAATATGTGTGTATTATCAGTGAGTGTTAGTTTATTATCTTTTCTTTGGTCCTATAATGACCCATCAGGTAGTAGTTCCTTATAAGGATGCTTGGGAAGGATTGGTCCTAGTAGGCTAAGTTGAATATTTTTACCATCATAGTTCATTGTGATCCTTACCTCCCTTATGGAGGTTTTAAAATATGGTCAATGTGGTTAATCCCAATGACATGTTGTGATAATTAATAATTAAGGCTAGGTAGGATACCTAGAGTCACTTATTTATGACCCAGAACCTTGTAGGTTGATGTTTTTATTTGATTGAGCGAAACCTATGATCAGGGTTGGCCTGGGTTCTTGGATTCCTTTTTAGGCTATGATCTTTGTTGTATGCTCTTTTTGATATTTATGCATGGTTAGTTCTTAGGGTTTGTGATATATACAGGTTGATGCCTTCTGTTTCTATGGAAGCACTTAAGGTGATTGTGTATTGAGACTAGTTTTGATGGGTTGGACTATTTCGGATCCTACCCCCATTGACCAGTTTTTGAATTTTGATTCTTTGCTCTCTTAAAATGACACCGTGTATTATAGGTTCATGGATTATATTGTGACATTGGTGAGGTGTTTTATTTTTAAGAGAAGTTTCAAGGGATCTTATGACTTAATTAGATTGGTGTTCTAAGTATCGTGATTAGCTTGGCCTTTTTGGGGGATAAATCATGAGAGCGTGAGTTGGATGATGATGGTACACCTTAGTTACACATGTAACCATTCAAATTGGAAAGCAGGAATAGCCATCTGAGATTCAAGTACCAATAGTTTTTATAGAAATGTCTCAGTAATGGTTTCCTAGGTTTTGCGATAAAAGGATAAATGTCCCTTCATGGTAGAGGAGACACCGAGGATGATTCTGGAACTAGGAGGCAGTTGAACCATGGTTGGACCAAGAAATTATTCCTTGGGATATTGGGTATCAAGTTTTGGTTGAAGGAAAGTATCGCCTGTTTTATATGATCATGGATCGAGATAGATAAATACATGCTTATTTATGGAAATCAAAGTGTACTCTTAGTTCAAAGGTAATCATGCCCAATATCTTGACAGCATCTTGATTATGTTGTGAGATATTTTCTTCTATATTCCAGGATATATCTAAATGTGTTTTTTTGTGATAAACCACTTAGGTTGTGCTCTAGGAGTGGTTTAATAGTAATCCAAAGGGTATTTAGTACACCATTGGTCATTTGAGGGTGTTAACCCTCATTTTGTTTTGAACTTCAACAAGCATCATGGAAACTATTATCAGAAAAAATAAATGAGTTGGGGATGGATTTTAAATTATTTATTGGGATGAATGGGCTATAATCCATACCATTTGTTTTGTTAGTGAGGGATTGAAGTTGGGTTGCGGTGATCGGGTTCTCTTCTCAGTAGAGTGACAATATGGATGCTCCTAAGGTGGGGAGTGGGACATTGGTCATTGGTGGATGACCCTCATGTGAGAAGGGTCATGAGATATTGAAACCAATTGTTATATGTAAATTTTTTCTCTCATAGGAAAATAAATAAATGGATCATAGTATGTATGTATTTCTCATTAAATGTCAAGTATGAATTTTAATATAGATCTGGGTGAAGTCTAAGTGTGGTCATTAGCTGGGAGTAACTTGTGACGATCTAATGGTTTTAAATCGAATATTTTTTTGTGATTATGTTATAACACAATGAAAATTTTGACCAGGGGATGGTTTGTCTAAGAGGTGTCATCAAAATTTGTTTATGGGCTTCAGTGAGAATGTTTAAAAAGTAATCGATATGATTTGGGATAGAGGATCTTGGAATCTATTTGGGTGATGCTCAGATGTTAAAGATGGTCTTGTTAAATAATAGTTGGTTGGAGGTGGTTTGACTTGTGTTATTTTATATATCTAGATTTGGTTAGTAATGAACCACATCAGAAATGTCATTAGGCTAATACAGGTGTAGTACAAGGGTTTTTCGAGTCTTTTCAATGAAAAGCTTATGCAACTAGGTTATACTTGATCGAATGGTTTTCAACTATTTATATGGAATCGAGGACCACGATAAGTGTCCTCATGTTTGATCAGATTATTAAAGTTGAGAAATTATTTGGTAGAATCATTAGGATACTAGGGAAATGTTTTTATAGATAATTCCAATGGTACAAGTATCATGGTTTAGAATTGGTTGTTAAAGGTATAAACCTACAGTGGAGATTTACATAGGTTAGTTGATAGAAGATATGATTACATGGTCATGTATTGAATTGGAAGGTATCATGTAAGAACTATCTTGATGTTTTATTTGCGGTTGTGAGTGTTGTCTCGGGTTTTAGTGTCTTATGAACCGCGTATTCCAAGTAGTGCTTAGAGGCTCATTGGGAGTTTAGAAACACAACGAAACCTTTTAGAACTTAATTCATGACCCAAGTAGGATGGGATGTTTTTTTAGTAACCACTAAGACATATCAAGGACGAGAATTTTTAAGGTGGGTATATTATAAGATACCGTGTTTTTTGAAGTTGGAAATTTATGAAGGATTTTAAATTTTCAATTACTGGAGGTCAAATATTGATCAAAGGTTCAGAAACAGAATTTTGAAGGTTGTAATGCCACAAATTGATGTTTTTAGATGTGGAATAAGGCTTGGTTTGTAGATCAAGTGTTTTTGGGAGTGTCTTAGGGGTTCAAGACTCAAAACTGGAGTTTGGGAAAATTATAATAAAGGGTGAACAGTTGGTGCATGGTTAGTGTTAAACAAGCAACCCAGTTTTTATAGACGCATGGGTCCGGGAGACTGTGTGGTATGACAAGGAAAACTATGTGGGTGTCTAAAATTTATGGTAGATATGTCACATGGCTAGAACATTATTTGTTAAATCATGCACCATGCCCGTGTTTGGGGTTGGTGCGGGGTAGTGCCTACCTCATGTTAGCACACGGTTTGGCCAACCTTGTGGTCAAATCATGAGGCCCATTAAAAAGTGGAAAATAAAATTTTTCCCCTATAAGATTTAATAGGGTAGATCCCATTCTCATTTCCCCTCTCTCATGCATGACCCATGTGGTGCACACCTCTCTTCCACCTCCTCCCTTGGGTGGTTCTCCTTCGTTTTTAGTTAGAATCGGACATCGTCAGGTGCATTGGAAGCCTTTAGGTAAGTATTTGACTATTTTATCCTATGTTGTGTTCTTTTTCACCTTCCAATGAATATTTTTTTCTCCTCTGAGGGTTTTAGTTTTGGTTCCATTGGGGCATGGTGGAATCGGATACCAATGTTAGGGATTTTTCTTAGCCTAGAAGAGGGTGACCCAGGACATCGTCTATACATTTCCGCATGTCATTTCATTAAGTTATTTCACCATAGTGAATTAATAAATATTAAATTAATAAATTAATTTCAATTAAATAAATTTTTAGATTTCATTGGTTAGGTATTTTCTAGGAAAGGTGTTGGGGGTACCCAGTGTACCTTCTAAAAATGGTTTCTCAAATTTACATCGAGCGATGAGCATCCAATGAGTTAACACCTATTATTCATTTTTAGATTTTATCTTTTATTTAATGATTTAGTGTTGTTATTAATGTTTCTAGACTATTTTTACCTACCATATGTTATCTATGGGTGTGGGTTCCAATTTAGTTTAACTTAGACATCGGTGATCTTAGATGGATTTTTCAAGAGTTTTTTATAAATGGTTTAAATATTCCTAAAGGTAGGTGGTATGTCATACCTTCCCTTTAATATTTATGAATGTTTATGGTATTATGTGGATGCTTTGGATCACCCCTGAGGAAGATTCCCACTATTTAAATTTATTCTAATGAATTTTTTAATTAAATGAAATGGGTAGATGGTACTGGATGAACGCTCAACATCACTAATAACCCTAATGTGCTAAGTTCATACCATGACTTGAGGATATGACCTTGACCAAGGATACCCTATGGGATTCCTATTCTTTTTCTTTTTAAGGATCCCAAAATGCATACCTTGCTTACTTACTGACTTATAAGACTTCAAGAAGGATTCCTCTATTTATAGTGGACCTTGAGGTTCCTGAGTAGGATGGCTCTCCATTGTTTTGATCTAGGGGACCCAATGGGTGCCCAGCGGTTGTCCAACGCTAACCAAGTGTATATGGGTCTAGGTATAGATTATAGAAGAAGGAACCGAGAACCTATGTAAAATATGTAATCCTGTAATACTGATGTAGTGGTGATTGGGTTTAAGTGTTCAGCTACCCTTAGTATTTTATTTATGCAATCACATAGTTATTATTGATGCAACTGAGATGGCCAGAGGTGTATCTTGGATTTTGGATGATGATCCTGATGTGATATTTTCTCTTATTTGGGTTCCCATACATACTCCCTAGGACCCATATTTTGATATTTTATTCAATTATTTTCTTATTGGGGTTCCCATAAATACACCATTGGACTCAAATTTTGAGTCATTATTCAATAATTATCTTGTTGGGGTGCCCAAATGTACTACCTAGAACCCAGTTTCTGAGCCATTGTATAATTATTATATTATTGGGATGCTCGTACATACATGCTAGGATCAGAAAGATGACCCTATTTAATTAAAGATTACTGTTACTATTACTAGAAGTCCCATTTGTCAATATGATTCCTCCATGTTCAGTGATACAGAGGTAAGTCACTAATAGTGTATTGAAACCCCACTTATACTAAGTATCTCTAGGAATGGATAGTTTGATACCATTAGAGGGGATAATAAAGGTTGTCAGGTGGGAACATATCCCCCGAATAGGGGGATATTGATAAGCTCCCAAATGATGGACTCAATCTCCTCATTTGAAACCTATGATACTCCTTGGGATTGGTGGATAAACCACTATAGACACTCACTAGACTCAACTAGGAGTGGGATGTTGAGCTGTTTGTAGAATAATTCTATGTTGTTTTGCCAGATCAGGAGATTATTCCTTATATATATTGCCTAAGCGTCAGGCCCTTAGGTATTATCCAAGTTGTAATATCATGATTCCCTATGGACATGGACCTAGGAATTGTACATCAGAGTAGATTACATGTGGATATAGTGGTATGATATCTAGATCTATGACATATTTATAGTATTTCTAATTGATACCTACAAATCCTTCATTGTATAGTGATTTGAGGCGGGTATGAGTGAACCTTGGGTTTAGACATGTATCCCCTTATGGTGAGGTATCCTTCTCAAAGAAATTTCCAGTGCTGGATAAAGAAGGTATCCTCAATTAGGATTATGATTCCAAGTATCGACTTAATTATACAGGACTTGAGTGGTATGAGATCCAACTCAATGTCTTAATCACAAGATGTCCAGAATATCAGGATTACAGACTCAAGGATTGGTTATGGTTTGATTCATGTTACTTGTATCCTTACTCAAATATATATATATATATATATATATATGGGGGGGAATATATATACACATTTAATTATATTTACATGATGGAACCTTATTCCAATTATGTCTTGGTGAGGTTGAGCACTTCCCTTAGGCATGCCTTGTATGATTTTTACTTTTAGTTTATTTACAGCAGCTAGTGTTATTATTTTTGTCATACTAATTAGTAGCTCAAATATATATACACTACATATTACTACCTATTTATAGAAACGCGTTGGTAGTTCCCTACTGTGTTTTTTACTCACACCCTGATCAGACTGCTATTGCACTGGTGTACCTGAGCAAACATTCACTAGTCCTAGGAACAGGTTGGGCTGAGGTCCAAGACTAACTGGATAGGATAGCTCGGATTTGTATATGGAGATTGGGTATATGGTCTGTCTCTGAGTTTTTAGCTGATCCTTATACTTTTATTCCAATTTATTTTATGTACTCTTATATATATATGGTTGGCCTAGTGTTCGACCATTATTGTATGTATGAAATGGTTGTTCCAGATTTTATAGCATTTAATTTATTATTACATCATGATTTTGTTTAAGCTTATTTACTACTTCTGCACTCTGGTTATTCTTATATTGTGTATGATACTTAGTTATTTCCTCTATTTTATCAATCTAATATGAGTTCATAGTCTTCCCACTATCATTCCCTAGGCCCTAACTGCTGGTCAATAGCTTCTTGCATATGGGGAGGTGCACTTAAGGCCTTATGGAAAATTGGATCAGATAACTGGTTAGTGGTATCTGGTCCAGGGTGATATATGAATTTATTAATGATTATTACTACTCAATACATTACCACCCTGGGAAGGAAAACAAGGTGTTTGATTCTCTGTGTTGGAAGAACCATGCAATTTTGTTCATAACGAGTATTGAAAGATATCCAATACTTATGGATTTAAATAGGATGTAATTTGAAATCATAATTAAAGGATAAAGAGTGTATCTTTCCCAGATGAATGTTTAACCATTTATTTAGGTAAATATTAAAGAGGAACAGAATGAAGATGTGAAGCTAAAAAATAAGATAATGAATTTTTATGAGTTCATTCGTTATATTAATGGAATTATGAGGTTAAAAAAATGTATGTGTCTTATAAATACATGAATTGAAGTATTTTTAGATGGTTTTCATAGTTCATCATCTCTATTAATCACGAAATTATGAATATTTATAGAGATATTAAATAGATTTTATGGTGGGTCAACATGAAGAGAAATACTGTATATTATGTATCTTAGTTCTTGGTATGCCAAAATTTAAGGCTAGGAGACATATTCCAAAGGGTATGTTACAACAATTACCCATACCTAAGTGGAAATAGGAAAAACATCACCAAGTATTTCATTATGGGACTCCCCATCACATCTAAAGATCAAAATGCTAATTTGGTTATAGTCAATCCCCTTAAGAAATCAATACATTTCTTTTCTTCCAGATAACATTTATCTCTTAATCTTCTCATCAGATTATACATTAAGTGGTAAGGTTTTAGGGAGTACCACTCTTAATCATATCTGATCAAGATCTAAGGTTTTCTGCAATTTTCTAGAAAAGTATTCAATAAGTTTTGAATATTAATTTGATATTTAGTACTAAATATTATCCTCATATAGATGTTTAATCTAATAGGATAATTTAAACCCAATAAGATATGGTGAGCACTTGTTATGTCAATTTAAAAGTAGTTTTGGATCAACATATTCATCCGGTCAAATTTTCATATAAAAATAGATTTTAATCAAACATTTAGATGGATCCTTATGAATCCCTTTATGGAAAGAAGTGTAGGACACCAACATGTTGTGATAATTTTGGAAAATGAAAGCTATTGGTACTTGATATGGTTGAGTAAATGGTAGAGCAGTTTAAAGTCTTTCAGCAATGCATTAGGGAAAATCAAAGTTGACAGAAAATTTATGAAGACAATTATCAGCAATATTTAGAGTTTAAAGTTGGTGATAAGTTATTCCATTGAATACCTCCTTGGAAAAATATTGTGATATTTTCAAATAAGTGTATGTTTATCCCCATGTATACTGATCCCTATGACATTTTTGATCACATTGGGGTGGCGGATTATCACTTGGCGCTTCATATAAACTTCTCCCAAGTTCATAATGTGTTACACGTAACTCTTTTGAGAAAGTACACACCATATCCTTCACATGTACTAATCTCATAGGTTTTACCACTATAGAATAATCTTCCTTATGAGGATATACCAGTAGAAATCTTGGATCATAGAGATAAAGTTTTATGAAACAAAACTAATCACTAAGTTAAGGTCATCTAGTGAAATCAAAAAATTGAGGAAGCTACATGTGAACCCAAGTATGTGATGAGGAAGATGTATCCTTGGTTGTTTATATCATAGTGATGGAATTTGGAGGGGGAATTTCTTATAAGGGTTATAATGTAATGCCCTATGATTTTAGAATATATTTGTATTTAAAAAATAAATGTGTCGGAAATATTATGAATCACAAAACCCTGAACTTATGTGAATAATGTTATACATTATAAAATGAATCACTTTATATTTAATTTAAAAGAAATATAATTATGGAAAATAATTTCTAATTCATTTAGGAAATATTTTTGATCCTAAATATTTCTTTTGAATTATTTTGTTTATGAGAATTGTTTCTATAAAATATTTTTATTAAAAAATAAATTTAGATTATTAAACTTATGAAAAATTATTTTTTACACATGTAAAAAATGAATTCATTTGTTTTTTTAAGGTGGGGGTCAAGCCCCTTTTTATTGAATCAAAAAATAAACACATCAAAATAGAGAAAGTAGTAGAAGTTCTTATAGATCATCATATTTATAAAGGATTTTATTATTTGAATGATTTCTCAAAGAGTGATTAGTTCTCAGTTTAAAAAATTGAGTTCTTATTTTAACTTTTGAAATCAATATACTAAATAAAATTCTAATTAAAAAAATATATAAGACTAACTATCAAAGTAAAGTCCAGTTTTCTGATTTAGATAGATATAAACAAAGAAAAAAATATTTGAAAGAACGCATTAGAAATGAAACAATAGGTTTTGTATCTAGTCGAGACTTAGTCCTCTCCACTTGGTGATCACCATCCACCAAGAAATTTATATAAAATAAACAAATGATATACAACCTGAATTGGGTTTTATAGAAAAAAACATTGTTCAGGTCACACATGATATCTTCCACTCTTATCTGTGGGAGTAAAGGAAAATAGGTTACATAGGGACCTCTACCACTGTTATTCGTGGTAGTAACAGATAAGAAGATAGCTTGAGAATATATCATGTATCTTCCAGTTTAGCTCAGGAGACAATGTGCATATATAAAAACAAAGTATATATAACACTTCTCAAGTGTATTAAAAAAATAATTATAGAAATGATCTATCTATGATTATAGAGTTTACAAAGGCTTGGTGTATTTCAATGAATCATTTGGATCTTTATTTGGTTAAGTAGTAGGGTCTGAGTCAAGTTCTATTGAAATATGTAGGAAAACCGAGTGTCGTAGACTCTTGTTATTCTGACTAAGGAAAGTGATGATGCAGTTATAGCTTCTCATTCGAATGCTTTTAGATGGAGGGATATTTGTGATTTCAATCAGTTTCATCTTGATATGTATTTTGAGGTTTGAGTTTTTCTGCTACGTATTCTTTCTTTTCTTCATTTTCATCATCATATTCATATTATTACAATGAATCATGCTCCACTTTTTATCAGCAGTAGGAACATTCAGAAATACCTCATATTTCATGTTCTAGCATGCTCCCTTCCGAACATTTAAGGCACAATCATTAAAAATATTAAATATCATTGACTTCAATAAATATGGTCATTATAAGGATAATATTCAAAAAATAAATAATGTAATGGAAATATTGACGTTGTCATGTGCTCTGGTGGTGTCTCATGTTCTGGAAGTATATTGTTAATAGTACGATTCAATAGCGATGTCTCGGGTTCTAATGGTATGAAAGACTTTTTCAAATTTTCAGAAGGCTGGCGGTGTCTGAACTGATGGTGTGACGCTAACAGTGTCTCATCTGGTGATGTGTTAGACTTAGCCAAATGTCCAAAAAGCTGGTAGTGTGACATTGGCAGCAAGTCGATCAACAATATCTGACACTTTTTGAAATATTCAGTCCAACTGTGTGAAGTCCTGGTAGTATGAAGTACTGTTGGTATCTCATACTTAGAGAATTTGTGAAATCTTCAGTTTAGCGGTGTGACGTCCTGGCAGTATGAAGTACTGGCAGTATCTCATACTTAGAGAAATTTTGTGTTGATGATGTTCCATGACCAATAGTGTCCAAAACTTAGACAAATTTATCACCTTTTCTCAAAATATATATTGATTATAGGTAAACATAAAATATATCATATTTTTTACAATCATTATTTTGTGGTCATTAAAACAATGAGGTCAAAAATCTCCCCCTTTTTGATGATCACAAACCATGGCACTGAAAGAATATCCAATTAAGTATAGTAAAATAATAAAATATGAAGTAATAGATAGAAACAAAGATAAACAAAGGGTATAAACCGAAATAGAATTCCTTAGAAACACATATGCCATAAAAATTCTCCCCCTTTTGGGATTATCAAAACGGTAGTGCATGGAAGATCCCATCAAAGACATTTGAGTCTAATCCAAAAAAATACAAAGATTAAGAGTCTAGAGAAGGATCCTATGATTCTTTTCCTTTATCCTAATCACTCTATTGGTGTGAATACAAGATAGGTGAAGTAGCCCGAGACATAATAGATGGGACACCAAAAGAAGGTCCAGAAACTATTCAAGAAAAAACTTGAACAACCAAAAATGGCATGTGATGTCTAAGAGCATCATAAGTTATCATTGGGAACAGTTGAAGGTGATGAGGAAATGGTGAAAATGGATTTTTCATCATGGAAGAGCAGTAGTGTGGATGAGTTGAAGGGTAAAATGGTCCAAAAGTAAGTCCAGTAGAGGATGAAGAAATAGGAAAAGCATCAGGAGCAACAACAGTAGTAGTCCGATCATATAAATAGGGCTTTATATGATTGATAATGTCCATAATTATTTGTCCATCTTTTTCCATAGCCTTATTTAAATCATCCTTATTCTCTATGAAATTATAAAAGGAGAGACTAAGTTCCTTGAGTTGCCTAACCTTCTCTTTGAAGGCTTGAGTCATAGTAGGGATTCATAGATTCTCAACCAAGTATTTGAAATGAGTATCCATATAATGTTTGGTATAGATCCTGGAATGATAAAACTTGATAGACTTAGAAATATCCTCTCTGTCATCATTTATATCCTTGGAATATTTGTTGATAATCATGTGGGCATGCTCAGTCCCTTGATCAAATTTCCATATAATCATTAAGTTAATTATTGGTTCACCACTAGAGGGACCACTCGATGTAGCTACAAACTCATCTCTAACAACTGAATGGATGAAATTATCATCAACTACTAAAGGAGGAGTAGAAAAAATAGAAGTATCCTAGGAGGTATCCCCAAGACTTTTAAGAATACCATCCAATGAAATGTGTAACTTAGTTTTCATTTCCTAAACCAATGTTTTCAAAGAATTTAGATCTTCTCTAATCTACTTATTTTCAATTTCAACTTCACTGATATGATGTATCATTTTAGGTTAGATATGGTGAATAACCAATTGAAATAAATACCTTTCATCATGTTCACTAATCTTTATTGAAATAAGAGTTTGATTTTGAACGCATTTGTGAAACTCGGGCATCAATCTCTCACAAAAAGATTTCAAATCACTACGATTTAAAACATCCAAAGGAACAATTGGAGTAGTTTCTAACACTATAGGACATAATGAACTGAATTTATCTAATGGACCATTGAAATAAACCTGATAAATGAGGGAACCTTTAGGATCACCTTCCATACTAACTTTAGGTCTGTTAACTCTAGGAGGTATTCTTGCAAAAGTAGGGAATTTTCCCAATTCTTCTTCCATAGTATCCCCCCATTTTTCAGAGATATAAATATTGGCAGTAGTAGTAAATACACTAGTAGAGGAAACCAACACCTCCTAGTTTCTATGATTTTTTTAAAATGGACCAGAAAAAGTGGGTTCAACACTTTCAGGTTTGGTTTCCAACTGTATATGAACAGTGGGTTCTTTTTCAACATCATTTTGAGGAGAAAAAACAGTTGACATACCTTCCACATTTCCTTTCAAAGGGGGAATATGAACATCAACCATTTTTTCATCACCAAATTCTTCCTTTATCAACTCCTTTTTTTATTACATAGCAACATGCTATTCAACAGTATCTATAACACTCTACTTTTCAGCTATAGTATAATTTGACACTTTTTGACCTACAGTAGTAGAACTAGACTCATCAACATTACTAGTTGGAGCCTCATGAAAAATATCTAGAGCTGGAGAATGATCTCCCTCAACAAATGCACCTTTAGGATCTGAAGGCATCTCAACATCCTTTACCTAATTTTTCCATTATCACTACTAGATCCTGATTCACTTTCACTATGTGAAGTTTATTTTTCATTTCCATTATTTTCTTCTTTTCCCTCATCATAAACATCATCATCGTCATTGTCAGTTGATATTGAGATTTTGAATTGATCTTCACCAGATTCCTCAGTTTCTAATTCATCAATTTTGATAATATTTTCTCTCTAAGGAAGCTTCTTAGGTGTAATGGAATCTCCATATGTGATGGAATAAGATCTTGGGGACATGTTAGTATCACTTCCAACATCGATTGATTGTTCTCTTTCTTCCTCAGCAGAAGATTTTTCTTTCTCTTTATCAGAGTAGAACACAACCCCACCAGGTTTTAAACTAGGATCAACTTCACCCTTGGGTATTCTAGGATGATCAACTGGATTGTAATCTATATATATCTTTTCAGAATCTATATATTCCAAATAATATCCATTCTAGTACAAGTAAAACTTTTTATACATAAACTACTATATTCAACAAAAGTTTCCTCGTCACCACAAACTAGACCCTTAGCCTTTAACAAAGCATAAATCATCTTCATATAGATTAAAGAATTAGATCTAGAGGATGCTTTGGTTATTTCACACATATGTGTCATTAGATACCTATAAAGATTAATCCTATGTTCTTGAGTAATTAGGGATAACAGATACACATCTTGGTACCTTAAATAATCAAAATATTTTTTCCTTGGACATAGCATATTCTTTAGAAACTTGAAGAGTATCATGCACTCTCCATAAAGCTCAGAAGTAATGGGTCTTCTTGAAGAACCAAATCTATTTAGCACAAAAAGTGCTTCTTTATAATTGAATAGATCACTAGGTTCTATAATTATACCTTTATTATCATAAAATACTCCTTCATGAGGTACATTTAAAAACTTATCCCATTTTCTTGAAGAGAAACCAAAAAATTTCCCACTTACATAGCTTTTTAACCAATCAGCACTCTCCTGATTGAAAGAAAACTGCACATGCTGATAGAAATCATACACCATATTTGGATAAAAAGGTCTCTAATTTGATGAAAACCAATCCAACCACCCTTGTTTTTAGATAAAAATAAGCAAAACAAACTTACTTTATAGAATCCACTTAAAATATACCTCTTTTTTTTGAAAAAAAGGATAGGAAATATCAGGGTTAATAGGAACAATATAAGAAGGGAAAATCAATTACTTCTTTCACTTATTTGTAGATTTAGACTTGAATGGAGAAGACACTAGAGGTCACTTCATTCTCATCATTGATATCTGCTAGGAAAACTCGGTCAAGGATAAGGTGAGGGTTTGAAAAAATTATAAGGCAAAGAGACACACTCAGTTCGAGAGAGATATGTGAAAAAATAGCGCGGGGCACAAGAATTGTTTGAAAATACCCATGCCACTTTATTATCATTTGGTAAATTAGGTATAAAAAATTGAAATTATACGCGAAATAAAATTCAGCACTGAGATAAAACATGCATCGGGTTTTATTGAAAGCAATGAACTGAAAGAAAATAAACTGATAGTTCATGAATTGAAGAAACAAAGAATTTTTTTTAAGTCATAAAGACAACAGTATGAAATCCAATGGTTTGGATGCCAACGGTGTGTTATTAAACGGTATGAAAACCAATGTTATATCATTAGATGGTATGAAAAGCAATAATAAGTCATTAAATGGTATGAATTTAACTGTAACTAATCAGTCAAAACTCATGTCTGATATAACTCATTCTCTTATAATTTAAGGGCTTTTTAAATATATCAACTAACTGATGTTCAGTACCAATAAATTTAAGATTAATATCTCCTTTTTGAAAATGGTATCTCAAAAAGTGATGTTTTATATAAATATTTTTTCTTCTGAAATGAGAAACAAGATTTTTAGAAATTTTTATCACACTTGTATTATCATAATTTATAGGGAAATGTCAGAATTGATATTTATAGTCTACTAAAGTGTTTTTCATCCAAAAAAATTATGGACAAAATCTACCTTCAGCTATGTATTCATCTTTGGCAGTAGATAATGAAATAGAATTTTTATTTTTACTACACCATGAAACTAGAGACTTTCCCAAAAAAGTGACATGTTTCGAAGGTGCTTTTTCTATCTAACTTGTATCCACAAAAATCAGTATAAGAATAACTTACCAAATCAAATTATTTTCCCCATGGGTAAAACAGTCCTAAATTGGTTGTATATTTGAAGTATTTAAAAATTATTTTAACATCAAGTAAGTGTTACCCTTTTTTATTTTATTGAAAATGAGCACACATGAACACACTAAACATAATGTATGGTTAGATATTAGTCAAGTCGAGAAGACTTCCAATCATACATCTATAACTAGTTTTATCAACCGGTTTCCTACTTTCATCAAGATCCAATTTATGGGTGGTACTCATAAAAGCATCACTACTTTTAGTGCTATATAGATTATAATATTTTAAAATATTTTTAGTATATTTACCTTAATTTAAAATAATTCTTTCATTGATTTGAAAAATATGAAATCCAAGAAAAAACTTGCTTTCACCCATTAAACTCGTTTCAAATTAATTTTGTATCATTTTAGAAAAATAAGTGCAAAGATAATTTTTCGAAGATCTAAAAATAATATCATCAATGTTTATTTTTACTACTTGTACATCTTTTGAAATTCGTTTTATGAAAAGAGTAGTATTATCTATCCATTTTGAAAAACATTTGGAAATCATAAAATTGTTGAGCCTATCATACCAAGATCTAGGAGCTTGTTTTAATCCATACAAATATTTAGTTTATTTAAAAAATTGATTTGGAAAATGCGGATTTTGAAAACTAGGAATTTTTCTACACACATACTCAACTATGAAACCACTTAAAAAGGAACTCTTTGTGTCTATTTGATAAATTTTGAAATCTAGATGAGCTGCATAGGCAAGAAGTATTCTTATGGACTTGAGTATAGATATAGGTGAAAAGGTTTCCTCATAGTCAATTCCTTCTTCTTGAATATAAACTTATGAAACTAATATGGATTTGTTTCTAACTATATTACCAAACTCATCCACTTTATTCTTAAATACCCATTTAGTGCCAATAGTAAAAGTGTCCTTGGGTAAATTTTAAGTTCCCACACTTTTTTTATTTCAAACTAATTTATTTCTTCCTAAATTGTTGTCACCTAAAATTCATCATTAATTTATTTGTTGATGTTCTTAGGTTCAATCTGAGATAAGAAATATTGATGTTAAACATGATTTCTTAGACAATCTCTAGTCTGTGTTCCTTTGTCTAAGTCTCCAACCACATTATATAAATAATGGTTTTTAAGATTTCTAATAGGACTAGAGAATGAAGGGCTGGTCAATTAGGGTTCATCTGTAGATTTGGGTTCATTTTCAGAATCTGTAGAGTTTTTAGAATCAGGTTTTTCTACTTGTTTAACAACAATATCATAAGGTTTAGGATTTATGTCCAAACTACATAGATTATCCTCAAGATCTATTATGGAGGTTTTGGCCTTATGTGGATCTGTTTCATCAAACATGACATGCACAGATTCTACCACACACTTGGTTATCTTATTAAATACTCTATAGGCTTTAGTAGAGACTAAATAACCTCGTAAAATTCCTTCATCACTCCTGGAGGAAATTTTTTCAAGATTATCTTTTGTATTAAGGATAACGACTTTGCAACCAAAATATTTGAAGTAATTAACCTTAGGTTTATTCTTATTACATAACTTGTAAGGATTATTCTTAAAAATATGTCTAATAAGAAATTTATTTATGACACATCATGTTGTATTGACAAATTTTTTCCAAAATAGATAGGCAGTTCATACTCGTTTAGCTAGTTAGGGAAATCTCTTGTAAGGTTTGATTTCTCCTTTCAACCACACCATTCTGTTGGGAAGTCCTAGGAGTAGAAAAGTTATGAGTGTGACTATTGTTTGAGAAAAATGATTCAAAATCATTATTTTCAAACTAACAACCATGCTCACTCTTAAAATTTTAATCCTAAGACCACTGAGATTTTCTAAAAACTTGACAATCTTAGTGAAGTAGAAACATGCTTCACTTTTGTGAGCTATAAAATACACCCAAATATATCTAGAAAAGTCATCTAAAAACACATTAACATAGTGCTTAACATTAATACTATAGACTCAAGAAGGTCTAAAAAATCAATGTGAACAAACTAGAGTGGTTGATAATTTGACACTTCTTTCATTAGTTTAAAAGAAACTTTTTGATGTTTCCCTTTTTGCCAGTGGTTACAGACATTATTAGGTGGGAACTCAAGATTTGGTAGATCCTAGAATAAACCTTTTCTATTTATATTTCTAAGTGATTGAATGTTGCAATGTCCTAGTCTCTTATTCCATATCCAAGATTCCTTATGAAAGTCACTTAAGAATGATACATTTTGACAAATCAAAGAATTTAAATCAACAGCATACACAATTTCATTTCTTAAGGAAGTAAATATTAAATCATTTTAGAAATTAAAAACATTACAATAATAATTCTAAAACTTAAAATGGGAACCATCATTACACAACTGATCGATTCTAATAAAATTACATTTTAAACCATCAAGATATAAAACTTTGGAAATTAAAACTGAATTTTTGTTACCAATCTAGAATATGCCGATGATTTTTTCATTCCCATTGACACCAAAGGTTACAAGTCCACCTAAAAACTTGATGATACTTTTAAAGTAGGAATATTCTCCTATGGTATGTCTTTAATGTCCACTATCCAAGTACCATATACTTATACTTCAGATCTTCCAACATTTTCCCTACAAAATAGGTTTTAAACAATAAATAATTTCGGAACCCAATTTTTCTTGGGCCCAGAAATGTTCGTAATAAATGCTTTGGGAACCCAAATTTTTCTTGTGGTTTTCTTGTAAATAGATTTTAGAATCTTAGATATAAACACATTATTGGGTCCTTTTGAAAAAATTTTGGTAGTTGAACTTTTAGGTTTGGATTTTAGAACAAATATATTTTTAGATATCCTTCTTTTTCTAATATCATGTCCAATTCTAGTAACATATTTGGATGCTAGTTGATTTGCCAAAATTTGTCTTAAGTTTTCCCAAACATTTGTAAATTTTTCAAGGTCCTAATTAAATTACTCATTTTAAATTTAAATCTCATTATTTTCTCTAAGTATTTGAATGTTCTTCTCTTTTTTTATAGACAATTCAGACTTACAGTTTACAGTTAGATCATGAGGTATTTTAAAAACATTGTGTATATCCTTTAACTCATTAAAGGTTTCTTATATCATATTTTAGTAGTCAAATAATTCCTCATTTGTCATATTTTAATCATCCTTGTTTTCATTGTCAGACTTATCATATTAATCAAACTCATGCATAGGGAAAATATCATAAATAGTGGGTAATGAAGATACCTCACTAGCTTTAGTCATAAAGCGCATATTTGCTCTATTAGCCTTTTCTTCGGGTGAAGAATATGATTCAATTGAACTATCTTCAGATGCACTCCAGGTGGATTTCATGGCCTTTTATAACTTTTTTCCTTATCTTTATATTTCTTCTTATATTTCAATTTATGATATTCAGATTTTATATGACCCTTCCTTTTGCGCTCATAGAAAACAACTTCCTTTGAGTCATCATCCTTTTTATTACAATTCTCTTTATTTTCATACTTGCCTCTTTAATTTGGTTTATTGAAAAAATTATTCTTCTTGTAAAATTTTTTGAACCTTCTAACTAGGTGATCGATTTCCCCATTACTTTCACTTGATGTATCTTCATTTCTGGGACTTTTCGCATGAACTTGAATTTTCTCCTCATGTTTGGATGAAGTTGTTTTGAAAGCCATTTACTTCCTTTTAGGTTCATCATCTTTTTCTTTGTTAACCTTTAGTTCTTCCTCATACATCATTATACTACCTATAATCGCTTTGATTGGAAACATATTGATATTTCAGGATTATCTTATTGGTATTATGGTTCCTCTCCACTTTTCTGGTAGGAATCTGAGTAGCTACATGATTTTTTCCTTAGCATCAACCAGATTTCAAATAGTACTCAATGTATTCAAAATCTCATTGAACCTGAGATACATATCATAAATAGGATCATCAGGCCTCATTTTAAAATTATCATATTTAATAGTGTAAGGGTTAATACTTATTTAATTAACATTTTTAGTTCGTTTATGTAAGGAAGCTAGAGTATCCCAAATATCAAATGTTGTTTTGAATGCAGAAATTTATATTAAACTCCTTATCGCCTAAGGCACAGTATAGGGAATTCATGTCATTTCAATTATTATTGTAAGGAGTCTTGGCTGTATCATCCAAAGTATTTCTATAAATATTAGGAATTTTATACTCATCTACTCTGAAAGTCTGAATCTAAAAACCCATAATTTCAATATTCATTTTCATTTTTATTTTCCATTGGGAATAATTTGTCCCATTGAAGAAATGAGGTTTTTTGGTAATATAACCTTCCTAATGATTATCCATACAACAAGACTTAGAAAATGTATAGATATATAAAGAACTTAAAATTTAAAACTAACAAAACATTTAAGTTCTTTAAAGCTCAACTAAATTAACAGTTATAAGATTATTTAAAAAAAACTTTTAAAGATCCTTTTATACCAAATTTTCATCAAATTATGACACTAAAGGGGTGGAATTTAGTTCCAATAAAAATTTCTATCTAAAACACTTATAAAAATATTCCTTGATTTTGAAATACAAAATGGACCAGTTAACCAAAGTAGAAAATTTATAAAAGATTTTATTATTTGAAGGATTTCTCAAAGAGTTATTAGTTCTCAGTTAAAGTAATTTGATTTCTTATTTTAAATTTTCAAATCAATCTACTAAATCAAATTCTACTGCAAACACTATTTAAGATCAACTATCAAATTAAAGTCTAGTTTTCTAATTTAAATAAATATAAACATAGAAAATAATATTTGAAAGAACACAGCAGAAATGAAACAAGTGGTTCAGTATCAAGTCAAGACTTATTCCTCTCCATTTGTTGATCACCCACCACCATGTTGTTTATATAAAATAAACAACTGATCCACAACCTAGATCAGGTTTTACAACAGAAAAAACTATTCATGTCACACACGACCTATTCCACTCTTATCCATGGGTGTAAAGAAAAAAATGTCACACAGGGACCTCTACCACTCTTATTAATGGGAGTAATAGATAAGAATACAGCTTCAGAAGATATTGTGTGTCTTCTAGTTTAGCGCAGGAGACAGTGTGCATATATAAAAATAGAGTATAACACAAGTGTAATAAAAAATAATAACAAAAACGATCAATCTAGGAGTTTAGAGTTTAGAAAGGATAATTCTATTTCCATTCAGCATTTGGATATTTATTTGGTTCATCATTAGGTTCTTATTCAAGTTCTCTTGAAATCTGTAGGAAAACCGGGTGTTACAAACTCTTTTTTTTCTGACTGAAGAAAGTGATGATGCAGTTCTAGCTTCTCAGTCAAATTCTTTTAGAAGGAGATATCTTTTTTATTTAAATTAGGTTCATATTGAAATGTATTTTTAGGTTCAAGATTATATGTTATGTATTCTCTATTTTATTCATTTTTTTCTTTTTATTCATATTCTTATGATGAATCATGCTCCACTTTTTATTAGCATCAAGAACATTCAGTAATACCTCATACTGCAAGGTCTAACATGATCTTTGTCGAACATTTAAAGAACAATTATTAAAAATATTAAATAGTATTAAATTAAATAAATATATCTATTTTAAGGATATAATTCCAAAAATAAATAAAGTAATAGAAATAGTGAAGGTTCCATGTGCTCGGGTGGTGTCTCGTGTTCTGGTAGTATATTGCTAATGGAACATTGCACTAGAGGTGTATCATGTTCTGATGGTATGAAAGACTTTTTAAAATTTTCAGAAGGCTGGAGGTGTCTGAACTAATAGTGTGATGCCAACGGTGTCTCATCTAGCAGTTTTTCAGACTTAGCCAAATGTCTAGAAAGCTGGAGGTGTGACACTAGCGATATGTCGATCAATGTTTTCTGGCACTTTGTGAAATATTCGGTCCAACGATGCGAAGTCCTGGAAGTATGAAGTACCAGCGATATCTTATACTTAGAGAATTTGTGAAATCTTTAGTCCAGCAGTGGGAAGTCCTAACAGTATGAAGTTCTAGAGGTATCTCATACTTAGAGAAATTTTTTGCTAACAATGTGCTGTGACCAATGGTGTCTGACACTTAGACAAATTTATCACATGTTCTTAAAATAAAGATTGCTTACATATAAACATGAATTATATCAAATTTGTTAGAATTGTGATTTTGTGATCATTAAAACTAGGAGGTTAACAAAATAAAATATTTTAACATTAATTTAATTGTTTTTACTAGGTAAGGAATGAGAATAAATTCAATTTTATGCTTAAAATGTATTTTTCCAAAAATAGTTTTCATTGTGTTTTACATGCTTATTTTAAAATGAATTTCTACCAATTATAGTAATTAAATTTGATAAAGTTGTTTTCATATTTTATATAATAATTTCCAAATTTTGTTATTATTTTAAATTTAATTTTTTTCATAACCAATAGTAACCAATGTAAAAAATCATTACTATAGCAAAGGTAAATGAGGGGTTAAACGAAGGAGTTAAGGGGTAAAATATCATAAAAACTTATTAAAATGATATTTTTAAGAGTATTTTGACCAAAAAATATATTATATTAAAATTTTGGTTTCTTTGGTTTCACTTTCACTTGATTGTGACTTTATTATATTTTAATGTTTTTAGTATTTACAAGTTTTCCACTCACCTCACTTATAAATGAAACATCATCTCTTCACTTATTCAAAATATTTGAGCACTATATCATGGAAAAAAAATTCCCTAATACCTTTCTAAATTCCTTACCCATTTACTAGATCTTATGGTCTTCCCATAACACCAAACTGGGAAGGATTAAGTTGTATTCTAAAGGAGGTTTCTCAAAGAAGAGGTAATTGTCTTTACTGGTCTTTTTTGGGTTTATTTCTTCATTAAACTCCTATAAATATTATATAAAAATATTAAAATGGTTAAATTATTATAATTAAAATAATTAAATGTTTTTATTTTAATTTTATATCCATTTTATTTCTTCTTTCCATCCTATGATAAATGATACTGTCATTCATGCATGCGTTTGGAGTACCACCACTATGCAGCGATGTGATTTTTTTTATGCCCTCCATAAATGGATGTTAATATAGATATATTTAATGAATATAAATGATATTTATGATACTATTATTATTATTTAAAGATAGATTATTATTTACCTTTTTTATTTCCCTTTTTTTGAAAATAAAAAATTACTTGTGTGTACGTACGGACTACCACCTCTATGAAGTGATGTAACTCATTTTTCATCACCAAATTTTATGAATTGCTATAAAAAATTTATATAATGAATAAATATAGTACTTATAACATTATTAATATTATTAATATTATTAAACCATGAAAATTTTTTAGGTATTAGAACCATCAAACCAAAATATGCATGGGAAACAGAATAGTTAGCACCCGAATATTGATTTTAATTAAAACTTGTTAATGGATTGGTAATTAGAAATTATAATGGAATTATATATAGTAATAAAATTATGAATATAGTTTTTTTATTTATTTATAATAAATTTAAATTTATTATACAAGAGGCTAAGAGCGCATATGAAGAAATTTGGGACCTACGGTAGGGGTTTATGTTGCAATCTCATTTGTAATCAAGAATGCTTATACTTGAATATCCTTTGAAGGAACTATATGTTATTTATATCATATACTCCATATATTTTCTTCTCATATATCTATTTCTTGGTATTTCATTTTTTTCATTTAATTCTCTTCTATTTGGTACTTAAAATGGTATAGGAATTGTTTTTAAAGAAAATCTGAGCTTATATCCTCTTTGGTTGACAAACTTTTTCTTAATCTCTATGTTCATTAAAATGTTTTTAGGAAAGTTATTTTATATGATCCAATGACTATTTAAATTAATTTTATATCATATTTAATTTATTTTTAAAATATTAAAAAGAAATTTTTATAGTTTTTTTATCATTTTATTTATAAATTTTTACAAAAAAGTGTTAATGGAATATTTGTTTTAACATTTACTACATGAATGGATTTTACCACCATCATAAAAATTCTTTTATTTTATGATTAATTTAAAATATTCAAAGTTTATTTTCAAAGAAAATAATTTTATAAATATTCTCATAATTTTTATTTAAAATGTTATCAAAATAAAAGGATATTTTCTCATGTTTTCAAAGAAATATTTGAATATTCTTTTAAAGGTATTTTCTATCTTTGTAAAAATTCATCAATGTTTTTTTATGCTTCAATGGGGATATTATATAATGATGCCAACTATGTTATTTCTTTTTATGGCTTATGATTATGTGATGTGAAATTTTTTATGAAACTCATTTCTTTTCCTCAGGTTATGCTTTGATGGAATTTTGAATGTCTCTATAATCTTGTAGTGCATATATATATAGTTTTCATTATGTGATGGGTGGGATCAGGATTATATATCCCTCTAATATATTTGGTAATGATTGATATCTCATGAGATAATGAGAAAGAGGATGGGAGGTGAACAAATTCTAGGGATGAAAATAGTTTGGGGAGTGAACTCAATCCATTATGGGACTTTGTGTTAGTTTTCACATTAATGTAATAAAATTTATTAGACACAGTGAAAGAAATAAGAAACTGATTTTGAGGATGTCCCATGAAATAAATATTAAACAATGTATAAAATAGTGAAATGAAGAACTGCTATAAATAATCATACCAAACATCGATGAATTGTCTTCTATATTTTCATCTATATATGCATTTGATAAAGATCACATAAGTGAAAAAAAATCGTCCGACCTTTATAATATATCCACAGGATGAGTGAATCATCCAACATTCAGATGGGATTTATTCTACCTCCATGGCATGCTAGTGCCTCAAATTCAAAGGATAAAAATAAAGTGAGAATATGGTTAAGAGATAGTTTCGTACAAGCATGAGTATATCAGTTTACACACCCACACTTTCATCGTATGAAAATATTATAAATTGGTAATTAAGGATGATCCTTAATTTCTATATCATTTATTCATGTGTTGAAACGCATGAATAAATACCATGATTGGTTCGTGCATCATATGAATTTACTCCCAAATGTTTCATCCACATGAAATGGTATAATAAATGATTGCTAATATGGGAGAATAATAAATGATATCATATTTTCATTTAAATTACATTAAATGATTTACCATACATGAAAATAATAATTTTCCTGAAATATATATATATACACACAAGGCATTAGGTAATATCTCTTTCAATATCCTAATTACACTAAAGCCTAAGAGATTTTGTGTCATTTCACCTTACATTATATAATATACAATAACTTATGAAAACATATCCAAAACTCCTTTCTAGATATATTATAAAAAACTTTAATAAATCTATCATTAACTTAACCTTGTATTACCTCATATGCAATACCTTATGAATACCCATCCAAAACACATTTCATATAACTCTAAAAAAATGTATCTCTCTAATTAAAATTCAATCAGTATTCATTCAACCACAAAGTTTGACATACGAGCCATTAGATCATTATCAATAAATATGAATCTTTAGATATATATATACAATCAACTAGAGGCCTCTAGAAAAGCATCAATTATACTAAATATATAAAGATATATGACATGATATCCATCAAAAAAATTATCTCTATACCTATGTCCACCAGTCTTCATCATATAAAAACATTCATTCTCCTATTTCCCTTTTTCCAAGACATCAAGTGACCATGGGACATGGAACATGTCGATCTCATATAGCCAACTCATATGTTCTAGAATCTCAGAGCATATATTGAACTGATCGACGAATAAATCACATGTATTTCATATTTCTAGATAATCACATCACAATGTACCTTATCCAAATAGATGTATATAATATCTAGGTGTGGTCGCACATTCCCACAGTCTATCCCAACTAAGGTCCCAAATTCCATAATTTTGATATGAGAGGAAAAATACCATCTTGGTTAAGCTTCAACTAATGATATGATCATAAACATACCCAACCACCCCTATATTAGCTAATACAATATATAGACTTGCGTAATTTGGGTATCAAAATATGATGGTTATCTTTCTAGCCATCTCACCAGCCTTAGGTAGTGGGGAATAAAATATGATCTATGCACCCCTAGTATACCAAATACATCTCTATATGACACTCCATGTGGTATACTTAGTATGTCATCCAACACACATAAAGAATCATATTCTATATCTTGTGACTCATGAGCATATTCTGTATCTCTATACAATAATCCTACTCATGATAACCTTATCATTTTTTCATAACCTATAATACTTCATTATGAATATAAGTTATGGAAAAACTCAAAGTCATATATTAAGAGATCAATTATCATTACCCTTCATGAAATGTATATCTATATATACATTTATGTAGACAACTTGAAATAATGATAAAATGGAGTTTTCCTCTAATATGATCCATTTTAATATTGTTAAACTCTTTAAGAACATTTAACCAACATAATAGTAAGTTTTTCATATCATATACGATAAAATTATAGATCATCCTTATGTTTTCTACACTTTTTGAGTTTCATTAACACATTACATCATATGTAAACCATATTACATCACAATATGACCATATGGTAAAACCCTACCACTAAACTCTTTGGTTAGAATCATCTATGAAGAAATCGAGCTTGAATAATAGTAATACTTAGGAATCATATTTCATATTTTTCAACTTCTTGAACATATTCAAACTTCTCTACTTCTTAACATAAAATGTTACAATGTCAAATTTTTTTCCACTTAGAACTCTTTCTAAGTTCATCATCATAATACTTGTTACTTTATTCCACCAAAAAAATTCCTTTCAATGATGTAAATACTTACATTATTTTTTAATAGTACTCCTAGACTCTTTTAGTATGAAGTGAAAATAAATATAATATGGTAAATAAATGTAACCCTTACATTTCTCTCTACCACCACATACAAAAAAAATTAGGATAAAATGATAACACTTTGTTATAGTAACTAATATAACTCTTTACATTTTTATTTGTCATTATATCATAAACTCATTTAGGATAAAAATTATAATTCACTTTTCATTTTGACTGGAATAATCCTTCAAGAAATAGTGTCTTCCATTTTCTTGATAACTAAATGTATATATTTTAATTTATCTTCATAATTACATATCCTAAACTCTTTTAGAATATTTAGAGAGAAAAACTTTATCTAAAACTAGTATAATAGTGATATCAACTTTCTAAATGGTAACTAAAAGTAACACTTTACATTTTTCTTTACCATCATATATCATAAACATTTCAGGATATTAAGTGGAAATATTTTAACTTAAGATTGGTTTTATACTTTATTTTTAAATTTTGAATTTATCTATGTCCAAACATACTCCCACTAGCCTCTCAAACACTATATTATTTTAATAATATATTCCTAAGATACATAAAACCTTTTTTGTTAGTAAATAACATTTATTTTCCTTTTGTATGAATATTTAACATATAACTATTATCTTTATATCATATGTGGTATTCTATAGAAAATTTTAATTTGAAAAGAAGACTTTATTAAAATATACCATCGATGGGTGGAAGAAACACATTCCCATATATTTTTAACAAATGGATAAATAAAAAACTTTTATATGAATCTAATTATCAAAACATATTATAGAAATTGATGAATCATGAACCATGTGTATTAATTTAATAATCTCAATCTTTTTTATAACAACTCTTTGTTATAGAAAATATTCTCTTACCATATAAGAGAAATGATATGAAGATAAAAATATTTTACTTAGATTCATTTGATCTTAATAAAATTCTTTATATTAAAATCCTTGATGTAGTAACTATTTACTTCATCTCATGAATATAAACTACAAGCTCAATAAATTATTCCTTTTATTTTTAAAGAATATATTTTTACAATACTTTGTAAAATATATATTCAGTATCATATACCCTTTAAAATCTAAGAATTAATTTCTATTACATTCATACGTGATAGGGAAATTCGATGGAAATTTAAAAAAAATCAGGTATGTCTTGGATAAGCCATTTATATTTAATTATTACTCTTCCTTCATGAAAACTATAGGTTTCAATGACCTTATTCATATTATTAAAGAAACATTGTTGAAATTTTATACTAACTTTCATTCATTCATTTTTATCTTTTACCCACTTGTAATGTCCATACAGTACCATAATCTAGTTATCATATTCCTAGTTCATCTATTCTCAACACTTTTAAAATATGTAGTAAACATTTCTTGAATTCATTCTTATTGACAGAAAATTTCCATGGATGATAAAAAGATAAATTATATAACAAAAACAAACCACTTTTAGTCTCCCCTTAAAGCATGTTATAGAATTAAAAAATAATTAACCATGTGTATTAAAAACACCCATTTCATTTCATTAAAAAATAATTTTTTACATGCTCTTACCAAGAGATAAATGAGGTAAAATGAACATCTTATGATAATTTTATCTAGGCTTGAAGTATCCAATTTATCAATATAGAAACTTATTTGATCCAATACTTTGAAGAAATATTCTACAGACTTCAATTCCTTTATCTTTATGACCATTTTTATATTTACAACACATTTCAAATCATACAGTTTATTTCATATATCTATCATAATAATATAATTGATTTTAATAAACAATAAAGTTTTAAGTAAACCTTTAGTCTCATCAAGTAATTTATCATACTCAATCATTTTGAATATAATTTTGATGTACCCATTCATATTGACCATATTTTTATGAATATGTTGATCCAAAAATTTCATTAAATTATCATTGATTTTGATTCTCAAAAACACACTCATATATTTTACTATTGTGGTTTCTTTAAGTGGATTTTAGGACTATATTGTAATATTTATTTTTTTTATTTTCCCTAGAATTATGGAAGTATGTTATTTTTAATTCTGGTAAAGTTTTATTTTCTAAATTATTCTGGATGTTTTGAAAAATTATTCAATAATTTTTCATAACCCTATATTTAAAGTTATCATTTGGTTTGGGAACCTAACTTCTATTAAGGAACACTACTTTTGGAACCTTGTATTTGAAGTGAACATTTGGTTTGGGAACCTAACTTTTTTAATGAACCCTAAGTTTAAGTGATTAATATAAGATTTATCAAAACAATGTTTGGAATCAACCATATATTGTAAACCATAATTTTGATGTTATCCTTATACATTGAAACTGTACATTGAATCAATCATCTACCAAATTGGAATTATGGATTATTTTCTAGATTTCTGTAATGTTTTTACCAAAGTAAATATATCATTAATATTTGTTCAAAGATAGATTCAAAGGATCTTAAACAAAATATTAAATCATTCATATTTATAAGGGAAGTTATTATTTTAAGTGGCCAATTAAATTCTAATTTCAAACATGATTAGTTTTTTAAAGATCATTATTTACCTAGAGATATTTAAATATCTATTTGACCTCAAGTAAATTGATACTTTTATTTACTCTTAAAGGATTTATCTAGTTTTGTGTGACAAAAAACTATGATTCAAACCCTATTTAATATGTTTTTGATTCTCTAATGGGATATACTTAATAGATATACATTTTTATCATTTTTTCGGTGTTCATATTGACATTACTCCTATATCTATCTGTCAATCTTATGTTGTATTTCATTAAATATATTTTCAAAAGTAAAATTTGGAGACATGCATGTTTATCATCTTATAAGTGTTCATATGGTTTCTACTACTATATCAATATGATAATATTATTTTCTAGTTCTTCAAGTCAATTTCTAGGACTACACTTTGGAGATATACATGTTTATCATCTTTTGAGTGTTCATCTTACTACTACAAAAAAGGTTGTTCTAGTTGTTGTTATATGTTTCAGAATATTTTCTCAATAGAAATATTAGATATTATTCTAAAGGAAAGTGATTTAAATATTGTTTATATTTACTTCTAAAGACCTATTCTTTTGATAGGTTTTTTTTGCAACTTTGTGCCGGATATTTTTCTAGAATCTAAATCTCATCTCTTTCTAATAAAGTGTCAAATAATTTCACTCAATCGTGATGGATTATAAACTTCTCATATAATTATGTGTTTCTTCATATTACCAATAAAATAACATTACTTATTTTAAGGTGTAAACCATTTGCACTCAATTGGTGATGTCTCTGGATAAGAGGGCATGTTTAGTGAAAATCACCAGGCTCACTGATAGAGCATTGGGGGAGGGGACTAGAGGATCTTTGTGCCCTTAACTAATATAAAAATAGATGTGTTCTATTATTTATTTTTTACTACATTATCACTTTAAATAAAATAAAATTTCATTACTTCTAAAATCACAAAGAGGGAATAAGTTTGATTTTGTTCAATATTTTTAAAGGGACAAAATTCCCCCCTCTCACCCCCTATTATGTATTTGTATTATTCCAACCTAAAAATTGGTATCAGATGAGTGATTTTATGAATAATTCTATTATTATCTAGAAATATTGAGTCAAAGGTCTATATAAATAAAAATTTCCATGGACAAACTCAAATAATTAAGGTTAATGATTATAATTCCTTATTTCAATAGAGAGAATTATACATACTGGAAATCCCATGTGATTATATATCTATAGAATATTGTTTTAAAAGTTTATATAAAGGTGATTAATCCATATGAAATTCTTGTTAAAGATCCAGATAAGTGGGATGCTACCAAAGAGGCTAAATATAATTTAAATTCATAATCCATGAATTAAATCATAGTTAGACTATGTCCTGATGAATTCAATTGGCTCTCTCAGTGTTATATTTTATACAAGATGTAAAAAACAATTATTATTTCCAATTATGGAACCAATAATGTTATATAGTTGAGATAGAACACTACTAAACTAAAATTTGATGCTTTCATGATGTATGAAAATGAAAGTATCACTCAGATGAATGGGAGATTAACTGAAATAGTCAATAGTGTTTCTATTTAGGGAACTCTAATTTCAAAAAAAATATTAGGAACTAAAATTCATTATATTTTTACCCTCTAGATGGAATGGAATATTTTTTACTATCATATAATGCACACTTGATAAAAATTTAACAATGAAGAAATTGATTGGTAACTTGATGATGTATGAAGCTAAAATGAAATATGAAGTTGAATATCATATAATAATCAAAATGGATAATACTACACTTTGAGTTTCTATCCCAAAAGGAAAAAATAAGTTAAAAGAGGATTTTTATCCTCAAATAATTAAAGTCATTCAGATTTTAGAATAGTACTTTCTTTGAGAGAAAAAATATTCAATAAGATCTATAATAATAAGAAAGAATTTAAGAAGTATTTCAATAATTTAAAGATTAATGATCATGGACTAATAGAAGTAGGGAACTATGGTTGAAAATGGGTTGGAAATATTAGAACTGATTCCTCACAGTTAAAGGAGTCAAAAAAATGAAGAAGGAGAATAAGATTCAGAAGAAGAAAAAATATGAACACAACAAAAAAAAGTTTTTAAAGGTTATGTATAGTATATTTTAAGACTATGAAAACTCTTCATGTTTTTAATAAAAATAGAATAAAGTAAATGAGAAAGAAAACATGTTCTTTATGGCTAAAGAATATGAGGTGCAGTCACACTACACTTTTACTTATAATTTTGAAAGTTGTTTAAATGGTAAAATGGTTGAATACTATTCAATAGTTGAGGAAAATATGAATCTCAAATGAAAAAGAATAAGTACATAGAAAATTATAATATTTTATTAATTGAAAATTATTCCATGTTAAAACTGCACCTATAATTAAAAGAAAAATTAAGAAAATATTATTCAAGGTGCACTATGAATGAAAATAAAATTAATGAGTTGTAGGATAAAGTAGAATCTATTAAAAGTAATGTTAGAATATTTAATATCGGAGAATATTCCTTAAACTAGATTCCTAGAAATAATTTTCACTAGAATAAAATATTTAATATTGAAAGTAATGGTGAAAAATACAAAGCTATATAGAAACTATTTTGTTCCTGGTTTTAAGAATTACAACATGTATAAAATTACCTATATTCATTATGGAAGTAAAGGTTGTTATACTAATAAATTCTTTTTGAAGAATCATCATGTTAGTACTGTAAATAAATCCTTTATTTTTATAAATTCTTCTGAAGTTAAATCATTAAATTATGGTAAAATTAGGCAAATCTAGGGACCTATATCTTTACTCACTGGCACTTTAGGTCCCAATAACATTTGGAATCCAAAATAAGATTTCATTTTATGTTTTTTTAGGTGAAAATGCACATTAAAATAAGTTAAATATGGTATATGGATAGTGTCTACTTGAGACACATGAGTTAGAACTTTTCAAATATTTATGCACTGTCAAAAGTAGATAGAGGCTTGGTTACCTGTGGTGATAATACTAAAGGCAAGATCCTCAAATTTGTGTCATTTGAATATCCAAATTCAATCCGAATCAATAAATATCTATACATTTAAGGGTTGAAGAAAAATTTGGTAAAAATTTCTCAACTTAATGATGATAGTTTTTTTTTGATTTCCCTAACAATGTTTGTTATTTATTTAAAGATAAACTACTTAAGTTCAGAGAACCAAGAACAGAAAAATATTTATAATTTGGATCTAAATTCCTTGTGTGAACAAAAATTGAATTATTTAACTTCTGAAATAAGTGAATCCTATATTTGGCATTAGAGACTTGGAAATTACAATATATTTTACCTATATAAATTATATAAAAAACATTTAGTTTTAAATTTTCCCATTCTTAAGTTAAATAAGAATAGACTTTGTGATGCATGCCAGATAGGCAAGAAGAATAAGTCATATTTTAAATATATTTAAAAAGGTTTATAAATATAACCCATTAAAACTTATCCACATGGATTTTTTAGGACCCTTAAAATTAGAAATCTTGGATGAAATATTTCATTTTTTTTGTTAATGGTTTTTCCAAATTTACCTGGGTTTATTTCTTAAAACATAAAAGTGAATCTATTAAGGTTTCTGTGAGTTTTTGTAAAAAAATTCAAAATGAAAAATATTTTAAAATAATTTCATTAAGAAATGATCAAGGAGGATAGTTTTAGAATTGGGAATTTAATTCTTTTTTCTCGGATGTGGGTATTAAACAAACTTTCATTCTCCAATAACACCTCAATAAAATGGAATTATAGAAAGAATAAATTGAATTATTCAATAAATGATGAGAAATATGTTAAATGAATATATTTTAACTATCTATTTTTTGTAATAAACTATTTATATATCTTTCCATATCATAAATAGTGTTTTAATTATTCCTTTTATCAAAAATACAACTTATGATTAATATAATAATAGAAAACCTAAAGTTTTAAACTTTAATGTTTTTGGATGAAAGGTGTATATATTGAAAAAAAATGAAAACCTTGGTAAGTTTTATCCAAAGTTTGATGAAGGAATAATTCTAGGATATTTTTCTATTTCTAAATCATGTATAGTGTTTAATAAAAATTCAAGGATAGTTGAAGAATCTATTCATGTGAAGTTTAATGAAATTGATCCCTTTAATTACAGAAGAATTAAAATAGATGAAGTTACTATCTCTTTGATTAAATTGAGGCTTTAATATTCAAAATATTTGTTGGAATGTAAGTTATAATATAATTAGAATCAATCTAGTTCTGAATAACATGAAACTATGGAACCCAAAAGTGTTTTTCCTAGACAACCTTAATTTTTGAAGGATCACCCTTTAGATATTACTACAGAAGACCAATATAATGGAGTTAAGACTATAAGGAATGTAGAAAATTTAACTTATTTCTATTCATTCCAATCATTATTTGAAAATAAGACTATATAACAAGCCTTAGAATATGATATTTTAATGATAGCTATGAAGGAAGAATTAATTCATTCAAAGAGGAATGAAGTTTGGGAATTATTTGATAGGACCTAAAACCATACAGTGATAGGACCTAAATGGGTCTTTATAAATAATCAATATGATCAAGGTATAATTAATATTATTAAATAAAGGTTGGTTTCTAAAGGATATAATCAATAAGATGGAATAGACTATGAGGAAACAATTTCCTCAATTTCTAGGCTTGAAGCCATTAAGATCCTTTTATCCTATTTATCACATATGAATTTTAATTTATTCCATATATATGTAAAATATGATTTTTTCAATATTTATTTAGTGGAGTAATTTTATGTTGAGTAACCTCTAGGTTATTAAAACCCTCATTTACAAAATTCTTTTATTAAACCTATTAAATCTATGTATGGACTTAAACAAACACCAATGGCTTGGTATAAAAGATTGTGTTATTTTCATTTAAAAATGGTTTTTCAATAAGTTTATGAGATCCTAACCATTTAAAGAAGATTTTTTCTTATAATACATTATTAGTTCAAATCTATGTATATGGTGTTATTTTTGGTTCAACTAATCAGAAGCTTTGTAATGATTTTTTAAAACTTATGAAAAAGAAATTTGAAATGAGTACAATGGGAGAATTGAATTTATTTATTGGATTTAAAATTTATCAAAAATATTTTGGAAATGTTTTAAATAAAATAAAATATATTATTGATTTATTGAAAAAGTTTTTACTTGAAAATAATAATTTTCTATAACTCTCATGTGTGCAAATGTAAAATTTGATTTGGATTAAGATAATAAATCAGTAGAAAACAATTTATATTGAGGTATGATGTGTAGTTTTCTATATCCTTCTACTAGTAGACTATACATTAAATTTTTTTTCTATTGTTCAATATTTCAATTAAACCCAAAATAATCCCATCTAACTGACGCTAAAAGGATTTTTATATATTTCAAAGGGACTTTTTTCTATGTATGCTTTATTTGAAACTCTTAATATTCATTTAATTCAATATTAAGATACTGAATTTGGAGGTTATATGTTAGATATAAAAAATACCTTAGGTACATGTCACTTTTTATTAAAATCCCTAGTTTCATGGTCTAGTAAAAATCAATATTAAGTTGCATTGTTAATAGATGAGGAAAAATATATTTCTACTAGTTGTTGTTATGCACAAGTTTTGTGGATGGAATTCACTATTCTAGACTTCAGAATAAATTTTAATCATGTTCCTATTATATGTGATAATACTAGTGTAATTGATATTTTAAAAAAATCCTATGAGTCATTATTGAACTAATAATATTGATGCAAGGAATCATTTTCTAAGAGATCATATCCATAAATGGGATATATCATTAGAATTTTTTTATACTAAATAAAAACGTAAAGTCTCAAGTAAAGGGGATTTAGTTTTACTTTATTTTAATTAAATATTTTAACTTTCTCAATTAATCTCTTTAGTCTTCTAATTTTTCTTTTACTTGAGACTTTTTCTTTAAAGTTTTTCATTCCATTATTTTAATTTTTTAGTTTAACATTTTTATTTTTATTAACATATTTCATTATCTAAAAAAATAATTTTAAAAATATCAAATATTTAATATAAAATTTTATCTCAATAAACCAAAATGTCACTTGAAACCCATCAGAGTAAAACTATTCTCTCTCTTATATTCATACTTGTCCCCTTTCAATCTGTCAAGATATCAATCCATTTTAAACCCCAGTTTCTTATCCTAAAAACTTATGATTCTCAAAATGGTATAAGAATAAGAGAAATGAAAAACTCAGTCCAACAGAAACAAAGAGTCAGATGATCTTTAGTACAGAAAGGAATGTTCTATAAGGGAAATTTATAGATTTAAAATGGATTTTCCAAATGAATATGTTTTTAAATAAATCCATAATAATCCAAGGTCTGGAATTTATATTTTTTTAAAATAATATAGAGTTTTCCTATGAGAATGAGGTAAAATAATTTTATGAACATGCATAGTTCAATTTTGGAGATACAGAATAAGTTTTATCTTCAAAGGTAAATGAGAAATAATTTTCAATATCAACTATAAGTATTACTTAGATTTTAACTACCCCTACGAAGGTGTTTTTCACTTAAATTTAATATTGATTAGGTAATAAGTTCATAAGTCTACGGTTTTCTTATTGTTTGGGACCTCCCAAATTATGAAGATATTAGTTAAGGATTTAGAGGATGTTCAAAAAGTTAGGTTCAATTTTATTAAAATTATTATTGTGTCGAGGATAGTATATTTGGAGAAAATCCTTTTCCTAGATATGTATATCATGTTTTTGAAATTGAGTTACATCAAGATGAATTTAATTAGGTTTATATTGATATATATGAATCATTATTTTCATAAGTATTAAAGAATTTCATTTTATACATTTGGAAGGCAAGTTTATATTGACCTATATAAACAATAAATGATTTGTGACATCAAAAATGGCTTGACATGTCATCACAACAACATTTTTTCTACTGGTGCCTTAAAAAAGTTTTTCTTTTTCTAGAGAATAACCAATGGTATTTTGTTTCTCATTCATGTTTAGAATTAATAATTTTCAAAATATTGTGCTAAGTGAGGGAACAAGATCCTGAAATCTGTTAGTTTTATAAGGATTAGTGAAGAATAAGTTGGGGAATCTGGATTTGAAGGAGCTATAGTAACTCAAGTGGATGGGGGTCTAGAATTAATTTGAGTACCTAGGTAAGGAAATTAGATGAAGAGAATTTCCCTACTATGATAGGGGTTCTTCATTTACCTAGAACATATCAAGATCCCTCTCGTAAAGATAGTGAATCTGTTATTATTCTAAAGCTGAGAAAAAAGGAATAACCTATTGAGAAGGTTATACATACTATAGTTGAATAAGTAAATAACTGATTTCCAATTGGTAAAGAAATAATGGAAGAATATGGTTTTGTATTTTATGTTAAAGAAATAATTTAGGAACTATTTGAATAAAATGATGAGTAGGTTGTTCATGTTAAGCAAAAGGTTGTTAGGGAGGCTCATTATGATGAGCATGTGAGTGAATCTATAGCTAAAACAATTGAACTGGTCATTGATCAGATATTTTATCATTTGTGTCCCTGTAAAGGATGGATGAAGAGGAAGTTTTTGAAGTAACTAAGGTTCTTATAAAATTATTATCTCCCTTTAGTGAAGATATAGAAGTGAAATTACTTTAGTTGGTTGAGGTTAGTGAACCTTGAAGAATATTTGATAAGGATTCATCAGTTTTTTTTATGAAATTTTTTAATGGAGGACTCACACTTTCATAGTCACCATGGTTTCTAAGTATAATCAGATGAAAGATATTTTTTCATTTAAAGGGATAACTTGAGATTTCTTAAAAGATTATTAAATATCTAAGAAATTTATTTGTTCCCAGAACATAATTTGAATCCCTTTATGCCTAGTTTTAGAGATTAAAGGAAATGTAAATCTTGAAGAATTATTTTGATGCTTTAAAGAGAGCTATGGATTATCAATTTAGATATATCATAAGTGGATCAATTTATAAATATTATTTTAGTGAGATGGGGAAGTTTTTTGGAATCCAGTTTGAATCAATCAGAGCTAGTTCAAGCTAAGGAAGGGCTTCTACTTTAAGTGGAGTAACATCTCTAGATATGGTAAGAAGGTTGGAGTATCATACTACTATTTTATTAGTTTTTAATGATATAATTAAATGTTTATAGTGTAATAGTATTCCACTAAACACTCTATTGTATAATAAATAAGAGATAGTTGCAAAGTTGACTTCTACTGAGCCATGAGTTCAATGTTTGGTCAACCAGCTGGGTGAAATGATGAATAGATATGTTCATTCTTCTAATACTATTCATACTTTTTTGAAAATGAATCTGGTTTAAGTGAGGAAAATGTTCCAGGAATAAATGTTTTTTATGAAGTAATGAGATGATTCTATGAATGGGAACCTCATATTGTTGATGGAAAAGATAAAATCTATGCATCATATTATTCGTAATTATATGACCTCAAAATATTCTTCTGATGAGCCTAAACCTTCTTCCCATCCTAACCCTTGTCTTGTTCAAACCCTTGAACCAAAAAATCGCTGTAATATGGTATGATTTATATAAATAAATATTTTATTTTTATTATGTTATATTCTTTCTCTATTTACACTAAACTATAGCTTTATGTTTCAAAGACTATTCAATTTTAGGTTACATTTATTTAATCTTAACATAATATTCACTTATAGTTTTGGGCTACATTGAATTTGTTTTAATCCAATTTTTTATTTTATTTTTGATTTCAAAAAAATATGGAGTAATATGTAGAAGTAAAACATTTTAAAATCAATAATATTATACATTTTATCCTTTCTATGAGAAATTTGGATAAACACATTTTTTGTTCATTTATTTAATATATAAAATTTATATTATTATTTTATATTTATGTGTGTTTTTTTATCATAAAAATGGGTTATATTGTTGGGAATATGTTTATACAACAATTTAATTAATATCTCATTGATTTTCATCCTCAAAAACACCCCCATTTGATTTACTAATGAATTTTCCTTAAGTGGAATTTAGGAACATAAGGAATATTTATTTATTTTATTTTCCCTAGAATTATGGAAGTACATTAATTTTAATTTAGTTAAAAATTTATTTTCAAAAGTATTATGGATGTTTTCAAGAAGTATACAATCATTGTTCATAACCGTATATTTAAAGTGAATGTTAAGTTTGTGAAAATGACTTTTATTAAGGAATGATACTCTTTGAACCTTATATTTCAAGTAAATGTTACTTTTTGGAATGTAACTTTTCTGATGAACCCTACATTTAAGTGATTAATGTAAGGTTTTTCAACCCAACATTTAGAATCAACCATATAATGTAAACCATACATTAGATTTTATCCTTACTCATTACAAACCTATATTGAATTAGTGGTCTATAAGAGTTGAATTACAAATTATTTATGAGCTTTCTACAATGTTCTCTCTAGATTAAATATATCATTAAATGTTTTTCAAACACTGATTCAAAGGATCTGAAATGACAGATTAATTTTTTCATAGTTCTAAGGGAAGATATTGTTTTTTGTGGCCAATTAAATTCAAATTTCAAATACACTAATTATTATAAAGATCATGATTTACCTAGATATATTTTCTGATATTTTTGACCTAAATTAAAGAGAGAATATTATTTATTCTTAACATATTTCTCTAGTTGGGTGTGACAAAAAATAGTGATTTGAATCATGTTGAATAACTTTTTTGTTATCTGAATGGTTACACTTCAGAAACATACATGTTTATCATCTGATGAGTGTTCATATTGTTGCTTCTCCTATATCTATCTATTATTGTTTTATTGTAGACTACACTTTATAAACATACTTGTTTATTATATTTAGATTTTTCATCTTGTTATTCCTACTATATATATGTTAATATTTTTTTATTTTTTTAATGCTATTTTCAAGACTATACTTTAGAGACATGCATGTTTATCATCTATTGAGTGTTCATATTGCTACTAGAACAAAGGTTGTTCTTGCTACTATTGTGGATTTTAGAATATTTTCTTAGCATTAAGATTATATATTCTTATAAAGGTAATTTATTTTAACGATCATTCATATTTACATCTGAATATATCTTATTTTTTCATTTATTGTTGTAATTGTGTGTAATATCTATTTTAACAATCTACATCACATCTCTTTCTACTAAAATTTTTACTCCATGTACTCATTCATTTTGGAGTTTCATCTTCCCATACTAATTTTTGGTTTTATTGGTTCCATGTAAAACAACATGACTTTTTGTTAGGTTTCAACTCCATGTACTCATTTGTTGAGGTCTCTAGATAAAAAAACATGTTTAGTGAAAATCACTAAACTCTATGAGAGAGAATTGGTGGTGTGAAATAGGGGATCTTTATGTCTCAAACCACTATAAAAATTACTGTTTTCTCTTCTTTATATTTTCACTACATAATATGTTTAAATAAAATAATCATGTATTGCTTCTCAAATTACAAAGAGGTATTAAGTTTCATTTTGGTCAAGAATTTTAAAAAGGATCAATCCCCCCCCCCACAGATGTATTTTTATTATTCTAACATAACAATTGGTATAAAATGAGTGATTTTATAAAGAATTCATATAATCTATAGAAAGATTGAGTTAAATGTACATACAATGAAATAGACTTATGAATAAACTCAAATAATGAATGTAAATGATCATAACACAATATTCAAATAGATATTATTACATATATTTAAAATACCATATGATTATCTTTCTAAAGAATATCATTTTCTAGTTTTATATGAAGATGATTATGCAGTATAAAATTCTTGTGTAAGATATATAGAATTTGGATGCCACCAAAGAGGTTGAACATGAATTGAATTCAAGATAAATTAATGCAATCATTTGTGGAATTTTTTCTGATGAATTCAATCAAGTCTCTCAGTGTGATACTGCATGTGAGATGTGGAAAAAAATTCATATGAAGGAACTAATAATGTTAAAAATTTATGATAAACACTACTAAACTAAAATTTGATACTTTTAGGATGTATTAAAATGAAAAAATCAATTTGATGAATGGGAGACTAATTGAAATAGTCAATAGTGTTATTACCCTGGTAACTCCAATTTCACAACTAGATCATACACCAAAAGTTCATAGAGTTTTACCTACTAAATGAGATGGAATATTTTATGCTACTAGAAAATCCACACATATTAAAAATTTAGCAATGAATGAATTGATTGGTACCTTGATGTTGTATGAAGCTGAAGCTAAAGATCGCATAATAATAAAAAGGGAGAATATTGCTCTTAAAGTTTCTATCCAAAATAGAGAAAATAAGTTAAATGAGGATGTTGTATCCTAAAATAATTCAAGTTGTTAATATTCTAGAATGGAACTTTATTAGATATAAGAAGATTCAATATGTTCTATAAGAATAATAAAGGGTTCAAGAAATCTTTCATTGATTTCAATAAGAATGATTATAGACTAAAAGAAGTAATGTGATATGAATGAAAACATATGGGCCGTATTTTAAATCACTTCCCTTAGTTAAAGAGTCAAGAAAATGGAGAAGAAGGATAAGAATCTCTAGATGAAGTAAGATTATGAACTCAAAGTAAAAAATGCCTTAAATGTTACGTGGAGTGTCTATGAAGACTCCAATAGCTCTTAAATTTCTAATTCAGAACAAGATCAGGTGAATCATAAAGAAAAAATGTGATTTATAGCTAAGTAATATGAGGTACAGTATTACTAATCTTCTACTTCAGATTCTTAAAGATTTTAAAATGGTAAATTAGTTGAATATTGTTATATTATAGAGGGAAAATATGAATCTCTATTGAAAAACCATAAATCCTTAAAAATATATACATATTTTTTCCTAATTAAAAAGGATTCCATGTTAAAACAACACCTAAAATTAAAATAAAAATTAATAAAATATGGTTCAAGCTTCTCTATGCATGAAAATAAAATTAAAGAGTTGCATATTGGCTTAGAATCTTTTAAAAGTGATACTTGTAACTCCCCAAGGATTTACAAATAAATTTAATATAGAATGCATGAAACACTAATTCTCTATGAAACATACACATTTTTATTTATAGGATTTATTTATTACCTATCTGTTAGACATAATTTTTCCACTTCTATGTTTTGAATTTCAAAAAATGGACATACATGGTTGTGATCAGTAAGATATTTAATGTCTAATTCGATCAACATACTTTTTCTAAATAGTAACTTGATCCTTATGAATAGTAATATGTCCCTTATGAATATTAACCCCACCCATGTATGTATAAATAAAATTTAGGCACCTTATAAATTAGAGTGAATGTTTTAAAATTTAATAATTAATTGTTGGTATTTTTTGGGGTAATAAATATTTAATTGTAATTTTAAATTAATAAATTGATCTAAAGAAAAATTTATTTTCATTAAATGTATTCCAAAAATAAATTTTTATTATTATTATTTTAGGATAATTCTATGATACCTCATTTAATTTTTGAAAGTATTATAAAATCAGTTTTAAATTTGAAATCTGTATTTTTCAAGTAAATGTTGATTTTATTTAAAAATTAAATTTCACATATTCAGAAAATTATTTTGATAAAATGGAGTCCATTTTTGAATTCTACACATTGAAAAATAATTGGGGTGAATTTTTTGGATTTTTCTAAAATACTTGAATTTTTGTAAATAGTAAAATATGATAATTTATGGTATAAATACATTATAAGATAAATGCTCTATTCCTTGCATCATGTATGATGTAATCACACTTGTTTCATACTCACATGAACTTATTACTATTTTTTTCACAATAATCAACATTATTTCTTGTTTTGAGAAAGATAATAAAATAATTAATAAGATATTCAAAAATCACTCCTCTCCTCCACTATAAAAACTACCCCTCACCCCCTATTCTCTTCACTCCTCAAAGACTTGAAGCTTCTAAAATTTCTACCCGAATAATCTTTACTAGTCTCTCCCCACATCCAGGAGATCTTGGTCTTTCCAAAATACCAAAACCTCTTCCCTTTAGGAGGTTCTCAAGGAGGAGCACTCAAGTAGTAAAATCCTTTTCCTTTTTCCTTTTATTTTCTTTTGAGTTACTTATTTATTATTATCTCCTCACCTCCTATATACAAATTATAATTGTAACTCAATTAGAATATATATACTGGAATTATATCATGTTAATGGAATATCCATCATCAATCTTATTAATCTCTCTCTTTTATTTTAAAAATGAAATCATCGTCCGGGAAGTGCCAATTTACAACCTTTGTGGATGAAAAACTTTCCTTATTCAATTTCTCCTTCAAGGATGGTCATGAAACCATTTTTATGGTTTAATAAAACTATAATATATGTATTAAATGTTATGGAACCAATATATATACATAATACTACTTCATAAGAAAAATCTAGTTCGTGACAATCGAAATATCACCAAAATAATCTAAATGATTATCACTAATGTTATATCTAATAACTCACCCTCGTACCATATAAAAAATGAATTATATAACCATTTAATATTTTTTATGTTCATTAGTATAATATAAATTCAATTATGGATAATTAGACCAATTACATATGAACTTCCATACTCATATACAAGTATATCAATCATGAAAACCAAGGAATCGAACGCTCCCAAACGATAAAATGATATCTTATAAATCAAAAAAAGGTCATATATTAACTTAATAAAATTATAATAAATAAAATACATGTATATAAGGTTATTAGTTAACTAATTTATATATTTAATTTGATTATACAGGATGTTAAGGTTGAGTGCATAACTCATTCAGACATAAGGTAAGGGTTTTCTACCTGAACCTCCATTTTCTTTTGGTTTACTCTTTGTCTCTATTAATCCCAATTAAATTATTAATTATTCATATTTAATCCTCATAAATTATTTTTGAATGTTATATATGTTTATACCAATCATAATCCTTCATTATTTTATGGGGATTTAAATTTTTTATAAATATCTTTCTCAAATCTTCCCAATAAACAAACCTAATTCAAGGGAACTTCTCAAATTCTTACCTATTTTCAAGTAAACTCTATAATATGTTTTAATACACCGTTATTTTTCTAATAAAACTCATTTAATAATTTAAAAACTAACTTATTTAATTTTTTTATGAAAATATTTTTCCAAAATATATCTTCTTTTCAAAATATATGTGTATTTATCTCAAAAATTCCTCAATGATTTTATTAGAGTATTTTTGTCTATTTCAACACCTCTATTGAATTTTATGTCTTAATGAGGTTAATAATTTGTTTTTATCATCTAAAATATTGTATTAAATGGTTTATGATCAGTTTGACTATGGATGTTCTATCTTGATACCATTCACCATACTACTCAGAATGGTTAGTGTTTATGTGTATAGATTAGGAAAAGTTATTTCATATGCTCATGTTATCTATGTTTAGCCCCATTCATATGAGTAATTCATTGGAATTATCATGTGAATTTCGGGGCCAACTATATCCCCTCTATGCATTGGAAGGTCTCATGAGACAAAACATAATTGGTTTTGGCTAAGACCTTACCCAAGTATTTTCAGACGTCTTGGTCGAGGCCTTGACAATATGTTTCAGATGTACGACATTATTCATTCCCTCATTATGGTATTATTAATTGATAAACCATATGATTGTTTGACTATTATAATATAAATGGTTAAGTTTCATTCTCTTATGATCTTTTATAAGGATTTATTTAATCATCTTTCATTCCTACTGTAGTATGCTCAAGTATATTTTTAAAGGCATGTGTTTCTTGCTTTTCACCATGCCTAGTGTTTTTGTCAATGATAACTTTCATTGTATTACATAACCTTACTGAGAATCTAATATCACCCATTTCTTATGTTTTATTTTTCCTAGGTTTTGAAGATAAATATTATAAATGACTTGAAGGGATAACCTAGTATTTGTGGATGATAACAATGGATTTGTTATATTGTTTTTCATTTAAAGTTGTAATGTTGAACTTATGTTTGTATATGGTTTTCAAAAAACAACTAAACTATTCATTCATTTAGGATAGGAATTTCTTGTAGTCATTCCAATGTAAAAAAATAATTCATCGGATCCAAGCAGTTGGGGTTAGGGCGTTGTAATGATAGCATGTTTATTAACAGATAATAATTATTAAAAAAATATTGAAAATAATTTTCATAGGAAATAAATATTTGGTATTGGTATTAATGGTGAAAACTCAGGTTGTATAGAAACTATTTTATTCCTAGTTTTAATAATCACTCTTTGTCTAGAATTACATATTTTCATTATATAATTAAATTTCATTATACTAACAACTGTTTTTTAAAGAATCCTTGTATTAGTAGTGTAACAGAATACTTTATTTCTAGAAATTATTATAAATTTAAATCTATAAATTCTGGTAAAATTAGGCAGATTCGGTTGTGTGTATCTTTATTCATTGACAGTGCAAGACCCAAGAACATTTACATAATAAAAATCTTTTAAATTATATTTATTTTGGTGAAAATCTATAGGGACAGAACTGAGATATGGTATATAGATAGTGGATTCCCAAGGCACATGAGTGATTACTGTAACTCCCCAATATTTTTATTATTTAAATTTATTTCACTGATAGCTTGCATTACACACATCAGCAAGTTTAAATGATCTATGAAACATTATTAAAATATTACGTTTTTGTTATAACTTAGCCATTAAATCAGTGGGGATGAATAGGAATATATAATTTATGAAATAAATATAAAGGTCTAACTCAATATGAATTTATTGTTAATTTATTATAAAATAGTCACACAATTTTTAGTAAAGTCATTTTATTATTTAAAAAAATATGTTTTCTTCAAAAAAATAAGTTTATCATCTTCTTATGAGTGAATAATAATTTCTAAAAGTTATAGAAAATTTGTTTGACATAATAAATTTTATTTTTTAATTTTGTATTTCAAATTTATCTTAAAATTGTTTTTTGAGTGTTTTTTGAAAACATTTATTTTTCAAGGAATAGTGAAAAATACTGATTTTTATTGAAAACTATATTTTCTTTTAATGTTTTCACAAGGAAAAAATATGTTTTGGATTTTTTTAAAATTTAATTAGTTTATTTTTATTTAAAATAAAACAATTATAGTTTTTTAAGTGGATTTTATACTTTAATTTAGTATAAACACATTTTATATTTAAAAAAGTAATTTTTCTAAAAAAACAGTTTTTCATTGCATTTTGCCGATTTTATTTTAAATTAAATTAAATTAAATAACCTCTATGTTTTAAATTTTGAAAAATGGATTCTATATCTTGAATAAGTGGTTCCAAATTTATTAAATAGGTAACTTTTATTTTAGGTCAACATGAATAGTAACCTTAGTAATTTTGTTACCACATTAAAGGATAAATCGGGTAATTCAGGGTAAAAATAATAAGATAAGGACTATAAAATTACCCTAACAGTTTCCCCAATTCTATTGGATAAATTAAATTATACCCTTAATATATAAGGTTCTATTTTAGTTATTTAATGGAAACTTTTCCCTGAAAATTACTTAGATATTATTAAAATCAAAGAAAGTGACGAAATGTCACACTCTTATTTTTAATAAGTATAATATTTTTAATATGGAGTTAACTAGAAGATATGTTCGTCTATAAATAATATTTTTAAATATAAAATATTTATATTAATCATGTAAATTTATTTAAATTTTTTTGGAATTAAATAATTACCCTAAATTCCTACACAGCATTTATGCGGTATTTTTTCAATTAACAGAGAAATAAAATAAATGGTATTAAAAATGTTATAAGTAATATAATTTGAAATATATAAGGTAATTCACAAATTAACTATATTAAATTAACATTTTAGAAGTATAATAATATATGTGGTTTGAATTTTACATGTTTTACTGATGTTTTTAATGTTAAAGTAATGAATAGTTTTTAAAATAGACATTATGAATATTTTATAGTAAATAATATTTTATTAAAATATATAAAATTCCTAAAAATATTAAATTTGTACAATGTATTAGGATAAGGTTTAAAATTTCATCGATAATCCATTTATGGGTCATTTTTTATTTTATAGTAACTATATTAACCCTAAAATAGTAAAAATACATGTTGTCGCAGTAAGAGTTAAAGTGGTTAAATAAAGGTTAAAACCAAAATATAAGAATATAAATTTAGTCAAAACTTATCTAAATATTATTAGATGAAAATTATTCAACCCTTATAACCTAAGGATCAAACTTTAGTTATTTAATGGGCACTTTTCCATGAAAATGACTATATATTATTTAAATAAAAGATAGTTACAAAATGTCACTCTCTTTATTTTTAATATCTTTTATGTGCCCACATAGGGAAAAATGAATCTATAAATGAAACTAAATAATAATTTTAAAATTAAAAAATTATTTTTATTATATAAATTTATTTTTATTTTTTATAAATTATATAATTAAATTAAATGATTCTGCAATGTTAAAAAGGTATTTATTTAAATAAAAAATAAATAAAATAATTGATTATAAAAATATTAATTTTTATATAATTTGTATTATTTAATGAGTTTAATAAATTTTAAAGATCTATATGATATATTAGAGATGTTTTAAATTATTATATTCAAATTTCCACTTTTTCTTGATATATTTGAAGTCAAATTAAATGACTAGTGTCAAAATTGACATTAATTTATCCAAATAATGTTTATTAAATTATTTAAAATTCATAAAAATATTATATTCAGCCACATAAAAGTAATATAATTTAAAATATCATAAATGGTCTATTTATGAGTCATTTTTTCATTTATAGTAAAATTATTAACTCTTTCTAATTAAAATAATGGTTGTCACGGTTAAGGTCAAAAATAATTAACCAACGGGTTAATAAAAAATATGAGGTTTAACATGAAACCTAAAAAGGGATAAATTATATTTTTTGGTGAGATTAAAACCCTATACCATATTATATTTGAATCCCTTTCCATTTTTAGGCAATTTTCATGATAGATGAATTTATTATAATTTATTTGTTTGAGAAATACTAAAAGTGTCCCTCACCACAATTATAAAAGGGCGCACCCTCCCTCACTTATTTACACCACATTGAGCCTTCTATCTTGACCATACTCTAAAAATATTCTTCTAAACTTCTATAGACACATTTATGGTGGTTCTGTTCTTCTCAAATGACCAACCCTAGAGCCCTTTAGAGGATATCTAAAGAAGATGTTTTGAATAATAGGTCATCGCTTTAACCAATCACTTTCTTTTTCTACTCTTTATTTCCTCCTCTAAATCTATGATTTTTATCATAAAATAATAAATTAATTATCCTCAATATTCTGAAATGTTATTATGATTATGAAAACATCATTACACACCCTCTTTCCTATCAAATAATAAGTAAAAGCATCGCTTGTGTGTACATGTGTCTTACCGTCTCCACATAGTGATACAATTCATTTTTCTATATCTGTTTTCTATTAATGATTATAAATATATATATAATTAATATATATTATTTTATACCATTATTAACATTATATAAATGATGATACTAATATCAAAGTATAAGGATTAAGACCGATGAACCGAAATATGCTTGGAAAATGAAGTAGTTATCACCCAGAATAGTGATTTTAATAAAAAAAATATTAATAAATAGGTGATAATATGTTATAAATAAATAATAAATGGTATGATAGAATTAAGTTTATGTAATAAATCTATAATAAATCCATATTTAATATACATAATGTTTGAACATGAACAAAAAAACCAATACTTAAGGTAAGGGAATTCTTAACTCAATTTCCTTTCTGAAGTGCCGAGTGGATCATGCAGGTACACTAAGAGGGGGGTGAATCGGTGTACCCAAATTTTAATGATATTTATTTTCTTTTTTCTTAAACCTTTTAATTTAAACCTCTGTACTTATTATATTTAATGGATATTCTTTGTTTACAATCATAATTATACCATATGCAAGACAGAAAGTAAATAAAGAAAAACTCATAGTATTTTTATACGGTTTACCCCTAAAATAGGTTACTACGTAATTTATGTATTCAAGATGATCTGAGACATTTATTCTCCACTAAAAATCAATCAAAAATAACAATTGGGTTGTTCAAGTATCACCCAAAAACCATTGTGGGTAGGTATGAACCTTTTCCCAAATTATAATGGTATTCCACCAGAGTTCTTTATACTGGCATCCCACCAATGTTTACAAACATAAAACTAACACAATGATAAATATCACAAGAACTTAAATCTACCATTGAAACAAAAAATTGATCTTCTTCTTTGAGCCACTGAGAATAAACTGAATCTACACCTACTCAATTCAACTGAAAATCTTTGGCTGCTACTAATTATAATCTACAACACAGCATGAAAATAAGATCAGTATACTCTTCAAAATTACTAAAAGTTTTCACTTACACTTACACTCATTGAAATATTAGAATGAACAACTATAAATTATTCAATACACTTAAAGTTTTCTTCTTCTTTTATTTACTGAATAATATATCTTCAGATCAACTCTATTATTACATACATCCACATCATGTGTTCTTAATGCATGTAGATATCATCATCACATGAAATAATTTAGTGAATCTAATTCTCCACACTATTTATGTGTCTTCTTTGTACAAAAAAATGAATAACTATGTATAGTATTTTGATCATCTTTGTGCAAGGTAAAAATTCTAGTAAGGCTACAAATACTTTCTAATTTGTCTTATCAATTCACTTTTCCTATGCATGCATATCAACATGTGAATTATTTATTATTTTTCAAAATCTCAATCAATATTATATGAATGATTATTATTTTTCAAAATACACAGAAGAGAACAATGTATTTTATTCATGCATGCATCTTGTATGCATATGATTTTCATAGAACAATTTCATATCCCTTCTCATATATGAATCATGCATTAATATCACTTATTTATTCTCATATAGTGCAACAAAAATACATGGTTCTCACTTCATTTATATTCATATAATTCCAAGCACAGTACTATTGTGTAGCTTAGCTCATCTTACAACACATTCCTTCGTAAGATCAAGCACATACAATGTTCTTCAAATTATACACATGATATTGACTTCAAGCATCGATAACATTTTACACTTTATTATCAAAACTCTTTATATATTAGTATATACACTACATTTGTACTACATTCTCTTTTTTGCAGCACACAGAGAAGATCACTGCCTATGTATATTATTTCACACACAAAAATTTTACAAAACTCAACTGCACACACTCTTTTTCTTATTTATAGGAAAACACAAATGGAATATATCCTCTTCACTTGATCCTACTGTGTTTACACACCATGCATATTTTTTATATTCTTTTCATAATAATATAAGAAGGATATATCATAAAAAAATAATATTCTTCAGGTAAGAGGTTTAGTTCGTGAGAATATTTGATCACGAGAGTATAAGTTCGTGAATGTATTACGTGGAGACTTCATGCGAACATGTACAACAACAATGGTCCTCTATTATACTTCACTGGTTAACTCTCTTCTTATTCTCAAAATAGAATTAAATCATGTAACAGTTTTGTGGAAACAACATGAAAACATGTAGAATGTTACAAGAATGGATCAAACACATGGAACTCACATTGAATGTATTAGAGTTATTTGACTCCTCTGTTACTCTCTCAATATTCTCTCTCGAATGTTAGATAAAAAACACACATAAAATGATCTTGGATGAGGTATTTATAGATTAAATGTAACCAAATCAGTACCTCTTTAAATCTTGAAGATCCGTTCAATTTTTTATTAATAGATTATTGTCTTCAAGTTATGTAGCGTGAACCATCACCATCATCGAATATAAACATTTTCATCCATTCTAGTTTTTATTCTGTTTGATCTTTATTTTATACATGAAAACAGATCAGAAAGTGATTTTTATCAAAATTGAATTTTTATAATGAATAAATGATGATCAAAGGGTCGGTTCCATCCATAGAATACATGGTTGCATGGATATTTTATGAAAATCATAAGCAATTCTCAGACAAAGGATGAAGATAACCAGGAAAAAACAATTAGATGGACTAGATGAAAGAGATTGATGGTGTAAATTCTTTATATATTTTTTTAAAACAGATGAATAGTTAAAACAAGCTCCCACATCGAAACACACATAGGTAGAGCACTTCTTTATATTACATGGTACCTCAATATCCTAGCAGAATTGGTTACATAACACTCACTAATTTTGATGGCACTACATTGTGTTGGTACACTGCTCTACCGCAGTGTCTCCCTCGCACAATGGTGTCACACTGCTTTCATGCATCCCTGTTAGCATGCTTCACAATCCTTCTATCACCTAGCTAGCTCGTCTGGGGTTTCACCTTCCCACCTTATCAGTGGTGCGAGTCCCTCATACTATCCAGTGAGGTTGGCCATAATTTTATACAAATACTATTAAAAAACTTGTCCAAAACCTACAATTGTAAATCCAACACACATAATCCCTAAACCAAAATTCTCCCTCAATGTTGTAAACATTGTTTCAACCTCAAATAACCAATTAAATGAGTTTTCCTGAACAACAAACCAACTCAAAAACCATCACATTAAATTTTTCTTTGATTGAAACAAATCTTCCAATCATAACATCTTTGTCGACTTATAGATAATTCTCAAGAAAAAAACAATGGTAGAATTTCAATCTCTAATTACTATCACATTGAATTTTCATCAATTAAGTGTAATTAAAACAATTACAACACAAATATTACTTTTAATCAATTTGGGTTCTTCAATCTCCCCCTTTGGATTTGTTTTCAATACCCATTTTACTTTCAAATTCAATGTTTTCTTCTCTCCCTTACTTGAAAATAAAACCAAAGATTTAAGTATGGGAGATAATTTGACTTATCTCACTCTATAACAACTGAACTTTTATTATTATCTAATTTAATCTCCTCATTTCATAATCGATTCCACACATTAGAAATTCAAATTGATCTAGTTGAGAGAAGGAAATCACCACCTTTATTAAGCCAATGGGTCATTAAATAATCATCTCTAAGTCTGCATGGGCTAACTTGGTGTAGAAAACAAGAGTGATCAATTCTAAAAACAAAGATGTCAATAAATTTTTCAGAATATGATACCAACATTTAAACCTTCTTTCAAGGGTTATTAAAAATATATTTTACTAATATATTGTATTCAAATTGATAAACAAATTAAAATAACTCAATTTCAAGAATATACTTTCTCTTTATCAATCCATTCTACTTTTTTCATCAAATTATCAGTTTCTCCCCTTATAATTCAGAATTATAAATCATATTGAGATAAGTGATCATACCTCTTTAATGAAAAGATTTAATTTCTAGAATTTTAAATCATCAGATAAATCTCTTACTATAAATTCAAATATTCATTTGATGTCATTTGACATATTCAAATCTGGTAGTTTTTCAGTTTTTCTCCCCTACATAGATGAGCTTCATCCAATTTCTTCATAATGATTGGATTTCTTAAAGAATGAATTCCAAGAACAATTTTAATAGAAACTGAAATAAATAACTCCATGATGGTTATCCTACTGAATACTATATAATATTTTCAAGAAACTGGTAACTTCAGGAATCCCCCTGAATAAATGACTCGCCATTAATTCCCTATATAAAAGAAACAAGAACAAAATATATATGTAAATAAGGTGGTTATTCTATGGTTTCTAGTTAGAACAACAGGGATGAGATTTATTTCTCAGCCCAAAAACTCCTTTCAATTCTGCTCCTGATTTATGAATACTCATCATACTTGATCATTATTTCACTTTCCAAGTTTATCATTTAAGGGTAGCATGGACTTCTTGATTTATTTATCTTTCATCTTAGATAGAATAAGCTTATTCAAATTGACAAGTAGTACACTTTTATTATTCTGTTCCTTCTCCAACTTTTTATCCAATTCCAACTACTCTGGACATATGACTAACCATTATTTTAGTATTTTCTCATAATTCTTCTTTTGTGTAGACTCCTTCTTCATAGTATAATTTTTAACATAAGAATATAATGGTGTTATTCCTTTCTTATTCACTAGTTATATTTGTTCAAGAAACCATGTCATAAATTTGTCAGTAATATGAACTGAAATTTTGCACCTTCCATACAAATCTTCATCAATCATAGGATTATCCTTTTTAGAAAAATTCTCATGAAATTAAAAAAAATCATCTTTATTGTCATGCACCAAATCAATCATGTTATTTGTTTTTTAGATTGATTTATTTTTATGATTCAACTTTCTTCCACTAGAATTTGTGTTTATGACCTATTTGAAAAGGTCCATGATATGACCTTTTCTTTCACATAAAAAGAATATTTTCATTGGTGTGATATTCATATCATCATTCTTCTTGGGTGTATATTTCTTTATAGTTTTCTTAACTTTATTCCCTTATTTATACCCCAAGGAATAATTTTCTGGTTTTTTTATTACCTCTACATTTGTTATGGTCTTTTATTCATATTTTCATATGAATAATGCATAGTTGATACATACTGATACTCATCATAACTATGACCAATTATATTGTAATAATCATAGATTTCTTTAGGACACTTAATCTATTCTTGATAGATATATTCTTCTTCATCTGTGAATTATGCTTCAATTTTGTAGGATTTCACTTCACAACTGTTCTGATCCCCCTAAAAATTATCCTTCTATAATAATAATGCATTGAAAAATTATGAAAATAGTGAATGGATCGATTCCAAAATTTCTAATAGCACCAAAAATAGTGAGCAAATGTTGATTTCTTCTCCTATGTTACAACTTTGATATATTTGGAATCTTTATACTTTTGGATAATATGAATCTTCATCTAATCTTTTTATAGGGAAAAATAATTCACATATATATTCATATCCACATTTGATAATATAGTGAATTTACCATCAGTATTCTTCACCCATGATTGAGCAGAATTCTTTTTGGAACTTGTACTTGTAGATAGAACAATATTAGTACAAACAAAAAAATTCTTAAATCAAGGGTTACCTATTTCAATGAGCTTGAAATAGATTTATATTTAAATAATATCTAACTATTCTTTCTACTTTAATGAGTCTTATAAAAAGTAATACTCTTTTCAAAATTAAACTTTTCAGGCTTTATGATATCATAATTTTGTGAAGATTTAGTTTGGGAGTTCTCCATATTTCTTAACATGACCTCCAACTCAATAAATTTTATATTTACAAGTTTCTTATGGTATTAGAGTGATTTCACCATATCTTCATATTCTTTCTGGGATGTATTTAATTCTTTTTCCTTTAGGTTTTTCACATTGACTTCTATTTTAAAACATTTAATGTTGAGAAAGTTTTTCTCATCTTCAACAGATTTTAATTTGACTTCCCATTAACTCAACGTTTTCTATACTTGACCATCAAGAATTTAATTTATCTCCATTAAATAATTATTCATCTCTTTAATTCTATTTGTCTTAACCTCTATATGGTATTCTTTAACACTCATAATGGTCCTGTGTTTTTTCTCCAATGCATGGATCACTTCTATATAAACATTCTCAGACACATCCTTCTCACAAATAGTCCTTTGTAATTCACCTTCAACCAATGTGAATATTTCATTGAAATGTAATATAGACTATTATTTTGATTCTTCAGTTGGGATGAATGTCTCATACTTTTCACTATTTTCCAATTGAGAAACCTTAATACTTAAGGTAGCTATATAATATTCTTCAAGTGAATGTATCATCTTAGTAAGAACCTTCTCAGTTACTTTTTTCTTTGACACATTTCTTTTCAATTCTTTTTAAACATAATAGAAATGTTCGTTACAAAGTGATATAGTTTATTATTTGGAATAAATAATTTTTTAGAGAATTTTACATCTTAGAAACTTATTTTCGAAGGCTTGATCCATATTCTCAGCTTCATTTTCAAGTTGTGCCTTTTCATCATATAGTCCCTTGATAAAATAAAATATGTAGGTGAAAACTTAGGTAGGAACATTCATTAGATAGTTATTGATTTTTGAAGAAGATTCGCTAAGTGATTCAATAAATTCTTCTTCATCACTTCTTGAACCATATTCATAAAAAGTATCTTTATCAACTAATTTAATTGATATTGCTGATAGACTATCATTATGACTACATATATCTTTTTATGTATCCTTTTTCTTCTTAAAATTATTTCTCAGTTTTCATGCCTCTTTCTTCAATCTATTCTTTAAGGTTTTTCAATAAGACTCTTTGTTGACACTTACAGAGATAGGAATTGTTCTTTCCATCTCAAATAACTCTATTAGTTCTTCAAACTCAAATATTCACTTCATATAAGGCTGATACAAACAACTAGGACAATAAGATAGATCCAATCATAGGTGTAACCTATGCTCTGATACCAATTGAAGCGCCCAGTGGATCATGTATGTACACTAAGATGGGGGTGAATCAGTGTACACAAATTTTATAAATATTTATTTTATTTTCACTTACACCTTTTAATTTGAACCTCTTAACTTTTTAGAGTGAATGGATCTTTCCTTTTTACAAACATAATTATACCATATTCAAGACAGAAATAAAATGAATCACAGCACACCATATTTTTACTAGGTTCACCCTAGAAATAAGTTACTATGTTTTAACTATGTTTGGGATGATCTAGGACATAGATTATCCACTAAAAATCAATCAAAAATTATAAGTGGGTATCACCATGAAACCATGGTGGGTAGGTATGAACCTTTTCCCAAATTATAATAGAATTACACCAGTGTTATTTATACTTACATCCCACTAGTGTTTACAAACATAACACTAACATAATGATAAAAGATCACAAGAACTTCAAGCTACCATTTCAACACAAAACTAATCTTCCTCTTCGAGCCACTGAGAATAAACTGATTATACACTTGGTCACTTCAACTAAAACTCTTTGAATACTACTGAATATAATCAACATCACTACATGAAAATCATATCATTATAATCTTCAAAATTATTAAAATTTATCAATTCCACTTCAACTCACTTCAATATCTGAATGAACAAGTATATATTCCTCAATACACTACAAGTTTTCATCTTCTTTGATTTACTAAAAAATATTGCTTTATCTCAATTCTATTATTACACACATCAACATCATGTTTTCTTCATGAATGTAGATATCATCATCACATGTAATAATTTAATGAGTGTAATTATCCACACTATTTGTGTGTCTTATTTTTAAAATAACCAATGCACAACTATGTATATTGTTTTGGTCTTATTTATAAAAGTTCACAATTCTAGTAAGCCTACAAATACTGTCTAACTTGTATTATCAGTTTACTTTTTCTATTCATGCATATCAACATGTGAATTATTTATTTTTTGTCAAAATATCAATCAAAATTATATGAAAAATTCTTATTTTTCACAATACATAGAGTATCAAAATTTATTTTCTTCATGCATGTATCTTGTATGTATATGATTTTTAAAGAACAATTTCAGCTCCCTTTTCACAGATGAATCATGCATTTATATCACTTATTTCTTCTCATATAGTACAACACAAATACATGGTACTCACTACCTTTGTATCCATATAATTTCAATAATAGTACTATTGTGTAGATTAACTCATCTTACAAAAAATTCATTGCAATATTAATCACAAAATATGTTCTTCAAATAATACACGCAATACTACCTTTATACATTGACAACATTTCACACTTTATTATCAAAACTCTTCATATATCAGTATATGAACTACCTTTGTACTATTTTCTCTTTTGTGAAGCACATAGATAAGCTCACTGCCTCTGTATATTATTTCACACATAGATATTTCAAAAAAATCAATTGCACACACTCTTCGGATTATTTATAGGAAAACACAAATGGCACTAGTCCTATTCACTTGATCCTACTATGTTTACACACCATGCATTTTTTTATATTCTTAATGTAACAATATATTTATATGTGTCATGAAAAACAATATTCTTTGCATAAGAGGTTTAGTTCATGAGAATATTTGATCACGATAGTATAAGTTTGTGAATGTGTTACACAGAGCCTTCATGTGAATATGTGCAGCAACACTGGAACTTTCTTATGATTCGTGGGTTCACTCTCTTCTTCTTCACAAAATAGAATTAAATCATGTAATAGTTCTTTAGAAACATCATGTGAACATGTAGAATGTTACAAGAATGGATCAAGTGCATGGAACTCACTTTACAATGATCAAAGAACTTTGTATCCTCTATTTCTCTCTCAATATTCTCTATTGGATGTGAGATAAAACACACACATAAAATGAGCTTGGTCAAGGTATTTATAGATCGAATGTCACTGACTCAGTACCTCCTAAAATTAAGGAGATCAATTCATTTTTTATTAAGAGATTTTTATCTTTGAGTTACGTATCATGAACTGTCACTATCACGAAATAAAATAATTTTCCTCATTTTAAGTTTTTCTTCTGTTTGATCTTTTTTTTAGACAAGAAAATAGGCCAAAAATTGATTTTGATCAAACTTGAATTTTTATAATGAATAAATGATAATAAGAGTCTCATTTCAATCCTCAGACAATGTGATTGCATGGATATCATCTAGCGAGCAGAAGATAATCAGGCAATAATGATCAGACGTCTATGATGAAATAGATCGACATTGTATGTTCTTTTCATGTTTTTTTAAAATAGATGAATGGTGAAAACAGGTTCCCACATCAAAACCCCCACAGGTTGAGTGCTCTTTTATATTACAAGTCCCATAAACATCTTGGAATAATTGGTTGTCGAATACTCACTACTTCAGCTATCACAACACCATATCAGTGCCCTACTCCGCCATCATGTTTCCCCATCATTGTAGCACCGCACTTCTTCCATGTGCCCCTATGAGTGCACTTCACAAACCATATTCCACCTATATGGATCATCCAAGGTTTTATATTTCCACCTTAGTAGTGGTGTAGGTCCCTCATTCTAGCTAGTGAGTTTTTCCATATTTTTATACAAATCCCATTAAAAAACATAGCCAAAACCCACAATTGTAAAGCCAACACACAAAATCACTGATCCAAAAATTCTTCCTCAATGTTGTAAACATTGTTTCAAACTAAAATAACCAATGAAACAAGTTTTCCTAAACTATAAACCAGATCAACAATCACCATATTAAATGTTACTTCAACTGAAGTAACTCTTCCAATCATAACATCTTTTCCAACTTGTAGATAATTCTCAATAAAAATTCAATGGAATAATTTCATATCCAATTACTATCACATTTAATTTTTATAAATGAAGTGTATTTACAAAAATTAAAACACAAATATTACCTTCAATAAATTTGGGTTCTTCACTTTCATTGAGTTAAAATTTTACTTCAATAATTATTGCATGATATGATTATGTGTGTAATGAATTTTGATTATATTATGTTTTATTTCAACAAGTTTTATGGGATTTAAAACTAATATACATAACATATTATTTTTTATTAATCCTCACATAAATATTATGATATTTTTAAGGAAATTTATTTTTTAAAAAAACTTTTTTAATTTTTCTTTTTATAAAAGTCAATAGGAATGTTTTTTTAACTTATACGGCATGAGAGGATTTTCCTGATTTCATGAAATATTAATGAGTTTAGGCATACAATAAAATATTTCAAGGTTCTTTTCAAATAAAATTCTTTCCTTTTTAATTTTGTATCTTTTCAAAAAAAATAGAAAGGATATTTTCCTCAATAATTATTTCAAACAATATTTCAAAATAATTTTCGATCTAAGAAAGCATTATTTGATGTTAGTTTTTCTTTATTGGGAATATTATCCAAGGATACCATCCTTTTGATTTCTCTAGATGGTTTATATTTATGATTTAATGATTTTTATGAATCTCATTACTTTTCCATGGGTTATGAAATTATGAAATTTCATTATGTGATCTTTATATCCCTCCAATGCATTTGGTAAATTATTATATCTAATAAGATAATTATGGGAAAAAAGTTATTGTTCTTGATCTACTATGGGAAACAAGTTGAAGTGTTTGATCTCTTGTGAGAAACAAGTCAAAGTGCTTGATCCACTATCGAAAATAAGTGTTTATATAGGATTTGATGTTCTTGGTAGATAAACTTAACATATGAAATTTTTTGTATATTTATGATGAAGCCGCACAAAATTATGAAATGAACTTATGGTTCATGATTTAGTTATGATGAATTCACTTTTTTTATGATTTATGTCTTATAAAATATCAATTTTTTATTCCATAACTCATGTTTATGATCTTTGTTGGATTGGGTTTGAAATTTTTATGTTATGGTCATTATATAAACCCCTTATTCCTATATTATTCTTGATCATCAATTGATATCTCCCATTATTACCCTTACTAATCATTTGATCTCACCCTTTTCTTGTGTTTCCTTCCCCAAGTTATGAAGAATGTTGTTAGTAGAGTATGTATATAAAGTGTAATATGTGGAGTCTCTAAAAATTTATAGTTTTGGTGTGGATCGCATTTTTATTTATTTAATATTAATCTATTTAGATTTAATATTTATTCATAAAAATCATGGTCCATTATAGTTGGTATCAAAGAAGGTTTTAGACAATATTTGGTGATTAGGGTTAGAAAAAATTTATGAAACTCATGGGGATGGGACTAAGTATAGGATAAAATCTTAATTTTTTATAATGATCATTAATGTCCTAGGTTAAACCTATGGTTTTATAGAATAAATTGTCGTGATTTAGTCATTTTAGAAATTATTTGTCATAATTATGTGGTTATCCACTATGACTAGTGTTTCTCACACAATGATTTATAGTTTTATTCAATGGATGGAACCCAAAGGAACCATGTTAATGTTGAGTGACACATAAAATGCAATGATTTTCCTCCTAAGTAACCAAACATTATGGTATCTAGAATGTAGAATCATGAAGCTATTCTCACACAACTTTCTCAGGATGTGAATCATGTGGAGTTTCCAAATGATCAAAGGAGTAAAAAAACGTACTATTTAATATTTCATAAGGAAACATCCACCTTATTTTAGTAGTTTTTCTGATTTACCAGAGGCTATTTAATGGATCAACACCATTGAGAAAATATTTTTTATTATTCAATGCTCAGGATATAAAAAAATTGCTCTTGTTTTTTATCATCTGGAAGTTGAAGCAGATCAATTGTGGAATCTTATAAATAATATAATAAAAGTGGAAAAGATATAATATATGTAATGGGATGTTTAAGGGTAAATTATTCAGTAGGTAATTTTCTCATATTCTACGTACAAATATAGAGAAGGAATTTATTGACATGAAGCAAAAGTATGAATAATCCATTGGTACCTATGAGGAAAATTTTACAAGGCTTTAAAGGTATACCTCTGGTTTAAATATTAGCCCTGAAAGTAAAATTAATTGATTATTTTGTGGCCTAAAACCAAATATTAGAGCCATTAGCTATAAGAAACTTTATTAACTATGAATAAGTCATTAAATGTGTACTCAAAGTAGAAATGGAAATAGGAGATTCCCATCATTTTGTTGGTTTTGATAAGAAAAGAAAGTTCAAGTCTCATGAAAACTCAAATAAGTCATATCATGAAAAGAAATTCCTACCATAAACATTCTATAAATGTGGGAAGAAACCTCAAGGGACATGTTTGAATAGAACTAGGAGGTTCTTTAAATGTGGAAAGGCGGGTCATAAATCCCATGAATGTCTAAAGGTAATGAATAGGCTGGTTAATGCAATGGAGGAAAAGAATTTGTCAACTAATACACCACCAACACTCTAGTGTTTCAAGTTTAAGAAGATTAGGAATTATGAAAATCAATGCCCCAATTAAATGGATAATGTGGATAATAATCCAAAATAACCTATGAATACAAATGGAAAATGGAAAGCTTATGCAATGAAAATGGATAAAGTGAATCATGATAATTAGTTCACCCTTATTCTGCACCCCTTAGTTGGGAGTATCATGTTTGGTTTTGTATGAATGATTCCTATAAAATTATTATTGTTTATCTGTTAGATAAATTTCAGGGATTGTGGAGTAATAAAATCACATTTGATATTTTATCGATAAAAGGATGAACCTAAGCTTCTAATAAAACTGTTCTTATATAAGATTAGATATTTTAAAGGGTGAATTATCTATTGTAAGTGTATATGTATCCATGTAATATTAACATAAGAGTTAGGGATACCATCATGGGTTAATGTGTTAACACCCCTTTTGATATTTTTATATGATATCAAGATTAAGGATATTTTAATGTACATTTATGGAAATGAAACCCTTTGGTTTTGAATAGAGTGAAACTTTTATTTGAAGATGAATAGATTTAATCTTTGTGTATATATGATTAAAGGTATTGGTAACCTTTAGGGTTTATCTTACCTTTGAAGTGGATATAATAATGAATTATAGTCAATCACTTTACAAAGTCAACACACTTAATTACAATCAGAGAATATTTCTCATTGGATCTAAATTCCATAATATACATTATGAAATTGGTAAAGTTTCATAGAATACCACATTCAATTGTATTTTATCAAAATATGGAGTTTACCTTGATGTTTTGGAAAAGTATTTAGCAAGATATTGATATTGAGTTTTGTTTCATCACTGCATATCATCCTCAGATAGATGGTAAGTTTGAGATAATAATTCAAACCCTAAAGGATATTTTAAGATATTGTTCCATCGCTATCAAAGGTGGTTGGGATCAAAACCTTCCTCAAGTTGATTTTTATATCAATAATAGCTTTCACTTGAGCATTCATATTTCTCCATATGAAACCCTTTGTAGAAAGAAGTGTATAACCCCAACGTACTGGAAATAAGTTGCAGAAATAAAGATGTTGGGACCTGAGGAGGCTAATGATGTGGCAGAGAAGGTTATAGTCATTCAATAAAATGTAAAGACAACACAAAGTTGAAATAAATGTTACACTGATAATAATATATGTGATCTAGAATTTGATGTTGATGAGAAGTTATTTCTCTAAATCTCTCTATGGAAGAAAGAAGGGAAAACTAAACCCTAAGTATATGTTCCTTTTTAAATACTTGATCATTTCGGTAAAGTATTTTATCCTTTGACACTTCCACAAAATCTCTCTCAAGTTCATAATATGTTCTATATATATCTTGTGAGGAAGTACATACCTGATCCTTCACATATACTAAACTCATAGATTATACCGTTAGAGTAAGATGATTCTTATTAAGAATAAATGGTAGATATTATGGATCGTAGATTGAAATTTATATGAAACCAAACAACACATCTAGTTAATTTTTTGTGGTGAAACCACCAATTTGAGCAAGCTATGTGGGAACCTGAGGATGTGATGAGGTAGAGTTATCCTCATTTTCTTGTATTCAACTAAAAATTTTCAAGGGAAATTTTCATTTTAATGGTGGTAGAATGTAACAACCCAATATGTTTTTATTTAATTTTATTTCTTTGATAGCTTGTGTTACACACAATAGCAAGTTTAAACAAACTGTGAAATATTATAAAAAAATTATGTATGTTATAATCTATCTGTTATATTGGTAGTAATGAAAAGGAATAAATAATTTATAAAATAAATATAAAGTTCTAAATAAATATTAATATATTTTTATGTTCTTATAAAATAGTCACACAATTTTTTGTAAAGTCATTTTATTATTCAAAAAAATATGTTTTCTTCAAAAAATGAGTTTATAATCTTTTTATGAGTGACTATAAATTAATAGAAGTTATATAAAATGTATGTTAAAATTTTAATTTCATTTTTTAATTAATTATTGAAAATTTATCTTAAAATTAATTTTTTATAATTTTCTGAAAATATTTATTTTTCAAGGAATAATGAAAAATACCATTTTTTATTAAAAACTATATTTTATTTTAAAGTTTTTACAAGTTAAAATTATTTTTTTGATTCATTTAAAATTTAAATCATCTTATTTTGATTTAAAATAACCAAATTATGGTTTTTAAGTTGATTTTATACTTTAATTTAGTATAAAAACATTTTATATTTAAAAAGGACAATTTTCAGAAAAAAAAATTATTTTATTTGAGTTTAGCCAATTTTATTTTCAATTAAATTCTAAAACCTATTTGTTTTTAATTTTTGAAAATTTATCCCATATTTTGAATCAATGGGTCTAAAGTTATAAAATAGTTCACTTTTGTCAATATGAAAAGTAACCTTAGTAATTTTGTTACCACGGTAAAGGATAAATCAGGTAATTAAGGGTAAAAGTAATATGATAAGGATAATAAAATTAAACTAATAGTTTCCCCAATTTTATTTTATGAATTAAATTCTACCCTTAACATCTAAGGTTAAAAATATAGTAATTTAATGGACATTTTTCCATGAAAATGACTTAGATATTATTAAAATTCAAGAAAGTGAAAAAATGTCACACTTTTATTTTTAATAAGTTTAATAGTTTTAATATGAGTTTTACCATAAGATATGTTCGAATATAAATATTATTTTTAAATATAAAAGATTTATATTTATCATGTTAATTTATTAATAATTTTTAGGAATTAAATAATTACCCTAAATTCATACACAACGTTGATGCAGTAATTTTTTAATTAAGAGAAAAATCAAATAAATGTTATTAAAAATATTATAAGTAATAAAATTTCAGATATATAAGGTGATCCACGAGTTCCATAGATGACCTTGACATGTTATAAATGTAATAAAATAGTTGGTTTAAATTTTACATGTTTTCTTGATGTTTTTAATGTTGAATTAATGAATAGTTATTAAAATTGACATTATGAATATTTTATAGTAAATAATATTTTATTAAATGATATAAAATTCCTAAAAATATTAAAGTATCCAAATGTATTGTGAAAATGTCTGAAATCTCATCCAAAATCCATTTATGGGTCTTTTGTCATTTTATAGTAACTATATTAACCCTCGAATAGTAAAAATACATGTTGTCATGGTAAGAGTTAAAGAGGCTAAATAAGGGTTAAAACCAAACGATAACATTATAAATTTAGTCAAAACTTATATAAATATTATTTGATGAAGCGTATTAGACACTTATCACCTAATTATCAAATTTTAGTTTGTTAATGGACACTTTTCTATGAAAATGACTTATATATTATTTAAATCAAAGATAGTTACAAAATGTCACTCTATGTTTAATATATTTTATGTTTCCACATGGGGAAAAAGGAATATATAAAAAAACATAAATGTTAATTTTAATATTAATGAAATTATTTTAATTATATAAATTTATTTTGAATTTTTAAAAATTATATAATTACATTAAAGGCTTCTCTAATGCTAAAAGAATATTTATTTAATTAACTGAAAAAAATAATTGATTTTAAAATATTAATTTTCATATAATTTGGAGTATTTAATGTATTTAATAAATTATATATATATATATATATGTTATATATTACATATTTTTTAAAACATATTATTCTAATTTCCCATTTTTCATGTTATATTTGAAGTCTAATTAAATTAATAGTGACAAAATTCACATTAATTTATCAAAATAATGTTTTATTAAATTATTTAAAATTAATAAAAATATTATCATAGGACATTTTAATGTAATATAGATTTAAAAATCATAAATGTTCCATTTTTGGGTCATTTTACCATCTATAGTAACATTATTAACCCTTTCTAATTAAAATAATGATTACCACAGTTAAGGTCAAAAATAATTAACCAATGGGTTAATCAAAATTATATGGTTTAACATGACACCTAAACATGTATAAATTGTATTTCTTGATAATATTATAACCATATCCTATATTATCTTATAATCCTTTTCCATTTTGTGGCATTTGGCATGATAAATGAATTTATTATAACTTATTTTTTTGAGAAATTTCAAACATGCCCCTCACCTCAATTATAAAGGGCCCCTCCTACCTCAATTATTTACACTACATTTAACCTTATATATTTACCATAATATATAAAATTATCTTATAAACTTCCATATACACATTCTGGTGGTTCTAGTCTTCTCAAAAGACCAACCTTATAGCCCTTTTGAGGGAATCTAAAGGAGATGTTTCGAAGAAGAGATAATTTCTTTAACTGGTCACTTTATTTTTATACTATTTATTACCTCCTATAAATCTATTATTTTTATTATAAAATAATAAATTAATTATCCTCAATATTCTTAAACATTATTATGATTATAAAAATACAAATATACACCTTCTTTCTCATCAAACAAGAAGTGAAAGTATTGTTCATGCGTTCATACAGTTTACCGTCTCCATGTAGCGATACAATTCCTTTTTATATCTATAATTTATATGAATGATTATAAATGTATATATAATTATTATATAGTATTTTTATACCATTATTAATATTATTTAAATGATGATACCAAGATCAAAGTATAAGGACCAAGACTACCAGACTGAAACATGCTCGGAGAATGAAGCAGTTATCACCCAAAACAATGATTTCAATAAACAATTATTAATAAATGGGTGATAAGATGTTATAAATAAATATTACATGGTATGATAGAATTAATTTTATGTAATAAATTTATAATAAATCCATGTTTATTATACATGAGGTTTGAACATGAATGAAGACAGACAAGACTTAAGGTAAGGGAATTTTTAACTCAATTTCCTTCCGTTGAGTTAAACTTCTACTTAAATGATTAGGTCATGCTATGACTATGTGTGAAATGATTTTTGATTATCTTAAATTTTATTTCCACTTATTTTATTTTTATTTAAAACTGATATACATAATCAATTCTTTTATATTAATGTACTCTTAAATATTATTATATTTGTAAGGGACTTTCTTTTAAAAAAATATTTTTTAATGTTTATTTTTACAAAAGTAAAAAAGGAATTTTTTTAACTTATAAGTCATGATAATATTTTACCAATTTCATTATGACTTAATTTTATTAATCTTCATATACAATATTATAGGGTTCATTTCAAATAAATTTTTTTCCTTTTTAATTTCACAGCTTTAAAAAATCAAAATAGAAAGGATATCTTCCTCAAGAATTATTTCTAGTAATCTTTAAAAACCATTTTCCATCTAAGAAAACTTTATTTGATGTTACTTATGATTTATTGGGGATATTATCCAAGGATACCATGCTTATTATTTATCTATATGGTTTATTTTTATGATGTAATGATGTATATGAATCTAATTACTTTTCCAAGGGATATTCAATGATGAAATGTTTATGAAAAAAAATTATTTTAATTGGTTCTAATATGATTAATGATTTATGTTAATGTGGAACACATATGTATGGTTTTCATTATGTGATGGGTGGGACCTATATCTCCCCCCAATACATTGAGTAAAGTATTATATCTCATAATATAATTATGATAAAAAATTCATTGCACTTGATACACTATGGGAAACAAGTCTAAGTGCTTGAACCATTATGAGAAACAAGTCAAAGTGCTTTATCCACTATGGGAAATAGGTATTGATACCTGATCTGATGGTCTTGGTAGATAACCTTGACATATGAAATTTTTTCTATATTTATGATGATGACACACTCAATTATGAAATGAACTTATGGTTCATGATTGAGTTATGATGAATTATATTTTTTTACAATTTATATCTTATTAAATATTCATATTTTATTCCATAACTCGTGTTTATGATCTTTTTTATATTGGTTTTGAGCTTTTTACATCATGGTCATGATATTACTCCCTTATTCCTATATTATTCTTGATCATTAATTGATATCTCTCATGTTTAGAATTACTGAGAAATTAAGCTCATCCTTTTCTTATGTTTCCTTCCCCATGTTGTGAATAATTTTTTAGTAAGGTAGGCCTATAAAGAGTACTATGTGGAAAGATATTTATGTAATATGTTGAAGTTCTATCATAAAATAATAATATTTTATATCTAATCTCTGAAGACTCTAAAACCTTATGGTTTTGGAGTGGAGCTTATTTTTATGTTTTTAATATTCATCTATTTAGATGTAATATATATGTATAAAAATCTTGGGTTGTTATAAATACCTTTAAAATTTCCTTGAACTACCAAAAGTAGATAGAGGATTGATTTTTCATGAGCCCTCCCCACAAAGATACCACAAAAAGTGGAAAGAGATATTCACTGTCTATGTCCCACCTAAAATAGGCCTCGGGTTGGTGAATAACACTGAGGGTATAATAATCATATAGTGGGAGGAATTTCCCTCTTAGAAAACATGAAAAATAGAGAGATAAGAAAGATACATCAATCAACACCTACTTAGACATATTTGTAAAAGAAATCCCAAGTGCATATGTGAAATTTCATACATTACTAAAATAAATGAAAGGAAAACTACAAGTACCAAAAGATAAAGATATAAGTGATCACAAAGCCCAAAAATCTCCTACGAAACCACAAGATAGTAATATCCAACCCAATATCCAACCTAATCCTACTAACCTGAAAATCGTTTATATATACATGGGGTGAGCATAAAAGTATACTCAATAGGATCCTCCTTGGATATTCTCATATAAAATATAATAAAATCATGCTAAATCATAGTGAACATAAATTAAACTAACTCATACCCTAAACAGGTATACTAAGTTCCTAATATCATCATGGATAACTCCCACTAAGTGTCACATAAAATAGAGAATGTAGTATAATGATGAAACATCAAGGGTACCCTGCTCCCACTTCCCCACTGGTTTGCCGCTCTTCCCCAACATCACACGTCCCGATACATCTCTCTATAAAATAAGATATCCAAAACAAACATAGTAAAGTCATCACAATATTCACCTCATGTATTACATCATCACATAATCCCATCCACATATCCATATATAGAAACCGAGTAGTTTTGGGAGCCACTATAGATTATATGAAGTGTATCATACATCGAGTATTATACCTCAATCCATTACAACCTATCCATGTCATACCTAAAATAATCCTTTGGATACTATATCTAGAGATACATGTGTATAAAATAACCAAAATAAATCACACCCCTCTACACACATATATGGGGAAACTAACCACCATACATACGAGGGAAAGTAACTACTAAAATAAGAGATTAGGGATAGAGTGGGTAGTCATCCATCCATCCTCCCACTGGGATGTTAGGGAAAACACTATCCCAGAGTCCACTAGGTTTCATTCACCCTAACCTACATGGGTGGGGTAGTGTATGAAATCAAAAAACATAAATGGATATAATATATCTCACAACCACACTATGGACATAACCGAGTCCTAAGATAAACTACAGTTATTGCCTGTTGGACACTCAGTCGCCACTATAAGGGACTGGATTTCCTATAATAATTGTTCCATCATGATTTAGATGATGTGTAGATGGGATCCTCGTGATTATTCTATTGTGGGGGTCTGTGTTGTGAACAATCATGAACATTAGGATACCACTGTCGCTCTTACTGGAATCTCTCAATGTTTCCCTCATTCATAACTGGGTACAGACCTACTTTCCAAAGGTAGGCAATCACCTGGGTTTTTAGGCTCAATGACTCTTAGATACTCACATTGTTCGAGAGGATGGGAGGTCGGTCTCATTTCACCCTTTTGGGGGGGATTATTTCCTACTCTGGGACTCTCTTATAGATTTAATATATTACTGTGAATATCATCCTAATCTTGATACGTGAATGGTTAACCTGATAAAATGATCATGGGTTAATTCTCTATTAAGTGTCAAAAAACTGGGGATCTTTAGTGAATCCATCTGTATGTATCTAAGGTTCTCCAGCATTCTCCTATAATTGGTGGTTTCTTATGTGATAAATCCTTATAATCAATAGCTTTGGAATGTGATTCCACTTATGGAGGTAGTTAATATTACGAGTAGGGGATTGAGCCATTATGATGTGTTCTACATATCTTAGTTATTATGGGGATCAAAACTCACATAGTTTGTTGGGCATGTGCAGTTTAATCGTCATGCGAAAAGGAATTATATAGGTGCTCTAGGAAACCAGGTTTTCAAGATCATGGATTTGAGGGACATCTTAAATATCCCGATTAGGTATAGAATTAGAGTTGTTGTAGTTCATATTTTTGGGGCTTATACACTATAGTTTCCCTTGTCATTGTGAAGACTCATGGTGGAGATGATGTGATTATTGTAGTTCCCTAAGACCATGTGGGCTATGATCGGTGTGAGAAACAAGGGGTGTAAAATGATCATTTTCCATTTCTAATTATGTAGAACTTATTTAATAGGACTATCCTAGGGGGTTTATTATATATCTTCGAACTCAAAGAGACATCCTACATATCCTGGTTATGAAAGGAATCAAAGTAATCGTAGTTTAGTTAATTTCTCAGTCTGTTGATAGATAGATTAGAGTGATCATCCCATGGGAATGATTGGGTCATAATGGTTTAAATGGTATTTACATAAGGCTTACATAGAAATGGATTTTAATTTGATATCAGTACTTAGGAAGGAATCTTGTGTATCCTGGTTATTGCATGAATAATATTTCTTGTAATTTAATCATGCCCTTAGGATTGGCCCAAAGTTATATTCCCTTGTGTTGAGGATAATGTTTCATTCCACTAATTGGAGTTTTACATACATATGTTTCCCTATTGGTGGAGACACATAATATGAATGATATGATTATTTCAACTCCCAAATTTAACATGATCTATGCTCATTGTGAGAAACAAGGGATGGAAATGATCAATATCATCGGTATGGAGAGTGGGGAACTTACATATCGGTACATCCTTATGGAGCTTTAACCATGAATATGTGGTCTACGTATCTATAATATGGAAATAATTAGAGTGTTCTTAGTTCATTTGTTCAATTCCTACATGCTAAGGTTGTCCTAGCTATTGGTACATATCATGTTATGTCACTGGTCAGGGCTTACACTCTGAGGACACCCTTGTGACCTGCTTGCATGCCTGCCTTGAGTTGATTGTCCTCTTGTCCTTATATATAGGATAATACCTTCCTGGAATATCTAAATACAAATAAATTATCTAGTTGTTCATTCTAGAGTACTTTGTGTAACCCAGGTGGTATATTCGGAGGTTTTCATATAATCAAAGTTGAATTATCCAAAGGACATCACAAGATCCTGGTGGTCTATCCTGGAAGCCATCTCATGACCTAGCTAGCTTGTCTAGAGGGTGTATCATGATCCAATTGGCTTGCCCTGGTGTAATTTTCAAGATCTAACTAACACATATAGAGGGTGTTGCAGGATTCAATACGATATGTCTCAGAGGTTGTTGCATATCTTGGATGACACTCTTCAAGGGCATCACAAGACCTAGCCAACATGTCTAGAGGGCATCGCGAGTCTCAAATGAATTTCTCGGAGGGTGTCATGAGTCTCAGATGAATTTCCTAGAGGGTTTCATGAGGTCTTAGTTGACATATGAAGATGCATATGTGAGACTTAGTTGACATGATTTTGTGATGTTATATGAGTCAGGAGATGTATCTGAAGGACGTTGTTAAGGCTTGGGCGATAGGCCTAGATGGATTTGTGGGACTAAAGTGGCATGCCCAGTGGGAACTATGTGAATTTATTTGACATGTCTAGAAGACTTCACATGGCCTAGGTGTCATACTTAGGGAGCTTCATGTGATCTGGGTGATAGATCCTCATGATATCACATGTCTTGGATGGCTTACGCAAAGCGCATGAGGATCAGCATACATGTTTTTGTTTAAGTCTTTTAACTATAGTCTTTTTTATATCCCTTGTATTGTGAATACCTTAGATTTATTCAGTATTGGTTTATTTTTAATCCCATGTGGCCCAATAGATGTGCGGCATGTTCTTTTCATATCTTTCCAGAAGTCCTTTGCATGATCTATGAATGATCACGTGAAGTTCTTTTTTCATGGAACATGATAACTTCATATATTCACCAGTGTATTACCTGACAAAATACTTTCTGGTCACTAGATCATCCAATCCAAGAAATCATATATGGTACTTGTACAAAATTCCTACAGTTATTCCTCTTGGTTGTGATAGGTATCCATGAATTTTTCATGCTGGGGTGGGGAATTTAAAGGCCTCTCTACCCCGGTTGTTCACCAGTTTTCACATTGTATATTTCATGGATCTAGGCTAGATTCAACGAAGGGGTATGGTTCCATGTGTCTTTGAGATCCTTTTTTGCAGATTTCTTTGAGGGCATCACCTGATTTTCAGATATCGCGAGTCCCTATCATCAATGTCTCCATTATTGGATTATTTCCAATCAATGTTCAATTTATTTGATCACACAAGAATGTCTAAGGACTACTATATTATCATATCTCCATGTCCAAGGGTCTTTGTGAGATCAAAGTGCCTATTGAAAGACATTCTCAAGATACTTTATGCCTTTCCTATGACATTTCGCGAGGCAAGGGTGGTTTGTCTGGGGGTCTCCTACGAAATCAAGGTGACTTGTCCAAGAGTCTTGTAGGACTGTGTTGTGGACTTCCTTGGTGTGTTGCGTGATTTTTATGACTATGAGTGATCTCTCCTCCTCCCTCTTTTAGTTACTTTGTTTATTTTAAAAACTTCGGAAGTCATGCGAGGTTGCACAATTATTTTCAAGGACAATTAATCTATTTTTTTATGATGTTTCACATGACCAACAGGGGTCCTATGGAGGTGTGCGATAATTTTATAGACAAATCCATTCGTTTTTCCTTAGGGAGACAAAAGGGAAATCGCATGGTTTCTTAGACATACCCTAGTTTTTTTTTTGCGATGAGGCTGACAATCCCAAGGGCTATCGCGAGTGAGGCGGGTATGTCTTTAGGGAATTATGGTGTCTTGAGGACCATTAGGGATGCATTGAGTGATATTTTATGACTACGATTAGCTCTCTCCTCCTCCGCTTTTATTTCCTTTGTTTATTTTATACAATATTTAAGGTTCATGTGAGATTTTCCAGATGTTTTCAAGGAAAAGTATCCTTCCCATTAGTGATGGGTCGCATGATGTTAACAACTTCTAGATGTTTTTCCCTTTGAATATTTTCCTCCTTGTTTTCAAAGGATTTTTAAGCTAGATTGCCAAGTGTTCGCTGTTGACAGACTGTGTGGCCTAAAAGAGTTGGAGGGATTGTTCTGTTATAGGTTATCCACTATGTGAGGAGTGTTCACGTGACCTTATAATGGTCACATGATTGCAAGTATTTTGAAGGCTCGTGTGATCTTTAGGTCTCAACCACCTTCTTCTTCCTTTTCCCTTGAGGGAAAAATAATACCCATATTCATATATTTCTCACTTTGTGAATTTTTCGATGCTCATTTGGCGGGCATCAAAAAGCACACAAGCATATAAAGATCTACATTAATTACTTCTTTTCTTTTTATCAATTGCATTCATCAATTTATTCATTATCTACTAAATTAACCATTAACATTATCTCACATTAAAAATTATTATCCAACAAAGACAAGTCCATTCCCTCAAGGCATAATCCAAACCAATTCTACGTTTTATAAAGATCGAACACTTATTATAATTTTCATTCTATCAAGAACCAACCCCATGGGTTAAGTCATTATTTATTCATTATTAGCATCTTTCCACAAACCAGGTACTCTAGGAAAACCATCCTAAGCTGGAACCAAGAGGAAACATGTAACCAAGAACATTCATTTTCCTCAAGAAGTGGGTAAGGAATGTAGAAAAAATAAGGAACCCATCCATCATCCATTAAACATATTTATAAATGAGTATCCTAGATCTCGGCATCACGTTAACAATGGTTAATCCCAACTTCAACCCATTACATCAACTCCAGTGTCATCCCTGATACCCAAATACATATCCCCATGCATCTCTCCATCACAGGAATCAACTATTACCACATAATCCAGGCCTCCCCACCCCACATCATAATAGCCATCCCAGGATCATCTATCCCAGGCTCATGTCACATCTCATGGAAAATCTCACATCCAGAGCACATCACAAATACATAGGAAATAAACATAGTAAATAGGGAAACTAGGACCTTAAAATAATGTATTCATCCTTCACACATAAACGAAATCTCATTTATTTAAACACAAGGCACTCTAACTTCTCAAGAAAATGGATAACTTATTTAATTACCTGAGATTTTCATACATAGATATTATATCTAAATATATGGATATTCATTACATATCATAACAAAACCATTCAAGAACTGTATGGTTTTAGTGAATTTGAAAACTTATAAACTTAAAAAATGGTTCATAAAACATCTACATTCTCTCCTTTTTATTCCTTCATAACTAGAACCCTTTTTGATATATCATACTTAATACCTTTATTCCTATCCTGGGGAAAAGAAATATAAGAAAAGGGTGAGATCATATGCTTAATAATGGTAAACAAGGGATATATCAATCATAACATAAGTATAATGGTATAAGAACATGAACATAACATTTCAAAATTATATATTTTATATCAAATATCATAATCTTGAGTCATGGAATAAATCATAGAAGTTCATAATAAATGAATCATTAAATAATAACTTTGGCATAATAAATGTAATTATGTCATAAACATAAGCATAGAAAGTAATTTCCTTAGTAGTCAAGGCTCTTTTCCAAAACTATCATATTTGAATGGGTTAACTCCCCAAACCATCATAGTAGTCAATGTTCACTCTCAAGACTATCAAAGTGTACAAAGTCTCTTAATGAACCAGTTTTACTTCCTATTCCGATATTGTCTTACTAAACTGGGTTCACTCCCTATTCTAATCCTATCTATCTCATGAGATATAAATAATTACCCAATTAATTAGAGGAAGATATAGGTCCCAAACATCACATAATGAAAACTATACATATGTGCATCATTATAATATAAATCATTTGTCGTATCAGAACCTATTAAAAAGAAATGGGTTTCATCAACATTTTATCATAGAATAATCCGTGGAAAAGAAATGGGTTTCATAAATATCATTTCATAATAAACATAAACCAACCATAAAGTTAATAAGGATATTATCCTTGAAAAATATACTCATTAATGTATAAGTAACATCAAATAATGTTATCTTCGATGAAAAATAATTTTGAATGATCACTTCAAATAATTATTAAAAAAATAACATTTCCTAAATCATTTATTTTTAAAGATCCAAGAAATTATAAAGGAAAAAAATTCTTTGAAGATAACCTTGTAATATTGTAAAGGAAACATCAAATTATTAAGTCATTATTAAGGTGGTAAAATCTACTCATGTCGTATAAGTTAAAAAACATTCCTTCCATATTTTTTTCTAAAAAGTCACAAAGAACCTCGTTTAGAAAAGGAAAAAAAGAATCATTTCAAATCATTTTGTAAAAATAAAAAACGTGAGTAAAAAGAATTTAAAAATTATAAGGGGATGTTAAAATCATTTTTTTTTTAAAAATTAGAAAACATTGTAATGGAATAAAAATAGTGTTCTAAGGGAAACTTTAAAAGGATAATTTTTCTTTTAAAATAAATTCTTTTATATCATTAAAGTGAGTGTTAATTGAATGATTAGATTAGGTATATCAATAATAAATAAACATAAAACTAGTAGAAATAAAATATATGGTAATAAAAATTCATCTCACACATAATATTATCATTTCATAATCAATTAAGTGTAAATTTAACCTAGTTAATGGAAATTGATTTAAGAAATCCCTTTCCAAATGTAATCAGTCAAATAATATGCCCCAAAAAAGTAATAATTATCAACTTAAATATTTAATACCATTAAGAAAATTAGATTCATGATATGATATATTAATGGGTATTATATAAACTACATAAAAGAAATAAGTGGTGAATAAGGCATCTATCTCACAAAAGTACGAGTGATAAGATAAGCTATTACCTCGTGCTTCCCTTTAGTTTTTCATACTTTAACATTCTGTATAAAAGTTTAAATAATTTTATTAATTAATTAAATTACTATAATAATATTTATAATACCTTATATGATATTTTTATAACATATTACCACATGTTAATTAATAATATTTCATTATTTTAATTATTTTGGGTGCATTCGTTTCATGGTTTCATGATGAGTTCGTTTGTGTATAATTATGGATTTTCCTTTAAAATTAAAATAAAACTACAATAGTGAAATGAAATTATATTAATAAACTTATATAAGTTCAAATGGTCCCATATATCATATTTATTTATAATATGAGTATGATTCATTTGATAAAATATTAATGGTAAATGTTTACTTTATTTTGATAGTTTTTCTGACCACCACAAACTAGTTTTGTTTTATTTAATATTATGTCTACATATTAGTTACATAACATGAAATAGGTTATAATATACCTATTAAAATATGATTTAACAGGAATAATAATTTTCTGACTATAATTTAAGGAGGTAATGAAAAACAAAAAAAATATATTATCCGCAGAGACGGTTAACCACCATAATTTGGACAATGGTTTTGTTTATTTGAATAAAAGTATATATGAAAAGGGTTGGGTAGAAGATATTAAATTATCGACAAAACATTATATTATATAAATTATATTGGAATTATTATTATTTTATGTTTTAAATAGGTAAATAGAATGTAGAAAAGTAAAATAAATTTAGAGAGGTTGTTTGATAAAGTTGCCTCTTGAATATCATCTCTTGAAGGACCCCTTAAGGAACTTGGAATTGGTATTTGGGAGATGCCAGAATCACTTGGATGTGGTGAGAGTGGTGAGGATAGGGTTAGAAAAATATTTTAATATCTTCAATGATTTTTAGGAGAAATGGGGTGGTGAGGGGTGGTTTTATACTTGAGGAGGGGTGGTTTTAAGTGGTCAAATAATGATTATTTTATATTTAAAGTCAACCACATTTGGGTGGAATTAATTCCAAATAATTTGTATGATATTTAATGTTTTAAAGTCTATATAAGTTCAATAAACACATAAAACACTCATTTAATATTTTATTTTTTAGGTATTTTAAGATTTTACCTTTTAACTTTAACCTGCTACATTATTACACCTATACTGCAGCAATTTTTTTACCACGATAATGTTTTTAGGCCTAAAATTGAAAATGAAATTATAAACTAATTTTTACCACTGGATAATAAATATGGATTCCATTTTTATAAATTCAAAACAGAAAATTTGAAAAATTACATTTTAAATTAAACTATCAAAACGCAACAAAAAGAGTTTTTTGGAAAAATGTGTTTTTAAGCCAAAAAATGTACATATACCAAAATAAGGTATAAATAATGATTAAATGTAATTTATTGGATCATATATATATATATATAAAGTACTTAAGTTAATTTTAGATAAATTTAAAATCATAAAATGACTTTTAAATATAAATAAAATGAGGGTTTTATAAAAAACGGTATTTTTTACTATTCACTAAAAATTAAAAAATTTATAAAAATATAAAAATATTCATCCTAAGATAATTTTTGACATGATGAATCAAAAAATGAGGTTAATTTTATAAAATTTTAAAAAATTAGTTATATTTATTTTCTCATAGAAAGCAATAAAAATTTCTTTTTAAAGAAAACATATATTTAAAGAACAAAATGAATTTACAAAAAATTATGTGTTTATTTAATGAGAATAAATTAACTCATTAAAAATTAGTTATAAAATTATATATTTCATAATGTGGTTAATATTATTCATTCCCACCAATTTAATAGTTATGTTATAATGGTCTTGTAAAAATAATAATATTTTTAAGTTCATTTAAGCTTGGTTTTCTTTGCAAAATAAGACATTAGAGAGATTAAATTTATTTTAAAAAATGAAATACAATAAAATATTGTGGTGTTACATTATACCCCCCTTAAAATGAATTTATCCCTCAAATTTTTTTCACTCGGATAAAAAAAGATGAGGATACCTTTACCTTATCACATCCTCAGGTTCCGTCATAGCTTCCTCAAATTAGTTGTTTCACTACAAAACTGTAACCCGTTGAGTAGTCTTATTTCAAAAAACTTTATCTCTATGATTAAGAATCTATACCAGTTGTTCTTTAAAATAAATATCTTGCTCCATTGGTACGAACATTGAGTTTAGTACATGTGAAGGATCATTTATGTACTTCCTCCAGAGAAATAAATGGAACACATCATGAATGTAACACCCCAGGTAAATAAAGAATCTGACATTTTCATATTTATCCATATTGGTGAATAAAATATTAATATGAATTTAAAGGGGATGCTATGCTCGATGGCGTACCCAACACGCAACAACGAGTTTCTTGGGAATCTTACGTTGCACTCTAATAATAAAATAATATTATTTTAAATGGAAGTTAACATGTAGCCGTTGTATTCGCAGGAATGGATAGAAATAACTAAAATATGATTATATATGTTTTTAAATGTTTTTACTAATATCCAATAAAATATAAAGGCTTAAAATACGGAAAGAATTCAATTTTAGGCGTATATGCCCTAGTTTTCACTAAAGGTTCACTTATCGCCTTTTGATGGCGAACCGTCATTAAATATAGTTTTGTTCACTCTTATACATCCTTTTGGACCAAATAAAACTCTTCTTTAGAATCGGGACATCAAAATTTACTTTGTGTAAATTTTTGGTATCTTTCTGATAAAGTTCATTTTTTTAATGAATAGTGTAAAATGTTGTATTTTAATTCGAAACCTATTTTTTAATCTAATTTATTTATATGATTAGATTATATTTTAAATTGGTTTTAAAGTGAAATTAGAATATATTTTTACCATGAAATCCAATAGTGGTCGTTGGAATTAATTTCACTTTGAAATCAGACTTAAACTAGTGTGAATCTTTTGATACTTATCATTTCATAAAAACATGCTATTTGTCATGACAGCGGGAATTAATAATTAAATTAATTAATGTGACTTATATGTTTTGAATTTTTTAAAATAGACTTCATTTTTAAATTCGGAATATCAAATATAGATTAGGGTGAATTTTTGGTAATTTTCTGAAAAACTTCAATTTTTGATGAAAAGTGAAACCACTAAGTGGTACTTATAAAAACTGATTTTCCGTTTAAATGAAATTTTTCCACCTTTGTGTTTTGAATTTAAAAAATCCGACATAAATGGTTGTCATTAAGAATTAAAATGTGGTTCAATGGGATTAAAAATAATTTTTTGGTGAATAGTAACTTATTAAGTTTTTAATCGCGATTAGAGGTAATTAGTGTAGTTTATGGTAAGAATAATGTTTTAATAAAATTAAATGACCTAGACACATGTCCTACCCTCATTTTATGTGTCATTTCAGACCAAGACAATCCATGGGTCAACTTGGGGACCCCATGGAGCCACTTTGGTCTGTAAATGACATAAATAAATTTTTATTTAATGTTAAAGTAAAAATGAGACAAACATGAAATGTTTTACTAAAACAATTTTTACATGGGGTTATACAAATCATATTTTTGACTATAAATATTAATTAGAAATCTAAAAATATTTCCTACATCATATTATTTTTTTATAATTTTTAGACATTAAATAAATTAAATTATTTATGACATCATGATGATGCAGCGATGACCTCATTATTTAACGATTTAAATAAAATGGAAATATAATGTAATATCTAAGACCTAAACATGTCCAAAACCTATTGGATGAGTGGATATCGAACCCTTATCACCTTATCCTAGAAATACATCAATGTGGGACCTTTAAAATCCGAAACTCTTTTGAAAATAAAGTAACATTTTGTAACTTTACAAGAGTGCCCCTCCTCTCCTCTTATAAAAGGCCCCCACCTCTACCTCCTTACCCACACTCCCAAAGCCATTGGCTCGGCCAACCCCTGCCCATTTTGTCTCTCCACTTACCTCTCTTACTCCTTGAAGCATAACTTTGGGCAGAAGTCTTCCCAAGGAAGCCTTTGAGCTCAAACCAAAGGGAGTTACCCGATTTTAAGGTAATGTCTTCTTTTGAGTCCTTTTGTTTTATTTTGATTCTCCAACCCCCTAAACTCTTTTTATTATTTTATTTTGTAACAAATACAGTATCCTCAATATACTAGGATGTTTTTATAATAATTATTCGAGCTAAAATTACACACACCTACATCTAATGGTTAACGAACATACTGTTTCCGTGGATGGCGAATTTATGCCTCCCGAAACGATGATTGTTCAACATTCTTTTAACACCTTCAAAGGTGGCCATTAAGATGTAACTATATTTATATATGATATATAATATGTTTATGTTTTACTTAAGATTCTGTATTTTTCATTTTTTTTCTTACCTTTATGGCTTCCATTATGGGTATACGCGATATCTTCATTTTAGGAAGTGCGGACTACCGCCCCCTCAAAGTGATGTGATTCGTTAATGCCATACGTGGGACATATAAAGGATGGATTTAATGTTATTATATATGATTTTATACTGGAATTATTATATACCACTATATCATTTTTATTTATTTCCATTAAAGTATGAGATAGAAATGAAAGTAGCGTTCATGCGTACGTACGGCTTACCGTCTCCATGAACGGTGCATTTCATTTCTTATCCCCAAATGTAATGTACTATTATAAGTACATGTATATAATGGATATATATGATGAATGATACATATAAATTATTAATATAATTATGGAATTAAAATATACATACCTCTCATTTAGTTTTAATTCCATTAATATGACAAAGAAATGAAAGTAGCGTTCATGCGTACGTACAGCTTACCGTCTCCATGAACGGTGCATTTCATTTCTTACCTCTAAATGATTATGTAATATTATAAATACATGTATATTCTGGATATATATGATATATATGATATCCAAATCATGAATATAATTATGGATATAATGAACATTTGACCACACGAACAACATGTAATTGTAAGAAGTCCACTTTCGACTTAAGAACCAAATATCGACAAAACAAACATTATTAACTTAAATGATTAAATAATGTTTATAACATTGAAATAAGTGGTCTAAAAGTAATAATGAACTATAAAAAGGATCTTAATAAATTTTAAATTAACTCAAGTGTATTATTCAGGACGTTAAAGAATGATCGAGTCAAGTCGGACCCGAGGTAAGGGATCCTACTCCACTCTTTCTTTTTAAGTACACTCTTTTATGTCATTCCTTTTAAAGCTCATCTTTCTTGTTATTGGGATGTTATTTTATATTAATATTACTGTAATTCTTATGTTCATTTGATGAGAGACCCTATTCTCTCTCATCAAACCATTTTGGAATTTTTATGTGGCGTCGTTAGGCTGTCGAGTTTTCGTAAGGGATTTTTCATCTCACTTTTATTCCTGTGAGATTTATGCTACATTTGCCACAATTTCCATTGAGTGGTGTATGTACTGCCCATTATTTTACTCATTGTGTAATATACTTTATTTTATGAGTATTTACATCAATGTTGTATTGTCCTTCTTTCACGAGGTGTATGTTTCGAAAGATACCCATGTCGGTAAGGGAACCTTTCACCCTCCTCTTTTTAAAAGACTTATTTGTTATGTATTTTAATTCACATAATATTATTTTGGGATATGTTCTTCTATATCCTTATTGATTTGAATTTTATGTCCAAGTGATGAGATACCCTTTTTATCTCTCATCAACTCTTTTTCTGAATTTTGAAGTGACGTCGTTAGGCTATCTAATTATTGCAAGGGAACTTCTTAACCCAATTTCGATACTTTGGGATAAACTTGTACACCTGGAATATGACGTTCTATGATTATGTGTGAATGTCCTATTATTGTTTTACACTTAATACCCACTTATATTTTGTGTATTCGTTTTTCACACATAGTTATGTAACTGATTTATCCTTAATCCAAGGATACTGTTTTTGTATGGGACTTCGTCTCAATCTCCTTTCATTGAGGCATATTTTTTTTTATACACAACCTTCTTTTATATGGTGTATAAACCCATTTGACTTTTACATTTATCCAAAAGTAATCTTTTTTATACGAAGCATTTTACTAAACGACAAAAGGGAATGTTTTTATCGTACGTATGTGGCGACAACGACTTCTCCGTCGTCGTGACCGTTATTTGAGTTTAGGCTTCCTCTAAAAGCCATACCTTCTTTTTAAAAGAAAAATAAATACCATGTTTTAATTTTCTTTTATTTTTGTATTGAAAATGGTTTTCATAATGTTTTTATATCAATGTGTTGTATTGATATCTTGTGATTGAAAGGTGGGAATGTTATGTTTCCTTTATGCATGTCTTATGTGATATGATTATGTTGAGGTTCTTGGGAATTATTATGAAAACGGGTGGTTCCGTGATAAACTAAGGGCGGGTGAGCCCGATATAGATCTCCAATGCATTGGGTAATGCGAAGGAGTGAAATGTTAAGGTTTCTCCGAAGAGATTTATGGAATATACTGTGATGGGTATTCCAAACGTAACCAAGACGGTTACTCCCTATGTAAGGATGTTATGAATACCTCAAGTTACCTTTATGTATTATGATTTCTATGATTTATTCATGGTTTGATGAGGTATGTTAAAGTTCCTATGTTTTATGGGTAAAGTATGATTTCATTCTTATGTATATATGAACTCATGTTTCCTTTCCATATTTTTTTATAACCCTTACTGAGCTTTTTATGCTCATCCCAAGTTTTTGAAATGTTTTTCACAGGTCAAGGGAAAGGTACATGATGTGATGATAGTGTCAAGGATGTGTCAAGAAAGAATCCATGTTTTATTTTAAATATGTTTCTGTTGATGGGAAGAATGAATACTGTCTTTTATGTAACCACTTTGTTTAAATGTGGAATGTAATGCAAGTTTCATGATCCAATTCTCTAAAACTCTAAACCTGAAAAGATCCTCAATGGGTAATCTTGTAATAACTCAAGATTAAGTAAGGTTTAAGGCTGGGGCCTTATAGTTGGTATCAAAGGTCGGTTTAGATAACTTTAGAGGTTAGGGTATTTTTTAAGCATAAGTGGCATTACCATAATGGTTAGGATTTCAGAAAGAGTCTTAGTTTTAAATAAAGTGAATGAGTAAGTATATATTAGTGTTTACCTTCCTCATTAGTACATGATGGTTTTGTTGATATACTCACACTGATATTTCTGTTTTTAGTGAATGGATGGATCTAGCAGGCACCAAAGAGACAACAGGTTTGAAGGAAACTGTGGTGGTTCTTTGATTAAGAGACTGGATGAAATAGGGTATTCAATGAGGAAACTAGTGGTTGTTCTAAACCAAATATCAAGGAGTCGTGATCAACCACTTGAACCTTGGTATGTTCTGTAATACATCATGTACGAGATGACCAATCGATGTGGAAGTTCAGGTAATAATTATAAAGGTAACCATTAGAGTTTATATGATCCTTACTTTTGAGGTAATTATGGGTTACTATATGTTATGATGGAAGTGAAAGGCATGAGATAAAATTGAGGTTAAATTATGTTATGGTTATTTTGTTGATTTTATCCCTTTTTTGGGAATGATTTTAGAATTATATAGTTTTGGAAAAAGGAAAACACGCAGACCGTGTGACTACCCGTCACGTCGGACAAAGCTGCGGGAATCGAACCCACAACCAAAGTGCGACTAGTATTTATCGCCTACCACTGGACTACGTGAAGTCCCTGGTTAGTTTGACTGATTCTTTTTAGTTATATGATTTTATGAATTAAGAGTAAGTTGATTTTGGGTTATTTATGAAAAGGATTAACCTATCATGGAGGATATGTGATTAGGTTAATTACTTTTCAATACGAGACTTTAGGAGAAACTGATGTTGTTTGGAGATAAATGTTACGATTTAACTTGGAAGACTATGTGACTAAATCCTTCAAATATTTGGGTTTCAATCTTAGTTTGGTTTACTTTGAATAATTTTATGGACAAATTGTTTATCGAATGATCTTCATTGAACTTTGGGTTTTGTTGGACAAATTTTGGAGATTAAGCATAGATTTTGTTTTTAAAGGGTTATCCTTTTCTGGATTATCTGACCTTGTACTAACCTTTTTGGTTTTGGTTTTGGTTAAGGTCTAAAGATATGGGAAGTATATAGTTGTCTTTTTTGGATTAGGTGATTCTCTAGAAGTTGATTATAGTACTCTTAATGCGAACAAGTCTCCCTAAATACTCATCTTTTGGAAAAAAATATGAGTTTGATTAAGGAATCTAGTAAAAGTTGAAAGTCAACATGATAAGTGATTATTCTTCCTTATGAATAAATTCCTCAATAAAAAGTAACTTAAAACAAAAATGTTGTCTATTAACTTTTCCTACTGGGGAATCGAATACCGTTTAACCCATCACAAGTTTGTGATTTTCTTATGGTTAACTTTCTCCTAAACATGTTTTCTATCACTCTCCATCAAAACATGACCCTATGTTTTCTCCTCCATGTCCATATTTTTCTACATGGAATCCTAGTATGGGTTAACTCGGGTGACCTTTGTACTTATCTTTCTTTATTTTCAAGTGATTGTTTTACCGACTCTTGTTCCGATGTGGGACTTTCAAGGATGTTTCCAAGCTCAATTTTAAAAATTGTGAGGACGCAATTCCCAAAAGGGGGGAAGGATGTAACACCCCAGGTAAATAAAGAATCTGACATTTTCATATTTATCCATATTGGTGAATAAAATATTAATATGACTTTAAAGAGGACGCTATGCTCGATGGCGTACCCAACATGCAACAACGAGTTTCTTGGGAATCTTACTTTGCACTCTAATAATAAAATAATATTATTTTAAATGGCAGTTAACATGTAGTCGTTGTATTGGCGGGAATTGATAGAAATAACTAAAATATGATTATATATGTTTTTAAATGTTTTTACATTTATCCAATAAAATATAAAGGCTTAAAATACGGAAAGAATTCAATTTTAGGCGTATATGCCCTAGTTTTCACTAAAGGTTCACTTATCGCCTTTTGATGGAGAACCGTCATTAAATATAGTTTTTTTCACTCTTATACATCCTTTTGGACAAAATAAAACTCTTCTTTAGAATCAGGACATCAAATTTTACTTTGTGTAAATTTTTGGTATCTTTCCGATAAAGTTCATTTTTTTAATGAATAGTGTAAAATGTTGTATTTTAATTCGAAACCTCTTTTTAATCTAATTTATTTATATGATTAGATTATCTTTTGAATTGGTTTTAAAGTGAAATTATAATATATTTTTACCATGAAATCCAATAGTGGTCGTTGGAATTAATTTCACTTTGAAATCAGACTTAAACTAGTGTCAATCTTTTGATACTTATTGTTTCATAAAAACACGCTATTTATCATGACAGCGGGAATTAATTATTAAATTAATTAATGTGACTTATATTTTTTTAATTTTTTAAAATAGACTTAATTTTTGAATTCAGAATATCAAATATAGCTTAGGGTGAATTTTTGGTAATTTTCTGAAAAACATCAATTTTTGATGAATAGTGAAACCACTAAGTGGTACTTATAAAAACTGATTTTCCGTTTAAATGAAATTTTGTCACCTTTGTGTTTTGAATTTCAAAAATACAACATACATGGTTGTCATTAAGAATTAAAATGTGGTTCAATGGAATTAAAAATAATTTTTTGGTGAATAGTAACTTATTAAGTTTTTAATCGCGATTAGAGGTAATTAGTGTAGTTTATGGTAAGAATAATGTTTTAATAAAATTAAATGACCTATACACATGTCCTACCTTCATTGGATGTGTCATGGCAGACCAAGACAATCCATGGGTCAACTTTGGGACCCCATGGAGCCACTTTGGTTGGGAAATGACATAAATAACTTTTTATTTAATGTTAAAGTAAAAATGAGACAAACATGAAATGTTTTACTAAAACAATTTTTACATGGGGTTATAAAAATTAGAGTTTTGACTATAAATATTCATTGTAAATACAAAAATATTTACTACATCATAGTATTTTTTTTATAATTTTTAGACATTAAATAAATTAAATTATTTATGACATCATGATGATGCAGCGATGACCTCATTATTTAACGATTTAAATAAAATGGAAAGATAATGTAATATCTAAGCCCTAAACATGTACAAAACCTATTGGATGAGTGTATTTAGAACCCTTATCACCTTATCCTAGAAATACATCAATTTGGGACCTTTAAAATCCGAAACTCTTTTGAAAATAAAGTAACATTTTGTAACTTTACAAGAGTGCCCCTCCTCTCCTCTTATTAAAGGCCCCCACCTCTACCTCCTTACCCACACTCCCAAAGCCTTTGGCTCGGCCAACCCCTTCCCATTTTGTATCTCCACTTACCTCTATTACTTCTTGAAGCCTCACTTTGGGCATAAGTCTTCCCAAGGAAGCCTTTGAGCTCAAACCAAATGGAGTTACCCGATTTTAAGGTAATGTCTTCTTTTGAGTCCTTTTGTTTTATTTTGCTTCTCCAACCCCCTAAACTCTTTTTATTCTTTTCTTTTGTAACAACTCCAGTATCCTCAATATACTAGGATGTTGTTATAATAAGTATTAGAGCTACACTTACACACACCTACATCTAATGGTTAACGAACATACTGTTTCTGTGGATGGAAAATTTATGCCTCCCGAAACGATGATTGTTCAACATTCTTTTAACACCTTCAAAGGTGGCCATTAAGATGTCACTATATTTATATATGATATATAATATGTTTATTTTTTACTTAAGATTCTGTATTTTTCATTTGTGGCTTACCTTTATGGCTTCCATTATGGGTATACGCGATATCTTCATTTTTGGAAGTGCGGACTACCACCCCCTCAAAGTGATGTGATTCGTTAATGCCATACGTGGGACGTATAAAGGATGGATTTAATGTTATTATATATGATGTTATACTGGAAGTATTATATAACTATATATCATTATTATTTCTTTCCATTAAATTATGATATAGAAATGAAAGTAGTGTTCATGCGTACGTACGGCTTACCGTCTCCATGAACGGTGCATTTTATTTCTTATCCCCAAATGTAATGTACTATTATAAGTACATGTATATAATGGATATATATGATGAATGATACATATAAATGATGAATATAATTCTGGAATTAAAATATACATACCTCTCATTTATTTTTAATTCCATTAATATGACAAAGAAATGAAAGTAGCGTTCATGCGTACGTACGGCTTACCGTCTCCATGAACGGTGCATTTCATTTCTTACCTCTAAATGATTATGTAATATTATAAATACATGTATATTCTGGATATATATTATATATATGATATCCAAATCATGAATATAATTCTGGATATAATGAACATTTGACCACACGAACAACATGTAATTGTAAGAAGTCCACTTTCGACTTAAGAACCAAATATCGACAAAACAAACATTATTAACTTACATGATTAAATAATGTTTATAAAATTGAAATAAGTGATCTAAAAGGAATAATGAACTAGAAAAAGGTTCTTAATAAAGTGGAAATTAACTCAAGTTTATTATTCAGGACGTTAAAGAATGATCGAGTCAAGTCGGACCCGAGGTAAGGGATCCTACTCCACTCTTTCTTTTTAAGTACACTCTTTTATGTCATTCCTTTTAAAGATCATATTTCTTGTTATTGGGATGTTATTTTATATTAATATTACTGTAATTCTTATGTTCATGTGATGAGAGACCCTATTCTCTCTCATCAATCCATTTTGGAAGTTTTATGTGGCGCTGTTAGGCTGCCGAGTATTCGTAAGGGATTTTTCATATCACTTTTATTCCCGTGAGATTTATGCTACATTTGCCACAATTTCCTTTGAGTGGTGTATGTACTGCCCATTATTTTACTCATTGTGTAATATAATTTCTTTTATGATTATTTACATCAATGTTGTATTGTCCTTCTTTTATTAGGTGTATGTTTCGAAAGATACCCATGTCGGTAAGGGAACCTTTCACCCTCCTCTTTTTAAAAGACTTATTTGTTATGTCTTTTAATTCACATAATATTATTTTGGGATATGTTCTTCTATATCCTTATTGATGTGAATTTTATGTCCAAGTGATGAGATACCCTTTTTATCTCTCATCAACTCTTTTTCTGAATTTTGAAGTGACGCCGTTAGGCTGTCTAATTATTGCAAGGGAACTTCTTAACCCAGTTTCGATTTTTTGGGATAAACTTGTACACCTTGAATATGTCGTTCTATGATTATGTTTGAATGTCCTATTATTGTTTTACACTTAATACCCACTTATATTTCGTGTATTCGTTTTTCACACATAGTTATGTAACTGATTTATCCTTAATCCAAGGATATCGTCTTTGTATGGGACTTCGTCTCAATATCCTTTCATTGAGGCATATTTTGTTTTATACACAACCTTATTTTATACGGTGTATAAACCCATTTGACTTTTACATTTATCCAAAAGGAATCTTTTTTATATGAAGCGTTTTACTAAACGACAAAAGGGAATGTTTTTTTCGTACGTATGCGGTGACAACGAATTCTCTGTCGCCGTGACCGTTATTTGAGTTTCGGCTTCCTCTACAAGCCATACCTTCTTTTTAAAAGAAAAATAAATACCATGTTTTAATTTTATTTTATTTTGGTATTGAAAATGGTTTTCATAATGTTTTTATATCAATGTGTTGTATTGATATCTTGTGATTGAAAGGTGGGAATGTTATGTTTCCTTTATGCATGTTTTATGTGATATGATTATATTGAGGTTCTTGGGAATTATTATGAAAACTGGTGGTTCTATGATAAACTAAGGGCGGGTGAGCCCGATATAGCTCTCCAATGCATTGGGTAACGTGAAGGAGTGAAACGTTAAGGTTTCTCCGAAGAGATTTAGGGAATATACTGTGATGGGTATTCCAAACGTAACCAAGAGGGTTACTCCCTACGTAAGGATGTTATGAATGCCTCAAGTTACCTTTATGTCTTATGATTTCTATGATTTATTCATGGTTTGATGAGGTATGTTTAAGTTCCTATGTTTTATGGGTAAAGTATGATTTCATTATTATGTATATATGAACTCATGTTTCCTTTCCATATTTTTTTATAACCCTTACTGAGCTTTTTATGCTCATCCCAAGTTTTTGAAATGTTTTTCACAGGTCAAGGGAAAGGTACATGATGTGATGATAGTGTCAAGTATGTGTCAAGAAAGAATCCATGTTTTATTTTAAATATATTTCTGTTGATGGGAAGAATGAATATTGTCTTTTATGTAACCACTTTGTTTAAATGTGGAATGTAATGCAAGTTTCATGATCTAATTCTCTAAAACTCTAAACCTGAAAAGATACTCAATGTGTAATCTTGTAATAACTCAAGATTAAGTAAGGTTTAAGGCTGGGGCCTTATAATGAACTTCAGAGAGATTCATTGGAAGAACCAATCGATAAGCTACCATCCTAATACAATCAAGAATTTCGAAAAATTATATCCTCAAAATTTGAAATTTCACTTCAAAAATTAAAGGTGGGTATTAGAAAATTCCTTTATGGGAAACCCATATCATAAAAAGGTTTAATAAAACTTCCTATTAAAAAGAGGGAAAGTAAAAGGAAAAGATCGCCACAAAACTAGGATTCTGATTAAAAGAATATTAGTGGAAAGTGAAAATATATACATAGAAGATAATTCTAACTATCGAGTTTTTTATGGAGAATGATAAAAAATGTCGTCATTATAAGGTTAATTACCACAAAACCATAGACCAAATAAGTCTGAAAAAGGACATTGATATCATAAAAATGATGATAATAGGATAACATTTTATTTCAAAATAACTTTGGAAGATATAATTGCTTGATTTCATCTCATAAATACAATATAACTCTTTGGTTGTGCAATGATCAATTTATGATTCATTTATTACTCCAAGAAATGAAGTTGAAATTGTAATGCCTGAAGAACTAGTGGATCATAAGATCCATAATGGTATGACAAGTCATTCCTTCTATCTCCAGTTATCATAGAAAAAAAAATTCACAGGTTATCCAATGCGCTTAAATATTCATATGGTTAATTAATATAGTAATCTCTAAAACCTCATAAAAATTCAATATAAACAATTTCATAAATGGTTACCCTTATGAAAATTACAAAAAAGTTAAAATCCAAAACTTTTTAATGAAGAACACTAAATTTTCAAAATCAACTTATCATTAATCACCCAAAAAACTTAATGTAGATATTAATTGTCACACACCAAACATGTGAAGATCATTATCATGTATTCTCTTGAAATATGGTAATAAACTGAATTACCATAAAACTATAGTGAAGACATGCATTCTTTCAAAAATTAACTCTTTCCTCATACAATAAACTTGAAATTTCTATAAAATCAATCAATAAATCGCCTTATAATCATATTAATAATAATTTCTAAGTTCATCAATATTGTCCCATTTATTTTATCATGATAAAATATATATCTATCTTATTATTATTCCAACATCAGACACATATTAAGGGTTATCTTTTCCTTAATTATGTGTTATACAAAAATAACACCTTACCACCTCAATCACTTTTAATGGTTACTAGTAGAATTTAACATATACCTTCAAATACTTAAAGAAAAACTATAGTGGAACTTTCACACCCAATTTTTCATTTCTTATCTTATGTTCTGGTTCGTTGAGAATCTTGGACTTTTTCTCAATTTCTAGGTGTGAAGAGGGTTAAATTTTGAAGTGTTTATTTGTCTAGTTTTTATCCCATGGTTGGTACTTAGTTATTTCGGGGGTTCTTGGAGAAAATTTGGGATTTTTTTCTTGGCAGTGGCTTACGCATGATTGGGGAACTGTTTGGTAAATTGTGTGATCATACCAAGGTAACTGTGTGGCATGTGACATTTTTTCATAGAGGCATTTAGCACATTTTGTGAATAGTTTGGAAATTGTGTGGTTAAATTGTGATTGTTATCAAGTGTTTATAGTAAGGGGTGCATGGTTGGCACATGGTTTTCTAAACCATGGGGCCAAACCGTGCGAGATACCCATATCTAAATTTATGTGTTTTTCTAAATTTTCCCCCTTGGTATTTTTAACCCAAATCCACCCAAGACTCATCCACCTGGTGCATTAAACCCTAAGGGACCTCTCCCCTTATTCTCTAAGCCTTTTACTCCTTCCTTGGGTGCAGATATAAGGTTTTATTCAAGGGTTTGGGTATATCTTCAAGGTATTTCTCCTCCTCTCTTCTCCCTCTTCCTCTTTCTTTCATTTTCTCTTGAGTTATTCTCCTACTAGGGTCATGTTGACCTAGGTTTTAGGTTTTAATTGATTTATTTTATGTTTTTTTTTTTCATTTATGGTTTCTCTTGGTAGATCTTGGATCGAGGAACCTTCATGGTGTGGTTTTGGGTGTCTGTTGTTTGTACGCCATGTATTTGAGGTAGGTTTCCCTTTGCACTTTCCTTTTAAATTTAATATCCATTCGTTTCATGCTTTTTTCACCTCTTTTGATTAATAAATATTCATTTATGATCCTTGGTTTCATTTTTTGGTGTACAAAGTGGTGTTTTATGCCTTGTTTTGTGGTAAATAGAGTTGTTTTGTTAAACAATACCCACCAAGCATTTCATTAAATGATCAGTTGGATTTTATAGGTGATTTATGATATAAAATGCATGTTTTGGATTTTTAAATATATTGGAAACACTATAAATTATTTTATTTTTTCCTTGTATGGTTTTCCCAATTGGTTTTGGTTTTTTTATAAAATAATGTGTGTTGGATTTTAATGTGGTTGGGCATGAGTTCCTAGTGAAAAGCTTGTTTGGCATTTTTATAAAAATGGTTTAGCCATGAAAGTGTAACGTGAATGTTTTATATGGATTTTTAAAATGGTTTTGAAATAGAAAATGGTTTTTTACAGCATTTAAGAAAGGTTGATTTGTATATTTGATAAATTTTGGTTTTGAGAAAAATTCTTAAAGGCCTATTTAGAAACTTTGTAAAAATGGTGAAGGTGTTTATTATGAAAACCTCCATTGAATGATTCTCATACCTTATATACTTTTAATGGATGGGGTATCCTTACTGTGGAATCCTTGGGATCCATTATTGGATATCCTTATTATGGACTCCTTGTGTTCTATTTGTTATATGGAATGTGATCGGTCCTTAGAGTGACTCAGGGTAAGGAATGTTGTTGAATTACTATTATTATATGCTTGTGATTGGATACTCGGATGGCATTGGTTGTCTCACCCCCTTTATATGTGAGACATGAGAACCTATTATAGTGATAGAATTTTTTGAGAATTATTAATGCACTGGCTAGTTTATGCACTAGCTGGTGGCCCATAGTAGGTGGATATATTGGGTTTATTACTATGGAATTTTCCCCTTGGTCTTTCCTGAGTTAGGGTGGTTGGGTGTGTTAGGGAATTTTGACTTCATCATTTATGGCATGTTACTGGGTATGGGTCTCATGTATTAGTATGTTATGTATTATTCATGATCTCTTAGGTTCACCCATATCTGTTACCACTTAGCTGATTCTAGTGATGAATGAGATACTTATATTCTTATTTCCATTTTTCTTGTTCTGTGATCATTATGGTTCCTTCTTATGTGGTGTTTTTCATGTAAAGTGATGTGTTGATTTAAAAATGGTTTATGAAAAAAAATTAAAAGAAAAGTGTTTTATTCTCCTTTGTTCTAATTGAAAATGTAAGCATCACTTTCCTCTTAAAAATGTTAATGTTTCATTATTAGTAATGAACCTAGTTTGAAATGAATAAGGGAAATGGGTTATATGTTTTTCAAGTAAAAATGTGATAAATTATACTTTTATATATTGTAGTTCAAACTTGAAGTTGATTTTTATTTTATTTTAAAGTAATTTCATTAGGAATATATTATTGGGATAGCCTACTGAGTTTTAATATTCAAGCCTATAGTTCTTCTTGTTTTTATCCTTTGGTGCAAGTTCCTCTTGGGTTTGATTTCCTTGGGTGATGGTTGATCATTGTGTTGAAGAGTGACCCATAGGGTGACATGGAGATTGTGTAGTCTTCTAGTTCTGTTGGTTTATTTGTATGGTTGTTTTACCATTCATCTTCATGTAAAATATGTTTAGTTCAATTTTATTTTTACATTGAACTAATTTTCAAATCCTTCCACTATTTAGTTTATTTATTATTTATTGGGAGAAATCATTACATTTGTGTAATTTTTTGATGCCCGGCATTATTTTCTTGCCCATGGGGATCAGGAATTCCCATTGGGTCATTCCATGGATCGGATCGGGTGACCGGTTCAGGGTTGACCTTGGTTGATTCGTGAAAAAATGGTATCAAAATAGGTTGTATATTTAGAGGACCTTAATTTTCAGGGAACCCTTTGTTATTTAGGGATTTCAAGATAGATGGAGTAGGATTTTCGGGACTCAAGAGGTAGGTGCAGGAAGAGCGTCGCGAACTCTTACTCATTCTGATCCTTGGGTTTCCATGGGAAGTCTGGTTTTGTTAGTTTATTTGGTCTTTAGGGATTTTTTGGTGATTGGGGTATGAAAATGGCGGTTGGGCTAATGGTCCCCACGAGCTCGCAGGTCTTGGAAATCCAAGTGGTGTCGGGGGCATAGTCCTAGAAGGCTCTCTGTGTTGGTTGTGTGTTTGGCATATGGCCACCAACCATATTTTCAAGTCACCCACTGACACTAGTTCCCTCTTGTGTGTATCTTTGAGTCTTAATTAAATTAAAAAAAAAGATTAAAACCCTTGTGTTGGATTTGTGAAAATGGGGTTTTAATGTTAATGGTTGAGATTATGGAAAGTGGGAAAATTAGATTTTCAGAATTAACCTTGTGGAAGAATTTAGAAAAATGAGATTTTATAAAATGATCTATTGAGGGTAAATTTGAAATGATTTAATAAAATTTGGATTTTATAAACTAGACTTGGAATTTATGGAAAATGAATGTTTATTTTGGAAATTTTTTTCAAAATAAAATGAGTGAATTTTTAACCAAATGGTTGTTGATGAAATGAGATTTTTTGAATTTCTATAAAAATGTTTTGAATAAAATGAAAAGGATTTTTGATGGAAATCTATGGGGTTTGTTTTTCGATCATGGTAAAATGGTTTGATATGTGGAATATGAAAATGATTTTTGACTCAGTGGTTTGTGTGACTTTGGAAGTTTTATGATTTTTGAATTATGTTGAATGATTTGTTTGGAAAATGAAGTTGTTTTGTTTTAGCCTTGGTATTCTCATGGGGGATCACATGTATAGTGGTATATGGAAATGTGGAAGGATGGCCGATATGAAATGGTGGATGGGTTCTTAGGGTGGCATAGAAACATGCATGTGAGTGAGACTCTAAGGAATTACAATGGTGAATATTCAACTCACTGAGTTTTTTTTTAAATCGAAAATGATTTCAAAAGGAAATTTTTTATGTTAATAGTTTATTGTTTTCCTATGTTAAATGTTTGATTCTTCTCGGTGTTTGTTCTTGAGGATATTGATTTTTGATTTGTACTTGATGTATTTATTGTCTTTCCTTTGGTCCATAAATTTCCCCTATGGAGATTTTATGGGTGATCATAGTGAAGCTATGGGTGATTCCATGTTAGCGGGATTTCTAGCTGATCAACCTAAGGATTTTATTATTGAGTTTCAAAATCTAAATCCACCTCTCTTTTATGGAAAAAGGATCCTATCAAAGAAGAAGAGTGTATGTAAAATATTGAAAGGAACTTTAGCCTCATTGATTTTCCTGATTTATTGACGGTTAGGTTTGCAAATTTCGTGCTTGAAGGTTCAATGTGGAAGTGGTGGAAGTTTTTATCTCAGAACAAGCCTCAAAAATATCTTACTTGGGTTTTCTTAAAGTATTTGTTCATTTGTCAGTATTTCTCTAAGAAAGAAAGGGTGAAAAGGGGGATGGAAATGTGTTTCTTCTAAAAGGGCGACATATCGGTGTTGGATTATTTCTATCATTTTGTGGAAATAGTTCCTTACCTTCCAGATTATGTCGTAGATGATTCCATGAAGTCTCAACTTATTGATTTTGGACTCTGTCCCAATCTACATTCGAAGGTATCAGAGTTTAACTTAACCTCTTTTTTCATCATGGTGAGGCAATCCTTTCAAGTTGAAGTCGTGATGGAGAGAATGCTCGAGGTAGTCCTCCCTAATTCAATCCCTAGAAGTAGTAGGGATAATTCCAATAAGGATATGAGAAAGCGGTTGTAAGTTGATGGAGTGAGTCATGGAATCAAAATACCTTAGGATCTTACATCAAACTCTTCTGGGAAAGAGATTTTGGTTTTTTATTAGTGTGGAAGGTTGGGTCACAAGAATCCATCATGTTTGAATGCTTCAATACCCTTCCATACTTGTGGATTCTTAGGTCACTTACAAAGGTTTTGTCAGTGTGTTTCTAAAAAGTATCATAGAGATAACTCTCAAAAGTGATATTCTATTGGGAACCCCTTTAAAGTTTCTTTTTTGTAAGTGGCATTCGGTGTAAGGGTTCTTTTGTTGTGGTAGTTTTTCCAGTGGTGTTTTGGTGTTTCAAATGTAAGGGATGTTGTGAGTCTTTTGATAAACTCTTGTTTTCAATGGAAGTGTGGTTTTCATTTCAAAAGTTCTGGTTTTATTTTTTTTATCTAATTGGGTGATGTGTGTTCCTTGTTGGGGTTATCAATTCTTAACTATGATGTAGGATACGCTTCTGTAGGTTCCGAGTGCAGCAGAAGCGCGTTGGTGGGTTTTCCTGACTTTAATTTAACGTTAAACAACGTTCAATCTAAGATCCTTCACGATTTAAAATGCCGAATCTTCAGAATAGAACGAAGAACGAAAAAGAAAAGAAGAGTCTCGGAACCCTTGAGATAGGATCATCATATGTAGGTTATAATTAATTTAGTTAATTCATAATAATTGCCTCGATGGAATTATTTCTTCGTTGGAGTCTCCGATCACAATCATGTGATCGGTCGTTGCGTCGTAAAATCCAAGTACAGGATTACTCTAGCGGTGATCCACATGTGCTCCATGTATCTTTGGATGTGGCCAAAGGGATCTCTAGGTGCTAGCGCGGAAGAACCTTCGCTTGCGATGTCCGCCTTCTACCGCCTTGATCCGGTGGAGGATCTCGCTCTCCTAACTTGAAAGCATTCTTGGTTAAAAAGGGAATTCTCTCTTGTCTTGAGAGTATTTCCAAATCCATTGTGCACAACCATGGATCTAGCTCAATGAGAAATAATGTAATTGGGATTATAATACTTAGAATAATAAAATTAATTAATTTCTTGAAAGAATTTAATCATTTCATTTAATTCTTAGTAATACCCCATGTCTTAATAATGACAGTTGACCATCATTATTACTTGACATGCACCTAACATATTACATTTAATATCATTTAATTAAATAAACAATATTTTCTCACGAATCCTGAAAAACAAACTACACGGTATGTATATAAATATACACGGCGTGTACTTTTATTTTTCATTTATTTCCTCCACCATATTTATTATACCTTGAGTAATGGATATTTATTTATTAAATAAATATAACTGCATTACCCACTAAAAAATATATATTATTTATCCCACAATATATTCTCTTGAATAACTAGTGCCGAAACAAATGTGATCAGGCATCCTTAAATAATTATTAAACCACATTCGGGAATAATATTTATTTAACTTGTTAAATTAATATTTAACTGAGATACATGGACACACTTAGTATATGACCCTCTAGGCCTCTTTCTTAGTGGAATTAGGCAGAGCCTGCCTAAAGTCCAAGGTTAGCATCTAGAAACATTCCAAGGCACCCATAGATAAAGAAGTTAACGCCGCAATGATGTGTCACCTCCTACGAACTCTTACCGTGTAATATAATCCTTTTGTCTCGATATCTCTAATCAAGCGGGTTGCATGCTAGTGCCATCAACCCATGTGCTCGATTATTCTTTCTTTGACTTCTCGGAATTGAACTCTCTCATACCTTACCATGGCCATGGATTTATTTAGGATATATAAATTCCATCAAAGGGCCAAAGATATCTACTTCTATTTTGGAACAGAAGAGACAAATCCTTTCTCGCATTATCTATTAATGTAGTATTACTCGTGACGCACCCAACGTATCCTACCTCGCTACGAATAGTGTGTCGTCACAGTTTTCTTCAATAAATCGAAGTGTGCAATTTGTAATACCCATTAATAATAATCTTAAATTCTAAGGACCAATACACACATCTGCATATAGGAACATCTAATGACACTATGAAATGTGGATTTCCTACTGGTGGGTCTCGTTCTCATAATATCCTCCTGGATATTACCAAGGGCGCACACCGTGAGAAGGTGCCTAAAAGTTTTATGAGTCCTCACCCATAATGAACTGTATTATTTGTGTCCCTCAAATAATATCATCCGGCCATAGAATATATATTCAAAAACAGTGTTATGGAACTTCTGGGTTCTCATCATAGCAGGGATCCGCTATGACCCATTAATGCAATAGCTGTCCATAGAACATTATCACATGCATTGTCACGCAGAAGAACAATCGAGATGTGATAAGGATTTTATTAATGAATAAAGTAAAAAGTAGTTGGTTCTAGGCCACCAACTCTAAAAGACTCCCACTTGGACTAGAGCCAACTGCTAACAACCTTTAACCCGCTAGCTCTCACATGATATTTATGCCTCTGCTGAGATAGGCCTTTAGTCATGGGGTCTACCATGTTCTCTTCCGTGGACACTCTGCTCACTGCAACATCACCCCTTGGATAGAAATCCCTCAATAGGTGATACTTCCGGAGTACGTTCTTTGTCCATTGATGTGACCTTGGTTCTTTTGCAAGAGCCACCGCTGTAGTATTATCACAATACAATGTAATGGGATATTTACTTCTAGGCACCACATCAAGCTCCTGGACAAAGTTCTGAATCCATATGGCTTTCTTGGATGCATCAGAAGTCACTATATACTTGGAATTCGCTGTAGAATCGGCGACAACTGGCTTCTTTGAACTCTTCCAGCTCACAGCTCCTCCATTGAGACAGAAAACATATCTAGATTGCGACTTTAGATCATTCTGATCTATCTGAAAACCAGCATCACCATACTCTCTGATGACAAGCTCCTTGTCTCCTCTATACACCAGGAACATATCCTTAGTTCTTCTCAGATACTTAAAGATAGTCTTAACATCAGCCCAATGTTTTTCCCCTGGATCTGCTTGATATCTTCCTACCATGCTCAGTGCATAGGCAACATCAAGCCTGGTACATAACATGGCATACATGATAGATCCTATAGCTAAGGCGTATGGGATCATGCTCATCCTATCTTTCTCTTGTTGTGTCTGAGGGCACATTTTCTTAGAAATATGTAAGTCATGTGACACTGGAACCAATCCTCTCTTGGATTGTTCCATACTAAATCTCTTTAGTATCTGGTCAATGTATACACCCTGACTAAGTCCAAGCAGCCTCTTGGATCTATCACGAATGATCTTGATCCCTAGAATGTAGGCTACTTCTCCCAATTCTTTCATGGAGAAACACTTGTTCAACTAGTCCTTAACTGACTGTAAGAATGGTACATCGTTTCCAATAAGTAATATGTCGTCAACATATACTACTAGGATAAAGATCGCATTCCCATTAAAACACTTATAAACACATGGATCACATTCGTTCTTAATGAAACCAAATTCAATTATGGCTTCATAAAATCGAATGTTTCATGACCTGGATGCTTTCTTCAATCTATAAATTGATTTCTGAAACTTTCAAACCCGTTTGGCTTCACCTGGTGTCACAAACCCTTATGGTTGTGTCATATAGACATCTTCCTGAAGGTTCCTGTTAAGGAATGCTGTTTTGACATCCATCTGCCAAATCTCGTAGTCATGGTAAGCTTCTATGGAAAGTATGATTCTTATGGATTTAAACATGGAAACTAGCAAGAAGGTTTTATCATAGTCAATTCCTTGACACTGTTTGAATCCTTTATCCACTAGCCTTTCTTTATAGGTGCTAACTTGATCTTCCATGTCCAGCTTTCTCTTGAATACCCATTTTCATCCAACAGGCTTTACATCAACTGGCTCATCGACTAGAACCCAAACTTGGTTCTGATACATGGAATCCATCTCAGAATTCATAGCTTCTATCCATCTTGCAGCTTCTGAGCTTTCTACTGCTTCTTTTTAGGAGAGAGGTTCATCATTGTCCAAAAATAATGATTCACGATCCTCGGTGACTAGGAAACCAAATCTCTCTGGTTCCCTTACCTCTCTTGAGCTCCTACATAGTACTTGTGTTTCTGGAACCTCTTCCATGGGGACCTGTGGAACTTGTTCCTGTACCAACTTCTGTGTATCTTGAGCATCAACTTCATTGAAGTCAATCTTTATCCCACTATCCTTCTTGAGGATGTGCTACCTCTCAATAAATATGGCTTGTCTGGTGATAGTCACTTTCTTGTCTGAAGGGTTATATAGGTAATATCCTTTCATTTCCTTGGGGTATCCTATAAAGATACACCTCATGCCCCGGGGTGCTAGTTTTTTTCCTGATAAGGCCTTAAAAAACGCCTCGCATCCCCATACACGTGTATGAAACAAAGTGGGTTTCCTTCCATTCCATAACTCGGATGGAATTACATTTTCCGCCTTAGTTGGTACTAGTTTTAATGTGTATGTTGCAGTTTGTAATGCATATCCCCAAGAGGATAATGGAAGATCCGCATGACTCATCATCGACCTCACCATGTCTAACAAGTTGCGGTTCCTCCTTTCAATAACATCATTCCACTGTGGTGTATAAGGAGGAGTGAGCTGAGATAGAATCACAGACTCCCGTAGAAGATCGAAGAACTCTTGGTTCAGATATTCTCCACCTCGATCTGATCGAAGCTTCTTTATCTTCTTACCAAGCTGATTCTCTACTTCATTCTTGAATTCCTTAAATTTCTCTAAGAACTCTAACTTATACCTCATTAAGTAGACATATCCATATCTACTCAAATAATTAGTAAAAGTAATGAAGTAATAATGTCCATCTCTAGCTTCTACTGGAAATGGTCCAAATACATCCGTGTGTACCAATCCTAGAAGCTCTATGAACCTTTCACCTTGTCCACCAAAAGGCGGTTTGGTCATTTTTCCTTGTAAACAAGCGTGACATCTATCAAGTGGTTTTAGCTCAGTAGAGTCTAAATAGCCATCTTAGAAGAGATTTGTTAAGCGCTTCTCGTTCACATGACCAAGGCGGTGATGCCACAACTGGGTGATGTATGAGTCATGTGAGTTTGTTTCGTTATCGATTGCCAACACTTGGTTTTCATAATTTAATAAATACAAACCATTATTAAAATGTGTCATAACATAACATACATTGTTCTTATAAAATAGACAACCCTTATTTCCGAACTTGAAAACAAATCCATCCATATCCAAAAAAGACACAGAAATTATGTTCTTGGTAACACTAGGCACAAAATAACAGTTATGTAAAACCAAAATCATCCCAGTCGGCAATGAGAGGTGGTAGTCGCCAATAGCCAACGCAGCCAGCCTTGCACCATTAGCAGCTCGAATATCCACCTCTCCTCTGGCAATATTTCTAAATCTACTTGGTTCCTTCATTTAAATACAGATGTGAGACCCACAAGTTGTATCTAATACCCAATGTGTAGAAATAGAAAGATTTCACTCGATAACGAACGCACCTTTAGCGTCCCCACACTTCTGGGTGCAGTTCCTCTTCTAGTGGCCCTACTTTTCACATGCAAAACATACCGTCTCTCGTTCCTTACCCTGCCTCTGGATCTTCCCCTTCTTGGAAGGATGGTGCTCGGGGGCTTCAGACCGTTTATAAGTCTTTTTCCCCTTTTCCTAGTCCTTCCTTTTCTTGTTCACCATAAGAATTGTGGGTTTGTCACAACCCATGTCCTTGTCTACCTGGTGAATCAAGGCCAGAAGCTCCGACAGACTCTTCTCATTGCCTCTCATGTTATAGTTGACAATGAATCTAGAGAAGGTCTTGGGCAGTAATGATAGGATGAGATCTATACGCAACTCATCCGGGAATTTAATCCCTAAGATGTCCAAGCGTTAAATGTAGCCAATAAGCTTGACTACATGAGGCCCAGCTTGCGCAGACTCTCCAAGCTTCGTGGTAAACAAAGAATTGGAGATCTCATACCTATCTTGTCTCGCCTTCTCTTGGTAGAGATATTTAAGGTGATACATCATGCTATACGCATCTATGTTTTCATGTTGCTTCAAGAGCTCATTAGACATGGCCGATAGCATGAAACAATAGACATCTGTGGCATCATCCATGTGTTTCATATAGAGAGATAATTCCTCATCACTAGCCTCTTTCCCAGGCGCAACTGGAATAGGATCTTCCAGCACATACAATTTCCTTTTGTGGTGAAGGACGACGCGTAAACGCCTCTGCCACTCTTGGAAATTGGTTCCGGTGAGAAGGTCTTCCTTCTTGAGTATGGTGCACAATTATATATTTGAAGTCATTTTCTTATCGTTTCTAAAAATTAAGATGAGCAAAGGTTTAGTACTTTATTACAAAAAATTGAGACAAATAAATAAATTAATACATATTAGTCTCCCACTATTTTATCGAAATCCAATAGCCCTCACCATTGACTTCAGAATATTCTATTGCGTGAATATTCTAGTCGCATGGATCCATATTGCCCTTCACATTACCCCAACTAGGGTTGTTCAAGCAACTTGAAGGGTTTTAGGTAGGCATTCCAAATTCCAACAGCATTAACTTGAAGCTCCTTGATCCGTTGAGTGAACTCCCTAATCCTGAAATCCTTTTATTTTTGGATTTCCTCAACCTTTCCCTCTTGGTCACACCAAGTCCTGTTGTGGCAGTCAACCCTTTATGCGAACCAAGTCAAGTCAACCCAAAACCTTTAATTAGAATTCCCTGATAATTGAAATCACCCCAACTAGGGTTGGTCAAGAACTTTGAACTATGGTTCGATTCTAACCAAGATTATGGAAGGTTATGCCGACTTAATATTTCTTTTAAGGGATTTTATCCTTATACGTAAATTTCCATTTTATTATCTTTGATTACATGATTGTTAATATTAATTGGGATATACTTAAGTGATTAACCATGTCTAAGATAATATTTACATATAAGCCAGTTTTATTTTAGTTCCATCTTGCATGCTCATTTAATTCATTAATTGTGTGATCGTGACAACACACCCACAATAAATAAACCATGAAACTGACAGAAATAAAATAAATGGCATGATCATGATATTTTCTATTGGTTAGTTTATCTATCAGTTGATAAACTAACCCACAACCTAGGGTAGAAACACCTTGAACCTTTTGGGTTCATGTTTACAGCTTTCCACCTGTTCACCTTTGTATCTCCTTGGATTGGTTTCACCTTGGCTCCTGACTTGAGCTGCCTCCACTAGCTTGGGAGCTCCATCCATTACATATGCATTTATCTCACACACAGGTGAGGGGTAAAAAGGGGTTTTAAAAAAAAGAATCATTGGGTGCTCATACCCTACATATTAATGAGGAGATGGCTTGCAGGCCAACAAATTTAATTTCAATAAATAAATTAAATGAAACCATTCACATTCAAAGGTCTCAGTCTAGCTCATGATCATCCATACATGCAACGATATTTACGCATAAATAAAACTAGCATTCAATTCTTTAATCATTCTTGTTTAAGATAAATCACGCTCGAATTAATTAAGTATCTTTAATTAATCAATCCTTTTATCTTAAAACCCTTTTTTAAATTTCCTTGATATTCTCATCCATAATAATTTTTAACAAATAAATTAATTTAAAATTATCCATGTACCTAACTTGTACCTTGGAGGCAACCCGGTGAATTCATGTTCATTACGCATATGTTAAATTAAACACATATATATAAAACACATATCACGTGTTTTGCCTCAGCTTTATGCCTTCACCATGGTACACATCTCAAGGGTTTGTATAATATAATAATAAATTTTAATAAATCTGCATAATTTGGGTGAGTACACGGCATGTAGTTCCGACTACACGGCGTGTACTTTTTCTTCACCATCCATCTGAAGTACACGCTCGGGGACAGGGCATGTTAGTTTACTTCAGAAATTTTCGAAATACATGGCATGTTCTATGGGACACACGCTGTGTATTTTCTGCGTTACACGGTTTCCAGATGGGCAAGTCATATATGGGGTACAAGGCCCAACCCTAACCCGAAGGGACTACACGCTTTGTTCATTGGGCCACACGGTGTGTACTCCGGAAACCGTGTGCCACCTGTTTCTGGTCAACACACGATGTCTTAAATTCTTTCAAAGAATCCAATACACGGCCTGATTTGGCGGATCAGTCAATGCATTGAACCTAGACTACACGGTGTGTACTTCCGAATACACGCCGTGTATTTTGGTGTTTTACGTCCAGAAACGTTTGGCTCCTCCAGATGAGTTCCTCTATTTTATTTTAATCAAAATTAAAAGAAAAAAATCATTTCTTTGAGGTGAAAGAGAAACAAGGGAGGAGGAACAGATCTCGAGATTTAGATTTCTAGAATGATTAAACATGAATTGAAATAACTAAATTATTAAATGCGTAAATCATCAATGAAAAACTAAATAATTATAATCAACGATATGACCACTAGGATACCACTTATAGGTTCTGGGTGCAGCGGAAGCGCATTGGTGGGTTTGCCTAACTTTAATTTAAAATTAAACAACATTCAATCCGAGATCCGTCACGATTTAAAACGTCGAATCTTCGGAATAGAACGAAGAACGAAAAATAAAATAAGGGTCCCAGAACCCTTGAGATAGGATAATCATATGTTGGTTATAATTAATTCATAAGAATTACCTCGATGGAATTCTTTCTTCGTTGGAGTCTCCGGTCATGATCTTGTGATCCGTCGTTGCGTTATAGATTCCAAGTACAGGATTACTCTAACGGTGATCCACACGTGCTCCACGTATCTCTGGACATCGCTGAAGGGATCTTTGGGTGCTAGTACGGAAGAACCCTCGCTTGCGATGTACACCTTCTACCGCCTTAATCCGGTGGAGGATCTCGCTCTCGTAACTTGAAAGTGTTCTTAGTGGAAAAGGGAATTCTCTCTTGGATTGAGAGTATTTCCAAATCCGTTGTGCACAACCATGGCTCTAGCTCAATGAGAAATAATGTAATTAGGATTATAATACTTAGAATAATAAAATGAATTAATTGCCCAAAAGCATTTAATCATTTTATTTAATTCTTATTAATACCCCATGTCTTAATAATGACAGTTGACCATCATTATTACTTGACATGCGCCTAACATATTACATTTAATATAATTTAATTAAATAAAAAATATTTTCTCATGAATCCCGAAAAACAAACTACACGACGTGTATATAAATATACATGACGTGTACTTTTATTTTTCATTTATTTCCTCCACCATATTTATTATACCTTGAGTACTAGCTATTTATTTCTTAAATAAATGTAACTGAATTACTCGCTAATAAATATATATTATTTCGCCCACAATATATTCTCTCAAATAACTAGTGTCGAAACAAATGCGATCAGGCATCCTTAAATAATTATTAAACCACAGTCAGGAATAATATTTATTTAACTTGTTAAATTAATATTTAACTGAGATACATGGACACACTTAGTGTGTGACCCTCTAGGCCTCTTTCTCAGTGGAATTAAGAGGAGCCTGCCTAAAGTCCAAGGTTAGCGTCTAGAAACACTCCAAGGCACCCATAGAGAATGAAGTTAATGCTGAAATGATGTGTCACCTCCTACGAACGCTTACCGTGTAATATAATCCCTTTGTCTCGATATCTCCAATCAAGCGGGTTGCATGCTAGTGCCATCAACCCATGTGCTCGATTATTCATTCTTTGACTTACCGGAATTGAACTCGCCCATACCTTACCATGGCCTTGGATTTATTTAGGCTATATAAATTCCATCAAAGGGCCTGAGATATCTACTTCTGTTATGGAACAGAAGGGAAAAATCCTTTCTCGCATTATCTATTAATGCAGTATTACTCGTGACGCACCCAACGTATCCTACCTCGCTACGAACAGTGTGTCATCATAGTTTTCATCAATACATCTAAGTGTGCGAGTTTTAATACCCATTAATAATAATCTTAAAGTCTAAGGACCAATACACGCGTCCGTAGATAGGAACATATAATGACACTATGAAATGTGGATTTCCTACTAGAGGGTCTCGTTCTCATAATATCCTCCTGGATATTACCAAGGGAGCACACCATGAGAAGGTTCCTCAAAGTTTTATGAGTCCTCACCCCTAATGACCTGTATTATTTGTGTCCCTAAAATAATATCATCCGGCCATAGAACATATATATTCAAGAACAGTGTTATGGAACTTTCGGGTTCTCATCATAGCAGGGATCCGCTATGACCCATTAATGAAACAGTTGTCCTTAGGACATTATCACATGCATTATCACGTAGAAGAACAATCAAGATGTGATAAGGATTTTATTAATGAATAAAGTATAGAGTAGTTGGTTCTAGGCCACCAACTCCAATAGCTTCGACCATTGGAGCTCTAGCCATAGGTCCTAGAGTGAAGTTGATGTGTAGTCAGGAACCTTAGGGGTTGCGAGGAGTTTTGGCTTAGTTCTTTTCCCCTCTGTTTAGGAGTGGGTAGTTTAAATTCTCTTGTTGTATTCTTCTTATCGTTGGTTGGTAAGTTGTTGTGAAATAGTTCTGGTTGGACTATGTGGGAAAGGCCCAATTTTGGTTCATGTTGAATTCTTGTTTGTTCTGTGCTAGTGGGTTCCTAATGGTAGGGAGACCCACCATGGGTGTCGTTGAATTTTTTCCAAAGAATCTATTGGGTGATAGTTTTTTTCTAATGATGGTGAGTCTGTTCGGACCTCCCCTTTGTTGGTGATCTACTTCTGGTTTGGTTATGGAATTAGTCCAAGTAAAGTATCTTTCTTTTGATGTCATTGTTTTCTTAGTCTCTTTATGGTTTGGGTGGATTTTTGGATTTTTGGCAAAGGTCCAATGGTCTTGTTCTCAGTATAATTGTGGATGTGGTGGCTTGATCCTTCCGTTGATTCTTAGAAAAAGGTTTTGGGGTTGTTGTTTTATTTCAATAAATAGGCATAAGTTCCATTGGTAGTGGATGAAATGTCCCTAGAATAAGGGTTTGGATTATGTGATTATAGAATCCTTAGTCATTGATCAATAAACTGGAGAATGTTTTGGATTTCTGGGGGTATAAATATTTAATGGTGGGGAGAATTGTCACACCCAGTTTTTTATTTCTTATCTTATGTTCTGGTTCGTTGAGAATCATGGCCTTTTTCTTAAGTTCAGAGTGTGATGGGGGTTAAATTTTGAATTTTTTATTTTTCTATTTTTTATCCCATTTTTTATCCTCAGTTTTTTCAGAAGTTATTAGAGAAAATTTGGGATTTTTGGCTTGTTAGTGGCTTGCGCATGGTTGGTGCACGGTTAGGTAAAATGTATGGTCATACCTAGGTAACCGTGTGGATGGTGAAATTTTAGGACTGAGGAATTTAGCATGATTTTCACATGGTTTTGAAACCATGAATCCAAACCATGCTCATGACTAGGTGTGTCCATTAAGGGGTACACAGTTGGTGTATGGTTTGGTAAATTTTGAGGTCAAACTGTGCAAGATGCCCAGATCTAAATTTTTGGGTTTTTTTCAAGTTTTACCCCTCTATATTTTTAACCCAAATCTACCCAAGAATCCTCCATATGGTTCTTGAAACCATAAGGGACCTCTCTACCCTTGATCTCCAAGCCTTGTCCTCGTTCCTTGGTTGAGGATCTAGGATTTTCTTCAAGGGTTTTGCTAGATCTTCAAGGTATTTCTCCTCTTCTCTTCTCCCTCTTCCTCTTTCTTTTATTTTCTCTTGAGTTATTCTCCTACTAGGGTCATATCAACCTAGGTTTCAGGTTTCAATTGATTTATTTTGTGGTTTTTTTTAATTTAGGGATTTTCTTGGTATATCTTGGATCTAAGAACATTAGTGGTGTGGTTTTGGATGTGCATTGTTGGTGCGCCATGGATTCGAGGTAGGTTTCCCTTTTCACTTGCCTTTTTAATTTAAGATTCATTTGTTTCATGCTTTTCACACCTATTTTTATTAATAAATATTTATGTATTTTCCTTGTTTTCATTTTTTGGTGTGAAAATTGGTGTTTTATTCCTTGTTGTGTGATAAATAGAATTGTTATGTTAAACAATGCACACCAAGTGTTTGATTAAATGCCCGGTTGTCTTTTATGGGTGATTTATGATATAAAATGCATGGTTTGGATTTGTAAATATATTGGAAACATTAGAAGTGAGGTTTTTGGTTCCTTTTATGGGTTTTCCAAGTGGTTTTGGTTTTTTTATAAAGGAATATGGGTTGGATTTTAATGTGGTTGGGCATGAGTTTTTAATGAATAGCCAGTTTGGCATTTTTATAAAAATTGTTTTGCTTTGAAAGTGTAACGTGAATGTTTTAAGGGGATTTTGAAAATTATTTTGAAATTTAAAATGGTGTTTTTACAGGCTTTATGAAAGGTGGATTTTTATCTTTGATAAATTTCAATTTTGATAAAAATGCTTAAAGGTCTATTTTTAAACATTGTGAAAATAGTGAAGGTGTTTATTATAAAAACCTCCATTGAATGATTCTCATGCCTTATCTAAATTTATTGGATGGGGTATCCACGCTGTGGAATTCTTGGGACCCATTATCGTAGATCCTCATTATGGATTCCATGTGTTCTATTTGTTCTATGGAATGAGATAGGTCCTTGGAGTGACTCGGGGTGAGGCATGTTGTTGAATTATTATTATTATTATTATTATATACTTGTGATTGGAATATTGGTTGGAATCAGTTGGATCACCCCCTCTATATGTGATACATGGGAACCGGTCATAGAGAGAGAATATTTTGAGAATGATTTCTACACTTGCTAGATTATGAAGTAGTTGGTGGCCCATAGTAGGTGGATATATTAGGTTTATTGCTATGGGATTTTCCCCTCAGTATGTCCTGAGTTAGGGTGGATGGAAGTGTTAGGGAGTTTTGATTTCATCATGTGTGGAATGCTACTAGGGATGGGTCTCATGTATTAGTATGTTTTGGATTATTCATGATCTCCTAGGTTCACCCATGTATATTAGCACTTAGCTACTTGTAGTGATGATTTTGATACTTGTATGCTTATTTCTATTTCCCTTGTTATATGATCATTATGGTGCCTTCTTGTGTGGTGTTTTTCATGGAAAGTGATGTGTTGATTTAAAAAGGGTTTATAAAAAATGTTTTTTTAAATAAAAGTGTTTTATCCTTTTTTATGCAAGTTGAAAATGAAGGCATCACTTTCCCCTTGAAAATGTTAATGTTTCACTATTGGTAATGAACCTAATTTGAAATAAAGAAGTGAAATGGAGCATAGTTTGTTTTCAAATAAGAATGTGAAAAGGCATAGTTTTATATATTATAGTTCAAACTTGAAGTTTATGTTTCTTTTATTTTAAAGTAAGTGCATTAGGAATATATTATTGGGATATCCTACTAAGTTTTAATAGTTACACATATAGTTCTTCTTTTTTTATCCTTTGGTGCAGGTTCCAGCTTGAGTTCAATATCCTTGTCCAATGGTTGATTATTGTGTTGGTGAGTGACCTATGGGGTCACATGGAGAGTTTTTATTCATCTGTTTCGATCAGTTTATTTGTGTAGTTGTTTTATCATTCATTTTCATGTAAAAAATGTATAGTTCGATTTTATTTTTACATTGAACTGCTTTCCTCATCCTTCAAAATTTTAGTTTATTTATTATTTATTTGGTAAAATAATTCCATTTGTGCACTATATTGATGCTCGGCACTAGTTTCCAGCCTATGGGGATCAGGAACTCCATTCAGGTCATGCCATGGATCGCCTTAGGTGACCCGTTCAGGGTTGACCTGAGTTGGTTCGTGATAGGAATAATGCTTATATGTTTAATTATTCCTTAATACTATAAAATTAATTCTATAAAATTATTCTTTAATTAAAATACATAAACCCTAAATCATTCCACTTCCTTATTAAACCATTAACTAGGATTTTTCATTTTATTCCTTAACACTTCTTCCATATCATATTTCATTCATAGTATCTTCATCATCATCAATATAACCATTACTCGTCTAACCTTTCTAATTATATTCAAAATATTTCCCTCTAGTTGATAAATTTGTATAGTTACCATAAATTCCACATTTAAAACATTTAACTTTCAATTATTTCTTATTAATACCATTATTCTCATCTATTTCATTAACTAAACATTTCACTTTTTCTTTGAAATTACTTGCTTTGTGTCCTTATTTTCCACACCCAAATAATCTTCCAGTTCTTTTGAAAGATTCTCCTTGATTCCTCTTCCCACGTGATTGACAAGAGGAAAATTAAACTTTATTTCCTCTATGGTCACCATAAACTTAGTATTTTTCTTATTATATGGGTCAATAAACTCACCAAAGTTGAGATTTTTTATTATATTATGAGATTTATAATTAGGCATAATAACAAGGTTTCTCCTTCCAAATCCCATTTAATTTGGTTGCTCACAAGGAAGATCATTCCATTGTCCATCACATTCACCATTAACATGAATCATACTGATTCAATTAATTGTATATAACCCAAAAATCATAGTGTGAGAAATAATAATCATAGTGGGAAACCAAATAATCAAGAGAAAATTCTTAGAAAATTTTAAAATATGACACCATAGGTTTAATCCTAGGTTATTCATGATAATTACAAAAACTCTAGGATTATAACCTATACATACCCTAAGGGTTCTTAATATGGTTTTATCATCCTAGATTAAAAATCTTAATTAAACCATACTCTAATACCAACTCTAGTGAATCAATATTTTCATTCATATATATTACATCTAAATTGATGAATATTCATTACATATCTTAAAAAAACACTAGAACCATATGGGTTTAGTGTATTTGGAAACTTGAAACATAAACAACTGATTCTTAAAACATATACATCATCTCATACTTATTCCTTAATAATGATAACACTTTTTGACATATCATACTTAATACCTTTCCTCATATCCTAGGGAAAATAAACATAATAAAAGGGTGAGATCAGATTCCTAGTAAGGGTAAATAAGGGATATATCAATCATAACATAAGAATAAGGGTATAATAACATGAATATAATATTTGAAAATTATACTCTACATATCAAAGATCATAATCTCGAGTCATGGAATAAATTATAGAATTTCATAAGACATGAATCATAAAAGAATAACTTTGTCATAAGACATAAAATTATGGAATAAACATAAGCATAGAAAATCATTTCCTTAGTAGTCAAGGCTATTTTTCAATACTATTATAGTGTAATTGGTTCACTCCCCTAACCATAATAGTATTCAAGGTTCACTCCCAAGACTATCATGGTAGAAAAAGTCCCTTACTGAACCGGTTGCATTTCTCGTTCCAGCCCTGTCTTATTGAACCAGGTTCACTCTCTATTCTATTCCTATCTATATCATGAGATATAAATAATTTCCCAATGTATTTAATGGATATATAGGTCCCAACCATCACATAATTAAAACCAAACATGTGTGTTACACAAGAATAGAAATAATTCATTATATTAGAACCCATGAAAATAAATGGGTTTCCTAAACATTTCATCATAGCGTAACCTATGGAAAAGAAATGGGTTTCATAAATATCATGACATCATAAAAATAAACCAACGATAAAGATAATAAGGATGGTATTATTGAATAAAATACCTATTAAAGAATAAGTAACATCAAATAATGTAATCTTATATGGAAAATAGTTTTGAAAGATCAATGAAATCATTCTTTAAAAAAATGACATTTCCAAATTCATTTATTTTTAAATAGTCATGTAGTTATAAAGGAAAAAATTTCTTTGAAAATAAACATGTAAGATTTTAAAGGGAACATAAAATCATTAAGGCATCATGATTATGGTAAAATCCACTCAATCCATATAAGTTAAAAAATATTCCTTCTATATTTTTTTCAGAAAAACCACAAAGAACCACAATTCGAAAAAAAACAAAAATAATCCTTTCAAACAATTTTTTAAAAAGTAAAAAATGATTAAAAGACGTTAAAAATCATAAGATAGTGGTAAAAACATTTTTTGGAAAAAAAAAATAGAAAACATGGTCATAGAAGAAAAAGAGAGTTTAAAGGGAAACTTTAAAAAGATAATTTTTCTTTTAAAATAAAATCTCTTAAAAATATCATATCATTTAAGTTAGCATTAATAAAATGATTTGTTTAGGTTTATAAGTTGTAAATATACATAAAACTAGTGGAAATAAAACATAATATAATCAAAATTTATCCCACACATAATCTTAGAATGACATAATCAATGAAGTATAAGTTTAACTCGATGAATGAAAATTGAATTAAGAAATCACATACCACATGTAATTAGTCAAATCATATGCCCAATAAAAGTAATAATTATCAAATGAAAAATTTAATACCATGAAAAAAAATTATATTCATTATATAATATATCAAAGTGTGGTATATACATTATATAAAATAAATAAGTGTTAAATAAGGAATATATCTCATAAAAGTAAAAGTGAGATGAGAAACATGTACCTCGCACTTCCCTTTAGTTTTTCATACTTTAACCACCAGTATAATGGTTTAAATAATGTTATTAAATAACTATAATAAAATTTATAATACCTTATATGATAATTTTATAACATCTTACTATCTATTCATTAATAATATTTTGTTATTTTCATTTCTTCAGGTGTGTTCGTTTCATGGTTTCATGATTAGTTCATTTGTGTATAATTATGGATTTTCATGTAAAATGGAAATAAAACTCAAAAAGTGAAAAAAATTGTATTAATGAACTTCCATAGGTTTTAATAATCCCATATATCATTTTTATTTCTGACATGATGATGATTTGTTTGATAAAATTTTAATGATAAATGTTTAGTTTGTTTTGGCAGTTTTCTCGACCATCATGAACTAGTTTCATTTTATTTTATATTATGTCTATATATTAGTTAAAAAACATGAAATAGGTAATAAAATACATATTAAAATATGATTTAACTATAATAATATTTTTATGACCATCCTTGAAGGTGGTAATGAAAAACAAAAAATCATTATCCCTAGAGATGGTTAACCGCTATAATTTGGACAATGGTATCATTTATTTGAATAAAATGAGATAAGAAAGGGGGTGGATAGAATATATTTAATTATAAAAATAAAATTATATTATATAAATGATACTATATTTATTATGATTTTATGTTTGAATTTTCTGAATATAAGGTAGAAAAAAAAGTAAGAGAGGTTGTTTGAGAAAGTTACCTCTTGAATATCACCTCCTTGAAGGACTCCTTAAGGAACTTGGAATTGATATTTGGGTGACACCAACAGAACTTGGATGTGGGGAGAGTGGGGAGGATAGGTTTTTTAAGATATTTTAATAGATTCAAGTCTTCTTATGAGAAAGGTTTTTGCGAGGGTTGATATTTATACTTGAGGAGGGATGGTTTTAAGAGATTAAATAATGATTATTTTATATTTAAAGCCAACAACATTTGGGTGGAATTAATTACAAATAATTTCAATGATAATTATTGTTTTAAAGTCTATTTAATTTTTTTAAATGCATAAAACACCCATTTAATGTTTAATTTTTTAGGTGTTTTAAACTTTTACCTTTTAACTTTAACCAGATACATTTTTTACCTATATTGCAGTAAATCTTTTTTTTACCATGGTAACTTTTTTATGCCTAAAAATGAAAATGACATTATAACCTGATTTTGACCTTATAATTCCAAATATGAATTCCATTTTTAAAAATTAAAAACACAAAAGTTGAAAAGTTACAATTAAAAAATAAACCGTCAAAACGCAACAAAAAATAGTTTTTTATAAAACTGTGTTTTTAAGCCCAAAAATGTACTTATAACAAAATAAGGTATAAATATTGTTTAAATGTAATTTATTAGATTATATATATCTAAAAATTAATTAATTTACTTTTATATCAATTTAAAATAAAAAAATTACTTTTAAATACAAAGAAAATGAGGGTCTTATAAAAACGGTATTTTTTACTATTCGCTAAAAAATTAAAATTTCCAGAAAATTATAAAAAATTCATCCTAAGAAAATTTTGAAATGATGAATCCAAAAATGATCTTAATTTTATCAAATAAATTTTATAAAATTGTCACAAATTAATTATATTTATTTTCTCATAGAAAGTTGTTTGTAGGAGTAGATTACTCAAGAGGGGAGGGGTGAATTGAGTAACTATAAACATTTCTGTAAAAATTATTTCTAAAAAGGTTTCCCCAAAGATCAAATATAGCCCAATTAATCAAATTTATATTGTTATAAGAGTTTGACTGTTTAGTTAACTTCTTATAATATTGATTAATTCTCAGTAATCTTAATTTTTGTTATTAAAATTACTTTTGAAGTTGTCCTACTAAGACAAGTCAGTTATAACTTCTTTCCAAGACTAACTATCAAAGTGAAATTAGTGATTTATAAATTATACAGTAAATCAATAAAGCAGAGAAGACTAATTTATACAGCACAGTAGATATGAAACAAGTGGTTTAGTCTCAAGTCGAGACCTAATCCACTCCACTTGGTGATCACCTACCACCAAGAAGTTTATATAAATAAACTTTGATCCACACCCTGGATCGGGATTAACAATAGTACACAGACTGTCCAGGCCACACAGGGACCTCTTCCATAGTTTTCGTGGGTAAAGATAACCAGTCCACATAGGGACCTCTTCCACAGTTTTCGTGGGTAAATATAACCAGGCCACACAGGGACCTTTTCCACAGTTTTCATGGGTAAACAAAAGTAAATAGATATTTGAGTAAGGATATCTTATATCCTTTAGTTTAATGCAGTAGACAGAGTGTGTTGTTATACAAGTACACACTCTGCTCGATAGGTAAAAAACAGATAAAAAATAGAGACGAAATATAAATATGGGTTTAGAAGTGCTCTGAGTGTTAGTATTTGCTGGTCTGGAATTCTTGAGATAAAGCAGATGCCGCTCTCGATTCTTTATCAGGAAGAACAGAGTGTTGCGATTTAGCTTGTGTTCTTCGTGAGGTTCGACAGTGAAAATTTGTTCTCTTTATTCCAGTGTACTTCGTAAGTTTTTCACCAGAGTCAGGTTGCATGCATATAACAATTTTTCCTTTGGAAAATCTTTCAAATTTTCTTCGTTGTCGTGCTCACAGTCTTGCTTTTCATTCATTATATCGCGCACTTGGTTCTTGGCCACACTTCGCTTTTATTTTTGAATGCATGTGTTTGAGCCGACAAGTATCATGGATACTACACCTCGTACTCATACTGTCATGTGATATGTCTACAAAGAAACATTAATTATGTTTGTGCATTTAAAATCTTCAAATATGATCGTTAGAGGTTAAATTGAAAGATGACAAAATAGTTTAAGAAACGGTGTCACAATAAGTCATGGAAATGGTGTCTCTTTCACACGGTGTCTAGGTTGATCACAGTGTCTCGTGGTCACAGTGTCTTGTTTACAGTTTCTGCCTCACGCTGCCTTATTCACGGTGTGTTGTTCATGATGTCTTCTTCACGGTGTCTGCTTCACGGTGTCTTGTTCACGGTGTCTGCTTCACGGTGTCTTATTCACGATGTCTACTTCATGGTGTCTTATTCATGGTGTCTGAAAGACATAACCAGTGACATTCTCATGGTGTCTCATACTTTTCAAAAATAGTTTTATTCAGACTTAAACAATTATGATCATAGAATGTATTAGACTTAATCATTTGTCAATAAAAGTAAATCAAGGATAGTATAACGTAATTAAACTTATTGTGGGTTAATTAAGATCTGAATGGCTCTTCTTAAAACATGAGAATACTTACACAATAGTACACATGATGGATACAATTTATAGGAGTTAACTATATTGAAAAGGATCTATGATCATTAAAACATGATTAATACATGAGGAGTCCAACAAAAGTAATAAAAATCACTTTTTGAAGAAAACATATATTTCGAGAACAAAATGACTCTAATAAAAAATATGTGTTTATTTCCTAAGAATAAATTTATACATTGAAAATGACTTGTAAAATTATATATTTCATAATTTGTTTAATAATATTCATTATCATTGATTTAACGGCTAGGTTATAATGGTCATGTTAAAATAATAATATTTTGAAGTTTGTTTAAGCTCGGTGTTTTGTGCCATGTAAATTATTGAATAGATTAAATTTATTTAAATAAAGAGAAATAATGTAAATTATAGGGGTGTTATAAATCAATCCCTAAAAATTATCTTTATCACACAACCAATTCTTATTTCATCTTGAATTAACCAATTCATTATTCACAGGTTCCAACTACAGGCAACCTAAGGAATCAAGCTATAACAAGCTATCAAAAGTTAAACATGATATTAGAATTAAAACCATTCTCATTATAATGAATTTTCATCATTATTAATAATAATTAACATGATTCAAGTTCATTATCAAAATACATCAACACATGGAATAACATATTCAATTAAATAAGAAATTAGTATCAATTTGATTACCATCAAATTACAACAAACACCAGATTCATTTAACATACCTCTTCTTTAATTATTCTTAATCCAATTAATCAAAAATTACTAAATTTATATTATTTACCAATTTTCATCAAGAAAACATGATAATTCATATCATAAAAAAGATATTATTACAATAATAACATAGATATCACACTATCTATAAAATCAAGTGGCAAATCATTATCATAATATAAAGAAACAACATGTGATCGCTACAACTAATTCATTTTTAATCTAGTTCAATATTAATTATGTTAATTCCATTTTCATTAAAAGGGATAAACCATTACAACTTTACAATTTTATGTAAATAAATAAGAGAATCAACAAATCCCATACCTCAAAGGTGTTAACTTTCTTTTCATAAGAATGGACCAATGTTATGGATCTCCAATCATCTCTCCCAATAGTAAACTATGATATAAAAAATATATCGTGCCATAAATGCATTAAAAATAAATAAATCCTCTTTATAATAGTGCAGATCAATCCCCATAGCATGGAGATAAGAAATGGGAGGAAACGAGATCAATTTGGGAGAACCCGCTATAAAATAAACAAAGAATGTAACTCGGATCACCGTGGATCGAACATGGGAAGCCATGAATCAATCCACGTCTAAGGGATTCCAAAATTCCTAGATAGAGTGCTAAATAACACCTTGAAATCAATAGTAATTCCATATGGTTTGAGAAAACTTGAGGCACTTCAACTTATAAAGGCGCACTGCATAGTGGATTTACACTATGTGAAACCCTTTCACATTGTGTAAATCATGGGTTTTAAGTCCTACCAAAAAATGAATTGCCTCAAACCATTTAATTGGGATTTATTTAACATTGTGAATCATCTCATTAACTATAATCACACAATATATGAACTTATAATTCACAATGTGAACCACTTACACATCGTTAATTCTCTCTACTTCCACCTTTTTAGCATCCAACACCTCCAGACCTACTCTAGGCCTCCTTCAAGCACTTTGATCTTCGAAAACATGCAAAGGGTTAGAATAAATTGATTTAGGCCCTTAAATTAGATACCTCTCAAAAAAAATTCATCCTCAAGAATCCAAATCCAAACCTAGATAGAAAATGAAAAGGGGTTGTCCGAACAGCCACCCCATGAGATACCTATCAAAGATCTAGCCATCATAAGACCTCAAACACCTCATCATAGAAACAAGGGAAACCCTTATAACAAAAACAACCAACTCCTAAACACTCTCCTGGGGGAGATACCTCTCAAATTAGAGTAAATACACAATAATAAATAATAGGAAACCATATCATAAACTAGAAAGGTAAACATCTACAAAACGAACAATGTTACAAGAGAATAACTAAATATTAAACATCTCTGGGTACTGAGTGCACATCTATGACTCAAATTCCCAAGTAATCTTCTCCATGTATCCAGAAGACATGAACCAATAGAATAGAACACCCATGAAACACCTTATCATGGTATTCCTGGATCTCTATAGGTTTCTCCTCAAAGGTCACATCATCATCAAAATAGATCTCACCCCAATTGATGACATGAGAGTCATCATAAAGATAGAAATGGAGTAGTGAAACATGAAAAGCATCATGTATCCAGCTTATCTGTGTGGGAAATTCTATCTGATATATCATGTCTCCAACATAAGCCAACACCTCAAAAGTCCCAACAAACTAGGGATAAATCTTTCTCCTATGAACAAACCTTCACTTCCCATGATGAGGAGTCACCTTTAAAAACACATGATCTACAATGCCAAACTCTAGAGGTATCCTCCTATGATTGGAATAGTATTTATAATGATCTTGTGATACCTTAATCCTTTCATGAATTACCTAGACCATATCCATAGTATTTTGTACTTGTTCTAGCCTGAGAATTACTAACTCTTTGAACCCAGTCCATTACAATAGAAAATAGAAATTTTGGACATAAAAATATTCAAACAGCGCCATACCAATGGTGGAGTGGAAATTATTATTTTAATAAAACTCTAACAAGGGCAGGTTCCTCATCAAAAAAAACCTCCAAAATTTATGACATAAGAACACAACATGTCTTCAAGAGTCTGGATGATTCACTCTGTCTGATCATCCATCTACGGATGAAAAGTAGTGCCAAGAAATAACTGAGATCCAAAATCATGTTAGAGACCCCTCCACACCCTGGATATAAAATTAGAATGATGATCAAAGATGATAATCCTCAGGAATCTATGGAGTCACACCACTACCTCCAGATACTTCCTCAATAAAACCACCATTGAGCTTGACTACTTGATTGGTATAGAGTGGGGTGATTTCTTCAAATGATACATTATCACCTATATAGCATCATAGACTCATTGAGCTTGAGGTAACCCAGTAATGAAGTCCATTTTGGTTTCCTCCCACTTCCATTGGGGAACATCTAACGGCTGGATCAAACCACTAGGAACACGGTGCTCGGCCTTCACCTTCTACCAGACCAAACATTGAGAAACAAACTCCACAACTGCACAATTCAACCCAGGCCAACAAAACTGACCTCTCAAAGCAAGTTATATATTTTTAATGCCAGGATGTACTACCAAAGGTGAGATATGGAACTCATAGAGAACCATCTCATGCATCACTGAAATAATGAAAAGTATTCCATAGAATAACACCTGGTGATATCCATTCTCAGACCAACCATTATGGGAATCACTAAAAACAAATTGATATCTCTAGACCTCCACCTCAGAATACCCCAATTATAAATCCTCCACCTAATGCACCAAGGATGATTGTACTATCATCTATAAAAGAAAATATTTTCCTCCAACTTCTCCAATATCTAGATGCATCACTGATATTTCCTCTATCACTCTACAATAATCTCTAGATTTATGCACAACAGCACTGTGTGACTTCCTAATCAGCGCATCCACTAAAAAATTTCCCTTTCCTAGAATATATGAAATCTAAAAGTCATAATCCTACAAAAAATCTATCCACTAACACTAACAAAATTTCAAGTCACATTGGAAGAATACATACCCCAGGCTCTTATGATTGGTAAAACCCACAAAATGCTCACCAATGAGGTAATGCCACAAAATCTTCAAGGAAAACACAATATCTACCAAATCAAGAGAATAGATGGAATAGTTATTATCATGTGGAAATAACTATCAATACCCATAAGAAAAAACTAATCTCTATTCCATCAAAATAGAGTCTAACCTAATATGTGAATCATCATTGAAAACATTAAACTATACTCCTTCTCCTAGAAAATAAAGGATTAGAGCACTGACCAACTTCACCTTTAGATACTCGAAAGCTAATTAACACTAGTCAGTCCAAAATAATACTTGATCCTTTATATTCAAGGCTATCAGATGATTTTATACCCTAGATAAATCAGATACGAACCTCCTGTAATAAATTTCAAGACCAAGGAAACTGTGCACCTCTGTCACTATATTGGAGGATACCCATGAAACAAATGCCTTTATCATCAAATGATCCATAAAGAATCCCTATTGAGATACAAAATTCCCCAAGAAACTAACTTCACGAGCCCAAAACCCACACTTCAAAAAATTCCCAAACAATTTCTCATGATGAAAAACTCTCAAAATAGCATTCATATTCTCTGCATTATCCTCCCCTAACATGGAGTACATAAGGATGTCATCGATGAAAACCACCAAGAACTTATCTAGTAAATATCCAAACATTGTGTTCATCAACCTCGTGAACACATTTGGATCATTTTTCACACCTAAAAGCATCACAACTAACTCATAATGCACATGATGACAATGGAAATTAGTCTTCTGAATATCCTCATCCTTCACACACATTTGATGATATCTTGAATGAAAATCAATCTTTGAGATCCAACTTACTCCCTTTAGTTAATAAAATAAATCATCAATCCATGGAAAAGGATAGTGGTTCTTCACTATCACTTGGTTCAGGTGATGATAATCGATAAAAATCCACAAACTGCCATTAGCCTTCTTCATGAACAAAACTGGTGTACCCCATGGTGATACACTCAGTCAAACAAAACCTCACTGCAATAGATCATTTAGTTTTACTTAAAGTTCTTGTAACTCATAAGGCATCATCATATATGTTGATATCGAGATAGGAGACACCCATTTATAGCTCAATATCAAACTCGATCTCCCATTGAGGGGGTATTACTAAAACCTCATCTAGAAATACATTGGGATACTCTTCTACAACCCTAGAAAACACAGACTGCTAAACTTCCTAAGATATCAACATTAACTCATCCATCAAAGATTTCAAGGATAGAATACGCCTCTAAACCATTAGTGGGTTTCTCTTCCCAACAAACACCATCAGATCTCCATCAGAATTATAGAAAAAAACCTACCCCTAAAGTAATCCATGATATCCTTCACTGAATACAAATAATACATGCCAAGAATTATGTCATATGGTTGTATCTGTAAACATAGGAAGTGTCATGAATAGTCGTGATACCCTAGAACTAGCTCATAGTTCCTACATAATTCATATAAGTCAGCTCAACCTCCAACTACCGTAGTCAACACTGAGGGCACTATAAGCCTCTCTAGATCATGTCCCATATCATGAAAAATGGAAGGTGATATAATGTATTGTGTCTCTCCTAAATCAAAAAAAAAGCATGAAACCATGTAGAAAATAATCAATGGGTTCCTAAAATGATGTTTGGATTACCGGTCACAAGAAGTGCTAAAGCATAAAGCTGACTATGACCTGCTCATGACCTCTCTGACCCTGCTGATGACCACCTCCATCGATACACTCTCCTCTTTGAAGTTGAGGTGCATCTCAGGGATGTAATCTACCTGCCCCATATCCTATTTTTTGATCCCAAAATGGTACACCCTAATGCTGCCTCAGATGAAATTGCCTCAACAGAGGAACCTGAAGCGAAACTCCTAAAATACACAGACTTCTTAGAAAGTTCGAGCACTCTCACTGCTGATGACCTTGACCTCCATAATGAAAACATTTTTTTAATACTTTAGCATAGGTATGAGATCCTCCACCCCCAAATAAATGATATGATGAGGGTTGGTAACTACCCTTGGCTGACTGAAATATCTTATGTCCAAAAAACTAGGAACCCATTACCACAACTCTTCTCCGTGAGGAATCCTAATGACTCCCCTCTCATTATGATATAGTTCTTTCTAGTATCCTCTCAATAACCTCTTCTCTCACCAACACCTCAAGATACATCCTCAGCATAAACGGAGTGACCTTGGGCTGGATCTCTAGACAAAAATCCTCCTCAAAATTCCTCATCCAATACTCCTCACCTGGTAACAGGTCTAAAGTATATCATATAAGGGTCCATAAATGGATCTAAAACTCCCGCACATGGGAACTCCCCTATCAAAGGGTAAGAAACTTCAGGAAACTAGTTGTCTTCACATTTTAATAAAGGAACTTTTCTCAGAATAGGTCTCAAAACCTCTCCCATGAGACTACAGAATCCTCGCAATCCATGAGGAACAAGAACCACTAATTCTTCACTACTCCACACAACATCATCATATCCAATGAAACTCAGTGATTTATATGAGCATGGATCAAACTGAAAGTTATCTTATCCTCCTCCAGCCATTTTTCTATGACTAAATTTGAAATGGAACCCTCATACTTCTACAGACTCTAGAACTGAAAATCTCAGAGTGTACTCCTATAAGTGTTGTCATCGACAACCTCTAATCAATGGAAATATTCTGGCACATCCTACTTAAAATATTTGGTGTGAAACTGATGATAACATCAACCTAGAACCATGTATAAAAAATAAAAAACTACTAGATCTCTTAAACCTAGGATATGGAATATTTAATATTAATTTATTAATTATTTTTTATCTTGTTTAAGGTTTAACTTATCCCAAGGTCTACCTATTTTAAACACATATGCAAATAATAATGATGCATGATCCTTTATTAGGTATCTACCATGCAACCAGTATCACTTCATTTAGTAGGATTAGTAAACTTAAAATTCCACACATGAGATCATAAGGGGCCATAAATACCCATGTCTCATTTGTTATCCCATTTTTACATCACTTACTAAACTTAGTTGACATTGTTTCCCTACCACCCACGTAACCTCACCTATGCCTAACTCCAAACTCCATCATATCCCTCAAGCTAAACCTCCAATACCACTCTATCACAACCCCCTCCCCACAAAGATACCGCAATGAGGAGATAGAGATAGTGACTGGCCGAGTCCCACCTCCAGTAGGCCTTGGGTTGGAGACTAGCACTGAGGGTATAATAATCATATAATGGGAGGAATTACCCTCTAAGAAAACATGATGAAGATGGATATAATATGGATAGAACAATAAAAACATACTTATACATATATTTAAAATAAATCCAAAGTACACACATAAGATTTCATACAGTACTAAAACAACTGAAAAGAAAACTACAAGTACCAAAAGGTAAAGATGACAGCAACCATAAATCCCAAACACCTCCTTAAAAACCATGATCTAGTAATATACATCCCAATATCCAACCCAAAAATGTTTATAGATATGTAGGGTGAGCATAATAGTATAACCAGTAGGATCCTTCCCAGAGCCACTCATGCAAAAGATAATGAAATCATGCTAAAGCATATTGAACAGCAGTGAAACTAACTCATCCCCTAAATAGGTATAATAAGTTACCAAACTCACCATGGCTAACTCTCACCAAGTATCACATAGAAGAGAGGATATAGTATAATAATGAAACATCAAGGGTACCCCACTACTACTTCCTGACTAGTTTTCTACTCTACCCCAACATTTCACATCCTAATCCATCTCTCTCCTAAATAAGCTAGTTCAAAGACACCTAGGCAAGGAATCAAAAAATTCACCTAATGAATCACATCATCCTATCCATATATATGTATATAGTAACCGAGTAGTTTTTGTGATCTACCACAACACATATGATTTGTATCAAAAATTGAGTATTATACCATAAGCCAACACAGCCCATGCACAAAGTTAGTACCTCAAGTAATCACAACCTATACACATCATACCTATAATAATCCTTTGCATACTATATCCAAAGATACATGTGTGTGAAATAACCACAAGCCAATAAAACCCTCTACACATATATATAGGGAAACTAACAGTCATGCATACTAGTACAAGTAACTGCTAAGATAAGAGAGTGGGGCCAGAGGAGGTAGTCGTCTATCCATCCTCCCACCAGGATGTTAGGGAAAACACCTTCCTAGAGTCCACTGGGTGTCATTATCCCTAGACGACATGGGTGGGGTAGCGTATAAAATCAAATCACATACATGGATATAATATATCTCATATACACACTATAGACATAACCTAGTACTAAACTTAGTTGTAGTTATCGCCTCTTAAACACTTATCTACCACTGTTAGGGAATAGATTTCCTATAAACACACAAGCATATAAAGAGCTACATTAATTAATTCTTTTATTTTGATTATTTCCTTTTGTTAATTTATTCCTTATCCATTAAATAAACCATTAACATTATCTCACATTAAACATTATTATCTAATAAATCCAAGTCCATTCCCTCAAGGAATAATCCAAACTGAGACCATAGTTTCTAAAGAACAACCTATTATCATCATTTTCATTACAGAAAGAACAAACCCCATGGGTTAGGTCATTATTTACTCATTATTGGAAAATTTTCATAAACCAAGTACTCTAGGAAAACCATCCTAATCCACCACCAAGAGGAAACATGAAACCAAAAACATCCAGCTTCCTCAAGAAGTGGGGAATGAATACATATAAAACAAGAAACCCTACCATCATCCATTAAAAAAATTATAAATGAGCATCCCAACTCTCAGATTCACATCAAAAATGGAAAATCCTAGCTTCAACCCATTCCATCAACTCTAATTCCAACCCCGACACCCACATGACCTAAATGGCCTAAAGGCCTTCATTTTTATTGATTTTTTATAACCCCTATTTCAAGGGATGAGTGGGAACCCTTATAAGGCCCGTAGTCTTAGAGATTACATGGCCTGTAGGCTTAGGAGATTACATGACATGAAGGTCTTAGGGAATTCAACCAGACTATATACAAGGAATGACCCCTCCCCAGTATCTGCATCCTTGATAGTAGATCTCCACCTTTGCATGATCATTTGGCTAAGCTTCACGTGCAAGCACAGGCTGGTACCGATGGCATAGACATACCCTTTCATTCTGACAATCCATTTGGCTCTGCTCTAGTGAGTGCACCTTCTCTGAATCCTCTTCTGGGGCTGCTCCTTTTTTGTAGTGTGTTTGGGGCCTGCATTCATGTGGCCTGAAGGCCTTAGGGTGGCCCTAAGTCTTTAAGGTGGCTCAAAGGCCTTGAGAATCAACAGGCCCGAAGGCCTTGGGTGGCCCGAAAGCCCTGTAGGACCTGAGGACCAAACCGGTGGCCCGAAGGCCCATATGGATGAATAGTTCCAGCTGCTACAGTACCAAACAGTGTCTGCTACAGTACTGCTATTGTGCCTGCTACAGTAACCCAGAAATATGCCTCCACCCAGATTTGATCTCAGGTCTATTGGATGCACCTAGTGAGTCCTCACACCCACATGTATATCCACATACATCTCACCATCATAGACGTCAACTACTACTACATCATTTGGGTATCCCATTACCACATCACATTATCCATTCGAGGATAAAACATACTAGTATAACATCAAATCACATATAGAATCTCACATACAGAGAACATCACAAAGAAGAAGAAAACAAACATAGTTAATAGGGTAATTAGGCCCTCAAAACAAGGTATTCATCCTTCTCACATAAACAAGCTCTCATGGATCCAAATACAAGGCACTCAACCTTCTAAATAAAATGGAAACTTGGGCCCTAATATTTATCTTTATCACAAAACCAGTTTTTATTCTATATTTAATTAATTGATTCATTATTCATAGGTTCAAACTATGGGAAACATAAGGAATAAAGCTATAACAAGCTATCAAAAGTTAAACATGCTTCATTATCATGAATTTTTCATCATTACTAGAAATAATTAACATGATTCAAGTTATTTATCAAATTCCATAAACACATGGAATAACATATTCATTTAAACATGCAATTAACATCAATTTCATTACCATCAAATTACAACAAACACTAGATTCCTTTAACATGGTTTTTCTTTAATTATTATTAATCGAATTAATCAATAATTACTGCATTTACATTATTTACCAATTTTCATCAAGAAAAACGTGTCAATACATATCATAACAAGATAGTATTAAAAGAATAACATAGATAGCACATTATCTATCAAATCAAGAGGCGAAATGTTATCATGTTATAAATCAACAACATTAAATCAATGTAAGGAATTCTTTATTAATCATTTTTAATATTCATTTGTTTAATTCTATTTTTATCCAAAGGGATTAACTATGATAACTTTATGATTTCATGTAAATAAATTGGATAGGTGTTGAATCCCCTACCTCAAAGTCATTAACACCCTTTTCATGATAAATGTACAATGTTATAGATCTATGATCACCACTCCCATGAGGAAAGTGAGATCTCCCAAATACATCGAGCCAAAAATGAACCCGAAACAATAAATAAAACCTCATTATAAAAATGAATATCAATTTTCATAGTATGGAAAGAAGAAACAAGATAAAATGAGATTGATTTTGAAGAACCCGCTGGAAAATGAAGGAAGAATATACCTCATATCACCACGGATCAAACATGGGAATCCAAGAATCAATAAGCATTGAAGGGATTCCAAAATTCCTAGAAAGAGAATCATAGATCACTTGGAAATATAGAAGAAGGGTTTAGAGTTTGAGAAAATCATAGGCGTTGCAGCTTATAAAGGTGCATTGCATAGTGGGTTTACACAACATGAAACCCTTTCACATTGTGTAAATCACAGGTTTTAAATCCTTCAAAAAAATGCATCACTTCAAACCATTTAATCCTAATTTATTTCATGTTGTGAAACTTCCCATGAACCAGCCTCACACAATCCATGAATTTCTCATTCACAACGTGAACCACTTATACATCATGAATTCTCCCTACTTCCACCTTTTTAGCAGTCAACACCTCCAAACCTTCTCTAAGCCTCCCCCAATCACTATGGTCATTGGGAACACGTAAAGTTTCAGAATATAAAAATTCACACCCTTACATGATTACCTTTAGTGATGATTATAAAGGCATGATCATTGGACTTGTACTAGTTGGAGATCGGAAGTCAATATTTATCAATAAAATATTATACATTCAAGTATTGAATCATAATTCAATAAGAATTTCTAAACTATGTGTTGATGTTTTTTTTTATTTATATAAAAATTATTGTCTTGTATTTAAAGATAAATTTATTATGTTTATAGAACCTATAACTTAAAATGCTTATACTTTGGATCTTAATTCCTTGTGTGAACAGAAAGTGAATTATTTAACTGTTAAAATCAGTGAATCCTGGATTTAGAATAAGAGACTTAAACATTTTAATATATTTTCCCTATATAAATTATCTAAAAAGAATTTAGTTTCTGATTTTCCCAGTATTAAGTTTGATGAGAATAGAATTTGTGATGCATGAAATATAGGTAAGTAGAATAAGTCATTTTTTAAATCTATTAACAAGGTTATTATATCTAAAACTTTAGAACTTATCCAAATAGATTTTTTTGGACCCTCAATAGTATCAATCCTGGCTAGAATAATCTATGTTTTTTTATTATTTTTTTATATTTACCTATTTTTATTTTATAAAACAAAAAAGTGGAGCTTTTCGTTTTTTGTGTATTTTTGTAGATTTGATCAAAATGAAAAAGATTTCAAAATAATTTAATTGAGAAGTGATCAAGGAAGAGAGTTTGAGAATCAAGAATTTAATTATTTTTTCTCAAAATTGGGTATCAAATATACTTTCACTGCTCTAAGAACACCTTAAAAATGTAATTGTATAAAGAAGAAATAAAACAATTCAAGAAATGGAAAGAACCATGTTGAATTAATATATTTTAACTACCTATTTTTTTGAAGAATATTTTTATAAAAAATTTCATATCTTGAATAGAGTTTTAATCAAGAATTTTATCAAAAAGATACCTTAGGAGTTATGGAATAATAGAAAACCAAAAGTTGTAAACTGTAATGTTTTTGGATGCAAGGTGTATATCTTGAACACTAAGGAAGACCTTGGTATGTTTGATTAAAATGTTGATGAAGGAATATTTCTAGGATATTCTGCTATATTTGAAGCATATAGAGTGTTTAATAAAATTTCAAGGATATTTAGAGAATCTACTAATGTGAAGTTTTATGAAATTAATACTTTTATCACAAAAAAGATAAAATAGATGAAGTTACTGATTCTTGGAATAACTTGAGGCTTGAATAATTTAAATATTTGTTTGAAATTAAGTTAGAATATGATCAGAATAAATATAGTTTTGAAGAACATAAAACTATAGAACCTAAAAGTGTTTTTCCTATAAATCCAAGATTTTTTAAGGATCTCCCTTTATATATTGTTATATGATACCTAGATGAAGGAGTTACGATTAGAAGGAATATAGGAAATCTAACTAATTTATATGTCTTCCTGTCCCAATTTGAACCTTAGACTATAGAATAATCCTTAGAAGATGAGAGTTGAATGATGTCTATATAGGAATAATTAATTAGTATAAAAGGTGTGAAGTTTTGTAATTAGTTGATATTCCCTTGAACTATCTGATGATATGAACCAAATGGGTCTTTAGAAATAAGAAATATGATCAAGGTATAATTACTATGAATAATTATAGGATGGTTTATAAAGGATATAATCAAGAGTAAGGAATGGACTATGTTGAAACCTTTTCTTTGGTTTCTAGTATTGAATCCATTGGGATTGTTTTAGCCTATAAATCAAATATAAATTTTAAATTATACTAGATGGATATTAAATATCCTTTTTTAAATGGTTATTTATTGGAGGAATTTTATGTTGAGAAACCTCTTGAATTTAAAAACTATCATATACCAAGTTATATTTGTAAACTTATTAAATCTTTGTACAACATTTAGCAAGCATAAATATATTTATATGAAATAATGGGTTCCTTTCTTTTAAAAAATTTATTTTCAATAGGGTTAGAAGTTACTTCCTTTTTAAGAAAAAATTTTCTTATAATACATTATTAGTTAAAATATATTTAGATGATGTAATTTTTAGGTTAACTAATATAAATGTTTGAAATTATTTTTCAAAGAATAAGAAAGCTGTTGAAGCAGGACCAAATAGAATGAAGAGGCAGGGGACCTCTAGTTCAAAAGAAAATTTCTATAAGGTAAATTTATTGATTTTGAAAGTATTTTACAGTAGAATATGTTTTTAAACAAGTCCATAATATTCCAACTTATGGATTTTATATTTAATGGTGAGAATATAGATTTCATCTATGAGATGGAGGTAAATGAATTTTATGAGAAAGTGTAGTTCAGTTTTGGAGATACAGAAGATTTTTTATCTTCAAAGGTAAATGAAAAATAATTTTCAATATCAATAGTAGATATTTCATGGATTTTAACTAACCCCATGAATTTTTTTTTCACTTCAAGTTAAGATCGATTGGGGATAGTGTTCATAAGTTTGAGTATATAATTTCTTTCTTGTTTAGAACCTCCCAAATCAAGAAGATATTAGTGAAGGGTTTAGAGGTTGACCAGAAAGTGTTGGTCAATTTTATTCAAACTATGATAGTGTCGAGGATATCTAAGTTAGAGAAAATATTTTTACATTATATGTACATCATGTTTTTAATGTTGAGTGATAACAAGCTTAATTTCAGTAAGTATATACTGAGATATATGCATCATTGTTTCTAGAAGGATGTAATAATTTAATTTTATATGTATGTAAGGCTAGTTTATCTTGTTCTATATAAGAAAGGAAGGATCCATGACATCCAAATTGGTCTGATATTTCATCATAGCAAACTTTTTTATACTAGTACCTTAAGAATGTTTAGATTTTTTAGAACATAAAAAAGGGTAATTTGATGATCATTGGTGTTGATGATGAAGAACAATTGAGAGATCATGCTGAGGGGTATTACAGGATTCTAAAACCTACTAGTTCTATTAGGTGTGGTGAAGAAGAAGTTAGGGAATCTAGAGTCGAAATATCTAGAGTACCTCAAGTGGCTGGAGGTCTAGAATATGTGTCTATTGGTGAAACCAACATTCCAATTATTACCTAGGTAATGCAAGTAGTGGAATAAAATATCCCTACTAGGATAGGGGTTTTTTAATTTTCTAGAACATATCAGGATCCCTCTGGTGAATATAGTGAATATATTCTTATTCTAATGTTAGGAAGAAGGGAATATCATATTGAGAAGGTTTTAGATGTTATAGTTGAAGAGGTGAATCAATCATTTGCATTTTCTGAAGAAATAATAGAGGAATATAGTGTTGTAGTTTCTGTTGAATAAATATTTTAGGAATTAGCTGAATAATGTTATGAGTGGTTATCTCATGCTAAGGAGTAGGTTTTTTAGGAAGCTCGTTTTGATGAGCATATAGGTTCCCTTATAGCTGAAACAATTGAACTGATCATAGATCAGATAGTTTATTTTTGATGATGATTCTTTGGAAAGGACTATTGAAGAGGAATATGTTAAATCAATTGAATTTTTTAGAGAATTACCATCTCCCTTTAGTGAAGAGATTTAATTGCAATCACTTCATTTGGTTGAGTCTGGTGAACCTTCAAAAAGACTTGATAAGGATTCATCTGATTCTTTTGATGAAATTTTTGAAGAGAGGACTCACTCTTTAGTAGTAAATATGGTTTGTAAGTATAATAAGATGAAGGAGGTTTATATATAGTAATAGGGATAACTTGATAGTTCTCATAAGGATATTTAAGATCTAAGAAATTTATTTATTCATAGAATAGAATTTGAATCCCTCTTGAACTAGTTTTAGAGCTTAGAGGGAATCTTGATTTCAAAAAAGGATTTTGATACTTTTAAGAGAGATATGGATGATCAAGTTAGATAGATAATAAGTTAATCAACTTCTAAATATGATTTTGGTGATCTAAATAAGTTTTTTGGAGTCCATTTTGAACCAATCAGAGTTAGTTCGGGCAAAGAAAGGGATTATAATTCAAAGTGTAGTAGTATCTCTAGATATGGTAAGAAGGTTGGTCTCTCTTACTATTGTTTTTTACATCATTAAAGAAAGAATTAAAAGTTTATAGTGTGGTGGTTTTACACTACACACTCTATTGAATAATTATCAAGATCTAGTTTCAAAGTTAACTTTTGTTGAGACAGGATTTTTGAGTTTGGTTAGCTTGCTGAGTGAAATGATGAATAGATATATTCAGTCTTCTAAGACTATTCATAATTTTTTGAGAGTGAATCTAGTTTAAGTGATAAAAATGTTCCAGGAGTTAATATTTTTAATGAAGGAATGGGTTGGGCTGATGAATGAGAACTTAAAGTTATTGATGGAGGAGATAAAGGTTGTGTATAAAACTATTTTTGATTCTATAGCCTTATAAAATTCTTCTAATGAGCCTGAACCTTATTCTCATCCTAAACCTTATCCTATTGAAACCCTTGAGGTAAAAATCTTTGTAATATAGGATGATTAATACAAAGAAATTATTATTTTTATATTCTATTATCTTCTTTATCTATTTACTGTTTACTATAGATTTATGTTTCAGAGCCTATTCAATTTTAGGATACATTTATTTAAGCTTAACATAATATTCACTTACAGTTTTGTGCTGCATTGGATATGTTTTAATCCATTTTTATACGTTCTTTTTTATTTCAAAAGAAAGAGTATAAATCAAGATAAACACAATACTTTCAAATCCTTAAAATTAATCTTTTTATCCTTTCCATGAGGAATATGGATAAACATAATTTTTGTTTATTTTTTTAATATATAAAGCCTATATTCTTTTGTTTATATCTCTTTGGGTTTTGTGATCAAGAAAAAAAGTTATATTATTTGGAATATCTTGATCTAAAAATTTCATTAATTTCTAATTTATTTTGATTCTCACAAACACCCTCATTTGTTTTACTAATAAATTTTATTTTAGTGGATTTGAATACAATATTGGAATATTTATTTATTTTATTTTTCCTTGAATTTTGTAAGTGCTTTAATTTTAATTCTTATTAAGTTTTATTTTATAAATTATTCTAGATTTTTTCAAGAATTTTAGAATTTCATCTCATAACAACGCATTTAAAGTGAATGTTAGGTTTGGGAACCTAACTTTTATTAAGGATTGATATGTTTGGAACCTTATGTTTGAAGTGAATGTGAGGTTTGAGAACCTAAATTTTGTTATTAATCCTAGTTTAAGTGATTAACATATGTGATGAAACAGTTATACATTGTAAACCAAACTTTTTATGTTATCATTATGTAGAGAAACCCTACGTTGAATCAGTCATCTTTTATATTTGAACTATGGATTATTTTGAAACTATTTCACTAGAGAAAATATGTCCTTAAAATCCATTAAAATGCCAATTTAAAGAATATTAAAAAAATGAATTAAATGATTACTATTTCTAAGGGAAGTTATGATTTTGAGTAGATGATTAAATTCAAATTTAAAACATGTTGAGTGTTTTAAAGATCATGATTTACCTGAATATACTTTTGGATCTATTTTATCAGAATTAATTTGATCTGCTTGTTTATTCTTAATGTATTTATCTATTTGGGTGTGAAAAAAAAATAGTGAGTCAAATCATGTTAAATAATATGTTAATTCTATGAATGGATACACTTTGGAGACAGGAATGTTTATCATCTACTGAGTGTTTGTCTTGTTATTTCTGTTATATCTATCTGTTAATATTTTACTACAGTTCATTGAATCTATTTTCAGGACTACACTTTGGAGACAAACATTTTTATCATCTATTGAGTGTTATTCTTATTTTTTCTTTTATATTTATATGTTAATCATTCTCTACTAGTCATTGAATCTGTTTTTAGGACTACACTTTGGAAACATGCATTCTTTTAAAGGTTGGGGTCGAAGCCTCAATTTATTATTTAAAGAAAAGACCTCTTTAGTGTGGGTAGAGGGAGACCCATAACATAGCCTGAAGGCCCAAGGCCAAGTGGCCTAAATACAATGCTTGAAAGCCCATTTTTTGGCCCAAAGGACCCCTCAGTGAATAGTACTACTACGATACCCGCCGCCGCTACAGTACCCTGCAATAGTGCCTCTACCGCTATAGTGTCGTCACTGCTACAACACTGCTACAGTACCCTACTACAGTACCCCAGCAATTATTCCCTACCCAGATTTGATCCTGGGTCTTATGGATGCCAAGTAGGAGCTTGTACCACTTGGGTACAAGCTCATTGGCACACTTTGGTAACATTCATGTTTATCATCTACTGAGTGTTTTTCTTGATGCTTCTAAAAAGGTTTTTCCTACTACTGCTATATATTTTATAATATTTTATCAATAGAAGGATCATAGATTCTTTTTCAGGAAATTGTTTTGAATATCTTTTATATTTACCTATGAAGATCTCTTCTTATGTCAGTTGCTGATGCAATTGTGTGCTGAAGTCATTTCAACAATCTATATCCCATCTCTTTCTACTAATTTTTTTTGTTTGTACTCAATCATGGTGGAGTGTTAGCTTATTTTAATAATTTATTGTTTTCAAGGTTCCTTGTAAAAGAACATGACTTGTTGTAAGGTGTCAAATACCTGCACTCGATTGTATATGTCTCCAGGTAATAGGACAAGTTTAGTGAAAATCACCAATCTCACTGAGAGAGAGATTTATTGGAGTGGACTTCTACCCCAATCCACTATAAAAATTGTTGTGTTCTCTTCTTTATCTTTGTGTTGCATAATCTATTTAAGGAAAATAATGTTTCATTTCTTCTCAAATCACAATGAGTGATTAATTTTGATTTTGGTCAATATTTTTAAAAGGACTCAATTCACCCCCCCCCCCATGTCTTTGTATTAATATGCCCTAACATATATGAGACTAAAATCATTGATGTACACAATAATATTGAGTGCATGTGTGGATACTAATATTCCTTCGGTTGTTTTTCATCTAATTCCTTTGAAACCTAAATGAATCACTCTATGATTTTATAATAATCTATATTCACTTTTTGAACAACTTCAACACTTGGTTACTAAGGAATGAACTATTCTGACACATAGAATTTTTTATAAATCACCAATCTTTCTTAAGAACTTTTCTTAATTTACCAGTCTTAAGATCTACTTACATTATGTTTCTCCTTTTTAAGTATTAATTACAAAGTTTATATTCATGAGGATGATGAAATTATCTACAAAATAAGTTTTTATAAGATGAGTTCCATGTATTATTAACCATTTAATAAGGAATTTTATTAAATTTTCTCCCATAAAAATGATAACCCCCTTTAAATTTACACCATATCCTTTTTTGTTCCAAGATTCATATTTCACTAATTTTTGGGCCTCTTTAATATTTTTGTTATTATTTATCTATTTAGGTAGGGAATCATATCAATCATATAATATGTAACAACACGAGATTTTACAATATATTTAATTTATAAAAAATTTAATTTTTCATATTTTTCATTATACATAAGAATGATTTTATCTTCCATTGCACGCAACACTGAGTTTATCTTGTGTTTCACACAACACCGAGTTTAAGTGAAATGTGACATTATATTAAAGTCTTATTATTTAATATGATTATTATTTCCTAGCCATTGGAATGGATGGTATGAATAAGATTAACTAAATTCTAAAAAATATTTGGTTTACACCTACAAATAAAATTAATTATATGATTATCAATTAATTATAAATGAAAATAAAACTATTTGAAAATAAAGGAAATATTTTTCTAAAAAACTATTTTTTTGCGCATGAATATGTAATATCTAAATAAATTAAATAAATTGCTTTTTGTGAATGGTTTTAATGAAATTTATATATTATATATTCAATTAAATTTTTTAAAAATCATTTAATGTGTTATCTATATATGAGATAAGAACAAATCTAATTTTAATCTTAGAGACAATATTTTTTCAAAAAAATAGTTTTGACACATTTTTCACACTTCTTTTCAATTTAATTTTTTTGAATTTTAGAAAATTTATTTTAAAAAATTAACTTAATTTTTTAAATAATCATATCAAAATTATCTTATGTATATTTTTTGGTATTTTTCTGAAAATTTTCATTTTTATGAATAGTGAAATACTGCTTTTATTGAAAATTGTCTTTTCATTTAAATTATTCACAAAACTAAATTATATTTTAAATAATTTTTAAATTAAAATTTGTTAAAATATATTATAATATATACAATTTATGAAATTTTAATCCATTTCATTTTGAATTTTGATATTTAAACCTTCCATACTTATGAGAATTTCCTCTTTGAAAACTCATTTTTTCATCACATATACAGGTATAATTTTAAATTGGATTCTACCACTTCTGTGAATTGAATATGGAAAAATGGATTAATTATTTTTAATAAGAATAATTTTTATTATCTAATAATTTCAACTTAATTTTGGATAATTATGAGAAGTAAAATAGTAAAAATTAATTACCACGATTAAGCTAAAAACTAATATACTGGGGGTTAAACTTAGAAGATAAGGGCTAAAAAGGACCTACCAAATTTTCAAACACCCATTTTATGGAAATATTTCAACTCTATAATCTATAATGGTCAATAATGACCCATTTTGGAGGCTTTTTTCATGATAAAAACATGGGTTTAATTGAATATTTTCAAACATTCTATGTGTGTCCTCTCCCCAACTTATAAAAGGTTACCCCATATCCTACCCACTTCACACTTTAAAAGACATTTGGTTCAAAAAAACCCTAAAAACACTTCATTAATATCCTCTAAATTTCCTAGATCCCTTGGTTTGATCATAAATCCATCTTAGGAAGGATTTTGGTGCAAATAAAAAAATCCCACAAAGAAGAGGTAACATTCTTAAACAAGCATTTTCATTTCATTTATTCTTCCACAACCTTTCAATATTCTTCATATATGATAATATAATAACACCATAATCTCTAATATATTGATATTTTATTATTTTAATGTAATAAACTATATACATCTCCACTTTCATCAAATGGGAGACGAAACCGTCGATCGTGTGTACGGCGGACTATCGCCTCGCAAACCGATTTAATTTTTTTTCCATCATCACCTTTCAAGGATGGATATAATTATTTATTTAACACATGTATATGATATTTATGATATAACTATACTTAAATAATTTTAAAATCACATATAAATTCGACGCACGCTTATTGTAGGGTGTGGTAAAAGCAAATTATTTTCTTAATGCAACACAGAGGCTGACCAGGGTCGTCTCATTTGAGGAGATTTATTATATGTTCACTCGCTTAATCTAATTCACCTAAAATAATTATTTTTCTTTTTTTATTTAATTTATGAATGTGGTGAAATTTAAATGAATTAAAAAATTAAACTAACATGTAATGAAAAAATGTAATTAATAAAGAAAATACTTAGACTTTATGGGTTGGTTTGTGGGTTCCATCATTATCCTTGTTGGTGTTTAAATTAAGTTTGATAATTCAATTCTGAGATCTAGTGAATGAATTACTATTATTTTATTTAATTGTTTTAAATCTTGAATTCATTTAGAATTCTTAACGTCACCTCCTCCTATAATCAAGGTTGATGGCACACCTCAATCGAGAGTATGACATCTTCCAAGATCTGGCTCCATCATATGTCATTTAAACCACTAAATTGCTCAACTCCATCATATGAAGAGCTTTCATCCAGAATAAGTGAGGGAAAATATTTAATAAAATAATAGTAATGATGTTGAAATTAGTGTTGTGGTGGAAAGTCGCCGCACCCATGCACATCACTCTTGCTCATCACAAACTTAATAAAACATAGGAATTTAAGTGCATAATAAATGAAATTGCGACTTACCTCCCCCAAGACAAGCCTCGGGTTAGTGCATCATTCTTTAGGGTAATAGGTCACAGTGGATAATATGAGAAGTATAAAAGAATAAAAGAAGGAGAAAATATGGATAAAAAAAGGGTGGTTTGGTGGAAGAAAACATAAAAATAAAAACTATGCATGAATTTATTAGAAATTTAAATTACAAATGAAAACTAAAAAAACAAATTAATGAAGACTAAAAGCGTAATATTTTCAACTGGCCTCCATCAGTGGAGATCTCCTCCTTGGTTCCTCGGATGGAGTGGAGTGGAGTGGAATAGAATGATTTGAGAAGTAGGAGCTCACCTCCTTTTGTAAGTATAATTTATCCTCCAAATATTGATGCATTGTATCCCTAATAAAGGATATATTTACGCATTTCACCCTTCAAAAAAAATTCATAAATTTCATTTTCGTTCTCCCTCTAAATTTCATCTTAATTGGACGCGGTATGTAGGAGTTAGGAATTTTTGATTGACTCTTATTTTTTTTGTTTGAGATTTATAGGAAGATTCCTTCAATGTATAATGTCCACTTTCCAACTTAATGGTTTCCAAACTCCAAGAAATTTATTAATTGAACTTTTATATGTGTCCTCGTACCATTACAGGTTTAATCACTTCAATTGGAGGTGTTTAGCATGACTTGTGTTCCCATTACGTAGGTGGGGTCCATGTTGTCCGCCTGAAAAACTTTTCAACTTGAATGATTTTTTGGGGCTCAAGATGGTCGAATCAGACATTTCACATAGTGAAAAAGTTGAATTAAATTAATCAAGTAATTCAAGAAAAAAAAATCACTTAAATAGTAAGAATATTATAAAAGTTATTCCTAAAATACCCTTTTGATAAAATTCTATCAAAAATCAATATTTAACCAATTTTTAAATTTTTTCTCAAAATACACCATAATTCCAAAATTGATCCATATACACTCAAATTAATAAATATGGAGGGTTTAAATAAATGAAATTCATGTATAAAATGACTAAAATATTATCTCTATAAATTCCCCCACACTTAATCTTTTTTTTTCTTAAGAATAAATTCTTAACATTGAATTTTGAGGACACCAATGTGACTAATATTCAAATTCCAAAGTAATAAAATCAAAAAAGATTCAATGTCAAATGAAACTTTCAAAAATCCACAAAAATATCAATCTAATTTCTCATTTTTCAAAGAAATAATTACTTCATTTATTTTACTTTTCCCATTTTAAAAATGATGGAACTTATCTTTTCATTAATTCAAGATCCTCGATTCATTATTATTAAACACGCCACATCATGATTTACCTCACCTTTGAATCTTTCCTCTCATATCTCATTATAAAAATCAAGTTGATTTATGCTCATATAAATATAACATGTTCCTTATCCATAGTATTTTAAATGAATTACTTTCTCCACTTTTTAAAGACAAAAGGCACATAAAATCATGAGGACTTTTCAATAAGGGTTCAAATGACTCTGAGGCTTAAGGTTGGTAGGATTTGATGCTTTAAAAATTAAGGGTCAAGGAGTAGGTTTATCTCTTAAGTACAATTCATGATATCAAAAAGTATAATTAAATTCTCCTCTTCAATGTAGAAACTCACATTTCCCCTAAAATAAATGTAAGGTCATGTTCAAATTATACATGATGAATGATTTTTTCACCCTCTTGAATTTTTTTAATTTTATAATAATTTTCTTTTATTTTTCAATGAAACTTTTCATTTTTTTTATTTTTTTGAAATTTATGATTATAATAAACCTCACATCCACCACCTAACCATGTATGATAAAAATTATAGGTCTAGTAATGGTGATTTTTGGTTTCCCCAAATCACAACCCATTTTTCTCATTTTTTTGGTTATTTTTTTCATTTTCATTTTTTATATTCAAGAGGTGAAAAATAATAGAGTATAATGAATGATTCCAGAACCTTTTACAACTCCCACAATATCACCCCCAAACTTTTTCCTTATAATTTATAACATTTCTTCCACCATTATTCCCTTTACCCCCACACTTCAACTTTAAAATATCATGTATATACTAAAAGTAGGGTAAGAATGGATAAAAATGTCTTAAAACATGGATCATTCCTATAAAGTTCACTAATGGTATCTATAGTATAAATAAGTATTGATGTAAAGGGGGTATTTTAGGATAATGTATTTTCAAAAGATGACCCAATCATTTTAAATGTATTTTTTTCAGTCAGTAGCATTGACGAGTTTCAATACAAGTTCTGGAAGGTGACATGTCCCAAGATCACTCTAGAAATATACTCAAGATAAATAGGAAGTAATTGGTTAAGAAATACTCTCAGGAATGAGATATATGATATTGGAAAATCACTTAAGGAATTATTAATAATAAAAATATAATTCACGTAAATTTTATAAATTCAAAGCATGAAAAATGGTTGGGAAATTTTATTTATATGAATCAATCAATTCCCTCAAATCATGTGTCATCATTTCAATATCCATGCTTCATTTTCATATTCCAATTATTCATTTTACTCATTCAATTTCATTAACATTTAATTCTAAAACATGGAATCATTGTATTCCTAAGAAACTCATGTCTCCTAGATAAGTCGAGTAAAGCATTAATTCAAGTGTGGGCATGAAATTATTATCATTAAAGCTCAAAACATGTTTTGGACCAAAAAAATGTAAGGAGTTTAAAATTTTAAACAATAAAAATGAACACCCTTTCCCATGAAGCTTAGTCCATCTATTACACTATTTGAGGCTTCCTTCTGCCATCATGAGCCTATAAAAGAAAACAACTCAATTAAGAACAATGATCATGTCATTATATCTCAAAAAGGTAGGAGGGAGGGGGCAGAATTAATGACTAATTCCTAATATTGAATTTGAAATCTAAATTAATAATATTGAATATGAAATTACTAGAAACAAGTAAAAGATAAATCTTGGTATGATCCCCCAAGTGGGCCTTGAATTTTTACTTCCTCTAGAAGTCAATTCCATATGTTATCCAAAGTTTCATAGTGGGTAGATCTTCATTGAAATAAACCACCACATGTTGTTCTTCCTATCTTATAGTTTTTTTCTCTTATTGAGGAGGAATCCATATATAGAGTACACCAGATCCTCCCCCTTCTCAATGTGGTACAGCTTGCATGGCTGGGGTAGGATGAAGTATGGAACCCCCTCCTCCTTCGTTACTACTTGTGAAACTTCTTCTCCTAGTTCCATTGGTTTCTCCAAATGTGCTGCATCAAAAGAATAATCAAATGGGAAGATATAGTGAAAATCTATTTGAATAGAATTACAATATGAAGTATCAATATCAAATTCCTCCCTATCAAATTAAGCAACTTTTGGATTGGTTTCCACGGGCTCGATAACATGGACTTCTTTATGGGCCTCCTCAAATGTATGTTCAATAAAATTAGGGAGATCCATGTGTTCCTAAACAAGTGCATGATAATTTTCTTCATCTTCCTCTAAGGAAAAGTAATGATTGATTGAATATGAAAACTCAAAAACATAAGGATTGATACTCAAATCTGATTGAATGGAATCAGAAAAGGTAGAGTTTAAGAAATAATCATCTCCCTTAGTTGGTTCTGGTTCAATCACTTATTCAGTGGTAATTGCCTATTGAAGTTGGATCTATATGGATGGAGGTAGGTAGTCTAGATCCTCTATATTTTCTTCAATTTCAAAGATGAGTGGTGAAATTTCTTCCACCACTAGATCAGGTTCATTATAAAGAATGGGGAGATCATGTTGTTCTTCACAATCATTCCAAAAGTCATCCAGATATTTTTGATCTCCCACATGAAGCTCAGGATTTGGTTGCTCTTGGGTAGCATGGACATATTATGTTATCATTATAATTTGACCTCGTAGTCCTTATATAGACACTTTAAGTTCCTTCACTTGAGCTCTGTTGTACTCTAAGATGGATTTTTTTATTGTTGTTGCACCTGTGAGTAGTCATTCCATGAAGAGTAATAGCAGTTTTCATATGTCATGGAAAAGGAATTTTTTATTTTTCTTTTTTAAATTTTAAAAAAATGAAAACTATATAAAATTTGAAAATAGAAAAGATAAATGGATAATTTATTAGCTCCTCAAAAATGGCGGTAGTTTTGACACACGTATATCATAGGGCATGGAAAAAGAAAATTATTTTCCTGATGCATCACAGAGGATGACCAGGGTTTTCTCACTTGAGGATCTTTCTTAGATGTTCACTCACTTAATCTAATTCACCTAAAATAATTATTTTTGGTTGTTTTTATTTAATTTATAAAGGTTATAAAATTTAAATGAATGAAACGATTAAACTAACATGCAATGAAAAAATGTAATTAATAAAGAAAGAACTTGGAATTTATGGGTTGATTTGTGGGTTCTATCATTGTCCTTGTTGGTGTTTAAATTAAGTTTGATAATTCAATTCTGAGATCTTATGCCTGAATTACTATTATTTTATTTAATGGTGCGAAATCTTGAATTCATTTAGCAATATTAACTTCACCTCCTCATATAATCAAGTTTGATGGCACACCTCGATCGAGAGTGTGACATCTTCCAAGACCTGGCTCCATAATATGTCATTTAAACCACTGAATGGATCAACTCCATCATATTAAGATATTGTATCTAATAGAATTGAGGTAAAAGATTTAATAAAATAATAGAAATTAGTTTGATATCAGTGTCCTGGTGGATGATCTCCACACTCGTGCACATCATTCTTTCTCATCACAAACTTAATAAAACATAGGAATTTAAGAGCAGAATAAATGAAATTTCCACATACCTCCCCCAGGACAAGCCTCAGGTTAGCCCATCATTTTTTAGGGTAATATTTCACATTGGATAATATTAGAATAATAAAATAATAAAATAATGTGAAATATGGAGAAGAAATAAGGGTGGTTGGGTGGAAGAAAACACAAAAATAAGAACCTTGCATGAATTTATTAGAAATTTAAATTACAAATGAAAACTAAAACAAAAATAAATAAAACAAATTAATTAATAATAAAAGGGTAATATTTTAGGTCGGCCTCCCCCGGTAGATATCTCCTCCTTGGGTCCTCAGATGGAATGGAGTGGAGTGGAATATAATGATTTGGGAAGGAGCTCTTCTCCTTTTATTGGTATAAATTATCCTCCAAATGTTGACTCATTTTATCCCCAATAAATAAACTTGTCACATGTTTAACCCTTAATAAAATTTATTCATAAATTTCATTTTTGTTAACCCTATAAAGTTCATCTTAATTGTACATGGGATGTAGGAGCTATGAATTTTTCATTGATTGTTACTTTTTCTATCCAATATTTTTAGGAAGTTTCCTTCAATGTATAACGTTCAATTTCTATATTAATTGTTTCTAAAATATATTAAATTTATTAATTGAACACATCTATTTATCCTCATACCATTACAGGTAGAATCAACTCAATTGGAGGTGTTTATCCCGACCTGTACTTCCGTTAGGGAGGTGGGGTCCATGCTGTCCGCTCCAACAACTTTTCAACTTGAATGATTTTTTCGGGGCTCAAGATGGTTGAATTAGATATTTCTCCAAAATAAAAAGTTGAATTAAATTAAGAAAGGAATAAAATAAAAAAATAATCACTTAAATGGGAATAATATTATAAAATTTATTCCCAAAATACTCTTGTGATAAAATTCTATCAAAAATCCATATTTAACCAATTTTTACATTTTTTCTCAAAACACACCATAATTCTACAATTGATCCATATACACTCAAATTGATAAATATGGAGGTTTTAAATAAATTAAATTCATATATAAAATTTTTAAAATTTTATCTCTATCAACCTTCAATTACTTTTAAAATATGATAACATTGCTTGTGTGTATGGTGGACTACTGCCTCACGAAGCGATGTGATTCATTTTTCAAATAGGCTTTACATGACATGTAATAAGGATAAAATTAATGAATATATGTGATATATTTGAGATTATATTGATTCTATTAAATTAATATATCCACCACTTCCTTACCCTTTCGTTATGGGAATGATATCGTTGCTCGTGTGTACATATGGCATATCGTCTCCATGAAGCGATACGATTCATTTTCTATGTAAAACCATAAATAATGATTCTAAAAATGTATATAATGATTAAATATTATATTTATAACATTAATATCATTATTTATTTGATGTTTCTATATCCTAACACAATAACCAAAACTTTTATGACAAAACATGCATGAGAAAACAAGGCAATTAACACTTGAAAACAATTAAAATAATGAAATATTATTAAAAAATGGTTGGTAAAATGTTATAAGATAATCATATATGATATTATAAATATAATTATAGTTTTTTTATAAATTAATAACATGCTTAAAACCATTATATAGGAGGTGAAATCGCATTTAAATAAAGGAAAGTGTGAGGTAAGTGACTTCGTCTTAATTTCCCTTCATCAAGGCATATTGTAATGTTATGCATCTAATTTTATTTATATGGTTTATATACTTCCCCTTTTACATTTAATATCATAATTAAATAATAATTAATCATATTTAATTTTCAATTTGAATTATTTTATCCAAGGGGATTTGAATTGAAAATTACTAAGTGGTAAATATTATTGTACAATCTCGCTTTCTTTTGTGATTATTAACTTTATCTAGAAATGATAACTTTCTTGTAATAATATTTCATTAGAAATTAAATTTATCTTAAATATCCATATTATTTTATGATGTATATTATTATTTCCTAAAACATGTATCATTTTTACATACGGTGTTTACTTTGAATTTTTTTTGATTAACTGGGGAAATGTTGATAAATATGTATTCTTTACTCAAAAAGGATATTTGTTGATAAGACATATTGATTCATAAATTAAATTTATTGTTTGATATATGAGTAATTATTTAGACTTGTAGTTATGTGTGTGGTCTGAAATTAGATAGACCCTGGATTCATCATTAGGTCTCATGAGATAAATCAATTGGCCAAATTAGATGGGGTTTTACCCAGTAGTATTAAAATGTCTTGTGAAAGGTCTTGATAGTAGTGGTCTCATGATGCCTGAGATCATAGAATCTAATATTAAGAATTTAATTGATTTATAATTACATTATTATTATTATCCATTATATTTTCACAATTATATTATCTCTGGATGCATTTTATTCTCGGTTTATTGATTAAATGTCATGTGTTCTCAGTTATTTTCCTTGCCATATTGATTATGCCTTATCTGCTCAAGTTATTGATTAAATGGAATGTGTTTATAGTTATTTATCTTTACATATTGATTATGATTTATTGGTTCATTAACTCTTCTGTTGTACTTAACCCTTACTGAACATTTGATGTCACCCTTATTTTGTTTCCTTTCCCCAGGATATGAAGAATAATTCTTAGAATGAGTTAAAGGATTCCATATGTTTTCCATTAAAATGATTTGTATTTTATTTCCCTATGTAATATGGGTATCATGTATGTATATTTTTTTCCAAAACTACTAAATTGATCAGTACTTATAAATGATATTCTTTATATCATATGATAATGTAATAAAGTATGCATTGGCTTCAGTCTACTGGAGTCTAGGTATCTATAGTTTCTATTAGAGTAATTTTATTATAAACATTTGGAACTATATTTAGGAAAACATAGATTATGGAATAAAACACTATTATATATATTTAGGATAATTATAGAATAAGCCCTAAGTTTTGGAAAGGTAGAGATTATGTGTTTTCCTAACAATACACCTATGTATGGATACTACAAGTGGACATGGATCTATCACAAATGTACCTAGGGGTAATAACCTCGAAAAAGGAATGTTGAGCTTGACTCGAGCATTACCTAGTTCAAAAAAATGGTCCTTAATGTGCACCTAGTTTGGCACTCCTATGGGATATTCTTTGGTTAATTTACATTTTCTTTACAAACATTTATAAAGGGTTTGAATAGATGATGACCATGAATTACTAATGTTAAACTTAAGGTGTCATGGATTGAAAAAAAAATTTTATGGTAATTTATTATCTCTCAAGATATGTGGATCAATGATGGTCATTGATTTAAAAAACTGAGGATGAGGATGAAATAGAAAGAATTAAATAAAAGGATTTGACGGTACGTTTCTTAGAAAAATATTTCATCCATGAGAAATGAGAAGATTTGGAGAGACAATTCTAAGTATGAGACTAAAGGAAGATTAAAATGTTTCTATGTATAAAGAAAACTTTATAAGGTTAGAAATTCATGCTAAGAACAACGTATGTAATCCAATGAATAATAATGATCGCTTCTTTGACGAACATAAGCTAATTTTTTATAAGGAACTAGTCTCTCAAACCTTCTCATCATATGAGGAAATAATATCATGTGCTATCAAGATTGAGAAATAATTATCTAAATATTATGTATTTGAATTGAAAAAATATAATAAGAGGACAACATAGAAAAAAAATTAAATGGAATAAGGTAAAGAAGGTTTTTTTCACATGTTATAATTATGGAAAGAAACACCATGGTACTTGCTTGAAGTGAATGAGAGTTTTCTACAAGTGTAGAGAGAAAGGAAACTATGATCATGATTGAAAGGGAAATAAATAACCAGCCAATGTGAAATGAATAAATAGTAAGGATATAGGTCACTGCACAAAAAAATTCCCCATGCGTCAAGGGAATATACATCAAAAAAAGCTAAGAGATCAAGGTAAAGATTATGTTATTACTATGGTTGAAGTGGAATGATTAAATTTATTGTATATTTAAATTAAATAATTATGTTATAGGAGTATCTTTTCAATGATATTCTGGTTAAAATAATTTTGAAATGTATAAGTATTTTACTATAGTAATTTTTTATTTAAGGATTTGAGAACATATGTTGAATGGTACCGATGGCCAGGAAAAGTAATTTAGTTGTAAGTTGAATCTCTTAGAAAACATGTTATTAAGGGAGGATAACCATTAATAGGTTCCCAATGTTGAGATAATAATTATATGGTTATGGTATAGTGTTTGTGAACATTAAATTGGTTAGTGGTCTGATGGTTTATGTCATCTTTTCTGGATTTTACTACAAGTTTTGATTTATGGAATATATTTGAAAAGTTGATATTTTATTTTTGGAATCATGCATGTTTTCATCAAGGTTTTATGGTGATTAAGGTATTAACATATTTGGAATGTGACATTGAGATCCACTTTATATTTCTGGGGAATATAATGTTGATTTAGTGTCCTCCCTTCTAAATTTTTGGATTTTGAATTTGGTCAAACATATTTTGGAGGAGCCTGAATGTTAACTATTTTTAGAATGGATTAAGCTGAACTTTTGGTGTTATTTGGTAACCTATGCTAATCACTTTGGTTTTGTAAATATCTATAAATAGGAGGAATTTCTTTCTATTATTTTATAGACCTTTTGATCTATTTAAATTTAATTTTAGTACTTCAAGCATAAAAAATTCAACTTGGATATTTATATCTCAGGGTAATAAATGAAGTTTAAATTGATCTAGAAACAACCAAAAGATTAAATTGTATGTATATTATATGGTGTTCTTTATTATAATAGTAAATTAATTCCTAAACTCTAGGAAAATGATATAGAAATAAAATGTTATCCTATTTCCCTCATTTTTTATAAATCAATGGTCCTTTAAACCATCACATATTTATAGTCTTGTGGTGGTTAACTTTCTCATGGCCAAGTTCTCTATCGCTCTCTATTAATACATAGGTGATTAGATTTATCTCCCATATCCATATTTTCAATTCTTGCTAATATTATCCCATATGGAAACCTATTTACATGCTAGATGAACTTCTTATTTCTCTTACCCCTTTTTAATAGGAAGTTTTATTAACCCTCTTTACAATGTGGGTTTTCAATAAAGGATAAACCTTTGATGATTGAGATGGAATTGTGAGGATGCAATTTATTAAAGGTGGGGAGAGTATAATAACCTGAGATTTTATAACATATTTATTTTAGAATAAATTTAATTTTTCATATCTTTTGTCACATTCAAAAATTATTTTATCATTAATTACACTCAACATCGAGTTTAGATTACATTATAAGCAACACCGAGTTTAATTTAAACACTACATAATATTAAAATTTTATTATTTAATATGATAATTAATGCCTAGCCGTTAGAATGGTGATTATGAATAAGATTAATTAAATAATAAAAATATGTGGTTTTCAACTATAAATAAAATAAATTCTTTGATTATAAATTAAGTATAAATTAAAATCTAACCATTTGAAAATAAAGGAAATATTTTTCTAAAAAAAACCATTTTTATGCGCATAAATATGTTCTATCTCAATAAATTAAATAAATCACTTTTGGTGAATGATTTTAAAGAAATTTATATATTATATATTAAATAAAATTATTTAACATTCATTTAATATGTTCTCTAGGTATGAAATAATAAAAAATTCAATTTTATGCTTAAAAACTATATTTTTTCTAAAAAGTTGTTTTGTCACATTTTACAGACTTATTTAAAATTTAATTTTTTTTCAAATTTTAGAAAATTTATTTTAAAAAATGAAATTAATTTTTGAAATTATCATATAAAAATTATCTTAGGCTAATTTTTTGGATTTTTTTGAAAAGTTTCATTTTTTTGATGAATAGTGAAAAATACTGTTTTTTATTGAAAACTACATTTTCGTTTAAATTATTTACAAAGATAAATTATATTTTAAATTTTTTTTGAAGTAAAATTATTTCAATTATATTATAATCAATATAATTTTTGTCATTGGAATCAATTTTTTATTGAATTTTGATATTAAAACCTTCCATACTTATGAGAATTTCCTCAATGAAAACTCATTTTTTATCACATCTGTAGGTATAATTTAAAATTATATTATGCCACTTATGTGAAATAAATTTGTTAAAATGTATTTTATATTTTCAATCAGAAGAATTTTTATTATCTAATAATTTAAACTTAATTTCTGACTATTATGAATAGTAAAGGCAATAAAAATTAATTATTGTGGTTAAGGTAAATGCTGATTTACTAGTGGATTAAACTAAGAATATAAAGGTTAAAAATGACCTAAAAACTTGTACAACACCAATTTTATGGACATATTTAGACTCTATTATCTCTAAGGGTCTATAATGACCTATTTTTTTGGATTTTGGCATGATAAAAATGTGGGTGTAATTGAATCCTTTCATAAATTTCATGTGTCCTCTCCCCCACTTATAAAAGGTCACACCTCTCCTACCCTCTTGATACATTAAAATTAGTTTGGTTCATCCAATAACTTCCAAAATAACATTAAAACGCCCCTACCAACATCATATATCCCTTTTTTTATCAAAAACTCTATCCTAGGAAGGATTTTGGTGCAAAGAAAAAGAAGTTCCTTGAAGAAGAGGTAACATTTTTAAACCAGCATTTTCATTTCATTTCTTCTTCCACCTCCTTATAACATTATTCATATATGAAAATATAATAACATCAGTATCTATCATATAATAATATGTTATTATGTTAACATCATAACCTATATATGTATCCACTTTCATCAAATGGGAAATGAAACTGTCGATCATGTGTACGACGGACTACCGCCTCGCGAACTGATTTAATTTGTTTTCCATCACCAAATTTCATATCTAGATATACTAATGGATTTAACCCATTTATATAATATTTATGATGTTATTATACTTATTTAATTTTAATATCACATATACCTTTCTACATTCCATTCCATTTATAATGCGATAACGTTGCTCGTGTGTATGGTGAACTACCACCTTGCGAAGCTATGTGATTCATTTTTTACTTATGCTTTACATAGAATGTAATAAGGATAAAATTAATGAATATATATGATATATATGAGATGATATTTATTCTGTAAAATTATTATATCACTCACTTCTTTACCCTTTCACTCATTAAGGGAATTATATTGTCGCCCGTACATGTCATGACCCCCTCCCCACAAGGTGTACCCCTCCTGGGTCGGCAATGTGAGAAGGGAGATAATGATCCCCCGAGTCCCACCTCCAGTAGGACCCATGTTGGAGACTAGCACTGAGGGTATAGTAAACACAAAAATGGGAGGTATTACCCTCTAAGAGAATAAATGCGAAAGAGAGAGATAAGACAGACACCAAACAACTCCAACTCGAACAACAATATAAATGAAATACCAAGTACACATATGTAATGTCATGAAAAACTACTACAAATGAAAGGGGAAAACTGCAAGTACCAAAGTAAAGTAAAAAAACATCAACCACAAGCCCGAGAAACTCTTGAAACCCCAATTTAGTAGAAACCATCTTGACCTCCAACCTGATCCAAGTGACCTGAAAAATAGTTTATATATACATAAGATCCTCCCCAGAACCCCTCGTGAAAAAGTAAAGAAATCGTGCTAAAGCACAGTGAATGAAAATTGAAACTAACTCGTCACCTAAACAGGTATACTAAGTTTCCAGCCTCACCACGGCTACTCTCACCAAGTATCGCATACAGTAGTATATAATATAATAAATAATATCAATGGTACCCCGCTACTACTTCCCCACTGGTTTTCCGCTTTTCCCCAATGTCACACGTCCTAATTCATCTCTCTCCAAAAAGGCTTTCCCGTAGACACCTGGGCGAATCACCACAATATGCACCTCGTGCAAAAAAAATCACCATGTCCACGTAATAAAAGTAACTAGATAGTTTCTGAGAGCCACCATAGCTCGCATAATGTGTATCATACATCAGGCATTATACCTCAATCCATCACAACCCACACACCGAGTAATGATCCTCAATCCATCACAGCCTATACACATTACACCTATAGAATTCCATAGAAAACTATATCAAAAATATATGTGTGTGAATAACCACAAGCCATTATATCCCTCTACACACATATATGGGGAAAACTGACCAATGTGCCTACTAGTACAAGTAATTACCAAGAGAAGAGAGCGGGGCCAAAGGGGGTAGTTATTCATCCATCCTCCCAGTGGAATGTTGGAGAACCCCCCCCCCCCCCACACACACACACACAAGGCTCAGAATCCCCAAGGTGTCAGTTTCCCTAACTTATGGGGTGGAGTATCATATAAAAACACAAAAATTATAGAATATACTATATATTACAACTACACTATAGGCATAACCTAGTATTAGACTCAACGGTAGCTAATGTCTCTCAGACTCCCAACTGCCACTTCTAAGACTAGGTATCCTATAAGCACGCAATCATTTAAAGATATTGATTACATTCCTTCATTCCTTTTTATCAGTTTCACTTTACGTTCATTAATTCTTTAAAAATTAATTAACTATTAATAAATTCCACATTATATTTCATTAGAATCTCACCCAGAGTCCACTGTTCCTTTAAATTGCAACCTCAACATTACGTCCCAGCAATCTCCAACCCCATGGGTTAACATCATTTATTAAATAACTTATTAACAACATTATTACATTCCCATATTCCCATGAATTCTAGAAAAAAATTCTAAGCTACTAAACACAAGGGGGTCAACATAGTGAGTAGATAAACTACTCGTCGAGTATTTTATGCCTATAATAAGAGCGTAGACCCATCCTCCCTCAGTAATCTAAACACGCAAAGCATGTTACATACCTCGTGCGTCTTCGCCCCTTTTGGAAGGAGGGTAATCAAACCAGCTGCCTTGAGCAGTGGGTAAAGTAAGGAATATAAACAACAAACAAGAAATAGAAATCATCCAAACATTCACATCCAACCCGTTCCATCATCTCTGGTGTCCTCCCCAACACCCACATGCATAAACCGATGCATCTCGCCACTCTAGGCGTCAACTGATACCACAACCAATAGGCCTATCTTCCCCCTCATATCACAACAGCCTTCCAGGCTCACATCAAAACACAAGCAGTAGGAAAAAAACATCATATTAATTGGGCTCTTGGCCCTTAAACAATGCATCCAACCTTCAAACATAATGAGCTTTCACAGCTCCAAGCATAAGTCTCTTGGTCTTTACAAGAAAGAGGGTAACTAAGAACCCTACGAGGCATTATATTTTTATCAAATATCCAGTTCTTTAATCCATCTAAAATTAACTGATTTATTATTTTTAAGTTCCAACTATGGGTAACCTAAACAGCAAGCTATCACAGATATCACAAATTGATTAAAGATTCTTACTGCATCAGTTTGATTAACATAAAATTACAAAAACAACAAACAGATTCATTTACATGCTTCTTTATTTTTATCCAAACAGTTATCAATTAATTTTCAACTTTACGTTCTTTACCAATTTCCATCAAGAATGAAAAGATAAACAAAGAAATCATAAATATCATGCTATCTATCAAAACAAGAGGCAATAACATACAATCGATATTAATTTATTTATCTGATTCAAATGTTTATTATGTCAATTCCATTGTGATCCAGTGGGCTAAAACTTGCTAACTCTACATTTTCACCTAAAAGAATAGAGAATCAATGAATCCCCTACCTCAAAAAGTTTCTGATGCTCTTTGAACAGACTAACAAAACAGATCATGGTCACCTCTCTTAGAGGACTGCATCCACCCGAGGATACAGAGACAGCACCACACCGGCCAACACCCAATAAAGTCCATTAGGAACATAGAGATAACATTCTATAAAAGTTAAAGTAGATACATAAGGATATGAACCCAAAAAATGATGATAGATCATACCTTATATCAAAGATTGATCGATACTGCATAGTTTCACCAAAAACAGAGGGTGCACTTACAAAAAAAAGAAATTAAAGGAGAACCAATCCAAGGAGGAAAGTTTAATTGCACAAATCCTATGGGAAGGAAGGAAAGTTTCGAGTGTCTCGCACCAGAGAACAAGGAGGAAGAAAAATGGAGGAAGATATCTCATCACTTTATAAGATATAATGGAGCACCGGTTTAAGATATGCTAGATTTTCCATTAAAATAAGATTTCATTAAACCACACAGTTTGACCAAGTAACGGCATACCAAGCCTTAGGAAAATTAATATAGGAGTTATGGTCTTTGAATCAGCCTTAAATACCTTAAAACAAGGCTTTTAATGCGTTTTCTTCAAAGAAAATGTTAAATCAGTGAAACTGGAAAAAATCTAGAAATTTAGCAAAGGAAATAGCCTGCTGTTGAAAATAGCCTACTGTTGGAAATATCCTACTGTTTGAAATAGCCTACTGTTGGAAGTACCCTACTCTTAGAAATAGCCTGCTTTTGGAAATATCTTGCTATTGGAAATAGCCTACTATTGGAAATAACCTGCTGTTAGAAATAGTATGCTGTTGGAAATAGCCTACTGTTGGAAATAGCCTGTTGTTGGTAATAGCCTATTGTTCTGGAAACACTGTTCATGAACTAGAAATTTGGAAAAATGTTGGGATAAGTCACCTTGACCTCCCAGAACACCTCAAACACGAGATAGGACACACTGTGGTGTGCCCCACAATGACACACTCGACCTAACAAAACCGCACTGTAATAGATCATCAAGATGTATATGTAGCTCTCATAACTCAGAAGGGGTCATCCTATATAGAGACATAGAGATAGGAGATGCTTCTGGTTGTATCTCGATCCCAAACTTGATCTCTCGTCAAGGGGGTAATGCTACAACCTCTTCTGTAAAAACATCAGGGTGCTCTTCTACGACCCTAGGAAACACCAACTGTTGAACCTCTAAAGAACTTAGCATCAGCTCATCCATCATGGATGATAAGGATGAAACATGCCTCTGACCTATCTGAGTGTCTCGCTCGCCAAAAAACATTGTTGGCCCTCCACCTGTATCAAATAACACAACTAGCTTCCTGAAGCAATCCATGATAGCCTAAACCGAATACAACCAATCCATGACTAGGATGACATTATATGGTTGTATTTGTAAACATAGTAAATGTCCCCAAGAGTGGTGCTGCCCCAGCACTAGCTCACAGTCTCTACATACTTAAAACAAGTTAAATCGACCTCAAACTAGCGTAGTTAACGCCAAGTGCACTGGAATCCTCTCTACCTCAAGTCTCAAAGCATGGAAAAGGGTAGGTGATATGAAGGAGTGTGTCTCTCCTGAATCAAACAAGGTATACACACAAGTAGAAAACAAGAAAAATGTACCTTGAACGACATCTGGATCGCCTGGCACTGGAAACGCTAAAGCATGAAGCTGACCGCAACCTCCTCTAAGACCTATCTGACCCTGATAATGACCACCACCATGGTCGTGCTCAGCTCTCTGAGGATGGGGAGCATCACCGGGTTGTCCTATGCTTGCCCCATATGCTCTCTACTGACCCAAAGCTGTTGAAACCTGCTGCTACTACCACGAATGGAATTTCCTCAACAGAGGAACGTGGATTGGAACACCTAGTGCATAATGACTGCTCTAAAAGGTCAAGAACTCTCACTGCTGATAACCTCCCCCTCCATAAAAAAGCAAGTGCTTGATCCCTTGGCATTGGCCTAAGAGCTGCCACCCACAGAGAAATGAGATGCTAAGGGCTGGGATCTACCCCCAGCTGAACGGAAAATCTTCTGCCCTTGAAACTGAGAACCTCGGACCACAGATTTGCTTCGTGATGAATCATGATGACTCCCCTCTCGTGACGATCCAGTTCTGTACAATGTCCTCTTGACAACCTCTTCCCTCACCAGCACCTCGAGATATGTCGTTATCATAAACGGGGTGACCCGGCGCTGGGTCTCTGGATGCAAAGCCTCATCGAAATGCCTCACCCTTGCCTCCTCGTTTGGAAATAGGTCAAAATAATATCGTAAAAGGTTCCTGAAATGGATTCAAAACTCTCTCACACTAAAGCTCCCATGTCTAAGGGTAAGAATCTTTGGGCGACTGCACACCTTCGCGGTTGAAGAAAGAAACTCGACTCTAAACTTATCTCGGAACTCCTCCCATGAGATTGTCGACTCCTCATGATCCCCGAGGAACAAGAACCACCACTGCCTCACTACTCCACTTATCATCATCACAAACAAAGAAACCCAGTGCTATTTCTGAGCACATATTGAACTGAAGCCTATCTCAACCTCCTCCAACCAGTTTTTCATTACTGCATCTGAAACTGAGCCCTCATACTTTTGCAGACTCTGATGCTGAAACTCCTAGAGTTTCCTCTTCCATGTGTTGTCGTCGTCAACCTCTACCTTGCGGTGATCTGCTGGCATATCCTACTGGACATCTTTTATTTGAACCTGATGATGACATTGACCTGGATCCATACATGAAAAATAACCAATAGTTAGAGCTCCTAAACCTGGAATATGGAAGACTCAGTATTAATTAATTAATTTTTTTATTTTATTCATTTTAGGTTAACTTATCCCAAGTTCTACCCATTCAAACACAGACACAAATAAGAATGATGCATGATCCTTTCCTATGTATCTACCCTATAACTAGTATCACATTGTTTAGTATCCATTATAAACTTAAAGGTTCGTGCATCATATCACAAGGGGCCCTAAACTCCTATGTCTCGTCCGGTATCCAGTGTTTATATCACTTTCTAAACATGACTAACACTGTATCCCTTCCAAAACAGGCAACCTCACATGTTCCTAACACCAAACTCCATCCTATCCCTCAACCTCCTTCTGATACCACTCTGTCACGACCCCCTCCCCACAAGGTGTACCCCTCCTGGTCTGGCAATGTGAGAAGGGAGATAATGACCCCCCGAGTCCCACCTCCAGTAGGCCCTGGGTTGGAGACTAGCACCAAGGGTATAGTAAACACAAAAATTGGAGGCATTGCCCACTAAGAGAACACATGCGAAAGAGAGAGATAAGATAGACACCAACCAAATCCAACTCAGACAATAATATAAAACAAATACCAAGTACAAATATGTAATGTCATGAAAAAATACTACAACTGAAAGGGGAAAACTGCAAGTACCAAAGGAAATTAAAAACAACAGCAACCACAAGCCCGAACAGCTCCTGTAACCCCAAGCTAGTAGAAACTAGCCTCATCTCCAACCTACTCCAAATGACCTGAAAACAGTTTATATATACATAGGGTGAGTATAATAGTATACTCAGTAGGATCCTCCCTGGAGCCTCTCGTGAAAAAGTAAAGAAAACATGCTAAACCACAGTGAACAATAATCGAAACTAACTCATCACCTAAACAGTTATACTATGTTCCCAGCCTCACCATGGATACTCTCACCAAGTATCGCATATAAGATTATATAATATAATAAATAATATCAAGGTTACCCCTCTACTAATTCCCCACTGGTTTGCCGCTTTGCCCCAACGTCGCACGTCCTAAGCCATCTCTCTCCAAAATGGCTTGCCCACAGACACCTTGGAGAAGCACCACAACATGCACCTCGTGCAACAAAAACATCACGTCCATATAATCAAAGTAACCAGGTAGTTTCCATGACCCACCACAGCTCGCATAATGTGTATCATACCTCGGGCATTATACCTCAATCCATTACAACCCACACACTGAGTAAGGATCCTCAAGCCATCACAGCCTATACACGTTACACCTATAGTAGTCCATAGGAAACTATATCCAGAATATGTGTGTGTGAATAACCACAATTCATTACATCCCTCTACACACATATATGGGGAAAACTAACCACTGTTCCTACCATCACAAGTAACTACCAAGAGAAGAGAGCGGGTCCAAAGGGGGTAGTCATCCATCCATCCTCCCACCAGAATGTTGGGGAAAACACCCCCCCCCCCAGGGCTCAAAATACCTAGGGTGTCAGTTTACCTAACTAACAGGGTAGAGTAGCGTATAGAAACATAAAAAGTACATAATATACTATATATTACAACCACACTATGGGAATAACCTAGTCTTATACTAAACTGTAGCTAATGTCTCTCGGACTCCTAACTTCCACTTCTAAGACTAGGTATCCTATAAGCACACAACCATTTAAAGAGATTGATTACATTACTTCATTACCTTTTTATCAGTTTCACTTTACATTCATTGATTATTTAAACATTAATTAACTATTAAAAATTTCCAAATTATATTTCATTAGAATCAAACCCAAATTCCACTGTTCCTTTAAATTGCAACCTCATCATTGCGTCCCAGAAAGCTCCAACCTCATGGGTTAACATCATTTATTCAATCATTTATTAACAACATTATTACTTTCCCATATTCCCAGACATTCTAGAAAAAAATTCTAAACTACTAAACACAAGGGGGCTCAACACGGTGAGTAAATGAACTACATGTTGAGTCTTTGATGCCTATAGAAAGAGAATAGACCCATCCTCCCTTAGGAAGCTAAACACGGAAAACACGTGGCATACCCCACACGTCTTCACCCTTTTTGGAAGGAGGGTAAGAAAACCAGCTGCCTTGAGTAGTGGGGAAAGTAAAGAAGATAAACAACCAATAAGAAATAGCAAGCATTAAAACATTCACATCCAACCCGTTCCATCATCTTGGGTTCCCTCCTCGACACCCACATTCATAAACCGACGCACCTCGCCACTCTAGGCATCAACTGCTACCACAACCAATAGGCCTATCTTCCCCCACATATCACAATAACCTTCCAATCTCACATAACAACACAAGTAGAAGGAAAACAAACAAAATATCAATTGGGATCTTGGACCTTAAACAAGGCATCCAAACTTCAAACACAATGAGCTCTCACAGATCCAAGCATATGGCTATTGGCCTTTACAAGCAAGAGGGTAACTCAGAACCCTATGAGGCATTATCTTTTTATCAAACAGCTAGTTCTTTAATCCATCTAGAACTAACCGATTTATTATTTGTAGGTTCCAACTATTGGTAACCTAAATAGCAAGCTGTCATAGCTATCACAAATTGATTAAAGATTATTACTACATCAATTTGATTAACATAAAATTACAACAACAACAAACAAATTCATTTAAGTTCCTCTTTATCTTTAGCCAAACAATTATCAATTAATTTTCAGCTTTAACTTATTTACCAATTTCCATCAAGAATGAAAACCTAAACAAAGAAAGCATAGATATCACACTGTCAAGAAAAACAAGAGGCAATAACATATGATCGATATCAATTTATTCATACGATTGAAATGTTTATTATGTCAATTGCATTCCAATACATGTTAGAGTTGGTTTCTTGAGAACCAACTGTTTATACTTTGATTACATGAATGTAAACTTATTATATATTGTTCATTGTTCTTCATGATTATAATATAATAATGTCCTAGAATCTTTGTTGCATTAATAAGGTCATGGAAGATCCCCGCTATAATGAGAACCTTGAAATGCTATAAAAATATTCTTAAATAAAGTTCTATGGTTGGATGACATACTATTATAGGACACATTGTATACAAACTGTCATGTGCGAATACTCATAAGAAGATGAGACTCTCTCTCATGGAGTTCGCACTTGGTAATCTCCAAGATGGGAGATTATGAGAACAGACCCACCAGTAGTAATTCTTCATGTCTTGGTGTCATCAGACATTGCTATCTACGAGAGTGTGTAATGGTCCTTAGACTAGAATATTATCATTAACTCATGTCATGAATCGCACACTTAGATTTGCTGACGAAAACTGTCACGAAGATAGTTGGCGGGAAGTAGGGTACATTGGGTGCAACACAAATGGCATGTTGTTAATAGATAAGTCGAGGAAGGATTTGTCCCTTCCATGTTTATGTAATAGATATCTTGGTCCCTTTGATTGAAATATAACTTTCGCCCAAATTCCAGGGCCATGGTGTCACGATGAATTTATTTCTGGAATTCAAAGAATGACGGATCAAGTATATAGGTTTATGAAACTGCCATGAAACCTGCTTGATGGGATATTGAGACAAAGGGATTAAATTACACGGTAAGCATTCATATGAGGTGACACGTCAATGCGGTGTCAACTTCTTTCTCTTGGGTTCCTTGACCCATTTCTAGACAGTAATCTTGGACTTTAGGCAAGCCCACCTAATGCCAACGAGAAAGAGTCCTAGAGGGTCACACAATAAGTGTATCCAAGTATATCAAGTAGAATAAATATTATTCCCGTATGTGGTTTAATAATTTTTCAAGGAAGACTAAATCGTTTTAATGTTGGAGGAAGAATAAAATGAAAGAAAGATATACACGTTGTGTACATTGAATGTACACGCTGTGTAGTTTTCATTTTGGAAATAAAATAAAAACAAGATATACATGTAGTGTACATTGAATTTACATGCCGTGTAGTTTTCATTTTGGAAATAAAATGAAAACAAGATATACACGTTGTGTGCATTGAATTTACACGCCGTGTCATTTTCATTTTGGAAAGGAAATGAAAAACAAGTACACGTCGTGTATTAATGATTACACGCCATGTAGTTTTTCCAGTCGGGATTTTGAGGAAATAATATTTTTTTATTAAATGATATTTATTATAATCATCGTGGACGTTTTTCAAGGAATTAATGATTCAACATGGGGGTTTTCAATAAGAGTTAATGAAATAAATAAAACGTGTAACACATTTATTTATTTCCATAACTCTATAACCTCAAACCCGATTATAAATATCCTCACAACCCCAACACTTTTCCTTAATCATTGTGCACAACAATTATAGAGAATTCTATCAAGGCCGAAATAACTCATTCCTCCAAGAATTCTTTCAAGACCGAGAGAGATCCTCCTCCATCAGATCAAGGCGATCTAAGGCGGACAATGCAAGCAAAGGCTTCTCCATACTAGCACCTGGAGACTCCTTTAGAGACGTCTAGAGATATGTGGTTCACGTGTGGATCACTACTAGAGGAAGTCTACACTTGGATTCTATGATGCAACGACGAATCACATCAGAATGTGATCAGAAATATCAACGAAGAAAGAATTCCATAAAAGGTACTTCTTGTCAATTAATTAAATTAATTATAATCAACCTTTGATTATCCTCCTTTGTGGTTTCGGGACTATTCTTCTTCTTTGTCTATTTCTGTGATTTGGTCCATGGAGTATGGCGTTTATCATCGTATTGATCCCAGATTGATCATTTATAATGAAAAAAGCCAAGTAGGCACATCCTCCCATGAGCTTCTACTACGCCCGGGACCTTCAATTGGTATTAGAGGGGTCACAACGTTGATTATAGTTATTTAATTTTCGTTGATAATTTACGCATTTATATTTGATTCAAATCAATATAAATCATTCTTTAAAACTGAAGGAACAAGATCTATTATTCCTCCTTCATTTCTCGATTCACATCACAGAAACTTACTTTTAATTTTAATTTTGATTAAAATAAAAACAATGAACTCATCCAGAAGAGCCGCTCATTCTTTCTATACAACACAAGAATACATGAAATGTAGTGAAAACTACATGTCGTGTACTTAGGTTCAACAAACCTGTACTGGTCCTCCAAACCACGTCGTGTGAATTAATCATACCTAAGTTTTTAATACACCATGTTGACCAGAACTGAACGGCGCATGGAAACCGGAATACACGGCATGTATGTTGAATCAACACGTCGTGTAGTCCGATCCGGACCAGGTGAAACCATGTACAAGGAGAAGCCATGTACCACATACATGGGATTTACAGGCCGATAACCACATAACAAGGAAGTACACGCCATGTTAGATTTTCTACACGTCGTGTACTCCAAAATTTATAAAGTACAGAAAACACGCCAAATCCTTCGGCGTGTACTTTGGATAAAGGGTGAAAACAAATACACTCTGTGTAATGTAGCCTAAAAGCTGTGTACTTTTCAGAAATGAAATTTTACCAGGTTTCCTCCAAAGTACAAAGACCCATACAAGGAATATGGATGAGAAGAATCTCAAGAAAATTCAGAAAGGAATTTAAGATAAATAATTGATTAATTATAAGATCATAATTAATTGAATTCAAGCATGAATTATCTTGAATAAAAGAATGATTAAAAGAATTTGAATACTAAATATGCATAAATGTCGTTGCATGCTATGGATGATCATGAGCTAGACCAAAGACCTTTTGTGTGTGTATGGTTTCATTTAAATTTATTTAATTTAAATTTGTTCGCATGCGAGCCTTATTCAAATAAAATGTAGGGTCTTCATGCCCATGGTTTCTTTAATGTAAACCCCATGTAATGGAGGATCTCCCAAACTAGAGAAGACGGTTCAAAATCCGAAGCTAAGGCAAAAGCAAACCAAGAAGATATAAAGGTGGATAGGTGAGAGCTGCAAAACACGAACCATCGGGTTCAAGGTGTTTTTCCCTAGGTCAGGGTTAGCTTATCAAAACTGATAGATAAGCTAACCAATAGAAGCTCATGATCATTCCATCTTATTTTATTTATGTCTGATTTCATGGTTTATTTATTATGTATGTGTTATCGTGATCACGTAGTTAATGAAATAAACAATCATGCAAAGATGGAATAAAATAAAAACTAGACTATGCGTAAACATTATTAGAAAATGGTTAATCACTTAATCAAGAATCACTTAATATTAACAAGTATGTGATAATGCGAAACTATGCATAAATAATAAAATCCCTCAAATACCATATTAAGTCAAACCAAGCCTTCCGTTACTTGATTAAGGGAAAGACTCAATAAAACTATGTGTTTGACCAACCCTTGTTGGGACACTTAATTTTATAAAGGAATATCTTATGAAAGTTTTGGGTTCACTTAAACATTTTACATCAAGAGAAGTATCCCTTGCTAGACTTGTTGTAAAATGGAGGCAAGTGTTAAAGAAATCCAAGTCAGGATTTCATGATTGGGGAGTCCGCTCAACAGATCAAGGAATTGTAAGCTCACAGTTGGAAAAGACCTGCCTACCTAAATACCTTTAAATAGATTTAACAACCCTTGTTTGGGTTATGCGAAGGGGAATATGGATTCTTTCCACTAGAATGTCAAAGAAACTAGGAATTCCAAGTTCAATGGTGGGGGTCGTTGGGACTTGATAAAATAGTGGGAGAATTAATAAATTCATTTATTATTTTTCATAAAATGTAATCAAAATGTACTGATAAATATGCTCTTTTAATTTGTAGAATCAACCTGAAAAACTCGTCAACCACATTTTCTCTGCAATCAATTCTGGATAAAGACAATATCCTCACCAGCAGTAACTTTCAGTAATGGTTTAGGTGCCTTCGGGTTATCCTACTCCATGAACGAAAGTTTTACATGCTAGAGTCCTCACTTCCTAATTCTCCTGCCCAAGGGGCGAGTGATGAAGATTTCCTGGTCTATGATCAACATTTGAACGATGCACTCGACGTTCAATGTTTGATTTTGTCATCAATTTCTAGTGAGATCATGAAGTCTCATGAAGACATGGATGCCTATAGCATGCTCGAGTACCTTTATGGTTTATACTATGAGAGAGCAAGATAGGAATGGTTTGAGATCTCTAAGGCTCTATTTCAGAGCAATCTTGGAGAGGGTTCCCCAACTGGGCCTCATGTAGTCAAGCTCATTGTCTAAATTGAGTGCTTGGAGGTTCTAGGGTTTAAACTCCCTGAAGAACTGGGTACCGATCTCATTCTTGCATCACTCCCCCAGAGCTTATCTAACTTTGATGTAAATTTTAACATGAAAAACATTGAGAAGTCTCTATCTGATCTTCTTATCCTCATTCGCCAAGTGGAAAATGATATGAAGCGTGAAAAGTCTTCTGTCCTTATAGTGAATAAAAGGAAATGGAAGGCGAAGAGCTTTAAGCCCAAAGCTTCTTCAAGGCCTTCCAAGAAAAAGAAAATCAAAGGGGAGGAAAGAGAACAGGAGGTTGTTTGTTTCACATGTGGTAAGAAGGGCCACTGGAAGAAAAAATGCACCCATCTAAGGAAGCAAGGGTATTGTAACAACCCGAAATTTTGAATAAATCTTGTTTCCTAATGTTATGTGTTATTTTATTTTTATACTCAACAAAAATGTTTCATTTGATAACATGAGTATAATTAAAATGATACTGTTGGTTTTTGACTGTTATATGACCATTGGTCAATATAACCACTGGAAACTAAACGTTTTGATTATTGTCTCTAAATACAAGTAATCTTGGTTAATTAATATAGAAAGAAGATTCGATGGCCTCACCCAGTAGTCTTGGACCAATCGAAGCCCATCTAACAAAACTTGGGAAGGAGGTAGCACCAATGGGCTTTGCTCTGGACCAAACCCAAGCTGAACTTCATCGTATAAAGCTAGAACGGGATCTCATTCACGAGAAGTTCAAACTGATAGAAATTACTACTCGTGCGATGTTGACCGAGCCTCCCTCAGATTCTCTCACCTTAGCACACCTTACACTTAGGTTCTATGCTGGTGTGATAAGGGGCTATGTAAGGAGACCGTATATGCCTTGTGTAATCCTTTGTTTTAAATAAAAATTGGGATTTCTTCTTATGATGAAGTTTATGAATTTTCAAATGACCGGATAAATATAGTATGCATATTTTTGATGAATTTTAGAAAAAGGATATTTTTAAAAATAGTTGTGTAAACCTTAAATAATTAAAAATGTGTAATGATTTTCGAAAAATGGTCTTCTACAATTATGTTCAGTACGAAATTTAGAGTCTAATAAGATCAACTTAATTTTTTATGAATAGTAAATTATGAATAGTGATTTTATGATTAGGATTAGTAATGTGTCCAAATGGATTAGTAATCTCACTTAAAGAAAGTATTAATATAATCTAGGCACCTTGATTAAGTAATGTGATTCAATAAAATGGTTAAATAACGGTTTCATAAATTATTATTCAAGTATTAGTTTTTTCAGGTGAATAGTGTTTTTTAATTAAAAATTTAATTAAAAATATTTAGATAATTATTTTTATAAAACGGATTTCATTTTTGAACTCAGAGCACCGATATTATGCTATGGTAATTTTTGGGGTTTTTCTGAAAAAAGTGAATTTTCGGTGAATAGTGTTTTTATTTAAAAATAAAATTAAAAATATTTAGAAAATTATTTTTATAAAATGTAGTTCATATTTTTAATCAGAGCGTTGATATTTGGTTAAGGTGAAATTTTGGGATTATTCTGAGAAAGTTGGTGAAAACACAGTTTTTAAGTTACGGGTGTTTAATGACATCATTAAATGATGTATTAAGTTTGTAATCAATATGTTCGAATTATGAATAGTGAGATAAGATATGAGGTGTCCCAAGTGGCCAATACCATGGGCAAATACCATGGGCAAGCCCATGGGTTTTCCAAAACCACTAATGAGGTGTCCCTTTGCCATTAATGCCTTGTCCCCTCACTTTCCCTATAAATACCAAGCCATCCTCTCATCCATTTGACTCCCCACTCTCCCCCAATGAAGTTCTGGTCTCATTAACTCCCAAGGAGTCCTCCCATGGTGCCCCCAAGCCCTCAAGGTCCCAACCTTTGAGTTTTAAGAGTTATGTTTTAAGGTAAGGGATCCGACCTCTCTCTTTCATTTCAAGTAATCTCTTTTATGTCATTCCTTTTATGCTCCATGTTCTTATGTTGGAGGATGTTCTTTTATACTCCTCTTACTTCCCTTTTCATGTTCATATAATGATATATCCCCTCTTGCTCTCATTATTTTGTTTTATGAAGTTTTAAGTGGGGCCGTTAGGCTGTCGAAATTTTTGTAACGGATTCTTTCTCCCTTCTCAATTTTCAAGATCTATTTTCATGTAAAGTATTTCAAGTTCCTTTTTATTATGTTGGGGTATGATCTCTAAATTTATCATACTGATCTTTTATGATCATATGATGAGAGACCCCATTTTATTGCTTCAATTCAGTATTTGAAGTTTTAAGTGGCGCCGTTAGGCTGCCGAATTTTTAAGTGGTTCTTCACACTTCTCGTTTTGAAGTTCTACTTTCATGTCAATTCTTTCAAGTTCCTTTTTGTTATGTTGGGGTATGATCTATATATATATCATACTGGACTCTTATTTTCATATGATGAGAGACCCCATTTGATCTCTTCAATTCAGTATTTTGATGTTTTAAGTGGCGCCGTTAGGCTGCCGAATTTTTAAGTGGTTCTTCACCCTTCTCGTTTTGAAGTTCTACTTTCATGTCAATTCTTTCAAGTTCCTTTTTGTTATGGTGGGGTATGATCTCTATATATATCATACTGGACTCTTGTGTTCATATGATGAGATACCCCATTTGATCTCTTCAATTCAGTATTTTGAAGTTTTAAGTGGCGCTGTTAGGCTGCCGAATTTTTAAGTGGTTCTTCACCCTTCTCGTTTTGAAGTTCTACTTTCATGTCAATTCTTTCAAGTTCCTTTTTGTTATTTTGGGGCATTATATCTATATCTATCATAATGAACTCTTATGTTCACATGATGATAGACCCTATTTGACCTTTTCAAATCATTTTTTTGAAGTTTAAGTAACGCCGTTAGGCTTCCGAACTTTCATAAGAGAAATCTAATTTTTGTCTTCCTTCCATGTTTTTCATTTCAAATGGTATGTCCTTGAAATTCCATTACCATGATCATGTATCCTTCTTATTCTATCCATCTACTATTCTATTGGTCATTTATTAATTTTTGACCCATTTTACCTCTCTTTTTAATGTCTTCTAAAACCTCGTAACATAGCCGTTATGCTGCAGAATTTCCATCTCAAAATGTCTCTCTCTTTTTCTAAAGTTATTTTATATTATTAAGTGAGTACTAAAAGCTCTTTCTTATAAAGGGGTATTCACATATATACCAAAATGTTCTATTTTAAATTCTGGGATTTACATACATGAGACCCACCTTCCTTTTCTCTGGGTTTTAAAGTGATGTAAAGATCATGTCTTTAATGCAGTTTTTAAAACGTTATGATTATGAAATGAAACCCATTTATTTTATGCTATATGGGTTATTTATGAAATGTTCGATGATGATATATGTGGCTCACATGATAATAAAGGCAAATTTAAGGGTGCACCCTGATAGCACTCCAATGCATTGGGTAATGATGTAACCACTAGAGATTACAATTTTCATGATACCTTGGTGAATAACCTTGGTAATTTTCAAATGACACCTTGGGGATGGACCTTGGTGATATGTTCATTATTGTCTATGTTAAATGATGTAGCCACATTTTCAAGTTATGAAAAATGTTATTTTTATTATGATATGCCTCCTTATTTAATTCTCATGCCTTAAAGTTCTTTTTCATGACCTTATTGAAGTATCTCAAGTTCACATGTAAAATGTTTCTCTTGTTTTCCTTACTGGGCTTTTTTCTCACCCTTTCTTTTGATGTATACTCCCAGGTTATGTGATGTAGTAATGAACCTAGGATGAACATGAGGAGAATCCTTTCAAGTGTTTTAGAAGAATGTTTTATGTTTTCATGTTTAAAGTTCCTGGTTTCCAAGACACTAAACCTTAAAGATCCTCGGTTTTTGTAAAATGTAATGAAAGTTTATGTGATAAAGAGGAGGGATGTTATAGTTGGTATCAAAGTATGGTTTAGTTATTTGTGGAAATTAGGATATGAAAAATCTAGGAATAACCCTATAGAAAAGTTTAAATATAGAAAATATTCCTGGTATTTTGGTGAGTATTGAGTAAGAGGTTTCCAAGAAAATACATCCCTGTCTGGATACGAGTAGGTAGAGGTGGCTCTGGCACAGATGTACATAGGGGTAAAACCTGAAAACACCGCTTTGAGCTAGACTCGAACGGGAACTGGTACACGACAACGGGCCTTGCTGCACTCTTGGTTACGACACTCCCGGGGGATATGCTTTGGTAAATTCATAAGCTTAGTATGAACCATTATTAAAGGAACAAGGATAAAACAAAATAAAGATTCACATAAGAATATATGATCATGGATAACCTAGATTGGAACCTAGGGGATCACAAGTTAGGATATACTTTTATTCTACATGTTTATCCTTTTATGCTTAAAGTTTCCTTTTCATGATTATTAGCTAAGTAAATAATCCCCTAATTATAGTTTCTTTTCTTAGTTAATGGCGGGAAATGGAAGAACATGTCCCAAAAACCAATTTGATAGGAAATGTGACGATTGTCGTATTAATACGACAGAGGTGATTAGGGGATTAAAAGATTATTATTATTTTGGAATACGTTCACTATTTTAGGGACCCTATATGATCGAGGTAAATAGATTACTACGGTATTTTCATTGAGGAGTAAGGTTGACTTATATTTTGAAGAATAGATGAATTTATGGTGGACTTATTGTAATTTAGGTTACTTATGGGAATGATTAACCTATCTTGGGTAAAATATGTTTAGTTTAGATAATTTTTTTATAAGATGTTAGGAGTGGTTGATGTTGTTTGGAGATGAACAATGAAGTTTATTTTGGAAGACTATGTTATCAAATCCTTCTTGTATTTGGGTTTCAATCTTAGTTTGGTTTATTTTTAGGAATTTTAAGGACCGTTATTTATGGGATGGTCTATGATGAAATTTGGGTATTACCATGGAACAATGAAGATTTAAAATTAGTTTCCATTCCTATGGGATTCTTCCTTTTTTAAGAGTTTTTTAACCTTACCCTTTCTGTTTTTGGGATAATGTTTAATGATAGAAGAAATAGATAGTTAATATTTTGTGGATTATGTGATTCTCTAGAAGATGATTCTTTTGTTTTGATGAGACCAAGTAGTTTTGAATTCTCATCGTTTGGGAGAAAAGATTAGTTTTGGTAGAAACTTATTAAAGGGTGAAACTCTACATGAAGGTAGATATATTTCCTTATGTTTTTGTTCTATGTTGTAAATGAATTCCTCAAAATTATGAAAAGGAATGTAAAACAAAAACGTTGTTGGTTTACATTTCCTACTAGGTAATCAAAGATCGTTTACACACATCATAAGTTTGGGATTTTCTTATGGTTAACTTTCTCCTAATCATGTTCTCTGTCACTCTCCCTCAGAACTTGAACCTTTGTTTTCTCCTTCATGTCCATGTTTTCCAACATGGAATCCTAGTGTGGGCTAACTCAGGTGACCTTCGTACTTCCCTTTCTTTCTTTTAAAGTAATAGTTTTACTGACTCCTTTTCTGATGTGGGACTTTCAATGAAATTTCAAAACCTAATTTAAAAAAATTGCGAGGACGCAATTTCTTAAGGGGGGAAGATTGTAACAACCCGAAATTTTGAATAAATCTTGTTTCCTAATTTTATGTGTTATTTTATTTTTATACTCAACAAAAAATTTTCATTTGATAACATGAGTATAATTAAAATGATACTGTTGGTTTTTGACTGTTATATGACCATTGGTCAATATGACCACTGGAAACTAAATGTTCTGATTATTTTCTCTAAATACAAGTAATATTGGTTAATTAATATAGAAAGAAGATTCGATGGCCTCACCCAGTAGTCTTGGACCAATCGAAGCCCATCTAACAGAACTTGGGAAGGAGGTAGCACCACTGGGCTTTGCTCTGGACCAAACCCAAGCTGAACTTCATCGTATAAAGCTAGAACGGGATCGCCTTCGCGAGAAGTTCAAACTAATAGAAATTACTACTCGTGCGATGTTGGCCGAGCCTCCCTCGAATTCTCTCACCTTAGCACACCTTACACTTAGGTCCTATGCTGGTGTGATAAGGGGCTATGTAAGGAGACTGTAACTGCCTCGTGTAATCCTTTGTTTTAAATAAAAATTGGGATTTCTTCTTATGATGAAGTTTATGAATTTTCAAATGACCGGATAAATATAGTATGCATATTTTTGATGAATTTTAGAAAAAGGATATTTTTAAAAATGGTTGTGTAAACCTTAAATAATTAAAAATGTGTAATGATTTTCGAAAAATGGTCTTCTACAATTATGTTCAGTACGAAATTTAGAGTCTAATAAGATCAACTTAATTTTTGATGAATAGTAAATTATGAATAGTGATTTTATGATTAGGATTAGTAATGTGTCCAAATGGATTAGTAATCTCACTTAAAGAAAGTATTAATATAATCTAGGCACCTTGATTAAGTAATGTGATTCAATAAAATGGTTAAATAACGGTTTCATAAATTATTATTCAAGTATTTGTTTTTTCAGGTGAATAGTGTTTTTTAATTAAAAATTTAATTAAAAATATTTACATAATTATTTTTATAAAACGGATTTCATTTTTGAACTCAGAGCACCGATATTATGCTATGGTAATTTTTGGGGTTTTTTCTGAAAAAAATGAATTTTCAGTGAATAGTGTTTTTATTTAAAAATTAAATTAAAAATATTTAGAAAATTATTTTTATAAAATGGATTTCATATTTTTAATCAGAGCGTTGATATTTGGTTAAGGTGAAATTTTGGGATTATTCTGAGAAAGTTGAATTTTCGATGAATAGTGAAAATACAGTTTTTAAGTTACGGGTGTTTAATGACATCATTAAATGATGTATTAAGTTTTTAATCAATATGTTAGAATTATGAATAGTGAGATAAGGTATGAGGTGTCCCAAGTGGCCAATACCATGGGCAAATACCATGGGCAAGTCCATGGTTTTGCCAAAACCACTAATGCGGTGTCCCTTTGCCATTAATGCCTTGTCCCCTCACTTTCCCTATAAATACCAAGTCATCCTCTCATCCATTCGACTCCCCACTCTCCCCCAACGAAGTTCTGGTCTCATTACCTCCCAAGGAGTCCTCCCATGGTGCCCCCAAGCCCTCAAGGTCCCAACCTTTGAGTTTTAAGAGTTATGTTTTAAGGTAAGGGATCCGACCTCTCTCTTTCATTTCAAGTAATCTCTTTTATGTCATTCCTTTTATGCTCCATGTTCTTATGTTGGAGGATGTTCTTTTATACTCCTATTAATTCCCTTTTCATGTTCATAAAATGAGAGATCCCCACTTTCTCTCATTATTTCGTTTTATGAAGTTTTAAGTGGGGTCGTTAGGCTGTCGAAATTTTTGTAACGGATTCTTTCTCCCTTCTCAATTTTCAAGATCTATTTTCATGTAAAGTATTTCAAGTTCCTTTTTATTATGTTGGGGTATGATCTCTAAATTTATCATACTGATATTTTATGATCATATGATGAGAGACCCCATTTGATCGCTTCAATTCAGTATTTTGAAGTTTTAAGTGGCGCCGTTAGGCTGTCGAATTTTTAAGTAGTTCTTCACCCTTCTCGTTTTGAAGTTCTACTTTCATGTCAATTCTTTCAAGTTCCTTTTTTTTATGTTGGGGTATGATCTCTATATATATCATACTGGACTCTTATGTTAATATTATTAGAGACCCCATTTTATCTCTTCAATTCAGTATTTTGAAGTTTTAAGTGGCGCCGTTAGGCTGCCGAATTTTTAAGTGGTTCTTCACCCTTCTCGTTTTGAAGTTCTACTTTCATGTCAATTATTTCAAGTTCATTTTTGTTATGGTGGGGTATGATCTCTATATATATCATACTGGACTCTTATGTTCATATGATGAGATACCCCATTTGATCTCTTCAATTCAGTATTTTGAACTTTTAAGTGGCGCCGTTAGGCTGCCGAATTTTTAAGTGGTTCTTCACCCTTCTCATTTTGAAGTTCTAGATTCATGTCAATTATTTCAAGTTCCTTTTTGTTATGTTGGGGAATTATATCTATATCTATCATACTGAACTCTTATGTTCACACGATGAGAGACCCTATTTGATCTTTTCAAATCATTTTTGTTGAAGTTTAAGTAATGCCGTTAGGCTGCCGAACTTTCATAAGAGAAATCTAATTTTTGTCTTCCTTCCATGTTTTTCATTTCAAATGGTATGTCCTTGAAATTCCATTACCATGATCATGTATCCTTCTTATTCTGTCCATCTACTATTATATGGGTCATTTATGAATGTTTGACCCATTTTACCTCTCTTTTTAATGTCTTCTAAAACCTCGTAACATAGCCGTTATGCTGCAGAATTTCCGTCTCAAAATGTCTCTCTCTTTTTCTAAAGTTCTTTTATATTATTAAGTGAGTACTCAAATCTCTTTCTTATAAATAGGTATTCACATATATACCAAAATGTTCTATTTTAAATTCTGGGATTTACATACATGAGACCCACCTTCCTTTTCTGTGGGTTTTAAAGTGATGTAAAGATCATGTCTTTAAAGCAGTTTTTAAAACGTTATGATTATGAAATGAAACCCATTTATTTTATGCTATATGGGTTATTTATGAAATGTTTGATGATGATATATGTGGCTCACATGATAATAAAAGAAAATTTAAGGGTGCACCCTAATAGCGCTCCAATGCATTGGGTAATGATGTAACCACTAGAGATTACAATTTTCATGATACCTTAGTGAATAACCTTGGTAATTTTCAAATGACACCTTGGGGATGGACCTTGGTGATATGTTCATGATTTTCTATGTTAAATTATGTAGCCACATTTTCAAGTTATGAAAAATGTTATTTTTATTATTATATTCCTCCTTATTTCATTCTCATGCATTAAAGTTTTTTTTCATGACCTTATTGAAGTATCTCAAGTTCACATGTAAAATGTTTCTCTTGTTTTCCTTACTGGAGTTTTTTCTCACCCTTTCTTTTGATGTATACTCCCAGGTTATGTGATGCAGTAATGAACCTAGGATGAACATGAGGAGAAGCCTTTCAAGTTTTTTAGAAGAATGTTTTATGTTTTCATGTTTAAAGTTCATGGTTTCCAAGACACTAAACCTTAAAGATCCTCGGTTTTTGTAAAATGTAATGAAAGTTTATGTGATAAAGAGGCGGGATGTTATAGTTGGTATCAAAGGATGGTTTAGTTATTTGTGGAAATTAGGATATGAAAAATCTAGGAATAACCCTATAGAAAAGTTTAAATATAGGAAATCTTCCTGGTATTTTGGTGAGTATTGAGTAAGAGGTTTCCAAGAAAATACATCCCTGTCTGGATACGAGCAGGTAGAGGTGGCTCTGGCACAGATGTACATAGGGGTAAAACCTGAAAACACCGCTTTGAGCTAGACTCGAACGGGAACTGGTACACGACAACGGGTCTTGCTGCACTCTTGGTTACGACACTCCCGGGGGATATGCTTTGGTAAATTCATAAGCTTAGTATGAACCATTATTAAAGGAACAAGGATAAAACAAAATAAAGATTCACATAAGAATATATGATCATGGATAACCTAGATTGGAACCTAGGGGATCACAAGTTAGGATATACTTTTATTCTACATGTTTATCCTTTTATGCTTAAATTTTCCTTTTCATGATTATTAGCTAAGTAAATAATCCCCTAATTATAGTTTCTTTTCTTAGTTAATGGCAGGAAATGGAAGAACATGTCCCAAAAACCAATGTGATAGGAAATGCGACGATTGTCGTATTAATATGACAGAGGTGATTAGGGGATTAAAAGATTATTATTATTTTGGAATACGTTCACTATTTTAGGGACCCTATATGATCGAGGTAAATAGATTACTACGGTATTTTCATTGAGGAGTAAGGTTGACTTATATTTTGAAGAATCGATGAATTTATGGTGGACTTATTGTAATTTAGGTTACTTATGGGAATGATTAACCTATCTTGGGTAAAATATGTTTATTTTATATAATTTTGTTATAAGATGTTAGGAGTGGTTGATGTTGTTTGGAGATGAACAATGAAGTTTATTTTGGAAGACTATGTTATCAAATCCTTCTTGTATTTGGGTTTCAATCTTAGTTTGGTTTATTTTTAGGAATTTTAAGGACCGTTATTTATGGGATGGTCTATGATGAACTTTGGCTATTACCATGGAACATTGAAGATTTAAAATTAGTTTCCATTCCTATGGGATTCTTCCTTTTTTAAGAGTTGTTTAACCTTACCCTTTCTGTTTTTGGGATAATGTTTAATGATAGAAGAAATAGATAGTTAATCTTTTGTGGATTATGTGATTCTCTAGAAGATGATTCTTGTGTTTTGATGAGACCAAGTAGTTTTGAATTCTCATCGTTTGGGAGAAAAGATTAGTTTTGGTAGAAACTTATTAAAGGTTGAAACTCTACATGAAGGTAGATATATTTCCTTATGTTTTTATTCTATGTTGTAAATGAATTCCTCAAAATTATGAAAAGGAACGTAAAACAAAAACGTTGTTGGTTTACATTTCCTACTAGGTAATCAAAGATCGTTTACACACATCATAAGTTTGGGATTTTCTTATGGTTAACTTTCTCCTAATCATGTTCTCTGTCACTCTCCCTCAGAACTTGACCCTTTTCTTTCTCCTCTATGTCCATGTTTTCCTACATGGAATCCTAGTGTGGGCTAACTCGGGTGACCTTCGTACTTCCCTTTCTTTCTTTTAAAGTAATAGTTTTACTGACTCCTTTTCCGATGTGGCACTTTCAATGAAATTTCAAAACCTAATTTAAAAAAATTGCAAGGACGCAATTTCTTAAGGGGGGAAGATTGTAACAACCCGAAATTTTGAATAAATCTTGTTTCCTAATTTTATGTGTTATTTTATTTTTATACTCAACAAAAATGTTTCATTTGATAACATGGGTATAATTAAAATGATACTGTTGGTTTTTGACTGTTATATGACCATTGGTCAATATGACCACTGGAAACTAAACGTTTTGATTATTGTCTCTAAATACAAATAATATTGGTTAATTAATATAGAAAGAAGATTCGATGGCCTCACCCATTAGTCTTGGACCAATCGAAGCCCATCTAACAGAACTTGGGAAGGAGGTAGCACCACTGGGCTTTGCTCTGGACCAAACCCAAGCTGAACTTCATCGCATAAAGCTAGAACGGGATCGCCTTCGCGAGAAGTTCAAACTGATAGAAATTACTACTCGTGCGATGTTGGCCGAGCCTCCCTCGGATTCTCTCACCTTAGCACACCTTACACTTAGGTCCTATGCTGGTGTGATAAGGGGCTATGTAAGGAGACCGTAACTGCCTTGTGTAATCCTTTGTTTTAAATAAAAATTGGGATTTCTTCTTATGATGAAGTTTATGAATTTTCAAATGACCGGATAAATATAGTATGCATATTTTTGATGAATTTTAGAAAAAAGATATTTTAAAAAATGGTTGTGTAAACCTTAAATAATTAAAAATGTGTAATGATTTTCGAAAAATGGTCTTCTACAATTATGTTCAGTACGAAATTTAGAGTCTAATAAGATCAACTTCATTTTTGATGAATAGTAAATTATGAATAGTGATTTTATGATTAGGATTAGTAATGTGTCCAAATGGATTAGTAATCTCACTTAAAGAAAGTATTAATATAATTTAGGTACCTTGATTAAGTAATGTGATTCAATAAAATGGTTAAATAACGGTTTCATAAATTATTATTCAAGTATTAGTTTTTTCAGGTGAATAGTGTTTTTTAATTAAAAATTTAATTAAAAATATTTAGATAATTATTTCTATAAAACGGATTTCATTTTTGAACTCAGAGCACCGATATTATGCTATGGTAATTTTTGGGGTTTTTTCTGAAAAAAAATGAATTTTCGGTGAATAGTGTTTTTATTTAAAAATTAAATTAAAAATATTTAGAAAAATATTTTTATAAAATGGAGTTCATATTTTTAATCAGAGAGTTGATATTTGGTTAAGGTGAAATTTTGGGATTATTCTGAGAAAGTTGAATTTTCGATGAATAGTGAAAATACAGTTTTTAAGTTACAGGTGTTTAATGACATCATTAAATGATGTATTAAGTTTGTAATCAATATGTTCGAATTATGAATAGTGAGATAAGGTATGAGGTGTCCCAAGTGGCCAATACCATGGTCAAATACCATGGGCAAGCCCATGGTTTTGCCAAAACCACTAATGAGGTGTCCCTTTGCCATTAATGTCTTGTCCCCTCACTTTCCCTATAAATACCAAGCCATCCTCTCATACATTCGACTCCCCACTCTCCCCCAACGAAGTTCTGGTCTCATTACCTCCCAAGGAGTCCTCCCATGGTGCCCCCAAGCCCTTAAGGTCCCAACCTTTGAGTTTTAAGAGTTATGTTTTAAGGTAAGGGATCCGACCTCTCTCTTTCATTTCAAGTAATCTCTTTTATGTCATTCCTTTTATGCTCCATGTTCTTATGTTGGAGGATGTTATTTTATACTCCTCTTACTTCCCTTTTCATGTTCATATAATGATAGATCCCCTCTTTCTCTCATTATTTCGTTTTATGAAGTTTTAAGTGGGGCTGTTAGGCTGCCGAAATTTTTGTAACGGATTCTTTCTCCCTTCTCAATTTTCAAGATCTATTTTCATGTAAAGTATTTCAAGTTCCTTTTTATTATTTTGGGGTATGGTCTCTAAATTTATCATACTTGTCTTTTATGATCATATGATGAGATACCTCATTTGATCGCTTCAATTCAGTATTTTGAAGTTTTAAGTGGCGTCGTTAGGCTGCCGAATTTTTAAGTGGTTCTTCACCCTTCTCGTTTTGAAGTTCTACTTTCATGTCAATTCTTTCAAGTTCCTTTTTATTATGTTGGGATATTATCTCTATATATATCATACTGGACTCTTATGTTCATATGATGAGAGACCCCATTTTATCTCTTCAATTCAGTATTTTGAAGTTTTAAGTGGCGTCGTTAGGCTGCCGAATTTTTAAGTGGTTCCTCACCCTTCTCGTTTTGAAGTTCTACTTTCATGTCAATTTTTTCAAGTTCCTTTTTGTTATGTTGGGGTATGATCTCTATATATATCATACTGGACTCTTATGTTCATATGATGAGAGACCCCATTTGATCTCTTCAATTCAGTATTTTGAAGTTTTAAGTGGCGCCGTTAGGCTGCCGAATTTTTAAGTGGTTCTTCACCCTTCTCGTTTTGAAGTTCAACTTTCATGTCAATTCTTTCAAGTTACTTTTTTTTATGTTGGGGAATTATATCTATATCTGTCATAATAAACTCTTATGTTCACACGATGAGAGACCCTATTTGATCTTTTCAAATCATTTTTGTTGAAGTTTAAGTAACGTCGTTAGGCTGTCGAACTTTCATAAGAGAAATCTAATTTTTGTATTCCTTCCATGTTTTTCATTTCAAATGGTATGTCCTTGAAATTCCATTACCATGATCATGTATCCTTCTTATTCTGTCCATATACTATTCTATGGGTCATTTATGAATGTTTGACCCATTTTACCTCTCTTTTTAATGTCTTCTAAAACCTCGTAACATAGCCGTTATGCTGCAGAATTTCCATCTCAAAATGTCTCTCTCTTTTTCTAAAGTTCTTTTATATTATTAAGTGATTACTCAAAGCTCTTTATTCTAAAGGGGTATTCACATATATACCAAAATGTTCTATTTTAAATTCTGGGATTTACATACATGAGACCCACCTTCCTTTTCTGTGGGTTTTAAAGTGATGTAAAGATCATGTCTTTAAAGCAGTTTTTAAAACGTTATGATTATGAAATGAAACTCATTTATTTTATGTTATATGAGTTATTTATGAAATGTTTGATGATGATATATGTGGATCACGTGATAATAAAGTCAAATTTAAGGGTGCTCCCTGATAGAACTCCAATGCATTGGGTAATGATGTAACCACTAGAGATTACAATTTTCACGATACCTTGGTGAATAACATTGGTAATTTTCAAATGACACCTTGGGGATGGACCTTGGTGATATGTTCATGATTGTCTATGTTAAATGATGTAGCCATATTTTCAAGTTATGAAAAATGTTATTTTTATTATGATATGCCTCCTTATTTCATTCTCATGCCTTAAAGTTATTTTCATGACCTTATTGAAGTATCTCAAGTTCACATGTAAAATGTTTCTCTTGTTTTCCTTACTGGGATTTTTTCTCACCCTTTCTTTTGATGTATACTCACAGGTTATGTGATGTAGTAATGAACCTAGGATGAACATGTGGAGAAGCCTTTCAAGTGTTTTAGAAGAATGTTTTATGTTTTCATGTTTAAAGTTCCTGGTTTCCAAGACACTAAACCTTAAAGATCCTCGGTTTTTGTAAAATGTAATGAAAGTTTATGTGATAAAGAGGCGGGATGTTATAGGTATGCTTCAGATGTGTTTGTTATCGAATGCAATCTATCTATTTCTACCAATTGGGTATTAGATACTTCTTGTGGTGCTCATATCTGTATCTAAATATAGGAACCATGTAGATTCATAAAGATTAACCGAGGTGAGGTGGATCTGCGAGTAACCAATGGAGCCAGACTCACTGTTGTTGCTGTCGGAGACTACCACCTCACATTGCCTACTGGGATGGTCTTGGTATTAAAAGGATGTTATTATGTACCCCCTGTAACCAAAAACATTATTTCAGTATCCAGATTAGATACTGATGGATTCATCTTCAATTTTGGAAATGAATGTTGCTACTTTTATAAAGATAGCATTTGTTTTGGTAGGGAACATTTATATAACGACCTTTATGTGTTAGACTACACAAACCAAGTAATGGAAATCGATGAAAAAGTTAATTCACATGACTCATACCACACCCAACTTTGGAATCACCGGCTAGGACATGTCAATGAGAAACGTTTGACAAAATTACATCAAGATGGGTATTTAGATTCTTTCGAACTAAAACCACTTGGTATATGTCATGCGTGTCTACAAGGCAAAATGACCAAAGCCCCATTTAGTGGGAAAGGTGAAAGGGCTAAAGAGATTCTAGAATTAGTTCACACAGATGTGTGTGGACCATTTCCAGTTGAAGAAAGGGGTGGTTTCTTGTACTTCATAACTTTTACTAATGATTTTAGTAGATATGGATATATTTACTTAATGAGGTATAAGTTAGATTCTTTTGATCAGTTCAAAGAATACAAGAATGAAGTTGAGAACCATCTTGGTAAGAATATTAAGAAACTCCGCTCAGATAGAGGAGGATAATATCTTAATCAGGACTCCATTGATTTCTTACGGGAGTTTGGGATTTTATCTCAACTCACTCCTCCTTACACGCCTTAGTGGAATGGTGTAAGTGAAAGGAGGAACTGCACTCTCTTAGAAATGGTGAGATCAATGATGAGTCGTGTGAATCTTCCATTATCCTTTTGGGGATATGCATTACAAACAGCAACACACATACTAAACCAAGTACCAACTAAATCGATAAATGGTATTCCATACGAGTTATGGAGTGGACGCAAAGCCATGTTATCAAATTTACATGTGTAGGGTGGTGAAGCATTTGTTAAGGCCTCTTTAGGTAACAAACTTACACCCTGAGGAAAAAAGTGTACCTTTATAGGATATCCGAAGGAAACAAGTGGATATTACCTATACAACCCCTTAGATAAAAAGGTTACAGTGGCAAGACATGTCATATTCCTTGAGAGGGAGCACATCTCTAAAAGAGATAGTGGGAGCGAGATAGACTTCAATGAAGTCGAGGCTCAAGATACATAGGAGTTGGTACAAGAACAGTTTCCACAAAACCTTATGGAAGAACAATATGTTCCAGATACACAAGAACTGCGTAGGAGCACGAGAGAGGTGAGAGAACCAGAACGATATGGTTTTCTTGTCACCAAGGATGGTGACTCATTATTGGTTGACAATAATGATCCTATTACCTACAAGGAAGCAGTTGAAGGCACAAACATTGCCAAGTGGAAAGAAGACATGAATTATGAAATGGATTCCATGTACCAAAACCAAGTCTGGATTTTGGTAGATCCTCTAGTTGATGTAAATCCTGTTGGTAATAAATGGGTATTCAAGAAGAAACTGGACATGGAGGGACAAGTCAGCACCTATAAGGCACAACTGGTTGCAAAAGGTTTTAGACAGCGTCAAGGAATTGACTCTGATGAAACATTTTCACTAGTTGCGATGCTGAAATCCATCAGAATCCTATTGTAAATTACCACTTACCATGACTATGAAATTTGGAAAATGGATGTTAAAACAGCATTCCTTAACAGGAACCTCCAGGAAGATGTCTACATGACACAACCTTAAGGGTTTGTGACTCCAAAGGATTCCAACAAGGTATGAAAGTTTCAGAAATCCATTAATGGATTAAAGAAAGCATCAAGGTCATGGAACATTCGTTTTGATGAAGCCGTAATAGAATTTGGATTTGTTAAGAACGAATGTGAGCCTTGTGTCTACAAAAGTTTTAGTGTAAGTGCATTTGTTTTCCTAATATTATATGTTGATGACATATTACTAATTGGAAACGAAGTACCTATCTTACAGTTAGTTAAGGCATAGTTGGATAAATGCTTCTCTATGAAAGACTTGGGTGAGGCAGCATATTTTATTGGGATCAAGATCCATCATGATAGATCCAAGAGAATGTTAGGCCCGAGTAAAAGTACATACATTGACAAGATACTAAAGAGATTCAGTATGGAATAGTCCAAGAGGGGATTGTTTCCAGTGTCACAAGGCATTCATCATTCCAATAAAATGTGTCCTCAGACACATGAGGAAAGAAAGAAAATTTAAAGGATCCCTTACGCATCCGCGATTAGGTCAGTCATGTATGTTATGCTATGTACAAGGCTAGATGTTTCTTACGCATTAAGTGAAGTAGGCAGATATCAAGCTGATCCAGGAGACTACCATTGGATGGCAGTCAAGACTTTCCTTAAGTATCTGAGGTGTACTAAGGATATGTTCTTGGTTTATGGAGGAGATGAGGAACTAGTCATCAGAGGACTTGTAGATACTAGTTTCCAGACTGATCAAGATGACATGAAGTTGCAGACTGGATACATCTTCAGTTTGAATGGAGGTGTAGTGAGCTGGAAGAGCTCAAAGCAAGGTGTGGTCGCAGATTCTTCAACAGAGTCTGAGTATATTGCATCTTATGAGGTAGCTAAATAAGTAGTATGGATGTGATGCTTCATCCAAGAGCTGGATGTAGTACCTAGCAGTAAAGATCCTATAACACTCTATTGTGATAATACTGCAACGGTGGCACTTGCAAAAGATTCAAGGTCACATCAGCAGACAAAGCACATACTTCTTAAGTATCATCTCTTGAGGGATTTTTCTCAGAGAGGTAAGTTGAAGTGAGTAGTATTTCCACAGAAGACAATGTGGTGGACCCCTTGACTAAAGCCTTGACTCAGTAGAAACATGATCATCATGTGAGGTCTAGCAGACTAAAAGTCGTAGACAGTTGTCTCTAGTCCAAGTGGGAGTTTGTTAGAGTTGGTGTCCTGAGAACCAACTGTTTATACTTTGATTACATGAATGTACACTTATTATATATTGTTCATTTTCTACATGACTATAATATAATAATGTCCTGGAATATTTGTTGCATTAATAAGGTCATGGCAGATCCCCACAATGATGAGAACCTTGAAATACTATAAAAATATTCTTAAATAAAGTTCTATGGTTGGATGACATAATATGATAGTACACATAGTATACAGACCGTCATGTGTGAGTACTCGTAAGAAGACGAGACTCTCTCTCATGGAGTTCGCACTTGGTAATCTCCAAGATGGGAGATTATGAGAACAGACCCGCTAGTAGTAATTCTGCATGTCTTGGTGTCATCGAACATTTCTATCTATGAGCATGTGTAATGGTCCTTAGACTGGAAGATTATCATTAACTCATGTCATGACTCGCGCACTTAGATTTGCTGACAAAAACCATCACGAAGACAGTTGGCGAGAAGTAGGGTACGTTGGGTGCATCACGAATGGTATATTGTTAATGGATAAGTCGAGAAAGGATTTGTCCCTTCCATATTTATGGAAGTAGATATCTCAGGCCCTTTGATTGAAATAGAACTGTCACCCAAATTTCATGGTCATGGTGTCACAACAAGTTTATTTCTGGAAGTCAAAGAATGACGGATCAATCATATAGGTTTATGACACTGCCATGAAACCTGCTTGATGAGATATTGAGACAAAGGGATTAAACTACAGGGTAAGAGTTCATATGAGTTTACATGTCAATTCAGCGTCAAATTCTTTCTCTGGGGTGCCTTGACCCGTTACTAGACAGTAATCTTGGACTTTAGGCAAGCCCGCATAATGCCAACGAGAAAGAGTCCTAGAGGGTCACACACTAAGTGTATCCAAGTATCTCAAGTAGAATAAATATTATTCTTGTATGTGGTTTAATAATTATTCAAGGAAGCCTAAATCGTTTTAATGTAGGAGGAAGAATAAAATGAAAACAAGATATACAGGTCGTGTACATTGAATGTACACACCGTGTAGTTTTCATTTTGGAAATAAAATGAAAACATGGTATGCTTGTCATGTACATTGAATGTACAGGCCATGTAGTTTTCATTTTGTAAAGGAAATGAAAAAAAGATATAAACACCATGTACATTTAATGTACACACCGTGTAGTTTTCATTTTGGAAAGAAAATGAAAAACAAGTACACGTCGTGTATTAATGATTACACGCCGTGCAGTTTTTTCAGTCGGTATTTTGAGGAAATAATATTGTTTTATTAAATGATATTTATTATAATCAGCATGGACGCATGTCAAGGAATTAATGATTCGACATGGGGGTTTTCAATAAGAGTTAATGAAATAAATAAAATGTGTAATGCGTTTATTTATTGTCATAACTCTATAACCTCGAACCTGATTATAAATATCCTCACAACCCCAACATTTTTCCCTAATCATTGTGCACAACAATTCTAGAGAATTATCTCAAGTCTGAAAGAACTCCTTCCTCCAAGAATGCTCTCAAGACCGAGAGAGATCCTCCTCCATCGGATCAAGGTGATCTAAGGTGGACAACGCAAGCAAAGAATTCTCCACGCTAGCACCCAGAGACTCCTTTGGTGACGTCCAGAGATACGTGGTGCACATGTGGATCACCGCTAGAGGAAGTCTACACATGGATTCTGCGATGCAATGACGAATCATATCGGAACGTGATCAGAAATATCAACGAAGAAAGAATGCCATTAAAGGTACTTCTTGTCAATTAATTAAATTAATTATAATCAACCTGTGAAGATCCTCCTTTTTGGTTCTGGGATAATTCTTCTTCTTTGTCTATTTATGTGATTTGATCTATGGAGTCTGGCATTTATCGTCATATTGATCCCGGATTGATCATTGCTAATGAAAAAAAGCCAAGTGGGCACGTCCACCCATGAGCTTCTGCTACGCCTGGGACCTTCAATCCAGTGGTTTAAAACATGCTAACTCTACATTTTCATGTAAAATAATAGAGAAGCAACGAATCCCCTACTTCAAAAGGTTTCTGATTCTCTTTGAACAAACTAACAAAACATATCACGATCACCTCTCTTGGAGGACTGCATCCACCCAAGGATGCAGAGACACCACCACACTAACCAACACCCAAGAAAAGTCCATTAGGAAAATGGAGATAATATTACATAAAAGGGAAAGGAGAAACAGATGGATATGAACCCAAAAAAATAACGATATATCATACCTTATATCGAAGATTGATTGATACTGCTTGGTTGCACAAAAAAACAGAGGGTGCACTTGCAGCAAGAAGAAATTCAAGGGTAACCAATCTAAGGGGGGAAGTTTGATCGCACAAATCCTATGGGAAGAAAGGAAAGGTTTGAGAATCTCGCACCAGAGAAACAAAGAGGAAGAACAAGCGAGGAAGATAGCTCATCCCTTTAGAAGATTTAATAGAGCAATGGCGTAAGATATTCGGTATTTTCCATTAAAAGTAGATCACATTAAACCACATGGTTTGACCAAGTAAAGACATCATGAGCCTTATAAAAATTAATATAGGAGTTATGGGATTTTAATCGGCCTTAAATCCCTTAAAACAAGGATTTTAATGCGTTTTTAATCAAAGAAAATATTAAATCGACGAAACTGGAAAAAATTTGGAAATTTGAAAAGGGAAATAGCATGCTGTTGGAAATAGCCTGCTGTTGGAAATAGCCTGCTGTTGGAAATAGCCTGTTGTTGGAAATAGCCTGCTGTTGGAAATAGCCTACTATTCTGGAAACATTTTTCATGAACTAAAAATTTGGAAAAGTGTTGGGAATAAGTCACCTTGACCTCCCAAAACACCTCAAACACCATATTTCAGCAAAGTAATGGATCAAAGAGGTCCGGACCATTACAGTACGTACGTACAACCTACTGTCTCCATGAAGCGATGTGATTCATTTTCCATTCCCAACATTCAAGAATGATTCTAAAAATGTATCTAATGAGTAAATATTATATTTATAACATTAATATAATTCTGTAGATGATGTATCTATATCCTAACACAAGAAACAAAACTTTGATGACAAAAACGCACGAGAAAACAAAGAAATTAACACTCGAAAACAATGAAAATAATGAAATTTTATTAAGAAACGGGTGGTAAAATGTCATAAAATAATCATATATGATATTATAAATATGATTATGGTTTTATTATAAATTATTAACATTATTAAAACCATTATACAGGAGGTGAAATCACATCCAACTAAAGAAAATCATGAGATAAGAGACTTTGTCTCAATTTCCCTTCATTTAAGCATATTGTAATGTTATGCATCTAATTTATTTTATATGGTGTATATACTACCCCTTTGACATATAATATCATTATTCCTTAATAATTCATGGTATTTTATGTTTCAATTTTAATTATTTCATCCATGGGTATTTGACTTGAAAATAACTGAGTGGTAAAAGTTATTGTACAATCTCACTTTCTTTTGTGATTGTTAACTTTCACTTGAAACAATCATTTTCTTGTAATCATTTTTCATTGGAAATTAAATTTATATTAAATATCCATATTCTTTTATCATGTATATGATTATTTCCTAAACTGTATACCAATTTTACATATAGTGTTTACTTATAAAGTTGTTTGGTTAACTGGGTAAATATTGAAAAATCTATATTATTTACTCAATATGGATATTTTTTGATAAGGAATATTGATTCTTGAATTAAATAGATTATTCGATAAATGAGGAATGCTTTGGACCTGCAGTGATGAGTGGGCCCCAAAATTATATAGCTCCTTGATTCATCAACAGGTCTCATGAGACAAATCAATTGGCCAAATCACATGGGTTTTTACCCAGTAGTTTTAAACGGTCTTGTGAAAGGTATTTTAGTAGAGTTATCATGATTCCTGAGATCATGGTGTCCAATATTAATCATTTCCTTCATTTATAATTCAGTTATTATTATTATCCATGAGATTTTTTCAATGATATTATATATGGAAGATTTTATTCTCAGTTTATTGATTAAATGGAACGTGTTCTTAATTATTTACCTTTCCATATTGATTATGCCTTATCTGCTCAAAGTATTGATTAAATGGAATGTGTTTATAGTTATTTATCTTTACATATTGATTATGTTTTATTGATTCATGATATCTTTTTTTGTACTTAACCCTTACTGAGCATTTGAGTTTACCCTTATTTTGTTTCCTTTTCCCAGGATATGAAAAAAAAATATTAGAATGAGTTCAAGGATGCCATATGTTTTACATTACTATGATTTGTATTTTATTTCACTATATAAAATGGGTATCATGTATGTATATGGTTTTCCAAAATTGCTAAATTGGTCGGTCTTTTGGGATGATATCATTTGTATCTTATGCCAATGTAATAAAGTAAACACCATCTCTGGGCTATTGGGGTCTGGGTATCTACATAATATATGACTCTTGGATAGTCGAGCAGACAACTTTTTATCCAATCCATCATATGGATAAACTTAGCTCTATTCCTCTAGTAACCTATTACAATTAGGGTCCCCCAACTAGTGCAATTGAAAGCAAACGCAAAAAAAACAAGCTAACAAGGGATAATCTAGGGGCACCCGACTTTAACATAACCTACCTGACAGGAAAAACGAGATCCACTTATTACTTTTTTCCTTACACAAGATAATCCAGGGGAACCCGGCTTTAGCATGACCTTCCTAGTCAGATGATTGAGTTCTTGACAAGTTCCACTTTGGAAGGAATCTCACACTTAGTATTTAAAGGGGATTTCATCTCACCATCTTATCCCATATTATTCCCTTTTATGTATTCATGCTTCTAGTAATTTAGTTTGGAATCATATTCTCTCAACCAAATCACTATGTTCAACCATATTTATGTGAAACTCTTTACACACCCCACATGTTTGTGCTACTTACCCAAAAATAGAATTCAAACATATTCATACATATCCAAATGCATCATATGCATAAGGTACATGAACACTTCATATAAAGGTATAGAGTTATCCACATGAGTAAGCTCAGAACGATAGATTACCAACCCCATTTTCCAACCTAGACAAGGCATAAGGCTCCAGGTAGGTAGGTAGTCCGACCCCAAGTCCCATTACTCTGGGATACTTTACTCAAGAGATAATCAAATTCATCATAACACTAAATCCTAATATGCACAAATTATATTCAACAACTAAATTCAAGTTCATAACTTTTGTTACAAACTGAGGTCAAGATAGATAAAAAACAAAATTCATTCTCACACCTATCATGAAATGTAGGGCTCTATCCTAGAAGCAGTTTAACATCCTAAAATAAAGCATACATAACCTTCACATTTCTTAAACAATTTACTAAATATGAATAAATCAGGGAATAACCTTTAAATAAATGAACAATTAAAATATTTAAACATGAGATAAATATTTATGAACAATTCATAGATAAAAGCTAATTATAAAAATTTTATAATTTTAGATTTATATGGATATTCCATAAACTTGAATATAAACCCTTTATATTCATTTCAATATGAACTCTTTCGTATTTATTTCAAAATTTTGAATATAAACACTTTATATTCATGTCAATATGAACTCTTTCAAATTTATCATTATATGGCATTACAATTTTAAATATATGATATTTTATGAACTATAAACAATTTATAATTCAACTTTTATTATGTAAACATTTTACATAATCATATATCACATATTTAATTATCATTTAAACCATGATCATATTACTCATCAAAACATTTTTGATGTGGATTTAAATAATATCCCAATAAGACCCCTTTAATTTGAAAAACTCAAATTAATTAATTATGACTAATTCATAATTTTTAATATAAACATTTTATATTTTTTGTACTTATTTCATAATTTATAACCCTTTATAAATTATTTCTTATGATTTCTAAATAAACACTTTTATATCTATATCATAAGTCAAGCCATATAATTTGTTAATAGGTATTTCAAATATTAACATTTAATATTTAGGAATAAAAAGTTTCATAAACATTTAATTAATTAATTATAACCCATTTATAATTAATTAGTTTATTTATAAACCCTTTATAAATTATATATTCCCAAAATACCTTTTATAATGATTTATAAACATTTTATAGACCATTAAAATTATTTACGAATTTAAAAACAATTTTTAAAATCATATCTTTTTATCCTTACACAAAATCTCTATTATGCGTAAGAGTAACCTCTTTCTACACTTACGTCGACACTCTGCATAAGGGTAATTGGTTCTAAAGCCCTTGCGTAAAGGTAGTCTCAATATTTCTTATGCTTCATAAAGGTAAACATTAGGGACCCTTATGCGGCATCTCTAATACCCTTACGTGTATGGGTAAAGTGTAGAAGTCCATTACGCAAAACCCTTTGAATTAGGGTACTACCTTTACGCAACACATTTGTGTAAAGGTAATAATGAGGTTACCCTTACGCAGACCTTTTGCGTAAGGGTATCGCGTAAGGGTAAGTGATCAGTTACATTTACATAAACCTTTTAAAAATTGCAGAACCTTTACGCATAAATCAATTTACCCTTACATGAGCTTTGAAAACCATGCACTACCTTTACGTAACAACTTTACGCATACCATTTGCATAAGGGTAGTGTCTAGGTTACCCTTACGCATCTCAGTTGCGTAAGGATAAGGTCTTGTTTTCCATTACATATCCCAGCTATGTAAGGGTAAACGCTTTTAAAAACTGAATTTCCAAAAACAAAAAGTGTTGCTCGGTTTTTGGATTCTTCTTTATTTCAATGTAAGATTTCATAATTCTAATTCATGGATCCCTCTGATGTCACTGTTAGGTTTTGTATAAATCTAATAACACTTATTTGACACAACGAAAGTAAAAAAGAAACCATGTCTGAGGATCTCCCATGCAAGAAATATGAAATTGTGTATAAAATACTGTAATGAAGGACTGGTGTAAATAAGTGTACCGTACACCAAAGAAACATATGTACATCTTCATCTTCATATGAGTTTGATGAAGATCGCATAAGTGGCAAACAAAATCATCCCACCTCTGTAGTGTATCCACGGGCAGAGCGAATCATCAAACGTTCAAATGAGATTTATTCTACCTCCACGAAATGCTAGTGCCTCAAACGCAGATGAGAAGAATAAAGAGAGAATATGGGCACCAAATAATTTCATCCAAGCATGAGGATCTCAATCAACACCCCTGCAGTAACATCAGATGGTAGTAATATAAATAGGCAATTAATGATGCTCCTTAATTGTTGTCTCGTTTATTCATGCATTAAAACACATGAATAAATACCATGGTTGGTTCATGCATCATATACATTTACTCTCAGACGTTTCATCAACATGAAATGCTATAATAAATGATAGCTAATATGGTAGAATAATAAATAATAACATATTATCATTTATGTTGCATGAAACGATGTACCATGCATGTAAATCATAATCTGCGTATAATATATATAGACACACACACAAGGCTTTAAGACATCTATTTCACTTTGTCCACTATGTGTTGATGGTCTTGGCAATGTGCCTTGACTAATTAAATGATTTTTCATGCTTATGATTGTGCTGCAATTCCTATGACATGTTCTTGTGCTTATGATATGCTCTCATGGCTTGTGATTGATTAATGATGATTCCTCACTCTTAAGACTCGTGTCTTTTGAAATGTTAAAGTTTTATGTTATGACTTGTGATTTATGATCTATGAATGGTTGGGTATAAACTTCGTAAGTTATTATCATACTCTCATACTCTTATATCTATTTTATACTAGCATATGATCATCGATTGATGTCTTTCATATTTATCCTTATTAAGCATCTGAACTTACTTTTTCTTATGTTTCTATTTCCTCTCATTATGAAGAAAGTTTCTAAGAAGGATATGTCTAAGAACGATGCTTTGAGAGAAGAACTTTGTGAGAGATGTTGAAGATCTTACATGAAATAAGATGGTTATGCATGTAGTCTCCAAAGACACTAAAGCTTTATTGTTTTGGGATGTGTATTATTGTAAAATATATTGAATATCCATCTAAAATGATGTGATATTTAGGTATATTTTGATTGGGTTGTCATAGGACGAGCGAACCCAATTTTGTCTGATGATAAATATTTATTTACCATATTGTAAAATAATATTTATCATTGTGCGGGTTAGCACACACCATAATATAAAATAATATTATTATTATATTGCACGACATGAGGTTCCATTTGCGTTTAATATATAATTAAGGCTCTTTATGCTATTAATTTAATATTAAACCCTAACTCTAGGTCTATAAATAGACTGCTATGTCATTTTGAAAGTGTTTAATCACATTCCTCTCAACTTTTTCTTTTTCTTTTATTCTTAAGATCAAGAAGAACAAGATAGATTACTTCAAGCCCAAAGGAACGTGAAGCGATCAAGACGAAGAATACAAGACAATCAATTCACCGCACTAGCACCCGACATTTCATCAATAATGTTCAGAGATCAAATGAGCATGTGTAGGGAGTCTCTGCTATGGGTTTTCACGACGCAACAACACATCGATTGGGTTTGAACAATCAACACCGTCAACTAAGAAAGATCTCGTTACTGAGATAATAGTTTTTCTTGTGTTTTAATTTAATCATAAGTTAACGTGAAAAAATTATCTCTTCATTTCAACAAAAAACAATTGTCAAATATTTTCCAGAGAAATATTATCGGTCATGATGTTCATTATCATGCACATCACGAATTATACGTTGAATCCGACAAAAACCGAGTTGGTCATAGGTCAAATTCGGAACCAACACTAACTTTATCAATAATTTATAGTTTGATGTATAATGAAAAGTCTAGACAAATCAATTTAAGACACATGAGAAAATCATTTTATGATGATTATTATGTGAGATTTACAAAATCTTTGGTGAGAGAGGCTTGGCGGGATTTGGCATCCTCTTCCCTGAAAACCCATTTTGGGGGCTAGGGTTTCTCCAGGACCACTCATTACGGGAAGGAATTACGGGTTGCAGAGAAGAATTAGGTGGGACGGCGACTCAGGTTTAATTCTCTCCTACCTCCCAAACTCGACTCTGACGCCCGACGCAGTGCCATCGTCTCTGGATTTTATAATTTATTCACCCAAGTGGATTTTGACAGTCATTTGTTGAACTGTCCATTGTTTCTCTTCAAACTTTATCTTCACCCCGAAGGGACCCAAATCCCGTATGAAACTCCAAACCCTACTTTTAAGTCTGTATTTAACACGGAGGCCACCATTCATGGCCTCATAAACGCCCGCCATGACCTTCATCTGCCCCGAATCCCCGCCCATCAAGGGCCGCAGATTCCTCACTTCCCTCCTCAAGAACGCTTTCTTCTACTGCCGATTTCCAGGGCGGCTGTCCGGCGAAGACGACGGCGGAGACAAACATGAGGGAGGCGGCACCGCCGACGATATCGCGGATGAACTCGAAGTGCGTCCATACCAAAAACGATCCTCTGCAAACCAATCGAAGCGTTTTGTGTTAAGCTCTCACTTACCTCTTCCGTCTCAGGTGACCGCATCGGCGATTCGGGCTCGAGCCTTGGAAGCGAAGCTGATGAGACGGAAGGCCAACTCCGGCGCGGACAGCTTATGGTGGGTGTTCTCGTCGGCGACGGGAGAGCTCTTGGTAGGTTCGAATGGCGAAAGGGTTGGAGAGGGCGGGGAGGTGGAGGGGGAGGAATTCGTGACGGTCGGGAGCCGATTCTCGGAGGGTTCCGGCAGCGGCGTGGAGGATTTCGCGTCTCTGGAGGCGAATCTGGGAGGAATATGGAGGTGGGATGGGTTTGGAATTGAGGATGTTGAGAGGAGATCGGTGATTCGGGAACTGTGCCACTGCGAGGGGTGGCCGTTCGGCCTCGGCCGGAAGGCGCTGCTGCTCCCTCCGCTCCCGAAATCACCCACCCAATCCTGTTTGTGGCGGAAGGGCGCTCGATTTGCCAAGTTTGCCTGAGACCAGAGGAAGCATCACAGGAGGTTAGACAAAAAGAGGGGCACAACAACATCAAATCCCATGTTGCCACATTCTGTTTTCAATTCTAGAATAATAATAATTTATACCATTTAAATTTCAATGAGTAGGGAAGAACATTACCTTGCAGTGTAATATGATTTCATATTATTTACATGTGCATGTATATTCTTCAGGGATAAATAAAATGTGCATTTATATTTAATCCTTCTTGGATAAATATGTTCTTCATCAACCCCTTATGTATGAAATATATCACTCTCGGAAGTAAGTGATTTAATTGATAAGGGTAAAATCATTTCAAAATTTAATATTTCATCTTCAGAATGATTAATTCAAAATACAAGAACATTCCATGTAATTTCATGATAAAATAAGTCATTGATTTCAGAAAACTCTTCAAGAGTTTAGATGTATCTTAATAATATGATGAATAGAATGATTCATACAAACCATCGGATGATAATTTCAATTTATATTCTTCCTTATCTTAATATGGATACATGGAATACAACTTATTCAGTTCACCACATAATTGATCATATTGGGTGAAACTTTGATAATTTTGAATATGCTTCAGGCATTTCAAACCCTTCTGGAATTCATATTTAAATATCCAAATATACAAGGAATAATATTTCTTGTAATAAGATCATCAGTATTCAATAGTCTTGGTAGTTTGGATAATCAATACAAAACTTTATATATTGAACGTATCATAAGCTCCTTTAATAATTTTGGCCAATTATTGTGATGTCAAAATCTATCAAAATCCATTATCATCAATGAGTTTGATTAGCCACTAAATGAGGCTAATATTCATTGGTAATATATATAATATTCATATTCTTTATTATTCATAAACACCATTTTAGTGCATTTTACACTTTGAACATCATTTCACATTATGATTGTAATACCTTCTTAAAATGCACTATTATGTGGTACATTTTTGAACATCATTTAAAGTACCAAATGATTCATCTGATTATACATATTTTAATTTGATAATTTATCTACACTCCAATATGAACATGTTTCATTCAGAGATCAATGGAGAATTCATGGAGGGTGATGGAGATATTTGGCAATGAAAGGAAGCAATTCTAGATAAGGCAGATTGGACACCAGCCCACTGATGAGACTGTTGATCCCAACATATAGGCCCAATTAATCCCAAATTTCTTGAGATTCTAGAAGACATGTATAGGAACAAATAACTCTTCATGATCCAATGCTAATTCGGCCTCTATGGTGGTCATTGAGGCGGCCCAAGTTAGAGATACAATTCTGGGCCAGATTCTGCGTCCCAGAAAAACAGCCCACTAATTTGATCATATCTCGGAATCCACAACTCCAAATGGGCCCAAATTTTACAGGCGGTTAGAATACATCCGGAGCTCCATTTTCTTATTCTATGGCCCACTTTGATTCGACCATCTAGAAGGTCTTACAGACGCGTCTGTTCGGTGAAGGAAAGCTGGCTGCCACCTCGGATCAAATGTGGAAAAGTTCAAATTCCACAAGCTTTCCACTACCTATGGCCTACCAAAATTAATTGAGATGCTTTGTACTGTTGGAGGCTCGACCCAAGGCTCCCAAAATGACTATTTAAGGCAGTTGTGGTGAAGGAGTTTGTAATCTTGGATGCTTTGTTCAATTGTAATGTTATGCTGCATTTTTGTTGCCTCAAATTTGTCTTTCACATGTAAGTTGTTCAATTCACTTTAGTTTCTTAATAAAAGTTCTTCTTCTACTCTTATTCTGTTGTTATTCATATCACTTTGATACCGTTGGATCAAGGTGTGAATTTATTCACACCAACCCTTGTGAAATTATTCACACAACGGTGGAGTGATCATTTTATTTTTGTTGTTTTCTTTACTTCTCCATTTCCTCCCTCATGAGTCTACTTTCTGCTTCCATTGAAACCATGGGATCAATGGAGGGATAACCCACTTATGGTTTGATCCAAGGGAGTAGAAAAGGGCTGGATTGGATGTTATTTATCACCTAATTAATGTATAATCACTTCTTTAATTGGGATTTTTATTTAATGATTTTTAAACTCCATCGTCCATGTTGAATTTAAGGCCACACACTTCAAGTACTAATACGAACCTTTAACTTGAAGTGATCAAAACTTTGATCCTTCAAGTGTATAGGTGATTAGTATTAAATGGTGTAGGCATTAAACCAGCAAGTGATGATGTTGTTTTATCTCCTTAAATGAACCCATCTCAAATATAAGAAATTAAAATCATTGAAAAGGTAATACGTCCAATCCACCCTGAGCAATAACCTAGGATAAACTCATTATTTTACATTGAATTCACTTAAATCTGTTAGATATCCTTTAAAACCATCTTAAATCAACCCAAGTTGGCCACTTCATAGCCAAAAATAGTCCATAGAATGTACGTGTCTATAAGTTTCTTCTTAGGTCTCTGAGGATTCGATAACTCAAGCTAAACTACAAGGACCGTTCTACCTTCATCTCTTGGGTAAATTTGAGCGAGAATCAAATTTTGGCGCCGTTGTCGGGGACCCAAGTAATTCATCTAAACACCCATTCTATTCTCCCTCATTTCTTCTTTTCTCATCCAAATTCTCTTATCTTGTCCCTTTCTCATTTTTTTTATTTTGGCGCATGTCCGCCTACACCCGCAATCAATCAAACCGTCTAGTTAGGGTGGATAGTCCTGGGGTTGGGGAGTCAAGTACACCAAGGTAACTCACTCCATTAGATCATAATCTTCCTAATACTCTAGAGTCCAAAATTGAGCCAATTTCAATAGAAGGTCTTCAAAGAAACCAACTCATAAACCCGGGTGGGAACCAAAATGGAAACCCAAATGAGGCAGCCCCAAACTTGGGGAATACAATTGATCAAACCATGAATGACTACCTCACACCTTCCTGGACCAATGCCCCCTCATGCATTAGACACAATTCCCTAGGATATGCCAACTACATCTTTAAACCCCATGTCCTAAACCACCTTCCCACATTCCATGGAATGGAGTCCGAGATGCCATACCTGCACATTAAGGAGTTCAATGACATTGTAGAAACCATGTGTCCCCCACATCAACTAGAATCTTCTAAGATGAGGCTATTTCCTTTTTCTTTAAAGGATTGAGCTAAAAATTGGCTAAACAATTTGAGACCATCATCCATAAACTCTTGGGACCAACTACAAAGAGAATTATACAAAAAATATTTTCCCCACCACAAAACAATTGCACTTAAAAAGAGTATCCAAAACTTTTTTGAAAAAGAGGGAGATTCATTCTATGAAACATGGGAGAGGTTCAAAGACACTCTAAGCATGGTTCCACACCATGGTTTTTCTATTCCTGAACAAGTGAGAATTTTCTATGAAGGGTTGGGTCCGGGGAACAAACAATTCATTGACATGATGTGTAATGGAACCTTTAAAAACAAAGCCCCAAATGATGCTTACGAGTATCTAGAAAGACTTTCTGAACAAAACCAAACATGGGGAACTTCACCTTATTCTGAAAAGCCACAAAGAACTACTGGAATTCATACACTTAGAGAAGAGGAAAGCCTTAGGGCTAAACTCGCAGAACTCTCTAGGAAGGTTGAAGAGATAGACCTTAGGAAAGTCCATGAAATCCAAACTATTGACCCTATTTGCACAATTTGTGACAAACATGACCATAAGACAGACAACTGCCCAAACATTCCATCCATCAAGGATGTTCTTTTAGGAGGACCCCCAGCGGAAGTAAATGTTTTGAACTTTCAAAAGCCTCAATACCAAAACAACTTCAACCCAAGGTATAACGACCACCCAGGCTTCCGCTGGAAAGATAACCAACAACCTAGCCAACCACAGGGACAAAATCCTTACCCCCATCAGAACTACCAAACCCATAACCAGTTCCAAACCCAACCTATCCAATACCAACAGCCACCAGTCCATTTTCAATAAACCATACCACCTCCAAAATATCCCCCTGGGATAAACCAACCTACTCAAGCACCCACCCAAACTATTCCACAAAGCCTACTAGAACAACTGTGCAAACAAATGGAGATGATGAACTCAGAAGTCTCTTCCCTAAAACAAGAACTTCAAACCATCAAAACTGGAAAGGCACCCATGCCTACTCAGGCGGTGCCATCCTCAACTTCAAGGGGAGAGTCAAGTTGTGCTCAAACAACTCATGAACAACTAAAGGCTGTGACTGTTTTAAGAAGTGGGAAATCAATTGAGAAACCTGAACAACTAATTCAGAACCCACCTGAAGATTCAAACTTGGATGAAAATTCAAATGAACCACAAGATCAAACTGAGGAAACTGATAACATTTTCAAGGAAACTACTCTTAAACAAACAACCCCACAACCTGCACCATTTCCTCAACGCATGAGGGGTGAAACCAAGCCTGAACTGAGTGAAACGTTGAGGGAAATATTTTCACAAGTCAAGTTGAACATACCCCTTCTCGATGCAATCCAAAACATACCTGCCTACTCAAAGTACCTTAAGGACTTTTTCACTTTTAAAAGAAAATTTTTAGATAAAAACCAAGTCCTTTTGGCTGCTAATGTGAGTACCACCATTCAAGGGACCATTCCTCCTAAGTTGAAAGACCCAGGTTTCCCTTACATCAATGTTGAACTAGGAGAGAACAAAGTTGTCAAGGCCTTGTGTGACCTAGGTGCTAGTGTAAATATCATCCCATATGCTGTGTACTGCCATTTAGGCCTAGAAGAGCTCCGACCCACATCTGTCACACTTCAGCTTGCTGATCGTAGCATTAGGGTTCCAAAGGGGATTTTAAAGGACGTTCTGGTAAAGGTTGAAAACTTCATCTACCCTGCTGACTTCATTGTCCTTGACAACCATCCAAACTTAGGAAATAAGGAACAAACCCCAATCATCCTTGGCCGTCCTTTTCTTGCAACAATCAACTCTGTTATCCGAGTCCGAAATGGGAACATGACCATCACCTTTGGGAACATGAGTCTAGATTTGAACATCTATAATGAAAGCTCACAAATAGGGGATGACGAGGACATTCATGAAGTAAACATGATAGGAAGCATTGATAATGAATCCATGGAACATCAAGGAATATTTGATGAATGTTTAAGTCAGGATGAGATTGATTTCCTTTGTTCATATGAAGGAAGTTTATCTCCTTGGCTTGAATCATTTTTAAATTTCTCTTATGATGAAGTCTTAGGTCCAACAAGCAGTGAAACCTTTCAAGAAACCACTTTCATGGAGACCACTCCAAATTCCTTCCCTAAATATGATCAAGCCAATCTAGTAGCTGAAACTTCTACATGTGGGGAATCAATCCTATATGAAACTCTAAAAAAAGAAATTGATCTTGATTCAATGTCCCAATCTTCTGCTGAAATTCTGAACCAACCTGATCTTGAATTGAAGGAACTTCATGCTGCACTAAAGTATGTCTTCCTAGGGGAAAATCAAACACATCCTATTTTCATTTCTTCTTATCTTGAATCCAATCATGAGAGGATGCTTCTAGATGTCCTTAGGAAGCATAAGAAAGCCATTGGTTGGACCCTTTCTGATATTCTTGGGATTAGCCCACTTATCGGGACTCATAGGATTGTTCTGGAATCTGATTCAAAGCCATGTCGTCAACCTCAATGGCGACTCAATCCTAATCTCATGGAGGTAGTAAGGAAGGAACTTCTGAAATTGTTAAAAGCTGGTATCATATATCCCATAGATGAAAGTGAGTAGGTGAGCCCAATCCAAGTGGTTCCAAAAAAGGCTGGAATCACAGTGATAACAAATGAGTATGGAGTGATTCTTCCAAAAAGGGTGAGTAGTGGATGGAGGGTATGCATTGACTATAGGAAGCTAAACTCATCCACCAAGAAGGATAATTTCCCCTTACCATTCATTGACCAAGTCCTTGAGAGAGTGGCAGGTCATGCCTTCTACTGTTTCTTAGATGGGTACTCAGGGTACAATCAAATTGAGGTCTCCCTAGAGGATCAAGGGAAGACTACATTCACATGTCCTTTCGGAACCTTTGCTTTCAAACGCATGCCCTTCGGGTTATGCAATGCCCCTGGAACCTTCCAGTGGTGCATGATGGGAATCTTCCCAGACATGGTAGGGGATTTTCTAGAGGTCTTCATGGATGACTTCTCTGTGTTTGGGGATAATTTTGAGGGATGTCTGCAGAATGTGGAGAGAGTCTTGTCAAGATGTGAAGAAAAGAATCTGGTCCTAAACTGGGAAAAATGAAATTTCATGGTTAAAGAGGGACTTGTTCTAGGCCATCTGGTCTTGAGTAGGGGGATTGAAGTTGATAAAGAAAAGGTTGACATCATTCGTCACCTTGCATCACCCAAAACCGTCAAGGAAGTGAGGTCTTTCTTAGGACATACTGGTTTCTATAGAAGATTCATCAAGAACTTTAGTTCAATCTCCCGTCCCCTTTGTGCTCTGCTAGTAAAGGATGCTCCATTTTTTTGGACCAAAAGCTATGAGGGTTCATTCTCAACCCTCAAATCCTCTCTCACCTCTCCTCCCATTATGAAATCTCCAAATTGGAACCTTCCTTTTGAACTTATGTGTGATGATAGTGACTTTGCTGTAGGATCTGTGTTAGGACAATGTTGTGATAAAAATCCTTATGTCATTGCTTATGCAAGCAAATCCTTAAATGACACCCAAATCAACTACACCACCACTAAAAAGGAGTTACTTGCTATTGTATTTTCCTTAGATAATTTTAGGTCCTACCTCTTAGGATCCCCCATCACTGTGTTCACTGACCATTCTACACTAAAATACCTCTTCCAAAAACAAGATGCTAAGGCTAGACTGATTAGGTGGGTCCTTCTCTTACAAGAATTTGACCTCACAATCAAGGATAAAAAGGGAGTTGGAAATGTTGTAGCTGATCACCTCTCTAGGATGGAATTCAAAGAAAACTCAAATCACCTTTCTGTGTCTGATTCGTTTCCTAATGAACACCTATACTCTGTGAGTGACTGCCCTTGGTATGCTGACATAGCAAATTTCTTAGTGACAGAAGTCATTCCAAAATTCTTAGGGACTCAAGCTCGAAGGAAATTTATTTCTGATGTTAGATACTATGTGTTTGATGATCCATACCTCTATAAGTTCTGCCCTGACCAAGTCATTAGGAGGTGTGTTCCAGAATCTGAACAAGAGTCCATCATTAAATTATGTCATAGTGAGGCATGTGGAGGTCACTTTTCCTCTAAGAAAACATCTACTAAGATTCTTCAATGTGGTCTTTTCTGGCCCACCCTCTCAAGGGACTCCTACACATTTTGTCAAAGATGTCCTAGGTTTCAACAAGTAGGGTCCATCACAAAAAGGAATCAAATGCCACTCACTCCCATCTTAGTGGTTGAAATATTTGACTGTTGGGGAATTGATTTCATGGGTCCCTTCCCAAACTCTCGGGGATACCTCTACATACTCTTAGCTATTGATTATGTCTCAAAATGGGTTGAGGTCATTCCCACTAAGTCCAACGATCATCAAGTTGTGATTCGATTTCTAAAAGAGAACATATTTTCAAGATTTGGAATTCCTAGGGCTATAATCAGTGATCGAGGAACCCAATTCTGCAACCGCCCATTAGCTTCACTCATGTCTAAGTATGGTATTTCTCATAAAGTGTCCACTGCATACCATCCTCAAACCAATGGTCAACTGAGTTAGCGAATAGGAAGATTAAGCAAATTCTTGAAAAAACTGTCAACCCCTCTAGGAAAGATTAGTCTGAGAAACTCTTAGATGCTCTTTGGGCCTATAGAACCGCATATAAAACCATTTTAGGAATGTCCCCATATAGTTTGGTTTATGGTAAAGCATGCCATTTTCCAGTGGAGATTGAACATAAGGCCTTTTGGACAATTAAGAAAATGGATTATGACCTCTCATTGGCTGGAACAAAAAGGAAATTAGATCTCAATGAACTGGAGGAACTAAGGATGGAGGCTTATGAAAATTCAAGGATCAATAAATCTAGAGTTCAAGCCTACAAATCTAGGAATATCAAGATCAAACATTTTGAACCAGGAAAACTTGTGCTCTTGTATAGTTCAAAACTTCATTTACACCCGGGAAAGTTAAGGTCTAGATGGTCAGGACCTTTCATAGTGCATTATGTGTACCTCCATGGGGAAATAGAGATTCAAGATCCCACAAGTGGTTACATTTTCAAGGTCAATGGTCAAAGGTTAAAACCATTCATTGAATCATTCAATAAACAGGAAATAGAGGTTGAGTTAACTGAGCCAACCTATGAAACAGGAAAAAATTAATAGATTTAAAGTCCATGTCGGGCTAACGACGTTAAACAAAGCACTGAATGGGAGGCAACCCATGGTTTTCAAGTTTCCAATAATTTCGTTGTTTTAATCAACTTTATATTTTAAATAGGGTTAATGAGACATTTTGATATTTCGAAAAAAAATAAACTGTTGACCTGTTCTTCTATAATGAGTGTGGATGGGTACGAAAGGGGAGCACCATATTCATCTGTGTCACGTGGTGTGATCCTTGAGTAATAACTTACCCAGAAATTTAAAAAGAAGACAATGTATCATCAGTTTGTTTTTTTAATGTGTTTTCAGGTTAAAAAAATTAAAAAACAAAAATAAATAAATAAAAATATAATAATAAAAAAAAGTCCACGCCGTAGGCCGTGGGGCAAACCCCGTCACAACCGGTGAAGCCGCGGGGACTCGAACCCGGGACCGAAGGGAGACAGGGGCGCGTGCTTACCACTGACCTGTGGCTCCTTGTGCTTCCTTATTCTATAATTTTTATATATATACTTATATTTTACTTCCTTTATTATATAAATATATATATATATATATATATATATTGTTTTTTTGTTTTTTTGTTTGTTTTGTTTTTCCTTTTTCCACTAGGGAACTTTTCAAGCGACATGGATATCAAAGGAATAAATTGGAGCATCAAGAACTTCAAACTTCAACCACCAGGTGACTTCATTCCATGAACCTCATTTTCAATTTCCTTTTTGAACTTTCATTCTCTACCTCTACCCCCTTCTAAATTTTCTTTTCTTTAAACACTGGGGATAATGTTATTTTAAGTTGGGGGGGGAGATAAAATAAAAAATGCTTTTGTGTAAAAAAAATGATAAATGATTTGAAAAAAAAATTGTGAAAATGGAAGGAAAAATTTCCTTTAACTTTAAACATGGTACTACACATTGCACACTTTGAAACTGAATATCAAATAATTTAGCATACCCTGATTCTGATTTTAATCCTTGTATAATTTCATGAGCATTGATTTTTGAAAGTGTGGCTGTCCAATGTGATATTTCATCGTTTATATTTTCATCCAAATAAAAAAAATATCACAATGCACATCCCTTGGATAGCGGGGTATTAGTTTGAGTTCATGGGGTCCCCTAAATAAATAGCATAGGTTTGGTGATCATTTTAGTGTAATATGAGTATTCAAAAAAAATTATTTTTTTTGCGCGTAGAGCAATGAAATGACCTAATGCGCGGCTTTCGGCACTTGGGGATCGTGACTCCATAGTTTTCTGGCCCAGAGTTAGTAATTTTATCTCTATTTTTGGTAATTTGAATTTGTTTTTGACTGAGTTAACTCGAGATGATGCCCGAGTATGTGGGCTTCACTTGGTGCCCTAAGGTCTTTGAGCCTGGGAGTCATCAGCAAAGTCTCGCTATAGGGGTTGACTCTTTTGAGTGCAACTTCAATTACCATGGCAAAATTGCAAAAAAAAAAAAACAACAAAAAAAAAACAAAAAAAAAAAAAATTTACAAAAAAAATGAATACTCATCTTAATATTGAAATGAGATTCCACCTAGAGCTTTCGTAATTTCCCCCTTGAATAAAGATGAACCCCCATGTCTATTGTGATGCACAACACATCCTCATACTTAATTGATATTGGATGAAATATGGAAATGAATTTGAACAAAGGAATGAGCTTGGGATTGGGATCTTCTTATGAAACTATCTTGTATTAAAATATTTTGAGGGGTTTCATGATTGTTTGGTATAAGGTTTTTTGGTGATCCTTGTGTATTAATTTTTTTTTTTGAAAAAGGGAATTCGAATTTCATATTGTTGAGATATATTTTGCTCGGGACTAGAAAAACTCAAGTTGGGGGGTGTGATTAGCCACTAAATGAGGCTAATATTCATTGGTAATATATATAATATTCATGTTCTTTATTATTCATAAACACCATTTTAGTGCATTTTACACTTTGAACATCATTTCACATTATGATTGTAATACCTTCTTAAAATGCACTATTATGTGGTACATTTTTGAACATCATTTAAAGTACCAAATGATTCATATGATTATACATATTTTAATTTGATAATTTATCTACACTCCAATATGAACATGTTTCATTCAGGGATCAATGGAGAATTCATGGAGGTTGATGGAGATATTTGGCAATGAAAGGAAGCAATTCTAGAGAAGGCAGATTGGACACCAGCCCACTGATGAGATTATTGGGCCCAACATATAGGCCCAATTAATTCCAAATTTCGGTAGATGCTAGAATACATGTATAGGAACAAATAACTCTTCATGATACAATGCTAATTCGGCCTCTATGGTGGTCATTGAGGCAGCCCAAGTTAGAGATACAATTCTGGGCCAGATTCTACGGCCCAGAAAAACAGCCCACTAATTTGATCATATCTCAGAATCCACAACTCCAAATGGGCCCAAATTTTACAGGTGGTTAGAAGACATCCGGAGATCCATTTTCGTCTTCTATGGCCCACTCTTATTAGGCCTTATAGAAGGTCTTACAGATGCGTCTGTTCGGTGAAGGAAAGATGGCTGCCACCTCGGGTCAAATGTGGAAAAGTTCAAATTCCACAAGCTTTCCACCACCTATGGCCTACCAAAATTAGTTGAGATGCTTTGTACTGTTGGAGGCTCGACCCAAGCCTCCAAAAATTCCTATTTAAGGTAGTGGTGGTGAAGGAGTTTGTAATCTTGGATGCTTTTTTCAATTGTAATGTTATGCTGCATTTTTGTTGCCTCAAATTTGTCTTTCACATGTAAGTTGTTCAATTCACTTTAGTTTCTTAATAAAAGTTCTTCTTCTACTCTTATTCTGTTTTTATTCATATCAATTTGATACCGTTGGATCAAGGTGTGAATTTATTCACACCAACCCTTGTGAAATTATTCACACAACGGTGGAGTGATCATTTTATTTTTGTTGTTTTCTTTACTTCTCCATTTCCTCCCTCATGAGTCTACTTTCCGCTTCCATTGAAACCATGGGATCAACGAAGAGCTAACCCACTTATGGGTTGATCCAAGGGAGTAGAAAGGGGCTGTATTGGATGTTATTTATCACCTAATTAATGTATAATCACTTCTTTAATTGGGATTTTTATTTAATGATTTTTAAACTCCATCGTCCTTGTTGAATTTAAGGCCACACACTTCAAGTACTAATACGAACCTTTACCTTGAAGTGCTCAAAACTTTGATCCTTCAAGTGTATAGGTGATTAGTATTAAATGGTGTAGGCATTAAACTAACAAGTGATGATGTTGTTTTATCTCCTTAAATGAACCCATCTCAAATATAAGAAATTAAAATCATTGAAAAGGTAATACATCCAATCCACCCCAAGCAATAACCTAGGATCAACTCATTCTTTTACATTGAATTCACTTAAATCTATTAGATATCCTTTAAAACCATCTTAAATCAACCCAAGTTGTCCACTTCATAGCCAAAAATAGTCCATAGAATGTACGTGTCTATAGGTTTCTTCTTAGGTCTCTGAGGATTCGATAACCCAAGCTAAACTACAAGGACCGTTCTACCTTCATCTCTTGGGTAAATTTGAGTGAGAATCAGAGTTTTAAAAGAATTAAAAGAAAATATATCATCAATAAAATTTGATAGATATCATATAATTTTTCTAATACCAGTGTTACTTCAGGGACAATATCTAAAAAGATATAATGTTGTCGATATATTCATTTTCCTCATCAAGGGAATATATATTTATTGCTTTCTACTTATGGAGAATAATGATTTTATATAATCGATCCAACCCTACTTCGGGTGTGTATAATCAGACTATTAATTTTTAACACTTTACATTCATATAAGTGTTGTGAGCATCTTGTCAATGGTTCTTCTGGACCATTTTATATAAGGCATGTGATGTTTAATATTTATTTTAATCAAAATTCATACCATGTAATGTATACTCACCAACAGTAAATAACACACATTATCATTTAGTGGATGCATCTTTCATATAGTATTTAAACGGATCACATGGTGGGTAGACGCACCAATTTGTACGTCATAATTTTTTTCCCATAAATATATGAGAAATTAATTTCCAAAATAGCTACTAAGGATATAAATAATTTACCCATAAAATGGGTACCTCATGGTAAATTATTATACAAGGGAAATTCATAATAACCTAATGAGAATGAATTCATTGATATTTTATTAGATATGCATCCATTAAATAAATTCATCATTCTCTCCCTGATGGATGTCTACCATGTTATCAACAAATTGATGCTCATATATACTTGAATCAATATCTTTCATTATTGTTGACCCTAGATGGACTAAACCATCATGTCATATATATAAAGTTCCAGGATCGGTAAACATATAGTTTACCATTGTTGATTTGATTATACATAATGAATTCTTTATAGTCACTTTTTTTGAATGCTAGTTACATATTAAGGTACATTTTTTATCTGATGTCTCCATATGATATTATTTTTTAAGAATATCATTAACACATCTCATTGACATTGTGGATATAATAATGCATTAAGAATTTATACTACAATATATGAATATTTTCACTCTTCTGGTGCCGTTAATTAACTTTATCTACTGGTAAATGTATTTACATGAGCATATACAAACTCATATATGAGTTCTTTTGAATCATTTAATAAAAATAATATTTATAAAGATTTTTATTCAAGATCAACGTATGTAAGATCTCTGGGATCTTTCATTGTGCATACTCATATTTTTCATTATAATTTATACTAGTGGTGGTTAATGAATTCATGATATAATCATAATGGGTTAGGCTCATCACAAAGCATATTATTGTATATTTTTGTAACTTTTGGCCCAAATATTGTTTTATAATACATCTATTTGGGAGCAGAACCTCCATATATTTTAAAGATGGTGAATGTGGTAGTGAGAACCAATATGGAAGAATATTTTGGATTCAAAACACACACCTCATTGAAATCCAAAATAATAACAACATTCACTTTACCAAATGAAGGAGAAATCATTAAATCAAACTTCATTAGTTTCATTAATTTCATCAATTTCGTCCACTTCAGGGGATGGATATATGTAAAATATATTTATGCTTGTTTGTCATGAACATTTATTTTATCTCAAAAGTTTTATAAGAAATAATATGAATGAGAAAAGAAATAAAACAATATGATATTTAATAAAGAGTATTCAAAGTAAATATCATCTTCATCATAAGCCTTTATATAGAATAATCAAAACATGACCCCGTCAGGGAGAACAAAGGAATAAGAGATATGAAATTTCATGGTTCATGGAATGATCAGCTAACTTCAGCTCAATGTATGATGGGTATATGATTTTCATTACTGATTAGAAAACTTTAGATCATTGTACGATATGTATGCGATGTTCATTATTTAACAACTCTAGGTGGTGTCTTTTTTTCATTTGATAAATGATTTTTATCTTAACATCGTCCATGATGAATATTAATCAAACACATTCTATTTATGGAATGGAGTGAATTTTTTCATCTGTGAGTAATTACAGCTCTTTAGGAGCTCATCATTTTTCCCGCAATAAAAGATTAAGAAAAACATATATTATTTTCAAATTTATCAAGAGGGGAAAAATGAATGTAAAAATATCCTACATAGAAAATAAGACTCAACTCTCTTCGAATGAGTAGTGATTATGTGCACATGAAAAAGCATGAAAAAGAAGAAGAATATTTAAAAAACATGAGACATACCTTTTTCATGTAAAAATCATCTTATGTTGATGATAGCATCACTATGATGCACAATGCGAAGAAGATGACTATGCTAATAACGTGTTGTGAAATTGATCTGTCATGAACCAAATTTGGTTGCCACCAAACCCGACACCAAACCTTGTCCGTGATAAGGCCCGAAGGGTGTTCCCGATCCCCATGGGCTAGCACAAGTGACCAGGTATCATATAATGAGAATTGGGAATGATTTACCCGATTTTATAAACATTAAACAACAAACAAACTCAATAAAACAAATCTGGATTTTTCAACTAAAACCGTCTTTTACGAAATTTATGAACTGAATTACATAAGTTAAAAAAATGTTTAAAGACCATTACAAAGGTACAAAACCAAATAAGGATTGCCCGAGAACCTCCACATGGAAAGAGGCGCCTCCCTCAAGCCATCCCCATAAGACTTCACCACCAAGGACCTGCAAGAAACCCGAACCACTGGCACTAAAAACTGTACCCAACCTGAGACAAAAAAAATAACCAAGTATACTTACACCCAAGGGTTTAATTAGGGTGTGATCCAATGCCCAGTAGGATACCACCACTAAGAGATTCCATGTGATAAACATTCAAAGACGAAAATCTTGCAAGTTTTCATAAACAGGAATTGCTAGTTACAATTTCTAAAAGATGCAACTTAAAAATTAAAACACTTTTCAAGTGGGCTATCATTAAGAATAAACAATTTTAAAAATAATGTCAAAACTATTGAATTTTCCATCCAACCATACCGTATTCCGACAGTAAGCACAAAGTAACTAATGAACACAAGCAATAGGAAATAACCCATATGCACTAGCTCGTTATGGGTCCCAGGTACCTCATATCTCGGTGAGAGTAACCATCACAAATATCCATTATCATACACGAGCCACTAGTAGGGAACATAACCATAAACTAGTGGTACCCAATCATCATCATCATAGTTTAGTTAGAGTTTTAAGCGTCAATCTTTCTAAGTGAAACCGAGGCCAAACCCCATGGATTCACTAGCATACTAGTACACATCCACCCACCTAGATACCTGGGTTTTCCCTTTGTGCTAAAACAAGTTCAACAAGTCAAGAAATATACTTTTCACATGAAAATATCATTTCCTCATAAAAAATTCACAAAACATCCCACATGTATACCACACAAGTCACAAAAGTCTACTTTTTATTCAAATTGATTTTGAAATCTGACTCACACCAAAATAGCCCACAACATTTTTCACATTTCTTTAACACTTCAAAAAATCCATTAAACAATTTTATAAAACCATTAAAATATATTAAAACTCACATAAAAGCCCACTCACATGTTACATAATACCCTTTTAATAACCAAAATCCATTTTTCACATCACACTCACACAAAACATCCCACATCACTTTCACATCTCTTACAAACTTTAGTAAATCCTTCAAATATTTTTGTAAAAAATTTACAAGATGAAACGCACCACAAAACAGTCCCTATCACATTTAAAATGTACAATTTCAGAATATAAACACTCTAAAACATTTTTCCAATATGGTTTCACCACTTACATAAATAATTAAATCATTCAAATCTTTCATAAAACAATTCCAAAGAGTATACCCAATATTTGCTAACAAAAACCCATTTCAAAAGTATATTTCAAAGATAAAACCACACCAAAACACTACCGAATTAGAATTTTCAGCCCTAGAGACATTTATAAAACCACTTTCAAGTGTTATAAAATCACCTTGGATAATACCACAAAATATAAAAATGAAAATACCCATTTTCATAAAATGCTATCAAGAAGTATAACAATGTTTTTCACAAAAAACCTATTCCAAAACCCCCCTTCCAAGGCCCACATAACACTAAGGCATTAAAAAAATAGAATTTTTATTCCCTTTCAACAACTAATAAATAAATTTCATATTTTATAAAACTACCACAAAAGATACCACATGTGTTACATTCGAAAAGTTCACAACTTCAACAAAATGCAATTATAAAATTAAATGTTTAACCAAATATCTCAAAAATGGGGTTTTCACCACACATAGCATATGGGGAACATGAAAAACCAATAAAACAAGCAAACTAACTCATAAATGAATGGTTAACCATGGAATCACCTACTGAAAGTGTCAAATCTCTCAAAACTTGGTGCGAAACATCAACCGCACCACCGCCGCACCACAAGGAAGATAAATCCAGCCCTAGACCACAATATTTAACCAAAAAGACACAAAATCAAACCCTAGGTTCGAACCCTAACTTCTGTACATTTTAGAACATAATGAAAGAGGGAGGAAACCCTAAGGGAAAGGGAAGAAACCAAGAAGGAATCACTTACCTTGAAAAATATTGAATAAATCACCCCCAATACACCAGTATGTGAATTTTCAAACAGGAAAAAATTCAAGGGAGATTCTAATAAGGTTTAATATATCATGTAGGAACTGTAATGGGGGAAAAAGTGAGAAATGAAGGAGTTATGAAATAATCAATTTACCTCTTCAAATCTGGGCGATTTGAGAAATTCAGAGCAGTTTCATCCAAATTTGTGGTGAAACCGAGCTCCAAAGAGGGGAAGGAGATCATGGGGGCGAGACTTGGTTAGGTGGGCTTGGGTGAGATTTGTAATCACTGAAAAAACGTAAATATTTAAGGATATATTAAAGAGATAAAAAATATTTTTAATGCAGGAAATGAGATTTTGGGCAGGCCCAATCCCTTAAATAAAAACCCAAATCCACCATGATTATGGATTCCTAAATGGTCCAAATTAATATGGCGGTGTTAATAGGTCAGGGGATGCCAAGTAGGAATTGGAATGGATGAAATGTTTTGAAAAATGAAGGATTTATAAAGGAATAACAATTTATTTTTAAATCTGGAATTGGACTCACGGTTTGACCCAATTCAAGAAAACTCACCCATTCCTTCATAAAATCTTGAGAAACCCCCAAAATAAAGCATGAATGGAAATAAGATGAAAAATTCATTCTAAATAATTTATGTATGTGACAATTCTCCCCACCATAAAACTTTCCGCCCCTGGAAAGCCACAACAAGGCCAAAAGCAAAAACCAAACCCAACTGATAGACCCGAAATGTACTCCTTCGCCAAGTTCGGTCTGACCCCGAAAGGCCAAAACAACTACAGTGATCAATTAAGGATGTAATAATCTTCCAAACCAAAACTTACACCAATTTCCTGAAATTATCAAGAACATTTAGGCTTTATCCCCAAAAGGAAACTTATAAAACACTATATGAACAAGACTCAAGTAATCTACCCAGACAAACAACAACAACGAACAAGGTTACACTTACTTTTCTTTAACTAAACTATTGGGCACTCTCCAATCCCAATGTTTACCCTATTAAGATGTTGGTAGTTATATATCTCCGAACTAGACTACCTCCCAACAGTTTAAGACCATGGACCAATCTGAGTTACCATTATAGGGAGACACAAATGGAATCCCCACCATAAGAGACAACTTAAATTTTACAGAGACAGATTCAGGACATTAACAGGGGAGGCCTAAACGGAATCCCCAGTTCAAGGGGTAGACTTCCATTGGACCTTTACGAAAGAATTTATATAAGACTCATAGTGGGTCTCCCAACCATAAGAACCAACCATCTTAACCAACCAGAATGGGCCGGTACAGAAAGACCCAAAAATTTAAAGAGTTGGGATGGCAACACAGTTAGTCCGCATGTTTTGTGAAACTATGCACTAACCATGGGAATCCTTCTATCTTCATGATTTTATGGGGCATGGTCACTACTAACCATGCACAAACCATGCTCTCAAACTGTCTATAAAAACTCTAAACCATTCTCCAAAATACCCAGTCGAAACCAAAGGTGGAAAGTATGAACTTAGGCTACAACATGGAAATGAGGTCCTTCCACCTATACCACCAAACGGGAAAAACTGGAACAAGTTGATGACACCAGAGGTTTAAATTCTTCCTATCATTCATACTGAGGATATGACTTTGTAAAAGGGTTTGAATGACCCTGGGGTTTCCCCTGACTATGTGTCAGCTTCTCTCCAGGACCTATGGCTGGAGCTCAAATGATTGAAGCATCTTCAGCCTCATAGTTAGGCTTTGGAAACCACCTAAACAGAACTTCTTATTCTGATAATACAAACAACTACACCGCAATCCCCAATAAGTTTAACAAGAAATAACACATTCCAAACTCACTTTACCCTAACCCAACATTTCACCAAAACATGGTCTTAGAAGATGCACACACATCACACCTTGTTTCTTTGGGTGAGAAACAACAGAAAGAAAGGACACATATAAACACCTTCCTCTGAAACAGAGGATTTTGATGTTTTTACAAGGGATACATACTCCCAACATAATAAAGACTCTCCAAGGATTTCACAAACTTCACCTTTATAGTCAAATGAGCACATGAAATCACAAGGCACCACCGAACATGACCATTGTGACTGAAAGAAACAATACATGGAACGAGACCTTATGCCAAGTCCCTAAATAACACAACAGTCCAGAAAGTGGACATAATATCCTCTCATGACCAGATTCCCAAAACTAGTGGTTTAACAAGAACTCCTTCATCAAAGAAACTATAAACAACCCAGAGGACCTCTTAGACACCATCAAGACAGTCATCCACACTAACAACCCCAAACCACTTCCACCTTCATCAAACCAGGAAACTTAAGAAACTAAGGTCTATTTCAACCTCCCACGAGCACTCTACCACTACAAGAGGATCCAAAAAAAGGAAATTTTTTAGACTCAATCAAAAAATATCGATAAAATATTCCTTAAATTGATCAACTGGAGGATTTTCCAATGGAGAAACAATCCGGGTTGCACTTCAGTTGTGCATTAACCCATAATGGGGGTGTACCTTATCCAATGAGAGAACCCAAGGACCCAACCAAGCTAGTCCATTAGTCAAAACATACCACAAACTAGATTCAAACACATGAAGGGAATCACAATAAAGGTATCCCAAAACATATCTCAGAAGTGACTACTAACCGGTCCTTCTACCCAACTTACTGACCAAACAAAAACTGAAAACATGTTTCAAACAGGAGGGGTTCATGGACTCAAAACATCCAACAACATCAACATTTTCAAAAAACACATAATATACACCATCCAAAACAATTCATCAAGACATCATGTTTTTATTTAAAAACATTTCTTTGAAAACGAACGGTTCAGCGGTTAGCGTATCCACCAATGGTACCCCTTGGGCCTCACATATGCATGTTTCTGTGCCACACCAAGCACCCTTCTCATATCCATCCCAACACTCATCCAGTTATGCCATCAACCATCCCTAATCCCATATAACCCCATACATGTGGTTGCTCATGGAAATACAAAAGGTTAAAACAAAAATTCTTCCCACTTTTCAAAACCAAAAATGGTCAAACAACACATCCTTTTTCTCAAAACCGCTAACCACGATATCAAAATCCAAATTCACATATTACAAAAATTTTCAGAAAGACACAACCATTTAAATAATAACTCACTTTCAAGTTATTCACATCAATTTCAAAACATTTAATCCCATTAAAACACCCTTTGATTGTTTAGAAAACTCTATTGGAAACACTTTTTCAAAACCAACTTCAATATAGTTCCTGCTTTCAAAAGAGGTGTAAGCACACCATATTCCATTTCAAAAAAAATTCTGAAAATTCAGTTCCACCATTTCATAAATCAAACCATTCCATATTTATTTGAAAATCATTTAAATTTTTTTTTACTCTTCTTAAAACCAAGTAACTTTAAAACCAAAGTTCCAAGATTTCAAAACTAAAGAACACAAGACAATGTGAGAGGAAACTAGTTGCCTTGGGTGACTTGGAAATATGGTTTATGGCAATATACCAATCACTTAACCATTATAGAGAGTGTTCTAGGGAATATCCCTGGCTCCACATGGCTTTCCAGGCCCTGCGAGCTCACCGAGACCATTAACCCAACTCTCTTTTGATTTCCCCAGATCATCATCAAACCAAGAAAACCAAAGCATTTAGATAAATCCCAACATCCCTTGGAAACTTGAATCCCGTAATGAGGTGTGGGGATCAATAACACTATCCAAAACTGGAATACCAAGTCCTGAAAATCCTAACTACAGACTATCCTGACTCTTCCCCAAATAATATGACCCAAAGAGTTAACCTGAACTTCCTTTGATACCATTTGTCATGAACCAAATCTGGTCACCACCAAACCCAACACCAAACCTGGCCCGTGACAAGGCCCGAAGGGCGTTCCCGATCCCCAAAAGTTGGAAAAAGTGCCTGGATATCATATAATGAGAATTGGAAATGATTTACCTGAGTTTATAAACATTAAACAACAAACAAACTCAATAAAACAAATCTGGATTTTTCAACTAAAACCGTCTTTTAAAAAATTTCAGAACTGAATTACATAAGTTAAAACAATGTTTAATGACCATTAAAAAGGTAAAAAACCAAATAAGGATGTCCCAAGAACCTTCACATGGTAAGAGGCACCGCCCTCAAGCCATCCCCACAAGACTTCACCACCAAGGACCTGCTAGAAACCTGAACCACTGGCACTAAAAACTGTACCCAACCTGAGACAACAAAAATAACCAAGTCTACTTAAACCCAAGGGTTTAAGTAGGGTTTGATAAAATTCCCATTAGGATACCACCACTAATAGATTCCATGTGATAAAAATTCAAAGATGAAAATCTTCCAAGTTTTCATAAATAGGAAATGCTAGTTATAATTTCTAAAAGATGCAACTTACAAATTAAAATAGTTTTCAAGTGGGATATCATTAAGAATCAAAAAATTTAAAAATAATGTCAAAACTACTGAATTTTCCATCCAACCATACCATATGACGACGGTAAGCACAAAGTAACTAATGAGCACAAGCAATAGGAAATAACCCCTAGGCACTAGCTCATTGCGGGTCTCAGGTACCTCGTATCTCAGTGAGAGTAACCATCACAAATATCCGTTCTCATGCATGATCCACTAGTAAGAAACATGAAAATAACCTAGTGGTACCCAATAATCATAATCATAGTTTATTTAGAGTTTTAAGCGTCAATCTTGCTAAGTGAAATTGAGGCCAAACCCCCACAGATTCACTAGCATACTAGTACACATCAACCCACCTAGATACCCGGGTTTTCCCTTTGTTCTCAAACAAGTTCAACAAGTCAAGAAATATAATTTTCACATGAAAATATAATTTCCTCATAAAAAATTCACAAAAAATCCCACATGTATACCACACAAGTCACAAAAGTCCACTTTTTATTCAAATTGATTTTGAAATCCAACTCACACCAAAATAGCCCACAACATTTTTCACATTTCTTTAACACTTCCAAAAATCCATTAAATTTTTTTATAAAACCATTAAAATATATTAAAACTCACATAAAATCCCACTCAAATGTTACATAATACCCTTTTCATAACTAAAATCCATTTTTCACATCACACTCACACAAAACATCCCACATCACTTTCACATCTCTTACACACTTTAGTAAATCCTTCAAACATTTTTGGAAAACATTTACAAGATGGAACACATCAAAAAACAAAACCTATCACATTTAAAATGTAACATTTCATAATATATGAACTCCAAAACATTTTTCCAATATGGTTTCACCACTTATATAAATCATTAAAACATTCAAATCTTTCATAAAACAATTCCAAAGAGTATACCCAATATTTGATAATAAAAACCCATTTCAAAACCATATTTCAAATAAAAAACCACACCAAAACACTAAAAAAGTAGAATTGGAATCCCTAGAGACATTTATAAAACCACTTTCAAGTATTATAAAATCACATTGGATAATACCACGAAAGATACAAATGAAAACACCCATTTTCATAAAATGCTCTCAAGAAGTATAACAATGTTCTACAGAAAAAAATATTCCAAAAACCCCCTTCCAAGGCCCACATGAAACTAAGGCATTAATAAAATAGAATTCTAAGTCCCTTTAAACAACTAATAAATCAATTTCATATTTTGTAAAACTACCACAAAAGATACCACATGTGTTACATTCGAAAAGTTCACAACTTCAACAAAATGCAATTATAAAATTAAATGCTTAACCAAATCCCTAAAAAATGGTTTTCAAACCACAAAAAACATATTGGGAACATGAAAAACCAGTAAAACAAGAAAACTAACTCATCAATGAATGGTTAACCATGGAATCACCTACCAAAAGTGTCGAATCCCTCAAAACTTGGTGCGAAACATCAACCGAACCACTACCAAACCACAAGAAAGATAAATCCAGACCTAGACCACAATATTTAAACAAAAAGACACTAAATAAAACCCTAGTTTCGAACCCTAACTTCTGGAAATTTTAGAACATAATGAAAGAGAGATGAAACCTTAAGGGAAAAGGAAGAAACCAAGAAGGAATCACTTACCTTGAAAAATATTGAAGAAATCACCCCTAGTACACTAGTATATGAATTTTAAAATATCCAAAAATTCAAGGGAGATTCTAACAAGGTTTAATACATCATGTATGAACTATAATGGCGGAAAAAGAGTGAGAAATGAAGGAGTTATGAAATAATAAATTTACCTCTTTAAATCTGGTCGATTTGAGAAATTCAGAGAAGTTTCATCCAAATTCGCGATGAAACCGAGCTTCAAAGAGGGGGAGGAGAGTATGGGGATGCGCCTTAGGTAAGTCGGCTCGGGTGAGAGTTAGAATCACCAAAAAAGCGTAAATATTGAAGGAGATATTAAAATATTAAAAAATATTTTTAATGCAGGAAATGGGATTTTGGGCAGGCCCAATCCCTTAAATAAAAACCCAAATCCACCATGATTATTGATTCCTAAATGGTCCAAATTAATATGGTGGTATTAATAGGTCAGGGGATGCCAAGTGGGAATTGGAATTGATGAAAATTTTTGAAAAATTAAGGATTTGTAAAGGAATAAAAATTTATTTTTAAATCTGGGATTGAGCTCACGGTTTGGCCCAATTCAAGAAAACTCACCCATTTCTCCATAAAAGCTTGAGAAACCCCCAAACAAAAGCATGACTGGAAATAAAATGAAAAATTACTTATAAATAATTCATTTATATGACATGATCAAACATCTATTGAAACCACAAGTAATTTTGAAACCAGAAATGTAAGACTGATCGTAGGCGAAACACATCATTGACAAAACATGCATCGAATATTCATATGACGATGAAAAATAGAAATAAAAATATAAGAGATACAATAAGTAGAGAAAATAACATAATTCAGATCCCAAAAAATTCCCACCTAACATATCACCATATATATAGAGTACATGGAATTTGATCCAACATTTGAGATTAATTCGTACAATATCTAATCCAATGGTTGGAGAATAAGGAAGGTTGGATGTTATGAGAGAAATTTATTGGGAATTGAAGAGTCATTATTATAATAATTATTAAATCTATTTGATAATGTTTCTTAACAAGGTGAAACATATCGTTGAAAAAAATTATGTTGAATAATTGATATGATGATGATGCATGTAAATACTAATAAGTGATACACAAGTAGAGAAAAGAAAAAAGAGACAAAAGTATCACATTTCATTGGAATATTAATTTATTTATATAGGGTACATGAGAATACTAGAATTTGGAAGATATGAAAGGTTAGTAAAAGCAACTGTTGGTATTGGGAAATGAGGAGTTGCCTTAGAATTATGGTATCCATAAATAATATTTCACAACAATTTCCCTTGGATATCATAATTTCATGAAATATTACATAATATTTATTTTTTTCAAAAAAACTTTGCAGGAAAAACAAATAATACAAAGTAATTCAATTTCATATCATGCTTCCTCTTTAAAAACCTTGTTAGGAAAAATCAATGGAAAAATCCCAATAAAATGGAAAAAGTATGTATCATTCCCAAATCCCATTGATTAAGTTGTTCAATTGTGTGTTTTGGACATAAATTAATATTTTTATTTAATTATTTCTTCGAGGCATTAGAGGAAGACCATAGGTAATAATGAATTGTCTAATTGAAAATTATTACTCATGGGGAAGGCCAATAGTTTTCATTAATTAAAGACATCCATAATAATTTATGAAACTCCTTTGGATATCCATTATGATGTATGGTTGCCTCATTAAAAAAACTTCATCAAGGAAAAAACCTTCAACTGTAAAACCCTTAATTAGGGAAAAATAGTACAACAACATAAAGTCCTCATAGTGTTGCCTCATTAAAAATATTATCAAGAAAATCCAATGGGAGAAATTTGATTAAGGGGAAAAGAGTATAACGATTACAAATCCCCCTCATAAAGTCACAATAGAGCTTTTTATTTTTTGCATCCTAATTTTATAAATAATTTTCTAAAAGTTTTCAATTGATAATTACTTTGTAAATAAATCTGTAAGATTATCACAAGACCTTATTTGTTGGATATCAATCTAACAATTCTTTTAAAGTTCATGAGTGAAAATAATTTCACTGAGATATGTTTTGTTCTATCACCTTTGATATACATACCCTTCAACTATGATATACAATCAACATTATCTATATATAACATGATGGGAATAACACTACTCACATAAAATCCATAAATATTTTCTATATGATAAATAATTTATCTCAACCAAATACATTCTCAACTTGCATCATGAATAACAATCAACTCAACATGGTCAAAGGAAGTCACAGAAATGGTTCATTTTTATAGAATGTCAAGAAATTGAAAATCCACTATCTATGAATAAATATCTAGTTTTATATTAGATAAATATACAACATCGACATAACCAACCAATTATGGTTCAAAATTTTGGAATAAGTAATCACTTATACCCTTTAAATCTCATTGAGTTGGGATGAATATTACCTTGAATCATAATACAATTTCTTTTTATTTTAAATGTATATATACATGTACATGTATATCCTTAAGGGATGAATACATTGTGCATTTACATTTAATCCTTATTACACTGCTACAAAACTGGCCTTTATCAATACTAGAAAATCACTAACTACATGAGTGAGGTTAAAAGCCTCGGTATTTTATCAACACTAAAAAAGCGCTGATAAAGGGTCGTTTATTGGATATTATAAAAGTGCTGATAAAGGACCTTTTATCAATGATTTTATAAGTTCTGATAAAATAGACTTTTATCAGCACTGATAAATTATACCTTTATCAACACTAATAAATGCGGCCCTTATCAGTTCTTTTAAAAGCACTAATAAAGGGCCATACTATAGTGTGTTGTAACAGCACACTAGAGAACCACTATAGTGTGTTATAACAGCACACCACAGCACCAAAAACACACCAGATATCAACAAAAACAAGTCCCAATACACAATTTAAATGAATTGAAATTTACAACACAAGCACAAGAAAAAACACTATATTATAGATATTTTAAACATTGGTTCATAAAATTACATAAATAAAAATTATTACATACATTTAGAAACATCAATATTCCTTTTAATCCTAACCCAATTCATACTATTTCTAAACAAACCACCCTTTCTCGAGCAAAATAATGCACCTATATAAGAACAAAATTCTTGTGTTAGTAATAATATAAAGAAATAAATTAACAAAAAGTATAAATTTTACTAAAATTGATGTCAATTTTAAATAAAAAGACACTTTTGAAGTCATACCGGTCACACCGTGCATCGAATTGAGGTGTGGATGATTTTTACACATCAAAAATTACTTATGGATCATTTTCCTAAAGTATTTAAATAATTTGAATTCATTTTCTCAGTTTTTTCTAGGTCAATTGGCCTTTTTACTAAAATTGATGTCAATTTTAAATAAAAATACGCACTTGGAGTCATATTGGTCACACCGTGCATCAGATTGAGGTGTGAATAATTCATGCATGTCTAAAATAACTTATAGATCATTTTCATAAAGTATCTAAACAATCTAAATATGTTTGTTCGGTTTTGAGTAGGCCGGTTTGTTTTCTTACTAAAATTGATGTCAATTTTAAATAAAGATGCACTTAGAGTCATACCAGTCACACCATGCATCAAATTGAGGTATAGATGATTCCTACATGTTCCAAATCACTTATGCATTGTTGTCCTAAAGTATCAAAACAATATGAATGTGTTTTCTCAGTTTTGAGTACGTCACTTTTCTTTTTTACTAAATGTTATTTTAAACTTGAAGCACACACTTTAAATCATACGGATCACATCGTGTATTGGTTTGATGTGAGAACGATTCCTACACATCATAATTGATTTATGAATCGATGCCCTAAATTATCAAGAAAATACAACCACATTTTCTTGGTTTTCAGTGAGTGAAACTTTTTAAAGTAAAATGTCGATTTTAAACTCATAACAGACACATTGAGTCAGTTACCTTTTTTACTAAAATTAATGTCAATTTCAAATATAAAGAATTAATTAGATTCATACCAGTCACATGATGTGTCTAATTGAGGTGCAACTGATTCATACACATCCCAAGGTCTCTAAAAAGTCATAACTTTCAATGTTACCATGATTTCCATATAATTTCTTTGTTGAACTACCAAAACTATATGAGCAGCTTCAAACAAACCACATAAACTCGAATAAAATAATCCACCTGTATAAGAAAACAATTATTATGTAAGTAATAATAAAAATAAATAAATTAAACATGAATACGGAATAATACATTAATTATATAGATACTGATTTTATTGTGAAAACATCAAGATTACCTGTGTAATTGAGAAAATCCAGCATCGTTTCTATTCCAACAAAGGCAGTGGAGGTAACTTGAAAGAAAGTGATAAATGCACCACTGTAGGGGTTAAAAGGTTTTAAGGGTGAAGAAGCATTAAAGTTGGATAGAGAATCCAACTAAAAAAAAAGAATCCACCTACAAAAGAAAACAATTATTATCTGAGAAATAATAAAATGAAATAAATTAAAAAAAATGAAACAATATATTAATTCTATGGATAATTATTTTACTGAGAAAACATCAATATTAACTCTGTAATTGAGCAGATGCAGTATCATTTCTCCTCTTGTAAAGACAGTGGAGGTAACTTGAAAGAAAGTGATAAATGCACCACTATAAGGGTGAAAATGTTTTAAGGGAGAAAAAGCATGAAAGTTAGATAGAGCACCCCAACATGAAAAAAGAATCCACTTATATAAGAAAACAATTATTATGATTTTAATACTAAAAATAAATAAATCAAACATGAATATGAAACAATAAATTAATTTTATGGACAATGATTTTACTATGTAAACATCAATATTACCTCTATAATTGAGAATAGGAAGCGTTGTTTCTATTCCTATAAAGGTAGTGGAGGTAACTTGAAAGAAAGTGATAAATTCACCACTACATGGGTGAAAATGTTTTAAGGGATAAGAAGAATTAAAGTTGGAGAGATCACCCCAACTAGAATAAAAGAATCCGACTGTATAAGAAAACATTTATTATGTGAGTAATACTAAAAATAAATAAATTTAACATAATATGAAACAATACATTAATTCTACAGATAATGATTTTACTATGCAAACATCAAGATTACCTCTATAATTTAGTAGAGGTGGCATCATTTCTCTTCCTAAAAAGGATGTTGAGGTAATTTGAAATAATGTGATAAATACATCACTGTAGGGGTGAAAATGTTTTAAGGGATAAGAGGCATGAAAGTTGGATAGAGCACCCCAACTTGAAAAAAAATAAACCTATATAAGAAAACATTTATTATTTGAGTCATACTAAAAAGAAATAAATATAACATAAATATGAAAAAATACATTAATTCTACAGACAATGATTTTATTGTGCAAACATCAAGATTACATTTGTGATTGAGTAGAGATAACATCGTTACCCTTCCAGAAAAGGAATGAAACATAGAAAAAATTCTTCTAAAATAAACAAACTTTACAAGGAATAATGAAAATTAAAACAATTTTTCATTATATAATTTTTTGGTAAAATAGAGAAAGTATATCATAACATTACCTTTACATCTTTCCAAAGGGTTTCCTTCATTATAGTTTGTTCTTCCATCATGTCCAGAATACATTGTCTGCATGGGTAGTCAAACATTTAATTTATATTATGTTAATGCAGTAGAGAATATATAATATTATGAGGAAAAACATAATATATTAAAAAACACTTTTACCTTCTCATTGAACCCTCTTTATTTTTTTTCTAAAGGTTTCAAGGATTTGGTTCCTCTATCAGGAATTTAAATCCCCTCTTTGTGGTCCCATCTAACGCACAATACATTGTCTACATTTGGTCTGACATGAAATGATTGTGATTTCCCAATGAAAGGGTCATCCTCGATTGAATTTTCATCTGAATCAAAATTTGTTTTATTCACCAGCAGGACAATCAACCAATCCTTGTTTGTTGGATCAAAGACATAAAATAATTTCACTCCTTGTGATTCCATTATAAAAAACTCATATTTTTCCCCCTCCATACTGAAATTCACCTTCATAAAGACTATTTCATCAACTTTAACTCCATTTATATTGTCAACCCTTTTTCAATGGAAAATTAGCACTTGAAATGTTGTATAATCCAACTCATATATCTATTCGATAATGAAAAAATATGAGATGTTTTCATAAATTTGATTTCTATCCTTGGAAAAAAATATGTGTATTGCTTCTTACACAAGCATAACACCACTATTTTTTATCGTACTGAATTCATCGTGTTATTTTTTATAGAACCTATAACCATTGATTACAAAACCAATGTAAGATATAACATTTTAATTCAGTCCTTTGGATATCCATTGAAGTCGTTTGAAAATTGAATTCATATTTTCCTATAACTCCTTATAAATTTTACCTATGAACCCTCATATAAACTATTGATTATGTGTATTTGATATCCATCCATCATCCCTTGATGGATTTAAATATCTAAGAATTTATTTTTTGGTTTAAATGTATATATGGACATCTTTACTATTATTTAATATGTAAATATGTTCTTTTAACGGTGGTTTCGGTGGTCGGGACTAGTGTTTCCAGGTAAGGGTGTGATTCTTCATGGAGACCATACTGCTTCAAAAAAATTGCTCTAGTTTCTGATTCCTTCATCGCTCTCACAGTCGGTTTGCTATGGTGGTCTCAAGAGGCTTTGGGAGGTGCTTTTTTTTCGGTTTTTTGTGTTCTAGGAGGCACGTTCTTTGTCGACTTCGATATGTATTGTTGCTATGTTTGATGTTTTTATCAGTTTAATTGATGATTAGGGTTTATCCAGTGCTGTTTTTTAACTGTTTGATTTGTGAAGGAATGGTAGGTTTGGAGAAGGTCATGAAGCAGCCGATGATGTTTGAAGATGATTATTAGAGGTTCTGGTTTAGGTTTTTGGTTTGATTCCCCTTGCCATTTTGAAGGTCTTCAGATATCAACAATGGCGATGAAGTTCTGATCCAGTGGGTGCTGATTTCTGGTGATGTGATGATGACGATGCATGATTTTGAATCATGGGGCGTGGCTCGAGACGGATCATGGCCCAAGGTTATGATGATGTGTCCTGTTTATTGAATTTGAAATTTGAATTTGAAGTTTTATGTTTTGGGGTGAATGTTAGATTCTTGTAAGATGTTAATGTTTTTGGTGTTTGAAATGTGGTATCCATGATTGTGAGGTTCCCACTTCCATAAAGTGGTTTATTCAGAAAATGAAAAAAAGGATTTCGGTGGTGGTAAAGATGTGATTTCTCCCTCTATGTCCGGGTAATTGTAACAAAATCTCTTCTGGAAATCCCTTCACCCATAAGGCATTCACTGTGAAGAGACTTTGGGAGATCGATGCATTCAACATTTGATAGGTAATCGATATAGAATTAAATATCTTCTTCAATAATATATCGTTCTACAATACAACATTATGGATGACTTTGATTCATGACATACCCTTTAAAATTATTCATATATCATTCAATGGGGTATATTCATCTATAATGGACAAGACTACATAGTTGAACCTATCTAACCAAGTGAACCATCAGGTAGAACATTATATCAAAGAATGATGTTGGGAAGAACAAATCTAATTCACATAATATGACTGAAATCTCCTTATTCATGATGGGAAACTTCACCAGGTCTATAAATTTACTACATATGGATTTGAAAGAGAAGTAGAGTCAGATTAATGTATGACATACATTTTGAGGTAGAATGAAACAGAAAGAAAAATACATTAAATCTTGCATCAAAACATGATAGTTGTGTGATTTTAGTCCTTATAACTTCAAATTAGTCATTGACATGACATTCATGATATTTGATGAATACCCCGTGGAACTTTTACAGTAGTAATGAAAAGGAAAAATTGAAAATTTTCCTGTCTAGATAGAGTGTAAGCTGCTGGAGGAAGAAAAGTCCTCCTTTTACCCTTCACCAGTGCCAACTCTTCCCTTATCCCCATTTCAATCAAGTCCAACCTATCCTTGATTCCATATTGTTTTTCCAGGAACATTTAGTAACATGCCAATAACACTATCAAATACATTTTTTTCTACATGAATGACATCAAGAAAATGTCTGACATACAAAAAAATCCAATACAATAATTCAAAGAAAATTGATCTCTTCTTCTAAATTGATATTGTAAGGTTTTTCGAAAATGGTTTGCCAAAAATAGTGTCAATCTTTATTAATTTTTTGTATAGTTGATCACCTATTGGTAGAGACAGTGTTGTACCTTATTTTATATTCCCATCAAATATTGTCATCCATGATCAATATTAATTTCATTGAGGTAAAAATTGCCAATGTCCTAAAAACACAGTCTTTGAGGAATGTTTCAACTGAACTGAGTATGTGCGTTTTTCACAAATGGGACACCCCAACATTCCTTTAATGCTATAGCCTGATAAATTTCCATAAGTAAGTAATTCATTTATCATTCTATACAACATGGACCTCAATGTGAATTCTTCACTTCTATGAACATCATACATTATAACACATGTATCCCACATCAATTTCAGATCTTCGATCAGTGGAGCAAAATAGACATCAATATCATTACCGGATTTCTTTGGTCCAGATATAAGAAGAGACAACATAATTTCTATACGCTTCTTGCATAACCATGGTAGAAAGTTATAATTTTCCAACATGAAGGACCATATATTGTGAGTAATACTCTTTACACCAAAATGATTTATTCAATATTTAGAAAATGAAAGATGAAATTTTCTCATCTCATCTCCAAATTCAGGAAACTTGTAATCAATTTTCTTCCACTGATGAGAATCTATTGGATGACGTAGGTTCTCATATTTAATTATCATATTTTCATGCCATGTTAATTGTCTCACGGTTTCCTGAAATCCATATAGTCTTCTAAACAGTGGAATTATAGGAAAGTTCCATACAAATTTCAAAGGACTTGATTCATTTTTATTTTATTGATCTATTCCACACCTAGTGAATTTTATGAGTGATTTATGGTCATTTTGGAACAATATGAAATCATTTGGATAAGAATGTATTTTTTAGAGAAAAATCCCATTGAACTTAAGATTCATTTTGAATCAAATATTTGGAATGGTGGTTCATTTTCTTCTGGTATCATATATTTCAGAAGACCAAGTAGTTCTGTAAAGCTGGTGTCACTCCATTCGCTGCCAACTTTCAAAATATATAACTTCAATACAACTGGAAATTTTGTGTAATTAGTACAACTAGTATACAATAGTTTCTTGGAACAACTATTTAACTCCTTAAATAAATTTGGAAAATCATGAAGGTCATCTTCAATTACCATTTTCATTTTATCCATGCGATATCCATCATCAATTACAAAGGAATTCATATCAAATGATTCATAAACCATAGTATCATCCCAATCAATGTCTACATTCACTTTTTTCCCATGTTTAGTTCAAAATTAATAGCTTTGATCTATTCTGAGTCAAATTAAATGTTCTTAAAACTCTTCCTGATTAATTTGTCTTGAATAACAACAATGTAAACACAGATAACGGATTTTAAAAGGGTCATCTACATGCTCTCTTGCAAATTTGATGAATTCTTTAACTCTATCTTCATATTAGTTTGTCAAATGATTTGCATGAATCAATTTTTAGTTAATATCCATCCTATTGGGTTCATAAAAGTTTAATTTTATACAATATATAAATAAATACATATAATATATTCATTATCAAAAGTGAAAGTTATAGAAAATTCTAATAAGGGAAACTCAACATTTGATTGTTTCATAGAATTTCAGTATGTTAAAGAAAATGGGTAATTGAATTTAAGAAAAGAATTAATTTACATAAAATCTTTCTTAAATCCCCTAAACAAATGAAAATATAATATTGGTAATTAAGGATTAATAAGAAACTCAAATATGATAAACAAGAATAATAAAATCTCGTTAAATCAACTAGAAGATATAAAACTGTATTGGAACAAGTGATGTAACAACCTAAGGAATTATTAAATTTAAAATCATTGTTATGTCAATATTTGAAAACATATAAAGGCTCTTGGGATTTCATATCACCACACCGACCCATCCTAAGGAAATTCAAGGTACTCCAACTAGATGTAACATTAGCATTTACTAATGGATTACATGAATAAAAAGTTTACATCAAACAAACATATATTTTTCTCATTATTTAATTTGAGAATAATGTTTGTAAATTTAAAAAGGTGATGTATGAATTGAAACAAGAACTAAGAGCTTTGTATTCAAGGTTAGATGAATTATTAAAGTAACATTAATTTAAAAAATGAGGAATTGATCATAATCATTACATAAAAAATAATTTTATGGATAGATTGAAAGTGTTTATCAATGTGGATGACATAATATTTAGAGGTACAAGAGATGAATGATGATGATAATTTTCTACATTAAAAATGACCAATGTTTAAATGTTGATGATTAGTGATTTGACATTTTCCTTAGTTTATAGTTGACTCATGGAATTCATGGGATATTTATTTCCCAATTCATGTATGTGAGGTAAGTGTTCTATATATTTCAAAAGGAAGATTGAAAACCCATGTTGACACCCATTAAAAATTGAATAAAATTTTCAAATTTTGTGAATGAAATGTCAATCTATATCATGGAGTGTGGGAGATTCGTTATATGCCAAATTTTTTGATAGTAAAAGGTTTGAAATACTATTATTCTACATGTCATATATCTAGGTATCAAAGTGATTCCATGGAAACCTACTTGTTATTAGATAAATAAATACTCAAAAGGGGGGGGGGGGGGGTTGAAATTATTGAAAATCCACATTTCCGAGCAAGAAATTATAATGTCTTATAATGGTATATAGGTCTAAAGAAAGTGGTATAACTAGAAAGGGGTAATCTCAAAATGATATTGTTTTTGAAAATTATTGAGAGAGGGGGAGTAGGATGATGATGAAAAATTATAATGTAGTTGGAAAATGGTACATAACATCAAGGTATAACATTTCATATATTATTATTAAAAGGATTTATAAATAATATTGGATTAAACTCGAGAGGGAGAAAAATAAAATAGATTTTTTTAAAAGTGTAGAGACTTAGAAAGTTGGATTATTGAGAAAAGGTACAATGCATTTAATAATAGATATATTTTAAAAAACAAACTAAAGAAAACCATATATCAAACACCCAAGATGGTCCATGATAGTGTCCAAGGGATATTCTCAATCCCCCTTGGGCTGGAAACAAGCAATAGGGCATGAACAAAAACACAATGGGAATGATTTTTCCCAAAAAATAAATAAAACTAGTTGAAAGAAAATTTAAATAAAAAATGCCATGATGCATCCATACATTGGATTCCCACACCAACCTAGATAAGTAGAAAAAAGAAGATATGAATTAGTATAATATAAAAGAAATCCATTAACCTACCTTCTACTCCCTCACACAAAAAATCCCCAATTTCAATTTCTCAAATTTCACATGTATGGAATACCATTGATAAAATAAAGAATGAAAAATATGTATGATAGCTTTGGGAAATCAATTTGGGAAAAGTAAACAAAATAAAACAAAAAATAAATTACATGTGACTCCATGTGTCACCATAGAGTCCAAAAACAATAAACTCCCCATGAGAAATCAAGAGTTGAATCAAAATTGGAAACTGAGAAAATAAAAAAGGCCTACCTCTGTAGTATACAATCCCCGGACCAAAAATAACGACATCATCGAAGAATAAATTATGAACGAAACCAAAAATACATAAAGAAAATTGGAAGGCCTACCTCACTAGGTTGAAGAAAATCCAAAACCCTCTTCAGAAACCCTAACTTCAATCGAACACTGGATGTCAGACAAGAGGTTCGAGAGGTACTTGAGTGGTGTGATTTGAGGTTTGATTCACTGAGGAGGATCGCCAACAACGGATGTATTTCATAGAAATTTTATGATATCGCAACGAGTTAACATATGGTTAGGGGTTTTTAATTAGATTCAAGACACTTTTATCAACGCTTACAAATAAGCACTCATAAAGAGACCTTTTATCAGCACTTATTACTTAAGCGATGATAAAAGGACTCTTTATCAACATTTTTTTAGTGCTGATAAAGGTAGGTATTTATCAGTGCTAAAAAAGCACTGAAAAATCAATCTTTATCAGCACTAAAATTATAGCAATGATAAATGTTAATTTTATCAGTGCTCTTTTTAACACTGATAAAGCCTCATCTTTATCACTGTGAAAAAAGTAACGATAAAGATGCTTTTATCAGTGCTTATTACTTAACTGATGATAACAGATTTATAAGTATAATTATAAATAAAAAATTGCAAATATTTATATAAAATTAATAAATATATATAAATATAAATATAGTAAATATATTCTTTTTTTAAATAAATTTATTATAATTTTATAATTATTTATTTATTATTATAGAAATATTTTTTAGAAATAATATTTTTATCATTATATATATTTATATAATTATATATATATATTTAATAAATATATATAAATACAGTAAATATATTTTTTATTTAAGTAAATTTATTATATATTTAATAATTATTTAAATATATATAATTATTTATTTATAATTATATAAATATTTTAAAAAATATTTATTTTCTTATTATTATAAATATATAATTGTATAAATATAGTAAATATACATTTATAAATATATTTATTTATAAATATTTTTTTACAAATATTTTTTAAACATTATTAATGAATATCAAATTGTAAGTGCATGCATATATGTTAAAAATGAGTGAAATTGAATAAATTAAGAATAAGTACACTTTAATAAAATTGAAAAAATGAATAAGTTTTATGTGTGTGCATTGTATATAAAAATTCATTAATTACGTTAAGTGAAATCAATATAACACAGATTTGATCTATATATGTTAAATTGAAAAATCAAACGACATTCTATTATATGTCGAGTACTATTCAATTAGTCAATATTTTTAATTCATATTAATTTTTGATTATAAACCATTATTCTATAAATATATTACTATTTAATGTAAAGTGCATAAATATTTTTTAATATACAAATCGTTTTTATATACATTAATATATATCAATATATTTAATATATAAAATTTAATAACATTAATTATCATAATTTTGTAATTAATAAAATATTTAATATTTAATAATGTATAATCAATTTATTCATTTTTATCAATAATTGTTTAATTAATAAAATTTGTAATTTTTTTAATAAACTCATTTTTTATTTTTTATTTATTTAATTATTTCATTTTATTTATTCGGACATTTATTAGTGCTAAAAAAGTGCTGATGAAAGAAATATTTATCAACGTTGATAAAGGGTACCCTTTATCAGTGCTAAAATTAAAACACTGATAAAGGATATCTTTTATCAACACTAAAAATAAAGCGCTGATAAATGTTCCCTTTATCAACACTAAAAAAAGAACCGATAAAAGGTTAAATTTATTAAGGCTTTCCTTAGCACTGATAAATATGCCATTTATCTGCGTTTTTTTCTAGCACTGATAAATACCAGCACTATTAAAGCGGGTTTTGTAGTAGTGTTAAACAAATAAGTACTCCAATATTCCCTCATGCATGAAATATATGTAACACTCCAACCTTCCACAATACGTTTCTCTTTAAATAATATAATAGCGTGCGATGTACGCAACACCGAGTTCAAGCGCACCACGACATATCAAACTAGTCATTTAAAAAGTGGTTATGAATAATAATAACCACATTTTGAATTTTATATATATCACATATAATTTTAACATTCATCTTTTCTATTTCTTAGACTTAATATATGGACAAATTCACTTTTTTAGATAAAAGAAGTATTTTTTTCAAAAATGCAGTTTTTACGCCTTTTAATGACGAACCCTTTTTAAATACAATATTTGACACTTTTATATATTCAATTTGATGAAATTAAATTCTCATTTATAAGTGGGACATAAAAATTTAGTTTGGATAAATTTTTGGTACTTTTCTGATAACTTTCATATTTTGATGAATAGTGAAGAACACTAAATTTTAATTAAAAACAACTTTTTTAATCAAAATAATATATAGTGTTAAACTATACATTTGAGTTGTTTTAAAGTATAATTATATTATATTTTTATCATTTAATATAATTTATGTCATTTGATGTAATTTCACATTTAAATTGTATACAAACACATGTCAATCTTTTGATAGTTTTTACTTCTCAAAAACCCGCTTTTTGGTTTTAACAATGAGAATTAATTTTAAATTAATTTCTGAAACTTTTGTGTTTTGAATTTGAAAAAATGTATTCCATATTTGGAATCAGGAGATCCAAATTGTGTAAATAGGTAAATTTTATTTTTAGACATTATGAATAGTTACTTCAGTAAATATTTTATTTACCATGGTTAAAGGATAAATCCAGTAAATAATAGTAAAAAAATATATTATAATAATATTAAAATTACCCTAAAATGTGTCCTAACTATTTTTTCTGATACATACCTGACCATGGGCATCCTTGGGTCGATTTTGGGACCCCATGAGGCCACTTGGGAGTGATAATGACATTTTATATTAATTAATTTAAAGTAAAGAAAAAAAATAACATAAGCATGTATCTTTTAGTAAAACAATTTTTATATGAGGTTATATAATTGATATCTTCGACTATAAATAGTCATTAGAAAGATAAAAATATTTCCTACATCATGATATTTTATTTATAATTTTTATATATAAAATAAATATATTAATTTATGACACAATAATGATGCAGTATTTTCCTTATTAATGAAATAATCAAATAAATGATATTATAAATATTAAAATAAGTATAATTTGAAATTTTTTATGCCATACACAAATTTTCTAGGTGAATATGTCATTTTAGGGTTGATTTAATGTATTTTTTTCTAAGTAACCAAGTTTTGTTGACTTTCACAAAAAACCAAGTACTAAATAGTGTCAAAATTGACATAAATGAGTTTTTAAAACAAATACTATATTATTAAATTATATAATAGTCCTAAAAATATAAGGTTCAGAAAAAGGACTTATATAATAAGATATATATCATTAATGAACCACTTGGGGTTCTCTTGGCTTTTTATAGTAAGTTTATTAACCATTTATTATAATAATACAAGAAGACATGATAAAAGTTGAACTATTTAACTAAGAGTTAAAACTAAAATATAAGGTTAATATGGTGAGATAAACTTGTATAAAACCAATTGTTTTAGAGAATTTCGACCCAAAACCACCTTATCCTTGAAATAAATACTTTTGGATCCATTATAAACTGAAAATTATTTTATAATAAAATAACATTTCAAGCTTTTCCTAAAGTGACCCTCACCTCTCTTATAAATGGGCACTTCCCCTTATCTCAAAATCACACCTCCAAATCCATTTGTCTTGGCCAAAACTTTCTCATATATCCTCCCAACAACCCTCAATTATACCTAGAGGTCTTAATTTGATCAGAAAGTCAACCTAAGGAGCTCTTTTGATCAAATCAAAAGGAAGCACCCGAAGAAGAGGTAATTATTTCACCACCTCTTTCAAAGTTCGTTTCTTCTTCCACTTCCTCTTTTTTTGTTGTATCCATACCAAAATAACTAATACAATAACTTCTACATATTATTATGTTATTATAAATATGGTACAACCATATTTTTTATTCTATCAATCCTATAAATGAAAAATTCACCATACGTACGTACGTACGGCTTACAGTCTCCACGTCGTGGTGTAGTTTGTCATTCAACACTTCATTATTTGGATGTGTATAATAATGAGTATAATTGATGTAAATAATAAATATAACATGTTAATTATTCTGTATATATTATATACCATCTGACTACATACTATTTCACCATCAATAGAATGATATTGTCACTCGTGCATACGTACGACTTACCATTTCCACGACGGGATGAGGTTCATTTCCATGTTCACTATTCAACAATGATTATAAAAATATATATTATTAATAAGTATGTAATATATGAAATAATAATTCTACTGGAAATATATATATATATATATATTTATGAATTTACATATATCTCATTCACTTACTTTCGTTAAATACAATATGAAAATGGAAACGACGTTTATGCGTACGTACGACCTACCGTATCCATAAATGGTGTTTTACATTTCATATATCAATCTATTATACAAAATTATATTCTGAATATATATGATACACAAATAATTTTTTATATTCTGGAATTAATTAAATCATGATATAAGTTACACGATCAAGAATAACAAGTTAAAACATGTATCATAAAGAAATCAATTATTACCCAAAATGTTATTTTAACATAGAAATTATTATTAAATGGGTAGTATAAAGCCATAAATGAATCATGTATGATATCATAAATATGAATACATTTTTTTTATAATTTAATAACATACTATTGTCATTATATAGGAGGTTAAACATACCCTCGACCAAAGGAAAGTACAAGGTAAGAGTTAATTCCTCAATCTCATTATTATCTGAGATTGTTTATGTGTAAGTATTTACTTGAAATTTTTTATCATCCATGTCCATGATTCATAAAAATGTTTTCAAAATGAATATTTTAAGGTTTTGTGGAAGGTAATCTTTAGAAATATCAGCATTTTAAATGTTTTAATGATTTATTTTTATAAATCTTTTTAATTAATGTCCATGTTTTAAAAATGATTTTAAGGATTTATTTATATTGACATGATTGTTTTAGAATGTTAATTACTTTCAAAAGTTTCAAAGTGGTATGGGACACTTTTATTCAAATATCTCTTTTAAATGACTTCCTTTATAAATGCGTGACTTTTAAATGATTTCAAAAAAGGGATATTTTTCTCAAAGAGTTTTACTAATCATTTTCAACCATGTCAACATCCTTTACTGGATATTATCCTTGATTGAGGTTTATTTATTATAATAAAATATTCCATATTGTATTGAATGAGTTATGATATGTTTGACTATGGAAGTTCTATTTTTTTTTTATCATTTATGGTTTATGGTTAAAGTATTGACATTTCTTATGTTAGTTTTGATACGAATGTTTATGATATGTTTCAACATTTTCATATGAGGAATGCATTGGACTTAGTAAGTGATGGGTGGATCCCACTATAGCTCCTTGATGCATCGGTACGTCTCATGAGATAAACTAGTGTCTTGGCAGAAGGCCTTGAAAAAATATTATTTGTAGTCTTGGCACGAGGCCTTGACTATGTGGTTATGATGTCCGACATTATGCATTCCATCATTATAAAATCAGCTATTGATATTACATGTGATTATTCGACTAGTATAATATCCATGTGAATGAGTAAAATGAATTATTTGATTTATCTTTTTCATATTATGCTGAAGTTTAATTTTAAAAGTCTCGTGTTTTAGTCTTATAAAGTGCGTTTAATATTTATGCTTATTTATGAAAGTTTCCGCTACATTGTTATCCTTACTAAGTATCTGAGCTCACCAATTTATTATGTTTTATTTTTCTTAGGATGTGAAGAAGTATATTATGATTTGACCTATAGGGATATGCTATGGGATATGAGTGTGTTCGAAGGAAATACAATGATGTTTTTTTATTCCATAATGTAATGTAAAAATCATGTATGTATCTAGTACTTCCAAGACTACTAAACTAATCAGTCTTTCGAGACTTGATCTCTTTTGATCATGAAAATGTTATGTAATAATGCAGGGAATCTGGGTAACTAGGGTCGGGGCGTTACAGTTGGTATCAGAGGAATTTTAGTACAAACCTTGGAAACTAGATTTAGAAAAACTCTAATTAGAGAACATTACCCTAAGATAGACTTTGATGATTAGTATGGAAGAACTTCCTAGAATGTTGGTAATGTAGAGATTTTGTGAGTTTTCCAAGAAATACATCCCTGTCTGGATATGATTAGGTAGAGGTAGCTCTGACATAGATGTACCTAGGAGTGAAAACTCTGACAAGGAGTTTCGGGCTTGACCTGGGGTATGTTGGTACACGACAATAGGCTCTGCTGCACTTTTGGTTATGAAACTCCCGGGGGATATGCTTAGGATAATTCACATTTTCATTAAAAACCATTATGAAGGATTTATGAGTAAATAATTCCTCAAAGAAAACATTTTTATGATTATAGATTATATCCATAAACTGTTCAATTTATGTTAAGTGTTTTACTAGTTTGGAATTATGTATTGTGATTCATAAACTAATCTAATGTATGCCATTGTTTAGAAATAGAGCCTAATGGAAGGAATGGAAAACATATCAACACACATAATCCATGTAGGGATTTCCCTCCTACTCAAGATAATTATAGTGGATATGGTGATGCAATTGGGGCTGAACAACTTATAACCATACTAAGACAACTCACTCAAGTGATGAATAATAACCTTAAACTTATAGAGCACCCTGATCCACAATGAGGAGGATCGATGTTAGACCGATTCATGAGGCAAAAAACACCAACATTAAATGGGAATACAAATACATTTTTAGCTGAGCAATGGATAAGTTCCTTAGAGAAAATATTTCATGCTTTGGGGAGTAGCGGAAGGGAAAAAGTTTCCATGGAAGTTTATCGCCTCACGGGAGATGAAGATCAATGGTGTTCATTAATTCAAAACAAAAAGGAGGATGAAGAAGTATCAAATATGTAATGGAGTGGGTTTAAATATATTTTCTTAGAAAAATACTTTCCTCGTGACCATTGAGCGGATATGTAAAGGCAATTTCTGAGTCTGAGGAAAAAGGAGGATGATAATGTCGCAAAGTATGAGGCTAACTTTACAAGGTTAGCAAGGCATGCAATAGATTATATACGTAACACAAGGATTAATATTGATATATTCTTTGATGGATTAAAACCATTTCTCCATCAAGTATTAGTCTCAAAATCCTTCTCGACATATGAAGATATAGTCTCATGTAATATCAAGACAAAAAATGAATTCTCTAAGTCTTATGACATTAAAGTAAAGCAAGATAATAAGAGAACGGTGGAGTAAGAGACAGATAAAGGAAAAGAAGTAAATAGGTATTTTCCTTTATGTGATAATTTTGGGAAGAAACACCCCGGTACTTGCCTAAAAGGAATGGGAGTTTGTTACAAATGTGAGAAAAATGCCACCAAGCTCGTGATTGCAAGAGAAAGAAAGAGGCTGTCAATGCTGAATGATACAATTTTATAGAAATGGGGAATTATACAAATTAAACTTCTAAGAGCCAAGGAAAATTACCTCAAAAAAGGCCAAGGGAGAAAGGCCAAGCTTATGTTGTTACTACAGTTGAAGTGGAATAATTAATGTATTTGTGTTTTTGGATTCAAGAATTATATTCTGGTTATAAGAAGAATGTGATATATATAAGGATTATACTGCAATACTTTTTTTTCATTAAGGTTTTAATATGATTAAGTCAATCATATTTTCAGTATGTGACAATACGAGAAACTTTACATTTTTTGGAGAATCTGATGTCACAATTGATTTTGGAATTTAGAGACCTTTTAGAGAGAGTTTGAATAGAAGTATTTTGGATAACTATAAAGGTTGGAATGGATTATGTTTAACTTTGGATAGTATTGTTCAAGGTCAAAACATTTCTTAAGATTATTTTTGGAATATTATAATACTATAGTTTTAGAAAAAGGATAACTTGTAGGTCGGGTGATAACCCGTCGCGTCGGACAAAGATGCAAGAATCGAACCCACAATCAAAGTGTGACAGAGATTTATCACCTACCACTAGCCTACATGAAGTCCATGGTTATTGCAAAATAGTTTTCTTCATTTAAATGGTATATGTTTATATTTGGAACCCTATACAATTATGATAAATAGAATATTTTTGAGTTCTATTATGTTTTGCAGTGAAAGATGAGTTTGTAGTAGAAATTAGTTAAAGGATATAACTCTACATGTCAAGTATTATTTTTTTCTTCTTATTATATGATGAAATTAATTATTAAACTTTTGTGAAAGGATATTAAAACCAAAAATGTTTTATATTAACACCTTATGTTTTGTTGAAATGATGATATTTTAAATCATCATAGATTTATGGCTTTGAGGCCCTCAATTTTCCATTCACTTGTTTGTGATTGATGACCTCAATCAATCCCTATAAATATTTACATTTTTTCTCTAATTATAATTTCCACCAATGTTCTCCTATTCTAAATCCTAATTTGGTGGTGACTTTTTCATTTCCCTTTCCCTCTTATTAAGACTAAATTTTATTAACCCTATTTCTGATGTGGGTTTCCACAAAGGTATTTTCTATTTTTTTAACCTTATATTTTTGAAGAACAATTTCAAATTTCAAGGACACAATTTATTGAAGGAGGGAAGAATGTAACACCCCAAACTTCAATGGTACATTTCTCTTTAAATAATACAATAGCGTGTGATGTACGCAACATTGAGTTCAAGCGCATCACGACCAATCAAACTAGATGTTTAAAAAGAATCTATGAATAATAATAATAAAATTTTAAATTTAATATATATCCCATATAATTTTAACATTCATATTTTGTGTTCCTTAGATATAATATAAGGTAAAATTCAATTTTTCAGATAAAAGAAACATTTTTTTTCAAAAATGCATTTTTTTTACGCCTTTTAATGATGAACCCTTTTTAAATCCAATATTTGACACTTTTATATATTAAATTTGATGAAATTAAATTATTCTTTAGAATAGGGACATAAAAATTTAGTTTGGATAATTTTTTGGTACTTTTCTAATAATTTTTATATTTTGATGAATAGTGAAAAACACTAAATTTTAATTAAAAACAACATTTTTAATCGAAATAATTTATAGTGTTGAATTATACATTTTAATGATTTTAAAGTATCAATAGATTATATTTTTATCATTTAATATAATTCAGGTCATTGAATGTAATTTCACGTTTAAATTGTACATAAACACATGTCAACCTTTTGATAGTTTTTACTTCATAAAAACCCGCCTTTTGGTTTTAACAATGGAAATTAATTTTAAATTAATTTTTGAAACTTCTGTGTTTTGAATTTGGAAAAATTAATTCCATATTTGGAATCAATATTTCCAAATTGTGTAAATAAGTAACTTTTATTTTTAGAAATTATGAATAGTTACTTCAGTAAATATTTTATTTATCATGGTTAAATGGTAAATCCGGTAAATAAGAGTAAAAATTAATATTATAATAATATTAAAAATCACTCTAACATGTGTCCTAAACCTTTTGGATGATAAATTCCCAACCATGGGAATAATTGGGTCAATTTTGGGACCCCATAGAGCCACTTGGGAGTGATAATGACATTTTATATTAATTAATTTAAAGTAAAGTCAAAAATAACATAAGAATGTATCATTTAGTAAAACAATTTTTATACGAGGTTATATAATTGATCTCTTTGAATATAAATAGTCATTATAAAGCTAAAAATATTTCCTACATCATGATATTTTATTTATAAATTTTATACATAAAATAAATATATTTATTTATGAAACAATAATGATGCAGTATTTTCCTTATTAATGAAAGAATCAAATAAATGCTATTATAAATATTAAAATAAATATAATTTGAAATTTTTGATGCCATACACAAATTTTGTAAAGGCCCGAAAATTTCAAGGATTTTTTTAAAAAAAAAATAATTTGGAATTTCACGAGTTTTTGGATTCTGAAGGCACTTGATTCCGAGGCCCGGTGTGCCCGAAATCAATTTCCGAAGTTTAGCTCGGGTACGTTCAGTGAACAAACAAGCGAGTTTTTCTAAATTTTGAACCGATGCTCAGAATTAAACTCTGAGGGCACCGATAAACTCGCAGCGCCGGTAATTACTTAAGGGGACACTTGCGGTAGTTGCGTTTGCAAAGGAGGAGAAGATGATTTTGGGGGTTTATTTAAGAAGTAAATAAAAATGGTCGGAACAATTTTTATTTTATAAGGAGGTTTTCCCTCCCATGGGTAGTCAAGGGTGGGGCCCACAACCACTTAACTACCCAAGTGTGGATGTTGGAGAGGTGGGGCCCACCCAAGCCCCACCATTTAATTTCCTCCAACCTCATTAAGAACCCCTCATTAATTTTGGCAACTCCTTTTTCTTTTATTTTCCAATACGTAAATTAAATGGGGAGATTCCCTCTCCCTTCGCTAATTAATTGTCAACACGTTTTATTAAATATGGTGATTAATTCTAGGATTTTCTTTGCATGTGTAATTAAATAATAGGAGGAACCTGTTATTTAATTTTGGGAAAAGCTTTCGTTGTGCGGGAGATCAAGAGAGCTTGGAGCTTTTGGAGGAATGCTGGTCTCCAACGAAGAACGACGAAGAACGCCGGCTTTCGACGAAGAATGATGAAGAACACTGGTTCCTCGAAGATCAACGACGCGCCACCCTTCATCTTCCCCCCGACAAGAGAGGAGACGCCGCTTCCTCCTTGGCGCGCTCTGACGACGCCTCCGATCCTCTACCCCGCGATGCCGTCTACCGCGACGCCAACGTCCAACATCAATGGTTGAGGTAGGGGTTTTTGTATGAATTTCATTATGTGATTTTATACCCTCGGCATGGCGTGAAAATTGTTTGGTGATGCTTAAAACCACTGACGTGGTGGGTGCAGACTAACGAACAAGTCCAAACCCACCGCTGCTTTGTTCTTGATGTGCGGAATTATTGGTGATGACTAAGAGGGACCGAAATGGCGATTGGAGGCCTTCGCAGTGATGTATGGGTCCCGAGGCGACCGTAGGTGCAGAAGAGAGCAAAATCGGACCACCGGAATGACTCCGGTGGCCCACGGAAGTCTCCGGAGGCACCCCGGCACGCCGCCGGCAAGAGCCCGCCACTTCTGAAGCTGCGATGACGAGGGATTGGATCTCGCGACTGCCTGGGATCCAGGGGAGACGTGGGGTCGGGCACCGCATCCGTGGAATACAAAGGGGGGACCGCGTCCCCCCTGCTCGGCTCGCTGGCCGAGCCAGTGCACCCCCCGGCCAGGCCGCGCCCAGCTGGGCCGGACCCGGACCCGGGTCGGGTCGACCCAGTTCGGGCCGACCTAGGGGGGTTGGGCCGGGTCGGACCGGGCCCAGACCCCCCACTTCAGACCGTTTTTGGTTTTTTCACCATAACTTGAGCTACAGACCTACGATCGACATACCGTCAGTTGCGTAGGAATACATGGATCGAGATGGTCGTTTCGGTATATTACACTCAAGGTTTAGGCAAAGTTTGGGTATGGCCGGGTTGGTTCGAACCCGAAACCAACCGGGCCCTTGGAGCAGAAACGCTTATAACTTAAGGACCGGACGTCCGTTTGACGTGCCGTCAACTGTGTTGAATTACTATTGATTAGACGGTTCTTTTGGCTTACTCCGCTTGAGTTTTTGACGTAGAAAGAGTATAGTCGGGTTGGTTTTAGCTTAAAAACCAACTGGGCCCCTGGGACGGAAAAACCAATAACTCTCAGACCGGGTGTCCGATTGACGCACCGTCTGTCGCGTTGGGTTTCTTTTGACGAGATGGAAGTTCGAGATACATCAACTTTGGAATTCATGAAAGTTGATGTATTGACCCCTTGGCTCGAGGAGCGGACCCTCCCAGAATCGATCGTGCTGTGTGCGGGAACCCTAAAGTTGGCTACGACTGCATCGACTACTGTACTGGAATCCTCCATGGGTTTGACAACGACGACTACCATACTGGGATCCTCCGTGGGTTTGACGACGATGAATACTGTTCTTGTATCCTCTGTGGGTCCAGCAGTATTGACCTTTGTACTTGTATCCTGTGTGGGTCCGGCAGAGTAGCTGGTCTTGTATCCTTTGGGGGTCTGATAGCTTAGCTTGTCTTGTATCCTATGTGGGTCCGACAGATTAGATGAATCAGTGGCTACATCTGATCATCTATATCGCCTTATGAAATGTATACCTGTGTGAGGTGAGTCTTGACTTCAGTCATTATCATCGATGTGATTGACTTTCTTTCCCGTGTGGACTGAGTTGTGTTTTTCCTGTGTGGACTGAGTTGTGCTATCCTTTGTGGACTGGGTTGTGCTTTCCTTTATGGACTGGATGGTTCTTGGGATCGAGAGTTGGAGACAAACTGTAACTGATGACTTAGGTATATGTATGGGCATATACCTAAGTAGTGTTGTTGATACTTCGTGATTGTATCTTTCCTTTGTGGTTTATCCTTTGTGGATTCTGAGAGACCTTTGGGGGTCTCGGGGTCCCTACTGAGTATCGTATACTCACCCCTGCTTGGGCTTTTCCCGCACTACGTTGTGTTGGATGCAGACGACGGACAACACTGATCGAGGCGGAGGACTGTGGAGCTGGACGGTACCCGGAGGTGGACCACTTGGTGGGGCTTACACGGAGCGGACGACCGGACCCGAGGAGCCGAGGAGACTATCTGTACCCACCCTTCAGGTGGGATTTTCGGAGGACGACTCGGTGTTGCTATTTTACTTACTGTTTTTGTACTTTCCTTTTAGTTTTACTGTACTTTCAGTTGGGTTTGTATACTGGCCCATTTACTTTCAGCACTTACATTGTACCCAGTTTTACTTAGTGTTTACTTCACTTGCATACTCTGTTGTGTTTGTTTACTTTATAAAGGAAATGCCTTCCCTTTTTCTGGGATTTAAGCCTTTGGTGCTAGTCACCAGCCCCTGGCCTATGAAAGGCGGGCTTGGGGTAGTCACGACACGGGCCCCGACAACGGGTCATGACAAATTGGTATCAGAGGAGTCGGTTCTACCGCAGAACTCAGGACTCTGATCTTTCCTTTCTGTGAAGCAATAGTGTTAAGAGTATTGAGTGTGGTTTCAGTCCAGGGAGTCTAGTGTTGGTGCGGCGGTCGACGTATTTGTACACCAGGACCCTGACCTCTGATTTCAGACTCATTGCATGAAAACAATGATTGTGTGTGTGTTTCCTTTCAAAAGTTTTCTTTGTGATTACTTTGTGTCCGCTCACCAGGTATACTGTTTGACCGTGGCACACCTGTTTCTTTTCAGGATGGCCCCACGAAGGCAGCCAGCCAGGGCTCCTAGTTACATGCCGGATGGCAGCCCACCGAGTGATGAGGCCTCAGTACAGGGCCCCATTACAGTAGAGGCACCAATGGTACCACTACCTGCTGAGCCACCGATGCTACCAGCCCCAGCAGCGGAGAGTGCACACCGCCTGAGCGTGTTGAACGAGTTTCAGAGATGGAGGCTGCCCAGGTTCTGTGGAGAGACGGATCCTCAGGCAGCCGAGGATTGGCTGGAGGCTGTCGTCAGAGTCTTCAGATTGGCAGGGACACCAGCAGACCTCATGGTGATCCTTTCCGTGAGTCTCCTACACGCAACAGTAGGTAGATGGTGGAGCCTGATGCTCCAGGTGCACGACGAGACATCTCTACTTTGGACGGACTTCGAGAGCCTCTTTCGCTCGGAGTTCGTTCCAGCCACCCTCCGTGCGGTGCGCATCCAGGATTTACTATAGCTGCGGCAGGGCTGCATGTCAGTAGCCCAGTACTCGGCGAGATTTACCGACCCCTCGCGCTACTCCACATACATGGTATGGGACCCATTCTTCCGGGCCCAGAACTTTGAGTAGAGCTGAGGCATGAGATCAGAGCTTCGACGATTCCCCTCAGTATCCCGACGCAGGTGGGGGTGCTGGAGCGAGCCCTGTTAGTGGAGAGCTTTCTCGCCGAGCAACCATCAGCAACGAGACCCACCGTAGGACGGAATAGAGCGAAGTCTTCTGTAGTCGGCAGTCGACAGACGATGCAGGGGTCCAAGCGGACTAGGCCGACAGGTGAGTGACCTCAGGATATAGGTTCGGCAGTGCAGGGCACACTGCGCAGAGCCAGCCTTATGAGGAGCAGGAAGTGCTATGCATGCGGTGGGTAGGACCACATGGCTCATGACTTCCCGACCCGCCATGCAGACGAGCAGAAGATAGTGGAGGGACCTCCCAGGAAGAGGCATAGGTTTGACCGTGGAGGTCCGCAGGGAGCAGGAGAACGAGGCAGAGGAGCTAGCCGAGCGGCGGGTGGTAGACGATGCTTCGAGGCTCTACCACCACCACCCCCAGGAGGTCCACCCTGACCACAGGGAGCTGGCAGGTAGAGGCAGGCTCAGCTCCAGGCAACATAGGCTTATGACCACGGCACACCTGAGATGATTTGAGATATTATCTGTGTCTACTCCACCCTTGCTGCAGTTCTTATAGACACAAGTGCAAGTCATTCTTTTATTGCCACTGCCCTTGTTCGGAGCTCGGAGATTCCGACAGAGCCGTTGGCTCGATCCTTACGGCTAGAGACTCCTACGAGAGCAGACTTGACGATTACACACTGGTGCCGGTAGTGTGAGCTTACTCTAGGAGGTGAGAGATTCGGCTGAGATCTTCTTGTAGCAGCGTCGAGGCCTTACAACGTCATCTTGGGTATGGAATGGTTATTTATAGTCCATGATCAGATCGACTGTATTAGGCGCAAGGTGCGGTGTGTCCTCACGGATGGGACCAGGTTCACCTTCACCGGTGAGAAGGGAACCTTCACAGCACAGGATGGACTCACGCAGAGGAGAGGGAAGCCGATCACACATCATTTGGCTAGTCTCATCCTTGAAGTAGTTGACGTTCGGAGACCGAGTTTTCCTGTAGTGGTGGATCAGTATGCAGAAATTTTTCTTGAAGATGTTTCAGGACTACCTCCTCGCAGGGAGGTAGATTTCTATATAGACCTATACCCCGGGACATCACTGATATCCAATCCAACATATCAGATGGCTCCCGCTGAGCTTCATGAGCTGCGGGTACAACTGGAGGACTTATAGGAGAAAGGTTTCATCTGACCCAGTGTTTCACCATGGGCTTGTCCAGTTCTATTCGCCAAGAAGGTGAATGGGGGCTTGAGACTGTGTGTCGACTACCATCACCTGAACTAGGTGACCGTGAGGAACAAGTATCTGCTTCCGAGGATTGACGACCTCCTTGATCATCTCAAGGGAGCACGTTTGTTCTCGAAGATAGACCTCAGGCCAGGCTATCATCAGCTCCGAGTTCAGGACGAGGATGTGCAGAAGACGACCTTCGGGTGTCGGTATGGCCACTATGAGTTCTTGGTCATGCCCTTTAGTGCGAACAACACTCCAGCAGTGTTCATGAGTCTCATGAACATGATCTTCCAGCCCTACCTCGATCGGTTTGTCGTAGTCTTCATTGACGACACACTGATCTACTCGACCACCGAGGAGGAGCACGCCTACCACTTATGGGTTGTACTGGATACACTCTGAGAGCACCTGCTTTTTGGTAAGCTCTCGAAGTGCCAGTTCTGGATTTGAGAGGTTCACTTCTTGGGGCATGTCATCTCAGAGGTGGGAGTTGCAGTGGATCCCGTGAAGGTCGAGGCAGTACTTTCTTGGGAGCCACCCAGGAGTGTGACGGAGGTGCGGAGTTTCCTAGGTCTGGCTGGATATTATCAGAGATTTGTGCCAGACTTCTCCAGAGTTACAGCACTACTTACAGCTTTGACGAAGAAGGGGAAACCCTTTATGTGGTCAGACAGATGTCAGCAGAGCTTCCAGAAGCTGAGGCAGAGATTGACCAGTGCGCCCATCTTGAGGCTACCAGAGGAGGGCATAGGGTACATAGTTTACTGCGATGCATCTGGGACTGGGCTCGGGCATGTCCTGATACAGGAGCGAGCAGTTATCGCTTACGGTTCATGGAAGTTGAGGCAGCATGAGCAGAACTATGCTACCCATGACCTGTAGTTAGCAGTAGTGGTCTTCGCCCTGAAGATGTGGCGGCACTATCTCATGGGCGAGCGCTTTACCGTTTACTCTGACCGCCCAAGTCTCAGGTACATTTTCTCGCAGAAGGACCTGAACCTGAGACAATGGAGATGGATCGAGTTCCTCCAGGATTATGACTTTGAGATTGTCTATACTCCTGGGAAGGGGAATGTTGTGACTGATTCTCTCCACAGGAGATCAGTCATTCAGCTACTTGGAGAGGCGACAAAGCAGTTAGCCACTTTTTAGATATCCTTTGTGGATAGATATGGGACAACCTATATTCAGTCCCTCACAGTCACTCATCCACTCCTTCAGCAGGTTAGAGAGGCACAGTGTGGGGACGTTGATTGTGAGGCGCAACGTGCTCAGATATCCTCAGGGCTGGCACCCGATGGATTTTCTGAAGGTAGGTAGCACGTCATCCTCTTCCGGGGATGTACCATGGTACCAGTTGCACTGCAGGAGGAGGTGCTGAGGGAGTTTCACACTTCCCCTTTAGCAGTACATCCAGGAGTAGCGAAGATGTACCAGGACTCAGACGACAATACTGGTGGCCAGGTATGAAGAAGGTTGTGGAAGAGTTCGTTTCTCGATGCCTCACTTGTCAGCAAGTGAAGATAGAGCACCAGGTACCTGTAGGCTTGGTACAACCCTTAGAGGTCCCAGAGTGGAAGTGGGATGGGATATCTGTGGATTTCGTGATGAGGCTTCCATATACTTCTAGAGGACATGACACCATCTGGGTGATCGTAGACCGACTCACCAAGTCGGCCCACTTCCTACGGATTAGAGAGCGGGACTCAGTAGAGAGATTGGGATGCCTCTATGTTCAGGAGATCGTACGGCTTCATGGTGTTCCATCATCTATCGTCTCCGATCGAGATTCTCTCTTTACTTCTCGGCTTTGGAAGGGGTTGCAGGAGACCTTTGGGACGCAGCTATGCCTGAGCACTGCCTTTCACCCACAGACGGATGGCCAGATGGAGAGGACCATTCAGACACTCGAGGACATGATCTGTGCATGTGTCCTTGACTTTGGTCATAGATGGGAGGATCACCCACCCTTGGTAGAGTTTGCGTACAACAACAACTACCACTCCACCATCAGGATGGCACCTTATGAGGCACTGTACGACTGGCCATGCAGATCACCTCTATGTTGGAATGACCCTGGGGAGTCAGCACTCATAGGACCAGAGATGGTTTAGGCTATAATGGAGAAGGTGAAGATCATCTAGGAGAGGATGAGGACTTCATAGAGCAGACAAAATTCCTATGCTGATAGGAGGTAGAGTCCACTAGAGTTTTAGGATGGCGACCATGCTTTCTTACGGGTCTCACCTCGACGTGGATTACGGAGATTTGGCCGTGACGACAAGTTATCTCCGTGCTTCATCGGACCATTCTAGGTCCTCAGCAGGGTAGGCGAGGAGGATTAACACCTGGCCCTTCCACCTCAGCTGCACTGGGTGCACGACGTCTTTCACGTATCTCAGATGAGAAGATATGTGCACGACCCGACGCATATCATCGACCACGGGGAGCTGGACATCAATGACAGGGAGACTTTTGCAGAGGTCCCGGTGGAGATTGAGGATTAACAGGAGCAGGTCCTACGTGGACGGTTGATACCTCTGGTGCACATTCGTTGGAAGCACGGGAACCTCCAGGAGAGCACATGGGATTGGGAGGCTCAGATGCGTGCTCAGTACCCTCTTTTGTTTCCCTAGTTTATGTTGTAACTTTACAGGGACATAAATCCATGAGGTGAGAGTGATGTAAAGGCCCGAAAATTTCAAGGAATTAAAAAAAAATACTTTGGAATTTTACGAGTCTGTGCCTTCTGACAGCACTTGATTCCGAGGCCCGGTGTGTCCGGAATCAATTTCCGAAGTTTAGCTCGGGTATGTTCAGTGAACGAACGAGCGAGATTTTATAACTTTTGAATCGGTGCTCGGAATTATAATCTGAGGGCACCGATGAAATCACAGCGCCGGTAATTGCTTAAGTGGACACTTACCATAGTTGTGTTCGCAAAGGATGAGAAGACGATTTTGGGGGTTTATTTAAGAAGTAAATAAAAATTGTTGGAACAATTTTTATTTTATAAAGAGGTTTTCCCTAACATGGGTAGTTAAGGGTGGGGCCCACAGCCACTTAACTACCCAAGTGTGGATGTTGGAGAGGTGGGGCCCACCTGATCCCCACCATTTAATTTCCTCCAATCTCATTAAGAACCCCTCATTAATTTTGGAAACCCCTTTTTCTTTTATTTTCCAACGCGTAAATTAAATGGGGACCTTCCCTCTCCCTTCCCTAATTAATTGTCAACACATTTTATTAAATGTGGTGATTAATTCTAGGAATTTCTTTGCGTGTGTAATTAAATAATAGGAGGCACCTATTATTTAATTTTGGGAAAATCTTTCGTTGTGCGGGAGATCGAGAGAGCTTGGAGCTTTTGGAGGAACGCCGGTCTCCGACGAAGAACGACGAAGAACACCGGCCTCCAACGAAGAACGACGAAGAACGCTGGTTCCTTGAAGATTGACGACGCGCAACCCTTCCTCTTCCACCCGACAAGAGAGGAGACACCGATTCCTCCTCAACCTACTCTGATGATGCCTATGATCCTCTTCCCCGCGATGCCGTCTACCGCGACGCCGACGTCCGACATCAACTGTTGAGGTAGGGGTTTTTGTATAAATTTTCTTATGTGATTTTATACCCTCGGCATGGCATGAAAATTGTTTGGTGATGTTTAGAACCACTAACGCGGTGGGTGCGGACTAATGAACAAGTTCTAACCCACCGCTGCTTTGTTCTTGATGTTCGGAATTACTGGCGATGACGAAGTGGGACTAAAATGGCGATTGGAGGCCTTCGTAGTGATGTACGGGTCCTGAGGCGACCGTAGGCACAGACGGAAGCAAAATCGGACCACCGAAATGACTCCAGTGGCCCGCGGAAGTCTCCGGGGGCAGCGCCCCGGCGCACCGCCAGCAGGAGCCCGCCACGGCTGAAGCCGCGGCGGTGAGGGATTGGATCCCATGGCTACACAAGATCCAGGGGAGACATGACGTTGGGCGCCACGTCCGTGGAACACAAAGGGGGGACCACGTCCCCCACTGCTCTGCTCGCTGGCTGAGCCATCGCACCCCTCGGCCGGGTCGGTGTGGTTCGCGCGGACCGGGCTGGACCCGGACCCAGGTCGGGTCGATCCGGTTCGGGCTGACCCAGGGGGGGTTGGGCCGGGTTGGACTGGGCCTAGACCCCCCACTTCGGACCGTTTTCGGTCTTTTTCCCATAACTTGAGCTACGAACCTCTGATCAACGCACCATCAGTTGCGTAGGAATCCTTGGATCGAGGAAGTAGTTTCAGTATATTACAATCGAGGTTTCAGTAAAGTTTGTGTATGACCAGGTTGGTTTGAACCCGAAACCAACCAGGCCCTTGGAGCGGAAACAATTATAACTTAAGGACCAGAAGTCCGTTTGATGTGACGTCAACTGCATTGAATTCCTCTTGATGACAAGGTCCTTTTGGCTTAATACGCTTGAGATTTGGATGTAGCTAGAGTATGGTTGGGTTGGTTTTAGCTTAAAAACCAACTGGGCCCCTGGGGCGGAAAAGCCAATAACTCTCAGATCGGGCGTCCGATTGACGCACCTTCTGTCACGTTGGGTTTCTTTTGACGAGACAGAACTTCAGGATACGTCAAATCTGGAATTCATTATAGTTGATGTATCGAACCCTTGGGTTGAGGAGTGGACCCTCCTGGAATTGAGCGTGCTATGTGCGGGAACCCTAGAGCTGGCTGCCACTGCATCGACTACTGTACTGGAATCCTCCTTGGGTTCGACAGCGAAGACTACCGTACTCGGATCCTCCGTGGTTTCGATGGTGATGACTAATATTCTTGTATCCTGTGTGGGTCCGGTAGTATTGACCTCTGTAGTTGTATCCTGTGTGGGTCCGGTAGAGTAGCTGGTATTGTATCCTTTGTGGGTCCGACAACTTAGCTGGTCTTGTATCCTATGTGGGTCCGACAGCTTAGATGAATCAGTGGCTACATCTGATCATCTCTATCGCCTTACGAAGTGTATACCTATGTGAGCTGAGTCTTGACTTCAATCATTATCATCGATGTGATTGACTTGCTTTCTTGTGTGGTCTGGGTTGTATTTTTCCTGTGTAGACTGAGTTGTGCTATCCTTTGTGGACTGGGTTGTGCTTTCCTTTGTGGACTGGATGGTGCTTGGGATCGAGAGTTGGAGACAAACTGTAACTGATGACTTAGATATATGTATGGGCATATACCTAAGTAGTGTTGTTCATACTTTGTGATTTTATCTTTCCTTTGTGGTTTATCCTTCGTGGATTCTGAGATACCTTCAGGGGTCTCAGGGTCCCTAGTGAGTATCATATACTCACCCCTGTACGGGCTATGCCCGCACTACGTTGTGTTGGATTCAGACAACGCACAACACTGATCGAGGTGGAGGCTTGTGGAGATGGACGATACCCTGAGGTGGAACACTTGGTGGGGCGTACATGGAGCAGACAACCGGACTCGAGGAGCCTAGGAGACTATCTGTACCCACCCTTCAGGTGGGATTTCCGGAGGACAACTTGGTGTTGCTGTTTTACTTACTGCTGTTGTACTTTCCTTTCAGTTGTACTGTACTTTTAGTTGGGTTTGTATACTGGATCATTCACTTTTAACACTTACTTTGTACCCAGTTTTACTTAGTGTTTACTTCACTTGTGTACTCTTTTGTGTTTTTTTAATTTATATAGTCAATGCCTTCCCTTTTTCCAGGATTTATGCCTTTGGTGCTAGTCACTAGCCCCTGGCCTATGGAAGGCGGGCTTGGGGTAGTCACAGAACGGGCCCTGAGAATGGGTCATGACAAATTTTCAATGTGAATATGACATGTTAGGGTTGATTTAATGTATTTTTTTCTAAGTAATCATGTTTTTTTGACTTTCACAAAAAACCAACTACTAAATAGTGTCAAAATTGAAATAAATGAGTTTTTAAAAAAAATACTATATTATTAAATTATATAATAGTCCTAAAAATATAAGGTTCATCCAAAGGACTTATATAGTAATATATATATCATTAATTAACCACTTGTGGTTCTCTTGGATTTTTATAGTAAGTTTATTAACCATTTATTATAATAATACAAGAAGACATGGTAAAAGTTAAACTATTTAACTAAGAGTTAAAACTAAAAGGTAAGGTTATTATGGTGACCTAAAATTGTATAAACCTATTGGTTAAGAGTATTTCTACCCAAACCCACCTTATATTTTAAATAAATCCTTTTAGAGCTATTAGAAACTGAAAATTATTTTATAATAAAATAATATTTCAAACTTTACCTAAAGTGACCCTCATCTCTCTTATAAAAGGGTACTTCCCCTTCTATCAAAATCACACCTCCAAAGCCATTTATCTTGGCCAAAACCTGATAAAATTTCCTCCCAACTACCCTCACTTCAACCTAGAGTAATTACTTTGATCATAAAGCCAACCTAAGGAGCTCTTTTGATCAAATCCAAAGGAAGCCCCTGAAGAAGAGGTAATGTTTTCATCACCTCTTTCAAAGTTCTTTTCTTCTTCCACTTCCTCTTTCTTTGTTTTCTCCATAAAAAAATAATGACTCAAGTACCTTCTACATACTCTGATGTTATTATAAATATAGTACAACCATATGCTTTATTCTATCCATCCTATAAATAACAAATTCATCATACGTGCGTACGTACGGCTTACCGTATCCACATCGTGGTGTAGTTTTTCATTCAACACTTCATTATTTGGATGGGTATAATAATGAGTATAATTGATATAAATAATAAATATAACATTTTAATTATTATATATATATATATAATATACCATCTGACTACATACAATTTCACCATCAATAGAATGATATCGTCGCTCGTGGGTACGTACGGCTTACCGTCTCCACGATGCAATGATATTCATTTCCACGTTCACCATTCAACGATGATTATAAAAATATATATTATTAATAAGTATATAATATATGAAATAATAATTATAATGGAAATATATATATATATTTAAGTATTTACATATATATCATTCACTTACTTCTATTAAATACGATAAGAAAATGGAAACGACATTTATGCGTACGTATGACCTACCGTCTCCATAAATGGTGTTTTCCATTTCATATATCAATATATTATACTTAATTATATTCTGAATATATATGATATATAAATAATTTTTTATATTCTGAAATCAATTAAATCATGATATAAGTTATACGATCAATAATAACAAGTTAAAATACGTATGATAAAGAAAGCGATTATTACCCAAAATGTTATTTTAACATAGAAATTATTATTAAATGGGTAGTATAAAGCTATAAATGAATCATGAATGATATCATAAATATTAATATGGTTCTGTAATAATTTAATAACATACTATGGTCATTATACAGGAGGTTAAACGTACCCTCTACCAAAGGAAATTACAAGGTAAGGGTTAATTTCTCAATCTCATTATTATCCGAGATTGTTTATGTGTAAGTATTTACTGGGAAATTTGTATCATCCATGTCCATGATTCATAATTTTTTTTAAAAATGATTATTTTAAGGTTTTTTGGAAGTGACTCTTTAGTAATATCAACATTTTAAATGTTTTAATGATTTATTTTTCTAAATCATTTTAATTAATGTCCACATTTTATAAATGGTTTTAAGGATTTATTTATATAGACATGATTGTTTTAAAATGTTAATTCCTTTAAAAAGTTTCAAAGTGGTATGGAGCACTTTGATTCAAAAATATATTTTAAATGAATTCATTTATAAATGAATGACTTTTAAATGATTTCACAAAAAGGGATATTTCTCTCAAAGTGTTTTACTGATCATTTTCAACCATGTCAACATACTTTACTGGATATTATTATTGATTGAGGTTGATTTATTATAATAAAATATTCCATATTGTATTGAATGATTTATGATATGTTTGACTGTGGATGTGCTATTTTTATACCATTCATGGTTTATGGTTAAATTATTCACATTTCGTATGCTAGTTTTAATACGAATGTTTATGATATGTTTCAACATTTTCATATGAGTAATGAATTGGAATTAGTAAGTGATAGTTGGAGCCTGCTATAACTCCTTTATGAATTGGTAGGTCTCATGAGACAAAATAGTGTCTTGGAATAAGGCCTTGAAAAAAATCTTATTTGTAGTCTTGGAACGAGGCCTTGACTATGTAGTTATGATGTCCAGAATTATGCATTCCATCATTAAGAAATTAGCTATTGATATTACATGTGATTATTCGACTAGTAGAATATCCATGTGAATGAGTAAATATAATTATTTGATTTATATTTTCCATATTATGATGAAGTTTAATTTTAAAAGGCTTTTGTTTTAGTCTTATACACTGCCTTCAATATTTATGCTTATTTATGAAAGTTTAAGCTATATTTTTATCCTTACTGAGAATCTGAGCTCACCCATTTCTTATGTTTTATTTTTCCCAGGATGTGAAGAAGTATATTATGATTTGACCTACAAGGATAGGCTATGGGATATGAGTGTGTTCAAAGGAGACACAATGATGTTTTTTTATTCCATAATATAATGTAAAACTTATGTATGTATCTATTACTTACAAGGCTACTAAACTAATTGGTCTTTTGAGAATTGATCTCTTGTGATCATTCCAATGTTATGTAATAATGCACCGACTTTGGGTAACTAGGGTCAGAGTGTTAAAATATATCATTTCTTAATCAACAGATTTGATTATCCATTAAGGGTGAATTCATTCCAAAATTTATTATTTCATATTCTAGATGATTAATTCAAGTACATTCAAATATTTCCTTGATTTTGTAAACTCTTAAGTAGTTTTAATGATATCAAAAGCATATGGATTAATTAAAAAATTCAAATAAATTTTATATTCTTCTTTAATGGATACATGAAATATATATCATTCAATTCACCTCTTAAAATATTTTATCATATTGGGTGAAACATTCATAATTTTGAATATGATTCATTCATTTTGAACCTTTAAAGGATTCATATATCGATGTTGTAATCAATGTTACCTTATAGATAAAAAATAACAACATCAGTTAGACATAATACACACACACACACACAGATATATATATATGTATATAGATTTACAAGATAGGATATTTCTTATAATAATCTCATCAAAATTCAATAGTCTTGGTAGATTGGATAACCAATCAAAAACTTTATAAGTTGAACATAGTAAACATTGCTTCAATAATTCTTTTGGCCAATTATTTAGATGTTAATATCTCTCAAAATCAATTGTCATTAATGAGTTTAAAAATTATTCAAAAATTCAAATATATCATTGAAAATATTTAATGAGATCTCATAATTTATCTAGTTCTAGTTTCACTTTAGGGAAAATATCTAAAAATATATACAATTGTCGATATATTCATTTTCACTTTGAAGGGAAAATATATTTATTGTTTTAAACTCACAATGTATAATGATTTTATATAATCAATTAAACTATGCTTCTTGTGTGTATAATTTTACTATTGATTTTCAATACTTTTCATATAAATTATTCATATAAGTGTTGTGAGAATATTGTCAATGAAACTGCTGGAACATTTTATATATGGTATGCAATTCTCAATATTTATATTAATTAACACATATAGAATGTGATGTATACTCACCATCAAATAATAATGCATGTGAATATTTAATATATGTATCTTCCATATAATATTTAAATGTTTTTTCATGGTGGGTGGGTGCACTCATATATAGCCCATAATTAATACTTAATATAAATATTGTAAATTTACTTTCAATATAGCTGGTTTTGATATAAATAATTTACCTTAAAAATAGGTAACCCATGAAAAATCATCATAAAAGGGGAATTTATATAACATAATGAGAATGGATAATTTTCTTATAAGTGATAATTTAGTGGACATGTTGTTTATAGGTGAAGTCTATTTCAGTTCACCGGAATTTTATCCATCGAAATTATGTTTATCTAAATTTTGTACATAAGATAACGTGCTAGACATGAAGTGTAGAAAACTACAACAAGACTTCTCCAATTATTGTAGGATCATAGAAAGAATACATCTATTGATGTTTGTATGATGGAGCATCAAAGGGTTCAAAATTTCAATAAGGATGAAGGGTTATTGAGTTAGTAATTAAGATCAGGTGGTAATGTTTAGTGATCCATGTTTTTAGGGGAGCAATTATTATAGGTTGATTGGTTATCACTTTTTATATAAGTGCATATGACCTTCAATGAAAGGTGTGAGTCAACTAAGCATTTATTATGGAGCTGATAAGTTATTAAGGATTATATGCCTTTTGTAATATGTTTGTATCACTTGTAATCTTACAGTTGTAATAAAAGAAATCAGTAGTGTGTTTCCCCTGTGTACATAGGATATATAGTCTGAAGCACATAAAACTCCCATGATCTTTATTTATTTCTATATCTTCTATTTAATGTTCTATAATTGAATGTATTTTTTATACTTTGTATGTTTTTTGAATTTTTTGGTGTGTGAATTCCGACATTGTGTGATGGGTAGGGTGCCTTAACTTCCTACTTCTTGTACACTTAGTTATGGGGAAGTGAAATTTCAAAGATCGATTTCCCACTACACAAGGTATCCTATGTGTGATCTTTGCGTGGACTTACATTCAAAGTTCTGGTGGCTTCATTGGAAGTATAGATCAAATTTTCATGGATTAATCACCAACAAGTAGTATCAAATCTGAGTTTAGTGTTCAAGGTTAAATATTAGAAGTAGATCAGGTATGAAATCATATGAAGGAATGATATGGATTGGTAAATTTGATGGAATAGATTTTGGATTATGGAGGATGCAGATTGAAGATCATCAAATTCAAAAGTACTTGGATGTTTCATTTTATGGAGTGAATCCAGAGATGAGGGAGAAAGAATAATGGGAGTGCTTAGATATAAAGGTGTTGTAACATCCTCATTTTATTTCTATATATGAGATATTTTGAGTTTATAAAAATCCATTCTCCCTTTTTTTCTTCTCTGGTATGAGTGATTAAGAGGATAAATTTTAGTGGCTAAGAGTCCAAGATTTTCTATTTGAATATTTTAGGAAGGGATCAACCATAAGGTGGTCAGAAAATTGCCACCATATAGCTGGTGGGGTTCCATTGAGTCAATTGGCTAAAGCAGACCCCACTAGCTCACCAGTGAGGCCCACTGGGTAGCTAGTGCACCCTGTCCAGGTTTGCATTAAATGCACCCCATGGATTTCAATTTCACACATTTCCACCTTTTTAATACCAAAATCCAAACCTTATGACTCTATCTTTAATTTTAGACCTTCTCCCTTGGTCCTTGTCCTTATTTCATACATCTCCCTTAGGTTCTTCAAGTTTTGATCGATCTGGTGATGTTAGACCAATAAGGTTTTTTCTAGATCAATGAAAAATCCACATTCCTCTTGGTGATATGAGCATGTATCTATGTCATATCTATGAATTCCATGAATATCTAATGAATTTTTATCCCATTATTTTTCGATCAATGATAGATCTAGCATGTTGACAATGATTATTGATTGAATCAAGATCTACCATCAACAAGGAGTGTTATTTGGTTAAGTGTTTATGAATCATCTTTCTAGAACTCTTATTGATGGAAAATTGTTGATAAGACTTTAATTCATTGATGATTCCTTGGTATATTAGTGAAGGAATCGATACACCAAATTTTTTTCCCTTTGACTAGAGCTATAACTCTCAATAATAGTGATATTTCTGAGTAATTATTTTTAGATCAATCATCTTGATATCTTCTTCCTATTGATTCTCATATTAGGCCTTTTATTTGGTGATAGTTTGATGGTGTATTAATGATCATTATATAGAACTAAATATCTTTCCTATAATCAATAATGAATTCAGGAAATGTTCTTCTATCGACAATGAATCCGGTGAATTGGTGTCCCTTCCTTTGATATATCTTATAATTGTCTCTGTTGATGCACATCGAAAGGTATGCAATTCCGGAATCACCATCTTGACATGGTTTTTTCTTGAGTATCCATTATAAACCTCTTTCTTGACAAAATATAACCCAATTTAAGAATCCCTGATGTGTGATATTGTTCTCTAGAGTATTGATCATGGTATCGGGACATACTCTAGAGTATACTACTATTTATTTATTTATTTACCTATCTTCATTAATACTTTGGTTTGGTTTGCCACATTGGGATCCCTGTTTACTTATTTGTATGATTGGTATGCCATATACATAGTTTTTTAATGTTTACTATAATCATTATATCTATTTATTTTTTGTTATGTTTATTATTTATGGTGATGACATGATACTGAGGGTATAGTATCCCCACATACGGACTTAGACCCTCACTGTTAGTTGGAAACCTCTTGTATACAGGGAGGTGGACATGAGGTCATATGGAACTTTGGTTTGGACCCAGTGGTTTGGGAAAAAGTATTGTAGGTGATAGCATATATAAGAATGTATCTAGTACAAAATGTTACTTTTAAAATTTGGGTGAAGAAAAATAAAGAGGAAGTACTAAAATCATTGTTAGAAATATATGAGAAACCTATAACTTTGAAAAAAGTGTTCAAGATGTAGATTCTTTCTAGTATAAGGTTATTGGAGGGAATACTAGTGAAATATCACATGAAAAATTTCATTATAGTCCAAGGGAAACTCAAATAAATTAAGGTTAAGTTCATGGTTGATGTATGTGCACTTCTACAGTTGTCATCAATACTAGAGAGTTGGGACGTGGGGGTTACTGCAGTGAATAACTCTTCTGAAAAAATAGACTTAGTGTTCGATGATATTAGGAATTTGATACTCAATAAAGAAATTTTGTTGAGGGGAGTCCAATCACTATCTAGTAATTATCTCATTGATGATGTATGAGGACAATCACCTCATCAGAATCAAGTCTACCAGAAGAATCCATTAGAAGAAAAGACTCATAGAGGAGTCAAAACAAGTTTACTAGTCATAGTACAACTTTCTAGAAGTGTGGGAAGAATGTACACATCAAGAAGGTTAGAAAAGTGGAAAAGATAACATTGGAAAGGAATCAACAACTAGTAGTTCATATTTTTTAACACAATAGAAGATATAAAAAGTTATTTTTTGAGTGTGAATACTCTGGTAGAAGTCTGTGTGACTAAATATAGAGAATCCTATCATTCAATTGGTGATCAAATATGCATGCTCAATTATATACCTGAGAAGTTTGGGAAAGTTAATCTGGTAGAGAGGGAAGCCCTATAAGGTTTTGGAAAAGGATAATTCAACATCTATATGAATAAAAAAGGATTCTTATAACAATTGGAAGTTCATCACATCCATGGTATATGGAGAAATATTTTTTGTTGTTGAAAAAATGGATGATGCATGTTATAGAATAATATTTGAAAATGGGGTAAGAAAAGTTACTTGGGAATATGTGGTGGTTTCATGAGGAGTTAAAGATGGAACTCTTTACTTGACCATAAATACATATGGGGTGGTAGTTTCAAGAAGTATAACTTCTAATGGTTTGGAATTTTTGAACTGTAGGTTCGTTCACCTCAGTGATAAGAACTTGAAAGTTCTAAATGTTAATGGAATAATAAATATTGATTACATAAAAATTGGAAAATGTGATAGTTGTGTGCTGGGAAAGTAGATAATAGTATCTTTCAACTTAGATGTCCGGAATCCTAGAAACCTGAAGTTAGAGCTTGTACACTTAGATGTTTTGGGACCTACCCTTGCTCATTCTTATGATGGATCCCTTTACTTTCCTACTTTCATTGATGATTCTATAAGTAAAGTGTGAATTTAATTGTTGAATCATAAGTCTGATTTATTTTAGGTGTTTTTTTAGAGGAAAGATATGTAATAAATAGAGTGAATTTAGAACTTAAAGTGCATCCGAATAGTCAATAGTGGTGGGTACACTAGACACAACTTCTGTAACTTCTTCCAAAATAAGGGAATATCCCCGAATGGCCCGAAGGCCTTATTTTTATTTTATTATGGATAATCCCCATTTTAAGGGTTGAAGGGGAACCTATACATGACCTGTAGGCCCAAGGCCCAAGGCCCGACAAACCCGCAATACATGACCCGAAGGCCCAAAGGAAAACCATGCCCAATACATGACCCATAGGCCCAACCCACTTGAACTACGCCTCCCCATATTTCTGCATCATTGATCCCTAGATCCCCACCTTACATTTCTAATCGTCTAGCATTACACCGTACAAAGCTGCACGATGCCTGATCCCAATGGCGGCTGACATACCCTCTCATTCTTCCAATCTAGTTAGCTCTGCATCTGGTGGAAGCTACTCCTGTTTCTCTGATCCTCTTTTGGGGCATATTCTGTGTGAACTAGGTTACTCCATGGTCTACGTGACCTGAAGGCCTTGTGGACTAAAGGCCTTTGATGACCCGAAGGCCCTGGAGACCCATAGGCCCAAACCGGTGGCCCGAAGGCCCAAATCGGGTGAATAGTTCCAGCTACTACAATACCGAACAGTAACTGCTACAGTACTTCTACAGTGAATGCTACAATATTGCTACAAATATTGCTACAGTACCTCAGAAATTCACATCCACTCGGTTTTGAACCTGGGTCTCTTGGATGCCAAGTAGGAGCCCTTACCACTCGGGTATGGGCTCATTGGCTCTAGAATAAGGGAATAAGGAATGAGAAGATGTGTCTAAAACTACATGGAAGAATGGAGTGGATGAAATAATGAACATGACTCTGATGAAGAAATATAGGAGTATAAGGTTTCACCCAAGAATGCCTAAGCTTATTTGAGAAGAGGAACTCAACACAAGGGTTTATCTCAGTAATAGAAGTCCGAAATCAGAAATTGGTCTAGAACATTTGAAAGAGTTGTGGTCTTCAAAGTAAACAGAATTAAAAAATCATAATTTTTTTAGTAGTTTAGAATATGTGCATGTAAATTCTATGGATGAAGTTAAAATTGAATAAAAATCCAAAATGTGTTTTTCCCTTGGTTATGGAGATGAAAATTTTGGATATCATCTATGGGATAGTGAAAGAAGAAAAATCATCAGAAGCAGAGATATTATCTTCAATGAAAATATTATGTGTAAGGATCATAACTTTAATGAGAAATAATTTTAAGAAGAATAAACTATCGAATTATAGGATGATCTAAGTATGAGTACTGAAATTTCACAAAATATAGAGAATTCAGATGTGAGTGTTAATAGAACTAGAAGTCCAGGAGTAATACCATTTGTAGAAATAACAAAAAGTTTAAGGTCAGATGAATCTTGAGTGGGAGTGCCAAAATTATGGGATCTAGAAATTAGAGTATCAAATTTTTAGGTACCATAAGAAATATTAGAACTGAGTAGTGCAGTTAAGCCAAATCTATTGAGGAGATCAACCAGAGTCAAAAATCTAGTTTAGATATTTGGGGTTTATATAAATTTTATACTCCTAAAAAATGTAAGAGAACATTAAAATAAAAAGGTTGAAACTTCACTTAGTGATACTAAATAGTGGGATTCATCCATGAATGAAGATATGGATTCATTAAAGTTCAATAGAACTTTGGAGATGAATGAACTACCAGAGGGTAAAAAGGAACTTGGGAATAAGTGGGCTTATCAGATTAAGGAAGATTCTGATGAGAAAAAAGGTGCAAGGTACGACTAGTGGTGAAGGGGTTTTAATAGAATTAAGTAGTAAGTTTATAATATTTATTTTCAATGATATTTAAATTTTTTACTATTCATATAGTGTTGAGTATGGCGGAATCGGAAAAAATATATCTTGAATAGATGGATTTTAAGACGGATTTCCTTCATGGTGAGTTGGGGGAGGAAATATACATACAAAAACAGATGGGTTTATTAGATTAAGGGAACTACAATTTGGTTTATAAGATGAATAAAAGTATATATAGGATAAATAAATCCCCTTGAAAATATAATTATAAATTTGATTTGTTAATTTTTAAAAAAGGTTTGAATAGATATAATGCAGATCATCATTAGTATTAGTATTAATAGGAAAATGGGAAATTCATCATATTACTCTTATATGTTGATTAAATATTGATATCTAGACTATATTCTTGGAAAATTTGAAAGCTAAATTGTGAATTTTCCATAATATTCGAGATGGAAGATATTGGATGGGAAAGAAAGATATTAGAGGAAAAGATCAAGAGAGATAGAAAAGTAAGGAAATTAGTGCTATCTTGGAGAGACTACATTAGGAAAATAATGGAATGATTTGGGATGAAAATAAGTAAGATATTATCATCAACACTTTCACTCACTTTAGATTATCCAAGTCGTAGACATCAATAAAAAAAAGTTGAGAATCAGTACATGGAGAAAGTATTATATGCATCAGTGGCTAGAAATTTGATGTATGCAATGATTTATACCTATCCAAACATTTTCCATGTAGTGGGAGTTGTGAGTCAGTACATGGTGAATTTAGGGAAAGTGCAATGAGATTCTATGAAGTAGATCATACAATATTTGAGAGTAACAAAAGATAAAACCCTATACTTTATAACTGATGATATGATACAAGGATTCATAGATTCAGAATTCATTGGGTATATAGATACAAGGAAAAGTATAACTGGTTTTTTGTTTACTTTTCGAGGAATGAATATCATTTTTTAATCAAATTTATAATGAATTAATACTCTAATTTAATCATAATATATGTATATAGATAAAATAGAATCTGGGAAGTAAATGGTATGGTTAAAGAGATTTTTGAAATAGCTTGGAAGGATTCAAGAATGAGTGGCGATTTTTTGTGATTGTCCAAGTGAAATCCACTTGGATAAAAATATAGTGTTTCATGTAAGGACAAAAAAAATTAACCAAAAATAAAATTTCATCTGAAATTTCTTGAAGGATAAGGATTTGGAGCTATAGATGATAGTGAGAATCCAAAATCTAGAAGATATATTCACCAATATGGTAGTTCAAGATATCCTAAGGAAACATCGATCCTCAATGGGACTTGGGTGAATGAAAAAAGAATAAAATAGAGAACACCGATACATGATACGTCATGAATATTTGATGAGGTTCCCTAGAACAAACTTCAAGTTGGATATTTTTAGGAGGTTAATTCTGTTTCAATTCATTGGAAGTTCATACATTGGAATCACGTTCATCAGAATTTCATGCATCGGATAATGTACTATATGTGAGGTGAAAATAGAAATATTAGGACTTCTACAATGTCAATATAACCAATATAAGTTTTCATCTACTTATGGTTTTACAATGTATCATTAGAGGGTACACAATTTCAACAAGGCTGAAGGGTCACCGAGTTGATAATCAAGCTCAAATGGTCTTGATTAGTGATTTTTATTTTATGGGGAGAGATTGTTACAGGTTAAACGGTTGATACTTAGTATATAAGTGTGTGGTACCTTTAGTTTAAAGTGTGATTCAACTGAGTATTTATTGTGAAGCTAAGAAGTTGGAAATGATTACTTGTATTTTTTTTATCTATTTGTATCACCTATAATATTCCGATTTTAATAAATCTAAGAAGCAGTTTATTTCCCTTATGTATGTAAGAAACATCATCTGAATCATGTATACTCTTTTTTTTCTTTCTTTCATTGTGTATTTTCCATTTTATGTACTAATTTTGAATGCATTTCTAATAATTTATATGTTTTGTGAGTTTGTAGGTGTGTATAAGGTAACTTTTTGCGGTGGGTAGGGTGCCTTGATAACCTAATTTCGATACCCATAGTTATGGGGAAGAAAAATTATGAATAATATTTTTACACTACATAGAGTCTCTTGATTATGATCTTATAGTGGAATTATGTGCAGTTTTCCACTAGTTTCATGGGAAGTATGGATATATTTTTTAGAATTTCATCCCCAACACATACATCCATTAATAAATTCATCATTATACACCTAATGGATGTCTACAATTTAATCAACAAATTGATGATCATGTATAATTGTATCAATATTATAATTGATCCTAGATGAACTAAATGATCATGTTATATATTTAATATGTTAGGATTGGTAAACTTATAGTATATAAAATTGATTCAATTATACATAATAAATTATTTAGAATGAATTTTTATCCATAATGAATACTTATTATATATTGAGGAATTTGACACCTTCTATATCTAATATCATATGTGATATTCAATTTTACGAATATCCTTGATGTATAATATATATTATTAAAAATTTAAATAAAACAAATCATTAAATTTTTTTACCTTGAGGTAGGAATATATTTTCACTTCTGGAGCCTTTAATTAACTTTCAGTATTGGTAAATATACTTACAAGCTAATATACTAACTCTTCAAGAGTTTTGGTAATAAACATATATGAGTAATTTTGAAGCATGTAATTAAAATAACATTTTCAAAAAAATTTCTTGAATATTTATAAACATAATATATTCAATATCTTCCTTGTGTATTTGTAACACATTCATAATATGTGATAAAAAATTGATGTACTCATATTTACCAATATAATTTCCACTTATGGTGGTTGAGTATGATTTAATGAATTCATAATATAATCATAATGGGTTAGGTCCATCACCTAGTAGATTATTTTATATATTTTGAAACTTTTGGTTTAAATGTTTTAAAATATATCTAATTTTGAGAGGATGACCCACATTTTTATGGTGGATAAATATGATGTGAGAAGTGATATGAAAGAATATTTTGGATTCATAACACACATCTCATCATGATCATAGTTTTTAATTCACAGAATATTTTCTATAATAAAAATCACTTAAACAAATGAAAGATAAATAATTTAACAAATTTTATATATTCTAAATATTCATGATAAAATTTCAATTTTGAGTAGCATAAATATTCATGAAATGAATATGATTTTTCCCTAAACTGGACACTTGATCCAACCTACGACATACCTGGGGTGCACTCCTAATCTTCCAATGGTGGAAACTAGTGCTAGGGAACCAAATAAGAGCTTGTGGGAATGATTTTATCGATATAATAAATTAAAACTAGTATCAAAATTTATTAAAATTTTGGCATGAACCATCCAAACCTTGTACACCCATGTGAAATCATATAATAAGGAAAAATAAAACATAAAAAACATAAGCATAATAAAATAAATATAATGAAAATGAAAACCCATAACTCACCTCCAAATCCCTCATACACAACACCCAATTTAATTAAATATTCATAACTCCACATGAATAATCACCACCCGTAAAGGAAAAAATAATCAATTAAATATAACAAAAAAAACCCAGTAGTGACCTATTTTGTTGATGTGACATGAAAGAAAATAAAATTCAATAACCAACTAACCTTTGTGTGACAATAGGTCTCCATATTATTCTAAAATAATAAATTCTCCATGATAAATCACAAGGATGAACCATAATTTAATCTGAGATATATAATATAGGCATGAGCATGAAAATACCCAATAGGTCACCGCCCACCTTTCCACATGCTCATCCTTTAATAAAATATCCATTTCAAGCTAGTTTGAAAATACACTTTAAAAGCAATCTTTCTATATTTAATTTAAAGAAACCCATATATAGTCAATATATAAATTAATTTCATTTTAAACCAACACTTTACCATTTAAACCTAAAAAAACCTTCAAAACCTTTTTAGAAGAAAATAACACCAAAGGAAAGGAAACTGTTTTAAAAATCCAAATGCCCTTCTTAAATGACCGCATTTGTGGAATAATTAAAAAAAGAAAAATCACTTTAAAATGAACATATATAGAGGAATAAATAAATAAACAGTGATAGTAGTAGCATAAGTACTAAGAATAAATGATAGAAGATATGCAATAAGAGTATAACTAAATTAAAATTACATCATAATAAAGGTGAGAGGACCAGTTTGGGATATGCCTAACACTGAGAGGGGGGGGGGGGGTGAATCAGTGTTGGGGACATTTTTAACAAATTTCTTCTTTTTATCCCAATACCTCTTGACCTGTTAGGATCTTGATTCTCTTATTCTATTTTCCCTGTCGCATGAAATAATATTAAAGTAGTAAAAATGTACACACAATATTTTTACAAGGTTCACCACTCAATAAGAGTAGCTAAGTCCTTTCCATGTATGGTAATGGCCAGTTCACAGATTCTCTACTATAATGTAGTAACTGTTACAATGGTTGACTAGGAAATCAATCCTATAGTAAGTGTGTCTCCCTACACTTGGAGTAGGGAAGGAAATAATCACTTCCCAGTGTTTCTCCCTACACTCAGAGGGGGGAAGGGAAACAATACTCTTCCAACTTTCAGCGAGTAGGATATACCCTTACACTCACTGGTTCTTTATTCTGTCGGTGTAGACAGTCTCTTGCAGCCTCTAGCTAGTTCTTTATACTGCCTCTGAAGATAGTCTTCTATTTGTTAAATGATTTTGAAACACCAAAAGAATCTTCCACCTGTTGAGACCTGTTGGATGCTATAGTGCTACTTTGTTCTTCCAAAACCTTCTTCTTATTCTTGTTACTTTCTTAGAAACATGAAAGTAACCAGCCTATTCTTTGTATAAAACAAACTTGTAGGCTACACACTCTTCTTCTTCTTCTTCTTCTTCTGTTTCTTCAATGAAAAACCACCTACACTTAAACCTTATCTTCTTCACACTTTATCTTTCAATGCAAAACCAACTACACTAAACTCTTATTCTTCTTTTTCTTGCTAGAATCACAAGTTCTATTTGTGATTATTAAAACAATGAAGTTTAGCTCAACTTAGAATCATCATAGTTGACCAGAATCTAGTAATAACTTAAAGTACAACTTAAAGCTTGTGCACCAATCCCTACTTTCACGCCACCTTGCTTGTGCACCACCCTGCTTGCGCGCCTCCCTACTTGCACGCCAATAACTATTTGTGTGACACAATTGTGCACAACTCACAACTTGCGTGCCACTTCAGGGTTAGACACAACACACTTGTTGCACACAACTCCATTCTTGTGCACTTATTACAACTTGCATGCCACTCTGCTTGTGCGCCACTCTGATTGCGTGCCTCCCTACTTGCGCACCTTATAAATAACTCCCAACTTGCCCTCCACTTCAGCTTGCGCGCCACTTTATACTACTTGCATGGTCAGAGCTCAAATTTTCTCTTAAGTGTTGATCACCGAAAAATGAAGAGGCTAGTCGTCTATTTATAGGCATTTTGGTGACTTGCACACCACATACACTTGCATGCTATTCCTACTTGTGCACCTCTCCATCACTTGCACGCCGCTCCATCACTTGCACGCAATTACATCACTAGCGTGACAATTTCCTTTGTCAGATTTTGATATGATGATGTTGAAATATGACTTGTGTGCAACATACACTTGCGTGCCCTTTTTTGACTTGCGTGCCAATCTTCAACTTACGCGCCACATTCTTTCCTTTGTCATATTTTGATGTGATGATCTTGAAATATGACTTGCATGCAACATACACTTGCCCGCTACTTATACTTGTGCGCCACACTTTCATGCCACTTATACTTGCGCACCAATCTTTAACATGCACGCAACTTTATTTCCTTTGTCATATTTTGATGAGATGATCTTGAAATATGAATTGCGTGCAACATACACTTGTTCGCCACATATACTTACGCACCACACTTGCGCGCCACTTTTGACTTGCATGCCACTTTCTTTCCTTTTCCAAAAACACTTCTTTACTCCCCCTATCCTTCATAAGGATTGCATCACAAGTTCTTCAAACTTATGATATTTTTGAAATACAAATCAAAAAAGCATCGTCATAGTTTTGGCCATTTGCATAGTGCCAAGCCCATGCACTACTTCCTATATTCTCTTCATCTTCAACAATCATCCTTATTTCCTCTTATACTCTTTTGAATATGAATTCAAAAGTACTTATTCATCCTCACTTTAAATTATCAATTCCTTTTGGAGTGTTAATTCCAAATAACTCCAATCATATCTCTTTATCCAAAAGTGGAGGATTGAGGCTTCTTCAAACACCTTCAATGTTGTAGAAAATGTATCACCTTTGATACACATATTTGGAACTTTAAGAATAGCGCAAAAATCGTATGATTTCAAGGAAATGTGTAATGAATGACCATATAAGAATGAAAAGCCCTTCCACACTCTCTCTTCTTCTTTAACCATCATTATATACTTCATTAAAATCATATGAATCTTTTCTTGAAGTATGCTCTTGCATGGTTCTCATGAAATCGTGAAGCATTGCATGGTCTTATTCAAATCCTCATTCTTCTTCAATCATCCTCATATGGATGATAGTTCACCATTCTACTCCAATTATACTCAAATGGATGATACTTCTCCATTATTCATTTTTGTAAACAATGTTTCACCTTTGACACAAGTTCTTTGAACTTAGGATCAGTTCAAAAATCATCCTAATTGACCTTCTTAGAGAATTTCTCAAGTATGAAATCCAATGCTATGATTCCATAAAAATTCTGTAGGCAACCTCACTTCAACCAATCTCCATTAACTTTTTATTCCTTCTTCATCTCTTTCTTCATTTTGACTAGTATTGAAAACTGTTGACAAAAAATACAATATTCATACACAAAGTGGTCCCAACAATATCCCCCTTTGTATTTTGTTGTCAATACCTTAAAGTCTCCTCAAATGAATGTGTCAATGTCAAAATGAGAATATTATCTCTCCCCTTCACTTATTTCTCTCCCCTTTACATTTAAAACTTTCATTTTACTTTCTCCCCCCTTATTGACAAGAAATACAATGTTCATGGTAGAAAGGGTATCAATCCTTACTTAAGTAGTGAGCCATCAATCATTTCACTCTAAGTCTACTTAAGCAAAGCTCGATATAGAAAACAAGAGGATTTTATTTAGACAACAAATATATTCATTATCCAATGATCATGATACCTCATGAGATGAGATCTCATTAACTTGTCTTCAAGGTTTTTCCACTTTCATTCTAGGCCGAAGCTATTGAATGTGATAGGAAACAATCAACCTGAAATTCCTACACTCACTTCAACAAATGGATCAAAAACATTCAAGTTCAATTGGATGGATAAGTAGCCTTGGGGAAATTTCATTCTTCTTATGTCACTGATTGACTTAGTTACTCCCCCTTTGTAAAAATACATTTATTTTGAGTAACCAAGGATGAGATATTAAGAAACGACATACCTTTCCAATGAAATTCTATTCAAGAAATTTCCAGATTAATTTAATTTTATACTTTCTAAAGTTGATACTGATTGAAATAATAACTCTGGAATATTCTTCATATGTCTCCCTCTTAATGGGACACTCCTCTTCATCTTCATCAATGGTGATCCCTCATAATATTAATATTTGAATATCAGTTGATGAATATTCCACAGATGAAAACTTCTTCAGTTTTTCTATCAAGGGTCGATAGCAATCACTGCTTCTCAGGTTCTCCCCCTAAGAGATTGCTTCACCTTCAATTCCCTATATTATCAGAACAAATAAAATACACAATTATTTAAGGGAAAAAGTTGGATCCTTCTTTCTTCTTCAATGTGACCAGGAAAGCTGGGATGATTTTCTCAACCAAGATGCTCCATTTTCTATACTCCTCACACTTGCACATATAATCTTCAATTATGACTGTGGTTGTGTGGATCTCAATACATATTCTATTTTTTTATGTGTGAATATTATTTCTTTAAGATCTTTCCAAGCATTAGAATATCCTGGTGCAATTTTCATACTTTTGATAAATTCTTCTTGGGCTATAATAAGTTCAATGTAATTTTTAGTAGTGTGACCAGCCTTGTTGCACCTCACACACAAACCATCCTAAACATGAGAGTTTCCTTTTATTTTCAACCTCTTATTCACCTTTTCTTCATCATGTGGAATCTTCTTATTACTTTTTTGTACTATAATTCTCCTGTGCATCTTCCTATTTTCTCATTATTTCCAAATTTTTAGGCTAAATAACCAATATGTCTTTAGGAATTTTGGACGCATGTTTGTAATTTCCAAATGGCTTCTTCAGAGTTTCATCCTTCTTGATTGTTCTTTTGTATGCACTAACCGTCAACTTATTGGATTTAGAATCCAAGTACTTCTCAGTTTTCCTCCTTGTAATATTCTTGGGATAATTTTCTTTTGAAACATACTTCTGATTACTTCCCAATATAGCTTCTTCATTATTTTCTAGCTTATTTGGTCTTTTATTCTTATTATATTTGAATAAATTCTGAGATAAGCATGCACAATTCTTGTGACCACTCCCATTGCATACATCACAGATTTTATCTAGCATTCCAAATCTGTTTGCAGTATACAGATGCTTCTGGATCTGTGGATGTTGGTTCTTCTTTTCTGTCTTTATCCCCCTTGAGATGGGATTTATCTGTGCTTTTTCATTTAAGGTATTGTACCAACAATCCAGTTCACAATGCCTGAATTTGTTGCAACACCAACATTGACCCAAAAATCTTGACTTCTTGATATCTTCTGTATTAGATTGCTGAGCCTTCTTATTGATGTGTTGTGCTCTATCTGGGGAACCATCTTTCATATTATTCTTTTTATCCACCCTATCCATGGTGGTAGGCATCTCATCACCTTTCCTCAGCCATACTTGTTTAGAGTTTTTCTTCCAACCTGTACTTTTTATAGAAACAGTTTTAGAAACATTGGTATGAGTTGGAATGGATGGTACCTTCACTTTATCAACTTCTTTTGATAGATCAATGAGTGAATACATGATCTTATTATCACATGTTGGAGGTCTTTTGATAGTAGAATCCTCCAGTGATAATTGAGTACTAGCAGTAACTGTTTCCTTCTTTTGTGGAGACTCAATATGTGTCTTCTCAAGATTGGTCAACTGAGCTTCCAACTCTAGACATCTCATATTGAGGATAATTTTTGGTCTTCAATAATAGTCATATTATCTTCACAAGCCTTATTTAATCTTTAAAATTCATCTTCATGCATCCTTACTTTGTTTTGTAACAAAGAGTCAAGTTCTTTGATCTTCTTGGAGTCTTCTTCCAAATATATCTTCTTGATTTTAGTGCTCTTTTTCAGCTCATCTTCAAGTGCATGGTTCTTCTTTTATAGAGTCTTGTTGAATCCATCATTTTATTCAACATCTTTGAGCCACTTTGAAGAACTTACTTCAAATACCCTCTTTGTTGATTCAAAGGGTCCAACCTATCTGGAGAGTTTTAAACATTCAATAATTTTTTATTGTAATCATTTCTCCAAAAAATCAGTTTCTTCTTCCAACTGAGTGATATTTTCCTTCATGCATTGAAATAATCCATAAACTAGGGATGTACTTTCTGAAGGAATACCATAAAGAATCATTCTTAATCTATCAATTGATATTTCTTGTGATGTTTTATATTGATCATCACCACTTTTTCTCACATTTTCATCATGAGAATAATTTACAAATGTACCAACACATACCTCTTGATCAGTTGAGGTAGGAAGGTTTTCAATTTCTTGGTGGGAACTTTAGCCACCTTCTCATTACTTTCCAAGTTTGGTGTGTCTTAAAAGTCATATAGATATATAGAACCCAATGCTTCCTCTTTTTTATATAATAGAGACTTCTTCTTCAGCTTTATCTTCTCATTATTTTTCCTGTTCATCATGGTTTTGGTAGATATAGAAATCTACTCAGAGATAACTGAATCTTCATCAAAACTGCACTTAATTTTTAACTCAAGAAAGAATATCAAGTATTCAAAAGAGAATATCTTCAATGTAGAGAATCCAACAGAGGTGAACTTGTCCCTTTGATACCAATTGAGAGGACTAGTTTGGGATATTCCTAACACTAAGGGGGGGTGAATCAGTGTTGGGGAAATTTTTATCCAATTTCTTCATTTTATCCCAACACCTCTAGACATATTAGGATCTTGATTCTCTTATTCTATTTTACCTGTTTCATGTGATAATATGAAAGCAGTAAAAATATGCACATGATATTTTTACAAGGTTAACCACTCAATAAGAGAAGCTACATCCTTGCCGTGTATGGTAATGACCAGTGCACGAATTCTCCATTATAATGTAGTAACTGTTATAGTGGTTGACTAGGAAATCAATTTGCTAGTCAGTGTGGCTCCCTACACTTGGAGGAGGGAAGGAAATAATCACTTCCTAGTGTTTCTCCCTACACTCGGAGGGGGGAGGGTAAACAGTCCTCTTCCAACTTATAATGAGTAGGATATACCCTTACACTCGTTGGTTCTTTATACTGCCAGTGTAGACAGTCTCTTACAGCCTCTAGTTGGTTCTTTATACTACCTCTAAAGACAATATTCTCTCTATTAAAAGTGTTTTCAACGCTAAAATAATCTTCCACCAGTTGAGACCTGTTGGATTCTACAGTGCTACTTTGTTCTTCCAAAACCTTCTTCTTCTTCTTAATACTTGATTAGCAACATGCAAGTAACCAACCTCTTCTTTGTCTATAGCAAACTTGTAGGCTGCACACTCTTCTTCTTCTTCTTCTTCTGTTTCTTCAATGCAAGACAAGATGCACTGAAACCTTATCTTATTCACACTTTCTCTTTCAGTGAAAAACCAACTGCACTAAACTCTTCTTATTCTTTTTCTTTCTAGAATAACAAGTTATCTTTTTGATTGTTAAAATAATGAAGTTCATCTCAACTTAGCATCATCACAGTTGACTAGAAGCTGGTAAGAACTTCAAGTAAAAATCACAGCTTGCGCGCCAATCAATACTTGCATGCCACCCTGCTTGCGCATCACCCTAATTGCGTGCCTCCCTACTTGCGTGCCACCAAATACTTGCGCCCCACAATTGTGCACAACTTACAACTTCCGCACCACTTAGGGGTTAGACACAACACACTTGTTTCACACAACTCCCTACTTGTGTGCCTCTTACAACATGCGCGCCACTTCTTCTTGCACACCACTCTGCTTGAACGCTACTATGCTTGTGTACCTCCCTATTTACATGAATTATAAATAACTCACAACTTGTGCACCACTTCATCTTGCATAAAACTTTCTACTACTTTCGCGGCCAGAGATAAAATTTTCTCTTAAGTGTTGAGCCTCAAAAAATAAGGAGGCTAGTCATATATTTATAGGAATTTTGGTGACTTGCGTGCCACATACACTTTCTTACCATTCCTACTTGCACGCCGCTCTATCACTTGCACACCACTCCATCACTTGCGTGCCATTCCATCACTGGCGCGACACTTTCTTTCCTTTGTCATATTTTTATATGATGACGTTGAAATATGACTTGCGCGCCTCATGCACTTGTGTTCCCTTTTTGACTTGCATTCCAATCTTCAAATTGTACACCACATTATTTCCTTTTTCATATTTTGATGTGATGATCTTGAAATATGACTTGCACACAACATACACTTGAGTACCACTTATACTTGTGCACCACACTTGCGTGCTACTTATACTTGCATGCCAATATTTAACTTGTGCTCCACATTATTTCCTTTGTCGTATTTTGATGTGATGATCTTGAAATATGACTTGCGCACAACATACACTTGCGCGCCACATATACTTGCGCACCACACTTTCAATCCACTTTTGAATTGCACACCACTTTATTTCCTTCTCCAAAAACACTTCTTTACTCCCCCTATCTTTTATAAGGATTACATCACAAGTTATCCAAACTTATGATATTTTTGAAATAAAAATCAGAAAATCATCATCATAGTTTTGGCCATTTTCATAGTTCCAAGACCATGCACTACTTCCTATCTTCTCTTCATCTTCAACAATCACCCTTTTTTCTTCTTACACTCTTTGTTATATGAATTCCAAAGTAATTATTCATCCTCACTTCAAATTTTCAATTCCTTTTGGAGTGTTAATTCCAAAGAACTCCAATCATCTCTCTTCATCCAAAAGCGGAGGATTGAGGCTTCTTCAAACACCTTCAATGTTGTAGACAATGTATCACCATTGATACACATATTTGGAACTTTAAAAAAAACGCAACAATCATCTGATTTCAAGTCAATGTGTAATGAATGACCATATAAGAATGAAAATCCCTTCCACACTCTCTCTTCTTCTTCAACCATCATTCTCTACTTCATGAAAATCATATGATTCTTTTCTCAAGTATGCTCTTGAATGGTTATCATGAAATCGTGAAGAATTGCATGGTCTTATTCAAATACTCAATCTTCTTTAATCATCCTCATATGGATGATAGTTCACCATTCTGCTCCAATTATCCTCAAATGGATGATACTTATCCATTCTTCATTGTTGTCAATAATGTTTCACCTTTGACACAAGTTCTTTGAAATTAGGATCAGTTCAACAATCACCTGAATTGATCTTCTTAGAGAATTTCTCAAGTATGAAATCCAATGCTATGATTCCACAACAATTCTCTAGGAATCCTCACTTCAGAAAATCTCCATTAACTTTTTAGTACTTCTTCATATCCTTCTTCATTTTGACTAGTATTGAAAATTATTGAAAACAAATACTATCTTTATACACAACGTGGTACCAAAAAAAGGAATAAAAAAATTAAAATCAAACTATCATCATTGGTGTATCCCTAGGAAAATAAGGTCAAGGCATCCTAGAATCCTCATACCCTTTGTGATCTAAGCATAAAAAAGAATTCCTATGCACGAGACACTATGGAGGATGTCATCAAAATTCCAAGTAGTAATGAAATCTATATAATCTTGTTGTTTAGTTAGTCTTACATCATTTTCAAAATCCAAGGAGGTAAGATCTTTTACTAATGGTACTTGTCCCAGTGTTCCTTACCTAAAGTCCTTGGTTCCCGTGATCAATAAAGAGGCAGGTGGGTGAATAATCTAGAGTCAATAACACGAGGAACCAACAACATATAAAATGACCCTCACCTATTATCGAAAAATTCTATAAACAACTCCCACTTTAAATAATATTTATCATGCTCAAAATGATAAAATTCATGGGTAAATCACAAGACAATTTCATAAAGTTCCAACTAGGCCTTAATACCCTTTTTAGAAACCAAACCATGAAATCCATTTGAAAGTTTCTAGACAGACCTTTGAGTCTTAAACCAAAATTTAAAATATAAAGACCACTTGAGAATAAAATCTGAAAACTAGGTTTATCATATAATTTAAGTTCCCAAATATTATTTTACCCTTACAAACATATGCATCTAGATATATAGATACTTCACATATCTATGCACATATTCACACAACCTTTTATGAATATGTACATAAATGTATGTATATATATATATATTTATTCATATGTGTAAAAGTGTTTATAATATCATAAATGATTTATAACATGAGTTAAAATGAATAATATTTATCTTTAAAAAATATACTAAACACTTAATAGTTTGAAATTACACCTTTAATAACCAAACATATCATTTGGGTCCAAATAAACCGTTTATAAATAGAATTGAAAACCAAAGATATACTTATAAATTTCAATCATCCCTTTAAGTTCCATTCGGGTGATTTTATAAACCATTAGTGTGCATGGTTAAAGAGAACCATATTTTAACCAATACATAAAATAGAAAGTCTCTTTGATTTCTATGAAAACAAATTTGAAATATAATTTTATCTTTATAAATTCCATAAAAAACTATAATACTATCATTAGGTATTAAAAACATAAATCTAAAATCCAAGAAATAAATGGATTCAAAATTAAAGATCCAAAAATGGGGAAAACCTAATTTCAATATAAGGTAAAAGGTTTGAATCCTAGAATATGGAATGAAGGGGTCCCAAAGGAGATATCACACACCCTAGGTGCAAGAAAGACACAAAAATATGTTCATCCCAACATCTTAGAATTTGGCCTACCATGATTCGCAATGAGAGGGAGAATAGAAACCAAAAATAAATATAGGGATAAGTAAGAGGATGATAGGAAACCCTAACCAATGAATACCTCACTTGAAATCCAACTAGGAACACTTGATATTAGAGTTGGAGAGGAAGGGGGAGTCGCACCTCAGCCTCCATAGGGTGTGTATCATGAGTGAGTGAGAGAAGGGTGAGAGGGAGACCCAAATAGGGTTTTATCTCCTTAAGAAAAAACATGAAATTATACCTTTTAAAAGGGTCAACCATCATTACCATGACTAGATCCATGCATGGAGCTCATCATGGTCCATGCCAAAATGCTCGGGGAAGACTAGCCTCGAAGTCGTCTTTATCTCTAGGAGAAATGTCCTGGGTTGGGGGTTTATCAATCCTCATTTCCCACATCTAGGATTCCCATCCCAAAATGGAAAGAGGATAAGGACTATGATGCAGTTAGTCCCCATTTCTGACCAGGCACCTCAATCAAGTAGACCACCACCACACCCTTCCAAATTCCTAAGCATGACATTTTTTGAGGGGGTGTTTCATATCATTTCCACCCCTTAGCTCCACGAGAATGTCTATGGTGTGGAGCTACCCATGGCTAGCCAATGTAGCTAATCTAAGAAGACCATGATGTGGAGGAGGCTGTTGTGAGACTCTAGACTCTCTAAGCTTCTCCCAATCCCCCTGAATATTCTCTTTGGTCCCTGATAACACCCAAAAAATCATGAAACATGGAAAATAAAAATAAAAATTGATAATAAAAAATAAAAACATTGGAAAGTGGGGTTGGGGTGTGATAAATCTCCCCATTATAAAAATTTATCCCCCTAAAAATTAATTGAACTCAATGGGAGGACTCAAAGAGGAAAATAAATTGGAAGGGAAAGAAAAAAACACTTTGATCTTCAAGTAAATCTAAGATGAACTAAACCAACACACTATAAGCATCTCAAAAACCCCAAATGTCATTAGATCCTTGAGGAACAACTCACACCTGATCAATTATAGAAAAATATAAAGGAATAGAGACCCATAGTGGGTCTCCACATCATTTATGAAAGTATTATAGATATTTTAAAAGATAAATGCACTCTAAAAATTCACCAGAATAAAACACAAACCTTCAACTAAAGAGACTAAAAAACCTTCAATCAAATTCATATTCACAATCTCCCAAAATGACCATTCATTATCTAAATGAATATGAGGTATCAAGCATTCCAAATGAAAATATAACCTTAGAATAACTCAAAATAAAACTCCTAAACATGGACCCTCAATCCACTCACTAACACCCTCAAACCAAGAACAAAAAGGTAGGAGGCCTCAACCATACACACACACACCATAAAACCACATGGGCTCTAAAATTGGATCAAAGAACTAAGAAGGGTAACTAAGGGCCTCATGCATGGGTCCCAGATCATAGTGATCCCAATGAAATTAAACCAACACCTACTAATGTATAATCTCAACTGGTTCAACATTCATCCTAGTAACCTAATAAACATACCCTAGGTTTTTCCCATTCCTAAAAAACCTGAAATAAATCTCACTGTAACCATAACCATTTAGAACTTTCAGACGACCCAACCACATAACCAAAGCATGAATAATACCACAAAGTGTCATATACATATGAATCCACCAAAGGGAAACCAAAGGATGACACCCGAATAAAACCACACCAAGAAAAAATCAACTGAAAATCCATAAAAGATAATATTCTAGACCTGAAAATTCTTGAGACCTTTTTAGTATTCATAATTTAAATAAAATTGAGTACATAAGACCTGATCAATCAAATTGAAAGAAAAACTCACCCTTATCCAAAATCACATCCCAATGTGAAATAAAAACTCAAAGTGAATAATCACAAACACCACTCAAGAAAACCAAAACACTGTATAAATGAAAACCTCCTATTTAATCATTTTGAAATCACAACCTTAAATTTTTAAATCTTAAAACTTCACTTGAAAACCCATCTTAAACCCTGCATGATCTTTTTTTTAAAATTTATACTTTTTCAAATATAAATTTTATTTTAATTTATTTAAAAAGTCCCTTTAATAGGTTTAAAAGTGGTTGCTTCAAAATAAAAGACAATCAAAATCCCCTTATAACGAAATTATTGGTTAGAAAATACCCAAAATAAATTCAAAACTGACTTTAATCATTTAAAAGCATTCCAAAATGAATATTCCAATTTTAGAATCTTGAAACATTACTTGAAAACCATTTTTTTAAAATTCCTCAAGTTCATTTAATAAAATAATTTAATCAAATTTAAATGTAAAACCCATTTTTGATTTAATTTTGAAAATATCTTTCCCAAATCTTAAATTTCCACTTTAAAACCAACTTATCTTTATAAAATCCCTTTATAAATTTTAAAAACCTAAATAAAATTTTCTTTTGAAACCATAATTTTCACTACCAAATTCCAACTAAGACCTAATTTTATAACATCACATAACACTAAAACTTCCTTAAGAGGGACTAGCAGTTGTGCACGAATTAGCCACATGGTTTAGCATACCATGTTCCAATCATGTAACCACCACTATTTGATAGGCCCTCTACGCTCACTGCATGACACCAATTTAACTCCTATTTTCATAACTTAAAACAAATAACCCTTTAAACAATATATAATACTAGAAAAAATAAAGGAAAATCAAAATTCAAGACTGAATGCCTGACTTACCATGATAAATTAAAGTTCAAGATGACCAAGAGCTATCTAAATTATTACCATCCCTACCTATCATGTTATAATAGTCATAATCTAATATAAAAACACTACCCAAATAACACGGGTAATTTGAAGCCTATGACATCTTAAGAAACTAGGCTATGATGATATTTTTTCATGATATGACTCTGATCCTCCCCTGAACTAGGAACCCAATCTGGCCCGTGATATACCTAGGGCACATTCCTAATCACCTTGGGATAGAATATAGTGTTAGGAAATCAAATAAGAGTTCATGGGAATGATTTATCCCATATAATAAACTAAAACTACCAATGTGATTTACCATAATTCTGACATGATGGATCCATACATTGGACATCGTTACCAAATCAGATAAGCAGGACAAATAAAACTCAGAGAATAAAAGTATAATAAAACATATATAATGAAAAATAAACCCACAAATCACCTATAAATACCTCATAAACAACATAACATTTAATTCAACATCTATAACTCCACATGCATAAACACCACCCATAAAGGGAAAAAGAAACAATTAAACAAAATAGTGAAAACCAAGAGTGGCTAATTTGGCTAATGTGATAAGGGGAAACTAAATAAAAAAATAACCAATTAACCTCCATGTGACCATAGGTCACAATATGATCCCAAAAAATTAAATTCTTCATGGGATATCATAAGGACTAATTAATACATGAAAATGATATATATAATATGAGCTTGAGGATGAAAATGCATAGTACTCCACCACCACCTTTACACATGATTAACCTTTAATAAAAGATCTATTTTGAACCTAGTTTGAAAATACACTTTAAAAATAAGTTTTAAATATTTTATTTAAAACAAACCACATATATTTAACTTAGAAACACATTTCATTTTAAAACCACAACTACCCATTTAAACCCAACACATCCTTCAAAACATTTTTAGAAGAAAATAACACTTAAGGAAAGGAAACCATTTCAAAAACCAAAAACCCATTCATAACTAACCGCATTTTTAAAAGAATGAAGGAAATAAAAATAAATTTAAGATGGACATGTAAAAAGGAAAAAAATAAATAGATATAGCAATAACACAAGTAATAGGAATAAACATAAGAAGATAATCAGTAAGACTACAACTGAACATAAACGACATCATAACAACGGAAGAAAAACAAATGAAATTAAAATATTATCATGGGAATATCCTTAGTAAACAAAGTTCAAGGATTCCTAGGATACATATATACTTGGTGATCAAACCATAAAAAACCATTCCCATGCATGATCCACTAGGGACATGTAATGAGTCGAGATTTTGGAATATATTTTTCCCCTCTAAATTGATACTATGTTTGAAATCTTACTCTACACACAACACCAAACTGAAATGAGTCATGGAATATTTGATGAAAATTATAAGAATATATATGTATATATAATAATAATATAACCTTTAGAAATAAGATTATATATATTAACCAACAAAAAAAGATTACATTTATAGGATAAATAATTAATATGAATGTTCATTCTCAATTAACTACTTAAATTATTAATAAATTAAATCAACCACTTTTAAAACATTATTATGATAATATATAATAATTTAATAAATTAACTAATATATTAACATAATTTATATTATAAATTATTATAAAATAATATTGTGAACACATAATGTTTTAAAATGATTTTTTTAATAAAATTAGTTTTTATTTATATATTTTATTTTATTTTAAAATTTATATTTATAATTTTTTGAATTTTAGAATAATAAAATGAATTCTATTTTTGGATTCAAAATTTAATATTTTTTTAGGAATAATTTTTGTGTTTTTTATAAAATAAATGATTTTTAGATGAATAGTAAAAAATATATTTTTTACCAATGCTCTAATGTTAATAAATTTATTCTGAAGTTAATATTACGTAAAAAATTATAAATATTTTAATTATATATATATATATATATATTTAAATATTAAAATTATTCATTTAAAAATACTATATTTGATTTATAAAACCCATGTGAAACATTCCACCCCTCCTCATTAGCTTAAGGAGTGAGAGGGGAGCTACTCGGCCTTAGGTGACATACCCAAGACACCAAAGGTTGAAAATAAATGCCTAGGGACTTAAGAACATTTGGGGGTGATTTTCCATTTTAAAGACAAAACATTCAAACTACTTAAACAATAACCAACCAAATCTCTATGTGATGCATGAGTATGAAATACAACTCAAAACCAAACAAAACCAGTAAACCATATCAATGTATAAGTGGAAACAAAAAGACATAATCAAAGATAACTAAAAGACCAGAAAACTCAAAACTTCTAAGTGACATCAACTAGAAACACCCAACCCTCTTCAAGCTTTGACACCACATGCCATGCCCAAAGTATCAAGAAGTATCAATAAAGAACTGAGATACTATGCACTTACTTTTGTCTTGATAGATGTCATTGTAAAGACCCAGAAATTTCAAGGAATTTTTTTTAAATACTTTGGAATTTTATGAGTCTGTGGCTTCTAATGGAACCGGATTCTGAGGCCCGGTGTACTGGGGATTAATTTTCGAAGTTTAACTCGGGTACATTCAGTGAACGAACGAGCGGGTTTTTCTAACTTTTGAACCGGTGCTCTAAATTAAAATCTGAGGGCACTGTTGAACTCACAGCGCATGTTTTCACTTAAGAAGACTTTCACCTCGACGGCAGATGATCGGGTATGAAAGTTAGTTTTTGGGGTTTTACGTGGGTTAATAAAATAAAATAAGTAAACAATTTATTTTATTTTGTTAAACACGTGCCACGCGGATAAAGTGGTTAGAAGCTACACTTTGGAGTTGGTTGTCAGGCCCATCGAGATCTAACCTCCCATGTGAGGTTGATTATGGTGGAAACCACACGAGGCCTCCCATTAATGGGAGGGGAATCATAACTCCTTGACTCCCCCTCATTTATGAGGGAGGGCCTCTAGGTTTAAATACCCCTCTTAATTGAGGAGGATGAAACCTACCTTTTTAATGAGGGTACTTCCCACACATTAACCACCCCCTTTCCTTTTTGTGGTTAATTAATGGTGGGGCCCACGAGGAAATATCCTCCCTTTGGAGGATATTTTTCTGTGGGGACCACCCGGGCCAATAACCCCTTTTGACTTCCTCCCCATTTTAATGCGCTACCGTAGCGTATTAATTAGGTGGAGCCCTCTGTCATAAATCCTCCATTTATGACTTGCACACCAAAGATGAACCCTCCAACTCCTATATAAAAGATTATAGGGGAAGGAGTTCTAGACGGCTTCTTCAAGCAGCGGAACGCTAGAAACAAAGCACGGCGCCCAGCACTTGGAGAGTTTTCCTCCTCCTCCAACGAAGAATGAAGAACGAAGAACGCCGATGCCACCCTCGACTCCTTCCTTCCTGACATTGAAGGAACAACACTGTCTTCCACAACTCACCATCATTTAACACCGTTTTATGAGGTTTTGGAAGAACGTTGGCCTCCGATGAAGAACGATGAAGAATTCCAGTTCCTCGAATAACAACGACACGCCACCAATCCTCTTCCCCCCGACGCCGTCTACCGCGAAGCCGTCTACATGACGCCAACGTTTGTCTTCTTTGTTGAGTTAGAGTTTTTGTATAAATTTCTTCATTTGATTTTTTAAACCCTCGGCGTGGCGTGCTTTTTATTTTGTGTGGACTAACACGGTGGGCACAAACTAATGAACAAGTCCCAACCCACCGATAATTTGTTCTTGATATGCGGAAAAATTGGCGACAACGAAGCGGGAACGAATTGGCGTTTGGAGGCCTTCACAGTATTGTATGGGTCCCGAGATGACCGCAGGCGCAGACGGGAGCAGAATCGGACCACCGGAATGACTCTGGTGGCCCGCGGAATCCTCTGGCTGCCGAAGGCGGCGGCCGGCACCAGCCGGGAGCCCGGAGGCGGCGGCGCCCCGGCGCGCCGCTGGCAAGAGCCTGCCGCAGCTGAAGTCTCGGTGGAGGGGGCCAGATCCTGTGGCCGCGCGGGATCTGGGGGGGAGACGCGGCGTCGGTCGCCGCGTCCGCGGAACAAAGGGGGGACCACGTCCCCCCCCCCCCCCCGCTCGGCTCGCTGGCCGAGCCAGCGCACCCCCCCGGCTGGGCTGGGGCAGGTCACGTGGACCGGGCTGGGCCACACCCAGCCGGGTCTGGCCACACCCTACCGGGCCGGACCTGGACCCGGGTTGGGTCGACCCATTTCGGGCCGACCCATAGGGGGTTGGGCCGGGTCGGACCGGGCCCAGACCCCCCACTTCGGACCATTTTCGGTATTTTGCCCATAACTTGAGCTACGTACCACCGATCTACACACTGACAGTTGCGTAGGAATCCTTGGATCGAGACGGTCGTTTTGGTATATTAAACTTGAGGTTTCAGCAAAATTTGGGTATGGCCGGGTTGGTTCGAACCTGAAACCAACTAGACCCTTGGAGCGGAAACACTTATATCTTAAGGACCGGACATCCGATTGACGTTCCGTCAATTGCGTTGGGATAATTTCATTGATAAGATCCTTTTGTCTTACTCCGCTTGAGGTTTGAATGTAGTTGGATTACGATTGGGTTGGTTTTAGCTTAAAAACCAACCAGGCCCCTGGGACGGAAAAACCAATAACTCTCAGACCGGGCATCCGATTGACGCACCGTCTATCGCGTTGGGTTTCTTTTGATGAGACAAAACTTGGGGATACATAAACTCTAGACTTCGTGACAGTTGATGTATCAACTCTCTCTCTCTCTATCTTTCTCGAGGAGCGGACCCTCCCAGAATCGAGCGTGCTGTGTGCGGGAACCCTAGAGCTGGCTGCGACTGCGACGGTGATGGATGTACTTGGATCCTCCGTGGGTTCGGCAGTGAAGACGACTATAATTGGATCCTCCGTGGGTTTAGCAGTGAGGATTACTGTACTGGGATCCTCTGTGGGTCCAACAACTATGACTACTGTTCTTGTATCCTATGTGGGTCCGACAGTATTGACCTCTGTACTTGTATCCTGTGTGGGTACGATAGAGTAGCTGGTCTTGTATCCTTTGTGGGCCTAACATCTTAGCTGGTCTTGTATCCTATGTGGGTCCGACAGCTTAGATGAATCAGTGGCTACATCTGATCATCTCTATCGCCTTACGAAGTGTATACCTGTGTGAGTTGAGTCTTGATTTTCAATATTTATCCTTGATGTGATTATTGTGCTTTCCTGTGTGGACTGAGTTGTGCTTTCCTGTGTGGACTAAGTTGTGATTTCCTGTGTAGACTGAGTTGTGATTTCCTGTGTGGACTAAGTTGTTCTTTCCTGTGTAGACTGAGTTGTGCCTTCCTGTGTGGACTAAGTTGTGCTTTCTTGTGTGGACTGAGTTGTGCTTTCCTGTGTGGAGTGAGTTGTGCTTTCCTTTTTGGACTGGGTTGTGCTTTCCTGTATGGACTGAGTTGTGTTTTCCTGTGTGGATTGAGTTGTGCTTTCCTTTATGAACTGGGTTGTGCTTTCCTTTGTGGAATGGGTTGTTCTTTCCTTTGTGGACCGGGTTGTGCTTTCCTTTGTGGACTGGGTTGTGCTTTCCTTTGTGGACTGGGCTATGCTTGGCCTCAGGAGCTGGAGCCGAACTGTAACTGATGACTTAGGTATATATATGGGCATATACCTGAGTAGTGTTGTTGATACTTCAGTATTGTATCTTTCCTTTGTGGTTGATCCTTCGTGGATTCTGAGAGACCTTTGGGGGTCTTGGGGTCCCTACTAAGTATCGTATACTCACCCCTGCACGGGCTATGCCCGCACTACGTTGTGTTGGATGCAGATGACTGACATCACTAATCGAGGTGCAGGCTTGTGGATCTGGACGGTACCTAGTGGTGGACCACTTGGCGGGGCGTACACGGTGGGGACGGCCAGACCCGAGGAGCTGAGGAGACTATCTATACCCACCCTTCAGGTGGGATTCCCAGAGGACAACTCGGTGTTGTTGTTTTACATACTGCTGTTGTACTTTCCTTTTAGTTGTACTGTACTTTCAGTTGGGTTTGTATACTGGCCCATTTATTTTTTCAGCACTTACCTTGTACCCAGTTTTACTTAGTGCTTACTTCACTTGTGTACTCTGTTGTGCTTTTGTTTACTTTATTAAAGGCAATGCCTTCCCTTTTTTATTGGGATTTATGCCTTTGGTGCTAGTTGCCAGCCCCTGGCCTATGGATGGTGGGCTTGGGGAAGTCACAACACGGGCCCCGAGGACGGGTCGTAACAATTGGTATCAGAGGAGTCAGTTCTACTGAAGAACTCAGGACTCTGATATTTCTTTCTATGGAGTAATAGTGTTAAGGGTATTGAGTGTGGTTATCAGTATAGGGAGTCCAGTGTTGGTGCGGAGGCTGACGTATCCATACACCAGGACCCTTATTTCTGATTTCCGACTCAGTGCTCGAAAACACTGATTGCATGTGTGTTTCAAAAGTTTTCTTTTTGCTTACTTTGTGTCAGCTCACCAGGTATACTGTATGAACCATGGCGCACCTGTTTCTTCTCAGGATGGCCCCACGAAGGCAGCCAACTAGGGTTCCTAGTTATGAGCGGGATGGAAGCCCACCGAGCGACGAGGCTCTGGTGCAGGGCCCTCTTGCTATGTTGGCACCTTCAGGTGGTGTGCCAGGAGCACCACCACCCATTAGGCAGCAGATGCCACCAGCCGTACTAGTGGACGGTACATACTGACAGAGCGCGTTTCATGAGTTCCAGCAGTAGAGGCCTTCAATGTTACGAGGGGAGGCAGATTCCCAGGCAGCAGTAGACTGGATGGAGACAATTTCTAGACTTCTACACCTAGTTTAGACACTAGTAGAGCAGATGGTGATCTTAGCTACTGGTGTTTCCCAATGAGTGACTATGAGGATGGTCCACATAGTAATGAGGATTCGGTACGTGGACCGATGCCTGAGTTAGTAGCTTTGGGTAGTGTGCCAGCTATATCACTACCTATTGGTCAGCAGTTTCAACCGGCGGTACTGGTAGATGAAACATGTAGGTTCAGTGCCTTACACATGTTTCAGTATCAGATACCCCTCAGGTTCTGAGGTGATCCCAACATACAGGCGGTTGAGGACTGTCTTGAGGAGGTGGATGAGAGTTTTCTAGAGCTATACAGCTTCGGCAGGACGACATGTCGGTAGCTGAGTAGTCATCGAGGTGTACCAATCATCCTGGTACTTGATGACTATGATTTGATCAGTGATTTAGATCTCGGAACTCTGAGCGAGGTGTGTTTAAAGGATATCTGAGCCATAACTTTTCCTCTATGAATTCCTACTTATGTTAGGGTGCTAGAGAGAACCTTTGTGGTTGAGAATTCTTTGGCTGAGTGGTTACAGCTAGTAAAGGTTAACAGTGGGAAAGCAAGAAACTGGCGCCAGTCTCAGAGACTTGGGCATGTAAAATGTTTTAAGAAGAGAAAGTGTTAAGTACAAATGAATCTGTAGAGTAGCAGACGTGGAAGCAGAGCTAGGAGAGCATCATGTGGTGGTTTAATTTTCGACATGTTACAACCACCCACCTTTGTAGTCCCCGCCAGGCTTTGGGAGTAGGAGGGCAGGGGAAGAGAGTAGCTGCACGTGGTCAAGGAGTGTGACCCAAGGACTCTAGGAATGATTCAAGGTACAATCGGTGTCTACTAATAGCTGCTGTAATAACAGACATCGACACGAATCATCCCTTCCTTCCAAGAATCTTGTCCCAGACCTAGAGTTTCCGGTTAAGCTGTTGACTTGACCCTCACGTCTGGAGATACCTTGAGAGGAGACTCGATAATCACACTTACACCGACAGTGTGATCTGACCCTAGAGGTGAGAGTTTCGGTTGGAACCTCATGGTGGCAGAATCGAGGCCTTACGACGTTAGTTTGGGTATGGACTGGGCAACCACAGTTCATACACAAATTGACAATATTAGGAAAAAAGGGTTGTGGTTTACCGACAATGTTGGGATGGGTTTTTACTTGGTCAAAAAAAGGGAACCCCAGGCAGCACAGGACGGAATCATGCATATGAGGGTGCGACCGGTCACTCTTGAGTTGGCCAACCTTACCCTCGTGGCAGTGGGAGTTTTTGAGTTTTTAGTTCCAAACAGGGAACGGAGGCATCTGGAGTTCGAGGGTGATGACCGCATCTTCATATGGGTCTCACCTTTCCTAGGTCAATGGAGATTTGTCCGGGGCGGAAAATTATCTTCGCGCTTCATCGGGCCTTTTCAGGTCCTCAGTATGGTAGGCGAGGTGGCTTACCACCTGGCCCTTCCACCTCATATGCACCGGGTACACGACGTCATCCACATATCTCAGCTAAGGAGATGTGTGCACGACCTATCTGTCATCATCGACCATGGGAAGCTAGACATCGATGACAGGGCGCCTTTTGCAGAGGTCCTGGTGGAGATCGAGGATCGACAGGAGCGGGTACTATGTGGATGGTCGATACCTCTAGTGTGCATTCATTGGCAGCATGAAAACCTCCAAGAGAGCACATGGGAGTGGGAGGCTTCGATGCATGTTCAGTACCCTCATTTGTTCCCCTAGTCTATGTTGTAGCTTTACAGGGGCGCAAAGCCCTGAGGTGGGATTAATGTAAAGACCTGGAAATTTCAAGGAATTTTTTTAAAATACTTTGGAATTTTATGAGTCTGTGGCTTCTGACGACACCGAATTCTGAGGCCTAGTTTCCTGGGATCAATTTCTGAAGTTTAGCTCGGGTACGTTCAGTGAACAAATGAGTAGGTTTTTCTAACTTTCGAACCGGTGCTCAGAATTAAAATCTAAGGGCACCGTTGAAATTGCAGCGCAGGTTTTCGCCTAAGAAGACTTTCACCACGACGACAGATGATCGGGTATAAAAGTTAGTTTTTGGGGTTTTACATCAGTTAATAAAATAAAATAAGTAAACAATTTATTTTATTTTGTTAAACACGTTCCGCACGGATAAATTGGTTAGAAGCTCCACTTTGGAGTTGGTGATCGGGCCCACCGAGATCCAACCTCCCATTGAGGTTGATTATGGTGGAAACCACACGAGGCCTCCCATTAATGGGAGGGGAATCATAACTCCTTGACCCCCTCTCATTTATGAGGGAGGGCCTCTAGGTTTAAATCCCCCTCTTAATTGAGGAGGATGAAACCTACCTTTTTAATGAGGGGACCACCCACACATTAACCACCCCCTTTACTTTTTGTGGTTAATTAATGGTGGGGCCTGCGAGGAAATATCCTCCCTTTGGAGGATATTTTTCTGTGGGGACCACCCGGGCCAATAACCCCTTTTAACTTCCTCCCCATTTTAATGTACCACTACAGCGGATTAATTAGGTGGAGCCCTCTGTCATAAATCCTCCATTTATGACTTGCATACCAACGATGAACCCTCCAACTCCTATATAAAGGAGGCTAGGGGAAGGAGTTCTGGACGACATCGTCAAGTGGCAGAACACTAGAAACGAAGCACGACGCCCAACACTTGGAGATTTTTACTCCTCCTCCAACGAAGAATGAAGAATGAAGAACGCCGACACCACCCTCGGCCCCTTCTTCACAATGTTGATGGAACAACGCCGTCTTCCGCGACTCTCCATCGTTTAACGCCATTTTACAAGGTTTTGGAAGAACGCCGACCTCCAACGAAGAACGACTAAGAATTCCGGTTCCTCGAAGAACAACGAAGTGCCACCAATCCTCTTCCCCCCGACGCCGTCTACCATGATGCCGTCTATGCGACGCCGACGTTTTTCTTCTTTGTTGAGGTAGGGGTTTTGTATAAATTTCTTCATGTGATTTTTTATACCCTCAGCGTGGTATGATTTTTGTTTTGTGTGGACTAACACGGTGGGCACAGACTAACGAACAAGTCCGAACCCACCGCTACTTTGTCCTTGGTATGCAGAAAAATTGGCGATGATGAAGTGGGACCGAATTGGAATTTGGTGGCCGTCATAGTATTGTATGGGTCCCGAGATGACCACAGGTGCAGACGAGAGCAGAATCGGACCACCGGAATGACTACGGTGGCCCGCAGAAACCTCCGGCGATCGAAGGCGGCGGCCGTCACCAGTCGGACTCCCGGAGGCGGCGGAACCCCAGCGCGCCGCTAGAAGGAGCCCACCACAGCGGCGGGGGCCAGATCCCGCAGCCGCGCGGTATCCGGGGGGGGGGGGGGGGGAGACGCAGCGTCGGTCGCCGCGTCCGTAGAACAAAGGGTGGACCGCGTCCCCCCCTGCTCGGCCCGCTGGCTGAGCCCATCCAGGCCGGGCCATGCCCAGCCAAGTCGGACCCACCCTACCGGGCCGAACCCGAACCCGGGTCGGGTCGACCCGGTTCGGGCAGACCCAGGGGGGTTGGGCCGGGTCGGGTCGGGACCAGACCCCCCACTTCGTACCATTTTTAGTCTTTTGCCCATAACTTGAGCCATGGACCTCCGATCGACACACCGTCAGTTGCGTAAGAATCCATGGATTGAGATGGTTGTTTTGGTATATTAAACTCATGGTTTAGGTAAAGATTGTGTATGAAAGAGTTGGTTTGAACACGAAACCAACCAGGCCCTTGGAGCGGAAACACTTATATCTTAAGGACCGGACATCTGATTGATGTGCTGTCAATTGTGTTGGGATCCTTTAATTGAGATGTTCCTTTTGGATTACTCCGCTTGAGGTTTGGACATAGTTAGAGTACGGTTGGGTTGGTTTTAGCTTAAAAACCAACCGGGCCCCTGGGACGGAAAAGCCAATAACTCTCAGACCGGGCGTCCGATTGACACACTGTCTATCACGTTGGGTTTCTTTTGACGAGACTGAACTTGGGGATACATCAACTCTGGACTTCGTGACAGTTGATGTATCGAATTTATCTCTCTCTCTCTCTCTCTCTCTCTCTCTCTCTCTCTCTTTTTCGAGGAGCATACCCTCCCGGAATTGAGCGTGCTGTGTGCGGGAACCCTAGTGCTGGCTGCGACTGCGACAGTGACAGATGTACTTGGATCCTCCATGGGTTCGGCAGCGAAGACGACTGTACTTGGATCCTCCGTGGGTTTGGCAGCGAGGATGACTATACTGGGACCCTCTGTGGGTCCGATAACGATGACTACTGTTCTTTTATCCTATGTGGGTCCATAATAATTGACATGTGTACTTGTATCCTATGTGGGTCTGGCAGAGTAGCTGGTCTTGTATCCTTTGTGGGTCTGAAAGCTTAGCTGGTCTTGTATCCTATGTGGGTCTGACAGCTTAGATGAATCAGTGGCTACATCTGATCATCTCTATCACCTTACGAAGTGTACCTGTGTGAGATGAGTCTTGATTTTCAATATTTATCATTGATGTGATTGTTGTGCTTTCCTATGTGGACTGAGTTGTGATTTCCTGTGTGGAATAAGTTGTGATTTCCTGTGTGGACTGAGTTGTGCTTTCCTGTGTGGACTAATTTGTGATTTCCTATGTGGACTGAGTTGTTCTTTCCTATGTAGAATAAGTTGTAATTTCCTGTGTGGACTGAGTTGTGATTTCCTGTGTGGACTGAGTTGTGCTTTCCTGTGTGGACTGGGTTGTGCTTTCCTGTGTGGACTAGGTTGTGATTTCCTATGTGGACTGAGTTGTGTTTTCCTGTGTGGACTGAGTTGTGTTTTCCCTTGTGGACTGGGTTGTGATTTCCTTTGTGGACTGGGTTGTGCTTTCCTTTGTGGACTGGGTTGTGCTTTCCTTTGTGGACTGGGTTGTGCTTTCCTTTGTGGACTGGGTTGTGCTTGGCCTCGGAAGTTGGAGCCGAACTGTAACTGATGACTTAGGTATATGTATGGGCATATACCTAAGTAGTGTTGTTGATACTTCGTGATCGTATCTTTCCTTTGTGGTTGATCCTTTGTGGATTCTGAGAGACCTTCGGGGGTCTTGGGGTCCCTACTGAGTATCGTATACTCACCCCTGGATGGGCTATGCCCGCACTATATTATGTTGGATGCAGACAACGGACAAGAACTGATTGAGGTGGAGGATTGTGGAGCTAGACGGTACCCAGAGGTGGACCACTTGGTGGGCCGTACACGATGCGGACGGCCGGACTCGAGGATCTGAGGAGACTATCTGTACCCACCCTTTAGGTGGGATTCCCGAAGGACGACTCAGTGTTGTTGTTTTACTTACTGCTATTTTACTTTCCTTTCAGTTGTACTATACTTTCAGTTGGGTTTGTATACTGGCCCGTTTACTTTTTCATCACTTACCTTGTACCCAGTTTTACTTAGTGCTTACTTCACTTGCGTACTCTATTGTGCTTTTTTTTACTTTATTAAAGGCAATGCCTTCCCCTTTTTATTGGGATTTATGCCTTTGGTGCTAGTCGCCAGCCCCTGGCCTATGGAAGGTGGGCTTGGGGTAGTCACAACACAGGCCCCGAGGAAGGGTCGTGACAGTCATCTAAAAATACACAAAAATTCCCAAGCAGGGGGTGAGTCTAAAATCATTAGGATTTCCCCAATGACATCCCAACTTGTGCTACTAGTAATAAACTTTTTTATCACAATTTATTTAATATAGTTTTAAATAGTAAAAAAAGTTTATATCAAAGATGTAATCAATTTTCCATGGAAAGCAATAAAACAAGCCTTTCAAGCCATTTTTTAATTAATTTGTTATACCCATAACATTCTATCCATACACACACCATGAATTCCTAGGTTATAGTTACATACTCATTAATTACCTCTCATCGATCCACCAGGTCGTCACAAGTTGACCAATACCAGGTGCTCGAATGGCACACGCCCCTTCCACAGGGTCACATCAAATGTAAATGAACTAACACCAACCATTTATGAAAAATATAAATCCCCAAACATTCCACATAAAAGATTTTAATTACTTAAATAATTTCAAAAAACACTTTAAATGCATCAAAACCAAACCATAGTTTTAAAATGATCATTTTAAAATTATATTCGAATGGGTTTTTTCCCAAAATCAATCCATTTTTCCAAATTCCAAAGACATAAGCAAAACAGGGTTCCTTAAAAATCACATAAGGATTTTAAAACCAATTAAAGTAAATAATTTACTAAAAACTAAGAGTTCAATTTCAAATTTAATTGGAAATAATATAGAATCCACCATCCTTAAAACAGTTGGTGACAGTGAATAATGAGAGTACAAGACTCTAGATTCATCCATAGATCTTATTACCTTAAAAAACAATCATAATCCATTAAGATTACCATCATAAAACGTGGATATATCCACCACATATTATATCTATGATTATGAGAGATAGAAAAAGGCTAGATCTAAGAAGTATAATGAAGAAAGCATACTAACCAATGAATTCAAGCCTCTAATGCACTTTGATTCTCCTAAGAATTGCTTCCAGATAGAATGGGATAGTCTCACAAGCCTAGGGAGAAAAAGGAAATCATGATACTTTAATTTTAGGGAAAAATAAGGGTAAAGGGATTAATTTAGATTAGATATACATTTTAAGGAGGTCTAAATATATGATCTACGGTTAGGATGCCTGATTTGGAAAACTGTGTGCCTACTATGTGGTACTACTATCTCAAGAAAACCGATCACATGGTTGGCTAACATAGTTAGACAAACTGTGCTCCAAACATGATTTTAACTCCATTTCAAGTTTCATGGTTCTTCATAGGAACTCACATAGTTTTTACAAACCGTATGCCAAATATGTGCCAACCTAGTGATTACTATCTTACTTTGTATGGTTTCTTGGAGGTGGTTAATGACTTCTACTAATCGCGAACCTACATAAAAGACTCCAAAACTTTCCAACACTACAAAATATTTAACTTTTTCCAACAGGGACATATCTGTTGGTAAAACCATATTTTCTGTTGGTAAAACATTTTACCAACACATATGTCTTTGTCACTAAACTATTGGTAAAAACTCTGTCGCTAAATGTTTTTGCAACAGATAAAATAATTCTGTTACAATTATAATAATACCAACAGATAATATATATGTTGGTTAAAGTGTTTAGTAAAAGATTCTTATGAAAATTTTTTCTATTGGTAATAATATTTCCAACATATAATATCTATTTATAAATTACATTTGAATAAAAATTATAATTTTTTATCGCTAGTAATATTTTATATTATATTTATTAATTTATCATTTATAATTCATCTATTTTAATTATTAAACCAAAGATGATTTACATGAATGTCAAAACTTAGAAATAAAAAATAATTATATTAATAATGAAATTTAACACAAAATTTATCAGTAAAAAAATGTAGGATCCAACCCCGAACAAGATCCTCACCCCCCAAGTACCAGTGACTCATCCATGTTCGAGACCCACCAATGATCCAGAACTAGTGAGCCAGCTCCAGCACCAGTGACTCATCTATGCCTTAGGACCAGCGAGTCACCTCCAGCTATACCACAACCTTCAGTGCAACCACACCAGCGATCCATCTGTGCCCCAGAATTAGCAAGTCAACTCCATCACCAGCAAGAAACCTCAAGAAGCTGCAATACCACATCTTTTAGCTCTATGATCTCCACCACAAACAACTAAAGAGCATACCAAAAATGATCTAACTTTGATACCATCAAGAAACAAATCAATTTAGCTCCAATAATAGCAAGAAACCTCAAGTCGCTGCTATTCCACACCCTTTAGCCCCAATATCTACATCATGAAAAACCAAAAAGCATATCGAAAAATCAGCACAAAATATTTTCATGAATTTAAACCAAAATAGAAGTAAATGGATGTATAACAAAAATAATTTTCATAGTGAGCATTTTTCATCACCCCTATCGACATCTCAAGGACTTAGAAAAGGATAGAACTCCCACAAATTGGTACTTAGTAAATTAGGTAGATCCAATGCATGATGTTCAGTGAAACTAGAAAACAAACAAGTGTAAGCTCATAACAACTAAGATTAAAACACAAAAGTCACATTTTTCTCAAATTTTGAATGTATCATGTCCATCTATTGGAAGCCTTAAATAATGAATCTCACATCTAGAGGGGTGAAGATGATTCCTAAACTTCTAACTTTCTCTTTAAATACCTGATGTGTGGGGTAAAATGGAATATCATGCATCTTTGAAGAGTGGGATGGAAGCTACTGAACATCATAATGCATTTATGGTTAATATTTTTGATGAACTGATAATATTTGAATAAGAAAAGATTCTATGACTCTAAACCAAAAAAAATAAACTAATTCCAAAATGGATTCCTAAATTCTAGGAATTCCAAATGAATGTAACATCATTGACCAAATCACAAACAAGTGGAAAATTCAAGTAAGGAATGCTTTCATAATTCTCATAGAAACATAAACAAGAATCTACATAGACTAATTCACCTAAAATCAAGGTCAAAAACATGAGAATACAACTCCAAAACATAAGAATTTACCAAGTTTATAAGAAATATAAACCAATAAAGGTGAACTAATTCAGAAATAGATTCCTAAATTCCAAGAATCCCAAATAATTATAATGACACCAGTGAAAAAATCACAAAACAATGGAAAATACAAGTTAAAAATTCTTACATAATTATCATATAAATATAAATAAGAATATTTAAATCTTGATTTATCTAAATCTAGAATTAAAAACTGAGAATAATATTCTAAAACATTGTAATTTACACAGAATATTTACACCTATCATTTCCAGAACTAATAAACATGTTCTTGACACAAAGAATCATCTATAACAATAAAAAAATGAGGGCAGTAACAAGTTGAGATTAAAATAATCATAATAGAATTTATTTATAATGGTAAATAGAAAATGGGTTTTAGAATACAATTTTTTTGAGATATTAAACATGGTTAGAGGGTTAAAGGTGGTTCCTAAACTTCTAGCTTTCTCTTTGAGCACCTGGTGTGTAGGGTAAAATGGCTTATCATCCATGCACAATGGAAGTAAAGATTCTATGACTCTAAACCTATAAACACAAACTAATTCCAAAATGGGTTCCTAAATTCTTGGAATTCAAAGTGATTGTATTAGTGACCAAATTATAAACCAGTGGAAAATTCAAGTAAGGAATGCTTGCATAATTCTCATAGAAACATAAATAAGAATCTGTATGGATTGATTCACCTAAAATTATGGTAAAAAATATGAGAATACAATTCCAAATCATATAAATTTACCAAGTTTATAAGAAATATAAACCAATAAAGGTGAAATAATTCAGAAATAGATTCATAAATTCTTGGAATTCCAAATGATTATAATGACATCGGTGAAAAAATAACAAAATAGTGGCAAATATAAGTAAAAAATGCTTGAATAATTCTCATATAAATAGAAATAAGAATCTTTACATATTGATTTATCTAAATCTAGGATAAAAAACATGAGAATGCGATTCTAAAACATTTGAATTGACACAACATATTTATACCTGTCATTTCCAAAACCAATGAGAAAGTTCTTAACACAAAGAATCATCTAAAACAATAAATAAATAAGGGCTGCATCAGGAAAGGATTAAAAGAATCATAATTTTTTTATAACAGTAAACAAAAAATGGGTTTTATAATAGAAAAAAATTGAGATATTCAACATGGTTAGAAATAGAAAATAGTTTCTATAAAACGTAAGGAATCAAAACATAACCAGAAACAAAACATTCAATGATTTTAGATTCATTAATGTTGTAAAACAGACCCTAAATACATGTTCAAAACTTCAATTCAACAAAAAAAGGTGTATTAGGAGAGATCAAAGGGAACACATCTAAAGTAAAAAATAGATAGTTCCAAGTATCCATGGTGATTTCCATGTTTTAAGATGATTGACAAGAGCATGCATAAGATATTAAGAGTGTCACATATTACTGATAAAAGGAGGGGATGAGACTTCTAAACCTTCAATTATTTATAAATCAAATAGTTCTAGTCAAAAAAAATTATGATTTTTATGCCTTGTGAGAGAATACATGTTATTGCTTCAACTCAAACTGATAAAAGTAGGTCCTGCTCTAATATCTATTAATAGTTGAAATATAAAAGATATAAGAAATTCCCAATATATGGAACCTCAAAAAGAGTCTAAGCCAACTTAAATACAATATAATTTCTTTTTTTATGTCCAAACATTATTTCCAAGATATTATTTTCACTCTATTATTGATTGCAATATCTACTGGAAAAAAGTGATGGAAATGAGGGGAAATTGAGTAGCTACTAGAAACTATTGGGCTAATGGGATTGTGGTAACTAGATCACTTGACTCCTGATTGGGATGGCATGTCACATGTATCAGACCATCTAGGACATAGATCAAAATATAAAAGATAAAATTAGAGGTTTATAATTCATTTATATAATATAAACATGAAGGCCTAAAAAAAATCCTAAAAACATCATGGCATGCTCAATTATATTTGATCCATCTAAAATAGGCCCTTTAAACATTGTTGTAGCTCACTATATGCATTCCATACCCCCTTATCCATATCTAGCTATAGAATGAAGCATATAATGGTTATTTTTTGTGAAGAAAAATTGCTAAAAAAAGTATGAATAAGGTTTACTAAATTTAATGATACTTTTAAAAAAAGTGTTTATACAATTTATCACTTACGATATGAGATTTTATAAAAAAATTTCTAGATTGTTTATTAAAAAAAACTGACACAGATATAAGTGTTTAAATATAAATGTAAAATAGACATCAATTATTTTTTTAAAAACCTCTATCAGAAGTGATATAAACATATTTCAATAAGTATTATCCAGTGCAATCTAAACCATGTTCTTCGTAGAAAGAGAAAAAAATTTACTTTGAAAATTCCATGCAATGCAACCCTTGAAAAACAAGAATGAATTACTTTCATCATTGGTTAATAAAATCATATAGATGTTTATAAAAATATTCATAATGTTTAATTGATTTTTAACTCCTATTAACCAGTTAAAGGCTTCTAACTGTTGAAAGAATCATAGGTTTTCCACCACTGTATTGCAAATAGATCTAAACATATCATCAAAAAATGTTATATAAAATATAAAAGAGATAAAATTTCAAGAGATCTATTCATAATTTCAAGCAATACCGAAATATTTATCTATAATATAAAGTCCAAATAACTTTTAACACAATGACACTTAGAAAACTAAAATTCATAAGCAATGGATTGAATCACAATTCTTATCTGTTACTCCCTAGAATTTTCCATAGAAACAATGAATAAAAAAGCTAAAATAAAAAAAATTATGTACAGGAAAAAGAGTAAATTGAAACATTACAAATTCAAGGCAAATTAACAGTACCTAGGCATTAGATCCTAAAAAATGCCAACATAAATAAACATATTAATCAATCAAACAAATAATACCTTATTAACCATAACATTGTGTTTTCCTTCTATCCCTTCTGGATGGGCTATAAAAATGGTGAATCAAAAAAAAAGGAACATCCCCCAAGCATCCAAAATTAGCTAACAAAAGTTGTCTTGGTGAGAAATTATTAACATATTATTGATGAAAATAGTCAATTTACTACTGAAGTCAATGTACATAATCATAGATTTAAGAGATGGGTTCCAAAAAAATAAAGAAAGATGTGGATTCCAAACAACACTTACCATCCCAACCCATCCCTTACCCTCTTCCACATGCACAATCAAGTATGTAAAGATGAGAAAAGAGAAAAATCTCATGAAAAAGAGGGAACTGAAATAAAGCTCCCACACCACCTTCCAATAAGAGAAGGGAACATGTAAGAGGGAATTAAAGTATATTATTGATATTTTCTTCCATGCATATGTTATTGTAGTTTTGAAAACAAGATTTCCATAATTCAAAGTAAACAAAACGTATAAAGTAGTAAATAGACAAAAGAATTTATGTTATTTGGAAAATTGTCTATGTGCACGTGGTGGGATAGTTATAGCATTAACTATGAAAGACTAAAAGTACAAGCAGTGTGAAGGAAAAATATAATCCTAACAGAACCACACAAAGTATTCATAGGACACATTCTCACTGAACAAAGATCTCACAATAAACCCAAATTGAGGGGAAAGTGAATATGATCAGTCATTGCATATGAAAAACATCAAGAAAATAAAGCAGGTAAAAAACTCAAGAACTAACAAAGTAGAATAAATAATGGATCAATACCCCTTTACTAGGGATTGGTCTAACCTTCATCACTGCCACAGAGCCTGTTGACCAATGATGATTAATTTCACCTCTATTTCATCCTTCCTCCCATAAGGGGATTTTGTGTGAGGATGTCACCAAGAATAGGGAGGGGGTATTCATCGAGGAGGTCTGCATGACACTGACTGAGAATAGGGAGGGGGTATTCATCGAGAAGGTCTGCGCGATGTCATTCTAGAATAGGTAGGGGGTATTCATCGAGGTGGTCTGCGCGATGAAGTCTGAGGGTGAAGTCGGTAGGGAACATGGAGGCGATATTCATCGAGGAGGTCTAGGCGATGAAGATAGGGAACATGAAGGTTTGTGAGGAATGTTGGCCACGAGGAATGCCGACCGTGAGGAATGCCGATGGGGAATAGATAGGTCGGGTTCAGGGAGGGGTCGTGGGGAATGGAGAGGAATGGCGGGGAACACTGGGGAGGCATATTAGGGTTTTTCCCTTTTTTTCATATATATATATATAGTAGAAATAGATAACTAACCAACCTATAAAAGATCATATATATATATATATATAAAAGAAAAAAGTAAAGAATTTATATAAAAAATTATATTCTATAAGGATTATGGATATTTTAATTAATTAAAAAATTATGGATATTTTAATTAATTATAAATTTTTATTATCAAAATGATATTCTTATAATGGGTAATATATATATATATATATATATATATTCAATTTTTGGTAAAATATTTTATATTATTGAATAATTTATTGGTAACGTTTTTTTAATGGTAAAATATGTGTTGGTAACAATAAATAATAACAACAGATTCATTTATCAGTAAATCAATTGTTGGTATTATCATTATAAGACAATAGATTTAAATGTTAGTAAAAGATTTGTTGGTATTGAACTAAAAATATAAACAAATATATATGTTGGTAAAATTAATTTTTTGTACCTATAGTTAATATCAACAAAATTGAATATCTGTTGGAATTAATCATTTTTACCAACAAATATATTACCTGTCAGTAATTTTATGTTGGTAAAGGTCACTTTATTTGTAGTGAAAAACACATTGAAACCTCCTAAAACTTAACTTGATCATTATATAGACTCAAAATATGTGAATTAAGGGTCATGTACTTGAAATTGGGGGTGCTACATTCTCCCCACCATTATCCTTTCCATCCTTAGAAAGTAGAAAACCCTTATTGTCCTAAAAGAGGTTGGTCCACTGTTCCAACATTTCCTTCTCATGATACTATGTTTCTTCTTGAATATAAACATTTTTCTATAAAAACTACACTAGATAGATGTTTCTACATTTAAGTATCTTCTCTTGACTATCCAAAATCATTACTGGCACATGAATCAATGTTGCATCTAGCCCTAGGTCAATGTGATCCTATTGAATCACATGGTTGGGATCAGGTAGATACTTTTTTAACTGAGATACATGAAACAAATTGTTCACTAAAATGAACCTTTTTTCAATTACTTCCAATATTCCACCTGACCAACTCATTTAATTATCTCAAAAGGTCATATGTATCAATGCAAGAAATTTCCCCGATTACCAAAACAATGATGCCAAAGCCTTGAAGAGATTCTAAAAAACACATAATCACTCCCATTAAAAGAAAATTATAATCATATGATTTATGATGACTCTGAGCTATCTCTAATCTTTTTTCTGATTGAACTGAACATTCTCTATTGTCTATTACACAAGGATGATTCCAGTAAGTGAAGTCTTACCTGTTTCCACCCAAAAAAGTGGAGAATAACAAGAGCACATGTAAAATACTTAAAACAGATCCATATGTAAAATCCAGTAAAGGTATATTATCCTCAAAAGATACACTAAAATATATAACACAATCCCTAATCATGTCCTCCAATGTTTGGATTGTCTGTTTAGACTAGCCATCCATTTGAGGATGATAATACATACTTATATTCAATAGTTTTTCAAGGTATTACTATAAGAATTTCCAAAATAAACACATAAACATGGGGCCTTAGTAAAATACAATCGAGACTATAATTGTAACGCCCCAGCCTTAAACATTACATAATCTTGATTTAATTCAAGAATTCACATTGAGTATCTTTTTAGGTTTAGATTTTTATAGAATTAGTCCATAACTATTACATTACATCTCAAATATTACAAAGTATAAACTTCCACCCAGTATCAATTTTTTTTTCATAAAATAAAAACTCTTAAAAGAAAAATAGAATTATTTTCTTGATATAAATCTTCTTTAATTCTTCCTTTCTTTTACCCTACCTTATACCCTGTGAAAAACATTTAAAAAACATGGGATGAGCATAAAAAGCTCAGCAGGGGTTATAAAATAAAGAATGAAAACATTAGTTCATCAATACATAAAAAAAATAAGCTCTTTAACATACCTCCTGAAATCATAAGATTTATGAATAAAACACAGAAATCATAAATCATAAAGGTAACTTGTGTCATCCATATCATAATTATGTTGTATCTTTCACATCTATGTAGGGAGTTATGTTTGGAATACCCATTACAGTATATTCCCTAAATCTATTAGGAGAAACATCAACATTTACCTCCATCACATTAACTAATTCATTGAAGATATATCTAGGGCTCACCCACCCTAGGTTTATTACAGAACCAACTATATACGTAAACAATTTCCAAGAACTATAAAATATTCACAACACATAAAACAAACATAAAGGAAAGATAAAATTTCCACATTGAAATCATAATATATAATTTAAATATATTGACATAATCAATCCATTATCAAAACCATTTTTAATACCAAAATAGGTAAAAGAGTTTATGGTATTTATTTTACTTTTAAAAACATTACAGCTTGTTAAGGAAGCCAAATATCAAATACCACTCGCGGCGGTGGAAAGTTCACTGTCATCATGTACGTTAAAAAGAAATATTATTTTATAATTTAGTAAAATGATTCGTAGAGAAAAGATTCCCTTTGAATGAAATTAAAATTCAAAGGGGGTTATACACCGTATAAAGGAAAGTCATTTATAAATCAAAATATGTCTCAATGGAAGGTGATTGAGATGAAGTCCCTTATGAAAATTCGGCAGCCTAACGACATCACATTAAAATTTATAAAATGAGTTGATGAGAGAGAAAACGGTCTCTCATCACATGGAAATAAAATTTTCAGAAATAAGGATATAGAAGAACATATCCCTACATAGGAAATTTAAATTAAAATACATAACATAAAATAAGTCTTTTATTAAAAGAGGAGGGTTAAAGGTTCCCTTACAAAGATCGTATCATTACATTAAGGATAAACCAATGAAATAATTATGTGTGAAAAATATAAATACACCCAATATAATTAAATATTAAGTGTAAAGCAATCATATTCCATTCACACATATTCATAGCATGACATAATCAATAAGTAGAAGAATAGCCCAAATAATGGAAATTAGGTTAAGAAGTTCCCTTACCTCGTGTCCGACTTGACTCGTTCATTCTTTAATATCATGAATAATAAACTAAAGATAATTTATAATTGCTTCAGAACCTTTTTAAAGTTTATTATTCATTTTATATCACTTATCACCATGTTATAAACATCACATAATCATTTGAGTTAATAACAATCATTTTTTCGATATTTGTTACTTGAGTAAAAAATGAACTTATTATGATTACAAGTTGTCCATGTGGTCAAAATTACATTATCTCCATAATTATATTCATGATTTAGATATCATATATATCAATTATATATATGTATTTATAATATTACATAACATTTGGGGATAAGAAATGAAATACACCGTTTATGGAGATGATAAGACATACATACGCATAAACCATACTTTCATTTATATTTCATATTTAATGGAATGAAAAATTAATTATACATAGTTATATTATAATTCTAGTATAATATAATATAAAATTTAATTAACAACATCCTTTATACGTTCCATTTATGGCATGAACGAGTCAGATCACTTTGAGGGGCTGGTAGTCTGCACTTCCTCAAATGAAATTATCGTATTTACCAATTATGGAAACCATAAAGGTATGACAGAAATGAAAAATAAAGGAGCATAGAGACAATATAAATATAATATATATCAGATATAAATATAGTTCCATCATAATTTCCACCATGAGAGACAGTATGAGATAATTGAACAATCATCGTTTTGTGAGGCAGTAGTTCGCCGTCCACAAAAACAGTATGTTCGTATCCATTAGATGGAGGTGTGTGGAAGTGTAGTTTGAATACTTATAATAAAAACAACATAGTATATTTAGAATTATGGTTTTTTATTTAAACAAATAATAATAAGACCACAAGGAGTGGAGAAGGAAAATAATAGAAAATAACTTGAGAGAAGACGTTACCTTTAAATCGGGTAACTCCCTTTCGTTTGAACCAAAAGGATTTATTGAATTGCCTTCTGCCCAAAGTAAGGATTATAGGTGGAATATAGAGATGTTGGGATATTATTTGAGTATAGTTTGGATGAGACAAGGGGATTTAGAGGTGTGAGTAATGGCTTAGATATGATGACCTTTTATAAGGGGGAGGAGGGGCTCTTTAGGAAAGTTTGAAAATATTATTTTATTATAAACTGAATTTTGATTTCAAAAGATCCCAAACTCAGTTAATTCGAATATAAGGTGATTATTGTTCTAAATACTCTTAGAAAATGTATTTTATACAATTTTAGGGCATAAAATTAACCTTATCTTTTAGATTTAACCTTTAGTTAACTAATTTAACTTTTACCATGTCCTCTTGTATATTCATACTATATGGTTAATATATTTACTATAAAATGAACAGAGACCCAAAAATAGATCATTAATGAAATTATTAACATCATATATGTCATTTGACCGAATATTATATTTTTAATATTATTTTATAATTTAATAAAATAGTATTCATTTTAAAAACTCATTTATGTCAATTTATAAACTATTCATATCAAGACCTTTAAAAAAATCTATAACTTGATTATTTCGAAAAAACTACATTAATTAAAATATAACAAGTTATAATCATACATAAAATTCATGGATGGCATAAAAAGTTTCAAAATAAATTTATTTTAATATTTATAATCTCATTTATTTAAAATATTCATTAATGAGGTAATCATTACATCATCATCGTGTACTAAATAAATTTATTTATTTGATGTCTAAAAATTATAAATAAAATACCATGATGTAGGAAATATTTTTAGATTTATAATCACTATTTATAGTCGAAAATATAACTTATATATCCCTATATAAAATTATTTTACTAAAAGATATATGTTTATGTTACATTTTCCTTAACTTTAAATTAATTTTAATAAAGTGTCATTTTCACTTACAAGTGGCTCCATGGTGTTCCAAAATCGACCCAAGGATGGACATGGTCGGAAATGTATCATCCAATAGGATTAGGACATGTGTTAGGGTAATTTAATATTATTATAATATTATTTTTTACCCTTATTTACCATATTTACCCTTTAACCATGGTAAATAAAATATTTATTGGAATTACTATTCATAATGTCTAAAAATAAAAGTTACCTATTTACACAATTTGGAAATCCTGATTCCAAATATGGAATTCATTTTTCCAAATTCAAAACACAGATGTTGTAGAAATGAATTTAAATTAATTCCCGTTGTCAAAACAAAAAAAAACGCATTTTTAAGAAATAATAACTATCAAAAGATTAACATTTGTTTATGTCCAATTTCAAAGTGAAATTACTTCTAATGAGAAAAAATGGATTAAATGGTAAAATTATAACTTAATTACACTTAAAAACCAATTAAAAATATAATCTAGCCATATAAATAAATTATATTAAAAGGCAGTTTTGAATTAAAATGCAGTATTTTTCACTATTCATTAAAAAAGGGAACATTATTAGAAAAATACCAAAATTTCATCCAAAGTAAATTTTGATGTCCCAATTCTAAATAAAAATTTTATTTTTTTCAAATAGAATATATAAAAGTGACAAAAACTAGATTTAAAAAGGGCTCTCCGTCAAAAGGAGGTAAATCAACTTTTTAAAAATATTAGAGTTTTTCATGCTTAAAATTGGATTCATTCTTATTTTAAGCCTCTGAAACTTATTGGATAAAAGTAATAACATTTAAAAAACATGTGTAATCATAATATGGTTAGTTCTATTCATTCCCACTAATACAACGGCTAGGAATTAACTACCATTTAAAATAATAATATTATATTATTATTTTTCAATATGACTCATCCTTGTATGCAATATGAGATTTATGAGAAACCCATTGTTGCATGTAGGGAATTCCGTCGAACATAGAATCCCCTTTAAAGAAAAATTAATATTTAATTCACAAATATTAATAAATATGAAAATTTCATATTCTTTATTTACCTAGGATGTTACATCCTTCCACCATTTTGGTAATTGCATCCTCACAATTTTAAAATTGGGCTTCGAAACTTCATTGAAAGTTCCACATCAAAAAAAGAGTCAACAAAACTATCACTTTAAAAGAAAGAAGGAGAAGTATAAAGGTCACCCAATATAACCCATACTAGGATTCCATGAAAACATGGATATGGAGGAGAAACTAAGTGTCAAGTTCTGATGGTGAGTGATAGAAAACATGATGAGGATAAAGTTAAAAACAAGAAAACCACAAACTTGTGATGGGTTAAATGATCATTGGTTTCCCCGTAGGAAAAGTAATTGGACTACATTTTTTTGTTTTAATTTTCATTTCATAAAGTTGGAGAATTTATTTATGAGACTAACTAAGGACATAAGGAAATATACTTACTTTTCAAGTATAGTTTCATCCTTTAATAATTTTCTACCAAAAACTCATATTTTCAATAAACAATGAGTATTCAAGATGACTTGGTCACACCTGAAGTGCTAGAATTAAATTCTATAGAATAGCATGATCCACAAAAGATGAACCATATATTTCCCATCTCTTTAGAAATTAACCAAAACCAAAAAGGTTAGTACAAGTCCAGATAATCTCCATAAAGAATAATACCTCATAAAAATAAATACTTCTCTTAATCTCCAAAATTCGATAATAAATACCCAAAGTTCAAAAAATACCATTCAATAAATAACTATCCTTAAAATTATTCAAATTAATCCAAACTAATATTGAAACCCAAAACTCATAAGGATTTAATCACATAGTATTATACAGTAAATCTTAACATTTATCTCAAAAAACATCGACTACTCTTAAAGTAACATACTGAAGTGTAATTAACCTAATCACGTATTCTCTATGATCGGTTAATCATTTCTAGAAATAACCCAAATCACCATATGTCCACAATGAAAACTAATATTCTTCCAAAATAAAATTTCAACCATTACTCCACAAATGAGATGCCATAGTAGAATATTTTCCTTAAGCATATGGTGTTCCCAAAAGAGAGAATGTATTCCAAAATAACCTTTATCACTTAATCACCAAATCATTTTACTATACTAAGGATATCTATTTGATAAAACATAAGATCCCAAATCAACTTATTCTTGGTCAATAAAATCATTTAACTAAAAATAATAAGTCACACTAACCAGGGACTTCACATAGTCCAGTGGTAGGCAATAAATCCCAATCGCACTTTGGTTGTGGGTTCGATTCCCGCAGCTTTGTCCGATGGGACGGGTTGTTACACGGTCTGCATGTTGTCCTTTTTCAAAAATTATATAATTTTATAACATTCCCAAAAATGAGTTAAATTCCTCAAAGATAACCATAACATATTTTAACCACAAATGTTATCTCATACCTAAAATTTTCATCCCCAAAAGTAATAACCTTTAATTACCTCAAATTCAAGGATCATATAAACACAAATGGTTTAGGTGGTCAATCACGAATCTAGATATTTGGTTGAGAATAACCAAAAGATTTCTCATTGAATCTCCCACTTAATTCAGTTTCTTATTAAAAAAAACCATCACAGTTTTCTTTACATCCATTGTTACTTTGGTGCCCACTAGATCCATCCATTCACTAAAACCAAAAGGTCAGTGTGAGTATATCAGTAAAATCATCATATAAAATCTTATAAGGAGGGTAAACACTAATATATACTTATTCATGTTATCTGAAACTCATTCGATTTATCTAAAATAACTATGACTCTTTATAATATTATAACCATTATAGTAATGTTACTTATGCTTAAATAACACATTAACCTCTAAAGTTATCTAAACTGACCTTTGATACCAACTATAAGGCCCTAGACTTAAACATTACATAATCTTGAGTTAAGTAAAGAATTCACATTGAAGATCTTTTCAGGTTTAGATTTTTAGAGAATTAGGCCATGACTATTACATTACATCTCAAATATTATAAAGTAGACACTTATACTAAGTATCCATTTTTTCATAAAATAAAAACTCTTAAAAGAAAACAAGAATTATTTTCTTGATATAAATCTTCTTGAATTCTTCCTTTCTCTTACCCTACCTTATACCCTATTAAAAACATTTCAAAAACTTGGGATGAGCATAAAAATATTAGTAAGGGTTATAAAATAAAGAATGAAAACATTAGTTCATAAATACATACAAAACATAAGCTCTTTAACACACCTCATGAAATCATAATATTTATAAATAACACACAAAAATCATAAATCATAAAGGTAACTTGTGGCATCCATATCATACATACGTTGTAGCTTTCACAGCTACGTAGGGAGTTACGTTTGGAATACCCATCACAGTATATTCTCTAAATCTCTTAGGAGAAACATTAATTTTTACCTCTGTCACATTACCCAATGAATTGGAGATCTATCTCAGGCTCACCCAACCTAGGTTTATCATGGAACCACCTGTATACGTAAACAATTTCCAAGAACCATAACATATTCACAACACATAAAACAAACATAAAGGAAAGATAACATTTCCAAATTGCAATCACAATATATCATTTAAATATATTAACATAATCAATCCATTATCAAAACCATTTTTAATAACAAAATATGTAAAAGAGTATATGGTTTTTATTTTCCTTTTAAAAACATTATGGCTTATTAAGGAAGCCAAATACCAAATAACACTCGCGACAGCGGAAAGGTTGTTGTCACCACATATGTTAAAAAGAAACATTCTTTTTATCATTTAGTAAAACGATTTATAGAGAAAAGATCCCCTTTATATGAAATTAAAAGTCAAATGGTTTTATACACTGTATAAAGGAAAGTTGTATATAAATCAAAATATGCCTCAATGAAAGGAGATTGATACGAAGTCCCTTACGAAAATTCGACAGTCTAAGGGCATCACATTAAAATTCAGAAAATGAGTTGATGAGAGAGAAAAGGATCTCTCATAACATGGAAATAAAATTTATAGAAATAAGGATATATAATAACATATCCCAACATAATAAATTTAAATTAAAAGACATAACATAAAATAAGTCTTTTACTAAAAGAGGAGGGTGAAAGGTTCCTTTAAGAAGATCGTATCATTACATTAAGGATAAACCAATGAAATAATTATGTGTGAAAAATATAAATACACCCAATATAAGTAAATATTAAGTGTAAAACAATCATATTCTATTCACACATATTCATATCATGACATAATCAAGAAGTAGAAGATTAACCCAAAGAATGGAAATTGGGTTAAGAAGTTCCCTTACCTCAGGTTGGACTTGACTCGTTCATTATTTAATCTCCTGAATAATAAACAAAAGATAATTTATACTTTCATCATAACATTTTTCAATTTTATTATTCCTTTTATATCACTTATTACCATGTTATAAACATTACATAATCATTTGAGTTAATAACAGTCATTTTGTTGATATTTAGTACTTAAGTCAAAAATGAACTTCTTATGATTACAAGTTATCCATGTGGTCAAAAATCCATTATATCCAGAATGATATTCATGATTTATATATCATATATATCATATATATCTAGTATATATATGTATTTATAACAGTATATAATATTTGGAGATAAGAAATGAAATGCACTGTTCATGGAGATGGTAAGCCGTACGTACGCATGAACGCTACTTTTATTTCTATTTCATATTTAATGGAATTAAAACTTAATTATACATAGTTATATTATAATTCCAGTATAATATAATATATTATTTCATTAACACCATCATTTATACGTTCCATGTATGACATGAATGAGTCATATCACTTTGAGGGGGCGGTAGTCCGTACTTCCACAAATGAAATTATCGTATTTACCCATTATGAAAACCATAAAGGTATGATATAAATGAAAAATAAAAAACCATAGAGACAATATAAATATAATATATATCTCATATAAATAAAGTTCCATCATAGTGACCACCATGAGAGGTGGTAAGAGATAATTGAACAATCATCATTTCGTGTGGCAGTAGTTCATCGTCCACAAAAACAATATGTTCGTATCCATTAGATGGAGGTGTGTGGAAGTGTAGTTAGAATCATTATCATAAAAAAAATCTAGTATATTGATAATACTGTTGTTATTATTTAAACAAAGAATAATAATATCATAGGGAGTGGAGAAGGAAAATAAAATAAAAGAACTTGAGGGAAGACATTACCTTCAAATCAGGTAACTCCTTTTGGTTTGAACCAAAAGGATGTATTGAATTGTATTATGCCAAAATGAAGGCTTCAAGGTGGAATAGATGAATTTTGGGAGCTTATTGGAGTAGATATTTAATGAGCCAAGGGGTTTGATAGGTGTGAGTAATGGGTTAGAGGTGATGACCTTTTATAAGGGGGAGGGTGGGCTCTTTAGGAAAGTTTGAAAATATTATTTTAATATATATTGAATTTCGATTTAAAAAGGTCCCCAACTTATTTAATTATAATATAAGATGATTATTGTTCTAAATAATTTTATAAAATGTTTTTAGACAATTTTAGGGCATAAAATTAACCTTATCTTTTAGCTTTAACCTTTAGTTAACTAATTTAACTTTTACCATGTCCTCTTGTATATTCATACCATATAGTTAATATATTTAATATAAAATTACAATAGACCCAAAAATATATCATTAATGACATTATTAACATATTTTATGTCAGTTTTCTGAATCTTATATTTTTAGGATTGTTTTATCATTTAATAAAATAGTATTCATTTTAAAAACTCATTTATGTCAATTTATAAACTATTAATATAAAGTCTTTTAAAAAAATCTATAACAACTTGATTATTTAAAAAATCCTACATCAATTAAAATATAAAAAGTTATATTCATTCATAAAATTATTTTATGGTACAAAAAGTTTCAAAATAAATTTATTTTAATATTTATAATCTCATTTATTTAAAACATTCATTAAAGATGTAATCATTACATCATCATTGTGTCATAAATAAATTTATTTATATGATGTATAAAAATTATAAATAAAATACCTTGATGTAATAAATAGTTTTAGATTTATAATGACTATATATATTCGAAAATAACACTTATATAACACCATATAAAAATTGTTTTACTAAAAGACATATGTTTAAGTTACATTTTCCTTAACTTTAAATTAATTTTTATAAAGTGCCATTTTCACTTACAAGTGGCTCCATGGGGTCCCAAAATCGACCCAAGGATTCCCATGGTAGGAAATGTATCCTAAAATAGGATTAAGACACGTGTTTGGGTAATTTTATATTATTATAATATTATTTTTTACCCTTATTTACTAGATTTATCCTTTAACCATGGTAAATAAAATATTTACTGAAGTTACTACTCATAAGGTCTAAAAATAAAAGTTACCTATTTTTAAAATTTTTACCTCCTGATTCCAAATATGGAATAAATTTTTTAAAATTAAAAACATAGAAGTTTCAGAAATTAATTTAAAATTAATTCCCGTTGTCGAAACAAAAAAACGTGTTTTTAAGAAATAATAACTACCAAAAGATTGACATTTTTTATGTCCAATTTCAAAGTGAAATTACTTAAAATGACAATAATTGGATTAAATGGTAAAAATATAACCTAATTAAACTTTAAAACCAATTAAAAAGATAATCTAACCATATAAATAAATAATATTAAAAGGCAATTTTGAATTAAAATGCAGTATTTTTCACTATTCATTAAAAAAATAAACATTATCAGAAAAATACCAAAATTTCATCCAAAGTAAATTTTGATGTTATGATTCTAAATAAGAATTTTATTTTTTCAAATAAAACATATGAAAGTGACAAAAACTATATTTATAAAGGGTTCAACATCAAAAGGCAGTAAATCGACTTTTTAAAAATATTAGAGTTTTTTCATGGTTAAAATTGGATTCATTCTTATTTTAAACCTCTAAAACTTATTAGATAAAACTAAAAATATTTAAGAAACATGTTTAATAATAATATTGTTAGTTCTATTCATCCCCTCCAATACAACGGTTAGGCGTTAAATACCATTTAAAATAATAATATAATATTATTATTTTTCAGTATAACTCACCCTTGTGTGCAATATGAGATTTTAGAGAAACCCATTGTTGCATGTCTGGTACGCCATTGAACATAGTATCCACTTTAAAGAAAAATTAATATTTAATTCACAAATATTAATAAATATGAAAATTTCATATTCTTTATTTACCTGGGATGTTTCAGTAATTCTACGAATCTTTACAATTTTTTGAATATAGATTTTGGAAAGTATTCCATCAAATGATTTTCACAAATCAGGATGAAGTGAGTTGAATTTTTGATATGATCCACTATCACCCATATTTCATCATGTTTCCTAACCATGTTTTTTATACCTATCACAAAATCCATCTATATCTTCTCCCATTTCCACATGGGAATCAGTAAAGACTCCAATATACCAAATGGTCATTAATGCCTCTACCTTGACCTGCTGATAAGTGAGGAAACTCAAGACATATTCTGCTACAACTATTTTCATGCCATACTAATAAAACAATTATTTTAATGATTTATACATCTTCTATATTCTTGTATGAATAGACCATTTCAAATGGTGGTAGGATCTAAGAAGATGTTTCTAATTAGCAAAAGGTACAACCATCTGATCTCTAAATCACAACACTAAATACCCACATAGCTTCCAACCCTGAATGGTATCCCCACCATTGAGTATTCACCTCATATTAACACATTAAATATCGGATGCCTAAGGATCTCTAACTTTCTCAACCAAATTAGGAATTACAGAAACCAGAAAGAAATATTCAATATCACCTTGTTCTTCATAATCCAGATATATATTTGATATGTCTGACATTAGTTTCCCTATATCAAAATACTATTTATCTTATTGAGAATATAAATTTATTCTTAATTAATCCACCACAAAGTTCCCTTTACCCAGTGTATACATCAAGTTTAAGGCAAATATCTATAGATACTCTATCCATCTGGGATGCCTTAAATTCAAATCTATTTTTGATAAAATGTGTTTCAAACTCTTATGATCTATAAGAACCAAGAATTTCTCACCAAAGAAGTAATGAAACCAAGTATTTAAAGCATAGACCAAATAATTCAATTCTAAATTGTGTGTTAGGTAGTTCTTCTCATGCATTTGTAAATTTCATGATCCATAAGCAACAACATGATCTCTCTACATGGGAACACATCCCAACCAGATCTTGATGCATCACAATATACCAAAAATATTTTCCCACACTTCTGAAATATGAGGATAAGAGATAATTCACGTCTAACCTTAAGTTATTCAATGGATATATGACATTCATCATTCCATTTTAAAGGAACACCTTTCCTCATCAAATATTTCATTGTTGATGCCAAGAATAAATAATAACATACAAAACATCTGTAGTATCCTGATAATCCAAGGTAACTATGTATCTCAAAGAAATTCTTGGGTGGTTTCAAAGAGATAAAAACTTATATCTTTTCAGGATCTATGGAAACAATTTTTTTAGAAATTATGTGTCCATGTAAACACACCTCTTATATCCAGAAGTCAAACTTTGATAACTAGGTATACAAATAATTCTTCTATAAGATACCCAACACTATAACCATGTTTTATTCATGATCCAATTTTGTCTAGAATATACTATTATATCATTAATAAAAACCACAAAAAAGGAATAAAGATACCTCTAAAAAACTTAATTCATCAATGTCATAAATATGGATGTCGCATTCGTAAGACCAAAAGGCATAATGAAAAATTCATAATGGCCATATCTGCTTCTAAAAGATGTATTTGGAATATCCTCCTTTTAAACTCATAGTTGGTGATATCTAGATCACAATTGAATTTTAAGGAACAACTATGATCCCCTCAATTGATTATATAGATAATCAATTCATGGAATAAGACACTAATTATTTTTCATAACTCAGTTAAGCTTCTGATAATCTACATAAAGTCTAAGAATTCCATCCGCCTTCTTCACAAACATGACTGGTGATACCTGGTGAGATGTGATTGGTCAAATGAACCCTATAATTTCCAACTATTACAATTGAAACTTCAATTCCATCAATTCTATTAGTGCTATCTTATAATAAAAAAGTAGGATAGGGATGGTCCCTAGTAGAAGATCAATTATAAACTGCACCTCTCTTTTCTGTGGCAACCCCAAGAATTTTTTAGGAAAAACATCATGAAATTGGTCAAAAATAGTTAGAAAATATCTATTACCAACCTCATCTATAGATTCCAAGGCCATTTCTTCCAACTAATATGAGATAGTTCCAACCATCAGTGCCAAAAGTCATGCTCTACTAGCCTTTATATCCCAATATTCTTTAAATAGATACTCAACACCATCTAGAGATGTGAAACTAAGATCTCAAGCATAATAGTTGATATGTGACTTGAATGATGTCAACCAATACATACATAGAATGAATTTATAGAAATACATATCAAGCATATATAAATCCCATAGAAACTCAACCTAATCAATAGTTATTGAACAATATTTATGCATAAATGCTTGACATTCTCTTTGGCCAAGAAGATTTTGAAGTTTCAAAATTGAAGGCAACATATCAACATGAAAAAAATATTATCATTAACACAAGAAATAATAAAAGAGTGGGATTTTTCCATATCAAAAAAGTCATGTACATGGGTATAATTCAAAAGAATCATATCTCTCACCGTTGAAGGACCAGATTGATCATCCAAAGTCAGTTTCTCAAATCCATTCAATTTCTTACTCGCTGCACTTTTCTCTTTGTTACCTTGTTGATATTGCACTGGTTGAGTAGTCATGGTGTTCCTAGATTAACCTTGGATTACTCTATTCCGATGATGAGAGTTATTATGCAGCACTCATCCCCTCAAATCATATGATACCTAAGAAACATGATATGTGTATCTAGAACCTGACCTTGGAGAATTGTAATAATAGCGCCGAAGATGCCCCATTTGGTTTTAATTTTGACACACTCTAGGTGGTTCCATATAATGTCGCTTCATATAGTCAAAAGAACCACATTAAAAAAATCCTGACTTATTTTTAGGTCAAGGATGAATGTTTAATAATCCCATGGTTTGATTCTGAGGTGTCCTACCACTTTGGAAATATGCGCCCCTCTTCTTCTTATTACTATAATTAGAGTTCACACCAGTTATAATAGGAATAAACATGCTCCCCACAACTGTATTTCCCAATATATCCCTTTCTACCACCATTTATATATAGTTCATTTATATATAACCTATTATAAAAATAATGAAAACATTTGAGTGAATATCTGGACACAATCCAAACTCAAAAAATACATTCCTTAAAGGATGAACTTTCATAAATTTCCAAGGAAAAGCAGATCAAATTCATAAATTTAGATACATACTCTATCATAGAGAGGTTATCTTACTTCAAACCGAAGAAGATAGTTGTTCTAGAAATATTAAAGGTGTGAAGAAATAATTGTTTGTTAAAAAATTCAATAAAATATCCCCATGTTATGCCTTGGTCCAATTTAGCCTAAACTTCTAATTACCACCATTGGCATGCCAAATCCTACATAATATACATTTCTAACTTTACTTTTATCTCTACTGGTGTCCCAAGTAAATTGAATATTCATTCATCCTATTCAACTAGACTTCTAATTTTTCTAGTTCAGAATCCCACCAAAAGATGGGTGGATTCTACATTTTCAAAATGAATTGAATGGTCCACTTTTCAAAGTTCATCATTCATATTACCCTAATCCATGACCTGAAAATCCTAGAAAATAATTTGAACTAGTTTTTGGTTCACCTATGGCTTAGGTGAAACCACATTTTCAGTAGCCTCCTATGGTTTATTTATATGAAGCCTAGTTGGTTCCATTCGCTATAATAAGAACAAAACTCCTTTTAGTATCACCCATTATAAAATGAAGGATTAGGAATTATAATTCACTATATCAACACATATCACAACATAACTTTCCAAAATCCAACCATTGTAAACATATTAACCATTTTTGAAAATAAAATGACCAAGATTTTCAAAATCATCCATTTTCACTATTTTTAAAAATAATTTTTTTTACATTTAATAAACCGTTAAACTCAAAATGAACAATGTAGTCTTATTGGGATATCTTACTATCAATTCATGTAATGAAAAACTCATTGGCTAAACCCATAATGATGAGGTGACACTACCTAGAAGTGGCTTAAAACACTCATGTACCCAAACACCATGGTAACTCTAAGTTCAACATAAAGAGGTTATCTACACCTTTTTTATGAACTGAATTTCAAGTTTCAACAATCCTATCTCATTAATACCATACCAAGAGAAATATTGATATCATTTCCAACTCAAGACACCAAAACAAAGCTTACACCATTTTTCCCAAGAAGATAGATGGAATGACCAAGTCATGGACTAGACAAATTGATACAATTTGTACCAAAATGAAATATGGACTAGATACCATTTGTAACATTCTGCCCCTACTCATTAGATTGAGGTGTCATGGGGAGATACTAGGCCTTAGGTGACAACCCCAAGACACCAAAGGCTGATAGTAAATGCCAAGGACTCAATAAAATTTAGAGGAAAATTTGACCTTTTAAATATAAAACATTAAAACTACTTAAACAACAACCAACCAAACCCCTATATGATGCATAAGTATGAAATACAACTCAAAACATTACCAAAACAATAAACCATATCAGATTACAAGAAGAAACCAAAATATATAATCAAAGATAACCAAAAGACCACAAAAATCAAAACTCCTAAGTGACATCAACCAGCAACAACCAACCCACTCCAAGATCCAAATCCACATGCCATGCCCACATCATCTAGAAGAATCACTAAAGGAATGAGATACCTTGACTTTACTTTTGACTTAGTAGATTACATCCAAAAATGCACAACATCTCTCCAAGAAGGGGGTGAGACTAAACTCAGTAGGATTTCCCCAATGATTTACCAACTCATTCCACTAGGAAAAAACTTGGTAGCACAGTTTATATAATTTTTTTAAGTAGTAAAAATAGTTTATATCTAAGACATAAAAAATTTTCCAAGGAAAGAAATAAAATAATCCTTTAAATCCATTTCTAAATTCATATGGAATACCCATAACATTTTATCAACACACACACACACACCATGCATTCCTAGGTGAAAGTCCCATTCTCATGAGTGGTCTCTCATCAATCCACCAATTCATCACAAGGTGACTGATACTAGGTTCCCCAATGGAACATTCCCCTTCCACAGGGTCATGTGTAATACAAATGAACTCATTCCAACCATGTATGAAAAATATATATGCTGTAATATTACATATAAAACTTTTTAGTTCTTTAAATAATTAAAAAAACACTTTACAAGCATCAAAACCAAACCATAATTTTAAAATCATCATTTTAAAATTATAAAAAGTGGGTTTTCCTAAAATCCATCCATTTTTTCAAAATTCCAAAGCCATATCCAAAATGATTTTCCATAAAAATAACACAAGGATTTCAAAAAAAATACAAGAAAATTATTTACTAAAAACTAATCCTTCAAGGTCTAAGTTAAGTATAAATAAGAGAGAATCCACCTACCTCACAATGATTGGTGATAATGAATAATGACACCATGAAACTCTAGATCTGGGCTTAGGTATCCTTACATTAAACAAAATAATAATCCATCAAAATTACCATCATAGAACATGGATATATATACCATAGATTAAATCCATGATTCAGAGAGAGAAAATAAGGCTAGATCTAAGAAGAATAATGAAGAATTTGTATTAATTGATGAATACATGCCTCTAATGTTATTTGATTTTCCTAAGAATCGCTTATAGGTAAAATGGTATCATCTCTCAATCCTTGAGTGCAAAAGGAAATCTAAATCTTAGGAGTTTAGATAAAAAATGAGGGTTAAAGGGATTAATTCAGATTAGATCCACATTTTAAGGAGGGACAATAGTATGCCACATGGTTTGGTAAACCATGAACTAACCATGTAGTGCTACTACCATAAGTCAACCACTAACATGGTTGGCTCACATGGTTAGAAAAACCATGCACAAACCATGCTTTTCCCTCTATTATAAGTTGAATGGTTCCTCCTGGGCACTCACATGTTTTTTCTAAACCATGATCCAACTATGTGCCTACATAGTGCCCACTTTATTCCCTTTCACGATTTCCAAGATATAGTGCATAGTTTCTACTAATTGTGCACAAACAGTGCACCTCCACAAAAGCCTCAAAAACATTCCAAAACCACTCAGAACCTCTCGAAACTTATCCAGATCATTATATACTCTAAAAATATGCGAATAAAGGGTCCTTTACCCAAAACAAGGGGTTCTAAACTATGTATAACATTTTAGAAACTTAATTAATATTTTACTCTAAAAAACGTTTTTATTTGATTATATTAAAAATTATTTATCATCACTTATAGGAATTAAATCTAACCAAATTAGTTTTATGTTTTATTTTATATTTTTTTTATTATTTAATGCAGTCAATTTCATTTTTCGAGATAAAAATAAGACTACTGGGATTAAAGTCAATTATAACGATAATGGTAAAACTATTATTTTCAAAGAATTGTTTTATTCACATTGTGTAATTTTTATCTAATAAAATAAATTAATCCCTTATAAAAAATTAATTTAACAAAAATTTTAAACAGATATATAAATATATTAATACTTATTTAATTTTTAATCAATAATAAATAGGATTAAAAACATTTATTAGTAAAAAACATTTTTTCCACAATTTTTTTTCTATATATTAAAAGTTTTATTTTAAAAGTTTCTTTTATATTATATTATTTATAAATTAAATTATATTATATGGGGATTAAATTTAGTTTCATCACACCCAAATTTGATAACATGCTTGATCTTATATTTTTCAATAAAAACTAAATTACTTAGTTAAAATATAGTAACCAAAGTAAAAAAATCAGAATGATAAAATGTAAAAATCAAGTGGTAAAAGGATTAAAAGATGTTTAAACATGAGTGTTGGAGAATTTTTAGAAATTATCTCACACAAAACTTCATTATTTCCCACTTTTAGATCCATTAACCCTTGAATAGTGTCATACCATTATGAAAAAATAACAATATTCCAAATGTGTATTTTCTTCACTTATAAAAGGGGATCACTTACACCTTTTAAATGTTCCACTTTCCCTTATAAATTTCCTTGAAACCCTTACCTATTTTTCTCTAATATAATTCCCTTTAATTTCCTGAATTCTACAACCATTAGATGTTATCTTAATACTTTCATTTCCAAGGAAACTTTCAGGTGAAAGTACAAGGTCCCAATGTGGGTATCAATTAAACCATAACTTTTTACTTTTAATATTTCTTTTCCAAAACTATCCTAACCATAATAATATAATGAAATAAATATCATTATTATACAAAAGTGTTATTTTATTAATGGAACAACCAGTATTTATTCCTTCCCATCCACTTAGAAAATTAGAAGAACATAGATCATGCGTACGTGTGGATTACTACCTCTAAGAAGTAATATTTTTCATTTTCAAAGATCCTATGAGATGTTTTTGTTTTTAAAATGTTTTTATTTTTTAAAAACCAATATTTTATTGTAAAATATTGTTTTTTACACCATGTTAAAGGTATGTTTCTAAATGTTTATAACATATTTTTCTAATAAGTAGTTGTGAATCCTAATGAAGAAAGTTCTTTGCAATGTTTTGGTGATCGGGCACATGTCTTCAGAATCAGACTACTGAACTCTATTTTTGATAGAAATATGAAAGGTTGATGTTTTTAAATATTTTTTATTATAGTATCCATTGGTATGAAGTTAAAGATATTATAAAAATGTTTTTTAGAAATCCATTAGTTTCTAAGTTGTTGAGAAAGAAGAATGTTTTAAAGTTACAGAGTTAAGAAAGTTGGAAAGTTTTAAACTTTCCAAACTAAGTCTAAAGATGATTTTATATTATTTCAAGTATATGAAATATCATGGATAATTCATTATAGAATCACAAGTTAGTAGAAGGAGTTAGAGAAACTGGTACATCAGAAGGATGATAAAACCTATTCATCGGATTTAGTTTCTATTTAAAAGTCAATCAGACCGAGTTTGATGAGGAAAGTCAAATCAAACTGAGTTTTAGGAGGAAAGTAAAATTAAACTAAATCTGAAGTGGAAATTCAAATTAGACTAAATATGAGGGGAAAATTAAATTAGGCTGAGTCTGAGGAGGAATGTCAAATCAGATTGGGTTTGAGGAGAAAAGTCAAATTAGACTAAATCTGAGGAGGAAATTCAATCAAATTCAGTCTGAGGAAAGTTAAATTAGACTGACTTTGAGTAGGAAATTCAAATCGGTCTAAATCTAAGGAGTAAATTCAAACTAGACTATGTTTCTGTTAGAAGTCATATAAGACTAAAAATTTCTAACAAACTGATTTTTTCAGAATTCATTTTCTGATCATTTTTTGAGAATTTATGAATATTTTCTATAAGGTTTGAAGTGGTCAAAGATGAATGTAAAATGAATGTGAAATTCAGAGTTTTATGAATTTTTCTGAGCGAGAAATGTTTTCAGTTTTCCCACCTTTGATATTCTAGGTCACCTATACATTGATTCATAGTAAATCACTACTACAAAAATGGGCTTTAACAGCGCTAAAAACGGGCTTTAACAGCGCTAAAAAAGCACTGTAAAGCTTGGCGCTGATAAAGGGGGGTACCCTTTATTAGCGCTTACTGAGCGCTAATAAAGGGGTACTATATCAGCACTAAAAAAGTGCTGATAAAGGTAACCTTTATCAGTGCTAAAAATGTGCTAATAAAGGTAAAATTTATCAGCGCTAAAAGAGCGCTGATAAATGAGTGTTTTATCAGTGCTCCTTTAGCGCTGATAAACTGATCCTTTATCAGCGCTTCTTTAGTGCTGATAAAGGTGTAGTTTATCAGCGATATTTTTTTTGCGCGGATAAAATCACATTTATCAGCACTAAAAAAGTGGTGATAAATGCTCTATCTACTGCTACGAAAAAATATGCAGCAGCACAACCGAACACCTGCAAAAAAAAATCAGCATCTCAATAAGCTAATTAAAGCAAATATACCCATAAAAAATTAACACATAAATCATAAGCTAATTAGCCCAAGTATACCCATACAACAATTATACCCGTACACCATTAACACATAATTCATCAGTTAATTAAGTACAAAAAATTATCTATTTAACCCTTTTTACTGTAGAATCTCTAAAAGGTCACCATACCTTACCAATCACTCATAATCTACACCCATCTTCTAAAGAATAAATAATGTAGTTTTGATCTGTAAAGATCCGGAAATTTCAAGGAAAATTCTTTTCTTAATTTTCTTTGGAATTTTACAAGAACTCATTTTCTGACGGCGCCTGATTCCGAGGCCCAGTGTGCCCGGAATTAATTTCCGAAGTTTGGCTTGGGTACGTTCAGTGAACGAGCGAGCGGAAATTTCTATCTTTTGAACCGGTGCCCGGAATCGAATTCCAAGGGCATCGATGGAACCGCAGCGCCGGTATTTTCTTAAGAACACCATTTCCGGAGTTGCGTTTATCCGAGAGAAGATGATAAAAATTGTGGAAGTTTAATTTATAACTTATCTACAATTTTTATTTTCTTGTTAAGTAGATTAAGTGTTATGTTACAACACTTGACCCTTTCTTAAGTGGTTTTAAACTATTTAAGGGAGTTAGGGGTGGGACTCACTTAGAGTTAACCACCCATGGAAGGATTTAAGGTGAGGTGGGGCCCACACGAACCCCACCCCTTCACTTTTCCCATAACCCCCTAACTCCCTCTTTATTTTGAAACTCCTCACCTCCCTCTTTATTTTGAAACTCCTTCTCTCCCTCTCTCCCTCATAACTCAAGCCAACGAGCACTTAAATTAAGTTATTGAAACTCTTAATCAATTAAGTGTTTGAATTTTGAACTTACAATGCATGGCATGATTAAAATAAAATAAGGGGAAACCTTGTTTTATTTGGAGGTTGAATTGTGCTGGGAGGATTTTTGAGAAAGAGCCTTTGCGTGATAGAAGAAGGAAGCTCCTTCTTCGTTGAAGAACATCCTCCTCTCCGTGAAGAACGGTTCTTCTCTGATGAAGAACATCGATCCCTCAACTTAGAACGACTCGGTGATCACGGTTCTTCATCCTCTTTTTCCTCCACGGCAAGGGAGAAGACACCGACGTAGGGAACTCTCCAACGACAACGCGCCTTCCTTCTTCATCTCCGCAACAAGTGAGGAGACGTCGTTTCCTCCTCGGACGTACCCCAACATCCATGGAATTGACGTCCGATCTCCGCGACGTCGTTCTCCGCGACGCCGTTCTCCGCGATGCCCGACGTGCGACGTCAAATATCCAAGTAGGGGTTTGTTGTTGCTTTATTTAATTATTTTCCGTTCTTGGTTCTAGCATGACAAACTTGAGGATGAACGTTTAAGTGTTATCTTCTAACGAGAGGGGGACCAGACCGCACAAACACGGCCGAACCCCCCTCCTTTGTTCTTGAATGTTTCTTGCGGAAGAAACGAGATAGCGTGGTGCCGTCGCACCACGCAGGAATCACACGGAAATTATTGCGCGGCGCCGTCGCGCCGCACCGTGGAAAGAATTATCATGAACGCGACGCCGTCGCGCCGCGTCGAAGGAAACCGAAGACGCCGCGGCCGGAGCGGGGCCGCGGCGGAGGGGCGCGGTGCCGTCGCACCGCGCCAGATGACGATGGCCGCGGCCGGTTCCGGGCTGCGGCGGATCGTGATGACCGGCGGCCAGCCGGGCCGCCGGTGCCGGAAGACGGAAAAGGACCGGCCCTTGCCGGTCCTGTTGACAAGAAGCCGGCTGGCCAGGTCGAGCCGGCCTGGTTGGTGGAAACCGGGGGAATTTAATTCCCCCAGGCAGTTATTTGGCCCCCCATTATGAGGGGGGCCAGTTTCACAAAGGGGGGGCAGGCGGCCCCCCGTTTCCAGCAAGCTTGGCCTTCGGCCGAGCTGGCAGTGCGCCCTGCGCGCCTGGCCGGGTCGACCCCGTCCGGGGCGGGTCGACCCAGTTCGGGCCATCCGGGGGGTCTCGGGCCGGGACGACCCGGGCCCGAAACCCCCGTTACCGAGCGGTTTGGTCAAATGCCCGTATCTTGGGCTACGGGCCTCCAAACGACTCGCCGTCAGCGGCAACGCGATCCTTGGATCGAGACGGTCGTTTCGGTATACTATACTCAAGGTGCACCTTCTTTTTCGGGAGCCTACGTGGTTAAAACTCCATAGTTAAGCGTGCTTGGCCTAGAGTAGTGATCAGGATGAGTGACCTCCTGGGAAGTTTCCCAGGGTGGGTGTGAGACGGAAAGGCCAATAAATAACAGACCGGCCGTCCGATTGACGCGCCGTCTGTTTCGTTGAATTCCTCTAAGTGAGATGGATCTTTTGGATTACTCCTCTCGAGGTTTGGATGCCGACGGAGTGCGGTCGGGTTGGATCGCACCAAAATCCAACCGGGCCCCCTAGAACGAAAATGCCAATAACTCTCAGACCGGGCGTCCGATTGACGCGCCGTCTGTTGCGTTGAGTTCCTGTTGACGATACAAAACTTTTGGCATCCTCCGCCCAAGTTTTGGATGCCGATGGATAGTGGCCGGGTTGGATCGCACCGAAATCCAACCGGTCCCCTAGAACGGAAAAGATGATATCTTTCTGACAGAACGTCCGTTTGACGAACCGTCGACGGCGTTGGTGATCTCGTTGAGAAACGGTCCCTATGAGTATACCCTATGAGAGTTCGGGGTACAGTTGAGATACGGCCGGGTTGGTTCGCTCACGAAACTAACCGGGCCCCTGAGACGAAAGGGCTAGTAACTCACAGACCGGGTGTCCGATTGACACGCCGTCTGTTGCGTTGAGACCCCTATGACGAGGCGGTCCTTTGAGATACTTCTTCATTGGACTTTGAGATACTTGGAGTATCGACCTGTAGCTCGTGGAGCGGACCCTCCCATTGATGAGCGTGCGGAGTACGGAGACCGTGTAGCTGACTGAGACCCGACGACTGCTGATCGAACGAATCGGTGTGTTACAGAGGTGCGCTTGGTTGTAGCGGCGCATGAGAGCGCTTGATTGTAGCGGCAGACCCACGACAGAGGTGCGCTTGGTTGTAGCAGCACATGGGAGCGCTTGGTTGTAGCGGCAGACCCACGACAGAGGTGCGCTTGGTTGTAGCGGCACATGGGAGCGCTTGGTTGTAGCCGCAGACCCACGACAGAGGTGCGCTTGGTTGTAGCGGCACATGGGAGCGCTTGGTTGTAGCGGCAGACCCACGACGGGAGAGCGCTTGGTTGTAGTAGCTGGCCTGCAGTACTCGATAGGTGGAGTTCTACATCAGTCTTAGGTTAGTGAGCAGTACCTCAGAGTCGTGACAAGACCACTGTACACTCTAGAGTCGGAGCTCTTCAGCAGTTACGGTTTTGATAATGAAAATCCTGGTTTGATTTGAGACTTTTGACCTTGTGTTTACCTCATTATTGAGATGGGTCACTTGATAACTTAGGTATATGTATGGGCATATACCTGGGTAGTAGTTATCCGTTGATTTCACAATCCTTGTGTTTCCTCATGATTGAGATGGGTTACTTGATAACTTAGGTATATGTATGGGCATATACCTAAGTAGAGGTTATCTGTTGAGATCTTCTATGTGGTTATCCTTGTTGGTTTTAGTGATACCTTGAGGGTATCAGGGTCCCTACTGAGTATCGTTATACTCACCCCTGCACGGGCTATGCCCGCACCTCGTTGTGTTGGTTGCAGACGACGACCAGTACTGACAGAGGCCGAGTGTTCGAGGACTGGACGGTTCCTGGAGGTGGACTATACGACGAGACGGTACCCAGAGGTGGACGTGATGATGAGGCGGTACCCGGAGGTGGATCACTGGGCGGGACATACTCGGAGCGGACGGCGGGACCCGAGGAGCAGAGGAGCTGTCTGTACCCACCCTTCAGGTGGGATTTCCAGTGGACAGCTCGGCGTAGCAGCTTTACTTTTCAGTTGCTGTTTTCCCTTTAGAGTTGTACTTTACATTTGGGCTTGTATTTCCGGACCCTTTTTTACTTTCCGCACTTACTGTTGTACTCAGTTTTTTCTTAGTGTTTACTTCTTCCGCTTGTACTCTGTGTGATTGTTTACTTTACAAAGGCAATGCCTTCCCTTTTTACCGGGATTTACACCTTGGTGCTAGTCGCCAGCCCCTGGCCTATGGAAGGTGGGCTTGGGGAAGTCACGACACGGGCCCCGAGGACGGGTCGTGACAAATTGGTATCAAAGGAGTTCGGTTCTACCACAGAACTTATGACTCTGACTTTTTCTTTCTGTGAAGCAATAGTTTTAAGAGTACCGAGTGTGGATTTCAGTTCAGGGAGTCCAGTGTTGGTGCGGGCGGCCAACGTATCCATACACTAGGACCCTGACAACTGATTTCTGACTTTGTGCATGAAAAAACTGATTGCGTGTGTGTTTTCAAAGGTTTACCCTTAAAACAGCTCAAACCAGGTCAACTCACCAGGTATAATCGTTTGACCGTGTTACGTTGTTGCTTTCAGGATGCCTTTTCTCGGACGACCAGCTAGAGCCCAGAGGGATGTGCGTTCTGATAGCCTGTCGAGTGACGAGGCTTCGGTACAGGGCCCTCTTGCAGTTGAGGCACTAGTAGAGGCACCAGCGGTACTACCATACGTTGGGCCACCGATGCCACTAGCCCCAGCAGTAGGTGATGCACGCTATTTGAGTGCGCTGCACGAGTTCCAGCGCCAGAGGCCACCCAGGTTCCAGGGAGGGACGGACTCGCAGGCGGCTGAGGATTGGCTGGAGGCTGTGGTGAGAGTCTTCAGGCTAGTAGGGACGCCGACAGACTTCGTGGAGATCTTTGTTGCCAGCCTCCTTCAGGAAGCAGCAGGAAGGTGGTGGAGTCACTTGTTCCAGTTTTGTGACGGGATGACCTTCGAATGGGAAGACTTCGAGACCTTCTTCAGGGTGAAGTTTGTGCCAGTAGCTCTACACCCCGAGCGTGTACAGGAGATTCTGCCTTTGTCGCAGGATTTTCGATCAGTTGCCAAGTCATCTGTGGGCAGTAGACAGATGATGCAGAGGTCCAGGAGGACCAGACCAGCAGTTGGACGATCTCGGGTTTTAGGACCGGTGGTGAAAGGCACCCGGGGTGGGAACATAGCTAGGTGTGCCAGAAGAAGATTGTGTTACTCATGCGGAGGAAAGGGTCACCTGGCACGTGACTGTCCGAATCCTCGTACGGTTGATCAGCGGGTGTTGGAGGAGCCACCGAGACAAAAGCATCGACTAGTGCTTGAGCAACAGCCGAGTAGTGGACAAGGCAGTAGAGCTCCGAGAGTAGGTGGGCAGTAGAGGAACTAGTTGATACGTCCTTTGTACTTCTAGTTCCATGTTGCTTTTGTATTCGTGTCTTTGTACTATGAGCTGCAATAATAAAAATACACTTATCTTTGAGATGTTTTCTTTCTTGTCCTTTTGTTTGGTTGATACTGAGTGGCCCTGGTTAAACTGTTGACTTGATCCTCACTTTCGAGATTTCTACTGGAGGGGAACCAGTGACCTCACAATGATGCCGACAGTGTGACTCGACCCTTGGAGGCGAGAGTGACAGTTGGATCTCTTAGTAGATACGTCGAGGCCTTACGACGTCATCCATGGCATGAATGCATCATTCATGTCAGGATTGACTATATTAGGCAACGAATGTGGTTCATCCAGGGGATGAGACCAGATTTCTCTTATCGGCAAAGAAGAAATCATAGCAGCTCTTGTGAGACTAAAGGAGGTCCAGGAAATCCAAGAGAGGATGAAGACTGCACAGTACAGTAAGAAACAGGAAACCGGTGCCAGTCTTAGAGACTCGGGCATGTTAAAGAAGAGGAAGCTTAAAGGAGAGATGAGTCTACGAAGCAGCAGACGTGGAGGTAGAGCTAGGAGAGCAGCATGAGGTGGTGTACATCCTAACTTTGTACAACCACCCGCCTTAGTTATTCCTGCCAGGCTCAGGGAGCTGGAGGGCGGAGGAAGAGTGCGGCTGCATGCGGTCAAGGAGTGTGACCCAATGGCTCTAGAAATGATTCAAGGGACAGTCTGTGTCCACTACTCGCTTCTGTAGTAACGTACGTCGATGTGAATCATTCCTCGCTTTCACAATCTTGTCCCAGACCTAGAGCTTCCGGTAAGCCGTGGACTTGACCCTCACGTCTGGAGATACCTTGGGAGGAGACTCGATAATCACACTTACGCCGACGGTGTGGTCAGACCCTCGAGGCAAGAGTTTCGGTTGGAATCTCTTGGTGGCAGCGTCGAGGCCTTACGACGTTAGTTTGAGTATGGAATGGGCAATAACTGTTCATACTCAAATTGACAGTTTTAGGCAAACGTCGGGATGGGTTTTCCTTGGTCGGCGGAAAAGGAAACCCCAGACAGCGCAGGTTAACTCTTGCACAGGAGGGTGCAACCGATCACTCTTGAGTCGGTCAACCTTACCCTCGTGACAGAAGCCTTTAGAGTTCTAGTTCTAACAGAAAATGGAGACCTCTAGAGTTCGAGGATGACGATCACGTCCTTATACGGGTCTCACCTCGACGAGGTTTACGGAGATGTGGCCAAGGCGGAAAGTTATCTCCGGGGTTCGGCGGACCTTTCTTAGGTCCCCAGCTGGGTTGGCGAGGTGGGTTACTGCTTGACCCATTCACCGCAGTTGCACCAGGTGCACGACGACTTCCACGTATCTCAACTGAGGAGATACGTGCTCGACCCTTCGCATACCATCGACCATGAGGAGCTGGATGATGGCGATGGGGTGTCTTTCACGGAGATTCCAGTGGGGATCAAGGATCGACAGGAGCAGATTCTAAGAGGACAATCGATTCCTCGGGTGCACTTTCTTTGGTAGTACGAAACCTCCAGGTGAGCACATAGGAGCGGAAGGCTCAGATGCGTACTCGGTACTGCTTTTGTGACCCTAGTTTGTGTTGAAGCTTTACGAGGACGTAAAGCCTTGAGGTGAGAGTAATGTAAAGATCCGGAAATTTCAAGGAAATTTTTTTTCTTAATTTTCTTTGGAATTTTACAAGAACACAGTTTCTGACAGCGCCTGATTCCGAGGCCCGGTGTGCCCGGAATTAATTTCCGAAGTTTGGCTCGGGTACGTTCAGTGAACGAGCGAGCGGGAATTTCTATCTTTTGAACCGGTGCCCAGAATCGAATTCCGAGGGCACCGATGGAACCGCAACACCGGTATTTTCTTAAGAACGCCATTTCCGAAGTTGCGTTTATCCGAGAGAAGATGATAAAAATTGTGGAAGTTTAATTTATAACTTAACTACAATTTTTATTTTCTTGTTAAGTAGATTAAGTGTTATGTTACAACACTTGACCCTTTCTTAAGTGGTTTTAACCTATTTAAGGGAGTTAGGGGTGGGACTCACTTAGAGTTAACCACCCATGGAAGGATTTAAGGTGAGGTGGGGCCCACACGAACCCCACCCCTTCACTTTTCCCATAACCCCCTAACTCCCTCTTTATTTTGAAACTCCTCACCTCCCTCTTTATTTTGAAACTCCTCACCTCCCTCTTTATTTTGAAACTCTTTCTCTCCCTCTCTCCCTCATAACTCATGCCAACTAGCACTTAAATTAAGTTATTGAAACTCTTAATCAATTAAGTGTTTGAATTTTGAACTTACAATGCATGGCATGATTAAAATAAAATAAGGGGAAACCTTGTTTTATTTGGAGGTTGAATTGTGGTGGGATGATTTTTGAGAAAGAGCCTTTGTGTGATAGAAGAAGGAAGCTCCTTCTTCGTTGAAGAACATCCTCCTCTCTGTGAAGAACGGTTCTTCTCCAATGAAGAACATCGATCCCTCAACTTAGAACGACTCGGTGATCACAGTTCTTCATCCTATTTTTCCTCCACGGCAAGGGAGAAGACACCGACGTAGGGAACTCTCCAACGACAACGCGCCTTCCTTCTTCATCTCCGCAACAAGTGAGGAGACATCGTTTCCTCCTCGGACGTACCCCAACATCCATGGAATTGACGTCCGATCTCCGCGACGTCGTTCTCCGCGACGCCGTTCTCCGCGACGCCCGACGTGCGACGTCAAATATCCAAGTAGGGGTTTGTTGTTGCTTTATTTAATTATTTTCCGTTCTTGGTTCTAGCATGACAAACTTGAGGATGAACGTTTAAGTGTTATCGTCTAACGAGAGAGGGACCGGACCGCACAAACACGGCCGAACCCCCCTCCTTTGTTCTTGAATGTTTCTTGCGGATGAAACGAGATAGCGTGGTGCCGTCGCACCACGCGAGAATCACACGGAAATTATTGCGCGGCGCCGTCGCGACGCCGTCGCGCCGCGTAGAAAGAAATCGAAGACGCCGTGGCCGGAGCAGGGCCGCGGCGGAGGGGCGCGGTGCCGTCGCACCGCGCCGGATGATGATGGCCGCGACCGGTTCCGGGCCGCGGCGGATCGTGATGACCGGCGGCCAGCCGGGCCGCCGGTGCCGGAAGACGGAAAAGGACCGGCCCTTGCCGGTCCTGTTGACAAGAAGCCGGCCGGCCAGGTCGGGCCGGCCGGGTTGGTGGAAACCGGGGGAATTTAATTCCCCCGGGTAGTTATTTGGCCCCCCATTATGAGGGGGGCCAGTTTCACAAAGGGGGGGGCAGGCGGCCCCCCGTTTCCAGCAAGCTCGGCCTTCGGCCGAGCTGGCAGCGCGCCCTGCGCACCTTGCCGGGCCGGGTCGACCCCGTCCAGGGCGGGTCGACCCGGTTCGGGCCATCCGGGGGGTCTCGGGCTGGGACGACCCGGGCCCGAAACCCCCGTTACCGAGCGGTTTGGTCAAATGCCCGTATCTTGGGCTACGGGCCTCCAAACGACTCGCCGTCAGCGGCAACACGATCATTGGATCGAGACGGTCGTTTTGGTATACTATACTCAAGGCGCATATTCCTTTTCGGGAGCCTACGTGGTTAAAACTCCATAGTTAAGCGTGCTTGGCCTAGAGTAGTGATCAGGATGGGTGACCTCCTGAGAAGTTTCTCAGGGTGGGTGTGAGACGGAAAGACCAATAAATAACAGACCGGGCGTCTGATTGACGCGCCGTCTGTTTCGTTGAATTCCTCTAAGTGAGATGGATATTTTGGCTTACTCCGCTTGAGGTTTGGATGCCGACGGAGTGCGGTCGGGTTGGATCGCACCGAAATCCAACCGGCCCCCTAGAACGAAAAAGCCAATAACTCTCAGACCGGGTGTCCGATTGACGCGCCGTCTGTTGCGTTGAGTTCCTGTTGATGATACGGAACTTTTGGCATCCTCCGCCCGAGTTTTGGATGCATATGGATAGTGGCCGGGTTGGATCGCACCGAAATCCAACCGGGCCCCTGGAACGGAAAAGCTGATATCTTTCTGACAGAACGTCCGTTTGACGAACCGTCGGCGGCGTTGGTGATCTCATTGAGAAGCGGTCCCTATGAGTATACCCTATGAGAGTTCGGGGTACAGTTGAGATACGGCCGGGTTGGTTCGCTCACGAAACCAACCGGGCCCCTGAGACGAAAGGGCTAGTAACTCACAGACCGGGCGTCCGATTGACGCGCCGTCTGTTGCGTTGAGACCCCTATGACGAGGCGGTCCTTTGAGATACTTCTTCGTTAGACTTTGAGATACTTGGAGTATCGAACTGTAGCTCGTGGAGCGGACCCTCCCAGTGACGAGCGTGCGGAGTACGGAGACCGTGTAGCTGACTGAGACCCGACGACTGCTGATCGAACGACTCGGTGTGTTACAGAGGTACGCTTGGTTGTAGCGGAACATGGGAGCGCTTGGTTGTAGTGGAAGACCCACGAAAGAGGTGCGCTTGGTTGTAGCGGCACATGGGAGCGCTTGGTTGTAGCGGCAGACCCACGACAGAGGTGCGCTTGGTTGTAGCGGCACATGGGAGCGCTTGGTTGTAGCGGTAGACCCACGACAGAGGTGCGCTTGGTTGTAGCGGCACATGGGAGCACTTGGTTGTAGCGGCAGACCCACGACAGGAGAGCGCTTGGTTGTAGCAGCTGGCCCGCAGTACTCGATAGGTGGAGTTCTACATCATTCTTAGGTTAGTGAGCAGTACCTCGAAGTCATGACAGGACCACTGTACACCTCAGAGACGGAGCTCTTCAGCAGTTACAGTTTCGATAATGAAAATCCTGGTTTGAGCTGAGACTTTTGACCTTGTGTTTACCTCATGATTGAGATGGGTCACTTGATAACTTAGGTATATGTATGGGAATATACCTGGGTAGTAGTTATCCGTTGATTTCACAATCCTTGTGTTTCCTCATGATTGAGATGGGTTACTTGATAACTTAGGTATATGTATGGGCATATACCTAAGTAGAGGTTATCTGTTGAGATCTTCTATGTGGTTATCCTTGTTGGTTTTAGTGAGACCTTGAGGGTCTCAGGGTCCCTACTGAGTATCGTTATACTCACCCCTGCACGGGCTATGCCCGCACCTCGTTGTGTTGGTTGCAGACGACGGCCAGTTCTGACAGAGGCCGAGTGTTCGAGGACTGGACGGTACCTGGAGGTGGACTATACGACGAGATGGTACCCAGAGGTGGACGTGACGACGAGGCGGTACCCGGAGGTGGATCACTGGGCGGGACATACTCGGAGCGGACGGCGGGACCCGAGGAGCAGAGGAGCTGTCTGTACCCACCCTTCAGGTGGGATTTCCAGTGGACAGCTCGGCATAGCAGCTTTACTTTTCAGTTGCTGTTTTCCCTTTCGAGTTGTACTTTACAGTTGGGCTTGTATTTCCGGCCCCTTTTTACTTTCCGCACTTACTGTTGTACTCAGTTTTTTCTTAGTGTTTACTTCTTCTGCTTGTACTCTGTGTGATTGTTTACTTTACAAAGGCAATGCCTTCCCTTTTTACCGGGATTTACGCCTTGGTGCTAGTCGCCAGCCCCTGGCCTATGGAAGGCGGGCTTGGGGTAGTCACGGCACGGGCCCCGAGGACGGGTCGTGACATGAGCGGTAGAATACATTATGAGAATAAAAAAGTAAAACACATAAGATATCCATAGAAGAAAGAAGTTGATTCAACATCCAAGCCTTCTCCACATCTTCCACCATCAGAGTTATCATGTTGTCTTCCTCTTTTATAGTAGATTTCCCCTCATCTTTATATATGTATTAATCTATTATATCCCCTTTCTCTTTTTAATTCATTTTATCTCTGTTATACATTCCCATTCTTCTTTATATTTATTCGTATAACAATTTAGATTCATTAGAAGGTTATCATTGGTTTTTGGAGTTCTCCATCATTATTCTAGGAATATGAGGCCCTCATTCATAGGTTTACATAATTTTCTCCAAGGAAATGGGATGTACATTTTAGAAATCACATGAATATCGAGTATTTTATATTATATTGAAACAAATTTTACAAAATGGATAGAAACCAGGGTGGATACCCATTATGGAATCTAATTCCCATCATGAATGCCTCTTCCTGGAGTTGGTAAATCCATATCCTCCTTGATAACAACTCTTTCATCCAAAAAAACACTCAAATTCCATATTCAAAAACTCACTAGGATGGCTAGTATCTAAAATGTAGAAGAATTTATGTTATGATTCTTCATTTACCCCTGGCCCATCAGAAAGAATAATGTTGTGGACACCTTATCCTTGAAAAACACAACACTACCACATTTGTAACCTCTATGGATTAATTTAAACAATATATCAGATATTATTATCATAAACTCTGGTTAAAGTTATCCAAAATGTTTTATTTAATTTATATAGCGTATCCACAACCTTCGGTTCAAGACCCATGATTGTGATGACACAATGGTCAAGCCCGCGATATAGTGGGTGTTAATTATCCAATGCCTCATATTCTTCTCTAAATCTTCCATAGTGATACAATGACACAACAAAACCAGAAATGGTGTCACCATGGATATGCGACTTTTGTTTATTTATTTGGACATCATAGTTGTCTAATTTAGTTCATGTTATCATTCATGAATTTTTCACAATATATGAAATTCATGGGAGTCATCCCGGTCTCTAGATGTTATCCACGACATCTCCTGACATTGATAATATAATTTTGTCTAGCTGATGAGATATCTCATTAGAATCTATGTAAAACTAAAATGAGATATAAAACACTTAATTAATACTTTTACACCTCACCAAGGACCCTTGGATCATTCTCATAAAAGATAAAGGCAATCTGAATGCATTTGGTCGGATTTTCATAGGTCAGTTGTTGTTTTCAATTAAAATTGTGTCCATTTTAAACAAAAGAGAGACCCTTTGAGTGATAGCGGACACACCATGCCTCAGATTGAGGCCATGATGACTTGTACACATCACAAAGGACCCTTGGACTATTCTCTTAATTGATCAAGGCAATCAAAATGTGTTTGGTTGGATTTCCGTAGGTTAGTTGTTGTTTTCACTTAAAATCATGTCCATTTTAAACAAAAGAGAGACCCTTTGAGTGATAGAGGCCACACCGTGCCTCAGATTGAGGCGGAGTTGACTCATACACATCAAAAAGGACCTGTGGATCGTTATCCTAAAGTATCAAGACAATCCGAATGCGTTTGGTCAGATTTTCATACGTCAGTTGTTGTTTTCACTTAAAATCGTGTCCATTTTAAACAAAATAGAGACCCTTTGAGTGGTACGGGCCACACCGTGCCTTGGATTGATGATGAGTTGAATAATAAACATCACCAAGGACCTTTGGATCATTCTACTAAAGGATCAAGATAATCCGAATGCATTTGGTCATATTTTCGTATGTCCGTTGTTGTTTTCACTTTAAATCGTGTCCATTTTAAAAAAAAATAGAGACCCTTTGGGTGGAAACGGCCACATCGTGCCTCAGATTGAGGCGAGGATGACTCTTACATGTCACCAAGGACCCCTGTATCGTTCTCATAAAAGATCAAGGCAATCTGAATGCATTTGGTCATATTTTCATAGGCCAGTTGTTGTTTTCAATTAAAATTGTGTTCATTTTAAACAAAAGAGAGACCCTTTGGGTGATAGCGGCCACAACATATCTCAGATTGAGGCGTGGATGACTCTTACACATCACAAAGGACGTGTGGATCATTCTCATAAAATATCAAGACAATACAAATGCGTTTGGTCGGATTTTCATAGTTCAGTTATTGTTTTCACTTAAAATCGGGTCCATTTTATACAAAATAGAGACCCTTTGAGTGGTACCAGACACACCATGCCTCAAATTGAGGCGGGGATGACTCATACATGTCACCAAGGACTCTTGGATCGTTCTCAAAAAAGATCAAGGCAATACATATGCGTATTTTCGGATTTTCATATGTCAGTTGTTGTTTTCAATTAAAATTGTGTCCATTTTAAATAAAAGAGAGACCCTTTGAGTGCTAGCGGCCACACTGTGCCTCATATTGAGGTGGGGATGAATCTTACATGTCACAAAGGACCCATGGATCATTATCCTAAAGTATCAAGGCAATCCGAATGCGTTTGGTTGGATTTCCGTAGGTCAGTTGTTGTTTTCACTTAAAATCATGTCCATTTTAAACAAAAGAGAGACCCTTTGAGTGCTAACGGTCAAAATGTGCCTCGGATTGAGGCGAAGTTGAATCAAAATGTCACAAAGGACCTTTGGATTGTTATCCTAAAGGATCAAGACAATCCAAATGCGTTTGGTCAGATTTTCATACATCAGTTGTTGTTTTCACTTAAAATTGTATCCATTTTAAACAAAATAGAGACCCTTTGAGTGGTACTGTCCACACCATGCCTCAGATTGAGGAAATTTTGACTCTTACATGTCACCAATGACCCTTGGATCGTTATCATAAAATATAAAGGAAATTAAAATGCGTTTGGTCAGATTTTCATAGGTTAGTTGTTGTTTTCAATTAAAATTGTGTCCATTTTAAACAAAAGAGAGACCCATTGAGTGCTAGCAGCCACACCATGACTCGGATTGAGGATGGGTTGAATCTTACACATCACCAAAGACCCATGGATTGTTCTCCTAAAATATCAAGACAATCCGAATGCGTTTGGTCAGATTTTCGTACGTCATTTTTTTGTTTTCACTTAAAATTGTGTCCATTTTAAACAAAATAGAGACCCTTTGAGTGGTATCGGCCACACCGTGCCTCTGATTGAGGCGGGGATGACTCTTACACATCACCAAGGACTCTTTTATAATTCTAATAAAATATCAAGGCTATCCAAATGAATTTGGTCAGATATTCATAGGTCAGTTGTTGTTTTCAATTAAAATCGTGTCCATTTTAAACAAAAGAGAGACCCTTTGAGTGATAGCGGCCACACCATGCCTTATATTGAGGCGGGGATGACTCATACTCATCAAAAAGGACCCCTGGATCGTTCTCATAAAATATCAAGGTAATCTGAATGCGTTTGGTCAGATTTTCATAGGCCAGTTGTTGTTTTCAATTAAAATTGTGTCCATTTTAAACAAAAGAGAGACCCTTTGAGTGGTAGAGGCCACACCGTGCCTCATATTGAGGAAGGGTTGACTCATAATAGTCAAAAAGGACATTTTTATCGTTCTCCTAAAGGATAAACACAATCCGAATTCTTTTGGTCAGATTTCCGTAGGTTAGTTGTTGTTTTCAATTAAAATCGTGTCCATTTTAAACAAAAGAGAGACCCTTTGAGTGGTACTGGCCACACAGTGCCTCAGATTGAGTTGGGGATGACTCTTAGATATCACAAAAGACCCTTTAATCGTTCTAATAAAGGATCAAGGCAATCCGAATGCGTTTGGTCAGATTTCCATAGGCCAGTTGTTGTTTTCAATTAAAATTGTGTCCATTTTAAACAAAAGAGAGACCCTTTGAGTGATAGTAGAAACACCGTGCCTAGGATTGAGGCAGTAATGACTATTACATGTCAAAAAGGACCAGTGGATAATTCTCATAAAGGATCAACACAATCCTAATGCGTTTGGTTGGATTTCCGTAGGTTAGTTGTTGTTTTCACTTTAATCGTGTCCATTTTAAACAAAAGAGAGACCCTTTGCGTGCTAGCGGCCACAATGTGCCTCAGATTGAGGAGAGGTTGACTCATACACATCAAAAAGTACCATTTTATCATTCTTTTAAAGTATCAAGACAATCCGAATGCGTTTGGTCATATTTTCATAGGTTAGTTGTTGTTTTCAATTAAAATGGTGTCCATTTTAAACAAAAGAGAGACCCTTTGAGTGCTAGCGGCCACAACGTGCCTCAGATTGAGGCGGGGTTGACTCTTACATGTCAAAAATGACCTGTGGATCATTCTCCTAAAGGATCAAGACAATCCTAATGTGTTTGGTAGGATTTTCGTACATCAGTTGTTGTTTTCACTAAAAATCATGTCCATTTTAAACAAAATAGAGACCCTTTGAGTGGTACCGGACACACCGTTCCTTGGATTGAGGTGGGGATGACTCGTACATGTCATCAATGACACTTGGATTGTTATCATAAAAGATCAATGTAATCCTAATGTGTTTGGTCGGATTTTCATAGGTCAGTTGTTGTTTTCAATTAAAATCGTGTCCATTTTAAACAAAAGAGAGACCCTTTGAGTGCTAGCGGCCACACCGTGCCTCGGATTAAGGAGAGGATGACTCGTACACATCACCAAGGACACTTGGATCATTCCCTGAAATGATCAAGGCAATCCGAATGCGTTTGGTCGGATTTTCATAGGTCAGTTGTTGTTTTCAATTAAAATTGTGTCCATTTTAAACAAAAGAGAGACCCTTGGAGTGCTAGCGGCCACACCGAGCCTCGGATTGAGGCAGGGTTGACTTTTACATGTCACAAAGGACCCATGGATAGTTCTACTAAAGGATCAAGGCAATCCGAATGTGTTTGGTTGGATTTTCGTACGTCAGTTGTTGTTTTCACTGAAAATCATGTCCATTTTAAACAAAATAGAGACCCTTTGAGCGGTACCGGCCACACCATGACTCGGATTGAGGCGAGGATGACTTTTACACATCACCAAGGACCCTTGGATCGTTCTCATAAAATATCAAGGCAATCCTAATGCGTTTGGTCATATTTCTGTAGGTTAGTTGTTGTTTTCACTTAAAATCATGTCCATTTTAAACAAAAGAGAGACCCTTTGAGTGCTAGCGGCCACACCATGCCTCATATTGAGGCAGGGATGACTCTTACACATCAAAAAGGACCATTTTATTGTTATAATAATGGATCAAAACAATCCAAATTCATTTGGTCAGATTTCCGTAGGTCAGTTGTTATTTTCACTTAAAATCGTGTCCATTTTAAACAAAAGAGAGACCCTTTGAGTGCTAGCGGCCACACCGTGCCTCGGATTGAAACAGGGTTGACTTGTACACGTCACAAAGGACCCTTGGATTGTTCTCCTAAATTATCAAGACAATCCTAATGTTTTTGGTTGTATTTCTGTTGGTCAGTTGTTGTTTTCACTTAAAATCATGTCCATTTTAAACAAAAGAGAGACCCTTTGAGTGCTAGCGGCCACACCATGCCTCAGATTGAGGCGAGGTTGACTCGTACATGTCAAAAATGACCCTTGGATCTTTCTTCTAATGTATAAAGACAATCCGAATGTGTTTGGTCTAATTTTCATAGGTTAGTTGTTGTTTTCAATTAAAATTGTGTCCATTTTAAACAAAAGAGAGACCCTTTGAGTGCTAGCGGCCACACTGTGCCTCAGATTGAGGTAGGGATTACTTGTACATGTCACCAAGGACCCTTGGATCATTCTCATAAAAGGAAATACAAATTCATTTTGTCATATTTTCATAGGTTAGTTTTTTTTTTCACTTAAAATCGTGTCCATTTTAAACAAAATAGAGACCCTTGGAGTGGTTCAGCATTCTTGCATGTTTCTGGTGAAAATCATCTGTTAAAATGGGAAAATGACTCATTGGAGAAATGATTTTTTATTTAATAACAATTAAAATTTTCCTACAAAAATTTACATACAACAATGTTTCATCTTTTGATCCCCTTAACCCCTCTAAAAAATGACCACCAATTGTACATGTCCCCAGGTCAGATCTTCATTGTATTTGTGTACAATCTGCCATCAGGTATGCGGACCACTCATTTTTGAACACATCTATATCGTCTTGTGAGTATGAGGCTTTTCGACAGTTATATTATTACTACAGAATATAAAAATAAAGAATTAATAAATAACATAATTGAACTAGTAGTTGTTTTTGAAAATACCTCTTTAGGGATGATAGTTTGTTGATGAAAAATGATCTATTTCATAAATTTACAAACATAATAACTGCAATCACTATCATTTGTTTGTTTTGGAAACTGAAAAAAATTGATCATTAGGAGAATAAGTAACTTGTGTTGAGATGTGTTTGGATAGTGAAATTTTATTATATATACCCTGATATTTGTCCAGACGTAGTACTTGCTCACCTCCTTATGCTTAGCCCATATCCTCATTCCTTTTTAGATGATAATGATACACCAACCTATCATAAAAGAATCCTCAGTAAAATATAATATAAATTATATTACTTGATGTTTAGACCTAAAACATAAGATGTAGTGTCTTACAGATTCACAAAATCCATCATGTGTGGTCAGTTTGATGGATATCCTTGCTTTGAATCCAGAAAATAAATCTTTGGAGTATCCAAGTTCACCGAAATTAGAAACCAATGTTTCCTAAAAACACAAAAAAGAATAATTAATAAAAGAAGTGAAAATATAATTGATATGCTTTAATCGTAGAGCATTACCCCTGCATGGTTGGTATTAAGAAAAGTCTGTCATCTATAATCTTGCTTTTAAATGTTTTCAGCAAGCCGTTCACTATTGCATCCCTTTTTAATGGATCTATTTTTGTTAGGTGTATTGATGTGATATGAGGACTAATGAGTCCAAATCTTAGCTCAAGGGAAAATTCCTTCAACTATTTTCATAAATGCATCTATCAACAATATAAAATGAATTTAGTCATAATTTTCACATTAGATCAACTTTTAGAAAATCAATTCATGGAAACATACCTCATATATAAATTTACAACTATGAAGCCTAGCCAACCATTTTAAAGGATCTCATTTACATTTTCAGCAGCAATGAAATCTTGACTTTCCTCTCCATATATATTCTCTTAGAAAACCACTATATGACTATTACCATATTTTAGCTTTGTATCCACATGAGTCTTCAATGCTAGTAAATGTGGATAGAGAATAGGTGGTGTTATTGTGCTTTCAGTAGCTCCTTGGGATCAGTTGGTTGATCCTTTATATGGTTTTGAGCCGGCGTTTTTCACCCCCTTACCTTTCTCCATCTATAACAACAATCATTGGTTCATACCCTTTTTTCATTAATTGTTAAGGGTTTAGCATGAAAAAAATGGAAATAAATACCTCTTTGTCCTCATGTACTCTTACATGTTGTGATGGCCATGCAATGAATGTCCTAATAGCTTTTTCGACCGTATGAATATCATCTTCATCAAGTGGAATAGGTAGCTCTACATTTGGCTCATGAGCTACAGTAATCATCACTTTCAGATGATCTTTCGGAAGTGGTCTATTATGCAGTGTGGCATCTAGGATATTGAACACTATATCCCTCGCTAAAAGGTGATAGGTGGGTGTTGATAGATATAAATCACAATCATTATCACCCTATAGAAGATCATTACAGAAAAATTATCAGTGTTTTTCTGATTCACATTTCAGGGGAACAGTTATTAGAATATTTATTACCACAGCTAAGATAGTTCCTTGAGGCGAATGGCTCGCCTCAAAGCTAGTGGTGGGTGGGGCGGGATGATCGCGCACTGGTTGTTCCTGAGTTGTGTCTTTCCTTTTCTTCCCACCCATAAAAGTTTCTAGAAACTCTCCCTGCCATTGCAATCATTCTTCAAGGGTTGCTATTTTTTCTCTCATTTGTTCCAATTTTTCATCTGTATCATCCATTTTTTTCTTCTTCTCAAAATATACTCGGGGTGTCACCCCAAACCCTGCACCTCTGACACGACCGTATTTTTCTGGCTACTTCAAAGCCGTCGATTATAGGTCTATATCCACTACAGGAGTAGCTGATTCATGTGACTGTCGGATATAGGAAAATAACTAATTATTTTTATATAATAGCAATTTAAAACAAATCTTTTTATCATCGTTTCATACTTACACATATTTCCCACACTTTCTGTGTGTTCTCATCTACTAACTTCCCTTCTTTGTTCACACGTCCCTCCTTCCATAGCACATGACATGGGATGGAAGTGCATTTGGTTTTAGACTCATCAATCTACATATAAACATAGAAAGATAATTATGATGTTGTTTATTAGCACCTAACAATATTACTGTAAATTTAAAATACATACCATTTTCTTTTCCAATGAAGCGTACCCCATCCTTGCTTTACGATAGGGGTATGTTGGTTTTGATGCACGTTCCTTATTTTTAGTACAAAGTTTCTATTTCATAAATGAAATATTGACAATCAAAGTGATAAATACAGGTATCATCAAACAAAGTATTATCACCCACAATGTTCCTGAAACTTCTCATCCCCACGGAAGCCAATAAATGCATCCCATACTTCTTGGGATATCAAGTAAGTGTAGACAATGGGTGAGTGCGAGTTTATTTTACCTTTGGAATCTTTCAGGTGACATCTTGTTAAAATAGTGTGAAAACCTCGATGAATCCTTCCTGCAAGCCTTATTACATAATCCTTGTGTGAATCGTCTACTATAAATGTACTATGCAAGAGATTGAGAAGAGTAAGACATTGTTTAATTATTTTATTTGCTAGTAAATTAAAGAAATAAATTCATAATGTTACCGTAATTTCTTCCCAGATCACAGCCTTCATCCCGGACACAACATGGTTCCATTAATCTATGTCAATCGACACACATTTCTGAGTGAAAAATCCAATGTAGCTACTAAACATAGCCTTGTTGGGATTCACATGTTGGCCTCGTGCATTCCATCCGACTTCAAATTTGATGCCTCTGCTTTTCTCCTTAAGAATTTTGGATAACACCGTCAAACTACGACGTGCCAGTGTTTTCTGTGACATCAGTCCTTCATTACCTACCATTTCATCGATATCAACATCATCTATATGTTCATCTGAAATGGTATCAACGGCATGTGCTGATGGTTGTTGGACCTCAACACTAGGAGCGGCAGGAGCCGCATCAGCAGGAGAAGCAGCAGCCGCAACAGGAGCAGCATGAGTAGTAGGAGCCGCAGTAGGAGGAGTAGCAGGAGAAAAAGGATCCACAGTAGGAGCAGCAGCAGGAGCTGCAGGAGCAGCAGGAGCAGCAGCAGCCGTAGCAGCAGCAGTTTGAGAGACTTGTTCAACCTCAAGGTTAGGAGCACCAGAATGTGCAGAAGTCATTATCTGCAAAAGTGGTTGAAAAATTAATTTAGATTACATAAATTCAGTAATGATAAGATAATAACATGAGATAACAAGATCTATATTAAAAACAAAATATAACCTGTTTATTGAACTCTCTTTATTTTTTTCAAAGGTTGAAGGGATTTGACACCTCTATTGATTATCAAAATCCCTTCATTGTGGTCTCCTCTAACATACAAAACATCATCTGCATTGGGACCGCTCTGAAATTATTGCGACATACCACTAAAAGGATCGTCCTCAACTGAATTTTCATCAGAACCTTCAGTATTTTTGGATGATAACAGAATAATTGACCACTTTTGGTTTGCAGGACCTGGAATATAAAAAATTTGTACCACTTGTGATGCCATTATAAGTTGTTTGTCTTTGTACCATTCTTTACTAAAATCAACTTTCACAAATACCTATTCATCTATTTTAACTCCACTATTGTTATCAACCCATTTTCATTGAAAAATCAGCAATTGGAATGTCATATAATCCAACTCCCATATTAGTTTGATAGTTCCAAAGTATGACATATTTTCATAAATTGGATTTCTTTCCTTACTACCAAAAACATGCATCGCTTCAGCCACTAGTGTAACTCCACTATTTTTCATGGTACTATCTTCATCATGTTAATCTGTATAGAATGTATAACCATTAATTACATGACCAATGTAAGATAATAAATACACACTTGGTCCAGTGGATAACCATCGAAGTCGTTCTGACATTGAATTTAGATTTTCATCTAACTGCTTAAAAATATGGTCCTGAAACCATCCTATAAACTGGTGATTATGTGTATCTGATAACCATTTTTCAGCCTTTGATGGATTCAAATGCCTAAGAATTTATTTGTGAGTTTCAATATATGGATCAACCTCCCAACTGTTATGAAAAACATAAATATGGGCCTGCTCCCAATCTGTAATACTGATTGTCAAAACTTCTCTTCCAAAAATTTCCTCACCCTCAATGCGTCCAGTGTGATGAGATTTTGGGAGACCAATGCTTTCTACATCAGATAGGTATTCAGTACAAAATTCAATGGCTTCCTCAACAATATATTGCTCCACTATACAACCCTTTGGCCGACATCGATTTTTGATATACCCTTTCAAAATCTTCATATACCATTCACCAGGATACATCCATCTATAGTGTATAGGACCACAAAGTCGAATCTCTCTCACAAATTGAATCATCAAATGAACCATCATATCAAAGAATGTTGGTGGGAAGAACATTTCTAATTCACATAATATGATGACAATTTCTTTTTCCATAGCTGGCAATTTCTCCGGGTCTAAAACTTTGCTTAATATAGCTTTGAAAAACGAAATAAAGTTTTTTTAACGTATGACGAAAATTCGTGGAAAAAATGGAACGTAAAGCTATAGGAATTAGATCTTGCATCAAAACATGGAAATCATGTGATTTAAAAACTTTTAACTTCAAATAATTCATTGAAAAAATGTTCTTGATATTTGATGAGTACCGCTCTGGAACCTTTACATCATTGAAGAAGTTGCAAAACTAATATCTCTCCTCCCTAGAAAGAGTATAAGCAGTTGGAGGAAGAAACATTCGATTTTCACCCTTCACGGGAGACAACTCTTCTCTTATTCCCATGTCAACCATGTACAACCTTACCTTAATTCCATATTTTGTTTTTCCAGGGGAATTTAGTAACGTTCCGATAACACTGTCACATACATTTTTTCCCACATGCATCACATCAAGAAAATGTCTGACGTACAAAAAATTCCAGTATGGTAATTCAAAAAAAACTGATCTCTTTTTCCAACCGATTTTCATAAGGTTTTTCGAAAATGGTTTACCAAAAATAGTGTTTAGATCTTTTACTTTCTCAAACAGCTGATCACCTATTAGTGGAGATAGTGTTGCGCATTGTTCTGAACTTCCATTGAATGATGTCGTCCAAGATTGGTACTTATGCTGACGAGGTAGAAATCTACGATGTCATAGAAACATAGATTTTGATGAATGTTTCAACCTAATTTATTCTGTATCTTCTTCGCACACGGGACACCCTTGAGTTACTTTAATGCTATATCCTGACAAATTTCCATAAGAAGGGAAATAATTTATTGTCCCATACAACATCTCTCTCAACGTGAAGTATTCACTTTTATAAGCATCATACAACATTACACCTGAATCCCACAATAACTTCAAATCCTCGATCAAAGGAGCCAGATAAACATAAATATCACTACCTGATTGTTTGGTCCTGATATAAGCATAAATAACATGATGAATTTCCACATCATGCATAATTAGGGTGGAAAGTTATAATTTACCAACATAACAGGACATGTACTATGAGTGCTGGTTTGAAAACCAAAAGGATTCACTCCATCTGTAGATAATGCAAGACGAAGGTTTCTTAGCTCTTTTCCAAATTCAGGATACTCCTGATCAATTTTTTTCCATTGAGTAGAGTCGGCCGGATGACGTAATTTCCCATCTTTATTTCTTTTATCTGCATTCCACGATAATTGTCTTGTAGTTTATTCACTTCCATATAGACACCTAAACCTTGGAATTATTGGAAAGTACCATACGACTTTTGTAGGATTGGATTTATCTTTCTTGTATCGAGAAGAACCAAACTTTGGGTATTCTGTAAGTGATTTGTTCTCCTTGCGAAACAATATACAGTCTTTCGGGAAGACATGTATTCTTTCAGAAATCATACCCATCGAGTGTAGCATTCTTCTAGCTTCATATGTCGGGCTAGAGTGCTCAGTATCTTCCTGGAGCATATCATTCAATAGAGCAAGTAGTTCTGTAAAAATGACATCACTCCATCCATTTCCTGCTTTCAATTTATACATCTTCATTACAGCTGACAATGTTGTATACTTAGTGCAAGTAGCATACAATGACGTCTTTGCAAAACTATTTAACTTCTCAAACAATTTTGGGCAATCACAGAGTTCATATTCAATTGTCTTTGTCATTTCCTCAATACGATCTTCATCATAATTTACATCTGTAATCACATCATCCATACGGTCTTCTTCATTATCCATATTTGTATTCATATCTGATGATCCATAAAATGCAGTTTTATCCTAGCCAGTAGCTACATTCACTTTTTCTCCATGTTTATTCCAACATTTATAACTACGATCTGTTCCATGACATATCAAATGTTCTTCCAACTCCTCTGGAGTAAGTAGTCTAGAATAACAACAACGTAAATATGGATAAAGGATTTGAGAAGGATCCTTTGTGTGATCCTTTGGAAACATGATGAACTATTTCACTCTATTCTCGTACTCTATTGTCAAACGATTAGTATCCATCCAATCTTTATTCATATTCATCCTATTTGAATCTCAAATATTAGTATTTATGGTTCAATTACACAAAAAAAGACTTCCAAATACAGTATAAGAGAACCAATTCCTTATAAAAATAGAGATTAATAGAGCCTAACCATTAATATCTATTCATCTTCATTAAATATAATTACTTTATATTCATTATAGTTTCCTCAAATCACCCCAGACCAAACACAATAATAATAAAGAATGATACATCTACCACTCCTAGGTCTCTACCCTACATTCAATATCATCATTCCAAAATACCCATATATCCACACATAAACATGACACAAACACATAAAAAACCATATCCACATAAGAACCAAAGTACCAATATGGATTTCAATCAGGTTACTAGACTCAAGTGGTGGTGTGTATGAAATAATAAGAAAATATAATAAATATATAGTCACAGATAAATCTCAAATTGGTGTTAATAATCAAATAAACCAAAGGTATCATTCCATCTATCAAAATACTCTGAAGGAGCCCATATGCGACAGTAGTCCCAGGTAGTGAAGGTTCCTGAGGAGGAAGGGGCGAACACGCACCTATCAGGGTTCGAGGTTAGGTCACTAAGGTTGAAGGTGGCCCGATACTCCTACAAGGGTTCATTCCATATTTCACAAACCATGTTATGGTACCCTAGGATGTTAACCCACTGCTGGTGGAAGTGAAACCGTTCCTGATGATCATGCCAAGAAGAAATGGAAACCAAGAGGGGGGAGTGAATCAAAATACCTCAAGAAAGATGAAAAAACATGGTATTTGAGAATAGGTTATTGTATTTCATGTTGGCTAGACACCTATCCAATAGACTCCACAAGCGGTGATGGCCCCTGCAGTTGTTGCACCAGGTGAAACTATCACCTGAGAAGCTGAGATCAATGAGGCCCTTCCCAGCCATGAACTGAACAAACTCCATGATGGCCTTCCTCTAGAATGGGCTTCTACCTTTCCTTTCCTTTGGGTTGGAAATGAAATTAAAATCACCCCCAACAAACAATGGATGGTGGCCGAGATCGAAGGTATTTTTTTCAAAAGGACAATAAATCCCCCTCAATTTTTTAAAATACTAATACCATAAACCATTTAAAAACAAGTCATTTTAATTTATTTTGGAAATCATTCCCAAAAAAAATCAATAAACAAGCACATGCCAAACCATTTGGAATTTTATTTAAAGAATCAACTTATCTATATTTTAAACCATGATTTTCATTTATAATATCAAATCCACCAACGGTAGAAGGAAACCTAATTTATTTCAACAAAAAAGGTTAATTCACAACAAGATACCATCCATTACCCCCTAATAAAACCCACACATGAGGGGGAGAAAAGGGATAGAAATAATAGAATACTATATGATAATAGAGGTGGATCAACAACTACCTTTGGATAAATTAACCATGTAATAGTGATCTCCATTGAGTAATACCATTTATGAGATCATGTGATGATTTAAACAACATGAGACACTATAAGGTGGTGACCCAGGGCTATACACCCTTATAAAATCCCTTTATTATGCGAAGAATTATCATGAAGCCCCACACATACAGGATGCTGGCCATTTTTCAAGAGTCCTAGACAAACGACATTCTACAAAAATATTATACACTTGGGATGAATTCATCAATCCTTGAATAGGTGATCAAATTAACATTCAATCTCGTTAAGAATTCATGCAGCCATGTACATTCCTATATGGAGATGAAGCCCCCCTTTAAAATTCACCCTTGGTTATGTGATGGCATCATGTACCTTTGATTTGGTTACTTTATCATTAATCTCTCTATCGTATGAATCCATTGGATTTTCATAGACCTTGTATGTTCCCCATGATAGAAAAAAGGGTAAAAATCTATGTTAATGAACATTTTTCATCATATAGATCCAATGTTCATCCTCTAAACACATTAGAAGAAACTTTTGCAAAACTCGATTGGGGATTAGACCCACCTGCTAGCTGATGGCTATAGATTTTTTTTGTATCCATTGTGAATCCCATTGCCTAGCCAATTACCCTCACCGGCCATTCGGTGGACCACACAAAGATTTTCAACCTACATGTTCACGTTCACACCTTCTATGACAGTCTGGGACATCCTATGACCCCTCAAGAAACCCAAAAAAACTCAAATAGCATTGCTTTAATGAAAGAGATACTGAGATGTTACAATTCTCCCCATCATTCTGCTTTTTATCCGAATAAATATTCTAGTACGAATGATAGAAAATGATGAGACAAAAATAAATTCCACACAATAATTATTGTGTGGACAATTCAAAAAATACAGGAAGATTCACCGAATAGAGGACCATTACGAAAAAATTAAAATGAACATATAACCAATATTCCCAAGAACCCTTAATGTATATCCTCCAAGAACATCATATATCTCCAAATGACACGTCTACATCACTAAGAAGAGAGAAAATCCCAATAATGTCCAGATACCTAGCACAGGTCACCCAACCATTTAAATTTTCACTAAAATGGTTGGACATTTGATGGAAATATACTAAGAACACATCCCTTCACCCAAATAAGAGACTAAAACCACTAACCATGAAGAACCACTAAGAGAATAATTCAAAACCTAAGGAAAGGTACACCCAAAACATACCAATAAATCCAAATGAAATAACACAATCAATATCCATCAATGATTCAACCAACAACAAGAAAGTAAAAAACTAAAAAGGATTTATTCCTTGATCAAGTACTCGATGGAAACATTGAATTCCCACTATAGAGTGTCACCCATCGACGGTCTCATTGAAGTAGACACCAACACCTCCCAGTGCCTGGTCTATCAAGAGACTTCATAATCCTAGTCATTTGAGTACACACCAAAATACTATCTATGTCCAACCATAAATAGATCATATAAAATGGGTTTTGCACAAAGATTGCAAACTAATCTCTTAAAACATAGACCACCCAACACATCAAGATTGAGCTCTAACCAAGAAGTTTTGAATCAGAGTACAATAAGGAATAATAACCACCTTAATGGTCTCAAACACCCACCCAAATAAGACAACCATGGAAGGAAACATAAGGGATTTTAAATGGAAATAACCTAAAACATCCATAGGTTTCCAGAGAAGGATGAATCATGTATCCTACAACCATCACAATCTCAAATATCCATTAAATATATCATTACAAATCAACAAATGTTTATGTGTTATGGGAGAGGAGAATAATATTAAAAAATGATTTGGAAAACATGCCTTAAAGGTAGGTCCGGTAAACCGAAGCTCAAGGGCGTTGCGGGCGGCGGATGTCCGACAAACCGAAGCTCGAGGGCAGTGGAGGTCTAGAAATGTAAACTCAGTGGGCGACAGAGGTACGAAAATGAGAAGCGAGGGTGGAGAAGGTCCGACAACGTGAACTCAATGGGCAGGTAGAGGGGAGTCGCAGAGTTCCAGTACTGCGAGAGCTTTAGGCCGTGATAAAATGAGGGCACTGTGTGAACGACTTTACAAAAAAATGGACTAAGGTTTTATCAGTGCTAAAAAAGCACTGATAAAGACTACCTTTATCAGCGCTAACATTTTAGCGCTAATAAAGCCTCCCTGTATCAGTGCTAAAATTTTAGCGCTGATACATGGATTCTTTATCAGCGCTTTTCTAGCACTGATAATGGGTCATTTTATCAGCGCTTGTTTAGCGCTAATAAAGGTGACCCTGTATCAGTGCTAAAATTTTAGCACTGATAAAGGGTGACCTTTATCAGTGGTTTTTCTTAGCGCTGATATAAGGGGGCACTTACCATTCCCATTTTTGTAGTAGTGAATACATAATTTTTAACATTTCAAAGGTGCGAAAAAGGTGTTAGTGTTGCAAAGTTTGTGTCAGAATTATTTTTTTGGAAAAGGATCTCATAATAAGATTAGACTGGAGTTAGTTCAGATTACTAGATTGAGAAAATAGGACTAAATATGATTAGCTTGAGTTTGAGTTGAAGTGTGACCGACACTGATTGAGAGATGTAAAATCCGACTGAGTTAATCACACTAGGTTTATTAGACCGAGGGCCATCAGATTCAGGGTTATCAGACCTAGGGTCTTTTATGGAGTAGTTTGAACAAAGTTTTTATACTTTTTATGGCTCATTTTTTTAATAAAATTGTGTAAACTGATAAGAGTTAGTATAATTATTCATATTGGGATATTGAAGGTGTGTAGTGGGAGTTGACATAAGTTTTATTATCTTCATTCATTATAGTGAATTTCCATAGATCCATGGGAGTGTCTATGGAAAGGATGCAGGTTCTCATACTAAGGCCAAAACTTGTAAATATCACGTGCTTTACTTGATTTCCTACTTTTTCATGCATGAGTCTAGTGTGGATCGATTATATATAAATTATCAAAAGTTTCAAAAAATAAGTTTGATTTGTAGTCGGTCCCTAAAGACACTAAACCTTCTATTATTGGGTTTTTTGTTTATTTGTAAGATGCAATGTTAGCTTATGGAAATTATATAATATAAATATATGTTTAGGTCGGGTTTATATAGTTGGTATCAAGTAGGGTTTGTTTATTTTTTAGGATTTGTTTAGTTATTTTGTAGATTAGGATAAGAGAACTTAGTGAAAACCCTTAGATACGACAAAGGGATAATTCTAATTATATGATAACATCATAAAATTTTGGTAATATAGATATTGTGTGGTTTTCCTAGAAATGAAATCCCTATTTTGATCATAAAAGTGGATTAATGTTATGAAATAGATATACCTAGGGGTAATATCCTGAAAAGGGTGGATTGGGTATTAACTAGATCACCATCTAGTGCATGACAAAGAGGCCTAACTACACACCTGATTTGAAATTGTCAGGGGATGTTATATGGTTAATTAAAATTCTATTTAATTAAACATTATGAAGGATTTGAGTATGATGTTAACTAATTATATAATAGAACCTACTAGTAAAATAACCATGGATAACCAAAGATTGAATAAAGAGATTCATAGGTTGAATTGAAAGTATCATATGTTAAAAATGAATGTATCATAGAGGAAGGAAACTTCATATTGATGTTTTTGTATTCATATTTTGGATATTATCATAACCATTTTGGTTTTAGTATTTTGGTGATAAAAGATCCTGAAAATAAAGCTGAGAAAGGTATATAACTAGAAACCAATGTGTATTATAACCAAATTAGGAAGCATACTTAAATGGTTAAGAATCAAAGTATATGACTGTTATAATGGAAATGGTGAGTTTTGTAGCCTTACCTAAGGTAGTGAGGTTGATATCTTAATAGAAATTAAATATTGATACTCTTAGTTATTTTAATTAGTGAATGATATTTAACAATGATATTATGGTATATTCTAAAAGTTATGTGGATTATGTGAAACTTCTAAGGAATTTTCTTCTATTGTTTTTATTTAAAGGTTTGGAAACATATATTAAATTATATGAATAACTTTGAAAAATTATTTTATGACAAGGTTTTATTTTTGGGGATAACTATTTAAGAACTCATGATTGATGGGTGGAAAAATTTAAGGCTTAATATATGCTTGATGTTGATATAATAAAGGGTTGATTGATTTTGAAAAATTAAGTTAGATAGCATTGATAAACTTGGAATTTATTATTGATTTAATGAAAAAGTGATCCATGATATTTTTTGTGAAGTTTATCTCATTTTTGGGATTATGATATATATTGACTACTGTGTGACTTTATGGCCTGGTGGTTGAAGACATTTTAGGGTTAAAGATAAATTTAATTTTTGAAAGAATATATGGTTTATCTATGGTTTTATATCTTGTAAATTCATATTATCTTAGAATATATGATTATGGTATATACATACTCTAGTATATGAGTTATTAATGAGGAAAAATATATATATCTTGATCTAGCCTTAGATAATAAATAACATGTCTTGTTAGAAGTTATATCTTGATTTAAAATTATGTTAATTATTTCCTTAACTATATTCAATGGTAATTGATAATTAAAATTTCAAGGATGCAATTTATTTAAGGGGTAGAATGTAATAACTTGATATTTTGGAATGTGTTTTTTTATAAATAACATTCTTCACATGAAACCCCAAATTAAAATTAGTCATGAAATTTTTTATGAACATTATAACATATATATATATATATATAGCAAGGAAGGTGCAGGACTAGGCCGAATGCCCAGTCCCGTAGAAATTTATTAATAAAAAAGATAGTACAAAGAGTAGAGGAGAGAAGGAAATTAAAATAGCGTACCTCACAAACTCATAAATTAGAAAGCATCAAACACGTCATCACCACCACCTTCTGAGAACTCATCCGGATCCGCCGACTCCCATTCAGATTGTGGATCATATTGACTTAGCATTTGGATATATTGCTCTATCAGACGTAACTTCGCTGGGGACATTAGATCCTTGTTCTGTCGTCCCTTCTTTTGATCTGATTCTTTCATATTTTCATTTTTGGTAGATGACCTGGTGGATATGGTCCTCAGCGTGTTGGAGTAATCTTTTCTAGGTTTCCTCTTTGGTGGAGCAATGGAAGCTCCATAAATCTCATTCTTTTTACCCGCTTTCTTGAGAATGTCACTATATGATTCCTTCATAATACACTTTGATCTGACTCCTTGGTTCTCCTTCCCCTCATACACCCTTAGAGAGCCCTCATGCACCAAGGAGGCTGTGTCCTGGGAAGAATCATTGTTAACATCTATAGGTGTCAAACACAGAGAGTGGTCCCCATTATTCTGATTTTTATAGCTTGCCTCTAAGCATTCCTGCCTATTCAAAGGTATCTCCCTGACATTATGCTACTATAGAGTATCATTTTCATTCAACAATCTAATGTTTAAAACATTATCATGAAGTAAACATTAAATAAAAAAATATAAAAATTTCACTTAGACCAATATATATATATATATATATTTATGGAATAAAATCATACATTTTAAAATACTATGTTGAATTTATAAAACCAATTTCTAACGTTTTGGAAGCTTATGTAATATTTTACTTTAAAAACTATTTTTATTTACTTATATTGAAAATAAATTTTCATCACTTATAATAATTAAGTCTAAAAAATGGGTTTAATATTTTATATCAACATGTACAAATTATTTAGTATGATCAATTTCATTTTTGGGAATAAAAATAAGATTACTAAGATTAAAGTTAATAATTAAGATAATCGTAAAACTATTATTTTCTAAGATTTTTTTTATTAAAATTGTATAATTTTATCTAATAAAATAAATTAATATCTTATAAACCCCCTAATCACTAGAATTTATCCTTGTACTTTCATTTCTAAGGAGCCTTTCATGAGAAAGTTCATGGTCCCAACATAAGTATTACTTAATCCTTTATTCTTAATATATCTCCTCCAAACCTACCATAACCATAGTAATATAATGAAATATATATCATTATTATAATTAAGTATTATTATATTAATGTAATAGCCACAATTTATTTATTATCATACACTTATAAAAACAAAATAACGTTGATCGTGCCTATATGTGGACTACCGCCTCCACAAAGTAATGTTTTCATTTTTCATATTGATTTTAATTATTTATTAAAACCAATTAAAATATGATTTAAAAACTAAAAAAATATAAATATAATCATTATTAATTTATTGCAAGGATATTATACACTTCTTTAACCATACTCACCCATTGAGTTTTAATGTGTTCATGTTTGGTCCAGTTAAACCAACTACATGAACGACACTATAAAACTATATCATAGATTACTATGGAAAATTAAATACTAATATTATTATAATTTAGTAATAATATAATTTTTTTTTATTTTTATGAAATTTTTATACTGTGTATTTAACTTACTATTAAAATATCATATTCGATTGCTAAAATTACCGAAATAAGCTGACACTGATTCCATTTTCACGTAATATAACTAAAAAAATTATCGAATGAGATAAAAGATTTATTAATAAATAAAATTTTCTATTATAGTACCTTAAATAATCTAGTAATTATAAACTTGGAATAAAATAATGAATATCAAAATCATAGATAATGTGTGTTACAATTAAAGTTACTAACACCTGATAGTAAAAATAAGCCATAACTAACTAATATAATCATAATAAACGATCATAAATAAAGTATATAAAAGGAAATTTATATGAATAAGGTTATAAAATTAAATATTAATATAGTTATGTTTTTAAAGGAGGTTAGATTGTATTTTATTAAATAGGGAAACAAGGTAAGGGGATTCCATGACTCTTTTCATTGGGTCATAATCACTCCTCTTTGGCTATAATATTTCATGATCAATTTATTACACCCTATGATATTTTTATACTGTATTTATAACTTTTTTAGGGAAATCATTTTTCACATTCAATTATTATTATTTTATGAATCCACTATTTCATGAAAATTCAATTTTGTTAAGAATAATTCCCATATATTTCTATGGATTTGTCTTCCATATCCATGTTTTTACTTCCCAAAAATGTTCTCATTTACCTAATGGAAACTCAAATTTGTTTTATATTATATTATCAATATATTAACCAATATTAATTTTAAAAAAAAATTTTCATTATCCTTTTAATGATGTGGGTTTTCAATAAAGGTGTTTTGAAATTTTTAAAAGGCTTTTCTTTTCCATAATCTTATATTCTTCTCTTATACTTAAATTTTTTGACATATGATTTATTCCTTTTCAAGTTATCATTATTTTAATTTATTTTAATGTAATTTTTTAAGAATTATTCTCTTTATCTTAATTTTTTTTATAAAGTGACATGAAAATCACATATTTTTAAGATGATATTGAAAAAACTTTTTCTAAGAAAAAACACTTTTCACGATTTATATTCCATTTTCAAAAGATTCATCTAAAATGGATCAATAGTTCATAAATCACCATATATGTTATCATTTAAATAATACTTTTGAGTGATAATATTTTTGGTATTAATCAATTGAGTTTTTTTTAAAAATCCATTTAATGTGACACAATTTGGAAAATTTATGAAAACCATTTTATTCCCATGGATTTTTATAATAAGATAAATGATTTTATTTTAAGTGGAACTCATATGTATGGATGATGATGGGTGGGGTCCTATATCACTCTCAAATTCATTGGTTAAGATTTTATATCTTATGAGATAATGATGCGTAGACATACTTAGATTTATTCATAACATAAAAGGGTGGACATACTTGGATTTGTTCACAATATAAAATGGTGGAAATACCTGGATTTGTTCAAAATGTTTTCCTATGCTTATGTTTGTTCCATATTCTTATGCTCATTCCTATTACTATTTTATGATATCATGGCTCATTTTCATTAAATCATGTTTCCAAAATATATTTATTCATTTTTTATCTTATGTCGTTCCATAATCCATGACTCATGTTTTATGATTTATGTTTTTTGGGTATGATTTCCTTATGTTCTTTTATTATACTCATATTCATATCTTATACACACTTATGATCATTGATCATTATTTTTAATTATTACCCTTACCAATTTTTTAATCTCACAACTTTCTTATGTTTCTATTTCCCTAGGTTATGAAGTTAAGTGTAATTTATGAGAAGTATAAAAGGATGTATAATGTGTCAAAATTATGGTAAAATGTTCAAAAGTATTAAAAAATATATTTCTTATATATCAGATCCTAAAATACACTAACCCTTTCATTCTTGATTTTTTTATATTTTTGATATGAAAAGTTGGCTTATTAAAATGATATAAAATAAATATATGTTTAATATGGGTTGTTATAGGATTAACCCATCTAATGTCCTATTGGTAACCAAATCCATATCATAATGTTGTTTAGTTAGTGTTGTATCCCTTTCTAAATCTAGGTAGGGATGAACTTTTCCTAGTTGTACTTGTCTTAGTGTTCCTTACCTAGGTTATTGGGTTTCTATGATCAATTAAGAGGGAGGTGAGTGAATAATACAGATTCAATCACACCAGGCACCGAAAACTTATGAAATAACCATAACCTTCTATCAAAACATACAACAAACTACTCCCATGTTAAACAATATCCATCATTCTCGAAATTATAAAATCTGAGGAATAATCACAATCCACTTTCAGAAAATTCCAACCAGGCCTCAATACCCATTTTTGAAACCAAAACCATGAAATACCATTGAACTTTTCCAAATGGGACTTTAAATTTTAATCCATAATTTAAAACATAAATACCCCTAGAGAATAACATTTTAAAACCAAGTACAAAATATAAATTAAGTTCCCAAAATATCCTTTATCCTTACACATATATTCATCTAGATATATAGATGATTCTCATATCAATGTATGTATTCACAAATAATTGTACAAATATGTACACAAATGTATATATATATATATATGTGTGTGTGTTTTTGCGTGTAAGTGTTTAATATAATAAAAAATTTTCATAACACGGGTTACAATGGACAACATTTAGCTTTAAAAAATATAACAAACACTTAATGGTTTGAAATTATTCCATTAAGAACCAAACATATCATTTGGTTCCTAATAAACCTTTTAGAAATCGAATTGAAAACCAAATATACACCTATTAATACGAAACACCTCTTTAAGAGACATTTAGGTAATTTTATAAACCATCAGTGTGCATGGTCAGAGAAATCTAGATTTAAACCAATATCCAAAGTAGAAAGACTTTTCACTTCTTATGAAAACCAAGTTTAAATATAATTTTATCATTTTAAAGCCTATAAAAATTCATAATATTATCATTGGGTACCAAAAAAATAAATTTAAAATCTATGAAATTAATGGATCTAAAATTAAAGATCTAAGAAGGGGGAAACCAACCTAGAATTTAAGGAGAAGAAACATGAAACCTTGAATGTGGAATATAGGGGGAAAGAGGAGACATCACACACCATAATAATAATAAAAACAAAAAAATCAATCTAGCCTGAAACCCTAGGCTTTGGTTTTCCACAAAACATAGATTCGGGGGGGGGGATAAATAGAGAGAGAAGAAGAGGGAGGGTGGAAACACTAACTTGAGAAGACCTCACTTGAAATCATAAGAGGGGAGCCTAAAATAAAAGGAGGAGAGGAAAGAATAATCACACCACAACCTCGATAGGGTGCACATCATGAGTTAGGGATAAGATGGAAACCCAATAATAATTTTATCTCGTTGAGGAAAAAATTGGAAATTTCCCCTTTTAAAAGGGTCAGCCTATATCACCATGGCTAGATCCACAACACGGAGCATTTAGTGGCTTACAAAAAAACATATGAAGAAGAAAAAACTTGTTATGGTCTTATTATCTAGGTTAAATTTCCATCAATAAACCCCATTACAAGTGTTTTTATCTCCTTATTTTCCATAGCTGGGATCCCCATCCCAAAAAGGCGAGCAAACGGGGACCACAACATAGACAATCCTTGATTCTGACCTAGAACCTCGATCAAGAAGGCCACCACCAAACCCTTCTAATCACCCAGTAAAATCCTTGGGGGGGGGGGGGTCTATTTCACATAGGATTCACCCCTTGGCTCCATGGGAAGATCTACGACATGGAGGTATTTGTAGTTAGCCAAAAAAATAGGCCTGGGGGACCATAGTGTAAGAGAGGCCGTTGTGATCCTAAATGCCCTCCAAACTTCTCTCAATCCTCTTAAACAGGATCCTTGGATCCTTATAACACCTAAAAAACCAAGAAGCATGGAAAATAAATATAAATACCAATAATCAAACATAATTACATAGGAAAGTGAAATTATGGTGTGATACAAATCATATCAGTTTTTCATGAATAATTTCATTCTCTTCAAGGAATGAAATAAAACCAACTAAAATTAAATTCACATTAGGGAATGAAATAATTAATTGGATATCATTATTCATAAATTATAATTCATTATTTATCAATTTTTATCATCTAGTATAAAAATACTAATTTTATTTTTCCTGACAAAAATTGTTTAACCACTTTAGGTGGTAAAATTAGTTTCATAAAATATAACAGATTATCAAAGATATATAACATTTTCATCTCATTTATAAACTCTAAGAATAATGACATCCACTTTAGATGAAAAAACTGAATGAATTTCACAAGATGATATTGCAATCACATGATAAATAATAATTATTTACTTGATATTACAGTTATAGGAGAAATAATTTTATAGTAAAAAATATTCCCTAACATAATTTCAAGAGACCATATTTTCATATCAATATTTGGGGATACACTATTTTATAAATATTAATAAAATTCATTGTGCTCTTTAAATATTTATCATCATCAAACTACTACTGGTGGTTTTATTATTATTATTTTTTTTATAAAAAAAGACACAATGATCATTTTAAAAATATCATATCCACTAAAACTTATTTTAAAATAAAATAATTTATATATTCACTCACTTCATGGAATTAAATGATAAAAATCAATAAATATTATCATTCAATTCATGGAAGAGATTAAAATTGTTTTAGGGTTTTATAGTGTCTTCAAGACAATATAATAAATATTAAATTAAGTATTTATATCCACTTTGAGGGATGAATATCAATAAAATATATTTATATTTTTATTTATAAACACTTAATTTATCTTAAATATTTTATAAGAAATAAAACAATACAATATTTAAAAATATAAAAAATAAATATCATCTCTGTCATGGTCATTTATACATCATAACCAAGATCAATACCTTAAGGGTTTACAATAATATTAGAGACATCAAATATCATGATTCATGTAAATATTAGAGAAGTTCATTTTAACACTTTAGTATACGAAAAGTATGTGATGTTCATTATCTATCCACTTATAGTCGAGATGATTCATTTTTAATTTGATGAATGATGTTTGTATCAACATCAACCACATTGATTATAAAAACTTATTTTAACATTAAACAATCACATTTACTTTAGATAATGGACTGATATTTGATAATTGTGAATTAAAATTCTCTTGAGTATTTCATTATTTTTCTTATAATAAAAGATTAAGAAAATAATTCATATATTTTTTCAATGTCATCAAGAGGGGAAAATAAATATAAAAATATATGATATAGAAAATAAGATCACATTTTTCATATAATAATTTTTTTACATCATTTATAGTGATTGAGGAAGCATCATAACGATGAAAAATACAAATAAGACGATCATGGTGATAATGTGTTATGAAACTAATCGAACCCAGATTGAAATCATGAGTAATTTCAAAACTGAAAATGTATGATCGATCATAGGAGAAACATATCATTGAAAAAATGTGTATTGAATAATTGGGATGAATATGATGAATGAAAATAATACTAAGTAATATATAAGAAATAGAGAAAAGAACACAATATAGAGCTAAAAGTCATCACCTTTCATTAACATATTAATGTATTTATTTAGGATACATGAGAATACTAAAGCCTTATTTTTTATAAGGTAAGAAGGGTCTAGAATGAAGAAAGGGAAATGTAATTCCAATATTAAAAATTTTGGCTTGTAGGAAGATGGTTCCAAGTAATCCCTAATTTCATCATATGATAGAATTAGGAGCGCCCAAAATTAGGCAGAAATGCCACCCTTGTGATGGAAATAGACTTATAATTTTTTTATGATTTATGTCCCTCTCTCCCCACACTTTTTCAACTCCCCCAAGAACTACTTTGGCCAACCAACACCCATTTTCCTGATAGTAATTTCCATATCCATGGTTTAATGTACGTATTTTTTAGCCTTATGATGGTTTTTATTTGGTTTCAGGATGTTTCATATGGTTCCTAGTGGATTTGTACAATATTCTAAATTTTTAAAGACAACAAAACCCCTTTTTGATAATAATTTATGATTATTTTTATGTGAAAATGTATTTTTTTAATAAAAAAACTTAATAGATTATTTAAAATCTTTGATTTAGGGTAAAAGCCCAGTTAAAACCTTAGAATATTCTATGGAATATTTTTGGAGTTAGGTGATGAGTTAGTGTGAGATTATGAGGCTCGTAGAGCCTCGATAGAGACTGAATAATTTTGTTTAAATATATTATATTATGATCATGTAATTTTTCAAAAATAATTGACCATCTATAAAATAGTACATTGTATGAGAAATAGGATACCACCGTTAGGTTCGAGATGTGGGGTTTATACTAGGAATAACATAACTTTTGTGTGTGTCTGTTAGGTCCATAATGTCAAATACCCTAAGGGGGGGGGGGGGGGCTGAATTAGGGTATGACAGATTAAAACAACTTCCCCATTTTGATCTTGTTTCACTGTTAAGAAAAACTCTCTTCTCTCTCTTTCCCATAGCATAGTGTGAAATGAAGTTAAAGCATGCACAAGACACACAAATTTTACTTGGTTCACCCTCACTAGGATACATACAAGGAGCATACACTAACAATGTGCCTATGTACCAAATCAACTATAAGCACACTACTATTTACAAAGTTTGGAATGGACTTAATATCCCTCCTGTTTTATAACCAATCACAATTTGAAAGCTCACTGCTCTCTCAACTGAAGGGATCTCGCTACTTCTTCAGAAGATCCACTAATAATTTATATAATTTTAGGTCCCTTCATTATCACTAATGAATATATCCTCCACTATAAGAGGAAGCTCTATTGAAGTATAATTTTCATCCATATATGAATACCCTTTTCCACTAAACACTGGGAAATACTGTAAGGACCCGTGTTTTTTCAAACTACAGTTTTGAGCAAAAAATTGAATTTTTCTTATTGAATTCTCGTTAGTGGTAAAATGGTCTTTTTCCCCTACCAGTTTACCTTAGATAATTTTTTTGACCACTCCTTTGGTCCAGGAAAAGGGTTTTTACCCTAGGAAAAGAGTTTGGGGGAAATATAAACTGTTCGAATTTTAGAAGAATATTTAATATTTAATATTATTAAATTAAATATTAATTTATTCACATAGGTTAGTTAGAACATAACTTTTAAATTAAGAGTTGTATTGAGATTCTATCTCTTCCGTTGAGTTCATAATGGGGAGTTTAGCCTAGGTAGGGCCTAAAGTCAAGTCAGGCGCTGGGGCCGGGCCATACCCTTTTTCTTTTTTTTCTTTTCTTTATTTTTATTATTTTATTTTCCTTCTCCTTTTTTCTTAATCCTCCTTGAACATGCCTCCTGTGTGCTCCTCCTTGGCCATGTCCTATGGGAGAAAATGGTGATGAATAAAGAGAGAGATAAGGAAGGTAAGAGTGGTACCACTGTGAATCCCTTGACGTGCTGAGTCGGCGTATGACATCTGTGAATGGTGAAATTAAGAAAAGATTTAGTGGTTTCCACCCAAAGGTAGGAAAATTTTCGTTTTATCCATATATCCCCTTTAAACATGTTTTTTAAGTTCTTAAAGCCTTATATTTCTTGCTTTTGGCCTCTTGAGGCTCGATCTGTTGTTTCGGGGGCGAAAATAGGTGTTTCAGGCGATCTGAGGGATTTCCTATCGGGAAGCCCAGGGGAACATTCCATATTTTCTTCTCTTTAGGGGAATAAGATGTTTTCTTTAGTACACAACATGTACTCTGAGTACACGCCATGTGGTGTCACATGGATGTGTGTCCATCCGTGTGAAAAAGAACATGGGTTTTTGGTTTTTAAATAGTAAATGCTGTGTAATTAAAAGTACACACCATGTAATTTTACACAGACAGACCCTATGTTCTTCTGGCCATGTATTAGTACAAAAAAATGGGGATGGATAAGAGTACATGTTATGTACTCTGAAGTACATTCCATGTACTTTTTCCAGCTTAGTAGTTCAGGATATTTTGTGCCCTAGAAGTCAAAATTTGGCGTGTGAGTAGTCCATTTTGAGCGTTTTCCCATGTATATCACAATGTTAGAATCCTATTAACATTTAGAGGTCATATAAATGGTGTTTTGAGGGTTTATATCTAAATAGAGAGGTTCTTCATCCATATATCAAGTTCAGTTGTCACCTGAGAGTGAGACTTGGTGTGGATGATTGGTTGGGTGTTCAAACCAAACAAGTTGAGACCTTTGGTCTGAGATAAGCTGTGACCTATCTCCCATGAACTATTCTTTTGAGGAAATTCCCCCTATGATATGTTCCCTTATAGACTATGAGTTTGCGAGACCAGATGTTTCCAAGGATCTTCTGAGGGATTCCTTTACTTATGTGCCGACTTAGGGAGTTCCTTGTAAGATCTCTCTCCTATTTTCCTTTGAGAGGATCCCTATTTTAGGGTTCCTCTAAAGTTATTCATTCTAGTGTCCCATGTAGGATCCCTCCCTTAATTTTCACTAAGGATCCCATGTAGGATTCCTTCACTCATGTTTACCTAGAGGATCCGGAGTATGATTCCTTCTTAGTGTTTGACTTGAGGGACCCCATGGGTGCCTGTGGTTTGACCAACCATGAACTGTTACATTGGGTTGGGGTAGAGATGGTGATCGAGTGTCACCTAAAACCCATGAAAAACTTGTAATCCCCTGGGGATGTGGATGTAGTGTTGTGTTGGGCATTCGGGCCACCCTCACTCGTTTGTTTATATCTAACTTGGTTTTGCTGATGCTGTAGTGTTTACTAGAGGTACTTCCTGGCTGGTGGTTGTTGAGCATGATGTGAGGCATATTTTTTGTTTGTTGGGATACCCGGACATGCTCTACTAGGATCTGGATTCTGAGCCATGTTATTTATGATATTTTATTGGTAACCACAGGAATTATGTGGGACTCAGCTATTGATCCTATATATATATATATATTGTGATATATATTTTGTTGGGATATCTGAGGTGCTTCCTGGTATTTGGTTGTTAATCCTTACATGTTTACTTTTATGCCTTGAGTTATACTTGGATTCACATGGTAGGAATGCCTTGTACAGAATAATGGAAAAAATGTTATTCCTGTGGGAATGGATCAAATATGCCAGTGGGAAAGGATCAGATATGCCTATGGGAAAGGATTGGATATGCCTGCGGGAAAGGTTGGGATATGCCTACATGTGAGGTTGTGCTCTGCCTTAGGGTGAGGTTTTTTCTATGCTTGCAGGCAAGATTTTATGAGTCTTGGTTGGATTCAGGGTATTATGCTCTATGGTTTCCAACCAATGACCTCTTTACAGGATTGACCGTTGGTATACGGTATCCTTATTTATAGGATAGACCATCGATATATGGTATCCTTCTTTACAGGATGGACCTTCGGTATACAATATCCTTTTTTATAGGATTGAATGTAAGTATATGGTATCCTTGTTTAGTGATTGGAGGCAAGTATGAGTGAACCCAAGTGTAGGATGAGCATCCCCCCTGTGGTGACATAGCTTGCTCAGATATATAATTACGACATTGGATGAAGCAGGTACATTTCGATGGGATTAAGAACCCAGAGATTGACTTAATGATACAAGGCTTGAGTGGCATGACATCTGAATCAATGCCCTTGCATAGGATGTCCAAATGATTGGGATTTTAGACCCAAGGATTTACTACTAATGTTGTTTCTTATTATTTGATTCACATACTCATGACTATTCATATTTATGTATATGTGTATGGGTATGGGACTATACATGTATACATATATAGATATGGACATGCATGGTGTCACTTGCCCAGTTGACAAGGATTACAAACATTGAGTTCAACTGTGGTTTCACATTTGGTTTACTTCTTTTTGTTGTGTTTTAGCTAGGCTAAGCACATTGCTGTTGCATACACTTTTAGTAGTACAATTATAGGTTGCTTGTCGGGGTGGCCTACTGAGATTATTTCCCACCCCTGAACGTGCACCTCAGTGTACATGTAGACCTTATGTCTAATTTTTAGGCTGAGAACAAGTTTCATGGTAGATAGGTATGAGGTCTAGTTTTTCAAGATCGAGCAGAGCTACTCAAGTGGTTCTACTGATTGGGCTGGTGTAGTTCGATAGTGTCTGGAGACCAGGTACATGGATTGGCTCAGAGTTAGTTGTAGAGCCCTATACTTTTACTTTCAATTTCTTTTGTACTTGTATCTATATGGTCGGCCCAATGGGTGACCAGTATTGTATTGTATTGCATAGATGTTCAGGATGTCACATCATTTTACTATTACAACTTGTTCTATTTCAGTTTTTTATTGCTTCCACACTCTGTTTAATTTCCATGGTGTATGATACTTAGTTATTTCCGCTGTTTTCTTACTCTGGTATGAGGTAATAGTCTCCCCACTATCACACCCTAGTCCCTCACTACTATTCAGTAGTTTCTAGTGTATGGGGGGGGGGGGGCACACTTGAGGCCTTGTGGCGAATAGGATCAGAGAACTGGTTTAGTGGATTCCAGGTTGGGACTTTACAAATACCTTTTGAATAAATTTCACAAAGCTCATTGCTTCACTAAGCTCATAATTTCGCAAAGCTCAAACAAGACTTCATGAAGATCCTAACTTTTTGCGAAGCTCACAATTTTGCAAAGCTCAAACAAGACTTTGTAAAGTTTCTACCTTTTACGAAGCTCAAGTTAGCCTTCGGGAAGTACGATTCTTTCACGAAGCTTAATTAGCCACCATAAAGCTCTTTACTTTCGTGAATCACACTTCTTCTACAAAAATTCTTCATGATTCGAGAGCTATAATTTTTTTAAGTATCTATACTCTTCTTAGGGGGGTGGAGGCCAATTTATAGGTGATTCACACAGACTCCAGAACCTTCCATGCTACATCAACTCCATGTCATCTAATTTCACAAAGCTCTGAAATTTCTGCCAAAATTCAATCTTTTTTGTGAATCTCCACAACTATTTTCCAGATTGAAAAGCTTGTTTTAATCATGGAGCATTCCATCAGATCCTTTGTATCACTAAAATGCTCCACTTGCAATGATATCCACCTTTTCCATTTTCAAAGCTCATCATAATCACAGATATCAACATCAACATTCTTCACATCTTTGTGAAATACACTTCATGAAGACCATCTCTTAGAAATTCATGCCTTTGACATATTTTGATGAGATCTTCAAGGAAATCCATATTTTGGACCCCAAAAATTTGGTAAACAATGGGAAATGGTGTCACATTATATATGTTCTTTTTGTACCGCATCCAGATCATCCATTCCTTTTTCAGGGTTATTTGTCAACATAGATTGTCAACAATATCTTTGGAACTCAACAATTCACCATGAAAACTAACCTTATCAACAAACATAACCAACCCAAAAATGATGGAATTTTACCTTGAGGGATTTTTGGCCAACAATCACCCCCTTTTGGTTTGTTGACAACTCTTCCATAACCTGATACCTTATTAAATCTACTTGCATCCTCTACTAACATTCGTCACTTGCTATTCAGATAACGACCAATTATTTACTCAACACATACTCTAAGACCACATGAGCAATGCTTAGTGTGAGAAATAAGAGTATAATGAAAAGTTCATCAATGAAACACTTCGGTCTTGACAATAATTATTTAAACAAAAAACCTACTTTCATCACAAACCTTAGCTGTCATGATATATATCCTTTGATCGATCATGTTTAGCATTGTTAGATTTTATGATTATTTCCTCATATCATTGAGGAATTCCCATCATGTTACTCCTCCAATCATCTTCTCCCATATCTTACTACTCCCCCTATATTGCGGCTCCATATGTCAGCTTATCCCCATGTCTTTGATGAATAAATTTTCTCCCTTTTACCAGTCATAATTTCTACCCCTTTGTTAATGAACCCAATGGTCACTCCTTTGTGTTCTAAAATAGGTTAAGGAACATAGATTATTAAATTAGAGAAAAACACACCATACCACAGGGAGAGGGGGTCCCAAATCCACACTTTTTAAAGTATGGGGAGTCAACTGAAATCCCAGAGCTAGTCGATGCCTCTCAAATACTTATTTGGGAAAGGACTTTGTTAAAATGTCTACAACTTGTAGCTTTGTAGGCACATACTCCAAATTCACAATCCCTGCCGCACCTTCTCCTTGATAAAATGATATTTTATTTCAATGTGATTTTTCCTTGAGTAATGGACTAGTTTTTTTTCTAATATTGGTAACACTTTAATTGTCACACTAGATTCTGATCAGAGACTTCACTACAATTCCCATATCATCAAGCTACTGTTTCATCCACAATAGCTGTGTGAATGCTTGAGTGGCTGTAATATAATCAGATTCTACAGTGCTCAATGAAATGTAATCTATTTTCTTTCTTAACTAAGAAATGAAAAATCCACCAAGATAAAAAGCACCTCCTGAAATTGATTTCCTATCATCTATTAAACCATCCCAATCTGTATCTTTATATCCCAAAAGCTCTGGATGAGATTTTTCATTATACATCAAACTAAAATCCACAGTGCCCTTGATATACCAAAGTATTATTTTCACTTCAAGCATGTTTATTTCTTTGGGATTTATTTGATATATCGCTGATTAGTATATGGAAAATAAAATATCAGGTCTTGTTGCTATCAAGTATAATAAACTTCCAATAATTTTCCTATATTCTATAATATTAACTTCCTTATCATCTTCATCTTTTGAAAGTTTCATCCAAGTAGTAACTGGAGTTTTTATCTCCTTGTAATTTTCCATTCCAAATATTCTCAGAACATACTTGGCATATTTATATTGAGAAATGAAAGCTCCATTCCTTCTTTATTTCACCTATAATCTAAGAAAAAAAATCAATTCACCAATTATTGACATTTTGAACCCACTTTTCATGAATTTAGAAAACTGTCTGTATTGTGCTTCATCTGATCCACTAAAAATTATGTCATCGACATAAACTAGAACCATCATCCTTTGATTACTGTCATTATTGACATAAATATTGTAATCAAATCCACCACGCTGAAAGCCAATATTCTTTAAATATTGATCAAGTCTCGAATATCATGCTCTTAGTTCTTTCTTTAACCCATATAAATCCATCTTCAGCTGACAAAATCTTTTCTCATCTTCATGAATTATAAAACTATCTGGATACTCAATATAAACTTCTTATTCCATAAACCCCTTCAGAAATGCTAACTTGATGTCCATATGGAAATACTTGAACTTTCTTTTCACTACTATGTCCAAGAATAATCTGATTATCTCTATCCTTGCAATAGGTGAAAAAATTTCATCAAAATCGATACCCTCTATCTGGGAGTACCATTTACACACCAGTCGTGCTTTGTTTCGAATAATTGTGCCATCTTCATTCATATTGTTGAGAAAGAACGATTTATTCCTAATGAAATTTTTATCTATTATCCTTGAAAAAATCTCCCATGTCTAATTCTTTTCAATTTGGTCCATCTCTTCATTCATAGACAAAACCCAGTTCTCATCTCCAACTAAATCGGCAAAACATTTTTACTCTACCTAAGATAGGAAAGATGTAACATCCCCAAATGATAAAGGGTTAAATGACTAAATGATATGACTCATGTCAACAAGGTGCACCTTCCTTTTCGGGAGCCTGTCTGATTAGAACTCCATAGTTAAGCGTGCTTGGCCAGGAGTAGTGATCAGGATGGGTGACCTCCTGGGAAGTTTCCTAGGGTGTGTGTGAGTGAGGACAAAGCACACTAGAAAGGACATGTGTTGGCCTGTGGGGACTATCATTAGTCAGATGACCCGTTCAGGCATGTGGGTGGACCCTGGGGGTGGGCCCCATGTGTCTGCGGGGGCAACTGGTGGTACCTGGTGGGCCAGGACCCGACGACCATGTTAAGGCGGGGTGGTTGTGCTGTCACTGGGACCCGGTTGTCACATTTGGTATCAGAGGAGGAACCCAGCCTTAAGTGCGCGGTGCACTGCCTGGGTTGAGATGTAGGGCCCACAACGAGGGTGTTGTGCTCTAAAGGGGGGGGGGGGGTGATTGTAACATCCCCAAATGATAAAGGGTTAAATGAATAAATGATATGACTCATGTCAACAAGGTGCACCTTCCTTTTCGGGAGTCTGTCTGATTAGAAGTCCATAGTTAAGTGTGCTTGGCCAGGAGTAGTGATCAGGATGGGTGACCTCCTGGGAAGTTTCCCAGGGTGTGTGTGAGTGAAGACAAAGCACACTGGAAAGGACATGTGTTGGCCTGTGGGGACTATCATTAGTCAGATGACCCGTTCGGGCATGTGGGTGGACCCTGGGGGTGGGCCCCATGTGTCTGCGGGGGCAACTGGTGGTACCTGGTGGGCCAGGACCCGACGACCATGTTAAGGCGGGGTGGTTGTGCTGTCACCGGGACCCGGTTGTCACAAAAGATTCCTTCTATAATGACTTTATTCTTCTTGTTTGAACATGCACTGTCTAATCACCAATGATATTCTGACTATAAATTTTATCTCAACACTTTGGCTTCTTCATAGATACATAATTTACTTCCTCTTGATCATCATCAACATCATCTTCTGAATCAGCATCTACCACTTCTGCTCCCCCTGTGTTGCTTACATCCTCATCACTGTCATTAGGGAACTGCTCACTATGTTGTTAAATATTCTCTTCACATTCCACTACATTGACATCATTTCTTTCAACTAATTTTACCAGCCTCTTATTAAAGCATTTATATTCTTTGATCTTCCTGAGTATTTAAGGAATATCCCCACATCTCCACGTGACTCAAATTTACTATGTTTTTCTTTGTTCATAATAAAGAACTTACTTCCAAATATTCGAATGTATTTTAATGTTGGATTATTTCCATAACACATCTCATATATATTCTTTCCTTCCTTTGGACATAACAAATCCCCGTTATAAATGTATATCGATGTTAATATTGCTTCCTTCCATAGTTTCTCTGGTAGGTCTTCTTCAATAAGCATTGTTCTAGCCAAGTTGTTGATGATCTGATTTCTCCTCTCAACCACTTAATTCTGTTGGGGAGTTATCACTAAATAAACTTGATGCTTTATCCCATGTTTCTTAATATAGTCTTCCACTTGAATGCTTGTGAATTATGTACCATTATCAGTATGAAACTTTATAATTTTTAGCCCAAGAATCCTTTCAGATTTCGATTGATATTGTTTTATGAAATTAAACACATCAGACTTATGGGAAATGAAAAATTCCCATGACATTCTATTGTAGTCATCAATAAAAAGAATGTAATATCACTTCCTATCAATGGATCTTGGTGAGATAGGTCCACAAACACCATCATGTACCAAATCAAGCATACTTGTTGACTTCTTTTCCTTTTCTTTGTACGTATTTCTGATGATCTTCCCTTATTGACAATCATTGCATGTATGTGTATGATCAAGTGATAGCTTAGGGAGGTATCTAGCTACATCAAACATTACCAGATATTCTAGGGATGGTTGACATAGATGACCAAGTCATTTATATCACAACTTGTTTTCTTCCTCTCAGGACAAAAAACACATATCGTCTTTTCCACTAACAAGGTAGATATTTCCATTTGTTCTTTTTACCTATAGAAAAACTGCATCATCTCTTCCTTTAATGATACACGTCTTATTAGTAAATATTATATAATTCTCTGAGTTATATAGTTGACTGACACTAATCATATTGTGACTGAGACCTTCTACTACTAAGACATCAACATGTCTCATCCCTTTACCCCCAAACATAGCCTTTCCTGAGCCAATTATCTTAAGGCCTTCATCATTTCCAAGTTTGAAAACTCATTCTTTATCATAATTTATTCCTATAAAAAGATCCTTATTCCCTGTCATATGGGATGTATAGACGCTGTCCAGGATCCATAAACCAGAATAGTCTGATGCTTAAGGGAAATTTCAGCAACTGATGCCTTATTAGATCTTTTATTTTTGATCCATGTTTTTGAATTCATACTCAATATAGATTGATTACCTTGGTATTCTTTATAATATAATGGAATGGCTTCATCCTATAGAGATTCAAATTGGTTTTGTGTTTTCAACTCACTTGTTGATTCCCTTATTTGCTGCTTATGAGCACTTTGGTTTTTCTTTGGCACATTACTCTTCATGGTTGATGTAAAATATCAAGCCATGTGGCCAAATCATCTGTACCAAAAACAATGTCCCTATAAAGATGATCCAGAGTACCATTATCTATTTGTATGCCACTATTGTTCTTGTTACCTTTTATATCTCTTGGCTATGGAACACACATTTTGTGAATGTACCATCTTTCCACATCAATAACATCTGATGTGAGGTGTATTCCTATGTGTCACTTTTTCACCACTGGATATCCCTTGGGTACTCCGAATCTTATACTTATTCTTTATACCCAAATAAATCTTCAATATCAGAGCGGGTGCTTGCAGTATAACTTCAACCATGGACACTTTATGTTTACGATCAAGCCCCATACTTGCCTCATCATTCATATTTGTCTGTTTCTTTTTTTTTTCTATACCATTATGCTCCACTTCCAGATTTTTCCACATTCTAAGTGATCCTCTTTTCCAATGTCACATTGGGGCTCAAGAGTTTTTCTTGATACATAAATTTTTGGTCATAGACCGACAACTTACTCTTCATATTCTTTGATAAGTTTTATTTGACCCCCTCTAATGTTATTAAAACTATAAATTTCACTTTTCTATTCCTCAATATTTATGTTGAACTCAATAGAATTATCTGAGATCTCTAGTATTGATGACCTAAGTTTTTAAATTTCTTTTATTAGCTCAGACTTCTCTTATTCTTCTTACTACATATAGAGTTTGGAATCATGAACCATTTTTTTTGGATTTCTTTGTTTTAGCTCTCCAAAAATCTAACTCTTCTATGGAAGCTTCAAATTCAGATTTGAAATCATCTCTTCCTTCAACTTCTTCTTCTTCATCAATGTTAGCATCATACCTTTTTTGGGCACTACCTATGACTACCACCATAGCATTATCTCTATGGTCTTTGTAATTATCTATCTCTTTAAACTCTTCAACCTCATATTCATATGAACTGTCACATTCTTATAAAAAAAGAATATTTTTCTTAAATAAATTTTTCTTATAATTTTTCTTTCCTTTCACAAAGGCTGAATACTTATTCATAGGGATTTCAACTTCATCCTTATCATCCCATTGGAACTTCTTGGGGCATCTTTATGCAAGATAACCAAAATTTCCACATAGAAAGAAAGCAAGTGTATGTTTCCCCTTTAACTTTCCTTTTACTTTTTGTAGATTTGAAGAAAGGAATGACATCACCTCATCTATCTCTTATTCTTCATGAGAATCTTAAATGGAGAGTTTCTTTATTTCCTTGAATTATACCTACTTAGATTTACCCTTTCCCACAACATAGTTATCATCATTTATTATTTCATATGCTACAAGTGTACTATGAAAGTTATCCAGTGTGAGCTCTTTCAAATCCTTATCTTCCAATACTTAAACTTTCAGATTGAACCGTGGAGGAAATTTACTCAAGATACGCTTCAAAATCATTATGTCTTCAATGACTTCCCCAAGACCACACATTTCTTCCACTACAACATTTACCCTACCAAATAATACATCAAAAAATTCATTTTGGTCCATTCATAGATCTTCGTAATTTTTCCATAGAACCTGTAGCTCTTCCTATCTGAGATTTGAATCACCTTCATATATATTCAAAATATTTTCCCACATAGCATGCAATGTTTATCCTAACATTATCTTCATATATATTTATTTGGATAAGGATCCTCCTAAAGTATTTATTCCCTTAGAATCATCATCCATTTCTCTTATTTCATCTTCTGATAAAACACCACTATTGATATTATTTGAAATACTATGAATTTCTACTATAAACATGTCCATTCCTAAAGATCATATGTAGTGTTGCATTCAATTATTCTATAGCTGAAAATTATTCCCATCGAAGATCGGATTCCCTTTGTGATTGATGAACTCCATTTAGAGAGAAACATTGATATTAACCATTTGATCTGATACCAATGTTTAGGTCCACAAGGTCAAACACCTAAGAGTTGGGTGAATCAGGGTATGACAGATTAAAAAAACTTACCCTTGTCTTGTTTCACTATTAAAAAAAAATATCTTCTTTATCTTTCCCACAACACAGTGTGAAATGAAGTTAAAGCATACACACGACACAAAAATTTTACTTGGTTCACCCTCACTGGGATACATCCAAGGTGCATACACTGGAAATGTACCGATGTACCAAATCCACTATAAGTGCACTATTTTTTAAAAAGTTTGGAATAGACTCACTGACCCTCTTAGTTTACAACCAATCATAATTTGAAAGCTCACTGCTCTCTAAACTAAAGTGTGATCACTACTTCTTCAGAAGATACACTCATAGTTTATAGACTTGTAGGTCCCTTAATTATCACTAATGAATGCGTCCTACACTTTATGTATTTGCTTTATTAAAGTCAAATTTTCATCCACTAATGAATACCCCTTTACCACTGAACACAGGGAAATACCTTTCGAACAGATTTTGCAAAGCTCACTGCATCGCGAAGCTCCTTATTTCAAAAATCTCCTTATTTTTCAAAGCTCAAAGAATCCTTCATGAAGATATTTCCTTTTCATGAAGCTCAAAATTTATCAAAGATCAAATAAGCCTTTTTGAAGTTCCTACCATTCGCAAAGTGCAACTTAGCCTTCATGAAGTACACTTCTTTCGTGAAACTCAATTAACCGCTGTAAAGCTCCTTATTTTCGTAAAGCACACTGCCTCTATGAACCTCCTTCACAATTTGAGAGCTATAAGTTTTTTGTTGAGTCTCTCTACTCTTATCAGGGGGTGGAGGCCTATTTATAGGTGATTCCCACTAACTCCAGAACCTTCTGTTCCATGTCAGCGCCATGTCATCCCATTTCACAGAGCTCCGAAACTTCCTATGAAATTCTATCATTTTTGTGAAGCTCCACAACTATTTTCTAGATCACAAAGCTCATCATAATCATGATGAATTCCATAAAATCCTTTGCATCTCCACAATGCTCCACTCGTAATGCTCTTCAGCACTACCATTCGTGAATATCGTTGTAATTGCAGAGATCACCGTCAACATTTTTAATGTTTTTGTGAAATCTACTTCATGAAGCCCATCTTAATGAAATTCATGCCATTACTATATTTTGATGAGATCTTAAAGGAAATAAAAATTTCACAATGCAAGAAAAACTCCATAATTTGGACCCCAAATTTTTTTTAAACACTAGAAAAGTTGTCACCTTGTATATGTTATCTTTATACCATTTCCAAATCTTCCATTCCTTTTTCAAGTTTTTTTTGTCGACATGGATTGTCAAAAATATCTTCAGAACTCAAAAATTCACCATGAAAACAAACCTTGTCAACAAACACAACCTACCCAAAAATGATGCAACATTACCGTTAGGGATTTTTTTCCCAAGAGTGTCAGACATTTGGTCAGACCACACGCGATGATGACTTATTTAATATTTTTATTATATATTTTTTAGAAAATAATTGACTGATAGAAAATTAAATTTTTATTAATTAGAAAAAAAGTAAACAAACATAAAACAACCCCTTTAACTCATGGTGGAATGAAATGATGAAGACCATGGGTATCACCCATAATAATGAGATTACAATCGTTTGGTAAAAACCCTGAACTGGTGTATAAAATCATGCTATCTCTTAAAATCAATTTTTTGGATAAAAAATCTACCAAAAAATTCCCTTCCCTCCAAGTATGACCAACGCAACTACCCTGGTTAACAAGAATTTTTTTATTCCTAAAAAAGTAAACAAATCCCATGGATAATTATCTTTCACTTTAATGAACCTGACCAACATAGCAGAATAAGATTCAACTTCCGTAATCTGAATATTGTAAATCCTTCATATCATAAGACCAGTGGTCTTCGATCTTTCATTTAATCCAATTGAATTAACTAGTCCATAAAACATGCTAAAACCCAAAATCACTAAGCCCTTATTGTCTCTCACTAAACTGCGCCCTCTTATCTCCCAAAAAATGCATGATCCATCCACATTTAATTTCAGACCTATATTGGGAGGCTACCATTTAACCCATATTCCTTGATTACCTCAACCACCTTCAATACTCATGCAGATCCTAGTAAAAATACTTCTTAACATAGACAAGGATATCCCACCCTTGATAAGAGCACTGAGTTCCGCTACAAGCGCCTTCACCCACACTTGAAATAAGATGAAGGAGTACCTTTTTCCTTTTCTTGCCTTATTCTTAGCTTCCCAAAGGATCCAAAACACAGTCAATAATGTCATAGCACATACCTACACCTCCATTCCTTACTGTATGGATCCATAAAACCATTCCTCAATTAGTGTATCGTATGAGAAATCTGATACCACTAATAGGTCCAGTATGTGGGGTTTACCCTAAATGGTACATAACTTTTATGCGTATCAGGTGTTTGGTAACATCACATGTGATGGTATTTTTTTATTTAATTATTATTACAAATTTAATTAATTAAAAATTGTATATAACTATTCATCATCTCCCGAAAAAACCATTTCTCAACTGAACACCTTCTAAAGTATCTAAATACAACGGTTTTGACTAATTTAAAATATGAAACACCATTAATGGATTAATTAAATCACTCCACCATCAATATTCGATTGAAATGAAGGATTAATGTGGGGTTTTAGGATTGACCAATGGAATGTGGCTTGGGTATTTTAAAATAGCTGAACTGTTTGGATTTGATGATTGGTTAATCCTGAAACTCCCTTCCACGCCAATGATAAATTCACTGATGATATGATTTGATTTTGTTCTTCCAATCCTATACATGTGTCCTCCTTGGTTTCCCACTATATATGGTTTTTCCCTGTGGGCCCCAAGGTTGAGATTTTTATTTATTTTTGTTTATTTATATTTCATAATTCATTCTTTCTTAAACCATGAAAAAAAATTGGTGGAATTAAATATAAATGATAAAACCTAGAATTATCAAGCATAAATATTAAATAAATCATCAAAGGATAATTACACAAATTATCCAGTGATAATTATAAAAAAATTATCAAACTATAGAACCCCAATAGTTGAATAAAATTATATTAAAAAAATTATGAAAAGATAATTTTTAAAAGTATAATCACATAGATTTTTCAAGTGATATTTTATTGTAATTATAAAATGATAATTACGAGATTATAAAAGGATAATTATTAAAAATCATAAAAGGATAATTGTGAGATTATCAGAAGATAAATATTAAAATTATAAAATGATAATTTCTATATTATCAAAGTATAATTTATAGGATAAAAAAATTATCAAAGGATAATCACATAGATTTATCAAGGGATAATTTATAGAATTGAAAGATGATAATTACTTTAAATTATCAAAGAATACTTATTAATTTATTAAATTTTAATTTTAGAGTCTATCTAAGGATAAATTAATAAAAATCATAAAATGATAATAATAAAAAGTATAGTGTATAATAAATTATTAAAATATAACTATAATGGATATTTTATAATAAATCATTAAAAGATAATTCTTGTTTGTTTGGTTACAACTCGATGGATGGATTTCATACTCTCACTCACAGAGAGTAACCATATTATTACACATTCGTTTCGAGAAGAGAACATTATTGCTGATGATATTTCCAAAAAGGGAGTCAACTATGACATCTCCAGGTCAAATGACTTTCCTTTAGATTTTCTTCCTTTTCATGAAAAGGATTATAAAAAAATCCCTTATTTCAGAATTTTTACCTTCTATTTTTGAAATAAATGTGCCTTGGTTTTTTGACCAAGTCACCACCTATTTTATAAAAAAAATAAAAATATAATTATAAAGGATAATTTATAATAAATTTCCAAAATATAATTATAAAAATATAATTTATAATAAATTGTCAAGAGGTAATTATAAAAAGGATAATTTATAAGAAATTATCTAGAATAATTATAAAAGGATGATTTTTTATAAATTATCAAGCGATAATTATAAATGGATAATTTATGAGAAATTATCAAAAGATTATTATAAAAGGATAATTTATTAGAAATTATCAAGAAATAATTATAAAAGGATTATTTGTGATACATTATCAAGTGATTATTATATCACGATAATTTATAAGAAATTATTAAAAGATAATTTTTCTTATCAAGTTTTTTTTGAGTGCATGTGTTGGCCTAGAATGATAAATCATAAATTATCCAGGAGAGAGAATATATCATATCATGTGATATTTTATTTTTTTTTGAAATAAAATAACTGGTTTTGGTTGTAGGAACACTTGATGAACCTTGAGCTTTGACGTGTCAATGTTTATGATAATAAGTCCATGAAGAGGTGTTCTTGACTTTTGAGGTTTCTACTCTAGCTATTAAACTACATTGGGTGGTTTATCCTTTCCTTTAACATCAATGAATTTTGAGGTAGAAGTTTCCTTAATATTATGGTCCATGTGTATATGATGTTATCATGATGTGATGTTAATGTTGGAATAAAACATGATTGTTCTGAGATGCATGTGGGTGTGTGAGTAGTCGTGGGCTTACTTGTTTATGTGCGATTATCCTTACTTTAATCTTGGTGTGGATTCCTTTATATGAAATATATTTTTTGTCTATTTTATATCTTGTATAATAGTTCCACAGGTATCAAGATACTTAGGTGGATCCTTGAGGTTGGGTGTACATAGTTACCCAACCTGACGCAATCCTAATGTCCTTAAAGGAGGGTGTGGATACCCCTATAGAGGGAAAAGCATAATAGATATCTGTAAAGAATTGAGGTACAAAGGTGGATCCTTGAGGTTGGGAGTTATACAGTTCTAACATCCTTAAAGGTGGGTGTGGATACCCCTATATAGGGTAAATCCTCAGTGGCTAGTAACCAAACCTAACATAGTACTAACATTTTTAAAGGTAGGCATTCCTAACTCTATATAGGGGAAAGCATAATGTCTTAATGGTAGATAATAAACATGGATTACTATAGAATTGGGATGTGGTAATTAAAATGTTAAGTGGCCTGAGTATTGACATGATGGAACATTAGGCATCCCTGTGACAACCACCAAAATGGTGGGGATTATCTTTGACATGGTAGAACATGAAATGTTCCTATGATGACCCCCAACGGGGTGGGGTGAGCTTGGTTATATTGATAGAGAAACATGAATTATTAACATATTTACCTTCAATGAGCCAAAGAAGGTGGGGCTGGGGTCATGGTGGATTGGTCAGTGCATGATAAGTTGGCACATGTACATTTATTGATCATTTAATTATTTCATGATATAAATTGTTATATATATATTATGAACTTGTGGTAAGGATGCATTGGTGGTGTACTACTGATTCTTTTACTCACACCATACTCTAGAATTTTTATGCACTTGTAGATTTTATGACCAGAGATCTGGTAAAGAGAAAGTTCCATATGGTGGATGGTTGAGCGGCAGAGCATGGGGCTAGAGCAGACCGAGAAAAACACTGGAGTACCCTGTAGATGTTTTTTTATTTAAATGTATTGTATTTACTATATTCTTATACTTTGTAAAGGCTTACCACTTTGGGATCTATTTTTTTATCTATTTCACTTATTCAGTTTCTTCAAATTTACTTTGATTATTTATTCATTATTATATTGCTTGACGACAAGATACAAAGGCTATAGTCTTCCCACTATTGGATTTAGACCATCACTACTATTCATAAGCCTCTTTCATATAGGGAGGCATGAATGAGGTCATATGTAATTCTGGATCAAACTCTGTGGTTTTGTGTTGGGATGTTACACTTTGGGGAAAAATTATGGGTTTTAAGTGCACCACTTCTAGGAACACACTGTGACAAAAGCTGTGTTTCACCTAGAAATTTCCTGTGTAAAATGGGTAGACAAAAAACTTAGGATGGGTGTGGTCATGAGGGTGGAGTATGAGGATTCTCCATGTAGACCATGACCAATATGGCCTCACCATGCTATGGTTCAAGGCACGTTAGTTCTAAAACCAGACATGGTTTTTCCTTCATGTAGATATCAGTCACCATGGTCGGTATCCTAGGTGTGGTGTGATCAAATATTCCACAGTCATGGTGGATACCTCCCCATCATGGTGTTTATAGTTTTGTTTTTTTTAAAATAGTTGAATTGGCCATTGGATCTTTAGGATGGAGTTACACCAATTGATGAGGGCACATACGATTTTTAAGGGAGGATTATTGATACGTCATTGAATTTATTTCTTCTCTAACCCCCCATAATTCCTCTTTTTATATATTATATGAATCCAAATGATTACAAGGTGAGTTTAAAATAATAATTCTTTATTAAAATGAATAACATATATAATCTCTCTCTCTAAGGTCTATCCTAATTGAGTTTCTGCTATGTGTTCAGAATAGAGGAGCCCTCTTTCCCTTCAATTTTTGGATCCTATTCACTTTTTGGAAATTCGAGGTGTTTTAGGTGAGTGGTTTCATAAAAATACTTTTTATTTATGAACCATACTTTCTTTATCATTATAAAATGGTTTTCTAAATTGTTTATATGGAATTATTTTTGATTATTGAAATGTTATAGTTTTGGATACTTATGTAAACTGGATTTCACATTTGGTATTGTTGATGAAAATGTATTTTAAAGCATGTTTTATCATGAATTTGGGTAATTTTATTATTGATTTGTGATATTACCTTGAAATTATTTTAACTTTGAAAGTAAAGCATCCAATTGTGGGTTATGGCACATGATAACCTGGGTAATTTAAGAGGGGGGATAAATTTCATACAAGAACTCTAGGATGGTCTATGGCTACCTTAAATGTATTTAAAATAAAAATATAACTAAACTATATTATGATAGGGGTTCACTTGTTGGGGTTCTCAACTATTCCTAGGCCCGTTGTTTTAGGGATTCATGTGCACATCATCATCAGTTCACCAAGGTGTGGTGATCTTAATTAACCGAAACCTAATGTATGATAGGATTATGTTTCCATGTTTCTCTATATATAATGGTTATTTATGTATGCTTTGAAAAAATAGTTTTATTTGGTAATGTTTTATAAACTAATATGAAAGGGGTGAATTTCCATGTTTTATTTTAAATTGTGGAAAATATATTTCATGAATTTATTTTATTTAAATTATCATAATTGGTTTATTTATTAAATAATGATTATATAAAACTTGGTGGGATCTAATTGGGATTGTTTTTCTCACACCTTACATATGCCTTCATACATATGTAGACCTTGTTTTATCTAACACAGTAAAAAGTAAGGTTCTCTATAGCAGCAATTGGTATCTGTGTTAGCAGGGTGTGGGATTTTGGTGGTGACATGGTGGGATGTTGACCCATATATTACATGGAGAGGGATTGTGTTTTGTTTTATATACTCTGGTCTATCTATTTGGTATTTGCACTTGTATTTTCCTTGTACTGTTTTAATTTCATTATTTGACTATGTATTGGCATTCTGACTTTATTTTATATATTCCATCATTCATTCCTTTAGTTTTTATTTTATGGGAAAAATCATTCCCAAAGGTAGTTCTTGATTCCCACACACTTATCTCCATCCTGTGGGCATTAATAATGACCTTCAGGCCTTTACATGGTCTATATCAGGTGTCTTATTTAGGGATGAACTAGGCTATTTTGTGAAAAATTGGTATCAAATGGGATGTTTTTTATGATATTCATGTCATTGGATGTTTTGGTAGATAAGATACATTATCTTCAGGAATTAATGGGTAGGTTATGTGTAATTTCTTGGCCAACTATCATCATAACGAGCCTTGAGATACCATAAGATATTGGGATATGTGTCTTCCATGTTGAGTTATGAATTTATCTCATTTATTTCATTTTCCCTCTTAATTGTAACCTATATTGTTCACCTATATCATGGTAAATTTCATTTATTATACATAATACCATCCCCCCTAGAAGGCTCCCTAGAATTCCTCAAGAGGGTGCTGTGAGAAATATTGTTATTCCATTAATAGGGGATTAGAGTGAGATTACCGTAGGGGGGGGGTGTGAATCAGGGTATGTAATGTCTTAACTAATTAAAATACTTGTTCCTTTAAATGTATCAATTTCATGATATTGGAATCTTAACCTTGAGGGCCACTTCTTATTCTCTTTTACTAAATATACTTTATAATGCTTGATATGTTTTGGGGTGCATATATAAAGTAAATAGGGGCACACAAATTTACTTGGTTCACCCTCAATAGGACATATCCAAGGAGTATACATCGATAATGTGTTCACTACTGGAAATTCCATCATTCCCAACGCTTTTTTCCCAACGGTTTTAATAAACTGTTAGGAAAAAGACCCTATGCCAACGGTTCATATGAACCGTTGGGATATAGATCATATGGACTGGTTTTTCCAACGGTTCAAATGAACCGTTGGGAAATATCCATCTAAAATCACTTCTGCCATCGGGATTCTTCTCCGATTCCTAACCCGCACCCCTCCAAACCCTCGGTGCCACTCACATACTCCTCCCGTCCTCACCAGGGATCCCATACCGACCACCCCTCGCGGCTCGCCGCTCGCCGATCGCCGCTCGCCGCTCGCCACTCGCCGATCGCCGCTCGCCGCTCGCCACTCGCCACTCGCCACTCGCCGCTCGCCGCTCGCCGCTCCCCGCTCATCGGCTCCCACACATCCCCCTTCAAGACAAAGTTATCCAAACCCTACAGGGCCGCTCCGTTCCTCCTGTCATTACTGCCGCTATCTCCTCCTGTCATTACCGCCGGTCTCACCCCCTTGAGTTCCCCTCCTCCCATCCTGAATCATGCTCGCCGCTCGCCGCTTCCCGCTCATGGTCGCTCGCGAATCCCCCTTCTGCTGTGTAAGCAACAATTCTAACTCTCTTTAAGTTTGAATTCAGGTTAATTATGAGTTATTATTAGTATTTATATGATTCATTCAGGATATATAACTGTCATTTCCAATGTTTTATATGATTTATTTTAGCTCTGTTGATGATTATTGCCTTTACAAAATTATCTAAAGGAGGGTGATTCAACAATACATCATTGAGTTAACCTGTATATTGAATCAATGTTTTTTGATTCCACATTTGCATACGTGAAACCCAATAACTGCATGACATGTGTATTATAATCAGTATCCCAATTTGTTTGAGGGGTGATCTTCCCTATTTAGATTCTTTTCTTGTTTCCTTTCTGTTGATACAATGTGTTTGACTTTATACTGTTTTATGAGATCGTTTCTCTTCTTCGATGTGATGTTTTTTAATGGATTTTCCCTTTTTTGAGAGGCATCTCACACGAGAGTGTTTTTTTGGTTATTTAATGATGTTGCATGGTTATGAACCTTGTTCATCTGATGTGAAGTTATGTTCTTTATATAATGATATCCTTGGGAGTCATTTCATAGGGTGGATGTTCAGGCCCCTTTCTCTCCTTTTCAAGTTTGTTTTAAATTCTAAAGGACATTAATTATTTGAGAGATATCTGTTATAGGGTCCCAAATTTATAAAACCCTTTGTGTTTTATGAGGGTTGGAGGTTTCAAGAGGGTGATTAGATCCTTTTACATTTTCAAATTATAATTTTATTCATGGTGTCACTTATTTGATCATGCATTTGATTTCTTGTCCATGTGGTAACTTGTTTGATTATGCAGTTACTAGTTTGTTTTTTCCACCCCTTATTTGACTATGAAATCTCTTTTTTTTCCTTATGGTTAATTGGTGAGGTTTATCACTTGTTTGTGTGAGGAAGCATTGGAAGCTAGAGTAGCCTTCGGGTCTTCCATGAGATGGATTTGTTTTTCTAAAACATAATGTGAGAAAATTTCCGGAGTATGTTGAAATAACCCCAAATGTCTCCATGAGATAGCATAAATAACCCCAAGTGTCTCCATACATCGTATCCTCCTCACATGGGTTGGCCACTCACCCAATCATATCAAACATATCGTATTCTATCCTCTCAGTCACATAGTATAGACTCATCTCTCGAGGATTATCCCATAATCCTCATCCCACACACTATAGTCTTCTCTCGGCATGTTGACCATTCTTTAATTATATTATCAAGAATCTGGTCAAGAACCTCATTAAAATCATGTATTTTAACCCAGCCCCACTAACACACCAAGCCTCTTGGCATTATAATTCCAGTATGTCCGACAATACCCAATACTCACAGTAGCATCTCATCCTTGATCTCCTTAGTTTAACTTCTGAATCATTAAATGGAGTAAAACCTATCATAATACATTTTATAGACTCTGAGGGACCATCCCACTCTAAGAACCCACCAAGATTCCAATCCATCCTCATAAGTATTTCCTCATCAAACACTAGACGTACAATTGCCACATTTATCACCATAAGGCCCAATCCTCTTAGGAATATTTTACTTGATCTAAACCCTCATGTAGTCCATACACATATCATCCAAATTATAAGACATATGTTAGACCACTCATATCCCAATTGATATCTAGTGACAGGGTGATTTCATTTCCATAAAATCACTAAAGAATTTTATCTAAACCTAGGCGGCTTGTGAACACCATATCTATAGGTCTACTATGTTAATCTATTCACTTTCATTTACCGTCATTAGACTCCATGACTCCCATGGAACATAGTTATAATCAATCCCTTGTCAATCTATGATCGAATAATCAAGTTAGTGTTTAAGGGTCTATCGAGGCTCTTAATACTATCTTTATATACATAAGAATTCTTATTTAAAGAAACAATTAATTTAAGTAATGGTTGATCACCTATGGAGGTGCTTATACTTCATCTTCTAACTGCTAAATGATGTATTTCCTCCACATGAATGAGGAATTAAAAAACTCCCCTTCCATGTTCATGTAAAACCTATATTTTCCAAAGACAGCATACTAACCACAAATATATAGGTGAGAAAAATCAGAAGACTGGTCCATGATCACATCATTAGTCATAGCTTCATCAAAAATCTTCATGCCTTAAGCCTTATATTAATCATATGATTTGACATATACTTACCATATTAGTGAATGTTGATTCATATTCAATCACTAACAATTTTTCCTACTCAATATCTAAGAGATCTCAAGATCTAGCTTGTTTAAGATCATCTAGGAAGTTTTGGTCATTGAAGATTAGTTGGAATCACTTCTAATAATGTTTTCATCCTCCCATTCCACAATAAATTTACACCACAACCTATCTTGACCCTTTAGTAATGGTGTAGCCATGTAATTTCCCAAACAAACTTGTATTGAACAAAACCAAACTAAGCTGAAACTCAAGCCAAACTAATTATATACCATTTATAGGAAGATTAATTGTTAATTAATAGGAATGTACTTTTTAATAGTATCATTTTGAAACATGGATTTGTTTCCCCCTTGCTTGCAAGAACATGATTTGACCTATGTGGCGTTGTGGTTCTTATATGTTGGGCGGTGACATGTATAGTCACACGAGACAAGTATGTTTTAGTTTAGTTTTTATTTTATTTTCTTTATCGCATTGTCCACTTAGGTCTTTTACTGGTTTCTATGGACAGGGAGTAGTTATATTCTACGAAGGAGGCCAGAAGGGCTTCAGATTGTTTCAATCCGCCGGCTTTAATCCGAGGTAAGATTCTATGATTACTACTTGTCTCGCACCTCATATATTTTGGGGATTTCAATGTTTTTGACTCCATATTATGTTTTTGGTAGGGAATTGGATCGTTTTGTGTTGGTTCGGGTGGATTTGGTTCTCGCCAATGGAGGTAAGGATTTAATGCTGTTGGTTGGTTTTTCACTGGTTATGTAGGGTCCTTTATGTGTTTTAAGGTTCTTAATATCCTTTTTGTAGTGCGTTGATCCCTGCTCGTTGGTTTTGAGTCACCAAGTCAAGGGTGACTCGCCTGCGTGTGCATAGGTAAGTAAGTATATGTATGTGGGTTCCCCCGTTACGTGTATAGTCAACCATGGCAATGATTACGCACGTATGGGTCTTGGTGTGACCATGTATATATATAAAAATGCATACGCAGGAGAGTGGAGACAGGTATATGCATTTAAGCATATGTGTAAGGATCCCCTTGCACATGCTCATGGCCATGTGGGTGTGTGCATAGGGGATAGGTGTCCTTGCATGTGTGTGAAGGTGTGTATACTCAGTTGGGGAGCATCGACTTTTAGTTAGAAAGATCCAAGAGCCGAAGTGGACGGCTTGGTTCCACCTTGAGGTAGGGTCCCTCTTCTAGTCTCTTTAATTAAAGAATTCTTTAAATTGTATTACCTTCTTTCTTAATTATGCATAATTATATTGACTTGCATATCTTGAATAAGTGTTCTTTTATATAATCATTTCATTTGATAAATAACGTCATTTTTTATAATAAAACCCTTCCAACGGAGGTGCGCTGTCTGCGAAAACTCACAGTGATAGTTATGTTGATCTAGTTGCTTAACTTATTGCATTTGATTTGTGCTGAATGAGTTATAGAATAAATGTTAAATATAATTAAATGAATTTTGTGATAAAGCAATGCCATGATTTTATAATAAAACCCCTTCAATGGAGGTGCGCTGTCTTCTAAACCAAAGAGTAGTGATAGTTATTTTCTATCGTTTTGTTTCCCTTTAGACGTTGCGTCATTGTGTCACTCGCTACAACCTTCTCTGGTGATCCCTTGTTATAGCATATTAAATAGTTGATATGTTATATCATTTGGCGGCAGGGCGACGGCCGGAATGTTGCCCCGCCTCCTCCCGCTCCATTCGCTCCTGGCCGGAAGATGCTGCCCTGCGGATGTCGCTGGACCGGGCCAACACGTCGCGGTCACGCCGCGGTCACGCCGCGGTCACGCCGCGGTCACGCCGCGGTCACGCCGTAGTCACGCCGCGGTCACGCCGCGGTCACGCCGTGGTAATGCCATGATTTGGTCCTGCTCTAGGACGACACCTTGCGGCGGTTCGCAATCCTGTCAGGATTCGATGTATGATACCTTGATAGAGTTTTAGATACATTACCCATCCATAGTAAATGGGGAGGGAGGCGACGACCGGAATGTTTCCCCACTTCCTCCCGCTCTCTTCGCTCCTGACCAGAAGATGCTACTCCGCAGATGTCGCTAGACCGGGCCAACACGCCGCGGTCATGCCGCGGTCACGCCGCGGTCACGCCACGGTCACGCCGCGGTCACGCCGCGGTCACACCGTGGTAATTCCATGATTTGGCCCTGCTCTAGGACGACACCTTGCGGCGGTTCGCAATCCTGTCGGGATTCGATGTATGATACCTTGATAGAGTTTTAGATACATTACCCATCCATAGTAAATGGGGAGGGAGGCGACAACCGGAATGTTTCCCCACTTCCTCCCGCCCTCTTCGCTCCTGGCCAGAAGATGCTACTCTGAAGATGTCGCTAGACCGGGCCAACACGCCGCGGTCACGCCGCGGTCACGCCGCGGTCACGCCGCGGTCACGCTGTGATTTTTCCCTGCTCCAAGACGACACCCTGTGGTGGTTCACAGTCCTGTCGGGATACTTCTCCTATCCCTAATCCGCACTTCTCCAAACCCTCGACGCCAATCCCATACTCCTCTCGTCCTCGCTACCGCTCCCATACCGACCACCCCTCGCCGCCGCTCCCATCCCAACCACCCCTCACCGCTCGCCGATCGCCGATCGCCGCTCCCCGCTCATCAGCGCTCACGATTTTTTTCTAAAATCTCTATGCGAACCCATAACCCTTCTCGTTTTACCCTAAACCATAGCTCGACGCACCCATATGGAAGATTTTTCCCAATAGCTCGACACGGATCCTACTTCCCAACCGACTCTCGACGTGAACCCTACTTCCCAGCGCGACAGGTCTGGTTTTCCAATGCTCAATTCTTCCGCATTAAATGGGTACGTATTATGATCCACTTACGATTTTAGGTTGTGTTTGGAACCCTGCTTCCCTACCTACTCTCGAGGGTTCTAACTCTACTTTCCAACCGGTCATCTTATCTTTGATTCAAGTAATTTTTGTTCATTCACTTTAAATCAGTATGTATGACTTCATTTATTTTTGATTTTTTGGTTCCATTTCGCTGCAATGTACTGTCTATTATGATCCCCTTATGAACAAAAGCAATATATCATTTTAGGTTGCAATTTTGTTTTAATTTACCTGTATAGAATCATTTTGATTGATATTGAAGAGGTCAAAATGAGGTGGGGAGGAGGGGGGGATGTGCTGGAGGGGGGGGGGGGATGGGAAGGGGTGAGGTGAGGAGGAGGGGGGGTGGACAGGGGGTTGGAGGTGGCTGTGTAGGTGGGGGAGAGGGGGAGAGGGGGAGAGGGGGAGAGGGGGGGGGGATGTGCTGGGGGTGAGAAAAGATAAGATACAGGTGTGAAAGAACATCCATGTTGATGGCAGCACCAATACATTAATGACTAGAAAAACCTGATCATCGATCAACAACGTCTCCTACTGATCATCTATCAACAATGCACCCAATGGGGTATATAAAATAAATGAATAACCAATGAATTATCAATGGTCCTCATGACAATCATAAAAGTTTTACCTTACAAGGGCTCTATAGTACAAGATTGACCACTCCACATGGGCGTTATTAATTAACAGGTATAGAAAACACTGGTCACTCAATCAGTAACAATCCCATTATGGCATCTTCAAGAGTCCCTTTGATGCATATAAATATCTTAAGAAAATCCGACCATAACTTCTATCCCACATCATCATCCCATACCAATGGTTCCAATAGTTCCAATCCTAAAAAAAGACAGTAATCCTCAACTGTTCTAACCTTGAGAAATAGGTACCAAAATTTCAGGATAAAACAAGATCTCTTCATATATACTACTTGATTATAATTTTCAGGATCTATATGAAAGAACATTGAATAGAACTAGCTTAGATTTCACAATCCATTCCAACTAATGATCTCATAATAACCCTCACACATGATTCTCATCTCACAACCCAACCTGCTGGAGGATTCTGAATCCAATCCTTGAAGAAATCCTGATAAAGAATTGTTTTACTCCAAAACACCATAAAGACTACATTCAAACACAGAAAGTATTCCATCATGGAAATTTATATGAAAAACTGATCAAAATTGAATACTCATAAGTCGAATTCTGACTCGAGGGTTAAAATAGGGTAAACACAACAAGGAGAAAAAAGTACCCAACCTGTACTTTAGGTATATGATATGTAACCCAAAATGTCCCCTCGTTCCATGTGACATAGATTGCTCAGTGTGTACTTTTCCAAAGTACACATCATGTGTTCCGGTATATGATGTTTACCCCCACCTGGGTACATTCACATACAAGGCCCCACTTAGCATGAAAAATTCCCTACTACGTGGAATGTATCACCCCATACACAATCTTTACCCCACATATGGTTCCCATGTATGTACCTATCCATATATCCCCCCCCCCACACAAGGTCTACCCACGCACAATGCCTATCCATGTACCTCGCACTAGATATAGCTTTATACCCTAAATGGCCATCTTCCACTAGCACACCCCGAGTCACCACTACATGGCATGTAACCCACCCCTTGTATTAATCTTTTAGTTCCCAAAACCCATATTTCCCAAGTACGAAGAACACATGATGTGTGTTCTCAAAACTACACATCATGTACATGAGTTATCCCAAACTTAAACCCCCCAAAAATATCCCAAAACACCTAATTTCTCCAAAGTATCCATTGATTGAATCCTGAATGGGTCACCAAAAACCCAAAAAATACGATTAAAACTTAAAATCAACTACCCTATGGGAATTTGTGGGGGAGGCAGGGGTGTTTGGCGAGGGTGAGGTGGGGAGGAGGGGGGGCTGTGTAGGGGGTTTGGTGGGGAGGGGGTGGGCTGGGCAGGGGGGAGGGGGGGTTGTTCAGGTTTGGGGGTGGCTGTGTAGGTGGGGGTGCTGGGCAGATGGGGGAGGGGGGCTGGGCAGGGGGGTTGTGCAGGTGGGGTGGTGGTTGTGTAAGTGGGGGAGGGGGTGGGATGTGCAGGGGGTTTGGCTAGGCAGGGGGAGTGGGGCTGGACAGGGGGGGCTGTGCCAGTGGGGTAGTGGGGGGGTTGTGCAGGTGTGGGGGGGCTGGGCAGATGGGGGGGGAAGGGGGGTTGTGCCGGTGCGGGGTGGTGGTTGTGCAGGTGGGGGAGGGGGTGGGATGTGCAGGGGGTTAGGCTAGGCAGGGGGAGGGGGCTGGGCAGGGGGGGATGTGTAGGTGGGGTAGTGGGGGGGGGGGGTTGGGCAGGTGGATGAGTATGGAGATGAACTTGAGTTCCTTGAACCCAATTAGGGAACTGCAGAACGATTTCGTAGGACCCGAGTATATCGGATAAGGCACATTCGTGGAAGAATCTATAATTCTAGCCATGTCCCTACTTACACTATCAATGTTGTAGAAACCGTGGAAGAGCCATTTAGTGAGTCTAGTAAGAGAAGGAAAATCCCCATGCATAATCCAACCAGGTACAATTACTATGGAATGTAATAATGCTACAACCACCATAGATCAAGATTAATACGTCATTATGTTGAGAAACATCAGACCCTTGTACCTTTATTTAATGATAAATGTTAGCAATATTTGAAAATATTACATTGACTATGATTTTTGATTTAATATCATTCTAATGTTGACACATTCTTATATGTGATATGATGATGACAATATAGAACCTTCCACATAGATACTACAATTCTGTGTCCAATGAAAGAAATGTCCATAAGTCGAATTCATGCTCGGGGATCAATTTGGAGACCTCATTTCTGAATCATAATTTATAGTAATTCAGTAGGATCAAAACATCATTGACTTTTTAGGAAGGCCTCTTTAAACTTTTCTGACCACTCAAACATAACTACATTCTTAGTAATCCTAGTCATAGGAACTTCTAAAGGGGAAAATTTTTAAATGAACCACATGTAAAACCCGAACAAACAAATGAAACCCACAATATCAAACATGTTTCGTATGCCTTCTCATGAAA